>CM061544.1:161026068-166446209 GCA_030864215.1 Capsicum pubescens | reverse complement strand
AGATCACGATATGGGGTTACCAATTTTCATTCAATACGTGATCATTAATGTAGATGTAGGTTAAAAATACACAAAGAAAGAAGAATTAAGATCAAGGGGAAGGGGATTCGAGTGACAACATCACACATCATATCTATCTAAGGATTGTGAATTCTATAGATTTGGGAGAAGGAATTAAAACCTTCTTGAAAGACAAAACAGTAAACAGTTTTTTCGAGTGTGACTTTTGAGTCTACATTAAGAAAATCATTCGGTTATTCTTTTAATTATGGAGTTGATGGTTTGACAGTTGAGATAAACATGTGTTTTAATTTAAAAATTATTGATTTTAATATTGTAGGGAAGTTAAAATATCTTATTGGCTATTTTTTTTATTTTCTGATTTTATTATTTTGCAAACTTAACAATTAAAACACAGTAGAAACTTAAATTAATGGTAAACTTGATTTTTTAAAAAAGACGTGACACAGTTAAAACCCAAAGTAACTGCAAATTTGAACTTTTTAAAAAATCTCTAAAATATAAAATAAATAATAACTAATTTTTACCTAAATAACTAAATTGTCCTAAAAAACATGTGTCAACTTTAAAGGTTGCCACTTGGTTTAATTTAAAGTCTATGTCCTTTTCTTTTAATAATATATAGATTCATAAGATAGAAGAGACCAGAATCATACCTCAAGTCCCTATACCGAATAAATTACCAATCTGTCATCAACTATCCACAATAATGAACATAACAATGATAATAATATCAAGAACAACGCGAGTAACCAATTATTTTGGATAATAAAATACCTAGCCGAGCATATGCGTGCCCCCACTGCCCCAGGATTAAAAGGTTTAATCAGCATACAACAACACAAGATATAGTCATTGCCCATATCTTTGCAACCCTTCCATATGAGCTGATAAACATAGGCATATACTAGTGATAGGCGATGCACATGCAAGTATGAATGAAACAGAATCCATAATACCATAATTCCAACGTCATAGACATCATTGTTATAACCATCATCCTCCTCGTCTTACTCATCATAACCATCCTCTGGCTTTACTGGGTATGTATGTATATGTATATATATATATAAATATATATATATACTTGGCATACATAGGGATAGCCAGACTCGAACCGGTAGCTATATATGCACATAAACACATCAATATTATCATCCTCCGGACTTGTTGGGTATCAATATCATGATAATAAAATCCTCCGGCCTTGTCAGGTATCATAATATCATCATAATATCCTCCGTCCTTACTGGGTATCATCATATCATCATAATATCTAAATCAATGTCAATAATAAAGAGCGAGCCCCACGAGGGCTAAAGTAAAGTGCAAGCCCCATGAGGGCTAAAGTAAAGAACAAGCCCCATGAGGGCTAAAGTAAATAAACATAAAAAAAATAAGCAAGACAGAGTATACTTCCATAATTTATCGCTCATCATCAATATCACATTATCACTAAGCATATATACATAACATGGATATTATAACTTTCCACGGGTTTTACCAAAAATTTATATTATCAATCCAGTATCTTTCTCCATCCCATATTAGAGAGATGTGTATCTGTATATGATAGGTGCACGGGCTCAAGCAGTGGCTAAAAAAGTGAAGATCTATGAGTTTATTTCCCAGAGTGAACTTTGAGACTAAATCATTATAGAAGTATAGAAAGAGTCAAAATCCTTTACGATCGGAATAATTAGTAGTATCAAATCATAGACTGGATCTTGATCAAGTCTTTAAAATATCATTATTAACCTCATTAAGTTATAAATTATTCATTAAAGACTGACATTTGTTATTATGAAGAAATCCATTATTAATGTAGAAAGTGGGCTTAGTTAGTGACACAACAACAATATCATAATCTAATATAATCGTATCAGTCATTGATGCAATGATTATAAATATACCAAATCTATACATGCCATCACTAGAATTCATACAATGAAACCACAAGAATTAATATATCAATAAACTACAATCACATCCTTTATAGGGATAGACACTTCCCAGATCATCAACTCATATCATAACATGACCTTGGGCCCAATAATGTGTCCAAAATAATTATAACATCATAATCATGGCCTTTGGTCCACATACATATCCGAAACCCATATCAACATCATATTTATAAATCATCTCATTTTAAATAAGCCATAATGTATTTATGAGGCATAACATCTCCATAAGCCATAAAACATATGTAACTCCCTGAATCTGGTACCCGAAATGCTACACAATGCTCATGACCCCGAAGGACCACAAGCTAACCCATGACTAATATCTGTAACTGATTACTTAATGGAACTAGCTGTGTTCTGCACTGTACTGATTTGACTGTATCTAAAAGTCCTTGATTTCTGTAGAACTGAACTGAGCTCTATTACTGAAACTGGATCTGAAACTGAGACTTTGGGAGGTAATCATCTAACCGACATGCCCCGAAACTGAATTGATGGGGTCCAACCTGTAACCCTATCTGGAAGGGTGTCAGAACCGTACCATGGGTAAAGACAAGATGTGAGTATACCCTCTCTGACAGGGAGCTCTTCCGTCAACCCCTCCTGTAAGAAAAACTCAAATGAGATATGTATAGTCCCTAAACTCATAGGGGTATATCTCAAGCTACGCTGGATACGTAGTTTTAGAACACAGGAATTGCTACTAAGGATCACACCCTCTACTGGCTGACAGTGTGTGTCCTCATCCCTGGGTTCACTCGATGCTGAATCCTTCTCCCAACTGAATAGACACTGAACTGATTATACTGAACTGAACTATTACTGATCATATTATATAACTGATTTGAACGGAGTCACTAAGTTCCATTAATTGATTGAATATTACTGAGATCTGAGGACTGACAGAGAGTACTAAAGTTACTGAGATTTCTGGGAATACTGAGGTTACCGAGATTACTGAGTACTGATGTTGCTGAGACCACTGAGGTCACTGAGATTACTGAGTAGGACTAGACTGATATTGAATTTACTGAGTTTTCTAGAGTTATGAGACTGACTAAATTCTAAGGATCATGGCTTGACTGAGAGTATCGTGAAAACATAACACTGGCTTTAGGCACACAGTTAAATTACCGGGTGCAAGTTCCCCCAGGACTCGATAGCATGAAACTGATAGGACATGATACTTTTTGAACACAAGACCAACATCAACAATTCATAATATATAAATTTGGGGATTTCATGAAGCACATGGTTATCATAGTCTTGTACATGAATGGAATTGCATATAAACATGTCATACTTTCATCAACCTAATCTCATGGACATTTCCTCAACTATTCATGATGCACACAATATCATGGAAGTCATTCTTAGTCATAGGGTAAAGCATACACTTATCACTTGGGTCACAATTAAGTTATAATATATAATTTCTATTCTCTTAGGCATTTTATCAAACAACTAGGATGCGTGACTTAGGGCATAGGCATGGCCATCTAATTAATACAACAACACTCCATATTTTAACTTAATTTTACATGTTTCAGACCACATACTAGCATAGGTTCATGAACAACACATAAAAATTCCAACTTGAGAATCGTACAACCATAATCACATGAACATAATCAACCCATAACAAAATATCCACAATACAAGATTTAAAACTTAATTCTTGGGCTTCATGGATGAAAGGAATCTATGAATGAACATTGTGACTACCTTAGTTCTTGATTCTATGAAGATTGACGGAGAGATTCTTGAATTTGAGTCTTGGATTTTAATCCCCAATTGAAAACCCTATCTTGCTCTTCAGAGAAACTTGAAGAAACACTATGTTTTGGATGAAAAATGGCTAAATCACGTGTTATTAGGTTTATATAGGGGTGGTAAATTGATCCTTTTAATCCTTGAACGCGTATTTTAATTTTTTTTGAAAATCTCTCAATTTTCATCCTTGGCGCGATGCGCCACTATCGCTCCAAGTCACTGGAACTAGACAATTGGCAATCTACATGGTGGCGCGACACGGGGCTATCGCATTGCCACTTTGTTTGTGACCTAGAAATTTGGCGTGATATGGAGACATCGCGCCGAGACACTGGAAAAAGGACAATTCTGAATTTGAGCCCTGGCGCGACATGCCATAATTGCGGAGGCTCACAAAATTTTGACGATTGCCATTTTGGCCTGCTCCGGAACACGTTGATGGCTCAGGTAGCACACTGCCTTACTAAAAAGGCTCTAACTCTTCGCCCGGGTGTTATATTTGCGCGAATTTGGTATTAATGGAAAGCTTATTCAATTTTCCATATGATAAAAAGTGAAAATCTTGAAAATAGCACATATATAAAAGTGTATTGATTTTTAAAACAAGCCTTTGACATCCTTGGGATGAATTTAAGCTAGGTAGAAGAATGGGGTATTACAATATATTCCCCTTGGGAACATTCGTCCTCGAATGATACTGATTAAGATGGGAGAAACATTAAGCTGAAGTACATACTGAACATGAACAATTGAAATGTGACTACATGACTGACATTTCTGAGATTCATACTGAGCATGCATATCTGATGCATGGTTTTATGACCGAACTTACTTATGAATACATAATTGAGATTCCTGAAAATTGAGTTTCTCATAAGGAGAATGCATGTCTGATGCATGGTTACTTGACTGAGTTGATACATGAATGCATGACTGATAGTACTGATAAGCTGATCACAAATATCTGATGCGTGAATACATGATTGAACCGACTCATAAACATATGACTGAACATGTAAGGGTAACGATACAAGTTTGAAATAAAAACTGAGCATGGAACTGAATACCACATTTGTAACTGAAACCTGAACATGAAACTGGATAAGCTTAAGAAAAGCTATTACCTTAAGCTAAGTCTAAGCTTAATTACTAAATATGCATGAGCGGAAATATGAGAATGTAACTGGGTCTGGAACGTGATACATGAGCTGAATATTGTGATCTCAACTAAGTACCTTGAATATGTGGCATACGACCGAGATTGGAGCTAGAGGGTCAACCTATGGATACCCAATACTCCAAAATGAATTCGTTACGTGAAGAGAAGCTGGAAGGTCTGGCCATGATAGCTGGGGGGATATAGAGCATATCCCCCTTGGGACACTATGTCCCTAGAAGAATACTAACTTGACTGCAATACTGAGGAAAAATGGGATGATGCATAGGGCACCTATGAACTGAATCGTGACCAATTATTAGAGATATAAAACTAAGACATGACGCATGAACTAGGATGAATATGCAACGACCTGGTTAGTCCATCTTAGAATGATCATATTCATGAGACTTTGGATAGTGCGACTGGATGGAAAGATGGAAACCACGACGTCTGAACTTGTCCGTCTGACGGCTAAACTGAAGTATTGGATTTGTGGACTAACTCATGTTGAAAACTTATACTCGATCGAAGCATTTCTATGACACTCTTTCTATAGAGTTCAAATGACTGTAGAGAGAAAGCGAATCTTAGCCTGGTCTGAGTAGGACATCTAAATGAGAGATCACTACATGGCTGGGGTTCATGTATTAGAAGGCAAGACCTATGAAACATCATCTAAGATAAAGTGACCAAACCTTATGCACTGCAACTGAGACTGCTGAAAAGGTTCACATGGTGTTGAGCATGAATGCATAAATATACTAATTTATCTGATTAACTAAATGACTTATAGATAAATGCTGGCATATAAGACTGAATTTTACATAGTCTGAACGACTAGCCTGAGACTGTAGAGTATTATACATAGGAGGTAAGGACTGACTGAGTGACATTAGGTGACTGGGCAAGGATTTATGAAAAATGTATTACTTGAAATTACAACACCAAGAGAATAACATGCTTCTAGAACAGTCTTGTAAACTGAGGTACTAGAAGGCTGACAACTGAGTACCTAATAACTGTACGCTATGGTCAAGTAAACCTAAAACTGAACTGAGTTACTGACCTGATTACTAAACTAGGACTGGGACTGACATTATAGATAAGACGGAAATTGAAACTGTAACCGTAACTAAGACTGTAGCTGGAACTGAATACTAGTTTCTGATAACTAAGGTTTAGACTGGTATGGGAGCACTGAATTCTGATGGATAAATAATTGATAACTAAAAACCATGATTCTGTAGGACTATCTGAGTCCTTTACTGGATACTAACTACTGAATGACGCTATAACTGAAGCCTGTGGAATGGAACATTAACACTACGGATTCATCGAGGTATCTAAACTGAGAGTATATATGAAATAATTTGAGTTTGAAAGAACCCTAAGAGTGAAGTCATAAATCGTTTGGGCTAAGCATACTGTAAAGAATGACATGAGTGCATGAGTCATGAGCTGCATGACCTGAGTTTGGAGTTTTCTACGTTTGTGTGACATGATTTGTATTACAGAGGGGAATAGAACTGAACTCCTTATGCTGGGAAACTAGAATCGTACATGATTCTATGAAAAACATGAGAATATAAGTTATGTTCATGGAATTGAGATGTGAAGCATGCGTAGGCATCATGCCGACTGAAGTACCAAACTTTACACTGAGATAAGGATGGGTCGGGAATCATCTTCCCTTACTTTTTTTCTATACGTACTGGCACCACTACTGGAATCTGAGAGCCTGAATTGGTCACTTGATCTATCACCTCCCCCTTGGATTTAAACCATCATCATAAGTCTGTGAACACTTTACTAAACACTGAACTGAACTGCAATCATCATCACATACTTACACTCTGTTCGACACATGCTTGCCTTACTAAACATATCATCTAATTTTGTTTGTTCATATACTACTAATATTGTATCTACTAATTCACATCCATACCTTCATACTTAATTTTAGATCAATAATCTTAAATTCTTTCTTGCATTGTTCAAGCCTACTGGTCTACCTCGGTACAACTATCCCCATGAATACATAATCTACTTAATTTGGAGAATGTTATCCCAACTCTACTACTGCTAAACTCCTGGGTTCATGCTTCTAACTCTAGTTCATAAACTATCATAGGATCCTGAGAAGGGATCTGATAGTAATCTAATTTTGTGTTCTCGAATGAGTTCTCATGATCATGAATGAGATCTGTACAACTTTGGAACATAACAAAACTAATGGGATACATGTGAGCCTGTGGTCAATCCCATAACTGTCTGCAGGGACTGTTTGAGAAAGCCCTTAGGACCTTGAGCTTCACTGTTTTTGTTACCTTGAAAGTAAGCTGGATTTGACATGAGTATAGCATGATGAGAACCTACATGAATTTCTTAGAGAACCTTTCTATAGCACGATCTAAAACATGAAAGAAGGAAAACAGTTCCTAAAACATCTTATAGCCTCCTGCACATAAGTGTGGTGCACAACACACCCATGTACATGACTCTACTAGATGTGACTTTTTAGACTTCCTAGGACACTGTTGAACCTTAGGTTCTGATACCAAGTTTGTAACGCCCCGAATCTGGTACCCAAAATGCTACACGGTGCTCATGATCTCGAAGGACGACAAGCTAACCAATGACTGATATCTATAACTGAGAACTGAATAATACATTATAAATATGCAGAATATAAGTTGTTAGGCCATAAGGTTCAAAACTGAACTAATACTAGATATAAAATAATATCTGTAGTAGGGTATGACAATACCCAAAACTGAGATAAACTGTCTGAAACATACTATAGTCTTGAAAGCCTCTAAACTGTCTGAAAACTATGAAGTTGATGGGATATGTCCCCAACTAACTCCGAACTACTGAAATAATAAAGTAATAAAATAATCATGCTATCCTTGAATGATGAGGACTCACTGCTAGTCTGGCTGCTGGACGTCTGATCTACTAAGGATGCTCAGGAGCTCGTGCTTCTAAACCTATGGTATAAAACACCATAGCACAAATGCACCAGTATATTGAATGTACTGGTATGCAAGTGAGGTAGGCTAAATAAAAGGGTTCATATGCATGAACAATAATAACTGACTGTATAACATGAACGTGAGAATACATACATGAATAGGTAACTGTAACTGAGACCGTGATAATGCTGACTCATAAATTCTAATAACATGGATTTACTGATATCTGAGTAATGATACTGGGATACTAAATAATTGAGTCTACTGAATACTGAGGAACTAATGTCATATTACTAATAAAGGAATGACTGTTTTTGATAGTTCTAATTATGAAGAACTGGTCTGATTGACTGTATCTGACAGTCCTAAAATTGAATAAAGATAACATGGGTTTCGTATAATTAATATACTATTAACTAAGTTTGTGATAACATGATTACTGAGTCTGAATACTGATAACATGAGTGACTGTATCTGACAATCCTGATACTGATAGAACTAGCTGGGTTCTGCACTATTCTGATTTGACTGTATCTGACAGTCCTGGATTTCTATAGAACTGAACTGAGTTCTATTACTGAAATTGGATCTAAAATTGAGAATGTGGGTGTAATCATCTAACCGACATGCCCTAAAACTGAGCTGGTGGGGTCCAACCTATAACCCCATACGGAAGGGTGTCAGTACCGTACCACGGGTAAAGACAAGCTGTGAGTATACCCTCTTTGACAGGGAGCTCTTCCGTCAACCCCTCCTATAAGGAAAACTCAAATGAGAAGTGTATAGTCCATAGAATGGCAGGGGTATATCTCAACCTACGCTGGCTACGTAGTTCTGGAATGCAAGAATTGCTACTAAGGATCACACCCTCTACTGGCTGACAGTGTGTATCCTTATCCCTGGGTTCACTTGGTGATGAATCCTACTCCCAACTGAATAGACACTGAACTGATTATACTGAACTGAACTATTACTGATCATATTGTATAACTGATTTGAACTGAGTTCACAAAGTTCCGTTGATTGACGAAATACTACTGAGATCTGAGGACTGGCGGAGAGTACTGAAGTTACTGAGATTTCTGGTAATACTAAGGTTACCGAGATTACTGAGTACTGATGTTACTGAGACCACTGAGGTCACTGAGATTACTGAGTAGGACTAGACTAATACTGAATTTAGTGAGTTTTCCCTAGTCAAGAAACTGACTAAATTCTAAGGATCATGGCCTGACTGAGAGTATCGTGAAAACATGACACTGGCTCTAGGAACACAACTAAATTGTTGGGTACAATACCCGCAGGACTCGATAGCATGAAACTGACAGGACATGATACTTTTTGAACACATGACCAATATAACCAATTCATAATACATAAATTTGGGGATTTCATGAAGCACATGGTTATCATAGTCTTGTACATTAATGGAATTGCATATAAACATGTCATACTTTCATCAACCTAATCTCATGGACATTCCCTCAACCATTCATAATGCACATAATATCATGGAAGTCATTCTTAGTCATAGGGCAAAGCATACACTTATCACTTGGGTCATAATTAAGCTATAATGCATAATTTCTATTCTCTTAGGCATTTTATCAAATACCTAGGATGCATGACTTAGGGCATAGGCATGGCCATCTAATTAATACAACAAAACTCCATATTTCAAATCAATTTCACATGTTTCAGACCGCATACTAGCGTAGGTTCATGAACAACACATAAAGATTCCAACTTAAGAATCATACATCCATAATCACATGAACATAATCAACCCACAACAAAATATACACAATACAAGATTTAAAACTTAATTCTTGGGCTTCATGGATGAAACGAATCCATGGATTAACACTGTACATACCTTAGTTCTTGATTCTACATAGATTGACGGAGAGATTCTTGAATTTGAGTCTTGGATTTGAATCCCCAATTGTAAACCCTAGCTTGTTCATGAGAGAAACTTGAGAGAAACACTATATTTTGGATGAAAAATGGCCGAATCACGCGTTATTGGGTTTAAATAGGGGTGAGAAATTGACCCTTTTAACCTTTGGACGCGTATTTTAATTTTTGTGAAAATTTCATGATTTTCATCCTTGGCGTGACATGCCACTATCGTGCCAAGTCACAAAAACTGGAAAATTGGGAATCTGCATGGTGACTTGATGCGGGGCTATCGCGTTGCCACTTTGTTTGCGACCTGCTAGTTTGGCGCGACGGGGATACATCGCACAGAGACACTGGAAAAAGGAAAATTTTGAATTTGAGCCCTGGTGGAATGCACCATAATCGCGGAGGCTCACTGTATTTTGATGATTGCCATTTTGGCCTGCTCCGCGATGCGTTGATGGCTCAGGTGGCATACTGCCTTACTAAAAAGGCTCTAACTCTTCGCACGGGTGTTGGATTTGGGCGAATTTGGTATCGATGAAAGTCTTATTCAATTTCCCGCATGATAAAAAGTGAAAATCTTAAAAATACCACATGTATAATAGTGGATTTATCTTTAAAACAAGATTTTGACATCTTTGGGATGAATTTAAGCTAGGTAGAAGTACCGGGTATTACAACATATCTATAATCATCTCACATCTAGGATACATCTAATATCTAGGAGGAATAATATCTTAATAGACATCTCACATCTAGGAGGCTTCTCATTTCTATAGGTCATGTACCATGACTATGTGGGATATCATCTCTATAGTTCAAATATCATATCTAAGAGGAAATAACATCTCTAAAGGCCATTAATAATAATCAAGTGAAAGTCATCACAATTTACCAAGTCACAAAGTAAACTTATTCTTAAGGTTCAATAGTCTCAAGTAGGCCTAACACCCTCACCTAAGTCCACAAGGGCATTTAAGTCAACTCTACTCAAATTACAGTTTCAAGATTACTAGATTAGACCCACTAAGGTTAATCATACTAGCCATTATTCCAACACTCAAACCACATCCCAAACCTAGAATTTTATCATATCCATGCTTCAAATTAGTTCAATCTAGGGAGAAGGCAATAGGTTTCAAAAAGAATATTAAGCATTTCAATTTACGGGTCAAACTATCATCTAATCCCTAGCTTTAATATTCAATTCTAAGTCATTCTACCCTTATTCAAACTTAATATATATCACACATTATCTTATGAAGAAGAGCAAGTAGAAGCCTACCTTAAAATCAAATCGTAAATCCTTACATCATTCACCTAAATCTCATTTTTATTTCACATACTCAAAATGCCATCACACTATCAAAATCATAATCTACTCATCAATATTAGAACAACGATACCCATATTGCACCTTTGTGCTTTAGGCCCAAAAATAACACCAAGAAGCCCAAGTGGGTCTTACTTATGAAAAATGCATTTTTAAGGTCAACCCAATGTTCATACATGAACAAGTAATCATAAACCTTAGAAAATGGGTGAAAACAAAGTTAATTTTGGGCTAAAATCAAGCCCTAAGTTATATTGGAGTTTTGGGTCAAGAACTAAGAATTTTATCTAAAAAGTGATGAAATCTTACCTGAATTTGGATAATAATCATGATAAAAGATGTTAATTAAGTTCCCTAGTCACCCATAAGAACCCATTTTGAGTTATCATACCCATTTAGGGTTTCTAGGCCTCAAAGATGAAGAGAAAATGACCAAAATTACAATATTAAGGGCTATTTATAGCCCTTTCAGGTTTGGAGACATCAGTATTGCAGTCCTAAGGATCTCTATCGTAGTTGTGTGATCACAATGGGATTATTACAATCACAATGGTGTGATCAAAATGCCCCAACCGCTATCACATATGCACCAACATCAGCAACTTTAAAAACTTATTTTGACCCTCAGATCTCATTTAGAGTCCATTTTTTTGCAAATAAACTATGTAGACCACTAAATTCGATGTTTTGGACACGTTGGTAAAGTCAAATTTTTCATCCAAGGCCGTTTAGACAAAATATAGGTCCCACACCCAAACTTCCAATTTTCCAACATTTCAACCAATAAGTCAAAATAAGCTCGAATACATTAGAACCTAAACCAAAAGTTTACATAGCCAAAAATTGATATTGCAGAGCTACTAGCATAGTTAGAATTTACATTCATGGTTGTTTGACTGAATTTTTTTCCCAATGGTCATTTTAAACCAACGAAGACTTTTAAATACGAAATTGATTCTAAAACCAAATGAACTACCTGGTAATCAAACTGTCCGTCCCAGCAAGTCATAACTGATTGTGATAGCTATGGAGAAGCTCAAATGGAAAAAATGAATGGAATTATCAAAAATGATCGGAAGGATCATTACACATTCGTTATAGTGTCTCTACGTGGGGTGCTTCTATGCTCTTCGTGCGAAATAAACATGGGTCCCTTTGGATATGTATATACTATCATTTGTTAAATAATGTTATAGTGAAGAATAAGTATCCTCTTCCTAGGATTAATGATATTTTTTATAAACTTCAGGGTGCTAGATGTTTCTCTAAGATTTATATTCACTTGGGTTATCATTAGTTAAGAATTAGGGAGGCTGATATTCCTAAGACTACTTTCCAAACCTGGTATTGTCACTATAAGTTTTTGGTTATGTCATTTGAGTTGACTAATGCTCCGGCTGCATTAATGGATCTTATGAATGAGGTTTTTAAGTAATTTTTGGAATTTTTTGTGATAGTTTTCATTGATAATATCTTTTTATATTCTAAGAGTGTGGAGGATCATGACAATCACCTTTGAATTGTGTTGCAGAGTCTTAAGGATCAAAAGTTTTAGAAAAATTTTCTAAGTGCGGGTTTTGGATGAATGTTGCAACTTTTCAAGGACATGTTATTTCTAGTGAGGGGATTAAGTTGGATCCATAAAAAGTTGAGGCAATTAAGAAATGGCCTAGACCCATGACTCTAATTAATTTTAGGAGCTTCTTGGGCTTAGCTGGGTATTATTGGAGATTTGTGGAAAGTTTCTCGTCTATTGTTGCTCCGTTGATAAAGTTAACTCAAAAAAGGTTAAGTTGCTGTAGTTTGATGCTTGTGAAGGTAGTTTTGTGAAGTTGAAAGATAAGTTGACTTTTCCACCAATTTTAACCCTATCTGAGGGTACTGATGGTTTTGTCATGTATTGCGATGCATCTCGTGAGGAACTGGGTTATATTTTGATAAAGCACGGTAAAGTTGTGGCCTATGCTTCAAGGTAGGTTAAGTTTCATAATAGGAATTATTCAACTCATGACTTGGAGTTGGAGGTTGTGGTTTTTGATTTGAATAACTATCACCATTATTTGTATGGGGTGCATGTATACATCTATTCAGATAATAAGAGCTTGCATTATCTATTTACTCAGAAGGAGTTGAATCTCAGGAAAAGGAGGTGGCTCGAATTACTTATCAATTATGCTATGAGCTTGCACTACCATCCATGTAAAGCTAATATTGTTGTTGATGCTCTTAGTAGGTTGTCTATGGATAGATTATCGCACGTTGATGAGGAGAAAAGATGATTAGTTAAAGACATTCACAGGTTAGCTAACTTGGGAGTTCATCTCTTGGATTATTAGTCAAGAAGTGGTAAAATCATCTCTTGGAGGTAAAGGAGAAGAAGACGTTGGATCTTATACTAATATATATTAAGGATGATGTGGGTTAGAAAATGCTTATGACATTCAAGATTGGGGGAGATGGTTTTCCGAGGTACCATGGTAGGCTGTGTTTATTATGTTGATGGGCTGCACAAAAGGATTTTGACTGGGGCTCATGAGTCCAAGTATACAGTTCATCAAGGTTTGACAAAGATTTTTCATGACTTGAATGAAATCTACTGGCAAAACAATATAAAGAGAGATATGGCAAATTTTATTGCTAAGTGTATGGTTTGTCAGCAAGTCAAGGTTGAATATTTAAGGCCTGGTGGTATTTTTCAAGAGATAGAGTTGCCTATGTAGAAGTGGGATATTATCAATATGGATTTCATTATATGTCTTCCATGGTCTCACAATCAGTATGATTCAATTTGGGTCATTGTGGATAGGATGACTAAGTTTGCTCACTTCTTGTCGGTGAGGACAAACTCGTAGGAGAGGACTATGCTAAGGTGTTCATTCAGGAGATTTTAAAGATGCACGGTGCACCAATGTAAATTATTTTAGACCTAGGTATGCAATTTTCTTCTCTCTTTTAGCATTTATTTTAGAAAGCTTTGCATATGCAGGTGAATTTTAGCACCGCCTTCCACCCTCAAATGGATGGACTAGCAAAATAGACTGTTCAAACTTTAGAGGATATGCTAAGGGTTTGTGTGATTTTTTTTGGGGTAGTTAGGTTTATCAATTGTCCCTTATTAAATTTACGTACAATAATAGTTATCATTCAAGAATTTAGATTGCTCCTTTTGAGGTTCTTTATGGTAGGAGGTGTAGGTCTCCTATTAGATGGATTGAGATTGATAAGGCTAGTTTGTTTGGGCCTTACATGATAAACCAAGCCATGGAGAAGGTGAAGTGATTAAAGAAAGACTCAGGACTACCCAAAGTCACCAAAATTCTTATACGGATGTAAGGAAAAAAGAATTGGAGTTTGAAGTGAATAATTGGGTATTCTCAAAGGTGTCTCCTATGAAAGGCGTCATTAGATTTGGGAATAAGGGGAAACTCAGTCCTTTTTATGTTGGTTCATATCAAATTTTGAGGAGAATTAGCAATATGCCATATGAGTTAGATTTGCCCGCAAGTTTAGCTTTAATTCATTTTGTTGTTTATGTGTGTATGCCGAAAAAGTGTGTGGGTGATCCTTCCTTGATAATGCCTTTTGAGGATGTTGGTGTTACAAATTTCTTGTCTTATGAGGAAGTCTTGGTTGAGATATTTGATAGGCAAGTTCGTAGATTAAGGATGAAGGGCGTAGCCTCAGTGAAAGTTCTTTGGAGAAACCAAATGGTAGAAAAGGCTACATGGGATGTTGAGGAAGATATGAAGGCCAAGTACCCATTTTTGTTTCCCGGGTTGGATGAAAGTGCTTAAAGTGTGAGTTTTATTTTCCTCTAGTTACTTTCTGAGTTTGTCAATTGATTTTGGTTTATTCTTGCTAACCTCTGACTAAAAGTATCCTAACTCATCATCCGGGGATGAATGATCCTAAGGGTGGATAATGTGAGACCTCATAAAATTTTGATCATTTTATTTTTGACCCTCCTGTATTCGTAATATTAATTTTTGACTTGAATTATATTTAAGCATATTAAAAGGATAATTTGGGAAAGTTTTGGAATTTTCAGAAAGGGTTCGAGGTTAATTTGGAACTCTGAGGCAGTGTGACTCCATGATATCACCGTTCCACAGAGGTTACACTCCGCGATATTGGCGTGGCATGTAGGTTAACCTCCGCGATAAGGTCGTGCCAGCTGAGGTGTAAATTTCATCCAGTTTTGTTTTTTTCACTTAGGGGTGAGGGGCTTTTGGTCTTTTCACTCTTTCCATGACTTATAAACATAAAATTGACCTCTTCCCATTTAGTTAAGAATATCAAACACTCTTATTCTATTCTCTAACTCTTAAACCAAGAAAGCTTGAGGGTTTTTCAAGAAATCGCTACTCCGGGCTCCAAACTTCAAATTGACTTCAAATTCTTGTGTGTTTCAGAAAAGTTTCTCTTCCTTAAACTTTACTTTTTCATTATGGCATATATTGAATGGATTTTCATGTGATTTAAATTGTGGGTTTTGAACTTGGGTTGAGGGTTTTTGGTTGTTACTAATTGAATTACTTGTCCCATGTTGTTAATTGATTATTCATGCTTTAAATTGAGGTTTTTTTGGGACTAAATTGATATATTATTAAAATGGTTGGATATGAGGGACATGGGTTTCCCCAAATTGGATGAATTTTTGGCTTGGAATTTCATGAACCTCAACCCACTTTGTGAAGTGATTTTAATTATGAAAAAATTGAATGGTTTAATATGCTTTTGAACTCAATGTATTGCTTTATTGGATAAATGGTTATTTAAATGGATTTGGATGGCCTTGGTGGTGATGGATTTGATTTTAATGGAACTTGGTAGTCAATGTGGTTATGTTAATTGGTTTGGCATATTTAATTTAGCTTTCACACATTGGTATGACGATACCAAGAGGTAAATGCCTTGAATAACTCTTGGGTTAATCGTTGGAATTATGTGTAAAGTGATTTTAGTTTGGGCTTAAAAGAGGTTATGTATCTCACCATCATGGTGTAAGTCCCCGGTGGGGAAGAACACTGTAAACCATATTTTCCGATGTTGGGGGTTGATATGACTGTGTACTTGACACACACACACACACATATATATATATGAGATGACTATTGTCCATGGTGGCTTTATTTTCCCCTCAGATTTTTCCTCAGTTCGTGTAGGTAACACACACTGGGGCTCTTTTAGAAGTGAAAGATGAACCCATATAATCCATGGGTACCTTTAGGGTGGATCTAACTACACAGTATAGAGTAGTGGTTTTAAACTATCATGTTCATAAACCTTACCCTATCTCGGTATCTTATATATATATGGATATTTGAATGTATGCATATGATTTTGATTGACTTTGGACATAACATTATGTTATCACTTACCCTAAGTTACATACTAGTTGTTATCCCACCAACCATCCTAGGATGATACGTCGTTCATAATGTAGGGTCCAAAAACTTTTCTGTTGCTCTTGTGCAGCGTAGGGTGGATTAGCATGTTTGTTGAGTTGCTGTGAAGTGGTGAACCTGCATTCCTTGGAAGGCCTTATCATTTCATTATTAACTTAGTACTTATGGATTCTTTTTGGTCATAGTCAGGGGCATGTCTCATCTTATATATTATTCTAGGGTTAGAGGCTATTGTGGACAGATGTGGGTTGGTTGGTTATTGTTTTGACTCTTAGTCTTATTTTGAGTTATCTATTCGTCTTATTATTATTGTTTACTTGGCTTCTGCATTCTTATTATTATTATCATGGTTCTCTTAAGGTTAGGATAAGGGGATGAAGTCCAATCTATGGCGGGCTTGATACACCTGTCCTGACCAGGCTTGGGGTGGGGTTGTGACAGGGGCACTCCCGAGACAAATAGCCAATCTTGCCATAACTAAAAATATCTCCTAGGATACTCTGAGGTACTGCACCTACTTATCCAAAATGGACACCATGGCCTAAAGATCCATGCTGGACACTCCACAAGGTCAGATGAGAACTCTATCAATTGTGACCACCACGACTAATTTGAGAGCCATATGTAGTTTGAGACGCTACCTGTGTGGAACTGACAGGCTATAAGTGAAGAAAATCCCAATTGGGAGGATCCTCACTCCTAGATAAAATACCAATAACACTATAATTATGACATGGCCTCTTATTGCCACCTTCATAAGTTGTAATACATGCTCTCTCTATGGCCCTCGAGTGATCAACAACCTAAAAAAAAAGATCCAGCTACTATCAAATGCTCCAAGGACAAACGGAGTAGCAAGGCTAATCTCTAATAAATCCATGCACCATCTCATACTCTGAAAGACATAGAACAGGAGTATATCTAGCACACTTAAGAAAACCAATCTCATACTTTGAAATCGGAAAAAACCATGTAGAACACCAAAAAATCCAACTTCTACCTGAAGCTTCTTGATGAATCAAACCTTATCTCTGGCTGTGAGGTATCAATATAAAGGGTTCAGATTACCTAATTCTAAACATTAAAAAGCTAAGGCGCTCACAAACTCTATCAGAACCTAGACTGGCCCCAATCCTCTAGCTGACACTAAAGATCCTTGATATTAACCTCCAACTCACTAGTCTGATGCTGTGGTAAAACTCTAAAAATGTGGGCGACAGACTTACCTGCATCTATTGACAACCACGTATCATCTATTTGGAATAAAATAGAGTCAAAGAATGTACCCAAGGTTCATAGAAATATGAGCACATGACAAGGAGTCAAGAACAGAATTTTCTAAGAATGCCCTATACCCTCCTAAAGATAGGATACAAACATCTCAGTACCGATCTGTAGAACTTTACTGGTTACCTATCCCTTGTACCAACATATCGATAAACCTAGGCTCTGATACCAATTTTTCATGACCCAATTTGTCAGGTCATGATGAAACCTACTATAAACCACCAGTAGCTAAGCCAACTTATAGTACGAAACTGCTAGTAATGGACTAGCAAGAGAAATAAATGAAAACTGTTAAATAAATATAACAAAGGGGATGATATATATCAAGAAACCCTAAGACCTAGTGAATCTTGTACAAGATCTTCTAATGCAATAAAAGTACAAAGTCAGATACTGAATAAATATACATGTACAACCCATCTCTAAATACAACATAGAGATTAGTGTAATATATAAGAGAGAGAGTAGTAATACTCTAAATGTTAGGAGCTCACCATAAATCTCTGATCCATAGATGCTCTGAATGATGCACACACCAACAACGAGAACTCATACTATGATCTACAAGTTGCAAAAGTATTGTATGAGTACCAAACACGTGATACTCAGTAGGCAACTGCCGACTAAGCTCCAAAAATAATGGAAGTATAAATAACTTATAAAGAAGGAATATTAACTACATTCAACTATCCAGGAAGTTAATATAATAAAGCTAGAGGGGCAGTAAGGATAAACTACTCTATTCTAGTAGTATTTAGGAACTAAAGTACTGTACAATATATCACTAGCCAATATACTAATAAAGGGTGCAAGAAGGATATATACTAATATACAAGGCCATGGAATACTTACACAATATGAATAAATAAGGGAAAAGAGTGATATACAGTGATACCATGTCTAGATATATGTATATACATATAGGTATACAAGACTAACTCAAAAGTAACAACCTAAGGCACCCAACCGAAGCTCTTCATGGAATTCTAACCATGTAGGAAAGCTAATACTAGCATGATCAGGGTCCATAATCATAATATCTAATGATGAGATAATTATTCATAATATAATTTACCGTAAAAGGGGAAAAGGATCATAATCATACCTCCGACCTCAGTATCAGTCCATAATCATCCTCCCTCAAACTAACCATAATAATAATAAAGTAATCGTCTAGTCTAGATAAATAATACCTTATTAGGGCCCCATGAACCCAGAAGGTACAATTAATGCTCAACAAACATCAATCATAGCCTGTACCTATACAACCCCACATAAGGCTGATAGATATAAGAACCAAACAACATACTGGTGATACGTAATGCATATGAATGAATCAATAAAATGTAAATCCATAGTTCCATAACTAATCCAAGTGACATAACGTTCTAAATGTATAAAACTCCTCTAAATCAACAGCTCACAAAGGTAGGAACTACAAAGACCTCTCTTCTCTAGCACAACAACTCATGGATGAAGGCGCCCCTAAGGGATTTAGGAATATATGTATACACTTACCTGGTCCTAATACAATATTTCCAATCATAATCATCATTAATTTACTCTATCCAGTACCAATGAGATATATATATAATAAGTGCACAGACTCAAATCATGGTTAAAAGAGTGTAGTATATAAATCTATTTCTCTAGATCAACTCTAGGACTAAATCATTGTGACGGGGTAGAAAGGGTCAGAATCTCTCACGGTTGGAGTAAATATTAGTGGTAAAAAGAGTGGATAAAGCATGAACCGAATTCAATCTTAGTCTAATTTAAAAGACATCATTTTTAGTTCTAAAAGCTCATAAATTATCCATTAAGGTGACAATGTTTCCTTTTTACAAAAGAATATAGTAAAATTATGATTTAGTTGGAATCGTACCACTAAGTGAGTAGAATGTACCAAAGTCTATGCATGCCATCATCAACATCAAAACAATACAATCATAATAAGCCAAGCCACTATAAATTAAATCCACATCCTTTATAATAATAGAATACTCACCTGGAGCCCATCTGGTATCGAAACCACGACCTTAGTCCCATTAGCATATACTAGCATGGTAGTAATACTATAATCCAGAAAACTATGATCAAATTCACTAAGTCAATTAATAAAACTTATACCAAAGGGATACTTAGCATCAACTATGGTACACATACTTACATTCTAGGGTGATAGGATTATATGGCCAAAACAAGTATTTTGTCTTAAGGATCGATTCACTCTTTTATCCTCAAACTTCTAAATTTGACTAAGTCTTTGTATTCTACCCATAATCATATCCTATCATCCTAACCTAACATGTAATATATGTCATCCACTATCTTATAAAGAATAGTAGACTGAAGCGTACCTTGATACCAAATCACAAATCTTGAGTTGTTCACAGATTGCTCGCCTTTGTTCCATGATTCTAAAATTCCTCCATGCTATAAAAATAATAGTCTATACGTCATTAGGAGTAAAAAAAATCCATATTGCTATATAAATGATCGAGTCAGAATTTGGGTCAAGAACAGGCTCATAAGGCCTGCAAATGGAATCCAAATATTGAATCCGTCAGAGGTCCCTCGATGGATAAAGAATATGTGCTCAAAAGTTGAGCACAATTGGTGTATAAATTAGGAAGAAAATCCCTCAATAATCGTAGTTTATAATACATACTAGACTAGAAGGATCTAAATTTGAGACAATTAGGGGTGTTAAATGGGCGAATCGGATCGAATCAAATTTGGATGAATTGAATATGGATTGAGCTTAAATGGATTTGATTGCAATCCACTCATATAATTAATGAGTAAATATGAATTTGGTCAAATATGGATCGATTAAAAATAGTTTCAACCCACTTTTAACTCCTAAAGCCAAAAATTTAGAATTTCTATATACATACCAACTTGATTTTTTATCTCCTACCCCACCCCAATTCCCCTACCCCTAAAAAAACATAATAATTTTTAAGAAAAATTTTAAAAACTTCTACCCCCAACTATACTCCACAGCCCCCCCCCCCCAAAAAAAAATATTTTTTTTTAAAAAAATAAAATTTAAAAGAAACTAATTTTTTTTTAAAAAATTGCAGCCCCACCCTACCGCCCTCTACCATGACCCTCAACCCCCCCCCCTAATTTTTTTTTTCAAAAAATGAATTTTTTTCAAAACAAACAAACTAAAAATTTTTACAAAAAATTACACCACCCAGCCCACCATCCCCAGACCCCCCTCCCTTCCTAAAAATTATTTTTTCATAAAATAAAATTCTTTTCAAAAATAAAATTTTTTTAAAAGAACTACCCTCCTCCCCAACACCATAACCCCCCGCCCCCTTTAAAAAAAATATTTTTTAAAAAAATGTTTTTTTTTCTAAAATAAAAACTAAAAAATTTAAAATAAATTTGCAACCCCTCCCCCATTTTCTTTTAAATTAAATGATTTAAAAAAATAAAAAAAAATTTACAAAAAAAATTCCCCCTCCTCACCCCACTCCCCCCACCTATATTGCACCCCAACCCTTTTTTTATTAAAATATAAATTTTTTTTTTTTTTAAATAAAAGATATCTTTACTCTCTCCCAACCCTAACCCCAACCAATGCACCCCACCCCACCCCACCTCTATTCTTATTATTATTTTTATGCTTAAAAAAAGATTAAATTTTTGTAGTGCAATTAGAAATTTATGCATATGTAGGTGATGTCTATGTTTAAATGGGTACCGATATTTTACCCATTTTATTCATATTTGTATGAGCTTTTAAAATGAGTTGAATTCCAAATTTACCCATTTAAAATATGAGTGATCTAACTCCATAAATATGGGTTAAATTGACTTCTTTCACTAATATGGGCTGAAATTGCCACCCCTAGTGATAGCATAGGTAGTTGGAGATGTTGAAGGAATATGACATGACTATTCTTTATCTCCCGGGTAAGGCCAATGTAGTGGCCGATTATTTGATTAGGAAGACAATGACTATGGGTACCTAACTATGTTGCTGGTGGAGGATCGATCTTTGGCTATGGATGCTTAGAGTTTGGCCAATAGCTTCACGTAACTTGATATTTTTGATCTTAGTAGAGTTTTTGTTTATGTTTAGGTCCCATTTTTGTAATAGAGAAGAGTAAGGATAGATAGTTTAAAGATGAGAAGTTGTGCATCATTTGAGATAAAGTGTTGAAAGGTGAAACTAAGAAAGTGATTCTCGGCCAGGAGGGCGTTTTAAGGATCAAGGATTGAATTTGTGTTTCTAAAGTTCTTGACTTGACTAGATTGATCATAGAGGAGGCTAATATCTTAATGTATTCTATTCATCCAGATGCAACCAAGATATATTATGGTTTGAACCAATTACTGGTAGAGTAAATTAAAGAGAGACATTGTGGAATTTGGGGCTAAGTGTTTGAATTATCAGACGGTGAAGTGTGAGCACTAGAGACTGGGTGGTATGACCTAGAGAATATATATATACCTGAGTGAAAATGGGAGTGTATTACAATGGACTTCGTGGTTGGTTTACCTCAGACTTTGTGGAGTTTGATTCCTTTTGGGTGATTGTAGACAAGTCGATCAAATCAACTCATTTTGTATAGGTAAAACCTAACTATGATGCAGAGAGTTTACCCAAGATCTACATTTTGGAGATACTCCTCTATGCAGCTAGAGTTGGGCACTCAGGTGAGTACTTCTTTTCACCCTTATCCAGATTATTAGTATGAAAGGACTATTCAGGTGTTATAGGATATGTTTTGAGCTTGTGTGATTGTCTTTGGTGGTAAGTGAGACCAGTTTTTTTACTTTGGAAAAGTTTTCATACAACAATAGTTATCATTTCAACATCTAGATTACACCATTTTAGACTTTGTATGAGAGAATGTGTAGTTCTCTGATTGATTAGTTTAATTCTTTTGTGGTTAATCCAGGGGTACAAACTCATCGAGGGATTCTATAAAGAGGGTAAAATTGATTCAAGATTGGATTGTGGCTGCTCAGAGTGGGTAGAAAATTTACGTGGATCGTTAGAGTATGTAGCTTGGAGTTCATGATTGGTGAGGGAGTTCTGTTGAAGGTATCACCCATGAAGGGTGTAATAAGGTTTGGGAAGAAGGTAAAGCATAGCCAAAGGTTTATTGTTCTGGAGTTGATGAAACTAATGGAATTTTCATATAACATCTGAACCTCAAATATTTACCAAAGTCAACCCTACTAACTTAAGAACCTTCCAAAATAAAAGATTTGCATAAAATCCAACTCAATACCTCGAGAATCCTCACTTACTTCTACATCTAACAAATAACATAAAGCAACTATAGAGAGGGATAAAATGATCAAAATTCATAATATTTTGTAAATCACTATGAGTATTGTTACAGATCACCTGTAGCCTCATATCTTTCTTTCCTGGAATCAGATCCAATTTTGTCCTGATTTCTAATGTAGTTTGTTTGCTTGTCTATCTCTTCTCTTGTATCTACCAACTTTTTCCAATCACTTTTTTCCCTGTAGACATTCTTGCTTTAATTTGATTCTATATATCAAACTAGCTCAAACCACTATGAATGCAAAAGTAACAAAGTTAATACAATAGCATCGATTTTGTGGAGACTCAAAAGTAACAAAGTTAATGAAAAATAAATTCAAAAATCATAATATATAATAAAAGAAGCTTCTTTTCTACGACGATAAAAGATAAACATTTTTTAAAATTTGAAATTCAAAGTTAATGATGAAGCCTAGCTTAATTTATCACATGCATATAATAATAAAATTCATGTTGTTTATATAGACACCAATGCCTTTGCTTTTTCCTTCCCTTTTCTTCTCTCTTTTACTCGTACAAATTATTGTAGTTATAAATTAAAATAAGAATTACAAAATTTTGAGGTATAAAATCCCATATGAAAAATGACCGCCTCAAAAACATCGAAAAATTAAGGAAAAAAGAGAAAAAAAAAGAATAATTAGATAAGTCTTATACAAACATTTTAAAAATGTTTTTCAAAAAAAGAAAAATTCTAAACAATTGCTTTATTTTTGGGAGGAAACTTTTTCTTAAAACGTTGGTACTATGGAATAAGTCTTGAATAAAAAAATGTTATCTGACATCACATGTAACATTTCATTTTATTTCTTACAATTAACTTTTCCTAAATTATATTTCCAAGTGTTTTCCTAGCATGCTTCTTTTCCTATGGCGAATTTATATGTTTTTCTAGTCTAAAATACGATAACTTAATTTTTAGTAATATTTTCAACTAACACAACGAAAAATAAGGAAATAATTGAAAGAATGACATTTATACAAACAAATAGAACATACAAGGAATGAAGTATCATGCTTTCACAAAGTTGAAGTATGTTTTCTTTCACATTATGTTCTTTATTTTTTGTTTAAGTAGAGAGCTTATAGTACATTAATGGACAAAATCAATTGCTTTGACATATGAAGTAAAGAAATTATTAAAGTATTTGATTTAAGTTTAGTTAACCTATTTATTTATGTTACATATATTTTTCCAAGATTTTGCCAAAGCTTAATACCGTTGTGGAGAAATTACTATGCCTAAACTAGCCGTCATCACCATCTGAACCCTAATTCCCACTGGAGATGGCCAATTAGGACACTGGTCAACCTGATCCTAGAACTGGCCAGTCAACTCTAACCAATTCTAATGAAAATTTTCCACCCTTACCTCCAAAATACATTCAATGGGCCTATAACTTGTCCTAGTGATTCACAATAACCAAAGATTTTACAACAAGGTAGGAGCAATTAGTCAATTTGTTGAAGCCTTTGACCATCAATGCACCTAAAGTACAAACCAAACCTTCGTACAACCCATTCAAATCAAGATGCTCAATTATATTAATGTATTCCTCAAGTTATGTGGACCGAGGAAGAAGTGGATCGAATGAAGACAACCAAAGAATTGCAATTTACATTCATTGGGAAGTTTTAGTATGATTTTCCTGAATTGGACGATCTTCAAATTCAAATACCTAAGCAACTCAATGCAAAGGGAGACTATACAATTGGTTTCTTAAGGAATCATCATATTCTTATGAGATTTGAACTTATTGAGAATTTTGTGAATGTGATGGAAAAGAATACATACTACATTATTGCTAATGATGGATACCCCTATCAAATGCGATCCCTAATATATGACGCGAAATTCAAGATTGGTGAGGAAATAACATAAGCTATGGCATGGATCTCTTTCTCCAATCTTAAGCCAATTTTTTTTGTGAAAGAGTCATTGTTTTTATTGGTTTTGGTTGTTGGGAAGACAATAAATTTAGATTTGGCTATGGTGAACAAAACAAGACCTAGTTCTGTAGGGGTAAGCTCCAAGTAGATATTCTAGCCGAACTTTCTCAGCATGTTGAGATAAAGATTGTCAATTCTGACACAAAGGAATCAAGAATAGAGCAGCTGAAGACCAAATATGATTTCCTACCTAGATATTGTAGGAAGTGTGTGAGACAAGGGCATCATGAGAAAGAATGTAGGGTACTACACCTAGAACTGAACCAAACATATTAAGAGAAAGTAGATAAGGAGAATAACTCTCAATATGGAGAGGTGGAAGCTAGTCTATTGAAAGGTCAAGTGGAAAAAAAAATTAGTCATAATCGTCAGTGGAATTCTACTAAGAGAAGATTTATTAATAAAGGGCACCATAGTGAAAAGGCTTTAACCCCAGATAGAGGTCATGGAAAAGAGCTAAGTTTATCTCCCATCAATGGAGAAGCATTAGAGTCCTTCAACAACAAATGAAATGGAGTCAAATATTAGTAGTAACACAAATGATAAGCAATATTCAGAGGTAGTTAAGGGGGCTAATACCTTGTTCAATAATGGAGATATTTTTAAAGTGGTGTTGTTAAAGAATGTAAGAACAAGAGCTAAACATAGATTTCTCAGTAAATATCCATGGGGGTCTTGTAATGCAAAAAGGAGCGAATTCAGATAAGAGCAATATCTCAATTAATAAGGTATCATCAGAGGTAGTAAAGAAGGATATTACCTTGCTCAATAGTGGAGATAACTCTCAAAGTGGAGCTAGTGAAGAACACTTAGAAAACCCTACAAGGAGAAGGATGCTATTAATTATCAGGAGCAAGCCATAATATTAACAATCAGTAATGAAGGGAATGAAGAGAAGCATAAATGGAGCAAAGAAGAGAATTTAACGCTACAGGGGATAATAAATTGGCTATTGTAGAGACCCATTTAGATATAGATGAAACTCCGATATAGAGTGGCACAATTGATCCTTCTTATGATGTGTTACACAATATTCTTACTCATAATCTTGAGGAGGTTGAGATATATGAATAATTAAAAGGTGGTAAAGAGAAGTCAGATCAGGATGAAAATGAGATATTTAGAGATGTTGATTTATCTCCAAGGGAAATAAAATCAATCAAATATTCAAGAAAAAGGAAAGAAATAAGATAATAGAAAGGTTATACATCTTGTCAGAACCTAACCAAAGAGAGATAGAGTGACTTAAAAAGAAAAAAGATAATGAAGGCTATTATATAAAATATCAGGTTTGTTAAGTCACAAAAGGCTTTTTACAAAGTTCAGATGCTACACAAGTTTCATAAATCTGCTTTGGTAGGTTTATTAGAGCCTTTTCAACATATCAGAATAACCAACATATATTAAAGCAGAACTCAGATGCCATTAGTTTTTCATAACTGCAATGACAAGATTTGGTTCTTTGTTAACCATGGTTTTAATGCTACATTTGTTAGTGATACTACATAATAATAACTTTGCATGTTGTTAAGTGACCAATCCATTGGTAGTTTATTTCTGGTGACAGTTGTTTATACAAAGTGTAATAAAAGCTAGAGATTGGAGCTATGGGGTAGTATTTACTCTATATCCAATGGCCTAAAAAGACCTTAGAATATAGGGGGTGATTTCAATATTATGCTAAATGAGGCAGAAAATATTGGTGGGGGTTCCAATGGTATATATAAATGTGAAAGATTTTCAAAATTATCTTGAATTGTGTCATTTATCACAAGTACAGTATAAGGGTAGCCCTTTTACTTGGTGGAATGGAAAAGTAGAAAATGATTGTCTATTTGAGAGACTTGATAGAATTTTGACTAAATCTCACTTTTAGAGTCTTTTTCCCATGCAAAGGTTGAGCATTTATCCGCAGATGGGTCAGATCATGCACTTTTATTTTGGAACTGTAAAAATAGATCAAATAGATTTCAAAGACCTTTTAAATTCCTAAAATTTTTGACTGAGCATGCAGACTTAAAAAAGTGGTAAGAAGGAATAGGGACACTAGTTGCAAATAAAAATCATTTTTGAATTTCAAAAGAAAGATTATGCAGGTTAAGAAGGCTCTCACTTTAAGGAATAGACAATCAGGGGATATTTTTAGCAAATACTTATTCGAGAAGAGATAACCAAAATAAAAGAGAATCTATTCGAAGATCATCCTTCTCAAAAAATAAGGTTGTAAGGCAAAGGGTTAAGGCTGAATATACCAGATATCTTCACTTGGAGGATAGATTTTAGTAGCAGAAGGTTGGATACGATTGGTTTAAAAGTGTGGATAGAAATACAAGATTCTTTCACAGACTTATAAAAGAAAGGAGAAATAGGATAAAGATGACCAAAATTCTGAATGATCAGGGTCATTGGTTAGAAGAGAAACATTAAATTGCTAATGAATTCATTGATTTTATTAGAATCAGTTCACTAAAGTTTGATAATACTAATTTCTCTCTTATTAAACACATTCTAGAGTTACTCACATAAGTGGACTATGACGTAATAAGGGTCATCCCTGATGAAAAAGAGATTAAAAAGTCTATTTTTAGCTTGAATGGTGATAGTGCTTGTGATCTTGATGGTCTATTTGGGAGGTTTTATCAATTTTGCTGGTACATAGTAAGTGATGATGTAATTAGGTTGGCATTAGATTTTTTGCAAATAATTCCCTCCCAAAATTTATTACTCATATTAACTTGGTTCTCATTTCTAAGAAAAGATATTGTGTAATCTTTTTCAGATTTGAGACCCATTAGTCTAAGTAATTTTTTGAATAAGATTTTTTCAAGAATTGTTCATGATAGACTGGAGAACATTCTACCTAGGCTGATTTTCTCTAATCAATCAGGTTTTATTAAAGGAAAAAGTATTGTTGAAAATGTGTTATTAACACATGAGTTGGTTACTGATATAGAGAAAACAGGAAAACCTTTCATTGTAACATTAAATTTGGACATGACTAAATCCTATGATAGAGTCTCTAGGTACTTTTTGATGAAAGTTCTCAGAAAATTGGGCTTCTCTAATAGGGTGGTGGATGTGATTTGGGAACTAATTTCTAATAACTACTATTTAAAATTATTAAATAGAATTCAATAGGTTTTTTCCACTCTACTAGGGGTGAAACAAGGGGTCTCTCTATCTCCTGCTCTCTTTATCTTATATTTTGAGGTCATGAAAAGGGTACTTAATCACCTATTTGAGGATGAGCATTTTATGAGGTATGGTATGCCTAAATGAAGTTCAAATCTGAACCACTTAGCATATGTTGATGGCACTATAAGTTTTTCCTCATCTAATGATCATTCTATTGGAAAAATTATATTGATTGTTTAAAAGTATGAGTAGGAACCAGTCCATAAGGTGAACAAGGTAAAAGTTTCTTATATATACACCAAAATGCCCCTAGGGGCATATTGTAGTAGGTGAAATAACTTATAGGGATGGACAAAGGATCATTTCCTCTAAAATACCTTGGCTTTCCTACTTCACACTCAAAGACGAAGAAGGAGAACTATGTAGATGACATGACCCGAACCAGGGCCTAGTTGTATTGGGTATCGCAAGTCTAACCAGGACCAGAGACCACCCCCAATACCCAACCATAACCGCCCTGCACCCTATGTTGGATGAATTCTAAACATATAACAAAATAAAACAAGGATTATTTAAATAAATTAAGTACAATCTATAATCAGAATCCAACAACCTCAGTCAAATATCCAACCGGTGCCAACCCCAATGCCAATACCAATACCAAGGTTGACACCAATATCAATACCGCCTATGCCCATAGTTGTCTGACAAAGCCTCTATCCATAACTAATAACATTTGGTTGGTGCATGCCTCTGACCATAGCCAAAACCAAACCAAATAAAAAACAAAAATAAAAATAAAAGAAGTCTATAGCATGAAATAGAGCCTTTTAGAATGGCTCACCACTTCAGTCTGACTCAAAGCTGTCTCCGAATCTAAGTCACTGAGTAGGAGGAATGGTAGTATGGCTGGTTTCTACATTGTCTGGGGATACAATGGACAAATACGGTTAGCAAAGTGAATGCTAGCATGTACTCAAGGATAAGATAAAATAATGTCAATAATTCAAATCAAAGTAAATAACCATATACAATCACATATATACATATATTTAGTATGTCAGGAAAGGGGACCAGGTTTAGCATGCATTTAAAAACTTAACCTGAGTTGTGTAGCTTGGACATCCAAAAACCACCCACGGTCTATATAGGTTCATCTCCTCCTGTTGAAAGGGCCCCAATGTGTGTTAGTCGCACAATCGGAGAATAGAAACCTGGGATGACTTGAACATCCCCTAAAATATAAAGTGTGACATAATGCACACGATCACCAAGATCACCCTCACATCGACAAATGTGTGTTTCTAATGGCGATCCCCCCGGGACCTCCACCTTGCACGGCCTTGCTATTCAAACCCGTGTAAGCTCAATTAAGCCTTTTTCACATAACTAAACTATTTACCAATGAGTTTTTTAATTAGGCATTAACCATTGGTATCATTATACCAAAATTAGAGCTTACAAGTCTATCCTTTTTATGCCATACTAAAACCATTAAATAAATTGACTCCAAAGTCTTCAATTAAACCAAAACCATGACCACCAAGGCCTTTCCAAATGATTTAAGTTTCATTACCTCTTATGCAATGCAAAGATTTCAGTAATAGTCAAACTTTGTGACAAAACCATTCTCATTGGCATTTTAACTAATATGTGGAGGGCATATAGTTTCCAAGACCAAAACCAAAGCACCAATTGACCATTATCATTTAAACACATGTTCAAACCATAATTATAACATGAATAATAATAAGAAAAGCATGGGAAAACATTATCCATCCATGAACAACCAAAACCCCCAACATCTTTTCAAAACCAAAATAATATCATAAAATTCATACATTAAAACACATGCACTTTGTAAAATAACAATGAGGGAGGAGTAACATTCCTTAGACACCAAGAAAGACAAAGAAAAACCACCCATGATAGGCTCATTTGATTATTTTAAAGAAACCCTAGCCTTTTGCTTGAGAGAGAGTTTAAAAGAGATTTTAAGAGTGTTTGATTGAGAATACTAGGTTAATAAAGCCTCTAAAGGTGTTTTATATCATGGTATCAAAGAGAGTTACTAAGGGGAAATGTCCAGAATGCCCCCAACTTAAAACTATAAAATCCTCGCAAGTGGTTATGAGTTGACCCTCCAACTCGTCACCACAACATCCAAATGGTACCATCCAGTTGTTCCTAAAATAAAAAGTTAGACACCACACAATATCCATCATACAACTCCCTTTCCCCAACTCATGACCATACCATATAACGGGTATGGTCCAATCATACCAAAGGCAGAAACCAAAGGGATTGGACACTGGACAACACACGATCCAATTTTACCACTCGTACCCTATCCTCATAGATCTTAGTGAATCATTCGTACTCATAGCCAATTCAAGTTACTAAGTTATTGATTTGATTAAGGAACCGACCAAAACAAATCGTCACCACCCCTAACGACCCATACCCACCAAATCATAACCACAACAAAAACCCAACCACCCTTCACTGGTCTCATAAAAACTAGGGTTCCTTGACCCATACCCATACCATATGACTCGTATAGTGAGTCATTACAAGGAAAGTGAGTCCAAAATACAAGAAACTTCCAAAGGCTAGAACCAAGGGTCTTTCAATTCTTCACTGCTTGGATCATTATCCTTGAATAATGGAATAAGGCAGTACAAGCATAATTTGAACCCCACATACCTCTACTCTAACCTTTAATAAAGTTAGAAAAAAAAAGATACCAAGGAAATCAATCTTTTCTTTAACAAAGTCAGAAAACAAAGATGATAAGATCAACACATAACTTCAGCACAAATTTTCAGAGCAAAAAATAGGAATGGATACTTGGACTTCATATCCACTTCAGCTTCCTACGTAGCCTCTTCCACCTTGTGGTTCCTTCATAGAACATTTATCGAAGCTACGTATTTGGTCCTAAATTGACGAACCTTCCGATCCAAGATTTCTACAGAGACTTTTTCATAAGATAGAGAATCCAAAATACCAATATCCTTGATAAGTACAATCTATGATGGATATCCCACACACTTTCTTAGCATGGAAACATGGAATACGGGGTGAATGAAGCTCAAATTAGAAGGAAAGTCCAACACATACGCAACATTGCCAACTCTTCTATAAACCAAGTATGGGCCCACATACCGGGGACTGAGCTTTCACTTCTTCCCAAACCGCATCACTTCTTTCATGGGAGACACCATCAAGAACACCCTATCCCCAACCTCAAACTCTAACTTTCTATGCTTTCTATCTGCATAGGAATTTTGGCGACTTTGGGTGGATTTAAGCCTATAGAAAATCACCTTAACTTTCTCCATATCTTGGTGAACTAAATTTGGGCAAAACATCTCTGCCTCACCAACCTCGAACCACTCAATAGGAGATCTACACCTCCAAACATACAATACATTAAACAGAGCTATCCCAGTGCTAATGTAGTAGTCATTGTTATAAGCAAACTCTATAAGAGGCAAATGCTCAACCCAACTACTACCATAGTCAATCACAAAATTTCAAAGCATATTTTTCAATGTCTGAATAGTCTTTTCCGCTTGCACATCTGACTGTGGGTGGAAAGAAATATTGAGACTCACCTTAGTCCCCAAAACTTTCTAAAACAACCACTAAAAGTGATATGAAAACTGTGTACCATGATACGATATGATAGAAACAAGCACCCCATGCAACTTTACAATCTCATAGAGATACAACTTTGCATAATCCTTAGCTGAGAAATTTGTCCTTACTAGAAAAAGGAGAGCCAATTTTGATCTCCTATCCATGATGACCCACACCAAATCAAACTGATTCTGAGATCAAGAAAGTTCAGTAACAAAATCTATGTTGATCACTTTCTACTTCCACAAAGGCAACTTAATGTCTTGATACAATCCTCTAGGCCTCATGTACTCAACTTTCACTTGTTTGAACACCATGAACTTAGCCATAAAATTGGTCATATCCTGCTTTATATTGTTTCACCAATACATCTCCTTAAGGTCACAATACATATTTATCAAAATAGAATGAATATCATAGATCAACTCATGTGCCTTAGCCAAGATTCTATCTCGTAAACCATCTATATTGGGAACACATAACCACCATTGGTACCGCAAGGTACCATCACCATTAATCTCAAAGGTCATTACCTTCTGCCTACCTATATTACCCTTGATCTTCTTCAAGACAGAATCCAACACTTGCTTCTCTTTTACATTACAGCAAGAACGATTGCGCCACCTCCTACACAACCATACCACTATCCTCAGAGTCCAAGGTTTGAACTCCAAGGTTATCCAAATGGTGAATATTCTTTCCCATTTTCCCTTCATCCATATAAGCCAGACTTTCCATGGGTAACCTGCTAAAAGTATCAATAACTACATTAGATTTACCTAGATAGTAGTGAAGACTCATGTCATAATCCTTGAGTAGCTCAAGTCATCTCCTTTTCCTGAGGTTCATCTCTTTCTAAGTAAACACATATTGTAGGCTTTTATGATCGGAAATAAAATACCCCAAAATAGGACCTTTGCAAATTTTTCTTTAGTTTTAGACTCACTAGGTTTGGTACGACTCAAGGGTATGATTCATACCCTTGGATACAGGTCATACGGTGTCTTGAGGGTGAAGTCGTACCCTAAGTAGTTTGTTTGGCTTGGTTACAGTCCAAGGAATGACTCAACAAAGTATGAGTCATATCCAAAGATATGAGTGGTGCAAGAAAAGTTGTATCATACTTGATTGATTTATCTTGAAAAGTTTTTCCAAGGTATGAGATGTGCATATGCTTTGGTGTATGACTCATACCCTTAGGTACGAGTGGTGAGGGTTAAGTCATATAGAAACCAATAGGTAGGGGTATCATAAAGGTCGTGGGTACAAGTTGGGGTACCATTCGTACCCTAGGATACGGATGGTATAGGTGAGTCATACCCCTGGACATGGATTGTTTTTAATTTTAAGTCAAGGATAGTTCAGATATTTCCTACTTCAAAACCCTTATGTCCTCACATTATATAACCCTTGGTGGCCTTTCACAAAACTTGTTACAAGATTAAAACACTTCAAATACTTTCTTGAAGATTAGAAGCTAGGGTTTCTTCACATGTTCTTCAAAGTGCTCAAAGGTCAAGATTTCTTTCATAAATCTTCATGTATAAGTCATGTACTCCTTCCCCTATTGTTAGTAACAACTAAAGGCATATGTATTATGTTTTAAACATTGATTTATCGATCATGAATGGTGGTTTTCAAAATATATATTAAGGGTCTTGATGCATACGGTTTGGTTTGGTATTGGTTTAAACTATGTTTTTACCTATTTTTGGTAATGGTTTGAATATGTGGCTATTGGTTGGTTATGGTTTAACAAATGGGTCTTGAGTAACCCTAATTATGGTCGTTTGTGTATTGGTTTTGGTCATGGTAAGGGTATGCCCTCTATATGTTTGATAAAATGCCTCAAAGAAAGTTTTCACTCATTGTTGAACTTTCATTGGAACTCTTGCATGGTTTGGTTTTTTAATGAAACTTTAAATAAATATGGATGGTTTGCATGGTTTAAATAGTGTAAATGGTATAAATATTTTAAATGTTTGGCATAGTCCAAAATGGTTTTAAATGGTATAAATGGTGTACATGGTTTGGAAGGATTAAATAGTAAAGTTTTGGTGGCTATGAAAATGTTTATGCTTATGGGGTACATGGAATCCCCCAAATAGTTTAATATGGTAAATAGAAGGGAACTTGGAAGTCCCCTTAATCCTATATGTGGTTGGCTATGGATAGTACTTGCAAGGATGGTCGGTATGACGATACCACCACTAAATGACATTTGTTAATAAATGGTAAATGTTGGTTTCTTGGTAATGGTTTTGATTGAGCAATAATGGCAGGATGTGTAGCAAAGACATAGAAGGTGGAGGTCCTGGGGGGACTAAAATTGGAAACTCCTATTTGTCGATGTGAGGTTTGGTCTTGGTGACCTTGTGCATAAAATCACACTATTTTGGGGGATGTAATAGCCATCCTAGGTTTTTTCCCCTGGCCGTGATGCTACACACACTGGGGCCCTTTCAGCAAGGAGAGCTGATCCCATATAGCTTGTGGGTAGTTTAGGACGGCAGACTTACACAACCCAAGTAAAGGTTTTAATGGCATACTAAAATTGGTTACCTATCCTGGCATGGTTATACATATATATATATATGAATGATTATTTTCATATGGATGGTTTTACTTGATTTGCAAATAGCATTATTTTTTCCCTATCCTGAGTGCATGCTAGTGTTCACCCACTAACCCGTCTTTAGGCGGTTATATACCCACACTATGTAGGGATCGACCATTCTACTCCTCTTGCCTAGTGATAAAATTTGAGGATAGTAGATGTTGGATTGAAGTGGTGAGCTTCCATATTTTGAAAGACATTTATTTCATGTCATGGTTTACTTTACATATTTCTCGTCTTTCATAGACATTGGATTTAGCTATGATTGGGGGAATGTCCCGACTAGGTACTCTTTGGTTGGTCTAGTAGCTTTGTATGGACAACTGTGGACTTGGGTATGGTATGGATGGTTTATGTTATATATATATATATATATATATTTATACATTATCTTATTATCATGATATTGGCTTATGGTTTCTGCATTGGTTTAGGTTGGTTATTGGTGGTTGGACTTGGTTGGGTTGGTCTCAGATATAGACTTATCCTAGAGTCACCACATTGCTGAATACGCTATCTTGTTATATATTCAAACATCATCCAACTCAAGGTATGCAGTTAGAGGTCTGGTCGGGTAACGGGGCAATTTTTTATTTTGGTTGGGCTTGGATTGCCCATTATGACAAGGCCCTAGTTTTGGTCATGTCAAGTTGGTATTAGAGCCTAAGGTTTCAGTGTCTTGGGGTGTCCACAATGTTGTGTCGAGTTGAGTCTTGCTTATGGGTATGTCGTGCACCACATTTATAAATCAAGAGGCTATGAGGCATTTAGGATGTTTCACTTTCTTTGTTATTCTACTTTTGGGCTATGGAGGCTAAGGTCTTGAAATTTTCTCTGAATCTTTCTTGTTCACTTTTTGGATTATGCCTTCTCACCAATCTATAGTTATGGGAACTTACCTTGTCTACTAAAAAAATATGGATGGATCTAATCTAACTAATGGGGCATAAATTCGGTTAGGGGTCGCAGTTTCTGGTTTTCCCAATGGAGCCCAATCCTTATCATCCTATTTTTTTTATAAATTTTATGTTTGGTTGCATTGCGGTCATTGCAAGGGAGAAGGGAATTAGTATTTGGGTTGTGGTTAGTTGGATATCGTGTGACGGAGATGTCCCATAAGTGTTTCCACTTGGAAAAATAGAGTATTGGCTACTACCTCTAGCTCCGATAGTGTACGGTATCATCTCAATGTTCTTACTATCTCTCAGGAGTTCGATGTATCCTATGATGCCGACACTGGTATGTTGAGAACTCTTTTCTTTGTGGTGTGTATGGTTTACTTGGTTCGGAGTTCCCTCTCTTTTGTGACATTATTTGTGGTTGTGTATTTTGGTTTTAGTCCCAAGGTTATTTTGGACTCCTTTCTTCTTCTATATCTACCCCAGTAGGTGACTTTGCGATTGCTAAAAGAGTTTATAGGGGTTTGTGGTATCTATTGGTAATAAAAAAGTCTTGGTAGGTTTGTTTGACTCAAATATGGTGGATTTCGAGGTTATTTAGGGGATGGATTCGTGAAACTCGTGCTTCTTATTATTAGATTGTCAGACTTGTTAGGCTCCCTAGTGAGTTAATTTTGGAATGGGATGATGGTTTTGTTCCCTAGCTATTAAGGAAAATTGTTGTATCATATCTTAGAACTTAGAGGTTGGTTTCAAAAGGGACGTCTTTATTATTTGTCTTGGGTTATAGATTCTAACTTGAAAGGTCTTTCCTTGCATTTGATTTCGATGGTGAATGAATTTCCTGGGGTGTTTTCTGATGACCCTCATTGTGTCTTTCTGATGGGGAGGTTGGTTTGGGGTTTGTCTTGTTTCAGACATTTATCTAAATTTCTATTCCTTCTTTATAGAATGGTTTTGGTGTAGTTAAAGGATCTTAAAGAGAAATTAAGGGATCTCGTAGATGAAGGTCTCATCAGTCTTAATGTTCCCCTGTGGAGTGTTTTGTTCTTGCATGCATAAGGGAAATGGTTTTTCCTGGAAATAGATAGGTTGTCGGTGGGTGACTAAGGAATTTGGGGTGTCCTTTTTGTGGGATGGACCATGCTTATGTATATTCTATAAGGGTACTTCGCTAGTAGTACATAGTGGTTGGTAGATCCTAGGCTCGAATCAAAATTCTTGATTTAGATCAAAAGAAGTTTTATAAGCTCAAAAATAGCAATGCGGGAGTTGAAAAGGTAAGCTAGAAGGTTGGATGAGGTTGATGATTTGGGAAATACAATAGTGGGAGAGTTGTACCACGTACGTTGGGAGTTCAGGTTGAACGGAGGGACTGGGGATTTAGTCATTTGATAGGTTAGAATCATGAAGCTTGCATATATCCTTTCCCCTTTACTTTTACTTTATTGTTGGCATGAAATTGATTATTAAATTCATGGTTTTGAAATTGGATTTTGGCACAATTGAGATCTTTGACATGATTACTCATTTAAGTAATTTTCCATGGGTTTTGATGCATTATTCGTGCTTTATTTATGTTTATAAACATTGTGGGATGCATGGGAATGTTAAATGGATTTTGGGGTACTATGGATTCCCCAATTACTTGATTTTGCTTTTGGAAATTTAAACCCTAAAAAATTTATGAAAGTGCCATTGGATATAATTCTTTCATATGGTTTGACTATTCTTGAATCTTTGCATTGCATATATGGTTAAGAGAACATGAATTGGTTTAGTTGGATTCATATAATCTATGAAAAGGCTTTGGTAGGCATGGTCTGATTTTAAATGGTTTTTGTTTAATTGGAAACCTTGGAGTCAATTTGGTCTAATGGTTTTTGCATGTCTATGTTGGGCTCTAGGTAGAATTTGGTATAATTAGGTTTTGGGCATAGGAGAACCAAACGCCCTTGGTGAACATCCTTGGTGATACCTATTAGAGAAGAGTATTGTGCTTGTAGGGGTAATAGGGTAATAGTTGATGGTTAGTCTAGATATTCTTTTAGGGGTGGACTTCAGGGAAGGGTCGAGTTGTATATTGTAGTAATACTCTTCTCTCTCGGTTAAGAAATTACTCTACTAGCATTGCATGTATTTATTTAGAGCTTATGACTAAGGTTTGCATTTTGCATTCACCTTATTCCCTGGATATGAGTCTTGACCTTATGTTAAGTTACTCATGGTATGTGTGTTTATTTTTCTTTTGGTGTCCAATTTTAAAGACTCCTCTTATGGTATGGTTTGGTTGGGATGTTTCTTCAATATGGTCTAGGTGGTTGTTGTGAAGTACTTCGTGCCTATAGTGCTATGTCTTGTCTATGGGATTTAGCCTTGCGAGGCATGGATAACTCTTGTAATTTGGTTTCTTAAATGACTCTTCTTGTAGTAGGGTGGTAGTGGTTTGGGACATATGGTGATATATTGAAATAGGGGAATGTGGAAGTCCCTAAGTGGGGGAGAGTCTAGGGTGACTACCAGAGTTATGGTTTTGGAAGTTAAGGTAAGATTGTTTTCATCTGAAATAGTTAGAAAAGGAATGGGTGGTGAAAAACTTGTGAAGGTTGTAAAGGGGTGCTAGATCTTTTGATGGATACATCATACCATAGGTATATAAGTCGTAGGATTGAATGTTGTGATTGGTAGATATACCAATAGTTGTGTTAGGTACTTGAGATATGGTTGGGGGGTTTCAGTTATAGTGGTTGGATATGTTTTTTCCATGTCCTTTACTAATGGTTCCCATATTACAATGGTGATGAGAACAGAGTGGTGTTTCAGGATAGATGTACCGAGTAGATCCTGGTGGCCAAAGTTAACTCTTTTTAGCTTTGGATATGCTTAAACATGGAGGTGGTGTATAGCTAAACTCAAGCTCTTATGGTGGTGTGTCTTGGTAAATTCTAAATCGAATTGGACTTGCACTTTAGCATTAATCCATTAGTCTGGTAATCTATGTGTTGTGTTGGGGCGAGGTGTGGATTGTCCTAGGTTTGTTGGTTCCTTTGGGTGGTATTGGTATCTCGGGTTCTTTGTTCTTTTGGGGAGGTCCCGATGAGGATATTGGATCAGTAAGTTCGTCGGTTACGAATGAAAGGTGTGGCTTTGGTAAAGGTTCCATGGTAAAACCAAAAATCCAAGAAAGCCATTTAGGATACAGAAAAATACATGGGAGTACAAGTATCTATGTTTGTTCTTCATTCTGGAAACTCATGCGTAGGGTATGTGCTCTTTATCAGATCTTTGTTTTCTAACTTGGTTAAAGGTGAGGAATGGTTTCTCTCACATCTTTGCTATCTAACTTAGTTAGAGGTCAGAATGAGGGTGTTAGACTGTAAGTCATGTTTAGGTTGTGTATGGTGATCTTCTCATCTTGGTTTATGTCTTTTTCTTTAATTTTGGTTGAGTGAAAGTTTAATGGGTTATCTTATGCTTATTCCTACCCTTACCTATCATTCCAGGATGAATGTTCCTAGTGGGGGGAGGGGGGATTGAAATACCCCAGAATAGGACCGTTGCAAATTTTCTTTTGGTTTTTAACTTACTGGGTTTGGTACGACTCAAGGGTATGATTTGTACCCTTGGATACGGTTCATAGGGTGGATTGAGGGTGAATTCGTAGCCTAGGCATTGTGTTTGGCTTGGTTAGTGCCCAAGGTATGACTCATCAAGGTATAAGTCAAATCCAAATATACGAGTTGTGCAAGGCAAGTTGTATGGTGCTTGATTGAGTTGTCTTGTAAAGTTTGTCCAAGGTACGAGATATAGGTACGGTTTGGTGTACGACTCCTACCCTTAGGTATGAGTGGGGAGGGTTGATTCGTAAAGAAACCAGTAGGTAGGAGGTCTTGGTAAGGTCTTGGGTATGACTTGGGGTACCACTAGTACCCTAGGATACGGATGGTATAGGTAAGTCGTACCCTTGGACGTGGCTTATTTTAACTTTAAGTCAAGGGTAGTTCAGACATTTTCTAATTCAAAAACCTTATATCCTCATGTTATATAACCCTTGGTGGCCTTCCATAACACTTGTTAAAAGATTAAAACACTTTAAATACTCTCTCAAACACTCTCTTGAAGATTGAAGGCTAGGGTTTCTTCATGTGTTCTTCAATGGGCTCAAAAGTCAAGATTTCTTCCGTGAATCTTCATATATAAGGCATTTACTCCTTCTCCCATTGTTAGTTCCAACTAAAGTCATATGTATTGTGTTTTAAACATTGATTTATGGATGATGAATGGTGGTTTTCAAAATTTATGTCGAGGGTCTTGATGCATATGGTTTGGTATTGGTTTAAACTATGTTTTTACATGTTTTGGTAATGGTTTGCATATGTGATATTGGTTGGTTATGGTTTATCAAATGGTTTTGTGTAAGACCCCGCAAAATCTTAAGCTTAACTCAGACCTTTAAAGCTTATTAAGGGGTCCTAGACTTAGAAAATTTTAGCTAAGTGTTCATACTTAGTGTTATTTTAGCCTTCGTAGGGTGGAGACTCTATTTCACGACCCTTATGACCTTTAAATATCATTTTTTAGGTAAATTCATGATCAACAATGCCAGTAGGTGTTCTCGGAGAAGTTTTGGATTTTCAGACTTTGTTTGAAACACATTTGAAAGCTCAAACCAGTGGATCGACGCGATCTCGATGCGCCACATCGCCTATCACGTTGATGAGTATTTTTCCCTAGATCCCAGTGCTAATTCAGTGAACCGACGCGACACATTGGCCATTGCGTCGATACCAACTACGCAGTGCATCGGTCTGCGCATCGCTAAATCAATTTTCAGTCATTAAAAAGTTGCATCCTCAGGGGTAATTAGGTCTTTTCCAACCTTATGTCACCCATTAATACACGGAATTAAGCGCCTTTAGAGGATGAATTCATTCCCTATTCAAAATTTACTCAAGAACAAAAACCCTAGGAGATCAAATTTCAAACTCAAGGCTTAAGATTTCACCATCATTCTTCAATAATTTAGCAAACAAGGTATGTGAAGTGTTCATCCAAGGGTTTCCTTCCACCTTTGGAGTTCCATAAACTCTTTCTAAATACAAATTAATTAATTTCATGGATTTCATGTTGGATCTTGAATATATTAATGATTATGATGTTAATGGTAATCTAATTCCATAATTTGTCCCACATTCCTGCAAACTAGTTTAATTGTGAATTGAATTTTGTGAACTACATATCAAACTCTTGAATTGCAGGTTGAATATAGAATCCATGATATTACTACATGTTTATTGATATGTGAAATACCCATTCTCCCCAAGTATTTGTCAAAATGCTTATGTGATTAGACTAGTCCAAGCATAACATGTTATTATGTGATATCAATCATGCACAAGCTTATGTATAACAAATGTTTGACCAAAGATGTCTAAGTGAATGTATTATTAGTAAGCTAGTACCATGATGCTACTAAAGTCATGCAGTGATTTACTTTTCATGCAATCGAGTTCTGGGGGTATTTAATATCGATAATTTAGCTGCTTACCTAGAGCAAGTGTCAGTTACAGAATAATCTCAGTCATGTCACAATCAATAGTACTTTTAATCAGTCACAGAACTCAAAAAAAACTTAGTAGACTCAATATCATTCCAGTTCAGTATCCAGTCTAGACCTTGGTAAATTCAGTCAGTTAACATAATTCAGTAGTATTCCATCAATCAACAGAACTCAGTGAACTCAGATCAGTTTAGTTAGATAGTATAATCAGTAATAACTCAGTCAAGCCTAGTATGAACTAGGAATCAATTCAATGTCTATTCAGTTGGGATTAGGATTCAGCACCGAGCGAACCCAGGGATGGGGGCATTCCTACCAGTAGAGGATTTGACCCTTAGAAGCAATCCCTACATTATAGAACTACGTAGCTAGTGTAGTATGAGATATCTTCCTACCAGACTGGGGTTGATACATCTTATACGAGTTTTCCTGCCAGCAAGGGTTGATGAAAGAGCTTTCTATCAGAGAGGGTTAACTCACAGTTGTCTTTACCCATGGCACGGTACTGATACCCTTCCAACTGGGGTTACAGGTTGGACCCTAATCTATTCAGAAAGGGGCATGTCGATTAGATAATTACCTCCTACAGTATCAGTTTTAGTCTTTAGAATAGAACTCAATTCAGTTCTACAGAATCAGGACTCTCAGATATAGTCATTTAGCTATTAGTTATACAGTATCAGTAAACTCAGATATTAGTAAATCAGTAATTCAGAACTCAGTATCCAGTGTTATCACGACCTCAGTTACAGTTTATGTATTCCTGCATGTACTCTCATTCAGTTATACTCATGTTATTTAGTCAGTATTGTTCATGCATATGAACCTATGCATCTCAGCCTACCTTACTTAGCATATCAGTACATTCAAAGTACTGATGCATGCCTTTCTTTAGTGCTATGATGTCTTATATCATAGGTTCAGACGCACAGGATCCCGATCATACTTAACATCCCGATCCATCAGTAGCATACTAGGGGTGAGTCCTCATTATTTGAGGAAAGATTTATTATTACAGTATTTCAGTACTCAATTTATTTTAGTAGTCAGAGTTAGTTGGGGACTTGTCCCATCCACTCCTTGTTTAGATAGTTGAGGCTTTTCAGACTAGAGTATTTATAGACAGATGTTCAGTTTTGGTATGGATATACCGTACTCAGTATTTACTTATAGTTTTGAACCTTATGGCAAGTTTCCGCCTAATTTCCGCATAATTACAGTATTACTATTCAGTTATTGCAGCAGGTACTAGTCATAGGTTAGCTTGTGGTCTTTTGGGATTATGAGCACCGTGTAGAGTCTGGGGTACAGACTCGGGGTGTTACAAACTTAGTATCAGATCCAGGTTCAACAGAGTCCTACGAAGTCTGAAAGCCGCATCTAGTAGAGTTTTGTGCATGGGTGTGTAGCACGCCACACTTATCGATAAGAGGCAACGAGATGTTTTAGGAAAAGTTTCCCTTCTTTCAGTATTCATGTGGTGTGAGTGAGCATGAGCTCAATTTAAACTCTCAGTCTAATTCATATCTTCCTTATGCTTCTAGAACATGTCTTCCAGATAAGCTAATGAAAAAAGTAACAAAAACTAGTCAGCCCCTCCGCACGTTCAGGTAGATCCCCTAAATGAACATGTTTCTCACGCTGAGTTTAGAGCTGCTTTCACCACCTTAGATCATTTAATAGTTGCTCAGAAAAATTAGATGGCTATTATCCTAACTAGGCTTATGGCTCATGTTCCCCAGAGTTAGGAGGAAAGGCGTTGGAAAAAGGGGAGAAAGAATAAGAGGGACACAACGTCTAGGCCAAAGAGTGGCCGAACCAATCCCCTTTGTTTGAAATATGTCAAAAACCACCAGGGTATCTGTACAGCTCGTAGTGATGTATGTTTTGGGTGTGGCAAACCAGGTCACAAAGTCAGAGATTGTCCCCAGTTAGGTTCCCTGGGTCAGAAAAATTGTTCATCAGCTCAGTCCGATCGCCCAAATCAGCAGGGTGCCGCTTCCAGTTCCACCAGTGGGCAACACTCAACTAGGATTTATGCACTCCAGTCCCAACAGGATCAGGAAAGTTCTCCTGATGTGGTCACTGGTACGTTACAAGTTTATCATTTACATGTTTATGCTTTGCTAGATCCAGGAGCTTTTTTGTCTTCTATAACTCCTGATATAGCTGTTGACTTTGGAGTCAGTCCCAAAATTCTGGTAGAGCCTTTCTCACTCTACCCCAGTGGGTAAATCTATCATATCCCGGCAGGTATACAGGAACTATCCGATTATGGTATCTCAGAAAGTCACTTCAGCAGACTTAGTCGAATTAGAGATGACCGATTTTAATGTCATTCTCGTCATGGATTGGCTTCATTTCTGCTATGCCTCAGTCGACTGTAGAAATAGAATTTTTGAATTTTAGTTCTCGAATGAGCACGTCCTAGAGTGGAGGGGTAGTACTTTAACACTTAGGGGTCAGCTTATTTCCTACCTTAGGGTAAGGAAAATGATATCTACGGGATGTGTCTACCATGTTATTCGAGTCCAGGACTCTAGATCAGAAACCCCTACTCTTGAGTCAGTATCAATAGCATCTGAATTCCCAGATCTATTTCCCAAAGATCTTCTCGGAGTTCCTCCCGTAAGGGAAATTGACTTCAGAAGAGACCGTCTTCCAGATACTCAGCCCATATCTATTTTTCCATACAAAATGGCCTCAGCAGAACTTAAAAAATTAAAAAAATAGTTAAAGGATCTCCTAGATAAGGGATTCATCAGACCTAGTGTGTCCTTGTGGGGTGCACCGGTTCTATTCATGCATAAGAAAGACGGTTCTCTCAAAATGTGTATGGACTACCATCAGCTAAATAAAATCACGGTCAAGAAATAAGTATTCACTTCCCAGAATTGATGACTTGTTTGACCAATTTCAGGGTTCCAGTTACTTCTCTAAGATAGACCTCAAATCAGGCTATCATCAACTCAGAGTCAGGGAATGGGACATTCCAAAAATAGCTTTCAGAACTTGATATGGTCACTTTGAATTCTTAGTCATGTCATTTGGTCTTACCAATGCCCCAGCATCTTTCATGGACTTGATGAACCGTGTGTTCAAGAAGTACTTGAACATGTTTGTCATAATCTTCATAGATGACATTCTTGTCTATTCCTGTAGCAAGAATGATCACACAGATCATCTCATAATTGTATTCCAGACTTTTGAAACCCATCAGTTATCATGATATCTTTTCATTTCCTACATGTCAAATCTATGATCATAGCCCATACCCATGCACATTAGAAATCATGCATACTTATAGTTTTTAGTATAAGGAGTTCCAGTTCTCTCGGTGTTACGAATCATGTTTTATGAATACAAAAACTCCAGACTCAGGTCATGCAGCTTTTGACTTAGGTACCCATGCCATGCTATACATTATACTCAGTTTCCATGACCCATGCTACACTCTTAGCGATCGGCTAAATTCAAATTTTGTCATGCATATCCTCTATTTAGATCTTTTGATAAATTCATGGTGTTGATATTCTATTCCTCAGACCTTAGTTAAGTATCGAGTTTGGTATAGTATTCATGCATACATCAGGTTCTCATGTTTTAACCCTTCAGTTGACTCTCCTTACAAAATGATGTAGCGATGATCAGTTGCTTAGAAGGGAGAGAGTACATTTTCATGTTAAGAAAGATTATTACATACTAGTTTTACACGAGGCTGTAGTTATAAAGATAGGATTGAATGTCATATTAATGTGTAAGTGGATAAATGCATTTCGGAGATTTAAGTAGGCTTGAACATAGTGGAAAAATTCAGTCCAGATCAGACCTCAATAGGTAGAGTTATTAGAACCCTGTATTCAGTTCCAGTACAGTCTCAGCTGCAGTCTTAGTTATAGTCTCAGTCCCAGTCGCAGTCCAGTAATCACATCACTAACTCAGTTTAGTTTCAGATTTGCTTGACCATAGCATATAGTTATCAGTTCTTTAGTTATCAGTATTTCAATATCTCAGTTTACAGACTATTTTAGAGTCATGTTATACTCTTGGTCTTTCCTTCTCAAATAATATAGTTTTTGCGAATTCATGCTCAGTTATCTCATGTTACCCAGTCAGTCCTTACCTCGTATGCATGATACTCTACAGTTCTAGTCAAGTTATTCATACTAAGTATAATTTAATATTACATGACCAAGTATTCAGCTATCAGTCATTCAAATAATTAGATAAGTTAGTAAGTTTATGCACTCGTGCTAAACACCCATGTGAATATTTTCAGTAGTCTCAGGTGATGTGTTGTACTAAGGTGGAGAGTATAGCTGAGAGAGTATTCAAGGGATAAGTGTAAGCTTGAAAATTTATAGTCGTAGTGCATAAGGCTTAGTCACTTCATCTTAGATGATGTTTCATAGGCCCCAACTCATATTACAGAATTTTAGCTAGGATGTGATTTTCTTATTCAGCCATGCCAGGACTCCTTGCTCCCTAAAGCCACTAGAACTCTATAGAAAGAGTGTTAAAGAAAGGCTCCAGTTGAATATAATTTTTCAGCATAAGTTAGTCCGTAAAACCAGCAATTCAGTTTAGCAGTTATGCGGATAATGTTCGTATGGTTGGGTTTCCTATCCTTCCATCTAGTCGTACTATCCGAAGTCTCATGAATGTAACTATTCCAAGATTGAGAAACCATGTGGTTATGAGTTCAGCTCAGTTAAGGTATCATGCCTTGATTTTAGAATCCCAATATGCAGTCATGATTCAATTCATAGGTGCCATATGCATAATCTCAATTTTTACTCAGTATCTCAACCAAGTCAGCATTCTTCAGGGGACATAATCTCCAATGGGGGAGATGCACTATAATCCCTGATCTTACATGACCTAAACCTTTCATCTTCTCTTCACATAACGAATCAAGTTTGGAGTAGTGGGTACTTATAGGTGGACCCTCAAGTTCTAATCTCAGCCATAAGCTATGTATTTAGGGGATCATTTCCATTCATAATATTCAGTTCCTGTATCACGTTTCAGTCTCAGTAATATTCCTATTCATACGTATTCAGTAAATGATCTCGAGTTGGAGATCGGTGACTTTGTATTCTTAAAAATATCTCCTATGAAAGGAGTGAAGAGGTTTGGCAATAAGGGGAAGCTCAGTCCCCGATATATCGGTCCTTACCAAATTCTAAGCCATTTTTTAGAGGTAGATTACGAGCTTGAGTTACCTTCAAACTTAGCTTCAGTGCATCCAGTGTTCCATGTCTCCTTGCGAAAGAAATTCATAGGTGACCCAGTAGCCGTAGTCCCTACAAAGGGCATAGATATTCAGAACAGCCTCTCTTACGAAGAGATTCCAGTAGAAATCCTTGATTTCATATCCGCAGACTGAGGAACAAAGAAGTCCTTCTAGCCAAAGTTCTATAGCGGAATTAGTTCATTGAGGGAGATATTTGGGAAGCAGAAGCAGATATGCGGACCAAGTATCCTCACCTCTTCTCCAAAAATTTAGACTCAGCCTAAGGTAACAATTTTCCCTTGAACCTACTCAGTTTCATGCTCAAATTTTCTTTATAAACTTGGTATCAGTTACCATTGCATATCCAGTCATACATTCACGAGTCCATTCAGTTAGATATTCATGCATCAGATATGCATGTTCAGTATAAGAGACTCGGCTTATCAGTAATCCCAGCTATGTACTCATGCATTAGATATGCATGTTCAATATGAAATTTCAGCATATCAGTAATGTCAGTCATGAAATAATGTTGCAGTCATGCTTGTCTAGTAAACAAGTTAAGTGAGTCAGTATTCCCAGCTTAGTCTCATTCGAGGATGAATGTTCCCAAGGGGGAGATATTGTAAGACCCTGCAAAATTCTAAGCTTAACTCAGACCTTTAAAGCTTGTTAAGGGGTCCCAGACTTAGAAAATTTCAGCTAAGTGTTCATACTTAATGTTATTTTAGCCTTCGTAGGTTGGCGACTCTATTTCACGACCCTTATGACCTTTAAATATCATTTTTTAGGTTAATTCATGATCAACAATGTCAGTAGGTGTTCTTGAAGAAGTTTTGGATTTTTCGAACATCGTTTGAAATACATTCAAAAGTTTAAACCAGTGGATTGATATGATCTAGACGTGTCGCATTGCCTATCTTGTTGATGAGTATTTTTCTCCAACTTCCAATGCTAATTCTAGTAAACCAATTAGACTCGATGTGGCGCATTGTCCATTGCGTCGATGTCAATGATGCAGCGTGTCTGTCTGCGCGTCGGTTAATTAGTTTTTAGTCATTAAAAATCCGCGTCCTCATGGGTAATTGGGTCTTTTCCCACCTTATGTCAGACCCCAAAACACGAAATTAAGCCCCTTTAGAGGCAAAAATCATTCCCTATTCAAAATTTACTCAATAACAAAAACCATAGGAGATCAAATTTTGAAACTCAAGGCTTAATACTTCACCATCATTCTTCAAGAATTTAGCAACCAAGGTATGTGAAGTGTTCATCCAAGGGTTTCCTTCCACCCTTGGATCTTGAATGTATTAATGATTATGATGTTAATTTTGATCTAATTCCATTATTTATCCTAAGTTCATGCAAACTAGTTTAATTATGAATTGAATTTTGTGAACTATATGTCAAACTCTTGAATTGCAAGTTGAATGTAGAATCCATAATATTACTACATGTTTATTGATATGTGAAATACCCATGCTCCCCAAGTGTTTGTCAAAATGCATATGTGATTAGACTAGTCCAAACATAACATGTTATTGTGTGAAATCAATCATACCCAAGATCATTTATAACAAGTGTTTGACCAAAGATGTATAAGTGAATGTATTATTAGCAAGCTAGTACCATGATGCTACTAAAGTCATGCAGTGATTTACTTTTCATGCTATCGAGTACTAGGGGTATTTAAAACTTGACAATTTAGCTGCTTACCTCGAGCCAGTGTCAGTTATAGAATAATCTCAGTCATGGCACGATCAGTAGTACTCTCAATTAGTTACAGAACTAAGGAAAAAACTCAATAGACTCAGTATTAGTCAAGTCCAATTCAGACCTCAGTAAATTTAGCTAGTTAACAGAATTCAATATTGTTATGTCAGTCAGCGGAACTAAGTGAACTCAGTTCAGTTCAGTTATGCAGTATAATCAGTAACAGCTTAGTCAATCCTAGTATGAACTAGGAATCAGTTCAGTGTCTATTCAGTTGGGAGTAGGATTCAGCACCGAGCGAACCCAGGGATAGAGGCATTCCTTCCAGTAGAGGGTTTGACCCTTAGTGGAAATCTCTATATTACAGAACTACGTAGCCATCATAGGTTGAGATATCTTCCTGCCAGACTAGGGTTGATACATCTCATACTAGTTTTCCTGCTAGCAAGGGCTGACGAAAGAGCTTTCTATCAGAGAGGGTTAAATCATAATTGTCTTTACCCGTGGCATGGTACTGACACCCTTCAAACTAGGGTTACAGGTTGGACTCCAATCAATTTAGAAAAAGGGTATGTCGGTTAGATGATTACCTCCCACAGTTTTAGTTTCAGTCTTCAGAATAAAACTCAGTTCAGTTCTATAGAATCAGGACTGTCAGATATAATTATTCAGCTATCAGTTATACAGTATTAGTAAACTTAGATATCAATAAATTAGTAATTTAGAACTCAGTATCTGATGTTATCACGACCTTAGTTACAGTTTACATATTCAAGCATGTACTCTCATTCAGTTATACTTATGTTATTTAGTTAGTATTGTTCATGCATATGAACCCATGCATCTCAGCCTACCTTACTTACCATACTGGTACATTCAAAGTACTAGCACATACTTTCTTTTATGCTATAATGTCTTATATCATAAGTTCAGATGTACAGGCTCTCGATCATACTTAGCAGCCCGATCAATCTGTAGAACACTAGTGGTGAGTCCTCATTGTTTGAGGATAGATTTATTATTACAATATTTTAGTACTTAATTTATTTTAGTAGTCGGAGTTAGTTGGGGACTTGTTTCATCCATTTCTAGTTTAGAAAGTAGTGGCTTTTCAGACTAGAGTATTTATAGACAGATGTTCAATTTTGGTATGGATGTATCATACTTAGTATTTACTTACAGTTTTGAACCTTATGGTAAGTTTTCTCCTAATTTCCACATAATTACAGTATTGCTATTTAGTTATTAAAGCAGGTACTAGTCATGGGTTAGCTTGTGGTCCTTTGGTATTATAAGTACCATGTAACGTTCGGGATATAGACTCGGGGTGTTACATTTTGGGTAACCCTAATTATGGTGGTTTATACATTGGTTTTAGTCTTGGTAAAGGTATGCCCTCAATATGTTTGATAAAATCCCTCAAAGAATGTTTTCACTTTATTGTTGAACTTTCAGTGGAACTCTTGCATGGTTTGGTTTGGCAATGGAACCTTAAATGGATATGGATTTTTTTGCATGGTTTAAGTGGTGTAAATAATATAAATGCTTTAAATTTTTTTCATGGTCTAAAATGGGTTTAAATGGTGTACATAGTTTGGAAGGATTAAATGGTAAAGAATTGGTAGCTATGAGTATGGTTATGCTTGTGGGGTACATGGAATCCCCCAATTAGTTTAATATGGTAAATGGAAGGGCACTTGGAAGTACCCTTAAACCTATATGTGATTGGCTATGGATAGTACTAGCAAGTATGGTCAGTATAATGATACCACTACTAAATGGACTTATTTAATAAATGGTAAATGGATTGGTTGGTTGTTTGGTAATGGTTTTAATTTGGAAATAATGGCAGGATGTGTAGCAAAGCCGTGGAAGGTGTAGGTCCCGGGGGGACCAAAACTGGAAACTCATATTTGTTGATGTGAGGTTTGATCTTGGTGACCATGTGCATGATGTCACACTATATTTTGGGGGATGTACTAGTCATCCCAAATTTTCTTTCCTGGTCATACAGCTACACATATTAGGGACCTTTCAACAGGGGGAGTTGAACCCATATACCTCGTGGGTAGTTTAGGATGATAGAGCTACACAACCCAGGTAAAGGTTTTAATGGCATGCTAAACCCGGTTCCTTTTCCTGGCATGGTTATACATATATATATATATATGCATTATTGTGTGCAGATGAATAGTTTTTCTTGGCTTTGTAAATGACATTATTTTATCCCTATCCTAAGTACATGCTAGTGTTCACCCACTAACCCATCTTCGGGCGTCTGTATACCCACGCTATACAAGGATCGACCATTCTACTTCTCCTGCTCAGTGATCAGATTCAGGGATAGTTGATGTTGGATTGATGTACTGAGCTTCCATATTTAGGAAGGCATCGATTTCATGTCATGGTTTTCTTTACATATTTCTCGTCTTTTATAGACTTTGGTTTTGGCTATGGTCGGGGGCTTGTCCCAACTAGGTACTCCCTGGTTGGTCTAGAGGCTTTGAATGAACAATTGTGGAATTAGGTATGGTATGGATGGTTTATGTTATATATATTCATACATTGGCTTATTATCATGATATTGTCTTATGGTTTTCACATTGGTTTGGGTTGGTTATTGGTGGTTGGGTTGGTCTCGGATATAGACTTACCATAGATTTACCATATTTGCGAATCCACTGTCTTGTTATATGTTTGGACATTAGCCGACTCAAGGTATGCGTTTGGTGGACAGGTCGGGTAACGGGGGCAATTCTCGATACTGATTGGGATTGGGATTTCCCATTACGATATGGCCCTAGTTTGGATCATGTCAGGAAAAGATATCCATATGCATTCCATATAGATAGTGATGCTAGATTTTCAACGCAAACACCACAACCAACAGGTCCAAGTCATGTGTCAGATAATTCTTCTCATTAACCTTCAACTGTCTAGAGGCATAAGCTATCACCTTAGTGTACTATATCAGGATACAACCAAGCCCCACATGGGATGCATCACAATAAACTACAAAAACATCAGTGCCTTCAAGCAAGGTCAAAACTAGAGTCGAGGTTAGCTTATCTTTCAGCTTCTCAAACTACCCTCACAAGCATCAGACCATAAGAACTTTACCTTCTTCTGAGTAAACTTAGTCAATGAGGTAGCTATAGAATAGAAAATTTCCACAAACCTTCTTTAATAACCAGCAAAGCCTAAGTAAAACACCTAGACTTTCAACCATGCCAAGAATTTCATCATTTGATGTCTATGGGATGGATACGACTAGGGGTTTGAGTCATACCCCTTAGATACGAGTTGTATCCTCCTCCCCCTCTCTTCTCATACTATGATCAGCCTATTAGGAGGACACACTACCCATAATACGACTTGGCCTCCTCTTAGTCGTACTCAAAGGATACGAGTTGTACAAAGGTGAGTCGTATAGAGGTGTCTTAAAGCTTTGAGTTGATGGATACGAGTTAGGATTGAGTCTTACCCTTTGTATATGACTCAAAGGTATATGGTCATACCCTTGATAGTGTGTGTGACCTAGGAGAAACCTAGGGTACCACTCGTACCCTAGGGTATGGTTCTCTTAGTGAGTCATAACCCTGGACGGGTTTATTTTCTAGCTTATAACCAAGGCCTTGTGGTCATTTACCATGCCCAAAACCCTAATTCCTCTCACTATATAAGTGCTTGTAGCCTTCTAAATATCTATTTTGATGGATCAAACACCCTAAATACTCTTTCAAGCATATATTTGAAAGATTGGAGGCTAGGATTTCAAGGGTGATCTTCAAGAGGCAAAGTGAAGTAAATATTCTTGGTGATTCAAGTTTTCTAAGGGATGTAACTCTTCCCCTTGGTAAATAACTCTAAACCCATATATTTCACACTTGGATTAGTAGGTGTACATGGTGGTTTTGAAATCAAATGAAAAGGGTTTTGTTGCCTAATGATGAATGATGATGATTCTTGCTTAGACTTATGTTTATCCATGTTATTGATGGTAGTTTGCACACGTGAATGCTTTTTGTATGTGGTCTAACATATAGGTATTGATTAACCCTAGTCTTAATGATTTTTTACATGAAATTGGCCTTGGTAAAGGTATGCACACAAGGTGTTTGTGAAAATATCTAACTGAGATGTCTAGTTACACGGTGATGATGTTTTGAACTAGGGAAATGGTCCAATATGTATGAATACTTGATAAATGATACTCTAAAGGTAAAAAGAACCATTTATTGTGTAATTGATGACCTCGATGGTTTGATGGATAGGAAGGGGTTAAAGTCCCTAACATTAAAATGAACTTAAATTATGTGTTGAACTAAATTATGGTATAGAATTTCTAATGAAAGGTGTATGGCTTGTGAGGGTCTTGAGGACCACAGTTTGAAATATCTGATGAGTTTTGATTAATGCATTGGCCTATTAAAATTGTTAAGTAATGAAGGCTCCCATGAGGACCATGTGATCATGTATGGTGTTGAAATTAGCTAAATGGGTTAAAGTCCTTATGTATTGATTGAATGTATGTGGATGCATGGAGAAAGGGTTAGAGTCTCAATGTCAACTAATGATAGTCATGATGGCTTGAGGTTAAAGTCCCTTGCCTAATGAAAACTCTTTTGGTTAAAGTCCCTTGCATAGTGAGATCTCATGAGGTTGAAGTGCCTCACCAAATATATTGGCTTGGGGTTAAAGTCCCTTATCTAATATGGTAAGAGGTTAGAGTCCATTTTCTAATGTGTGAGTATGTGGTTAGAGTCCCTTGCTTGAATGAATGTGTGTAAGTGGTTAGAGTCTCTCACTTATATGATTATGTGTGAGTGGTTAGAGTCCCTCACTTAAATGGATTTGTATATGGTTAGAGTCCCTTAGTTGATGATATGTGAACATGGTTAAAGTCATATTCCTAATGAGAAATGTTTGAATCTATAAGTGTGGAAGTTTAGAGTCCTCTATTGTATGTATGATGAATGAGTGATTCCAAAGTTTTGATAAGACTTGCCCTCTTGGTTAGCATATGATATGTCTATACGTATGGATAAGGTTATGAATGTGATTGAATGAATATGATATATATTGACTTGTTGAATGATGATTCTATTTTATCCTTATCATTAAGTTATATTCTAGAATTCCTACCGCTAACCATCTCCGGATGCTATGTCCTCACGTGATATAAGGGTTGAAACATCTTTTTCTCTTCCTGCGCATGGATTAGGCAATCGAAGCGGTTCGTGCATTGGCTTGGGAGTGGTGAGATTCCTTACTTTGGAAGACATTTCTTCTTGTTCTCCTATCTTTAGACTTAGTCTTATTTTTACTTAGTTTGTCTAGTGTCAGGGGCTTATCCCGATATATATATTTCTAACATTGGTGTATTTAGAGGTATTGTAGATGACTGTGTACTTGGGAATGTTGGTTAGTGTGATAAATCTAATGAAATGTTTAGACATACATATGTTATGACTTGTATTATGTTTTTCTCTATCTCATTTTATGATCGGGATTCACCTGACCCATGTGATTGATATGGTAATTATGATGGGTTATCGGGGTAACCTCCGCTTCATGTGGGCTTTAGGTGCCCATACAATATGGCTTGATTTTGGGGTATGTCTAGTTGGTATTAGAGCCTAGGTTCATGGTCAGTTGGGTGTCCACATGACCGTGTCAAGTAGAGTCTCTTTTATGAGTGTTATGGGCGCCATACTTATAAAAGAGAAGCTACGAGAAATTTTTAGAAATATTTCCCTTCCTTGTGTTTCATCCTCAAGCTTTAGAGTCTAAGGTCTTGATTCCTCTTATTTCTATTTGCTATCTTTTAGATCATGCCTCCAAGGAGATTTGAGACTCAAGCAAACCCTTCTGATCTATGGATGAAGCTCTTCCAACTTCTTTAGTTTGGACTTGGGCTAGGGCAGGAGCATCCGACCATCTTTATGGGGTTCCACTTGTCCCCACCAACCCTGATTATGAGAGTGACCCTCCTATTTTGTCACCTCAAGGGGATTCCACTAATGCCAAGTTTTGTCGCTCTATCAACCTCTTGATTCAATTGGTAGCTTCTCAAGCAGAGCGCTATGCTCTGGATATCATTTCTTCTGAGGCCACCAGAATTGGCCAATTTATGAGGTTGAGACCTCCTATATTCTCTGGTGTGAAGGTTGAGTAGGATCCTTAAGGCTTCATTGATGGAATATATAAGATCTTCTGAATCATGTATGCTTTGGAGATTGAGGCCATTGAGTTTGCTTCCTACCAATTGAAAGATGTAGCATACCAATAGTACGAGGGATGGGAGTTGTCTAGAGGTGTTGATGCAAGTCCCTCCATGTGTGAGGACTACCCCGAGGCTTTCTTTGAATGTTTTTTTCCTCAAGAGTTGAGGGAGAAAAAGTTGAAAGAGTTTGTGAACTTAAAGCAAGGGAGGATATTCATTCAAGACTATGCCTTGAAATTCCCTCAATTGTCAAGGTATGCTCTCAAGATTGTTTTTAGCATGACGGTTAGAATGAGTAAGTTTGTCTCGAGATTGTTTTGTGAGTTAGTCCTTAAGAGCAAGGAGACCTTGTTGATTGAGAACATGAATATTTCTAGGCTGGTTGTGTATTTGAAACAAGTAAAAAAAGAGAAAAAGAAGCAAGTTAATCTTAGTGAGAGGCAAGGAAAAAGATTAAGCCTTATGAGCATAGTGGTGGTGATGGTGGCAAGTGGCCATAGAAGAAGTGGGGGAGTTCGAGTTCTTTCTCCTTGGCTAGTGTTCCCTCTCCTTACCCAAAGTTTTTAGCTGATCGTCGGCTCTACCTCACCCTTCTTCCAGATTCTATTATCAGAGTCATCATAGTCAGTGTGAGAAGCGGAGAAATAGATGTTTGTATTTTGGTCATGTTGGGCATATGCAGCATGAGTGCCCTTCCCTAAAAGCTTCCTTGGCCAATAAGGACCCTATTTCTACTCCATCTACTCCTGTACCGAAGGGTTCTATGTCTTTCTCTGCTTCTGTTTCTATCACCAGAGCTAGCCGGAACCTCTTGTATGCACTTGCTACTCGCCAGGATTCTGAGACGTCTTCTAATATTATCACAGGTATGTTGAAACTTTTCTCCCATGATGTGTAATGTTTTCTTGATCTCGAGTCCACTCTTTCTTATGTGACCCCATATGTGGTTGTGCATCTTGATTGTGGCTCCGAGAGTTTCTCGGTTCCTTTTTCTATTTCTACCCTGGTCGGAGACCTTATGATTGTTAGAAGAGTCTATAAGGGGTGTGTTATATTAGTTGGTGGTAGGGATACTCTTGTAGACTTGATAGAGTTGGACATGGTTAATTTTGATGTCATTTTGGGGATGGATTGGTTGCATTCTTGCTATGCTTCTTTAGATTGTCAGACCTATAGGGTCATGTTTAAATTCCCTAATCAGCCAGTCATTGTATGGAAAGGTGGTTCCCTAGTGTCTAAAGAAAGGTTCATTTCTTATTTAAAGGCCCAAAAGTTGATTTCAAAAGAGGTGTTTGTATTATTTGGTCCGAGTTAAAGATTTTAAATTTCCCGTGGTTAATGAGTTTCCCGAGGTTTGTTCTGATGATCTTCCTAGTGTTCCTCCTGATATAGAAATTGATTTTAGGTTTGATCTTGTTCCAGACACTCGTCCGATTTCTATCCCTCCTTATAGAATAGCTCCGGTAGAGCTAAAAAATCTTAAGAAGCAATTTAAAGACCTCTTAGATAAAGGTTTTATCCTTCCTAGTATGTCTCATGGGGTTATCCCGTGTTATTCATGTGCAAGAAGGATGGTTCCCTTCGTATGTGCATTGATTATCTTCAATTAAATAAAGTGACTGTAAAATATAAATATACTCTTCCTAGGATCGATGATTTGTTTGATCAACTTCAGGGTGTGAAGTATTTTGCTAAGATTGATGTTAGATCGGGCTATCATTAGCTTAGGATTAGGGGTGCAGATATCCCTAAGACTGCCTTTATAACCCAGTTTGGTCACTATGAGTTTCTTGTCATGTCTTTTGGGTTAACAAATGCCACAGCGGCATTCATGGATTTGATGAATAGGGTCTTTTGTCCGTTCTTGGACATGTTTATCATTGTCTTCATTGATGATATCTTAATCTATTCTATTAGTGAGGCATATCATGTCTATCACCTCCATGCCGTGTTGTAAACTTTGAAGGATTATCATTTGTATGCCAAGTTCTCCAAGTGTGAGTTTTGGTTAAAAGTCGTAGCTTTTTTGGGTCATGTCATCTCTAGTAAAGGGAACATGGTGGATCCTCAAAAGGTTGTGATGGTTAAGAAATGGCCTAGACCTATGACTTCAATCGATATTTGAAGCTTCTTAGGTGTAGTCCGTTACTATAGAAGGTTTGTAGAGAATTTCTCTACTACAGCTACCCCGTTAACCAAATTTACCCAAAAGAAGGTCAAGTTCTTGTGGTCTAATGTGTGTGAGGGTAGTTTTGAAAATTGAAATCTAAATTGACTTTGGCTCCAATTTTGACCTTGCCTGAGGGCAGTGATGGTTTCATGGTATATTGTGAAGCTTCTCGTTTTTGTCTCGGTTGTGTATTGATGCTACACGGTAGGGTGGTGGCCTATGCTTCTAGGTAATTGAAAGTTCATTAGAAGAACTACCCTACTCATGTCCTAGAGTTGTTAGCCATAGTTTTTGCGTTAAAGATTTGGCGGCATTATCTTTATGGGGTTCATGTCGACATCTTCTCTGATAATAAGAGTCTCCAATATGTGTTTACCCAAAAGGAGTTAAATCTCCGACAAAGAAAGTGGCTCGAGTTGTTGAAAGACTATTATATGAGTCTCCATTACCATCCCGTTAAGGCAAATATAATCACTGATGTTCTTCGTAGATTGTCCATAGGGATTTTGGCCCATGTAGATAAGGATAAGTGGGAATTGGTGAAGGACATTCACCATTTCGCTAATCTTGTAGTTTAACTTGCAGACTCTGAGGATGGTGGTGTATTTTCTCTTTCGGTATCTCAGTTGCCTCTTGTTGTTGAGATAAAGGAGAAGTAAGCCTTGGACCCTGACTTGATGAAGATCAAAAGTAATATGGGTCAACACAAAGTTGCTGAGTTTGTGATTGGAGGTAATGGTATCTTGAGATACCAAGGTAAGTTATGTGTTCTCGACGTCGATGGATTGAGGGAAAGGGGCCGAGGCTCGTAAATCTCGATATGCTATACATCCCAGTTCCACCAAGATGTATCAAGACCTTAGAGAGTTCTATTGGTGGAGCAATATGAAACATGATGTGGCTAGCTATGTGGCCAAGTGTATGGTGTGTCAACAAGTGAAAGTTAAGCACACGAGGCCCGGTGGGTTGTACCAAGAAATTATGTTTCCTGAATGGAAGTGGGGGCAATTAATATGTATTTCCCGGTCTTCCTAGATCTCGCAATCAATGTGATTTTATTTGGGTCATTATTGATAGAATGACCAAGTCCGCTCACTTTTTGCCCGTGAGGAAAAATTACTCGGTGGAAGATTATGCTAAGTTGTATCTTGCAGAGATCATGAAGTTGCACGGTGATCCAATTTCTATTATCTCAGATTGTTGTCCTCCATTTTCATCCCACTTTTAAAAGTCATTCCAAAAGGGTTTGGGTACTAGAGTATGACTTATTACCGCTTTCCAACCATAATTGGATGGGCAAGCAGAAAGGACCATCCAAACATTGGAAGATAAGTTGTGTTCTTGTATGATTGATTATGGTGGTAGTTGGTATGACCACTTGCCTTTAATTGAGTTCTCCTATAATAATAGTTACCACTCTAGTATTGGCATGACCCTTTTTGAGGCATTGTATGGTAGGAGATGTTGATATCTTATTGGGTGGTACCAAGTTGGCGAGGGTAAGTTGCTTGGCCCCGATTTAGTTCACCAAGACTTATAGAAGGTGAAGGTGATTCATGGTAGGTTGAAACCTCTTAAAGTCTCCAAAAGTCCTATGTGGATGTGAGATGTAGGAACTTAAAGTTTAGTGTTGGTGATTGGGTATTCTTAAAAGTGTTTCCCATGAAGGGAGTGATGCGATTTGGTAAGAAGGGGAATCTTAGTCCCCAATATATTGGCCCCTACTTGATTGCGAAGAGGGTTAGCAATATTTCCTATGAGTTAGAGTTGCCTTCTAGTATGAACTCCATTCACCCGGTCTTTCATGTCTCTATGTTGCAAAAATATGTGGGTGATCTGTCGTTGGTTGTTCCCTTAAGGGATGTTGATATCTCGAACTCTTTGTCCTATGAGAAAATCACGGTAAGGATATTGGATCGTCAAGTTTGTCGGCTGCGAACGAAGAGGTGGCTTCGGTAAAGGTTCTATGGAGGAACCAAAAGTCTGAGGAAGCTACTTGGGAAGTGAAAGATGACATAAAGTCTAAGATCCGCATTCGTTTCCCGTTCCATAAACTTGGCATGGAGGTATGTGTTGATCTCCTTGCTTTGATTTATGTCTTTGCTAGACAATGGGTTAAAGTCCCCAATGTGTTGAGTGATTTGTGTCGTGTTAGACCATGGGTTCAAGTCCCTAATGTTTTGAAATAATGTGTGTTTTATTGTGATGGGTTTAAGTCCCTAGTATCTTGAGTTGATTCATGTCTTTGGTAAGTGATGGGTTCAAGTCCATAATCCTTGAATTGAGTCAGTATCCTTGATAGATTGATGGGTTAAATTCCCTAAGTTGTAAAATGAGTACGTATTGATAAGTAAGGGGTTTAAGTACCCCATCTTTGAAATGAACAAGTGTCTTTGTTAAATAATCGGTTTAAGTCCCAAAGTCAATGAAGTTAGTGATTCATTGATAATAAGCATGATATGTGTTGTGTTATATCCTTATTGTAGGCTTGTTCTAACTAGTTTGAAGGTTGTTTCGATGTGTGATGATATTTTAGCTTGTGTTTATTGCTTTCCATACCTGTCATTCGTGGAAAATTGACCCAAGTGGGAGAGAATTGAAACACCTAGACTTTGAACCATAACAAGAATTTCATAATTTGATGTCTTTGTGATGGATACGACTAGGAGTGTAAGTTGTACCCCTTGGATACAAGTCGTATCCTCCTATCCCTCCCATCTCATACCATGGGCAGCCTTTTAGGAGGACACACTACCCACTATATGACTTGGCCTCCCCTTAGTCGTACCCAAAGGATACGAGTCGTACCAAGGTGAGTCGTATAGAGGTGTTGTAAACCCTGGAGTGGACTGTTTGGGGTATAGTTGATAGATACGATTTAGGGTTGAGTCGTACCCTTTGGATACGACTCAAAGGTGTAAGGTTGGACCCTTGATAGTGTGTGTGACCTAGGAGATTCCTAGGGTACAAGCTAGGGTACCACTCGTACCCTAGTGAACGGTTCTCAAGTGAGTCGTATAGTTAGTCATACCCCTAGACGAGTTCATTTTCCAGATTTTAACTAAGGTCCTTGTGGTTATTTCCCATGTCTAAAACCCTAAGCCCTCTCACTATATAAGTACTTGTAGCCTTCTAAACATCATTTTGATGGATCAAACACCCTAAATTCTCTCTCAAGCTCATCTTTGAAGGATTGGAGGCTAGGATTTCAAGGGTGATCTTCAAGAGGAAAAGTGAAGTCAATATTCTTGGTGATTCAAGTTGTCTAAGGCATATAACTCTTCCCCTTGCTAAATAACTCTAAGCCCATGTGTTTCACACTTGGATTAGTAAGCACACATGGTAGTTTTGAAATCAAATGAAAAGGGTTTTGTTGCCTAATGATGAATAATGATGATTTTTGCTTAGACTTATGTTTATACATGTTATTGATGGTATTTTGCACACGCGAATTATTTTTGTATGTTGTCTAACATGTGGGTCTTGAGTAACCCTAGTTTGATGATTTCTACCATGAATTTGGCCTTGGTAAAGGCATGTACACAAGGTGCTTGTGAAAAGTCTAAGTGGGATGTCTAGTTGCATGATGATGATGTTTTAAACTAGGGAAATGGCCCAATATTTATGAATACTTGATAAATAATACCGTGAAGGTAAAATGATCAATGTATTGTGTAGTTGATCACCTCGATGCTTTAATAAATAAGAAAGGGGTTAAAGTTCCTCACATAAAAATGAACTTGAATTGTATGTTGAACTAAATTGCGGTATAGAATTGCTAATGAAGTGTGTATGGCTTGTAAGGGTCTTGAGGACAACAGGTTGAAATGTCTGATGGGTTGAATTAAGGAATTGTCCTATTGAAATTGTTGAGCAATGAAGACTCTCATGAGGACCATGTGGTCATGTATGGCGTTGAAATTGGCTAAATTGGTTAAAGTCCTTATGCGTGGAATTGAATATATATGGATGCATATACAAATGGTTAGAGTACCAATTTCTACTAATGATATTCGTGATGGCTTGAGGTTAAAGTCCCTTGCTTAATAAAATTGATTGTGGTTAAATTCCTTTGCATAATGTGATCTCATGAGGTCAAAGTGCCTCGCCAAATGAATTGGCTTGGGGTTAGAGTCCCCTATCTAATATGGCAATAGGTTAGAGTCCCTTTTCTAATATGTGATCATGTGGTTAGAGTCCCTTGCTTGAATAAATGTGTGTGAGTAGTTAGAGTTCCTCACATACATGAATGTGTGTGAGTGGTTAGAGTCCCTCACTTATATGGATGTGTATGTGGTTAGAGTCCCTTACTTGATGATATGTGAATATGGTTAAAGTCCTATGCCTAATGAGAAATGCTTGAATCTATAAGTGTGGAAGGTTGGAGTCCTCCATTGCATATATGATGAATGAGTGCTTCCAAAGTGTTGATAAGACTTGCCCTCTTGGTTAGCATGTGATATGTCTATATATATGGATAAGGTTATGAATGTGATTGAGTATGATATATATTGACTTGTTGTTGAATGATGATGCTGGTTTATCCTTATCCTTGAGTTACATGCAAGTGTTCCAATCGCTAACCGTCTCCTTACGCTATGTCCCCATGCGACATAGGGACCGGAGCATCTTCTTCTCTTTCTGCACAGGGATTAGGAAATCGAAGTGGTTCGTGCATTGACTTGGGAGTGGTGAGCTTCTTTACTTCGGAAGACATTCCTTCTTGGTCTCCTATCTTTAGACTTAGTCTTATTTTGACTTGGTTTGGCTATTGTCAGGGGCTTGTCCCGGCATATATATTTCTAAACTTTGGTTTGTATATAGGTATTGTGAATGACTGTGGACTTGGGAATTTTGGTTAGTGTGATAAATCTAATGAAATGTTTAGACATGTATAAGTTTTTATTTGTAGTATGTTTTCCGCTATCTTATTTTATGATCGGGATTCACCTGACCTATGTGATTGATGGGGTGATTGTGATGGGTTATCGGGGCGACCTCCGGTTCATGTGGGCTTTATGTACCCATAAGACAAGGCCCTATTTCGGGGCGTGTCACTTAGAAGCTCCGAATATCGGTTGGAGTCATGGGTCTAGACCACTTATTAACCACTGCAACTTTCTGCGAATCCAGCATGTTCCCTTCACTAGAAATGATATGACCCAGAAAAATGACAGCCTTCAACTAGAACTCACACTTCAAGAATTTGGCATACAACTGATGCTCTTTATAGGGTCTACAACACAATGCGGTGGTGATTAGTCTAATCCACCTCACTCTTTGAATACACAAAAATATATTTAATGAATACAATGATGAATAAATCTAGAAACTGACGGAAGACTCTATTCATCAAGTTCAACCCAAAAGACATAACCAAAAACTCAAAATGCCCATAACGGATTCGAAAAGCAGTCTTAGGGACATCCATATCCCTAATCTTCAACTGATGATACCCCGATCGAATACCAATCTTGGAGAAAAACTTTGCACCCTTAAGTTTATAGAATAAATCATCTATCCTTGGAAGAGGATACTTATTCTTTGTCGTCACCTTATTCATCTGTCGGTAATCAATATACATCCGAAGGGAACCATTCTTCTTACGAACGAATAAAGCCGATGCACTCCATGGGGACACACTAGGACGGATAAAACCCTTGGCTAAAAGATCCTTTAGTTTCTTTTTAAGCTCCTTCAACTCATCTGGAGTCATTCTATATGGGGGAATAGAAATTGGACGAGTGGCCGGAACAAGATATATCCCAAAATCAATCTCCCTATTTGGAGGGACACCGAGAACGTCATCAGGAAAGACCTGAGGAAATTCATTCACTATCGGGACGGAATGCAAAGAAGGACCCTCTGAGTTAGAATCTTTAACCTAGACAAGATGATAAAGACACCCCTTGGAGATCAATCTCCAAGCTCCAAGATATAATATGCATTTACCTTTAGGAGCTAGGGAACTACCCTCCCAGTCAATAAATAGATCATTAAGGAATTTAAAGACAACTTTACGAGTTCGATAGTCTAAAGAAGCATAGCACGAGTGCAACCAGTCCATACCTAATATGTCATTGAAATCAACCATTTCTAATTCAAACAGATCCACCAATGTCTCCCGACCACCCACAGATATGACACAACCACTATAGACATTCCTGGCAACCATAGAGTCACCCATCGGGGTAAAAATAGAAAAAGGGTTTGGAATATACTCAGACCAAAACCAAGATGCACAGCCACAAATGGGGTCACATAAGAGAGAGTAGACCCTAGATAAAGTAAACAGTATACATCATGAGAAAAGAGTTTCAAAATACCAGTCACGACATCAGCCGATTCCTTGGGATACTGTAAAAATGAGAGCATAAAGACGATTTTGACCAGTGCTAGAAATAGATAGTGCACCCTTTGGTGCCGGAGCTGAAGATGAGGCAACAAGAACCTTGTTTTCCCTAGAAATATTCTTACTAATATGATAGTTTCTAATTATGTGCCCTAGATGGCCGTTGTTGAAGAACTTGTCCTTTTCTTCATTGCAGTAACCCTGATGCAATCAATCATAAAATCTGCAGAGAGGATATGATGGAGCCAACTGGGCCCCACTAGCCTGAGATTGGGCACCCTGTTCCCTATAATTGTCGCCGCTCTAAAAATTTCTGTCGCCTGATGGCTTTGGGTAGGGAGAACTATGCATTGAGTAAGACCCAGAGTTGCCCCACTTCTTCTTGGACTACTTCCCACCATTCCTTCCACTCAGACATTGGCCACCACCCTGCTCAGAAAAACTGATCTTCTTGCTCTTCCTCTCCCCAATCTTTGCCTACTTCTTCTTCTCTTCCTTGAATTGTTGTATGTACACAACCACTCTAGAAATATCCATGTCCTTGTTCAATAGGACAACCTAACTCCCCAAAATAAATCTTGAGACAACCCTAAAGTGAACTTACTCATTCTATCTCTCCTGCTAGAAACCAGCTCTGGAGCATACCGAGATGACTGGTGAAACTTCAAGGCATACTTATTGACTGATATCTTGCCTTGCTTCAGATTAACAAACTTTTCTGCCTTTGCTTCTCTCAACTCTTAAGAAAAGAAGCAGTCCAGAAAAACACTAGAAAAATTATCCCACAGGGTTGACTCAGCATCATCACCCCTACTCTATTCCCATTCCTTATAACATTAGTATGCTATATCTTTTAGTTGATAGGAAGCAAATAACACACCCTCCATGTTATAATACGGAAGATCTTTTCCTTCTTATCTATAAAATCTTGAGGATCCTCTTCAACCTTAATACCAGTGAACACAAGAGGGCTCAACCTTATGAACTGGCCAACCTTTGTGGCCTCAGAAAATAGAGTAACATAGGTACCACGCTCAGCTTGATAAACTACCAATTGAGCCAACATATGAATAGACAGAAAAAACTCAACATTTGTCACAACAGCCTGAGGAGATCGAGAAGAGATGGAGGTAACTGGTGGAACTACTAGAGGAAAATCAAGAACTTGAACCCTAGATCGGGTCTGAACCCCATAAGTTGAATGGGTGCCATCAATATTTTCCGTAGGTAGGATAGAGGAGTTTCCATAAGCTTCAGATCGTCGAGGAGGCATGATCTGAAAAGAGAACAAATAGGGATTAGTGAATATTTCAAAACCTTAGACTCTACATCTTAAAATATAACAAAAGGAAGAAAAAAATTCCTAAATTCCTTGTAGCCTCTCCCTTATGAGTGTGGCGTGCTACACACCCTTAAAGCGACTCTACTCGACATAGCATTGTTGGACACCCAATTGACCATGAACCTAGGGATCTGATACCAATAAGACACGACCCAAATCAGGGACTATTCATGTCGGGAATCTCAAGTCCAACAAATACCAGAGACCACCCCCAATACCCAACCATAACCACCCTGCACTCTATGTCAAATGAATTTCAAACATATAACATGATAAAATAGGGATAATTTAAAAACATTAAGTAAAATCTATAATCATAATTCAACAACCTCAATCAAATATCCATCCAGTGCCAACCCCAATGCAAATACTAATACCAAGTCTAACACCAATACTGATACCATTCATGCCCATAGTTTTCTGACAAAGAGCCTATCTAGAGTGACTCAATGATATCTCCAAATATAAGTCACTGAGCAGGATGAATGGTAGTAAGGCTGATTCATGCATCACATAGGGATACAATGCTCTAAGATGGTCAGCAGAGTGAAAGCTATCATGTACTCAGGGATAAGATACAATAATTCCAATAATTCAAACCAAAGTAAATAATCGTATGTGATGTTGGAGTATTTATGCATGCTAGCGTTGATATTCTAGCCTATTTAGCCTTTTTTTAGGATGATTCATGTGTATTACGTGTTGATAATGATATAAATATTTATGTTAGTGTACAATTATGTACTTACAATGTTTTATGGTGTTTTCACACGAGTTTGGGTTCAATTTGAGCATTTAAAGTTTAGACGAGAAAACTAGTGTTCAAGCTTGAGTTACTAGTTTATCATCATGATTGTTGTGCTATTTTGAGATTTAATTAGGGTTGTGTAATGTTATAGGTGTATTGGTGAGATTATTATGATGATACATGAAGGATTTACAAGCCTCAAATCAAGTGGAAACATCATACAAAAGCTTGGAGTGGACCGACGAAAGCATAAGACCACATGAGGAGAATATAATGCCTGGGATTATGTCACCGCGATATGGTGCTAATAGTGATGGAGGGCATGGCGCATCTTGGTAGTGGTCCAATCTGCAATTGTCACTTCCAAAAACTCAACGTGATTACACCGCATCGCAGGCTTATAATGATGGACACTCTAGCGCAACACGATGATGATCAAAAGTAGGAAAATTATGCCCAGCTGTAAAAGAACAGTGTGAAAACCTAATACTATGCAGTTTATGATTGGTCTCTTATAAATATAACATGTTAAAACCCATTTGGACATCTTGGAATGGCTGGGAGCATTGAAGGGCTGCTACAACTTTATTTTTTTAGTTTTTTCATTCTTTAATTTAGTTTTCTTTATTGTTTTAATCATTCATACAATTATTTCGATATTGGTTATGGCTATGAGTGCCTAAAAACTCCATTTCTGGGTTTAAAGTGAAGAACATGACTACTATTATTTTGAATTAATTTCATTTGATTTGCTTATCATTATTGGTTGTTTGTTTATTCTTGTTTTAACTATTTTGAGGATTGATCACCCTTAGAATACATTGATTGTCACCTTTGGGATCTTTGGAGAATTAATAGGGAGATAGACATGGGAATGAACAAAGTATGGTACTTATTCTTTTATGAAATAAGGAATTCGAATTAGCATCTAGGACAGGGATGTACCTAGAAGCCTTACTTGTTTCATATGTAGGATGATAGCATAAAGAACTTAATTGAATTATTACATCCCTTCTCAACAATATAGTTGTAATGTCCAAGTTAGGTAAACGGTTAGAGGTTGGGAGACCATGATCATGCAATTAACCCTATGAATCAACAAACAAGATAATCAAGCTAACAAATGAAGTTCAATAACGTGGTATGACTGTTCAAAGTACTTTAACCCTAGTTTTCTCCTATTGATTGTCTCAAGATATTTACTTTAGGCATTATTTACTTTACTTGTAATTTACAATATTCAAAACTCTATTTTTGTTACGTTTGCATCAATTAATCTAAAATTGTGAACTAGAATTGAATAGTCGTTAAAACAAGTCCCTGTGGGATCGATATTTGACTTTCTTTAAGGCTACTGTATTATTTGGTAGACCATGTACACTTGCGTGTGTGCTTGGGCCCTGTCAAGTTTTTGGCGCTATTGCCCGGGACTTGTAATTTGGACACTGTTTTATTCTTAGTTTTACTTCTAGACTTCTTTGATGTTTTTACGCTTGATCTTGGTATTGTATTTTTAGGAAATAGGTTGAAAAAGTAGTGAGCTGGGAAGGGATTAGCACTTGGTTGAACCAAGTTCCAAACATGAGCAACTTTTCCATCAATGTAGGAGAGAAGAAATCCTTCTTCCTCGGATTCTGCAAATTAAAGAAGATCAAGAAAATCCTGCTCCAATGGTTGAAGAACAAGTGGCCTGCAGGACAGTTAGGGAAGTGGAAATCCCACTTCCAATAAATTTGACCTCCCCATTTCAGAAGCTGGTAGCTGAAGGCAATTTTGAGCTCAAACAAAATATGGTACAACTTCTGATTAGCAGTGGACAGTTCACAGGCCTTTCACATGAAGATTCACAGGTCCACTTGCAGAATTTCCTTGAAATCAGTGACACATTTATTCCTACGGAGGTGAATGCAAATTATGTAAGGATGAAGTTGTTCCCCTTTTCACTATTAGGGGAAGCAAAAAAATAGTTGGATATAGAGACGGCAAATTCAATCACATCATGGAATAACATGGCTCAAAAATTCCTTATTCGATTTTTCTCGTCTGGCAAGATTGCGAGACTTCGTAATGAGATAGTGTGCTTCAAATAGAAGCCAGATGAGAATCTTTATAATGCTTGGGAGCACTTCAAAGCACTTCTTTGGGACTGTCCACACCATCAACAGTCCATTGAGGTACTTGCTCATGACTGTCCACACCATCAACTTCAAAGTTCTTGAGATGACTTATGATAAGCTATACACTTTATTGAATCGCATAGCTTAAGGGAATCTCGAGTGGTATTCAGACTCAAGGATCCCAACAAAAAAATTACAGGTGTGTTAGAGGTTGACCAATTTACTACCATATCTGCTCAAATCTCTACATTGTAAAATCAAATAAGCAGCCTAAAGTTAGGAGTAGCATAGCCTGCAGCCATAGTTAATACAATCCAATAAGTTGTAGGTTGGTGTGAAGTTTATGTTAATAGTGGCCATTTAGTAGCTATATGTGTTATAAATCTAGAATCGGTAATGTATATAGGTAATGTTCAAGGGCCTAATTATGGTAACGCCTACAATATGAAGTGGCAGACTCAGCCACCAATTCAGACATGGAACGCCCCATAACAATTGTCTCCACCAAATCAGTCAACTAGCAATGTGGAGGAGATGATGAAATAACTTTTAGCTGGTCAAGCGCAAATAGATACGAATATAAAAAGTCAACAGGCAGAATTAAAGAATCAGCAAGCAGTCACAAGAAGCATAGAGTTGCAGTTAGAAAAGTTACAATAGACACTGAATATCAGGCCTCAAGGTGGTTTGTCAGAAGATACAGAAAATCCAAAACAAGTAATGACAATCACTTTAAGGAGTGGTAAAGAGCTCAACAAAAAACCTCCAAAAGTAACTAAGGAGGTAGATGCATATTTGACTCCTCACAGGTATCCAAAAAAAGTTGCTGCAAATTTGAGAAAGTCTGAGTACTCGAAAGAAAAATTGTTGAAGAAGCAGAGAAGTAGAAGCCACAACTTTCTTTTTCCACACAAGCACAGAAAAGAAAAGGAGGATGCATATTTTAAGAAGTTCTTTGACACATTCAGAGAGATCCACATTAACTTACCTTTGTTAGATGTTTTGTAGGGCATGCCAAGTACGCTAAGTTCTTAAGGAAAGTTTTTGCTGATAAGGTAAAACTGTAGGATATGAAGGCGATAACACTCACTAAGGAGTGTAGCTCAGTGGTGACAAAAAAAATCCCCAAAACACTGAAGGATACGAGGAAGTTTACTTTGCCTATTCAAATTGGGAGTATTAAAGTAGTCCATGCATTGAGTGACTTAGGGGAAAGTTTCAACTTGATTCCCCTCTCCTTATTCAACACTTTGGACTTGGGGAAGCCTAGATCAATCCCTGTGCTACTACAATTAGCGAATGGGATCATTGATCGCCTGGAAGAAATTATTGAGGATGTCCTCATAAAGGTTGGTAAATTTGTTATTCTTGCTGAATTTATTATTTTAGATTTTTAAGCAGATGAATAGGTATCAATCATTTTAGGGCACCCATTCTTAGCAATCGGAGGAGCTTTGATTAAAGGTAGAGAAGGTACGCTCACAATGATGGTAGAGGATAACGAGGCGGTATTTAAAGCTTACAAAGCACTTAACACACTATCCCACTACAAGGAATTGTGTATGATTATTATAATTGAAGGGGAAAAGTGTGGGGTGGTTAGTTCGCCAAAGACCTCTTCGGATTACCTCATTGAGCTTCTTGACTCACAACCACCACAACCCAACAAAATGCAAATTGATGAAACTGAAAAGTCTAAAGTTGAAAAATATGTTGCCCTTGAGATCTCACACCCAATATGGGTGAAATGAATAAGAAGATAGAGACAAAGTGTGAGAAAAAGAAAGAAAGAGAACGACTAAGTCATAGTTTGGTCGTGCCACCACACTAAATTAGATGCTGCTTGGGAGGAAACCCAAGTTAAGTAGGTATATTTTCTTTTTAGTTTTTAGTTTTTATTTCATGTAACTTTTTATTTTTTTGTTGAGTCACATGTTGATGGGAAGTCTGAGTACCGATAAACCTAAGCTAAGGAGCATGGCTAAAACTAAGTGTCGGGTCCTCGAACCTCCTTGATATATAAAAATGCTATTAGCTAGGCCTAAAGGCCTCAGGGAGTATTCTATCTCTACCTTTAAGTATACTTTAGGGACAAAGTAGATTTTTAAGTGTGGGGTGGGAAAATTCCCATTTTTAGGGTAAATTTAAAATTTTTTATGTTAGGAATAAGTCATATATTCTTGATGGTTGTATAAGTGATTGCATGATGCAAGTGTTTTGTTTGTAAAAGCATGTTGATTGAGTGAATTACTACTTTTGAGACTCCTACGCTCATGATTATGACTCTTATACTTGTTGGCTAAAAGTTGAATTCATGTTATTATTTGATTTAGTTTAAGATGATCCTACAAGATTTGATCATGTTCCATGTGTGTGTGAGGTGTTGTATATTCCTTGTTGCATGTGATGTCTAGAACTTTCCTGGTATGTGTGCAAAGCGAAATAAAAAGTATGGTTTTGGGTGATGATATAGGCATTTTTTTGATAGCCTTGTTTTTACCTTCTATTTGACCTACCCCTTGTGGTTAATCCTAGTAATCCCAATTGAGCCTTTAGTTTTTTCTTTGGCAGCCTTAATAGTAGTCTAATCCCTTTTTTGATAGACTTTAATTCGATCCAAAGCTCCTAAGCGCTTTAGTAAAAAATTAAGTGAGTTAAGGAGTATGAAATTGAAGAAATAGTTATTGGTGTTCAAAAGAATTATTATTGTTGTGGTGGGGAGTTGAGCACTTAAAAGAATAAAAATTTGTTCAAATTGAATGAGTTATGCATAAAATCTTCCCACCATAGTGTATGTAAATGAGTTTAATGAGATGGGGTGAAAACAAAAGAATGAGGTAGACAAAAATGGTGTGATTTGGTTGTTAGAGTTAAATTGAATGTATAAAGTGATGTATTAAAGCACTTAGAGAAGATAGTCACTATTAAGACAAAATAGTTTCTACCCATCCCTTAGCCTACATTACAACTATTAAAGACCTATTTGATCCTAAGCTTCATCATTTTGATATTAGTGGGAGTGCTACACTAAGGGCAAGCCTATGGTTCATTATGTGTAACTTGTGAATTCTTTGTGAGAGTAAGCGTAACTCAATTTTTGTACCCATTATGTTATAAATTATATTTATATAAGTGATTATGGGTAACTCTGTTGTTGTGAGGGCACATGTTTGATGAATGTAGGTGATTTGTAATAATGTCTTGTATTGTGCAATTAGCATGAGTTTGCCAATTTTGGTGTCAATTCTTGAGGCTAGAATATTTTGAAGTAGGATTCTTGAGCTTTCAATTGTGTATGTAATATGCTTAGTGAAGAAACTTGTATTCCGTGTAGTCATTATATAACTAGCTTGAGTGTCTTGCTTGTAATAGAAGGGTGGAGTCTCTTCATCTCATGATGCTTAAAGTTAAGGGTTGTTCGATAAAGAACAAGGCTTTAAGTGTAGGGTGGTAATGTTGGGTGTATTTATGCATGCTAGCGTTGCTATTCTAGCCTATTTAGCCTTGTTTTGAGGATAATTCATGTATATTACGTGTTGATAATGATATAAATATGTATCTTAGTGTCCAATTATGTGCTTACAATGTTTGATGGTGTTTTCACATGAATTTAAGTTCAATTTGAGCATTTAAAGTCTAGACGAGAAAACTAGTGTTCTAGCTTGAGTTACTATTCATCGCCATGATTGTTGCATTGTTTTAAGCTTTAATTCGTGGTGTGTAGTGTTATAGGTGGCTTGGTGAGATTATTATGATGATATATGAAGAACTTACAAGCCTTAAATCAAGTGGAAACATCATACAAAAGCTTGGAGTAGACCGACGAAAGCATAAGACCACATGAGGAGACTATGACGCTTGGGAGTTTGTTACCATGATAGGGTGCTAATAGCGATGGAGGGATTGGTGTGTCATGGCAATGGTCCAATCTATAATTGTCACTTCCAAAAACTCAACATGATTACACCGCGTCGTATGCTTATAGCGATGGACATCCTAACGCGACGCGATGATGATCAAAAGCAGGAAAATTATGCCCAACTGTAAAAAGACAACTTGAAAACCTAATCCTATGCAGTTTATGATAGGTCTCTTATAACTATAACATTTTAAAACCTGTTTTGTACATCTTAGAACAACTAGGATCATTGAAGGGATGCTACTACTTTATTTTTAGTTTTTTCATTCTTTAATTTAGTTTTCTTTATGGTTTTAATCATTCATTCGATTATTTGGATGTTGATTATAGATATGAGTGGATAAAAACTCTCTTTTTGAGGTTAAATCCAAGAACATGAATACTATTATTTTGATTTAATTTTGTTTGATTTGCTTATCATTATTGGTTGTTTGTTTATTCTTCTTTTACCTATTTCAGGGATTGACCACCCTTAGAATACATCGATTGTCACCCTTGGGATCTCGGGAGAGGGAATAAGGAGATAGAACATGGGAATGAACAAAGTATGGTTCTTATTCTTTTATAAAATAAGGAATTCGAATTAGCATCTAGGACAAGGATGTACCTAGAAGCCTTACTTGTTTCACATATAGGATGATATAGTAAAGAACTTAATTGGATTATTACATCCTCGCTCAATGATGTATTCGTAATGTCAAAGTTAGGTAAACGATTAGGGGTCAGGAGACCATGATGATACAATTAACCTTATGATTCAACAACCAAGATAAGCAAGTTAACGAATGAAGTTCAATAATGTAGTATGATTGTTCGAAGTGCTTTAACCCTAGGTTTCTCCTACTGATTGTCTCAAGCACTTTACTTTATGCATTGTTTATTTTACCTGCAATTTATAATATTGAAAACTCTATTTTGGTTACGTTTGCATCAATTAATCTAAAATTGTGAACTAGAATTGAATAGTCATTAAAACAAGTCCCTGTGGGATTGGTATTCGTCTTTCTTTAAGGCCACTTTATTACTTGGTAGATCACGTACACTTGTGTGTGCGCTTGGGCGCTATCAGTATATAATCGCATAGATACATATATATATCGTGCTGGAAAAGGGGACTGGGTTTAGCATGCATTTAAAATCTTAACCTAGCTTGTGTAGCTTGGCTGTCCTAAAACTACTCACGGGCTAAATGGGTTCAGTTCCCCCTTCTGTAAGGGCCCCAGTGCATGTTAGCCGCACGACCGGAGAATAGAAACCTGGGATGACTAGTAAATCCCCTAAATATAAAGTGTGACATAATCCACACAGTTACCAAGCCCACTCTCACATTGGCAAACATGAGTTTCCAATGGTGATCCTCCCGAGACCCCCACCTTCCACGGTCTTGGTACTACACCCCCTTTTAGCCAAATTGAACCTTTTTCACATAACCAAACCATTTACCAAGGATTCTTTTATTTAGATATTAACCATTGGTATCGTCATACCAAAATTAGAGTTTGCATGTCTATCCTTTTTATGCCATACCAAAACCATTAACCAAATTGACTTCAAAGTCTTCAATTAAACTAAAACTATGGTGACCAAGGCCTTTCCAAAGCATTTAAAACCAACCAAACCAATTTAAGTTCCATTACCTCTTATGCAATGCAAAGATTTCAATAATAGTTAAACTATGTGACAATACTATTCTCATCAGCATTTTAACAAACATGTTGAGGGCATATAGTTTCCAAGACCAAAAACCAAGCATCAATTAACCATTCCCATGTAATCTCATGTTCAAATCATTATTATAACATTAAAAACCATAAGACAAGAATGGGAAAACATTATACAACCATGAACAACCAAAACCCCCAACATCTTTTCAAAACCAAAAAAATATCATAAAATTCATACATTAAAACACATGCTCTTTATAAAATAACAATGAGGGAAGAGTAACATACCATAGACACCAAGGAAGACAAAGAGAAACCACCCTTGAAATCTTACTTGATTATCTTGAAAAAACCCTAGCCTTTATCTTAAGAGAGGGTTTGAAAGAGATTTTAAGAGTGTTTGATTGAGAATAATAGCTTAATGAAGCCTTCTAAGGTGTTTTGTGTCGTGGTATCAAATGGATTTACAAGAGGGAAATGTCTAGAATGCCCCCAACATAAAACTATAAAATTCTCGAAAGTGGTTATGAGTTGACCCTCCAACTCATCACTATAACATACGACTGATACTATCCAGTCGTCACCAAAACATAAGGTTGGACACCATACACTGTCCACCATACGACTCTCTTTCCCTAACTCATGACCAGACTATAGGATTGGTATGGTCCAATCATACCCAAGACAAAAACCAAAGGATTGGACACTAGGAAACACACAATTCAAGCTTACCACTCGTACCCTATCCTCACAGCTCTTAGTGATCTGCTCTTATTCAGAGCCAAGTCAAGTTACTAAGTAACTAATTTGATTAAGGAACTAACCCAAACAAATTTTCACCACCCCTAACGACCCATACCCACCAAATTATAACCACAACAGAAACCCAACCATCCTTAATTAGTCTCCTAAAGACTAGGGTTCCCTTACCCTTACCCACACCATATGACTCATATGGTAAGTTGTTACAAAAATAATGACTCTAAAATGTAGGAAATTTTCAAAGGCTAGAACCCAGGGTGTTTTAATAGATCTGAAGTAGAAGGAACACTTTGTAGATTTGATGGACAAAGTTAGGAGTAAATTATAAGCATAGAGGAGTAGGTTATTTTCTTATAGAGTAAAGGAAGTTTTTCTAGAAAATGTTCTACCGAGCATCCCCATCTATGTTTTATTAATAATTGTTCCTCCTAAAAGTGTTCTTAAAGTCCTACAAAGAATTTTTATTTTGAAACAATAAGGAATTAGGTAGAAGTAAACGCTGGTCTGCTTAGAACAAGGCCTATTTACATAAATAGGAAGGAATTTAGGGTTTTGATCAATTGAAAATATGTCTCAAGAAATGTAAGCTAAATTATATGGAGATTAAAGACATATAATAACTTGTGTTAGTGGGAACCAAGAAGTGGTACTTATACTATATGGTTTGAAAATTGGACTAATACTAGTCCACTATTTATGCACCCAACAAAGGTTCATTCTTGCCATTGTTTGAAGAATATTAGTGCATTTCTTAAGGAGAAAAGGTGGGTTGAGAAAATTCAGGATGTATTCTCAAATTATATCTCGGAATATGTCAGTAACAATATGGCACCTGTACATTATGAAAATGTGATAGATATACCTTGGTAGACCATGAATAGTAATAGAAATTTTACTACTAAGAGTTTCTAGGAATTACTAAGGGAAAGAGCTAATAATAATAAATACTTAAAGGTTATATGGTGTGAAGGATTGCCTTTTAAGTACTATTTTCTTATTTAGAGGATAAGGTTAGGGATGGTTCCAATATCTTCCTTAATGCTTGTGTTAAATTCTAATATTTCTAAGACTTATGGATGTTGTAGCAGTCTTGAGAGGGAAACAAAAGATCATCTCCTTATAAAAGGTAAGGTTGCTGATGAAGTATGGAATAATTACTATGGTGCAACTGGTATTATTGATCAAAGACTAAATTTGAAACAAAATATGAGACTGTGGAGAAACTATGAAGGTAACTATAAAATAAAATATGTTTTTAATGTTGTTCCTATACTTATCCTTTGGTTTTATTGAAAAAAAGAAACACAATCTTACATGAAGGCATTTGTTATTAAATAAAGGTTCTCTAGGAAGTTGATCAATCTATTTTCAAATACATTAAGTATAAATTCAAAATAAATATTCTAGGAAATGGGTTAGGCTAATATAATTAATGATATATAGATATATAAAAGTACATTTTCATTCAGAGTAGTGAAACAGTTGCCCCCACTAATGACTGGTTAAAGGGAAACACTGATAGTGATTCAAGGGGAAATCCTGGCCTAAGCTCTATTGTATTCTACATTAGAAACTATGAAGATGATTTGGTGGTGGAAAAAGTCTCTAAAATTCAAGATACCACTAACTTGGAGGTAGAAGCTAAAGTTATTATAGAGTACCTACTCTTCTATTGAGATAATTCTATTCAGTAGATTATTATAGAAAAAATTTCTTAGACTATGGTGCAAGTTATTAAAGGGGAATGAGATGTCCCATGGAGTGTGTTAATAGTGGTAAAATCCATTAGACCCCTAATGAGTGTCATATCAGTAAGAGCAATACATTTTCTTTGGAAAGATAATACTCTTGCTGACATTTTTACTAACCTAGTTTTTGATTTTGCAGGTGATTTTCAATTCAAAAACTTTAAATATAACCAAAAATAGACCAAATAATTATAAATTTAGATAAGTCAGGGACACCAAACATCAAAAGGATAATTCAAGACACATGACAGTAAGTGTAATACCCCAAAAATTTCTAGCTAAGATTTTAACTTTTTGTCCTACATTTATAGGTCCAAAAATGATTATTTTTATCAAATAAAAGTGTCATGATCTTTTACCTAGTGTGTAAAGTTCTTGTAAAGTGAAGTATGTTCATAGGAAATACTTAGAGCAAAGTTGAGTTGAGAACTATTGTATCAATTGAGTTTTTGTATTTGATCCAACAAGGGTAAACTTTAAAAGTGTATAGCTTCAGGAATATATTGATTTTTGGATCTCAAGGCCCACCAAATGTAAGATAATTAATTCCTCCTTCCAACACATCTGAGTTTTGCTTAATTTGATACCCGAGTGAAATATTATAAGCATTTTTGTGAGCAAACCTGTGAGGGTCTATGATAAGAGCGTGGCACTCCTTGTGTTCACCAAGATAAGAGCATGGTATACCCTGTGCTCTCCGAGATAAAGGAATACCATTCCCATGGTCCTAGAGATGCTAAAACTAATGTTTTTCCTTCGTTTTTGAGGTCAAATAAGTCTTTTACATCCTAAATCATCCAATAACTAATACTAACGTGTTTTCTTATCTCGTAACCCAAATATATAATTCCTCTTCTCCCAAACCCTCAAGAACACCAAATAAGGGTTCTTCTCTAAAATTCAAGCTTCCAAGGCTCAAATTCAAGTTTTCTTCAAAGAGAATTCATCAAGTTTAGGTATGTCATATTTGAATAAGGAGTTTGTGGAGGAATGCAATAAGTTTAGTTTGTTTCAGTATGTTGGTGAGGCTATTTACACTCAGCATGCATGTTTTTAGTTATGGCATATGTTAATTTTACTTATTATATCCCCCCCACATACTCAGTATATTTTAGAAGCACTGACCATAAATATGTCTATGTGGATATATTATTTTATAATATAGGTATCAGTTGTAGCCAAAAACATCATAATCAAGTAGATCGCAGCTTCCATCTAGCAGGTCATGATTTCTCTTTATTTGAGAACTCCAGAAGGTTTGTATATTCAATATTTTATTTTTACTCATTTGTATTGATTACAGATAGCTAAGTGTCACATCCCGACTATTTATAGTCAGTATTAGTAGAGGCTTCATAGACAGTCAATCAGAGTTTATGTATTCAGTTTCAATTTCTTTTTGTATAATCTAGTGATGTAAATATTTTAGATAATATTGTATTGAACAAGTTCAACTAATTCCATTTATTTTGCCTATTTCTTTTAGTTTTATGTATTTTATTCAGTTGCTCACGAATTATGCCAATATCATGGGTTATCTTAGGATCATGTGGTCGTATGACATCCAGGGAATAGTCTTGGGGAGTTACAAACTTGGTATCAGAAAGGTATCTGCGAAGTCATGTCTAGTAGAGTCTTGCGGAACAGTATAGAGATGTTGATATTTTTCTTTGAGAGTCTATTAGGAATTTAAGAAATATTTCCCTTCTTTCATATTGTTGATCATGTAGTAAAGTTTTCCTCTTAGAAACCTCAATTGATTCATGCATTACTCCAAAATCCTCCAATTATGGCTCAGCCTTGAGATAACATAAGTACTTAATTCCAATTTCTCCCGATATGATGCTCTCATATTTACTATCAGTAACTTCAAAAGTTGTATAAAGGGATTGAGAAGGGCCCATTAATGTGTTTTAAGTCATTCAATTTAAAATCTTATGTCCTCATCCATATGAATTATGCAGTTAAGACAGAATATGCTATCTATTTAGATTTATCTTTAGGCCTTCATTGTAGATAGCAATTATGAGAGGAGAGAGTGTGTAGCTAGATTATTCAATAGATTTTATACTGAAGGATATTATAACTTAGAATGTTATGATACATAAGTGGTAGAAGAACCTTAGAGTTGAAAGTATGGATTTAGAAATATAGTGGCAAGAAAGGTAGGGATAGCGATTGTTAAGAGTATATTGATGGATCTATGCTTGCTATTAGGTTAGGATTGAGGTATTATGTCTTTGGGTGTTAACTAAAAGGTTAGTCAGTGTGGTGTATATTTCATGGTGGGAGGTAGAGAAGGAGTTATTTGTTAAGGTTACTTAGAGTATGTTTGAAGCAGGAGAGAAGATTTTGATGGCATTTTATTGTGTTAAAAAAGCATAGGCCCTTAATAAATGTATATGGTGGTTAAGGATTGTTAATCTAGGCTTTCCTTTGTGATCTTGAAAAGAAAATTGGTTGATGCTTATAGAGACATGAATATAATTTAGAAAAATGGATGATAAATAGTTGAAATATTAGAAAGAAGGGTATGCTAATGGATTATAATAAGATAGACCATAAGATTATGATAAATTAGTTTTATTATGAGGTTCTAGTGGACTAGTGTTTTTTGATGTTTTGTCAAGAAAGAATAGTATGTGAGGTTATGTTGTTAATCATGTCTAGTACTAGACACTGGGTTTAAACAGTGGATGATCATTAAGGTGGGAATAATGATTACTTAGGATAGTGATGCTAGTTATATGAAAGGTGATCTAGTAGGCTTAAAACAATGTAAGCAAGAAATTAAGTTCATTCTTTAGAAGTATGATGGCGTGGGTATGATATTGAGATGTACCCAAGTTAATATGTGATTGCATTATTTTCTAAGATTATTAAGTGTCGTGTGTAGTTATAGTACCCCTGAGTTTGTAAGGGAAATGAAGGCTAGTTATACAGTATATGGTGTTATCAATAGCTAAGCTAAGGAGTTACAGATAGATGATATTGAGGTTGGTTTGTTTACCAAGACAGATTATGTATTTAGAAAGGTAGGTATGTTTACCAAGAAAAGTATAAGTTTATGACGATGATAATTGAAGATATAGAGAATTTTGGGTGGTATATATGAAAGGAGAGTCCAAGAATGAAGTTAGTATTGTCCCAAATATAGTTTATGAAACGCCTTGACTTCTGGCCCTTAGAAAATTCTTGATTTTGAGCTCACTGGACATCATACGACTTTTGGGTACTTGTCGTATGATGTGGTATGGTGGTCCCTCTACTCATATAAAAATCTATGTGGTTTGCTTGCATTTTTTACAAGGTAAAATTAATCATCTTACTAGATTTATGTTAGGGTACGAGTAGTATGGTACCTAACTGTATGATGTCCCATGTCTACCCTAGAAGATTCTGTCTAGGGTACGGGTTAGGGGTACTAATCATATGATTGGGTACGATTTGGTCTAGGGACTCATATGTTGGATAGTGTTGGAGTCTAACTTGATGCCTAGGGTATGAGTGGTGTGTACCACTCGTATATTTGTGTATAAGGGGGAAGAGTCGTACCCTCCTGTAAATGTTTTACAGTTTTTAAGTTGAGGATATTTTAGACATTTGCCACTCAAAAACCATTAAGTTCCCATATCTTAAAACATATTGTGTCCTCTCATAACATACTTTAAAGATCAAAACACATCAAAATCCTCTCTAAACTCTTTCAAGAAAATTGGGGCTAGGATTCTTTAAAGGTGTTCATATAGGGGCTTAAGAGTCAAGTTTCTTTCGTGAATTTTTAAGAATAAAGCTTGTGACTCTTTCCTCATTGTTAGTTCATGAAAATCATGTGTTTTAAAGTTGTTTATGGTTCATTAATGGTGTTTTTGAAAACCAATATTAGGGGTTTTGTTGCATATTGTTGAGTATGGTTTACCTTTGGTTTAAATTGTGTTTATACATATTTTTGGTGATGGTTTACACATGTTGTTGCATGGTGATTGTGATTTAATGATTGGGTCATGGTTAGACCTAAACTTGAAGGTTTGTACATTGGTTTTGGTCTTGGTAATGGTATGCCCTCAAAGTGTTTGTAAAAATGCCTAAGAGAATAAACTAGTCACATGTTAATTGTATTTTAAACTAAGGCATTAGCCTAATGAATATGTATGGTTGGTAAATGGTATTGTAAAGGCCTTGTTGGCCATGAAATGATTTAAATTGTAACCTTGATGGTTTAATTGGCTAAAAAAGCTTGGGTCTCTAAACATTAAATTGATTTATGTCTTTACTAGATAATGGGTTTGAGTCCCTAAACTTTGAATTCAACAAGTGTCTTTATTAGATAATGGGTTCAAGTCCCAAAGTCAAATGAATGATTGGTTTATTGATAATGGTAATGACATGTAGTAATCTTGCAAGTGGTGTTGGTATGATGATACTAATGAAGTGCCTTTGATAAGTAATTCTCTTAATAGTTGTGTCTTTGTGATCGGGCGGTTTGAGTCCTCGAATAAATATATAAATGGGAGATTCAAGTCCCTCATAATACATACATTAGCTCTTAAGTCGCTTTGATTATGCTGGGAGGTTCGAGTCCCCCATATAGGCATATACGGCTTTTGATATTCTCTAGTTCATGCGGCTACACGCACTGAGGTCTTTCCATCTAGGTGGGAGATTGGCCCATATAGGGTAATGGTGCTTTGTTTTATTACGGCTATGCTACACAGCCCAGGTTAATGATTTCAAAGTTCCTACTAATCTTGCTCTCTATCCCGGCATGGTATATAATATATGTATATGTATATATTACATTATTTCTATGCATTGGTTGATTAGATTTGAACTGTTAGTATTATTTTATCCTTATCGTTGAGTTACACGCTAGAGCTCCAGCCGCTAACCATCTTCGATGTTGTATCCCCATGCAATGCAGGTGTTGGTATATTCCTACACCTTCTACTTAGTGGTTGGACTCAGGAATAGCTTGTGTTGACTTGAATTGGTGAGCTTCCATACTATGAAAAGCTCAATGTATTGGTTTGAGTTTTGTTATGTCTTTATTGGTTTAGACTTGAACATTGGTTTTTGTCTATGGTCAGGGGCATGTCCCGACCGAATATTCTTGGATTTCTTTTAGAGTCTTTGTATGGATAAACTATGAACTTGGGTTTATTATGGTATGGATATGGACTTAGTTATTATTATGGTTTTTTATGGTTGTAGGTTGGGCATTGGACGGTTAGACTTGTTTGGGTTGGTCATGGTCTTGGACCTATCCAAAAGTCTTTGTGTTATTAATCAACTTATCTTGATTGTATGTTCAAAATTTATCTGACTCAGGGTATATGCGGGTTGGTTAGATTGGGTAGCGGGGTGATCTCCGGTACTTGTTGGGCTTAAGATGCCCATTATGACAAGACCTTGGTTCGGGTCATATCAAGTAGGTATCAGAGCCTAGGTTCATGGTCAATTAGGAGTCCACAAAGTCGTGTCTAGTAGAGTTTCTTTTATGGGTGTGTAGAGCACCAAACTTATAAGAGAGAGGCTATGAGATATTTAGGAATGTTTCACTTTCTTTCTATCTTATTTCAAGCTATAGAGTCTAAGGTCTTGAATTCTTCTAATTTCCATTTGCTTGTCTTTTAGATCATGCCTCCAAGAAGATTTAATGTTCATAAAAACACCTCTGTCCCAATGTGAGACAGTGTTGATTGGACATGCTCGACCTCTAGAGTCCAGACCCAGTCTAGGGTTGTTGTATCTAACTGTCCTCGTAGGGTTCCACCTATCCCCATTGATCCTACTCCTGAGGGAAATACTCATACTCATTTAAATCAAGGAGAGTCTACAAATACTATGTTCTATCCCTTCATTACTCTATTGACTCAGTTGGTAGCTTTTCAGTCTGAGCGTGGTGTTTCTGTTACTCCATCTTTTGAGGCCACAAGGGTTGGCTAGTTTATAAGATTGCATGCTCCTATGTTTACTGGTACAAAGGTTAAGGAGGATCCTCAAAGTTTCATTGATAAAATAGAGAAGATCTTCCAAATTATGCATGCTTCAAAGATAGAAGGTGTTGAGTTTGTTGTCTACCAATTGAAATTTATGGCGTACCAGTGGTATAAAGAGTGGGAACAGTCGAGGGGAGATGATGTTGGTTCTACCTTATAGGAGAATTTCACTAGTACATATCTAGACTGCTTCTTTCCTCAGGAGTTGAGGGAGGCAAAAATGGAAGAGTTTGTGAATTTGAGGTAAGGTAGGATGTCTGTCAAGGACTGTTCCTTGAAATTTCATCAGCTATCTAGGTATACTCCTATGTTGGTCTCTAGCATGAGGGCTAGAATATGTAAGTTTGCATTGGAACTATCTCGTGAGTTGATCCTTGAGAGTAAGGTTGTTTATAAAGTACATGAACATCTCTAGGTTGGTGGTGTACATGCAGTAAGTAGAGGAAGAGTAAAAGGAGCAGGATGATTTTAGTAAGAGGTAGGGAAAGAAATTTAGGCCTTCTGAGCAGAGTTGTAGAGATGGTGGTAAGTGGTCAAAAAAGATGTGGGGGAGTTCTGATTCTTTCTCCACAGCTAGTGCTTCTTACTCGAAGTCATTGGGTGATCATCGATCTTAGCATGATGATGGGTCTCGAGCACAGGGTGCCCAATCTCAAGATAGTGGGGCTCAATCGACTCCATCCCACCCTCCTTATAAATTTTATGGGTTACCGCACCATGGGTTATGTGAGGAATGGAAGAGAAGATGTTTTTATTTTGGTCATATTTGTCACATACAGCGTGACTATCATGTTAGAATGGCTTCTGGCGCTAACAAGGTCCCAGTTGACTCTTCATCTGCTCCTTTACCAAAGGGTGCTGCTTCTATATCTGTTTCTTCTTTTGGTACCTGCACTGGCAAAAATTGGTTATATGCTCTTGCATTTCTCCAAGATTCTGAGGCATCTCTTTATGTTATTACGGGTATGTTGTAACTTTTCTCCCATGAGGTGTATTGTTTACTTGATCCAGGGTCCACTTTCTCTTATGTGACCTTATTTATGGTTGTGTATTTTGGTCTTGGTCCCAATTATGTTTCAAACTCTTTTTCTATTTCCACTCTAGTAGGTGACTCTGTTATTACTAAAAGAGGCTATAGAGGGTGTGTGGTATCTTTTGGTAGCAAAGAAACTTAGGTGGATATGTTTGAATTAGATATGGTTGACTTTGATGTCATATTGGGGATGGATTGATTGTATTCGTGTTATGCTTTCTTAGATTGTCGGACCCGTAAGGTCATGTTTAAACTCCCTAATGATTCGGTCATTGTATTGGAAGGGGGTTCTTTAGTTCGTAAGGAGAGGTTCATCTTATATCTTAGATCCCAAAAGTTGATCTCCAAAGGGTGTTTGTATTATTTGGTCTAGGTTAAAGATTCTAACTCATAAGGTCCTCCTCTAGAACCTATTTTTGTGGTTAATGAGTTCCCCTAGGTTTTCCCTGATGATCTTCCTGATGTTCCCCCCGATAGGGAAATTGATTTTGGGAATAATCTCATTTCGGACACTCATCCTATCTTTATCCCTCCCTATAGGATAGCTCCGTCTAAGGTGAAGGAGATTAAGGAGAAATTAAAGGATCTCATAAATAAAGTATTTATTCGTTCTAGTGTGTCTCCTTGGGGTGCACCTATGTTGTTCATGCATAAGAAGGATGGTTTCCTTTAGATATTTATTGATTATCGTTAGCTGAATAAGGTGACTCTAAAGAATAAATATCCTCTTCCTAGGATCGATGATTTATTTGATCAGCTTCAAGGTACGAAGTGTTTATCTAAGATTAATCTTAGGTCGAGTTATGATCAGCTTAAGATTAGGGAAGTGGATATCCCTAAGACTGCCTTTAGGACCCGATATGGTCACTATAAGTTCCTAGTTATGTCTTTTGGGTTGACCAATGCTCCGAACTCATTTATGGATTTAACGAATAGGGTCTTCCATCAGTTTCTGAATTTATTTGTCATTGTCTTCATTGATGACATCTTGGTCTACTCTAAGAGAGAGACGGATCATGTTGATCACCTCTGTGCTGTGTTGCAAACCTTGAATGATTGGGGTTTATATGCCAATATCTTGATCATGTTATCTCTAGTGAGGGGATCATGGTAAATCTACAAAAGGTTACAGTGGTTAAGAAGTTCCCTAGACCTGCGACTCCAACCGATGTTTAGAGCTCTTTGATTGTAGCTGGTTACTATAAGAGATTTGTGGAAAGTTTTTATACTATCGCAGCCCCATTGATTAAGTTTACCCATAAGAAGGTCAAGTTCTTATGGTTTGATGCGTGTGAGGGTAGTTTTAAGAGGTTGAAGGATAAGTTGACTTCAGCTCCAATTTTGACCCTGCCTAAGTGTAATGATGGCTTCGTAGTGTAATGTGGTGCTTCTCGTGTTGGGCTTGGTTATGTGCTGATGCAGCATGGCAGGGTGGTAGCCTACGATCCTAGGCAATTGAAAGTTCATGAGAAGAACTACCCTACCCATGATTTAGAGTTTTTAGCTATGGTATTTGCATTAAAGATTTGGCATCACTATCTCTATGGGTTTCATATTGATATCTTTTTTGATCATAAGAGCCTACAGTATGTGTTTACTCAGAAAGAGTTAAATTGTAGGCAAAGGAGGTGGCTTGAGTTGCTGAGGACTACGATATGAGTCTTCACTACCATCCAGGTAAATCTAACATAGTTGCAGATGCTCTTAACAGTTTTCCATAGGGAGCTTAGCTCATGTGGATGAAGATAAGTGGGAGTTAGTGAAGGACATTTCCCATTTGGCTAGTCTTAGAGTTCGTCTCATGGACTCTGAGGATGGAGGTGTATTTGTGCATCAAGTGTCGCAGTCATATCTTGTTATTGAGATAAAGGAAAAAAAAACGTTGGATCCTAATTTAATGAAGATTAAGAGAAATATAGATTAGCAAAAGGTTGTTGACTTTGAGAAAGGTGGTTATGGTATCTTGAGGTACCAAGGCAGGTTATGTATTTTTTATGTCGATAGATTGAGGGAAAGGATTTTGGCCGAAGAAGATGTATCTCACTATGCTATTCATCCTGGTTCTATGAAGATGTATTATGACCTTAAGGAGTTCTATTGGTGGAACAATATGAAGCGGGATGTCGCTAACTATGTGGCTAAGTGTATGGTGTGTCGATAAGTGAAGGCTTAGCACATGAGACCCAAGGGTTTGTATAAAGATATTGAGTTGCCCAATTAGAAATAGGAGGTGATTAATATGGATTTCATTAATGGTCTTTCTTGGTCTATAAATCAGTGTGATTTGATTTGCTTTATTGTGGACCGAATGACCAAGTCCGCTCACTTCTTATCGGTGAGGACAAGTTACTCGGCGGAGGATTATGCTAAGTTATTTCTTGCAGAGATTGTCAAATTGCATGGTGCTCCTATTTTTATCATTTTGGATCATGGTACTTCATTCTCATTGTATTTTTGGAAGTCATTTCAAATAGATTTAGGAACTAAGGTGTACCTTAGTACCTCTTTCCACCCGCAGTCAGATGGACAAGTGGAGAGGACCATTCATACATGTAATACCCCATAAGATCCTAGCTCAATTCAGCTCACTATTTCATGTTAAAGGGGTCCGAGACTTAGAAATTTCACTAAGTGTTGGGACTTAGTCATTTACAAGACCCCTAAACTTTGATGATTTTATTTTTGACCTTTCCGGCCTTAGAACATCTATTTTTAAGTTGATTCCTGATCGAGGTTGTTCAAGGTGTGTCTCGGGTGAGTTTCTAAATTTTTAGACGAGCATAAGGGTGTGTTTGGATAACCAAAATAGTAGCAGCACCGGGATGATCCCACGGCCCCCATTCCATTGCACCTCTCTGGAGCCTGTGGTGCCCCCTCTAGTGCACCGCTTTGGAGCCCACAGTGCCCCCTCCAGTGCACCTCTCTGGAGCCCGCGGTGCACCCTCCTTCACCCGTACAACTTCTTATACCCCGATAATTAAGGTCAGTTGGGTCATTTTCCTTCACCCAATCAGTCCATAACACGAAATTTAGCTCCCTAAAAAGCATTATTTGCTCTTTAAATCACAAATCCTCTCAAAATAAGCCCCACTTTCCTCAAGAACAAACGCTAACCCATTCTCAAACAATCAAGGAATTTAAGATTCAAATCTAAAGAAATTCCCAAGAATCTTCACGAAATCATCTAGTGAGGTATGTGTGATATTCATCCATGGGTTCCTTTCAACCATGGATTCCGAGAATTCTTTTTTGATTTTAAATTATTAGTTTTCATGTTTAAGTTGAAATATCTCCATGAATCTTTTATTTGTTCAATTACAAGTTATGTTTATAAGTGTTTTCTAGTGGAATAAGACATTACATATTTTAAATGTTTTAATCTACATGAAAAATCCCTAAGTCATGATTTTAGTCTTGTAATCATGTTATTCTTGCATGCATTACCTATTCCCATGCTTAAGTTCATGACTCTCATGTTTTTGATGAAATTCCTAAGTGTTGGGTTTTGAACAATGATTTCCTACTATGGTATTAAAGCTTTTATATGGCAATATTGTTAATTCCATTCAGTGCTGGTGTATTATGAACACCCGATACCTACGTGTTTCATATGTATTCGGCTTCAAGTACATAGACGGTAATCCATGACTCTTATTAGTATACTTACATGTATATGAACATGATGAGCACTATCAATATGTAGTAATGTTTAGTTTAGTTTTGTCCATTCCCGTGTCAGTGTCAGTTTAGTTGGGAGTAGGATTTAGCACCGAGTAAACTCAGGGATGAGGACTCACCTAACAGTAGAGGGCGTGACCCTTAATAGAAATCCTCGAGTTGCAAAACCATATAGCCAGCATAGGTTAGAGATGTCTACCTGCCAGTTGAGGGTTGACTAAGTGTCTACCTGACAGTTGAGGGTGACACATATCTCATTCAAGAACCTACCAGGTTAGGGTGACTCCTTAGTTCTTCGGGAAACTAGTTTAGTGTATCCGCACAGCCAATGTTAATACCTGTGACACGGTACTAACACCCTTCAAACTGGGGTTATAGGTTAGACCCGATTAGCTCAGATTGGGGAATATTGGTTGGATGATACCTCCCACAATTTTAGTACAGTATTTAGTATATTCTCAGTTCAGTTTTGCTTGATCAAGTATACAGACTTTTAGTTATACAGTTTATAGTATTTTAGATTTCAGACTTATTTTAGATTACAGATTTATGCTTAGTCTTGCATTCTCAGATGATACGGTTTTTATACATTCATGTTCAGTTATCTTATGTTATTTAGTTAGTCTTTACTTTATATGCACAGTAACCCATGTATATTATCCTGAACTCATCTCATATACTGGTATATTTGAAGTACTGACCGAATACTCTTCTTTGCGCTACGGTATCTTATATCATAGGTTCGAACACATAATTTCTCGATCGCAGTTAGACATCTTAGCATAATCTAGCAGTATAGTGGTGAGTCCTCATCCATCGAGGATACTTTATGTTTATTTAGTCATTTTAATAACTCAGTTTATTCAGTCAGTGGGAGTTAGTTGGGAGTCTGTCTTATTAACTCCCCAGTTAGTTTAGAGGCTTTCAGAAAATTCAGACAAAATAGTTAGATAGTCAGTTAGTTACTTTCAGTTCTTATCAGTTGTTTCAGACATTTAGTATTTTGTGCTTTTAGTATCCATATAATACATTACATTCTCAGTTTATCTTCCGCACATGTATTATGTTTATATTTTATTCAGTGCTCACAATAGGTACCAGCTCATGGGTTAGCTTATGGTCACTTATGATTGTAAGCACCGTTGTCTCCACTGGGGGGTAGCCTCGGGTTGTGACAAAACTTAGTATCAGAGACCAGAGTTTTAAAGTGTCCTAGAGAGTCTGAAAGTCGTGATAAGTAGAGTCTTGTGCATAGTTGTGAAGCGCGCCACACTTATGGACCAGAGGCTACAAGATGTTTTAGGAAAAGTTTCCTTTATTTTAGTATTCGTGTCGTGTGAAAAGGCATGAGCTCTACTTAAACTCTCTTCCTAGCTCATACTTCAATTCTTTTATAGACAATGCCTCCCAAAAGAAACAACGGAAGAAAAAGCAGGAATCTGCCCGCACCACTGCCTGTTCAGGAAGATCCCCTGAATGAACATGTCTCTCACGCTGAGTTTAGAGCTTCTTTCACTACGTAAGTTTGTTCAGTAGCTTCTCAGAACAATCAGCAGGCTGTTGGCCCAGCTAACCTAGTGGCAAATACAGCTGCAGCTAGGATTCAGGACTTTACCCAAATGAATCCTCCTTTGTTTTTAGGATCCAAGTCTGAGGAGGATCCGCAGGAGTTTCTTGATATGGTTCAGAAACTGACAAATATTATGGGTGTTATATCGAGTAAGAGTGTAGAGTTGGATGCATATCAATTACAGGATTTAGCTCACACCTAGTATAAGCAGTAAAAGAAGAATAGAGGTGTTGGGGCAGGGCCTGTAGAGTGGGAGGAGTTTTCCATGACTTTTCTAGACAGGTTCTTCCCATTAGAGTTAAGAAAAGCTAAAGTGAAGGAGTTTATCAACTTGAAGCAGGGAAATATGAGTGTGAAAGAATACTTGCTTAAGTTTACTTAGTTGGTGAGGTATGCTCCTTCGATGGTGGCTGATAATAGGTCTAGAATGAGTAAGTTTGTGTCTGGTGTATTTGATAATATGGTCAAGAAGTGTAGGACCGCAATGTTGATTAAGGAGATAGACTTATCTAGATTTATGGTTTATTCTCAGCAGATTGAGGAAGAGAAGCTTAAGGAGAAAGAGAAAGAGAATAAGAGGGCCAGAACAGGTAGTTTTAATTTTTTATAGCCAAGGTCAGAGGGTGGTAACTGTTCTTAACTTTGTCAGAAGTTTACAACCCCATCCCCATTTTCAGCTGCTGCACTGGTGCCTAAGTTCAGGCAAGATTATCGGTATAGAGCGCCAGGCTCTAAGTCCCAGGGTAGTGTGACTAGTATTCATACTAATCTGGTTTATGGGAATTATGGTAGGCATCATCATGGTGTGTGTATAGCCGACAGTGATATGTGTTTTGTATGTGGCAAGCCAGGCCACAGTGTCAAAAATTGCCCAAAGATTGGCCAGCAGGGCTAGTCTAATCATCCTCCAGTTCGAGATGGTCGCCCGACTCAGAGGGTTCCACTTGCAGTGCAGCCAGCTGGCAGTGTTAGAACAGGTTGTATGCCCTCCAGACTCGATAGGATCAGGAAAGTTCTCCTGATATGGCTACGGGTACATTACAAGTTTTTCTTCTTCATGTATATGCTTTATTAGATCCCGAAGCTTCACTCTACTTTGTAACTTCTTATATAGAAGTCAATTTTGGTGTCAATCCCAAATTTTTAGTAGAACCTTTCTCAGTGTCTACTCAATAGGTAGCTCCATTGTATCCAGGAGGGTATACAGGAACTGCTCGATTATAGTGTTCAAAAGATTTATCTCAGTAGATCTTGTGGAGTTAGAGATGACTGATTTTGATGTCATTCTCAATATGGATTGGCTTCACTCATGTTATGCCTCAAATGATTGCAAAAATAGAGTCGTTCAGTTTCAGTTTCCTAACGAACCAGTCATTAAATGAAGGGGTAGTACCACTATTTTTAAAGGTCAGATCGTTTCCTATCTTAAGGCAAGAAAAATAATTTCTAAGGGTGTGTTTACCATCTTGTTCGAGTCAAATACTCTAGTTCTGAGACTCCAAGTCTCGAGTCAGTTTTAGTAGTAAGGGAATTTCTAGATGTATTCCCTGAAGACCTTCTCAGAGTTTCTCCCGAAAGGGAAATTGACTTCGGAATAGATCTCCTTCCAGATACCCATCTTATTTCTATTCCACCCTACAAAATGGCTCCGGTTGAGCTTAAGGAGTTGAAAGAGTAGTTGAAAGATCTCTTAGATAAGGGCTTCATCAGGCCCAGTGTTTCCCCATAGGGCACTCTGGTTTTGTTCGTGCGTAAGAAAGATGGTTCTCTCAGAATGTGCATCGATTATCGTCAGTTAAACAAAGTCATAATCAAGAATAGGTATCCACTCCCCAAAATTGATGACTTGTTTGATAAATTTCAAGGTGCCAGTTATTTCTTTAAGATAGACCTTAGATCCGGCAATCATCATCTTAGAGTTAGAGAATATGACATTTTGAAGACAGCCTTCAGAACTCGGTATGGTCGCTTCGACTTCTTAGTTATGTCATTTGGACTAATGAATTCCCCTGCATCTTTAATGGACTTGATAAATCGAGTGTTCAAGCAGTACTTGGACATGTTCGTCATAGTCTTTATTGATGATATTCTTGTCTATTCCCATAGTAAGAATAATTATGCAAACCATCTGAAAATTGTGTTACAGACCCATAGATCTCATCAGTTGTTTGCCAAATTTAGTAAGTGCGAATTTTGGCTGAGATTAGTAGCTTTCCTTGGCCATATTTCCGGCGGTGGCATTAGAGTTGACCCTCAAAATACCAAAGCAGTAAGGAACTGGCCCAAACCCATCTCTCCATCATATATCAGGATTTTCTTGGGTTTGGATGGATATAAAAGATGGTTTGTTGAGGGTTTTTCTTCTATTGAGTCCCCCATGTCTCGATCGACTAAGAAGAAAATCAAATTCCAGTGGTCAGATTCTTGTGAGAAGAGTTTTTAGGAGTTGAAGACTCGACTAACTTCCTCTCTAGTATTGACCTTGCCAGATGGTTCAGATAGATTTGTAGTTTACTGTGATAAGATTTGTAGTTTACTGTGATACTTCTAGAGTTGGTCTTGGTTATGTGTTGATGTGGAGAGGTAAGGTCATAGCCTATGCCTCTAGACAGCTTAAGTCCTATGAAAAGAATTATCCTACCCATGATCTTAAGTTGGCAGCTATTGTATTTGATTTGAAGATATGGAGACATTACATTTATGGGGTTCATGTTAATTTGTTCACGGATCACAAAAGCATGAAGTATGTGTTCTCATAGAAAGATTTGAATCTTCATACAAGAAGGTGGCTTGAGTTGTTAAAAGATTATGATATAAATATGTTGTATCATCCGGGCAAGGCCAATATAGTGGAAGATGCCTTTAACAGGTTTCCTATAGGTAGTGTTGTGCATGCTGAGGAGGATAAGAACAAGTTAGTCAGTGAGGTTTATAATTTTTCTAGATTAGGTGTCTTATTGGTTGATTCAGCAGAAGGAAGTGTATGGGTTCAGAATAGTTCGGAATCATCCTTGGTTGCCAAAGTAAAAGACCTAGTGGAAAATTGCAGGAGTTCAGTATCCTCACTTAGAAGTGGAAAGTGGTGAACATGGATTTTGTGACAGGGTTGTCTCGCACGCGTTGTCAGCATGATTCAATATATTTCTTTATAGAAAGAATGACCAAATCAGCTCATTTTCTGCCAGTTCATACTTCTTACTCAACTGAGGATTATTCTAGGCTCTATCTTAGGGAGTTGGTTAGGTTGTATGGGATTTCATTGTCTATTATATCAGATAGCGGTACTTAGTTTACCTCTCACTTTTGGTAGGTTTTTTAGAAAGGTCTTGGTACCCAAGTTCATCTCATTACAGCTTTTCATCCTCAGACAGATGGTCAGGCTGAGAGGACCATTTAGACCTTAGAGGAAATGTTGAGAGCATGTGTTATTAACTTTAGAGGTAGTTAGGATGATCACTTACCTTTGATTAATTTTTTCGATAACAACAGTTATCACTCTAGTATTCAGATGGATCCATTTGAGGCTCTTTATGGAAGGAGATGTAGATCTTCTATTGGTTAGTTTGAGATAGGTGAAGCTACTTTGATAGGGCCAAATGCAGTGTTTGATGTGATGAAGAAAGTTCAGTTGATTCGAGAGAGGCTGAAGACGACCAAAAACCATCAGAAATCCTATCCATATGTGAGGAGAAAAGATCTTGAGTTTGATATTGGTGATTTGGATTATATGAAAATCTCACCCACGAGGGGAGTGAAGAGATTTGGAAAGAAGGGAAAACTCAATCCCCGATATGTTGGCCCATTTAGAATCTTGATTTTTTTATAAAGGTGGCTTAAAAGCTTGAGTTGCCTGCAGATTTAGCATCAATACATCCAGTGTTTTATGTTTCCCCATTAAAGAAGTGTAGTGGTGATTCAATTGTTGTTTTTACATTAGAAAGCATGAATGTTTAAGATAACCTTTCTTACAAAGAAGTCACAATTGAGATCCTTGATCGTCAGATTCGTAGACTAAGGAACAAAGAGGTTCCCTTGGTCAAAGTTCTTTGGCAGAATCAGTCCATTGAGGGAGACACTTGGGAAGCAGTAGCAGATACGCAACCAAGTACCCTCATCTTTTCTTCACGAACTCAGATTAAGCTTGAGGTAATGATTTTATTTAGATTGACTCTTTTCCATTATCAGTTTCATCTGTGTAATCCATTTCATGTCATTGTATACATTAAGATCAGTTCAGTTCATATATCATGTTTCAGACTCAGTTATGCAATCTTGCATTCAGTCATGCATATTCAGTATATGATCTCAGTTACTTTAGTACTCTCTGCTCAACCAGTCTTATTCGAATATGAATTTTCCCAAAGGGAGATATTGTAATACCCCATAAAATCCTAGCTCAATTTAGCTCACCATTTCATGTTAAAGGGGTCCAAGACTTAGAATTTCACTAAGTGTTGGGAATTAGTCATTTCCAAGACCCCTAAACTTCAATGATTTTATTTTTGACCTTTCCAACCTTGGAACATCGATTTTTAAGTTGATTCATGATTGGAGTTGTTCAAGATTTATCTCGGTTGAGTTTTGAAATTCTCATACGAGCGTAGGGGTGTGTTTAGATCACTAAAAAGGTAGAAACATCAGGACGATCCCGCAGCACTCCCTATATTGCACCACTCTGGAGCCAGCAGTGCCCCCTCCAGTGCACTACCCTGGAGCCTGTGGCGCGCCCTCCTTCACCCGTCCAGATTTTTGTTCCTAGATAATTAAGGGCATTTGAGTAATTTCCCTTTACCCAATCAGTCTATAACATGAAATTTATCTCCCCAAAGAGCACTATTTGCTTTTTCAATCACAAATCCTCTCAAAATAAGCCTCACTTTCCTCAAGAACAAACACTAACCCATTCTTAAGAAATCAAGGAATTCAAGATTCAAATCTTATGAAATTCCCAAGAATCTTCACGAAATTATCTAGTGAGATATGTGTGATGTTCATCCATGGGTTCCTTTCACCCATGGAGTCTGAGAATTCCTTTTTGGTTTTAACTTATGAGTTTTCATGTTTAAGTTGAAATATCTCCATGAATCTCTTGTTATTTCAATTACAAGTTATGTTTATAAGTGTTTTCAAGTGCAATGAGCCATTACATATTTTAAATGTAGTAATCTTCACGTTAAATCCCTAAGTCATGGTTTTAGTCTTGTAATCATGTTATTCTTGCATGTCTTACCCATTCACATGCTTAAGTTCATGACTCTCGTGTATTTGATAAAATGCCTAAGTGTTGGGTTTTGAACAATGATATCCTACTATGGTATTAAAGCTTTTATATGGCAATATTGTTAATTCCATTCATTGCTAGTAGGTTATGAACATCCGATACCTACGTGTTCTCCATGAATTCGGCTTTTCAAGTATTCAAATAGTAATCCATGACTCTTATCAGTATACTTACATATATATGACCATGATGAGCACTGTCAGTTATGTAGTAATGTTCAGTTTAAGTCAGTCCATTCCCGTGTCAGTGTTAGTTTTTTTGGGAGTAGGATATAGCACCGAGCAAACTCAGGGATGAGGGATCACTTGATAGTAGAGGGTGTGACCCTTAGTAGAAATCCCCGAGTTACAGAACTAAGTATCCAGTGTAGGTTAGAGATATTTACCTGCCAGTTGAGGATTAACTAAGTGTCTACCTGCTATTTGAGGGTGAAACATGTCTCATTAGAGCACCTACCAGTTGAGGGTGACTCCTTAGTCCTTTGGGACACTATTTTAGTGGATTCATACATCCAATGTTAGTACCCGTGGCATATTTCTGACACCCTTCAAACTGGGGTTACAGGTTGGACCCCGATTAGCTTAGATTAGGGCATCTCGGTTAGATGATACCTCCTAGAGTTTCAGTATGGTATTCAGTATATTCTCAGTTTAAGTTTGCTTGACAAAGTATACAGACTTTCAGTTAATTAGTTATGCAGTTTATAGTCTTTCAAATTTATTTCAGATTATAGATTTATGCTTGGTCTTGCATTCTCAGATGATATAGTTTTCATGTATTCATATTCAGTTATCTCATTCTACTCATTTAGTATTTACTTTATTTGCACAGTAACCCATGTATATTAGCCTGACCTCATCTCATATACCAGTATATTCAAAGTACTGACCGCATACTCTTCCATCGAGGACATTTTATGTTTATTCAGTAATTTTAGTAACTCGATTCATTCAGTCGAAGTTTGTTGGGAGTTTTTCCCATCAACACCTCAGTCAGTTTAGAGGCTTTCAGATAATTCAGACAAAACCGTTAGACAGTCAATTAGTTACTTTCAGTTCGTATAAATTGTTTTAGACATTCAGTATTTTGTGTTTTTAGTATTTAAACAATACATTACTTTCTCAGTTTATTTTTTGCATATGTATTATGTTTATATTTTATTCATTGCTTACAGCGGGTACCAGCTCATGGGTTAGCTTGTGGTCACTTGTGACCATACGCACCATTGTCATGACTTGAGGGTAGTCTCGGGTCGTGATAATACATTGGAAGATATGTTTCGTTCTTGTTTAATTGACTATGGTGGTAGTTGGTTCCACCATTTTCCTTTGATTGATTTTTCTTATAATAATAGTTATCACTCTAGCATTGGTATGGATTTTTTGAGGCATTGTACGGTAGGAGATGTCTTTCTCCTATTGGGTGGTATGAAGTTGGTGAGGGAAAGTTGTTTGGCCCTGATTTGGTTCACCAAGCTTTGGAGAAGGTGAAGATGATTCGTGATAGATTGAAAGACACTCAAAGTCGTCGAAAGTCATATGCGGATGTGGGGCATAGGAAGTTGGATGAGGTTTACGATTGGGTATTCTTTAAGGTATCTCCCATGAAGAGATTAATGCAATTTGGTAAAAAGGGGAAGTTAATCCCTCGGTATGTCGGCCCGCACTTGATTTTGAAGAGGGTTGGCAATGTTTCTTATGAGTTAGAGTTTCCTCTTACTTTGAGCTCAATTCATCCGATTTTCTATGTCTCTTTGTTGAGAAAGTGTGTCGGTGATCCTTCATCGGTTGTTCCTTTGGAAGGATTAGGTATCTCAGATTCTTTATCCCATTAGGTAGTCCCGGTTGAGATCTTGGATCGTGAAGTTCGTCGGTTACGGAAAAAGGATTTGGCTTCAGTAAAGGTTCTTTGGAGGAACCATAAGTTTAAAAAAGCTACTTGGGATGTGAAAGAGGATATGAATTCTAAGTATCCGCATTTGTTCCCCATTCCAAAAATTCATGTGGAAGTTATGTGTTCTTTATCACACCTTTGTTTTCTAACTTAGTTAAAGGAAAGATTGATCTCCTTGCACCTTTATTTTCTAACTTGGTTAAAAGTTAGTCGATGTGTAATAATGTGTTAACTCATGCTTGTGCTTGCCTTACCCATTATATGAGGATGACCTAGTGGGGGAGAATTGAAACACCTTGGCTTCTAACCCTTAGAAAATTCTTGATTTTGAGCTCACTGGACATCAAACGACTTGTGGGTACTTGTCAAATGAAGTGGTACGATTTAGGGTCCATCCACTTGTATAAAAATCAGTGTGGTCAGGTTTTATTCTGTCCAAGGTACGATTAGGCATCTTACTAGTCGTATGTTAGGGTACGAGTAGTATGGTACCTAACTGTATGATGTCCTATGTCTAGCCTAGAGAATTCTGTCGAGGGTACGACTTAGGGGGTACTAATCATATGATTGGGTACTATTTTGTCTAGGGACTTGTATGTTGGATAGTGTGGGAGTCCAACTTGATGCCTAGGGTACGAGTGTTGTATACCACTCGTATGTTTGTGTATGAGTTAAGAGGGATGGAGTCGTACCCTTCTGTGTATGTTTTACAACTTTTAAGATGAGGACATTTTAGACATTTCCCACCCCAAAACCCTTAAGTCCACATGTCTTAAAACATATTTTGGCCTCTTATAACATACTTTGAAAGATCAAAACACATCAAAATCCTCTCTAAACTCTCTCAAGAAAATTAGGGCTAGGATTTTTCAAAGGTGTTCATCTAGGGGCTCAAGAGTCAAGTTTCTTTCATGAATCTTCGTGAATAAGGCATGTGAGTCTTCCCTCATTGTTAGTTCATGAAAATCATGTGTTTTAAAGTTGTTTATTATTCATTAATGGTGGTTTTGAAAACCAATATTGGGGGTTTTGTTGCATGTTATTGAGTATGGTTTACCTTTGGTTTAAATTGTGTTTATACATATTTTTGGTGATGGTTTGCACATGTGGGTATTGGGTAATTGTGGTTTAACGATTGGGTCATGGTTAACCCTAAATTTAAAGGGTCTTACTTTGGTTTTGGTATTGGTAATGGTATTCGCTCAAAGTGTTTGTGAAAATGCCTAAGAGAATAAACGAGTCATATGTTAATGGTGTTTTGAACTAAGGCATTAGCCTAATGAATATGTATGGTTGGTAAATGGTAGTGTAAAATCCTTGTTGGAGATGTAATGATTTAAATTTTAACATTGGTGGTTTAATTGGATAAAAAGGGTTTGGGTCCCTAAACATTAAATTGATTTATGTCTTTACTGGACAATGGGTTCGAGTCCCTAATCTTTGAATTGAGCAAGTGTCTTTGTTAGACAATGGGTTCGAGTCCCAAAGTCAAATGAATGATTGGTTGATTGATAATGGTAATGGCATATGGTATGCTTGCAAGTGGTGTTGGTATGACGATACCAAGAAAGAGCCTTCGATAAGTAATTAGCTTAATGGTTGTATATGTGAAATGATGGTTTTAAATTGGGCTTTAAAAGGGGGATTTATAGTCAGGACGTGAAAGTAGAGTCCAAAGGACTAACACTGGAAACCACGCTAGCCGGTGCGGGTGTCTTTGAGACCGGGTGGTTTGATTCCCCCGAATGAATATGTGAATGGGAGGTTCGAGTCCCCCATAATACATTTATTGGTGCTTAAGTCACCTTGATTATGCCGGGAGGTTCAAGTCCTTATATAGGCATATACAGTTTTGGATATTCTCTGGTTCATGCAGGTAAACACACTGGGGCCCTTCAAACTAGGGGTGAGCTAGGCCTATATAGCTCGTGGGTGCCTTGTTTTATGATGGTTATGCTATACAACCTAGGTTAATGATTTAAAATGTCTACAAATCTTGCTCCCTATCCTGGCATGGTATATAGTGTATGTATATGTATATACTGCATTGGTTCTATGCATGGGTTCAATTTTTGATAATGCAACAACATACTATCCAACTTAGGTGTAAGATGGACGTTTTCAATATAATTACCCAACTATGAGTCGAGGTTGAATCCACGAGGAACAATGTGAATGGTGATCGAGTAAGTTCAAAATGAAAGTTACTTGCTAAATTCAAGTATGGGATACAAAAATTTGGGGTTTGTTTGAATGTTCTTAAAGTATTACAATTTCTGAGCTTTACGAATTAAACTCGAGACTTAGAATAATTAGAGCTTAAGCAATTAGGAGCGGATCTTGGGGTTATTCCATTCTAGGTGCGATCTCATGCATGGGTAATTGAGAATTTGTCCTAATTTATCTAGAGTAATGGGTAAGCTAAATTTAGAGGTATTAGTGTCAATCTTTCAATAAAACACTAAATTTCACTCATAGATTCTTTCAAACACCTCACGTGCGTGACAAATTTACCAATCCTTTACCTTAAACTAGCATCCTTATTTCTAAGATAATGCTTATGAAAATAACCCCTAATTCCATAACACCCTTATTTCTAAGATGATGCTAAGAAAGAAGCTAATTCAAATTGTTGTTCACAATTACTCTTCACCCATATCCCTCTTTCAAGGATGATATGGGATCTAAGACAATTGAGGTTTTCCCCCATAATTCTCAATTTAAACATAGAGTATGAGAATAACCCATCACAATTAATTAATTATTTGGATAAATAAACAACACCCATGCACTAATCACAACCTATTCAAGCATAACCCTAAGAGGAAGAATTAGCAACTCATAAAGATACAAAGTAAAGATATACCAAAATTTTCACCAAACGGATCCATGAAAGTTAAAGAGAATGCAAATCCAAACTTTAAATTTCAATAAATCTTTAATGGAAACTGTTAATCCTTCACTTAGGAATTACTCTAATGTATTCTTAACTCAAGAGTAGTACAATAGTATTACCCAAATGGAAGATAGATAATGGGAGGATAGATGGTTGAAAATAAGATAAAACCCCTATTTATGCCCTAATTTTACATTTGCCAAATATTACAAAAATGCTACCTTGATCTTGATCTGCTTAAGCAGATGGAGAACAGATAGAAAATAGATCCAAAGTAGATGCAAAGTGGATGGCTATTTTCTTTCACATTTAACCTCTTTATGAATTGAATGACTTGATCATCTTCCCTTTTTCAATTTTTACCTACACAAATGAGCATTAAGTAAGTGATTAACATCAAATCTATGGAAAAGCATGATAATTTAGGCTTAAAAGGTTCTAGCAAGTCATCAAATTGATGACTTATCAACCCCCCAAACTTATACTATTGTTGTCCTCAAGAAACCAAGAATAATTCAATAAGATAGGGTATTTAACTCAAATCCACCTAAAAGAATGCTATACTAAAGGAATAAGCTAACAAAGCTCTACAAAAACTTTCCAAACATGTCATGGTGACAAGTAAACCAAAAAAATTCAATAAGCACATATTTATGAAGCAAGGATGCAAGTTAGTATCAAATGAACCTTCCAAATCAACAAATCAACTTAAGAGGAGACACAAAATCTTCATAGATTAGCTCAATCTTCATAATCCAGCTTACTTCACCCATTTACCCAAACTGAGAGTAAAAATTCACCCTCTCCCCCAAAGTATCGATGCCACTCTAATGAAAGAGTTATCTCCACATGAATAAGACATCTCCATTCTTAAAGGAACTTAAATAATGAAAGTATTTACACTCACTCTCACAAAGAAATTCAAGTACAACGAGTAGAACCATAGGCTTGCTCTTTATGTTTTTCTCCACTAATATAGACTTACTTAGTTTGAAATAACCAAGGTCTTACAGGTCTAGATAAAGGTTTAAGGTGTGGGAAGGAATATACATGGGTCAAGTGACTAAACGACCTCCTTCAACGCCATCGTTTAACCCCTTTTACCCCTAACTATATTTCAAACTATCTACCTTATCTTCCTTCAAAACATTTTCCCATGTCTTTTTGTAACTTTTTGCTTAGCAATTACCAAACACTTCAAACCCACCATTTTCTTTATTCACTTCTTTAAATTTTTCAAGATATTTCTTAACTTTAAGCCCTTTTTATCTCCTCATTTGACAATTTTATATGCTAGGCTATTCAACTTTATCATCAATCACATATCTTATCTCTTAAGCAAATGAGTTGGCAACCTCACATATATGTTTCATAGTTCATATTAGCATATCACATTCTCCCTCAAACTAGGAGTTTCAACCACCTTTACATCAATCTTACAATTACACAAACCTTCCCCAAACTTAGGCTTTCACCTATATTTCATAATTTAGAAACATGTGATGCATCAAAGGAGGGTAAGTTCCAAAAGGAAGATTTTCAAAAGGATTTAGGTGTTTTAGCATGGTTATCATTACAAGAAGAATGAAAAATGGGAAAAAAGTCTCAACAAGGCTAACTAGGGAGCAATGCTTAGATGGGAATTTTGCTATGTGATGGGTGAAAAATAGCCTCGGGTCATCTTCCAAACCAAGCTTGACTAGAATTTTACTTTGAATACACTCGGGTTAAGTTCAAGACTACACGAATGTACAAGAATTATTCAAAAATCTCACCACAAATGGCATCGTACTTATAGAGCACGAAGTTAGTCTCCTAACCAATTTGAGCAATTTGAGCTTATTAAGTTACTCCGAGTCGACGACTCATCCTTGTAAAGAGAGAGCCAAAAATTAGATTTAATTATCCCTCGAAAAAGAGAGCTCAAAAACATCCTTGATCTTTTTCAAAAAGAAAACTATATTTTTTCTTGCCAATGACATTTGAATGTTTTTTTGAACCTATGCCTTTTCCTAAACAATTAAAGGAAAACTTAGGTTGATTCAAGGAAACTCTATCACTACACTTCATGGGATCTTTCCTCACAACACTCAACTTTTTTAGCTAGACATTATCACTCATTCTTCACATATCGCCCCTTTAGCTCATAAAACACTCATGGCGCCAATAGAAACATAAACGACCCTATAACCTTAAGAATGGTGTCAACCAATCTATCTTAGGACTAGTATAGAATTCATGTATCTTGGGTTACTCAGACTTCACTCGTGAAGGCTATGATAAGCACATTTACCGACAAAATCATGGAAGCATCATTTATCCACAACATCTCCAAAAAAACACTGGTTATCCAACATTTAAGAACAATTGATCTCAAAATTATGCTCCAAAAATAATCACATAATTCCTCAAGAAATTTCACATTAACCATTACAAGCATATAAGGCATTTCTCTCTTATCGATAATTTAACAAACATGTGGTGCGCATGAAAGGTAAGAGCTTGAAAAATAGAATAAAAACATGTGTGAGCAATCTCAATGTACCAATTCATCACCAAACACACCATTTGTTATCATAATAATCCAATTAGATCACTCACCACTCAACTAAGCAAACAAACTACAAGTGGGTGTTTCGTTGAACACATAGTGTGCACTAGTGTATGGAAGAAAGAATTTGTAATTGAACATGTGAAACATAGTGCACATTGAAAAAATTTCATCCCAACAACCATATTCTTCCAAATTAAGTCCAAATGAATTAAATTTAAACCAAAAGAATCCATGAAACGTGATCATCATTTGTATTTTAAAGAGAATTCACAAGAGAGTTTACAAAAGATCATACCTTGTAAGCTTACTTAAGGGAGGAAAATGATGGAATAAATGTCCAAAATAATTATTTGATGATGAATTCTTGAAATAAGAATTTCAGAGTTCGAATTGAGGATGAAAACATGTGAAATATCTTTAGCAAATCGGCTTTAAAAATAGCCCATATGTGAGAACCATTGTTGGACCTGCACCTGGACTGTTCAAACAGTTCCAATGCAAGTCAAACTAGTTTTTTCCAAGTTGTGTTAAGCCTTCCTGCATCTAGGCTATAAGTGGACTGCTACAGTATGTCCAGCGCAGGTCAAGGCAGTGTTGCTACAAGCATCTGCGCCCAAGCTGTACTTGGGATGCGCCTGGACTGCTGCAGCATGTCCAACACATATCCATCCAGCGAAGGTTGTTTACAGCCACTTCCAAGCTTTTCTTGGCCTGTGTCTGGACTGCTCAAGCATTTCCAGTATAGGTCCAAGCAGTACTACCCATTTTCACATGAAATTCTAGCTTAAAATTGGCTTGAGGCATAGTTTTGATCCCCTGAACCATCCTTCATACATCCTGACTTATAATGCCGCCTATAAAGACCAAAAACAAGTTAGAAATTGAAAAAAAACATTGGCAAACATCTAGAATAAATCCTTGGGTTTCCTCCCAAGAAGCGTCTTAGTTAAAGTCATGGCACGATATCATTTATTCATAACTTATGTCTCTTCTTAGACGATTTGAATCTTTGGAACAACTTTAGATCAATATATCTTTGAGGTACTTGAGATGAAGATAAGAAATCCATGATACTAATTCTATCTCGCTACTTTAAAGACTTAAACCTTTTACCCAACTTCACATCAAATATCTGAGTAGGCTTGTTAGGTATTGGTTAGAACATAAATAAACCACTAGTAAAACTTTGGATTTTGCACTTCTTATCCTTCAAGTGAAGGAAGTCATTTCGCCCTTTTTGAATGACAAACTCCAAAATGTAACAATTTTGTTCCTCGTCTCCAAAGTTCATCATTTTCTTGGGTCATTCGACTTACATCACATCCAGCAAGCATAATGTAGAGAATTGGTTGGAATAAGGTCCTCTTCCCAATTCTGGATTCGCATTCCTCTAAAAATTCTCACCCCAAAATGAACTAGAGCTTTCATGAAGGATTTGCTTGGCTTTTTCATACAACTCTAGTATCATTTTCTCAATTTTGATATGTTTTATTATTTTTGGATTGGATGGTTGGAAAATCACCTTGAATTCATTAACATCAAGCTCTCTCTCATCTTCATTGGAAACTGCTTTAACACAATTATGGATATTCATTTGATTTTGAGCACCGCATGCTTCAATCCTTGCATCCAATTCGGTTTTCAGTTTTTGAGTGGGCATTTCAAATTTAAACCATACTTGACATTGCTCAACATGAAATTTGAGTGATTCATCCACCATTAGTAACACACTATCAAGTTTACCCTTATGGACTTCAAGTTGTTGAGCTTGATTCATTAGCTATTCTTGGCTCACGATTATTTCCTTATCAATTTTTTCTTTGTTTCTACTTTCTTTTCCAAATGTTGTCACGGATTGATAAAAGAGGTGCATGTCCTCATCCATTGTAGTCATCCAATCCAAAATAGTTAGAAGCATTGCTTCAATCCCTTTGTGTCCGACACGTTGTTCTTCCTTAGTCAAATCACGAGATCTATCAAACTCATAAGAAGAACTAGCATTTTTATTAGCATAACTAGGGGAGGAGGCATTTGGAAAATCACTCCAATGTCCATATCGACCACCATATAAAGAACAATTATACTCCCAATAGGATTGAGATGGTGCACACACCTCTTTTAGGGGAGCATACTTACAATTTCTCCAAAAGTGAGGTCCATCACAATAAAGACATAGATCATTAAGATAAGATTTGAAACCACCAAACTCATTTTTATTCCATGATTCCATAGTGACAAGTAGACAAAAACAAAAATCTATTTGTCTTAAGAAATAAAAGAAAATCATAAACACATATTCACAAGTTTGAATCAAAACAAGTAAGCTAAAATTCCAAACTAACTCAATATACCAAATTGTTAGCCAGTAACAGCGCTATTTTTTATAACGATCAAATTTACTATCCAAATTAGGTGTAAGGCGGACGTTTTCAGTATAATTACTCAACTATGAGTCGGGATTGAATCCATGAGGAACAATGTGAATGGTTATTGAGTAAGTTCAAAATGAAAGTTACTTGCTAAATTCAAATATGGGATACAAATATTTGGGGGTTTGTTTGAATGTTCTCAAAGATAAAACAATTTTTGAGCTTTAAGAATACTAATATGAGACTAAGATTAATTAGAGTGTAATTAATTAGGAGCGGATCTTGGGGTTATGCCATTCTAGGTGTGAACTCATACATGGGTAATTAAGAATTTATCCTAATTTAGCTAGAGTCATGGGTAGGCTAGATTTAGAGGTATTAGTGTCAATCTTTCAATAAACACACAAAATTTCACTCATTGGCTCTTTCGGACACCTAATGAGTGACAAATTTACCAATCCTTTACCTCAAACTAGCATCCTTATTTCAAAGATAATACTTATAAAAATAGATAATTCCATAGCACCCATATTTCTAAGATGATGCTAAGAAAGAAGCTAATTCAAATTATTATTTACAATTACCCTTCACCCACATCCCTCTTTCAAGAATGATATGGGATCCAAGACAGTTGAGGTTCTTACCCACAATTCTCAATTTAAACATAGAGTAAGAGCAAAACCTATCATAATTAATTAATTATTTGAATAAATAAACAAAACACATGCACTAATCATAACCTATTCAAGCATAACCACAAGAGAAAGTATTAGTTACTCATAAAGATTGAAAGTAAGATATACCAAAATTTCCACCAAATTGATCCATGAAAGTTAAAGAGAATACAAATCCAAACTTTAAATTTCAATAAATCTTCAATGGAAATTTTTAATCCTTCACTTAGGAATTACTCTAATGTATTCTTCACTCAAGATTAGTACAATAGTGTTCCCCAAATGGTAGATAAATTATAGGAGGATAGATGGATGAAAATAATCTAAAAACCCCTATTTAAGCCCCAATTGTACATTTGCCAAATATTACAAAAAGGCCAGATGAAGAGCAGATAGAAAACAGATCCAAAGTATATGCAAAGAGGATGCAAAGTATATGGCTCTTTTCTTTCATATTTGACCTCTTGTTGACTTGAATGACTTGATCATCTTCCCTTTTCAACTTTTACCTGCACAAATGAGCATTAACTAAGAGATTAACATCAATTCAATGGAAAAGCATAATAATTTAGGCTTAAAAGGTCTAGCAAGTCATCAAATTGATGACTTATCGAGGTTGAACACTCCTTATGAACCCACTACTCTAGAGATTTTTCCTTTTGAGAAGCCTCCAACGGCTGCCATACTAACAAGAATAAGAATATATGTGTTCATACAAAAATAATGATACTCACATTGCAAATTTACACGTCGGGATGAAATTGGATTAAAAATCACCCATGGGACCCACTCATAAAAAAATAAATTCAACCTTCCATAATGTCTCTCATGGGACAAGGATCATGTGTTCAAAATTGAGCATGATAAGCCACCAAATGAAGTTCAAAACAGGACTACAAAATTAAAGGAAAAACAAAAATTACACTATAGAATTAAATTGAAATTTAGGTCGAAACTTACGAATATCAATAGGAAATGATCAAGATCAATAAATTGTCTGACTTTAGATCTACATGTTTCCATAGAGTTTTCTAAGCTCCAGTGGTCCGAATTGGAGGATTTTTGGATAAAAAGGGAGAAATGATCAAAGTGGGGGATATATATATATAGTTACCTCCATTTAAGCAGATGTCTAGTTTCTTAAGAAGTTCATTAAAAGTTAAGGAGAGCTACTTATGGGGTGGGAGCTGACATCAGGTTAGCTGCATAAGCATCTCCACTTAAGCTACCAAAGGTACGAAAAAATAGTTACATCAAAAAATTAGGCTAACTTTAAAGAGACACCAACCGAATGCATGGGATTCGCTCGAAACCTTATGCATGCAAAAACAATATGCTACCTGTAAAACCCGTAAAATCCTACACTCAACTCAGTCTTTTAAGCTTGCTAAGGGGTCCCAGACCTAGAAAATTCTAGCTATGTATTTAGACATAGAATTATTTTGGCCTTCGTAAGTTGGAAACTCTATTTCACGACTCTTATGACCTTACAATATCGATCTTTAGGTTGATTCATGATCAGGAATGTCAGTAGGTATTTTTGAACAAGTTTTAAATTTTCAAACATAATTTAGACCATGTTCGAGTGACTAAAATAGTGAGTAGACATGATATCAATGCGTCACGTCATCCATCGCACCGACAGATATGTTTCCCTTCAGCTCAGTGGAAATTCTAGTGAACCGACGTGGACTCAACGCGGTGCGTTGGCCATCGCATTGATGCCTACAACATGGCGCGTCGATCTTTTTATCGACAGTTCAATTTTCAGTCATTCAAAATCCACGTCCTAAGGGGTATTTGGGTCTATTCCCAAGTCCTTCAGCCCCCAAAAACACAAAATTTAGCCTTCTATTTGCAACATACACTCATTATTTCACAAATTGCTCAAGAACAAAAATCCTAGGTGACTGAATTTCAAATTCAAGGCTCAATATTCCACCATTAATCTTTAAGAATTTAGCAACCAAGGTATATGAAGTGTTCATCCAAAGGTACCTTCCACCCTTGGAGTCCAAGAAACTCTTTTAAACCTCAAGTAGTTTGATTTCATGATTTCCATGATTGGAATTTATGTGTATTCATGATTATTATTTGAATTAGGTTCCTATTTCATAATTTATTACAGATTTCATGTGGAATTGATTATTATGTGTGTAGATTCATGTGAATACATGATTTAACCCTTGAAATTGTGAAATTGGAATTGAATCATGATGCTCACATGTTGTTTAGTATTATGTGCATATATTATGCCCTGCAAATGTTTGATAAAATGCCTCTATAGATACATTATGAACAAGTGTGCATTTTTATGTTGTGCAAGATCATGTGATCTTTTACTTTTCACTATATCAAGTCCTGGGGGTATTTAATAGCTGAAAATTTAGTTGTTTACCTAGAGCCAGTGTCAGATATAGAATAATCTCAGTAATTCCTCGATCAGTAGAATTCAGTCACATTACGATGAGTAGTACTCTCAGTCACTTACAGGACTCAAAAAAATTCAGTAGACTCAGTATCATGTCCAGTCTAGTTCAGTATTGAGTTCAGACCTTAGTAAACTCAGTCAACTAATAGAATTTAGTAGTATTCCATCAGTAAACGAAACTCAGTAAACTCAGTAACAGTTCAGTCAAGCCTAGTATGAACTAGGAAAATCAGTTCAGTGTCTATTCAGTTAAGAGTAGGATTCAGCACCGAGCTAGCCCAGGGATGGGGGCATTCCTACCAGCAGAGTGTTTGACCCTTAGTATCAAACCCTATGTTATAGAACTACATAGCCAGTGTAGGTTGAGATATCTTCCTGCCAAATATTATGAGGGTTGATACATCTCATACGAGTTTTTCCTGCCAGCGAGGGTTGACAAAAGAGCTTTCTATCAGAAAAGGTTAACTCACAACTTGTCTTTACCCAGGGCACAGTATTGACACCCTTCCAACTGGGTTTACAGGTTTGACCCCAATCTATTTAGAAAGGGGCATGTCAGTTAGATGATTACCTCCCATAGTCTCGATTTCAGTTCTAGTGTTAAAATAGAACTCAGTTCAGTTCTACAGATTTAGGACTATCAAATATAGTCACTCAATTTAGTATGAAACTCAGTATAGTTCCACAAGATCAAGATTGTCTAATACATTCACTCAATTATCAGTTACACAATATCAGTAAACTCAAATATCAGTAAATCAGTAATTCAGAACTCAGTATCCAGTGTTATCACGATCTCAGTTACAGTATATGTATTCATGCATGTACTCTTATTCACTTATATTCATATCATTCAGTCAGTATTATTCATGCATATGAACCCACATATTTTATCCTACCTCACTTAGCATACATGTATATTTAAAGTACTAACACATACTTTTCTCTTGCGCTATGATGTTTTATATCATAACTTCAGACGCACGGGCTCCCGATCATCTCTAGCAGTTATAGATTTTTAGCAGTCAGAGTTAGTGGTGAGTTCTCATAGTTCGACGATATGATTTTTATTTTGGCATTTCAATTTATTTCAGTAGCCGGAGTTAGTTAGGGACTTGTCCCATCAACTTCATATCTCTGACAGTTTAGAGGCTTTTTCAGACTAGAGTATTTTCAGGTAGAAGTTTCAATTTTGGCATTGTTATACCTTATTTTAGTTGTAATTTAGTATTGAACCTTATGGAACGATTCTTCCTAATTTCTGCTTATTACAGTATTATTATTCAATTATTGCAGCAGGTACCAGTCATGGGTTATCTTGTGGTCTTTTGGTATTATGAGCACCATGTAGCATCCGGGGTACAGACTCGGGGAGTTAAAAACTTGGTTTCAGAGCCTAAGGTTCAACAGAGTCCTATGAAGTCTGAAAGTCACATCTAGCAAAATCTTGTGCATGGATGTGTAGCGTACCACACTTATGGATAAAAGGCTGGGAGGTGTTTTAGTAAAAGTTTCCTTTCTAATATATATTTCTCTTTCATTTATAGAATATACCTCCAAATAGGACTAAGAGAAGAGGAACGGGAGCCCATCCAGAACCCCAACCCATCCAGCCAGATCCTATGGATGAACACATCTCCCACACTGAATTCAAAGAAGTTTTCACCACCCTAGCTTATTTTGTTGTAGACTAGAATGAACATCCAGCTGCTATTCTAGCCAACCCAGTGGCCAATACTACTGCTACCAGGATTTGAGATTTCACCCAAATGAATTCTTCATCTTTTACTGGGTCTAAGTCAGATGAGGACCCTCAGGAATTTCTTGATCATGTGTAGAAAGTTACAGATATTATACAGGGGATGGATGTTGAGATCACTAAGTTGTCTGCATAGAAGTTACAGGATGTGGTACACTCATGGATTAAATAGTAAAAAGCAAAAAAGGCTGCAGGTGTTGGGGCCCATAGAATGGGAGGAGTTTGTTATTGCTTTTCTGGATAGGTTTTTCCCACTAGAGTTGAGGAAAGCAAAGGTTTTGGAGTTTATAAATATAATACAGGGAAACATGATGATACAAGAGTATTCTCTTAAGTTTACTCAATTATCAAGATACGTCCCTCATGTGATAGCAAATAGCAGATCTAAGATGAGTAAGTTTGTGTCTAGCGTGTCTAATAGTGTGGTCAAGGAGTGTAGAACTACAATGTTGATTAAGGAAATGGAAATATCCAGGATCATGGTCCATGCTCAGAAGATAGAGGAGGCTAAGAATGGGGAGAAGGAGAGGGAGAACAAGAGAGCGAGAATGGGTAGTTTTAACTTCGCTTAGTCTAAGTCAGGGGGTGGGAATCGTTCTTACTTCCACCTAAAATCCTCATTTCCAGCCCCGTCTTCATCCAGTGCTCCTGTGCCAAAATTTAGAGACGGCAACAGAGATAGGGCATCAGGCCCTAAACCCCAAGGTAGTGTTAGCAGTGCCCGAACCAATCCCCTTTGTCAGAAGTGTGCCAGAAACCACCAGGGTATCTGTAGAGCAGGCAGTGATGTGTGTTTCGGATATGGCAAGCTAGGCCACAAGGCCAGAAAGTGTCCTCAGGTAGGTTCTCATAGTCAGCATAACCGTCCCCCAGCTCAGTCCAGTCTCTCGAATCAGCAGGGTGTCGCATCTAGTGCCACCAATAGGCAGTGCCTAAACTGACTCTATGCTCTTCAGTCCCAACTGGATCAGGAAAGTTCTCCTGATGTGGTCACTAGTACATTACAATTTTTCCATTTACATGTTTATGCTTTGCTAGATCCAGGAGCTTTGTTATTATTTGTTACTCAATATATAGTTGTTGATTTCAAAGTTAGTCCCAAAATTCTAGTAGAGCCTTTCTCAGTATCTACCCTAGTGGGTATACAGTAATGGCATTAGAGTTAATCCCCAAAAGTTTGAAGCAGTGAGAAACTGGCCTAGACCCATCTCTCCATTAGATATCAGGAGTTTCTTGGTCTTGGCTCGCTATTACCGATGGTTTGTTGAGGGATTTTCATCTATTGCATCCCCTATGTCCATATTGACTAAAAAAAAGTCAAATTCCAGTGGTCAGATTCTTGTGAAAAGAGTTTTTAAGAGTTGAAGACTCAACTTACTACAGCTCCAGTTTTGACCCTACCTGATGGTTCAGATGGGTTTCTGGTTTATTTTGATGCCTCCAGAGTCAGTTTGGGGTGTATTTTGATGCAGAGAGGTAAGCTTATATCCTACGCCTCTATATAGATTAAGCCCTATGATAAAAACTATCCTACTCATAATCTTGAGTTAGCAACAGTAGTATTTGCCTTAAAGATTTGGAGGCACTATTTGTATGGTGTGCACGTTGATGTGTTCACAGACTATAAGAGCCTGTAGTATGTGTTCTCTTAAAAATACCTAAACCTCTGTCAAAGAAGGTGGTTGGAGTTGTTGAAAGACTACGAAATGAGCGTCCTGTATCATCCTGGTAAAGCCAATGTAGTGTATGATGCTCTCAATAGGATATCTATGGGGAATGTTGCTCATGTGGAGGATGGTAAGAAGAAGTTAGCTCAGGAAGTTCATCAGCTTACCCAACTAGGTGTTTTCTTAGTTGATTTGTCAGAAGGTAGTGTATTGGGTGCATAGTAGTTCAAAATTATCCCTAATTTCTGAGGTAAAGGAAAAGTAATATAGGGATCCCAATCTAGTCAAGTTGAAGAAATCAGTCAGAGATTAGAAGATAGAGGTTTTCTCCCAAGGGGGAGATAATGTGTTGCGCTGCCAGGGTCAGTTATGTGTGCCAGGTGTAGATGACTTGAGGCAGCGAATTTTTGTAGAAGAGCATGGTGCATGCTACTTTATTCATCTAGGGGCCACTAAGATGTACCGTGATTTGTGGGAGATCTATTGGTTGAGTGGGATGAAGAGAGATATTGTAGAGTTTATGCCTAAGTGTTCAATATGTCAGCAGGTTAAGATCGAGCATCAGAAGCCAAATGGGTCTATGCAAGAGTTCAGTATTCCCACTTGGAAATGGGAAGAAGTTAACATATACTTTGTGATGGCTTTGCCTTGTACTCATCGTCAGCATGATTCTGTTTGGGTCATTGTAGACTAGATGACCAAATCAACTTATTTCCTACCAGTCTATACCTATTATTTAGCCAAGGACTATGCCAAACTCAATATCAGGGAGTTAGTCAGGTTGCACGGTGTTCCGTTATCCATTATCTCAGATAGAGGTACCCAGTTCACCTCTCATTTCTGGAAGGCATTCCAAAAGGGTCTTGGTACCCGAGTTCACCTCAGTATAGCCTTTCATCCTCAGATAAATGGTCAAACAGAAAGGACCATTTAGACTTTAGAAGATATGATGTGAGCATATGCGATAGAATTTAAAGGTAGTTGGGATGACTACTTGTCTTTGATTGAATTCTCATATAACAACAGCTATCATTCCAGCATTCAAATGGATCCATTTGAGATGCTCTATGGGAGGAGATGTAGATCTCCCATTGGTTGGTTTGAAGTAGGTAAGGCCATAGTGGTAGGACCTGACTTGGTGTTTGACACCTTAGAGAAAGTTTAGTTGATCAGGGAAAGGCTTAAGACAGCTCAGAACAGACAGAAATCATACGCAGATGTATGCAAAAAGAATCTCGAGTTCGATATTGGTGATTTTGTGTATTTTAAAATATCTCCTATAAAAGGAGTAAAGAGTTTTGGCAAGAAGGTGAAACTCAGTCCCCGATACATCGGTCCTTACCCAATTCTTAGCTGTTTTGGAAAGGTAGCTTATGAGCTTGAGTTACCTTCAGACTTAGCTTCAGTGCATCCAGTGTTTCATGTCTCCTTGCTAAAGAAATGCATAGGTGACCCAGTAGTAGTAGTCCCTATAGAGGTCATAGATATACAGAACAGCCTCTCTTATGAAGAGATTCCAGTCAAAATCCTTGACTATCAGACTCGTAGACTGAGGAACAAAGAAGTCCCTCTAGTCAAAGTACTTTGGCAGAATCAGTCCGTTAGTAGAGCTACTTGGGAAGCAGAAGCAGACATGTGGATCACGTATCCTCACCTCTTCTCTGCAAACTCAGACTCAGCCTAAGGTAACAGTTTTCCTATTAAATTTACTCAGTCTCATGTTCAGATATAGCTACCAACTTGGTATCAATTAACATTCCATACTCAGTCATGCACTCATGCATCAGACATTCATGTTCAGTATACAAAATCATCTTAACAGTAATCCCAATCATGCATTTATGAATCATGTTCAGCTATACACTCATTAATTAGATATCCATGTTCAATATGATAATTCAGTATATCAGTAATTTCAGATATAAAATCATGCTTCAGTTGTGCATATCTAGTATCTAAATTCAGTCTATCAGTATTCTCAGTTTAATTAATCTTATTTAAGGATGAATGTTTCCAAGGGGAGATATTGTAAGACCCCACAAAATCCTAAGCTCAACTCAATCTTTTAAGCTCGCTAAGGGGTCACAGACTTAGAAAATTCTAGCTATGTATTCAGACTTAGAATTATTTTGGCCTTTGTAAGTTGGCAACTCTATTTCATGACTCTTATGACCTTAAAATATTGATCTTTAGGTTTATTTATGATCAGGAATATCAATACGTGTTTCCAAACAAGTTTTAGATTTTTGGACCTCGTTTAGACTAGGTTCGAGTGACTAAAATAGTGAGTCGATGCGATATCAATGCGTCATGTTATCCATTGCGTCGACGGATAATTATCCCCTCAGCTCAGTGCAAATTCTAGTGAACTAATATAGACTCAACGTGGCATGTTGGCCATCGCGTTGATGCCAATAAAGTAGTACGTCGATCTGCGCGTCGACAGTTCAGTTTTTAGCATTAAAATTTGCGTCCTTAGGGGTATTTGGATCTTTTCACAAGTCCTTCATCCCCCAAAAACACAAAATTTAGCCTTCTATTTGCAACGTACACTCATTATTTCACAAATTTCTCAAGAACAAAAACCCTAGGTGATTAAATTTCAAATTCAAGGCTCAAGATTCCACCATTAATCTTCAAGAATTTAGCAACCAAGGTATATGAAGTGTTCATCCAAGTTTCCTTCCACCCTTGGAGTCCAAGAAACTCTTTTAAACCTCAAGTAGTTTGATTTCATGATTGGAATTTATGTGTATTCATGATTATTATTTGAATTAGGTTCGTATTTCATGATTTATTACACATTTCATGTAGAATTGATTATTATATGTGTAGATTCGTGTGAATCCATGATTAAACCCTTGAAATTGTGAAATTGGAATTGAATCATGATGCTCACATGTTGTTTAGTATTATGTGCATATATTATGCCCTGCAAGTGTTTGATAAAATGCCTCTATAGATACATTATGAACAAGTGTGCATTTTTATGCTATGCAAGATCATGTGATACTTTAATTTTTATGCTATCGAGTCCTGGGGGTATTTAATACCCGTCAATTTAGTTGTTTACCTAGATCCAGTATCATTTATAAAATAATCTCAGTAATGCCACGATCAGTAGAATTCAGTCACGTTATGATCAGCAGTACTCTCAGTCCGTTATAGGACTCAGGAAAATTCAGTAGACTCAGTATCATGTCCAGTCTAGTTCAGTATTGAGTTCAGACCTCAGTAAACTAAGTCAGCTAACAGAATTCAGTAGTATTCCACCAGTCAATGAAACTCAATAAACTCAGTAACAGTTTAGTAAAGCCTAGTATAAACTAGGAAAATCAGTTCCGTCTTTATTCAGTTGGGAGTAGGATTCAGCACCGAGCTAGCCCAGGGATGGAGGCATTCCTGCCAGGAGAGAGTTTGACCCTTAGTAGCAATTGTTGTGTTATAGAACTTCATATCCAGCATAGGTTGAGATATCTTTCCGCCAGATATTATGAGGGTTGATACATCTCATACGACTTTTTCTTGCCAGCGAGGGTTGACAAAAGAGCTTCCTGTCAGTGAGGTTTAACTCACAGCTTGTCTTTACCCGTGGCACTTTGTTGACACTCTTTCAACTGGGGTTATAGGTTGGACCCCAATCTATTTAGAAAGGGGAATGTCGGTTAGATGATTACCTCCTATAGTCTCAGTTTCAGTTCCAATCTCAGAATAGAAATTAGTTTAGTTCTACAGATTGCGGACTGTCAGATAAAGTCACTCAGTTCAATACAGAACTCAGTATAGTTCCATAGGATCAAGACTGTCAGATACAGTCACTCAATTATCAGTTATACAGTATCAGTAAACTCATATATCAATAAACCAGTAGTTCAAAACTCAGTATCCAGTGTTATCACGATCTCAGTTACAGTATACGTATTCATGCATATACTCTCATTCAGTTATATTCATGTAATTCAGTCAGTATTGTTCATGCATATGAATCCATGTATAGCATACCAGTACATTCAAAGTACTGAGGCATGCTTTTCTCTTGCGCTATGATGTTTTATATCATAGGTTCAGACACACGGACTCCCAATCATCCCTAGCAATTATAGATTTTTAGCAGTCAAAGTTAGTGGTGAGTTCTCATAGTTTGAGGACACGATTATTATTTCAGCATTTCAGTAGCCGGAGTTAGTTGGGGACTTGTCCCATCAACTCCATATCTCAGACAGTTTAGAGGCTTTTTCAGACTAGAGTATTTTCAGAGAGATGTTTCAGTTTTGGTATTGTTATACCTTATTTTAGTTTTAATTCAGTATAGAACCTTATGGCAAGTTTCCGCCTAATTTCCACATACTACAGTATTATTATTCAGTTATTGCAGCAGGTACCAGTCATGGGTTAGCTTGTGGTCCTTTGGGATTATGAGCATTGTGTAGCATCCGGGGTATAGACTCAAGGCATTACACTACCATACTAAATAGTAATTCAAACTCAACAGGATAGAAAAATTTCCTAACCAAGGTCATTTCGACAAAAAATGAGTCCCATACCCAACCTTCCATTTTAATTAAAAATTAACCAATAGACCAAAATAAGTCTGAAATCCTTAAGACTCAAACCAAAGGTCCCCTTAGCCGAAAATCTATATTTCAGAGCTAACAAAACTATCAAAATTCTCATATAAGGCCATTTACTAGAGTTATGGCCAAAAACTAAATTTTCAACTTTTAAAGATCTATAATAGAGAAGTTGAATAAAAACTAATAGAGTTTACCCAAAATCGAATTACCAGTCCCAATATGTAATAAATGAATTTGGGCAACAATAAAAAATCTTTAAGCACAGAAAATGCATAAAAGGGATAATGACCTAGAGAGTCATTACAACATCCATTACTAAATGGACTTTTATCCCCAAAGTCAAGAGTCAAAAAGTACCTAAAGGCTCAAATGTATGATAGTTCTGGGTCTGTATATCATGAATATTCTCCCAGGTAGCCTCCTCGATAGGGCATTTCTCCATTGAACATTTATCATTGGAATCTCCCTAGAGCACAACTATCTGACGTCTCTAGCTAAAATAACAGTAGGCTCCTCCTCAAAATCCAACCTATCATCCATTTGAATTAAATCCCACTGAAGCAGGTGAGACTCATCTAGAATCTAACACTAAAGCATTAATACATGAAAAACAGGGTGAATTCTAGAAAATGCTAAAGACAAGGCTAACTTTGATGTTAAATCCAACCCATTATAGAATCTTAAATGGACCAATGTTCCTAGGGAGGAGCTTTTCATCCTTTCAAATCTATTAGTACCCTTCATAGAAGACACTCGAAGAAAACACGGTCACCAACTCAAAACTCTAACACTCAAAGCATGCAGTCAATGTAACTTGTTTTCCCTACTCTGAGCTACCCATTGTCTATCTTTCATCACCCAAACTCTATTCAGTGACTCTCATAATAAATCAGTATCCTATGGTCTAGCCTCAAAGGCATTAAACCACCCAATTGGATTCTACACGACCTACCATATATAGCCAAAAATTGAGCCAACTAGATATTCCAATAGTAGTTGTTATTATAAGAGAATTCCACCAAGGCTAGAAACTGGTCCCACTAATCTCTGAAGTCCATAACGCATGCATGGAGCATGTCCTTCAAATAAAAAATAATTTGCTCAGACAGACCATCAGTCTGGAGATGAAATATTATTTTAAGATCGATCTATGTATCTAAATCCACCTGAAAAGCCCTCCAAAATTTATAGGTGAATTAGGAACCTCTATCAGAAAAAATGGACATTGTCATCCCCTGAAGGCAAATTATCTCTCAAACATAGAGCTAGTCCAACCTCTTTTCTACTGTAGGACAACTAAATTGGGATAAAATAAATAGACTTGGTCAATCGATCCATGATGACCCAAATAGAATCAAACCAACATAAAGTATGCGGCAAACTGATAATCTATAAAATTCCACTCTTATTTCCACTAGGAAATGGGTAGATTCTAAAGCAAACCACCAGGTCTCAAGTGGTTAGACTACACATGCTAACAACATAAACACTGAGATACAAAGTTTGATATGTCCTTCTTCATTCTGCACTTCCAGTAACATTACCTCAAATCCTTATACATCTTAGTTGCTCCAAAATGAATGGATATCTAGAATAATGAGCTTCTTGTAATATCAATTGAATCAAAGCACCAACTACAGGATATAAATATGAACCTTAAACCTTAGAATACCCTCTAAATCAAAGTCAAACTTCTTGGACTCGCCCCTCAACACCAGATCTTGAATTCCATACAAAATTGGTTATTCTCAAACTATAGCACCCAAATTTGATCCAACAATGTACACTGAGCCACAGCATAAGCAAAACTTTTCCTAGGATTAAAAATATCATTTTGAACCAACTTGTTGGGTAAGTACTAGATGTCCTAGGCCAACGGTCACTCCAAAGTTAAAAATAAAGCCATATTCCATTACTCATTGCCTTTAAGATCAAGGAATTTGCTACCACATTTACCTTACAAAGATGGTAAAGAATAGAAATGCAATAGTCCTTTAGTAACTCAAGATACCCATGCTACCTCAAATTAAGATCCTTTAGGTTCAGAATGTACTAAAGACTACGATAATCGATGAGTATCTTGTAGTGAACATAGTAAAGATAATGCCTTCAAATCTTAAGCACAAAAACTACCGCCACCAACTCTAATTCATGGGTGGTGTAGTATAACACCTTCCAAATTATAAGCATTTTAATCTTAGCCCTCCATGTTCGAACTATTAGTTTTTAACTTAAATTGTGTTTAGGTATGTGAATAGGGTGTCTTGGAGAGTTTTTGAATTTTTTTATGGGGTTTAGGGTGGTTTTGGACCACGGAGGAAGTGAGACTCCATGATATCACTGTGTCGTAGATGCTACACTCCGTAATAGATAGGATGACATGGAGGATAATCTTCACATTTAGCAGCATGGCATGGAGGTTAGCCTTTATGATAAGGTCTATTCCATGCTGCTATGTAAAATCTATGTAGTTTTTGTTTTGTTTTCTTGGGATGAGGGGTATTGGGGTCTTTTCACCTATGCACGACTCTTAAGCATCATATAGTCTGTTCCTTTTTGATTTAAGAGATTTAAAATCCCTAATTCCATTTTCAAAATCAAAAACTCCAAGATAGCTAAAGGATTTCATCGTACATTCATCTTTGAGGTCTCAAGCTCTGACTTTCTTTTAAATTCTCGTGTGTCTAAGGTATGTACCTCTTTCTCTATACTTGTACTTTCTTAATAGCATAAAAATTAGTTTATCATTCATGGTTTTGATGTTGGGTTTTAAACTATAGGTTGAGGGTCTTGGATATAAATTGTATGGAAGTTTCCTTATGATTACAACTGAATTATTATGCTTTACATTGTTGATTTATACAATTATTAAGGCACACAGGAATGGTAAACAAACTAAAGGGTCATGGTTATCCCTATTTTGATGATTTTGCCTTGATATATGGTTTTGAAAAGTTGTGTTTCCCTTAACTCAATTGTGAAATTTCAATGAATATGGTTTTTTCATACGATTTGACTTGCTCACTTATATTAACACATTTACATACAAAGTTAATAAACTATGGATTGATTTCATTAAACTTTAGGGTACATGGATTCCCTATATGGATGGATAATTTGAATCTAAGGGGTCATGAATATCATCGTGTGATAGATGATGGATACGACATGATAATGAACTTGCAAGTGGGGTTGGTATGATAATACCAATGAGATTCCTTAATGCATAACTGGTTCACTTAACGAGAATTTGTGCTAAATATTTTGTTTTAATTGGGCTTAAAAGAGGGTTGTTTAGCCAAGCCATGAAATTAGAGGTCTCGAGGGACAAATACTGGAAACTATGATTATCGACGTACAGTTCTAAATAACTGGAAGGTTTGAGTGCTTGTTATTATATGATTGGTAGGTTCAACATATCACATGATTTGGTGCTTAAGTTACCTTGATATATGTTGGGAGATTAGATTCCCTCATAAGGCATATGCACGTATGATTATCCTCTAGTTTGTGTGTCCACACGCATTGGGGCCTTTCCAGCTGGGGGAAAGCTGGGATCATATATCTTGTGGGTACCTTGATTAAGATTTATGCTACACAATCGAGGCTAAAGTTTTAAAGTATATGTTAAGCCTTATTTCCTATACTAGCATGTGATATATATACATATATGTATATACATTTGATTATGTGCATTGGATTCTGAATGGTGTTGAACTTTTGATCATGGCATGATTTTTTCCTTTATCCCTAAGTTACATGTTATCACTCCAATCGTTAACCCTCTTCAGACGTTGTATCCCCATACGATGCAGGAACTGGTCATACTTCTACTCCTCTTATCCAGTGATAAGATTATTGAGGGATAACTCATGAGTCAAACTAAAGTGGTGAGCTTCCATCCTTTAGAAGACCATATTTCTTACTTTAGGTTTCCTAATATTTTGACTCTTTTATTTGGATTTATTTTGGCTACGGTCTGGGGCATGTCTCGACTAGACTATCTTTGATTTTGATAGTCTTTGATGGACAGTGTTGTGGACATAGGATTGGTTATTGAATTCTTAGACTTATTTTGAGTCATATTTATCTATCTTATTTTATATTTGGAATTATGCTATTATATTATATTGTGTTTTGGTTAATTAGGAGAAGGGGGTGATCTCCGATCCTCGATGGACTTGAAATACCCGCCACAGCTAGGCCCTGGATCGGTTCATGACAAAGTTGGTATGAAAGCCTAGGTTTATGGTCAATTGGTTTCCACAAAGTCATGTCAAGTAGAGTCACCTTTATGGGTGTATAGCGTGCCACACTCATGAGGGAGAGGCTATGAGGCATTTAATATTATTTTCCTATCTTTGGACTATAGAGTGTAAGGTCTTGGATTTATCTTACTCCCATTTAATCTCCTTTCAGATCTTGCCTCCCAGATAATCTAAAGCTCATGGGAACTCATCTGTCCCGCTTAAGGACAATATGGGTGGATACCATCCAACTTATGGGGTACAGACCTAGTCAAGGGTCGCTACTTCTGATTGCCCCTGTAGAGTTCCACCTGCCTCTACTGATCCTTCTCCAGATAGTGTCACTCATACTCAATCACCTTAGGGAGATATCTAAGCTTCACCAATCCATTCATCTGTTGACCCAATTAGTGACATCTCAGTCACATTAGGTGGGTTCTATTGGTATTATTGGGAGTTCTTATGAGGGCACTAGATTTGGATAGTTTATAAGGTTGATCCCTCCAACTTAACTGGTACTAAGGTTGAGGAGGATCCTCAAGTTTCTATAGATTATATGGAGAAGATCTTCCGAGTTATGCATGCTACTGATGTATAGGGTATAGAATTTGCTGCTTATCAGTTCACGGATGTAGCATACCAATGGTATAAAGAGTACGAGAATCTTAGGGTTGATGATATTGAATCCGATTTATGGGATGACTTCTCCAGTGATTTTCTTGATCGCTTATTTCCTCAGGAGTTGAGAGAGGCAAAAGCTGAGGAGTTTTTGAACTTGAAGCAAGGCAGGATGACGGTGAAGGAATATGCCTTGAAGTTCCACCAGTTATTGCAATAGGCTCCTGAGTAGTGTCTAGCATGAGGGATAGAATGAGGAAATCACTTCTAATTTGCCTCGTAAATTGATTTTGGAGATCAAGGTTGCCTTATTAAATAAGGATATGGATATCTCTCAACTAGTGGTGTATATGCAATAGCTTGACGAGGAAAAAAAGAAGTAAGCAGAGGTGGGGGAGAGACAGACCAAGAAGTTTCAATATTCGGATCAGGGTGAAGGTCAGCAGCTGAGTCATAGAGATGGTGGGTAATGGTCTATGAAGAAGTTAGGCAACTCTGGTTCCTACTCGACGGCTAGTGCACATTAACCAAAGCTATCCGGAGATCATCGTTTTCAAAGTGGCGATGATTCTAGTGAACAGGTTGCCTAATCTTAGGCTAGTAGGGTCCATTCAGCATCATCTTATTCTCTTTGTAGATTCTTTAGTCAGTTACACCATGGTCAATGTGAGAAAGGGGGAATAGATGTTTTAGTTATGGTCAGATTGGTCATATGCAGCGGGATTGTCCTTCTAGAGTTACTTCTAGGGCCAAAAATATTCCTGTTGTGACTTCATCAGCTCCTGCACCAAAGGGTGCCACTTCTGGCTCTGACACTGGTCGGAATTATCTGTATGCTCTTGCCATCCGTCAAGATTTTGAGGCATCTCTGGATGTCGTCACTAGTATGCTAAAACTCTTCTCTCATGATGTGTATTATTTACTTGTTTTGGGGTCTACCCTTTATTATGTGACCCTATTTATGGTTGTACATTTTGGTTTTAGTTCGGAGTGTATTTCGAACCCCTTTTCTATTTCTACCTTGGTGGTTGCTATAAGGGTCTAGAGGGGTTGCGTGGTATCTATTGGTGGTAGGAAACTTTGGTGGATTTGATTAAATTAGACATGCTAGATTTTGATGTCATCTTAGGGATGGATCAGTTGCATTTGTGCTATGCCTCCTGAGATTGTCGGACTCGTAAGGCTATTTTAAAATTTCTTATTGAGTGGGAAGGGAGTTCCCTCGTGCCTAAGGAAAGGTTTATATGATATCTTAGATCTAAAAAATTAATTTCTGAGAGGTGTATTTATCATTCGTTCAGGGTTAAAGACTCTAACTTGGAGGGTCCTTATTTACAGTTCATTCCCGTAGTTAGTGAATTTCCTGAGGTTTTCCCTGATGATCTTTTGGATGTCCCTCCCGATAGGGAAATTGAGTTTGGGATCGATCTTCTTCCAGAAACTTGTCCAATCTCTATCCCTTCCTATAGAATGGCTCCAACTGAGTTGAAGAAGCTTAAGGAGCAGTTGAAAGATCATCTTGACAAGGGATTTATCCACCCTAGTGTGTTTCCGTGGGGTTCTTCCATTCTTTTCGTGCATAAGAAGGATGATTCTCTTCGGATGCGTATTGATTACCGTTAGTTGAATAAAGCGACGGTGAAGAATAAGTACCCTCTTCCTAGGATTTATGACCTATTTGACTAACTTCAGGGTGCTAAGTATTTCTCTAAGATTAATCTTTGGTAGGGTTATCATCAGTTGAAGATTCGAGAGGAGGATGTCCCTAAGACTGCCTTTCATACCCGATATGGACATTTTGAGTTCTTGGTCATGTCCTTTGTGTTGACCAATGCCCAGCAGAATTTATGGATCTCATGAACTGAGTATTCCGTCATTTTTTGGACTTGTTCGTGATTGTTTTTATAGATGATATTTTGGTATATTCGAAGAGTGAGGCGGATCATGTTGATCACCTCCTTTTTGTGTTGCAGAACACTAAAAGATCAGCGTTTGTATGCTACGTTTTTGAAGTGTGATCGCTATTACTTTTTTGGGTCATGTTGTTTCTAGTGAAGGGATCATAGTAGATCCACAGAAAGTTGTGGGGGTTAACAAGTGGCCTAGGCCCATGACTCCAACCAATATTCTAAGCTTCTTAGGTTTAGCTGATTATTAGAGGAGGTTTGTGGAGAGCTTCTTGTTTATTGTTGCACCTTTGACTAAGTTGACTCAGAAGAAGATAAAATTTCTATGGTTCGACGCTTGTAAAGGTGTCATAACCCGAACCAGTGTCTAGCTATGATGAGTATCTTAAGTCCCCCATGGATCGAAGACCACCCCCTTTGCCTAATCCAACAAAACCAGATACACCTAGAAACGGATGAAATCCGAACATCTAACAAGATAAAATATAAAAGAATAAAAGACTTTAAGATAAATACCTATCTAAAAACCGGTACCAACAACTAATACCAATACTGATACCGACCACCAATACAAACACCCATGTCCACAATAATGTCCAATAAAGTCTCTAGAAAAACCATAGAATATCTAGTCGGGACATGCCCCCTACCATAGCCAAAAACCAAGTCCAAAGAAATAGTCAAAATTTAAGGAAATCCAAAGCATGAAATAGGGTCTTTCGGAGTATGGAAGCTCACCACTTCAGTCTGACTCACAAGTTGTTCCCCGAATCACCTAGTCACTATACAGGAGGAGTAGAAGTATGGCATGTTCTTGTATCACATAGGAATGCATCATCCGAAGATGGTTAGCAGTTGGAGCGCTAGCATGAAACTATGGGATAAGGGATAAAGTAATACCATAAATTCAAACCAAGTCAAAATCCATGCACATGTACACATTCATACATATACACATACGTATATATAAAATGCCAGGAGAGGGAATAAGGCTTAGCATGTAATTTAAGAAGCCTCTGGATTATGTAGCTTGACTATCATGAAATCCACCCATGGGCTATATGGGTCCAATTGTAACCCCTGGTTGGGCCCCAGTGTGTGTTAGCCCCGCGAATTGGGGATATTACAAAAGGCTGGGGATTACCTTGTAACCTTTTCCAACAATGATACATTTATGTGTAGTGTGACACAAGCACACGGTCATTTAGACCAACCCTCATGTCGAAAAACATGAGTTTTCGGTGTGAGTCCGAAGGACACACCTTCACGGCCAGTTATCACAATACCCCTTAATGCCCAATTAAAACATTTAATACATAACCTGTCCACCAATTCCAGGAGTCGATTATTAAGTGGTATTGTCATACTGACTATAGCTTGCAAGCAATGTAATTAAGCCAACACTTAGGGAATTCCTTCGTACCCCGTAGACTCCACTATTAAAGATCACTTGGGGTATTTCGTTGTACCCCACAAGGTTTTCAAAATCATCATTATTATCCAATTAGACATTTTTGCCAAGCATTATATTCAAGAAATAAGCCACACCAAATGATAATTCAAATTCCAAAATCAATTATGAAAATGGGTTGAGGTTACCATTAATTTCTATACCAGAACCAATTATTTGGGGATTTCGTTGTTCCCCAATTGCCATAGTTTACAAATTTGGTGAGTCCATAGTACCTCTATTCCATCAACTATTCCCATTCACCCCAATGAGTGTTCAAACCAACATTTCAATGCATAATAGAAAAATAGCATCATGAGAAAACATTCAAACAATTTATATCCAAAACCCTCAACCCATAATTCAAACACAACATCAAAACCACGTGAATAATAAACCAATTTCATGCCATTAAGAAAATAGCACCCTTAAAATCCTATATGACCACTTCCTTTGAAACCCTAGCCCTGACTTGAGTGGGGAATTTGAGAGAGAATCTGGGAGTGCTTTAATGTATTGTGGGTGAGAAATAAGTCCCAATTGTATTTATAGGTCATGGGGTGTAAGTGGGGAAACTGGTAATTTACCAAGATGCCCATAATTAAAAGACTGCAAAAATATCGCACAGTTGCTATGGGTTTCCTAACGACTCGTTATGACTCCTTACGACTCGCCTCCTCGAATCGTAGTCAAGACAGTACCCCTGGGCACCCCTACTGGTCTGGCTATGAGTCGTACCATATGACTCATAACCAATCCCTACGACTCGCATGCACCACTTGTTACCAAGATAGAAACTTTTGAGGCGTACACTGATCACCTTACGACTACCACCTAATGACTCATCACAGGACCCTACGACTCAGGGCCTCAAGTCAGAATCAGGACAACAACTCAGGCACCATTCACTGGACACCTTATAACTAGGGTCATATGACCAGTCAAACTACCCTACGACTCGTAGGGTGAGTCGTAATTAGGACAGTGAGGATAAAATTTTAGAAATTTTTAAGGACCAAAAATCTGAGGTGTTACATTCTCCCCCCTTAGGATCATTCGTCATTGAATGTTGGGTTAAGACATACGTTAGCATGATTTAACATAGAAACACTCTCAAACTTTCCTTTAACAAAGACAGAAAATGGAGATGTTAAGGAATACACCATTATCTGAAACAGGGAACAAGAATGGATACTTGGATTTTATGTCCTCCTCTACTTCCCAAGTAGCTTTCTCAACCTTTTGATTTCTCCCAAGAACCTTTACCCAAGACACATCCTTTGTTCGTAATTGACAACCTTGACGATCTAAGATCTCCAACGAAACTTCCTCTTAAGATAAGGAATCTAAATTGCCTAAAGTTTCCAAAGGAACAACTGTCGAAAGATTACCCACACACCTTCTCAACATCAAAACATAAAACACCAGGTGGATGGAACCCAAACTAGGGGGCAAATCAAAATCATATGCAACATTACAAACTCTCCTCAAAACCAAATACAGACCGACATAACAGGGACTATGCTTCCCTTCTTTCAAAACCGCATCAATCCCTTTATGGGAGACACCTTTAGGGATACCCAATCACCAACAATAAAGTCTAACTCCATTTTCCTCACATTCACGTAGGAATTTTGGCAACTTTGGGTGGTCTTAAGATTATCCCTTATCATATTCCACTATTCCATAGCTTGGTGAACCAAGTTAGGACCAAATAATCTAGGAGAACGACACCTCTTACAATACAACGCCTCAAAATGAGTCATGCCGATACTAGAGTGATAATTATTATTATAAAAGAACTCAATGAAAGACAAGTGAGAAACCCAATTACCACCAAAATCAAATACACAAGCCCAAAGCATATCTTCTAAGGCCTGAATTATCCTTTTCGCTTGCCAATCCATCTGCAAGTGGGAAGCGATACTAAGGGTCACCTTAGTCCCCAAACCTCGTTAGAATAGCCTCTAAAAGTGAGAAGAGAATTGGGTACCACAATAAAAAATGATAGAAACTAGAGCATCATACTACTTTACGATCTCTTGGATATACAATTTCACATAGTCCTCAGCAGAATAATTAGTCCTCACAGGTAAGAAATGAGCAAAGATAGTCAGCCTATCCATGATCACCCAAATTGAGTCGAACTGATTTCGAGACAGTGGTTGACCAATAATGAAATCCATATTAATTATTTCCCATTTCCACACTAGCATCTCAATCTCTTGAGTCAACCTTTCGGGCATCAAGTGCTTCACCTTCACTTGTTGACACACCATGCACTTAGCCACAAAATTAGCCACATCCCTCTTCAAGGTATTACACCAATAAATTTTCTTTAAGTTACGATACATCTTTGTTGAACTAGGATGAACCATATAATACGAGTCATGAGCTTTGGCCTAAATCCTTCCTCACAACCCATCAACATCGAGAACAGACAACCTCTCTTGGTACCTCAAGATACCATCACCACCTATCTTAAAAGCCATTACTTTTTGGAGTCCCATATCATCTTTGATCCACATCAAAATAGGGTCCAGAATCTGTTTCTTCTTCACTTCAACACCGATAGATGACTTCGACACCTCTTGAACAATTACACCACCATCTGTGGAGTCCATCAGACTAACTCCAAGATTATCCAAATGGTGAATATCCTTCACTAAACCTCGTTTCTCCTCATCTACATAAGATAATCTCCCCAAGGACAATATGCTAAGAGCATTAACCACCATGTTAGCTTTACCAGGAAGGTAGTGAAGACTCATGTCGTAGACCTTGAGCGACTCAATCCATCTCCTTGGCCTGAGATTTAGCTCTTTCTAGGTAAAAACATACTACAAACTCTTATAGTCAGAGAATATGTCAACATAGACCCTATACAAATAGTGACGCCAAATCTTTAAAGCAAAGACCACAGCCAACAACTCCAAATCATGCATGGGATAGTTCTTCTCATACACCTTCAGCTGACTAGAAGTATATGCAACCACCTTACCATGTTGCATCAATACACAAACCAGTCCTACCCAGGGCACATCTTAATAAACAACAAAACCATCAGTACCCTCAGGGAGAGTCAATATTGGATCCCAAGCTAACTTATCCTTCAACTTATTGAAACAATGCTCGCAAGCATCCAACCACAAGAACTTTACCTTCTTCTAAGTCAATTTAGTCAAAGGTGCAACAATCTATGAGAAACTTTCTACAAACCTTCTATAATAGCTGACTAAACTCAATAAGCTCTGAATATCGGTTGGGGTCTTGGGTCTAGGACACTTCTTAACCACCTGACTTTCTGTGGATACAGTATGATCCCTTCACTAGAAACACCATAACCCAGAAAAGTAATAACGTTCAACCAAATACCACACTTTGAAAATTTAGCATCAAACGTTGATCCTTTAGGGTCTACAACACAATACGGAGGTGACCTACATGATCCACCTCACTCCTCAAATAAACCAAAATATCATTGATAAATACAATGATGAAAAAATCCAGGAACTGGTGAAATACCCAATTCATGAGATTTATAAATACCACTGGGACATTAGTCAAACCAAAGGACATGACCAAGAACTCGAAATGACCATAATGGGTATAGAAGGTCATCTTAGAGATGTCCACTTTAGGAATCTTCAACTGATGATACCCAAAACAAAGATCAATCTTAGAGAAATACCTAGCACCCTGAAGCTGATAAAATAGATCATTTATCATAGGAAGAGGATACTTATTCTTTACCGTCACCTTATTCAATTGGCAGTAATATATACACATCTGAAGGGAACCATCCTTCTTACGTATGAAAAAATAGGAGCACCCTACGGAGACACACTAGGGAGAATTAAACCTTTGTCAAGAAGATCTTTTAACTGCTACTTAAGCTTTTTTAACTCAGCTGGAGCCATTCTATTGGAAGGGATAGAGATAGGACGAGTGTCCAAAAAAAGATCGATCTCAAAATCAATTTCCCTATTGGGAGGAACACCAGGAAGATCATCAGGGTAAACCTCAGGGAACTCACTAACCATAGGTACGAATTGCAACAAAGGACTCTTTGAGTTAGAATCTTTAAACTGGACTAAATGATAAAGGCTCTCCTTGGAAATAAATTGTCGAGCTCTAAGACATGATATAAACTTCCCCTTAGGCACTAGGGAACTCCCTTCCCTCTCAATAATCAGCTCATTAGGGAATTTGAAAATGACTTTACGGGTCTGGTATTGTAAAGAGGCATAGCACGTGTGCAACCAGTCTATTACTAAGATGACATTAAAATCAACTATGTCTAATTCAATCAAATCTACCAAAGTTTTCCTACCACCCACAGTTACCACAAAACCCTTATAGAATCATCTAGCAACCATAGAGTCACCCACCAGGGTAGAAATAGAAAAAGGATCAGGAATATAATCAGGACCAAAACCAAAATGAATAGACACATAAAGGGTCACATAAGAGAGAGTAGATCCGAGATCAAGTTGATAATATACATCTAGAGAGAAAAATTTTAGCATACCAGTGACAACATTTGGAGATACCTATAACTCCTGATGGGCAACAAAAGCATACAAACGATTCTGACCAGTGTCGGTACTGGAAGTATCACCCTTTGGTGCAGGAGCTGACTATAATTAAAACACATATCCCTCCCCTCATTATAGAAATCATGATACGACCGACCATAAAATCTACAAGGAGGATATAGTAGAGCTGATTGGGCCCCACTGTCCTAAGATTAGGCACCTTGTACCCTAGAACCACCCCCACTCTAAAAACATTGATCACTAAATAGCTTTAGATATGGAGCATTAGCTGTCGAATAGGAGTTAGGAATCCCCCAATTCTTCTTATTATACTATTTCTAACTATCTCTACCACTCTATTGCTGGCCTCCGCCCTATTTTGAATGTCTAAACCTCTTACTCTATCTTTCTCCCATCTTGGCTTGCTTCTTCTTTTCCTATTCAACCTATTGCATATATACCACAAGTTGAGGGATATCCATGTCCTTGTTCAACATGGGAGCCTTACTCTCTAAAACCAACTCATGGGATAATTTAGAAGCAAATTTTCTTATTCTAGCCCTCATGCTAGACACTAACTCAAGAGAATATTGGGACAACTAATGGAACTTTAGAGCATACTCATTTATTTCCATCCTTACTTGATTTAAATTTAAAAACTCCTCTACTTTCACCTCCCTCAACTCCTAAGAAAAGAAACAGTCAAGAAAAGCACTCAAAAAATCATCCAACAAGGAAGACTCGGTATCATCACCCCTAATTTGCTCCCACTCTTCATACCATTGGTACGCTATATTTATTTAATTGATAAGTGGAAAAGTACACACCCTCTACATCAGTAGCATGTATCACTCAAAAGATCATTTCTATTTTATCTATGAACCTTTAAGGATCCTCCTCAACCTAATAGCCAATAAAAATCAAAGGATTTAACCTCATAAATTGTCCAACTCTAGTGGCCTCAGAAGAACTCACAGCAATACCAGTAAGACCCGACTATTTTGATAGAGATGTCACCAACTGGGTCATCAGATGAATAGACCAGTGAAACTCAGCATTGGTAATATCTCCTTGAGGTGACTGGGTAGAAGTGTCACCTGTGGGAGAAGGATCGGTAGGGATCGGTGGAACTCCATGAGAGCAATCAAAAGTAGCGACCCTAGACCGGGTCTGTACCCTATTGGTAGAACATGTTTCATCTACATTGTCATCAGACGGGACAAAAGAGTTTTCATGAATATTAAATCTTCTTGGAGACATGATCTAAAAAGAGAACAAACGGGGATTAGTGAGATTCAAGACCTTAGACTCTATAGACATAAAATAAGATAACAAGAAAGGGAAACATTCTTAAATTCCTCATAGCCTCTCCCTTATAAGTGTGGTATGCTACATATCCATAAATGAGACTCTACTTGACACAGTTTTGTGGACACTTAATAGAACATGAACTTAGGCTCTGATACCAACTTTTTCACGACCCACACTAGGCCTGCCTGTGATGGGTATCTCAAGTCCCCCATGGATCGGGACCACCCCCTTAGCCTAATCCAATAGAACCAAATACACCTAGCAACAGATGAATTTTGAACATATAATAAGATAAAATATAAAAGAATAAAAGACTTTAAGATAAGTCCCTATTTGACAACCGATACCAACAACGAATACCTATATCAATACCAATGACTGATATAAATACCTATGTCCACAGTAATGTCCAACAAAGCCTCTAACAAAAACATAGAATATCTAGTCGGGACATGCCCTCGGCCATAGCCAAAATCCAAGTCCAAAGAAATAGTCAAAACATAAGGAAATTTAAAGCATGAAATGGGGTATTCTAGAGTATGGAAGCTCACCACTTCAGTCTAACTCATAAGTTATTCCTTGAATCACCTAGTCACTATGCGAGAGGAGTAAAAGTATGGCCAGTTTCTGCATCAAATGGGGATACAACATACGAAGACGATTATCGGTTAGAGTGCTAACATGTAATGTAGGGGTTAAGGATAAATTAATGTAATAAATTCAAACCAAGTCAAAATTCATGCATATGTACACATTCATGCATATCCACTTACATATACATATATATAATGTCAGGAGAGGGAATAGGGCTTAGCATATAATTTAAAATATTAGCTCGAGTGATGTCTTTTGACAATTACAAAATCCACCCATAGGCTATATGGGTCCAGTTGTAACCCCCTGGTCGAGCCCAGTCCGTGTTAGCCACATAAACTGGGGATCCCATAGAAGGTCGGGGATTCTCTTGTACCATATGCCAACCATAATACATTTATGTGTAGTGTGACACAAGGACACAGTTACTTATACCAACCCTCATGTCGGCAAACATAAGTTTCTGATGTTCGTCCTTCCAACTCACACTTTCATAGCTAACTATCAAAACCTCTGTTGATGCCCAATTAAAAAATTTAACACATAACCCATCCACCAATTCCAGGATTCAATTATTAAGTCATTATTAAGTGGTAACATCATACTGACTATAGAAGGCAAGCAATGTCATTAAGCCAACACTTAGGGTATTCCTCCGTACCCGTAGACTCCATTACTAAAGATCACTTGGGGGATTTTGTTGTACCCCATAAGGTTTTAAAAATCATCATTATTATCAAATTAAACATTTATTTCAAGCATTATTTTCAAGAAATAATCCACACCAAATGATAATGCATATTCCAAAATCAATTATGCAAATGGGTTGAGGTTACCATCAATTTCTATACTAGAACCAATTATTTGGGAATTCCATTATACCCCTATTTTCCTAGTTTACAAATTTGGAGAGTCCATTGTACCCCAATTCCATCCACCGTTCTCATACACCCCAATGAGTGTAAATCCAACAATTCAATAAATAATAGTTCAATAGTATCATGAGAAAACATTAAAATAATTTATATCCAAAACCCTCAACCCATAGTTAAAACCCAACATCAAAACCATATGAATAATAAACAAATTCCATGAAATTAAGAAAATATAAATACAGGGAAAGGGATACATGCCTTAATTACTAAGGAATTCAAAGAAGATAGCACTCTTAGAACCCTAGATGACCACTTCCTTCGAAACTCTAGCCCTGACTTGAATGGGGAATTTGAGAGAGAATTTGAAAGTGCTTTAATGTATTATGGGTAACAAAAAAGTCCCAATTATGTTTATAGGTCATGGGGTTTTAGTGGGGAAAATGGGAATTTACCAAGATGCCCTTAATTAAAAGACTGCAAAAATATCGCCTAATCACTACAGGTCTCCTAACGACTACTTATGACTCGCCTCCTCGAGTCATTATCAAGATAGTACCTTTGGGAACTCCCACTAGTCTGGCTATGAGTCGCACCATATGACTCAAAACCAGTCCCTGTGACACATATGCACAACTCATTACTAAGATAGAAACTTTTGAGGCATATGCTGAACCCTTAAAACTACCACCTAATGACTCATCATGGGACCCTATGATTCGAGGCCTCAAGTCATAATCAGGACAACAACTCTGGAACCATTCACTAGACACTTTACGACTAGGGTCATATGACCCATTAAAATACCCTACAACTTGTAGGGTGAGTAGTAATTATGACAGTAAGGATAAAATTTTAGAAATTTTCAAGGACCAAAAATTTGGGGTGTTACTGAGGGGAACTTTGAGAAGCTAAAGTATAAATTGACTTCTACTCTGATCTTAACCCTGCTCGATGGTACTAATGGCTTCATGGTTTATTGTAATGCATCTCGTGTGGGACTTGGTTGTGTATTGATGCGGCATGGAAAATTGGTAGCATAGGGACAGGAACTATTCGACCTCTTTCAGGAAAGGGCCTTACATACGGGGACACTGGCTGATCCTGCCGACAGGAGCAAATGAAGATGCTTCAAGGCAATTTAAAGTTTATGAGAGGAATTATCTGATTCATAATTTAAAGTTGTGGAGTGTGGTGTTTGCATTAAAGATTTGTGACACTATCTATATGGGGTCCATGTTGACATTTATTTAGATCATACGATCCTTCAATATGTATTCACCTAGAAGGATTTGATTCTTAATCAAAGGACATAGCTTGAGTTGCTCAAGTACTATGACATTAATTTCCACTATCATCCAGGTAAGGCTAATATCATTGCTGATGCTCTTAGCAGGTTATCTATAGGTAGATTATCCTATGTGGATGAAGAGAAGTGACACTTGGTAAAGGATATTCACCGTTTGGCTAATCTTGGAGTTTGTCTCTTAGATTCTGGGGATGGTGGTATATCTATGCAAGAGGTGGTAAAGTTATCTCTTGGTGTTGAGGTAAAGGAGAAAGAGGTGTTGGATACTACCTTGATGCAAATCAAGGATGATATGGGTAGACAAAAGATGATGGATTTTGAGATTGGTGGTGATGGTACCTTGAGGTACCGAGGGAGGTTGTGTGTTCTCGATGTGGATGGGTTGTAGGTAGAATTTTGGATGAATCTTAGGTGTTGCATTATTTGGTTCATCTGGTTCGACAAAGATGTATCATGACCTTAAGGAAATTTATTGGTGGAATAATATAAAGCTGGATATGGCTAATTTATGGCTAAATGCATAGTGTGTCAGCAAGTGAAGATGGAGCACTTGAGGCTCAGTGGGATATCTCAAGAAATTAAGCTACCTGTATGGAAATGGGAAGAGATTAATATGGATTTCATTACCAGTATTTTGTAGTATCAGAACCAGTTTGATTCTATTTAGGTCATCATAGATAGGATGACTAAGTCTGCTCACTTCTTGTCGGTAAGGAGAAATTATTCTACTGATAGCTATGCAAGGTTGTTTATTCAGGAGATCGTAAAATTGCATGTTACTCCAGTTTCCATAATCTCAGATTGTGGTGCATAGTTCTAATCTCATTTTTGGTGGTCATTCCAGCGAGGTTTGGGGACTAAGGTAACCCTTAGTACCATTTTCCACCCCGCAGATGGATGGACAAACAAAAAGGAACATTCAAACTTTAGAAGATATTCTTTGAGAATGTGTAATTGACTTTGGTGGTTGTTGGGTTGATTAGTTTCCTCTTATTGAGTTTGTATACAACAATAGCTATCACTCCATCATTGGTATGACTTCGTTTAAGGCATTGTATGGTATGAGGTGTAGATCTCATATTAGGTGGTTTGAGGTTGGTAAGAAAAGTTTGTTCGGGCCTGATTTAGTTCATCAAGCTATGAAGAAGGTGAAGGTGATTCGGGAGAGGCTTAAGACTGCCCAAAGTTGCCAAAAGTCCTATGCAAATGTGAGGCAAAGAGAGTTGGAGTTCGATGTGAATGACTAGGTGTTCTTGAAGGTGTCTCCCAATTCTGGAGTCACATTCTTCTTGAAAGTCTCACCCCAAAATGAACTAGAGATTTAATTAAGGATTTGCTTGGATTTTTCATGCAACTCTAGTATCATTTCCTCAATTTCGGCATCCTTCATTATTTTTGGTTGGGTTAGTTGGCAAATCACCATGAATTCTTCAATATCAAGCTCACTCTTGTCTTCACTGGAAACTGCTTTAACATAATTATGCATATTCATTTGATCTTGAGCACCACATGCTTCAATCCCTGCTTTCAATTTGGTTTTCAATTTTAGAGTAGACATTTCAAATTTAATCCATACTTGACATCGCTCAACTTGCAATTTGACAGATTTATCTACCATTAGTAACACACTATCAAGTTGACCCATATGGACTTTAAGTTATTGAGTTTGATTCATTAGACATTCTTGGATCATGATTTCTTCCTTATAAATTTTTTCTTCATTTTCACTTTTCTTTCCAAATGTCGCTATGGATTGATGCAAAAGGTACATGTCCTTCTCTATTGTAGTCACTCAGTCCTAAATAGTTAGAAGCATTTATTTAATGCCTTTATGCCTTGCACATTGTTCTTCCTCTGTCACATCATGAGACCTATCAAACTCATAAGAAGAATTAGCATTTTCATTAGCATAACTAGGGGAGGGGGCATTTGGACAATCACCCAAATGTCCTTCTCAACCATCACATAAAGAACAATTATACTACTAATAGGATTGAGATGGTGCACACACCATTTTACGGGGAGCATTTTTACAACTTCTCCAAAAGTGGGGTCCATCGCAATAAGGACATGGATCATCAAGATAAGATTTGCAACCACCAAACTCATTTTCATTCCATGATACCATAGTGAAAAGTAGACAAAAACAAAAATCTATCTAACACAAGAAACAAAATAAAATCATAAACACATATTCATAAGTTTGAATAAAAATAAGTAAGCTAAAATTTCAAACTAACTCAATACGCTAAATTGTTCCCCGACAATGGTGCCATTTTCTATAATTCTCAAATTTATTATCCAAATTAGGTGTAAGGCGGACGTTGTCAATATAATTACCCAATTATGAGTTGGGATCTAATCCATGAGGAACACTATGAATAGTGATCGAGTAAGTTCAAAATGAAAGTTACTTGTTAAATACAAATATGGGATAAAAATATTTGGGGGTTTGTTTGAATGTTCTCAAATATATAATAATTTCTGAGCTTTACGAATACTAAGTCGAGACTAAGAATAATTAGAATGTAATCAATTGGATGCGGATCTTAGGGCTATACCATTCTAGGTGTGATCTCATGCATGGGTAATTGAGAATTTATCCTAATTTAGCTATAGTCATAGGTAGGCTAGATTAAGAGTTATTTGTGTCAATCTTTCAATAAAACACTAAATTTTACTTATGTATTTTTTCGAACACCTCATGAGCGTGAAAAATTTACCAATCCTTTACCTCAAAATTTACCAATCCTCCACCTCAAACTAGCATCCTAATTTCTAAGATAATGCATATAAAAATATCTAATTCCATAACACCCTTATTTCTAAGATGATGCTAAGAAAGAAGCTAATTCAAATTGTTGTTTACAATTAATCTTCACTCACATCCCTCTTTCAAGGATTACATTTGTAATACCCCATATTAGACTTAGCCTAGTTCAGCTTCTAGTGCTTTCATAAAAGGCTTAAATCCTGAAAATTTAACTAAGTGTTGAAGACTTAGCCTTATTTTGGACCTTTAACTTCAAATATTTTTAAGTTGACCTTTCGGGATCTGAGATAATGGTTTTTGAGTTAATTTATGTTCAGAATTGTAAGGATCGTGTCTTAGGGAAATTTCAGAATTTTTGGACGAGGTTTGGGTCGTGTTTGGATTTCAATTCCAGCAGCTCAACATGATTCCACCGCGTCGTGCCGATAATAGCGATGGGCATACCATCGTGTCACGCTAAGCCCACAAACGGCATTCTAGTTGCGACTTTAATCTCTAGAGGGGAAATTAAATCATTTACCCTCACTCCAACTCATAAAAATAGAAGATTAGATGTCAGTTTTAGAATTATACACTCATTCTTCATCAAATTTCTCTCCAAGAAACCCTAACCTAATTTCAAGAAATCCAAAACTCCAATAAGGCCTCTTCAAGATAATCAAGAATTCAAGTCTTCTAATCCAAGAACTTCAAGAAACAACCTTCAAGAACATCTTTAAGAGTTCAAAGTCAAGCTTCTACATCATATTAAGCCTAATAAGGTATGTGGGTTTCTGAACAAGGGTATCTTTTCACCCTTATGCCGAAATTACATAATTTTTGAGAATTTATTTACTTGTTTTAAAGTAGGGTTCATACCCAAATTTCTATATTCTTGAAGCATATGATTATTATGAGATTTAAAGCTTAAGTTTATCAAGAAGTGCTTATGTTTGTGTTTTATCTTATGAGATTTCTATTATGCATGAGTTTGCATTATCTTGACTTGATATTGTTGAAGTATTTCAAGATGGTTATTGAGCATGAATTTTTTTTATGAATTGACTTGAATTTAAAGCATGGGATTTTAAGACCTAAGTTTAAGTTTTGATATTTCAAGAAGATCATGCTCTTAAATTTTATTTGATGGTTTTATACCAAAATTTAAAGAAAGATGGATCTTTTGATCCTCGGCTAAGAGATGGAATCCTTATTTACTTATTTTGATCATAATTTAGAGCAAAGAGATGCATAACTGGTTTTCATTATAAACCCTTATGCTATTTTGAGGTGGGTTTCCTTAAGAGAGAGCATATAAGTAATATAGGAGTAGTATTTATCATTGAGTTGGGTGTGATTCCAAGGTATCATTCCCCATAACTATGAGCCAATGTAGGCTCACCTTATTCCCAATATAGATGAATTACAGATAGTGATCACTTAGCTCAGGTCCTACTCCGTGGCAAGAGTAGGATGGCTCTTCCCAACGTGAGCTTTTCCCTAGGGGAAAAGTCATTGGACTCCATGGTAGCTCACATGGTTTATGTCAGTTAGAAGAACCTCCCAATAAAAAGAGTAAAAGTAAAGCTTTTAGAACTAAGTGTTATAACTCACAAGATATATACAGGATACTTGATTATTCATGACTTATGATTGTCAGATTTCAGTTTTATTCAAGCTCAAGGTGAGTCATTTACACTTGGCATGCTTTATTTAAAAAGTTTATATGTCTATTGAGTATTATTTTACATATACATTCACCCCCACATACTCAGTACATTCCAGATGTACCAATCCACATATATGTATATGTGCTACATTGTCTTATAATGTAGGTCCTGGTGCTCAGTTCCAGCAGCGTGATTGATTTTGAGCATCTCCGCCTACATCCAAGATTATGGTGAGTCCTCATAGTTTGAGGACCCATTCTATCATATTTTTTACTATTGGAGTACTTTAGTTATTTAATTTCAGTTTGAGTCGGGTCAACTGGGGCTTTTCCTAGTGGCTTTCTAGTTAGAAGTAAAGGCTTGTCCAATTGTTTTCTATTGTGGATTCAAAGTGTTAGTTTTGAGATTTCCGTGTATTAAGAATTTCAGTAAGATATAAATTCAGTTTTAGTTAAGATATTTATTCAGCATTTTGAGATTTTGCATATCAAGTTTATCTTTACTATGAGTTCCAAAGTTGTTAGAAGGCTAAACGGGTTAGCTTGGGACTACTTGTAGTCTTGAGCATGTGTGAAGTCTAGGGTATTTTTGGGGCTTTACATACTTGGTATCAGAGCCTAAGGTTTAAAGAGTCTTAGGGAGTCAGACAAGCCATATTACATAGATTCTTGATCATGGGTGTAAAGTGCGCCACATTTATGAGCAAGAGGCTATGGAATGCATTAGGAATCATCCTTTTTCCTTCATGATCTATCATGCTTACAGTTGTCTCTATCTATTTTAACTTTTACTTTTACATGATAGAATATGCCTCCTCACCGAGCCAATGCATACACAAATGTGACCAACCACCAATTCAAGCTAACCCTCTAAATGAGAATGTGTCTCATGATGAATTTTGAGCTGCCTTTCAAGCGTTGGCCTAAGTTATGACTGGCAATATTCAGGGCAACCATCAGGCTGCAGTCCCACTCCAGCAAAATGGTGATCTAGATGCAGCCAGAATTTATGACTTCATGAGAATGAATCCACCTGAGTTTTTTGGGTTCAAAGTTGGTGAGGACCCACAAATCTACATTCATGAGGTGATAAAGATCACTCAAGTTATGTATATTACTTAGGGGGAGAGTGTAGAGTTAGAATCTTATAGGTTGAAGGATGTTGTTTATGATTAGGTTATTGCGTGGAAGGATGGTAGGGGTGAGAATGCAGCTCCTATGAGTTGGCAGGTATTTTAGAATGCATTTCTAGGTAGGTTATTTATTTATGAGATGAGAGAAACTATGATTGAGGAATTTATGAACCTGAGGTGGGGCTCGATGATAGTGAAGGAGTACTACCTTAAGTTCACCCAATTGTCTAAGTATGCTCAAGAGTTGATAGCTGACCCTAGATCTAGTATGAGTAAGTTTTCTACTGGAGTGTCTGGTTTGGTAATCAAGAATTGAAAGACTGCTATGCTTATTGGGGATATGGATTTTGCCAGGCTGATGACTCATGCTCAATAGATTAAAGCAGAAAAGTTGAAGGAGAAAGAGAGAGAGAGAGAGAAAATAAGAAGGCTAGAACTGGATAGTTTGAGTATGGTCAACTAAGGTTTGTAGGGGGAAATAATTTGTAGTTTCAGGGTCACTCATCTATGCCAGCATCATCTTCATCTAGTGCCCCTACACCCAATACAAAGCAGGAGCAGTGAGGAAGGACTTCTATTTCTAGGTCTCAGAGTACTGTGGGTGGAAGGCCCAATTTTTTGTCATGTGCAAAGTGTGGTAGAAACCATCCTGGTGAGTGTTTAATGGGAAATGGGTTACTATGGATGTGGCAAGTTGATTTACTAAATTTAAGAGTGTTTGTTTGCTAAGTAAGGAATTAGGAATGTTCGTTCCCAAACTCAGGATACTAGTGCACCACCTCCTCCAGGTCGTCCAATCCCTCCTCAGGGCACATCATTCAGTACCGGTGGTGGTCAGCGCCAGAATTGGTTCTATGCTTTACCATCCTAATACAAGAAGAAGAGTTCAGCTAATATTGTTACTGGTATGCTTTGTGTCTTCCATTTTAATGTTTATGTGTTGTTAGACCTCGGATCACATCTTTCTTATGTGACTCCTTTGATTGCAGTAAATTTTGGGATAGGTCCTGAAAAGCTCTCCAAGCCTTTCTTAGTTTCCACCCCAGTAGGTGAGTCAGTTATTGCCAGACGAGCCTATAAGAAGTGTCCTATCACTCTCTTGCATAAGGTCATACTAGCAGACCTAATAGAGTTAGAAATGGTAGATTTAGATATTATTTTTGGCATGTATTGGCTCCATTCATGTTATGCATTAATAGATTGTTGCGTCGTATGGTGAAGCTTCAGTTTCTTGATGAGTAAGTTTTTGAGTGGGAAGGTAGTACTGAATCTCCCAAGAGTCATTTCATATCTTATCTTAAGAGGTTGGGTAAGCTAGGTTTAGGGTCTTAGTGTTAGCCTTTTAATAAAAGACTAAGTTTCACCCGTGGATTCCTTCGAATACCTTATGAGTTTTCAAAGTTTATCAACTCAATACCTCAACTTAGCATCCCTATTTCTAGGATGGTACTTATGAACACAACAATTTCACATAATATTCTTATTTCTAAGATAATGCTAAGAAAGAAGCTAAAATAAATTAGTTGTTCATGATTACTCATCGCCCTCACCCCTCTTTAAAGAATGATGTGGGATCCAAGTCAATTGGGGTTTTCACCCACAATGCTCAATTCAAGCATAGAGTAATAGAGAACCCAACATCACTAAATATCAATTTGAACTAACAATCAACACCCATACAACATTAACACCCTACTCAAGCATAACCCCAAGATAGGAATTTAGCTACTCATGGATTTAAGAAGAAGAGAGTTACCCAAATTTGCATTCAAATCTTCCATTGAAAAGTAAAATAAGATTAAACTCAAACTTCAATGTGAATCCTCAACTAAAATCTCACTTGGAATTAAGGATACAATTGTTTTCTCCTCTCTAGAACTGAAAATTACATAAACATAATCCAATTGAGAAAAGCTTTTGGCCATTTAGGATTTAGGGAACCAACTCTGTGAATTTTTGCTTTTTCCCTTGAAGTCATCCCGCTCCATCCAAAATCACCCTATCTTAACTGTGTTCGTTACTCCCGTAATAGAAGTAGTCACCTCGCGATCATCGAGGATTGACTTAGATGTTGGATCACGATTGTAACCCTCAGGCCACGGTCGCGGTATCTGAGAGTTGATTCCTGATCCTGCTTTACAGCTTGTGCAAGAACTTTGGTATTTTTCTTCCCTTTCCAGCTTTTCTTCAACCCCTTTTTCATCCAATTACCTAAAAACACATAAACCATGGGATTTAATGCATTTGAATAAAAATTAGCCTCATATACACAATCATTTCATCATAGTGTGCATAAATTTTTATATAGATGAGTGGCAAATTTGCCACTTATCAACACCCCCAACTTAAAACTTTGCTTTCCCTCAAGCAACACCACTTCTTACTCAAATGAGAAAATTCAACTTATAAGTCCACTTGTACCACCAAATGATCATCATTATTGCGGACTTGATTCTCACTAACAATTTATCCACAAGCATGGGAGGAACAATTCGCGCAACTCCCCTCAAAATCAATCACGCTTTCAAGGATGCACAAGACTTTTAAGAACAATCAAGTAACAACCACTAGCTCTCAAGAAGTTAATCTCTATCAATGGTGAATCAACTACACTCCTTTTTATCAATTCGGATTATAATAACATCATCAAGATAGGTTAGCTTACATGCCTTCTCATGAAGAAAAGTCCCATCACACCATAATTTCTATCATGCAACAAGGGTATAGAACACAACCACTCACCCTCACAAAGATTTTATCAATGCACACAAGTATCATGCCATATTTTTTCCCTTATTTTCGATCATTTCTAACTCAAATATACTAGGTAGGAGATCCCGGAGGGATTTCTAAGTTTGTAATGAAGGCTTGGGGAAGGGTAGGATACACACTTGAGAAAATGGTGACTATACCCTCCTTGAAATCCATATTTTACACTACTAGATCAAACCTTGGGTCATGGGTAACATCATCTAATCTTGAACAATACATGCCTACTTTTACTATATTATTTCACCTATCTTTCGAAAGCATTTCATTTCATTTCTATTTTATGTGAAATCTCATGTTTTTCTTTCATCCAATGATTCTTTTCATTCACTTTTCATTCAATGAATAGTTTCTAGGAATTCACTTACAAGACTATGTCCCATGATCACCTTCTTTCAAAATCCATCACCCCCAACTTAGGCTTTTAGCTCTAGTTGGCACTTTCATGTTCAAAGGGGTAGGGTTCAAAAGAGGGATCATTTTTCAAAAAGTTTTAAGGCTTATAATATGGTTGCCAAAGAAAGGTCATCATCTAAAGAGGGGTGACTAAGGGTACAATTTGAGTATTGGTAGGCTTTTTAGTCTCGATTGGTTTTCCATACTTATAAGGAAGGCCTAAGATCATTTTTCCAACTATGTGTAATCAAGGTTAGCTTTGAAAGAGAAACGGGGAAAGTTCTAGATGACACGAGTGTGCATGAGAATAAAGAAACTAATCTTAACCCACACGGCATGTAAACTTACCTAGAAGGATCAATTTCATTTCCTACTAGAGACAAAAGGAGTTATTGACAATACACTACCTATTAAAGAATTTGAAGTCACAAGAAAAGGGTAAAGCATTGATACACAATTATTCATGTCCATGCCCTTGATTTTCACAAAAAAATTTGGACGGAGAGGGATGTGTGCTTCATATTTCACCTTGAAATATGGGTGATCGTTAGCACCAAATCAAGTTGTCATCTCACATTTGGGCTCTCACAAGGACATACCATATGGCTACTCAAACTTCGCCATAGGAATAATAGCAATCCAAAATCTATAATGCCAAGGGTACTCAAACTTTCCCTGCATCTATAGCTCAAAACCCAAACATAAGATTTTCCCTCAAGAATATCATCACTATATTTATCATAGGGAAAGGTTTGTCCAACATTATTAGTAAAAGAAATAGAAAACTAAAAATGAAATAGTTAATTCACAAAATCTCTGTGCTTAGTGTGAACTAAGTTAATGTATTGCAAAAAAAAATTTAAATATTGCAAATCAATGTGCACGCACACAAGAGAAACACACCCCCAACTTCAGACTTGTAGTGTCCTCACCACATAACACAAAAGCATAAAAAAGGTCAAAGGGCTCCCTGAAACTGCATTGAAAACCAATGTGAATTCTAGACATACTGTCGTAATCGTGACATAATTGGTGTGATTTCAATACCACGATCATAATTCTCAAAACACGATCGTGGTACCTGAGGTATTCTGCTCTCCTATTTTACCCTATTTTTCTACATTTATGCCACACTTCTAAACTCAATTTTCCCCTATTTCTGTCTTCCAATCTATCCAAAACACCTATAAAGAATCAAAATTATGTGACTTGATCAAAAATACATGGTGCAAACATGAAAATAATGGATTTCCTCCTATCAAGCGCCTGATTTAATGTCACGGCATGATGATTTTTTATTAATATTGAGGGTCCCCAAAGTGCAACAACTCAATCTTTGCCGCCCTGGGTCCACCTACATTATAGTACTTTAACCTTTTCCCATTTACTATGAATCTCTTTTTCTTGGGGTCCTATAGCTCGATAGCACCGCTAGAGTACACATTCGTAATCACAAAGGGACCCGATCACTTGGATCAAAGCTTACCCAATAAAAACTTTAATTGAGAGTTGTAAAGGAGTACACTCTCGCCTACATGAAATTCCTACTTTAGGATCACGGCATCATGCCACTTCTTCATTTTTTCCTTATATAAAGTATAACTTTCATAATCCTTGAATTGAAAATCCTCCATCTCATAAAGTTTAGTGACCCTTGACTTAGAAGTCTCTTCTCAATCCATATTTAAATTCTTTAATGCCCACAAATCTTTATGCTCGAGTTCAACGGGTAAGTGATATGCCTTTTAAAACACCAATTGGTAAGGGGACCTACCAATTAGGGTTTTGTAGGCCGTCCTATAAACCCAAAGCTCATCATCAAGTTGTCACGCCTAATTTGTTCGGCCAACATTCATGGTTTTCTCAAGGATAGATTTGATTTCCCGATTGGACACCTCGATTTGGTCACTCATTTGGGGGTGATATAGGGTGAAAACCTAGTGCTTCACCCTATAATTGTCAAGAAGAGCACCAAAAACCTGATTACAAAAATGCGAGCTTCCATTGCTAATAATGGCTCACGGAGTTCCGAACCTTGTAAAAATATATTTCTTTAAGTAGAAAGTAACACTTTTTATCTCGTTGTTCAAAAGTGCTACAGTCACTACCCATTTGGAGACATAGTCACCTGCCACTAAGATGTATTTGTTATCAAAAGAGCTCATAAAAGGGCCCATAAAATCAATGCCCCACACATCGAATAGTTCGACTTTGAGATTGGGTTTAAGGGGCATCTCATGTCTTCTCAAAATGCCACCTTACAGTTGACATTGATGACATGCTTTGACCATTTCAATGGCATCTCTATGAATGGAGGGTCAATAATAACCACATTTAAGAACTTTGGTGGTGGTTCAAATCCCCCCATAGTGACCACCAAAATGAGAGGAGTGACACGCTTCAAGGATATCTTTTATTTCCACTTCCATAACACAACGACGAATCATACCATCCATGCATTCCCAAAATAGAAAAGGCTCATCCCAAAAATACTTCTTCACATTGAACAAAAATCACTTTCTTTGATGGTAGCTAAGATCTTCGGGAATTTCACCGCTTACTACATAATTAGCATAATATGCATACCAAGGTTCAATATTTCTCGAGATTGACATGACAAGATCATCAAGAAAGGTGTCATCTATTTCAATCTCACCCTACTTCACATGACTATTTTCAAGGTGGGAAAGGTGGTCGGCCACTTGGTTTTCACAACCTTTGGATCCTTCACCTCAAAATCAAACTCTTGCAAGAGAAAAATACACCTAATAAAGTGTGGTTTAGCCTTTTTATTGTCCATGAGATATCTAAGATATACGTGGTCCGTATGCATAATAACTTTCGTGCCCAACAAGTATGCTCTAAATTTTTCAAAAGCGTAGACCACCGCAAGCAACTCTTGCTCCATAACCGTATGTTACGTTGGACATCATTCAATGATTTTCTTGCAAAGTAGATTGGATGGAACAAATTCTCTTTCAATTTTCCTAGCACCGCGCCTAAAGTAACACCATTTGCATCACACATTAGTTCAAAGGGTGAAGACTAATTTGGGATAATAATAATAGGAGCCACAACAAGAAGATCTTTTAGATGCTAAATGCCTTTAAACATTCATCATTGAACTCAAATTTTGCCTATTTTTCAAGGAGTTTGCACATGGGGTGTGCAATATTTGAGAAATCTTTGATGAATCATCTATAAAAACTTGTATGACCAAGAAAGTTTCTCACACCCTTCACTGAGATAGAAGGAGGCAACTTAGGAATTACCTCAACTTTTTCTTGATCCACTTGGATACCATCCCCCGAGATTTTATGACCAAGCATAATTTCCTCCTTAACCATAAAGTGGCATTTTTCCCATTTTAAGACTAGATTAGTTTCCACACACCTTTCAAGAACTTTTCTTAAGCGAGCAATGCATGACTCAAATGACTTTCCTACTACGGAGAAGTCATCCATGAACACCTCCATTGAATATTCCACCATATCCACAAAGATAAATAGCATGCCTCACTAGAACGTTGCCAGAGCATTAAACAACCCCAAAGGCATATGCTTGAAGGCGAATATGTTGTAGGGACAAGTGAATGTTGTCTTTTCTTGATCTTCAGGGGCAACGCAAATTTGGTTGTACCCCAAGTAATCATTAAGAAAGCAATACCACTCATGCTTGGCTAGCCTATCTAGCATTTTGTCCATAAATGGCATTGGGAAATGTTCCTTCTCGATCCATGAGTTCAACTTGCAATAGTCCATACACACCCTCCACCCTTTGATTGGACGGATGGGGATAAGGTTATTTTTCTCATTTTGTACTACTGTTATGCCACCTTTTTTTGGGGCACATTACACCGAACTCACGCATGTGTTATTAGAGATTGGGTAGATGACTCCTACATCAAGCCACTTTGTGATTTCCTTTTTTTACCACCTCTTACATTGGTTGGTTGACTATTATTTGATGTTCCACACTTGGGACATGATCTTACTCTAGTTTGATTTTGTGGGAACAAATTCTGAGATCTATTCCTATAATATCCACGATAGTCCATCCAATAGAACGGATAAACTTCTTCACTATAATAGCTTTCAAGGCTTCCACTTGGCAAGGCTCAAGATCACTCACGACAATAATTGGTAATATGTTGTGATATCCTTAGAATACATACCAAAGGTGAGAAGGCAATGGTTTTAACTCAAGTTAAGGAGGTTCAATGATGGATGGTTTGGTGGGTGGACTTTCACGATTCTTCAAGTTAAGATCCAATTTGGTCGGGTTCTTGGTGTAAGATCCAGCAAACGACATCAAGTACCTAAATGCAATTTGTGAAACACAGCAAACGACATCAAGTTTCTACTTACCCTAAGGTCACACAATACTTTAGAAAATTTGAACATTCCGATGATGCATGAGATGGTGAATGTACCTGGGTCTTCTTTCTTTAATGTAATTGTACTTTACATAATAGCACTACAATTATGAGTCACCTCTATGGTTTCACACTCTACAACTCACTTTTTAGAGACCAAGTCTTTTATGAATTTGGCATACCCCGACATTTCTTGCAAAGCTTCTATCAATGGGATATTGATGGATAGGTTGCTAAATTTCTCAATTAGCTTGTTAAAATTGTCATTATTATCTCTCCTCTTGAGACTTTATGGGAATGAGAAAGAATTTAATTGGTGTCAATAAGGCAACTTGATGTTCATTCACTTTTAGATCATCACCCTTAACCACTCTAGGAGGCTCTTCTCAATCACCTTTCTCTTCCACAACCTTTGATGGTTCATTAATTTTATTATTGGACTTAGGAGCCTTGTCATTTGAATTATCTAACTATTTTATTTTCACATTTGCTTTCCCATCACTTGTCTTATCATTATAACTTTCACCAAGAGATCAGCCACTCCTAGTGATGATATCCTAGATGTGAGCATTAGTATTTGGATCGACCACCACGACACTAGGTTGCCCTTCTTTTTGTCTAACATTGAGTTGTGTCGTTATTTGGTCCACTTGTTCCTCTAATTGCTTGATGGAGGTTGAAGAGAAAGTCACCATTTGGAGTAATCTAGAGAAATTACTTCTCATTTCCCTTACCATTTTGTCGGTTGATGTGCCTTAGAAACATGGCACATTCGATGCTTAAAATAAGGAATTTATGCTTGGGTTTGGGTTATTTTGATAGATATGATGTGTTTGTTGCATGATTGCAGGGAAATCGGGTAGAAAATGGCTTGAGCTAAAACTCTGAAGAAAAGTATCTGTAAAAGTTGAAGTACTGGTCAAGTTACAAGTTGTTAAGACAATATATAACTCGTAACCCAAATTCAAAAAGAGAACGATGAGCTATGCTGAAATTCAAAAGTGAAGTTATGGAAGGCTACGAGTCGTAAGTTCAAACTATGACTCATAGTGAGAAATCATAATGAGACCAGTGTGCAAGGCCCTAAAGTCTGAGGCTCAAGTGATAACGAGTAAAGACCATGAATTGTAAGGGCTGACTATGACTCGTGGTGAGGACTCATAACAACAATAAAAGCTTGAATCCCTGAATATAAAAGTTCACTAGAATCCTATGACTAGCAGCATATGACTCATAAGGAGACCTTGTGAGTCAATGATTGTCGACTTACTTTTCCTATTCCATTTTTATTAGGATTTATTTATTATTTTAATATACTATAAATACCTTAGGGTTATTCCTTTATTAGGTTACGCACTTTTGATAACTTTCACATACTTTGATCATTAAGATTTTGTTCTTGAGATTTTGGGTTCATATTCAATTAGAGACTTTGGATTTTATTCTTTCATTATTGTGCAATTAATTACATGCCTTCTTTATTGACTATCATGAATTATTGCATAAGCATGAGTGAATAAATTCCTTAACTAGGGTTGTGTGAACCCTGCCAGATTAGCTACCTAGGGGAAGTGAGAGATTTATCTATTCTACTATATTTACGTGTATTGCAATCTTCTTTGTATTAATTATGCCCAAGCTACTGTAGAATCTTGGGAGTTGCTTGTATTCAAAAACATCCTCACAAGGGAGTTTGAGATTGGGAAAAAGAGGTTACAACAGTGATTTGAGGCTACCAACCCTCATCTAATCAACTCGAGACTCAAAAGGTGAGAGTTGTATTGAGGTTATAGACAAAGGACAGCGAGGCAACGGCCTGAAACTCATAAGGTAAAGAGTGAAATCTATCAACATATTCACAAGACGGTTGATAGTACATAGCTTGTCAACCTTGCATGCAGTGCAGTAGGATAGGTGGTTGAAATAGGAGAATCTTACGTAGTTGTGAAGCCAGGGGGAACACAGTCCTAGTGTTTGTCTTTCATTGTTTGCAAACTCAAGCATTCAAGTCCGCTACTTGTTACTGTTGACTTTCAAATTTCCCCCATTTACTTTTCTGTACTGCTCATGAATTTTGTCAAGTTTGAGATATTGTTCAATGTATTCCATATCGATTAGACCCCAACCTGAGTTGGGTTACTATATTTGGCATAGACTACAGCATACTTCTTTGGAATTCAGTTTTGGGCGACATCAAGTTTTGGCGTCATTGCTAGGGACTACGGTGTGAATTATTGATTGAAGTTGATAGATCGAGCTTTTATTTTCTGTCTTTAGTTGGGTATACGCTGGTGTATGCTTAGCACCAGGAGTCAAGGAAATACCTTACTCCCTATTGATCCTGAGTCAGAGAGAATTTTACAAACACCACGAAGGATGTCAGAGAACGTTTGTGATTATGTTCTTGTTGGGGTTCGAGATCCTCAGAATATACCTCCTCCTCCACCTGTTAATCCATAAAATATTCCCAATAGGCAGATGGAGGAATTGTTAGCAGAGGTAGTTGAAAAGAGAAGAGCAGTCAAGGAGGCCAGACTGGCCCAATAGGCACATATGGCTTTACCAAGGTCGGTAGATGATCATCGATCACCACTCGATACAAATTACGATAGAGCACGAGGTGGAGAGCTAGAGTGATCCCAGCCTATCAGTATCTACCACCGTATGATAAAGATGAAGACATGGGTTATGTAGATCCTATTGAGACTGGAGCCATTGTTCCACCTGCTTTACCCCCTAATGTGAAGTTTGTTATTACCAGTGCAATGATCCAGCTGATGAATCTAAAGAGTGTATTCTCAGGCGCAACAACAGATGATGCAAATATGCATCTAGATAACTTTACTTGGATATGCACTTCTTATATCATACCTAGGTTGGATTAGGAATCATTGAGGTTACTGTTGTTCCCTTTTTCACTGATAGGTGAAGCATCATTATGGCTCGGAGAACTTCCTAGAGGCTCAATCACGACCTGGCATGAACTGCGCAGACAGTTTTTAAATCAGATTTTTCCTCCTGCTAGGATGCTACAACTAAAAGATGAGATCTATAACTTTCGATAGTTACCTGCAGAGTTTATGTATGAAGCATGGTTTTGGTTCAAAAAGAAGTTGAGCATAGTAGCCTATCACAGGATTCTAGGCTCAAACCTATTAGAAATATTCTAAGGTCTTTGAATGTTAGCTCTAGGGCCATGGAAGACACAATATTTGGAGGTGCACTTATACGTCTGTGTTGGGATATAGCCCAAGAGATGCTAGATGAGATCTCTGTCACTAACCGAGGTGGAATACTTGGGAGGTTGAAAGTAGAGCCAGTACATATGCTATTGGAGTTGCTAATGACTACATAGCTAATGATGATACGGTAGCACAAGAGGTTGCACAGCTCAGAACTGATATTGGGATACTTTCAAAACAATTTTCAGCAATGACAGCTGAAAAGGTGAACGTAGTGGGGGCACAAGGATCTACTTCCAGAGCTTATGAGTATGATGCAGATGAGGAAGAAAAGTATTTGGATCGCAAAGTGGCGGGCTTCTGAGATAAAGAGCAAGGAAACCAAGTTCAAAACTATTATGGTGATAGTTACCGAGATAGGAGCAGAGAACGAGATGGTGATTGGAGATGCAAGGATGACTACAAAGAGAAGACCGGCAAATGTGTTCCACCAGATAGATGAGATACTGAATCTATAATGAAAGCAATGTTATCAAAATTAGTAAAAGGCCAAGAAAGTCAAGAGAGTTGTCTTAAGGAGATTTTGGCAGACCTATCAGGGATGAATCAGAAAGTTGAGTAGCATGCTACCGCGATCAAACAACTGGAGCAGCAGTTCGGTGAAATGTCGGCCACGCTGAATCAAAGGTAGCCTGGCACTCTTCCGAGTTATACATTACAAACCCAAAGAATGATAGTCATTGACATGCCATTACCACTCAAAGTGGTAAAACTATCATGAGTCTGAAATACACTCGCATACACATATATATATATGTTTATGTGTGTATACATAATAGTATTTGAAATACAAAATAAGACTAGTCTAAAACAGAAGGAGATGGATCAGCTCCAGACATAAAAAGGTCACCCTAATCTCCGATCAATATCTCCTTATGAGGATGATATCAACGATGATAATTCATACTAGGGTCTGCATTAAGGAAAAAAATGTATAAGTGATAGTATGATTACTAAAAAATGCGGTACTCAAAAGGCATCATAGGACGGCTGAGCTCAAATAAGATGTAAGTATAATAAAATGTGATTAAACACTAAAGGTGAGAAAGGAATGGTTAGAACGTGAGAAATAACCCAAACTTATGCAATAGAGGGGAATATAAGTAAATAAACTCAAAAAATGCAAAACAATCTTCTAACTATAACCTAATTGGATCCCCAGAAGCCCAAAAGGTACAAGCAATGATAAATAAACCCAACCGACCCTCATAAGCATGATAGATGCAAACAACAAGTAATACTAAGTACATCCAAGCATGAAAATAAATAAGGGTAGAAAAATGCCGAGGAATACCAAATGACATGTGAGACATGTACAATAGTATTGTTTACGTTACTAGACTCAAACCAAATTTTAAATATAACTTAGTGATTACCTAAGTTCAAACAAAGTCTAAAATAAGTGATAATCAAGAGTATCAAGTGCCCGAACTTGATAATCAAGAGTATCAAGTTCCCGATCTCAAATCGGTGCGAAAATCATCCAATTTTCTTTAGGAAAATCAAATCCATTTAAAGTGTTCCAAAATCCCATTTTTAGTTGAAAATGATGTTTTATACAAAATTATCTGTATTCCATAGAAATATAGTAACAGCACATGAAATAAGGCAAATAATCTGATAGTCAGTCCATCAATACGAACCCAATGGATTTCACAGTCATATCATTATCGAAAGAGAACTATCCTAGAGTAGTCTTTTTAAGGAATGGTAAAACTACCTACCAATCCCTAAGAACCCTACTTAAGGAAAGCAACTCCCCAACCTAAACTAAGGGATCCGAGGATAATGTTTAAAACAAGCTATACTAGTCCTAATAGAGGAATATCTACCTAAATTAAGGATCAAGTAGCGATAGTCTACCCTATAGCCACTAATTAAGTGAAATAAGTCATAAAGCCTAAGTGAAGCATGATCATCCCCTAAATTTGAGGCCAAAATAACCCCACAAATCAAAGAAAAGATAACAATTTAACTAGGGAATTAAATCAAAATTTGGGCTGAAACTTTTGAATTATCAATGGAAAAATGATTAAGGATCAAGAAATCATCTAAGTTTATCTAGAAAGTATGTTTCCATAGATTTTTCCAAGGTCCAGAAATTAAGGATTTTTGGGTAAAAATGGAAAAATAATCAAAGTGGAGGGTATATATACAACTACCTCTACTTAAGCGGAGGTCTGGCCACTTAGCGGCATTGTATAAGAGAATAACCCACTGCCTAAACAGTGGTTGTTATTTACCATCCCCTCTGCATTAGCAGCTCCCTAATCGCATAAGCGGTCTTGCAAAAGAAGAGGAGAGCCCACTTAAGCGGTGAGAGCTGACATCAACTCTGGCAGCATAAGTGGTCATAAGTGGCTCCACTTAAGCGACCAAAGGGACACAAACGCATTTACGCCAGTTGTTGTACTATATATTTAGGCTAAGTCTAAAAAGACTCTAATCGAGTACTCGAGATTCATTCGATATCCCGTGCCATACCCAACCTTCTATTTTAACTAAAAACCAACCAATTGGTCAAAATGAGTCTAGAAGCCTCGGACCGAACCAAAGGTCCCCCTAGCCCAAAATCCATATTTCGGAGCTGATGAAACTATCAAAATTCTTATACGAGGTTGTTTACTAGAAATTTTGGTTGAAGACCAATTTCGCAACTTTTAAAGCTCCAAAAAAGGGAAACTAGCATAAAAACCAAACTAAGTGTCTGAGAACCAAACTACCAGTCCCAGTGAGTCGTAAATGGCTTGGAGAAGCTATAGAAAATATCTAAACATAGAAAATTCATGAAAAAGAAAAAGAAAAATAGAAGGATCATTACAAAACCCTCGACTCAAGTGAAGTAGAAGAAAGGAATAGTGAAAAGAGAAAACAATAGTGAAGAAAACATGGAACTAATAGGAAAGTAGTGTAGTACAAAAAAGAAAGAACAGTAACATCAATAAAATAGTAAAATCACCTAAACATAATAAACAATAGATGGTAACATATAACAAAATCAAGAAACTACATGAATAAGGCTATTGCTAAGATAGACATGGTGCCCCATACTACCTCCAAGACTAATCCCGTCGAAATGCAAGACAATGCTTAACTACCTACTAACCTTATGACCTAAATTGCGACCTCCATACCTTTTTATCTGAGGTCATTTCCTCAATTAATCATTGAGTCATGTCCTATCTAATCATATTCCCCATAATTTTTTGGTCTACTCTACCTATCCTCATACCTACTATATCCAACGTCTCACACCTCTTCACTTGGACATCTTCAAATTTCCTCATTACTTTTTTTCCTTATCTTGTCCACCATGGAGGCCACTGTAACCTTGTTCCTAAAATCTTTATTTCTAATCTTATCACTCCTAGTGTACCGACACAGCTATCTCAACATCCTTATTTTTGTAACTTTCATCTTCTAGCTTTTTCTTGCTAGGTGATTGTGCAGCGACCTAATGATAGTTTCAACATAAATTAAAAAAAACAAATGGTGAAGCAGTTCAGCAAAAGAAATCTCTAAAGCAAACCTCCTCTAAGGAGCAGCTGAAGCATCTTGTCTTTAAATAAGGTAGGTTGAAGATCACACAAGCTATATCGAGTAAATGATTCTAATTGAACATTTTTGTCATCCAACTTTTCCTAAATAGAATAAAGATTGAATTTTAATAAACTTTTTGTCAATTTCTTCATTGACTACCATTATCCTAATGCATGTCTTTTGTATAAGAGTTGCACAAATGGACACTTCATTAGTCTCTTGTACCTATGCTCTCTGGGAGCCCTTCTGCTTCTGCTTTCTAGAAGTTGTTGGTTTTCGTATTGGCAATATGAACCCGTTATGATATATTAAGGATTTGTTATGTTATTACATTTACTCAGGTTTTATGTTTGTCGATAGTTCTCTTAAGTTTTGGTAGAGACTTGTATGTAGTCTGAGGATAAGTGGGAGATCTAGAGAAATTCTAGTCTAAGAGAGCCCCTAACTTTCCTAACTCGAGAAATCATTTAATATTGAAATAAAATGGATGAACTTGCTGGCATTATGCTCTTGAGTTCCTCCAACTCAGCTCAACCGCATGAGAATTCCCCCATAACAATGTGTTGAAGGTTTTCAATAATATCCATGGTTGCTTCCTCGAATTTTGACCAGTTGATATACGATTCTCTATGCAAAAATGTAATGGGTTTGAATTGGATCGTAGGCAAAATTTTATGGTGCTTTAAACTGTTCAAGACTTGTGGCTTAAGCAGAGTAGCATAGTTTAATATTGGATTAATGTTTGCTGGGGTTGTAGGGTCGGTTTGGGGGTGAGAGTGTGGGTTGTGTGGCTAATAGAAGTTGCCCAGTCATTGACGTTGATGATCTTATTTAGGTGAGCATCCTAAGTCATAGTCATCGGGTGATTGACGGAATAGAAGATGAATTAGATTTTTTTTGGCATAACTTACATAAATCCCTGAATCTTTAAGTGATATTACATAAAATCTTGACTATTTTGTTAATTACATCTTTTCTCATTTTTTTGAAATGGTGATACATATGTTATATAGTGATACATTTGAAACTAACAAGATGTTTATTTAAGGAAACAATAGATTCTCTTTTATTCATTGTATTCTTTTATTTAAGGAAAAATATCTAATTTATTTTTTTTAGATTTAATTTAGGTGTTTTAATTATGTTTCTCTTTTTCGTCTTTAATTATGAAAGATATATTTTTGGGGTCTTTTTTCTCTTTTTTCGTCTTTAATTTTAGTCTGTTTTTTTTAGATTTAATTTTAATTATGTTTCAATTCTGGTTTTAGTCTTTTTTTAAAAATATTATTGCTTTTGTTTCCTACACTGACTACACCATTATCTTTCATTAATAACATATGAATCACCCAATAATTAAAATAAATAATTGTATCTACCATATGAATCACTATAATACCATATATATAACCCATTAATATCATATGAATCACCCAATAATTGAAATAAATAATTGCATCTACCATATGAATCACCATAATACCATATATATGAATCGCCCAATAATTGAAATAAATAATTGTATCTACCATATGAATCACTATAATACCATATATATCACCCATTTATAGCATATGAATCGCCCAATAATTGTCTGTATCATATGAATCATCATAATACAATATGTATCACCTACTAATATCATATGTATCACCCGTTAAAATCATACAAAATGTATCTATCGTATGAATCACCATAATACCCATATAATAATATCATATTTATCATTCACCATTAAAAAATAATAAACATGTATGAATGACTAAATAAATTTATATATGTATCGATAGATTTAAAAAAAAAATGGGAGAGATTTTAGGAGAAGAAAAAAAAAAATTGTATGCATTAATGGAGGAGAAAAAATCAGGAATGAAGATGATTTAAGAATTAATGGAAGAGAAAAAATCAGGAAGGAAGATGATCTAATTGTTGATAATTAGGGAGATATTTTAGGGAAGGAAATCTTGAATGAGCTAATGGTGGAGTAAAAATAGGATATGGGGTTTTCTTGATATGTATCAAAAGTTAAGTTGAAAAATGAGATTTTATGTAAATTTTAAAAAAGTAGGGGATATTCGATAATATAATCTCTTAAGTATGAGATTTGTGTAATTTATCCTCTCTTTTTTTAATTTGGGTCGGGTAACAATTGTTACCTTATATTTTTTATTTTTTTCATTTCATCTACACTTACTATTAACTTGTAACTTATACTTCTCTTCTTTTTATTAACTTATTCTACCTTTTTATAGTAACTGTACCTCGTACCTTGCTCTTTTTGTAAGTTTATTCTTCAGATTGTTGATGTGTGATATTGTGTAATGACAGAAGATGATACAACTATCTATTCAAATGTTGGATTCCTTAAAATAATAAAGTACGATACAAAATAACAACACAATATAATACATTATAAAGCAATATGTAACAACCATCCAAACAAAGTGTTAGCGTTTTGTTTTTTTGGCACAAATCCTCGGAGTTCTTATTTTAAAATTAATATTATACTTAACAACAGAAAATCACTTGTAAATTGAATCAAGTTTACTTCACACCTCTAAAATCTAAAATAAAAATAAAAATAAAAATAGTAAAGAGTGATAATGTAGAACAGTAGTGATTGCTTAAAATGGTATATCTTGTTGATTATTATACTTAACAAAAGAGAATCAATTGTACATTGAATCAAGTTTATTGCAAACCTCTAAAATCTGAAATTAAAAAAAATAAGTAAAAGGTGCTCATGTAACAGCAGTGATTGCTTAAAAATGGTATATGTTGGTGATTTGTTTTGTTGAAGAAATAATGAACGGTAAATCATAATCCACGACAAACTCGTCTATGAAAGATTTTGTTTTAAGTCCTTGCCTTAGGCTACTATTTTCTTTGTTTATTTTTTAAATATTAAAATATAAGATTAATTGAAAACCTTATCTATTATAGGTTACTCAAGTGTCTAAAAATAACGTATCCACTGTCAGTGGATGCTAGTTAAACTCTATAATTCTTATGTGCTAATATGTAAAACAAAACCTAAGGGGTGGTTGGATGGACTTATTTTAAATTGCTTAAAAGTTATTCCATCCGTTTCATTTTATGTGTCATCATTTTCTTTTTAGTCTGTCCCAAAAAAATGTCATCTTTCCTTATTTGGTAACTATTTAAAGATACAATTCCACTTTTACCCTTATTGATCCCACTTAATTAAAAAAAAAACACTTATGCAGCTTTCTTGATTGCCTCTAAGTCGGGCAAATTTGGTTATCATATTCATGGAATACGATTCACTTTCAAGATGCCTTGGTGGTGAAATGAAATTCGAACAACTGCTTCAAATACAGTATCAGGAAGTACCAGAGTATTTTGACCGAAATTCCTTGACTCCTCGATACTCAATCAAATCCTCTTTTTTGATGACTGAATGTGTTTCTATAGTCCCATATTTAATAATGCCCGAACTGTGGTTATGCACTCTTTGAATAGGAATCCGTTTTCTGAAAGATCCTAGCTTTTGTACTTCCGTGGGTCTCACTAACACATTTTTTTATAAAGGACAATTTGATAAACATTACCAAATCTTCCCTTATTTCTTAAATTTCGTGTCCGATCAAATAGCGACACATAAAATGAGACGGAGGAAGTGTAAGTTTAAGGTAGGTAACAATCTACTTTTACTTTTGACCTTTATTTTTTTTTTTACTTTTCTAGCTAAAGTAAAGTGTTTTTAAGCACTTTTTATTCTTTCCAAACACTTTTAAAAATAAAAAAATACTTAAAAAGCTAAAAGCACTAAAAAAAAAAAAATCAATTCAAACAACCCCAAGTGAACTAGCATTTGAAGATTAATACAGACATGAGTCAGTCAACAACGGCACAAATGGTAAAGTTGGAGACCATGAATCTAGACCAGAGACAGACCAAGAACCCAACCTGTTGGCTTCCATTCATATATGTATATGCAATTTGTTACAGTGAATAAGCCATAACTGTGCGAAGTTGCACGTACAGTAAGTGCATAATGATTTATCAGCTTGAATGCGCTGAGAAAATCAACCGAACAAAAATTTGCCTTGCAAGAACTTGGGCACGGTGTCTGTGTTGGTTCATTTATCACTATCGTCTCTTCCTCTTTTCATGGGATCAGAACTCACAATGGGAAGATTTCTCCGGTACTGAGTCGATGTCAACCTTCTCTCAAGAGGAGTTTTCCGCTTACTCATCACAAACCTGTTAACTCCTTTGCGAATTGGCATAATTGATGGGAAGTCTTCATCTGGGATCTGATTCAATTCAGATATGTCTTTTATCTGAGCAACACGTCGGAACCACCTCTCAGCTTTGGCTTCTTCAGACATGTCTAAGGGATCTGGTTCCTTCAGAGCAGACCCCTCCAAACTCTTTCCTGTCCATCCATTTCCAACAATCTGGTTTCCAAGCAGCTGGGGTGAATCTGCTCCCAAAGTCTCGGATGGGGATACATCCTCTTTCACGGAGTTTCTACTTACACTACTATCACTGCCGGAAGCATCTGAAGAAAGAGAGGTCCTGACTGAATTTCCATCACAAGGAACCTCCTGATGCCCAGAAAAATTTGAACTTACAAACCTTGAACTTGTAAATTGATCATCAGGTGTCCGTGCAGTGATGCCATTTGTGAACTTTCCAGGATCATCCAACTGTGTCTTCTCAACATCTGCCTCCTCACAATAGGTTTTGGAAAAAGGATTCAAGGGTGACCTAGTGTGATCTGAGTTGCTGGATGTAGATGAAGTTTCAACCCTAGACACAGAGAAAGAATCTGTGATAACTACCTGTTGTGCGTCTGTTTTCTTAAAGTAGCCTGGAGGGAAGGGAACAAATGGGACAAAGGTACTTTTGTTTGCCTGCTCCATGGCCACTTGCCTTTTGTACATTGGAGAAGTCAAAGAACGATCTTTCTTCTTGCTAACTACAAATCTGTTTTCTCCTTTACGCATTGGCATAATCTCTGGGAATTCATCACCAGAGATGGCACTCTGTAAGTCTTCGACATCATGCAGCTCTGCAGTTTTCTTGGACCAGCCGTCTGACCTAGCTTGTTCTCTCTCTTTATCCTCACCCAGTGGACAATTAGACTGCAACTTCTCCATGAACTTTCCAAGGTCATTGCCAAGACTTGCTGAACATGTTTGGTGACTAACCTCAGGAATGTGAGAGACACCAACTTCTTCCTTCACTTCCTCATCCATTACTGAAGTTTGATTCTTTTTCTTAAACATGTCTGTTGGTAATGGCACAAAAGGAACATAGTTAGAACCTTTGCCATTATAGTGAATGGCTGACTCACTATTTTTGTCAGCAGCATTGCCCTTAGAACTTGTTCCAGATATTTGATCCATATTCTTCTTCATTGATGAGTCAAGGATACCATGTGCACCACCAGTCAAAGTGTTACCTTCTGGGATCCCACTGTTTCCAAAGTTTCTTTTGTATTGAATGTTGACCAACCTCCTTTCCAAGGGTGCTTTCCTTGTGCTCACAACAAATTTATTTTCTCCTTTCCTTAGCGGCATTATTTCAGGAAAGTCTTCATCAGCCGCTGCACTGTCCATATCAGAGGCGTTGTTGATCTGAGAAACCTTGGAAAACCACCGCTGTGCCTTCTCCTCATTCTCAGCCAACTTAAGATCAATTCCATTGGGATGCCCAGAGTTCCCATTGTACCCAGCCCCTGCACTGGAGTGAGTAGTTTTAGGTGAAGCCGCAGATGGTCCTCCGAAGTCGCATCTCAGGCAGACAACATTCCTCCCATAATTGAAGAAATAACATCTGTGATATCAACGCAATAATAAAAATTAAAAAACACATCCTACATGATAATGAAATGCAAAGAGCTAATGGCTGAAATACATAAAAAAAAGACTTGGTGTTTACTGAGGGCATTCCCACTCCCCGCCTGTCAGTTGTCTCCTTGGCCTAGGTTCCTCGCATTCAAGGCATTTGCTATTTCTTGCAAAGTTCATGAAATTGCACCTGCTCAATATGCATGCAGTTTTGGACTGTTAAAGATTATCCAAGTACAAGAACCAACAAATTAACAAGCTTAAGAATAAGGGAAGGAGAAAGAGTAAGGAGGACAGAAATAATTTTTCTTTGGGGTCAGCACATTCCCTTATTTGGTAGAGCTAGAAGTAGATGAAAGAAACAGCTTGAAAGACAACAAAAATGGAAAGTAATATTCTACTTTTCTGTCTAATCTCCAACGGACTGAAAATGTTGATCCGAAGTGCTTGCACCCCTTCCACTTCTGCTCCGGGAACAATCCCACCTAACTTCATTTCACCATAATATGTACGCCAAAGAAAAACAGCAGCATCCCCCCACCCACCCAACCCAACCCACACACACAAGTATCTCCAAATTCTAGACAGGACTATGTTAGGTACTATCAACACATCCATAAGATTACTTGATGCAGTAAACTAAATCAGCAGATTTCTTTGCTCATGGAAAACAAGACAACAACAACAACAACAAAAAACCCAATGTATTCCCACACTCATGGAAAACAAGACGATACAGTATAAAGGAGAGGAACAAATAACAAGAAAGAGAAATGAGTTTACTATATATAATAGTCTTAAGATCATCTTCAAGCAAATTGGAAACCTTTTAATAGGAGAATATACTGTTTTTTCATGTCCTAACGGACTTCGTCAAGAAAATGATGGACAACTGGAAGTGGGATTTCCCTGGTCTCCTCATGATACACTTTTTATGCATGAATATTTTTTAATGTATATATTAATAGGAGAGTATTATGTTGTTTCATGTCCTAACGGAATTCATCAAAGAAAATGAAGGGCCACTATAAAGGGGGTTGCGCTTGTCTCCTAAAAAATATGGGGCACAAAGCTGAAATAGTAACAGACTACAAACCAATAACAAGAATTTTAGAAACAAGAAAGGCCAGAACAAGACATTGTACATACTTTTGGCATATCCAGTCGCCTCTCTTCATTACAATATTTTGTCTAATAGGTGTTGATGTTTGTCCATATCTACCTGAAAAGTGATATTGCTCTGCAGGAGGCAGGTTCACTGCTGAAGCTCCGCAGCTCACTTCAACCAACTCACGCAGAAGATTCCGGCAAGATGATTCTATAAGTTCCCTGCTATAGAGAGTGTTTTTTTCTGAAGAAACAGTGGATTTACTCGCGTAACTTAATATGTATTTCATGAGATCAACCGTGTTTGCGTTGTCACGATCCAGCACCTGAAATTTCAATCGAGATTAAGTTCCAAAAGGAAAATACATAACCAAAAAGTAAGAGGAAAAACAATGGTCAGCAACAGTATATCAGATGTGTATTAAAAGGTGCAACTACTGCAGTTAACTTTCCGTAACTAGCTAAAAAATTGGAAAGAGAAAATTGTTATGACAGTTCAATATAGTATTGCCTTCAGTTTTCTCCAAGGGGTCAAGAAATAGTCAAGAGGTGTAAGAAGCAAATTACAGGACACTGGATAGCTAACAAAGAAGTATCAAAAGACAACTATTTTTAACTAGAGAAAAGACATAATACACCATTGAAGTTGTCCCAGATTTTCAAAATCACACTTAAATTTTGCGGGCGTCCAATTACCCCACAAAACTAGTTAAGACCACTAAAATTAACCCCTTTTGACCCATTTTCAGCCTATTTATTTTAACACACAAGAGAAGGAGAGGCGCGTGAGGGGAAAAAAATCATTGCACCAACAAATTGAAAAATGTCATGTGTTATGTTTTCCACTTTTTTCTTTTTCTATTTTTTTCTTTTGTGTCTCCTTCTTCGTTTCTTCTTCATTAATGGGGTCTTATTTTTTCCTTCCTCTTCTTCTCCGTTAATGGGATGGTGGTGGATATTATCACGGTCCATGTTTATTTTTCAATAAAAATGATAAAGAGATTAAAAAAAAGGGTAAAAAGGAGATGGTATGTTAGCCACCATTTTTTCCGGCGAGAAGGTATTTTCCGACGATCAAAAAAGTGATGGATTTTCGTCGGATTACTGACTTATAATGGCGGAAGAAATCAATGTTAAAGTGAGTTAAAAATTTAACGAAATTTTAGTAAAAGAAATCATAAAGAATTATAAAAATCATTGATTTTCGTATGAAACTAGAGGATAAAAAATAACTAATCAAATAAATTCAAAAACTTATGACCAATTTAGATTTCTAAACCCACTACAATTATAATGGCACAAAAAAGATGGAGTGATTATTATTTTCAAGTTTAAATGTTGATTATGGAAGCTTTGGACATTGGAAGGAGAAGAGATTAGTTGAGAAAAAGAATTTGTGTGGATTGAGGGGTGAGGCTATTGATTGAAGGAGAGTTGGAGGGGTACGTGGAGGGACGGGATTGGGTAAAAGAGAGAAAAGAGAGTCAAAAAATAAGAGAGAAAAAACAAGAAGAGAAAAATATATAGAAAATAAAAAAAATTATAAATAAATTACACGTGTAAATCAGTGATTGGCGCGTGTTTATCACCTACTTTTTAGAAATTGGGATTGATTCCAAAAAGATGTATTAATATCATTTCAAAATTGTTTAAGAGGGTAATAGGATGCCCGAAAACTTAAGTGTATTTTTAAAAATTCGAAACAACTTCAGTGGTGCTTTTATGTTTTTTCTCTTTTAACTACCTAAAATTCCTCAATGTAAAAAAACAAAGAAAACTTGGAAGTCATAGCTACGTTGTTCCATCTGATACAAGTGTCAAGCCCTCAAGGCCTTTCACACGAAGCCAAGCCAAGGAGTTACAACATCTTCAAGCCTTGTTCATGCAAATGAAGGCGTGTGAGAGTGTCATACAAACGGTCAAGGGAGGGTACATATTGATATGTGAAGAAGAGCTTTGAATGCACTACATCCTTACATCACATAGACACATATTCATTAAGGGCAAGATGGAATTTACACTCCGTAGGTCCACACTCAAGAGGCGCCTTTCTTAACCCCTCATTAAGGGCACTTTAGTCATTATCTTGTAATAGAATATATAGACATTTTAACTTCTATTTTCACTAGTTTTGAGGAATTGTTTACTCTCATATTGTAGTTTGTAGGTCTTGGAAAAGACATTGAAACTAGGGTTAACCTTGTGTTGACATTTTGGCAAGAAAAGTGGGTGCTTGAGGTCATTGATCCCTTTGTGTCCACCTAAGAGTGTGGTGTTATCCATCATTGGTGTTGTGTGTCTTGGTGTTTGATACACACCTTGGTACTATTCATTGGTGTTGGTGTATGTCTCACTAGTTATCCATTTACTTTAAAGCATTGTCTCTTCTTTTTGTGTTGAAATCCAAATATGTGTTAGCATATTCTACCCCATCTCATCTTCTTCTCTTTAGTTTGTGTTGTTGTTTTCGGATTCTAGGTAGTTTATAGTATCATTTGGTATCAAGAGCCATGTATTAGAGTTGTTCCCACAACTCTAAGTCTTGAATCTAAGAAAATCTCCGCAAAAAAAGAGTGTAGAGTCAAAAGAAAAAAAAAATGTTGAGTTGTGTCTTGTAGTAGATACGAAAGTTAGAAGTTAGATCTACTAAATTTTGTTTTGTTTTGATGGTTTCTAGTGCTAGATCCTTGTTCCCTAGCACTTAAAGAGTCTAGATCTAAGTTTAAAACAAGATTTGGTTGTTTATGAGCTAGATCCACCATTGTTATGGCGTGTTGAAGCTTTTGTGAAGGTGGAATCGTGTGGTATTGTGGTATTTTGGGCATTAGTGGCTGATTTGTTGTTGATTGTACTTGGCTTGACAAAGGGAACCTAGATCTAAAAGAAAAATTGAATTTAGGGTTCATTTGCCTAGTGGTCAAACCTTGGTCAACTCTTGAATATTCATCTTGTTCTTCTATATCTTCAAATCCTGCTGAAGAAGAATATTGAAGTAGCTTGTTTGATCCAAAAAGAGAGAAGAAAGAGAGTGCACTAATTGAGAGCCAAAGGAGCTCCCGACCCTCTACTCCTCATCCCTACCATATGTCTTCTAGTGTCCAAGCTCATAACTCCTCTATGACCATTACCCCTGAAACCTTACATCATATCCCATAAGACCTCCACAAAATACCACCCAAACCCCAACTCACTCCCAAACCCGAGACCCCATTAGACCTTTGCATCCTCAATTCACTCAAGCCTAACAAGAGGGACTTGGAAACCAAATACCATTCCAAAATCCGAATATCCCACCACAAAATCAAGTTCCAAATCCATTTGAACAAAGACCTCCTCCACAAGAACCAAGCCCTCAAGCCCAAGTACCAAATAATCAAAGACCTTATCTTCCTTTCCAAATGCAACAAAACCGAAACCATCCTCTACAAGCTCCACAAAACCAAAACCAACCAATCCATGTTGAAGACTATGGTAGAGGGGAGCAAGAGGTTTATGATGCTCCTAATGAAGACTATTGGATTGAGGAAGAAACGAGGACAAGACATGATCAAAGAGGGCATTATGGAAGACACCGAGGGCAAGAAGGAAGACAAGGAAACCGTGAGGTAGGCATTAATTCAATCAAGATTGGCATTCCAATTTTCAAAGGTGAGAGTGATCCGAAAGTGTATCTTTCTTGGGAATCTTCTTGTGAAAAGCTTTTTCAAGTGAATGATCTTTCCGAAGAAAAGAAGAGTTGCTATGTTGTTGCTCACTTTGAAGGGTATGCAAACACTTGGTGGGATTACACAAAGAGATTTAGTAATGTGTTGATTGGTGGCCAACCACCTCCTTGGGAGATGTTGAAAAACTAATGAGAGAAAGATATGTACCGGAGCATTATAGATATGAGCTCATTGCCAAGCTTTACAACTTAAGTCAAGGTAGCAAGAGTGTTATGGCATATTATGATGAATTCCAACAACTCATTTTGAAGCTTGATCATAGAAGTCAACAAGTGCAACATGATGTTATTCGCTTCAAAGTTGAGTTGAACAAGGACATATCCTCCCGTTTGACTCTTCACAAGTTTGAGACCATTGATGGTATCTTCCAAGCGGTTATGGAGGTTGAAAAAGAGAATAAAGAGAAGTCAGCTTACAAGTTCAAAAGTCAACAAGTCTCGGGTTTGCCAAGAAGCAAAGAGGTAACTCACTTGTCTTCGGGTTGGAACAAAAACCAAGCTCCTTCATCTCATTCTTCTCAATCCGCAACCAAGCATGTTCAACACCAACCTCCAAGGTTGGAAGGTAAATTGAATCCTCTTCCCTCTTTTAAAGGTTTTCAATGTTTCAAGTGTCAAGGTTGAGGGCATAGAGCAAGTGAATGCCCAAACTGAAGGAATGTGATTCTAAGAGAGGGGAAGTTGTATTATCTAGGGGAGGAAGTTATGATGGAACCCGAGGTTGATGAGGTTGAACCTCAAGATGGAGAGAAACTTGTTGATGATGTGAATGAAGAATGTGAAGAAGAAACTTGGCCACAAGATGGTGAATGCCAAATTCCTAATTATGTGGTGAGAAGGGTTATGGTGGACAAAGCCATTGATGATCCGAGTCAAAAAGAAAACTTGTTTCATACTAAGTGCCTCATCAAAGGTGGAGTGTGTACTATGGTGATTGATAGTGGGAGTTGTACCAATGTAACAAGTGCTACCATGGTTGACTTTTTGAAAAATCCTACTACTTCACATGCTCACCCCTACAAGCTACAATGGTTGAATGAATGTGGGGAATTGAAGGTTACTAGACAATGCTTGATTCGGTTTCAAGTGGGGAATTACCAAGATGAAGCATTATGTGATGTGATTCTGATGCAAACATGTCATTTGTTATTGGGTAGGCCTTGGCAATTTGACAAGTCTACCAAACACAATGGGAGGACTAACAAGTATTCACTTGAGCATGGTGGCCGAAAATTCACACTTCTTCCACTTTCACTATCTCAAGTGAGTGAATTGCATCAACAATTGAGAGAATTGAAAGAGAAGGGGAAAAGGTGAGTGAACCCGAGGGGAATACATGTGAGGCAGCCACGGGTTCAAGTTCCATGGGTAAAGGGTCGATGGTAATGTTGGCTAGAAGGAAAGACTTGTTCAAGGAACAAGACCATGACACTCCTATGCTTCTTCTAGCCCATGTTCTTAGCACTAGCCCTTCTACTTCTTCTATTCCCCTTCTATTTCCTTTGTTTTGCAGGACTATGATGATATTTTTCCAAAGGAGTTGCCTCAAGGGTTACCCCCAATCCGGGGTATTGAACATCAAATTGAGTTCTTGCCGGGTTCACAATTGCCCAACAAACCGGCCTATCGAAGTAACCCTGCGGACACTAAGGAGCTTGAGAGACAAGTTGAGGAACTCCTCAACAAAGGATATATCAAGAAAAGCATGAGTCCATACGTGGTTCCGGTTCTATTGATGCCAAAGAAAGATGGAACTTGGCGCATGTGTGTGGATTGTCGAGCCATCAACAATGTTAGAATATGAGTGGGAATAGGAATAGCATATAGAATCCTACTTAGAAAATGATTGTAACGTAGTATCCTATTAGGAAAAGGATTCTATATGCTATTCCTATTCCCACTCATATTCTAACAAACAAGATTACGGTAAAGTATCGTCATCCTATCCTTGGATTAGATGATATGCTTGATGAATTAAATAGCTCTTGTGTGTTTTCTAAAGTTGATCCTAGAAGTGGCTATCACCAAATTCGGATGCAACCCGATGATGAATGGAAGACCACACACATTCAAGACCAAGTTTGGTCTATATGAATGGTTGGTCATGCCATTCGGCCTCACAAATGCTCCTAGCACTTTCATGAGGTTAATGAATCATTTGATGAAGCCTTTCATTGAAAAGTTTGTGGTTGTGTACTTTGATGATGTCTTGGTCTATAGCAAGTCCCTTGAAGAACATGTCCCATGAAGAAAATGTGGTGCATTTACAATGTGTGTTTGATGCCCTCCGAAAGGAGAGGTTGTATGCTAATATAGAAAAATGTTATTTTAGTGTTGACAAAGTGGTATTCTTGGGGTTTGTTGTTAACTCAAGGGGTGTGGAAGTGGACGAATCCAAGATAGACTCTATATGAAGTTGGCCGACCCCGAAGACTATTGGAGAAATCCGAAGCTTCCATGGGTTGGCAAGCTTTTATAGGAGGTTTGTCAAGGGATTTAGTACCATAGCAGCCCCCTTAACCGAGATTATTAGAAAGGACCAACCTTTTAAGTGGGGTGATGAGCAAGCTAAGGCCTTTGAGACCTTGAAAGCTTTGCTCATTTCAGCTCCCTTGTTGCAATTGCCCGATTTTGACAAAATGTTTGAGGTCGAATGTGTTGCTAGCAAAGTGGGTATTAGGGTTGTTTTGATGCAAGAACAAAGACCCATTGCTTATTTTAGTGAAAAGATTAAAGGAGCAACTCTAAACTATTCCACTTATGATTTGGAGTTGTACGCCTTGGTTAGAGCTTTGGGCAATTGGCAACACTATTTGTGGCCTAAGGAGTTTGTGATTCGAACGGATCATGAATCGTTGAAACACCTTAGGGCCCAAGACAAGTTGAATAAGCGACATGCTAAGTGGATTGAGTTCCTAGAGACTTTCCCTTATGTAATCCAATACAAAAAAGGGAAAGGAAAATGTAGTTGCCGATGCATTGTCTAGGAAGCATGTGCTTGTTGTTACCTTGTCTTCAAGGTTGATGGGATTTGAGAGCTTGTGGAGGTTTTATCCCAAGGATCCTAGCTTTGCTCCTATTTTTAGGGAATGTGAAGAGTGGGGAAGGGAAAGATGGCTCAAGGAAAATGGTAACTCCTACTCTCGATTTGATGGATACTTGTTCAAGGGAAGGAGATTGTGTGTTCCTAGTTCATGGAGAGAGTTGTTTGTTAGAGAGGCATATGATGGTGGCCTCATGGGACATTTTGGGGTTGACAAGACCCTCGACATCTTAGAGGGGCAATTCTATTGGCCAAAAATGCGCAAAGATGTTGCTAAGGTTTGTGGTCAATGTATGGATTGCCGGAGTGCAAAATCTCGCCTCCTTCCTCAAGGGTTGTATACCCCGCTTCCCACTCCCCTTATACCTTGGCGTGACATATCCATGGACTTTGTTTTGGGGTTGCCAAGGACAAGGAGAGGTAAGATAGCATCTTTGTTGTTGTTGATAGATTCTAAAAAATGGCCCATTTCATCCCTTGTTCTAAAATCGAGGATGCCCCTCGTGTAGCTTCTTTATTTGTGGAACATGTTGTCAAGCTACATGGGATTCCAAGAACCATTGTGAGTGATAGGGACCCAAAGTTCCTAAGTCTTTTTTTGAAGTCAATGTGGGGTAGGCTTGGTATGAAGTTGCTATTCTCAACCTCTTGCCACCCACAAACCGATGGCCAAACGAAAGTAGTGAATAGGACCTTAGGGTCTATGCTACTTTCCATGGTTAAAGGTAAAATGGCTTCATGGGAAGATCATCTACCCTTGGTGGAATTTGCATATAATCGGGTTATACACTCAAGCACGGGTATGACTCCCTTTTTGTGTGTTTATGGCATGAATCCCCTTACCTCCTTGGATCTCACTCCTTTGTCTAGTGATCTTATGATAAGTCTAGATGGAAGCAAGCGAGCCAAAGCTATGAAAAGGATGCATGAGAAGGTGAGAAGCCGACTTGAAAAGAGAAATCAAAAAGTTGCAAAAAGGGCAAACAAAAGGAAAAGGAGACTTGTGCTTGAATCCGGAGATTGGGTGTGGGTTCACCTAAGGAAGGAGCGGTTTCCAAGTCAAAGGAAGGCTAAGCTTATGCCGCGGGGTGATGGACCATTTCAAGTATTTGAAAGAATCAACGACAATGCATACAAGATTGATCTACCACCGGATTACCAAGTACACCAAACTTTCAATGTGTGTGATCTTTCACCCATGGACACTCTTGAGGTTGAGGAACCCATAAGTTTGAGGTCAAACTCTCTCTTCAAGATGGAGAGGATGATACAAGTGTCAAGCCCTCAAGGCCTTTCAAACGAAGCCAAGCCAAGGAGTTACAACATATTCAAGCCTTGTTCGTGCAAATGAAGGCGTGTGAGAGTGTCATACAAACGGCCAAGGGAGGGTACATATTGATATATGAAGAAGAGCTTTGAATGCACTATATCCTTACATCACATAGGCGCCTATTCATTAAGGGCAAGATGGACTTTACACTCCATAAGTCCACACTCAAGAGGCGCCCTTCTTAAGCCCTCATTAAGGGCATTTTAGTCATTATCTTGTAATAGTATAAAAAGACATTTTAACTTCTATTTTCACTAGTTTTGAGGAATTGTAGTTTGTAGGTCTTGGACAAGACATTGAAACTAGGGTTAACCCTGTGTTGACATTTTAGCAAGAAAGGTGGGTGCTTGAGGTCATTGATCCCTTTGTGTCCACTTAAGAGTGTGGTGTTATCCATCATTGGTGTTGTGTGTCTTGGTGTTTGATATACACCTTGGTGCTATTCATTGGTGTTGGTGTATGGCTCACTAGTTATCCATTTACTTTAATGCATTGCCTCTTCTTTTGTGTTGAAATCCGAATATGTGTTAACTTATTCTACCTCATCTCATCTTCTTCTCTTTAGTTTGTGTTGTTGTTTTCGGATTCTAGGTAGTTTTTAGTATCACCATCCTAAAGAATGAAATCACTCGGCAGTGAAATATCATACAAACCCTTCGACAAATTATAACTTTTTAAAAAAATATAACACAGCATTAAGGTTAATAATGAAAGTGGAGGATTTCAAGCATGTGTTTCTTCATAACAACAATGCGACGAAGAGATCATGAAAATCCTATTTGATTCTGACATGGAATGTACATGAAACACATTTAATAGCTTCCATGGACCTATAACAAAAGTATTTGTTCGAGAAACCTGCAACATAACGGGAAGGACCACAAGATAGTTACTGTTTCTGCCTGAATTTGACATCACATATGTAACCAAAAAGGAAGGGCAATATCAGACCACCTTGCACCCTTTCAAGGAGGAACATGAGTTTGAGGATTGTTTCCTAGACAAGGAAATAGCTTTCACAGAAGAGGAGCTGAAAGCCACTTGATAATATTCTAACTTCCCTCAACAGATGATGCGGCTACTAATCTTGAACCTTTCTTGAGAAGGTAACATATTTGTATATTTTAGTGAAGTACACAAAGGGTGTTTAGTTTCCCTTACAAGTGAAAGAAAGTGCAAGGAAATGAATCTTGGATCTAACTTAACCCCAAAAGCTAGATCATGAGGAAATGAATGCCTAAATCCATATAAGGAGATCAATTGTGCCCATCCTTTTTCCGATGTGGGACTCTCAACACTCACCGCACGCCCAGACCCTGTCAACTAGAGTGTGGACACTATTACAACCTTGGGAGAACCATAACCAAAAGTTAGCTATTACGGTGGGAGAGCCCAAAGCTATAAATAGCTCACATCAGCATTTTGTAGTACCGATGTGGGACATTGCAATGGAGCATAACAAACCACCACGCTCCGCATCTGTCGTCCTCGACGGATCCACTCTGGGTAGCATTCACTCTACTTGTGGAGGTAGCTCTTTTCTAGGTAGCTTTTTCAAGTCAGGTGTCAGGTGCCTGGACGGTTGTGCCCTAAACATTGTTAGCCCCGACAGAACACTGCCATACCGATGTCACCATCCCAGGCACGATGAGCACGGAGGGTGATGGGTGGCTCTAATACCATGGTTAAGAAATAGATCTTGGGCCTAGCTCAATCTTAAAAGCTAGCTTATACAGAGAGGATTGACCAAGTCCATATAAGGAGACCAATTGCCCATCCATTTTTCAATGTAGGACTCTCAACAGAAAGGAACAAACTCCTAATCCTTAGTCTTCTCATGAGGACACTAAAACATCAAAAAGATATTCACGATATTCTAAAAACTCTTGTTTACACAAAAAACTTAAAGGACTAAGCATTTCATTTTCAACTTTTGGATGTTACTAGACTTATCTTCAAAGCATCTCTAATTTCTTGTTGGCTAGTGACTAAGAGAGGTACCTCCACGACGTAGTGGTACGATCTGCGTACACACTACCCTCCCCGCCCTCCCTAGACCCAATTTGTGGGATGTCACTAGGCATGTTATTGCGGTTGACTAGAAGAGATACCATATTTTTGCAGCATTCTAGAACTTTGAGTATTCTTTATTGCATATCCCACACAATACCTTTCAAGTTAATGAATATCTTCCATAACTGAGTTGTCCAATTACAGTGCAAAAAGAGATGATTGATTGTCTCTGCATCTTGTCTGGATAAGTTACTATAACCTCGAATCCTTGAGACTACAAAGGATAATTTGAATTATTAACACCCCTAGTGATCATCAAATCATCAAATGGGTGCAAATCTTGGAGGCCAGTGGCCAAGTTCGAGCAGAGAAAAAAGTACTCGATGATTTTTTTCATTTGTCTAAGTCTTGATGGGTAGAGTTATCCAGGTGCTCAATATAATAATCGAGGCACAAGCACGTTAGCCCGGATACTATCATTATCTTAAAAAATAGGACAAATTGGATTGCTCAAAGTGAAGGCCCAACTAAGATTCCCTGTAGTTGCTGCTTGCTAGCACGAACCAACTTGCAAGCCTAAATACTCTTTGTGGGAAATATGGAAGTAGTATCGTGAGGGGAAATGAAAAGAACTCCATCAAAGAGTGAAATAGGATATGAAACCATAGGCTCCCCAAAGCAACGGTAGGACTAGGGCTCTGACAACGTTCTCAAGAGAGGTAAGGGGAAGAATTGTGAAATAGAATATAACCCATGCCTAAAAGTTTATTGACAAAATCTTTTCAAGGATAGAATACCAACAAGTTACTCAGCTGCAACTGCTAACTGAAAAGGCTGTCAAAACTTTAGCTTATCAAAAAAGTTGAGGTTGTTGATCCTTGCAACTTGCCTTGGATTTATGTACTTTACATTAGAAATTCACTGCCTTCAGCCATATCATTAAAGGAACTTGTATAACACCACACATGAAATCTACAAAATGACCTCCTCAACTCCCATTTGGAATGAGAAATGGCTAGGTATAATTCTCGTCCAAGATAATAATTTTTTAATTTTAGCTACATTTTGAAATTAGGATAACTCTCTTGAGCCGTGGATCTATCGGAAACAACCTCTCTACTTCTTCACAGGTAGCGGTATGGACTGCGTACATTTTACCCTCCCCAGACTCCACTTTGTGGGAATCAGTGTTTTGGACGGCGAAAGGCAACAAGAGGCGACAAGGCCCCGCCTCGCCACGCGGCGAGGCGAGCGGCGAGGCGAGCGCCTTTTGAATGTACGGCGACAATTAATATAAAAAATTAAAATAATATATAAATGATCAAAATTTCAATAACACTTAATATTAGGAAATATTTCAAGTCAAGAATTAAAAATAGATACTAGAAGTCTAGAACTTAAATGACTCAACAATTCAATATACATAAAACAAGTTTATTCTTCTTCAAGATTTGCATAATCTTCAATTCCGACATGCATTTCATTATATTGCCCCTCATCTTCTTCCTCTTCGGATTCTTCATCAACTAGGGCCTGAGTATGGCTTGAACTTGTCGCTTTTCCCTTGTCAAGTGACCTTGACCTTGAGTTTCTCCTAAGACCATAGATATTATCTTCATCAGCTCCAGCAATTCATTCAATTGTTTCCGCAGTTCAGCCAACTCTTTGGGAGCCATTCTATAAGGAGCTTGTGCAGGGGCAATAGAACCTGACAGCAACTCTATCTTGTGATCAATGTCCTTTCTTGGCGGCAACTCTTTAGGCAACTCGGGAAGCATCACATCAGCAAATTGCTTCAATACTTCAGCAACACAGTCCGTCACCTCCACCTTCACATCTGGCTTCACTTCAATCATGGCAGCAAAGAAAGTTTCATCACCTTTCTTCAATCATTTCTCAACCGAAATAGCAGAAATGACAGGGCCCTTGTTCTTCACTTTCTTTGTCTCCCCGTAAGGATGAGCAACCTTGATAAAACTTGGATTGACTTCGTCCATGATCATCACTCCATCTAAGTGAGGAAAAGGAACAAAGCGAAATTTTCTAAGGAAATCTATCCTAGAATTACTTCAAAATCACCTAATGGCATAGCCATCAAGTTATGCTTCCCCGTCCAACTTCCAACCACCATCTGCACATCATAAGCCATGCCTACAATGGCTTGGGCCTTGGAACTCACAGTTTGGACAAAGGATGGACTTTTCTTCAACTTCAGTCCATATTTTGCAACAACTTTGGCATCCACAAAAGTATGAGTGGCCCCGGTATCTACCATTGCCATCATACGATTGCCATCAACTTTCATCTCTATGTGAATTAAACCAGCATGAGGGTTGAATGACTTTGAGGATTCACCCACAATAGTCAGCAAACTGATATGATTAAGTGATAAACCCAAAGGATTCGCCAAAGCAGCAACAACTTCGTCACCCCCACATTGATTCACATTTCCAGCAAACATAGCATTCACTCTTTCACGATTGGGACAACTCTTCACCAAATGCGGTCCACCACAAGTCCAACAGCCCTTAGTATTGCCATTTTTTCCCTTGTTCTTAGTGTTTCCAATATTCATTAGGGCCTTGCTCTTGTCACCCTTGTCATTTCGTCCCTCTTTCTTCCCTTCCCCTTTCTTCTCTGCCTTTTTCTTAGACTTTGAAGAAGTGGGAATGTCAGAATCAGAACGAGTTGAGCGAAAATCCACCAACGAGTCAGCGGCAGCAATTGCACTAGGCAAGTTTTTCACACTCTGCCTCCTTAATTCGTTTTAGGCCCATGCCTGCATCCCTGAGATGAAGTTATGTAACTTGTCTTCATCAGACATGTTCTGGATGTCTAACATCAAAGAAGTAAATTCCTTGATATAGTCACGAATCGTTCCATGTTGCCTTAGCCTTTTCAACTTGTCTCTAGCAATCCATGAAGCATTACTAGGAAGCAATTGGTCCCTCATTTCCTTCTTCAACTTTTCCCAAGTATCAATTTTGGGACGTCCAGCACTTTCATCATCCGCATTCCAAGTCCTCCACCACAATTTCGCATCACCCGTCAAGTACATCGTGGTGATGTTCAACTTGTCCATCTCAGCAACTCGAGCAGTAGAGAAATATTGCTCTATGTCCCATAGGAAATTCTCCAACTCCTTGGCACTTCTAGCACCACCAAAAGGTTTGGGCACGGGAATTTTAACTTTGGAACTGCCTTCATGAGACTGCCCAAACGCAGCCACAGCACGTCGCAGCACCATCATCTCTGTCTGCAGATCTGCCATCGCCTTGCCTTGGTCCTGCACCAGCAACATCAAGGCCTCGCGTGTGTTCAGAAATTCTGTAGACTGTTCAACTGTTCATCAAACTGGGCACGCAACAGTGTCAGTTCTTCCTTCAAGGCATTGATCTGAGTGATCAAATCCACCAGGCCTTCACTTTGTTCGAGTTCGTCAATAATGCCAATGAAGTTTCGAACTCGTGTAACATAATCGTTTACCATTTTCGTACAGCAACGCTCTGATACCAGTTGAGACAGGGGCGTTTTCTTTTTCGCAACACCACAGCTTGGCAGTCGCACCACACTGCACAACTTCACCCACACATACACTGCACAATCTAAGTATAATAGACTAAGTTTGCAGAAACGTAAAGTACTCAACAATGTACAGGTAACAAGTTCCCAACCTTTATTATTCTCTCAGAATTACAAAGGACAATGCCACACAAATTATACAAATGCATACAACACTCACTGCCTTGTACAATTTCCAGCAACACTATAAATAGACTGCACATGGGCAGTTACAACAGTTACAACCAACGACAACTAGCAGCATGCCATTGGACATGGTTGCATGCTTTATCACATGACTCAACAAGCTGATCTAAGTAATGTTTAAAACATTAAAAATTCAAACTTAGCAACTGCCCCATGTGACAAGCACATAGGCAGCCTACCACCTTTAGCTAATTTTGCCAATGTTCAACACTTGGCCAATTTCCAGCTTTCCAACACTTAACCATTTCGTCTTTGTCTTGTCAGGCTCCTCAGCCACGCCCCGCCTTGCCAGCACCATGCCTTGCCCGTGTCATGTCGTCGCCTGCGCCATGCCACTGTCCGTGCCATGCTGCTGTCTTGGCCATGTTACAGCCTAGGCCACGCCAATGCCTATGTCATGACACTGTCTTGACCATGCCACTGCCCATACTTATGCCATGCCATTGCCTGTGCCATGCCAATGCCGATGTCATGCCAATGCCGTGCCATGCCTATGTCACTGCCTGCACGCATGCCCGCATAGGTTTCATGCGTCTGTCGTCGCCTCATGTGCCCAAGGCTACCTTGCCATCACTCCAGCCACCTTGGTCATCATCAGTTGCCTGCTACCTCATAGCCACCACAGCATGACATTGCTTGTCTTAGCACATGTCAAGGCCAATGTGCACCTTGACATGGCTTGTCAGCCATCATGTCTTAGACTGGGGGTCTAACAGATACCATGTGGACTTATGTGAACCACCTCATCTAATAGCTTAAACTGGTCGAAGGGTACTTAGACTTTCTTTTCATCTAAAAACAATGTACTTGGACTTGTTAATTGTAGGTCTGCAACAGCAAAAATCAGACACCTCAAACCTTTATGCAGTTGCAATTAAACATCTAGGTCATTTAATAAGAACAAGTACTAACATGAATGCAAATTAGTCGAAATCTAATCCACCATGAAGTTGTAGAGTTATTTCTCAAAGTCATCTTATTTTTCATTTTCCATCTGGTAAAGTTATTTCTATGGTGTTTGGGTAAGATAACATTTCAGCTATATAAGTCATAGCTTCCCATCTGACAAACGGTTGACTAAATGATTTCATGCAAAATTGGGGATTCAAATGATGTTACAAACCAACAATAATACTTCAAGATCAAAACCTACCACCTTTAACCAGTTAGAATGAAACTCCTAGGTGATCTAAAGCTAATCTGTTTGGCCGAGCTTCTAGAAAGCACAAGCTTTTTCTTTTTTTGAAAAATATACTTTTTTGGAGATTTAAGGTGTTTGGCCAAAAATAAAAGTATTTTTGAGTAGCAACAGAAGTATATTTTTCTACGGTTGCGTGAAGCTATAAATTTTTGTAAGAAGTAGAAAATCAAGGAAAACCTATCCTTACCAAAAAAAATTATTTACCATACTACCTCTCATTAATTTAACCCACCTCTAACCTCTAACAAATACAAATATAAACACAATCATCTTCTCTTTTTTTTCATTTTTGGTTTAACTATATTTATATTGATAAATAAGCTTAATATATATTTTTAGTTTGAACTAAATAATAACAAGAACTTAATGAAAATACAACAGCAACAATAACATACCCAATGTAGTCCCACAAAGTGGGTTCTGGGGAGGGTAAAGTGCACTCAGACCTTACCCTACCTCAGAGGTAGAGAGGTGGTCTTTGATAGACCTCGGCTCAACGAAAATAAAAAATATTTAAATTGTTTCTCTTTAAATAATATTAATTATAAAAAGAACTTTAATCCAGTATCTTTTCATAATTTGACACATAAAAGAGCCTTTTGGAAAGATTGATCAAACAAAATTTGTTTTTTCAAATACGAAAGAAACACCTTCTCAAATTAATTGGTCAAACAGAAACTGATTTTATCAAAAAGTAATTCTCTAGAGTTATTGTGACAAAAGTGCTTTATCAAATAAGTAGTTTTTAGAAACTTGACCAAACAGACTTTAAGTGTCAATATAGATTATGTCAACAGTGACCTTTGAGTTATTTCTCAAAATATTTGGTTGGAGGTCTACATCTTTTTTTCTTTTTTAATTAAAGGTTGGAGATCTAAATCATGTTGGAGCAAGTTTTTACTGATTGCAGTTAACAGAACAGTGAGGCAGCAAAAGAAGCATTCCCCAGCTTCAACCATAGTAAAAATTGCGCATCAACTTAAGTATCAGAATATCACAAAAACTCATTAACAGAATTATTTAACAATATCAAAATAAACTTAAAGTATCAAAAATGTATCGTCAAGTTAACTAGCTTAGGTTTGAGCTTTGTTGAGCTTATTAAAAATGGGCATCAACTTAAGTTCCACCAATACTCATCAGTACAATTACCTTACTATATCAATATAATTTGAAGTATCACAACTGTCTCATCAAGTAGTTTAGCTTTTGAGCTTCGTTGATCTTATTAAGGAAGCTCAAACTTGGATTGATCCACTTCGCTTTGTTTGCACTCTAAGACATAAAATTATTTTAAAATAGATATAATGTACAGAAATGTAACTGAATTCTTAAGCTTATTTCCAAATTGATTGGACTTAATCTGTACAAATCCTTAAAAATATATTATTTGATGAAGGAACCATTGTAATGCCAACAGAATACTACATTCTATCGTCAAATAAGAATAGAGCTTACAGTGATCCTGTCAATACCCAAGAATGCCCTCATTCTTCTTGCCGTCTCCAGAGCAGCTTTGAACAAAAATGGTGTTCCATTTGATACAACAGCCTCAATATCCCTCCTTGAAAGCAACCTGTAATGCATGACAGATGCACACAAAGATGACGTAATTTTTATTTCATCTTATAAATATCTGAAACCTGTATTTCAGTGTTTTGTCAAAAGCAAAGTGCTAAGAGAAGAATTTATGTTTTGGAGAAGTACTAAATCTTCTTGTCATAAACATCTCAGAAATCAAACATTTTAAAATTCCAAAATTTATAGTAAATTTAGACGAATCAAATAAGAGATACATAAGGTTTATTCAATCTTCAACATACATACTACATAGAAACGCATGAAATATTTCCCAAATAAATACTCTCCAATGCAAACATATATCAAAATCTGCATATCTTTGTCGGGAAAGGGACAAATATACCCCCGAATAAATGGTACGTATGTACCATCTGTCATACTTTGGGTAATATATGCCCCCACCATTAATGAAATGGTACGTATATGCCCCTCACACTAACGGAAGGGGCATATGTGTACCCAAAGTATGGGGGAGGGAATATGGGTACTATTTATCATAGTTCGTGGATATATTTGTCCCTTTTCCGCTTTAATTTTTTTATCCCAAGTAATTAACTCAAACCCAGTACCCGACCCAATAAACCCATCTAACCCGATTTCAAACCAACTCGACTCGGCCTTTATTTTTTTTTTCAAACCTGATACTCCCTCTGTTTTTCTCATAAATGTGAACCTCAATCAAATTGCAGTGACTGGTCGCTGCTGCTGGTTGGTGTTTACCGGTTGGAGGAACTGAATATTAGGCTGGAAGTGGTCGGAGCTAGGGGTGCGGCGACGGCGATGGTTCACCGCAGGGGTGTTTCCGGTTCGACAGAGATGGTGGCTATGTGGTGTTAACCGGTGGTGGGTAGTGTTTTCTCGATGTGATTTCGATGGAAACTGAAACGTGAGGAGTTCAATTTATTTGGTATTGTTTTGAGGCATTACGGATTTTATGGATTCTTTTTTGTGAAACTAGTGGCAGTGGAGTGGAATTTATGGGCGTATTTTTTCAATTGAAATGGAAGAGATGGTGTAATTAGTTGTGTTCATTGTATTGTTGTTATGGCTGGTGTATTGTTGTTGTTGTTGTTAAAGAAGAATTAGAAGAGAGTTGTTGTTATTCCTGGTGGGTGTTACTGTATTATGTATGTATATCGATATAGGGGTGGGAAAATTGCACCTGTTAGATAGGCGTCTCTTGGATTTTAGTTGGGACCGAGTCGAGTAGTGGGTTTATTGGGTTGGATAGTGTTAAAACGAAAAAGGGACAAATATACCCCGAACTATGATAAATGGTACATATATACCCTCTGTCATATTTTGGATACACATACGCCCCTACTGTTAATGTGAGGGGCATATACGTACCACTTCATTAACGGTAGGGGCATATGTGTATCCAAAGTATGACGGAGGCTATGTATGTACCATATATCATAATTCGGGCGTATATTTGTCTCTTTACCGTATCTTTGTCAAAGGAAAATGTCATATCACATATATCCTCGATTATTTATTTCTGTATTTTATTTTACTTGACACCCAATATTTATTTCTGTATTTTATTTTACTTGACACCCAATACGCAAATAATGAATACTCTTGCTCATGCCACAACCAAAATAATCCTATGACCATTTGAAGTGTAACCAATCTTCACTATGCCATATGCTATTTCAGTTCTTAAGAAAAGGTCTCCAAACGGCAATATGTCTACCTTGCAAGTAACTTTATTTAGAATTCACAAGAATGGTTAAGATTATTGCCAGTGTACATAGAGATAAAAATTTAAGAGATAATAAAAAAAAAAAGAAGGAAATCAAACCCGATGAGATTTGGGCGCTCCCGAGCAAACGCTAAGCAGAGGCTAGCAGCACGAAGGAATTCATCCGACAACTCCTCGTATGCCACGACGGAGTCCTCTACTGCAGGAGCTAGTTGGTCATTGCCAGCAAGAACACTAATTAAGCTACGCCATTCAGGCCAGGGGTGGGGGGTAAAAGAAGAAGAATTGAGTGGGCTATTATTATTATTATTGATGGATTGCGCGTGGAATTGTTGCTGGGAGGAATTGGGTGAAAGAGGGGATATATGGGTGTGACTGTAGACTGTGAGGCGGCGAGAACAGCATGGCAAACGACGAAACTGGAGGAAAGAGGGGCGCCCTAGGTGATTAAGGAGTGTAGGAAATGGAGTGGCTAGGAGGGAGATGAACCTCCAAGTGCTGCCCATGTTTCGGATTTTGCTACACAGAGAGACGAGAAATGCTTCTGGCTCACTTTTAAAACAGTGATTTATGTTTTTTCAGGTAAGAAATAAGTATAATAACTAATTAAGCTATAAGAATTGTTTTTATTATTTTATTTTTATATCTTTTTAACAGAGTAATCTATGTTATTTTTAGATTATAATTTTCATTTATAACTGTAACTATTAATATTCTTAATTTATTGATTTGAGAGTTATTTAAATAGTTTTTTAAACGATATATTCTTCTTGAATAATTTTTTAAATTCTTTATATTATTGTTAAGTCTTTTGATATTTATTTTGGTTTTTCAATACCAATTGTGATATTCTTTTAATAATGGTTGTACTACTTTCATAATGATATGTATAAACTATTCATGGATTAAAATTCTCTATAGGTATTTGGTAATAATTAGTATGTAAGATAGTATAAGTAGATATGAGAAATGGCTTCTGGCATGTTGAAAAATCTGATGAAAAATGAGGCCATCTAACCAAAAGTCGAACCACAAGAAAAAGGCAACTCCTTTACATTTACCTTAATTAAAACTTTGACTCATTTATATTAGTATGCTTAAAAATTTCATTCATTTATGTCACTGTTATTTTATAGAAAGTATTTGTAAAATTACTTTTGTCATGGGACTTTTTATTAAAGGTTCATGTCATTAAATTCAAATTAACCAATATTATTCAAAATCAAAATTAAAAATCGAACCCATTACATAATCCGACCCACACCCTACCTAATTAATGGGTCCAATTTTTTTTATTTTAACTGGATCTTATTTTTATTTTAGTAAGTCAGATTTTTATTTTAACGGGTTAAATATTTAATTTTGATTTAAAATAATATTGATTGATTTAGATTTGATGATGTGGACTTTTAACAAGAACTCATATGGTAAAAGTGATTTTTCAAAACCATCGTTAAAAAATAAGGACACAAATAAAACTTTTTTGTAACACCAATGACATAAATAAGTTGAAACCTTAAGACAGTGACATATATAAGTCAGACTTTTAACGGATGTCATAGATGAGTCATTTCTAATAGTTTGATGATATGTTTGAGTTTTTCTTTATTTTAAAAAAAGGACTCTTACAGCTACATAATTTGTATTTTCATATTATATCCACATAGCTCCTTTTTTTTAAGCAATAATGCTTATACACAATGTTTATCCTCAAAAAGATACAATTGAATTTATAAGTGAGGCTTAAAGGGTAAGAGGTTCAAATTTAATCATACTTAGAAAAATAATTTACAACATTGAAAAGTAAAGAATAAATAATTAAGTTATTGAAATGTAAAGGACGATAATTGATGTGGCCTGAGCTATCAGGAGTTGGGTGATCTGCATAGATGGATCGTAATTGCGAAATATCAACCAAGCGAAGCTAAAATTGAAATAATAGTCAACTTGATACTACAGAGCTAATCTCTCCATCCTATTTTATGTCGCACCATTTAATTCAGCATGCTATTTAAGAAACAAAGGAAGACTTTTGAAATATATCAAGTGTTGTTTTCTGTTCACTTTCATTAGTTTATCCTTTTTCATAGTTGTTTTATGATATTTTTTATCTGCGGGTGTGGGTGACACTGATTCCAAGATGGTTGGATGAGAATTATGCAAGTTTTTCATTTTGAATGGTTTAAAAGATGATATGGTTGACCAAAGTCAACAGTTGATGAAGATAAGTTCGAAATGAAATTTTGACCATTTCATTGACTTTGGAATGTGACTTTTGAATTCGTTAGAACTTTAGTTCAAGTTTAGATTGTCACGACCTGATTTACGAGTCATGGTGGCACCTAGTTTACCCCACCAGTAGGTAAGTCAAATCATAGCCCAGAGTTATACGCAATGGCTAATTCGGTGGAAAATGTCCTAAAAGTCGAAAATTTACAAGTAAAGACTTACAATAATAATAGTCTAAAAGATAGATAAAACATCAATAACTATCCCACGATCCAGTAGTGTCGATATAAGATCTACTACAAAAGGAACATAAGTACTAAAATAGTAAAATACAAATTCATCTCGAATAGTGAAAGACTAGACATAGATGATAGAAGGGAGAAGGGGCAACTCCGACTCTGACAGCTTACCCTATTTCGAAATCAACTCAGCACGATCGTCACGTCAACAACGACCACTAGTACTCGAATCTACACCGAAAAGGTAGAGAAGTGTAGTATGAGTACCAAAACCACGGCTACTCAGTAGGCATTATCGATTGACTGAGCTAAATTATGATATAAATATGATAAAGATGTGAGATAAATAAGCTAAGTCAAGGTAAAAGGGAAACTTAAAAATAAGCTCCAACACTGCAAATAAATAACTGAAATAAACATAAAATGAAAGAAAACATAATTAATACTACAAGACTAGACATCATAAGCTAGTAAGTGCGAAAAAATAAATAACCCAACGTAGCCCCCATAAGCCCGGAGGATGCAATCAAAGGAAAGTCAATAGCCAAAGTTCCGTAAATTTATCGAATATCAAGCCATAACCACGAATTCATCCAAATCATATCAAATCATAAATAAACTCTCAATGTCGGACTTGAACTGGAACTCAATAGCATCACCATTTGTCGTACTTGAATCGAAACTCATGTCATCAATATCATCATCATTTGTCGGACTTGAAACAAAATGCAATATCAATAAACCACCAGGTTTTGCCCGAAATTAGCAGCAACTCCTAAGTACCAAGTTAGCATAATCATGTATCCAATCTCCTCAATCTCCAAAATTGGTATTTTAAAGGGTATAACATACGTTTAGAAGTCTACAAGAGCTAACACAAATCTTGATCTAAGGTGGGTCGGAGGGGCCCACTTTTAATCCTTGAAATCCTTCCTAAGGCAAATTCTATCCCGGGCTAGGTTAAGGTATCTAAATTCACTTTTAGATGTTAAATAAGTCATAATTAGCTCTAAGATAACAATTTTATCCAAATCATGTGTAACTAAGTCAATTCCGCCAAAATTATGACTTTTTAATAGGATAAACAGTCCAAATACTACTAATTATACCAATCATGCCTTCAATGCCTAAATCCCATCCTTACCTAGCATAATATCATAATTATACTACAAATTAGCTTAATATATGAAGAATATAAACCTAGCCTATCTGGAGCCAAAGAAAAGTTCGAAGAATTCGTTAAACCAATGATTTCCTTTTTTGAGAAGCTTTCGCAAGATGTCATGCTATCAAAATCACAATCTACTCATTAAAATGAGAACAATGATACCCATATTGCACTATTATGCTTTAAATTCAAAATTATGTAAAAAAATTATATGGGGCTCGCTTGTGAAGTAGTACTTTTGAAACGAACAACACGTCCCTTTATGCTCAAGAAATATTTACCCTCAAGAATGAGTGAATTCCGAACTCAAATGGTGCTACAATCAATCCACCAATATTCTAGGGATTTTGGAAAATTATGAGAGTTTAATCCATGAAATTGATGAAAACTTACCAAGAATTCGGAGAAGAAACGTGTTATTCGAGCTTACAAACACTCCTAAATCACCCACTAACAGTTCTCCCAAGTTTTCACACTTTTAGGGTTCTACACTCTTAAAAATGGGTGAAAATGGGAGAAATCGGACTAAGTGAGGAATTTATAGTGTTCTTAGGTGTTCAATTGTCGCTTAAGTGGGCACTGAATCGCTTAAGCGGGCATCGCTTAAGTGACCAAGTGTCATTTTAGCAATACTTGCTATTGCTACGCGTGTCGCTTAAGAGCTAAAATCATCGCTTAAGCGATACCTGCAAGGCAAACCAGGTTGCTTAAGTGACTGGCTGGTCTCCTAATCGACCCAATAGGCTCTTAAGGAAATGCACCAGCACCAGTTGATACGGAGAATAATTTTGAGTCCATCTACCCCTCAGAATTCATCCAAACCGCCGTATACGCAAATGAATTATGCTACCCTATTAAATTCGATGTTCCAGACTCAATGGAGAAGTCGAAGTTTCCATCCAAGGTCATTTTTACGAAAAATTTGTTCCACACATACGTGCCATTTTTCATAACTTTCAACTAATAGCCCGATATGAGTCTGGAAGACTCGAAACCCAGACCAAGGGTCCACATAGACTAAAATCAACGTTCCAAAGATGTTGGGACTGTCAAAATTAGCATATGAGGTCATTTGACTAAAGTTTCACTCGGTATCTAATTCTAACTAGCAAAGACTTTAAAGCGGGGAATTGGCTCTAAAACTCAAACAAACTGCCCAGTAACTGAACTGTCATCTCCAGCAAGTCATAAATGATTTAGGGCAGCTACAGGAAAGCTCTAAATAGCGAAATGAGTGGAAATGCAGAAAATGACTTGAAGGGTCATTACAATATCCACTACTAAAAGAACTTTTGTTTGTGAAAGTAAGTGATTAGGATGTACCTAAAGCCTCAAACAGGTGAGGATACTGGGTCCTCATCTCTCCATCAATATCCTATGTAGCCTCATCTACTAGGCGATGCCTCCACTGAACCTTAACTACCGGAATCTCTCTAGTATGTAACCGTTTGACATCACTGGCTAATATGAGAACCGGCTCCTCCACGAACGTCAACTCCTTATCTAACTGGACTAGTCCTATCTAAGCATATGTGATGCATTTGGGATGTATCGCCGCAATATAGAAACATGAAAACTCGATTGGACAAAAGCAAAATTTGGGGGTAAGTCTAACTCATAAGCCACAACTCCAAATGTGCGAAAGATCTCAAAAGGTCCAATATATCTAGGGATGAGCTTGCTTTTCCTCCCGAACCTCATCACACCCTTCATGGGCAATACACAGAGAAATACCCGGTCACCAACTCCAAATCTCAAGGAACAAAGTTTACGATCTACATAAGCCTTTTGTTATTCTGAACTGCCTTCAACCTATCCTGAATCACCTTAACTCTATCCAACGAATCCTAAAGCAGGTCAGTACCACGGGATCTAATCTCAGAGGTCTTAAACCACCCAATCGGAGAATGACATCGCCTACCATATAGAGCCTTAAAAAGCGCCATCTCAATACTTGAATGGTAGTTATTATTATATGCAAACTTTGCAAAAGCTAAGTGTTTCTCTCACTGACCCCCAAAATCTAAAACACAAGTCGGAGCATATCCTCTAGAAACTAAATAGTTTGCTCCAATTGCCCATTGGTCTGAGGATGAAAGGTTGTACTAAGATCCACCTGAGTACCTAACTTCTTCTAAAAAGCTCTCCAAAAGCAAGAAGTGAACATTGAACCCCGATTTGAAATAATAGATATCGCCACACCATGGAAATGGATAATTTTATGGACATAGATACGGGCTAACCTCTCGACGCTGAAGGACATTTGAATAGGAATAAAATATGTTGATTTGGTCAACCGATCCACAATGACCCAAATACCATCAAAATCATAAGAGGTGTGAGACAAACCACTAATAAAATCCATGGAAATTTGCTCCTACTTTCACTCGAGAATGAACCTCACGCAAAATTGCCTGAATCAAGTAATCAACCCTTGAAACACAAATACAGCTATCAAATCTCAAAACACCCTCAAAATCTATGATAACCCTCTTGGACTTACCACTAAACACCTGATGATAGATAATGCAAAGTCTCATATCCTTAAACTGACGACTCTGAATCTACTCAAATAGGAAAGACCTTGCCTCAAGACCAAGACTTAAACGGATAGGATCATACTCGAAGGATTAGATCAATCACAATTTATCACTATCTTGATCGCCTCCAATTGATGATGCACTAGTAAGAATCCTCCTGGGGTCTGAAATATCAAGTTGCACCATCAAGTTGGCTAAGGAATGGATATCCTATGCCAACGGCCTCTGAGAAACTAAGATAGAAGCCAAACTACCCAAACTTACCCTTTTTCGGCTCAAGGCATCTGCTATCACGTCCCCCTGCCCAAATGACATAAAGTAGAGATGTCATAATCCTTAAGTAACTCCATTCATCTACGCTGCCTAGAATTAAGCTCTCTCGGGGTCAGAAAATGCTAAATACTATGATGATCCATGAAGATCTCACAATGCACGCCATAAAGATAATATCTCCAAATCCTTAGTACAAAAACTACCGCCGCCAACTCCAAATCAAGAGTGGGGTAGTTGTGTTTGTGAACTTTCAATTGCCTCAATGCATAAGCAATAACTCGACCCTGCTGCATCAACACACAACCCAAACCAACACCAGAAGCATCATAATACACTGTAAATCCCTCATTTTTTTATAGAAGGAGCAAATATAGGAACTGAAGTAAGAAATCCCTTGAGCTTTCTAAAGATTGACTCATACTTTTCAGACCATCGAAAAAAAACCTCCTTTCGAGTCAATCTAGTCATCAGTGCTGCAGTAGTAGCAAAAATCTTAACAAACTGTCTGTAGTAATCGGCCAAACCAATGAAGCAATGAACCTCAGACGGAGATGTAGGTCTGTCCCAATCATAAATAGCCTCAATCCTTACTGGGTCTACCATAATCCCATCCTTAGACACCACATGCCCAAGGAATATCACCAACTCAAGCCAAAATTACACTTAGAGAATTTGGCAAAAAACCTATGATCTCTCAAAGTATGGAACATAATCCTTAAATGTTCCATATACTCTTCCAATATACAAGGGTATAATCGATGAACACAATCACAGAGGTATCCAAATAAGGCCTGAACACACAGTTCATCAAATCTATAAATATGGTTGGGGCATTGGTCAACCCAAATGACATCACTAGGAACTCATAATGACCATAACGGATCCCAAATGTTGTCTTTGGGAAATCCTCATCCCGAATCCTCAATTGATGGCAACCCCACCTCAAGTCGATCTTAAAGAAAATTGCTACACCTTGAAGTTGGTCAAATAAATCATCAATGCGAGGCATAAGATACCGATTCTTTACTGTCACCTTATTAAGCTTCTTATAATCAATACACACATGCATGAAACATCCTTCTTCTTCACGAACAAGACATGACTTGGTTTAGTAAAACCCTTACTAAGAAGGTCCTGAAGCTGAGAATTCAGCTTTTTAAGCTTGAACATGAGCCATATGGTAAGGTACTACAGAAATAGTTTGGGTGCCCAACTTAAGATTAATAACAAACTCAATATCACGCTCAGTACAAAGACTAGGTAGATCGGTAGGAACACATCAGGGAATTAACGCACTATAAAAATAGAATTAAGCGATGGACTCTCTATGCTAACATCATGAATATAAGCGACATAAGACTCGCAACCCCTCAAAATAAGTCTCTTATCCCGAATATAAGAAATAATCCCTATCGTCTCGCTGCTAATATCTTCTTGCCACACAACCGAGGGTATGTCGGGCATGGCTAAGGTAACAGGATAGGCAAAATAATCCAAGACTGCATGGTAGTGGGATAACCAGTCCATGCCCAAAATCACATCATAATCCACCATATCTAATATAATAAGATCAACCCGAGTTTCAAACGTTCGAATAGTCACAACACGTGATCTATAAACCTGATCCACTACTAAAGAATTACCCATGAGAGTAGATACACATAATAACATAGATAATGAATCCCACGGCAACTCTAACTGCAGGGCAAATAAGAATACACATTAGAATAAGTGGATCCCAGATCAAATAAAGTTAAAGCCGACCTATGGCACACTAAGATCATACCTATGATAAGAACATCTAAAGACTCAGCCTCGGTCTAGCAGGTATGACATACAACTGACCATGCCTCCCTCTGGATATACCTGTCAAACTGGCCGGGCTGACGCGTCCTGACCCAGCCCACTTATAAAAATCGGTCCTATTTGACCCGGCCCGGTCAGCCCACGGGCTATAGGGTATCGGGTCCCAGGCCGGTTTATTTTTTTGGTTGGGCCCGGTTAACTCGGCTCGGACCAAGCCCGGTCAGGACTCGCCGGTTAACCGGCCCAATTTTTTTTTTTTTAAATTTGAAAATTGGGCCAAACTAGCCGTTGGCCCAACGGCTATATAGTCGTTTTTGGGTCCAAACGGCTAGTTTGGCCTTTTTTATTAAAAATAAATAAATTTACATTTAAAATTATTTTTTAACCCTAAAAAAATTCCTATAAATACCCTACACTTTCAAATCATTTTCCACACAATTTTTCATTTTCTTAATTCTCATTCTCTCTCAATTCTCAATTCTCAATTCTCAAACATTCTATATATTTAATTTCCTAAAGTGCTCACTTTAATTTTTTAATTTTGCGATTACAAAGTACGAGTGAAAGTTTCTAAAGTCGCAACCTTCGGATACTTCCAAAATTTGGTATTGTCATTCCATCTCTTACGTTTAATTTTTAATTTGTGTATTAATTATTGAATATTTAATTTTATTATATTTGTATATTTTGGATTTTTTTAGTTTAATTTATATTATGGATAAATTAAGAAACCTCGCCACCAAAGGTGTTAAAAAATTTTGTTCCGAAAGTGGAAGTGGTAGTAAAAAGAGAATTACTAGTGGTAGAGGTACTTCAAGAAGTAGATATACCCGTGTGCCTCCGACACCGCTTAGTTAACCTTTTGAGAAAGAAGAAGGTGTACCTTTAGGTGTAGGTGGCCACGATATGGATTATGTAGAAGCTCAGGAAAATTATGGTATAGAAGAAAAAAATAAAATAGATGCGGTTAATTTAGACGAAGATGATGAAAATATTAGTGAGACACCCGCAGTAGGAAATGCTAACGTTAGATCTGAATCGGTTAATCTCCCTCCCCGTCCTGCCCGTGCTCCAAGAGCTCGTAAAACAACTAGTATTGCATGGTAATTTTTTGAACGTATATCAAATACAGAGGTGCAATACAATATTTGTCAACAAATATATAAGGATAAAAAAGGAGGCAAGCAAGGGGGTACGGGTACATTAATGAGACATATAGGTGATGTTCATGAAAAAGAGTCAAATATTGCACAAGGTGGTGCGGATAATTGTGGGCCAACATAAGCTAGAATGGACCCATCAATCAGTCAGGTAATGAAGAAGTATAATAAATTGAGGGTCCGGGAAGAAATAGTTAAAATGGTAGCTGTGGGTTGTTTGCCTTTTAGTTTTCCTTCTTCTGATGCTTTTATTCATTATATTCAAGCAATTTATAATCCTATGTTTAATGGTATTCCTAGAAGTACTTGTCGGGCTGATATTTTTAGACTTCATTCACAATATTATTTTTAGTTATCAACATTGTTAAAAAATATTGATTGTAGAATGTCCCTAACTTCTGATCTTGGGCGTGCTGTAAATAAAAATAATTATTTAACTATTGCTTGTCACTGGATAGATAGTAGTTTTGTTATGCAAAAATGTATTCTTGTTTTTTTATATGATAAAAATCGTAAACATACTGGAGATTTTATTGCTAATTCGATTGCTAAAGTTGCAGAATTTTATGGTATCGAAAATAAAATCTTATGTATTGCTTTTGATAATGCTTCTAACAACAAGACTGCTATAACAAAATTAAAATCTAAGCTATCTCCGTCATTACCTGAAAAATATTAAGTGTGCATGTCATATATATAATTTAATTGTAAGAGGTGGTCTTGAGTTTTTTGAGTTTTATATTGAAAAAATATGGCATACCGTTGGTTTTATTCAAGAAAATAATCGTAGAAGTAGAACTAGAGACTTTAAACTTAAATGTGAACAAAATGGACTTGCACCGATATTGATGCCTGATACTAGATGGAATGCTACGTATGATTTTTTAAAAACTTGTTATAAATATAGAGTTTCTATTACACTATCTTTTAACCAATATTGTGGTTCGTTTGCTGATTCTGCTGATTGCATGTTACATGATTCTGATTGAGTTGTAATTAATGATCTTGTTAAGTTTTTGGAAAAAATTTATATAGCTACGGTTGAATTTTTCGGTGCTTATTATCCTACTGTTTGTAATATTTTGGCATACATAGCCGATATTTCTGGTTTGCTCAAAGAATATAAAAATAAAGAAGGTTACAAAAATGTTGTTGGTGCCATGTTTGCTAAATTTTAAAAATATTTTTTTTCGATTCCCCCTATTTACTTGTTTGGTGCTATGCTAAATCCTTGTATGAAATATAATACTATGTGCCACTTTAGTACTCTTATTTATTCAAATTTAGAGATACATACTAACAATGATTCTCAACAAGTACAACCTGATTTGTGGACGGCTATGGGTGATGCGAATGAGTACATAGATAAATTATATAATCACTAAGCTGATTTAGTTGATTTAGCCATACCTACAAATATTACTCCAACTGTCGCTCCTCATCCTCCTGAGGAGCCATCATCTTTTAAAAGGTCGTCATATGGTGGTTTTCCTGATCACTTTTATGATTTAAATTATTGGAACAATGTCGAGGAGGGAGCTTACACATCAACTTATCGGGAAGAGCTTAGGTATTATCTTCGGTCGCCGCTAGAAGATCGCAGACGATGGATCAACGCTTTGGATTGGTGGAGGAGTAATGAAACACAATGTCCCGTGCTTTCAAGATTAGTTAGAGATATCTTGAATGTTCCAATGCCAACCGTTGCATCGGAGAGCGCTTTTAGTCAAGGACGACAACAACTTGGAGACAACCGACATTCATTGGGAAGCAATGCAATGAATGTTCTCGTTTGCCTCAGAGATTGGATTAGAGCTGAACGAAGAAATTAAAGAATGGAAGCGAAACCGAACGACGAGCAGAGATTTGAAGAAATTATGACTTCACGAGAGAACTCAGCAGAATCAAGTTCAATGCATGGTTTTGCCTCCATTGACTTTGACTATCCTATGCAAGTTCCCGTTAATATTAACATGAGTGAGTTGGAGAAAATGATGCAAAATTTGTAGAATTTTCATTCATGTAAATTATAAATTTTGGATCATTTTGCAATAAATAAAATTCAACATTCATTCATTCCTCAGTCCTTACTTCGTAAATTTTTCCATTTAATGATTTAAATTGAATTTCTAGTTTAAATAAAAAACTTAGTTTTAATATATTATTAATTTACTATTAAGTATTAAACTATTATTAATTTATTATATTAAGTAGCATATATTTTATTTAAAATAGTGCATATATGTGTATATATTTTCTAAAATAGTATATATTTAACATATACATGTGTATATGTTTTATAAATTAGTATATAACTATATATATAGTGTATGTATATATTGTAGTATATTTTATTTAAAGTAGTACGTATATATGTGTATATATCTTCTATAGACGTATATATTTAACATATACATGTGTATATGTTTTATAAATTAGTATATAACTATATATATTGTAGTATATATATAATGTAGTATATTTTATTTAAAGTAGTACATATATATTGAATGGTGCGTATATATGTGTATATATCTTCTATAGACGTATATATTTAATGTATACATGTGTGTATGTTTTATAAATTAGTATATAAATATATATATAAATATTGTAGCGTGTATATATTGTAGTATATGTTTTATATAAAGTAGTACATATATTGAATGGTGTATATATGTGTATATATCTTCTATAGATGTATATATTTAATGTATACATGTGTATATGTTTTATAAATTAGTATATAACTATATATATAAATATTGTAGTGTATATATATTGTAGTATTTTTTATTTAAAGTAGTACATATATATTGAATGGTGCGTGTATATGTGAATATATCTTCTATAGACGTATATATTTAACGTATACATGTCACATGTGTATATATTTTATAAATTAGTATATAACTATATATATATATATATATATATATATATATATATTGTAGTATATGTTTTATTTAAAGTAGTACATATATTGAATGGTATATATATATGTATATATATCTTCTATAGACGTATATATTTAATGTATACATGTGTATATGTTTTATAAATTAGTATATAACTATTTATATAAATATTGTAGTGTGTATATATATATATATATTGTAGTATATGTTTTATTTAAAGTAGTACATATATTGAATGGTATATATATATATATATATATATATATGTATATATCTTCTATAAACGTATATATTTAACGTATACATGTCACATGTGTATATGTTTTATAAATTAATATATAACTACTATATATATATTGTAGTATATGTTTTATTTAAAGTAGTACGTATAGTCGTATATATTGAATGTTATGTATATATGTGTAATTGTGTATACATGTATATATTTTTGAAATTCTAATGTAGTATATACTATATATATAGTGTATATATATTGTTTAACGTATTTAAAATGTATATAGGTGGGTATATATAGTGTTTATTAGAAAAAAACTATTTTTTTGTATTTTGACCGGTTTTGATCGAATTTTTAATCGGGTTTGATCGGGTTAAGGTTGGTTAAACCGGGTTGGGCTAAGTTGGCCGGTTCAGGGTTGTTCTTAAAAAAATTACTGTTGGACCCGGACCCGAAACCGGCCCGACCCACCTAACCAGGCCCGGAATTGGCCCAGCCCACAAACTGGTTAAAATTAACGGGCCGATTCTGGGTTGATCCGGCCTGGCCCACTTGACACCCTTACCCCTGGCTAGGATCCTAGCCAATCCTAGCCAATCTTTTGTCCAACCTACCTAAGAATATTCACGAGCACCTTGGAAACTATCCTGACGACCATGTACACCACCTTTAGCAGGGGGCAGAATTGCCCAAATCGGTGGAACACTCTAAGCCGAAGAAACCATCGCTCCATGCTCTATCGAGAAATAGAAAAAATCCCCACAACTATAACATGTCCCAAGAACTATACTAAAACCAGAAGATTTGACTAACCCAGAATAACCACCACAAATAGAATAACTAGAAGACGAACCCCTCGAAGGCTGGACACTACCCTGTCCAAGATGATCACTGTAAATAGACTGACCTCTATTGGTAATCTTAAGTGCAGCCTGAATGATCCAACTAAACTGACCCTAATGTTAATACGACTGACGCGGATGGTACCTACCCTGAGAACCACCGCCTTTGAACCGTGAGCCACTCCGGTTCCTATGAAACCACCCTGATATTGCGGTCTCTTATTGCTACCCCCTTGGGCCTAACTATGCATCTCCACTATAATTTGAGCATGATGAGAAACCTCCCATAAAAAATCTACCTGTAGCAACCAAACTCTGTGTAAACATATGAAGAGAAAGTCTTAATCCCCGAACAAAACAACAAACCCTCTCATACTCAGTAGTTAGAATAAAAATAACATGTCTAGACAATTCATGAAATTGAGCCTCATACTCCACAATAGTCATGGAGCCCTGATCCGACCTTAAAAATTAATCCCTCAGACGATCCTTAAGGCTGCGAGACATATACTTCTCTAAAAAGATCTCGGAGAACTGAGTCTATATCAATGAGGGAGATCCAGATGGCCTAGAATCAAGATGAACTCTCCACCAACGTCGAGTCACCAAATCCAACTGTAAAGTAAAGTAATCTACACCATGAGTCTTAACTAGGCCTAAATTACTAATCTTATCCTCACAAGCAATCAAGAACTCCTAAGTATCTTCGCCCGGTACACCAGAAAACCAAGGTGGAGCCAATCTCAAGAACCTACCCAAAATCTTTTTATCCTCAACAAACATAGCAGACTGGGAAATTATAAGCTGAGCTACTACTGGTGGAGGAGGGACCTCAACTCTGGGAGCCGCAGCTACAGGCTGTTCTCTGCCTCAGTACCACTTTGATTCACGAACTGTGCAATATCAAATGGTGCACCACCAACTAATCCCAAGAGCTGAACCAATGCATCCCTAAGCATTGAAGAGAAAATAAATCCCGGTAGAGCTTGTTCCTAGCCAACTGCTGTCTGGGTAGAAAAATCTTTAGCTTGAAAGTAGGGATATGGTATGGTGAAGGCCCCCTATTCTGGACCCTAGCTTGGGATATATCTCTAGGATGTCCACGATATCTAGCTCGTCGACAAACAATGATAGGATCCCTAGGCTCGAACTCGAGATACTCATCTCGTGTAGTGGTAGCACGTGTCCTAGCTATCTATCGAAGAGTGAAACCAAGAGAATCTTTAGAAACCAACTCAGACCCTTAGCACGAAATGAGTGAAAGAAGTGAAGAATTCTAAAGAATGCCGTATAGACTCCCAAAGAAATGGACGTCATCATTCTGATACACGGGATTCTACTAGACACTTGCTCTTGTACAAACAACACTAGCGTATCTAGGCTCTGATACTAATTTATCACGACTGATTTATGAGTCATGATTGCACCCAATTGACCCCACTATTAGGTAAGCCAAACCACAGCTCGAAGTTATACACAATGGGCTAATTTGGTGGGAAAAGGCCTAAAACCCAAAAATTTACAAGTAAAAATTTCCAATAATAATAAGGTAATAATAATAGTCTAAAAGATAGATAAAAGAGCAATAACCATCCCATGACCTAGTAGTGTCTGTACATGAGCTACTACAAAAGAAACATAAGTACTAAATAGTCAAATACAAATATATCCCAAATAGTGAAATACTAGACATAGATAATAAAAGAGAGAAGGGGCAACTCCAACTTCGAAAGCTCACCCTATCTCCGAAATCAACTAAATACGATTTTCACGTCAGCGACGGCCATTTGTACTTGAATCTGCACCAAAAAGGTACTGAAGTGTAGCATGAGTACCAAAACCACAGGTACTCAGTAGGCATCATCGACCGATTGAGCTAAATCATGATATATATACGATAAATATACGAGATAAATAAGTTAAGGTAAAAGGGAAAACCTAGAAATAAGATCCAACAATTTAAATAAATAAGTGAAATAAATATAACATAAAAGAAGGCATAGCAAATACTAAAAACTACCCCCCATAAACAGTAAGTGCGAAAAAGTAAATAACCCAATGCGAGATGGCCCCCAAAAGCCAGTAAGTGCAGAAAAGTAAATAACCCAATGCGGGCCCCCATAATCTCGGAGGATGAAATCAAAGAAAAATGAATAACCAAAGTTCTATAAATTTACCAACTATCAAACAATAACCATGAATTCATCCAAACCATACATATTATAAATAAACTCTTAATTCCATACTCGAATCAGAACTCAATAACATCATCATTCATTTACTGGACTTAAACTTGAACTCATGTCATCAATATCATCATTTGCTAGACTTGAACCAAAACTCAATGTCAATAAACCCACCGGGTTTTGCCCCAAATTAGCAGCAACTCCCAAATACCAAGTTAGAATAATCATATATCCAATCTCCTCAATCTCCAAAATTAGCATTTTAAAGGGTATAATATGCGTTTAGAAGTCTACAAGAGCTAACATAAATCTTGGCCTAAGATGGGCAGAAGGGCCCTATTTCTAATCCCCAAAATCCATCATAACACAAATCTACCCCAGACTAGGCTAAAGTATCTAAATTTACTTCTAGATGTTAAATAAGCCATAATTAGACCTAAGATAGCAATTCTACCCAAATCATGTGTAACTAAGTCAGTTCCGCCTAAGTCACAGCTTCTTAATAGGCTAAATAGTTCAAATACTATTAATTATACCATTCATACTCTCAATTCCTAAATCCCATCCCATATCTAGCATAATATCATAATTATACTATAAATTAGCTCAATCTATAAAAAAAATAAATCTAGCCTTTCCTGGACTCCGAAGAAAAGCCCAAAGAATTTGGTAAACTGATAATTTCCCTTTTCAAAAAGCTATCGCAAGATGCCACGCTATCAAAATCATAATTTACTCATCAAAATGAGAACAATGATACCTATATTGCACTATTATGCTTCGGATCCAAAATTATGTAAAAATCATATATGGGGTCCTGTCACGACCCGAGCCGGGGCCCTGGCCACGATGGGCATCCCAAACCACAAAGGCTCTAGAGACCTCTGTCTCTGCCCAACCCACTAGTGATATTATCCGCTCTGGGCCCAGGCCCGCACGGCTTTAAAATGCATCACTAGGGAGTTAGGCTTTCTTACTTATATATCCAGTATCCCTTCTGTGTTTTGCCGATGTGGGACTCCTTATCCTAAGTTGTGGTGTTACATATACCCCCCTTATGGGCTCAACATCTTCGCTGAGGTTTGCCTCACTGAATGAGATTTTCCTGCACTCAGGACTGAGGTTTTCCCCACCTTACCGGGATTTGCCTACACTCAGTTTGAACTCTGGCCCACACCGAAAGGGCTGACACAGGAGCGACTCTGATATCAAGTTTGTAACGCCCTAAAATCTAATTCCTGGGATGCCACACAGATCTCAGAACTACTTGTAGTTCGGAGCACCGTGTGGCATCCCGAGAATCAGATTTTTGGGCGTTACAGGTCCGCTTGTGAAATTGCATTTGAAATCAACAACATAGTCCTTTATGCTTAAGGAACATTACTCTCAAGAATGGGTGAATTTTGGGCTCAAATGATGCTACAAGCAATCCACCAATACTCTAGAAATTTTGGAGAAATTATGAGAATTTAATCTATGAAATTGATGGAAACTTACCAAGATTCAGAGAAAAACTGCATTATTTGAGCTTATAAACACTCCAAAATCACCCACTACCAGTTCTCCCAAGTTTTCATACTTTTTAGGGTTCTAAACTCTTGAAAATAGGAGAAAATGGGATAAGGGCTAAGCGGGGAATTTATAGTGTTCTCAGGTGTCCATTTATTGCTTAAAAGGGCATCACTTAAGCGACCAAGTGTCGCTTTACTGGTCGCTTAAGAGATACTTGCTACTGCTATGCATGTCGCTTAAGCACCAAAGCTATCAATTAAATAATACTTGCTGGGCAAGCCAGGTCGCTTAAGCAACCCAATGGGCGCTTAAGCGACCCAATGGGCACTTATGGGAATACACCAGCACCAGCACCAACACCAACTAAGACTTGGAATTATTTCGAGTCTCTATCAACCTCTCGGGATTCATCCAGAACCCTATATATGCAAATAAACTTTGCTACCCTATAAAATTCTTTGTTCCGGACTCAATGGCGTAGTCAAAATTTTCATCCAATGTTGTTTTGATAAAAAGTGGGTCCACATTCGTGTCTTTTTTCTTAACTTCTGGCCAATAGTCCAAAATAAGTTCGAAAGCCTTGGAACCTAGATCAAGGATCCATCTAGCCTAGAATTAATTTTTGAAGCTGGTGGAACTATCAAAATTATCATACGAGGTTGTTTGACTGAAATTTTTGCCCAGTAGCAAATTCTAACCAGTGAAGACTTCAAAATAGGGAATTGACTTAAAAAATCAAATAAACTGACAGTTAACTAAATTTTCATCTCTAGCAAGTCATAAATGACTTGGGTCAGCTATAGGAAAGCTCTAAATGATGAAAATGATTGAAAATGCAAAAAATGACCTAGAGGATCATTACATAGATGGATTTTGAATCATTGATTGGAAATTTGGAAGTTTAGAGATACAGGGTTAATTTCGATCAATACTTAGTCAAGATGACCCCGGTTTAGTGTTTTGATGTTTCTAACAAATTCAAAATATTATTTTCAGTCTAGTAGTCGAGGTTCCATTTGGGATTTTTTAGTGTTGAGGTAATTGTTGGTTTGTCATTTCTAGTGCCAACAGATGGATACAGGTCCTGTTCATGAAGGGTTAGTGTACCTAGTCTGAGTCGGGGTGCATGTGTTTTTTGTCACTTGTCCAGGGCTGCATTTGCGATGGATTTTGGTTCGCTCAATTTGTATTCATTTCGATCCCTTCGCGTTCAAGAAGAAGAGAATCGACCTGGACAAAGGTAAAATTTATTTTGCGAACTTGGACTACATAAATTATTTTTTAAAGCTTGAAGATTCATTTTTGGGAGATTTCATATTTGGGTTCATTAAGTTATTGGTAGCTTGATTTTCAAATAAATTTTGAGTTTTCCCTTGCATGCTCGGGGTGACTTTTAGATTGACTTCTTGGACCAGGAGTAGAAGTATATATATATGGGTTTCCATGGGTTCATTTCTTATGAAGAATAGGGGAGTTTTGCATCCAGACGCACACACAAGTGTACATGATCGTACAAGTAATAAAGTGGCTCTTACAAGACGGATGTTGAACCCATAGAGACTTGTCGATTAACTATTTTACTAAATTATACTAATTCTAATTATCTACTCAAGCAATATATTCTAAAGATGAATTTATGAAATTACTAAACTAAAATTAAAAAAATAACTGATGAACCATTAAATAAGAGAAAAGCAAATTTTATGCAATCAACGAATGAATCGATTTAGGACTATGAATTTGCTAACAATCATGTGGAGTAGCAATTTCATCAACTTATTTAATGATCTAGTTGTTGAATGTGGGGTTGATTATATGACCATGGTCTTCCGAGCTTCTAATCGTCTATTCGAATTGACCATACACTTACATCGTTTAATGGGGATGTGATAACCAATACGAATGCAATTATATATCTTCTCATTTTATAACCAAGGAAGGTGATCTAGGTATATTCCTATCCTAGCCAGAAATTAATTCTTTATTTTACTAAAATAAAGATTGTACTCTTTATATTCTTTGTTCTATCTTATTAATTCTCCTTCTAGGTTCACAAGAAGAATATAAATTTATTTTAGTGGTCGCTAAGCATTAAAACAGTAAGCACAAGAATATAAGACAATTATGAAGATAATCAAATAAATAAAATCAAGAGGTACTAAACAATTATATTGTCAGCTATCATAATCCTAGAACGAGAAGTTTAACTCCCCATAGACATGAAGCAATTACAATGAATCATCCAAAGAAATATGTAAAAATAAATAATAAAGGAGAAGAAAGGATGAAACCAATTTTCTCTAACCTCCACGGCGGCTTCTAGCTCTCTCTAGGTCAAAACTATGTAAAAACTATTTTTTATGAAATATTTATAGGTATAGAAAAAAATTCAAATAAAATAACTGAGTCCAATAGACTGGGAAAATTTATCGCAGAGCAATAGTTTCCTGCGTGACACGTTGCAAACGCAGACGTCCAATGTAATTATCGCCTTCTCAATTCAATTCAAGGGGTCATATTTGATTATTATTTAAACTTAATCCATTAAGTTGTCTGCTTGATTTTATTCTATAATCTCCCATATTTAATTCTTTTTAGCTTCAAATCTTTTTAGCTTCACATCATTTTAATCCTACACATTTAAATATAATATTAGGCACAATCCATAATCTTAATGCTCAAAAGAACAAAAAAAAAATACTAAATATAAGTCAAATAATGACTAAAAATATATAATTTTGGCATAACATCACCACCCATACTTAGAATCTTGTTCATCCTCGAGCAAACATTAAAGCCCATCTCAATAAATCAAGCTATAAACACCACCACTTTGATTGATACAAATAATTATATCACACAACAATTCACAACATCAAGGATGCTTTTCGATCATTATGCAAGAAGTACAAATAAACAACAATCCTCTAACCTCCTAACCTCAAAGACACTCTCATCAAATTTAAGCTCACTCACCTACTCATGTCAAAGAAAGCTAAACATCACCTATGTATCATGAAGTAAGTATTCTCACAAGAAAAAAAAATATAGTCTACACACTCAATTTCAAAGATTGAATGTAATTTAAGGACTTAGCATCAAAACACAACTCTCACACTCACAAAAGAATTCACTTGTATGCAGAAAGAACCATAGGCTTGACCATTATGTACATCTCAACTAATTAAGCATGCTCGAGTGGAATCAAATATGACTTTTAATGGGTTGTAATGTTGGCTAGGGGACGGATAAAAAAACTATATAATAGTGACTTACACTTTCCTAAGAACTTCACACTTTTATATTTATTCATTCATTATTTTCTTCACTTTATTTTCAGTCCTCTTTTCATCAGTTATTTTCACAAGTAATCTCATCATCTCAAGAATGCTTCAATTATTATTTTTTTCTCCCTTTTTTATGTCACATTCTTTCAAAGAAGGTATTTCCATCACTTTGCAACTATCATCGGTTACTTTTTTAACACTCAACCACTTCTTTTTTTTAGATTTAACAAATTTATCATAGTGTATGCTATAGTACTTAAGCAAGCAAGGTGCAAAAACTAGGGATTCAACAAAAACGATCAAGGCAAAAATACAACAATCCAACAAAACAAGCTAAAGTCTCAAAGGGGCTAACTAGTGGTATAATATCTGAAAAGGCTAAAATTCAACCAGACAAATCAAAGAAAGCCTATATCATCTTCAAAATAAAGCAACACTTTTATTTCGTTTCAATAACATGCAGGGCAAGTTCTAGACTGAGATGCAAAACATGAAATATGCAAGAAATCCTCACCACACATGGTAATAGTATCAATCAAAATGGATCAATTCCACTTCTAAGAAAGATAGGGTCATAACGAACTATAAAATAAAATTAGCTATACAAAGAGTCACAACCATGAGCCTAGGTGTCAAAAAATTCTGCTATTTTATTTATATTCAAGCACTCAAAATAAAATACTATTCAAGTTTAGGCCTAAATTGCTAGTATCACACAAGTAAAAAAATGATATTTCCTTTCTCTCCAAAAATTAAATAAATAATAAAATTTACTCCTACAATATAAAAGATACTCGGTTCAAAGGGACCTTTCTCGAAAAAAACTGAAAAAACTAAGGGGTGAGCAAAATATGCTCTAATAAAGATAAAAAAGCTGAAAACCAACAAAAAAATTCCAATATAAAGAATAAAATATATTATTTTCTTTGCATTTTAAAACTTCTTCAATTTTTTATTCATTTTTTTCTTAAACCTAAATCAAGCAACTAAAAAGAATAATAATAAAAGAAGATCCTATAGCATACTTCACCCTAAAAAAAATATCGAAAGACATTCCACCCCGTACTTAAAATCATGTTTTGTCCCCAAAGCAATAAATAAAGTAAAACAAGGGTAAACGATACTTCCTGAGGCCCTCTAAAAACTAGCTAGCAACATGTTTCTTCACGTTAAACCAAGGGTCGTCCGAAACCCACACTTAAGCTCAAACATACTCCTTAGCTTCAAATTTTGGGTACTCAAACTTCTCCTAAATTTCCAAAAACAAAAAAACAAAAATAAGTGACACTATAACAAACACTAAAAATAAAAATAAAAAAACTACTTATTACATTTTGGTTGCCTTCCAACAAACGCCTGATTTAACATCGCAACACGACCCATCAAATTTTTCTTCCATCTTGAGGATATGAATTTCACCCTCAACATCACATCCACTTTTTTACTTCATTCATAGGGTGGTGGTACAAAGATGACAGAACCAAGTAATGGATGGTGCATGCTAAACCGCTTGTCCCTAAAGTGAGGCATTTTTTTTTTTTTTTTCATTTTGGAACAACAAATTCAAGAATATAAACATCATATTGTTCCTACTCCTTACACTCGTCCATATACTCAGATGGCTCGAGTAATATCTTATTATCTAAGCACAGTGTTGAAAAATGATAGGAATGAGGTTTAATACGCCCTAACTCATGAATTATTTTATCATTTACATCTTCTCATGTACTCTTCTAAATAATGACAACATCAATATAATTATGGTTAAGTATCTTATCATCCTCCCACAACTCATCACTAATTTGTTGTGTGTTAAACACATTAACCTTAGCACACAAGCAAAACTTCTCAACTTCATGTATAAGATCAACTTTTTCTTTCATGATATGTGAGTCACGACTCAAACCAGGACCTGGTCGTGACGGGCATCTCAAGTCTTCCTGGACCAGAGACCACCCGTTTTCCTAGTCACCCAAAAAATAATACACTAACGGTGGCTGAAATCCAAACATATAACAAGATAAAATATTCAAAAATCAAAAAGTCTAAGATACATCGATGACCAATACCCATTCTACAGTAATCCACAAAGCCTCTATGACAAAATCGAATCAAACTAATATCGGGACTGCCCCCAACGTTAGCCAAAATGAGTCTAAAGAAAAGTCTACGATAGAACATAAACCAAAAAGTAATGTCCTTCCGAAAGAAGGAGGCTCACCACTTCAACTTGACTGCTGAAAATCCAGAAATCCTATCACTACGTAGAAAAAGTAGAAATGTCTCTGGTTCCTGCATCACATGGGGATATAGCATTTGAAAACGATTAACGGGTTGAGCGCTAGCATGTAACTCAAGAATAAGGATAAAATAATGACAATGTAAAAATCTAGTCCAACTCAATGTACATATTCACATACATGCATACACGTATATATACTTATATAACATGCTGGGATTGGGAATAAGGCTTAGCATAAACCTTAAAACATTAGTCTGGACTATGTAGCTCAACCGTCATAAGAAGTCACCCAAGGGCTAATGGGTCCAACTCTCCCCAGCTGAAAGGGCCCCATGTGTGTAGCTGCATAAACTATAGAATAATCATATATACATATCTACCATAGGAGACTCGAAGCTCGTGGTCATATATCAAGGGTGACTTAAGCACCCAGTCATTTAACATGGGGGACTCGAACCACCCAATCATTAAATAAGGGGGACTCGAACCACCCGGTTATTTAGACCACCCGTTCCGGCAAATACAATTTCCAGTATTGGTCCCTCGGGGCCTCCACTTTCATGGCCCAACTACACAACCCTTTTTAAGCCCAATTAAAATATTTTTCACACATTTCGATTAATTGAACCACAATATTCCTTAAGGCATACATTGTTGGTTTCGTTATACCAACTACACTTGCAAGCTAACATCATCATGCCAATACAATTCAATTCACTTGGGGAAAACAACTCTCATTGATCATTAATACAAGTGGGGGGAAACATCGACCCCATTTGTTAATTAAATCAAACCATCATATTTCAATAATCTCTTTATATTATGCAATTGTTCCAAAAGTAGTTTAATGCAATCTACTCATACTCAAAACCAATTTTAGAAGATTGGGTTGGGGTTATTACCTATTCAATTATCAATATTCACAAAATTGAGGGAAATCACAATCCCCTAATTTGTTCACCATGCCCATTCACCCCACAAGTTCAAAACCATAAATAAAACCTGAACAATCATATGTAAACCATGGGAAATATTATTTAGAAAATAAACATCCAAACCTCTCAAACCATGATCCAAAACCAACATCAAAACCATATAATAACAATTTAAAATACATGCTTTAATACAACAATATTTGGGGAAGAGTAACATGCCTGAAAGTACAGAGAATTATGGAGAGAAATCAACTCTTGAGCCCTTAGATACCAATTGCTTGAAAACCCTAGTGTTTTTGCTTGAGAGAATTTGAGAGAGTTTAAGAAGTTATTTTGATTTGTTTTAGAGTGATAATGATACTCTAAGGAGGATTTTAAGTCGTGGGTTGTTATTGGGGAAAAGAGAAAATGTTCAATGTGCCCTCAATAAAAAGACTAAAAAATTATCGCCCAATCGTTATGGGTGACCTTACGACTTGTAGGGTCATCCTACGACTCGTGTCATTTAGTCGTAGGCTGGATAACATCCATGGGCACCAACACTGGTCTGACTATGAGGCATGCCCTACAAATCTTATTCATACCTTATGACTCGTGAGTTAAATTGTAGCCATGACAGAAGCATTGGCCACCTTTGTTTTGGCTACGAGAGCCACTAAACGACTCGTTATGAGTCTTGACGACTCACTGAGGTCCAATCGTAACCAACATAGAGACTTAGCCAAACATACTGGTCGGGCTACAATTAGGGTTCTACAACCTATAATGACTCCCTACGACTCATAAAGAGAGTCTTAGTCTGGGCAGTGAGTGTAAAAACTCATGAATTTCGAGGGAAAAAATTTGGGGTGTTACATTCTCCCCCCTTAGGATCATTCATCCCCAAATAATGAGACAGGGCATCCATTAACACGATTTAACATGGAACACAACCACACTTACCTTTAAAAAAGATAGAAAAAAAGATATAAAGGAAAACACATACCTTAAGCACGATTATCCTAAGCAGAAAATAGGAATGAATATTTGGACTTCATGTCCTCTTCAGCTTCTCACGTGGCTTCTTGAACCTTATGATTCCTCCATAGAACCTTCATTGAATTCACATCCTTGGTACGCAACCAGTGGACTTGCCGATCTAAAATCTCAACTGAGACTTCCTCATAAGAAAAGGAATCCAAAATGCCAATACTCTCCAATGAGACAATCAAGGAAGGATCACACACGCACTTCTTCAACATTGAAATATGAAAGACCGGATGAACTGAACCCAAACTAGAAGGCAACTCCAACTCATACATAAGCAACATTGCCCACTCTCCTCAAGATCAAGTATGAGCCAACATAATGGGGACTTAGCTTTCCCTTCTTTCCAAATCTCATTACTCCCTTCACGGGAGATACTTTAAGAACACCCAATATCCAACATCAAACTCCTACTCTCTTTTCCTCACATTTGCGTAGGACTTTTTGTGACTTTGGGAAGTCTTAAGACTTTCCCTTATTACCTTAACCTTCTCCATAGCCTGATGAACCAAATCAGGACCAAACAACCACCCAATAGGAGAACGATATCCCTTACCATACAAAGCCTCAAATGGAGCCTTTCAGATAATGAAATGATAGCTATTATTATATGTAGAATCTACAAGAGGCAAATTGGTCAACCCAACTTCCATTAAAATTAATCACATACGAACTTAGCATATCCTTCAAAGTCTGAAGGATCCTTTACGCTTTCCCATTCATCTGAGGGTAGAAAGTGGTACTAAGGTTCACCTTAGTCCCCAATCCCATCTGAAAAGATTGCCAAAAGTGAGATGAGAACTACGTACCTTGATCGGATATGATAGAGACTGAAGCACCATGCAATTTGACGATCTCCTGAATGAACAACTTTGCATAATCCTCTGTAGAATAACTAGTCCTCATAAGAAAGAAGTGAGCAGACTTAGTCATCCTATCCATAATGTCCTAAATAAAATCAAATTAACTGCGAGACCGCGGATTACCGGTAACAAAATCCATATTTATCACTTCCCATTTCCATACAGGCAACTCAATCTCTTGAGTCAATCCACCAGGCTTCAAGTGCTTAACCTTAACTTGCTGACAAACCATACACTTAGCCACAAAATTTGTGACATCTCTCTTTATGTTATTCCACCAATAAATCTCCTTAAAATCATGGTACTTCTTCGTCGAACCAGGGTGAATAGTATACCTCAACTCATAAACCTCGGCCAAAATTCTTTACCGCAACCCATCGACAGTGGGAATGCACAATCTACCTTGGTACCTCAGGATACCATCACCGCCAATCTCAAAAGCCAAGACTTTCTGTTGACCAACATCATCCTTGATCTGTATTAAAATGGGATCCGAAACTTGGTTCTCCTTTAGCTCTGCACCAAGAGATGATTTCACCACCTTTTGAACAATCTGTGTCCAAAAGACAAACCTCGAGATTATCTAGTCAGTGAATATCCTTCACCAAACCCCACTTCTCCTTCTTCACATGAGATAGGCTCCCCATGGATAACCTGCTAAGAGCATCAACAACAATATTAACTTTACCTGGATGATAGTAAAGACTCATATCATAGTCTTTGAGCAACTCAAGCCATCTCCTTTGCCTGAGATTCAATTCCTTCTGAGTGAACACGTACTGCAGGCTCTTGTGATCAGAATATATATCTACATGGACTCTATGCAAGTAATGGTGCTAAATCTTCAAAGTAAAAAGCACAACCAACAGCTCCAAATTATGAGTTTGAAAATTCTTCTCATGCACCTTAAGATGTCTAGATGCAGACGCCATTACCCTACATGTTGCATCAAAACATAACCAAATTTTACACAGGATACATCACAATATAAAATGAAACCATCAATACCCTTGGGTAGAGTCAAAATCAGAGCTAAAGTCAACCTATCCTCCAACTTCTCAAAACTAGCCTCACAAGTATCAGACTATAGGAACTTCACCTTCTTTTGAGTCAACCTAGTCAATGGGAAAGAAATCAAAGAGAAACTCTCTACAAACCTCCTATAATACTAGGGAGAGGGTACTTATTCATCACCATCACCTTATTCAACTGGAGGTAGTCTACACACGTACGAAGGGACCCATCTTTCTTATGCACAAAAAAAATAAGAGCACCCCACGAGGAAACACTAGAATGAATAAAACCTTTGTCAAGAAGATATTTCAACTGCTCCTTAAGTTCTTTCAACTCAATCGGAGCCATTCTGCAAGAAGGAGTAGAGATAGGATGAGTATCAATTAGAAGGTTAATCCCAAAGTCTATTTCTCTATCTGATGGAACACCAGGAAGATCATCAAGGAATATTTCAAGAAACTCACAAACCATAGGGACAAATTACAGAGAGGGACCCTCAGAATTAGAATCCTTAACATGCACAAAATGATAAAGACACCCCTTGGAAATCAACTTTTGGGCTCTAAGATAGGAAATAAACCTTCTCTTAGGCACTAAGGAACTCCCTTCCCGTTCTATAATCGACTCATTAGAAAGTTTGAAAATGACCTTACCGGTCCAACAATATAAAGAGGTGCAGCACGAGTGTAACCAATCGATCCCCAAGATTATATTAAAGTTAACCATATCCAACTCTATCAAGTCTACCAAGGTCTCTACCTTAGATAGATACCACATAATCCCTATAAACTCTTGTATCCATAATAGAGTCACCCAATGGGGTGGACACAAAAAAAGGGATTAGGAATACACTCAGGGCCAAAACCAAAATAAATAGCCATATAAGGGATCAATAAGAAAGAGCCGACCCCGAATTAAGCAGATAATACATATCATAGGAAAAGATTTATAACATACCAGTAATGATATCAGAAGAGGCCTTAAATCCCTAACAGGTGGCAAGAGAATACAAATGATTCTAGCCAGTGCCAGTACTCAAAGTAGCACTCTTTGGTGCAGGAGCTGAAGAAGTAACAACAGGGACCTTATTAGCTCCAGAAACAACCCTTGAAGGACAATCCCGTTGCATGTGACCAAGCTGACCACACTTAAAACACTTATTCCTTCCCTCATTAAATACTCCATGATGGATTTGCCCACAAAAATGATAAGAGGGATAAAATGGGGCCAACTGAGCCCCGCTGGCTTGTAACTGGCACCTTGTTCCCTAAATCCACTATCCGTCTAAAAGTGACGATCACCTGACGACTTAGGATATGCATCACTAGCCATAGAATATGAATCGGAATTTCCCCACTCTTTATTAGACCACTGCTTACCATTCCTACCACTATTTTGATGACCTCCTCCCTTTTCAGAATACCTGGATCTCTTACTCTGCCTTTCTTCTTTCTCAACTTGCTTCTTTTTTCCTCTTTAGCTTGTTACATATACACCACAATACTATAGATATCCATATCCTTGTTCAACAAGGTAGCCTTGCACTTCTAAACCAAATCACAAGACAAACCTAAAGCAAACTTTCTTATCCTCACCCTCATAGATGACACCAACTCTGGAGCATAATGAGATAATTGATGAAATTTTAAGGCATACTTTTCACTATCATTTTTCCTTGTTTCAAATTCATGAACTCTACAACCTTCGCCTCCCTCAACTCCTGAGAAAAGAAATAATCCAAAAAAGCACTAGAAAAGTCATCCCATATAGTTGGCTCAACATCATCTCTCCTCATCTGCTCTCACACCTCATATCACTGATATGCCACATCCTTCAGCTGGTATGCGACAAACTCAACATCCTCAAAGTTAGAAGCATGCATAACCCTAAAGATCTTTTCCATCTTATCAATAAAATTTTGAAGATCCTTCTCAACCTTTGAACCAATGAAAGTCAGAGGGGTCAACCTCATAAATTGGCCAACTCTAGTGACCATAGAAGATGGGGAAACAAAAACAACAAGCTCAATCTGAGATTCTGCTAATTGGGTAAGCAAATAGAATGACTGGAGAAACTCAGCATTAGACACATCGGCCTGAGGTGTCCGAGTAGGGCTAGTGGGAACTGGTGGAACTCCACGAGGGCATTCAGCTCTTGGACAGAGTCTATACCCTATAAGCAGGATAAGTTCTGTCTATATTGACCTCAAGGGGGACAAAGGAGTTTCTATGAGCATCAAATCTCTTGGGAGGCATGAACTGAAATATGACCAAATAGGAATTAGAGAAGATTCAAGGCCTTAGACTCTACAACCCAAAATAGAACAATAAGAAAGGGAAATATTCCTAAATGTCTTGTAGCCTCTCCCTTATAAGTATGGAATGCTACACACCCATAAAAGAGACCCTACTTGACGCAGATTTATCGACACCCAATTGACCATGAACCTAGGCTCTGATACCAACTTTTCACAACCTAAACTAGGGCCTGGCCATGATGGGCATCCCAAGTCTACTGTGGACAAGAGACCACCCCCTTTGCCTAGTAACACAAAACACAATACACTAATAGTGCCTGAATTTTGAACATATAAAAAGATAGAATAATCAAAACTCAAGAAGTCTAAGATATATCAATAACCAATACCCAGTCCACAGTAATCCACAAAGCCTCTATGACAAGACTGAATCAAACCAATATTGGGACATGCCCTTGGCAATAACCAAAAAAAATCTAAAGAAAAGTCTATGATGGAAGATAAACCAAGAAGTAATGGCCTTTCGGAAGAAGGAGGCTCATCACTTCAAACTGACTGTTGAAAATCCAGAAATTCTAGTACTGCGCAGGAAAAGTAGAAGTGTCTCTGGTTCCTTCATAGCGTGGGGATACAACGTTCGGAGACGGTTATTGGGTTGAGCTCTAATATGTAACTAAGGAATAAGGATAAAGTAATGACAATTTAAAAATCTAGTACAACTCAATGTACATGTTCACATACATGCACACATGTATATATACTTATATAATATGTTGTGATAGAGAACAAGACTTAGCATGAACCTTAAAATATTAGTTTGGACTATGTAGATCAACCGTCATAAGAAGTCACCCATGGGATATATAGGTCTATCTCTCCCCAGCTGAACGGTCCCAGTGCGTGTAGCCGCACAAACCAAAGAATAATTATATATACATTTGTACCATGGGTAGCTCAAAGATCTCGGTCATATATCAAGGGTGACTTAAGCACCCAGTCATTTAACACGGGGGACTCGAACCACCCAATCATTTAATAAGGAAAAATCGAACCCCCCAGTCATTTAGCCCTCCTGCATTGGCAAACACGATTTCCAGTATTGGTCCCTCGGGGCCTCTAATTTCACAGTCTAACTACACAACCCTCTTTAAGTCCAATTAAAATATTTTCCACACATTTCTATTAATTGAACCACAATATTCCTTAAGTAATACACTGTTTGTATCGTCATACCAACTACACTTGCAAGGTAACATCATCATGCCAATACAATTCCATTCACTTGGGGAAAATAACTCACTTTGATCATTAATACAAGGTGGGGGGAAACACCGACCCCCTTTGTTAATTAAATCAAAGCATCATATTTTAATAATCTCTTTATATCATGTAATTGTTCCAATTTCATACTCAAAACCAATTTCATAAGATTGGGTTGGGGTTATTACTAATTCAATTTTCAATATTCACAAGGAAAATCATAATCCTCTAGTTTATTTACCATGCCCATGCACCCCACAAGTTACAACAACAACGATAAAAAACCCAGTGTATTCCCACCAAGTGGGATCTGGGGAAGGTAAAATATACGTAGTCTATACCGCTACCTCCTAAGAAGTAGAGAGGTTGTTTCCTATAGACCCCACAAATTCAAAACCATAAATAAAGCATGAACAATCATATGTAAACCACGGGAAGCATGATTCAGAAACCAAACATTTAAAATCAACATCAAAACCATATGAATAACAATTTAAAACACATGCTTTAACAAAATAATATTTGAGAAAGAGTAACATACCTGAAAGCACAGGGAATTATGGAGAGAAATCAACCCTTGAGCCCTTAGATGCCAATTGCTTAAAACCCTAGTATTTTTGCTTAACAGAATTTGAGAAAGTTTAAGAAGTTATTTTGATTTTTTTGGAGTGATAATAATACCCTAAAGAATTTTTTAAGTCGTGGGTTATTATTGGGGAAAAAGGGAAATATCCAAAGTGCCCTCAATAAAAAGACTGAAAAACTATTGCCCAATCATTACGGGTGACCTTACAACTCGTAGGGTCGCCCTACGACTCATGACATTTAGTCGTAAGCTGGACAACATCCATGGACACCAACACTGGTTTGACTATGAGTCGTGCACTATGAATTGTATTCAGACCTTACAACTCGTGATGTCAAATCATAGCCAAGACAGAAATATTGGCCACCTTTACTGGTTTGGCTATGAAAGCCACTAAAAGACTCGTTATGAGTCTTGACGACTCACTGGATACCAATCATGACCAACATAAAGACCTATCTAAACATATTGGTTGAGCTATGATTATGGTTCGATGACCCAAAATGACTCCCTACAACTCATAGAGAGAGCCATAGTCTGGGCAGTAAGTGTAAAAACTCAAGAGTTTGGAGGGTAAAAATCCATGGTGTTATAGTGTGTCATCCCATTTTCAATTGTCTTAAGACAACCCTCATATTCCTCTAATAATTTCCTGCATGAAACTATACTAACAAAAGCACAAACATTATTAGAATCAATATAATCAGGGCTTAGGGGAGGTTCATAACACTTAGAATAATTTTTCCATTGACCACCACACTATTAGCAAAAGTCCCAACGTAAGATTTAGAAGGGTCACATAACCCTTTTCGTATGATCGAAAGATTTGAACAATGTTTCCACTGGTGGGTTCCTCCACATAATACAAGGATTAATAAAAAATGAGTAACTATCACTCCACACTTTTTTAGATGTCATCCCAAAAAGAGAAGTAAAATACTACAAAAAAATATTTATAAAAAAATAAAATATATAAAAAAATTTAAATAAGTAAAAAAAAGTCAAACTTAGATACATAATTAATTTTTAAGCCTTAGACAACGGAGCCAAAAACTTATTGTATCCAAATGCACACGCAAGTGTGCGCGGTCGTACAAGTATAAAGTGGCTCTTATGAGCCGGATGTAGAAACCACAAGGACTTGTCGATTAATTATTTTACTAAATTAGACTAATTCTAATTATTTACTCAAGTGATAAACTCCAAAGATAAATTTATGAATTTAGTAAACTAAAATAATAAAAAAAAATAACTTATGAATAATTAAACAAGAGAAGAGCAAATTTTATGCAATCAATGAATGAATCGATCTAGGATTATGGATTTGCTAACAATCATGTAAAGTAGCAATTTCATCAACTTATTTTATGATCTAGTTGTTGATTTCGGGGTTGATTATATGATCATGGTCTTTCAAGCCTCTAATCGTCTATTCAAATTGACCTCATGACTACATTATTGAGCAAGGATATGATAACCCAGTTCGAATGCATTTATATATTTTTTCATTTTGTAACCAAGTAAGGTGATCTAGGTATATTCCTATCATAGCTAGAGACCAATTCTTTATTTACTAAAGTAAAGATCTTACTCCTTATATTCTTTGTTCTATCTTATAGATTCTCCTTTCAGATTCACAATAAGACTATAAATTTATTTTAATGGTAGCTAAGCATTAAAATAGTACGTACACGAATATAAAAACAACTATGATGATAATCAAATAAAAGCAAGAGGTACCAAATAATCATATCGTCAACTATCATAAACCTAGAACGAGAAGTTTAACTCCCCATAGACATGAAGCAATTACAACGAATCATCCAAAGAAATAACATAAAAATAAATAATAAAGGAGAAGAAAGGATGAAACTAATTTTCTCCGACCTCCACGATGGCTTCTAGCTCTCTCTAGGTCAAAAGATATGTGAAAACTGATTTTATAGAATATTTATAGGTGTAGAAAAAATTCAAATAAAATAACTGAGTCCAAAATAGACTGGAAAATTTATCGCAGTGCATCAGCTTCCTGCGTGACACGCTGCAAACACAGACGTCCATTGTAATTGTCGCCTTCTCAATTCAAATTCAAGGAGTCATATTTGATTATTACATTAAATTTAATCCATTAAGTTGTCTGCTTGATTTCCTTCTATAATCTTCCATCTTTAATTCATTTTAGCTTCAAATCTTTTCATCTTCACACCATTTTAATCCTACATATTAAAATATAATATCAGGCATAATTAATAAAATTAATGCTCAAAAATAAAAAATCAAAATACTAAATATGAGGCAAAGGATGACTAAAAACATATAATTTTGGCCTAACATCAGGGGGTTTGTGTAGGTGAGATGTCGAGCATCTTTGTGACTACCAATGTTGAGTGAAGGGTTAAAATAATAAAAAAACCTTTTCGAACTAATCCTTTAAAATCTAGCATATGTATTATGATATGAGTAAAAGTCGGATATTGATTTTCTCATTGATTATAAATTTTTATATGCTGGGAACATGATAAATGATTTGCTAGCTGTTATTTGACGACATGATTCACTTGGTAGGCAAGATTTGCAATTTCTATATACCGTGTGATATGTTGTGATTAAAACTAATTCTTATATTTAGTCATCGGTAATATTTATTCTCATGTATCAGAGACATTTTATTATATTTCATATGAGTTCACGTGCATATTTTTTTTAATTATATGGTTCTTCTCCGATGGTCTATGGGCATGATCCACAAGTTTTGAGATACAATTGAGACATTATGCCTTCTTTGAAAATATTCTCTGTTGGCCTACGGGCAGAATTCGAATTTAGATACTCTTTAATGGCCTTCAGGAAGGATTTGAAGATTTTGAGATACAATTGAGATATGGTGCATTCTTTGAAAATGTCACGATCCAAACTCGTCACGAGTGACACTCACACTAACCCTCAGGTGGAAGAACCAATTAGCCCAGCTACTCAAATCCATCACTTAGACAAATTTCAAGGTAAACTAATTACTTCATTAAATAATCAATGCCTCAAAAAATCCTAACAATAATATCAACTTCAAAATTAACAAAAGTCTAAATAACCCCCTTAGATTCTAAAAGTCATTGTATCTAAATCACTACAAATGTCAATAAAAAGGTTCAACCCAAATACAACTGAAAACATCTGACTTCGAAATAAATAAACCCAAAACTAAGTAGATGACTCATGGTTTCTCGAAAGATGTAGCTCACTCTTGAGTAGGAATGTAATCTGCTTTGAAGCCGAGGTCTCGATGCAGTCGCCGAAAAATATTTTGCATTCAACAAAAAAAAGAGCATGTGCAGTATCAGTAAAAAAGAACAATAGTGTACTAGTAGCATCATCGAGCAACCCAAGTTAATAAATGTGAACAAGCAATCATAACTTAGTAAAACAAGAATAACCATGAACACCTACCATGTCACTTTACCTCAAGTATATGACACTTAACCTTGTCAAACAACACCATAGAATTTAGTCAAGTATAAGTCAAAATGACAACAAATCAAGTCCAGATCAAGACTACTAGAAAGAATCCAAGTCAATAGATCATGACTCAACAACAACATGTTAACCTTGTATCAAATATAAGTAAATAAACAAATAAAGAGATATGCCAATCAATTATAAATTTAGCCCAAACCAGTCAAGGATCCATTCAATTAACAATGAAAATAATCATAAATTTTGGTCCACTTGAGGAATCAATAATAACAAGCCAACATATAAACTCGATTCACTCAAGGAACCAAATATAACAAGTCAACACATAAGTCTAATTCACTGAAGGAACTATCACACTCACCAATATCTTGTACATACATTGATACATACCAAAATATAAACATTGGACAACACAAAAAATGAGGGAAAAAAAGGGGGAAAATGTGACCAATATACAAACAAAGAGAAAATACTAAAATAAGGAAACACGATGGAAAACAAAGGATAAAGGGGATAAAAGGATAGATCGATTGACAAAAATCGATAAAGAGAGGACAACAAAGGGTATTTTAAACCCTAGACCTTCCTATCATTCACCAATAAACACCAATCTCTTATAAGGACACCACGGGAAGGATCCCCGAGCAACCCACGTTTCTCACAATCAAAGAAGGTTCCAAACAATCTTTATTAAGACACTCTCAAGTGTCAAATTACATTCAAAATCATCTAAACATAAAATAAAGAGAGTCCTAGATATTTATTAGCCAAAGCCCATTTATTACAACTTGGGCCCTAAAGTAACCCTAAATATAATTTCGGCCCAAAAGTGACCCAAAAGCTCAAAAAATCAACATGGTGCATCTTCATTCTTCTAACCTACTCATAGGGGATCAAAATATTCTTCTTCATCTCTAAATCTTGGCCATGCATCTCTTTCACTTGCATCATCCTCTCCTTCTCGAAGAGAATTATATCCTCAAATTTAAGGTTTCATCTTATTCAAGACCAAGGACTTTTAGGGAGTTCTTAGAAGCGGGAGGTAGAATAACATGCGTAGACAAGTATAATGGAATGTTAAGCTCTCCTTTTTAGGCCAAGAATCCTTAATTGGCACCTAGTTGGCTAGTAAATTAGGGATAGTGATATCCCCATCACATGGATTCCCATCAACCTCCACATTCTCATCAAGATTGCCAACTCCTTCTTCTTGCTCTATTTTATCTTTATAGTATGGATCACCTTCTCAAAGTAGGATGGTTCTTCATTTTGGGCATTCACTTATTCGGTGACCCCATCCTTAACATCTAAAACATTGAGCACCCTTAAGACTAGGATTACCTCTTTCTCTAGGTGGGTACCTTGGAGCACTACTCTCAATGGTCTTCTTCTTAAAATTCATTTTGAACTCAGAGCCTTGACTCCCTATCTTAAGCTTAGTTGCATCCTTCTCCAATTTGATATCTCTCTCAACATCAATAGCCACTTCTAAGAGATCATCCAACTGGGCAAACTTGTGTATTGACATTCGAGAGGCAATTTCTTAATTCAATTCTACCTTAAATTGGATCTTGGTGTGCTCTTTATCCTCGTTGTAATCAAGTTTCAAGAGTAGATTTTCGAATTCATCGTAGTATATTTCAACACTTTTGTCTTCTAGTCTCAACTTGTACAACTTGGCAAGAAACCTTTGTCTATATCTCTTAGGTACGTCCTTGACTCGCATAAGGGCCTTCATTACTTCCCAAGGTGGATATTGACCTCCACGAAGAATCCCTTGTGTTCTTTTAACCGATTCCCACCAAGTCAAAACATATCCCTTAAATTGAGCAACGGTATAGGTCGTCTTCTTAATATTAGGAAAATCATTACCTTGGAATATACTATCACATTGCGACTTCCATTTGAGGTAGCCTTTGGGATCACTACCTCCATGAAATCTAGAAAGAGTGACCTTGATAGAATTGAGTCCCATGTCACGACCTCTATAACCACCTTGGTCCCTTGGGCCATGTCCTTGTACACTATATCCATACCCTCCGTATATATGTCCTGAAAACTCTCCTTGAACTCCAACGGCTTGGTTTGGTGGCATTTGGTTATGTGGAGCTTGTTAGGGTGGATTCAGATTTGGTGGTCTTTAGTAGTATGATATTTGGATTTAGGGTACTTGATAAGGTGGATAGTATGGTAGATTGAGGACTTGTGGGTTCAATCCTTAGGGAATTTGGTAATTTGGAACTTGATTTTGTGGTGTTTGATAAGGGGGAGTGAGAATTTGTAAAGTTTGGGTGGGGTTTTAGAGCGTTTGTTGGTTGAATTATAGTTGTCGGGCTACTTGTCGTGGGTTTGGTCGGTAGTAGTAGTAGGCAAGGGAGCACTTGTTGGGGAGGATAAAACATGTGGTGTAGAGTTCTAGGAGAGATGGTTACAGAAGTTTCTTGAGTGTTCCCTCTTGAATTGGAATCTCCATTGTTCGAGTTCCCTTCCAAAGTCAATCCTCTTCCATCCATATTTGCTACCTTCTCCTCGAGGCCAGATTCCCTTTCATTTATAGCATCCACACTCCATTGTATTCCCTCCATAGCTTCCATAAGAGTATCAAGGTTTTTCCCACTTGAGATAGGCAGGCTATCATCTCCAGGTGCCATGATACCTATCAACAAGACACTCAACACAACTAACAAACAAAATTAACGCTAGTGAAATCAATCCTCTAAATCCAAGTGTTTGGATTGGCTCACAATTTAGCTCAACTTGTTGGTCTTGGTTGTTTGAGTTGGTATATGCCTCTAGCAAGAGGTGAAGGACTTTGAAGAACTTAAATTTAAGAGTTAAACCAAGAAGACAGAATAAAAGAAAGAAAAGAAACAAAAAAAGAACAAATCAAGAACTAATTAGAACAAATCAAGAACTAATTAAATAACTAAGTAGATTATATTTTAGTTGTTAATTAGTATAAAGAATCAAAGAGATGAAAATAGGGATTGAGAGATGAAATTAATGGTTTAAAGTCGATTTAGTGGAGTTTTTGAAGTGATGCGAAGTGTTTTAGAACTTGAATTGATGTTGGGGAAGTGTGGAGTTGTGTTTGGGATGTGTTGGGGCTGATATACACTCAATTTGAGGTGTTCTGTGTTGAGGTGCATTTGGGGAGTTGCTACAACATATGGGGTGCATGTCCAGCACACCCTGGACATAGGAAAGCCTCCCCTTTCTGGGTTGAGGTGCGGCCATACGTCCAAGGCAGATCAGGCGCACCTACAAGGCAGGTTGTCCGCCTCTTGGCACTGGTAATGGCCATTTTGCCCTTAATTGGTCCCCCTTGTTTACTCTTTCTTGGAATATCCTTGGAATCTTCTTGGATGCTTTAGGACCAACACTTTTTCACCAATTTTCTTTCTTTCTTTTGGCTTAAACAACAACTTTTGATGAAGATTCAACTTGTAGATTTGAATGTCTTCAAGAACACCAAGAACACCAACTTCTTTTCTGGGGTTCAGAATGAGTTGAAATTTTGAATGTAAGCACTTTTCAATGATCTAAACTCATTTCGAAAATCATTTTCCCAAATTCTCAACCAAATTTTCCAGATTTTTGAACCCACTTCACTTTCTTTAAGTTCAAGTTCTCAACAATGGTAACTCACTCAAAATGACCCTGATTAAGCTCAAATATGAAACCTAAACTCTAATAATGTTAGGGAACTCAAATCTAACATTAGAAACACAAGAAAAACACAAAATTTAAAACTCATAATTTGACCTAGGGTAAAAAACGTGAATAGTTATTTTTTTGTGATTTTCAATTTTTTTAAACATAAATAAACCCAAGATTGACTTAGTGAGAATGAAATCAAGCTCGGCTCTGATACCAGATGATACAAACCAAAATACGAACATGGAAAAACACACCAAATGAGAGGGAAACGTGGTCAACACACAAACAAAGGGAAAACACTAAAACAAGGAAACAAGATGTAAAATAAAGGATAAATGGGATAGACGGATAAATAGATTAACACAAATAGATAAAAAGAGGACAAACAAGGGTATATTAAACCCTAGACCTTTCTATCATTCACCAATAAATACCAACCTCTTATGAGGACACCACAGGAAGAATTCCCGAGCAACTCACATTTCTCACAATCAAAGAAGGCTCCCAACAAGATTCATTAAAACACTCCCAAGTGTCAACTTACATTCAAAATCATCTGAACCTAAAATAAAGAGAGTCCTAGATATTTATAGTCCACAGACCATTTATTACAACTTAGGCCCCAAAGTGACCCTAAATGCAAATTGGTCCCAAAAGTGACCCAAAAGCCCAAAAACTCAATATGCTGCATCTTCATTCTTTAACCTTCTCATGGGGGATAATAATATTCATCTTCATCTCTAAATCTTGGCCATGTGACACTTTCACTTGCATCACACATGTTAAGGTCTTATGATCGCCCACTAGCCATGAACTGCAGCGAACAAACTCTTGTCCATGTTTCAATTTCAAATATCTAGTGCCTGCCAATCTTATACAACCAATTCTGTAAAAATATTTAAATACCGGTACATCCTACAATAATCGATATGATATCACAAAAATCACAAAAACAAGAAGAAACAGTTAATGTGCACACATAAATCAAGTTGGGTTTTAACTACATTAACCCATCACATACCTCAATCCAATCTTGCACCACTCTATTGAACTTGATCGCTGTCTTTTCGTACAATTTTTGCTTGGTTGAGGTCTAAATATAATAGCGTCATTACAATTCAGACAATGACCTAGTATATTAGAGGATTACAACCTCATCCTATAATCTCAAGGTCAAATTCATATTTGCAACAAAAAAATCTGTTATGTTGTCACGATCCAAACCCAGGCCTAGTCGTAACAGGCAATCTCAAGCCCATCCTGGGCTGGAGAACATCCCCTTAGCGTTACCTCAAAAGCAAACTATAAAAATACAATAGAAGCTAACCAAACATGATAATGAGAAAGATAGATAAACCAAATGAAAGTCTTTAGAATAAAAACAAACAAACAACCCACACTTGTCCACAAAAGCCTCTAAAATCAAAATACCAAACTAAGTCGGGATATGCACCCGACTATGACAAAAAAGAATCAAAAAATGAAATACTAAGACAATAAAAAAACCAACAAATGACAGGGCCTTCTGAAAGAATGGTGGCTTACCACTTCGCAGCAGATCCACAGGAATATCAAATTACCTAACGCTACAAAGAAGCAGAAAACCCTTTAGACCCTACATCATGAAATGATGCATCCAAGGATGGTCAGTTGGGCAAGCACTGGTGTGTAACTCAAAGATATGGGATAAAATAATGCCAATATCAAAACCAATCAAAAACCACATGCATAATATTTATATATACATATATAGGATGCCAGGATAAGGACAAGGGCCATGAACATGAGAGTTTAAATCATTAGCCTGAACTGTGTAGCTTGCTCTATCCTAAAGGCACCCACGGGCTATATGGGTTCAGCTCCTCCTACTGAAAGGGCCCCAGTGCGTGTTAGCTGTACGAATTGAGAAAATCAAAGGAAAGTTTAATGATACTAAGGCTCTAGTCACCCCAAATACAATGTGCATACCAAGCATACAGTCATATAGACCTCCATGTACGAAAACATGGTTTCCAGTGTTGGTCTCCCTGGGACCTCCACCTTTACAGTGAGCTACACAATTCCTTTTAAGTTCAAATTAAACAGTTTGCACATAAACCCAACCATTAACCCAGGAGTCTTATATTAAGACATTTACCACTTGGTTTTGTCATACCAATTATGCTTGCAAGCTAATATAATCATGCAAAACCAATCTATGTAACCATTAGACTCCAAGTTCCATTTAAAATCCAAACCATGGCCACCAAGGGCCTTTCAAATCCGTTTTATCCATTTATCCATTAATGCAAGGCAATAGTTTCAAAAGACAAGTCACATTATGTAATTATCCATGTTCAAAATCTAAATTTACAAAGTGGGTCGAGGTTAATTCCATTACCAAGACAAAAAGTCATCAATTTGGGAAACCCATGTTCCCCATTCCAATTCCCATAACAATGCACCCATTCAGTCTAAAAACCATAAATTATCAATTTAAATTATGGGAAAGGTAATTTAAGTAATACCAATCAAAACCCCTCAAACCAATTTCAAACTCATCAATCAAAACACATGGATAATGATTAAATAAGTGCCACAATGTAAAATAAAAGTTTGGGAATAAGATACATGCCTATAATATAGACTAATTTAAAGAGAATTTGAAGTTTTGATCTCGGAGAATGAAATTCTTGTAAAACCCTTAAAGTTTTTGAGTTTTGAGTTAAAGAGGAAAAAGAATGGTTTTGATCTTTGAAAAATGAAGAAAAAGGGGGTTATTTTTTAAAAAGTCGTGCAAGGGGTAAAAAGACCAAAAACCCCTCACTCCAAGTGATAAAAACAAAAATTGGGCAATTTTTACACTACAGCAAGTCACACAAATATTGGAGGCTAGCCTTCGTGCCACGCTGCTATTGTGAGCTCTAGTGGCGTGGCACGCCACTATTGCGGAGGCACACCACCCCAAAGTTCCAAAATAGCCCCAAACACCTTTTGAAAATTCTAAAACTTTCTCAAAACACCCTTTTAACATCCCTAAATATATTTTAACTTAAAAATTGATGTTATGCATGTGGGGGGAGGGGGTCAAAAATAAAATAATCAAAATTTTATAGTGTTTTGCATTACCCCCCTACTTAGGATCATTCATCTCTAAATGAGAAGTTAAGATGTTTTTCTTAGCATTATAACAAAAATAACATAGTAGAATCCAAGGACAAATTTAGAATACGATAAGAGGAACAATGAAAAACATACCTCAAGCATTTTTATCCAACATAGGGGAATAAGAATGGGTACTTGACCTTTATATCTTCTTCAACTTCCCATGTAGCCTCTTCAACTTCTCATGTAGCCTCTTCCACCATTTGATTTCTCCAAGGAACCTTCACTAAAGCTATATCCTTTGTCCTCAATCTACGAACTTGCCTATCCAATATCTCAATCGGGACCTCCTCATAAGACAACGAATTCAAAACACCAACATCCTCGATAGGCACTATCAAAGAAGGATCGCCCACATATTTTTTTAGTATAGACACATGGAAAACAGGATGAATAAAAGCCAAACTCGCCGGTAAATCTAATTCATATGCGACATTCCTAATTCTCCTTACAATCTGATATAGACCAATGTAATGGGGATTGAGCTTTCCCTTCTTCCCAAATCTCATGACTCCTTTAATAGGAGAAACCTTCAAGAACACCCAATTGCTCACTTCAAACTCTAACTCCCTCTGCTTTACATTCGCGTAGGACTTTTGGAGACTTTGAGTAGTCCTAAGGCTTTTTCTAATCACTTCACCTTCTCCATGTCTTGGTGAACCAAGTCAGGACCAAAAAACCTAGTATCACCTACCTCAAACTATCCAATAGGGGACCTACACCTTCTACCATAGAGAGTTTCAAAAGGAAAAATTTGAATGCTAGAATGATAGCTGTTATTGTAAGCAAACTTAATAAGAGGCAAATGGTCAATCGAACTACCCTTTAAGTCAATCACATATGACCTTAGCATTAAAGAGTCTCAAAAGAAGAAATTTGAATGCTAGAATGATAGCTGTTATTGTATGCAAACTCAATAAGAGGCAAATGGTCAACCCAACTACCTTTAAAGTCAATCACACATGACCTTAGCATATTCTCTAAAGTCTGAATAGTATGCTCCGCTTGCCCATTAATTTGAGGGTGGAAAGGTGTGCTAAGGTTCACTTGAGTACCCAAACCTTTTTCAAACAAATGCAAGAAGTAATAAGAGAACTGCGTACCTCTGTCTAAAATGATGGACAGTTACACTCCATGAAATTGACTATCTCCTGAATGAACAACTTAGCATAATACTCTCTTGACTAGTTAGTCCTTATAGGAAAGAAGTGAGCAGACTTAGTTATTCTATCCACAATGACCTAAATAGAATCATACTAATTGTGAGACCGCGAAAGACCCAAAATAAAATCGATATTGATCATATCCCACTTCCACATGGGCAACTCTATGTCTTGAGATAGGTCACCAAGCCTCAAATGCTCAACCTTGACTTGTTGACAAATCATATAGTTAGCCACAATGTTTTCCACATCTTTTTCATATTGTTACCCAGTAGATTTCCTTAAAGTCATGATACATCTTAGCTGAATCCGGTTGAACTGTATATCTAGACTTATGAGCCTCAGTCAAAATCTTTTCTCGTAGCTTATCAACATCAGAAACATACAACCTCCCTTGATACCTCAAGATGCCATATCCCCCAATCTCGAATGACATAACCTTTTGCTGGCCCATATCATCCTTAATCTACATAAGTATGGAATCCAAAGCATGTTTCTCCTTCACCTCAGCACCAAAAAATGATTTAACTACTTCTTGAACAATCACCCTTCCATCCCCAGGGTCTAGGATATGGACTCCCAAGTTAGCCAACCTATGAATATCCATCACCAACCCTCTATCCTCCTTATCAAAGAAAGATAAAAACCCTATAGATAGCCGGGTAAGAGCATCAACAACAACATTAGCTATACCTGGGTGGTAGTGTAGGCTCATGTCATAATCTTTAAGCAATTCAAGCCACCACCTCTGCCTGAGATTCAATTCTTTTTGCATAAACACATGCTGTAAGCTCTTATGATCTAAATAAATATCCATATGCACCCCATACAAATAATGGCACCAAATCTTCAAGGCAAAGACCACAACTGCCAACTCTAGATTATGAGTCAGGTAATTCCTCTCATGAACCTTAAGCGGCATGGAAATATAGGCTACAACCTTACTATGCTACATCAAAATACAACCCAGTCCTACACGAGATACATCACAATACAAAATAAACCCATCGGTACCCTCGGGCAGGATCAAAATTGGTGCAGAAGTCAACTTATCCTTCAACTTCTCAGAACTACCTTTTAAGCATTAGATCTCAATAACTTAACTTTTTTCTAAGTTTACGTCTTTAGTGGGGTAGCAATAGAAGAGAAACTCTCCACATACCTCTTATAATACCTAGTCAAACCCAAGAAGCTCCTAATGTCAGTTGAGTCATGGGTCTAGGACATTTGTTAACTGCCTTATATTTTTATAGATCCACCTTGATCCCCTCACTAGAAACAACATACCTGAGAAAAGTTATAACTCAACCAAAACTCACACTTAAATTTTTTTTGTATACAATTGCTGCTCCTTAAAAGTCTACAACACAATTCAGAGGTGATTGACATGATCCTTCTAACTTTTAGAATAAACCAAGATGTTAACAATGAAGACTATAACAAACAAATCCAGAAACTACCTAAATACCTGATTTATAAGATCCATAAAAGTAGTCGGAGCATTGGTAAACCCATATGACATAACCAAAAACTCATAATGGCCATACCAGGTTTGAAAAATAGTCTTGGGAATATCAACCTCCCTAATTTTTAGTTGATGATAACCCGAACAAAGATCAATCTTAGAGAAACATCTAGCACCTTGAAACTGATTAAAAAAGTCATTAATCCTAGGAAGAATGTACTTATTCTTCACCATAATCTTATTCAACTAAAGATAGTCTATATGTATTCAAAGAGACCCATCTTTCTTTTGCACAAAAAGCACAGGAGCACCCCATGGAGAAATACTTTGACGGATGAAACCCTTGTTAAGAAGATCCTTTAACCGCTTCTTTAGTTCCTTTAATTTAGCCGGAGCTATCCTATAAGGAGGAATGAAAAAGGGATGCGTATCAGGTAGAAGATTAATCTCAAAGTCTATCTCCCTATCGGGAGAAATTCCAAACAGATCACCAGGAAATACTTCAGGGAATTCATTAACCACAGGGAAAAAATACAAAGAAGGATTTTCAGAGCTAGAATCGTTAACCCAAATAAAATAATACAGATGTGCTTTAGAAATTATTTTTGAGCTTTAAGATAGGAAATAAACCTCCCTTTGGGTACTAAAGAACTCCCCCCGATTCAATCATCGCTTTATTAGGAAATTAAAAATTGAATTTTTGGGTCCTACAAATCAAAGAAGCATAGCACGAATGAAGCCAACCCATCCCTAAGATTGCATCAAAATCCACCATATCAAGATCTATCAAATCTACCAATGTCTCTTTATGAAAGATAGATACCACATAACCTCAATAGATCCTTCCAGCAATAATAAAATTACCCACCAGAGTTGAAACAGAAAAAGGGTCAGAAATATTTTTATAACCAAAACCAAAGTGAACAGCCACATAAGATTCACATAAGAAAGGGTAGTACCTAGATCAAGCAAGCAATAAACATCACAAAAGAAGAGGTTTAACATACCAGTAATAGCATCCATAAATTCCTCAAATTCCTAGTAAGTGGCAAGTGCATAGAGACGATTCCAGCCAGTGTCCGTACCTGAAGTGTCTCCCTTAGGTGTCGGAGCTGAAGAAGTAGTATCCAAAACCTTATTAGCTCTATTGGAAACTTTAGATATGGGATAATTTTGCTGTAGATGACAATGCTGACTATAATTAAAACACAAGTTCCTCTCCTCCTCACAATAACCACAGTGAAGCTGCCTACAAAATTGGCAAGGAGGATAAGGTGGGGTTGACTGAGCTCCACTAGCTTGAGATTGGCAGCCTGTGCCTTAGGAACACTGCTAGCCTGAAAGCAATGATCGCCCGAAGGCTTAGGATATAGAGAACTAGTTATCAAATAAGAATTTCCCCAATTCTGCTTCTTAGTCCACTGTCCACCATCTCTTCTACTGTTCTGCTAGCCTCCACCCTGCTCTGAATATCTAAACTTTTTGTTCTACCTCTCTCCCATCCCTACCTATTTTTTTTTCTCACCCTTCACCTATTTTATGTAAACCACCAGCCTAGATATGTTCTTGTCATTGTTTAACATCATACCTTATACTCTAACACCTAATCATGGGACAAGATAGAATCTAATTTCCTCATTTTGGTCCTTATATTAGACACTAATTCTGGAGCATAGCGGGCCAACCATATAAACTTTCGAGCATACTCCTTTACACTCATCTTACCCTGCTTCAAATTTACAAACTGTTTAACCTTAGCTTCCCCCAACTCCTGAGGAAAGAAATGATTAAGAAAGTCACCCAAAAACTTATCCCACACTACTGGTTCAACATCATCACCCCTCATCGCTTCCCACTCCTCATACCATTAATAAGCTACATCTTTAAATTGATATGCACAAACTTTACATCCTTAGAATCAGTAACATACATCACCTTGAAAATCTTCTCTATCTTATCAGTAAAACTTTGAGGATCCTCCTCATCCTTAGATATTATAAAGGTCGGGATATTCAACTTTAGAAACTAGCCAACCCGAGTGACCTCAGATGAATGAGCAACAAAACCAACACAATCAGACTAACATGACTGTGATGCCACCAACTGAGTACGTATATAAATATACTGATAGAACTCCCTATTAGAGATATCTCCTTGAGGTGATTGAGTATAAGTATAACCATCCTGGGAAGTCCTAAGAGGACTAGTAAGGACCGGTGGAACCCGACGTAGAGTATTATAATTAGGAGAAGGGACCCTAGATCGGGTCTGTACTCCATAAATAGGATGATTTTCCTCTATATTCCCTAGGTTGGATAGAGTTTCCAGCAAAGTTTTTGTGACCATCAGATCTTTGAGGAGGCATAATTTGAAACACGAGTAAGCTAGGAGTTAGATAAGTTTCAAGACAAATAGATTCTATAGCCCTAAATAGAACACAAGAAAGGGAAACATTCCTAAATACCTCGTAGCCTCCCACTTACAAGTGTGACACGCTACATACCCATAAAAAAGAACCCTACACAACATAGCTTTTTGGATACCCAAAGACCCTGAACTTGGCTCTGATACCAAGCTTGTCATGACCTAAACTCAGGACTAGCTGTGACGGGCAATCTTAAGCCCATCTTTGGACGGAGACCACCCCCTTAGACTTACCTCAAGAGCACAATATAAGAACATAACGGAAGCCAACCAAATATGATAATACGAAAATACAGACAAGCCAAATGAAATTATTAAAAAAAAAAAAAACCAACCCATACTTGTCCACAAAAGCCATTAAAATTATACTATCAAACCAAGTGGGGACATGCCCTCGACTATGACAAAAAAAATCCTAAAATGAAATACTAAGACAATAAATAAACCAAGGAAATGATAGGGACTTTCAAAATAATTGAGGATTATTATTTCATAAAAGATCCATAGGAATACCAAATAACCTAACGCTGCACAGAAGCAACAAAAAACCCTTCAGAACCTACATCATGAAATGATATAGCATCCAGGGATGACCAGTAGGGTAAGTACTGGTGTGTAGCTCAGGGATAAGGGATAAAATAATGCCAATATCAAAACCAGTCAAAAAACACATGCACAACATTTATATATACATATATAAGATGCCAAGATAAGGACAAGGTTTATGAACATGAAAGTTTAAATCATTAGACTGACAAGGTTTATGAACATGAGAGTTTAAATCATTAGAATAAACTGTGTAGCTCGGTCTACCCTAAAGGCGCCCACATGCTATATGGGTTCAGCTGCCCCTGCTGAAAAGGTCCAAGTACGAGTTAGCCGCACGAACTGAGGAAACTGAAGAAAAGCTAAGGACACCAAGGCTCTAGCCATCCTAAAATATAATATATGTACCAAGCGCATGGTCATATAAACCCCGACATCGGAAAATATGGTTTCTAGTATTGGTCCCCTTGGGACCTCTACCTTTACGATTAGCTACACAATTTCCTTTATGCCCAAACTAAAATAGTTTGCACATAAACCCAACTATTAACCTAGGATTATTATATTAAGGCATTTAACAGTTTGTATCGTTGTACCAATTATTCTTGTAAGCTCATATAATCATGCCAAACTAATCCATGTAACCATTAGACTCCCAAGTTCCATTTAAAATTCAAATAATGGCCACCAAGGGCCTTTCAGATCCATTTTTATCCACTTATCCATTACTGTAGGGAAATAGTTTCAAAAGACAAGTCACATTATGTAATTATCCATGTTTAAAAACTAAATATATAAAGTGGGTCGAGGTTAGTGCCATTACCAAGCCAAAAACTCATTAATTTAGGAAACCTATTCCCTATTCCAATTCCCATAAAAATACACCCATTTAGTCCAAAGACCGTAAATTAAATCATAATTCATCAATTTAAAGCATAGGAAAGGTAATTCAAGTAATACCAATCAAAACCCCTCAACTCAATTTCAAACTCATCAATCAAAATAAATGGATAATGATTAAATAAGTGCTATAATGTAAAATTAAAGTTAAGAAATGAGATACATGCCTGAAATATAGAACAATTTGAAGAGAATTCAAAGTATGGATCTTGGAGAACGAAATTCTTGTAAAATCCTTGAAGTTTTTGGGTTTTGAGTTAAAGAGGAAAAAAATGGTTTTGATCTTTGAAAACTAAAGGGAAAGGGGTTATTTATGTTTAAAAGTCGTGCAAAAGACCAAAAGCCCCTCACCCCAAGTGAATAAAGTAAAGACTGGGGTTTTTTTACACAACAGCTTGGCACGTCAATATCATAATAGCTAGCCTATGTGACACATTGCTATTGCGGAGCTCCAGTGGTGTGGCATGCCACTATCACAGAGGCACACTACTATGGAGTTCCAAAATAGCCCCAAAACCCCTTCAAAAATTCCAAAGCTTTCCTAAAACACCTTTTAACATCACTAAACATAATTCAAGTAAAAAAATAATGTGACACACGCGAGAGGGTCAAAAATAAAATCATTAAAATTTTATAGGGTCGTACATATATTAAGTTAAATTCTCTCTAAAATTCAAAAACTAGTGATTTATGAGTTAATAACCAAAAAAATAACAGTTTTCATATTTTCTATATTAGTCAACATATATCCCACTATAACGGCCTTATCTCGCTATAGCGGGATCAACACACTATGGTGGGATTGACTAAAACTGTCTCCCACTATATCGAGAAAATTCCCTCTATAGTGATGTAGTAGTAGCATCCTGCCACCCGCTATAGTGGGTTAGGTGCAGGAAAAATTCGAGATTTCTCTCAATTTTTCCATTTTCATAACACACTATAATGACCTTCTAGGTTATTTTCTGCATTTTCACTTATTTTTTCTATTTAGAGCTTTCTTATAGCTGCCCCAAGTCATTTATGACTTGCTGGGACTGGTAGTTTAGTTACTGGGCAATTCATTTAATTTTTAGTGTTGATTCCCTATTTTGAAGTCTTCGCTGGTAAAAGTTGGTTAACGAATAAAAACTTTAATCAAATAACCTCGTATGCCAATTCTGATAGCTTCAAAAACTCTGGAACATTGATTTTAGTCTAGATAGACCTTTGGTTTAGGTTCCAAGGCTTTCATACTTATTCTGGGCTATACGTCAGAAATTAAGAAAAATGGCACTTTGGTGTAGGACCCACTTTCATTGTAACAATATCGAATGGAAATTTCAACTATTCCATTGAGTCTGGAATGTCGAATTAGATAGGGTAGCATATTTTATTTGCATATACGGGGTTCCAAACGAATCTTGAGAGGGCGATAAATTCCAAGCTTCCAGCTGGTGCATCCTTTAAAGAGGCTCTTTGGGTGTTTTAGCGACCTTCCAGGTGCTTTAGCGGCCCTGGCCAACTCCGTGTTCTACTTTGGTGACAAGTTGGTTGATAAAGCATAAACTGCTTTAGTGGTGGCTTTTCTGCTTTAGCGGCCTGCCAGGTAAGCGTGGGTACCTTTTTAGCAGCATCTGGGCGCTATAGCGCTGACCACTAAAGTGGCCTATTGCTGCTTTAGCAGGACATGGGAACCTTATAAATTCCCTACTTAGCTCGAATTCTCTCATATTTCACACACGTTCAAGAGTGAAAACCCCTAGAACATGCAAAAACTTGGGAGAAACATTGATAGGATATTTTGGAGTGTTCATAACCTTAAATTACTCATTTCTTCTTCGAATTCTTGGTCAGTTTTCATCAATCTCATGATTAATTTCTCAATTATTTACCAAAATCCCTAGAATATTGGTGGGTTGATTATAGTATCATTTAGGATCAAAATTTACCCATTCTTAAGGGTAAGTGTTCCTTAAGAATAGAGGGACGTATTGGCGATTTTGAAAATACAATTTTGTAAGTGGGCTCCATATGAGAAGTTTACGTACTTTGGACCCGAAGCATAAAAATCCAAAATGGGTATCGTTGTTCTTATATTGATGAGTAAATTATGATTTTGATAGCGTGTCATCTTGTGAAAGCTTCTTGGAAAGGAAATTCATTGACTTAGTAGATTTCTTCAAGCTTTTTCATAGCATCCAGGTAGGCTAGGTTTACCTTCCTCATAGATTGAGCTAATTCATAGTATATTTATAATATTATTCTAGATATGGGTTGAGAATTAGATCTTGGAGATACAAAGAGTATTATCTGGGATGTACAACCTTTGAAGGAATCGTAAATTAGGCGTAATCAACTTAGTTATTCATGAATTAGGTAGAATTTCTATATTAGGGATAAAAATAGTTTAATTAACATGTAGGAGTGAATTTAGATACCTTAGCCTAGTCAGGGGTAGAATTTGACTTAGAACAAATTTTGGGGGATTAGAAGTGGGCCCCTTTGGCTACCTTAGACAATATTTTTTAGCTCCTTGTAGACATTTATAAGCACATATACCCTTTAAATATTTATTATGAAGGTTGAAGTGGCTAGATACCTACTACTTATACGATTGGTTCTTAAGAGTGGGTGCTAGTTCCAACTCAAGTCCGATGATTTATTGATATTGATTTTTGTTCAAGTCTAGTAATTGATGATATGAGTTTCGTTTCAAGTTTCACAAAGGCTGATAATATTGAGTTCTGGTTCGAGTCCAATATTGAGAGGTTATTTACGATGCGTTATGGTATGGATGGATTCTCAATTATGGCTTGAGCTATGATTAATTAATGAAGTTTTGGTTATTTACTTTCTTTGATTGTACCCTTCAAGATTATGAGGGTCCACATTGGTTTATTTACTTTTCTACACTTAGTGGCTTATGAGGGCCAGACTTGTAGTATTATTTATGCCTTTTGTTATATTATATCTATTTTTATTATTTATTTATGGTATTGGATCATTATTCTAGGTTTGTCCTTTTCCTTGACTTAGCATATTTATCTTGCATCTTTATCATTTTTATATTTTAATTTAACTCAGTCGGCTGATGATGCCTACTGAGTACCCATGGCTTTGGTACTCATACTACACTCTTGTACCTTCTTGGTACAGATTTGAGTATTTATGACCACCATTGATTTCATGATCGTGCAACTTAGATTTTGGAGGAAGGGTGAGCTCTTAGAGTCGGAGTTGCCCTTTTCTCCTTCTTCTACTTTTGCTTAGTCTTTCATTATTTGAGACTGATGTATATTTGACTATTATTGCACTCATATTCCTTTTGTTAGTGGCTCTTGTATTAACACTACTAGGTCATGGGATGTTATTTCTATTTTATCTATCTTTTAGGCTATTATTATTACTTGGATTATTATTGTAAGTCTTTACTTGCAAATTTTGGTTTTTATGCCTTTTCCACCAAATTAGCTCATTTCTTATAGCTCATGGCTATGGTTTGGCTTACCTATTGATGGGGTAAAGTAGGCACCATCATGACACTAAATCGAGTTGTGACAAATTCGTATTTACCAGTATTTTTGGTATAAGAGCATGTGTCTAGTAAAGTCCTACAGATCAAAATAGTGATGCACATTTCTTATCTTATAGAGGATATAAGATATTCTTGGGAGTTCTTCACTTTTTTCACTTATTTCATGCTAATTTTAGTTTTACTCTTTTGCAGATGGCTAGGACACATACTACCACTACATGAGATGAGGACCCTGAGTCCCGACTAGGGATCCAATCGTATTTTGTAAATTACCTAGAGGTCGATGACGACCTAGAGATTTTTTCCCATCTAGTGAAAATGATAAGGGGCATTCACTTGACCCTATTCCTTCTCTCGAGCCAAAGGTTCTTCCGTCCCAGCCAGTGGTGGACTAGGGACCAGCCCAAGCTCCACTGATGTTTATTTATTCTTTATTGCTCAGGTATGCATTAGTTTAGATCATGTAATTGGTTGGTGGTGTACCATTTGATGGTGCACAATGTGCAGCTCAAAGTAGTATTGAGGCAGGGGCACAACCATAGCTGCGACTTTTAGAGTTGATGTAATGACCTGATTATGTGAATTATTCATTTTTATGTCATTTGACCATTTTAACTCTCTTCATGGTTGCTTTGTGGTATTTTTGAGGTGTGGTATCATTGGCACGGTTCCTAATGAATTTCGGTGTGATTTGAGTGAGATTGTAGTTTTTGATGGTTATAAAGGCTTCATAGTTGACTTTTGTTAACATTTATTGATTTGTTTATTGGATGAAAAATGGACTGCTCCAACAGATCCAAAACATTAATTTTAGGTTGGTAACTTTGTTGGTATGGTTTTATGACTTTTACATCTTATTTCAACCCTCGATTCAAAAAGTTGTGAAATTTGTTTTCAAGGTTAACTTTGTAAATATGATATTTTTTTGAAAATCTGATATCGCCATTGAATCTGGAGCATAGAATTTAGTCTAGTAGCATAGTTTATTTGCATTCTCAAGATTCTGAATAAATCCTGAAGGTCCACGGAGACTTGAAATTCTCTAAGTATCCGGCTGGTGCATCACTTAAGCGACAGTTTAATCACTTCAGCGACTTGGCTTGACAGTTAAAGTGTCATCTAAGCGACACCAGGCTCGCCTAAGTGACTGACGCTTATGCAACATCCCGGATGCTTATGCAACAAGGTGGGCGTCGCTTAAATGATTCCGCTTAAGTGACCCAGTGATCACTTAGGATGCCTGGGCGGGTTATATCCCTTGCTTTTGTGATTTTTCACTATTTTCGAGACTTGGAGCTTGGGATTTTGAGTTTTTGGACAATTTCTTTCATTTTTAATCTTGGGTAATCTCCAATCTCCTATTTAATTACTCTTTTTAATTCTTATCATTTTAATCTTATCAAAATTTGAATTTAAAAATGGAATTTGGGGATTTTGGCGCTGGAGGCCTAAAATTGATAATTCTCTAATTTAAACCCCAATTTTAACTCATTTTCACTTGGATTTTATTATATGAGTTCCTTTAATAATGGAAAATATTTTTTTGAACAAAAATTTTAGTTTTACCCTTCATTGTTGAAAACCCATTTTATAGGTCCATTTTGAACCCGACCCAAAAATGGGCAATATAGGTATCGTCGGCTTTGTTTTGATATGTAGATTCTATATTTATGTATTTTAGTTAATTTTGGGTCTTTGCAAAAGGTGAAATTTTGGTGTTAATGGCTTGTTTATACTGGTTTTATCATCGAGGCAAGTTATGGTTTAACTTTCTTCAGACTGGGCTGGGTAGTTACTAGGATATAAAGTCATGTTAAGAGTGTGGGAACTAATCATTAAAATGGCTCTATTATTGTGTTGTGCCCGTGTGGGGGCCTACGTTATTGTGAACTGGTGATTTTAAGACACTATTTGCTATGTATGACCGTGTGAGGTCTTATATGAAGTTGTTGGCTTTGTGTATGCATATTTGATTATATCTTTTCTGATGAACTAGCCTAATTGAAGTTTTGTGGTATCAATGTCATATTATTGTATATTTTACTCTATTGGTGTATGGATTATATTGGATTCATGGATGGTTGGATTATTGAGTGGATTTTGTCTCGCATGGTTAGTATATTTGTTGAATTTGTAAATTCTTATTATGGTTGGTTGTGAGAATTTACATTCTCATATCATATACATTCATGAAATATTGGTACCATCATGGAAATACCTGCTTTTTTGACATAAAATGTGATATCTGTAAAAACCCTCTATCGATGGATGTCACGAAGAAGAGTTATGGATATTGGTATTGGATATTGGATATTAGATTGTATATGGGTTACGAACCCCTCATGGGTCCAATCTAAAAGAACTACTCGATAGCTGTATACGAAGGTTGTGCGATAACCTCGGGCATCACATCATCATCATTATCATCATCTTTATTTCATTTCATTTATTGTGTACATTTTGTGTTGTATCTTTGTTCTTAATATGATATCTATCTATTTGTACCTCTTTGGTGTGTTGATTTGAATCTATTTGTGCTTTTTCTTGTACTTATATTTGGTATATGTATATATTGTAGAACTGTTAGTGAAGATGGTATGGGCTACCATTTGGGAAATTTTCTGATCGTAGGTGATGTGCCCATAGTGTGGATTTTATATGCTTTATATTCTACTTTTCTTAATTGGCCTATGATATCTACTAAGTATAAGTGGACCATAATCATCCCTACTATGCCCTTTTGGTGTAGATCCAGGTACGAGTGCGCCACACCACTGTTGATTCAGGCGATACTTGGAGTCTATTCGAGGTAGAAGTTGACCTATACATCCAAAGTTGACCTTCTATCTTTTCTTATCTAGTTCATGTCTTGTTTTTGTATTTTGAGATAGATTTTGGTCCTTTTTATACTATCATTGTATATTTAACATTTGAGACATATTAAGTAGTACTTACACTACGACACCAAGTTTTGGGATTTGTATGGTATTATTTGTTATGTATTTTTGCTTTTACTATATATGTGTGGTTCGATTCTACTATAATAGTCTAGCCTTAGGTTTTGGTATTGATTTTTCATTTCATATCAGTTTGGGTGATAGTCTTACTTGTCAAGGCTTATCGCGACAAATGCCATCAAGACCCTTGGTTTTTGGGTTGTGACAAATTAGTATCAGAGCAGACAGGTCTCATTGGTCTCATCAGTGTAAGAATAAGGTGTCTAGTAGAATCTCATGGATCGGTACATAGACGCCTATATCTATCTTCAAGAGGCTATAAGATATCTTTAGGAAAATCCCTTATTTTGTTTTTTATTATGCGAATTCTTCATACCTTGTGTTCTATGTCATATTTCACTCTTTTCTATGTAGATGGTTAGGACTAAATCCCATGAGGCTAGGTATTCAAAGCTATTATTTAAGAAGAGAGCCCAGTCTAGAAGACGAGTTATGAGTCATGGATGGGCTTGAGGTAGTGGACAGACATAGAGATCTACCTCGTCCAAAGGTAGTTCTAGGGGACTCTCTCTTAAGCCTCAAGTTGAGCATATAACAGATATATGGCCTAATCTGGACCCATAGAGTTCTTCTACCCTAGTCTTAGAAGGGTTGCTAATTCGCTTATTAACTTGTTTAGAGGGTGTTCCTTTGAGTTTACCTGGTGTTCCTCTATCTTTGAGTATTGTACCTCTGTCTGTGCCAGAGTCTTCCTATAGTGTGAGTCTGCCTATGGTGTTCCTTCAATTCTGAGTATGGATCCTCCAGTAGTAAAGAATCTGCTTGTGGTATTCTATAGAATTTGGGTGTTGTTCTTTCTTCAGTGCTGGTGTTTGAGTATGTTATTTTGAGATTAGGAGTTTAACCTTCTTCAATGTTACCTCCTTAGGTAGGATCTTAGCCGATCAAATTTACTATGCTTCCTATTATTATAGGTACAATTATTTCTTCTGAGGATCAGAAGAGGTTTGAAACGTTTACTCATTTGGGTCCTCCTAGGTTCAGTGGTGCTGCAGCCGAGGATACCTATGAATTCTTGACTGACTATTGTGATAAATTGCATAATCTTGGTTTAATTGAGTTACATGGGGTGGCTTACACTACTTACCAGTTGAGAGATGCAACCAAGGATTGGTGAAGGTCACTTGTTAGTTGTAGGCTTCTTGGTTCTCAAACGATGAGTTAGGATCAGTTTGCTAAGGCCTTCTTGGACAGGTTTGTACCATACAGTCTGAGGGACCAGACGAAAGATGAGTTTGATCACCTAGGGTAGGGCTCCATGACTGTCATGGAGTATGAGACACGTTTTTATTCCCTTTATAGCTATTTTTATGCCAGTATTTCCATTGAGTTTGAGAAGATTCAAAAGTTTGTGAAGGGATTGGATGTTTCTCTTTAGCTAGCAATGACTCAGATGGAAGTGTATGGGGTATCATTTCAGAGTATAATGGATCATGCTAAGATGACTGAGTCTATTTTTGAGCATTTTAGGGAGGTGCAAGAGAGTACTCCTTCAGGGTGAGTTTGGAGGTCACACTCTTAGAGACAGAGATTCTAAAGGTTTTCGTAGGTATCATAGTAGACCTGTTTAGGTAGACTTGTACGGTTCAGGTAGTGGGTCTTCTATTTAAGAAGCTTTGGGTGGTCATTATAGCCCAGCCATACCTCTTCCCATTGAGTTGGGTCGTAAAGGTTGCTTTGTGTATGATGAGGTTGGCTATTTGGCTAAGGAATGTCCCTTTTTGTAAGGCTACTCCTATATCAGTTGTGAGAGGTAGAGGTTCCATTAGAGGTGCGCGAGGTAGAGGTAGAGGTTTCCATGGTGGTGGTTATGGGGCTACTCAGTCAGGCAGTGGTCGTGGATAGTTCTATGCTACACCCTCCAGACCAGAGGTAGAGATTTTTGATGCTGTTATCACAAGTATCGTCCCCATTTTTTTCAGATCTGCATCTGTGTTATTTGATCTAAGGTTGACTTTTTCCTATGTGTATGCATATTTTTCTTTAGGTTTTGATTCTTCTAGTGAGCCTATTTCTATATCTATGTATCTACCCCTGTAGAAGACTCATTAGTGGTAGATTGGGTGCACCGATCTTGTGTTGTAACTTTTGTTGGATGTGAGACTTGGGCAGATTTGATTATCCTAGATATGGTAGATTTTGATGTCATTTTGTGTATAGATTGGTTAGCTCCTTATCATTCTATCCTAGATTGTTATGCTAAGATTGGGACCTTAGCTTCACCAGGTGTGCCAAGGATAGCTTCGAAGGGTGTGCTTCATTCAGGTACCAAAAGAGTTATATTTTTCCTTTCGGCTCATCACTTGGTTTAGAAGGTATGTTTGCCCTATTTGGCTCATATTCGTGTACTAGTGCTGTTTTACCTCCTTCTTTGGATTTTGTTCATATTGTTATGAGTTCATGGACATTTTCCCCATGAATTTGCCTGATATGCCTCTGGATCATGATATTAACTTTTCTATTAATGTTGAGCTAGGAACCAAGCCTATTTCTATTTCTTCTTATAGGATGGCCCCCACTGAGTTAAAGGAATTAAAGGATCAATTGTAAGAGTTGTTGGATAAGGTTTATTCAACCTAGTGTATCACCTTGGGGGGTGCTCTATCTTGTTTGTGAAGAAAAAGAATGGGTCTATGTGTATGTGTATTGATTATCGACAGTCTAACAAGGTGAAAGTTAAGAGTAAGTATCCTCTTCCTTGTAATGAGGATTTGTTCGATCAGATTTAGGGTGCTTTGGTGTTTTAGAAGATTAATTTGAGGTTCGAGTATCACTAATTGAGGATTAGAGCTTTGAATATTCCAAAGACCGCCTTTTGAACTCGGGACGGTCATTATGTGTTCTTAGTCACGTCCTTTGGGTTGACCAATGTCTCAGCCACATTCATGGAGCTGATGAATCAGGTATTTTGATTGTATCTCAACTCTTTTGTCATTATATTCATATATAATATCTTGATTTATTCCAAGAGTGAAGCTAACCATGAGGAGCATTTCCAAATTATGCTTCATAGATTGAGGGATAAGAAGTTATATACTAAGTTCTCCAAGATTGCAGCGGTTCGTGATTGGGATAGGTCTACTTCTCCTATCGAGATTCAGAGTTTTGTTGGTTTCGTTATTATTGCGTTGTTGAAGGTTTTTCATCTATTGCAGCTCTTTTGACCAAGTTGTCTTAGAAAAAGATTTCCTTCCAGTGATCCGATGCTTGTGAGGCGAGCTTTCAAAATCATAAGGATTTATTAACATCAGCTCCTCTCTTGACTTTGCCGAAAGAGGGCCTGGGATTTACCATCTTTTGTGGTACTTCACGTGTTGGTTAGGTGTTGTGTTGATGGAGGAGGGTAAGGTAATTGCGTATATTTCTCGTTAGTTGCATCCTCATGATAGGAATTACCCTAACCATGATTCGAGTTGTGTACGGTTGTTTTTTGTTTAAAGTTGTGGAGGTACTACTTGTATGTAGTCCATTGTGAGATTTTTTCAGATCACTATAGCCTTCAATATTTCTTCACACAAGAGATCTTAATATGAGGCAACACCGTTGGCTTCAGTTGCTTAAGGATTATGATCCTACTATTCTCTCTCATCCAGGCTAAGCTAATGTGGTTGCGGATGCCTTGAGACGAAAGTCAACTAGCATAGGTAGCTTGACACATCTTTTGACCCAGGAGTGACCTTTGGCCTTAGAGGTTTTGGATAATCAGATGGTTAGGATTGATATTTCGACACCTGAGTGTGTTTTGGATTTTGTTATGGCTAGTCTTCCTTAATGGGGCAGATTTTAGCTCATCAATTCAATGATATTGGGTTGAGAGTTATTCGGCATAGGGTGTTGCGCAGTGAGTCTAAGGAAGCCTTGCTCAATTCAGATGGTGTTTTGAGGATTTGTAGCCGAGTTTATGTGCATAAAATGGGTGATTGGATTAGATTAATTTTGGAGGAGGCTCATTGTTCTAGGTATGCCTTCCATCCGGGATATCTAAGATGTATCATGACTTGAGGAAAAATTACTGGTGGGGTGGTATGAGGAATGATGTAGCATATTTGGAACTCCTTGCCTATGTTTCCAATAGGTGAAGGACGAGCATTTGAGGCCTGGTGGTTTGCTCCAGAGGTTACCCATTCCCGAGTGGAAATTGGAACAAATAACGATAGACTTCATCACTAGTTTACCCATACATCTTATGGGCATGATAGTGTTAAGGTTATCGTGGATTGATTGATCAAATCTTCTCATTTTATTTTGGTTCAGTTTTTTTTTAGTGTTGAAGGTTGGCTCGTATCTATATTCGTGAGATAGTTCATCTTCATGGTGTGTCGGTGTCTATCATTTCAGATCGAGGTTCAATGTTCATATCTCACTTTTGAAAGACTTTTTAGGAGGAGTTGGATACCCGAGTTGATCTTAGTACAACATTTCACCCTTAGACTGACAGACAGTTGGAGCAGACTATTCAAGTTTTGGAGGATATGCTTTGCGCTTGTGATGGACTTTGGTGGTCAGTGGGAGCAACATTTAGCTTTCATGGAGTTTGCGTATAATAATATCTACCATTCTAGTATTAACATGCCTTATTTTGAGGTTTTGTATGGTAGGTATTGTTGCTCTCTCGTTGTTTGGTTTGTGGTTTTACAGATTAGACCTCGAGCTACAGATTTGCTTCGTGAGTCTTTGGATAGGGTTTGAGTCATCCAGGATAGTCTTTGAGCGGTTCAAAGTAGAAAGAAGTGATATGTGAATCATATCTTAGCCTCATATATTTATGTTTTATGTTTTAATATTGACAAACTAATAAGTGAACTATGCAGGATATTGATGATCCTTAATGATGGAAGTAGATCTCACCCAAAGGACACTGAAGATCTCAAATCATAGAGGATATTCACACAAGGCAAGGAATATTCTCTCAAAGAATATCATGCTAAATATGGAGCCACGTCAAAGATATTGAAGATCCCTAATGATGGAAATAGATCTCACATAAAGGACATTAAAGATCTCAAATCATGGGAGGGTATCTTACACAAGACAAGGAATATTCTCAAAAATATCGTGCTAAATATGGAGCCACTTCAAAAGTAGGATATTGATTGACAAGGAAACAAAAATAATATCAACTGAAGATCCCAATAGACAAGGCAATTGGACGCACCTCACGACAAGATCAAAGGAGAAGGAAGATCTTACTCCTTACATAGACATATCTGATATGGACATGTATAGATGCGAGAAAGGAAAATTGCACCAAATACTGACATACCACAAGGTGCAAACTCTCTCAATCAGGGAATCAATTCAAATCCTTGATTGAGAAGAAATATCTTGGTTTTCCTTATGAAAAATAGCAGCCGAAGACTATAAAAGAAGATGATTGAAGATAGACATGGGTTACACAACTTCAAGGAGAAAATTCAAAGTGTCTCATTCTTAGTCTTACAAGGTTTTGTAACTTTTAGTTTACAATTATCATATAAAGAGTAGGACCGAGTCAAATTTGTAACATCAACTGAAGCTGTGTCATAAGATCCAAAGAGAAAAATAAGTCTTTAGAACTTGTTTCCTATCATTGTACTTGTACCTAACATTCAACGATCTAAGGAAACTTTAAAACCCATGGGGACTGGAAGTAGGCACCACATTGGTGTTCTGAACCAGGATAAATTTTTGTGTTATTATATTATGTTCTGTTATTTACGTGCTTAATTTTTTCAAATCTAATTTGTTTGTGAAGTGCAGTGATCTGCAGGTGGTCGACTGTGAGGAGTCAGTAGTCGACTCATAGAAGAAAAAATTCAATTCACCCCCCTCTCTTGAATTTCAATTGGTATCAGAGCAGGTCTCACCAGCTGCATTGCTTAACCGCAAGTGAGAAAAGATCAGATGGCCTAGTATCAAATTCCCAATGCTCTTCTTTAGGTTGCCACTCCTCCACAAGACCACCATACTTTAATAGACAACATTACTATTACTGGAAGAACAGGTTCAGATTCTTTGTCCAGTCAAACGACTTCCAAGCTTGGGTTATCATCAAGAAAGGTCCCAAGCAAATTCCAGGACTCAAGGAAAAGCAAAAGGATAAGGATCAAGAATCCAGCAGCATCGACATAGAAGACCTTGAAATTTTGAGGTCTCTAAAGAGCAACAAGAGGTAATTCAAACTAATGCACGTGCTATAAGTTTACTTTTGTGTGCAGTTAGCGGGTAAGAATATGACAAGATATCCACTTGTGAAACCGCAAAAGAAATATGGGTCAAATTGGAGGTAACCTATGAAGGAACCTCCAAAGTCAAGAAGTCAAAGATTGCTGCCCTGGTTAATGAATATGAGTTGTTCAAGATGGAAGAGAATGAGAACATTGAAACAATGTTTTCCAGATTCAGTAAGATCTTATGATAATTAAAATCACTAGGGATGATCTATCCACACAACCTGCAAGTCCAGAAGCTGATCTAAAGTCTCCCAAAGATTTAGGAAACCAAGGCTGCCATTCTGGAAGATGGAGATCTACACAACATGACATATGAAGAACTACGAGGTAACCTCATTTCATATGAATGCAATTATATAAACACGTACAATAAAGAAGAGAAGAAGAAACCAGTAGCCTTCAATGCTTCTCCAACTGAAGAAGAGGACATTATGGAAGATGTTAATAGTGCAAAAGTGTCCCTCATTAACCATGGAGTAAGGAAGATCATGAGACAGAGACAACAAAGATCCCAAGGTGCCAAAAATAATGACTTCACTAGAAACGATAATCGCTGCTAATAGTGTGGAAGGCCTGGCCTCTTAAAACAAAACTGAACTGAACTAAAAAGAAGAACATCCAGGAAGAATCAAAATTTTGGAGCCTTGAGTGATGAAGATAAAATGAAGAATAAATAGAAGCCGCCAATATGAGCTTCATGGCAATGGGTGAATCCAACGAAGTAAGACTACACGATTGTCATAATTGTAATACTCTTAATCTAATTTAGATATGATAATTGACGAGCTTCAAAAAGTTATAGATGAATATTACAAGCTCACTCAAGAGAATAAAAGCTGCGAAGCTTGATTTAAACAAAAACTCAAAGTGGAAAAAAGAAGGTATCAAATAAAAATTGAGGCATGTCCAATCAAAGTTGACTTACTTCATGAAGAGCTTAATGATGTATAAATAAAATTAAATAGTATCAAGAGATCACCAAGTCACTATTTTGTCAGATCAAACTCTTTTAAAAATAATCCAAGTTCCTCATCAGATTTATTTAAATCAACAAAGACCTCTTTTTTATCTCGAGGACCTATTTGTTTTATCCGTATACAGAAAGGGCACAATTCTACAATTGCAGGCATAAGCCTAAAAGTGTGTGGGTTTGGAAGCCTAAAGGAAGCACATCAAACCTGCAAGGACCCAAGACCACTTGGGTACCTAAATGAAATATATCTTGTTTTGCAGGAACATGTCCGCAAACGTTATAAGAAAGAAATGTGGGTCATTGATAGTGGATGTTCTAGACACATGGACAGAAAGAAAGAAAATTTCTCTACTCTAAAGAAGATAGATGGAGGATCAGTCAGATTCGATGACAATGCTAGAGGCAATGTCATCGGAGTCACCTCAGTAAAGCTCAGCTCCTCATGTGAAGTTACAGAAGTGTATCTAGTAGCCGACCTCAAACATAACCTGCTCAGCATCAGTTAGCTGTGTAACGCTGGATTCAGAGTCTCTTTTAAAGTCGAAAGTTTCTCAATCAAACACAACAAAATACGCATCTCTCTCATCGGTGAACGTGTTGATAATATTTATGTTTTAAACATTCTTGATTTTTCTAGTCTAACCAGCCTCACTGTGTAAGACAATTATATTTGGTGATGGCACAAAAAAATTGGGCATATGAGTATGCATATTGTATTTGATGAATCTAATCACCCTCCTATGAGTTTGTGTATTGATAAAGAACATATGAGTGATCTATAATCTGTAGTCAATACTAGAACAACCTTTGAGCCATCATAGGACGAGTCAACTATACCCCCTCAAGAGTCGGCTTTCACAACAGAAATAGTCAAAATAGCTATTCCAAGAGAGTGAAAACATGATGCTAGCTATCTAAATTAATTTATCATTGAAAATCCAGATGATAGGATACAAATAAGAGCATCATTGAGAAAGAAAGTGTCTGTCGCCCTTGAATCTCAAATTTAACCAAGAAAAATAATGAGGCCCTCAAAGATGAATCATGGGTCAAGGAAATAAAGGAAGAATTGGACCAGTTTGAATGAAATCAAGTTTGGACTCAGGTTGAAAGACCCAAGAACCGCTCAGTAATTGGAACTAGATAGGTCTACAACAACAAATTAAATGAAAAAGGTAAGGTTATCAGAAACAAAGCAAGACTTGTAGCTCAATGCTACTCTCAATAAGAAGGTATTGATTATGATGAAACCTTTGCTCCTGTGTTAAGGTTAGAATCAATTCGAATTTTATTAGCTTTTGTTGCTTTCAAATGTTTTAAGTTATATCAAATGGACATCAAAAATGCCTTCTTAAATGGTTTCATTCATGAAGAAGTCCTTGTAAAACAACCCCATGGTTTGAAAATCCATCTTATCTAAATCATGTTTTCAAATTATCAAAAGCACTCTACGGTCTCAAACAAGCTCCAAAGGCTTGGTATGAAAGATTGAGTACTTTCTTACTAAATAACAATTTTTAAAGTTGTAAAATTGATACAACTCTATTTATATAGAAGCTTGATTGAAGTCTTCTTATTATGCAAATTTACATTGATGATATTATTTTTGGTAGTCCTAACATCTCTCTACATGAGAATGTTGCAAATTTGATGAAAGGAGAATCTGAAATGAGTCTTATAGGAGAGATCACATTCTTATTGGGATTATAAATCAAACAAACTCCCAAAGGTACCTTCACTAATAAAGCTAAGTACAAAAAGAAACTCATTAAAAATTCAATATGGAAAAAGAAAAGACCTATGAAACTCTGATGAGTCCATCTACAATCTTGATTTAGACTCATATGGGAAGGATATTGATGAAAAAATGTACAGGGGAATGATTGGATCACTACTCCACTTGACCACCAGTCGACCAGACATCATGTCCAGTGTATGTAAGTGTGTTAGGTTCCAGTCGACTCCTAAAAAATCTCACCTGACTTCTGTCAAAAGGATTATTTGATACCTCGTAGGAACTCAAGACATTGGACTATGGTACCCCTATTCTTCCTATTTTGATTTAATTAGATATTCAGACACTGACTCTGCAGGTGATAAAAGTGATAGAAAAAGCACTAGTGGAACATGTCAAATTCTTGGTGATGCCATAATCTCATGGCACAACAAAAAGAAAACTTCAATTGTTCTTTCAACAACTGAATTCTAATACATAGACTTTGGAAGTTGTGGTACTCAAATTTTATAGATTATGAATTAACTACTTAATTTTAATTTGTCCTTTGAATTTGTTCCCAAATTGTGTGACAATACCAGCGGTATTAGCTTATCTAAATATACTGTGCATCATTCTAGGGTCAAACACATTGATTTTAAGCATCATTTTTTGAGATCATGTAGAAAATGGTGATTTTTTGTTTGCATTTGTTGATTCTGAAAATCCACTGGTAGATATTTTTACAAAACCCTATTAGAAGAAAGATTTTGTTACCTTAGAAATGGATTTGGTATTCTCAGCATTAATGAATTATGATTCTTATTTTTGGACAAAAATCTCTCTTACTTGTTCTAATTTTCTCATTAGTTTTTAACCAAAAATTTGTTTTCAAAAGGGGGTCATATCCCTTATTTTTACTGGGTTGTAAAATGATTTTTAACACACTATCTGCCATACTTTTTGTTTTGCCTAGTACTTGTTAGTTAATGCATTGAATCTCTGCTATCTGTCTACTACTCTTTTTGCTACTCTGTGGTTCTTTTTGATTATGCCAAAATGGAGAGAAAGATATGAAAATAGAAATGCCTACAAGTCAGGAGGCACAGATTGACTGGTACTCAAGATACTTGGAACAACAAAAGCATTTACAAGTCAGGGGGAGCAACCTGACCACTGTGATAGACAGGGAAGTCAACTGATGTTTATGCTTGTTTGTCATTATAAAAAAGGGGTAGATTGTTAGCCTCCTATATTTATATTTTATGTTTTAATAATGACAAACTAATAAGTAAACTTTGCGGGATATTGAAGATCCTTAATGATGGAAGGAGATCTCACACAAAGGACATTGAAGATCTCAAATCATAGAAGATATCTAGCACAAGGCAAGGAATATTCTCTCAAAGAATATCATGCTAAATATGGATCCACATTAAATATATTGAATATACCTAGTGATGAAAAGAGATCTCACATAAAGGACATTAAAAATGTCAAATCATGGAAGGATATCTCACAAAAAGAAAGGAATATTCTCTTAAATATCGTGCTAAATATGGAGCCATATCAAAAGTAGGATATCGCTTGACAAGGAAAAAAAATCGTATCAATTGAAGGTCGTAATAGACAAGAAAATTAGACTCACCTCACTGTAAGATCAAAGGAGAAGGAAGATCTCACTCCTTACATGGATATATCTAATATGGACATGTATAGATGTCAGAAAGGAAAATCGCACCAAGTATGGACATATCTAATATGGACATACCATAAGGTGCAAACTCTCTAAATCAAGGAATAAATTTAAATCCTTGATTGAGAAGAAATATCTTGGGTTTCCTTATGAAGAATAGAAGCCGAAGACTATAAAAGAAGATGACTGAAGATAGACATGGGTTACACAAATTCAAGGAGAAAATTCAAAGTGTCTCATTCTTAGTCTTGCAAGGCTCTATAACTTTTAGTTTACAATTGTCATATAAAGAGTAGGACCGAGTCAACTTTGAAACATCAACTGAAGCTGTGTCACAAGATCCGAAGAGCAAAATAAGTCTGTAGAACTTATTTCCTATCATTGTACTTGTACCCAATATTCAACAATCTAAGGAAACTTTAAAACCCAAGGGGACTGGAAGTAGGCACCACATTGGTATTCTGAACCAGGATAAATTTTTGTGTTATTACTTTATGTTCTATTATTTACGTGCTTAATTTTTTCAAATGTAATCTATTTGTGAAGTGCAGTGATTTGTAGGCGAGTCGACTGTGAGGAGTCAGTAGTTGACTCATAGAAGAAAAATGTCAATTCACTTTCTCTTGAATTTCATCATAGACTTCATTCCTTGAGATTTAGTGTTGGAAAATGAGTCTTTCTTCATGTATCACCCATGAAGGGCATGATGAGGTTTGGGAAGAGGTTCAAGCTTAGCTCCAGGCATATTGGACCTTTTAAGAATCTTTGGAGTATTGGGGATGTGGCCTTTGAGTTAGCATTGCCCCTAAATTTATCAGCGCTTCATCCTGTTTTTCATGTTCCATGATTTGGCATTACATTCCAGATGATTCTCCTATTATTCATTGGGATTTGGTGCAATTAGAGGAGCGGTTGTCTTTCTTTGATGAGCTTGTATCCATTTTAGGTAAGGATGTGAGATGCTTGCATTTTAGAGATATTCTACTAGTTAAGGTACAGTGGAGACATTGACCTATATATGAGTTTACTTGGGAGGTTGAGTCTAAGATGCATGGTAGTTATCCTTAACTTTTCATTAATTCAGGTATTTCTCTTGCTTGTAGTTCGAGGATGAACAACGTTCTTAGTGGTGGATGATGTAATGACCTAATTTTTGATGATTTAAGTGAATTATTCATTTATGTGTAATTTGACCATTTTACCCCTTCTTCATGATTGTTTTGTGGTATTTCTAGGGTATGGGTATAATTGGCATGGTTCCCAATGTATTTTGGTGTGATTTGTGCGAGATTATGGCTTTTGGTGGTTATAAAGGCTTCATAGTTGACTTCGGTCAACATTTATTAATCTGTGTGTTGGATGTCAAAGTGGACTGTTCCAGTAGATCTAGAACATCAATTTTAGACTGGTAACATGGTTGGTGTGATTTTACGACTTTTGTATTTTATTTCGACTCTCAATTCAGAAAGTTGTAAAATTGGGTTTCGGGGATTAACTTTGTGAAAATGACATTTTTTTGAAAATATGATATTGCCATCGAGTTCGGAGCATCGAATTTAGTATAGTATCATAGTTCGTTTGCATTTTCGAGATTTTGAATGAATCCCGAGGGGTCCGCAGAGACTTAGAATTCTCTAAGTCTCCAGCTGGTGCACCACTTATGCAACACTTTAGTCGCTTCAGCAACTTGTCTTAACAACCAAATGTCTCCTAAGCGATACTAGGCTCACCTAAGCGACTGTAGCTTAAGCAACAACCTAGTCACTTACACAACAAGACGAGTGTTGCCTAAGAGACACTTGGTCGCTTAAGAGACCCTATGATCGCTTAAGTGAAGCCTGGGCGGGTATATCCCTCATTTTCATGATTTCACCATTTTCTAGTCTTAGAACTAAAAGTTGTGAGTTTTTGGACAATTTCTTCCATTTTTAAGCTTGGGTAAGCTCCAAACTCCTATTTTATTTACTTTTCTTCGATTCTTATCATTTTAATCTTATCAAAACTTGAATATGAAAATGGAGTTTGGGGATTTTGGCCCGAGTGGCCAAAAATTAATAATTCTCTGATATAAACACCAATGTCAACTCGTTTTCACTTGGGTTTTCTTTTATGAGTTCCTTTAATCATGGGAAATTTACTTTTGGACAAAAATTTCAGTTTTACCCTTTTTTTGAAAACCTATTTTGGAGGTTCGTTTTGATCCAAACTCAAAAATGGGAAATATGGGTATCATTGCCTTAATTTTTATGCCTAAATTCTATATTTGTTTGTTTTAGTTGACTCCAGGTTCGTGCATGAGGTGAAACCTTAGTGTTAAAGGCTTGTTTGTACTAGTTTTGGTATTGGGGTATGTTATAACTTAACTTTCTTTAGACTTGGCTGGTTAGTTATTATGGATATAAAATCATGTTAAGGGTGTGGGAACCAATCATGAAAATGGCTATATTATTGTGTTGTGCAAATATGGGGGCCTATATTATTGTGAATTGGTAGTTTTGAGACATTGTTTGCTATGTGAGATAGTGCGGGGTCTTATATGATGTTATTAGCCTTTTGTATGTGTATTTGATGACGTCCAAACTACACCTCCTCCTAAAACATAATACAGTCACTGCCAAAATATAGTAACCCAACAAAGGTTGGGATCGAATCCCAAAGAAACACGTAAAATCGTGGACTCAGCAGGCAGAATAAGAAAATTAAATGGGGGGGGTGTAGTAATCTCGAGCAAGTAACTATATCAAGTTTGATTGTAGTCAGTCATAAGTGAACACTAGGATTGTGTCCCCCTGGATTCTCAACTCCGTAGGCTTATCATGCTTTGTTGAACCAACCCGATACTTTACATGCAGAATCGATAAGTTATGCACCTTCTACAGTCTTTTGGACGAGCAGAAGGATTTTGCCCTTTAACTTTTGAGTCTCCGGATGTCACCTTACTAACCCTTATCTTGATCCCAATTGACTATTACCTTTTGAGTCTCTATTTATTAGATGAAATATCTAACCATCTTACTTAGATAGAACCTAGAAGAGTGGATCGATAATTAAACTCCAACTTACCGTTGTCTTTATCTTTTCCTAGTAACTACTCCTCTTTTTGTGTAAGTAACAATATCTAGGCGGGATACTAACACGTGCACCCATTAACAAAACTATTATAATGAATATAAAACAATACATGCATGGGTATCGATTCAGGACAACAACGTTACTTTCCCTACTTTATTAATTCGCCAGGGTTTCTACAACCCTAGATATGGATTTTTAGCCGCTCATGCTTATGAAGAAATCAATAACATTCATAATCGAAAGCATAGATGAAATCACAATGATAAGAAGCATTAAAATCCACAACCGTAACTGAATTAATCAACTGAAGTCAATACAAGAGAATCCCAAAATCAAAATTGAATTTTAGAATCAAAATATGTTTGTGAGTATCAAAAGTGCGTCACTCCTACTAATAAACACATAAAGGGTATTTATAGTACATGAGAAAACCCTTAAATCGAAGACCAAATGAAATAGAAGAAAATAGGGTCCGGTGGCCACATATGGTCTGCACTTGCGCCCTGACCCTGGGTGCAGGTAGTACCTGTGGTCAGCAGGGTGGGCATAGGTACAAGGCACACGTACCAGGATTTAAAAATCCTACAGGTCATCTCTCAGGATTTTGGACTTCTAGCACTTGCTTTGCTTACTTGTGGTCTGTAGGTCCTACTTGCGGTCCACATGTTGACTTACTAAATGCTGAGAGTCATCTTTTTAGAACTTCTTCGATTCTTAAACATTCTTTGATCATGAACAAGTTGTAAAGTGTCCCGAACATCCATAATTTCTCCAAAAAGTATCCAAAAACACCTTTTTTTTCATGAAATTAGCATCCAAAACATGATTTCCTACAAAACATACCCAAAATGCATCATAACTAACAAAATAACCTTAGAAACTTGCATATTTTCCTCATTTTAAGCATTGAAAGTGTTGTATTTCTATAGCACATCCACACCCTCAACTTAAAATATTTGCACGTCCTCAGGAAACAAAACACAACAAAAACATAAAAGATGCTAAACTAGGAGAATCTAAGTTATCCAAGGCAGTCAGTTAACACTTTAAATCTCAAAACACAACACCCCTTCCAATCTTTTTTTCAAAATCAACTGACCACTCTTATAGACAATTTACACTTCCTGAAATAGGTAAATAGTTAGCAATATGACTCAAGTGCACTCACAACAAAGATGTCCCACTCATTCCTATGCAATAATGCATGTCAATGCAAGGACGGATAAGAGACACTCACACTCAGAAGAGAAGTTCCAATCAATGCATGTCAAATACATAGGCCTTCCATTATGTTCTTTAAATTATCATTCAGATAGTCCATTAGGATCACTATCGGACTTTTCTTGTCTTGTAATGTAGGCTTGGGTGCTGGTGATCTGAGGTGGATTTATGCACTTCAGTGTTGTTATTTAGGTTTATTAAGCTTTATTTTGAGGACTTTTTGGGTGCTTAACAAGTCAAAGATGATATAAATGGGCATATAAGTTCTTAAGTACTTGATAAAAATATTTATGGTTAATTTCAAACAAGTTTTGAATCAAATTGATCGTGTAGAGTTCATATGAGAGAACTAGTGTTACTAGCTTGAGCTAGGTGTTATCGTTGATTGTGATGGATTATAATGTTTATAATAAGTTACTAATGGTATTATTGTATAATTTTGTGTGGAATTTTTTTTTTTATAGTGTTTAAGGTGCAATTGAATCAAGCCAAGAGTCAAGACTAAGTGAAAGATCAAAAAGGGTAAAACTAGTATTCTTAGCTTAAGTTTTTAGTTCGTCGTCTTGGATGTTGTGTTGTTTTGAGCTCTAATTTGATGTGTTTAATAATATAGGATGCTTTGTGAGTAGATTATGATGATATATTAAGGATATACAAGCCTGAAATAAAGTCGAAAAAAGACAAAATGGCTTGGAATGGATCAACAAAAGCACAAGACACAACTTGACGTGAATTGGACACCTTAGACGTCAAGGGCGCGTCGCGGACCAAAGCGAGGTCCAAATGGAATGTGACACACAAATGGTGATTCATAAGGGATACAAAACAGTATGTATCCATGATAAGGGTGCGTTTCATATCTAGACATGGAAAATTAACCCCGCGACGCGGCCAAGTGCAAAAACTCGACAGTTTTGTCCTCTTATAAATAGGATACTTGTTCTTGATGTTATACACATTGGACAGCTTTGAAACTTGTTGAGGGGTGGTAAAAAACTTAAATTAGGTTTTTTTTTATCATTTTAATTTATCTTTTTATGGATTTATCATGTTTTTATTTATCTTGATTACGACTATGAGCATGAGTGGCTAAAAGCCCCCTTTTCGGGGTTAAGGCCAAGAACATGTTTACTTTCGCTTTGAATTGAGTTTGTTTGGATTTCTTATCATATTTGGTTGTTTTTTTTATACTTTTTTTTTAATTATTTTAAGGAGTATCTATCCTTAGAATACATATATTGTTGACCTTGTGATCTCAGGAGGGGCTATAGAAAGATAGAACGTGGGGAAAGATAGAGTAAATTCTTATTCTTTTATGAAATAAGGAATTTGAATTAGAAATTAGGATAAGGATATATCTATAAGCCTTGCTTGGTTCACCTGAAATATTATAGCTTCATTAATCTAATTGGATTATTACATCCCCGCTCAATAATTTAGTTGTAATGTCCAAGTTAGGTAGATAGTTAGAGGTCGGGAGACCATGATCATACGATAAACACTACGAATCAACAACAAAGATAAGTAATCTAATGAATGAAGTTCTATAGCGTAGTATGATTGTTCACAGTGCCTTAACCCTTGGTTTTTATCTATTTCTTGTCCAAAGTCCTTACTTTTCCACATTACTTTAGTTTACTTTTAGTTTACAAACTTTCAAGACTCTTTTGGTTACATTGCACCACTTTAATCTCAATAGTTGAACTTGAATTATATAGTTGTTGATACAAGTCTCTGAGTTATCGATATTTGGCTTTGTAAAAGTCCACTGTATTACTTAGTGATACTACATACACTTGCGTGTGCGGAACAATTTTTTGGCGCCATTGCCGGGGATTTGTAAATTGGCAACTATTTTTGTTTTAGTTTTACTTTTTGGATTTCTTAGGTGATTTACACTTGGTCTTGGTATTGAATTTGTAGGAAACAGGTTAGCATACTAGTAAGCTGGCAAGGAATAGGGAATTGGTTGAACCAAGCCCCAAACCCGAGCAACGCTTCCATCAACGAAGGAGAGAAACATTCCTTCTCCCCCATATTCCATAAATTCAAGAGGAACAAGACAATCCTGCTCTTATGGCTGAAGATCAACTAGCCCGCAGGACAGTTCGAGAAATGGCAATCCCACTTCCTATAAATTTGACCTCCCTTTTCAGAAACCGGCTGCTGGAGGTAACTTTGGGCTTAAACAAAACATAGTGCAACTTTTGATCATTAGTGGATAGTTTGCGAGGCTTTTAGATAAAGATCTACAAGTTCATTTATGGAATTTCTTGGAGACCAGTAACATATTCATCCCTATGGGTGTGTGAACTGATTATGTTTGGCTGACACTATTCCCCTTTTCACTATTTGGGGAAGCAAAAAAGTGGTTGAACGCTGAGCCGACAAGTTCAATCACAACATGAGCCGACAGTTCCATCTGGCAAGACTGCGCAGTGATATTTTGTGTTTCAAGAAGAAACCATATGAGAACTTATATCATGAATGGGAGAGGTTCAAAGCTCTTCTTTGGGACTGTCCACATCATCAGCAGTCCAATGAGGTATTAGATCAGACTTTTGTTGAGGCACTTGACCATAACTCAAAAATTTTGCAAGATTTTACTGCTGGTGGTCAAGCTTTGGAGTTGACATATGATGAGCTATACACCTTGTTGAATCGGATTGCACAAGGAAATCCTGAGTGGTATTCTGATTCAAGAAGTACTACAAAGAAGGTTGCAAGTGTGTTGGAGGTGGACCAGTTTACTGCTATTTTTGCCTAGATTGCTGCACTGCAAAATTAGTTAAATACTCAGTTCAGCAATATGAAATTGGGGGTTTCACATCCTGCAGCCACAATTAATGCAATTCAACAGACTGCAGGTGACACGACCCAAACCAGGGCCTTGTCGTAATGGGCAATCCCAAGCCCAACCAAGAGTAGGAATCACCCCCGTTACCCGATCCAACCCCCAAACATATACCTTGAGTCGGTTGATGTCCGAACATATAACAAGATAGCTTATTCACTAATGTGATAACTCTGGGGTAAGTCTCTATCCGATACCAACCCAACCAAGTCCAACTACCAATAACCAACCCAAACCAATGCGGAAACCATAAGCCAATATCATGATAATAAGCTAATGTATATATATATGTATGTATACATATATATATATATATGTATGTATACACATATATATATGTATATGTATGTATACACATGTATATATGTATATACATATATAAAATAAACCATCCATACCATACCTAAGTCCACAGTTGTCCATTAAAAGCCTCTAAACCAACCAAAGAGTACCTAGTTAGGACATGCCCTCGACCATAGCCAAACCAAAGTCTATGAAACACGAGAAATATGTAAGTAAACCATGACATAAAATAGATGCCTTCCAAAATTTGGAAGCTCACCACTTCAATCCAACATCGACTGTCCCCAAATCTGATTACTAAGAAGGAGAAGTAGAATGGTCGGTCCCTACATAGCATAGGTATACATCTTCCCAAAGACGTGTTAGTGGGTGAACACTAGCATAGACTCATAATAGGGATAAAATAATGCCATTTAAAAAGCCAAGTAAAACCATCCATATACACACAACCATACATATATAAATATGTATAACCATGTCGGGAAAGGGAGCCGGGTTTAGCATTCCATTAAAATATTTACCTGTACTGTGTAGCTCTACTGTCCTAAACCACCCATGGGCTATATGGTTCAGTTTCCCCTGCTGAAAGAGCCCCAGTGTGTGTAACCGCATGACCAGGGAAGAAAATCTGGGATGACTAGTACATCCCCCAAAATATAGTGTGACATTATGCACATGGTCACCAAGACCAAAGCTCACATCAACAAATATGAGTTTCAGGTTTTGGTCCCCCCGAGACCTCCACCTTCCATGGATTTACTGCATATCCCGCCATTATTTCCCAATTAAAACCATTACCAAGCAACCAACCAATCCATTTACCATTTATTAACCAAAGACATTTAGTGGTGGTATTGTCATACCGACCATACTTGCAAGTACTATCCATAGCCAACTACATATAGGTTTAAGGGGACTTCCAAGTGCACTTCCATTTACCATATTAAATCACTTGGGGGATTCCATGTACCCCATAAGCATAACCATTTTTATAGCCACCAAGGCTTTACCATTTAAACCTTCCAAACCATGTAAACCATTTATACCATTTAAAACCATTTCCAAATAGTTTAAGACTATGCAAAACATTTAAAGCATTTATATCATTTACACCATTTAAACCATTCAAAACCATCCATATCCATTTAAGGTTCCATTACCAAACCAAACCATGAAAGAGTTCCAATGAAAGTTCAACAATAGAGTGAAATAATTCTTTGAGGCATTTTATTAAGCATGTTGAGGGCATACCTTTACCAAGATCAAAACGAATGCATAAACCACCATAATTAGGGTTACTCAATACCCATTTTTTACACCATAACCAACCAATAGCCACATATGCAACCCAGTACAAAAAATATGTAAAAACATAGTTTAAACCAATACCAAACCATATGCATCAAGACCCTCAACATATATTTCAAAATCCACCATTCATGATCCATAAATCTATGTTTAAAACACAATACACATGCCTTCAGTTTGAACTAACAATGAGGAAAGGAGTAAATGCCTTATAAATAAAGATTCACGGAGAAAATCTTGACCTTTGAGCCCTTTGAAAAACACATGAAGAAACCCTAGCCTCCAACCTTTAAGAAAGTATTTGAGAGAGTATTTGAAGTGTTTTAATCTTTTAACAAGTGTTATGGAAGGCCACCAAGGGTTATATAACATGAGGACATAAGGGTTTTGAAGTAGGAAATATTTGGACTACCTTTGACTTAAAATTAAAAACAAGCCATGTCCAGGGGTACGACTCACCTATACCATCCGTATCTTAGGGTATGAGTGGTACCCTAACTCATACCCAAGACCTTACCAAGACCCCCTACGTACTAGTTTCTATATGACTCAACCCTCTCTACTCGTACCTAAGGGTATGAGTTTTACACCAAATCATACCCATATCTTGTACCTTGGATAAACTTTAGAAGATAACTCAATCAAGCACCATATGACTTGCCTTGAACCACTTGTATATTTTGATACGACTCGTACCTTGATGATTTGTACCTTAGGCAGTAACTAAGCCAAACAAACTACCTAGGGTATGACTTCACCCTCAAGCCACCCTATGAACCGTATCGAAGGGTGCAAATCATACCAAATCCAGTGAGTCCAAAACCAAAGAAAAATTTGTAAGCTTCCTATTCGAGGGTGTTTCAGCAGGTTGGTGTGAGGTTTGTGGTAACAATGGGCATTTAGCGGCTATGTGTGCTACAAATCCTGAGTCCGTGATGTTTTTAGGCAATGTTTAAAGGCTAAATTATGGGAACTCCTATAACCTAACATGGTAGGCTCATCCACCGAATCCAGCATGGAACAACCAGCAACATAAATTTCAAGAGCAACAGGTTCAAGGGAATCAAGCCACAACTCAGATTAGAAATGTAGAAGAGATGTTGAAATAACTTATAGCTGGTCAAGCACAGTTAGAAGTAGATATAAAGAGTCAACAGGAAGAAATAAAAAGCCATCAAGTGGCAACAAAAATCTTAGAGTTTCAGACAGGTCAAATAACAGCAACACTGAACACCAGGCCTCAAGGTGGTTTGCCAAGTGATACAAAAAATCCTAAAAAGTAATGGAAATCACTTTGAGAAGTGGTAAGGAGATAAATAAAAAACCTCTAAATAAAACTAAGGAGGCAGATACAGAGTTGATTCCCCCACAGGTATCCAAAAAAGTTGCTAAAAATTTGAGGAAGTCTGAGTACTTAAAAACCAAAGTTGCTGAATAGGATAAGTAGAGACTACCACCACCTTTCCCACAGAGGCTTAGAAAAGAAAAGGAGGATGTATGCTTCAAGAAGTTCTTTGACACGTTCAGAGAGCTTCATATTAGCCTTTCTCTTTTAGATGTTTTGCAAGGAATACCCAAATACACTAAGTACTTGAAGGATGTGGTCACTAAACTCAAGCTGTAGGATGTTGAGACAGTAGCACTCAATGAAGAGTGAAACTCTGTAGTGATACAAAAGATCCCCAAAAAGCTTAAAGATCTTAGGAAGTTCACTCTCCCCATTCAAATTGGAAATAGTGAGGTGGTCCACGCACTTAGTGACTTAGGGGAAAGCATCAATTTGATGCCCCTATTTTTTTTCAACACTTTGGGCTTGGGGAAGACAAGACCGAGCTCTGTGTTACTGCAACTAGAAAACGGGACCATGGCCCATCCTGAAGGAGTCATAGAGGATGTTCTTATCAAAGTTAGTAAGTTTATTATTTCTACTGACTTTATTGATTTGGATTTTAAGGTAGATGAAAGAGTGCCAATCACCTTGGGACATCCATTTTTGATGACGAGAGAAACTTTAATAGATGTGAGTGAAGGCACGCTCATAATAAGGTTGGATGATAATGTGGTAGTTTTCAAAATGTACAAATCGCTCAACACATTATCCTATTACAAATATTTGTGCATGATTACTATGATTGAAGGGGATATGTATGGGGTGATGGAGTTTAGTCCACCAAAGACTTCTTCGGACTTCCTCATTGAGCCGCCCAAATAACAACCACCGCCGCCCGTAATGATGCAGATTGATGAGCCTGAAAAGGCAATTGTTGAAAGATCTGTTGAACTTAAAGTTCACACTTAAGAGGGATAAAACAAATAAGAAGATGGAGTCCTAGTGTGAGGAAGTGAATGAAGGAAAATGGATAAGTCACAGATTGGGTCATGCCGCGACACTAAATTAGGTGCTTCTTGGGAGGAAACCCAAGTTAAATTATATTTTAGTTTGAGTATTTTTAGTTTTTACTTCACTAGTTTTTGTTTTTGTTGAGTCATAGGTTGATGGAAAGTCTCAGTATGGAAAAACCTGAGCTAAGAAGCATGGTAAAGACTAAGTGTGCAGTCCCTGAACTTTCTTGATATGTACAGATGCTATTAGCTAGGCCTAAAGGCCTTAGGGAGTATTTCTATCTCTACTTTTGAAAAGTATACTTTGGGGACAAAGTAGATTTTAAGTGTGGGGGTAGGAAAATTCCTAGTTTTAGGGTAATTTTAATTTTTTTTAGTTAAGAATAAATAAGATATTTTTGTTGGTGCTATATTTAACTGCATGATGCAAGTATTTTGGTTGTAAAAAGCATGTTGATGGTGTGAATCACTACTTTTGAGACTCCTAGGGTCATGTTTATGACTCTTGTACTCATGGGCTTAATTATGAATTCATGCTACTATTTGGTTAACAGTCCATGATGATCCTGCTTGAGTTGAGCATGTGCCATATGCGTGTAAGATGTTTGTATATTCCTTGTTGCATGTGATGTCTAGAACTTACCTGGTGTGTATGCAAAGCGAAATAAAGAGTGTGGGTTTTGGAGATAATATAGGAATTTCCTTGATAGCCATGTTCATACCCTTTTTTCTAATCTACCCTTATACATAATCTTAGTTTTCCTATTGAGCCTTTAGCTTTTATTTGGTAGCGTCATATGTAGCCTAATCCCTTTATTTGATTGACTTTAATTTGATCCAAAGCTCCTAAGAACTTTAGTGCAAAATTAATTAAGTTAAGGAGTTGGAAATTCAAGTAGGATAAAGGTAAAATTAAATCCCCAAAGTGATAGTTATTGGTTTGTAAAAATTGATGTGTTGTGGTTGGGAATGGAGTAATGGAAAGAAAAAAAGGGTTGTTCAAATTGAATAAGCTGTGCACAGAATAATCCCACCATAGTTTATATGATTAAGCGTAATGAGATGGGGTAAAAAAAGAATGGGGTAGACGAAAGAGGTGTAATTTGGTTGTTGAAGGTGAGTTGATTGTATAATGTGATGTATTAAAGTTCTTAGGGAAGATAGTCACTATTCTTGGCCAAAATAGTTCCTAACCATCCCTTAGCCTACATTACAACCATAAAAAACCTATTTGATCCCAAGCTTCATAATTCTTATATTAGTTGAGTACAATACTAAGGTAAAGCATATGGTTCATCTTGTGTAACTTATGAATTTCTTGTGAGAGTGAGCGCAATTTGATTTTTGTACCCATTTTGTGATAAATTGCATTTATGTGAGTGATTTTGGGTAACTCTCTTATTGTGAGGGTACATGTTTGATGATAGTTGGATGAATTGTATGATGTGTTTAATTGAACGATATGCATGAGTTTTCCAACTAGGTGAGTCAATTCTTGAGGCTAGGATGTTTTGGAGTAGTATTCTTGATCTTCCAATTGTGTATGTAACATGCTTAGTATAGTAACTTACATTTTGTGTAGTCATTGCAGTAATAACTTGAGTTTCTTGATTGTAGTAGAAGTATGGAGTCACCTCAGCTTATGATTCTTAGAGTAAAGACTTGTTCAAGGAAGAATAAGGCTTTAAGTGTGGGGTGATGATCTGAGGTGGATTTATGCACTTCAGTGTTGTTATCCGAGCTTATTTAGCTTTGTTTTGAGGACTTATTGTGTGATTAATGAGTCAATGATGATATAAATGAGTATATAAGTGCTTAATTACTTGATAAAATTTTTTAAGGTGCATTTCAAACAAGTTCGGAATCAAATTGATCATTAAGAGTTCATATGAGAAAACTAGTGTTACTATCTTGAGCTAGGTGTTGTTCTAGTTGATCCCGGTGGATTCTAATATGTATAATGAGTTCCTAATAGTATTATTGTGTTATTATGTGTGTAAAAACTTGTTTATAGTGTTTAATGTGCAATTTAATTAAGCCAAGAGTCAAGACTAAGTGAAAGATCAAAAGTGGCAAAAGTAGTATTCTTATCTTAAGTTTCAAGTTCGTCGTTTTGGATGTTGTGTTGTTTTGAGCTCTAATTTGTTATGTTTAATGTTATAGTATTCTATATGAGTATATTATGATGATATATGAAGGATATAAAAGATTTAAATAAAGTGTAAACAACACAAAAAGTCTTAGATGTCAAGGGCACGTCGTGGACCAAAGCGAGGGAAAAATGGCGTGTAACACACACCAGGAGCTTCCTAAGGGGCCCAAAACAGTGGGTATATATTATAAGGTCGATTTTCACAGCTATACACAGAAAATTAACCCCGTGATGCGGCCTATTGCAAAACTTGGCAATTTTTTCCTCATATAAATTGGACACTTGTACTTGATGTTATACACCTTGGATGGCTTCGAAACTTGGAGAGGGTCTGGAAAACACTTCAATTAGGGTTTTTTGTATTTTACTTTAGCTTTTTAATGGATTTAATAATGTTTTTATTCATATGGATTATGACTATGTCCATGAGTGGCTAAAAGCCCACTTTCTGGGGTTAAGGCGAAGAACATGTTTACTTTCGCTTTGAGTTGAGTTTGTTTGGATTGCTTATTATATTTGGTTGTTTGTTTATCCTTGTTTTAAATATTTTAAGGAGTATCTAACTTTATAATTTATACATTGTCGATCTTGTGATCTCATGAGGGGGAATAGTAAGATAGAACGTGGGGATTGATAGAGTAAGGTTCTTATTCTTTTAAGAAATAAGGAATTTGAATTAGCAACTAGGATAGGATATACCTAGAATCCTTGCTTGGTTGACATGTAGGATGATAACTTCATGCTTCTAATTTGATTATTACATCCCTTCTCAACGATGTAGTTGTAATGTCCAAGTTAGGTAGACGATTAGAGGTCGGGAGATCATGATCATGCAATAAACCCTACGAATCATAAACCAAGATAAGTAATCTAACAAATGAAGTTCAATAGCATAGTATGATTGTTCACAGTGCCTTAACCCAGGGTTTTCATCCATTGCTTGTCCAAAGTTAATATTTTTCTTCATTACTTTAGTTTACTTTTAGTTTACAACCTTTCAAGACTCTTTTGGTTATATTGCACCACTTTAATATCAATAGTTGATCTTGAATTAGATAGTTGTTGATACAAGTCTATGAGGGATCGATATTCAGATTTGTAAAAGGCCACTATATTACTTGGTAAGACCACATATACTTGCGTGTGCGCTTGGGTGCAACAGCTGGTATTTTACATATGGACATATCAAGTGACTAAGCCTCCTTGGCACTACACAAACCTTGGGGTCTCACTTACTATTCGATTTCCTTTTATTCCATCCTTATTTCTCTTTTTTATTCTTTATTGCACATTCAGGTTGGGTGTGGTCCTTTATTCTTTCTCTTTAGCCTTTTTCATAATTTTTTTGTTTTTTGTTTTTCTTTTTCAATCACACCCAAACCTATTAATTTTTTCTTTTATTTTACCCTTCTTCATACCCATTTTACATGTACACCCCTATGATAGCCACCCTCAACTTAGGCACTTTGCCTAAGTTGAGATGTATAATGTCTAAGGAGGACTAGGGCCAAAATAGGTTCATTGTAATATAAATGGGAAGGTGAATGGTGAAACAAGAAAAATAGGCTTATAAGGTGTCACGACCCGGTTTCCTTAGGCCATGATGTCGCCTACCATAACCCACCAGTAGGCAAGCCAACCTGTAGTCTGAAATGGCTAGTAACAGACTACTCAACAATATAAGGAAAAAATGCCAAATACATGAAAGAAAGTTTAATACATAGAAGAATTACATAAGAGACTAGTATAATACATAAGAGAGAGATAAGTAATGCTTTGAACATCAGCAGCTCACTCTAAGTCTCTAAACCAGCGCTACTCCGCACAATGCACACATCAACAACGATAACATGTACTATGATCTGCAGGATGCAGAAGTGTAGTATGAGTACCAAAATAATGGTACTCAGTAGGCTACTGCCAACTGAGCTTCAAAGATAAAGCAGATATATACCACATATAAACAGAGTGGAACTACACCCAAGAGTCCAGAAATCATATGACAAGTCAATGAGATCATAAAGAACAACTATACTGTTCATATCCAAGAGTCTAACATAATAAAACTAAGGAAGTATCATGGTTAACTATCCTGTTTCAGCTATATTCAATATACGTCAATGCTATACCATATATCCCAGGTTAATATACGAATAAAGAGCAAAATAAAAATATATATAGTAATATATAAAGCGAAGAAATGACTATACAACATAAACAATGAAGGAAGGCATATACGGTAGTATCATAGCTTCATATAGCTATATATATAGTTATATATACATATAAACATAAGGTCATCTAAAAGAATAACCTATATCATCATATTCTTATTTGAAGACCTCATTACATTAGAATCAGGATTTAAATACTATCATACTCGGGGTTTCTAGTCCACATGGATAGACATAAAATAATCATGCATAATAATGCAATCATAAGATAGGAGAGGCCAAAGACATACCTCAAATCCCGATACCGGATCAAAGACCAATCTGTCATAAGCTAACCATAATAATAATAATTATAACAACAATATCAATAACAACGTGAATAACCGGCTACTCTGGACAACCAAATACCTAGCCGAGCCTATGCATACCCCCACTGCCCCAGTCTCGAAAGGTTCAATCAACATACAATAACACAAGGCATATTCTTCAGCCATATCTATACAACCGTCCCATACCAACTGATAGACATAGATGCATACTGGTCATAAGCAATGACATGTAGGAATGAATGCAAAATACACAATAAATGTCACAAATCATCATAACTGTCCTCATCAGGACCATCATCATCATAATCAACCTCCAGCCTTGTCGGGTATCAATATATCATCTATATATCCTCTGACCTTATCGGGTATAAACATCATCACGATAGTATTCTCCGGTGCTTCTGGGTATCAATATCATCATAATAGTATCCTCTGGCCTTGCTGGGTATCAACATCATCATAATAGTATCCTCTGGCCTTGCTGGGTATCAACATCATCATAATAGTATCCTACGGCCTTGTCGGGTATCAATATCATAACAATAGTATCCTTCGGCCTTGCCGGGTATCAATATCATCACAGTAGTATCCTCCGGTCTTGTCAGGTGTCAATATCATCACAATTACCATTACCGAATAAGATACACTAAAATACTCATAAACATACACATATCACCAGAGAATATCTATCTTGTCAATACTTTCTAACTACTCGTTAATAGTTAACTAATACTTATTATAATAGAATCACTAGTTCACTAGTCATCACATAACATCTAGTTATTAGCCTAAACATTATCTTTTACATAATACTTACTCACGACATAGAAACTAACCACTATTTATTAATTAGCCAACATCTATTATCTAGTCAAGGTTCATCACTAGATCAAAACAACTATTTATCCACAATTCACTATTATCAACTAATCATCCTATATTCATTAATAATTACTAGACAACACCTTACTCCTTGTCACCTAACCATATTTTATTAACTGGTACCATTCATTAACTAACCATCATTAGCTACCATATTTCAACTAAGGAAGATTCATTAACTGATACATTAGATTCCTAGCCATCAAGTGCTATAGTCCCCTAATAGACAATTAATTACTACATAGTTTAACCGTTTAACAAGAAGAGTAGTCATAAGATCACATTTAAGCTATAATCACATTATTTATAATGGTAAATAATCACGAACGTACCAAGTCTATGCATGCCATCACCAGTATTCAATTAGTGGAATAATAAGCATCATACCACATCTTCCCCATCCCATACCGGAGAGATATGTATACAAACATATACATATTCTTATTCATAAACTGTAATCATATAATTTATAATGATAAATTGTTCTCGGCTATTCAATTAATATCATAACATGGCCCTTGGCCCATTAATTTATCTGAAATAATCACAACATCATAATCATGACCTTAGGCCCATACAGATATCCGGGACTCATATCAATAATCATATTTATAAGCTGTAGCATATCTATAATAATATCACATATAGGAGGCATCTCACATATTGGAGGCATAATGTCAATAAAAATGTAATCATCTCTCACACAAGAGGCATCTCACATCTAGGAGGCATAATATATATAGACATGTAATCGTCTATAAGATATCTTATATCAACAGATCATACATCATGACTATGAGAAATATCACTTCTCTAGGCCAATTTACATATCCAAGAGGAACATCATCTCTATAGGTCCAACAATCATGACTAAAGGAAATAGCAACTCTATAGGCCAATTATCAAATCTAAGAGGAAATAGCATCTCTATAGGCCAATCATCAAGTCTAAGAGAAAATAACACCTTTATAGGCCAATTATCAAGTCTAAGAGGAAATAGCATCTCTATAGGCCAATCATCAAGTCTAAGAGAAAATAGTATCTCTATAGGCCGCATAACGTATCTAGGAAGAATATCATCTCTAAATGCTAATATCACTTCCACAAGAAATATCATAACCATAACTCAGAAACCACAATCCGGGAACATCAATACAAGTTACCAAATAAAGAAGTAACCTTATACTAAGGTTTAGTACCCTCATCAGTGTCTAATATCCACAACCAAGTCCATAAGGTTTAACGCAAGTTTAGGCCTAAGTGGGTCGGACAATCCCACTTCTAATCCTCAATTCTCATATTTAGGCAAACTATGCCCCAAACTAGGCTAAGGTATCTAGTCCAACTTATAGATATCAAATAATCTATATTCAAGCCTAAGATAGCAACTTTGACTAGAAATAAGGGTACTCAAGTCAACTCTACCCAACTTATGATTTTAAGACTACCACACTAGCCTAATAAGGTCAAATATACAAATCATGCTTCATATGCTAAAACCACATCCCAAACAAAACAATATATCATATATATGCTATAACTAATTGAAATGAGATAGGGAAGGCAATAGGATTCAAAAGGGGTATACACATGTCATCTTACAGGTCCAAAACCCTTATCTAATCCCAAACGTCAACAATCATGGCAAAGATATCCTACTCATAATAAAGCCTAACATCCATATCCATACGAAATATATATCATACATCATCTACAAAGAAAAGTATATAGAAGCCTACCTCAAGGACAAACCAAAAAACCTCGCTTCATGCACCACATGCTCGTCTTCACTTTACAATCCTCAAAAGCCATCACACTATAAAAACCATAATCTACTTATCAATGCAGTCTAATGATACCCATATTTCACTATTATGCTTCGAGTCTAAAAACAAACACCAAAACCCTAAGTGGACCCCACATACGAAAAATGAGTTTTTGAGACTGACCCAACATTTACACATTAATAAGAAATCAGAACCCTCAACGAATGGGTGAAAACTAAGCAAACTTTGGGCTAAAATCAAGCCTTAAGTTAAATTGGGGTTTTGGGTCCAAACTAAGAAATTCAAGCATGAATTCAGGAAATTCTTACCTTAAGCTTGAAGATAATCATGATATAAGATGATAATTAAGCTCCCAAGTCACCCCACATGATCAATTTTGAGTTATTACACTCATTTTGGGGTTTCTAGGTCTAAATGGTGAAGGAGAAATGCCCCAAACATGTCTTAATATTACAATTGTGGTCCTATGGGCCGCGATTATGCAATTCGCAATCGCACACTCTTGACCGCGATCACGGTTGCACCAGATGACAACAAACTCTAAAATAAGTTTTTGACCCTCGAAACTCATTCGGAATCCAAAGAACATGATGCAATAGTGAATGCTGAGTGTAAAACACATTTCAAATCCATTGGAATCATCAAAACTTTCATTGGAGATCATTTAGGGAAAAAGTGGGGCCTATACCTATAGTTTCATCACTTTTTATAAAATTCGCTCAATAGTCCAAAATAAGTCCGGGAGCCTTGGGACCTAAACCAAGGGTCTCCCTAGCCTAAAATCAATGTTTCGGGCATAATGGAAAAGTTGGATTTTCAATTCAGGGTCGTTTTGACCAAATGTGGGTCCCATACCCATTCTTTCCAATTTTCAACTTTCCAACCAATATGTCAAAATGAGCTTGGGTACATAGGGACCTAAACCAGAGGTCCACCTAGACTAAAATCGATATCTCGAATTTGATTGCATAGTCAAAATTTAAATCCGAGATTGTTTTATTGAATTTTTCACTTGGTGACCATTTGGAACTAGCGAAAACTTAAAAATAGGGAATTGGCTCTAAAAACCAAATGAATTTCCCGATAGCCGAACCGTTGGTCCCAACAAGTCATAAATGGCTTGCAGAAATTATGGAGAAACTCAAATGGTGATGGTAAGCATAAATATGAAAAATAACTTGAAGACTAACCAGGCAAATTTTGAATTCAACACACAAAGGGAACTAGATAGTATCTCACACACACATGACAAAGAGTCAATAATACGAACTACTACCTATATAGTTCATGCAATTATTAGCAAGTGATTATCATATCCCTAATTCTAATACCATAACAAGATCCATAATGTTCACATATATAAATATTCACATAGTTCTAGAACATAAAATTTTGGAGAGGTATTAAAAATCAATCAAAACATGACTACTACCCTAAATGCTTAAAATTCTCCTAATTACACAAAAATAAAACATAATACGACATAAACTTATCCTAGACATGATGGTTCTATAACTATACTGCGGCCAACAGGAAAAGAAGAATGACAACAAAATCCCGCGGTGGCATGGTATGCCCACACCCAACTAAAAACTACATAATGTCCTCAATATGCTAAAATAAAGTAAAATGGAGGGAAGTGAGAATATACCTGGGGTGCACTAGGAGCCGAAATCATGAGCATCCCCAGATGAGGGCATATCAGCTGGCTGAAGTGGTGGGGGTGGCGGTACACTAAGAGATGATGCACCTGCTGCTATAGATGCATGCCTCTTCCTATTAATAAATACAGCCTCCATCGAATCATGTCTGGCATATGGTAAATTAGGATCCCGCATGTGATTTATGTGACCTCTCTTTGCCCCAACTGCTGGGACCTCCTCAACATCCTCTACAAAAAAATCAAATTATCTCAGTGTGTGTGGAGGTGATATCTGGACCAACAGGGGTATAACTGAAGGAGTGGCTACTAAATGGCTCTCTGTGAAAGAACGTACCTTTACTCATAATATATCAAACTCTTTCCTCATCTAGGTTAGATTCAGTGCATCTGTCTCTATGAATCAGGCTGTAACCTGTCTCTCAAACTCATCGAACCATGTTTGGAAACAAACATATAGCTTGAACAGTGAAACTTTTAATGCAGCCTCCCATCTAGCCTCTGCCTGCTCAAACTAGTTTTAATTCCTAATCTCATCTGCTCGTAGAGGGTAGTCATCTCAATCTTAACAACCTCAACCTAACATCAATGGCCCTCTAGCTGTCCACTAAGCTCTGCACAAACTCGCTAGATATAGTAATCATACTTATAGCAGGAGCTGTTGTAGATAGGCGAGTAAGCTCTGAAGATACACCCAACGAATTTGAGGCCGAAGCTGAGGCTGAAAAAGATGTAGCTGGTGTTCCATTACCCTGTGTACTTGAATATTTAGCCTCTCTCTACTCCCTTATATCTATATCAGCACTAAGATCTACTTCAACTTGATGTGACACATTAGGCTCTGTGGAAACTACTAGGCCTTCAGTCTGGGCCCATGGTACTATCACTTTCTATCTAGATCTCCTAGAAGAGCCTAGATGTGCCAGTTCCTTCATATTCTTTGTCTATGTAGTCACCATCGCAAGTACCCTCTCATCTACTCAAGGTATCTCAAGCACACCAGTCTCATCACACAACCTCTAAATCATATAAGGGAATGGCATATTAGCTAACTCCCCAAATGCTCTATCATGTAACTCATACTGGAGATTGGAAACAAAATCAACAACATATCCGGCCATCATACAAGAAACTAGTGTTGCTCCCCCCATATCAATATATTATCTGATGCAGTGGGTGTCAGTCGCTATCTAATCAGCAACCACCAAAACTTGACCTCAAATGTCAATAGGCCCTTCTTGATCATACTATACCCCTAAATCCATGGGGCTACATCACCGAAAGGTTAAATATTACTGGATATCCACCTATCCATCTTAACCCTTTCTCATTAGTGCTCAGCCTCCCGCATGATATGTCAATCATGTGAGACCTTCAGTTTGTGGTTACATTTAGCTCTAGATGCAGGAGTAGTGTAATTTGGGTCAAAGATAACTTTGTAGATAGTCTCTGCTGAAACATCAACTCACCAAGCCTGGAGCTCTTCACATAGGAAGGACTACTGTAGCTCTGTAGGATGCATAAAATTCCCGTACCATAGCCGGGCTGTAAGAATCAAGTGGTCTAGTTATTCACTCTAATTGATATCGATCAAATGCCACCCATAGCTATGGTAATCAACTCAGCCCTGATAGATCAATATAACGCTCCTCATAAATGTACCTCGTAGGCTTTCCTGCCTCCCAAAAATGACCGTTAATATCAAATATCTCCCACACCCTTTTCACACACAACCTCAAATGTCCCTCATCCAAAGGTGAATCTAAAGCATATACAGGACTCTACCCCTACTATACTGATGCATTGTGGGTAGCCTGCTTTATACCCTCCCCAAATCGGTGCACATCTATCTACTGTACATGATTCGTAATACTCTCTTCATACTGGGGCACCGCTGATGGCTCCTCCTGCTCTATCTCCTCGGATGAATATTGGGAGCCCTTCTCCAACTAGGGTCCTGAGCAATAACCTATGGAGTAAACTCAGAATCTATCTCCTCCTCCTCATCAGGTAGAGAAGTGTGTAGGGGTGACATATTTTTTGGCTTCATCCTTAGCCAGGCTACAACTGTTTGAGCAGCCTAGCGCATTTGTCCTCTCATAACTCTATGTGTAACCTCAAATCTAGTATCTCTATGTCGTTGCTTTGGGTACTCCTTCACTGAACCACTAGGCTCAGGAGACTCTGCCCGTCTCCTTGAGGTATCGGCCTTCTTCTTATTATTTATTTATTTAGGTTTTATATGTACCTGAAAAATAAGTTGTTAGTTTGCAACTTAAGTAAGGGATAGCAAAAGCTGAAGAAAAACTCAAAATTCAAAAAGTTTGAATTTTTCCTCAATTTTCACACCCCTTTACCTTATTTGAAATTCCAACAAGTCCAATGTGCATAAACCTATCATAAATCATAACATTTAATGCAAACAAACATGCTCAACTTCTAGTTGGGGCGTAACTTTAGATTTTACTTCAAAACAAGGACTTATATTATAATTTAGGCTACTTCACGGATCCTACATACAAACATGATAGATTTTATATATTTTGCAATAGAATACACATATCAACTTGTTTAAATAACAAATAGACCAATACATAACCATTAGGAGCCAAGAAAGTTGCCTCTTTTATGAAGAACGAGAAGTGAATAATGAAGGAGTCAAGAAAAACCAAAGTTGGAACTTGTTTTTAGTGTTTTGGTACAAGTTTGTATTTCAAGTAAGTGTCAATTTAGCCTTTACTCAAGTATGGGGTTAGTTTGTGTTTTAAGAGGGAAGTTTGAATTCAAAGAAAAAAGTGAAGTTTTAAGAATTTGAATGAGTTAGAATGAGGTTAAGGTAGTTTAAATATAGGTGGGGGTCAGTTTTAGGTCATATATATATATATGTTGGTAGGACCAAAATTTTAATCAAAAATTAGGCCTACTTTTTGACCTAGTCGCGGCAGCCACCTGCGGCCAGGCATGGGGAGCAGGTGCCACCTGTGGCAAGCAGGTGCAGGGCGCAAGTGTCAGGCCGAAAATTTTTATCCCACTTTCCTGCAATCTTGACTTGGTGTTTTGATATTTTCCAGCTACTTATGGTCCCGCAACTTAAGTCTGGGGTCCCAAAAGTAAAATTAGATGCCAAAGTCCAGTCCTTTCTATTTTTCATCCTCAAAATTTCCACTTTTCAACTTATTACTCAACTTATCATGTTGGGACTTGTGACCATGATGGGTTGATCACACAGTCCCCTTACCTGAAAATAGATGAATGTAGAAATTTTTACCATATTCCAGGTAAGTCGAAGAGCTAAAAACCTACAAAAAGAAAAAATAATTAAAATGTGAACACTAAAAATAGTGGGTGTGTTGGTTACTCAGACTTCACCAACAATCCCATGGGTTGCCTCCCATGCAGTGCTTAATTTAAAGTCATGACATGATGCCGGTATCTTGACTACTCAGAATTTATCAAGATACCCATAGAAGTATCTTCCAGGGTCATCAATATAATTAATCATTGACACTACCCTCACGTCAGTTGGATGCTTCATTGACTTTCAGATGTTGAATATAGCCTTCTCATCGTTGACTCTGAATTTCAGCCCACCTTTCTCCATGTCAACTATAGCTCTGCCTGTATACTTAAATGGTCTCCCCAATATAATGGGTATCTCAGTGTCAACCACACAGTCTAGGATGACAAAGTTAATCAGAAATATGAAGTTATCCACCCTTACAATCACATCATAAGAGATTCCTACAGGTTTCTTCACTGTGCGGTCAGCCATCAACAACCGCATAAAAGTTGGTTCTGTAGGGTTCAAGCCCAATCGCTTGAATATGGCCAGTGATATCAAATTAATGCTGGCTCCTATGTCACACAAGTCTCTAGCAAATTGGGATGGCCCAATAGTGTATGGTATAGTGAATGCTTTGAGATCACCCTTTTTCTGCCCCAAAGACCTAATCATGACTGCACTGCAGTGGTGTACACCATCAACATTCTCAATTGTTGTTCCTTTCTTCCTTGTGAACAATTGTTTTATGAACCTGGCATATCTAGGCATCTGCTCTAACATCTCAAGAAGAGGTATGTTCAAGCTTAATTCTTTTAGCATCTCAATGAATTGCTTGAACTTACCTTTCTCTTTCTTTTACTTCAATCTTTGAGGAAACGGTAGGGGTGGTCTCGAAACTTGTCTATTTTTTGGCTCAATGACCATACCCTTACCTTTTTTTCCATAAACTTTACCTTTATCACCTATTACCTTTTCATACTCAACAACAAATCTATCTCATCATCAGCTTTTGCAGCAGGTCGTAGGGGATCCATAATAGTGATACCAATCCTCCTGGTAATAACAAGTACATGACCATCATTTTTTTGGATTTTGCACTGTGTTTCTTAGAAGGGTACCTAGCTGCCTCTGGATCAGAGTTGCTGACATCTTCCCGAACTGGTGCTCTAACTACTTGATAGTAGTGGCATGTGACTCAACCTTCTGGGTTAATCCTAAAATATTGGCCTTAATCTCCTTAAGGCCGATCTCTTGATTTTCTTGACCCTTTACTAGCTCAGCCATCATCTCTTCTATTTTGGATTCAACATCTCGTTTGCTAGGTGGAATATACCTATCTCCCTTCTCTCTGTAGTCATTTTTTTTCTTTAGTCACCATCTTTCTCTCTGCTATGATCTCTGTATCTATTATAGTAGTTCTAACCTTGGTTCTCTTTCCCTTGGGCTTGGAAACCTGCCAACTGATGATCTAGATAATTTGTTTCCTCCTCTAATTTTGACTCATAAGCTTTGGAAGCTGACCCCTATGCTGCTACTACATTTACTTTCTCAAAAGTTGCTGCTACAATCTTCTTTGCTAGTACCCATAGATCATTTCTTAGCAATATGATTTCTTGCACTACTGTGTGACATTAAATACTTTCTGATCACAGGAGGCCCGAGTTTGCCACCCTTGGTTGGTGAGAGATATCTAATCTAACATCATTGAAGCTGCCTTTTAGCTTAGTCTCATAAATGATCCTTTAGATATGGTGTCTTACATGGTGCTGGAGCTGATAGTCAGGGCTTTGTAGAATATCTCCAGTAAGCTCGTCCCTAACAACCGATAATTAGGCACCATGCTCAGCTTCTTCTTAAACCTGAACCATGACTCATTCATAGATTTTTACTGCAGCTACCTGAAATTGTAAATCTCATCCTTAAGCTGCAACATCCTGGATCAAGGAAAGAACTTGTTCAAGAATTGCTTGCGCAACTGATTTCATGTAGTAATAGAGTCTCTTGGCCGTTTCTCTAACCGTAAAGAGGCTTCTCCTATAAGTGAGAAGGGGAAAAACCTCAATCTTATCACTTCCTGATTCACCCCTGGATTTGTATACGAACTATGGATCCTGATGAAATTGGCAAGGTGCAAGTCTACATCATCCCTAGGAAGACCTACAAATACACCCTTTCGATTTAAAAGTTGGATCATTGCGCTCATGATGTCAAACTTGATGCCTGGGTTTAAAATAAGAGGAACTATGGCTCCAGTCTCTACAGTCTCAACGTATCCCAAATCTTCCTCATCATCTATATACTGAAATGCTGGGATTACTTGAACACAGTCACCTCTATCTCTGCTCTGAATCTAATTGAGTGCTACTCGATAGTCTACTACTTATCTCTACTCATCTAGATCTACCTCCCTATCTACCCATTGAGCTTCTTTCATTTCCCTCTTCTCAGCATTAACTTAAGCTAACAGCTCACTAGTCTATTGATCAATAATATCTAATACTTCTTCGGGAGGAGGGGGAGGTACAATATCAGAACCCCTTCAGGAAGTTCATCTCTTTTCTTCTTAGATATGCTACTAGGTGTTTGTCGGATCCTCTTTGGATTTGAATTCAGTAGGAGTAAGGTATCGCCTCTACTCCGTGTGCTAGTCATACACAGGCGTAAACCCAACTAAGAACAAAAATAAAAAGAAAAACCCAAAAACTGCAACAACTTTAAATCACAAATTAACACCGTCTTTATCGGGCAACGATGCCAACATTTTGATGACATCCAAACTATGCCTCCTATTACAAGATGATATGGTTGCTATTAAATAATAGTAACCCAATAAAGGTTGGGGTCAAATTCCAAGGGAACACATGGAATCGTGGATCTTAGCAGTTGTAGTCAGGGGGCAGAATAAGAAAAGTAAATGAGGGCTTTTGTGTAGTAATCTCGAGCAAGTAACTATATCAACTTCGATTGTAATTAGTCTTAGGTGAACAATAGTATTGTGTCCCCTGGATTCTCAACTCTGTAGTCTTATCGTGCTTTGTTGAACCAACTCGATACTTTGTATGTAGAATTGATAAGTTATGTACCTTCTACAACTTTTTAGATGAGCAGAAGGATTTCACCCTTTACCATTTAAGTCTCAATATGTTGCCTTACTAACCCTTATCTTGATCCTAGTTGACTATTAACTTTTGAGTCTATAGTTATTAGATGAATCTAACCATCTTACTTAGATAGAACCTAGAAGCGTGGATCGATAGTTAAACTCCATATTACTATTGTCTTTATCTTTTCCTAGTTACTAATCCTCTTTTGGAGTAAGTAGAAATATCCAGGCGAGATCCTAACGTGTGAACTCATTAAGAAAACTATTATAATAAAGATAAAGCAATACATGCATGGGTATCGGTTTAGGACAACAACAATAATTCTCCTACGTTTCCAATCCGCTAGGGTTTTCATAACCCTAGCTATGGGTTTTTAGATGCTCATACTTGTTAAGAAATCAATAATATTTATAATCAAAAGCATAGTTAAAATCACAACGATAAGAAGTATAAAAACCCAAATCATAACTGAATTAATCAACTGAAGTCAATAAAAGAGAATCCCAAGATCAAAATTGAATCTTGGAATCAAAATATGTTTGTGAGTATCAAAAGTGTGTCACTCCTACTAAAACACATAAAGGGTATTACAGTACATGAGGAAACCCTAAATAAAATTCCAAACAAAATAAGAGAAAAAATTATCGGTGGCCATATGAGGTCGCACTTGCACCCTGACCCTAGGCGCAGGTAGTACCTGTGGTCAGCAGGGTGGGCGCAGGTACCAGGATTTAAAAATCATGAAGGTCAGCTCTCTAGATTTTGGATTTCTGGCACTTTCTTTGACTACTTGTGGTCTATAGGTCCTACTTGCGGTCCACATATTGACTTAGTAAGTGCTAGGAGTCATCTTTTCAGTTCCTTTTCAATTCTCGGATAAGCTTTGATCACGAACAAATCGAAAAGTATCGCAAACAATCATAATTTCTTGAGAAAGTAGCCAAAAGACCTTTTTTTTATCTTTTTCATGAACTTAGCATCAAAAACATGATCTCCTGCAAAACATGACCAAAACGTATTATATATAACAAAATAACCTCAGAATCTTGCATATTTTCCTCATTTTAAGCATCGAAAGTGCTATATTTCTATAGCACATCAATATTTGATTATATCTTTTCTGATGAATGGGCCTAAATTGGTGTTTATGTAGTATCAATGGCCTATAATTGTGTATTTTACTTTATTGGCATATGGATTATATTAGATTCATGAATGGCTGTATTATTGAGTTGATTCTGGCTCCCATGGTTGGTAATTTGTTGGATTTGGAAATTCTCATTTTGGTTAGTTATGAGCATTTACATCCTCATATCATATACATTCATAAAACATTGGTATCACTGTGGAGATAATGGTAATATTGGCCTTATCTCATAGAAAATATTACATCTTTAAGAATCCTCTATCAATGGATGTGCCATATTTATAGATTTGATGAACCGCATATTCAAGCGTTATTTAGATACCTTCGTGATTATGTTCATTGATGATATCCTTGTGTATTCAAGTATTAGAGAGGAGCATATGTAGCATTTGAGGATTGTTCTCTAGACTTTGAAAGATCATAGGCTTTTTGCCAAATTCTCAAAGTATGAGTTATGGATTGAGTTGGTGATATTCCTTGGACATGTGGTATCAAAGGACAGGATTATGCTATACCTAGCAAATATTGAAACTATTCATGATTGGGCCAGCCTTACATCTCCGTCTAAGGTTCGTATCTTCATTAGTTTGCTAGTTACTATAGATAATTTTGTTGAGGGTTTTGCTACTATTGCAGCGCCGACGACCATATTGACTCAGAATGAGGTTTCTTTTTGGTGGTTTAAGGAGTGTGAGTCGAGCTTTGGAAAGTTAAGGGATTTGTCACTTCAGCTCCTATACTGTATCTTCCTATTGAGTAAAGGATTCACTGTATATTATGATGCTTTTGGTGTTGGTTTGGGTTGTGTGTTGATGCAGTAGGGTCGAATTACTACTTATGCATCAAGGCAGCTATAAGTGCACAAGTGAAACTACCCCACACATGATTTGGAGTTGGTGGTTGTAGTTTTTACGCTTAAGATTTGAAGAAATTATTTTTATGGTGTGCATTGTGAGATATTCATGTATCACATACTCTTCTGCATATTATGACCCAGAGAGAGCTTAATCTTAGGCAGCGTATATGGATGTAGTTGCTTAAGGATTATGATATCTCTATTTTGTATCATTCGGCAAGGCAAACATGGAAGCAATGTCTTAAGATAGAAGGTAATGAGTATGGATATCTTGGCGTCTATCTCAGTTTCTAAGAAGACATTGGCATGGAACATCTGTTCCTTAGCCAACTTGATACTGCTACTAGACATTTTAGACCCCAGGAGGATTATTGCTAGTATTAAGGTGAGGTCTACCCTATTTGAGTAGATTCAAAGTTGTTAGTTTGAGGATATGAGACTTTTAATCATCCATGACCAGGTGTTGAGTGGTGAGTCTAAGAGGAATACCATATATTCTGAGGGTGTTCTGAGATTTCATGGCCGTATTTGTATTTCGAGGGTTGGTGACTTGATTTAGTTGATTTTGCATGAGGCTCACGACATTAGATATTCTATTCACCCGAGTACATCTAAGATGTATAGAGATTGAGGCAACATTATTAGGGGAGTGGCATAAAGAGAGATATCACAAACTTTGTAGCTTATTGCCTATGTTGTCAGCAGGTGAAGGTCGAGCATTAGAGACATGCGTCTTAATTCAAAGATTGCACATTCTCAAGTGAAAGTAGGAGTGGATCACTATGGACTTTGTTAGTAGTTTGACTCGCACTTCCCAAGGTTTTGATGGTATTTGGATCATTGGGGATCGGTTGACCAAGTCAGCATATTTTATTCCTATTTAGATGTTAGCCATTATCTATGTTCGGAAGATAGTCCATTTGAATGGTGTGCTTATATCTATCATTTTAGACCGAGGCTTAGTATTCACTTTTAGCTATTAGAGAGCTTTTTCAGGTGGAGTTGGGTACTCAAGTGTATCTTAGTACAACTTTCAAGCCTTAGACTGATGGGTAGTAGGAGCAGACTATTCATGTTCTTGAGGATATGCTCCGAGCTTGTGATATGGATTTGGAGGTCAGTAGGAGTAGCACTTGGCTTTGACTGAGTTCACATATAATAATATCTACCATACGATTATTGAGATAGTGCCTTTTAAAGATTTGTATGGTAAGCGATGTCGTTCTCTAATCAGTTGGTTTAAGACCCCTTAGATTAGACCTCGTGGTACTAACTTGATTCAGGAGCTGTTGGATAAAGTCAGGGTAATTCAGGATAGGTTGAAGGCATCTCAGAGTAGGTAGAAGGCTTATGCGGATTATAGACTTCATGCCTTGAGATTTGGAGTTGGTGACTAGGTATACCTAATAGTATTTCCCATAAAGGGTGTGATGAGGTTTGGGAGGAAAGGCAAGCTTAACCAAAGATATATTGGATCCTTGGAGATCCTTCGCACAATTAAAGAGGTGGCATATGAGTTATCCTTGCCTCTAAATTTTGCTGTTGTTCACTCGATTTTCTATGTTTCTATTTGTGGAATATGAGTTATCCTTTCCCCTAAATTCAGTTGGATGAGTAGTTGACCTTTGTGGAGGAGCTGATGTTTATATTAGCTAGGAATGTCAGGTGGTTGCGCACTAGAGAGATTCTAGTAGTTAATGTTCAGTGGAGGAAACTCCCAGTAGAAGAGGCTACTTATGAGATCTAGAGCTATATGGGTACTTTTCATACCCTAAGATATGACTTAGACCTAGGTGGTCATATGATGGTCAGTATAAGGGACCATGGTGGGGTTTAGGGTATGAGTTAGGGTACCGCTCATACCCTAAGGTACGACTAAGGGGGGTTGGGTCGTACTCTCCTAGGACTTGGTTTTCAGCTTTTAAACTAAGGGTAGTCCAAACATTTCCCACCTTAAACCCTTATGTACCCATGTTATATAACCCTTGGTGACATCTTATAACACGCTTTGAAGGATAGAAACACTTTAAGATACCCTCTCAAACTTACTCTTCAAGATTTGAGGCTAGGATTTCTAAAAGTGTTCTTCAAAGGGCTCAAGAGTCAAGTTTCTCTTCGAAATCTTCTTGTATAAGGAGTTTACTCCTTCCCTCATTGTTAGTTCCAAATAAAAGCATGTTTTATTGTGTTTTAAATATGGATTACAAATCATAAATGGTGATTTTGAGACCACGTGTTGAGGATTTTTGATGCATGTTGTGAGTATTGTTTACTCTTGATTTATATTATGTTTTCACATGACTTTGGTGATTGTTTGCACATGTGGGTGGTTGTTTGTTATGGATTAACGAATGGGTCATGAGTAACCCTAAACTTGATGTTTTATGTTTTAGTTTTGGTCTTGGTAAAGGTATGCCCTCATAATATTTGATAAAATGCCTAAGAGAATGTTTTTAGTCTATTGTTGAACTTCAATTGGAACTATTATATAGTTTAGTTTTGTAATGGAACCCGATATAGATTTTGATGATTTTGCATTGGTTCAAGTGGTTTGAATAGTATAAATGGTTTAAATGGCTTAGAATGATTTTTAAATGCTTTGAATGGTAAGAATGGTTTGGAAAGGTTATTTAGTAAAACCATGGTGGTTATGAAATCTAATGGAATGAAAACCTTATGGGGTACATGGGAATCCCCCAAGAGAATGAAATGATAAAATTGGTTTGAATGATTGAATGTCTTGTGGGGTACAAAGGAATCCCCCAATAAAAGATTAATAATGATGTACTTATGGGGTACATGGAAACTCCCCAAGTAAACTAAATAATGTGACCTATGGGGTACATGGGAATCCCCTAAATTTAGCTAAGGACATTGCTTGTAAGCTATTTTCTTTATGACGATACAACTTGTAATAGACTTGATTGATAATAAATGGACTAATGGTTTGGTTGGATGGTAATGGTTTTAATTGTGCAATAATGGCAGGGTGTGATACCTAACCTCAAAGGTCGGAGTCTAAGGGAAGAACACTAGAAAATCATGTTTTCCGACATAAGGATAGGTCATTACGACCTCATATATGATACTTATGGGGTACATCAAAATCCCTCAAGTACACTTATACATATGTATCATAGAGAGCGAAGGGTACTCGAGAATCCTCTACTCCTATGGTATCTCCAGTTTGTGAAGCTACACGTATCGAGGCTCTTTCATAGGGTTACACTGGACAAATATAGACCATGGGTGGTTTTAGGATGGTTAATCTACACATACCTAGGTTAATGATTTTAAAGGCATGCTGAACCCAGTTCCATTTCTCGACATGGATTATATAATATATATGTATATGTATATATGTGTATGATTGTGAATGCATATGGATGGTTTACTTGGTTTTAAAGGTTGGAATTATTTTATCCTTATCCTGAGTGCATGATATCATTCACCCACTAACCTGTCTTTAGGCGACTATATCCCCACGCAATGTAGGAAACAACCATACTACTCTTCCTGCTTATTGATCCAATTCTAGAACAGTCGGTGTTGGATTGAAGTGGTGAACTTCCATAGTTTGGAAGGCATCTGTTTCATGTCATGGATTGCTTTATATACTATTGACTTCTCATAGACTTTGTTTTTGGCTATAGTCGGGGTCATGTCCCGACTAGGTACTCTTTGGTTTGGTTTAGAGGCTTTGTATGGACAACTGTGGACCTGGGTATGGATTGATCATGTTATATATATACAGGTTGGGCAATTATTTTTGTTTTTGTTTATGGTTTTTTATGGATAGTGGTTTTGATTATTAGATGGATTGACTTGGTTGGATTGGCCTCGGATATAGGCTTATCTCAAATTCATTACATGGTAATTACGCTATCTCGATATATATTCGTAGTTCATCCGAATCAAGGTATATGTGTTGGTCGGTTGGGTTGGGCATCGGGGGCGATCTCCAATCCAGGTTGTACTTGAGATTGCCTATTACGACAAGGCCCCGATTTGGGTCATGTCAAGATGGTATTAGAGCTTTATTTTTTGTGTCATGGGGTGTCCACAAAGCCGAGTCTAGTAGAGTTTTACTTATGGGTGTGTTGTGCACCACACTTATAATTAAGAGGCTACCAGGTATTTAGGAATGTTCCACTCTCTGGTTGTTCTACTTTCAGGCTATGGAGTCTAAGGTATTGAACTCTTCCCTTAATTTTCTTTTGGTTCATCTTTCAGATCATATCCTCAAAATGATCCAAAGTTCCTAGAAACTCACCCATCCCACTCGAGGATGACATGGATGGATCTAGTCCAGCTTATAGGGAACAAACTCATTCAAGGGTCACAGCTTCTGGTTTTCCTTGTGAAGTCCCACCGGTCTCCACTGACCCTATTTTGGAAGGTGGCACTTATTCTTGATTACCTCAAGGGGAGGTTACCAATGTCGAGTTTCGTCATTCTATTAATCTATTGAACTAGATAGTGACAACTCAGTCATACCAGTCTAGTCCTATTGATACGAAGAGGAAAGAGGTAAGGTCAATAAATAGGCAAGGTAAGAGGTCTCGATCTTTAGAACAAAGGAGAGGCCCATGATATGGTGGTAAGTGGTCCAAGAAAAAGAGTTGGGTGGGTGTAACTCCTATTCTCTGGCTTGTGCTCCCTACCTAAATCCATGTGGAGGTAGATAATTTCAAAGTAGTAATGCTTCTAGGGAACAAGGTGCACAATCTCAGGCCATTTGGGTCCAGTCTGCATTAGCCTACCCTTTTTTATAGATTTTGTGGTGGGTCGCACCGTGGTTGTTGCGAGGAAGGGAGAAATCGATATTTTTGTTGTGATCAATTGGGTCACATGCAACGAGAGTATCCCATAATATATGCCGCTTGGGAAAATGGGGTACCAATTGCCACTTCTCTAGCTCTTGTACCAAGGGGTGTTGCTTCTAGCCCAAACATTAGTCGGGATCATTTCAATGACTTCACTATCCCTCGGGAGTCTAGACATCTTCTGATGCTGACAATGGTATGTTAAAAACTCTTTTTCTGTGATGTGCATATAGTTTGCTTGATTAGGGTCCCATTTTTTTGTGACCCCATTTATGGTTGTGTATTTTGGTTTTGGTCCTAAGGTTGTTTTGGATTTTTTTTCTTTTTCTACCTCGGTAGGTGATTCTGTGATTGCTAAAAAAGTCTATGGAGGTGTGTTATATCTATTGGTAGTAAAAGGGCCTTTGGTGGATTTATTTGACTCGATTGTGGTGGTTTTCGATGTCATTTGGGGGACAGATGGGTTGCACTCATGTTAGGCATCATTATATTGTCAGATTTGTAAGGTTGTCATTAGACTCCCTGGTAAGTCAAATATGGAATGGGAGGATGGTTTCATTCCCTAGCTATTTAGGGAAAGGTTATAATATCTATTAAAGCTCAAAGAGTTATCTCCAAAGGGGTTTGTCTCTATTAGTATTTGGTCTGGGTTAAAGGTTCCAACTCGGGAGGTCCTTCTGTATTTAGTTTTGGTGGTGAGTGAATTTCTTGAGGTCCTTCCTGACGACCCTAGTGGTGTCTTTCTAATGGGGAGGTTGGTGTGGGATTGGTCTTATTTTGGACACTTGTCCCATTTCTACTCTTTCTTTATAGAATGGTTTTGGTTGAGTTAAAGAGGCTCAAAGGACAATTAAGGGATCTCTTAGATGAAGGTTTCATCAGTTCTAGTGTTTCTTTAGAGAGTGCTTCTATTCTTTTATGCATAAAGGGATGGTTTCCCTTAGGAATAGGTTATTTGTGGGTGAATAATAGATATAGGGTGTCCTCGTTATAGGGTGGACCATGTATATGCATACTCTACTCTTTGTGGGGTGCTTTGTTAAAAGTGCATGGTTGTTGATAAATTCTAAGTATGTATTTTAGATATTTGATTTTGATAAAAGGAGTATGTTAGCTCAAGAATAGTGATGGAGAATTATGGAGATAGATTGGCAGATTAGAGGAGGTGTGAGGAATAGGTGAGATTGATGACTTAGGAAATACAATAGTGACAAAGTTGTGATTTATAGGCTGAAGGTTCAAGTTGAACGAATGAATATAGATTGGGGGTTTAATCATTAGATGGGTTAGAGTATGAGGTGTATATAACTATACTGGGATCTAGGTAGCATTTGGATGGATGAGGTTTTAGGTATAGAAAAACCAAGTGTCCTTATTGTACATCCTCGCTGATACCCATTAGAGTAGATTATTGTGCTATAAGTGTCATGGGATGAATGTCGAGGATTAATCTAAAATTTTCTTTTAGCGGTGAACTTCAAGGGAAGGTTGGGTTGCATATTCTAGTAATTCTCTTCTATCTCAGTTAAGAGAGTACTCTACTAGTGTTGCATGCATACTTATAGCTCTTATGCCTAAGGTTCATATTTTGCATTCTCCTTGTTCCCTGGATATGAGTCTTGACTTTACATTACATTACCTAAGGTATATGCAGTTGTGTTTCTTTTGGTGTCTAGTCCTAAGGACTCCTTTTATGGTATGGTTATGTCGAGATGGTTCTTCATTATGGTTTAGGTGGTTACTATGAAGTACTTAGTGCCTATGATGCTGTGTCTTGTCTCGGGGGTCTCACTTTGAGTGGCATGTGAAATTCTGGTAATTTGGTTCCTAAAAATGACCCTTTTTGTGTTGGGGTGGCAGGGGCTTGGAAAGCATGGTGATGTTTTGAAAATGAGAAAGGTAGAAGTCCATAAATGGGGAGAGTTTAAGGTGACTACTAGAGTTAAGGTTTTGGAAGGTGAGGTAAGGTTATTGTCATGAGAAATGTCTAGGAAAAGAATAGGTGGTGAAAACCTTTGTGAAAGTTATAGGGGGTGCTAGATATTTGGAAGGATAAATCATACCGTGAGCAAATAGGCGGTAGGCTTGAATGTTGTAATTGGTAGATATACCAATAGTTGTGTTGGGTACTTAAGAGGCTTGGGGAGGCATGATTTATGAATTATTTTAATGGCATAATTGTGTTATGGTTTTGGGTTTTCAAGTATATGTTGGTTTTTTTTTTGGTTATAATGGTTGGTTATCGTTTTCCCATTCTTTTACTTATGGTTTTTATATTATAATGGTGATGGAGCGGAGTAGTTTTTTGGGATAGATGTAAGGAGTATATCCCGGTGGCCTAAGTTAACTTCTTTTAGTTTTGGACAGGCTTGAACACGGGGGTGGTGTATAGCTAGACTCAAGCTATCCCAGTGGTGCATCTCTGGGGAATTCTAAGTTGAATTGAACTTGCTCTCTAGCATGGGTTCCATTCACCAGGTATTCCATATGGTTGTGCGGTGATAAAGTGTGGATGGTCCTTCGTTGGTTGTTTCTTTTGGGTAGTATTGGTATCTCAGATTCTTTGTTCCTTAAGTAGGTCCCGGTGAGGATCTTGGGGTGGAAAGTTTGCTGATTGCGGACAATAGGCGTGGCTTTGGTGTAGGTTCTATGGTGGAACCAAGAGTTCGAGGAAGCCATTTGGGAAGTGGAAGAGGACATGGAGTCCAAGTATCCATGTTGGTTCTTCATTTTGAAAAATCACATGTAAGGTATGTGTTCTTCATCACATTTTGGTTTCTTAACTTGGTTAAAGGATAGGAATGGTTTCTCTTGCATCTTTGTTTTCTAACTTAGTTAGAGGTCGGAATGGAGGCGTTGGGCTTGTAAATCATGCTTGGGATGTGTGGTGATCTTTACATCTTGGTTTATGTCTTCATTTTCTAAATTTGGTTGGAGGTAAGTTTGATGGGTGTTAATGTGCTATCTCATTCTTGTTCTCGCCCTTACCCATCATTCGAGGATGAATGATCCTCAGTGGGGGAAAATAAAACACCCTAAACCTTGGCCCTTGCAAAAATTCATGGGTTTTGGACATTCTGTCTATGGTATGAGTCACGGGTACAAATCGTACCCTAGGATACGACTTGGGGTGCCTCTCTCATATGTTAGGCAGTGGGTTTTGGTTAGGATTCTACCAAAGGAACGAATCAATATCATATTAGTCGTATGGTAGGATATGAGGTGTATGATGCCAAATCGTATGATGCTTATTGGCTTGTCTAGTTGAATCTGTCCAAGATAAGGTTTGTGGGTACTTTTCGTACCTTTAGATAAGACTTAGACCTAGGTGGTCGTATGATGGTCAGTATAGGGGACCATGATGGGGTCTAGGGTACAAGTTAGGGTACCACTCATACCCTAGGGTATGGCTAAGGGGGGTTGGGTCGACCCTCCTAGGACTTGGTTTTCACCTTTTAAACTGAGGGTAGTCCGGACATCTCCCACCTCAAATCCTTATGTCCCCACATTATATAACCCTTGGGGGCCTCTCTAAGAATAGAAATATTTCAATATAGACTCTCAAACTCACTCTTGAAGATTGGAGGCTAGGGTTTCTACAAGTGCTCTTCAAAGGGCTCAAGAGTGAAGTTTTTTCTCTGGAATCTTCTTGTATAAGGCATGTACTTCTTCCCTCATTGTTAGTTCCATCTAATGGCATGTTTTATTGTGTTTTAAACATGGATTATAAATCATAAATGGTTGTTTTGAAACCAAGTGTTGAGGGTTTTTGATTCATGTTGTGAGTATTATTTACTCTTGATTTAAAATGTGTTTTCATATGATTTTGGTGCTGGTTTGCACATGTGGGTTCTTGTTGGTTATGGATTAGAAAATGGGTCATGAGTAACCTAAAACTTGATGGTTTATGTTTTGGTTTTGGTCTTGGTCATGGTAAAGGTATTCCCTCAACATGTTTGATAAAATGCCTAAGAGAATATTTTTACTCTATTGTTGAACTTTCATTGGAACTATTGCATAGTATGGTTTGGTAATGGAACCCTAAATGGATTTGGATGGTTTTGCATTGGTTTAAGTGGTTTGAATGTTATAAATGGTTTAAATGATTTAGAATGATTTTTAAATGGTTTGAATGGTAAGAAAGGTTTGGAAAGGTTAAATAGTAAAACTATGGTGGTTATGAAATCTAATGGAACGAAAACCTTGTGGGGTACATGGGAATCCCCCAAAAGAGTGAAATGCTGAAATTGGTTTGAATGATTGAATGTCTTGTGGGGTACAAGGGAATCCCCCAAGCAAAGCTGATAACGCCCAAACTACAGCTCTCGTAAGAGTGTAAGCGGTCGCTGTCAAATATAGAACCCAACTAGGTTGGGTGTCGAATCCCACAGGGAATACTTGGTCACTAAGTGTTGCAACTATCAGTAGACTGTTGGTCGAAAATTCTACGGAAAGGGGGAAATTTGAGTTTGGCGTGAATTAATACTATGGAAGTAAAAACGGAATGCTTGATTTAGTAAGATTTAATCACAGAGAATAATAAGTTAGGGTTATGTCCACCTTATGAGTTCTACGTATCGATTAACTATGAGTAATGCGGAATTCAGACATGCATGCACTTATAGAGATTCGTATTCTAATGGTAAATCCTAGTGTTTCTCAACCATCAAGGATTATTTCACTTTAACTCTCTCGAGCCTAAAGTGTATAACTAACGGTACAAATTCTCCAAGAAGTTAACCCAGTTACGGCACTAACGTGTAAATTGGGGTTGGTAGCCCTATTTCCTTGTCACACTCTCTTTTCCAAACATGTAACTTTTCTCTCGAACAAGTTAATGCTATAATGGCCTATTCTCTATGTTTGCAACCACGAGAATTAAATTAAAACGAAGAGAGTAATGATATAAGTAGCATACACATCAAGAATTCACAAACTCATAGTAATAGATAGAGTCTCATAAGGCTTCCATAACCCTAACAGAGAAGTTTAGCTACTCATGATTACAATGGAGATCACAATAGATATAATCATCATACCACAACCTAGAATAAACTTGGCAATGGAGATGGTTTAGGCGTCAACTAGGGTTTGACGTTTTCCCTTCTCCGTTGCTCACAAGAGTCGTGCTTTCTCTGTCAGAAAGTAACGTGAATAATCCCAAAAGTGGCGTCTCAATTATGAAAAACAATAATGAATGAATGAATGAATGCATGAATGCTGAAAAATTCAGCAAATAGGGTTTTTATAACATCCTTGTCCTAGTCCTACTAGGTTACTGCTGCACCCCTAAGTATTTAAAAATACTGCTTTTGCCCGGGACAATTTCTCCATGCGTCACATTCAGTCCATAAGCTTCCAAAATCTGCCTTCCCTCTTCTGTGAAGTTTTCCTTTGCTGCCCAAAGGTCCACAAAGTGCTGAAATCTTCATCATTAATACCTGAAAACATGCTAATCACGTAGGTTAGCTCACTTACAGGAAAATGGACTAAAAGTGCAGGAATTATATATTTTATCCTCAAAACTTAGCTATAACATGGGTAAATTATGGTGTTTAGGCGTGTAAATACACCCAACATCAACACCACACACTTAAAGCTTTGTTCGTCCTCGAACAAAATATTACGTCCATCCAAACACCTAACTAGGAATTCACAGCAGTAACACAAAATTTATCCTCAAGACATGCATGACAATTATTCACAAAGAGTAGGTTTCTTGATCACTACTAGAAACAATTCAACCTCCAACCTAGACTCGTGAGGATGGTTAATTCGTATCCACAAGTTAAGTCACAAAGAATCATATAACACTACCCAACAATCATCAACCATGTGTGTCTCACACAAGATATCACCCATAATCACTCATAAGTTTTGCATTTTTCGAAACATGGGTACAAGATTCTCCTTGCTCTCACTCTCACAAAGAATTCTTATGTTGCAACTGATGACCATAGGCTTTCCCTTAGTGTAATGCTCTACTAATATCAGAATGCTAAGCTTAGGATCAAATAGGTCTTTACAGGTTGTAATGTAGGCTAAGGGACAGGTAGGACTATTTTGGCCAGAAATAGTGACTATTTTCCCTAAGCGCTTTAATACATCACATTATGCCATTAACACTCTCTTTTAAACAACCCTTCTACCTTTCTTTTTATCTAACACCCCTTTTCACCTATTTTGTTATTCAATTATAAACACAAAGATGAGAATATACAACTTATTTTTTATTTTTCTATTTCTGTTTTTTTTTCTTTTTTTTTTATAAAACACCTCTATGATAGCCACTCTTATTCACAACAATTTCAAGTACCAATACACTCTGAGGCATCACTTTCACCCACTTTCCTCTTATTTTGTCACATGACTCTACAATTTAAAGCGCTTAGGAATTTGGATCAAATTATGGTCTTGAAAAAAAATGGATTAGGCTACATATGAGGCTGTCAAAGAAAATAGCTAAAGGCTCAAAGGGGGTTCACTAGGATAATGTACAAAAGTAGGTAAAAAGAAGGTAAAAAATTACAGGCTGCCAAAGAAATGCCTAAATCATCTCCTAAACTCACACTCTTTATTTCGCTTTACACACACACCAGGCAAGTTCTAGCATCAGTCACAAAACAGAATATACTATAACCTCACACACACAAGGCACATGGTCAACTTTATTGGGAGCAGGATAGACTCTTGACCCAACAGGTGAATGAATTGAACCACACAATTATCACACAGTGAGTCACACTTAGAGCCTAAATGTCTCAATAGTAATGATTTAGTACAAACTCTTGTTATAATACCATGTCGTCTATCAGAACAATTTCATGCAAAATCTAAAAAATTTTAAAAATCTCAAAATTTAGCTACAAATCTAAAAATTTAACTACAAACGAGAATAAATGCAGGCAAAGAAGTACAATACAGCATACAAATACCAGCACCCCACACTTAGACGGGACACACTGCCCTCAGTGGAAAATAAATAAGGAAAACCTGATTAGTCGGACTCTTCCTCTATGTCTGGGGTCATGCCCCCTGCATCGGAATCATCATCAGAGTCGTCGTCATTAGAGTTATCCTCCACGTCTGAGTCTGGCTATCGGTGATCATCGTCAGTCGGTACGTCATCATCGAGAGGTTCCTCAAAATTTACACCTACTCCACATATAGCCTGCGCATGCTCATTCATCGGGTAGTCATAATCCAACTGCTAGAGCTCTGCATCAGTTGGAACACGTCCACCACTCATCATGGTAAACCTCGTCATGCCATATAAATGGCGGAAGAAGCTTTCGTCGCGAGCATGTTTTTCTGCAGTGGTCAGGTTGACGCCATGCATAGTTTCAGGATCTTTAACCTTCGTAAGATCAACCTTCTTTGGGTTGTGTGGAAGCTTATGATCTGCAGGTTCCTCTTCAATGTCCTCCTTCCTCAATATTGCGGTCAACAAATTGCCAAAGCTGAAGTGGGACCTCTTGTGCAGCCTAGCCTTACGCATTGACGACCGTATAACCGCACCAATGTGGATGGGAATATTAGTCATCAGAGCGTACACCAAGCATACTCTATCACGTGTGATCTTTGTGTACTGTGTCCCTGGAATAAGGCAAGAGTTGACTATCCGCAACCATATCCGAGCTTCTCTGTTCAAGGAAGCATACGGGAAGGTATTGTGCCGACCGGTATCCTTGTGATGACTCCAACATGCCATTGATATTGTTCCGCACAGTGTGTGTCTGATTGCCCTGTATGGAGGTCTGTGATAAAGCTCCTTAAGCGGTGATGGATCCACAGATGGAAGACCCAGAAAAGAGTTGAAGAATTCCGCATTCAGTTGCAAGACTTGGCCCCGAATCTTCACTTCACTTCCGGTAGTCTTTGGGTACCAATTGGCATAGAATTCTCGTGTTAGATCAAGATTGCATTCTCCCATATCTCGGAAAATGAAATCAAGATGTAGCGCCATGATTTTAGCCAAAATGCGAGATTCTCTCTTCGCTAGACTCTCCTTTTGTATCAACTCCACGTGAATATATTTTTTCACTTTGTTGTTCTTGTACCACTCCTTTTCTTCCTCTTCTAGGACCCATTTTATCCCGAACATGCGGTGAGGTATTTGTAGCGAGAAGGATTCAGGTTGCTCTTTTCTTCCCCTTTTTTGACCTTTCTGTGAGGTGGATGCTTTTTCTTTTCCTTGTCGTCCTTTTGGGGCCATTCTACCTGAGATTAAAATAGAGTCATGTTAGCTTCATCTCGGAAGATTCAATCGAAAAACAAACAGTAGTGGCGCCACCCCACACTTAATTTGTTGGCACAAACTAATTAAGTGAGTGATGTCAATTACTCAGACTTCATCGACATACATTTAGGCGATATGTTCCAACAATATGTTCAGCACAGTCCTACGTTTATGTCATCTTAACTATCCTTTCCAATTCTATTTCATGTAATCTTGTCTATACTTTCATGTTTGGATGAATGCACTTTTTGAACAAAACTACCACATAAGGATCGTACCACAAATAGAAACAAGTTATTGCATAGGCATAATCACACCATCTTATGCTTGTGGTCAATCATAATCGGTATCTCGATGAACGAGTCATTCAAACATTCAAGCTTTCAACTTACAAGATTATGTATTAACTTCACAATTTCGACTTCATAAAACTATGACAGTGTATAAAAATCAAATACAAGTCGGAACAAAGTCAAGAACACCCACACGTATTATTTCACTCAACTAGATGTATCATAATAAACCAACCACATTCTAATCACCAACACCACTTCAAAATCTAATAAATCATTATAAACATAGCATTCCAACAACTACAGAATATAAAAGAATAACTTACTTGGGGATGGATTCGGAAGATAAGCTTGCAAGATTAGATGAGCAAAAAGAAAGATTTTGAAAGAATGGGGAAGCTTGGGCGGCGCCTATATGGAGCAAACAATTTTATTTTGTCTTAAGGTTGAAGTTCTATTTATAGACCAAGGCTTGGGTCGGGTTTGACCCATGAAAAATCGGGTTAGGAGACCAAAAATAATAAGTAGGCAGCGCCTAATGCTTTGCCTATGCTTAGCATAGGCGGCGCCTATGGTATTGCCTAGTTGGGCATAGGCGGCACCTATGCTATGGCATTATAGATTCAGAGAGAAAAGGAAATGGCATAGGCGACGCCTTTAGCTTTGCCTAGTTGAAAATAGGCAGCGCCTATGCTATGGCTTAGTTGGGCATAGGCGGCGCCTATGCTATGGCATTGTAGATTCAGAGAGCAAAAGCAATGGCATAGGCGATGCCTTTAGCTTTTCCTAGTTGAGCATAGGCGGCGCCTATGCTATAGCATTATCGATTCAGAGAGCAAAAACAATAGCATAGGCCTTGCCTTGTCCGTTGCCTAGATTTACATAGGCCTTGCCTTGTCCATTGCCTAGATTTGTATAGGCAATGCCTAACCGAAAGCCTTTTGCTCCTTCATTACTCACTTACCACCTTTATCATTGCTCACTTTCAAATCAAAATTTGAGACCAAGCTCCTCCTTTATACGTCTTCCCCTACACTTAATCAAAAACAACAAAAATGATTAGAAAGATGGGTTGCCTCTCACCAAGCGCCTTAGTTTTGGTCGTGGCTCGACTCTTCTTTTTGGATTTTTATTTAACAAAACAAACTCCTAGGAAAATAAAATGACTAAAAACGATGGGTTGCCTCCCATTTAGCGCTTGATTTATTGTCGTGGCACGACATAGCTATCTCGATTACTTAGACTTCATCGAGATAGATGGTGCATCATTTTCTGAATGGATTCAGACGACACTGATGCTTACTTGTAGGCATGCAATCTTCTTCGAGATGACTCTTGTGCATACATATCCCAGGAGGGATACCAATTATATCATCAATAGTCCAACCAATAGCTCTCTTGTACCTCTTCAGAGCAGAGATGAGAGAGTCTACGTGTTGTTCACCTAAATCAGCCGCAACACTCACCGAAAGTGTATTTCCACTTCCCAAGAATGCATACCTTAGGTGACTGGGGAGCTCTTTCGATTCTAGCACTGGTGGCTCTTCAATGGAAGTCTTCACTGTTGGTGACAATCGATTCTTAAGATCAAGGTCCAGCTTCTTAGGAGCATGAGAATAGGACCTTATTCCTGTTAGAGCACAAACGGTTTCTTCATATTCTTCAACCTCCTCACGCTCAAAATTCAACAGCACAGCAGACAATGGCTCAACAGTAAGCTGCTTCTCTACAGATAATTCTTTCTCATCCTCATAATAAACATCAGCTACAGAGAACACATCCATATCTCTAGGCTGCTTCATTGATTTGCATACATCAAAATGGACCACTTCGTCATTTAGCCAAAATAAAAGCTCATTAGCTCTTAAATCAATATGCACACTTCCGGTTGCGAGGAAATGATGCCCCAAGATTATGGGAACTTCAGAATCCACCTCACAATCCAAAATAACAAAGTCTGCAGGAAAGATGAAGGTGGAAACCTTCACCAACACATCATATAAGATACCAACAGGCCGTTTTACCGACCTATCTGCCATCACGAGCCGCATATTGGTTGGTGTAGGATTACCCAACCCCAACTTTCTGTAAATAGATAGCGGCATCAAATTGATGCTAGCTCCCAAATCGCACAACGTCTTAGCAAAATCCAACGATCCAATCGTGCAAGGAATAGTGAAAGCACCAGGATCTGCCTTCTTCTGTACTAGCGACTTGTAGCGATTGCACTGCAATGATGAACATTATCTGCCAGCTCATAACTTGCTGCCCGCTTCTTTGTCAACAGGTCCTTCATGAATTTAGCATACCCAGGCATCTGTTCCAGCGCCTCCACCAACGGAACATTAATAGTCAGCTGCGTCAACATGGTCATGAATTTACTGAACCTGGTGTCATCAGCTTTCTTCTTCAGTCTCTGCGGAAAAGGTGGTGGTGGAAGGGGAACCATTTTCTCCACCACTTCTTCTTTATCTTTCTTCCGATTATCAACCTTTTCAGGAGTGTCACCAGCCTTCTTCTTCAGTCTCTGAGGAAAAGGTGGTGGTGGAAGAGGAATCATTTTCTCCACCACTTCCTTTTTATCTTGCTTCCGATTATCACTCTTTTCAGGCTGGTGACGTCTAGGTGTAACATCATGAGCACTCACTTCAGCTTCTACGGCATCTTCAAACTCTGCTTCATCAACATTCTCTGCTATATCATCAACCACCTGCTTGCCTTTGGATGGATTTTCCAACACTTTACCACTCCGGGTAGTAATAGCCATACACGATCCGTCATTCCTTGGGTTTTGCACAGTGTCACTGGGTAGTGTGCCAGCCTTTCTTTGGTTGAATACCGCTGATAATTGACTCAATTATTGCTCCAGCTATTTTATTATAGTAGAATGTGAGTCAACCAATTGATTTATTGATGACAAATCATTCTTTACCTCAGTAACGCCCATATTGGTTGCCTCCACCCCTTTCAACAGCTTAGCCATCATATCATCCATGGACATTTTTCCAGAGCCAAACGCCACAGCCTCACGGTTTCCAAGAGGAACATACAAACCACTCCTGTCAGTCTTATTCTTCCAACCACCTTGATCGCGGTCCTTGTATCCAGATTTATCATAATAGTTCCGACCTTGGTTTCCTTGGGCATTGCCTTGGAAACCTCCTGATTATTCAAGTAATTTGCTTCCCCCTCAGAATCAGAATCATATCTTCCTTGTGATACAACGGCTTTAACCTTTTCGGTCTTCCCTGATAATAAATGCTTGGTAAGAAGATCCATCTGCGTTTTCATGTGAGCCATATCTTGGTCACGTTCTTCTTGTCTACGCCTCTGCTCTGCAGTCATGTCAACAGATAAAGTAGAGCTTGCTACCTCAGCATCCCTGGTATGCCAGGCTCTACTCTGCTTTATCATATGGTCCAGCATATCACTTGCCTCAATGAAAGTAAGGTCCATGAATGACCCACCTGCAGCATTATCAACCACTGGCTTTGTCACTGAGTTCAAAGACCTGTATAATATCTCCATCAAGTGGATGGTTGTCATCTAATGATTTGGACACCGCATAAGCTTCTTCTTGAACCTCTCCCATGTTTCGTGGAGAGCTTCAGTTGGAAGCTGTCGAAAATTGCTGATCTCATCTCGTAATTGGGCTCTCTTGGATGGCAGAAAGAATCTTTCTAGGAAAGCATCTTTCAGTTGCCTCCAATTAGTAATAGAATCAGGAGTTAGCCCGTTCAACCATAGAGTTGCCTCCCCAGACAGAGACAATGGAAATAAGCGCAACCAAATTGCATTCTGCCCAACTCCTGGATTGTCAAACGACTTGCATGTTGAGATAAAATTGATCAGATGCATATTCGGATCATCACCTGCAAGTCCACCAAATAACCCCTTGAGCTGCAATAGCTGAATCATGGAGCTAGTGATATTGATCTTGGCTCCGGGTGCCAAGGGAAGAGGAATAATAGCCCCTGTGGCACCATCCCCATCCAGATCGTCATCATCATCATCATCAAAAGGATCCTGCACAGCTCGGCGGTCAGGTCTCATTCTAGCTTGATGATCTCTCCTGTGCATAGGTGCCGCCACCTCATCAGTACGCCTGGGATTCAGTAACTCATTATCACCCAGGTCCTCATCATCAGGATTTGTTGCCCGACCTGGGTTATCAATATTCTGTTAATGCACTTGAGAAGCTGCCAACACAGCTAATCTAGCCTGCTCCTGTTGAGCAACCCTTCTTTTAATGTCACGTTGTGCATCCATTCTGCCAATAAGTTGTGGTTCAGGATTTATGGGTAATAATGGCCGACCAGAACTTCGTGTATTTGGCATGCACTCTACCAAACCTGAACAAAACAAAAACAACAAACAAAAAGTAAAATTCAAGAATTTTAGATCAAAGGGTCTATTAACTATCACAAACTTAGTTGACAACTGTATTCCCCGGCAACGGCGCCAAAATTTGATAATGCCCAAACTACAGCTCTCGTAAGAGTGTAAGCGGTCGCTGTCAAATATAGAACCCAACTGGGTTGGGTGTCGAATCCCACAGGGAATACTTGGTCACTAAGTGTTGCAACTATTAGTAGACTGTTGGTCGAAAATTCTACGGAAAGGGGGAAATTTGAGTTTGGCGTGAATTAATACTGTGGAAGTAAAAACGGAATGCTTGATTTAGTAAGATTTAATCACAGAGAATAATAAGTTAGGGTTATGTCCACCTTATGAGTTCTACGTATCAATTAACTATGAGTAATGCGGAATTCAGACATGCATGCACTTATAGAGATTCGTATTCTAATGGTAAATCCTAGTGTTTCTCAACCATCAAGGATTATTTCACTTTAACTCTCTCAAGCCTAAAGTGTATAAATAACGGTACAAATTCTCCAAGAAGTTAACCCAGTTACGGCACTAACATGTAAATAGGGGTTGGTAGCCCTATTTTCTTGTCACACTCTCTTTTCCAAACATGTAACTTTTCTCTCGAACAAGTTAATGCTATAATGGCCTATTCTCTATGTTTGCAACCACGAGAATTAAATTAAAACGAAGAGAGTAATGATATAAGTAGCATACACATCAAGAATTCACAAACTCATAGTAATAGATAGAGTCTCATAAGGCTTCCATAACCCTAACAGAGAAGTTTAGATACTCATGATTACAACGGAGATCACAATAGATATAATCATATACCACAACCTAGAATAAACTTGGCGATGGAGATGGTTTAGGCGTCAACTAGGGTTTGACGTTTTCCCTTCTCTGTTGCTCACAAGAGCCGTGCTTTCTCTGTCAGAAAGTAACGTGAATAATCCCAAAAGTGGCGTCTCAATTATGAAAAACAATAATGAATGAATGAATGAATGCATGAATGCTTAAAAATTCAGCAAATAGGGTTTTTATAACATCCTTGTCCTAGTCCTACTAGGTTACTGCTGCACCCCTAAGTATTTAAAAATACTGCTTTTGCCCGGGACAATTTCTCCATGCGTCACATTCAGTCCATAAGCTTCCAAAAGCTGCCTTCCCTCTTCTGTGAAGTTTTCCTTTGCTGCCCAAAGGTCCACAAAGTGCTGAAATCTTCATCATTAATACCTGAAAACATGCTAATCACGTAGGTTAGCTCACTTACAGGAAAATGGACTAAAAGTGCAGGAATTATATATTTTATCCTCAAAACTTAGCTATAACATGGGTAAATTATGGTGTTTAGGCGTGTAAATACACCCAACATCAAAAGCTTAATAATGATGTACTTGTGGGGTACATGGGAATCTCCTGAGTAATCTAAATAATGTAACTTATGGGGTACGTGGGAATCCCCTAAGGTTGGCTAAGGACATTTCCTGCAAGCTATAGTAGGTATGACGATATCACTAGTAATAGCCTTGATTGATAATAAATGGAATAATGGTTTGGTAGGATGGTAATGGTTTTAATTGGGCAATAATGGCGGGGTGTTATAGCTAACTGTGAAGGTGGGAGTTCAAGGGACGAACACTGAAAACTCATGTCTGTCAACATAGGGATATGTCATGAAGACCTCGTATATGATACTTTTGGGGTACATGGGAATCCCCTAAGTACACTTGTAAATATGTATCATGGAGAGCGAAGGGTAGTCAGGAATGTCCTACTCCTATGGTATCTCCGATTCATGCGACTACATGCATCGAGGCCTATTCAGAGTGTTACATTGAACCCATATAGTCCGTGGGTGGTTTTAGGATGGTCAAGATACACATACCCAGGTTAATGATTTTAAAGGCATGCTAAACCCAGTTCCTTTTCCCTGGACAAATTATATAATATATATGTATATGTATATATATGTATGGTTATGAATGCATATGGATAGTTACTTAGTTTTTTAAGGTTGGCATTATTTTATCCTTATCTAGAGTGTATGTTGGCGTTCACCCAATAACTCATCTTTGGGCGACTGTATAAACTTGCGATGTAGGAACCAATCCAACTTCAAAAGTAACACTATCCACAACACCCTCATTTTTATTCACTTTCTCAATTTAAGTCTCAAAATAAAGATGATAGTTGAATGGCTGAAATTCTTATGTCTGTTCCACAAATTGGCTAGTATCCTCCTCATATTTTTATTTTCTTAACATTTGTGGACAAGGTGGTGGTGGTATCTCCATAACCTGTTAAGCAACTTTAGTTTTTGAGTACTCAGACTTCCTCGAATTATCAGCAACTTTGTCTGCAACCGATTGGGGAGTCAACTCTGCATCTACCTCCTTAGTTGTCTTTTGAACATTGCCCACAAACATGACTGAATCAGGATTAGAACCACACATATTGCACAGTGATACATATTGCTACAAACCACACACCAAATTGTGGTCTGCTCCACAGGTAGAAAAAAAGAACCCTCCAAATGTTTCCATCAAAATCTGGACAAAAAGCCTCTTGGTGGGGTCCTCCATAAAAACAACAAGAATCATCATCCCTCGAAAACCATCTATCCTAGGCTTTCATGTCAAGAAGTGTGATAACAGAAAGTAAAAGGAAATTAAAAGAAAAACTACTAAACTATATAAAACTTAATATAGCTAAACTAAAAATAAGAGAGTTGCCTAATTATAAGTCCACGGCAACGGCGCCAAAACTTGTTGTGCCGAAGCGCACACACAAGTGTACGTAGTCTCACCAAGTAGTAAAGTGACATTAAATAAAGCCGAATATCGATCCCTTAGATACTTGTATTGACAACTATCCTATTCTAGTTCAATATTGAGATTAAATTGATGTGCAAAGGAAATCAAAGAGTTTTGAAAGTTTGTAAACTAAAATTAAACTAAAGTTGTGTGGAAAAGTAAAGACTTTGGACAAGCAATGGATGAATACCTAGGGTTAAGGCACTATGAACAATCATACTACTCTATTGAACTTCATTTGTTAGATTACTTATCTTGGTTGTTGACTTGTAGGGTTTATCGCATGATCATGGTCTCCTAACCTCTAAATCGTCTACCTAACTGAGGCATTAAAAATACATCATTGATCGGGAATATAATATTCCAATTAGATGCATGAATCTATCACCCTACATGTGAACCAATAAAGGTTTCTAGGTATATACCTATCGTAGTTGCTAATTCAAATTCTTTATTTCGTAAAAGAATAAGAACTTACTCTATCTATCCCCACGTTCTATTTTCCTATTCCCCCTCCCGAGATCACAAGGTCAACAATATATGTATTATAAGGTTAGATACTTCTTAAAATAGTTAAAAAAGGATAAAAAAAAACAAAAAAATATGATAAGAAATCTAAACAAACTCAGTTCAAAGAGAAAGTAAACATGTTCTTGGCCATAACCCCGTAAAGGGGGCGTTTAGCCACTAATACACATAATCATAATCAAGATTCTTGAATACATGATATAATCCATTAAAAATATAAATTAAAATAATAAAAACCTTAATTGAAGTGTTTTATATCCCCCTCCAAGTTTCAAAGCCGTCCAAGGTGTATAACATCAAGTACAAGTGTCTTATTTATAGGAGGACAAAATTGCCGAGTTTTTGCACTAGGCCACATCACAGGGTTAATTTTTCGCATATAGATGTGATACATACCATTATAATGGATAAAAACTGTTTTGGGTCCCTAAGGAATCTCCTGGTGTATGTAACACACCATTTGGCCCACGTTTTGGTCCGCGACGCGCCTTTGACATCCAAGGTGTCCAATTCACGTCAAGTTGTGTCTTGTGCTTTCGTTGATCCATTCCAAGCCTTTTTGTTTTGTTTCCACTTGATTTGAAGCTTTTATGTCCTTAATATATCATCATAAACTCACCAATAATCCTATATGATTAATCACAATAAATTAGAGCTCAAAACAACACAACATCCAAGCCGACGAACTAGAAACTAAGCAAAGAATACTAGTTTTGCCCCTTTTGATCTTTCACTTAGTCTTGAATCTTGGTTTGATTCAGATGCACTTTAAACACTATAAACAAGTTTTTCCACACATAATTACCCATTAATACCATTAGTAACTCATTATAAACATTTTAAACCATCTCAATCAACTAGAACAACACCTAACTCAAGCTAGTAACACTAGTTTTCTCATATGAACTCTAAATAATCAATTTGATTCCAAACTTGTTTGAAATGCACCTTAAACATTTTTATCAAGTACTTAAAAAATTATATTCTCATTTATATCATCATTTACTCATTAAGCACACAAGAAGTTCTCAAAACAAATCTAAATAAGACCGGATAACAACGCTGAAGTGCATAAATCCATCTCAGATCATCACCCCACACTTAAAGCCTTGTTCGTCCTCGAACAACTCTTTACTTTAAGCATCATAATCTGAGGTGACTCCATAATTCTTCTACAAGAAAGACATTCAAGATAGTACTAGAATGACTAAACAGAATACAAGTTTCTACACTAAGCATGTTACATACACAATTGAAAGCTCAAGAATACTACTCCAAAACATCCTACCCTCAAGAATTGACTCACTTAGTTAGAAAACTCATGCATATAATTCAATTAAACACATAATACAATTCACCAAACTATCATCAAATATGTGACCTCACAATAAGAGAGTTACCCAAAATCACTCGCATAAATGCAATTTTCACAAAATGGGTAAACGAATCAAATTGCGCTCTCTCTCTCAAGAAATTCACAAGTTACACAATATGAACCATATGCTTGCCCTTAATGTAGTACTCCACTAATATCAGAATGATAAAGCTTGGGATAAAATAGGTCTTTAATGGTTGTAATGTAGGCTAAGGGACGGGTAGGAACTATTTTGTCCAAGAATAGTGATTATCTTGTTTAAGGACTTTAATACATCACATTATACAATCAACTCACCTTCAATAAAAAAATTACACAACTTTCGTCTACCCCATTCTTTTGTTTTGCCCATCTCATAAAGCTTAATCATATAAACTATGGTGGGAGTATTCTGTGCACAACTTTTTAAATTTGAACAATCCTTTTTTCTTTACATTACTCCGTTCCCAACCACAACACATCAATTTTTACACACCAATAGCTACCACTTTGGGGCTTAAATATATACCTTTCTCCTACTTAAATTTCCAATTCCTTAACTTAATTAATTTTGCACTAAAGCGCTTAGGAGCTTTGGATAAAATTAAGGTCAATAAAAAAAGGGGATTAGGCTACATAGGAGGCTACCAAAGAAAACCTAAAGGCTCAATAGGGCAAACTCAGATTATGCACAAGGGTAGGTCACAAAAAAGGGTATGAACATGGCTATGAAAGAAATGCCTATATTATCTCCTAAACCCACACTCTTTATTTACACACACCAGGAAAGTTATAGACATCAAATGAAACAAGAAATATACAAACATCTCACTCACATATGGCACATGCTCAACTTAAGGAGGATCATCATAGACTCTTAACCAAATAGTAGCATGAATTCATAATTAAGCCCATAAGTATAAGAGTCATAAACATGAGCCTAGGAGTCTTAAAAATAGTAATTCACACAATCAACATTCTTTTTACAATCAAAACACTTGGATTATGCAGTCAAATATAGCACTAACAAGAATATCTTATTTATTCTTAACAAAAAAAAATTAAAATTCCCCTAAAACTGGGAATTTCCTCACCCCACACTTAAAAATTTACTCTGTCCCCAAAGTATACATTTTAAAATAGAGATATAAATACTCCCTAAGGCCTCTAGGCCTAGCTAATAGAATTTGTACGCATCAAAAGGGTCCGGAGACCCCACACTTAGTCTTCGCCATGCTTTTTAGCTTGATTTTTCGGTACTCAGACTTCCCATCAACCTGTGACTAAACAAAAATAAAAACTAGTGAAGTAAAAAATAAAAATACTCAAAATAAAGCATACTTCAAATTGGGTTGCCTCTTAAGCAATGCCCGATTTAGTGTCACGGCAGGACCTACATCAACTTCTTCCTCCACCTTGAGGATATGAATTTAACCCCTAACTTAATTTCCATCATTTTGCTTCGCTATTAGGGTGGTGTTTCAAAGATTAAGGAATCTAGTAATGGATGGTGCATGGCAAACCACTCGGCCTAAAAATGAAGTGTGTTTTTATGTTGCTAATATAGTGCAAAATAAAGAATATAGGATTCCCGTTCCTCATCTTCACACTCTCTCACTATTTTAGATGATTCCACAAATAAGACGTCACCTAAACATAATGTAGAAAAGTGCTTTGAGTGAGGCCCAACCAATCCCACTTCAAAATTTACACTATCCACAACACCCTCACTTTTATTCGCCTTCTCAATTTCAGTCTCAAAAGAAAGATAATAGCTGAATGGCTGAAATTCTTGTGTATATTCCACAAATTGGCTAGTATCGTCCTCATATTTTTCTTTTCTTAGAATTTGTGGACAAGGTGGTGGTGGTATCTCCTTAACCTGTTTAACAACTTTAGTTTTCGAGCACTTAGTCCTCCTTGAATTATCAACAACTTTGTACGCAACCGATTTGAGAGTCAACTCTGCATTTTCCTCCTTAGTTGTCTTTTGAGCATTGCCCACAAACATGACTGAACTGGGATTAACACCACACGTATCTGCAGAGTGATACATATTGCCAAAAACCATGCACTAACTTGTGGTCTGCTCCACAATTCAAAAACAAGCAGATTCCTTCCAAAATCTTTCATCAAAATCTGGATAAAAAGCCTCTTGGTGGGGTCCTCCACAAAAACAACAAGAATCATCATCCCTTGAATACCATCTATCCTAGGATGTCATGTCAAGAAGTGTGATAACAAAAAGTAAAAGAAAATAAAAAGAAAATACTACTAAACTATGTACAACTCAATATAGATAAACTAAAATTAAGTTAGTTGCCTTATTACAAGTCCCCGACAACGGTGCCAAAAAATTATTGCGCCACAGCATGCACACAAGTGTACGTAGTCTCACCAAGTATTAAAGTGGACTTAAATAAAGATGAATATCGATCCCGGAGAGACTTGTGCTAACAAATATCCTATAGTAGTTCACTATTGAGATTAAATTGAGGTGCGAAATCAAAAGAGTTTTGAAAGTTTGTAAACTAAAAGTAAACTAAATTAACACGGAAACGTAAAGAATTTCGAAAAGTAATGGATGAAAACATATGGTTAAGGTACTGTGAACAATCATACTACGCTATTGAACTTCATTCGTTAGATTACTTATCTTGGTTGTTGATTCGTAGGGTTTATCGCATGATCATAGTCTCCCGACCTCTAATCGTCTACCTAACTTGGATATTACAACTACATCATTGAGCGGGGATGTAATAATCCAATCAGATGCATAAAGTTACCATACTACATGTGAGCAAATCAAGGTTTCTATGTATATCCATATCCTAGTCACTAATTCAAATTCCTTATTTTATAAAAGAATAAGAACCTTACTCTATATATGCCCACGTTTTATCTTTCTATTCCCTCTCCTGAGATCACAAGGTCGACAATATATGTATTATAAGGTTATATACTCCTTAAAATAGTTTTAAAAAGGATAAAAAAAACAATCAAATATGATAATAAATCCAAATAAACTCAATTCAAAGTGAAAGTAAACATGTTCTTGGCCTTAACACGAGAAAGAGGGCATTTAGCTACAAATAGACATAACCATAGTCAAGATTCTTAAATACATTATATAATCCATTAAAAAGATAAATTAATAGAATAAAAACCTTAATTGAAGTGTTTTCCAGAAACCATCCAAGTTTCAAAGCCGTCCAAGGTCTATAACATCAAGTATAAGTGTCCTATTTATAGGAGGATGAAACTGTTGAGTTTTTGCACTAGGACGCGTGGCGGGGTTAATATTCCACATCTAGATGCGCGACACACACTAATAGTAGTGACACAATGTTTTGGTTCCCTTAGTAATCTCATGATGTATGGAACCTACCATTTGGCCCTCGTTTTGGTCAGTGACACGCCCTTGACATCCAAGGTGTGCAATTCACGTCAAGTTGTGTCTTGTGCTATCGTTGATCCATTCCAAGCCTTTTTTTTTCAACTTGATTAGAATCTTTTATATCATTAATATATCATTATAAAATAACCAAGAATCCTATATCATTAAACACAATAAATTAGAGCTCAAAACAACATAACATCCACGACGACGAATTGGAAACTTATGCTAAGAATACTAGTTTTGCCCCTTTTGATCTTTTACTTAGTCTTGACTCTTGTCTTGATTAAATTGCACTTTATGAAATATAAATAATTTTTTGCACACATAATTACACAATTATACCATTAGTAACTCATTATACACATTATAATCCACCGCGATCAACTAGAACCACACTTAGCTCAATTTAGTAACACTAGTTTTCTCATATGAACTCTAAATGATCAATTTGATTCCAAACTTGTTTGAAATGCACCTTAAAAAATTTTATCAAGTAAAAACTTAGATTGTCATTTACATCATCATTTACTCATTAAGCACACAAAAATTCCTAAAAACAAAGCTAAATAAGCTTGGATAACAACACTGAAGTGCATAAATCCACCTCACATCATCACCCCACACTTAAAGCCATGTTCGTCCTCGAACAACTATTTACTCTAAGCATCATAAGATGAGGTGACTCCACACTTATACTACAAGAAAAACACTCAAGCTAGTACTACAATGACTACACAAATGCAAGTTTTTGCACTAAGCATGTTACATACACAATTGAAAGCTCAAGAATACTACTCCAAAACATCCTATACTCAAGAATTGACTCACCTAGTTGGAAAACTCATGCATATCATTCAATTAATCACATCATACAATTCACCCAACTATCATAAAAAATGTGACCTCACAACAAGAGAGTTACCGAAAATCACTCACATAAATGCAATTTATCACAAAATGGGTACAAGAATCAAATTGCACTCACTCTCACAAGAAATTCACAAGTTACACAAGATGAACCATATGCTTGACCTTAGTGTAGTACTCCTCTAATATCAGAATGATGAATCTTGGAATCAAATAGGTGTTTAATGGTTGTAATGTAGGCAAAGGGATAGGTAGGAACTATTTTGGCCAAGAATAATGACTATCTTCCCTAAGCACTTTAATAAACCACATTATATAGTAAATACACCTTCAACAACCAAATTACACCACTTTCTTCTACCCTATTCTTTTGTTTTGCCCCATTTTATTAATCTTAATCATATAAACTATAGAGGGAGTATTCTGTTCACAACTTATTCAATTTTAAAAACCCTTTTTTTATTCATATTAGTCCACTCCCAACCACAATAAATCAATTTTTACACACCAATAACTATCACTTTGGGCTTCAATTTTACCTTTCTCCTAGTTGAATTTCCAACTCCTTCACTTAATTAATTTTGCAAAAAATCTATTAGGAGATTTGGATCAAATTAAGGTCAATCAAAGAAGGGGATTAGGCTACATATGAGGCTACCAAGGAAAAACTAAATGATCAATAGGGCAAACTAATATTATGCACAAGGGTAGGTCAGAAAAACGGGTATGAGCATGACTATCAAAGAAATGCCTAATCATTTCCTAAACCCACACTCGTTATTTCTCTTTGCACATACACCAGGAAAGTTCTAGACATCACATGAAACAAGTAATATACAAACATCTCACACGCATATAGAACATACTCACCTCAAGCAGGATCATCATAGACTCTTAACCAAACAGTAGCATGAATTCATAATTAAGCCCACAAGTACAAGAGTCATAAATATGAGACTAGGAGTCTCAAAAGTAGTGATTAACACAATCAACAAGATTTTTACAACCAAAAAACTTGCATCACGCAGTCCAAAATAGAACCAACAAGAATATATTATTATTCTTAACAAAAAAAAAATTAAAATTACCCTAAAACTGGGAATTTCCCCACTCCACATTTAAAAATCTAATTTGTCCCAAAAGTATACTTTTTAAAAGTAGAGATAGAAATACTTCTTGAGCCTCTAGGCCTAGCTAGTAGCATTTGTACACATCAATAGGGTCTGGGGACCCCACATTTAGTCTTTGTCATGCTTTTTAGGTTAGGTTTTTCGGAATTCACACTTTCCATCAACCTGTGACTCAACAAAAACAAAAACTAATGAAGTAAAAAATTTAATATACTAAAAATAAAACATACTTTAACTTGGGTTGCCTCCCAAGAAGAGCCTGATTTAGTGTCACGACACGACCCACATCAACTTTTTCCTCAACCTTGAGGATATGAATTTTACCCCCAACTTCGCATATATCTTTTTGCTTCGCTCATAGGGTGGTGGTACGAAGATTAAGGAATCGAGTAATAGATGGTGCATGGTAAACCACCTGGCCTTGAAGTGAGGTATCTTTTTATGTTGCTTATCTAGTGCAAAATCAAGAATATAGGATTCTTGTTCCTTATCTTCACACTCTTCCACTATTTTAGATTATTCCACTGACAAGACATCATTTAAACATTATGTAGAAAAGTGGTTTGAGTGAGGCCTAACCAATCCCACTTCAAAATTTACACTATCCACAACACCCTCACTTTTATTCACCTTCTTGATTTTAGTCTAAAAAAAAAGATGATAGTTGAATGGCTCAAATTCTTGTCTCTGTTTCACAAATTGGCTAGTATCCTTTCTTTTCTTAGCATTTGTGGCCAAGGTGGTGGTATCTCCTTAGCATGTTCAACAAATTTAGTTTTCGAGTACTCATACGTTCTTGAATTATCAACAACTTTGTCTGCAACCAATTGGGGAGTAAACTCTACATTTACCTCCTTAGTTGTCTTTTGAGCATTGCCCAGAAACATGACTGAATCAGGATTAACACTACATATATCTGTAGAGTGATACATATTTACACAAACCACACAACAACTTATGGTCTGCTCCTCAGTTCAGAAATAGGATGGTCCCCTCCAAATGCATCCATCAAAATCTGGACAAAAAGCCTTTTGGTAGAGTCCAACGCAAAACCCACAAAAATCATCATCCCTCGAAAACCATCTATCCCAGGCTGCCATGTCAAGAAGTGTGATAATAGAAAGTAAAAGTAAATAAAAAGAAAAAACTACTAAACTATGTACAATTCAATATAGCTAAACTAAAAATAAGATAATTGCCTAATTACAAGTTCCCGGCAACGGCGTCAAAGCTTGTTGCACCCAAGCACACATGCAAGTGTACGTAGCCTCACCAAATAGTAATGAGGCCTTAAATAAAGACGAATATCGATCCCTCAGAGACTTGTATTAACAACAATACTATTCTAGTTAACTATTAAGATTAAATTGATGTGCAAAGGAAATCAAAAGAGTTTTGAAAGTTTGTAAACTAAAAGTAAACTAAAGTAATGCAGAAAAGTAAAGACTTTGGACAAGCAATGGATGAAAACCCAGGGTTAAGGAACTGTGAACAATCATACTACGCTATTGAACTTCATTCATTAGATTACTTTATCTTTGTTTTTGATTTGTAGGGTTTATCGCATGATCATTGTCTCCCGACCTCTAATTGTCTACCTAACTTGGACATTACAACTACATCATTGAGTGGGGATGTAATAATCCAATTCGATGTATGAAGATATAATCCTCATGTGAACCAAGAAAGGATTCTAGGTATATCTCTATCCTAGTCACTAATTCAAATTCCTTATTTCATAAAAGAATAAGAACCTTACTCTATCCATTCCCACGTTCTATCTTCCTATTCCCCTTCTGAGATCACAAGGTCGACAATATATGTATTCTAAGGTTAGATACCCCTTAAAATAGTTAAAAAACATATAAAAAAAGAGCCAAATATGATAATCAATCCAAATAAACTCAATTCAAACCGAAAGTAACCTGGTTCTTGTCCTTAACCCCGAAAAGGGGGCGTTTATCCACTAATAGATATAACCGTAACCAAGATTCTTGAATACATGATATAAAATATTAAAAAGCTAAAGTAAAACCCTAATTGAAGTATTTTTCATTACCCATTCAAGTTTCAAATCCGTCCAAGGTGTATTACATCAAGTACAAGTGTCCTATTTATAGGAGGACAAAACTATCGAGTTTTTTGCACTAGGCCGCATTGCGGAGATATTTTTCTGCGTCTAGCGGCACGACGCATCCTTATAGTGGTGACCCACAGTTTTGGTCCCCTTAGGAAGCTCCTGGTTTATGTAACATTCCATTTTTCCCTTGCTTTGGTCCGTGGCACGCCATGACATCCAAGGTGTCCAATTCACGTCAAGTTGTGTCTTGTTCTTTCGTTGACCTATTCCAAGCCTTTTTATGTTGTTTCCACTTGATTTAAAGCTTGTATATCATTAATGTATCATAATAAACTCACAAAACATACTATATCATCAAACACAACAAATTAGTTCTCAAAACAACACAACATCAAAGACGACGAACTAGAAACTTAAGCTAAGAATACTAGTTTGGCCCCTTTTGATCTTTCACTTAGTCTTGACTCTTGGATTGATTCAAATGCACTTTAAACACTATAAACAAGTTCTTCCACACATAATTACACAATAATACCATTAGTAAATCATTACACGCATTATAATCCATCGCGATCAACTAGAACAACACCCAACTCAAGCTAGTAACACTAGTTTTTTCATATGAACTCTAAATGATTAATTTGATTCCAAACTTGTTTGAAATGCACCTTAAACATTTTTATCAAGTAATTAAACACTTAGATTCTCATTTATATCATCATTGTCTCATTAAGAACCCAATAATTCCTTAAAACAAATATAAATAAGCCCGGATAACAATACTGAAGTGCATAAAACCACCTCAGATCATCACCCCACACTTAAAGCCTTGTTTGTACATGAACAACTCTTTACTCTAAGCATCATAAGCTGAGGTGACTCTGCACTTTTAATACAAGCAATACACTCGAGATAGTACTACAATGACAACATAGAATACAAGTTTCTACACTAAGCATGTTACATACACAATTGAAAGCTCAAGAATACTATTCCAAAACATCCTAGCCTCAAGAATTGACTCACCTAGTTGGTAAACTCATGCATATCATTCATTTAAATACATCATACAATTCACCAAACTATTATCAAACATATGACTTCACAATAAGAGAGTTACCCAAAATCACTCACATAAATGTAATTTATCACAAAATGGGTACAAGAATCAAATTGTGCTCACTCTCACAAGAAATTCACAAGTTACACAAGATGAACCATATGCTTTCCCATAATGTAGTACTCCACTAATATCAGAATGATGAAGCTTGGGATCAAATAGGTATTTAATGGTTGTAATGTAGGCTAAGTGACGGGTAGGAACTATTTTTTCCAAGAATAGTGACTAGCTTCCCTAAACACTTTTATACATCACATTATAAAATCAACTCACCTTCAACAACCAAATTACACCACTTTCGTATACCCTATTATTTTGTTTTGCCCCATCTTATTAAGATTAATAATATAAACAATGGTGGGAGTATTATGTGCATAAATTATTCAATTTTAAAAACCCTTTTTTCTTTAAATTACTCCACTCCCAACCACAACACATCAATTTTTACAAATCAATAACTTTCACTTTGGGGCTTTAATTTTACCTTTCTCCTAGTTTAATCTCCAACCCCTTAACTTAATTAGTTTTGCACTAAAGCGCTTAGGAGATTTGGATCAAATTAAGGTCAATCAAAGAAGGGGATTTGGCTACATATGAGGCTACAAAAGAAAAGCTAAAGGCTCAACAAGGTAAACTAAGATTATGCACAAGGGTAGGTCAGAAAAAAGGTATGAACATGGCTATCAAAGAAATGCCTATATCATCTCCTAAACCCACACTTTTTATTTAGCATTGCACACATATCAGGCAAGTTCTAGATATTACATGCAACAAAAAATATACAAACATCTCATATGTACATGAAACATGCTCAAGCAGGATAATCATAAACTCTTAACAAACCAGTAACATGATTCATAATTAAGCTCACAAGTACAAGAGTCAAACATGAGCCTAAGAGTCTTAAAAGTATTAATTCACATAGCCAACATGCTTTTTACAACCAAAACACTTGCATCATAAAGTCAAAATAGCACCAACAAAAATATCTTATTTATTCTTAACAAAAAAAAATAAAATTACCTTAAAACTGGAAATTTCCCCACCCCACACTTAAAAATCTACTTTGTCCCCAAAGTATACATTTTAAAAGTAGAGATAGAAATACTCCCTAAGGCCTCTAGGCCTATCTAATAGCAACTGTACACATCAAGAGTGTCCGTAGACCCCACACTTAGTCTTCGCCATGCTCCTTAGCTCAGGTTTTCCAGTACTCAGACTTTCCATCAACCTGTGACTAAAAGAAATAAAAACTAATAAAGTAAAAACTAAAAATATTAAAAAAAATATACTTTAATTTGGGTTGCCTCCCAAGCAAAGCCTGATTTAGTGTCGCGACACGACCCACATCAACTTTTTCCTCCACCTTGAGAATATAAATTTTACCCCCAACCTTTCATCCATCCTTTTACTTCACTCATAGGGTGGTGGTACAAAGATTATAGAATAGAGTAATGGATGGTGCATGGATAACCACTCGACCTTGAGGGTAGGTGTTTTTTTGTGTTGCTTATCTAGTGCAAAATCAAGAATATAGGATTCCCGTTCCTCATCTTCACACTCTCTCACTATTTTAGATGATTCCACAAATAAGACGTCACCTAAACATAATGTAGAAAAGTTCTTTGAGTGAGGCCCAACCAATACCACTTCAAAATTTACACTATCCGCAACACCCTCACTTTTATTGACCTTTTCGATTTTAGTTTCAAAAGAAAAATAATAGTTAAATGGCTGAAATTCTTATGTTTGTTCCATATATTGGCTAGTATACTCCTCATGTTTTTATTTTCTTAGCATTTGTGGACAAGGTGGTATTGGTATCTCCTTACCCTGTTCAACAACTTTAGTTTTCAAGAACTTAGTCCTCCTCAAATTATCAACAACTTTGTTGCAACCGATTAAGGAGTCAACTCTGCATCTACCTCCTTAGATTTCTTTTGAGCATTGCCCACAAAGATGACTGAATCAGGATTAGCACCACAAATATCTACAGAGTGATACATATTACCAAAAACCACACACCAACTTGTGGTCTACTTCACAACTCAGAAATAGGCAGGTCCTCTTAAATGCTTCCATCAAAATCTAGTTGAAAACGCTTTTAGTGGGGTCCTCCACAAAAATAACAAGAATCATTATTCCTAAAAAACCATCTATCCTAGGCTACCATGCCAAGAAGTGTGATAGCATAAAGTAAAAGGAAATAAAAAGATGAAACTACTAATCTATGTATAACTAAATATAGTTAAACTAAAAATAAGATAATTGCCTAATTACAAGTCCCCGGAATGGTGCCAAAAACTTATTGCGCCCAAGCGCACACACAAGTGTACGCAGTCTCAACAAGTATTAAAGTGGCCTTAAATAAATTGGAATATCGATCCCTTAGAGAATTGTGTTGACAACTATCCTATTCTAGTTCACTATTGAGATTAAATTGATGTGCAAAGTAAATCAAAAGAGTTTTGAAAGTTTGTAAACTAAAAGTAAATTAAAGTAATGCAGAAAAGTAAAGACTTTAGACAAGCAATGGATGAGTTAAGGCACTGTGAACAATCATGCTATGCTATTGAACTTCATTTGTTAGATTAGTTATCTCGTTTGTTGATTCATAGGGTTTTTCGCATGATCATGGTCTCCCAACCTCTAATCGTCTATCTAACTTGGACATTACAACTACATCGTTGAGCGGAGATGTAATAATCCAATTAAATGCATAAAGCTATCAGCATACATGTGAACCAAGTAAGTCTTTGAGGTATATCCCTATCCTAGTCACTAATTCAAATTCCTTATTTCATAACATAATAAAAACCTTACTCTATCTATCCTCACGTTCTATCTTCCTATTCCCTTCCCGAGATCACAAGGTCAAAAATATATGTATTCTAAGGTTAGATACTCCTTAAAATATTTAAAACAAGGATAAATAAACAACCAAATAAGATAAGCAATACAAACAAACTCAATTCAAAGTAAAAGTAAACATGTTCTTGGCCTTAACCCTGAAAGGGGGAGTTTAGCCACTAATAGACATAACCGTAATCAAGATTCTTGAATTCATGACATAGTCCATTAAAATACTAAAGCAAAAGAATAAAAACCCTAATTAGAGTATTTTCCATCCCCCCTTCAATTTTCAAAGCCTTCCAAGGTGTATAATATCAAGTACAAGTGTCCATGGTTGGCATTATTTTATCCTTATCCTAAGTGCATGCTAGAGTTCATCGCTAACCTATTTTTGGGTGGATGTATCCCTTTGCAATACAGGAACCGACCATACTACTCATCCTGCTCATTGATTGGATTTAACAATAGTCAATATTGGATTGAAGTGGTGAAATTTCATAGTTTGGGAGCCATCCATTTCATTTCATGGATTACTTTATATACTATTGTCTTCTCATAGACTTGGTTTTTAGCTATGGTCGGGGGCATATCCCGACTAGGTAATCTTTGTTTTAGTTTAGATTCTTTGTATGGACAATGTGGACTTGGGTATGGATTGATCATGTTATATATATATACACACATCAGGCTATTATTTTTGTTTTGTTTATGGTTTTGGAATGGTTAGTGGTTTTGGTTATTGGATGGATTGACTTAGTTGGGTTGGCCTCATATATAGGATTATCTTAAAGTCATTACATGGTAATTATGCTATCTCAATATTATATGTTTATAGTTTATCCGACTCAAGGTATATATATGTATTGGTCAATTGGGTTAGGCATCGGGGGTGGTCTCCGGTCTAGGCTGTACTTGAGATTTCCCATTACAACAAGGCCTCGGTTTGGGTTGTGTCAACTTTCATGGTTGAAAGTTCTTTTTATAGTGAATATTTTAATGACCTTTCAAGTTTACTATGCATTTCCGCTTATTTTTGTCATTTCGAGCTTTCTTATAGATGCCCAAGTCAATTATGACTTGTTGGGACTGGCAGTTCAGTTACTGGGCATTTCAATTGGTTTATAGAGCCAATTCCCTATTTTGAAGTCGTAGTTGGTAAGAAATGGCTATGGTTTGATTTTAGGCTAGATGGACCTTTGGTTTGGATCCCAAGGCTTCCAGACTCATTTAGTCCCACTTCTTATCAAAATGAACTCAAATGGAAATTTAGACTATGCCATTGAGTCCAAAATGTCAAATTTGATAGGGTAGTATAGTTCGTTTGCATATATGGGATTCTGAACAAATCCTGAGAGGTTTGCAAAAACTTAGAAAATTCCAAGTCTCTAGCTGGTGCATCTACTAAAGTGGCCCTGGGCAGCTCAGTGTGCTGCTTTAGCATCAAGTTAGCCGATAAAGTACGAACCACTTTAGCAGTGGCTTGTCAACTTTAGCAGCTTGCCAAGTAAGTGAAGGTATCGCTTTAGAGACACCTCGATGCTTTAGCGCTGACTGCTATAGTGGCCCATTGCCCGCTTTAGCGATACCTAGGAACCTTTTAAATTCCCTACTTAGCCTGAATTCTCTCCCATTTTCACACAAGTTCAAGAGTGAAAAACCCTATAACATATGGAAACTTGGGAGAAACATCGATAGGAAATTATGGAGTGCTCGTAAGCTTAAATCACTTATTTCTTCTTCGAATTCATGGTACGTTTTCATCAATCCCATGGTAAATTTCTCAATTATTTCTCAAAATCCCTATAATATTGGTGGGTTGATTATAACACTATTTGGGCTCGAAATTTATCCATTCTTGAGGATAAATATTCCTTGAGCACAAAGGGACACATTGATGGTTTTGAAAGTGCGATTCTACAATCGGGCCCCATATGTAATTTTTATGTAATTTGGACCCGAAGCAAAAAAATACAATATGGGTACCATTAATATCATATTTTTAAGTAGATTATGATTTTGATAGCGGGGCATCTTGTGAAAGCTTCTCAGAGGAGAAATTCATCGACTTAGCAGATTTCTTCGAGCTTTTCTTCGACTTCCAGGTAGGCTTGGCTTACCTTTATTATATATTGAACTAGTTCATAGTATATTTATGATATTATGCTATATATGGGTTGGGAATTAAGTCTTGGATATTTAATTAGTATTATTTGGGATATTTAGACTGTTAAGGAGCCATAAATTAGGCGTAATCAACTTAGTTATTCATGCCTTAGGTAGAATTCTTATCCAAGGGATAAAAGTGGCTTAATTATCATCAAGGAGTAAATTTAGATACCTTATCCTAGTCTGGGATAGAATTTTCCTTAGAATGGATGTTGCGGGATTGAAAGTGGGCCTCTCTAGCTCACCTTAGCCAAGATCTTTGTTTGCTCCTTATAGACTTTTATAAGCACATATACCCTTTCAAAGTTTATTGTGGATGTTGAAGAGGGTACATACATAATACTTATGCTAGATTTGTACTTGGAAGAGGGTGATAGTTGAATTCAAGTCTGTCGATTTATTGATATTAAGTTCTGGTTCTAGTCTAACAATTGATGATATGAGTTTTGATTTAAGCCCGGTAAAGACTGGTGAAATTGAGTTCTAGTTCGAGTCCGACATTGAGAGGTTATTTATGGTACATCATGGTATGGATGGATTCTCAGTTATGGCTTGATATATGATTAATTAATGAAATTTTGATTATTTGCTTTCTTTGATTGCACCCTCCGGGGTTATAGGGGCTCGCGTTGGGTTATTTATTTTTTTGTACTTACTGACTTATAGGGGCCAGTCTTGTAGTATTATTTATGCCTTCTATCATTTTATATTTGTTCTGGTTATTTATTTACAATATTTGAGCATTAACTAATTTTTCCCTTTTCCTTGACTTAGCATATTTATCTTGCATCTTTATCATTTGTATATTATGATTTAAGTCAGTCAGCTGATAATGCCTACTGAGTAACTGTGGCTATGGTACTCATACTACACACTTGTACCTTTTTGGTGCAGATCTAAGTACTACTTATTTTCGCTGTCTTCATGATCGTACTGCTTAGAGTTTGGAGGCATGGTAAGCTCTGGGAGCAGGAGTTACCCATTTCTCCTTCTTATACTTTTATTTAGTCTTTCATTATTCGAGACTAATGTATATTTGATTATTATTTCACTCACATTCCTTTTGTTAGTGTCTCTTGTACTGACACTACTAGATCGTGGGATGTTATTACTATTTTATCTATATTTCAGACTATTATTATTAATTGGATATTGTTGTAAGTCTTTACATGAAACTTTTTGGCTTTTTATGCCTATTTCCACTAAATTATCCCATTGCATATAGCTTCGGGATACGTTTTGACTTACCTACTATTGGGATAAAGTAGGTACCATCATGACTCATAAATTGGGTCGTGACAAAAACCCTCAGATTTTGACTGTCATGACCCGAGGATACCGCTAGTCGCGACAATGGTGCTTACGGTCACAAGTGACCACAAGCTAACCCATGAGCTGGTACCTGATGTGACCACTGAGTAAAATGGCACTGATATAACCTATGTGGAAGATAAGATGATAAAATACTGAAAATATGAATACTGAATATATGTAAATGACAAGTCTGAAATGTTTGTAACAACTGATAATACTGAACTAAATGACTGACTATGTAATTGGTTGTCTAAAGTCTCTAAACTGACTGATGAGTTGATGGGACAAACCCCCAACTAACTCCGACTGTCTGAACATAAGAAAATGCTGAAATACTGAGATAAATAAATCATGTCCTCGATGGATGAGGACTCACCACTGCTACTGCTGAGTTATGCTGGGCTGTCTAAGAATGGTAGAGAAATTGAGCATCTGAACTTATGTTATAAGACAGTATAATGTAAAGAAAATATGGGATAAGTACTTTGAATGTACTGGTATATGAGATAAGGACTAACTGAAATGCATGAGATAAATGAGCATAAATGCAAGAACATGTAATACCTGAGAATGCAAGACTAAGCATAAACATATTTCTAAAATAATTTGTAAACTGAGAGACTAAAATTTGTATAACTGAATAACTGTAAATATGATCTGTACACTTGGTCAAGAAAACCTGAACTGAGATATACTGAAATACTGATGAAAACTATAGGAGGTATCATATAACCGACATGCCCTAATCTGAGCTAAGTGCATTCCAACATGTAACCTTCGTTGGAAAGGTGTCAATACCATGCCATGGGTACTAACACTGGCTGTGTGGATCCACTAATATGATGTTGCGATAGACCAGGGTTTCAAACCTAAATTGACGGGTGACCCCTAAGAGGATGTCAAGCCTAAACTGACGGATGACCTCTCATATCCTACACTGGCTACATAGTTCTTAAATACATGGACTGCTACTAACGACTCTGCTTAACTAATGGGGAAGCCGCCATCCCTGTATTCGCGTGGTGCTAAATTCTACTCCCAACTGAACTGACATTGGTACTGAACTGAACTAAGGTTATCTAAACGTTATTTTTGGTAGTGCTCATCATGATCATATCAACTGAATAAATAGGAATATTCATAGTTTAACTAAATCATTACTTAAAAATCTGAAATCATGTAAAACACATAGGTATTGGATGTTCATAACCCACCAGCACTGAATGATCATAAAATATGACATTTAAGCTTAAAACTGTAGTATGGAATCATGGTTCAACCCAAGACATTGACATTTTACCAAACATGTGGAAATCATGGACTTGAACATGAGGACATTCTAAACATGAGAAATCAACAACATGAAATTTACTTGAATAAGACTTGGGAAACTGAGATTTAAAGCATGAGTAAATCAATTATTTAATAGGATCATACATGGGCTGAATTTAATTAAATTACCAAGGAAAATATGAATTAAACTAATCTTGAACATGCAAAATACCAAAATAATAGAAAAATCCATTCTTTAATTTAAAAGAGGGTTTTTAGGCTCCATGGGTGAAAGGGACCCATGAATGAATACCCCACATACCTTAAGTACTTAGCTTGAAGGGAAAACACTAATCTTGATACTTTCTTGGAGGTTCTTGAACATGGGGAACTTGAATTCTTGGGTAAAAAGGAACTCAATTTTTGTTCTTGGGGAAAAAAGAGGTTTTTCTGGAGAGGTAATTTGTATAAGAAGGGATAATAAGGCCCTAACTAATGCTCTAAGTCGTGATATGAAGATTGGGTTGAGGGAAAAAAGACCCAATTTCCCCTCAGTCATTTAAATTCAGAACTAGACACAATAGGCTCACCCTGATGCAGTCTTATCATGGTCATTGATTTCCTTCACCGCGATGCGGTTTGTATGACATCCAGACTAATGCCTCATCGCAGACTTATTACGGTGACCCACTGGTTTCATGATCCAAACATGACCCAAACTTTGTCGGAAAAATCCAAAACTCCTCCTAGACCTGCCTTTTATATCCTTAAACATGAATCAACTCAAAAACCAAAATCTCAGGGTCCAGAAGATCAAAATAAAATTCATCGAAGTTAGAGTTCCAAAAAAAATGACTAAGTCCCCAACACTTGGTGAAAATTTCAAGCCTTAAGCTCCTTATGCAAGCAACTAAAAACTGAATCGAGCTAAAATTAGTACGGGGTATTATAACATCTTCCCCTTGGCAACATTCATTCTCGAATGAGACTAGTTAGATTGAGAGTACTGTACTAAGCTAACTGAGATCACATACTGATCATGCATGACTTGGAACATGATTACACAAACGGGGTATTATATTGATATTCCAAACGAACCCCTTTATGTCAAATTTGATACTGAGAGTTTTACTCACTTGAATCTACTTTCCAAATATCCTATGAAATCCTTATCATCTTAACTATCATAAAATTACATTGAATTATATAATTTTGACCAATCAAATTACCCTAGATCAAACCACACTCAAATTTCATTCAAGACTAGCTAAGCTAGAAATTTTTAATTTTTAATTTTGGGGAAAATCTTAACCTAAGTATTGACATGCTAACCTTACCTATAATAATGGAAAGGGTCATTAAAGTAAATATTCTCTGATGGCCTATGGAAATATCCAAAATGAGATACTCTCTGATGGCTACTAGAAAGATTAGAATTAAGATACCTTTGAAGACTCAAGAGAATAGGATCTACGAGGTATAAGATCCTTCTGAGTTCCAGTAAGTCCTAAATAGCTATGCTAGGGAAGTGGGTGCATACAACTTTTTAATCAGGTATGTGCATATGCATCACATGCATTATTTTCATTAATTTTCTTAACTTAATGGATACTTGATGTGAAAAGTAATAAAGTAGCTCAACGGTCCTTACTCCATTTTGATGATGTATTGAATTAATGAGACTGGATTATATCCATGTTGTTGGGGATGTTAGTTGTTAGACCAGGTGTATAATAATTTGAAGTTGATAAGATATTACATTAAAAGTATCTGATTTGAGTATTTTGTTCTTTCTCTCATCATCATTTTGAATTAAGGTCAGTTAATGATGCCGCTGAGTACATATGCATTAGTATTCATGCTTGTTTATTTTCACATTTTATGTGCACATATTTTCATGCCCAAGCCTGGAAATGTGTAACGCCACGAGTCTGTACCCCGGACACTACACGCTGCTCATAATCCCGAAGGACCACAAGCTAACCCATGACTGGTACCTACTGCAATAACTGAATAGTAATACTGCAAATATGCAGAAATTAGGCAAAAACTTACCATAAGGTTCAATACTAAAATAAAACTGAATACGGTATAACAATACCAAAATTAAAACATCTATCTAAAAATACTTTAGTCTAAAAAACACTTTACTGTCTAAATCATAGAGTTGATGGGAAAAGCCCCCAACTAACTCCAACTATAGAAAACTGTACTGATAAACCAAAATATGGAAGAAAATAATTATGTCCTCGAACTATGAGGACTCACCACTAACTCTGACTGCTGAAGATTTAAACTGCTAAGGGTGATCGGGAGCCCGTGCGTCTGAACCTATGATATAAAACATCATAGAGCAAGAGAAAAGTATGCGTCAATACTTTTCTAGTTCGTTAACTCGGTGCTGAATCCTACTCTCAACTGAGTAGACACTGAACTGATTTTCTAGTTCCTACTAGGCTTGACTGAACTATTACTGATTTTATTGAGTTCCACTGACTAATGGAATACTACTGAATTCTGTTAGCTAACTGAGTTTACTAAGGTCTGAACTGGATACTAACTAGATAGGACTAATACTGAATTTACTGAGTTCTCCTGAGTCCTATAACTGAATGAGAGTACTACCGATTGTGATATGACTAAGATTATTCTGTAACTGACACTGGCTCTAGGTAAATAGCTAAATTGTCGAGTATAAATATGTCCAGGACTCGATAGCATGAAAATTAAAGCTTCACATGATCTTGCATAGCATAGCATAAAAATGCACACTTGTTCATAATGCATATATAGAGGCATTTTATCAAACACTTGCATAGAATGAAATAGTATACATACTAGCATGATATAATCTTATCATTGCATTCACATGAGCAATTCATCAAATATTTGGATAGTACAATCTATACACATGACACTAAAACAACATGTGAGCATCATCATTCAATTCCAAATTCATAATTCCATGGGTTTCAACATGAATTCACATGATAAATCACACATGTCAATTAATTCTACATCAATCTTGAAATAAATCATGAAATAGAAACCCAATTATAGAATACACTTTGATTTCAAATCATGTAAATCATGAAATCAAGCTACTTGAAGTTTAAATGAGTTTCTTGGACTCCAAGGGTGGAAGGACCCCTTGGATGAACATTTAACATACCTTGGCTTTTTAATTCTAGAAGAACAATGGCAAAATCTTGAGGCTTGGCTTTGAAATTAAATTACCCAGGGTTCTTGTTCTTGAGAAATTTGAGAGAAAGTGAGTGTATGTTGCTTAATGAGGGCTGAATCTAATATTTTAGGGCTGAATAGGGGTGGGGAAAAAGACCTAAATATCCCTATGAACACAAATTTTTAATGATTGAAAACCAAACAGTCGACACGCAGACTGACGCGCCGCATCATTGGCATTGACGCAATGGCCAATGCGTCGCATCGTGTCTACGTTGGTTCACTGGAATTTTCCACTTGGAGCCAACAAAAAATATTAATTGACGCGATGAACGACACATTGCGTCGAGATAATGATGATGCATTATTTTGGGTTCCCAGACATGTGTTAAACGAGGTCCGAAAAATCCAAAATTCATCCGGAAACACCTATTGACATTCCTGATCATGATTCAACCTAAATATTGATATTTTAAGGTCATAAGAGTCATGAAATAGAGTTTCCAACTTACAAAGGCCAAAATAATATTAAGTCTGAATACTTAGCGAGAATTTTCTAAGTCTGGACCCCTTAGCAAGCTTAAAAGACTGAATTGAGCTTAAGATTTTGCAGGGTCTTACAATATCTCTCCCTTAGGAACATTCATCCTCAAATGAGACCTATTATACTGAGATTACTAATAGACTGGGATTAGACACTGAACATGCACAACTGAAGCATGATTTCATGACTAAATTTATTGATATACTGAATTATCATACTGAACATGCATATCTGATGCATGAGTACATAGCTGAACATGATTGATGAATGCATGAATGGGATTTCTGATAATCTGGGCTTATATACTGGACATGCATGTATGATGCATGAGTACATGACTGAACTAATTCGTGAATGCATAACTGAGTATGCAATGTTAATTGATGCCAAGAGCGTAGCTATATCTAAACATGAGACTGAGTAAATTCAAAGGAAAACTGTTACCTTGGGCCGAGTTTGAGTTTGCAGAGAAAAGGTGAGGATACTTGGTCTGTATGTTTGCCTCTACTTCCTAAGTAGCTCCCTCAACGGATTGATTCCGCCAAAGTACTTTGACTAGAGAGACTTCTTTGTTCCCCAGTCTGCGAATCTGATAATCAAGGATTTCAACAGGAGTGTCTTTATAAGAGAGGCTGTTCTGAATATCTATACCCTCTATAGGGAATACAACTACTGGGTTACCTATGCATTACTTAAGCAAGGAGACACGGAACACTAGAAGCACTAAAGCTAAGTTTGAGGAAAACTCGAGCTCGTAAGCTACTTTTTTGAAATGGCTGAGAATTCGGTAAGGACCGACATATCGAGGACTGAGTTTCCCCTTCTTGTCAAACCTCTTCACTCCATTCATAGGAGAGATTTTCAAATACACAAAATCACCAATCTTGAACTCGAGATCCTTTCTGTGCACATCTGCGTACAATTTTTGTCGGCTCTGAGCTATCTTAAGCCTTTTCTTGATCAACTGAACTTTATCTAGGGTATTAAATACCAAGTCAGGTCCCACCACTGTCACCTCACCCACCTCAAATCAACGAATGAGAGATCTATACCTCCTTCCATAAAGTACCTCAAATGAAGCCATCCGAATGCTGGAATGATAGATGTTGTTATATGAGAATTCAATCAAAGACAAGTGGTCATCCCAACTACCTTTAAAGTCTATCGCACACGCTCACAACATATCTTCTAAAGTCTGAATGGTCCTTTCTACTTGACCATCTATCTGAGGATGAAAGCCTGTACTGAGGTGAACTCGGGTACCAAGACCCTTTTGGAATGCCTTCTAGAAATGAGAGGTGAACTGGGTACCTCTATATGAGATAAAGGAAAACAGAACACCGTGCAATCTGACCAACTCCCTAATATAGAGTTTGGCATAATCCTTGGCTGACTAAGAGGTATGGACTAGTAGGAAATAAGCTAATTTGGTCATCCTGTCTACAATGACCCAAACTGAATCATGCTGGCGACGAGCACGAGGAAAAACCATCACATAGTCCATGTTTATTTCTTACCATTTCCAAGTAGGACTAATGAACTCCTGCATGGACCCACTTGGCTTCTGATGCTCGATCTTAACCTGCTGATATATTGAGCACTTAGCCATAAACTCTGCAATATCTCTCTTTATCCCACTCCACCAATAGATCCCCTGCAAATCACATTACATCTTAGTGGCCCCTGGATGAATAGAGTAGCGCTCACCCTGCGCTTTTGCAAGAACTCGTTGTCTCAAGTCGTCTACACCTGGCACACATAGCTGACCCTGACAACGTAAAACACCATCTCCCTTTTGGGAGAAGACCTCTACTTTCTGATCTATGACTGATTCCTTCAACTTGACTAGACTGGGATCCCTATCCTTCTTTTTCTTTACCTCGATAACCAGTGATGATTCTGAACTACTCTGCACCCATACACTACTTTATGTTGAATCGACTAAGAGAACACCTAGTCGGGCAAACCGATGAACTTCCTGAACTAACAACTTCTTACCATCCTCCACATAAGCTACACTACCTATATATATCCTACTAAGAGCATCAGCCACTACATTAGCTTTACCCGGATGATACAGGATACTCATGTCGTAGGTATTTCAACAACTCCAACCACCTTCTCTGATGGTGGTTTAAGTTTTATGAGTGAACATATACTGTAGGATCTTATGGTCAGTGAACACATCAATGTACACCCCATACAAATAGTTTCTCCAAATCTTTAAGGCAAATACTACTGCTGCTAACTCAAGATCATGAGTAGGATAGTTCTTTTCATGAGGCTTAATCTATCAAGAGGCGTAGGCTATGGCCTTACCTCTATGCATCAAAACACACTCCAAACCGACTCTGGAGGCATCACAATATACCACAAACCTATCTAACCATCTAGTAGGGTCAAAACTGGAGTTGTAGTGAGTCGAGTCTTTAACTCCTGAAAACTCTTTTCATAAGAATCTGACCACTAGAATTTGACTTTCTTCTGAGTCAATCTAGACATAAGGGATGCAATAGATGAAAATCCCTCAACAAACCATCGGTAATAGCCAACCAAGGCCAAAAAACTCCTGATATCTGATAGAGAGATGGGTCTAGGCTAGTTTCTCACTACTTTGGTCTTTTGGGGATCAACTCTAATGCCATCACCGAAAATGATATGTCTAAGAAAGGCTACTGACCTTAGCCAAAATTCGCACTTGCTGAATTTGGAGAATAACTAATAGTTTCTAAGAGTCTGCAATACTATTCAGACATAATCTGCATGATTATGCTCACTGCGGGAGTAGGCAAGAATGTCATCTATGAAGACTATGATGAACATGTCCAAGTATTGCTTGAACACACGGTTCATCAAGTCTATAAAGGATGCAGGGGCATTGGTAAGACAGAAGGACATGACTAAGAATTCAAAGTGACCATACCGAGTTCTGAAGGCTATTTTTAGGATGTCACATTCTCTGAACCTAAGCTAATGATAGCCCGATCTGAGGTCTATCTTAGAGAAGTAACTGGCACTCTGAAGTTGGTCAAACAAGTCATCGATTCCGGGAAGTGAATACTTGTTCTTGACCGTGACTTTATTTAGCGGACGGTAATCAATACATATTTTGAGAGAACCATCTTTCTTACGCATGAATAAAACTGGGGCACCCCATGGGGACACACTGGGTCTGATGAATCCTTTATCTAGGAGATTCTTTAACTGTTATTTTAATTCTCTGAGTTCTGCAGGTGCTATTATGTATAGAGGGATAAATATAGGCTGAGTATCTGGAAGAAGGTCTATTTCCAAATTAATTTCCCTTTCGAAAGGAGATCCAAGGAGATCTTCGGGAAACACATCTGGGAATTCACATGCTACTAACACTGAGTCAAGATTAGGGGGTTGTGAACTAGACTCTTGGACTCAAATGAGATGGTAAACACATCCCTTAGATATCATTTTTCTTACCCTTAGGTAAGAAACAAGCTGACCCCTAAGTGCTGAAGTACTACCCTTCCACTCAAGGATGGGTTCACTCAGAAATTAAAACTGGACAATTTTGTTTTTGCAGTCGACTGAGGTATAGCAGGAATGAAGCCAATACATGCTGAGAATGATATCAAAATCGGTCATCTCTAATTCAACTAACTCTGCCAAAGTGACTTTCTGAGATACCATAACCGCATAATTCTTGTATATTCGCCAAATGATGATAGATTTACCCACTGGGGTAGAGACTGAGAAAGGCTCTGATAGGATTTCGGGATTGACTCCAAAGTCAACAGCTATATAAGGAATAACAAAATACAAAGAATCTCCCGGGTATAGCAAAGCATAAATATGTAAATAATAAACTTGTAACGTACCAGTGACCACATCAAGAGAACTCTCCTGATCCTGTTCATATTGAAGTGCGTAGAGTCTATTTGGGCGCTGTCCACTGGTGGCACTGGATGCGGCACCCTATTGATTTGGGCGACCTAACTGAGCTGGGGGACAGTTATGCTGACTCTGAGAACCCACCTGAGGACACTGTCTAACCTTGTGTCCTGGATTGCCACATCCAAAACACACATCACTGCAAGCTCTGCAGATACCCAGGTTGTTTCTGCCACACTTTTGACAAAAGGGATTGGTTCGGGCACTTCTAACACTACCCTGGGGTTTAGGGCCTGATACCCTAACTCTGTTGCCATCTATTAATTTTGGCATAGGAGCACTGGCTGAGGACAGAGCTTGAGTTGAGGATTTTAGGTAGAACTAAGAACTATTCCCATCCCCTAACTTAGGCTGAGCGAAGTGGAAACTACCTGTTCTCACTCTCTTGTTCTCCCTCTCATTATCTTTATTCTTAGCCTCCTCTATCTGCAGAGCATGGACCATGAGCCTGCATATGTCCATCTACTTAATCAATATTATGGTCCTACACTCCTTGACTACACTATTAGACACGCCAGACACAAACTTATTTATCTTAGATCTGCTATCTGCTATCACATGAGGAGCGTATCTGGCTAATTGAGTAAACTTAATAGAATACTCTTGTACCATCATGTTACCCTGCTTTAGATTTATAAACTACAAAACCTTCACTTCCCTCAACTCTAGCGGGAAGAACCTATCTAGAAAAGCAACAACAAACTTCTCTCATTCTATGGGCCCTGCATCTGCGACCCTTTCTGCTTTCCACTATTTAAACCATGAGTGTGCAACATCCTATAACTGATATGTGGCTAACTCAACACTCTCAACAGTAGTCACTCCCATAATATTTGTAACTTTCAACACCTAATCAAGAAATTCCTGAGGGTCCTCATCTGATTTAGACCCAGTAAAAGATGGAGGGTTTATTCGAGTGAAATCTCGAATCCTGAAAGCAGCAATATTGGCCACTGGGTTGGCTGGAATAGCAGTTGGACGGTTATTCTGGGCTGCCATAGAATGAGATAGGGTGGTGAAAGCTGCACTGAACTCAGCGTGGGAGACATGTTCATCCAGAGGATCTGGCTGGACAGGTTGAGGTGTTGGTTGGTCTCCCATTCCTCTTTACTTAGTCCTTTTTGGAGGCATATTGTGTAAATGGAGGAGAAAATTTGATTAGATAGAGATTTTAACCAGAGCTCATGCCCACTCGCACGATATAAGTATTGAAAGAAGGAAAACTTTTCCAAAAACATCTCATAACCTCTTGTCCATAAGTGTGGTGTACTACAAACCCATGTACAAGACTCTACTAGACGCAACTTTTAGACTTCCTAGGACTCTGTTGAACCTTAGACTCTGATACTAAGTTTGTAATGCCCCGAGTTTGTACCCCAGATGCTACACGATGCTCATAATCCTGAAGGACTATAAGCTAACCCATGACTGGTACCTGCTACAATAACTGAATAGTAATACTGCAAATATGTGAAAATTAGGTGAAAACTTTCCATATGGTTCAATACTAAAATAAAACTGAATACGGTATAACAATACCAAAACTAAAACATCTTTCTGAAAATACTCTAGTCTGAAAAACCTCTACTATCTGAAAAATGGAGTTGATGGGACAAGCCCCCAACTAACTCCAACTACTGAAAACTGTACTGATAAACTGAACTATGGAAGAAAATAATCATGTCCTCAAACTATGAGTACTCACCACTAACTCTGACTGCTGAAGATCTAAACTGCTAAGGGTGCTCGGGAGCCCGTGGTTTGAACCTATGTTATAAAACATCATAGCGCAAGAGAAAAGTATGCGTTAGTACTTAGAATGTACTGGTATGCTAAGTGAGGTAGGCTGAAATGCATGGGTTCATATGCATGAAAATACTGACTGAATGACATAAATATAACTGAATGAGAGTACATGCATGAATACGTATACTGTAACTGAGATCATGATAACACTGAATATTGAGTTCTGAATTACTGATATCTGAGTTTACTGATGTTGTGTTGCTGATAACTGAGTGAATGTATCTAACAATCTTGATCCTGTGGACCTATACTGAGTTTCGTACTGAACTGAGTGACTGTATCTGATAGTCCTGATTCTGTAGAACTGAATTGAGTTCTATTCTGAGACTAGAACTGAAACTGAGACTGTGGGAGGTAATCATCTAACCAACATGTTTTTTTCTAAATAGATTAGGGTACAACCTGTAACCCCAGTTAGAAGAGTGTCTGTACCGTTCCTTGGGTGAAGACAATTGTGAGTTAACTCTTTCTGACAAAAAGCTCTTTCGTTAATCCTCGCTGATAGGAAAAACATATGAGATGTATCAACCCTAGTCTAGAAGAAAGATATCTCAACCTACGCTAGCTATGTAGTTCTATAATGTAGGGATTTTTACTAAGGGTCAAACCCTCTGCTGGCAGAAATGTCCCCATCCCTGGGAGAACTCGATGTTAAATCCTACTCCTAACTGAATAAACACTGAACTAATTTCCTAGTTCCTACTAGGCTTGACTAAACTGTTACTGATTTTACTGAGTTCCGCTGACTAACGGAATACTACTAAATTTTGTTAGCTGACTGAGTTTACTGAGGTCTGAACTGGATACTGAACTAGGCGGGACTAATACTGAATCTACTGAGTTCTCCTGAGTCATGTAACTGACTGAGAGTACTACTGATCATGATGTGACTGATATTATTTTGTAATTAACACTGGCTTTAGGTAAACAACTAAATTGTTGGGTATAAATACCCCCAGGACTCGATAGCATGAAAAGTAAAGCTTCACATGATCTTGCATAGCATAGCATAAAAATGCACACTTGTTCATAATGCATCTATAGAGGCATTTTATGAAACATTTGCATGGAATGAAATAGTATACATATTACCATAATATAATCTTATCATTACATTCACACGAGCAATTCATATAACACTTGGATAGCATAATCTATGTACATGACACTAAAATAACACGTGAGCATCATGATTCAATTCCAAATTCACAATTCCATGGGTTTCAACATGAATTCACATGATAAATCACACATGTAAATTAATTCTACATCAATCTTGTAATAAATCATGAAATAGAAACCCAATTATAGCAATAATAATGAATACACTTTGATTTCAAATCATGGAAAGCATGAAATCAAGCTACTTGAAGTTTAAAAGATTTTCTTGGACTCCAAGGGTGGAAGGAACCCTTGGATGAACACTTTACATGCCTTGGCTGTTTAATTCTTGAAGAACAATGGCAAAATCTTGAGCCTTGGCTTTGAAATTAAAACACCTAAGGTTCTTGTTCTTGAGAAATTTGAGAGAAAGTGAGTGTATGTTGCTTAATGAGGGCTGAATCTTATGTTTTAGGGATGAATAGGTGTGGGGAAAAAGACCCAAATACCACTATGGATGCAGTTTTTTAATAACTTAAAACCAAACTATCGACACGTAGACCGATGCACCGCATCGTTGGCATCAATGCGATGGCCAACGCACCGCGTTGAGTCCGCATTGGTTCATTGGACTTTGGCATTGGGAGCCAACAAAAAATATTAATCAACGCGATGGATGACGTGCCGCGTTGATAACGCATTGATACACTATTTTAGGTTCCCAAACATATGTCAAACGAGTTCTGAAAAATCTAAAACTCGTCCGGGAATACCTACTGACATTCCTGATCTTGATTCAACCTAAAGATTGATAATTTAAGGTAATAATAGTCGTGAAATAGATTTTCCAACTTATGAAGGCCGAAATAATACTAAGTCTGAATACTTAGCTAGATTTTTCTAAGTCTGGGACCCCTTAGCAAGCTTAAAAGACTGAGTTGAGCTTAAGATTTTGCAGGGTCTTACAACATGGTGGATTAGAACCATCTAAGTATGTGATCTACAACTTCCTTATACTAAGCGGAAGACTAACTAATGATAAACAATAATAAGGGACTATGTACATAAATAATACTATCCCATAGGACACAAAGCTAATATTGACAATTGAAACTATAACTATGTATGGCAATGCTACATTATCTATAAAGCCTCTAATAGAATTTATAGCTACACAATGAAAGATGATTGAGGTAGGGCCTCAAAATAAAGAAACTACATCTATAAATATGACTAAGAGTACTGGATAGCTATTAGTTTCAAATCAGAGAGAAGTTCACCAACTACTTTGCTGAATATAGAATGAGTGCCTAGTTTGAAGTCTACTAATGTGTATATCTAATCCTGCATTATAGAAATATAGCTCCCCTAAATGTTGAGATGTAAGTACATATAAAACATGTGCCGACAAATTATATAGAACAACAATTAAACAAGTATGGATGTTTATTTGAATCAGATATCAACATGAAGGACTTAAAAACAACAAGTAACATATATAAAATATATATACAATATATATATATATGAAATAGTGTCCTATACACTAGTCTTATTGGCATGTCATACTTCAAGTATTAAAGATAAGAAACCATGGACAGAGGTTATTAGAAACTTTAGCATGGATTATATAAATAATCGTATTATCTTACTTATATGTGCTAAAAGTTATTTTTCATTATAAGACACCCAGAAATTTCTAGGTGAGGTCCTATGTCTATATCAAATACAAATAATCATAGATAACTAAGGCAATATGTGTCATATGTATGACACATATTTTCCAAGTCCTCAAATCTATGTATTTTCTTGTTACTATATATTATAGTTTTTTGTATAGTATGTCCGTCCTTGGGGCCTCACTATTAGGGTCTGGTTTTGCCTGTAAGTTATATATGTCATATCTTGTCTTGAATAAAAGGAATCAGTGTATGACATTCTAGTTGACTCCAAATATAAATAAAGCAATAAGGGTATACATCACAATCTTTGGGCCTACAATAAATGGTCTGGTCTCAATATTGTGCACATAATATCATTTCACATATGTCAAATAGAACCTATCAATACTCTCTCATCGTTAAGGGTATCTTTTATCAAGTGTTGCCTTAAAGGCCTATAACAAGTGAGTACAGTAATGATCACTTGTTCAATTAAGTAGAATCTTTATATAGCACTTAATTTCTATAAATATGATATCTAGTTATTCAAGCACTAGCTCTTGTTGTATCACATGACTATGTTGGCTATATGTTCACATGTACAAGTGAGTTTACTATGAGAGTTTGTTTTTATTAATAACGCATGATAGATATACATATGACTTCTAGAAAATTCTAAGTAAAAATATTTACAGTGACACATAATATTATGAATACTCAACTCTAAGGAGTATTATGAATACTATGACTTCAACAAATAGACATGAAAAAACAAAAATTTCATGTAAAAAGATCATATAATATTTTTCCAATATTAGGCATGTGGACATATGTTGACATTTAAAAATTTAATGCTTTGTTCACATATATCAAGTAACTACGTTGATTTTTTTAGGAGAAACAAGTGATTTAGGGTTGTACTTTAACAATGAAAGACATTTTAGATTTGCATATCTCGAGTTTTGCTCCATTGCAATGGAGTGCAAATTTTGCCTTTCATTAATAAAGATCTATATTGGAAAACAATATGGTTGAAACTAAGAAGCTAACCAAGAATACTATAAATAAAGACCCAACCAAATACATATAACTTTGAATTCTTTGCTTCTAATCACCTTTGATGCAATATTTAAACTAGAAAAAAACTTAACTAAGAAAACAAAATCAAGGATAGGAGAATAGACACAAGTAAGGATATCAAAAGCGACCAAATATTATTACTAAATCTAAAATCTCAATTGATTGATCCAAAATAAGCCTCTAATTTATGATAAAGACCTCAAGGTAATCAGATTCACCTTCCAACCTCCATTTCTATAAGAGTTAATAAAAGCCTTTCCAAGCTCACAATTTCTCAAAGAGGAGATAATTTCAATAATCATCAAAAATTAATAAATGAAGACCAAATGTAGATATTTATAGATTATTATAAATATTCCCAAAAGCGACTCTTAAAATAAGTTGCAAAAATAGCTACAATCAAATATTGTCTATGCATACACCTCATATTATGAACCACAAAAAGAGTGTTTGGTAGATAACCCCTATCGTAACCTCTAGATAGTAAGATCAAGAATTGAGTATCAAATCATGGTCATGTGTAAGGTGATTATAGAGACCATAACTTAGTTTTATTCCACGAAAATTTGGATTTGATCCCCCATCTTCACTTCACCCATTTTCTACAAGGATTTATATCATGTGGACTCCTTAGAATGGTACCAACAAAAGATCTATGACATCTTTTTTTTATAAATCGACATTGCAAGGTTTGAAGTTTCCTAGTTTGGCTCCTTGTAGATAACCTTTATGTAACTTTAGTCACATCAATTTTACCATGAGTTCTTTTCTAAAACATATATACAATGCTCCTACGAGCTCATAGATGAAGATGGTTAAGAAACTTTACCTTAATTTAAAGCTCCAACTATTCTCCAACATTCCAAAATTAGTATAATTTTCTAATTTCATCAAGTACTATCTACACCAAGATATTCAATTTCTATCAAAATATGCTCCACAAAACTCCAATGATATCCAATATGATTCATACATTTCCTAAAAGTCATTAAACTTTATTTCATCTATTACTCCCATTGTTTAGATCCAATTATTACCCAGACATAAATCTTTCAACTCATTAGGATCATTAGAACAATTTCCCAAATTATTCTTCAACTCTAGTCACCATTCATTATGTTTGTCATACGATCCATTTCTAGGGTTCAATCAATACCTAAATTAATCAATAATTTCTACACTAAATCATTTTCGACATGCTCATTTGTAATCAATCAATAAATATTCAGTCACAAAATTACCTTTGAAGAACATCCTTTAAAACCTTCATTTAATAGTATTCTTGAAGTTTCTTGAAATAGCTCTAATAAGTAATTTGTACTTTTGTGGTTGTTGAACACAAATATATCGGGTCTTGTGAAATTCAAATAAATAATCACCACTATTTGATTTTTTCTCTTAATTTCTCATTTTTGTATCAATGACAATGGACTATTCTTCATTGCTTTTCCAAAAAGAAAAGGACCAAATGATGCATGCCTTTTAAAATGAAATAAGTACTTTGTGCCTCTTTCCTTTAACTCATTTTTGGGCTTGACTCGTATATCCTATATGAGAATAATATAATATGATAAAACCAAATTACACCCCCTAAAATATATAAAGTGGTCGTTGGTTAAATATTGATTCCAATAATGTCAGAGTCGAATCCTATAGATATGGCGAAAAATACATCAAAAGTGGTTGTTCAAACTAATAGACGATATTTTAAAGGGGAATTGACACATGAAATAACATGAATTTATATCTTGTTTATAGAAGATTATTGTTAGTTATAGGTTATGGGCAATACAATTGTAAAAGAAAATTTCAATTCTGACTTTAGAGGCTTTGGGGCTTACTCTTTTATAGATAGGGAGGTTAAGATGAGGATACAGAGGGATGTGTCTATCTTAAATCAAATTTGTATTCATGTTGGGGCGATCGACTATAGAATTCATTGATCCTCTAAAAAATATAGTTGTAGTAGTATATAGACATGAAAGAGACTTGCAGATGGTGTTTATTAACCAAGAAAAGACATATAATAATGTCCGTTGAAAGGTCCTTTGGAGATGTTTGGAGTCTAGAGGTGTTTTTTTGGCTTACATTAGGGAAACTAAGGACTCTAAAATTTTTTTGGTCATATGGGATTAAACTATAGTTCAACCCTTGGCTCATTCCTATTTATGGCTTACATTAGGGAAACTAAGAACTCTAAATACTTTTTGGTCGTATGGGATTGCACTATGGATCAAAATTTATCTCATTCCTATTTATTTTACTAGTGGTTAACTTAGACGAAATATTAAGGAAATATGTCATGTACGTTATCGCAAATGAATCCCAAATTTGACTCAGGACCTAACTCCTGAACCCAGCCTAACTCATAATCTTAAACCAAGAGTAGATGTCTGAATCTAAAATACGACCCAAATTCCAATCATAATCTTGATCCTAACATGGGACTAAACTTTCAAATCTCAATCCTAAACACATACCTGATTATCGACTCTTAACCCCAACCCCGAGCCTGAGACCTAACTTTTGACTCTTTAAATTGACCCAAACATAAGGTTAAAGTTAGTTCCAAAATTAAGGTTGCATCTCTAATTGTAGTTTGAGATAAGGTAAAGGTTAGGTCTTGATTTGGCATAGGGTCCTAGGTCATGGATGGGATTGATTGTTAGATCCTAGGTAGATGTTGGGCTAGGATTAGGTCGAAGGTCAAGTTCTGAGTTCGAGTAAAGTAACTAATTACGGTAGGTGTTAAGTCATGTCTTGATTAGATACTAGGGTATGATTGGGTTTTAGGTCACATAACACCCCAAAATTCTTAGTAAGTAAACTCATCGTTAATCACAAAACTAGTCAAGAGTTCTAGAAATCTACCCAGAATGACTCATTGTATGAGTCGTATAGTGAGCCCAAAGTTTATGGGATGTCTCATTCTGAGTAGTAGAAAAAAGTTCAAAAAAGATAGAAACTTCACCCAGTTGTCATGACTCAAGGGCACGAGTCATTAAGTGATCGTACTGATGAGGACTTGAGATAGTATTTTATCTTAGGGGCTACGAGTGCTTGCCACAACTTGTAGGTAGACTTCATGATCCGTGAGATGGAATCATGCCTCCAAGATAGTAATTCAGTCCAGGAACAGCGAGGCAAAATCAAGGTACAATTCATACCATGAAACTCATGACCATTGAACCCAGACATTTTAGTCACTTTAATCGGGGGTATTTTTGACTTTTCTTTAAATCCTAATCCTAAACTACACCATTTGGGTCTATCTTAAATGGTATTAAAGGGGGGGTAGTCAATTTTATTTCCCCACTACCATCAGAAATACTTTGAATTTTTATTAGAAGGAAATTAAACTCTCTCCAAGTTAAGAATCTTAGGGTTCGTCTCAAATTTCAAAATTTAAGCCCTGTTGCAAGGATTCTCCAACTCAGGTATGTGGGATTCCAACAATGGGTACCTTTCACCCTTGTGTCCTAAATAAACTCATTTTAAATCTTCAATAGTATGAGTTATGATTTTAAGGTTCATACCTATTTATAAATTCCCCAAATTTGATACTCCTGTGATTTCTATATTATGATTACATGTTTTCCATGATTTTACCTTTAGCATGACATAATATTTCATGATTTTGCATTTAATATAGATAAAATACTCTATTACCACCTTGAACTATAAGCAAAAAGGCTGAGACACACCCAAACTTTAGGAGGGTCCTATTATCCACCTGGATTAATTAAAACTGTGTTTTTAACAACCTTAGTGCCTACGTGGCCCATACCTGGCACAACACATTGAAGGGTCCACGTAGGCACATGTGTGTTCCACGTAGGCACTAAGGTTGTCAAAAATACAATTTTAATTAGTACAGGGGGTAATAGGACCTTCCTAAAGTTTGGGTGTGTCTCAACCTTTTCGAGTATAGTTCAAGGTGGTAATAGAGCATTTTCCTTTTAATATGATTTTACAGCATTTCCACATGATGTAGTTTTCTTTCAAAAAATTTGGCATGTTATGAACACACGATCCTACAACGCAGTTAATTTAGCATGAACAAGTATGATAAGTTTTCAGTATACAGTATTTTAGAATATTTTCAAATAAATTAAATTCTAACCCAGTTTTAGAACATTAGTTTTATATAAGCTATCAACATAATCAATTGGGAATAATATTTAGTACCCAATAGACTAGGGTCCCAGTTCACCTGAAGTCTTAGAACTAAGTGCCACCATATGTCTATTTAGCCCCTCTTTTTGGGCATCAATTTTGTGGTCACATCAGTTATGGATTTATACCTTTGAAAAGTATAACGGATCCTTTCGATGAAGCATATACATTAGACTCTGCATTATCTCACGTGATTTATGTTAGTTAATAGACTTTTTCACATACTCAGACTCTATATATATTCATACATGACCCTTAAACTCAGTTTTATATGCATTATCTTATGGCTTTTCAGATTATCTTTGTATATTAGCATATACATATATCAATATTAGGTTTTTGTACTATATTTCAAATCTTTATACTCAGTTTGTGATATATCTTGTTTTGATGATAGGAAACTAACTACAAGGGATTAGGTCACTAGACGCTCAAGGCAACAGTATAGCTGGCATGCGTCTGCACAGTTTTGTCCTCTTGTGTAACAAACTGCGCGGGTGTTGCCTATACTATTTAAGAAACCTTGTTCAATTTCATTTAAACCCTAATCATCACTCAACTATAAAAGGAAAATGATGCTTCTCTATCAATCAATTGTTTCAAACACGGAAAGCGAAGAGTGAAAAAAAGGAAAAAACTCAATTTTAACACAACTCAAGTTCTTATTTCTTGTGTGCTAAAATACTATCAAATGTTCTTGAGTTTGGTTTGAGTATGTAACTGAATCACTCATTCTATAAGAGTAATTTTCTATACTTTTTGCTTGAGAGTGCCTTAGATAGAGTTTCTTAAGCTTGAAATTGGTCAGAGTTAACCAGTGTTGAGGTGTCTTGGTAGAGTTGTTAAGTTAAGATTCTAGTAGAGTTACTACAAGTAAGAGGATCCTAGAGTTAGGTTCAAGTTTGATTATTTAATCAAGAGGTTTATTATAGTGAATTTTTGAGATCTTTTGAGGGCAAGCCGTGGTTTTTCTCCCTTGAGCAAAGAGTTTTCCACGTTACATATGGTGTTCTTTACATTTCCTGTATTGTGTTGTGTTCCTAGTTGGTTTATTGTGTTTTTGCTTGTGACTGATTTTGAGAGACCTGGTCCTTCACTGTGTGGTGCAACCCCTAGGGTTACAACAATTGGTATCATAACCAAAACACTCTAAAAGGTTCCTATCTAGAGTTATTTGCTTAGCATGGCTGCTCCATCTAACCTTGAAGAAGGGTAATCTACCACTAGACTACTTAGATATAATGGGCAGTATTATGGGTAGTGGAAAACCAAGATGTTTGACTTTATTATGGTTGAGGAAAGTGAACTTATGACATAATACTTGATAGTACTGATGTTCCAGTTAAAGAAGTCAAAGAAGGAGAAATAACAAGAATGGTAGAAAAAAGCAGAAGAGAGTTCAATGATGGAGATAGAAAGAAAGTTGAAAAGAACTACAAGGCAAAGAAGTTGCTAGTGTGTGGCATTTGACCTGATGAATATAAAAGGATCTCATCCTGTGAAAATGCCAAAGAGATTTGGGATTTCGTGAGGACTACTCATGAAGGTACCACTGATGTGAAGGATTCAAAAGTAGACATGTTGACTACTTAGTATAAAACCTTTACTATAAAAAAGGAGAAACCATCCAAGAAATGCATACAATAGTCACTTCTATCACAAATGAGCTTCACTACTTAGGAGAAGTGATTCCATTGTATAAGAAAGTAAGGAAGATTCTTGGTGTTCTTCTTAAGTCCTAAAAAGGAAAGTGGATGCCATAACTGAAGCAAGAAACCAGAAGACCCTCATTATGGATAAACTAATTGGAAATCTAAAAACCCATGAGCTCAAGAAGCAACAAGGGCTGGAGAAGAATAAAGTAAAAAGGAAAAAATCCATGGCATTGAAGGCTTGAAAACATGATTCAGTAGAAGAGGACATTGATGTTGCCTATTTGGCAAAAAAGATTGTCAAAACCATGTGAAAGAGTGGTCAGTTCCAAAAAAGAGGAAGCAATAGTAAAAAGGGAAACAATATTAAGGTGTGTCACAAATGTGGAAGTTCTGAGCATTTCATTAAGGATTGTCTAATGCACAAGATGTATTACAAGGAATACCTCAAGACTGGAGGTGACAAAGGAAAGAACATGGACTAGGTCCCTAAAAAATAAAGAATGAAGACTGCTGTTGAGTATGCTCTAAAGAAATCTCTGGCAGCATGGGGAGATTCTTCGAGTGAATCTGATAAATATGAGAAGTCTTGAGATTTTTCTATACTAGATATGGAAGATGGTCTAGTTATCTATGATTCCTTGTTTTTCTTTACGGCCAACACAGAAGATGAAGAAGTAAATAAGGTAACTCTCTCTGATATAAAGGAAAACCTAGATAACTACACTACTAGGAAGATAAAAAGGCTTGCAAGTATGTTTATAGACTCTGTATGTGAACTAACTACTAAGACAAATGCCTTAGAAGAGAAATTAGAGAATCAAGAGCATTAGTTAATTGCCTTAACTCTTCAGATATCTAAAACTGAAGAAATAACCACTAAATTGAAATTTGAAAATTTGAGTGGTATGAGTTAACTAAAGAAGAAAAATGATATAGATGGAAAAGGAAAAAAAAAGATTAAAGGATTTAGATTGATCTTGAGGAGAAACTGAGGGATTCTCAAAAACACCTTATGTCTACACTTCACAAGAATGAAAAGTTAGAAAGAGACCCGATTCGTTTGAGAGAAGAGCTCAACAAGTCTCTTAAATGGACTGCTTCTTCACAAATTTTTTCTAATTTGACTTGTCTGCAGGGTGTTGATAATGACAAATGCATGGTCTATCAAGGAGAATTACAACCTACTGGGTATCAAGGGAATATTGTCAATGATGTTAGAAACAAAGGACACAAATTCCTATGCACTCATTGTAAAAAAGATGGGCACACTAAGGAAAGTTTTCAAATCTAGATGAGAGCAAGAATGAATGATTTCAGATATGTTCAGCAGGAGAATACCCATCCTAAGGGCTTCAAGTCTCTGAAAAGGGTAAAAATGTACTCTTTACCTAGATGGTCAAAGAATTATTTGATCACACCATTGTCCTCCTACTTGGAATTCAAGCACAAGTAGGTTTCCAAATCCAAAAAGTGATCATGGTTCTAGCTATGAAAAAGGGGATTGCAGCCAGGAATGGGCTATTGATAGTAGGCACTCAAAGCTTAATTTTTTAAGGCCTAAGTATATTATATCTCTCAAGACACTTCAAGTGAAGGTGTTTTATTTTTAAATAGTTGATTTTAAGGAACCTAGTCCATTGTAGAAAATAGCTGAAATTTCCAAGATAAGAAGAACTCACTGGAGCAAAGATAAAGGGTTGGTGATGTTGAAAATGATAGAAAAAAGGCTGAAAGATGTAGATAAGAAGGATTCATGATTCTCATGGACCTGGTCCCTTGGGAACGCATCTCAGAACAAGAAGATTCAACATCTTAAATAAAGTCAAGCCTTGGACCTAGTCCTCAAACTTTCTTTAGCAATAAGTTCCGAGATAAAAAGGGTATGCAGAGGCTAAAGCATGATATTGACCTGACCTAACATGTGAATCAATGTCTTTCCTCAAATCTAGCTATGATAAAGAGGCAGGTATTCTTGGTAGAATAGGTGCATATTTGTCTAACTTAGTGCCACAACTTTGCAGGTATACACCCATGGGAACAACTTTGGAAATAGAAAAATGTGACTTGCACAAATTTGAAGATTCACTCATAAAGGGAGAGGGACCTGGTCTCATCTTTGAGGTTAGTATCAATATAAAATGCTTTAATAATCATAAAATGCGGTCTTAAAGGCCATGTGTTTTCCCTTCTCAAAATAAAAGCCGTCAATTCTTTTATAAAATAAAGAGTCATACTTATTAGGATCAGACATGTCATTTCAAAAAGAACATTTTTAATGACAACAGTCACCTCTTTAAATAAATTAGGCTATTTTCATTCTTAGTCTCAACTCATCTCTCTTAATCGATTGCCTTCTCCAAACTAAACTGGTCCCTCTCACTCACTCTTACTCACAAAACTAAATGGCTAATGTTCTGACTTCCTCAAACCCCAGTTAAAAATCCAGAAGAACATAAACTCCGGAAAATGAAACTGAACATACTCAAATTGAACATCTTCATTCTACAAAAATTGAAACCAAGGAAAAATCACTTCGAGTCCCTAACAACAACCTGAGTCAATTGTTCTAACTTAATCTTCCTTATAAAGTCTAAAACCCACAAATAAGTCAGTCTCCACATAACCCTCCTTAACCTTAGAAATTTATGCTCAACCAATCATGATAGAGAATCCAAACCAAGGGTTTGGCTCACCAATAGAACAAGAAATTTCTCAACCTGAAACTCTCTTTTCTCTAAAAAATTCAAAACTACCTAAAAATTTCCAATTCCCTAGTTCATCTGAAAAATTTTAAAAACTGAACCCTCTAAAACACAACACGCACCTGATTATTCTACTCCATCAGACTCAAACCCTATTTTTACTTAGTTATTTGGTGAAGAAATTCTGGTAAAGAGGGTTGATCTTTCTTGCAATGAGAATTGGGTAGCTACGAACTTACTTCTGCTTTCACATGATACCATGGAAAACTCAGTTAGTAAAGAAACACAGGAAGTAGGTGATAAAGATAAAGTGAATAAGTGTAAAGAAATATTGTTACCTCAAAATAGGGTGGATGAGGAGGATGAGGATAAACTACCTTTGAGATGGTTTGTGAAGAAGAAGGGGGAAGCAAAGGTAAGGAGAAAGTGGTGGATTCTGATGTGAAAGTGGCTATATCCTATTCCACAAAAGGATCCAAAAAGAAATTATTGGAATATACTATAAAGGCTAGCAAGTCTTCAACCATAAAAACAAGAAAGCTCAAGAAAACTGATGTAGTAGAAGAGAAAGAAAATATTGATGTTGTAGAGCTAGAAGGAGGGGAAGACATTGATTTAGAGGTTGCTGCTATAATTAAGGAAAGAAAAAGTAAGTTCATAGTGATGAGAGGACCAGGTCCTCCAGTTTAAAGTCCTGTAGCCGTGCAGGAAAGGAGAAAAACATATAGCTATAAAGAAGAAAAAAGTCTCTGAAGAGACTGGTCTCAAGAAGAGAATAACTGCGGTTTAAAAATAGAGTAGTAGTCCCAAGAGAAGAAGAAAAGAGGAAGAGATGAAGGATCTGTCTAGATTGTGAAGGAATAAAATTCTGATGATACAGAAGGTTTTGTCAGGAGGAACTTTTGATCCTAAGAAATATGAGAAGCCTATATTGATAAAGCTGATTGAGTATGTCAGACACCAAGGTTGGATAAACATATTTGAGGAATCAACTCCCATAGTATTTAAGAATGAGGTTAGATAATTTTATTACGCCATGGATTTCTCTGAAGATGGGCTGAGTTTGAATTCCCAAGTGAAGGAAAACCTATCAAATTGGATGGAGAGACATTAGGTAAGATATTTGATATACCTATTGTAGGTGTGAGAACTGTGGTAAAGCAATAGGCTACAACTGAGTTTATGATTAATGTCTCAAAGATGGGAGGAACCTGAATAGCTGCAGTGAAAAATAAATTTTTAATTAGTGAGTTTCAGTTGGTATTTGAGTTCATTAATAAGGTTTTGTTGCCAAGATCTGAGAAAATAACCATAACGTCAGCTGTTTACCTATTTTTAATAGAATGATTGAGCAAATTTTAACTATTAAGTCTGCCTGCTGTAATGATAGAGCATACAGACAAGGTGGTTCAAGAAAAAAAGTAATACATGGGATGCCATATGGTTATTTCTTGAATAAAGTGTTTGAGCATTTTGGTGCGATTGGAACTAAGGGAACACCAGGAACAGTCAAGTAGATGTTCAGTCTGACAACTCCAGTGGAAAATGAGAGTGTTGAATGCAAGGCTAGAACAATGTCTAAAGTATCTGAGTTGTTGGATGCTCAAGAAAAGCTGGGTGGGGAAACGGAGAATTAAGAATAAAGTTAGCTACAAATAATGCAGAAATAGTTCACTTGAAGCTATAGAACCAAAGTTTATCTTCTGAGGGACCAGGTGCCATTGAAGAACTTACAGCAGAAAATGCAAAGCTCTAGGCTAAAGTGGTAGACTGACTGGTGAAGTTCAAGGACTTAATGTTGAAGTAAAGTCCCTCACTAAATAGTTGTTGGATACCCATGATGCTAAAAATGCAAGAATTGAGATGCTAATTTAGTCCATTTTCCCCAAACTTCCCTCTACCCGAACCCTGTTATCCCTATTTCCCATCAACCCTGTGTTAGTTTCATATCTTTGTTATTATGATGGCCTTTACAGACTATAATTTTTAAGTGTTATTTTAGTATGATTTTAATGGTACTGACTTCTGTTTTATGAATAAATCTTGGTTTGTGTGTTATATCTATATACTCTATTTTAAAATTATTCTTCATGATAGTGTTACCTCAGTGGCCATGAGTTAACTAATATGTGCTTATCTTTACTCTTGGTTTACTGTTTTCACTTTTCAATGATGCCAAAAGGGGGAACATTGAATGAATGTGCTAAGGACCAAGTGTGTGTTAAGGTACCAGATTAGTATGGCATATTGATAGGGGGAAGAAATATGGTGCACAATAACAGAAGGGAAGTAAATGAGTGCACAATAATGGGGGGAAGTAAAAGAGTTGAGTTTTTGATACAAATAACAACAAAGGACCAGCTCCCTGAGTTGCATAATGATGGAAGCATGGTGTTTCATGATAGGGTGAACATTCATCTTCAGTAGTGGTAATCACACTGACCAAATATGATGAATATGTATTGATGCTCAAAACTCTGTCGTTGGTTTGTCATCATCAAAAAAGGGTAAAATTTCTATATCTTGTTTTGATGATGATCAATTGACTACAAAGGACCAAGTCCCTGGATGCTTAAGGCAACAGCACAGCTGGCACGCATCTACACAATTTTGTCCTCTGGTGTAAGAAACTGCTCAATTGCTGCCTGTACTATTTAGGATTCCTGGTCCAATGGAATTTCAACCGTAATCATTACTCAACTATAAAATAAAAATAATGTTTCTCTATCAAGCAGTTTTTGCAAACACGGAATGCTGAAGAGTGAAAGAAAGGCAAAAAATCAATTCAACATAGCTCAAGTTCTTATTTCTTGTGAGCTAAAATGGCAATTGTTGTTTAGTTTGAGTCTGTAACTGAATTACTCATTCTATAAGAGTAATGCTCTATTTTTTTGCTTTGAGAGTTCCTTAGGAAGAGTTGCAAAATCTTAGAACTGGTTAGAGTTAACTAGTGTTGAGGAGTCTTGGAAAAGTTGTCAAGTTAAGATTGTAGTAGAGTTACTACAAGCAGGAGGAACCTAGAGTTAGGTTCAAGTTTAATTCTGTAATCAATAGGTTGATTATAGTGAACTTTTGAGTGCTTGTGAGGTCAAGCCGTGGTTTTTCCTCCCTTGAGCAAGGAGCTTTCCACGTTATATCTGGTGTTCTTTACATTTTCTGCACTGTGTTGTGTTACTGGTTGGTTAACTGTATTTTTGCCTATGACTGATTTTGAGGGACCTGGTCCTTCACTATGTGGTGTAACCCCCAGGGTTCCAACAGTTTGCATTTAGTACAACGCAATAGTATTTTCTGTATGTTCGACTTATTTTATAATTTTTCTATCTCACATGCTCAGTACATTCAAAGGACTACTTACCTTTTTTTACACTTTATTATTTTATGATATAGGTTCGGTCGTTCAGTCTCAGCATCACAACTAGTACATTCCAGTTCCATATTAATGACTACTCTAGTACTGAGTCCTCATCACTCGAGGATGAGTGGTCACTATGTTTATTTTTTTATATTTCTATTTTCAGCATTTGAAGTTAGTTGTGGACTTGTCCCAACATCTCAGCAGTAGTAGAGGCTTTCAGACATAGAGACAAACATTTCAATTTATTTCAGTTTGGTATTACTTTTTTGGATTTAGTTATACTTTAGGGATTTTCTTAGGTCACGTTATGTTTAATATTGTTTAGCTTTTACTCGATCTTATATGTTTCAAAATATTTACTGTTATGCCATTCCATGGGTTAGTTTAGGGTACTTGTGGCTCTAAGTACCGTATTATATCTAAAGTGTAGACTCGGGTTGTGATAGGTCATTGTTGGGATATGAGTCCAGGTCCATATTAAAAGGTTAAGTTCAGATTTGGTACCAATTTTCACCCAAAATATACTTACATACTCTTGAGATAATAGTCACAACCCAATTTCTTAGGTAATGATGACACCTATGTTAACCCAATAATAGGTAAGCCAAACCGTTGTCCGAAACGACAAGTAATGGGCTAGTTTGAGGAAGGTATAATGAATAGTGAAATTTAAGCGTACAAATGGATTGTAGGTGATATATTATAAAAATGAGAGCCATATTTTTTATATAATAAGAAACAATTGAAGCAGCTGCCAGCAGCTTCCCGTCGTCCTACTTGCCGATCGAAAGCTGCTTGCTCCATGATTTTACTATATAACTCCTAAATAACTATTATATGTCATTTATGTATTAAAAATTAATAATATTTAATAAAAAAGTAAAATAGTCATTTATGACACGCCGCTTCAATAGTTATTTTATTGTATCGCCCCTAATTAATTATTATAAGTCATCTAATTATTAAAAAAATATTATAAAGTCATCTAAGTATTAATAAATTAATAATATTTAATGATAAATTAACTTGACGTCTTATATTAGGTCCACATAATTTTCTTCCACAAGTATTTTTTATAGTAATTTTATTATAACACTTCTAATTAGTTATTATAAGTCATTTAAAACACCCCTACTTTGCTGCTTCAATGGTGATTTTATTATATTACCCTAATTAATTATTATGATCATCTAAGCATTGTTTCACTTAAATTGGAATAGAAGAAAACATATTGTAAACTTGCGAACCATTCAGCTGTTTGCTTCATGATTTTACTATATCACCCCTAATTAATTAGTATATGTCATTTATGTATTAAAAAGTTAATAATATTTAATAAGAAAAGTAAAATAGACATTTATAACATGTCTGCTCCAGCTGCTTCAACGGTAATTTTACAATATCGCCCCCAATTAATTATTATAAGTCATCTAAGTATTAAAAAACTAATATTAAAAAATTATTATAAAGTCATCTAAGTATTAAAAATTAATAATATTTAATGCTAAATTAACTTGGCGTCTTATATGCGGTCTAGTTAATTTTTTTCTGCAAGTATTTTTTATAGTAATTTTGCTATATCACTTCTAATTAGTTATTATAAGTTATTTAAAGCATCTCTCTTTGTTGCTTCAATCGTGATTTTACTATATCACCCTAATTAATTACTATGACCATCTAAGCGTTGTGCCACTTAAATTGGAATAGAAGAAAAAGTATTATAAATCATAATAATTAAAAAATTAAATTATTTAAAAAGTATAATTGACTATCAATGCCGAGAAATTTTGGACAAGGAGAGTAATATATATTATTTGAAAATTACGTAAAAAATATTATAAATTACAATAGTTAACAACTAAAAATATCTAAAAAAAATAATATGTTATATATTTCCAAAAAATACTTTAAAAAAATACTATACATTACAATAATTAATAACTTAAAATATTTAAAGGCCAATCTGTCAGCTTTGGCATAACTTCATTGATCCTCTCCTTTGCCTTTATTTTTTTCATCCACTTTAATTTATTTGTCTTATTTTTTAGAATTTGTTATATATTTCAAAAAAATATAAAAAAATTCATGTAAATCACAATAATTGTGTAAATTCTATTTGTGACACATAAATTGAGACTAAAAATAATGTATATTGGGCCCGTTCTGGCATGGGCCTTCGACATCTAGTATATAAATAAGAGAGAAAAAGTACAAAAGAGTATCCTATGACCTAGTAAGGTAAATACAAGAGCCACTAATCAAAAGAATAAGAGTACTAATAGTATCAATTTATAGATAGTCTTAAAAGGAAAGACTGTCCCAAAAGTAGCAGAAGGAGAGAGAATCAGCTCCGTCTCCGAGAGCTCAACCTATCTCTGAACTCTAGAATACGCTGGATAGAATGTCAGGGACAATAACCACTCGTTAGATCTGCATTAGAAAAAGATGCAGAAATATAGTATGAGTACCAAAATAATGGGTACTCAGTAGGCATCATCGAACGATAGAGCTAAATCATAATAAAAACATAATAAGATGCGAGGATGTAAACTTAAGTCAGCGATAAAAGGGAAAACTTGAAATAACATCCAACCTGATAGATAATAAATATCAAGGTAAATAATATTAAAAATGATAGAAGATAGCTATAGCCTTACTGGGCCCCTATAAACATAGAAGACACAAATAAAAAAGAAATAACACAATCGAGCTCCCATAAGCCTGATGGATGCAATCAAGAGAGAAATACATACAATAAAAATCATAAAGTTACTAACCACATAAGCTATATCTGTGAATCCTTTAGTACCATAAACACTAAACTCAAACCAGATCCTTAACATGATAAGTGAATCATAAATACCATGCTCAAACAAGACTCTAATGTCATAAGTGAATAGTAAATACTGTACTCAAATTGATCTTTTAAATATCATAAATGAATAGTGAGGGTCAAGCTTGAATCGGTTTTTAAATATCAGAAACAAATAGTAAGTGTCTTATTCAAATCAGTCTTTAAATATCATAAATAAATAACAATTATTGGACTCAAACCGGTTTTTAAAATAAATACAGGTTACAAAGTTTAGTCAATAATCAAAAAGATGTCTAAATCATCCTAGGGTCCAAGAATATATGTAAAATGACTAAAAAAGGCCTCCTAGATCTATAAGGAGCTAATTAAGATATTTAACTTTAAAGAGGGTTGGTGAGGCCCGCTCTTAAACCTCAAAAGTTCATTCTAAGGTGATTTCTACCAAAAAATTATACTAAGGCTTCCAATTTCTACTACTAGGTGTTAAATAAGTCTAAATAAGTCCTAAGCCAGCAATTTCACTCAAGGGAAGAAATGGGTCAATTCTACCTAAAAAAGCTCCCTAACAGGCTAAATATTCTAAATTTTCACTAAACATGCAATCAAGCCGTAATTTTCACCCCAATATAGCATAATATCATACTAATATCATAAGAAGATAAATTTATGAGGAAATTAAACCTAATCTACCTATACGTTGATGAATGCCCAAAAAAGTCTACTAAATTTGAGATTTTCCTTCCCGAGAATCTTCCGCATGATACCACACTATCAAAATATATGATCTACACATTAATACGAGAATAACAATACACATATTCATATAAATGATTCGAGTCAAAAATCAAGCTAAAAATTCCATTTGTGCCTGCTTATGGTATCACAACTTTGAAACTAGAAAAATGTTCCTCTAGGCTCAAGGATAATTTACACTAAAAAGGAGTAAAATCCGATCATAATTACTCCCTCAAATCAGATCGCAAAGTATTAGAGATTTTGAGATTAAAGCAGAGAATTAAATAAAAGATTAAGGAAAACTTACGATAATTCTCGATGAGAAAACGTCTCCACGAACTCTTGAACTCACCTCGAACACCCATATACCGATCCTCTTACTCTCTTAGATCTCCTAGGTATTTATTAGATGTTGAGATTTGAAAAATTGAAGAAAAATTAGGTTTGGCGGCTATATATACTGCAGGGGCTCCCTTCATCGTGAACACAGGGACCCTGTCACGAGTCACGAATATGGGCCTCAATCCATCTTACCCTTCGTGAATGAGATCGGTCCACTAGAATCATGAATAAATAAGCATGATCCAGCCCAGAAGATACTCTTCACAAATGCGAGGACAAGCTTGCGAATGCGATGACTAGTGAAGTTGGACTTGAAAAATCATCCAAGGCCTTACAAATATGAAGGCCATTTTTGGCTGTACCAGCTGATGCTGCACCAATTGAACTTGGCATTTGTCAAGATTTTAATTGGACCCTCAAAATTCATTCAAAATCCTGTGAACATAAATGAACTATGCTACCCTACCAAATCTGAAATTTCAAACTCAAAGGCACAATCAAAATTTTCATCCGAGGTTGTTTTGATGATATGTGGGTTCCACACCCAATGACTATTTTAACTAAAATCCATCTAATAGCCCAAAATGAGTCTGAAAGCCTTGGGACCCAAAACCAAAGGTCCCTCTAGCCCAATATTGACGTTCCAAATCTAATGGAACTATCAAAATTAGACTACGAGGCTGTTAACCTAAAGTATAATCCCAATACCCAATTTTCAATAGTGAGATCTTTAAAATAGAGAATTGTCTCTAAAAATCAAATGAACTGCCTAGTAACCAAATAGTCAGCACCAGCAAGTCATAAATGACTCGGGGTAGCTATCAGAAATCTCTAAATGACAAAATAGTGTGGAAATACAAAAAATGACCTAGAGGGTCATTATAATATCCACTACTAAAAGGATTTTCATTCGGAAATGTAAAGGATCAAGCTGTACCTGAAGGCTCAAACAGGTAGGTATACTAGGCCTACAACTTACTCTCAATGTCCCAAGTGGCCTCCTCAACTAGGCAGTGTCTCCTCTAAAATGTAACTACTGGATTCTCTCTAGAGCATAGCCACCTGACATCCTTGGCCAATATGAGAACTGATTCTTCCACAAAGGTCGATCCCTCATCCAACTATACCGAGTCCTACATAAGCACGTGAGATTCATCCGAGATACAACACCATAACATAGAGACATAGAAAACTAGACAAAAAATTGCAAAGTCTAAGGGAAAGACCAACACATAAGATAACTCTCCAACTATCCAAAGTATCTCAAATAGCCAATACACCTAAGTCTAAGATCTTTCCTCTTCCTGAACCTCATCACGCCCTTTATGGCGATACTTACAGGAAAAAATAATCAGCATAACTCTTTTACCAACTCTAAGTTGTCCTTAAATTATCCTAAATCATCAGACTCTAACCAAAGATTCGTAAAGTAAGTAAGAACCATGGGGCCTAACCTCGAAGGTCTCAAACTAGCCTATGGGAGATCGATAACTCCTACCATATAATGCCTCAAGTGGTACCATCTCAAAACTCAAATAGTAGCTATTATATAGGTAAACTTTGGCAATGCTAAGTGTTGCTCCCACTAACCTCAAAAGTCCATAATATATGCGTAGAACATATCCTTAAGAACCTGAATAGCCCACTTCAATTGCCTATCGATCTAAGGGTGAAAATTGGTGGTGAGGTCAGCCTGAGTACTCAACACCTCCTGTAACGTCCTCTAAAAATTATAGATAAATATCGAACCACTATCTAAATAATATATATGGGTACTCCATGCAGGCGAACTATCCCACAAACATAGATACGAGCCAACCTCTCAATACTAAAAGACATCTAAATAGGGTGAAAATGAATTGACTTAGTTAATCAACCTATAATGTCTCAAATATCATCAAAACTAAGAGAAGTGAGAGGCAACCTATAAATGAATTCCATGGTGATCTGCTCCCACTTCCACTCAAAAATAGGTAATCTCTAAATCAGACTACTGGGTCTTTGATGCTTGACCTTTACCTACTGATAATATAGACAACAAGCTATAAAATTTTCAATATCACTATTTATGCCACTCCATCAGTAATGTTGTCTCAAATTTCTAAACATCTTAGCTATACGAGGGTGAATGGAGTATCTGAATCTATGGGCCTCCAGCTATATCAACTAAATTAAGTCTATAACTGTAATACCTCGCAAAATCCAACACTTAACTCAGTCCCTAAAATCTTGTGAAGGGTCCCAAACATAGAAACTCCTAGCTATGTATTTAGACTTAGAATTATTTTGTCCATCATAAGTTGGCGAATCTATTTCATGACTTTTATGACCTTAAAAAATTGATCTTTAGGTTGATTCATGATCAGGAATGTCAGTAGATATTTTTGAACAAGTTTTAGATTTTTTGGACCTCGTTTAAACCATCTTCGAGTGACTAAAATAGTGAGTTGACGCATCGCGTCATCCATTGTGTTGACAGATAATTTTCCCCTCAGCTCAATACAAATTCCAGTGAACCGATGTAGACTTGATGCGGCACGTTGGCCATTGCACTGATGCCAATGACGCAACATATTGGTCTATGCGTTGACAGTTCAGTTTCCAGTTATTATAAATCTGCGTCCGTAGGGGTATTTGGGTCTTTTTCTAAGTCCTTCAGCCCCCCAAAACATGAAATTTAGCCTTCTATTTGCAACATACACACATTATTTAACAAATTGCTCAATAACAAAAACCCTAGGTGATTGAATTTCAAATTCAAGGCTCAAGATTCCACCATTAATCTTCAAAAATTTAGCAACCAAGGTATGTTAAGTGTTCATCCAAGGGTTCCTTCCACCCTTGGAGTCCAAAAAACCCTTTTAAACCTCAAGTAGTTTGATTTCATGAATTCCATGATTGGAATTTATGTGTATTCATGATTATTATTTGAATTAGGTTCCTATTTCAGGATTTATTACACGTTTCATGTTGAATTAATTATTATGTGTGTAGATTCGTGTGAATCCATGATTAAACCCTTGAAATTGTGAAATTAGAATTGAATCGTGATGCTCACATATTTTTTAGTATTATGTTCTTATATTATGCCTAAAAGTGTTTGATAAAATGCCTCTATAGATACATTTTGAACAAGTGTGCATTTTTATGCTATGCAAGATAATATGATGCTTTACTTTTCATGCTATCGAGTCCTGAGGGTATTTAATACCCAATAATTTATCTGTTTACCTAGAGCCAGTGGGAGTTACAAAATAATCTCAGTAATTCCTCGATCAGTAGAATTCAATCATGTTACAATCAGTAGTACTCACAGTCAATTACAGGACTCGAAAAATTAAGTAGACTTAGTATCATGTGCAGTCTAGTTTAGTATTTAGTTCAGACCTCAATAAACTCAGTCAGCTAACACAATTCAGCAGTATTCCGCCAGTCAATGGAACTTAGTAAACTAAGTAACAGTTCAGTCAAGCCTAGTATGAACTAGGAAAATCAGTTTAGTGTCTATTCAGCTGGGAGTAGGATTCAGCACCGAGCTAGCCCAGGGATGGGGGCATTCCTGCCAGCAGAGGGTTTGAACCTTAGTAGCAATCCCTGCGTTATAGAACTACGTAGCCAAAGTAGGTTGAAATATCTTCCTACCAGATATTATGAGGGTTGATATATCTCATATGAGTTTTTCCTGCCAGCGAGGGTTGATGAAAGAGCTTCCTATTAGAGTTAACTCATAGCTTGTCTTTACCCATGGCATGGTATTGACACCCTTCTAATTAGGGTTACAGGTTGGACCCCAATCTATTTAGAAAGGGGCATGTCGGTTAGATGATTACCTCCCAGGTCTCAGTTTCAGTTCCAGTCGCAAAATAAAACTTAGTTTAATTCTACAGATTCAGGGTTGTCAGGCACAGTCACTCAGTTCAATACGAAACTCAGTATAGTTCCAAAGGATCAAGACTTTCTGATACAGTCAACCAATTATCAGTAAACTCAAATATCAGTAAATAAGTAATTCAGAATTTAGTATCCAGTGTTATAACGATCTCATTTATAGTTTACGTATTCACACATGTACTCTTATTCAGTTATATTTATGTCATTTAGTCAGTATTGTTCATGCATATGAACCCATGCATTTCAGCCTACCTCACTTAGCATACCAGTATATTCAAAGTACTGAAGCATACTTTTCTTTTGCGCTATGATGTTTTATATCATAGGTTCATATGCACGGGCTCCTAATCATCCCTAGTAGTTACAGATTTTCAACAGTCAGAGTTGGTGGTGAGTCCTCATAGTTCAAGAGAATGATTATTATTTCAGCATTTTAGTTTATTTTAGTAGCCAGAGTTAGTAGGGGACTTGTCCTATCAACTTTATATCTCAGATCATTTTAGTTTATTTTAGTAGCCAGAGTTAGTAGGGGACTTGTCCTATCAACTTTATATCTCAGATAATTTAAAGGCTTTTTTTGACTAGAGTATTTTCTTACAGATGTTTCAATTTTGGTATTGTTATACCTTATTTCAGTTTAATTCAGTATTGAACCTTATGGCAAGTTTCTACCTAATTTTTGCATATTACAGTATTATTATTCAGTCTTTGCAGCAGGTACCATTCATGGGTTAGCTTGTGGTCCTTTGGGATTATGAGCACCATGTAGGGTCCGGGGTACAAACTCGGGCGTTACAAACTTGGTATCAAAGCCAGGTTCAACAGAGTCCTAGGAAGTCTAAAAGCTACATCTAGTAGAATCTTGTGGATATATGTGTAGCGTGCCACACGTATGAATAGGAGGCTGTGAGGTATTTTAGGAAAAGTTTCCCTTCTTTGAATATTCATATCATGCGAGTGAGCATGAGCTCCAGTTAAACTCTCTGTCTAATCCAAATTTCTCTTCCATTTATAGAACATGCCTCCAAAGAGGACTAAGGTAAGAGAAATGGGAGACCAGCTAGAACCCTAGCCCATCAAGACAGATCCTTTAGACGAACACGTCTCCCACACTAAATTCAGAGCAACTTTCACCATCCTGGCTTATTCTGTGGCATCCCAGAATAAACGTCCAGCTGCTGTTCTAGCCAACTTAGTGGCCAATACTGCTGCTGTCAAGATTTAAGATTTCACCCAAATGAATCCTGTATCTTTTACTGGGTCTAAGTCAGATAAAGACCCTCAGGAATTTCTTAATCGATGCAGAAAGTTATAGATATTATGGGGGTGACGGCTATTGAGAGCGCTGAGTTGGTCGTATATTAGTTACACAATGTGGAACACTCATGGTTTAAATAGTGGAAAGCAGAAAGAGCCGCAGGTGCAGGGCTCATAAAATGGGAGAAGTTTGTTATTACTTTTCTGGATAGATTCTTCCCACTAGAGTTGAGGGAAGCGAAGGTTTTGGAGTTTATAAATCTAAAGCAGGGCAACATGACAGTACGAGAGTGTTCTCTTAAGTTTACTCAATTAGCCAGATATGCCCCTCATGTGGTAGAAGATAGCAGATCTAAGATAAGTAAGTTTGTGTCTGGTGTGTCTAATAGTGTGGTCAAGGAGTGTAGGACCGCAATGTTGATTAAGAAGATTGAAATATCTAGGCTCATGGTCCATGATCAATAGATAGAGAAGACTAAGAATAAGGAGAAGATGAGGGAGAACAAGAGAGTGAGAACAGGTAGTTTTAACTTTTCTCAGCCTAAGGCAGAGGGTGGGAATCGTTCTTAGTTCTACAAAAAATCCTCAGTTCCAACTTCGTCTTCATCCAGTTCTTCTGTGCCAAAATTCAGAGATGGCAACAGAGATAGGGCGTCAGGCCCTAAACCCCAGGGTAGTGTTAGAAGTGCTTGAACCAATCCTCTTTATCAGAAGTATGGAAGAAACCACCAGGGTATCTGCAGAGCTGGCAGTGATATGTGTCTTATATGTGGTAAGCCAGGCCACAGGGCCAGACAGTTTCCTCAGGTGGATTCTCAGAGTCTGCATAACTGTCCCCCAGCTCAGTCTGATCGCTCGAATCAGCAGGGTGCTGCATTCAGTGCCACCAGTGGGCAGCGCCCAAAAAAAACTCTATGCTCTTCCGTCCCGATAGGATCAGGAAAGTTCTCCTGATGTGGTTTACATGTTTATGCTTTGCTAGATACAGGAGCTTCGTTGTCCTTTATTACTCCATATATAGCTGTTGATTTCAGAGTTAGTCCCAAAATTTTAGCAGAGCCTTTCTCAGTCTCTACCCCAGTGGGTAAATCTATCATAGCTCGGCAGGTGTACATGAACTGTCCGATTATGATATCTCAGAAAGTCACTTCAGCAAACTTAGTCGAATTAGAGATGACTGATTTTGATGTTATTTTTGGCATGGATTTACTTCATTCCTGCTATGCCTCAGTCTACTGCAGAAACAAAATTCTCCAGTTTCAGTTTCCGAATTAACCCATCCTTGAGTGGAGGGGTAGTACTTCAGGACTTAGGGGTCAATTTGTTTCTTACCTTCGGGTGAGAAAAATAATATCTAAGGGATGTGTTTACCATCTCGTTGAGTCTAGGACTCTAGTTCAGGAACTCCTACTCTTGAATTAGTGTTAGTAACATGTGAATTCCCAGGTATTTTTCCCGAAGATCTCCCCAAAATTCCTCTCGAAAGGGAAATCGACTTTGGAATAGACTTTCTTCTAGATATTCAGCCCATATCTATCCCGCCATACAAAATGGCACCTGTAGATCTTAGAGAATTAAAAGAACAATTAAAGGATCTCCTAGATAAGGGATTCATCAAACCTAGTGTGTCCCCGTGGGGTGCCTCAATTTTATTCTTGCGTAAGAAAGATAGTTCTCTCAGAATGTGTATTTATTAGCGTCAGCTAAATAAAGTCATGGTCAAGAATAAGTATCAACTTCCTAGAATCGATGACTTGTTTGACCAACTTCAGGGTGCCAGTTGTTTTACTAAGATAGATCTCAGATCAGGCTATCATCAGCTCAGAGTCAGAGAATGTGACATCCCAAAAACAGCCTTCAGAACTCGGTATGGTCACTTCAAATTCTTAGTCATGTCCTGTGGTCTTACCAATTCCCCTGCAACTTTTATGGACTTGATGAACCGTGTGTTCAAGCAGTACTTAGACATGTTTGTCATAGTTTTCATAGATGATATTCTTGTCTACTCCCGCAGTGAGCATGATCATGCAGACTATCTCAGAATAGTATTACAGACTCTCAGAAACCATCAACTATTTGCCAAATTCAGTAAGTGTGAATTTTGGCTAAGATCAGTAGCCTTCCTTGCCCATATCATTTCCTGTGATGGCATTAGAGTTGATCCCCAAAAGACTGAAGCAGTGAGAAACTAGCCTAGACCTATCTCTCCATCAAATATCAGGAGTTTCTTGGGTTTGGCTGGCTATTATCGATGGTTTGTTGAAGGATTTTTATCTATTACATCCCCTATGTCCAGATTGACTTAGAAGAAAGTCAAATTCCAGTGGTCAGATTCTTGTGAAAAGAGTTTTCAAGAGTTAAAGACTCGACTCATTAAAACTCCACTTTTGACCCTACCAGATGGGTTTGTGGTTTATTATGATGCCTCTAGAATCGGATTGGGGTATGTTTTGATGCAGAGAGGTAAGGTTATAGCCTAAGCCTCTAGACAACTTAAGCCTCATGAAAAGAACTATCCTACTTATGATCTTGAGTTAGCAGAAGTAGTTTTTGCCTTAAAGATTTGGAGGCACTATTTGTATGGTGTGCACGTTGATGTGTTCATAGACCATAAGAGACTGTAGTATGTGTTCTCTTAGAAAGTCCTAAACCTCCATCAGAGAAGGTGGGTAGAGTTGTTGAAAGACTACGATATGAGTGTCTTGTATTATCTGGGTAAAGACAATGTAGTGGTTGATGCTCTCAGTAGAATGTCTATGGGAAGTATTGTTCATGTGGAGGATGGTAAGAAGAAGTTAGCTCAGTAAGTTCATCAGCTTGCTCGACTAGGTGTTCGCTTAGTCGATTTGTCAGAAGATAGTATATGGGTGCAGAGTTTTTCAGAATCATCCCTAGTTTCTGAGGTAAAGGAAAAACAGGATAGGGATCCCAATCTAGTCAAGTTGAAGGAATCAATCAGATATCAACAGATAGAGATTTTCTACCAAGGGCTAGATAGTATGTTGCGCTGCTAGGGTCGACTATGTGTGCCAGGTGTAGATGACTTGAGGCAATAAATTCTTGTAGAGGCGTATGGTGCCCACTACTCTATTCATCCAGGGGACACTAAGATGTATCGTGATTTGTGGGAGATCTATCGGTGGAGTATGATGAAGAGAGATATTGTAGAGTTTGTGGCTAAGTGCTCAACATGTCAGCAGGTTAAGATCGAGCATCAGAAGCCAAGTGGGTCCATGCAGGAGTTCAGTATTCTCACCTGGAAATGGGAAGAAGTTTGTGATGGGTTTTCCTCATACTCATCATCAATATGATTCAGTTTAGGTCATTGTAGACAGGATGACCAAATCAACTCATTTCCTACTAGTCCATATCTCTTACTCAGCCAAGGATTACACCAAACTCTATATCAGGGAGTTGGACAGATTTCACGATGTTCCATTATCCATTATCTTAGATAAAGGTACCTAGTTCATCTCTTATTTCTTGAAGGCATTCCAAAAGGGTCTTGGTACCCGAGTTCACCTCAGTACAACCTTTCATCCTCAGACAGATGGTCAAGAAGAAGGGACCATTCATACTTTAAAAGATTTACTGCGAGCGTGTGCGATAGACTTTAAAGGTAGTTGAGATGACCAATTGCCTTTGATTGAATTTGCATATAACAACAACTATCATTCCAGTATTCAGATGGCTCCGTTTGAGGCACTCTATGGGAGGAGATATAGATCTCCCATCGGTTGGTTTGAAGTAGGTGAGGCTGTAGTGGTAGGGCCTGACTTGGTGTTTGATACCTTAGAGAAAGTTCAGTTGATCAGGAAAAGGCTTAAGACAGCTCAGAGCCAACATAAATTGTATGCATATATACGCATAAAGGATCTCGAGTTCAAGATTGGTGATTTTGTATATTTGAAAATCTCTCCTATGAAAGGAGTAAAGAGATTTGGCAAGAAGGGGAAACTCAGTCCCTGATACATCGGTCCTTACTGAATTCTCAGCCATTTTAGAAAGGTAGCTTATGATCTTGAGTTACCTACAGACATAGCTTCAGTGCATCCAGTGTTCCATGTCTCCTTGCTAAAGAAATGCATAGGTGACCCAGAAGTCGTAGTCTCTATAGAGGGCATAAATATTCAGAACAACCTCTCTTATAAAGAGATTCCAGTCGAAATCCTTGACTATCAAATTCATAAACTGAGAAACAAAGAAGTCCCTCTAGTCAAAGTACTTTGGTGGAATCAGTCCGTTGAGGGAGCTACATGGGAAGCAAAAGTAGACATGCGGACCAAGTATCCTCACCTCTTTTCTGCAAACCCAGAATCAACCCAAGTAAATAGTTTACCTTTTAAATTTACTCTCTATCATGTTCAGATATAGCTACCAACTTCGTATCAATTAACGTTGCATACTCAGTCATGCATTCACGAATTAGTTCAGTCATGTACTCATGCATCAGATATGCATATTCAGTATATGAACTCAGCTTATCAGTAATCCCAGTCATGCATTCATGAATTATGTTCAACTATACACGTATGCATTAAATATGCATGTTCAGTATGATAATTCAGTATATCAGTAATTTCAGTCAGTATATCAGTAATTTCAGTCATGAAATCATGCTTCAGTTGTGCATGTCCAGTTTTTAAATCAGATCTATCGGTATTTTTAGTTTAATCAGTCTCATTCGAGGATGAATATTCCCAAGAGGGAGATATTGAAAGACCCCAAAAAATTCTACGCTTAACTCAGTCCCTAAAAGCTTGTGAAGGGGTCCCAGACTTAGAAAATTCTAGCTATATATTCAGACTTAGAATTATTTTGGCCTTTGTAAGTTGGCAACTCTATTTCACGACTCTTATGATTTTAAAATATCAATCTTTAGGTTGATTCATGATCAGGAATGTCAGTAGTTTTTTCCGCACAAGTTTTGGATTTTTTAGACCTCGTTTAGACCATGTTCGAGTGACTAAAATAGTGAGTCGACGCGATATCGATGCGTCATGTCATCTATCGCATCGACAGATAATTTTTCCCTCAGCTCAGTGCAAATTCTAGTGAACTAATGCAGACTTGATGGAGCACGTTGTCCATCGCATTGATGCCAACAACGCGGCGCGTCTATCTGCACGTCGACAGTTTAGTTTTCAGTCATTAAAAGTCCACGTCCTTAGGGGAATTTGGGTCTTTTCCCAAGTCCTTCAGCCCCCCAAAACATGAAATTTAGCCTTCTATTTGCAACATACACTCTTTATTTCACTAATTGCTCAAGAATAAAAACCCTAGGTGATTGAATTTCAAATTCAAGGATCAAGATTCCCCCATCAATCTTCAAGAATTTAGCAACCAAGATATGTTAAGTGTTCATCCAAGGGTTCCTTCCACCCTTAGAGTCCAAGAAACTCTTTTAAACCTCAAGTAGTTTGATTTCATGATTTCCATGATTGGAATTTATGTGTATTCATGATTATTATTTGAATTAGGTTCTTATTTCATGATTTATTACATGTTTCATGTGGAATTAATTATTATGTGTGTAGATTAGTGAGAATGCATGATTAAACCCTTAAAATTGTGAAATTGGAATTGAATTATGATGCTCACATGTTGTTTAGTATTATGTGCATATATTATGCCCAGCAAGTGTTTGATAAAATGCCTCTATAGATACATTATGAACAAGTGTGCAATTTTATGCTATGCAAGATTATATAATGCTTTACTTTTCATGCTATAGAGTCCTGGGAAGATTTAATACCCGATAATTTAGCTGTTTACCTAGAGCCAATGTGAGTTATAGAATAATCTCAGTAATGCCTCGATCAGTAGAATTCAGTCACGTTACGATTAGTAGTACTCTCAGTCATTTACAGGACTCGAAAAAATTTAGTAGACTCAGTATCATGTCCAGTCTAGTTCAGTATTCAGTTCAGACCTTAGTAAAATCAGTTAGCTAACAAAATTCATTAGTATTCCGTCAGTCAATGGAACTCAGTAAACTCAGTAACAGTTCAGTCAAGCCTAGTATGAACTAGGAAAATCAGTTCAGTGTCTATTCAGCTGGGAGTAGGATTCAGCACCGAGCTAGCTCAGGGATGGGGGCATTCCTGCCAGCAGAGTGCTTGACCCTTAGTACCAATCCCTGCATTACAGAACTATGTAGCTAGTGTAGGTTGAGATATCTTCCTACCAGATATTATGAGGGTTGATACATCTCATACGAGTTTTTTCTGCCAGCTAGGGTTGACGAAGGAGCTTCTTGTCAGAGAGGGTTAACTCACAACTTTCATTAGTCGTGGCATAGTATTGACACCCTTCAACCTGGGGTTACAGGTTGGACCCCAATCAATTTAGAAAGGGGCATGTCAGTTAGATAATTACCCCCCCACAGTCTCAGTTTCAGTTCCAGTCTCAGAATAGAACTCAGTTCAATTCTACAAATTCAGGGCTGTCAGGCACAGTTACCCAGTTCAGTACGGAATACAGTATAGTTCCACAGGATCAAGATCGTCAGATACAGTCACCCAGTTATCAGCTACACAGTATTAATAAACTCAGATATCAGTAAATCAGTAATTCAGAATTCAGTATCTAGTGTTATCATGATCTCAGTTACAGTTTACGTATTCACGCATGTACTCTTATTCAATTATATTCATGTAATTCAGTCAGTATTGTTCATGCATATGAACCCATGCATTTCAGCCTACCTCACTTAGCATTCAAGTATATTCAAAGTACTACCACATACTTTTCAATTGTGATATGATGTTTTATATCATAGGTTCAGACGCACGGGCTCCCGATCATCCCTAGCAGTTACATATTTTCAGCAGTCAGAGTTGGTGGTGGGTCTTCATAGTTCGAGGACCTGATTATTATTTCAGTATTTTAGTTTATTTCAGTAGCCGGAGTTAGTTGAGGACTTGTCCCATCAACTCCATTTCTCAGACATTTTAGCGGCTTTTTCAGACTAGAGTATTTTCAGACAGATGTTTCAGTTTTGGTATTGTTATACCTTATTTCAGTTTTAATTTAGTATTGAACCTTTTGGCAAGTTTCCGCCTAATTTCCGCATATTACAGTATTATTATTCAGCTATTGCAGCAGGTACCAGTCATGGGTTAGCTTGTGGTCCTTCGGGATTATGAGCATCGTGTAGCGTCCGGTGTACAGACTCAGGGCGTTACACTAACCCTTGAAACACAAATGCAACAATCATATCTCTAAATACCTTCTGAATCCAAGGTATCCCTCCTGGACTCACCTCTCAGAACCTTGTCATGAATGCCACAAAGTCTACTATTTGCAAACTAGAGACTCTGAATCTTCTCAAATAAGGTAGACCTAGTCTCAACATTAGAATGGATCCTACTGGAGTTTGAGATATAATGTAAAATCATCAAGTTAGATAAGGAATAGATGTCCTGAGCCAATGACTGATCAAACCTCAAATAGAAGCCAAGCTACCTATGCTCATTGCCTTTCGACTCAGGGCATCATCTACCACATTCTCCTAGCTCAGATGGTATAGAATAAAGATATCATAATCCTTCAGAAACTTCATGCATTTATGTTTCTAGAATTAAGCTCCCTCTAAGTTATAAGGTGTTACGACTACGGTAATCTGGGTAGATCTCACAATGAACGTCATACAAGTAATTCTTCCAAATCTTAAGAACAAAAACTATTATAGCCAACTCCTAATCTTGAGTTGGGTAGTTGTGCTCATATACCTTCAGCTACCTCGACGTATAAGCAATAACTCAACTCTGCTGCACCAGAACATAACCCAAAATAACACTTGAAGAATCACAAAATATGGTAAACCTCTTGCCCTCAATAGGAAGAGTCAAGATAGGAGCTGAAGTGAGAAAGCCCCTGAGCCTCATAATGTTCAACTCACACTCCTTAGACCATTGAAAAGGAATCTCTTTTCTAGTCAACCTAGTCATCGAAACTACAATAGTAGCAAAACCTTTAATGAAACGCCTGTAGTAACTTGCCAAATCACTAAAGCTATGAACCTCAATCAGAGATGTTGGTCTGGTCCAAACATAAATAGCCTCAATCTTCACTGGACCAACCATAATCCCAAGGAATGTAATGGACTCAAGACAAAACCCACACTTTGAGAATTTGGCATAAAGTCTATGATCTCTCAAAAGTTTGGAGCACCATCCTCAAATACTAGTCATGTTCCCCCTACCCCTCGAATAAATAAGGATGTCATAAATGAAAACGATCACAAAGGAGTCCAAATTGGATCTGAACACTAAGCTTAAAAAATTCATAAATGTAGCTGGGGCATTGATTAACCCAGAAGATATCACTAGGAACTCATAATGGCCATAGCAAGTCCTAAAGGTAGTCCTAGGGATGTCCTCAACCCGAATCCTCAACTAGTGGTAATCGAATCTCAAGTCAATCTTAGAGAACAGTGTCGCTCCCTGAAGATGGTCAAGCAAGTCATCAATATGAGGCATAGGATACTTATTCTTCATTTTCACCTTATTCAACTACTATAGTCAATATACATACGTATAGAACCATCTTTCTTCTTCACAAACAAAATAGGAGCACCCAAAGGTTATATATTCGGCCTAATAAAACCCTTACCCAAGAGATCTTGAAGTTGAGAATTCAACTCCTTAAGCTCAATAAGAGCCATATGATAAGGTTCATAGAGATAGGTTGGATTCCTGACTCAAGATCAATAATGAACTTAATATCATGCTCAGGAGGAAGTCCACGTAGATCGGTAGAAAAAGCATAAAAAAATCATAGAAGACAAGAAAATAATTAAGAAAAGGACTCTCTCTACTAATATAAAGCATGATAAGACTCGCTACACCTCAAGATAAGTCTTGTAGATTGAACATAAGAGACAATCTCCATCGGTGCACAACTTTTAAAACCCTGCCACATGACCAGGAATATGCCAAGCATGGCTAAGGTAACGGTCTTGGCAAAATAATTCAAGAGCGCATGATAAGGGGATAACCAGTCCATGCCTAAAATCACATCAAAGTCCATTATATATAAAACAATAAGATCATCCTAAGTATCAAACTCTCAAGCAGACACAACACATAATCTATACACTTGATCCATTACTAAGGAATCACCCATGGGAGTGGATAGACATAATGGAATGGATAAAGACTCCTAGGGAGACTCTAATTATGGTGCATAATAAGTATACACATATGAATAAATGGATCCTGGATCAAATAAAGTAATAGTAACTGATGGCACATTAAAATCATACCTATAATAACAACACCTTGTCACGACTCGATTTCTAAGTCATAATGGCACCTACCATAACCCGCCAGTAGGTAAGCCAACACAATAACTCATAGCTAATGTAATAGGTTAACTTTGTAGGAGCATCCATCAAGGACCCTATAAGGGAAAACAATCATAACAACGATATTCCACAAGGAAACAACTAACATTCGAATACCAATCTCATGACCTTATAGTATTAGTACAAGGGCATCTCTACATTCGACAATAGAAATTACAACTCAACGTGTAATAGTCTTAAATTGTCATACACATTCATCGCGAATACAAAAGATAGAATAAGGATAGAAGGGATAAAGGGAAACTCAAACTCCAAGAGCTCACCCTGTCTCCTGATGATCAACACCACATGATCTCGACTCAACGTCGGCAACTAGAACTCGGGTCTATACCAAAAAGGTACAGAAGTGTAGTATAAGTACCAAAACACGAGCACTCAGTAGGCATCATCGGCCGACTGAGCTAAATTATAATATAAGGATGATATAGAGTAAGACAATAGCTTATAGTCAAGGTGAAGAATAGAAACTGAATCATCTCCGATATCCTTATATAAGATAACTAATCAACTATACCAATAGTATGACATTCCATATCCACATATACCATAACTTTCATACAACATGAGTAATCATTTTGGAAGCATAAAGCCACATATATACAATAACAATAATGTAATTACCATAATCAACACAACTACCATCATTAGAGTATAAAGCAAAAGCAAATACCATGATGTCCTATACCGCCGGGAAGTACTCTCAAGGAAAATAAACAAAGAACTCGTCACAGCGTCCTATACAATCGAAGAGTACACCAAAAGATAAATTTATCAATATATCAAGGCACAACTACACAAGCAACTCACCAAAGCCGTGGGTTGTACATTCCCTTCATGACCTCTTACCGAGGTCTACAATCATCATCAATACCGCAATTTGACACAACAAAGCCTATATCACCATAACATAGTTATATAGTTATTTAATCTCTAACTCATTAATAAACTTCAAGTCAAGCCTATACTAGCTAGCTTCAATTTTCATGAGCCACTAGTTTGCAAGTCTAATAGTTTACTAGTCATCAAATAGGAAAAGATACAAGTTACCAACACTATTATTTATTCACCCATCACAAAGCCATCTTCTAGTTAGCCTCCTAATTATATAAGTCATCAATTAAGCTACCACGACACCACATACTAGATATAAACTTAGCCATTCATCATACAATAGTAGGTCTATTATCATTGAGCATGTTACAACCTTAAGGACTAGTTTCCATATTCTAGCTAAGTAAAGTCCACCAAATAGTTCACTAGGCTTCTAGCCTACAAGTCATAGTCATTTATTAGAGACAACTAGTTATCTCATAAGCCACTTTACTAGGCAAAATTCCATAACATAACCATTTATCCAAGTCAAGTAGATTTACTAGGTGAGCCCTTGGCTCTACACAAGATTACACATATCAATTAGCCTTAACCCAATACTGGACATAATCCACTTTAAGTTACTAATTAGAGTTAACAACGATCACAACTCTTATCTAATAATTAATGAAAAAGAATGCATAACAATTTACCATGGCAAACATTATGTCCCGAGCGTACAAATGGGTTTAGCCACACACAGCATTACCTCACATATATCTATGTATTCATATATATACTTACCACACATAACATTATCATATCATCATTACCTCTTTTGAATTCACCGGGCATCATCATAATATAATTATATCCTCTGGATTCATCAGGCATCATCATAACATCATTATATCCCCCGGATTCATCGAGCATCATCATTACATCATTTTATCCTCCGGATTCACCGGGCATTATCTTAACTTTATTATATCCTCTGGATTCACCAGGTATCAACATAACATCAACATATTCTCCAAGAATATGATATACAGAAACATATGTAGACAAATAAATAAGCATATACAACCCACAATGATAAGTAAAAGTGATGTAAGGTAACACATAACATCATACTTTACTATTAATCATCACTACATAATATAAGTAGATGCATGAGCATGAGTATCTAAATGATATACGCAATCACCACTTTTCTAAGTTAACATGTTTATAAGCAAGTCAATTATAAGTCAAGTGCATGCTCTCTAGATACCTCTTTTACTCCCACTTTTCACAGTACTAACCCCAAAGGAAAATCCTTCACATAAGCATTAGCTTAATCATTAGGCTTGGGTCATAGCAAGAGTGGTAACATAATTAGAGGTTCACTTGGTAAACTCATTAATAAGCCAAGCAATATCATAACCATAGGTTCACTTTACAAGACTTTCCATTGCTTTCCATATCATGTCAACCAGATAATCAATCAAGTATACACATTATCCAATAATCGACTACATGCATAATCGATAACCGAGTTTAACTATTATAACCTCAATATCATAGCTTAGAGGTTTCTCAAGTATCTAGGCCACTAAGGAATTACATAGTGCAAGCTTAAGGTAGGTCAAGTCCCACTCCTAAATCCCAATAATGCCAAAGTTCACTTCTGCAAGACTAACTTATGCCCAAAATTAGGCTAGCTCATCTAAATAACACCATAAGGGCTTATCAATCCTTACTAGGCCAATAAGGGAAAATATTCTTCAAGTATCCCTTCTAAGTTAGCCCAAACACTAAGGCCGATTCGTAACTAGTCATATCTAGGTCAACATACTCTTAAGGTTAGTCTACAACATCATTCTCCACTACTAGAGGAACTAAAGTATTCACATACTATTCATTAGACTACAAGTAGAACTATCCAAGGTTCTAGGCTATAGTCAAGCATCATATTTTACAAGTTTAATAGCCTATGAGGATAAGCTAATCCCAAGTATCATAATTCACCCATTTATCATCTAAGACCCCTCCCTATCTCATAAGATATCATAATTATACTATAATTAAGCTCTATCTAACTACAAGTAAGCCTAACCTACCTTGAGTCCAAGTTGATCACGAACCAATGAGCTTTGCCTTTCTTTTTATTGAAGCTTTTTCCATGAACCAAGCTATCAACAACATAATCTAAGCATCATTACAAGAGTAACAACACCCGTTATGGCACCATTATGCCATGGGTCCAAAATGACACCATACCTCTAAGTGGGTCCCACTTTTTAAGAAATAAGTTTCCGAGACCAACCCATTGTTCAAATATTATTAAAGAGCTATAACTCTCAATAAATTTGAGTAAATCAATCATATTTATGGCTACAATTGAGCCTCGAGGACTTAGGGGTTTTGGTTCTGGAAATCAAGAAATTAACACTAAACTAGATGGAATCTTACCTTAGATTTGTAGAAAAATGGATTACACAAGTTGTTTAAACTCCTAATTAAACCAAAAGACTCACATTAAAGATTTTACACTCTATTAGGGTTTAGAGCTCAAGAGGGAGGCACAAAATGGACAAAACTTTGGGCAAGATAGCCATTAAATAGGATTTGCCTAGGCCTCGAGTAGCGCAGTTATGGACCCTACTTGACCGTGGTCGCGGCACTGCATTCACACCTCTACCACCATTATCACAATATCTCTCTCTATGCCAGGCTATGACTGATGCTTGGAACTTGGTTCCGAGCTTCGGCCAATGCCTTGAGATGCATCTAGAGTTTGTTTCGAGCAAAGGAGATATGTAACCACATAGATTTTGATGTTTTGGACGTGTTGGTGAAGTCGAATTTTGCATGTAAGGTCATTTTACTAAAGTTTTTGCTCGATGTTCAATTAGAACCAATGAAGACTTCAAATTGGGAAAGTGGTTCTAAAACCAAATAAACCACCAGGTAACCAAACTATCGGTTCCAGAAAGTCACTAATGACTTGGGGCAGCTATAGAGAAGCTCAATCAGCGAAAATATGCAAGAATGAGGACAATAACCTGAAGGGTCATTACAACATCCACTACTAAGGAACTTTTGTCCTCAAAAGTTTAAGACGAAGAAAATACCTGAAGTCTCGAACAAATAAGGATACCGAGCCCGCATCTCACTCTTGATCTCCTTAGTAACCTCCTCTACTGGGCGGTGCCTCTACTGAACCTTGACAACCAGAATCTCTCTAGAACATAGTCGCCTCACATCATTAGCAAAAATAAGCATGGGCTCCTTCACAAAGATCAACTGCCCGTCTAACTAGACGGAGTCCCCTTGATGTTGGGCGTATTTATACGTCTAAGCACCATAACTTACCTATGTTTTAGCTACGTTTTGAGGATAAAATACATAATTCCTGTACTTTTAGTCTACTATCAATTAAGTGAGCTGACCTATGTGATTAGCATGCTTTTCAGGTACTAATGAGGAAGATTTCAGCACTTTGGGGACCTGTGGACAGCAAAGGAAAACTTCACATAAAAGGGAAGGCCGCTTTTGGACTAAATGTGATTCATGGAAACTTTTTCCCGGGCAAACTCAATATTTTTAAATAGTTAAGGATGAAGTAGCAACTTAGTAGAGAAGGTTGTTATTAAAAACCTTATTGCTGAATTTTCAGCCATTATTCACATAATTCAGATTCTGTATTATTTTGGAACACAAGAAACGCTTAGTTTGAGGAGAGAGGGAGAAACGTTTTTCTCTCTCATTGTCGCTAATCCTCTTCATCACCAAGTTCGTTCTAAGTTTTGGTATGATGAATATGTCGATGTTGATTTCTGTTTTATTCATGAGTAGCTAAGCTTATCTGTTAGGGTTATGGAAACCTTGTAGTATACTCTCTATTGCTATGGGTTTGTGAATTTATGATGTGTAATGCACTTATATCATTACTCTCTTCATTATAACTGAATTCTCGTGGTTGCAAACATAGGGAATACGCCATTATAGCAATAACTTGTTCGATAGAAAAGTTGTTGTTTGGAAAAGAGAGTGTGACAAGAAATTAGGGTTTCCAACCTCTAGTTTACACGTTAATTCCCTAGCAGGATTAACTACTTGGAGAGTTCGTATAAGTTGTTGTACACTTTAGGTTCGGGAGAACTAAGGTGAATAAATCCTTGATGGTTGAAAAACACTTGGATTTAGAATTAGAATACGTTTCTCTATAAGTGCATGCATGTATAAAATTCGTATTACCCATAGTTAATATAGAAGTAGAAGCTACAAGGTGGACATAACCCTAACTTATCATCCTCTGTGATCAAATCTTATTACTTATATCGTCTCATTCATTACACTAATAGTATTATTGTGCACTTAAACCAAAACCCCCTTATCTTGGAACCTTCGACCAACAGTCTAATAATAATCACAATACTTGGTGATCATAGTATTCCCTGTGGGATTCGATACCCAACCCAGTTGGGTTCTATATTTGATAGCGACCGCTTACACTTTCTAACGAGAGTTGTAATTTGGGCGTATCACCTCTCTACACATATAAGAAGGATCCAGAATATACTTCCAGAACATAGAGACATGAAAAATTGGATGAACAACGGCAAAGTCTGAAGTTAAAGCTAACTCATATGCAACCATTTCCACTACACGGAGGATCTCAAAAGGACCAATATAGCGAGGACTAAGATTACCCTTCATCCCAAATCTCATTACACCTCTCATAGGGGAAACACGAAGGAACACACAGTCACCAACTCTGAATCTCAAGGCAAAGAGTCTACGGTCGGCGTAGGCTTTCTGCCTACTCCGGGATGCTCTCAGCCTATTCTGAATTACCCTAACTCTTTCCAATAAGAACCGAAGCAAATCAATACCATCGGGTCTAACCTTGGAAGTTTCAAACCATCCTATAGGAGAATGATATCTCCTACCATACAAAGCCTCATAGAGTGCCATCTCAATACTCGAATGCTAACTATTGTTGTAGGCGAACTCTGCCAATGCTAAGTGCTGATCCCATTGTCCTCCAAAGTCCATAACAAAGGCTTAGAGTATATCCTCAATTACATAAATAGTCCACTCGGACTAACCATCCATCTGCGAATGAAAGGCTATACTCAAATCCACTCGAGTACCAAATTCCTCCTGAAATGCTCTCCAAAACTGTGAAGTAAATACAGAACCACGATCTGATATGATAGACATAGGGACCCCATGCAAATGAACTATCTCTCAAATATATATCTGGTCTAATATCTCAGCACTGAAGGTCATTTGAATAGGAATGAAATGTGCTGACTTGGTTAAATGATCCATAATAACCCAAATTCCATCGTGGCCACTGGAAGTACGAGGAAAACCACTAATGAAGTCCATGGTAACCCTTTCTAATTTCCACTCGGGAATTAGTAACCATTGAGTCAAACCACCTAGATGCTGATGCTCGGCCTTAACCTGCTGACAACATAGGTAACGAGCTACAAAGTCTGCCACATCTCTCTTCATACTATCCCACTAACAAAGTTGCCTCAAATCTCAATTGGCCATACAAGGATGAATAAAATATCTAGAGTTGTGAGCCTCATATAGAATCGACTAAATTAAGTTATTAAGTCAGGGAACACAAATATGACCCTGAAATCTCAAGATTCCCTAGGAATCTATGGTGTGTCTCCCAAACTCACCACTCACCACCCGATCATGTAGAAGGCAGAACTTACTATCCTCAAACTAACGATCATGAATTTTCTCAAATAGGGAGGACCTCTCCTCTACTTAAGACAAAATCCTCAAAGGATCCAAAATATCTAGGCGAACCATTAAATTGGCTGAGGACTGGATGTCCTATGCCAAGGGCCTCTGAGAAACTGATATACATGCTAAACTACCCATACTCAATGCCTTGCGACTCAAGGCATCAACCACCATATTCTCCTTACTCGGATGATACAAGATGGAAATATCATAGTCCTTTAGCAACTCCATCCATCTATACTGGCAAGCATTAAGCTCTCATTGAGTCATAACATGCTGAAGATTATGATGATCTGTGAAAATCTCATAATGCACACCATACAAGTAATGCCTCTAAATCTTGAGCACAAAAGCTGCCACTGCTAACTCTAAATCATGATTGGGGTAGTTGCAATCATGCACCTTAAGTTGTCTAGAAGCATAGGTAATTCAGTGATGAGTAGTTATACCTTGGATTTCGAGATTTCAGTTTGATTTTCATATGAACTAGTTATAGCAATGACATAGATTACCTTCCTACACGACCCTTATGCATAAAAACACATCCAATACCAATACCAGATGCATCATAAAAATATTGTGAATCCCCCACCCTCAACTGGAAGGGCTAACACTGAGGTTGAAGTGAGACAATCCTTAAGCTTTCCAAAGCTCAAGTCATACTCCTTGGACCATCAAAAAGGAACTTCCGTTTGGGTCAATCTAGTCATAGGGGTTGATATAGTAGCAAATCTCTCAATAAAGCGCCTATATAATAACCAGCCAAACCAATAAAACTGCAAACCTCAGTTGGAAACGTAGGCCTAGCCTAATCATGAATCACTGAAATCTTAGTCGTGTCTACTATAATACCCTTCTTGGGCACCATGTGTCCAAGAAACGATACTGACTTAAGCCAAAACTTACACTTGCAGAACTTGGCAAAAAGCACACGATCTCGTAAAACCTGGAGCACATCCTTAAGTATTGTGCATGCTTCTCACCACTCCTCGAATACACAAGGATATTATCAATGAACACAATAAAAAAAAGAGTCTAGATAGGGTCTGAATACACAGTTCATCAAGTCCATAAATGAGGCTGGGGCATTAGTCATCCCAAAATACATCTCCAAGAACTCATAGTGACCATAACGAGTCCTAAAGGTCATCTTCGGGATATCCTCAACTTGAATCCTAAATTGATGAAAATTGGACCTCAAATCTATCTTAGAAAATACAGTTGCACCCTAAAGTTGGTTGAATAAATCATCAATACGAGGCACAAAATAATGGTTCTTTATCGTCACCTTTTTAATCTGCTTATAATCAACATATATTCGCATCGACCCATCTTTGTTCTTTGCAAACAAGATAGTGGCTCCTCATGGGGATACACTTGGTCTAATGAAACTCTTACCAAGAAGATCCTGGAGCTATGAGTTCAGCTCTTTAAGCTTAGCAAGAGCAATACGGTAAGTTGCCATAGAAATAGGTCGGGTGCCAGGCTCAAGGTCAATATCAAACTCAATCTTACGGTTAGAGGGAATACACAGAAGATCGGCAGGAAACACATCAGGAAACTCATACACAATAGGAACAGAGTCAAGCATCAGACTCTCTACATGGGTATCACATACATAAGCGAGATAAAACTTGCAACCCCTTGATATAAGTTGTCTAGCACAAACATAAGAAATAATCCCCACCGGCTCACGACTAATCAGTCCATACCATACGACTGGGGGTACGCCAAGCATGGCTAAGGTAACGGTCTTGGAAAAACAATCCATGATCAAATAATAGTGGGATAACCAGTCCATGCCCAGAATCACATCGAAATCCAACAAATTCAGAATAATAAGATCAGCACAAGTATCAACATCATTAACTATCACAACACATGATCTAAAAACTCGATCCACTACTAAAGAATCACCTACCGGAGTAGATACGTGCAAAGGTATAAATAATAAATCACTAGTTAAGTCCAACCGTGGTGTATAATAAGAAGATATATAAGAATAAGTGGATCTAGGATCAAATAAAGCAAGATTTGACTTGCAGCATACCAAAATCACACCTGTAACTACAGCATTTGAAGTCTCAGCATCAGGTCTAGCAGGTACTGCATACAACTAACCATGACCGCCACCAGGTTAGATACCTGGTAACCTCCAATCCTGCCTGCCTAAGTACCACCTCGAGCACCCTGGTAACCACCCCTACGACCTCGCAGACCACCTCTACCTAAAGGATGAAATTCCCTAATAGGAGAAGCTCCCTGGGATGAAACAACCATCTCCCCACGACTAGGTCACTCTATAGAGAAATGTCTGGGAAGTCTGCAAGTAAAACAAGAATCATGAGCAGAACTAGAACTCGCAGATTCGGCTGATTCGGTATAGCTTCCATGCCTAACATGGCCTACAGATGAAATTCTCAAGGACTGATCACCGCCCTTACTAGGGTGATCACTAGTAATGAAATGACCCCCGTCAACGGTCTGAAGAGTTGCCTGAACTGGTTGACTAGTCCGACTCTGAGGTTGAAAAAATGGATGTGGAGAATGTCCAACATAAGAAATACCACCCCTAAGTTGGGAACTACTACGACTCCCACCAAATCTGCCCTAAAACTTAGGCCACTTATCATGGCCCTCATGTTGTATGTCTTCTATCACTCTAGCATGATCAGAAACCTCAGGAAAAGTCCTACCCGCAGCAACCAAAATCTGAGTAGCCATTCAAATAGGGAGTTTCAATCCTCTTACAAAGAAACAAACTCTCTCATACTCTATATCCAAGATAGAAGTTGCATGCCTAGCCAACTCATAGAAATGAGCCTCACACTCAACGACTGTCATAGAACCCTACTCTAATCTAGAGAACTGATCTTCCAAATGATCTCTAAGGCTGTGCGACATATGCCTCGCTAAGAATATCTCAAATAACTGATCCCAAGAGAGAGGGGAAGATCCAATTGGCCTAGAACTCACAAAACCTTGCCACCAGTGCTGAGAAGACAAGTCCAACTAAAATATGGTGTAATCCATACCACTAGTCTCAACAAGGCCTAACCCACGAAGCCTATCCTCACAAGTAGTCAGAAGCTAAAATATATCCTCTCCAGGAGCACCAATAAACCTAGGTGGAGCCAACCTAAAGAATCTACCCAGTGTCTTCTGCTCCTCAGCAGATCTAGCAGGCTGGGTCACAACTGGCTGAGCGACTGTCAGCTGAACAACTGTCGAAATAGGAGGAACCTCAACTCTAGGAGCTGCAGTTGCAGGCTGCACTTTTGTCCTAGTAGTCTACAAACCATCAATAATACCCAATAGCTGAACTAAAACATCTCTAAGCAAAGAAGAGAGGATGAATATTTTTGGAGCCTGGATTGGTTCCTTGCCTATCACTGGTTGAGGTGGAGAAGTCTCTGGCTTGGGTATAGGAATAGGGTTCAGGAGAGGTCCACCTTGATCCCTAACTCAGGACATATCATGAGTCTGGGTCTCGCGACTGTCCTTACAGATAACTGTAGCACGAGTCCTAGGCATCTGTGAAAGAGTAAAGTAAAGAGAATATACAATAAACCAACTTAGACTCTTAGCACGATATTAGTGAAAGAAGTGTGGGTCTCCTAAGAATGTCCTATAGCCTCTTGAAGATAGGAAATAAATGTCAACATTCTGATATGAAGGACTCGATTAGACATTTGCTCTTGTACCAATAGTATCGATGAAACCTACGCTCTGATACCAATTTTTCATGACCTAATTTCCGAGTTATGATGGGACCTACCATAACCTACTAATAAGTAAGCCAACACCATAAGCCAGAGCTAATGTAATGGGTTACCTTGGTAGGAACGTCCAACATGGACCCTATATGGGAACACAATCATAACAACGACATTCCACAAAGAAACAACTAACATTCAAATATCAATCCCATGAATTGATAGTATTAGTACAAAAACATCTCTATATTTGATAATAGAAATTATAACTCAACGTGTAATTATCTTAAATAGTCTTATACATTCGTCTCGAATACAAAAGACAGAATAAAGATAGAAGGGATAAAGGGCAACTCAAACTCTAAGAGCTCACCCAGTCTCCTGATAATCAACACCGTACGATATCGACTCAACGATGATAACTAGAATTTGGGTCTACACCAAAAAGGTACAGAAGTATAGTATGAATACCAAAACACGGGTACTTAGTAGGCATCATCGGCCGACTGAACTAAATTATAATATAAGGACGATATAGAGTAAGACAATAACTTAAAGTCAAGTTACAAAATCGAACCTAAATCTTCTATGATATAACTGTATAAGATAACTAATTAACTAGAACAATAGTATGACATTCTATATCCACATATATCGTAACTTTCATACAACATGAGTAATCATTTTGGAAGCGTAAAGCCACATATATATATTAACAATCATTTAATTACCATAATCAACACAACTACCATTTTTAGAGTATAAAGCAAAAGAACTTACCATGACATCCCATACCTCCTGGAAGTACACTCAAGGAATACAAACAAAGAACTCATCACGGCATCCCATCCCACCGAAGAGTACACCAAAGAAGACACAACTACACAAGTAACTCACCCAAAGCCGCGGGTTGTACATTCCCTCCATGGCCTCTTACCGAGTTTGACAATTACCATTAATACCACAATTTGACACAATGAAGATGATATCACCATAACATGGTTATATAGTTATTTAATCTCTAACTCAGTAATAAACTTTATGTCTATCCTATACTAGCTAGCCTCTATTTCCATGAGCCACTAGTTTACAAGTCTAATAGTTTACTAGTAATCAAATATGGAAAAGCTACAAGTTACCAACACTATTATTTATTCACCCATCACAAAGACATCTTCTAGTTAACCTCCTAATTATATAAGTCATCAATTAAGCCGCCACAACATCACATACTATATGTCAACTTAACCATTCATCATACAATAGTAGGTCTATTATCATTGAACATGTTACAACCTTAAGGACTAGTTTCCATATTCTAGCTAAGTAAAGTCCACCAAATAGTTCACTAGGCTTCTAGACTACAAGTCATAGTCATTAATTAGAGACTACTAGTTATCACATAAGCCACTTGACTAGGCAAAATTCCATAACATAACCATTTATCCAAGTCAAGTACATTTACTAGGTGAGCCCTTGGTTCTATACAATATTACACATATCAATTAGCCTTAACCTAATACTCGGCATAATCTACTTCAATTTATTAATTAGAGTTAACAAAGGTCACACTTCTTATCTAGTAATTAATGAAAAAGAATGGATAATAATTTACCTAGGAAGACATCATGTCCCAAGCACACAAATGGGTTTAGCCACAAACGGCATAACCTCACTTAGATCCATGTATTCATATATATACTTACCACACATAACATTAACATATCATCATTACCTCTTCCGAATTCACCGGGAATCATCATAATATCATTATATCCTCCGGATTCACCGGGTATCATCATAACATCATTATATCCTCTGGATTCATAGGAAATCATCATAGAATTATTATATCCTCCGGATTCACCGGGCATCATCATAGAATTATTATATCCTCCAGACTCACCGGGTATCAACATAACATCAACACATCCTCCAAGACAATGATATACTTAACATATATAGTCAAATTAATAAGTATATACAACCCACAATGATAGAGTATAAGTGATGTAAGGTAACACATAATATCATACTTTATTATTAATCATCACTACATAATATAAGTAGATGCATAAGCATGAGTATCTAAATGATATACGCAATCACCACTTTTCCAAGTTATCATGTTTATAAGCAAGTCAATAATAAGTCAAGTGCATGCTCTCTTGATGCCTTTTTTACTCCCACTCTTCACAATACTAACCCTAAAGGAAAATCTTTCACATAAGCACTAGCCTAATCATTAGGCTTGGTCATAGCAAAAATGGTAACATAATTAGAGGTTCACTTGCTGAACTCATCAATAAGACAAGCGATAGCATAACCGTAGGTTCACTTTACAAGACTTTCCAAGGCTATCCATATCATGACAACAAGATAATCAATCAAGTATACATATTATCTAACCATTGACCACACGCATAACCAATAACCGGGTTTAACCATTATAACCTTAATAACGTAACTTAGATGTTCTTCAAGTATCTAGGTCACTAAAGAATTACATAGTTTAAGATTAAGGTGGGTAAAGTCCCATTCCTAAATCCCAATAATGCCAAAGTTCACTTCTACAAGACTAACTTCTACCCAGAATTAGGCTAGGTTATATAAATCATACCATAAGGGCTTATAAATGCTTACTAGGACTATTAAGGAAAATCTTCTTCAAGTATCCCTTCTAAGTCATCGCAAACACTAAGGTCAATTCATAACTAGTCATATCTAGGTGAACATACTCTTACGGTTAGTCGATAACATTATTCTCCTCTACTAGATAAACTAAAGTATTCTCATACTATTCATGAGACTACAAGTGGACCTATCCAAGGTTCTAGGCTATAGACAAGCGTCATATTTTACAAGTTTAATAGCCTACGAGGATAAACTAATCTCAAGTATCATCATTCACCTATTTATCATCTAAAACCCCACCCAATCTCATAAGACATCATAATTATACTACAATTTAGATCAATATAACTATAAGTAAGCCTAACCAACCTTGAGTTTATGTTGCTCACGAATCAACGAGCTTTGCCTTTCCTTTTCTTGAGGCTTCTTCCACGAGTCATGCTATCAAAAACATAATCTAAGCATTATTACAAGATGAACAACACCCATTATGGAACTATTATGCCATGGTTCCAAAATGACACCAAACCCCCAAGTGGGTCCCACTTTTGAAAAATTATTTTGTGAGACTAACCCATTGTCTAAATATCATTAAGGAGCTATAACCTTCAAGAAATATGAGTAAATCAATCACATTCGTGGCTACTATTGAGCCTCAAGGACTTAGGGGTTTTGGGTCTAGAAATAAAAAAATTACCCCTAAACTAGAAGGAATCTTTCCTTAGATTTGTTGTAAAAATGGATTATACTTTTATTCAAGGTCCTAATCAACCCACAAAAATTATTTTGAAGATTCTACACTCTATTAGGGTTTAGAGCTTAAGAGGGAAGCATAAAATGGCCAAAATTTTGGGCAAGACATCCTTTAAATAGTCTTTGCCTAGGCCTCGAGTAGCGCAGTTGCGGACCCCTCTTGGCTGCGATCACAGCACCGCATTAGCACCTCTACCACTGTGATTATGGTATCTCTCTCTATGCAAACCTAGTGCTGAATCTTGGAACTTGGTTACGACTTTAGCCAATGCTCCGAGATGTATCTAGAGACCGTTTTGAGCAAATGAGGTATGTAACCACATATATTTTAATGTTGCAGATGCGTTGGTGAAGTTAGATTTCATATTTAAGGTCATTATACTAAAGTTTTTGGTAGGTGGCCAATTAGAACCAAAGAAGACTTCAAATTGGGAAAGTTCTTCAAAAAACTAAATGAACCTCTAGGTAACTGAACTATCAGTTCCTGCAAGTCACTAATGACTTGGGGCAGCTATGGAGAAGCTCTATCGGCAAAAATAAGTAAGAACATGGACAATGACACGAAGGGTCATTAGACATCTGAAGACTCTGCCTTTCGACCTACTAGGTACAACATACAAATGACCTCACGCACCACTTGGCTTGGCGCCTGACTGACCACCTGCCCTACCTGATTGAGGACCTTTTTGAGAACCCTAGGAACCACCCCTATGACTTTATATATCACCTCTAGTTGGGGGCGATACTGCTATAATTGACTGACAGCTTTATGCTACAAGCATAACAACTCTATGATGGGGACACTTTTTAGAATAATCACCAATGACCCCATAATCATAGCATGTCCCAGGAATTGCACTATATCTGAAATATCTGACTGACCCGAAATAGCCACCTCAGCTAGAAAATATAAAATATGCATCCTCAAAGACTGTCAACTACTCGAACTACCAATCACTGTAGCTAGGTTGAATCCTATCAGTAATCTGAAGTGCGGTATGAATGGGTCTACTAGATTGATGTTGAGAGTACCTACTCTGAGGACCCCTAACTCTGAACTATGAGGTACTCTAGCTCCCACTAAAACTACCTTGGTGATATGGTATCTTATCACTGCCACCTTGGGCCCCGTGATGCATCTCCTTCCTAGCCTGGGCATAATCAGAAACCCTAGAAAAAGACCTACCAAGTGTAACCAAATTCTTATTAGCCATAAAAAAAGGTCTCAGCCCTCTAACAAAGCACTAAACCCGTTCATCCTCGGTCAGTAAGATAGAAGTAGCATGTCTAGCCAAATCATAGAACCATACCTCATACTATAGAACAGTCATAAAACCCTGCTCCAATCCTGAGAACCAATCTCTCAGACTCTCTCAAAGGCTATGAGGCATATACTTCTCCAAGAAAATATCAGTGAATTGAGTCCATCCTAAAGAAAGAGATTTAATTGGCTTAGAATTAAAATAACCTCTCCACTAATGTCTAGCTTTTAAGTCCAACTAAAAAGTAATGTAGTCAACCCCATGAGTCTCAACCAAGACCAAATTACGGAGCCTATCATCACATGCAATCAAGAATTCAAATGCATCCTAACCTGGAGCCCCTACAAAACTAGGTGGAGTCAATCTAAAAAATATGCCCAACATCTTCTGCTCCTCAATAGATATAGCTAATTGGGAGACTACCTACTGAGCAACTACCAGCACCGGAGGGACCTTAACTCTGGGAGCTATAACTACAGGTTGCGCCATTATATTTGTACCGCTTTGATCTATAGACTGAGCATCATCAGATGGTGCACCATAAACCAATCCCAATAACTAAACCAAGATATTTCTGAGTAATAAAGAAAAAATAAACCCCAGTAGAGCCTGGGTTGACTTCTAGGCCACCTATGGCTAAGTGGAGGAACCTATTAATAATAGAATTTGGAGAAGGCTCCTTATTTGGACCCCTATCTGGGGCTGTAACTCTTGCCTGAATTTGGCCCCTAGGTCAGCCATGACTTCTAGCAGGAACCCTAGTCCCAAACTCGAGGTCCTTATCCCCAATCATCGCAGCTTCTGTTCTGACTATTTATGAAAGAGTGAAACAATTCTGAATTTCAGAAACCAACACAAACTCAATGCATAAAGTGAATGGAGAAAGTAAAGTTCTCCTAAAAATGTTCTATATCCTTTCGAAGATAAGTAATGGACGTCATTATTTTAATCCATGGGACCGTACTAGGGACTTGTTCTATACCAATAATACCAGTGAACCTAGCTTTGATACCAATTTATCATGACCCAATTTCTCAGGTCGTGATGGAACTTACATTAATCCACCAAGAGGTAAGCCGAATCATAACCTGGAATCACAAGTAATAGGCTAGATGGCGGAAGGTATAACAAATACCAAAATTTAAGTGTACAAATGGATTATAGGTGATATAATATAAAAATAATAGCCTATATATAAATAAGAGAGAAAAGTGCAAAAGAGTATCCCATGACCTAGTAAGGTCGATACAAGAGTCACAAATTAAAAGAATAAAAGTACTAATGGTATCTATTTATAGATAGTTTTGAAAGGAAAGATTGTCCCAAAAGTAGCAGAAGGAGAGAGAATCAGCTCCGACTTTGAGATCTTACCCTATCTCTGAAGAACAGAATGTGTTGGATAAAACCTCAACAACGATAACTAGTACTAGGATTTGCATTAGAAAAATATGCAAAAATGTAGTATGAGTACAAAAATAATGGTAACTAAGTAGGCATCATCAGTTGCTGAGCTAAATCATAATAAAAGCATAATAAGATGTGAGGATGTAAACTAAAGTCAGGGATAAAAGGGAAAACTTAAAATAATATTTTGGCTGACAGATAATAAATAACAAGGCAAATAATATAAAAATAGAAAAAAAGCTAACTGCAATCTAACTAGGCCTTTATAAGTCTTGAAGGCATAAAATAAAAAGAAATTACCCAACTGAGCCCCTATAAGTCCGATGAATGCAATTAAGAGAGAAATACTAACAATAATAATCATAAAATCACCGACCACTAAAGCCATATTTTTGAATCCTTTCATACCATAAATACCTGACTCGAACTAGATCCTTAATATAATAAGTGAACCATAAATGTTGGACTTGAGCCAAACTTTAATATCATAAGTGAATAGTAAATTCAGAATTCAAATTGATCTTTAAATATCATAAATGAAGTAGTAAGTGTTGAAATCAAACCGGTATTTAAATATCATAAATGAATAGTAAGTGTTGAACTTGAACCGGTCTTTAAATATCATATGTAAATAAATAGCAATTGTCGGACTTGAACCAGTCTTTAAAATATATGTAGGTTCCAAGTCTAGTCAAGAATTATAAGGACGTCTAAATCATCCCAGGGTCCAAAAATATATATGTAAAATGATGAAATAAGGCTTCCTAGATCTACAAGGAGCTAACTAAGATATTTGACCTTAAAGATGGTTAGCAGTGCCCGCTACTAAACTTTAAAAGTTCATACTAAGGTGATTTCTACACAAAAACTAGACTAAGGCTTTCAATTAGCTACTAGATATTAAATAAGTCTAAATAATTTCTAAGGAAATAGTTTAACTCAACGAAAGTAGGAATGAGTCCATTCTACCTAAAACAGCTCTCTAACCAGCTAATTACTTTAAATTTTCACTAGATATGCAACCAAGCCATAACTTCTAACCCAAATCTAGCATATAATATCATAAGAAATCTCAATCTATGAGGAAAGTATGTGTAGCCTACCTAGATGTTGATGAATGCCTAATAAAGTCCACTAAATTGGAGGTTTTTCCTTCCCAAAAGCCTCCGCACAATATCACGATATCAAAATAATGATCTACACATTAATACAAAAATAAAAAATAGTCATATTGCATATAAAAAGGTTTGAGTCCAAAATTGAGCTAAAAGTCCCATGTGGAGCCTACTTGCGGGTTCACAACTTTGAAACAGTCAAAATATTCCTCTATGCTCAAGGATTATTTATCCTTAAGAATGGGTGAAATCCGAGCACAATTACTCCTTCAAATTAGCTATCAAAGTATTAGGAATTTCAAAATTAAAGTGGTGAATTAAATAAGAAATTAAAGAAAACATATGATAATTCTCGATGAGAAAAATTCCCCATGAACTCTCCGACACACCCCAAATACCCACGTATCGATCCTCTTACTATCTTAGCTCTCTAGGGCATTTAGTAGAAATTGATACTTGAAAAATGGGAGAAAAATTGAGTTTGGAAGCTATATATACTGCCAGGGGTCCTTTCATCGCAAACACGGGCCTCAACCCAACTTACCCTTTGCAAACACGGCCAGTATACCGCGATCACAAAGAATGAAGCCTGGTCCAACCCTGAAGATACTCTTCGCGAACGCGAAGACAAGCTCATGAATGCAGTGGTCACCTTCACGAATGTGGCCAAGGGAATCACGATCGCGATAGTCAGTTGTCTTGGACTTCATGAATGCAACCAAAGATCCGCTAGCGCAAAGGTTATTTTTGGGTTGTACCACTAGCATAAAATTGATGTTTTAGATCTAACAAAACTATTAGTATTGACATATGAAGCTGTTAACCTAAAGTTTAAGCCTGATATTCAATTCTCAATAGCAAAAATTTTATAGTAGGGAATTGCCTCTAAAAATAAAACTAACTAGCCGATAAACAAATTATGAGCTCCAGTAAGTCATAAATAATTTGAAGTAGATATGAAAAAACTCTATATGGTGAAATAGTGTGAAAATGTACAAAATGACCTGAAGGATTATTATAAATATTTTCTTCTTACAAATCAGAAAATAAGTATGAAGGCACTTTATCATGACCCAAATCTAAAACCTAACAGCGATAGATATCTCAAACCAGGAAGGCCCGAGAGACCCCTTAATATGTGACCGTAAACATAATTTATATGAAATAAAAATGCAGACAATAAACTAAAAACAAGAGGATCCCTTAAAGTAGATTAATATGTCATGACAGCAACCCATAAGAAAACCCAAATTAATTTATACAAATCTATGAAGCCTTTACTGAACTGAACATATTTGTCTATCTAAACCCGGACAAGACCCCCGTCCAGACGATAAAACTAAAATGGAAACAACATATGGAAAAGATACCTTCCAAAGTAAGAAACGATCACAACCTCTGAATATCTAGAAATAATCAACTAGTTAGCTGGACCACGGGACTATGCCTCAAAATCTAAAATATAGGGGGTCAATAATTGGATAGTTTTGGCATGTAGAACAATCCAAAAATAGCATATATATCATAAAATCATAACCGAGAGCATTTGTGAAAAGTAATGTGTCTATATATATATATAACACATGGGCATAATACAAAAGCTTCAAAACATTCTTGTAAATCATAAACTCAACTCTTTGCTTTACTTCTGAGCTAGATGGTACTCCCTACAATTCTGAATGCCCATGGGCTATAGGGTCCGCCCTTAACTCGGCAGCCAAACCCCCAATTTGAGATTGACATAAGAATTAGAGTTTTCATAAGCTGGTATACCCCCTAGTGAGTATACTGTAGTAATCCGTCCATGTGGGATGTCCCATTTATCCTCCCATGTATGATAACATATCATGAATCCCGCATCAGCAAAACACGATTTTGGGCAATGAGTTACCTAAACTCGTGCCTTCTTCAGGAAACCATCTAACTCTATTTTAAGCCCATTTTTAACCTTCTTAAAATCATACTTCATGCTTATGAAAAATTTCATTCCTTATTCTGTTAAGGGCATATCATAATAGGGTATCGTCATACCTAGGATTGCAAGTCATTCATATCATACCACATCATATCCATAGACCTTTTTATTCTAAAACATGTTAATGACTACCCAAAATGTTTAAAAATCACTAGAAAGAGAGTAATAATATAAAATATCATATGAAATAATGCAAAAACACTCTTTCAATACATTAACATGTAGTGGTCAATTCTTACATAAACACATATGATTCTTCATTAAGAAAGATTTACATTTAAAATAATAATCACCGCTTTGAAAACATGTAAAACAACTAGGCTTAATAATTAAAGAGACATTTAAACTCAAGAATCATACTCATCCATAAAATAGCCCCAATATTAGTTATACATAATCTCATAATCAAAAAGGGGTTTGTAATTCAAGCTCTCAAATCTATTTCACAATTCATAACATGTTAGGACCATAAATTTAATCATAGGGAAGGGAATTTCACAAGTTATGCTCATAAATCAATTTTTGAACTCAAATCATAGATGCACAAGATTTTAAATTAAGCTTATGAAAAAACCCACGATAAATACGTATTTTTATCAAAATGGGTTCATGATGCATGCTCTTTAAAAAAATACCAAAACCTATTATGTATACACAATTATATATCTTAAAAACTTGTTAAAAATATTTAACTTATGCCCATGAGAGTTTGGATAGTCCCACATACCTTGATAACGACAAAAAATATAGAGTAATTTGACCCTTGGAGCTTAAAATCCTGAACCCTAGGTAGTTTCTCTTCTTTTTCTTAAGAAATATGATATGAGGATTTTGGGAAGTGATGTAACATATTTTAAGACCTTAATTTTGTCCATAAAGGATTAGGAACAGTTTAGGAGGGTGAAAAAACCTCTTTGCCCTTAAAATAACTTAAAATGTAATATTTTTTTACGCCTAAAAATGGCTTAGCGATGCAAGGCCAAAGCAAACCATAGGATTTGCAGTGCAAGGCCAAAAAAACCACTGGTTTTAAAGTACAGATCCAAAGGAAACTCATTCCAGTGGCTTTTTGCAATCCCTCCACGATGCAGATCCTTTACAGAGGGTTCTATTTATAACACTAGCCCATTTTTATTGCCTAAAATCACCCCCAATGTAACTCACAACAACTAAAAATGATTTACCATATATATAGAGGTCTTATGGCTCATTTTAAAGGCATTATTTGACAGAATGTTAGATTACCCCCCCTTAGGGTCATTCATCCTCGAATGATGATTAAGAACACATGAAGCACGATTTCAAGCATTACATGGAATCAAAAGAGTAAGATAAGATCAGTACCTTCCATATCATCATCTACGAATTCAAAGAGGGTTGGATATCTGGCATGTATGACACTCTTTGACTCTCAAGTAGCTTCCTTAACTTTATGATTCTTCCACAACTCTTTAACCAAATCTATATCCTTACTCCTCAACTTCTAAACTTGACGATCTAAAACAACTATAGGTTCTTCCTCATATGATAGCGAATCCTTCAAACTAATCTTCTCAATAGGAAACACAAATGAATGATCTCCAATACATTTCTTAAGAATTAATACATAAAATACCGAAAGATCAGAAGCTAAACTTGTAGGCAAATCTAACTCATACATTTCTCACCAATCCTCTTCATAATCTAATAGGGACCTATATAGTGAGTACTGAAATTTCCTTTCTTCTCAAATCTCATAACTTCCTTCATAGAGGAGACCTTTAGGAATGCCCAATCATCAACCTCAAACTCTAACTCTCTTCTACTAATATCGGCATAGGACTTCTGGTGATATTGAGCTTTCTGAAGTCACTCTCTAATGACTTTCACTTTCTCCATCACCTAATAAATAAGGTCAGGTCCAAACAAATGGGTTTTACCTAACTCATACCAACCAATCGGTGATCCATACCTTCTCCCATAAAGAGCCTAAAAAATAGTAATTTTATAATGACCCTTTAAGTCATTGCCCATATTCATTCTTATTTTAATTGATAAAGCTTCTTCATAGCTTCCCAAGTCATTACTGACTTGCTAGAACTGATAGTTTGGGTACTTGGAAATTCATTTAGTTTTTAGAACTACTTTGAAGTCTTATTTGGTTCTAATTTACAATCAAGCAAAAACTTCAATAAAACGACCTTAAATGCAAAATCTAACTTTACCAATGCATTTAGAACATCAAAATCTATGTGGTTGCATATCTTATTTGCTTGAAACAGACTCTGGATGCAGCTTGAGGCATTGGCCAAATCCTGAAACCAAGTTCCAAGCTCCAGCCATTGCCTAGCATAGAGAGATATACTATGATTGCGATGGGTGAGGTGCAAACCCATGAACCATGACCATGTCCAAATGGGGTGCGCAAATGCGCTACCCGAGGCCTGGGAAAAGCCTATATAAATATTGTCTTGCCCAAAATTTTGGCCATTTATGCCTCCATCTTGTGCTCTAAAATAGTGAAAAATCATCAAAGTGAGTCCTGTGGGTTGATTAGGAGCTTTAATAACTCATGTAATCAAATTTTTTTATAAATCTAAGGTAAGATTCCTTCAAGTTTGGTGTTAATTTCTTTATTTCTTGACCTAAAATCCCAAATGGGTTGAGGATCAATTATAACCACAAATGTAATTGATTTACTTAAATTTCTTAAAGGTTTTATCTCCCTAATGATATTTGAATAATGGGATGGTCTTAAAAACTCATTTTTCAAAGGTGGGTCCCACTTGGGGTTTTGGTGTCATTTTGGACCCATGAGACAATGGTAACATAATGGGTATTGTTATTCTTGTAATAATGCTTAGATTGTGTTATGATAGCTTGGCTTGTGGAAGAAGCTTCAAGAAAAGGGAAGGCAAAGATTGTTGGTTCGTGAGCTACTTGTACTCAAGGGAGGTTCGGCTTGCTTGTAGTTAGATTAAGTTGAATTGTAGTATATTTATGACATCTTGTGAGATTAGGTGGGGTCTTAGATGATAAATGTGTAAATGGTGATGCTTGGGATAGTTGATTCTTATAGGCTATTAAACTTGTAAAGTGTGATGCTTGACCTATAGCCTAGAACCTTAGATAGTTCTACTTGTAGTCTCATAAATAGTATGAGAATACTTTAGTTCCTCTAGTTGATAAGAGTGTCATTGTTTGTTTAATTATGCATTTATATATTGATGAATTGATCTTTTGGTAAACTCTCTGGTGGTATGGGATGTCGTGATGAGTTCTTGGCTTTGTGTTCTTTTGGTGTACACTCCAGTGGTATGGGATGTCTTAGTGAGTTCTTTACTTTGTGATATTTAGGTGTACTTCTCGGCAGTATGGGACATTGTGGAAACTTTTTTTTCTTTGCACACTAAAGATGACAGGTGTGATGATTATGGTAATTACATGATCGTTATGGTATTTGTTGTTATGGAATGTCGTGCTATTATTCTAGTTGATTAGTTATATTATATAGTGAAATCAAAGAATATTCCTAATTACAAGGCATTTAGGAATGTTTCACTTTCTTGTTGTTCTAATTTTTGGCTATGGATTCTAAGGTAATGAACTCTTCTCTAAATCTTCCTTGGTTCAATTTTTGGATCATGTCCTCTCAATAATCTAAAGTTCATGGAAACTCACCTTTCCCACTCAAGGGATAATGGGGCACAGATTTAGTCAAGGGTCGTAGTCTTTAGTTTTCCCCATGGAGGCCTACCGGTCTCTACTGACCCTATTTTGGAAGGTGGAAATCATTCACGACTACCTCAAGGAGAGGTTATTAGTATCGAGTTTTAATATTTTGTCAATCTATTGACCCAGATAGTGACAATCCTGTCATGCTGGTCTAGTCCTATTAGTACAGGAAGGGATGAGTCAAGGTCGATAAATAGGCAAGGTAAGGGGGTCTTAGTCTTTGAACAAAGAGGAGGTTAACGGTGTGGTGGTAAGTGGTCTAAGAGGAAAGAGTTGGGTGGGTTCTAACTCTTATTCTATGTTTTGTGCTCTCTTCCCAAATTCGTTGGGAGGTAGGTGTTCTCATATTGGTAATGCTTCTAGGGCACAAGGTGCCCAATCTCGGGCCAGCGGATCCTATTCCACATAATTCTACCCTTTTTGTAATTTTATGGTCGATCGCACCATGATTTTTGTGGGGAAGGAATAAATTATTATTTTAGTTATGGTTAATTATGACACATGCAACGGGAATGTCCCATACAGATTTTTGCTTGAGCAAATAGGATATCGGTTGCTACTTCCCTAGATCTTGCACCAAGGGGTTCTACTTCGGGTTTTGCCTCTAGTTGGGATCATCTTTATGCTATTAATATAACTCAGGAGTCTGGGGCATCTTCTGATACCGACACGGGTATGCTGAAAACTCCTTTCTTTGTGGTGTGAATGGTTTACTTGGTTTCAGGCCCCCTCTCTTTTGTGACCTCATTTGTGGCTGTGTATTTTGGTTTTGGTGCTTAGGTTTTCTGAGCTCTTTTCTTTTGTCTCTACCTAGGTAGGTGACTCTGTAATTGCCAAAAGAGTATATAGGAATATGTGGCATCTTTCGGTAATAAATAAGTCTTGGTGGATTTATTTGACTCGGATATGGTGGATATAGATGTCATTTGGGGAATGGATGGGTTGCACTCGTGCTATGCATCCTTAAATTATTGGATCCATAAAAAGGTTATCTTTAGGATCCATGGTGAGTTGGTTATGGAATGGAAGGGTGGTTTCAATCCCTAGCTATTAAGGAAAAAGTTTATATCATATATTAGAGATCGGAGATTGGTCTCCAAAGGGATGTCTCTATTATTTCCTTTGGTCTGGGTTACAGATTCTAACTCGAAAGGTCCTTCTTTGCATTTGGATTTCATGGTGAATGAATTTAATGAAGTCTACTTGACGACCCTCGTGGCATTTTTCTAATGCATAAGTTAGTTTAGGATTGGTTTTATATCAGACATTTATCTAATTTTTGTTCTTTCCTTATAGAATGGTTCCAGTTGGGTTAAAAGAGAAATTAAGGGATATTTTAGATAAAGGTTCCATTTGTTCAAGTGTCTCTCTGTGGGGTCCTTTTGTGCTTATATGCATAAGGGGAATTGTTCCCTAGAAACTACATAGGTTGTCGAAGGGCGATTAAGAAAGTTAGAGTGTCCTTCTAGTGGGGAGGACCCTATATGTATATTCCATCTTACATGGGGTACTTTCCTAGTGGTTCATGGTGGTTGATAGAAACTAAGTATGAATCTTAGATATTTGATTTTGGTAAAGGGAATATGTTAGCTCAGGGAATAGCAATGTAGGAATTATGGAGGTAAATTGGTAGGTTGGATAAGGCGTATGGAAGGAGTAAGGTTGATGGCTTGGGGAAAGCAATAGTGGGAAAGTTGTGACTTATAGGCTAGAGGTTCAGGTTGAACTGGTGGAATAAGGGTTAAATCATTGGATGGGTTAGAGCACGGGGTTTGTATGACTATGCTAGATGGGGTTCTAGGTAGCATTTAGATGAATAAGGTTTTGGTTATAGGAAAACTAAGTGTCCCTAGTGTACGTCCTTGATGATACCCATTAGAGCGAAGTGTTGTGCTTATAGGTGGCATGGGATGAAGGTTAATGGTTAATCTAAAATTTGCCCTTTAGCGGTGAACTTTAAAGAAAGATCGGATTACATATTCTAGTGAATCTCTTCTACCTCAGTTAAGGGAGTACTCTACTAGTATTGCATGCTTTCTATTAGAATATATGCCTAAGGTTCGCATTCTGCATTTGCCTTGTTTCCTAGATCTGAGTCTTGACCTTAGTTATGTTATCTATGGTTTATGTGGTTGTGTTTCTTTTGGTGTCCAGTTCTAAGGACACCTTTTTTGGTATGGTTTGGTTGGTATGATTCTTCATTATGACCTAGGTGGTTGTTATGAAGTACTAAGTTCCTATAGTGTCGTGTTTTGCTTCAGGTATCTTGCCTTGGGTGGCATGGATAATTCTTGTAATTTGGTTCCTTAATGACTTTTATTATGTTAGGATGGTAGTGGCTCGGGAAGCATGGTGAGGTTTTCGAACAAGGAATGTAGGAGTACCTAAGAGGAGAGAGTCTGGGGTGACTACTAGAACTATGGTTTTGGAGGGTAAGGTAAAGTTGTGGTCATGAGAAATGGTTAGGAAGGGAATAGGTGATGTAAACCTTTGTAAAATTATAAAAGGTGCTAGATATTTGGAAGGATAGATCATACCATGGGTACATAAGTGGTAGGCTTGAATATTGTGATTGGTAGATATACCAATAGTCATGTTGGGTACTTAAGAAGTTTGATGAGGTATGATTTATGAAATGGTTATCATATAATAATAAGTGATGGAAGCGAATTAGTGTTTCGGGATAGATGTAAGGAGTAGAACCCAGTGGCCTAAGTTAACTCTTTTTTGCTTTGGATAGGTTTGAACATAGAAGTGGTGGTGTATAGTTAGATTCAAGCTATTGTAGTGATGTGTTTTACAGAAATTGTAAGTTGAATTAGACTTTCTCCCTAGCATGAGTCCATTCATTCAGTATTCTTTGTGGTTGTGTGAAGGTGAGGTGTGGATGGTCCTTCATTGGTTGGTATTGGTATCTTAGATTCTTTGTTCCTTATGGAGGTCCCGGTGAGGATCTTAGATCAGTAAGTTTTCCCATTGCAAACAAAAGGAGTGGCTTTGGTAAGGGTTCCACGGCGAAACCAAAAGTCTGAGAAAGCCATTTGGGATGTGAAGGGGGAATGGAGTCCAAGGGTCCGCGTTGGTTCTTCATTTCGGAAATTCGTATGAAGGGTATGTGATTTATGATACATTTTTGTTTTTCTAATTTGGTTAAGGGTAAGGAATGGTTCCTCTTGTAACTTTGTTTTCTAACTTAGTCAGAGGTCGGGATGGAGATGTTGGGGTGTAAATTGTGCTTGGGGTATGTGATAATCTTCTCATCTTGGTGTGTGTCCTTGTTTTCTAATTTGGTTGGAAGGGAAGTTTGATATGTGTTAATGCATCATCTCGTTCTTGTTGTCACCCTTACCGATCATTCGAGGATGAATGATCCTAGTAGGGTAGACTATAACACCCCCGGATTTGGACCCTCGCAAAAATTCTTGGGTTTTGGACTTTCAGGACTTGGTATGACTCAAGGGTACCATTCGTACCCTTGGATACGGGATAGGGGATGTCTTGATGGATCACTCGTATGTTGGAAAGTAAGGTTGGATTAGTTACTATCCAAGATACGACTCACCACAATACGATTTGTATGGTGGGATACAAGGGGTACAATGCCAATTCGTATGAAGCTTATTGAGCTGACGAGTTGAAACTGTCCAAGGTACAGATGTGGGTACGGTTTGGGGTACCAATCATACCCTAAGGTACAAGTTAGGTAGGTGTAGTCGTATTGGTACCAATGTGGAGGGTCTTGGTGAGGTCTAAGGTACGAGTTAGGGTACCACTCGTACCCTTGGATACGGTTTGCATGGTTAGGTCGTACCATACTGAGAATGGATTTTCAACTTTTAAGTTGGGTACCTTTAGGACATTTCCCACCCCAAAACCCTTATGTACCCACATTATATAAACCTTGGTGGCCTTTCAATACTTGGTAAAGAATAGAAACACTCCAAATACTCTCTCAAACTCTCTCTTGAAGATTGGAGGCTAGGTTTCTGCAAGTGTTCTTTAAAGGGCTCAAAAGTTAAGTTACTCTTTGGAATCCTCTTGTATAAGGCATGTACTTCTTTCCTAATTGTTAGTTACAACTAAATTCATGATTTAATGAGATTTAAATAGTGATTTATGAGTCATAAATGGTGGTTTTGGAAACCAATGTTGAGGGTCTTGATGCATATTGTTGGGTCTTGGTTTAAACTATGATTTTACATGTTTTTGGTGATGCTTTGCACATGTGGGTTCTTGTTGGTTATGGTTTAACAAATAAGTCATGAGTAACCCAAATTATGATGGTTTATGCTTTGGCTTTAGTCTTGGTAAAGGTATTCCCTCAATATGTTTAATAAAATGCTTGAAAGAATGTTTTCACTCTATTGTTGAACTTTCATAGGAACTATTGCATGGTATGGTTTGGTAACCCTAAATAGTTTAAATGGTTTGGAATGGATAAACGGAATGGTTTAGATGGTCGTGATTATTTTTAATTGAACTCCTTGTGGGATACGCTGGAATCCCCAAGTAAACATGTTAATGAACGACTTGTGGGGTACATGGGACTCCCCATGCTAACTTGGTAAATGGGTACACGGGAATCCCTTAACCTCTTAAGGTTTGGCTATGGACAGTACTTGCAAGTTATAGTCAGTATAACGATACCACTATTAACAGACTTGGTTAATAATAAATGGAATAATGGATTGGTTGGTTGGAAATAGTTTTAATTGGTCAAAAAAGGCACAGTGTGATAGCTAACCATGAAGGTGAGAGTCCAATGGATAAACATTGGAAACTCATGTTTGCCGACATGAGGGGTAGGTCATGGCGACCTTATATGATACTACAAGGTACACGGGAACCTCTAAGTACCTTGTACATATGTATCATGTAGGGTGAAGGGTACTTGGGAATCCCTTACTATTATGGTATCTCCAGCTCGTGCGGCTACATGCATCAGGGCCTATTCAGGGGGTTACATAGGACCCATATATCCCATGGGTGGTTAAGGATTGTTAAGATACACATACCCAGGGTAATGGTTTCAAATGCAAATTAAACCTAATTTACTTTCCCGGCATGGTGTTATATATATATATATATAGATTGTATGCATATGGTTGGTTTACTTGGTTTTATTGAATGGCATTATTTTATCCTTATCTTGAGTACATGCTAGTGTTCACCCGTTAACCCATCTTCGGGAAGTTGTATCTCCACGTGATGCAGGAACCGGCCATTCTACTTCTCCTGCTTAGTGATCGGATTCGGGATCAGCTATTGGATTGAAGTGGTGAGCTTTCATAGTTTAGAAGGCATTATTTATGTCGGGGGCATGTCCCGACTAGTACTCTTCGGTTTAGTTTAGAGGATTTGTATGGACAATAGTGGAATTGGGTATGTTATGGATGGATTATGTCATATACATAAACATACATTAAATTATTGTCTTGGTTTTGGTTTATGGTTTTGGTTTATGGTTTTGGTTTGGTTGGTTAGTAAGTGGATTGACTTGGTTGGGTTGGCCTCGGATATAGGCTTATCCCAAAGTCATTTCATGGATAAACTCTCTATCTTGTTATATGGTCGGAATTCACCCGACTTAGGGCATACGTTGCTTGGTTGGGTTGGTCATCGGGGGTGGTCTCCGGTCTTGGATGGAATTGAGATTGCCTATTACGACAAGGCCCTAGTTCAGGTCGTGTCATAGGAACCTGTACATGTAATCCAAATATACTAGACATAGACTGGCTCTAGGGAGAGATAGAGCTCACCAAAATATCAGCTGAAAATGGCAATAGGGCCAAACGTTGACATTTGCTATCCTTTGGATCTGAGCCTGCATCAATAAATGTTGTTCTCCCAGGACGTCAGTACATAAACAACATGTACTGGTCTGAAAGAATACAGAATAACAGCTGGAAAAGTGAGGAAACTCATATGCATCAAATATCAAAGTGAAAAAGTATGAGCCGACAAGTAACACTTATACGACATGAAACTGTAACCTATGCACCATTCTTATCCATACCTTATATAATATTTAGAAAGACATTTATTATAATATTGAGCCTATAATTTTCCCAGGTGATATATTTAACCAATATGTACTACAAATGATCACAAATGGCCTCCCGAAGGCAATCTGAGGCAAGTATAAAGAATATGTGCTCAATTACTCGTTGTTATGATCTCGTATGCCCCGCCCAGGGGCTCACTATGATACGACCCGCCCTGGGGCCTTGTCGTAATGGGTGTCCCAAGTCTGACTAGGATCGAAGACCACCCCTGTTACCTAACTCAACCTCCAGCCGCCTGTCCTGAGTTGGTTAAATTCTGAGCATGTAACAAGATAGTGAAGAAGCTCACATAAAGACTCTGGGAATAGATCACAACCGTGACTGACCCAACTGAGTCCAACCATCCCATACCAATAATACAACCATACCAAACCATACCAAAACATGGGCCATAGACCAGGCCATAACCAATGATGTTCCAAAATAAGATATAATCAATCCCAAAATAAAATAGGATGGAACAACCAACAATCTCGTCCAATGATGTCAGTCCTTCAGCTTATTTCAATGCCAAGGACGACATTGATACCGATTCCGGCCATTCCAACCTATAGAAGTACCACAAAGCCTCTAACCAAAGGAGTAATGAAATTCAGCTAGGACATGCCCCCAACCATAGCAGAAACCAATATCACATATGAAATCAAAGTGTTTAGAAATATCCAAAATATAAAATGGAGCCTTCCAAAAGAATGGAAGCTCACCACTTTAGTCCAAATATTGTCCCCGAGTCAATCACTATGTAGGAGTAGAACAATCGGTTCCTGCATAGCGTGCATATACAGCCGCTAGTAGATGGGGTTAGTGAGTGACCGCTAGCATGATCTCAGGATAAGGATAAAATAATACCATTTATAAAACCAAGTAAAACCATCCATATGAACACAACCATACATATATATATAATAATGCCAGGAAAGGGGACCGGGGTTAGCATGCCTTTAAAACCCTTACCTGGGTTGTGTAGCTTTGTCGTCCTAAACCACCCACGGGCTATATGGGGTCATCTTCCCCTACTGAAAGGGCTTTAGTGCGTGTAGCTGCATGACCAGGGAAGCATCCCTTGAGTGACTAGTACATAGTGTGACATCATGCACACGGTCACCAACACCAATCTCATATCGACAAATATGAGTTTCCAGTTTTGGTCCCTTCTCGACCTCCACCTTCCACGGGTTTGCTACACATCCCTGATTATTGCCCAATTAAAGCCAATTTCCAAATAATCAAACCATTATCCATTTATTATCCAAGGCCATTAATATTTGTCTCGTTATACCAATCCTTTCTTGCAAATATCATCTATAGCCAACTATTTATAGGTTTAAGGGGACTTTCAGTGCCCTTCCATTTACCATATTAAACCATTTGGGGGATTCCATGTATCCCGTAAGCATATCCATTTATCCATTTACCTTTACAAACTATTTAAACCATGCATAATTCCTTTACAAAGTTTTAAAACATGAAAGAGCTCAATTAAAAGTAGTCAATGCAATGAACATATCTTTGTAAGCATTTTGTCAAACACATTGGGGGAATAATATGACCAAAACCAATTCCAATTACCATTAAACCATTCACATGCAATCCAATTATCTAAAACAACCATTAATGCATATAAAAGAATAATTAAAACTATGGGAAACCATGACCAACCATTTAACATCAAAACCCCCAATTTATATTTGAAAACCAAAATTATGCAATTAGTGAAATCATGGGAACATTCATAAAAACCATGCCTTTAGTTAGAACTAACAATGGGGGAAGAGAACATGCCTTAAACCAAGATAATGATGGAAAGAAATGACCAAGACAAGCCCCAAATTGATCTTTTAGTTGAAACCCTAGCTCCCCTTGCCCAAAAGCTCTTGAGGGAATTATAGAGTGTTTAGAAGAGTTTCTAAGTGTTAATGAATGAAATAATAGGGTAAATAACCTTCCAAGTAGGCTAGAAGTCGTGGTATGTTATTAGGATAGGTAGGGAAATGTCCAAAATACCTCCACTTAAGTTGCACCAAAATCACATCACAGGGATACGACTGACCCATAAGAGTCGTACCCTCTGATACGATTGGTATCCTTCACTCATAACCTAGAATCAACCCTTGGATCCAACACTGTCCATCATAAAACTCATCTAACCAAGTCATATTGCCAACATATGATTCGTACCATTCATTCGTACCCCTGGCAGATTTATACCCAAGGAATATTTAGACACTGTCCACGATATGAGTCATAGTGAGCAACTCGTACTCAGATCCAACCTAAGTAACCAAGTCTAAGATTAAGTTAAGGAACCAAATGATCCATAACCACCAATACGACTCATACCCCTAAGTCATCTCCATTTAAGTAACCAAAATCCTTCCCGCTAACCAACACTGGTCAGTATAAGACTGGACCATACCATCCGTACCCCAACACACGGCTCATACCCATGAGTCGTATTAGGTCTAGAGACCAGAATTCCAGAAAATTTTCTAAGGTATAGAAACTAGGGTGTTTTACACTATAAGGGCCTTCCTGTAGGCCATATATGTCATATGTTCGCTCGAGTCGGAGGAAACCAATGCATGACATTCCAACTGACTCCAAATACAAATGATACCATAAAAGGCGGGTACACCCAATGGTTGAGCTCACTATAATGGTCTGGTCTCGAACCTGTGCAAAAAATCATGTCGAGCGATATACCAAGACAAACCTATGTATCTTCCCATTGGTAATATTTATCAAATGATGCCTTGAAGTCCTATGACATATGGATTACAATAATAATCATCTAGCTAATACATGTGAGTACGACTATGTTGTTTCCATTTATATTTACTCCTAACATGCGGAATATATATCGTGGACTAAGGGCTTCAAGTATAAAAACAAACTTATGATAATATGGAACTATTATGGAAACTTAACACAAAAAAGGAAAGATACTTATAAGCTTGATGGTAGAACGAGGGAATGATGAGTACGAAAATATAAAGGTTCTATCTTTGTATTTTATGAGAATTATCTTATCATTAATAAGAAGGAACACATGATATAGGGTGGTTCCTTAGGGGCGAGAGAAGGTTTAGCTTTACATACCTTAATGTTTTACTAGCTACGATAGTATTCCGAACCTTTATTCTTCCAGTAGCCTGATTAAGATATCTGATAGCCAATCTACTAACAACAAGAATAACATATATGTCCATTAATGACCCGTAGATGCATTTAACAAATTATTCCAATAATCTTCTATTATGATCAAAACCCATCAAATTTCAGAACAAGAATTCATAATGAATTCTAACTTTTCCAACTTATTCAATTCAACGCTAAATCCACGAATTGATAAGAATCTCTAAAACCCTTCTTTTTTTACAATTTCCCTAACGCACCCTGGACTGGGGCCTTATCGTAATGGGTATCCCAAGTCCTCCTAGGACTGGGGACCACCCCCTTAACACAAACCAACCACCTTATAAAGCCTTAGATGAGCTGAATTTCAAGCATATAACAAGATTGTGCAATTCTCTCATAAAGACTTCGGGATAGGGTCACAACCATGAATGACCCAACCAAGTTTGTCCATACCAAACCAACCATCTATACCATACCAAACCAAAAATAATATTGAAACATAATATAAAAGTCAAACCCAAAATTTAATACAATGGAATAGTGACAAATTATATCCGATGATGCCAGCCTCCCAGCTTATTCCAATGCCAAGGTTGATGCTAATATTGATCCTGCCCATTCCAATCCCCAGAAGTACCACAAAGCCTCTATCCAAAACAATACAAATATCTGGTTGGGACATGCCCCCAACCATGGCCAAAACCAATATTCAAAAAGAAAATAAAAGTCTAAGAATGTCAAACATGAAATGATGCCTTTCGAAAGGATGGAAACTCACCACTTCAGTCTAATAAGTTGTCCCTAAATCAAGTACTATAAAGGAGGTGTCAAATATCCGGTTCCTGCATAGAGTGGGTATACAGCTGCCAGTAGATGAATTAGTGGGTGAACACTAGCATGAATCTCGGGATAAGGATAAAGTAATACCAGTTATTAAAACCAAGTGAAAATCATCCAATGCAAATAACCAATCATATATATAAGTGATGGGAAAAGGTACCGGGTTTAGCATGCCATTTAAAACCTTAACTTGGGTCATGTAGCTTAGCCGTCCTACCACCCATAGGCCATATGGGTTTAGCTTCCCCTGCTAAAAGGGTCTCGGTGTATGTAGTCGCACGACCAGGCAATAACCCAGGGATGACTAGTACATACCTCCAATATAAATGTGACACTCGTAAGTGGCCATCAAAGACCCCTCATTTCGACAAATATGAGTTTCCAGTTTTTATCCCCCTGGGATCGCCACCTTCTACGGCTTAGATTACACTCCTCACCATTAATGCCCAATTAAAACCAAGTCAAAATAATACAATTATCCATTTATTAACCGAGGCTATTTGATAAACCAGTGGCATCGTCATACCACCATACTTGTAAGCATTATCCATAGCCAAACTATTTTTACTAAAGGGACTCTAGGTACCCTTTCCATTTACCATATTAACCTCTTGGGAGACTACCATGTTCTCCACAAGCATAAACAATTAGCCTTTAAACTTTATAAACCATTTAAACCATTTTTAATTTCATGCATAAACTGAAAAAAAGAGTTCCCTTTTAAAAGAGTCAATGTAATAAATATATCTTTATAAGTATTTAATAAACACCTTGGGGGCATAGTATAACCAAAATCAAATTCCATTACCATTAAACCATTACCATGCAATTCCATTATCCAAAACCACTATTAATGCATAGAAAGCATAATTAAAACCATAGGAAATCATAACCAAGCCTTTAACATCAAAACCCCCAAATCAATGATTGAAAACCAAAACCATGCAAAATTAAAAACCACGAAATCAACCATATAACCATACCTTTAATTGAAATTACAAGTAGGGAAGAGAATCATACCTTAAACCAAGAAGACTGATGGAAATAATTCACCAAGACAAGCCCCAAAATAATCCCTTAGCTGAAACCCTAGCTCTTTTCCCCAAAAGCTCTTGAGAGAATTATGATATGTTTTGGAAGAGATTCTAACTGTTTAAGAATAAAATAATAAGGTAAATAACCTCCTAAGTGTATTAGAAGTCATGAGTCCTTATTAATGTAAGTAGGGAAATGTCCAGAATACCCCCATAAAAACCTAACACAGGGTTTCCACTGACCTCCTAACGAGTCCTAACCTAGCTTACGGTTGATACCCACCTAATCATAACAAATCCTCAACCATGGATCAGACACTGTCCAGTATATGACTCATCCAACCAAGTTGTAACCTCAGCATACGATCCGTACTGTAACGCCCTGATTCTCAAGAAACGGAACGCCACATGGTTCTTATGATCCCGAAGGACCACAAGCTTACCTTTTTTCTGATATTTGTACTTGTTTACTGCATATTATAATAAAATACATGCGAAAACTGGCTAACACTTTTCATAAGGTTCAAACATCTAGAAATATACAATACCTTAAACCACACATTAATACATCTGTCTGAAAAGCCGCTACACTGCCTGAACTGTGGAGTTGAAGGGATAATTCCCCAACTAACTCTATCTACTAAAATCAAATACTGTAATAACAACATCATCGGATGATAAAGACTCACTGCTGCACCCATGGCTGTATACAAATAACTTCTAAGATGCTCCAAGTTTCACTCCTCTGAACCTATGGTGCCCCAAAATAAAAGAACACCATAGCGCAAATGCGTCAGTACTAAGATGTACTGAGTATGCAAGAAGGGAAGGCTAAATGCAAGGGCTTATGCACGAACATTTAATCAATAGAATAATCATGAGAATAACAAACGAGTACACATATATGAATGCACAGTTCACAACCACTATAACAATTATAACGACTCCAGATACCACAGCTCGGATACCACTTTACTATCCTCGGAACTCACTACTGTATTGGGGTACTGCATTACTGAATCAGAGGATACCAACACTGATCAATCGAATACACTCACACCCCTGACTCCTAAAGATTTATACTGACACAGAAACTGTGGGAAGTAGTTACATAACTCACCATGACTCCTCATAAGCAACTGAATATGTGGGGGTGCATGCAATAAGTTGACTAATATCTTCGATTTCGTAAAACATGCGTACAGAAAATAAAGACTCACATGGCTTGAATTTCATTATCCATAGTTCTCATAATATTATAGATAGGAAAACATAAGTAAAATCCCATAAATCATCATAAAATCATCAATATTCATCATAAATTCTCATGAATCATCATAGACAACCAAACTCATCAACTCAAGACTCGGAGCGACTCGATAGTTCAAGAAACATACTCTTATGGATAGGGGAGTTTTCTATAACCGACAACCCCACGTGAGCCGCATGGAATAACAATGTTTGCCCTCCTAGGGAGAGCACTCCCATTGGCAGGAGTATTGTACTCTTGCCAGGGAGTACAACCTTAAAGCTTTCATAATCACAATTCGGCTCTCTGGCCAATAATATTATCATAAACAACCCTACGGTGGCACATAGGTTTGGGAAAATATCAAATTTCCCTCTCGGTGCTAAGTAATACTCCCCGACTAGCTCAGAACGCGTTAGGAAATCCACCACAACATCATAAGGGTCTATCATAAAGACTAAATCAAATCTCTTTCTCATTTATCAAATCATATCAATTTGTGGATTCCTAACTCAACACATTTTAGCTCAAAATATTGTAATTTTCCTAAACATCAACATGGTATCAATAACAAAAGCATTTTGTCTCTGCGAGATTAAAATCAATATAAATCATCCCGACTCTGCGGATACAAATCAATATTCTCAAATGATCATTCTTTCATTTCAATACTCAAATCATGACAATACCTTTTGAAAAGCATTTAAGATCTTCAAATCATAGTAAGATTTTGTATGTCGTAATGTAACTCAAATCATGGATCTTATATCAAGAATTCTCAAAAAACAATTTCATAGTAGTGGTATGCAATTTATGGCATAAAATCTCAATTCAAGAAAATAAGATAATAAGGTTATTATGTATACCAATATTGGATGATTCAAAGTTCCATAAATCATATCTTGAAAACACTTGAAATATCAACTCATGGTAGAAATATGAAATTCACCATATCAAATCATAACTTGGGAAAAATAAAGTAATCATGTACATCAAAGCTTAAACAATTTATATTTTCATAACCTCATAATTCTTCATTAAAACATCTTGGGTATTTACCCACTTTACAAAATCATGAAATTTCAATGATAAAATCAATTCTTTGGGCACAAGAATGAAAAGATATTCTTGTTCAAAACCCCACATACTAAGTTCTCACGGAATTCATTTTAAGTTCTCAAATCATCGAAAATTCATCGATCGTAGCACGACTAAGATTATTGCGGAACTGACTCAGCTCTAGACCAGCAAACTATTTCGGGCATACATACCCCCAGCAATCAATAACATAAGTAATATGTAGTATACAACAATGCATACTCACATGCCCACAGGCCATCATGCACCATACATTTATTAACACCTCACACAAATCATTTGAAGATCATATTCATATACAAGTATTGGGATCTCATGCCATTACATCGTAGATTATTCAACAAGGATGCATATGGTTAAGGAAGAATACAACATAACATAGTTCATCCAATCGGGATACACACAAATAATATACATTCAACACATCATGGTTCACTTCTCAAGGTTCTTTCCTTTAAGATCTTGATATATGCAATTTGACCCATAATTAGACATTTCACACTTAGCGTGGCCTAATGGCCTTATCATTTCCCTTAACCACCATAGTAAACACGTAGCATGCAAGTATGGTATGAACTCATCACTTCGATCACAAGGGGTCATACGATCCATTCTTCTTCAACTAGGCATTTCTACAATTACGTTGCATGCACCATTTAGGGCATAGGTCATTATGAACAATTACATGTGCTACAACACCATCATTCAACTTAATTCCACCCACTAAATCCATCATCCGCACTTACAACCATATCATAAGCCTTCCATACAACATCCCCAATTTTAGACAATAACATGGAGTTCATGTTGAACGTATACATAGAAAGTAGTCTAGTCATTTAGAACTTATTATATCCTAAGAACGTAAATTTATAGCCTCTTAGACAACTCCACAAACACCTTACATGCACTTTTAGGCATTGGTGAATTCATCAAGTTCTCATGTTTTCCGCCACCCCATATATCTCATCCAACACACATAATCATCACATGCATGTATCAACCAACATACACCATCACCACACATATATATGTATCAACCAACATGTGTAATCATCACATATATATATATCAAGTAACATACATAATCCTCATATATATCTCAACCATCAAATATCAATCAACATATATATATACATCATCAAAGTCTAGAAAATATATATATATATATATTTATATATGTATATATACATAACTTGAACTTTCAAAAAGGGATTCGTGGACTCTATGGACGAAAGGAGTCCATAGATAAACACTTGCATACCTTAGACTCCATAGCCGGAAGAGATTGGCGGAAGGAATTCTTGAATCAAAGCCTCCAATTAATTTTCCCCAATTCAAAACCCTAACCCTAACTTGATATATATATATATATATATATATATACATATAAGAGAAATGAGAGGAAAATAATACAAGTTCTCAGCTGAATTGGGTATTTATAGAGGTTTAAAAGAGTGGTGAAAGACCAAAATGCCCCTAAGAAACAAATAAAACCTGAATCTGTCCATGGGGGACTGGTTTGATAGGCTGAAGTAGATCAACCATAACGTTTTACTCCAATATCCAAATTGAATGGAACCAATTTCATTAGAAAGAGGACTCTCAGATCTTTTCGTTGATATATAGTAGCTCACCCATATCATTATGTACAAGGAGTTATGGTTGTTTGAAGTTGGACCAAAAATACGCCTGGCCTCAGTACTTTTTCCTGCACGTTTTACTGTTCACAGTTCGATCGGAATGGTCGTAGTTTGATCGGAATGGTCGTAACTCATTGCTCGAGTGTCCGTTTTGGGTGATCCACATATCGTTGGAAATATTATTCGATGCTCTATGAAATGGTGGGTCTAAATCCAAGAAATGACACACAGAAAAATTATAAATCATTCTCGAAGATAGGATCCCGACACGTTTACGCACAAAATTTCAACGAAAAAAATTTCTAGGGTATTACATCATCTCCCCGTTGGAAACATTCATCCTCGAATATCGCTTGATAGGATGAGAGTACTAATCGACTGAACTTACTTAAGGAACATGAACATCTGAAACTTATCTATACGACTGGAACTACTGATAAACTGGGTGCTTACACCGAACATGTACGCCTGATGCGTGGAACACACACTAAATCAACGAATAATTAAGTTGGATTCTTATGGTAAGTATGCATATCTGATGCATAGATATAAGACTGAATATACTGACAAGCTGACTTCTCAGGAGGAAAATGCATACCTAATACAGAAGTATGTAAATGAGATACTTTCATGAATACATGACTGTCAAACTGAGTCTTTCACTACTACCAATGCATACTTCATGCATGAACACATAACCGAATACACTGACCAACTGAGATCTTTCTACTACCATGGAACATACGGATCTAATTCATAACTGTTTCACCGTATTGCCTTCTGAGTCACACAACTGGATTTCTTAATCACTCGAACTTCTCACAATATGCATGCGTGTCTGATGCATGAGAACACAGTTAAACAGATGTATGAACATGTACTTGAATATATAATGACAACTGATGTAATACTTATGATAAAAATCTGAATATGCAATTGTATGGGGTATCTCCCCCTTGGGACACCACGTCCCTTCACAATTAATTTACAACAGTATCGAAGCGGCGTACAGGGCACCTATGAAGTAAATTATATGCATGATACACAATGCAAGAACTGAGTTATATTCACAACCACTAGGATATTTCACTTCAGAATAATGACATGCTCGGAATTTCCAATAACAGGATTAGAAGAAAAGATGATAAAACAATTCATTCAGGTCTAACTTTATCACTTCCTCTATCATCTCCTCTTACCATTTAGTCATCGCCATACACTTGTGAACACTTGACTAAACTCTGAACTGAATGGAAATCAATTTACTCTAGAGTCTGGGGCACAACGATACACATAAGTGATAACTTAACTCATCCCGGAGAACTGCTCCTGAAAACATAAATTCAATACCAATGCTACTTCTTGGAATACAACTCTTATCTTTCCTTTGTCTCTACAATCATAATCATATACATACACTCTTTTCAACACCTACTTGTCTCGGTAAACACATTATCTGCTTCGATTTCTTCATAGGCTACTAATACCACATTCACATCGTAATACTTAGTTTGGAGTCCACAAACTTACATTCTTCAAAGATTCAAGCTTAGCTTCTAAAACATAACATGAATATCCACAAATCTTTAATAAACATACTATTCTCATTCTAGCCTTCAAATATCACGTCTCTTAAACTTATACTTCTCCACACCATGAGAATCGCAGTTATATCTCTATCAATCAACACATATAATACCCAACTTCCACACTTAGATTCTTACATATATAATTTCAAGCCTATTCATTCACCATATCAACAGCTAACCCCATAAGGCATACTCTACTCACTTTAGAAAACACTGTCCCAAAACTATCAGCGGGGACCGTCAGAGAAAGTTCTATCTAAAAGACTTTGGCTTCACTACTTATGTTACCTTAAGAGTAAGGTAAATCTAACATAAGTAGATCATTACAAGAGTCTACATAACTCTCATAGAAAATCTTGCTATAGCATGATCTGGATCATGAAAGAACGGAAACTCTTCTAAACATCCCATAGCCTCCCGTACATGAATGTGGAGCGCAATACACTCTTGTACAAGACTCTACTAGATGCAGCTTTTCAGACTCCCTAGGACACCTTTTGAACCTTAGGCTCTGATACCAAGTTTGTAATGCCCCGATTCCCGAGAACCAGAATGCCACACGGTCCTTATGATCCCGAAGGACCACAAGCTAACCTTTTTTCTGATATCTGTACCTGTTCACTGCATCATATAATAAAAAACATGCAAAAACTGGCTAATTTCATAGTAGTGGTATGCAATTTATGGCATAAAATCTCAATTCAAGAAAACAAGATAATAAGGTTATTATGTATACCAATATTGGACGATTCAAAGTTCCATAAATCATATCTTGAAAACACTTGAAATATCAACTCATGGTAGAAATATGAAATTCACCATATCAAATCATAATTTGGGAATAATAAAGTAATCATGTACATCAAAGCTTAAACAATTTATATTTTCATAACCTCATAATTCATTATTAAAACATCTTGGGTATTTAACCACTTTACAAAATCATGAAATTCCAATGATAAAATCAATTCTTTGGGCACAAGAATGAAAAGATATTCTTGTTCAAAACCCCACATACTAAGTTCTCACGGAATTCATTTTAAGTTCTCAAATCATCGAAAATTCATCGATCGTAGCACGACTAAGATTGTTGCGGAACTGACTCAGCTCTAGACCAGCAGACAATTTCGGGCATATGTACCCCCAGCAATCAATAACATAAGTAATACGTAGTATACAATAACGCATACTCACATGCCCAAAGGCCATCATGCACCATGCATTCATTAACACCTCACACCAATCATTTGAAGATCATATTCATATACAAGTATTGGGATCTCATGCCATTACATCGTAGATCATTCAACAAGGATGCATATGGTTAAGGAAGAATACAACATAACATAGTTCATCCAATCGGGATAAACATAAATAACATACATTCAACACATCATGGTTCACTTCTCAAGGTTCTTTCCTTTAAGATCTTGATATATGCAATTCGACCCATAATTAGACATTTCACACTTAGCATGGCCTAATGGCCTTATCATTTCCCTCAAGCACCATAGTAAACACGTACCATGCAAGTATGGTATGAACTCATCACTTCGATCACAAGGGGTCATACGATCCATTCTTTTTTAACTAGGCATTTCTACAATTACCTTGCATGCACCATTTAGGGCATACGCCAGTATGAACAATTACATATGCTACAACACCATCATTCATCTTAATTCCACCCACTAAATCCCTCGTCCGCACTTACAACCATATCATAAGCCTTCCACACAACATCCTCAATTTTAGACAATAACATGGAGTTCATATTGAACGTATACATAGAAAGTAGTCTAGTCATTCATAACTTATTATATCCTAAGAACATAAATTTATAGCCTCTTAGACAATTCCACAAACACCTTACATGCATTTTTAGGCATTGGTGAATTCATCAAGCTCTCATGTTTTCCGCCACCCCATATATCTTATCCAACACAAATAACCATCACATGCATGTATCAACCAACATACACCATCACCACACATATATATATATCAACCAACATGTGTAATCATCACATATATATATATCAAGTAACATACATAATCCTCATATATATCTCAACCATCAAATATCAATCAACATATATATATATACATCATCAAAGTCTAGAAAATATATATATATATATATATATATATATTTATATATATATATATATACATAACTTGAACTTTCAAAAAGGGATTCGTGGACTCTATGGATGAAAGGAGTCCATAGATAAACACTTGCATACCTTAGACTCCGTAGCCGGAAGAGATTGACGGAAGGAATTCTTGAATCAAAGCCTCCAATTAATTTCCCCCAATTCAAAACCCTAACCCTAACTAGATATATATATATATATATACATATAAGAGAAATGAGAGGAAAATAATACAAGTTCTCAGCTGAATGGGATATTTATAGAGGTTTAAAAGAGTGGTGAAAGACCAAAATGCCCCTAAGAAACAAATAAAACTCGAATCTGTTCATGGGGGACTGTTTTGATAGGCTGAAGTAGATCGACCATAACGTTTTACTCCAATATCCAAATTGAATGAAACCAATTTTATTAGAAAGAGGACTCTCAGAGATTTCCGTTGATATATAGTAGCTCACCCAGATCATTATGTACAAGGAGTTATGGTCGTTTGAAGTTGGACAAAAATACGCCTGGCCTCAGTACTTTTTCCTGCACGTTTTACTGTTCACAGTTCGATCGGAATGGTCGTAGTTTGATCGGAATGGTCGTAACTCAGCGCTCGAGTGTCCGTTTTGGGTGATCCACATATTGTTGGAAATTTTATTCGATGCTCTATGAAATGGTGGGTCGAAATCCAAGAAATGACACACAGAAAAATTATAAATCATTCTCGAAGATAGGATCCTGACACGTTTACGCACAAAATTTTAACGATAAAATTTTCCAGGGTATTACACGTACCTATTATCTGTATTCCAATAATAATGTAACACGAGGAGGATCAAACACTAACCACCATACAAGTCACTTATATGACTCGTACCCATGCCTTACGACTCATACCCTCAAGTCGTATCTATTCCAGTGTCCAAGACCATCCCACCAACTAAAACTGGTCAGCTTACGATAGTTCTAAACCACTTGTACTCTATCTTATGGCTCATACCATGAGTCGTAATGGGTCTAAAGAATGAGATTCCTGGAAATTTTCTAAGGTTCCAAACTTGGGATGCTTTAGTCTCCACCACTAGGAACTTTTTTCCTTGGATGATGGATATGGTAGGGGTAACCACACATAGAGTTATTTTTATTATCAAACATCAATCCCACCTTTGATATCTCTACTCTTACCTTTACAAAGACAGAAAACAAAGATACAAGAGATGCAACTCTTCCTTTAACAAACTCAAAAAATAAAGATGTGTTCAAGAAACATATACCTTCCGCACAAATATTAGGAGAAGAAAAAAAGAGCGGATACTTGGACTTCAAGTTCTCTTCCACTTTCCACGTGTCCTCTTCCACCTTCTGCTTCTGCCATAGAACCTTAACCAAAGCCACATCCTTAGACCAAAACCAACGAACCTGCCTATCCAATATTTTAACTAGGACCTCTTCATAAGATAGAGAATCTGAGATATCCAACCCTTCCAAAGGCACAATCAAAGATGAATCATCAAAGCACTTTCTCAACATATAAATAGAAAATACCGGATGATCCAAACTCAAACTATATGGAAACTCTAACTCATACACAACATTGCCCGCTCTCCAACCAATAGGAGATCTACACCTCCTACCATACAATGCCTTAAAAGGAGCCATACTAATACTCTTATGATAGCTATTATTGTAAGCAAACTCTACCAAAGGTAGATGTTCCACCCAACTTCCACTATAATCAATCACATAGGCTCGAAGCATATCTTTCAATGTCTGAATAGTTCTTTCCGCCTGCTGATGTTTCGGCTTTTGATGGAATATTTTATATTTTTTTCTGAGGATGATTGTACGTTTTTAAGTAACTGATGTTGTATTTAATACTAGATTTGAGTGTTTTCAGGGTAAAGAGTTAGCTGAAGGAAAAATATGAAAAAATAGCAAAAAAGGGTCACTGACGGACCGTCAAACATGCGACGGACCGTCGGAGTGACTGTCGGAGCTAAACAGAATGCTCCAAGTGAAGAACTCATGTGACGGTCCAAGAGGCGGACCATCAATCTTTGGACGGACAGCCAACTTAGCCGTCTTTCTTAACCAGAACTCAAGTTTCCAGAAGATCCAACGATGGACCACGCGATGGACCGCCGGTCTAGCGAAGGTGCGCCAGCATAAACTTCAGCCCTAAATAGAACCTAACATTCCAGGACCATCAGTGATGGCCCATGCGATGGAACGCCAGTCTTTCGATGGGTTATAATATTGACCGGTAACTTGGACGCAGTTTTTCTGATTTCAAAATTTTAATCCTCTATACCTAGGAACATATAAATACCTAGTTTTAGGTTTTATTTCATATTTTTTATCATATTTTCCAAATTTTGAACATTATTGTAAGCAGTATTTGCTGAGAAACAGCTAGAAGTGTGGATATGAATCTATTATTCATATTTTTTCCACTGAAGATTTAACAACAAATCTTTAATCCCTTGTAAGTATTTTCTGAATCTATTAATGAGAAATACAATGACTCCTTCTTGTTCTTTTATGTAAATGTGTGGTAAAGCTCTCATAAAAAGGATTATAGGATCCTTGATGTGAAAAGATGATTGGGGTAATGAGAATGTTTGATTTCCATGATTAACTAAGGTTGCATAAACCCTTTTGCACAATAATGACCTTTCTTGGTTGCAAACTTAAAGGGTAAGCCCAAGAGCATCACTTGTTTGAATAAAAAGTGTTTGTTGGGAAAAAAAGAAGTTTACATGGAATCTAGAGGCTTTAACCTTTGGGTTAAGGGTTGATACCTTAATGGGATCAACCCACATGAGAGAATATATGAATAAGATAATATATTCTTTAATTTCAAGAGAATTGAAAGATAATCTATTCATTTAGGTTGAGAAACAAATGGGTAAATTATAGGATTCAATAACTCTTGCAATCGTAGTGATTAATTGAAAATTCAAAATAATTCACAACCCTAGATGCTTGAACATCTCGGTAACCATAACTCTAGTTTGTCTACTCTCATTGAATTACTATTTGCAATACAAATTACTTTCTGGATCATTCTCTGTTACAAATAATGAGATAAAATTTACAAACTACTCCATTTTAACTTGGAACCTTTGATCAACAGTCTAGTAACAACCACAATACTTAGTGAACACAGTATTCCCTGTGAGATTAGACACCCAACCTAGTTGGGTTCTATATTTGACAACGACCACTTACTCTCTCGCAAGAGGCGTAACAAATTTTAGCATTGTTGTCGGGGAATACGGTTGTCAATTAAGTTTGTGTTTGTTAATTGACCTTTGGTCAAGTTTCCTAAACTTTACTTTTATTTGTTGTTTTTGTTACTTGCAGGGTAATTATTTTGTATGCCAAGAACACAGAGGTTAGGTGAACCATTATTACCAGAACATCTGGAACCTCAACTGATTGGAAGAATGGCAGACCCACAAGAGGCTGAAAGACTAGCCGCCTTGGCTAAAGCTCAGCTTAATCAACAGAATGACGGCCAACTGGCACGTCATCCTATTCTTGATGATGATGATTTAGGAGATGATTACTTTTTGGATCCTATTAACCCAAGGCGTACAGAGAATATAACTGCACCTGTGAATTGTAATGTAAATAGGAATCATCCCTTCAGGGCAGGGCAGGATCGTCAACCTGTACAGTTTAATCTTAATGATGATGAGGATGGAATGGATGGAGTAGGTGCAACTGGAGCTATTATTCCTCCACCTCTAGCACCAGGATCTAAGTTTAATATTACCAGCACGATGATTCAACTCCTCTATCTCAAGGGGTTGTTCGGTGGTCTTCCAGGAGATGATCCTAACATGTATTTGGTGAACTTTGTCACCATTTGCAAGTCTTTTGATAACCCAAGAGAGGGCCAGAATGCCATTTGCTTGTTGTTATTCCCGTTGTCTCTGTCTGGAGAGGCAACACTATAGCTTAATGGGCTGACTCCCAATTCTATAACCAACTGGAGGTAGTTTAAAGAGGCTTTCCTAGAAAGTTTATTTCTACCCTCCAGGAGGGTACAATTGAGAGATGATATTAGCAACTTTTGGCAGCTTCCAACTGAAGCTCTTCACGAGACCTAGGAGAGGTTTAAAATGAATTTGGTGCAATGCCCATATCATAATATGAATGATATCTATTTGATGGAGACTCTCTATAGGGCATTAAACTCTATTACGAAGACATTTGTAGATAATGTTGTAGGAGGATAATTTATGGATCTCACTTTTCCAGAAGTCTCAGAAATGCTTGATAGGATGACTAAACAAAGTAGAGCTTGGCATACCAGGGATTCTGTGAAAGCAATCCTTACTATGTTTATTGGTATGACTATAGTGCAACACAAGAAAGAGAAGGAACATAATCAGGATATGGCACATTTGAAGATGCAGATGGATTTGCTGACTAAGCATTTATTATCTGGAAAAATAGAAAAGGTGAAAGTTGCTGCAACCCAAGGCAGAACTTACTCTGATTCGGAAGAAGAGGCTAACTATCTAAATAATCGTGTGGTTTCTGAGGCAATAGCCAAGGAATTCAAGGTAAGAACTATTACGAAAATGTTGGTTATAAGGATAGGGATCAAGGGAATTGGAAGAACAAAAATCACAGGAGTGGACAATATATACCTCCTAGAAGCCGAGATAATGCTGGAACAAGCTCGGGCAAAATATACATAGAGGACATGATGGAGAAGCTATTAAAGAGAGTTGAGGCTACCAACTCTAGGTGACTAATATAAAAAGTGATTTGTCTTCCATGAGTCAGTTGGTAAATTCACACTCAACTTCTATCAAATAGTTAAAGTAAATAAGTCAAATATCAGTAGCATTAAATAAGAGGAAGAGCAGAACATTGCCAAGCGATATAGTTCAGAATCCTCATAATGATGGTTCTTGCATGGCAGTTACCATACAGAGTGGTAAGGTGTTACCAGGACCTTCTGTAGGAAAATCTATGATTGAAGATGTAATCAAAGAGGAAGTTGAGCATGAAGAAAGTTATCTAGTGGAATTTGAGAAACTAGATAATATTGATATTTCTTCTAATCATCAGCAGGTTGATGAGTTAGAAAAAGGGAAAGAAAAAAAGGAAACAGTGGTGACTACTCTCTCTAAACCACCGCCACTATTTACTCATAGATTAAAGAAGAAGGCCAATGATACAAAGTTTAGTAAATTCATGGCAATGTTGAAGCAGCTGGAAGTGAATGTGCCTTTGGGGGAGGCACTTGAGCAGATGTTAGGATACGTTAAATTTATGAAGGATCTTGTGATGAATAAGAGAGCAGTAAGCTATGAACCGGTGGATAATCTCCACCATTGTAGTGTTAGTTCTACCAGATCCTTGGTGTAAAAGAAGGCAGACCCATGAGCATTCATCATCCCTTGTACTATTGGGTCTCTTGACTATGCTAAGGCCTTATGTGATCTTGGAGCGAGAATTAATCTGATGCCGCTAGCTGTTTATAAGAAGTTAAGTTTAGGGGATCCTACAACCACAAACATGTGACTTGTGATGGAGGATAGATCAGTGAAGCGGTCAGTGGGAATATTATATGTTGTGCTAGTGAAAGTGGCAAATTTCATATTTCCCACAAACTTTGTTATTCTGGATTGCGAGGTGGATTTTGAGGTGCCCATAATCTTGGGTCAACCTTTCCTTACAATCATAAGTGTGCTTATTAATTTGCGAGCTAATGAGTTCTTATTCAAGCTGAATGATAAAGTGGTTTGATTTGATATGTGCCAATCTATGAAATAGCATAAGGAGATGAGTAGGTTCTCTATTTTTGATATTTATTATGAGGATGAGCAGAAGGTGCTGATAGAGTAGAAATTTGTTGTTGAGCCCTTAGCTACAGTTTTGATAAATTTTGATAGTGAAGGCATTGAAGAGTATGATGAGCCTATTTGTGATTTGATGAGAATGGGATCATACTCTTATGCTCCTAAGAAACTTGATCTGGATCTTAAAAATCACCCAACACCACCAGTTAATCCATCTATTAAGGAGCCATCGGTGTTGGAGTTGAAGGAATTGTCAGGCCATCTCTGGTATGTGTTTCTAGGCAGTGGAAACACTTTAACTGTCATCATTGTGGCTGATTTGGGTGAGCATCAGGTGGAGGCACTTATTTCTATGCTTTAGAGGTACAAAAAGGTGATAGGATGGACTATTGCAAAAATTATTGGAACCCTCCAGGTATTTACACTCATAAAATTTAGTTGGAGGACTGCACACCAATAATTGAGCATCAATTCCATCTAAACCCACCTATGCAATAGGTGGTTAAGAACTAAATCATCAAATGGATTGATTCAGGTTGTATATCCCATTTCGATAGTAAATGGGTAAGCCCTGTCCAATGTGTGCCCAAGAAAGGGGGCATGACTGTTGTAGCAAATGAGAAGAATGAGTTGATTCAACTTAGACCTGTGAATGGGTGGAGAGTTTGTATGTACTATCAGAAGCTCAACTCATAGACATTAAAGGACCACTTTTCAATGCCTTTTATGGATCAGATGCTTGATCGGTTGGTGGGAAGAGGTTGGTATTATTTTTTATGGGTATTCTAGTTATAATTAGATTTCTATAGGCCTGAAGTATTAGGAAAAGATGACATTCACCTGCCTGTATGGTACTTTTGCATTTAAGCGGATGCCGTTTAGATTGGGTAATGCACCCGCTACCTTCTAATGGTGCATAATGTCTATATTTTTTGACATGGTTGAAGACACCTTGGAGGTGTTTATGGATGACTTTTCAGTGGTTGGTGACTCGTTTGAGCTTTGTTTGGTGAATCTTAGTAGAGCCTTGTAGTGGTGTGAGGAATTTAATCTTGTGCTTAATTGGGAGAAATGCCACTTCATGGTGAAGGCGGGCATTGTTCTTGGGCACAAAATTTCAGCCAAGTGGATTGAGGTCGATCGAGATAAGGTCAAGGTTATTGAGAGTCTACCACCTCCCATTTTAGTAAAGGGAGTGTGTAGTTTCCTTGGTTACGTGGGTTTCTATCGGAGATTTATTAAGGACTTCTCAAAAATTGCAAACCCACTTTGCAAACTTTTGGAGAAGGAGGCTAAGTTCAACTTTGATGATGATTGCTTGAAGAAATTTGAATTCCTTCAAGGAAAGCTCGTTGACGCCCCTATTATTATTGCACCGGATTGGTCAAAATCATTTGAGATTATGTATGATGCAAACGATGTTATACTTAGGGTTGTACTTGGCCAAAAGAGGGATAAATTGTTTCATCCTATCTACTATGAAAGAAAAGCACTGAATGGGGATCAAAAGAACTACACTGTCACTGAATAGGAACTTCTTGTAGTGGTCTATGCTTTTAAGAAGTTTCGGGCTTATTTGCTAGGAACCAAGGTGGTGGACCACACTGACCACGCAGCCTTAAGATATTTGATGGAGAAAAAAATACGAAGACAAGGTTGATTAGATGGGTGTTACTACTTCAGGAATTTGACTTTGAAGTTAATGATCAGAAGGGTTGTGAAAATCAAGTTGCAGACCACCTGTCTAGGTTAGAAGGGGAGGAAGCAGTTAGAGATGAATTTGAGATTAATGATGCATTCTCAAATGAGGAAATCTTGGTTGTTGTTCTGGAGAAGATTCCTTGGTATGCAGATTTCACAAATTATGTGGTGAGCGAGGTTATTCTGGAAAATCTTTCTTTTCATCAAAGAAAGAAGTTTCTCCATGAGGTGATACATTACTTTTGGGATGAGCCATATCTATTTCGGTGATGTGCTAATAATATCATAAGAAGGTATGTTCTAGAAGTAGATATGTTGAGTATCTTGGAAGCATATCATGCTTCCCCGGTTGGAGGTCACCATGCAGGTGACCGTACTCCTAGAAAGGTGCTACAGAGTGGCTACTACTAGCCGACTCTGTTCAAGGATGCTTATGAGTTCGTGAGAAGATGTGACAAATGTCAGAGGCAGGGGTCAATCTCCAAGCGCCATGAGATGTCTTTGACGAAGATGATGGAAGTAGAGTTGTTTGACGTCTGGGGAATTGATTTCTTGGGGCCTTTCGTAAGCTCATATAGGATGAAATACATTTTAGTTGCTATTGATTATGTATAAAAATGGGTTGAGGTTGTCGCTTTGGATGATAATGAAGGGAAGAGATTGGTTGCGTTCCTTAAAAGGAACATTTTCTCTCAATTTGGGGTGACATGCACCACTATAAGCGACGGTGGATCTCACTTTTACAATCGAGTGTTTTGAGCTTCCCTAGCAAAGTATTGTGTTAAGAAACATAAGGTAGCAACTTCATACCACACACAAACAAGTGGACAAGTGGAGATTATAAATAGAGAGATCAAAGTCATACTTACTAAAACAGTGAATGTTAGCAGACAAGACTAGTCTAGGAAGCTTGATGATGCCTTATGGGTATACAGAACAGCTTTCAAGACATCCATCGGCTTTTCACCGTACCAATAATTTTTTGGTAAGGCATGTTATTTGCCAAATGAATTGGAGCATAAGGCGTTGTGGGAACTTAGGAGGCTGAATTTGAATTGGAGTAAGGCAGATCAGCTAAGATTGGGATAACTGAATGAGATGGATGAGTTTTGTCTTGATGCATATAAAAGGGAAGATCTTTACACTGAGAAGATGAAGAAGTACCACGACCGGAGGATTTCAAAAAGAGAATTTGAAAATGGAAATTAAGTGCTTCTCTTCAACTCCAAACTAAAGTTGTTTCCAGGTAATGTTAAATCAAAATGGTCGGGCCCATTCCAAGTTAATCAAGTCTACACATCGAGAGTAGTTGAACTTGTAAATGAAGAGGGAAGTGTTTTCAAAGTAAATGGGCAATGACTGAAGTCGTATATCTATCCAATGGACTCGATAAAGTACATAACTACTATCTATCTTAATGATGTCTGATTAATCGAGATAACTACGTCGTACCGCGGCATTATATCAGGTGCTAGTGGAAGGCAACCCACAAGTGCTGTTGTAAGCATAGCTAGAGTTTATTTGATATTTTTGTGCATTTTTGATGTGTTTGTGAAGTGTGCAGGACTGAAAATGCATAAAGAAAGGAGTTTCACAGTTGAGAGGGGGTTGACGGAGAGACTGACAGACCGTCAAAGGTTCGATAGACCGCAAATGGAACCGTCAAAGCAATGGTAAAAAATGTACATTCTATTTGATACCTGACGGTCGAGTTGTCAGACCATCGCTGGTCCGACGGACCGTCAAACGAACCATCATAATGAAGCAGAGCTGCTCAATTTCTGGTAAGACGCTACGGCCAACCTGGCGGACCGTCGCAATCCCGACAGACCGTCAGGTCAGCCGTCAATGTAACCCTAGTTTTGGGTCGGGTAGGGTTAAGTTTGAAGCTTATTTAAAAAACCCATACTTGACCCAAATGCTGTTAAAGAGATAAAATGGGGCGGTTACGTACGTTGCAACCTCTTAAAATTCTGCAACTGATTAACTCCCCCTGGATTCAAATAATCTGAAGTCAGTTATTACCTCTAGTCTTAGTCTCTGAAGTTGCAAGTTAGTTCCACTGCAAAAATCAAGTTATGATCATAATCCTTCTCTCTTTTGTTTCACTGATGAGTTTAGTTATGTGAGGATTACAATGTTTTTAAAAGGAATTTTATCTTGCTTTCTTCTCTTGCCTTGGTGTTGATGTTTTGAGCGTTGAACCCTAGTATACTATATTTTGGGCAAAGTCTTAGTAACCCAGGTGTTTAAAGTAGAAAAATTTGCATTTAATTATTAAATTGATGTCATTGTAATGTTGCAAATCATAGGATGTATACCAGGTGTTCGAAAAAATACCAAAGAGAAGTCTTAATCTGAAAAGGGTTGCCGATGATCACTTTGGCAGACCATTAGATCTGCGACGGGCCGTCTGGTTAACCAATGCAAAGGCCCCAAAAATGTTGTTCACTTGATAGCCGTGACGGACTCAGCGGATTGTCAGTAACCTGACGTGATAGCCGTGACGGACTCAGCGGACTGTCAGTAACCTGAAGAACCACCAGTCTGACTGTCGCAAGACCCTGACAAATCAGCACTCACTAGTTAAGGTTGATGGTCATCCCGACAGACCGTCTCATCATCAACGGACCATCGGGATGACTGTTAAGCCAATTTTTCAACTATTTTCAATATGTTTGATTTTCCAATTGATCCCTTGTACCTTTTTCAGGCATTATGGCATGTAAACTTCCATTAACCAGAGGTGGTGGTAGAGCATGAGGAAGAGATGAGCCTGCCAGGAGTGAGAAGGAACCAGCCTTCAATACTCGCCAAAGATATAGGATACTTTATGCACTCTTCCAGTATAAAAATGAGAGTGAGAGAAGCACCAGCAGTACTATTTTGAGCCCCGATGAGGTAAGGGTTGGTACATCTCATCCCTAGCCAGTTGAGGCTATAACTGAGGCTGCTAATGTGGAGGTACGAAATGAAGTGGTTGAAGTGGAGACTGAACCTAAGGACGCCAATGTGATTAAGCATAAAGATCTTCAAATAAGGGAGGCAATTAGATGGCAACTCAAGGGAGCAAGAGATAAGTTCTATGATGCACTAGAACTGACAGCAAATAGAGCAATCAAAAGGCCATTCTCTGAGGAGTACCAGATAGTGATAACTAAGCTACTTGAGTGTCCTGAACTGGAGTGTCGGTTCAATGAGTACGATTTGTCCTGGATGAGCAAGCCACCTAGTTCATACCAGCCAAATCTGGTAAGGGAATTCTTTGCTAATTATTTGGTGCTGATACTAAAAGATTGTCCCAAGGGGATGAAGATTTCAGACTTTCCAAGCAGGGAGTCAGTCCCAGTCTGAGGAGTTAACATCGACTTCTCAGATCGAACAATTAATAGGATGTTGTTTGAACCTGACTACGAAGCTCCACATGCTTTTCCTGATCTTGAATACCGGCTAACCTCCGTATCTACTCAGAGACCTTGGTTGGTTGGGTTGTTAACTGATGATGGTAATCCCTCCCGGGCAACAAACCTATGTGAGTGCATAGCAAAGTCTTCCCTTAGCTTTAGAGCTAAGTTTTAGTGGGTTGTGGTTTGATTGAGGTTGATGCCAACAGAAGGTGATGCAAATTTGGATAGTCACAGGGTTGTGCTTGTTGCTAGTTTGATCTCAGGGCTGAAAATTGATTTCGGCTAGATTATTTCTGATGAAATGTTTGTGAGGGCTCATAAAGTGGCAAGTTCACTACTATTCCCTTGCTTGATCACAGAGTTATACAGGAAGGCAGGTATTCCTTTGATTTGGGGGTTTGATAATGTAGTTCAGACTACGCATAGGCAGGACATTGAGAAATCAAAAGATGACTCAAAGTTCAAGATGAGGGTCACCAAGCCTCCAGCCTACCAGACTCTGTCCGCACCAGCCCCGGATACCTCAGAAATACCTTCAGGTATGCCATTGCCTATCACTACATATATGTCACCTGAGTATGTGCCACTAAGTACCTCTTCAGGGTTAGGGTCTACACCACCTATGGGTGGGTAGAGTTCACAGAATATAGGCTAACGTAGGAGAATTTTGCAAAGTCGGTAAAGCAACAGAAGAAGTTTCAAAAATAGCTGGACACATGGGCTTCACAGTTCAAGCCATTTGTTGATCAAATTGTTGCAGAAGCAATTCGTTAGTTCCAAAACATTCAGTTGAGGATGGACCACATGGAAGAATGTATCAACAAAAGGCTAGATGGAATGTCCATTACCGACTTGGCCAAGTTCATAGTGGAGTTTAAACAGGCACAAGCTGACATAGGACAGTTAAAGAGTAGGCAGTCTCAGCAGGCCATTTTTTACCCAGCCCTGGTGATGAGTGATTACGATGAATGGATTGTTGATTTGATAGGAAAACCATTGAAAGATAAAGGAAAGAAATAAGTTGATGAGAGCACAGAAATAAAATCTGCTAGGAGAAGGAAGAGAGAAGCAATGACGTCGGAAGAAAGAGAGTTGTATGACATGAAAAAAGCTACAAAAAGGTTGAGAAGAGATGAATAGAGAAAAAAGAAGAAAGTAGAAGATGAAGCTGCTGGTGAATCTACTAGTTCAGCCCCAGCTAGAGGGGCAGGTTCAGACCCAGTTCGGGAAGTGATCCCTCCAATTTTGGAGGATGAGTTTATGAGTACCCCCACCACCATGGGGGTCAACATTGCAATAGGTGAGGACACTGGAGCCTTACCACATTTCACAGACACCTCATATGAACAAGAGGCATTACAAGTATTTCCCCTCCTTTGTACTTAAATTTTATTCATTTGAGAACAAAGCATGTATTTTTCTGTAGGGGTGTACTTGTACCACGGGGGTTTTTATTGTCGGTATTATTTTCCTCCCGTGTGATATTTAGCAGAACCAATATGTTTAGGATTGCATTTTCTTTCCTTAGTTTGCGATGTAAATATTTGATTGTTAATGCTTATTTATAAAGTGTATTTTATTTTTAGCATATTGTTATATATATGGATGATGGATCATGTTGACATAAAGCTATGGACATGTATGTGTGATTATTTACTCTAGTCATTTAGCATATGTGGGCAACCTTTAGTGATTCTGTTATTGCCATTAACATGTAAGGTGTGCATGATCATGTGACAGAAATTCTAAGAGCAGTAGAATGAGTTTGACTCAGTTGCCTCTGTGTGCGAGTATTTATGTAGTTCTTGCTTAGTGTAATACCTAGAACTTACCTGATTCATTGATGTTGTTTTGTGGTTGAGGGAATAAGATGTGATAGCAGGCCTCCTTGTATTTTCAGTCTACTTAGCCAAAGTAATTAACCCCACCAAAAAGAGTTTTCCATTTTAGAACCCTTCTTTGAGCTTGTAGTAATATCTCTTCATCAATAATAACTCTAATTAACTCTCTTTAGGTTGTTAACACCTAACTCTAGCCCTGGTCCAATATTGGACATTGTGTACCTAAACTTAGGCAAAACACCTAAGTTGAGGGTGGCTATTGTCAAAATATTAGATTTCTAATGGAAATTTGATTTAGAACTTAGTTTAAAGCATCTGGCCCTGGTCTATTCAAGACATTGTGCACCTTGACTTACTACATCAACATAAGTTGAGGGTGGCTGATGCTTATATAAAAAAAAAGGGAAATTATGGTACAGTGTGAATGAATGAGAGATGGGTAAGTGAGCTAGTAAAGCAATGGACATGGTAGGTAGAATTCAAGGGTAAAGGAGATTTAAGCCCTAGTGTTGAGTCACTTTTTACCTAGCCTGAAACCATATTACAAGCTTAGAAAAGACATGTTTGATCTTGGTAAATCAACTATAAATGAGGCATTAGATGATAAGGTAAATCCTATGGGTATGTGCACTATGCTCGTAACTTCTTTATTGAGTGTGAGAGTTTAGATTGTGTCCACAAAATATAATGAGTGATGGACTTCATAGCTGTGAGGGCAACTTGAGTTTCACTTAGTTTTGCTAGTCTCTCTAGGATATGATGCCCATGATTGTATGTGTGCTGATATTGAATAAATGTCGATTATAGATCCTAATGTGTTGAAACCATATGAGTAAATTGATAAGTGAATGGTTATGCTAAGTCTAGTTCAATAGGTGATTGCCTATCATTGTATTATCCATGTATGCAATTTGGTGCTGAGTTTCTTGAGGACAAGCAATTGCCTTAAGTTGAGGGTGTTGATGTTTCGGCTTTTGATGAAACATTACATCTTTTTCTTATGATGATTGTATGTTTTCAAGCAACTGATATTGTATTTAATACTGGATTTGAGTGTTTTTAGGGTAAAGAGTTAGCTGAAGGAAAATTTTGAAAAAATAGTAGAAAAAGTTCACTGGCAGACTGCCAGACATGTGATGGACCGCCAAAGTGACCTCCAGAGCTAAAAAGAATGCTCCAAGTGAAGAACTCATTCGACGGTCCAAGTGGTGGACCGTCAATATTTCGATGGACCGCCAACTTGGTAGTCAGGCTTAACCAGAACTGGGGCTTCAAGAAGATCCAACGACGGACCACGCGATGGACCGCCAGTCCAGCGATGGTCCATCAGCATGACCGCCAGCCCTAAACATAACCTGACATTCCAGTACCATCAGTAACGGTCCATGCGATGGACCGCCAGTCTTCCGACAGGATGCCTTCTTGACCGTCAACTTGGACGCGGTTTTTCTGATTTCGAATTTTAAATCCTCTGTACCTAGGAACAAATAAATACCCAATTTTATGTTTTATTTCGTATCTTTTATCATATTTTTCAAATTTTGAACATTATTGTAAGCAGTATTGGCTGAGAAACAGCTAGAAGTGTGGATCTATATCCATTATTCATATTTTTCCTCTGAAGATTCAAGAACAAATCTTTAATCCCTTGTAAATATTTTCTGAATCTATTTTTCAGAAATACAATGACTACTTATTCTTCTATGGAAATGTGTGGCTAAGCTCTCATAACTAGGGTTATGGGAGCCTTGATGTGAAAAGTTGATTGGGGTTGTGAGAATGTTTGATTTCCATGATTAACTAAGGTTGCATAAACCCTTCTGCACAATAATGACCTTTCTTGGTTGCAAACTTGAAGGGTGAGCCCAAGAACATAACTTGTTCGAATAAAAAAGTGTTTGTTGGGAAAAGAAGAGGTTTACGTGGAATCTAGAGGATTTAACCTTTGGGTTAAGGGTTGATTCCTTAACGGGATCAACCCACATGAGAAAATAATTGAATAAGTTAATATATTCTTTAAGTTTGAGAGAATTGACGGATAATCTATTCATTTAGGTTGAGAAACAAATGGGTAAATTATAGGATTCAATAACTCTTGCAATCGTGGTGATTAATTGGAAATTCAAAATAATTCACAACCCTAGCTGCTTGAACATCTCGGTAACCATAACTCTAGTTTGTCTACTCTCATTGAATTACTATTTGCAATAAAAAATATTTTCTGGATCATTCTCTGTTACAAATAACGAGATAAAACTTACAAACTTAAACTCCCTTTTTAACTTGGAACCTTTGATCAATAGTCTAGTAACAGCCATAATACTTAGTGAACACAGTATTCCCTGTGGGATTCGACACCTAACCTAGTTGGGTTCTATATTTGACAGCGACCGCTTACTCTCTCGCAAGAGAGGTCTAATTTTGGTGTATCACCTACCCATCCGACTGTGGGTGGAAAGTCGTACTCAGACTCACCCTAGTCCCCAATCCTTTCTTGAAAGACCTCCAGAAGTGGGACGTAAACTGCATACCATGATCAGAAATAATCGAGACAGGCACCCCATGCAGTTTCACAATCTCTTTAAGATAAAGCTTCGCATAATCCTCAACCAAAAAGCTAGTCTTCACATGTAAGAAATGCGCAGACTTCGTCATCCTATCCACAATGACCCTAATTGAATCAAATTGGTTCCAGTACCGAGAAAGATCGATAACGAAATCCATATTCATCTCCTCCCACTTTCATTCAAGCAACTTAATATCTTGATAAAACCCACTAGTCCTCATATATTCAACCTTAACCTGTTGACACACCAAACACTTGGACACAAAATCAAACACGTCATGCTTAATGCCACCCCCCCAATAGATCTCCTTGAGATCATGGTACATCTTAGTAGAACCAGGATGGACAATATAGTGCAACTCATGCACCTCAGCCAAGATCCTTTGCCGCAAACTGTTACATCAGGAACACACAACCTCCCTTGGTACCGCAAAGTACAATCACGCAAACTCAAAATACGCCACCTTTTGCTCACCAACGCTACCCTTGATTTTCATTAAGGTAGAATCCAACACTTGTATCTCCTTAATATCCACACCAAGAGATGATCTAACCACTTCTTGCACCATCACACCACCATCCTTGGAGTCTAAGAGATGAACTCCAAGATTTTCCAAGAGATGAATATCCTTCACCAATTCTCGTTTTCCTTATTCTACATGATTCAAACTACCCAGGGACAACCTACTACGAGCGTCAGCAACCACGTTAGCTTTACCTGGATGGTAGTGAAGACTCATATCATAGTCCTTGAGAAGCTCAAGCAATCTCCTCTGCCTGAGATTAAGCTCTTTCTATGAGAACACATACTGCAAACTCTTGTGGTCAGAAAAGATATCCACATGGACCCCATTCAAATAATGTTGCCATATCTTCAAGGCAAACACAACGGCCAATATCTCTAATTCAAGAGTAGGATAGTTCCTCTCATGCATCTTCAACTACCTGGAAGCATAGATTATTATCTTTCTATGCTGCATTAACACGCAACCAAGACCAACCCGAGATACATCACAATAAACCATGAACCCATCATTTCCTTCCAGCAAAGTTAGAAATGAAACCGAAGTCAACTTATCCTTCAACTTCTTAAAACTCCCTTCACACGTATCCGACCAAGAAAACTTAACCTTCTTCTGAGTCAACTTAGTTAAAGGAGCAGCTATCGACGAGAAGCTCTCCACAAACAGCCTATAATACCTAGCTAAACCCAAGAAGCTTTGAATATCAAATGGATTCATAGGTCTAGGCCACTTATTCACCACAACCACCTTCTGCAGATCTACCATGATCCCTTCACTAGAAATGATATGACCTAAGAAAGTCACAGGATTCAACCAAAACTCGCACATAGATAACTTAGCAAACAACTGTTGTTCCCTTAAGGTATACAATACTACACGAAGGTGATTAGCATTATCCACCGCACTCTACGAATACACCAGAATATTTTCAATAAACACAATGAAGAAGAGATCCAAATACTGCCAAAACACCCTATTCATCAAATCCATAAACATTGTTGGGGAATTTTTCAATCCAAATGACATCACCAAAAACTCATAACGCTCATACCTAGTGCAAAAAGACGTCTTAGGGATATCCACCTCCCTAACCTTCAATTGAGGTAGCCAGACTGAAGATCTATCTTAGAGAAGAACTTTGTACCTTACAACTGGTCAAACAAATTATATATCCGAGGGAGAGGATATTTGTTCTTGACCATTACCTTATTCAACTGCCTGTAGTCGATGCACATACGAAGAGAACCATCCTTCTTGTGTACGAACAACACCAGTGCATCCCATGGGGAAACACTAGGATAAATAAACCCTTTGTCTAGAAGATCCTTAATTTGCTCCTTGAGTTTCCTTAACATAGCTGAAGCTATTCTATACGGAGGAATAGAAATTAGATGAGTGTTCGAAAGAAAATCAATACCAAACTCTATTTCCCTATCCGGAGGAACACCTGGAAGATCATTCGAAAAAATTTCTGGAAACTCATTAACCACAAGGACCAAAGATAAAGGATGACCTTCTGAATTAGAATCTTTAACCCGAACCAAGTGATAAAGACAACCTTTAGATATTAACCTTCAGTCTCTAAGATAATAAATAAATATCCCCCCTAAGGAACAACCTTCCCATTCTATTTTTTGCTCACCACGGAACCTAAAGATGACCTTACTAGTTCGACAATCCAAATTTGCATAACAAGAATACAGCCAATACATGCCCAAGACTATATCGAAATCTACCATACTCAACTCAAACAGATTCTCCAAAGTCTGTCGTCTACTCATAGATACCACATACCCTCTATAGACCCATTCAACAATGACCGGATCTCGTATTGGGGTAGAAACAAACAATGAATTCAACATAATTTTTGAGTCGAAACAAAAAGACACAGCTACATAAGAAGTCACATAGAAAAGGGTAGAACATAGATCAAGCAAATAATACACGTCACGAGAGAAAAGTTGTAACATGCTAGTAACAATATCAAGCAATGCCTCAAATTCCTGATGGGATGCTAAAGCATAAAACCTGTTCCAACCAGCACTGGAATTAGAAACAGTCACAGAAGTAGATTCCGCACCAATGGGTGTAGGAATAGAAGATGAAGCCACCAGAATCTTATTCTCCCCCATAGCAACCTTATTAGATGGATAATCCCTGAGTTGATGGCCTACTTGGCCACACTTGAAGCACTTATCCCTACCTTCCTCATAAAATACCTGATGAGGACAAATACAAAATTGACAAGGAGGAAATGAATAAATAAATTGACCTCCACTTTCCTGAGACTGGGCTTCCTGTGCCTAAGAATTATCACCACCATGATGACACTTGTCGCCCGACTGCTGGGGGTAAGGAGCACTTGCAGTAGAGGAGGAACCAGAACTCCCCCACTTCTTGTTCTGCTATTTCCCACCATCTCTACCACCTAAGACTGGGAACCTCCCTGATCAGAAAACCTACCCCGCTTACCCTGTCTATCTTCATATTCTGTCTACTTTCTCTTCTCATCCACAACCTACTGCATATGAATAGTTAGCCTCAATATGTCTATATCCCTCATGTGTAAAGCAATTTTGCACTCTAGAATCAGATCTTTGTTCAGCCCAGAAGTGAACTTACTCATTCTCGACCTCATATCATCCACCAAATCAAGAGCATACCTCGAAAACTAATGGAACTTTAAAGCATGCACCTTCACAAATATTCTCCCTTGCCTGAGGTTCACAAACTCCTTAATCTTAGCTTCCCTCAACTCTTGAGGAAAAAACTGATCCATAAAGGCATCAGAAAAGGCCTCCCACAAACCATCATCTTCTACATCACTCATATCTCTGTCCAACTCCTCATACCACAGATAAGAAGCCTCTGTGAGTTGATAAGATACAAAGTTTACTCCTTCTACATTAGTAGCCCTTATTACCAAAAATATTTTAGCCAACTCATCAAGAAAGCACTATGGGTCTTCCTCCACCTTCACTCCCATAAAAGTTGGAGGACCTATCTTCCTAAATTTTCCAAGCCTAGCAGCCTCAACAGATACAACACTGGTTTACCCTGCTCGGCCTAAGCAGCAACCAGTTGGGCAATAGCAAGTATAGACTGACGAAACTCCACATTCATCACATTGCATTGAGAGACCTGAGGAGAAGTAGGAGAAATAGGAGGAACTTTGGTACAATCGGGAATAGGACCATGAGATCTAAGATATACTCCAGACGTAGGAGGTACTCCTTCAGCATTATCCCCAGGTGGGACGAAAGAATTTCCTTGTGTTCCAAATCTAGGAGGCATGATCTGAAAGATGAAAAAACAAGGATTAGAGGAGATTCCATGATTGAGAAGTCAAGCGTGAAGAAAGAATTCCAAGAAAGTGAAATATTTCTAGATGTCTTGCAACCTCTCCCTTATAAGTATGGCGCGCTACACACCCCTAAAAGAGACTCTACTCAACATGACTTTATGGACTCCTAATTAACCATGAACCTAGGATTTGATACCAACTTAGCGTAGCTCGAACTGGGGCCTTATCATAATGGGCATACCAAGTCCACCTAGGACCAGGGAACACCCTTTTAACCCAACCCAAGCATATAACAAGATTGCGCAATGTTTTCATGAAGACTTTGGGATAAGGTCACAACCATAACCAACCCAACCAAGTCTGTCCATACCAAACCAACCATCCATACAATACCCAACCTGAGAGAATATCAAAACATGATATGAAAGTAAAAGCCAAATTATAAAATGATAGAATAATGAGAAATTATGTTCGATCATGCCAACCTCCCAGCTTATTCCAATGCCAAGGCGGACACCAATACCGATCCCGCCCATTCTAACCCCCAGAAGTACCACAAAGCCTCTATCTAAAAAATTACAAAAATCTAGTTGGGATATGCCCCCAACCATGGCCAAAACTAATATCCAAAAAGAAAATAAAAGTCTAAGAATGTCCAACATAAAATGATGTCTTCCGAAAGGATAGAAGCTCACCACTTCAGTCTAATAAGTTATCCCTGAATCAAGTACTATAAAGAAGGAGTAGAACGTTCGGTTCCTGCATAGTGTGGGTATATAGCCATCAATAGATGGGTTAGTAGGTGAATACTGGCAAGAATCTCGGGATAAGGATAAAGTAATTCCAGTTATCAAAACCAAGTGAAAACTATCCAATGCAAACAACCAAACATATATATAAGTTCTAGGAAAAGGGATCGGGTTTAGCATACCATTTAAAACCTTAGCCCGAGTCGTGTAACTTAGCCGTCCTACCACCCACGGGCCATATGGGTTCAGCTGTCCCGGTGTGTATAGCCGCATGAACAGGTAATAACCCTAGGATGACTAATATACCCTTCCAATAAAAATGTGAAACTTGCATGTGGCCATCAAAGACCCCTTATATCTACAAATATGAGTTTCCAATTTTGATTCCCCTGGCATCGCCACCTTCCATGGCTTAGCTTACACTCCCCTCCATTAATGCCCAATTAAAACCAAGTCAAAACAATCCAATTATCTATTTATTAACTGAGGCTATTAGAAAAACTAGTGGTATCTTCATACCACGATACTTGCAAACATTATCCATAGCTAAAATATTTAGATTAACGGGACTCTTGATGCCCTTTCTGTTTACCATATTAACCTCTTGGGAGACTACCATGATCTCCACAAGCATAACCAATTAGACTTTATCCTTTATAAACTATTTAAACCATTTGTAGTTTCAAGCATAATCTGAAAACAAGCAAGAGTTCCCTTTTAAAAGAGTCAATGCAATAAATATATCTTTATGAGTATTTAATCAAATACATTGGAGGAATAGTATAACCAAAAATAAATTCCATTACCATTAAACCATTATCATGCAATTCCATTATCCAAACCCACCATTAATGCATAGAAAGCATAATTAAAACCATAAAAATCATAACCAAGCCTTTAACATCAAAACCCCCAAATCAATGATTGAAAACAAAAACCATACAAAAGTAAAAATCATGAAATCAACCATATAACCATTCCTTAAATTGAAATTACAAGAAGGGAAGAGAATCATACCTTAAACCAAGAAGATTGATGGAAAGAATTCACCAAGACAAGCCCCAAAGTAATCCCTTAGTTGAAACCATAGCTCTTTGCACCAAAATCTCTCTAGAGAATTATGATATGTTTTGGAAGAGATTCTCAGTGTTTAAGAATAAAATAATGGGGTAAATAACCTCCTAAGTGTATTAGAAGTCGTGGATCCTTATTAGGTAAGTAGGTAAATGTACAAAATACCCCCACTTAAATCCCATAAAAACGCAACACAGGGTTATGACTGGCCTCCTTATGAGTCATAACCTAGCTTACGATTGATACCCACCCAATTGTAACCAATCCTCAACCATGGATCAGACATTATACAGTATTCCAACCAACTCATAACCTTAGCATACGATCCATACCTATGATCCATATCTCTGGCAGAATGTAACACCAGGAGGATCAAACACTGACCACCTTACAAGTCACCTGTAAGACTCGTATCCAGGACTTACAACTTATACCCTTAATTCGTATCTATTCCAGTGTCTAAGACCATCTCTCCAGCTAAAACTGGTCATTTTATGATAGGTCTTCACCACTCGTACCCCAACTTATGGTTCATACCATAAGTCATAATGGGTTCAAAGATCGAGATTCCTAGAAATTTACTAAGAGTCAAAACCTGGGATGCTTTATTCCCCTTCTTACGAACTCATTCCAAAGAGAGTGCAAGGAATCAATTAAACAATAATAAATGACTAACATTACCCCTAACATATTTTCTATAGTTAAATTTGAGTATTTAGTGGAAAAATTTACCTTTTTGGAACTAACCCCAACTTGACTTCTGGATAAAATTTAAAAGATTTTTGAATAAAGACTAGCTTAGGATCACGGTGATATACCTCTCCTCCGTAGGAATTCCTTCCTAGCTTTATAATCCCCACCTGATTTTTTTTATTTTCTTCCTTTGTACAAGACGAGGAAATCGAGAAGTAAAGAAAATAGAGTACGTTGGCTGCTCCTGGAAACACTTTGCTAAAGTGTTAATGTCCCCATTTCCTCTTTTATACAATTCATATTATTATTAATATTATTAATAGAAAATTTATACAATGGACCCCCAACTTTTCAATATAAGCACTTGATGCAAATAAGGAAGGATATTTTAATTTCCTTACCTTCTCTAGCGATAATACCCTATTTCACATAAAGTACAATTCCTTATCAAGTATGTGCACCACTTAATAATCCTTCATATAACAAAAGTTGCACTTGTATAAAGTGCTAAATTAATTCTCCCTTATCTTTTTTGAGGTGATACTATCTCCCCAATTAGGATCATTTATCCTCGAATGATTCTTTAAGTTTACTTTTTGTTCCATAACTATCCAAGACATTCTTAAGATTGTTTAATCAAATACGTCCTCACTTAACTCATCCCGCATAAGGCCATAAAACTTGGCTAACTATCTAAATTTAAAAAAAAATCACTAATGTTTTCTTTGTAAATAGGCCTATCGAGTACCTGTCAGCTAGCTAGAACATATAAAAATACTCTTCACAAAGTGTCACAACATATATAATGCTCAACAAATAATACACGAGGCTCCACTTGTCTTTAAACTCAATAAATAATACACGAGGCTCCTCTTTTCCTTAAACACAACTAAAAATGTCACAACCAACCATGTAACTTACCTTATACTCAGCATCCACACGTTGTTTACATGTAAATCTCAATACCCATAGAAATAAATCATGTACCTAAATATATCAAGTAAGAATCAGATGTCAGCAAATCAAAATATAATAGAAGCTAACGATCATATAAGAGAAGAGTAATTTAAGGACCTTCTGGTAGTTTTTGGAACAAATATGGGTATTTATATTTCATATCCACTTCTATATCCCAAGTGGCTTCTTCTACATTTTAGTTCCTCCAAAGCACCTTTACCGAAGCTATGTCTTCAGTTCTCAACTTCCTAACCTGTTGATCCTATATAGCCACGGGGACTTCCTTAAATAATTAGTCTCCAGCAAACTCAATACCCTCTAGACGGATGACACAAGATGGATCTCCTAAGAATCTACGTAGCATAGACACATGGAATACAGGATGCACTACAGCTAACTCCAAAGGTAATTCTAGCGCATAAGATACTCAGCCAATTTTACAAATAACCCTATAGGGGATAATATATTTGGGACTCAACTTGGCCTTCTTTCTGAATTGCATTACACTTTTCATAGGTGACACCTTTAAGAATACCAAATCATCAATTTGAAACTTTAAATATCTATACCGTACATCTGTATATGACTTCTGCCTACTCTGAGTTATCTTCAACCACTCTTAAATCAACTTAACCTTTTTTACATCTTGATGGACTAGATTTGGCGTTTCGCCTACTTCAAACCAACTAATAGATGATCTACATCATCTCCCATATAAAACTTTGAATGGATTCTTGCCAATACTGGAGTGATAGCTATTATTATAATAAAATTCTATCAATGGTAAATGATTATCCCAATTACCTTTCAAATCCAAAACTCACACTCTCAATATATCTTTGAGCATCTGAATGGTGCACACAGCTTAGCCATCTGTTTGTGGATGAAATGCAGTGATAAGGTTCACTTATGTACCCAAACTCCTCTGAAATGATTTCCAAAACTAAGATTTAAATAGAGAACCTCCATCTGAAATAATGGACATTGGAGTACTATGAAGGCGAACAATCTCTTTTATGTATAGCTTGGCATAATCTTCAGCCGTCCTGTAGACTTAACAGGAAGAAAATAGGCTGATTTTATCAACCGATCAACTATTACCCAAATAGAGTCATGTTTTTTATAAGAAGAATGTAAACCCACTTCCATACTAGAATACTAAAGGTTTGAGCTAGGCCACTGGGTCTCCGTTGTTCTACTTTTACTTGCTGACAATTGGAGCATTGTGCTACATATTCTGTTATATCTTTCTTCATGTCATTCCACCAATAGATCTCTTTAAGATCATGATACATTTTTGTAGAACTAGGATGAATTGAATAATAAGAGTAATGAGACTCAGCCATAATCTATTGTCACAACCTATCTATATCAGGTACACACAATCTACTTCGACACCTCAATGTGTCGTCGCTTGCTAGTTCAAATACTATGACTCAATGTTGTTGAATTCTCTCTCTATACTGGAAATAAGGGATTATCGTATTGCTTCTGTTTAACCAGAGCCACAAGTGATGACTCAGTTGAATTGAGTACAACAACGCCACCATCTTCAAAATCTATAAGATGAATTTGAAGGCTAGCTAATTTATGAACATCTCTCACTACTTCACGCTGAACAGGTGACAAATATGGTAGAATACCCATGGATAGTCGACTAAGAGAATCATCTACAATATTACCCTTGCCCAGATGATAGAGAATATTAACATCATAGTCTTCCAATAACTCTAGCCACCTTTTTTTCCTCAAATTTAGCTCTTTCTTTTTGAATAGATATTAAAGACTTTTATGATCAGTAAAAATATCAACATGCACTCCGTAAAAATAGTAGCGCCATATTTTCAGAGCAAATACCACTGATGCAAGCTCTAAGTCATGGGTAGGATAATTATATTCATACTTCTTCAATTATCAAGAAGCATATGCTATAACCCTTCCATGCTGCATTAGAACGCAACCCAATCTAACACCTAAAGCATCACAGTACACTACATACCCTTTTGTTCTCTCTGATAATGATAACATTGGCGCAGTGGTCAACCTATGTTTTAATTCTTGGAAACTCCTTTTACAAGCATTCGACCACTGTTACTTAAATAATTTCTATGTCATCTTAGTTAATGGGGCAGCAATAGAGGGAAAACCCTACAAAAATCTCCTATAGTAACCATCTAGCCCCAAGAAACTACGCACCTCAGTAGGAGTGGTTGGTCGAGGCCAATTTTTCACAGATTCTATCTTCTGAAAATCTTTGATACCTTCTCCAGATACCACATGACTAAGGAAAGCTACCGAGGTCAACCAAAACTCACACTTAGAGAACTTAGAATACAACTGGTGCTCTTTGAGCCTCTATAATACTGACCTCAAATGACCTATATGTTCAGTTTCATTACATGAATATATCAAAATATCATCTATAAATACAATTATGTACATATCAAGAAAGGGTTTGAAAATTCTATTCATCATTTCCATGAAGGCTGCTGGAGCATTCGTTAATCCAAATGACATAACAAGGAACTCAAAGTGCCCATATCTAATTCAAAAAGGCTTTTTTGGGAATATCTACTTCATGAATCCTTAACTGATGGTAACCGGACCTTAAATCGATCTTTGAAAAGCATTTATCTCCCTGTAATTGATCGAATAAATCATCTATTCAGGGAAGATGGTACTTATTCTTTATTGTCACTTTGTTCAGCTGCCTGTAATCTATACACATCCATAATGTTCCATCTTTCTTAGGTATAAAAAGAATTGGCGCACCCCAAGGTGATATATTAGGTCAAATGAAACCTTTATCAAGTAAGTCTTTTAACTGCTCTTTCAACTCTTTCAATTTTGCAGGCGTCATTCTATAAGGTGGAATTAATATCGGTTGAGTACTATGATCCACATCAATACTAAAATTGATCTCTCTGATGGGGGTAATACAGGAAGCTCATCAGGAAATACATCTGAGTACTTATTCACCATTGGTACTAATTGGAGAGTTGGTGCTTGTTTTTTAGCTTCAATGTCTTTTACTTAGACTAGGTGATACAAACGCCCTTTTGTAATAATATTTCATGCCTTAAGAAATGAAATAAACCTCCCTCTAGGCATCATAGAGTCACCCCTCCACTCTAAGACTGGCTTCCTTAGAAAGTGGAAATGTACCATCTTGGCTCGACAATCAACTGTAGCATAACAGAAAGATAACTAATCCATTCTCGTAATAACATCAAAGTTGACCATTTTAAGTTCTATCATATTAGACAATGTAGAACAGCTACATAGTGTCACCACACATTTATAATAGACCCTTCTAGCTATAATAGAATCTCTTACTGGAGATGATACTGCAAATGGTTCTCATAACAACTCCGACTCTATTCTAAATTCTTAGCAACAAATAGAGTAACATATGACAAGGTAGATCCTGAGTCTATCAAGGCATATACATCATGTTAAAAGACAGCTAAGATACATGTGACCATATTTGGAGATGCATCTGAATCTTGCCGACCAACTATTATGTACATATGGTTTGGGCCAACACTCAAATCGAGCCCTCTTCCCCTACTAGATCCTCTACTTACTAATGCCTGAGGATTGTGAGAAGAAGAAGACACTGATAATGATGAGGCAGATGCATAAAGTGTGAGCTGTGATCGATCACCTTTACCTTTAGCCCTGAGATGTGGACATCAAGTGCCATATGACCCTCTATACAACACCAATAACACATATTTGAACCACGCTGACACTCCCCTCCATATGGTCGGCCATACTACCTACATGTACGTTGAGGCGGTAACCCTCGACTAGTACCCCTCTAAGGTCATAAGTATGGTGCTTTAGAAGTCTGAATCTGCTCATACCTATGCTTCAAGAATAGAGTTGTAGCATTAGATGTGGAGTAAACAACTAACTGAGTCTTCCTAGGTGGGTCTCTACTAGTGGAAGCTCCACTACTTCCCTGATACTAGTTGGTCGTCCTATCTCTCTTACTCTGTTTTCTCTTACTATCTACTTTATGATTATACTGATATTCCTCTAACTACTAAGCATGCGCCATGATCCTTACTATATCCAAATCCTTATTCATAGAAGCAACCGAAAGAAGGTCCTTTAAGGGACCCATAAGGCCATTCACAGAGAAATGAATCTGTGATGTTTGTATGCTAACCACCTCTGGAGTATATCTGGACAACTGTGTAAACCACAAATAGCATTCCTTGGCACTAAGATTACCCTACTTTAAGGATAGAAATTCATCCACCCTTGCCTCTCTGAGCTCTAATGGCATGAAATAATCTATAAAGGCTTTTTCAAAGTTTGTCCAAACTGTTGGGGAAGCTTCCTGACCTCTCGGGTCAACCCACGTATCATACCAATAAACAGCAATATATTTTTGTCAATAGGTGACCAATTCAACTACATTTGTGTATGATACCCGCATCACCTTACAAATTCTATAAGCCTTATCAATAAATTATTGAGGGTCCTCTGCAAGATTAGAACTTGTGAATTCTTGTGGATTCATACAGAGGAAATCTTTGATCTTAGATTTGGCTATCCCTTCCTGAGTAGCAACAGGTACATCTATATTATATCTTTGGTCCTAAGAGGAGACAAACTGTGGAAGCAACTGTATCGCTTCCTTAAGATCTGGGTCTAAGGCACCTGGTGGTGGGATAGGAACTATTGTTGGTACCGCTAGAAGTACAAAAGCCATTGTAGGTCCTTTTATCCCAGGCATTTGAGAACCTGAAAGTAAAAATCCCATTAAACTTTCTTAAGTTATAGTTAGATCCACCAATATAGGAGATTGTCCAGTAGTGGTTGCCTCTTGAGTAGTGCAAGTAGTGGCCTGTTGGGCTGTTTTATCCTTCTCTGTAGCAGACATGGTTTGTATCACAAATAAAGAGAATAGGAATCATAAGTAACTTCTTATGTCCTAACTCTATTGCATAATCTAAATTATAAATGAAGGAAAAATTCCTAAATATCCATGTAGTCCCTTAATTATAAATATGGCGCGCAACACATCGATAAGTAAGGTCCTACTAGACATGGCTTTATAGACTCCCTGGGATACCTGAACCTAGGCTCTGATACCAAGTTTATCATGCTCGGAACTGATAATGACAGATAAGAATCCTATACAAATACTTTTCCAGCACTAGGTGACATATGCAAGATTATGGGACAATAAAGAGCAAAATATCCAATATCAATTATGTATATACACGAGGGATTTATATTAACAAAACTATATAATAAAATTCAACATAATGTCCAAGAAGCCTCTAGTAAATTTAACACGCTATACTACAAGTGAATAGTTGGCATAGGGCCCATCATTCTTAACTAGGGACCTGTACATGTAATCCAAAAATACTAGACATAGACTGGATCCATGGAGAGATGGAGTGCACCAAAATATCAGCTAAAAATGGCAATAGGGCCTAACATAGACGTCTACTATCCTTAGGATCTGAGGCTGCATCAATAAATGTGGTTCCCCAAATATGTCAGTACATAAACAATATGTACTAGTATGAAAGCAGCTAGAATAACTGTTGGACAAGTGCGGAAGCTCATATGAGTCAAATATCAAAGTGAAAAATATATGAGCCGACAAATAACACATATATGATATAAAATGGTAACTTATGCACCAATATTATCCATACCTTATATAATACTTAGAAAGATATGTATTATAATATAGAGCCTATAATTTGCCTAGGTAATATATTTAACCTATATGTACTACAAATGATCACAAGATGGCCTCCCAAAGGCAATCTAAGGCAAGTATTAAGCATATGTGCTAATTACTCAATGTTATGATCTGGTAAATATAATTGTAGTCACAGTCTGAAATCAAGTACGCCCCACCAAGGGACTCACTATAAGGGTCTTTCCATAGGTCATATATTCCATATGTTGGCTCAAGTCAGGGGAAACCAATGCATGATGTTCTAGAAGACTCAAAATACAAATGATGCCATAAAAAATAGGTATGTACAATGGTTGGGATCACTATAATCGTCTGACTCGAACCTATGAACAGACTCATGTCGAGCGATATGCCAAGTCAAACCTATGTACTTGTAACGCACTGAGTCTGTATCCTGGATGCTACACGGTGCTCATAATCGCGAAGGACCATAAGCTAACCCATGACTGGTACCTGTTATAATAACTAAACAATAATACTGAATAATATGCAGAATTAGGCGGAAACATATTCCATAAGGTTCAAAATGTAAATAAATCTGAATGTGGTATCAAAATACCGCAACTGAATATAAGTACTGAAAAACTAAACAACTGTCTGAGTGTGCTCTAGTCTGAAAAAGCCTCTAACTGTCTGAACTATGGAGTTGATGAGACAAGCCCCCAACTAACTCCATCTACTGAAATAAAACTGAAGTACTATAAATAATAAGTATGTCCTCGAACTATGAGGACTCACCAATACTCTAAAAGCTGAGAATCTAAACTGCTAAGGGTGCTCTGGGGTCCGTGAATCTAAATCTATGATATAAGACATCATACCTCAAAGAAAATCATGCATCAGTACTTTGAATATACTGGTATGCTCAGTGAGGTAGGCTAATATGCATGGGTTTATATGCATGTACAATAATAATTGAATAACATGAGTATGACTGAGTAAGAGTACATGCATGCATACATAAACTGTAACTGAGATCATACTAATACTGAGTACTGAATCAGATTACTAATAACCGATATCTGGATTTATAAATACTGTATTACAGATTATCTGAATGACTTTATCTAATAGTTTTAAGTACTGTGGAACCATACTGAGTTCTGTACTGAGATGAGTGACCATGTCTAATAGTCCTAAATCTGTAGAACTAAATTGAATTCTATTCTGAGACTGAGACTGAGACTGGAACTAAGACTGTGGGGGGTAATCATCTAACTGGCATGCCCCTTCTCTAGTTTCTTTGGAGTCCAAATTATAACCTCAGTTAGAAGGGTGTCAATACCGTGCCACGGGTAAGGACAAGTTGTTAGTTAACCCTCTCTGATAGGAAGCTCGTTCGTCAACCCTCGCTGGCAGGATAACTCGGATGAGAAGTATCAACCCTCATAATGTCTGGCAGAAAGATACCTCAACCTACTTTGGCTACATAATTCTGTAAAGCAGGGATTGCTTCTAAAAGTCAAACCCTCTACTGACAGAAATGCCCTCATCCTTGGGTTAACTCGGTGCAGAAGCCTACTTCCAACTGAATAGACACTGAACTGATATTTAATCTTTACTAGGCTGGACTGAATGGTTATTGAGATTACTATTTAGCTAAACTGAAATGAGTTCACTGAGTTCCATTGACAGACAAAATACTACTGGATTCTATTAACTGATAGAGTTTACTGAGGTCTAAACTGAATACTAAGTTAGACTGAACTACTACTGAGTTTTCCTGAGTTCTGTAACTGACTGAGAGTACTACTAATTGTTGCGTGACTGGTACTATTCTATGACTGACCATGGCTCTAGGTAAGCAGCTAAATTGTCATGTAAAAGTACCCACAGGACTCGATAGCATAAATTAAGAGATATGGCATAACATAAAATATGTAAACTATGAGCTTGATCATCATTCATACATTGGGGCATTTTGACAAACACTTGCATGATATAACTTACACTTAAGCTACCTTGACATGATTTCATTTTCTTAATAGTTCACATGGATACTTTATCAAGAACTTGGTGAGCATAAAATATGCACATAGTATTGAACAACAAGTGAGCATCATAGTTTATTTCTAATTTCACGAGTCAAGGGTTTATCATGGATTCACATGAATCTACACACATAATGATCGATTTCACATAAGATATATATATATATATATATATATATATATATATATATATATATATATATATATATATATATATATATATATAATCATGAATTAGGAACTTCATCCAAATAATAATCATGGATACACTTTAATTCCATCCATGAAAATCATAAAATCAATTACATGAAGTTCAAAGAGATTCTTGGTCTCCAAGGGTGGAAGGAACCCTTGGATGAACACTTCACATACTTGTGTTTAAGAATTTTTGAATGTTTATGGTTGAATATTGAGTTCTTGATTTGAAATTGGATCTTCTAGGGTTTTGTTCTTGAACAAATTTAAGAAAGAATAACTATATTTTCTCTATAAAGAGTTTACTTTCGTGTTTTAGGGGATGAGGGTCGAGGGAAAAAGACCTAAATACCCTCAAGAATGTGGTTTTTTAATGACTGAAAATTAGGTTATCGATGCGAAGGTCAACGCGATATCCAATGTATCACGCCATGTTCGTGTCGATTAACTGGAATTAGACGCTGATAGCTGGGGAAAATATTAATCAACATGATAGTCGATGCCATGCACCAAGATCGTGTTAATCCACTGTTTTGGGATTCCAACGGAGCTTTAAACAAAGTTCAAAAAAATTTAAAACTTGTCCAAAAACACCTACGGACATTCCTGATCATGAATCAACCTAAACATCAATATTTAATGGACATAAAGATCATGAAATAATACTTCCAACCTTCGTAGGCTAAAATGACACTAAGTATGAGTACTTAGCTAAAATATTCTATGTCTGGGACCCCTTGACAAGACTAAATGACTGAATTAAGCTTAGGATTTTGAGGGGTCTTACATTATCTCCCCCTTGGGAACATTCATCCTCGAATGAGACTACTGATACTGAGAATACTGAGAGGATGACTTACTTATTGGATATAAACATCTGGAATATGACTATATGACTGATATTACTGGTATCCTGAATTATCATACTGAACATGCATATATGATGCATAGATATAGTTGAACATGATTCATGAATGTATGACTGGGATTACTGATAAATTGAATCTATATACTAAACATGCATATCTGATGCATGGATACATGACTGAACCGGCTCATGAAAGTATAACTGAACATGCAATGGGAACTGATACCATATTTGTAACTGAAATCTGAACATGAAACTGATTAAGCTTAAGGAAACTATTACCTTGAAGTGATAGTTGTTTTTATATGCGAACTCAATAAAAGGCAAGTGGTCATCCCAACTACCTTAAAGTATATCGCACATGCTCGTAGCATATCTTTTAAGGTCTGAATGGTCCTTTTTGCTTGACTATTTATCTGAGCATGAAAGGTTGTACTGAGATAAACTCGAGTACCAAGACCCTTTTGGAATGCTTTCTAGAAATAAGAGGTGAACTGGGTACCTCTATCTGAGATAATGGATAATATAATACCGTGTAATCTGACAAACTCCTTGATATAGAGTTTGGCGTAATCCTTGGTTGAATAAGAGGTATGAACTGGAAGGAAATGATCTAATTTGGTCATCTTATCTACAATGATCCAAACTGAACCATGTTGACAACGAGTATGAGGCAAGCCCATCACAAAGTCCATGTTCACTTCTTCCCATTTCCAGGTGGGACTACTGAACTCCTGCATGGACCTGCTAGGCTTCTGATTCTCAATCTTAACCTACTAACATGTTGAGCACTTAACCACAAACTCTGTAATGTTTTTTTTCATCCCACTCCACCAATAGATCTCTCGCAAATTGTGGTACATCTTTGTGGCCCCTGGATAAATAGATTAATGTGCACCATGCGCTTTTGCAAGAATTTTCTGCCTCAAGTCATCTACACCTGGCACACACAGACGACACTGACAACGCAAAATACCATCTCCCCCTTGGGAGAAAACCTCTACCTTCTGATTTCTGACTGATTCCTTCAATTGGCCCCTGGATAAATAGATTAATGTGCACCATGCGCTTTTCCAAGAATTTTCTGCCTCAAGTCATCTACACCTGGCACACACAGACAACACTGACAATGCAAAATACCATCTCCCCCTTGGGAGAAAACCTCTACCTTCTGATTTCTGACTGATTCCTTCAATTGGACTAGACTGGGATTCTCATCCTGTTTTTCCTTCACTTCGGAAACTAGGGATGATTCTGAGCTACTCTACACCCACACACTACCTTCTGCTGAATCGATTAAGCAAACACCTAGTCGGGCTATCTGATGAACTTCCTAGGCTAACTTCTTCTTACTGTTCTCAACATGGGTAATAATACCCATAGACATTCCACTGAGAGCATCATCCACTACATTTGTCTTGCCCGGATGATACAGAACACTAATGTCATAGTCTTTCAACAATTCCAACCACCTTCTCTGACGGAGGTTGAGGTATTTCTGAGAGAACACATACTATAGGCTCTTATGATCAGTTAACACATCAACGTGCACACCATACAAGTAATGCCTCCAAATATTTAAGGAAAAACTATTGTTGCTAACTCATCATGAGTAGGATAGTTCTTCTCATGGGGCTTAAGCTGTCTAGATGCATAGGCTATGACCTTACCTCTCTGCATCAAAACACAACCCAATCCGACTCTATAAGCATCACAGTAAACAACAAAATCATCAGAACCATCTGGTAGGGTCAACACTAGAGTTGTGGTGAGTCGAGTTTTCAACTCCTAAAAACTCTTCTCACAAGAATATGACCTCTAAAACTTGACTTTATTCTAAGTCAATCTGGAAATAGGGGATGCAATAGATGAAAATCCCTCAATAAATCATCGGTAATAGCCAGCCAAACCTAAGAAACTCCAGATATCTGATGGAGAGATAGGCATGTGCCAGTTTCTCACTGCTTTGGTCTTTTGGGGATCAACTCTAATGCCATCACCGGAAATTATATGGCCAAGGAATTCTTCTGACCTTAGACAAAATTCGCACTTACTGAATTTGGCGAATAACTGATGGTTTCTGAGAGCCTGCAATACTATTCTGAGATGGTCTTCATAATCGTGTTCACTACGGGAGTAAATAAGAATGTCATCTATGAAGACTATGATGAACATGTCCAAGTACTTCTTGAACACATGGTTCATCAAGTCCATGAAGGCTTCTGGGGAATTGGTAAGACCAAAGGATATGACTAAAAATTTAAAGCGAGTTTGAAAAGCTATTTTTGGGATGTCACTTTCCCTGACTCTGAGCTGATGATAGCCTGATCTGAGGTCTATCTTTGAGAAATAACTGGCAACCTAAAGTTGGTCAAAAAATTTATTGATTCTGGGGAGTGGATACTTGTTCTTGATTATAACTTTGTTTAACTAACCATAATCTATGCACATTCTGAGAGAACCGTCTTTCTTACGCATAAATAACACCGGTGCGCCCCACAAGGACACACTGGGTCTGATGAATGCCTTATCTAAGAGATCTTTTAACTATTCCTTTAATTCTCTAAGTTCTGTTAGATCCATTCTATATGGAGGGATAGAGATGGGCTGAGTATCTGGGAGAAGATCAATTATGAAATCAATTTCCCTTTTGGAAAAAACTCTGGAAAGATCTTCGGGAAACACATCTGGGAATTCGCATACTACTGAACTGATTCAAGAGTAAGGGTTTCTGAACTAGAGTACTGGACTCGAACGATATGGTAGACACATCCCTTAGATATCATCTTTTTAGTCCAAAGGTAAGAAATAAGTTGACCCCTAAGTGCTAAAGTACTACCCTTCCACTCTAGGACGGGTTCATTTGGAAACTAAAACTGGACAACTCTATTTCTTTAGTCGACTGAGGCATAGCAAGAATGAATCCAACCCACTCTAAGAATGACATCAAAATCAGTCATCATTAATTTGACTAAATCTGCTTAAATGACTTTCTGAGATATCATAACCGGACAGTTCCTGTATACCCGTCGGGCTATGATAGATTTACCCACTAGGGTAGAAACTAAGAAGGGCTCTGCTAGAATTTTAGTACTGACTCCGAAATCAACTGATATATATAGAGTAACAAAAAGTAAAGAAGTTTCTAGATCTAGCAAAGCATAAACATGCAAATGGAAAACTTGTAACGTAGCAGTGACCATATCAGGAGAACTTTCCTAATCATGTCGGGACTGAAGAGCATAGAGTCTGTTTGGTCACTGCCCACTGGTGGCACTGGAAGAGGCACCCTACTGATTCGGACGATCGGACTGAGCTGGGGGACGGTTATTATGACTCTGCGAACCCACTTGAGGACACTGTTTGACTCTGTGTCCTGGCTTGCCACATCAGAAACACACATTGCTTCCAGCTCTGCAGACACCCTAGTGGTTTCTGCTGCACTTCTGGCAAAGGGGATTGGTTCGGGCACTGCTAACATTGCCCTGGGGTTTAGGGCCTGATGTCTATCTCGGTTACCATCTCTGAATTTTGGCACTGGGGCACTGGCTGAGGAAGGAGATGGAACTGAGGATTTTAGGCAGAACTAAGAATGATTCCCACCCTCTAACTTAGGCTGAGCGAAATTGAAACTACCTGTTCTCGCCCTCTTATTCTCTTTCTCCTTCTCTTTCTTCTTGGCCTCATCTATCTGCTAAGCATGGACCATGATCCTGGATATGTCCATCTTCTTAATAAGAATTGTGGTCCTACACTCCTTAACCACGCTGCTAGACACTCCTGACATGAACTTACTCATCTTTGCTCAACTATCTGCTACAACATGCGGGGTATATCTGGCTAACTGAAAAAACTTAAGAGAATACTCCTACACTTTCATATTGACTTGCTTCAGGTTTATAAACTCCAAAATCTTTGTTTCCCTCAACTCTAGGGGAAAGAACCTATCCATAAAAGAAATGGCAAACTCCTCCCATTCTATGGACCCTACATCTGCGGCCCTCTCTGCCTTCCACTGTTTGAACCATGAGTAAGCCACATCCTATAACTGATATGTGGCCAACTCAGCGCTCTCAACAGAAGTCACCCCCATGATATTAGTAAGCTTCTACACCTGATCAAGAAATTTCTGAGGGTCCTCATCTGACTTAGACCCGGTAAATGATGGAGGGTTCACTCAGGTGAAGTCTCGAATCCTGACAGCAATAGTATTGTCCACTAGGTTGGATGGAACCGCAGCTGGACATTCATTTTGGGCTGCCACAGAATGAGCTAGGGTGGTGAAGGTTGCTCTGAACTCTGCGTGGGAGATATGCTCACCCAAAGGATCTGGATGGATGGGTTGAGGGGCTGACTGATCTCTCATTCCTCTTCCCTGAGTCCTTTTTAAAGGCATATTCTATAAACGAAAGAGAAACTAGGATTAGAAAGAAAGTGTAATTGGATCTCATGCTCACTCGCACGATATAAATACTGAAAGAAGAGAAACTTTTCCTAAAACATCTCGTAGCCTCTAGTCCATAAATGTGGCGCGCAACACACCCATGTACAAGACTCTACTAGATGCGTCTTTTAGACTTTTTAGGACTCTGTTGAACCTTAGGCTCTGATACCAAGTTTGTAACGCCCTGAGTTTGTACCCTGGACGCTACACGGTGCTCATAATCATGAAGGACCATAAGCTAACCTATGACTGGTACCTTCTATAATAACTGAACAATAATACTGAATAATATGCGGAATTAGGTGGAAACATATGCCATAAGGTTCAAATATGTAAATAAATCTGAATACGGTATCAAAATACCAAAACTGAATATAAGTATTGAAAAACTGAACAACTGTCTGAGTGTACTCTAGTCTAAAAAAGCTTCTAACTATCTGAACTATGAAGTTGATGGGACAAGCCCCCAACTAACTCCATCTACTAAAATAAAATTAAAGTACTATAAATAATAAGCATGTCCTCGAACTATGAGGACTCACCACTACTCTAAAAAGTGAGAATCTGAACTGCTAAGGGTGCTTCGAGGCCCGTGCATCTGAACCTATGATATAATACATCATAGCACAAATAAAAGCATGCGTCAGTACTTTGAATGTACTGGTATGCTCAGTGATGTAGGCTAATATGCATGGTTTTATATGCATGCACAATAATAACTGCATAACATGAGTATGACTGAGTAAGAGCACATGCATGAATATATAAAACTGAGATCGTGCTAATACTAAGTACTGAACTGGAATACTGATAATCTATATCTGGGCTTATGAATACTGTATTATAGATTATCTAAATGACTGTATCTGACAATTTTGAGTACTGTGAAGCCATACTGAGTATGTACTAAGCTGAGTGACCATGTCTAATAGTTCTGAATTTATAGAACTAAACTGAGTTCTATTCTGAGACTGAGACTGGAACTGAGACTGTGAGAGGTAATCATCTAAATGACATTCCCCTTCTCTAGTTTCTTTGGGGTCCAATCTATAACCCCAGTTAGAAGGGTGTCAATACCGTGCCACAGGTAAGGAAAAGTTGTGAGTTAACCCTCTCTGACAGAAAGCTTGTTAGTCAACCCTCGCTGGTAGGATAACTCAGATGAGAAGTATCAACCCTCATAATGTCTGGCGGGAAGATACCTCAACCTACACTGGCTACGTAGTTTTATAATACAGGGATTACTGCTAAGGGTCAAACCCTCTACTTACAGGAATACCTCATCCTTGGATTAACTTGGTACTGAATCCTACTTCCAACTGAATAGACACTGAACTAATTTCTAATATGTACTAGGCTGGACTGAATGGTTACTGGTATTACTGTTTAGCTGAACTAAACTGAGTTCACTGAGTTTCGTTGACTGATGAAATACTACTGGATTTTGTTAACTGATAGAGTTTACTGAGGCCTGAACTAAATACTAAGTTAGACTGAACTACTACTGAATCTACTAAGTTTTTCTGAGTTTTGTAACTGACTGAGAGTACTACTGATTGTTACGTGACTGGTACTATTTTATGACTGACCATGGATCTAGGTAATCAGCTAAATTGTCAGGTACAAGTACCCCCAGGACTCGATAGCATAAATTAAGAAACATGGCATAACATGAAACATGTAAGCTATGAGATTGATCATCATTCATACATTGGGGAATTTTGACAAACACTTGCATGATAACTTGCACTTAAGCTAACTTGACATGATTTTATTTTCTTAATAGTTCACAAGGACACTTTATTAAGCACTTGGTGAGCATAGAATAGGCACATAGTATTGAACAACAAGTTAGCATCATAGTTCATCTATAATATCACAAGTCAAGGGTTTATCATGGATTCACATAAATCTGCACACACAATGATCAATTTCACATGAGATATATATATATAATCATGAATTAGGAACTTTATCCAAATAACAATCATGGATACACTTTAATTCCAATCATGGAAATCATAAAATCAATTACTTGAAGTTCAAAGAGATTCTTGGGATACAAGGGTGGAAGGAACCCTTGGATGAATAGTTCACATACCTGTGTTGAAGAATTTCTGAAAGTTTATGGTTGAATCTTGAGTTCTTGATTTGAAATTAGATCTTTTAGGGTTTTGGTCTTGAGCAAATTTTAGAAAGAATGATTATATTTACTCTATAGGGAGTTTAATTTCGTGTTTTGGGGTTAAGGGTCAAGGGAAAAAGACCTAAATACCCCCAAGAACGCAGTCTTTTAATAACTGAAAATTAGATTACCGACGAGCAGGTCGACGCGGTGCGTTAATGCCATCAATGCGATAGCCAACGCGTCGCACCATATTCACGTCGATTCACTGGAATTGGACGCTGGTAGCTGAGGAAAATAGTAATCAACGCGATATTCGATGCTGCACGCCAAGACTGCGTTGATCCATTATTTTGGGATTCCAACGCAGCTTCAAATGAAGTCCGAAAAATCCCAAACTTGTCCGAAAATACCTACGGACATTCCTGATCATGAATCAATCTAAACATCAAAATTTAATGGATGTAAAGGTCGTAAAATAATATTCCCAACCTTCGTAGGCTAAAATGATACTAAGTCTAAGTACTTAGATAAAATATTCTAAGTCTGGGACCCCTTGACAAGCCTAAAGGAGTGAATTAAGCTTAGGATTTTGCGGGATCTTACAGTACCCTCCCATCGGTAATATTTATCAAATGATGCCTTGAAGGCCTATGACATGTGGATTACGATAATAATCATCTAGCTAATACATGTGAGTGTGACTATGTTGTCACCTTTTACTTTTTTTCCTAACATGCGGAATATATATCGTGGACTAAGGGCTTCAAGTATAAAACAAACTTATAATAATATGGAACTATCATGGAAACTTAACACAACGAGGGAAAGATAATTATAATCTTGATGGTAGAACGAGGGAATGATGAGTACGACAATATAAAGGTTTTGTTTTTGTATTTCATGAGAATTATCTTAACATTAATAAAAAGGAATACATGATGTAGGGTGGTGCCTTAGGGGAGAGAGAAGGTTTATATTTACATACCTTAACGTTTTACTAGCTACGAGAGTATTCTGAACCTTTTTTCTTCCAGTCTCCTGATTAAGATATCGGATATCCAATCTACTAACTACAAGAATAACATATATGCCCATTAATGACCTGTAGATGCATTTAACAAATTATTTCAATAATCTTCTATTATGCTCGAAACCAACTGAATTTCTTAGCAAGAATTCAGAATGAATTCTAACTTTTTCAACTTATTCAATTCAACGCTAAATCCACCAATTGATAGAAATCCCTAAAACCCTTCTTTTCTTACAATTTCTCCTTCTTAAGAATCATTCCAAAGAGAGTGAAAGGATTCAATTAAACAATAATCAACGACTAACATTACCCCCAACATATTTTCTATAATTAAATCCGAGTATGGAGTGAAAAAATTTATCTTTTTGAAACTAACCCCAACTTGACTTCTTGATAAAATTTAAGAGTTTCTCAAATGGAGACTAGCTTAGGATCACGGTGATATACCTCTCCTTCGTGGGAATTCCTTCCTAGCTTTATAATCCCCACCTGATTTTATTATTATTATTTTTTTCCTTGGTGCAAGATCAAGAAACGGAGAAGTAAAGAAAATAGAGTATGTCGGCTGCTCTGGAAACACTTCACTAAAGTGTTTATGTCCCCCTTTTCCCCTTTATACAATTATTATTATTATTATTATTATTATTATTATTATTATTATTATTATCAATAGAAAATTTATACAATGGACCCCCAACTTTTTAATATAAGCACTTCGTGCAAATAAGGAAGCACAATTTAATTTCCTTACCTTCTCTGGCGACAGTACCCTATATCACATAAAGTACAATTCCTTATCAAGCATGTGCACCGCTTAATAATCCTTCATAGAACAAAAGTTTTACTTGCATAAAGTGCTAAATTAATACTTTCTTATTTTTTTTTGAGGTGCTACAATTAGATTTTGAAATTTCAGAGTAGTTACATTTGCTTGAGACAAGGTGATAATAGATGTATTTTCATATAAATAATATTTTGAAGTAATTCACTACTAAAAAATTATAAATTATTTAGAGATTTTACTTGAGAATTTTTTTTGCAGAATTTTTTCACAAATTTCCATGCGAAAATATGAAATTTTTAAATTCTAAAACCTTTTACCTGCAAAAAATATTTCTCCAAAAAAATTGGTAGGTAAATTTGCCGCTATTTTCACAAAATTATTACATAGGAAATTATTTGGGAAAACTAATCTACATGTGTCATTTTCATACATAAATCTGCAAGTAATGAACAAAACTTAATTCCTTTTGTCAGTTACTGGAAAATCCCTAGGTAAACTTACTTGTAAATTAAGCTAAAGATATTTACTTAGGTATTTACCTAGGTATATTTTTATATGAGGTATTACATGGGGATTCAAGTTCTATAAATTTTGTTGGGGATTTATTTCTTGAGGATGTACTAGAATTTTTTTTACTTGAAGAATTTATTAGGGATTTTGTTCTCACGAATTTAGTTGGAGATTGTTTTGGCGATTTACTTGGAAATATACATGTTTGAAAATTTTGTTACTCTAATTTCAAGTGAAATTTTTCTCTTGGGAACCTACGATTATTTTTATATGGAGATTTATCGAGGAATACATTCTTCAAAATATAAAAAAAACTGATAATTAAGGAAATTATATTTTCTTCAAAATATATTTAAGGTAATTAAATTATAATTATATAAAAACTGATAATAGAATTAGAAAAATATCTATTTTCAATTTTTAGGTTATATAAATTATTTTACCGTATTATCAATATAATAAGGTGTTGAAACATTGCCAAAACAAAAGGAGTTGGAAACAAAGGGTCAAAAACAACAATTGAGATTATCATATTTAAGTTAATTTATATATTTATAGTGATTTCATGCACCCTTTTCAATATTTTTAACTTGCACGTTTAGAAAATACGAATAAAATTATGATATTTAATGCTTCAAAAATCAAAAATATATTTTTCAAATACATCTGGTCATCTTATTAAGTAACTTATTGTTTCCAACATCATTTAATTCATGAAAAATAAACTTCAACCACAAATAAAAATATGAAAAAACAACAGTTTTATTGATAAACGATGGGGGTACAAATCTGTTCCTCCCTTGATTCTTCTCTCTTGATTTTCTCTGTAATTTAGTAGAATATTTCTCGAATGTATGAAGATTTGGATATGAATTTCTCCGTAATTCGAGGGTCATTAGTGGCGTATTTCTCGAACGTAGGAACATTTGGATTTGATCTCCATGAAAGGAGGGTTTGTCTTCTTGATGTATTTGATTATCAAGAAGAGAGGGTTTTGATCTTTATAAATATCCCATGAATTTATTGAGACTTTTTAGATCTTTGATCTCTTTGTGATTATCCCGTGAATTTATGGGATAATGGAGATGCCTCTTTAAAGGAATATTTTCTCCCTTTATATAGGCGTAATTTAAAGTTTAGGTTGAGTAGACATCAAGCTAGATTTAGGCTAAAGTATCCCTAAGAACTCTAACCAAAATTGAACTTTTTTTGTAGAGTCCACAAAATTTCAATGTCTACAAATGCCCCCTGCTTCAAGGCTTGTCGGAGTGTAGAGTTGATGAAACTCAAAGCCGAGTCTTGAAGTACCACTTCTCTCTTTACGATCCTGCGGCTATATATTTGCATATTTGATTTATGAGAGAAGAAATAAAGGGCAGATTTGGTCCCACTGGGCGTGCCAGAATTTGTTGTACAATAAAATTTCGAGACCAAAAAATAAATAATTCGAGACAAGAAAATATTGCAACAATCGATTTTATTGATTTCAATAAGTGAGTGTGACAATCTCTATGAATCCTCTGATTCGTCTTTTTGAATATAAATTCAAGGGCTTAAAGCTTAGTCTTGAATTTGAATTTGATGGACTTGAGGGACTTGATCTTGACTTGTGCTTGAATTCAAGAGATTTTGAGCTTGTTCTTGAATATTGCGGTCTTGATCTTGAACTTTGATGAACTTGATTTGAATGTTTGAGCTTTTTAGAGAAATTGCGGCGTTTGATCCACGAGCTTTCTCTTGCTACTTGTTAGAGTTCTGGGGTCCCTTTTTCTGAATTATGAGACCCCTATTTATAATTGTAGGAAAGGAAGAGTCATGATGAATATGAACTTCCTTTGACCAATCAGATTTAAGTGATGTGGCGCCTTTTATGGGCTTTTATTTCATGGGTCTGCTCCATCAGTTTGACATGTGGCATGGTCCTATTGGCTCCTTCACTTGACTTGGCATGCCACGTCATTTGATACATGGCGCTTATTTGGGCCTCTAGAATATGACAATATCTTGGGCTTAGTAAAGTGGGTTCATCATTTGTAGCCCAAATTAATGGACTAACCCAATAAATATTGGGCCTTATTTAAATCCATACTTATTTGGACTTAAATAATTAATTCAATTATATTAATCCGCAATATTTATTTGGGATTAATATATTTTGAATTTAATATAATCCGAGTTTTGTACGGATTTAAATTTAATAAAATTGTATTGCCCAAAAATGCCCCCTACTTCAAGACTTGTCGAGACATTTATTATTTTGGATACTAGCCTTGAAGTATGATTATGTAAGCATGTTTCCTTCGTGCTTCAACGATCCTCATACCTATGAATACCTCATTCAAAAAAATTAAAGTCGAACCATATTGATATTGCCTTTCAAAACTCTCTCATTTTTTCCATGAATCTCTACACTTAAGACCCATTGGTGAGGCATGATATTCAATTTCAAACAGATTTTGAAAGACTTTTTCATAGCCTTACTTAACCAGGAATAAAAATCTTCCGATTTGAACTTAGATTGGAGAAGCAAAGAACCTCCAATTTGAATTTGTATGGGAGAAGAAAATAATTGCCAATTTGAATTTGGAGATGGAAGTTATTCCAATCTGAATTTATATTGGAGAAGGAAACAATCTCCAAGTTGAATTTGGAGATGGACGCTATTCCAATCTGAATTTATATTAGAGAAGAAAACAATCTCCAATTTGAATTTGGAGATGGAAATTATTCCAATCTGAATTTATACTGGAGAAGAAAACATCCATCCTATAAATCTATAAAACGAGGTAGTTTCCCCACTTTTTCAATATCAATTTTGGGGTTTCCAAGTCATCAATAATATTGAGGTAATTTCTTTTGCTACCATTTTTCTCTTATTTTTGTTACTTTTTTTCAGCACAGCATGTTAGTAGTGGTAGAAAATTCATATCTCATTGTAGGAATATTGAAATCATGATCCGTTTGATGTTCCAGAAACAAGACTTAAAGATATACAACATATTAAAAATTCAGAATTAAAATCCTTCAATATAATTCTTGATAATTTTTTAAAGTTAGCCCTGAATTTTATCATGCTGAAAATTTCAAATTTCCGCGTCTTTACTAAAACTTTCATATCTTGAAGTAGGAAGGATGAAATCACAATCCGATTGATTCTTATGAAACTAGACACAAATATATATAACATATCCAAAATTCATAATTTAATACAATTGAGATATTTTCAGGCGTTATCCCGAAATCAACATTGAGTTTTGATGCATCAACAATTTCAGATTTATGCGACGTCACCAAAAAAAAATTATATCTCAATGTGAGAGTATCAAAATTATGATCTGATTGATCCTATAGATTCCGAAAACATGCATGTATAACATATCAAAAATTTGGATTTTAACACCTTTTTTATTGTTCTAGATGATTTTTTTAAGGTCAATCTTATATGCTATCCGACAGAGGATTCCAGATTTGCATTGCTTTCCCAAATAATTTATTTCTTGATGTGGGACCATCACCACCAAAGGGCGTTTTGATTGCCTCAAACTAGATTTTGAGGGTTTTATTCTCATCAAGTCATCTTATCTCAATCCAAGTTGGTGATATACAATTTTCAAGATCGCAACGCTCTAACAGGTAATATCCTTTCTATTTGTGTTTTTACTTTCTTCTTGTTTCCTCCCTTTTCTTTTCTTTTTTGTAGGGTTGAAACAAATAGGCAATATGCAACCATTGGCCGAATTAAGGTGGTAAGAGTTTAACTTTGCCTCTGTCACCTTAAGACTGAAAGACTTACGCATAATTGGTCGGCTTAAGGTGGTAAGAGTTTAACTTCGCCTCTGTCACCTTATGACCGAAAGACTTACGTATAATTGGCTGGCTTAAGGTTGTAAGAGTTTAAATTCGCCTCTGTCACCTTAAGACCGAAAGACTTTGCTTGAGGACGGCATGGTTTTCTTTAAGTATAGGCTCTTTCACCGATACATTTATGCGATGATCTTCTCTAAGTATGGGTTCTTTCATCGATGCACTTATGCAATGGTCTTCTTTAAGTATGGGCCCTTTCACTTGATGCACTTATGCAATGGTATTCTTTAAGTATGGGCCCTTTCCAATGGTTAGCTTAAGGTGCAAAAGAACAAATTTTTGTCCACCTTAAGGCATGAAAATTTTGATATCCTTTCAAGGATAAACCCGCGAGAGGCCTGCTTAAGGTGCAAAAGGACAAATTTTATCCACCTTAAGACATGGAAATTTTTATATCCTTTTAAGTATAAATACGTAAGAGGCCAGCTTAAGGTGCAAAGGGACAAATTTCATCCACCTTAAGGCATGGAAATTTTTATATCCTTTTAAGGATAAACACGTAAGAGGCCAGCTTAAGGTGCAAAGGGACAAATTTTGTTCACTTTAAGGCATGGAAATTTTGAGATCCTTTTAAGGATAAACCCGCGAGAGGCCAGCTTAAGGTACAAAGGGCAAAATTTTGTCCACTTTAAGGCATGGAACTTTTGAGATCCTTTTAAGGATAAACCCGCGAGAGGCTAGCTTAAGGTACAAAGGGACAAATTTTGTCCACCTTAAGGCATGGAACTTTTGAGATCCTTTTAAGGATAAACCCGTGAGAGTCCAACTTAAGGTACAAAGGGATAAATCTTATCCACCCTAAGGCATGGAAATTTCGATATCCTTTAAGGATAAACCCGTAAGAGGTCATCTTAAGGTACAAAGGGACAAATCTTGTCCACCTTATGGCATGAAAATTTCAATATACTTTAAGGATAAACTTGTTAGAGGCCCTTTAAGGTGAAAACGAACAAATCTTGTCTACCTTAATGCATGTAAATTTTGAAATCCTTTTAGTTGTAGGCTTGGAGAACTTTGGCATTCCAAATCCCATTGAAGGAAATCTCTTTCTTTTCGACGGGTTGCTCCCATTTAGTCACAACTATTTAGAGTAAGTGAAAAATTTAATTAGAATAGTTTCATACTTGGTAACCATATGGTAGATACTGTATGAACATTTTTTTTTACACTCGTGCAACTGAACTCAGAATGAAATTCTAAGCGCCTACGTACCTCAGTAAAGAGGATCAAGTCACAACGTAGTTCTGGATGAGTTTTTTTTTTCTTGTGTCCTAACTTTTTCCTAGGATGCCTCTTTTGAGGTTTTCAACCTAGCGGACTTTCATTTTCTTTTTGAGCCGTATACAGTTTATACTCTTGCGGGCCAGGAGTGGACATGCAGTTTATACTCGTGCCTTAAAGAGTGTACATGAAGTTTATACTCGTGCCTTAAGGAGTGTACATGTAGTTTATACTCGTGCCTTAAGGAGTGTACATACAGTTTATACTCGTGCCTTAAGGAGTGTACATGCAGTTTATACTCGTTCCTTAAGGAGTGTACATGCAGTTTATACTCATGCCTTAAGGAGTGTACATACAGTTTATACTCATGCCTTAAGGAGTGTACATGCAGTTTATACTCGTGCCTTAAGGAGTGTACATGCAGTTTATACTCGTTCCTTAAGGAGTGTACATGCAGTTTATACTCGTTCCTTACGGAGTGTCATTTCTCTTCAAGGATAGTACTTCTTCAAGAACTTGGCATTGATGGGGCCAATCCTCACGCCATCTGCATCAACAAGCTTGTAAGCACCATTTGAATATGCCTCTTGTAAGACATATGGTCCATCCCATTTCGAGGTGAATTTTCCCCCAGACTTATGAGAAATGATAATGGGCTTTCTTACTGCAAGAACTTGATCTCCAACTTGGAAGCACCTCAAGAAAACCCTTTTGTTGAAGAATAAGATAGCCGGGATTGATAGCCTTCAAGATTTTGTTGAGCCTCCAGCCTCTTCTCATCAAGAGCTTCTAACTTCGTAAGACGCAACTTAGCATTTTCTTCATAGGTGAGCCCTTCTTGAATAGCCAGTCTCAAAGAAGGTATTTGATGTTCAAGTGGTAGGACTGCTTCAACTACAAAAGCAAGTGAGTATGGGGTTGCTTGTGTTGGTGTACGGTAAGTTGTCCTATACGCCCATAAAGCTTCTTCTATTCGCTCATGCCAGTCTCGTTTGGATTTGGAGATGACTTTCTTCAACAAGTTGCATAAAGTTTTATTGAAGGCTTCAGCTAGACCATTGGCGGCAGCATGATACATTGAAGACTTGTGCTGCTTGAAGCCAAAGAGGTCACAGATCTTGTTCATCAACTTGTTATCAAACGGCTTGCCATTGTCAGTTATTATATATTGAGAGATTCCAAAGCGGTAGACGATATTCACTTGGATGAAGTTCGCAATATTTTCTTTCTTTACTTCCTTGAGAGCAACATCTTCGGCCCATTTTGAGAAGTAATCTGTCGCAGCCAAGATGTATAAGTGTCCACCAAAAGACTTTGGTAGTGGACCAGCAACATCCATTCCCTAAGCATTTAATGGCCAAGACGCTACAGTTAGATGTAGCACCTCTGGAGGTTGATGTATGAAATTTGCATGGAATTGTCAAGCTTTGCATCTTCTCGCATAGTCCAAGAAATATTTCACCATCGTTGGCCAATAATATCCCATCCTTTTAATGTGAAAATAGAGCTTTGGTCCAGACTGATGTGATCCACAAACTCCCGAGTGCGCTTCTTGCAAAGCTTGAATTGCTTCTTCCTCTCCCAAACACCGTAAGATTACTCCTTCAAATAATCTTCTGTACAGTGTGTCTTTGTATTAAAGGAAGCAAGGTGCACGACAACGAATGTCAGTCTTTCTCCTTGGATCTTCTGAAGTATCCCATAACATAAGTAATTAATAATAGGTTGTTGCCAATCTTCTTTTATAGCTTCAAACACGGCAACGAGGTATTCAACCTTGTTTTTCACATCCTCATCTGACGGCGGTACTACCCATTCTTGGCGGACAATAACTTGGGTCTGATTTGGAAGAGTTCGGGTTGAGGCCAGAGCAGCTAGGGCATCAGCTTGCTTATTTTCTCTCCTTGGCAAATGTTAGAGGGTTACTCCTCCAAGCCACCCCATCAACTTCTGTGCATAATTATGGTATGGTCGCAGCTCAGACTTTCTGACTTCATAGTTTCCCAAAAGTTGTTTGATCATCAATTGGGAGTCACCAAAGACTTGTAATTGCAGTTGTTTTATGTCCACTGCCATCTCAAGTCCAAGTATTAAAGCTTGATATTCAGCAACATTATTAGAGCAATGATTTATTAGGGTAAAAGAGTATGGCATGACCTCTTCTTGTAGAGTAACGAATACCACCCTGGCACCAGCTCCATCTCGATGTGCGGCACCATCAAAGTACATCTTCCATGGGGGTGTAGCTTCAATGACCATTGCATCTTCATCAGGAAGTTCATCGCTCAGTTTCTAATCATCAGGTATCGGGTGGTCTGCTAAGAAGTCAGCCAATGTTTGTCCCTTTATGGCCTTTTGGGGATCATACACAATCTCAAACTGTTGAAATTGAAGGTACCATCTTGCAAGTTGGTCACTAAGGACAGGTTTCGATATTATGAACTTGATGGTATTTTCCCTACACACGAGACGAACCACATGATCTTAAAAGTAGTGTTTCATCTTTTGAATTGAGAAGGCCAATGCCAAAAATAACTTTTCAATTGGAAAATACTTTAGCTCATTTGGTGTCATCATTCTGCTCAGATAGTAAAGAGAGTTTCATTTGCCTTCACTATTTTCTTGAACCAGTAGTGCTCCAACCGACCTTTCTTGTACTGCGACGTAGAGTATCAACGGCTTCCCAGGTATGGGTGCCGCAAGAACTGGAGGTTTCATTAAGTACGATTTGATACTCTTAAAGGCATTACTACAAGCTTGGTCCCATTCGAAGGGAGTGTCCTTCTTCATAAGACGACTAAATGGTTGACATTTTCCAGCCAGGTTTGAGATGAACCTCCTTAAATATACTAGCCTTCCTTGAAGGCTTTTTAACTCATGAATATCCCGAGGCTCGGGCATCTTCAAAATTGCATTAATCTTATCTTGATCAATTTTAATTCCTCGGTATCGCACAATGAAGCCAAGAAATTTTCCTGAAGTAACTCCAAAGGCACACTTCAATGGATTCATCCTAAGTTGATATCTTCGAAGTAACTCGAATACCATTCTTAGGTCTTTTAAGTGGTTGTCTCTCTTTTTTGACATCATCACTAGATCATCCACATAGCATTCAACATTTTTATGGAGCAGACCGTCAAAGATGTTTTGCATAGCCCTTTGATAAGTGGTGCCAGCGTTCTTCAAACCAAAAGGCATCACCTTATAGCAATAAATACCTTTAGGCGTACGAAATGCAGTAAGTTCTTCATCCTTAAGCGCTATAAGGATTTGATTGTAGCCGGATGAACCATCCATGAAGGACATTGCCTCATAACCAGTGGTGGAATCAATCATTAACTCCGGTATGGGGAATGGAAAATCATCTTTAGGTCATACGTTATTGAGATCTCAAAAGTCGACACAAACTCGAATTTGGCCATTCTTCTTCCGTACTGGAACAATACTTGAAATCCATGTGGGATATTTGATTTCACGAATAAATCCAGCTTCAATAAGTTTGTTAACTTCATTTTTTATCAGTGGAACCAACTCTAGCCTAAAGCGTCTTTGGGCTTGCTTAATAGGACAGGCACCATTCTTGACTACCAACTGATGGACCGTTACTTTTGGATCTAAGCCAGGCATTTCCTTATAGCTCCAGATGAAGACATCCATATATTCTTTGAGTATGTCCATATAAGCGATTTCCTCCTCTACTTCTTGAAACGCACTCAAGTAAGTTGGTCTTGGTTCTTCATCGGTTCCAAGATTAACTTCTTTCAAGGGATCTATTATGGCCTTTACTCCTTTTTTAAGTTGAGATGGAGCATCTCCAATATCTTTCTCTTCTTAAGGATCATCGTCATTAATGGATATATGATATGAGGAGCTAACACTCTCTTCATCTTTTTTGCATTGCTTTGTATAAACCACAGTATGTGTCTTTGGTTTTAACACCTCGTTGCATGAAACTACCAGTTTTGTCTGTCGCTACATTCTAGAAGGAATCAAACTTTGTAAATCCTTCTGGATTTTAAATGAAGAGTGCAGCATCGTGCTTTGACGACTTCTTTGACGCTTGTTATTTTTCTTCTTTTTTATAGGACCCAACCTTTCGAACACAGAAGTTCTTGCGGTTGATTCTCCAAGTCGATCAAATACGGAGGGTCTTTTGTTAGTGGCAATGGATTCTTCTTCCACGATGATGTAATTACTGACTGTCCTTCTTATGGAGATGCGAATTGGAGGTGGCTGCGTGTATACTAGTCCTTCACGTTCTTTTCTGGTGTTACCCTCCGATGGAAGTTTGCCCAAACTTGATGGCTCATTAGGATTGTATCCTGCCTTTACAAATATCTTGTATGCATTTGGATCAAATCCCTCTTTTGTACGCTTCATAGGGAGTTCCATAACTGGTGGCAGATTTTGAGCCACAGATTCCCCAAGTGGCCTTGAGGATGGATTTATTGCGTCAATCTTCCTGACAGGTAAATTTAGTCTCTTTAGCACATTATCTTGGGCATTAGGTGAGTGATCTTTCTCTTTCTTTACCTTTGGCATGTAGCGAAGAACAGGAGTTTCCTTCTTCTTCGTAGGAGCGACTCTTTCTTTATTTAAAGTGAAGAAAGGCTTTCTGTTGATGAATTTTTCGATAGTCATCGCGACCTTCTTAGATGCAAGATCATCACACTTGGTCTTGGTGACATCATCAATCCTTTTCTCATCTATAATATGATTCTTTAAGTAGAATTTTGCATCGGCAAAATATGACTCAGCTTCAATGAATGGCTTATCATCGGCGACTATCATTCTTTCCACTCTATTTTTGAGATACTTCAAGCATTGATAGTAAGAGGATGAGATAATTTTATTCCCGTGCACCCAAGGCCTACCAAGCAATACATTGTATAAAGTTTTGGCATCGATCACATGCATCAATGGGTTTGATTGAAAATCATCCATACTAATCCCCAACTTGATATATCCCATGGCCCTTTGGCCCCCTTGGTTGAATCCTTGGACATTATACGACTTTCGTCCAGTTCGCTAGTAACGATGCCAAGCTCCTTCATCGTACGGATATGTAGGCTATTGACTCCAGATCCTTCATCTATCAAGATTCTATTGATCTTCTTTCCTAGAATTTGATCCACCATGTATAAGGGACGGTTATGTGGGGTCTCACCAAGAAGAAGATCGTTATTTGTGAATGTGATTTTTGTATAACACACATGTGCCTCTTCGCCAAGAGTTTTAGCCAAGTTTTTGGAAGATGAAGGAACTTCCATAGGTATATTCTCACCCTTTGCCCCCTCTTTAGAGGTATTAAAACAAGATGCTTCAAGGTTGACTTAGGAAGTCTTACTGAGGAACCAACTCGGTAAGAATTCCTCTAAAGTTACCGGACGCTGAGGTTTCTGAGGGTGAAGCTCTGTCACCCTTGTCCTTTTTGGAAGTGCAACCAACTTTTGTTTCCTTAGTTTCTTCACCACTTTCCTTCCGGTTGACTGCTCGTATGTATCCTTTCATAGACTCATCTTCTTGCATTTGCGTATAGCCACTAGATTCCAACCTTCATCATCGTCTTCATCAACCGAATACCTATCAGTCTTTAATATCTCATCATTATGCTCCTTGACACAAATTTTAATCGGGTCGAGCGAGCCAAAAGTGATAGAAATTTGATGAGAACTGGTTGTCTCATCGTCGAAGAAGATTTTCTTCTCTTTTGCCAGTTGCATAACTTTATCTTTAAAGATAAATTATTTCTCCAGAGGGTGACTTATGAGCCTATGATATTTGCAATAATTAGGGTCATTGGTCTTTTCGGTTTCATTGGGATGCTTCATCTCTAGGAGTTCGATGAGCTTATGCTGAAGAAGTTCATCAAAAATCTCAGCAACATCTGAATCAAGGAAGGGATATTTCTTTTCTTGCATCTCCTTTAACGTTTTCTGATTTGGACGTGCTCCAGAAGTCGTCTTTACACTTTGCTTCTTGCTCACCTTTATGGTGACTTTCACAGGAGACACATCAACATTAATGGATTCTTTGTTATTATTTTTGGGGACAAACTTACCCCATCTCTTGGGTTCTTGCTTATGCTTTCCTCTTCGAGAGTCATGGATAGGCGCCCCTTACTTTCCAGCAGAAGATATGCTCAACTCCATGTCGTGAGCACGAGTAGCTAACTCTTCAAAGGATTTTGGCTTAATTCCTTGCAAGATGTAGAGAAGCCCCCAGTGCATTCCTTGGATACACATCTCTATCGTAGAAGCTTCGCTGAGCCTATCTTTACAGTTTAGGCTAGCATGTCTCCATCGATTGATGAAGTCAATGACTGGTTTGTCCTTTCTTTGCTGAGTATTTGTGAGCTCTACCATGCTCACTGTACGCCTTGTGCTATAAAAGCGATTCAGGAACTCATGTTCCAATTGCTCCCAACTATCGATGGAGTTAGGCTCGATATTCGTATACCAATCAAAGTCGTTTCCCTTTAGGGAACGAACAAATTGTTTGATAAGATATTCACCGTAAGTTCCAGCATTATTACATTTCTCGACAAAGTGTGCGACATGTTGTTTTGGGTTACCTTTGCCCTTAAATTGTTGAAATTTGGGGGGTGAATAGCCAGCAGGCATTTTGAGTCTATCTATTCTTGCACTGTAACGCTTGGCATATGCAAGGTAAGACTTGATGACAACATCATACTTGTCTTTGAGGGTCCCTTCAATAAATTCCCTCAATTTCCCAATCGGGATCATTCCCTCAGCAGAAACTTGCACCTCTTTAATCGATGGTGTTTGTTTCATCGGATTTTCTATCTCATGAACCTCTGGAGCTTTTTCCGGTGCATGGCTAGATTCTCCATCTATCAAGCCTTCCACCCTATCCACTATCTTATCAATTCTAGCCTCTTGATTCTAAACATAGTTGGTCAGGCCTTCCATTATCTTTGTCAGATTCATAAGCTGCTCCTCCATAAACGAGGCATCAGTTACCATTGCTTGCATGATCATCGAAGATATTGGAGAGTAACACGGATTATCACATAAGTTGATCTTTGAAGTACTTAGCTTATATGGTGTAAGTGGAGATGACGCATTTGTTGAACGACCATCGCTCTTTGCGCCAGAGTATTTGGAACCAGAATGCTCAAGTAGAGAAAGAGTCTTCTTAAATGATTCCGCAACACTGCTTCCTCCTTTCGAAGCACTTGTTTGGGACTTCGTTCCTTTTGGAGTTGAAGATACAAAAACTGGAGTTGGCGCGGATGGCACTAGATGTGTTTGTTGTCCTAGAAAGCCTGCCTTGCTCCTTGTGACAGCTCCTAAACTTCCAAAAGTAACACCAAGGATGCTTTCCACTTCGGCAGAGAACCTTGAATCAGTAGCCTTGGAAGCAGTTGATTGAGAATTGATCTTCTTGGAAGTCATTTCGTTATTCTTTAACTTTGAAGTATGAAAAGTTGAGATGAGAGGTAGAGATCGACCCACTGGGCGTGCCAGAATTTTTTGGACAATAAAATTTCGAGATCAAAAAATAAATAATTCGAGACAAGAAAATATTGCAATAATCGATTTTATTGATTTCAATAAGTGAGTGTTACAATCTCTATGAATCCTCTGATTCGCCTTTTTGAATATAAATTCAAGGGCTTAAAGCTTAGTCTTGAATTTGAATTTGATTTGATGGACATGAGGGATTGATCTTGACTTGTGCTTGAATTCAAGAGCTTTTGAGCTTGTTCTTGAATATTGCGGTCTTGATCTTGAACTTTGATGAACTTGATTTGAATGTTTGAGCTTTTTAGAGAAATTGCGGCGTTTGATCCACGAGTTTTCTCTTGCTACTTGTTAGAGTTTTGGGGTCCCTTTTTCTGAATTATGAGACCCCTATTTATAGTTGCAGGAAAGGAAGAGTCATGATGAATATGGACTTCCTTTGACCAATCAGATTTAAGTGATATGGCGCCTTTTATGGGCTTTTATTTCATGGGCCTGCTGCATCAGTTTGACATGTGGCACGGTCCTATTGGCTCCTTCACTTGACTTGGCATGCCACGTCATTTGACACGTGGTGTTTATTTGGGCCTCTAGAATATGACAATATCTTGGGCTTAGTAAAGTGGGTTCATCATTTATAGCCCAAATTAATGGACTAGCCTAATAAATATTGGGGCTTATTTAAATCCATACTTATTTGGACTTAAATAATTAATTCAATTATATTAATCCGCAATATTTATTTGGGACTAATATATTTTGAATTTAATATAATCCGAATTTTGTCCAGATTTAAATTTAATAAAATTGTATTGCTCACACTTATGTTCATTCTTGGTTAATAATTTTAAATACACGTATTCTAACAAAAATAATCTTTTTGATAAACAACGTGGATAAAGATTTCATCTAAAATATTTATCTTTTTTTGTAATTCATAAAAAATAAATAAATAAAAACTTTTTATTTACAATTTTAATTCTCTATAATATACTTGTCGTTTGGTACGCCGGCTTGGATAAGTAGGGAGATATCCCATGAGATTATTTTAAATCATTTTCCATATAATAGTAATTTCATTACTTTAGCGCAAATAGTGGGATAAAATAGTTCTAAAACTAGTTAATACTTCATACTACACATGAGATAAATTTAATCCCAAAATTATTTTGAGATTATTTTAGTTATGAATATTATATCATAGGAAGTGTAAGCATAGAATTTTCATGATATGTAAGGCATAAGCAATTTACTTTAAAATACATAAAGTATATTATAAGAGTGTTTATATTATTAATCTAAATTAAAAAAATTAGAAAGATATAAATAAAGGAACACGCATTAATTTAATAAGGAGAAATTTGGTGAAACTATGCTAAAATCTTTTATACCACATCGGAGGAAGACATAAAGCAGTTAGATTTCTCTGTGTGAGAAAATTGGTAAAATGGAACTTCAAAGGGAAGCTGCGGGTTGGGGGGTGAGTTGGCAATACGGGGGATTCAGTTTCCATTATGGAGAGGATAGTGGGGTTATGAATAAATGTTCTTGGGTTCAACCAATACAAACAATTGGGTAATTAATAAGGAGATAACAATGAAATAAAACAATTAAAAACGATCTATATTATCCAGAAAATGTAACGCAAAATATAGTTATACTTATGGAGAGATTAATTTAAAATGATTAATGTTATTTTCTAGGGCTTTACTTGAGAAAACATTTGTAAGAACTTTTTTCACCAATTTTTTTCAAAAAATTCCGAGGTACCTTTAGTATTATTTTCAAGAAAATCCACAAGTAATTTACATGGGGAATTCAAATTCCTAGGTACATTACTTATTAGAAATAAATAATATAGATGTTGAAGAGACAGATAATTATGATTCAGAAGATAGTGAAACATATACAGAAATATTAACAAATACAAAAAATTTAGAAATTAATGAAGAAAATTTAGAAAATATCAACACAGAAATAAATACTCTTGATAAAAAAGAAGATCAAAAAATAATACCTAGTACATCAGAAATAAGGAAACCTACATATTATAAGAATAAGTTTAAAAGATATAATCTAAAGAATGAATATGACAAATGGACACCAAAACAAATAGTTAATAAAAATTATAACTTTTTAGACTTAGATTGTGTAATAGATACAGAAAAAACAATACAATTATGGATAGGATATATGACAAAACAATTATTAGATAATAATATAAGTGTAATAGATGCACCAGAATATATAGAAAGAACACTAATAGGAACAGTGAAATTATGATTTTTAAATCTAACTGAAAATAGTAAAAGAATATTAAGAACTGACAAACCCACAGAAGGAACATCATCAACAAAATTAACACCTATAGAATTATTAAAAAAAATATGAAACAGCTATAAAAGACGAATTTAGTAGCATGACAACAAAAGAAGAAGAACAAAATGAAGAGAAAGATATAAATAGGAATTTAATGTTAAAATTAGCAATATGTAATATGTGCTACATAGATGAATATACTTGCGCATTTAAAGAATATTATTATAAAGGAGCATATAATACAGAAGAAAGTAAAGAAATAAGAAAATTATATTTTAGTAAATTACCTGAACCATTTAGTTCAAAAATAATAAAAAGTTGGGATGAAACAAAAATAGTAGATACTCTAGGAGCAAGAATAAAAATTTTACAACAATGGTATAGAAACCTATGTGAAAAATACAGAGAAGAAATAAAAATGGAAAAAAACATTAATAAGAAATTTAGCATGTTGCAAAGATAAAATAGCACCTCAATTTGGATGCGAAGAAAGATATTATAAGAAAAGAAAAAGGCATAAGAAATATAAGAAATACAAAAAATCAAAATATAAGTATAAGAAACCAAGAAAAAAATATTATGTAAAAAATTATAAACTTAAAAGACCATATAGGAAAAAGAAATCTATAAAGGAATGTACTTGTTATAATTGCGGAAAAATAGGACATTTAGCTAGAGATTGTAAATTACCTAAAAATCCAAAAAATAAACAAATATCATAAATAAAAATAGAAAATACAGAATATATGCAGATAGATTACATAGATTACGAATTAGAAAGTGAAGACAGTATATATGAAATTTCAGAGAATGAAACAGATAATGAAATAGATAGTGAATTAGACGAATTAAATGACTGAAGAAGATATAAAAATAATAAAAAAAGAAGAATATTTAAATGAAGAAGGAACAAATCAAAAAATAATATTTGATAACAATGTATTTGATGAAATAAAAGGAAAAGAGTTAGACTTAAGTGTAGAAAAAATATTTAAAATACCAACAATAAAAAATATATTTACTAGGAAAAAGGAAGAATATTATGTAGTAAGCCAAAAGGAACATGTAATAGACTGTAGATATGCAAAAGGTAAAGCTAGTATACCACTAGTAACAAAAAGAATAATTAATAAAGAGATAAACGATATAAAAAGTAGAGACCCAATAAAATATGTACACCTTGGAGGTACAGAAATATTAATAAAAGCATGTTTTAGAGAAGGAATAGATACACCAATAAAATTATATTTAGCAGATGATAGAATTATAAAATCTATAGAAAAAAGTATAATAACTACCATAAAAGGAAATTTAATATACCAAAAATTATAATTTATAATAAGTGCGAATTATTCAGTAGCAGTAACGGATAAAAATATAGACAAATCATTAGTATTATATTGGAAAATATCAGGAATAGAATTAACCCCAGGAAGTAAAATATTTACGGCAAGATGTAAAAATCTATATGTATTAACAACAAAACATAAAATAACGGGAAAAAATAAAATTAATAAAATACAAATAGAAAGCCCTTTTGAACAATTTGTAAAAATAATTGATAATAATGATTATAGTTACAGAAATATAGACATAGAAGAAGATCTAGAAATAATAAATGATAGAATAAGTACAACAAAAAGAATAGCTTATGATAAATCGGAATCATCAAACTCATCAAAAAGAACAAGTTATGAAACAAGTTCAATGGATAATTCAAACCAATATTACATAACAGGAAAGGTAAATGAAAAAGAATATTTAATACTCTTAAATACAGGACAAGAAGAAAATTATATAGCAAAATATCTAGTAAAAAATGAGGAAATAAAAACTGACAATAATATATGCCCAGATCTACCAAGAAGTTTAATAAATACTAAAAATATAGCAGGAAAAATAATAATAATAATAGGAATAAGAAAAATAAAAATAGAATTTGAAGTAAAAGAAGAAATGCAAAAAACAGACATAATATTAGGAATAAAATGGTTAGAACAAGTAAAATCATATAATATAGAACATACACAATTAACTATAACATATAACAGAGAGAAATTATTCTTAAGAAGAGCTTTAACATAAAATAAAAATATATGTATTAATGAAGATAGTAGTAGAAGGATATTACAGTAGCTATTATACGCCTATGATAGACACAGGAGCAGAAGCTAATTTATGTAGATATAATTGTTTACCAGAAAGTAAATGGGATAAATTAAAAACATCAATAATAGTTAAAGGATTTAATAACGAAGGAAGCTTAATTACTTATAAAGCTAAGAATGTAAAAACACAAGTATGGGATAAAATATTAACAATAGAAGAAATCTATAATTATGAGCTAACATCAAAAGATATACTTTTAGGAATGCCGTTTTTAGATAAATTATACCCACATATAATAACTAGGACAGATTGGTGGTTTACAACACCATGTAAACAGAAAGTAAGAGCAAAAAGAGTTATTAATAAAATAAGAAAGAAAACTGATTGGATCAAAGGAAGTGAAAAAATTACACAAAAATTAGAAAATATAAAAAATACTGAAGATACAATAGAACTGGTCTTATTTTCAATAAATAAAAAGGAGATAACTATATTTTCAATAAATAAGATAGAAATAATTAAGAAAAAATTAGGACAATTATATAGTGAAGATCCATTAAAAGGATGGAAAAAACATAAAACCATTATAAAAATTGAATTAATAGATAAAAATAGCATAATAACCCAGAAACCATTAACATATAATTTTGATGATTTAAAAGAATTTAAAATGCATATAGAAGAATTATTAGAAAAACAATATATACAAAAAAGTAATAGTAAACATAATAGCCCAGCATTTATAGTAAATAAACATAGTGAACAAAAAAGAGGAAAAAGTAGAATGGTTATTGATTATAGAAATTTAAATGCAAAAACAATGACTTATAATTACCCAATACCAAATAAGATATTAAAAATAAGACAAATACAAGGATATAATTATTTTAGTAAATTTGATTGTAAATCAGGATTTTATCATCTAAAGTTAGAAGAAGAATCTAAGGAATTAACCGCATTTACGGTACCACAAGGATTTTATGAATGGAATGTATTACCATTTGGATATAAAAATGCACCAGGTAGATATCAACATTTTATGGATAGTTATTTTAAACAACTACCTAATTGTATAGTATACATAGACGATATACTGTTATATACAAAGACCAAAGAAGAACATTTAAAATTATAGGAATAATTTACGGATATAATAGAAAAATCGGGAATAAGTTTGAGTGAAAAGAAAGCTGAAACTATGAAAAATAAGATAGAATTTTTAGGAATACAAATAGATAAAAGTGGAGTAAAAATGCAACAACATATAGTACAAAAAATAATAAATTCAAAAGAAGAATTAGATACAAAAAAGAAATTACAATCATTTTTAGGATTAGTAAACAAAGTAAGAGAATATATACCAAAATTAGCAGAGAATCTAAAGCCCTTACAGAAAAAATTAAAAAAGGATGTAGAATATAATTATAACGAAGAAGATAAAAAACAAGTTCAGAAAATAAAAATACTTTGTAAAGAATTACCAAAATTACAATTTCCAGATAAAAATAGAAAATTCATATATATAGTAGAAGCAGATGCTAGTGAATGTAGTTATGGAGGAGTACTTAAATATAAATATGAAGAAGAAAAATTAGAACACCACTGTAGATACTACTCAGGTACATTTAATGAAACAGAAATAAAATGGGAAATAAATAGAAAAGAATTATGCTCATTATATAAATGTTTATTAGCATTTGAGTCATATATTGTATATAACAAGTTTATTGTACGAACAGATAATACACAGGTACGTTGGTGGCTAACAAAGAAAATACAAAATTCAGTTACAATAAAAGAAATTCGGAGACTAGTCTTGAATATATTAAATTTTACATTTACAATTGAAGTAATTAGTACTAACAAAAATTTTATTGCAGATTACATATCAAGACAAAGCTACACAGACTGATATAATAGAAGAGGATACTCTAGAAAAGATATTCAACACCCTAACTACGCTTTCAATGAAAGTGGACAGTATGGGTAATGAAATAGAAAAGCTAAAGACTAATGAAGTTAAACTGAAGTCTGAAGCTACAAATCAGCTAACTCAGCAGTGTGCAGAGCTATGTCGATCGGAAGACATTAAAATTCCAGAGCTAGAAGGAGACGTTGGGATACTCCATAAAACCCATAACATTTATCAATCTACTTCTGCAGGTACAAGCAAAGGAGTTAGGAAAAATACAAATATGAACCTAAACAAGCTATTTGATAAACCATTTATTCTAAATACACCAAAAGATCCTATGTTTATACCCCCACAAATTACCACATACCGAGAAAGTCTAAACCAAGATAAAAAGACCTACAACTATACAACCCGAACATACATAGAAAATATTTACAAAATACAAACCTTCTTAAATACCAACCCCAGAGCTATAAACATCCAAGAACCACATACGAATTACATAACCCAGAAGCTAACAGGATACAATAAGCTAATTGCTTTGCCCAAAACCAAACCAGGTCTAGTTAAAACCTGTTACGAATATGGATTACTTAGTACCATATATACCCAAGAAGGAAATGAAATATCCAGTATACCAGAGATATATGATTCATTTAACATTTTCAAAAGAATAACCAAAGGTAACCTATTTTTTATAAAATTTTATACGACACCAGCAGAGATATTGTATGATGAAGTTAAATCACCTATACAAGTTGTAAAAATAGGAATGACCCGAGATATGATTATACCAGAAGACATTACTCAACAACCAGAAATACCTAGAATTGAGATACCAAATTTTTATGCAAATAAGAGAATTATTGGACTATCTACGATTCTTCAAGAGTTAGCAAACACTTATCGCAACAGAAATCCTATATGGAGTTATTATTCAAGAGGTAATGTAATAGTCTACTCAAATTCAAATGAACTACGAGAAGCAGATATGGAAGACGTTAGGCAATGGATCCTAACTTTACTCAATCCAGAGAAAAAACCTAGCGCCAGAGCCATTAGAGAAAAATTTATTTCAGAAGAATTATTAACCAGATATTGCAAGTTAATTGGACATAAATATCCAGACCATCAATGTTCAAAATGTAATGGAGAAGATAATATTATCCCAGAAGTCCGCCTAGAATAAAAGAATCAAAATAAGCATGCCAGCTGAAAAGATAAGATAAGAAGCAACAGATACGACAACGAGAAAATACCAATGGAAGAAGACAAGATATTAAATTATTAGAATTGTTAGAATTATTGTATAGACTAGACTTTATTTTTTAGCCTCCTAGCCTTTTTTAAAGGCTATGGCACTTAGTTCTTATTGTATAGACTTTTCTTTTTTAGCCTCCTAGCCTTTTTGACTTTTCAAAAGGCTATTTTAGAAATTTTTTTAAACGTGTAAAGACTTTGTAAAGATTTTCATTCTATAAATGAAAGAAATCGAAGGCATTGCAAGGCAAGCCTTCATGTGTTGAAGCAAAAACTCTCTCCTGCCCATTACAAATATTTTGCTTAGTTATTAAAAAATAGATTTATTTCAATGGAAAAATCTATGGAGGAACAAAGCTCAGAAAGATCAAACCTACCCGAACAGGTATATTTATTTATGATTATGAATAGCTAAATTCATAATTCCCAACAATCATGGTATGATAAAATAAATTCATGTTAGTTACTTTATAGTAGAATTATTCGAAGAATAATATGTTAAGAAGTTTATTAGCAAAGTGGAAACGGAGAAAAATCCCTAAGAACTATGTCATCCTAAAGGTGAAACCAATAAGGCAAGAAGCCGTGGTGGGGAGTAACCAGAGTAGAGGCGCTGTTTAAGGGAAAATATCCAGATTACCATGCTAATAGTGACCGAAGAACATGTTATTTAAGAATAATCTAGTATATAGTAATCTAAGATGACCATATTTTGTTATGTACATGATTGAAGGAAACATTTTGAAAATAGCAATTTTATGAAAAATGAATAATTATTTATCTGATACAATGGTAGATAAATTTAAAATACTCATTTTGTATGCACTTAAGGATATAAAAGTAGTAGATATAAGAAAAATCATATTAGAAAAAACATTTGGTAAATATTATATGACTAGAATAAATTACATACCATACCTACCTAACTACTCTTACAAATACTTACCATGATAAATTACTTACATCTAGGATTTTTGGAAAAAGATATGAGAAACATACAGTTAATAGAAAAACAGATGAAAGTAAATTTAGACAAATACATGGAAACTAAAGATATAAAATATATAAAATTTCTTAGTAAAAATATAAAAGAGTTAATAAGATTAAAACAAAAAACTACAAAATATTATAATAAAATATTTAGTCAATTTTAAATGATAGATAATCTTAAAGTCTTAATCTTATATATACTTAGAGATATAGAAATTATAGATATTAAGAGAATAATATTAGAAAAAGTATTAGACTATAAAATTGAAACTATAAATTGGATAGCACAGTCATGCCTGGATAATTACCCAGATGGATATTATTCAGATTAAAAGATGTTAGAATATATAAGAAAAACTAGAGAAAATCAAAATAATCTAAATGACAAAATTAATTATAGAAATCGAATTAGAAAAATAATGGAGAATCTAAAAGAAAAATTAATATGGATAGAAGAAACCTTGGAAAATTTAGGAAAAAGTACATGCAATAGTTTATATAATTTAAAAAACTCACTACGAGAAGAACAACACAAGATAATAAATAACATTGAAAATCTCGAATTAGATATACATTATAGTACAATTAGGGTAAATTATTATACAGAAATCTGTAACTCTACAATTACTACATGATAAAATAATAAATTACACAAATTAATGAATACATCTTACGAAAAGAATAAATCATTAAAAGAAATAGAAACCCAACTATATAGTTTATACCTAGAATACAAAAGGTTACATATTACTAACGAGGATCCTAAAACACTAGATAATTTAATTACGATAATATCTAATCTAGAATATGAATTAATAAAACATCTTAAGTCAAGAAGATAAAAATGAAAATTATTCCAATCAATAATATTGGTATTTATTATCTAGTTAAATTATCGCACCTAATCCGCACCCCCCTACAATTCAGTAATAATTATCCATGAAGATTTTACCATCAAATTTTTTTCTTATATTAAATTCGCAGAAAATTGAGTTACCTGCAAAACCCATATAATTTATATTTTTCTTGTAGTAACAATCTAAAGATACCATTTACATTTTTCTTGTAGTAACAATCTAAAGATACCATCTTTACGAAGAACATAGTAAATTCATGACAAAGTAATAATATATAAGACCCAAGAAAACCTACTTTATTGAATAGCTATGTAAACAATATTCTAGAGCCCACAGTTACTAACCAAATTATATTTAGAGTTTCATTATAGTTCATATACCTTAAGGAGCGCAACATATTATACTCCCTCAGTACCATTTTACTCATCTCAAATTTTCTAATTTGATTTCTCATTTTACTTATCATTTTTCATTAATCAAGACAAAATAATTTTCTTTTTCCTTTTTTATCCTTAGTATTAATTGTTTTTTCTCCAAATTAAAATGTAAACATCATTTAATAGGAATATTATGGTAAAGTAGTTATGTTATTAATTGTTTTTCTTAATCAATATGCAATATTAAATTGGGACAAGTAAAATGAGATGGAGGGAGTATATTGAACTGATTTAATTAGAACTAATTTGAGAAAACTACATAAATGTAGGAGTTTTAGATCCTAATTACTTGAAGGCACCACACTTTCAAAATTTACATAAAATATCTAATGTTTCTATTAAGATGCACGCTAAGCTATCATACCTGCATTCTCATGTAACTGGGGTACATGTAGATACATAGAGATACATGCACATCTAATTATATGTAATTTGTCTTAGATGCACTATATATCTGCAGCGTGATTTGCATGTATCTCTCACTTGCCTTTCTCCCTCTCTCATTCCTCTCCTTCCTTGTATCTATGTTTTACAACGTGTAATTTCATGAATCTATGCATTCAGTATCAATTTCTACAAGTATTACCAGTAAAATATGAAAGCATGTATCCATAGTACATACTTAGAAAAAAGATGTACGATTTTAGTTAATTGAGTTCACTATTGATTTGCAGAGAGAAAGAGATCATCATATATATTACACCTATTTCAAATCTATTTTGTATATGAAATTGGGTGAAGTTTCAGATCTGTTGATTTGCAAAGAAAAAGAGGGAGGAGAGAGGAGCGGGAGAAAAAGATAGAAAAGAGGCGCTATTCATTAGGACACGTGTGTAATTATGATTTTTTTAATGTAGGGTGGACAGAGGCGGAGCTAGCCCTCTTTATGGGGTTCGTCCGAACCCCCTTCGACAGAAAAATATACTATTTATACATGATTAAAATTATTTTTTATGTGGTTATAATAGGTGTTGAACCCCTTCGATTTAGTTTTCTTTGACTATTGAACCTCCTTACTTGAAATCCTGAATCCGCCTCTGAGGGTGGAGTCTAGTAGTTATGCTACGAATGTTCGTTTAATTTGTGGTTCACACAATATTTGCCAAATGTTGATCTTTAGTTTTTATTTTTCAAATTTTAAAGTAAAAAAATGGCTAGAATATCACTAACAACAAAGAAAATTTACAAGGCAAAAGAAAATTTGCAAGGTATAAGTTTAGTAATCTAAGTTATGCCTCAAGCAAAAGAAAATTTACAAGACATAAATTCAGTGACGCTATGCCAGCGGGGCATAAGTTCAGTGGCACAAGTTATGTCTCAAGGTAAATTAAAAAATTAAGGCAATACACAAGCCTAAAGCATAAGTGCAGTGATACAAGTTATGTCTGAGGGCAAAATTAGATCGTAATTAAGGATACTTTGACCCACAAACTTTCATAAAATGAGAAATAAAGACAAAAATTAAAGATCACCCAAAAATAACGACAATATATACAAAAGTTTGAATATTTAAATTTTCTCTAAAATCATACTAACGAATATTTGTGATAATCAAATGTATGAGAATAACACAAACTAAATGTTGATGTAATATACTACAGATTATAATAGTTATAGTTGAAATAATAAAATGAACAAAAAAAAATGAAGAAAATAAGATAATCTTTTTCTTGGCTGAGGTATGAAAATCTCGCTTTTTTGAAGGATATTCAAGTCCACTATGGCATGATAAATACTGATCCAGCAGTATTTTTTTGATTTGTCCCCCATCAATGATGCACAACTCAAGGAACCCCGAATTAGTTGAAGAGTCAAAACATCTACCACAAAAATACCTTCCTTCAACATATTAAAACTCTCTTTTGTATAGTGAATAGTTGTAGACTTAGTGAAACACCATGGGTTCTGTTCCTGGGAAATTTCCTGCGTTTTGAGTCTTTTGGACCTCATACGACTTGGGATACTTGTCATGTAATAGGGTACGATTTAGGGGTCCTCATCTCGTATATTCATCAGCGTGGTTTGGTTGGTTTTTGTCCAAGGTATGAATTGATCATACTAGTCGTATGTTGGGATACTAGTGGTATGATGTTAATCGTATGATGCCCTATGTCTAGCCTAGGTGATTCTATTCTGCCTAAGGTACAGTTCTAGGGTACTTATCATATGTTTAGATATGAGTTGGCCATGGTGGTCGTATGTTGGACAGTGTTGGAGTCCAAGGTGAGGCCTATGGTACGAGTAGTACCCACCACTCGTATGGAAAGGTATGGTTTGGGGGGGAGGGGGTCGTACCCTCCTGCCAAAATTTTATACAATTTAAGTTGGGGGTATTCTAGCACAATTCCCCTCTTAACCCCTTATGACCCCACAACCTAAAACACTATTGGAACTTCATTTATCCTATTATTCTACTTTTGAACACTCAAAAAGTCTCTCTAAACACTCTTAAGCTCTTGGGTTAAGTAAAGGCTAGGTTTTCCTCCAAGATGGTCAATTAAGGCTCTAAAGGGTGATTTCTCTCCGTCTTCTTCATAATCTAAGGCATGTTACTCCTCTCTCATTGTTAGTTCCAACTAAAGGTATGATTTAATATATGGTTTTAATGGCATAATTGTGGTATGGTTTTAGGTTTTGAAATATATGTTGGGGGTTTTGATTATAAATAGTTGGCTATGGTTTTCCCATGTCTTAATTATGATTTTTCATGTTTTAATGGTGGTTTAAACATATGGTTACTTGGGGATGGTTAATTGGTACTTGATTTTGGTTTTGGAAACTATATACCCTCAACATGTTTGATAACATGCCTATGATAATGCTTTAGTTACATTGTTGAACTTTTATTGAAAACTTTGCATGGTATAAAGTGGTAATGGAACCCTAATTGATTTGGATGGTTTTAAATAGTTTTAAATGGTAAGGTATTAGTGGTCATGGTTGGGTTTAATTGAAAGCCTTATGGGGTACAAGGGAATCCCCCAAGCAAACATAATATGAATTACTTGTGGGGTACATGGGACTCACCAAAGTAAACTTAATAATAATGGAATCTTTGTGTACATGGTAATCCCTTTTCTTTAAAGGTTGGCTAAGGACATTACTTTTAATCTGTAGTTGGTATGACGATATCACTACTTATATCCTTGGTTAATATTAAATGAAATGATGGTTTGGTTGTGTATTAATGGTTTTAATTAGGCAATAATAGCGGGTTGTGATAGCTAACTGTGAAGGTGTGAGTCTAATGGACGGACACTGGAAACTCGTGTTTACCGATATGAGGATTGTTAATGTCGACCATATACTTATAGGGTACATGGAAATCCCCTAAGTTACACTTGTATATATGTATTATAGAAGGCAAAAGGTACGCAAGAATCCCCTATCCCTACGGTATCTCCGGTTTGTATGGCTACACGCACTGGGGCCAGTCCAGGGGTAATACTTGACCCATATAGCTTGTGGGTACTTCTAGGATGGTTAAGCTTCACATACCGAGGTTAATGGTTTTAAAAGTATGCTAAATCTGATTCTCTTTCCCAGTATGGATTATATATTTATATGTATGAATGTGTATGCATATGGTTGTTACTTGGTTCTAAAGGTTGGCATTATTTTATTCTTATCCTGAGTGCATGCTAGCATTCACCCGTTAACCCATCTTCAGGTGTTGTATCCCCATGTGATGTAGGAACCAACTGTTCTACTCCTCCTACTCAATGATTGGATTCGGGATCATCTTGTGTTGGATTGAAGTGGTAAGCTTCCATACTCAGAAAGACTTTATTTCATATTATGGCTTTCTTTACACACTTTGGTCATTTTGTAGACTTTGGTTTTGGCAATGATCGGGGGCATGTCCCAATTAAATATTGTGTTACTTTAGGATAGAGGCTTTGTGGGACTACTATGGGTTGGTATGGGTGGTGTCCATATTGGTGTCGGCCTTGGCATTTGAAATGCCCCGATTTTCTGAACCGGAATGCTACATGGTGCTCATGACCCCAAGGGGCCACAAGCTAACCCATGACTGATATTTGTACCTATACACTGCATAATATATGAATATAAATGCGGAAACATGAACTGAAAGGCCATAAGGTTCAGTACTGAACATAATCTGAATAATAACAATGTCTGAATAAAGTGGTATCACAATACCAAAATAAAACCAAAATACTGAAGTCTGAATCTAGTCTGTAATCTAGTCTGTGTCTAGTCTGAAAGCCTCTACTGTCTGAATAATCTAAATAAGGAGCTGATGGGACATGTCCCCAACTAACTCCAACTAATGAACTAATCAATGAGAAGATAGAGAAATAATCATGTCCTCGAAGGATGAGGACTCACTTCTAACTCTGACTGTTGAAATCTGCAATGCTACTGCTGCTCTAGAACTCGTACCTCTAAACCTATGGCGTAAAATAAAACACCATAGCATGAATGCATCAGTACGTCTGAATATACGGAGTATACGAGTGAGGTAGGCTAAATGCAAAGGGTTTATATGCATGAACAATGCTGACTGATATGAACGTGAGAATACATACATACATAAGTAACTATAACTGAACTCGTGGTGATAGTAACTACTGAATCTAAATGCTGACATCATGAGTTTACTGATACTGAGATACTATATAGATGAACGATTATTTCTGACAGATCGAATTATGAAGAACTGGTCTGATTGACTGTGTCTAATAGTCCTGAAACTGAATACTGATAAAGTAAGATATGACGACTGATCTAACTGATATAACTGTGATGATCGGCCTAACCGATGTAACTGATATTGAGCAATTGTATCTGACAGTCTAAATCTTCTAATAATAATTAAGAGTGACTAAGCTTGAGATCAGGCCTAACTAATTGGTGATATCTGGAACTGATATTGAGAATACTCAACTGAATCTTAGACTGAGATCAAGCCTATTTGATGGGTGACCTCTGTAAGTACTGATACTGAATAACTTTATGTTAGACCAAGCCTATCTAGCGGGTGGTTTATGAATCTGTGGAACTATCTGAGTTCCTTACTGAGATTAATGACTATATCTGACAGTCCTGATTTCTGAGTTCTACTCTGAAGACTGATACTAAAACTTTAACTATGGGAGTTCTCACTTAACCAACATGCCCCGAGTCTGAACAAGTGGGGTCCAACCTGTAACCCCAGTTGGAAGGGTGTCAATACCGTGCCACGGGTAAATACCTCTCTGGTCAAGCCTATCTGACGGGTGACCCTCGTAGGAAGTCAAGCCTAAGGCAGTATAATATTCAAGCCTCTTTAACGGATGACAAGCCTTTTTATGACGGGTGACTCCTACATCCTGCACTGGTTACGCAGTTTTGGAGTTCAGGGATTGCTCTTAACGACCCTGTCTCTCTAACGGGGAGCCACCATCCCTGCCCTCGCTCGGTGCTAGCTCCTACTCCCAACTGAAAGACTCTGAACTGATTCTTAGAACTTGTACTTGAACTGAATGAAGCTGTTACTGAGTTTCTTACTTGACTGAGCTGACTGAGTTAACTTGGTTCCATTATCTGACAGAATACTATTGAATCTATTATCTGATTGAATGATACTAAGTTCTGAATTGATTTCTTGAATGCTACTGAGATCTGAGCTGAGTACTGAACTGAAGCTGGAATAATAACGATACTTAGATTACTGAGATTTCTTAAGTTCTATAACTGTCTGAGAGTTTTGAATTCTGTAACTGACTGAGTTCTACTAATCATAGCACGACTGCGATTATCTTGAGACTGACTCGGCTCTAGGCACAAGTTATATTTTTTGGGTAGAAGTACCCCCAGGACTCGATTGAAGGAAACTGACACACATGATACTTCTTGATTATAGGAATAACATCTATAATTCATAACACCATAATTAGGGGATTTCATACTACACATGGTTCTCAACACCTCATACATAAAAGGGAATACATATAACATGGGTATACTTGCATACCTCAATATCATGGACATTTCATATCACAACAACAACTCATAGAAACAACACATATCAATAACATGGAATTCATGTGGAAACATAAGGAATAGAACATGGACTTGTCATTTAAGCACTATTAAGTCATAAAAACATGGATTCTATCATTCTTGGCATTTTATCAAACACCTTACATGCACAACTTTGGGCATAGGTGTACTTATCAATTTGACAATCTTAATCCAACCAAAATTCATGGTTTTCAACTAACCTACTCACATGATTCATGAAAAACACATCAAGATACAACCTTGAATCCAAACAATAATCATCAACATGAATATAGTCATAACAGAACAAGGAAATCACAATTTACAATTTAAAACATGATTCTTGAGATCCATGGATGAAAGGGATCCATGGATGAACACTACGCATACCTTAGAAAGGAAACTTTGATGAGTTGCTGGAGAGTTCTTGGATTGGGAAACTTAATTCTTTATTATCTTGGAAAAAGGGCTTGAATCTTGATTTTGGGAGATGATTTTAATAAAAACCCTAATCTTGTGGTTGAAAGTGTAAGAGAGGGTTTTTGAGATGTTTAACTAAAGAAAAATAGGAGAAAGTTACCTCCCTTGAGGGTTTTAAGCCGTGGGAGGTGAAGGAAAAAGACCAAAATACCCTTACTAAATCGCTTCCCAGTTGCTGAAAATCTAAGGCTGTCGAAATTTGTGATAGGTCATCAAACTTGTGATAAGTCGTCACAAATGTCGTCACTAGGGGAGCTGGAATTGATGAATTTCTGCCTAAGGCTGACAACATTCGTGATAAGTCGTCACACTTGTGATAACTTATCAAAAATTTCATCACTGTGGGCTGGATTCTGCCTAAGGCTGATGACGTTTGTGATAAGTCGTCATACTTGTGATAAGTTATCATGAATGTCGTCAATCAGTTTTCCAGGCTGACATGCTAGAGTAAAATAGGTATAACGTTTTGCTCCGCTATTGGATTTGGGAGAAATTGGTATTGTTGGAAATCTAATTCAAAGATCTTTTATTTGACATATAGTAGGTCCTCTAATTCGATATACACAAGGAGTTATGATAGATTGAAGTTTACCCATGTTTTGACGCTCACTAAAACTTGAACGATAGGAAAGTTTTCAACTTGTCCTTGAGTTAGGGGACCTCTATGATCTTAATCCATGCTCAAACAGATTCCCACACTACATAATTGATTAACACACTAAATTTACATAGGATTCGAGGCTTTTGGAACATCTACGCATATGAATAATGGATTTTCATTCTAGTCCAAAATGTGGGGTGTTACAACGTTGGTATTGGTATTATGGCGATACCACTTGACTATATTTTATTATGATTGTTCCATTTTATTTTAGATTATATATATAGATGCGACCCAAACCAGGGCCTTATCGTAATGGGCAATCCGAAGCCCAACCAGGACCGGGAATCGCCCCTGTTATCCAACCCGACCACAAAATGCATCCCTTGAGTTGGTTGATGTCCGAACATATAAAAAGATAGTGTATTCACCAAGGTGGTGACTCCGGGATAAGTCTATATTCTAGACCAACCCAACCAAGTCGAACCACTATAATCCAACCCAAACCAATACGGAAACCATCAGCCAATACATGAATATATATAACATAAACCATCCATACCATACCTAAGTCCACAATTGTTCAAAAAAAGCCTCTAGAACAACCAAAGAGTACCTAGTTGGGACATGTCCCTGACTATAACCCATAAAATCAAAGTCTATGAAAGACAAGAGATATGTAAAGTAACCCATGACATGAAATAGATGTCTTTCAAACTATGAAAGCTCACCGCTTCAATCCAACATCGATTGTTCCCGAATCCGATCACTAAACAGTAGAAATGAAATGGTTGGTCCCTGCATAGCATGGGTATACAGCCGCCAGTATACGGATTAGTGGGTGAACTCTAGCATGCACTTAGGATAAGGATAATATAATGCCATATACAAAACCAAGTAAAACTATCCATATGCATACAACCATATATATATATATATAACCATGCCTGGAAAGGGGCCGGGTTTAGCATGCCTTTAAAACCTTTACCTGGGCTGTGTAGCTTTGCCGTCCTAAACAACCTTGCGCTATAAGGGTTCAGATCCCCCTGATGAAAGGGCCCTAATGTATATAGCTGCATGACCATGGAAGAAAACCTTGGGATGACTAGTACATCCCTCAAATATAGTGTGACATCATGCACACGGTCACCAAGACCAAACCTCACATCGGCAAATATGAGTTTCCAGTTTTGGTCCCCCCGGGACCTCCACTTTCCACAGCTTAGCTAACATCCCGCCATTATTGCCCAATTAAAACCAGATCCAAATAACCAACCAATTCCATTAACTATTAATTAACCGAGGCCATTAATATTGGTATCGTCATATCAATCCTTACTTACAAGTATTATCCATAGTCAACCATATATAGGTTTAAGGGGCCTTTCAAGTGCCCTTCCATTTACTATATTAAACCACTTGGGGGACTTTCATGTTTCCCACAAGCATAACCATTTAGCATTTTACCTTAAACCATTTAAACCAATTCCATTAATGCATTCACTTGGGGGATTTCCATGTATCCCATAAGGTTTTCAAAATAGACCCACCATGACCACCAAAACCTTTACCCTTAAAACCAATCCAAACCATTTTAGACCATGCCAAGCATTTAAGGCATTTATATCATTTAACCCATGTAAAACCATCAAAAAACATTTAGAGTTCCATTACCAAACCAGACCATGCAAGAGTCCCAATGAAAGTCCAACAATAGAGTAAAAACATTCTTTGAGGCATTTTATCAAACATGTTGAGGGCATACCTTTACCAAGACCAAAACCAATTCATAACCCATCATAATTAGTGTTATTCAAGACCCATTTGTTAAAACATACAACCAATAGCCACATATGCAAACCATTACCAACAACATGTAAAAACATTGTTTAAACTAATACCAAACCATATGCATCATGACCCCCAACATATATTCCAAAAATCACCATTCATGATTAATAAATCAATATTTAAAACATAATACACATGCCTTTTGTTGGAAATAACAATGAGGAAAGGATTACATGCCTTATACATGAAGATTTACCAAAGAAATATCAACCTTTGAGCCCTTTGAAGAACACATGAAGAAACCCTAGCCTCCAATATTCAAGAGTAAGTTTGAAAGAGTATTTGAGGTGTTTTAATCCTTTAACAAGTGTTATGAAAGGCTACCAAAGGTTAAAATACGTGAGAACATAAGGTTTTAGGAGTAGGAATTTCCAAATTAACCTTGGCTTATAATTTAAAACAAGTAGCATCCAAGGGTACGACTCCCCCTTACCACCCGTACCCTAGGGTACGGGTGGTACCCTAACTCGTACCCAAACCTTGCCATGACCTTACCTACTGATTTCTATATGAATCTACCTTCATAACTCATACCTAAGGGTATGAGTGATACCCCAAATCGTATCCATCAGTCTTACCTAGGGAAGACTCCACAAGACTAAGACAATCATGCACCATATGACTTTTCCTACACCACTTGTATGCTCATATACAACTCGTACCCTAGTGGGTCATATCTTGGGCAGTAAACAAGCCAAACATATTTCCTAGGGTAAGATTGAACCATTAAGACAACCTACAAGTCATATTCAAGGGTACGATTGGTACCTTTGAGTCGTACCAAGTCAAAAGGTCCAAAACTTGAGAAATTTTGCAAGGGTCAAATTCCCGGGGTATTATAGTCTCCCCTACTAGGATCATTCATCCTCGAATGAGGACAAGTGTAAGAACAAGCACAAATAATCACGTTGACACACATCAAACTTTCCTCTAATTAAAATACAGGACAAGAACACAAACCGAGATAAGAAGGTCATCACATACCCCGAACACGATTTATACCCCAACACTTTTATTCCAACTTCTAACTAAGTTAGAAAATAGAGATGCAAGAGGAACCATTCCTCACCTTTAACCAAGTTAGAAACCAAGATGTGATAAACAACACATACCCTACACACGAGTTTCCAAAATGAAGAACCAACGCGGATACTTGGACTTCATGTCCTCCTCTGCATCTCAAATGACTTTCTAAGACCTTTAGTTCCACCATAGAGCCTTTACTGAAGCCATACCTTATTTGTTCTCAACCGGCGAACTTACCAATCTAAGATCCTCATCGGTACCTCTTGAAAAGAACAAAGAACTCGAGATACCAATACCACCCAAAGAAACCAACCAACCTAGGACCATCCACACCTCACCCCAACACAACACATAGATTACCGGATGAATGGACTCATGATAAAGGGCAAGTCCAATTCGATTTAGAATTTATAAAGACACACCGCCACGAAAGCTTGAGTCTAGTTATACACCACCAATTCCATGTTCAAACCTATCCAAAGTATGAAAGATCTAACTTAAGCCACCGGGTTTTACTCCTTACCCCTATCCCGAAACACTACATCGCTTCTATCACCATTATAATATGGGAACTATGAACAAAGAACATGGACAAACCATATCCAACCATTATAACCAAAAGCTCCATCCTATAATTGAGCACCCAAAACCATACAATGATCAAACCATGAAAGGATTGTATAAAACCATGTCTTTCCAAAACTCTCAAGTACCCAACACAACTATTGGTACATCTACCAATAGCAACATTCAAGCCTTTGACTTATATACCCGCGGTATGATCTATTCTTCTAGAGATCCAGCACCATTTATTATTCTAGAAAGGATTTTCACCACTTATTCCTTTCCTAACCATTTCCCATGATAACAACTTTACCTTACCTTTCAAAACCTTAACTCTGGTAGTCACCCTAGACTCTCCCCCACTTAGGGACTTCTATATTTCTTATTTCACAACATCACCATACTCCCCAATGCCATTACCATCCTAACACAAGAAAAATAATTTAAGGAACCAAATTACAAGAATTACCCATGCCACCCAAGGCTAGACAAAGACCCATCCCCTCGAAACAAAACATGGTACTTAGGCACTTAGTACTTTATAATAAATACCTAAACCATAATGAAGAACCATCCTGACACAATCATACCAAAAAGGAGTCCTTAAGACTGGACACCAAAAAAAATACAACCACATATACCATGAGTAATGTAATGTAAGTCAAAACTCATATTTAAGAAACGGGGCAAATACCTAATGCGAACCTCAGGCATAAGTGCTATAAGAATGCATGCAACACTAGTAGAGTACTCTCTCAACCAAGATGGAAAAGTATCACTAGAATATGTGACCCAAACTTCCCTTGAAGTCCACCAATAAAAGTGAATTCTAGATTAACCACCAACCTCCATCCCGTTACACCAATGAACACAATTCTTCGCTCTAATTGGTTTCACCAAAGAAGTACACTAGGGACGATTGGTTCTCCTATACCTAAAACCTTATTCATCCCAATGCTACCTAGATCCCAACATCGACATGCAAAAACCATTAGACCAAATTGACTTCAAAGTTTGCAGTTTAAATCAAAACCATTTAAAAGCAAACCATGGCCACCAAGGCCTTTAAAAAATCATTTGAATTCAAACGAAACCTAATCCATGTTTCCTTAACCATCTATGCAATACAAATATTCAAGAATAGTTAAATCATACGACAAAATTATATCCAATGTCAATTTCACAAATCTTTTGAGGGTAAAAAAATTTCAAAACTAAAATCAAGTAATTGGGGAATCCATAGTACCCCAAAATCCATTTAACATTTCCATGCATCCTACAATGTTCATAAACATAAATAAAGCACGAATAATGCATCATAACCCATGGAAATCACTTAAATGAGTAATCATGTCAAAAGACCTTAATTATGCCAAAACCCAATTTCAAAATCATGAATTTAATAATTAATTTCATGCCAACAGTAAGTACAAGTATAGGGAGAAGGATACATACCAGCTCTATGATCTAACCTGTCGAATGACTAGATTCACAATACATCCGTTCAACCTGAACCTCCGACCTATATGCCATAACTTTCCCCACTATTGTATTTCCCAAATCAACAACCTCATCCAACCAACCGGCTTACCTCCACAACTCCTTTATTGCTCTTTTCGAGCTTATCATACTCCCTTTTATCAAAATCAAGCATCTTGATTCAAGCCTAGGATTTACCAACCACCATGTACTATTAGCAAAGTACCTTTATAGAATATACATAAGCATGGTTTACCCCACAAAGAGGACACTCCAAATTCCTTAGTCACCCACCGACAACCTATCTATTTCCAAGAAAAATTATTTCCCTTATGCATGCAAGAACAAAACACTCCACAGAGAAATATTAAGACTGATGAAACCTTCATCTAAGAGATCCCTTAATTTCTTCTTAAGATCCTTTAACTCCATCGAAACCATTCTATAAAGAAGGAATAGAAATTTGGATAAATTTCCAAAACAAGACCATCCTCAAACCAACCTCCCTATTATAAATACACCATAAGGGTCATCAGAAAGAACCCCAAGAAATTCATTCACCACCAAAGCCAAATGTGAAAAAAAGACCTTTCGAGCTAAAATCTTTAACTCTGGCCAAATAATAAAGATGTCCCTTTTGAAACCAACCTTTGAGTTCTAAGATATGATACAATTGTTTCCCTTAATAGCTAGGGAAGGAAACCATATTCCCATCCCTTTATCGACTCACCATGGAGCATAAAGATATTTTTTTATGGATTTGACAACCCAATGATACATAGCACGAGTGAAACCAATCCATTCCCCCAAATGACATCAAATTCCACCATATTCGAGATACACAAATCCACCAAGACCCCTTTACTACCAACAAACACCACACACCTTTATAGTCTGTGTTGGCAATGGAAGAGTCGATCTACCAAGGTAGAAACAAAACAAGAAAAGAGTTTGAAAGAACCTTGGGACCATATCCAGAATACACAACCATAAATGAGGCCACAAAATATAGAGAACCCCAAAATAAGTAAACCATACACACCACAAAAAAAGGATTTCTCAACCTACCAGTATCGGCATCAGAAGATTCCTCGAACTCCCAAGAAAAAGTAAGAATAATGAGATGATCCCATCCACTGTTAGAGCCAGAGATAGTAGCCAATACTCTATTTTCCCAAGAAACAACCCTTATAGGACAACCCTGTAAAGAAAATGGGATGATGAGGATTGGGATCCACTGAGAAAACCAAAAGTTGCAACCCCTGACCGTGTTTGTGTCCCATGAGTTAGACTAGATCTATCCATGTTATTTTTTATTAGAACAGGTAAGTTTCCATAACTTTAGATTGTTGAGAACACATGATCCGAAGAGTGAACCAAGGAAAATTCAAAAAAAAGTTTAAGATCTTACACTCCATAGCACGAAAGTAGAATAACCAAGAAAGTGAAACATCCTAAGTGCCTCATAACCTCCTAATTATAAGTGTGGTGCACGACATACCCATAAGAAGGACTATACTCGACACAACTATGTGGACACTTTATGATACCAAAACGTTAAGATCTGATACCAAATTGACACGGCCCAAACCAGGGTGTTGTCCTAATAGAAAATCCCATGCCCAACCAGGACCCATAAATGCCTCCATTACCCAACCCTACCACCAAATACATACCTCTAGTCGGTTGATGTCTGAACATATAATAAGATATCATATTCACCTAGGTGGTGACTATGGGATAAGTCTATATCTAAGACCAACCTAACCAAGTCCAACCACCATAGTCCAACCCAAACCAATGCGAAAACCATCAACCAATAAATGAATATATATATATATATATAACATAAACCATCCATACCATACTCAAGTCCACAGTTATCCATATAAAGCTTCTAGACCAACCAAAGAGTACCTAGTCGGGACATGCCCCCGATCATAGCCAAAAAAACTAAAGTCTATGAAAGACAAGAGATATGTAAAGTAACCCATGACATGAAATATATGATTTCCGAATTATGAAAGCTCACCACTTAAATCCAACAATTTTCTGTCAACATTGACTGTCCCCGAATCCGATCACTAAGCAGGAGAAATAGAATGGTCGGTCGGTCCCTGCAATGCATGGGTTTATAGCTGCCATTAGATAGGTTAGTGAGTGAACACTAGTATGCACTCATGATAAGGATAATATAATGCCATTTATAAAACTAAGTAAAACCATCCATATGCATACAACCATACAAATATATATAACCATGCCGGAAAAGGGACCGAGTTTAAAATGTCTTTAAAACCTTTACCTGGGTTGTGTATATTTGCCATCCTAAACCACCCACGGGCTATATGGGTTCAGTTTGCCCTGCTGAAAGGGCTCTAGTGCGTGTAGCCGCATGACCAGGGAAGAAAACCTTGGGATGACTAGTACATCCCAAAATATAATATGACATCATGCACAGGGACACCAAGACCAAACCTCACATCGAAAAATATGAGTTTCCAATTTTGGTCACCCTGGGACCCCCACCTTCCACGGCTTAGAAACACATCCCGTCATTATTGCCCAATTAGAACCAGTTCTAAATAACCAACCAATTTCATTAACCATGTATTAACCAAGGCCATTAATATTGGTATCATCATACCAATCCTTACTTATAAGTATTATCCATAGTCAACCATATATAGGTTTAAGGGGCCTTTCAAGTTCCCTACCATAATAAACCACTTGGAGGACTTTTATGTTCCCCACAAGTATAACCATTTATCTGTTTACCTTTCCAAACCATTTAAACCAATTCCATTAATGCATCCACTTGAGGGATTTCCATGTATCCCACAAGGTTTTCAAAATAGACCAACCATGACAGTCAAAACTTTTACCCTTAAAACCATTCTAAACCATTTTAGACCATGCCAAGAATTTAAGGTATTTATATTATTTAAACCATCTAAATCATGCAAAACCATTCAAAACCATTTTGAGTTCCATTACCAAACCAAACCATGCAAGATTCCCAATGAAAGTTCAATAATAGAGTAAAAACATTCTTTGAGGCATTTTATAAAACATATTGAGGGAATGCCTTTACCAAGACCAAAACCAATGAATAAACTACCATAATTAGGGTTACTTAAGATCCATTTGTTAAAACATAACCAACCAATAACCACATATGCAAACCATTACCAACAAAATGTAAAAACATTATTTAAACTAATACCAAACCATATGCATCAACACCCCCAACTTATATTCCAAAAACCACAATTCATGATTAATAAATCAATGTTTAAAACACAATACACATGCCTTTAGTTGGAAATAACAATGATGGAAGGAGTACATGCCTTATACATGAAGATTCACCGAAGAAATCTTAACCTTTGAGGCCTTTACAGAACACATGAAGAAACCCTAGCCTCCAATCTTTAAGAGTAAGTTTGAGAGAGTATTTGAGGTGTTTTAATCCTTTAACAATATTATGGAAGGCTAACAAAGGTTTTATTACGTGAGGCCATAGGGTTTTAGGAGTAGGAAATGTCCAAATTAATATTGTCTTAAAATTTAAAACAAGTTGCATCCAGGGGTATGACTTCCCCTTACCACCCGCACCCTAGGGTATGAGTGGTACCCCAACTCATACCCAAACCTTTCCATGACCTTACCTACTGGTTTCTGTATGACTCCACCTACCTAAATCATTCCTAAGGGTATGAGTGATACCCCCAATCATATCCACCTATCGTACCTAGGGAAGACTCTACAAGACCAAGATAATCATGCACCATACGACTTGCCCTACACCACTCGCATGCTCCTACATGACTCATACCCTAGTGAGTTATATCTTGGGTAGTAGATAATCCAATCATTATATCTAGTGTATTATTAAACCACTAATAAACACCACAAGTCATATTCAAGGGTATTATTGGTACCCTTGAGTCGTACCAAGTCAAAAGGTCAAAAATATAATAAATTTTGGAAGGGTCAAATTCCCGAGGTATGATATATATAAATATATAGAACTCATTTAATATGGGATGTAGGGTAGTTATGGTGGGGTATTGGGGTGGTCTCTCCCCGGTTGGGCTTGAGGCACCCGACACGACTAGGCCCTAGTTTGGGTCGTATCAGATTGGTATCAGAGCCCTAGGTTCATGGTTAATTAGAATTTCACAAAGCTCTGTCGAGTAGAGTCTCTTTTAAGGGTGTGTAGCATGCCACACTCATAGGAGTGAGGCTATAAGGCCTTTAGGAATGTTTCTCTTTCTTATGCTCTGATTTAAAGCTATAAAGTCTAAGGTCCTGAATTCTTCTCTAATTCTAGTTTGTTTGCTTTTCAGATCATGCCTCCATGATCCATGATCTGATACGCATGAAAACTCCTCTATCCTAACTAAGGATGATATTGAGGGTACATACTCTACTTATGGGATCCATAATCGATCTAGGGGTCCAGTCCCTAATTTTTTGTGAGTTCTATCGGTTCTCTCTAGTCCTCCTCAGGATCATTAGGTCGATGTGATGAATGCGGAGTTTTGTCAGTCGATTCATATGATACCTTAGTTGGAAGCTTCTTAAGCTGAGTGTGGGGAAACTAGTACTCTATCTTCTAATGCCACAAGGGTTGGCCAGTTCATGAGGTTGAGTCCTGATAATGTCCAAGCAATACCTCCTTTTAGATGATGGTACGGTCGCTGTCAAGATATAGTAACCCAACTAAGGCTGGTGTCGAATCCCAAGGGAACACGTGGTTTGCAGTTATCGACAATTGAAGTTTATAAAAAGTACTGGAAAGTAAATGGGGGGATTAACTTATAGTAATCTCGAGCAAGTAACAATATTAACTCTGGTTGAAATTAGTTATCAGTGAATACTAGGATCGTGTTCCCTTTGGTGTCTTAACTTTGTAGGTTTATTTTACGTTGTTGAACCCATCCAATACCTTGCATGCAGAATCGTTAAGTTATGTACCTCCTATAGTCTTTTGGACGAGTAGGAGTATTTCACCCTTTACCTATGGAGTCTTAGGATGTCACGTTACTAACCCTTACACTGGTCACAGTTAACTATCACCTTTTGAATCTTAAGTTATTAGATGAAAACTAATAATCATTCAGATACACCGTTGTACTACAATGGATCAACTATTAACTCCCAAATTACTGTTGTCATTATCTTTTCTCAGTCACTACCCTTTTTTAGAGCAAGTAGCAATATCTTGGGGGATCCTAAAATTTGCAACCTCTAAGAAAACTATTACAATGAAGATAATACAATGCATGCCCTGGGTATTGGTTCAATTCAACAATCACACTTCCCCTACTTCGTCAATCAGCCAGGGTTTGCACAACCCTAGCTATGGGTTTTTAGCCTCTCATACTTATGAAGAAATCAATCACATTCATATTGGAAAGCAAAGATGAATTCACAATGATGATATAAAGAAAAACCCACAACCGTAAACTGAATAATCAATCAAAGTCAATACAATGAAATCCTAAGATCAAAGATGGATCTTGAAATCAAAATGTGTTTCTAAGTGTTAAAAGTGTCGAACCTCTACTAAAAAGTACATAAGGGGTATTTATAATAGAAGACAAAAACCCTAAAAAATAAACCCAAATAAAATAGGAGAAAACAGGGTCAGTGGCTTCCGCTTCCTGTACCTACAGTTTGGGTACAGGTGCACGTGGTACCTGTGCTCTGCTCCGGGCATAGGTACGGATGGCACGTATCGGATGGGAACTTTTCCTGCAAGTTAACTCTCGAGATTTTAGACTTCTGGTACTCAATTTGTGTACCTGCAGTCCGTAGGTCTTACCTACGGTCTGTGGATCAACTTAGTAGGTGCCGGGAGTAAGTTTTTTAACTATTCTTTGATTCTTGGACATGCTTTGATCACGATCAAGCCAAAAAATATCCCAATCATCCATAATCACTCTAAAAATAGCTGAAAAGACTTTTTTTCACCATTTTCATGAACTTATCATCCAAATTATGTTTTTTTGCAAAACATACCCAAAACCGATCATATCTAACAAAAAAGCCTCAGAAACTTGCATATTTTCCTTGTTTTAGGTGTCGAAAATGCTATATTTCTATAGCACATCAATACCCTCAACTTAGAACATTTGTATGTCCTCAAACAATAAAAACACATCACAACAAAACTATGCTTAACTAAGAGAATCTAAGATATTCAAGGCAGACAGTCATCACATTTAGTTCATATCACAAAATCCCCTCCTATCACTCTTTTTAAAAACCAATTATGCATGAGCATGAAGCACAATAATGTGACACAAAGAAATCAAGTTATGGAAATTACATTAGCAACAGACAACCACTCGTATGTACAAATTAAACTACCCAAAATAAGCAGATAACTAGTAACATGACTCAAGTGCCCTCACAACATGAATGTCCCACTCACTCAAATAAACTCATGCATGTTAATATAGGGACGGTAAAGATACACTCACGCTAAACATAGAATTTCCAATCAATGCATGTCAAATACCATAGGCTTGCCCTTATTTTTTTACCTTATCATTCAGATAGTCAAGTTAAGATCATTATTGGACTTTTCCCAGCTTGAAATATAGGCTTAGGGGCTAGTATGATATATATGGACATTTAAAGTGACTAAGATAACTTGCCACTACAATAACTTTTTGGGGTTTCTCTTATCAACCAATCTTCTTTTATTCCACTCTTATTTCTCCCTTTTATTCTTTTATGCACATTCAGGTTGGGAGTGGTCTTTTATTTTTTCTTTTTTACTTTTTTTTATAAATTTTCTTTTTTTCTACCACACTCAGCCCTACTAAATTTATTTCTTATTTTACCCTTTCTCATACCCATTTTAGACTATGCACCCTTATGATAGCCACCCTTAACTTAGGTTTTTGCCTGTGTTGAAGTGCATACTGTCCAGGAAAGCACAGGACCAAAATAGGTGAATTGTAACACAAATAGGAAGGTGAATGGATAAATAAGAAAAAATAGGCTACAAGGCTCAATGCAGGGATCAAGGGATACAATTTCACAACGGAAGGTTATTTAGGCTAAAATAAAAAATGGTCTATGATCCTTTCCTAACCGACTATCCTTCAACCTAGGAAATACAAACCAGGCAAGTTCTGAATTTAACATACAAAAGGAACTAGGTATCATCTCACACTAACATAGCACAGAGTTAATATTACCAACTACTACCTATTCAATTCATACAATTGTCTGCAAATGGTTATCATATCCTTAATACTAATGCCATAAGAAGATCCATAAAGTTTACGTATATGTACATCAACACAGTTCTAAAAACTCATATGTTAGAGGGCTATCAAAATTAGTCAAAATCTAACTACTACCCTAAAAACTCACAAATCTCCTAATTACACAAAACATAAAAAAAAAATACTCCTAAACATGCCGACTCTACTAGGAACAAAAAATAGGGGAAAAGAGAAACGACAAGAAAAACCCTAAGAGGACATCAAGACCCACAAGTAGCCCCACCCCCAACAAAAATCATGCATTATCCCAGATGCATCAAACCAAAATAAGAGAGTTAGGAACATACCTGCGACGTCATAGGTGTGAAGATCTAATGTCAATCACACGACATGAAAATAAATTACACGATACCCTAGGTTGCCTCCCAAGAAGTGCCTGATTTACTATTGCAGCACGAATCAGCTCCCTTGACTACTTAAACTTTGTCAAGGTACGTCTCTTCACAAACTTTAACTTCGTACAAATTTCTAATGTAATATTTCACAAGCTGTTCATTCACTTTAAAAAGGACGTCACCATCATGCTTTACCTCAATAGAACCATATGGGAACACCTTTACCACAAAGAATAGTCCGTTCCATCTTCACATTAACTTGCCAGGAAACAAGCGTAGTCTCGAATTATATAGCAAGATCAAATCACCGTGTTTGAACATTCTCATTACTATCTTCTTGTCATGGTATAGCTTTATTTTTTCCTTGTATATGACTGAGCTCTCATAAGCATGGAGTCAAAAAATTTCCAACTCATTTACTTTGCTCAGCCTCATATTTGTTTCATTATGCCTTTCAAAATTCAATTTTTTTAATGACCAAAGTGCTTAATGCTCGAGTTAAACCAGTAGGTGACATAGTTTTCCATACACAATCTAATATGAAGAGGTGCCTATGGGAGTTTTATAAGTTGTACGGTAGGCCCACAATGCATTATATAGCTTCCTAGACCATTCAGTCCTATTGGCATTCACAGTCTTCACTAATATGGACTTTATTTCTCTGTTGGAGACTTTCACTTGCCTGCTAGTCTGTATATGGTAGGGTGTTTCCACCCTATGTGTCACACCATATCTATCAAGTAGGTCCTTGAACAACTAATTGTAGAAGTGAGAACCACCATCACTAATAATTGCACATGGGGAGCCAAATCTAGAAAAGATATTTCTCTTTAGAAAAATAATGATGCTTCTGCCGTCGTTGTTCAAAAGTGAAATTGTCCCAACCCATTTTGATACATATTCAACTACTACCAAAATGTATCTTATTCCATACGAGCTCATAAATGGCCCCTTGAAATCAATTCCCCATACATTAAATAGCTCCAACTCCAAGATAGGTGTCATGGGAAGTTTATGGCATCGAGAAATATTTCCTTGACACTAACATTGGTCATAGGATTGTGCAAAATCAAAAGCATACTTGTAGATTGTAGGCCAATAGAACCCATATTGTAGAATACTATGGGTTGTCCGTTTATCGCTACGATAACCCCCAACTAGTGATGAATGACAAGCCTCTAGAATGATCATTATCTCCACCTCTAGTATACATCTCCAAATTACTCCATCGGCACAAACCCTGAATAGATATGGCTCATCCCAAAAGAATTTCATTACCTCATACATAAATCTCTATGATTGCTGGAAGGATAAATTTTCTAGAACTAGATCACTTTCTAAGTAGTTGGCAAAATCAACAAATCATGGAATCAGATCATGCGATGCTATTAGCACGTGCTCATCCAAAAAATAATCATCTATCTTAAGATTATCCCCTAGTTTCTGTATCATCTCCTCTTCAAGTCTAGATAATTGGTCTGCGGCTTGATTCTTTTTTTCTTTATGATCCTTGACCTCAAAATCAAACTCTTGTAGCAAGAGTACCCAACAAATCAATCGAGGTTTGGCATATTTTTTCGTTATCAAGAACCTCAATGTTTCATGGTTAGTATGAACTATCACCTTGGTCCCAATCAAGTAGGACCTAAACTTCTCAAAAATGAAAGCCACCGCAAGTAACTCCTGCTCTATAACAGTGTAATTTATTTGTGCGGGGTTTAAAGCTTTGCTTTCATAATAGATGGGATGCAAGATTTTCTCTCTTCTTTGTACAGGGAAAATACCCAAGGCCATTTTTCTCGCATCATATATTACCTTAAAAGGTGCAGACTAGTCTGGTGACACAATAATTGGTGCTGAAATCAACCGCTCTATTAGGCATTTGAAAGCCTTGAGACACTCATCATCAAATACAAATTTCACCTCCTTTTCTAAAAGTTTGCATAAGGGAGTTGCAATTTTAGAAAAGTCCTTGATGAATCTCCTATAAAACCAGCATGACCTAAAAAACTTTGTATACCATTAGTTAATACTGACGGTGGCAATTTCTCAATTACCACTATCTTTGCTTTTTCCACCTTATTGCTATGTTTGGAGATATTGTGCCCTAGCACTATACCTTCTCTCACCATGAAGTGATAATTTTCCTAATTTAGCACCAAATTACACTTTTCACATCTCTATAGTGCACTCACTGGCTAAAAGGGCTAGGCAATCATCAAATAAATCTGCGACCACTAAAAAGTCATCCATGAATACCTAGATCATATCTTCCATGATGTCAAAGAATATGGACATCATATATATCTAAAAAGTGGCAGGTGCATTGCAAAGTCTGAATGGCATTCTCTTGAATATAAAGGTCCCTGTAACGCCCTGAATCTGGTACCCAGAATGCTACACGGTGCTCATTCCCCCGAAGGACCATAAGCTAACCCATGACTGATATCTGTACCTATACATTGTATACTATAACATAATAATGTGGAAACATGCACTGAAAGGTCATAAGGTTCAATACTGAACATAACTTAATAACGTAACATCTGTGTGGGGTAATAGAATACCCCAAACAAAACTGAAAATACTGAATTCTGAAATATGATAGTCTGCATCTAGTCTGAAAGCCTCTATTGTCTAAATAAGGAGTTGATAGGATATGTCCCCAACTAACCCCAACTAATAAACTAATCAGTGAGATAATAAAAAAATAAAATCATTTTCTCGAAGGATAAGGACTCACTTCTAACTCTGACTGCTTAGACTGGCATCTACTACTGATTTAGAACTCGTATCTCTGATCCAATAGTGTAACATAAAAAGAAAGCACCATAGCGCAAATACGTCAGTACAATGAAATATACTGAGTATACATGTGAGGTAGGCTATATGCAAGGGTTCACATGTATAATTAATGCTAACTGACTTTCTAACATGTGCATACATAAATACGTAACTGTAACTGACACCGTGATAACATGATGACTGAATCTGAATACTAATAACATGGCATGCTAATAACTGATATGACTGATAACATGAAAGATTGTATCTAAATAAAACTGATAACATAGGTGACTGTATCTGATAGTCCTAAATTTGATGGAACTATCTGAGTTCCGTACTATATCTGAGTTGAATATATCTGACAGTCTTGAAATCTGAAGAACTATCTGAGTTCTATTACTGGGACTGATTGACTATATCTGACAGTCCTAATTCTGTAACATAAAACTGTGGGAAGTAGTTATCTAACTGACATGCCCCTGATACGCCATTATGGCTGAGTTGGGGTCCAATCTGTAACCCCAATTGGAAGGGTGTCAATACCGTGCCACTGGTAAGGACAAGTTGTAGGAGACCCTTATATGATAGTGTCCCCTTTACAAGAATGGTGGGGCCCATATCTGACAGTGCTTACCCACCTCATCAACCCTCATCGACAGTGTTGATGTCTCAACCTATGCTGGCTACATAGTTTTGGAATGCAAGGATGACTACTTAGGATCACACCCTCATCTGATAGTGTGTGTCCCCATCCTTGGGTTCAGTCGGTGATAATTTATACTCCCATCTGAATAGACACTGAACATGATTTACTGAACTGAACATGAGCTGAATTACTGAATTCTGTTGACTAACAAAATACTACTGATATCTAAAAATTAACTGAGTTCATGAGATCATGGATATTTCCTGAGTCATAAGACTATCTGAAGTCTAAGGATTCATAGCTTGACTGGGAGTATCGTGAAAACATGACAAGGCTCTAGGCACGCATCTAATGTTTTGGGTACAAGTACCCCCAGGACTCGATGGAAGGAAACTAACAAAGCATGACTTACTTGAATACATAATAATCACCATGTTACATTTATTGAAGCATTTCATCAAACATGTAATAGGAATGAACTTGTACATACATGGGGATTTCATGCTATCATGCTAGTTAGACAATTTTCCTTCCTCTAGGCATTTAATCAAACATATTGCAGGCATAGTACATGTAAACATCATTGTATAATAATTATACATCATGGTTCACTTCCAATTTCATCATTTAAGGGTTTAGTCATAGGTTTGCATAAATCTATATCTCTAATAATTAAACCCACATAGAAATTATCACCCAACATGGATTAGAATTCAATTTCTCATTTACCAACATGAACAAAGAAGCCCAACCATGAAATTCATAGAGAAGATTCATAAACTTGAATTTAGAAAAAGGGATTCTTGGGCTTCATGGACGAAAGGGGTCCATGAATGAAAACTATTCATACCTAGGTTAAGATTCTTGATGTTCTAGAACTTGAAGAATTGGAATTCCCTTAGCACTTGAAGAAGATTGGATTTTGTTCTTGGAGATTAATGTTAGAGATAAACCCTAATCTTATTTGTGGAATAATGATGAACCAAATGGCTAAAATCGGATATAAATGGGGTATATATAGATGAGTGGTAAATGACCAAAATATCCCTATTAAAACAACCTGAAATTCTGAATGAATTATCAGACGGTGGGGTGCGACGGTCTATCCCTGGGTCGACGTTCTGTCAAACCTCTCCATAGAACTAAGACAGAACAGGGACTCACTGCCATAAAGACACGGTGGGGTGCGATGGTCTGTCGCTGGGTCGATGGTCCGTCGAACCTCACCGTCATATATTTCCAGAAAACTAATTCACTGCTTCGATGCGACGGTCTGTCGCTTGTCCGACGGTTCGTTGCCTACTCTGTCGCACCTGGGCTTTTTTTCTGCTTTCTGTATTTTGGCCATAACTTCCTCATCTGACACCGGATTTTGATGAAATTGATATCGATGGAAAGCTTATTCAATTTCCCACGTGATAGAAAGTGAAAATCTAAAAAAACACCATATGTACAAGAATGGATTTGTATTTCAAAGCAATTTATAACATCCTTGAGATGATTTCAAGCTAAGAAAAGACAAAGGTATTACAATATCTCCCCCTTGAGAACATTTGTCCTCGAAAGAGACTAACTGAGAGGGGAAATAATAAACTGAACATGAACTGAACATAAATGACTGGAACATGATCTTATGACTGACAAGCTTAACATAACATATTGAACATGCAATCTGATGCATGTGTAACTGATTCATGAATGCATAACTGAGTGTTCTGAAGAACTAAATTTCTCACAATGAGAATGCATGTCTGATGCATAATTACATAACTGACTGATACATGAGTGCATGACTGAATATGCAATGGTACTTGATACCATATTTATAATGGGAACATGAGCATGAAACTGAATACCAAGCTCGTGATGAACACTGATCATGAAACTGCGTAAGCTTAAGGAGAACTATTACCTTAAGCTTGATCTGTGTTGGCGGAGAAGAGGTAAGGATACTTGGTACGCATTTTTTCTTCTGCTTCTCAAGTAGCTCCCTCGACGGATTGATTTTGCCAAAGAAATTTAAATAAAGGGACTTCTTTGTTCCTTAATCTACGGTTCTGATAGTCTAAGATTTCGACTGGAATCTATTCATAAGAGAGGTTTTTCTGAACATCAATGCTCTGAATAGAGACTACTACTGTTGGGTCACCTATGCACTTCTTGAGCAAAGAGACATAGAAGACTGGATGAATTGAGGCTAGATCTGAAGGCAACTCGAGCTCATAAGCTACTTTGCCGAAATGACTGAGAATCTTGAACGAATCAACATATCGAGGACTGAGATTTCCCTTCTTGTCGAATCTCTTCACTCCCTTCATGGGAGAGATAATTAGATAGACATGATCATCGATCTTAAACTCGAGATCTTTTCTATGAACATCTGCATAAGACTTTTGTCAGCTCTGAGCAGCCCGGAGTCTTTCTCTGATCAAATGGACTTTCTCTAAGGCGTCGAATACTAAGTCAGGACCTATGACTGAGGCCTCACTAACTTCAAACCAATCAATTGGAGATCTACATATCCTACCACAGAGAGCTTCGAACGGAGCCATCTAAATACTAGAATGATAGTTGTTATTGTATGCAAACACAATCAAAGACAAGTGGTCATCCCAACTTTTCTTGAAATCAATCGCACACGCCCTTAGCATAACTTCTAAAGTCTAAATGGTCCTTTCTTCTTGACCATCTGTCTGAGGATGAATGGTTGTACTAAGATGAACTTGGGCACCAAGACCCTTTTTGGAATGTTTTCCAGAAATAGGAGGTGAACTGGGTACCTCTGTCTGAGATAATAGACAATGGAACACCGTGAAATCTGAACAACTCTCTAATGTCGAGTTTGACATAATCCTCGGCTGAATAAGAGGTATAAACTAGAAAAAAATGAGACGATTTGCTTATTCTATCTACGATGACCCAAACTGAATTATGCTGATGACGAGTTCAGGGTAAACCCATCATGAAGTCCATGTTCACTTCTTCCCACTTCCAAGTAGGAATAATGAACTCCTACATAGGACCACTAGGCTTCAGAAGCTCTATCTTAACCTGCTAACATGTAGAGCACTTAGCCACAAATTCTGCAATATCTCTCTTCATCCCACTGCACCAATAGATCTCCCGCAAGTCTCGGTACATCTTAGTGGACCCTGGATGAATAGAGTAGTATGCACCATGTGCTTCTGCAAGAATTCACTGCCTTATGTCATCTACGTCTGAAATACAGAGACGACCCTGACAACGAAGAACACCATCTCCCCCTTGGGAGAAAACCTCTACTTTATGATCCTGAACTGATTCTTTTAAGTTGACAAGGTTGGGATCTCTATCTTTCTTTTCTTTCACCTCAGAAATTAGAGATGATTTTGAACTACTCGGAACACATACACCACCCTCTGAAGAATCAACTAAAAGAACGCCTAGTCTGGAAAGCTGATGGACTTCCTGAGCTAACTTTTTCTTACTATCCTCAACATGAGCAATACTACCCATAAACAATCTAAATAGAGCGTCGGCCACTACATTGGCCTTGCCCGGATGATAAAGGACACTCATGTCATAATCTTTCAAGAGCTCTAACCACCTTCTCTGATGAAGATTGAGATCTTTCTGAGAAAAGACATACTGAAGGATCTTATGATCTATGAAGACATCTACATAAACATCGTATAGATAATGCCTCCAAATTTTCAAGGGAAATACATGGCTTCTAACTCAAGATCATGAACAGGATAATTTTTCTCATGGGATTTAAGCTGTCTAGAGGCGTAGTCTATAAACTTACCATACTGTATGAGGAAACAACCTAAACCTACTCTGGATGCATCACAATACACTACGAATCCATCTGAACCATCTGGAAGAGCTAAATCTGGAGCTGAGGTGAGTCGAGTTTCAACTCTTAAAAACTCTTCTCGCAAGGATCTAACCACTGAAACTTAACTTTCTTCTAAGTCAATCTAGACATAGGGGATGCAATAGAAGGAAATCCCTCAACAAACCGTCTGTAATAGCCAGCCAAACCTAAGAAACTCCTGATATCTGATGGAGAGATAGGGCGAGGCAAGTTTCTTACTACTTCGGTCTTTTAAGGATCTACTCTAATGCCATCACTGGAAATAATATGACCAAGGAATGCTACTGACCTTAGTCAAAATTCGCACTTACTGAATTTGGTGAATAACTGATGATCCCTGAGAGTCTGAAGTACTATTCTGAGATGGTCTGCATGATCGCGTTCGATGCGGGAATAGACCAGAATATCATCTATGAAGACTATGACAAACATCTCCAAGTACTGCTTGAACACTGATGTGTGAGCATATGCTAACACATTTGAGGCTTTTAACTCTAAATAATTGTAAGGTCTTGAGCAACTTTAGTTATTTTTGATTAGTTTATGTTTGATTTTACAGTTTAAGCTGATATGATAGAGAACCAACATGAAATGAAGCAAAGAAGTTGAAATTTGAAGAAATTAAAAGACAAGTGCAGCTGACGACATTCATGATAGGTCGTCAGCCTGGTGATAGGCTATCAAGGCCATTGTCAGACTTAAACAAGGAATGAGTTCCAGCTTGTAGAATCGATGACATTTTGTGATAGGCCATTATAATGGTGATAAGTTATCAAGAATGCCGTCAGACTTAGGTAGGACATGAGAATTAGAGCAAAAGTGTGACGATATCTCTAATAAGTCATCACAGTCCTGATAAGCCGTCAGAAGTTGCCGTCAACCTAAGACAGGACTAGTGTAGATTTGAAAAGACCTGACAACATTCTTGATAAGTCATCAGGATCCTGATAAGGCATCACCAATAGTCGTTGTCTATTCTGAGAAAAAGTTGTAACCTTGATTTTGTTTCCTTATTTAGGGTAAACTATTTAAAGCTTTATTTTAGGGTTTTCTAGACATTATTATTATTATTATTCCGCACAAGGTCGACACCTTGAGTTTTGGACAGCATATTTTGATATTTTCTCTGTTTACTTCTTGACTTTAACAACACAACTATTTTTGAGAGATTATTATTAGTATTTGAGGATTTTTCCTTTGTGATCTAATCTGCGATTCACTAGTTATTATTCATCTCTGTAAGTTTATCTTTCAAATCATGTATTTAATTATGTGTTTCGTTCATTACATCATGAGTGGTTAAACTCCATTAACCTGAGTTATGGGATCTAGGGTTAGGTCTTGATGAGGTGCTAAGTATTCAAGATTCAAAAGGTGGTAGGATTTCTTGATAATTCTAAAGTTTTAATTAATGCCTGTTGGTTGTAAACAGTAGACACACATGCTTTGATTTTCTTGAGAAAGAAATCAAATATAGTAGGAAGTGAAATATCAACAGGGACTTGAAAATACTTCGTTTAATAATCAGCGTTGTAACAAGGTTGGTTAACCTGAGGTAAAATCTGGGCAGTAAATAATAATTCTCTAAGTTCGAGAGGATTAGGAAATTAAACGCTTAAGTAGGTTGAGAGACATTTAAGTATAACATCGATAAAGATAGCTTGTTATCCTACCCACCGTGAGAATCTTGAACCACTTTTAGCATCTGTCATGTACCAGAAGCCCTAGTGAGCATAATTCTGGTTATTTCATAAACTCTTGATTTACAAACACCGAAAGTAAAGTGACAAACAATAACTTGTTAAACCTAAACCCCCCATTTCAGGAAACATTAAACTATCAATGGATTAAATCGCAAATAACTTGAGTTCACATCATATTCCCTGTGGGATTCGACCCCAACCTAGTTGGGTTTTATATTGACAGTGATCACTTACACCCATTCAAGAGTGTAATTTGAGCGTTATTAAAAATGGTATCATTACCGAGGAATACTGTTGTAAGCTGAAGTTTGTATGCGCTAATTGACTGTCAGTTAAGTTTCCTAGATTTACGTTTATTTGTTGTTTTTGTTTATTTGCAGGATTTTATAGTGTATGCTAAGCACCAGAAGTTCCGGAGAAACATTATTACCACTAAATATAGAACCGCAACGAATAAGAAGAATGACAGAACAGCAAGAGGCTGACAAACTGGCAGCCTTAGCTAGAGCTCAGGTGAATGTGCAAAATATCGGGCAATATGCACGATATCCAAACCTTGAGGACAAAGATTTGGGGGACGAGGAGTTATTGAACCCTGGTAACCCAAGGCGTGTAGAGTAGATAGCTGCACAAGTGCCACGTAATGTTAATCGGAATCGTCCATTCCAAAGAAGACAAGAGTACCAGCCGGTCCAGTATGATCTGAATGATAATGATGATGGCATGGACGGGGCAGGTGTAATTGGTGAAATTATTCCTCCACCGTTGGCACCTAGAGCCAAGTTCAACATTACGAGTTTTATGATCCAACTCCTCCATCTAAAGGGGTTGTTTGGTGGCCTTCCTGGGGATGATCCGAACCTGCATCTGGTGAATTTTGTCACCATTTGCAAATCTTTTGATAACCCAGGAGTGGGCCAGAATGCTATTCGGTTGAGGTTGTTCCCATTGTCTCTGTCTGGGGAGGAAATATTGTGGCTGAATGAGCTTATGCTTGATTCTATCACCCACTGGAGGCAATTGAAAAAAGCATTCCTAGAATGGTTTTTTTCACTCTCTAGGAGGGTACAGTTGAGGGACAAAATCAGCAATTTTAGATAGCTTCTTACTAAAGCTTTGCATAAGACTTGGGAGAGATTCAAGAAGAAGCTAACACAGTGTTCGAACCACAATATAATGGACCTACACTTGATGGAGACTTAATACAGGGCCCTCTACTCTGTAACAAAGTCGATGATAGATAATGCTGGTGGTGGTTCATTTGTTAATCTATCTTTTCAAGATACCTCAGATATGCTAAATAGGATGACCAAACAGAGTCGAGCTTAGTATACCAGGGAGTTTGTGGTAGCAATACCCACTATTTTTGTTGGTATATCTACTGAACAATGCAGGAGAGATAAGGAATGGGATCAAGATATGGTCCATCTAAAGACTCAGATGAACTTGCTCACTAAGAATTTGTTGTCAGGAAAGACTGAGAAAGTAAAAGTTGTAACGTCTCAAAACCGAGTAGATGTGGAGCCTGAAGAAAAGGCAAATTATGTTAATAATCAGGGGGATTTTCAATGCAATAGCCAAGGGAATCAAGGTCGGAACGTTTATGACAAGCCTGGTTACAAAGACATGGAGTAAGGAAACTGGAGAAGCAATAATGACAGGAGTAGTTTATATGTTCCTTCTGGAAATCAGGAAGCTGCTGCAACTAGCTCTATAAAGATGTCTATGGAGGACATGATGGAGAAATTTTTGAAGGAAGTTGAGGCAACCAACTCTGGTGTAACCACCATGAAGACCAATCTGACATCCATCGGTCAGTTGGAGCACTCATACTTCACTGCCATCAAACAGTTGGATCAGCAGATGAGCCAACTTTCCACTACATTCAACTAGAAAAAGAGAAAAACGTTACCAAGTGATACGGTTCAGAATCCACGGAATGATGGCTCATATATGGAGATTACCACTAGGAGTAGTAAGATAGTACCTGACCCTTCTGTGGGCAAATTTGTAGATAGTGAGGTAGTTGTTGATGAATCTGAAGAAAGCAATCCAGTGGAGTCTGAGAAGATGGATATTTTTGTTAATGCTTCGGAGATGGAAAGAGAGAAGGAAGAGGAAGTAGCGTTAAAAACTATCCCAAGACCACCACCTTCCTTTCCTCAATGATTGAAAAAAGAAGGTTGATGATTCAAAATACAGCAAATTCATGGCAATGCTCAAGAAATTGACAATAAATATACCTTTGGTTGAGGTACTTGAGCAAATTCCAGGATACGTGAAATTCATGAAGGACCTTGTGACTAAGAAAAGAGCTATGAGCTATGAATTAAAGGAAAATCTCCATTATTGTAGCGCTATTTCTACAAGGACCTTGGCATAAAAGAAGCCAGACCTGGGTGCATTCACTATTCCTTGTACAATTGGGACTATGGAATTCTCTAAGGCATTATATGCTCTAGGAGAAAGCATTAATTTGATGCCACTGACTGTTTATAGACAGTTGGGTCTGGGAAATCCCATACCCACAAACATACGACTCATGATGGAGGATAGGTCAGTAAAGAGACCTGTTGGCATTTTCTATGATGTGTTGGTGAAGGTGTCCAACTTTATATTCCTTGCAGACTTCGTCATTCTGGATTGCGAGGTGGACTTTGAGGTGCCGATAATTTTAGGTCAACCTTTCCTCGCAATCGGAAGTGTGTTATAGATTTGAGAGCGAATGAACTCTTATTCAGGATGAATGATGAAGTGGTCCGGTTTGATGTGGGGAAGTCAATGAAGCAACATGAAGAAATAAGTGTGTTCTCAGTAGTTGATGTGTATTATGAGGACGAACAGTAAGTGTCCATAGATGAGCAACTTGTTATCAAACCTTTGGCCGCAATTATGATGAATTATCATAGTGAAGGCATCGGGGAGTATGAAGAGACCATTTGTTCTTTTATAGGAATGGGTTAATATCCTTATGCTTCTAAAAAGATAGACCTTGACCTTCATAATCGACCAACACCACCAGCCAAGCCATCTATTGAGGAGTCTCTGGTGTTGGAATTGAAAGAACTGCCTGGACACTTACGGTATATGTTTTTGGGTAACGGGAATATGCAACCTGTCATTATTGTGGTTGATTTAAATGAGCAATAGGTAAACTCACTTATTTCAGTACTTCAGAGACACAAGAGAGTTATAGGCTGGACCATCGCAGATATTATTAGCATTTCCCCGGGCATTTTCACGCATAAAATTCAACTTGAGGAAGATTTTATTCCAACCATAGAGCATCAGCACCGTCTTAACCCACCAATACAAGAGGTGGTTAAGAAGGAGATTATTAAGTGGTTGGATACAAGAGTGGTTTACCCTATTTCTGACAGCAAGTGGGTAAGCCAAGTTCAATGCGTTCCCAAAAATGGGGCATGACGGCAGTTGCTAATAAAAGGAATGAGTTGATTCCACCCATACCTGTAATTAGGTGGAGAGTTTGTATGGACTACCGTAAGCTGAATTCTTGGACTCTAAAAGACCACTTCCTGATGCCCTTTATGGACCAAATGCTTGATCGATTGGTTGGAAGGGGGTGGTATTGCTTCTTGGATAGTTATTCCAGATACAACCAAATTTGCATTGCTCCTGAAGATCAGGACAATACGACATTCACATGCACATATGGTACCTTTGTATTTAAGAGGATGCCATTTGGGTTATATAATGCGCCCGCCACTTTTCAACGGTGTATGATATCTATCTTTTCAGACATGGTGTAGAACACCATAAAGGTATTCATGGATGATTTCTCTGTGGTGGGTGATTCATTCGAGATGTGCTTGGAAAATCTAAAACAACCCTTGCAGAGATGTGTTGAATTTAATTTGGTGCTTAACTGGAAAAATGCTATTTCATGGTAAAGGAGGGCATCGTTCTCGGCCATAAAATTTCCAAAAAGGGGATAGAAGTTGATCGAGCAAAAGTGGAAGTTATTGAGAAAATATGACCTCCCATTTCAGTGAAGGGAGTACGTAGTTTTCTTGGACATGTTGGCTTTTATCGTAGATTTATAAAATACTTCTCGAAGTTTGCAAATCCACTTTGCAAACTTTTGGATAAAGAAGTAAGGTTTTCCTTCGATGATGAGTGCTTGAAGGCATTTAAATGCCTTAAAAGAAGCTGTTTGAGGCCCCTATTATTGTTGCACCTGACTGGTCAAAACCATTTGAGATCATGTGTGATGCCAGTGGTATTTCCCTTGGAGCTGTATTCGGAGAAAAGAGGGACAAACTGTTTCATCCGATATATTACGCCTGCAAAGCACTGAATGGGGCACAAAATAATTACACCGTCACTGAATAGGAACTTCTGTCCATAGTGTATGCTTTTGAGAAGTTCAAATCTTATCTTCTTGGGACTAAAGTGGTGGTCCACACCGACCATTCTACCTTGAGGTATCTGATGGCTAAGAAGGATGCAAAACCAAGGTTGTTTAGATGGGTATTGCTGCTGCAAGAATTTGACTTTGAGGTCAAAGATAGGAAAGGTTGTGAAAACCAGGTTGCAGATCATCTTTCTAAAATGTAAGGTGAACAGGAAATTAGTGATGAAATGAAGATAAATGATGCATTCCTTGATGAGGAGATCCTGGCTACCGCTGTGGAAAAATTACCTTGGTATGCAGATTATGCAAATTATGTTGTGAGTGAGGTCATCCCAGAAACCCTTTCTTTCTATCAAAGGAAGAAATTCTTGCATGATGTGACTCATTACTTCTGGGATAAACCGTATCTTTTTCGGTGATGTGCGGAATATATTATAAGTAGATGTGTACCAAAAGTGCATGTATTATGCATATTGGAAACACATCATGCTTCCCCAGTTGGGGGTCACCATGTAGGCGACCGAACGGCTAGGAAGGTGTTGCAGAGTGGCTATTACTATCCAACATTGTTCAAGGATGCCCACGAGTTTGTGCTGAAATGTGACCAATGTCAGAGGCAGGGGTCAATCTCCAAAAGACATAAGATGCCCTTGACTAAGATGCTTGAAGTGGAATTATTTGATTTCTGGGGCATTGATTTCATGGGTCCTTTTGTAAGCTCATATGGGATGAAGTATATTTTAGTTGTTGTTGACTACGTCTTGAAATGGGTCAAAGCTGTAGCATTGTCTGATAATGAAGGGAAGAGGGTTGTTTATTTTCTCAAGAAGAATATCTTCTCTCGCTTTGGAGTACCACGTACTATTATAAGCGATAAAGGATCTCATTTTTGCAACAAAATGTTTCGAGCAGCTTTAGCAAAATATGGGGTAAAACAGCACCGAGTAGCTACTCCATACCACCCACAAAATAGTGGGCAAGTGGAGGTGTCAAATCGAGAGATTAAAACTATCCTAGCCAAAACGGTGAACTCTAGTAGAAAAGATTGGTCTCGAAAGCTCGATGATGCCCTGGGGGCATATCAGACTGCGTTCAAGACACCCATTGGCATGTCACCATTTCAGCTAGTCTATGGAAAATCTTTCCACCTACCAATAGAGCTGGAGCACAAAGCCTTATGGGCACTCAAAAGGATGAATTTGAATTGGAAGAAGGCAGCAGAGCTAAGACTGGGGCAACTGAATGAGATAGATGAATTTTGTATCAGGGCATATGAACGAGCAGATCTGTATAGAGAAAAGATGAAAAATACCATGATTGGAGGATAGAGAAATGAGACTTCCAAAAGGGTGACATGGTGCATCTGTTCAATTCCAGACTCAAATTGTTCCTAGGTAAGTTGAAATCTAAGTGGTTAGGACCTTTTAAAGTTATCCAAGTCAACTCATCTGGAGTAGTGGAACTTAAAAACGATGATGGCAGTACCTTTAAGGTAAATGGGTAACGTGTCAAGCTTTACATTGGTCCGAAAGAATCAATAAAAAGTATCACCATTATTTGTCTTGATGAAGTCTAAAGTAATCGAGATACCTAAGTCATTCCGTGATGTTAAATCAGGCGCTGCATGGGAGGCAACCCATGAATCCCGGGATTGATCCATTCCAGGTATACTCTAACACTTAGTTTAGCTTTATTTTCAATTTTAAGTTGAAGGTGTAAGGTAGGATGTTGTGGTAACAATTTTTGGTAGATAATTAGGAATAATATAGGTACTTGAGGTAGTTAGCTTGTTTTGTGACTTTTGAGCACCTCTCCATTGATCTGAGTTTATAACTGTATGAATTGCATTCATCTATGACTGCGGTGCATCTTTTTGTGGCATTAGTCTGGCGACTTGAAGACTTTCACTGAACAAATTGCATGAATCGGATAAGTAGTGATACGTGATGTACTTGTATTCCATGTGTGTGTGAGGTCTTACTCAGCTCCTGCTGTGTGCCGAATCTATAACTTGCCCTGTTAGTCCTGCCTAGGTTATAGGATAGGGGTTAGGAAATGATCATAAGCCATTTTTTGATTGTAACCCACTTTCAGCCTAAATGACCTTCCCAATATGAATAATATACCTTAATCCCTGATTTGAGCCTATATGTTTGTTTGTTTCTGTGAAACCTCTCACTTTCCCATTTACCTCATAATGAACCTGTTTTGGCCCTAGTCCTCCTTGGATACTATACACCTTGACTTAGGCAAACAACCTAAGTTGAGGGTGGCTATCATAGGGGTGTTTGATGCAAAATGAGCATGAAGATACGTAGAATAAGAGAAAAGTATAAAAAGTTAGGTGCGGAGAAAAAGGAATAAGAAAAGAGAAAGTTGTGTTAAAGATGATAAAAAGATAATATGATGATTGAAAAGACCGCATCCATCTTGAGCATGTGTGATCAATAAAAAAAGAGAAAGAAAAGAAGGTTGAGAAGTGAAACCCTAAGAGTTTAGTGTAGTGTCAAGGAGTCATAGTCACTCTAAAATATCCATGAATATCATGCTAGCCCCTATCCAACATTACAAGCCTAAGAAAATCCCTAAAGTGTTCATAACTGACATACCTGAAGATTTGGGTACTGACTATAAGGGCAAGCCTATGGCATTTGACATGCAGTGTTTGGAACTTCATTCTGAGAGTGAGACTTGTGATTATCCCTATACTTATGTATGTGAATTCTGATATGAGTTAAAAAGGGATTTCTTTATTATGAGGGCATATTTGGGTATGTAGCTAAGTCACTGACTTTTTCAAATAGTGTGATCTTTGTATGGCATGATTGTTATTGCTGAATTTTTGTCGTATCTTGATGCTTGTGAGTTGCATGGTGGTTCTTCAAAACATCAACAGTGAGTTTTAAATTGACTGACCTTGGATATGGTAAAATTATTCTGAACTAATATGAGTAGTTAGCTGCCAAATTGTACTTTGTATTCTCTTAGTTAAGTTTTGGTTGCTTGAGGACAAGCAATTGTTTTAAGTTGAGGGTATTGATGTGTGAGCATATGCTAACACATTTGAGGCTTTTAACTCTAAATAATTGCAAGGTCTTGAGAAAATTTAGTTATTTTTTATTAGTTTATGTTTGATTTTGCATTTTAAGCTGATATGATAGAGAACCAACATGAAATGAAGCAAAGAAGTTGAAATTTGAAGAAATTAATAGACAAGTCCAGCTGATGACATTCATGATAGGCCATCAGCCCGGTGATAGGCTATCAAGGACATCGTCAGCCTTAAACAGAGAATGAGTTCCAGCTGGTAGAATTGATGACATTTTGTGATAGGCCATCATAATGGTGATAAGTTGTCAGGAATGTCGTCAGACTTAGGCAGGACATGAGAATTAAAGCAAAAGTGTGACGACATTTCTGATAAGTCATCACAGTCCTGATAAGCCATCAGAAGTTGTTGTCAACCTAAGACAGGACTAGTGCAGATTTGAAGATGACCTGATGAAATTCTTGATAAGTCATCAGGATCCTGATAAGGCGTCACCAATAGTCGTCGTCTATTCCGAGAAAAAACCGTAACCTTGATTTTGTTGCCTTATTTAGGGTAAACTATTCAAAGCTTTGTTTTAGGGTTTTCTAGACATTATTATTATTATTATTATTCCGCACAAGGTCGACACCTTGAGTTTTGGACAACATATTTTGATATTTTCTCTCTTTACTTCTTGACTTTAACAACACAACTATTTTTGAGAGATTATTATTAGTATTTTGGGATTTTTCCTTTGTGATCTAATCTGCGATTCACTAGTTATTATTCATCTATGTAAGTTTATCTTTCAAATCATGAATTCAATTATGTGTTTCGTTCATTACATCATGAGTTATGGGATTTAGGGTTAGGTCTTGATGAGGTGCTAAGTATTCAAGATTGAAAAGGTGGTAGGATTTCTTGATAATTCTGAAGTTTTAATTAACGTCTGTTGGTTGCAAATAGTAGACACACCTGCTTTTATTTGCTTGAGAAAGAAATCAAATATAGTAGGAAGTGAATTATCAACAGGGACTCGGAAATACTTCGGTTAATAATCAGCGTTGTAACAAGGTTGGTTAACCTGAGGTAAAATCTGGGAAGTAAATAGAAATTCCCTAAGTCCGAGAGATTAGGGAATTAAACTCTTAAGTAGGTCGAGAGATATTTAAGTATAACATCGATAAAGATAGCTTGTTATCCTACTCACCGTGAGAATCTTGAACCACTTTTAGCATCTGTCATGTACCGGAAGCTCTAGTGAACATAATTCTAGTTATTTCATAAACTCTTGATTTACAAACACCAAAAGTAAAGTGACAAACAATAACGTGTTAAACCTAAACCCCCCATTTTAGGAAACATTAAACTATCAGTGGATTAAATCGCAAACAACTTGAGTTCACACCATATTTCCTGTGGGATTCGACCCCAACCTAGTTGGGTTTTATATTGACAACGATCACTTACACCCATTCAAGAGTGTAATTTGAGCGTTATCAAACACACGGTTCATCAAGTCCATGAAAGCTGTTGGGGAATTGGTAAGACCAAATGACATGACTAAGAATTCAAAGTGACCATACCGAGTACGGAAAGTTGTTTTCGGGATATCACATTCAATAACTCTGAGCTAATGATAGCCGGATCTGAGGTCTATCTTGAAGAAATAGCTAGCACCCTGAAATTGGTCAAATAAGTCATCGATTTTGGGAAGAGGATACTTGTTCTTGACCGTGACTTTATTGAGTTAACGGTAGTCTATACATATTCTAAGAGAATCGTCTTTCTTGTGCACGAATAATACTGGAGCGCCCCACGGGGAAATGTTGTGTCATATGAATCCCTTATCTAAGAGATCCTTCAACTGTTCTTTTAGTTCTCTGAGTTCTTCTAGTGCCATTCTGTATGGCGGAATAGATATGGGCTTAGTATTTAGAAGGATATCAATACCAAAGTCTATTTCCCTTTCGAGAGGAATTCCTGGAAGATCTTCGGGAAAGACATCTGAATATTCATTCACAACTGGAACTAATTCAAGATTGGGAGTCTCGAAACTGGAATCCTTAACATAAACAATATGATAGACATATCCCATAGATATTATTTTTCGCGTTCGAAGGTAGAAAACAAGCTAACTTCTGAACGCTAAAATACTACCCTTCCACTCAAGGACGGGTTCATTTGGAAACTAAAACTGAACTATTCTATTTCTGCAGTCAACTGTGGCATAGCAGGAATGAAGACAATCCATGTCGAGGATGACATCAAAATCAGTCATCTCTAATTTGACTAAGTCTGCTGAAGTGACTTTCTGAAATATCATAACCAAGCAGTTCCAGTATACCCACCGGGCTATGATGGTTTTACCCACTGGGGTAGAGACTAAAAAGGGCTCTGCCAGAAATTTAGGATTGATTTTGAAATCAACTGCTATATAAGAAGTAACAAAAGACAAAGTAGCTCCTGGATCTAGCAAAGCATAAACATGGATATGAAAGATCTGTAACGTACAAGTAACTACATCAGGAGAATTTTCCTGGTCTTCTCGAGTTTGAAGAGCATAAAGGCGATTTGGGCGTTGCCTGCTAGTAGCACTGGTGGTGGCACCCTGCTGATTCGGGTGACCGAACTGAGCTGAGGAGCAGAGATGACTCTGATAACCTGCTAAGGGTAGTCTATGACTCTGTGTCCAGGCTTGCCGCAACTGAAACAGATATCGATGCCAGCTCTGCAAGCACCCTCGTGGTTCTTACCACAAGTCTGACAAAGGGGATTAGTTTAGAAATTGCTGACACTTCCCTAAGACTTATAGCCTAGCGCTCTATCTGTGAACTTAGGAACTGGAGCACTGGCTGAAGAAGGAGCTAGACTTGATGACTTAGGGCAAAACTGAGAACGGTTTCCCCTTCTGACTTAGGCTGACTAAAATTGAAGCTACCTGTCCTAGCTTTCTTATTCTATTTTCCCTCTGCTTAATCTTCTGCTCCTTTATCTACTGAGCATGGGTCATAAGCCTGGCTAAACTCATGTCGCTATTCAGCATGGCGGATCTGCACTCATTTACCATGTTATCATTTACCCCCGAAGTGAACTTAATCATCTTGGCTCTACCGTCTACAACCAAACGAGGGCCATATCTGGCTAATTGAGTAAATTTTAGAGAGTACTCTTTCACCTTCATATTTCCTTACCTGAGGTTGATGAATTTTAGCACCTTAGCTTCTCTAAGCTCTTGAGGAAAGAATTTTTTCTAAGAATGCAATGACAAACTCCTCCCAATCTATAGGACCTGCATCATCTGACCTTTCTGACTTCCATTGTTTGAACCAAGTATGAGCCACATCCTGCAACTGATATGTATCTAGCTCAGCACTCTCACTATACGTAACCCCCATTATGTTTGTAACCTTCTACACCTGATCTAGGAATTCCTGAGGGTCTTCGTCTGTCTTAGACCCAAGAAAGGATGGAGGATTCATTCGGGTAAAGTCCCAAATCATGGCTACAGCTTAATTGGCCACTAGATTTTCCGGAATGACAGCTGGTCGTTCATTCTTAGCAGTAACTGACTAAGCAAGAGTAGTGAATGTGGTCCTGAACTCCGCATGAGAAAAATGTTCATCCAAGGGGTTTTCTGGGACAGGCTGGGTTCTTCTCTTAGGAAGCATATTCTGAAATAAGAAGAAGAAATGGATTAGACTGAGAGATTGACATTGAGATTATGCAAACTGGCACTACATGAATACTAAAAGAAGGGAAACTGTTTCTAAAACATCTTATAGCCTCCTACACATAAATGTGACGCACAACACACCTATGTACAAGACTCCACTAGATGTGGCTTTCAGAGTTCCTAGGACTCTATTAAACCTTAGACCGTGATACCAAGTTTATAACACCCCAAATCTGGTACTCAAAATGCTACACGGTTCTCATGCCCCCAAAGGAACACAAGCTAACCCATGACGGATATCTGTACCTGTACACTGCATAATATAACATAATAATGCGGAAACATGCACTGAAAGGCCATAAGGTTCAATACTAAACATAACTTAATAACGTAACATTTGTGTGGGGTAATAAAATACCCCAAACAAAATTGCAAATACTGAAGTCTAAAACATGATAGTCTGCATCTAGTCTGAAAGCCTTTACTGTCTAAATAATCTGAATAAGGAGTTGATGGGACATGTCCCCAACTAACCCCAACTAATAAACTGATCAATGAGATAATAAAAAACTAAAATCATGTCTTCGAAGGATGAGGACTCACTTCTAACTCTGACTACTGAGACTGGAATCTACTTCTGATCTGGAACTCGTATCTCTGAACCTATGGTGTAACAAAAAAAAGTACCATAGCGCAAATGCATCAAAATAATAGAATGTACTGAGTCTACATGTGAGGTAGGACATATGCAAGGGTTCACATGCATGATTAATGCTAACTGACTATCTAATATGAATGTGAAGTGCATGCATAAATACATAACTGTAACTGACACCATGATAATATGATGACTGGATCTGAATACTGATAACATGGCATACTAATAACGGATATGACTGATAACATGAAAGACTATATCTGAATACAAGTGATAACATGGGTGACTGTATCTGACAGTCCTGAATCTGATGAAACTATTTGAGTTTCATACTGTATCTAAGTTGATTGTATCTGACAGTCCAAAAATCTAAAGAACTATCTGATTTCTATTACTGGGACTGATTTACTGTAGCTGATAGTCCTAATTCTGTAACATAAAACAGTGGGAAGTAGCTATCTAACTAACATGCCCCTGATACGCCATTATGGCTGATTTGGGGTCCAATCTGTAACCCTAATTGGAAGGTGTCAATATAGCACCACTGGTAAGGACAAGTTGTGGGTGACCCTCATCTGATAGTATCCCCTTTACGAGAATGGAGGGGCCCTTATCTGACAGTGCTTACCCACTTTATCAACCCTCATCGATAGTGTTGATGTCTCAACCTATGCTGGCTACATAGTTCTGGAATGCAAGGATGACTACTCAGGATCACACCCTCATCTGATAGTGTGTGTCCCTATCCTTGGGTTCACTCGATGCTAATTTATACCCCCATCTGAATGGACACTGAACATAATTTACTGAACTAAACATGAGATAAATTACTGAATTCCATTGACTGACAGAATACTACTGATATCTGACAACTGACTAAGTTCATGAGATCATGGAGATTTCCTGAGTCATAAGACTATCTGAAGTCTAAATAGCTTGACAAAGAGTATTGTGAAAACATGACATGGCTCTAGGCATGCAGCTAATGTTTCAGGTACAAGTACCCCCAGGACTCGATGGAAGGAAACTGAAAAAGCATGACTTGCTTGAATACATAATAATCACCATGATACATTTATTGAAGCATTTCATCAAACATGTAATAGGCATGAACTTGTACATACATGGGGATTTCATGATATCATGCTAGTTAGACAATTTTCCTTCTTCTAGGCATTTAATCAAATATATTGCAGGCATAGTACATGTAAACATCACTGTATAATAATTAAACATCATGGTTCACTTCCAATTTCATCATTCAAGGGTTTAGTCATAGGTTTGCATAAATCTATATCTCTAATAATTAAACCCACATAGAAATTATCACCCAACATGGATTAGAATTCAATTTCTCATTTACCAACATGAACAAAGCAGCCCAACCATGAAATTCATAGAGAAGATTCATAAACTTGAATTTAGAAAAAGGGATTCTTGGGCTTCATAGACGAAAGGGGTCCATCAATGAACACTATGCATGCTTGGGTTATGATTCTTGATGTTCTTGAACTTGAAGAATTGGAATTCCCTTAGTTCTTGAAGAAGATTGGATTTTGTTCTTAGAGATTAATGTTGGAGAGAAACCCTAATCTTGTTTGTGGAATAATGATAAAGCAAATAGATGAAATCAGGTATAAATGGGGTATATATAGACCAGTAGTTAATGACCAAAATACCCCTGTTAAAATGACCCTGAAGTTCTGAACGAATTATCCGACGGTGGAGTGCGACGGTCCATTAGACCTCTCTATCGGACTGAGACAGAACTGGGACTCACTTCTATAGAGCGATGGTGGGGTACGATAGTCCATCGCTGGGTCAACGATCCGTCGGACCTCGCCATCGTATATTTCCAGAAAACTAATTCAGTGCTTCGATGCAATGGTCATTCCCAACGGTCCATCATTGTCCGACGGTCCGTCGCCTGCTCCATCTCACCTGGGCTATTTTTTGCCTTCTATATTTTGGCCATAACTTCATCATCTGGTACTGGATTTTGATGAAATTGGTATCGATGGAAAGTGAAAATCTAAAAAAAAATACCACGTGTACAAGAATGGATTCATATTTCAAAGCAAGTTCTAACATCCTTGAGATGATTTCAAGCTAAGAAAAGACACGGGTATTACAGTCCCAAAGAGGCAAGTAAAGGTAGTTTTTTCTTGGTCTTCGGGATCAATCATGATTTTATTGTATCCCGAGTATACACCAATAAAACAATACCTACCCTTAAAGGAAAGTCAGTCTAGCATCTAATCCATGAATAGCATCAAAAAATGGTCTTTTTGTGTCCATTTGTTCAGCTTTCTGTATTCTATGCATACTTTCCATCCAGCCACTAGCTTCATTTATACCAACTCATTTTTTTCATTTAGGACCACTGTTATTCCTTCTTTCTTTGGTACATATTTATCCGGACTAACCCACCTAATATCTGCAATAAAAAAGATCACCCTAGTATCTAACCACTTAATTATCTCTTTCTTCACCACTTCTTGCATAGGAGGGTTTAGTCGTCTCTAATTCTCAATACTGTGAATAATTTCTGGCTCAAGCTGTATCATATGTGTACAGATAACTGTTGGGATCCCTACAATGTCAGTAATGATCCATGTAATAGATTTCTTAAATTTTTGTAATACCAATATCAAAGCCTCTACATGTGCTCCTTCCGAATCTACTACAATAATCACTGGTAAGGTATTGTTGGCCCCAAAAATGCATACTACAAGTGAGGAAGGAGGACCTTCAATTCCAATATTGGTGGTTCTTCAATCGATGGTCTTATAGGAGGTGTGGTTCTATTCTTCAAGTCAAGATCGAGCTTTTTAGAAGGATACTTGTAAGATCCTATGCCATGTAGAGCATTAACCATCTCACCATAGTCAGTTAGTCCATCGCTCACAAAGTTTATAATTACTTCTGCCAATACTTCTACTCCTAATCTTTCCTTAATAGGCACATCAATTGTGATCATGCCATCATTGATTGCATTTAGCACTACCACAACTCTTAAATCATCCAACTGTGGTACGAAATACATATATTCAACATAACTTGCTCGTCATTCCACTTGAAGGTAATCTCTTCCAAGTTATTGTTGATCAATACTCCGCCAATAGCCATGAAGGGTCTACCCAATATGATTGGAGAATGGGTATCCACTTCATAATCTAGAATTGTAAAATCGGTCAAATAAATTAATGATGTAACTTTTACCTCCAAATCACGCATAATACCCCTTAGCTCCTTTATAGAAGAGTCAGTCATTAGCAATTTTTTAGAAGTAGGCTTTAGCACTCCCAAACCTAGAACCTTGTATAGTACCAGTGGCATAATATTTATTCATGCCCCCGAATCACATAGGGCCTAGTTAATCTTGTAGGGCCTAATATAACATGGGATGGTCATTGCTCCTAGATCCTCTTTCTTTTTAACTAAAGTAGTATAAGAGATTGAGCTAACTTCATTATCTATGTTTTGGAGATCTTTGACAATCTTGTTATTATCACCATCACTGTCAAAATCATTATTAGTACAGCTCAGCTTCTCAGACTCTGCCTCATATGGCTTATTTGCATCAATATCCTTCTTCTTAGACTCATCAGTAGAAGGTAAATAGTGCTCCTCAGGTGAGGAGTCATCATAAGTATCAATGGACATACAGTGAACAAGTGTTTGAGGGCTCTGAATATTATTATTAGGTACTACTTCTGACTGTCTCTCCACCAAAGTGATAGAGATTTGCCCATACTGCTGCTCTAGCTGCTTGATAGCAGTTTCATGTGAATCCACCTTTTGGGCTAGTCCTGAAATCTCAGCTTTAAGTTCATTTAAGCAAGTCGCTTGTCTCTCTTGACCCCTCATCAGTATAGTCAATATCTCTTTTATTCTAGGCTTTGTCTCTCATCTACCAGGTGGGATATATTTATCCTTCTTATCATGATTGTTCTAACCTTAATTCCCTTGTCATTGGGCTTGGAAACTCGCTAACCGACGATCCACACACTTCGCCGCCTCAGATATCCTATGTTTATGCACTTTAGAAAAATTAATAGTTGTAAATTTCTTGACCAATTCTCTAATTTTTTCTGTAATAATTAGATCTCCTGGGCTACAGTGCCCTTAGCTACTGTCTATGTACTAGAAACTCTAATGTCATAAATATTAAAACCTTTCTCAACCTCCCAAGTTTTCCACCCTCAATTAGTTAATGAGATCTAATCTATTATACCTGAATCTATCTCCTATCATAATTTCATAAAGGCTCTTATGGAAATAGTGTCTGCCATTACTCTGGAATTAGTAGTTAGGGCTCTATAGAGTATATCTACAAGCTTATCCCTGATATCTGGTGGTTGGACACCATACTCTGTCTCTTCTTAAATCAGAACCATACATCATACATAGACTCTAAGAAGTTTAGATAGCTAAAATTGTAATTCTCATCCTAAAGCTGCAATACCCTAGATAGAAGAAAAAACCTATTCAAGAACTGTCTACGTAGCTCCTTCTATATAGTAATATCTCCTTTTGGTAGTTTCTTGATCCATAATGATGCTTCCCTAGTAAGTGAAAAAGGAAAAAGCCTCAGTCTCAGTGCCTCCTAATCTACCCCTGGTTTGGTATATATAGTGCATATCCCAACAAAATCTGCCAAATACCTATTTGCATCATCTGTCGGCAACCCACAAACATATTTTTCAAGTATAAGAGTTGAATCATAGTACTAGAGATATTGAACTTTACATCAGGAGATAAGGCAGGAGGAATAATGGCTCATATATCAGCTGAGTCATTGTATTCCAAATATTCATCATCAACATATGCTGAAAAAATTGATATATTAGGATCACTTGAGGTCGGCCTCTATACTGATCTCCACCGAGTGCTGCTTGGCGGTCTGCTATTTGCCTCTTAACATTATCCTAAACTCTGTCTTCAAGGAGATTGTTCCTCTGTGGATTTGACATATTACTATGTGATTATAGGATATTCTCTAAAATCAGCGGAAATAAAGGATCTCCTCTACTACGTGTGCTAGACATACACCGGTGTATGCCCAACTAAGAATAAAAATAAAAATCTAAAAACAGCAACAACTTTAATCTATAAATCAACATCGTGTTCCCCGACAACTGCACCAATTTCTTGATGACATCTAAGCAATACATCCTTTTAGATAATGGTACGATCGCTATCAAAATATAGTAGCCTAACTAAGGGAGGGGTAAAATCCCAAGGGAACATATGGTTTGCAGTTATCAGTGGTTGAAGTTTATAGGCAGTACTGGAAAGTAAATAGGTAGATTAGTTTGTAGTAATCCCAAGCAAGTAACAATATTAACTCTGGTTGAAATCAGTTATGCGTGAACGCTAGGCTTGTGTTCCACCTAGTGTCATAACTTTATAGGTTTATCGTGCATTGTTGAACCCATCCAATAGATTATATGCAGAATCGATAAGTTATGTACCTCCTACATTCTTTTTGGACGAGTAGGAGGATTTAACCCTTTACCTACTGAGTCTCAGGATGTCGCGTTACTAACCCTTACACTGGTCCCAGTTAACTATCATCTTTTGAGTCTCAAGTTATTAAATAAAAACTAATAATCATTCAGATATACCATTGTACTTCAACGGAATGACTATTAACTCCTAAATTACCGTTGTCATTATCTTTTCTTAGTCACTACCCCTTTTTTAGAACAAGTAGCAATATCTAGGCGGGATCCTAATATTTTCAACTGCCAAGAAAACTATTATAATGAAGATAATACAATGCATGCCATGGGTATTGGTTCAATTCAACAATCATACTTCTCCTACTTCATCAATCAGCCAAGGTTTGCACAACCCTAGCTATGGGTTTTTAGCCTCTCATACTTGTCAAGAAATCAATCGCATTCATATTGAAAAGTAAAGATGAATTCACAATGATAAGATGAAAAAGAACCCACAACCGTAAATTGAATAATCAATCAAAGTCAATACAATGAAATCCCAAGATCAAAGAAGGATCTAGAAATCAAAATATATTTCTAAGTGTTAAAAGTGTCGAACCTCTACTAAAAAGTATGTAAGGGGTATTTATAGTACAAGATAAAACCCTAAAAACTAAGCTTGAATAAAATAGAAGAAAAGAGGGTCGGTGGCTAACCAATTCCTACACCTATGGTTTGGGCACGGGCACAGGTGGTACCTTTGGTCTTCTCCGGGCATAGGTACAGACCGCAGGTACCATATGGAAAATTTTCCTTCAAGTCAGCTCTTAAAATTTGGACTTCTGGCACCCATTTTGTGTACCTGTGGTCCATAGGTCCTACCTGCGATCTGTGGGTTAAATTAATAGGTGTTGGTAGTTAGTTTTTCAGCTTTTCTTTGATTCTTGTACATGCTTTGATTACGATCAAGCTATAAAACAACCCAATCATCCTTAATCACTCCAAAAATAGCCGAAAACACATTTTGCACCATTTTCATAAACTTATCATCCAAATTATGGTTTTCTATAAAACATACCCAAAATGGATCATATCTAACAAAAATGCCTTAGAAACTTACATATCGAAAGTGCTATGTTTATGTAGCACATCAATTCCTCCAACTTTCATGAGTGTTAAGGTATAGGAGGATCCTCAGGGTTTTTTGGATGAGATGAAAAAGATTTTTAGGTATATGCATGCCACGAATATGGAAGGGGTGGATATTGCTGCCTACCATCTTAAGAATGTGGTGTACAAATGGTATGAGGAATGGGATAGGACAAGGGGTAATGATTATGAGTCATATTTATGGAAGTCTTTCTCTAATGCATTTTTAGACCACTTCTTTCCTCAAGAGTTGGGGGAAGTGAAAGCGGAGAAATTTGCTAATTTGAAAGAAGGAAAAATATTGATCAAGGAGTATAACTTGAAGTTTCACCAGTTGTCTTGGTATGCTCCGGAAATGGTATCGTATATGAGGGATGGGATGAGAAAGCTTTCCTCGAGATTGTCTTATGAGTTGATTCTTCAAATCAAGACTGCCTTGATAATCAAGGACATGGATATCTCTAGGTTGGTTGTTCATAAGGAACGGGTGGAGGAGGAGAAGAAAAAACAGGTTGAGATAGGGGAAAGACAGGGTAAGAAGTTTAGGTTCTCTGAGTAGGGTGGTGGCTAAAAGCAAAGTGGTAAGAATAGTGGTAAGTAGCTAAAGAAGAAGTAGGGAAATTCTAGTTCTTTCTCCACAATTAGTACTCCTTACCAGAAGTCATTGGATGATAAGAGTCAGTGGGGTGGCAATAACTTTAGGGCATAGGGTGCCCAATTTTAGGCTAGTGGGGCATAGTTGGCTTCATTATGTCCTCTTTATAGTTTTTGTGGTTGGTTTTATCAGGGTTTTTGTGATAAGGGAAGGGACAGGTGTTTTAAATATGGTCAGCCAGCTCATATGCTTAGAAATTTTCCGGTTGGTAAGGTTTCTTTGGGGAGACTAAGGTTTTAGTTACTTTATTATCAGCTCCGACACCAAAGGCGCTGCACCATCTAGTTCTGGCACTGGTCGAAACTATCTATATACATTCACTACTCTATAGGATTTTGAGGCATTGTCTGATGTCGTGACTAGTATATTGAAACTTTTCTCCCATGGTGTATTGTTTACTTGATATGGGGTCCACTCTCTCTTATGTGACCCTATTTGTGATTGTGTATCTTGGTTTTAGTCCTGAGATTATTTCAGACTTTTTTCTATTTCTACCCTGATAGATGACTCTATGATTGCTAGAAGAGTCAATAGGGGGTGTGTGGTATTTGTTGGTAGTAAGGAAACTTTGGTGGGTTTGTATGAATTAGATATGGTGGATTTTGATGTTATCCTGGGTATGTATTAGTTGCACTCATGCTACACATCTTTAGAATATCAAACTCGTAAGGTTGTCTTTAGATTCCCTAGTGAGCCGATTATTAAGTGGGAGGGTGGTTCCCTAGATCCTAAGGGGAATTTTATATCATATCTTAGAGCTCAAAGATTAATCTCCAAGGGGTGTCTCTATCATCTAGTCTGGGTTAAAGATTCTAACTTGGAAGGTCCTTCTTTGCATTTTGTTCTGGTGGTGAATGAATTTCCTGAGGTTTTCTCTGATGATCTTTCTGATGTTCCCTCTGTTAGGGAGATTGAGTTTGGGATAGATCTGGTTTTGGACACTCGTCTAATTTTTATTCCCCTTTATAGAATGGCTCCAACAGAGTTGAAGGAGCTTAAGGAGCAACTCAAGGATCTTTTGGATAAGGGTTTCATCCATCCTAGTGTGTCTCCGTAGGGTGCACCGGTGTTATTTGTGCGTAATAAGGATGGTTCCCTTCGGATGTGTATCGACTATCGACAGTTGAATAAGGTAATGATTAAGAACAAGTATCCTCTTTAAAAGATAGATAACTTGATTGATAAGTAGTAAGGTGCCAAATTCTTTTCTAAGATTGATTTTTGGTCTGGGTATTATCAGCTTACTATTAGGGAGGAGGAGATCCCTAATACTAATTTTTGTACCCAGTATGGGCACTTTGAGTTCCTGATCATGTCTTTTGGTTGACCAATGCCCCAACAGTATTTATGGATTTGATAAATAGGGTCTTTTGTCAGTTTCTAGATGTGTTTTTCATTATGTTCATAGATGACATCTTTGTGTACTCTAAGAGTGAGATGGATCATACCAACCAACTTTGTGTTGTGTTGTAGAACTTAAAGGAGTAGAAGTTATATGCCAAGTTTTCAAAATGCAAATTTTAGTTGAACGTTGTCACTTTTCTGGGTCATATTATTTCTAGCGAAGGGATCATGGTGTATCCATAAAATTTTATGGTGGTTAAGAAGTGGCCTAGACCTACGACTCCAATCTGCATTTGGAGCTTCTTGGATTTGGCTGGCTACTACAAGAGGTTCGTAGAGAGTTTCTCTTCTATAGTTTCCCTGTTGACTAAGTTAACTCCGAAGAAGGTAAAGTTCTCTTGGTCTGATACTTGTGAGGGTAGTTTCGAGAAGCTGAAGGATAAGTTAACTTCAGCTCTGGTGTTGACTTTATTAGAAGGTACAGATGAGTTTGTGGTTTACTGAGATGCATCCCGGGTGGGACTTGGTTGTATTTTGATGCAGCATGGGAAAGTGATAGCCTATGCTTCAAGGAAGTTGAAGGTGCATGAGAGGAATATCCTACTCATGACTTGGACCTATTAGCCATGGTATTTGCATTAAAAATCTGGTGGTACTATTTATATGTGGTACACGTACACATATTCTCAGATCATAAGAACTTGCAATATATGTTCACCCAGAAAGAGCTTAACCTAAGGTAAAGGAGATAGCTTGAGCTTCTCAAGGACTATGACATGAGTCTTCACTACCATACATGTAAAGTTAATATAGTTGATGATGTTCTTAGAAGGTTATCCATGGTGAGTCTAGCTCACATGGATAAGGAGAAGTAGGAGTTAGTGAAGGGTATTCACCATTTGGCTAACCTTGGAGTTTTCTTTTTGGACTCCGAAGAGGGAGATATGTTGGTTCAGGAAGTAGTGCAGTCGTCTTTTGGTGTAGATATCAAGGAGAAGAAAATGTTATATCCTATCCTATTAAGGACCAAGGGTGGTTTTGGTGGGAAAAAGGTGATGGACTTTGAGATTAATGGTGATGGTACCTTGTAGAACTAAGGGAGGTTGTGTGTTCCTGACCTCGATAGTTTGCGAGAAAGGATATTGGATAAGGCTCATGACTTGCGCTATGTTGTTCATCTTGGTTTGATGAAAATGTATCATGACCTCAAGGAGTTGTATTGGTGGAATGGTATGAAGAGGGATGTGACTGATTTTGTGGGCAAGTACATAGTATGTCAACAAGTGAAAGTTTAACACATGAGGACCGAAGGATTGTATCACTAGATTGAATTGCCTGAATTAAAATGGAAAGTGATCAATATAGATTTCATTATCGGTCTTTCTTGATCTCAAAATCAGTTTGATTCGGTTTGAGTCCTCATGGATAGGATGGCAAAGTTAGCCCACTTTATACCAGTGAGGACTAATTTTTTGGCTGAGCATTATGCGAGGTTGTATCTTCAAGAGATTATGAAGATGCATGGGGTACCTGTCACAATCATCTCTGACCTTGGTATAAAGTTTTCATCTCACTTTTGGCAGTTGCTTCAGAAAGGGTTGGGGACTAAGGTTAGTCTGAGTACTGCTTTCCACCCATAAATAGATGGGCAAGTAGAGAGGATTATTCAGACCTTGGAGGATATTCTTCATGCATGTGTGATAGACTATGGTGGTAGTTGGGTTGAGCATATATCTCTTGTAGAGTTTGCATATAACAATAGTTACCATTCTAGTATTGGTATGGACCCTTTTGAGGTGTTGTATAGAAAAAGGTGTATATCTTCTATTGGGTGGTTCAAGCTTGGTGAGGTGGATATGTTTGGTTTGGGCATGGTTTATCAGGCTATGGAGAAGGTGAAGGTGATTCGGGATAGGCTTAAGGCTACCCAACTTCGCTAAAAGTCCTATACAGATGTAAAGCGTAGAGACTTAGAGTTTGAGGTTAGGGACAGAGTGTTCTTAAAGATGTATCCCATGAAGGGAGTGATGCGTTTTGGGAAGAAGGGAAAGTTTGATATCATTAGGTTCGTCGGTTCTGTACCAAGGATGTGGCCTCAATAAAGGTTCTATGGAGGAACCACAAAGTGGAAGAGGCCACTTGGGAAGCGGAAGAAGATATGAAGTCCAAGTATCCGTACTTGTTTTCCAATACGGATATTCGTGCTTAAAGTATGTGTTCTTCATCACATCTTTATTTTCTAACTAGGTTAGAGGAAGGATTTATTTCCTTCTCTTTGTTTTCTAACTTAGTAAAAGGTCAGAATGGAGGTGTTGGGGTGTAAATCATGCTTATACTGCCTTGTCCATCATTCGGGATGAATAATCCAAGTGGGGGACAATTGAAACACCCAGGGTTCTGATCCTTTAAAATTTCCAGCATTTTGAGTCTTCTGGATACCAAATGACTTAGGATACTTGTCATATGATAGGGTATGATTTAGGGGTCCTCATATTGTATATTAACCAGTGTTGTTTGGTTGGTTTCTATCCAAGTTATGAATGGATTATACTAGTCATATATTTGGGTACTAGTGGTATGATATCAATCGCATGATGCCCTATATCTAGCCTAGGTGATTCTATTTTTCCTAAGGTATAGTTCTAGGGTACATGTCGTATAGTTGGATACGAGTTGGCCATGGTGGTCGTATGTTGGATAGTGTTAGAGTCCAAGGTGAGTCCTAGGGTATGGGTGGTAGGTACCACTCATATGGAAAGGTACAGTGGGGGGATTCATACCCTCATACGGGAATTTTATATAGTTTAAGTTAGGGGTATTCTGGATATTTCCCCTCTTAACCTCTTATGACCCCACGACCTAAAAAACTGTTAGGACTTCATTTACCCTATTATTCTAATCTTGAACACTCAAAACCTCTTTTTAAACAATCTCAATCTCTTGGGTTAAGCAAAGGCTAGGGTTTACTCCAAGGTGGTTAATTAAGGCTCTAAAGAATGATTTCTTTTCATCTTCTTCATAATATAAGGCATGTTACTGCTCAGTCATTGTTAATTCCAAATAAAGGCATGATTTAATGTATGGTTTTCATGGTATAATTGTGGTATGATTTTGGGTTTTGAAATATATATTGGGGGTTTTGGTTGTAAATGGTTGGCTATGATTTTCCAATGTCTTAATTATGGGTTTTCTTGTTTTAATAGTGGTTTGAACATATGGATGCATGAGGATGGTTAATTGGTACTTGGTTTTGGTTTTGGAAACTATATTCCCTCAATATGTTTGATAAAATGCCTATGAGAATGCTTTTATTACATTATTGAACTTTTATTGAAAACTTTGCAGGGTATAAACTGGTAATGGAACCCTAATTGGTTTGGATGGTTTTAAATGGTTAAATGGTAAAGTGTTAGTGGTCATGGTTAGGTTTAATTAAAAGCCTTGTGGGGTACAAGGGAATCCCCCAAGCAAATATAATAATAAACTACTTGTGGGGTACATGGGAATCCCCTAAGTAAACTAAATAATAATGGAATCTATGGGTACATGGGAATCCCTCTTCTTTAAAAGATTGGCTAAGGACATTGCTTGCAAGCTATAGTGGGTATGACGATAACAATACTTATAGCCTTGGTTAATAATAAATGGAATGATGGTTTGGTTGTTATTAATGATTTTAATTGGGCAATAATGGCGGGTTGTGATAGCTAATCGTGAAGGTGTGAGTCCAATGGACGGACATTGGAAACCTATGTTTGCCGACATGAGGATTGGTCATGGAAACCATATACTTATGGGGTATACAGGAATCCCCTAAGTTACACTTCTATATAGTATCATGGAGGAAGAAGGGTACGCAGGAATACCTACCCCTATGGTATCTCCGGTTCATGCGTCTACACGCACTAGGGCTCCTTCAAGGATAATACTGGACCCATATATCCATGGGTGGTTCTAGGACGGTTAATCTTTGTATATCCAAGTTAATGATTTTAAAGGCATGCTAAATCTGATTTCCTTTCCCGACATGGATTATATATTTATATGTATGAATGTGTATGCATTTGGTTGTTACTTGGTTCTAAGGGTTGGAATTATTTTATCCTTTTCCTGAGTCTATGCTAGCATTCACCTGCTAATCCGTCTTTGGGTGCTATATCCCCGCGCGATGAAGGAACTAGCCATTCTACTCCTCCTGCTCAGTGATCGAATTTGGGATCAGCTTATGTTGGATTGAAGTGGTGAGATTCCATACTCCGAAAGGCTTCATTTCATGTTATGGTTTTCTTTACACACTTTGGTCATTTTATAGACTTTGGTTTTTGCTATGGTTAAGGGCATGTCCCGACCAGATATTATGTTACTTTCGAATAAAGGCTTTGTGAGACTACTATGGGTTGGTGTGGGCGGTGTCGGTAGTGGTGTCATCCTTGGCATTGGTATTGGTATTATGGTTGATACCGGTTAACTATATTTGATTTATGATTGTTCTATTTTTATTTTAGATTATATATATAAACACACACATAAATATATATATATATATATATATATATATATTTGAAACTCATTTGATATGGGATGTAGGGCGGTTATGGTGGGGTATTGGGGGTGGTCTCGGGTCCCGGTTGGTATTGAGGCACCCGACACGACTAGTCCCTGGTTCGGGTCATTTCACTTATAATATTTTTCTTGTCTCAATTCTCTATTTCACTAATATAATTACCCTCTTATTCATAGTGAATATAGTAGAAGACTTAGAATATTTTCTCTGTCTCAACTCACTCTTTCACTACTACACATAGTAATACTTTTTCACCCTTATCATCTTTTTCTTATCTAAACACAAGGAAGAGGACATCCTTTATATAGCTGTAAAATATCTACCACAAATAAATGTCAAGAATGTGGATAGTCATTTGAGAATTAGTGAGGCAATTAGTAGAAGATAATAACATTATGATTACATGAGTTACATCAAAATAATTGATCACAATCTTGTCCATTTATACCTACTAACACAAAAATATAATGTTGTGAGTTACAAGAATAATAACACCATTTTCTCCACTTTATTCCTGCTAATTGTCATCCACTTTAATAATTTTATTTTAATAAAAATATTCACTAACTTTCCTCACTCATTTTAACATTAAAATAAGAGAGTTCTCACTAATTTAGCTGAAGGGATACTATTGTGCATAATAAAGGTGTGCTCTGCATTGAATTCCCACTTAGTAAAGCAGTAAACTTTACTCCAAAGTCAGTAGTGGTCTCAAATTTGAACTACAACTACTTAAGAAAAATAAAGTATCACTGCTTACACACAATAATCAAGGTGTTGACATAAGCTTTAATAGCCAACACGTTATGGTCATGTGCTATCCAGATTTTTCATGAGCATTTTGGAGAATAAGCCTCATTCTCATAGGAAGTGTCCTACTTGCACACTCACATAGGTGAAATATGTCAAGGGTGATCCTGTAAATTAGACACCCCACTCATAGATATACAAAACTTCATTAAGAGTTCTTAGACTCAATCTTCACGAATTATTACAGAAAAATATACTGACACCATAAAGAGGGATAAAATAATAGTGCATTCACAATAAATCATCATATGATTCGTGTTTTCCATTGAACCTGGTTATAAGATATCTGACCTCTTGATTGGGGTTCCTCATATCTGACTTAGAAATTTTTGAGCTTCAATTCCTTCCCCATCAATGTGCTTCGGACCCTTTAACTTGCCAAGGCGTTGCTTAGTTCATCTGCAAGATAATTACATAATTTGACATAATCATGTTAGTGGTACCACTTGTCGAATATAATATCACAATATTATTTTCTTCTCACATGACTGAATTTACTATTATAATAACAGCTTTAAACTCTACCTATAATACCGGTGCTATTACAATAACTTAAAACTAGAGAAATTAATTTCTCAAAATAAAGTGATTGATTAATTCACTTTTTCACTAGTTGAACCTAAAATAATTAGTTCAACCTCCATTATAGAGTTAGCAAATAATAATTTGCCTTTTCATTTCAATAAATAGCATCAAGTTTTTTCCTTCATTTGCATAAAATATACTTTTAAGTACAATAAGATTTATTATAATAAAATAAGTCACAACTTATTTTAACCAAGTAAGGGCCCGTTTGTCCACAAGAAATTTTTTACTTTTTCAAAAATAATTTTTACTTTATGTCAAATTCAACTACAAGTTGATGTTTGGCCATGAGAATTCTAATACAACTTGGAGTTGAATTTTAAAAAGTGAAAAACAAGAAAAAGTTGTTTTTCACTTTTTTCCATCTTCTTCTCTCGCAAGAATTCAAAAGCAACTCCAATTATATTTGTGGACAAATACAACTTCAACTCCAACTTCATTTCCAACTTCGACTCCAACTCTAGCTCCAACTTCAAAAAATTTAGTTTTCATAGTCAAACGCCCACTAAATACACCTGATTTTCATATATAACTTACTTAAGTACTTTTTTGCATAAACAATTTCAAGCCAGGTGCAATTAGCCACATATTTCTTTTTTTTAAAATTAGGCTAGAAAATTTCATTTTTATTTATTTGTCACACAATTTTCATATATTTGAATCAAAATAAATTGCATGGCTCATACAATCATCAAAATGTATTTCATTACTTTTCACCATAATGTAACTTGTCAAGAAAAATTTCACCACAGTCTATGATATTTTTTATTCCAAGAATGAATTTATCTCATCCAAATATTTAATGTCAAAATGATTATTCAATTCTTCATTTCTTTGATAACACTAATGTTAGAGTCAAACCACATGCACATTAATAATGACATGTGATTTATTTCAACACTAATACATGCACTTGTAACATTTTATTATTTCAAAGCATTCTCAAAAATGTAAAAATCATATTTTTCATGGTGACTTTTTCCTCATTTCATTAGCTCCCACTAGTTTGAGAATTTGATGAAACAGAATTTAGAAAAATTAGTATCATTTTATTCATGAAAATATTAGGCAAAAAGAATTTTTTTACCTTTTCTTTGCTTGAGCTGAGCAAGTAAAAAAATACTTTACCCTTCATCTCTTTCTTTCCATATCTTGAAGAAACTAGTGATGTTGGGTTGTTGAGATCTCCCATCTTGATATCCATAATTTTTTAAACTATAATAAAACATGAATCTCCTTAAAATTATTGTGTAATACACCACAAATTAATAATTACAGTTGAAATAACAAAATGAACAAAAAAATGAAGAAAATAATATATTTTTTTCATGGCTAAGGTACGGATGTCTCACTTTCTTTAAGTAGATTCAATCCCACTACGGCATAATCTACACCGATCAAGTAGTATACTCTTGACTTGTCCCTTCCAGGATACAACAACTCATCAATAATGTACAACTCAAGCAACTCCGAGTTTGTTGAAGAGTGTAAAGCTCCACCAAAAAAACACCTTTCTTCGACATATTAAAACGCTCTTTTGTATAGTGAATATAGTTGTAGACTTAGAATATTTTCTTTGTCTCAACTCTCTCTTTCACTAATATTAATTACTCTCTTTTGTATAATGAATATAATTGAAGACAAAATATTTTCTATGTCTCAACTCTCTCTTTCACTATTACACATAGTAATATTTTTCCACTCTTATCATCTTTTTCTTATCTCAACACAAGGAAAAAGACATCTTTTATATAGGTGTAAGATTTCTTTCACAAAGAAATGTCAAGAATGTGAATAGTCATTTGAGAATTAGTGGGGCAATTAGTTAATGAAATTACGGTTACATAAGTTACATCAAAATAATTGATCACATTTTTGTCCATTTATACCCACTAACACAAAAAAATAATGTGGTGAGTTACAAGAAAAATAACATCACATTCTTCACTTTATGCCTACTAATTGTCATTCACTTTAATATTTTTATTTTAATAATAAAATATACTAACACTAAATCTAAACTCTTATGTTATTAATATATCAATAGTATCACATATGATTACAGTCAAAATGATTTAGAAAATAGTAAAGGAAAATTGCAATAAAGAAAAGAAAAAAAAAGTAGAAATCTGGGCAAAAAAATTTGTGTACTATCTATTTGTTTACCATCAATTAGGGACAATTAAATTTATTGGTGGGTCAAGAGCACGTGTCGCAAATTAGCTTCAAGTTAGTAGCGAAAGTTTGCAAAACAACAAGTAGGGGTCCGACGATAATGTAAGTGATGAATGAGTTAAAGTTAGAAAATAAATCTTAGACATGACACATAGTGTAAAACCAAGATTCATAGACCACGAGCTAGACTTGATCGAAAATAAGACTAGACTAAATAAAGTAAAATAGAAAAAATTGGAGATAAAGCTAAGAGAATTTTTATTGCTTTGAGGTGGAGAGATGATGGAGAAACCGATGCCTTTACAATGGGGAGAGAATATTTATTTATAGTGTATAAGAGATGCCTATCCCTAGAAATAGAGTCCACCTAACCCTTATAGTACCACAATTAATGATCTTGCACCACTGTCGATGATCCATTGGGAGATGCCAATAAAATATCCCGCGGTTGACATGAGCCTACTGAGGATCATTTGTAAACTTGAGAGTTCTAACACATTGGTCTCTTATCAGCCCTTTGGTGTATAATTGTTATCATTTCCTAGACCAAAAGTGTGTATTCCCATTTAGATATCATTTCCAGGATGACCTAATCATGGATAGCTTTTAATCCTACCCAACCCGAAGTGGCCCATCACTACTAACCCTATTTTACCCCATATATATAGTCCCTTCTTTTTAAGTGCACACTTTATTGTAGTTGAAATATGAAAATAAATACAAAGAAACCTTCCACCTGTTAAGTAGAGAATCCTCGTAATTGAACCATTTCTTTGTTCTGCTTCTTTTGTGACACTTCCCTTTTCTAAGGCACAAACAAAGCATTAGTAGCTACTTAACAAGCTTCCTTGGGTCTCTATCTCAACATCATTGGATCCCAATTGAGTGGCAGTGAAAGGAATAACACCATTGAGATATTGACTCAATCCTAATTGATGTTTTGGTTATGATCTTCGATCGGTAGAGTTTTTTTTTTTTTTTTTGGGGTAGTCTCAAGATTATATTTATGACTCTATGGTCTTGTTCTAGTTATCTTACCTTTTTTATGTAGTACCCTAATTGAAATTTTACCTTTTTATGCTTCCTGCTTTTTTGCATAGTCCATTCATTGGTTGTATGAGTGGTTGAACGATCCTCCTTATATTTGGACCATTGCTTCTAGAAAATGATGGGTTATTCCTAACATTTCGACTACCGCATCTTGTCACATCTTGCATGGATAGCCTTCCATGTGGAAAGCATTCTTATTCCTTTATTCCTCCCTATCTAATGGTTCCTTGCCTATAAAAGCCATTTCTTCCCAATATTTTTGTCATATACTTTCTCACTCTTAACTATATCATATCGAGGAAAAAGTAAATTTTAATCAATGGAAAGTTCCCCCAAGTCAAACGTGTTTGCCTTTTGTTTTTTCTAAAGTTCTTACCTTATTTCTATCTTTGATCTCAATAAACTTCTCATAGCATCTGTGTTAGGTCTTATGAAGAGAGTGAGCTAATGATTATGGAAAAATCTAGGGGTGAGGGTGGTAGGATACATCCCAACCAGCCATTCTTCTCAATTGTAGTTTCAATTTCTTCCATTAATGATGTGATTCCTGCCACATCCATCATAAGGCAAGTTGGAATCTTGTACCCAGATGTTCCCCTAATCCACTTTTAAAAATCTTTTATACTAGGGCATAAGCTGCATCTAAGGTACCTGACTGTTATATGGAAGCCCTGTGGAGGGACTCCTACTCACTTTATATGGGAACCTCACACGAGGGAAAACCTCGCTTGATGAGGATACATTTCTGTTGGGGACAAAAGTGTCGGTCGATTCCTTTTTTTAGAAATTATAGAAGACCTAGATCTCTAATTACTATTATCTTATCCATCAATTCATCTGATACCTTTACGTGAGATGGAAGTAGGAGGACCTTCCCCTCTGAGAGGTTTAATGGGCCACGAGTTCCTAAGTCCAGCCTATTTTAGATATTCGATGGTAGTGTATTTTTTTATTGTTACTTTAGTCTACTTTGTATGTTTTGCAATGTAATATTCTTCGTAATCTTCATATTATGTAACCTTATGGCCTATTTGGAGGTTATGTTGCAATAAGAATGAGATTTTGACCATTCAATGTTTATACGCCTTAAGAGCTTCATATTTCTTTACAATTTTTTGTTCTAGTAATTTCCCTACCATTTTGATATGGCAGTTTCATTCTTATGGGATGCTTGGTTAATGATAATGCTTTCACTATTTCCTAGGACAATCAACTCAGATTTCCTATTTTTTATAGAAACCTTTTTCCTTATAACAAGGATTATTTTCCCCAAGTTAGTATTTGGGTTGTAGAGTCTGTGAATGATGTTGAATAGGGGTAGTGTAATGCCCCAAGATTCCATCCCGAGACGTCACACGGTGCTTGTGACCACGAAGGACCACAAGTTAACCCTTTACTAATATCTGTACTTGTATACTACATAATATCTAAAATAAATGTGAAAACTAGCCATAAGGTTTAACACATCTATGAATACTCATAATACAAAAAACTGAATAATAATACATCCGTCTAAAAAGCCTCTAAACTGTCTAAACTGTGGAGTTGATGGGACAGGTCCCCAACTAACTCCTTCAACTGAAAATAAATAAAGTCTGAAGTAATAATAGTAAACTGAGATTCATCCTCAAAAGAAGAGGACTCACTGCTACTGCTGCTGACTAGGACTGAACTGTTGATGATACTCTGAATTCTATGCCTCTGAACCTATGGTTTCAAATAAAACACCATAATGCAAATGCGTCAGTACAGGAATGTACCGAGTATGTAGACGAGGTAGGCTGATGCAAGGGCTCGTGCATGCACAATATCTAAACTGAATTATCATGAAGATGCCGCATGAGAACACATACATGAATGCACAGACCATGAACACAATCATCGCAACTCTAGTTACTGAAACTCGGATACCACTTTACTATAGACTGAACTCACTACTGACACTGAGATACTAAATCACTGACTCATCTTATACTAATAACTAAAAGTCTGGATGTACTTACATCAAGGACTGAATTCTGAGCTTACTACTTTCGACTGACAGGATTAGAGATCAACTTTTCTAACAGATTATTCTAGAAGTGATTATCAAAGATAAGAAGTATGATTATATCTGAATCTGACAACAAGAATACTCAATAGAAATTTGATACTGTGATCAATCCTGTCTGGCGGCATATCTTTGAATATGATATCAAGTAACTGTATATGAGACCAAGCCTATCTGACGGGATAGTCCATGAATCGATGGAACTATCTGAATTCCTCATAAAGATAGATGATTGTATCTGACAATCCTGATTTCTGAAAATTGATACTAAAACTGAGATTGAATCTGAAACTAAAACTGTAACTATGGGAAGTAATTACTTAACTGACATGCCCCAACCTACCACAGGTGGGGTCCAACCTATAACCCCAGCTGGAAGGGTGTCAATACCGTGCCACGGGTAAAGACCTCTCTCTAGTCAATCCTCTCTGACGGATGACCCTTACCAGGAAGTCGACCTAAGGCAATATAATAGTCAAATACTATCTCTCTCTGGAGGTGACAGCCTTTTCTGACGATGACTCATGTATCCTGCACTGGCTACGCAGTTCTAGAGGTCAGGGATTGCTACTAACGACTTCGGCCTCTCTCGCTGACGGGAAGAGCCGTCATCTCTTCCCTCGCTCGGTGCTATTTTCTACTCCCAACTGAAAGACTCTGAACTGAATTCTCAACTGAACACAACTGAACTGAATCAGATACTAATCATGTTTCTCAAAAGATCTGACTGAGTTATGCTAAAATTACTTAGTTTCGTATCTGACGAAAATGGTATTGAGTCATGGTATTTGACTGACGATACAGAGCTTGAATAGATTACTCGAATCGCTTCTGAGATTAGAATTGAATCACTTGAATACTATTAGATTTGAGCTGATTACAGGATTGAGGCTAGATTACTAGTGATACAAAGATTACAGAGATAACTGAGATTACTAAGCTTTTCTTAAGTTCAGCACTTTTCTGAGGATACAGAGTTCTATAGTTCACTCAGTTCTGAGAATTGTGGCTCGACTGAAATTATTGCGAAACTGATATGGGCTCTAGAAAACAGCTCTATTATTGGATATAAAAACCCCCAGGACTCAATAGCATAAAAGTAAAGCATAATCATTCTTGACTAGTCATCACCACAATCATTCATTCATCATCACAAGCATTCGTTCATCATCACAAGCATTCATTCATCATCACAATCATTAAAGCATCTCACAATCATTAAAGCATCTCACAACCATTAAAGCATCTCTTTAAGTAATTAGGAATCATGTCATATGTTCATTCCCACAATCATTAAGACATCACCTCAAGCATTTAAGGATCACAAAGATCTATTCATCATCACAGTCGCCAAGGGGTCACTTTAAGTATCTCGGAATCATAATCATATAATAACGTAGGGGAAACATGCTACTAGATCGTACTCCATTCAACCAAGTTTTACCTCAACTATTTCATACCTATATCAGTCTTGACATGTGTTTAGATATCACTTGGCTTGGGGAAACTTCATACTATCATGTCATAACTTACTTTCTAACCACTTGGCATGTATTAAAAGCTTAGCATACATTAAGAGGACATAATTGGGGAATTTACTACTATCACATCTCCACTTGTTCACTAAGGTTCTTCAACAAAACACTAGACATGCACGGGTTCACACTTATTTAGGAATTTCCATACTATTGTGGCACAATTCATTTGCTAAGGCATTTTATCAAACACTAGGCATGCATAGACTAGCTCACAATTTGGGGTTTCATCTTCCACATACTACAATGGCCCTTTATGCTTCACCTATGCTTTTTATCAAGCCTATGGGGAACATGCTTCACTTATTCAACCATTTCTACGCCCATTTGACATGAACACAGCACATAGAAAGCAACATAAGAAAGATTCATCACAAATATCACATGGATTCCACCTACTAGGGTTAAAGCTCATGAATCTTGTAAACAAACATGAATCAAATCTCAAAAACACATGTAACATCGATTTCAACTCATACAAATCATGGAATCTCACAAACATAAAATCTTCATATTTTAAAAAGGGTTCTTGAGCTTCTTGGATGAAAGAGACCCAAGAATCAACATCTACATACCTTAATCTTTAAAATTGGATGAATTCTAATTCTTGAGACTTTATCCTCACTTGTAATAAATGATTCTCGAAGCCCACACTATGAGGAACTTGATTTTTGAAAAAATCTCGAAGAATTTATGGATGATTTTTGGAAAATTAGGGTTCTTGAATAAAACCCTAGATATTTTCTCTTAAGGGAATTGGAAGAGTAAATGATGAAATTAGGGTTTGGATGGGGTTTTTCATATTTATAGAGACCTCTAAAAGAAGGAAAAGGACCAAAATACCCTTTCAAAAACGTCCTTAAATTATTGGGAACAAAATAGCTGACGATATCCGTGACAAGCCGTCAAGCTGGTGATAAGTCGTCACGAAATGTCGTCACAAAAGGGTGAAATTTTGATTTTCTGGTTAAGGTTGACGACATTGGTGATAGGCCATCACGGGCGTGATGTCTTATAAAAAAATATCATCACTAGGGGTAGAAATCTTCCCACGGATGATGACATTGGTGATAGGTCGTCACGCTCTTGACAGCTTATCACGAATGTCGTCACTCAGTTTCCCATCCTGACTTACTGGAGTAAAATGGGAATAACTTTTTGCTCTGATATCGGTTTTTGACGAAATTGGTATCGTTGGAAATATAATTCAAAGAGATTTCATTTGATATATAGTAGGTCCTCTAATTCGATATATACAAGGAGTTATGGTCGATTGAAGTTGACCCAAGTTTTGACGCTCACTAAAACTTGAATGATAGGAAAACTTTCAACTCTCCCTTGAGTTAGGGGACCTCTATGATCTTAATTCATGCTCAAATAGATTCCCACACTATGTAATTGGTTAACACACTAAATTACATAGGATTTGAGAATTTTGGAACATCTACGCATATGAATGACGGATTTCCATTCTAGTCCAAAATGTGGGGTATTACATTATCTCCTCCTTGAAATCATTCGTCCTCGAATGTCGCTTGATAAGTTACGAGTACTGATCAACTGAACTTACTTAAGGGACGTGAATATCTAGAACATGACTATGCAACTGGAACCACTGACATATAGAGTTATCGCACTGGGCATGCATATCTAATGCATGGAATACTCGACTGAATATATTCATAGCTGAATTCTCTAAACACTCATGCATATCTGATGCATGGACTCATAACTGGGCTGATCTCAAGAATGCATGACTGATCACACACTGACAAGATGAACTCATTTCTACTAAATGCGCATATATAATGCATGAATGTTCGGCTAAGCTGACTTTCAAAAGCACGACTTGACAATGCAATAACGATTGATGCTAACTTTATAAACAAAATCTGAACATGCATCGGGATGAATCTAATAGCATGCAACATCATAATACTATAGGGTATCTCCCCCTTGGGACTTTATGTCCCTCTAAACACACTTCGTTTAAATACTGGGGCGGTGCGCGGGGCACCTACAAACTGGGTCATGATTGACCGATCAAGATCTGAAACTCATGCATGACTCATGCTAACATATAATCTCAAAATAGGAGCAAAGGATCTGTTAATGCATGTCATAAAGATGAAGGGCTCATAACATACTCGGGTCTATTTTAGGGAATCCTTCCCAATCAAGGCGAGCCTGAAGAGCACGGAGTCTACCCCTTTGAGTCAGTACTCTACATTCTCGCCTTCTATGGCCTGGCTCACCATACCCAAAGCACACATCACTACCATCTCTACACATACCTTTGTGGCGCCTGCCATACTCTCCACAATGCGGATGGGTACGAACACTACTAGCACTACTCTGGGCTTTGGAGTTTGGCGCTACCTCAGATTTGACACCCCCGAACACAGGTGCAGGTACACTAGCTAAATATGGAGTTGGGGATAAAAATCTTTGACCATACCGAGAATGACTTCCACTCTGGGACCCTGCCTGAGTGAAACCGCGACTACCTGTCTTGGCTCTCTTGCTCACTCTCTCTCTCTCTTTTATCGTATCTGCCTCAATCTGCTGCGCATACATCATTAGCCTAGAAAGGTCTATATCTCTATTAATCATAGCGTCTCTACACTCTTTCAACACATAACTTGACACCCCACACAGAAACTTACTCATACTCGCTCTAGGGTCAGCTACCAAGTCGGGAGCATACTTAGCTAATTGGTTAAACTTAAGACAATACTCTTTCACGGTCATTGAACCTTGCCTTAGGTTCATGAACTCTTCTACCTTACCTTCTATCATCTCTAGTGGGGAAAACCTATTAAGAAAGGCACTCTGAAACTCTGGCCAAGTCACGGGAGCTGCATTTTCCCCTCTACTCTTCTCCCACATCACTACCCAATCATGAGCAATATCTTTCAACCTATAAGATTCTAACTCAACACGCTCCTCCTCAGAAACATATATAATCTGGGTGATCTTCTTCACCTTCTTTAGATAAAGTTGTGGATCCTTACCTACTACTGTCCTAATAAATTCTAGCGGGTTCATTTTTATGAAATTTCTAACCCTGGCTGCGGTGGAATTCCCATCTTGCTGAGGTGGGGCTGCAGCCTGACTAGTGCCCTGAACATTAGTCACAGCTTGGGCTAGCGCCTGGAAAGCTGCCTGAAACTCTACATGTGACACACTCTCATTCTCAGGATCTATTGGCTGAGGGGGATGATCATCAACCCTACGGACAAAATCTCTACGAGGAGGAATACTCTGTAATTAGAAGAAAGAAATGGATTAGACTGAGAACCAACTTAAGATCATGCTCATTCACATAAAATGATCACTGAAAGAAGGGGAACTGCTCCTAAGAACATCCTGTAGCCTCTTGTATATAAATGTGGCACCCTACATACCCATGCATAAGACTCTACAAGATGCGGCTTTTCAGACTCCCTAGGACATTTTTGAACCTTAGGCTCTGATACCAAGTTTGTAATGCCTCGAGATTCCATCCCGAGATGTCACACGGTGCTTGTGACCCCGAAGGACCACAATCTAACCCTTTACTGATATTTGTACATGTACACTGCATAATATCTAAACTAAACACGGAAACTAGCCATAAGGTTCAACACATCTATAAATACTCGTAATACAGAAAACTGAATACTAATACATCCGTCTGAAAAGCCTCTAAACTATCTGAACTGTGGAGTTGATGGGATAGGTCCCCAACTAACTCCGTCAACTAAAAATAAACAAAATCTGAAGCAATAATAGTAAACTGAGATTCATCCTCGAAAGAAAACGACTCACTGCTACTGCTGCTGACTGGGACTGAACTGCTGAGGATACTCTAGATTTTGTGCCTCTGAACCTATGGTGTCAAATAAAACACCATAGCGCAAATACATCAGTACAGGAATATGCCGAGTATGTAGACGAGGTAGGCTAATACAAGGGCTCATGCATGCACAATATCTAAACTGAATAATCATGAAGATTCTGTATGAGAACACATACATGAATGCACATACCATGAACACAATAATTGCAACTCTAGATACTAAAACTCGAATACCACTTTACTGCAGACTGAACTCACTACTGACATTGAGATACTGAATCACTAACTCATCTAATACTGATAACTGAAAGTTTGGATGTACTTATATCAAGGACTGAATTCTGAGCTTACTGCTTTCGACTGACAGGATTAGAGATCAACTTTTCTAACAGATTATTCGGGAAGCGATTATTAAAGATAAGAAGTATAATTATATCTAAATCTGACAACAAGAATACTCAATAGAAATTTGATACTGTGATCAAGCCTGTCTGGCTGTATATCTCTGAATATGATATCAAATAGTTGTATATGAGACTAAGCCTATCTGACGGGATGGTCCATAAATCAATGGAACTATCTGAGTTCCTCATAAAGATAGATGATTGTATCTTACAGTCCTGATTTCTGAAGATTATTACTAAAACTGAAATTGAATCTGAAACTAAAACTGTAACTGTGGGAAGTAGTTACTTAACCGACATGCCCCAACCTACCATAGGTGGGGTCCAACCTGTAACTCCAGCTAGAATGGTGTCAATACCGTGCCACGGGTAAAGACCTCTCTCTAGTCAATCCTCTCTGACGGATGACCCTTACCAGGAAGTCGACCTAAGGTAATATAATAGTCAAATACTCTCTCTCTCTGGAGGTGACAGCCTTTCCTGACGATGACTCCTGTATCCGGTGCAGGCTATGAAGTTCTGGAGGTCAGGGATTGCTACTAACAACTTCGGCCTCTCTCGCTGATTGGAAGAGCCGTCATTCCTTCCCTCGCTCGGTGCTAGTTTTTACTCCCAACTGAAAGACTCTGAACTGAATTCTAACTGAACACAACTGAACTAAATCTGATACTGATTATGTTTCTCAAAAGATCTGACTGAGTTATGCTAAAATCACTTAGTTTCGTATCTGATGAAAATGGTATTGAGTCATGGTATCTGACTAACTATACAGAGCTTGAATAGATTACTCAAAACGCTTCTGAGATTAGAATTGAATCACTTGAATACTATTAAATCTGTGTTGATTACAAGACTGAGGCTAGATTACTAGTGATACAGAGATAACTGAGATTACTGAGCTTTTCTTAAGTTCTGCACTTGTCTGAGGATACAGAGTTCTATAGTTCACTGAGTTCTGAGAATCATGGCTCAACTGAAATTATAGATAAACTGACACGGGCTTTAGACAACAGCTCTATTATCGAGTATAAAAACCTCCAGGATTTGATAGCATAAAAGTAAAGCATAGTCATTCTTGACTAGTCATCAACACAATAATTCATTCATTATCACAAGCATTCGTTCATCATCACAAGCATTCATTCATCATCACAATCATTAAAGCATCTCACAATCATTAAAGCATCTCACAATCACTAAAGCATCTCGTCAAGTAATTAGGAATCATGTCATATGTTCATTCCCACAATTATTAAGACATCACCTCAAGCATTTAAGGATCACAAACGTCTATTCGTCATCACAGTCGCCAAGGGGTCACTTTAAGCATCTCGAAATCATAATCATATAATAACATAGGGGAAACATGCTACTAGATCTTACTTCATTCAACCAGGTTTTACCTCAACTATTTCATACCTATATCAGTCTTGACATGTGTTTGGATATCTCATGGCTTGGGGAGACTTCATACTATCATGCCATAACTTAATTGTTAACCACTTGGCCTGTATTAATAACATAGCATACATCAAGAGCACATCTCCACTTGTTCACTAAGGTTCTTCTACAAAACACTAGATATGCACGGGTTCACACTTATTTGGGAATTTCCATACTATTGTGGCACAATTCATTTGCTAAGGCATTTTATCAAACACTAGGCATGCATGGACTAGCTCACAATTTGGGGTTTCATCTTTCACATACTACAATGGCCCTTTATGCTTCACCTACTCTTTTTATCAAGCCTGTGGGGAACATGTTTCACTTATTCAACCATTTCTACGCCCATTTGACATGAACACAGCACATAGAAAGCAACATAAGAAAAATTCATCACAAATATCACATGAATTCCACCTACTAGGGTCAAAGCTCATGAATCTTGTAAACAAACATGAATCAAAACTCAAAAACACATGTAACATCGATTTCAACTCATACAAATCATGGAATCTCACAAACATAAAATCTTCATATTTTAAAAAGGGTTCTTGAGCTTCTTGGATGAAAGGTACCCAAGAATCAACATCTACATACCTTAATCTTTGAAATTGGATGAATTCTAATGCTTGAGACTCTATCCGCACTTGTAATAAATGATTCTCGAAGCCCACACTATGAGGAACTTGATTTTTGAAAAAATCTTGAAGAATTTATGGATGATTTTTGGAAGATTAGGGTTCTTGAATAAAACCCTAGATATTTTCTCTTAAGGGAATTGGAATAGTAAATGATGAAATTAGGGTTTGGATGGGGTTCCTCATATTTATAGAGACCTCCAAAAGATGGGAAAAGACTAAAATACCCTTGTAAAAACGTCCTTAAATTTTTGGAAAAAAAATAGCTGACGACATCCGTGACAAGCCATCGAGCTGGTGATAAGTCATCACGAAATGTCATCACAAAAGGGTGAAATTTTGATTTTCTAGTTAAGGTTGACGACATTAGCAATAGACCGTCACGGGCATGACGGCTTATCACAAAATGTCATCACTGGAGGTAGAAATCTGCCCAGGGATGACGACATTGGTGATAGGTCATCACGCTTATGACAGCTTATCACGAATGTCGTCACTCAGTTTCAAAGCCTGACTTGCTGGAGTAAAATGGGCATAACTCTTTGCTCTGATATCGGTTTTTGACGAAATTGGTATCGTTGGAAATATAATTCAAAAATATTTCATTTGATATATAGTAGGTCCTCTAATTCGATATATACAAGGAGTTATGGTCGATTGAAGTTGACCCAAATTTTGACGCTCACTAAAACTTGAACGATAGGAAAGCTTTCAACTTGTCCTTGAGTTAGAGGACCTCTATGATATTAATTCATGCGTCGACTCACTGAAATTTACTTTTAAAATTTTGGTTAAGTGTAAAACGTTCTATTCTTTGTTCATATTTTTTGTAGTGTATTTCCAATGAATTTTTGGCCTTTAAATCATCAACATATCACCATATTTAGTTCACAAAGCCTACTAAAATATAATACACCACAAATTAAAGATTAAATAACATAATATTCTCAACGACAAATCAAAACAAAAGCTAAGATAAGGCAAATTCGCAATGATCTTCCACTTATTATTCCGACTCTTGGCTTAATCAAATTGAACTTTGCACATTACAAACAAGTTATTCCACATATAATTATACATTTAAATCATTTGAAACAAATTAAACACATTAGAATCCATCGAAACCAACTAGACAAACACCTAGCTCAAGCTAGTAAAACTAGTTTTCCGGGTTGAACTCTAAATGACTCAATTAAGCACAAACTTGTTTGAAAAATACATCGGACATTGTAATAACATACTTAGACACTTAAATGTTTATTTATATCAATATGAACACGTTAAGCACACGAATTGCTCTCAAAAAAAGATAAAATAAGCTAGAATAATGCTACCGAATTGTATAAAATCACCTCAAATCATCACCCCACACTTAAATTCTTGTTCGTCCTCGAACAACTCTTTACTATAAGCATAAAAATCTGAGGTGACGCTACACTTCTACTAAATGCAAGACACTCAAGCTAGTACTACAATGACTACACGGAATGCAAGTTTCTATACAAAGCACGTTATTTACATAATTGATAGCTCATGAACACTACTCCAAAACATCCTAGCCTCAAGAATTGACTCACTTAAATGGCAAACTCATGCTTATCATTCAATCTAGGACATCATACAAATTACCTACGTTCATCAAACTGTGCCCTCACAAAAAAGAGTTACCCATAATCACTCACAATAATGCAATTTATAGCACAATCGGTACAAGAATCAAATTACGCTCACTCTCACAAAGAATTCACAAGTTACACACAATGAACCATAGGCTTGATCTTAGTGTAGTGCTCAACTAATAGTCGAATGTAACGCTTAGGATCAAGTAAGTCTTTTTCAGGTTGTAATGTAGGCTAAGGGACGGATAGAAACTATTTAGGAATAGTGACTAACCTCTCTAAGCGCTTTAATAAACTACATTAAACATTTAAAATCAATCTTCAACAACTAATTTACACTTTTGATCCACCCATACCTTTTGTTTTTTTCCCATCTCTTTTAAGCATTTTCACAAACACTTGGTGGACACATAGTTTACTACCACAAGAATCAATCTTTCTCTTTTTTTTTCACAATCATGGCAATATTTTTAGCATCAATTATATCACTCCTATCCACCACACATCAATTATCAATACCAATAACTATTACCTTGGGTCATAAATTTCACCCTTTTCTTCTTCAATTTCTCAAACTCCTTACTAAATTAATTTTTCATTAAAGCACTTAGGAGCTTTTTGGATTAAATTATGGTCTATTAAAGAAGGGATTAGGCTACATATGAGGCTTCCAAAGAAAAAGTTAAAGGTTCAATGGGGTTAACTAGGATAATGCACAAAGGGTAGGACAAATAGAAGGTATAAAACAAGGATATCAAAGAAATGTCTATATCATCTCCTAAACCCACATTCTTTACTTCTCTTTGCACACACACCGGGCAAGTTCTAGACCTCACATGCAACAAGGAATATACAAAATACCTTACATCACGCATGGCACATGCTCAATTCAATAGGATCATCATAGACTCCCAACCAAACAATAGCACAAATTCAAATTTAAGTCGAAAAGTACAAGAGCCACAAACATGAGCCTAGAAGTCTTAAAAGTAGCAATTCACTTATTCAACATGCTTTTTACACACAAACCCACTTGCATCATGTAATCAAAAATAGCACCAACAAGAATATTTCACAAACAAAAAAAAATTGAGCCAAAATTTGAGAATATCATCACCCCACACTTAAAAATCTACTTTGTCTCCAAAGTGAATTTAAAAGTAAGAGATAGAAATACTCTCTGAGGCCGTTAGGCCTAGCTAGTAGCATCTTCACACATAAATGGGATCCATGGGACCCCACACTCAATCTTTGCCATGCTCCAAACTCAAGTTTATGGTACTCAGACTTCCCATTAACCTCTGACTCAACCAAAAATAAAAACTACGTGAAATAAAAATTAAAAAATTAAAAAGAAAACATACCTAATTAACTTGGGTTGCCTCCCAAGAAGCGCCTAATTTAGTGTCGCGGCACAACCCATATTAACTTTTTCCTCGACCTTGAGGATATAAATTTAATCCCCAATATCGCATCCATCTTTTTGCCTCGCTCATTGGGTGGTGGTACAAAAATTAAGGAACCGAGTAATGGAATGTGCATGGTAAACCACTCGACCTTAAAGTGGGGTGTGTTTTTATATTGCTTATCCGGTGTAAAATTAAGAATATAGGATTCTTGTTCCTCCTCTTCACACTCTTCCACTATTTCAGATGATTCCACAGACAAGATATCATCTAAACATAACGTAGAAAAGTGCTTTGAATGAGACCCAACAAATCCTACTTCAAAATTTACACTATCTACTACACACTCACTTTTATTCACCTTCGCAATTTCGGTCTCAAGATAAAGATGACAATCGAGTGGCTGCGATTCTTGTGTTTTCTCCATAAATTGGCTAATATCCTCCTCATATTTTTCTTTGCTTAGCCACTGTAGACATGCTGACAGTGGTATCTCCTCAACCTGTTCAACAATTTTAGTTTTCGAATACTCAGACTTCCTCGAATTATCAACAACTTTGTCTCCAACTAGTTGGGGAATCAATTCTGCATCTACTTTCAGCTTATTATCTAATTGCTCTACCGCCTCCCGATAGTTCTTCGTGTCTTCCATCAGCTGTACTTGAGCTGCTAAAATTTGTTTCAACATCTCTTCCATGTTGCTAGTTGACTGATTTGGTTGGGCCTGTTGAAACTGCTGTTGGTGGTTATTCCATGATTGTGGCTGATTCTGCACCGTTTGATTGTAGTTGTTTATATAATTTTGCCTTTCAGCATAGCCCACAAACATTATCGAATCAGGATTGACAGCACACATATTTTCAGAATGACCATTATGGCCAAAAACCATACACCATATAGAATCGTCATCACTCGAAAACCATCTATCCCAGGCTGACATCTCAAGAAGAGTGTGAGAAAAATAAAAATAAAGAAAAATAAAATAAAATAAAATAAAAACTATTTACAACTCAATATAGAAAAACTAAAAATAAGATAATTGTCTAGTTATAAGTCCCCGGCAATGGTGTCAAAAACTTGAAAGCCGCCCAAGCGCATACACAATTGTATGTGGTCTTATCAGGTAGTAAAGTGACTTCAAGAAAGCCCAAGTATCGATCTCTCAGGGACTTGCATTTGCCGACTATCCAATTCTAGTTTAACAATTGAGAAAAAGTAAACAAAAAGAGAGTTTGTAATTTTGAAAATTAAAAATAAAATAAATAATGTGTAAAAATAAAAGTTTTGGGACAATCAATAGATTAAATCCCAGGGTTAAAGCACTTCGAAGTTATTGAACTTCATTCGTTAACTCGCTTTTCTTGGTTGTTGATTCGTAGGTTAATTGCATGATCATGATTTCTCAACCTCTAATCTTTTACCTAATATGGACATTACAACTACATCATTGAGCGGGGATGTAATAATCCAATTAAGTTAATTAAAGCTATCATACTAGTATGAATCAAGTAAGGCATCTAAGAACATCCTTGTCCTAGATACTACGTTTAATTTTTTATTTTATAAAAGAATAAAAACTCAAACTTTGTTTATTCCCATGTTCTATCTCCCTATTCCCTCTCCCGAGATCAAAAGGTCGACAATATATGTATTCTAAGGATCGCGAATCCTTAAAATAATTAAAACAAGAATAAACAAACAATCAACTATGATAAGTAAAATTAACAAATTTAATCCAAAACAATAGTAATCATGTTCTTGGCTTTAACCCCGGAAAGAGGGTTTTTTTAGCTAATAATATTCATAATCACGATCCAAATAATTGAATATATGATATGAAAAATTAAAGACTAAATAAAATAATTAAAATCTAATAAACCGTGTAGCAGCCTCCATCCTTTTTCTCCAAAACAGTGTCCAGCGTATTCTCCTTGTCCATTAACGTTCCAGTATATATAAATTGTCCAAGAATTAATTCCTTTTTTCCTAGTTGACCAAGGATATATATATATATATATATATATATATATATATATATATATATATATGTCCAGCTGTCTAATATAATATAATGATCCTAATTTTATTAGGATTTAAATTAATGAATATATATATATATATATATATATATATATGTCCAGCTGTCTAATATAATATAATGATCCTAATTTTATTAGGATTTAAATTAATGAGCTGCACGGATTTCATAAAGATTCCCTCTTTGTGCCATGCAAATTAGAATTGAACTAGGGCCCGCCACTGTGCTGTGTCGGCACATTCAATTTGACGTGCAATGTAATCATCGACGCGACACATCCATTCCGCGTCTCTGTACTGGAATTAGCATTGAAAAATTCTTCTGTGTAAATTGTGTGTCCATTGATGCGACGCGTCGACTCACTGGAATTTGCTTTCAAAATTTTGGTTAAGTGTAGAATGTCCTATTCTTAGCCCATGCCTTTTGTAGTGTATTTCTAATGAATTTTCGGCCTTTAAATCATCAACATATTATCGTATTTAGTTCACAAAGCCTCCTACAATATAATACACCACAAATTAAAGATTAAAATAACACAATATTCTCAACGACAAATCAAAATAAAAGTTAAAATAAGGCAAATTCGCAATGATCTTCCACTTATTATTCCGACTCTTGGCTTAATCAAATTGAACTTTGCACATTAAAAACAAATTATTCCACATATAATTACACATTTAAATCATTTGGAACAAATTAAACACATTAGAATCCACCAAAACCAACTAGACACATACCTAACTCAAGCTAGTAAAACTAGTTTTCTGGGTTGAACTCTAAATGACTCGATTAAGCACAAACTTGTTTGAAAAATACATTGGACATTGTAATCACATACTTAGACACTTAAATGCTTATTTATATCAATAAAAACACGTTAAGCACACGAATTGCTCTCAAAACAAAGCAAAATAAGCTAGAATAATGCTACCGAAGTGTATAAAATCACCTCAGATCAATCAAGTACAAGCGATGGATGATGACGGATACATCATAGCCGCTCGTTGTATTTTGTGTTCACCATCATTTCTTTTTCTTTTTTTTTCTTTTTTTTTGCATTCTTTTACTTTTATTTTTTCAATTTTCATTTTCTTTTTTCCTTTTTCAATTCTTTCTTTTTGCTTTTTTTTTGTCTCTTCTATTTCTCTTTCTTCTTTTTTTTTTCCTTTTCCGCTTTTATTCTTTTTGTTTTTTTCATTTTTTTGTATTTTTTTCTTTTTTGTGTTTTCCTTTTTTATTCGTTTTGGTTTTTTATTTTCGTTTTTTTCTTCTTTTTTTTCCTATTTTTGTTTTTTCGTTTCTTTCTTTTCCCTTGTTTTCCTCTTTTCTATCTCTAGCTTCTATTTCTCTTTCTTCTTCTTTTTTTTATTTTTTTAGTTTTTTTTATTTTATTTTTTCTTTCTTTTTTTTGGTTCTATTTTATAATTTTTGTATTTTCAAAAAATATGGCTACGTCAAGCCCAAGTCATGGATGAAAACGAAAATATCATAATCGCTTATTGTATCTATATTTGCATCATTATTTATATTATTGTATTCGTTGATATAATTGTATTTGTATTTTATAATTCGCACTTGTATTTGTATTTGTATTTGTATTTTATAGTTTGCACTTACATTTGTATTTTCAGTTTGTGCCATCATTTATATTTTATACAATTCGTACTTGTACTTTAAAGAAGTGTTTTGTATTTTATAGTTGACTGCATATTATATTTATATTTTGTGGTTTTATTTTTTTTGTATTTGTATTCTATTTTCGTCGATACATTTGTATTTTTAAAGAACTATTTTATATTTATATTTGTAAATTGACCGCATATTATATTTGCATTTGTAATTTCATTTGTTTCATTTGAGTATGTAGTTGACAACATCATTTTTATTTTAAAACATTTAAAAGGAATTGTTATTTTTCTTTCTACGAACACTTGTATTTATATTCATTGATACAAATTATATTTTACTGATATAAATTGAACAATACGAATACAAATATTAAATTGTACAAATTCAAATGTTATATTTGCATCAAATAATACATGTTTATACAACTTGAACCATACACATACAAATGATACTGGTTTATATATAAATACAAATGATAAATTTGACATACAAATACCAATGATACATTTGCATTGAATGACACATTGTATATTTACATATTTTAGACTCGAGCAAATATAATTAATGTATATAGTTGTTTGTATATAAATGATAAATTATACATATTCATGGCTAAAATATTCAAAAATAATAAATTTATTGTGAAATATATAGTATGATGCAAATAAATATAAAATATAAAAAATATATAAACTATAAAATATAAAATACAAAAGCAAAAAAAATGAGAGGAAAAAAATAAAGTACAAAAAAATGATAAAAAAGAAGAAGAAAATGATAAAAAAGAAGAAGAAAATGACAAAAAGAGAAAACAAAACAAGAACGAAAAAGAAAAAGAAAAAACAAAACATAAAAAGAAAAAAAAAGATGAAAAAACATAAAAGAAAAAAAACACAGAAAGAAGAGAGAAAATATAAAAAGCGGGAAAAGGATGAAAAGGACAAAAGAAAAAGGAAAAAAGAAAGAAAAAACAAAAAGAAGAAAAATTCGAAAAAGGAGAAAAAAGAGAAATAGAGGATAGAGAAATAGAGAAATAGAGAAATAGAGAAAATAAAGGAAAGATACTATTGATTGTGTTTAATTGGCGAGAGAGCCTATCAATTATAATTAATTAAAACTTAGGCTAAATAGAGTAATTAAGAGTTTATGTTTGATTAGTCATTGTTGTTATCCCTAAATTTAACTAATTTAAGTGTGTTTTAAATTAGTAAAACTTACATAAACCCTACTAATTTACCCCTAATTACACTCTATCCCATCTCTTATCAAAACTTCATAAAATCTCTTTTTTTTGTTTTTGTTTTTTCGATACATCCAATTACAAGAGATATATTGATGGTGAGACATCCAGTGAAGCAATTAATGCGCGCTAATTAAGAAAAATAACGAAAATTAACTTAATTAAGGGTAAGTCGAAAATCCCTAAAAACCCACAATTAGTTATTATGTATATTTTCAAATATCCTTTTCCCCATTCAACTTGCAGAATCATCTTCTCCTCTGTTCTCTGATTTTATTTATTTATACATTTTTTCAATAATTCTCAATGAACATATCAATACAAATTAGAGTGCGCAAAGTTTGAAAAATAATTTGAACATATAAAAGGAGAGGAATATATACATATGTCAGGCTGTGGAAAGTTTACAATGAGAAAAGTATCCCAATGTCTAGCAAAGGAGTTTCAACCTCTTGGAGTACATGTGGTGCATGTCCTCGTCCACGGTATCGTCGACACACCCTAATTAGTTTTTTTCTCTTTTAGCTAGATTTAATTATTAATTGTGTATTAGTTCTATAAAAGTTATCATAATTATAAATCTTGGATCGATTTTAAAAATTATCTATAAAAGAAGAAAAAATTACATATATACAAATGCTAACTTTGCCTTATTACATTACATCCCATGTTGAAAAAGAAATTACAAAAATTCCAAATTAATTACTTAAATTCCTACCTTTTTTATTTTCTCTCTCTTCCTTCTTATACATTCCAAACAACCATATTTTGCGCCAAATTATGCTCCATATTTTTCTCCTAAAATCTTGCTACCTTTTCTCTCCATTTATTTAGTATGTCATCTATGATTATGAGTAGCAGCTGTAATTCCAATTTTACCTTCCCTTCTTCCTCACCATTTCACTTCTCCTTAACCACGGATTCCACTTTCTCTACTCGGAATCCATAAACCCAAAATTATTATTTTTTCTTTTTCAAAAAAAAAAATTAAACCTAAATTAATCATATAAACACTCTCAATAACAAAACAAAATCAAGTTGAAAACCCCCTTTGATTATTATTTTGCGTAATTCTTTTTTTTTAATTTGAATTTTTTGTTGAAGGAATTTATTATGTATAGATCTTGAATAGTGATGGCATGAAATGTATTCAGATTTCGTACGGTCCTTAAAGGACTGGGTCAATTATGAACTTGTTGGTGTTAGGCGTTGTGGGTGCTTATTACGCTGTCTTTTTGACCAACTATGGGGGACGAAACTAAATGCCAAAGCCAAAGAAAAAATTTACTGGGGTTTTCCCTTTCACTTATTAAGTTTTCCTTTCACTTATTTGTTAATGATTAAAACAGCATATTACTAATTAATCTGACATTGTATTTTGAACACATAATATATTTCCTGTTATGTCCCTTTTCTTATAAGTGAATCTTACATTGAACTAAAGACAAATACGTTTTAAACGTATGTATTACATAATAGTATACATGTTGTAAAACGTTTATTACTTGTAAAAAAATTATAGAAATTGTTAATATCATGTACATTTATAATGTATGATGCTATATCATACATTGATACGAATGTATAATCAAATATTATACATTCGTAAGTCTACTAGAATGGCACAGTTTCACTATACATTGCTTTGAATGTATAACAACTTATTATAAATTCAAACGTTTACTGGAAAGACACACATGTATTATACATTGATCTGACTGTATAAAAACATATTATACATTCGTAAATTTACTGGAATGATACTGTATATATATTTTTTTTTTTAAATTGAATTCAGTTAAATTTCGTTATTGTATTTCTAATAACCTCATACATGTTAGAAACATATAATGCTATATCATACATTTATTACACATTAACTATTAATGTAAAATATTTTAATACACCGTGCGTTTCAACAATTACTTACTCCTATAGAGGGTAAGTTATATAGTTAATGTGCATTTATAATCATGTTCTAACTTCAAATTACATGGTTACAAACTATGATATAGGGAAAAAGCATAAATTTTTTATACTAATATAAACCATTGATTAAAGAAATTAACATCTATAATCAATAAAAAAATATATATTACTTGCTCCAGCATTCAAAAAAAAATAATAAAAAATATTTATACAACCAAAACCATTCAAAGCATCTGCACATAGAAAACCATATTATATTCTTCATGATTCCTTTGGAAAGAAACCGCAAGTCCTACGATTGTGATCGACTCGTCCGCATTTATCAAAATTACTATTGCGTCACTTTTGTATGACGTATCATTAATTTCTGACTCCCAAATTTTAGAATGTCGCAACAATACGGGGATATTCATATTGATTTTACTAGTATTGAAGAACGTATGTAGAAGAAGATTTTAGTAGTTTTGAAGAACGGGTGTAGAAGAAAGTGGTTGTTTTTGGCTTTTCAGATCGTGAATCACGGGGAAAAAAATTATGTATAACAAAAATTTTAAAATTCAAATATCAGTTACATGTTCTATCAATAAACGATTTAATGTTGGCTAATTACTGCCTTTAATTAAGGAACTGTAAAATAATTAAAGATTCTCTTACCTCAAATATGGGATTAACTGTTACATCATACATTCGACCAATGGATAATATGTGACCGAATGTATGAGTATGTTTGCAAAAAAAAGGAGAGAGAAAACAACAAGGGATTTTGTGTAATTATTTTCATTGTCTAGGGGATTTATGTTGTTTACACATAAAAGAATTACATTCATTGGGCTTCAAATATTTTTCAAGTAAAATACATATCTTAAAATAATTTCAAGAGAACACATATCAAAATTTATGAACATATTTGATTGAGATACATAATAGATTGACAAGTACAGAGTGAGATACATAATTTAGTTTATGTATAAGGCAAAATTTGAGAGATACTTTAAACATTAAAGTGAATAATATAAATTAAGATTGCATCTCATAAATAATCATCATGTATTTATTATTAATGATACATTTATTAATAAATATGTTGATGTTAATATGGTTGTGTGTGTTTTACAGCTATGTCCTAAAATTTTTTTTGGAGGATTGTAGTTGGATTCTTAAGGCGTCATGTCGAACGGGTTCAGAACTCTTCAAAGTAAGGATGTTTCATGATGTACACGCCTGCCCTGGAAAGATAGAATGTTCACCTAAGTTCAAGCTATGATTTCATTGTTAGTGATTTTGCGGCTCTGAAACTAGTCAATCATAAGATAATACATACACCAACCGACATAATTGAAGATATCAATCTACTTTTGGTGTGGACATACATAATTGAAGATATCATATTACATGTTTGTTACATATTTCTTGTATCACATTTGTGTATTTACATTGTATATATACATAACTACAATAATTCTATAATGAAGTTATTAATGTATAATGTCCCAGTCTCCATTTATGTATCTATTACGTAGTTTTAGTTGTAATGATGAATCTTGGTTGAACAAAAATTTTCTAAATATAATGAAGTTTAGATTAGCTTTTTTCGTGTTATAATATACATATTTTTTTCAACATTAAAATCCTTGTATACCAATGTAACTTAATCAACTGATACTGTAAATTATTCAATTACAAGCCGTTATTTTTGTACAAGACAACAATTGTTGCTTATATTTATCAATTCAATATAACAATAGATATATGTTATATTAGATATAGTTATTATAAATAATAAGACACATTTGACACATAAATAGAATTTCTGGTATAATACTCATCTAACATATGTATTCATTGTAAAAATATTTGTTAAACATTGTTTTTGTGTGTAAATGTAGAGATACGTAACCTCCTTAATACCTAAGATACATTATTACTAATGTCTAATTTCATTTGTTATATTTATTATGTATGCATCTTAGTGTAAATACATTACATTGTACTTCTTTCAATAAAAAACATAAATATAAGAAATACAAAATATTTGTATCAGACATAGAGGACTAAGATATATTATGTATCTCCAGTACATAATTATGTATCTCAGTGTAGATATATTACATTATAATTTTTTAATAAAAAAATATAAATATAAGATATACAACATATACATTTGTATCAGATACAAAGAACTAAGATATACTATGTATTTTAGTACATAATTATGTATCTCAGTGCAAATACATTAAATTATCGGAAAAGGGCCAGAAATACCCTTCAAGTACTAGAAATGGTTCTAAAATACCCTCCATATATCTTTGGGCTCTAAAATGCCCTTCTATCCACTTATAGGGCTAAAAAATACCCTTCCACTTAATAGACATCTGATTAGGCTTTAATTTAACACATGACAGCCTGTCATTGGTTAGAAATTTAATTAATTAACATCTAATTATTTTTAAAACTCAACTTAATTCCCACTTCAACTACCCACCCATCTGCCCAACCCAATAATCCGACCCAACATAGCAACTAAAAGGGAAAACTATTCTAGACATTAGTTTCATCTTCTCAAAAATTCAATCGCAATTTTAGGGTTTCTCAAAAATTCAATCGCGGTTTCTTAGCTTCCAGAAGCCGGCACCGGAGAACTGGCGACTTTGTCGGCGGCGGACCAATGCCAAAACGTGCGCCAAGCCTCCGCCAAATCAGTAGATACCTACAGCTCCTCTAAAAAAATCCTAAAAACAGATTTGGAGGAGCTGTAGGTAGCTTTTGGGGTTCAACAATAGATTTTTTAGCACCAAGAATGTTTTTAGGGGATAAAGAAGAGTTACCTGTAGGGTCCCCAACTGAATGCACTGCATTTTCATCAACTTTAACACATTTTGATTCATCGGTATTCAAATTAGTTGAGTTCTGTGATGAATCGACCCTGGCATTCATAAGAGATACATTTCTTGAGACATTTTGAACCATATCTACTGATCAATTTTGACTTACAGCCGTCGGAGCACCGTGCCCGTGAAATTGGGATTTTGAAATTCTAATTTCAAAATTGACACGTTCTTTGAAGAAATTGAAGGGGATTTTGTGAAATTTGTGTTCCTGGCCTCATTTGGATTCAATTGGCGTTGAAATTGTTGGATTTAGAGCTCTGCCGCCACAGACGAAATTTTTGATCTCAAATTTGCGTCGATTGACGCCATATTTTTTGGATCTTCTAGCTGGGGTTTGTTCCCCTGAAGGAGGCGCTTGTTTGGTGTTGAGTTTTTCCCGTTTGACGGTGAACTGTGGCGGCGCCGCCACTGTCGAAAATCACAAACGGTCGCTCTACGTTGAAATACAAATTCCCGATGTTTGAGGAAGTATTTTTGGGATTTTTTGTTGGGTTAGGTTCGCGGAGGCTTGGCATACGTTTTGGCACTGGTCCGCTGCTGTCAAAGTCGCTGGAGCTCCGGCGTCGGCGTCGACGTCTGGTAGCTTAGAAACCGCGATTGAATTTCTGAGAAACCCTAAAATTGCGATTGAATTTTTGAGACGAAGAAACTAATTTCTAGAATAGTTTCCCCCTTTAGTTGTTATGTTTGGGTCGGGTCATTGGGTTGGGCAGATGGGTGGGTAGTTTAAGTGAAAATTAAGTTGGGTTTTAAAAATAATTAGATATTAATTAATTAAATTTCTAACCAATGACAAGCTGCCATAAGTTAAATTAAAGCCTAATCAGATGTCTGTTAAGTGGAAGGGTATTTTTGAGCCCTATAGGTGGATGGAAGGGTATTTTAGAGCCCAAAGATAGATGAAGGGTATTTTAAAACCATTTCTAGTACTTGAAGGGTATTTCTGACCTTTTTTCGTTAAATTATATTTTTTTCTATAAAAAACATAACTATAAAAAATACAAAATATGCATTTGTATTGGATAAATTATTAATTTTATTTAATATATTCATGTATCTGATACATAGTATAGTCTAAAATAAGTTATAATAATGTATTAGATTCATGAGGTAGAATCAATTCTTGATCTTCAAAAATACAATTAGTGACGGAGGATTTGGTGATGTATCTTGACCTTTATCGTCTTTTGTACAAACAAGATCAATCCAGATAAGGACATAAGTTTGCATAGGACGCAAGTTAGTAATCTCCTGGTTCAATGGTAGAAATGAAACCCATTTAAGCTTTTGTTTGCCTTTTTGACAAGGGTTCAAAAAGTAAAATGATCAGGTAAGAAAAATCGAAGGAAAAAAAGAAAAGTTTTTTACCCCAAACTAACAAAAAATGATTGACTTGACTTAAATGAAGGAAACCAAAAAAAATCATAAATAGAGATCAGAAGTCATCAGATAATTTTGGAAAAATCAAAAAAGGGGTGAATTTGATACTACTACTTTAAAGTTCGATATTTTTTATGAAAAATAAATGCTATCCTTTTAGCTTTCTTTTCTTTAATTGGAGTAGTAAAGTTTTCTGAAAAATACTTTTAAAGGAAGAGGAGGTTAGATATTAATGGTATTAAATTGATGAAGAGAAGATATTCAGGTAAATTTTTAGGGGGCATTAATATATCCTAATTTTTAGGGTAGAAGTTATGTATCTGAAAATTTAAAAAGAGAGTATAAATTGGAGATATTTGTATTTTTTACAAAGTGAAGAAGTTTTTAGTATTTTAGGTAATTTAAGTTGTATTTTTGTAAAAAATTTCATTTTATTTATGGGCTCTGAAATTTGTATATAGATGGTGTATCTTCACTTTTTCTGTTGTTTTTACATGTTTGAATATATGAAATTTGTATACAATTATGCATTACTGAGATTAAAAATATACATTATGATAAATTTAATGATACCATCGGCCATACTGGGAAAAAAAAAACGCAATACTTGTTCCTTTTCAATAATCTTGTTGTCAAAACGATGAAATAATAATACAATTCTAAATAAACAAGAGAGATAATGAGAGTATGTATAATAGGATTTCTGAATGGATTTAAATGTTACTTCCATGTTTGTGGGGAAAAAAATTACACCATATATTTTTCATTTTTCCTCCTTTGTTAAGTTCTGATAAAATTCTACTAAGTTTTGAAAGTGCAAACTGTTAAAAACTTTGTAAAACATAACTACTCTTATACACGTTTTTACCCCTTCTACAAAAGCACCAATAAATGTTCTTTCCATATATGTGTTAAGTTTAAAATTTTCTCAATTACATTCTGTATTTGTTCCTTCCATATGGTTAAATTATTTTTATTTCCTTTTTTATTAATTTGTCGTAAGTGCATCTACAGCATGCAGTAAGTTCAGATATAACCACCCCTTTAACACAAACAAGTAGGAAAAGCACTGACATGAATTAGACACAGTTATGTTTCTGCAAACTCCTAAGCTCAAAACCTCTAGGCTAGCTCTAGTGATCAGGAATTTTTGACGTTTTTTTTTAATAAACAAAAAGGTTTCAAAGTTAGCTTAAAGAAGAGTTTCGTTTAGAAATTTGAATTTGTATAACATGAGAACACTCTTACTAAGTTCGCCAACATCTACACTGCAGAAATGATAAATGAGAGAAGGATAAGAAAACTATTTCCAAATAAAAGCCAAGTATTTGGTTGGTTCTTCAAGTTATGAAAACATCCTCCAAACAGAATGCAAGTTACAAACGAATCAAGAGGAGATCGAAAATTCATGAGCACATTATGGGCATTCATCGCATGATCCTAATATGCAAGCATGCTCGAGTAAGATACAATTGGAATAAATAACTGAACAGAAGTAAAGTACTTACAACTAGTTATGACTACCACTGGCCTCCAGTAAAATTGTGCTAATGTACAGGGATTTGCTTTGCAAGAATCTGCAGTCTGATTACTAAAGAATCAAAAGCCTATTTATTGAAATCGCATCCTCTTCTCTGAATTCTTTTTAACTCTATCTGGTGATCGCCTCTTTGATGCAGATGCAAGGTTCTCCTTTGCCTTTCCACTGTTGATAAACTGAGAGAAAGACAGGATGGGTGGTAACTTTGCACTTGCGGATCCATGTGAGGGTGAGGCTGATGACCTAATTGGATCTTGTGATCCAGCTTTATCGTGGACTTTTTCATCATTAACCTTGGCTGTTATAGGCACTGAAAGATTTGATGATGCTGGAGGGCAATTGGCTATGGATGTTACATTCTCAGGAGGAGCAGGATTAGAAGTGCTGAGCTTATTCACCAATTCCATAGGACCTGCCGTAGAAAGCCACCTAGCTGTGCTTGCCATTTGTGATAAATAGAACGACTTCCCACTTTTGCCATACTTCTTATAACATTCATTTTCAAGGAAAACTACAGATTTTTCAATGTCAATCCTGCAAAATACACAGCAAGTAAAAACACCAATAATAGAGCAGAGTTTTATGTCAAAGAAGAAACCCTTTTAGCTACAAATTCTGAAATATAATAAAGACCAATTTCATACCTCGAATCACTGACCATCTGCTGGTTTTGCTTTATTGCATTCAGCAATCTCTGCTTGCCTGCTTCCCTCAGTGTTTCGGGTATGGCATTCTTGTCAAGTTTATTGACCTAGTAATGGTAAAATAATATGTTAGGCCATGCAGACAACTGTTAGTTACACCACATTAGGTTGGGATTAAAAGAGCTCGCATAGTTGGAAGTGGAAGAGGAGGGTTATAGGCAATTTTCCTCATTTAATAAAAAGGTAAAACTAGAGAGCCTGATATATCCTCATAACCAAAAAAACCAGAGAAAATTATTCATATTCCACCTAAGAGGAGTAAACAAACGACACTCGTCTTTACCCTTCTCAAAACCTCTAGGCTAAGGTCTAGAAAAGTAAGATACCAGGAGTTCTGTGAAAGCTGAATGTAGAAAAAGCGTAGAAAAAGCATATTATCATGTCGATGAGGATTTCTTGATTCAGATCCTGAAGGATATGGATTTTCATATAAAATGGCTGAAATGGATTTCTTTTTGCATCAAAACTGTAAGATTTTCAGTTCTAATAAATGGAATCCCTGAGGGTTTTCCCCCTTTTCAAAAGGGATTGAGGCAAAAGGGAATCCCTTGTCTCTTTTGTTCTTTATTATTGATATGGAGGGTGATCTAAACAATATGCTGAAAATGGTTAGTACTAGTGGTTTGATTAGAGGTTATTAGATAAATAGCATGAATGGTGGTATGGAGATCTCTCAGTTACTATGTTGATGACCCACTAATCTTTTGTGAAGTTAAAGGTGAGCAATTAAGCGTGACCAGACTGATTCTTACAGGTTTTGAAGCAGTATCTGACCTTCACGTCAACTTGGGAAAGTCTCTTACTTTTTGTCAATGAGATTGAAGATCTTTTTGTGCTGGCTAGTGTTCTGGGATGTGATACTGTAATACCACCTACATTATATTCGAGATTGGATTTGGGGGAATAAAAGAGGTCCATGGAGATATGGAATGGTGTGATTAATAAATGTGAGAAGAGGTTACCAAGATGGAAGGCACCATACTATCTTTTGGGGTGGGATGGAAGGATTATAATAATTAATAGCATTCTGGATGCATTGCTCACATATGTTATGTTCCTTTTTTCCCTACCTGCTAAGGTCGAAAAAGGACTAGACTCCTTGAGAGAAGGTAAAATGCTTTCATTTAGTTGGGCTAAAATTTGTGATGTCCAGCAAAAGAGAAGGGGGATTGGGGTCAGAAACTTCAGATTGCACAACAAAAATCTATGATGAAAATGGCTATAGGAGATTTAATATAGAAGACAGTTCCCAATGGAAGAGGGTGATTATTTAAAAAAATTTGGCACCTAAGACAATAGATTACAAAGCCAGTCAATTTTTCATACGAGGCAATCATATGGAAAGCAATTAGGAAAAGTTAGGAGGGAATAAGAATATGCTTTAAACATTGGGTTCACAATTGGTGATGGAAGGAGAATGCCTTTTTGGAGTAACAATTAGTTAGGGCATGATCCTCTTAAGGATTTGTTCTCTGATTTATTTTGCTTAACAACTACATCTTAGGCTACATTAGAGGAGGCATGGAGTTCTAGAGGATGGAACCTTTCTTTCAAAAGTCAAAGGACTAGGAGAAAAAGGTGACTGAAAAGCTGAAGACGGTTTTTTTTCATGGTTCCAGGAATGATGAGGATTCAGTTACATGGAATGGAGGAAAAAACAAGAGATTCTCAGTTAGTGCTGCATATTCCTTACTTTTAGAATCAGATCACACCCCAGATTGGTCATGGAAGTTATCTAGAAAATAAAAGTTCCCTACAAGGTGACATTCTTTTGCATTGCTTGTTATCAAGAGAGCTTGTTGACTCATGACATATTATAAAAGACAGGGATTCAACTAAGTTCCAGGTGCTTTATGTGCCAAGAGAAGGAAGAAAGTAATAGTCACCTCTTCCTTCATCGTAAAGTAACTCATGTACTGTGGCAGTTATTCTTTGCCTTAGCTGAGATCCAATGGATGATCCCAAAGAACACTAACCTACTAAGGACCTATTATGGTTCTGGAACAACATTAGAACAAAGAACAGACATAAGAGGTGGTGGAGAATGGCCCCAGCATGCATATGGTGGACTGTGGAAAGAAAAGAATACTAGTGCTTTGAGAATAGTAGTTCCAAACAAAGTAATAAGTTGAATTGTTTTTTGTCTTTTCAATTCTGGTATAAAGAGAAGTATATAAAAGATGTAGAATCACTTGTAGATTCTTGTGACTCCTTGTACGGCACAAGGTACCTATAATCTGTAAGGGGTCGTTTTGGTAGTGTATAAGAATAGTGCAAAATATGATGTATTAGTAGAGTAATGCTGGTATTAGTAATGCTTGCATTAGTTATGCTGAGATTTTTCTTATGCAGTGTATGGTTTGATGCATTAAAAATAGAATGCATTGCATAATTCCTTTTAAAAAAGTATTTGTTTACAAAATTATCCTCTACAAATATGGTGGAAAGGATGTGGAAAAGGTTTCGAAAGGCTATTGTGTCTTTAACCATGCTAATGCATGCATTAGAACTCATTACATTACTAATACCATGGATTTCCATGTATTAGATATACACACCTTAATACCAAATAGAATGTTAGATGTACATAGGTTAAAAAAGTGTACCAAACAAGGTACTAGTAATACACAAAGCTAATGCATGCATTATTTTTTCTAGTGCACTCTACCAAACTACCCCTAAAGATTTGATTGCCAGCATCATCTTCGTACAGATGAATAAATTGTTATCTGACTCAAAAACAATATAATTTCTTCTGGCATAGAATTTTTTAAAAAGTTAACCATCTGGTATCCAGAACTCACTTGCCCAACTAATCAATATTTGCTCCACATAAGGCCCACGAAGAGAAAGGGGCTCCCAACCAGAAATTTCTCCATTCCCTGGGCATGAAGCCAGACCTCTGGGGCGTTCCGCACAAAATGGGAATGGGCTAGGGTTATGAGCTTCTCTAATGATCAAGTTGATTCCATGATTATAAGTTCATTCCACAACGGACCAAGATGGAATAGGGTTATATACATGATGAGAAGGAGTCATTCGAGACTATTTAAATAGATACTATATTTACATATGGATCCCTATGTCATCACATTCCTTAGGATTAGGAATACGTGTAATTGGACTGGACCCTACTCACCTCTTTGAGTGAATCGAGAAATAGGTTTGATCGTCACATTTTTTATATATTTCAGGAATTGCATTCTCATGATAATTCAAATCGAAGTGATCGGATGTCCAACTCGGGCCTATATAACATGACCGATTAATAGATCCATCTTTATCGCATATCCCATGCATCACACTAGATAGATATCATATTCATGGAATATGATTCACTTTCACGATGCCTTGGTTGTGAAAGGATAGACACATGAAGCTCAAAATCTCGTACTAAAGGCATAATACTGAGAATGCTTATCATTCGCAGTATGAGAGCTCAGCTTGATCATTACTGATATACAAATTGAATGCGAGCTCTTGGAATTGGAATAAATTCAGCAGCGGATCGCAAATCTTGGTGATTTTCTCGATCTCATGAATAGAGAGTCCGCTTTAAAATCATCCTCCAAGAACCCACCCCTTGAGGATATGCTTCAACAGCAATCACACAAGGGTAGATTTCTACCTCTCGTGTAAAGCCCGTCCGTAACCCAGCAGCTAAAGTACATTACGTAGTCCAAGGATTTGCGACTTACCCATTCAGTGATTCCCACATCCCTTGGTGGCTGTTCCACTTATAAATTGAACACAAAGTGTGGATAAATTAGTTAATAGACCTAACTGGATTAAGAGTTAGCAAAAATGGATTTCACATGCTGATTCCATTATTGAAAATCCAAATATAATAACTTTAAATCAAAAGAAATTCAAGTAAAAACTATGCAGTGATACCAAGTTTTTTAATAAAAGGATGACTTGACTTTAGGCGCAATGTGAAATAATAATGCAACCCAGTGTATGAAAAGTAATACAATGTGTAAACTAAAAACGCATGCTATGCAACCAAAATGTATTTTGGAAAGAATAAACTTTTAAAATCCACCTGCTTGTCACGGCTTTTGTTCTGATAATAATTTTCCTCTGCATGCTGCAGCAAGTCCATTTTGTCTTGCAGCCTGAGATTTGAGGATGTTTTTGATGAACCGACATTCTTTGCAGCATCCAGAGCATCTAAATGTAAGAAATTCCGACTTAGCCAAGATTGAAAATCAATGAAGGGAAACAACATGACATCAAAACTTCCAAGTGGGTGAAGCGCATGGGACCCAACAACCACAATAATCAATGTACATACCATCAGATTCAGATATATCTTCTTCAGATGCACTAGCTTCATCATCACGATTCCAGAACTCTGACAATTGTTCTTCGGCATTGAGACTTGAACCACTGAAACATATATAGTATTTAAGAAAAATCCCAAAATGCCCAACAACTCCATAGTTAAATGAATAGCTCATTATATTTAAGGCAAATTTGAGGTGAATTCAAACGAGATGTTCACTAGAACATGAAAGAAAGTAATCAGGTGCTATTGAAGGCTAATTTGAGGTGAATTCAAACTCGATGTGCACTAGAACATGAAAAAAAAAGTAGTCAGGAGCACAGTTCTTTTTGCTTTGCTTTGCCTTCATCTGTATTAGATAAGAGGATATAGGGGATATTGTTATGTATTGTATCTTATGGTGCTTTGGATGACACCATAGACAGGGGCTTCAAATTTGATGTTCTAGTTTCCAGTACATATAGACAGTATCCCATGCTGTGCATATCCTAAAGCTATTGAGAAACAGTAGACTAAATCTAGTGACTCACCCACTGGATGGTCTTTAACAAGTAAAGTTTTATCTTCTACCATGTACCATGAAATTGTATTTATTAATATGTGTTATGTACCTTTTCAAAAGTATTGTGAGAAATAATGGAGAAAATATTATTATTGGATTGTGTGTTTACATAATTACATCAAGACCCTAATTATAGACACTATAGTACAATCCTTTTCCAAGTAGGATTTTTATATGCAATTCCTATTTCTACTCATACTCTTAACACTCATCCTCAAGCTAGTACATACAAATCATATGTACCTAGCTTGTTACAAATGTAATTAATACGAGGACTGGTAAGGAACTTGGTGAAGATATCTGCAAGTTGATCACTTGACTTCACAAATTTTGTAATAATATCTCTTGAGAGTATCTTTTCTCTGACAAAGTGGCAATCAATCTCTATGTGTTTAGTTCTCTCATGAAACACTGGATCTGATGCGATATGAAGGGCCGCTTGATTATCACACACAAGTTCCATCTTACCGGTTTCTCCAAATTTTAGTTCTCTCAGCAACTGTTTGATCCTAATTAGCTCACAAGTTGCTACAGTCATTGCTCGATATTCTGCTTCCGCACTAGATCGAGTAATCAAACTTTGTTTCTTACTCTTCCAAGACACCAAATTACCTCCTACTAAAACACAATATCCGGAAGTAGAACGTCTATCAGAGGGTGATCCTGCCTAATCAGCATCTGTGTATCCAATGATATGCCCGTGACCTCGATCCTCAAAGAGTAGTCCTTTACCTGAAGCAGATTTCATATATCGCAGAATACGAACTACTGCATACAGCATCCCAATGAAATCATAGGGGAAAGTCATAAACTAACTTACAACACTCACAGAAAAGGATATGTCAGGTCTAGTCACGGTGAGATAATTCCGCTTTCCAACCAACTGCCTATACCTTTCAGGATCACTGAGTGGCTCCCCCTGTCCTGGCAGAAGTTTAGCATTTGGATCAGGAGTGTCAATGAGTCTACATCCCATCATTCCTGTCTCCTCAAGAATGTCTAAGGCATACTTGCGTTGAGAAATTACAATACCTGATCTGGACTGAGCAACCTCAATACCTAGAAAATATTTCAATCTGTCGAGGCCTTTAGTCTGGAAATGCTGAAAGAGATGTTGCTTCAATTTAGTGATACCATCTTCATCATTGTCGGTGATAACGATATCATCAACATAAACCACTAAATAAATACATAGATTTGGTTGAGAATGTTGATAAAACACTGAGTGATCAGCTCCATTACGAATCATGCCAAACTGCTGAATAACTGTGCTAAACTTTTCAAACCAAGCCCGAGAGAACTGTTTCAGATCATAGAGTGACCTGCACAATCGACATACAAGACTACTACCCCTGAGCAACAAAACCAGGTGGTTGCTCCATATAGACTTCTTTCTCAAGATCACCATGCAGAAAAGCATACTTAATATCCAACTGATAAAAAGGCCAATGACGAACGGCAACAATGGATAGGAAAAGAAGGACAGATGCTATTTTAGCCACTGGAGAGAAAGTGTCACTATAATCAAGCCCAAATATTTGTGTGTATCCTTTGACAACAAGGTGAACCTTAAGTCGATCAACCTGATCGTCTAGACCAACTTTGACTGCATAAACCCAACAACAACCAACAGTAGATTTACCTGCAGGAAGGGAAACAAGCTCCCAAGTACCACTCGCATGTAAAGCAGACATCTCATCTATCATAGCCTGCTTACATCCTGAATGAGAAAGTGCTTCACTTATAGTCTTAGGGATGAAAATAGAGGACAAAGATAATACAAAAGCATAATGGGGTGATGATAAACGATGATAACTCAAGAAAGTATAATGTGGTTAGCATTGCGAGTGGAATGCATACCTTTTTGAAGTGATACTAATTGGCTAGGAGAAGACAAGTCCGCAGTAGGAGCAGCGTCCGGCGCATGACATGAATCATCTGGAACTAATGGTGGACGCGGACGACGATGATAAGTCAAAAGTGGTGACACTACAGCTGGAGATGTAGAAGTAACTGTTGATTCCTCAAAGGTTGGTTCGACTAATTCTGGAGATACGGGTAAGACAAAGGATAGTGCATGTAATACTGGAGATACGGGTAAAACCTCAAAGATATCAGGATAATTAGAAGATGTATAATAAGGTCGAGATTCAAAAAAGGTGACATTGGCGGACATAAAGTAGCGACGAAAATCCGGTGAATAACAACGACACCCTTTTTGAACTTGAGAGTAACCAAGGAAGGCATACTTGAGAGCACGAGGGGCTAATTTATCTTCTCCAGGGGCTAAGTTATGAACAAAGCATGTGCTCCCAAAGACACGAAAGGGGATAGAGTAGAGATATGACTATGGAAACAATATAGAATGGGGAATCTGATTCTGAATGGAAGATGATGGAATTCTACTAATTAGATAGCAAGATATGAGGACTGCATCGCCCCAAAAATGTAGCGGAACATGGGATTCAATGAGAAGAGTGTGAGCAGTCTCAAGAAGATGCTTGTTTTTCCTTTCTGCTATACCATTCTGCTGAGGGGTGTACGGACAAGATCTTTGGTGAATAATTCCTTGATGAGTCATAAACTCCTGAAACTGAGAGGATAAGTATTCTAAGGCATTATCACTACGAAAAGTACGAATAGAAACACCAAATTGAATTTGTATTTCAGCACAAAAACTTTTGAATATAGAAAATATCTCAAAATGATCTTTCATTAAGAAAACCCAAGTACATCTTGAAAAATCATCAATAAAACTAACAAAATAACGAAAACCTAAGGGTGAACTGACTCTACAAGGACCCCAAACATCAGAATGAACTAATGAGAAAATAGACTTTGAACGACTCTCAATACTACGTGAAAAGTAGCACGGGTGTGTTTTCCAAGTTAACATGACTCACAATCTGATGTTGATAAACTAGACAAACTAGGCACCGTCTTTTGTAGCTTGGATAGACTCGGATGTCCCAAACATTTGTGAAATAGGTCTGGAGGGTCTGTAACAGAGCATGCTGTGAAGGAATTTGAAGAAGTAAGATGGTAAAGGCCTTGTGATTCATGTCCTGTGCCAATCGTCTGTCCCGTACTGCAGTCCTGCATTAGAAAAGAATCATCAAAAAAAGTTATGCTACAATGAAGGGCACGTGTCAAACGACTAACAGATGCAAGCTTAAAAGGACAACTAGGGACATAAAGAACAGAGTCTAGAGTGATAGAAGATAGGGGTTTGGCTTGTCCAACTCCTTTTGGTTTTGTTCGGATCCCATTAGCTAAAGTAACAACAGAAAGAGATTGTGAATAAACAATATCAGACAAAAGTGATTTGTTACCAGAAATATGATCAGAAGCACCTGAGTCCACGACCCATGATCCAAGAGTACTAGATTGTGAAACACAAGCAAAAGTATTACCAGCAACAGAAGTATTAGGCTGGGCAACTGAGGCTACTTGTGGAGATGTCTGCTTACTTGCTCGATACTGAAGGAACTCATCATATTCTGTCTAGGCAATATGAGCATTATTGGATGGTCGATTAAGCTGTGGAGATGTCTGCTTATATGCTCGATTTCGAAGAAACTCACTATATTCCTTTACAACAATAGGATCATAACTGGGTGGTGGACCATGCAAAATATGACATATATCCTGAGTGTGTCCAACTTTATGACAATAACTACACTTTGATCGAGATTTTCCAGAACGACCTCCTCGTCGATTCTTCATAGGCTGATATGTTTGTTTCTATGGTTTGAGATGCAAGAATAGAGGAGTCAACGGTGGGTGATGAAATTACTTTGTGACTGGGAGGCGCAACAAGACGAAGCAGACGAGAGAATGCCACATCAATTGTAGGAATCGTAGGACTAGCTAAAATCTGATCACGTACTGAATCATGGCCAGTAGAAAGTGCAGCAAGTGTAAGAACTACAAACAACATTTGTCTGTGCTCTTGTTGTTTTTCCACATCCGCAGTGACGGGCATCAATGTATCAAATTCTTCCATGACTGCTTGTACTTGTTCCAAGTAAGTAGACATATCGGACTCCTGTTTCTTCAAGTTGGTCATTCGAGATATCATATCATAAAAACGAGATATGTCATTAGTGTATAGAGCACGAGCCTTTTCCCAAACTAAAGAACATGTCTGGAATAGGTGAAACAAGGGCATCAACTTAGAATCAATAGATCGCCATAAGAGACTACATAATTAAGCGTCAACTTTCTCCCATTGTTCTTTGGCTTTCGCATCTTCCGTGCTAGATTTTGCCTTTTCATCTACCACACTAACCTTAATCTTTAAGTGGTCTTGGACACCTTGACCTTTGCACCACAACTCAACAGAGGAAGCCCAGGCTAAATAATTTGAACTTCCCATTAATGGTTCGGAAGTGATCATAAGACTTGAACTTCCAATCCCAGTAGTTTTGGGGCCAAAAACATCATATGCCCAAAAGACATCTTGGAAATTTTAACTTGAAAACACCAAGAAACAGGATCTGGATCTGAAAATTTTCTCAACAAAAAAAACAAAAGTCGTCGGAATTAGGGTTCTGGCGGTCGGAATCTGCAACGACTTGTCGGAATCTGAAAAACAGGTAACTGGTTGGAGTCGGAATAACCGGCGACCCCAGCAAAAAAGGAACCACTCAAAAATTCTACCGGAGAAGATCTCACGCGCCGGCGCATAATAGATATCGCCGGATTTTCGGCGAGTGCATGGGAGCGCGTGGATGGTTATGTTCCGGTGGTTTGGGTCAGGTTTTTGCCGCCTGAGCTTTCTGATCCTCTTGGTGGTGTTGTATTTTGCACACAATCCACAAAACAGATAATGACACAAATCCGTCACCGAAAATTGACGCACGATGACTGAGTTATTTTTTTTTTCTGAAGTTTCTCACCAACTCTGATACCATGTGAGAAATAATAGAGAAAATATTATTATTGAATTGTGTATTTACATAATTACATCAAGACTCTATTTATAGACACTATAATACAATTATTTTCCAAGTAGGATTTTTATATACTATCTTATTTCTACTCATATTCTAACAAGTATAAAGTTCCATTCAAATAAGCAGCCCATTCTAGCTAATGTTGGAAGTGTGAAGTGCCTTACTTACTGCTATAAATTCAATGAACCCAGATTTAGACTCCCCGAACCCCACTTGTGGGAATTCACTGGGTATGTTGTTGTTTATAGCCTATTTATCAACTCAACCCATTTTAACTTGCTCAATTTCAGCACAACCCACTCATTTGACACCCCTACTAGTATGTATTGGACCACCCAAAGTGTAGCCAATTATCTTACAACATGGAAAACCCCTTTACTAAAAGGGGAGCCTTGGAGTAACTGGTAAAGTTGTTGCCATGTGACTGGGAGGTCACGGGTTCAAGCCTTGAAAATAGCCTCTGGCAAAAATATAGGTAAGGCTGAGTACAATAGATCCTTATGGTCGGCCCTTCTCCGGGAGCTTTAGTGCACCGGACTGCCCCTTTATGGAAAATTCCTTTACACTAAAAATACAAGTAAAATGTTTTGGATCTTAATATTGAATTATCCACTCTTCCAAATTATCTACTATCCTTTCTCTCCATAATAACCAAAATATACAAAAAAATTGGCACAACCTTCTATAACTTCTTTTTTCCCGGCATCCAATTTGCTCATCCTCCAACTTGCATTGTCTCTGCCACTGCCATATGAAGTGTCCAATTTGATCATATTTCACACCTTTCTTAACATCTTAACATTCACAAAAGACATGGCATTCGGTATCAAAAGGAAGGGATGATCCGTGTAAGTACTTGTCTCTAACTGACATGACTTTTTCATTCATGTACTAACTAATAAACCGCGTTCATAGTTCTTTATTTTAAAATCTCTTGACAGGTAATAAAATACGACACCAGGAAGCATATTATGCTACCTTTCTGTAAACGAAAAAGAGAAAATAGAAAGCAAACTGCAAAACGTATCTCCTTTTATTATAACTTTTGACACATTATGAAACAATGAGCATTTAGTGAAGATGATAGGAAATGCAGCATATCCCAACTAAAGTGATAATCCATGTTTTAGCAGTAAGATGATGCAAAGCAAGATACCTGGTCATATATATTCTTGAAGATCCAGATCCATGCCGAAAAGCAGCTGCAGTTTTAAGTTGCTCCAAGTAACTTGTAACTAGATTAGGATGCTTGCACGCATCACATGATTTTTCACATAATGAATCAGGTACCTACTTTTTAAGACAATACAAACATGAGATGACATAAGCCGGTAAAAACAACATCTAGCAGTTACAATTTAAGACGGACTATCAAGTATCAACAATCACGACTGAATATACCATCTCTCCAAAGCTCTCAAGTATGATTTTCCTACGACAACCAGAGCCTTCACAATACTCAACCATCTGAACATATGTCGGGCAAGAAGAATCGTGTTAGTTATAATGTATGAAAAGCTAACCGGAATAATTAGATTATTTTTTTTTTTTTAAAAAGGGGGACCTGTTTGAAGTCATCCAGGGGCTTCTTAGAAGATTTATCTTGCAAGCTTGAGGACTCATGCTTATTCCTTTTAGTATTGCTTAAAATAAACTCCTGTAATATGCTTACATGATGTGACTTATTCAAATTTAGTAGCAAGATTGAGAAAGAAAGATTCAAACGAAAAATCAACTGGTGACAGGTGATTCAACCATTTTCCTGCGGTCGTCCACTCCATAATACAGGACACTTCTGGAAGGCAACTGATCACGTCCAGCTCTACCAGACTCTTGATAGAATCCTTCCATTGATTTGGGAATATTGAAGTGACAGACCACTCTGACATCCTTTCTATCTATACCCTATAATAATAATTAAAAAAATATGAGCTCTGTATAATCCTTTTCAAGATTTGGAATTACAAGTTATCCTGGAAAATTGAATCAAGATAATGCATACCATCCTGCAACGGAAGCAAGATCTCAGCAGCTCTTTGCGCCTCAGATACTCCATTGTCATCCAGACGCATTAAAATAGAGGCATCACACCCCATATCAGACATTAATGGAGAGTATAGTGAAATATGTTACTTGAATCCATCACTTAGAGGCTAGTAAGGATTATCTATTTTTGCAAGAGAACCCTTACCCAAAAGCTACAGTTGCAACAACTACTTGTGTTCTTGAAGAAATCCAGTCATCCAAGACAGTGCTCCGCGTTTTGTTGTTCAGCCCAGTATGATATGCTAGTAGTAAGTTAATGTACATGTCAGGAAGATGTATCATAGACAAAATTGCATAGAATTTAACTGAACCACTCATTACCAGCACAAGAAATGCCGCTGTTGGCTAGATGGATCGCAAGATCATCACACATCGTACGTTCCAGGCAGTAAATAATAGCGCACACATTTCCACAAGATTTTAGTAATTTACACACGTCAGCATATGGATCATCCAAAAGGTCTTTATAGCGAACTGCAAAATGGAGATATATGATCACGTATGTAATCACCAGAGTGATGACAGATACAGTTCTTAACCTGATAGTAGAAGTAGGTCTAAAGGTGATAGGATAATGATGACTGATAGGGTACTAATTGAAACACCCTGGATTTTGGCCCTTGGGAATATCCTGAGCTTTGAGCTCACTGTCCTGCAGATGACTTAACCATACGAATCATATAGTGTTGGTACCGGTCAGGTGACCCTAGTCGTTACGTGACCAGTGGATGGTGGTTGGGTTTTCGGTCTTGATAACGACTTGATGGTACGAATCGTTAGGGTTGGTGATGGGTCGTTAGGACGATCCTTAATAAAATCAGTAACTTATTGACTTGACTTGGCTCAGAGTACGAGTGGCTCACTAAGAGCCGTGAGGAGTGGTAGGGTTGGGTCATATGTTGTCCAGTGTCCAATCCCTTGGATTCTGTATGGGATACGATTGGACCATACGAGACGTATGGTCAGGTCACGAGTGGGGTCATGGAGTCGTATGGTGGACAGTGTATGGGTGTCCAACTCACTGTCTTAGTGACGGCTCAAGGGTACGCGTCGTATGTTGTGGTCACGATTCAAGGGGGTCGACTCGTAACCACCTGCGACCTTTTTACGGTTTTAAGCTGGGGGCACTTTGGACATTTCCCACTTAAAACCCTTAGGACCCCACGTCCCTATAACACTTTTTGGTCATTCATTCCATACTTTACAAGATTAAAGATCCTCTTTATTTTCTCAAAATCCTCTCAAGCAAAATTGGCTAGGGTTTCTCCAAAGTGGTCATCTAAGGGCTTAAGGATCAATTCCTCTCCGTGAACCTTTCTAATTCAGGCATGTGACTCTTCCCTCGTTGTTATTTTACTAAAGGCATATGTTTTAATGTACGATTTTCATGGTATTGTTATGGTTTTGAAATAAAGGTTGGGGGTTTTGGAGTTCATGGTTGATTAATGTTTCTTATGATTTAATTATGGCTTTTCATGTTTTAATTATGGTTTTCCACGTGTGGGTGCATGGGAATGGTGATTTAATTGAGGGGTCATAGCTCCAAATTTGATGATTTTGGCTTTGGTAATGGCATTGCCCTCAACCTGTTTGTGAAATTGTCAATGAGTGATTTTGTCACACAGTTTGATTATTCTTTTTTTTTTTTTTGGTTTAGTTTGGGTCTTTATTAATAAAAAATCAGTTTAATACATGTAGAGCAAAAAACATTACAAGACCATACATAAACTGGCCCAAATAAAAAATAATCCAACTAAAAACAATGAACCGGTCATACATACTTAAAAAAGAGTAGGGTTTCCAAATCCATCAGTTGAGCTTCCCTTCCCTTCCCTACGCCTCCTTCACCATGTTCCTGTTCACCAACCTTCAATTCGTTCTTCTGTATCTGTGGGTGATAAATACCATACCATTGTTGCTCGAAGTTGACGATTCCAGCTTGCATGAGTGAGATCTTTTCTTTTACATTCAGTGTGATGTTCACCAGCTGATTAAGCTCCCAACTTAATTCCTCCTTTGCTTCTATTCCAGGTGAAATCTTCAGTACGTTCCCATGGTTTTTTGGTGCTAACACACTGGGTCTCGTCTTCTGACCCTTGATTCCTTCTTCTTGTAAGTGTTCTGCCTTTATAAACTTGCTCTTTGCCTTGTATGTTGTTGCTGACCCTCTTTTTCTTCTCCATATACAGCTATAGCTAGGATGGAGATAATGGGATGCTCGGACCCGTTGATAGCTGAAGAAGACCAAGGAGCTCAGTCGGTTGAATCTAATCTGACTTAGTGACCCCCAACCTACTGAAAATTCCTTTTTGTTGGTTGGTGTAAATAGGCTTAAAGACATTTTCACTTTTTGTTCATCTTCACTGCTTGTAAATATGGTGAAAGAAACCGTTGTAGCCTTTCCAGTCCTCTTAGCCTTTTGTTAAGCTTAGTCTCAGATAGGGACATTGCTGCTTGTCACTATTTAGTATCTTTCTCCCTTCACTTGGTAGCTGGTTGAATGCTGTAAATATGAACTGTTCATGCTCAAATGCTAAGTTAGCTAAGTAATCTGCAAGTTTGTTGCTTTCTCTAAATATGTGAACTATCTGTACTTGTGTTGCAACAACTTCTTAATCTTATTTACTGTATCTGCAATTCTCCATGGTATTTCCCATTCCTGATTTAAAAATTTCTGCATTGCTAGTGAATCTGTCTGAATAATGATCTTTTCTTGTCCTGAGTGACTGCAATGATATGTTGCTTGCATTATGGCTTCAGCTTCTGCTACCATGTTATCTGTATCTTCCATTGTTGCTCCTTCAGCATAAATCAGATCCCCCTTTACATCCCTTAAGCAAAAGGCCCATGAGCTACTTCCTGGATTCCCTCTTGATGCACCATTTGTGTTATATTTACGCCAGCCATGCAATGGTAGTTCCCATAACACCACCTTAGCTATTACTCTAGGCTTTAGCTGACTTAGCTGATGTAATATAGTTGGCCAATCCATAGCAAATTCCACAGCTGGTTTCCTCACCTTCAGTAGCATCCTTAATTGTCTTGTAACATTGAATATTAGTCTATGCGTCCTAACTCCTTACCCTCATGCTTCTTGGTATTCCCCCTCCTCCATAATTCCCACATAATGATTATTGTTATTGCTCTGAAGTAGGCTTTCTCTCTTTGTTTGACCTGAGCATTCCACCATGCATAGATTGTCTCTCTTAGGCTCCTTCCTTGTATGTTTATTCCTACAAAAGAAGAAAAATAGGATCATGTCCTGTTAGCAGAAAAGGATCTCAATAGCACATGTGCTATGGTCTCTTGTGTTGGGTTTTGACAACACCAACACCTTGAGGGACCTTGAATTCCCCATCTTCTAACTGTGTCATCTACAGAAATCTGTCCTCTCCACATTCTCCACATAAAAAATACAATTTTGAAAGGAAGCCCTTTTATCCAAAGTTGCTTATAAAAGTCATTAGCTTCCCCTCTCTGCCTCACATTCTTTGATTCTGGTTAGAGGCTTTGTCGGACTACTATGGGCATGGGCAGTGTCGGTATTGGTTGGATATTTGGATGTCATTTGGTTGTGATTTTCGACTTTGGTTTTAAGCTTACTTTATTGTCTTTAGATTATTATTGTTCTATCTTGTTATATGTTCGAAATTCATCCGACATGGGAGTGCAGGGCAAGTAACGATTAGGTATTGGGGGTGGTCTCCGATCCTGGTTGGACTTGAGATGCCCGACACGACTAGGCCCTGGTTCGGATCGTGTCAGATTGGTATTAAAGCCCTAGGTTCATAGTCAATTAGGAGTCCACAAAGCTGTGTCGAGTAGTCTCTTTTAAGGGTGATTAGCGAGCCACACTCATAAGGGAGAGGCTACAAGGCATTTAGGAATGTTTCTCTTTCTTGTGTTCTGTTTTCAAGCTGTAAAGTATAAGGTCCCGAAATCTTCTCTAATACCCATTTGTTCTCTTTTGAGATCATGCCTCCCAAATGATCTGAAGTTCACGGAAAATCTTCTGTCCCACCCGAGGACAATGCTGATGGAACATGTCCTACTTATGGGCTCTAGACTCGGTCTAGGGATCCAGTTCCTGATTGTCCTTCTAAAGTTCCTCCGGTCCCCTCCAATCCTTCTCGAGCTCCTCAGACTGATGTAACGAATGATGAGTTTCGTCAGTCTATGTTGGTAGCTTCTCAGGCCGAGCGTGGTGCTTCTGTTACTCCATCTTCTGAGGCCATAAGGGTTGGCCAGTTTATGAGGTTGAGCCCGCCTGTGTTCACTGGAGTTAAGGTTGAGGAGGATCCTCAAGGTTTTATTGATGAGATGGAAAAGATCTTCCGCGTTATGCATGCTACTAACGTGGGGTGTGTGGAATTTGTTGCTTACCAGCTGAAAAATGTAGCCTACCAATGGTATAAGGAATCGGAACGGTCTAGGGGTGACAATACTGAGTCAGTCCTGTGGGATGATTTCTCTAGTGCTTTCCTGGACCGCTTCTTTCCTCAAGAGCTGAGGGAAGCGAAGGCGGAAAAGTTTGTTAACTTGAAGCAAGGCAAGATGTCAGTCAAGGAGTATGCCTAGAAGTTTCACCAGTTGTCTCGGTATGCTCCGGAGGTAGTTTCTAGCATGAGGGCTAGAATAAGGAAGTTCACTTCCAGGTTGTCCCAAGACTTGATTTTGGAGAGTAAGGCTGCCTTGTTGAACAAGGACATGGACATCTCCAGGTTGGTTGTGTATATGCAGCAGGTTGAGGAAGAGAAGAAGAAGCAGGCGGAGATAGGGGAAAGGCAGAGTAAGAAGTTTAGATTTCCTGAGCAGGGTGGTGGCCAACAGTAGAGTGGCAGGGATGGTGGAAAGTGGTCCAAAAAGAAGTGGGGCAATTCTGGGTCTTACTCGACGGCTAATGCTCCCTACCCAAAGCCGTCGGGTGGCAGGCATTTTTATGGTGGCGATAATTATAGGACATAGGGTGCCCCATCTCAGGCTAGTGGGGCCCAGTCAACTCCATCAAATCCCCCTGCAGATTTTGTGGTCGATTGCATCAGGGTTACTGTGATGAAGGAAAGGACAAGTGCTTTAACTATGGTCAATCAGGGTATATGCTTAAAAGCTATCCTGTTGGTAAAGTTGCCTCTGGGGCAAACAAGGTTCCCGTTGCCTCTTTATCAGCTCCGGCACCAAAGGGTGCACCATCTGGCTCCGGCACTGGACGGAACCGACTCTATGCTCTCACTACCCGTCAAGAGTCTGAGGCATCGCCTGATGTCGTTACTGGTATGTCGAAACTCTTTTCCCGTGTACTGCTTACTTGATCCGGGGTCCACTCTTTCATATGTAACCCCATTTGTGGCTGTGCATTTTGGTTTTGGTCCCGACTGTATTTCGGACCCTTTTTCTGTTTCTACCCCGATGGGTGACTCTGTGGTTGTTAGGAGAGTCTATAGGGGTTGTGTGGTATCTGTGGGTGGTCGGGAGACTTCGGTGGATCTGTTTGAATTAGACATGATTGATTTCGATGTCATATTGGGGATGAATTGGTTGCACTCGTGCTATGCCTCTCTAGACTGTCGGACCCGTAAGATTATCTTTAAATTCCCAAATGAGCCGGTTATTGAGTGGGAGGGTGGTTTCCTAGCTCCTAAGGAGAGGTTCATATCATATCTTAGAGCTCGGAAATTAATCTCCACGAGGTGTCTCTATCATCTGGTCCGGGTTAAAGATTCTAACTCGGAGGGTGCTTCTTTACATTCTGTCCCGGTGGTGAATGAATTTCCTAAGGTATTCCCTGATGACCTTCCTGGTGTTTCTCCCGATAAAGAGATTGATTTTGGGATAGATCTCATTCCGAATGCTCGTCCTATTTCTATTCCCCCGTATAGAATGGCTCCGGCTGAGTTAAAAAAGCTTAAGGAGCAACTAAAGGAATTGTTAGACAAGGGTTTCATCCGTCCTAGTATGTCTCCGTGGCGTGCACCGATTGTATTCGTTCGTAAGAAGGATGGTTCCCTTCGGATGTGTATTGATTACAGGTACTTGAATAAGGTAATGATAAAGAATAAGTACCCTTTTCCAAGGATAGATGATTTGTTTGATCAGCTTCAGGGTGCTAAGTTTTTCTCAAAGATTGATCTTCGGTCTGGGTATCATCCGCTAAAGATTAGGGAGGTGGATATTCCTAAGACTGCTTTCGGTACTCGGTATGGGCATTTTGAGTTTCTGGTTATGTCTGTTGGGTTAATTAATGCCTCGGCGGCATTCATGGACTTGATGAATAAAGTCTTTCATCGTTTTCTGGACTTGTTCGTCATTATGTTCATTGACGATATTCTAGTGTACTCGAAGAGTGAGGTGGATCATGCCGATCACCTCCGCTTTGTGTTGCAGACCCTGAAAGATCAGTAGTTGTATGCCAAATTTTTGAAATGTGAATTCTGGTTGAACGTTGTCACTTTTCTGGGTCATGCCATATCTAGTGAAAGGATCATGATGGATCCGCAGAAAGTTGCAGTGGTTAAGAAGTGGCTTAGACCCATGACTCCAACCGATATTCAGAGCTTCTTGGGTTTAGCTAGTTACAATAGGAGGTTTATGGAAAGTTTTTCGACTATAGCTTCCTCGTTTACTAAGTTGACTCAGAAGAAGGTAAAGTTCTTGTGGTTTGATGCTTGTGAGGGTAGTTTTGAGAAGCTGAAGGATAAGCTGACTTCAGCACCGGTCTTGACCTTGCCTGAAGGCACGAATGGTTTTGTAGTCTATTGTGATGCATCCCAAATGGGGCTTGGTTGGGGTCTTGATGCAGCATGGCAAGGTGATAGCTTATGCCTTCAGAGAGTTGAAGGTGAATAAGAAGAATTATCCTACTCATGACTTGGAGCTTTTGGCTATGGTGTTCGCATTGAAAATCTGGCGTCACTATTTGTATAGAGTGCGGATATCTTTTCCGATCATAAGAGTCTGCAATATGTGCTTACTCAGAAAGAGATAAACCTCAGGCAAAGGAGATGGCTTGAGCTGCTCAAGAATTATGATATGAGTCTTCACTACCATCCAGGTAAAGCTAACGTGGTTGTTGATGCTCTTAGCAGGTTATCCATGGGGAGTCTAGCTCATGTGGATGAGGGGAAGCGAGAATTGGTGAAAGATGTTCACCGTTTGGCTAACCTTGGAGTTCGCCTCTTGGACTCTGAGGATGGTGGTATGTTCGTTCAGGAGGTGGCGAGGTCGTCCCTGGGTGCTGAGGTGAAGGAGAAGCAAGTGTTAGATCCTATCTTGATGAGGATCAAGGGTGATATAGGTGGGCAGAAAGTAATGCTTTTGAGGTTAGTGGTGATGGTACCAAGGGAGATTCTGTGTTCCAGATGTGGATGGATTGCGAGAGAGGATCTTGGTTGAGGCACATGAGTCGCGCTATGCTATTCGTCCTGGCTCGACGAAGATGTATCATGACCTTAAGGAGATGTATTGGTGGAACAATATGAATCGGGATGTGGCTAGTTTTGTGGCTAAGTGCATGGTATGCCAACAAGTGAAAGTTTAACACATGAGGCCCGGAGGGTTATATCAAGAGATTGAGTTGCCTGTGCGGAAGTGGGAAGTCATCAACATAGATTTCGTTACCGGTCTTCCTCGGTCTCGGAATCAGTTCGATTCGATTCGGGTCATCGTGGATAGGATGACTAAGTCTGCTCACTTTTTGCCAGTGAGGACTAATTTTTTCGATAGAGGATTAAGCGAGGTTGTATCTCCAAGAGATCGTGAAGTTGCATGAGGTACCTGTTTCTATCATCTCGGATCGTGGTACACAGTTTTCCTCGTACTTTTGGCGGTCATTTCAGAAAGGTTTGGGGACCAAAATGAGTCTTAGTACTGCTTTCCACTCACAGTCGGATGGGCAAGCGGAAAGGACTATTCAGACATTGGAAGATATGCTTTGTGCTTGCATGATTGACTATAGTGGTAGTTGGGTTGAGCATTTGCCTCTTATAGAGTTTGCTTACAATAATAGCTACCACTCTAGCATTGGGATGACTCCGTTTGAAGCCTTGTATGGTAGGAGGTGCAGGTCTCCTATTGGGTGGTTCGAGGTTGGTGAGGCGGAGATGTTTGGCCTGGATTTGGTTCACCAAGCCATGGAGAAGGTGAAGGTGATTCGGGATAAGCTTAAAGCTGCCCAAAGTCGCAAAAAGTCCTATGCGGATGTGAGGCGTAGGAAGTTAGAGCTTGAGGTTGGAGATAGGGTGTTCTTGATACGCGAATTCCTAGTTCGAGACCTTTCACACGAAGCCAAGCGCGTGAGTTGCAACGACTCCAAGTCTTGTTCACATCCTTGGCCGTGTGTGAGGCCCTTGTGAGCCCATCCAAGGGTCTATACTTATTAAAGTGTGAAGAGGCCCAACAAAACATCCCAAACCCGCCCACTTAATGCCAAGGGTATTTTGATCTTTTGTCCCTCCTTTGTAATTGACTATATAAACCATTTGTTAGGGCTAGTCTTTTAGTTAGTTCATTCATATCATAGAAAAAACAACAAGACTTGTAATATTTTGACTTCTCTTTCTTATTTGGAGAGGCTTAAAATCGATTCTCACTAGTAGAGTGATACTAGTGTTGTATCTTGGCTAGAAACTAGGTTCTTGGGGTGCTTTGAGTTTCTCTTGGTCCAAGTAAGAACTTGGTATTGATATTCATTAGTCTTAGGGTCCTTTCTCTTGTTAGGGTTCTTAGATCAATGAATATTGTGTGTCAAGTTTCTATCTCTTTTTTTGTAAATCTTGTTAACATGGTGTTGTTGAATCTAAAAGTCTAGTGAAGCCGTATGGGGCTCTTTCGATTCACTAGCATTATTGTCTTTGTTGTTCTTGTTGTTAAACTCACTTTTCTAGTTCAAACAAGTGTTGCAAGCCTAGTGAAGCCATGTGTGGCCATTTTCGATTCACTAGCACTTTGTTGTTCATCTTATTATTCTTGTGTTGGTTGGAATCTCTTGATACACACTTAGTCTTGTATCATTTGGTATCAAAGTTCAAGGTTTGGTTTTGTTCTTACAAACCCAATCTTGGGAAGCTCTTACCAAAAAGTGTGTTCTTGAGCATCTTGATCGAAAATTGGTTGTAGATCTACAAAAGATTTTACTTGTTTAGTTTGTTTCTTGTGTTGCTCTCTTCCTCATCAACACAAAAAGTGTCTAAATCTAAAGTTGAGCTTAATAAGAAGAGACTTGTTGTGAAAACTTGAAGTGGCCGTGAGTTTGACTTGTGTTGGACGTTGGAGTGTCATTATGGTGAATTGTTGTTTTGTTCTTAAAGGTGTTGCTGTTGTGTTCATCTTAAAAGTTTCTCTTCATCCTATGTCTTAAAAAAAAAAGCAATAGATCCAAAAGGTTGTAAGACAAAATTGAAAAGTTGTTTGTAAGAAGACTTGCCAACATCACCTTTCTAGACATGACAACCACTTTTTCCTAAAATAAGGAACCTTGTCTTGTGGAAATAGTAAGGTGAAACATCACCCTTTGAGTTTGAAAAAGTTGAAAAGAGTTACAAGACTATGTTTCCCTTCTAATAACAAGTCATCCATTACAAATGATATAAAGGGACCAAGACTTCAAGTTGATGAACAACAAATGTGGACCCGCGGCCAGTGACATGCTGCCACGTCACCCTAGTTACTGTTCACGTGATAATTAAGCTCAAATTTGGATGTTCTAGTTTCTAATTATTGATTCCTAGTTTCCTCTAATTGACTTGAGAACTAATTAACAAACTAATACATTCCTACTAGCTTGTCAATTATTCCTTTGAAGCCTTGTGTTCGTGTCAACGTTTGTTTGTGTGCTTTTGTCGTTTGAATACGTTGTAACTCTTGGCTCTAGTCCTACGAGAATTCTTTGAGTTTCAAACAAGAATCCATTCCGGACAAGAGCATACTCATACCTTAAGGATTCACGGGTTACTAGCCAATCTACAACACTTGTGGAGCTTGAGTGTGAGTGAACCAAGAAAGAGTGAGTGAGGAAGGGGGTTTAAACTAACTTGTTTGTTGCTTGTGTAGGTGATACCTTGACAATGGAGGGAACCACATTTCAAACTATGGATTCTAATGAAATGGAGAATATGAGGGTCACTCTTGAGGCTATGACCCGAGCTCTTGAAAGATTGAGTACAGAAGTAGGAGCTATAAGGGGAGAAGTGACGACTATTAGTGGAAGGTTAGAACAAGTGGAGAGTCAAAGGAACTCTCGCCCTTCTACTCCTCGACATGTTTCGTCAAGTGGACATAATAGAAATTCTTCCGCCACCGTTACTCCCGAAACATGGCCACAATTGACAAATCCTTCACTAGCTCTGCTAAATGCCGCAAGCCAAACCACTCATAGCCCCCTAAACCGAGACTCCAATAGATCAACCCATTCCCAAACTCCTCAAGTTCCGCAAGAGGGACTTGGATGTCAAATGCCTCCACAAAATCCGAACCCTCCCTTCCAAGCTCCACTAAACCAAAGACCACCACCTCCACAAAATCCAATTCCTCCAAATCAAGTTCCAAATATCCAAAACCGTCCCGTCCACCTTGAGGAATATGGTAGAGAGGATTATGAAAGGTATAGAGATCTAGCCAACGAGAGAATCTATTCCATACTAAATGTCTTGTGAAGGGAAGTGAATGTACTATGGTGATAGATAGTGGTAGTTGTGCAAATGTAGTTAGTGTTGCAATGGTAAATTTCTTGAAGTTGCCAACTACACCTCTCACTAGCCCTTACAAATTGCAATGGTTGAATGAATGCAGCGAGTTGAAGGTCACAAGGCAATGTGTGATACGTTTTAAAGTGGCCAACTACCATGATGAGGTACTTTGTGACGTGATACCAATGCAAGCTTGTCACTTGTTGTTGGGAAGGCCTTGGCAATATGATAGGTCAACCAAACATGACGGAAGGTCCAATCGGTATATGCTTGAGAAGGATGGCCGAAAAATCGCACTTCATCCTCTATTGCCTTCCCAAGTGAATGAATTGTACCAAAAAATGAGGGAGTTGAGGGAAAAAGGAAAGAAAGCCGAGAGAGAAAAAGAGGGGGGAACCCGAGAGTGAGGGAGTAGGGAAAGCCGAGGGGCTCCTAATTTCTAAGAGGCAAGAAAGTGTGGTGATGATGGCTAGAAGGAAAGAACTATTTGTGGATCATGACAAGGACACCCCGATGCTCCTCTTGGCTCATTTTTTTAATACTAACCCCACTAACGTTTCCATTTCTCCTCCTATTTCTCATGTTTTGCAGGATTACGAGGATGTCTTCCCAAAGGAATTACCGCAAGGATTGCCCCCACTTCGGGGAATTGAGCACCAAATAGATTTTGTGCCATGGTCACAATTGCCTAACAAACCGACTTATAGAAGCAACCCAACGGATACCAAGGAATTGCAACGCCAAGTTGAGGAACTCCTCAACAAAGGGTATATCAAGGAGAGTATGAGCCCTTGTACGGTCCCGGTGCTATTAGTGCCCAAGAAAGACGGGACTTGGCGTATGTGCGTAGAATGCCGATCCATCAACAAAATTACGGTAAAGTATCGTCACCCTATTCCTAGGCTAGATGATATGCTTGATGAATTGAGTGGTTCGTGTTTGTTTTCTAAGATCGCTTTGAGGAGTGGCTATCACCAAATCCGTATGCAACCGGGTGATGAATGGAAAACCGCCTTCAAGACTAAATTCGGTCTCTATGAATGGATGGTTATGTCATTCGGCCTAACAAACGCTCCAAGTACTTTCATGAGGCTAATGAATCATGTGATAAAGTCATTTATTGAAAAGTTTGTTGTTGTCTACTTTGATGATGTATTGGTGTATAGTAGGTCCTTAGATGAGCATGTAAAGCATTTACAATGTGTGTTTGATGTCCTCCAAAAGGAGAAGTTATATGCTAATCTAGAAAAATGTTCTTTTGGTGTCCATGAGTTGTGTTTCTCGGGTTTGTGGTGAACTCAAGAGGGGTCGAAGTGGATGAATCTAAGATTGACGCTATTAAAAATTGGCCAACTCCCAAAACCGTAGGTGAAGTGAGAATCTTCCACGGGTTGGCTAGTTTTTATAGACGTTTTGTCAAAGGATTTAGCACCATTGCCGCCCTCTTGACCGAAGTGATTAAAAAGGACCGGCCTTTCAAGTGGGAAGATGAACAAGCTAAGGCCTTCAAGGACTTGAAAGTTATGCTCATCTCAGCCCTTTTACTACAATTGCCGAATTTTGACAAGACTTTTGAGGTCGAATGTGATGCTAGCAAAGTCGGCATAGGCGCGGTTTTAATGCAAGAATTGAAGCCTATTGCTTACTTTAGCGAAAAACTCAAAGTAACAACTCTAAAACTACTCTAGGTACGATTTAGAGTTGTATGCCTTGATTAGAGCCTTGGCAACATTATTTGTGGCCAAAAGAATTCGTGATCCAAACAGATCATGAATCCTTGAAGCATCTACGGGCACAAGACAAGTTTAACCGGCGGCATGCCATATGGATTAAATTTCTTGAAACTTTCCCTTATGTTATGGGTGTAGGTGATCCATCGCAAATTATGCCTATTAAGGATATTGGTATCTCGGATTCCCTATCTTATGAGGAGATCCCTATTGAAATCTTAGATTGGCAGGTTCGTCGGTTGCGGACCAACAACGTAGCTTCGATAAAGGTTCTATGGAGGAACCACAAGGTGGAAGAGGCCACATGGGAAGCTGAAGAGGACATGAAGTCCAAGTATCCATTCCTATTTCTCGTTCCAAAAAATAGTGCTTAAAGTATGTGTTGATCTTAACATCTTTGTTTTCTGTCTTTGTTAAAGGTAGATTGTGAATTCCTTGGCAATCTGTTTTCTGTCTTAAAGGTAAGCGTAGAGATGTTCGGGGGTTTAATCGTGCTAGTCACTGCCTTGCCCAATCATTCGAGGATGAATGCTACTAGTGGGGGAGAATTGAAACACCCTGGGTTTTGGCCCTTGGGAATTTTCTGAGCTTTGAGCTCACCGTCCTCCTGACGACTTAACCATACGAGTTGTATGGTGTTGGTACGGGTCAGGTGACCCTAGCGTTAGGTGACCAGGCCAGTGGATGGTGGTTGGGTTTTCGATCTTGGTAACGACTTGATGGTACAGTCGTTAGGGGTGGTGACGGGTCGTTAGGACGATCCTTAATAAAATCAGTAATTTAGTGACTTGACTTGGCTCTGAGTACGAATGGCTCACTAAGAGCCGTGAGGAGTGGTAGGGTTGGGTCGTATGTTGTCCAGTGTCCAATCCCTTGGATTCTGTCTGGGAAACGACTGGACCATATGAGTCGTATGGTCAGGTCACGAGTGGGGTCATGGAGTCGTATGGTTTACAATGTATGAGTGTCCAACTCACTGTCTTGGTGATGGCTCAAGGGTACACGTCGTATGTTGTGATCACGATTCCAGGGGGTCGACTCGTAACCACCTACGACCTTTTTACGGTTTTAAGTTGGGGCACTTTGGACCTTTCCCACTTAAAACCCTTAAGAACCCACGTCCCTATAACACTTTTTGGTCATTCATTCCACACTTTACAAGATTAAACATCCTCTTTACTCTCTCAAAATCCTCTCAAGCAAAATTGGCTAAGGTTTCTCCAAAGTCATCTAAGGGCTTAAGGATCAATTCCTCTCCGTGAATCTTTGTAATTCAGGCGTGTGACTCTTCCCGCATTGTTATTTTACTAAAGGCATATGTTTTAATGTATGATTTTCAGGGTATTGTTATGGTTTTGAAATAAAGGTTGGGGGTTTTAGAGTTCATGGTTGATTAATGTTTCTCATGATTTAATTATGGCTTTTCATGTTTTAATTATGGTTTTCCACATATGGGTGCATAGAAATGGTGATTTAATTGAGGAGTCATAGTTGAGCCCCAAATTTGATGATTTTGGCTTTGGTAATGGAATTGCCCTCAACCTGTTTGTGAAATTGTCAATGAGAATGATTTTGTCACACAGTTTGATTATTCTTGGAAACTTTTTTTCTGTGAGAAAGTAACATCGATTATTCTTGGAAACTTTGCATTGCATAAATGGTTAAAGAAACATGAATTGGTTTTGGTTGGTTTCATATGGTTTTCGGAAGGGCCTTGGTGGTCATGGTTTGATTATAAATCGTTTTGGTTAATTGGAAATGATGGAGTCTAATTTGGTTTAATGGTTTATATGGCATAAGGTAATAGACTTCAAGCTCTAATTTTGGTATGACGATACCAATGGTTAATTGATACGGGTCAAAGGGGCATCATAGATCATTGGAGGCCAACACGTAAGGACGACTCAAGCTTGGGGCTTACCTTTGATACCAAAATCGAGAGCACAAGCGTGAAACATGGACAAGAGCCACAATACACTCCAAGGTCGCCCCTCATAAGGGCATTTTGGTCGTTTCCTTAGAGCAAAGAGGTGCCTATGGAGTGCAAGGCCTCATTAATGGCTTTTTGGCCTTTTTACTATATATAGTTAGCGTAAGTCTTTAAATAGCTTTCTTTAGGTCATTTTCCAGCAACTTTGAACATATTTTTGAGAATACTCTTCGAGTGTCTAAACAAGTGTGGATTCACTTGTGGTCAAACGTGGATTCGTTTGGCATTAGTTACCCGTTTAGAAACAGTGGTTGCTTGGGAATTCCGGTTCCCTTGAGGTCTCCGTAAGAAATTGGTGTTACTTGTATGAATCTTTGGGTCTTAATGTTTGATACACATTTTGGTTCTTAGTATTTGTGCATTTGTATGTCAAGTTATCTATCTATCCTTTCATTATTGTTATTTGTTCATCTTATTCTCGTGTTTGTGTTGTAATCTTAGTTAGGGTTGTTGGCTGTTTTTGTATCCTTCCCATGTGTTTGATAGTTGGTTTGTATCATTTGGTATCAAGTGTGTTTGATAGTTGGTTTGTATCATTTGGTATCCAGAGCAAGACTTGATTTTGTTCCAATAAAATCACTCTTGGGGTTGTTGCCTAGAAAATCCGAAAATCTCACAAAAATAGTTGTTCTTGTTGTTGTGTCTTGGCCGAAACATAGTTGTTCTTGTTGTTGTGTCTTGGCCGAAAGTTTGACCTTAGATCTAGGAGTCTTTTGTGTGTTTTGATTGTTTCTAGTGTTAGGTTTTTCTTCACTAACACTATTTGAGTCTAGATCTAAAGTTTTGAGCCTGAAAAACGTGTTTTGTTGATGTTGTTGTTGAAGAATGGTGTCTTGAAAACGTGTAGTTGATGCTTCTTGTTGAAAATTTGAGGTTGAACATGTGTTGTTGATGTTGGAGAGCCCAACGTGAACCTTAGAACTCCAAGTTTTCAAAGTTGTGTTCTTGGTGTTCTTCACCATCTTCATAACTTGAAGAAAAAAGTGGTGGTTTGATCTTAGAACAAGGAGGAAGAGAGTGTAGTCTTTTTATTTGTCTTGAAACAAGTCCCAAAATATACCAAAAAAGTAAGGGGACAAAAAAGACTTCTAAAAGACTAGCTACCAAAAGGGAAAAAGGAGGTTTTCCAAGACTAACCAAAAGTGGAAAGAGCCAACCACCCTTCAAAAAGGTGTTTTGCCCAAAAGATGCAAAGAAAGTCGACCCTTTTTTGAAAAAGGCTCCAAAACTTCTTGTTATTTCCTCCAAACCTGATTTTTCACTCATCCAACTTGAAAATTGATCAATACAAATTGAAACAAGAAATTTTTCAAAAAATTTTCAACCAACCAAAGGCTGCCACGTACAACTCACATTTTAGGTTCAAAATTTTGGATTCTTAGTTTCGTTTCTTTGTTTCTCTGGTTGCATTGTTTGATTTTAATACTAATTAGCAACTAGTAATCATCTACTAGGGTGTGAATTAGTTGTTTGAGTCCATTTCTTTCGTGTCACCTTTTTGTTGTGTGCTTTTATCTTTTTGTAATTTGTTGTAGTTTCTTGATTCACGTCTATACATATTTTCCTTGAGTCGTTTCAAACAAGAATCTATACCGACCTTAAGCCGCAATTGGAACCAAGTAACCTTATTGGAGTATAAACGGGATACCAATACTTACAACTCCAATTGAGTGATATTTCAAAGGTGTGAGCTTGAGAGATTGTGAGGCTGATTTTTTTGTTTTTTCTAACCTTAACTCCTTGTTGTTTTTGTTTTGTTTAGCATTTGCTGATAGGTGAAATGGCGGATGAGGGGGAAATGCCTAGTTGGGCTAGTTCTTTCATGGAAAAGCTTGTCATTTCCATGGATAACCGATTGGGATCTTTTGAAGGGAGGATGGATAGAACGGAAGGGATGGAAGGTTCTTTTTCAAGACGAATGGACACCTTGGAAGTTCGTCTAGACTCCAACCATTCAAGTCCTAAAAACTACCATGCCTCATCTTGGAAGTACTCCCAACACCCAACACCTCCCTTACTATAACTCCGGATACACTTCACCAAATGTTTAATCCACCTAGACAAGTACATGAACCAGCCCCTACTTATCCAAACAACCGAAACCAAGTTCACCAAGAAGCTCCACAAAACCGAGAACCCCTAGAAATACCGAGCGCCCCACTAAACCGAAACCAACCAATCCAAATTGATGATGTGGACGGTGAGGGTCCTTATGGAGGTAAGGAGTTAGATGAAGTGACTCTCTTTGCGGAATTTGTGAGAAATGGAAGAGGAGCTCATGGAGGAGGACATAGGGGTCGAGGGGGAAGGTTTGTTCCGGCTCATCATGGTAGAGGCAACTTGAGTCACCGTCCTCAAGTTCAAGAGGGACTTCAAGTGGATCAAGGGGGAAATGTGGGTAGAGACACAGGTCTCAACTCCATCAAGATCACTCTTTCTACTTTCAAAGGAACTAGTGATCCATCTATCTATCTTGATTGGGAGCAACAATGCAATCGAATTTTCCAACTCAATAAGTTAACTCCCTACAAAAAGGCCACCCATGACATTGCTCAACTTGAAGGGCATGCATCTTGGTGGGAGACAAAACGGTTGCAAAGAGCAAGAAATGGCAATCTTGACCTTCCGGATTGGGATGAATTGAAATCACTAATGAGAGAGATATATCACGGAAAGGTTCAAGCAAAAGCAACTAACAAGACTCTACAATTTGAGGCAAGGACATAGAAGTGTGGAGGACTACTATGAGGAGTTTCAAAACTTGATCCTTCATCTTGATATTGTTGGACCACCAAATCATTGCATAGCTCGGTTCAAAGGTGGCTTAGATTATGAAATTGTCTCTCAACTAGTTGTCCACAAGTTTGATCGAATAAAGGATCTTGTTAAAGCGGCCATTAAGGTTGAAAGGAACAATAATGCCAAGAAGACCTTCGAATGGAACAAGCACAAGGACTCCTACAAGTCCTTAGAAAAGAAGCCCGTTGATAGGGCAACCAAAATGTATCCACCACGGCTTGAAGGTAACCCATCCTCTACTCCCAATCCTAAAGGTACTGTTTGCTTTAAATGTCAAGGTTGGGGTCATAAGGCTAGTGAATGCCCCAACCGAAGGAACATTGTGTTGGTGGAGGGTGATCCTTACTTTGTTGGGGGTAAAGTGACCATAAACGATGGTAGTGAGGAAATCCCTCAAGAGGATGATGACAATGATGGTGAAGCCGAATTGGTAGCGGAACAAGGAGATGTCTTTGTACCTTGTGGGTTGATGATGAAAGCTCCTACTGAGGATGTTTGGCCCGAAGAAGGAGAGGTCTTGAATTTTAACCTTTTGATGAGAAAGAACCCGAATGGTGAAGGTGAGGAGTTTCGGGTTCAAGAAGAAGGCCTTGATGTCCAAACCAAGCACTTGTTGTTCACCACATTCGGCACTAGCATGGTGCCATCTTCCAAGCCGAGAGCAAGCTCAAGTCTTTGCTTCAAAGGTATGTACCTACACCCTCCAATTTCTAGCATCCCTTGGAATCATGATGACATTTTCCCTAAAGTAGACAATTCTATGAAGATATTTGATTTAAAGTCTTCCCTAGAGGGTGTTGATGTCTTTTGGAATGGCTTGAATGTGCATGGAATGTGTGACCGTCCTACTTCGGGTTGCATGCCTATTTGTTGTTCCAAGAAGAGTCTACGGATTACACTTGCTAAACAACTCGTCTCTTGTTTCTTGTTACACTTATGTGGATAGACAAGTTGTTTCTTTCAATGAAGGGTATTCGGTTTATTGTGATTGGAAGGGTATTCTATTCCCTAGGACCCCTTGGCAAGTGCCATATGTGCAACCTTGGTTTGATGCTATGTTTGATTATGCTTACCTTATCCCTCATCTCATAAGGAAAATGTGTTTGCTTGTGTCTCCTACTGTTTTGCTAGGCTTGGATTCGAGGTCGAATCCTTTTCAAGAAGGGGAGGATGATACGGGTCAAGGGGGCATCATAGATCATTGGAGGCCAACACATAAAAACAACTCAAGCTTGGGGCTTACCTTTACCGAGAGCACAAGTGTAAAGAATGGACAAGAGCCACAATACATTCCAAGGTCGCCCCTCATAAGGGCATTTTGGTCATTTCCTTAGAGCAAAGAGGCGCCTATGGAGTGCAAGGCCTCATTAAGGGCCTTTTGGTCTTTTTACTATGTAATAGTTAGCCTAAGTCTTTAAATAGCTTTCTTTAGGTTATTTTCCAACAACTTTGAACATATTTTTTAGAATACTCTTTGAGTGTCTAAGCAAGTGTGGAATCACTTGACTAGTGTGGATTCACTTGTGGTCAAACGTGGATTCGTTTGGCATTGGTTACCTGTTTAGAAACGATGGTTGCTTGGGGATTCCAGTTCCCTTGAGGTATCCGTAAGAACTTAGTGTTACTTGTATGAATCTTTGGGTCTTAATGTTTGATACACATTTTGGTTCTTAGTATTTGTGCATTTGTATGTCAAGTAATCTATCTATCCTTTCATTATTGTTGTTTGTTCATCTTATTCTCGTGTTTGTGTTGTAATCTTAGTTTGGGTTGTTGGCTGTTTTTGTATCCTTCCCGTGTGTTTGATAAGTGGTTTGTATCATTAATGCCTAATTAAAAGACTCCTTGGTGAATGGTTAAGAATGTGTAAATGATTTAATATGGGCTTAAAGGGGGTTGAGTAGCAAAGCCGTGGAAGGTGGAGGTCTCGGGGGGACCGACACTGGGAACTCACGTTTGCCGATGTGAGGATGGCCATGGTGATCGTGTGCATGACGTCACATTTTATATTTTTGGGATGTACTAGTCATCTCAGGTTCTTTTCTCTGATCGTGCGGCTAACACGCACTGGGGCCCTTTCAGTAGGGGGAGCTGAACCCATATAGCCCGTGGGTGATTTTAGGACGGTCAAGCTACACAACCCAGGTTAAGGTTTTAAATGCATGCTTACCTTGTTCCCTTTTTCCGGCACGATATATATGTATATATGTGATTGTATATGGTTATTTGATTTGGTTTTGAATGATGGCATTATTTTACCGTTATCCCTAGTTACATGCTAGTGTTCTAAGTTGCTCGGACTATTCAAAAATGTCTACAGGTGCATGTCGGATCCTCTAAAAATAGTGTATTTTTTAAGGATCCGACACGGGTGCGGCAACATTTTTGGAGAGTTCGAGCAACTTAGTTAGCGTTCACTCCGCTAACCATCTTCGGGCGTTGTATCCCCAAGCGATGCAAGAACCGGCCATACTACCATTCCGCCTTCACAGTGACTTGGATTCGGGGACAGCTTTGAGTCAGATTGAAGTGGTGAGCTTCCATACTCCGGAAGACCCCATTTCATGCTATGGACTTCTTTTCATTACTGTTATTTCTTTGGTTTTGGTTATGGTCGGAGGCATGTCCCGACGGATGTTCTTTGATTCTGGTTAGAGGCTTTGTCGGACTACTATAGGCATGGCGGTATCGATATTGGTGTTAGCATTGATATTGGTATTGGTGTTGGAATTGGTATTGGTTGGATATTTGACTGTGGCTGTTTGGTTGTGGTTTTCGACTTTGGTTTAAGCTTACTTTATTGTCTTTAGATTATTATTGTTCTATCTTGTTATATGTTTGGAATTCATCCGACATAGGAGTGTAGGGCGGGTAACGGTTGGATATTGGGGGTGGTCTCCGGTCCTGGTTGGACTTGAGATGCCTGACACGACTGTGCCCTGGTTCGGGTTGTGTCACTAACCTGATAATTGAAAGAGTAATGACTAATATGGTACATAAGTTGAAGGTAATAGAATATAAAGATTTAGCCAGAATTTAGTACATATGACTTACCATAGATACTTCATCTGATGCATACTACATACTCAAAAGGAAAATGCAGCAAATGAGACTTACTGAGCATCTGGTCCCATGATTTTAATACAAAAGCTACAGAATCATATGAGGCCATGGCGAAGCTATATTTTCTCAGTAACTCTTATCTTTACATCCCCCCCCCCCCCCCCTTTTTAAAAGACAAGGATTCAAAGAAGGAAAAGCGAAATAGAAAAAGAAAAATGAATTGGTTACTGTATACTCATTACTATAAAATTGCTGCAAGCTGATTCATCATAGATTTAAGAAATGGATTAGTAACGGCTGTCATCAATCACATACCAAGACATTTGCATTTTATCAAGAAATGGAAATCCTTAGACCTGAGTCTGACCTTCATAACAGATATTTGGCCGGTTGAATGATGATTTCAGGACTAGAGGGTTTTGCAAATTCAATGATTCTATGACATCTTTCTGAACTCTGCAGAGAAAGGAAAATGTCCGTGCAGGGAATTGTTAACCCAAAAATCGTTAAAAGTATTGTTCGGATCTGGGAAAGGAAAAGCCAGATGGAAGCAAGATCGCACACTCCCTGTTACAATGAGATTGATCTCCATTGACGTATAAATTGTAAATTCTTACATCTCAAGCAAATTCACATAAGCAAACTTACTTAGGGGCAGCAGTTGCTGTCAAAGCCAATACTGGTACATTTGGGAAATGACTTCTCAGAGAAGAAAGCTTCCGATAGCTAGGCCTAAATGGGGAAATAAATAAACCAAAAGAATTGTGAAAGGATTAAATGCATAAATGTAAAAAATGAAAATGAAGACAAGAAGTTAAAAGTAGAAAAACCAAAGACAAAAGATAACTCCAATTTAAAAAGACATTTTTTTTAAATTATCATCAAAGACTTCAGTATAGATTAAAGGTAGATAGAGCAATAGCAAGTAGTAATATCAAGCTAATGATCCCACTTGACACTGGTATACATACACATTATAACGGTAACCTAATGTGCTTCAGGATCTAAGTGAGTCAATTTGTAACTAGAAAGCATAAAGGAAAACACTAAATGATGTGACTGACCATTGTCACGTTATACACTTGTAAATACGAAATTTAAGGATGAGAAAAGAAGAGAGACGTCTCACGCATTTTATACAATAGAAGGGTCTGGAAGTCGCAGATTAGGGTAAAAGGTTAGTTCGTATTTGTATGTTCTCTCACGTTTCTGTACCTGCTTTCTAACCTTTAGTATTAGCACTATTCTCGTACTTTTTCTCCGTTTTCTGCTACCACCAATGTTTCTTGTGCTTCAGTTATTGCAATATTTCCTTTTTCTGTATGTTATGTACTGCTTTCCACATAACATTTATTAGTTGTTGTCACTGCTTTCATTTCAATATTCCTTTTTTTTCTTTTCAATTTTCAAATTGCTTTGAAATGCTTTACTCGAGCCGAGGATCTACCAAAAACAGCTTCTCTATCTCTACGAGGTAGGGGTAAGGTCTGTGTACATTCTACCCTCCCCACACCCCACTTGTGGGATTACACTGGCTATGTTGTTGTACATTGCCACTGGACATTCCAGAAAAGTGCTCATAAACTCTATATCTTAAATTGGAACATTATTATCATTATATAGAAAATTAGTCTAGTGTACAAGCTCAGAGAAACATTGATAGCCCGAAACATGTCCATAAAATAAACCATGTTTAACCAAAAAAGACAGAAGTGCAGTAAATTAACCACATCCATCAACAAACACGATATATTGAAAAGTCACCTGAAGTCATGGCCCCATGCAGAGATGCAATGTGCCTGGATTTTTCAAAGTAAAATGATAGTAACAGATAAATAGTTAAGAGAAACATCTAACAGAAGTAAATGGAGATCGAGTAAAACCTCATCAACGGCAATGAGATTTAACAATCCTCTGGCATGAATCTTTGTCAGTTTTAACATAAACCCAGATGTTGCAATTAGTTCTGGTGTCACGTACAGTAACCTTACAGTTGGCTTCCCAGATTCGAGGTCCTCATATATCTAAAGATTCAAAGGAAAAATGCAATCATATACATGTTGGACCCTCACGTTTCTCTCCACGGTTTGAAATACATTTCCAAGCATCTGGCTCACACTTCAAATCGTTCATGACTGAACCAATTTAAGGCACCTATATAATGAATCTTTTCTTTTTTTAACAGGTAACAGATTTGTACTACAAACCAGTACTTAGGTAGTACCGGGAAACCATATTTACAAACACAGCTAAAGAGAAGCTGCCCAAAAAAAAAAAAACCTAACATGAACAAAAAACATCTACAATTATTTCTATATACAACAACAACAGACCCAGTGTAATCCTACCGGTGGGGTCTGGTGAGGGTACAGCATATGACCCTACCTCCTAGAAATAGAGAGGTCGTTTCGATAGACCCTGGGCTCGAGTAAAGCATTTCAAAGCAATTTGAAAATTGAAAGAAAAAAAAAGGAATACAGAAATAAAAGCAGTGACAACAATGAATTAATGTGATACGGAAAGCAGTACATAGCAAATAGAATAAAGAAATATTGCAATAACCGAAGCACAAGAAACATAGGTGGTAACAGAAAAGTGAAAATAGAGAATAAGAAACTACGAGATATAATTGTTTCTGTATCTGCAGAGAAAATCTTGTTCACCAAAAAGAAAATAACAGAATACAGTTAAGTTTAATCTTTTCTATTGTGTTACTTCTATCCTCAAAACATTTGACATTTCTTTCTGTTCAGATGGTCCACCATATACATGCAAAGATGATCCTCATCTATCTTTGTCTCTTGCCCCAACTCCAGCTTCCTCCCAGCTAAAAAGAGTATCAACAGTCATACTAGGCACTGATGAGGAGATGCTCTGAGATTGATAAAAATCTTCCATAGTTGTTTTGTCACTCTACATTGTAGAAATAAGTGGCTCACCGTCTCTCAGCTTCATTCCCACATAAATAGCATCTTGAACATAGAGGGATTCCTCTCTTTATCAAGTTTTCATGTGCCAAAACAACTTATTTTGCTAACAGCCATGTGAAGCGGGCAATTTGTAAGGTATCTTGACCTTCCAAATGTGTTTCCATGGCCAATGAGTAATCTGTGACTATGCCTGATTCTGCATTTTGTATCCTAAGCTAACCTTGTATAGCCCTCTACAATGTCCATTTCCACCACAAAATATCGACGACTCTTTGCATCCCTTGAAATTTTTTCAGAAGTTTCTACAAATCAGTCAGTCGATATCTCCCAAGCATTTATCATTCTTATAAAACCCAGGTCCCTATCTTGTGGGTTCCACATCTCAGACACTAATTTCTGTTGACATTGAACCCGTGCAAACAGGTCAGGAAATAAACTTTGCAAACAACTTGGACCCAACCACTTGTCTTTCCAAAAAATAGTTTTTTGCTCACAAAGGTATACCAAGATAGACTGTGCGGAGGGTATCCACTTCTCCACCCAGGATTATGGTTGAAATGACACTGCGGTGATGCACTCCATGATCCATTAGATGAACTTCTATGTAAAACCAAGCTCAGCTAACATACGCTTCAAGGAAACACCATTCAATAGTCATACATCTTCCTAAGATCAACTTTCATGACACACCTAGGGGAAAGCCCTTTACTAGAGTACCACTTAAACAACTTATGATTGAAAATTATTTTGAAAATGATGCTTCTCCCCTCAATAAAGGCTGACTGTGATGGGCTGACTATTGTACTTAAACACCCTTGATTCTAAACCTTAGTAATGATCTTGTAAATGGTGGTGCGACATGCAGTTGGTCTATAATCTTTAACAGTCATAGGGCAGGCAGTCTTAGGAACAAGAGTAACAACACTACAACAGAGAGATTTAAATAGCATACCAGATGAAAAGAATTCCTCAACAGACCTTAAACACAGGCTGCAGCAGAAAACGGAGTACTAATACTACTGGTAAGAAAGCAGGTATATATATTATAACCAAATCTATCCAGCAGGAAAGCACGAGAGCATACAACTACCAACTAACCTTCTACCCCTATCCATGACCTCTAACCCTCCTATCAAAGGTTATTGTCCTCAATAAGCTCAAGATACATCATCTCTTGTCTAATCATCTATCTTAATACTTCTTCGGTCAACCTCCGCTTCTCCTCATATCTCCTTGCTGGGGCATCTACGCTTCTCCTGTTCACATATCCAAGCCATCTTAGCTTTACTTCCCACATTTTGTCCACCACAAAGATCACTTCCAACATGTCCTGTATATCTTCATTTCATTCCTCCTAGTATGATAACACAATCACACATCGACCTCAGCATCCCCATTTCCGCAACTTTCATCTTCTGAAAATGAGAGTTCCTGACTGGCCAACACTCCGCCGTATAAAACATAGTCAGTCTAACCACCACTCTATAAAATTTCGTTTTAGAAATATCATGCAACTATAATGAAATTTATAACTTGTTCGTCCAAGCTTTTGGGAGGCCCAAAGTGCTTATTTTAAAAAACTGAGGTATTTGGCCAAGCTTTTGTGAGAAAATAACTCCTTTTAGGAAGAAGCAAAAGTTGTTTGTCACAAAGCTAAAAGGAGTAGTTTTTCCCCAAAAGTACTTTTTGAAAAAGCACTTTTGAGAAAATACACCTAGAAGTACTTTTTAAAAGTTTGTTCAAACATTGATTGTTGTTGAAAAGTGTTTTTTAAATTAATTGGCCAAACACAAACTACTTCTCACTAGAAGTACTTTTTTGAAAAACACATTCAAAAAAGCATTTTTCAAAATAAGTTGATTTTAGAAGCTTGACCAAACAAGCTATTAATAAGGTATTGACTTGTATATTGTAGAATAAAAATAAAAATAACGGTTGACAGGTCAGCATAAGGGGTTAACATCACATGATTATTGAATAGAATTACTCAAATACAAACTACTATTGTGCATCTTGGTATTCCAAATATTAAGGGTCAATCATCTTTGCACATCCCAAAAGAAAGTGTTTAAAGTTCAGATGGAGGGAGTAAAAGATAAAACTTCAGAGAGTTATCAAATGATCAAATATCTCGGCAAATGGGATAGGAAGAAACTGATCCCTGTCAACCATGCTGATAAAAGCTAAGTTGCTCAGATTTTTCACTTTCGGTGTTGCACCCCTATCGACACGGCATGGGTGTGGGATCCATACCCGATTTGGTAAACCAATTTTGGGTACTTTGACCAAAATCGACGGAAAAGTTTTGGACAGATTCAATGTTTTTGAAATAAAAACAAAAGCGAAGGTGAAATTGAAGAAAATGGAATACATTGTATGCAGAAATTTCTACATCACTCCCTTTCTTTTACCTCTTTCCAGGAAAGTCCTCTTGATTTCCTCCAATTTTCCACATACTATCCCATAATTTAGGTTTTATAACTCTATTTTTAGATATTTGAATTATGTTTAGCCGAAACCCTACATCCGTATCCACACCTGGATCCGTATCCCCGAATTTTAAAATTCAAATCATGAAGGATTCGACCTCTAGATATGCATCCGCACCGAGTCTAAGCAATTTGGGATCAAAGGATTCAAGAAATCTGCAGTACTAAAAATAACCTGATACCGGAATTATCAAGAAGAAAAGAAAACACACTCAAAACAGTCCACAAATCCGAAGATTCAAGGACCGTTTAGAGACCACACTCGGATTCAACAATAACAACAACAATGACGAGATAAAGGGTGTGTTTTAACACCGAAACAGCCAACCCAAAGTAAGATTAACAACAACAATATGAAGACCAGATGAACAACAACAAGGATATAACAATGACAACAAGTCACGGGTTACAATACTAGAACAAGAACACCAATGATTAGAACAAAGTAAAGATAGAAAGATAGACAAATGGAGATGTAATATTAACAACCCAAGAGCTTATTCCACTCTTGGACCTTTAATACCACACACAACATAAACCTATCTCTTACGTGACCTCAAGGGAACCGGAATCCCCAAGCAACCAACGTTTCTAAGCAAGCTACCAACACAAGGATTCCACCTTGCAAGACACTCTATGGTGCTCTCAAAACATATCATCAAAGTTTAAATGACAAAATGACCTAATTGTTCTATTTATAGGCTAGGGCAACACTTGTTACATAAATGACCAAAAGGCCCTTAATGAGCCCAAACAAAGGGGCTTGGCTTCTTGGACAACTTTGGAGTGTTGGGACTTGTTCTCTACACTTCAAAGCTTGTTCCTTGGTTAGGCAGCCCTACAAGCTCGGGTCTTCCCTCACGTCTTCATGTCCTCGAGTGCTAAGATGTCTCTTTGACCCGTATCTAACCTCACCTGTATATTTGGTTGATCTAAATAAAATATCATAAATAAAAGTATCGGCTACGCCTCTCTTTTCTCCATTATCATCAACATATAAGGGTCCACACAGACTACAAACAACCTTGTTTTGGCTATATCAAACTAGCTTGAGATTGTAGATAAAAACATGGTCTATCTCAAAAGAGTATTTTCGAAATCAACTATCAGCCACTAATCCCGCTCCCACAATAACTTCGCCATGCTTCAGAAGATATAGACTTGAAACTTCTTTATAGATAAATTAACTTATCCATATTCACCTTATTTTTCACTTGAACTGTTTGGGTTGATGAAAGAAACTCAGCAGGAATTCCTTTTCCTTTCAATGTTGAAACTTGATTTTCCTAAGCAAGAAAAGGAAAATTTAGAAGATAAAACTATGACAGCTACTAAACAGAAGACTAAAAGCAAGATTCTTATACTGTACTTACCATGAGAGCTGAAAGCAAATGGCAAACCGATGAAAGGAGTCAATGTTGTGTCCTAGAATTTCCAAGCAAACGCAAAAATAGTGTAGCTTGTGCTTTCTTTATAAGGTAAATCAAACAAAGATAACAGAAATCACCTATCAAAGGACTAACAACAAGCACAATTCCTGGTTTTGTTAAAGCAGGAACCTGATAGCACATGGACTTCCCTCCACCAGTTGGCATGAGGCAAAAGCAGTCCCTTCCTACATAATGTCTAGATATTATTAACACAAGAGAATTAACAGAAAGCAAAGTTTATGGCTGACCGATATTGTCTATCATTTAGCTATTGCATTTGTTTTTCTAGTTGCCGATCATAACTATAGTACCAATTTCAAGATTGGGCACACTATGAAAGGTCTTTTAGATGCACATATTCCTTGTGTGTGGGGGGGGGGAGCTCTCAGGCACATTCTCCAAAAACTCTCTCTCTCTCTCCTACTTCCAAGGAGAGAGAGAACCCTCTTTTCCGTAGGTCGCCTGAGAACTACCAACCTCCTCTCTCCCAGCTATCTCTTTCTGTGATAGCTTTTCTTTCATATCTCTACAACAGTTTCTATACAGACATGGGGGATAACGGGATTTTTTTCAATGCTGGTTTCAAGTCTTTCGACATTACCAGATGGTCAGTTGATGAGCAGGTGTGGTTTGACTGGGTGGAACGAAGCAGAAACATAATGAGAAGAATAACTCTCAGCAAAAAGGCGATGGAGTGAATTTGTTTCGTCTTGAAAGAAGCCTCAAACGACAATAAGAATGTTGTGGGGAGATGGAGAATGAAGGATCAATTGGAAGAATATTTTGGTACGAGAAAGTTTAATGCTCACGGAAGATTTATGAGCATTTTGTCCCTTAAAGATGCAGAAAGAGCAGTAATTCCATAAGCCTTTAATGCTGGTTGGAGAGACATTACATTCAAGATAGGTAACTCCATTAATTACAACCAGCCAAAACCCTTCAAATTCCCCACTGAACGGCTGATACTAAATATCCCTATGCTAAGGTAGTTGAAGATAGTAAATGGCAACCAAATATCCTTGAGAATAAAAGACAAGAGGGCTCCACCCCTGCTTCATCTGATTATAGCAAAGGTTTACTCGTAAGATGCATCATTGGAAGTTTCAGCGATTTTACCCGAGTTACCTACTCTTTCTGAGGTTAGAAAATGGGCCTCTGCAACTTGGAAAAAAGTATTCGGGATAAATATCTATGAGATGGCAGGAAGCTCATTCCTTTTTGAATTCCCTAACAGGAATATGGCTGAACAAACTCTCCAAGGTGTGTGGACCTGGAAGAAATCAAGGTTAGGTTGGAATGGTGGAACCCCACTGTTGGGTGTACTCTGGCCGTACAAAAGTGCAAAACGACTTGGATTAGAGCGATCGGGCTTCTTCTTCACTTGTGGTCGCAAGAAATATTCCGACAAATCGGAGATCTTTGTGGTGGCCGAAAATCAACTGAGGAAGAAACTGAATTGAAGAATCATCAGAAGTGGGCGCGGATCGAAGTAATGGGGGATGGTCGGAATATCCCAAGCGAAGTTACGCTCGTGAAAGAGGGTCTAAAATTCTTTATTCCGGCATGGGTGGAGAGAAAACCCACTTTTGAAAGAATTCTGGTGGACCTTCCGGAGACCGGTGACGGAGAACCTAGAGGTACAAACAATAGCTTTGTCCAGCAGTCCATAGAGCTCTACGATGTTATAGACTCTGTGAGATGTTTGACAGCTGTAGATTGGAGAATACGGGGACACGTGGGGCCAACAATTTCAAATTTTAAAACCCATGTGGGGTCATGCGAAGAAAAGGGTTTTGCTTTGGTAGATATGCCTCATCCTTTGGGCCATTATGACAGCAACAAGAAGACTGGGCCTGATCCAGCCCAAAAATTTATAACAATATAGTGAAGAAGCCCAATTGCGATAAAAGGGATCTGCTACTCTTAGAGCAGTCTGACAAAAACGCCAACATCAGACCAATCCATTAATTCTTCTGAAATACTACAGTTGTGAACACCAGATGGCGACAGGCAAATCATACCAAGGGAAAAGAGAGAGGCGAGAATTATGTCGAGGGGGAAGGAAATTCACAGGGGGAGGTTCCAAATCAGGAACAACAACAAGTCACTCACAACTCAACAATTAATGGAAAATTTTGGGAAGTGGAAGATGTGACACCACTGCAAACAGAACAAAATTATGCACTAATGGAAAAGGAGCTGGAAACTACTGTGTGGGTTAAAAAAAACTTGCTAAACTCAGCAAGATGTTTGGAATTGATTACAAAGGCCATGAGAAGGAGACCCTTGAATTATTCATGCGAATTGATGGAAGCAGGCAAGCGAGGAGAATGGAACACTACAGATATCGAGAAAACTAGGAGCAAAGGTTCTCTTGAGCTGAAAAATCTGATTACATTTGATGTGAAATTTAAAAGTGGTGGAGGCAGAGTCAACGGGGAGGGAAATATTCAGAATGATCAATGAAGCTAAAACTAATTACATGGAATGTGAGGGGATTAAACGATCAGGGGAAGAAAAGAGTGGTCAAAAATCAATTTTTAGGCTGGAAGGCAGATATTGTATAAATCTACAAGAGACTAAATTAGCGGGAGACTGTCAGCATCACATAAAACATATTGGGGGAGGAAGATGGAAAAGGTTCGCTTGTCTAGAAGCTAGTGGTGCTAGAGGTGGAATTATCATGTTGTGGGATTCCAGAGTTTGGAAGGGAGAAGTGTTACAAATAGGTGCTTACTCCCTAACTTGCAGATTTGACGCAATTCTGCAGGATTTCTCTTGTCATATTTCTAGTATCTATGCACCGAATGGTAAGGTAGAAAGAAGATTAGTTTGGGGTGAATTGGGAGTCGTGAGAGGTTTGGTAGAAAGACCTTGGGCAATTTGGGGAGACTTCAATGTCTGCACTTCAATGTATGCAGGTCCCATTCTAAAAAAAGGAACTGCAACCGGAGGACATCTGCAATGGTTGAATTTTTGGACTTCATTAAGGACATAGAACTTGTTGATACACAATTAGAAGATGGCTCTTTCACATGGTTCAAAGGAGATTGTCAAGAAGTTGCTTCAAGGATAGACAAAAAAAAAATTTCTTCTGAATGGGATAAAAACTTCAGTAACATAAAGCAGGTGTCTCTGCAGAGGTTGGTTTTTTATCATGTGCCTATTGCTCTTCATTGTGGCACTTGGGAGGCTCCTAAATCATATTTCAAACTCCAGAACTGGTGGTTGTTGAAAGAAGGTTTTGTCGATAAAGTTAGAAATTGGTGGGACTCTTTTGAATTCTCTAGAAGCCTTGATTACATCTTAGCCTCCACGTTTAAAGCCCTCAAAGGGAAGCTCAAAGAATGGAGTAGGAATGATACAGGGAATCTGAATCTACAAAAGTCAAGGTTGCTCAATCAAATGGCAGCACTGGACTCTATCTTGGAAACTAGGATCCTGACAGAGGAGGAAGTGGTTGAAAAAGCTGGCTTATTTTTAGATCTTGAAGAAGTCTTCAAGAATGAGAAGAGTGCATAGAGACAGAAATCTAGAGTACTATGCCTCAATGAAGGGGATAAAACACTAAGTTTTTTTATCAAGTAGCAAATGCAATCACATTGATAAACTAGAGGTGCAAGGGGAAAATATATTGGAACCAACCAAAATAAAAGAAGAGATAGTTAAATTTTACAGTAATCTATACACAGAGTAGGATGAATGGAGACCAACCATGAATATCAGAAACTGTCCTACCATTACCGAAGCTGAAAAAGAATTTTTGTAGGGTAACTTTGAAGAGCAGGAAGTATATAATTGCCTCAAGATGTGTGCAGAAGATAAAGCTTCAGGTCTAGATGGTTACACGATGGGGTTCTACATCAAGTGTTGGGAGATTTTGAAGCATGACATCATGGAAGTTTTGCATAACTTCCACTCACAGGAAATGTTTGAAAAAAGCTTCAATGCTACTTGCATAGCGTTGATTCCAAAGAAGAAGGGGCAAAGGAGTTGAAAGATTTTAGACCAATTCGTTTGGTAGGGAGTTTCTAAAAACTAATCTCTAAAGTCCTAACAGAAAGGTTGAAAAAAGTGGTGGAGAACTTGGTAGACTTTAAACAAATGGCCTTTATAAAAGGCTGACAAATTATAGATGTTGTGTTAATAGCTAATGAGGAAGTAGACTCAAGAATCTTCCAAAAAAAACCTGGCATTTTATGTAAACTTGACATTGAGAAAGCATATGACCATGTCAACAAGGATTTTATCCTAGAAATCCTTAGACAGATGGGCTTTGGTAACAAATGGGTTAACTGGATAAAGTTTTGTATATCCATAGTGAAGTTCTCAATTTTAGTCAATGGAAGCCCGGAAGGTTTCTTCAACTTTCAGAGAGGGATCACACAGGGGGCTCCCATGCCTCCATTCCTATTCATTATAGCCATGGAAGGGCTTAATAGCATGATAAAGGTGGCTAGTACTAATGGATGGGTCCAAGGTTTTGAAGTGACTAGGAACAATAATCAAAGAATGGAAATCACTCACCTGCAGTATGTTGATGATACTCTAATATTTTGTGGAGCAGAAGAGGAGCAATTAAAGTTTTTGAGAGTGATCCTAATTCTGTTTGAGGCTATATCAGGTCTTCACATCAATTGGAGGAAGAGCCACATCTATCCCATAAATCAGGTGCTTGATATAGAACTTTTGGCTACAATTCTAGGAGGTGAAGTGAGCAATTTACCTACTGTTTACTTGGGCATGCCTTTGGGATCCAAATCAAAGGCCAAAGGAATTTAAGATTCTATTTTGGAGAAGTGTGAGAAGAAATTGTCAAGGCGGAAATCACAATACTTATCCCGGGGGTAGGTCACTTTAATTAATGTTGTCCTGGATGCTTTGCCTACCTACATGTTTTCCCTTTTGGGCAGGAGAACTTTCCTCTGGCAAGGGAACAAAGAAAAAAGAGTTTTTCACCAAGTCAAATGGAAAGATATCACTAGAAGCAAGAGACAAGGAGGACTTGGTATCAGAAATTTGAAGCATCAAAGCAAAGCTTTGAAGCTTAAATGGCTTTGGAGATATTCACTTGAACCTCAAACTTTATGGAGTAGAGTCATTAAGAGCAAATATGGGGACGAAGACAGTTGGGTTTCCAAGGAGGTCACTACTCCATATGGAATCGGTCTCTGAAGGTCCATAAGATGTTTTTGACCATTTCTCAAAGATCATTCTCACATTAGAGTGTTTAATGGAAACAAGACCAGGTTTTGGGAAGACAAATAGATTGGAACAAGGTGCCACCTAGACCTATTCCCAGATTTGTTTGTCCTGGCTCTAGACCGACAAAGAACAATAGGTGAGATGTGGACAAAACAAGGTTGGGACTTGAGGATCAAAAGAAGTTTAAATGAGTGGGAGATACCTAGACTTCTGGAACTATTTAACCAGCTGAAAAATTTTCAAGGAACACAAAATGGAGTTGACTGCCTATGGTGGAGTGAAAACACAAGTGGAATATACAAGGTTAGCTCTGGCTACAAGATCTTGACTCAGATTGAGCCACGCCTCAATTACTGCCTTGGAAACATATTTGGAAAATGAAGGTACCTTTCAAAGTATCTTGTTTCACCTAGCTTCTAGCAAAAGACGCAGTTTTAACACATGAAAATCTAATCAAAAAGAATATTGCTCTTTGCTCTAGATGTTTCCTCTGTGAAAAAGAGTTAGAGACAGTTAACCATCTGTTCTTGCACTGCAGCATAACGGACCAACTATAGAAGAATTTCATCCATCTCAGAGGCATATGGACAATGCCAAGCAAGATTGCTGACACTCTTTTTTGTTGGGAGGAGGCAGGAAGTGGTGCAGGGAATAGAGAGAGATGGAGGATTATTCCATCATGTATATGGTGGACCATCTGGAAGGAAAGAAATGATAGATGCTTTGAAGATGAAGAAATTCAGTCCAAAATATTAAGCTTAACTGTATTTTGCTATTCTGTTTTTGGTGCACAAAATTGTATTCTAGTGACACTGAAGCAATCCTAGATGGCTTAAGCACCATTTAGGTCTGACTCTCTTTTGGTAGATTTTGTAACTATTTCCTTGTAAATATGGGTTTTCAGTACTACCTAAGTACTGCGTCAATACAAATGTTACCTTGATTCGGATAAACTAACTACTTTTTTGCTACAAATAAATTAATTGGACTTGGTGTTCTATTTGATTTTGCTTGACTTTTGATTCAAAGGAAAAAAGGCATAAGGCTAAATAACTAGCTCAAAATGCTTTTTAAAAGATTACATGGCACAATTAGGTCGAATAAACACTTTTTGAATAAGTATTCAGCTGCTTGGATTCTGTTTGATTGTATTTGATTTGTATTCACCCGACAAAATCTAAAATAGGATTCACATTACATTCCACATTCTTTACTTATCCAGCAGAAAACAAAAGGTTAATAAGACAAAACTAACAAGACAAAGAATAGAACCAAGGTAGAACTTTAATAACTAATAAATCGTACCACAAATAGCATAGTTTTATGGCACCTACTCTTTCATAATGCACAATGCAGTCAACTCATTAACATTGAAAGAACCTTACCAGATAAAACAGCTTCAATAGCTTCCAATTGCTTCCCCCTGAAATCAGAATGTCCAAAGTGCCATCTCAAAAGTTTGACTAAATCTACCTTCCCAAGCACATGCTTCGGACGTCCACAATTACTTTGAATTGGTAATGGTGATTTCTTCATTTCCACCACCAAAGCTGCAACAATACCCAATCATTTATTTCAATTTGTCTTGCATCTTACTACTCTTGCCAATAAAATTTACTGATCACAGGATTTCGCGGAAGTCCCTCAAACTGGCCAAGTCCCAGACACAATTTTTCAATTTTTAAGAAAATATATATACCTAACATGCCCAAAATTCTAACTTTGAAATAATTTGAATTTCTCTTCATATTGGAAACATAAGACAGCTCAACGAAACAACCAGAAAAAGACACATCCATGCAAGCAAACGCACAATCTGTCAATGAAATAGAAAATTCAGGCAAGTTCTAGTAGAGGTAGAGAAGAGAGTCTGTTCCAAAAGACCCTCGGCTCAAGTAAACAAATCAAAGTAGCGATGGAAGGAAATGGATAACGGCAGTGAAGAAAAACATGACAACTAATAGGAAAGCATGACGGAACATATATGTAAGGAACCGTAATATCAACAACAAGGTGCGCTCACCTAATCATAGAACTAGACAACAGCATTACATTAAAATTCTACATAAATTTTGAAGGAAAGAACTAACAAATCGGACAAAAAGTTCAAAAAAATCATGATATGAACAGCATTATTGAAGTGCAAACAATACATTGAAAGATAATTCCAGCAAAAGAAGCGGAACGGAGGTTTTGCCGGGAAAGCGCTGAGTGTAAATATGAGATTGAAGAAATTCAGGAATTTGAAGCTATATGTTTCAGCGCAACTGGTTTTCTCCTCCGAGGCCAAATTGGTCCACTGAGAACCGTTATTTGCGTAGAATAATTAGGTCACTACAAATATAATTATGTTTTTATATTTACATAAAAAGACTAGTGTTACGCTAGCACGGCTCAATATTAATTCTTAAAAATTCTACGTTATGTATAATTCTATTATTTAATTAAAAATTTTATGTATTTAATTGATAAATTCTAAGTTGTCATATATTATTATATTTAGATTGATGAAATTTATATAACAATATTTTAAGTTGTTTAAACTTTTGTGACATTGATAATCAATTATATTTTTTAAATAATTTATTTTTTAATTACTGTGATTTATAATATTTTTCCTTCTATTCTACTAATTAGAAGTGACATAGTAAAATTATTATAACAAATACTTGTGAAAATTTTTTAGGTGGTCTCATATAAGACGTCAAGTTAATTTAAAACATCAAAAAATAATTTATATTTTTAAGTGGTCACATATAAGACGTCAAATTAATTTAAAACATCAAAAATAATTTATCATTTTATGTCTATTTTATCTTTTTTTTTATTAAATATGATTAATTTTTTAACACTTATAAGTCACATATAAGACGTCAAATTAATTTAAAACATCAAAAATAATTTATCATTTTATGTCTATTTTATCCTTTTTTTATTAAATATGATTAATTTTTTAACACTTAAATGACTTATAAAAACATCAAAAAATAATTTATTATTTTATGTCTATTTTATCTTTTTTTAATTAAATATTATTAATTTTTTAATACTTAAATGACTTATAATAATTAATTATGAGTGATATAGTAAAATCACGATTAAAGCAATTGAAACAGTCATGCCATAAATGTTTATTTTAATTTTTTTATTAAATATTTTTATTTTTTTAATATGTAAATGACTTATAATAATTAATTAAGAGTAATATAGTAAAATCACAATTGAAGCAGCTGAAGCAGGCATGTCGACCATGAGCAGCCTGCTTCAGCTGCTTCTTTGCCACTTATTATATAGGATGTAAATGGCTTATAATAATTGATATAATTAAGAATAATATAGTAAAATCACAGTTGAAGCAGGCATGTTGACCATGAGCAGTCTGCTTCAGCTGCTTCTTTGCCACTTATTATATACTAGTGGTAATAGGCCTGTGCTGAGCACGGGCCCAACATGCTAAGCTTCAATTTTTAAAATTATTATAAAAGCAGTGAAATAAAATTTTATTAGTAAATAATTTTAAATAATTGAATTTTTTAATTATTTTAATTTATAATATTTTTTCTTTTATTCTATTTTAAGTGACACCGATATAATTTTGAGAGTTAAACAAATATCACGATTAAAGTAGCGAAGCAGACATGTCTAAATGACTTATAATAACCAATTAGAAGTGGTATAGCAAAATTGCTATAAAAATACTTGTAAAAATAATTTAAGTGAGTCCCATCTAAGATGTCAAGTTAATTTAAAACATAAAGAGTTAATTAATCATTTTATGTCTACTTTACTTTTTTTTTAAATCAAATTTATTAACTTTTTAATACATAAATGATCTATAATTAAAGGTACTCTAGTAAATTATGGTTGAAACAGCTGAAGCAGACATGTTATAAATGTCTATTTTACTTATTTATTTTATTAATTATTATTAATTTTCTAGTATGTAAATGACAGCGCCTAAGCGTACACGCAAGTGTACGTGATCTATCAAGCAGTAAAGTGGCCTTCAAGAAAGCCAAGTTATCGATCCCACAAGGACATGATCTAACAACTATTTAATTTCAGTTCACAGTTTAGATTCAATTGGTGCAAGCGTAACCAAAATAGAGTTTTGAGTATTGTAATTGAAATTAAAGTAAACATTGCGGAAAATAAAGTTCTTGAAACAATCAACGGAGTAAATTCTAGTGTTAAAGCACTTCGAACAATCATTCTATGTTATTCAACTTCATTCGTTAATTTGCTTATCTTGGTTGTTGATTCGTAGGGTTAATTGCATGATCATGGTCTCCCGACCTTTAACCGTTTACCTAATTTGGACATTACAACTACATCGTTGAGCGAGGATGTAATAATCTAATGAAGTTCTTTAAAGCTATCATCCTATATGTGAATCAAGTAAGGCATATAAGTATATCCCAGTCCTAGACACTAATCTGAACTCCTTATTTCATACAAGAATACAAATCATACTTTGTTCATTCCCGTGTTCTATCCCCCAATTCCCTCTCCAAAGATCACAAGGGTGACAATAGATGTATTTTCCGGGTGATCAATCTATCAAATAGTTAAATCAAGAATAAACAAACAACCAATAATGATAAGCAAATCAAACGAAATCAATTCAAAACAATCGTACTCATGTTCTTGGATTTAACCCCAGAAAGGGAGTTTTTAGCCACTCATAGCCATAATCAACATCCAAATAATTGTATAAATGATTAAAACCATAAATAAAGATAAATAAAAGAAATAAAAACCTAAAAAGAAGTTGTGGTAGCCTTCAATGTTGTTCCAATTGATCTAGGGGTTCCAAGATGTCCAAAATGTGTTTTAAGACGTTATATTTATAGTAGACAAGTCATAAATCAAATAGGATTAGGTTACCACATAATTATCCTTTATCTGGGCAGAAAAACTCCGCTTTTGATGGCCATCGGGTCGCAGTGGTGGGCTCATCGCTATTAGACCGCGAAGCGGTGAAATCGCGTTAAGATTTTGGATTTGACAATTGCAGATTCACTTTTCACTGTGACGCGGTGCCTTCTTCAACGCTATTAGGACCGCAACACAGTGGGTTACTATTTTGGGCTCCTAATGAATCCAGTGGTGGGTCGTACGCGCCAAGAGGCCTTTCCACGCACCCTCACTCACCCTGGACATTCCAAGTGTCCAAATTGTGTATTGTGCTTCTATTGATCCATTTCAAGCTTTTTTAAGTTGTTTCCACTTGATTTGAATCTTGTATATCATTCATATATCATCATAATCCATTAACCAAGAACCATATAGAATTAAACACAATAATTTAGATCTTAAAACAAGACAACATCCTCAATGGTGAACTAAAAACACGAGCAAAGCATAGGCTTCATTCACTTTGATCTTAAGCTTGTTGTTTTGACTCTTATATTGATCCAATTGACCCTTGAACATTATACCCAAGTTGTTTCACATATAAATACACAATAACAACCTTAGTAACTCATTAAACACGTTAGAACCCAACACGATAGACTAGACAAACACCTAGCTCAAGCTAGTCACACTAGTTTTCTTGGTTGACTTCCAAATGATCATTTTGAATCAAAACTTGTGTGAAAACACCATAAAACATTGTAAGCACATACTTGGACACTTAGATGAACATTTATATCATTATCAACACATATAGCACAAGAATCATCCTCTAAACAAGGCTAAATAAGCTAGAATAGTAACGCTAGAATGCATAAATACACCCATCACCATCCCACACTTCAAGCCTTGTTCGTCCTTGAACAACCCTTAACTATAAGCATCATGAGCTGAAGAGACTCCATACTTCTACTAAATACAAGACACTCAAGCTAGTACTACAATGACTACACGGAATGCAAGTTTCTACTCTAAGCATGTTACAAACACAATTGAAAGCTCATGAACACTACTTAAAAATATCTTAGTCTCAAGAGTTGACTCACCAATTGGAAAACTCATGCATATTGCTCAATCAAGAACATCCTACAAAACAACCATATTCATCAAGCATGTTCCCCTCACAACAAGAGAGTTACCCATAATCATTCACAATTAAGCAATTTATAACATGATGGGTACAAGAATCAAATTACACTCACTCTCACAAAGAATTCACAAGTTACACACAATGAACCATAAGCTTGCCCTTAGTGTAGTGCTCCACTAATATCAGAATAATGAACTTAGAATCAATTAGGTCTTTTCTGGGTTGTAATATAAGCTATGGGACGGGTAGGAACTATTTGAGAATAGTGACTAGCCTCTCTAAGCGCTTTAATACACTACATCATACATTTAAAACCAATCTCCAACAACCAAATTACACTTTTTTCATCCACCCATATCTTTTGTTTTGCCCCATCTCTTTGAAGCATTTTCACAAACACATGGTGGAAGTATTGTTTATTACTACATGAATCAATTTTTTTTATTTTTCACAACCATGGTAATATTTCTAGATCAATGTCTATCACTCCCAACCACCACACATCGATTATCAACACCAATAATTATTACCTTGGGGCATTAATTTCACCTTTCTCCTTTTATTTTTCAAACTCTTTACTCAATTAATTTTTTATTAAAGCACCTAGGAGCTTTTGGATCAAATTAAGGTCTATCAAATAAGGGTTTAGCTACGTATGAGGTTGTCAAAGAAAAGCTAAAGGCTCAATAAGGTTGACTAGGAATACGCACAAAGGGTAGGTGAAAAAGAAGGTATAAAATAAGGCTATCAAAGAAATGCCTATATCATCTCCTAAACCCACGTTCATTATTTCACTTTTTACACACACCGGTCAAGTTCTAGACATCACATGCAGCAACAAATATACAAATACCTTACACGCACATGGCACATGCTCAATTTAATAGGATCATCATAGACTCTCAACCAAACAAAAGCATGAATTCAAATTTAAGCCACAAGTACTAGAGTCACAAACACGAGCCTAAGAGTCTCAAAAGTTGTAATTAGCATCAATTAACATGCTTATACAATCGAACCACTTGCACCATGCAATAAAAAATAACTCCAACTCAAATATCTTCCACAAAGAAATTTTAAATTGAGCCAAAAATTAGGAATTTCCCCAACCCCACACTTAAAAATCTACTTTGTCCCCAAAGTGACTTAAAAGTAAGAGATAGAAACACTCTTTGAGGCCTCAGGCCTAGCTAGTAGCAACTTTACACATAAAGAAGGTCCGTGGACCCTACACTCGGTCTTTGTCATGCTCCTTAACTCAAATTTTTGGTACTTAGACCTCCCATCAACCTGTGACTCAACAAAACAAAAACTACGTGAAGTAAAAACTAAAAACTAAAAATATAACATACCTACTTAAGTTGGGTTGCCTCCCAAGAAGTGCCTAATTTAGGGTCGCGATAATTAACGACTTAGACGTTCTCTTTCCGTCTCTTTCTCACACTTGCTCTCCATCTTCTTATTCTATTTACCCCTCTTGGGTGTGAATGCTCAAGGGTACCTTCTTTTTCAACTTTAGTCTTTTCAGGCCTATCAATTTCCATCATGTCAGGTTGTGGTATTAGAGCTATGGGTTGCTCAATGAGGGTATCAGAAGAGGCCCTTGATGGATTAACCACCCCACACTTATCCCCTTCAATTACAGAAATCATGCACAAGTCTTTATAGTGGGACAGTGTGTTAAGCGACTTATAAACTTTAAATAATGCCTCTTCATCCTCCAACCTCATTTTGAGCATACCCTCTCTTATATCAATCAACGTTCCTCCCGTTGCTAAGAATGGACGCCCTAAGATGATTGGTTCCTGTTCGTTTGCTTGAAAATCTAGAACAATAAAGTCAACAGGAATAATAAATTTACCAACCTTTATGGGGACATCCTCAATAATTCCTTGCGGGGGGGTTATGGTCCCGTTCGCCAATTGTAATTGTACAGAGCTCGGTTTAGGTTTCCCCAAGCCCAATGTATAAAACAAAGATAGGGGCATCAAGTTAATACTTGCCCCTAAATCACTAAGTGACTGCACCACTTTGTTGTTGCCAATCTGAATGGGTAGATTAAAATTCCCTGGGACCTAAAGATTTTTCGGCATCTTTTGATTAACCATAAAACTACACTCTTCAGTGAGTGCTACCACTTCTACATCATACAATTTAACTTTATTAGCCAACACATCCCCCGAGTACTTAGCGTACTTAGGCATACCCTACAAAATATCTAACAAAGGTAAGTTAATGTGAAGCTCTCTTAACGTGTCAAAGAACTTCTTGAAACAAGCATCCTCCTTCACTTTTATTTGCCTCTAAGGAAAAGAAAGTGGCGACATCTTCTTTTTCTCTGGTTCAGCAACTTTAGTTTTCAAGTACTCAAACTTCCTTGAATTATCGACAACTTTTTTGGATACATGTTGAATCACCACCTCAACATCTACCTCCTTAGTTACCTTTGGAGGTTCTCCATGAAGCTCATTACCACTCCTCAAGGTGTTTGCCATAGTTTGTTTTGGATTTTATGTATCTCCGAGCAACCCACCTTGAGGCCTGGCATTTAATGTTTGTGATAACTACCCCAACCGCAACTCTAAAATTCTCCTGGCAGCTTGCTGATTTTTTACATCCGCAGCCAACTGTGTCTGATTAGCTAGAATTTGCTTCACCATTTCTTCCATATTACTAGTTGACTGAGTTCGTTGTGCTTGTGGTTGCTGCATTTGTTGTTATTGGGCATTCCAGGGCTAATTTAGTGGTTGATTCTGCCACTTCATATTGTAGGCATTCTCATAGTTTTGCCTTTGAGCATTTCCTACATACATCACAGATTCAAGATTGGCTGCACACATGGCCACAGAATGACTACTGTTTCCACAGACCTTGCACCAACCACTAGTTTGCTGAACTGCATTAACTGCTGCATTAGGATGTGTTGCTCCTAATTTCAGGCTGCTGAACTGAGTGTTTATCATATTTTGCAATGCCACAACCTGAGCTGATAAAGTGGTAAATTGGTCCACCTACAATACACCTGCAATTTTCTTTGTTGCACTCCTAAAATCATCATGCCATTCTGGATTTCCTTGAGCTATGAAGTTCAGTAAAGTGTATATCTCATCATATGTCATCTCAAGAGATTCACCACCTACAACAGAATCTAATAAAATTTTCATATTGTGATCAAGAGCCTTTACAAAAGTATGAGAAAGTAGCTCATTAGACTGTTGATGGTGTGGACAGTCCCGAAGAAGAGCCTTGAAGTGCTCCCAATCATGATGAAGATTCTCATCTGGCTTCTGTTTGAAGCACACTATCTCAATGCGAAGTCTCGCAGTCTTACCAGACGGGAAAAACCAAATAAGGAATTTTATGGCCATGTCATCCCATGATATGATTGAGTTTGTCGGTTCCATATTCAACCACTTTTTTGCTTCCCAATCAGTGAAAAGGGAAAAAATGAAATCCTCACATAGTCTGTATTCACACCCGTAGGAATGAATATGTCACTGATTTCCAAAAAATTTTGCAAATGGACCTATGGATCTTCATGTGAAAGCCATATGAACAGTCCACTGCTAATCAGAAGTTGTACCATATTCTGTTTGAGCTCGACATTACCTCTAACTGTCGGCTTTTAAAATGGGGAGGTCAAATTAGTTAGAAGTGGGATTGCCACTTCTTTGACTGTCCTGTGAGCTGCTTATTCATCAGTCATGATGGCAGGATTCTCCTGGTCTTTTTAGCTTTGCGGAATTTGGGGGAGAAATATTGATTCTCTCCTTTTTTTATGAAATTGTTGCTCAAGTTAGGGGCTTGGTTCTACCAAATCCCTATCCCTTGCCAGCTTACTAACTTGTTTTCTGCAAATACACAAATAAGACCAAGCGTAAAACAATAAATAAATCTAAAAAGAAAAACTTAAATAAAAATAGATTCCAAATTTCAAATCCCTGTCAACGGCGCCAAAAACTTGACAGCACCCAAGCGCACACGCAAGTGTACGTGGTTAACCAAGTAGTAAAATGGCCTTCAAGAAAGCCGAGTTATCGATCCCATAGGGACTTGATTTAACAACTATTTGATTTTAGTTCACAGTTTAGATTCAATTGGGGCAAGCGTAACCAAAATAGAGTTTTTAATATTGTAATTAAAATTAAATAACAATCCAGAAAATAAAGGTCTTAAAACAATCAACGGAGTAAAGCCCCGGTTTAAAGCACTTCGAACGATCATACTATGTTATTAAAAATTATTCGTTAATTTTCTTATCTTGGTTGTTGATTCGTAAGGTTAATTGCATGATCACGTTTACCCGACCTCTAGCCATTTACCTAATTTGGACATTACAACTACATCGTTGAGCGAGGATGTAATAATCTAATGAAGTTCATTAAATCTATTATCCTACGTGTGAATCAAGTAAGGCATCTAAGTACATCTCTGTCCTAGATACTAATATGAATTCCTTATTTCATAAAAGAAAACAAATCATACTTTGTTGATTCCCGTGTTCTATCCCCCAATTCCCTCTCCCAAGATCACAAGGGTGACAATTTATGTATTTTCCGGGTGATCAATCTATAAAATAGTCAAATCAAGAATAAACAAACAACCAATAGTGATAAGCAAATCAAACGAAATCAATTCAAAACAATCGTACTCATGTTCTTGGCTTTAACCCCGGAAAGGGAGTTTTTAGCCACTCATAGCCATAATCAATATCCAAATAATTGTATAAATGAGTAAAACCATAAATAAAGATAAATAAAAGAAATTAAAACCTAAAACGAATTTTTGGTAGCCTCCAATGTTGTTCCAATTGATCTAGGGGTTCCAAGATGTCCAAAATGTGTTTTAAGACGTTATATTTATAGTAGACAAGTCATAAACCAAATAGGATTAGGTTTCCACATAATTATCCTTTATCTGGGCAGAAAAACTCCTCTTTTGATGGCCATCGGGTCGCAGTGGTAGGCTCATCGCTATTAGACCGCGAAGCTGTCAAATCACGTTAAGATTTTGGATTTGACAATTGCAGATTTACTTTTCACTGTGACGCGGTGCCTCCTTCAACGCTATTAGGACCGCGTCATAGTGGGTTACCATTTTGGGTACCTTATGAATCCAGTGGTGTGTCGCACGCTCCAAGAGGCCTTTCCACGCACCCTCACTCACCCTGGACATTCCAAGTGTCCAAATTCTGTATTGTGCTTTTATTGATCAATTTCAAGCCATTTTAAGTTGTTTCCACTTGATTTGAAGCTTGTATATCATTCATATATCATCATAATCCATTAACCAAGAACCATATAGCATTAAACACAATAATTTAGATTTTAAAATAAGACAACATCCTCAATGGTGAACTAAAAACACGAGCTAAGCATAAGTTTCATTCACTTTGATCTTAAGCTTGTTGTTTTGACTCTTGTCTTGGTCCAATTGACCCTTGAACATTAAACCCAAGTTTTTTCACATATAAATACACAATAACAATCTTAGTAACTCATTAAATTCGTTAGAACCCAACACGATAGACTAGACAAACACCTAGCTCAAGCTAGTCACACTAGTTTTCTCGATTGACTTCCAAATGATCAATTTGAATCAAAACTTGTGTGAAAACACCATAAAACATTGTAAGCACATACTTGGACACTTGGATGAACATTTATATCATTATCAACACATATAGCACTAGAATCATCCTCTAAACAAGGCTAAATAGGCTAGAATAGTAACGCTAGAATGCATAAATACACCCAACATCACCATCCCACACTTCAAACCTTGTTCGTCCTCGAACAAACCTTAACTATAAGCATCATGAGCTGAAGAGACTCCATACTTCTACTAAATGCAAGACACTCAAGCTAGTACTACAATGACTACTCGGAATGCAAGTTTCTACTCTAAGCATGTTACAAACACAATTGAAAGCTCATGAACACTACTTCAAAATATCTTAGCCTCAAGAGTTGACTCACCAATTGGAAAACTCATGCATATTGCTCAATCAAGAACATCCTACAAAACAACCATATTCATCAAGCATGTTCCCCTCACAACAAGAGAGTTACCCATAATTACTCATAATTAAGCAATTTATAACATGATGGGTACAAGAATCAAATTACACTCACTCTCACAAAGAATTCACAAGTTACACACAATGAATCATAGGCTTGCCCTTAGTGTAGTGCTCCACTAATATCAGAATAATGAACTTAGAATCAATTAGGTCTTTTCTGGGTTGTAATGTAGGCTATGGGACGGGTAAGAACTATTTGAGAATAGTGACTAACCTCTCTAAGCGCTTTAATATACTACATCATACATTTAAAACCAATCTCTAATAACCAAATTACACTTTTTCCATCCACCCATATCTTTTGTTTTGCCCCATCTCTTTGAAGCATTTTCACAAACACATGGTGGAAGTATTGTTTATTACTACATGAATTAATTTTTTTCCTTTTTCACAACTATGGTAATATTTTTAGCTCAATGTCTATCAGTTACAACCACCACACATCGATTATCAACACCAATAATTACTACCTTGGGGCATCAATTTCACCCTTTTCCTTTTATTTTTCAAACTCTTTACTCAATTAATTTTTTATTAAAGCACCTAGGAGCTTTTGGATCAAATTAAGGTCTATCAAATAAGGGTTTGGCTACTTATGAGGTTGTCAAAGAAAATCTAAAGGCTCAAGGAGGTTGACTAGGATTATGCACAAAGGGTAGGTAAAAAAGAAGGTATAAAACAAGGCTATCAAAGAAATGCCTATATCATCTCATAAACCCACGTTCTTTATTTCTCCTTGCACACACACCGATCAAGTTCTAGACATCACATGTAGAAAGAATTATACAAATACCTTACACGCACATGCTCAATTTAATTGGACCATCATAAGCTCTCAACCAAAAAAAACATGAATTCAACTTTAAGCCATAAGTACTAGAGTCACAAAGACGAGCCTAACAGTCTCAGAAGTAGTAATTCGCAATAATTAACATGCTTATACAATCAAACCACTTGCACCATGCAATAAAAAATAACACCAACTCAAATATCTTACACAATTATTTTTTAAATTGAGCCAAAAATGTAGAATTTCCCCAACCCCACACTTAAAAATCTACTTTGTCCCCAAAGTGACTTAAAAGTAAGAGATAGAAATACTCTTTGAGGCCTCTAGGCCTAGCTAGTAGCATCTTTACACATAAAGAAGGTCCGTGGACCCTATACTCGGTCTTTGTCATGCTCTTTAACTCAGATTTTTCGTACTCAGACCTCCCGTCAACCTGCGACTCAACAAAACAAAAACTACGTGAAGTAAAAACTAAAAACTAAAAATATAACATACCTACTTAACTTGGGTTGCCTCCCAAGCAGTGCCTAATTTAGTGTCGCGACAATTAACGTCATAGTCGTTCTCTTTCCGTCTCTTTCTCACACTTGCTCTCCATCTTCTTATTCTTTTTACCCCTCTTGGGTGTGAACGCTCAAGGGTACCTTCTTTTTCAACTTTAGCCTTTGCAGGCCCATCAATTTCCATCATGTCAGGTTGTGGTATTAGAGCCTTGGGTTGCTCAATGAGGGTGTCAAAAGAGGCCCTTGATGGATTAACCACCCCACACTTTTCCCCTTCAATTATTGAAATCTTGCACAAGTCTTTATAGTGGAACAGTGTGTTAAGCGACTTATAAACTTTAAATAATGCCTCTCTATCCTCCAACCTCATTTTGAGCATACCCTCTCTTATATCAATCAACGTTCCTCCCGTTGCTAAGAATGGACGCCCTAAGATGATTGGTTCCTGTTCGTTTGCTTGAAAATCTAGAACAATAAAGTCAACAGGAATAATAAATTTACCAACCTTTATGGGGACATCCTCAATAATTCCTTGCGGGGGGGTTATGGTCCCGTTCGCCAATTGTAATTGTACAGAGCTCGGTTTAGGTTTCCCCAAGCCCAATGTATAAAACAAAGATAGGGGCATCAAGTTAATACTTGCCCCTAAATCACTAAGTGACTGCACCACTTTGTTGTTGCCAATCTGAATGGGGAGATTAAACTTCCCTGGGACCTTAAGCTTTTTTCGGCATCTTTTGATTAACCATAAAACTACACTCTTCAGTGAGTGCTACCACTTCTACATCATACAATTTAACTTTATTAGCCACCACATCCCTCGAGTACTTAGCATACTTGGTCATACCCTACAAAATATCTAACAAAGGTAAGTTAATGTGAAGCTCTCTTAACATGTCAAAGAACTTCTTGAAACAAACATCCTCCTTCATTTTTATTTGTCTCTAAGAAAAAGAAAGTGGCGACATCTGTTTCTTCTCTGGTTCAGTAACTTTAGTTTTCAAGTGCTCAAACATCCTTGAATTATCAACAACTTTTTTGGATACATATTGGATTACCACCTCAACATCTACCTCCTTAGTTACCTTTGGAGGTTCTCCATGAAGCTCTTTACCACTCCTCAAGGTGATTGCCATAGTTTGTTTTTGATTTTATGTATCTCTGGACAACCCACCTTGAGGCCTGGCATTTAATGTTTGTGATAACTACCCCAACCGCAACTCTAAAATTCTTGTGGCAGCTTGATGATTTTTCACATCCACAACCAACTGTGTCTGATTAGCTAAAATCTGTTTCATCATCTCTTCCATATTGCTAGTTGACTGAGTTCCTTGTGCTTGTGGTTGCTGCATTTGTTGTTGTTGGGCATTCCAGGGCTAATTTAGTGGTTGAGTATGCCACTTCATGTTATAGGCATTCTCATAATTTTGCCTTTGAGCATTTCCTACATACATCACAGATTCAAGATTGGCTGCACACATGGCCACAGAATGACCACTGTTTCCATAGACCTCGCACCAACCACTAGTTTGCTGAACTGCATTAACTGCTGCATTAGGCTGTGTAGCTCCTAATTTCAGGCTGCTGAACTGAGTGTTTATCATATTTTGCAATGCCACAACTTGAGCTGATAAAGCGGTAAATTGGTCAACCTACAATACACCTGTAATTTTCTTTGTTGCATCCTAGAATCACCATACCACTCTGGATTTCCTTGAGATATGCAGTTCAGTGAAGTGTTGTGATGCCCTGGAATTTTTTTTTCCGTTAAGATCTCAGACGAAAATATGTTGAATTCTGTTCTTTATCGTGATTAATAATTTTTTTATGTGGAATTTCTGGATATGCAACCCATCATCGCGTAGAGAATTGAATAATCTTTCCAACGATATATTGATCATCCAAAACGGACACTCGAGCGATGAGTTATGATCATTCCGATCTAACCGTGAATAGTGGTGAACAGTAAATGTGCAGGAAAAAATACTGAGGCCAGGCGAATTTTAGGGTCAACTTCAAACGATCATAACTACTTGTACATAATGATCTGGGTAAGCTACTATATATCAACATAAAGCTCTGAAAGTCCTCTTTCAAATGAAATTGGTTTCATCCAATTTGGACATTGGAGTAAAAGGTTATGGTCGATCTACTTCATCCTATCAAAACAGTCCACCAAAGGACAGATTTGACATTATTTGATTTTTGAGGGTATTTTTGTCATTCCCACTCCAATCCATCCGGGTAAACCATGGATTTAAGTCCATTAAGAGCATTCAATAGCTCATTTTTCTCCAAAATTTCCTAAGGCTCAAACCCCAACCCTACTACTCCAAATTTCATCCTTCTATGTCTCTTGATTGAACCGTAGAAATTTTAAACTGATTTAGATTCGAGTTGATCATGTTAAGGGCTTTGAGAAGCACCCTTTATTTTCGTGAATAAAGTTCCGGAGTAGGAAGTTCATATTCATCTTCCATTTTTAGGTATGTGGGGCTTTGAACAAGATTATCCTTTCGATTTTGTGCCCGTTATTTTTGTTGAATTACATTGACATGAGATTTTACATGTTTTACCATGAATTGGAAATATGGTTTTATATCTTATATTATTGTCCATGAGCTATGGGATTATGTCATCCGATATGTGTATGATGTTGAGATGGAATTATGTCCAAAAAGTATTTGATTATGAGAGTATGATGATTTAATTTGTTAAGCCTTGATTTATACTACCATTCCACTATTTCCTTATTATGAATTTATAATTGATATTGGAAATTCTATATCCCTACTATGGGTTGATGTCTCAAGTACCTTTAAATGAGAGTTGGATGGCAAATTGAGAAATGTTGATATTGAAGTTGCAATGAGTCTTGGTATTTTTCGGATGGTTTTGATGAGTTAAATTGTTGAAAATATTATGTATTGAGTCTTCATATCCTTGTCCAAATGTCGATTCGGTTATGGTTCAATGCATTGATACCTTGTTGATGTTGAGGAAGATTAAAATGTTTTGAGCTAAAATGTGTTGAGTTAGGAATCCACAAATTGATATGATTTGATAAATGAGAAAGAGATTTGATTTGGTCTTTATGATAGACCCTTATGATGTTGTGGTGGATTTCCTAACGCGTTCTGAGCTTGTCGGGGAGTAGTACTTAGCACCGAGAGGGAAATTAGGTATCTCCCCAAACCTATGTGCCACCGTAGGGTTGTTTGATGATGATATTATTGGCCAGAGAGCCCAATTATGATTATTGTAGTTTTAAGGTCATACTCCCTGGCAAAGAGTATGACGCTCCCGCCAATGGGGGTTTCAAACATTGGTATTCCACGTAGCTCACGTGGGGTTGTCGGTTATAGGAAACTCCCCTGTCCATAAGAGTCATGTTTATTGAAATACCGAGTCACTCCGAGTTTTGATGTGGTAAGTCAAGTTGCCTATGATGATCTATAATGATTTATGAGGTTTTTCTCCTATATTTCCTATCTAAGATGTTATGAGTTGCATGATTCAATGTCACTCAAGCCAGGTGTGTCATTATGGTCCGTATGTACGTTTTTACAAAATTTATGATATTATTTATATTTTGCATGCGCCCCCACATACTCAGTACGTATCTTGTGCTGGCCCACATATTTCTCTATGGGCTACATTCTTACCATGATGTAGGTTCAGGTACTCAGCCGCAGCCGCGACAGTGATATTCGAGTGTCGCATCTACGTTTCTTCAGTGGTGAGTCCTCATGGTTCGAGGACCAAGTTGCTAGTTTTGGTGCTGTTGTTTTGTGATCCCTTTGGTCTGTTGAGTCAGTTGGGGGTTTGTCCCAATGGCTCGTTGATTTTATTGTATAGAGGCTATGTCAGACTAGTGTATTGTTGGGTTGGTTGTGTATAGACATTCCATATATGTACAGTCTAACGATATTCTGTGCCATGTGCGATGTGATATGATATGTACTTATATATATATATCCTTAGTGTAGCGTGTATGTTGTTGGGTTGGAACCCAAGGGTAGTGTTTTGGCATAAAGGGTTAGCTTGAGGCTACGTGTAGCCTTGGGCACCGTATGGCATCTCGGGATGATATTTTGGGGCGTTACAAACTTGGTATCAGAGCCTAAGGTTGTGAAGAGTCCTAGGGAGTCTGACAAGCCGCGTTACGTAGAGTCTTGAGCATCGGTGTGTAGCGCGCCACACCTATGGTCAAGAGGCTGCGGGGCGTTCTAAAAAAAGTCATTTCTTTCTTTCTACAAGAGTCTATCATGCTTACAACTATTTTCTTTTACTATTAATTCGTGCGTTCTTACGACAGAAAATGCCTCCATGTCGAGCTCGCGGAAACAACAACCAACCTCAACCCGTTGATCCGTTACATGAGACGGTATCCCATGCCGAATTTTGGGTAGCTTTTCAGATGCTAGCCCAGGCAGTTACCGCTAATACTCAGGCCAACACTCCACCTCCACAGGAAAATAATTCGGCAACAGCACATATTCATGATTTTATGCGGATGAATCCGCCAGAGTTTCATGGGTCGAGAGAAGGTGAGGACCCGCAGATGTATGTTGATGAAATGAAGAAAATTACACAGATTATGCACGTGATCGAGGAAGAAAGTGTGGAGCTGGCTTCTTATCGGTTGAAGAATATTGCCTATGATTGGGTGCAGATGTGGAATAAGGGTAGAGAGGAAGATACCGCTCCGGTGACTTGGCAATTATTCCAAGATGCTTTCTTGGATAGATTCTTTCCTCTTGAGTTACGGGAAGCTAAGATTGAGGAGTTTATGAATTTGAGACAAGGCTCCATGTCGGTTAAGGAGTATTGTCTTAAGTTTAATCAGTTATCGAAGTACGCTCCCAATATGATGGCTGACTCGAGGACTAGTATGAGCAAGTTTCTAACTGGGGTGTCGAGTTATGTGGTGAAAGAATATAGATCTTCTATGATCAACAGGGAGATTGATCTTCCTAGGTTAATGATTCACGCCTAACAGATTGAGTCAGACAAGATAAAGGAACGAGAAAGAGTCAGAGGGATTAAAAGAGTCAGATCGGAGCAACAGGGGTCTGGTCAGACTAGATTCTTCGGAGGCAGTCACCCTCACTTTCAGAGATGTCCATTTATACCTGCTCCTTCCTCAGCTAGTGCTCCCGTATATCGGGGCAGACAGAAGCTCGAGAATAGGCCGGTACCTTCCAGGTCTCAGGACAGTGTAAGCAACCGGCCTCATCCTCCTTCGTGTGCTAAGTGTGGTAAAGACCATTTTGGGGAGTGTTATATGGGGCAGTGAGGCTGTTTTGGTTGTGGCAAGTTGGGCCACATACTTATAGACTGCCCGTATGCCAGACAGCGGAGTCGTGATAACCGTCCCCAGAGTCAGGCTACCAGTGCCCTGCCTCCCGCAGCCCGTCCAGTTCCTCCTCAGGGTGCTTCATCTAGTACTGTTGGCGGTCAACGCAAGAATTATTTCTATGCTATACCACCCCGTCAGAAGCAGAAGGAATCTCCCAATGTTGTCACTGGTATTCTCCATGTTTTCTATTTTGATGTCTATGTGTTGATGGACCTCGGTTCAAGTTTTTCTTATGTGACACCTCTGGTTGCTGTAAATTTTGAAACGGATCCTGAACTAATTTCTGAGCCTATTTTGGTTTCTACTCCGGTAGGAGAGTCTGTCATTGCTAAGCGGGTGTATAAGAAATGTCCCATTACTATCTTTCATCGGGTTATGTATGCTGATTTGATTGAGCTAGATATGGTTGACTTTGATATCATTCTGGGTATCGATTGGCTTCACTTATGCTATGCGTCTATTGATTGTCGTGCCCGTGTGGTCAAGTTTCAGTTTCCTGATGAACCTATCCTCGAATGGTCCGAGAGTTCTGTGATTCCTAAGGGTCATTTCATATCCTATCTCAAAGCTAGGAAGTTGATTTCCAAGGGTTGCATCCACCATTTGGTTCGGGTTAAAAACACTAAGTCTGTAACCCCGACCATTCAGTCAATTAATGTTGTTAATGAGTTTCTTGATATCTTTCCGAAATATCTCCTTGGAATACCTCTTGATAGAGAGATAGAGTTCGGGATTGACCTTCTTCCCGATACTCAGCCTATTTCCATTCCTCCATATCGCATGGCTCCCGCGGAACTTAAAGAGTTGAAGGAGCAATTGAAAGATCTTTTAGTCAAAAGCTTTATCAAACCTAGTATGTCCCCGTGGGGTGCACCTGTCCTGTTTGTGCGTAAGAAAGATGGTTCTTTGCGGATGGTTATTGATTACCGGCAACTTAATAGGGTTACTATCAAGAATAAATATTCGCTTCCTCGAATTGATGATTTATTTGATCAATTGCAAGGTGCGATCTACTTTTCGAAGATAGACCTCAGATCTGGTTATCACCAACTTAAGGTTAGGGAATGTGATATCCCCAAGATAGCCTTCCGAACCCGTTACGGTTATTTTGAATTTCTAGTGATGTCTTTCGGGTTAACTAATGCTCCAGCGGATTTCATGGATCTTATGAACCGTGTATTCCGGCCATATCTTGATTTTTTTGTAATAGTGTTCCTTGATGATATTCTTATTTACTCCCGAAGTGAGGGTGATCACGCGGATCATCTCCGAATCGTGTTGGAAACTCTTCGAACTCATCGATTGTATGCTAAGTTCAGTAAGTATGAGTTCTGGTTGAACTCTGTAGCCTTAGTGGGTCATGTTGTTTATTTCGAAGGTATTAGAGTTGATCCTCAAAAGATAGAGGCTATATAGAGTTGGCCTAGACCTATTTCTCTTTCTGATATCCGAAGTTTCTTGGGTCTAGCTGGTTATTATCATCACTTTGTTGAAGGGTTTTCATCTATTGCGTCTCCTATGACCCGTTTGACCTAAAAGAAAGTGAAGTTCCTGTGGTCCGAATCTTGCGAGAAGAGTTTTCAGGAGTTGAAGGCTCGACTCACTTTAGCCCCTGTGTTGACTTTGCCTGACGGTGTTGATAGTTTTATGGTGTATTGCGATGCTTCCAGAGTCGGTTTGGGTTGTGTATTGATGCAAAAGGGCAAGGTTATAGCATATGCTTCCAGGAAGCTAAAGCCTCATGAGAAGAATTATCCTACCCATGACCTTGAATTAGCTGCTGTGGTTTTTGCTTTGAAAATTAGGAGACATTATTTGTATGGTGTCCATGTCGACGTCTTCACGGACCATAAGAGCTTGCAGTATGTATTCACCCAAAAGAAGTTGAATCTTAGGCAGAGACGATGGTTAGAACTGTTGAAAGATTATGATATGAGCGTGCTATATCATCTGGGAAAGACCAATGTAGTAGCAGATGCCCTTAGTAGGAAGTCCATGGGTAGCGTAGAAAATGTGGAGATTGGTAAGAAGGAGTTAGCCCGTGAGGTACATCGTTTGGCTAGATTGGGGGTTAGGTTGTTTGGTGATGCTGAGGGTAGTATAGGAGTGCAAAGCGGTTCCGAATCCTCTTTAGTTTCGGAAGTGAAGGAGAAGCAAGACAAGGATCCTACCTTGGTCAAGTTAAAAGAGTCAGTTAAAGACCCAAAGGTAGAGGTTTTCTCCCAAGGGAGAGGTAGCGTTTTGATACTCTGAGAAAGATTATGTGTTCCTGATGTTGATAACTTGAAGTAGAGGATTATGGCGGAAGCGCATGGTACGCGATACTCCATCCATCATGGTGCTACCAAGATGTACCATGATTTGCGAGAAATCTATTGGTGGAACAGTATGGAGAGGAACATAGCAGAATTTGTGGCGAAGTGTTCCACGTGTCAACAGGTTAAAATAGAGCATCAAAGGACCAGTGACGTGAATCAAGAGTTTAGCATTCCTACTTGGAAGTGGGAAGAAGTGAATATGGACTTCATAGTTGGTTTGCCTCCTTCTCATCGCCATCATGATTCGATTTGGGTTGTCGTAGATCGGCTGACAAAATCAGCTCATTTCTTGCCTGTTCATTCATCGTATAAGCCTGAAGATTATGCTAGAATATATATTCAGGAACTCGTTAGACTTCATGGAATCCCTTTGGCTATTATTTCTGACAGAGGTACACTGTTTACCTCTCAGTTTTGGAAATCTTTCCAGAAGGGTCTCGGTACCCGAATTCGTTTAAGTTTTACTTTCCATCCGCAAACAGATGGTCAGGCCGAGCAGACCATTCAGACTTTAGAAGATATGTTGAGGGCTTGTGTGCTTGATTTTAAAGGTAGTTGGGATGAGCACTTAGCATTAATCAAGTTTTCTTACAATAACAGTTTTCATGCTACTATTGGAATGACCCCGTTTGAAGCTTTGTATGGTAGAAGCTGTAGATCACCTATTGGTTGGTTTAAAGTTGGTGAGGCTGCCGCGACTGGACCGGATGCGGTGTTCGAGGCCATGGAGAAGGTTAAGTTAATTCGGGAAAGGTTGAAAACCACCCAAAGTAGTCAAAAATCATACGGAGATGTAAGGAGGAAAGACCTTGAATTTGATGTTGGTGATTTAGTGTACTTGAAAGTTTCACCCATGAAAGGGGTGAAGAGATTTGGGAAGAAAGGAAAACTAAGTCCCCGTTACATTGGTCCCTATAAGATTGTGGATCGCATTAGGAAGGTAGCATTCAAGGTTGAATTGCCCGCGGAGTTATCTAACGTCCATCTGGTTTTCCATGTTTCTATGCTTAAGAAGTCTATTAGTGTTTCTGTTGTGATTGATCCTTCCGAAAGCTCGGGTATTCAAGATAGTCTTTCATATGAAGAGATTCCGGTTGAGGTTTTTGACTTTTAAGTTCGTAGGCTAAGAAACAAGGAAGTTCCTTTGGTTAAAGTGCTTTGGCGAAATCAATCCGTGGAGAGTGCTACTTGGGAAGCCGAAGCGGATATGCACGCGAAATATCCCCACCTCTTTCATATGAATCCTGAGCATGTCAAAGGTATCGTTCTCTTTTGATTTAATCCTTATTGCTATGTTTATCTTGGCTTATGTTTTTTCTATGATATCCAAAAAAAATCTAGAATGGAGTATATGCTTGGGCAAGATGACTTTTCTCTATATACTCATTTTTATAGTATTCTTGACCTACCTATCAACATTCGGGGATGAATGTTTCCAAGGGGGAGATGATGTGATGCCCCGGAAAAAAAAATTCTGTTAAGATCTCGAATGAAAATGTGTTGAATTCTGTTCTTTATCGTGATTAATAATTTTTTTGTGTGGAATTTCTGGATATGCGTCCCGTCATCGCGTAGAAAATCGAATAAGCTTTCCAACAATATGTGGATCATCCAAAACGGACACTCGATCGATGAGTTATGATTATTCCGATCTAACCGTGAATAGTGGTGAACAATAAATGTGCAGGAAAAAAATACTGAGGCCAGGTGAATTTTAGGGTCAACTTCAAACGATCATAACTCCTTGTACATAATGATATGGGTAAGCTACTATATATCAACAGAAAGCTCTGAAAGTCCTTTTTCCAATGAAATTGGTTTCATCCAATTTGACCATCGGAGCAAAAAGTTAAGGTCGATCTACTTCAGCCTATCAAAACAGTCCATCAAAGGACAAATTTGACATTATTTGATTTTTAAGGGTATTTTTGTCATTCCCACTCCAATCCATCTGGTTAAACCATGGATTTAAGTCCATTAAGAGCATTCAATAGCTCATTTTTCTCCAAAATTTCCTAAGGCTCAAACCCCAACCCTACTACTCCAAATTTCATCCTTCTATGTCTCTTGATTGAACCGTAGAAATTTCAAATTGATTTGGGATTCTAGTTGATCATGTTAAGGGCTTCGAGAAGCACCTTTTATTTTCGTGAATAAAGTTCCGGAGTAGGAAGTTCATATTCATCTTCCATTTTTAGATATGTGGGGCTTTGAACAAGATTATCCTTTCGATCTTGTGCCCGATATTTTTGTTGAATTACATTGACATGAGATTTTACATGTTTTACCATGAATTAGAAATATGGTTTTAAATCTTATATTATTGTCCATGAGCTATGGGATTATGTCATCCGATATGTGTATGATGTTGATATGGAATTATGTCCAAAAAGTATTTGATTATGAGAGTATGATGATTTAATTTGTTAAGCCTTGATTTATACTACCATTCCACTATTTCCTTATTATGAATTTATAATTGATATTGGAAATTCTATATCCCTACTATGGGTTGATGTCTCAAGTACCTTTAAATGAGAGTTGGATGACAAATTGAGAAATGTTGATATTGAAGTTGCAATGAGTCATGGTATTTTTCGGATGGTTTTGATGAGTTAAATTATTTAAAATATTATGTATTGAGTCTTCATATCCTTGTTCAAATGTCGAGTCGGTTATGGTTCAATGCATTGATACCTTGTTGATGTTGAGGAAGATTAAAATGTTTTGAGCTAAAATGTGTTGAATTAGGAATCCACAAATTGATATGATTTGATAAATGAGAAAGAGATTTGATTTGGTCTTTACGATAGACCCTTGTGATGTAGTGGTGGATTTTCTAACGACTTCTAAGCTTGTCGGGGAGTAGTACTTAGCACTGAGAGGGAAATTTGGTATTTCCCCAAACCTTTGTGCCACCGTAGGGTTGTTTGATGATGATATTATTGGCCAGAGAGCCCTATTGTGATTATTGCAGTTTTAAGGTCGTGCTCCCTGGCAAAGAGTATGACGCTCCCGCCAACGGGGGTTTCAAACATTGGTATTCCACGTAGCTCACGTGGGGTTATCGGTTATAGGAAACTCCCCAGTCCATAAGATTCATGTTTATTGAAATACCGAGTCACTCCGAGTTTTGATGTGGTAAGTCAAGTTGCCTATGATGATCTATAATGATTTATGAGGTTTTCTCCTACCTTTCCTATCTAAGATGTTATGAGTTGCAAGATTCAATGTCACTCAAGCCAGGTGTGTCATTATGGTCCGTATGTACGTTTTTACGAAATTTATGATATTATTTATATTTTGCATGCGCCCCCACATACTCAGTACGTAGCTTGTCCTGACCCACATATTTCTCTATAGGCTACATTGTTACCATGATGTAGGTTCAGGTACTCAGCCGTAGCCGTGACAGTGATATTCGAGTGCCGCATCTACGTTCCTTCAGTGGTGAGTCCTCATGGTTCGAGGACTAAGTTGCTAGTTTTGGTGCTGTTGTTTTGTGATCCCTTTGGTCTGTTGAGTCAGTAGGGGGTTTGTCACAATGGCTCGTTGATTTTGTTGTATAGAGGCTATGTCAGACTAGTGTATTGTTGGGTTGGTTTGTTTATAGACATTCCATATATGTACAGTCTAACGATATTCTGTGCTATGTGCGATGTGATATGATATGTACTTATATATATATCCTTAGCGTAGCGTGTATGTTATTGGGTTGGAACCCAAGGGTAGTGTTTTGGCGTAAAGGGTTAGCTTGAGGATACGTGTAGCCTTGGGCACCGTGTGGCGTCTCGGGATGATATTTCAGGGTGTTACAAGTGTACATCTCATCACATGTCATCTCAAGAGATTCACCACCTACAACAGAATTTATCAAAATTTTCATATTGTGATCAAGAGCCTTTACAAAAGTATGAGCAAATACCTCATTGGACTGTTGATGGTGTGGACAGTCCCGAAGAAGAGACTTGAAGCGCTCCCAATCATGATGAAGATTCTCATCTGGCTTCTGTTTGAATCACACTATCTCAATACGAAGTCTCGCAGTCTTACCAGACGAAAAAACCAAATAAGGAATTTTCTGGCCATGTCATCCCATGATATGATTGAGTTTTTCGGTTCCGTATTCATCCACCTTTTTTCTTCCCAATCAGTGAAAAGGGAAACAACATCATCCTCACATAGTCTGCATTCACACCCGTAGGAATGAATATGTCACTGATTTCCAGAAAATTTCGTAAATGGACCTATGGATCTGCATGTGAAAGCCCTATGAACTGTCCACTGCTAATCAGAAGTTGTACCATATTCTGTCTAAGCTCGAAATTACCTCCAACTATCATCTTTTAAAATAGAGAGGTCAAATTAGTTGGAAGTGGGATTGCCACTTCTTTGACTGTCCTGCGGGCTGCTTATTCATTAGTCATGATTGTAGGATTCTCTTGGTCTTTTTGGCTTTGCAGAATTTGGGGGAGAAGGATTGATTCTCTCCTTTTTTATGAAAGTGTTACTCGGGTTAGGGGCTTGGTTCTACCAAATTCCTATCCCTTGCCAGCTTACTAACCTATTTTATGAAAATACACAAACAAGACCAAGCGTAAAATAATAAATAAATCTAAAAAGCAAAACTAAAATAAAAATAGTTTCCCAATTTCAAATCCCCGTCAACTGCGCAAAAAACTTGACAGCGCCCAAGCTCACACGCAAGTGTACGTGGTCAACCAAGTAGTAAAGTGACCTTCAAGAAAGCTGAGTTATCGATCCCATAGGGACTTGATTTAACAACTATTTAATTTCAGTTCTCAGTTTAGATTCAATCGGTGCAAGCGTAACAAAAATTGAGTTTTTAATATTGTAATTTAAATGAAAGTAAACAATCCGAAAAATAAAGGTCTTGAAAAAATCAATGGAGTAAAGCCCAGGTTTAAAGCACTTCGAACGATCATACTATGTTATTCAACTTCATTCGTTAATTTGCTTATATTGGTTGTTGATTCGTAAGGTTATTTGCATGATCGCGGTCACTCAACCTCTAACCGTTTACCTAATTTGGACATTACAACTACATCGTTGAGCGAGGATGTAATAATCTAATGAAGTTCTTTAAATCTATTATCCTACGTGTGAATCAAGTAAGGAATCTAGTACATCCCTGTCCTAGATACTAATTTGAACTCCTTATTTCATACGAGAATACAAATCATACTTTGTTCATTCCCATGTTCTATCCCTCAATTCCCTCTTCCAAGATCACAAGGGTGACAATAGATGTATTTTTCGGGTGATCAATCTATCAAATAGTTAAATCAAGAATAAACAAATAACTAATAATGATAAGCAAATCAAACAAAATCAATTCAAAACAATCATACTCATGTTCTTGGCTTTAACCCCGGAAAGGGAGTTTTTAGCCACTCATAGCCATAATCAACATCCAAATAATTGTATGAATGATTAAAACCATAAAGAAAGCTAAATAAAATAAATAAAAACCTAAAAAGAAGTTTTGGTAGCCTCCAATGTTGTTCCAATTGATCTAGGAGTTCCAAGATGTCCAAAATATGTTTTAAGACGTTATATTTATAGTAGACAAGTCATAAACCAAATGGGATTAGGTTTCCACATAATTATCCTTTATCTTGGAACAAAAAATCCGCTTTTGATGGCCATTGCATCGCGGTGGTGGGCTCATCGCTATTAGACCGCGAAGCAGTGAAATCGTGTCAAAATTTTGGAATTTTACAATTGCAGATTCACTTTTCACTGCGACGCGGTGCCTCCTTCAATGCTATAGGACCGCGACACAGTGGGTAACCATTTTGGTCCCCTTATGAAACCAGTAGTGGGTCGCACGCGCCAAGAGGAATTTCCACTCACCCTGGACATTCCAGGTGTCCAAATTGTGTATTGTGCTTCTATTGATCCATTTCAAGCCATTTTAAGTTGTTTCCACTTGATTTGAAGCTTGTATATCATTCATATATTATCATAATACATTAACCAAGCACCATATAGAATTAAACACAATAATTTAGAGCTTAAAACAACACAACATCCTCAACGGTGAACTAAAAACACGAGCTAAGCATAGGCTTTATTCACTTTGATCTTAAGCTTGTTGTTTTGACTCTTGTCTTGATCCAATTGACCCTTGAAAATTATACCCAAGTTGTTTCACATATAAATACAAAATAACAACCTTAGGAACTCATTAAACATGCTATAACCCAACATGATAGACTAGACAAACACCTAGCTCAAGCTAGTCACACTAGTTTTCTCGGTTGACTTCCAAATGATCAATTTGAATCAAAACTTGTGTGAAAACACCATAAAACATTGTAAGCACATACTTGACACTTAGATACACATTAATATCATAATCAAAACATATATCTCAAGAATTATCCTCTAAACAAGGCTAAATAGGCTAGAATAGTAACACTAGAATGCATAAATACACCCAAAATCACCATCCCACACTTCAAACCTTGTTCGTCCTTGAACAACCCTTAACTATAAGCACTATGAGATGAAGAGACTCCATACTTATACTAAAGGTAAGACACTCAAGCTAGTACTACAATGACTACATGGAATGCAAGTTTCTACTCTAAGCATGTTACAAACACAATTAAAAGCTTATGAACACTACTTCAAAATATCTTAGCTTCAAGAGTTGACTCACCAATTGGGAAACTCATGCATATTGCTCAATCAAGAACATCCTACAAAACAGCCATATTCATCAAGCATATTCCCCTCACAACAAGAAAATTACCCATAATCACTCACAATTAAGCAATTTATAACATGATGGGTACAAGAATCAAATTACACTCACTCTCACAAAGAATTCACAAGTTACACATAATGAACCATAGGCTTGCCCTTAATGTAGTGCTCCACTAATATCAGAATAATGAACTTAGAATCAATTAGGTCTTTTTGGGTTGTAATGTAGGCTATGGGATAGGTAGGAACTATTTGAGAATAGTGACTAACCTCTCTAAGCGCTTTAATACACTACATCATACATTTAAAACCAATCTCCAACAACCAAATTACACTTTTTCCATCCACCCATATCTTTTGTTTTGCCCCATCTCTTTGAAGCATTTTTACAAACTCATGGTGGAAGTATTGTTTATTACTACATGAATCAATTTTTTTTATTTTTCACAACCATGGTAGTATTTTTAGCTCAATGTATATCACTCCCATCCACCACACATCGATTATCAACACCAATAATTATTACCTTGGGGCATCAATTTCACCTTTCTCCTTTTATTTTTCAAACTCTTTACTCAAATAATTTTTTGTTAAAGCACCTAGGAGTTTTTGGATCAAATTAAGGTCTATCAAATAAGGGTTTGGCTACATATGAGGTTGTCAAAGAAAAGCTAAAGGCTCAATGAGGTTGACTAGGATTACGCACAAATGGTAGGTAAAAAAGAAGGTATAAAACAAGGCTATCAAAGAAATGCCTGTATCATCTCCTAAACCCACGTTCTTTATTTCGCTTTGCACACACACCGGTCAAGTTCTAGACATCACATGCAACAAGGAATATACAAACACCTTACTCACACATGGTACTTACTCAACTTTATAAGATCATCATAGGCTCTCAACCAAACAAAGGCATGAATTAAAATTTAAGCAACAAGTACTAGAGTCACAAACACGAGCCTAAGAGTCTCAAAAGTAGTAATTCGCATCAATTAACATGCTTATACAATCGAACCACTTGTACCGTGCAATAAAAAATAACACCAACTCAAATATCTTGCACAAAGAAATTTTAAATTAAGCCAAAAATTGGGAATTTCCCCCACCTCCCACTTAAAAATCTACTTTGTCCCTAAAGTGACTTAAAAGTAAGAGATAGAAATACTCTCTGAGGACTCTAGGCTTAGCTAGTAGCATCTTTACACATAAAAAAGGTCTGTGGACCCTAAACTCGGTCTTTGCCATGCTCCTTAACTCAGATTTTCGGTACTCAAACTTCCAGTCAACTTGCGACTCAACAAAACAAAAACTAAGTGAAGTAAAAACTAAAAACTAAAAATGAAACATACCTACTTAACTTGGTTTGCCTCCCAAGCAACGCCTAATTTAGTGTCGTGGCACGAACCAATTAACGACTTAGTCATTCTCTTTCCGTCTTTTTGTCACACTTGGTCTCCATCTTCTTATTCTTTTCACCCCTCTTGGGTGTGAACGCTCAAGGGTACCTGCTTTTTCAACTTTAGCCTTTTCAGGCCCATTAATTTCCATCATGTTAGGTTGTGGTATTACAGCCTTGGGTTGCTCAATGAGGGTTTCCAAAGGGGCCATTGATGGATTAACCACCCCACACTTATCCCCTTCAATTATAGAAATCATGAACAAGTCTTTATAGTGGGACAATGTGTTAAGTAGCTTATAAACTTTAAATACCGCCTCATCATCCTCCAACCTCATATTGAGCGTACCCTCTCTTACATCAATCAACACTTTTTCTATTGCGAAAAATGGACGCCCCAAGATGATTGGTACCTGTTCGTCTACCTGAAAATCTAGAACAATAAAGTCAGCAGGAATAACAAATTTACCAAACTTTATGAGGACATCCTCAATAATTCCTTACGAGGGAGCTATGGTCCCGTTTGACAATTATAATGGTACAGAGCTCGGTCTAGGTTTCCCCAAGCCCAATGTATTAAACAAAGTAGGGGCATCAAGTTGATTTTTGCCCCTAAATCACTAAGTGCCTGCTCCACCTCGTTGTTGACAATCTAAATAAGGAGAGTAAACTTTCCTAGGTCCTTAAGCTTTTTCGGCATCTTTTGAGTAACCACAAAACTACACTCTTCAGTGAGTGCTACCACTTATACATCCTACAATTTAACTTTATTAGCCAACACTACTCTCAAGTACTTAGCGTACTTGGGCATACCCTGAAAAATATCTAACAAAGGTAAGTTAATGTGAAGCTCTCTGAACGTGTCAAAGAACTTCTTGAAACAAGCATCCTCCTTCACTTTTATTTGCCCTTGAGGAAAAGAAAGTGGCGGCGTCTGCTTCTTCCCTAGTTCAGCAACTTTAGTTTTCAAGTACTCAAACTTCCTTGAATTATACATAATATTTTCGGATACATGTTGGGTCACCACCTCAACGTCAACCTCCTTAGTTACCTTTGGAGGTTCTCTATGAAGCTCTTTACCACTCCTCAAGGTGATTGCCATAGCTTGTTTTGGATTTTATGTATCTCCGGGAAACCCACCTTGAGGCTTGGCATTTAATGTTTGTGATAACTACCCCAACTGCAACTCTAAACTTCTTGTGGCAGCTTGCTGATTTTTTACATCCGCAGCGAATTGTGTCTGATTAGCAAGAATCTGCTTCATCATCTCTTCCATATTGCTAGTTGACTAAGTTCCTTGTGCCCGTGGTTGCTGCATTTTTTGTTGTTGGGCGTTCCAGAGCTGATTTAGTGGCTGAGTCTACCACTTCATGTTGTGAATTTGTCTAATTTTCCATATTATCATTACAAACCCCCAAGTGAACTTGAAAAAAAACGAAAAAGAATTTCAACATGGATAATGTTATAAATACATTATATTATAGATATTATTATGAATGTTGTAAAATTAAGCTCAAAACACTATAAATATGAAGTTAAGAAAACAAGATATGTAGAAAGGGGAGAGAACTTTCTTCTATTCAAGTATATTCAAGTGTGTCTTACAATGGTAAATAACATCCCAATTTATAAGATGAGAAATCACTTCAAAGATCACCAACATTAAGGGTCAACTTAATAAATACATTCTTATCTACAAATTGATCATGTAGCCTAGTAGTTATGTATTGTGTATATACATATGAGTGTAAGAAGTTCATGTATTTGATAAGGTCAATTCACTTAAAAATTATTATATTCATAAAACTCCCCTTCTGATGTACATAGATAATGTGTCTCATTAAAATTTTACTAGAAAAAATTCAGTGGCAAAAATTGCTAGTCAAGAAAAAAGAGTGCACATTTCTTGTAATACACATTTTGCGGCCTCATTAAAAACCTTTTAAGGAAAACTCAATTGGGACCAAACCTCAATTAAAGAGTACAATACGTATTTTACTCCTTCTGATGAAAATTTTACTTGATTTCTCAGAGGTGGTGCATCCAATATTATATCTTAGCTTCTAAAATATTAATATTGGCAACACCTTAATGAATAGATTCGCCAAATTGTCAGCTGATCAAATTTGTTGAACATCTATTTCACCCCTTTTCTCAAAATCGTGAGTTGAAAAACTCTTGACTTGCTTTATGGATAGCTAGTATTTCTTGTATAAGAAACTTTTTATTCTTTTCTTGAAGCCACAATGAATTTTTATTTATGTTAAACAATCTCATAACAGTCGGAGTACTCTATAAACGTGATTTATACATTTAAATCTCCTTAAACCTTTTCAATGTATGTTGATCGATGGACAAATATTTTATCTATCAAATTGTCACGACCCAATTTATGAGCCATGATGGCACCTACCACAACCCGTCAGTAGGTAAGACAATACCCTAACTCAGAGCTAACGCAATGGGTTATTCGGTATGAAAAACCCAACATAGGCAGAGTTCAAGGACATCCATTATGAACATAAGGGGTTCTAAATAGAATAAAAGTTAACAAGATAACAATCCCAAAACCTGGTAGAGTTAGTACAAGAGCAACTAATAGTATCAATACAACTCCAAGTTTGGAATAGTTAATACATCTATCTCAAATACTAAAGATTGAATACAAGAGATAGAAGAACATTAGGTGACTCGAACTCCAAGATCTCACCCTATCTCCGGAAATCAATCACTGCACGAACCACGATCAACGGCGAAAGCTAATACTTAGATTTACACCAAAAAGTACAGAAGTGTAGTATGAGTATCAAAACAATGGTTACTTAGTAAAAATCATCAACCGACTAAGCTAAATCATGATATAAGAATGATAAAGTTCAAGATAATCATAACTAACTCAAGGTACAGAATCAAACCTGAATCATCTCCATCACCACTATATATAATAAGTAAACAAACCGGAATAATAGTGTAACATAAGGCATCAACACATGCCAATATCAATGTACATAATAAGCATTACATATCAGAATACCAATATTACTTAAGGCATCAAGGCATGTCAATACTGTTGTGCATAAGAAATAAACTATTCAAAATCATGAGTAATACAAGTACAATCACAAGCAAACACAAGGACAGAGTTAGAGCCTATACACCAACTAGTGTATAAAGTAAAAAACTCATCTCAGTGTCCCATACCACCATATAGTACACCCAAGAGAAATATAAAGGAATCAAATCAACAATATATCCAAACTTCTTCATTATCCATAGTATTCCTCAATTTTTATTGAACGACCATTTGCGAACATTCATGATCATCACCAATAATCATAATGGAATAACATATACCAATATATTCATAATCGTAACCATACCATTATATAGGCATCTGCCTCGTCAATACACCCTATTCACACATTAGTAGCTTGCCAACGCTTAGTACCAAACCATTTACTCACTAGTCATCATATAACCTCTAATTATTATCTATCCACTATTCATTACATAACCACTTTTCATGGTTCAACAACTAACCATTATTCACTAATTAGCTAATATCTAGCATCTAGTCAAAGATTCACCACTAGACCATATTTGCCAATTAACCAATATTTATTTCTAGCCATCACAATCCGACTAGTCACCAATCATCAAATAACCTCTAATCACTATTTATCCACTAACCATCTATCAACCAACATCCTTAGTTAACTAGCATCATTAATCCATAAATCCCTGCTTAACAACTAATCAACATTATAAACTTAGTCATCAATAACAACTAATCACCACCATTGCTAAACCTATTATCACTAACCTCCATAATAAGTTGATCATCACTATTAATAACCATCAATGCCACTAGTCCTCTTTGTCATTATAGTTTACTAATCCATTAGTCATTATTGGCCACTTATCCTTAAATCATCAACTATACCACTTTATACCTTAGCTCAATCAAAAACTATGATCGACATCTTTAATATCAACAGTATACCCAACTACACAAGAGCATAAATAAACACATAATTTCCATACATAGGGCTAGCCAAATTCAAATCGGTAGATGTACACGTAAGTACATCAATAATCATCCTCCGCCCTTTCGGGCATCATTATGACATCATAGTTTTCTCCGGACTTGTCGGGTATCAATGTAACATCACAATATCCTTCGGCTGCATCGGGTATCAATATATCATCATAATATCCTCTGGACTTGCCGGGTATTATCATATCATCACAACATCATCCGTCCTTGCTGGGTATCATCATATCATCACAATATCATCCAGTTGCACTGGGTATCATCATATCATCACAATATCCTTCGGCCTTGTAAGGTATCATCATTCATCACAATATCATATAGTCGTATGGGGTATCATCATATCATCACAATATCATATGGCCTTGTCGGGTATCATCATATCATCATAATATCATCTGGCCATACTGGGTATCATTATATCATCACAATATCCTCCGCCCTTGCCGAGTATCAACATAACATCATAATATCCTCTATCCATGCCGGGTATCATCATAACATCAATATTCACAGTATATAAATTTATATCATTAATAAAAAACAAGCCCCATGAGGGCTAAAGTAAATGACAAATCCCACGAGGACTAAAGTAAGTGACAAACCCCATGAGGGGTAAAGTAAATTACAAGACCTAGGAGGGCTTAAAGTAAATAGATTTAAAGGAGAAACGAAGAAGAGCATACCTCCATAATTCAACGTTCATCATCAATGTGACTTTATCAATAGATATATGTTTATGTAATATGAATAACATAAACTATCATTGAGTTTTTCCTCTGAACTTATATCTTTAATACCAACATCTTTACTCCGTCCCATATAGGAGCGGTGGGTATATAGATATGTATATGAAGTGGAAAAAACATTAGCATAAGTAATCATATGAGAAAGTAGGATGATTTTTCCTCAGAATTTATATCTTTAATTTCAACGTCTTTCCTCCATCCCATACAGGAGAGGTGGGTATATAGATATGTATAAGAAGTGGCAAAAATATTAGCATAAGTAATCATATAAGGAAGTATCATGAGTCCAAGCATAATCTATAGAATATCTTTGCATATAGTTAATAAGAGTGCCTTCTAGCAGCATTAACATCATCATTTTTAATATTGACAATAAGGAAGATTTCCAATATATTTTTTAGTGTAATTATTAAGCATGATCATAACTTAGACAACTGCATAGTTAATGGCCCAAACACTAGCCTAATCTATGGCTTAATCAAAATTATAATCAAAGACTGATCATTACATAATCCATAATCTGATCATTTAGTCCATGGGCATAACCATAAGCAATATCATGAACAATGACCCATTAATAGCATATTATTGGCATACTATTGACCTAAAGATAATTCATCATTAGTATGAGCAATAGCTAAATCATGACCTAGTCTATAACTTGTTCATAGCACGGCCATTAACATCCTTTATGGTTGTAACGATCCTAAATCACCTCCCGGGACGTCACACGGTGCTTAAGGATACTAGTAGCCCCAAGCTAACCCTTTGAGCCTATCACTTCTCATAATAACTCATTTAAGAAGGAATACACAAAACATTGGCACTGTCATATCAAATGAAAGGGAGTAGGAAGGTAATACTCGATCCAAACGACCACAATACTGGAAATCTCAACACAACCACAGTCTGATAACTAGTCTGACAAAGCCTCTACTACTCTATGAACTCGAGAGCCATTGGGACAGGTCCCCAACTGACTCAAACTGAACTAAAAGTAATGACATAAACACTCAAGTATTGAAATAGCTGAAGATAGGCCCTCGAACCATGAGGACTCACCACTGGAGAAATGTAGACAAAGGTACTCGGGAATCACTGACAAGGCTGGAAATGAACAGCTGAACCTACATTACAAGACAATGTAGCACATAGACGTATATGTGGATCATCTCTTGGGAATGTACTGAGTATATGAGGCTGTATGCATTTACATAAAACAATATCAACACTCTTTAATCAAATCATGCATGCAAATAAAAATAACTCACGTGGCTTGAATAAGTCTAAAATGTAAAGCTCATAAATCATGTAGAATGAAGCATGTAACACAAATCTCGTGAGTCATTATACTTTGGCTTTAAAATCTGTGCTCCCCTCTTATTCTCATTACTCATAGGATGAAAGAAGCTTTAAACAATACTTTCAACTCATGCATATATCTCATGGAGAGTAAAACTTCTTTATTACTGAAGAATTTATAACTCTTTAGAACTCAAACACTTGGAACTCAAAATCATATGACTTTGGTTTAAAAACTGATGATCAACTCTTATTAGTAGAGAAAACTACTTCTTACTTTGAAAACACTCAAAAGTAATTCGTTCACTTTAGAAAATATCTCATCTCAAAGCTTTAGGGGAAATATTCTATCTCAATGGAAAATACATTAGTTTAGGGAGGTTCTCTTAACCGACATAAATCATGCGAGCTACATGGAGTCCAACGTCTTATCCTTCTAAGGAAGAAACCTCACATTGGGGAGAGGCATCATACTCTTGCCAAGGAGTATAACCTCAACTCAGTGATCACTTATCTCGGCCTTGGGCCCAATCATCTCGGCCTCAGGCCCAAAATCTCAAACCTATGGTGGCACGTAGTTCTGGGGTAAGAAACCGTGGTAACTTACCCAACTCGGTGCTAAATACTACTCCCTTTAGTTTATCTCGCTCATCTCAGGGAAATCTACTTTCAAAATAATCTCATGGTTCATAAGAACCCAACAATCAAATCTGTAATCTCATGTGGGAGAGTGGATTTCAAAACTCTATGACCATTAGTTCAAAATATTTCTCAATAATCTCAAAATACTCAAATCATGGGTACTTATAGCACAATAGTTCATAAAATTGCAAGTCTCAAGTAGGGCTTAATGACCCATAATTTAATCTCAAGTTAAAACTCATCAAAATGCTTATTAGATAGCATATAGATTCATAAATCATATAGAAATCTGGAATTTACAGCAATTTAGCTCATAATCTCAACATACTCATATACTTCAATATCTCAAACATTTCAACTATTAACTTCTCAGAGATTAAAATCATGGGGTATATACCTAGCTATAATTTCTCAAGAAAATATGTAAAAATCATGCCATTAGACTCTCAATTCATGGGGTAATATCAAAAGCTTGCAACCAATAATAATGGGTGAAAAACCCTATTCAATTTTATGTAAAATCTTATAAATTGCAGAAAATTGTAGTTTGAATAAGCCTTTGGGCACAAGGGTGAAAGGATTACCCTTGTTCAAAACCCCACATACCTTAGATTATGAAATTAGATGAACAATATTGCTTCAACTCTTCTTCTTACTCTTGAGAGAGGGTTCTTGCAACCCTTGAACTCGGGAAACTTAAATCTCAACTCAATTTGTAAAATCTATGGTGAGTTCTTGGATTTCTTGGAGAAGGGTTTTAGATTTGATCTTGAGGGAGAAACCCTAGCTCTCTTGTGTTTTGGATGATAAATGAAGCCATTTGCTTCGCTTGGAATATATCTGGTTGATAAAAGAGTGGAAAAGACCGAAAAACTCTTTTAAAAATGAGTTAAAAATACTGAAAGGGGGCTGCGACGGTCGGAGCAACGGTCTGTCGCTAGCCTGATGGTCCGTCGGGTCATCCGTCGCACCTGGGCGGTTCTGACAACTCTCTGTTAAACAACCATAACTTCACACCCCGATGCCGGATTTGGACGAAATTGGTATCATTGCAAAGCTAATTCAATTATTTACACAACAAAAAGTCAAATTTAAGAAAATTCTATATGGTTTAATCACTAATCACTTGGGAAGTTTCTTCTCAATTTTTAGGGCCAGAATTGTACTTCACTTGACACGCTCTAAGGCTTGGACTACGAGGAAACTTTGCGGGGTCTTACAATGGCTTAGGCCATATTACAATCAATGGCTTATTTAATAGCCATTCATTAGCCCAAACAATGGTTAATCACAATAACATAATTAATAACTTGACATAAGCTTTAGCCAATAAGGCATACAAAGGCATAATCACTTGGGCATCATTCTGAATGCCATTCCACATAACCAAAAAACACCAAGAATCATCAATATTTCCCTAAAAAGGCACTCTCTAGTCAATTATTAAGCATAAGGGTTTAAGGGAACTAATCTTTAATTATGCCTTAAGGTGGGTCAACTAGCCCACTTCTAAATCCCCAAAATGTATTCTAAGTCAATTTCTATCCCGGGCTAGGCTAAGGTATCTAAATAAACTCTTAGATGTATAGAATCCACCATAAGCCCTATGGTAGATATTCTACTCAAGCACTTTTACTAAGTCCAATAGAACTAAGGCAACTTCCTCTAGTATAAGAAACTAGGGCCAATTTTACTCTAAGTATGAGCAACTAGAGCATTTCATATAAGGTTGAGTATTCTAAGGCATTCTCAAGATAAACATGAGTAATTAAGTCTATTCCACCTAAAATAGAGGGAAACAAGTCAAGCTTTCAACCTCTAAGATTCACATATCCTAATTGGTCCAACTAACCCAAGTCTTGCACCTCATCAATCCAATACTTAAAACCCATCCCAATCTAACAAGATATCACAATTATACTATAACATAGCTCAATCTAACAAGGAATAAGCCTAGCCTACCTCAAATCCGAAGATTGCTCAACAATCTGCTAAACCTTCGCTTTTTCCTTCCGAGAAGCTTTCTTAAGGTGCCAAGCTATCAAAATACAATATATGCATCATTATGAGACTATCGATACTCATATTGCACCATTATAATTCATATCCAAAAATAACATCAAAAACCCCAATTGGGTCCCACTCATGAAAATATGTTTCGAGGTTAACCCAATATTCATACACTATTAGGGAATCATAACCCTTAAGAAATTGGTGAAAACCAAGCTTATTTGGGATAAAATCAATCCCTTAAGCTATTTGAGGTTATGGTCAAATAATCAAGAAATTTAAATATGAAATGGAAGGATTCATACCTCAAATCTGTTATTAATCACAAAAATATATGTTAATCAAGCTTTTAAGTTGCGCCAAAAACTCAATATAAGGTCGGCACACCATTTTAGGGTTCCTTGGTCTCAAAGATGAGTGGAAATGTCCAAAAATTTGACCCAAGGGTCCCTTTTATAGCCACCACAGACAATCAGGTGTGGTGATCGCCATCCATGGATGGAGAGCGCATAAGGGTAATCACGACCCTCTTATGGAAATTGCCATAGGGCAATCATGATGCCGCTTTGTATGATCGCGCACCTCTCAGCACCAACAACTGATGCAACATGGAAACACGATACTTTCGATGCTTAAAACTGTAAATTTCTGCGTAAACTTAGGGTGTTTTGTTAGATATGATGCACTTTGGTGTATATTGTAGGTAAAATAGGTCTACAACAGTGTTCGAATGAAAAGATAAGAAAAATATCTGAAAAATATCAAAACTGATCAAGATACGAATCAGCTTATGAATTGTATAGTCAACATACGACTCGTAGGAGGAATCGTACCCATAACTGAACCAAATACCATGATAAAATAACTAGTGAGGGTAAGATACGACTCATGTATATGAGTCGTAAGATGAGGATATGAGTTGTGTCAACCAATTGTAAGCATTCCAAAATCAAGGACCCAAATAAAAGACCAAGTGAAGAAAATATACGACTCGTCCATATGAGCCGTATACTGAGGATACAATACATACAGAAAATTCGTAAGCATAACAGAACCTGAGCTACTATTCAAAGATTGAAGTGTCAGAAGTATATGAGTTGAAAGTATGAGCACGACTCATATAGGGATGTCGTATACAAATCAATGTTCAAGACTTGGAAGGACAAACGTCCCAGGTGGATACGAGAGAAGGACACGAGTTCTACACTCAGGTACGACTCGTAAGAAGAAGTCGTAAGCTGAACAAGAAGTTGAAGCCTAGGGAGATGAGACACTGGAATGGATACGATAAGGCAGGGTACGACTCGTATGATGCCAATACGAGTGAAGACCGATTCGAACCGACTGCCGACTCAACTTTACCTTTCCCATTTTTATTAGGATTTAAGGTTATTTTGTGATACTATAAATACCCTAGGGTTTATTTTTTATTAGGTCACATTATTTTACACTCTTTTACATATTATTACAATACTTTCACAATTGTTTTTGAGATTTTAGGGTTTATTCAATTAAAGACTATGGATTTTAATCATCTTATTCTTGTGCAATTGATTTTATGTGTTCTTCATTGATAATCATGGTTTCTTGCACAAACATGAGCGACTAATCTCCTCGACTAGGGTTGTGGGAACCCTAGCGGATTAGCTACGTAGAGGAAGTTTGAGATTCAACTGTTCTAGGGTTTATGCATGTATCTTAATCTTTTTCATGATAATTAATCTCAAGTATCTACAGTAACTTGAGATAGCCTATATTCACATTCATCTCTACAAGGAAGCTTGTGATTGGGAAAAGAAGATTAAGACAGTGATTTGAGATTTACCCCCACCTTTTAGTTCCCGCTATCTCATCTAATCACTTGATCCTTCCCAGTAAGGGTGTTAAGTGGGCCGGGGAGGGTCAACCCGGAACTGGCCCGTGAATTTTATCCAGTTAGTGGGCCGGTCCGGATCCGGGACTAGTTAAACGAGCTGGTCCGATTTCGGGACCAACAGTAAAAATTTTTAAAACAATCCTGAACTAGCCCACTTAACCCAACCTGGTCCAACCCACCTAAACCCGGTCAAAACCGGTCAAAAACCCCAAAAAAAGTTTTTTCTCCAATATACACTAGATATACCCACCTATATACATTTTAAATACGTTAAACAATAGATATACACTATATATATAGTATATACTACATTACTATTGAAAAAATATATACACATAATACATATACACAATTACACATGTAATATATACGTCTATAGAAGATATATACACATATAACGTACAATTCAATATATACATACTACTTTAAATAAAATATACTACAATATGTATACTGCAATATATACACACACTATATATATAGTTATATACTAATTTATAAAACATATACACATGTATACGTTAAATATATACGTCTATAGAAGATATATACATATATATACATACTACTTTAAATAAAATATACTATAATATATATACTACAATATATACACACACTAAATATATATAGTTATACACTAATTTATAAAACATATACACATGTACACGTTAAATATATACTACTTTAGAAAATATATACACATATATACGTACCATTCAATATATACATACTACTTTAAATAAAATATACTACAATATATACACACACTATATATATATATAGTTATATACTAATTTATAAAACATATACACATGTATACATTAAATATATAAGTCTATAGAAGATATATACACATATATACGTACCATTCAATATATACATATTACTTTAAATAAAATATACTATAATATATATACTACAATATATACACACACTATATATATATAGTTATATACTAATTTATAAAACATATACACATGTATATGTTAAATATATACCACTTTAGAAAATATATACACATATATATGTACCATACTATATATACATACTACTTTAAATAAAATATACTACAATATATACACACTCTCTATATATATATAGTTATATACTAATTTATAAAATATATACACATGTATACATTAAATATATACATCTATAGAAGAAATATACACATATATACGTACCATTCAATATATACATACTACTTTAAGTAAAATATACTACAATATATACTACAATATACACACACACACTATATATATAGTTATATACTAATTTATAAAACATATACACATGTATACATTTAATATATACGTCTATAGAAGATATATACACATATATACGTACCATTCAATATATACATACTACTTTAAATAAAATATACTACAATATATACACACACACACACTATATATATAGTTATATACTAATTTATAAAACATATACATATGTGTACGTTAAATATATACGTCTATAGAAGATATATACACATATATACGTACCATTCAATAATACATACTACTTTAAATAAAATATACTGCAATATATATACTACAATATATACACACACTATATATATAGTTATATACTTATTTATAAAAAATATACACATGTATACGTTAAATATATACGTCTATAGAAGATATATACACATATATATGTACCATTCAATATATACATACTATTTTAAATAAAATATAATATGATATATATACTACAATATATACACACACACTATATATATAGTTATATACTAATTTATAAAACATATACACATGTATTCGTTAAATATATACGTCTATAGAAGATATATACACATATATTCGTACCATTCAATATATACATACTACTTCAAATAAAATATACTACAATATATATACTACAATATATATACTACAATATATATACACACACACACACTATATATAGTTATATACTAATTTATAAAACATATACACATGTATACGTTAAATATATATGTCTATAGAAGATATATACACATATATACATACCATTCAATATATACATACTACTTTAAATAAAATATACTATAATATATACACACACTATATATATAGTTATATACTAATTTATAAAACATATACACATGTATACGTTAAATATATACGTCTATAGAAGATATATACACATATATACCTGCCATTCAATATGTACATACTACAATATATATACTACAATATATGCACACACACTATATATATAGTTATATACTAATTTATAAAACATATACACATGTATACGTTAAATATGTACGTCTATAGAAGATATATACACATATATACGTACCATTCAATATATACGCACACATGTAAAATATGTGTACTTTTTTAAATAAAACATATGCTACTTAATATAATAAATTAATAATACTTTATAGTAAATTAGTAATATATTAAAACTAAGTATTTAATTTAAATTAGAAATTCAATTTAAATCATTAAATGGAAAAAATTATAAACTAAGGACTAAGGAGTGAATGAATATTGAATTTTACTGATTGCAAAATGATCCAAAATTTATAATTTACACGGATGAAAAATCTACAAATTTTGCATCATTTTTTCCACCTCATTCATGTTAATATTAACGGGAACTTGCATAGAATAGTCAAAGTCAATGGGGGCAAAATCATGCATTTGACTTGATTCTGCTAAGTTCTCCAGTGAAGTCATAATTTCTTCAAGTCTCTGCTCGTCGTTCGGCTCCGCTTCCATTCCTTGATTTCTTCATTCCGCTTTAATCCAATCTCTAAGGCAAACTAGAACATTCATTGCATTGCTTCCCAATGAATGTCGGTTGTCTCTAAGCTGCTGTCGTTCCTGACGAAAAACGCTCTTTGATCCAATGGTTGATATTGGAACATTCAAGCTATCTCTGTCTAATCTTGAAAGCACAGTGATACGAAATCAAACCAATAACACCAAGAGCTTCAAGTAGGCTCGGATTTCAGTCCAACAACACAAGAACAACAAGTTTAAGTTTCGGTTTTTCAGTCCAACAACACAAGAACAACAAGATAGATAACAATGCTAGTGAATCAAAAAGAGCCCCACACGGCTTCACTAGACTTTAAGATAACAAAATCAACAACAACAACAAGATAAAGAAAGATAGATAACTTGACATATAACATTCAAGAAACTAAGAACCCTACATCAAGAGAGGACCCTAAGTCTAATGAATATAAACACCAAGTTCTTACGAGGACCAAGAGGCACTCAACGACCTCAAAACCCTTGTTTCTAGCCAAAGAGACAACACAAGTATCCCTCTACTTGTGAGATAATAGGGACGGCTTCTAAGAGTGGAAGAGAGACGAAATGTTTAGTGTTTTTAGGTTACAAAATCAGCATTCAAAAACTAAGGAATAACTCTCTAACATGTTCTATTTATACTACAAACAAAAGGGGTAAAATGACCCATCCGCCCTTGCTTCTTGTGCCAACCTTGGAGAGTAGTTTATTACACATTAAGACCTCTCTTCACACATAAAAACGTTTAGGTCCTTGGTTGGTTCAATCACCAACTCACACACGGCCATTTGCATGAACAAAGCTTGGAGTTTTTGTAATTCCCGAGCTTGGCTTCGTGTGAAAGGCCGTGTACCTATGGAGGCTGCCCCAACCGTATCATCCTCTCCATCTTGAGAGGAATTTGACCTCAAATTCAGCATTTGGTCATCTTCAACCGCATCCACGAGGGAGAGCTCACCAACGTTGAAAGTGTTGTGCACTTGATATTCCGGTGGAAGGTCAATCTTGTAGGCGTTGTCATTGATTCTCTCAAGTACTTGGAAAGGACCATCACCCCTTGGCAGCAATTTGGACTTCCTTTGAGCTGGAAACCGATTCTTTCGAAGATGCACCCACACCCAATCTCCGGGTTCAAGCACAAGCCTTCTTCTCCCTTTGTTTACCCTTTTTGCAACCTCTTGGTTCTTCTTTTCAAGCTTGATCCGCACCGTCTCATGCATTTTCTTCATTGCCTCGGCTCTTTTATTTCCATCTAAGCTTATAGTGATTTTGTTGATGGCTCTACAATCGACGCACATGCGCCAAGTTCCGTCCTTCTTCGGTACCAAAAGCACCGGAACAGCACACGGACTCATGCTTTCCTTGATGTATCCCTTGTTGAGAAGCTCCTCAACTTGTCTTTCAAGCTCCTTAGTGTCCATGGGATTGCTCCTATAGGCCGGTTTGTTTGGAAGTTGTGAACCCGGCACCAAATCAATTTGGTGCTCAATTCCCCGAAGTGGGGGCAATCCTTGCGGAAGTTCTTGAGGAAATACATCTTCATACTCCTACAACACACAAGAAATCAAAGGGGAAATGGAAGAATTAGTGGGGTTAGTATTAAAACAATGGGCCAAAAGTAACATCGGCTTGTTTTCATCATGGTCCACGAAGAGTTCTTTCCTCCTAGCCAACATCACTACGTTTTCCATCTCCCTTGTCGTTGGGACAGCCTCGGATGTCCCTACTTCCTCACCTACGGCACTCCCCCCCTTTTCTCCCTTTCTGGATTCCTTCCCCTTTACCTTCAACTCTCTCATCTTTTGATGCCACTCATTTACTTGGGAGGGTGAAAGAGGGTGAAGTGTGACCTTTCGGCCATCCTTCTCAAGCGTATACCGGTTGGACCTCCCATCGTGTTTAGTAGACCTATCATATTGCCATGGTCTACCTAACAACAAGTGACATGCTTGCATTGGGATCACGTCACAAAGCACTTCATCGTGGTAGTTTCCCACCTTAAACCGAATCACACATTGCCTTGTGACCTTTAATTCACCACAATCGTTCAACCATTGTAGCTTGTAAGGACTAGTGTGTAGTGTAGTTGGTAGCTTCAAGAAATTTACCATAGCATGGCTCGCAACATTCGTACAACTACCACTATCAATCACCAAGGTGCACACACTCCCCTTTACAAGACACTTAGTATGGAATAGATTTTCCCTTTGACTCGGGTCATCTATCGCCTTACTAATCATGACACGTCTAACCACAAAGTTTGGAACCACACACTCCCCTTCTTGTGGATAGACATCTTCACTACCATCTAATTCATCATCATTCGGCCCATTTTCAGCTCCCTCTCCATCTTGAGGCTCGGCCTCATCCTCCCCCCTTTCGGAAACCACCTCCTCACCAAGGTAGTACACTTTCCCTTCTCGTAGGATCACATTGCGCCGGTTCGGACATTCATTGGCCTTATGCCCCCAACCTTGGCACTTGAAGCATTGGAACCCCTTTGGGTTGGGATATTTGTGAGCCTCCGGTTTCGGAGGGAATTTAGGGACTATTTTGGACTCGGGCAGCTTCGTAGGGGCGGGTTGGTCCTTGTTTTTGGGCCAACCCGAGGGGGTTTGTACCCTTGCCTTGAAGGATGATCTCTCCTTAAGTTCCCTTTCAATCTCAAGGGCCGCTTGGAATATACCGTCAATGGTTTCAAACCGGTGAAGGGTCAAATGAGTGGAGATCTCTTTGTTCAACCCACACTTGAACCGGATGATGTCGTGACTGATTTGCTCCCCACGATGATCAAGTTTCAACATGAGTTGTTGGAACTCGTCAAAATAGGCCATCACACTCTTGCCTCCTTGCCGCAAGCCATATAATCTAGCAAGCAACTCATGACGATATCTCTCGGGAAGGTATCGTTGTCTCATCAAATACCTCAACCGATACCAAGGTGGTGGCTGCCCATCAACTAATTCATTACCAAATCGTTTAACATACTCCCACCAAGTGTTAGCATAGCCCTCGAGGTGAGCTATAGCGTAGCAACTCTTCTTTTCTTCCGAGATGTCATTAACTTGGAAAACTTTGTCACAAGCCGATTCCCAAGTTAAGTAGGTCTCGGGGTCACTTTCACCCTTAAAGATGGGTAGGCTCAACTTGATGGTGTTGATGCCTACGTCTCTCTCTTGGTGTCGGTTTCCCCTATCTCCATACCCCCGGTATCTCCTAGGTTCTCCTCGACCCCCTCTTAACTCCTCCTCCCTCATATAAGCATCATCAAAGGCTCCATCTCCTTCATACTCCTCTCTACCGTATCCTTCAAAGTGGGCTGGTCGGCCTTGGCTGTTTTGATTCGGAGGATTTGGAATTTGCGGTCTTTGGGTTAATGGAGCTTGGAATGGAGGGTTCGGATTTAGTGGAGGTACTTGGCGTCCAAATCCCTCTTGTGGAATTGTAGGGGCTTGGAAATGTAGTGGTCTAGTGGGGTCTCGGTTTGGAGGAAAATAGGTAGTTTGGCTTGCGGTATTTAGTGGAGCTTGGGGTGCATTTAGCATTTGGTGGACTGTTTCGGGGGTGATGGTTGCGGAGGAGGTCCTATCATGACCATTGGTAGATACATGTAGAGGAGTAGAAGGACGAGAGTTCCTTTGACTCTCCACTTGTTCTAATCTCCCACTAATAGTCGACACTTCCCCCTTTATTGCTGCCAAGTCCCCTCTCACGGCCCCAAATTCCGAATTCAACCTTTCAAGTGTCCGGGTAACGGCCTCAAGAGTGACCCTCATAGAATCAAGGGCATTAGTATCCACATTATGAGACGTAGCTCCTTCCATTGTCAAGATATTATCCGCTTTAGTTCACCACAAGTTCGTGTTCCACAAGTGTTGTATAATTGGCTAGTAACCGTGAAATTTTTAAGGTATGAGTAAGCTCTTATCCGGAATGGATTCTTGTTTGAAGACTCAAAGAATTCTTGCCGGACTAGAGTCAAAAATCAGCAATTCATTCAAACGAATAAAAGCACTCAAATAATCGTTGACACGAACAAACGGTTCAAGGAACTAGTTGACAACCTAGTAGGAAGGTACTAGTTTGTTAATTAGTTCTAGGACCAAGTAAGGGAAACCAAGGATCAACAATTAGCAACCAAAGAATATCCTAAGTTGAGCTTATAGTGACGTGGCAGCATGCAATGGTTCCACACGTTCTTTTTTTTTTTTTTTTTTTTTTTTGTGTTAATATTCACACAACTTGTTATAGTTTGCAAAGTGTTTTGGTGGGAAAAATAAAATCTTGTAGTATTTCACCCTTTTCAAACTCAAGAAAGTGAGGTTTGGTTGACTAATCCCACAAAACAAGGCTCCTTGAATTAGGGAAAAGTGATTGACAAGACTAGAAGGTGATGGGTGCAAGTCTTTCACAACAACTTTATAGCTTGTCTTACAACTTGAGCACACAACAAGATGAACAAGATGAACAAGTTCAAAAGATGAACACCTCAACAAACTTCATCAACTTCTTTAGCACATAAACACACAACCACCGATTTTTCTTTTGGTTATCAACAACATACAACTTTCGGCCACTTCAAGTCACTACACAATGTTCAAGTTTTCAACTCAACTTTTGGATCTAGACACCTTAGTGTTGGTGAGAAAGAAACCAACACTAGAAACTCACTAAACAAGCAAAATAACACCTAGATCTAAACATACAACATCATTCTTGGTTTTTAACTTTTAATGGACAGATTTTCAGAATTTCTTTTTGGTGTTGTTTGTTTAAGCCGTGAACTAGCCCAAGATGGGTTATGTTGGAACACAACCGGTCTCGCTTTGATACCAAATGATACGAAATCAAACCAACAACACCAAGAGCTTCAAGTAGGCTCGGATTTCAGTCCAACAACACAAGAACAACAATTTTAAGTTTCGGTTTTTCAGTCCAACAACACAAGAACAACAAGATAGATAACAATGCTAGTGAATCGAAAAGAGCCCCACACGGCTTCACTAGACTTTAAGATAACAAAATCAACAACAATAACAAGATAAAGAAAGATAGATAACTTGACATATAACATTCAAGAAACTAAGAACCCTACATCAAGAGAGGACCCTAAGTCTAATGAATATAACACCAAGTTCTTACGAGGACCAAGAGGCACTCAACGACCTCAAAACCCTTGTTTCTAGCCAAAGAGACAACACAAGTATCCCTCTACTTGTGAGATAATAGGGACGGCTTCTAAGAGTGGAAGAGAGACGAAATGTTTAGTGTTTTTAGGTTACAAAATCAGCATTCAAAAACTAAGGAATAACTCTCTAACATGTTCTATTTATACTACAAACAAAAGGGGTAAAATGACCCATCCGCCCTTGCTTCTTGTGCCAACCTTGGAGAGTAGTTTATTACACATTAAGACCTCTCTTCACACATAAAAACGTTTAGGTCCTTGGTTGGTTCAATCACCAACTCACACACGGCCATTTGCATGAACAAAGCTTGGAGTTTTTGTAATTCCCGAGCTTGGCTTCGTGTGAAAGGCCGTGTACCTATGGAGGCTGCCCCAACCGTATCACACAGGATATTCTGTTTCATTATTCCTCAACCAATCCAACACGTTGATCCATCGTCTGCGATCCTCTAACCGTGTTCGAAGATAATACTTCAGCTCTTCCCAATACGTTGTTGTGTAAGATCCCTCCTCAATACTGTTCCAACAAGGTAAACAAGGTAAATCATAAAAGTAATCAGGAAAACCACTATGTGCCAACCTTTTATAAGATGAAGGCTCCTCAGGAGAATGAGGAGCGACAGTTGGAGTGATATTTGTAGGTACAACTAAATCAAGTAACTCAGCATAGTGGTTATATAATTTATCTATGCAAGCGTTTGCATCACCCATAGCCGTCCACAAATCAGGTTGTTCTTGTTCTTCATCATCAGAATCATTATTAGTATTTATCTTTAAGTTAGCATAAATAAGAGTACTAAAATGGCACATAGTAGTATATTTCATGCACGGATTTAGCATAGAACTAACCAAGTAAATAGGGGGAATCGGAAAAAAATATTTTTTAAATTTAGCAAACATGGCACCAATAGCTTCTTTGTAACCTTCTTTATTTTTATATTCTTTGAGCAAATAAAAAATATCGGCTATATATGCCAAAATATTATAAATAGTAGGATAATAAGCATCGAAAATTCAATCGAAGCTATAATTTTTTTTTGTAAAAGGCTCAAAAATACCCCTAAACTATCTGAAATAGCTCAAAAAATGCCCCTCGTTAAATTTTTGGCTAAAAAATACCCCTCCATTAAATATTTTGCTAAAAAATACCCCTTCCTCTAACGGAATTCGGAAAAGGATCAAAAATACCCCTGAACTATCTGAAATAGGTCAAAAATATCCCCCTGTTAAATATTTAGCTCAAAAATACCCCCCCTTTAACTAAATTCCACCAAGCATGCCACCTAGATAAAAAAAAAACCAAGTGACTATGCCACATTACCATCCACATGTAAAATGTTAGTATTTTTTAATTATATGACATTCCATTCTTTTTTATTTTTATTTTTATTTTTTTGCAAAGCAGTGAAACGAAAAAACCAAAAAACCAATCTTTTGCTAATTACTTCATTAGTGTTTTAAAAGTTCTAGATTTCACCTTTTCATTAGTATTTTAAAAGTTCTAAATTTCATCTTGTTATTGTCGTTTGGGATGAGGGACAGCTTGATCTTGATCTGATGTTGACTCGGAGGAGGAGCTAGAGTTTTAACTTTTAAGCTAGCAAATATTGATGTACTAATAATTGAGTTGAATTTACTACATGCAAATTCTTTTTCAAAATAAATGAATTCCTTTTAACACTTGTTTAATCATTCGAAATGAATTCATTTTTCTAAATTCAGTTTTGATGAATAGTCTTATTATTTTTAGAACAAGTTTGAAAAGAAGTAAAATGATACTTAATATTGATAAATTATTCTTTAATAATGTCATTCATTAACTTTGTGAAGATGTGTGCCACATTCAAAGATTTATTAATTTTAGATTAGAGGAGGTATTTATTAAATCATTTTAACATAAACATTTTGAGTAAAAGCTAGCAAAGCCAAACACATCTTTTGAGTAACAAATTTGAAGTTTAGTTTGAAATTTGTTACTTTTATGAGTAAATCTTAATTTTAACTTTTATACTGGCCTAATAATTAATGGGTTTATCAGTTTAATAAGATTCTTTTGTTGGGTTTCACACTTTTAAACCTATTAACAGGAAAAAACTTATTTTTTAGATGATCAAAGGAATTTGATGATAACGATGTTACAATTAATAAATTTTTTCAAAAAAATATTATGTAACCACCGTTTGTCTACTTTGATTAAAAATTAAAAAGCCGTGTAAGTTTTGTCCATTTCACTAACGTTTTTAAATAAAAATAAAAATAAAAATAAAGAAGAAAGGAATGTCATATAATTAAAAAATACTAACATTTTACATGTGGATGGTAATGTGGCATAGTCACGTAGTTTTTTTTTTATCTAGGTGGCATGCTTGGTGGAATTTCATTAAGGGGAGGGGTATTTTTGAGCCAAATATTTAACAGAGGGGTATTTTTGAGCCATTTCAGATAGTTCAGGGGTATTTTTGAGCCAAAAATCTAAGAGGGGCATTTTTGAGCTATTTCAGATAGTTCAGGGGTATTTTTGAGCCTTTTTCGATTTTTTTTCCAAAAACTTAACAAGATCATTAATTACAGCCCAATCAGAATCATATAGCATGTAGTGGGAAGAATCAGCAAACGAACCACAATGTTGGTTAAAAGATAGTGTAATAGAAACTCTATATTTATTACAAGTTCTTAAAAAATCATACGTAGCATTCCATCTAGTATCACATTTTTCAGGCATCAATATCGGCGCAAGTCCATTTTCTTCACATTTAAGTTTAAAGTCTCTAATTCTTATTCTACGATTATTTCCTTGAATAAAACCAACGACAAGCCGAATTTTTTCAATATAAAGCTCAATAAACTCAAGACCATCTTTTACAATTAAATTATATATATGACAAGCACACTTAACATGAAAAATTTTAGGTAACGGCGGAGATAACTTAGATTTTAATTTTGTTATAGTTGTCTTGTTGTTAGAAGTATTATCAAAAGCAATACATAAGATTTTATTTTCAATACCGTAAAATTCTGCAACTTTAGCAATCTAATCAACAATAAAATCTCCATTATATTTACGATTTACATCATATAAAAAAGCAAGAATAAGTTTTTGCATAACAAAATTACTATCTATCTAGTGACAAGTAATGGTTAAATAATCATTTTTATTTATAGTACGACCAAGATCAGAAGTTAGGGATATTCTACATTGAATATTTTTTAACAATGTTGATAAATAAAAATAATATTATGAATGAAGTCTAAAAATATCGTCCCTACAAGTACTTCTAGGAATACCATTAAACATAGGATTATAAATTGCTTGAATATAATGAATAAACACATTTGAAGAAGGAAAATTAAAAGGCAACCAATCCACAACTACCATTTTAGCTATTTCTTGCGGTTCCCTCAATTTATTACACTTCTTCATTACCTGACCGGTTGCTGGGTCCATTTTAGTTTGTGTTGGCCCACCAAAATCCGCACCGCCTTATGAAATTTTTAACTCTCTATCGTGATTATCACATATATGTCTCATTAATATACCCGTACCCCTTACTTGCCTCATCTTTTATGCTTATATATTTGTTGACAAATATTGCATTACACCTCAATATCTAATATATGTTCAAAAAGTTGCCATGCAATACTAGTTATTTTACGAGCTCTTGGGGCACGGGGAGGACGGAGAGGGAGATTAACCGACTCAGATCTATCGTTAGCATTTCCTACTATGGGTGTCTCACCAATATTTTCAACATCTTCATCTAAATTAACCGCATCTATTTCATTTTTTTTTCTATACCGTAATTTTTTTGAGCTTTTACATAATTCATATCGTGAGCACCTACACCTATTTCTTCCTCAAAAGGTTGACTAAGAGGTACCGGAGGCGGAGGTACACGGGTATATCTACTACTTGAACTACCTCTACCGCTAGTAATTCGCTTTTTTCTACCACTACCACTTCCAGGACAAATTTTTCTAATAACTTTAGTGGCGAAGTTTCTTAATTTATCCATAATATAAATTAAACTAAAAAAATTCAAAATATAATAAAATTAAATATTCAACAATTAATACACAAATTAAAAATTAAACGTAAGAGATGAAATGACAATACCAAATTTTAGAAGTATCTGAAGGTTGCGACTTTAGAAACTTCAACTCGTACTTTGTAATCGCAAAATTAAAAAATTAAAGTGAGCACTTTAGGAAATTAAATATATAGAATATTTGAGAATTTAGAATTGAGATTTGAGAGAATGAAAAATTGTGTGGAAAATGATTTGAAAGTATAGGGTATTTATAGAATTTTTTTTGGGTTTAAAAAATATTTTAAATGATTTTTTTAAAAAATAAAATTGGCCAAAGAAGCCGTTTGGACCCAAAAATGGCTATATAGCCGTTGGACCAACAACTCCTTTTGGGCCCAACGATCCAATAGTAATTTTTTTTAAAAGAAATAATCCAGGCCGATTAACCGACGGGCCCGGACTGGATTTGGTCCAGGCCGGATTAATCGTACCCAAAACAAAAAATAACCCAGCCCGGGACCCAGTACCCTACAACCTGTGGGTTGATCGGGTTGGGTCAAACCAGGCCGGTTTGACTAGGTGGGCCGAGTCAGCTCGGACCATTTGACACCCTTACTTCTCAGTGATAGTGAACTGAGGTCGAAGTAAGGGGAAACAAGGAGACACCTTGAGACTTACCCCGTAAAGGGTGAAATTTATCTTCGAGCTTACCCGACAGTTGATAATACCTATCTGGTAGACTTTGCGTGCAGAACAACAGAATAGTTGGGTTGACCATGAGAAATTTAAGGAGTTGAGAAGCTAGGGGGAACACAAACCTAGTGTTCGTCTCTTATTGATTACAACTCAAAAGCACTCAAGATTTGGTTACTACTTGCAATTGATACCAAAATATCTCTCCATTTACTTTCCTGTACTGCTCGTGGATTACATTAAGGCAAGCAACTATTCACATTTTCCATGTGGGATCGACCCTAACCTAGTTGGGTTATTATATTTGCAATTGACCGCATTATACTTTTAAGTGGAGTGTAGTTTTGCACGACATCAAATTTTGGCGCCGTTGCCAAGGAAGACAGTTTGAGTAGTGAATTAAATTGGTGAAGTTCGCGGTTTTTTAGTTTCTATTTTTGATTTGGAATACGCCGGTGTATGCCAAGTACTAGGAGTAGAGGCAATCCCTTGCTCCCATTTGATCCAGAACCATAGAGAATCCTTCAAACTTCAAGAAGAATGTCAGGATAAGTTCCTAAAGGGGTTAAAGATCCCCCACCAGTGTATCTGAACACAGAACTCTCACATGTTCCTTTAGATACACAAAATATTGCAGACTTACAGACACAATAACTATTAGAGTGAGAACGTAGAGAAGTTGAAGAGGCCAGATTTTCTGCAGAGGCGCAAGTAGCTCAGCATGGTGGACTAGCCAGGCCAAGATAGGTTGTTGGTTGCCAAATTCAGAGAGACATCGCTCCATTTATTCTGGCATATCAACACTTAGACCCATATGAGGATGATGATGAAGATCTGGGTTATATTGAGTCCACTGAGTTTGGAGCCATTGTTCCTCCCGCATTAGCCCTTAATGTGAAGTTTAATATCATTAGTGCAATGATCCAATTGTTGAATCTAAATGGTGTATTTTCGGGTGCATCTAAGGATGACGTAAACATGCACCTTGTAAATTTTCTCAGGATCTACATATTTTACACTATTCCAAGGGTTGATAAGGAAGCATTAAGATTGAGATTGTTCCCATTTTCTTTGACAGGAGAAGAATCATTGTGGTTAGGGGAACTTCCAAGATGATCTATCACTACTCGACACAAGTTAAAGAAATAGTTTCTGAACAGATTCTTCCCCCCTGCACGGATACTATAATTGAAGGATGAGATTTACAATTTCTGATAGTTACCTGCAGAATCTATGTATGAGGCATGGTTTTAATTTAAGAAGAAGCTGAGCATGGTACCTAATCACAGAATTAGAGGACCTAACTAGTTGGAAATCTTCTATAGATCGCTGAATTACTGTTCAAGAGCTATGGCAGATACGATTTCAGGAAGAGCATTTATGCTTCTTTTCTAGGATGCTGCACAGAAAATGCTAGATGATATTGCGGTGACCAACAGTGGATGACATACTCAGGATTCAGAATATGGTGGTGGTACATATGCTATTGGAGAAACAAATACTTATGGAGCAGCGAATGACATGGTAGCACAAGAGGTTGCATAACTTTGTACATATATTGTGTTGCATACAAAGCAATTTTCTTCGATGAGTACTGAGAAAGTAAATGCAGTTGTGGCACATGGGTCTACTTCCAAACCATTTGAGATCGAATCTGAAGAAGAGGCAAAGTATCTTGATCGTAGATTGGCGGATTTTCGAGCCCAAGGGCAAGGGAATCAAGGTCGAAACTATTATAATGATAGTTACAGATATAAAAGTAGAGAGAGAGATGGTGATTGGCAACATAAAGATGACTATAAAGAGAAGAGTGACATGTATATTCCACTAGGTTGTCGAGATACATAATCCAGAATAGAGGCCCTTTTGTCTAAACTGGTAAAAGGGCAAGAAAGTCAAGAGAACTGCTTGAAGGATAACAAAGTTGATCTGTCAGGATTGAACCAGAAAGTTGAGTCACATGCTACAACAATATAGAAATAGGAGAAATAATTTGTTCAGATGTCAACCACAGTAAATCAGAGATAACCATGCACTCTTATGAGCAATACAGTGCTAAATCCCAGAAATAATACTCAATGGCATGCCATTTCCACTTGGAGTGGTAAGGTTTCTACAGAATCACTTGTACCCACAGTTGGTGAGTAGAAGAGTGAAGATGAGTTGGTTGATGTTGGGAGAAACAACAAGCAGAATAGAGGAGAAGAAAAGACTACAGAGCTTGTGCTGAACCCCATTCCAAGACCCTTTTCTCCTTATCCACAAAGAATGAAAAAGAAACAAAAAATTGGTAAGTATCAAATTTTTTGTCTATGTTAAAAGAGTTGACTGTCAACATACCACTTGTAGAGGCATTGAAGCATATGCCAAGATATGCAAAATTCATAAAGGATTTAATCACTAAGAAGAGGTTAGTTAGTTATGAGCCAATCGACAATATTCATCATTGTAGTACTGTAGTTACTAGATCTTTGGTAGAGAAGAAGAAAGATCCTAGAGCTTTCACAATACCTTGCACTATTGGGTCTTTCAGCTTCACTTGAGCATTATGTTACTTGGGGGCTAGCATCAACCTTATACTTTTTTGCCATATTCAAGCAGTTGGGGTTGGGATCTCTTAAACCAACTACCATGAGACTAGTGATGGATGACAGAACAGTAAAGAAGTTTGTTGGTATCCTTTATGACATTTTTGTAAAAGTGTCTTTTTTTATAGTTCCTGCTGGTTTTGTTATATTAGATTGTGAATTGGAATTTCAGGTCTAAATTATTTTGGGAAGACCATTTTTGGCTAAAGTTAGTACGTTGATTGATTTGGAGAAAGGACATCTGATGTTGTGACTCAATGATGAACAAGTGATATTCAACGTATGCAAATCTATAAAGCAGCCTGACGAATTGAGAATGGTATATGTGACTAATGTATATAATGAGGAGACAGATTCATTCTATGATGTTGATGCAGTGACTCTGTGGGATGATGGTTCTGATACAGTCGTTTTGATTGAAGAGTGACTAGGTGTTGAAGAAATGGCAACTGTGATCATGAATTTTGACTCTGATGGTATTGAGGAATATGAGGAGCTAGTAATTGCACTGTATGGAAGTGATTATAATTTTGTGCCAAAGAATCTTGATTTAGACTTGAAGAATAGAACTACCCCCCCTGCTCGCCCATCCATTGAGGAACCACTGGTATTGGAGTTGAAGGCCCTTCTATCTCAATTGCGATATGCATTTTTAGGGGCCAACAACACTTTACCGATTATTATTGTAGCTGATATGAGACAGTTAGAAGTAGAAGCATTACTGTTAGTATTGCAGAGATTCAAGAGGGCCATTGGATAGTCTATTGCAGATATTGTGGGTATTTCTCCCGATTTATGTACTCACAAAATACAACTTGAATCGAATTATGTTCCATATATTGAACATCAGCATCGACTCAATCCTCCTATGTAGGAGGTGGTGAAGAAAGAAATAATCAAGTGGTTGGATGCTGGTGTAGTGTATTTCATTGCTGATAGCAAGTGGGCCAGTCTGGTACAATGCATTTAAAAAAAGTGGAATTATTGTGGTGCCTAATGAGAACAATGAGCTAGTGACTACGAGGCCAGTCACTAGATGGAGAGTGTGTATGTATTATAGAAAATTGAATGCATGGACTCAGAAGGGCCATTTTCCTTTGCCTTTCATGGATCAGATGTTAGACATGTTAGCATGCAGAGGATGGTATTGTTTTCTTGATGGGCCTCAGGCTATAATTAGATCACTATTGCACCTGAGGACCAAGAGAAGACTACTTTTATATGTACTTATGGGACCTTTGCATTCAAGAAAATGCCATTCGGGTTATATAATGCCCCAGCTATATTTCAGAGATGTATGATGTCTATTTTCTCTGATATGGTCAAAGACACTATTGAAGTTTTTATGGATGATATTTCAGTTGTTGGTGATTCCTTTGAATATTGCCTAAAGCATTTGACAAATGCTCTACAAAGGTGTGAAGAATGCAACTTAGTACTTAATTGGGAAAGTGCCATTTTATGGTCAAAGAAGGAATTGTGCTTGGGCACAAAATTTCAAAAAGAGGCATAGTGGTTGATCGAACGAAGATTGAGGTGATTTAAAAATTACCTTGCCCAATTTTTGTAAAGGGAATTCAAAGTTTCCTAGGGAATGCAGGTTTTTATAGGCGATTTATCAAATACTTCTCGAAGATTGCTAATCCTCTTTGCAAAATTTTGGAGAAGGAGGTAAAATCTATTTTTGACAATGGATGTAAGAAGGCTTTCAAAATCCTAAAAGAGAAATTAGTAATTGCTCCAATCATTGTGTCTCCTAATTGGTCCTTACGTTTTGAGATTATGTGTGACGCTAGTGGATTGGCCTTAGGGGTTGTACTAGGCCAACGAAAAAAAAGATCCTTCATCCCATCTACTATGCTAGTAAAGCACTAAATCCTGCTCAAAAGAACTATACTGTGACAGAGCAAGTGTTACTGGAAATGGTTTTTGCCTTTGAAAAGTTTAGTTCTTACTTGATTGCCACAAAGGTGATTGTGCTCACTGATAATGCAGCATTGCGGTACCTAATGGCTAAAAAAGATGCAAAGCCTAGGCTTATTTGGTGGGTGCTGTTGTTGCCAGAATTTGACTTTGAGGTGAAGGACAGAAAAGGCATGGAAAATCAAGTTGCGGATCACTTGTCTAGACTGGAGGAGGAAGCTACACAGAAGGTTGCTACTGGGTTGGATATTGATGATAGTTTTCTAGACGAGAAGATATTAGTAGCGTCTCAAGATCTAATTCCATGGTTTACAGACTATGAAAATTACTTAGCCATTGATCTAGTTCCAGAAGACTTTTCATATCAGAAAAGGAAGAAGTTCATGCATGAGGTAAGAAATTTTTCTTTGGATGAACCTTACTCATTTAAAATTTGTGCAGATGGAGTCATTTCCAGATGCATACCTGAGGTGGAGATGATAAGCATACTTGAAGCATGTCATTCATTGGGGGTCATCATGAAGGGGCCCGCACAGCTCACAAAATCCTGCAATGCGGCTACTATTGGCCAACTATATACAAAGATGCTAATGATTTTGCATCTGCTTGTGATCAATGTTAGTTACAAGGTACTATTTCTAGAAGACATAAACACCTCTGACTCCCATTTTAGAATTAAAAGTGTTTGATGTATGGTGCATAGATCTCATGGGACCTTTTGTGAGTTCATGTGGCATGAAATACATACTAAAGTCAAATGCTCATTCAACTGGACTGAGTCCTATCCAAGCACATGAGAAGGATTAGGACAAAATTGTCAAAACATAAAGACACGGAACGCTGGATGAACAATAGAAAAATCCAGAAGTAAAGCTAACTCATAAGCTACCTCACCAACTGTGCGGAGAATCTCAAAGGGTCTAACATATCTCGAAATGAGCTTTCCCTTCCCACCAAACCTCATCACACCCATCATGGGTGATACACAGAGGAGTACACAATCACCAACTCCAAATCTCAAGGCACAAAACTGACAATCTGCATAGGCCCTGTTCCTACTCTGAGCTGCTCTCAGCCTATTTTGAATCACCCTGACTCTATCCAATAACTCCTGAAGCATATCCGCACTACAAGGGTCTAACATCGAAAGTATCAACCTATCCAATCAGAGAATGGCATATCTTACCATACAAAGCCTCAAATCAATCTCAAGAAACACGACTGCACCCTGAAGCTGGAAATTCAGCTCCTTAAGCTCGGCAGAAGCCATACCATAAGGTGCCATAAAAATAGGTCGGGTGTTAGGCTCTAGGTCAATAGCCAACTCAATCTCATGGACAGGGGGAATACCAGGTAGGTCCGTAGGGAACACACCAAGAAGCTCACAAATAATAAGAACAGAGTCATGTGATGGACTGTCAATACTAGAATCACAATATAAGCGAGATGGGACTCGCAACCCCTAGAGATAAAATCTCCTAACACGAGTATATGATACAATCCCTGTTGTCTCGCGGCTAACTTCTCTCTGCCACATGACTGGGGTTACCATGGCTAAGGTAACAGTCTGGGAAAAATGGTCCATGACCGCATGGTAATGGGATAACTAGTCTATGCCCTGAATCACATCAAAGTTCAGCATACCCAAAATAACAAGTTCAGCACAAGTATCAATATCCTTGACAGTTACAATACATGATCTGTATACTCGACCTACTACTAATGAATCACCAATGGGAGTGGATACAAGCAATAAAATAGATAATAAGTCACTAAATAACTCAAATTGTGGTGAATATTAAGTAGATATATAAGAATAAGTGGATCCCGAATCAAACAAAGCAAGGGCTGACTAGCGGCACATCCAAATCATTCCTGTAACTATAATATCCGAAGTCTAAGCCTTGGGTCTAGTAGTTATTACATACAACTGACCATGCCCGCACCTGGCTGGGTACTTGACTGACCTCCTATCTTGCCTATCTGAGAACGTCCTCGAGTACCCCAAAAACCACCCCTACGACCATGAGAACCAACTCTAACTGAGGGGTGAACTGCTCTAATAGGGAAACACTCTAAGCTGAACCAACCATCGCCCCACGACTAAGGAAATCCCACAAATAGTGACTAGGAATCCATAAGCAAATAAAGAAATCTGATTAGGACAAGAACCAACAGATTTGGATGACTCAGAATGACCATCACGTCTAGCCTGACTAGAAAATAAACCCCTCAAAACCTGACCACTGCCCTTCGCCACTATCATTAGACTAACCTTCACCACTAGAATTACACTGACCACTAGCATTAGACTGACCTTCGCTAGTAATCTAAAGAGTTACCTAAACAGGTCAACTCGGCTGACATTAAGTTTAAAAAGATAGACATGGAGGACACCTACTCTGTAAACTACCATCTCTGGGTCGGGAACTACGTCGACTCCCACTGAATCTTCCCTTAAATCTAGGCCTCTTATCACGTCCCTCATGACCCTCACAGAGCATCTCCTCCATCAGTCTATCATGATTTGAAACCTCAGTAAAAAAACCAACTTACAATGACCAAACTCTGAGTAGGCATGTAAATAGAAAGGCTCAGAGCAATAACAAATCAGTGAAACCTTTCATAATGGACCCCTGCTCCAATCTAGTGAACTGATCTCTTAATCAATATCTAAGGCTGTACGATATATACTTCTCAAAGACATCTCGGAGAACTGAGTCCATGACAAACTGAGAAGATACAGCTGGTCTCAAATCCATATAACCTCTCTACCAATGACGAGCAGAAAATCCAACTGAAATATGGTGTAATCCACAGTACGAGTCTAAAAAAGAACTAAACCACAAAGCCTATCCTCACAAGCAGTTAGGAACTCATATGCCTTCTCTCCTGAAGCACCTGAAAATCTTGGTGAGGCTAACCTAAAGAATCTACCCAATATCTTCTACTCCTCAGAAGACATAGAAGGTTGGGAAACAACTGACCGGACGACTATCGGCTGAGCAACTACTAATGCAGGAGGAATCTCAACTCGAGGAGCCGCAGCTATAAGCTGCACCCCCCGCCCCAGTACCATACTGGTCTGCAGACTGTGCACCATCAGACGGCACACCACTAATAATACCTAACAACTGAACCAATGCATCTGAGAGCACTGTTGAAGAAATGAACCCTGGTGGAGCCTGGGCGGGTTCCCGACCCATTTCTCTCTATTGCAGAAGAATCACAGGCTCATGCATAGGAATAAGGTACGAGGGAGACGGCCTATCCTGGCCTCTAATTGGGGACACGTCTATGGGTTGTCCACGATCTCGAGGCCATTCACGTTCAAAAATAGGAGTATGATCCTTGGGATCGATCTCAAGACCCTCATTTCATCTAGTGGTAGCATGCGTTCTGGACTTTTGCAGAAGAGTAAAGTCAAGAAAGTATTCTATAAACCAACTTAGACTTTTGGCATAATATGAGTGAAAGAAGTGAAGGACTTCTAAGAATGTCCCATAGCCTCTTGAAGATAGGAAACGAACGTCAATGTTCTGATCCGTAGAACTCTATTAGACACTTGCTCTTATACCAATAATACTGGTGAAACCTAGGCTGTAATACTAATTTGTCATGACTTGATTTACGGGCCATGATGACACCTACCATAACCAGCTAGTAGATAAGCCAATACCCTATCCTGGAGCTAACACGATGGGTTAATTCGATAAGAAATGCCCAATATAGGCGAAGTTCAAGGACATCCGTTATGAGCATAAGGGGTTCTAAATAGAATAAATAGCCAACAAAATACCAACCCAAACTCTGGCAGAGTTAGTACAAGAGCAACTAATAGTATCAATACAACTCTAAGTCTATAATAGTTAATACATCTGTCTCGAATACTAAAAATTGAATACAAGAGCTAGAAGGAAATTGGGTTACTCGAACTCCAAGAGCTCACCTTATCTTCGAAAATCAATAACCACACGAACCACGATCAATGACGACAACTAAAACTCAAATCTGCACTAAAAAGGTACAGATGTGTAGTATGAGTACAAAAACAACCTGTACTCAGTAGGCATCATCGGTCGACTGAGCTAAATCATGATATAAGAATGATAAAGTGCAAGATAATCATAACTAAGTCAAGGTACAAAAGCAAACCTGAGTTATCTCCGTCATCACTGTATATAATAAGTAAACAAACCGAAATAATAGTGTAACATAAGGTATCAACACATGCCAATATCAATGTACATAATAAACATTAAGTATCAGAATTACAATATAACATAAGGCATCAACGCATGCCAATATCGTTGTGCATAAGAAATAAATGATTCGAAATTATGAAGTAACATAAGTACAATCACAAGAAAATACAAGTACAAAGTTGGATCCTATACACCAGCTAGTGCATAAAGTAAGAACTCATCAAGGTGACCCATAACACCGGAGAGTGCACCCAAGAGAAACATAGGGGAATCAAATCAATGATACATCCAAACTTTCTCATTATCCATAGTCTTTTTTAATTTTCTTCAAATGACTATTTGCCAACATTCATGTCACGATCCGAACCAGGGCTTGGCCGTGATGGGTATCTCAAGTCCCATATAGACCAGAGATCACCCCTTGCACCTAACCAAACCAAACACAATATCCCCCAATGTCGGATGAATTTTGAATATATAATAAGATAGCCTGCAACAAGCTTAAGGAAAGTCAAAACATGTCTATAACCGATGACCGAAGTCCAGCCAAACAGCCGACCAACACTACCTAATATCCACAGTAATCCAATCAAAGCCTTTTAAACAAAGAACGAAACCAGTCTTGGTCGGTACATGTCCCCAACTCTAATTGATGATAATGAGAATAAAAATGATAATGCTAATGATAATGAAAGTAACTGTCAACTCAAATCTAAGAATGAAAGCTGGTGAAATGCCTAAGCCTTATGGGGGATAAAAGCTTACCACTTTACCAAAATACAATAAACTGAGCCGATTGACCTAACTCTGTGCAGAAAAAGTAAAAGTATCTCTGATGCCTACATCGCATGGGGATACAACATTCTGAGATGGTTAGTAGGGTGAACACTTGCATGTAACTCAGGGATAAGGATAACATAATGCATGATCAACAGTTAAAAATCATTCAAAACCAATGCACATAATCAAATGCATATACATATAGATATATCATATGCTGGGATAGGGAACAAAACTTAACACACCCTTTAAAACTTTATCCTGGGTTATGTATCTCAACTGTCATAACATACAAAGACACCCACAAGAAATATGGGCCCAGCTCTTCCCCAGTTGGTAGGGCCCTAGTGCATGTGGCCGCATGAACCAGAGGGTATACATATGCACTATAAGGGACTCGAACCTCCCTACATATGAAGGTGACACGGGCACCAAATCATGTAATAATATGTGGGGGACTCGAACCCCCAATCAAGTGATAGTAATAAAGGGGACTCAAACTACCTGATCATATAGACACCCACATCGACAATCATGGTTTCCAGTATGGGCCCCTCGAGACCACCACTTTCACAACTCAGCTACACAATCCTTATTAAAGCCCAATAAAAATATTTATCACACAATCCCATTCATCGAACCACAATACACATTTAAGCATACATTGTTGGTATCATCATCCAACTATACTTGTAAGGTAACATCAACATGCCACACTAATTATCTTCACTTAGGGGAATTCATAATCCCTTTGGTTTAACTTTACAAATTACCATATCTCTCATAATTAAAAACTAATTTCACAATATGGTGTTGGGGTCATAACCAATTCAAAAGTCACAAGTTTGGGAAATCACAATCCCTAGTTCATTCACCAGTCCCATGCATCAAATTAACTTAAAAGCGACCATTTAAATTTAACCATACAGGGACAAACATAAAACATCTCACAAATAATATTTATACAAAAATCCTCAACTCATGTTTTCAAAATCAACATAAATATCTCATGAATAATACTTTAAAACATATGCTTTTAACAAATTAACAATGAGGGAAGAGTAACATGCCTGGAATACCAACTTTCACGGAAAGAATCCAACCCTTAAGCCCTTGGATGACCTACTTCTTGAAAACCCTAAGTATGTCTGCTTGAGGGAATTTAAGGAGTTTTTGATAGAGTTTTAGTGGGTTAACAATGCTAATAGGGTCCCCAATAGGGTTTTAGGTCATGGGTTATAATTCGGGTAGAGGCGAAATGTCCAAATGCCTTTAATAAAAAGACTAAAAATTGTCGCAAGTGACTACAGGTCATTATATGACTTGTATAGACACATTACGACTCATCACAAGGAGTCGTAATCAAGACAGAACCACTAGGGCCATATACTGGTCTGGATACGATTCATACCACTGAATCATTACCACACTTGATGACTCATAACCACTTCTCGTACTCAAGACAACAACAAATTTGTGATGACACACTGGACACCTTACATTTGGGAATAACGACTCGTCATAAGTCTTTACAACTCATGGACTCAAGTCGTAATGAAGATAGTGTCTTGGGCCAAACATTCTGGACACCTTACAACTTAGTCCTTACAATTTGTAAAAAATCTTGATGACTAGTTGAGAGACACTCATACTCAGAGTAGAATACTATGCCACTTGTTTTGATTAAGTCCCAACTGAGTCCCTATGACTCATCATGACTCCCTACGACTTGCTAATGGAGTTGTAATCAGGACAGTGAGGATAAAATTTCAGAAAATTTTCAAGGACCAAAAACCCAGGGCATTACATACTCCCCACTTAGGATTATTCATTCTCAACTGATAGGACAAGTTATTTATCAGCTCGAGTTGACTATAAACACAACCGCACTTACCTTTAACAAAGAGAAAAAACAAAGGCGTTAAGGAATACACATACTTCAAGCACGATTTTCTAAAATAGAAAACAAGAACTAATACTTGGACTTCATGTCATCTTCAGCTTCCCAAGTAGCTTCCTCAACCTTTTGGTTCCTCCAAAGAACCTTTACCAAAGCCACTTCCTTAGTCCATAACCAACGGACTTGTCGATCCAAAATATTAACCGAGACCTCCTCGTATGATAATAAATCCAAAATACCCGCCTCCTCTAAGGGAACAACCATTGAAGGATCACCCACGCACTTCCTCAACATTAAAACTTGAAACACCGGGTGAATGAAGCTCAAGTTGGAAGGCAAATCTAATTCATATGTAACATTACCGACCCTCTTTAAAACTAAGTACAGGACGACGTAATGAGGACTGAGATTTTCCTTCTTTCCAAATCACATCACTCTCTTCATGGGAGACACCTTCAAGGACACCTAATCACCAGCACTGAATTCCAACTTCTTTCACCTCACATCCGCGTAGGACCTTTAGCGACTTTGGGCGACCTTAAGTTTATCCTGAATCACCTTCAGCTTCTCCATGGCTTGGTGAGCCAAATCAAGTCCAAATAACTTATTCTCACCAACCTCAAACCACCCACTAGGAGATCTACACCTCCTACCATATAAGTCCTCAAACGGAGCCATACTAATGCTAGAGTGATAACTATTGTTGTAGGTAAATTCTATGAGAGGGAAGTGGTTAAACCAACCACCACAATAATCAAATACATAAGCTTGAAGCATATATTTCAAGACCTAAATTATTCTTTCTTCCTGCTCATCTGTCTGTGGGTGGAAAGCGGTACTAGGGCTACCTTAGTCCCCAAACCTCGCTGGAATAACCTCTAAAAGTAAGATGGGAACTGGGTACCCCAATCAGATACGATGGAAATTGGAGTACCATCCAGTTTCACAATCTCCTCAATGAACAACTTGGCATAATCTTCAGAAAACAAATTAGTCTTCACTGGCAAGAAGTGAACAGACTTAGTCATCCTATCCACGATGACCCAAATCGAATTAAACTGTTGGTGAGACCACAGAAGACCGGTAGATAAATCCATATTATTTATCTTCTATTTCTACACCGACAGTTCAATCTCTTGAGTCAGCCTATCGGGCCTCAATTGCTCTACCTTCACTTGCTGACACACCATGCTCTTAACCACAAAATTGACCACATCCCGCTTCATATTTTTCCACCAATAGATCTTTTTAAGATCATGATACATCTTTATCGACCCAAGATAAATAGTATAACACGACTCATGAGCTTCAGCTAAGATTCTTCCTCGCAACCAATCAACATCGGAACACACAATTTGCCTTGGTACCTCAAGATACCATCACCACCAATCTCGAAAACCATCACTTTCGGCCTACCTACATAATTCTTGATTTGTATCAGAATAGGATCCAACACTTGCTTCTCCTTTACTTCAGCACCAATAGATGACCTTGCCACCGTTTGAAAAATCACACCACCATTCGCAGAATCTAAGAGACGAACTCCTAGATTTGACAAATGGTGAATATCTTTCACCAAATCCCTCTTATCATCATCCACATGAGACAAGATTCCCATGTACAACCTGCTAAGAGCATCAACAAACTTGCTATCTTTACCTGGTTGATAGTGAAGACTCATTAATAGTCCTTTAGCAACTTAAGCCACCTCTTTTTCTCGAGATTTAACTCTTACTTAGTAAACACACATTGCAGGCTCTTATAATAGGAATAAATATCAACATGGACCCCATAATAATAATTTCATCAGATCTTTAGTGCAAACACCACAACTAATAATTCCAGATCATGGTTCGGATAGTTCTTCTCATAAACTTTCAACTTTCTAGAAGAATAAGCAACCACCTTGCCATACTGCATTAACACACAACCCAGTCCCACCTGAGACACATCACAATAGACAATAAAACCCTAAGTGCCCTTAGGCGGAGTCAAGATCGAAGCCGAAGTCAACTTATCCTTCATTTTCTCAAAACTACCCTCGCAAGTATCAGACCACAAGAATCTTACCTTCTTCTGAGTCAACTTAGTCAACGGGGCCGCAATAAAAGAGAAACTCCCCACAAACTTTCTATAATAACTTGCTAAACACAAGAATCTTCAAATATTGATTGGAGTTGTGGGTCTATGCAATTTTTTAACCACTACAACCTTCTGTGGATCTACCATGATCCCCTCAATAGAAACAACATAACCCAGATAAGTCACAATATTCAAACAAAACTCACAATTAGAGAACATTGCATACAAATGCTGATCCTTTAGGGTCTTTAACACAAGACAGAGGTGATCGACATGATATGCCTCACTCTTGGAATACACCAAAATATCATCAATAAAGAAAATGATCAACAAGTCCAAGAACTGATGAAAAACCCAATTTATAAGGTTCATAAATTCTACTAGGGCATTAGTCAAACCAAAGGACATCACCAAAACCTCAAAATGACCATACCGAGTTCGAAAAGCAGCCTTAGGGATATCCACCTCCCTAATCTTCAACTGATAGTAACCCAACCAAAAATCAATCTTAGAAAAGAACTTAGCACCCTGAAGCTGATCGAACAAATTATCAGTCCTCGAAAGTGGATACTTATTCTTCATAGTCACCTTATTCAATTGGCAGTAATTAATACACATTCAAAAGGAACCATCCTTCTTACGCACGAAAAGAACAGGATTACCCCATATAGATACATTAGTACGGATAAAACCTTTGTCAAGAAGATCTTTCAACTGCTCCTTCAGTTTCTTCAATTCAGTTGGAGCCATCCTATAAGGAGGGATAGAAATAGGACGAGTGTCCAAAAGAAGATCAATCTCAAAATAAATTTACCTATCGGGAAGTACCCCAGGAATTTCATTAGGAAGCACCTCAAAAAATTCATAGACCATAGGGATAGTCTCTAAAGAAGGACCTTCAGATATAGAATCCTTAACATGCACTAAGTGATAGAGTCACCCTTTAGAAACCAATTTTTGGGATCTAACATACGAAATAAACCTTTTCTTAGGCACCAGGGAACTACTTTCCCACTCAATAACGAGCTCATTTAGGAAATGGAAACTAACCCTTTGGGTCCGAAAATCAAGAGACACATTGCACGAATACAACCAATCTATCCCCAAAATCACATCAAAGTCTAACATGTCCATCTCTATAAGATCCACTAAGGTCTCCCTACCATAGACCAATATCACACTGCCCCTATAAACCCTTCAAGCCATAATGGAGTCACCTACCGGGGTGGATACAGAGAAGGGATCTAAAATACACTAGGGATCAAAACCAAAATAGATAGCCACATAAGGAGTCACATAAGAAAGAGTAAGCCATATATCTAGAAGATAATATACATCACGAGAAAAGAGTTTGAGCATACCAGTAGGAACATAGTGGGATGACTCAAAATCCTGGTGAGATGTAAGAGCCTACAGACAATTCCGACCAACGCCGGAGCCAGAAACAGAGTAGCACCCTTTGGTGCAGGAGTAGATGAAGTAGAAACATGAATCTTATTTGCCCCAGAATCAACCTTAGAAAGACAATCCTTTTGCATATGAACAATATAACCATATTTAAAGCACTCGTTCCTCCCTTCTTCATAAACACCATAGTGTACCTAATCACAAAATCTACAAGGAGAATACGATGGAGCTGACTGAGCCCCACTAGCTTGCGACTAGGCTCCTGGTGCTCTAAACCCACTATCATACTGAGAATGATGATCACCCAACGACTTTGGGTAAGAAGCACTAGCCATAGTGTAGGAACCAAAATTGCCCCACTTTTTCTTAGATTATTTTCCACCGTCTCTACCACTTTGTTGCTAACCTCCACCCTGATCCAAATAGAAAAACTTATTACTTTTCCTTTCACTTATCTCCACTTTTTTCTTATTTTCTTCATCTACTTGTTGCATATGCACCATAAGTCTAGAGATGTCCATATCCTTGTTCAACAAGGCAACCTTTCTCTCCAAGATGAACTCATGGGATAACCCTAAGGCAAACTTCCTTATTCTAGCCCCATGCTAGATACCAATTCAAGAGCATAATGCGACAACTAATAAAACTTCAAGGCATACTCCTTTACTGACATCTTTCCTTGCTTTAAATTAATGAATTCCTCATCCTCCACCTCCCTCAACTCCTGAGGAAAGATGTGATCAAGAAATACACTAGAGAAGTTATCCCACAAAGAGGACCCAATATCCTCACCCTTGGACTGTTCCCACTCTTCATACCATTGGTAGTCCATATCCTTCAACTGATAAGTTGCGAACTCTACCCATCCCATATTAGTAGCATGCATCACAAAAAAGATTTTTTCCATCTCATTAATGAAATTTTAAGGATCTTCCACAACCTTAGAACCAGTGAAAACAGGAGGACTCAACCTTATAAATTGGCCAACTCTAGTGGCCTTAAAAGACAGAGCAACAGAAATAACTCACTCAGTTTGGGAGGCCACCTTCTAGGTAAGAAAATGAATTGAATAACAAAAATCAGCATTAGACATATCAACTCAAGGTTCCTGAGGAGGGATAAGGGGAATCGGTAGAGCTCCCTCCAGGTAATCAGAAGTAACGACCCTTAATCAGGTTTGAACTCCTGGAGTAGGACGAGCTCCATCCATATTATCCTCAAATTAGGCAAAAAAGTTTCCATGAATATCAGATCTTCTGGAAGGCATGATCTGAAAAACGAACATACAAAAATTAGAGGAAATTCAAGACCTTAGACTCTATAGCTTAAAATAAGATAACAAGAAAAGGAAATATTCCTAAATGCCTCGTAACCTTTCCTTTATAAGTGTGGTGTACTACACATCCATAAACGAGACTCTACTTGACACGGCTTTATTGGACACCCAATGATACCAAACCTAGGCTCTGATACCTTCTTTTTTCATAACCCAAACTAGGGCCTGGTCGTGGTGGGTATCTCAAGTCCTACATAGACTAGAGATCACCCCTGCACCTAACCAAACCAAACACAACATCCCCCAATGTCGGATAAATTCTAAACATAAAACAAAATAGAATGCAACAAGCTTAAGAAAAGTCAAAACATGTCCATAACCAATGACCGATGATCGGCCAAATAACTGACCACCATCACCCAATAGCTATAGTAATCCAAATAATGCCTTCTAAACAAAGAACCAAAACTATTTTTGGTCGGGACATGTCCCCAACTTTGAAGATGACAATGAGAATGAAAATGATAATGTTAATGATTATGAAAGTAACTATCAACTCAAATCTAAGAATGAAAGCTGGTGAAATTCCTGAACCTTCTGGGGATGGAAGCTTACCACTTCACTACAACGCAACGAACTGAGCCAACCGACCTAACTCTGCACAAGAAAAGTAGAAGTAGATCCGATTCCTGCATCGCATGGGGATACAATATTCAGAGACAGTTAGTAGGGTGAACACTAGCATGTAGCTCGGGGATAAGGATTCGATAATGAGAATATAGATTGTTTGTTTAACAATGCCCATTTCATGTAAAAATAGATTCTTTATTTGTACCTCTTTATCAACAATATTCTCCCTTCTATCTATCTGAATTATGGAACTTTCTCCTCAAGCTGTAGAACTAACAAGTCAATTAAAAAATTGAATTAGCAAATTTTACATGAATTTTCAAGTGGATGAATCTTCTTCTATCAGAAGAAATAATTCATCGAAATAATGAGTCACCATTGATACCATGATCAACAGTTCAAAATCATTCAAAACTAATGTAATACCCCACATTTTGGATTAGAATAAAAATTTGTCATTCCTATGCGTGGATGTTTCAAAAGCCTCAAATCCTATATAAATTTAGTATATTAATTAATTATGTAGTGTGGAATTCTATTTTATCATGAATTTAGATCATAGAGGTCCCCTAACTCAAGTACAAGTTGAAAGCTTTCCTATCGTTCAAGTTTTAGTAAGCGTCAAAACTTAGGTCAACTTTAATCAACTATAAATTGTTGTATATAATGAACTGAGTGATTTAATAGATATAAAATAAAATCTCTTTGAATTATCTTTCCAGCGATACCAATTTCGCCTAAATCCGATATCGGAACAAAGAGTTATGCCTATTTTACTCCAGCATGTCAGGCTGGAAACAGTGTGACGACATTCGTGATAACTTATCACATTTGTGACGCCCTATCACGAAGGTCGTTAGCATTAGGCAAAAACCATATCCTAAGTGACGACATTAGTGATAATCACATTTGTGATGCCCTATCACGAAGGTCGTCAGCCTTAGGCAGAAACCAACCCCTAAGTGACGATATTCGTGATAGCTTATCACATTTGTGACTCCTTATCATGAAGGTCGTCAGCTATGATTTTTAGCAACTGGGAAATTATTTCATAAGGGTATTTTGGTATTTTCCTTCACCTTCCACGACTTATAACCCTAAAGAGGCATAATTTTTCCCATTTTTCTTCAGTTAAGCATCTTAAAAACCCTCTCTTACACTCTCAACCACAAGATTAGGGTTTCCATCAAACTCATCTCTGAAAAGAAAGATTCAAGCCTTTTTCCAAGATAATCAAGAATTAAGTTTCCCAATCCAAGAACTCTCCAGCAAATCATCAAGGTTTTCTTTCTAAGGTATGCGTAGTGTTCATCCATGGGTCCCTTTCATCCATGGAGCTCAAGAATCATGTTTTAAATTATAAATTGTGATTTCCTTGTTGTTTTATGACTATATTCATGTTAATGATTGTTGTTTGGATTCAAGGTTGTTTCTTGATGTTTTTTTCATGAATCATGTGAATAGGTTAGTTGAAAACCCATGAATTTGGGTGGTTCAAGATTTCTAAATTTGTTAAGTACACCAATGCTCAATATTATGCATGCAAGGTGTTTGATAAAATGCTTAGGATGCTAGAAATTCATGTTTACATGGTTCCATGATATCTAAATGACAAGTCCATGCTAGCTATATACTTCAATATAAATTCCATGCTATTGATGTGTTGCTATTGTTGTGGTATGAAACATGTATGATAATAGAGATATACTATATGTACATGAAATATATCCATGCACTCCCTACCATGCTTTAGATGTTGAAGAACTACATGAAGTATAATATCCCCTACTTATGACAATGTGAATTGTGGACTCCAATCTTATGATCAAGTCAGTCATGTTGTGTCAGTTTCCTTCCATCAAGTCCTGGGGGTATTCGTACCCGAAAATATAGCTGTGTGCCTTGAACCATGTCATGTTATCATGACACTCTCAGTCAAGCCATGATCTATAGAATTCAATTAGTCATGTGACTCAGGAAAATCCAATAACCTCAGTAATCTCAGTAGTTTAGTAATCTTAGTGATCTCAGTACTCAGTAATGTCTGTAACCTCAGTATTCAAAGTCAATCTCAGTAATTTCAGTACTCTCAACTAGTCCTCAAAACTCAGTACATTCCTTCAGTCATCGAAATCCAGTAAACTTAGTTTAGCTCCGCTAAAGAATACCACTAGTATCAGTCTAGTTAATCAGTATCAGTTCAGTTATTCAGTTCAGCCCAGTTATTTAGTTCAGTGTCTTTCAGATGGGAGTAGGATTCAGCATCGAGTGAGCTTAGGGATGGGGACTCACCCGCTAGATTAGGATTGAGATCCTTAGAAGCAATCCCTAAGTTCTAAAACTACGTAGCCAACGTAGGTATGAGATGTCACCCATTAGATAGGACTGACATACTCAGGGGTCACTCGTTAGCATATTTATATGTATAGGACTGACTCCACAGTAGATGTCTTTACTAGTGGCGCGGTACTAACACCCTTCCAGTCAGGGCAGAGATTGGACCCCAGTCAGCTTAACTTGGGGAATGTAGGTTAGATGAACACATCCCACAGTTTCAGTTACAGAATTAGGGCTTTTAGACACAGTCAAATCAGCTTAGTAGTACAGATTCAGTACTGTTAGATATAGTCAATGCTTATCATTGTAAATAGACTTCAAGATCACCCATTAGCTAGAACTGATCTCTACTATGATTAATCAGTATCAGAATTATTAGATTTAAAGATCACCCGCTAGATAGGACTGATCTCAGACTAAGTCAAATCATCCTTATTATCAGTATACTCATGATCACCCGTTAGATAGGACTAACCTCAGATTTAGTTACTCCAAGTAGAACGAAACTCAGATAGTTCCATCAGAACTTAGACTGTCAGATACAGTCGCTCGATATCGGTTATATCGATTAGTCCGATCATTATAGTTATATCAACTATATCAGTTGTCATAGCTCACGTTACCAGTATTTAGTTTCAGGACTGTTAGACACAGTCATTCAAACCAGTTCTTCATAATTTGAACTGTCAAAAATAGTCAATAATCTATTCAGTACCTCAGTAACTGTAAAGTCATGTCGTCAGCATTCAGACTCAGTAGTCAACATCATCACGAGTTCAATTATAGTTGTTTATGCATGTATGTATTCTCACGTTCATATTAGTTAGCATTGTTCATGAATATAACCCTTTGCATTTAGCCTACCTTACTCGTATACTCAGTACATTCAGACGTACTGATGCATTTGCGCTATGGTGCTTTCTTTTATGTTACACCATAGGTTCAGAGGCACGAGCTCCAGATCAGCAGTAGCATTCCAGTGTTTAGAGTTTGCAGTGAGTCCTTCTCATTCGAGGATGATATGATTATTTCTACATTTACTATTTAGTTACTAGATGGAGTTAGTTAGAGACATGTTCCTTCAACTCCTTATTCAGTTTAGTTAGAGGCTTTCAGACTAGATGTCAGATTAGATATTCAGATCTCATTATTTTCAGTATTTATGACTTGTTTTGGTATTTTTATACCTTTTTTCAGACGTTTTGTTATCAGATGTTTATTCAGTTCAAACCTTATGGACTTTCATGTTCATGTTTCCGTATTTTATGATATATTATGCAATATACAGGTACAAATATCAGTCATGGGTTAGCTTGTGGTCCTTCGGGGTCATGAGCACCGTGTAGCATTTCGGTTCAGAAAATTGGGGTGTTACAACTAATGTACATAATCAAATGCATATACATATAGATATATCACATGTCAGGATAGGGAACAAGGCTTTACATGCGCTTTTAAACTTTAGCCTTGGTTGTATAGCTTAATTGTCATAACATACAAAGGCATCTATGGGCTATATGGTACTAACTCTCCCCCAGCTGGTAGGGCCTCAGTGCGTATGGTTGCACGAACTAAAAGGTATACATATGCACTATGGGGGACTCAAACCTTCCGGTATATCAAGGTGTCACGGGCACCAAATCATTTAATAAGATGTGAGGGACTCAAATCTCCCAATCAAATTATATTAATAAGAGGGAATCAAACCACCCAATCATATAGACCCCCATATTGGCAACCGTGGTTTCCGGTATGGGCCCCTCGGGACCACCACTTTTACGACACAACCACACAATCCTCATTAAAGCCCAAATAAATACATTATCACACAATCCTATTCATCAAATCACAATACACATTTAGGCATACATTGTTGCTATCGTCATACTAACTATATTTGTAAGGTAACATCAATATGCCACACCAATTACGTTCACTTGGGGGAATTCACAACCCCCTTGGTTATATTTTACGAATTCCCATATTTCTCATATTTAAAAACCAATTTCATAATATGGGGTTAGGATTATAACCACTTCAAAAGTCATAAGTTTGGGAAATTACAATCCTTAGTTCATTCACCAATCCCATGCATCAAATTAACTTTAAAACCACCATTTAAACTTAACCCATACAGGGACTAATGACAGCTCCCAAGAGCAAACATAAGTGTACGTGGTCTTATCAAGTAATATAGTGGCTTCAAGGAAGCCCAAGTATCGATCTCTCAGGGACTTGCATTCGCCGCCTATATAATTCTAGTTCAACCAATTGAGGAGAGTAGTAAATAGAGTTTTAGAATTAAAAAATAAACTAAGAAAAACCTAAACTAATGCAGAAAAATAATGACTTTGGACAATCAAGGATAGAAGCCCAGGGTTAAGGCTTACGAACAATCTTACTATGTTATTGAACTTCATTCGTTAACTTACTTATCTTGGCTGTTGATTCGTAGGGTTAATTGCACGATTACGATTTTCCAACCTCTAATCCTTTACCTAAGTTGAACCTTAGAACTACATCGTTGAGCGGGGATGTAATAGTTCACTTAAGTTCTTTACAAATGTCATCCTACATATGAATCAAGTAAGGCATCTAAGTACATACCTTTCCTAGATACTAATTCAAGTATCTTATTTTATAAAGAAACAAGAACCATACTTTGCTTATTCCCTTGTTCTATCTCCCTATTCCCTCTCCCGAGTTCACAAGGTTGACAATTGATGTATTCTAAGGGCCATGAATCCTTAAAATAGTTAAAACAAGAATAAACAAACAACGAACAATGATGAGTAAATTAACAAACTTAATTAAAAACAAAAGTAATCATGAATATGGCATTAACCCCGGATAGGAGTTTTAGCCTTCAATGGAAATATTCATCATCCAATCCCTTGGATTGATGATACAAACCATGAAAGAAAATAAAGTAAGGAGATATAAGGCCTAAAAGAATTTTTGAAAATCCCCAGAACTAGTACAAGAGTCCATAGTAATGTTTAAAAAGATGTATTTATAGTATCCAAGTAGTCCCAAGCCGATTAGGATTCAAATCTGTAGTATTTCCCGTATTTGAAATATGGTCGCGTCGCGAGGGCCATTTAACTTAAGTAGGGTTCGCGATGCGGCCTCATTGAGAGGGTAAACTAATTTGGGTGCCTTATGAGTATTTTGGTTTGTATCACGCACTCAGAGAGATCCCACGTGCCCACATTCGCCCTGGACATTCCAAGTGTCCAAATTGAATCCAAGTTGTGTATTGTGCTTTCGTTAAGCCATTCCGAGCCTTTTTGAGTTGTTTCCACTTGATTTGAAGCTTGTATATCCTTAATATATCATAATAATACATTCACCAAGCATCCTATATCATTAAACACAACAATTTAGAGCTCAAATCAACACAACATTCAAGACGATGAACTAGAAACACGAGCTAAGCATAGGCTAATTTCACTTTGATCTTTAACTCATTGTTTTGACTCATGTCTTGATCCAATTGACCCTTAAACATTATCAAAAAGTTGTTTCACATAAAAATACACAATAAGAACCTTATAAAATCATTAAAACACATTAGAACCCAACAAAATAGACTAGACAAGCACCTAGCTCAAGCTAGTAACACTAGTTTTCTCGGTTGAACTCTAAATGATCAATTTGAATCAAAACTTTCTTGGAAACACCATAAAACATTGTACACACATACATGGACACTTAAATGCTCATTTATATCATTATCAACACATTAATCACATGAATCATCCTCAAAATAAGGCTAAAAATTATAGAATAGTAACTCTAGAATGCATAAATACACCCAACATCACCACCCCACACTTAAAGCCTTGTTCGTTCTCGAATAATTCTTCACTTTAAGCATCAAGATCTGAAGAGACTCCACACTTATACAAAATTCAAGACACTCAATATAGCACTACAATGACTACACGAATGTAAGTCACTGCACTAAGCATGTATACACAATTAAAAACTCATGAACACTACCTCAAAACGTCCTAGCCTCAAGAATTGACTCACTTAATTGGCAAACTCATGTTATCATTCAATCAAGGACATCATACAAATCACCCATATTCATCAAACATGTGCCCCTTACAACAAGAGAGTTATCCATAATCACTCACAATAATGCAATTTATAACATAATGGGTAGAAGAATCAAATTACGCTCACTCTCACAAAGAATTCACAGGTTACACACAATGAACCATAGGCTTGCCCTAAGTGTAATGCTCCACTAACAGTCGAATATAAAGCTTAGGATCAATTAGGACTTTTCCGGGTTGTAATGTAGGCTAAGGGACGGGTAGAAACTATTTGGGAATAGTGACTAACCTCTCTAAGCAATTTAATACACTACATTATACAATTAGAACCAATCTCCAACAACCAATTACACCATTTTTGACTACCCCATTCTTTTATTTTTGTCCCATCTCTTTTAAGCATTTTCACAAACACTTGGTGGACGTATAGTTTACTACTAGATGAATCAATTTATTTTCATAATCATGGAAATATTTCTATCATCAATTATATCACACCCATCCACTATAAATCAATTATAAACACCAATAACTATTATCTTGGGGCATCAATTTCACCCTTTTCTTTTTCAATTTCTCAAACTCCTTACTATTTTAATTTTTTATTAAAGCACTTAGGAGCTTTTTGGATCAAATTATGATCTATCAAAAAGGGATTAGGTTACTTATGAGGCTGCCAAAGAAAAAGCTAAAGGCTCAATGGGGTTAACTAGGATAATGCACAAAGGTAGGACAAACAGAAGGTATAAATCATGGCTATCAAAGAAATGCTTATATCATCTCCTATACTCCCCATTCTTTATTTCACTTCACACGCACACCGGGCAAATTCTAGACATCACATGCTACAAGAAATACACAAAAATTCTCACACACACATAGAACATGCTCAACTCAATAGGATCATCATAGACTCCCAATAAAATAATAGAACACATTCAAATTTAAGCCAACAAGTACAAGAGTCATAAACATGAGCCTAAGAGTCATCAAAAGTAGCAATTCACATCAATCAACATGTTTTTTCAAACGAACCCACTTGTATCATGTAATCAAAATTAGCACCAACAAGAATATCTCACTTATTCATAACCTAAATTTTTTTAAATTGAGCCAAAATTTGAGATTTTCCCCACCCTACACTTAAAAATTTACTTTGTCCCCAAAGTGAATTTAAAAGTAAAAAGATAGAAATACTCCCTAAGGCCTCTAGGCCTAACTAGATGCATCATCACACAAAGAGGGGATCCATGGGAACCCCACACTCATTCTTTGCCATGCTCCAAGCTCAAGTTTATGGTACTCAGACTTCCTATTAACTTGTGACTCAACCAAAAAAAAAACTAAAAACTGAAACTAAAAAGAAAACATACCTTAGCTTGGGTTGCCTCCCAAGAAGTGCCTAATTTGGTGTCGCAGCACGACCCAATCAATATTTTCCTCCACCTTGAGGATATGAATTTCACCCCAAATATCGCATCCATCTTTTTGCCTCGCTCATATGGGGGTGGTACAAAGATTAAGGAATCAAGTAATAGAATGTGCATGGTAAACCATTCGACCTTAAAGTGAGGTGTGTTTTTATGTTGATTGTCAGGTGTAAAATAAAGAATATAGGATTCTTGTTCCTCATCTTCACACTCTTTCTCTATTTTAAATGATTCCACAGACAAGACATCATCTAAACATAATGTAGAAAAGTATTTCGAATGTGGCCCAACTAATCCTACTTAAAAATTTACACAATCCACAACACCTTCACTTTTATTCACCTTCTTACTTTCAGTCTCAAGATAAAGATGACAATTGAGTGGATGTGATTCTTGTGTTTACTCCACAAATTGGCTAATATCCTCCTCATATATTTCTTTGCTTAGCCACTGTAGACATGGTGACAGTGTCTCCATAATAATTTTCATAATATCAGTTTTTGAGTACTCAGACTTCCTCGAATTATCCACATCATATTGTGAAGGTTTCATCCACGCACTTTCATAAAAATCTGGATAATAAGACACAAGGTGGTGTCCTCCACAAAAACAACAAGAATTTCCATCACTCAAAAACCATTTATCCCAGGCTGACATCTCGATAAGAGTGTGAGAAAAATAGAAATAAAAGAAAATAAAAAGAAATTAAACAAAAACTATTTACAACTCAATATAGAAAAACTAAAAATAAGATAGTTTCCTAATAACAAGTGCCCAGCAACGGCGCCAAAAACTTGACAGCACACACGCAAGTGTACGTGGTCTTATCAAGTAATATAGTGGCTTCAAGAAAGCCCAAGTATCGATCTCTTAGGGACTTGCGTTCGCCGCCTATCTAATTTTAGTTCAACCAATTGAGGAGAGTACTAAATAGAGTTTTAGAATTCAAAATAAACAAAGAAGAAACTAAACTAATGCGGTAAAATAATGACTTTGGACAATCAAGGATAGAAGCCCAGGGTTAAGGCTTATGAATAATCCTACTATGTTATTGAACTTCATTTGTTAACTTGCTTATCTTGGTTGTTGATTTGTAGGGTTAATTGCACAATTACGGTTTCCCAACCTCTAATCCTTTACCTAAGTTGAACCTTACAACTACATCGTTGAGTGGGGAATAATAGTTCACTTAAGTTCTTTACAAATGTCATCCTACATATGAATCAAGTAAGGCATCTAAGTACATCCCTGTCCTAGATACTAATTCAAGTATCTTATTTTATAAAGAAACAAGAATCATACTTTACTTATTCCCTTGTTCTATCTCCCTATTCCCTCTCTCGAGTTTACAAGGTTGATAATTGATGTATTCTAAGGGCCATGATCCTTAAAATAGTTAAAAAAAGAATAAACAAACAACGAACAATGATAAGTAAATTAAAAAACTTAATTAAAAAAAAGTAATCATGAATGTGGACTTAACCCCGGATAAGAGTTTTAGCTTTCTATGGAAATATTCATCATCAGATCCCATTGGATTGATGATACAAACCATGAAAGAAAATAAAGTAAAGAGATATAAACCCTAAAAGAAGTTTTGAACAAACCCACAACTAGTAAAAGAGTCCATAATAATGTTTACAAAGATGTATTTAAAGTATCCAAGTAGTCCCAAGCCGACTAGGATTCAAATCTGCAGTTTTTCCCTTATTTGAAATAGGGTCGCGTTGCAAGGGCCATTTGACTTAAGTAGGGGTCGCGACATGGCCTCATCGCGAGGGTATACTATTTTGGGTGCCTTATGAGTATTTTGGTATATATAACACGCTCAGAGAGATCCCATGCTTCCACACTCGCCCTGGACATTCCAGGTGTCCAAATTGAGTCCAAGTTGTGTATTGTGCTTTTGTTAAGCCATTACGAACCTTTTTGAGTTGTTTCCACTTGATTTGAATCTTGTATATCCTTAATATATCATCATAATCCATTAATAAAGCATCATATAACATTAAAAACAACAATTTATAGTTCAAAAAAACACAACATTCAAGATTATGAACTAGAAACACGGGCTAAGCATAGACTAATTTCACTTTGATCTTTAACTCATTGTTTTGACTCATGTCTTGATCCAATCGACCCTTAAACATTATCAAAAAGTTTTTTCGCATATAAATACTCAATAAAAACCTTAGAAACTTATTAAAACACATTAGAACCCAGCACAATAGACTAGACAAGTACCTAGCTTAAGCTAGTAACACTAGTTTTCTCAGTTGAACTCTAAATGATCAATTTGAATCAAAACTTTCTTGGAAACACCATAAAACATTGTACACACATACATGGACACTTAAATTCAAATTTATATCATTATCAACACATTAATAACATGATTCATCCTCAAAATAAGGCTGAAAATGCTAGAATAGTAACGCTAGAATGCATAAATATACCTAACATCAACTAACACGAAACATCACATCAATAATAGTTATACAAAAAACCTCAACCCATGTTTTCAAAATCAACATAAATATATCATGAACAATACTTTAAAACATATTATTTTAACAAATTAACAATGATGGAAGAGTAATATAGCTCAAATACCAAGTTTTATGGAAAGAATCCAACTCTTAAACCCTTGGATGACCTACTTCTTGGAAACCCTAAGTATGGCTACTTGAGAGAGTTTAAGAGAGCTTTTGAAAGAGTTTTAGTGAGTTAACAATGCTAATGGGGTCCCCAATAGGGTTTTAGGTCATGGGTTACAATTGGGGTTGAGGGGAAATGTCCAAAGTTCCCTTAATGAAAAGATTGAAAATTGTCACAAGTGACTACGGCTCACTATACGTCTCATATAGATACATTACGACTCATCACAAGGAGTCATAGTAAAGACAACCACCAGGTCCCCATACTGGTATGGATATGATTCATACCACTAATTCGTAATCACACTTGATGACTCGTAACCACTTCTCAAACTCAAGACAACAAAAAATTTGTGATGACATAATGGACACCCTACGATTTGCACATAATGACTCATCATGAGTCTTTATGACTCGTGGCCTCTAATTGTAATGAAGATAGTGTCTTGGGCCAAACTTTTTGGATACCTTACAACTTAGTCTTTACGACCCGTAAGAAGTCTTGACAACTAGTTGAGAGCCACTCATACTTAGAGTAGAATACTACACCACTTGTTCTGATTAAGTCATGACCGAGTCCCTATGACATGTCATGATTCCCTTCGACCTTCTAAGGGAGTCGTAATCGGGACAGTGAGTATAAAATTTTAGAAAATTTTCAAGGACTAAAAACCCAAGGTATTACAATTCATAATCATCACCAATAATCATAATGGAATAATACATACCAATATACTTATAACCGTAATCATACCATCTATAGGTATCTACCTCATCAATACACCCTATTCACACATTAGTAGCTAGACAACTCTTAATACCAAACCATTTACTTACTAATCATCATATAACCTTTAATTATTATCCATCCCCTATTCATTACATAACCATTAGTCATGGTCCAATGACTAACTATTATTCACTAATTAGCCAATATCTAGCATCAAGTAAAGATTCACCATTGGACCGTATTCGCCAATTAACTATTATTTATCTCTAGCCATCATAATCTCACTAGTCATCAATCTTCAAATGACTGCTATCATCATTTATCCACTTGCCATCTATCAACCAACATCCTTGGTTAGCTAGCATAGTTAATCTATAAATCCTCGCTTAACAACTTATCAATATCATAAACTTAGTCATGAATAGAAACTATTCACCACCGTATCTAAACCTATTATGACTAACCTTCATAATAAGTTAATCGTCACTATTAATTGACATCAATGCCACTAGTCTTCCTTTTCACTAAGGTTCACTGATCCATTAGTCTCTATTAGCCACTTAAGCAATAACGACAACTAAGCATCTCTCATCCTTAAATCATAAACTATACTACTTTATACCTTAAACTCTTTAGAAGACTATGACTGACATCTCTAATACCAATAGTATACCCAACTACACAAGAGCAGAAATAAACACATAATTGCCATACATAGGGTTAGCTGAATTTGAAATGGTAGATGTACACGTAATCACACCAATAATCATTATCTGGACTTATCGGGCATTATCATAACATCATAGTTTCCTGCGGCCTTGCCGTGTATCAATGTAACATCATAATATTCTCCGACCGCATCGGGTATCAACATATCATCATAATATCCTATACCCTTGCCGTGTATCATCATATCATCATATTATCATCTGGCCGTATCGGGTGTCATTATATTATCACAATATTATACGGCCTTCCCAGGTATAATCATATTATCACAATATCATCAAGCCATATCGGGTATACCATATTATCACAATATCCTCCTACCTTACTGGATATCATTATTTCATCGTAATATCATCCGGTCACACTACGTATTATTATATAATCACAATATCATTCGACCTTGCCGAGAATCATCATATTATCATAATATCATCCAGTTGCACTGGGTATCATCATATCATCACAATATTCTCCGGCCTTATCGGGTATCAACATAACATCATAATATCCTTTGTTCTTATCGGGTATCATCATAATATTAGTATTCACAATATACAAATTTATATCATTAATAAATACCAAGCCCTACTAGGCTTAACATAAATGACAAGTCTCACAAGGGCTAAAGTATGTAACAAGCCCCATGAGGGCTAAAGTAAATGACAAACCCATGAGGTCACAAAGTATATAGATAAAAATGAGAAGCAAAGAAGAGCATACTCATAATCCAACATTCATCATCAATGTCACTTTGTCAATAGATATGTGTATATGTAACATGAATAACATAAACTATCATCGGGTTTTTCCCAGGAACTTATATCCTTAATACCAATATCTTTCCTCTATCCCATATCGAAGATGTGGGTATATAGATATGTATAAGAAGTGGCAAAAGCATTAGCATAAGTAATCATATAAGGAAGTATCATAAGTCCAAGCATAATCTATAGAATATCTTTACATATAGTCAATAAGCGTGGCTTCTAGCACCATTAACATCATCGTTTCTAATATCAACAATAAGGAAGATTTCCATAACTTGGACAATTGCATAGTTAACGACCCGAACACTAGCCTAATCAATGGCTTAATCAAAATTATAATCGAGGATTGATCATTACATAATCCATAATATAGTCATTTAGTCCATCGGCATAGCCATAAGTGATACCATGAACAATGGCCCATTAGTAGGACATTCATTGGCCTACTATTGGCCTAGTAATAATTCATCATTAGTATGAGCAATAGCTAAAGCATGACCTAATCTATAGCTTGTTCATAGCATGGTCATTAGCATTCTTTATGGCTTAGGCCATATTATAGTCAAGGGCTTATTTAATAGCATGTTTATTAACCCAAAAAATGGTTAATCACAATAACATAATTAATAACTTGACATAAGCTTTAGACAATAAGGCATACAAAGGAATAATCACTTGGGCATCATTCTCAATGCCATTCCACATAACAACAAATACCAAGAATCATCAATATTGCCTCAAAAAGGCACTCTCTAGTCAATTACTAAGTATAAGGGTCCAAGGGAATTAATCCTCAATCTTGACTTAAAGTGGGTCAACTAGCCCACTTCTAAATCCCCAGAATACATTCTAAGTCAATTTCTACCACAGATTAGACTACAATATTTAAATAAACTCTTAGATGTATAGAAAGCCACCATAAACCCTAAAGTATATATTCTACTCAAGCATTTTTACTAAGTCTAATATAGCTAAGGCAACCTCCTCTAGTATAAGCTACTAAGGACAATTTTACTCTAAGTATGAGCAACTAGAGTATTTCACCTAAGGTTGAGTATTCTAAGGCATTCTCATGCTAAACATGAGTAATGAATTCTATTCCACCTAAGATAGAGGGAAACAAGTCAAGCTTTCTAACTCTAAGATTCATGTATCCTAATTGGTCCAACTAATCCAAGTCTTGCATCTCATCAATCCAATACTTAAAACCCATCCCAATCAGATAAGATATCACTATTATACTATAACATAGCTCAATCTAACAAAGAGTAAGCCTAGCCTCCCTTAAACCCAAAGATTGCTCAACAATCTGCTAAACCTTTGCTTTTCCCTTCCAAAAAGATTCCTCAAAGTGCTAAGCTATCAAAAACACAATCTATGCATCATTACAAGAATATCAATATCCATATTACACCATTGTGCTTTGGGTCCAAAAACGACAACAAAAACCCAAGTGGGTCGCACTTACAAAAACATATTTTCAAAGTCAATCCAATATTCATACACCATTAGGGAATCATAACCCTCAAGAAATAGGTGAAAACCAAGCTTATTTGGGCTAAAATCAAGCCCTTAAGCTATTTGGGGTTTTAGTCAAATAATCAAGAAATTCAAACATGAAATGGAAGGATTTAAATCTCAAATCCGTTGTTAACCATGAAAATATATGTTAATCAAGCTTCTAAGTTTCACCCAAGATTAATTTAAGGCTGACACACCATTTTAGGATTCTTTGGTCTCAATAATGAGTGGAATTGTCCAACAAGTCTACCCAAGGGTCCCTTTTATAGCCACCACAGGTAATCAGGTATGGTGATCGCCATACATAGATAGAGATCATGACCCCTCTTATGGTGATCGCCATAGGGCGATCATGACTCCCCTTTGTGCTAACTCTCACCTCTCAGCACCAACAACTTAAAAATTTTTCAAGTTTTCCTATGATGCCTCGGGATTCATTCAGAATTAGATATAAGTAAATGAACTATGTAACCATACTAATTTCAATATTCCAGATACGATGGCATAGTTGGATTTTCCAATTGAGAATGTGTTGATCAAATATGGTCCCCACACCTAAATTTCCTAATGTTCCAACTCTCCGATCAATAGGTCAAAATAAGGTCCGGTGCATTGGAACCCAAACCAAAGGTCTACCTAGCTTAAAATTGATATTCTGGAGCTACCGGTGTAACTAGAATTTATATTTGAGATTGTTTTACTAAAGTTTTTGCCCAATAGCCATTTGAAACCCGCAAAGACTTTTTAACAGGAAATTGGCTATAAAAATGAAAAGAACCGCTCGATAATTAAACTATCAGTTCTAGCAAGTTATAAATGACTTAAGAAAGCTATAGAAAGGATCTAACAGTGAAAATAAGTGGTAACATGGAAAATGAACTAGAGGGTCATTACGCTTTGAGTACAGATATTCATAATATTTATTTCTAGCTACCTCATTAAAAACCTTGTCAGAAAAACTTAGTGAGATAAAATTTTGGTTAAGAAAAGAAGAGTACAACAAGTATTATACTCACATAAATTAAAATATCACTTATTCTTGTAAATGATGCTCCCTAAGACATAAGTACACCAACTACATCAAAATATGGTGCTAACTAACAATTTTCATGAGATAAAATTATCTTTTCTTTATGTTAAATAATCTTATAATCATTGGGGTATTCAATGGACTCACATTACAACCTCTTAAATCCTTCAAGGATTTTTTTAACATATGTCATCTAAGACATGACAATAATTCACTATACATATTTATGTTTTTTTAGTATTGCCAGACTGAAACAAGCCTTATTTTATCCACCATAAGAGAACATTTCTTCCTAAAATAATGTTAGAAACTTTGCAAAAAATCTTTATGCCTTAAGAATAAGCCATATTTTATATCTTACAATTTTACTTTTTGCATAATAACTCATTTATACTCCATTGACATTATACCTTGATATTTGGATTGTAAGTTTAAATATTCACTTGTCAAGTGAAACTAAATACTTAAATTACGTACTTTTATTTAGCTAATAATTTATTTGTCCATACTCTTTCAGATATTTATATTTAAGATCCTCTCTACAATTATACTATTGAGTGCTACATTATATCAAAGATACTATTGACAATCATTTGACAGCGGTTTCAATATGACATAACTTATTAAGATCTCTTCATATTCATCATTATTTAGATACCTAAATCTTTGCCAGTGTTTCATGAAGTGTTATATCGTGGTGTTCTTTCAAAACACTTGCCTCATTATCGTGACAATCTTGATCATTTGCTCTCCTCATTCTTCAAGGAGTTTTACCTTTAAAATAGATTAATCTATCACGCTTCAGGTGTGCCATATAATTTGTCTTCCAAGGACTTTTTATTGGAGCATTTATAAATAAATTATAACATAGGGCTAACAAACATATCTGACAATTATTTTTGCCACATTTTACAAATGAATTATCTCTTAAACTTTAAATTTATTTTTTTGTACGAGGATCTAGATAATTTATTTCACACATCAATTTTTGTTGTTAGTTATCTCTTTCCTTAACGTATGAAAATCTAACATTTATCCCTAACCTCATTGGGGACCCATCTTTGTGCATTGTTGTAGAATCTCGAAAAAAATTGAATCTAAGTTAATATTGTAGAGGAATATAACATTAAGTTTATGAAGAGTAGTGTAGGCATAATTATTTATCTCGATATTTGCTGCCTATTAAAATAAATAATAAGTGATGCCTCTGTATATTTTATTTTTATATATTTATTACTAATATTAGGAATATGTGGGGGCCACCTCTTTATTTTTTTCCTAAACTAGTATTGAGTGAAAAAGGAGGGAGTATTTCTTCTTTCACTGGAAATCATTTCCAGGAAACAAGAAATAGGCTCTACTCCTTTGTCTCTTTATTTCTTCCTTTTTCTTCCCTATCAACAAGGAGAATTAATATAAATTATCAATAAGGGAGTATAAGCGGAGGAGGGGTACCTATGTTCTTTGGTTCATAAGCTAAAGGATTTTGTGGCAATCTCAAAGGAATTCAAGAATTAATTTATAAAATCTATAATTGAAATTTAAACTTCAAGAGGTAAATTTTTTATCCTACTTTTAATATAATTATAGATAAGTATTTACGAATGTTTAATTTGAATCTTTGCACTATTTTTTGAAATGGGTTCATGAGAAAAAGGGGAAAAGGAAATTTTTTGATAAAAAAGAGTTTTTAGGGATTTCTATTAATTGAATGGATTTAATGTTCAATTGTATAAGTTGAAAAAGTTAGAATTCAAATATTATCAAAAAAACATTATTAAATACACCTACGGGTCATTGATGGACATATATGTTATCTTTGTAGTTAGTAGATGGGCTATCGGATATCTTGAACGGGTGGTTGGAAGGATAAAAGCTACACTTTCACAGGTTGAATTGTTTGAGGCTCAGAATACTATCGTAGTTAATAAAACACTAAAGTATGCAAAACTTAACCTTCCCTCGCTACTAAGGCACCACCCTACGTCATGTGCTTCTTTTTGTCAATATTAATATGATTCTCATAAAATACGAGAATATAATCCTTATATTGTCGTACACATTATTTCCTCATTCTACCATCAAGCTTATAAGTATCCATCTTACTTTCTTTGTGTCAAGTCTTCACAATATTTCATATTATTGCAAGTCTCTTCACTTAGAAGTTCTTAGGCCACCAGTTATAAATATCACAAGTTATTAATAAAAGTAAATAGTAAATAATAATATCATAGTTGTACTTCTATGTATTAGCTAAGTGATCATTACCATTATTCACATGTCATAGGCTTTTAAGGCATTATTGGATAAACATTAACGACGGGAGAGTACATAACATTTTCTTGGTATATCTGCTCGATGTAATTCTTTGCACAGGATCTAGATAGACCATTACAGTGAGCCTAGACATTGGGGCGTACCCGCCTTTATGGCACCATTTGTTTTTCGAGTCAACTGTAACATAAAGCATTGATTTTCCCTAACTTGAGCCAACATATACCCTATATAGTCTACGGGCAGGCTCTCATAGTGACCCCTTGGAGAAGGGCGTACCTTGTATCAAACTGCGATTACAGTTATACAGAGAAAATCATAACAATGAGTATTTGAGCAACATACACATTATAATTATCACAGATTACTTTCGGTAGGCCATCTTATGATTATTTGTACTACATATAGATTAAATGCATGACCTAGGCAAATTCTAGGCCCTATATTATAATGAACACTTTCCTAAACATAATATGAGAAACTAATAAAATTGGTGCATAGGTTATGATTTCATGTCGTATATGTGTTACTTTTTGGCTCATACTTCTTTCACTTTATCATTTGATTCATATGAGCATCATCACTTTTCCAATTGTTATTCTATTTTTTTCATACCAGTATATGTTGTTTATGTACTAACGTCTTGGGAAAATCATATTTTATTGATGCAGGCTCAAATCCTAAAGATATCAAATATCTATGTTAGACCTTATTTAAAACACCCTGGGTTTAGGTCCTTAGAAATTTCCTGGGTTTTGGACCTTTTTGACTTCATACGACTCACCATACTAGTCGTATGGTAAAGGTATGGGTCAGGTGAACCAATCGTATATTGTCCAGTATTGGGTGGTTGAGTTTCTAGAATAGGTATGACTTAGGTGGATACGAGTCGTATGGTGGGTGATGGGTTATAGGTTTGGGTTTTCTTCACTTAATTTAGAACTTAGTAACTTAACTTGGATTTGAGTATATCTCACCATGAGTCGTGAGATAGGGTACTAGTGGTATAGTCCAACTCGTATGTTGGACTGTGTCAACCCCCTCTGGATTCTGCCTAAGGTATGGGTTAAGGGTATATGTCATATGCTTGGGTATGAATGGGGCTTGGTGGTTGTAAGTTGGATAGTGTTGGGGTCCAAGGGATACCTAGGGTAAGAGTGGTAGGTACCACTCATATGATAGGGTACGAGTGGTATGGTAGAGTCATACCCTCCTACGGAAAATTAATACAGTTTAAGTTGGGGGTATTTTGGATATTTCCCCCTTATAACTCCTTGAGACCCCACAACTTAAAACATCTTTTTTGGAGCTTCATTAAACTATTTGTAATCAATCAAACACTTAAACTCTCTCAAAATCTCTCAAGGCTCTTGGGTTAAGCAAAAGCTAAGATTTTCTCAACGTGGTCAATTGAGGATTATAGGGGTGATTTCTTCTCATCTTTTCTTAATCAAAGGCATGTTACTCCTCCCTGCCTATTAGTTCCAACTAATGGCCTATTTTATAAATTATTTTCATGGCATGAATGTTGTATGGTTTTGGGTTTTCAAATATATATTGGGGTTTTTGGTTATAGATGCTTGGTTATGCTTTCACCATGTTTTAATTATGGATTTACATGTTTTAATGGTGGTTTGGACATTTGATTGTATGGGAATGATTAATTGGTACATGGTTTTGGTTTTGGAAACACTATGCCCCCAATATTTTTGATAAAATGCCTATGAAAATGGTTTTACTACACTGTTTGACTTTTAATGGATCTATTGCATGGTCTAACTTGGTAATGGAAGCCTAAATGGTATTAATGGTTTAAATAGTTTGGAATGGTTAAATGGTAAGGTCTCGGTAGTTATGGTTGGTCTCGTTGAAAGCCTTGTGAGGTAGAAGGGAATCCCCCAAGAAAACTTAACAACAAACATCTTATAGGGTACATGGGATTCTCCCAAGTCAACTTAATAATATAAACTATGGGTACGTGGGAATCCATTCTTATTAAGAGGATAGCTAAGGACATTAATTGCAAGCTATAGTCGGTATGATGATACCACTACTTACAGCCTTGGTTAATAACAAATGGAATGGTGGTTTGGTTAAATGGTAATGGTTTTAACTGGGCAATAATGACGGGGTGTGATAGCTAGCCGTGAAGGTGTAAGTCCAATGGACAAACACGGGAAACTCACGTTTGTCGACATGAGGATTGGTCATGACGACCATATATGATATTCACGAGGTACACGAGAATCTCCTAAGTACACTTGTACATATGTATCATGGAGAGCAAAGGGTACTCGGGAATTCCCTACCCCTATGGTATCTCTGGTTCGTATGGCTACACGCATCAGAGATCATTTAGGGGGTTACACTAGACCCATTTAGCCCGTAGGTATTTCTAGGATGGTTAAGCTACACATACCCAAGTTAATGGTTTTAAAGGCATGCTAAACCCGGTATCCTTTTCCAGCATGGTTATATATATGTATGTATGGTTGCGAATGCATATGGTTTGTTTACTTAATTTTAAAAATTGGCATTATATTATTGTTATCCTGAGTACTTGCTAGCGTTCACCCGCTAACCCATATTCGAGCGGCTATATCCCCACGTGATACAGAAACCAATCATTCTACTCCTCCTACTTTGTGATCAAATTCGGGATCAACTTAGTTGGATTGAAGTGGTGAGCTTCCATATTCCAGAAGGCTCCATTTTATGTCATGGATGTTTTTACATATTTTATTCATTATAAAGACTATGGTTTTGGCTATGGTCGGGGGCATGTCCCGACCTAATATTATTTTACTTTTGGTTAGAGGCTTTGTGGAACTACTATGGGTTGGTATGGGCGGTGTTGATATTAGTGTCAGTCTTAGTATTGGCATTAGTATCGGGGCTGATACCGCTTGACTATATTTATTGATTGTTCCATCCTATTATGTTATGGATTTGTTCTTAGTTATTATTTAGGTTTTGGTATGGTTATTGGTTGGGTATTAGATGGTTGGACTTGCTTGGGTTGGTCATAGTTGTGGATCTGTCCCAGAGTCTGGATTGGTGCAAATACACTATCTTTTTATATGTTTAGAATTTATCCAACTCAAGGGGTACGTTTGGTTGGGTTGGGTATCTAGGGGGTGGTCCCCGATCCTAGTTGGACTTGGGATGAACATTATGATAAGGCCCTAGTTCGAGTCGTGTCAAGTTGGTACTAGAGTTTTAGGTTCATGGTCAGTTAGGAGTCCATAAAGCCGTGTCGAGTAGAGTCTCTTTTAAGGGTGTATAGTGCACCATACTCACAAGAGAGAGGCTGCAAGACATTTAGGAATATTTCTCTTTCTTTACGTTCTATTTTTAAGATTGGAGTCTAAGTCCTAGAATCTCTATGGGAGACTTTCTCTAATACATTTTTGGACCATTTCTTTCCTCAGGAGTTGAGAGAAGTGAAGGTGAAGGGATTTGTTAATCTGAAACCAGGAAAGATATCAGTCTAGAAGTATGCCTTAAAATTTTACCAGTTGTCTAGGTATGCTTTAGAATGATGTCTAATATGAGAGCCAGGATGAGAAAGTTCACTTCAGGGCTGTCTCGTGATTTGATCCTTGAAAGCAAGACTGCATTGCTGATTAAGGACATGGATATCTCAAGGTTTGTTTTTCATATACAATAGGTCGATGAGGAAAAAAGAAAACAGGCTGAGATAGGGGAAAGTCAAAGTAAGAAGTTCAGGTTCTTTGAGTAGGGTGGACAATAGAAAAGTGGTCAAGATTGTGGTAAGTGGCCAAAGAAAAAGTGGGGGAGTTCTGGTCATTTCTCCACTGCTAGTATTCCTTACCTGAAGAAGTCGGGTGATAGACATCAGTAGGGTAACAATAAGTTCAGGGAACAGGGTGCCCAATCTCAGGCTAGTAGGGTTTAGTCAGTCTCATCATGTCCTTCTTGCAAGTTCTGTGGTCCGTTACATCGGGTCTTCTGTGATGAGGGTAGGGACAAGTGCTTCAAATATAGTCAACCAGGCCATATGCTTAGAAATTATCCAATTGGTAAGGTTGCTTCGGGGGTGAATAGGGTTTCAGTTGCCTTTTCATCTGCTCCTACACCAAAGGGTGTTGCTTCTGCTTCTGGTACCTGCACAATCTAGAATAAGTTATATGCTCTTGTATCCCGACAAGAGTCTGAGGCATCGCCTAATGTCGTGACTGGTATGTTACAACTCTTTTATTGTGACGTATATTATTTACTTGATTTGGGGTCCACTCTCTCTTATATCACCCCATTTTTGGTTGTGTATTTTTGTTTAGATTCTGAGGTTATTTTGGATACTTTTTCTGTTCTACCCAGTAGGTGACTCTGTGATTGCTAAAAGAGTCTATAAGGGGTGTGTGGTATCTGTTGGTAGTAAGGAGACTTTGGTGGATTTTTTTGAATTAGATATGGTGGATTATGATATCATTCTGGGGATGGACTGGTTACGCTCGTGCTATATTTCCTTAGATTGTTGGATCCATAGGGTTATCTTTATGTTCCCTGGTGAATCAGTTATAGAATAGGAGGGTGGTTCCCTAGATCCTAAGGGGAAGTTTATATCATATCTTAAAGCTCAGAGGTTAATCTCTAAAGGGTGTCTCTATCATTTGGTCCGGGTTAAAGACTCTAACTCGAAAGGTCCTTTTTTGTATTTGATTCCGATGGTGAATGAGTCTCCTGAGATCTTTTCAGATGATCTTTCTATTGTTCCTATGGATAGGGAGATTGATTTGGTTTCGGACACTCGTCTAATATCTATTCCTCCTTATAGAATGGCTCCGGCTGAGTTGAAGGAGCTCAAAAAGAAACTTAAAGATCTTTTGGATAAGGGTTTCATCCCTCTTAGTGTGTCCTCGTAGGGTGCATCGGTGTTATTCGTGTGTAATAAGGATGATTCCCTTCGGATGTGTATTGACTATCGATAGTTGAATAAGGTGACGGTTAAGAACAAGTATCCTCTTCCTAGGATAAATGACTTGTTTGATTAGTTGCAACGTGCCAAATTCTTTTCAAAGATAGATCTTCGGTTTGGGTATCATCATCTTAAGATTACGGAGGTGGATATCCTTAAGACAACTTTTCATACCTGATATAGGCACTTTGTGTTATTGGTTATGTCATTTGGTTTGACCAATGCCCAGCGGCGTTCATGGATTTGATGAATAGGGTATTCTGTCAGTTTTTGGATCTGTTTGCTATTATGTTCATTGATGACATTTTGGTGTATTCTAAGAGTGAGGTAGATCATTCCAATCGACTCTGTATGGTGTTGCAGACCTTGAAAAAGTAGTAGTTGTATGCCAAATTCTTGAAATATGAATTCTGTGGTTGAATTCTGTCACTTTTCTGGGTCATATTATTTCTAGTGTGGGGATCATGGTGGATCCACAAAAGGTGGCGGTGGTTAAGAAGTGTCCTAGATCAACGACTCCAACCGATATTTGGAGCTTCTTGGGTTTGGCCAGGTACCATAGGAGGTTTGTGGAGAGTTTTTTAAAGATAGCTGCCCCATTGACTAAGTTGACTCGGAAGAAGGTAAATTTCTCTTGGTTGGATGATTGTGATGGTAGTTTCGAGAAACTGAAGAAGAAGCTAACTTTGGCTCTGGTTTTGACTTTGCCTGAAGGCAATGAGGGGTTTGTGGTTTAGTGTGACACATCCCGGGTAGGACTTGGCTCTGTTCTGATGCAACATGGGAAGGTGATTGCCTATGCTTCTAGGAAATTGAAGGTATATGAGAGGAATTATCCTACTCATAATTTAGAGCTTTTAGTGGTGGTAGTTGTGTTGAAAATCTGGTGGCACTATTTGTATGGAGTGCACGTGGATATATTTTTTGATCATAAAAGTCTACAGTACGTGTTTACTTTGAAAGAGCTTAACCTCAGGCAGAGGAGATGGCTTGAGCTTCTCAAGGACTATGACATGAGTTTTCACTACCATCCAGGTAAGGCTAATATTATTGTTGATGCTCTTAGCAGGTTGTCCATCGGGAGTTTAGCTTATGTTGATAAGGAAAGGCAGAAGTTGGTGAAGGATATTCATCGCTTGGATAGTCTTGGAGTTTGCCTTTTTAACTTTGAGAATGGTGGTGTGTTGGTACAAGAAGTGGTTCAATCGTCTCTTGGTGTAGATATCAAAGATAAACAAATGCTAGATCCCATCTTGATGAAAATCAAGAGTGATATATGTGGGAAAAAGGTATTGGTATTTGAGATCAGTTATGATGGTACCTTGTGGTATCACGGAAGGTTATGTGTTCCCGATGTAGATGGTTTGCAAGAAAGGGTATTCTCCCCGGCACATAAATCATGCTACGTTGTTCATCTCGATTTGATGAAAATGTATCATGATCTCAAGAAGATGTATTGGTGAAATGGTATGAAGAAGGCTGTGGCTAATTTTGTGGCCAAATGTTTGGTGTGTCAACAAGTGAAAGTTTAGAACATAAGGCCTGGAGGCTTGTATCAGGAAATTAAATTGCCTGAATAGAAATGGGAAGTGATCAAAATGGATTTTGTTATCGGTCTTCCTCGATCTCGGAATCAATTTGATTCAGTTTGGGTCATCATGGATAGGATGACAAAGTTGGCTCACTTTTTGCCAGTGAGGACTAACTTTTTGGCTGAGGATTATGCGAGGTTGTATCTTCATGATATTGTGAAGCTGCATGGGATACCTATTTCGATTATCTCTAATCGTGGTACACAATTTTATATCACTTTTGGTGGTCCTTTCAGAAGGGGTTAAGTACCAAGGTTAGTCTGAGTACTGCTTTCCACCCGCAGATAGATGGTCAAGCAGAAAGGACTATTCAGATATTGGAAGATATGATTCGTGCATGTGTGATTGATTATGATGGTAATTGGGTTGAGAATCTACCTCTTGTAGAGTTTTCTTACAACAATAACAATAATTCTAACATTGAAATGACCCCTTTTGAAGAATTGTATGGTAGGAGGTGTAGATCTGCTATTGGGTGGTTTAAGCTTGGTAAGGCGGATATGTTTGGCCCGAATTTAGTTTATCAAGATACAAAGAAGGTAAAGGTGATCCAGGATACGATTAAGGCTTCCCAAAGTTGCCAAAAGTCCTATGCAGATGTAAGAAGTAGGGACTTGGAGTTTGAGGTTGGAGATAGGGTATTCCTAAAGGTATCTCCCATAAAGGGACTAATACGATGTTGGGAAAAAGGTTCAGTCCCCAATATATTGGTCCTTATGTGGTTTTGAGGAGGGTTAGTAATGTGGCTTATGAATTAGAGTTGCCTTCTAGTTTGAGCTCCATTCATCCGGTATTCCATGTCTCTATGTTGAGAAAGTGTATAAGTGATCCTTCATCGGTTGTTCCTTTGGAAGGATTGGGTATCTCAGATTCTCTATCATGTGAAGAGATCTCAGTTGAGATCTTGGATCGGCAAGTTCGTTAGTTGTGGACCAAGGGAGTAGCTTCGATTAAGGTTCTATGGTGGACCACAAGGTGGAAGAAGTTACTTAGGAAGCGGAAGAGGACATGAAGTCCAAGTATCCGCATTTGTTTCTGCTCCAGATATTTGTGCGAAAGGTATGTGTTCTTGATCACATCTTTGTTTTCTAACTTAGTTAAAAGAAGGTTTATTTCCTTGCATATTTGTTTTCTAACTTAGTTAAAGAATGGAATGGTTATGATAGGGTGTAATTCGTGCTTGTACTACCTTGTTCCTCATTCGGGGATAAATGATCCTAGTGGGGGAGACTAAAACACCCTGGGTTTGGTCCTTAGAAATTTCCTAGGTTTTGGACTTTTTGGACATCATACGACTCACCATACTAGTCGTATGGTGATGGTACGGGTCAGGCAACCCAGTCTTATGTTGCTAAGTATTGGGTGGTTGAGTTTCTTAAAGGGGTATGACTTGGGTGGGTATGAGTCATATGGTGAGTGATGGGTCATAGGTTTAGGTTTTGCTTCACTTAATCTGAAGCTTAGTAACTTAACTTGGAACTGAGTACGAGTGGCTCACCATGAGTTGTGAGATAGGGTACGAGTGGTATAGTCCAACTAGTATGTTGGACAGTGTAAACCCCCTCTGGATTTGCCTAAGGTACGGGTTAAGGTTACATGTCATATGCTTGGGTACAATTAAGTCTTGGTGGTCGTATGTTGGACAGTGTTGGGGGTCCAAGGGATGCCTAGGGTACTAGTGGTGGGTACCACTTATATGATAGGGTACGGGTGGTATGGTGGAGTCATACCCTCTTGCGGGAACTTAATACAATTTAAGTTGGGGGTATTCTGAACATTTCCCCTTATAACTCCTTGGGACCTCACGACTTAAAACACCTTTTTGGAGCTTCATTAACCTATTTGCAATCAATCAAACACTCTAAATTCTCTAAAAATTTCTCAAGGCTTTTGGGTTAAGCAAAAGCTAGGGTTTCCTCAAGGTTGTCAATTGAGGCTCATAGGTGTGATTTATTCTTATCTTTTTTCTCAATCTAAGGCATGTTACTCCTCCCTCATTGTTAGTTCCAACTAAAGACATGTTTTATGAATTGTTTTCATGCCATGAATGTTGTACGATTTTGGGTTTTCAAATATATGTAGGGGATTTTGGTTATAAATGATTGGTTACTCTTTCCCCATGTTTTAATTATGGATTTTGCATGTTTTAATGGTGGTTTTGATATTTGGTTGCATGGGAATGAGTAATTGGTACTTGGTTTTGTTTTTGGAAACACTATGCCCCCTATGTGTTTGATAAAATGCCTATGAGAATGCTTTTACTACATTGTTGAATTTTTAATGGAACTATTGCATGGTATAACTTGGTAATGGAACCCAAAATGGTATAAATGGTTTGGAATGGTTAACTAGTAAGGTCTTGGTGGTTATGGTTAGCCTCGTTGAAAGCCTTGTGGGGTACAAGGGAATCCCCCAAGCAAATTTAATAACAAACATCTTGTAGGTACATGGGATTCCCCTAAGTCAACTTAATAATGTAAACTATGGGTACTTTGGAATCCCTTCTTATTAAAAGGATGGCTAAGGACATTTCTTGCAAGCTATAGTTGGTATGACGATACAACTACTTATAGCCTTGGTTAGTAATAAATGGAATGGTGGTTTGGTTGTGTGGTAATGGGTTTAATTGGGCAATAATGGAGGGGTGTGATAGCTAATCTTAAAGGTGTGAGTCCAATGGATGGACACTGGAAACTCATGTTTTCCGACATGAGGATTGGTCATGACGACCATATATGATACTTACAGGGTACATGGGAAGCCCATAAGTACACTTGCTCATATGTATCATGGAAAGGGAAGGATACTCGGGAATCCCCTACTCCTATGGTATCTCTGGTTCATGCGGATACATGCATCAGGGCCCATTCAGGGGGTTGCACTGGACCCATATAGCTCGTGGGTGGTTTTAGGATGGTTAAGCTACACTTATCTAAGTTAATGGTTTTAAAGGCATGCTAAACCCAGTATCCTTTCCCAACATGGTTAAATATATATGTATGTATGGTTGAAAATGCATATGGTTGGTTTACTTGGTTTTAAAGGTTGGAATTATTTTACCCTTATCCTGAGTACTTGATAGCATTCACCGGCTAACCCATCTTCGAACGGCTGTATCCCTACGCAATGCAAGAACCGGCCATTATACTCCTTCTACTTTGTGATCGGATTCGGGATCAGCTCAGTTGGATTGAAATAGTGATCTTCCATATTCCGAAAGGCTCCATTTCATGTCATGGATGTTTTTACATATTTTGGTCATTATATAGACTATGGTTTTGGCTATGGTCGGAGGCATGTCCCGACCGAATATTGTTTTATTTTTGGTTAGAGGCTTTGTGGAACTACTATAGGTTGGTATGGGCGGTGTCGGTATTGGTGTCAGCCTTAGTATTTGAATTGGTATTGGGACTGATACATTTGACTATATTTATGATTGTTCCATCTTTTTATGTTATGGAATCGTTCTTGGTTATTGTTTTGTTTTTTGTATGGTTATTGGTTGGGTATTGGATGGTTGGACTTGCTTGGGTTTGTCAAAGTCGTGGGCCTATCCCTGAGTCTTGATTGGGGAAAATATGCTATCTTGTTATATGTTCAAAATTCATCCGACTCAGAGGGTACATTTGGTTGGGTTGGGTATCAGGGGTGGACCCCGGTCCTGGTTGGACTTGAGATACCCATTACGACAAGGCCCCAGTTTGAGTTGTGCCACTATTGCCGTTTCAACTGATATTTCGGTGAGCTCCATCTATCGCTGGAGCCAGTCTATTTCTAGTATTTTTTATTATATTTACAGATTTCTAGTTAGGTATGTTGGTCCATATACCTACTAGTCATTCATTGTATAGTGTGCTAAGCTGACTAAAGGCTTCATGGACATCATGCCGCATTGTACTATACAGTCTTTTTTGACATAACTCCTCATGTATGTATAGAGCTCACATTGGATACTCTGCTTATTATTAGCCCATAATCTCGTATATGTCATAGAGTTCTTGTAAAGTAAGTGTACACGGTTCTTGTCCACCATTATCATTTAGGGTATGACAATTGTGGTGCAATAATTGAATTATATACTACACATTCAAATTTTCAGATGAGAATTATTTGGTTCCTGAACTTGAACCAATTGTTATATGGGTATCTTTTTCGTTTGATGCGTACAAGTGCTGTTAAATTTTAAATTACACATCTCATATCAAATTTTTCTGGATGATTTATTCTCATAACCAATTGTTTAGATATAATTAGAGGCATACAATTTCTACTAAACCATCCAACATCATAAACATAATTTATAGTTTGAGATCATACTTTTAATTTAAAAATCCAAATAAACATCATTGAAAAAATCAAACTGCAAGTTGTAGAAAAACACAAATGACCATTTAATAGATACATCTACCAAACCATATAATAGTATTTGGTCTACATGACAAGTGAATAGGACCATATTTACCTTTTTATACGTTTCAAAAATTTAGGGGACATAAACTATATCTTAGCTGGTACAATGATAAATTTATCATAAAAACAAACAACATAAGAAAATTGGTGAAGAATTTTCTATTTCTTCAACATATAACCACGTGAATTCTCAATTATTTCTGCATCACATTCGAACCGTTATTTCAACTGATTATACCAACTGATATTTATTTCAATAGACTTTTAGTTTACCATCACATGTGATTCAATCATCATGCCCATATTTTTGTGTTATAAACAGATGGAAATGACTGTAACCTTTCACATAAATATTTATTACCTACTTCAATTGTAGTAATATGAAGATATGAATTCCTTTTATAATTTATAGTCTCAATATAATTCATTTTTGGTTCCTTTTATAGTTAATAAGTTTCTTTTGATATTTACTACAACCACAATATTATGAACAATTTCACTCATCGGTAGTAGCACATTAGCTCTTCTAGAGCTCTTAATTAATTTTGTGTACTACCACATACTATCCATATAGTAACATCCCCTTCAAAGAAATAATTATATAATGACAGTCATGATTATTAAAATATTATAGGCAAGACTTTTTTCTTATTTTCACCCTTTGGTAATTCATGATCAGACATGCTACAACTTTATAATGTAGTAAAAGTACGTGACCAATGATCTTTGTGTCAAAACAAATTTTCTTACCTCTCAAACCTCCAGTAAGGTTAGTGTAAGACCCCGTAAAGTTCCCTCATAGTCTAAGCCTTTAGAGCATGTCAAGTGAAGCCTTTTTCTGTCTCTAAAAGATTTAGGAATGACTTCCAAAGTGAGTAGTATTTAAATCAGATAGAATTTTCCAAATTTGAACTTTCTATCGTGTGGAAAATTGAATTAGCTTTTCAACGATACCAATTTCGTCCAATCTGGTATTGGAGTGAGAAGTTATGGCCATTTTACTGAGAGCTGTCAGAACCACCCAGGTACGACGGACAGGTTGACGGACCGTCGAGCTTGCAACGGACCATCGCAACCAAGGAAGTAAACCCATCCACTAGCCAAGTGCGACGGTTAGGCCAACGGACCATCGAGCTTGCGACGGACAGTCGCCCAAGCCGTCGCTACTAAGGCAGTGAGCCCCTCTTCTAGTCCAAGTGCGACGGTCGGACCAACGGACAATCGAGCCAGCGATGGACCTTCGTACGAGCCATCGCAGATCCTGTTCAGCACTTTAAAGCCATTTTTAAAAGGATTTTTTGGTCTTTTTCCACCCTTTTTAACACCTAGATATATCAAAATGAAGCATAGAACTTCAGAATCATCCAAAGCATCAAGAAATAGGGTTTTCTCTCAAGATTAACCCTCAAGAGAAAATCCAAATCTTTCTCCAACAACCTTAAGATTCCACCATAGTTTCTACAAATTGACTTAGGATTCAAGGTTCCCAAGTCAAAATCTTCAAGAACCCTCACTCAAGAGTACGAAAAAGAGACTCAAGCAAGCTTGTTCATCTACAAGTCATAATCTAAGGTATGTAGGGTTTGACACTCCTTTCGTCCTTGTGCCCATAAGTTATTTTAATTACAAAGATATATGGTTTTACATGATTTCTTATGAAATTGAAGTATGGGTTTATACCCTATGTTATTATTTCTTGAGATTATTATGGTTTTAATGTTTTAGAAATTGAAGTACATGAGTATGTTGAGATTATAATGCATATTGCTGAAAATTTCCAGATTTCTATATGATTTATGAATCTTTATGATATCGAGTATGAATTTTGATACATCTTAACGTGAGATTGATATATGGGTCATTAAGCCCTATTTGAGATTGTAATTTTAAGAACTTTTGTGCTATAAGCACCCATCATTTGAGTATTTTGAAATTATTGAGAAAGTTTTGACCTTGACGGTCATAGTAGCTTTGAAATCCACTTTTATAAATGAGATTATAGATTTTATAGTTGGGTTCGTTACGAACCATGAGATTATTTTAAAGTGGATTTCCATTATATGAGCGTAGCTAACTAAAGGGAGTAGTATTTAGCACCGAGTTGGGTAAGTTACTACAGTTTCATACCCTAGAACTACATGCCACCGTAGGATTGAGATTTACGGGCCCGAGGCCAAGATAGTGATCACTGAGTTGAGGTTATACTCCCTAGCAAGAGTATGACACCTCTCCCCAACGTAAGGTTTATTCCTTAGGGGGACAAGACGTTGGACTCCATGTAGCTCGCATGGTGTATGTCGGTTAAGAGAACCTCCCTAATAGCAAGATTTTTCAGTGTAGTTTCTTAAAGTAAAATTTTCCCAAGAAGAAAGAAGTTTTCCCTATTAGTAAGAGTAAGTAATTAGTTTCTAAAATAAAGTATTTTCCTTGAGATGTGATTTATACTATGTGTTCCATTATTCATAATTTACGAGATATGCATTTTGAGATTATTTGAGCTATGTGAGTCATTTATATTAGCAAGCATGATTTCTATAAAGATTGATGATATTATTATTTTATGTATCGCATACACCCCTATATACTCAGTACATCCTCAAAGTACTGATCCACATATACGTCTGTGTGCTACATTGTCTCATAATATAGGTTCAGTTACTCAGTCTTAGCAGCGTCAGTGATCTCCGAGTACCTTGATCTACACCTCCATAGTTGGTGAGTCCTCATGGTTTGAGGACCTGTTTTTCCCTGATTTCAGTCTTCATAGTAGTTGGGTTATTTCTTTTCAGTTGAGTATGAGTCAGTTGGGGATTTGTCCCAATGGCTCTCTAGTTCTTGAGTAGTAGAGGCTTTGTCAGACTAGACTATCAGAGGTATTTTAGACTTTTCAGCATGTTGCTATTCAGACAATATTCTTTTGTTATTTCAGGTTAGATATGTTATGACAATGCCATTTGTTTTGCTTTATCCATCTTAAAAGTAAGTGCTAGAAGTAGTAACAGACTCAAAGGGTTAGCTTAGGGCTACTTGTAGCCTTAAGCACCGTGTGACATCTTATAATGAAATTTTGGGGCGTTACAGACTTGGTATCAGAGCCTAAGGTTTAAGGAGTCCTAGGGAGTCTGACAAGCCTCGTTAAGTAGATTCTTGATCATCGGTGTGTAGCGCGCCATATCTATGAGCAAGAGGCTATAAGATGTTTTAGGAAAAAAGTCATCTCTTTTATTCAGAATCTAACGTGTTTACAGTTGTCTCTCTCAACTATTAATTCATGCTATCTTATTTCAGAAAATGCCTCCCCGAAGAGCTAATACCCGTAGGAATGATAACGAGCAACCTTACCTTGTTGATCCCTTGAATAAAACTGTGTCTCATGCTGAGTTTCGAGTGGCCTTTCAGGCGTTAGCCCAAGCAGTCACCACAAATGTCTAGGCCAATAACCAGGCCGCAGTTTCACATCAGAAGGGAGGTGACTTAGCTGCTGCTAGGATCCGTGATTTCATGCGGATGAATCCGCCAGAGTTCTATGGGTCGAAGGCTGGTGAGGAACCAAAGTTATATCTTGAGGAGGTGGGAAACATCACCCAAGTCATGCATATTTCTGAGGAAGAGAGTATAGAGCTGGCATTTTATCATCTGAAATACATTGCTTATGACTGGGTTGTTGCATAGAGGAAGAATAGAGGGAAGATGCTTCTCCTATGACTTGGCAGGTGTTCCAGGATGCATTCTTCCCTTTTAAGATGAGAAAAACAAAGATAGAGGAGTTCATAAAACTGAGGCAAGGCTCTATGACTGTTAAGGAGTACTGCCTCAAGTTCAACCAGTTAGCCAAGTATGCTCTTGTCTTGGTAGCTGACACCTGATCTAGTATGAGTAAGTTCGTGACCGGTATGTCTGGTTTAGTGATGAAAGAGTGTAGAACTTCTATACTTAATAGGGATATGGATCTGTCCAGGCTGATGATGCACACTCAGCAGATTAAGGCAGATAAGATAAGGGAGAGAGATAGAGTAAGGGGAAATAAGATGGATAGATCGGAGCAGTTTGAGCATGGCCTGAATAGATGCCATGGAGGGAACCGACCCCAGTTCCAGGATCGTTCATCTATGCCAGTGCCTTCACCAGCTAGTGCTCCCGCACTCAGAAATAGGTAAGAGCAGGGGAATAGGCCTTCTATGTCCAGGTCCCAAAATAGTGTAAGTAACAGACCTCGTTATCCTTCATGTTCTAAGTATGGTAGGGACTATCTCGGTGAGTTCTTAGATAATTAAAGGGTTTTTTTTGGTTGTGAAAAGATAGGACATAGACTTAGAAAGTGCCCGCATGCTAGGAAGGGGAGCAGAGATGTTCGACCTCAGACTCAGACTACCAGGGCACCAGCTCATTTAGCCCGTCCAACCTCTCCTCAGGGCGCTTCATCCAGTACAGATGGCATTCAGTGCCAGAATAGATTTTATTCCTTTCCATCCCATCAGGAACAGGAGGATTCTCCCGATATTGTTACTGGTATGCTCCGTGTTTTTCATGTTGATGTTTATGTGCTATTGGAACCTGGTTCAAGTTTCTCTTATGTGACCCCATTAGTTGCTATGAATTTTGAAATGAGTCTCGCAAAGATTCTCGAGCCTTTACTAGTTTCTACTCCAGTAGGTGAGTCAGTTGTTGCTAAGCAAGTGTATGAAAAGTGTCCTGTCACTATCCTTCATAGAGTCATATTTGCTGATTTGATAGAGTTTGAGATGGTGGATTTTGATATAATTCTGGGTATGGATTGGCTTCACTCTTGTTATGCATCTATAGATTGTCGTACCCGTATGGTTAAGTTTTAGTTTCCTGATGAGCCAGTCTTCGAGTGGTTCGGAAGTTCAGTATCTCCCAAGAGTCACTTTATATCCTATCTCAAACTAGAAAGTTGATATCCAAAGATTGCATCTACCATTTAGTTAGAGTTAAGGACACTAAGTCTGAGATCTCAACCATTTAGTTAGTTAGTATAGTTAATGAGTTTCCTGATGTCTTTTTGGAAGATCTCCCAGGGGTACCTCCTGATAGAGAGATAGAATTCAGGATTGAACTTCTTCCCGATACACAAACTATTTATATTTCTCCATACCGTATGGCACCTGAAGAGCTTAAGGAGTTGAAAAAGCAACTCAAAGATCTTATAGACAAAGGTTTCATAAGGGCAGTGTTTCTCCTTGGGGCGCACTCGTCCTGTTTGTGTGGAAGAAATATGGTTCTTTGCGTATGTGCATTGACTATCGTCAGCTTAATAAGGTCACAATCAAGAATAAGTACCCTCTTCCTAGAATTGATGACCTGTTTGATCAATTGAAAGGTGCAAGTTATTTCTCTAAGATAAACCTTAGATCCGGCTATCATCAGCTTAAAGTGAGGGAATGTGATATTCCAAAGACAACCTTTCGAACCCGCTATGGTCACTTTGAATTTCTAGTCATGTCTTTTGGGATAACCAATTCCAAACCCGATATGTTTGTCATAGTGTTCATAGATGATATCCTTGTGTACTCCCGTACTAAGAATGGCCATGTGGATCATCTTAGAATTGTCTTGTAAACTCTTCGAGATCATCAGTTGTTCACCAAATTCAGCAAGTGTGAATTTTGGCTAAGGTCAATAGCCTTTCTCGGTCATATTATTTTAGCCGAAGGCATTGGAGTTGATCCCCAAAAGATAGAAGCTGTAAGAAATTAGCCTAGACCTATCTCTCCATCAGACATTAGAAGTTTCTTGGGTCTAGCTGGCTACTACAGCTATTTTGTTGAAGTTTTCTCTTCTATTGTGTCCCCCATGACCCGGTTGACCCAAAAGAAAGTTAAGTTCCTTTGGTCAGATTCCTGTGAGAAAAGTTTTCAAGAGTTGAATACTCGACTCACCTCAGCCCCTGTGTTGACTTTACCTGATGGTACGGATGGTTTTATGGTGTATTGTGATATGTCGAGAGTTGGTTCGGGTTGTGTGTTGATAAATAGAGGTAACATTATAGACTATGCCTCTAGACATTTGAAGCCGCATGAAAATAATTACCCAACCCATGATCTTGAATTAGCTGCTGTGTTTTTTGCTTTGAAAATATGGAGACACTATCTGTATATTGTTTATGTTGATGTGTTCATGGACCACAAAAGCTTACAGTATGTGTTTTCTCAGAGGGAGTTGAATCTTTGTCAGAGGATATGGTTAGGGATGCTAAAAAATTATGATATGAGCATCTTGTATCATCCGAGCAAGGCGAACATAGTGGCAGATACCCTTAGTAGATTGTCTATGGGCAGTGTTGCTCATGTAGAGGAAGATAAAAAAGAGTTAGCTCGGGAAGTGCATTGTTTGGCTAGACTTCGTGTTAGGTTGTTTGATTCAGCTGAGGGGAACGTTCGAGTTCAGAGTGGTTCTGAATCCTCTTTAGTTTCGGAAGTGAAGGAGAAACAAGATATGGATGCTAGTTTGGTCAAACTGAAGGAGTCAGTTAAGGACCAAAAGGTAGATGTTTTCTCCCAAGGGGGAGATGGTATGTTGAGATGTCAGAATGGATTATGTGTTCCGTGTGTTGGTGATTTAAGGAAGAGAATTATGGATGAGGCGCATGGTGTGCGGTATTTCATTCATCCCGGTGCTACCAAGACATACCGTAACTTACGGGGAATCTATTGGTGGTGTGGCATGAATAAGGATATAGCAGGATTTTTGGTAAAGTGTGCAACGTGCCAACAGGTTAAGGTAGAGCATCATAGACCTGGCGGTAAGTTCCAAGAGTTTGGTATACCCACTTGGAAGTGAGAAGAGGTGAATATAGATTTCCTGACTGGTTTACCTCTTTCGCAGCATCATCATAATTCTATTTGGGTTGTTGTAGACAGGTTGACTAAGTTTGCGCATTTCCTTCCAGTACATACATCTTATACAACTGAGGATTATGCTAGATTGTATATTTGGGAGTTAGTCTGGTTGCATGGAGTTCCCTTGTCCATTATCTAGAATAGGGGTACTCAGTTCACTTTGCAGTTTTGGAAAGCTTTCCAGAAGGGTCTTGGTACCCAAGTTCATTTGAGTTCCGCTTTTCATCTGCAAACAGATGGTCAGGCTGAGAATACCATTCAAACTTTAGAAGATATGTTGAGGGACTGTGCGCTTGATTTCAAAGGTAGTTAGGATGAGCATTTGCCATTGATTGAGTTTGCATATAACAATAGTTATCACTCTAGCATCCAGATGGCACCATTTGAGGCTTTGTATGGTAGAAGTTATAGATCACCCATAGGTTGGTTCGAAGTGGGTGAAGCTAATGTGATTGGACCTAATATAGTGTTTGAGGCTATAGAGAAAGTTAAGTTGATTAGAGAAACGTTAAAGACAACCCAAAGTCATCAGAAGTCATATGCAGATGTGAGAAGTAGAGATCTTGAGTTTAAGGTGGGTGATTTGGTGTACTTGAAGATTTCACCCATGAAAGGGGTAAAAAGGTTTGTAAAAAAGGGCAAGCTTAGTCCCCGTTATGTTGGCCCTTATAGAGTTTTAAACCATGTTGGGAAAGTAGCCTATGAGGTGGAGTTTCCCATAGAGTTGTCAGCTGTTCATCCTATCTTTCATGTCTCTATGCTTAAGAAGTACATTGGTGATTCTGCTGTAGTAGATCCTTCAGAGATCTCAGATATCCAGACTAGTCTTTCATTTGATAAGATTCCGGTTGAGATCCTAGATTACCAGGTCTGTAGACTAAGGAACAAAGAAGTTCTCTTGGTCAAAGTTTTGTGGAGGAATCATTCAGTTGAGGGCGCCACTTGGGAAGCAAAAACAGATATGGAGCCAAGTACCCACACCTTTTCTCTATGAGTTCAGATCAAGCTGAAGGTATTATTCTTCCTTAATTTTGTCCCTTTCTAATCAAATTCATCTATGTATTTATTCTTGTGAAAGATCTTGCACTTCCCAGAGTATTCAAAGGTTTAGAAAGATTTAAAGCCGGTTTAGCCATTTATTTCAGCTGTGCATCCTTAGTTCCTTGGTATCTTAATCTAACTAACAATATTCGAGGACGAATGTTTCCAAAGGAGAGATATTGTAAGACACTGTAAAGTTTCCTCGTAGTCTAAGCCTTTAGAGCATGTAAAGTGAAGCCTTTTTCAGTCTCTAAAAGATTTAGGAATGACTTCCAAAGTGAGTAGTGTTTAAATCAGATAGAATTTTCCAAATTTTGACTTTTTATCGTGTGGGAAATTGAATTAGCTTTCCAACGATACCAATTTCATCCTAATCTGGTATCAGAGTGAGAAGTTATGACCGTTTTACTGAGAGCTGCCAGAACTGCCCAGGTGCGACAAACAGGTTGACGGACCGTCGATCTTGTGATGGACCATTGATCTTGCGATGGAATGTCGCTTGAGCCGTCACAACCAAGGCAGTAAACCTATCCACTGGCCAAGTGCGGCATTTAGGCCGACGGACCATAGAGCTTGCGACGGACCGTCGCCCAAGCCGTCACTACTAAGACAGTGAGCCCCTCTTCTGGTCTAAGTGTAAAGGTCAGACCAACAGACCGTCGAGCCAGTAACGGACCATCGTACGAGCCATCGCAGATCCCGTTCAGCACTTTAAAGCCATTTTTAAAAGGGCTTTTTGGTCCTTTTTACCTATATATATCAAAATGAAACATAGAACTTCAGAATCATCCAAAGCATCAAGAACTAGGGTTTTCTCTCAAGATTAACCCTCAAGAGCAAATCCAAATCTTTCTCCAACAACCTTAAGATTCCACCATAGTTTCTACAAATTGACTTAGGATTCAAGGTTCCCAAGTCAAAATCTTTAACAACCCTCACTCAGGAGTTCAAAAAAGAGCCTCAAGCAAGCTTGTTCATCTACAAGTCATAATCTAAGGTATGTGGGGTTTGAACAAGGACACTCCTTTCGTCCTTGTGCCCAAAAGTTGTTTTAATTATAAATATATATGGTCTTACATGTTTTCTTATGAAATTGAAGTATGGGTTTATACCCTATGTTATTATTTCTTGAGATTATAGTGGTTTTAATGTTTTAGAAATTGAAGTACATGCGTATGTTGAGATTATAATGCATATTTCTAAAAATTTCTAGATTTCTATATGATTTATGAATCTTTATGATATCAAGTATGAATTTTGATATGTCTTAACATGAGATTGATATATAGGTCATTAATCCCTATTTGAGATTGTAATTTTAAGAACTTTTGTGCTATAAGCACCCATGATTTGAGTATTTTGAGATTATTGAGAAAGTTTTGACCTTGACGGTCATAGTAGCCTTGAAATCCACTTTTCTAAATGAGATTACAGATTTTATAGTTGGGGGTTCTTTATGAACCACGAGATTATTTTAAAGTGGATTTCCATGAGATGAGCACAGCTAACTAAAGGGAGTAGTATTTAGCACCGATTTGGGTAAGTTACTATGGTTTCATACCCCAGAACTACGTGCCACCGTAGGATTGAGATTTATGGGCCCGAGGCTGAGATAGTGATCACTGAGTTGAGGTTATACTCCCTAGCAAGAGTATGACACCTCTGCCCAACGTGAGGTTTCTTCCTTAGGAGGACAAGACGTTGGACTTCATGTAGCTTGCATGGTGTATGTCGGTTAAGAGAACCTCCCTTATAGCAGGATTTTTCAGAGTAGTTTCTTAAAGTAAAATTTTCCCAAGAAGAAAGTTGTTTTCCCTATTAGTAAGAGTAAGTAATCAGTTTCTAAAATATAGTATGTTCCTTGAGATGACATTTATACTATGTGTTCCATTATTCATAATTTACGAGATATGCATTTTGAGATTATTCGAGCTATGTGAGTCATTTATATTAAGATGCATGATTTCTATAAAGATTGATGATATTATTATTTTAAGTATCTCATAAACCCCTATATACTCAGTACATCCTCAAAGTACTGATCCATATATACGTCTGTATGCTACATTATCACATAATGTATGTTCAGGTGCTCAGTCTCAGCATCACCAGTGATCTCCGATTACCTTGATCTACACCTCCATAGTTGGTGAGTCCTCATGGTTCGAGGACCTATTTTTTCCTGATAACAGTCTTCATAGTAGTTGGGTTATTTCTTTTCAGTTGTGTATGCTTCAGTTTGGGATCTGTCCCAATAACTCTCTAGTTCTTGAGTAGTAGAGGCTTTGTCAGACTTGACTATCAGTGGTATTTTAGACTTTTCAGCATGTTGCTATTCAGACAGTATTCTTTTGTTATTTTAGTTGAGATATGTTATGATATTGCTATTTGTTTTGCTTTATCCATCTTAAAAGTAAGTTTTAGAAGTAGTAACAGGCTCAAAGGGTTAGCCTAGGGCTACTTGTAGCCTTAAGCACCGTGTGACGTCTCGAAATGAGATTTTGGGGCGTTATAGTTAGAAGTGCAATTTATCCAACCATATAAGGGTATGCCCTTATTCATTATTTTTATCACATCTTAACACATTCACTTTAAAAGAATGACAAAGTATTAACTACACTTATTGGAAGTATCATTCTCCTTAAGGAATGAACTATGATTATTTATATGTAACGACATGAATTTTGATGAAATGTATGTTTTTTTTTAATTTGACTATTTTATCCCTCCTCGTGATTGTGTTGTGGTATTTTGAGGGTGTGGGGATAATTGACATAGTTTTCGATGCATTTTGGTGCCATTTATGCACTTTTGTGGTTTTTGGCGGCTTTGAGAGACGTATAGTTGATTTCAGTTGATATCTTTTGATTCGTACGATGGATGGAAAAACGGACTGCATCAGAAGATCTAAAATATTTATTTTAGGGTTATAACATAGTTGGTGTAGTTTTATGGCTTTTAAATCTCATTTCAACCCTTGGTTTGGAAAGTTGTAATTTTAGATTTCGGGGGTCAACTTTGTGAAAATATCATGTTTTTGAAAATCTAATATCTTTATTAAGTCCAGAGCATCTAATTTGATGGGGTAGCATAGTTCTTTTCACGTTCATGGGATTCCAGATGAATCCCAAGGGGCATGCGGAGACTTGAAAGTTCACCAAGCCCCTAGCTAGTTCACTGACGATCGTGATTGGGAAGCCGACAGAGTGTTGCAATCACGATAACCCTTTTTCTATTGTGATACCTCTGTCAGGCAAGGTTTCGCGATTGCGATCCTGTTTCGCGATTGCAATAGCTAGGTATATATATACCCGTGTTTTTGCCATTTTCTTTTTATTATTTTTGAGACTTGGGGCTTAGGGTTTTGTGGTTTCGAGAAACTTTCTCCATTTCTAAGCTTGGATAAGCTCTATTAGACTCATTTCAACTAATTTCTTCCATCCTTAATATTAATTTCTTATTTTAAACACGAATTAAAGTATGAAATTTGGTGAATTTAGCCCAAAGGCCTAAAAATGACATTCCTCCAATTTAAACCCCAATTTCACTTCTTTTTTTACTTGAGTGAGTTTCTAATTCTATAATTTAATTTGACCTTCAAAACAACTTTGATTCTCAATTTTTAAATGGATTTCAAAAATTTTACCCGATAAAGTTTAAAAATAGTTTTTTTTATTTGAACTTCGTTTTTAACTTATTTTCACTTGTGTTTTTAGTTGTAGACTCCTAAAAATAAGGAGAACATGTTTTTGAAACAAAGTTGAGATTTTGCTCTTCTTTTTTGAAAATCTATTTTGGGGGTCCATTAGTACTTAGAATTGAAAATAGCCAATATGGATGGCGTTGGCTTTCTTTTGATGAGTAGATTCTATATTTTGATGTTTTAATTGGTTTCAAGTCGGTTGATTAAGAGTAGGGCTTCATGATTGAAGTGTTACTGATAGATTTTTAGCCTTCGAGGTAGGTTATAACTTAACTCTTTCAAACTGGGCTGGGTAGTTAATACTGATACAAAATATATGTTAAGGGTGTGGGGAATAATCATGAAAAATGGCTATCTTATTGTGTTGTGCTCGTGTGGAGTCCTATGTGTGATATTATGTGGTGGTTTTGGAACTTTATGTTCTATGTGTGATCGTATGGGGTCCTATATGATATTGATAGCCTTGTATACATGATGATAATTATACATTATTTGATGAAAAAGTGTGTTGTGGTACCAATTGTGTGTTGTGATGAATTCATACTCTATTGGCATATGAATCATGTTGGATTTCATGAATGGTTGGAAATAGTGAGTGCATATTTGGCTCACGTGATGGTATATTGGTTGGTTATGGATATACTCATTGTGGTTGGTTCTAGAAATACACGTTGTGGTTGGTTGTGAGCATTGCATCCTCATACTCATTCATGAAACAATGTTAACACTGTGGAAATATTGAGAAATACTGACACCACCTTTTTATCATAGAAAATATGACATCTTATAAAACCCTCCTCGAGGGATATGCCAAGGAGGAGATATGGATATATAGATTGTATATTGGTTAACGAACCCACCATAGGTCCTACATCTTATAGCTTTAGCTCACTAGGTGTATACTGAGATTGTGTGACGGTCTCAGAGGCTATGCAACGGCCTCGAGGTTATGCGACAACCTCATGCATTACATCATCATCATCATCATTCTTATTGTGATTACTTTATCATGCTCATGATGTGATTGTATATTCTATTTAACTTGTTACCTATCTATTATTCTAACCTCCCTTACTTGTACTTAATGCTCTCGTATATGTTGTTTCTATTTTCTTTGCTTATATGTGGTAAAAATGTATACTTATATTTTTTCTGGTGTGTTGTTGTATTATATGGGGATATTATAGAATTGTTAGTACAAGCGGTGTGGGCTACTATTGTGGTACACTTTCTAATTTCCGGTGATATTTTTTTAGTGTGTATTTTGCATGCTTTATTTTCTACTTTGCTTAATCAGCCTATGATACCTACTAAGTACAAATGGATCGTACTCATCCCTATTGTTCTGTTTTGGTGCAGATTCTGGTGTGGGTGCTTCTCACGTGGCTTGATTTCGAGCGCCTTCAGAGTTTTTCAAGGTAGTGATTAGACTTTTATGCATCTAGGGTCCACTTTTATCTTTTTGTATTAGTTTATATCCTTACTAGTATTCAAAGACATATATTGTTCCTAGTGGATATTCTGATGTATTTGACTTATGGATTGTATTAGTAGTTCTTACACTATTGACACCAGGTTTTGGGAGATTGGTGCAATATCTTTGGTTGTATGCCCCATTTTTCATATCATATTAGCCTGGTTCAACTTCGTTCTATAATACTTGCCTTAAGGTTATTTCTATTTTCCCCCTTGTGTATCAGTTTGGGTGATAGACTTACTTGTTAAGGTTCACCGTGACAAGTGCCATCATGATTTCTTGGATTTTTTAGTCATGACAAATTGGTATTAGAGTAGCTAGGTTCATTAGTCTCAATAGTGTAAGAACGAGATATGTAATAGATTCTCACGATCGGTACATTGATGTCCGTATCTATCTTTGAGAGGCTATAGGATGTCTTTAGGAAATTTCCTTTATTTTGTCCTTATCGTACAAATTTCTTTCATTCCTTATGTGTTAAGTCATATTTCACTCTTCTTAGTGAAGATAATGATGACTAGATCTCATGAGGTTAGAGATGCAAAGCTGTTATCCAAGGAAAGAGCCTAGTCTAGAGAGAGTTCTGAGTTGCGGACGAACTCGGGGTAGTGTACGGGTATGTGGATCTTCCTTATTTAGGAGTAGTTCTAGGGGACTTTCTCCTGAGCCTCGGGTTGATCATGTTGGAGGTGTAGGTCCTACTTCAATTCCACCGAGTTCTTCTACCCCAATTTTGGAATGGTTGTTGGTTCTCTTGTTGACCCATTTGGAGGGTGCTCCTTGAGTGTGCCTGGTGTTCCTTCATTCTCAAGTGTGGATCCTCCAATTGCACCTGCTTCTACTCTTGGTACTCCTTAAAACCAAGTACTATTTCTATTTTAGTACCGATATTTGAGTATGTTATTATAAGGTTGGGAGTTTAACCTTCATCTATGTTACCCCCTAGAAGGGATCTCAGCCCGCCAGATTCACCATGTCTCCTCTTGCTACGAGCGCAGTTATGTCTTCTGAGGATTAAAAGAGGTTCGAAAGATTTATTTATTTAGGTCCTCCTAGATTTAGTGGTGCTATGGGCGAGGATGCCTTTGAGTTCCTGATTATTGTCGAGAGAAGTTGTATAATTTGGATTCACTTGAGTCATATGAGGTTGCTTATACTACTTATCAGTTGAGAGATGCCACTAGAGATTGGTGGAGGTCGCTTAATGGTTGTAGACCTATTGATTCTCCCAAGATAATATATGATTAGTTTGCTGATGTCTTTCTTGAGAGATTTATGTCGTACAGTCTGAGGGATCGATGAGATATAAGTTTGATTGCCTGGAGCAAGGCTCCATGAAAGTTGAAGAGTATGAGGTATACTTTTATACCTTGTCTAGATATTCTTATGCCAGTATTTCCACCAAGTCTGAGAAGATTTAGAAGTTCGTGAAGGGTTTGGATGTCTCTTTTCAGTTGGCTATGTCTCAGATGGTTTTATTTGGAGCATCTTTTCATAGTATAGTGGATCATGCTAAGATTACTGAGGGTATTCTGTGAGCATCTGAGGGAGGCTCTAAGTTGGTACAATATTTTGGTGAGTTCAGAGGTCAGGCTTCTCAAGGCAGAGATTTCAGAGGTTCACGAGGGTAACATAGTAGACCAGTGTAGACAACCTTACAGAGATTAGGTAGTAGGTCTTCTGGTCTAGCAGTTCATGTTGGCTGTCCGGGCCTAGACGTACCTTCTCCTGTTGAGTCTGGCCATAGAGGTTGCTTTGTGTGTGATAAGATTAGCCATTTGGCCAAGGACTATCCCTGCCATATAATTAGAGCTATTTGTATTTCAGTTGTGAGAAGTAGGGGTTATACCATAGGTGTGAGTGGTGCCCACAATGGTGGTAGCGGGGCTACTCAGTTAGTTGGTTGTCTCAAATAGTTCTATGCTATGCCCACCAGACTAGAAGCAAAGGCTTCTGATGCTATGATCACAGGTATCGCCCCCATTTATTTCAAATCCGCATCTATGTTATTTGATCAAGGATCGACTTTCTTTTATGTGTTTGCATATTTTTCTTTAGGTTTTGATTCTTTTAGTGAGCCTCTTGCCATGCCTATTCATGTATCTACCTCAGTAGGAGATTTTTTAGTGGTGGATTGGGTGTACCGATCTTGTATTGTGACTTTCTCTGGGCGTGAGACTTGGGTAGATTTGCTTGAGTTAGATATGGTTGAGTTCGATAATATCTTGGGAATGGATTGGTTGGCTTCTTACAGTCCAGTTCAAAATTATTACACCAAGATCGTGACTTTAGCTTTGCTGGGTTTGCCGAGGATAGCTTAGAAGGGTGCGTTTTATTCAAGTCCTAAGAGGGTTATATCTTAGGTTTAGGCTCATCGATTGGTTGAGAGAGGATATTTGTCTTACTTGGGTCATATTTGTGATACTAGTGTTGCTTTACCTCCTTCTTTAGATTCTGTTTGTGTTGTTCGTGAGTCCATGGATGTGTTCCCTATGGATTTGCCTGGTACACCTCTGGATTGTGATATTGATTTTGCCATTGATGTTGATCCAGGTACCAAGCCCATTGATACGCCCAAATTACAACTCTCGATAGAAAGCGTAAGCGGTCGCTGTCAAATATAGAACCCAACTAGGTTGGGTGTCGAATCCCACAGGGAATACTGTGCTCACTAAGTGTTGTAATCGTTATTGGACTGTTGATCAGAGGTTCCGAAGAAGAAAACGTTTTTTGTTTTACTTATAAAATAATTAATTGTAATAAGAGTATTCCACTAATGATTCTCTTTGTAATTCGTAACTTTATGAGATTAAACAAAACAGGGTTATGGTCACCAAAATGCTAGCACCATTCAGGTTGTGAATCATTTATGAGTTCCACTTAGCAAATTCAATTGCAAGAAAGATTGAGTCCTATTCTTTATCCCTTAGTTTCTCAACCTAAGTGGATATATTATCCTCTAATTCTCTCAAACTCAAAGGATGCATTGTTCTTTTAACCTATTTCTCATGTAAGCTAATCCTGTTAGGGCATTGGCTATTACTCTAAAGGTTAAAGCCCTTAGAATTCATGTAAACACTTTCTTTTCCCAACAAACACTTTCCTTTCAGACAAGTGATATTCTAGGGCTCACTCTTCAAGTTTGCAACCAAGAAAAGTCATAAAATTGAAGAAAGGTTTATGCAATATCATTTAGTTATGGAACTCAATTTGATTCCCAACCCATAGTGCGTTTCACATTAAGGATCCCATAACCTTAGTTATGAGATTTTAGCCACAATACTCGATAGATGAAGAAGAAATAATTCTTGTATTATTCATAAATAGATTAAGAATTTACTTACAAAGAATCCCAAGAATCAGTTCTTGAATCTTCAATAATCAATGTTCAATGCTAAATTTCTTCAAGATCTCTAGAATCCCCAAAGTACTGGTTCCCCAAAGTTTCAATAGATGAGAAAACTTATAAAAGATAAAAGATGCGTTCTTCACCCTAAAATTTGGTATTTATATGTTCCTAGCTAAAAAAAGGAAATTAAAATTTAAAAGCAGAAAAGCCGTGTCCCAGTTGACGGTCCACCATCTTGTCCGTCACTCGTTTTTTCCAAATTGTAGTTTCTGGATAAGACCTAATGGTGAAACTGGCGTTCTGTCGCAAAACTGATGGTCCACCTTACTGATCGTGACTGAGTCCCTCTTAAAGGTGGTTTCTGGATAAGCATTTACAGTCCATCTGGTGGTCCTTCGCATGGTTGATGGTCCACCACGTTGATCGTCACAGAGTCGCTCTGAAAGGTGGTTTCTAGATACGGGTTGATGGTCCATCTAGTGGTCCGTCACATGGCTGAAGGTCCACCATGTGGTCTGTCACTCAAGACATTAGCATGCCATGATCTGGTTCGCCTTGACGGTTCACATGGTGGTCCGTCGCAATCTTGACGGTCCACCATTTTGACCGTCAAACTCACTTTTCTGCTACTTTTTTCAGCTTTCTTCTGTGGTTATCTCCTTTCACTGAAAACACTAAAAACTTTATTAAATAACACTTTGGTTGCTTGAAAACATATAATTTTCCTAAGAAAATGATGCTAACTGTTCCGTAAGATACTGGAACATCAACACCCTCAACTTAAGATAATTGCTTGTCCTCAAGCAACTCAACACCTAATTCTACATATGAACAATTAAATGACATACAACCAACCCTTGAAATATTTTGATGCAACTATTCACTTATCAGTTCAATCACATGCATTTAACACATCAGGATTCACACCCAGCATCTATCATAGTTCAGCCCCACAAGCATGAATGTTACATTCTACAGAGAACCGCAAAGTTAAGTGAAACTTCAGATGCCCTCACAACAATGAAATCCACCACTCATTGTATGATGTGGAAAAAGTCTTACTCTCACACTCACAAAGAAGTTACAACCATATTCCAAGTACCCATATGCTTGCCCTATCCATACGACACTACCTCAAGGTTGACTCACTAGGATCAAACAGGTCTTTTCAAGGCTTGCAATAAGGTTTTGGGTCAGGTGGGGTATGCTTTTGGGTAAAGTGACTCATTGAAACTTAAATCTCCTTGACCTAGCATCTTTTTAGTCTCAATATTCTATTGAGCATACCACTCTTCTCTTTTTTTTTCTTTTAAACACCCTCGACTCATGCTGATGCATTAGCAGTCAATTGACTCTAATTAGATTCTAACTTACTTTCCATTTGGCTCTTTCCTTTATCCACCCTCAACTTAGATGCTTTGTCTAAGTTGGAAAGAACAATGTATTAGTATTTGGACAAGGCTAGATCTGAATGTTGAAAACCTACGGAGAGTAACTCACAATGACAAGATTTTAAAATGGGTTTTAAAGGCACAAAATGGGTTCAAAAAGGGGTAATCATTTTGGCAGGGATGTTTATTTAGGTTAGATGGACTCAAAGTACAAGGAGGACTGTTATCCTATCCCAATGACTCCCCTAGAAGACTGTATCAATGATTAGGGCAAGTTCTAGGTCTTAACCTATGAAAGAACTGCAAGTAAAATCTCACACTCACAGGCAACTAAATTAAACTTCCTTTGCAATTCTTGGAATGTTCATCACATGTCTCATGCTTCTTCTAGACTAATGCTAAATCCAGAATTACTGAGAGTTCTATACATATGTTTACATGATAGAGCAACTAATTACATACACATGCTCATAGTCTTATGCCAACATCATTCATTATCCATATTTATAACAAAGTACTGAAACAGAAATATTTTATAGATAATCTTAAACACAGATATTTACAACATAGGCTACAGAATTTGTAATGCAATAAAGAAAAAAACTAAACATGCCGCTTCTACTAGATAATACATGATTGGATACAGAATATCAACAACAACATCCAACCATGATGTGAATACATCCACCCCCACACAGAAAGATATGCATTGTCCTCAAAGCAATAACTTACCGTACATGGTTAGACTGGGTTATTCTCTTCGCCTCCTATTCCTCTGAGGCATCTGTCAGGTGGGGTGATGTTCCTGCATTCTCCCCCTATGCAATGTTATCCCCTATGGTGGTAGGGACACTCACAACCTCAACCTCTACAATTGGAGGAATCGTCTCCCGAACTGATCCTGCACTTCGCACCCTTTCTGGGGAAGCACTAGTAGAGACTCCTGCCACTTCATTTTCTGTCTCTCTTTGCTTTATTTTATCTTCTTTCCTTGACTTCTTTGCAGCTCTTTTCAGGTTATGTTGATCTAACTCCTCGGGTGACATGGCTTCTCTCTTCCTCCTTTTTTCTTTTTTCCTTACGGCTCTTTCATCCATTTGCTACTTGCCTTTGTCTTTCAATGGTCTGCCCATCAAGTCTAAAATTCCATCCTCTTCATCACTTACCACTAAAGTCAGGTCAAATATAGGCGACTGTGACTGTTTCTGCTTCAACTCTACTATGTCAGCCTTCGCCTGCTCAAACTCTACCATGAGCTTAGCAAGATCAGGGAGAGACAGTGAATCTAGCCTTTTGTTGATGCGGTCCTCCATGTTATTCATTCTAACTTGAATAGTTTGAATGGTCTGACTGCTTTGGCCACAATTTCATCCATAAAAGGCTTGAAATCTCCAGCCTATTTTTCTAGTTGTTTCTGAAACCGCTTTTGGTTCTTCACCACCTTAACGAAATTATGTTGGTTGAATCTGTACTCCGCAAACTCCGGTCCCCCAGCAAACTGTGTAGAATTTGACCCTACAGACATACCCTGGGGCACATAATCAGGTGGTGCATACGTGGTGATAGGTAAAGGCATACCTTCAGGCATTTCTGCGGTCTCTAGAACTTGTGCAAACTGAGGCTGATATGCTGGAGGTTTGGTCACCCGAATTTTAAATTTCATTGTCCTTTGACTTCTCGATGTCCTGCCTATGTGTAGCCTGTACTTCATTATCAACCCCACGGATCAGTGACACACTGTCTTGTTTGCATAACCCAGTGATCAAACATGGGAAGGGTATAAAAGTGGTCACTTTATGTGCCCGCACGAACATCTCGTCTGCAATTAGCTCGCCAAAATCAATTGGCAGTCCTGAAACCAAACTGGATACTACTACTGCTCTGTGATGATCCAAGTTTCCATCTCCCTTTGTTGGCATTAACCTCAACCGAACAATAGCCCACCAGAACTTAGCTTTAAAACTAAGAGTGAACTTTGCAATGCGCTCTTTGGGATTAGTCAACCAGGAAGGATTTCCATCATCGGTCAATAAAAAAGCAGCCCAACATCTCTAACCGGAAGCATTTCACATTCTATACTCAAAATCCAGGACAGCGGGTGGAGCCTCATATCCTGGCCTGAATAACATCCTGTTAATTGTTTGGTCTAAGATATCAACAGTGACCCCTCAAACCGAAATAGACTCCCTATTTGGTCTATTTGAGATTGGAGTTCCCTTTGGGCATTCCACTTTTACCAAACACAAATAATTTGCGAAGAATTCCCTTACCTAATTTGGTTGGTACTCTCCTGGTGGCCTGCTCACCCATGACAGTCCATATTCATTGATCCAATTCTCTAACTCGGGATATTCATGAAGTTCTGTTGTCATAATTTGATGTTTCTCTATGAATAATCTTCTTATCCCTCGAGCTGTGGGTGTCAACCCATCATAAAACTCTTTTCGTGCTCCCTCTATTTGCCACCTGATGGCCTCTCGAACCTGTGGATCCTTCCGCCTGATAAAATTATCACCCTCCGGTACAGCTTTAGCATTAGGATTGTCTGTTTGATCCCCCACAATAACATTTTCAGTTTCACCTGCTACCGACAATGGTTGAATTGCAGCAACAGTTGCCTCATCGGGGGTTGAACTTGAACTGCTAGAGGTACTCTGACTCTCCTCTTCAGACTAGGAGAGTATGAGAGCTTCTCTTTCATTTTTCCTGGTGTTGTAAGACGGAGCGGACACATTCCTACCTCGTTGAGAAACTGCTTAAGAAATCAGTTCTGCATTCAAACACAATCAAAACAATGCATAATGAGGTTTGACGGTAGGTTTGAAGTCCCGCCAGTGGTGGGACGGTCCACCAACTCTGTCGTCAGTCCTTAAGCAGTGTTCCAAAAAAATTTGCGACTTCTGATGATATACTTGGTGGTCCGTCACAAAGTTGACGGTCCACCAAGTCGACTGTCATGGCTTATAAAGAAGGTGCATTTGTATTGCATCTTCTAACGGTCATCTTGGTGGTCCTTCACAGAGTTGACGGTCCACCAGTTTGAACGTCGCACCTTCGTCTTCAGCCATTCTTCTGGGTTCGACCATTTTGTCAAACAATAGCACCTCAGATCATTTTTTTAGCTATCAACACAGCTCTAAGCTCATACTTTAAGCACATTGGACTCAGTTTACAACTAATATTGCTCAGATTTCACACAAATTGGTACCTTGAGTCATTCGAACTCATTACACTAAGAACAATCTAAAGAAACAAACCATGCTCTTACACTTATTAGGGAAATTCAGAAGAGGAGGTTTATTTACATACCAGATTTTGCAGTCACGCTTTGTTCTTAAAGCTTCAGAGAGAAAACTAACTCACAAATTCAAGCACTAGCTTTTCCTTTTATTTGTGGTGAAGAGAGGGAAGGAGTAACTAGTATAAATAAGGAAAAAAAATGGAGAAGATAGGGAGTCTCAGATGGGATAACTCCCTTCAGGTTCTTTGAATCTTAAGAAAGTGGACAACCAAAGGCCATGGAACGGTTACCATGGATGTACCCGCTCAAATTTATTCACAAAGTCGCACTTTGGGTCAAATACGGAGGACTTATAAAGAGTACCGATTTAACCCAACCTGATTCAGAGTTAGGGTAAAAGTGACGGTCAAATTGACGGTACGTCAATACTTTGACGGACCACCACTCTAAACATCACACACTACTTGAGTTTATATTTTTTTGTTTCAGTGTGACGGTATGTGGGACGTTCCACCAGATTGACCATCACTTCTTACCAAAATGTGGGTCACCAATCTTACTTCTGACGGCTGTTGCGACATCCCACCAGGTTCGTGAAGGTCCACCACTTAGGCCGTTATGGCTTATCCAGTGAATGTTTTTTCTTGCTAGTTCTTGACGGTTGAAAGTGGTGAACCGTCAAGGACCTAGTGGTCCATCAAGTCATCCGTCACAATGTTCCAGTAGCTCAGATGTATGCCTATCTTTCTTTTTACTGCATTTCAGGCCCTGCACACTTCATAAACACATCAAAATGGCACAAGAACATAAAATAGACTCTAACTATGGTTACAATAACATGTTGTGGGTTGCCTCCCACTATTGCCTGATTTAACGTCGGGACACGACTCAGGTATCTCGAGTACTCAGACTTCATCGAGATAAAAGAAATCAACACTTTTTATTAAGTCTTTTGGACCAATATAAAGTTTGATTCTTTGCCCGTTCACTTTGAAGACACTACCATCTTCGCTTTCAAGCTCGACTACTCCAGATGAGTAAACTTGGCTAATTTTGAATGGACCCGACCATTTAGACTTCAACTTACCTGGAAATAGCTTCAGTTTAGAGTTGAAAAGAAGTACCAAATCACCTTTCCTAAATTCTCTCTGTGCAATCCTTTGATCATGGTATTTCTTCATCTTCTCTTTATACAAGTCGGGTCTTTCATAAGCCCTGAGATGGAATTCATCCATCTCATTAATCTGCTCCAATCTTAGATCAGCTGCTTCTTTCCAATGCATACTCAGCCTTTTAAGATCCCACAAGGCCTTATGTTCAAGCTCGATTGGCAAATGACATGCCTTCCCATAGACTAGATAATACGGTGACATGCCAATTGGTGTCTTAAAAGCAGTTCGATATGCCCACAAGGCGTCATCTAGCTTTCGAGACCAATCTTGCCTATTGGCATTTACAGTTTTGGCGAGAATGGACTTGATCTCATGATTCGACACCTCCACTTGCCCACTAGTTTGTGGGTGGTACGAAGTTGCTACTCGGTGTTGCTTTACTCCATACTTTGCGAAAATAGCCCTGAAAGCTTTATTGCAAAAATGGGATCCCCCATCACTTATGATTGTTCTTGGTACTCCAAAACGGAAGAATATGTTCTTCTTCAGAAATGCTATAACTTTTTTTCCTTCTTTGTCAGCCAAAACAATAACTTCTACCTATTTCGAGACGTAGTCCACAACTACTAGGATGTATTTTGACCCATATGAGTTTACAAACGGGCCCATAAAGTCGATGCCCCATATATCAAACAACTCTACTTCCATCATTTTGGACATTGGCATCTCATGGCATTTGGAAATTGATCCTTGCCCCTGACATTGATCATATCTCCGAACAAACTCATATGCATCTCTGAATAGCGTAGGCCAATAGTAGCCGCTCTGCAATACTTTCTGGGCAGTACGGTCACCTGCATGGTGACCACCAACAGGTGAAGCATGGCTTTCTTCCAAAATACTCAACACTTCTATATTTGGGACACAATGCCTAATAACACCATCTACACATCGCCGAAAAAGATAGGGCTCATCCCAGAAATAATGGGTCACATCATGAAGGAACTTTTTCCTTTGGTGAAAGGAAATATTATCCGTCATCACCTTACTTACCACGTAGTTTGCAAAATCAGCATACCACGAAATTTGCTCGAGCTTCGCAGCTAGTATCTTCTCATCCGAGAAGGAATCATCAATATCTAACTTATCCTTGATTGCTTGTTCGTATTCAAGTCTGGATAAGTGATCAGCCACCTGGTTTTCACATCCCTTATGATCCTTTACCTCAAAGTCAAATTCTTAAAGCAACAATACCCATCAGATCAATCTCGGCTTCGCATCTTTCTTAGCCATTAAATACCTTAGAGCTGCATGATCCGTGTGGACTACCACCTTGGTCCCTAACAAATACGCTATGAATTTCTCAAAGGCGTAAACTACAGCTAGGAGCTCCTGTTCGATGATAGTGTAGTTCTTTTGAGCCCCATTCAGGGCTTTGCTGGCATAATAGATTGGATGAAATAGCTTATCCTTTTTCTGGCCCAACACAGCTCCAAGCGCCACCCTGCTAGCATCACACATTAGTTCAAACGACTTTGTCCAGTCAGGAGTAATAATAACTGGAGCCTCCACTAATTTCAGCTTAATGCATTCGAACGCCTGTCTGCAGTCATCATCAAAAAAGAACTTGGCCTCCTTTTCAAGAAGTTTGCATAATGGGGTTGCAACCATTGAGAAATCTTTTATAAATCTACGATAGAATCCTGCATGGCCAAGAAAGCAATGTACCCCTTTTACAGAGATGGGGGAGGTAGTTTCTCAATGACCTCAACCTTAGCCCTGTCCACCTCAATACCTTTTGCAAAAATTTTATGATCGAGAACAATGCCTTCCTTCACCATGAAGTGGCATTTTTCCCAATCAAGTACCAGATTAAACTCTTCGCACCACTGTAATGCTTGACTTAAATTTAGCAAGCACAAGTCAAAGGAATCTCCAACAACTAAAAAGTCATCCATGAACACCTCTAAGGTTTCTTCAACCATATCAGAGAAGATCGACATCATGCACCTCTGGAAAGTGGCTGGTGCATTACATAAACCAAAGGGCATCCTTTTAAAAGCAAATGTGCCGTATGGGCATGTGAACATCGTCTTCTCCTGATCTTCAGGAGAAATAGAGATCTGTTTATACCCCGAATAACCATCCAAGAAACAGTACCAACCCCTACCTGCCAATCGATCGAGCATCTGGTCCATGAATGGCATTGGAAAGTGATCCTTTAGTGTCCACAAGTTGAGCTTTCGGTAGTCCATACACATCCTCCACCCAGTGACAGGCCTGAGTGGGATCAACTCATTCTTTTTATTGGCTACTATCGTCATGCCCCCTTTCTTGGGCACACACTGTACAGGACTCACCCATTTACTGTCTGAGATTGGATACACTACCCCTGCATCTAGCCACTTGATGATTTATTTCTTCACCACCTCTTACATAGGTGGGTTCAGGCGATGCTGATGCTCAATAGTAGGCACACAATCTTCCTCTAGTTGAATCTTGTGCATATATATGCCAGGAGGGATACCAATGATATATGTAATAGTCCAACCAATAGCTCTTTTATACCTCTTAAGAATAGAGATGAGAGATTCCACCTATTGTTCGCCCAGATCAACAACAATAATAACCAGCAGTGTATTTCCACTACCCAAGAACACATACCTCAGATGACTGGGTAGCTCTTTCAACTCTAATACCAGTGGCTCTTCAATGGATGGCTTCGCCGGTGGTGAAGTTCGATTCTTAAGGTCAATATCAAGATTCTTAGGGGCATAAGAATACGACCCCATTCTTGTCAAAGCACAGAAAGTTTCTTCATACTCCTCAATATCCTCACGATCAAAATTTATAAGCACATCAGCTAATGGTTCAATAGTAAGCTGCTCCTCTATAGACAGTTCCTGCTCGTCCTCATAATAAACATCAACTATAGAGAACACATTCATTTCTTTGTGATGCTTTATTGATTTGCGTACATCGAAATGTACCACTTCGTTATTTATCCAAAATAAGAGCTCATTCGCTCGCAAATTAATCAGCATACTTCCGGTTGCGAGGAAAGGTCGACCCAAGATTATGGGCACCTTAAAGTCCACCTCTCAATAGAAAATAACAAAATCCGCAAGAAAAATAAAGGTATCCACCTTCACTAATACATCATACAGAATACCAATAGGCCATTTTATCGATCTATCTGCCATCACAAGCCGTATATTGGTTGGTGTAGGATCTCCCAACCCCAACTTTTTATAAATGGCAAGTGGCATTAGATTAATGCTATCCCCCAGATCACACAAAGCCTTAGAAAAATCCAAAGATCCAACCGTGCAAGGAATAGTGAAAGCTTCCGGATCTGCCTTCTTCTGACTAAGGACCTTGTGGCAATCACACTGCAATGATCGAAATTATCCACCGGTTCATAGATTTCTGCCTTTTTCTTTGTCAAAAGGTCCTTCATGAATTTGGCATACCCTGGCATTTGCTCCAGTGCCTCTACCAAAGGCACATTAATAGTCAGCTTCTTCAGTATGGTCATAAATTTACTGAACTTGGTATCATCAGCCTTCTTCTTTAGTCTCTGAGGAAAGGGGGGGGGGGGTTGGGGGAATTTTCTCCACCACTTCCTTTTCTTTGTTTTTATCATCTTCAACTGCATCAGACTACTGACAGTTGGGTGTAATATCATGAATGATCTCGTCAGGGTTTTTAGCCTCTACGGGATGATCCCAATCTTCTTCATCAACATTCTCTGCTACACCATCAGCTGCCGACTTACCCACAAATGGGTTTTCCAACACCTTGCCACTCCTAGTAGTAATTTCCATACATGACCCATCCTTCCTTGGATTTTGCACTGTGTTACTTGGTAGAGTGCCAGACTTTCTTTGATTAAATTCCATAAAAAGTTGATTGATTTGCTGCTCCAACTATTTTATGAAAGTGGAATGTGAATCAACCAATTGTTTCATCGAAGATAAATCATTTTTCACCTCAGCTAGTCTCGTGTTAGTTGCCTCTACTCCCTTCAACAGTTTAGCCATCATGTTCTCCATGGATATCTTCCTAGAGTTAGATACAATAGTTTCACGACTCCCAGGAGGAAAATATAAACCACTCATGTCATTCTTATTCTTCCATTTTCCTTGATCTCGGTCCTTGTACCCAGATTTCTCATAGTAGTTCCGACCTTGGTTTCCTTGGCCACTACCTCAGAAACCCGTCTGATTATTCAAGTAATTCTCTTCCTCCTCAAAATCAGAGTCAGATCTTCCCTGTGATGCAACAAATTTAACCTTCTCTGTTTTCATGATAATAAATGCTTAGTAAGAAGGTCCATCTGTGTTTTTATGTGAGCCATATCTTGGTCACATTTCTCTTCCCTTCGCTACTGTTCTGTAGTCATTTCAATAGATATAGTAGAGTTTTCTACCTCAGAATCCCTAGTATGCCAAGCTCTACTCTGCTTTGTCATAGGATCAAGCATTTCAGACTCCTCAAGAAAAGTGTGGTCCATGAATGACCCACCCGCAACATTATCCACCACTGGCTTAGTCACCGAATTCAAGGCCCTATATAATATCTCTCTTAGGTAGATGTTGGTCATCTGATGATTCGGTAACTGTGTGAGCTTCTTTTTGAACCTCTCCCAAGTTTTATGAAGAGCTTCAGTTGGTAGCTATCGAAAATTGCTGATTTCATCTCTTAACTGTTCCCTCTTGGACGGTGGAAAAAACCTTTCTAAGAAATCATCTTTCAATTGCCTCCAATTCATAATAGAGTCGGGGGTTAGCCCATTCAACCATAACGTTGCTTCTCCGAAAAGAGACAACGGGAATAATCGCAGCCGAATAGCATTTTGCCCCACTCCCAGATTGTCAAACAACTTGTATGTTGAAATAAAGTTGATCAAATGCATATTCGAGTCATCACCAGCAAGACCACCGAACAGTCCCTTCAGATGCAAAAACTGGATCATCATACTCGTAATATTAAACTTAACTTCGGGTGCTAAGGGCGGAGGAATAATAGCCCCTGTGGCACCAGCCCCATCCAACTCATCATCATCATCAAGAGCAAATTGAATAGCTCGGTGTTCTGGTCTCAATCTAGCCTGGCGATTTCTGTTGACATTCCTGTTTACTGGTGCAACTTTATCATCTGCACGCCTTGGATTTAGTAACTCATCATCACCCAGGTCTTCATCGTCTGGGTTTACTTCCCGGCTACCATTATCAGCATTTTGCTGGTTCACTTGAGCAGCTGCTAGAGCAGCTAATGTAGCCTACTCTTGCTGAGAAGCTACCCTTTCTGGGTCCCATTGACCATCCATTCTGCTAATAAGATGTAGTTCAGGATTAATAGGTAATAATGGTTGACCCGATCTTTGAGTATTTGGCATGCAAAACACTCAATCTGCACAAAACAAAAACAACAAACAAAAAGTAAAATTAAGGAATCTTTGACCAAATGGTCGATTAACAATCAAAAACTTAGTTGACAACCGTATTCCCCGACAACATCGCCAAAATTTAATACGCCTAAATTACAACTCTCGATAGAAAGCGTAAGCGATCGCTGTCAAATATAGAACCCAACTAGGTTGGGTGTCGAATCCCACAGGGAATACTGTGCTCACTAAGTGTTGTAATCGTTATTGGACTGTTGATCAGAGGTTCCTAAGAAGAAAAGGTTTTTTTTTTTACTTATAAAATAATTAATTGTAACAAAAGTATTCCACTAATAATTCTCTTTGTGATTCGTAACTTTATGAGATTAAACAAACCAGGGTTATGGTCACCAAAATGCTAGCACCATTCGGGTTGTGAATCATTTATGAGTTCCACTTAGCAAATTCAATTGCAAGAAAGGTTGAGTCCTATTCTTTATCCCTTAGTTTCTCAACCTAAGTGGATAGATTATCCTCTAATTCTCTCAAACTAAAAGGATACATTGTTCTTTCAACCCATTTCTCATGTAAGCTAATCCTGTTAGGGCATTGGCTATTACTCTAAAGGTTAAAGCCCTTAGAATTCATGTAAACACTTTCTTTTCCCAACAAACACTTTTCTTTCAGACAAGTGATGTTCTAGGGATCACTCTTCAAGTTTGTAACCAAGAAAAGTCATGAAATTGAAGAAAAGTTTATGCAATATCATTTAGTTATGGAACTCAATTTGATTCCCAACCCATAGATGCGTTTCACATTAAGGATCCCATAACCCTAGTTATGGGATTTTAGCCATAATACTCTATAGATGAAGAAGAAATAATTCTTGTATTATTCATAAATAGATTAAGAATTTACTTACAAAGAATCCCAAGAATCAGTTCTTGAATCTTCAATGATCATTGTTCAATGCTAAATTTCTTCAAGATCTTTAGAATCCCCAAAGTACTAGTCTCCCCAGAGTTTCAATAGATGAGAAAACTTATAAAAGATAAAAGATGTGTTCTTCACCCTAAAATTTGGTATTTATATGTTCCCAGCTAAAAGAAAGGAATTTAAAATTTAAAAGAAGAAAAGCCGCATCCCAGTTGATGGTCCATATGGTGATCCATCAAAGTGTTGAAGGTCCACTATCTTGTCCATCACTCATTTTTTCCAAATCGCATTTTCTGGATAAGACCTGAAGGTGACACTGGCATTCCGTCGCAAGAATGACGGTCCACCATACTGATCGTCACTGAGTCCCTCTAAAAGGTAGTTTCTGGATAAGCATTGACGGTCCATCAGGTGGTACTTTGTATGGCTGACGGTCCACCACGTTGATCGTCACTGAGTCCCTCTGAAAGGTGGTTTCTGGATACGAGTTGACGATCCATCTGGTGGTCCGTCACATGGCTGGTTGTTCACCATGTGGTCCGTCACTCAAGACATTAGCATGCCATGTTCTGGTTCTCCTTGACGGTTCACCTAATGGTCCGTCGCAATCTCGAAGGTCCACCATTTTGATCTTCAAACTCACTTTTCTGCTATTTTTTCTAGCTTTCTTCTGTGGTTATCTTCTTTCACTGAAAACACTAAAAAAATTATTAATAACACTTTGGTTGCTTGAAAACATACAATTTTTCTAAGAAAATGATGGTAACTATTCCATAAGATACCGAAACATCACCCATCTCTGTCCTCCTTATAGGATGACCCTAGCCGAGTTAAAGGATTTAAAGGATAAATTGCAGGATTTATTGGATAAGGGATTTATCTGACCTAGTGTGTCATCTTGGGTATGCCTATCTTTTTTGTGAAGAAAAAAGATGGGTTTATGCGTATGTGTATTGATTATTGGAAGTTGAAAAAGGTGACAGTTAAGAATAAGTATCCTCTTCCTTGTATTGATGATTTATTCGATCAACTCCAGGGTGCCACGGTTTTTTCGAAGATTGATTTGAGATTTGGGTATCACCAGTTGAGGATTAGAGCTTCAGATATCCCAAAGATAGCTTTTCAGACTCGATATGGTCATTATGCATTCTTGGTCATATTCTTTGGGTTAACCAATGCCCTACCCATGTTCATGGAGTTGATGAACCGAGTGTTTTGACCATATCTCAACTCCTTTATTGTTGTATTTATAGATGATATCTTGGTTTATTTCAAGTGTGAGGCTGATCACGAGGAGTATTTGTGAATTGTGCTTTAGAGATTGAGGGATGAGAAGTTGTATACCAAGTTCTACAAGTGTGTGTTTGGTTGGAGGTTTTTTTCTTTCTTGGGTCATGTGGTGAATAAAGAGGGTATTATGGTTAGTCCAGCCAAGATACAGTGGTTTGTGATTGGGCTAGACCTACTTCAACCACTGAGATTTGGAGTTTAGTTGGCTTGGCAGGTTATTATTGATGTTTTGTTGAGTTTTTTTTTATATATTGCAGCTCTATAGACCAAGTTGACTCAAAAGAAGATTTCCTTTTAGTGGTCTGATGCTTGTGAGATGAACTTCCAAAAGCTCAAGGATTTGTTGACTCAGCTCCTATCTTGACTTTGCCTTAGAAGGGCGTGGGTTTTACCATCTTGTGAGATGCTTTAGGTGTTGGGTTAGGCATTGTGTTAGTAGAGGAGGGTAAGGTGATTGCTTATGCTTCTCATTAGTTGAAGCCTCATGAGAAGAATTACCCTACCTATGATTTGGATTTGTGTGCTGTTGTTTTTTCTTTGAAGTTGTGGAGGCACAACTTGTATGGTGTTTTTTGTGAGATTTTCTCAGACCATCATAGCCTTCAGTACTTTTTCATCTAGCGGGATATTAATATGAGGCAGCGCCGTTGGCTTATGTTGCTTAAGAATTATGACTTGACTATTCTGTAATATTCGAGAAAGGCTAAAGTGGTTGCAAATGTGTTGAGATGGAAGTCGACTAGCATAGGTATCTTGGTACATCTTATGACCCATGAGAGGCCTTTAGTCTTGGAGGTTCAGTCTTTAGCTAACCAGATGGTTAGACTTGATATTTTGATACCTGGGTGTGTCTTGACTTTGTGAAAGCTAGGTCTTCTTTGATGGAGCAGATTGATCTCATCAGTTTGATGATATTGGGTTAAGGTTGATTCAGGATAAGGTGTTGAGTTGTGAGGCTAAGGAAGTCTCACTTAATTTTGGTAGTGTTTTTAGGATTGGGGTCTGAGTTTATGTGCCGAGAGCAGGTGATTGGATTAGATTAATTTTTTAGGAGTCCCATTGTTCCAGGTATTCCATCCACCTCGGAGTGACTAAAATGTATCATAACTTGAGACAACATTACTGGTGGGGTGGTATGAGAAAGAATATAGTGGATTTTGTATCGCGTTGCCTATGTTGCCAGTAGGTGAAGGCTGAGCATTTAAGACTTGGTAGATTTTTCATAGATTACCCATTCTTAAGTGGGAGTGGAATGAATCACTATTAACTTTATGACCAGATTGCCTCGTACTTCTCATGGATCTGATAGTATTTGGGTCATTGTGGATCGATTGACCAAGTCTGTGCATTTCATTCTGGTGCAGGTCTCTTTCTGTGTTGAGAGGTTGGCCCGTATCTATATTCGGGAGACAGTGCAACTACATCATGTGCCAGTGTCTATCATTTCAGATCGAGGTTCTGTGTTCACTTCTCACTTTTGGAAGACCTTTCAGGATGAGTTGGGTACTTGGGTTGATCTTAATACAACATTTCACCCCTAGACTGACGGCTAGTTAGAGCAGCCTATCTAGGTTTTGGAGGATTTTCTTCACATTTGTGTGATAGATTTTGGTGAATAGTGGGAGTAGTATTTATCCTTGGCAGAGTTTGCAAATAATAATAGCTACCATTCTAGTATCAATATGGCTCATTTTGAGGCATTGTATGGTGATGTTGTGTATATTTATATACTTTAGCGTTACTATTCTAGTCTTTTTAACTTTGTTTTGAGGATGATTCGTATGTCATATGGGTTGATAATGAGATAAATGTGCATATAAGTATCAAAGGACGTGTTTACAATGGTTCAAAGTGTTTTCTAACAAGTTTGTACTTAAATGAGTCATTTAGAGTTCAATCGTGGAAACTAGCCTTACTAGCTTGAGCTAGGTTCTTGTCTAGTCGTTCCCATTGGATTCTATTATGTTTAAAGGGTTCCAAATAGTTTAAAAGTGTAATTATGAGTGGAATAACTTGTTGGTAATGTGCAAAGTTCAATTTGATTAAGTATAGAGGTGGAAAAATAAGTTGAAGATTAACATGAACTTATTGTTCGTCATGGATATTGTGTTGTTGTTGTCTCTAATTCGTGGTGTGTGATTATGCGGAAAGATTTTTGAGCTGAATATTATGATATTTTGATGTTTAATAAGCTTGAAATTAAAGGGAAACGACACCACAAGGCATGGATAAACGGAGGAGCACTTAACACTTAGTCAAAATTTTGGAAGCAACTTCCAGAGAGGGCATGTAGATAAGCCCGCGATGCCCCAGATGGAGTGGTTCTCTACAGCAGGATCATCCCCCTCTGGAGAGGGGCTCTATATCAGGATCATCCCCCTATGGAGAGCTGCAATACACAGGGCGGCGCCCCCTCTACTCCATGCTTAATTACACGACCCAAATTGCAATTCTTAACCTACACGGATTGGGCTTGCATCTTATATTATAATTCATATTTTGTCACGTTTTTAATCATCTTTGGATGTCTTGGAACATCAAGGAGCTTCTACTACATGTTTTATTAGGTTTTACATTATTTCTTTAGCTTTCTTTTAGAATATATCATGTATTCAACTTTTTCGATCATGATTATGACTATGAGTGGCTAGAAACCTCCTTTCCGGGTTAAAGCCAAGAACATGAGTACTATTGTTTTGAATTAAGTCTGTTTAATTTTGCTTATCATTATTTTTTGTTTGTTTATTCTTGATTTAACTATTTGACGGATTGATCACCAGAAAAATACATCTATTGTCACCCTTGTGATCTCGAGAGAGGGAACAGGGAGATAGAACAGGGAAATAAACAAAGTATGGTTTGTATTCTTTTATGAAATAAGGAATTCAAATTAGCATCTAGGACAGGGATGTACTTAGATTCATTACTTGATTCACACGTAGGATGATATCTTAAAGAACTTAATTGTATTATTACATCCCTGCTCTATGATGTAGTTGTAAGGTCCAAATTAGGTAAACGGTTAGAGGTCGGGAGACCATGATCATGCAATTAACCGTATGAATCAACAACCAAGATAAGTAAGTTAGCGAATCGGGAGACCATGATCATGCAATTAACCGTACAAATCAACAACCAAGATAAGTAAGTTAACGAATGAAGTTCAATAACATAGTATGATTGTTCAAAGTGCTTTAACCCTGGGCTTTACACCATTGATTGTTTTAAGTACTTTACTTTACGCATTGTTTACTTACTTGCAATTTACAATATTCCAAACTCTTTTTGGTTATGCTTGCATCAATTAAATTTAAATTGTGAACTAGAATAGAATCATTGTTGAATCAAGTACCCGTGGGATCGATACTTGACTTTCTTTAAGGATACTTTACTACTTGATAGACCACGTACACTTGCGTGTATGCTTGGGCGCTTTCAAGCTTTTGGCACCGTTGCTGGTGACTTATAATTTGGTTATTGTTTTATTTTTAGTTCTACTTTTAGATTTCCTTGGTGTTTTTATGCTTGATCTTGGTTTGGTTTTTGCAGGAAACATATTTTCAAAGTTGTAAGATGGCAAGGGATAAGGACTTCGTTGAAACAAGTTCCTAACCTGAGCAATTTTTCCATCAATAAAAGAGTGAAGCAATCCTTCTCCCCTGTATTCCCCAAATCCAAGAAGATCCTGCTCTAATGGATGAAGAACAAGCAGCTCGCAGGACAGTCAGAGAAGTGGCAATCCCACTTCCAACTAATTTGACCTCCCTATTTCAGAAGCCGGCAGCTGGAGGCAATTTCGAGCTTAAACATAATATGGTACAACTTCTGATTAACAGTGGACAGTTCATAGGGCTTTCACACGAAGATCCACAGGTCCACTTGCAAAATATTTTGGAAATTAGTAACACATTTATTCTTACGGGAGTGAATGCAGATTATCCAAGGATGGCGTTGTTCCCCTTTTCCCTGATTGGGGAAGAAAAAAAGTGGTTGAATGCAGAACCAGAAAATTAAATCACATCATGGGATGATATGGATAGAAAATTCCTTATTCGATTCTTCCCGTCTGGCAAGACTGAGAGACTTTGCAGTGAGATAGCGTGCTTCAAACAGAAGCCAGACAAGAATCTTTATCATGCTTGGGAGCGGTTCAAGGCTCTTCTTTGGGACTGTCCACACCATCAACAGTCCAATGAGGTACTTGCTTACACTTTTGTAGAGTCTCTTTATCACAATACAAAAATATTGCTAGATTCAGCTACAGGTGGTCAAGCTCTTGAGATGACATATGATGAGTTGTACACTCTATTGAACTGCATAGCTCAAGGAAATCCTGAATGGCATGATGATTCTAGGCATACCACTAAAAAAGTTGTAGGTTTGTTGGAGGTAGACCAATACATCGCTTTATCAGCTCAGGTTGCGACATTGCAAAATTTGATAAACACTCATTCAACAACCTGAAATTGAGAGATCCACATTCTACAACAACAGTTAATGCAGTTCAGTAAACTAATGGTTGGTGTGAAGTTTGTGGAAATAATGGCTATGTAGCTGCTATGTGTGCATTAAATTAGAAATCTGTGATGTATATAGGCAATGTTTGAAGGCCTAGTTATAGTATTTCCTACAACAAAATGTGGTAATCTCAACCAATAAATCAGCTGTGGAACTCCCAACAGCCACAATAATTTCAGCAACAACAGGCTCAACTTACTTAGTCAACTAGCAACTTGGAAGAGATGATGAAGCAGGTTCTAGCTAATCAAAAAAAATTGGCAACTGATGTAAAGAACCAACAAGTGGCACAAAAAAGCTTAGAGTTGTAGTTGGGGTAGTTACAATGGGCACTTAATACTAGGCCTCAAGGTGGTTTGCCAGCAGATATAGAAAATCCAAAACAAGTAATGGCAATCACTTTGAGTAGTGGTAAAGTGCTTCATGGAGAACCTCCTAAGGCAACTAAGGAGGTAGATGCAGATTTGACTCCCCAACAGGTATCCAAAAAAGTTGCTGAAAAATCGAGAAAGTCTAAGTACTTGAAAAAAAAACTGCCGAAAAAGAGAAGAAGATGCCGCCACTCCTCTTTCCACAAAGGCATATGAAGGAAAATGAGGATATTGTTTCAAGAAGTTCTTTGACACGTCTAGAGATCTTCATATGAACTTACCTTGTTAGTTGTTTTGCAGGGTATACCCAAGTATGCTAAGTACTTGAGGGAAATGGTTTCTAAAAAGGTAAAATTACAGAATGTAGAGAAAATAACACTCACTGAGGAGTGTAGTTTGGTGGTAACATAGAAAATCCCCAAAAAATTGAATGATCTGGGGAAGTTTACTATCCCTATCCAAATTAGAAGTAGCGATGTGGTCCACATATTGAGTGACTTAGGGGCATGCATCAATGTGATGCCGCTATCTTTGTTTGACACATTGGGCTTGGGAAATCCTAGACCTACATCTGTGCGGTTGCAACTGGAAGACAGGTCAATTTCCTATCTCGAAGGAATTATTGAGGATGTCCTCATAAAGGTTGGTAAGATTTTCAGGCAGACGAACAGGTACCAATCATCTTAAGGCATCCATTCTTAGCAACGGGAGGAGAATTGATTGATGTAAGAGAGGGTATGCTCAAAATGAGGTTGGAGGATGAAGAGGCAGTTCTTAAAGTTTATAAATCACTTAACATACTATCCCACTATAAAGACTTGTGCATGATTACTGTTATTGAAGGGGATAAGTATGGGGTGGATGATCCATCAAGGGCCTCTTCAGACTACATCATTGAGATACCTAACCCAGTACCACCACTACCTGACATGATTGAAGTTGATGGGCCTGAAAAGGCTAAAGTTAAATAATCTGCTGTAATTGAGAGTTTACACCTAAGAGGGGTGAAAAGAATAAGAAGATGGAGACCAAGTGTGAAAAATAAAAGAAAAGAGAATGACTATGCCGTTAATTAGGTCGTGCCGCGATACTAAATCAGGCACTGCTTGGGAGGCAACCTAAGTTCAGTAGGTAAATTTTATATTTAGTCTTTAGTTTTTATTTCACATAGTTTTTTGTTTATGATTGAGTTGCAGGTTGATGGGAAGTCTGAGTACTAGAAACCTAAGCTAAGAGCATAAACAAGATTGAGTGTGGGGTCCCCCGAACCTTCTTGATATTTAAAGATGCTACTAGCTAGGCCTAGAGGCCCAGGGAGTATTTCTCTCTCTTACTTTTAAATTCACTTTGGGGACAAAGTAGAATTTTAAGTGGGGAAATTCCCAAATTTTTTAGGCTCAACTTTTTGTTGTTGTAAGATATTCTCTTTGGTGCTATTTTTGATTGCATGGTGCAAAGGTTTTGTTTGGTAAAAATATGTTGAATGAGTGAATTTCTACTTTTAAGACTCTTAGGCTCATTTTTGTGACTCTTGTACTTTTTGAATTAAATTTGAATTCATGCTATTATTTGGTCGGGAGTCTATGATGATCCTACTGAGTTGAGCATGTGCCATGTGCGTGTGAGGTATTTGTATATTACTTGTTGCATGTGATGTCTAGAACTTGCCCGGTGTGTGTGCCAAGAAAAATAAAGAGTGTGGGTTTAGGAGATGATATAGGCATTTCTTTGATATCCTTATTTTATATCTTTTTTTGTTGTCCTACCTTTGTGCTTAATCTAGTCAGCCCCATTGCGCCTTTAGCTTTTTCTTTGGCAGCCTTATGTGGATCTTAATCCCTTCTTTGACAGATATTAATTTGATCCAAATCTCCTAAGCACTTTAGTGTAAAATTAGTGAGTTAAGGAGCGTGAAATTAAAGAAGAAAAAGGTCACATTGAAGCCCCTAAAGTGATAGTTATTGGTGTTCAAAAAGAATTATAATGTGTGGTTGGGAGTTGAGTAATTAAAGGAAAAAAATTTATTCAAATTGAATGAGTAGTGTATAGAATACTCCCTCTATAGTGTATGTAAATGAGATTAATAAGATGAGGTGAAATCAAATGAATAGGGTAGACAAAAGTGGTGTAATTTGGTTGTTAGAGTTGAATTGAATGTATTAAAGTGCTTAGGGAAGATAGTCACTATTCATCCAAAATAGTTCCTACCCATCCCATAGCCTGCATTACAACAAAGAAAATACCTATTTGATCCTATGCTTCATCATTCTGATATTAGTAATGCACTACACTAAGGTCAAGCCTATGGTTCATTGTGTGTAACTTGTGAATTCCTTGTGAAAGTGACCGTAACTTGATTCTTGTACCTATTGTGATAAATTACATTATTGTGAGTGATTATGGGTAACTCTCATGTTGTGAGGGGCACATGTTTGATGAATGTGGGTGATTTGTATGATGTCCTTTATTGAACGATAAGCATGAGTTTTCCAACTAGGTGAGTTAATTCTTTAGTCTAGGATGTTTTTGAGTAGTGTTCATGAGCTTTCAATTGTGTAAATAACATGCTTAGTTAAGAAACTTGCATTTTGTGTAGTCATTATAGTACTAGCTTGAATGTCTTGCATGTAGTAGACGTGTAGAGTTTCCTTAGTTGATGATGCTTATAGTTAAGAGTTGTTCGAAGATGAACAAGGCTTTAAGTGTGGGGTGGTGATGTTGGGTGTATTTATACACTTTAACGTTACTATTCTAGTCTTTTTAGCTTTGTTTTGAGGATGATTCGTATGCTATATCGGTTGATAATATGATAAATGTGCATATAAGTGTCAAAGGATGTGTTTACAATGGTTCAAAGTGTTTTCCAACAAATTTGTACTTAAATGAGTCATTTAGAGTTCAATCGTGGAAACTAGCATTACTAGCTTGAGCTAGGTAATTGTCTAATCGATCCCGTTGGATTATATTGTGTTTAAAGGATTCCAAATAGTTTAAATGTGTAATTATGAGTGAAATAACTTGTTGGTAATGTTCAAGGTTCAATTTGATTAAGTGTAGAGGTGGAACAATAAGTTGAAGATTAACATGAACTAGCCTAGTCTTAGCTTTTGTTTTGATTCATCATCATGGATATTGTGTTGTAGTTGTCTCTAATTCGTGGTGTATGATTATGCGGAAAGCTGATGATATTTTGATGTTGAATAAGATAGAAACTAAAGGGAAACAACACCACAAGGCATGGATAAACGGAGGAGAACTTAACACTTAGTCAAAATTTTGGAAGCAACTTCCAGAGAGGGCATATAGATAAGCCCGTGACACCCCAGCTGGAGCGGCACTCTACAACAAGTTCAGCCCCCTCTGGAGCAAGTCTCTATAGTAGGCTCATCTCTCTATGGAGCGGTGCAATACATAGGGTGGCGCCCCCTCTACTCCCATGCTCAATTACTAGCTCCAAATTGTAATTCTTAACCTACACAGATTAGGCTTGCATCTTATATTATAAATACATATTTTGTCACACTTTTAATCATCTTTGGACATCTTGGAACATCAAGGAGCTGCTACTACACAATTTATTAGGTTTTACATTATTCCTTTATTTTATTTTTTTAGATTATATCATGTATTTAACCTTTTGGATCATGATTATGACTATGAGTGGATAGAAACCTCCTATCCAGGTTAAAGCCAAGAACATGAGTACTATTGTTTTGAATTAAGTCTGTTTAATTTTGCTTATCATTATTTTTGTTTGTTTATTCTTGATTTAACTATTTGATGGATTGATTACCCAGAAAATATATCTATTATCACCCTTGTGATCTAGGGAGAGGGAATATGGAGATAGAACAGGGGAATAAACAAAGTATGGTTTGTATTCTTTTATGAAAAAAAGGAATTCAAATCATCCTCTAGGATAGGGATGTACTTATATGCCTTGCTTGATTCACACGTAGGATGATAACTTAAAGAACTTAATTGAATTATTACAATCCCACTCAACGATATAGTTGTAAGGTCCAAATTAGGTAAACAGTTAGAGGTCGGGATACCATGATCATGCCATTAACCCTATGAATCAACAACCAAGATATGCAAGTTAACGAATAAAGTTCAATAACATAGTATGATTGTTAGAAGTGCTTTAAACCTTGGCTTTACTCCATTGATTGTTTTAAGTAGTTTACTTTACGCATTGTTTACTTTACTTGCAATTTACAATATTCCAAACTCTTTTTGGTTACGCTTGCATCAATTAAATCTAAATTGTGAACTAGAATAGAATCATCGTTGAATCAAGTCCTTGTGGGATCGATACTTGGATTTCTTTAAGGCCACTTTACTACTTGATAGACCATGTACACTTGCATGTGTGCTTAGGCACTGTCATATGGTAGCCATTATCTCTCTCCAGTGGGTTGGTTTGAGGTTTTTGAAGTTAGACCTCGGGGTACGTACTTTCTTCGTGAGTCTTTGGATAAATTTTGAATAATTCAAGATAGACTTTGAGTGACCCAGAGTAGGTAGAAGTGCTATGCTGATTATAGACTTTGTGCCTTGAGATTTTGTGTTGGTCATCGTATTTTCCTTCGAGTTTCACCCATAAAGGGTGTGATAAGGTTTGGAAAAAGGGGAAAGCTTAGCCTAGGTATATTGGTCCATTTGAGATTCTTTGGACTGGTGGTGATGTGTCTTATGAGTTAGGTTTGCCCCCAGATTTATCAACTTTTCATCTAGTTTTTCATGTTTGTATGCTTCGCCATTACATTCTGAATAAGTATTATGTCATTCGTTGGGATTTGGTTCAGTTAGATGAGAGGTTGTCTTTTGTTGAGAAGTCGGTCTCCATTTTGGCTAGGGATGTTAGATGGTTGCGTTTTAGAGTTATTCCTATTGTTAAGGTTCAGTGGAGGCATCCACCTGTAGATAAGGCTACTTAGGAGGTAGAGTTTGATATACGTGGTTCTTATCCACAGCTCTTTGTTAATTCAAGTATTTCTCTTGCCTTTAGTTTGAGGTTGAACTAGTTTTTTAGTGGTGGATGATGTAACAACCTGAATTTTGATGAAATATGTGTTTTTGTGTTATTTAACTATTTACCCCTTCTCGTGGTTGTGTTGTGGTATTTCTAAGGTGTGGGGATGATTGGCACGATTCTCGATATTTTTGTACCATTTATGTGATTTTGTGGTTTTTGGAAGCTTTGAGAGCCTTATAGTTGATTTCAGTTGGCATTTTTTGATCTGTGCGCTGGATGACAAAACGGATGGTGCCAAAAGATCTGGAACATTGATTTTAGGATGGTAACATGGTTGGTTTGCTTTTATAGCTTTTAAATCTCATTTCAACCCTTGGTTTGGAAAATTGTGATTTTACGTTTTGGTGAAAACTTTATGTGAATTACATTTTTTCAAGAATCTGATATCTCCATTGATACTGGAGCATCAAATTTTGATAGGGTAGCATAGTTTGTTTGCATTCACAAAATTTTGGATGAATCTCGAGGGGCTTGCGGAGACTTGGAAATTCACCAAGTCCCCATCTGGTGCTCCAATTATCTGGTGCACCAGCGATCGCGTGACTTATGCCGCGATTACGATTGGGAAGAAAACAGAGTGTCATGATTGTAATGCCCCTTCCGCGATCGAAATACCTCTGTCAGGTAAGGTTTTACAATCACAATCTTATTCCGCAATCGCGACAGCTGGATATATAGATACTTGTATTTTCGCCATTTTTCACCATTTTTGAGACTTGGAGCTTAGTGTTTCATGGATTTGAGAATCTTTCTCCATTTCTAAGCTTGGGTAAGCTCCATTACACTCATTTCAACTAATTTCTTCCATCTTTAACATTAATTTCTTGTTTTAAACACGAATTAAACTATGGAATTTGGGAATTTTTGCCCGTAAGAACTAAAAATGGTATTCTTCCAATTTGGACCCCAATTTCACTTCTTTTTCACTTTAGTGAGTTTCTAATCTTATAATTATCTATTTCCCCTCTATTTTACCTTCAAAACAACTTTGATTCTTGATTTTTAAATGGATTTCAAAGATTTTACCCGATAAAGTTTAACAATAATTTTTCCTCGATTTGAACCTTATTTTTAACTCATTTTCACTTGGGGTTTCAGTTGTACACTCCTAAAAATATGAGAAATATGTTTTTCAAATAAAGTTATGATTTTGTCCTTTTTTGAAAATTCGTTCTAGGTGTCTGTTTTGACCCCAAATTGAATATAGGCAATATGAGTGTTGTTGACTTCCTTTTGAAGCATAGAATCTATATTTTAATATTTTTGTTGATTTTGGGTCTTGGGATAAAAGTGTTGTAGATTATTTTTCGACTTTCGAGGTAGGTTATGGCTTAACTCTTTCTGTCTGGGATGGTAGTTAATACTTGATACAAAATACATGTTAAAGGTGTGGGAACTAGTCATAAAAAATAACTATATTGTTTTGTTGTGACCATGTGGGGGCCTTTGTGTGATATTATGTGGTGGTTTTGGAACTTTATGTGCTATGTGTGACCATGAGCGATCATATGTGTTATTGATAGCCTTGTATACATGATGATAATTGTACCTTTTTGATGAAAAAGTGTGTTATGGTACCAATTGTATGTTGTGATCTATTCACACTCTATTGGCATAGGAATCATGTTGAAGTTGATGAATGGTTGGAAATAATGAGTGGATATTTGGTTCACGTCATGGCATATTGGTTGGTTGTGGAAATAATCATTGTGGTTGGTTGTAGAAATACTCATTTTGGTTGGTTGTGAGTATTTTATCCTCATACTCATTCATGAAACAATGGTACCACTGTGAAAATATTGAGAAACACTGGCAACACCTTTTTATGACAGAAAATATGACATCTTATAAAACCCTTCCTAGGGAATGTGCTAGGGAGGAGATATGGATATATGGATTGTATACCCATGGGTCCTACGTCGTGTATCTTTAGCTCTATAGGTGTATACGGAGATTGTGCGACGGTCTAAGAGGCTATGCAATGGCCTTGAGGTTGTACTACAACCTCATGCATTACATCATCATCATTTCATTATTCTTATTATGATTACTTTATTATGCTCGTGATGTGATTGTATATTCTATTTGACTTGTTACCTATCCATTGTTCTAACCTCCCTTACTTGTACTTGATGCTCTCGTACATGTTGTTCCCATTTTCTTTACTTATATGTTGTAGATATGTATACTTGTACTCTTTTCATATGTTTTGCTATGTTATATGTGGCTATTATAGAACTATTAGTGCAAGCGACGTGGACTACCATTATGGGATATTTTTTTATTACAGGTGACGTGCCTTTAGTATCTATTTTGTATGATTTATTTTCTACTTTGCTTGGTCAGTCTATGATACCTACTGAGTATAAGTGAACCATACTCATCCCTACTGTGCCATTTTGGTGCAGATTCTGGTGCGGGTGTGTTTCACGTGGCTTGATTTCAGGCGCCTTCAGAGTTGTTCAAGGTAGTGGTTGGACTTTTATGCGTCTGGGGTCAACTTTTATATTTTTGTATCAGTTTATGTCTTTACTAGTATTTGGAGACATATATTGTTCCTGGTGGATATTCTGATGTATTTGTCTCTTGGATTATATTAGTAGTTCTTACACTATTGACACCAGGTTTTGGGAGTTTGGTATAATATCTTTGGTTGTATGTATCATTTTTCATATTATATTTGCATGGTTCAGCTTCAATCTAGAAGCCTTGCCTTAGGTTATTTCTATCTTTTCCCCCTTGTGTATCAGTTTGGGTGATAGGCTTACTTATGAAGGTTCGCCGCGACAAGTGCCATCATGACCCTTTGGATTTTTGGGTCATGACATTATATGTGCTTCAAAATTTTTTATCATAAGATCATTTTCATGTCTTGAAATTTATCATATTTGCATAACACAGCTCAACATCACTTTGAAAGGTCAAGTGCACTATCACTTATATCCCTTTATTTTGATGGAAGATTTATAAAACTTATCAATTTATGCCACATAAAAACTGCATGCCCAAAACCTTTAATTCAAATAATTGGTAAAAATTATCTTCACCTTTTGAAGGGACATTTTGAGAACACATAATGTTCTTCCTTTTATAATTATTGTTAGAATTTGATCCTTTGACATGCCCAAGTTTATTCATATGGCCACAATTGTGATTTTACCATATTTTAGACTTACCATGTGTTGCTTCTCACTCACTCGTGGAATGGAGTATATTTAATGAACAGACTTCATAATTTTTATCATGAACATATTAATTTGCTCAGTCATTATTATATCATTAATATATTGTATTAAAAACTGAACCGAATGCCTTACTCATATGTTTGACCATATTTGGTTGAATTTGAACCCAACTATCACAATGATAACTATTTTTATTTTATTGTTTCATGCTCATACATTCGATCACTTGTCTTCCTTCATACATATTATCTGTTGCTACCACATTCATATAAGAGAATGGAGCAAATCAATTGTTCGTGAAATCAAAAATATAATATTTGGCCTTAGTCATCATTATATCATCACCTATGGGGCATTATGACTTAAAATCAGCATCTTATTCATGTAAGGAGTCTTAGGCTATAAAATTAAAAACCGAGTGAAAGTTGAATATTAAAAAATGGGAAAAAACTAAAACTAAACTAAATATTTTAAAATAGTAAATTTTAAAATCCAACAAGCTGAACTGTAAGACTATGTCTAAAAGCCACTACTAAAACAAAGTAGTTATCGGGATAAAACCCCAACTAACTCTAAATAACTGATAAAAATTGAAACTGAAACTAAAATAATGTCTGTCAGGAAATAACTAAACTGCAAGCACCCCTCGGAATATGTGGACTCACCAAATTACTACTGAAAATAGAAGTTGGAAGTGAACTAGTCACATGATTGAGGATGAATGCCAAAACCTATATCATAATAGAATATAACACAAAAGAATGTATGTGCTTAGTACTATAGGATGTACTGAATTTGCGAGATATGCATGTCATGAAATAAATCAAGTAAATCATGTTAAAATATGAAATCATGATGACAAGTACAATTCATTTGAAAGGTGTATAAAGTGATACACAATGACCCATGATTTGTGTAATTCAATTAAAAACTAAAAACATGTGAGTAAATCATAAAATATCATGCAAATACTGAAACTAGTGGGTCATATAAACTTGGTATACTTAAATTATTTTTGTGAAAGATTCTATTAATTGACATAAATCATGTGAGCTAACATGGATTCAAATGTACAACTCTAGTTGGGAGGATACCTTATACCAGATCAAAGGTATAGAACTTGTCTGATATGGATCCACTAATTGAGCCCATTTGGGATAAAGGTGTCACTCTCAACTGGTGAGGATCCTTATCCTATAATTGTGACATAGTTTTGGTCTTGGGTTATCTAGAACCTATATCCTCTCGGTACTAAATACTACTCCTAAAACTATATACTGTTAGCCCATAATAACTCAACTATCTGAAAATAAGCATGAACTAGTTTGATTATTATTTGTAATAATATTTTGGAAATACTGATTCTAATGATGCTTAATTCACTGAAAGTCTTTGATCAAAGGCAATTTATACTAAAATTATCAAAATCTTGTTCATTTATAGGTAAATCATTGTAAATCATGTATCAAGGTGATAATCCATGAGTAGATCTATAAATTAATGTGTATTAGTGTTGAACTAGATAGAAAATCATGAGAAACATGCTAGAATAAAATATTATTACAAGCAATGCAATTAGGTATAAACCCTAAGTGGAAAATCATGAAAACCATAATTTAAACCTGAGGTTTATGAGCATAAAGGAAAAAAATAACCCTTATTGAATAACTACATACATGTTTATTGAAGGTTCTTGACTAAAAGCTGAGAGTAACTGAGTTTGGAAAAGAACTCTAGGTCTTTACTGCTTGAGAGAGATTTAAGAGTTTTTTTTCTTAATTCTAAGTGTTAATGTCATAACCCGAACCAGGGCCTGACCGTGATAGGTATTTTAAGTCCCACGTGGACCAGAGATCACCCCCTGTACCAATCCAAACCAAACACACCACACCCTAAGGTCAACTGAATTTCGAGTATAAAACAAATAAGAAAATATCAATTTAAAAACATTAGAATAAGTCTATAGCCAAAACCAACCGGTACCAGTACCAATGCCAATACCAATCCCAATCCTAATACCAACACCAATACCAATGATAATACTAATACTGACACCACCCATACCCACAGTAGTCCAACAAAATCTCGAGTGAAAATAAAAAATATTTGATCGGGACATGCCCCGACCATAGCCAAAACAAAGACCAAAGTAATAGTAAAGTCGTAAAGAAATAGTAAAGTCGTAAAGTAATCCATAGAATGAAATGGAGTCCTTCAAAATATGAAAGGTCACCAGTTTAGTCTGACTCAAAAGCTGTCCCCGAATCACCTTATCACTAAATAGGAGGAGCGAAAGTAAGACCAATTCCTGCATCGTGTGAGGATACAATATTCGAAGATGGTTAGTAATCAGTGGTGATTTTACCACTCATTTGCACTCAACATTCGTGCATATTACCTTGTTTTAAATGAATAAATGAGACATAATTATAATTAAATGCTCTAATATACACATTTTGCAGGCACAGAGTTGATGAGATAGAAATATGTGGATTGGGGCTAAAAATGATTTAAAGAAAGAAAGGAAGTGCAGTTGAAGACCTAGAGAAGAAATGGCCTCAATTACCATGGTCGCGGTCAGTCAAGAAGGTCAACAAGTAGCGATCACGGTCATGGTAACATGGTCGCGGCAGAGCTTATATGATCGCGGCCTAGAGAAAAATTACAGCCTAGGGCAGAAATGGAAATGCACATAGCTGATCCCAAATTGGGCAAAAATAAGACTCAAACCCTATTATTCATCATATTCCATCTTCCCCAATAGTTAGGTTTTGTTCTTGAGTTCATAGCCTCCATACCTGGAGAAGAATTATTGTATAAATTTTGGGTGAAGAATACATTGGAGTAGCCTCTAAGTGGAGGAATAGCTCACCTCTATTGGAAATTTTTGGGATTCCAAAGATTGAAGTAACATTCACTTAATCTTCAATAAATCATTTCAATAGAGATCATGGGTATATCTTTGCTTATTTATCTTATGTGTAGCTAAATCTCCCTCTTGAGGTTATGTATGAATAGGGATTAAAGTGTGTGTGGCTTGTTATTGTTAGCTTCTATGTAGTAGTTCATATTGATGGGTTTTATTATTGCATGACGCTTTTGGTTGGGATTTATCGGTGAAAGCCCCAAATATCCATATGGGTTTGATGGGTGAAAGCTCCAAACTCTAGAAAGATCAAGGCCATCTCTGAAAAAAAGGGTTTTGGGTAAACTTTAGGGATCCATATCATCCTTGAAAGAGGGATGTGGAGACCAAAGTAATGGTAGACAATTATGTATGTAGTTTGCTAATCTATCACTATCTTAGACATAAGGGTAGTTGTGAAGTCAACTATACTCTGGGTATTATCCTAGAAATAGGGATGCCTAAATTGAGGTTTGGTTACCAATTTTTGAACACACCCATTAGGTATTTGAAAGAATCAATGGGTGAAAGTTTGGTGTTTTGTTGAAAGACTAGTATCAAAACCTATAACCAAACCTACCCTCATTTGACCTACTAATAATGAAGTTAACTATTAGTATTCACGTGTCACTTTCCTTAGTAATTCATAAACCCAAGATCCGTGCCTAATTGACAAAACTCTAATTATTCATAGCCCCAAATTTATACTAGAAAAACCCAAAAAGAAACATTAGTGTTGATACTTATCTCCCCCATTTTTATCTTTATGTAATATTGGTTTGAATTTAACAATATCCAGTATTTCAAATTAACTTGATTCCCACTGATGTTTTTCCTCGTAGATTCGACCCCAACTCCAAAGTTGGGTAAATATATTAACGACCACCACCTTATACTTAAATTGACGTGTAAGTTGAGCGTTACAAAAAAATCGATCCATTGTCAGGGAATAATTTGGTGTATTGAGTTAGTTTGGACTTCTATCTTACTTGCTTGAATTAAAAATTGTAAATATTTGTTTGTGCTTTCATTTTGTTTCATTTGTTAGGTAGTTTTTATTTTTGTTTATTTTTCGCTATGGCATCTTGGGACAAATATGATTTTGGTAGTTGTAAATCCAATTTGGATTATCCATGTCCATATTGTGATGGACCACGCTTTCTGTAAGATTTTAGATATGCTCCCCGGAAAGAGATGCGTGCTCCATCTTGATCCTATAGGGAGTATGATTGTTCTTTTTGTGGTGGTCAGGCTGGACATTGAAGTGATTGTCCAGATGCCCCTTCCCCTCGTTATACTAACCCAAATGATAGTTCTTTTTATGAGCTTCATAGGTCTCATGATGAATCAAAGGAAGAACAACATGCCAGATACAATGGTGTTGAATCAATGCTTCAACTTATCTTGGATCGGGTGGAAACAATGGGGAAAACCTATATCTCATGCATCAAACCGTGGGGGCATGGAAAGAGGAAATCAAAAGGATAGAAGAAATGGGAATGAAGGCTAATATTTCAAAGACCATGAGTATGAACACTCTTATTAATGAGCTCAAAGTTGAAGAATCCTCGGTGATTTACCAACAAACTGAAGTAATCTTGAGAGCTGATGCCAAGATTGAGAAAGTGGTACTTGAGTCAATAGAAGAAGTCCAAATAATCCATTATGAAGACTCTAATCTATTTCATGGTGAGGATTCCAAGAGAGATACAAGTCTGAAATTAGGAACAACACCTCACTCGAACCCTTTTTCAACATTGTGCTCGGTGGAGTTGATGAAAGTCAATCCACCCAAGCAAATAATGAATCTTGGAGAGAAGGAACAATATCCCTATATCTTGGAATTTGTCTTCCAAAAAGGGAATAAAGAAGCCCAGACCCAAAGTCCTAGGAGCTTAACTTCTGATGTTCAAGTAGAGACCTATTGATGTTTCTACCTTTACCTAAGAATCCCACTCAGAAATTTGACGTAAAATTAGGTAAAAGGTTAAAATCTTCAAAGTAGTGTGATAGAACATGTGTCATCATGCCCTTAAATTTTCTCAATGAGCCTCAAAGATGTATTGATCAAAAATTGGGCAAAAAATTCAAATCTTCTAAGTGGATACATAAATGAAGATTGAAGAAGCGTCATCTCGTGATATTAAATCAAGCACTTGATAGGAGGCAACCCATTGTTTTCATGTTTACACTATTTACTTTTGAATAAATCACAAAAGTTCAATGTTTTGTAGGTGCTTTGGATAGGTTGGAAGCCAAAAACAAGGGAAAACCAAGTTTAGAAGTGTGGAAGCCATGCAGCAAAATAGGGCAAAATAGAGAAGCAGATGGCCTCAGTTACCGCGATCGCACCAATCATGTCGTGATCGTGCCTCTGTGTCCAGCCTTCCATATGGTTATCAATGCAGTTTTAGGGAGCCCTTTTATCCTTATTATGCTTTTGTGTTATGTAATGAGGCCACTACAAGTCTCTTTAGTTGGGGGTATGGACTTATCCTTGTGTGTATTCATTGGTTTGAAATACTTGAACTTAGTACGCTAGAAGCATGAAATTTTTTTGAGTTGTTTGTTTTCATTTTTGGTTTCCATTTCTTTTAATAATGATGTGGCTGAGCTTTTTCCATTGATAGACTAAGTGACGACATTCTTAAAGGGAAAACGTCGTGTTTGGGTTTTGAGTCATAGATGTAGGGGAATTCTGAGTACCCGTGGCATCAAGGTCATAAATATAAGGGAAGTCTGAGTACCTCTACCATTGCAAATTTGGGATTGCACTAATACCATTAGCAAAGTCTGAGTAGCCATATGGTTGGTTTGCCCATATTAAGCCGAAATATAAGGCTAAGGCTTTGGTTGCAGCTGTGAATTAGCAAATTAAGCGTGGTGCAAATGCAAAACAAACAACCCCCTCCATCCAAAAATATTTCAAAAACTCAAGGGGCATGGACGTGAGAAACTTTGTAACAAAACTTGTTCTTTTTTTTGTGGCTCCAAAAATTTTTGACTTGTGAATAGTGATAGATACTCTAATTTTGTCTCTAATGGGAGGGATAATTTAGCCTCCTTAGTGAATTTTGCATGCCATGTGCGGTGAGTAAATTGTCTTCATCTCTTGTGTACTTTTGTTATCTAGAACTTGCCCCATTAGTCTTTCAAAGCTAATTTTGATTGTATTTGGTTGGAGAAATGATCTTAGGCCATCCTTGTGATTTTGGAAACCACTTTATTCTAAAAATACTACCCATGCATAAGTGTAATCCCTAGTTACCAACTTTGAGCCTTTGGACCTTTCTTTGGCAAACACACTACAAACCATTAACCATTTTTTTATTCCCTCTTTTGAATTGTATCCTCTTTGAATTTGAAAGTGTAACGTGAGGCTAAAATCCAAAGTTGGGGGTGGTGAAGACTGATAGAAGTAAATTTGGGGCCACTAAGTTGTTAGTGAAATGCCTAAAGTGCCTAAGCATTGTAAACAAGTTAATAGAAAAAAAAAGGGTCAAACAAAGGAAAGAATTGCATGAAAATTGCAAGAAAAGGAAATCAAAGAAAATAGGTGAATAAAGGAAGCAAAGAGTAGGCATATTAAAACATAAAAGATCAAAGAGGAGTATCCCATAGTTAAAAAGGCGGATTAAATAGTGTGATAAAGATGTTCAGGAAAGGGTGTAGCCATGTTGTTCCCAAATGATATCCTACCCTAACCCGAACCTACATTACAAGTTCAAAAAGTCCTTTAAGATATTCAACCATTTAATTTCTTTGTAGTGGCTATTAAAAATAGGGGCAAGCCTATGGTATGACACTTGTTAACATACAGAGTTCTTTTGTGAGGGCGAGAGTTTTTGCACTTAAATTCCTTATTGCCTATTGAGTAACTTGGCATGTTGAATTTTCTTTCTTATGAGGAGGCATGTGAATGAGTAGAGGTAGGTTATTTTGTCACCTCCCGATCAATGAGTAAAATGGAGTATAACTTAGTTTGAATAAAAAAATTAGTCACTTTTGGAGTATTAGTTGTTGTTGCTTAGTTGCTCTTGAAAGTCTTGTCCATCCTTAGATATTACATTTTATGATGAGGGGTGTAGTAAGAATAACTTAGTCCATGTGCAATGAGTTACTTATGGTAGTGACTAATCTTGAAGTCATTGTGATCATTGAGGTATAAAAATTGGGCACATATAATTGTTGTCTCAAGGTAAGAATTAGTGTTACTTGAGGACAAGCAAAAGCTTTAAGCTGGGGGTGTTGATGAGTCGTGATTTTACAACTCATTTTCACTCAACATTCATTTAAATTAATTTTTTTTGAATGAATAAATAAGACATAATTGTGATGAAATGCATTAATATCCATATTTTTGCAGGCACAGAGTTGATAAGATAGAAAGATGTGGATTGGGGATGAAAATGATCAAAAGGAAGCAAGAAAGTAAAGTTGAAGACCTGGAGCAGAAATGGCCTCAATTACCGTGGTCGTGGTATGAGGACCACGATCATGGTCAGTTAAGTAGATCAATAACACGGTCGCGGCAGAGCCTATACGATTGCGGCCTACCAGAAAATTGCAGCCCAGGGGAAAAAATGGAAATGCACGTGGCTGATCCCAAATTGGACAAAAAGAAAAGTCAAACCCTATTATTCATCATATTCCATCTTCCCCAATATTTAGGTTTTGTTCTTGAGTTCATAACCTCCTTACTTGGTGAAGAAAATATTGTATAAATTTTGGGTGAAGAATACATTGGAGTAGCCTCTAAGTGGAGGAATAGCTCACTTCCATTGAAAATTTGTGGGAGTCCAAAGTTTGAAGTAACATTCACTTAATCTTCAATAAATCATTACAATGGAGATCATGGGTATATTTTTGCTTATTTATCTTATATGTATCTAAATCTCCCTCTTGTGGTTATGTATGAATAAGGATTAAAGTTGTGTAGTTTGTTATTGTTAGCTTTTATGTAGTAGTTCATGTTGATGGGTTTTATTGTTGCTTGACGCTTTTGTTTGGTATTAGTGGGTGAAAGCCCTAAATACCCATATGGGTTTGATGGGTGAAAGATCCAAACTCTAGAACGCTTAAAGCCATCTTCAAAAGAAGGGTTTTGGGTTAACTTTAGGGATCCATATCATCCTTGAAAGAGGGACGTGAAGACCAAAGCAATGGTAAACAATTATGTGTGTAGTTTGCTAATCTATCTCTATCTTAGACATAAGGATGCCTAAATTGAGGTTTGGTTACCAATTATTTAACACACCCATTAGGTATTTGAAAGAATCAATGGGTAAAAGTTTGGTGTTTTGTTGAAAGACTAGCATCAAAACCTATAACTGAACCTACCCACATTTGACCTACTAATAATGAAGTTAACTATTAGTATCCACATGTCACTTCCCTTAGTAATACATAATACCAAGATCCGTGCCTAATTGATAAAACTCTAAGTATTCATAGCCCTGAATTTATATAGAAAAAAACAAAAAGAAACATTAGTGTTGATACTTATCTCCCCCATTTTTACCTTTGTGTAATATTGGTTTGAATTTAACAAGTATTTATTATTTCGAATTAACTTGATTTCCACTCACATTGTTCCTCGAGGATTCGATCCCGACTCTAAAGTTGGGTAAATATATTGATGACGATCGCCATGCACTTAAATTAATGTGTAAGTTGGGCGTTATCAGTAAGAGGGGTGAACACTAGCATGAAACTCTAGGATAATGATAATATAATGATATGATCAACGGTTTAAAATCATTCAAAAACAACACGCATATTTAGAAGCATAAACACACACACACACATATATATATATATATTTATTGCATGTTGTGATAGGGGACAAGGCTTAACAATACTTTTCAAAACTTTAGCTAGGATTGTGTATCTCAACCATCAAATGATAGTACCCATGGGCTATAAGGGCCCCAACTCTTACCCCTAGTTGGGCCCAAGTATGTGTACCCAAACGACCTAGAGAATAATTGACCCGACCCGACCCCGGTCCTTGTCGTAATGGGCATCCCAAGTCCAACTAGGACCGGGGACCGACCCCTGTTACCTAACCCAACCACCTATATCCAGCCTTAGATGGGCTGAATTTTGAACATATAACAAGATAGAGTTATTGTTTACATTAAGATTCTGTGATAGGGTCACAACCGTGACCGACCCAACTGAGTCCAACCGTACCACACCAACCCCCAACTATACCAAACCAAACCATAGACTATAATATGAAAATCAATCCCAAAATATAGTAAGATGGAACAACCAACAATATCGTCCAATGATATCAGCCCATCGGTTTATTCTAATGCCAAGGCCGACACCAATACCAATCCCGCCCATACCAACTCCCAAAAGTACCATAAAGCCTCTAATCAAAAGAGTAAACAAATTTGGTTGGGACATGCCCCCAACCATAGACAAGATCAATATCCAAAATAAAAGAAAAGTGTCTAAATAAATACATAACATAAAATGACGCCTTCCAAATGGATGGAAGCTCACCACTTCTGTAATGACATGAGACTATCCCCTAGTCATCACATGGTGCTTAGGACAACATGTGATCCCAAGCTAACCCTTGTACTAGCATAAATTATGAGCAACTGAATAAAATACATAAATCTGAATGAAATAAGCGGATGAATAATCTTTTCTGAATCTGATCAATACAAAGCTATATTAAAATGGTTACAACTCTACTTATACAAAACAAAACTGGAATCAAATACATTAGTTCTACTAACAATCAATGAAGCGTCTACTAAACTGACTATAGGTAGCTGAGACGCGACTCCAACTACCACTAATAAATACACATGAGTAAGAAAATAAAGTACAAAAATAATATCTAACTGAAGTCCCCGAAGTAGAAGGACTCATCATTTATTGGATGGAATCTGCTACTGTGTGATAATGATATTACAACTGAATTGGTACCTATATTATTATACAATGTATCACATAGATATTTATGTGGATCAATACTTTTGTAATGTACTAAGCATATAGGGGTGAATGCATAAGCAAAACAATAATGAAATATTCAAACACACTTTAAAAAATTGCATGCTAAGTGTAAGGGACTCACCTTGGCTTGAATAATCAAAATTGTCTAATCATAAATTATGAGTAGTAAAGCATAAAAGTAATTCTTGTGATCCACTACACTTAGTTCTAAAAAGCTGTACTTTTATTCTATTTCAAATAATGCAGGCTGAGTGAAAAAGTCTCACTTTTATCATCTGAAAACTAAAAGCTGAAATCTAATAACTGGGGTCTTATGTAAGACAATATCTGAGTAAATTTTTGAGCCTTAATGCTTAGTTTTCTAAAAACTGTTCTGTTATTCTTTTCTGTTAGAACTTAAAGAGGTTCTTCTAACCGACATGCACCATGTGAGCTATCATGATGTCCAATGTCATATTCCCTAAGGGGAAAACCTCACGTTGGGGAAAGGTGTCATACTCTTGCCAAGGAGTATAACCTAAGCTAAGTGATCACAATCTACGTCCATATAAATAGGGAAAATCTATACCTACGGTGGCACGTAGTTCTGGGGTATGAGACCTTAGAATTAAACCCAACTCGGTGCTAAATACTACTCCCTTACTTATATGCTCATTCTGTAGGAAATCCACCTTAAAATAGCATAAGGGTTTACAATAGAAACTAGTTATGCATCTGTCTATTTTAAACCGTAATCAAAGCTAACTGTGTGGATTAAATATCTTATCTGAGGATCAAAAGATCAAATCTTGTTCAAAATCAGAATATAAACTAATCATAGGGTGCTTAAAAGCATAGTCTTCTTGAAATATCAATACTTAAACTCAGGGCTTAAAAACCCATGCTTTAAATTCATGTCAAATCAAAATATACTTCATGCTCAATTATCTTCTTGAAATACTTCAATAATTTCAGTCAAGATAATGAAATCAAAATCACAATATGAATCTTATGGATCAAAATATGAGCATGCGTAATCTTGATGCACTTAAAGCTTTTAAATCTCATGATTTCTTTCATATAACTTGCAACATAATATCATGCTTAAATCTCAATTGAAAATCTTTAAATCAAAACATGAATAGATGAGAAAAAGCATGCACTTTAACACTTAAATCACTTTATAAATCCATAAACTCAAAACAAGATAGGTTGGGTATGAACCCTAATTGCAATTTACGTAAATTCAACTTTAAAACTAGTTTTGGGTACAAGGATGAAAGGAGTATCCTTGTTCATAGTCCCACATACCTTATTTGATTAATTTAATGTAGAAGCTTGAACTTTAAATTTCTAATGATGTTTTTGAAGCTTCTTCTTAAAGTTCTTGAACCCGAAAACTTGAATTCTTGGTTATCTTGAAAAAGGAACGGTGAAACTTGGGGTTTCTTAAAGTTAAAGTTGAAGCTCTAGGGATTTCTTGGAGAGAAATTTGGTGAGGAATAAGTGTAATATGCTTAGAATAGGGTTAAATCTTCTATTTTTTATGAATTGGGGGAGTGGAGAAAGACTAAACTGCCCCTGGAAATTAAAATTCATAACTGGAACACCGGTTAAGGCTTCACAGCGATGCGGTGACTCCCTCATCGCTATACTCTCTGCGATGCGGTGCAATCGCGGTGAGTCACTGGAAAATAACAATTGTTGGTTTTCCCTCCACCATGACGTGCCAAGGCAGCGATCACTATAGCCACCACGACGCGGTGGAATCGTTTTGGGTTACTGATTTGGGAAATTCAACGGGGTCCAATCCTTGTCCGAAAAATTCAAAACATACCCAAGACATGCTTCTTACACCCCTGAACATGAATTAACTCAAAAACCACCATCTCGAAGCTTGGAAGGTCAACTTAAAATTCCTCAAAGTTAGAAGCTTTTACAAATTGCTAAGTTCTCAACACTTAGTGAAAATTTCAAGACTTAAACCCCGTAAGTATACAACTAAGAGCTGAAATAAGCTAGGATTAGTACGGGGTATTACAATATCTTCCCTCTAGGAACATTCATCCTTGAATGAGAATGGTTAGACTGAGAGTACTGTACCAAGGTAACTGAGATCATTTACTGAACATACATAACATGGAACATGAGTTAATACTGAGTCTGAAACATGATATATGAACTGAATATCATGACTGAGGTGATTTCTTGAATACATGCACTGACATGAGAATGGTTAGAAGGATGAGATAATACACAGGATACTTACGGACTGAATCATGACTGAATATCTGAATCTGAAGCTGATGTATGAACTAAATTGAATTTACGACTTACATGATCGTGAATGAATTAGCTCATGAATAGAAAAAAGGGAAAACCATAGGAACTTATTTGTCTGACTGCTAAACTAGATTGTTGTCTATACGGACTGAATCATACTGACTGACCATACTCAAATAGAGTATTTCTCCAACACACTTCTAAGAAATTCTAATAATATTATGGAGCAAAGAATTTTGGGCATAATATGAACAAGACATCTGATTAAGGAAACACAACATTGATACAACTCTATAGCATAGAACATAGACATATGAATCATAAGCTAGGATAGAATTACTAGGCCTTAGGCAATGCAACTTCTTACTTTCAAGCTTAGCAACACTTCTCAAATGCTCCCTCAACCATTATATTCCCATTAAATACCATACTCATTTGATTCAACTTAAATTTTTTCACATGGGCATTGATAAATCCATCTACTAAAGTCTAAACTGAACTAAATTCTCTCACCACGATCAAGCCTAACTCAAAATCACAAGATACAACACGCTACACCATACTACTAGTCTAAACTATATGATTTAATCTTCTGTGTCTCTTCCAGACTCACACCCTAAGCATAATAGGCCTTACCACTTTAATGACCAACTCTGAACTCTTACTATGGATTCACTAGCGCATATTGCATTCCTCCACTTACATCCCAACATGACATTCAAGACTATCATTATAACCACATATGAACTTCAAGGCAAACACCTATAAAGGCACACTAATCATAATCTCTAAACCTCTATCAACAACAACTTTCTTTCACTATGCTTAAGAATACATACCCAGAATTCTCAACTAACTATGACATATACCAAAGATTTACCTCAATATTCCTTCTTCCTTTACCCTTAGATAGAAAGCATAAATAATCTTTCTTAATGAGGGTCATCAACTCCCTCTCATCTAAACCAATGATTATCTATTAATATCACCACTATCTCAACATAGGAAGAGGTCACTGAAGGGATAACACATAAGGACCTGAAGTACAAAAGAATACTGTACATAACATTGACACTTAACTGAGGCTGGAGGTATAAAATGTCAAGGTATGGATTCAATAAAGACATCTAAATTGAGGACATACATGATGTAAACTGGATTTCACTAGGATCATGAGTTTTTGAGAACTGATCATACTCTGAAACATGAGTTCATACTTATCATAAGCTATTCAACATAAGACTGGAGTTCATAGATTTATGAGGGATAACTCGAATCACAGACTGAAGCTGTTACTTACTTTCTAGAGGCTGAGAACGGACTTGAGCATGCATGAAGTGTATAAGCATTAACCTTTAGCATGGATCTATCATGAAATACATGAATTTGGTATGATAAAGACTGAAATCCAAGGAATACTCTAAAGTAGGAAGGGAACACTATCTCATCACAACTCTTATTGACGTGTTTTACAATTTAATTCTCAAAAACTTGAATTGGTTCTGCACTCTACCGTCTCCCCCTTAGGTCAAAGCTGATATTCTAAGCTTATGGGTCTACTCCATATCCTCGAGATTGAGACATAATTTCTTCATTCTAATGTCTTCACATAAATGCTAAACTCACAAGAATAAACTATATTTCAAACTTACTAACTTCATTCTTGAACAACCCTTTCATATACCATCCTTAACTCTGTATCTTCAATAATCATCATCAAAGACTTACACTCTCATTTGCAAACATATCTACCTCACTAAACACATAATCATAGCCTAAAAAGATCACACTTCTATACTTATATTTTTTCCAAATTGTAAGAATCAAAATCATACTTAAAAGAATTAACACAATCTATCCAAAACTCCTTAACTTAGATATTAAGAACACCATGTACTACATAACTAGCCTTCTTCTACTTAGAAACTCAAGGGTACTACTAACCACACACGACACTTAATAACCTTAGAAAATAATGCAACCCCATATCTCCTTAGGCACACCTCTACATCATACCTACAACATCATACTTAATCTCAAATCAATAAACTTATTCTTGCATTTACTGTTTCAAGCCTATTGGTCCACCTCCATATAACTAGCATCACTAACCAAGCAACCATTACATCCACCTTGATGATCATCCACTATTCAATCTTAGATTCTAGTGCTAGACATGATTGACAACCCAACCTCACATACTATTCTCACTTGGAAGCTATAAAATAAAATATCAAGAAACACTACTCCACTAGAACTTTATAACAACAATAATTGGTCATAATCATGTAATATATATTATTAAAATACGTTAGCACATCCTCCTTCTGCACATTATGACTATTTACCCATCTATACACCTAGATCTATAAACCTCAACCAATTTTTTTTCACAACCACGCGGGGAAACCTACATTAATAATACTCGACCACAAAATATTTTCATTATTAACCTATACTTTTTCTAACACAATAATTACCATCAATAACCCTATTTTTCCTACTTCAAGATAGAAACAATTCACCTTAACTAATAACTCCCTTCTCTACCTTCCACTAAACTAACACACAAGGACATATCATCATAACACAAAATCAATAGCATGCATAAGTTTATCTCTATACTTTCTATCAATCGTCATTCCCATTTTCTTTTCACTGCACTTCTAAACCCACACTTCCAACCATAAGAAGGTTGTACCACTTATGAATCATAACACTCTAGGTTGCAATATCCCTCAAATGCAAACTGTGTTTAATAATCTAGGTTAACACTTCCTCCCCTCATGAGCACTATCTGTATTGAAGGGTTAATGAGGAATCTGGATAAATATCTTACTCTATCTTAACTGAACGACTCATGAGGATGAGGAAATAACTTTCAACTTGAGGAACTTATAACACACTAGCGAGCTCCTCTCAAGCCCTTTGTGTGACTTCTGAAGTTACTGATAGAAAATCTGAGAGCGTCATCTTGGGAGGAATTAGAATCGAGTACTCAGATTATCTCTAAAGTTTATGGATGGATAATTATGGAGTTACACCCAATCCGATAGAAGTTTCTGAGAGAACAACTTTATAGCATGATTTATAGCATGAATAAGGGAAACATTTCTTAAATACCCTATAGCCTTTCAAAGAAAAGTACAGATGTCTCTGTACCGTTATGCAAGACTCTACTAGACACGACTTCATAGACACCCTAGGAAACTTGAACTTTTTTCTCTGATACCAAGTTTGTAACAACCCGAGATAACCCCTAGTCATCACACGGTGCTTAGGATCATATGTGATCCCAAGCTAACCCTTGTACTGGCATAAATCATGAGAAACTGAATAAAATACATAAATCTAAATGAAATAAGCAGAAGATCAATCTTTTGTGAATCTGATCAACACAAAGCAATATAAAAATGATTACAACTCTGGTTATACAAAACAAAACTGGAATCAAATACATTAGTTCTACTGATAGTCTATGAAGCCTCTACTATACAAATTATAGGTAGATGGGATGCGACTCCAACTACCACTAATCAATACATATGAGTAAGAAAATAAAGTACATAAATAATATCTAATTGAAGTTCCTGAAGTAGGAGGACTCATCATCTATTGGCTATAATCTGCTACTGTCTGATCGTGATATATGGATTACAACTGAACTGGTACCTACATTATTAAACAATGTAGCACATAGACATTTATGTGGATCAGTACTTTTGGAATGTACTGAGCATATGGGAGTTAATTCATAAGCAAAACAATAATGCAATATTCAAATACACTTTCAAAAACTGCATGCTAAGTATAAGTGACTCACCTTGGCTTGAATAATCCAAACTGTCTAATCATAAATCATGAGTAGTAAAACATAAAAGTAATTCTTGTGTTCCACCACACTTAGTTCTAAAAAGTTATACTTTTATTCTATTTCAAATCATACAGGTTAAGTGAAAACTGCTCACCTTTATCATCTGAAAACTGAAAGCTGAAATCTGATAACTGAGGTCTTATGTAAGATAATATCTGAGTAAATTTGTGAGCCTTAATGCTTAGTTTTCTAAAAACTATTCTATTATTCTTTTTTGTTAGAACTTAGATAGTTTCTTCTAACTTACATGCACCATGAGAGCTATCATGATGTCCAAGTCATGTTCCCCTAAGGGGAAAACCTCATGTTAGGGAAAGGTGTTATACTCTTGCCAAGGAGTATAACCTATGCTAAGTGATCACAATCTACGTCCATAAAAATAGGGAAAATCTGTACCTATAGTGGCACGTAGTTCTGGGGTATGAAACCTTGGAATTATACCCAACTCAGTGCTAAATACTACTCCCTTACTTATATGCTCATTCTGTAGGAAATCTACCTTAAAATAGCATAAGGGTTTACAATAGAAACCAGTTATGCATCTGTCTGTTTTAAACTGTAATCAAAGCTAACTGTGTGGATTAAATATCTTAGATGAGGATCAAAAGATCAAATCTTGTTCAAATTATCTTGTTCAAAGGAGACTTTGGGCATCTTTAAGCCTATCCCAAATCAACTTGACCTTCTCCATCGCCTGATTTACCAAACCCGAACCAAACATGTCCACTTCTCCAAGTCCAAACCACCCAATAGGATATCTACACCTCCTACCATACAATGCCTCAAAAGGAGCCACACAAATACTTGAATGATAGATATTGTTTTAAGCAAACTCCACGAAAGGTAGATGCTCAACCCAATTGCCACCATAGTAAATCACACAGGCCCGAAGCATATCTTCCAATGTCAGAATAGTTCTCTCCTCTTGCCCATCCGACTATGGATGAAAAGTGGTACTCAAACTAACCTTAGTCCCTAACCCTTTCAAGAAAGACCGCCAGAAAAGAGACATAAACTGCGTACCACGATTAGAGATAATAGAAATAGGTACCCCATGCAGTTTTACAATCTCTTGAAGATACAACTGCACATAATCTTCCACTAAAAAGGTAGTCTGCACTGGCAAGAAATATGCAGACTTGGTCATCCTATCCACGATGACCTAAATCGAATCATACTAATTCCAAGATTGAGGAAGACCGATAACGAAGTCCATATTAATCACTTCCAACTTCCATTTGGGAAAATTAATTTCTTGATACAACCCTCGTGGCCTCATGTGCTCAACCTTAACCTATTGATACACCATATACTTTCCCATGAAATTAGCCACATCCTTCTTCATACCATTCCACAATAGATCTCCTTGAGATCATATACATCTTAGTCAAGCCGGGATGAACAACATAGTGCGACTCATGAGGCTCAACCAAAACCCCTTGCCATAGCCCATCGACATCAGGAAGACACAACCTCCCTTGGTACCGTAAAGTACCAACACCATTGATCTCAAACACTACAGCCATTTTCCCACCAATATCACCCTTGATTTTCATCAAGATAGGATCTAGAACTTGTTTCTCTTTAATCTCTGCACTAAGAGAAGATTGAACCACTTCTTGCACCATCACACCACCATCCTTAGAGTCCAAGAGACAAACTCCAAGATTAGCCAATTCCCGTTTGCCTTCCTCCATGTGAGCCAAACTACCCATGGATAACCCGCTAAGAGCATCAACAACAATATTAGCCTTATCTGGATGGTAGTGAAGACTCATATTATAATCCTTGAGAAGATCAAGCCACCTCCTTTTCCTGAGATTAAGCTCTTTCTGAGTGAATACGTACTTAAGTCTCTTGTGATAAAAAAAGATATCCACGTGAACACCATACAAATAATGCCTCCATATTTTCAAAGCAAACACAACCGCCAAAAAATCCAAATCATGAGTAGGATAATTCCTCTCATGTATCTTCAACTGCCTGGAAGCATAGGTGATCACCTTCCCATGTTACATCCAAACACAATTGAGTCCTACTCGAGATGCATCGCAATAAACCACAAACCCATCATTCCCCCCGACAAGGTCAGGATTGGAGCCAAAGTCAACTTATCCTTCAACTTCTCAAAATTCCCTTAACAAGCATCCAACCAAGAAAACTTAACCTTCTTCTGAGTCAATTTAGTCAAAGGAGCAACTATAGAAGAAAAGCTTTCCACAAACCGCCTAGAATACTCGGCCAAACCCAAGAAGCTCCAGATATCGGATGGAGTCGTGGGCCTAGGCCACCTTTTCGCCACATCAACCTTCTATGGATCCACCATGATCCCTTTAATAGAAAAAAATCGCCCAAAAAAGTCATAGCGCTCAACAAGAACTCACACTTAGAGAACTTAACATACAATTGTTGTTCTTTTAGGGTCTGCAACACCACATAGAGGTGATTAGCATGATCAATCTTACTCTTCGAATAAAACAAGAATGTCATCAATAAACACAATAATGAAGAGATCCAAATACTGCCTGAACACTCTGTTCATTAAGTCCATAAATACTATCAAAGCATTAGTTAACCCAAATGACATCACCAAGAACTCAAAATGCCCATAGCGAGTAAAAAAGCCATCTTTAGGATATCCACCTCCCTAATCTTTAGCTGATGGTACCCAAACCGAAGATCTATCTTAGAGAAGAACTTGGCACCCTGTAAATGGTCAAACAAGTCATCTATCTGAGAAAGTGAATACTTGTTCTTAACCATCATATTGCGCAACTGCCTGTAGTCAATGCGCATCCGAAGGGAACCCTCTATCTTGTGCACAAACAACATCGGTGCACCTCATGGAGAAACATTAGGATGAATAAAACCCTTATCCATAAGATCCTTAAGTTACTCCTTGAGTTCCGTCAACTCAGCCAGAGCCATTCTATACAGAGGAATAGAAATTGGATGAGTATTCGGAAACAAATCAGTACCAAATTCTATTTCACTATCCGGAGGAACACCAGGAAGATCATCCAGAAAGACTTTTGGAAACTCATTAACCACAGGGACCGAAGACAAAGAAGGACGTTCCGAGTTAGAATCTTTAACTTGGACCAAGTCATAAAGACAACTCTTAGAGATTAACCTCCGAGCTCTAAGATAAGAAATAAACCTCCCCCTAGGAGCTAAGGAGCTAGCTTCCCATTCTATAGTTGGTTCACCAGGAAACTTAAAGATAACCCCACGAGTCAGACAATCCACAGACACATAAAAAGAATGCACCCGATCTATACGTAGAATTACATCAAAATCTACCATATCTAACTCAAACAGATCCGCCAAGGTCTGCTTGTTACCAATAGATACCACACCTTCCCTATAGACTCTCTTAGTAATAATTGAGTCACCTATCAGGGTAAAAACATAAAAAGGACCCGAGCTAACTTTTGGATCAAAACCAGAAGACGCAACCACATATGGAGTCATATAAAAAAGAGAGGAACTCGGATCAAGCAAACAATATACGTCACGAAAGAAAAACTGTAACATACCAGTATCGACATCAGGTGATGCCTAGAATTCCTTCAGAGACGCCAAAGCATACAACCTATTCCAACCAACACTAGAGCCAGGAGCAGTAACAGAAGCAGATGTCACCCCACCAGGTGTAGGAGTATAAGATGAAGCCACAGGAATCTTATTCGCCCCCATAGCAACCTTATTGACCGGATAATCACTGAGCCGATAGCCTACCTGGCCACACTTGAAGAATTTGTCCCTTCCTTTCTCATAATAGACCTGATGAGGACAACCACAAAATTGACAAGGAGGATACAAAGAAATTGACTGACCTCCGCTCACCTGAGATTGGGCAACCTATGCTCGAGAATTATGACCACCTTGATGACGCCTGTCTCCCAACTGATAAGGACCACTAGCAGAAAAGGAGCCAGAACTCCCCCACTTCTTTTTCTATCACTTTCCACTATCCCTACCACCCTGAGACTAAACACCTCCCTGATAAAAAAACCTACTCCTCTTTCTCTGCCTATCCCCAAACTCTGCCTTCTTTCTTTTCTCATCTTCAACCTGTTGTCTATGAATAGTCAACCTTGAGATATCCATATCTTTAATCCCCAAAGAAGCCTTGCCCTCCATAATTAAATCTCTATTCAACCCAGAAGCGAACTTCCTTATTCTCGACCTCATATCAACCACCAAATCAAGAACATACCTTGATAGCTAATGGAACATCAAAGCATATTCCTTTACTGACATCCTCCTCTACCTGAGGTTCATAAACTCCTCTATATTAGCTTTCCATAAATCTTGAGGAAAGAACCTATCCAAGAAGGAATTAGTAAAGGCCTTCCATAACCCTTACTCTTCCATATCACCTTTATCCTTGTCCTACTTCTCAAACCACTGATAAGCAACATCCTTGAGCTAATAAGCTGTAAGTTAACCCCCACTAAATTAGTAGCCTGCATCACTCGAAAGATCTTTTCCATTTTATCTAAGAAGCCCTATGGATACTCCTCCACCTTCACCCCAATAAAAGTTAGAGAACCCATCTTCATAAATTGACCAACCCTCGTGGCCTCAGCAGACAAAGAACCAGCCGCACCCCGCACAGCCTGAGCAATAACTAATTGGGTAATAAAATGGATAGACTAACGAAATTTTGCATTCGTCACCCTACCCCGAGGGACATGAGGAGAACTAGCCAAAATAGGAAGAACTCCAACACTATTAGGAATAAAACCATGAGATCAAAGATGTACTCCAGACATAAGACGTACCCCTTCAGCCTTATCCCCAGATAGGACAGAAGAATTTTCTTGTGTTCCAGATCTAGGAGGCATGATCTGAAAAACGAACAAACAAGATTAAAGAAGATTCCAGGATTGAGAAATCAAGATTAAAGATAGAATACCAAGAAAGTAAAACATTCCTAAATGTATTATAGCCTCTCTCTTATGAGTGTGACGCGCTTCATATCCCTAAAAGAGACTCTACTCGACACGACTTTGTGGACTTCCCAGTTGACCATAAACCTGGCTTTGATACCAACTTGACATGACCCAACCCTGCGCTTTGCCGTAATGGGTATCCCAAGTCTAACCAGGACCGGGGACCACCCTCTGTCCCAATCTAACAACCTATATCCAGCCTTAGATGGGTTGAATTTTGAATATATAACAAGATAGCATTATTGTTCGCATTAAGACTCTGATATAGGGTCACAACCATGACCGACCCAACTGAGTCCAATCGTACCACACCAACCACCCAACCATTCCAAACCAAACCATATACCATAAACCAAAGGGAATACCAAAACATAATATAAAAATCAATCCCAAAATATAGTAGGATGGAACAACCAACAATATCATCCAATGATGTCATCCCACCAGCTTATTTCGATACCAAGACCGACACCAATACCGATCCCACCCATACCAACCCCCAAAAGTACCAAAAAGCCTCTATCCAAAAGAGTAAACAAATCCGGTTGGGACATGCCCCCAACCATGGACAAAACCAATATCTAAAATAAAAGAAAAGTGTCTAAATAAATCCATAAAATGAAATGATTCCGTCTGAAAGGATGAAAGCTCACCACTTCAGTCCAAATGATGATACCAAATCCGCATGCTAAGCAGGAGGAGAAGAATGGCAGGTTCCTGCATAGCATAGGTATACAGCCACCAGTAGACGGGGTTAACGAATGACCTCTAGAATGAATCTCAGGATAAGGATAAAATAATGCCAGTTATAAAAACCAAGTGAAATCCTCCATAATGCATACAACCATATTGATATAAGTGTCGAGAAAGGGCACTGAGTTTACATACATTTAAAACCTTTATACCTAGGTTGTGTAACTTTAACTTTGTCGTCCTAACTACCCACAACCCATATGGGTTGAGCTCCCTCACTGAAAAACCCCCAGTGTGTGTAGCCGCACGACCAGGGAATATCCCACGGGATGACTAGTACATCCCCCAATATAAAATGTGACACACACACATGGTCATAAAGACCCCTCATATCGGCAAATATGAGTATTCAGTTTTGGTCCACCCAAGACCGCCACCTTTTACGACTTAGCTACACCCCCCGCCATTAAGGTCCAATTAAAACCATGTCCAAACAATCCATTTTTCATTTCTTAACCAGCGCCAATATTAGTGGTATCATCATACCACCCCTTACTTGCAAGTAATATCCATAGCCAAACCATTTAGGTTAAGGGGACCTTAGGTGCCCTTCCAATTACCATATTAAATCCACTTGGGAGATTTCCATGTTCTGCACAAGAACCATGTAGACTTTAGACTTTTCAACCCATTTAAACCATGCATAAATCCTTTATCCAGTTTAAAACATGCAAGGGTTCTATTAAAAGAAGTCAATGCAATAAACATATCTTTATAAGCATTTTATCAAACACCTTGGGGGCATAATATATCCAAAACCAAATTCAAAGACCATTAAACAATTACCATGAAATATAATTGTCCAAATGCACTATTGATGCATATAAAAGCATAAGTAAAACCATAGGAAACCATAACCAAGTATTAAATATTAAAAACCCCAAATAATAGTTGGAAACCATAATCGTGAAATAGTAAAATCATGAAATCAATTAGATAAACCCTGCCTTTAATTGAAATCACAATAACAGAAGAGAATCATGCCTTATACCAAAGAATTGATGGAAGGAAATCACCAAGACAAGCCCCAATGCAATCCACAAGATGAAACCCTAGCCTTCTTTCCCCAAAAGCTTTTGAGAGAATTATGAGATGTTTTGGTTTAGTTTCTAAGTGTTAATGAATAAAATAATAAGGTAAATTGCCTCCAAAGTGTATTAGAAGTCGTGGGTCCAAGTTAGGGTAAGTAGGAAAATATCCAGAATGCCTCCACATAAATCTCTTAAAAACCCATCACAGGGATACGACTGGCCCATACTAGTCGTACCCTCCTATACTACCGGTATCCACCACTCGTATCCAAGCCTCAACTCTTGGATCAAACACTGTCCAGTATACTACTCATCAACCAAGTCGTAACCACATCATACGATCTGTAACCATAACCCGTATCCCTGTTAGAATAAAATACTAGGAGGATCAAACACTGCCAACCATACGAGTCCTTGATACCACTCATACAAAGCCCTATGACTCATACCCCTAAGTTATACCCAAACACTAACATTGGTCAGCATACGATAGGACTATACCACTTGTACCCCAATATATGGCTCATATCCATGGGTCATATTGGGTCCAGAGAATGGAATTCCAGGATATTTTTTAATAGTCAAAACCCAAGATGTTTCAATAATCTTATATATATGCATATGGGGGACTCGAACCCTACAACATACACCAAGGTGACTTAATCACCCGATTATATAATGATGTATGAGGGACTCAAACCTCTCTAATCATGAAAGAATAATAAGGGGGATTCAAACCTCCTCGGCCATTTTGACCCCCATGTCAGCAAATGCGGTTTCCAGTATTGGCCACTCAGACCCCCACCTTCACGACTCACCTACACAACCCTTATTAGAGACCAACTAAATAGTTATCACACATTTCCATTCACTGAACCACAATACACATTTAAGCATACATTGTTGGTATCGACATACCAACTATACTTGTAAGGTAACACATCATGCCACACAACTTCCATTAACTTGGGGTGAACAACTCTCTTTTTTCATTAATACACATTGGGGAACACCGCCTACTTTTGTTCCTTAAATTATAATGTTGTATTTCAATTACTTCTTTATATCATGCAATAGTTCAATACTAGTTCAATTTTACAAATTCCCACAGTTCTTATTACTAAAACCAATTTCACATGATGGGGTTGGGGTTATAACCACTTCAAAGCCAAAATTTTGGGGAAAATCATAATTTTATTATTCATTCACCATACCCATGCACCCATAACTTCAAAACCATAGTAAAATAATGAAAATAATAAATTTAAACCATGAGAAACATAATTTAGTTGATAACATTCAAAACCCCCAACCTTTGTTTTCAAAACCAAAACAATAATATGAACAACACTTTAAATTACATGCTTTTGTAGAATTAACAATGAGGGAAGAGTAACATGCCTTAATCACCAAGAAGTATGGAGAGAAGTCACCCTTAAAGGCCCCAATTAATTAGCTTGATGTAAACCCTAAGTGTTCTGGACCTTGAGGATTTGAGAGTGTTCTAAGAAGTTATTTGGTACGTTTTTTATAGCTAATGATGACCTAATATAGTTATAAGATATGGGTTTTAAGTTGGGCAAGAGGATAAATGTACAGAATGCCCTCAACTTAAAAGCTGGAAAAAGTCATCTTTGGTTACAAGTCAACCCCTTGACTCGTACCCACATCTTACGACTCGTGACCATGAGTCGTAACTAAGATAGTGACTAGGACCCCCCCATACACTGCCCACTTTATGACTCCACCAACCAAATCATAATGAGATCTTACGTCTCGTAAGGTCTAGTCATGAGCAACACAAAACCCATATGAATTGAATATGGGACATCCTATGATTTTAACCTATGACTCGTAATATATCCTCAAGGCTCATAGTGAGCCACTCGTTCTCAGAGAAAAACCTAGCCAGTAAGTTTCTAATTTGGTTATGACCAGGGTCCTACGACCCGTAACCACATCTCATGACTCATCACCATGAGTCGTGACCAAGGAAGTGAGTCCAAAGCTCCAGAATTTTCAAGGGCCAAAAATCCGGGGTGTTACATTCTCCCCCACTTTGATCATTCGTCCTCGAATGATGGGAAAATGCAATTGCTAGCACGATTTGGATCTATACTTCCTTACTCTTACCTTTAACAAACTCAAAAAACAAAGAGGCCAAGGAAATCACTCTTTCCTTTAACAAAGTAAAAAAACAAAGATGTGAAGAATAACGCATACCCTTACACACGATTTTTTGGAGCAAAAAAAAAGAATGGATATTTGGAATTTATGTCCTCTTCGGCTTCCCAAGTGACCTCTTCAACCTTGTGGTTCCTCCAAAGAATATTTATCGAAGCCACATCCTTCATCCGCAACTGACAAACTTGTCGATTCAAGATTTTGATCGGGACTTCTTCATAAGACAAGGAATCTAGGACACCAATATCCTTGATAGGCACAATCAATGACAGATCACCCATACACTTCTTCAAAATCAAGACATGAAACATCAAATGAATAAAGATCAAACTGGAAGGCAACCCCAACTCACACATAATGCTACCAACCCTTTTTAAAACCTAGTACGGGATGGCATACCAGGGACTGAGCTTCCCCTTCATCCCAAACTGCATTACTCTTTTCATGGGAGATACCTTCAAGAACACCCAATCACCAACCTCAAACTCTAACTCCCTACGCCTCACATAAGCATAGGACTTTTATAGACTTTGGGCGGCTTTAAATCTATCCTGAATCACGTTTACCTTCTCCATTGCTTGGTGGACCAAATCTGGGCCAAATATCTCCACCTCACCAACCTCAAACCACCCAATAAGAGAATGATACCTCCTACTAGTTAATGTCTTAAAAGGAGCCATACCAATTCTAGAGTGATAACTATTATTATACGCAAACTCAATGAGAGGCAAATGATTGACCCAACTACCTCCATGGTCAATCACGCAAGCCTGAAGCATATCTTCTAGGACCAGTACCATCCTTTCCGCATACCCATCCATCTATGGGTGAAATGCAGTACTAAGTCTCACCTTAGTTCCCAAACCTCTCTAAAATGAATGCCAAAAATGCAATGAGAACTGAGTACCGCGATATGATATGATTGAAATGAGAGCCCCATGCAACTTTACAATCTCTTAGAAGAACAACTTCTCATAATCCTCTGCCGAATAATTAGTTCTCACTTGCAAGAAGTGAGCAGACTTAGTCATCCTATACACGATGACCCAAATTGAATCAAATTAATTTCAAGATCGAGGAAGACCGGTAATAAAATCCATATTAAACACTTACCACTTCCATACAGGAAACTCAATATCTTGAGTCAACCCACCAGGCCTTAAGTGCTTAACCTTCACTTGTTGACACACTATGTATTTAGCCACAAAACTGGCCACATCTTGCTTCATATTGTTCCACTAATAAATCTCTTTAAGATCATAATACATTTTCATTGAATAGATGAATCGTATAACGCGACTCATGAGCCTAAGACAAAGTCCTCTATCTCAGCCCATTTTCATCGGGAACACATAATCCGCCTTGTTGCCTTAAGATCCCATCATCACCGATCTCAAAAGCTACAACCTTTTGCTGACCCACATCTCTTTTAATCTTCATTAAGACTGGATCCAGTACCTGCTTCTCCTTTATCTCAACAATAAGGAATGACTTCTCCATCTCTTGCACAAATACACCACCATCGTCAGAGTCCAAGAGACGAACTCCAAGGTTAGACAAACAATGAATATCTTTCATCAATTCCCAATTATCCTTATCCACACGTGCTAGACTCCCCATGTATAACATGATAAGAGAATCAACAACCACATTAGCTTTACCTGGGTGATAGTGGAGACTTATGTCATAATTTTTCAGCAACTCGAGCCACCTCCTTTGCCTAAGATTCAACTCCTTCTGGGTGACCACATATTGTAAGATCTTGTGATTAGAAAAGATATCTACATGGATTCCATAGAAATAGTAATGCCAGATCTTCAATGTGAACACCACAACCAACAACTCCAAGTCATAAATCGGATAGAACTTCTCATGTACTTTCAACTGCCTGGAAGCATAGGTCACCACCCTACCATAATACATCAACACATAACCAAGTACCACGTAGGACGCATTGCAATAGACAACAAAACCATCAGTCCCTTCAGGCAGAGTCAAAATTAGAGCTAAAGTCAACCTATCTTTCAGCTTCTCAAAACTACTCTCACAAGCATCACACCACAAGAACTTCACCTTCTTCTGGGTCAACTTAGTCAATAGGGAAGCTATAGTCAAGAAACTCTCCACAAATCTCCTGTAGTAGCCGGTTAAACCCAAGAAACTCTAAATATCGATTGCAGTCATGGGCCTAGGCTACTTCTTAACCACTGCAACTTCCTACGAATCCACTATGATCCCTTCACTAGAAATGACATGACCCAAAAATTAACACCCTTCAACCAAAATTCATACTTTGAAAACTTAGCATACAAATCCTGATCTTTCAAGGTTCGAAACAAAATACGGAGGTGATCGACATGATCTACCTCACTCTTGGAATACACCAGAATATCATCTATAAACACAATAACAAACAAATCCAGAAATAGATAGAAGACCCTATTTATCAATTCCATATATGCCGCCAAGGCATTAGTCAAACCAAAAGACATGACTAAGAACTCATAGTGACCATACTGGGTTCGTAAGGCAGTCTTAGGGATATCCACTTTCCTAATCTGTAGCTGATGATAACCGTACCTAAGATCAATGTTAGAGAAACACCTAGCACCCTGAAGCTGGTCAAACAAATCATCAATCTGAGGAAGATGATACTTATTATTCACCATAACCTTATTCAACTGACGGTAATTAATGCACATTCAAAGGGAATCATCTTTCTTATGCATGAACAAAATATGATCACCCCACGGAGACACACTAGGATGGATAAAACCCTTGTTAAAGAGGTCTTTCAATTGTTTCTTAAGCTTTTTCAACTCAGTCGGAGACATTAAATAGGGAGGGATAGTGAAAGGATAAGAGTCCGGAACAAGGTTAATCCTAAAATCAATCTCCCTATTAGGAGGAACACCAGGAAGATCATCAGGAAAAACCTTGGAAAATTCATTAATCATGAGAACAGATATCAATGTAGGACCCCATGAGTTCAAATCTTTAACCCAAACCAAATAATAGAGACATCCCTTGAAAATCAACTTTTAGGCTCTAAGATATGATATAAATGTTCCCTTAGGCATAAGAAAACCCCCTACCCACTTAATGACCAGCTTATTAGGGAATTTAAACATGAACTTATGGATCTAACAATCTAAGGAGGTATAGCATGAATGCAACCAATCCATCCCTAATATGACGTCAAAATCAACCATGTCTAACTCAATTAAATATACCAGTGTTTCCCTACCACCAACAGATACAACACAACCCCTATAAACTTTTTTGATAACAACTGAGTTACCCACTAAGGTAGAAATAGAAAAGGGACCGGGGATGCACTCAGGATCAAAACTAAAATCCACAGCCGCAAATAAGGTTACATAAGAAAGAGTAGACCCTGGATCAAGCAAGCAATACATATCATGACAAAAGAGCTATAACATACAAGCAATGACATCGAGAGATGCCTCAAAGTCTTGGCAGGTAGTAAGAGCATACAAACAATTTTGGCCAGTACTGGTACTAGAAGTAGAAGCATCACCCTTTGGTGCAAGAGCCGATGAAGTGGAAACAAGAATCTTATTTTCCACCAAAGCAACCTTAGAAGGAAAATCCCTCTACAAGTAACCAATCTGACCATATTTAAAGCACCTATTTCTCTATTCTTTACAAAATCCACAGAGCATATGCCCATAGAATCTACATGGAGGATATGATGGAGCGAACTGAGCCCCACTAGCCTGAGATTGGGAACCCTGTGCCCTAGATCTACTATCATGTTGGGAATGATGATCACCTGACGACTTCAAATAAGGAGCGCTAGCCTTAGAGTAGGAACCAAAACTCCCCTACTTCTTTTTTAACCACTTTCTACTATCTCTACCACTCTGCTGCTGACTTTTTCCTGATCAGAAAATATAAACTTCTTATTTTGTCTTTACCTTATCTCTACCTGCTTCTTCTTCTCTTCCTCCACCTGTTGCATAAACACAACCAATCTAGAGATATCTATATCCTTATTCAACAAGGCATCCTTACTCTCTAGAATCAAATCACGTGATAATCCAAAGGTGAATTTCCTTATCTTAGCCCTTATGCTAGACACAAAATCAGGAGCATAATGGGACAACTGATGAAATTTGAAGAAATACTCATTGACCATCATCCTACCTTGCTTCAGAATAACAAACTCTTTCTCTTTCACTTCCCTCAACTCCTGAGGAAAAAATAGTCCAAAAAAGCACTAGGAAATCATCCCATAGTGCAGATTCAACATCATAACTTTTCCCATTCGTCATACTATAGGTATGCTACATCATTTAGTTTATAAGCAATGAATTCTACACCCTCCACATTAGTGGCATGCATAATCCAGAAGATCTTCTCTATCTCATCAATAAAGCCTTGAGCATCCTCCTCAACCTTAACACCAGTGAACGCAAGAGGACTCAACCTCATAAACTGGACAACCCTTATGGCCTTAAAAGATGGAGTAATAGAAGATACACGCTCAGATTGAGAAGCTACCAACTGAGCCAACATATCATTGGAATAACAAAATTCCACATTCGACACATCAGCCTGAGGAGTTCAAGGGGAACTAGAGGGGACCGGTGGAACTTTAAGAGAGCAATCAGGAACTGGACCCCTAGACTTAGCCTATACCCTATAAGCAAGACGTGTTCCATGAGCATTATCCTTAGGTGGGACAGAGGAGTTTCCATGAGCTTAAGATTATTTGGGAGGCATGATCTAAAAAATAAACAAACAGGAATTAGAGAGACTCAAGACTTTAGACTCTATAGCTTAAAATAGAACAATAAGAAAAGAAAACATTACTAAATGCCTCATAGTCTCTCCCTTATAAGTGTGGTATGATACATACCCATAAAAGAGACTCTACTCTACACGACTTTTGTCAAACACCCAATGACACCAAAATTAGTCTCTAATACCACCTTTTTTATGACCCCAACCAGGGCCTAGCCATGATAGGTTTCTCAAGTCTCACATGGACTGGAGATCATCCTCTGTACCTATCCAAACCAAACCAAACACACCACACCCTAAGGTCAGCTAAATTTCGAGCATATAATAAATAAGAGAATATCAATTTTAAAATATTAGAATAAGTCTATAACAAAAACCAACCGGTACTAGTACCAATGCCAATACAAATACCAATGCTAATACCAATACTGACACCGCCCATGCCCACATCAATCTGACAAATCCTCTAGTCAAAACCAAAGAATATTCGGTTGGGACATGCCCTCGACTATAGCCAAAACCAAGACCAAAGGAATAGTAAAGTCGTAAAGTAATCCATAGCATAAAATGGAGTCCTCTAAAATATGGAAGCTTACCACTTCAGTCTGACTCAAAAGTTATCGCTGAATCACCTAGTCACTAAGCAGGAGGAGCGAAAGTATGACCAATTCCTGCATCGCATAGGTATACAGTGTCTGAAGATGGTTAGGAGGGTGAACGCTAGCATGAAACTCGGGGATACAAATAACATAATAATATGATCAATAGTTTGAAATCATTCAAAAATAATGCATATATTCAGGTGTATAAATATACATATATATATATATCACATACCGAGATAGGGAAAAAGGGTTAACAAAGTTTTTCAAAACTTTAGCCTAGATTATATAGATTAATCATCAAATGATAGTACCCACGGGCTATATGGGCCCCATCTCTCACCCCTTAGTTAGGCCCTAGTGCATGTAGCTGAAGTTTGGGAAATAGTAGATAACTTTCCATAAGTTATTTCACGACTCTTGGTTTGAATATATGACTTACAAGTTGAGTTATCTGGTTTGAGATGGGACTATTCTATTGGTTTTCTAATCTAAGTATGAGTTTGAGCTTGGAAACTTTTGGGATGTTATAACATCTGTACTCAATCTGATTTCATACCCTCTGAGAGTGATGGACTTGAATCCACCATCTTACCCTAATCATATTAGGGCAAAGTGTAATAGTACTCATCCTTTTAACCTTTGAAATATCACCACTTATGGTGATCACAACTTTCAACTATTAGATGTTGATGCATAATTTAAAGAAAGTCTATATTTATATTCTTCTCATGAGCTCATGTGCTTGTCAAGAGCTAAATATGGTTAGAAGAACCATTTTTGTTACAAATAAACATGAAAATTTTCTTACTTTGATTAAAAAATATCAGTATTTTTTTTCTCTATGCATGCATTAATCTCAAAATAAATATAAAAATCTTTATTAACATGTATATCATTATAGATTAGTAACAGACATATGCAATACAATTATATCAATTTTTATTAACATGTCTATCATTATAGATTACTACTAGACATATAATAATATTATTTTGATGAATATATCTATGGTTATAAGAAGATTTTAATTTGTAGATGTTATCAAATGGTTGTTACACAGAAAACACTTTATTATTCTAAGTACTGATCAACAGTTAAAAGTACTTTAAACCATGAATATGAGGATGAAAAATTATCTATTCAAAATTTCTCCAAAAACATCAGGAATAATATTCTTACCTTTTATATTTGAGCATCATGTAGATAATATCAAAATTACCCTAGTCTTACTATCGAGTTATTTTTGTAGGGTCACAAAAGAATTTTGAGGGTTCGTTAGGAATATTTTTGACTTAGACTGATTCATGATGGCCAGTTTTTAGTTCAAAGAAATTTACTCATTGAGATAGTGAGGGGGGAGAGTGTCATGATTGCATAGAGTTAGGTAGATATGCATCACGATCGCGAGGTGGGTCACAGTGATTTCCAAGTCTGGGTTGGGTGCTCATTGCAATTGCATGACCTTTTCCTGCGACCATGATGACTAACTTAAGCATGGCCAAACTTATACCTTCAAAATTGCATAGAGGGTGCTGCAATCGCAAGGTACTGTTCATATAATAGTATAAATACTCAATTATTGTGATTTCAACTTTATTTTCACTATTTTTGGATCTTGAGATCTTGGGACAGGCAATTTCAAAAAAAAAAATTCATCAAACTTGTTTGGGTAAGCTTCTTAACCTAATTTCTATCATTACCCATTGATTATATTACTCAAAAATCTTCAAAATTTGGATTTTAAACTTGAGATTTCGGGATTTACCCAATATTGTGAGATAAAAAAAATTCAATGATTTCAAGCTTGATTTTAACTTGTTTTTCTATGGATTTTCATATTTAAAACCCTTAAAGTATGGGTAACTTATTTTTAATAAAATCTCTAATTTTACCCTTTTTATTTTGGATCAATTTTTAAAGTACTTTTGAATCTAGAATAAAAGTGGCTATTATGAATATCACTGGACTACTATTGACATGTCAATTACATTTCTAATGGATTGGATTGGATTGGATTGGTTTTGAGGCTGCACAAAAAGGAAAGGCTTCTTGTTGGAGGGTACAGGTTTATATTTTAGGCTTTCGAGGTTGATTATGGCTTAATTTTCTTTATATATGGATGTGTAGTTAATCATTCATGTAAAATATGCCATGCATTAGGGATTTAATCATAGTATTCATAGTTTGAAATCATTATTTTATTATGTTGCGCGAGTAGGGGCTTATATGTATCTTATTATTGATTTGAGTGATTATTCTGATAGAGATTCTCGTATAGGGGATGATATTGCTCTTATTGAGCATTATTTGTTCCTTATTGTAATGCCCCATTTTTTTAAATTGGAATGCTACACGGTGCTCATGACCCCGAGGGACCACAAGCTAACCCATGACTGATATATGTACCTGTACACTACATAATATAAAAATAATACGCAGAAAACCTGAACATATAGGCCATAAGGTTCAACTGAAGAGATATAGTAACATCCATGGGGTAATGAATACCCAAAACAACTGAATAACAAACTGAATACTGAATCTGATAGATAAATCTGACTAAATCTGAAAGGCTCTAAGTACTGTATGAATAAGGAGTTGAAGGAACATGTCTCCAACTAACTCTGTAAAACTGAACTGAAGTAATAAAAAAATAAATCAAATCATATTATCCTCGAATGGATGAGGACTCACTGCAACACTACGACTGGAAAGCTACTGCGGGTCTGGAACTCGTGGCTCTGGACCTATGGTGTAACATGAAAGGAAAGCACCATAGCACAAATGCGTCAGTACAACTGGAGTACTGAGTATACGAGTGAGGTAGGCTAATGCAAAGGGTTTACATGCATGAATAATGCTAACTGACTGACTGAAATGAACGTAAGAGTAAAAATATACATACATAGTAACTGAGATCATGAATAGATGGTAGGTAAATCTGTACGCTAATACATGACTGGAACTGTAGTTTTGATAACATGAGCGACTGTGTCTAACAGTCCTGAATCTGGTAGAACTCTCTGAGTCTCGTGTTATAACTGAATTTGACTGTATCTAACAGTCCTGGTATACTGATATCTAAAGAACTATCTGAGTTCTTTTACTGAGACTGATACTGAAACTATAGGAGGTAGTTGTTTAACCGACATGCCCCATGTATACCATTACGGCTAAGCTGGGGTCCAATCTCTGCCCCAACTGGAGGGGTGTCAATATCGCACCACTGGTAGGGACAGTTTTGAGTGACCCTTAGCTGGCAGGTATTCGAAAGGAGAATGGTGGGAACCCTAAACTGACAGGTTAAGCCACCTCATCAACCCTAATCTAATAGGCTAAGATGTCTCAACCTACGCTAGCTACGTAGTTCTGGAACACAAGGATGACTTCTAAGAATCACACCCTAAACTGGTAGGTGAGTTCCCATCCTTGGGTTCACTCAGTACTAACTTCTACTCCCAACTGAAGAGACTAAACATAATTCAACTGACTGTACATGGATAGATTAATTAACTTCCATTGACTGACGGAGTGGTACTATTATCTGAGAGTTAACTAAGATCATGAGATTTCTGAGGTTTCCTGAGTCACATGACTGATTGAGTTTTATAGATTATACCTTGACTGAGATTATCGTGATAACATGGCATGGCTCTAGGCACACAACTATGTTTTTCGGGTACGAATACCCCCAGGACTCGATAAAAGGAAACTGACACACATGACATGACTTGATCACAAGATTTGAGTCCACAATTCATAATATCATAAGTAGGGGATATCATATTTCATATAGTTATTCAACATCTTAAACATTGTAGGGAATGCATGGATATATTTCGTGTACATATTGTATATCTCCATTATCTTACATGCTTCATACCACAACAATAGCAACACATGAAAAGCATGGGATTCATATTGAAGTATATAGCTAACAGGGACTTGTCATTTAGACATCATAGAACCATACAAATATGAATTTTTAGCATCCTAGGCATTTTATCAAACACCTTGCTTGCATTCTTTAAGGCATAAGTGAGTTTCATACTTGCACCATATTAAACCACCTAAAGTTCATGGTTTTCAATTAACAAACATATATATTCCATGAAAACACCTTTAGACATCACATTGAAACTTAAACAACAATCGTCAACATGTACATACTCATATCACCACAAAAAGTTTACAAAATAATATTTAAAACATGGTTCTTGAGTTCTATGAACGGATTGGATCCATAGATGAACACTACGCATACCTTAGAAAGGAAACCTTGATGATTTGCTGGAGAGTTCTTGGATTTGGAAACTTAGTTCTTAATTATCTTGGAAAAAGGCTTGAATCTTGCTTTTGAGAGATGAGTTTGATTGAAACCCTAATCTTGTGGATGAGAGCATAAGAGAGGGTTTTTGAGATGCTTAACTGAAGAAAGATGGGAAATGTTATGCCTCTTTAGGGTTATAAGTCGTGAAAGGTGAAGGAAATGACCAAAATACCCTTATGCAATAAATTCCCAGTTGCTGAAAATCATAGCTAACGACATTTGTGACAAGGCGTCAAAAATGTGACAGGCCGTCAAAAATGTCGTCACACAGAAGCTGGATTCTGCCTAAGGCTGACGACCTTCGTGATAGGGCATCACAATTATAGTAAGCTACCACGAATGTCATCACTTAGGAGCTGGTTTCTGCCTAGGGTTGACGACCTTCGTGATAGGGCGTCACAAGTGTGGTAAGCTACCACGAATGTCGTCACTTAGGAGCTGGTTTCTTCCTAAGGCTGACGACCTTAGTGATAGGGTGTCTCAAATGTGGTAAGCTACCACAAATGTCCTCACTTAGGATCTAGTTTCTTACTAAGTCTGAAGACCTTCATGATAGGGCGTCACAGATGTGGTAAGCTACCGCGAATGTCGTCACATTGTTTCCAGCCTGACATTCTGGAGTAAAATAGGAATAACTTTTTGCTCCGATATCGTATTTAGGCGAAATGTGTATCGTTGGAAAGATAATTCAATTATATATCTGTTGATAGGTTATGATATCAAAAATTCCAAGTATAATGAGAAATATGCCCATTTGAATTTAACTATACCAATATCCTTCTCAAGAATTCAATCGGTAAGGAATGTTTTGATTCATCTGATACCTGGGAGTTATTTGAAGCCTTAATATAAATCTAACCTACTCATAAAACTATAAAATAACCATGATTTACTATGCATGAGATTGGTACATGTCTCTAATATTGGTTTGGATTTTTTGGCTATAAAATAAACGACGCATACATTGATCATGCTCAACTGGCACATGATTTTAGGACTGAATTGAATTCTAAACTAATAGCCCAACTGAACATGCATATTTGATGCATGACTGATAAGCTGAACTCATGAATGCATGATAAGCTATGCACTGATACTTGATACCAATTTTATACTAGAATTTTGAACATGTAACTGAATAAGCTTAAGGAAAATGGTTACCTCGAGCTAAGTCTAAATTAGCGGAGAAAAGTTGAGGGTACTTGGTTCGCATGTATGCTTCTTCTTCCCAAGTATCTCCCCCCATGGGCTGATTCCGCCAAAGAACCTTGACTAGAGGGAATTCTTTTTTCCTCAGCCTACGAGTCTGATAGTCGAGGATTTTGACTGGAATCTCTTAATAAGAGAGGCTATTCTGAATGTCAATGCTCTGACTAGGGACTACAACTGTTGGGTCACCTATGCACTTCTTGAGAAAAGAGACATGGAAGATTGGATGAACTGAGGCTAGATCTGAAGGCAATTCAAGCTCATAGGCTACCTTGCCGAAGCAACTGAGAATCCTAAAGGGAGCGACATATCGGGGACTGAGCTTTCCCTTCTTGCCGAATCTCTTCACTCCCTTCATGGGAGAGATCTTGAGATAGACATAATCATCGACCTCGAATTCGAGATCCTTTCTACGAACATCCGCATAAGACTTCTGTCGGCTCTGAGAAGCCCGGAGTCTTTCTCTGATCAACTGAACTTTCTCTAAGGCATCGAATACCAAGTTAGGCCCTATGAATGCGGTCTCACTAACTTCGAACCAAATGATTGTAGACCTACATATACTACCATAGAGAGATTCGAATGGAGCCATCTGAATACTGGAGTGATAGCTGTTATTGTATGCAAACTCAATCAAAGGCAAGTGGTAATACCAACTTCCCTTGAAATCAATTGCACATGCCCTTAGCATATCTTCTAGAGTCTGAATGGTCCTATCTTCTTGACCATCTATTTGAGGATGAAATGTTATACTAAGATAAACTTAGGTACCAAGACTATTTTGGAATGCTTTCCAGAAGTGAGAGGTGAACTAGGTACCTCTCTCTGAGATAATAGATAGTGAAACACCGTGTAATCTAAACAACTCCCTGATATAGAGTTTTCCATAATCCTCAGCTGAGTAAGAGGTATGAACTGGAAGGAAATGAGCTGACTTGGTCATTCTGTCTACAATGACCCAAACTGAATCATGCTGATGACGTGTTCTAGACAAAACCGTCACGAAGTCCATGTTCACTTCTTCCCACTTCTAAGTAGGAATAGTGAACTCCTGCATGGAACCACTAGGTTTCTGATGCTCTATCTTAACCTGCTGACCTGTAGAGCACTTAGCCACAAACTCTACAACGTCTCTCTTCATCCCACTCCACCAATAGACCTCTCGCATATCGCGGTACATCTTAGTGGCCCCTGGATAAATAGAGTATCGCACACCATGCACTTTTGCAAGAATTCGCTTCCTCAAGTCATCTACACCGGGAACATACAGACGACCCTGACAACGAAGAACACCATCTCCCCCTTGGGATAAAACCTCTACTTCCTGTCTCTGAATTGGCTCTTTTAGCTTGACAAGGCTAGGATCCCTGTATTGCTTCTCTTTCACCTCAGAAACTAGAGATGACTCTGAACTACTCTGAACACATACACCACTCTTAGAAGAGTCGACTAAGCAAACTCCTAGTCTGGCAAGCTGATGAATCTCCTGAGCTAATTTCTTCTTACTATCCTCAACATGGGAAACAGTACCCATAGACAGTCTACTGAGTGTGTCGGACACTACATTGGCCTTGCCAGGATGATAAAGGACACTCATGTCATAATCCTTCAAGAGCTCTAACCACCTTCTATGACGAAGATTGAGATCTTTCTGGGAAAATATATACTGAAGGCTCTTATGATTTGTGAAGATGACTACATAAACACCGTATAGATAATGCCTCCAAATCTTTAAGGCAAAGACAACTGCTGCTAACTCAAGGTAATGAGTAGGATAATTCTTCTCATGGGGCTTTAACTGTCTGGAGGTGTAGGCTATGACTCTACCATGATGCATGAGGACACAACCTAAACCTACTCTGGATGCATCACAATATACTACAAATCCATCAGAACCTTCGGGAAGTGCTAAAACTGGAGCTGAGGTGAGTCGAGTCTTCAACTCCTGAAAACTCTTCTCGCAAGGTTCTTACCAATGAAACTTGACCTTCTTCTGATTCAATCTGGACATAGGAGATGCAATAGAAGAAAATCCCTTAACAAACCATCAGTAATAGCTAGCCAAACCCAAGAAACTCCTGATATCTGATGGAGAGACACGGCGAGGCCAGTTTCTTACCACTTCGGTTTTCTGAGGATCTACTCTAATGCCATCACTGGAAACAATGTGGCCAAGGAATTGTACTGATCTTAGATAAAATTCTCACTTACTGAACTTGGCGAACAACTGGTGATCCCTGAGAGTCTGAAGAACAATTATGAGATGGTCTAAATGATCATGCTCTGTGCGAGAATAGACCAGAATATCACCATTGAAGACTATGACGAATGTGTCCAAGTACTGCTTGAACACCCGGTTCATCAAGTCCATTAAAGCTGCAGGGGCATTGGTAAGACCAAAGGACATGACTAGAAATTCAAAGTGACCATACCGAGTACGAAAAGCTGTCTTCGGAATGTCACATTCTCTAACTTTGATCTGATGATAGCCTGATCTGAGGTCTATCTTGAAGAAATAACTGGCACCCTGAAGTTGGTCAAACAATTCGTGTATCCTAGGCAGCGGATACCTGTTCTTGACCGTGACTTTGTTAAGCTGGAGGTAATCAATACACATTCTGAGAGAACCGTCTTTCTTGCGCACAAATAAGACTGGCGCACCCCATGGGGATACACTGGGCCTGATGAATCCCTTATCTAAGAGATCCTTCAACTGATCTTTCAATTCCTTGAGTTCTGCTGGTGCCATTTTCTATGACGGAATAGAAATAGGCTAAGTATCTGTGAGAAGGTCTATGCCAAAGTCTATTTCCCTTTCGGGAGGAATGCCTGGAAGATCTTCGGGAAAAACTTCTGAATATTCATTAACCACTGGGATTGATTCGAGACTAGGAGATTTGGAACTGGAATCCTTACCATGCACGAGATGATACACACACCCCTTAGAAATCATTTTCCTTGCCCGAAGGTAGGAACCAAGCTGACCCCTGAAAGACAAAGTGCTACTCTTCCACTCTAGGACGGGCTAATTCGGGAACTGAAACTAAACTATCCTTTTTTTGCATTCGACTATGGTAAAGCAGGAATGAAGCCAATCCAAGCCGAGAATGACATCAAAATCAGTCATCTTTAACTCAACTAAATCTACTGATGTGGATTAGACTGAGAGACTTACTTGAAATTATGCTTACTAGAACGACATGAATACTGAAGAAAAGGAACTGTTCCTAAAATATCTCATAGCCTCTTGTACATAAATGTGGCATGCAACACACCCATGAACAAGACTCTACTAGATGCGGCTTTCAGAATTCCTAGGACTCTATTGAACCTTAGGCTCTGATACCAAGTTTGTAATGCCCCAATTTTCTGAATCGGAATGCAACACGGTGCTCGTGACCCCGAGGGACCACAAGCTAATCCATGACTTATATCTGTAACTTTACACTACATAATATATAAATAATACGTGGAAAACCTGAACATGTAGGCCATAAGGTTCAACTGAAGAGATATAGTAACATCCATGGGGTAACGAATACCCAAAACAACTAAATATAAAATGGAATACTAAATTTGATAGCTAAATCTGACTAATTTTGAAAGCCTCTAAGTACTGTCTGAATAAGGAGTTGAAGGAACATGTCTCCAACTAACTCCATAAAACTGAACTGAAGTAATAAATAAATAAATCAAATCATATTATCCTCGAATGGATGAGGACTCACTGCAATACTGCGACTGGAAAGCTACTGTTTGTTTGGAACTCGTGGCTCTGGACCTATGGTGTAACATGAAAGGAAAACACCATAGCACAAATACGTCAGTACAACTGGAGTACTGAGTATACGAGTGAGGTAGGCTAATGCAAAGGGTTTACATGCATGAATAATGCTAACTGACTGACTGATATGAATGTAAGAGTACAAACATACATACATAGTAACTGAGATCGTGAATAGATGGTAGGTAAATCTGTACACTAATACATGACTGGAACTGTAGTTTTGATAACATGAGAGACTGTGTCTGACAGTCCTAAATCTGGTAGAACTCTCTGAGTTCCGTGTTATAACTGAATTTGACTGTATCTAACAGTCCTTGTATACTGATATCTGAAGAACTGTCTGAGTTCTGTACTGAGACTGATACAGAAATTATGGGAGGCAGTTGTTTAACTGACATGCCCCATGTATACCATTACGGCTAAGCTGGGATCCAATCTCTGCCCCGACTGGAGGGGTGTCAATACCGCGCCATTGGTAAGAACAGTTTTGAGTGACCCTTAGCTGGTAGGTATTCAAAAGGAGAATGGTGGGAACCCTAAACTGACAGGTTAAGCCACCTCATCAACCCTAATCTGACAGGTTAAGATGTCTCAACCTACGCTGGCTACGTAGTTCTAGAACACAAGGATAACTATTAAGAATTACACCCTAAACTGGTAGGTGAGTTCCCATCCTTGGTTTCACTCGGAACTAACTTCTACTCCCATCTGAAGAGACTAAACATGATTTAACTGACTGTACATGGATAGATTAACTGACTTCCATTGACTTACGGAGTAGTACTATTATCTGAGAGTTAACTAAGATCATGAGATTTCTGAGGTTTCCTGAGTCACATGACTGACTAAGTTCTATAGATTATAGCTTGACTGAGATTATCATGACAACATGACATGGCTCTAGGGACACATCTATGTTTATTGGGTACAAATACCCCCAGGACTCGACAGAAGGAAACTGACACACATGACATGACTTGATCACAAGATTTGAGTCCACAATTCATAATATCATAAGTAGGGGATATCATATTTCATATAGTTATTCAATATCTTAAACATTGTAGGGAATGCATGGACATATTTCGTGTACATATTGTATATCTCCATTATCTTACATGTTTCATACCACCACAATAGCAACACATGAAAAGCATGGGATTCATATTGAAGTATATAGCTATCAGGGACTTGTCATTTAGACATCATAGAACCATAAAAACATGAATTTCTAGCATCCTAATCATTTTATCAAACACCTTGCATGTGTTCTTTACGGCATGGGTGAGTTTCATACTTGCACCATATTAAACCACCTAAAGTTCATGGTTTTCAATTAACAAACATATATATTCCATGAAAACACCTTTAGACATCACATTGAAACTTAAACAACAATCTTCAACCTATACATACTCATATCACTACAAAAAGTTTATAAAATAATATTTAAAACATGGTTCTTGAGGTCTATGAATGGATTGTATCCATAGATGAACACTACGCATACCTTAGAAAGGAAACCTTGATGATTTGCTGGAGAGTTCTTGGATTGGGAAACTTAATTCTCAATTATATTGGAAAAAGTCTTGAATCTTTCTTTTGAGAGATGAGTTTGATGGAAACCCTAATCTTTTGGTTTATAGTGTAAGAGAGGGTTTTTGAGATGCTTAACTGAAGAAAGATGGGAAAAATTATGCCTCTTTAGGGTTATAAGTCGTGGAAGGTAAAGGAAATGACTAAAATACCCTTATGAAATAAATTCCCAGTTGCTGAAAATCATAGCTGACGACATTTGTGACAAGGCATCAAAAATGTGACAGACCATCAAAAATGTCATCACACAAAAGCTAGATTCTGACTAAGGCTGACGACCTTCATGATAGGGCGTCACAAGTGTGGTAAGCTACAACAAATGTCGTCACTTAGGATCTGGTTTCTGCCTAAGGCTGACGACCTTCGTGATAGGGCATCACAAATGTGGTAAGCTACCGCGAATGTCGTCACACTATTTCCAGCCTGACATGCTGGAGTAAAATAGGAATAACTCTTTGCTTCGATATTGGATTTAGGCAAAATTGGTATCTTTGGAAAGATAATTAAATTATCTATCTATTTATAGGTCATGAGCTCAAAAATTCAAATTATAACGAGAGATATGCTTATTTGAAGTTGACTATACCAATATCCTTCTCAAGAATTCAATCGGTAAGGAATGTTTTGATTCGTCTGATAGCTGGGAGTTATTTGAAGCCTTAATATACATCTAACCTACTCATAAAACTATAAAATAACCATGATGTACTATGCATGAGTTTGGTACATGTCTCTAATATTGGTTTAGATTTTTTGGGGTATTACACTTTTCATTATTGTGATGATCATGTGAGGGTTTGGATTAAAATTATTGATGTCATACATGATATTTCACTATTGTGATTCTATGTGAGGGCTTGTTTAATGATCTATTAAGATTTGAGGTAATTTTGAAGAGACTTGAGTTCCTTTATACTATTGTCATTTTGATTTATTAAATGTTATTAAGCTGGTTTTAAGAGTTCATAATCATTCATTTTATTCATATTTATGGAACTAGTACCATTGAGAAATAAAAACTTTGAAAAAATGCACTTTATAAAATGTCTTAGCCGATGAATATACCGGTAAGGTAGACTGATATGATTATGATAGTATATGAGTTGCGAACCCCCCATGGGTCCTCTTCTATGAGATTATGATTGGAAGGTTTATACGAGATGATATTGGAACTTTACATACCTATCATTCCATTACATTACATTACTTCCATCTATCTTATGTGATTGATATTGTGTATTTTAGTCTTTATTTTATGTATATTTGTTGTGTAGTTACTTTTTATACTCTTATTATAGTTGTATTATTTATATTGTTAGGATATATATGACTTGATCTGCCTTTGGAAACTTTTCTATATGTAGGTGGAAGGTGCCCATAGTTTCCCTTATATATTTAGTTATCTCTTTGCTTGGTCAACCTATGATACCTATTGCATATAAGTGTATCGTACTCACTCCTACTTTCTATACCCTTTCAGTGTAGATACCAGTTTGAGTGCAAACTGTGAATCATAAGTTCGTATATTTTGAGCATTTCAAAGTTAGGGTGAGCTCCTATTTTGGAGTATATGCTTGGCTTCCTCCAGTTAAGTAAAGATTGTAATACCAGTATCGTACTTTAAGTAGGCAATGGCATTTCTTGCATTCACGGTCTTGATAAAGCAATGGTATTTGAATTAGTAGAATAAAAGAGGGTACAATAGGCATTACTCTGAATTTGGAATCAAATAATATTGGTGTTGTACTAATGGGTGACATTTTGTTGATACAGAAGGAAGTTCTATAAAAGCAATGGGAAGAATTGATCAGATATCCTTGAGTGAGGCTAATTTGGGTCGTGTTGTAGAATTTAAAATTCTTTAAATTCTATTACTAACAAATATTATCTAATTAGAATTCAAATTCTTAATTTAATTATAATTATTACAAGATAAATTAGGAGGAGTTAAAAATTTAAAAATTATTGGAGTTATCTTATCATTTCTATCTAGTCCTAATAGCATGATGTTAACAAAGAATCTCTTGTAGGAAGATTGTCTTTTATGTCTTTATTTTACATTCTGAGACAAAGTTTATGTATTTTTATATACTATGTTAGTTTCAGAATGCTCTTTACTCATGACACTAGATTTGGGATTAGAGTTGTATCTATTTTAGATTTTGGAGTAATTTCTTATTATTGGGCTGACTTTATCCTAAAGTCTTGTACTTCTTTAATATTTATCTTCTTTTCATCTTTCATATATCTTTGTGGTGTTATGATTACCTACCAAGGTTGGGTCAGGGTAGGTGTCATCATGATCTCAAATTCTAGGTCATAATAAATTGGTATCAGAGCTTTAGGTTCACCGATGTCATGAATTATAGAGCAAGATATCTAATAGAGTATCATATATTGATACATTAACATCAGTATATATCTTTGGAAGGCTATGGGGAATCTTTAGAAACACTTCACTATTTTAATTCCTTATTATGTGTATTATCCATGCCTAGTATTCTAAACTTGTATTTCACTTTTTCTACATAGATGCTGAGAATCGATCAAGAACTATTGAGGATACTGAGTTAGCACCTATTGTAGAAGTCCTAGTTAGGGGATGTGATAGGGTCATTTTCAAAATCAATAGAGGCTAGGCACGAGAAGCGAGTTCAACTAGAGGGCGAGCTAAGGAAACCTCTCCTAAGTTAGAGCTTAATCATGTTAATGAGGCTTATCAGCTAGAGGATGTGGGTCCAACCTAGTCCTTTTAAGGTTTTAGTGCCACACCAGTGTTACAAGATATTTTGATTCAAATTATGAGCCATTTTAATAGAACCTCTTGGATGATATCCTACCAGGTAACCAAATGGTTCTCAGATGAGAAAGGGTGTCCATCCACCATGATAGGTTTATATTCATGGTTTTTAGACTCTCAAAGAACAACTAGATACTGTTATGTCCCCATGTGTTGAGGTATTTACTGCTATACTTGTTATTCCACCTATATCTCCTATTTTAGTGGTGTCTACTGATGAGCTAAATAGGTTTGATAGATTCATGAGATTGTCTCCTTCCAAGTTTAGTAGTGATATTGATTCGTTTATGAGTTCTTAGTCTATTGCCAGGAGAAGTTGCATCATCTCAGTTCGCTTGAGTCCCATGGTATTAATCACACTACCTTCTAATTGACTGATGTGGCTAAGTAATGGTGGATATCTTTTGTCAGTTTTAGACCAATGGGTTCCCCTTCTTTGACTTGGAATTAATTTCTAAAGATGTTCCTCAAGTGGTTTGTACCCTTTAACTTGAGAGAAAAGCTGAGGGATGAGTTTGATGATTTAAAATAGGACTCTATGACTATTGTTGAGTATAAGGCCCATTTCCATGACTTGTCTAGATATTATACATCTAGTATTTTCGTAGAGACCGAGAGGATCCAAAAGTTTGCTAAGGGTTTGACTGCTTCTTATTATTTTCTGATGGCTCAGTTAGTGGTTGTAGGTGGTTCTTTTTAGAGTATTATGGATCATTCCAAGATGATTGAGACTATACTTAGAGTGGGGGGTGTAAGAGGGGATTTTGATAGGAAATTTTAGTAGTTATTCATCCTGAGGTAGGGATTTTTTAAGAAGAGGTTCTCTTGGTTACCATAATAGATCAATTCAGGAAACTTTATAGGGTTTAGATAGTAGGTTTGTGTGTTTTAAAGCTTCAAGTGGTCAGAGATTAGGTCATGTAGACTGAGGGTCTTATTTTGATTCATTATTTTTATGAAGGTCATTCTAGTTCTTCTAGGCCCTCACATTGTGATTTATTTAGTAGGAGATTTTCTATGTATGATAATTTTAGACACTTGGTATGACTCAAGGGTACCAATCGTACCCTTGAATATGACTTGTGGGGTGTATTAATGGTTTAATCGTACCCTAGGAAGCATGGTTGGCTTGGATAATGCCTAAGATATGACTCACTAGGGTACGAGTCATATAGGAGCATACGAGTGGTGTAAGGCAAGTCGTATGGTAAATGATTGTCTTGGTCTTGTGGAGGTTATGGTGTAGGGAAAGTCGTACGGTCAAATACTCTCTCAAACTTGCACTTGAAGATTAGAGGCTAGGGTTTATTCATATGTTCTTCAAAGGGCTCAAAGGTCAAAATTTCTTTCGTGAATCTTCTTGTCTAAGGCATGTACTCCTCCCCTCATTGTTAGTTACAACTAAAGGCATATGTATTGTGTTTTAAATATTGATTTATAAATCATGAATGGTGGGTTTCAAAATATATGTTGAGGGTCTTCATGCATATGGTTTGGTATTGGTTTAAATCATGTTTTTACATATTTTTGGTAACGGTTTGCATATGTGGTTATTGGTTGGTTAAGGTTTAACAAAGAGGGTCTTGAGTAACCCTAATTATGGTGGTTTATATATTGATTTTGGTTTTCGTAAAGGTATGCCCTCAACTTGTTTGATAAAGTGCCTCAAAGAATGTTTTTACTCTATTGTTGATCTTTCATTGGAATTCTTGCATGGTTTGGTTTGGTAATGGAATCTTAAATGGATTTGGATGGTTTTGCATGGTTTAAATAGTATAAGTTCTTTAAATGTTTGGCATGGTCTAAAATGATTTGGAATAGTTTAAAGGGGTAAAGGTTTTGGTGGTCATGGTTGGTCTATTTTGAAAACCTTGGGGATACTTGGAGATCCCTTAAGTGAATGCATTAATGGAATTGATTTACATTGTCTAGAAAGATAAAAATCTAAATAGTTATGCTTGTGAGGAACATGGAAGCCTCCCCACTGGTTTAATATGGTAAATGAAAGGGCACTTGAAAGTCCCCGTAAACCTCTACATGGATGGCTATGGAAAATACTTGCAAGTAAGGGATTGGTATGACGATACCAATATTAATGGCCTTGGTTAATAAATAGATAATGGTTTGGTTATTTGGAAGTTGGTTTTAAATTAGGAAATAATGGCGGGAGGTGTAGGTAAGCCATGGAAGTTGGAGATCCTGGGTGGACCAAAACCATAAAACTTATATTTGCCAATATGAGGTTGGTTTTGGTGACCGTGTGCATCATGTCACTCTATATTTAGGGGATGTACTAGTCATCCCAAGGTTTTCTTCCCTGGTCGTGCGGCTACACATACTGGGGATCTTTAGCAAGGGATAGTGGATGTTGGACTGAAGTGGTGAGCTTCCATAGTTCGGAAAATATCTATTTTATGTCATGGTTTATTTTTCATGTCTCTTGTCTTTCATAGACTATTGTTTTTGGCTATGGTCGGAGGTATATCCCGACTAGGTACTCTTTGGTTGGTCTTGAGGCTTTGTATGGACAATTGTAGACTTGGGTATGGCATGGATGGTTTATGTTATATATATATATATGCATACATTAGATTATCACAATTGGTGTTGGTTATTGGTTTCCGCATTGGTTTGGTTGGTTATTGGGTGGTTGGACTTGGTTGGGTTGGTCTCAGATATAGACTTATCCCAAAGTCACCACATGATTGGATACACTATCTTTTTATATGTTCGTACTTCAGCCGACTCAAAGTATGTGTTTGGTGGTTGGGTTGGGTAACGGGGGCGGTTCCTAGTCCTGGTTAGACTTGGGATTGCCCATTGCGACAAGTCCCTAGTTCGGGTCGTGTCTAATAAGATAAAGTCCAAAATCAATCCCCAAATGAGGAGCTCATACGTCCTCCGAATTAGCCTCGATCACAACAGGATCTCATGCTCTACGGGCCACACTTGAACTAGGACAATCACTAAAAGGATGTAGAAAGTAGGAATTAGTACAATCCACTTGTACTCAATAAGTATCATATGAGGAAAGAAAAAAACTAAATAAGTAAGGAATACTATGAACACACTTGCATATGCATACAAGAAAGTTCCCAATGGTGGCTCAAATCGTATCTCCTAACAATTCTACAAGTATAATATCTGTATAAGAATAAATACACACAAATATATAAGAAAAGACTAAATACACAATAACAAACACGTAAATAGAAGTGCAAATGATGCAATGTAATGCAATGGAATGATAATGAAGTAATCCATCAGATGGCATCTTCTATAGACCTTTTGAGCATAAGCTTCTAGGTTTGGTCCCATGGGCGATTCACAACCCATATACTTTCACCATATCAATCTCATATCTTAATCAATCTTGATGACACATTCTTTGATATAGGATTTTATAAAATGCCTCATTTTTTTTTCAAAATCAAAGTTTCTCTATGGTACTGATTCCATGTATACAGATGAATGAAATAAGAATGCATTCTCATAACCAAAGCAATATTATATAATGAATCAATGGAATGATGGTATTAAGTGCTCAAATCTCCTCAAAATTTAATAGATCATGATATAAGCTATCACATGGCACCATAGTAATGAAAATTCTTGTAAGACATCAGTAATATCATTTCAACCCCCATTTTAGACATCATAATAAGATAGATGCCAAAGAATGCTCAAATAAGACTAATATCAGTATACACGAGTATCACCACCAAAATCATCTCTCAAGTCAAATAAAATGATCACACAATCCTCTACATATGCTTCACAATAATAATAATAATAATAATCTTTGAATTCAATAATAATATTTACATAAGTCCCCACATGGGCAACACAATAAAATAACTATCTCAAAAAATGAATCTCATGATACAGTCCTCAACCCATAACATATTTTATATGAATGGCTAACTATCTATCCTAGTCTAAAGATAGTATCAAAAAATATTTTTTGAGTCAAAAGGAGTCTAATCATACCCATATTAGTTAATTTCGTTCATAGTTTGAAAATGACCCCAAAGGAAAAGGGCAAAATCAAATTTATTTTTAAGTGTCAACAATTCCATACTTCAAGGACCCTATGAAAACCCATTAAAAATAAGTGGAAATAGAGATTTTAATCATCAAACCATCATTTTCTCACTTTACCTGGTGAAACCCCAAAACTTCGAGTATAAAATAAGAATTTTGAAGATGATTTTGAGATAAAATCAATGAATAATGATTGAAATCAAGTTTAGAAGCATACCCAAACACTTTCAATGAAAATCTCTCTTTAAAATTTTCAATACCGAGGTTTATAAGTCCAAAAATTGGGAAAATTTGAGAAAAGGAGGTCTTACACTATCAACTGAATAATAACTCATTCGCAATTGTGGTCACTTATGTTGTAACTTGACCCAAAACCCTTGGTGAACACAACCACAGCCTTGAGTTCGCAATGACTTAAATTCATAACCATTCACAATTGCAGCCCCTCTACTGAATCTCAATTAAGAAAATAATCCTTATCAGCAAACACAATGAGGCTCTAGCGAACACAAAGAAGGTGAGGTAGCTGCACCGGAAACAATAGTTCAGCAGCTAAGGGGAATTTTCAAAATTCTTTGAATAAACCCTTGGGATTTGCTCAGAACCCCACAGAAATAAAACGATAATACTACAAGGATAATTTTGATGTTTTGGACTCAATTTAACCATCAGATTTATCAAAAGAAGTCATTTTCAACAAGTTAACCTCCAAGACCCCTTTAGGCTAAATTTAACTAGTTTCTTGTCAAGAGCTCAAAACTTAATATAAGGGCTCGAAACTTAAACCAACCATTCTAGTAACCTAAAATTAACATTTTAAATCTAGTCGAACTAACAAAATTTGTCACGACCCAAATCAGGGCCTGGCTGTGACGGGTATCTCAAGTCTACCGAGGCCCGGAGATCACCCCCTTTGCATATCCAAATAGAACATAACACACCTGACAATGGCTGAATATCAAACATATAACAAGATAGAAAGTAATAAGTTCAAAGACATCTAAGAGTGTCAACATCAATACCCAATCTGCAGTAATATCTACAAAATCTCTAAACTAATAAACAACCTATGTCAGGACATGCCCCCGACCCTGACAATGACAATGACAATGTAAATGTGAAATCTTCAATTCTAATTTATGGAAGGAAAAAATAATGGAATGATCAAGTCTTCCAGAGAATGGAAGATCACCACTTCACTGCAATGACCAACTCTGAGAACACCTATTACTACGAAAGAAAAGTAGAAGTGCCTTTGGACCCTGTATCACGTGGGGATACAGCATCCGGAGATGGTTAGTAGGGTGAGCACTAGCATGTAACTCAGGATAAGGGTAAAATAATGTTAGTCAAAAGTTTAATTTCGAACTTAATGTACATGTTCACATACATGCATACACATATATAATAGATGCTGGAGTGGGGAACAAGGTTTAGCATGATAGTAAAACATTATCCTGGACTATGTAGCTCAACTGCCATAAACAGGCACCCAGGGACAATATGGGTTTAGCGCCCCTACTGAAAGGGCCGCAATTTGTATTAGCCGCACGAACCATAGGTATCAAGAAAGACCAGGAAATACCCTGACCGTACGTTAATACTAGATAAAAATATATCAATAGTGTAAACTATGCACACAGTCATCAAGACCAACCCTCACGTCAGCAAATGTTAGTTTCCAGTATATGTTATTCAATTCCCATACCTTTACGGCTTTGCTACATAACCTCCATTAATCCTAATTAACACAAGTTTCACATAACCCATTCATTATCTAAGGAATTATATATTAAGAGATACCACAAGTATCGTCATACCATTTATCTTACAAGGTCATAATAATGCCATTACAATTCCATTAACTTGGGGAATGCCTCGACCCCTTTTTGTTCATTAAATCAAATTGGTGAAATGCCTCGACCTCCTTTAATTTATCAAATAAAATTAGGGGAATCCCTCGACCCCCTTTGTTCACTAAATAAAAACATAGCAACAAGGCCTTTCAAATCCATGTTCATTATTAACCATCTATGCAATACAATAGCATAGGCGAGTAAGTCAAACCAAGTGACAATTCCACTATTCAAAATTATTTACACAAGTAGGTTGAGGGAATATAATTATTTAAAATCAATTTCCAAGTTCAAAACATCAAATTGGGGGATTACCTCAACCCCCATTCCAATTCCCACTCCCATAAACCCCATTAGTTCAAAAACATTCAATTTAAAGCATGAACAACTCATTAAAACCATAGGAAAACAATTCAAAGATAAACCATTCCAAAACCCTCAACCCATGTCAAAACCCATATTAAAGTCCATACAATTAAACCATTTAAAACACATTATTTTCACAAAATATGATTTGGGGAAGATTAACATGCCTGAAAGTATCACAATTATGGAGAGAAGTCACCCTTGAGAGCCCTTATTGACTAACTTCTTGAAAACCCTTAGTGTTCTTGACCTTGGGAGTTATAAAGAGGTTGAGAATTTATTTTGATTTGTTTCAGAGTGATAATGATAGCCTAAAGGGGTTTTAAGTTCTGGGTCATGATTGGGGAAGAGGGGAAATATCCAAAGTGCCCTTAATGAAACACTAAAAAATTTTCGCCAGCTGCTATGGATGACCTTACGATTCATAAGGTCACCTTATGACATGATCTATAATAGTAGTCTGGACAGTATCCATGGGGCACCAACACTGGTCTGACTATGACTCACACCCTATGACTCATATTCAGACCCTACGACTCATTGGGTTCAACCATAATCAAGGCAGAATAAATTTAGCACTACACTTGTTAGGCTATGAATAAGCATGATGCAACTCATAGTGAGGCTAGATGACTCGTATAGTCTCAATTATGATCAGAATAGGAACCTAGCCAAATACACTGGTCAGGCTATGATTAGGGTCCTACAAATTGTAATGGCATGCTACTACTCGTAGAGAGAGTCGTAATCTAGGCAGTGAGCTCAAAGATCAAGAATATTTTTAGGACCAAAAAACTGGGGTGTTACATTCTCCCCATAGGTTCATTCATCTCCGAATGATGAAATGAGGCATCTCTTAGCACGATTTAACACAGAACACAACCGCACTTACCTTTAACAAAGAAATAAAACAAAAATGTTAGGGAATTCACATACCTCAAGCACGATTATCAAAAACAGGAAACAAGAATGGATATTTTGACTTCATGTACTCTCCGACTTTTCAAGTAGCTTCTTCGACCTTATGATTCCTCCATAGACCTTTCACTGAAGCCACATCCTTAGTCCTTAGATGACCAACTTGCTTATCCAAAACCTTAATGGGGACTTTTTTATAAGACTAGAAATCTGAAACACCAACACTCTCCAAAGGAATAATCAAGGAAGTATTATCCACACATTTCCTCAACATTGAAATATGAAAGACTAGATGAATAAAGCCCAACCTAGAAGGCAAATCAAACTCATAAGCTACATGTCCCACTAGCCTAAAAAAATAAAAGGGACCAATATACTGGGGACTGAGCTTTCCCTTCTTACCAAACCATATCACTCTCTTCATGGGAGATATGTCACGCCTCAAATCCTATTAAGGCGGACAGGAACCCATAGACGTAAAGGCCCGAGACAACCAATCCATAACCTTGTACTTCTCAAGCATGTAACTATGATAACCAAAGGTTCTGACAAACATGATATTATATATCGATGAGAATAACTACGTAAGCAAGCACAAAATTATATACAACACTTGACCGTTGGGGACACCATGTCTAAAAGACAAAACACTACCATGTTTAACTTTACATTAGTCTATAGAGCCTCTAAAAGATACATAGACTTAGTTCGGGTCGGGACATACCCTCACCCTACTCTCGACTACTGCAAAATACCAAAATATATGGAAGAGACTCAGAAAGCCCCGAATCAACCTGGAGCTCACCAATAGTCACTGAATAGCCTGTGCTCGTACTAGCGAGGTGTATTTATTGAAGTACCTGTGCCTATGGTATAAAATATAGGTCCCCCGTGAGGGACGTCAGTATGAAAATATATATTGAATATATAAGGCTAAAGGTAACAACACATGATACAAGAGCTCAGTAGAAATCAGATACAACTGTATAAGTAGTACTAGTAGACCACCTTTATATAAACTTATGGGACGACGTACATTACATTTTTTTCTTCATTTTTTTTACCTTTCTTACTTCATAATCTTTGTAAGCCATATAATGTAAATGACCAACTGATCAGTGGTAAATAGATAAATCAGGATCGGTACATGCTAGTCTTACACCCCTAAGTTGTCACCCACATAGAAACATTGGGATCGGCCCATGCTAGGCTTATGCCCCTGAGTTGACACCCACATATAAAGGTATCGAGATCGGTCCATGCTAGGCTTATGACCCTGAGCTTCCACTCGTTTTACAGATTTACGTTACTTAGTTTATTTAGCCTTTGAGATTGTTACTTTGGTGGTCATAACATTATGGTATCTTGAAACAATAATCTACCAATAAGAGACATGTAAATAGGCACTGAATTCAACAACAATGAGGTGGGGAGTTGTTGGAACACAAATGAAGTATTTAGGAGCTGAAAATACACATGGGTCTTATTTGAGTGAACAAAGAACTTTGGAAATTTTCTAGTGAAAATAGACGTGCAGGTTCAATAATAAGCATATATTGAGGTGTTTTAACACATTAAAGAGTGGGAATACGGTCATTGGCTACAGGGAATGTAATGTGCTGAAATTATGTATTGTTTGTTATAGGATAACCTTGGAAGCTTACTTGATGGAACAAATGTTCAATTTCATGCCAAAGAGTGCAAAATAGAGTATGCCTTACATACCTGGTTATATAACTCCGAAACTAACCCAACTTGACTTCCCTCCTTTTAGATTACTTATCTACAATAGAATATATGGTAAAGTAGTATTAGCAACCAATCAATACATTTGGGCTACTTAACTTCACAAAAATAGTAACCATGCAGTAAGCACTTAATCTATCAATCAAGGGTGTTATTTTAACCATTTTCTTCTCCAATTACACCCACATACCATACATGTTCTTATAAGATTCATCGAAACTACCTCACCTTCATTACACCCTCCAAACAATATGCAAGACAGATTGGGCAGTAAATACATGCAATAATTAGTTCAGTGGTGTACCGCCACATCTTTCTTTTATATTTCAATTCAAACTAGTCAGACCTTTCTCCAACATCAACCTGGTATCCCATAACATATACATACAAAACAGTTCACAAAAAAGTCCCAAATCCCTTTTTTTGTAGTAATCAATTATTGAACTCATAATCTCTTGAGTTCTCAATAACAACACATCCATAATTCTTTCCCAAATTCATACATAAGGAGAACAAAATGGATAGTCACCTTACCTTAATTCTTCAACTTATTCTTTTAATTTGAACTCCTCAAGAACTTCAACTTTCACTCTCCTTCACACTTTAAACCAAAGAAGAAAAGAAATATCTTAATGACAAAGAAAAAGTGAACAAGTAGCTTGTTCCATATTCTTCCATAAATTAATAATTAAGCACTTACAGCATGTTTTTCTAATCTTTCATGAGATAATTAAGCTAAACCATAAGTGTTTTCACTTACCTTTGGTTGCAAAAGTTAGGGTTTCTCCAAGAACCCTAGAAAGGAAAATTGGCCTGCTCCTTGTTGTTTAAAAAATAGAGAGAATTTGTGAAGTAACCCTTTTTTGTGACTTAAGAATGAGGGAAAATGACCAGCAATTTGGCCTTATAAAGTCCCTAATTTTGGCCATCCACTTAGCTGATTTTGGACCACAAGTTTAATCAAATTGGTCCAAGTAGGTGATGCACCTACTTAAGGAGTTCAAGAAGCTCAAAATGTCAAAGTAGGTAATGCACCTACTTGCTTAATTTCTTAGTTGGGCTCAATTATATTTGGGCCTTGGCAGATTTGCGCATTGGGCCCTTTCTCCATTTTCCTTCTTCTTTTACTTAATTTGGGTCCAAATAAGTATACTAATAAAGGCCCAAATCTGATTCATGGACTTGGTCCATTAACTTGGCTCATATAACCCAAATAGGTGACTCACCTACTAGCTTAATTAAGTCAAGCAAGCACCACAATATTTCATTCCATTTCCAGCTCCTAATCACCTTAATCTAACTTACAACCTGTACACACTTGGTCACTTTAAACTTTAGATTCAAATATCGACTTACGCTTCCAAGTTAAATAGTTGTATCGATGTTAACTTGATCGTGTCACATAAAAAGGTACTGGAAGCATCTAGAATTCCATCTACACCATTAATATCCACATAATAAATCTCATCTATTACCTACCACAAGGCTATACCAAGTTACATATAAATAGAAAAAGTACATGCAACGTACGGGGTGTGACAAGATACCTTCAAGAACACCAAATCATCCACATTAAAGTCCAACTCCCTACGCCTTACATCTGCATAGGACTTTTGGAATCTTTGGGCAGTCTTAAGTCTATGCCAAATCACCTTCACCTTTTCCATGGCTTAGTAAAGCAAGTTGTGACCAAATAACCCATTCTCACCAACCTCAAACCACCCAATAAGATACCTACACCTCCTACCATAAAGGGACTTGAAAGGAGCCATTCTAATACCATAGTGAAAACTATTATTATAAGCAAACTCTATGAGAGGCAAATGATCAACCCAGCTACCATCAAGCACACAAGATTTTAGCATATCTTTTAAAGTCTGAATTGTCCTCTCTGCTTGACCATCTATTTGAGGATGAAAAATGGTGATAAGGTTCACCTTAGTCCCCAAACCTCTCTGAAAAGAATGCCAAAAGTGATATGAGAACTATGTACCCCAATCAGATATGACAGAAACTAGAGCACCATTCAACTTGATGATTTTTTGAATGAAAAACTTAGCATAATCCTCTGTCAAATAAGTAGTCTTTATTGGCAAGAAGTAACCAAACTTAGTCATCCTATCGATGATGACCCAAATTGAATCAAACTAATTCTGAGATCGTGGATTATCGAAAACAAAATCCATATTGATCAATTCCTACTTCTACACAGTCAACTCATTCTCTTGAGATAAATCACCAGGCCTCAAGGGTTCAACCTTTACTTGTTGACACACTATTCACTTAGCCATAAAATTCTCCACATCCCGCTTCATGTTATTCCACCAATATATTTCTTTCAAATCATGGTACATCTTCAACGAACTAGGATGAACAGTATACCTCGACTCATGAGCCTCAACCAAGATCCTCTCTCGCATCCCATCAAAATCAAGAACACACAATCTACCTTGGTAACTCAAGTTACTATCACCATCAATCCCAAAAGCCATTACCTTCTAGTGACCCACATCATCCTTGATTGTCATTAGAATAGGATCTAAAACCTACTTCTCCTTTACCTCGGCACCTAGAAAGGACTTTTCTACCTCTTAAACAGTCACACCACCATCCTCAGAATCCAAAAGGCAAACTAAAAGATTAGACAAACAGTGAATATTCTTTACCAAGCCTTGCTTCTCCTCATCAATATAAGACAAGCTCCCTATAGATAACCTGCTAGAAGCATGAAAAACTATGTTAGCTTTACTTGGATGATAATGAAGACCCATATAATAGTCCTTGAGCAACTCAAGCCATCTTCTTTGCTTGAGAATCAACTCTTTATGTGTGAACAAGTACTGCAAGATCTTGTGGTCTGAGAAGATGTCAACATGAACCCCATACAGATAATGACACCAAATTTTCAAAGAAAAGACTACTGCCAATAACTCCATGTCATGAGCCAGATAGTTTTTCTCATGCACCTTTAGCTGCCTAGAAACATAGGACAAAACCTTGCCCCGCTACATCAACACACAACCCAGTCCCACACGAGATGCATCACAATAAACAACAAAGCTATCAGTACCCTCGAGTAAGGTTAAAACATGAGCTGAAGTCAACTTATTTTTCAAATTCTCAAAACTACCCTTGCAAGCATCAGACCATAGAAACTTCTCCTTTTTCAGAGTTAATCTAGTCAATAAGGCAGCAATCGAAGAGAAACTCTCCACAAACCTCCTATAATATCTGTCCAAGCCCAAGAAGCTCTAAATATTGGTTGGAGTCATGGGTCTAGGACACTTCTTAACCACTACAACCTTTTGTGGATCCACCATGATGCCTTCACTAGAAACAAAATAACCCTAAAAAGTAACATTATTCAACCTGAACTCATAATTCAAGGACTTATCAAACAAATACTAATCCTTAAGGGTCTGCAACTTTATACGAAGGTGATCGGCATAATTTGCCTCGCTCTTAGAATATACTAGGCAGTCATCAATAAACACAATGAAGAATAAGTCCAAAAACTGACAAAATATCAAGTTCATAAGATCCATACTACCGCTAGTACATTAGTCAACCCAAAGAACATCACCAAAAACTTGAAATAACTATATCGGGTTCGAAAAGCAGTCTTAGGGATATCCACCTCCCTAATCTTTAACTAATGATAGCCCGGCTAAAGGTTAATCTTTAAAAAATACGTTGCACCCTATAGCTAGTTAAATAGGTCATCAATCTTAGGAAGATGATACTTATTCTTCATTGTCACCTTTTTCAACTGGCAGTAATCTATACACATTTGAAAGGAACCACCCTTCTTACACACAAAGAGTACCAGTATGCCCCACGAGGAGACACTAGGGCAGATAAAACCCTTATCAAGAAGATCTTTCAAATTCTCCTTAAGTTACTTCAACTCAATTGGATCCATTCTATAGGGAGGGATAGAGATAAGATGAGTGTCTGAAAAAAGATCGATTCCAATATATATTTCTCTATCGGGAGGGACACTAGGAAGATCATCAGGAAATACTTCAAAAACTAATTAACTATAAGGATAGATGAAAAGGAAAGACCTTCTAATTTAGAATCTCTAACCCAGACTAAGTGACAAAAACATCCCTTGGAAATCAACTTTCGTGCTCTAAGATAAGAGATGAACTTTCTCTTAGGCACTAGGGAGCTCCTTTTCTACTCAATAACCGGTTTATCTGAGAATTGGAAACTAACCCCTTGGGTCCTACAATCCAGAGATGCATAGAATGAATAGAGTCAATCCATCCCTAAGATAACATAAAAATCTAATATCTCCAACTCTATCAAATCCACCAATATCTTTCTATCACAGATAACTACCATACAACCCCTATAGACTCTCCTAGCCATAGTAGAGTCACCACCGAGGTAGTGATAGAAAAAGGATTAGGAATACACTCAAGACTAAGATCCAAAATGAATAGCCACATAAGGGGTCATATAAAAAAGGGTAGACCCAGGATCTAGCAAATAATACACATCACGAGAGAAAAGTTTTACCATACTAGTGACAACATAAAGAGATACCTTTAGAGTCCTGATGGGTGGCAAGAGCATAAAGATGGTTCCAACCATTACCAGAGCCAGAAGTAGCACCCTTTGGTGCAGGAGCTGAAGAAGCAGTAATCCGGACCTTATTATCCCCCAATAGCAATATTGTCGGAGGGATAATTCTTCTGAATATGGCCAGGCTGGCCGCATTTAAAACACTTATTTACCCCTTCATCATAAAAACCATGGTGGAACTTACCACAAAATTTTCAAGGAGGATATGACAGAGATGACTAGCCCCATTGGCCTGAGATTGGGCACCTTGTGCCTTAAACCCACTGTTTCTTTGGAAGCAGCAATCACCAAATGACTTAGGATAGGGAGAACTAGCCGTATAAAAAGAAACAAATTTCCCCACTTATTCTTCGACCATTTCCTATCATCCTTACCACTATTCTATTGGCCTTCACCCTTCATAGAATACTTGAACCTCTTACTTTTCCTTTCCCTTATTTGACTTGTTTCTTTTTTTCATATTTGACCTTCTGCATATAAACCACAAGCCTAGAGATATTTATGTCACTATTTACTAAGAAAACTTTGCACTCTAGCACCAAGTCCTAAGACAAATTGTAATACCCCAAACTTTCTCTAGCTTAATTTTGTCTCTAGAATATTAAGGGATGGACTCCAAAATGAATAATATTTGATTCAAATAGAATTTTCTTGATTATGAATTTTCATCGTATGGAAAATTGAATAAGTTTTCCATTGATACCCAATTCGCCTAAATCCAACACTCAGTGAAGAAGTTAGGATATTTTTAGTGAGCAGTGTGTCAATTGGGTAGTCACCGCGTCGCGGTGAAGGACAATATCACAATTATTGAATTCTAATAGCTCACTGCGATTGAACTGTATCATGATGAGAATAGCAATGGAAAGGCCACCTCATCACAGCATTTGCCAAATCAACGTTTGACAAATTCCAGTGGGTCACCGCGATTGCACCGCATCGCGGCGAACCCCAAAACAACAATTGTCCATGTCTAGTAAGTGACCGCAATTCCACCACGTCGTGGTGGGTATCACGATGACACACTCACCGCATCACGGTGAAGCCTTAAACGGCATTCCAGTTATGAATTTTAACTTCCAATGGAAGTTCAGTCTTTTGCTTAATCCCCCAAATCGTAAAAACAGAAGATTTATGATGATATTAAGAAAATTATACCTTTTTTCATCAATTTCTCTCAATTTAAAACCCTAAGCTTCAACCTTCATCTCCAAGAATCCCAAGATTTCACCATCCTTTCTCCAAATTAGTTCCAGATTCAAAACTTTCAATCCAAGAATTCTAAGAATCAACCTTCAAAGGCACAAATAGCATCTCAAACCAAGCTTGTTCATCAATTAAGGTATGTGGAGTTTGAACAAGGATAAATCTTTCGTCCTTGTGCCCAAAAACTTGATTTTTATTAAAGATTACATGATTTTCAAGTTAGGGTTGATACCCAATTCTTATAATTTTTGGTTTATGAATTTATCATGTTATTTAAGGCTTTAATTTCAAGAGATTTACATATATCCATGTTTGAATTCATGAGATTCCTATTATGAGCTATATTCCACTATTTTGATTGAGATTGTTGAAAGCTTTTAAGATGATTGTTGAGCATGAAGTTAAAATATGGGTTTTGATGCATTAAAGCTTTATATTTTGAGTCCTACGTATAAGTGATGAGTTTATAAGGAGATTATGATCTCAAGTTTTATTGATAAGTTTCATAAGTGCTTTCAAAAGCAAAGATTGATCTTTTGATACTAAGCTAAGCTAAGGAATCCACATTTTTTCACATATTTTAAGATTTAAAGAAGAGAAGTATAATCAGTTTTAATTATAAACCTTTATGCTATTTCAAGGTGGATTTCCTAAAGTTCTGAGCGTAAGTATGGGAGTAGTATTTAGCACCGAGTTGGGTATGATTCCAAGGTATAATGCCCCAGAACTACGTACCATAGTAGGTTTATGATTTTCCCATAGTGGGCTAAGATAGTTATTACTTAAGTTAAGGTTCTATTCTAATGGCAAGGGTAGAACAGCTCTCCCCAATGTGGGCAAGACGTTGGACTCTATGTCATCTCACATGGTTTATGTTGGTTAGAAGAAAATCCCAAGCCCAAAGTCCTCAACTCCCTAAGTTACAAAGTCCAAGATTTCCAAAGTCTCCAAGTCTCAAATAAAGTAAATGACTGAAAAGCTTTTAGAAAACTAAGTGTAGAGGCTCACAAGATTTACTCAGATTACGCTTTACAGAAAGGTATTAGTTTCAGATTTTAGATTTAAATGTTAGTTGTTTCTACACTTAGCCAGTATGACTTAAAGAGAGGGTATAAGTACAATCCTTAGAACCAAATGTCATGACTCACTAGATTTATAAATCTTGATTTGCTATGCATGATTTCAGATTTTAGTATTTTAGACAGTCCAGCTTAGGTGAGTCATTTACATTTAGCATGCATGGTTTTATAAATTATGATGATGTTTTCTTATGCATTACACCCCCATATACTCAGTACATCCTCAAAGTACTGATCCACATATATGTCTATGTGCTACATTGTCTTATAATGTAGGTTTAGGTGCTCAGCGTCAGCAGCGTGAGTAGTTCGAGCATCTCTATCTACGCTTCCATAGTTGGTGAGTCCTCATGATTCAAGGGCCTACTTCTTCCTATTTTCCATCTTTCATAGTAATTGACTCACTATTTACCATTTAATCTAAGTCATTTAGGGGGTCTATCCCAATGGCTCTCTAGTTCTTTAGTAGTAGAGGCTTGTCGAACTATTAGTTGATTTCCAGACTTTCAGTATTTATCATTCAGACAGTGTTTTCAGTTTATTTTAGTTCATATTTGATATAATACAGTACTATTTCTTGATTGGTTTATCTTGAAGTAAGCTTCAGATTTAGTAACAGGCTCAAAGGGTTAGCTTGGGGCTACTCATAGCCTTGAGCACCGTGTGACATCTCGGGATGAGATATCAGGGTGTTACACAAACCCAAAACAAACTTCCTCATCCTATCCCTCATGCTACACCAGATCAGGAGTATAATGGGACAATTGATAAAAGTTCAAGGCATACTCTTTCACTATAATCCTTCCCTGTTTCAGATTCACAAACTCCTCAACTTTGTCCCCACTCAACTCTTGAGAAAAGAAATAATCCAGGAAGGTACCCAAAAACTCATCCCATAGTTCCAACCCTGCATCATCACCCTAGACTGGTCCCACTCCTTATACTACTGATACTCTACATCCTTCAGCTAATATGTGGAAAATTCCACATCCTCAGAGTCAAAAGTGTGCGTAACTCAAAATATCCTCTCCATCTCATCTATGAATCCTTGAGGATCCTCCTCAACCTTAGATCCAGTAAAGGTCAGAGGGTTGAGACTCATAAATTTCCCGACTCAAGAAACCTCAGAAGAACTCATAGTAGTACCAGCAAAAACTGACTAACGTGTCAGCAATGTCACCAACTAAGTCAACAGATGAATAGATCAATGAAACTTAGCATTAGAAATGTCTTCTTAGGGTAGTAAGGCATGATCACCATCGGCTCAAGGATCCCAAGAGAACTGGTAGGGACTAGTGGAACTCTACATGGGGTAGTAGAATCAGGAGCTAGAGCCCTAGATTGGGATGAATTCCATAAGTAGGATGAGTTCCGTCCACATTGTCCTTAGATGGGATTGAAGAAGTTCCACGAGCATCAAATCTCTGGGGAGACATGATTTGTAATGCAAACAAATGTAGATTAGAGGAATTTCAATACCTTAGACTCTATAGCCCGAAAGTACAACATAAGAAAGATAAAAATTCATAAATGTCTCGTAGCCTCTCTCTCATAAGTGTGGCATGCTACACACCCATAAAAAAGACTCTACTTAACACGACTTTGTTGATACCCAATTGACCATAGACCTAGGATATGATACCAAATTTGTCATGATCCAAACTAGGTACTGACCGTGACGGGTATCGTAAGTCCACAGAGGACTGGAGACCACCCTCTTTGCCTAGCCAAACAAAACATAACACACCTAACAATGGATGAATACCATACGTATAACAAGATAGAAAGAATTAAGTTAAAAGAAATCTAAGAGTGTCAACATCAATACCCAATCCACAGTAATATCCATAAAGCCTCTAAATCAAAAAAACAACTTACGTTGAGACATGCCCCCGACCCTGACAATGACAGTAACAATGTAAATGTGAAGTCTTAAATCCTATTTTAGGGAATGAAAATCTAATATAATGATCAAGTCTTCCATAGAATAAAAGCTCACCACTTCACTACAATGATCGACTCTGAGATCACCTATTACTGCACAGAAAAAGTAGAAGTGCCTTCAGACCCAGCATTACATGAGGATACAATATCTGGAGATGGTTAGTGGAGTGAGCACTAGCATGTAACTCAGGATAAGGGTAAAATAATGTTAGACAAAAGTTTAAATTCAAATTCACTGTACATGTTCACATATATGCACACACATATATAATTGATGCTAGGATAAGGAACAAGATTTAGCATGATAGTAGAAAATTATCCTAGACTATGAAGCTCAACCACTATAAACAAGCAGCCACGAGCTATATGGGTTCAGTTTCCCCTACTGAATGGTCCCCAGTGTATGTTAGTCACATGGACCAAGGGTATCAAGGAAGACCAGGGAATGCCCCGACCACACGTCAATCCTAGATACAAATATATCAATAGTGTGAACTATGCACACAGTCATCAAGACCAACCCTCATGTCGACAAACTTGTGTTTCCCATATAAGTCATTTGAGACCCACACCTTTATGGATTTGCTTACATAACCCTCATTAATCCCAATTAAAACAAGTTTCACACAACCCATTCATTAACCAAGGAATTATACATTAAGGCACACCATAGGTATTGTCATACCATTTAGCTTGCAAGCTCATAATCATGCCATTATAATTCTATTAACTTAGCGGAATACCTCAACCCCCTATTGTTCATAAATTAAATTATAGGAATACCTTGACCTCCTTTAAGTTATTAAATAAAAATAGGGGAATGCCTCGACCCCCTTTATTCATTAAATCAAAATATATCTATCAAGGCCTTTAAAAATCCATGTTCATTGTTTAACTATTTATGCCTGTAATGCCCCAGATCTAGTACCCAGAATGCTACACGGTGCACATGACCTCGAAGGACTACAAGCTAACCCATGACTGATATTTGTACCTGTATACAACATAATATACTGTATAATATGGAAACATGAATTGAAAGGCCACAAAGTTCAAAACTGTAACATAAAATCTGATAAATCATAACATATGGATGGGGTATAATATACCCAAAACAACTTAAATAACTAACTGAACATGGTAGTCTGAAAAGCCTCTAACTAACTGAACTGTCTGGATAAGGAGTTGATGGGACATGTCCCCAACTAACTCCAACCAATAAATTAATTAATGAGATAATAAAAGAATTATCATGTCCTCAAAAGATAAGGATGCACTGCTAACTCTGACTGCTGAGACTGGAGTACTATTAATGCTCTGGAGCTCATGCTTCTGAACCTATGGTATAATACACCATAGTGCAAATGCGTCAGTACTTTGAATGTACTGGTATGCATGTGAGGTAGGCTAAATACATGGGGTTCATATACATGAACAATACTGTGTAACTGACTATATGAACATGAAAATACATGCATGAATAGACAGTAACTATATCTGAGATTGTGATAACATGAATTTACTGATAACTAATATGACTAATGACTGAGTTCTGATAACTGATATAACTGATAACATGAGTGATTATATCTAATAGTCCTGAATCTGATAGAACTAGCTAAGTTTCGTACTATTCTGAGTTAACTGTATTTGACAGTCCTGAATCTAAAGAACTATATGAGTTCTTTTATTGATACTGATATTGATACTGATACTGATACTGTGGGAAGTAATTATCTAACCGACATGCCCTAAATGATGCATTATAACTGAATTAGGGTCCAATCTGTGCCCTAATTAGAAGGGTGTCAATACCGCACCACTGGTAAGGACAATCTGTGAGTGACCTTCATATAGCAGGTAACTCTAGTGAGAATGGTGGGAACCCTCATATGACAGGTTAAGCCACCTTATCTACCCTCATATAGCAGGCTATGATGTCTTAACCTATGCTGGCTACATAGTTTTGGAATGCAAAGATTGTTTCTAAGAATCACACCCTCATATAACAGGTGAGTTCCTATCCTTGGGTTCACTCGGTGATAATTTCTACTCCCATCTGAATAGACATTGAACATGATTAACTAAACTGACTGGACTGAGTTAACTGAGTTTCATTGACTGATGAAATATTACTGAGGTTTGATAACTGACTGAGATTTACTGAAGTTGCTGAGTTTTCCTAAGTTATGAGACTGACTGAATTCAACTGAACATGGCTTGACTGAGAGTATCTTAAGAACATGACATAGGCTCTAGGCATACAGCTAAATTGTCGGGTACAAGTACCCCCAGGACTCGATGGAAAGAAACTGACAAAGCATGACTTTCTTGAATACATGACCAACATCACAATCCCTAATTCATTTATTAAGGCATTTCATTAAACAATTGATATGCATAAACTTGTACATAAATTAGGATTTCATACTATCATACTAGTAGGGAACTTTTTTCTTTACATAGGCATTTAATCAAACATATGGTGAGCATGGTATATGTAGACAACATCACACAACAAGTAAACATCATGATTCAACTCTAATTTAACCATTCAAGGGTTTAATCATGGATTCACATGAAACTACACCTATAATAATTAATTCCACTTACGATTTATCACTAAACATGGAATAGAATTCAATTGGTCATTATCAACATGAACAAAACAAACCCAACATGAAATTCATAAAAAATCCATACACTTGAACTTTGAAAAGAGATTCTTGGGCTTTATGGACGAAAGGAGTCCATTAATGAACACTATGCATACCTAGGTGAGTGATTTCTTAAAGATCTGTGGAGGAAAACTTGAATTCTTGGCTTGGAATTCAGTACCTAGGGTTTCTTGTTCTTGGGGATTGATCCTTGAGAGAAATCCTATTTTGTTGTTGTAGAAGAATAATGAACTTATGAGCAATGTCCGAGTGTAATTAGGGGTTAAATCAGGTGGAAAAATACCCAAATACCCTTTTAATAATGGTTTTAAAATAACTGAATGGGATATGCGACATCTCGTGCGACGGTCCATCGCTAGCTTGACAGTCCGTCGTTTCGACCATCGTAGGTGGACCAGGATAGGGACTCACTACCTAAGTAGCGGCGGTCCATCAACTTATCTATCGCACCTTATCTAGAAGGTTGCCTCACTACCTTGGCTACGACGGTCAAGGCGATAGTCTGTCACTAGGTCGACGGGCCGTCAACCTAGCCGTCACACCTGGGCGATTCTGATAGCTTTGAGTAAACATCCATAACTTTTTACTCCGATACAATATTTGGACGAAATTAGTATCGTTGGAAAGCTAATTCAATTTCTCACATGATAAAAAGTGAAAATCTAAAAAATTCCACGTGCACAAAAATGGATTCATCTTTCAAAGTAAATTTCTAACATTCTTGAGATGATTTCAAGCTAGGAAAAAGTACGGGGTATTACAATGATATACAATAGCATATGCGAGTAAGTCAAACCAAGTGATAATTCCATAATTCAAAACTATTTGCACAAGTGGGTTGAGGGAATACAATTGTTCAAAACCAATTTCTAAGTTTAAAATATCAAATTAAGGGATTACCTCGACCCCCATTCTAATTCCCATACCCATGCACCCCATTAGTTCAAAAACATTCAATTTAAAGCATGAGCAACTAATGAACACCATGAGAAACCAATTTAAAGATCAACCATTCCAAAACCTTCAACCCATGTCAAAACCCATATTAAAGTCTATACAATTAAACTATTTAAAACACATGCTTTCCACAAAATAAGATTTGGGGAAGAGTAACATGCCTAAAAGTATCACAACTATGGAGAAATCACCCTTGAGATCCCTAATTGACCAACTTCATAGAAACCCTAAGTATTCTTGACCTTGGGGGTCTGAGAGAGGTTGAAAAGTTATTTTGATTTGTTTCAGAATAATAATAATACCCTAAAGGTGTTTTAAGTTGCGAGTCACAATTGAGGAAGAGGGGAAATATCCAAATACCCTTAAAAAAAATAAAAATTATCACCCAGCTGCTACGAACGACCTTATGACTTGTTGGGTCACCTTACGACTCATGACCTCCAGTCGTATTATGGATAGTATCCATGGGGCACCAACTCTGGTCTGAATATGAGTCATACCCTATAAATCGTATTCAGACCCTATGACTCGTTAGGTTCAATCGTAGTCAAACAATTTAAAGCATTAGTTCAAAAATATTCAATTTAAAGTATGAGCAACTCATGAAAATCATGGGAAAACAATTCAAAGATCAACCATTCCAAAACCCTCAACCCATGTCAAAACCCACATTTAAGTCCATACAATTAAACTATTTAAAACACATACTTTTCACAAAATAAGATTTGGGGAAGAGTAACATGCCTAAAAGTATCACAACTATGGAGAAATCACCCTTGAGATCTCTAATTGACCAACTTCATAAAAACCCTAAGTCTTCTTGACCTTAGGGGTCTAAGATAGGTTGAAAAGTTATTTTGATTTGCTTTAGTATAATAATAATACCCTAAAGGTCACAATTAGGGAAGAGGGGAAATATCCAAATCCCTTAATGAAAACTAAAAAATTATCACCCAGCTGCTACAAATGACTTTATGACTCGTTGGGTCACCTTACGACTCATGACCTCCAGTTGTATTATGGATAGTATCCATGGGGCACCAACACTGGTCTGACTATGAGTCATACCCTATGACTTGTATTCAGACACTATGACTCGTTAGGTTCAATCATATCCAAACAAGAATTAATTAGGCACTACACTGGTTAGGCTATGAATAAGCATGATACGACTAGTAGTGAGTCTAGATGACTCATATAGTCTCAATCATGATCAGAATAGGAACCTGTCCAGATATATTAGTCAGGCTACAATTAGGGTCCTACGACTCATAATGATACCCTACAACTCATAGGGAGAGTTGTAATATGGGTTGTGAACTCAAAAGTCAAGAATATTTTTAAGGACCAAAAATCTAGGGTGGTACAGAATTAGTATCCGATAGTCGAATCATAAAATGTTGACCAAATTCAAATTACTTACTTATATGGCTACTCAAAACCTCAAACCCACTCAATTCACTCATGAATAATTTCGGGACAGTTCCAACCATCCCCATAACTTATTAATAATTATAACAACTATAGGAAGGGAAAATGGTAAAAACATATAAAAAAAACTAAAAATCACAATAAGGGTTGTTCATTATCCATAACTAAAACATAAGTTTGTACTCAAATGAAAAAATAAATAAAGTACCTGAATCGATACAAAGATGGGGGTATCTACTCTGTATATTGGACTCAACCTCACATGAAGCCTCCTCACTCGGGTCTCCACTGAACCTTCAAAAAATTAATGTTCTTAGACCTCAACCTCATAGTGTGTCTATCTAGGATAGGAATGGTTAGGTATTATTATTTTGGATCCTGATTATGCTAGCACTAGCTCCTACTTTGATTAGAAGACCATAAGATGCAAATATGGCTATTGTAGTTTGTACCTTCGATCTTGCCTTATTTATGTATATATGTGTTTATCTATAGTATTATGGTATTACCATATATTTCTCCCTTCCTTCATTCATGATTGTATATTTGTTCCTTGGTATTATATGCTAGTATATATATATATACACACATATACTTCTTCTACTCTTCATCTGTATAATGGCTAGTGATATATGGTATAGTGCTTAGGTTTCTAAGTATGGATAGAATAGGGTAGTTAATCCTTATTATCTCCTTAGTATTAATATGTAGTTTGCTGGATATTTGGGAGTTGTTTACATTCTTGCTTGCATATTATGTTTTTTTGTATTATCTCTATAGCTCAGTTGGTAGTTGCTTACTGAGTACCACTTGTTTGGTACTATACTACACTTTTGTATCCTGTAGATCACAGTCTGGGTTATCACCATTTTTGTGTGCATCATGCAAAGAAGCTATGGTTCGAAAATAAAGGGTGAGCTCCTAGCATTCAGAGTATTACTATTCTCCCTCTTATGTACTAGACTAGTCTCTATGTTATATTCAGAGATGGGTTGTATCAGTATATTTTTTAGAATTTTATTTTGTGAGTCTTATTACATTAGAAACTGTTGTACTGATTCTGTGTCACGACCCGAGCCTAGGCCCTAGCCGTGACGAGCATCCCGAACCATGAAGGCCCGGAACACCCATTCTCTATCTGGTTATCATGCACAACATTCATAATCATAATAAAATGCGGAATTGAAACTGAGTACGAAAAACATGGTCAAGTTCTGCAACATTTCTGAATAATACTATCTGACATCAGTCTGCGAAATCTCTACTAGGAACATAAACATTTGTCTGAAAAAAAGTTGGGACAAGGCCCCCAGTAAACCAAAAACATAATAAATAAGATAGTGTCTGACATAATTAGGCCTTCCGAATAATAGAAGGCTCACCACTGTGAGATCAAGTCTGCAAACCCGAGAATGTCTATTGAGTAGCTGGACCCCTAGACTATGCCTCAGGACCTGGAAGGAGGGGGGGTCAGCACAAAAGTACTGGCACGCGAAGCAATCCAAAAGTAGTATAATGGAACATACATATATATATATATTAAGGGAAAGCAATTTTTCATCAAGACATCATGTATAAAACTATTTCTGAAAAATACATGGGCACTTTCTGAAAACATGCAACCTGTCTGTTCATTTCAAATCATGATCTGTGTTTTACTTCTGAGTTAGGTGGTATTCCCCTACAAGTCTGAATATTCCACGGGCTGTATGGAATCCGCCATTGACTCGGCGGGGAAGCCCCCAACCCAAGTGTGCCGCAAGGATTGGAGTGTCTAAGTCTGATACGCCACAGGACATTTAAGTCAGCGCATAATAATATACCCGGGTCGGCAAACCACGGTTTTAGGCAAAGAGTTGTCTGAAACTCCCGCCTTCTTCAGGGAACCACCTAAGCTCTCTTTATGCCCTATTTTAGCCATTTCTGAACATGTATCATTCTGAAATTTCTAAATCATGAGAGTCTGATAAAAATCTGATTTCTGAACTAGTCTGTGTCTGTTATGGCATTTGTCTGAGTTGGTATCGTCATACCAAGACTTGCAAGTCCTATTTCTGAGCCATAGTGCATTTAGCACGATTTTTCATAGAAATAACGTTTCAGACCACCGAAGCATGTAGTTTACATTAAAGATGTCATGTTCCGAAACTCAAATCAAATCCATGCAAAACTTTCATCAAACATATGGTGGTCATGTGCATTTTGGCAAAACCATGCATTCTTTCATTACATGCATATTCAACATTCACAACCCTCTCTTTCGTGTTCAAGAATCGTATTCCAAACATAGCAAAAGTCAAAGCACTTCATATCATAATTTCTTTTCTTCAATATGTCTTTCAAAACAATTTATATTACGTGAAACATGGAAAAATTTACATTAAGAGAGGGGTTTCATGAAAATCATGCTCTCAATTCATATATGTATAAAAACTGTCAAATCGCTTTGGAGATGGTCAAAAGACCAAAACAATGATGTTAAAACATCTTATACATAAATATATATACATAATTTAAAACCCCATTCTAAAACATGATTTTTCTATGCCCATGAGAATTTAGGAAAACCCCGCGTACCTTATTCTCCACGAATTTTTGGTGTCTATCGAAGCCTACATCGAGAGGATTCCGAATCTGTAATTTGTTTCACGAAGAAGTTTCGGAATGATCGGTCCTTCAAGCTTATTTTCTCAAACCCTAGTTGCTCCATCTCTTAAGTTCTTGAAGGATTAGATTTTTGGATTTTATAGGAGGCTTCAATGTTGTTAATAGGCCCAAATCCGTTTAGGAGTGGGTAAGGACGATTTTGGGTTTTGTAAGGACTAACTTGCACTTAAAGTAACTCAAAACGGAGTGTTTTCGTCACCTGAAATCATAACTATGCGCCGCCCTTTGCATTGCCTAAATTTACATAGGCGCCGCCCTATGCATCGCCTATATTTGCATAGGCACCGCCCTATGCATCGCCTATATGTGCATAGGCGACACATTCAACTTTGAAAGGCCATACCTTCTTCACCAGGTGTCCGTTTTAGGCGAATTTGGTATCATTGGAAAGATTATTCAATTATCTACAATTTGGTATATAGTAGTCCACTCAGTTCATCATATACAATGAGTTATGGTCAATAGAATTTGACACAAATTACAACGTCCACTAAAACTTAATCGATCGAAATTGTTTTAACTCGTCCTTGAGTTGAAGGACTTCTATGATCTAAATTCATGCTCAAATGGATTCACATACTACAAACTTGATTAACATGCCAAATTGGCATAGGATTTAAGGCTCGGGGATTATCAACGCATCAGAGTCATATATTTTATTCTAGCCCGAAATGCGGAGCGTTACATTCTGCTAGGTTTTGGATCTATTTTATGAATTTTTATTTTTACTATATTTATTTTGCATTCTTTCTTCATTTCTCTTGGTAGTCCATTATTAGTGGTTTTGGACTACGGGGTTGGCTTACCTACTGGTAGGTTATAGTAGGTATCATCATGACCTAAGAAATTGGGTCATGATAAATTATTATCAGAGCCTAGGTTTACTAGTGTGTTGGTATAAGATTCAAGTGTCAAAGTCCTATGGATTGGTGTAGAGACGTCCATAACCTATCTTTCAGAGGTTATAGGGCATTCTTAGGAAATAATGTTCTTGAATCCTTATCGTGTGTCCATATTTTGATGAGTCTTAAGTATATTCTTTGACTTTATTCTATCCCAAATGGGCATTGCGAGGGTGTCGATGGATACATATGGGATTTCAGCACATATTCCCAAAGATTCAGTGTAACACCAAACTAGGGATCCAGGGATATATGTCAAAGATCTTCAATGTCAGTTTGAGGATTTAGGGCCATCCCTGGCTCTGGTAGTGTTTACAAATGCTTTAGCCTTTTGAGATTTAGTATTGGGAATTTTGAGCCTCTTTATGGATACCTCACTGGCAGGGATGTCATTTGGTTCATCGAGTAGTTCTTAGGCTAGAATTGGGTTTGTTGGTGTTCATCAGGGTTCTTTATCAATTTTAGAATATGATATTAGGTTTTTTTAGTAGGCCAGGAATATTTCTATACTATATCCTTTAGAGCATTATATGGTGTGTTGATTTACTAAAGGATTAGCATTGGCACTTTGTTTGGCATTAGAGATTTTGGAAGCAGCTGGGTTTTCTTTCCCTCAGGTTGTTGATCATGCAAGGGAAACATAGAGAGCATGTATTGAGACTTATAGAGACAGTGATAGGAGGCCATATCATTAGTACAGTTCCATCCGGGAGTGAGAATCCTCTCGATCGAGGTCAACTTCACTTGTACCTATCAGTTCTATGGAGGTAGCGTCTATAAATATGGGTAGCTATCAGATATTTATAGTGATCTTAGCAGGCAGAGTTTATCGGACCTTAAAAAGTCTTTGGTTTGGATTTTTAGGTCATGACGGCCTTTCTGGATCAGGAAGAGAAGTATCTTAGAGTATTTCAAGAGCATGTTTTAGTTCTAGAGAAATGGGATATTGGTCGAGAGTGTGCCCCAGACATGAGTTGCTTGTTTAGAAAAAGTTATAATATATTCCTTGCCAACCTAGAGTTCTTGAGGTGTGTTATGATTGGAGGGAAGATGGTCATTTTATTAGGAAGTACCCTCAACTTTATTTGGTCAGTCAAATGGGGTCAGCTCATGTTTCTCGCTTGGTTAGGGCTTCAGGGGTTTGTTATGATTGCAGAAAGATTGACCCCTAGATTAGAGAGTCTCCCCGATGTGGTATTATTAGTCACTCAGCTCATTTAGTTTAGTCTTATGGTGTTGTGAAACCTTTCATTAGAGATAGTATACTTAGAGCCTTAGTTGATGATTCAGATGCTCAATCTGATTTTAGACTATTTAAGATTCATCTCCCTCGGGCACGTCGGGTATGTAAATTTTGATTCTATTATGATAGGTACACCATCTTTTACCTCCTTTACCTTTTTATTTGTGTGTATTAGGGTTCATATATCTATTGCTATTTGTATTTCTTTGTAGGTTTATATCAATTATTGTGTGAGTTAAGAGAGATTTCATGATTATATAACTACCCCCATAGATTATTTCTTTTAGTAGCAGATAGAGTGGCCAGTATTGATATTTTTCCCTATGGCTGTAGCCTTAGGGTTCGAGTCCCATTTACCTTAGCATATTAGCCTTCTTATGGCTCTAGAGTTGTACTTGCTATTGATTTTAGTTTTTGGTACAACCTATTCCTTATATTGAAATTTATATTGCCGTTGTTATTATTATCATTGTTTGATATTTATCAATCCTTACTTGGTATACGACCAGACTAGCAGTATCTAGTTAGAATTTCCCTTTCTCGTAGTCTCTTTTGTTTGCTTGGGCAGCTAGTTTGGTAGGATGATTTTTCTCCTGTAGCGAGGTGAGGTTGTTTGGTTTTCTCTGTTGTTGGTTGTGGATTGGATTATGGTATTAAAGGTAAGTTGGCTTTCCATGGTTCTATTGTGGTTTTAGAGTTGGCAATTAGGTTGTGTAGCCCATTTATGAGGTTGACTAGTTTGGGGTCCGTCCTTTTGATTTGACTAGTTCATCACCCAGTAGTGGTTTTGATGTTAATGTCAAGAGGTTTTGGATTCATCTTTTAGGATTTTTGTACTTGTCTCTTGGTGATAGTTTGTTTTTGTTATTGGTGTGGATTTGGATACTCTTCTTGCCATGATGTGGTTCTTATCTTAGTGTAGTTTGGAGAGTTAGAGATATGTGATCTTTCCTATGACCGCTTCTCATATTGGTAATTTGGGTATTCGTTGTCAAGATGGAGTATTGCATTGATTAGTTTCTAGCAAAAGTTGCATTTCTCCAAGTTGCTAGAGTTTTGGTTATCTCTAGTATAACTTGTAGCCTTTGTGATATCTTAGGTCTTCTTTGGTGGTTAATGCCCTCTAGAAGATATGGAGTTGATTGCTTGTGTTTTCAGTCAGTGATTTATCCTTTGTTGTGATTTTATTCTTCAATGACATCTTGATTTCAGCTTTAACATGATCCAGAAGAGATATGCATGATTTGGATACTAATATTTGTTAGGTATCTGGCCTTAGATCAGACTCATTAGCTCAGTTTCAGATTTGAAGCCTTGGAATAGAGTTTAGAGGTTATGACAGATTTGGAGTATGGATACTTGCCCATCTTTAGGTTTGGCTTAGGTGGTTGAGATCGAGTAGTTCAGCCTTCCTGTTAAGAATTTTGCTTAGAGTTGTAGAGCTTAGGTGTTGCCTTTGTTTATTGATTTGTCTCAGTTAGGATTTCATCTATAGGCTGGGTAAGCCTTACCTTTGTTTACCTTCTAAGTCTTCTTTAGTTTAGATGGATTATGGTAGATAGGTTTTCAAATGGTAGTCCATTGGCACGGTATCATTTCCTTAAGCTTTGACCTTAATTTTCAATTCTTTTTAGAATTTTTAGATGATCTGGTCAGCAGGAATAGTATGCGTGAGTTGGATTCAACATGGCCTCATCCTTGGTTGATGGGACATCCTGGAATGGATTGTTCAGTGGTGATGATTATTCTTCAGATTCCTGGCTATCCATTTTGGGGGTCATATGGACCAGTTGTAGCATTTACATTGATTGTAGACCTTAGTTATCTCCATTTGTGTGCCCAGGTAGCGCCTTAGGGGCTTATTATCATGTTTGCCATTATGGATTTTTAGCGTATCAACTTCCATTCTTCAAGTTCAGTCTTATGGAGTTGCGTGGGCAGGACTCGAGTGACTTTTTACTTAGTTTGTAGTGGAAAGCAGCTTTAGAAAGGCAAAAGTAGGTTATATTTGGATTTGGAGTTGGTTGCATGACTCATGCCTTGGTTTGCCTTTGGCTTGGATACGTTTTCATTTGATTATGCTAGTATCGGTGTGGTATGAGTGTATTGTGGTTTGAATTTGTGTGCATTAGCCTTCCTTGATTCAATTGGTGGCCAATTGGTGGTCGAGGTTGATTTTTGGTTGTTTGAGAAGGAAAGAAAAGAAGTTGGTTGAAAAAGGGATACCTACAGCAAAATCCATTAGATGTGTTGTCTTTTCTTGGAGGCTATCAGAAAAGTTGTGCTCAAAGTATGTGGGTCCAATATCTCACCCCTTTGAGCTTTCGTGATCTTTTTATCCATTGACCTTTTCGATGAAAGTCATTTTAGTAGTGGATATTATAATGATCTTCTAGGTCATTTCCTCAATTTGTGTGAATTTCTAGTATTTTGAGCCTTTCCAAAGTGGCTAAAGGTCATTTATGACTTGGAAAAACTATCGATTTCATTCTCAAACAATTACTTTAGATTTTAAGCTCATTTCCATGTTTTGGAGCTTTCACTATTTAGGATTTGGTCTTGGACCAAAATTCCAAGTAGATGACCTAGGATGTGAATTCTGACAATACCATCAGCACCGAAACATTGATTTTAGGTTGGGGAACCCTTTGTTCAGGTCTCGAGGCTTCCAAACTCATTTTGGGTTATTGGGCAGATTATGTGAAAAATGGAACTATAGGTGTGGGCCCCAAACTTAGTCAAAAAAATCTTGGATGAAAGTTTTGATGGTTCCATTGAGTCTGAAACATCGAATTTGGTATGGCAGCATATCTTGTTTTTGCGCACGGGGTCCCGAACGAACATCCAACATCCAGTTGGAGTTTGTTTTGAACTTGGCAAAAATCTGGTTCATGGAACCTGTAGGACCACGTAAGATCCTACTGGGCTGATTTAGCATCCCTGGACCATAGATAGTGGTGTACTTTAGCATCCAATTATCGCTAAAGCGGTGTCTGTATTAGCTTCATTGGAGCCGCTTTAGCGACACCCACGACTTTCTGCCAGATTGCTAAAACGGTTGAGATGTCACTTTAGCAGTGGGTGCTTTAGTGCCCAGGTGTCTTCTTATGTGGAAGTTGTAGCCCTTTTAATCCCATTTTCCCATTCGATTTTCCACCATTTCTTCCACTATTTTCACACCAAATTGAGTGCTCAAAGAGAGGAAAAAGTGGGAAATCATCCATGGAAGCTAAGGCAAGCTAGCCTAACTCTCCTTGGTTATTTCCCATTAATTTTCCCTTCACTTTCCATCATAATTCATGGTAATTTCTTAGAAATTAGGTCTTAAATTCCTAAACTTTAAGGGTTGATTAGAGACCTAATTTACACTCTGTTTGTGCTAAACTTTTGAGAATACATTTATTGTCCTCTGAGGGCCTTATGACAGATTCACTTTTGGATTCTGTTTGCGGGCATCGTAGGATTGTTCTTGATTTGAATTTCAATTCGACCCTTAATATATCAATATGGGTTTTTTTTACCCCTAAAGATGTGTAGATTATCATTTTGATAACATGACAATATTTTGGGATCGTGAAGTGAGGGTAGAGAATTTTGGGTGATTCAAGGATTTGTGGTTCAGAATCGAGGTAGCCTTCTGTCTACTCTTCTTCATAAAATGGTGTATCATATATGTTGCATGTTGGATAGGATGTTAGGACATAATTATAGTTAAAACACCGTGAGTTAGCCTAAATTATGAATTTGGGGGCTATAAGGGTAATTGTTCCTTAAGGTGAAATACTTATTATGCTTCTTTGATCGTATTACCTTAGAATGTGAAACACCCTGGGTTTTGACCCTTAGAAAATTTCTCCATTTTTGGCATTTGGACATTATACGGCTTAGGGTACTAGTCGTATGATATGGTACGGTTTTGTGGGTCATGGTCGTATGGTGACCATTGTGGGTTGGATGGTTTTTGTCTAAGGTACGATTGGAGCGTATGAGTAGTATGGTTGGTGATAGGCCATTAGTCTGGGTTTTTTTTACTTAATCCGAGACTTAGTAACTTAACTTGAATTTGAGTATGAGTGGCTCACCATAAGTCGGGAGGACAGGGTACGAGTCGTATAGTCCAACTCGTATGTTGGACAGTGTTCAACCCCTTATAATTCTATTATGGGTACGGGTTAAGGGTACTAGTTGTATGGTTGGATACGATTTGTCTTGGGTGGTTATATGTTGGGCAGTGTTGGGATCCAAAGGGAGGCCTAGGGTATGAGATAAGGTACCACTCGTACCCTAGGGTACGATTGGGGTGGGGTAGTGGTACTATCCAATGGAAATTTTAAGCAGTTTAAGTTGGGGGTAATCTAGACATTTCTCCCTTAACCTATTATGACCCCACGACATAAAGCACATTTTTTGGGCTTCTTTTACCTATTTACAATCAATCAAACTCTCTTAAAACACTCTCAAATTCTCTCAAGGCTTTAGCTAAGGTTTCATTAATAGGATCAATTTGGGGCTTACAAGGGTGATTTCTCTCCGCCATCTTCATAATCAAAGGTATGTTACTCCTCCCTCATTGGTAGTTCCAACTAAAGACATGTTTTATGAATTGTTTTCATGGCATAAATGTTGTATGGTTTAGGGTTTTCAAATACATGTTGGGGGTTTTGGTTACAATGGTTGGTTATGGTTTTTCCATGTCTTTTAGTTACATGTTTTCCTATGTACCCCGTAAGTATTATATGAGGATTGGTCCTGGCGACCATAAATGATACTTACGGGGTACACAGTAATCTCCTAAGTATACTTGTACATATGTATCATAGAGAGCGAAGGGTACTCAGGAATTACCTACTCCTATCATATCTCTGGTTCATATGGCTACATGTATTGGGGCCCGTTTAGGGGGTTACACTGGACACATATAGCCCATCGGTTTGTTCTAGGACGGTTAAGTTACACATACCAAAGTTAACGGTTTTAAATACATGCTAAACTCGGTTCTCTTTCATAGCATGGTTATATATATGTATGTATGGTGGTGAATGCATATTGTTGGTTTACTTGGTTTTAAGGGTTGACATTATTTTATCCTTATCCTGAGTGTATGCTAGCATTCATCCGCTAACCTGTCTTCGGGCAGTTATAGCCCCATGCGATACAGGAATCGGCCATTCTACTCCTCCTGCTCAGTGATCGGATTTGGGATCAGCTCGGCTGGATTAAAGTGGTGAGCTTTCATATTCTGGAAGGCTCCATTTCATGTCATGGATGTTTTTACTTACTTTGTTCATCTTATAGATTGTGGTTTTGGCTATGGTCGGGGGCTTATCCTGATCGGATATTGTTATACTCTCAGTTAGAGGCTTTTTGGAACTATTATGGGTTAGTTTCGGCGATATTGGTAGTGGTGTCAGCCTTGGCATTGGTATTGGTATTATGGCTGACACTGTTTGACTGTATTTATTATTGTTCCATCCTATTATGTTATGGACTCATACTTGGTTGTTATTTGGTTTTGGCATGGTTATTGGTTGGGTATTGGATGGTTGGACTTTCTTGGGTTGGTTACGATTGTGGACCTATCCCAGAGTCTGGAATTGTGCCAAATGTTATCTTGTTATATGTTAAGAATTCATCCGACTCAGGGTACGTGCTTGGCGGTTAGGTTGGGTAACGGGGGTGGTCCCCGGTCTTGGTTGGACTTGGGATGCCTATTACAACAAGGCCCCAATTTGGGTCGTGCCAGGTTTCTAGTATGTTAGGCATAGTCGAGACTAATAAACCTTTAGTATGATATTTAATACGTTACTCGGTGGATTGTGATGGTTTCCTAATATTATGATTTTATGGTTATGTCGAATATATATTATTGGGCCTAAGGTCATGATGGTGCTATGGGATGGATTCTGAGAAGTGTTTTATCTTTGTAAAGGAAGTTGTCGTAGTTTATATACAAATTGATGCTAATAATCGTATTGTTTGGATACTGGTGATGGAATGCAGAGATTCAGTACATTAATGATCACTCAGATAGTAAATGGTACAATTCCAACTAAAATTATGATTTTATTACTCTTTTTCCAAAAAAGGGATTTATTCCCACTTTTCACTTTTAAAATGGATTTCTTCGTAACGACAATCGTACCATCTTAATGGGTAACTTATAAGCCTTTGAGACTAATTTTTTTTTAGAGTTTTCACCTAGATAGATTTCGATCCACAGTTTTACTAATACTATTTGCCTAGGTTGAGATATTCTGACCCTTTTTGCACTTATATGATGATTTTGTCCCAAAGTTTACCTTGGGCAATAGATTTACGAACTTATACTTTTTTAGCCATGGTTTTAGCCTGTATATTTTATATGTATGTATATATATATATATATATATATCTTAGTGGACAGAGTGGATTGATTATTATAGCGATTATTGGAAATCTAATATACGAACTTGGTCAGTGTATACAGGTACTTTAGAACCCCCTAGGGCCCCCTTCGTCTATGAGCCGTTGTGCTAGAGAAAAGAGGTCATTGTTGATCCTGCCTTTGCGAGCCTTCTAGCTGGAGGAGGTTTATACAGTAGGTTACTTTATGGTACTTGGATCGCTTATGGTATTATGGACTTATTTGGTATTCATTCTTACATGGGCATTGCCTATCACCAGTATGCCCTATATCTACTAGCCTTGTGGGGGTTACATTGGTATAGGCTCTGACTGTTGTATTGTAACACCCTCAAAAATTTTGAGCATTTTATTTTTGGCCCTTCTGTGTTCGAAACATTAATTTTTGACTTAAATTGTGTTTAGGCATGTGAATGGGGGTGTTCCAGGAGAGTTTTAGAATTTTTAGAGGGGTTCAGGGTGATTTTGGACCCCGAAGACAGTGATCCTCTACAATATCACCATGTCACAGAGGCTACACTCCGCCATAGCCAGCGTGTCACGGAGGTTAACCTCCGTGATAGGCAGCATAGCGTAGAGGTTAGCTTCCGTGATAAGGTTCGTGCCATGCCGCTATGTAAAATCCATGAAGTTTCGGCCTTGTTTACTTGGGATGAAGGGGTATTGGGGTATTTTCACCTATGTACGACCCTTAAGCATAATATAGCCTATTCCTTTTAGTTTTAAGAGATTAAGAATCTCCAATTTCACTCTCAAACCCATAAACCCCAAGAGAACCTAAGGATTTCATCATACGTTCATCATTCGGGTTTCATGCTCCGAATTACTTTCCAATTCGCGTGTGTATAAGGCATGTACCTCTTTTCCCTATACTTGTATTTTATTAATGGCTTGAAAATTGGTTTACTATTTATGGTTTTGATGTTGGGTTTTGAACTATAGGTTGAGGGTTTTGGATATAAATTGTTTGAATGTTTTCTCATGATTACTGTTGAACTACTATGCTTTAAATTTTTTATTTATACACTCATTAGGGCGCATGTGAATGGTGAATGGAATAGGGGTGCAATGGATTCCCCAAGATTGTAAAACATGGCACTAGGGGCATAAAGGAATCCCCAAATAATTAGTTTTGGTATGGAAATTGGTAATAACCTTAATCCACATGAATAATTGGTTTTGGAATGTTAATTATCCTTTTGCTTGGCTATTCTCTTTGAAACTAATGCATTTCATAAATGGTTAAATGGATAAGAATGATCTTTAAAACCTTGCGGGATACAAAGGAATCCCCTGAGTGATTTTAATAATGGAGTCTGCGGGGTATGATGGAATCCCCTAAGTGTTGTCTTAATGACATTGCTTGAAATATAAAGTCGGTATGATAATACCACTTAATGATTCCTTAATAATTGACTCCTTGAATCAGTGTATGGGTTTTGTTCTAGATATTTTAATTTGGGCTTAATGGGGGTTGTGTTAGCTGGTCGTGAAGACGTGAGTCCAAAGGACTGATACTCGAAACTCATGTTTGCCGACATGAGGGGTGGTCTTGATGACCAGGTGCTTCTGGGTTACAACGGAATGCCCCAAGTATATATATAATTATATCATATTGGCGAAGGGCACTTCGGAATCCCCAACCTTCCTTTGTACCTCCAGTTCATGTGGCTAACGCATACTGGGTCCCTTTTAGCAGAGGGAGCTGAAACCATATAGACCATTAATGCCTATTTATGAAGGTCAAGCTACATAGTATCGGTTAAGGTTTTATAGTTCATGCTAAGCCTTGTTCCCTTTCCCGGCATGTGATATATAACTGCCTATGATGTTGTGCACTGATTAATGGTTTTTGTATTATGGATCATGGCATTATTTTATACTTTATCTCTGAGTTACATGCTAGAACTCCAATTGCTAACCATTTTCAGACGTTGTATCCCCACGCGATGCAAGAACTTACCATACTTCTACTCTTTCTGCACAGTAACTAGGTGATTGTGGGACAACTCATGAGTCAGACTAAAGTGGTGAGCTTCCATTATTCGGAAGACCCCATTTCTTTCTTTGGGTTTCCTTATATTTTGAATTTTTCATGTGGATTTATTTTTGGCTATGGTCGGGGGTATGTCCCGACCAGACTATCTTTGGTTTTGTTAGAGGCTTTGTTGTACATTACTGTGGACTTGCGATTGGTTGTTTAATTCTTAGGCTTATTTTGAGTCATACTTATCTATCTTGTTTTACGTTTGAAATTCCGCTGTTATGTCATATTGTGTTCTAGTTGACTAGGTGAAGGGGGTGGTCTCCGATCCTTGGTGGACTTAAGATACCCATCACAGCTAGGCCCTAGTTTGGGTCGTGACAAAGTTGGTATCAGATCCTAGGTTCAGGGTCAATTGGGTGTCCACAAAGCCGTGTTAAGTAGAGTCTCTTTTATGGGTGTGTAGCACGCCACACTTATAATGGAGAGGCTACGAGGTATTTATTAATGTTTCCCTTTCTTGTTGTCTTATTTTTGGGCTATAGAGTATAAGGACTTGAATTTCTATAACTCCCATTTATTTGCCTTTCAGATCATGCCTCTCAGACGATCTGAAGTTCATGGAAACTCATCTGTCCATCCTGAGGATATCGTGGGCGAATCTCGTTCAACTTATAGGGTACAAACCCGGTCAAGGGTCGCTGCTTCTGATTTCCTCTGGAAAGTTCCACCTTTCTCCACTGATCCTTCTCCAGCTGTTTAGACTCATACTCAGTCATCTCAGGGATATACTACTAATGTTGAGTCCCAATCTATTCATCTGTTAACCCAGTTGGTGACATCTGTGTCACGTCAGATGAGTTCTGCTGGTATTGCTGGGAGTTCACCTGAGGCCTCTAGAGTTAGCCAGTTTATGTTGTTGAGCCCTCCAACTTTCATTGGTACTAAGGTTGAGAAGGATCCTTAAGGTTTTATAGAAGCGATGGAAAAGGTCTTTCGGGATATGCATGCTACTAATGTAAAGGGTGTGGAATTTCATGCTTATCGGTTAAAGGATGTAGCATATCGATGGTATGAAGAGTGGGAGCATCTTAGGGGTGATGTTTCTGAGTTCTCTTTGTGGGATGACTTCTCTAGTGCTTTTCTTGATTTCTTCTTTCCTCAGGAGTTGATGGAGGCAAAAGCTGAGGAGTTTGTGAACTTAAAGCAAGGCAAGATGACGGTGAAGGAATATTCCTTGAAGTTCCACCAATTGTCATGATATTCTCTTGAGCTAGTGTCAAGCATGAGGAATAGAATGAGGAAATTCACTTCTGGTTTGTTTCTTGAATTAATTTTGGAGAGCAAGGCTGCATTGTTGAACAAGGATATGGATATCTCTTGACTTGTGGTATACATACAATAGGTCGAAAAGGAAAACAAAAAACAAGTAGAGATGGGAGAAAGGTAGAGTAAGAAGTTTTGGTATTCAAATCAGAGTGGAGGTCAATAACAGAGTGATAGGGATCATGGAAAATGGTTTAAGAAGAGGTGGGGCAACTCTGGTTCCTATTCGACGACTAGTGCACCTTATTCAAAGACATCTGAAAATCATCAATTTCAGAGTGGTGATGATTCAAGGGCAAGGATGCCCAATCTAAGGCCATTGGGGCCCATTCAGCTCCATCTTATCCTTCTTGCAGACTTTGTGGGCGGTTGCATCGTGGTTTCTGTGATGAAGGGAGGAATCAATGTTTCAATTGTGTCCATCTGGGAAGTATGCAGAGGGATTGTCCTATGGGTAAGGTTTCTTTGGGGGAAAATAAAGTTTTGTCAGCCATGTCATCAGTTCTTACACCAAAAGGGTACCACTTCTAGTACCGACACTGGCCAAAATTGCCTGTATGTTCTTACTACTCGTCAGGAGTTTGAGGCATCTCCTGATGTCATCACTAGTATGTTAAAACTCTTCTCTGATGATGTGTACTGTTTACTTGATCTGGGGTCTACCTTTTCTTATGTGGCCCTATTTGTGGATGTGTATTTTGGTTTTGATCCTGAGTGTATTTTGGACCCCTTTTGTTTTTCTATCTCGATGGTTGCTAGAAGGGTCTATAGGGGTTATGTGTTATCTGTCGGTGGTAGGGGAACTTTGGTGGATTTGATTGAATTAGACATTCTAGATTTTGATATCATCATGGGGATGGATTGATTGCATTCGTGCTATGCCTGTTTAGACTATCGATCCCATAAGATTATTTTCAAATTCCCTAATGAGCCAGTTATTAAATGGGAAGGGAGTTAACTAGTGCCTAAGGGAAGGTTTATATCATATATTAGAGCCCAAAAATTAATTTCCATGGGGTGTTTCTATCATTTGATCCGAGTTAAAGATTCTAACTCAGAGGTCCTTCTTTACAATTCATTCTCGTGGTTAGTGAATTTCTTGAGGTTTTCCCTGATGATCTTCTGGGCGTCCCTCCTGATAGAAAATTGAGTTTGGGATCGATCTTCTTTCGAACACTCGTCTTATCTCTATCCCTCCCTATAAAATGGCTTCAATTAAGTTGAAGGAGCTTATGGAGCAGTTGAAAGATTTTTTTAACAAAGGTTTTATCCAACCTAGTGTGTCTTCGTAGGGTTCTCCTATTCTTTTCGTGCATAAGAAGGATGGTTCTCTTAGGATGTGTATTGATTACCGCCAGTTGAATAAGGAAACGGTGAAGAATAAGTACCCTCTTCCTAGGATTGATGACCTATTTAACCACTTCAGGGTGCTAAGTATTTCTCTAAGATTGGCCTTCGATCGGGTTATCATCAATTAATGATTAGGGAGAAGGATATCCCTAAGTCTGCCTTCCGAACCCGGTATGGACATTTTGAGTTCTTGGTTATGTCTTTTGGATTGACCAATGCCCAGTGGAATTTACGGATCTCATGAATCAGGTATTTCGTTAGTTTTTGAACTTGTTCGTGATTGTTTTTATATATGATATTTTGGTATATTCGAAAAGTGAGGCAGATCATGCTGATCACCTCCATATTGTGTTGCAGACCCTAAAAGCTCAGCGTTTGTAGTTTAAGTTTTCAAAGTGTGAATTTTGGTTGAACGTTGTTACTTTTTAGGGTCATGTTCTATCTAGTGAAGGGATCATGGTGGATCCACAGAAAGTTACAGTGGTTAAGAAGTTCCCTAGACCCACGACTCCAGTCAATATTCGGAGCTTCTTGGGTTTAGCCAGTTATTATAGGAGGTTTGTGGAGAGCTTCTCATCAGTTGTCACACTTTTGACTAAGTTGACTTAGAATAAGGTGAAGTTTCTATGATCTGATGCTTGTGGGGGAAGTTTTGAGGAGCGTAAAGATAAATTAACTTCTTCTTTGATTTTGACCCTACTCGAGGGTACTGATGGCTTTATGGTTTATTGTGATGCGTGTCAAGTGGGACTTGGTTGTGTGTTAATTCTGCATGGAAAGGTACTACCATATGATTCTGGGTAGTTGAAAGTTCATGAGAGAAATTATTCGACTCATGATTTAGAGATGTTGGCTGTGGTGTTTGCATTGAAGATTTGGCGACACTATCTATATGGGGCCATATTGACATTTATTCAGATCATAAGAGCCTGCAATATGTATTCACCCAGAAAGAGTTGAATCTCAAGTAAAAGAGATGGCTTGAGTTTCTCAAAGACTATGATATAAGTCTCCACTATCACCTAGGTAAAGCTAACATGATTGTTGATGCTATTATCATGTTATCTATGGGGAGATTATCTCATATGGGTAAAGAGAAGCAGGACTTGGTGAAGGATATTCATCGTTTGGCTAATCTTGGAGTTCGTCTCTTAGATTCTGAGGATGGTGGTGTATCTGTGCCAGAGGTGGTAAAGTTATCTCTTTATGTTGAGGTAAAGGAGAAGCAAGTGTTGGATCCTATCTTGATGCAAATCCAGGATGATGTTGGTAGGAAGAAGGTGATGGATTTTGAAATTGGTAGTGATAGTATCTTGAGGTACCAAGGGAGGTTGTGTGTTACCGATGTGGATGGGCTACGAGGTAGAATTTTGGTGGAAGCTCATGAGTCGCATTATTCGGTTCATACTGGTTCAATGAAGATGTATCATGACCTTAAGGAGATTTATTGGTGGAATAACATAAAGAGGGATATGGCTAATTTGGTGGCTAAGTGCATGGTGTGTCAACAAGTAAAGGTGGAGCACTTGAGGCCCGGTGGGTTGTCTCAAGAAATTGAGTTGCCTGTATGGAAGTGAGAAATGATTAATATGGATTTCGTTACTGGTTCCGAGGTCTCAGAACCAGTTTGATTCTATTCAGGTCATCGTGGATAGGATGACTAAGTCTGCTCACTTTTTACCTGTGAGGACTAATTATTCTACCGAGGACTGCGAGGTTGTTTAATATTGTGAAGTTGCATGGTGCTCCAGTTTCCATCATTTTAGATCATGGTATTCAGTTCTAATATCATTTTTAGCGGTTGTTCCAGCGAGGTTTGGGGACTAAGGTAACCCTTAGTACCACTTTCTACATGCAGATGAATGGACAAGCGGAAAGGACCATTTAGACTTTGGAAGATATTCTTCGAGCTTGTGTAATTGATTTTGGTGGTAGTTAGGTTGACCAGTTTCCTCTTATAGAGTTTGTGTACAATAATAGCCATTACTCTAGTGTTGGTATGGCTCTGTTTGAGGCATTGTATGGTAGGAGGTGTAGATATCCTATTGGGTGGTTCAAAGTTTGTGAGACAAAGTTGTTCGATCCTTATTTAGTTCATCAAGATATGAAGAAGGTGAAGGTGAGTCAGGATAGGCTTAAGACTGCCCAAAGTCACAAAAATTCCTATGCGGGCGTGAGGTGAAGAGAGTTGAAGTTCGATGTGGGTGATTGAGTTTTCTTGAAGGTGTCTCCCATGAAGAGAGTGATGCAATTTTGAAAGAAGGAGAAGCTCAGTCCCCGTTACATTGGCCCCTACTTGATTTCGAAGAGAGTGGGAAATTGTCTATGATCTAGAATTTCCTGCAAATTTGGGTTCTATTCACCCCGTACTTCATGTGTCTATGTTGAAGAAATGTATGGGTGGTCCTTCCTTGGTGGTGCCTATCGAGAGTTTTGGTATTTTGAATTCCCTATCGTACGAGGAGGTTTCTGTGGAGATCTTCGATAGACAAGTTTGTAGATTAAGGACTAAGGATGTAGCGTCAGTAAAGGTCCTTTGGTGGAACCATAAGGTGGAAGAAGCCACTTGGGAAGCGGAGGAAGATATGAAGGCTAAGTATTCATTCTTGTTCCATGCGTCGGACGAAGGAACTTAAGGTATGAATTTTATTTTTTCCCCTGGGTTTATCATTCGATTCTGGTGTAATATTGTTATTCTCATGTGAAAAGTGTCCTAGCTCATTATTCGGGGATGAATGAACTTGGGGGGGGGGGATAATGTAACACTCTAAAAAAATTTGTGCATTTTATTTTTGTCTCTCTTGAGTTCGAAACTTTGATTTTTGACATAAATTGTGTTTAGGCATATAAATGGGGTATCTAGGAGAGTTTTGGAATTTTTTGGATGAGGTTCAGGGTGATTTTGGACCCCGAAGGTAGTGAACCTCTACGATATCACCGTGTCACGGATGTTACACTCCATGATAGCCAGCGTGTCATAGAGGTTAGCCTCTGCGATAGGCAGTATGGCACGGAGGTTAGCCTCCGTGATGAGGTCCGTGCCATGCTACTATGTAAAATTTGTGCATTTTTTGCTTTGTTTACTTGGATGAAGGGTATTGAGGTCTTTTCACCTCTGTATGACCCTTAAGCATAATATAGCCTATTTCTTCCAGTTTTAAGATGTTAAAAATCCCCAATTTCACTCTCAAACTCAAAATCCCCAAGAGAGCCTAAGGATTTCATCGTACGTTCATCTTTTGGGTTTCAAGCTCCGAATTACTTTCCAATTCTTGTGTGTCTAAGGCATGCATCTCTTTTTCTATACTTGTATTTTCTTAATGTCAAGAAAATCGGTTTATTATTCATGATTTTGAACTATGGGTTGAGGGTTTTGGATATAAATTATTTGAATATTTTCTCATTATTACTATTGAACTACTATGCTTTACATTGTTGATTTATACACTCATTGGGGCGCATGGGAATGGTGAATAGAATAGGGGTACAATGGATTTCCCCAGATTGTAAAACATGGAAATAAGGGTACAAAGGAATCCCCAAATAATTAGTTTGGTATGGAAATTGGTAATAACCTCAACCCACTTGCATAATTGGTTTTGGAATGTTAATTATCATTTGGTTTGGCTATTCCCTTTGAAACTAATGCATTGCATAAATAGTTAAATGGATAAGAATGATCTTGAAAACCTTGAGGGGGTATGAAGGAATCCCTCGAGTGATTTTAATAACGGAGTCTACGAGGTACGGAGGAATCCCCTAAGTGTTGGCTTAATGATATTGCTTGCAAGCTATATACCACTTAATAATGCCTTAATAATTGACCCTTAAGTTGGTGGATGGGTTGTGTGTAAAATATTTTAATTTGGGTTTAATGGGGGTTGTGTTAGCTGGCCGTGAAGGTATGAGTCCAAAAGACTTATATTGGAAACTCAAGTTTGCCGACATAAGGGGTGGTCTTGATGACCAGGTGTTTGTGGGGTACAACAGAATCCTCTAAGTGTATATATACAATTGTATCATATTGGCGAAGCTTACGTTGAAATCCTCGGCCTTCCATGGTACATCCAGTTCGTGTGACTAATATGCGTTGGGGCCCTTTCAGCAGGAGGCTGAACCCATATAGCCCATGGGTGTCTATTTATGACTGTCAAGCTACACAGTTCAGGTTAAGGTTTTAAAATTCATTCTAAGACCTGTTCCCTTCCCCGACATGTGATATATATATGTATGTATTGCATATGATGTTGTGCACTGGTTTAATGGTTTCTGTATTATGGATTATGGCATTATTTTATGCTTTATCCCTGAGTTACATGCTAACACTCCAACCGCTAACCGTATTCAAACAATGTGTCCCCACGCGATGCAGGAACTGGCCATACTTCTACTCCTTTTGCACAGTGATTAGGTGATCGTGGGATAACTCGTGAGTCAGACTAAAGTGGTAAGCCTACATTCTTCGAAAGATCCTATTTCATGCTCTGGGTTTTCTTATGTTTTGACTCTTTTTTTGGACTTTTTTTTTGCTATGGTCGGGGGCATGTCCCGACCATACTATCTTTGATTTTGTTAGAGTCTTTGTTGGACATTACTGTGGACTTGGGATTGGTTGTTGATTTCTTAGACTTCTTTTGAGCCATACTTATCTATCTTGTTTTATGTTTGGAAGTCTGCTGTTATATTATGTTGTGTTCTGGTTGACTAGGCAAAAGGGTGTTCTTGGGTCCTCGGTGGACTTGAGATACCCATCACAGCCATACCCTAGTTCATTTCGTGACATATTTGCTGAGTGTTGATTGAACCTTTTGAGCCTATCACTGTGGTGGTTTATGAAAGGCCCGATTAGGTATTGTTTGTCCGAACTAGCCGGCACTACTAGAAATTACTCCTATGGCAATGGTTCAAAAACTGTTGCAATATATATGAAAAGAGTTTCCATATATCTACCGCAATGGTTTGACAAACATCCCATATGCTAGCGTTGCCATAGATCTATAGCAACGATTTTTGCAATGGTTTCCAAAACCGTTGCCATAGACTCATCTATAGCAACACTTATTCTCCCCTTCTAATGCAACACTTATTTTTTCAGTTGCTACAGTTTGCAACCGTTGCCATAGATATTTGGCGACAGTTTGCAACTGTTGCCAAAACCCTATTGCAACAACTTTTTGAAAATACTACAACAGTTTTTGAGGCTATATCAACGGGTTTTAGGAGCTATTGCAACCATAATTTGAAACCTATTGCAACGGACTATAAAAGGTGTTGCAAGCACATAATAAATCAATAAGAAATTAATTATATAATAATAAATATTACTGAAATATAATATGCTTATAATATAATTCACAAAAGGAATACATTAATCAACATAATCATAATGCCAAATATCCAACTTATATAAAAACAATTCAAGAGCTGACACAAATAAATTTACAAAAAGTTCTAAATGATTCCTTAAACACGCCTTTCAGTCTAAGTGCCACCATTACTTTCAAGGAATATGAATAGTCTTCCAAACTAAGTTCAAAACACAAACGAAACCTGCTCAGCAGTCAGCTTGCTGAGAGTCCACTACCTACATGCTTGTAACTGTAAATCAACACCTCTTTTGCGGTCTCCTCACTACGAGAAGAGAAGGGTTTTGATATGACGTACTCCTCAGGTTCATGACCTTCAGATTTCTCAGTGTACATTGTACGAACTTTGGCTTTACTGGAAGGTGCTTGTGATGAATCTGACGTTGTTATTAAAATAGTTGCGCCTGCAAACTACAAGAACAATAAAATTGATGAAAGTATTTATTGTTTTATTGTCAATAAAAGTTTCAATCCCTAAAAGCCAATGGATGGTTGCAACCTAATAGTGTCTTCCATTTTCTTGAGTCGAGTGTATCGGAAACAACCTATGCATGTCGCACAAGGTAGATAATGCATAGACTATACACCCTTTTAGACCTCACTTGTGGGTTAACACTGAATATATTGTTGTTGTGTGCAAAGTAATAATAACGCCAGTTCTAATATTCAAGGCTGTTAGAAAGATTTGTCATTGATTGTGTAATTTATATTTTCTAGATAGCATGGTAATTTCATCATTCATTATTTTTATGGTTCTATTTGTGATTATAATGAAAATTTATCATAGAAAATGACATAAAGCAAACCAAACTAGTGCTCTTGAATCAAGACAACACACTACTCTAGCATTACTTACAGAAAGACAAAAAGATACGGTTCGATGTAGAAATTATCTCGAGTTAGTAGAGTCCGGGGAAGAACTGCACCCCAAGAGGTGTGATATAAAAATCGTACCCTACTAAAATCATTAGTGGTTATTCCATAACTTGAACTCGTGACCTATAAATTACACAAAGACAATGAAGACAACTTTATTGTTGCTCCAAAGCTGCCCTTCTATTCTAGCATTACTCATGATAGAAGAAAGCTAACAGGAAAGATTGAAATTTGATCTTTTATTCATACTAAGAGCTTAAATTCTCAAACCAATATTGGCAGGATAAAATATAGACCAAAACAAAAATACACAAGAGTAAGAAAGGGGATGGAAATTAAAAACAGAAGCCTCTTCTTATTTATTCAACCAACAAGCACCCTTCATTCACTCAGCAGCCAATGGAACCACCTTAGGCAAAGGATGATCCGGTTCACACCCTTTGCCGGAAAATTATTTAATGTTTGGAGGTTAAATTGTTAAGTATCCCACATCGGAAGAGGAAAGGGTCCTTGGTCTCCTTATAAGGCTTGGGCAATCCTCCTCCTCATGAGCTAGCTTTTGGGGTGTGAGTTAGGTCCAAGACCAATTTTAACATGGTATCAAAGTCAGGTCCATTCCAAATATTTGTTCACCGATGGTTGGCCCCCATATATATTGTCCACGCTCCAGTTAGCCTGTGCGTGTTGTCCACGCTACAGTGGCCTGTGTGTATTGTCCACGCTACAGGTAGCCTGGGCGTGCGGGGGAGTGTTAAGTATCCCACATCGGAAGAGGAAAGGGTCCTTGGTCTCCTTATAAGTCTTGAGCAATCCTCCTCCTCATGAGCTAGCTTTTGGGGTGTGAGTTAAGTCCAAGACCAATTTCAACATAAATGTTAGTTGTTATGAGTATATTGTGCACACCCTTTGTCAAATTTTTGGCTCTGCCACTGCTACAAAAATACATGAGCTTCAAAATAAGTTGATCATGAGTTTAAGCAGTCTCTTATAGTTGTTTTGAGTTCCGAATTTTCTTGATAATCTGTTTTGAGTTACCCACTTATTGCATCCTTTTCCAATTTTTTGGGAAAGCTAATGGTTTGTACAAACACATGAAAATCTTCTAGTTTAGTTCAATAAGAATCAAGGCAAGTATGTATTGGTTGATATTATATCCTACTAATGCTACATAAACTTTCAATCATAAAACAAATAGAAGACTTCATATTCTGGTCGTATATGTGATCACATAAGAGGAGTCTAGAATGGGAAACCAATGTCAACCAAGAAAAAGGAGAGAAATTAAAAAGAACACAAAATTGGGTTTAGGGTTTGTCAAACTAAGAAATCACACATACAAAGGGTGCTGCAGTTAAATGTTTTCTTTCATCTCAAACAACCATTCTTATCGTCAAGTCTTTTGTGCCTTATGAAATAATTTGCCATGAGTCTAACGTGAAGTAAAGATTAGCTTGTTATGACAATCAACCTAATAAGCTTAATTCACTTTTTGAGTAACTTGATAACTGCTAACGAGGTCCATAAAAGCCCTCGATTAACTTGCAAGTTATGTTAGAGAACCAAATCATCTTAGACTAATCAAATAAAGTAAAATAGATACTGAAAAATAACACAGAGAATCACCAAGCTAAGAAAAGATGTATCCTGGACTGCAAACTCTATCCTTTATATTCTACAAATGTCAGATTAATTATTTAATTCTATAAAGATATGATAAAAACGATTAATAACATTCTTGAGATAGAAAAGTAGGCATTTGAGAGCTACAACTTTTACGTGCATGAGGTTACCTATTTGATATCCTCCAGCAGAAACTTCTCCGTTCCACCAAAAGGTATGTGTTGCCTCACTTAAACTAGTAAACCAATCCACTGTAGAAAAGGATAATAATAAGTAAATCACAATATATCAGTTGTTACTGAAAACAAGCCTCTTAAGTCCCCAAGAGCAAGAATACAGAAATTGAGTAAATAAACTTTTAATACTAAAAGGCTAGTCTATTATCAGTGCCCTACAGAACTATCAAAGTTTCAAAGTAGTAATAGTGATTGTCATCACTTAAGTATATTTCTCCTAACTCGTCTTCTATCTGATTCATATCTAACTTTTCATCTTCAATATTAAATATTTTTTCCCATATTATTTTCTTTACGTCTAGATCCATTCTATTTATTTACCCAAGTTATCCGCACCCCCCTACAATTGGTATCAAAGCCTATGCTAATTAAAGTTACGGAAGTAGTATATATTTGGATTTATTTGATTAATTTATTAAAATTAGATTTAGATATCCACCAAAGTATTATAAATATTGTTTAGATGAATAACGTACCAAAACCACAACAATATAAAGAATTAAAATAAATAATATCTGAAAAACGTAAAGAATTAAAAATAAGGATAGAAAGACTACAGTATAACATAATTGCCGGAGTTAGTAAAAACTCAATAAATGCACAAAAAGAAGAAATATCAAATTTAGAATCAACAATAGATAGTCTAGAATATATATATCAACATAACCTATATACATTTAAATAAAATGAACAAAGAAGAATTTATAATAGACGACAAAACATATGAAAATCACGAAGGATTAAAAATAAAAATAGTATTCTCTAATTTAGGAAGGAGATATAAGAAAATAGGTGAACATTTATATTTAATGTTAGAAAAAGAACAATTAAAATTAGAAGATAAGTTGACAGCCATGGTAAGAATAGAAAGAGAAAACGAAGAGATAGACAGAAAAAAGAAAATAGATAAAATAAAACAACAAACCACAGAAGAAATACGAAAAATAGAAGAAACTAAAAATAGTAGGATTGCTGAATTAGAAAAAGAACTACAAATGCTAAAAGATTTATATGAAAAGAGAAAGAAAGAAAAAGAAGAAAAATATAAAGAACAAAAATTATTAAACGAGATAAATCAATTTAAAGAAAAATTAGAAATAAAAAATAAAGAAGCAGAAACCAGTGAAGTAGAAATAAATGCAATAGATGCTGAAGAAACAGATAATTATGATTCGGAAGATAGTAAAACATATACAGAAATTCTAGAAAACATAGGAAAACTAGAAATTAATGAAAAACAAGAAGTAATTAATAAAGAAAATCTAGAATTAATAAATACAGAAGTAAATACTCTAGATAAAAATATAATACCTAGTACATCAGAAATAAGAAAACCAACCTATAATTACAAAAATAAGTTTAAAAGACATAATCCAAAGGATGAATATAATAAATGAACACCAAAACAAATAATTAATTACAACTTTTTAGATTTCGACTGTATAATAGATACAAATAAAACAATACAACTATGGGTAGGATACATGTCAAAACAATTATTAGATAATAAAATAGATACAACAAACACACCAGAATATATAGAAAAGACATTAATAGGAACAGTAAAATTATGTTTTTTAAACCTAGCCGAAGCAAGTAAAAAAATAATAAGATCTGATAATAAAACAGAAGGAACGTCAATACCTACTAAAATACTACCAATAGAAATATTGAAAAAATATGAAATAGCTATAAGAGAAGAATTTAGTAATATAACAACAGAAGAAGAAGAGCAAAATAAAGAGAAAGATACGAATAGGAATTTAATGTTAAAATTAGCAATATGTAATATGTGTTATATAGATGAGTATACATGCGCATTTAAAGAATATTATTATAAAGGAACATATAATATAGAAGAAAGTAAAGAAATAAGAAGATTATATTTTAGAAAATTACCTGAACCATTTAGTTCAAAAATAATAAAGAGTTGGGATGAAGCAAAAATAGTAGATACCCTAGGAGCAAAAATAAATTTTTTACAACAATGGTATAGAAATCTATGTGAAAAATATAGAGAAGAAATAAAAATAAAAAAAACATTAATAAGAAATTTAGCATGTTGTAAAGATAAAATAACACCTCAATTTGAATGTGAAGAAAGATATTATAAGAAAAGAAAAAGACATAAGAAATACAAAAAATCAAAATATAAGTATAAGAAACCAAGAAAAAGATATTATGTAAAAAATTATAAACATAAAAGACCATATAGGAAAAAGAAATTTATAAAAGAATGTACTTGTTATAATTGTGGAAAACTAGAACATTTAGCTAGAGATTGTAAATTATCAAAAAACCCAAAAAATAAAAATAGAAAATACAGAATATATGAAGATAAATTATATAGATTATGAATTAGAAAGTGAAGATAGTATATATTCAATTTCGGAGAATGGAACAGATAATGAAATAGATAGTAAATTAGATAAATCAAATGATTGAAGAAGATATAAAAATGAACCAAACAACTGAAGAAGATATAAAAATAATAACAAAGGAAGAATATTTAAATGAAGAAAGAACAGATCAAAAAATAATATTTGACAGTAATGTATTTGACGAAATAAAAGGAAAAAAGTTTGATTTAAGTGTAGAAAAAATATTTAAAATACCAATAATAAAAAATATATTTAGTAGAAAAAAGAAAGAATAGTACATAGTAAGCCAAAAAGAACATATAATAGACTGTAGATATGCAAAAGGAAGAGCTAGTATAGCACTAGTAACAAAAAGAATAATTAATAAAGAAATAAACAATATAAAAAGTAAAGACCCAATAAAATATGTACACCTCGGAGGAACATAGATATTAATAAAAGCATGTTTTAGACAAGGAATAGATACACCAATAGAACTATATTTAGCAGATGATAGAATTATAAAACCTATAGAAAAAAGTATAATAACAGTCATAAAAGGAAATTTAATATACCAAAAATTTTAATTTATAATAAGTGCGAATTATTCAGTAGCAATAACAGATAAAAATATAGAAAAATCATTAGTATTATATTGAAAAATATCAGAAATAGAACTAACCCCAAGAAGTAAAATATTTATAGCAAAATGTAAAAATCTATATGTATTAACAACAAAACATAAAATAACAGGAAAAAATATAATTAATAAAAAACAAATAGAAAGTCCTTTTGAACAATTTGTAAAAACAATTGATAATAATGATTATAATTACAAAGACATAAATATAGAAGAAGATTTAGAAATAATAAATGATAGAATAAGTACAACAAAAAGAATAGCTCATGAAAAAACAGAATCATCAAACTCATAAAAAAGAAAGAGTTATGAAACAACTTCAACAGTTAATTTAAATCAATATTATATAACAGGAACAATAAATGAAAAAGAATATTTAATACTTTTAAACACAGGACAAAAAGAAAATTATATAGCAAAATATCTAGTAAAAAGTGAAGAAATAAAATCTAATAGTGATATATGCCCAGATCTATCAAGGAGTCTGATAAACATTCAAGATACGGTAGAAAAATAAATAATAGGAGTCAGAAAAATAAAAATAGAATTTGAAATAAAGGAAGAAATGCAAAAAGCAGACATAATATTAGGAATAAAATGGTTAGAACAAGTAAAACAATAAAATATAGAACATACACAATTATCTATAACATATGATAAAGAAAAATTATTCATAAAAAGAACTTTAACATGATATGAAAATATATGTACTTGTAAAAATAATAGTAGAAGGATATTATAATAGGTATTATATTATAATAGGTGTTATACACCTATGATAGATACAGGAGCAGAAACAAACTTATGTAGATACAACTGTTTACCAGAAAGTAAATGGGATAAATTAAAAACACCAATAGTAGTCAAAGAATTTAATAATGAAGGAAGTTTAATAACATATAAAGCTAAAAATGTAAAAATACAGATATGAGATAAAATAATAATAATAGAAGAAATCTATAATTATGAACTAACATCAAAAGATATGCTTTTAGGAATGTCATTTTTAAATAAATTATACTCATATATAATAACTAAAACAGATTGGTGGTTTACAACACCATGTAAACAAAAAGTAAGGGCAAAAAGAGTTATTAATAAAATAAGAAAGAAAACTAATTGGATAGATGGAAGTGAAAAAGTTACACAAAAGATAGAAAATATAAAAAATATAGAAGACACAGTAGAACTAGTTGTATTTTCAATAAATAAAAAAGAAATAACTATATTTTCAATAGATAAGGTAGAAATAATAAAGAAAAAATTAAGACAATTATATAGTGAAGATCCATTAAAAAGATGAAAAAAATATAAAACTACTATAAAAATTGAATTAATAGGTAAAAATAGCATAATAACTCAAAAACCATTAACATATAATTTTGACGGTTTAAAAAAATTTAAAATGCACATAGATGAATTATTAGAAAAACAATATATACAAAAAAGTAATAGTAAACACAATAGTCCAGCATTTATAGTAAATAAACATAGTGAACAAAAAAGAGGTAAAAGTAGAATGGTTATTGATTATAGAAATTTAAATGCAAAAACTATGACATATAATTATCCAATACCAAATAAGATATTAAAAATAAGACAAATATAAGGATATAACTATTTTAATAAATTTGATTGTAAATCAGGATTTTACCACTTAAAGTTAGAAGAAGAATCTAAAGAATTAACCGCATTTACGGTACCACAAGAATTTTATGGATGAAACGTATTACCATTTGGATATAAAAATGCACCAGGTAGATATCAACATTTTATGAATAGTTATTTTAAACAATTACCTAATTGTATAGTATACATAGATGATATACTACTATATACAAAAACTAAAGAGGAACATTTAAAATTATTAGATCAATTTACAGATATAATAGAAAAAGCGGGAATAAATTTAAGTGAAAAGAAAACCGAAATTATGAAAAACCAGAGAGTTTTTAGGAATACAAATAGATAAAAGTGGAGTAAAATTGCAACAACATATAGTATAAAAAATAATAAATTCAAAAGAAGAATTAGATACAAAAAAGAAATTACAATCATTTTTAGGATTAGTAAACCAAGTAAGAGAATATATACCAAAATTAGCAGAAAACCTAAAGCCTTTACAGAAAAAATTTAAAAAGGATGTAGAATACAATTACAACGAAGAAGATAAAAAACAAGTCCAGAAAATAAAAATACTTAGTAAAGAATTACCAAAATTACAATTCCCAGACGAAGATAAAAAATTTATATATATAGTAGAAGCGGATGCAAGTGAATATAGTTATGGAGGAGTACTTAAATATAGGTACGAAAATGAAAAATTAAAACATCATTGCAGATACTACTCGGGTACATTTAATGAAACAAAAATAAAATGAAAAATAAATAGAAAAGAATTATGTTCATTATATAAATGTTTATTAGCATTTGAACCATATATTGTATATAACAAATTTATTATGAGAACAGATAATACCCAGGTTCGCTGGTGGCTAACAAAGAAAATACAAAATTTCGTTACAACAAAAGAGATTCGAAGACTAGTATTGAATATATTAAATTTTACATTTACAATTGAAGTAATTAGTACTAACAAAAATGTTATTGCAGATTACATATCAAGACAAAGTTACACAGACTGATATAATAGAAGATGATGCTTTAGAAAAGATACTCAAAACCCTAACTACGCTTTCAATGAAAATGGACAGTATGGGTAATGAAATAGAAAAGCTAAAGACTAATGAAGTTAAACTGAAGTCTGAAGCTACAAATCAGCTAACTCAGCAGTGTACAGAGCTATGTTGATCGGAAATATTAAAATTCCATAGCTAAAAGGAGACGTTGGGACACTCTATAAAATCCATAACGTTTATCAATCTACAATTGCAGGTACAAGCAAAGGAGTTAGTGGACAAAGATACCAGAACATGAACATAAATAAGATATTTGAGAAGCCATTTATACCAAAAATACAAAAAGACCCCTTGTACATACCCCACAAATTACCACATATCGAGATAGTTTGAATCAAGATAAAAAAAAATTTATAACCATATAGCCCGAGGATACATAAAAAATATCTACAAAGTACAAACTTTTCTAAACCTTAACTCCAGAGCTACAGATATCCAAGAACCAAACACAAACTATATAACTCAAAGATTGCAAGGTCGTAACAAGTTAATTGTACTACCCAAAACTACCCCAAGCTTAGTAAAAACTTGATTCGACTATGGATTATTAAATACCATATATACCCAAGATAGAGAAGAACTATCAGCTATGAAAGAATTACATAAAATATTCACCACTTATAAAAGAGTAACCAAAGGAAATTTATTTTATATAAAGTTTTATACTGCACCAGCAGAGATATTATACGACGAGATCGAACCAGTTATACAAGTTGTAAAAATAAGATTAACCAGAGATATGATTATACCGGAAGATATTGTACAGCAGCCAGAGATACCCAGAATTGAGATACCTGATTTCTACGCAAATAAACGACTTATTGGACTAGCTACAATTATTCAAGAATTAACAAATAATTATATCAATGGAAACCCAATATGTAGCTATTATTCAAGAGACCATAAAATGATTTATTCAAATTCAAGAGAACTACGACAAACAGATATGGAAGATGTCAGACAATGGATAATGACGTTACTTAACCCAAAAAAACAATCTACTGCAAGAGCAATTAAGAAATGATTTATTTCAGACGGATTATTAACAAGATATTGCAAGATAATTGGACACAAATATCCAGACCATCAATGTTCGAGATGTAATGGAGAAGATAATATTATCCCAGAAGTCCAGCTAGAATAAAAGGAAAAAATCAACCATGAAGATAAGGATGTCAGCTAGACACGAAACAATAATGGAAGAGATAAAAAGACAAGCTATTAAATTGTGAAAGTGACATGTAGATAACTTTCACAATTTCTTGTACGTAAATTGTAAATTATTGTATAGGTAGAATCTTAAGCACTAATAAGTTTTTGTCTTTTAGTACTTTAAGTCATTTTCTCTTTTTTAAGATGTCAAGACTTTTTGACACCTACCATAATTAGCTTTTATAGATGTAAATAGGATAACATTTCTTTTTTGACTTTTGTAACATCAGGAAGAATACGTAGGAACCATGTAAATTATTCATTTTCTCATTATAAATAGAGGCATGAAAGGCAGCAGAGAAAGCAAGCCTTCATGCGTTGAAGCAAACACTCTTCTTTCACAACAAACTTTTGAATATTTATTACAGGTACATTTCAATGGAAAAAGTTATGGATGAATAAAGCTTAGAATTATCAAACCTACCAGAACAGGTATATTTATTTATGATTATGAATAGCTAAATTCATAAATCCTGACAATCATGATATGATAAAATAAGTTCATATTAGTTGCTTTATAGTAGAATTATTCGAAAAATAACATGTTAAGAAGTTTATATGCAAAGTGGAAAAGGAGAAAAATCCCTAAGAACTATGTCATCCTAAAGGTGAAACCGGTGAGGCAAGAAAGCCTTGATAGGAGAGTAGCCAGAGTAGAAGCGTTGTTTAAGGGAAAAGTATCCAGATTACCATGCTAATAGTGACCGAAGAATATGTTATTTAAGAATAATCTAGTATATAGTAATCTAAAATGATCATATTTTGTTATGTGTTTGATTGAAGGAAATATTTTGAAAAAAGCACCATATGAAAAATGAATACTTATTTATCTGAAGAAATGGTAGATAAATTTAAAATACTTGTTTTGTATGTACTTAAGGATATAGAAATTGTAGATATAAGAAAAATCATATTGGAAAAAATATTTGATAAATATTTTATGAATAGAATAAATTACATATCTCACATACCTAACTAATCTTATAAATACTTACATACCAAACCTACACATCAACCATGATAAATTACGTATATTTAGAATATTGGAAAATGGATATAAAAAATATACAATTAATAGAAAAACTAATGAAAACAAATTTAGAAGAATATATGAGAACCAAAGATATAAAATATATAGAATACCTTAATGAAAATATAGAAGAATTAATAAGATTAAAACAAACAACTAAAGAAAATTATGAAAAAGCATTTAGTTAACTCACCTAAATGACAGATAATTTTGAAGTACTAGTTTTATACATACTTAGAGATATAGAAATTATAGACGTAAAGAAAATAATATGGGAAAAAATATTTAACATTGAAGATGAAGAGTTAGATATGAATCAGATAGAAGACGAGTTAGGAGAAATATACTTAAGTGATGACAATCACTATTACTACCTAGATAATTATTCAGATGAATATTATACAGATTAAAAAATGCTAGAATATATTCAAAGAGTTAGAGAAAAACAAAGTTGGCTATACGAAGAAATTAATTATAGAAACCAGCTTAGAAAAGGAAGAGAACAGTTAAAAGAAAGATTAATTTGGATAAATAAAACCATGAAACAACTAGAATCAAAAGATAGTTTAGAATATGATTTAGACATAGAACTATTCATAGAAGAAAAAACAGGATAATTAACGAAATAGATAACCTAGAATTTAATATTAGATATAGTACAATTAGAATAAATTATAACAAAGAAATTTGTCGTATCACAACTACTTTAGGATAAAATGATAGACTATGAGTATTTAAAATATTGGAGACAAGATATGAAAGAAATAAGAGCAACAGAGATACTTATGAAAGAAAATTTAATTGAATATTTTAGAACAAAAGATATAGAATATTTAGAATACCTCAAATAATGTAGAAGAATTACAAAGACTAAGAGAAAAAACTAAAGAATACTACAGTAAAGCTTTTAATCAATTACCACATAATCACCCTCCAAGATATGAACATTAATAAAATAAAAATATTTAAAGAAGTTAAGAAATATCCACGCACAAATAAAAATAGATCCATTAGTTATAATAGATCTATTTATTTACCCAAGTTATCCGTACCCCCTACAATTGGTATCAGAGCCTATGCTAATTAAAGTTTAGTTAAACATGAGCATTCATCCCTGAAACATACTCAACAATAAAAGTAACAGAGTAGTTAAACTCCATCCACACAATCTAACTAAACTAGGTGAGCTCATCTTAGGACATTCAAAGTAAATTTATTTGTTAAATTGTGAAATTAAGATACTATTTTATAATCTTAAACATTAAAGTTCATTCAAAAGCTTGAAACAGAACCAACTTTTGGAAAGGGTCATATTATTAAAGTTTCTTCTAGCTAATTCCAGGCAATCCCTAGTATGTTCCTTTATTTCTGTCCTTTGATTAATTTTCACGTGCCATTTTTTTGTTGCAAAGGTAAGAGTGTAAGGAGGATGAGTACAACACCTTCCTTGATTTAGCTCATTTTGAAGGTCAGTAATGATAGCTTCTTTCTCTTGAACTAAAGATTTTGATGCTCTGCATTCAGTTACTTCCCCTACAAGCTGCTCTAACAGTTGTGCTTGAGCTTTGTAACATTGTTGAAGTTCTACTTTAAGATTTTTAGCTTTCTGTTTCCACTCTGAACCCTTAAAATCATAGGAACTACATAAGTGAGTGGATAACAACGTATATTTAGAAGAGAAGTGACTAGTGCAAAAAAGTCCAAATTCATTGGTTATGGTTAAAATTTCTTTGTAGAAAGCTACGATTGGTCATTTAACTTGCATCTCATTCCTTGAGCACGATATAAAGGGTGATAAGTAAATCCTACATCATGTTTGCCAAGACTCAACACATGGCAAAAATACAAAATATGAACTGCTAAAAGCCAAGAGAAATGTTAAATATATTACAAAACATTCTTACAATTGTGTTTTTCTTGAAAGTCAAGAGAGTCGATGAGAATAATCAGTAAAGCATTTTCTGTTATCATGTCATAACAAATAGAAATGCAAAGATTCAGAGAACTTTTCCTTATTTTATTAGCTCAAAACTCCTATGTATCTAATGCTCTTATATGTTGTTAACACTCCTGTTAACAAGAGTTTTTTTCCTTTTCTTATTTCACTTGGTATCATGTTCTTTCGGAGATTAATCTCATGTTCTGTCTTCCAGAGATTAATCTTGTAAAAATGCAAAGGTGAAACCATGGCCCTGGAGTTTCACGCCCATGGTGTTGAGGTTTGACCTTCGCAGTTTATGCTAACTGACAAATCAAATTAATGGCTCATGTTTGCCCAATCAACATCATGTTACCATTTTGTCGACACTATGAATTGAAATGGTGATTTGGTCCTTTTTAGGTCCTTTTTCTATCAAACATCGTGCAGTATGGGTGCATTAACTTTAAATAAACGAAAACAACACTGATTTGTCACGGAACATTCATCTAGATGTACATGCCACTCAATAAAATCAAATTCTTTTACATCTTAAGAAAACTAGATTTTCACAAATCTAACCCAAAAAAACAAAAGCCTTAAGAAACACATTGAAATTGAACGAATAGGGAGATAATAGAAAAAAGGACCTATAACTAATTCCAAAGCTTACACTAGTGCAGATTCAAAATCTCTTTCACCAAAACCAAAAGCTTTTGACAAAAGATGAAGGTTGAGATGCAATTTTAAGTACCGATGAATCAAAGACTAGCTCCGACAGGGTTGAATAAAGGTTGAAGAAGCAAATTTATAGAGCTAGGGTTTGGAGAGAGCGGTAGAAATGGAGAGAAATTGAGAGGTGATTTCGTTTCTCTTTAAGTCTTGATTTATTTTTACTAGGTCTTGAAATATACGCAGAAAAATAATAAATGAAACGGTTTAGTGAGAAATAGAAATAATGGGGAAACAAAATCATCTCAATTGACATTTTTCCTAAATGAGCCGTTGCTGTATATATACATATGACAACAGTTAAAATATTAGTTGTCATAGGTTTCAACGGTTAAACATACATATTGCAATGGTTCTATAAATAATGCAACGGTTTCATTATAAAATGTGTTAATAGGATGCATATTGTTAAGCGACGGTTATAACCGTTGCTATAGACTATCTATAGCAACAGTTATACAAGCATTGCTAAAAAAATTATTGCCATAGGGGTAAATTCTAGTAGTGCGGTTACTTTATATTGTTGTTATTATTATGATTAGTTCGTGATAGGTTTGTTACTGGACTGGCATTGCAATTCGAGGTATTATTCTGATAGCTTTCTTTTACTTCTATTTTATTATGCATGATTATCTCATGGTTAGGTATTATAGTTTTGGACCCTAATTATGTTAGCACTATTTCCTATTTTGATTAGGAGGCCTCAAGATGCTAGTATGACTATTATAGGTTGTACCTTTGAGCTAGCCTTATTTATGTATATATGTATCTATCTATAGTAGTTATGGTATTACTGTATATCCCTCCCTTCCCTCATTTATGATTGTATATCCGTTCCTTGGTCTTGTACACTAGTATATGTATATATATATATATATATATATATACTTCTTCTGCTCTTCATCTGTATAATGGCCAGTGATACAGTATAGTTCTTAGGTTTGTGAGTATGGCTAGAATAGGATATTTCATCCTTATTGTCTCCTTAGCATTACTATGTAGTCTTTTTGGATATTTAGGTGTAGTTTACATTCTTGCTTGCATGTTATGTATATTTGTATTATCTTTAGAGCCCAGTCGACATTTGCCTACTGAGTACCATGTGTTTGGTACTCGTACTACACTTCCACAACCTATAGATCATAGTATGGGTTCTCACTATTATTGTCTGCATCGTGCGGAGCAACTATGTTTGGAGATAATCAACGACCACTATAGTGGTGTCTAGCGCTATAGTGGTACCACTATAGTGGTATAGCAGTCAGGTACCTCTATAGTGGTGAAAATTGTAGATTTAATCAAATAATTTTCCAAAATAGTTTATGCCACGACCCAAAAACTAGCGAATCACCCAAACTGATAACTAAGAAGAAAACATTACAACAATTCCAAAGGCAAGACTTTAAGAGCGAAGTCAGACCCATGCAAGTATAATAGTAGTGGAAGTCTAAAAATATAGATACCATAAATCATCCCAAAACCTGGTGTCATAGTGTAAGAGAAAACTAAATACATATCAGAACAAAAAATACAACTGAATCCAAGAAACTACAAGTCTGTCTCCAAATACTAAATAAAGACATCAACTGGATAGGAGGAGGTCTGAGGTTGAATCTGGAGGTATATAGCGACCAATACCTTAAAAATGTCACAGATCAATTACACAACCTCAGCTAATGCACGTTGCACTCTAACCTAGATCTGGACCAAAAGGGCACAGTAGGGATGAGTATGATCCACTTGTACTCAGTAGGTATCATAGGCCGACTGAGAAAAGTAGAAAATAAGATACATAAATACATACTATGAGCATTTCACCTTTAATTAGAAAATATCCCAAATGGTAGCCCACACCATCTCCACTAGCAGTTCAAAATATAGCACATAATTAAGAAAATAGGTACGCAGAAAAAAAATAGAACAAATATGCGTCAAATAAAACACAAAAACAACACACTGAAGATACATAATGTATGAAATACAATGATGATGATGATGTGATATGATTAAGGTTATCTCATAACCTCCGTATATGCCTACCGAGCCTCAGCACTTTCAGGTAGGATGCATGGGGAGTTCACAACCCATATACTTTCTTAATACACAATCCCAATCTCAATGTCAATATCTCTTCTTCAACTCGTGCACTACGGTAGAGAGTTTTATAAACGTGTCTTATTTTTGTCAAAATCAGTGTTTCTTCAATTGTACCAATGTCTCATAAATGTATGTATGATATGAGGATGTAATGCTCAAAACCAAACTAGTATAAAATCTCGAATCCATTCAATACATGAACACGTGAGCTCAGGATCTACTCAATATATTATCAACCATCCAAATTTCGTATAAGCAATATACCATTGGAATAAATATGCATGTAAGACATCATTAATAACATATTAAGCCCAACTTAGTTATTTCTATCATTAAGAAAGCAACCAATGCTAGATAAGGCCTATAATTACAAGTTTAATCCCTCATACGGGCATTATGTCAACTAGAAAGACATAAAATGCATATACATGGCCAATGATGTCAGATAAATCCCCTACATGGGCAAAACATAGTAAATATCACTTCAAGTCACCACTAAAAATAAAATAAGCACCCGCATAGGCACACAACAATACTATTATTTTTAAATATGATTTCCATGATTATTACCTATACCCATAGCATGTTGTTATCTATATATTAACTACCCAACCCAGTTTGATGAAAGTTAAGCCATACCTATCTCGTGACATCATAATCCAAGACTAAAGCCCTTCAACGCGGAGCTTTCCCCTTTCGAATGGCCTTGGAATCAACTAAAACATACAAATATAGAATTTATGTATTAAAAGAAAATCAATGATACCCATATTACCGACTCTCAAGTTGGGGTCAAAATGGACCCCCAAAATGGGTTTTTGAAATGAAAGGGTAAAATTAGAATTTTTAGAAAAACTTTTCCCATGATTAAAGGAAGACATAGGAGAAAACTCAAGTGAAAACATGTTAAAAAGGAGGGTTAATCGAAGAAATCCTTTTTTAAGACTTCCTGGACAAAATCTCCAAATTCCAATTTGAAATGAAGATTTAAAAGACTTTTAAACGACATAATAGAAGTAAAATATTTGAAATAGTGATTAAGAGCTTACCCAAGCTCGAAAATGGAAGCAATCGCCCAAAATCCTTCAACCCGAAGCTCAAAGTCTCAAGAAATAGAGGAATAACTGAGAAAATGGGTTTTTATACACACAACTATGACCGCTAAGGTAGTTAAATGACCACTTAAGCGGCTAACACTTAAGCGATGGGTTGACCGCTTGAGCAGTCCATCCCAAAAGTGTGAGGCTGCTAAAATGGTCCCCTACTGCCAAAGAAGTGACTGCTAAAGCTGTCAAGTGTTCGCTTTAATGGTGGTTGACAGTCAATGGGGATGTGCTAAAGCGATGCATAGTCAGCTAAAGCGGCTACCACTTAAGCAGTCCTTCGGTTGCTTATGCTACTACACCAGACTTCAGCTGCATCAACTACTTTGCTAAGTTGCAAAGTTGTCGATCCAATCCTCAGGATTTGTTAGGAATCCCGTGAAGGCAAATACACTATGCTACAAGACTAAATTTGATGTTTCGGACTCAATGGCAATATTTAATTTTTGAAAAGTTTTTTTTTCTTCATAAAATTGACCCTCGAGACCCAATTTCACTAATTTCTGACCAAGGGTCGAATTGAGATCTAAAATCCACAAAATCGAACCAACCATGCTACCAACCTAAAATCAACAGTTTGGATCTTCTAGCGCAGTCTGTTTTGCCACTTGACACACAAAATGACAACTATTTACCAAAGTTAACTATGAGGCCTTTCTAACCTCTAAAAATCACAAACTCATACAAATTATTCCAGATGCATTGGGAACCATGACAACCACCTCCACACTCCAAAAACAACACATAACAACTATGGATAGGTTAAAATGGTCAAAACACATAAAAAGAGAAGGTTCACAGAATCAAGTCATTACAATATCCACCACTAAGAATCTTATTCGTACTTGAACTAAAGGCAAGAGAATATCTGAATCGATGAAAATATGGGGATAGCTGCTATGCATGTCGGACTCGACTTCCTAAGTAGCCTCATTTATGAAAAGGTATCTCCACTGAACCTTAACCATTGGAATATCTCTAGAATGCAACTATCTACCATTCTAGTCTAAAATGGGTATTGGCTCCTCATCAAAGGACAACCTTCCATCTAACTATATTGTGTCCCAACAAATGACACGAGACTTATTCAAGATATAGATCCATGCTATGGATCTATAAAAAAATGGATGAAAAACTGAAAAATCTAGGGGCAATGCTAACTCATAAGCTACATCCCCAATAGTCTAAAGAATCTCAAATAGCCCGATATACCTGGGGCCAAGCTTGCCCCTTTTCCTAAATCTCATCAGCCCTTCATGGAAGAAACCCAAGGGAAGACTCAATCACCAACACTATGCTTTAAGGCACAAAGTCTACGATCCATATAACACTTCTACCTACTCTAAGTCGCTCAAAGTCTATCTTGAATAACCCAACTCTATCCAAAGACTCACGAAGCAAGTCCGTACCTCGAGGTCTAATATCAAAAGTCTCTAACCAACCAACTAAAGAGAGACAACGCCTACCATATAATGCCTCGAAAGGTGCCATATCAATGCTCAAATGGTAGATAATATTATATGCAAACTCTGCTAAGGCTAAGTACTACTCCTACTAACCTCCAAAGTCCATAACACAAGCACAGAGTATATCCTCCAAAACATGAATAGTCTGCTTTGACTGACCATTAGTCTGGGGGTGGAAAGTTGTGCTAAGATCAACTCAAGTAGCCAACTCCTCCTAAAAGGTCCTCCAAAAGTTAGAAGTACAAACTAAACCTATATCTAATATAATAGACACTGGTACACAATGGAGATAAACTGTATCATGAACATAGATTGGGCTAACCTCTCAGCAGTCAAGGAAACCTAAATAAGGATAAAATAAGAAGATTTCATCAATTAATACACAATGACCCAGATGCTATTAAAACCATGAAAAGTATGAGGCAATCCAGTCACAAAAACCATAGTGATCCATTCCTACTTCTACTTAGGAATGGGTAACCTCTAAAGAAAACCACCAGACCTCAAATGCTCGGACTTCATATGCTGACAACATAGGCAATGACCTACAAAATATGATACATCCTTCCTCATACCACCACACCAGTAGTGTTGTCTCAAATTTTAATACATCTTTTTCACTCCTGAAGAATTAGAGTACCTAGAACAATGGGCCTTCTCTAAGAGAAATGTCATCCAATCACCCACTCTTGGTAGGTACTCTAACTCTGCCTCCAATCCTCTAAACACCTTTAAAATTAAGTGAGGCTTCCTTAGCCTCACCCTTCAACACTTTATCCTAAATCACTCTCAAACCATCATCATCACACTGATGAGCCAAAATATGTTCCATCAAGGAAGATCTAGCCTCCACAAATTCCAAAACATACTCGGGTGTAAAAAAACTCAAGCATAACCATCCGGTTAGTCAAAGACTGAACCTCTATGGCTAAAGGCCTCTCCTAGGTCAAATGATATGCTAAGATACCCATACAAGTCACCTTTCAGCTCAAGCCATCTATAATCACATTAACCTTGCTCGAATAATAAAGAATGGTGATATCATAATCCTTAAATAACTCAGGCCAATCCATGAAGATCTAACAATGGACTCCATACAAATAGTTTATCCATAACTTCAATGCAAATACAACCGCGAACAACACCAAATAGTGGGTAGCTTAATTCTTCTCATTAGTCTTCCATTAACGAGAAACAAATGTAATTATCTTACGCTCCTGCATCAATATTTTACCTAACTCAATGCCAACAATATGACAAATGATGGTAAGGCCCATTCTCTCCTTAGGTGATGTCAATAAAGGAGTTGATGCCAATAAATCCTTGAGCTTTTGAAAGCTTGCCACATAAGTATCAGACCACTGAAAAAAATTCTTTTGTGTCAACTTGGTAAAAGGAGCCATAATAGATGATAAACCCTCAATAAAACATCAATAGTAGATTGCTAAACTAATAAAACTCCAAATCTTGGAAGGAGAAGTTGTCCTAGCCCAATCACGAACCACAAAAATCTTGGCCTGATCGACTATGATACCATTCTTGGTCACAACATGACCCAAGAAAGAGACAGACTCTAGCCAAAACTCATACTTGGAGAATTTAGCGTACCACTTCTTATCTCTCAACCTTTGAAGTACAATCCATAAATGCTCCTCATGGTCAGCCTCACTCTTAAAGTAAACATAGATATTATCTATAAATACAGTTACAAAAGAGTCAAGATACGATCGAAACACCCAGTTCATCAACTCTATGAATGCAGTTAGGCATTGGTCAACACAAAGGACATGACCAAGAACTCATAATGACCATATCAAGTTTTAAGAAATTGTCGTCGAAATATCTGAAGCTCTAAAATCCTCAACTGGTGATGCCCGAACCTTAAATCAATCTTTAAAAACACCAAAGCACCTTAAAGCTAATCAAACAACTCATTAATATAAGAAAGAGGATACTTATTCTTACCATTACCTTTTTCAACTATCGATAATCAATACACATGCACATAGGACCATCATTTTTCTTCACAAACAAGATAGGTACACCCTACACTATGCCAGATAAATCCCTTATCCAATAATTCTTGTAACTGGTCTTTCAATTTCTTCAACTTCGCTGGGGCCATCCAATAAGAAGGAATAGAAATAGGCTTGGTGCCCAGCTCAATGTTAATAGTAAATTTAGTATATTTATCCAGAGGCATACCAAGAGAATCTATAAAAAAAATATTCGTGAACTCACGGACGATACGAATAAAATCCAAAAGGTGGTAAAGCAACACTAGTTTCATGAATATGCGCCAAGTAAGACAAATATACCCTTTCTAGCATGCAACAAGCATGTAGAATTGATATAACTCTTTTTGGACCGAATGTAGTGTACCTTCCTAAGCTATCTCTAGCACACCCAATGAAGCTAAAGTCACGATCTTAGCATAATAGTTTACAATACCATAATAGGGAGCTAACCAATCCATACCTAAAATGACATCAAAATCTATCATATCCAGGATAATCAATCTACCCAAGTCTTATGCCCCGCAAAGGTCACAGTATAGGATCGGACACCCGATCAATGACTAAAGAGTCTCCTATAGGGGTATATACATGAATAGAAATAGAAAGAGGCTTACAAGTAAAATTAAAACTAGAGAAAACTTGTATGATACCTATGATAATACCATTAAAAGCCCATTCCTCAGGTCTGGTGAGTATAACATACCACTAACCATGTTTGCTACTGGATTGAGTAATCCCGTGACCACCACCACCACGGGCACCACTACCTGTGTGTCACACAACTCTAGTGGTACCTTTACTACTCCGAAAGTCACCTCTCATTGTTGATATAAGAGTAGTCCTTAAAACACGGTGAGGGCAATCCTTGGACATATGGCTATTCTCATCACATATAAAACAACCTTTGTGGCCTGACTCAATCTGAGAAGGTACAGATGAGCTAGAACGATTACCTTAAGATGATGCTCGACTATCCATAGCCACTAAACCTAAATATCTATTACTTGAACCCCATAAAGATGTCTTTCCTAGTCTACCATGATAACTACAAAAACCTCTAAAATCTCTTCCTCAAGGGTCTTGCCCACTAAACTTGCCTTGACGGCTCATACTCTTGGTGTCTACCTGAGTAGATCAAATGATAGACTAATCATATTTGCATGATACACAACACTCTAAAAGGACACCTTTAACACTACCATCTGGGAAATAGCTAGTATCCAATCTCTTTATGAAATTCTAAATCTTTTTAGACACGGTGGCAATATTAGTAGTGAAAATCTGGATAAGACATGGAAACATACATCATAATCAGAAATAATCATGGAACCCTGATCCAAGTGATAAAAATCATGTATCATCTAATCCTTCAAACTGAAGGGCACAAACCTATTCAAAAGACCTTCATCAAACTGAACACAAGTCATCTCTGGTGAATCAAGAGGTCTGCAACTAACCAGTGACCTCCACCAATCCCTTGATACATCTCTTAATAGATAGGTAGAGTATGTAAATCCATGCGACTCAAGCGATCCAAGGTTATACAAATTCTACTGGTAGTCAATCAAAATACTCATGGAATCCTCGCCCACAACACTGATGTCACCCCAAAACCAACCTTTAAAGAAGTATGTTACAGCCTGTAATGACCCTTCTGGTCATTTTTCATAGTTTTGCTTATATTCAATGTTTGATCTTCTCCATAGATACATTAAGTCATTTATGACTTGGTGGGATAGACAATTTGATTACTAGGCAGTTCATTTATTTTTTAGAGCTAATTCTCTATTTTGAAGTTTTTGTTAGTTCCAAATGTCCACCAGGCAAAAACTTTAAGGAAATGATCTTGAATGCAAATTCCAACTGTGCCAATAGATTTAAAATATAGATTTTAGGCTGGGTAGACCTTTGTTTTGGTTCCCAATACCAAACTCATTTCAACCTATTGATTGAAAAGTTAGAAAATTGGATTACGGGTGTGGGACCCATATTTGGTCAAAATGACCTCGAATTGAAAATCCAACTTTGGCATCACATCTGTAATATCAATTTTAAGTTATGGGGACCCTTGGTTTAGGTCCCGAAGCTCCCAAACTTATTTTTGGCTATTGAGCAAATTTTATGAAAAAATAAAACTATAGATGTGGGCCCTACTTTTTACCAAAATGATCTCGGATGATAGTTTTGATGATTCCAATGGATTTGAAATGTGGTTTAAACTCGAAATTCACTATTGTATCATGTATTTTGGGTTCTGAATGAGTTTCGATGGTCAAAATCAAGATTTTGATTTTATTGTTGACTGGTGCCCAAGGGAGCAACCACGATTGTGGTAAATAGTATAGCAATTGTGCCAATGCGATAGTGACCCCTAGACAGTGATTTTGGTATCTCCAAAGCTGGTAGGGGTATTTAAGGACCCTATAAGCCAAATTTTGGCTATTTTGACTCATTTTGGGACCTAATAACCCTAAATAAGTATAATAACTCAAAATTGAGTCTTGTGGGTATCTTGGAAGCTTGTTTAACATATATTATCATGATTATAATCATATTAAGGTATGATTTCATCACTTAATTGGTGAATATCTAAGTTCTTGACCCAAAACTCTAAATCTACTTAGGGCTTGATTTTAGCCCAAAGATTTCTTGGTTTTCACCCATTTTGAGGGTTTTGGCTCCTTGTTCATGTTTGAATGTTGGGTTGACCTCGGAAATGCATTTTCCATGATTGGGATCCACTTAGGTTTTTTGGTGTTATTTTTGGACTCGAAGCACAATAGTGCAATATAGGCATCATTAGACTCGTATTGATGAGGAGATTATGAATTTGATAGTGTGATGGAATTTTGGAGATCTTAAAGTGAGGATAGGTGAGTGGTGAATGATTTCAAGTTTTATGGTTTAGCCTTGAGGTAGGCTTCTACCTACTCTTCTTCAAAGATAATAGGTGTTATATATTCCATGTGGATGTGAATATTAAGGTTGATTATGAGTAAAATCACTTTGACTTAATTATTGATGTTTGGGGATAAAGTGAGGGTTTTGGACCCATAAGGTAGTATGTTTATGACCCCTTCTAGAATCTTACTACCTTATCCCTTGATTGAATTACTTTGTAGTATGGAAATGTTATGATGCTAGGTTTGGGATGTGGTTTTAGCGTTGGAATCACGGTTAGTATGATTAACCTTAGTTGGGATAGTCTAATGATCTTAAAACTGTATCTTGGAGTAGAATTTAATTAATTGCCCATGTTCCTTGATGAATTTCCTAAAAGTTGGACTAGATACCTTAGCCTAGTTTGGGGCATAGTTTTCCTAAATATGGAAATTGAGGATTAGAAGTGGGATTTTTCAGCCGACTTATGCCAAAACTTGTGTTAGCCTTGTGGACTTAGTTGAAGATGTTAGGCCTAGTTGATACTAGTAAGCCTTAGTATAAGGTTACTTCGTGACTTGGTAAATTGTAATAATGTTCTCCAGATTGTGGCTTATTAGTTATGGCTATGTAATTCCTTATAAAAATGGTAATGGGCCTTTAGAGATACTATTTCCTCTAAGATGTTATATTGGACCTTTAGAGACGTTTTCTCTTAGACTTGATATATTGCCTATAGAAATGATTTTCCTCTTAGTTATGATTATTGGGCCAATAGAGATGATTTTGCATCTTAGTTATGATTATTTGGCCCATAGAGATGATATTCCTCTTACTTATGATTATTTGGCCCATAGAGATGATTTTTCTCTTAGTTATGAATGTTGGGCCTTAGAGATGATTTTCCTCTTAGTTATGATTACTTCGCCCAAAGAGCTGATTTTACTCTTAGTTATGATTATTTAGCCCATTGAGATGTTGTTCCTCTTAGTTATGATTGTTGCACCTTAGAGATGATTTTTCTCTTAGTTATGATTATTTGGCTCCTAGAGATGATTTTCCTCTTAGTTATGATTGTTTGGCCTTAAAGATGATTTTTCTCTTAGCTATGATTATTGGGCATATATATATGATATTACTCTTAGGTATGATAATTGGCCTAGAAAGGTGATATGTGATAGGAGATGTCTTATTGATGTGATATGCTTATCGATATGACATCTCCTAGATGTGAGATACCTCCTATATGTAAGATGATTATAGAAAACTACGACTTATAAATATGGTTGTCAATATGGGTTTCGAATATGTATGTGGGCCTAAGGCCATGATTATGAAGTTGTGATTATTTTGCATAAATTATTGGGCCAAGGGCCGTGTTATGTTATCAAATGGACATATGGGAAGCAATTATCCTTGTAATGGATACAGTTGTAGTTTATGAATATACATATATATATATATATGTTAATATACATATCTCTCCGGTAAGAGATGGAAGAAGATGCGGTATGTTGCATACGACTTTATTAATTTGGATACTGGTGATGGCATGTAAAGATTTGATACATTCATGATTATTATATCTATAATTTGTATGATTCTAGCTGAAATACGATTTTATGACTGTTCTTCCTAGATAAGGTTTAAGCTATGCGGTTACTATTTGTCTATTAAGTGACTATAGTACTTGATGGCTAGGAATCTAATGTACTAGTTAATGAACCTTGATTAGTTAAAATATGGTAGCTAGCAATTATGGATGATATGTAGCTAATGATGATGAAGGGTTTAACATAGGTGAAAATTAGTTTCTATTAATGACTAAGTATATATTATCGATTAGTTGTTATATGAGGATTTGTGTATTAATGATGCTAGATAATAATAGATATTAGTTGATAGATAAATAAGTGTCTAAATGATGGTTAGTGTCTTTTGCTAGATGGTGACTAGTGAGATTATGATGGTTAGAAATAAACATTGGTTAATTGGCAATTACGGTCTAGTGGTGAATCTTGACTAGGTGTTGGATATTGGTTATTTAGTGAATAATGATTATGTGAAGAAATGGTTAGGCTAATAATTAGATGTCTTATCCATGATTCAACATATTTCTACAATTTTACTATGATTTAGTTCCAAAGATAATTTTGGGCAATAGACTTATGAATTTACACTCTTTTAGCCATGACTTGAGTCCGTGTACCTGTTATATATCTCTATATATTAATGATTATGATGATATATATACCCGGTTCGAGTCTGAAGGATACTATTGTGATGATATTGATACCCAGTTTGAGTTTGGAGGATACTGTTATGATAATATTGATACCTAGTTTGAGTTTGGAGGATACTGTTGTGATGATATATTGATACCAGGCTAGGCCGGAGGTTGATTATGATGATGATGGTCATGATGATGAAAATTATGATATAAATGGTATGATGATGAGATTATGATATTGACTATGCACCTTGTATTTATTCCTACATACGCATCATATATTACTAGTTTGCATCTATGTCTATCAACCAGTATGGGACGGTTGCATAGATATGGGTGAAAAATATGCATTTTGTTGTTGTATATTGGTTGAACCTTCCAAGCCTAAGGTGGTGGGGGTACGCATAGTCTTGACTAGGTATTTGGTTATCTGGAGTAGCCGGTTATTCATGATGTTGATAGTGTTATTATCATTGTTACAATCATTATTATGGCTAGCATATGGAAGATTTGTCATTGATCCGGCATCGAGATTTGAGGTATGTCTTTGGCCTCTTCTATCTTATGATTTCATTACTATGCATGATTATTTCATGTCTATCCAAATGGATTAGAAACCCTGAGTATGATAGTATTAAATCCTAGTAGTATTATAGTGTGGTCTTAGAATGAGGATACAGTAATCTAGGTTATCCTTTAAGTTGACCTTATCTTTTTTTATATATATATATATATATATATATATTTATTTAGCTATATGAAGCTATGACATTACCATATATCCCTTCCTTCATTTGTTCATATTGTATATTCATTTCTTGGCCTTGTATATTTCTATATATCTTTTTTTTGTACTTCATTCATACATTGTCCTGGGATATATGGTATAGTATTGACATCTATTGAATATGGCTGGAATAGGATAGTTTACCCTAATACTTTCTTGGTCTTATTATGTTATACTTTTAGACTTGGATAGGATAGTTGTACCTTATTATTCTTATTGACTTTTTATATGATTTCTGAATTCTTGGATGTAGTCTCCATTCTGTTTGTATGCCATATATATCAACTTTATCTTTGTAGCTCAGTTCGTAGTTTCCTACTAATACCTTTTGTTTGGTACTCATACTATACTTTTGTAGCATGCGGATCATGGTGTGAGTTATCGCCGTTGATGTGTGCATCATGTGGAGAAGCCATGGTTCAAAGACTTAGAGTGAGATCCTGATATTTGAAGTATTACTTATCTCTCTTTTATGTATTAGACTAGTCTCTATGTTGTATTCAGAGATAAGTCCTATTAGTGTATTTCTCTTGATATTTCACTTTTGTTCTCTCATTATATTAAAAGCTCTTGTACTAATACTACCAGGTTTTTGGATTCACTTATGTAATTGATCTTTGTTTCATTTATTCCACATTTTTTTCTTATATTATTGAGTAGTCCGTTACTAGCCTTTTTGCACTATGAGTTGGCTTGCCTACTGGTGGGTTATGGTAGGTGCCATCATGACTTGAGAAATTGGGTCGTTACAAATTGGTATTAGATCCTAGGTTTCATCGGTTTATTAGTACAAGAGCTCAGTTTTTAGTAGAGTCTTGCGGATTAGTACAGAGACATTCGTAACCTATCTTCGGAAGGCTACAATGACATTTTAGGAAATTTACTTCTTGACTCCTTATTATGTACCCACATTCCTATAAACCTCAAACACATTCTTTGACTCTATTTTATCCCCTGAAGGATGATGCGGCATTGTCGATAGATGTGAACGAGACTTCAATACGTATTTATACAGATTTAATGCAGCATCAGACTAGAGAGTCGGAGATGGATATCAAAGATCTTTAGCAGTAGCCAAAAAGAATTTAGGCTAGCTTAGGCTTCAATAAAGCTCTTCGAGGTTCAACATTAGGAATTTGACTCATATTGTAGATCCATCTTAGTCATGGATGCTGTTTGATTCATCGAGCAGTCCTCAGACCAGAGTTGGGTCTATGGTGTTCATCAGGGTTCTTTACCAATTTTGAGTAAGTGGTCCAGGCACTTTCCTATGCTATATCCTTCTGAGCAAAACATTGGCACATGGATGTCTTAAAGGGTGAGTATTGTCACTCTATTTAGCATCGGAGCACTAGATAGCAATTGAATCCTCCTTTCATCAGGATGTTGATTATGAGAAGACCATAGAGAGCACAAGTATTGATATTTATGAAAATGACGGCAAGAGGCATGCCATAAGTATGTGCTATTGGTATTTTATCCAGGAGTGAAGATTCTTCCAGTAGAGTTTAGCCTCACCTGCAGTTCATCAGCTCTACGCATATGGTATTCCATACTATGAGAAGTTCTTAGATTAGTTATAATGATCATAGTGGGCAGAGTCCCCGTCAGATTTGTGGAGTATGGTATGGTTCTTCGGGTCATGATGACCATTCTAGATTATGAGGGGAAGTATCTTGAAGTATTTCAGGATCTTGGTTTGGCGGTGTCGTGATAAGACACTAGTTTAGAGAATGCCCCAGCTCTGAGATAGTTGATCAGCTAGAGTTAAAACGTATCCACCACCAGCCTAAATTTCTGAGTTAGGCTGTGATTTTGGAAGTATGGACATAATTCTAGAAATTTTTCTCAGTGTCAGTTGTCCAACCATTTTAGTTCAGTTTGTGTCTCCACCATATCGATGTTGTAGGAGTTGCTATAACTACAGAGAGATTGACTACTAACCTAGAAAGTGTCCCTGACATGGGATTTCTATTCATTTAGCTCATTCAGATCAGCCTCGTGATGTTGTGGGATCTTTAGTTAGAAATAGTATGCGTGGCACCTCAGTCAATGATCTGATCGATCGGTCCTAGTTTGGACTCATTCTTATTTATTCTCCCTATGCTCGCCAGGCATGTGATTACGAATTTCACCATGATAAGTGTGCTTTTATTTTCTGCATTTATCTGTTATTATATGTATTGGGGTCTTTGTACCCATTAATGAATATATACCTTGATGAATTCATATTGACTATTCTGTGTCTTGTTATTGAATTCATGATTATGTGACTACTCCGTGGTTATTTCTTTTAGTAGTGGATGGAGTAGATTTGTATGGGTATTTTCCCCTATAGGTGTAGCTTTTGGATTCGAGTTCCATTTATCTTGGCACATTGTCCTTATTGTAGACCTTGAGTAGTACATGATATTGATGTTTATTTTGGTACCGCCTGTTCAGTATGTTGATATTGATATTGTTGTTGCTATTGCTACTACTGCGTGAGGTTATTGATATTACTTGATATTATTATTTGATATTGTTACTTGATGAGTTTGATCCTCGCTGGGTAGTTGTATAGACTAGTGATATCTAGTTAGACTTTCATTTTTTGTGATATTATTTAGTGGCTTGAGTAGATATAGCCCAATTTGATGAGTTCTTTCCCCTAGCACAACGATATTGACTGTGTTCCATCTTGGTTAACTGTTTAGATTGATTTGGGGGATGTATTGTGATATCAAAGAAAAGTTGACCTTCTATAGTGATAATATGATTATAGGGTTGAAGATTTGGTTGTATCTCCAACTGCCTCCAAAAGTAATCACACAGTCACTCAGGATATCTTTCAAAGTTTGAATGGTCCTCTCTGCTTGTCCATCCATCTAATGGTGGAATGAGGTTCTAAGGTTCACTTGTGTGCCCAAGCCTTGCAGAAATGAACATCAACTGTGAGAAGAGAACCGTGTACTGATGTTGCCCAAAAACTAACCTCCAAAGAAGTATGTTGCGGCTGATATCAGATATAGTAACTCAGACAAGGTTGGGGTCAAACCCATAGGGAAACTTCGAACAGTCTCTCAAACTTGACAAAATTCACAAGTAGTACTATAAAGTAAATGGTGGGATTTGAAGATCAATAGTAATAAGTAACTAAACTTGAATGCTTGTATTTGTAAACAATAGAAGATGAACACTAGGACTGTGTTCCCCCTAGCTTCTCGACTCCATAAGTTTCTCGTGTTTAATTCACCTAACCTACTGTTCTGCGTGCAAAGTTGAAAAGATCTGCCTTATCAACCATCTTGTGAACGTGTTGATAAACTCACCCTCTACCTTGTAAGTCTCAGAATGTCGCCTTGTTGTCCCTTGTCTATAACCTCAATACAACTCTCACCTTCTGAGTCTCAAGTTGTTTAGACTAGGGTTGATAGCTTCAAATCACTATCATAACGTCCTTTACCCAATCTCAAACTTTCTTGTGAGGATGTTCTCGAATACAGGCAATACCTAAGCTTCTGCAGTAGTTTGGGAGCAATTAAATGAAGAAGATTAAAATACATGCAGCTATAGTTGAATATATGAATCTCCCACTCCCCTTATGTATTTAATCCATGAAGGCTCCCACAACCCTGGTTAATGAACTTAGCCGCTTATGTTCAAGTCAAGAATCTATGGTAATCAATGAAAAAGACATGTAATTAATTCCACAATAATGAAAGAATAAAGTTCAAAATCTCCAATTGTATATAAAACAAAAAATTCAAGAACAATATTCTCAATGATCAAAGGATGTGAAAGTATGTAGAAAATTATCAAAAGTGTGTAACCTCAAAAAGGAATAACCCTAGGGTATTTATAAAGTCTCAAAATAACTAAAGAATCCTAATAAACTTGGGATAGGAAAATTAAGTCGGTAATGGTCATGATTCTGGCAACGAGTCATTATGTCTCCTTGCGACTCATTGTCTATTGTCGTAGCTTTATTTTTCTCTTCAGTGGCTACGACTCTTATGGTCACATTATGAGTCATATAATGCTAGTTGTCGTCACTCCAGTATCTCTTCTTTCTTAGGGAGATTGAGTCTGTTGTCTTTTTGACTCCTCGATATGAGTCGCCATAAGACTTTACGGCTCATAGTCTTCACTCATAAGCACTGGAGCATCTGTCTTTAAGATATTCAAACAGTGCTCACCTTACGACTTCAGGCTGCGAGATGTAGCCTGTCTTTGTGACTCGTATCCTTCTGTTACTTAGTTTCCTCAAATTTTCCTTAGACACTGTTGTCTTTGCGAATTTGGGCTACAAGTCGTAAGGTGACATAACGACTTGTAGCTTGACCAGTTTTCCACTTCTTGGCAACATTCTCTTATTTTTTTCAGTCCACACCACTTCCTACCTAATTTTCCTACAAAACACTTAAAACATACATCACATTCGATGATACAACCTAAGTTAATGCATAATTTCACCATTTTAAGTATCGAATGTACCACATTTCCACGACACATCAACACCCTCAACTTAGAATATTTAGATGCCCTCAGGAAAAACACAAAACTATGAACAAACACAATGCTTAAATAGAAGATCCTCGGATACCTTTGGTAGTAAATTTTCATTTTAGTTCACACATATGACCCCCTTCCAATTTTTAACTTTTAAAGAACCCAACTGTGTATATTGATTTGGTACAACATTGTGATGTGTAGGAATCCAATGATCTAATTACATTGGCAATGAAAAAATTGGCGTAGCTACAAGTTACCCTAACCGAATAGATAAATAACCTAATAATGCAATTCCTATACCCTCTCAATCAAAGAAGTCCATTTAACTCAAATAGATCAACATTTTTATTTCGGGATGGTCAAGAGACACTCTCACTCACAAATAAGTTTCAATCAGTGTATACAGAATGCCATAGGCTTGCCCTTATGTTTTTTACCTAGATTTTCGGACAATCGAGTTAGTATCACTTATAGGGATTTATTCGGCTTATAACGTAGATTTTGGGGCTGGTATGATATATTTTGGGAAATTTTCAGTGACTAAGCATTCTTGACACTATGATTACTTTGGGGTCCATTTATTTTCCAACTTTTCTTTCACTCCACCATTATTTCTCACTTTTTGTTCTATTTCTCCACCGTTCTTTAGAAAATTGGAAAAATGGAAAAAAGATCAAGAAAAGGAAATTCTAAAAGAAAATAATAAGAAACCACACCCAGTTCGAACTTTGGGTGTGGTTTCTTATTATTTTCTTTTAGAATTTCCTTTTCTTGATCTTTTTTCTATTTTTTCAATTTTTCTAACTTTTTTTTGTACCACACCCAACCTTACTTTCTTCTCTCTTCGTAGACGTTCTTCATACTATCTCTATACTACACACCCCTATGATAGACACCCTCAACCTAGACGATTTGACTGAGTTAAGGTGCATAGTGTCCAAGGAGGACTACGGCCAAAATAGGTCCATTGTAGTCTAAAAACAAAGGTGAATCGGTGTAAACAAAAAAATATAGGTCTATTAAGGTTCAAAGATCAGGATCAAGAGACTCATATATCATTTGGTTTTGGCACTTTAGGCTAAAGTGGACTAATAACAAAAATGGCCTATGATCATCTCCTAATCGACCACCCTAGAACCTAGGCAAGAGTAACCAGGCAAGTTCTGGATTCTGTATACACCGGGAACTAAGTAACACCTTACACACTCATCGTACAAGGTCACATTGCTAGTTACTACTTATCCAATTATACAATTATTTGCCATAATTTCATTCCTAATTCTAATTCCATTATTCGATTCCAGTAGTCCCTAACATGCATACATTGCATAGTTATCAAAATTTTATGAGGGGTATTATTTAAACAAAATAATTTCAACACCAAATATTAGTCAAAACATACTCACTTCCTCAGATACAAACTTTTTTCCTTTATTAAACATCATACACATAAAACAAATGTAAAGAAAAACATAACAAATATTTAAACTAGATATGCCAGTTTTGCATTCAAATTACAGTCGATGGGAAAAGAAACATGGTAACAACAACCCGCGGTGGCTATGCGGTATATCCCCATCCTAACTAAATATATATGCACTCTCTCCACTGTATCTAGCAGTGTAAGACAATAGGCGAAGACATACATGGGCACACTAGGAACTGAATTAAGCATTATCAGCATAGGGGCCCTCAGATTGGGCCCCATTCTCATCAGAACTGGTCCTAATAGCTGTTAAGACATACTTAACAATAGTGGCACCTATGGTGTCTGGTGCACTTAGTGGTGGATCAGGCGGTGAGGCTATATCACTGCCCATCTCAACAGTCTCAGTGAGTCTCAAACTATAAGCCCTCGCAGTTATCTCTTGGACCCTCACCTCCGGTCCTTCTCACTCTTTATGCTCTCTTTTACAACTATATTAACATATTCATCCTCCGTTCTCTGTATCTTACTTCTTTTATTCTTTTTTCTCTTCCCCCCTTTAAAATTTCTCACAGGGGTCGAATCATCAAGCCAAAATGCCTTCAACCACAGGCTCTCTGGGAATCTCCTGAATAATCGACATTAGGAGGATTGACCTCTCATACAACTCATCTACTAATTTCTATAATTGGCTAACTTAGCATGTACCCCTGCTAGATATGGGGACTGGATACCATCAAGATGTTGGGTAATCCTTCGCTCAAACCCGTCAAAACTAGCCTGCATTATTCTTTTTCCTTCTCTAAGTTTTCTCTCCACCCATGGTGTAACTCCTTCCATTAATTGAACCTTTGTCTCAATAGTACTCAACCTAGTCATTATCTTAGTCAGAACTGACTGCAACATAATTACATAGTCGGTTAGGATCTACCTGGCTATGGATGGTCATGGTGTTACAGTAGATGGTGAAGTAGGAGTACTGAAGATTCTTTCTACATCTAAGTCCTATGGACAGATTGATCTGTCTAAGTAGGGGTGTCACCCCTTCAGTGTCTTCTCCGTGCCGTTAGGCCTCATAAGCATTACTAACCATCAAAGCTGTAAATTTTGCCATATTGGAAATTAGGTTGGTAACGTATCTGATCAACCCTAAGTCTGTAGTGGTCCTTGGCCTCAAAAATTGATTGATGCCTGGGATCTCCTGCGCTCCCACATCTAGACAGATATACATCAACAAACAAAGGAAGGACAACACTGTATCAATGCTAGTTTCCCTATTCTTAATATCCCAAGCTATCCACTTGGCATTATTAATCTCGTAGCCCGATGTTATTCCTTTTATCAGTGCTGCTTGTCAGAACCCACAATATTGTCCGATAAATTCAGACTTAACCTATGTCTAACCAGGGTCTACTACTCCTTATCTTAAAAGCTCAGGATGTTCTTCATTATTGAGAATGAATTTTCGATACCAACAAATGCCGATGGGGCCTCTTCCTGATCTGAAGCAATAATTCTAGCCATCCACTAGAAATAAACATGATTATATTCAGAACCTATATATTTCACCTTCGCCTTCTTCATCTCTTCCACTCGAAAGTTTGATTCTGAAATGCTGGCCAAAAGTACAAATTCTGGCCCATGCAACACCCGAGAGATTGTCTAAATTGAGATGTTCACCCAACCAGCTCGAGTTATTAGGTCTAATAGTGGATCAATACCTCTCCACATATTTTCTTATAGATTTGGCCTTTTTAAATCTATCTAATACGACACATAGAAATTGCATAGCATCGATTCACTATACAGGCTTGGTGCTCTACACATGCACTCGAATTTGTATTTCTTGAACCATGCCTCAAATCCAAACATCCTAGACATGCCTATTGTGGTTAACCTTCTCTTAAGATAAAGACCTCTAAAGGGTTTTATTTTTGGGGTTTATGGTACTGTGTTATTCATATAGGGCCTGCATTCTGGGGTACCACCCACTGTTTAACGATGGGCATCGGATCTAGCTCAATAGAGAGTAGAGTGGGTGGTATTTGTAGTGGTGGTACTACTCTGACTAGATGGTCACTCTCCCCATTCTCTCCTTCTTACTCAGCTGTAAACCCATCATAATTTTCATTTTCATCCTCAAACCCTAATTTTTCTCCTTCTTCAGAACCTAATTCTTCCTCGTCAGGATTTGCACCATTCTCATCATCATCATCATCATTATCATCTTCCTTATAAGAGGATGATGGTGTGGACCTAGTTATGTGTTATTCTCTATACTAGCTTCTTTTGTTCTCCTAGGTCACTTTTTTCTTGGCTCCACCTGCCCCTTTACTAGATATTTTTTAGTATCACCACTTCTCTCACCGATGTCCTCATTTCTCAGCTGAAGAGTGGACTTATGGGTAGGTTTCTTTTGGGTGTTCTTCCTCAATGTCAGTTTCTTCGATGAATCACCTTTTGGAGCTATTAGTACCTATTTCATGAGGCTCATTAGTTATTCCTAAGGAAAAGAAAGAAAAACAAGAGACTAAGGTGTCAGTATAGCATGGTCTGGGAATACTACGACTCATGAGTGTGAGTCATTATATTTGGTTGCGAGTCATAGTGAAACTCATAATATGGAAGGTTGCCTACTTAGTATTCACTGGTCAGGTAATGATCCCTCCTAGCGAGTTGTAATGTTATAGTATGACTCATTACTAACACTTGTTATTTGACCATAAATAATTTTCTAGTGCAATATACCTTCCCAGTCATTACGACTCATGACTACAAGTCGTATTGTGTGACTATAACTCATTGGGAGAAGTCATAATAATGACAGAACCTACACTCTTCTAATAAATCATGTTACCAGTGGTTATGAGTGACGTAACAACTCATTAAGTGACCTTACGAGTCGTTAAGAGACCCATATCCGCTATAACATGATTAATTAGAGAAGCTGGTTCAACTTTCCAACCCAACATAACAATATTCATAATTAACATCTCTAATTTATCCCGTTAAGCAAACTCCAGTTCAAATTGGGTTATTTTACTCCCATTATCTTTTTCATTGGACAAATTTCATAGGACTAGAGCTCGTCTCCTTGACTTCATTCATAATATGAATAACAAACACAAATCAACTAATTTATATTAAAGCATTACTATGTAATTAAAATATAAAAAAACTTACTTCGTTGCTTGATTTGAACCATTTTTGATCTTACTTAAGCAAATTCCGAGCGCTACTCTTTTTGAGATTATTCTTTTTGTGGGAGATTTTGTTTACTTGATGATAGGATGAAGTTAGAGTGTTATTGAGTTGTGTTGGTAGCCAAAGAGGAATGAAGGGAGTCTCTACTTTGAATGATTGGAATACCAATCATTTTACCCTTTTTGACATAATTAATTTTAATCATTAGGTTTGGGTCGGGTCGACCCACGGGGCCTATGTTGTCTATCCTGGTTTTGAGCCATAGTAACGACTCGTAACCAGTGACTATGGATCATAAACTCCCTTTGTTACGACTAGAACTTTACCTGGCTCTCTAGTTATTATGACTCTAGGTGATGAGTCATAATCAGTGACCACAACTCTTTCTGAGAGTCGGGATGACTCTAAAAACTAAATACCTGAGAGTGGACGAAGATCCAGCACCTTGCAATTCTTGCTTATGAGTCGTTAAGTCTGACTACGACTATTTAAGGGAGTCATGAGGTCTGGCACAAGAAAATTTTTTGGTTTTGTTTTGCAGTCTCCAGCCCTGCACATTGAACACACAAGTTACCCTATAATCAAATAAGTACAAAACATGGGTTGCCTCCCACGCAGAGCTTGATTTATTATCGCGACATGATGTGGCTAGGTTAGATACTAAGATTTTACTAACCAGCCCAAGGTATGGCACATTTGTCTTGGTTACTCAGACTTCACCAAGATCTATATCAACAACTTTAACTTCTTTAGTGCTTCACATATAGAGCTTCACTCTTTTCCCATTAACCTTGAATGGGGCTTCACCATTACCCTTCAATTCTATAACACCATATGGGAACACCCTTACTACAGTGAATGACCCATACTATCTAGACTTCAACTTGCCTAGAAACAAGCAAAATCTCAAATTATACAACAATACCTGATCACCTAGCTCAAATATTTTTTTCTTGATTTTTCAATCATGATGCAGTTTTATCTTCTCCTTGTACAGTGTAGAACTCTCATAAGACTAGAGTCCAAACTCATCCAACTCATTTATCTTACTTAATTAATTTTGCTGCATGATGCCACTCCAAATTCAATTTTCACACCCATAGTTCCTTGTGTTCAAGTTGTACAGGCAAGTGGCACGCCTTGCCATACATAAGATGGTATGGGGAAATACCTATGGGGGTTTTATAAGCTATCCCGGAGGCCCATAATGCATCTGACATCTCCCAAGCACACACACACACAATTGTACGTAGTCTTATCAAGTAATATAGTGGCTTCAAGAAAGCCCAAGTATCGATCTCTCATGGACTTGCGTTTGCCGCTTATCTAATTCTAGTCTAACTAATTGAGAAAAAATAAACAAAAAGAGAGTTTGAAATTTTTTCAATTAAAAATAACATGAATAATGTGTAAAAATAAAAATCTTGGGACAATCAATGGAGAAAACCCAGGGTTAAAGCACTTCGAACAATCATACTATGTTATTGAATTTCCTTCTTTAACTTGCTTATCTTGGTTGTTGATTCGTAGGGTTAATTGCATGATCATTGTTTCCCAACCTCTAATCTTTTACCTAATATGGATATTATAACTACATCTTTCAGTGGGGATGTAATAATCCAATTAAGTTAATTAAAGCTATCATCCTACGTATGAATCAAGTAAGACATCTAAATACATCCCTGTCCTAGACTCTAAGTTTAATTCTTTATTTTATAAAAGAATAAAAATCCAAATTTTGTTTATTTCCATGTTCTATCTCACTATTCCCTCTCCCGAGATCAAAAGGTTGACAATATAAGTATTCTAAGGGTCGTGAATCCTTAAAATAATTAAAACAAGAATAACAAACAACCAAATATGATAAGCAAAAATTAATCGAAATTAATCCAAATTAATAGTACTCATGTTTTTGGCTTTAACCCTGGAAGGAGGGTTTTTAGCCAATAATATTCATAATCATGATCCAAAAAATTGAATACATGATATGAAAAATTATAGACTAAAAAATAACTTAAAACCTAATAAACCATGTATAACTCCTCCGCTTTTCGTCCAAAACAGTCCAAGCGTGTTCTTGCATGTCCAGGTCTCCAATTGTGACCTGCTGTACCCCCTAATTAATGTATCCGCTGCCCAAAAGGTATAATATATATATATATATATATTTATAGTGGCCTTGACCTAATTATAAAAGAATTAGGGAAAGATTCCCTCTCTATCCTAAAAAGGTGTGCCCCTCAATTCTCTTCACTATTGAACTGTGTCGGCTGAATTTATCTTTTGACCGTACATAATACATCTACGGGATGCGTTGCTCAACACGTTGGATCATTGACCCGATATGTTGACTTCAAGTCGTCTCACTGGAATTTGCGTTAAAAATTTTGGTTAAGTGTGGAACGTTCTATCCTTTGTTCATACCTTTTGTAGTGTATTTCCCATGAATTACAAGCCTTTTTATCATCAATATATCAATGTATTTAGTTCACCAAGCCTCCTAAAATATCATACACCATATATTCAAGATTAAAACAGAACAATAACCTCAACGATAAATCAAAACACAAGCTAAGATAAGGTAAATTCACAATGATTTTTCACTTATTATTTTGACTCTTGACTTTATTAAATTAAGTTTTGCTTATTACAAACAAGTTGTTCCACTCAAAATTTCACCATTTAAATATTTGAAATAAATTAAACACATTAGAATCCAATGGAACCAACTAGACACACACCTAGCTCAAGCTAGTAAAACTAGTTTTCCGGGTTGAACTCTAAATTACTCAATTAAGCACAAACTTGTTTGAAAAATACTTTGGACATTGTAATCACATACTTGGACACTTAAATGCTTATTTATATCAATATGAACATGTTAAGCACATGAATTGGTCTCTAAACAAGGCGAATGATCTAGAATAATGATACAAAAGTGTACAAAATCACCTCAGATCAGTATCATTTAGCTTTTTTGGCCAATCAGTCCTATTGACATTCACGGTTTTCGCCATTATGAAATTTATATCTCTTTCAAAACCTCAACTTTCCTGCTTGTCTAACAGTGATAAGTTGTTGCCACCTTATTCTCTACTCCATATTTTTCAAGCAGATTCTTGAACAGGAAATTGTAGAAATGCGACCCACCATCACTGGTAATATCATTCGGAGTCCCAAATCGAGAAAAGATATGCTTTTTTAGGAATGCAGTAACATTTCTTCCTTTATTATTGGGGAGAACTACTTCTTCCACCCATTTCGACACATAGTCCACCGCAACCAGGATATACCTCATACCATAGGAGCTCACAAATGGCCCCATCAAGTCCACACCTAACACATCAAACAACTCCAGCTCTAAAATAGGGGTCATAAAGAGTTTATGGTGCCTCAAAATATTTCCATGACACTGGCATTGGTCACATGCTACAGCAAAGTCATGAGCATCCTTGTAAATTGTCAGCCAGTAGTACCCACACTATAAGATCTTTTGGGCTGTACAGGTTCCACCATGGTGACCCCCAACTGGTGAATCATGACAATCCTCAAGAATGCTCATCATCTCCACTTTAGGGATGTATCTATGAATGACTTTATCCGCACAAATTCTGATAAGATAAGGTTCATCCTAAAAGAACTTCCTTACCTCATGCATAAACCACTTTCTTTTCTAGAAGGACAAATCCTCCGGGACAAGATCACTTGCCAGGTAAATTGAAAAATCAGCAAACCAGGGAATTAGGTCTTGTGATGCTGCCAAAATCTACTCATCTAAAAAAGTATCATTGATTTTAAGCCCATTCCCTACTTTTTGTATTTCTTCATCCTCAAGTCTGGACAAATGATTAGCAACTTGATTTTCTGTACCCTTTCGGCCTTTAACCTCAAAATTAAACTCTTGAAGCAAGAGAAACTAATGGATAAATATTGGCTTTGCATCTTTCTTTTCCATCAAGTATCTCAGGGTTGCATGTTTTGAATGAACAACAACCTTAGTGCCAATTAGCTAAGACCAAATTTTTTCAAAGGCAAAAACCACTACTAGTAATTCTTAATCTGTAACAGTATAATTCTTCTGATTTGGATTTGATGCCTTGCTAGCATAGTAAATATGGTGTAGAATCTTTTCTCATCTTTGGTCTAGGATAATACCTAAAGCCACTTCGCTTGCATCACATATAATCTCGAATAGAAAGGACCAGTTGGGAGACACTATGATAAGGGATGACACCAACCGCTCCTTCAAGCACGCAAACACCTTCAGACATGCCTTATCAAAATCAAACTTCACCTCTTTCTCAAAGAGCTTGCAAAGAGGATTTGCAATCTTTGAAAACTCCTTGATGAATCGCCTGTAAAAACTATCATGATCTAAAAACTTTAAATTCCCTTGACTGAGATTGATGGTGGCAGCTTCTGAATTACTTCAATTTTTTCTTTGTCAACCTCTATGCCCCTTTTTAGGATTTTATGCCCAAGAACAATCCTCCTTTCACCATAAAATGACACTTTTCCCAGTTGAGTACCAAGTTGCATTCTTTGCATCGATGGAGATCATTTGTTAAGTGAACCACACAGTCTTTAAAAAACTCACCAACCATAAAAAAATTATCCATAAAGACCTCGATGGTGTCTTCTACCATGTCAGAGAATATGGACAACATGTATCTCTAAAATGTTGCTGGAGTGTTACAAACCCAAATGGAATGCTCTTAAAATAAAAGGTCTTATATGGGCAGGTAAAGGTTGTATTCTCCCGATCTTTGGGAGCACTCATGATTTGACTGTAACCCAAATAGCCATCCAAAAAATAATACCAGCCCCTTCTCACAAGTCTATCTAGTATCTGGTCCATGAAGGGCATTGGGAAGTGGTCTTTTTGGATCCATATGTTTAGCTTCCTATAGTCTAGGCACACTCTCGACCCTCTAACTGGTCTCATTGGCACGAGCTCTTTTTTCTCATTTAGCATAATAATAATTCCGCTTTTCTTTGGAATGTAATGAATAGGACTGACCCATTTGCTATCAGTAATAGCGTAAACAATTCCAGTGTCAAACCACTTAGCGATCTCTTTCTTTACCACCTCTTGTATAAGATGATTTTGTCATCACTGGTACTCTATACTAGGTTGTAATACAGTTCTAGTTGGATCTTATGACTATAGATACCTGGTGGAATACTACAATATCAGCAATCCTAAGTTTTATAACTCTCTTGATCCTATTGAAACACTGAAAATAATACTTCTACCTCGGTATCCATCAAATCAGTTGCAATGATCACTGGCAAAGTGTTGTTGGCCCTTAGAAATGCATTGCACAAGTGAGATGGAGGGCCTTCAACTCCAATACTTGTGGCTTTTCAATCGACGGGCGAGCGGGGGGAGTGGTTCTATTCTTCAAATCCAAATCAGTTTCTAAATTGACGGATGAACGGAAGGAGTGGTTCTGCTCTTCAAATACAAATCAAGCTTCTTGAAGCATAAGTATAAGAACCTATCCCATATAGAGTATCTACCATCTCATCACACTCTATAATTCCATCATTGTCAAAATTTATAATCACCGTTGCTAATGCTTTAACACCCAACCTTTTTTCAATTGGAATAATCACTATTACAGACACAACTCTCATATTATTGGGTTTCTGCATTAACTGGCATACATGGAAAGTTACCTATTCATCATTGAGTTTGAAACTTATCTGTCCTAACTCTATATCAACCAATGCCCTACCCATAGCAAGTAAAGGTCTGCCTAAGATGATAGGGACTTGGAAGTCCACCTCACAATAAAGTATCACAAAATCAACTGGGAATATGAAGGACAAAACCTTTACCAACACATTACAAAGAATACCAATTGAGTTTTTCACAGTCTAGTCAGCCATGAACATTCTCATCGGTATTGGTTTAGGTACTCCCAACCCTAACTGTTTAAATACAACCAAAAACATAAGATTAAGAAAATTTGAATGAACCGATGGTACATGGAACAGTGAAGGATCCAAGGTCTTCTTTATTTTCTATCAATGATCTAGAGGTAATAGCACTGCAGTGATAAACATTGTTAGCAAACTCATAGCTCATTGTCTTATTTCTAGTGACTGGATCTTTATAAATTTTGTGTTGCCAGGAATTTTCTCTAATACCTCCATGAGTGGTATGTTTACAGGTAGCCCCTTCAACATAGACAGGAACTTTTGATATTTGATTTCTTCTTACTTCTTTTTTAATATCTAAGAAAAATGAGAGGGAGGTCTCAGAATAGTCTTCAACATAGGCTCATCAACCTTTACCTTACTTTTATCCTTCTTACTACTACTCTCAACATCAGATGATTTTCCAGCTTTATCTTCAGATGCTTACATAATATCAACAGGATCATTATCATTCTTTGGTTCACTCACAGTGGTCATGCGTGAGCCGATGGTGGTTTTACCACTCTGAGTGGTAATATATTAGAAATGTCTATCATTATTTCAATTTTTCACTGTATTAATAGGAAGAGTGCCATGCTTTCTTTGATTCAATGTAGCCAACATTTAGCCAAACTACAGCTCCAGTTGTTTAATTGCGGTGGCATGAGACTCAACTTTTTGATTCAGCCTTGATATGTCTTCCTTAATCTCTTTTATGCAACTCTTCTAACTTTCTTGTCCTTTTACTAACTTTGACAACATTTTTTACATTCTTGACTCTGTATCTCGGCTACCTAGTGGAACATATCTATCACTTTTCTCTTTATAATTTTCTTTACGCCTCTAATCGCCATCTTGCTCCCTACTTTTTTCTTGATACCTATCACCATAGTAGTTCTGACCTTGGTTTTCTTGACCTTTATCTCAGAAACCTACCACTTCTCGATTCAAATACTTTATTTCCTCATCTGCATTAGACTCATAAGCCTTGGAAGTAGTTCTTTGTGCCCCGACTGCATTCACCTTTTCAGCAGTCATTGCTGCAAATAATTTTGTAAGCAGGCCAGTATCAGTTTTGATCTATGCTACTTCTTGTTCCACCATATCATTACCAACTCTGTATTCACTCGCAGCTCTAATAGCATATGTACTAGCTCCTCTATCAGCCTCTCGAGTGTGCTACTGTCGATTTGTGACAAAGATTTCATCTAGCTTTCCTGGGCTATATCCCAATGATGATGCATCAGTGCACCTCCTCTATAGTGTTTGCCATCGCCCCATAGCTAATATTCATGGATCTATAGAATATTTTTAATAGGTTTGATCCAGGAATCCGGTAATGAGGTACCATGCTTAACTACTTTTTGAATTGAAATCATACTTTATACATAGACTCTGCAGGTAACTACCGAAAGTTATAAATCTCGTGATTTAGTTAAAGCATCCTGACAGGAGGAAATAATCAATTCAAAAACTGTCTATGCATCTTGTTCTAAGTCATGATTGAGCCTCTAGGAATCTCCCCTAGCCATAATATTGCATCTCCTGTTAGTGAAAAAGGAAACAACCATAAACTTAAAGCTTTCTAATCTACCCCTATGATGAGTGATGAATCTACCACTCAATTATATGCCACATTCGTGCACATTACCATGCTTTGAATGAATAAGTGAGATGTAATTGGTGACTGAATGCACTAATATACATATTTTGTAGGTACTAAGATGATAAGATGGAAAGATGTGGATTGGAGCTAAAAAGGGAACAAAAGGGAGTAAAGAAGTGCAGCTGAAGACCTAGAGAAGAACATGGCCTCAGTTATCGCGATCGCAATCCTCAAACTGAGGTCGTGGTTAGTCAAGATGGTTCAGTTACCACAATTGCATGGAATTACCCGTAGTTGTGGTAGATGCGATCGCAACCTAGCGAACAATCAGTCCAAGGTAAAAGAAGTAAATGCACACAACTGTTCCCAAATTTTCCCTAAAAAAACTCAAACCCTATCATTCCATCATATATTCTACAATTCCAAATTACTGAACATTGTTCTAGCTCCTAGCCTCTATACCCGATGAAGAAAATATTCTATTAATTTTAGGTGAAGAATATATTGGAGTGGCTTCCAAGTGAAGGATTATCTAACTCCCATTGAAGATTTATGGATATTCAAAGTTAGAAGTAACATTCAATTAATCTTTCATAGATCTAATCAACGGAGGTTATTGGGCATATCTTGCTTACTATTTCTATGTGTAGCTAGTTTTTTTTCTTGGGATTATGCTAGATTAGGGTTTAAATATGTATGGGATGTGATTTGTTTATGAATTTACTAGTTTGTGATGTTTGGTTCTACTATTGCTTGAGTAAATTGGATGGAATTTGTGGGTGAAAGTCCCAAATACCCAAATGGGTTTGATAGATGAAAATCCCAAGCTCTTGAAAGCTCAAACCATCCTTGAAAGAGAGGTTTGGGTGAACTATAGGAACTCTCATCATCCTTGAAAGATGGATATGGAAAACAAGGCAATAGTAGATAATTATTGAGTTTAGTTTGCTAATTTTCACAATCTTAGGCATAAGAGTGATTATGAAGTGACTATACTTAAGACACCATCCTAGAAATAGGGGTGTCAATTGAGATATTAGGTGGTTTTGGTTAAAGAACTTATTAGGTACTCAAAAGGGTCAATGAGTGTCACCCTTAAGTTTTTTTTGACAAACTCGCCTAGAGGATTCCAACCTAGCCTACCACATCACCAACTTTTAGAAATTACATCAAGTCATCACACGCCTATGCATAAGTTGCCCCTAGGAAAGCATAATCCCAAGATCTCTGCTAAATTGATTAGACTCTAATTATTTGTAGCCTCGATTTAATACTTGAAAACCCCAAAAAGAAATATTAGTTGTGATATCTTACAAACCCCCAATTTTTATCTTCTTGTACTCTAGGTTTGAATTTAGCAAGTATCCATTATTCCGGGCTAATTTGATAGCCACTCACATTGTTCCTCGTGGATTTGACACCAACTGAAAAGTTGGATAAATATATTGACGACAACTGCCTTGCACTTAAATTGATGAGCGTTATAAAAAATGGCGTTGTTGTTGGGAAATAATTTGGTGTATTAAGTTAGTTTGGAATTTTAGCTTGCTTACTTAAATTCAATCTTGTAAATAAGTGTTTGTGATTTTCTTTTGTTTCTTGTGTTAGGTAGATTTTTCTTTTGATTTACTTTTCTCTATGGCATCTCGGGACTACTATGATTTTTTGTAATTAGAAGTCCTATCTTGACGATCCGTGTCCATATTATGACGAACCCTACTTTCCAAAAGAGTATAGATATGCTCCTCAGAGAGAGAAGGAATTACCATATCTATCCTATTGGGTGTATGATTGTTCTTTATACTATGGTCGGGATAGACATTGGAATGATTGTCTAAATGCCTCCTCCCCCCGTTATGTTAACCAAATTGCTAGTTCTTCATATGAGTTTGCCAGGTATCATGATTCAATAAAGGAAGAACAATAAGCAAAGTCCAATAGTTTTGAAGTAATGCTTCAAACTATTTTGGATCAGGTAACTACAATGAGGGAGAATGTGAAAGACATACATTAATCCATGGAGGCATGTAAGGACGAGATCTCCAAGATAGGGGAACTGGGAAATGAAATAAATCTTGTAAATACCATAACCTTGCCCACTTCCCAAGAGGAGGTGATCGAGGAATATAACCCAAGATATATGTTCAATGTGATCTTGGTAGAAAAGAATCCTCGGTGATTTCCCAACCAACCGAACAACATATTATAGAAGATGCAAAAAGTGATGAAATAGTGCTAGAGTCAAAAGAAAAAAGCCAAGACAATCTCTTATGAAGACTCTAGCCCATCTCAGAGTGAGAATTCCAAAAAGGATGTAATTACGAAATTAAGGGATGGACCTCATTCGAACCATTTTTCAACATTATGCTCGGTGGATTTGCTAAAAATCTATTTACCCGAGCAAATAATAGATTTTGGGGAGAAGGAGCACCACCCCTATATTTTGGAGTTTGACATTCCTAATGAGCACATGAGCACCCTACACTCCAAGGCCAAGAAGCTCAACTTTTGATGTTCAACTAATGGCCTATTGATGTTCCAACCCTTACCCAAGGAGACAAATCAAAAATTTGATGTGAAGTTGGGTAAAAGGTTCAAGTCTTCAAAGTGGAGAGATAAAAACTTCATCATCCTTCCCTACCTCTATCTAGCTTCACCTTAGAAGATTTGAATCTTCTGTCCCTCTACCGCTCAACTCATAGTGAGCGAAAGTTGGGACAGAGATTCAAGTCTTTTAAGTGGAAATAGAAATGATAGTAAGAGGGGTGCCTTACCATAAGAGATGGGAAGCAACCCACCATGCCATGAAAGTGGCCCGTATTCTTTCATTTATGCATGATAGAGTATATTTTAATTTTGTTTTTATACATGCATAATCCATGAAATATTAATGCTAAGAGGAGTATTGATTGAACTTGAAAAAGGAAAGGTGTGAAATTATCATGTTTTTACTAAGCAAGGGAATGCAGAGGACTTAAAAATTGGTCTCAGTTTCTGCAATCACGGTCTGTGTCACTACGATCGCGATTGCCGTATATCTGTGATCGTGAGCATCTCACTGCGATTATGGCTAATGCAGTTTAAAAGTCCATCGAACTACCTATTTCCCCCGCCCACACCTCTTTTTAAAATTCTCTCACAATTCTCTAAGACTAAAGCATTTGTTGAATGTCCACATAGTGCATTTCAAATCATCCTCATCATATAACATGGTAAGTGGTTCAAACTCCCTTTTTTAGATATTGTTATAGGCTTGGAATTATAGTTTTAAAAAAGGCCTACAATAGTATTTTCAATGTAAAATCCAAGTTTATGTGTTGTTATTATGGTGATTAACTATTGTAGTCGGTGTACAAATTAATAGGGAAGTCTTCACTACCCGAATTTAGGCCTATAAATGATAGAATTCATGTGTACACCATATGTTTGATAAAATTCCCCAATGAAATCCATGTTAGTTCATTTGAGTTTTGAGGGCAATAATCTAGCATTGAGGGCTTAAGTTTCATGAGCATAATGAGAATTGATAAAATTTGACTTATTTTGGGGATAAAATACTGTGTTTTGGTGATATGCAGAAACTGTTGAAAATTGTCTGAGTTACCATGATTGCAGTTATTAGTACCGCGATCGCAGAACGGAAATCGCAGTCAAGGGTCCCTGACTACAAAACTGCGATCACGGTGAAAGGCTCACAATTGAGATAACTGAGACCAGCTTTCAGCTGAGTCCAAAATTTTTGCATATCTATTTTTCACTAGAAAATTGATTACAACTTTGCCACGTGAGTTTAACTAATTAATATAATGTAATTTTGGTGTGAAAGTGCTAATTATAGTTTGGATTATGTTACCTATAGGTACTCAACATGGGATACTATAAGCACGTCTGTTTCATGGCTCTAGAATGTCACAACCAGTAGTATAGTGACCTCTCAAGGACTAAACTACTCCCAGAGAGGGGTATCTACATGAATAGTGTTCCCAAAAAATTTCTAGACTTCTTCAACATGCTTGCTACTATCGGGTGGATATGCTTTGCCCTGGACCCCTATGAGGCTAATGATCACAGGTTAAGGGAGTTCTATACAAATCTCAGTGCAGTCTCTCTCTCAAACTCAGTAATGATGATCAGGGAAAATGAGGTTCTCTTTGGAGTTGCATAGGTAAACAAAGTATATGTGCTCCTAGATGTAGATATGGCTGACTTTCAGGAAAGCAGTTGTGAGCAAGGGACCTGGATGTCTAACATTCTATGCCTCGACAAAGAGGTTTCCTGGGCTACCCCCAAAAGAGGGATCTCCATGTGCGACTTCATAGTAAAGTCCAAAATTTTGTTAAACATTATATGCATCAGAGTGTCGCCTTGTACATATAAGACTTCGGTCACTGATTTGCGAGCTCAAATGGTAGCCTGTCTGATGTCAAGTATTTCTCTAAATGTGGGCCAAATTATGCTTGAAGAATGGAGGCATTTAAAGATTTAGGGTGGTACATTTCTTCCCAATCCTTCTCTTATTACTGAGTTATGTAAGAGGGCCAAGGTAGAGGAGTATCCCATAGATACTTAGGTGAAACCAAGCCCCCGCATCACTTTTCTCAAAATCATGGGCAAGGGTGTACCTAGCCAAAGCAAAAAAAGAAAAATTGACTTGGGCAAGTCAACAACTTAGGAGCTCAAATTTTGAAGACCGTCTGCCCTTATTCCTCTGGAAAACATTAGTATCGATATCAGGGCCATCAATGAGCTAGTATCATATTTTTCTCAAGGTCTAGGAGAGTCATCCAACAGGTGTCACTCTTATGTGTCCCTTGAGGACTATGAGAAGTATAAGAAGGAGTAGGAAAAGTAGGAAGCCACAGTTGCTAGACTTGAGAGGGCGTACTCAGTACTGGAATAGTCTCACAGGGATCTTTGGGACTCCAATGAGAAGATAAATAAGAGGGAGAAGAAGAGAGATAAAATTTTCAACATGATATACAAGGGGGTGAAGGGCCTGTGAAAGGTCCTAAAACCTCATGACAAGCTACCTTCTCCCAGAGTCGAGAGTGCTGATGAGGCACTTGCTGAGTGGTTTGAGGATAATGCTGGTGGAGATGATGCAGATTCTGCCATAGAGAGCACTTCCTGAGGCTGATTTAGGGAGCACCATATTCTTTTGTCTTGTTGTTTATGCAGTGGGGACACAACTAGCTTTTCAGTTGGGGGTGCCTGTCCCTAGATTTGTACTATTTGATGTATTTCTAGGTGTTTTTGGTATTAATTTGATAACATTGTGGATGATTTTTTTTGGATTTATACACTTGGGGCACTCTGATGGTGCCCACATTTTCATGGATTAGTAGTATTATTTTGATTTTTAGATTTTTGTTTTACTTAGTTTTATTTTGATTATAGTGATGCATGATGAGCTTTTCCCTATGATAGATTTCGTGATAATTTTCTTAAGGGGAAAGCATCGTGATTGGGTTTTGAGTTTAGATGCAGGGAAATTCTGAGTACTTGTGGCATCAAGGTCATAAATACAAGGAAAGTTTGAGTACCCGTAGCATTGCGAATTTGAGACTGCGCTCATGCCATTGGCGAAGTTTGAGTAGCCATATGGTTGGTTTGCCCATATTGATCCAAATATAAACACAGAGGTTTGGATTATTAGCATAAGTTAGCAAATTATGCGGGGTGCAGATGCAAAACAAATAACCCCCTTCGTCCAAATTTTTTTTTTCACAAATCAAGGGCATGGACATGAGCAACCTCGTAACATAACTTTTTCTTTTTTTATTACTAAAAAATCTTTGGCTTGTACATATTGATACATACTCTATGTTTGTCCCTTATGTGGGCGGAGAATTAAGTCTCCTTGGCGAGTTTACATGCCATGTGCGGTGAGTTGTTTGATTAAATATCATGTATACTTGTGTCATCTCGAACTTGCCACATTCGACTCTCAAGTCTAATTTTGAATGTATTTGGTTGGATAAATGATCTTACACCATCTTTATGACTTTTGGAAGTTCACTTTAGCCTAAAAAGCCTACCCGTGCGTAAATAATATCCCTAGTCACCCACTTTGAGGCTTTAGCCCTTTCTTTAGCAAACACTTTACAAACCATGAGCCATTCAAATTTTATCCCTCTTTTGAACCATACCCTCCTTGAACTTAGAAATACAACTAGAGGCTAAAATCCTAAGTTGGGGGTGGTGAAGATTGAAGAAAGAAACTTTAGGCCGCAAAGTGTTTGTGAATGCCTATGTGCTTAAACATTGAAACAAATGAATAAGATAAAGAAAGGACCCAACAAAGAAAGGAATTGCATGAAAAAGAAATGAAAGAAAATGGGTGAAACAATGAAGAAATAGTAGGTACTTATGTAATCAAAAAAATGAAAACAAAGGGAAGTGGCCCATAGTCAAGGAAATTATCAAATAGTGTGATGTAGATTTTCAATGAGGGTGTAACCATGTTGTTCCTAAATGGCATCCTACCCTAACCCGAACCTATATTACAAGCTCAATAATATCTTTGAGATCTCTAACCATTTGCTTTCATTGTAGTGACGATTGAAAATAGAGGCAAGCCTATGTTATAACACTTGTTAACATAGAGAGTTCTTATGAGGGAGTGTGTTTTTCACTTAAAATTCCTTGTTGCATACTTGGTAGTTTGGTGTGTAACATTTATCTTCTTGGGAGGAGACATGGGAATAAGTTGAGGTGGGTGATTTTTTCATTTTCTAACAAATGAGGCAAAATGAGCTTAGTGATGGTCAAAAGTGAGTCACTTCTCGAGTATTGGTTGTTGTTGCATTGTTTCCTATTGAAGTATTTTGCATCCTTAGATGTTGGTTTTTTATGTGGAAGGGTGAAGTGAAAATAGCTTGTCCCTTGTGCAAAAAACTACTTATGGTGGTGACTAAGCTTAAAGTCAATGTGATCATGGGGTCATCTATTTTGGGAATAAATATGCATTGTCTCATGTTAAGAGGTGGTGTTGCTTGAGGAGAAACAAAGCTTTAAGTTGGGGGTGTTGATGAGTGGTGAATCTACCACCCAATAATACTTCACATTTATGCACATTACAATGCTTTAAATGAATAAGTGAGACATAATTTGTGATTAAGTTCACTAATATTCACATTTTGCATGCACCAAGATGATAAGATGGAAATATATGGATTAGAGCTAAAAAGAAACAAAAGGGAGCAAAGAAGTGCAGCTGAATACCTGAAGCAGAACATGGCCTCAGTTATCGCAATTGTGGTCCTCAGATCGTGGTCACAGTCAGCAAAAATAGTCAAGATACTGCGATCACGTGGCATTTCCGCGATCGTGGTAGGTGCAATTACGGAAAAATAAGTGCGATAGCGGCCTAGCGGAAAATTATCCTAAGGGCAAAGATTTAAATGCACACAACTATTCCCAAATTTTCCCTAAAGAAGGCTCAACCTCTATCATTCCATCATACATTCTACAATTCCAAATTATTGAACATTGTTCTAGCTCTTAGCCTTCATACATGGAGAAGAAAATATTGTATTAATTTTGGGTGAAGATTACATTAGAGTGGCTTCCAACTAAAGGATTAGCTAACTCCCATTGAAGATTTGTGGATATTCAAAGTTGGAAGTAACATTCACTTAGTCTTTCATAGATCTAATCAACGGAGGTTATTGGGTATATCTTGCTTACTATTTCTATATGTAACTACTTTTTCCTCTTGGGATTATGCTAGATTAGGGTGTAAATATACGTGGGATGTGATTTTTTTTGCATTTACTAGTTTGTGATATTTGGTTATACTATTTCCTGAGTAAATTGGTTGGAATTTATGGGTGAAAGCCCCAAATACCCAAATGAGTTTGATGGATGAAAATCCCAAACTCTTGAAAGCTCAAACCATCATTGAAAGAGGGGTTTCGATGAACTATAGGAACCCTTATCATCCTTGAAAGAGTGATATGGGAACCAAGGTAATAGTAGACAATTATTGAGATTAGTTTGCTAATTTTCACTATCTTAGACATAAGGGTGATTATGAAGTGACTATACTTAGGACACCATCCTAAAAATAAGGGTATCTAATTAAGGTATTAGGTGGTTTTTGTTAAAGCACTCATTAGGTACTCGAAACGGTCAATGAGTGATACCCTTGAGGTTTTGTTGACAAACTAGCCTCAAGGATTTTCAACCTATCCTACCACATCACCAACATTTTGAAGTTGCATTAAGTCATCACACGCCCATGCATAAGTTGCTCCTAGGAAAGCATAATCCCAAGATCCGTGCTTAATTGATTAGACTTTAATTGTTTGTATCCCTGAATTAATACTTGAAAACCTAAAAAAGAAATATTAGTTGTGATATCTTCCAAACCCCCAATTTTTATCTTCTTGTACTCTAGGTTTGAATTTAGCAAGTATCCATTGTTCCGAACTAATTTGATAGAAACTCGCATTGTTCCTCATGGATTCAACCCTGACATAAAACTTGGATAAATATATTGACGACAATCATATTGAACTTAAATTAACATATAAGTTGAGCATTATCACACTGGTATTGTATATGAAGTATAAATTTGAAACACCCTAGGTTCTGGTCCTTGCAAAATTTTATGAGTTATAGTCTTTTGTTGATCATACGACTCACCATACTACTCGTATGGTGTGGGTATGGGTCTAGGGACCCTAGTCATATGTTGGTCTTTGTGATGTTGGCCAAGTTCTATTCTTGGTACGAGGAGACTTTATACGATTCGTATGTGCATGATACGAGAGGTAGGGTCCAACCATATGTTGTCCAGTGTTTAGCCTAAATGTTTTTGCTTAGGATATAACTTGAAGGGTACTAGGTATAGGGTATGGTATGAGTTAGGCTAAGGAGTCATATGTAAGAAAGAATATGATGTCTAACTTTATGATCAAGGTACGAGTGAAAGGTACCACTCGTATGTTGTATGTACGGGTGAGGGGTCCAAACCGTACCCACCTGCGGGAATTTTTACATTTTAAGTTGGGGGTATTCTGGAAATTTCACCTCTTAACTTCTTTTGACCCCATGACTTTAAAAACTCTTGGGACTTCATTAACCTACTATTCTCAAATCGAACACACTAAAATCTCTCTCAAAGCTCTTAGTTCAAGAAAAGGATAGGGTTTCTTCATGGTGGTTAATTTAGTCTTTCAAGGGTGGTTTCTGTCCACCTTCCCTATTGTCTAAGGCATGTTAATCCTCCCTCATTATTAGTTTAAACTAAAATCATGTGTTACTTAATGGTTTTCATGGCATTATTGTGGGTTTGTGTTGGTTTTGAATTATATGTTGATGGTTTCGGTTACTAATGGTTTGATGATGTTTTCTCATGTTCTATTTATGGGTTTTCATGTTTTAATGTTGGTTTGAACATGTGGTTGCATGGGAATGGTTAATTGGTTATTGTTTTAGGTTTTGGAAACTATATGCCCTCAAAATGTTTGTTAAAATGCCAATGAGAATGTTTTTGACACATAGTTTGGACTTTTATTATAAATCTTGCATTGCATAATATGGTAATGGAACCCTAAATGGTTTGATTTAATTAAATGATTTGGAAAGGCCTTGGTAGCCATGGTTTTGACTGATTGGAAATCTTATGGGGTACATGGGAATCCCCTAAATGTTGGCTAATGATATTGCTTGCAAGCTATAGTCAGTACGACGATACCATTTCATAATGCCTTGGTAATTAATTCTGGGATTGGTGGTTTGGTTATGTGCTAAAGGTTTTACTTAGGGAATAATAGAGAGTTGTGATAGCTAACTGTGAAGGTGTAAATCCAATGGACAGACACTGGAAACTCATGTTTGCCGACATGAGGGTTGGTCATGGTTACCACATATTTGTGGGGTACATAAGAATCCCATAAATTATACTTATATATATGTATCATGGAGGGTGAAGGGTACACAGGATATGTATCCCCACGTGATGCAGAAACTGACTATACTACTGCTTCTGCTCGATGACTTTAATTCAGTGACAACATTTGTGTCAGACTGAAGTGGTGAGATTCCATACTCTGGAAGACTCTATTTCAAGCTATGGATTTCTTTTCATACTTTAGTTATTTCTTGGATTTTGGTTTTGGCTATGGTCGGGGGTATGTCTCGACCAAATGTTCTTTATTTTCGGTTAGAGGCTTTGTGTGACTACTATGGGCATAGGCGGTGTCGTTATTGATGTCATCCTTGGCATTGGTATTGGTATTAGGGTTGTCACCGATTAGATTGATGGTTGGTTATGGCTATGGATTTTATTTCCTTTGACTTTTATTGTTCTATCTTGTTATATGTTCAAAATTCACCCGACATAGGATGTTGGGCGGTTATGGTTGAGTATTGGGTGTTGTCTCTGATCCTGATTAGACTTGAGGCACTCGAAACGACTAGGCCCATGTTCGGGTCGTGTCAGATTGATATCAAAGCCCTAGGTTCATAGTCACTTGGGAGTCCATAAAGTCATGTCGAGTAGAGTCTCTTTTAAGGGTGTGTACACTGATAAGAGAGAGGCTGTAAGGAATTTATGAATATTTCCCTTTCTTGTGTTCTATTTTCAAGTTGTAGAGTCTAAGGTCCTAAATTCTTCTCTAATCCCTATTTGTTCGCTTTTCAGATCATGCCTCCTCGATGATCCGAGGCTCACAAAAACTCTTTTGTCTAACCTGAGGACAATGCTGATGGGACCCATTCTACTTATGGGTTCCATACTCAATCCAGGGGTCTAGTTCCAGATTGTTCTAGAGTTCCACCCGTTCCCTTTAGTCTATCTCAAACTCCTCAGGCTGAAGTGATGAACACCGAGTTTTATCAGTCTATTCATATGTTGGCACAGTTTATAGCTTCTTAGTTTGAGCATTGTATTCCTGGTACTCCATCTTCTGAGGCTATAAGGATTGGTCAATTTATGAGATTGAACTCCGACCTTTACTGGTGTTAAGGTGGAGGAGGATCCTAAAGATTTTCTAGATGATATAGAAAAGATCTTTCATGTTATGCATGCAACGAATGTAGAGGTCATGGAGTTTACCGCCTACCAGCTGAAAGATGTGGTGTACCAATGGTACAAGGAATGGGATTAGGCAAGGGGTGATGATATTGAGTCATGTCTGTGGGAGGATTTTTCTTATACTTTCCTGGACCACTTTTTTCCTCATGAGTTAAGAAAAGCAAAGATGGAAGAGTTTTTTAATCTAAAACAAGGTAAGATATCTGTCAAGGAGTATGCCTTGAAGTTTCACCAGTTATCTTGATATGCTCCAGAGATGGTTTGTAGAATAAGGTCTAGGATAAGGATGTTCGCTTTTGGTTTATCAAGAAAGTTAATATTGAAGAGTAAGGTTGCCTTTTTAATCAAGGACATAAATAACTCTAGGTTGGTTATGTACATGCAACAGGTAGAGGAAGAGAAGAAAAAGAAAGATGAGATAGGGGAGAGATAGGGAAAAAAGTTAAGGTTCTCTGATTAGGGTGGTGGCTAACAACAGAGTGGAAGGGATGGTGGTAAGTGGCCTAAGAAGAAGTGGGGAAACTCTAGGTCTTACTCGACTACTAGTGCTCCCTACCCAAAGTCATTGGGTGACAGGCATTTCCTTGGTGACGACAACTCTAGGGCATAGGGAGCCCAATTTTAAGCTAGTGGGGCCCAGTTAACTCCATCATATTCTCTCTATAGGTTTTATGGTAGGTTGTATTAGGTTATCTATGATGAGGGGAGGGATAGGTGCTTCAACTGTGGTCAGATAGGGAATAAGCTCAAAAACTATCTTGTTGGTAAGGTTTCTTTAGGGGCGAACAAGGTTCAGTTGCTTCATCATCAACTCTGACACCAAAGGGTGAACTATCTAGTTCTGGCACTGGTCGAAACCATCTCTATGCTCTCACTACCTGAAAAGATTCTGAGGTATTTCCAGATGTCGTGATTGGTACGTTGAAACTGTTTTCTCATGATATGTACTATTTACTTAATTCGGGGTCCTATTTCTTATGTGACCCCATTTGGCTGTGCATTTTGGTTTTGGTCCCGAGGTTACTTCAGACCCCTTTTCTATTTCTACCCCGATAGGTGACTCTGCTATTGCTAGAAGAGTCTATAAGGAGTGTGTGTTATCTATTGGTAGTAAAGAAAATTTGTGGATCTATTTGAATTACACAAAGTGAATTTTGATGTCATACTGGGGATGGATTGGTTTCACTCGTTCTATGCTTCTCTAGACTATCGGACCTGTAAGGTTGTATTCAAATTCCTTAATGAGATGATTATTAAGTGAAAGGGTGGTTCCCAAGCTCCAAAGAGGAAGTTCATATCATATCTTAGAGCTCAGAGATTAATCTCCAAGATGTGTCTCTATCATTTGGCTTGGGTTAAAGATTCTAACTCGGATGGTCCTTCCTTATATTCCATCCCTGTGGTGAATGAATTTCTCAAGATCTTTCCTGATGACCTTCCTGGTGTTCCACCTGACAGGGAGATTGAGTTTGGGATTAATCTTGTTCTGTACACACGTTCAATTTCTATCCCCCATATGGAATGGCTCCAGCTGAGTTGAAGGAGATAAAGGAGCAACTCAAGGATCTCTTAGATAAGTGTTTCATTCGTTCTACTGTGTCCCTGTGGGATGCACCAGTGTTATTAGTGCATATGAAGGATTGTTCACTTCGGATGTGCATAGATTACCGGCAGTTGAACAAGGTAATAGTAAAGAATAAGTATCCTCATCCAAGGATAGATGATTTTTTTGATCAGTTGCAACGTGCTAAGTTCTTCTCCAAGATTGATCTTTGATCTGGGTATCACTAGTTGAAGATTTAGGAGGTGGACATCCTTAGACAACTTTTCATACCCGGTATGGGAACTTTGAGTTTCTAGTTATGTCTTTCGGGTTGACCAATTCCCTTGCGACATTCATGGATTTGATGAATAGAATCTTTCATCAGTTTTTAGATCTATTTGTCATTATTTTTATAGATGAAAATTTTGTGTAATCTAAAAGTAAGGTGGATTGTGCGAATCACCTCCTTATTGTGTTACAGACCTTAAAAGAGTAGTAGTTCTATGCCAAATTTTTGAAATGTGAATTCTGGTTGAATGCTGCTACTTTTCAAGGTCATATCATTTCTACTGAAGGGATCATGGTGGATCCGCAGAAAGTTGCAGTGCTGAAGAAGTGTCCTAGATCCACGACTCCAACCGATATTTGGAGCTTCTTTGGTTTAGCTGGTTAGTATGGGAGGTTGGTGGAAAGTTTTTTGACTATAATTGGCCCATTAACTAAGTTGACTCAGAAGAAGGTAAAGTTTTTGTTGTCTGATACATGTTAGGGGAGTTTTGAGAAGCTCAAGGATAAGATAACTCTGACTCCGGTTCTGACTTTTCCTGAAGGTACTGATGGGTTTGTGGTCTACTGTGATGCATCCCGTGTGGGACTTGGTTGTGTTCTGATACAACATGGAAAAGTGATAGCTTATGCTTCTAGACAGTTAAAGGTTCATGGGAAGAATTTTCTAACTCATGATTTGGAATTATTAGCTATGGTGTTTGCATTAAAACTCTGGCGTCACTATTTGTATGGAGTGTATGTTGATATCTTTTCTGATCATAAGAGCATGCAATATATGTTTACTTAGAAAAAGCTTAACCTCAAATAAAGGATGGATTGAGCTTCTCAAGGATTATGACATAAGTCTCCACTACCATCCAAGTAAAACTAATATAGTTGCTGATGCTCTTAATAGGTTATCCATGAGGAGTTTGGCCCGTGTTGATGAGGAGAAGCGATAGTTAGTGAAGGAGATTCACCGTTTAGCTAACCATGGAGTTTACCTCTTGAACTCTGAGAATGGTAGTATGTTTGTGCAGGAAGTGAAGCGGTCATCACTTGGTGCTGAAATCAAGGAGAAACAGATGTTATATACTTTCTTGATGAGGATCAAGGGTGATGTAGGTAGACAGAAGTTTATAGCCTTTGATATTAGTGGTGATGGTACCTTGCAGTACCAAAGGAGGTTATGTGTTCTTAATGTAGATAGCTTACGAGAGAGGATCTTGGATGAGGCGCACGAGTCAGACTATGTTTTTCATCCTGGTTTGATAAAAATGTATCATGACCTCAAGGAGATGTATTTATGGAACAACATGAAGAGGGATGTGGCTAATTTTGTGGCCAAGTACATGGTATGCCAACAAGTGAAAGTTGAGCACATGAGGCCCAGAGATTTGTATCAAGAAATTAAGCTGCTTGAATGGAAGTGGAAAGTGATCAACATGGATTTTGTTACTGGTCTCCCTCGGTCTCAGAATCAATTTGATTTGGTTTGGGTCATCATGGATAGGATGAAAAAGTCATCTCACTTTTTGCCAGTAAGGACTAACTTCTCGGCTGAGGATTATACAAGGTTATACCTCCAAGAGGGTGTGAAGTTGCATGGGGTACCTATTTCGATCATATTCGATTGTCGTACGTAGTTTTCATCTCACTTTTGGCAATCATCTCAGAAAAGGTTGGGGATAAAGGTGAGTCTGAGTACCACTTTTCTTCTGCAGTTGGATGGGCAAGCATAAAAGACTATTCATATATTGAAAGATATGTTTTGAGCTTGCATGATTGACTATGGTGGTAGTTGGGTTGAGCATTTGCCTCTTGTAGAGTTTTCCTACAATAATAGATACCACTCTAGCATTAGGATGGCTCCATTTAAAACATTGCATGGTATGAGGTGTAGGTCTCCTATTGGATGGTTCGAGCTTGGTGAGGCGGATATGTTTGGACCAAATTTGGTTCACCTAGCTATGGAGAAGGTGAAGGTGATTTGGGATAGGCTTAAGGCTACCCAGAGTTGCCAAAAGTACTATACAGACATGAGATGAAGGTTCTTAGATTAAGGTTAGAGATAGGGTGTTCTTAAAGGTGTCTCCCATAAAGGGAATAATGCAGTTTGGGAAGAAGGGGAAGCTCAGTCCTCGATATGTGGGTCCTAATATGATTTTGAGGAGTGTTGGCAATGTAGAGTATGAGTTGGAGTTGCCTTCTAGTTTGAGCTCCATTCATCCGGTGTTCTATGTCTCTATGTTAAGAAAGTGTATTGGTGATCCATTGTAAATTGTGCCTATAAAGGATATTGGTATTTCGGATACCTTATCTCATGAAGAGATCTTAGTTGAGATCTTGGATCATCAGGTTCATCAATTGTTGACCAAGTATATGGCCTTGGTAAAGGTTCTATGGAGGAACCACAAGGTGGAAGAGGCTACATGGGAAGCTAAAGAGGACATAAAGTCCAATATCTATTCTTATTTTCTTCCCTTGAAATTCATATGGAAGGTATGCGTTCTTTATAACGTCTTTGTTTTCTAACTTTGTTAAAGGAAAGATTCACTTCCTTAGTATCTTTGTTTTCTGGCTTGGTTAAAGTTAAGGGTAGAGAAGTTTGGGGGTTTAATCATGCTTGTACTGCCTTGTCCCATCATTCAAGAATGAATGATCTAATTGAGGGAGAATTGAAACACCTTAGGTTCTGAGTCTAGGGACCCTAGTCCCATGTTGGTCAATGTGATGTTGGCCAAGTTCTGTTCTTGGTACGATGAGACTATATACGAATTATATGTGCATGATATGAGAGGTAGGGTCCAACCGTATGTTGTCCAGTTTCTAGCCTAGATATTTCTGCTTAAAATATGACTTGAAGGGTACTAGTCATATGGTAGGGTACGATTTAGGCTAAGGAGTCATATATTGGAAAGAATGTGATGTCCAACTTTTTGATCAAGGGACGAGCGGATAGTACCACTCGTATGTTGTGGGTACAATTGAGGGGTCCACACCGTACCCACCTGCAGGAATTTTTACTATTTAAGTTGGACGTATTCTAGACATTTCCCCTCTTAACATATTTTGACCCCACGACATAAAACACTCTTGGGACTTCATTAACCTACTATTCTCAAATCAAACACACTAAAATCTCTCTCAAAGCTCTTAGTTCAAGAAAAGGCTATGGTTTCTTTAAGGTGGTCAATTAAGGATTTAAAGGGTGATTTCTCTCCGTCTTCCCCATTTTCTAAGGCATGTTACTCCTCCCTCATTATTTTTTCAAACTAAAAGAATGTTTTACTTAATAGTTTTCATGGCATTATTTTGGGTTTGTGTTGGTTTTGAAATATGTGTTGGGGGGTTTGGTTACAAATGGCTGGATGGTGTTTTCCCATGTTCCATTTATGGTTTTACATATTTTAATGTTGGTTTAAATATATGGTTGCATGGGAATGGTTAATTAGTTCATAGTTTTGGTTTTGAAAACTATATGCCTTCAACATGTTTGTTAAAATGCCAATGAGAATGCTTTTGTCACATAGTTTGACTTTTATTGAAAACCTTGTGTTCATAATATGGTAATGGAACCATAAATGGTTTGGCTGAATTAAATTATTTAGAAACGCCTTGGTGTCTATGGTTTTGATTGATTTGAAATCCTATGGGGTACATGGGAATCCTCTAAATATTGTCTAATGACATTGCTTGCAAGTTATAGTTGGTATGATGATACCACTTCATAATGCCTTGGTAATTATTTCTGGGATTGGTGGTTTGGTTATATGCTAAAGGTTTTCATTGGGAAATAATGGCAGATTGTGATAGCTAACCATGAAGGTGTGAGTCCAATGGATGGACACTGGAAACTTATGTTTGTCGACATGAGGTTTGGTCATGGTGACCATAAAATTGTGGGGTACACAGAAAACCCCTAAGTTATACTTGTATATATGTATCATGGAGGGAGAAGGGTACACAGTAATCCTCGGCCCCTATGATATCTCCGGTTCATCCGGCTACATGCACAGAGGCCCGTTCAGGGGGTAACACTAGACCCATATAGCCCGTGGGTGGTTTTAGGATGGTCAAGTTACACAACACAGGTTAATGTTTTAAATACATGCTAAACTCGATTCCCTTTCCCGACATGGTATATGTATGCATGTTTTGATTGCACATGACTATTTACTTTGATTTTGAATAATGGAATTATTTTATCCTTACTCCTGAGTATATTCTAGCATTTACCTGCTAACCCATCTTCGGGCGTTGTATGCCCACGCGATTGAGGAACCGATTGTACTACTCCTCCTACTCAATGACTTTGATTCGAGGACACCATTTGTGTCAGACTGAAGTGGTGAGCTTTCATACCCCGGAAGACTCCATTTCATGCTATGGATTTCTTTTCATACGTTTGTTATTTCTTAGAGTTTGATTGTGGCTATTTTCGGGGAATATCTCGATTGGATGTTATTTGTTTTCGGTTAGATGCTTTGTGTGACTACTATGGGCATGGGCGGTATCGGTATTGGTGACAGCCTTGGTATTGGTATTTTTATTAGGGATGACACCGGTTAGATGTTTGATTTTATTGTTGGTTGGTTATGGTTATGGATTTTATGATTGTATTTGATTCTTTATTGTTCTATCTTCTTATATGTTCGAAATTCATCCGACATAGGGTGGTTGGGGTTATGGTTGGGTAATGGTGGTGGTCTCCAGTCCCGATTGAACTTGACGCACCCGACCTGACAAGGCCCTAGTTCGGGTCGTTTTAAAATCCTAGAAACATTGGCAAGAGGCATGTTTGCATTGTTTGTTGCCAATACTAAAAATACACCCTTTACGTTCAGTAGCTGGATTATTGCACTAATAATATCTAACTTCACATTAGGGGGTAAAGCAGGAGGAACTATGACTCTTGTCTCTACAGGCTCAACATAACCCATGTCCTCATCTTCATCATATGGCGGTAGATAATGATACGCTATTATCACTCGACCTCTTCCATTGCATGCTCCATCATGACCACCGTCAAGTGGTTCATGTTGATCAACCACTTGCCTTGGCCCGGCTAGCTCTGCCTATTGCACTAGCCTGGCTTCCTCAGTCTCTCTTCTCCATTGTTCAGCTGCCTCTAATAACATAAACTCTTTCTATCTATTAGCAACATTTTTTGGATCGCCTGGAGTAGGCATAGGTATAAAAAGAGGATCATCCTAAACTCCTATTGGAACACCATCACTAGCATGCTACAAAATTGTTCTTGGTGTTTACAGAATTGTTTTGAGTTTTAGATCAATGGGGGTTAAGGGATTGACTTAACTCCTCATACTAGGCATACACCGGCGTATACCTAACTAAGAATAGAAAATAAAACCCATGAACTTTATCAACTTTAATCAACAACTTTCAACACTGTATCCCCTGCAACAACACCAAAATTTGATGTTTCCTAGAAACTAACCTCCAAAGAAGTATGCTATAGCCGATTTCAATTATAGTAACCTAAATAAGGTTGGGGTCGAACCCACAGGGAATACGTGGAATAGTCTCTCAAACTTGAAAAAGTTCACAAACAGTACGGAAAAGTAAATGGGAGGATTTGAAGATCAATAATAACAAGTAATCAAACTTGAATGCTTGCGTTTGTAAATAATAAAAGACGAACACTAGGAATGTGTTCCCCCTGTCTTCTCGACTATGTAAGTTTATTATTTTGAATTCACCTAACCCACTGCTCTGCATGCAAAGTTGACAAGCTATGACTTATCAACCGTCTTGTGAACGTGTTGATAAATCTCACCTTTCACCTTGGGAGTCTCAGGGTGTCACCTTGTTGTCCCTTGTCTATAACCTTAGTACAAATCTCACTTTTTGAGTCTCGAGTTGTTTAGATGAGGGTTGATAGCCTCTAATCATTGTCGTAACCTATTTTTCCCAATCTTAAACTCCCTTGTGAGGATGTTCTCAAATACAGGAAATACCCAAGCTTCTGCAGTAGCTTGGGAGCAATAAATATGAAGAAGATTGCAATACAAGAAACTATAATAGAATAGATGAATCTCCCACTTTCCTTACATAGTTAATCCACTAGGGTTCCCACAACCCTAGTGTAGGAACTTAGCCGCTCATGTTTGTGCAACAATCCATGGCAATCAGTGAATAAGACTTGTAATTAAATGCACAATAATGAAAGAATAAAATCCAAAATCTCTAATTGTATACGAAACCAAAAACTCAAGAACAATATTCTCAATGATCAAAGTATGTGAAAGTATGCAGAAAATTATCAAAAGTGTGTAACCTCACAAAGGAATAACCCAAGGGTATTTATAGTGTCTCAAAATAAGCGAACAATCCTAATAAACCTGGGATAGGAAAATTAAGTCAGCAAAGGTCACGCTTCTGGAAATGAGTCGTTATGTCTCCTTGCGACTCATTGCCTACTATCATAACATCATTTTTCTCTTTAGTGGCCATGAATCATATGGTCATATTACGAGGCGTATGCTGCTAGTCGTCGTCTCTATAGTATCTCTTATTCCTTAAGGAACTTGAGTCTATTGTCTGTATGACTCCTCGATATGAGTCATCATCAGACTTTTGGACTCTTAGTCTTCACTCATAAGCATTGGAGAATCTATTTCTAAGATATTCAAACATTGGTTACCTTGCGACTTCAGGCTGCAAGTCGTAGTCTGTCTTTGTAACCGTACCCTTCTGTTACTTAGTTTCCTCAAATTTTCCATAGACACTGATGTCTTTGGGAATTTGGGCTACGAGTTATAAGGTGACATAACAACTTATATCCTGACTAATTTTCCACTTCTTGGGAGCATTCTCTTATCTTTTTCAGTCCACACCACTTCCTACCTAATTTTCCTGCAAAACACATAAAACACACATCGCATCAAACGAAACAACCTAAGTCAATGCATGATTTCACCATTTTAAGAAAATGTCCCATGTTTCCACAACACATCACCTATCTTGGTCTGAAATAATGGAAACAGGAGCACCAAGCAATCTACTAACTCCTCAATGAAAATCTTAGCATAAACATTCCTAGAGTAGGTAGTCATCACAGGCAAAAAGTGAGCAGACTTAGTCATCCTATCCACGATGACCCAAATTGAACTTCTATCTTCTCATAAATTCTCTCAAGCAAGAGCATTAAGGTTTTCTCATGGTTTATTGTCTAGAATTTCTAAGGGAAAATTCCCTTCAAAATTGTAATCCTTTCAGGAATGTTACTCTTCCCCAAATCTTAATTTGTGAAAAACATTTGTTTTAAATGTTTTAATTATATGGATTTGAATTTGGGTTTTGACATGGGTTGAGGTTTTTGGAATGGTTGATCCTTGAATGGTTTTCCCATGGTTTTCATGAGTTGTCCATGCTTTGAATTGAATATTTTTGAACTAATAAGGTACATGGGTGTGGGAATTGGAATGGGGGTCAAGGTAATCCCCTAAATTGATGTTTTGAACTTGTAAATTGGTTTTAAACAATTGTATTCCCTCAACCCACTTGTGTAAATGGTTTTGAATTGTGGAATAGTTAAGTGGTTTGACTTACTCACCTATTCTATTGCATTGTGTTGGAACCATTGGGGGTTGCACCATATAGTGAGGGACCAGGTCCCATAAATTCAATCACACGCAATAGAATAGTAAAGAAACTATCAGGTGCTGGAGAAACAAAGGCAGTATAAGAAAGTAAAAACACAGGATTTTTTACGTGGAAACCTGAGAAGGGAAAACCCTCGACATGCCCTCACAAGAACCTCAAGAAATGCACTATAATCAATCTCTTGATTATAGTCTATATTTTACCCTAACTCTAGGCTCCTTTCTCTAGTAGCAACTCCACTAGAAGCTCATCTTGGAAACTCTACCAAGGACTTTCTCTACTGAATAACTCTAATTAGTCACAAGCTTAGGCAACTCTACCTAAGAACCTCTCTCAACAAACGAAAACACTAATCTTATAGAATGAGTAGTTTAATTACAAATCAATACTCACTCAAGAAAAATTTCAATTTAAGCTCACATGAATAGCAAAGAACTTAAGCAATGTTGAAATGGAGTTTTTGCTGCCACTCTTCACTCTTTGTATTTGCAAAAATCCATTTGATAAAGAGGCATCTCTTTTATTTTGTAGATGAGGGATGATTAGGGATGAAAAATTATTGGACCAGCTGTCCTAATTAGTACAAAATAGCACCAAAAAGTTTGTTACATAAGAGGACAAACCTGTGCAAACAACGTGTGCCAGTTGTACTGTACCTTGCACATCTAGACAACTGGTCCCTTACAGTTTAGCTTCTTATTATTAAAACTACATATAGAAATTTTACCTTTTTTTGATGATGACGAACCAACTATCAGTTTTGAGCATCAATGAACATTCATCACATTTAATCAGTGTGAATACCACCTGAAGATGAATATTTCCCTATCATTATGCTTTATCCATCACCATCATGCAACATAGGGACCTGGTCCCTTATTGCCATTTGCAGCAAAAACTTCTTGTTTGCTTTCCCCCATCACTTTGCCTTATCATTCACTTAGCACATCACTTACTTCCTCTATCAGTATGCTATTCACATTCACCTGGAACATTTGGTACCTATTCCCCTACTATATGTACTTAATATTCCCCCTTTTGACATCATTAAAAAGTAAAGATAGTAAACCAAGAGTAAATTAAGCACAAATTAGTTAACTCATGGCCACTGAGACAATACTAATATGAAGAACAATTTTAAAACAGAGAGTAGTGCAAGCACACAGATCAAAATTCATTCATTGTTAAGCATTTAAGTGCTAATTCGGTATATTAAAATGATCAACAAAAATAATTGCCCTTAAAAGCCACATGATAACAAGGAGTGGAACGGGCACATGGCTGAGTAAAATGATAGGGATATCAAGTCTAAAGAGGAAGGAGGCTTGGCGGAAGGGACTTAATCAACATTTCTATTCTAGCATTTTTAGCAGCATGGGCATCCATCAACTACTTAGTGAGTTTCTTTACTTTTTCATTCAATTCATTCACTTCACCAGTCAATTTTTCCACCTTCAAATAGAGTTTTGCATTTGCTGATATCAGTGCTTCAGAAGCACTCGATCCCTCAGAAGCTAGCTTCTAATTTTTAAACAGTATGTGCATTATCTCAGCATCTTTTCCATCTAATTTGATCCTCACTTTATCCATTTCTTTGCCTAAGCTTTCCTGAGCACCCAAAAGTTCAGATACTTAGGACACAGTTCCCATTTTTCTTTTTATGCACTTATTTTCTACAAAAGTAGTTACAGTGAACTTTTGTTTGATATTCCAGGAATTCCTCAAGTCCCAACTACTCCAAAATTATTAAATACCTTGTTCAACAAGTACCCATAGGGCTATTATATGTCTCCCTTCTTTCTCAACAATTACTTTCTTCATGTGTTCAATGATAAGAGCGGGTAGGCTGATTAATTCAAAACTACTCAAGTATTCTATCACGAACAAATTAGCTCCAGATGCAATGATAATCTTCCCAGATCTTGAAAGTAGGACTCTGTTGATAAATTCAAATACCAGCAAAAACTTATATGTTAGGAATCTCTTTTTCATAGTTGCTATAGATGTTCCATCCACCTTAGAGGCATTGATCATAAACTCAGTGGTGGGCAGTTGCTTTAAAAGAGTCCTAACTCTAATAATTGGTACATCCAAGATTTTTCCTAGTGCTTCTTCATCCAAATAGATAGGATTTCATTGAACCAGGGCAGATAAGCTTAGCCCATTTTCTACGAATTCCATGGTGCAGTAAAATTCTCTGACTTCATTCTCAAAGACCATGGGGGATAATTTCTCAAACAAGTGTAACCAGCCTTGATTCCTGACATATTCAACAAATTTAATCATCCCAAGTTTTCCATACTTTTTGTGATCAACCACTCTTCCTGATAGGACTCTGAATTTTTCGTATTTTATTTCTTTGTTTTCTATCCACATCCTTTTCTCTTTTCTCCTGTTTGCTTCTCTTAGGACTAATACTCACTTCTCCAACAATATTTTCTTCTCCCTTAGGACCAGGTTCCTTAGAAATTTCCTTTCTTTTTATTGTTAAATATTTTTGCCTCATCTAAGCAGAACTACTATATTTTAAACTGAAGGACCTGGTCCTTCTAGCAATATGAACTTTCATCTTTCTTTTCTCAATTTCTTCAGAAACATCTATAGCAATATCTTTTTTCTCTCCAACCTTAACAACATCTTTCTTGCCTCTACTTTCTCTTTGTCTCTATACAGTCCAGCTCAAGAGTAGTTTATCCTCACCCTCCTCACCCTCCTTATTTGGGTGATAAAACTCCATATCCTTTATCTACTTTATTTATTTCTCTTGTTACTTGTTTTTCTTAGCTGACTGAGATGTCATGTGCAAGCAGAAGTAAGTTCTCATCCACCCTGTTCTCATACAAGAAATATCAACCCTTTTAACAAGTATTTCTTCACCAAACAATTGAGCAGAAATAGGGTTTAAATTTGAGGAAGTAGGAGAACTAGGAACTTGTGGAATTTTAAAAAAATTATCTTTGTCGGGTTCATTTGTCAAAATAGAGTTTTGAGATTCTACAGATGGTTTTAGAGCTTCTAAGAGAGTGAATTTTTGGTTTAGAAAATTTTTGGTCAATGCGAGAGACAAGACTTTGACTTGAATTATCTACCAAGAATGAATGACTACAAATTTTTGAACTAGATGAAAATTCTGTGGGAACTGACATATTTACTCATTTTTTATTTTTCTGAGGAAGAAGGGGTTAGCTTAGGTTCTTGTTGGAAGCTTAAGATAACTAATTCAAAGTGCTTCGCTGGGATTGTGGAATTAGAAAAATCAGCCATTTGATTTTGAAAAAAAATAAGAAGGGTAAGGGACCTATTTGGTTCACAGTAGATGATCAATTTAGGAAGATAAATAAATCAATTGAATAAGAATGTGAAACAATTTGATTTATTAAGTTTAAAGAAGATATTATTGTCATTGAAAGATGTTCCTTCTAAAATGACATATCTAATATAATAATTACGACTCTTCAGTTTTTATAGAAGTTGACGGCTTATACACAAAGATGAGAAAACACATGGACTTTCAGACAATATTTTAAGATTGTTGAAGCATCCTGTAATGGTACTTACCTGAGAGATAGGACCACATCCCTCTTTTTCTTGAGTGAATTATCAACTTATGTTTGCTTCAAATGAATTCTCCCAAAGTTGTCCCCATGGGTGTATACCTACAAGGGTATGATACTGAGTTATACCAAACTACACTTACTTTATCAAAGATACCTATCTTCTAAACATATCCAATTTTGAGTGAAAACACTGAATCACATGATAGGTAAAATTGATTGGATTGGTTCTACTTTAGTCTTTTCCCTTTGTACACCCTTTTTATTGATCCTCTACTTAAGCTAATGTTATTGATTGGCACTTTGAATCATCACTATGCTGATCTGAATTCTTCATTCTTTTGCCTCTTATCTTTAGTAACATCACCCCTCTTTATTTAATCCAAACAATTCCACCTTTGCATCCTCACTCAGATAAGCCAAGGATTGGGTCCCTGAGTGAGAACATAGTCAGGTTTTACCAAAATTGATCCATGCTCATGCATCATCATAGAAAAACTCCTGACTACAATTCCCTTTCTTCAAACCTAGACCAAAGGGAAATTTTTAGATTTGGGAACCCATTTTAGCCTGAGTTACCAATAGGAAGACAATTGTGTAATCAGAACCTTGTTGGTCCATATAGGTAGTGAATTCTTTTTTATATTTTTCAAGGTCTTAAAATCCTTTGGATGTTAATTCTCCTCCTGAATATATTTGATACCACTCATTTTTTATTTACTCAACTTTGACAATTTTTCTTTATGTGTCCATCTCTTCCTCCACATTGAGTACATGAAGATCTATGACCCTTGTTCCTTGAAATGTGAGGATTTTTATTCTAGAACCCAGAGGTTGTGATTATCCTCGATAATCAAGACTCTTACTATTATTTGCACCTTGACTGATTAAATTAGAAAGGATCTGTGAAGATGCAGTCCATTTAAGAAACTTGTTAAGCACTTCTCTTAGACGGACTAGGTCCCTTTCTAACTCTTTATTTTTATAAAGTACAAACATAAGGTTCCTTTGAGAATCCTTCAATTTATCTTCAAGTTTAATTTAAATCTTTGAAACTTCTCTCTTTTCTTTTTCATCTAAGTAACCCACCTTTTCCAATTGGCTCATACATCTTAGATTTTTAGAATTTAATTTAGTAACCATTTCCTTAGTTTCAGATATCTGGAAATTGAAGGCAATCAATTCCATCTCTTGATTTTCAACTTTCTCTTAGAGAGCATTTTTCTCAATAGTTAGATCACACACAAAGTTTATCGACATACTAGAAAACTTATTTATTTTCCTGGCAGAGTTATCTAGATTTTCTTTTATATCAGAAAGAGTTGCCTCTTTTTCTTCTCCATCTTCAATGTTTTCCATGAAGACAAATAAGGAGTCATAGATAACTGGACTTTATTCTACAACCATCATGGACACATCTTTATGCTTTTTATCTTCATCTAATTTGCTGGAAGAGTCTCCCCATCCTACCAATGCTTGCTTTATTACATACTCAACTGAAGTTTTTGTTTTTGACTTTTTAGGGACCTGATCATTCTTTTGCATTTGGTAGTTTCTCATGAATGCTTTAGAGCTACAATTTTTGTGACAACCTTCAACCTCATCATTTATTTTGCTAACATGACCATTCTTTTTATAGCTCTACCAATTCTGGTTGCCAAAATTGCAATATCAGTGTCTTCTTCAGCTGGGTCAGTCTCTATAGCCTTCAAGGTTAGGAATCTCTTTGTTTTTTCATCTTTTCTTTCCACCCCTAGTTCAGTTATAGTAGTCATGATGACCAAAACACTCTAGGTATGAACTTTTTAGAGTGAACACGCTTTGATACCAATTGTTGGAACCCTTGGAGATTACACTACTTAGTGAGGGACCTGATCCCTCAAAGTCAATCACAAGCTATAGAATAGTAAATTAGCTGTGAGGTTTTAAAAAAACAAAAGTAGTGCAAAAAAGCAAAAACATAGGATTTTTTTAGGTGGAAACCCAGGAAGGGAAGAACCACGACTTTCCCTTACAAATACCTCAGGAAATCTAATATAATCAATCTCCTGATTACAATCTAGGTTTCAGCCTAACTCTAGGCTCCTTTCTCTAGTAGCAACTCTATGACAAGCTCATCTTGGTAACTCTAGCAAGGACTCTCTCTACAGATTAACTCTAATCTATCATAAGCTTAGGCAACTCTACCTAACCACCTCTTTAAAAAAACACTATGTTTATAGAATGAGTAGATCAGTTACAAATCGGTACTCACTCAAGAATAATTTCAATTTAAGCTTACATAAATAGCTAAAAACTTGAATAGTGTTGAAATAGGTTTTTGCAGCTTCTCTTCACTCTATGTATTTGCAAAAACCTATTTGATGAAGAGGCATCTCTTTCCTTTTATAGATGAATGATGATTAGGTCTGAAATATCATTGGATTAGCTATCCTAATTAGTACAAAATAGCACCTACAAGTTTTTCATATAAGAGGACAAAACTATGCAGACAACGCGTGCCAGCTGTACTATACTATGCACATCCAGGGACCTGGTCCCTTGCAGTTTAGCTGCTCATCATCAAAACTACATATATAATATTGCATAAATGGTTAAATAATAAACATAGCTTTTAAAGGCCTTATTGGATAGTTTTTGATTTAATGAACAAAGAGAGTCGGGGCATTCCCCCAAGTTAATGGAATTGTAATCACATAATTATGAGCTTGCAAGATATATGGTATAATAGATACCGTGGTGTACCTTAATCTATGATTCCCTTATTAATTAATGGGTTATGTGAAAATTATTTTTAATTGGACTTAATGGCGATTATGTAGATAAGCCATAAAGGTGTGGTCTCAAATGACTTATACTTGAAACTCACATTTGTCGATGTGAGGGTTGGTCTAGATAAACGTGTGCATGGTTCACATTATTGATATATTTTGTATCTAGGATTTACATGGTGTTTGGGAAATGCCTGGTCTTCCTTGATACCTCTGGTTTGTGCGGTTCACACATATTGGGGCCCTTTCAGCAGGGAGAGATGAACCCATATAGCCCGTGGGTGCCTGTTTATGACAATTGAGATACATAGTCTAGGATAATATTTTACTTCTATGCTAAACCTTGTTCCTTTCCCCAGCATCTACTATATATATGTATGTATAAATGTGAACTTGTACAGTGAGTTTGAGATTGAACTTTTGACTGACACTATATTGTCCTTATCCTAAGTTACTTGATTGTTCTCACCCCACTAACCATTTTTAGATGTTGTATCCCCACATAATACAGGATCTAAAGGCACTTCTATTTTTTGTGTAGTGATAAGTGATCTCAAAGTCGGTTGTTTGCAGTGAAGTAGTGAGATTTCATTCTCTGGAAGACTTGATCATTTAAATAGGTTTTCCTTCCATATATTAGAATTGAAGACTTCATATTTACATTGTCATTGTCATTGTCATTGTCAGGGTCAGGGGCATATCCCGACGTAGGTTATTTTTTGGTATAGAGGCTTTGTGGATATTACTGTGGACTGGGCATTGGTTATTAACATTCTCAAATGTTGAGTTACTGTTGATTTTATCTTGTTATATATTCGAAATTTATCTATTGAGTAGTGTATCATGTTTCAAGATAATTCGAAGATGATCTACATTGTCATCCTCGCTACGGGAAAACACAAGGATATCATCTATGAATACTATGACAAACATATCTAGATACTGCTTGAACACTCGATTCCTGAGATCCATGAAAGATGCTGGAGCATTGGTTAGCCCAAAAGACATGACTAGAAACTCAAAATGACCATAATAGGTTTTGAAGGGTGTCTTTGGAATGTCACACTCCCTCACTTTAAGATAATTATAGATGGATCTAAGGTCTATCTTTGAGAAATAACTGGCACCTTATAATTGATCAAATAAGTCATCAATTCTAGGAGGAGGGTATTTATTCTTGATTTTGACCTTATTTAGCTATCGATAGTCAATGCACATTCGTAAAGAACCATCTTTCTTTTGCACTAATAGGATGGGAGCACCCCAGGGAGAAACACTAGGCCTTAGAAACCTTTATCTAAAAGTTCTTTAAGTTGCTATTTCAACTCCTTAAGCTCTACAGGTGCCATATAATATGGAGGAATAAAAATAGGCTGAGTATTTGGGAGAAGGTAAATCCTGAATTCTATTTCCCTATCGGGTGGTACCCCTGGGAGATCTTCTGGAAAAATATCGGGAAACTCATTTACTATATTGACTGACTGAATAGTTGGAGTCTCAAACTTAGCATCTTTAACTCGAACTAGATGATAAATGCAACCTTTGCATATCAACTTTCTGGCCTTAAGATAAGATATGAAATAACTCTCAGGAGACACTGAATTACTTGACTACTCAAAGGCTGGCTTATCTGGGAACTCAAACTTTACCACATGGGTGCGACAATCTATGGTTGCATAATAGGAATGGAGCTAATCCATACCAAGAATGAGGTCAAAATTAACCATATCTAATTCTATTAAGTCTGCTAACATGACTTTGTGAAAAATAGTGATAGGACCTTTTTGTAAATCTATTTAGTAACAACTGACTCACCGACAGGGGTAGAAACCTAGAAAGGCTTAGGGATCTTTTCAAAATTTATCTCAAAATTCACAGAAACTAATAGGGTCACATAAGAGAAACTTGACCCAGGGTCTAACAATACATGCACATCAAAATGAAAGACATGAAGCATACCAGTAACAACATCTCGTGAATCTTCCTGTTCCTGATGGGATGGTGATATGGGACAGCCCAAGGAACTCACGAAATGGGGTAAAAAAATAGTCCAAACACACTCCAAAACCGTCCACTAATCTTAAGGATTCGAGGACCAAGATGGAGACCACTCTCGGATTCGCTACTACAACACAATAATGAGATAAAGAGTTGTATTTTCAACAAAAAATTAGCAGCAACACAAAAAGAACAAGGTGAACACAATGACTACAAGATTCAGATTCAACAACAAGAAGAAGAACACAAGATTACAACACAAACTCTAAACAAGATTACAATGAAAGTAAAAGGATAGATAGATATACCACATGAAGGAATAATCTTAAGAACCCAAGAATGGACAATCTTGGACCCTTAAGGCTACCCACAACAATAAACCTATCTCTTACAAAGATACAAGTTCGGATTCCACCTCTCAAGCATCAATGTTTCCAAGAAAATACAACATACAAGTGATTCCACCCTTGTATAGTGCCCTAGTTTCGGTTTGGTCACTCCTCCATCTAGAGAGAGATTTTTAAAAGTGTTCTACACTCACAAATATCATCAAAATATGATGAATGGAACCTTAACATGTTCCTTAAATAGCTATTACAAAATGGAAGTTAAATGACCAAAAGGCCCTTCAATGAATGGGCTCTCATCAAGTTTAAGTCATGGGCTGATTTTGGTGTTTTTAAGTCCTTCTTTATACTTCATTTGCCACACCAAGTCTTGGGCCCAACTTACACACTCACAAGTCCATATTTGTAATTATTCTCGTATCATCCTCTCCATTTTGAGAGGAATTTTCCCACAAATTCACGGCTTCACCTCATTCAATTGGCCACTTCAAAGAGTCCACTAAAAAATAGTCCGCAAAAACATGAAGAGCCCAAGAGCTCAATAACAACAAGGGACATATCAAAAATGACTCCAAAAATAGTCCACCAATAAGATGGACCCGAGATCAACACAAACATAATTTGCGGCTAACATCTTCATTTTGAACCCCGGATTCCTCTCCATCTTGAGTTTCGGCTTCAATCTTATCCGACTCAAGTTTCCCTCCATCATATAAGCATTGTCGTAGGATCCATATCCTTCATGTCCCTCTCTCCATGTTCCTCTTCTTGGATGTGTAGGCTTTGGTAAAGTGGAGTTTCGATTGAGAGGATTAATTTGGTAAAGTGGCCTGTTTTAGTAATGTGGAGCTTCGGTTGTGGAGCTTGGATGGGAGAAAATTGGCTTACAAGTCCTTCTTGTTGGACTTGATCAACTAGCAGGGGAAGGGGTCTACCTTGTTCTCGATTTTGTGGGTAATTTATAGCTTGGCTTATGGCATTTTGTGGTGAACTTGGAGGATTGGCTTTTGTAGGTAAAGTTTCGGGAGTAAAAGCACGAGAGTTCCTTCGTCTCTCCATTCGATCCAACCTCTCACCCATAGTTACCACATCCGAGTAAATATTTTCAAGGCCTATATTTTCCCTAGAAAGGTCTTTGGACATAACATCAACGAGGGCCAAAATGGTGTCCATTATGGCAAAGGAGTTACCTACAAAAACAGAAAACACATTAGTTGTACAAAAACATCCCCACTCTCTCTTTTTATTTTTTGACTCTCGGATCCTCACACTTAATCTCACAAGTGTTGCAAGCTTGCTTGTACTCCAAGTGGTGTTGAGAGGTGAATCTAACGTTGACAAGGACTCCAAGGAGTAACGAAAACACAAAGACGTATTACAATTACTCAAAGAATTAAAACACACAAAGGAAAGTTAACACGAAGAACGGTTTCAAAACTAACTCACAATCTAGTACTAGCTTGTAAATTAGATTTGGAATCAACAAACGAAACTAAAGACACAAAATGAAACTAAAAGATCAAAAATTGAGCTTAAAATTTGTTGGTGAACAGTAATTTGTGACGTGGTAGTCCGTGATTGTCCTCGGTTCTCAACAATTTTATTTTCCAAATTGGAAAGTCTTGATCAATTTTTACAATTTTGACTTTGGTGTAACTTTTTCAATGAAGGGAAACACAAATTAGTGTTTGGAGTTTCTTTTTCAATTCAAATTTCAAGACTCAAAAGTCTTGGACTAGACTTGTACTCCTCCTTAAAACATGGATCCTTGTTTTATGGGAAAGTGGTTGAAATGTGATTGACTAATTGGTGAGTGATGGCAAGTTTTTCAAGACTAACAAAGTTGTTACACTTTTCCTTCACCTTTTGGGATCTAACTTTCACTTTATTTTAACAAGGTATGAAGGTTTGGAAGAACATCAAGAACACTTCAACAATCACCAAGAGTCTACAAAAATCTCTCAAGAACAATAACAATTCCACAACAACAAGGTCAACTACAAACTTTCAACAAACGGCCAAGTACTTTAGTGTGGTGTTTTGGTCTTAACAAGGGGTGAAGATTGTGATGAACAACAAGAATACAACAACTTTTCAAGAACAATAACAACACCAACAACGTCCTGCACAAGTCCACAAGAAAGGTCACCACACGGCCAAGAACAACAACATCAATACATGGCCATTAACTTGTTCACAACAACTTTCAACAAGTTTAAGCTCAAGTTTAGATCGAGACTCAAAAGTGTTAGTGAACAAGAAAACTAACACTAGAAATAACAAAACAAACAAGAACACTACTAGATCTAGACACACAACAAGAAAATCTCGGCCAAGACAACAAGAACACAATTTTTGGCCAAGAAATAAAAATGGACAGATTTCAACTTTTCTGGAATTTTTTTTCAGTTTTCAGTTTTCGGTTTTTTTTTTTTGATTTTCTAAGTAACAAACCCAAGATTGACTTCGTAGGAACAAAATAAAACTCAGATTTGATACCAAATGATACAGGACAGCCCAAGGAACTCACGAAATGGGGTCAAAAAATAGTCCAAACACACCCCAAAACAGTCCACTAATCTTAAGGATTCGAGGACCAAGATGGAGACCACTCTCGGATTCGCTACTACAACACAATAATGAGATAAAGAGGTGTATTTTCAACACCAAATTAGAAGCAACACAAAAATAACAAGGTGAACACAATGACAACAAGATTCAAATTCAACAACAAGAAGAAGAACACAAGATTACAACACAAACTCTAAACAAGATTACAATGAAAGTAAAAGGGTAGATAGATAGACCACATGAAGGAATAATCTTAAGAACCCAAGAATGTACAATCTTGGACCCTTAAGTCTACCCAAAACAATAAACCTATCTCTTACAAAGATACAAGTTCGGATTCCACCTCCCAAGCATCAATGTTTCCAAGCAAATACAACATACAAGTGATTCCACCCTTGTATAGTGCCCTAGTTTCGGTTTGGTCACTCCTCCATCTAGAGAGAGCTTGTTAAAAGTGTTCTACACTCATAAATATCATCAAAATCTGCTGAATGGAACCCTAACATGTTCCTTAAATAGCTATTACACCAAAAGGCCCTTCAATGAATGGGCTCTCATCAAGTTTAAGTCATGGGCTGATTTTGGTGTTTTTAAGTCCTTCTTTATACTTCATTTGCCACAAAAAGTCTTGGTCCCAACTTACAAACTCACAAGTCCATATCCGTAATTATTCTCGTATCAGATGGCAAAGCATAGAACCTATTCTGGCGCTGATCGCCCCAGTACTAGATGATGCACCCCGAGGAGGGACTGGGCAACCTAAAGGAGCTGGTTCACTATTAGCCTAAGTCTGGGGACGGACATCTCTACTCCCTTTCCTTGCATGCGGGCTAGGGGTAAGCAAAAACCGAACCGACCGATAAACCGAACCGATAAAAATGTAATTGGTTTATTGTTATTGGGTTATTGGTTTGTTAATGGTTTTATAAAAAAAATATTGGGGTATTGGTTCGGTTTGATTTTTTTTTATTGGGTTATTTGGTAAACCAATAACCCAATAAGAACATATATATATATATATATATATATATATGACTTATTATATATTTCTCTTTAATTTCTACCAATTAACAAACCTATTATTTCAATTATACAAACTCTTAATTTCTCCTAATAACATTTAGTTCAAACTTGAAGATTCTTGTAAAATAAAGCACATTATGTAGGGTTTTTGGCTGCAACTAAGATTTGATTTTTTTTTCATGTTAGTTACTACTATTTTTATTTTATGAGTAGTTTCTTATCAGTTAATCGAAAACTGAACCGTTAAGGACTAAAAACCAATAAAAAATATCTTACTGGTTTGGTTATTAGTTTAGCATATTTAAAAATTGAAAATCGATAAACCGAACCGATAATATATAAAATTGAACCAAACTGACCGATGCACACCCCTAATGTGGGCAATCTCTAATACTGTGCTCCAGCTTACTGCAACCAAAAAACCCCTCTGTCCAGCCAAACATTCACCAGGATGATTCCTTCCACACTTAGCACAAGGAGGAAGATGAGGTCTTCCGCTTATGCTATCCTAAGATCTGGACATAAAAGACTTACCCCACTGGTCCTGTTTGTTTTTGGGTGCGGGAGAACTGGATGAAGAAGGTGTGGGCATAGATGACAAATTTTTGAAACTGCGAATGGTTTTCTCTTCCAGACCTATTTTGACCATAATCAAACTGCCATGTTCTAGCCCTCTTGTTCACTCTCTCTCTCTTATTTATATTCTCTACTTCAATTTGCTGAGCATGCATTATTAATCTTGAAAGGTCCATATCTCTTTTGAGCATAGTAGTCCTACACTCCTTAACTACCAACCAAGACACACCGGTCACAAACTTACTCATGCTTGACCTAGGGTCAGCCATTTGATCAGGGGCATACTTAGATAGCGGATTGAACTTGAGGCAATACTCCTTTACTGTCATAGAGCCCTTCCTCAGGTTCATGAACTCTTCTATCTTAGCTTCCCTCATCTCAAGTGGGAAGAACTTGTCTAGGAATGCATCCTAAAATATCTGCCAAGTCATGGGAGATGCATTCTCCCCTCTATTCTTCTTCCACATCACTACCCAATCATAAGCAACATCCTTCAGCCTATAGAATGACAACTCCATACTCTTTTTTTTTGAAACATGCATAATTTGGGTGATATTCTTCACCTCATCAAGAAAGAGATGAGGGTCCTCACCTGCCATTGACCTAAAGAACTCTGGAGGATTTATTCTCATGAAGTCTCTAATTATGGCTGTGGATAAATCCCCATCTTACTGTGGTGGGGCTGCAGCCCGACGATTACCCTGAACATTAGCTGTCACAGCTTGGGCTAGAACCTGAAAAGCTGCCTGAAACTGTAAATGGGATACGTTCTTATTCAAAGGATCTGCGGCCTGAGGTGGCTGTTTATTATTTCTACATGCATTAGCTCTATGAGGAGGCATGTAGAAGAGCATGACTTAATTGAAGATAGAGACAACTATAAGCACGATGGATTATGAAAGAAAAAGATGATTTTCTTAAAATGCTTTATAGCCTCTTGCTCATAGATGTGGCGCGCTTCATACCGATGATAAAAAATCTACGTAATACAGCCTGTCTGACTCCCTAGGACTCTCTAAACCTTAGGCTCTGATACCAAGTTTGTAACACCCCAAAATCTCATTTCGAGACGTCACACAGTGCTTAAAGCTATGAATAGCCCCATGCTAACCCTTTGAGCCTGCTACTAAGTATGGAACTTACTTTAAGCTAAACTAGTCAAGCCACGACACCCCATTATAATATACTAAGGTGAAAATAATATGAAAACACTGTCTGAATTGAAAATACTGAAAAGTCTAGACAAAATAATTGATAGTCCAACAAGCCTCTACTGCTAAAGAACTAGAGAGTCATTGGGATAGACCCCAACTGACTCAGACTAAATTGAAAATGATAAATCAAATGCTATGAAGACTAGAAATCTGGAAAAATAGGTCCTAGTAATATGAGGACTCACCAACTGTAGTGATGTAGATGAGATGCTCGAAAATCACTCTTGTTGTTGAGACTGAGTACCTGAACCTACATTATGATATAATGTAGCAGATAGACATATATGTGGATCAGTACTTTAAGGATGTACTGAGTATATGGGGGTGAATGCATAAATAAATAGTATCATCACAGTTTAAAGAAAATATTATGTGTAAAAGTTGTACTTGTATTCTCTCTTTAAATCATACTGTCTAAGTGTAGAAAGGACTCACTCTTAAATCTAAAATCTGAAATCTTATAACTAAAAAACGTTCTGTATAGCACAATCTGAAGTGAATTTGTGATCCTTTACACTTAGTTTTCTAAATGCTTTTCTGTTTGAGAGGTTTTCTTAACCGATATAAATCATGCGAGCTACATGGAGTCCAACGTCTTACCCACATTGGGAAGAGTCCCATGTCTTGTCCTCCTAAGGAAGAAACCTTATGTTGGGGAGAGATGTCATACTCTTGCCAGGGAGTATAACCTGAGCTAAGTGATCACATCTGAGTCATCCACACAGAAGTGGGAATAATCTGTTAATTGATACCTACGTTGGCTACATAGTTCTGGGGTATAAGACCTTGGACTCATACCAACTCGGTGCTAAATACTACCCTTTTTTTATTTGTCTCGCTCATCTCGTTGGAAATCCACTTTCTAAATTAATCTAATGGTTTATAACAAAACCACCTGTAAATCTGGGGAGCTAAATCTATAAGTCTGAATCTATGAAGTGGATTTCTTTATCTTTAGCTTAGGACCAAAAAGGTCAAATCTTTATCAAAATTTGAGGATCATCTCATCATTAGCACAAACAATCTTCAAACAACAATCTTTAATTGGGTCTAATGACCCAAGAATCAATCTCATGTTAAAACATCTCAAAATTCATACTTGGTATTGTAAGCATTCATAAATTATCTTAAAATCTGGAAATTTCAGCAATATACATGAAAAAATAAACATAGTCATGTAATTCAACTCTTAAATCAAGGGAAATCTCATTATCATGCAAATATCAACAATAGGTATAAATCCCAACTTAAATTTCATGGAAAATAATATATATATATTTCAAAAAATTCATAATTAAAATAAATCTTTGGGCACAAGGATGAAAGAATTATCCTTGTTCAAACCCCACATACCTTGGATGAAGAACTAGATGAACAAACTTGCTTTTGTGATTCTGTTTGTACTCTTGAAGGAGGGTTCTTGGAATTCTTGAGTTGGGAATCTTGAATCTTGAACTTATTTGAAAAAAAAAATGGTGGAATTCTTGAGATTCTTAAAGATGAGTATTGAACTTATGGTTTTCAATTGGGAGAAAGTTGACGAAATTTTTCCTAAAGTGCTTGTAATAGGCTTTGATTTTTTGTTTAGACAGAATAAGGGTGGGGGAAATTGACTTAATTTCCCCTTTGGATGCAGATATTTAATGACTGAAATAAAATACACCCAGCGACGCGCAAGTCGACGTGCCGCGTGGACGGTACTGATGCAATACCCAACGCATCGTGCCAAGTTAGCATAGAGTCACCGAAATTTAATGCTGGTAGCCGGGGAACATAGTAACCAACGCGATGGGTGACGCGACGCACCAAGATCGCATTGGTCCACTATTTTTGGGGTTTCAAACATGGTTTAAACGAGGTCCAAAAAATCTAAAACTTATCCAAGAACACCTATTGACCTTCCTGATCATGAATTTACTAAATGAGATTGCCAGCTTTCGAAGGCTAAAAATAAACTAAGTCTAAATTAAACTAAAAATTTATGGGGTCTTACAATTTTAGTATATCTTTGGAATTACATCTAGGCAAGGAAATAATTATGAGTGCTTTGTTTTAGGGTTATTTCATTATTCAACTCTCTTACTTTTAATTTGGTATGATTATTTCTATTTTGTGGATGTTGATTATGAACATCAGTGGCTAAATTCCCTTATTTTGGGGTTAAGGATGAACATGATTGTACTTTGTTACTCTTAGAGTTTGTTAAATGTTGGTTTATCATATGGGTTGTTGTCATTCCCCTATTTTTACAATTTTGATTTTATGATTGGCCTCCTTTAAGTACATGTGTAATCCCTTTTATGAACTCAAAAGGGAAATCATTAGGATAGTTCGAGGGGTTTAAGGAACAAGTTCTTATCTTTTGAATAACACAAGATTTGAATTCACGTCTAAGATAGGAATGTACTTAGAACACCATCGTTGGTTCAACTACAAGAAAATAACCTAAAATGTCTAAAATAGATTATTACATCCCCGCTAAACGATGTAGTTGTAATACCCCTTTAGGTAGAAGATTAGAGATTTGAAAAGACATAATCGCATCATTAACCCTGTGAATCAACAACTCGGTAACCAACCTTACCAATAACAAGGGTAACGATTTACATGATTGCTATGAGTGCCTTAAACTTTGAATCTTCTCTGGTATTGATTACATCTTTGCCTATTTTATGATTGCTATATTTTATTATTAGGAAAGTACAATTATTCAGCATACTAAAATGGGTGGGTTCTCCGTGGACAATGGGACCTTAAATCATTTTTTAGTCTTTATCATTTATTCTCTTTTATTTTAGTAGTCACCATTCTTCTTCATCTTGCTGCATTGTTTCTTTTATCTTTTTATTAGTTCCTAAACTTTCAGAAACTCTTTGGTACCCTAAAACACTTGATATCAATATTGTTTGAAACAAAAATTAAGTGAATTGCTAAACAAGTAGTCTTTGTGGGTTCGACATCCAATTTTTAAGAGTCATTATATTACTTGTCCGACCACGTACACGTGCATGTGCGGTAGGCAACAACAAGTTTTGCATTGTTTTTGGGGACTCAAGTAATTAGTAATTCTTTTAATTTTTGCTTTTGATAGTATTATTTGAGAGTTGACAACTTGATCTTAGTGGATGATTTTTGTAGATGTAATTGACATGTCGGACTGACAAGGGAAAGAGAATTGGTTGAGCCATATTTGGAACCTAAGTGAGTATTTCATCAGCAAAGGAGGAAAGCTGTACTCCAATATCCATTTCCAAAAAAAATTATGGCATAACCGACAAATATTATTCCGGCTAATGCACTAGTAGCTAGGCTTGTTCACAAAGTGGCAAACCCACTCGCAAATAATAGTACTAGTAGCATCCATAATAAGATGCGGGTGGTCGGTTTGAACTAAAAAAAATATGGTGCAACTCTTGCACATGAGTGGACAATTCACTGGTTTATCTCATGAGGACCCACAATAACATTTACAAAACTTCATTTAGATCAGTGATACGTATATTCCCACTGGAGTATCTACCGACTTTATTAGACTTACTGTCTTTCCATTTTATCTATTGAGGGAAGCGAAGATGTGGTTGAAGGAAGAGCCACCAAACTCAATCAATTCCTGGGATGACTTGGCCTAAAATTTTCTTATTCAATTTTTCCCATCTAGCAATACCGTATGGTAGAGAAGCAAAATTTTGTGTTTTAGACAGAAGGATGGAGAGAATCTTTATCAAGCTTGGGAAAGATAAAGTCTATGATCCATGATTATCCTAACCATCATCAGACCAATAACATGTTGGTGCATGCTTTTATTGAGGGTCTCAAGCCAACTATTAAGATTATCTTGGATTCAGCTGCAGGTGGACAAGTATCATAAAAAACTTATGATGAATAGTACATGAAGCTAAACATATTTCACAAGGCAATCCCAAGTGGAATACAGATATATTGAGGAGCACTCCAAAGAAAGTTACAGGAGTCCAAGAATTTGACCAATATAGTAGCGTAGATTGCTTCGTTACAAAATCAGATGAATGCCCAATTTAATAATTTGAGTTTGGGGAGCACACCAGTGACAACAAAATGTAGTACACCAAACTTAGATTTGGTGTGAGGTATTGCGGTTGTAGTGAACATACAGTAAATTCTTGTGCAACAAATCTAGAATCTATTAATTTTGTGGGTAATGCATAAAGTCAGGGAAATCAAAATTTTTGCAATACCTAAAATGCTAACCGGAGGAATCACCTTGAATTCTCATGGGATGGAAATCACATAAAAATGCAAATAATATCAAGGGTTAGTAAAATAGAATCAACAGTAACAAACTCAGGGTAATTAGGCCAATACTCAATCAAGCAATATCGAGGAGATGCTAAAATAAATTATGACTACTCAAGCATAGATGGCATCTGATATAATGAATTTGTAGTTAGAAACTAAGACATTAGAGGTTAAGATGAGTCAGCTTGCAGGAGCACAAAATACTAGATCTCAGGAAGGATTACCAAGTGATATTGATCTAAATCCCAAGCAAATGAATTTAGTGTCTACTCGCAGTGGGTTATAATTAGAAGAGTTAGAACCAAGGAAGGTAACTCATAGAGTTGCTACAAAGAATTAAGAGAAGGATGAGAATGACAAAGTTGAGAGTACTAAAACCTAGGTAGAAAGTGTAAATCCACCTCTACTATTCTCACAAAGGCTAAAGAAGTAGAAAGAGAAAGCATGCTATTAGAAATTTATTGACTTGATGAAATAGGTTCACATTAACCTTCTTCTTATGATGTATTATAGGGTGTTCCGAAATATGCTAAGTACATCAAAGATATTATTGAAAATAAGAATCGGCTGACCAAATATGCCACTATTTCACTTACTGAGGACTGCATATCAAGAATTCAGAATAGGCTGCCCATAAAGCTTAATGATCCAGGTAGTTTCTCCATTTATATCACTATTGTGCAATTTTTCTACGCTAGAGGTTTATGTGAGGGGCGACTATAAACTGCATGGCTACATCGTTGTTCAAGAAGATAAGGCTAGGTAACCCGAGACCCACCATAGTAATTTTATAGTTAGTGGACCGTCTACTTGTCAGACCAGATAGAATAGTTGAAGATGTGCCATTTCAAGTGGGTTCTCTCATATTTAGGTTAACTTCATTATTTTGGGCTTTGATGCTGATATGAAAGTCCCATTAATTTTGGGATGTCCCTTCTTATCTACAAGATGAGCTTCAATCGATATAGCTGCAGGGCAGTTAATAATAAGAGACCACGATAAGGTCGAGGTCTTTGATATGTACAAGGATATGAAGTTACAAGCAATATATGAGGAATTTTCCTCTATCACAATTCCATATTGTTGATTTGATCTCCCTTTTATTATGTACAAGGACCCATTAGAGAGAGAATTGATGGGATGTGATACTTTTGGTGATGCTAAAGCATATGAAATGGTTGAGATTCTAAATAATGTAAGTGTTTTTATGCGTAAGGTTGAATTTGAGCCTTTGAATAGGCCCTTTGGTCTTTCTCCCAGGCTTTCCATTAAGGACACCCTTAATTTGAAGCTTAAGGATCTACCTTCCTATCTCAAATATGCCTTCCTTGGTGATGATAACACTTTATTTATAATTCTCTTTATAGGTTTGTCTAATGTATTGGTAAATGAGGCATTGGCAGTGCTTAAAAGAAAAAAGAAAGCAATTGGATGGCAAATGTATGACATACAAGAAATTAATCCTGCTTTCTAAATGAACAAAATATTTATGGAAGAAGATCATAATCTGAGTTTAAAACTTCAACAAAGATTAAACCTAGTGATGAAGAAGGTATTCAGAAGAAAAGTGATCAAGTAGCTTGATGTAGGGATAGTTTATCTTATCTCAGAAAACAAATAGGTCGGTCCCATTCAGTGCATTCCAAAAAAGGGAGTGATGATAGTTGTGAAAAATGATAATAATGAGTTAATCTCGACTCGTACTGTGATCGGGTGAAGGATCTGTATGGACTATAGGAAGATTAATGAGGCCACCCAAAAGGATCACTATCCTATCCCTTTTATTAACCAAATTTTTGTCAGACTTGCTGGACAAGAATACTGATGATTCCTTGATGGCTATTCTGGATATAATCAGATAGCCATAGTGCTAGAAGACTAGGATAAGACAATATTTACTTGTACGTATGGAACCTATGCTTCAAGGCGTATGCCTTTTGGATTGTTCAATGCACCTGCCACTTTCTAAAGATGCATGATGGACATTTTCTATGCATGGTAGAGGATTTTTTTGAGGTATTTATGAATGACTTTTCTGTATTTGGTAAATCTTTTGATATATGCTTGTAGAACTTAGATAGGGTTTTGGCTCGGTGCGAAGAGACTAATTTGGTGTTGAACTGGAAGAAATAACACTTTTTGGTCAAGGAAGGCATCATCCTTGACCATAAAGTTTCACTAAAAGAGATAAAAGTCGACAATGCAAAAGTGGAGGTGATTGAGAAGCTGCCATCCCCAGTCTCGATTAAGGGTGTGTGTAGTTTCCTTGGACATGTGAGGTTTTACAGAAGGTTCATTAAGGACTCTTAAAATATAGCAAGTTCAATATGCAAGCTTCTAGATAAAGTGGATAAATTTGAATTCAGGACTGATCATCCAAAATTATTTAAAGACTTGAAGAAAAGATTGAAATAAACCTCCATATTGATTGCGCCTGATTGGGGGTTACTTTTTTAGCTTATGTCTGACTCTAGTGTTGTGGTTGTAGGTGCAGTGAGGGGGAAACACAAGGAAAAGGTTTTTCACTCCATATATTATGCTAGTAAGGTCTTGGATAATGATCAAATAAACTACACTATCAGAAAAAAAATGTTGGCCTTAGTATATGCATTCGAAAAATTTAGAGCTTATCTGGTGGGCACAAAAGTGATAGTGCATATAGATCATGCATCCATCAGACACCTATTCAATAAAAAATCTGCAAACCCAGGCTAATCAGATCGATCTTGCTACTATAAGAATTTAGTCTAGAGGTATGAGACAGAAAAAAAGATGAAAATTAAATCGGTGACCACCTATCGAGGTTAGAAGTTCAATCACTTAAAGTTGATGAGGTTGTTATTCTGGAAGAGTTCCCAAATGAAAAATTAATGGCATTGAGAATATAAGAGATTCCATGGTATGCTGATATAGTGGACTTGATGGTTAGTAGAGTATGTACCCCAGATACCATTAGTCATCAATAGAAAAAACTATTTCATGATTCTCTCTCATACGTATGGGATGAGCCTTATTTATTAAAGTAGGGGTTGATAGATTAGTTAGAAGATATGTTTCAAAATATGAATCCAAACAAGTGCTTGAGAGTTTTCATTCATCACCTTATGGAGGTCATTATGGAGGTAAACGAACAACCCACAAGGTATTACAGTCGGGTTTCTTTTGGCCTACACTATTCAAAGATGCCTTTGTTTATGTAAAATAATGTGATCAATGCCTGAGAATGAGATCTCTCTCAAGGCTCCATGAAATTCCCCTATATGATATTTTTGAGGTAGAGGTTTTTAATGTGTGGGGGATAGATTTCATGGGCCTATTTCCACCATCATATGGTAATTTTTATATTTTGGTAGTAGTAGATTGTATGTCCAAGTGGGTAGATGCTACAGCTCTCCCCTCTAATGATGCAAAAGTGGTGATGAAATTTTTCATAAAGAATATATTCTCTCATTTCGGCACACCCAGGGCAATCATCAGTGATGGAGGGACTTACTTTATGAACTATTGGTTTAAGAACCTGTTGGAAAAATATAGGATCTGACATAAGGTATCAATAATATATCATCTGCAGATGAGTGGCCAATTGGAGGTATCTAATTGGGAGACTAAACAGATTCTGCAGAAAATGGTCAATGGTCAGCACAAAGTTTGGTCGGAAAAACTGGATGATGCACTATGGGCGTATAGGATAGACTATAAAATGCTTATTGGGACCTCTTCTTATCGATTGCTATATAGAAAAGCATGTCACTTTTCCATAGAGCTTGAGCGTCAGGGTTATTGGGCAGTGAAGAAATTGAATCTTGTTTTAGAGATTTCAGGAAAGAAGAGGATGTAACAGTTGCGTGAGCTTGATAAATTTAGCTTACATGTTTTTGAAAATGCAAAATTGTACAAAGAAAAGACCACAAGATGGCATGTTAAGCATATCCTGACCTGATTCTTTGAGCCTGGCAAAAATGTTTTGTTATTGAATTCCAGGCTGAAGCTGGGTAATTTCAGGTCCAAGTGGTCTGGGTAACTTGAATTAGTGAGAATGACCCCTCACGGGGCTATTGAAATTTGGCGAGAAGCCAAGAGTTCTATATTTCTAGTAAATGGATTGAGGGTAAATCACTATTGTGTAGATCACGTTGATAGACAGAAGACGTTTATCACATTTATAGATGTGTGATGTTGAGTTTAGTTGTTCCACAACACTAAATAAGGCTCTACGTGGGATGAAAACCACGAATGTAATGAAATAGAATAGTTTTTCTCTTTTATTTGAAAAAACAAAAAAATGAGAAAAAAAATCAATAATACAAAAGGACGTGTCGAGCCATGACCAAAACTAAGGTTCTAGGTGGGAGGCAACCCAATGTATTTTGTTGTTTTTTATGAGATTACAGGAGTAAGGTACATCTTGACATGGGGAAGAAATTGAAGTGAGTAAAAATGTGTTTTCGGGAGGCTACCAGGTATAAAATGCCTATTAATTCGATGAAAAATAAAGGTAACAAATAGGGAACAAAAAATTCTCCCAAAGCGAAAAAGTAGTGGGCCTCTGCGATAAGAGCTTGCCATAGTCCCAATCCTCTGTGACAAGGTCGTGGCATGCCAAGAGGAAAAATTTGTAGAGGTCATTCCAGTAAGCCTCCGTGATTTTGACGTGCCATGAAACTTATACTCAACGATAAGGGTGTGGCATAGAGGCTATTAAACGAGGCCATTTTAATTAAATTTTTGGATTGACTTAGAATTTTAACCCTACTAACACCCAATCACCATTTTAAAACACATAAAATTCCCCAAATTATCCTATTTCATCTTAACCTAGCATGCCACTCTTCCCCATTCTCTCCATCTTAGAAGTGTGTCACGCCATAAATCTATACCAAGTGCTTCTTTCTCTTCCAGAAAATCAAACCAGGTAAGTTCTTATTTGTTTCTCTCTCTCTCTTACTTGAATCATAATGGTGTTGTTTATACATAATAATGCCCCAAGTCTGTACCCCGGATACTATACGGTGCTCATAACCCCGAAGGACCATAATCTAACCCATGACAGGTACCTGCTGCAATAACTAAATAATAATACTGTAGTATGCAAAAATTAGGTGAAAAACATATCATAAGGTTCAATACTGTAATAAAACTGAATTTGGTATAAAAAATACCAAATATGATACATCTGTCTAAAAATACTCTAGTTTGAAAAAGCCTCTAAATTGTCTGAGATATAGAGTTGATGGGACAAGTCCCCAACTAACTCCGAACTAATAAAATAATCTGAACTACTAAAATAATCATCATGTCCTCGAACTAAGAGGACTCACCACTAACTCTATCAGCTGAATATTTGAACTGTTAAGTATGATCGGGAGCCCGCGCGTTTGAATCTATGATATAAAACATCATAGCACAAAAAAAAGGTATGCATCAGTACTTTGAATGTACTAGTATACAAAGTGAGGTAGGATGAAATGCATGGTTTTATATGCATGAAAAACACTGACTGAATGAAATAAATATAGCTGAATGGGAGTACATGCATGAATACGTATACTGTAATCTGAGGTCATGATAACACTGGATTTTGTGTTCTGAATTTCTGATTTACTGATATCTGAGTTTACTGATACTATGTAGCTGATAACTGAGGGAATGTATCTGATAGTGTTGATCTTGTGGAACTATATTAAGTTATGTACTGAACTGAGTGACTGTATCTGACAGTCCTAAATCTGTAGAACTGAACTGAGTTCTATTCTAAGACTGTGGGAGGTAATCATCTAATTGATATGCTTCTTTCTGAATAGACTGGGGCCTAACCTATAACCCCAATTAGAAGGATGTCAGTACCATGCCATGGGTAAAGACAATTGTGAGTTAACCCTCTCTGACAGAAAGCTTGTTCGTCAACCCTCGCTGGCAGGAAAACTCATACGATATGTATCAACCCTAATATGGCAGGAGGATATCTCAACCTACGTTGGCTACATAGTTCTGTAATGCAGGGATTGCTACTAAGGGTCAAACTCTCTACTGGCAGGAATACCTGATATGCCCAAATTATACCTCTCTTATGAGAGAGTAGGCGGTCGCTGTCAAATATGGAACCCCACTAGGTTGGGTGTCAAATCCCATGGGGAATACAGTTTTAACTAAGTATTATGATTAATATTAGACTGTTGATCTAAGGTTCTAAAATAAAGGGGGTTTGGAAATGTTAACGGTGCTCTTTTGTATTTGTTTTACACAAAATTCCAGCTACTAAAAGTAAATGTAGATGTAATTTCAATGAGAATGAATTAACTATAGTTATGCTCACCAAGATGTTCAAACAATTAGGGTTGCGAGTTTGTGTTTGAAATCTAACTTATGTATCCAATTGCAAGAATTATTGAATTCTAAGGATTACCCATGTGTTTCTCAACCTAATAAGTATTTCACCCTTTACTTCTCTCGAACTTAAAGGATTCATGCATTATTCAATAACACACTTATGAGAGTTGATCCTGTTAAGGCATTAACCCGTTAACCTAAAGGGTAAACCTATGGAGTTCATGTGAATCACATTTTTCTTCCAACATCCACTTTCTTGTCAGACAAATGGAGTTTATGGGCTCACTTTTCAAGTTTACAACCAAGAAATGTCATTAAGATGAAGAAAGATTCATGGAATTTTGATAGATGTTAGAAATCAAACCCATTCACAACCCCAAAATAGTTCTCAACATCATGGCTCCCATAATGCTAGTTATGGGATTTTAACCACTCATATCCTTATAAGAAATCAAAGTTATATTGATGTTCATAAATAACTTCAGAAAAGTACTTACAAATGTCACAATATTGTTCTTCTCAATCTTTTATGGAAATTATGAAAACGAATAATCAAATCTCAATTTCTAGATTCAAATCCTAGTGAAAAAGTAGTACAAGGCTCCCAATAGAGGAGAAAGTATGAAACTTAAGACAAAATACACCTACTAAACTTTAATATTTGGTATTTGTATGTTCCCAGCTAAAAGGATTTAAAATTCAAAATCATAAAATTCACGTCCAAAGTGATGGCCAAATTGGTGGTCCGTCGCAAGATTGACAGTCCACCATTTGGCCCATTGCTATTGATCTAGGAAGGTCACTTTCTGGATAAAACTGACAGCCAACTTAGTGGTCCGTCGTAAGACTAGCGGTCCACCGCTTGGTCCGTCGTTGAGTCCTTCAAGGAGCCTGGTTCTGGATGACACTGACGGCTAACTTGGTGGTCCGTCATAAGACTGACGGTCCACCATTTGTTCCATCGCAGCAAGATGATCTAGTTGGTGATCCATCGCATGAATGACGGTTCACCAATTCTATCATTGCAGAGTCTTCTGAAAAGCTGAGTTCTGGTTAGATCCGACGATTAACTTGGTGGTTTGTCGCAACATTTATAGTCCACCATTTTTACCGTCAGAAGTGTTTTTCTCCCACTTTTCTAAAGCTTTTTATTCAGCTAGATCCTTACTCTAAAACATTAAAAAACAACATTAAACACAACCTTAGTTGCTTGAAAACATACAACGTTCTAAAGAAAAAGATGCAAAATATTCCGTCGAAAGCCAGAACATCAACACTCTCAACTTAAGATTGTTGCTTGTCCTCAAGAAACTCAGCATCCAATTTCAAACATGAACCATACAATGACAAGCAACCAACTAATGAATTACTTTGACGCAACCATTCACTCATCATTTCACTCACATGAGTTTCAATCAACAAGTTCTACACCCAACATTGATTATAATTCAGCACACACAAATATGGATGTCATGTCCCACAGAGAATAACAGAACTAAACAAAACTGCAGTTGCCCTCACACCAATCCAGTCCATCACTTTTTATACTACGTGGACATAATCTAAACTGTCACGCTCATCAAAGAAGTTACAAGCATATTCCAGGTACCCATTGTCTTGCCCTTGCCATTTAACACGCCCCCAAAGTTGATTCGCTAGGATCAAAATGGTCTTTTTTAGGTTTGTAATGAGACTTCAGTCTAGGTGTGGGTACTCTTTTGGGTAAAATGACTCATTAAGGCTTAAATCTCCTTTCCATAGCAACTTTTCATCCCTAAGATGCTATTTTCATCAACTTGCTTGCAATCTTCCTTAATCAATTCTACTTATTTTTCTTTTGAATAAGCATCAGCCACCCTTAACTTATGCTGATGCAGTAAGCTAAGGTGCACAATATCGTTGGACAGATCAGGGACAAATACCTTTAAACTATATTCTAAACCAACTTTCCACTGGGTGCTTATATTTTGACAATAGCCACCCTCAACTTAGGTGTTTTTCCTAAGTTCAGGTGCACAATGCCCAATATTGGTCCAGGGCCAGAGTTGAATGCTAATGCCCTACGGAGAGATCTTAGAGAGGTTAATTATTTAGGCTAAGTAGACTAAAAGTACCAGGAGGCCTGCCATCCTATCCTATTGAATTAGTTAGAGAATAGTATGAATGACTTGGGCAAGTTCTAGACACTACACTATGCAAGAACTCAAGACAAATCCTCACACACACATAGGCAACTTAATTAAACTTCTTCTGCTACTCTTAGGATTTCCATCACATGATTCATGCACCTCTTACATGTTAATGCAAAATGCAGACTCACTGAAGGTTTTGCACCCATGCTACATGATCAGAGTAAATAATCACACATACATGCTCATAGTCTTATGCCAACATCATTCATTTTTCACATCTACAAAGGGATACTATAACAGGGAAGAAAAAAAACATTTTATAAATAACATTAAACACAATATTTACATCTCAAGCTTAAGAAATTAGAAATGCAAAAACAAGACACCCTAGACATGCCAATTTTACTAGATAGCACATGGAGGGAAAAAATATTGGCAACACAACCCACCATGGTACAAGTACACCACCCCCACATAAAAATAGATGCACTGTCCTCAAAGTATTGATTTAAAGTACAAGGAAATGGTTTTACTTATTTTGCCTCTTATTCATCTGAGGCATCTGTGAAGTGTGACGAGGCTCCTGTGTCCTCACCTGGTGCAATGTTGTCCCCTATGGTGGTAGGGGAACTCACAACCTCACCCTATAAGATCAGAGAAATCGTCTCTTGAACTGATCCTACACTATTCCCCTTTGCTGGGGAAGCACTAGTGGATACCCCTACTAATTCATCTTCTACTTTCTTTCTCCTCTGTTCTTCATGTTTCAGTGAATTATTTTGAGATCTCTTAATATCATGTCTTTCTCATTGTTTTGGTGTCATTTCTGCTCTCTTTCTCCTCTTTGCTTCTTTCTTTACATCTTTTTCATCTATTTGCTCCTATCTTTTATCTTTCACTGGTCTGCCCATCAAGTCCACAATACCCTCATCAATATTACTTTCCACCAAGGATGGGTCGAACACAAGCTTTTGTGATTTCCTACTCTTCAACTTTGCAATATCTGCCTTTACTTGTTCAAATTCAGCCATCAGCTTGGCAAGGTCAGGGAGAGACAGTGAATCAAGCCTTTTGTTGATATGAAGTTCCATGGTATCCATCCTAGTCTGAATGGTTTGGAATGGATGAACTGCATCAGCCATGATTTCATCAAAAAAGGCTTGAAGTCTGTAGTCCACTTATCTAGCTGTCTCTAAAACCTCTTTTGCGTCTTCACTGACTTAGCAAAGTTTTTTGGTATGAACCTGTAGTCAGCAAAATCTTCTTCACCCATAGATTGTGCGGAACTTGATCCGGAAAATATGCCTTGGGTACGTACTCAGGTGGCACATAGGTGGTAATGGGTAAAGGCATACCTATGGGAATCTCTGTAGTATCAGGAGCTGGTGCACATTAAGTTTAGTAAGTTGGAGGCTTGGTGACACACATGTCAAACTTCGAGTCATCTTTTAACTTCTTAAGGTTTTGTTTGTGTATAGCTTGGATTTCATTATCTACTCCGAGACTTAAGGGCAAACCAGCCTGTCTGCATAAAGCCATGATTAAGTATGGAAATGGCAATGAACTGGAGATTTTGTGTGCCCTCACAAAAATATCATATACAATTATCTGGCCAAAGTAAATTTGAAGCCCTGAGATTAATCTTCCCACCAACACGGCCCACCAGAATTTGGCCTTAAAACTAAAGGAGTATTTTGCAATATGCTCCCGTGAGTTGGTCAACCAAGAGGGGTTACCATCCTCAGTCAAGAATGAGGCCACACAAGGCCTTTGAGTGGAAGCATTTCTCAATTTGTACACAAGATCAGGCATAGCCAGCGAGGCCTCATACTCTGGTCCGAACAACATCCTATTGATTGTTCAAGCTGAAATGTCAACAGTGACTCCTCGAACAGGTATAGACTCTCTGTTCAACAAATTTGTAATTGATGTACCCTTGGAGAAATCCTGTTCTTCTAGTACAAGATAAATTGCAAAGAATTCTCTTACCCAATTCGGTTGATAGGCTCTAGGTGGCTAGCTCATCTATGCTAGTTCATACTCGTTGAACCGGCGTTCCAACTTAGGATATTCATGTAAGTCCTTGGTCACAATTTGATGCTTTTTTTCAAATGACCTTTTTATCCCTCTCGTAGTTGGTGTCAACCTATCATAGAACTTCTTACGTGCTCCATCTATCTGCCATCTAATCGCCTTCCGAACTTGAGAATCCTTACGTTTGACAATGTTAGCATCCTCAGGTTTAGTTTCTATGTTATCCACTTCAGTTTGCCCTTCTACATTGTTATCCTCAGTTTTAACATCAGTCGGCTCAGGTGGAGTGGCATTAACTGTGGCCTCGTCTGGGCTCGAATTGGTACTTCAAGTACGATCCTCACTCTACTCTTCAGACTGAGAGAGTAGGGGAATTTCCCTTCCACATTATCTTGTGTTGTGTATGGATACGGGTTCGCCGCCACCCCTTTGAGATCTTCCTCCTCTGTTTACTGGTATTTCGGAGCCATAAAACATAAAAAAGAGGTAAGAAATCAGTCCATAGCGAAAATCTATCAAATTAGTGCATTTCATGACTTGACGGTCAAAATGGTGGTTCACCAGTGGTGGGACGGTCCGCAACTATGGCCGTCGCGCCTTATATAGTATCCTGGATTTTTCATAGCCCTGCGACGGTCAAGTTGGTGGTCCATCGCCAATCTGACGATCCACCATTTCAACCGTCGCACCCCTTTCTTCAGGTTCAACTATAAATTTGGCATATATTCGAGCATTTGTTGAGCAATATTGTTTATTTAGCAATATTTGACAACAATAACACAATCAAGCACAACTTTTCAGATTTTAATCATGTAGGATACTCAGACTTCACCTACACAGATTATGCTCAAGATTTTTTTTCAAAACCTTCAGCAATTCAAGGCAACAGAGCTATAACAAGATGCTAATTCCTTTATAAAACAACTTGCCAAATACAACCCAGAGCTGAATGAGTCATTTAGACAAAGAATAATAGAATTATGCGCATACCTTGGTTTTGCAACTTTAGACAACAAGACTAATTCAAAAAACACTTCAATTGTGATCTCAACTTGACTGTGATGAAGAGAACAAGAAGAATGGATGTGTTTAAATAGGAGAAAAGGAAGGATATGTAGAGTCCTAGAGGTAATAATTTCCTTCAGATTCTTTGAATCCAAAGAAAGTTGAACAATTTAAGGATTTGAAGGGGTTACAACGTATGTAACCGCCTTATTTTAACACTTTAAAACCTTTTTTGTAAAAAATGGTTCATTTAACAAGGCTTCTGATTCAACCCGACCCAACCCAGAATTAGGGTTTCAGCGACGCCAGGCCCTACGGTCTGTCAGATTTTCGACGGTCCACCAGGTCAGCCGTCGAATCTTACGAAGACCTTTGCAACTCTATTTCGTTACGATAGTCTTCGGGATGGTCCACCACATTTTTGATGGTCCATCAAAGTCACCGTCATACCTTACCAGAACCCAGGCCATCTAGGTTGATTTTGATGGTCGATTAGATGGTCCACCAACTTTGGGACAGTTCACCACTTTAACCGTCAATTGATCCAGTGAATGAATTTTTCTGCCTGTTTGCGATGAAGGAAATGGTGAACCATCATGGGAATGGTGGTCCACCAAATCGGCCGTCACTTTTGTTCCAGTAGCTTGGATTTTTTTACCCTTGTTTTCAACTATAGCACTCCTTTTTTCTTTAGAAATTTTGATCCTGCACACTTCACAAATGCATAAAAAATGCACTAATAACAACACTTTTAATTTAACACTAACACATTGTGGGTTGCCTCCCACTAGTGCCTGATTTATTGTCGCGTGACGACCTATTTATCTCGATTACTCAGACTTCATCGAGATAGACAGTAGCAATATTCTTTATCGAGTCTTTTGGACCGATATACAGTTTCACACACTGCCCATTTACCTTGAAGACACTTCCATCTTCATTTTCAAGTTCCACTTCTCCAGACAAGTAGACTTGACTCACTTTAAATGGGCCAGACCGTTTGGATTTGAGCTTACTTGGAAATAGTTTGATCCTTGAGTTTAATAGAAGCACCAAGTCGCCTTTTTGGAAATCCCACTTTTCAATCTTGTTGTCGTGGTACTTCTACATTCTTTCCTTGTATAGATCAGCCCGATCATAAGCTCTGAGACGAAACTCATCCATCTCATTTAGCTGCCCCAGTCTCATATTTGCTGCTTCATTCCAGTTTAGATTAAGCCGCTTCAGTGCCTACAACACTTTATGGTCTAGCTCAATCGAAAAATGGCATGCCTTACCATATACCAATTGGTATGGCGATATGCCAATGGGTGTCTTGAAGGCTGTTTGATATGCCCATAATGCATCGTCCAGCTTCCTAGACTAATATTTCTGGACAATATTTACAGTCTTGGCAAGGATAGCTTTGATTTCCCGATTAGAGATCTCCACCTGCCCACTGGTCTGTGGGTGGTATGGGGTAGCCACCTTATACTATTTGGCTTTATATTTTTCCAAGGCAGCTCTGAATATCTTATTACAGAAGTGTGATCCTCCATCGCTTATGATGGTACGTGGTACCCCAAAGCGAGAAAAGTTATTTATCTTTAATGGCCTCGACCCATTTTGACACGTATTAAACAACAACTAGTATGTACTTCATTCCAAATGAGCTCACGAAGGGCCCCATGAAGTCAATACCCCAAACATCAAACAGTTCTACCTTTAACAACTTGGACATTGGCATCTCATGGAACTTTGAGATAGACCCTTTCCTTTGACATTGATCACATCTCTTTACAAACTCGTAAGCATCCTTGAACAAAGTGGGCCAAGAGTAGCCGCTTTGAAGCATTTTTCTGGCAGTATGATCACCAGCATGGTGACCTCCAACTGGGGAAGCATGGCTTGCTTCCAATACACTCAACATGTCTACTTTTGGGATTCACCATCTAATAATACCATCTGTAAATTACCGAAAAAGATACGGCTCATCCCAAAAGTAATGGGTAACATCATGGAGAAACTTTTTCCTTAGATGAAAGGAAAGATTATCTGGTATCACCTTACTTACCATATAATTCACGAAGTCAGCATACCAAGGTATTTTTTCTAGCACGACAACCAATACTTTCTTATCAGGAAAGGAATTATTAATCTCAAGCTCATCTTTTACTGCCTGCTTGCCTTCGAGTTTGGATAAGTGATCAGCCACCTGATTCTCACATCCTTTACGATCCTTGACCTCAAAGTCAAATTCCTGAAGTAGTAATACCCACCGGATTAACCTTGGTTTAGCATTCTTCTTCACTATTAGGTACCTTAAGGCAGCGTGGTCAGTGTGTACCACCACCTTGGTACCTAGAAAATATGCCCAAAACTTCTCAAAAGTATACACCACTGCTAGAAGTTCCTACTCTGTGACAGTGTAGTTTTTCTGAGCTCTATTCACTGCTTTGCTGGCATAATAAACTGGATGAAATAATTTGTCTTTCTTTTGCCCCAACACATCTCCAAGGAAAACATACTTGCATCATATATTATCCCAAATGGTTTTGACCAGTCCGGTGCAACAATGATAGGGGCCTCCACTAGTTTCCTCTTAAGGCATTCAAATGCCATAATGCAATTAGCGTCAAAGAAGAACTTAGTTTTCTTCTCTAAAAGTTTGCAAAGAGGATTTGCAATTCTAGAGAAGTCTTTTATAAACCTCCGATAAAAGCCAGCATGCCCAAGGAAACTACGCACCCCTTTCACTGAGATGAAAGGTGGTAGCTTCTGAATAACCTCTACCTTGGCTCGATCGACCTCTATCCCTTTTTCTGAAATTTTGTGCCCGAAAATAATGCCTTCCTTCACCATGATGTGACATTTCTCCCAATTAAGCCCGAGATTGAATTCCACACACCTCTGCAAAGCCTTACTCAAGTTCTCCAGAAACAGCTCAAATGAATCTCCAACCATAGAAAAATCATCCATGAACACCTCCAAGGTGTCCTCAACTATATCCAAGAAAATAGACATCATACTCCTTTGGAAGGTAGCGGGTTCATTACATAACCTAAACGGCATCCTCTTGAATGCAAAATTTCCATACAGGCATGTGAACGTCATCTTCTCCTGATCTTAAGGAGTAATACAGATCTGATTGTAACCAGAATATCCATCCACGAAGAAGTACCACCCCCTTCCTGCCAGCTGATCAAGCATTTGATCTATGAAGGGCATTGGTAAGTAGTCCTTCAAAGTCCATGAGTTTAGTTTGTGGTAGTCCATGCAAACTCTTCAACCAGTCACAAGCCTTAGAGGAATAAAATCGTTCTTTTCATTTGCAACAACAGTTATGCCCCCTTTTTTGGGCACACATTGTACCGGGCTTACCCATTTACTATCAAAAATAGGGTAAACCACTCCTGCATCTAGACACATAATAATTTCCTTCTTAACCATCTCTTGCATTGGTGGGTTAAGCTGGCGTTGATGCTCAATGGTAGGAGTACATTCTTTCTTAAGTTGTATCTTATGAGTGTAGATGCCAGGAGGAATACCAATAATATCAGCAATAGTCCAGCCTACTGCTCTTTTGTATCTTTGAAGTATCTAAATGAGTGCTTCCACTTGCTGCACACCCAAGTCAGCCAGAATAATAATAGGTAGTGTATTCCCACTGCCCAGGAACACATACCTCAAATGACTGGGTAACTCCTTCAGCTCCAGGATAGGTAGTTATTCTATAGAGGGCTTAGCAGGTGGACTAGGACGATTTTCTAAGTCCAAGTCCAACTTCTTGGGGGCATATGAGTAAGACCCCATGCCCGTTAAGGCACATACAGTATCATCATAATCTTCTATACCATCCTGATTAAAATTCATCAACACTGTAGCCAAGGTTTCAACAACAAATTTCTCTTCTACCGGCACTTCCTGCTCCTCCTCATAATAGGCATCTACAATGGAAAATACACTCATTTCTTTTTGCTGCTTCATTGATTGGCACACATCAAATCGCACCACTTCATCATTCATCCTGAATAAGAGCTCATTATCTCGCAAAGGTCAACCAAAGATTATGGTCACCTTGAAATCCACTCACAATCTAGCATAACAAAATCCGCAGGAAATATAAAACTAGCAACCTTCAACAACACATCATACAAAATACCAATAGGTCATTTGACCGACCTAGCCGCCATCATAAGTTACATGTTAGTGGGTGTGGGATCTCCCAAACCCAATTTTTTGTAAACAGCTAACTGCATCAGACTGATGCTAGCTCTCAAGTCGCACAGAGATTTTGCAAAGTCAAGAGGTTCAATGATGCATGGGATGGTAAATGCTCCCGGTTCTGCCTTTTAATGCTCCAGAGACCTTGAGGAAATAGCACCACAATGATAAAAATTATCCATCTGCTAAAAAATAACCGATCGCTTCTTTGTGACGAGGTCTTTCATGAACTTTGCGTACCCGGGAATTTTCTCTAATGCCTTTTCCAGTGGTAGATTAATCGTCAACTGCTTCAGCATAGCCATGAATTCACTGAACTTTGTGTCATTGTCTTTCTTCTTCACCCAATAAGGAAACAGAGGAGATGGCTTTGGAAGAGTGGTAATCACCACTTTATCCTCTTTTCCCTTATTTTTCTCTAACTCATCAACCTGCTGACTGTTGGATGGTGTGTCATCAATAACCAAATCCAATTTCCCAAACTCCATCGGATGATAAATCTCTGCTTCTTCAAAATCATCAGCTACAATATCAACTGTAGGCTTACCCACATAAGGGCCTATTAATACCTTACCATTTCTAGTAGTGATAGCCTTGCAAGAGCCATCATTTTGCGGGTTCTGAATAGTGTCACTTGGCAATGTTCCATTCTTCCCCTAATTTAAAGTTGCTGAGAGCTGGCTCATTTATTGCTCCAACTACTTGATAGAGGTAGAGTGCGAGTTCACCAACTGACTCATAGAAGATAAATCACTCTTCATGGTAGCCACTCCAGAGTTGGTATCTACAACTCCCTTTAATAATTTCTCCATCATGTCCTCCATGGACATTTTTCCAGAGCTAGTTGCAGCACTATCTCTGCTTTTGGGAGGTACATATAGACCACTCCTATCATTCTTACCTTTCTAATTTCCTTGTTCTCTATCCTTGTAAGTAGCCTTGTCGTAGTAGTTTCAACTTTGATTTTCTTTGATATTGCCTCAAAACCTCCCCTGATTATTCAAATAGTTAGCCTCTTCTTCCAAATTAGAATCATTTCTACCTTTAGCTGCAACAACCTCTTTCAGTTGCCTCCAGTTGGTTATGGAATCAGGTGTCAGCTAATTAAGACATAATGTTACCTCCCCAGATAGAAATAATGGAAATAAATGTAGCCGAATGGCATTTTGTCCCACTCCCGGGTTATCAAAGGACTTGTAAATAGTAACAAAATTCAATAAATACTTATTGGTATCATCTCCCGGGAGTTCACCAAACAAACCCATTAGATGAAGGAGATGGATCATTGTATTGGTAATATTGAACTTTGCTCCTGGTGCTATAGGTGGAGGAATAATAGCTCCAGTGGTACCAGCTCCATCCATTCCATCTTCATCATCATTAAGATCAAATTGAATAGCTTGACGATCAGGTCTTGCCCTGAAAGGATGATTTCTGTTCACATTTCAATTCACTGGTGCAGCTACATTCTCTACACGCTTTCGATTAGCAGGATCTAACAAGTCGTCATTCCCTAAATCATCATCATCAGGGTTAGGATGACGTGCCTGGTGGCCATCATTTTACTAATTTAGTTGAGCTCTATCCAATACGGCTAGTCTCTCAGCATCTTGGGGTTCTGTTATTCTACCAATAAGTTATAGTTTTGGATGTATTGGTACTAACGGTGCACCCGATCTCTGTGTACTTGTCATACACAACAACACAACAACTCCGCTACAAAAAAAAAGACAACAAACAAAAGTAAAATTTGGGAAACTTGACCAAAGGTCAATTAACAAACAAAAACTTAATTAAGAACCGTGATCCCCGACAACGGCGCCAAAATTTGATACGTCCAAATTACACTTCTCTTACGAGAGAGTAAGTGGTCACTGTCAAATATAGAACCCAACTGGGTTGGGTGTTGAATCCCATAGGGAATACAGTGTACACTAAGTATTGTGATTGTGATTAGACTGTTGATCAAAGGTTCCAAAATAAAGGGGGTTTGGAAATGTTAACGGTGCTCTTTTATGTTTGTGTTACACAAAAGTTCATCTACTAAAGGTAAATATAGATGTAATTTGAATTAGAATGAGTTAACAAGAGTTATGCTCACCAAGATGTTCAACCAATTAGGGTTGCGAGTTTGTGTTCGAAATCTAGCTTATGTATCCAATTGAAAGAATTATTGAATTCTAAGGATTACCTATGTGTTTCTCAACCTAATTAGTATTACACCCTTTAATTCTCTCGAACTTAAAGGATTCTTGCATTAGTCAATAACACTCTCATGAGGGTTGATCCTGTTAAGGCATCAACCCGTTAACCCAAAGGGTAAACCTATGGAGTTCATGTGAGTCATTTTTTTTCCCAACATCCACTTTTTTGTTAGACAAGTGGAGTTTATGGGCTCACTTATCAAGTTTGCAACCAAGACATGTCATTAAGATGAAGAAAAATTCATGCAATTTTGATAGATGTTAGAAATCAACCCCATTCACAACCCCAAAATAGTTCTCTACATCAAGTCTCCCATAACCCTAGTTATGGGAGTTTAGCCACTCATCTCCATATATGAAATCAAAGTTATATTGATGTACATAAATAACTTCAGAAAAGTACTTACAAATGTCACAATATTATTCTTCTCAATCTTTGATGGAAAATATGAAAACTAATAATAAACTCTCAATTTCTAGATTGAAATCCCAATGAAAAAGTAGTACAAGGCTCCCAATAGAGGAGAAAGTATGAAAATGAAGACAAAATATACCTACTAAACCCTAATACTTGGTATTTATATGTTCCTAGCTAAAAGGATTTAAAATTTGAAATTATAAAATTCGCGTACAAAGTGACAGCCAAATTGGTGGTTCGTCGCAAGGTTGACGGTCCACCATTTGGCCCATCGCTGCAGATTTGGGAAGGTTACTTTCTGGATAAAAATGATGGCCAACTTAGTGGTATATCGTAAGACTGATGGTCCACCGCTTGGTCTGTCGCTGAGTCCTTCAGGGAGCCTGGTTCTGGATGACACTGATGGCCAACTTGGTGGTCCATTGTAAGACTGACGGTCTTCCATTTGGTCCATCGCAGCAAGACAATTAAGTTAGTTACCTATCGCATGACTAACGATTCACCGTTTCTCTTATCGAAAAGTCTTCTAAAAATCTGCGTTCTGGTTAGATCTGACGGTTAACTTGGTGGTTCGTCGCAACACTGACGGACCACCATTTTGACCATCAGAAGTATTTTTCTACCACTTTTCTGAGACTTTTTCTTCAGCTAGATTCTTACCTTGAAACATTAAAAACTAGCATTAAGCACAACCTTAGTTGATTGAAAACATACAACTTTCTCAAGAAAAAGATGCAAAATGTTCCGTCAAAAACCGAAACATCAATGCTCCCATCCCTGTGTTAACTCGGTGTTGAATCCTACTCCCAACTGAATAGACAATGAACTGATTTCTAGTTCATATAAGGCTTGACTGAACTGTTACTGATTATACTATCTAACTAAACTGAACTAGGTTCACTGAGTTTCATTGACTGACAGAATACTACTGAATTCTATTAACTGACTAAATTTACTGAGGTCTGAACTGAATACTGAACTGGTCTAGACAGATACTGAGTCTACTAAGTTTTTCTTGAGTTCTGTAAATGATTGAGAGTAGTAACTATGACATGATTGATACTATCCCGAGACTTACCATAGCTTTAGGTAATCATCTAAATTATCGGGTGTTAAATACCCCAGGACTTGATAGCATAAATTATAAGATATGGCATAATCTTGAAACATGATAAATAACTACTTGATCATCATTCATTCATTGGGAATTCTAGCAAGCACTTGCATGACATGAACTTGAATACATCCTAACATGATATAATTTCATTATTTAATTCTCATGAACAACTCATCAAACACTTGGAAGGCATTATATATGCATATAGTACTAATCAACACATGAGCATCAAAATTTCAAGGCTTTAACATGAATTCACATGATACTACATACATAATAGTTGTTTTTACATAAATCTTGCACTTAATCATGGAATAGAAATCCAATCAACATTATAATCATGAATACACTTGAATCCAAATCATGGAAAACATGAAATCAAGCTACTTGAAATTTAAAAGAGTTTCTTGGACTCCAAGGGTGGAAGAAACCCTTGGATGAACACTTGACATACCTTGGTTGCTAAATTCTTGAAGAAAAATGGTAAAAACTTGAGCCTTGGCTTTGAAATTAAATCACCTAGGGTTCTTGTTCTTGAGAAATTGAGAGAAAGTAAGTATATTTTGCTCAATAAGAGTCGAATCTCGTGTTTTAAGGATGAATAGGGGTGGGGAAAAGACCCTAATACCCCTGAGGATGCGGCTTCTTAATTACTGAAAACCAAACTTTCGACGCATAGGATAACGCGTTGCATCATTGTCATCGACGTGATAGTTAACATGCTGCATCGAGTTCGCATTGGTTTACTAGAAATTGAAACTAAGATCTAAGGAAAATATTGATCGACACAATGGCTGCCGCGCCATGCTGAGATCGCGTTGATTCACTATTTTGGATTCCCAAACGTGGTTCAAATAAGGTCTAAAAAATACGAAATTCATTTGGGAACACCTACTGACATTCCTGATCATGAATCAACTTAAAGATTGACATTTTAAGGTCATAAGAGTCTTGAAATAGAGTTGCCAACTTACGAAGGCCAAAATAATAGCCAACTTACGAAGGCCAAAATAATACTAAGTCTTAATACTTAGGTAGAATTTTTCTAAGTTTGGGACCCCTTAGCAAACTTAAAAGACTGAGTTGAGCTTAGGATTTTCCTAGGTCTTACCATATCTCCCCCTTGGGAACATTTATCCTCGAATGAGACTGGTTAAACTAAGAATACTGAGAGACTAGATTTAGACACTGGACATGCACAACTGAAGCATAATTTCATGATTGAAATTACTGATATATTGAATTATCATACACTTCTCATGCATATCTGATGAATGAGTGTATAGCTGAACATGGTTCATGAATGCATGACTGGGATTACTGATAAGCTGAGCTTATATACTGGACATGCATGTTTGATGCATGAGTACCTGACTGAACTGATTTGTGAATACATGACTGAGTATGCAACGTTAATTGATACCAAGTTGGTAGCTATATCCAAACATGAGACTGAGTAAATTCAAAGAAAGACTGTTACCTTGAGATGAGTCTGAATTTACGGAGAAGAGGTTAGGATACTTGGTCCGCATGTTTGTCTCTGCTTCCCAAGTATCTCCATCAGTGGATTGATTCCACCAAAGAACTTTGACTAGAGGGACTTCTTTGTTCCTCAGTCTGCGAATCTGATAATCAAGAATTTCTACTGGGAGCTCTTCATAAGAGAGGTTGTTCTAAATATCTATGCCTTTTATAGGGACTATGACTACTAGGTCACCTATTCATTTCTTAAGCAAGGAGACATGAAACATTAGGTGCAATGAAGCTAAGTCTGAAGGCAACCCAAGCTCATAAGCTACCTTATTGAAACGGTTGAGAATTTAGTAAGGACCGATATATCGGGGACTGAGTTTCCCCTTATTTACAAACCTCTTCACTCCTATTATAGGAGATATTTTCAAATACACAAAATTACTAATGTCAAACTTGAGATCCTTTCTGTGTACGATTTCTATCGGCTCTGAGCTTTCTTAAGCCTTTCCCTGATTAACTAAACTTTCTCTAAGGTATCAAATACCAAGTCAGGACCTAACACTGCTGCCTCACCCACTTCAAACCAACTAATGAGAGATCTAAACCTCCTTCTATAAAGCGCCTCAAATGGAGCCATCCGAATGCTGGAATGATAGTTGTTGTTATATGCGAATTCAATCAAACGCAAGTGGTTATCCCAACTACCTTTAAAGTCTATTGTACACGCTCGCAACATATCTTCTAAAGTTTGAGTGGTCTTTTCTGCTTGACCATCTGTCTAAGGATGAAAGGTTGTACTGAGGTGAACTTGGGTACCAAGACCCTTTTGGAATGCCTTCCAGAAATAAGAGGTGAACTGGGTACCTCTATCTAAGATAATGGATAGAAGAACACCATGCAATATGACCAAATCCCTGATATAGAGTTGGGCGTAATCCTCAGCTGAATAAGAGGTATAGACTGGTAGGAAATGAACTAATTTGGTTATTCTTTCTACAATGATCCAAATGAATCATGCTAACAACAAGTATGAGGCAAACCCGTCATAAAGTCTATGTTCACTTCTTCCTATTTCTAGGTGGGAATACTGAACTCCTTCATGGACCCACTTGGCTTCTGATGTTTAATCTAAACCTGCTGACATATTGAGAACTTAGCCATAAACTCTGCAATATCTCTCTTTATCCCACTCCACCAATAGATCTCTCACAAATCACAGTATATCTTAGTGGCCCCTGGATGAATAGAGTAGCACGCACCATGTGCCTCTGCAAGAATTTTCTCCCTCAAGTAATCTACACTTGGGACACATAGCCGACCCTGGTAGTGCAATACACTATCTCTCCCTTGGGAGAAAACCTCTATCTTCTGATCTCTGACTGAATCCTTCAACTTGACTAGATTGGGATCCCCATCCAATTTTTCTTCACCTCAAAAACTAGGGATAATTCTGAACTACTCTGCACCCATACACTACCTTCTGACTAATCGACTAAGTGAACACCTTGTCGAGCAAGATGATGAACTTCCTGAGCTAACTTTTTCTTACCATCTTCCACATGAGCAACTCTCCCCATAGACATCCTACTAAGATCATCAACCACTGCATTGGCTTTACCCGAATGATACAAGACACTCATGTCGTAATCCTTCAAAAACTCCAACTACCTTCTTTGATGGAGGTTTAGGTCTTTCTGAGGGAACACATACTACAAGCTCTTATGGTCAGTGAACACATCAACGTGCACCCCATACATATAATGCCTCCAAATCTTTAAGGCAAATTCTACTGTTGCTAACTTAAGATCATGATTAGGATAATTCTTTTCATGAGGCTTAAGCTTTCTAGAGGCGTAGGCTATGACCTTACCTTTCTGCATCAAAACACACCCGAAACCTACTCTGGAGGCATCACAATATACCACAAACCTATCTGAACCATCTGGTAGGGTCAAAACTAGAGCTGTAGTGAGTCGAGTCTTTAACTCCTGAAAACTCTTCTCATAAAAATATGACCACTGGAATTTGACTTTCTTATGAGTCAATCTGGACATAGGGGACACAATAGATGAAAATACCCCAATAAACCGTCAGTAATAGCTAGCCAAGCCCAAGAAACTCTTGATATTTGATGGAGAGATGGGTATAGGCCAGTTTTTCACTGCTTTGGTATTTTAGGGATCAACTCTAATGCCATCGCCAGAAATGATATGGCCAAGAAAGGTTGCTGACCTTAGCCAAAATTTGCACTTGCTAAATTTGGCGAGTAGCTGATGATTTCTGAGAGTCTTCAATACAATTCTGAGATGGTCTACATGATCATGCTCACTGCGAGAGTAGAGAAGAATGTCATCTATGAAGACTATGATGAACATGTCCAAGTACTGCTTGAACACACGGTTCATCAAGTCCATGAAGGCTGCAGGGGCAATGGTAAGACCAAAGGACATGACTAAGAATTTGAAGTGACCATACCGAGTTCTGAAGGCTATTTTTGGGATGTTATATTCTCTGACTCTGAGCTGATGATAGCCTGATCTGAGGTCTATCATAAAAAAATAACTGGCACCCTGAAGTTTGTCAAACAAGTCATAGATTCTGGAAAGTGGATACTTTTTCTTGATCGTGACATTATTTAGCTGACGGTAATTAATACATATTCTGAGAGAACCATGTTTCTTACGCACGAATAAAATTGGGGCACCCTATGGGGACACACTGGGTCTGATGAATCCCTTATCTAGGAGATTCTTTAACTGTTCTTTTAATTTTTTGAGTTCTTTAAGTGCCATTCTGTATGACGGGATAGATATGGGATGAGTATCTGAAAAAAGGTTTATTCTGAAGTTGATTTCCCTTTTGAGAGGACTCTGGGGAGATCTTCGAGAAACACATCTGGGAATTCACATGCTACTGACACTGATTCAAGATTAGGGGGTTCTAAACTAGAGTCCTAGACTTGAACAAGATGGTAGACAGATCCCTTAGATATCATTTTTCTTTCCCTTAGGTAAGAAATAAGCTGACCCCTAAGTGCTGAAGTACTACCCCTCCACTCAAGGACAAATTCATTCAGAAAATAAAACTGGACAATTCTATTTCTCTAGTCGACTGAGACATAGCAGGAATGAAGCCAATCCATGCCGAGAATGACATGAAAATCGGTCATCTCTAATTTAACTAAGTCTGCTGAAGTGTATTTCTGAGATACCATAACCGGACAGTTCCTGTATACCTGCCAGGCTATGATAGATTTACCCAATGGGGTAGAGATTGAGAAAGGCTCTTCTAGGATTTCAAGACTGATTTCAAAGTCAACAACTATATAAAAAGTTACAAAGGACAAAGAAGCTCTTGGGTCTAGCAAAGCATAAACACGTAAATGATAAAATTGTAACGTACCAGTGACCACATTAGGAGAACTCTCCTGATCCTATCGGGACTGAAGTGCATATAGTCTATTTGGACGCTGCCCATTGGTGGCACTGGATGCGGCACCCTGCTGATTTAGGCGACCGAACTTAGCTAAGGGACGATTATGCTGACTCTGAGAACCCACCTGAGGACAGTGTCTGACCTGTGGCCTGGCTTTCCATATCTGACACACATATTACTGCCAGCTCTACAGATACCTTGGTGGTTTTTGCCACACTTCTGACAAAGGGGATTGGTTCGGGCACTGCTAACACTACCTTGGGGTTTAGGGTCTGACGCCTTATCTCTGTTGCCATCTCTAAATTTTGTCATAGGAGCACTGACTGAGGATGAAGCTAGAATTGAGGATTTTAGGTGGAACTGAGAATGATTCCCACCCTCTGACTTAGGCTGAGAAAAGTTAAAATTACCTATTCTAGATCTCTTGTTCTCCCTCTCCTTCTCTTTATTCTTAGCCTCCTCTATCTGTTGAGCATGGACCATTAGCCTTGATATGTCCATCTCTTTAATCAACATTGCGGTCCTACACTCCTTGACAATACTATTAGACATGCCAGACATAAACTTACTCATCTCAGATCTGCTATATTCTACCACATGAGGAGCTTATCTGTCTAATTGAGTAAACTTAAGAGAATACTCTTATACAGATGTTGCACTACTTCAGATTTATAAACTCCAAAACATTCGCTTTCCTCAACTCTAGCGGGAAGAACCTATCCAAAAAAGCAACAACAAACTCCTTCCATTCTATGGGCCCAACATCCGTGACCCTTTCTACTTTTCACTGCTTAAACCATGAGTGTACCATATCCTGTAACTGATATGTATCCAACTCAACACTCTCAACAGCCGTCACTTCCATAATATATTTAAGTTTCTGCACCTGATCAAGAAACTCCTAAGGGTCCTCATCTGATTTAGACCCAATAAAAAATTGAGGGTTTATTCGGCTAAAATCTCGAATCCTGGCTACAGTTGTATTGGCCACTGGGTTGGTTAGAAAAGCAGCTAGACGTTCATTCTAGGCTGCCAATGAATGAGCTAAGTTAGTGAAAGCTGCTCTAAACTCAGCGTAGGATACGTGTTTGTCCAGAGGATTTGGCTGGATGGGCTGGGGTTCTGGCTGGTCTCCTATTCCTCTTACCTTAGTCCTCTTTGGAGGTATATTCTGTAAACAGAAGATAAGTTTAGATTAGATAGGGAGTTTAACTGGATCTCATGCTCACTTAAATGACATGAATACTGAAAGAAGGGAAACTTTTTCTAAAACACCTCGCAGCCTCCTGTCCATAAGTGTAGTGTGTTATACACCCATGCATAAGAATCTACTAGATATGGCTTTCAGACTTCCTAGGAATCTCTTGAGCCTTAGGATCTGATACCAAGTTTGTAATTCCCTGAGTCTATACCTCGGACACTACACGGTGCTCATAATCCCGAAGGACCACAAGCTAACCCATGACTGGTACCTGCTGTAATATTTGAATAATGATACTGTAGTATGTGGAAATTAGGCAAAAAAACATACCATAAGGTTCAATACTATAATAAAACTAAATACGGCATAACAAATACCAAATCTGATAAATCTGTCTGAAAATACTCTAGTCCAAAAAAGCTACTAAACTGTCTGAGATATGGAGTTGATGGGAAAAGTCCCCAACTAACTCTGAACTACTAAAATAATCATTATGTCCTTGAAGTAAGAGAACTCACCACTAACTCTATCAGATGAATATCTGAACTGTTAAGTATGATTGGAAGCCTATGCGTCTGAACCTATGATATAAAACATCATAGCATAGAAGAAAGGTATGCATTAGTACTTTGAATGTATTTGGTATACAAAGTAAGATAGGCTGAAATGCATGGGTTAATATGCATAAATAACATTGACTGAATAACATGAATATAATTGAATGAGAGTATATGCATGAATACATATACTATAATCTGATGTCGTGATAACACTGGATACTGAGTTCTAAATTTCTGATTTATTGATATCTAAGTTTACTGATACTGTGTAGCTAATAACTGAGGGACTGTATCTGATAGTCTTAATCCTATAGTACTATACTGAGTTCTTTACTGAACTGAGTGACTGTATCTGATAGTCCTGAATCTGTAGAACTAAACTGAGTTCTATTCTGAGACTGGAACTGAAACTGAGACTATAAGAGGTAATCATCTAACCGATATGCCCTTTTTTGAATATACTAAGGTCTAAACTGTAACCCCAGTTGGAAAGGTGTCAGTACCGTGCCATGGGTAAAGACAACTGTGAGTTAACCCTCTCTAACAGGAAGATGTTTCATCAACCCTGGCTGGTAGGAAAACTCATACGAGATGTATCAACCCTAATCTGGCAGGAGGATATCTCAACCTATACTCACTACATAGTTTTGTAATGCAGAGATTGCTACTAAGGGTCAAACCCTATGCTTGTAGGAATGCCCACATCCCTGTGTTAACTCGGTGTTGAATCCTACTCCCAACTAAATAGATACTGAACTGATTTTTAGTTCATACTCGGCTTAATTGAACTGTTACTTATTATACTGTAAATCTGAACTGAACTGGGTTTAATGAGTTTTGTTGGCTGATGAAATACTATTGAATTCTATTAACTAACTGAATTTACTAAGGTCTAAACTTAATACTGAACTGGACTGGACTGATACTGAGTCTACTGAGTTTTTCCTGAGTTTTTCCTGAGTTTTGTAACTGACTGAGAGTACTATTGATCGTGACATGATTGATACTATCTTGAGACTGACCATGGCTCTAGGTAATCAGCTAAATTGTTGAGTATTAAATACCCTAGGAATCGATAGCATAAATTATAAGACATGGCACAATTTTAAAATATGATAAATAACTACTTGATCATCATTCATTCATTGGGACATTCTAGCAAACACTTGCATGGCATGAACTTGAATACATACTAACATGATATAATTTCATTATTTAATTCTCATAAACTACTCATCAAACACTTGAAAGGCATTGTATATGCACATATTACTAATCAACACATGAGCATCACAATTTCAAGGCTTTAACATGAATTCACTTGATACTACATACAAAATAGTTGTCTTTACATAAATCTTGCACTTAATCATGGAACACAAATCCAATCAACATTATAATCATGAATACACTTGAATCCAAATCATGAAAAGCATAAAATCAAGCTACTTGAAGTTTAAAAGAGTTTCTTGGACTCCAAGGGTGAAAAAAACCTTTGGATGAACACTTGACATACCTTGGTTGCTAAATTCTTGAAGAAAAATGGTGAAACCTTGAGCCTTGGCTATGAAAATAAATCACTTAGGGTTCTTGTTCTTGAGAAATTTGAGAGAAATTAAGTATATTTTGCTCAATAAGAGCTGAATCTCATGTTTTAGGGTTGAATAGGGGTCGGGAAAAGACCCTAATACCCTTGAGGATGAGGATTTTTAATTACTGAAAACTGGACTGTTGACGCGCACGATGACTCGCCGTGTTGAGTCTACATCAGTTGACTAGAAATTACCATTGGGATCTAAGGAAAAATATTAATCGACGCGATGGCCACCGCGCCACGCCGAGATCACGTCAATTCACTATTTTGGATTCCCAAACATGATTTAAATGAGGTCCAAAAAATGCGAAACTCGTCCGAGAATACCTACTGACACTCCTGATTATGAATCAACCTAAAGATTGATATTTTAAGGTCATAAAAGTCATGAAATAGAATTACCAACTAATGAAGGACAAAATAATACTAAGTCTGAATATTTAGCTAGAATTTTTCTAAGTTTGAGACTCCTTAGCAAGCTTAAAAGACTGAGTTAAGATCAGGATTTTGCGGGTCTGATATATTTTTTGGATGTCATGGTGTGTTCATTGCTTTAATTATTAAAATTATGTTGGGTGAGTTTATTGGTGTTAGGTATGACACCCCAAGTTGCAACTTTTTGTGCATAATTACGTAGGTGTGAATTGATGACTTGTGCTTTGAAATATGATTTGAAATTTTTTTTGGTGAGTGTGCTTTGACATATATGGGTGAGTACTGGGTTGTGCTACTGCGAATGTCTTTGTTTTAACTTGTTATAACTGAAATAGGGCACATGGTTCTTCTATGGTGATTTAGTTAATATATATATTACTAGTAGTTCTTGAGAATTTATGGGTGATGTGGCTTGTGTACATGAGGAGATTTTGGAAGTCCTGTAATGACCTTTGAGATATATTACCCATGCAAGTATGTTCTAAGACTCATGGTAGCATAGGTACTTGAATAGAAACAAAGTTTTGTTAAATGAGCATTTTGTATGAATGTTGTGTTAAGTAATTATTTAAGAACGTTGGCTGCAAATCTATACTTTGTGAGTCACATTAGCACATGAGCTTGAACTGAAGTCACAATGTTGTTGTATGTTAAACCAATGGGAAATAATGGTCTGGTATGTTGTAATTTTGTGAATACTTTGTTGTGAAAAGTGTGGTGCCTTCTTGATGTCTAAGTAAAGTATCATCACAATTAATCTTGTGGTTAATAACTCAATGCCCAAGCTAGTTGACTGTCTATTTAGGTATTCTTCAAATATGGTTATAATGTGAAAAAGGGAAAGTTTAAGTACCCTAGTTCCAAACTTTTACGCCTACACTGGAAACTAAGTGTGGGGTGGTCCCAAAAACCACCTACAATTGGTATCAACTAGCTACCATAGACTTGTTATGACATGTCGTTTGCATTATGGATGATAGGTAGTATGGCAAGTAGATCACAAAAAGGAAAGGATATTGCGGGGAATTCAAAAGCATCCAAAAAGAGAATCCATCCAACAACTCGTGTACTTAGAGTCAAAGCTTTCCCATGAGGTCAGACCTATATGTATGGGTCTATGTGGGTTGAATAAGTAGGGAAAAAATGGTACAACAAGCATAATGAGTCTAAGTATACCCCAGACATGTTCATTAATTGAGAGAGTTTGCGTAGATAGTTCCTGAGCATGGTTCAGATAATTGAGGATCTATATATGAACTTTATTCTTGAGAAGCCAACTAACCTGCACTTGATTAGGGAATTCTATGCCAACTGGGATCCAAGGGATCTGAATTCAAAAGTTAAAATTCGCAAGCAAGTGGTGACATTTAACTCACATGACCTAAATGCCATTTTGGGCTCTCCTAACGCGAACTCACTTCAGCTAAGGTAGTTGAGTATCACTTCACCCTACGCTGCTATCATACATCCATTATGTGGCAACAGATTGAAGGCGAGGTAGATTCACCACTGAGAGAGAGGCCATCATATGACATTTCCCTATGTACAGATGAATAAAGAAACTAGAATATGACTAAATATCATTTGTCACTACCTCATTCATTGGAAGCACATGACAGAAGTCACTTGGGATTTGGTTTTCTTAATTTATGCACTGACACAGGTGGGCTTCGTGATAACTATAGGCATAGTGATCATTTCAACAATGAAGAAGGCTTGGTTCCAAGGGATGTTGGTATGGTTTTTGTGGGTTGCTGACTCAGTTTTTGATGGGACATAATATAGAATAGGTGGCCCTGGAATACATACCAGTGTTAGAGGCTTATCCGGTTAATATGACCCAGACATTGGGTGTTGATATAGCTCATAAACCAGTGCTGACACTACCCGAGCGTCATGCATGGGATAATGAGATCACAACCTACATATACGGGCTACAGATGTTGTAGTTGCAAGTGAAGGCCAGAGCATCCACTAGAGAGTAGACACACATAATAGAGCATAACAACCCACTTGGTTACCATGTCAGGACTCTCTTGAGGATAGGCCATGATTTTATGGAGCCAGTGGACGATGATATCCTGACAGATAAGGAGAGACAACTGTGGAATTCAAACATTGAGTTTGAGAATGATGATGATGAAGACCTAGACTTGGGCAATGATGCTTTAGGCCCATATATTGATGATGGAATGGATGAGGCATGACCAGTGATTTTTTACATCACCTTATAACTTTGTTTTGTTTTGGATCTGCATGCACTAGGGAAAGTGCTATATTTTAAGTGAAGAGTGGTGGTGATTCTCATATTCTGTTATCTATTCTCGCTGGATTATTATGGATGCTATTTTGTTGGATATTATTTTTAATTTGGTTCTAATATAGACATTCTGATACATTCATTCTTTAGAAGTTAGTAATTATTTTATTTTTTGAATTCGTAGTTAGTCGTAGTTTCATCAGTTTACTATTCCCAGTTTGGGTCATATGACCACGTGGCATGAAAATATTTTTTTATAAAAAATACTATGTCAAAATAAATAGGGGTGCTATTTGTGAGACACCTAGGCTCAACTATGTGACTCTTTGTTAGTGTCAACGTAATTTTGAATTTGTGCAATTTTTGGGTCAAGAGTCTATAGGGATCCTACTTGACTTTAGCATGCATAAGGTGTGAGTGATATTTTCCATTTATCCCATATGTATAGTTATATCTGGAACTTGCTTGGTGTATTTATAAAGACAAATAATAAGTATTGAGTTAAGGAGATCGTAATACCCTACTCTTCTCCTAGTTCAAATTCATCTCTAGAACATCAAAGATCTTGCTTTAAAGATGAATATATATTATTCCATGTGAAATTTTTAAGATTTTAACTTTTTATCTCGTAGGAAATCGAATAAGCTTTCCATCAATACCAAATTCGCTCAAATCCGACACACGGGCGAAGAGTTAGAGCCATTTTAGTGAGACAGTGTACCACCTGGTACTTTAGCGCATTGCGGAGCAAGCCAAAATGGCAATTGTCAAAATACAGTAAGCCTCCTTAATTCCACTGTGTTGTGGTGGCTTTACAGTTTGCAACCAAGGTTTTCTCACCTCTCCATCTAGTCATCTTATCTGAAATCTCAAGGAAAAATAACTATTCCAAGGTGGAAAGTCCTAGTAGTTGCAAGATAAGTTCAGTTCATGAGTCATGCATTATTTTCAGCTCTCCGAGGTTCAGTTATGATCCAGTTCATAGGTTCCTTGTGCATCGCCTCAATATTTCGGTGAAACAAGCATTCTTAGAGGGACATAGTGTCCCAAGGGGGAGATGCCCCATGATTCCCAAATGTTTTCAATTCTTTAAACCCATTCAGTTGCATGTTCAGACATTTGTCACAAAGCTAGCATCCGTTATCATTGCATAATCAGTAAAGCATTCAAAAGTCAGTTCGTTCAAGTATTCATACATTAGATATTCCAGTAGAAAAGCTCAGCTTATCAGTGTATTCAGTCATGCATTCATGAGAACAACTCAGTCAAGAATCCATACATCAGATATGCATGTCCATTATGAGAATTTAGCTTATGAGTAGCTTTAGTCGTGTATTCCAAGCATCAGATATTCAGTATATCAGTAGTTCCAGTCATATAGTCATGTTTCTAATGCTCATGTCCAGTAAGTAAGTTCAGTCTGCTAGCATTCTCAGCTTAATCAATCTTATTCGAGAATGAATGTTCCCAAGGGGGAGATATTGTAATACCCTACCCTTTTCCTAGTTCAAATTCGTCTCTAGAACATCAAAGATCTTTCTTCAAAGATGAATATATTTTATTCCATGCTAAATTTTTAAGATTTTGAGACACTCGGGCGAAGAGTTAGAGCCATTTTAGTGAGACAGTGTACCACCTGGTACTTTAGTGCATCGCGGACCAAGCCAAAATAGCAATTGTCAAAATCTAGTAAGCCTCCGTGATTTGACCACGTCGGGGTGACTTTCTAGTTCGTAACTAAGGTGGAAATGCGATTTCCACCGCATCGCGCCAAGGCTTAGTTTCCCAATTGTCCAATTTCTAGTAAGCTGGCGCGATTATGGCGCGTCGCGCCAGTATGTAAAATTGGGATTTTTTTCAGTTCTGGATTTTAATTCCAAGGGCAAGACGGTCATTTTGCTACCCCTATATATACTCCTTAACACGAAATTTCTTATTATTTCACCCAAATATACTAGTTTTCTCTCAATTTTCTTCAAGAACAACTATTAGGGTTCATAGCTCAAGACCTAAGTCATCAAGGTTTTATCGTGAATCTTCCAAGAAATACATAACAAGGTATGCAGATGTAATACCCCATACTTTTCCTAGAAAATTTGATCTCAAAAATGTCTAGTAGTAGCTTTTAAATTGAATGATGGTTATTCCATGAAGAATTTTCAAGATTTTCAATTTTTTTCATGTGGGAAATTCAATAATCTTTCCACCGATATAAGATTCACCCAAATCTGATAACCGAGTCAAAAGTTACGCCTATTTTAAGTTCTCGTCATAAAATAATGCCATATTAGCCAGTGGCGCGCCGTGCCACAAGAGGAAATGGCATTTGGCAAATTCCAATATGGGTCCGTGATTATGGCGCATCGCGCCAGGGCCCAAATTCAGAATTGTCCTTTTCTAGTGTCTTAGCACAATTTCCTCCACATCGCGCCAAAGTTCCAGGTCACAATAGAAGGGGAAACACATTGGCTCCATGTCACGCCATCCCTCAGTTTCCCAATTATCAAATTCCAATGACATGGCGTGATAGCGCCACATCGCGCCAGGGGTTCAGTTCGGGAAAAAATTTATTGAAATTAAATAACGCATCCAGGGTTAAAAAGATCAATTTCCCACCCCTATTTAATCACTTTAACACATGATTTAGCCACTATTCGCCCAAAATACACTCTCTTCTCTCAAAAATCTCTCAAGAACAAGATAGGGTTTTCATAGAAGATCCAATTCTAAGAAATTTTCTCGGTCAATCTTCACGAAATCACGAACTAAGGTATACATAGTGTCCATTCATGGACTCTTTTTATCCATGAATCTCAAGAATCTCTTTTCTAAGTTTTAGTTTATTGATTTCTTTATAAATTTCATATTGGGTTAGTTTTTTTTATGTTGAGAATGATCAATTGAATTCTAATCCATGTTGGGTGATCAATTTTATGTGGAATTGATTTGTATAGATGTATATTCATATGAACCTATGAATAAACCCTAGGATGATGAAATTAGAGATGAATCATGATGATTAATTGTTGTATAATGTTGTCTACATGTGCTATGCCTACCATGTGTTTGATTAAATACCTAGATGAAGAAATAATTCCCAACTAGTATGATATCATGAAATCCCCATGTATGTACAAGTTATGCCTATCACATGTTTTGATGGAATATTTCTATAAATGTATTATGGATTATGATGTTAGTTATATGTTCAAGTAAGTTATGCTTGGTCAGTTTCCTTCTATCGAGTCCTGGGGGTACTTGTACCCAAAACATTAGCTGTGTGCTTAGAGCCATGTCATGTTTCCATGATACTCTCAGTCAATTTATGAATCCTTAGACTTCAGACAGTCTTATGACTAAGGAAATCTCCATGATCTCATGAACTCAGTCAGTTGTCAGATATCAATAATATTCCATCAGGCAACAGAATTCAGTAACTCAGTCTATGTTCAGTACAATAAATTATATTTAGTGTCTATTCAGATGGGAGTAGAAATTAGCACCGGTGAACCCAAGGATGGGAACTCACCTATTATATAAGGGTGTGATTCTTAGAAGTAATCCTTGTATTTTAGAACTATGTAGCCATCATAGGTTGAGACATCATACCCTGCTATATGAGGGTAGATGAGGTGGCTTAGCCCTCTATATGAGGGTTCCCACCATTCTCACTAGAGTTACCTGTTATATTAGGTCGATCACATGTTGTCCTTACCAGTGGCGCGGTATTGACACCCTTCCAATCAGGGCACATATTGTACCCCAATTCATCTATAATGCATCATTTGGAGCATTTCGATTAGATGACTACCTTCCACAGTCTCAGTATTAGTCTCAGTAAAAGAACTCAGATAGTTCTTCAGAATTCAAGGTTGTCAATTACAGTCAACTCAAACACAGTACAGAACTCAGATTGTTCCACCAGATTCAAGACTGTCAGATACAGTCACTCATGTTATCAGTTATATCAGTTATCAGTATGTCATGTTACCAGTATTCAGATTCAGTACTCATGTTATCATTATTTTAGATATAGTTACTATGTATGCATGCATGTATTCTCACGTTCATATTAGTTAGTTAACTAGTATTGTTCTGCATATGAACCCCATGCATTCAGCCTACCCCACATGCATACCAGTACATTAAAAGTACTGACTATTTGTGCTATGGTGTCTTATACCATAGGTTTAGAGACACGAGCTCCATATCAGTAGTAAATTCCAGTTTCAGCAGTCAGAGTTAGAAGTGAGTCCTTATCATTCGAGGACATGATTATTTCTCTATTATCTCATTAATTAGTTTATTAGTTGGAGTAAGTTGTGGACATGTCCAATCAACTCCTTACTCAGACAGTTCAGTCAGTTAGAGGCTTTCTAGACTATCATGATTCAGACTTCAGCATTTTCAGTTTTGTTTTGGGTATTTCATACCCCATTTAGATGTTATATTTTACTTTAGTTATGTGAACCTTATGACCTTTCAGTTCATGTTTTTGCATTATTAAGTATTTTATGCAGTTACAGGTACAAATATCAGTCATGGGTTAGCTTGTGGTCCTTCGGGGTCATGAGCATCATGTAGGATTTTGGGTACCAAATTTGGGGCGTTACAAACTTGGTATCAGAGCCAGGTTTCTATAGAGTCCTAGGAAGTCTGAAAGCCACATCTAGTAGAGTCTTGTACATGGGTGTGTTGCGCACCACATTTATATACAAGAGGCTATAAGATGTTTTAGGAATAGTTTCCCCTCTTTCAGTATTCATGTCGTGCCAGTGAGCATAATCTCAAGTCAATCTCTCAGTCTAATCCATTTCTCCCTTTCTTTTATAGAACATGCCTCCTAATTGAAGAAACGAAAATCAGTCAGCCCCCAGCCCGAAGATCCTTTGGGCGATCATATTTCTCATGCAGAGTTTTGAGCTGCATTCACTACTTTTTCTAACTTAGTTACTGCTTAAAATGAACTACCAACTATCATTTCATCTAATCCAGTGGCTAATTCAGCTGCAACCAGGATTTAGGATTTCACCCGAATGAATCCTCTATCCTTTCTCGGGTCTAAGACAGATGTGGACCCTCAGGAATTCCTAGATCAGGTGTAGAAGGTGTCAGACATCATGCGGGTGACTACTGTTGAGAGTGCTCAGCTAGATGCATATCAGTTGTAGGATGTTGCTCATACTTAGTTCAAGCAGTGAAAGACAAAGAGGGCAGATGATGCAAGGCCAGTTGATTAGAAGGAGTTTGCATCTGCTTTCCTCGATAGATTCTTTCCCTTAGAGCTTAGGAAATCTAAGGTGTTAGAATTCATCAATATCAGGTAGGGAAATATGACAGTGAAAGGTATTCTCTTAAGTTTACTCAATTAGCCAGATTGCCCCTCATGTGGTTGCAGATAGCAGGGAAAGGATAAGTAAGTTCATTTTAGGGGTGAGTGATAGCGTGGTTAATGAGTGCAGATCCTCCATGCTAAATAGTGACATGACTTTATCCAGGCTTATGACACATTCTCAGTAGATTGAGGGATAAAAAATATTATAATGAGGGAGAAGCGGAATAAGAGAGCGAAGATAGATAGTTTCAATTTCGCTCAGCCTAAGTTAGAAGAAGGAAACTGTTCTCAGTTTTGTCCTAAGTCATCAGTTCCATCTCCTTCTTCATCCAGTGCTCCAATTCCTAAGTTTAGAGAGGGTAACAAAGATAGACTGCCAGGCTCTAAGACCCAGGGCAGTGTTAGCAGTGCCCGCACCTATCCTTTTTACTAGACTTGTGGCAAGCACCATCAGGGTATTTGCAGAGTTGGCAGTGGAATTCCTTTTAGATGTGGCAAGCTAAGCCACAGAGTCAGAGAATGTCCTCAGCCAAGTCCTCAAGGTCAATAGAATCTCTTATTAGCTCAGTTCGGTCGTCTAAATCAACAGGGTACCACCTCCAGTGCTACTAATGGGAAACACCCAAATCGTCTCTATGCTCTTCAGTCCCGACAAGATCAGGAAAATTCTCCTGATGTAGTTATTGGTACGTTACATATATTTCATGTTCATGTTTATGTTTTGATAGATCCAGGAGCTTCTTTGTCTTTATTACTCCCTATATAGTAGACGATTTCAGAATCAGTCCTAAAATCTTAGTAGAGCCGTTTTCAGTCTCTACCCCAGTGGGTAAAACCATCATAGCCCGGCGGGTATACAGGAACAACTCGGTTATGATATTTTGGAAAGTCACTTCAGCAGACTTAGTCAAATTAGATATAACTGATTTTGACATCATTCTCAGCATGGATTGGCTTCATTCCTGCTATGCCACAGTCGACTGCAGAAATAGAATAGTCCAGTTTTAGTTTCCGAATGAACCCGTCCTTGAGTGGAAGGGTAGTACTTCAGCGTTCAGAGGTCAGCTTGTTTCCTACCTTTGGGCACGGAAAATGATATCTAAAGGATGTGCCTATCACTTGTTTGTGTTAAGGACACTAGTTCTAAAACTCCCAGCCTTGAATCAATTCTAGTTATAGATGGGTATTCATATGTCTTTCCCAAAGATCTTCCAGGAATTCCTCCCGAAAGAGAAATAGACTTCGGTATTGATCTTCTTCCAGATACTTAGCCTATATCCATTCTGCCATACAGAATGGCACCATCAGAACTCATAGAAATGAAAGAATTATTAAAGGATCTCTTAGATAAGGGATTTATCAGGCCCAACATTTCCTCGTGGGGCTCTTCAGTATTATTCATGCACAAGAAAGAAGATTCTCTCAGAATGTGTATGACTACCGCCAAATCAATAAGGTCACGGTCAAGAACTAGTATCCTCTTCCCAGAATTGATGACTTGTTTGACCAAATTCAGGGTGCGAGTTATTTCTCTATGATATATCTCAGATCTGGCTATCATCAGCTCAGAGTTAGGGAATGTGACATTCCAAAAATAGCTTTCTAAACTCGCTATGGTCACTTCAAATTTCTAGTCTTGTCATTTGGTCTATCCAATGCCCTAACCACTTTTATGGACTTGATGAACCGTGTGTTCAATCAGTACTTGGACATGCTCATCATAGTCTTCATAGATGATATTCTGGTCTATTCCCACGTGATTATGTAGACCATCTCAGGAAAGTACTTCAGACTCTCAGAATTCATCAGCTATTCGCCAAATTTAGTAAGTGCAAATTTTGGCTAAGGTCAGTAGCATTCCTTGGTCATATCATTTCCTGTTATGGCATTAGAGTTGATCCTCAAAAGATCGAAGCAGTAAGAAACTAGCCCAAACCTATCTCTCCATCAGATATTAGGAGTTTCTTGGGTTTGGCTGGCTATTACAGACGGTTTGTTAGGGGATTTTCTTCTATTGCATCCCCTATGTCCAGATTGACTCAGAAGAAAGTTAAGTTTTAGTGGTCAAATCCTTGCGAGAAGAGTTTTTAGGAGTTGAAGACTCGACTCACCTCAGATCCAGTTTTAGCTCTTCCAGATATTCTAGATAGGTTCGTAGTATATTGCGATGCATCCAGAGTAGGTTTGGGTTGTGTCCTCATGCAACATGGTAAGGTCATAGCCTGCTCCTCCAGACAGCTTGAGCCCCATGAGAAGAATTACGCTACTCATGATCTTGAGTTAGCAGCTGTAGTATTTGCCTTAAAGATTTGGAGGCATTATCTATACGGTGTTCATATAGATGTGTTCACAGATCATAAGAGTCTTCAGTATGTCTTTTCTCAGAGAGATCTCAATCTTCATCAAAGAAGGTGGTTAGAGCTCTTGAAAGATTATGACATGAGTGTCTTATATCATCCGGGCATGGCCAACACAGTGGATGACGCTCTCAGTAGACTATCCATGGGTAGTGTTTCTTATGTTGAGGTCAGGAGGAAAAAGTTAGCTCAGGAAGTCCATCAGCTTTCCAGACTAGGTATTCTCTTAGTCTATACAGATGAGAGTGATATATGGGTTCAGAGTAGTTCAGAATCATCTCTAGTTTCTGAGGTGAAAGAAAAGCAAGATAGAGATCCTAGCCTTGTCAAGTTGAAAGAGTCAGTTCAGGATCAGAAAGTAGAGATTTTCTCCCAAGGGGGAGATGGTGTTTTGCATTGTCAGGGTCATCTTTGTGTTCTAGGTGTAGACGACTTAAGGCATCAAATTCTTGTAGAATCGCATGGTGCACACTACTCTATTCATCCAGGGGCCACAAAGATGTACCGTGACTTACGAGAAATCTATTGGTGGAGTGGGATGAAGAGAGACATTGCAGAGTTTATGGCTAAGTTCTCTACATGTCAGCAAGTTAAGATAGAGCTTTAAAAGCCTAGTGGGTCCATGTTGGAGTTCAATATTCCTACTTGGATGTGGGAAGTTGTGAACATGGACTTCGTGATGGGTTTGCCTCAAACTCGTCATCAACATAATTCAATCTGGGTCATTTTAGACAGAATGACCAAATTGGTTCATTTCATTCCAGTTCACACCTCTTATTTAGTTTAGGATTTTGCCAAACTCTACATCAAGGAGTTGGTCAGATTGGACGGTGTTCCGCTATCTATTATCTCAGACAGAGGTACCCAGTTCACCTCTTATTTCTGGAAAGTGTTCCATAAGGGTCTTGGTACCCAAGTTCATCTTAGTACAACCTTTCATCCTCAGACAGATGGTCAAGCAGAAAGGACCATTCAGACGTTTGAAGATATTCTAAGGGAGTGTACAATCAATTGCAATCAATTTCAAGGGAAGTTGTGATAACCACTTACCTTTGATTGAGTTTGCATACAACAACAGCTATCATTCCAGTATTTGGATGGCTCCATTCGAATCTCTCTATGGTAGGAGATGTAGATCTCCAACTGGTTGGTTTAAATTTAGTAAAGCCTTAGTCATAGGGCCTGACTTAGTATACGCCTTAGAAAAAGTCCAGTTGATCAGACAAATACTCCAAGCTGCTCAGAGCCAACAGAAGTCTTATGTAGATATTTGTAGAAAAGATCTTGAGTTTGAGATTGGTGACTATGTCTATCTAAAGATATATCCCATGAAAGGAGTGAAGATATTTGGCAAGAAGGGAAATCCCAGTCCCCGATACGTCGGTCACTTCAAGATTCTCAGTCGATTCGGCAAGGTAGCTTACGATCTCAAATTGCCTTTAGATCTAGCCTCAGTTCATACAGTCTTTCATGTCTCTTTGCTCAAGAAGTGCATAGGTGACCCATTAGTTGTAGTCCCTATTCAGAGCATTGATGTTCAGAACACTCTCTCTTATGAAGAGATTCCAGTCAAAATCTTAGACAATCAGACTCGTATATTGAGGAACAAAAAAGTCCCTCTAGTTAAGGTTCTTTGGTGAAATCAGTCCGTCGCGGGAGCTACTTGGGAAGCATAGGTAGATATGTGTACCAAGTATCTTTGCCTCTTCTTCTCCAACTCATATCAAGATCAAGGTAACAGTTCTCCTTAAGCTTACTCAGTTTCATGTTCAGTGTTCATCACAAACTTGGTATGCAGTTTCATGCTCAGGTTCCCATTATAAACTTGGTATCAAGTACCATTGCATATTCAGTCATGCACTTATGTATCAGTTCAGTTATGTAATTATATATCAGACATGCATTCTCATTGTGAGAAACTTAGTTCTTCAGAACACTCAGTCATGCATTCATAAATCAGTTACACATGCATTAGATATGCATGTTCAGTATTATATGTTCAGCTTATCAGTCATGTTAGTCATGAGATCATGTTCCAGTTATTCATGTTAAGTATGTACGTCAGTTGCCTTTTCTCCCCGATCAGTCTGTCTCATTCGAGGACGAATGTTCTCAAGGGGGAGATATTGAATACCCCATATTTTTCCTAAGAAATTTCATCTCAAGAATGTCTAATATTATCTTCTAAATTTAATGATGGTTATTACATGAGGAATTTTCAAGATTTTCACTTTTGGTCATGTGGGAAATTCAATAAGCTTTCCATCGATATAAGATTCGCTCAAATCCGATAACCGAGTGAAAAGTTACGACTATTTTAACTTCCCATCATAAAACAATGACATATTAGTTAGTGGCGTGCCGCGCCACAAGAGGAAATCACATTTGGCAAATTCCAGTATGGTTCCGCAATTATGGCACGTCGCGCCAAGGCCCAAATTCAGAATTGTCCTTTTTCAGTGTCTTAGTGCAATTTCCTCCGCGTCGTGCCAAAGTTCTAGGTCACAAAAGAAGGGGAAACGTGATGGATCCATGTCGCGCCATCCCTCAGTTTCCCAATTGTCAAATTCTAGTGACACGACACGATAGCACCGTGTTGTGCTAGGGGTTCAGTTCGGGAAAATTTTACTAAAATTAAATGACGCATCCAAGGTTAAAAGAGTCAACTTCCCACCCCTATTTAAGCCCTTTAACATGTGATTCAGCCACTCTTCACCAAAAATACACTCTCTTCTCTCAAAAACCTCTTAATAATAAGCTAGGGTTTTCATAGAAAATCCAATTCCAAGAAAGTTTCTCCGTCAATCTTCATGAAATCACGAACTAAGGTATGCATAGTGTTCATTCATGGACTCTTTTAGTCCATGAAACCCAAGAATCTCTTTTCTAAATTCAAGTTTATGGATTTATTTATGAATTTCATGTTGGGTTAGTTTTGTTTATGTTGAGAATGATCAATTGAATTCTAATCCATGTTGGGTGATCAATTTTATGTGGAATTGATTTGTAAATATCTATATTCATATGAAACTATGAATAAACCCTAGGATGAATAAATTATAGATGAATTATGATGATTAATTGTTATATAATGTTGTCTACATGTGCTATGCCTACCATGTGTTTGATTAAATGCCTAGATGAAGGAACAATGCCCGACTAGTATGATATCATGAAATCTCCATGTATGTACAAGTTATGCCTATCACATGTTTTGTGGAATGCTTCTATAAATGTATTATGTATTATGATGTTAGTTATATGTTCAAGTAAGTTATGCTTGGTCAGTTTCCTTCCATCGTGTCCTGGGGGTGCTTGTACCCGAAACATTAGTTGTGTGCTTAGAACCATGTTATGTTTCCACGATACTCTCAACCAAGCTATGAATCCTTATACTTTATACAGTCTTATGACATAGGAAATCTCCATGATCTCATGAACTCAATCAATTGTCAGATATCAATAATATTCTACCAGTCAACGAAATTCAATAACTCAGTCTATGTTCAGTTCAGTAAATTATGTTCAGTGTCTATTCAGATGGGAGTAGAAATTAGCACCGAGTGAACCCAAGGATGGGAACTCTGCTGTTATATGAGGGTGTGATTCTTAGAATCAATCCTTGCATTCTAGAACTATGTAGCTAGCATAAGTTGATAAATCATAGCCTGTTATATGAGGATAGATGAGGTGGCTTAGCCTGCTATATGAGGGTTCCCACTATTCTCACCAGAGTTACCTGTTATATTAGGGTCACTCACATGTTGTCCTTATAGTGGTGCGGTATTGACACCCTTCTAATCAAGGCATAGATTAAACCACAATAAAGCTATAATGCATTATTTGGGGCATGTCGGTTAGATGACCACCTCCCACAGTCTTAGTATCATTCTCAGTAAAAGAACTCAGATAGTTCTCCAGAATTTAGGGCTGTCAAATACAGTCAACTCAGACACTATACGAAACTCAGATAGTTCTACCATATTTAGGACTGTCAGATACAGTCACTCATGTTATCAGTTATATCAGTTATCAGTATGTCATGTTATCAGTATTCAAATTCAGTACTTATGTTATCACGATTTTAGATATAGTTACTATGTATGCATGCATGTATTCTCACGTTGATATTAGTTAGTTAGCCAGTATTGTTCATGCATATAAACCCCATGCATTCAGCCTACCCCACATGCATACCAGTACATCAAAGTACTGATGCATTTGAGATATGGTGTCTTATACTATAGGTTTAGAGACACGAGCTTCATATCAGCAGTAGATTTTAGTTTCAGCAGTCAGAGTTAGAAGTGAGTCCTCATCATTCGAGGACATGATTATTTATCTATTATCTTATTAATTAGTTTATTAGTTGGTGTTAGTTGGGGACATGTACTATCAACTCCTTACTCAGACAGTTCAGTCAGTTAGAGGCTTTCTAGACTATCATGTTTTAGACTTCAGTATTTTCAGTTTTGTTTTGGGTATTTCATACCCCGTTTAGATGTTATATTTTACTTTAGTTATGTGAAACTTATGGCCTTTCAGTTCATGTTTCCGTATTATTAAGTATTTTATGCAGTATATAGGTACAAATATTAGTCATGGGTTACCTTGTGGTTCTTCAAGATCATGAGAACCGTGTAGCGTTCTGGGTACCAGATTCGGGGTGTTACAACAGATATTGATTCTTGGGTTCTTTCCACCCAAGAAGTTCAAGAATCCTATTGTAAATTCAAAGATATTATATTAATGAGTTTTCATGATTCATGTGAATTGAAATTGAAGTTCATGTTATTATTGAGTTTTAATTCATGATTTAGACTACAAATTTCAAGAGTTGATTCTAGAATGTGATGAATTGTATGATGTTCATGATAAACCTTCTTCAAGTTGTATGATATTGATGTATTCATGATAATTAAGTATAGAATCGATGGTATAACCAAAGCATGCTCCCCATATGTTTGATAGAATGCTTAAGTAAAGAGAATAGTGCCCTCATTAATATGTTAAGCATGAAATCCCCAATTTTTTGATAACTAGTGCATGCCAAGCATTTGTTGAAATGCCTTAGTAAATGTATTATTATAAGTTGCATGTATTCTTATCCATGTGTATTCCTTATTGAACAACAATGAGGTATTAGTATGCATTCCTTATATATTTACCTGTTTATGACATTCAAGTGATTGACAAGATATTGTATTGGTTGTGTTGTGAATGAAAGTCCATTGCCATGATACTCAAGTGTGGTCCTGTCTTATTTATTTATGCTATCGAGTCCTGGGGGTAGTTATACCCAAAAATTTAGCTGTTTGTCTAGAGCTGAGTCAATCTCAAGATAATTTCAGTCGTGCTATGATCCGTAGAATTCAGCCAGTACAAAACTTAAGAAAATTCAATAATCTCAGTACTAGTTCAATTTAGTCTTAGTATCAGTCTAATCCAACTCAGTATTTAGTTCCGATTTAATAGTATTTAGTAGTATCTAGTATTCATTTCAGACTTCAGTGAAACTCAGTAAACTAACAAGAATTCAGTAGCATTCCGTAAGATAATGGAACCAAGTAAATTCAATCAGCTCAGTCAAGCAAGATAACAAGTAATAGATTCAGCTCAGTCTAGAAAAGTCTAGGAATTAGTTCAGTGTCTATTCAGTTGGGAGTAGGATTCAGCACCGAGCGAGGGCAGGGATGACGGCTTCCTTGTTATTTTAGACAGAGTTGTTAATAACAATCCCTGCATTCCTGAACTGTGTAGACAATACAGGATGAGGAGTTACCCATCATATTAGGCTTGACTACCTCCCCGGAGTTACTCGTTATATTAGGCTTGGATCCAACCAGGTGTCACCCATTATATTAGGCAGGGTATCCTGGGTTCAGAGAGAAGTGTCTTTACTTGTGGCACGGTACTGATACCTTTACAACTGGGGTTACAGGTTGGACCCCAAAGAAGCAAGAAGGGGAATGTCAGTTAGATGACTACCTCCCACAGTCTCAGTTTTAGATTCAGTCTCAATAATAGAATTCAGTTGAGGAGTTACCCATTATACTAGGCTTGACTGCCTCTTAGAGATCACCCATTATATAGGCTTGATCTTAGATTCATACAATCTTATTCATTATCAGTAGACTCAGAGATCACCTATTATATAGGCTTGATCTCAAATTCAGTCAATCATATTCATTATCAGTAGACTCAGAGGTCACCCATTATATAGGCTTGATCTTAAATTCAGACAATCATAGTCATTATCAGTAGACTCAGAGGTCACCCGTTATATAGGCTTGATCTCAGATTCAAACAATCATATTCATTATCAGTAGACTCAGAGGTCACCCATTAAATAGGCTTGATCTCAGATTCAGTTTATCAAGTATCAGGCATCATTACCAGTAAACTCAGAGGTCACCCATTATAAAGGCTTGATCTCAGATATAATAAATCAGTATCAGTATCAGCAAGATTAGACATCAATCTCTATAGACTCGATTATTCTGTCTCTCAGTATTAGTAAACTCAGACATCAGTATAAGTAGACTCATTCATCAGTAAGTCAGTATTCAGAAACTAGTATTTAGAGTTCATATTCAGTGTTACTGTGATTCCAGTTTTGGTTTGTGCATTCATGCATATGTCCCGATTCAGTACTCTCATGTTATTCAGTTAAGATATGTTCATGAATAAGCCCTTGCATTTATCCTTAACTCATCTAGCATATATTTCTCTTGCGCTATGGTGTCTTATACCATAGATTCCGAAGTACGAGATCCAGAGTACCCTTAGAAGTCCAAACTCAGTCTGCAGCAGTAGACATAACAGTGAGTCCTCTTCATTCAAGGATGATCCTTATTTTATTATGGAATTAGACTCAATTTATTTTCAGTAGAAGAAGTTAGTTGGGGACATGTCCCATCAACTCCACAGTTCAGACAAGTTTAGAGGCTTTTCAGACAGATGTATTAGTATTCAGTTTTTAGTATTGAGTATTTTTAGATATTTGAACCTTATGGCAAGTTTCCTCCAGTTTTCCACATTTATTTTAGTATACTATGCAGTGCTCAGGTACAAATATCAAAAAGGGTTAGCTTGTGGTTCTTCGGGATCATGAGCACCGTGTGGTATTCCGGTTTTAGAAAATTAAGGCATTAGAGAGATGATATAGGAATTTATTTGACAACCATGTTTCATAAACTATATTTTACCTACCTTTGTGAATAATTCTAGTCAACCCCGTTGAACCTTTAGCATCTTTTCTTTGGTAGCCTCATATGTAGCCTAATTCCCTTTCTTTTTTTGACATTAATTTGATCTAAATTTTCTAATTACTTTAATTGAAAATTAATTGATCTAAAGAGTTGAAATCCAAGTAGGGAAAAGGTAAAAGAGAATCCCCAACACATAACTATTGGTGTTGAGAATTGATGTGTAGTGAGGTTGGGAGTTGTGTAATGGAAACAAAAAAGATTTTTCAAAATTGAATATTGTATTGAATAAAATCTTTCCTTCTACAATGTATATGAATTAGCTTAATGATATGGGGAAAAAAAAAATAGGACTGAAGGTAGATGAGGTGAAAAATTTATTATTACTAGATTGATCTTGATGTTCATGTGATGTATTAAAGAACTTAGGGAAGTTAGTCACTACTTTTAACCAATTAGTTCCTACTTGTCCCTTATCATTATTTACAACCTTTAAAGACCTATTTGATCCTAAGTCTTAAATTATTGATATTAGTGGGGTACTACACTAAGGGCAAGCCTATGGTTCATCCTATGTCATGTGTGAATTCTTTGGGAGAGTGAGTGAAATTTGTTTTTTGTACTTATTCTTATAATATATTGCATGATGATTAGTGAATATGGGTAAATATCTTATTATAATGGTGCATGTAGAGGAAGGTTAAGTGACCTATAGGAATTCTTGTTTAAATAATGTCCATGAGTTTGCCAACATATTAGAGTCCTATTTTGATGTTATGAAGTCTAAAAATAGTATGTTGGTGTTTTAATATATGATATGTCATGTTTGGTATGAAAATTGATAAGTCATGTGTAGCCAGTGTGTGCCCAATAGATTTATCTCATTAAGATAGAGATGTGAAGCCTAGGTGTGTTGAGAATAATTACATGGACATGTTCGAGGGACAATAAGACTCTAAGTATGTGGTGGTGATCTTGGGCATATTTATATGTCCAAGTGCCAATTATGACCCATATATGTACTTGTTCTATGAGCTAAATCATGCAAAAATGTCTTATGTTTGAGTTAAATTTGCATTCTCAAGCTAATGAATATGATTAGTGTTGCAGAGCTTGAACTTGGTGAAAATGAATGTGATTACGTGAACGGCTATCTATGGATCATGGAAAAAGTTAGGAGCAACACAGTGACAATAAAAAGAGTGAAACAAGGCTTGGAAAGCATGGGACCAAGTCCAAAAGAATAAGGACATACATTGAACTATAAATGAAGAAGTTAACATAGTAGCATGACACACCCCTTAGTCACCATAATAAGGGTATGGAATGTTGGTGGTTTATTTTTGTGTGGCACATTGTAGTGAGCATGCCTAATATTTGAGTGCCACGCCCCTTAGGCACCGTGATAAGGGCATGGCATGAAGAAAGCTTAAAAGTGAAATGGTAATTTCCAGTATGCCTCCGCAATATGAATGTACCACGACTGTTAGTCACCGCAATAAGGGCATAGCACATTGATATGTTAAAAATGTGTAGTCCAGCCCTACTATAAAAGGAACACTTGTAATATTTTAGTACATCTTTTTCAATACGTCTAGGTAAGGAAATAATTGCGAGGGTTTTGCTTTAGGGTTATTTCATCATTCAACTCTCTTACTTTGAATTTGGTACGAATATTTCTATTTTGTGGATGTTTATGAACATGAATGGATAAATTCCCTTGTTATGGGGTTAAGGATAAACATGATTTTACTATGTTATTATTAGGGTTGATTAAATATTGGTTTACCGTATGGGTTGTTCTTAATCCCATGTTACTACTATTTTGATTATTGGCCACCATTGAAATACATGTGTAATCCCTTTTGTGAACTTGGAAGGGGAATCATTAGGATAGACCGAGGGGTTTAAGGGACAAGTTCTTATCATTTGAATAACACAACATTTGAATTTGCATCTAAGATAGGAATATACTTAGAATGATTTAGTTGGTTCAACTACGGGAAGGTAACGTAAAGTTTCTAAAATGGATTATTGCATTCCCGCTCAATGATGTAGTTGTAATACCCTTTTAGGCATATGATTAGAGGTTCGGAAGATGCTAATAACATTATTAACTCTGTGAATCAATAACCCAACAACCAACCTAACCAATAACAAGGATAACGATTTACATGATTGCTGCGAGTGCCTTAACCCTGGAATCTTTTCTCGTATTGATTACATATTTGCCTATGTTATGATTGCAACATTTTGTTATTCTTTTATCTTTATATTAGCTACTAAACTTTCAGAAAATCTTTAGTACCCTACAACACTTGATTTAAATATTGTCTATGACTATAATTAAGTGAATTGCTAAACATGTTGTTCCTGAGGGTTCGATATCCGACTCTTGTCCAACCATGTACACTTGCATATGTGGTAGGCCGCAACAATATACAACAAGAATAAACATGATATAGAAGGAAAAATGAACCTAAGAGTTGCTGGTCCTATATGATCCATATGCTTACATATGAAAAATATCAAGTTGGCTAACAGTAAAATGGTATAGCTTTCATAATTAATTTTAGTTGATTAGGAAAGAGGCCAAGAGTTTTCAATGGAAAATTGCCAATAATTAATGGTATACATATTGTAACCTCCCTACACTTCTACGTGAAAGTGGAGTGACAACAACCACAACAAAATTTTTATCCACTACGTATATACTTCGGTATTGCATAGGGTCGTGGTAAAATAAATATAACCTTTTAAATAGAATATACCCTGATTAATAGAAAATTATTTTGAATAAAGCCTTTATTAATTAATTGAAACAACCCTCTAGGTCATTTGCTAAATTTTCCTGTATTTCTAGTATTTTGAGCCTTGCCACAATGGCTACAAGTCATTTGTGACTTGTCAAAATAGTCGGTTCTATCATCGAACAGTTTGTTTTGGTTTTAGGCTCATTTCCTTCTTTTGGAGATTTCATTGTTAAAGAATTTTTCTCAGACTAAAACTCTTAGTAAATGACCTTGGATGGGAATTTTGACAACTCCATTAGCTCTGGAATGCTGATTTTATTCTAGGGAACCTTTGGTTCTGGTCCCGCATCATTCAAAATCATATTGTGCTATTGGGTGGATTATATAAAAATAGAACTATAGGTATGGACTCCACATTTAGTAAAAATGATCTCGGATGAAATTTTTGATGGTTCTATTGTGATAGGAAGTCAAATGTGGTATGGTAGAATAGTTCATTTGTATGCATGGGGTTTCGAACAAGTCTCGAGCATCCATTAGAGTCCATTTTGAACTTAGAAATTCTAATGACCCAGATTGCCGGTGCTACTGCTTAAGCGGTCATCGCTTTAGCGACATTGGGTTTCCTGACAGTTTTGGCCATTTTTCCAAGGGCTTCTTAAGCAAACAATTTCTACTTTAGCAGTCAGTACTTTAATGTCCTAGGCATCACTTTAACGGTATCCGCACACCCGTGCCAGACCGCTTTAGTGGTTGAGGCACCGCTTTAGCAATAGTTTCTTAAGCAGCACCTGAGATTATTATATCTCCTTTATTTAACTGATTTTTCATCATTTCCTTTATCATTTTTGTACTATTTTTATAGCTTGAAGAGAGGAAAAATAGTGAATCATCCATTGAGGATATGGTAAGTTAGCATAACACTCCTTGGTTATTTTCCATTATTTTTCTCATCAATTTCCATCTCATTTCATGGTAAATTCTTATAAATTAGGTCTTTACATCTCCAAACTTTACGGGATGATTTGGGCCCTGATTTATTGTCCATTTGTGATCAACTTTTGAGCACACATTCTTTGTTCTTCAAGGGACCTCATGATGGATTCCATTTTGGATTTCGTTTGCAAGCCTTACAGGCCCATTCTTGTCTTGAATTCTGACCTGACCCTTTATATAGCAATATGGGTCTAATTTTACTCCTAAATTAGTACATGTTACTGGTTTGATAGTGTGACGGCATTTCAAGATCGTGGAGGAAAGGCAGATAATTTGTGGACCACTCAAGACTTGCGGTTCAGCATCGAGGTAGGCTTTGGTCTACTGAGATAATGTATAATATATATTTCATGCTAGGTAAGAATGTTAGGATATTATTATGGGTAGGATACCATGACTTAGCCTAGTTGATGAGTTTTGGGATAGAAGGGTGAACCAACCCTTAAGATAAAATACTTGTTATGACTACAGGATCTTATTACTCTAGATTACTAGCATGTTGAACATAGTAGAGGATAAGGACCCTTTAGTATCAGGTTTACTCCTTGAATCGACATATTATCGTATTTTCCCAAATTATAGTAATGATATTATTCTAGTTATATACTAATGGGTCCAAAACTGTGGTTATGATACCAGTTGGACTCTAGGTGAGTATTCTATCTTTATAAATGACATGGTTTCACTATATGGATGCTTAGGCGCTTATAATTATATTGTTTGGATACTGGTGATAGCATCCATAGATTATGGTATATTTATTCTCACTTAGTGGTACGATTCCAACGATAATCTTGGTTTTACTACTGTTTTCCTAAAAAGGCACACTTTTCACTTTTAAAATGGATTCCTTCATAATGGGAATTGTACCACCATAATGATAATTTATGAGATTTTGGAACTAAAAAAGATGCCTTAGAAATTTGACAGCAATAGATTTTGGTCCATGGTTTTACCACTACTGTTTACTATGGTGGTGAGAGATTTTGACCCTTTCCACATCATCATGATGATTTTGTCTCGGAGTTGACCTCAGGAAACAAATTTACAAACTTACACTCTTTTAGCATGATTTGAGTTTGTGAATTTATTATATATATATATATATATATCTTTGGTGCATGACAGAGTAGATTGATGATGATGATTATTATAAATTGTGAATTGAGACCGTTTTAGTGTATATGGGTACTTATGAATCCCCTAAGGGCCCCTTTTTTTATGAGTCATTATGTGAAAGAAGAGAGGTCATCGTAGGTCCTACCTTTATAAGTTGTCGACCTGTAGAATGTGTATACACTAGGTACATTATGGTACTTGGATTGGTTATGGTATTATGGACTTACTTTCCATTCATTCATGCATGCGCATTGTCTTCCACTAGTATGTTACTTGGTTTCTATATCTATCAACCTTACGAGGGGTTTCATAGGTAAAGGTTATGAGTGATGTTTTCTAAGTGTTGATTAAACCATTAGGTGTATGGAGTTCAGTTACATATTATTTGTCCAGAACAATAGGTTACTATATTTGTTGTTATCATGGTTAGCTCATACAAAGCTGATTATGGAGTGGTACTGAGAATTGAGGTATGATTCTGATCATTTTCCGTTTTATGATGTTTTACATTACAGATAGTGTATTCTTTGTTACAGATAGTGATCTTGCTAGTTTTAGCCTTCATACTTGGTTAGGATTTCCTAGAGAGGTTATATTAACTACCTTAGGTTGTACCTTTGAGTTGGTCTTGTATACCTATTTATATATATATTTATATATATATATATATGTATGTATGTATATATATATCTATGGTATTATCATATATCCTTCTCTTCCCCCATCAATTCACGTTGTATATATATTTCTTAGCCTTGAATACTGCTTTATATCCTTATTCTACTCTTTATTTCAATAATGGCCAGTGATATATAGTATAGAGCTTTATTTCTTGATTACTGCTAGAATAAGATAGTATATCCTTACTGCCTCGTTAGCCTTATTCTGATTAGCATCCTAGATAGTTGCCTAGAGTTTTTATTCCTGCTCTGTATGTTATTTATATAGTACCGTTGTGTCACGACCCAAAATACGAAAGTCATGATGTCACTTATCGCAGCGAACCTTGACGAGTAAGCCTATCTCCCAAATTGATACACAAAGAGCAAAATAAAGAAATATGCCCAAGGTAAGGCTTCTAGAACGAAGCCGAACCATATAAGTAAAGTAAATGGGGAAAGAATATAATCAACAACATATCCATAACTTCCCAAAACCTGGTTCAACAGTATAAGAACGTAACTAGTACAACTCGAATCTAAATGAAATGTATAAGATGTCCAAAACACAAGAGGAACTCTATCTTTGATATGATAGTAAAGACATAGTCTATAAGAAAGGTAGTAGAATACATCCAGATGCATGAAAGTCAACCACTACCTTAAAGGCATCAAACATCACCCGAATCAACCAAGTTGGGGTGCACTCAAACTGGGACCTACACCGAAAGGGCGTAGTAGGCGTGAGTACAGGCCACTTGTACTCACTAGTTATCATAAGGATACCAAGCAAAGTAGAAAATAAAGCATACAAAATATACAATAAGGGCGCGTCACATGCTATTAAAAAATGTCCCACAATGGTAGCCCATACTGCTTGAACTAACACTTCTAGTATACATATCACATATAGTGCAACAACACAACCAAGTAGAAAACAAATATACATAATAATACATATGCTTAAAACTAAGGAAGAACATTTATATATAAGATAGTCACGTACATATAGCGGAAGATAGAACACATAAAGGTACGACAAGTCAATATGATAATTCAATCACTACATAAACAGAATAAACCAAGTACAATGAATAATAATAAGATAATGATAATGATGCATGAGGTTGTGCACAACATCTGTACATACCCACAGAGGCAAGCCTCCCGCTGTGGGACCCTTGGGAGGATAGTCAACCCATATATCCATATCTCATCCCCGGAAAATCCCTTGAGAGTGTTTTATTAGGTTCCACAATATCTCCTTCTCGGCACATCCCTCAGGAAGGGTTTCATAAAAAGTATTGCCAGTGTTTCCCAGATGTTGCCATAGTGGTACCATTTGTTTCACGTATGAGTATGATATGAGGATGTAATGCTTACAACCCACCACAATGAGTATTTCTACATCCTACCACAATGATAAATTTCCACAACCAATCCTAATGTTACATTGCCAATATCCACTCATAGTTTTCATTTATCCATGAATTTCCACATGTTTTATATGCCAACAAGTATAATATATCACAGTACGCCAATGGTACCACAAAGGTATTTTCAACAACACAATACAATTACTCAAATGTAGTTTAGGCTATCAACATCACATAGGACTCGCACGGTCATGAATATCACACAATATCTCAATTTCAACAATTACATCACATATAGGCCCCAAAACGAGCACAAAACATAGATAGAAATTTATCATTATTAATTCCCATACTTAACAATCATTTTGTACCAACATTTACTGCCCACCTCAGTCTAAAAGAGTTAAGCTATAACCTACCTCGAAGGTTGAAACTGGTCTGCAACACTTCAACCTTAAAGCCCTACTTCTCACAAACGGTTCAAAAATCAACTAAAACCAAGAGATATAGAATATATGTATCAAAATAATACTAACGATACCCATGTTGCCCACTTTTGGTTTGGTTCAAAATGGACCCCTGAAATGGGTTTTCAAATAAGAGGGGCAAAATCATAACTTTACTTCAAAAATGTATTCCCCGTACCTTTAGGAATCTATAGCTGAAAACCTAAGTCAAATTTAGTAAAAAATGAGGTTCAAATCTAAGAAAACTCATTTTTGAGTTTTACTTGGTAAAATCTTTGATTTTTTTTTAAAAATTAGGAATCCTTGTTTTGAAGATGAAATTAGGGAAAAACTAGTAATTATAGGACTAAGAACATTATTCAAGTGAAAAGGTTTAGAATTTGGGGATAAATCAAGTACTAAGGTTTTGAACAATTAATCAAGAAATTTGATAAAGAAAAGGGTGAATTCTCACCTTAAATCCGTAAGAGAATTAAGAAATAGATGTTAATCTACTTTCCCAAGCACCCACAAGCTTCACTTTTAAGCTCTTACACTATTTTAGGGTTTAGCTCTCAAGAGGCAAGATGAAAAATGAGCAAAAATCAGGCAAAAAGAGGCTATTTATACTCATACCATGTTACCAGGTGCATAAGGCATAAAATGCATTCCTCAAATATGTTTTACCCTTTGAGATCCAGGTTGCATTAGCAACCTTGTGCACTAGATCTTCTAAGTCCAAAACGGACTTCAATGGGGTGCCCCGGCTTCGTTCGAAATTTGATATACATAAACAAACTATGTAACTACATTAATTTCGATGCTCCAAACTCAATGACGATATCAAAATTTCAAAAAAACATCATTTTCACAAAGTCAATCCCCCAAATCCAAAATCACAATTTTCTAAATCGAGTGTCAAAATGAGATTTAAAAGCCATAACACCCACCAAGCATGTTACTACCTTAAAATCAATATTTTGGATCTGCTGGTATAGTTCGTTTAGCCATCCACCACATGAATCAAAAGATAACCACAAAAGTCCAAAGTAAGGCTCTCAAAGCCTTTAAAAACCATAATATCGCATAGATGGTACCAAAATGCATCGGGAACCATGCCAATCACCCCCACACCCCAGAAATACCACAATACAACTATGAGAAGGGGTAAAATAGTCAAATCACACAAAATCACAAATTTTACATATTTCATCAAATTTTAGTACATCATCCAACACTAAAAATCTAGTTCGTCCTCGAACTAAAGGTAAAAGAAATACCTGAATCCACAAAGACCTGGGGATAAGAACTATGTATTTCAGACTCGACCTCCCGAGTAGCCTTATCTATCATTCAATGTCTCTACTGAACCTTAACAGCAGGGATAACTCTTGAACTCAACCATCTAATATCCCTAGACAGTATTGAGACTGACTCCTCGACAACAGACAACTAATCTTCTAACTAAACAGACTCCAAGTGAATGACATGAGACTTATATGTAATGTAACGGTGAAGCATCAAAACTTGAAAAATTTGATGAGCAACTAATAAATCTAGAGGTAAATCTAACTCGTAAGTCACATCATCAATAGTCCGAAGAATCTCAAATGGGACAATATACCTGGGGCTAAGATTGCCCCTCTTACCAAACCTCATCAAACCCTTTATGGGTGAAACTCAAAGGAAAACACGATCGCCAACACCAAATCTCAAGTCACGAAGCCAATGATATGCATAGAACTTTTCCCTACTCAAAGACACTCTAATCTATCCTAAATGATCTAGACTCTGTCCAATGACTCACGAAGAATGTTTGTACCTCGAGGTCTCAACTCTAAACCTTCAAACCAACCTACTGGAGAGAGACAACGCCTACCATACAATGTTTCAAAATAAGCCATATCGATAGTGGAATGGTAGCTAATATTATATGCAAACTCTGCATAGTCTAAATATTGTTCCCACTGGCAACCAAAATCTATCACACATGCGCGGAGCATATCCTCCAAAACCTAAATAGTCCACTCTTACTGACCATCAGTCTGGGGTGAAATGTTGTGCTAAGATCAACCCGAGTACCTAACTCATCCTGAAAAGTCTTCCAAAAGTTAGATGTAAACACTGAACCTCAATTCAAAATGATAGACACTGGCACACCATATAAACACACAATCTCATAAATGTAGACATAAGCCAACCTCTCAATACTGAATAAGACCTGAACTGGAATGAAATAAGCTAACTTGGTCAACCTATCCACGATGACCCAAACACTAACAAAACTAAGAGATGTACAGGGAAAACCATTCATGAAGTTCATAGTGATTCGTTCCCACTTCCACTCAGGAATGGGTAATCTTTAAAGTAAACCACCAGGTCTCAAAATGCACGGCCTTTACCTTCTGACAACATAGGCAATGAGCCATGAAATCTGCTATATCTCACCTCATACCACTCCACTAGTAAAAATTTCTCAAGTTATTTTACATCTTAGTCACACCTAAATGGATGGAATATTTGGAATAATGTGCCTCATCCAAGATCAACTTTCTCCAGTCACCCACTCTCGACGTACAAACTCTGTCCTTAATTCTCAAAACTCCATCTAAATCAAGTGAGGCTTCCTTAGCCTTGCCATCAACACCTTATCTCAAATCAATCTTAATCTTGCATCATCAAACTGATGAGCTAAAATCTGCTCCATCATAGAAGACCTAGCCTCAAAAAATGCCAAAACACACCTAATTGTCAAATATCAAGCCTAACCAACTGGTTAGAAAATGATTGAACCTCTAAGTCCAAAGGCCTCTCTTGGGTCAAAAGATGTGCCAAGATACCCATACTATTCCACTTCCAGCGCAAAGCATCCACAACCACCTTAGCCTTTCCCAGATGATAGAGAATTGGCAAGTCATAATCCTTAAAAAACTCAAGAGAACAATGCCTCCTCATATTGAGATCTTGCTGGGTGAAGATGTACTAAAGGCTATTATTATCTGAGAATATCTCATAATGAACTCAATACAATTGGTGCCCCATAACTTTAAAGAAAACACAATCGCGCACAACTCCAAATCATAGGTAGGGTAATTCTTCTCATGGGGCTTCAACTGACGAGAAGCATATATAATCACCTTACCCTCCTACATCAACACAACACCTAACCTAACACCTAAAGTATCACAAAAGATGGTAAAAACCACAACATCCTTAGGCAATGTTAAGCTAGGAGCTGAAGTCAACAAATCCTTAAGCTTTTGAAAGCTTGCCTCACAAGTATCAGGCCATTGAAAGAAGATTTTCTTCATAAACTTGGTTAAATAAGCTACAATAGAAGAGAAACCCTTAATAAAACACTGATAATACCCATCTAATCCAATTAAACTCTGAATCTCGATGGGTAAAGTAGGTCTAGACTAATCACGAACAATTGTAATCTTAGCTTAATCAACCATAATATCATCCTTAGTCACCGTATGACCCAAGAAAGAAATAGAATCCAACCAAAACTTACACTTGGAGAACTTAGCATATAACTTCTCATCCCTTAATCTTTGAAGCACAGTCCACAAAGCTCCTCATGATCAGCCTCACTCTTGGAATAAACCAAATATATCATCTATAAATAAAATAACAAAGGAGTCAAGATACAGTCAAAACACATGGTTTATCAACTAAATAAATGTGACAGGGGCATTGGTCAACCCAAAGGACATAACCAAGAACTCATAGTGACTATATCAAGTCTGAAAGGCCATCTTTGGAATATCTGACGCTCTAATCCTCTGTGACTATATCAAGTTTGAAAGGTCATCTTTGGAATGTCTGAAGCTCTAATCATCAAATGGTTATAACTGGATCTCAATTTGATCTTTGAATACACTGCAATACCCTGAAGTTGATTAAATAAATCATCAATACGAGGAAGAGAATACTTATTCTTAATCGTCACCTTGTTCAATTGTCGATAATTAGTAAACATATGCATGGACCCATCCTTCTTCTTCACAAATAAGACAGGTGAATCCCAAGGTGATACGCTAGGTTGAATAAATCTCTTATCCAACAACTCCTACAACTGATCCTTCAATTCCTTTAACTTGGCTTGGGCCATCCTATAAGAAGAAATAGTAATGGTCTTGGGGCTTGATAAGGCTCACCTATATAATCAAAATTAGAATAGGACGGTCGCTATAAATATCTCAGCTTATGTTGAGGTCAAATCCATGAGGAGAAAAATTAGATTTCTAGTCCTATGGGGGTTAAATACTACTAATAAGTTACCCGCAATGTGGATAAAACAAAATACTTGAATAAAATTGAGAAGGTGGGGTTTGATTTTTCGAAAGTGTTTGTCAATGACAACTCAAATCAACAAATTATATAGTAATTAAGATATAAATTCAATATGAGTGGAATCTTGGGATTATGTCTACCTAAGGGCAAATTATGCATGGGTGCAGAAAGATTTAGTATAGATACTAGTTATCAGCAATATGATAGGCTGGGTCAAAGGTCCTTGAGGATCGTTTGTCAACAAAACCTCAAGGATATAACTCATTGACTCTTTCGAGTATCTAACAAGTGTGTCAATTACAGCTACCTATTACCTCAATTGGGCATCCCTATTTCTAGGAATATGCTTAATATATTATCAACTTCCTAATCACCTATATGTCTAAGATAGTGAAATTTAGCAAACTACATTCATCAATTATCCACTATTGCTTTGTCACCCATATCCCTCTTTCAAGGATGATATGGGTTCTAAGAGTTCACCTAAACTCCTCTTTCAAGGATGGTGTGAGCTTTCAAGAATTTGGGGTTTTAACCCATAAACCTATTTTGGGTATTTGGGGCTTTCACCCACAAATCCCAACTAATTAAGCCAAGCAATAGAAAAACCCATCATCTACAAACTAACATATACACGAATACATCACAACCCACACATAATTGCACCTTAGTTCAACATAATCCCAAGATAATAAAAGTTTAGCTACTCATGAAGAGAAGAGAAAGAAATATATCATATGGATTATTCAAAGAATGCATTCTTTAATTACACTAAATTCAAAGTCTCCAAATCATAATACAATTGTTGCCCAAATTAGGGTTTAAAACTTCAAATTCAAAATGTTCCAAGAGTGTAGTATGCCAAAAACATAAAGGGTTTTAGCCTCTAAAAAGAATTAGGTTTGGCTGAGTGAAATTACAAAACTACTCCAGGGAACATTCTCTCGTAATCACGATCATTAAAGCTTGTTTGTGATTTTGCTACTGCGACTGCAGTAAGAACACCATGATCGCAGTACTTTAAACTGGCTTGACTTTCTACAATCGTGGCCCACAGACTGCAATCGCGATAACTGAGGTTGATTTCTTTTTTAAGTCTTTTAGTTTCACTCCTTCCTTTTTTTGATCCTTTTCAACTTGCATCTACATCTTTCCACTTCATAACATGTATGCTTGTAAAATATGGAAATTAGTGCATTTAATCACAAATATGTCTCATTGATATGTTCAAATCATAGTAATGTGCATGAATGATAGGTTCAAATAAGTGGTAAATTCACCACTCATCAACACTCCCAACTTAAAGTTTTGCTTGTCCTCAAGCAACACTACCTCTTTCTATGATACAATGCATATTTATGCCCAACATTTATGACCCAATGATCACAATGACCTCAGATTGATTACTACCACAAATAGCTCTTCAAACGTGGGCAAAACTATTTTTATGACGCCCCTCGACATAAAAGGCAATTTTAAGGGATGCAAAAGACTTCAAAGAGCAACCATGAAACAATCACTAATTCTCTAGAAGCGACTCACCTTTGACCTCAACTACATTATACTCCTATTACCTCATGTTTTCGGATTTGATAAAATCACCCACCTCAACTTGTTTACATGCCTTCTCACAAGAAGGAAAATTTCACACACCAAGATATCAAACATTTAACAAGGGATTTTAAGTGAAAAACTCTCTCTCACCCAAGGATTCTCGATACTAACAAGTACCATTCCATAGGCTTTCCCCTATTTTCAATCATCACTACAATGAATACACTTGGTTGGAGATCTCAAATAATTTTTTGAGCTTGTAACGAAGGTTTGGGGTAGGGTGGGATATAATTTACGAACAACATGGCTATACCCTCCTTGAACATCTACACCACACTATTCCATCCAACTTTTTGACCATGGGCCACTTCTTTTGTTTTCTCATTTTACACATGTGCCTACTTTTATTTCCTTGGTTCACCTTTTTTTTCATTTTTTTTCTTGCACACTTTATGCTTTTCTTTCCTTTGTTGGATCCTATCTTTTTTTTACTCATTTGTTCTCAATGCTTACGCTATTAAGTACTCACTTATACCTTTATGGCCTAAAGTTACCTCTTTTAATCTTCACCACCCCCAACTTAGGCTTTTAGCCTCAAGTTGCATTTTTAAGTTCAAGGAGGGTAAGGTTCAAAAGAGGGATAAAAATTGAACGGCCCACAACTTGCAATGTATTTTCCAAAGAAAGGTCCAAAGGTTCAAAGTGGGTGACTAGGAATAACATCTATGAAAGGGTAGGTTTTTAATGCTAAAGTGGAATTCCAATATCTCAAAGATGGCCTAGGATTATCTCACCAACCTAGTATAATAAAAATTAGCCTTGAGAGACTTATGGGGTACGTTCTAGATGGTACAAATATAAATGAGATTTGGAAAAATATGCTCACCGCACATGGCATGTAAATTTACCAAGGAGGCTCAATTGCCCCTCCCGCTAGAGACAAAAATGGAGTATCTATCAATTTTTACAAATAAAATTTTTGCAGTCATAAAAAGAGAAAAATAATTGATACAAGGTTGCTCGCGTCCATACCCTAGATTTTTGAATTTTTTTATGGAGGGGGTGTTTTCTTTGCATTTGTACCATGCTCAATCTACAAATTATGGCATCAACCCAAGCCTTTATCTCATATTTTGTCTTTCATATAGGTAAACCATATGGCTACTCAGATTTTGCCATAGTCATAAATGTAATCCCAAATCCAAAATGCCACAGGTACTCAAACTTCCCTTGCATTTGTGACCTCGATGTTATGGGTACTCAGACTTCCCCTGCATCCATGGCTCAAAACTCAACCACGATGTTTTTTCCCTTAAGAATGTCTTTACTCAGTCTACCATCCAATATTACCATATGCAAAAATAAAATAAACTGAAAATCTAAAAACAAAAATGACTAATCCATGCAAATATGGGCACCATCAGAGTCCCTGAATATTATAACCTAAAGAAAAAAATCATCCAAAAAAATATAAAAAAATCCAGATATCAGTAATACAGGACAAAAATAAAATTAATACGGAGACAGACACCCCCAACTAAAAATCTAGTAGTTTCCTCACTACATAAAAAATTAAGCATAAAGAGAGATAAGGGTGCTCCTTGAAATTGCATTGAGAAATGCTATCACTCTCGGTCTCTACATCATCATAAACATTCTTAGGATCAGAAAACTCGGCTGGGGCCTCATTGTCTCTCTCCACTTGGGAGGAAGGAAGTCTATCATGGGTTTTTAGGACCTTCCACAGGACCTTCACCCCCTTTCATATCCTGCTAAAGAATTTATCTCTTTTTTTCTCCCATTTTACCATCTTCTCATGTAAAACCCAGAGATCTCTATATGATGCTGCCAAGGATGAGTAGGGTCTCTAAAGCCTAGAAATGGTATCTCCCTTCTTTCACTGGTCCTCCCAATACTTCTCATAATCATATCGGGACACATACGAGTCATGGGCGGTGAAGGGTTCTCCCAACCCCTGGGGAAAACTTTACACGAGCTCCCTAATGGCTGCAATATCAACACCAATATCCTCAAGAGGCCTGGTGGTGGATGGTCTACAAGACTAAGGCTCCTCATATGTCGACTTTCCCAAATTGATCTTCCTCTTATTGCTTTTTTCCGGCATGCCCTCACCTCAAATTTTTAAAGGATAGATGGGGGTGCCAGGTCTCTCCCAAGTATCTCTGTGGTACTCCTCAACCCCGGCTTTCCTGTAAATATTAGTAATCATAGAGGGAAAGAAGAGATGCATACCACCCTAGTTCTTGAAAAATTTCATGTCAAAAAACATGAGCTGACCAATATTTAAAGGAATATCGTCTAGAATGCAAATAACCAGCTAAGCCCATAAATCTGAAAATATTGTCATGTGGGTAAAAGGGAAGACTCGGCTACATATGATGTTCAACCAAATTCGAGACTCGACAGTGAAGTCATTCATGATATATTTCTCTTGGTCACCACCCAAGAGACTTCCTTTATGGAACATTGTCTTTCTATTAACCAACATCCTGGATCACACCCTTTTTCTTTGAACTCACCCACATTTGCATTCGGAAGCTCATAGATATCATTGATTTTCTCTTCCCCAAAGTTCACCTCCTTCCCCCAGATCCTAATAATTATATTATATGGGTCTGAGAAAGGTACTATGCTATGATTAGTGTAGAACTCACAAAACCATTGCTCATTCGCCTTGCAAGGATCCTGGGTGAAGTACTACCACCCTATGGCCATAATACTATCAGGAAATGTTGGAAGCTTTTTCGGCACTTTCTCCAAGTATATTCCCCTCTTTGGGAGCATCTTTGTCCATGAGAGATCACCACAATAAAGAGTGTGGCACTCGGGTGCCATGAATCAGACTTGATTGTATTCTTCCATGATATGATCCCAAAAAACATGAGAAAAACACGAGCACATTAATCATTGACATTTACATGCACAAAAAAGCCATGTTGTTCACTAAATCTCATGGGATGGTTACTCGATGGTGTTTGGACAAAAATTTGAAGTGCAGACTTTTTGGCACAGACAAAAAATTAGCCTCAGTTACCACAATCGCGGGCCATAGGGCTGCAATTGCGGTACCTGAGACTGGTTTCATGCAAAAGTTTTCGATGTCCAAAAATTCAAGTCTTTAGCCAAAACATGTTCTACAACCATAATTTGCACTAAAATCATTGAACAAGATTATTAGGTACTCAATTATGCCCTTTGAATGTAAAAACACTAGTGAATACTCAGTTGGGCATTTGATTGAGCACTTGGTATGCACCCTTCATTTTTCTCAACTTCACGCAGAATATGGGTACTCAAAATTCCCCATTCATGTGCACACCATATTCTAGCAACTAACCACCACTCAAGTTCATTTCAACACAAATTTAACATTTTAAATCTTAGATTCATGCCTTTCTTATAATATGCATTCTATGGCCTATTTTCAACAATTAAAGCATGGATTTAAGACACTTACCAAAGGGAAATGATGAAATAGGATTCTCTAATGCTATTAAATGCCTAAAGTGTGCCCAAGAGTGGGTGCAATTTAAGAGATAATTTGAGAAAAGAGTGTGAGGGAAATAGGGCATTCGGATGGTCTTTTAAACTGAGTTGACCACGATCATAGTCAGGAGTCCACGATCGTAGACATGTGGGGGGCTGCGATCATGGCCAAGGTCTTGCAATTGCGGTAACTGAGGGCACTCTGCACCTCTATTTTCCCCTGTTCAGCTTATTACTCATTTTGACAGATTTTTCTCTGCCCAGATCACTAAGAAAAAAATTTACACTTTCCATTTCTCAAACTCATTCAACTTATTCTATAGTTCCACAAATGAATGGATTATTCAATTGAAAAAATTAAAATCTACACTACGAAATTAAAAATATAGGATACGAGCCACTTTTGTGGCATTTGTGGGTTTTCTCCCATATAGTGCGACGTCTTCCATCTTTTGTAAGTTGGACCCTCAAATGACCCATTCTTCACTTTCTCTCCTCAACACCTATCATCGACACCACCTTAATTTGCATGGGTTGCTTCTTTATTTTCCCCACCCGGAATGGCACATCCCCATTATGTACTCTAAATCTTATTTCCCCAAGCTCCAAATCTATAATGAACCTTCCGGTTGTAAAAAAAGGTCATCCAAGGATAATAGGCACCTCTTGGTCCATCTCAAAATCTAACACTACAAAATCTACCAAGCATGAATTTATCCACTTTTACCAATACGTCGAACAAAACACCAACCAGTTTCTTTATGGACTGGTCCGACATCAAAAACTTCATCGATGTTGGAGTGGAGGTGTTCAATCCAAGCCTCCGATATATTGCATAGGGCATGAGATTAATACTCTCACCAAGGTTATATAAAGCTTTTTCAAACTTATGTGGCCCGATGGTGCATGGAATGGTAAAGGCCTCGAGGTCTTCTTTCTTTTCTGCTATTTTTCTACTCATGATAGAACTACATCTATGGGTGATTTCAATGGTGTCACTTCCAAAAGGCTTCTTCTTCGACATCATTTTTTTTATAAACTTAGTATACCTCAAAATATCTTGGATAGCCTCAGGTAGTGGGATATTGATAGAGTGGTTTCTAAGCTTAGTCATGAATTTGTTGAGCTTGTCAGCATCCTCTTTCCTCTTAAGACTTTGTGGAAATAGAAGGAGGACTTTCATGGTGGGAAATATATCATCTTGTGGTTTATCGTTCTCAACCACCTCTTTATCCATTTCCACCGATTCTTTTTCAACTTTTTCATTTTGAGATGTCGGGGGACTTTCTTTTGACTCAACCGCAACCTTTGTCTTCACATTCATTAGCTAAACCTTGGGCTATTTTTCACCCACATTTTCTCCCTCAACTTCCTTCAAATGATCACCAAGAGTCATACCACTCCTAGTAACTATTGCCAATACTTGAGCTTCATATTTTCGGTTCACAATAGTGTCACTGGGAAGACCCCCTTAGGTCTAGCATTAAATTGAGTAGAGATTTTCCCAATTTGTAGTTTCAATTGTTTGGTAGTAGTGGAGTGGGAAACAATCATTTGGTTGAGTTTTAAAAAATTGCCTTTCAATTCATTGACCATTTAGTCCATTCCCTCTACTTTCATCAAAATTCTTGCCAAGACATATTCAGTTTTGTATTTATCAGGGTCGACGGTGCTACCTTCTTTGTTATTTGCCCTGTCATGCGGAGGCACATAATGGTCATAGTCATGGTCTCTATCTCTCCAGTCACGGTCACGATCTCTATCCTTTTTATTCTAACCTTGGTTCCCACCTTGCCTTTGATAGGCGGGTTGGGAAACCCTCCAATAATTGGACAAATACCAAATCTCCTCATCAAGCTTCTTGGCCTCTTCATCATCATAGGCCTTGGATGCCATGACATTCACTGCTTTTGTGGATGCACCCATCATATGTTTCATCAAAAGCTCCAATTGAGTCATCATTTTTTCCATATTCTTCTCTTTCTCCCCATCTCTCTTTTTTTTCCTTGTAAACAGCGGAGGTAGTAGGAGATTCTTTTGGTACCTCGGTATCCTGGGTATGCCACCCTTGGTTTTGGTTGGTAACTTCATCAAGAAAATCTGAATCCTCATGTTAAGTCAACTTCACAAGACATCCCCCACTGCATTGTCTACCATCATTTTATTAAGCGGATCAAGAGCCCAGTAGAAGATTTGGAGAAATATATTCTTTGGGACCTCGTGGTTTGAACAATGCAAGAGTTTGCCGTTTAATATTTCCCATACCTCGTACAAGGGCTCTCCATTCAATTGCCTAAAGTTCATGATCTCATCACGCAATTGGAGCATTTTTTATGGTGGAAAATACTGATCAAGAAAGACCACGGTGAGTTTATCCTATGAAGTGATTGATCCAATTGGAAGAGAGTGAAGTCATAATACCGCCTCTCCCATTAGAGAAAATGGGAAGAGACGAAGTCGGATGGACTCTTGGGTTATATGTGCAATATCAAAGGGAGCACACACTTTGATGAAGTTCTTCAAATGCAAGTTGGGATCCTCATAGGTTAGTCCCCCAAAAAGTTCCTTTATTTGTAGCATATGCCACATGACGCTCTTGAAATGAAAGACACCGTTCCCCTGAGTAGGTGGGATACAAAAGGCATTAAACGACCAAGGTCATTGAGTTGCTCCTCGTTGTCAAGATAGCCATCGAAAGAGCCAGCAATGCTTGCATTGTCACTCATAGTTTCATGAACACTATGGGAATCACCTAAAAAAGAAAAAAATAACAACCAAGATAAATGCAAACCACTACAGGTGTACCCAAAGTAACATTCAACACTGCATAAGTGAAAAATAAATTTCACTCACCGAAAACGGCGCCATTTTGATAACGCTCACCTATACCATCGAAATTGGTAGAGGATGGTTGTTCTTAATAGCTCAACTTATGTTGAGGTTGAATCCACGAGGAGCAAAATTAGATTTCTAGTCCTATTGGTGTTATGCTACTAATAAGTTACCTGTAATGTGGATAAAACAAAACTCATGAATAAAAATTAGGAGGGGGGTGATTTTATTAAAGTGTTTGTCAATAAAAAATCAAATTAACAAATTAAACAACAATTGCGATCTAAATTCAATTTGAGAGGAATCTTGGAATTATGTCTACCTTAGGGAAAATTATGCATTGGTACATGAAGATTTAGTGTACATACTAGTTATCGGCAATGGGGTAGTCTAGGTTGAAGGTCCTTGAGGCTAGTTTATCAAGAAAACCTCATGGATATCACTCGTTGACTCTTTTGAGTACCTAACAGGTGTGTTAATTACAACCACCAATTACCTAAATTGGGCAACCCTATTTCTAGGAAGATGCCTAAGATATAGTCAACTTCCTAATCACCCTTATGTCTAAGATAGTGAAAATTAGCAAAATACATCCATTATTTGTCAACTATTGCTTTCTCACCCATATCCCTCTTTCAAGGATGATATAGGTTCCAAGAATTCACCCAAACCCCTCTTTCAAGGTTAGTGTGAGCTTTCAAGAATTTGGCGTTTTCACCCACAAACCCATTTTAGGTATTTGGGGCTTTGACCCACAAATCCCAACTAATTAAACCAAGCAATAGTGAAACCCATCATCTACAAACTAACATATACACAAATACATCACAACCCACTCATAATTGCAACTTAGTTCAACATAATCCCAAGACAATGAAAGTTTAGCTCCTCATGAAGAAAAGAGAAAGAACTATACCATAGGGATTATTCAAAGCATCAATTCTCCAAATCAAAATACAATTGTTTCCCAAATTAGGATTTAAAACTTCAAATACAAAATATTCCAAGAGTGTAGAATGCCAAAAAGAGAGAGTTTTAACCTCTAAAAGGAATTGGTTTTGGCTGAGAGAAATTACAGAACTGCCCCTCGGCACATTTCTATGTAGCCGCAACTGTGGCTACTGTGATCGCGGTACTTTAACCTGGCTTGACCGAGATTGCAGCCTATAAACTGTGATCGTGGTAACTGAGGCTAGTTTCTGCTTCAGGTCTTTTAGCTACACTTGTTTTCTCCTTTTTTATCCTTTTCAGCTCGCATCTATATCTTTTCATTTTGTAACCTGTATGCCTAAAAAATGTTGAAATTAGTGCATTTAATCACAAATATGTCCCATTGATAATTCAAATCATAGTAGTGTGCATGAATGATAATTGAAAATAAGTGGTAAATTCACCACTCATAAGTGCCTAGCTCAATATCAATAGAAAAATCAATATCACAATCCAAAGGCATACCAGGAAAATCCATAGGGAACACATCCTTGAATTCACGAAAAATACAAAAAAAATCCAAAGAAGGAGGTGAACCCATACTAGTATCACGAATATGAGCCAAATAAGATAAGCATCCTCTCTCAACCAACCTACGAGCCTGAACACATGATATGATCCTCTGGTCCCGAATGAAGCGCACCCTTCAAAGATATCCTTGGAATACCCAACGATGCTAATGTCACAGTCTTAGGAAAAATAATATAGGATAGCATGATAAGGAGCAACCCAATCCGTACCCAAAATAACATTAAAATTAACCATATCTAATGAAGTAAATCTACCAAGGTCGCACACCCGATAAAAGTCACAACACAAGATCAGTACACCCAATCCATCACTAAAGAATCACCTACTGAGGTAGAGGCACAAATAGGCATGGCAAGAGGCTCACTAATAGAATCAAAACCCAAAGCAAAATACATAGACATATAATAGAAAGTCGATCTAGGAAAAATAATACAGATGTGGGTCTGAAACAAATGAGGAAGATACTTATGATCACAACATCTGAAGCCTCTGCCTTAGGTTTGCTTGTTATAGCATAGCACTACCCACAACCACCAACTGCCTAAGTGGACCTACGACCACCACCACAAGATCCACTACCTCTGCCCCTCGTACCTCTAGAGCACCTCTAACTCTCATAGATGAAATAGAAGTAGCTCTAGTCACATAACATGGATAGTTCTTGGCTACATGGCCAATCATATTACATAAAAAGAAAACCTTACATTTTGACTCAATAGAAGAAGGTACAACTGGGCCCAAATGAATACCTTGAATTGGTGAACCAAAAATTCCACCATCCGAACTATGCAAAGCCGCCTGCACCGGCCTACCCTAATATCCATGAAAACCTTTAAAATCTCTACCATAAGAAACCTGACCTCTAACATCACCAAAATGGCGCACCTTTTGGGTGCCTTCCTAATAAACCCGAAGAATACACTTAGTCATCTTAGCATGATCCTCTATACTCCTAAAAGATTCCCCAAACACAGCCATTTATGATGTAGCCAACTAAAGGGAGACATCAAAACCCTTCACAAATTCCAAATCTTCTCAAACTCGGTGGAAATATTTGCATTGGAATACATAGACAAGGCATGGAAGCATGCCTCATACTTTTCTACAGTCATGGAGCCCTACTCAAGAAATCAAACTCATAACACATTTGATTCCTCAGACAGTAAGGCACAAACCTCTCCAGAAATGCATAGAAAAAATGATCCCAAGTCATATCAGGAGAATCAAGAGGTCTGCAACTAACCAGTGACCTCCACCAATATCTAGAAGCATGTTTCAACCAATAGGTAGTATAAGCAACCCTATGCAACTCAAGCGATATGCAACTTCTCTTTATAATTGATCAGGAACTTATAGGCATTCTCATCAACAACTCCACTGAATCTAGGAGGACCTAAGTGAGTAAACCTCACAAATCTCTTCTGATCCTAAGAAGACATAACAGTACCCATAACAACAAGAGACATAGTGAATCTAGCAGGCTACGATCCCAACTGAGGAGGTAACATAAACAAAGGCTGAACTCCCAATCTCTTAACACCATGCTTAGATATCGGTGCTAAAATAATAATAAGACTCAGAGTCTGAGGAATACCCAAAACAAAAGCAGGTGCAACAGGTAGATCCAGACTTGGGATTACAGGAACACCCAACATAACCAAAAGATAACTCTCTAAGCGGGTCAGAAAATGCCCCAACAACCCTTCAAAGACTAGGGTAGATGAACTATGAGGAATTGGAGTAGAACCCACACCTCCAAATTGCTCATCACAAGGCTCATAGGAGAGTCCACTAGCACTCCTCCTAGATGGGGATGAACCACAGGCCCGTCCACTCCCTCGAGTCCGTCCACGACTTGAGGCTCACCTTCTAGGAGAAGACTCTACATATCTGACCTTGTAGGATCTAGTCAACACCATCTGCATAGAAAGAATGAAATACAACTTAGAACCCAAGGTTTGAAAGAAATTTATAAGATAAGGAATAAAATAAGGAAAGTTTCCTAAAGAAATCCTATAGACTTTCAAATATAGATACAAAAGTCTACATGTTAATCTGCGAGACTCTATTGGACATCCCATTCTTGCATTGTTGAGACCAATGAAAACTTGGCTGCTCTGATACTAATTTGTCAAGACCTAAAATCCAAGGGTTATGATGGAACTCATTATGGAAAACCTTGACTTGTAAGCATATTATACAAACTAATACACAAAGGGGAAGAGATAGAAATACCCCCAAGATAAGGCTTCTAGAATAAAACCAAACCATATTACTATAATATATGTGGAAAGAATATAATCAACACTACATCCATAATTTCCCAAAACCTAATATCAACAATAGAAGAACATATCTTGTACAACCCGATTCCAAATGAAATACATAAGATGTCCAAAATATAAGAGGAACTCTATCCTTGATATGATAATAAAGATAGTTTATACGAAAGGTAGTATAATATATCTGGATGCCTGAAAGTCAACCACTACCTTGAAGGCACCAGATATCACCCTAATCAACCAAGATGGGGCACACTCAAACTAAGAACTGCACTAAAAGAGCACAGAAAGCATGACTACGATTCACTTGTATTCAGTAGGTATCATAGGACAACTGAGCAAAGTAGAAAATAAAGAATACAAAATATACACTAAGGGCACATCACCTACAATAGAAAAATGTCCCACAACGGTAGCCCACACCACTTGCACTAATAGTTCTAGTATACATATCACATATATTGCAACAAAACAATTAGGTAGAAAACAAATATACATCATATCACATACTCTTAAAAATATGGAAGAACATGTATATAAAACATAGTCAGGTATGCTTAGCGAAAGATAGAACACATAAGGGTATGAAAAGTCAATATGAAAATTCAATCACAATATGAACATAATAAACTAAGTGCAACATATAATAAGATGATGATGATAATTCACGAGGTCGTCGTGCAACCTCAATTTACACCCATGAAAGAAAGACTCTCAAAGTAGGACCCATGGAGGATTCTTGAATCCATATACATCCATATATCCATATATTCTCCTTGGTACTTCCTTTAGGGAGGGTTTTATAAGGTGTCATAATATCTTCTTCTTGGCACTTCCCTCCGGAAGGTTTTTATAAAAGGTATTGCCAGTGTTTCTTAGATGTTGCCATAGTGGAACCATTTGTTTCAAGAATGAGTATGATACAAAGATGTAATGCTCATAACCAATTACAATAAGTATTTCCACAACAAACTACAATTATATATTTCCATAACCGATCATAATTTTACATTTCCATAACAAAGTGAGCTAATATCCACCAATTATTTCCCTTCATCCATGAATTTCCACATGTTTCATATGCTAACAAGTATGAATATATCACAATACACCAACAGTAAAACAAAAAGCCATTTTCAAAAACGCAATATAACTAACTACTCACATGTATTTTAGGCTATCATATCACATAGGACCCCACACAGTTATACATTTTGCATAATATGTCAATTTCAACAATTACATCATATATAGGCCCCACACAAGCACAACACATAGATAGCCATTTATCAAGATTAGTTCCCACCCTCAACATGCATTTTGTTTTAATATTTACTACCTAATCCAGTCTGAAAGAGTTAAGTCATAACCTACCTCAAAGGCCGAAATTGGTCTGCAACACCTTAACCGCAAAGACATACTTCTCAGGAACAGTCTTGAAATTAACTAAAACCAAGAAATATAAAATCTATGCATCAAAACAAGGCTAACAATACCCATATTGCCTACTTTTTGTTTGAGGTCAAAATGGACTCCTAAAATAGATTATCAAAAAAAAGGGAAAAATAATAACTTTATTTCAAAAACATATTCCCCATACCTTTAGGAATATACAGCTGAAAACCCAAGTCAAATTGAATCAAAATGAGGTTCAAATCAAAGAAAAGCCTTTTTTGAGGTTACCAGGTAAAATCTTTGAAATAAAAATTAAAATCAAGAATTGAAGTTTTTTTAAAGATAAAATTGGGGAAAAACTAGTAATTATATGATTAAGAACATTATTCAAGTGAAAAGGTTTAGATATGGGGCTAAATCAAGTACTAAGGTTTTGGGGTTTTTGAATAATTAATCAAGAAATTTGATAAAGAAAAGGGTGAATTCTGACCTTATATCTATAAGAGAATAAAGAAATAGATGTTAATCTAGCTTCCCAAGCACCCACAAGCTTCACTTTTAAGCTTTCACACTATTTTTAGGTTTAGCACTAAAGAGCAATGATGAAAATTGAGAAAAAATTAGGCAAAAGAAGCTATATATACATATTAGGTTACTCGGTGCATAAGGCATAAAACACATTCCTCAAATGAGTTTTACCCTTTGTGATCCAGGCTGCTGGTGCCACTTGGTACATCGGATTTTCTAAGTATAGAATGGATATCGAAGGGGTGTCGGATATTCGTTTGGAATCCAATTTATGCAAATGAACCATGTAATCACACTAAATTCAACACTCCAGACTCAATGGAGATATCAAAATTTTGGAAAAACATCATTTTCACAAAGTCAACTCCTAAAATCCAAAATCACAATTTTCCAAACATAGGTCAAAATGAGATTTAAAAGCCATAAAACCACACCAATTATGTTACTTCACTAAAATCAACGTTCTGAATTTACTGGCATAGTTCGTTCAGCCATCCATCGCATGGATCAAATATAACCACAAAAGTCTAAAATAAGGCTCTTAAAAGATCCAAAAGCAACAATATAACACAAATGATACCAAATTACATCAAGAACTGTTCCAATCACCTCCACTCCCAAAAATACCATAATACAATATAGCGAAGGGTAAAATTGTCAAATCACACAAAATAAAAAATTTCACATATTTTAAGTCTTTACAAGTTTGTAGTGGACTACTGAATAATACATGTTTTGTACTCATACTATACTTCTCTAGCCTACAGATCAAAGTAAAAGTTCTCACCTTTGTTGTGTACATCGTGTGAAGCTTCTATGGATCAAAGATTTAGGGTGAGTTCTTGGCATTCAGAGTATTACTACTCTCGGTTTTATGGACTAGACTGATCTCTATGTTGTATTAAGAGATGAGTTATACATGTATATTTATTTAGTATTTCATTTTGTACTCTTATTGTATTAAAATCTTTTGTACTAACTTTGCAAGGTTTTAGGACTACTACATATGTATATATTATCCCTTGTACCATATTTATTCCACTTCTTTCTTTTATTTTGTTGGATAGTCCATTACTAGTGGTTTTGTACTATGGGACAACTTACCTACTGGTGGTTTATAGTAGGTTCCATCATGACCTAAAAAATTAGGTCGTGATAAATTAATATAGAGCCTAGGTTTACTAGTATGTTGGTACAAGATCTAAGTGTCTAGTAGAGTTTTACAGATTGGTTTTATGATGTTTGTATCCTATCTTCTTGAAGCTACAGGGCATTTTGATAAATTCTATTCTTGACTCCTTATGGTGTGTCCATATTTCAATGAGCATCAAGTGTATTCTTTGACGCTATTTTGTCCTTGATGGATGATATAAGGTTATTGATGGATACATATAGAACTTCGACATGAGTTTCTTAAGATTTTATGAAATATTGAACTAGGGAGTCAAAGGTTAACATCAAAGATTGTCAGTATCATATCAAGGATTTGGGGCCAACCTAGGCTCAGATAGAGTTTGTAACTACTTTGGCCTTTCAATATTCAGCATTAGGCATCTTAAGTCTTATTATGGGCACCTCATAACTAGATATGAGGTTTGGTTCATCTAGTATTTCTAAGGAAAAAGTTGGATTTATCGGTGTTCATCAATATTTTGTATGGTTTCAGAGTATGATTTTGGGTTTCCTCAGTAGGCCATGCATATTCCAATATTTTGTATAGTTTTAGAGTATGATTTTGGGTTTACTAAGTGGGTCAGGCATATTCCTATGATGTATCCTTCAGAGATTGAGATGGTGTATGGATTTATTAGAGGATTAGCCCTACCACTCTATTAGTATCAAAATATTTAATAGTAGTTAGGTATTTCTCTCCCAAGTTGTTGATCCTGTGAGGTCCATAAAAAGAGCATATATTGAGACTTATGTAGGTGGTAGTAAAAACCCATGTTATTAGTACTATATTATTGGCATTCTATGCAGTAGTGAGGGTCCTCCTAGTAGAGATCAGCTTTACATGCAACCTATTAGTTCTACGCAGGTAGTATTTTCTATTATAGATGGCTCTTAGATCAATTGTGGTGATCATAGCGGACAGAGTTCTTATTAGACCTTGTGAAATATTTGGTATAGGTCTTTAAGTTGTGGAGGCCTTTCTGGATCAGTGGGAGTAGTACCTCAAAGTATTTCAAAAGTGTTCCATGGTTGTGGTGAGATTGGTCATTGGTCTAAAGAGTACCTGAGATATGAGCTAGTTGTTCAGATGGAGTTAGCATATGTTTTTTGTCATCTTAAAGTTAATAAGGAGTGTTATGATTGCAGAGAGAATGGTCATTTTAGTAGGGAGTGCCCCTAATTTTAGTTGGCCAGCAAGTTGGGGTCAACCTTTGTTTCTCACTAGGTTAGGGATTTAGGGGTTTTCTAAGACTACAGAGAGGTCAGTCATTGGTCCAGAAAATGTACCCGACATGGGATTTCTAGTCATTCAGAATATCTAGAAAATTTCCTAGTGTTTTGAAGCCTTTAGATATAGGTAAGTGCACTTAGTACCTCAACTAATGATTCAGATGCTCAATTTGAGTTTGGACCCACTCAGATTTGTACTCCTTTGAGCACGTCAGTCTTGTGACTTCGAGTTCCACTATTACAGGTGTGTCTTTCATTTTCTGCCATTAACTTTTCATTTGAGTTTATTTTTTTACTATGATGAACTTCAACAATTGATCTTGAATCTTGAGTATTATGAGAAAGTGAACTATGACATCATATGTATAGATTTTTTTATACCCATTGATGATTATATGCCATGGTAGGTTTGTACTGATTGTTGTATTCTTTGGTATAGAGTTCACAATTGTATGGAAACCCCTATAGATGATTTTTTAGTAGTGGATAGGGCCTATTGGTATGGATATTTCCCTTAGGGTATAGTATTTGTGTTCGAGTCCTAATTACTATGGCATATTGGTCTTCATATGACCCTAGAGTGGTACTTGTTGTTGATTTTCATTTTTTGTTACACTTACTTTTACACTGGTATTTCTGTTGCCATTGTTTAATGTTGATCGATCCTTTCTTGATAAATGGCTAGACTGGTATTATCTAGAAAAAATTTGATTTTCATCATCCTAGAAAGCTAACTCAGTTAGATGGATTCTCTGTTATATTTAGATGAGGTTGGTCATTTTTCTATTTTATTTACCATGTTAGGTTGGATATTGAGTAGGCTATAAAAGTAAAGGTAGTCCCTTTCTTGGATTTTAATGGTTCTAGAGTTGGCAATTTTGTTATATGCCCATTTCTAAGTTAGATTTTCTAGGATTGGCTTTTGTTTTGCGAAGATTTTAGCACCAGCTATTCTTCTCTATATAGCCCATTTTTGGGGTTGACCAGTTTGGTGTCTGTTCTTCCAATTTGGCTAGTTCATCACCCGATAGTTGTCTTAATACTGATGTCGAAAGGTCTTGGGCATCCCTTTCAAGTTGATTGAGTTCGTCTCCTGATGATAACTTGATCTTGGTAATTGTATGGAGTTGGGAACTTTATTCTTATTATAATGTGGTTCTTATTCTAGTGATGTTAAGGGAAATAGAGTTAGGTGATTTTTCATGTTACATTTTCTTAAGTTGGTAGGTTGGGTATTCACTGATTTGGATGGCTCATTGGATTAACTTGTTTTTGTCTAAGGTTGCAATTCTCTGAGTTGCTAGAGTTTTCGCTAATACTAGTTTGGGTTACCATCTTGGTCAGTTCTTGGGTATGCTTTGATGATTCATTCTCACTGAAAGATATAGATTTGATTGCTTATGCTTCCAGCATATGGTTTATCTCTCATTGTTATATTAATTCTCAGCATTATTTCAATTTTGGTCCTGGCAAGGATATAGTTGGGATATGACTAATCCTAGATAGAAAGGATGAGTTGGGTATTTTCCCTTGGTTTAGACTTGTGTCTTTAATTTTGGATTGGATGCCTTGGGATGACAGCTTGAGGGTTTTGATGCATTTTAGTAGTTGGGTGTTGCACATTTATAGGTTTGGTTATAATTGAGATAGCGGTTCAACTTTGGTTTTGAGATTTCAACCAAGAGTTGTAACTTTGGTTTTGCGATTTCAACTAGGAGTTGTAAAGTTTGGCTGTAGTCTTGGCTTTCAGATTATCTCCGTAGGGATTTCACTTATAGGCTGGCTATGCCTACAATTCATTTATTTGTTCGGCCCTTTCCAGTTCAAATAGATGGTGATTGATTGAGTTACAAATGATAGCCCATTGGCACTTGATGATGGTTTTTTCTGCTTTTGAACTTGATTTTCTTAGTTTTTGCTGGAATTTGGATTGTCATCTTAGAGAAAGATATGTACTCCAGTTGGATTATGCACGACTTCTTCCTCAATTGGTTGGACATGTTGGAGCGAATCATTTGGTTTTGTGAGTTTGTGCTTTGAACTTCTAACCATCAGTTTTGAGGGTCATCCTAACCCGTTATAACATTGGCATAGATTTTAGACTTTGACAATCTCCTATTTCTTCCCAAATAGCTGCTAATATGATTATTTTAATGCTTACAATTATGAATTATCAGAGGATAAACTTTTGTTCTATGAGGTCATGTGATAGGGTTGTACAGACAAGAATCGAATGATATTTTTGGTGGTTCATAGTAGATATCAACTTTGGGAAGGGAAAAGAGGGTTATATTTGGATATTGGAGTTAGTCACATGGTTCATGCCTTGAATTTCCTTGGCTTGGTTGAGTTTTTTCTTGGTTGTGCTAGTATTTGTGTGGTGTCTATGTGTTGTGTCTTGGATTTGCGTACATCAACCTTCCTTAGTTATATTAGAAACCATTTAGTTGTTGAGGTCGAGTTTTGGTTATTTGAGAAGTGAAGAAAGGAGTTTGGTTGAAAAAAGGAAACCTATGCAATATCCTTTAAAATCATTGTCTCCCCATAGAGGTTAGCTGGGGTAGTCTTGCTTGGAGAATGTGGGGCCAGTACCTCACCCCTTTGAGCTTTCATGCTTTTTCTATCCATTGACTTTTGCATATAAAAGTCCTTTTACTAGTGAATTTTGTAATTTCCCTTTATGTCATTTCCTCAATTTAGGCATATACGTGGTATTTTGAGCCTTCCCACATTTGCTATAGTTCATTTGTGACTTATCAGAACTGTCGGATTGGTTATTGGACAGTTCATTTGGGTTTTAGGATCATTTTCTTATTTTAGAGGTTTTATTATTAAGGAATTTGTCTCAGACCAAAACTCCTAGTAGACAACCTCGAATGAGAATATCAACAGTGCCATTAGCTTCTACACATTAATTTTAGGCTAGGGGAACCTTTGGTTCAGATACCGAGGCATTTAGACTCATTTTGGGTATTGATTTGATTATATGAAAATGGAACTATAGGTGTGGGCCTTATATTTAGTCAAAACAAACTTGTATAAAAGTTCTGATAGTTTTATTAAGTCTAGAATGTCAAAATTGGTGTGGTAGAATAGTTTGTTTGAGTGCATGGGGTGGCACATGAATACCGAGCACCCAATTAGAGTTCATTTAGGACATAGAAAATCTGATGCATTAGATTGTTGGTGCAATTGCTTAAGCGGTTCTTTGAGGCATCAGGTTTCTTGTACAACGTCTTAAGAAACCATTTGACTGCTTAATCGGTTACCACTTTTGCAACATTAAGTCACTTTAGCGTCATTTTTTATTTGTCCAAGGGCCACTTAAACGAACAGTGTCCACTTTAGCGGACCTCTTTAGCAGCCCAAGTGTCGTTTTAGCCGCCTTTATTAGGAAACTGTTTATAGTAAGGCATAACTTTTACTTGCAAACCTGAATGTATCAGACGCCAATATAAATACCAAACTTAAAACATATTGTTGGGCCCACAAAAAGGGGTCCAAACCAACAAAGATTTGTATAAAAATTTAAGGGGGGACATGGTCAATAAAGAATAGTCCAGCATACTAGTTCAAGAGCACTTTAGCAGTCGAGGCACTGCTTTTGCGACAATCACTTAAGCGATTTGGTAAACACTTATATGGCATATGGGGATTATTAAATCCCCTATCTTTACCCAATTTTTCATTATTTTCTTCACTATTTTTACGCCATTTTGAGAGCTTAAAGAGGGGAAAAAGTAGTTAATCATCCATTGAAGCTAAAGTAAGTTAGCCTAACACTCCTTAGTCATTTCCCATTATTTTTCCCATCAATTTCCATCCCATTTTGTGGTAAATTCTTAGGTATTAGTTCTTTAAATCCCTAGACTTTAGGGATTGATTTGGGCCCCAATTTATGTACCATTTGTGCTCAACTTTTGAGCACACATTCCTTGACCTTCGAGGTACCTCGTGATAGATTTATTTGTAGGCCGTGCAGGTCCATTCCTTACATGAATTCTAACGTGAACCTTTATATAGAAATATGGATCTCATTTTTCTCCTAATGACGTATAGGTTACTAGTTTGTTAGCATGACGATGTTTTGGGATCTTAGAGCAATTGCGGACCATTTGTGGATAACTCCAAACTTGTGATTTGGCATCGAGGTAGGCTTTTGTCTATCCTTCTTCATGAGATAGTGTATGATATATATTGCATATGATATATATTTTATGATAGGTAAGAATGTTAGGATATAATTATGGGTATGATACTGTGACTTAGCCTAATTTATTAATTTAGGGATAAAAAGGTGAAACGACCCTTAAGATGAAGTACTAGTTATGATTATAGGATCCTATTACTCTAGATTACTAGCATGTTGAAGATAGTTGAGGCTAAGGATCCTTTAGTATAAGGTTTACTACTTGACTTGGTGGATTATCATAGATTCCTAGATTATAGTAATGATATTATTCTAGGTATATGTATTGGGCTCGAGGTTGTGGTTACTATACCAGTTGGACTCTAGGTAAGTATTCTATCATTACCAAGGGCGTGATTTTAGTCTATGGATGTTTAGATTCTTATGGTTATATTTTTTGGATATTGGTGATGGAATGAATATATTATGGTACCTTCATGCTTAATTAGTGGTACAATTCCAACTAAAATCTTTGTTTTACTACTATTTTCCTAATAAAGGATTTATTCCCACTTTCCACTTTTAAAATAGATTCTCTCATAACGGGAATTGTACCACCTTAATGGATGATTTATGAGATTTTTGAAATAAAAATGATGCCTTAGATATTTAACCGAGATAAATTTTAGTCCATGGTTTTACCATAATGTAACCCCCTGGTTTTTGGTCCTTGAAATTTTTTTTATCTTTGAGCTTACTGTCCTCCCTATGGCTCACCTTACGAGTCATAGGGTATCATTGCGCATCTGAGGGACCCAATAATAGCCTTGCCAGTATGTTGTCCTTGAGTTTATGTCTTGACTATGACATGGACCCTATGAGTCATAGGGTCTCGTAATAAGTCGTACGGTGTGAATCATAAGAAAACCAGTGTACTATTCTTAAGTTCCTATTGTGACTGCTACTAGTATGATATGAGTCGTAAGGATTGGATACGAGTTGTATGGTACGACTCATAACTAGACCAGTGTAGGGTGACCCTGGACACTGTCCATACTATGACTGGACTAAACAATTCCTAGTGTGACCCTACAAGATGTGAGGTCACTCGTAGTGACTCTGCGTCGGTTTTCAGTCTTTTAATAAAGAGTATCCTAGTAATTCGCTCCTACCCCACTTAGCCCCCATGACTTAAAAACCTCTTTGGACTTCATTAGTATACTATTAACAATCAAAACATTCTCTCAAACTCTCTAAATTCTCTTAAGAATGATACTTAAGGTTTCTAAGAAGTTGATTAATTAGAGCTCCAAAGGTCAAATTCTCTCCATAAACCTTGATATTTCAGGCATATTACTCTTCCCCAACTATTATTTTGTAAAAGCATGTGTTAAAATAGTTATCCATGTGGTTTTGATGGTGGTTTTGGAATATGGGTTAAGAATTTTGAATGATTGTTGTTTTGGAGATGTTTCATGTTTACATATGCATTGTTTATGTTTAAATGGTGGTTTTGAATACAATTTTATGCATGAGCATTGTAAATAAACTAGGGTATTTCAATTTCCCCAAATTTTATGAATATTTACAATTGAATTGGTAATAACCCCAACCCAAATTTTGTGAAAGTTGTTTGAGCATGAGTATAATTGTACTGGACTATTTTTGGGACAATTTCATGATTTAAAGGGGTTATTGAAACATGATGGTTTATTTAATGAACAAAGGGAGTTAGTCTTTCCTAGCCTTTTATTAATGATCAAAGAGAGTTGTTCTCCCGAGTTAATGAAATTGATTGGGCATGTTGATGATACCTTGCAAGTATAGTTTGTATGAAGATACAAATAGTATATGCCTAAATGTGTACTATGATCCAATGAATAGGAATATGTGATAAATCTTTCGATAGTGCTTTCAAAGAAGAATATGTAGCTAGGTCGTGAAAGTGGAGGTCCTGTGGGACCAATACTGGAAACCGTATTTGGCAACACGGAGGATAAAAATGGCCTGGGGTTCTATCCCCGTCGCTTATGACCAGGAGGTTTGAGTCCACATTATTATTATGATTGGGAGGTTCGATTCCCTCATATTACATTACATAATCAGGAGCTTAAGTGACCTTAGTATATGATTGGTAGGTTTGAGTCCCCATATATCTATATGATATTATTCTATTATTCATGCCACTACACGCATTGGGGCTTGACCATGGGGTGAGAGTTGGGGCCTATATAGCTCGTGGGTACTATTAAATGATGATTAAGCTACACAATCCAGGTTAAAGTTTTAAAGTGCATGTCAAGCCTCGTTTCCTATCCCAACATGTTATATAAGTATATAGATATATGTATGCACAAATATATGTGAACATGTATATTGAGTTGAATAGAATTTATAATTATCATTATTTTATCCTTATCCCTGAGTTACATGCTAGTGCTCAACCAACTAACTATATTCGGATGTTGTATCCCTAAGTAATGTTGGCACCAGAGATACTTCTACTTTTACTGTGTAGTGTTAGGTGGATCGACTCAGTTCGTTGATCATTTTCAGTAAAGTGGTGAGCTTCTATTCTACAGAAGACTTGATCATTTCGTAGGTTTCTTTTCATAAACTAGAATTGAAGAGTTCATATTAACATTATCATTATCATTGTCACTTTCATTGTTAGAGTCGGGGGCATGTCCCAACACTATATTTATTTTGGTGTGTTAGATGACTTTGTGGAATACTGTGGACTTGGGTAGTAGTGTTGGTTCTTTTGGTTGGTTAAAAATTATCGTCTATAGACATATTTTAAATTCTTTGGGCTTACATTCTTTGATTTTTTTTATATGATTCAAATTCAGTCATTGTTGGAGGTATCGTATCCTATTTGGTTAGGAGCAGGAATGGTCTCAGGTCCTTATTGGACTTGATATGCCCGTCATGGCCAGGCCCTAGTTTGGGTCATGAAAAAGATGGTATCAAAACCTAGGTTTGGTGTTATTAGGTGTCCATAGAGTCGTGTCAAGGAGAGTCTTTTTTATGGGTGTGTAGTGCGTCACACTTAAAAGAGAGAGGCTATGAGTCATTTAGGAATATTTCCCTTCCTTGTGATCTACTTTCAGTCTATAGAATCTATGGTGTTGAAATCTCCTCTAATTCCAATTTGTTCTCTTTTCAGACCATGCCTCCAAGAAGATCTGATGCTAGTGGAAACCATTCTATCCCGTCTGAGGACAATGTTGACAGAGCTCAACCTACTTAAGTTGTTCAGACTCGATATAAGGTCACTACTTCGAATTGCCCTAGTGGAGTTCCACCAGTCCCTAGTGATCCTTTTCCCTCTAGTATCATCCCTGCTCAATCACCTCTAAGAGATATTACTAATGATGAGTCCTACCATTCTATTCATCCATTGACCCAGTCGGTGACATCTCAGTCATGTCAATTTGGTCCTCTTGTAGTTCTAATTTTTTCTTCAGCCACCAGGGTTGGCCAATATAAGAGGCTGAACCCTCCGATCTTTATTGGTACTGAGGTTAAGGAGGATCCTCAGGAGTTCATTGATAAGATGGAGAAAATTTTCCATGTGATGTATGCTACTGATGTGGAAGGTGTGGAGTTCACTACATATCAATTGAAGGATATGAAATATTAGTGGAATAAGGAGTGGGACTTGTCTAGGGGTGATGATGCTAAGTTAGCTTTATGGGATGACTTCTCTAGTGCTTTTCTTAATAGCTTCTTTCATCAGGAGATGAGGGAGGCGAAGGCTGAGGAATTATTGAATTTGAAGCAATGCAGGATGACAGTCAAAAAGTATGCCTTAAAGTTTCATCAGTTGTTGCGTTATGCTCCTGAGTTAGTATCTAGAATGAGGGCTAGAATGAGGAAATTTGTTTCTAGGTTGTCCCATGATTTTATTTTTGATAGCAAGGCCTCCCTATTAAACAAAGATATGGACATCTCTAAACTTTTGGTGAATCTGAAACAAGTGGAAGAGGAGAAGAAAAAAAAAGCAGAGATGAGTGAAAGACAGAACATGAAGTTTCAGTAGTTAGACCAAGGTGGAGGTCAGCAGCAAAGTGGTAGAGATGGGAGAAAATGGTATAAGAAGAAGTGGGGAAATTTTGGTTCCTATTCTACTGCAAGTACTTCGTATCCTAAGATGTCTGGTGATCACCATTTTCAGAGAAACAACGGTTCTAGGTCATAGGGTGCCTAGTCTCAGGAAGTAGGATTTAGTCAACCCTATCTTATCCCCCTTGCCATTTCTGTAGGCACATGCATCATAGATTTTGTGAGGAGGGGAGGAATAAATGCTTTAAGTATGGTAAGTTGGGCTACCTACAACGAGATGGTCCATAAGTTAGGGTTACTATCGGGGATGATAAAGTTTGGGCTGTGACATCTTTAGTTCCAACACCAAAAGGTGCTACTTCTGGCTTTGGCACTGGTCGAAACAGCCTCTTTGCTCTTGCCACTATTAGGAATCTAAAATTTCTCCTGATATTATCACTGATACATTACAACTCTTTTCCCATGATATGTATTTTCTGCTTGATCCGAGGTCTAATCTTTCTTATATGACCCCATATGTAGTTATTCATTTTGTTTTGGGTCCTGATTGTATTATTGGTTTCTTTTTGTGTCTACCCAGGTGGACTCCATCTTGTCTAGAAGGGTCTATAGAGGTTGTATGGTATCGGTTTGTGGTAGGAAGACCTTGGGGGATTTGATTGAGTTGGATATGTTAGACTTTGATGTGATCTTGGGGATGGATTGGTTGCACTCGTGCTATGCCTCTCTTGATTGTCAGACTTGAATGGTCAGTTTCTAATTTTTGAATGAGCTAGTGGTTGAGTGTGAAGGTAGTTCCATAGTGCCTAAGGGAAGGTTTATTTCGTAACTTAGAGCCTGGAAATTGATTTCCAAGGGGTGTCTTTATTATTTGGTCTAGGTTAAAGATACTAATTCAGAGGGTCCTTCATTATCGTTCATTCCCATTGTTAATGAGTTTCCCAAAGTGTTCCCCAATGATCTTCCTTATGTTCCTCTCAATAGGGAAATAGATTTTGGCATTGATGTCCTACCAGAAACTCATCCTATCTTTATCCCTCCTTATAGAATGGCTTCATCTGAGTTGAGAGAACTCAAGGAGTAATTGAAAAACCTTCTTGATAAGGGTTTTATTCATTTTTGTGTGTCTCCATGGGGTGATCCTATGTTGTTCATGCATAAGAAGGATGGGTCCCTTGGAATGTGCATAGATTACCGTTAGTTGAATAGGGTAATAGTAAAGAATACGTACCCTCTTCTGAGGATTGATGATCAGTTTGACTAGCTTCAGGAAGCTAAGTACTTTTCTAAGATTAATCTTTGGTTGGGTTATCATTAGTTACGGATTAGGGAGGTAGGTATACCTAAGACTGCTATCCAAACCTGGTATGGTCATTTTGAGTTTTTGGTGATTTTTCTTCTAGTAGACTAATGCACTGGAAGTGTTTATGGATCTTATGAATTGGGTATTCCATTAGTTTTTGGAGTTATTCGTCATTATTTTTATTGATGATATTTTGGTATATTCCAAGAATGAGGAGGATCATGTCGATCACCTCTGCACAGTGTTGAAGACTCTTAAGGATCAATGGTTGTATGGTAAATTCTCCAAGTGTGAATTCTGGTTGAATGCAGTGACTTATTTGGGTCATGTTGTGTCAAGTGAGGTGATCAGGGTGGATCCACAGAAAGTTAAGAAAGTTAAGAAATGGCCTAGACCCATGACTCCAATCGATATTTAAAGTTTCATGGGTTTATTCGTGGTACTATAGGAGGTTCGTGGAAAAGTTTTCTTTGATTGCTGCTCCATTGACTATGTTGACCCAAAAGAAGGTGAAGTTTTTGTGGTCTGATTCTTGTGAGGGTAGCTTTGAGAAGTTGAAGGACAAGTTGACTTCGGCTTTGGTTTTGACCCTACCTAAGGGTACTGAGGGTTTTATAGTTTATTGTGATGCATTCCGTGTAGGACAGGTTTGTGTGTTGATGCAGCAAGGTAAGGTCGTGGCCTATGCTTCTAGATAGTTGAAATTTCATGAGAAGAATTGCCCGACGCATGACTTAGAACTATTGGTTGAGGTATTTTCCTTGAAAATTTGGCGCCATTATTTGTATGGGATTTATGTTGGAATCTATTTAGACCATAAGAGTTTGCAATATGTGTTCACCCAGAAGAAGTTGAATCTCAGGCAGAGAAGGTGGCTTGAGTTGCTCAAGGACTACGATATGAGTCTTCACTATTATCCAGGTAAAGCTAACGTGGTTGTTGATTCTCTTAGAAGGTTGTCAATAGGGATCTTATGTCACGTCGAGGAGGAGAAGGAAAAATTGGTGAAGGATATTCACCGGCTGGCTAATCTTGGAGTTCATCTCTTGGACTCTGAGTATGATAGTCTGATGGTGCGAGAGGTGGTGAAGTTATCACTTTATGCTGAGGTGAAAGAGAAGAAGGTTTTGGATCCTATGTTAATGCGTATTAATGGTGACGTGGGCAAACAGAAAGTGATGGTTTCCGAGATTAGTGGTAATGGTATCTTGAGGTACCAAGGTAGGTTATGTGTTCCCAACATTGATGGGTTGCGAGTGAGGATCTTGGGTGAGGCTCACAAGTCTGGGTACACCGTTCATCTCGAATCGATGAAGATGTACCATGATTTGAAAGAGATCTAATGGTGGAATAACATGAAGCAGGATGTGGTGAATTTTGTAACCAAGTGAATGGTTTGTCAACAAGTGAAGGTGGAGCACTTGAGACCTGGTGGGTTGTCTAAAGAGATTGAGTTGCCCGAATGAAAGTGGGAAGTTATTAAGATGGATTTCATTACTGGTTTTCTAAGGTCTCGCCCTTAGTTTAATTTGATTCGGGTCATCGTGGATAGGATGACTAGGTCCGCCTATTTCCTACATATGAGAACTAATTACTCGGCTGAGGATTATGCAAAGATGTTCATTCAGAAGATCGTCAAGTTGCATAATGCGCCCGTTTCTATTATATCTGATCGTGGTACTCAGTTCTCCTCAAACTTTTGGAATTACTTTAAGAGAGATTTGGGAACTAAGGTAACCCTTAGCACTGCTTTCCACCCTCAGACGGATGGACAAGGGAAGAGGTCCATTCAGACATTGGAAAATATGCTCATATCCGATATGATCGATGTTGGTGGTAGTTAGGTTGATCATTTGTCCCTCATTAAGTTTTCATATAATAATATCTACCACTCTAGCATTGGGATGACACCGTTTGAGGCTTTGTATGGTAGGAGATTGACACGACCCAAACTAGGGCCTTGTTGTAATGGGCATCCCAAGTTACACCAGGACCACTCTCGTTACCCAACCCAACCTCTAAATACACATACCCTAAGTCAGATAAATTCTGAACATATAACAAGATAGCGTTTATTTCAATTCCAGACTCTAGGATAGGTCAATGACCCATGACCAATCCAACCAAATCCAACCATCCATTATCCAACCCACATCCAAAACCAAAACAAAACCATAAACCAGTCCATAATCCTATACCAAATGAGTTTCATTATAAATATATATATATATATATATATATATATATATATAATCCCAAAACATACAAAAATGGAACAGTCATAAATACAACCAAATGTTATCAACCCCAATACTAATGCCAATACTAAGGCTAACACGACTGCCGACACCACCCATACTAAATTAGAGTAGTTCCACAAAGCCTCTAACCAAAAGTGAAACAATATCTGATTGGGACATGCCCCCAACCATGGACAAAACCAAGGTCTATGAAATAACCAAAGTATGTAAAAACATCCATGACATGAAATAGAGCCTTCAGGAATATGTAAGCTCACCACTTCAATCCAACCGAGCTGATCGCGAATCCGATCAATAAGCAGGGGGAGTAGAATAGCCGGTTCCTGTATTATGCCGGGATACAGACGCTCGGAGATGGGTTAGTGGGTGAATGCTAGAATGTACTCAGGATAAGGATAAAATAATGCCCACCTTTAAAACCAAGTAAACCAACCATATTCTTTCACAACTATATATGCATATATATAACCATTCTGGGAAAGGGAATTGGGATTAGCATGTATTTAAAGCCATTAACCTGGGTATATGTAATTAAACTGACCTAGGACCACCCACGGTCTATATGTGTGCAGTGTAACCCCCTGAACTGGCACCATTTCATGTAGCCGCATGAACCAGAGATACCATAGGAATAGGGGATTCCCAAGTACCCTTCGCTCTCCATGATACATATGTACAAGTGTACTTAGGGGATTCTTGTGTACCCCATAAGTATCACATATGGTCGCCATGACCAATCCTCATGTCGGCAAACTGTTTCCAGTGTTCGTACATTGGACTCACACCTTTATGGTTAGCTATCACACCCCACCATTATTTCCCAATTAAAACCATTACCACACAACCAAACCACCATTTTATTTATTATTAACCAAGGCTATAAGTAGTGGTATTGTTATGCTGACTATAGCTTGCAAACAATGTCCTTAGCCAACCTTTTATAGAAGAAAGGATTCCCATGTACCCATAGATTACATTATTAAGTTAACTTGGGAGAATCCCATTTACCCCACAAGTGATAAGACTTATGTTTGCTTGGGGGATTCTCTTGTACCCTACAAGGTTTTCAATTACACCAGCCTAACTACCAAGACCTTACCATTTAACCATTCCAAACCATTTATACAATTTGGGGTTCCATTACCAAGTTATACCATGCAATAGTTTAATGAAAGTCCAACAATTTAACCAAAAATATTCTCATAGGCATTTTATCAAACAAGTTGGGGCATAGTGTTTTCAAAGACAATCCAGGTACCAACTAACCATTCTCATGCAACTAATTGTTCAAACCACCATAATAATAAGAAACTCATAAGTAAATTACATGGGAAAACTATCACCTACAGTCATAACCAAAAACCCCAACATATAATTGAAAACCCAAAGCCATACAATATTTATTCCATGAAAATAATTCAGAAAATATGCCTTTAGTTGGAACTAACAATGAGGGAGGAGTAACATGCCTGAGATTAAGAGGATAACTGACAAAAATCACCCTTGTAAGTCCCAATTTGCTCCTATTAATGAAACCCTAGCCTTCCTTAACCCAAGAGCCTTAGAGAGAAATTGAGAGAGTTTCTAAGTGATTAAGATTATATAATTAGGGTAAATGATGTTCCAAAAGAGTTATAAGTCGTTGGGCCTTAAGAGGTCAAGAGGGGAAATGTACGAATTACCCCAACTTAAACTGTATAAAAAATCCTGCAAGAGGGTACGACTCCACCATACCACCCATAGCCTATCATACGAGTGGTACCCACCACTCTTACTCTTACCCTAGGCATCTTTTGGACCCCCAACACTGGCCAACATACAACCACCACGTCCCAATCGTACCCAAGTATACGACACTTACCCTTTACCCGTACCTTAGGCAGAATCAAGAAGGTTTGACACTGTCCAACATACGAGTTGGACCATACCAATCGTACCTCATTCACGAATCATGGTTAGCCACTCGTACTCAGATCTAAGTTATGTTACTAAGTTTTAGATTAAATGAAGGAAAACCCAACCCTATGACCCGTCACCCACCATACGACTCATATCCACCCTAGTCGTATCCATTCTCGAAACTTAACCACCCATTACCACCAACACTGGACAACATACAATTGTGTCACCTAACCATAACCCTCACCATACGACTAGTAGGGTGAGTCGTATGATGTCTAGAAAGTCCAAAACCCAGGAAATTTTTAAGGACCATAACCTGGGGTGTTTCAGTATCCACCACTAGGATCATTCATTACCGAATGATAGACAAGGTAGTACAAGCCTGAGTTACACCCCAACATAACCATTCCAACCTTTAACTAAGGAAAAAAATAAAGATGCAAGGAAATCAACCTTTTCTTTAATAAAGTTAAAAAATAAAGACGTGATCAAGAATGCATACCTATTGCATGAATATCCAGAGAAGAAAACAAATCCACTTGGACTTCATGTCCTCTTTTGCTTTGCAAGTAGTTTCTTTTATCTTGCGGTTCCAACATAAAACTCTAACCAAAGCTACATCCTTGGTCCGCAACTGACGAACCTGCCGATCCAAGATCTCTACTGGGATCTTTTCAAAAGACAAAGAATCTGAGATACCCAATCCTTCCAAAGTAACAACCAATGAAGGCTCACCTATACACTTTCTAAACATAGAGACATAGAATATCGAATAAATGGAGCTCAAACTAGAAGGCAACTACAATTCATACACCGCATTTCCAATCCTTTTCAAAACCGCATAAGGACCAACATACCGGGGACTGAGCTTCCCTTTTTTCCCAAATCGCATTACTAACTTCATAGGAGACACCTTTAGAAACACCCTATCCCCAACCTCAAAATACAAGTCCCTACGCCTTACATCCGCATAGGACTTTTGGCAACTTTGGGATGCCTTAAACCTATGTCGAATCACCTTTACCTTTACCATAGCTTGATAAACCAAATACGGGCCAAACATATCCGCCTCACCTAGCTCGAACTACCCAATATAGGATCTATACCTACTACCATCCAGTACCTCAAAAGGGTCATCCCAATGCTAGAATGATAGCTATTATTGTAAGTAAACTCTACAAGAGGTAGATGTTTAACCCAATTACCACCCTAATCAATCGCATATGCACGAAGCATATCTTTTAATGTATGAATAGTCTATTCCTCTAACCATTCCATCTACGAGTGAAATGCAGTACTCAGACGAACCTTAGTACCCAACCTTTTCTGAAATGAATGCTAAAAGTGAGATGAAAAGTGCATACCACGATCAGAGATAATAAAAATAGGTACCTTATGCAACTTCAAAATCTCATGAAGATACAACCTCGCATAATCCTTAGCCAAAAAGTTAGTCCTCACAGGTAAGAAGTGAGCCGACTTTGTCATCCTCTGCACGATGACCCAAACCAAATCAAATTAGTTCTGAGACCGATGAAAACCGATAGTAAAATCCGTATTGATCACTTCCAGTTCCATTCAGGCAATTCAATCTCCTGATACAAACCGTCAGGCCTTATGTTCTCAACTTTCACTTGTTGACACACTAAATATTTGGCCACAAAATCAGCCACATCCTTTTTTATACCATTCCACCAATAAATCTCCTTAAGATTATGATACATCTTTATCGAAATAAGATGAACAACATACCGCGATTCATGTGCCTCAGCCAATATCCTTTCTCACAAACCATCAACTCAGGAACACACAACCTCCCTTGGTACCGCAAGATACTATCACCACTGATCTCTAATACCATTACCTTTTACCTCCTACATCACCCTTAATTTTCATGAAGACATGATCTAGCATTTTCTTATCCTTAATCTCTGCACCAAGAGATGACCGAACCACTACCTGTACCAATACACCACTATTTTTAAAGTCAAAAAGGCAAACTCCAAGATTATCTAAACGGTAAATATCCTTCACCAACTCCTTCCACTCTTTATTCACATGAACTAAACTCTCCATAGACAATCTTCTAAGAGCATCAACAATAATATTAGCCTTACTTGGATAGTAGTGAAGACTCTTATGATCAGAAAAGATATCCACGTACACTCCATACAGATAATGCCACTAGATTTTTAATGCAAACACTATAGCTAAAAGCTCCAAGGAATGAGTAGGATAGTTTCTCTCATGTACCTTCAACTTCCTAAAAGCATAGGTAATCACCTTCCCATGTTGTATTAGGATGCAACCAAGTCCTACCCGAGACACATCATAGTAAACCACAAACTCCTCATTGCCTTCAGGAAAAGTGAAGACCAGTACTAAAGTTAGCTTATCCTTCAGCTTCTCGAAACTACCCTCACAAGCATTCGATCAAGAGAGTTTTACCTTTGTTTAAGTCAATTTAGTTAATGGGGTAGCTATTGTCGAGAAACTCTCCACAAATCTCTTATAATACCCAGCTAAAACCAAGAAGCTCTGAATTTCGATTGGAGTCATGGGTCTAGGCCAGTTCTTAACCATCTCCACCTTTTGTAGATCCACCATGATCCCCTCACTAGAAATATATGACCCAAAAAAGTGACAGCGTTCAATCAGAACTCACATTTTGAGAATTTGGCATACAACTATTGCTCTTTCAAAGTTTGAAACACCACACAAAGGTGATTAGCATGATCCACCCTACTCATAGAGTACACCAAAATGTTATCGATGAACACAATGACAAAAAGATCTAGAAAATGACGGAAATACACTATTTATCAAATCCATAAATGTCGCCGTGTCATTGGTCAAATCAAATGACATAACTAAGAACTCAAAGTGCCCATACCAGGTATGAAAAGTTGTCTTAGGGATATCCACCTCCCTAATCTTAAGCTGATGATACCCATACTGAAGATGTATCTTAGAAAAGAATTTGGCACCTTGCAACTAATCAAATAAGTCATCTATCCTTGGAAGAGAATACTTGTTCTTGACTGTCACCTTATTCAACTATCGATAGTTAATACACATCTGAAGGGAACCATCATTTTTACGCTGGAATAACAATGGTGTACCCCATGAGGACACACTAGGATGGATGAAAACCTTATCTAAAATATCCTTAAGTTGCTCCTTGAGTTCTCTCAACTTAGCCAAAGCTATTCTATAAGAAGGAATAAAAATTGGATGAGTGTCCAAAACCAAATCAATCCCAAACTCAATCTCCCTATCCAGAGAAACACCAGGAAGATCATATTGAAAGAACTCAGGAAACTCATTCACCACCGAAACTGAATGCAAAGAAGGACCTTTCGAGTTAGAGTCTTTAACCTGGACTAAATAATAAAGATATCCTTTGGAGATTAACCTTTGAGCTCTAAGATACGATATAAACTTCCCCTTAGGAGCTAGGGAACCACCCTCCCACACAATAACCGACTCACCAGGGAACCAAAAAACAACCTTATAGGTCCGATAATCTAATGATGCATAGCATGACTGTAACCAATCCATCCCCAGAATGATATCAAAATCCACCATATCTAATTAATACAAATCCACCAAGGTCTCCTTACTACCAACAAATACCAAAACCCCCCTATAGACTCATTTAGAAACCACGGAGTTACCTACCACGGTAGAAATAAAAAAAGGATCTGAAATAACCTCGATATCAAAATCATAATACACAGCCACAAATGGGGTCACTTAAGAGAGAGTAGACCCTGAATTAAGTAAATAATATGCATCATGAGAAAAGAGTTGTAAAGTACAAGTCATGACATCAGGCGATGCCTCAGAATCCTGTTGGGATGTAAGAGCATATAACATATTCTAGCCTATGCCAGTACAAGAAGCAGAAACAGATGTCGAAGCAGCACCCCTAGGTGCAGGAGAAGATGATGAGGCAATCGGAACCTTGTTTGCTCCAGAAGCACTCTTACCAACCAGATAATTACTAAGTATATGGCTTGGCTGACCATATTTAAAACACCTGTCCATCCCCTCATCACAAAAATCTGGATGTACCAGCTATAATACCTACAAGTATGAAATAATAAAGTCGACTGAGCCCCACTAGCCTGAGATTGGGCACCCTGTTCCCTGAAGTTATCACCACCCTACTAACGCCTATCACCCAACTGTTTTGAGTAAGGAGCACTAATAGTGGAGAAAGACCTATATTTCCTCTACATCTTCTTTGGCCACTTACCACTATCCTAACCACTTTTTTGTTGACCACCCTACTTAAAGAACCTGAACTTCTTACCCTGCCTTTCACCTAGCTTATACTGCTTCCTGTTTTCATCCTTCACCTATTGTATATGAACAACCAACCTAGAAATATCTATATCCTTGATCAGCAAGGCAATATTACTTTTAAGGATCAACTCATGAGAAAGTCCTGAAGTGAACTTTCTCATCTTGACCCTTATATCAGATACTAACTCTAAAGCATACCTAGAAAACTGGTGAAATTTTAAGGCATATTCATTGATCGATATCTGCTCCTTCTTCAGATTAATAAATTCCTCTACATTAGGTTATCTCAATTCCTAAGGAAAGAAACAGTCCAAAAAAGCATTAGAGAAGGTCTCCCACAAAGAAGACTGATCAACCTTATCCCTTTCATTTTTCTATTCTCGTACCATTGGTATGCTACATCATTTAGCTGATAGGAAACAAAATTCACCCCTTCCACATTCGTAGCCTACACCACCCTAAAGATCATTTTCATTTCATCTAGAAAACTCTTAGGATCCTCCTCAACCTTAACACCAATAAAAGTTAGAGGATTCAACTTTATAAACTGGCCAACCCTTGTGGCCTTAGAAGATGCAATACCAAATGCACCACGCTTATCCTGAGAAGCTATAAACTGAACAATCACATGGATTAACTGAAAAAACTCTGTCATTCATCACGTCTTCCTGAATAGCCTGAGGTGGTCTAGAAGGAACCGGTAGAACTCCAAAAATATCAGGGACTGGACCCCTAGACCGAGTATGAATCCCCTGAGTTGGGTGTGTCCCATCAAATTTGTCCCTTGTTGGGACAAAGGAGTTTTTGTGAACTTCAGATCGTCACAACATGATCTGAAAAAAAGATCAAATAGGATTAAAAAAGATTTCAAGACATAGACTCCATGCTTTAAAATAGAACACAACGAGGAGAAATATTTCCAAAATGCCTTATAGCCTCTCTCTTATGAGTATGGCTCACCACAAACCCTTAAAAGAGACTCTACTCAAAACGTCTTTGTGGACTCCTAGTTGACCATGAACCTAAAGATTTGATACCAACAGGACACGACCCGAACCAGGGCCTTGTTGTAATGGGTATCCTAAGTCCAATAAAGATCGGGGGCCACCCTCATTACCTAACCCAACCTCCAAATATGTATACCCTGAGTTGGATAAAATTTGAACGTATAACAAAATAGCATTTATTATAATTTGAGAACCTAGGATAGGTCCATAACCATGACCAACCCAAACAAGTTCAACCATATTCTAAACCAAAATAAAACCATAAACTAGTCCATACATCTCAAACAAAATGAGTTCCATTATAAATATATATATAATCCTAAAATATAAAAGGATGGAATAATCATATATACAGTCAAATGGTATCATCCCCAATACCAATGCCAATACTGAGGCTGACATAACGGCCAACACCGCCCATATTGACCTACAATAGTTCCACAAAGCCTCTAACCGAAAGTAATACAATATCCGGTTGGGACATGCCCCTAACCATAGCCAAAACCAATGTCTATGAAATAACCAAAGTATGTAAAAACATCAATGACATAAAATAGGACCTTCCAGAATATGGAAGATCACCACTTCAATCCAACTAAGCTAATCCCAAATCTAATCACTAAGTTGGAGGAGTAGAATGGTCGGTTCTTGCATCGCGTGGGGATATAGTCTCCCAATGACGGGTTAGCGGGTGAATGCTAGCATACACTCAGGATAAGGATAAAATAATGTTAACCTTTAAAATCAAGTAAACCTACCATATCTATTCATAACCATACATATATATATATATATAACCATAATGGGAAAGAGAATCAGGTTTAGCATGCATTTAAAACCATTAACCTATAGCTTAACCATCCTAGAACCACCCACGGGTTATATGGGTCTAGTGTAACCCCCTGAACAGGCCCCGATGCATGTAACTGAAAAAACCAGAGATGACATGGGAGTAGGGGATTTTGAAGTACTTTTTGCTCTCCATGATACATATGTACAAGGGTACTTAGGGGATTCCTATGCACCCCATATGTATCATATATGGTCTCCATGAAAAATTCTTATGTCGGCAAATATGAGTTTTCAGTGTCTGTCTATTAGACTCACACCTTTATGGTTAGCTATCATACCCTACTATTATTGCCTAATTAAAACCATTACCACACAACTAAACCACCATTCCATTTATTATTAACCATGGCCATAAGTAGTAGTATCGTCATACTGACTATAGGTTGCAAGCAATGTCCTTAGCCAACCTTTTATAGAAAAAAGGATTTGCACATACCCATAGGTTACATTATTAAGTTGACTTGGGGGGTCCGTGTACCCCACAAGTGATCATTATTATATTTTCTTAGGGGATTCCCTTGTACCCCACAAGGTTTTTAATTAGACCAATCATAACCACCGAGACCTTACCATTTAACCATTCCAAACCATTTATACCATTTAGAGTTCTATTACCAAGTTATAACATGCAATAGTTTAATAAAAGTCCAATAATTTAACCAAAAACATTCTCATAGATATTTTATCAAACAAGTTGGAGGCATAGTGTTTCCAAAGCCAAAACCTACTACAAATTAACCATTCTAATGTAACCAATTGTTTAAATCACCATAATAATATGAAAACCATAAGTAAAATACATGGGAAAACCATAGCTAACAGTTATAACCAAAACCCCCAACATGTAATTTAAAACCCAAAGCAATACAATATTTATGCTATGAAAATAATTCATAAAACATGCCTTTAGTTGGAACTAAAAATGAAGGAGGAGTAACATACCTTAGATTAAGAAGATAATGGAAAGAAATTACCCTTGTAAGTCCCAATTTGCTGCTATTGATGAAACCCTAGCCTTCCTTAACCCAAGAGCCTTAGAGAGAATTTGAAAGAGTTTATAAGTGTTTAAGATTAGAATATTAGGGTAAATAATATACCAAAAGAGTTAGAATTCATGGGGCCTTAGAGGTTAAGAGGGGAAATGTCCAAATTACCTCCAACTTAAACTGCATAAAAAATCCCACAGGAGGGTACGACTCCACCATACCACCCATACCCTATCATAAGAGTGGTACCCACTACTTGTATCCTAGGCATCCCTTGAACCCCCAACACTAGCCCATATACGACCACTAAGCCCCAATCATACCCAAGTATACGGCACATACCTTTTGCTCATACCTTAGGTAGAATAAAGAGGGGTTGACACTGTCCAACATACGAGTTGGACCATACCACTCATACCTTATATCATGACTCACACTGACCCACTCATACTCAGATTCAAGTTAAGCTACTAAACTTTAGATTAAGTGAAGGAAAACCTAACCCTATGACCCATCACCTACCATACGACTCGTACCCACCCAAGTCATATCCATTCTAGAAACTCAACCACCTAATTTACTGGACAACATACGAATGGGTCACCTAACCCATACCCTCACTATACGACTAGTATGATGAGTCGTATAATGTACAGAAAGTCCAAAGCCGAGGAAATTTCTAAGGACCAAAACTTAGGGTGTTTCAGAGATGTCATTCTCCTATTAGGTGGATTGAGGTTTATGGAGTTGGGTTGTTTGGACCTGATTTTGTTTATCAGGATATGGAGAAGGTGAACGTGATTTGGGATAGGCATAAGATCTCCTAAAATCACCAAAAGTCCTATGCAGATATGAAGCAAAGGGAGTTAGAATTTAAATTTGGCGATTAGGTATTCTGGAAGGTGTCTCCCATGAAAGAAGTGATGTGGTTTTGAAAAAAAGTAAAGATCAATCCTCATTATGTGGGCCCTTATTTGGTTTTGAAGAGAGTAGGCAATGTGGCTTACAAATTAAAATAGCCTTTGAGTTTGGGTTCAATTCACCTGGTCTTTAATGTTTTAATATTAAGGAAGTGTGTGGGATCCTTCCCTAGTAGTTCCATTGGAAGGTGTGGTGTTTTAGACTCCTTTTAGTATGAAGAGGTCCTAATTGAGATCTTGGGTCGTTAAATCTGCCAATTGTGAATGAAGGACGTGGCTTTGGTAAAGGTTCTACAGAGGAACCAAAAGGTTGAAGAATTCACTTGGGAAGCTAAAGAGGACATGAAGTACAAGTATCCATTCTTGTTACCCCTTCTAGATAATCTACTTAAGGTATGTATTGTTCTTAACATGTTTGATTTCTGACTTTTTTAAAGAAAATTATGGTTTTCTTGATATCTTTATTTTCTGTATTTCTTAAAGGTAGGTAAGAGTGGGGGTGTTTCTGTGTTAAATCTTGTTAAGGGATACCTTGTCTCATCATTCAGGAATGAATGATCTAGGGGGGGGAGAATGTAACACACTAGGTTTTTGGTGCCTGAAAACTTCTTGATATTTTTACTTACTGTCCTCACTTTAACTCACCTTACGAGTCATAGGTTGTCATTGCGTACCTTAAGGACCCAATCGTATCCTGTCCAGTGTTTTGGCCTTGAGTTTCTGTCATAACTATGAATTAGACCCTAGGAGTCATAAGGTCTCATAACGAGTCATAGGGTGGGAATTATAGAGAAATAGTGTACTATCCTAAAGTTCCAATTATGACTGCAACTAGCATAATACGAGTCGTAAAGACTGGATACAGTCGTATGGTACGACTCGTAACTAGACCAGTGTAGGTTGAACATAGACACTATCCAGATTACGATTGGACTAAATGAGTTGTAGGGTGACCCTATGAGTCCTGAGGTCACTTGTAGCCATGGGGCATCAATTTTCAGTCTCTTAATTAAGGACATCCTGATAATTTCCCTCCTACCCCACTTAGCCCCTATAACTTAAAACCTTATTTGGTACTTCATTAGCATACTATTCACAGTCAAAACACACTCTCAAACTTGCTAAATTATCTCAAGCTAGATACTTACAGTTTCCAAGATGTTGATCATTTAGAGCTCCGAAGGGCAAATTCTCTCCATAACCCTTGATATTTCAGGCATATAACTCTTCCCCAACTATTATTTCTTAAAAGCATGCATTTTAAATAGCTATCCATGTGGTTTTGATACTGGTTTTGGAGCATGGGTTGAGGGGTTTGAATGATTGTTGTTTATATGGTGTTTCATATTTACATATACATTGTTTATGTTTAAATAGTGGTTTTGAAATCAAAATTTCATGCATGGGCATGGTGAATAAAATAGGTGATTGTGAATATTTATAATTGAATTGTTAATAACCCCAACCCAAATTTTGTGGAAGTTGTTTGATTATGAGTATAATTGCATTGAACTATTTTTAGAAGAATTTCATGATATAAAGAGGTTAATGAAACATGATGGTTGATTTAATAAACAAAGGGAGTCGGTGCTCCCTCGCGTTGGATTAATGAAAAAAGGGAGTTGTTTTCCTGAGTTAATGAAATTGATTTTCCATGTTGATGATACCTTGCAAGTGTAGTTTGTATGATGATACTAACAATGTATGCTTAAATGTGTACTATGGTCCAATGAATGGGAATGTGTGATAAATATTTTAATTGGGCTTTAAAAGAAGGTTGTGTACCTAGGCCGTGAAAGTAGAGGTCTTAAGGGACCAATACTGGAAATCACGTTTGTTAGTACGGAGGATCAAAATTCCCTGGAGTTCGAGTCCCCTCACTTATGACAAGGTGGTTTGAGTCCATCTTATTATTATGATTGGGAGGTTTAACTCCCCCATATTAAATTACATGATAGGGTGCTTAAGTCACCTTAGTATATAATTAGGAGACTTGAGTTCCCCATGCATATATATAAGATTATTCTCTGGTTCATGCGGCTACATGCATTGGGGCGTGATGACATGACCCAAACTAGGGTGGTGTTGTAATGGTCATCTCAAGTCCAACAAGGACCAGAGACCACCCCCAATACCCGATCTAACCAACCAACATATACCCTGAGTCAGGTGAATTACCAACATATTTCAAGATAGTTTAAAGATAAGACTAATATTATATCATGAAATGTCTACATCAACCATCGATAACCGGACAACCATCGATCACCGAAATAATCCACCAAACCACCCAAGTCTATAGTAATCCAACAAATCCTCTATAAGATCGAAATTAATAAAGTGTCATGACATGCCCCCAACAATAGACAAAACAAAATCTAAGACATAGGAAATAAGGACCACAAAATGAAGCCTTCCGAAGTATGGAAGCTCACCACGTCAATGTCAACTCATGAACTAACTCAAGCACCTGATCACTATGAAGGAAAGGTAGAAAACATTTTGGTGCCTGCATTACGTAGGGATACAACATTTGAACATAGTTAGCCGTTAAAGAACTAGCATGTAACTTAGGGATAGAAGAATAAAATAATTCCATCATTCAATATCAAATTAGGTAACCATATGTAACAACACATATATATATATATACATTGTATATAGGTAACAAGGTTTAAAATGGACCTTTGAAATCTTAACCTAGGTTGTGTAGCTTAGTTGTCATGATTGTAACAACCACGGGATATATGTGCTCCAGCTTTCACCCATGGGCTATATTGATACGCAATTGAGATACAATTTAATTGTTTTCTTGTCTAGGATTTTAAGTGAGGTACACACACTATCACAATTTTAAGTAAGCATTTTAGGTCGCACAATTTGAACCGACTGCACACACTATCACAACATTCAGCTCCAATTTCTCTATTTCCCTATTCATTCTCTATTGATATTTTTATCCTAGATTAAAGCATATCTTAAGGATTGAAGAATTGGGTTTCTATCAGAAATTAGATTGGGTTTTTTCTTTGTATCTGCAAAATTGGCTTTTGATTCTGCGGAATTGGATTTTCTCCAATTGACTTCCTAAGATAAGCTTTGATTAACCCATCATACTCTTAGTAGATTCACTTGTTTCACGGTTATAATAGTGTGCTAAACATGAAAGATCCTAATATAATGTTATAGATTATAGAAAACAATCCTTTAAGATTTCTGGTTACAAATGTTGTGTGCAAGTTCTTCATTTCTCTGTGTTGATGCATTATGGCATGTAGACCGATGTTCATGTGTTGTAGCATTATTATATACCATTGTTATATGTGATTCAACTATATTTTGTGAATGACTCAAATATTTTTCTTCATTAATTAATGTTGGTGATTTATTCTGTGACTATTTTCCTTCTCCAAAATGCCCTTAATTACTTATGTTGGTATTAACCTATATAGCTGCTAAGTTGAATATGTTGAATCTAAAAACTCTAAAAATTTTACTTGTTACCGTACTCTATATTTCAAATGCCTTTTTATTATTTGAAATGCTTATGTACATGCTGATTTTTACGTAATATAAAGTTTATGTAGTTGGCAATGTAGGCCTATTTCTTATCCTGCAACTATTTTCTTTAATTATGACTTGGTCTATGAGTATTACTTTATGTTCTCTATGTTGTTTAGTGTACTGGGTTTTCCCTTTTCATGTTCTCTATACTGTGTTATAGGCTGCCAAGGTCTTCATGGGAATTTCTAGTAAGTATTTTAAAGCGACTTTAGAATCACTGCTTGTTTTCAAGGTTAACTCATGTAATTTCATTTTTAAGTGCCTGATTAATAAATTCCGTATCACTCATCTTGTTAAGGCAACCATAAAACAAAAGAGAGACATGGAGTATTTTATTACTCTATGAGACTGTGACTTTGGATGATTTAGATAATTTAAATTCATTGGTCATGCTTTTTAATTTTTAAAGTAAAACTTCTACAAGAATCAGAAAGGATCCAGTACATACCTCAGAAAACAAATGACATAAGTTGTATTACAATTAAGCTCTAAATGGCTTTTTTTCTTTTGATGCGTTATATTCTAGAGAATACTTATTGTATAACTCATATAGTGGGTGATAGAAAAGGAGAAACACGGTGATTCTTCCCCTAGAAGAGTTATGGAAGCACGAATAAGAAACTAGGACATGCAATGACTCCAATTTTCCTAAAGCTAAATCCTTTAGGTTATCAAATCTACATGTCAAATCCATGGATGTGCTTTTGCTGACACAAGTTATTCAAAACAATAGAAACACTGCTTCCTAGAAGGAGAAATAGAGTTTATAATCAGTAGCCTACCTAGATATGATAAATTCTTGGTGGCAGTGGCCTTCAACTTTATAGTAATTCTCTGAGGTAACTAGTTACAATCACATTTTTTCTATTTCTTATGATACAAAGGCAATCCCAGATACCTTATAGGCAATGTACCAAGGTTGAATCCAGTAGTACCCATTAACACAACCTATATTCTCTTAGAAACAACAATAATAAACATGATGATCTTTTCTGGTTAGCATATAGTCCAATAGTTTTAGAAAAATATTTAGAAGCTTCCATGACTCTACATTTAAAGTTTTTGGTGCCTTTGTAGAATATGATAAGATCATCTACATATGTAACACGAGTGAATTTCTTCTTCCTGCACATAGGATGTCCTCTCACTGACACAAGTTCTTCAAAATGTGGCATCAACAGACTACCTTCTATTCTACATTTATTTGTTTCCAATGACACCGAGAAGGAAAAGCAAAAGTGTGAGGGAAACTGTAGCAACATATTTCTACCACTTTAAATCTACCTAGAAGAACTTCTCCCTATCTGACCTAAAGAATACATGTCGTCTAAAGTTTATGGGACGGAATGAATCTTTACAAGAATCAGCATGTTTTTAACATTAGTCTACTTTACAAAAAAAACCTTCTAATAAGACAAAAAAAGGATGGCATAGTTCTTAGGGATTTTTCTCCGTTTCCTAAGCTATTCTTTTTGTTGTACTTATTCTATCATTTATTATTTCTAGATCTTCTTCTATGTCTATATTTCTGTAACTATAATCATTATTATCAATTGTTTTTACAAATTGTTCAAAAGCTCCCATCAACATCAAGCTGTGGTGTTATTTAAGCTCATGTATGATTTACATTTTGAAGAATATATGTAAGTGAGAAGACATCCGTGGATTTGACAACAAGAATTAAGAACTTGAGGGTGTAGCTTTAGGAGAATTGAAGTCATTTTCCTAGTTTCTGATGCACACTGCAATAGCTCTTCTTGGAGAAGAACACACTCATCTAGTATATGGTCAAAAGCATATTGGTGGTGGACTTTGATATGGCAATACCTTGGTGGATTTTGGTAGGAATGTATACATCACTAATCATCTTTGGTGGATTTTTAGTAATGCTCGACTGTGAAAATAGGTGTATTGCATTATGCTTCTAAGATTAAGTTAGGAGACTTAAGCTAATCTGTCGTGAGTTACTATGATATTTTTGGTATGCCACTGTTGATATTTTTGGTATGCCACCCTTGATGTGAAATTTCCACGCTGGTCTATCAGGTGTATTGGCAATTCCATTGAAATCATATATCACCATAAGAAAATCTACAACTCTTTTAACCTTCCAACCATTTAGGGCTCTTCTAAAGTTGAAGTTACAACCTAGTGTGCTCCACATTTGATCTAAAATTGCAATTCTACATCTATTATAATTTATACTTTTAAATTTGAATGTTCTCACAAAGTCCCAAGTTTACTATGACTCTATGAGTAAATGAGTCAAGACTTTAGTGTATTTGAGTATTTGTACCTTTTTGTTTTATATTTAGTGTCCTTTTCTCTTTTTTCTAGATATAGGAAATTATTAATTCCGACAAATTCAATAAAAATTTACTTAGATCATGTATTAGTACTATAAAATGTATTAAATATTTAACGAAATTTAGCTATGAGTATTCGAGGATATGTTTTATTTAGCTATAAGTGTGTACAGCGTACTAAATGGACTGAATATTCGGTTCTATATTTTTATTTTCAATTGTGTCCTACTAAAGGTTAGAAAGATATTCTTTTGTATATATAATTCTTGAATCTATCTTTTTCCTTTTTGATCACCCCTATCTCAATATTTTTGTATTTATTTGAACAATATGTTAACTCCTTGCAAATTGTCTTTGTTATTGTCACTTATTTGTTTTTCTAATTTTTTGTTAGTACATTCAAAAAGATCTGAAGAGACCAATTTAAACTTGGGTTCAGCTTAGCACAAGTGCCATGACAAGGTAAGAAATTCTTATCACCAGCCACCATATAATTTTGATAAGTTACTCGTAGCTTTTAGAATTTACTTGTAAAGTAAATAATGCTTTTTTTATGTTATAAGATCTATTTTTACTATTGGTATTTTTTAGGAATACACATGTTCCATCCAAAGATTGGGTGGATTTGTCTAGGTATAGAGAAGAGTATAAATAGAGTGTTATATTTTTCTTAGATTTTGTTTACACTTATGGAGATCCTCAAAGCGAAGAAATTCAGTGCACATGTGATAGGTGTTGTAATGTCCATTGGACTCAAAGGAATATAGTGTATAATCATGTAATAGAACAAGGAATTATTGAAGGTTATCAGAGATGGATCAATCACGAGGATGGGAAATCCATTTAAATATTAACGGTGATATGGATGACTTGTATGATGATATTCAGGAGTTATTGAAGGATCAATATAGACATATTGCACAAGTTGAAAGAGTTTATGAAGGTCCAAATGAAGATGCAAAGAAATTATTTAATTAATAGATGAGGTAAGCCAAGAGTTATATCTCGATTGTAAAGGATTCTCTAGATTATCATTCATAATCCATTTATATTTATTGAAGTGTCTGTAAAGATGGAGCACTGAATCGTTCACTTGTCTTTAAGAATTATTAAAAGAGGCAATTCCGGAGTTGAGCATTCCTCTGTCCTATAATAAAGCCAAGCCTTTGGTTAAGGTTTTGGTCTTGATTTTGAGAAAATTCATGCTTGTACTAATGATTGTATGTTGTTTAGGAATGACCATAAGGTTGATGAATTTTGTCATTTTTGCAGAGCTTCTTGATATATTAAACCTCTTGAAGTAGATTGGAAGGTTGTTAAGCTTTCAAAAAAACCTCATTGTGTTCCAGTAAAATTTTTGAGATACTTTCCATTAATTCCTAGACTGAAAAGGCTATTTATGTGCTCAAAGACAACAGATACATTGAGATGGCATGATGGGGAGTGTTCCAAAGATGAAAAGTTAAGGCATCCCACTAATAGACAAGCATGCAAATATTTTGATAGCTTATATCCAGATTTTGCACTAGATTCTCCTAATTTAAGACTTGGCTTGGCAATTAATGGATTCAATCAATTTTGAACCATGAGTATATCTATAGCATATGGCTTGTTATGATGATGGTGTATAATTCGCCGCCTTCGATATGCATGAAACCAGAGTATTCTATGTTTTCCTTACTTATTTCTGGGCTACGTTCACCTAGAAATGACATTAATATTTATTTACAACCATTGATTAATGAGTTAAATTTATTATGGCAAATAGGTGTTGAAACATTTTATGCTTCACGAAATCAAACCTTCTATATTAGAGTAAATCTTATGTCGACAATCAATGATTTCCTTGAATATGCTATGTTATCTAGTTGAAGTACAAAAAAAAAAGTTGGCTTGCCCTTGTTGTAATGATGGTAGTAATTATTTCTATCTAAAACATAGTAGAAAGATGTGCTATGTGGATTATCGTGCTTTTCTACCCATGGATCATCCTTTGAAATCTAATAAATGATCTTTCAATGGAAAAATTAAATTTAGACCTCATTCACGTTCGTTAAAGGAAATTAATGTGCTTAACAGCTTACCAAACATGGACAATGTGTTTGGGAAGAAGAGAAAGAGATCAAATAATATGCCATAGAAAAAGGTCAATCTTTTTTGAATTACCTTATTGGGAGCACAACTCATTACCCAACAACCTTGATGTAATGCACATAGAAAAGATCATAGTTGATTATGTAATTGAAACTTTTTTGGATATTTCTAGAAAAATAAAAGATCATGTTAAGGCTTATTATGATGTAAAAGAGATAGGAATTCAGAAGAGCTTTCATCCAAAAGATACCTCAGATGACAAAAGAACTAAGATTCCAAAAGGATATTTCACAATCACTAATGGTGAGAAATCAATTTTTTGTGGAGTTTTAAAGTCAGCAAAGCTACCTGATGGTAGTGCCTTCAACATATCTAGGTGTGTACAACTAGATAAAAGAAAATTATTTGGCTATAAGACTTATGATGCTCATTTCATGTTATATTACTTGCTACCAATATTAATTAAATGCATTCTTCCTAATTATGTTTTTATTGATTTGATTAGTTTAAGTTCCTTCTTTTGTCGTCTATACCAAAAAGTTATCACAGTAGAGGAAATAGATTGATTAGAAGTTGAGATCATAGAGATATTAAATTGGTTGGAGAAAAGTTTTCCTCGTACATTTTTTGATATAATGATTCATTTCCTATTCATTTGTCTAATGAGGTGAGATTAGGAGGTCCAGTTCAGAATCGATGGATGTATCCCTCTAAAAGAGATATGTGTACATTTAAATCGTATGTCCGCAATAGAAACTATCAGGAATGATCTATAGTAGAGTTATATCTGGTTGAAGTGTGTTTAACTTTATGCTTTAGATATTTGCATGTGGGCGCACACAATAGATTTACTAGAAGACCTTAAAATGATGATGAGTATGGCTTGGGTGATGCACAAACATTCAGTTTGTTACCTAGCAAAGGTTCTCCTTTATGAGCAAAGAAAAATGCATCAACAGTTATAGATAACAAGTCAATGAATCAGAAAAATGCATACTTATTGGGAAATTGTGATGAAGTTCAAGGGTGTCTTATGTAGTTTAATATCTTATAGTATTTCTATTTTAGGGATAGTTTTTAAATTGTTTATTTATTATCCTATCAAATAAAAATTCTTACTATGTATCTAGCTTGGACTTGAATTTAATAGACAACCTCAAAGATCCCAATGGAGCAAGGCTAAGAATCATTATCAAAACTTTCCTAAATGGTTTGAAACTCGTGCTTTGAAAGATGATGTCCCTGATCTGATAAAAGAATTTTCTAGAGGACCAAATTTAGTTTCTAAAAGATACTCTAAGTATCTCATTAATGAATATAGATTCCATATTAGGCAGCATGATGCAAGGCATAAAACACAAAATAGTGATGTTACATTAGTTGCCTCAACTACAAGCTTTGCAAGCTCAAAAGATAAAAATCTAGTTGATGTATATTTGACTTATTATGGTAGAATAGTTGATATATATGATTTAGACTACTATGACCATTTTAAGGTTTTTTATTTAAGTGTGACTGGTATGAGGTTGAAAAACATATTTATGGCTTTACTTACGTCTACTTCAATAAGAAATGCTCTCTGGAAGAGCCTTTTGTGCTAGCATCTCAAGTACACCATTGCTTCTATGTTCAAGATCCGTATGATCAAGCTAGACATTATATTATGAAAACTATTATAAAAGATTTATTTAACATAAGTGACCAGGTTGAATCTAATACCTTAGAAAATTATGAAAATGAGCCTTCCAAATAGTTTATGGGCCCATCTATATCGAATGATAACGATGAAATTGTCTTAATAATGAATAATGTACTAGAAAAACTTATTGATGTGGTTTTCGAAGGATCTCTTGTTGAACAACTTAAAGTTGAGATGACAATAATTCTAAAGATGAGTATGAAGAAGAGTTTAAAGTAGAGTTTGTGTATGAGTCTGATAAAAGTTTGAAGACGACGATGATTTTGAGGATGAACCAAGAGTTTAATATTTGTTTGATGACCCGTAGTGTTAGCTTACTCTTTTTGTTATTTGACTATTTGCTAGTACAAAAGCTCTGAGACATGTAATTGTAGAAACATAGATGAGATTGACAATCTTTATGTATTTTGTTGGCTTCTTTTGTGTACTTGATTATTATTTTGTCAATAACTCATAGTGCTAGCTTAGTCTTTTTGTTATTTAACTGTTTGCTGGTGCGAACACTCTTGGATATTTAATATGCAGAACATGATATTATAACACTCTTTAAGTATTTAGTTGGCTTCTTTCTTGAGACTGATTATTATTTTATTAATGACCCTATAGTGGTAGCTTACTCTTAGCATAATGTAGTTATATATGTTAGTTAATGACCTTTTCTGGTTATATGTTACACTGATGTTACTTAAATACCTATTTTATTCTATTATTATTAGGTAATGGTCATCCTAAGAGAGATAGAGGAATATCAAATTTTGAAAAAACTCTGTGACAGTAAACTAGTATACCTTCATTTATCCCTGCACATTTTCCCTTTCTCTAGAGACTACTTAGATACAATACATGAGAAAAATTAATGTAATACTACCTGACTTTAACCTTCCTATCTGTTCTCGGTGACTTTACACTCCTCGAATTCATAGAGCCTATCCCAACTTGTTTGAATTGAGGAGTAGTTGTTGTTGTTGATTATTTATCTTAATAAATAGAATGTCAGTGTTGTAGTGTAAATTTTATTTCTTTAATCACTCTACTATTCATTTCCTAAATCTGTTAGTGAATTTACCCAAATATAGGATGAGCTCAAACTGTTTAATTGTCGGTTCACAAAGATGTGATTTGATTGAAGATTCTTAATTTCTAGGGAGTGGTTTCTCCTGGAAGGCAGGAAAATAAATGTATCTCATTTGGTGGAAATTCCATGTTTGGAACTCAAAGCTGCTGCTTGTTAAAAATTTCAAAATGCTTTCCATATAGAGGAAAGTTAAAAAGAAAATAGGCATTCTCCGTGGTGATTATAAATTGGCTTTAGATTACAAGTTTCTTTATTTTTGTAATAACCTCAGGGTTGAGGTTAGGGGTGTGGTTGAAGTTCCATCTGCCTCTTGACATTAAGATTGTATTGGTTTCTAACTACATGAGATGTAAATTTTAGATGTATTTATGTTTGCTCAAAATATCCATCCAATTAATGGTTATAGGATCAAGTGGGTCAGAATTTCCATATGAATCAGTTGCTCTAAAAACAAATGAAATGACCACGATGGATGGTTTTTGTGTCATACTAAGAGACCGCAACACTATTTTTAATCCATCTTGCTAGGTCGGTTTCATATTTTAGATTTATTCTGATTGTTTTAGTAGTAAAAAAGTAATGGATGATCATAGGTGGATCTAGACTCCATATGTCTGGTAGCTTAACTTGTTAACAATTTGGTAGTTAATCATTTACTCTATATTAGGTCTATCCCGACCTTATTTGGTGATCTGTGTGGTTCATAATTAATAGTTGGTTTCTTGACTGAATATTCCTATCTACAACTCATGCATTGGCTTGTATTGAATTAATCTGCATCTTTTTTTGACCATTAATTTACTTTACTTTTTTTCTAAACTTTATACTTATTTTGAACATCTTTTTTCTCCATCTTATTATATTTCTTTAGCAGTGCTTCTCTCTTCTTCCTGCTCATCTCCTCAAAATCTTCAGGGGAAACTCTCTCGCTATTTATGTTTGTAGAAAATGTTTCCCCATTCTCCACCTCTACAACATGACTTGAAATTCCAAGTGGAGTTTCAGAAGTAGGTATATCATAATCAGAGTTGACATTGGATTGGAGTTTTTTCAGAGGACACATTCAAGCTCTACTTGGGTCAAAATGGTATCTCCTTGGTTAATTTCATTTATTAAACCAGCATATCCTTTCCTACCCTCCTCAAGACCAATATTAACAACATCAACAACATTAGGAGATAGAAGTGATAGGAGCAGTATTCACTACTTCATTCGTAGTATTTCCACTACCATAAATATCATCAATAATATCTAAATTTTTTTGCAGAGATGGGAGGACTTAAGTAAATATCTGACACTTGCGGTCTAGAAAATTCATTTCAATACCAGTGACATGATTTGGCTTTCCTTGGAGTCTAGGATGTTGCTCCATGTGGAAATTGTGGAGATTTTCATTTGTACACTTTACATTAGAGCTGTTGCTAATTTTGTTGTTGTTAATGTTAATCTTTATTCCACATTTTTCTTTCAGGTTTCCATTAGTTTCATTCATGCACCTTGAAGTTGTTATTTTCCAGTATTGTACCCAGATGAACATCTGTGTTAATATAGAAGTGATTTAATGGATAATCTTTGGTGTTTTATCTATTTTTCTACACTTGTACATCTCTAGATTCAGTTTGTTCTCCTTGATATTTCCTCCTCATATCCTCCCCATCTCAGCTCTCAATGGTACAATTCATGTTGTCATGCCATAAATGTTCGTAGTAGTTGTAAAATTGTAATGACCCTTTAGGTTATTTTTTATATTTCCACTTATTTCCATCATTAGGGCTTCTCCATAGCTACCCCAAGACATTTATGATTTGCTCGTACTGATATTTCAGTTATCGGTTAATTTGTTTTGGAATTGATTCCCTATTTAAAAGTCTTCACTGGTTTCAAATGGCCATCGGGAAACAACTTCAGTAAAATGATTTTGAATGCAAATTTTGACTGCTCCAGCAAAACTAAAATGTCTATTTTAGGCTAGGTAGACCTTTGGTTTGGTTCCCAATGCACCCAAACTCATTTTGACCTATTGGTTGGAAAATGGAAAAAATGATAAATATGGGTCTGGGGCCACATTTTGACTAAACGATCTCCAATGGAAAATCTGACTTCTCCAACGCATTCGAAACATCAAATTTAGTGGGGTTGCATAGTTCATTAATGAAAAACGGAGTCCAAATAAGTTTTGAGGGCTAAAAATAAGTTTTAACTTTTCTGGTATGGGTGCATGGAGATTGCGATGAGTCTTATGAAAATTTCCTTAGCGCGATAGATACCCCTAGGATCGTGATAGAGATATCTCCTTACCTGTAGGGGCTATATATGGACCCCAAGATTCATTTGAGGCATTTTCCCTTCATCTTTGAGACCTAGAAACCTCAAAATAATTATGGTAACTCAAAATTTTGTCTTATGGGTGACTTGGAAGCTTGATTAACATATATTTTTGTGATTAACATTGGATTTAAAGAAAGAATTCTTCAATTTCAAGATTGAATTTCTTGATTATTTGACCAAAACACCAAAAATCTTTAGGACTTGATTTTAGCCCCAAATAAGCTTAGCTTTCCCCTATTTCTTAAGGGTTATATTCCTTGATGGTGTATGAACTTTGGGTTGACCTCGAAAACTTATTTTTCATAAGTGGGACCGACTTGGGGTTTTTGGTGTCATTTTTGGACCCAAAGCAAAATGGTGCTATATGGGTATCGTTACGCTCGTATTGATGAATAGATTATGTTTTTGATATCTTGGCATCTTCAAGTGTCTTCTTAGAAGAGGAAGTGAAGATTTGGCGGATTGATGAGCATTTTTCAGATTTTAGGTAGGTTAGGTTTATCCCTTGTTAGAATGAGCTTTGTCATAGTATAATTGTGATAGGTTGTTAGATTGGGAAGGGTTTTAGGTATTGGTTGATGATTTGCCAAGACTTGTGGTTAGTTGGACCTTTTAGGTCATTTGAACCCATATAGTGAAATGTTTTTCTTGTTGTCTTGAACCTTAATGGATTAGACTTAATGTCTTATGCTTAATATGGGAATGCTTAGAACTACTCTAGTTAGATGAGAGTGACCTTTTCACTCATACTTAGGTCAAGGTTGGCCTTAGATACTTACTCTAATGAAGTTGTTTAGTTTCAATGGACTTGGTGATAATATTTGAGTGGGATCCCTACCTTGGATTTAATAGTGGCTTGCTATACATCTAAGGGTTTAAATGGATACCTTAGCCTAGTTTGAGGTGGAAATAAACTTAGAAGGTATATTAAGGGATTTAGAAGTGGACCTTGTCCCACCTTAAGTCAAGAATAAAGTAGTTCTCGTGAGACCCATAGGTGCTTATGAAATGCCTATAAAATTCCCCTTGAGGCAATATTGAGGAACCTTGATAGTAAATTTATTAATGATTCCATAATGAGCTATTGTTTATGCTATTAAAAGAGCCCATGACCATGTTATTCATTAAACCACAAATGTGGCTATTACTCGGGCTATTGATTAGGCCATTGCTTGGCTATTGATTGGGCCAATGAACACCTTATTGAATGGGTCCCTGACTATAGCATGGCTTAAGCCATAAAGTATGATATCGACTATGCTATGGATAAGCAATAGATTATGACATGGATTCGATATTGCTCAAGTTAGTGATAAACATTCTTTACGCTGATGGTAGGCCAATGAATAGGTTACTTGTGGCTCGTTGCTCTTGATAATTCTTATGGTTATGCTCATGGTCTAATGGACTTGATTATTAACTTATAAGTTATAAAATCGTTGTTAGATATATATACACTAATTGATAATATGACATTGCTGATGAATGAGGAAATATAGAGGTATGCTCTTCTTTCTTCTCCTTTTATGTTTATTTACTCTATCCCTCGTGGGGCTTATTCTTTACTTTAGCCCTCGTGGGGCTTGTCATGATATGATGATCCCGGTAAAGACGGAGGCTATTATTATGATATGATGATACACGGCAAGGCCAGAGGATATTATGATGATACCCGGTAAGGTCAGAGGATATTATTATGATATGATGATACCCGTCAAGGCCAAAGGATATTATGATGATGTGATGATGCCCGGTACGGCCAAACAATATTATGATGATTTGATGATACCCGGCTTGATCGGAGGATACTATGATGATATGATGAAATGCAATTAGGTCGAAGGATGATCATTGATGTGCCTATGAGTACATCTATCGATTCGAGTCTGGCTAGCCCTATGTATGGAAAGTATATATTATTTATGCTCATGTATGGAAAGTATATATTATTCGGAGACTTAGAGTGATCTCCTAACATTCAGAGTATCACATGTATCTTTCTTATGCATTAGATTAGTCTCTATGTTGTATTTGGAGATAAGTTATATTAGTGTATTCAGTTGAACTTTACTTTGTACTCTAGTATTATTAGTAGCTCTTGTACCGATACCATCAGTTTTTGAGATTATATTATGTAATTTCTTTATTATTTCATCTATCAATAATTCTTTTCTTCATATATTTGGTAGTCTGTTACTAGATATTTTGGACTACGAGTTTGGCTTGCCTACTGGTAGGTTATAGTAGGCGCCCTCATGACCTAAGAAATGGGTCGTAATGAAAATATTGGTACCCCCTCACATTGTCCGATCTATAACATTTGTGTGAAACTAATACTCTTTGCCTCTATTTGGAGTTAGTAAGAATGATGCAGGCAACAACTCTAAAGAAAAAAGTTTCGAATTCAAACAAAGCTCAAAGTCCTCTAAAGAATATGAATTCTGATACTCAATGTCGTTCAAGTGCTAAACTGGTCAAGGAATATAATATATAGAGAGAACAACTTGCAAAAGAACACAATGATAAAATTAGAAAAGCTCAACAACCGATGACACATAAAAGAAAGAATTCTGAGGAGTCCATTGCACACAAGAATAGAGTATATTTCCTATTCACAAGTCAATGATCTAATAATCCTCAAGGTAAAAGATTAATACTTCACATTTGATCACTATAAAAGGACAAAATAAACAACGGTTATTTCAACCTCAATCTGCAGAGCCTATTAAAAAGAAAGGAGTTGAAGTAACTAAGCACAACTTCATATTCCAAGGGTTTTCAATGGTTGTTGTTAATAATTAAGATATCAATGGAAGATCACAAGTTTGACAAGAGAAAAAATATGCTATTAAAGATCTAGAAAACTGTAAACAGGTGAAGAGAAAGTCAGTCCTACCATCAAGTAGTCTTAATCAATTTCTAGAAAAAAAAGGGATGCACGTAGGTGGTGTACAAGAATATGACATTCACACAACAGATGGTGTTAGAATTCCACCCACTAAAGATCTGAATGAACATAATAAAGGATTGAATGATCCAATGCAACAAGAAAAAATGGTGAGGTTGATTTGTTAAATAATGATGAGGATATGGATGTTGATTGTTGTACAAATGCTATGTATTGATTCATTTAATTTTATTACTCATTGTATTTTGTTTCTTATTTCTCAACTGTTACATCAATCTATCGATGTTATAGAAGAAAAATATTCGAGGACAAACAACATGCAAGAAAATTCATGAGAGAAATTTAGATAAAAGAGAGGTGGTGACATTTGACTTAGGACAAACAAGGGGACCAACTGGCAAGGCAGTTTCTAATTTAAGTAACTTTATAGGAATAGTTGCAAGGAATCCTAGATTTATTACCTTGATGTACACTAGTTGGTATGATGTTCCATATGACAAATACATGTGGGATTATGTCAGTGTAAAAAAAATTAATAGTTGAGATTGCATATATATTAAGTTTTTTTACTAACCGAATCTTAATATATTTATTTTGCATAGTCAAAAAATTTTATTACAAAAGAAGGACGGAAGTGGGTGATGGTAGGTCTTCGTGATTCTTAGAGGCGACACAAGAAAGATGTTAAATTGAGATGTTTTAATAAAAAATTTACAGTAGAAGAAATGCTAGCAAAACATCCCGATGACATTGCAGAAGTTCAATTACGTTAGTTTATCGAGTATTGGAAGGTTTCAGCTATTCAAGTGAGACAAAAATAATACATATCTACTATGGACATTTTTTGTATATTTAATTTATATCCTCTTTTAGTCCTTGAGCAAGGTAAATTCTAACAATAGAAAAAGATAAAAGTGGAGATATCGAATGGGACCTATTCATTTTGCAAGAGTATGCATGGTATTGGTAATATTTTGTAGACACTTCTAAAAAAAATATTTTTTATTTTTTTATACTTTGTCATAACATATTAATGTATGTTTTTATTTTAATTTGATATAATTTGTAGTGTGCGACTAAAGAAAATAATGAGGAACCATCTAAGGCTAAAAATTTTATTACAACTCGTACAAAGATGGGGAAAGAAGTCCAGCCAGATACCCAAATAGCAATAGTAAGTCATTTCTATGTTATATTCTTCTTTAATGAATGAATATATATGGTTTAGATCTGATAGTGTAATATATGTTGTTGTTGGGTATAAAGTTGTCAAAATAGTTGTCAAAATGATCTATATCCATCCATACTCTTAGTTTATGCTAAAAATTGTTAAGTCTTAGAGAAATTTGAGGGTTCTAGAGTGCCTCACATTGAATGAGGGAATGAACCATTGTTTCTTATATTGTATTGTGCTATTTTACCTTAAGGCTAAATTTTCAAGTTGAGTTAGGCTAAGGTTCGTCCAATTTTTAACAAACTTCATTCTTCGAATCCTGTGTGGCCTTACACAAAGTTGATGCAAGGGGAAGAGAAAGAGGAAGGGGAAGTGGTAAAGGGGAAAATGTATTTTAATAGGATGAAGATATTCTTCTTGTTTTTTGTTTCACCTTTTAAGATGTTCAGCGTCTCACTTCAGACACGTATGTCAAAAGTTGTCAACCACACTGATTAGGTATAGTTATTTTTTGTAATAAGAACTCAAATTCTAGTAACTACACTGTTTTAGTTTCTTTCAACATGTAAATTCCTCTTGGAAAATATGATGTTATATTTTATTTTCTTCGTGTGAACCCTCAAATGATTATTTTCCTATCTTGCGTGATCTATGTTGCTACTGATTGTGTTGTTATCTGCATTACTTTGTTGTTGTTACTATTTTCCCTTCTGTGTATTTTTTTATTTTTGTAGGGTTTCTTCAAAAATAATTTTTACCTCTGTACGGTAGGGATAAAATATACATATACTCTACCCTCCCAAGATAGGACTAAACTAGGCATGTTGTTGGTCTATTTTTCATTTATGTAGGAAAATGCCCTACATTTTGCATTAATGTGCAATATTATTCAATTTTTCCTTACCTACTTCTGCACTTTATTATTATTGTTATTATTAATATTCTACAACTAACTATACATCAGTGACACTATAGTAACTATATGAAAAGTCTATTGTTGAATAAAATACAATAAAACTCTATATAATATTAGTTTTGCCACATCTATTGCTTAACAATTCTCTTCTGACCATGCATTTGTATTCATCCATACACAGTATTTGAATGCTCTGGGGACTTCTATTTACCATCTTCCAATTTATAATTATGTTGGGGGATTTTTCCTGATATGGTGACACCAAGTGATTCTTTTAAACTTGGATCTTTGATCAAGGAAGTAGTCATTTGTTCTATCAAGAACTGTTGGAATTCTAGCCTATTATAACATTCACCTCTTGTTGGTATACTAATGATATTACCATCGGTAGGACTAGTATTGTGATTCATCTTCATATCACATTTTCTACTATTTTTCAGTGCAGTAAGATTGAGATTAATGGTTGTTCCTGAAGGACTGAGAGTTATAGAGCAAGGACTGAAGTAGTAGTACCCACGATAGTTGTCACATTTAACCGACTGCCAGTGGAAGTATTATTAGTACTTGTATTTGCTTTGTGTTTTGAGGTGATTAGATGGTTATGTTCTTCTGTATATGTTGCTACAACAATAGACTGGTCTATGCTTCTCTGAACCTGTCAAATACCAAATGAATAGCTCATTATTAGAACCTGAGCTAACTAATTTAAACTTAATGAATTTCACTCTTCATTATGATTGAATATGGGTTTAATTAGAGATTTTACCTTTTTCTTGACAGGGTAAGTAGGTACAAATGAGAAATTTGTTATCTTCCACATCCATTGTATTTGTTATCTTTTTATCTTTCAAGTGGAACAACCTTTTATGCACCTCTTGCCTTTGTTATCTTTTTTATCAACAAGTAGTAACTTGCAGTTCTCATATTCAACGGCTAGTTTCTAAAATTTCTTGTTTTACTTTTTTCGCAGTCTGAACTTCAGATTCATCAAAATGTTGAGTTAACACCAGATGCATTCACGATAGTGTTTGGAAAGGAGAAGCCTGGTTGATTTAGATGATATGGTAGATTAGTGACAACAACTTCTCTAAAAAGGATGAGGAAATGAACAAGCTTAAACAAAATCATGCTAATGAAGTCACTCCTCTGAACTAAGAAATAAGTGACGTGAGAGAAAAAATGCAACATTTTTTTTGTCAATTGGTGCAAAACAATCATGTATTGAATTTTCAAGATATACCAAGGAGTGACAAATCTAACATTCCTTCACCTGATGCGAGTAATGCATCAGCTATTAGAGGGAAAATTCTTCCAAATTCTTCTGGCTCAGCTCATGTATCATGACCCGAAGCTACCCCTAGTCAAGACACGATGCTTAAGGCCATAACTGACCCCAAGATAACCCATAGTCTGGTACCTGTTGTGACCACTGAATAAAATGATAGTAAAACAACATGTGCGGAAGATAAGACAGTAAAGTACTATTAATTGGAATACTGAGATATACAGAATGATATGTCTGAAGTATCAGATAAACACTGGAAACTAGACCGTCTATCTGAAATCCTCTAAACATACGGAGTTGATGGGAAAACCCCCCAACTAATTCTAACTAAACTAAATATAAAGAAATAATTAAATAACTGGAATATCATGTCACGTCCTTGATGGATGAGGACTCACCAATACAGCTTTGGGTAACTGCAGAGTTGTCAAGGGGTGATCCGGAAACTGTGCGTCCAAACCTATGTTATAAGACAACATAGCTCAAGAGAAAAGTATGCGATCAGTACTTTGAATGTACCAGTACATGAGGAAATGACTAACTGAAGTACATGTAAAATATAAACATGGATGCAAGAACATGTAAAACTGAATATGCAAGACCAAGTATTGTATACACTAAAATTATCAAATAACTGGTGCAATTTGCATAACTGGATAAATAAATATTGAAAACTGACTACTTGGTCTAGCAAAACTGTACTGAAATAAACTTCCAATACTGACTGAAACTATGGGAGCTATCATGTAACCGACATAAACCATGGGTGTTACTATGGATTCCAACGTCTAATCCACGTTGAGAAGGGTTTTTCCATCCTTGCCATCGGAGTGGAACCTGAAATAGAGTGATCACTAAACTGATCCCATATTGGGCAAAGTAAACACTCTTTGGCGAGTCCCTAAATCATATGGTAGCACGTAGTTTCTTGAAAGTAGAATGTGATGAACTCACACTTCCCTATCATTGATAAATCCTACTCCCAACTGAATGACACTAGTGTTATACAGGGATTAACATAACATGGTACTAAACTAATAAGACTCAACATAAACTTGTATATAGTAACGAAATCATGGTTGCTTAACCTGTGATTTGAAAAGTATGAAATAACAAGTAAATACATATGTATCGGGTTTTCATACCCACCAGCACTGAATAATTATAGAAAGTCGATACAACATTTAAAATAGAGATCTAAAGTAAGAATTCAAGGATAAAAAACATGAGACATTTCATAACTTGATAATATACGAGAATGTAAACATGAGAATGAGGTAACCTTGGGATTCATAACATGTTTATACAGTTTAAAGCATAATTCTAGAGTTTGATATGATTCCAACTAAACATGACTTAGGGTATTGAAATTTCAAACATGTAGGAGCATGATTCACATGGGATAAAACTATTAACTTGTCTTGAACATAAAACTAATGAGAATACATAGAAAGATTTCATAGTTTACATGAAAGATGATCATAATTATAGTAAAATTCATACTAGAATAAAAAACAGGCTTTTTGGGCTCAATGGGTGAAAATAACCCATTGATGAATACCCCACATACCTTAATTGGATGAATTCTTGAAGAAATCTTGAAATTGGGACTTAAACTCTTGAGTTCTTGAGAGTAGAAGTTTGAATTTTGTTCTTGGGAAAAGGGTAAGGATTTTTAAGTTGTGTACTAAATGTTTAGGGTTAAGAGAGTGGGAATAATGTGTTTAAAGACCCATTATTTCATTTAAGGATGATTAGAAATGGTTTAGCGGTGTGAAAATACATCAACTCCCTTAAATCAAGTCAAAATGAAGAAATTTTGGCACTGTGATTTTGCTGGACGACGCACGCCAAAAGCACACCTGAGGGTGGGCGGCACATGCCAAAATCACTCCTAAGGGTGTGCGGCGTACGCCAAAAGTACACCTCATCCAGTTTCTATTTACATTTTCCATGTGATGCACGACCTTAGCACAGGGTCTAATATGCAGTGCACACTCATTTCTAAGGCCTAAAAGCACTCACAACTCAACCCATAACATCTAACCATGGTCTACCATCAAAATAGGGGTCCTAAAGGTCATTTTGAATGCATTATTTGAGCGTTACAACTATGAGGTGTTACATAATATCCCCCTTGGGATCATTTGTCTTTGAAAGAAACTATTTAAGCTGAAGCACTAAAAAGGTTGAGATCGTACACTGAACACTCATGCGCTGAATCATGATTAAGTAACTAAATCTGCAACATGATACATAGACTGAGTTGAGTTTCATGAATACATGCTATGACATTGGAACACTCCATACATTTCCAAACATAGACCAACTTAGCATAGACAAAAGTATTTAAACTCGAGATAGGTATTTGAGCTTAAAGTTAAAGGTAAGTGTTAAGTTAAGTAGAGGGATCAAGATTTGGAAAACAATAAGAGAAAATAAGTGAGGTCCTTGCTTGACTTAATTAAGCTAGTAGGTGACCAGTAGGTGCACACCTACTTATTCTATTGGGATGAATTGAGGATTATGTTATTGGACATATTAAAGGCCCAAATTAAGTGAAAGAAAAAGAGACAGTTGAGTAGCCCAACACCTAATCTATTTAAGGCCCAAATGTCCAACCAAATACCTAATATATTTAAGGCCCGATATGGTGCGATCCAATTATAAATAAACCAAGTAGGTGCATCACCTACTTGGAATTTTTTAGCAGCTTAAATAGCCAAGTAGGTGCATCACCTAATTGGACTAATTTTGACCAATATATGGCTGGAAATGAATGAAAAAGAGACGGTCAAGTAGAGGGATTTATAAGGTCCAATTAGTTCATTTTCTCTTCTATTGGTCCTTATCTCTAAAGCTCAATAATGTTATGACCGCCAAATAACAATCTCAAAGGCTAAATTAAAAAAGTAGCGCAATTTGAATTGAATGGGTGGCAGCTCAGGGGCATAAGACTAGCATAGGTGATCCCGATACCTTTATATGTGGATGGAAGCTCAGGGGAAAAAGCCTAGCATGGTCTGATCCCAATGTTTATATGGGTGGCAGCTTAGGGGCGCAAGCCTAGCATGGGTTGATCCCGATTTGTCTACTTACCACTGATCAGCTGGTCATTTGTAATATCTTATAAAGTTACTAATGTAAGGAAAAGTAAAGCAAAGAAAAGGATGTAATGTACATTATTCCACAAATATAAACAAAGGTGGTCTTCTATCATTATCCATACAGTTGTACCTAGTTTTACTTGATCTCTTATTTTACATATGGTTACTTTATGCCTTACATATTCAATATATTATTTTGTACTAACATCCCTCCTGGGGGATACTATGTTTTCTGTCGCAGGTACATATATTCCAGTTAATAGATCTTTCTAAAAGGATCATATTTTACTCAGTAGTTGTTGTTGAGAACTCTAGGTTTATTCAGGGCCTTGCTGAGTCTTTGGAATATATTTGATATTGTATTAATTTTAAGGGTATGGTGGGGTCCTATCCTGATGTAAACTAGTGATATCTATCTCTTAGATTCTTTGTAGACTATTATTAAAGTAAGCGTGGTGGTGTCTTATTCTCTAGTAATCAAGGCCCCAACGACCAAGTCATGTATATCTATTATGGGCCTATCTATGTGGAACTTTTGTCAAAGAGTCTTACCTATAATTATTAGGGCCTTATAATTATTATGGTTACAAGCATAGTAATCCCAAGGCATAAGTTGGTTCTCTCGAGCCCTTAGGGCATCGGGTGTCTGTCCATCTCAACAGAATAACAGACGTGACAAAAGTGGTATTATAGCAGGGCGTCCTAGGGAATCTACAAATTCATGTCTAGTATAGCCTTACTTATGAATGTGTTGTGTGCCAAATTTATAATTAGGGGGCTACTTGGACATTTAGGAAATGTTACTTTCTTTCATAATCCAGATCGTGCGATAGAGCAATGTTAAGAAGTCCATTCCCGCTCGTACTACAATCTCTCATATGCATACTATGCCTAAAGCTAAGGTCAACTGTGGAAAAAACTCCAGCACCTCTAATATCCAATAGGCAACGTACAATGAAGAGTCTTAAGACATCAAAATTCAAGTTAAGGTGAGCCAATTTAGTTCAACCCCCATGACCCACAATAGAGAACATTGTAAAGGTTATTGTGTTATTTGCACATAAGGTGGGATTTGTACTATTTGTATTTTCCTAATTCATTTGAGTGATATGTAATAGGGTTGCTAATATTTTTATATAATAAATAGTTACCTCAGTTATAAAGACTGGGTGCAATATTTCTAGTTTAACTTACTTAGAGGATGTGAGTGGTTCTTGGGTTTGAGGTTTCCTCCACATGAACCCTTCAATATATATGATTTAATCCTATAGAGGACATTTAGTACTTTGTGAGTAAATATATAGGGTTTTAGAGTTGCATACGTTTTGAAATTAGAATATGTTGAACTAGTTTTATATTAGTTAAAAGAGGTTAGTAGCATGGTCTGAAGGGTTAACCTTTAAATATGATAGTTCTTATACCCCTAGTTAGTAGATAAGGATCAAATACCTACTAGATATCATTCTAGATTTTATTAATTATCTTTTTATAAGGTATGTGTGTATGACCACCCCAAATAGGTAATAATAACATGCAATCCCTTTTATGGTTAGAAAACTCTAGGATGAGCATTTCCAATTGTTCTATATAAGAGTATATGTAAACTTAGTTCCTATGGTGAACTATGTTTTGTGTATAGAAGGTTAGTGTACAACAACAACTTGTGGTTGAAAAAGGAATATTGACTGGATAGTCCTACGTGGTGATTATCTAGACTATTTTTGCATATAAGAATACATGAAGCGAGCCATTTTGGTTAAAAAAGGTATTTGTTAGACATGAAGTAGGTAAGAGTGACACCAAAATGACTCAATGTGAATGCATGTTTGGATGCCTAGTCTTATTAAATGCAAGAATAGAGAGGCGATCGAAAGATATACACTTGGCCTAACCTAACATCTAAGGATGCATTTGTATTATCCCTATTAAAATAAGAGATAGTTTGTTATGCATGTGTATAGAGTTTTGATGGCTTACCAAAATTGTAGTGAAGTATAAGGTACCTTTTTTTTCACTTGAGTCCCTGGTATGGAAATTCACTTAATGCATAGCTTATCTAAATCTCTTGACTAAAGGTATTGGATTTCCATCACTTGTTGAGACACGAGTTTTTAGCCCTTCCTTGTTACGAAAAATTAGTTAGCATGGATAGACCTATCGAGTTAAGCCCATAGTGACTAGCCTTCAGATGATTTAGAATCATATTATAATTTTACATGTACTTGACATTTATGTGTGAGTTTCTGTAAATAAGAGTTTATGTTTTATAGTGCCTTTAAATTTCATTAGTAATTTGTTTATTTGAAATTTTATATGGTACCAAACATTGATTATAATGATATCCTAGGTCAGTAGCAAAGATAAGGTTGATCTCAACCTCCTACTCCTACAAATGAATTGTTAAGGATTTTTTTTTCTATAATGGCCCTTGTGTTTGCATTGAATATGAATGAGACACTGATAAGGAGAATTCATAGGAGCTTAGAAAGATACTATAGGGAAACTAATTGCATGTATTTTTAGTTGAGTAACATACACGAGAAGAACTATCCCACTAGTGATTTAGCACTAGTGGTAGTATGCTCGAAATTAATAGGGTAGAGTGACCCCATAAGATACTCCTGGTTTTCAAAGAATCTGGTCGGTTACATAATTATGCATGCTACAAGTTCTATAGCTTGTCTGTTTATAGGTCGTATGTCTTTTGTGGATTATTTTCTCACTTATAACATATGTCATAAAATACTTGTATATAGATGTTACTACTTCATTGAACCCTTATTTATTGCTATATGTTCATAGGAATTTGTCGTATATGTCATTTATTATGATAATTATTTACCATAGATCACTTGTCTGTATTTTAGTTGCATCACATATTAACTTGACTATGTGTTATAGGCATTAGAATTAGTACTCATGAGTTAAAGTATCACCTATAACTTGCCTACATGTTATACCTTTCATAGACCATTTGCTTATATGCTACCTTCCTCATAGCCTACATTCTTTGTATAATTATTCATATGTAAGTCTAATTATTCATGCTCTAGTCCACTTGCTCAATGTGATTTTCGCTTCATAGTTTACTTTCTTATCATGTTCATTCTTATAGCCCACTTGTTTATACATTGTATAAATTGTCATAACCTAGTCTTCTGGATTATGTATTCATCTAGTCCATTTTCCCAATATATTATTTCACTTGCTCACATACTATAAGTCTTTTAACTCACCTGCCTATATGTTACATATCTCATAGTTCATTTTATCACATGTTTTTTATGGTTCATATGCTTATTTTCTACATGCTTTAATATTTTTCTTTTGCATAAATCACATATTTCTATAACTTAATTATCTATGTGTCACAAGCTTATTAGGTTCATGTATATATTTATGTTAAGTGCTCTTATGTGCTGATTTGCGTGTGTGTCATAGATTCTATATGACTTGTCCACATATTATATTCCCCTTTATGCTTATTGATATGAGTATTAACATAGTTGGATAAAGCTTTCTCAGATTGGGATATAATGAGAATGGTGTCTAGAACAGGATGGGCATATGAATGAATACAAGTATGAAACTTACTCATAGGTATGTGGATTAGTCTAACAACCTATTCTAAGGTGCGACACAAAATTTTAGTTTTATGTTGACAACTGTTGCTCTTAAAAGATTCTCCTATGAGATAAAATGTAGAATGAAAGGAAAGTTGAGCCCCATATGTTAGACTAAGAAGCTTATGATTTCATGTGTCCATTTTATAGAAATTTGTAGGAGATCTATTCTTCATTGTGCTCCCTTAACTATAGTAAATGACCAAGGACCTATCATGTAAACAAGTCCCCACAACCATTCTTAATTAATAAGGTAGGAAGTTAGGGACAAAAGTTTTACCTCTGTTGAAGTATTATGGAAAAACTAGGATATAGAATAAGCTACTTAGAAATAGAAAATGGTAGAAATTCTAAATCCCCTCCTCATTCCAAGCATCAATGAGAGGATCTTAGATCATGTGCTCCCCTATATGATCCTAAGTTCTACTAGCATTTGCTCATTTGATATGTTATTTACAAGTCGTGTGTTCATGTATATTAAATTTCATAATTCTATGTGTTCTATTTTTTTATAGAGGAAATAAGGGAAACCACACTATACTAAAATAGTTTTCATTAAGTTACATGGTCAGGAAAGGGGTTTTACTTATCATATTCTCATTACATGTGTTATATCTATTGAGATGTTATGTGAGTCTCGTATACATTATTTTAGTTAGCACACAGATTTAGTGTAGTCTATTTACAAAGGAAACTCTAGAAAAAAAACTTGGGGAAATTCTAGGGTTAGTCAAGTCATTAGCTATACCTTTCATTCGAGGACGAATGATCCAAAGTGGGGGATTATGTAACACTCCATACATTTCCAAACATAGACCAACTTAGCATAGATGAAAGTATTTAAACTCAAGATAGGTATTTGTGCTTAAAGTTAAAGGTAAGTGTTAAGTTAAGCAAAGGGATCAAGATTTTGGAAAGAAAATAAGAGAAAAATGAGGTTCTTGCTTGACTTAATTAAGCTAGTAGGTGACCAGCAGGTGTATCACCTACTTATACTATTGGACTGAATTGAGGCCTACATTATTGGACATATTAAAGTCCCAAATTAAGAGAAAGAAAAAGGGAAAAATGAGCAGCCCAACACCTAATCTATTGAAGGCCCAAATGTCCATCCCAATACCTAATCTACTTAAGGCTCAATATGGTGTGATCCAATTAGAAATAAACCAAGTAGGTGTATCACCTACTTGTACTTTTTTAGTATATTAAATAACCAAGTAGGTGCAACACCTACTTGGTCTAATTTTGACCAATATGTGGCTGGAAATGAACAATAAAGAGGTGGTCAAGTGGAGGGATTTATAAGGTCCAATTAGTTCATTTTCTCTTCATTCTTTCATGAAAAAAAATTAGATTATAATTATCTCACTCTCTCTTTTCTCTCAAGCCTAAAACAGCAGTCTCTTTTCTTTCCTAGGGTTCTTGAAGAAACCCTTCTTATTTCCAGCCAAGGTAAGTGAAAATAACTATGGTTTATCTTTACTACTATCATGGGAAGTTATGGAAATCAAGTTATTGTTTTGTTTTAAGTATAGGACAACACGTTTTTCCAAGCTTGGCAATCCACTTCTCTTTAATCTCCAAGATATTTTCCAATAGTATTTGTTTCAACTTGAAGGGAAACTTAGAGTCTCGATGGAGTGCACTTTAAGAAATCAAATTTTAGAAATAAAGGTAAGGTTACTGCTCTGATTTAACCCTCCATTTGTATAGGCCTTGATGGAGGATTTTATATATGTTGATGTTAAGAACTCATGGCATGGTGATCGAAAGACATGAGTTCAATATCTTATATTGTGTTGAAGGATTTTGGGACTGTTTAGCTGATGTATATAGGTGTTGTTGTTAGAGGTAGTGGGTGACCTTATAGAATGGTTAAGTGGAGTTGTATTAAAGTATAGAAGGAGGGTGTGGTTATATGCCAAGTGTTTGAGGGGCTGAATAGTCTTACTGCCCATCAAGTGATTAGCTACTATTTTACAAGGGGTTACATTGTTATTAGTTGCTAATATTAGCTCCATTATGTGATTATATTATAGATTAACACCTTAAAGGAAAGAAGGCTAATTTATTGTAATAATCATGTTTCACAACGAGGTATGTAAGGCTATTCTAGTTCATATTTTTTGGCATGATGTCTTGTACTCGTGTACCAATAAAGTGAGCTTTGTAGATAATCGTTCATGGTGAAGGATACATTGTGATGGTCTACAAACTCCATTGTAGTAAATGGACCTTTCATTTACTGCCCATAGTATAAAAGTGTGTCAAAGTGTTGCATGTTTCTCTTATATGAGTCAATACGATCCAAGATTATACAAGTTAAGAGTGTCCCATGCTGGATATACAATCTTTCCAAAAATTGCTTCAATTGTCTAATTGATCATATACTTCTTTTGGCTACACATGTTCCTTTTTAATATCATTCCCATTGTGTTTGGGTATAAGGTGGCCTTATAGAGTCCTTACCTATTCAATATAGAGTTTATATGTCCTTATGTGGGATACACTTTTGTTCCAAATTAGAATCTGCCCATGTGCCTCAATAGTACCCATACTCACGTACCCTTCTATTTGTATAACCTAGTAAGTATTTATTGTATAGTGCAAACCTCTTTAGTTGAGGAGTTACATGTCTCCACTTGGTATGCTCATATTCCCCTATTTGAAACATCTAAATTTCTACACTTGAAACTGCCATAATTGCTTTATGCTATGTAAGATCACTAGAATCTATCACAACTCATATATGTTATGCAATGTCACTTTCTCACTAGTTATACACCTTACCAACTCATTTGTTGCATGTCTTTATCTCCTTACATTTTGTAACACCCCAAAAAGGGGTCCCGAGACGTCACAGGGTGCTTAGGGCCACACGTGATCCCAAAATAACCCTTCTACTGGCATAACTCATAAGTAACTGAATAAAATGCATAAATCTGAATGAAATCAGCCGAAGATAACTCTTTTCTAAATCCGATCAATACAAAACTAAATTAAAATGTCTACAACTCTGCTTTTACAAAACAACACTGGATTCAAATACATTAACTCTACTGACTGTCTATGAAGCCTCTACTAGTATTGACTATAGGTAGCCGGGACATGACCCCCAACTATCCCAAATCAATACGACTGAATAAAGAAAAATAAAATATTTCTCAAACTCTATGACTGACTCGATCCCTTGAATCAAAAGGAATCATCACCTGATGACTGGAAGCTGCAAACTGTCAGAATATGGTGCGCGTGCTACAACTCGTACCTACATTATGAGACAATGTATCACATAGACGTATATGTGGATCAGTACTTTGACGATGTACTGAGTATATGGGGGTGGATGCATAAGTAAAACATAATATCATTCATCATAATTTATAAAATAATGCATGCTCAATGTAAATGACTCACATAAGCTGGAATATCTAAAAACTGAAATCTGAAATAATCAGAACCAAATAATACTTTATAAATCTAGTGAGTCATAACATTTAGTTTTAAAAGTTGTGCTAGTATTCTGTCTGTAAACTATACTATCTAAGTGTAAAAAGAGCTCACTTATGAATCTGAAATCTGAAAGCTGACATCTAAAGCTAATATCTTTCTATAAAGCATAATCTGAGTAAAATTTGTTAGCCTTTACGCTTAGTTTTCTAAAAGCTTTTCTATTATTCTTTTCTGATAGACTTTTCTATTAGGGAAAATACTTTTAGAAACTATTATGAAAATATTTACTATTAAGTTGTGGGGAGGTTCTTCTAACCAACATAAATCATGTGAGCTAACATGGAGTCCAACATATTCTTTCCCTATAAGGAAAACCTCAAGATGGGGAGAGGTGTCATACTCTTTCCAAGAAGTATAACCTGATCTAAGTGATCACATCTATAACTATCATCCACATAGAAGTGGGAATAATCTGATAATCTATACCTACGTTGGCTACGTAGTTCTGTGAAAGATAGGGCACGCTAATCCCGCACCTCCTGCTCGATGCTAAATACTATTCCCTTTAATCTGCTATGCTCATTCTGTTAGAAATTCACTTTAAAATCTAGTATAATGGTTCATTACGAAACCAAAATTGCTTTTATCTGAGTCAGTCTGTAAATAAAACTGATCTGAATTTTGTAAACTGTAAAAATTCTGTAAAGTGGATTCCATAGCTAAACTAAGGATCCAAATATCAAATATTGTTTAATTATCTGAAAATAAGCTAATCTCAGGGTGCTTAAAGGCACAAGTTCTCAAAATATCAGTTCTCAAAATAGGGCTTAGAAACCATGCTTCAAACTCATGTAAATTCGTAGCAAATCATCATGCACAATATGTTTCTTGAAAATACTTCAATAATATCCAAATAATAAAATCAAGAATAGCAATATCATGTTTAAACTCAATTGGAAAATCTGGAAAATCGCATTACATGCATAAATATATGAAAATTGTCATGCAATTCAACATTCAATCATTTGTAAATTTATAAACTTCAAATACTGATAATTGGGTATGAACCCTAATTTCAAAAAATAATAAATTAACTGAAAATATAATTTTGGGCACAAAGACGAAAGGATTGTCGTTGTTCATAATCCCACATACCTTAATTGCTCAAATTGATGAAGAAATTTGATTTGAATTCCTATTTGTGTCCTTGAAGGTTGTTTCTTGAAGAAGATGAATCAAATTGATGTTATTGGGAATGTTCTTGAATGATTTTATTGAACTTTTTGGAATAGAAAGCTTAATTCTTGATTGTTTTCTAGAATAGAAGGTGATGGAATATATGAATCTTGAAGAGAATTTATTAGGGTTTGTTCTTGGGAGTAAAGTAGGATAATGGGGGCAAAATAATGCCCCAATGACGGCTATACATTGTTATATTATAACTTTTCACTCAGGTATCAGATTAAGGAAAAATTGGTATCGTTGGAAAGCTAATTCAATTATCTACAATTTGACGGGTATTGATCTGAAAAATTCCATGTCTATAAAAAGTTCTACATGTTTAAAATAGACCCTTGTAGAATCGAATGCTAAATTTTGGATGAATCTAATGTTCTTAGCTCCACTTGGCTCTAAGTGACTTCTATGAACATTATTCACCTAATAAGAACTTCACATGCTTAGGATTAAATTCATGACACAAGCATTCAAATTATGGATCAAGAGTACGACAATTTACACCTTCACCGCGACGTAGTGAAATCGCATTAAGCTACTGGAAAAGGACGAATGCAAATTTGCACTCTGGCGCGACGCGGTGCTATTGCGTTACGCCATTGGAAATCAAAAATTAGGAATTTGGACCTATCTACAATGCGAGCTTATCATGGAGGTCCACTGGAAAATGACAAATGGGAAATCATCCTTCACCGTGACGCGGTGACTGCCCAAGTGGCGCACTGTCAACACTAAAAATGCCCTAACTTCTCAACCGTGTATCAGATTTGGGAAAAATTGGTATTAATAGAAATCTTATTAAATTTCCCACACAATTCAAGGTCTAAATCTAGAAAATTTCACATGTATAAGAAGATATTTATTTTTGAAGCCAACCTTTGACATTCTAGGAGCGAAATTAGGCTAAGAAAATTACGGGGTATTACAATATCTCCCCCTTGGAAACATTCATCGTCGAATGAGACTATTTAAACTGAGAGTACTGAGGAACTGAATCCCATACTGAACATGCATTACTAGGAACATGATTGCTTAACTGAATCTGAAACATGATACATGAACAGAATATCATGACTAAGCTGATTTCTCGAATACATGCACTGACATGAGAATGGTTATAAGGCTGAGATAGAAATGAGAGAGTCAACTTATCAGTAACCATTACTTTAAGCTGGATCTTATTTCATGAGAAAAAGATGATAGATTTATGACATTAAAACTTGGGGTATTACACATTTCACATGTCTTCTTGTCTCATAAGTGAATATGTTTATGCCTAGTGAGGTTCATGGTGTCATATAAGTTTCAAAGTATTACTACATTAATGTTACACTTATTTTCTATATCATTGTTCTTTTCTCGATCATATGTCTTCTTATATTGGTTCATAGTTCTAAAGCTCAATAATGTTATGACCACCAAATAACAATCTTAAAGGCTAAATAAAATAAGTAACGCAAACTGAATTAAACGGGTGGTACCTCAGGGGAATAATACTAGCATGGGTCAATCCCGATACTTTTATATATGGGTGGTAGATGCGGGTAAAAATCCAAGCATAGGTCGATCCTAATGTTTATATGAGTGGAAGCTCAGGGGCATAAACCTAGCATGGGTCGATGCTGATTTGTCTACTTGCCACTGATTAGCTGGTCATTTGTAATATCATATAAAGTTACTAATGTAAGGAATAGTAAAGCAAAGCAAAGGATGTAATGTACATGATTCCATTAGTATAAGTAAAAATGGTCTTCTATCATTATACATACAGTTGTACCTGGTTTCACTTGAGCTCTCATTTTACATATGGTTACTTTACGCCTTACATATTCAGTACATTCTTTCGTACTGACGTCTCTCCTGGGGGACACCGTGTTTCCTGTCGTAGGTACATGTATTCTAGCTAATAGATCTTCCTAAAAGGAGCACATTTTAATTAGCGGCTATTGGTGAGAGCTCTAGGTTGATTCAGGGCCTTGCCGAGTCTTTAGCATGTATTTGATATTGTATTATATTTAAGGGTATGGAGGGGTCCTATCCTGATCTAAAATAGTGATGTCTATCACTTAGAATATTTGTAGACTATTATTAAAGTAAGCATGGTGGTGTATTATTCTCTAGTAATCAAGGCCCCAGCGACAAAGTCATGTATATCTATTATGGGCCTATCTATGTTGAACTTTTGTCAAGGAGTCTTACCTATACTTGGTAGGGCCTTATAATTATTACGGTTACATGCATAGTAATCCCAAGGCATAAATTCGTTCTCTCAAGCCCTTAGGACATCGAGTGTCTGTCCATCTCAATAGGATAGAAGGCATGACAGACATGAGGATAGTTATATAGATAAGATAGAGAATGAGAGAGTCGATTTAAGAGAAACCATTACCTCAAGACAAGTTTGAATTTATTAGGAAAATATGGTGATATTTGGATCACCCATCTACTTCTGCCATCCAAGTGTCACCCCCAATGGACTGATTTCGCCATAGGACCTTAACCAAAGGAACTTCTTTATTCTTTTGCCTATGAATCTGACGATCAAAGATCTCAAATGGGACTTTTTTGTAGGAAAGGCTATCATTAACATCCACACTTTCTAAAGAAACAACAGAAGTTGAATCACCAATGCATTTCTTTAACAAAGAAACCTGGAACACCGAATGCACTGATGCCAAATCTGCAGGCAACTCTAACTCATAAGATACCTTCCCAAGATAGCTCAAAATTCTATATTGGCCAACATAGCGCGGACTGAGCTTCCCTTTGTCGCCAAATATCTTTACCCCTTTTATAGTAAATTTTTTCAAATAGACCAAGTCACCAACAACAAACTCAAGATCCCTTCCCCTCATATCTACATAAGATTTCTGATGAATTTGGGCTTTCTTTAGCCTCTCTCAAATTCACTGAACTTTCTCCATCACCTCAAACACTAAATCTATCCCTATTAAAGTAGCCTCACCTACTTTAAACTAACAAATAAGAGATCTATATCTCCTCTCGTAGAGAGCCTTGTAAGGAGCCATCTGAACATTAGAGTGATAACTAATGTTATAGGAAAACTCAATCAAAGGTAAGTGGTCATCCCAACTACCCTTAAAGTAAATAACACCTGCCCTCAACATGTCCTCTAAAGTTTGAATGGTCCTCTTTGCCTGACCATTTGTCTGAGGGTGAAAAGTTGTATTGAGGTAAACTTAGGTACCAAGACCTTTCTAAAAAGCCTTCCAAAAGTGAGAGGTAAACTAAGTACCTCTATCTGAAATGATAGACAAAGGAACCCCATGCACTTCACCAACTCCCTAAGATAGAGCCTGGCATAATCCTAAGTTGAATACAAATTATGAACTGGTAACAAATGGGCTGACTTGGTCATTCTATCTATAATGACCCAAATTGAATCATGCTAACGATGCGACGAGGCAACCATCTCATAAAATCTATATTCACTACCTCCAACTTCCAAGTAGGGATACTAAACTCGTGAAACGTACTACTCGACCTTTAGCGTTTAACCTTAACCTGCTGATAGTTTGATCACTTATCCATACACTTTGCAATATCTTTATTCATACCATTCCACTAATAAATTTCCCGCAAGTCACGGTACATATTAGTGTCTCTGGGGTGAAGATAATACCGCGCACAATGCTCTTCTACTAATATTTGTTGTCTCAAACTCTCAACGCATAGAACACTTAACCTTCCCTGACAATAAAACATACCATCTCCCTCTTGGGACCTCCACCTTATGATCTATAACTGTCTTCTTTAACTTAACAAAAATAGGATCCTTGTCTTGCTTTTCTTTTACTTCGGAAATCAATGAAGATTCTAAACAATTCTGAACCCATATACTACCTTCGGACGAATCAACCAACTGAATTCCTAACCTAGCAAGATGATGCACCTCACGGACTAACTTTTTCTTATCATCCTCAACTACCTATAGATAATTTACTAAGGTCATATGCTGCTACATTGGCCTTGCCCAAATGATATAATACACTTTTATCATAGTCTTTTAATAATTCAAGCCATCTTATCTGGAAAAGATTATGATTTTTCTGTGTGAACACGTAATGTAAACTCTTGTGATCCATGAACACATCCACATGAACCCCATAAAGATGTTGCCTCCAAATTTTCAAGGAAAAGATAACAGCTGCTAACTCAAGATCACGAATTGGAAAGTTCTTCTCATGAGGCTTAAGTTATTTAGAGGCATAGGCTATGGCCTTACCTCTCTGCATTAATAAATAACCCATACCAACTCTAGAAGCATCATAATAAACTACGAACCCATTTGTGCTATCTCGCAAAGTCAAGACTTGGTCAGAAGTGGGTCGAGCCTTCAACTCCTGAAAACTATTCTCGTAGGAATTTGACCACTAAAATTTTACCTTCTTCTGGTTTAGCCTCGACATGGGGAAAGTAATAGAAGAAAACCTATAGACAAACCATCTATAATAGTTGGATAAACCCAAGAAAATCCTAATATTTAATGGAGAGACAGTTGTAGGCTAGTTTCTCACTTCTTTGGCCTTTTGAGGACCGACTAGAATTCCATCACCAGAAATAATGTGACCCAGGAAAGATACTAATCTCAACAAAAATTTATACTTACTTAACTTAGTAAATAACTGATGATCTCTAAGGGTCTGCAATACAACTCTCATATGGTCTGCATAATTATTCCCACTACAAGAATAGACAAGGACGTGATCAATGAAGACTATGAAAAACATGTCCAAGTACTGTTGAAAACCCTGTTAATCAAGTCCATGAAAGTTGAAGGGGCATTTTTTAGTCCAAAAGACATAACTAGGAATTCAAAGTGACCATACCAAGTTCTTAAGACCATCTTCGAAATGTCACATTCTCTGACTCTAGCTGTTGATAGTCGAATTTGAGGTCTATCTTATTAAAATAACCTACACCCTGAAGTTGGTCAAATAAGTCATTAATCTCGGGGAGAGGATATTTATTCTTGATTGTTATTTTATTAATCTAACGGTAGTCAATGTACATTCTGAGAAAACCATCTTTCCTGCACACAAATAAAACTGGAGCACCCTATGGTGAAACACTAGGCCTGATAAAACCCTTATCCAAGAGATTCTTTAACTTCTCTTTTAGCTCCTTACGCTCATCTAGGGACATTATATAAGGTGGAATATATATAGGCTAGGTATTTGGAAGGACATCTATTTCAAAGTCTATCTCTCTTTCAAGAGGAACTCCGGGAAGATCTTCTAGGAAAACATATGGAAATTCTCTTACTACTGAAACTGACTCAAGACTCAGAGTTTCAAAATTTGAGTCCTTGACTCAAACGAGATGGTAAATACATCCCTTATATATTATCTCTCTTTCCTTAAGATAGGAAACAAAATTACCCTTAAGCACTTCAGTGCTACCCCTCCATTTCAATAACTGGATCATTAGAAAACTGGAACTAAATAATTCTATTCCGACAATCAACTGGGGTATAACATGAGTTGATCCAACCCATGCCAAGAATGAGATCAAAATCCATCATCTCTAACTCCACAAGATCAATTGAAGTAACTTTTTCAGATAGTGTGACCAGGCAATTTCTGTATACTCGTCTAGCTATAATAGACTTACCTACTAGGGTAGACACTGAGAAAAGCTCTACAAATATTTTGGGAATGATATCAAAGTCTACAACTATATAAGAAGTGATAAAGGAAAGTGAAGTTCTGGGGTCTAGTAATGCATAAACATGAAGAAGAAAGACTTGTAACATACTCATAACCACATTAGGAGAGCTTTCCTAATCATGTAGAGTCTAGAGAGCATATAGTCTATTCTGAAGTTGCCCACTAGTTGCACTGGAATTGGCACCCTACTGAGTCAGGACACTTGATGGAGCTGATAAAAGATTAGCCTAGACCTGTTGGCATGAATCCCTCCCCTTTTAGGCTACAATTGAACATTCCTTGATTCTGTGGCATGGTTTTCCAGACCCAAAGTACATATCACCGCCTTTCCTGCATTCACCCTGATGGTTCCTACCACATTTCCTGTAGAGTAGGTTGGTGCGACCACTGCTTATACTACCCTGGGACTTAGAGCCTGGCATTTTATTTCGACTGTCTTGCCTGAACCTAGGCACTAGCGCACTGGCTGAAGATGGATCTGGGGATAAAATTTTTTGGTAGAAATAAGAATGGTTACCTCCCTCCGATCTTGGCTAAGAAAAGTTAAAACTCCTTGTTCTGGACCTCTTATTCACTCTTTTTCTCCATAAGTTTCTCCTTCCCAATCTGCAGAGTCTAAACCATAAGCATTGATAGGTCTATCTCTTTAATCAACATAGTGGTCCTACACTCCTTGACCATACTATCAAATACACCAGATATGAGCTTACTCAATCTAGACCTTAAGTCAGCCACCATAGTTGGAGCATACCTCGCCAACTGGTTAAACTTGAGTGAGTACTCCTTCACACTCATACTACCCTGCTTTAAATTTATGAATTCCTGAATCTTATCTTCCCTCAACTCTAGTTGGAAGAACCTATCTAAGAAAGCCATGGAAAACTCTTACCACTCCATAGGCCCTACCTCAACACCTCTATTGTCCTTCCACTGTATGAACCAGGTATGAGCTACTCCCTGCAACTGGTAAGCATCCAAGTATGCACTCTCACTTGAAGTGACACCTATGATGTTAGTCACTTATTATACTCCGTCCAGTAACTCCTACAGATTTTCCTCAGACTTTGATCCAAAAAACATAGTGGTATTTATTTAGTTGAAGTTTTAGACCGTAGATACAGTCATATTCATCATTGGATTAGCTAGGAAAATAGCCTGTTGATTGTTTTGAGCAGCTACAGAATGGGCCAAGGCTATGAAAGTGGCCCTGAACTCAGCGTGAGAAACATGGTCGTTCAGAGGATCTTCCTAAATAGGTAATAGTGTGGGCTGATCCTTGTTTCTTTTTCCATTTTTTCTTCTGAAAGGCATTGTCAACTGAATGAAGGATGATCTAGAAAGTGGAATTCAATAGAGCTCATGCTCTTTCACATGACATGAACATTGAAAGAGGGAAAACTTTCCTAAAAACATCTTGTAGCCTCTTATCTATAAGTGTGGTGTGCTTCACACCCATGAACAAGAGTCTACTCAACGCGGCTTTTAGAAATCCTAGGACACTTTAAAACCTTAGTCTCTGATACCAAGTTTTGTCACGACCCAAGGCTACCCCCTTATCGAGACATGATGCTTAAGGCCACATGTGATCCCAAGCTAACCAATGGTTTGGTACCTACTATAAGCACTAAGTAAAATGATAGTAAAAGAACATGTGCGGAAGATAAGCCAATAAAGTACTGCCAATTAGAATATTGAAATATATAGAATGACATGTTTGAAGTATCTTATAAGCACTGGAAACTAGACTGTCTAGCTGAAATCCTCTAAACATATAGAGTTGATGGGACAAACCCCCAACTAACTCCAACTGAACAAAATAAAAACAAATAATGAAATAACTAGAATATCATGTCATGTCCTTGATGGATGAGGCTTCACGAATACTACTGTGGGGAACTGTTGAGCTGTCTAGGGGTGATCAGGAAACTGTGTGTCCAAACCTATAATATAAGATGACATAGCGTAAGAAAAAAGTATGTAATCAGTATTTTGAATGTACTGGTACATAAGGAAAAAACTAACTGAAGTTCATGTAAAATCTGAACATGGATGCAAGAACATATAAAACTGAAAATACAAGAAGAAGTATTGTATACACTGACATTATTTGAATAACTGGTGCAATTTGCATAACTCGATAAATAAATTCTGAAAACTAACTACTTGGTCTAGCAAAACTGAACTAAAATAGACTTCTAATATTGACTGAAGTTGTGGAAGTTATCTTGTCACTGGAATAAACCATGTTATCATGGAGTCCAACGTCTGACCCATGTTGAGGAGGATTGTTCCATCCTTTCCATTGGAGAGGAACCTGAACTGGAGTGATCACTAAACTGAGCCCATATTGGGCAAGGGGAAATGCTCTTTGGCAAGTCTCTAAATCCTAGGGGGTATGTAGTTTCTGGGAAATAGAATGCTCTGAACCTACACTTCCCTCTGGGTGCTAAATGCTACTCCCAACTCAATGACAGTGGTGTTATATATGGTGTAGGATAAAATGGTATTATACTAACAAGGCTCAACATAAACTTGAATATATTAACAAAATCATGGTTGCCTAACTTGTGATTTGAAAATTCTGAAATAACAAGTAAACACATAGGTATCTGATATTGATAACCTGCCAGCATCGAATGATTATAGAAAGTCGAAAAGACATTTAAAATAGTGATCTAGAGTAATAATTCAAGGATCCAAAGCATGATACATATCATAACATGATAATTTACGTGAATGTAAACATGAGAATGAGGTAACCTTGGTATTCATAAGATGTTTATATAGTTTAAAGCATAATTCTAGAGTTTGACATGATCCCAACTGAACATGACTTAGGGTTTTAAAACTTCAAACATATAGGAGAATGATTCACATGTCATAAAACTATTATCTTGGCTTGAACGTAAAACTAATGAGAATACATAGATTTCATAGTTTACGTGGAAGATGATCATAATTGTAGTAAAATTCATACTCGAATAAAAAAAAAGAGTTTTAGGCTCAATGGGTGAAAGTAACCAATTGATGAATACCCCACATACCTCAATTGGATGAATTATTGATGAAAATTTGAAGTTGGGACTTAAACTCTTGAGTTCTTGAGAGAAGATGCATAAATTTTTTTCTTGGGAAGAGAGGAAGGGTTTTAAGTTATGTACTAAATGTTTAGGGTTAAGAGAGTGGAAATAACATGTTTAAATACCCTTTATTTTGTTTAAGGATGATTATAAATAGTTTAGGGGTGTAAAAAGACCTCAACGCCCTTAAATCAAGACAAAATGGAGAATTTTTTTAGCATTATGCTTTTGCTGGGCAGCACACGCCAAAAGAACTCCTGAGGGTGGGTGGTGCATACCAAAAGCACACCTGATGGTGTGCGGCGCATGCCAAAAGCTTACCTCATCTAGTGGCTATTGGTGTTTTGCATGCGATGCACGACCTTAGCATAGGGTCTATCATACGGCGTACACTCATTTCGTAGGCTTAAAAGCCCCCCCAACTCAAGCCATAATATCTAAACATGGTCTATCATCTAAATGGGGGTCCTAAAGGTCATTTTGAATGCATTATTTGAGTGTTACAACTACGGGGTGTTACATCATGCTTCGGTTCATAAAAAGGAATTTTATCTTTCATATTCACAAGAAACTTAAATCCTGAACTTTTAACTTTATTGAATGAATTAACGTAACTTTGGATTCATATACTTCCTCATTCCAGATTGGAAAAATATTTGAACATTTATCGAGCATAATTTTTTTTCCTAAATGTTTGTGAATTTTGAATGTGTAGGAACAATGCGGGTGATCAAATTTGAATGGTGGGCACTAGAACTTAACTTGATCTAGATTGAAGTGAATGATAAATGACTTTTGAACTATTCTGATATATTCTTAAATACATTTTATTTTTTGTGGAACTTAGTACAAATATTTTAAATATTATTTTCTAATTAGTATGTGTAGTAAAAGACATGTTTTTTATGTTAATTGCGAATCTATGCATTTGAATTATTTATTAGCTAACTGGTGCATGAGATTTTATATATGTGTGTATGTGTGTGTGTTTGTGTGTGTGTCTGTCTGTATGTATGTATGTATAAAGTGATTAGTGATGTATACATTCAACTAAAATAAATATTTTTCACTTAGAAATTATGTACTAACATTTTATGCCTAATGCCATTTCTGTAAAATGTGGCCTGAACTACAAAATTTTAGAGAATATTGTCACACTTTAAAAGTGTGGCTTATTAATTAAATTGTGGCATATACCTAAAACATACTTACACTTTACAAATGTTGTCATAGAGGATGTAAAAATGGTACGATTTTGAAGTATGGCTAGTAATAGAGAAAAAGTCAAATTTTTCAAGAGTTGTTATAGAGGTGTTATACAAGGCTACGTTTGTGAAGCGTGCCCAATAACAAAGCAAAGGAAACACTTGAAAGTGTAGCTTTATCAGATAGAAGTATTTCCAATGAGAAGCTGCAAAGTGTGCTTTTATACCTTAATGGACATGCTTTTTAAATGTAGCAGATATGGCAACACTTGAAAAGCATGGACTAAGGTCAAAGGTACCCCCCAAAAGGTGTTGCCTAAAGTTTGAAAGAGTAACCTTTGATCAAAGGACACACTTTCTGATACTTTAGGCTACAGTTTACAAGGGTGGCAATTGGACTAAAATGTGATCGGAGAATTTGGGTCGTGACATTAATTATTAAATTTTCAACATTATCTCCATTTAAAATATTAATAAATTATAAAACTATAATTAAATAACATAAATATATTGTAACTAAAGAATTTTCTTAAATATCTAAAACATTTTAGAAAGATAATAAACTATATATTTAACTAAATTCTAATTTATTTCAAATATATTTTATCATGATTGGTATCAATAATATTCGCAAACAAACCGTCGAAAACCAAACCACCTATCCCGATAAGTCATACATGATTAGAAGAAACTATCGAGTAGCTCAAAATGCCAGTAATACCTGGATATTGATAAAAAATGACTAGGAGGATCATTACAACATCCACTACAAAAAGGACTTTCGTTATTGAAAGTCAATGAACAAAAAGTTTCTGAACACACAAAAAGATGAGGGTACTTGGTCAGCATGCCCTGGTAGGTTCCCCGGGAACCCTCCTCAACTGGAGAACACCTCTAAAAAACTTAAACCAAAGAAATTCCTTTGATTTTTACTTTATCCACCTCTAAGCACAGAGCAACAATCAACTCCTCCTTGAAAATCAACTCCAATTGAATGGCACCCCACCTCACTAAAGTACGCAAGACTGATCCAAATCATACTAATGCTACATAGATATGAGCACTACAGAGTAAATGTCTGACAAGGATGTATACAAGATAACTCGCAAACTAGATTAATAACCCTAAGCTCCAATTAAAGCATTACCCAATCATCATAAATCTCTAGCCCACTCTAAACTACACAGTCTCTAGAAATATCACAATCATATCCCTATAACTATACAACTACTAAGTAGCCCACCACCCAACCCCAAAAGGATAAAACCAACCTATTAGAAATATACACGGCCTAGCATAAGTGATATTCCTCAAAATGGCCCACCAAAAGGCTCAAATGGTAGGGGCTAATATACACAATCCTTGCCTAGACCAAGAACTGGTCCCAATTACCCTTGAAATCAACAACAATGGATCAAAGCATGACCTCTAGAGACATAATATAACACCCAAAAAAACCTTTGATCAATGGGTTACAGTTGTGTTATGCCTAAATACACTTTATCCATCTGAGTAGAATCCCAGAAATACTACATAAAATGAGAACTGAAGTCAAAATTGGTAGGAGCTGACACCCTATGTGTTATACCCCGCAATATCTTAGATGAGTTTTCAACTAATCATCACATGTTTAAAGGTACCCCAAAGCAATTATTTAACACTAAGTATAAGTGACATTACCATATTAACAACCTAATATTTTGAACATTTTATTTTTGGCCTTTCCGAGTTCAAAACGTTGATTTATGAGTTGAAATATGTTTAGGGATGTTGAAAGGGTAATCCAAGATAGTTTTGAAATTTTTGGAAGATGTTCAGAGAGATTTTGGACCAAGGAGGAAGTAAGCCTCAGCAATTTCATTGCGTCATGGAGGTTAGCCTCAGTAATTTCATTGCGTCATGGAGGTTAGCCTCCGTGATAGGTAGTGTGTCACGTAGGCTGGTCTACATTTTATCACTATGCCACATTGCAATGTAAAAATCGTGCATCCTTCAATAAGGGGTGAGGGGAATTTTACTCTTTTTCCTCTCCCTTAACACGTAATCCATGAACTAAAACCCAAGAGGGGAATTATTTTCCACATTTATCATCGTTAACGACATTTAATTTCCTCACATTCTCAAGAACAAAAAAAAATTGAAATCTTTATTCAAGGAATTCACCCTCCCAAGGCCTCAAATTCAAATTCCTTCAAGAATTCCACCCATTGAGTCCCAACAATTCCTTATTTTAAAGTATAAACCCTTTTCCCTCTCTTTATAAAATTTTAATGTCAAGTATGAACTAACTAAATTTTCTCTTAATAGTTTTAAATACAAACTATGACAATGTGTTTCCCTTGTGAATTATGTTCTTGGATGCTTTATGGTCTTAGTCACCCATATCATGTTCAGTTGACAACATGTTAATTATCAATTCATGAATTAAACCTTGTGAGTATGTTTTTCTCATAAGTTTAACATCTTGTCATACTCATAAGCATGGATTTCATTAGTTTAGTGAAATATACTATGTTTTGGGTCTACGAATCATGAATTTCCTTACAGTAATATGATGATGTTATTGTATATAATGTATTATTCAGTGCTGGTGGCTTATGAACACCCAATACCAATGTGTCTATGCATATTTCTGATTTTAAGAAACAAGTAAATCAAATCATCATTTTATCAGGATATTTAGATTATCAAATTTATGATGAGAAATTATCCATTTTGAGCCCTGTTAACTTTAATCAATACCAGTGTTAGTTCAGTTGGGAGTAGGATTTAGCACCGAGCAAACTTAGGAATAAAGGCTCACCCACTAGTAGAGGACTGAGACCTTTAGTAGTAGTCTTTAAGTTCTAGAACTACATAGAGAGCATAGGTTATGAGATGTCACACGCCAGTAGAGGACTGACACTCTCTTAGGGGTCACCCTTCAGTAGACGACTGACACCCTAGTACTTCAGTACACCAGTTAGTGGATCCACATAGTTAGTGTTAGTACCCATGGTAAGGTACTGACACTCTTCCAACTAGGGTTATAGGTTGGACCTCGATCATCTCAAATTGGGGAATGTTGGTTAAATGATAGCTTCCACAATTTTAGTTCAGTATTCAAATTATATCATTTCAGGTTTGCATGACCAAGTGTTTAGTTTACCAGGTATTCGGTCAGTCAGTTTTATAGATTATTTCAGTACATGCTTTACTTGGTCTTCCATTTGTTTTATATGTTCATACATTCATGCTCAGTATCTATAAATACTTCATTTAGTCCATATAGTACATACTAATATATTCAACATGCTAATCGCATACTCTCTTTTTTCACTATGTTGTCTTATAACATAGTTTCAGGTGCTCAGATCCCCGATTGCCCTTAGTCAATTCAGTGCCACTCAACAGTAATTATGGTGAGTTCTAATACATCAAGGACAAAATATTTGAATTTATTTTTAGTACTTACTTTATTTTAGTCATTCAGAGTTAGTTGGGAGTTTTACCTATCAACTCCTCATGTTTTAGAGGCTTTCAGATAGTCAGGCCTAGTTTTAATTTTTTTATCAAAAGTTCAGACATGTACGGTATTGTTTAAGTATTATATATTATTAGATTTTTCATCATTTTAGCATCTTCATGTGATGTTTTATTAATACGTTATTCAGTGCTCACACCAGCTACTAGATCATGGGTTATTTGGGGTCACTTGTGGCCTTAAGCACTTTGTTACAAATGTGGGGTAGTCTCAGGTAATGATAAAACTTTGTATCAGAGCCTAAGGTTTTAAAGTTTCCTAGGATATCTAAAATTCACGTTGAGTAGATTCTTGTTCATGGGTGTGAAGCGCGCCACACTTAGGGGAAAAAGTCTATGAGATATTTTAGGAAAATTTCCCTTTTTTCAGTATTCATGTCATGCGAAAGAGCATGTGATCTATTGACTTCCCTTTTTCTAACTCACTCTTCATTAATTCAGAAAAGATCCCTCCAAAAATAAATAATAGAAGAAGGAATAGGGATCAGCCTACACTACCACCTATTCAAGAACACCCTCTGAATGAACATGTTTCCCATGTCGAATTTAGGACCACTTTCACAGTTATGGCCCAGACTATGGCTACTTATAAAAACTAGTAGGTTGTTGGCCCAGCCAATCCTATAGTAAGCATGAAAAAAACTAGGATCTGAGACTTCACTCGGATAAATCATCCATTGTTCTCTGGATCTAAGTCTGAAGAGGATCCGTAAGAGTTTCTGGATGGTGTTCTGAAAAGGACAGATATCATGGGTGTTACTACTAGTGAGAGTTCTAATTTAGATGCTTACCAATTATATAAAGTGGCTCCTATTTGGTTCAAGTAGTGAAAGGAGGATAGAGGTGTTGAAGCAGGGATAATAGAGTGGGAAAAGTTTACTACAACCTTCTTAGACAGATTCATTCCTCTCAAGTTAAAGAAGGCTAAGGTCTAGGATATTATAAATCTAAAGAATTCTAACATGAGTGTGAGGGAGTACTCTCTCAAATTTACTTAGTCAGAAAGGTATTTCTTTGACTATGGTGGCTAATTCTAGGGATAAAATGAGTAAGTTTGTATTTGGTGTGTCAGATGATGTAGTTAAGGAGTACAGGACAATGATGTTGATTAATAAGATATAACTTTCCTAATTTGATTGATCATGCTCAACAAATTGAGGATGAGAAGCTTAAAGAGAAGGAAGGGGAGAATAATAGGGCCAGAAATAGTTGCTTCAACTTCTCACAGAAAAGGTATGATGGTGGGAATTATTCTCAATTTTGCCAAAATATTTTAGATATAGACCCATCTTCATCCAGTGCACCAGTGCGTATGTTTAGGTCCGACAATCAGGATAAAGCACCAGGCTCTAAGTCTCAGGGCAGTATGAGTAGTGATTCCATCAATCCGTTTTGCATGAGATATGGTAAGAACTACTAGGGGAAGAGTAGGGCAGATAGTGATCCATGTTTTGGATGTGGCAAGCTAGACCATTGGATTAGATATTGCTAAGTGGTTTCCCAAAAAGGAAAGGATTTTCATCAACAGGGTTAGTCTAATTTTTCATCAACTCCAGCAGTTCATCACCTCCAGGACCACCTATGGGCAATGTTAGATATGACTCTATGCTCTCCAGACTCAACATGATTAGGAGAGTTCTCCTGATGTAGCCAGGGGTATGTTACAAGTATTCCATCTTCATGTTTATGAATTTTTAGACCTAAGAGCTTCACTTTCTTTTGTGAATCCCTATTTAGTAGTAGACTGTAGGTTCTATCCTAAAATATTAGAAGATCTCATCTTAGTGTCTACTCCAGTTAGTTGTTCTATTATAGATGGGTATACAAAAGTTGGCCGATCATAATATCTTAGAAACTCACCTTAGTAGACCTTGTAAAATTAGATATGATTGATTTTTATGTCATTCTCGGCATGTATTATCTCTACTCTTGCTATACCTCAGTTGATTGTAGGAATAGAATTGTCTAGTTTAAGTTCCCTAATGAGCCTATTGTCGAATGGAGAGGTAGTACCTCAGTGCTGATAGGTTGGTTTATCTCATATCTTAAGGCAAGAAAGATAATATCTAAGGGTTGTATTTTCCATATCGTCAGAGTCAAGGACTCAAATTCTGAAACTCTAAGTTTTGAGTTAGTTCTAGTAGTGAATGAGTTTCCATAAGTGTTCCCTGAAGACCTTCTCGGAGTTCCTCCGGAGAGGGAAATTGACTTCAGAATAGATCTCCTCCTAGATACCCAGCCTATCTTAATTCCACCTAATAGAGTGGATCCAGCTGAACTTAAGGAATTAAAGGTACAGTTGAAAGAAATATTAGATAAGGGTTTTATCAGGCCTAGTATTTCTCTATGGGGTGCTTTAATTCTCTTTGTGCGCAAGAAAGATTGTTCCCTCTGAATGTGCATCGACTACCATTAGTTGAATAAAGTCACAATCAATAATAAGTACCTTCTCCACAGAATTAATGACTTGTTTGATCAATTTTAGGGTGAAAACTATTTCTCTAATATAGACATTAGATTCGGCTATCATCAGCTTAGAGTTAGAGAATGTGACATCTTAAAAATAACCTTCAGAACTCGATAGGGTCACTTCAAATTTCTGGTTATGTCTTTTGGACTAACTAATGATCCTACGGCTTTTATGAACTTTATTATCATGGTGTTCAAGTATTACTTGTATATGTTCATCATAGTCTTCATAGATGACATCCTTTTCTATTCTCATAATGAAGGTAATCATGCAGACCATTTAAGGATTTTATTGTAGACCCTTAAAGATCACAATTTATTCACTAAGTGTAGCAAGTACCAATTCTGGTTGATATTAATAGCTTTCCTTGGTCACATTATTTTCGGTGATGTCATTTGAGTTGATCCTCAAAAGATCAAAGCATTGAGAGACTAGCCTAGGCCTATTTCTCTATCAGATATTAGGAGTTTCTTGGGTTTAGCTGGTTACTACAGACACTTTGTTGAAGGATTTTCTTCTATTACTTTCACCATATCTCGACTAACCCATAAGAAAATTAAATTTCAGTGGTTAGATTCCTACGAGAAGAGTTTTTAAGAGTTGAAGACTCGAATCATTTTTGCTCCAGTCTTGACTCTACCTAAGGGTTCAGATAGGTTTGTAGTTTATTGTCATGCTTCTAAAGTTGATCTTGGTTATGTGTTAATACAGCAAGGTAAGGTCATAACCTATGCCTCTAGGTATCTCAAACCCCATGAAAGAAATTATCCGACTCATGATCTTGAGTTAGCAGCAGTTGTCTTTGCCTTAAGGATTTTAAGGCATTATTTTTATGGGGTTCATGTTTGATGTGTTTATGGATCATAAGAGTTTACAGTATGTGTTCACTTATAATGATCTAAATATTCATTAGAGAAGGTGTCTTGAATTGTTGAAAGACTACAATATGAGTGTATTGTATCACCCGGGTAAGGCCAATATAGTGGCCGATGCCCTTAGTAGATTGCCCATGGGAAGTGTTGTAAATGTCAAGTAGAATAAGAAGGAGTTATTCCGTGAGATTTATTAGCTTACTAGATTAGAGTTTCAGTTGGATGATTCGGCCGAAGTTAGTATATATGTTCAGAATAGTTCGAAGTGTTCTCTTGTTTCCAGAGTAACAAAAAAGCAAGACATGAATCCCATTTTTGTCAAGTTGAAGGAGGCGGTCCGAGATTGGAAAGTTGAGGTTTCTCCCAAGGGGGAGATGGTGTGCTTTGATGTAAGGGCAGGTTATGTGTTTCGGGTGTATATGATTTAAGGCAGAGAATATTAGTGAAAGCAAATTGTGTGCGATATGGTATTCAACCAGGAGCCACTAATATGTACCGTAATTTGCGGGAAGTCTTTTGTAGAGTGGTATAAAGAAAGATATTGTGGAATTTTTGGCTAAGTGTTCGAATTGTAAGTAGGTTAAGGTTTAGCACCAAAGGCCTAGTGGTGTGCTTCTGGAGTTCAGCATCCTCAATTAGAAGTGGGAGGTGGTGAATATGGATTTTATTACAGGGTTACCTTATATGTGTTGTCAGCATGATTTGATTTGGTTCATTGGGGATAGAATGACCAAGTCAGCCTATTTCTTACCAGTTCATACTTCGTATTTAGTTGAGGATTATGCTAGACTCTATCTCAGTGATTTGGTAAAGTTGCATAGGGTTCCGTTGACCATCATTTTAGATAGAGGTCTCAATTTACTTCTTAATTTTGGAAGGCTTTCCAGAAGGGTCTTGGTACCGAAGTTCATCTCAGTATAACTTTTCATCATTAGACAGACGGTCAGGAAAAGAGGACTATTCGAATCTTAGGGGATATGTTGAGAGCATGTGTTATCAACTTCACAGGAAGTTTGAATGGCCACTTACCTTTAGTTGAGTTAGAGTTACCTGCAGAATTGATATTAGTGCATCTGGTGATTCATGTCTCTTTGCTGAAGAAATAAATTAGTGACCCATCATCTATCGTTCCTTTAGAGGGTGTGGGCATGAAAGATAGCCTTTCCTACAAAGAAGTCCCTGTTGAAATCCTTAACCATCATATTTGTAGGTTGAGAAATAATAAAGTTGCCTTGGTAAAGGTTTTGTGAAGGAATCAATTTGTGAAGGGAGATACTTGGGAAGCATAAGCTGATATGCGAGCCAAGTATCCCCATGTTTTCCCTACGAATTCAGATTCTGCTGAGGTAATGGTTAACCTTAAATTGATTCTCGTTCTCTATCTCAGTTATCTAACCATCCTAATGTCATAGTATGCATTTATAAATTCATTTCAATCCATGCATTATGTTTCTGAATTATTTATTAATCATGATTAAGCTCATTAGTATTCAGTGCATGATCTCAATCTTTCTAGCATCTCAGCTCAAAAAGTTTCATTCGAGGATGAATGATCCTAATGGAGAGATATTTTAATACCCCGCAAGATCTTAGACGATTTTTCACCTATTCGTCATATGTTTAAAGGTCCCTCAAAGAAATTATTTCACACTAAGTACAAGAGACATGACCATTTTAACAACCCAAGATTTCAAATATTTTATTTTTGTCCTTCCCCAGTTTGAAACATTAATTTATGAGTTCAAATATGTTTATGAATGTTGAAAGGTCTATTCAGGAGAGTTTTGGAATTTTCAGAAGAGGTTCGTAGTGATTTTGGACCACGAAGGAAGTAAGCCTCTGCGATTTCAACATGTCATGGAGGATAGCCTTTTCAATAAGTAGCATGTCATGGAGGCTGGCCTCCACGATAGGCACTATGCCATGTTGCAATGTAAAAACCGTGCAACCATCATTAAAGGGTGAGGGAATTTTGGTCTTTTTCGTCTCCCTAAAGATCCAACCATGAACTAAAACCCTAGAGGGGCATTATTTTCCCTATTCATCGTCAGTTAATGACATACAATCTCATCCCATTCTCAATAACACAAAAAAATCAAAAGCTCTCTTCAAGGAATTCACACTCCCAAAAAAATCAAAAGCTATCTTCAAGGAATTCACCCTCCCAAGGTCTCAAATTCAAATTTCCTTAAGGAATTCAAGCAATTGAGGTATGTGCAATATTCATAAATGGTTTTCTTCCACCCATTGAGTCCCAAGAATTCCTTATTTTTCAAGTATAAGCCATTTTCCCTCGCTTTATGACATTTCAATGTCAAGTATGAATTTACTAATTTTTTCTTAATAGTTTTGAATACAAACGATGACAATGTGTTTCCCCTTATGAATTATGTTCTTGCATGCTTTATAATCTTAGTGACCCACATCATGTTCAGTTGACAGCATGTTAATTATCAATTTATGAATTAAACCTTGTGATCATGTTTTCCTCATAAGTTTAACATCTTCCCATATTCATAATCTTGGATTTCATCAGTTTAGTGAAATATACTATGTTTTGGATCTACGAATCATGAAATTCCTTACAGTAATGTGATGATGTTATTGTATATAATGTATTATTCAGTACTGGTGGGTTATGATCACCCGATACCTATATATTTATGCATGTTTCCGATTTCAAGCAAAAAGTCAGTCAGATCATTATTTTATCATCATATTCAGATTATCATATTTATGTTGAGCAATTATCCATTTTGAGCCCTGTTAACTTTAATCAACACCAGTTTTAGTTCTGTTGGGAGTAGGATTTAGCACCGAGCGAACTTAAGAATGAAGGCTCACCTACCAGTAGAAAACTGAGATGTTTAGTTGTAGTCACTAAGTTCTAGAACTACATAGCGAGTGTAGGTTATGAGATGTCACTCGACAGCAGAGGACTGACACTTTCTTAGGGGTCACCCTTCAGTAGAGAACTTACACCGTAGTACTTCGGGACACCAGTTAGTGGATCCACATAGCCAGTGTTAGTACCCGTGGAAAGGTACTGACACTCTTCAAACTATGTTACAGGTTGGACCCCGATTAGCTCTAATTAGGGCATGGTGGCTAAATTATAGCTCCCACAGTTTCAGTTCAGTATTCAAATTATATCATTTCAGGTTTGCATGACCAAGTGTTCAGTTTACCAGTTATTCAGTCGGCCAGTTTTACAGATTATTTCAGTACATTCTTTATTTGGTCTTGCATTCGTTTTTCATGTTCATGCATTCATGGTCAGTATCTATACATACTTCAGTTAGTCCATATCTCACATACCTGTATATTTAATATATTAATTGCATACTCTCTTTTGCACTATTTTGCTCATAGGTTTAGACGCTCAGATCCCCGATCGCCCTTTGTCAGTTCAGTGTCACTCAGTAGCAGTTGTGTTGAGTCCTCCTCCATTGAGGACAAGTTATTTTCAGATATTTTTAGTACTTCCTTTATTTTAGTTAGGCGGATTTAGTTGGGGATTTGTTCCATCAACTCCTCATGTTTTAGAAGCTTTCAAATAGTCTAACTTGTTTTTAGTTTATTAATCAGAAGTTCAGACATGTCAGGTATTATTTCAGTATTATATCTTATAAATTTTTGCATAAATTTACCTTCCGCATGTGATGTTTTATTAATACTTTATTCAGTGATCACAAAAGATACTAGATCATGGGTTAGCTTGGGGTCACTTGCCGCCTTAAGCACCGTGTTACAAATAGGGGTAGTCTCGAGTCGTGACACTATGCAAACAAATCATCCCCCATATATCAATTTAAGCCAACCCTTTTAATATAAAGAAAACCTCAATTGGTAGGTAGTAAATATGCCTAGTCAAATAATCATAATGCCCCAAATGGAATCTAACCCTAAAATTTACATTGTAAGTAAGTGACAAAATCCATAACTATCAACTTAGCATCTGAGCCAAACCACCAAGACCCGAGTGCCATACTATACTTGCTGACAAACCGGCATCCAAATAAAAGATCAAACACACACACCCCAGGTTCTCATCGGGAAGGGTCAAAATTAGAACTAAAGCTAATAAGGCCTTGAACCCCAAAAGGCTTATCTCTACATGTCAGACTGCTGGAGATAGATGTCTCCAAAATAATCTGGTCAACTAAACTACCAAATAAGGAATCCTTCAACCAAATCATTTGATATATCCTACTAACCTTAAAACTAGCATTTTCCTTAGTCCTAGCCTTAGCCACAAACTACCTCAATCCTTACTAAGAATACCATGAACCCACCCTTAGACACCTCGACTTGAAAATGTCATAACCGCATACCAATCTCATACTTAGAAACTTAGAACATAACTATAAACCCTACAAAGGTTGTGACTAAGGCATTGTTGATGATCACCATCAGAAATAAGTCTAATTAAAGCCTGATTCTATAATCTACAAATCCATACCTACTACTAGGCTATGGAAAAACCAAGAACATAGTCAAAAATCATAGTGGTCATAAGGAATATTATTGCTAGTAAGACTTAAGTAAACTCAAAAAATAGGATGAACCTTGAAGCTGGTAAAATATATCCTAATACATGACATCATATACTTACTCTGATAGCTTATAGGTAGAACACAAGTACAAAAAAACAACTCTCTTTTGGAACCAACGAAAATATCCAACGGAGTTAAAACAGACCAAGTAACACCATACATAAAGATCCTAAAACTACCTTTCTAACCTTACCTAACTCAATCAAAGCCATCTAGTATGATAAATAGTCTAAATCAAGTACCTAACTCAACATCATCACCAAAATCAAAATCACTATTGAGTGAGAAACCAGGCAAATCAGGAGAAAAAACATCAATAACTCACCCACCTTGGCTGAAGTGAAGGAATGCCAACACTAGCATTAGGAATGTAATCAAGAAAGAATAAACACTACTTCCATACCAAACTCTCTCAAGAACCGACCTTCATCTCTCACCCCAAAACCTTATAGAGGCACATTACAGTTGAGGTAACAATTTAAACAAGACAACCAAGAACCACATCAAGGACTACTATTTCTAAGCTAATGAAACCTACTAGGTGTTATACCCATGGAAATTGTAACACAAGATTCACCCACTTGTTCCACTACTTAAAGAAAAAACTTAATGGGGTATCTACATACATAGGCACTAATAAAAGTTCACAATAGCATAAGCAAATAGAAAAGTATGAACACACAAATAAATATAGTCCTAAGACTAAGCAATATAGAGACATATATAAGTATGAAGACACCAGACAAAACAATGTAGACACTAAAGGGTAGCAAATCAAAATCGTATATATAATAGCTAGTTCTACGGCTTTGTCATACAACCTACTCTAAGAATAACATAACCAATCGTATCCATGCTCGAATTGATCATTTGCACAACAACCTACACCACTTAACTGGGAATATTATCTAATACCCTAGGCACCACTATTGGCTAGTGGCATCATAGACCTAAGGGAATGAACTAGCTAAACTCACTGATATATAATCCTACAATGAGGACACTCTCTAGGAAAATGACCAATATTTTGTAATCACAACAATCCTCAAGGGCCCTAAACTAGCGAAGAGCATCAACTAACCTAAACTAGGTGTTATAGCCTGAATAACCAAAATAAGAACTCCACAGTGTCTGATTGTTATAACCACTATGATCTATCTAATACATATCTATAATCTAAGACACTATCTATACGTGCCAACTAAGTTAATGGACAATGAGCTCTCTTAGAGGAATTCCTACCACTACATACAGTACCACTAAAATAATGCTAAAAGTGAGGCCTCTTACTATTGCCTCTATAGATCTTGAGACATGGCCATTATATAGTATTGGCATGATCAACAACCTTAAGAAAACAAGACCCAGATACTACTAAAGGCTCTAATGCAAAATAGAGTGGTAAAGTCAATCTCCTAAAAAATTTATGCACTCTCTCATTCTCTGTAGGAAGAGTCATAGAAGTATGTTTGACCCACTCAAAAAAATTGATCTCATACTCTAAAACTGATGTATAACCCTATTGAATACCTATGAACCTATATCTAGGTTGAAAACCACTCAATGTACTAATCACTACCCTACATGTGATGTATACCCAAAAAAGAAAATTCCAACTATGGTATCCTGAAGAATTAGCATGGTCATAATTCTAGCTCGAGCTTGAGCTAGCCTTAGACCATCTAGATGATGCATTAGATCCTCAATATAAAGATCTACCTTTGTTAACTTCTCCCTAACCATCCCCTAGGCTAATCCTCTAGCAATAAGTGAAAGATTCTCATTATCACCATCCAATAATATCACATAATTTATTTAAAAAGGACTGGAGCCAAAAGAAAGATTTAGAGGTTTACATAGATAAGGACACACGATGAAGAATCAAGAATCCAAATTTTCCTATGAATTCCCAATATCCTCTCAAAGTTAGGATACAAACGCCATTATACCGATCCGCAGGACCTTACTAGGAACATGCTCTTGTACCAATGATATCGAAAAAAACTAGGATCTAATACCAAACTGTCATGACCCAAAATTTTAGGTCATGATGGAACCTACTAAACCCATTAGTAGGTAATTCAAGCCCTATTTCCCAGAATAGTAAGCAATGGTATGATAATTGCAGGAAAGAACCAAATATACCCCAAGACCTAGTATGGGCAGTATAGGAGCTACTTAACATAATTAGAGTACTAAGTAGATATAATATGTATAGAATTATCTTTGAATAATAAATTAAATATCAACCCAACAAAATTAAGGTAGATGGAATAACTCAGGATGATGGGAGCTCACCCCAAGTCTCTGATCCATGATAGCTCAAATGATTCACACATCAATGGTAAGAACTCATATTGTGCAAAAGTGTAGTAAAGAACCAAACATACAAGACTCAGTAGGCATATAATGATTGAGCTTTATAATTCAAGGTTATACATCATAAGAAACTAACTAAGACATAAAATATAATGATGATAACTAAAATGAGGAGATATATACATGAATTCTTAGAGAAGAAGAGATATACAATAATATAATACAGATGGCTAAAGACGAAAGTACTTACCTAGATGAGCTAGCCTAACAGGCTAATCACCACATGAGTTGCACTAAGGAAAAATAATAATAGTGGTACACTCTAAATATCCTTCAATAAGTAAGATAGTAGAAAGATAATCTAATACTATGACTAGTAATGCTAAAGGAGAAAGAGGCCTTACAACCTACTTAAATCTTATACATGACAATAACCATCCTCCCATTAGCTATACAGTTAAATTCAACAATGACCTAATCCATAGTAATAATCAAACAATAACCTAACAAAAACCCCATAAGCTTCAAAGGTATATAATAGAAAACATATCCTAAGAAGTCCCCTATAAGACCAGCAGTACAAACGGCAAATAATCATATTGGTGATAGAAAATGTATACAAATGAGTAAATATCATAGAAAATTAGGTTATATAAGATGAACTAGTACAATATCCAACACAGGTGTATATACCTCCTCCATCTCAGCAGCTTAGAAAGATAGGAACTATAGTGACCATTCTTCTCTAGAATGGTGGCTCATAGATGGGGGGCTGATAAGGGGCTAAAGGGATCAAGTGACTTAGGATATTCATATAAATTACCTGATGATAAGTGGATAGTTTTCCACTCATTTATATCTTATTTCTTATGATTTATCATCATTAATTGATAAGATGAGGCAAATTACCCCTTGAATTATCTTAATTATAAGTATTTTGAGCTTTACAAGGAGTTATAATAAAAAGGAGTGAGATAAAAGCTAAAAGGAAAGAGCCAAAAGAAAATCTCAAAATATGCCCTCAGGTACCGCAAAAGTGGCCTGAGGTGCACTTTAGCGGCCAGACAACACTCAAGTTAAGGGTGCTTTAGCTATAATTTGACTACTTTAGGGGTTGGTCAAAGTTATCCAAGGAGTTCTTTAACGCTAAAATAACCTCTTTAGCGATCTACTCAGTCAAAGTCAAGGCCCCCTTTAATGACCAATTTGATCACTTTAGGGGTCAATCAAAGTCAACATCACTACCTTAGCGGCCATTCGGCAGAACTTAGGGACAAGTATGAAATTTCATATCTTTGGACCCCAAATCATCAAATTCTCAATACAAGTCATTGCAAGATATCTTTAGCATAATCTACAACTTTGGAAGCAAGGGTTCTTGACCCAAAACCCTTGGAATTAAAGATAGGAAGCTTTGTAGTGTTAATTTCTCAACTCTTTCTTCTTTTCCTTATTTTGTTTAGACTATTTAGGTGTAAGTAAACTTTAATATTTGAGTATTTATAGTTAGAGATAATACAATACTTGGGTATTGAATTTGGGTTTTAATTGTATTTTATGCTAATATATTGATTGATTACTCTTGATTTGAAATGGATTTTGTTCATCTAAATTAATCTCATGTTCTAGAATTCCTACTATAGTTGAGCTTGAAAGAGGATATTGGAGTGGGTATTGTCCATCTACCTCGATTAGTGCTTGAAAAAGCTAATTGAGGTTGGAAAAGCTTAATTTACCATGATTTGGGTCATATAACCTATCTTATGGAATTTGTTGCTAGACATGGCCAAATCCTAGTGTAGTCCAAAGTTTGATTTGTGATTTATTTTTCTAAGTTGATTTGAAAGAACATGCGAGCACGAAACCCTCAATGGTTAAAATTAATTAGTTGGTGATTTTGAATCCAAGGATAATTTACAAGATCCGTGATTAAATTATGAGTAGTTAATCGAATATGATGTATCATTGATGGAATTGATTCCCCGTGTTATATTCCTTGTTTTCCATCATCGTGATATCCATTGATCACTTGTTCATATTTGAAATTAATTTTATAAGTGATCTACCTTTATTATTGAAAACTCCCAAAATACTAGTATTTTTATATGTGTTCGACACCAACTTCTTGTTGGATAAAATGAATTGACAATGTCTTCTACACCTTTAAGATTTAATTGGAGCATTATCACCTGATCTCAAACCAAGATTTTTGTATAATCCATAAACAATCCACTTTGTCTGATGCTAAATATAAGAATGAGTAATAAGTTCTCCTAATAGAATCGAGACTAAACAAGTAGTAATTAGTAAAATTTTGTTCTTGAGATCAAACTGTGACTAAAGTAGTAGAAATTAGTACACCTTTGTCTTAAAATCCACCAACTAATAGTAACGGTGGTACACTTCAATTTAAATATCAGTTTATTCTCGAAGGGTGAGAATAACTACCTTTTTGAATATAGTAGTAAAAATTAATGTTTTTTCTTGGAGTCATACCATAATGCATGAGCGTTCCCATATGTAGGAATGCACACGATCACTAGGATCCAAAAAATAATGTAACCGTATAATTATGTATAAATAGGTAAGTCTAGCATGAAAGATAAGTATACCAACCTGGAACTTCAACTAAGTTATAACCAAGGTCTCAGACTCAATAATGAATTGAGCAGTGTGAATCTATATGTATGTATGTAGCAATTCAGGAAATGAAAGTGAATGAGAGGAAGCATGCTACAGAAGAATTAATCGAGGGATGATATTTTTATCAAAAGGTACTACCTAATTCTATACTAGGGATTACTAATGCTAACCTAAGGATATTGCAGGTAAACAAGAATCCTTATCCTAACCTGATATGTAGACGTAAAAAGGAAAATATATAAGATAAGGGTCAACACCAAGTAGACTATACAATACTAAAGAAGTCTAAAATAGGGTACTATTCTATAGTAATTATTTTATAGGATTTTTCTGCCAGTTAAAGCACCCTGAGAAACCCATTCTAAAGTAAGTGACTGCTCGAATTGAGCTAAGGCTTCTAATTCTTATTCCAAGGATACTACAGATACTCAGCCATGCCATAAATGGAAAATGATTATCTAAACTAAGGGCTCCAACACATAGTTCTAGTCTAAGACTCCTAACGAAAGTAAAGAATGCCGAAATTAAAAAATAACATTAAACCTATCACATAAAACTCTATCCTACATGCAATTTATACAATACACCATCCTGTAGAGAAAAGTCAGTCGTAGATTTCCTCAACCCCAAAAAGGAGCCTCAGACCGACAATGAGTTACTTGCCCCCTCCACTGGACCTTAAATATACCACATCAAGAAATTAATGTGATATTGAAGGAAAAATGAACCCAAGAGTTGTTGGTCCTATATGATCCATGTGTGTACATAAGAAAAATATCAAGTTGACTCAAAATAAAAAGGTATAACTATCATTTATTTATTAGTTGATTAGGAAAAGAGGCCAACTATTTTAAATGGAAAATTGCAACTACTTAATGTATACTTTTTGTAACCTCCGTCCATTTACACGTGGAAGTGGAGTGGCAACACCCACCTCTAAATTTTTATCCACTACGTATACACTCGAGTATTGTATTAAAATAAATATAACTTTTTAAATATACCATAAGTAATAGAAAATATTTTGAATAAAGCATCTATAAAGTAATTAATATATTTTCAACATAACTAGATTCACTGTCTCCACTTAAAATATTAATAAATTATAAAATAATTACAAATAATACTAATACCGTAACTAAAGAATTTTCATAAATATCTAAAATATTTTATAAAGATAATAAAATATATATTTAACCAAATTCTAATTTAATTCAAATATTTCAGATCAAGTTTGGAATTAATAATATTCTTAAATGAAGTGATGGTTACTGAACCACCTATCCTAATTGGTCCTAAATGATGGGAAGCAACTATAGGGTAGCTCAAAATGTAAGAAACACATGAAAAGTAAAAAATATGACTTGAAGGACCATTAAAACAACTATTAAAATCTAATTTCTTATATCATGATGGAATCTACTTCAATCCACAAGTAGGTAAAACCAAACCAAAGCCCAGAATAGTGAGTAATGGGCGAACAGATGAAAGATAAAAAATAAGTATAAAACATTAATAATATGGGACTAGTATAAAACATTTATATATATATATATAAGCATGTTGGGTAAAATACAAAAAATGGATTTCCCTAAACCTGATACAGTCAGTACAAGAGTCACTATACCAAAAAGGAATACTTGACAATGTCAAAATGTACATTATAGTTTTAGAATATACAAAATAAGACTGTCAATAAAGTAGAAAGAGAAGGATCAGCTCCATGCTTTAAAATCTCACCTAAATCATTGGTCAACAATATAATTCGAGATCAGCATCAATGGGAATGAATTATACTAGGATCTGAATTAGGGATAAAGATACAAAAGTTTAGTATGAGTATCAAAACATGGGGTACTCAGTAGAAATTATAGGTTGACTAAGATCAATTAGAGTAACAATATAAATTAAGTGTAAAAACACACTAAAGGCAATAAGTGAGGCTCTGAAAAGGATACAATACACATATGCTAAGCAAATGTGGAGAATTAAACATAAGTTACTCAAAAGAAGAATTAAACTCCCAACTACAACCAAACTGAACCCCCATAAGCTCAGAAGGCACACACAGAGAGCAATAAACCCAACTGAACCCCCATAAGCACAATAGGTTTAAGAAAGAGCAATACTAGTAAAAGGACAAGTTTGATAGTAAGTAATGTAAGAACGAACTAAGAGCACTATAAGCATACCATATTTCTTTCTCAAGCCATAACCTTAAATAGACTAGTTCCAACCTATATTTAAAAATTTCAAGTCAATAATAGTAAATATTAGACTCAAACCAAAGCTAACAGTTAATACGTAGTACAATTGGATGACAAACTCGAACTGAACTAACAAAGAATAACTAGTATAACTAGGTGTCAGACTCAAACTAATTTAAACAATTGTTTATAAATAGTATATACAAATGTCATACTTGATTAGAAATATCAAGTAATAAACTGTAATGATTAGATTTTTGATGATTTTTGTGAAATGTGCATTTATGTGTGATTTTACCATTTTAACCTTTTTCGTGGTTAATTTATGGTATTTTGGGGGGGTAAGGATGATTGACACGGTTCCCAATGTATTTTGTCATAATTTATGCGAGTTTGTAGTTTTTGGTGGCTTGAAAGCCTTATAGTTGACTTCGATCAACATTTATTGATATGTGTATCAGATAGCAAAATAGACTATACCAATAGATCTAGAACATTAATTTTAGGTTGGTAACATGATCGGCATGGTTTTATGGCTTCTATATCTTATTTTAACTCTCAGTTTAAAAAATTGCTCAATTGAATTTCAAGGGTTAATTTTGTGAAAAAAATATTTTCTTGAAAATCAGATATCGCCATTGTAATACCCCACATTTTGAACTAGAATGGAAATCCATCATTCATATGCGTAGATGTTCCAAAATCCTCGAATCCGATGTAATTTAGTGTGTTAATCAATTATGTAGTGTGGAAATATCTTTTAGCATGAATTAAGATCATAGAGGTCCCCTAACTCAAGGACGAGTTGAAATCCTTCCTATCATTCAAGTTTTAGTGAGCGTCAAAACTTGGGTCAACTTCAATCAACTATAACTCCTTTTATATATCGAAATAGAGGACCTACTATATATCAAATAATTTCTCTTTGAATTATCTTTCCAACGATACAAATTTAGTCAAAAACTGATATCGGAGCAAGGAGTTATGCCCATTTTACTCCAGCATGTCAGGCTGGGAAACTGAGTGACGACATTCGTGATAAGATGTCACGAGCGTGACGACCTATCACCAATGTCGTCATCCCTGGGAAAACTTCTACCCCCAGTGATGACATGTTTTGATAAGACATCACGCCCATGACGGCCTATCACCAATGTCGTCAACCTTAACCAAAAAATAAAAATTTCACCCTTTTGTAACGATATTTCGTGATGACTTATCACCAGTTTGACGTCTTGTCACGGATGTCGTCAGCTATATTTTTCCCAGCAATTTAAGGATATTTTTTCAAGGATATTTTGGTCTTTTCCCATCTTTTGGAGGTCTTTATAAATATGAGGAACCCCATCTAAACCCTAATTTCATCATTTACTCTTCCAATTCCCTTAAGAGAAAATATCTAGGGTTTTATTCAAGAACCCTAATCTTCCAAAAATCATCCATAAATTCTTCAAGATTTCTTCAAGAATAAAGTTCCTCATAGTGTGGGATTCGAGAATCATTTATTACAAGTGCGGATAGAGTCTCAAGCATTAGAATTCATCCAATTTCAAAGATTAAGGTATGTAGATGTTGATTCTTGGATCCCTTTCATCCAAGAAGCTCAAGAACCCTTTTTAAAATATGAAGATTTTATGTTTATTAGATTCCATGATTTGTATGAGTTGAAATTGATGTAACATGTTTTGTAGAGTTTTAATTCATGTTTGTTTACAAGATTCATGAGCTTTGACCCTAGTAAGTGGAATCTATGTGATATTTGTGATGAATCTTCCGTATGTTACTTTCTATGTGATGTCTTCATGACTTTTGGGTGTAGAAATAGTTGAATAAGTGAAGCATGTCCCCCATAGATTTGATAAAGATCTTATGTGAAGCATAAGGGTCATTATAGTATGTTGAATAGGAAACCCCAAATTGTCAGTTAGTTTATACATGCCTATTGTTTGATAAAATGCCCAAGTAAAAGAATTATTCCATGGTAGTAGGAAATACCCAAATAAGTGTGAACCCGTGCATGTCTAGTGTTTTGTTGAAGGACCTTAGTGAACAAGTAGAGATGTGAGAGTAGTAAATTACCCAATTATGTTCTCTTGATAAATGCTAAGTTTTTAATACATGCCAAGTGGTTAGCAAGTAAGTTATGACATGATAGTATGAAGTTTCCCTCAATCCATGTGATATCCAAACACATTTCAAGACTGATATAGGTATAAAATAGTTGAGGTAAAACCTGGTTGAATGGAGTATGATCTAGTAGCATGTTTCTCCTACGTTATTATATGATTATGATTCCGAGATGCTTCAAGTGACCCCTTGGTGACTGTGATAATGAATAGATGTTTGTGATCCTTAAATGCTTGAGGTGATGTCTTAATTATAGTGGGAATGAACATATGAAATGATTCCTAATTACTTGAAGAGATGCTTTAATGATTGTGATAATAAATGAATTCTTGTGATGATGAACAAATGCTTGTGATGATGAATGACTGATTGTGGTGATGACTTGTCAAGAATGATTATGCTTTACTTTTATGCTATCGAGTCCTGGGAGTATTTATTCTCGACAATAGAGCTATTGTCTAGAGCCCGTGTCAGTTTCTCGATAATTTCAGTCGAGCCATGATTTTCAAAACTCAGTGAACTATAGAACTCTTTATCCTTAGACAAGTGCAGAACTTAAGAAAGTTCAGTAATCTCAATTATCTCTATAATCTTTGTATCACTAGTAATCTAGCCTCAGTCCTGTAATTAGCTCAGATCTAATAGTATTCAAGTGATTCAATTCTAATCTCAGAAGCAATTCGAGTAATCTATTCAAGCTCTATATCGTCAGTCAGATACCATGATTCAATACCATTTCTGTCAGATACAGAACTAAGTAACTTCAGCATAACTCAGTCAGATCTTTTGAAAAACATGATCAGTATCAAATTTAGTTTAGTTGTGTTTAATTGAGAATTCAGTTTAGAGTCTTTCAGTTGGGAGTAGAAACTAGCACCGAGCGAGGGAAGGGATGGCGGTTCTTTCCATCAGCGAGAGAGGCCGGAGTTGTTAGTAGCAATCCCTAACCTCTAAAACTATGTAGCCAGTGCAGGATACAGGAGTCACCATCAGGAAAGGCTGTCACCTCCAGAGAAAGAGAGTATTTGACTATTATATTGTCTTAGGTCGACTTCCTGGTAAGGGTCATCCATCAGAGAGGATTGACCAAAGAGAGATCTTTACCCGTGTCAAGGTATTAACACCCTTCCAGCTGGGGTTACAGGTTGGACCCCACCTGTGGTAGGTTAGGTCATGTCGGTTAAGTAGCTACTTCCCACAGTTACAGTTTTAGTTTCAGATTAAATCTCAGTTTCAGTATCAATCTTCAGAAATTAGGACTGTCAGATACAATCATCTATCTTTATGAGGAACTCCGATAGTTCCAATGATTCATGGACCATCCCGTCAGATAGGCTTAGTCTCATATATAGTTATTTGATATCATATTCAGAGTTATGCCGCCAGACAGGCTTGATCACAGTATCATATTTCTATTGAGTATTCTTGTTGTCAGATTCAGATATAATCATACTTCTTATCTTTGATAATCGCTTCCAGAATAATCTATTAGAAAAGCTGATCTCTAATCCTGTCAATCGAAAGCAGTAAGCTCAGAATTCAGTCCTTGATATAAGTATATCCAGACTTTTAGTTATCAGTATCAGATGAGTCAGTGATTCAGTATCTCAGTGTCAGTAGTGAGTTTAGTCTACAGTAAAGTGGTATCCTAGTTTCAGTATCTAGAGTTACAGTGATTATGTTCATGGTCTGTGCATTCATGTATGTGTTCTCATGCGGCATCTTCATGATTATTCAATTTAGATATTGTGCATGCATGAGCCATTACATTAGCCTACCTCATCTACATACTCGGTATATTCCTATACTGACACATTTGCGCTATGGTGTTTTATTTGAATCCATAGGTTTAGAGGCACAAAATCCAGAGTATCCTTAGCAGTTCAGTCCCAGTCAGCAGCAGTAGCAGTGAGTTCTCTTCTTTCGAGGATGAATCTTAGTTTACTACTATTATTATTTCAGACATTGTTTATTTTCAGTTGACGGATTTAGTTGGGGACCTTTCCCATCAACTCCATAGTTCAGATAGTTTAGAGGCTTTTTAGATGGATGTATTATTATTTATTTTTCTGTATTATGAGTATTCATAGATGTCTTGAACCTTGTATCTAGTTTCTGCATTTATTTCAGATATTATGCAGTGTACAGGTACAGATATCAGTAAAGGGTTAGCTTATGGTCGTTTGGGGTCATAAGCACCGTGTGACATTTTGGGATGGAATCTCGGGGCGTTACAAACTTGGGTATCAGATCCTAAGGTTCAAAAGTGTCCTAGGTAGTCTGAAAAGCCGTATCAAGTAGAGTCTTGTGCATGAGTGTGTAGCGCGCCACATTTATGTACAAGAGGATACAGGATGTTCTTAGGAGCAGTTCCCCTTCTTTCAGTGATCATTTCATGTGAGTGAGCATGAGATCAAGTTGGTTCTCAATCTAATCCACTTTTTTCTTCCAATTACAGAGTATGCCTCCTCACAGAGATTTTGTCCGTGGGGTTGATGATCATCCCCCTCAGCCAGTAGATCCTGAGAATGAGAGTGTGTCACATGCAGAGTTTCGGGCAGCTTTCCAAGCGCTAGCCCAAGTTTTGAATAATGTTCAGGGCAATCGTTAGGCTGCATCCCCACCTCAGCAAGATGGGAATTCTGCCACAGCCAGGGTTAGAAATTTCATGAAAATGAACCCGCCAAAATTCTTTGGGTCAGTAGTAGGTGTGGATCCGCCGCTTTATCTAAAGGAGGTGAAGAAGATCACTTAGATTATGCATGTTTCTGAGAAGAAGAGTGTTGAGTTAGCATCTTATAGGTTGAAAGATATTGCTCATGATTAGGTAGTGATGTGGGAGAAGAGTGGAGGGGAGAATGCAGCTCCCGTGACTTGGCCAGAGTCGTAGAGTGCCTTTCTAGATAGGTTTTTCCATCTAGAGATGATAGAAGCTAAGGTAGAAGATTTCATGAACCTAAGGCAAGGTTTCATGATCGTGAAAGATTATTGTCTTAAGTTTAACCAATTAGCTAATATGCTCTCGACTTGGTAGATGACCCTAGAGCGAGTATGAGTAAGTTTTTGTCTGGGGTGTCGAGTTATGTGTTGAAAGAGTGTAGAGATGCTATGATCAATAGAGATATGGACCTTTCTAGGCTAATGATGCACGTGCAGCAGATTGAGGCAGATAAGATGATGGAGAAAAAAAAGTGAGTAAGAGAGCCAAGATAGATAGTTGTGGTTTCTTGCAGTCAGGGTCTCAAGGTGGTAGTAGTTCTCAGTATGGTCAAATATTTTTAGTTCCAGCTCTGTCTTCAGCTAGTGTACCCGCACCTATGTTTGGGGGTGTCAGATCTGAGGGAACGCCAAGCTCCAAAGCCTAGAGTAGTGCTAGTGGTGTTCGTACCCATCCGTATTGTGGAGATTATAGCAAGCACCACCAAGGTGTGTGTAGAGCCGGTAGTGATGTATGCTTTAGGTATGGTGAGCCAGGCCATAGAAGGTGATAATGTAGAGTGATGACTCAGGGTTGCCTTGATCGGGAAGGATTCCCTAAAATAGACCCGGGTATGTTATGAGCCTTTCATTTTTATGACATGCATTGATAGATCCTTTTCTCCTATTTTAAGCTTATATGTTAGCATGAGTCATTCATGAGTTTCAGATCTTTATCGGTCAATCATGACCCAGTCTGTAGGTTCCCCGCGCACCGCCGCAGTATTTCAGCAAAGTATGTCTAGAGGGACATAGAGTCCCAAGGGGGAGATACCCCATAGTATTAAGATGTTGCATGCCATTAGATTCATCCCAATGCATATTCAAATTTTCTTTATGAAGTTAGCATCAGTCGTTATTGCAATGTCAAGTTGTGCTTTCAAAAGTTAACTTAGTCCGACATTCATGCATTAGATATGCGCATTTAGTAGAAATGAGGTCAGCTTGTCAATGTGTGATCAGTCATGCATTCTTGAGATCATCCCAGTTATGACTCTATGCATCAGATATGCATGAGTGTTATGAGAATTCAATTGTGAGTAGATTCAGTCGAGTATTCCATGCATCAGATATGCATGCCCAGTGCGATAACACTATATGTCAGTGGTTCCAGTTGCATAGTCATGTTCTAGATATTCATATCCCTTAAGTAAGTTCATTTGATCAGTACTCGTAACTTATCAAGCAACATTCGAGGATGAATGATTCCAAGGGAGAGATAATGTAATACCTTACATTTTGGACTAGAATGGAAATCCGTCATTCATAAGCGTAGATGTTCCAAAAGATTCAAATCCTATGTAATTTAGTGTTTTAATAAATTATGTAGTGTGGGAATATATTAGATCATGAATTAAGATCATATAGGTCCCCTAACTAAAGGACGAGTTGAAAGCTCTCCTATCATTTAAGTTTTAGTGAGCGTCAAAACTTGGGTCAAATTCAATCTACCATAACTCCTTGTATACATCGAATTAGAGGACCTACTATATATCAAATAAAATCTCTTTGAATTATCTTTCCAACGATATCAATTTTGTCAAAAAACTATCGGAGCAAGGAGTTATTCCCATTTTACTCCAGTATATCAGGCTGGGAAACTGAGTGACGACATTTGTGATAAGTTGTCACGAGCGTGATGACCTATCACCAATGTCGTCATCCCTGGGAAGACTTCTACCCCCAGTGATGATATTTTGTGATAATCCTTCATGCCCGTGAAGGCCTATCACCAATGTCGTCAACCTTAACCAAAAAATCAAAATTTCACCCTTTTATGACGACATTTTGTGACGACTTATCATCAGCTTGACGGCTTGTCACGGATGTCGTTAGCTATTTTTTTCCAGCAATTTAAGAATGTTTTTGCAAGGGTATTTTGGTCTTTCCCATCTTTTGGAGGTCTCTATAAATATAAGGAACGCCATCCAAACCCTAATTTCATCATTTACTCTTCCAATTCCCTTAAGAGAAAATATCTAGGGTCTTATTCAAGAACCCTAATCTACCAAAAAATCATCCATAAATTCTACAAGACTTCTTCAAGAATCAAGTTCCGCATAGTGTGTGGTCTTTGATAATCATTTATTACAAGTGTGGATAGAGTCTCAAGCATTAGAATTCATCCAATTTCAAATATTAAAGTATGTAGATGTTGATTCTTGGGTCCCTTTCATCCAAGAATCTCAAGAACCCTTTTTAAAATATGAATATTTTGTGTTTGTGAGATTCCATGATTTGTATGATTTGAAATTGATGTTACATGTGTTGTGGAGTTTTGATTCATGCTTGTTTACAAGATTCATGAGCTTTGACCCTAGTAGGTGGAATCTATGTGTTATTTGTGATGAATCTTCCTTATTTTGCTTTCTATGTGATGTGTTCATGACTTTTGGGTGTAGAAATGGTTGAATAAGCAAAGCATGTCCCCCATATGTTTGATAAAGAGCTTAGGTGAAGCATAAGGGCCATTATAGTATGTTGAATAGGAAACCCCAAATTGTGAATTAGTTTATGCATGCCTAGTGTTTGATAAAATGCCCAAGTAATGAATTATTCCGTGGTAGAAGGAAATCCCCAAATAAGTGTGAACCCGTGCATGTATAGTGTTTTGTTGAAGGGCCTTAGTGAACAAGTGGAGATGTGAGAGTAGTAAATTCCCCAATTATGTGCTCTTGATATATGCTAAGTTTTTAATACATGCAAAGTGGTTAGCAAGTAAGTTATGACATGATAGTATGAAGTTTCCCCAAGCCATGTGATATCCAAACACATGTAAAGACTGATATAGGTATGAAATAGTTGAGGTAAAACCTGGTTGAATGGAGTACGATCTAGTAGCATGCTTCCCCTACGTTATTATATGATTATGATACCGAGATGCTTAAAGTGACCCCTTGGCGACTGTGTTGATGAATAGATGTTTGTGATCTTTAAATGCTTGAGGTGATGTCCTAATGATTGTGGGAATGAACATATGACATGATTCCAAATTACTTGAAGATATGCTTTAATGATTGTGAAGATGCTTTAATGATTGTGATGATGAATGAATGCTTGTGATGATGAACGAATGCTTGTGATGATGAATGAATGATTGTGGTGATGACTAGTTAAGAATGATTATTCTTTACTTTTATGCTATCGAGCCCTGGGGGTATTTATACCCGACAATAGAGTTGTTGTCTAGAGCTGGTGTCAGTTTCTCAATAATTTCAGTCGAGCATGATTTTCAGAACTCAGTGAACTATAGAACTCTGTATCCTCAGACAAGTGCAAAAATTAAGAAAGCTCAGTAATCTCAGTTATCTTTGTAATCTTTGTATCGCTAGTAATCTAGCCTCAGTCCTGTAATTAGCTCAGATCTAATAGTATTTAAGTGATTCAATTCTAATCTCAGAAGTGATTCAAGTAATCTATTCATGCTCTATATCGCCAGTCAGATACCATGATTTAATACCATTTTTGTCAAATATGGAACTAAGTAATTTTAGCAGAACTTAGTTAGATCTTTTGAGAAACATGATCAGTATCAGATTCATTTTAGTCGTATTCAATTGAGAATTTAGTTCAAAGTCTTTCAGTTGGGATTAGAAACTTGCACCGAACGAGGGAAGGGATGGCGGCTCTTCCCAACAGCGGAGAGGCCAGAGTCATTAGTAGCAATCCCTGACCTCCAAAACTACGTAGCCAGCGCAGGATATAGGAGTCACCATCAGTAAAGGTTGTCACCTCCAAAGAGAGAGTATTTGACTATTATATTACCTTAGGTCGACTTCCTGGTAAGGATCATTCGTCAGAGAGGATTAACCAGAGAGAAGGTCTTTACCCGTGGCACGGTATTGACACCCTTCTAGCTGGCGTTATAGGTTGGACCCCACCTGTGGTAGGTTGGGGCATGTCGGTTAAGTAGCTACTTCCCACAGTTACAATTTCAGTTTCAGCTTTAATCTCAGTTTCAGTATCAATCTTTAAAAATCAGTTCTGTCAAATACAGTCGTCTATCTTTATTAGGAACTCCAATAGTACCATTGATTTATGGACCATCATGTCAGATAGGCTTGGTCTCATATACAGTTATTTGATATCATATTCAGAGATATGCCGCCAGATAGGCTTGATCACAGTATCAAATTTCTATTGAGTATTTTTGTTGTCAGATTCAGATATAATCATACTTCTTATCTTTGATAATTGCTTCCAAAATAATCTGTTAGAAAAGTTGATCTCTAATCCTGTCAGTCGAAAGCAGTAAGCTCAGAATTTAGTCCTTGATGTAAGTACATCCAAACTTTCAGTTATTAGTATCAGATGAGTCAGTGATTCAGTAGCTCAGTGTCAGTAGTGAGTTCAGTCTGCATTAAAGTTGTATCCAAGTTTCAGTATCTAGAGTTGTGATAATTATGTTCATGGTCTGTAGATACATGTATGTGTTCTCATACAACATCTTCATGATTATTCAATTTAGATATTGTGCATTCATGAGCCATTACATTAGCCTACCTCATCTACATACTCGGTACATTCCTGTATTGATGCATTTGTGCTATGGTGTTTTATTTAACACCATAGGTTCAGAGGCACAAAATCCAGAGTATCCTCACCAGTTCAGTCCCTGTCAGCAGCAGTAGCAGTGAGTACTCTCTTTCGAGGATAAATCTCAGTTTACTATTATTACTTTAGACTTTCTTTATTTTTAGATGACGGAGTTAGTTGGGGATCTGTCCCATCAACTCCATAGTTCAGATAGTTTAGAGGCTTTTCAGATGGATGTATTAGTATTTAGTTTTTTGTATTATGAGTATTCATAGATGTGTTGAACCTTGTGTCTAGTTTCTGCATTTATTTCAGATATTAAGCAGTGTATAGGTACAGATATCAGTAAAGGGTTAGCTTATGGTCCTTCGGGTTCATAAGCATCGTGTGACATCTCGGGATGGAATCTCAGAGCGTTACAAACTTTGTATCAGAGCCTAAGGTTCAAAAGTGTCTTAGGGAGTCTGAAAAGCCGCATCTAGTAGAGTCTTGTGCGTGAGTGTGTAGCGTGCCATATTTATTTACAAGAGGCTACAGGATGTTCTTAGAAGAAGTTCCCCTTCTTTCAGTGATCATTTCATGCGAGTGAGCATGAGCTCATATTGGTTCTCAGTCTAATCCACTTCTTTCTTCCAATTACAGAGTATGCCTCCTTACAGAGTTTTTGTCTGTGGGGTTGATGATCAGCCCCCTCTGCCAGTTGATCCTGAGAATAAGTTCATCCAGACTTTCAGTTTTCAGTAACAAATAAGTCAGTGATTCAGTATCTCAGTGTCAGTAGTGAGTTCAGTCTGTAGTAAAGTGGTATTCGAGTTTCAATATCTAGAGTTACGATGATTGTGTTCATGGTCTGTGCATTCATATATGTGTTCTCATGCACCATCTTCATGATTATTCAATTTAGATATTATGCATGCATGAGCCCTTGCATTAGACTACCTCATTTACATACTCAGTACATTCCTGTACTGTTGTATTTATGCTATGGTGTTTTATTTGACCCCATAGGTTCAGAGGCACAGAATCCAGAGTATCTTCAGGAGTTCAGTCCCAGTCATCAGCAGTAACAGTGAGTCCTCTCCTTTCGAGGACGAATCTCAGTTTACTATTATTGTTTCAAACTTTGTTTATTTTTAGTTGACGAAGTTAGTTGGGGACATGTCCATCAACTCCACAGTTCAGATAGTTTAGAGGCTTTTCAAACGGATGTATTAGTATTTAGTTTTCTGTTTTATGAGTATTCATAGATGTGTTGAACCTTGTGGCTAGTTTCCGCATTTATTTAAGATATTATGCAGTGTATAGGTACAGATATCAGTAAAGGGTTAGCTTGTGGTCCTTCGGGGTCATAAGCACCGTGTGACGTCTCGGGATAGAATCTTAGGGCGTTACAGCCATTGATTCTGTAGCATTAAATTTAATAGTGTAGTATAGTTTGTTTGCGTACTTGAGATTCTGGATGAATTTCGAGGGGTAGGATGAGATTTGGAATTCTCTAAGTCTCCAGTTGATGCACCACTCGGCTGGTGCATTCACTTAACCGATTCTTTTATCGCTTAAGAAACTTGTCCTGATAGCCAGAGTATTGACTAAGTGACACCAGACTCACTTAAGAGATTGTCGAATTACCACTTAAGTGATGGCCTAGTTACTTAAGTGATACTGGCATTTAAGACGTTTGTCGCTTAAGCGACAGCCAAGTTGCTTATGTGTTGAAGCGGGATTCACTTAAGTGATACCTAGTAAGTGATAGCTACTTAAGCAACCAAATAGTCGCTTAGGCAATGCCTCATTTGATTACATTCCCATTTTCGATATCTTTACACTATTTTTGTGACTTAGATCTTGGGTTTTGAGTTTTTTAGGATTTTTCTTCCATTTAAAAGTTTGGGTAATCTCCAAATCTTATTTCAATTATTTTTCTTCAATTTTATCATTTAAATCTTGTTTAAACTAGGATTTAAAGTTGGAATTTTGAAATTTTGGCTCGAAATGCCCAAATTAGCATTTCTTCGATTTAAACCCCAATGTCAACTGATTTTCACTTGGGTTTTCTTTTATAAGTTCCTTTAATCACGAAAAATATTTTTGGACTAAAATTCTAGTTTTACCTTTCTTTCGCAAAAACCCATTTTGAGGGTCCATTTTGAACCTAACTCAAAAATAGGCAATATGGATATTGTTGGCATTTTTCTATGCAAAGATTTTGTATTTGTATATTTTAGGTTATTCTTGGTCCATTTGTGTGTGGAAAGATTTGGATTGAAAGCTTTTTGGATTGGTTTTTGTCATTTGAAGTAGGTTATGGCTTAACTTTCTTTAGACTGGGCTGACTAGTTAATATAGATGTAAAATCATGTGAAGGGTATGGGAACCAATCATGAAAATAGCTATATTATTATGTCGTGCCTATGTAGGGGGCCTATATAATTGTGAATTGGTGGTATCTATATGGTGAAATGCCTAATTTGCAATTTATATGGTGTCAATGGCATATTGTTATGTACTTAGATTAATTTACTTATGATTATGTTATTTTCATGGATTAATGAGTGGATCTTGGCTCAAATTGTTGGTATTTTGGTTTGTTATTAGAGTTTCTCATTATTTTTGTTTTTGAGCATTGTATCTTCATTTTATATGCACTTATGAAACATTGGTACCAATGTAGAAATATTGGAAACACTGGCTTATGACATCTTTATAGAACTTCTACCGATGTATCAGCCAGAGAGGAGTCATGAATATTTGTAATTGTTATTGGAATTTATATAGGTTTCAACCCCCCCCCCCCCCATGTGTCCCACCTCAAGAGCACAGCTCAGAAGGTGTATACAGAGGTTTTGTGACAACCTCTTGATTACATAATCATTCTCATTGCATCTTATACTTTATACACCTACTATTATTTTATGTTGTGCTTTATTTGTGTCATATGTCATATATGTGTTCATGAAACATTGGTACAACTATGGAAATATTAGAGAAACTAGCCTTGTGCATCATTATAGACCCTCTACCGAGGGATGTGCCGAAGAGGAATCATGGATATTAGTATTATATATTAGACTGTACATGGTTTGATGAACCCCCCATGTGTCCTACCTGGAAGCACATAATTGTAGGTGTATACAGAGGTTGTGCGACAACCTCGTGCACTATATCACATCATTATCATCATCTTTAGTGAATTTCATATATATTGTGTTGTATTACCATCTTTGATGTTATATCTATTTTTGTGTACTTCTTGTCCATACTTGTATATGTGATTTCTGTATACGGTGGTTCTATTTTATATTTGTGTGTGGTATATATGAATATTATAAAACTAATAGTAGAGACGGTGTGGGCTACCATTTGGGATATTTTCTAATTGCAGGTGACGTGCCTATAGTGTGTATTTTATATGCTTTATTTTTTACTTTTCTCAGTCATCCTATGATATCGATTGAGTACAAGTGGATCGTACTCACCCCTACAATACCCTTTTGGTGTAGATCCAGGTATGTGTGCATTGCATGATAGGTGATTTAGGTGGTATCTAAGTTGATTCAAGGTAGTGAATGATTTATGCTTTCGGATTCATTTCTTTTTATCTAATTAATGTCTTTTTTTGTATTTAGAAACATATTGTTATCCTTTTTGGACTGTATTATATTTTGACATTCAAAATGTAATTAGTAGTTCTTACACAATGATAATAGATTTTGGCGTATTGTATGGTATATTGACTGTGTATTTCCACTTTTACTATAATGTGTGGTTTGACTCCATTCTAGAAGTCTTTCCTTGGGTTGTTGGTATTGCTTTCTCATTTCATATCAATTTGGGTGATAGGCTTACTTGTCAATATTTTCTATGACAAGTGCCATCATGACCCTTGTTTTTTGGGTTGTGACAAATTGGTATAAGACCAGTCGGGTTCATTAGTATCAATAGTGTAAGAACGGGGTGTCTAATTAAGATTTGAGTGACAAATTTGTATTTTCATAAATTGATTTAGGATTTAGGTAACCAGTGCAAATTAGAGCTTTGGACATTCCAAAGATAGCCTTTCGGACTCGATAAGTCATTACGAATTCTTAGTCATGTCCTTTGAGTTGATCAATGCCCCAACCACATTCATTGGGTTGATGAACCGAGTATTTTGACAGCATCTTGACTCCTTTTTTATTATATTTATATATGATATCCTTGTCTATACCAAGAGTGAGGTTGACCATAAAGAGCATTTGTGGATTGTACTTCAAAGACTGAAGGATGAGAAGTTGTATTCTAAGTTCTCCAAGTTTGAGTTTTAGATAGAGTCTATTTCTTTCTTATTTCATGTGGTTACCAAGGATGGTATTAAGGTCGATCCAGCTATGATTGTTGTGATTTATGATTGGGCTAGGTTCACTTCTCTTATTGAGATTCAAAGTTTTATTGGTTTAGTTGGTTACTATAGGCGTTTTGTTGAGGGATTTTCATCTAATGCAGCTCCATTGACCAATTTGACTGAAAAGAAGATTTTCTTTTAGTGGTTTGAAGCTTTTGAGGAGAGCTTCTAAAAGCTTAAGAATTTGACTTTATCTCCTATCTTGACTTGCCCAAGGAGGGTATAGGTTTTACCATCTTTTGTGATACTTTAAGTGTTGGTTTAGGTATTATGTTGATGCACAAGGATAAGGTGATAGTGTATGCTTTATGTCAGTTAAATCCCAATGAGAGGAATTACCGTATCCATGATTTGGAATTATGTGCAATGGTTTTTGCTTTGAAGTTATGGAGTCCGTTGTGAGATTTTCTCAGATCATCATAGCCTTTAGGATTTCTTCACCTAGAGAGATCTTAATATGATGAAATATAGGTGGCTTGAGTTGCTTAAGGATTATGACTTGAATATTGTCTATCATACTAGCAAGGCTAATGTGATTGCGGATGCCTTGAGCCAGAAGTTAACTAGCATGGGTAGCTTTGTGTATCTTTTGACCTAGGAGAGGCCTTTTACCTTATAGGTTCAGTCTTTGGCTAACTAAATAGTTTGTCTTGATGTTCTGACACCTGGGTGTGTTTTGGCATTCTTGGAAACTAGGTCTTGAAGATTGGTGGCTGAGTTTGTGTGTCGAGTGTAGGTGAATGGATTTGATTGATTTTTGAGGATACTCATTATTCCTGGTATTCTATCCATCCAAGAGTGATAAAATAATATTATGATTTGAGGCAGAATTACTTGTGGGGTGGTATGAGGAATAATGTAGCAAATTTTATAGCTCATTACCTATGTTTCCAACAGGTGAAGATGGAGCATTTGAGGCCTGGAGGTTTGCTTCATAGGATACCCATTCTCGAGTAGAAATGGTAATGGATCACTATGGACCTCATGACTAGGTTGCCTCATACTTCTTGGGATTCTGATATGTTTAGGTTATCGTGGATCGAGTGATCAGATTTGCTCATTTCATTTCGATTCAAGTTTGGTCTAGTGCTGAAAGGTTGGCCCTTTCTACATTCATGAGATAATTTATCTTCATGGCGTTCCAGTGTTTATCATCTCAAATATAGGTTCAGTGTTTACATCCCAATTTTTGAAGACTTTTCAAGAGGATTTGGGTACTCGAGTTGATCTTAGCAATGCATTTTACCCCCAGATCGATGGTCAGTCAGAGCAGACTATTCAAGTTTTGGATGATATGTTCCATGCATGTGTGATGGACTTAAGTAGTCAGTAGGAGCATCATCTAGCTTTGGTGGAGTTTGCATATAATAAGAGCAACCATTTCATTATTGAGATGGCTCATTTCGAGGCTTTGTATAATTGGCGTTGTCGCTCTCCAGTTGGTTGGTTTGAGGTTTCTGAGATAGACCTCGAGGTATGAACTTGCTTCATGAGTGTTTGGATAGAGTTTGAATCATTCAGAATAGACTTCGTACCTTGAGATTTAATGTTAGTGATCATGTCTTCCTTCGTGCATTGCCTATGAAGGGCGTGATAAGATTTGGGAAGAAGGGAAAGCTCAGCCCTAGGTATATTGGACCTTTTGAGAGATTTGGATTATTGGGGATATGGCTTATGATCTATCATTACATCTGAATTTATCAATTGATCATCCAGTTTTTCATGTTTCTATACTTTGACATTACATTCCAAATGAATCTCATGTCATTCATTAGGATTCGGTTCAGTTAGATGAGTGGTTGTCTTTTGTTGAGGATCCCATTTCCATTCTAGCCAAGGATGTTATATAGTTGCATTTTAGGGTTATTTAGGTAGTTAAGGTCTAGTAAAGCCATCAACCTGTAGATAAGGCTACTTGGAAGGTCGAGTCTGATATGCGTGGTAATTCTCCCCAGCTTTTGTTCTTTTAGGTATTTCCTTGCCTTTAGTCCGAGGACGAACTAGATTTTTAATGGTGGATGATGTAATAATTTTCTTTCTGGTAATTTTTGTATAATATTCATTTTAGTTTAATTTGACTATTTTACCCCTCCCCATGGTTGCTTTGTGGTATTTTGGGGTGTGGGGATGATTAGCATGGTTCCCAATGCATTTCGGTGTGATTTGTGCATGTTTGTGGTTTTTGGTGTCTTGAAAAGCCTTATAGTTGACTTTGGCTAACATTTATTGGTCTGTGTGTCCTTTGGCTTTGGCCAACATTTATTGGTCCATGTGTCAAATAGCAAATCGGACTGTGCCAGTAAATACAAAATGTTGATTTTAGGTTGGTAACGTTGTTGGTGTGGCTTTACAGCTTTTATATCTTATTCTGACCCTCAGTTTAGAAGATTATGAAATTAGGTCTCAAGGATTAATTTTGTTAAAATGATATTTTTTGAAAATCTAATATCTCCATTGAGTCCGGAGCATCAAATTTAGTGGGGTAGCATAGTTCATTTGCTTACTCGTGATTCCAGAATTCCGAATGAATCTCGAGGGATCCGTGGAGACTTAGAGAATTCCAAGACTCTAGCTGGTGCACAACTCAGTGAGTGAACTCACTTAAGTGATGTTTTGGTCATTTAATCAACTTAGTCTGATAGCCAAATTGTCACCGAAGTGACACTAGGCTCGCTTAAAAGATTGTTGTGTAAGCGATGGCCTAGTCGCTTAAGCGACACTGGCATGTCTGACGCTTGTCTATTAAGTCACAATCATGTCGATTATTATATAAAATGGGCTTTGCTTAGCGATTCCTGGTCTCTTAAGCGATAGCCTCTTAAGTGACCCGATAGTCACTTAGGCAATGCCTTGGTTGATCACTTTTCCATTTTGAGTTTTTTATACCATTTTAAAAACTTGGAGCTTGAGTTCGAGTATTTGAGATTTTTCTTTCATTTTTAAGGTTTAGTATGATCCAAATCCCTATTTCAATTACTTTTCTTTGACTTTATTATTTAAATCTTGTATAAACTTGGATTTAAAGCTGGAATTTAGGGATTTTAGGTCGGAAGGCCCAAATTAGAATTTCTTTAATTTAAACCCTAATTTTGACCTATTTCACTTGGGTTTTCTTCCTTTAATCATGGAAAATATATTTTTGAACTGAAATTCTGGTTTTACCCTTTTTTTTGTCCATTTTGGGGGTCCATTTTGACCCCTACTAAACAATAGGCGATATGGGTATCATTAGCTTTTTTGATGCGTACATTTTGTATTTATATGTTTTAGTGGATTATGAGTCTATTTGTCAGGGAAAAGCTCCATAATGAAGGTTTTTTGGACTGGTTTTAGGCAGTTGAGGTAGATTAAGGCTTAACTTTCTTCAGACTTGGTTGGCTAGTTAACATAGATTTAAAATCATGTAAAGGGTGTGGAAACCAAGCATGAAAATTTCTATATTATTATGTCGCTCCCGTATGGTGGCCTATATTATTGTGAATTGGTGGTTTTGAGACATTACTTGCTATGTGTGACCGTGTGGGGCCTTATATAATATTGTTGTCATTTATATATGTATGATTGGTGGTATCTATCTAGTAAAAAGCCTAAGTTGCAATTTTTGTAGTGTCAATGTCATATTGTTGTGTAATACTGAAACACCCTGGATTTGGATCCTTGAAAATTTCTTGACCTAAGGGCTTACTACCCAGATTACTACTCTCCCACGAGTTGTAGGGTGTCATTACGGGTCATAGGACCCTAATCATAGTATGAACAGTGTGGATTGGCCATGTTTCTGTTATGATAACGATTATCTCCTAACGAGTCATAAAGACTCAATGAGAGTTGTATCATGCTTATTTGTAGCCTAACCAGTATGGTGCCCAATTAATTCTTCCTTTAATATAGTTAAACCTAATGAGTCATAATGTCTGAGTACGAGTCATATGGTACACGCATAGTTAGACAAATATTGGCATCCCATAGATATTGTCCAGACTACAACTGAAGGTCACGAGTTGTAAGGTCACCCGTAGTGATTGGACGACAATTCTTCAGTATTTTGTTAAGGGCACTTTGGACATTTCCTTTTTTTCTTAATTTTGATCCACGATATAAAACAACTTTAGGTTATCATTATCACTCTATAATAAATCAAAATAACTTCTCAATCTCTCTCAAATCCCCAAGTTTAAGAACACTTAGGGTTTCTAAGAAGTTGGTCAATTAGGGCTCTCAAGGGTGATTTATCTCCATAGTTGTAATACTTTCAGGCATGTTACTCTTTCCTAAATCTTATTTTACAAAAAACATGTGTTTTAAATGGTTTAATTGGGTGGATTTGAATGTGGCTTTTGACATGGGTTGAGGGTTTTGAAATGGATGATCTTCAATTGTTTTTACATGCTTTTCATGAGTTGTTCATGCTTTGAATTGATTGTTTTTGAAAAAATTGTGTATGGGTGTGGGAATTGGAATGGGGGTTCAGGTAATTCTCAATTTGATGATTTGAACTTTGAAATTGGTTGTGAACAAATGTATTCCCTCAACCCACCTGTGTAAATGGGTTGAAATTGTGGAATTGTCACTTGGTTTGACTTACACACCTATACTATTGTATTACATAAATGGTTAAACAACAAACATGGATTTTAAAGTCCGTGTTGGTTATATTTTGATTTAATGAAAAAAGGGGGTCGAGGACTTCCCCCAATTTGATTTGAATAAACTAAAGGAGGTTTAGGCATACCTCTAACTTGATTTAATGAACAAAGAGGGTCGAGGCATTCCCCCAAGTTAATGGAATTGTAATGGCATAATTATGAACTTACAAGCTAAATGGTATGACAATACCTGTGGTGTGTCTTATTGTATAATTCCTCGATTAATTAATGAGTTATATGAAACTTGTTTTAATTGGGATTAATAGGGTTTATGTAGCTATGTTGTGAAAGTGTGGTTCTCGAATGACTTATATTATAAACTCACGTTTGCCGACATGAGGATTGGTCTGAATGACCGTGTGCATGGTTTTGCACTAATGATATATTTTATATCTTGGATTGACGTGGGGTCGGAGCATTCCCTGGTCTTCCTTGATACCTCTGATTCGTGAAGTTAACATGCACCGGGGACCTTTCAGCAGAGGGAGATGAACCCACATAGCCTGTGAGTGCCGATTTATGATGATTGAGCTATATAGGCCAGGATAATGTTATATTATCATACTAAACCTTGTTCCTAACCCCAGCATCTATTATATATTTGTATGCATGTATGTGAACATGCACAGTGAGTTTGAAATTGAACTTTGGACTGACATTATTTTACCCTTAACTTGAGTTGCATGCTAGTGCTCACCCCACTAACCATCTCCAGATGTTGTATCCCCATGCGATACAGGGTCTAAAGTTACTTCCACTTTTCCTGCGTAGTGATAGGTGATCTCAGAGTCGGTCATTGTGGTTAAGTGGTGATCTTTTATTCTTTGGAGGACTTGATCATTCCATCGGGTTTCCTTTCATAAATTAGAATTGAAGACTTATATTGTTTGTGTGTCGTTTTTATTTTCGTAGTTTTGTATTGTACATGGAAAACACTAAAAACAAAGAAACAAGATAGAAAATAAAAGGATAGATAGATTGACACAATGAGATAAAGAGAGTACAACCTAAGGGTATATCAAACCCAAAGACCTTCATATTGAAATATCACCAGCACCAACCTCTTACGAGTACCTCACGGGAATGGACCCGAGAAACCTACATTTCTCACATTTGATGTAAATCTCAAGTGTAATTCAATTTATCATTCATCAACTACCTAAGAATGAAAGAAAACTAGCTATTTATTTCCATGGGCTATTTATTACACAATGGACCCAAAAGTGACCCTAAAAGCTATCGGGCCCAAAAGTGACCCTAAAAGCTATTGGGCCCAAAAGTGACCCAAAGCCCAAAACACTGGAATGGATGCCCATACTCCCTCGAAGCCCAAGATATCATACAAATATTGTGTAACCTATTCCTTTCTTGGAGGATATCACCAAATAAAGTTTTTTTCCAAGCTATCCTCCATTCACGTATTTGACCTCCTAAAATGACCAAGTCTTGGATCTGTAGATGTGATCCTTGAAGCATTGATTCCAAAGAATTTGAGCCCATTGATATTGTATCAATTTCTATAGCACATCAAAACCCTAAAATTAGAATGTTTCCATGTCATGGGGCAACAAAACACAACAAAAACAAAAATGACGCTTAACTAGGAGAAACTAAGTTATTCAAGGAAAACAGTCAACACATAAAGCTCAAATCACAACATCCCCCTCAAATATTATTTTTCATAACCAACTGTGTATGAACATAAATCACAATAATGTGACACAAAGGGATTAAGGTACGACAATTACATTAGCAACAGACAACCACTCATATATACAAGTTACACTACCCAAAACAAGCAAATAGCTAGCAATATAACTCAAGTGCCCTAACAACAAGAATGTTCCACTCACTCATATGAAATCATGTATGTCAATGTTTGGATGGTGAATATACACTCTCACTCATAAGATAAGTTCCAATAAATGCATGTCAAATACCACAGGCTTGCCCTTATTTTCTTTACCTTAGCATTCAGATAGTCAAGTGAGGATCACTATAGGACTTTATTCATCTTGTAATGTAAGCTTGGGGGACTAATATGGTACATATGTATATATCAAGTGACTAAGACTCCTTGGAACTACACTAACCATAGGGTCTCACTTACTAGCCAATTTTCTTTTTATTCCACGTTCTTATTTTTCATAGATTTTATTTTCTTTTTTCTTTTTCTTTTCTTTTCTTTTGCTATCACACCCAATCCTACTAACTTTTTCTCTTATTTTACCCTTCTTCATACCTATTTTACACTACACAACCCTTTTATAGCCACCCTCAATTAGGTATTTTGCTTCAGTTGAGGTGCACAATGTCCAAGGAGGACTAGGGACAAAACAGGTTTATTGTACTATAAATGGGAAGGTAAATAGTGAAACAAGAAAATAGGCTACAAGGATCAAAATCAGGATCAAGGGATTTAATTTACACATGGAAGGTCATTTAGACTAAAAATGGACTAAAATAAAAATTGGCCTATGATCCTTTCCTAACCGACTATCCTTCAACTTAGGCAATACTAACCAGACAAGTTCTGAATTCAACACATAAAGGGAACTAGGTAGTATCTCACACACACATAGCATAGAGTCAATATTACTAACTACTACATATGTGGTTCATGCAATTATTCACAAATGATTATTAAGTCCCTAATCCTAATTCCATAACAAGATCCACAATGTGCACACATAAATACATTAACACAAATCTAAAACACAACTTTTTGAACGGGTATCAAAAATCAGTCAAAACATGTCTATTACCCAAAATACTTAAAAATCTCTTAATTACAGAAAAATAAAAAACAAAACAAAATAGAAACACAATATGATACAAAATTGTCCTAGGCATGTCGGTTCTACAACCATACCACGACTGACAAGAAAAGAAGCACAGTAACAAAAACCAGCTATGGCATGGTATGCCCGCCACTAATAAAAAACTTTGCACTATTCTTAATGTGATAAACAAAGTAAAATAGAGGCAATTAAGAACATAACTGGGACGTACTAGGCACCCAAATCAGGAGAATCCCCAGATGGAGACATATCAGCTGGCGGAGGCGATGGTGGTGGCGGGTTCACTACTGGATGATGTACCCTATGTTATAGATGCACGCCTCTTCCTATCGATGAATGAAAACTCCATTGAATCATGCCTGACCATTTTAACAGCTTGGTAATATGGTAAATCAGGGTCCTACAAGTCATCTATGAGATTTCTCTTGGCCCCAACTATTGGGATACTCTTATCACCCTTCATGAAGAAATCAAACTATCTCGGTGCACATGAAAGTAATAATGGACCACCTGGGGTATAACTGAGTAGGGGTTGCAACACTTCTGTCTTTGAGAGAGGTTACATCTTCTTGTAATACATCAAACTCCTCTCTAATCTAGGTTAGATATGGTCCAGTTGTCTCTGTGTATCGGGTTGTAACCTATCTCTTAAGATTATCCAGTTGTGCCTAAAAGTCGTCACATAGCTCAAATAGTGCAACACTCAATGGGACCTCCCATAAGGCCTGTGCCTGCTCAAATCTAGTCCTAATCCCTGATCTTATATGCTTGTAGAAGGTAGTCATCTCAGTCTCAACAACCCTCACTCTAGAATTTGTGGACCTTTGGCTATCCACTAAGTTCTGCAAAAAACTCACTAGATAAATTAATTATAATTGGCACAGAAGCTGTATTGGATAGGTAAGTAGGCTCTTTAGATAAACCAACCGACTCTAAGGTTGACATCGGGGATAAAGAAGCAGTAGCCTATGTCCTCTTACCCTATGAAATCAAATTGGGAGCCTCTCTTTACTCCCCTATATCCATGTCAAAACTTACACCCTTATCATCTCAATGTGCCCTAGTAGGCTCTATAGAAATTTTTGGGCCCTTAGACTGGGCTCTTGGTACTACTACCTGCTATCTCAATCTCCTAGAAATGCTTGGACGTGCTTACCCTTCATGGTCCTCATTTGTGTAGTTATCATCGTAGGTACCCTCTCGTCTACACCCGATATCTCAGATGCCCTACCTCATCAGACATCATATGAATCATGCAAGGTAAGGGAAGATTATTCAACTCCTTAAATGCTCTATCATGTAACTCATGGCAAAAAATAGCGGCAAAATCAACATCATATCTGACCATCAGACAGGCAACCAGTAATGCTCTCTCCCATGTCAATGTATTAGCTGAAGTAGTGGATATCAGTTAGTATCTAATCAGCAACCACCAAAACTTGGCATTCAATGTCAATAGGCCCTTCTTGATCATAGCTTTCCCTTCAATCCATAGGGTCTTATCACCCAGTGGTGAAATATAACTGGTTATCCACCTAGTCATCTCAATCTTTTTACGTCCGTGCTTATCTTCCCACATGATATGTCGATCATGTATGATCCTCAGTCTATGGTTGCACTCAGATTTAGATGCAGGAGTTATATAATCTTAGCAAAAGATAACTTTTGGATAGTCTCTTCTATAATATTAACTCTGACTCCTCTAACCAGTGTATAATCAAGATGTGATTGCTGCACAAATCTGATAAGGACTGGATGATGGCGCAAAGGAAGGAATATGGTAGCTCTGTAGGACACATAAAATTCTCATACATAGCCGAGTTGTAAGAACCGAGTGTCTCAGTCATCCACTCTAGATGATAGCTATCGAATGCTACCCGCAGCTGTAGTACTTAATCTATCCCATAGGTTAATCCATCACTCCTCATAAATACAACTCATAGGCCTGCCTAGCTCTCAAATATGACTGTCAAGCTCAAATATATTTTGCATCCCTTCCACATACCACCTCAGAGTTTCATCATCGAGAGGTGCCTCTAGGGTATGTCCAGGTGCAGGTATCTGTTTTACTGATGCATCATGGTAAGGTTGCTCGGTTCCCTTATCAGACTAGGGTACCTCTGTCTGTCGTACATACTACCCTCCTTAGACTGGGGCACCGCAGATGACTACTTCACCTCAACCTCATCAGATGAATCTTGGGACCCCTCCTCAGACTGAGGGTCCTGAGCAGCAATCGGTTGAGTAGACTCAGACTTTGTCTCCTCCTTATTATTATCATAATCATTATCATTAGTTGGAGGAGTGTATGGGGGTGATATCTATGTGGACTTCATACTGGAATGAAATGCAGTTGTCTAAGTAGCTTGGTGAGTCTGTCCTTTCATAACTTTACGTGTCGCCTCAACTGCAGCGTCTATACGGCGCTGCCTCGGGTACTCCTCCACTGAACCCCTAGGCTCGGAAGACTCTGCACATCTCCTCAAAGTACTTGCCTTTTTCTTCTTCACTACTTTAGGTGCCATATGTACCTATAAAACAATTTTTTTGTTTCCAACAAAAGTGAGGGATAGCAAAAGTAAAAAAAACTCAAAATTCAAAAAGTTTAAATGTTTCCTCAATTTTCGCTCCCCTATAACCTATTTGAATTCCAACAAGTATAATGTATGCACATTTATCATAAATCACAGATTTCAAAGAAAACATACATACTTAACTATTGTTATTACTTTCATTCATTTAGTTCAACTTTCGATTGGGGCCTAACTTAACTTTTTTGTTCAAATCAAGGCCCAACATTATGTTTTTAGGATACTACATGCATCTAACATACAAGCATGATAGATTCCATATATTTTGCAATGGAATATATAAATCAACTTTTTAAAACAATAGATAAACCAATATATAACCAATAGGAGCCGAGAAAGTTACCTTTTATATGAAGAACCAAAAGAGAATAATGAAAAAGTCAAGAAAACCAAAGTTGAAACTTGTTTTTAGTATGTTGGGACAAGTTGGTACCTCTAATAAGTGATAATTTGGCCTTTACTTAAGTGTGGGGTTAGTTTGTGTTTTAAGTGGAAACTTTGAATTCAAAGAGAAAAGTGAAGTTTTGAGGATTATAAAGAGTTAGACTGAGGGTAAGAATGTTTTTATATAGGTGGAGGCCTGTTTTAGGTCATATTTAAGTGTTGATGCACCCAAAATCTGACCTAACCGCGGCTTGTACCTGCGGCCACCACCCGCGGTCTGGCTCTGGGCGCTCATGTTGGGCCAAAGATTTTGGCCCGCTTTTCTACAACTCAAACTTGGCATTTTTATATTTTTCCAGATACTTATGGTCCTTCAACCTATGTTTTAGGTCCCAAAAGTAAAACTAGATGCCAAAGTCTATAACTTACCATTTTTCATCCTCAAAATTTCAACTTTACCACTTATTACTCAACTTATCGTGTGGGACTTGTGACCATGATAGGTTGATCACATATCCCCTTTAGATGAATGTAGAAATTTTTTACAATATTCTGGGTAATTCTATGAGATAAAAACCTATAAAAAAAACAACAAAAACGTGAACACTAAAAATAGTGGGTTGCCTCCCACTCAGTGCTTGATTTAACATCGCGGCATGACGTGGCTATGTTGGCTACTCATATTCACCAACAAACCCATGGGTTGCCTACCATACAGCACTTGATTTAACGTTGTGACATGACACGGGTATCTTGACTACTCATAATTTATCAAGATACCCATAGAAATATCCTCCAGGGTAGTCAGTACAATAAATCACTGACACTACCCTCATATTGATAGGCTGATTTATTAACTTTTAGAAGTTGAATATAGACTTCTTACCACTGACTTATATATTCATCTCACCTTTCTCCATGTCAACCATAGCTCTGCCCATGGCCATAAATGGTTTTCCCAAGATAATGGGCATCTTGGTGTCAACCTCATATTCCAGGATAACAAAGTCAGCCAAAAACATAAAGTTATCCACCCTTACGATCTCATCAAAAGAGATTCCCACGGGATTTTTCACTATAAGGTCAACCATCACTAGCCGCATCGAAGTCAATTTCGAAGGGTTCAATCCCAATTGCATGAATATGACCAGGGACATCAAATTAATGTTGGTTTCCAAATCACACAAGGATCAAGCAACTTGGGATGACCCAAAGTATATGTTATAGTGAATTCACCGAGATCACCATTTGTCTGTGCCAAAGACCTAGTCGTGATTGCACTACAGTGGTGCATAACATTAACATTCTCAAATGTTGCTCCTTTTTTCCTTGTGACCAACTGTTTCATGAACCTAGATCCAGGCATCTTATCCAACACCTCTAGGAGAGGTATGTTCAAGCTCAATTCTTTCATCATATTATGGAATTACTTTAACTTACCTTTCTCTTTCTTCTACCTCAATCTCTGAGGAAAAGTTGAGGAAAGTTTCGAAATCTATCATATTTTTGGCTCAATAACTGGACCCTTACCGTTGTCCTCAGTAGCTTTACCATTATCACATGTTACCTTTTTAGACTCAACAGCAGGGGTCTCACCCTCAATATCTTCTGCAGCAGGTCGTGGGAGATCAATAGTAGTGATACCACTCCTCATGGTAATATCAAGTATGTGAATGTCATTTTTAGTATTTTGTAATGTGTTGTTCGGAAGGGTACTTGGCAGCCTCTAGCTAAGAGTAGCTGACATCTTCCCAAACTGGTGCTCTAATTGCTTAATAGTAGTGGGATATGACTTGACCTTCTGGGTCAATCCTGAATTATCGACCTTAATCTCCTTAAGGCTGATCTCTTGATTTTCCTGACCCTTCACCAACTTAGCTAGCATCACTTCCATTCTGGATTCTTGTCTGCCAAGTGGAATTTATCTATCTCCCTTCTTTTTATAGTCATCTTTTTTCCTCCAATCACTATCTTTCTCTATGCTATGGTCTCTACATCTATAACAATAGTTCCGACCTTGGTTACATTTCCCATGGGCTCAAAAACTCGTGATTGACAATCCAAATAATTTATTTCCTCTTCCAGTTCTGACTTCTATGCTTTGGAAGTTGAACCCTATACTGCTACTGCATTTATCTTTTCTAAAGTTGATGTTGCAAGTTGCTTCGTAAGTACCCCAAGATCATTTCTTCACAATGCAATCTTTTGTGCTACTATGTCATAAGCTACTTTTTGGTCATAGGAGGCACCAAATAGCATAAGTTCCCGATCCTCTCACAGCCTCCCAGTTTGCCACCCTTGGTTAGTGAGCGAAATCTGATCTAACATCTCTGAAGTTTCCTCCTAGCATTGTATCATGAATGATCCTCTAGATATGTTGTTTATCATGGATCTATAGTTGATGGTTAGGGCTCTGTAGAATATTTTTAATAAAATCGCCCCTAACAGCCGATTATTGGAAACCATGCTCAGCTTCTTCTTAAACCTGAACCATGCCTCATACATAGACTGTCTGCAGCTGCCTAAAGTTTTAAATTTCTTCCTTGAGCTGGAACATCCTAGATGGAAGAAAGTCAACAATTGCTTATGCAACTCGTTCCATGTAGTGATAGAGCCTCTTAGCAGTTCCCCAAATCATAAAAACGTTTATCCTATAAGTGGGAAGGGGAATAGCCTCAATTAAATACTTCCTGATTTACCCCTGAATTTGTATATGAACTTTAGATCATAAGGAAATTAGCAAGGTATAGGTTTGCATCATCTGGAGTTAGACCTGCAAACACACCCTTCATAATCAAAAGATGGATCATCGCATTTATGATATCGAACTTGATGCCAAGGGGAAAATAGGAGGAACTATGGCTCTAGTCTTTATCGAATCAACATATCCCAAGTCCTCTTCATCATATATATATGGTTGCATCTATTGATAAGGTGGGATTACTTGAACACGGGCATCTCTAGCTCTATTCTGGTTTCCACCGAGTATTGCTCGGCAGTCTGCTGCTTGTCTCTGCTCATCTAGCTTTGCCTCTCTAGATACCCGTTAAGCTTCTTCCATTGACCTTCTCTCATCTTCAGATTTAGCTAATATCTCACCAATCTGTCGATCAATGATATCTTATACTCTTTCAGGGGGAGAGGCGGTACAACATCACAAACCCCTTCAAAAAGTTCATCACTTTTATGCTCTGACATCCTACCAAGTGTTTGTAGGATTCTCTCCGGATTCAAATTTATTGGGAGTAAGGGATTAACTCTACTCCATATGGTGTATGCCTAACTAAGAACAAAAAAAAAACTACAACAACTTCTACTCATAAATCAGCATTGTATTCCCTGTCAACGGTGCCAAAATTTTGATGACGTCCAAACAACACCTCCAATTAGATGATGATATGGTTGCTATCAAAATATAATAACCCAACAGAGGTTGGGGTCAAATCCTAAGGGAATACTTGGCTTTGCAGATCTCGGCAGTTATAGTCAATGGGCAGAACAAGAAAGGTAAATGGGAGTTTTGATCTAGTAATCTCGAGCAAGTAAATATACTAACTTCAGTTGTAATCAGTATAGGTGAACACTAGGATTGTGTTCCCCCTGGCTTCTCAACTCCATAGGCTTATCACATTACACTGAACCAACCTGATACTTTGCATAAAGAATTGATAAGTTATGTTCCTTCTGCAGTCTTTTGGACAAGCAGAAGGATTTCATCTTTTACCTTTTGAGTCTCAGGATGTCGCGTTACTAACCCTTGTCTTGATCCCAATTAACTATTACCTTTTGAGTCTCTAGTTATTATATGAAACCTAACCATATTACTAAGATAGGATACAGAAGAGCAGATCGATAGTTAAACTCTAAATTATTATTGTCTTTATCTTTTCCTAGTCATTGCTCCTCTTTTGGAGTAAGCAACAATATCTAGGCAGGATCCTAATGTGTGCACCCATTAAGAAAATGATCATAACAAAGACAAATCAATACATGCATGGGTATCGGTTCAGAACAATGAAAGCACTTCCATTACTTCGTCAATCCGCCTAGGTTTCCACAACCCTAGATAAGGTTTTTAGTCGCTCATGCCATTGAAGAAATCAATAACATTCATATTCGAAAGCATAGATGAAATCACAATGATAAGAAGTAATAAAACCCACAACCATAACAGAATTAATAAACCAAAGTCAATACAAGAAAATCCCAAGATCTAAATTGGATCTTGGAATTAAAATACGTTTGTGAATATCAAAAGTGCGTAACTCCTACTAAAAGACACCTAAAGGGTATTTATACAACATAAGGAAACCCTAAAACCAATGTCCGAATGAAATAGGAGAAAATTGGGTTGATGGCCACATGTGGTTCGTACCCTCGGTCTGGCACTGGGCGCAGGTAGTACCTGCAGTCCTGACACTGCTGCAGGTACAAACCACAGGTACAGGGAGCAAAAATCTTGCAAGTTCAACTCTCGGGATTTTGGACTTCTGGTACTTGCTTTGCCTACATGCGGTCTGTAGGTCCTACATGCGACCATATGTTGATTTGGTAAGTGTCGGGAGTCATCTTTTCAGTTCTTCTTCGATTGTCGAACATGCATTGATCACGAATAGGATGGAAAACATCCTGAATATCCATAATTGCTCCCAAATGGCCCAAAATGCCTTTTTCACGAACTTACCATCCAAAATATGATTTCCCGCAAAACATACCCAAAAGGCATCATATCTAACAAAATAACCTCAGAAACTTAGATCTTTTCCTCATTTTAAGCATCAAAAATGTTATATTTCACTAGCACATCACTAATTGCTCCCTTCCATATGACTGGGGTATGCCAGGCATGGCTAAGGTAACGGTTTTGGCAAAATAGTCCATGACTGCATTATAGTAGGATAACCTATCCATGCACAGAATCACCTCAAAATTTAGTATATCCAAAATAATAAGATCAGCATAAGTATCAACATCACTAATTTTCACAGCACAAGATCTAAAAACTCAATCCACTACTAAAGAATCACCCACAGGAGTAGATACACACAATGGAACAGATAATAGATCACTAATCAACTCAAATTGCAGTGCATATTAAATAGATATAAAAGAATTAGTGGATCCCAGATCAAATAAAGAAAGGCAATACTTGCGACATACCAAATTCTTACCTATAGCTACAATATCTGAATTCTCAGCGTCGGGTCTAGCAAGTACTACATATAACAGACCATGCCTGTCACCTGGATGGGCACCTAACAGACCTTCTCTCCTACCTTCCTATGTACCACCTCGAGCACACTAATAACTACCTCTACGATCATGAGAACCACCTCCACCTATTGGGGTAAACTGCTCTAATAGGGGAAGCACCCTGGACTGAAAGAACCATCGCCCCACAACTACGGTGATCTTATGAATAGTAACTAGGAAGTCCATAAGTAAAATAGGAAACATGAGCAGAACCAGAACCAACAGATCTGACTAACCCGAAATAACCACCACGTCTAGCATGACCTGAAAACAAACCTCTCAAAGACTGATCACCGCCCTCACCAGGGAGACCACTAGTACCAGACTAATCTCTGTCAGTAATCTAAAGAGCTGCCTCAACTTGAAGATTAGGCTGACTTTGAGGCTAAGAAGATAGACGCGGAGGATACCTAACATGAGAACTACCACCTCTAAATCGGGAACTGCTACGGCTCCCACCAAATTTACCCTAAAACATAAGCCTCTTATCACGTCCCTCACAACTCTCATGGTTCATCTCCTTCATCACCCTAGCATGATTTGAAACCTCAGCAAAAGTCCTACCTGCAGCATCTAGACTCTAAGTACCCATACAAATAGGGAGCCTTAAACCTCTAATAAAGCAGCAAACTCTCTCATACTCAGTGTCCAAAATAGAATTTGCATACCTGGCCAACTCATAGAAACAAGCCTCATACTCAGCCACTATCATGGAGTCGTACTCCAATCTAGAGAATTGGTCCCTCAGTCAATCTCTAAAGCTGTATGGCATATACTTCTCCAAGAACATCTCAGAGAACTGAGTCCATGAAAAGGGAGAAGATCCAGATGGTCTAGAATTGATGTAGCCTCTCCACCAATGACGAGTAGATAAATCCAACTTAAATTTGGTCTAATCCACACCACGAGTCTAAACCGGGCCTAAATCACAAAGCCTATCCTCACAAGCAGTCAAAAATTTATATGCATCCTTGCCTGGAGCACCAAAAGATCTAGGAAGAGCCAACCTTAAGTACCTACTCAACATCTTCAGCTCCACAAAAGACATAGCATTCTAGGCCACAACTAGTTGAACAGATGCTAGCTGAACAACTGCCAGCACAGGAGAAACCTCAACTCTGGGAGACGTAACTACAGACTGTGCCTTTACCTTAGTAGCACTCTAATCAGTACATTGTGCGCCATCAGACAGCACACCACCAACAATAGCTAATAGTTGAATCAAGGCATCTCTGAGCAATAAAGAAGGAACAAAAATTGGTGGTGCCTGAGCTGGTCCTTAGCCTATCCCTGGTTGTGGTGAAGGAATCTCTGGATCTGGTGTAGGAACAGGGTCTGGGAAGCCGGACTATCCTGGTCCCTACCTGGGGACATATCATGTGGACGTCTTAGACCTCTAGTTCATCCACAAACAAGAATAGGATCTCGGGGCTTGGACTCAGGACCCTCATCTTGCATAGAGGTTGCACGTGTCGTAGGCATCTGTGAAAGAATAAAGTTAACTGAATGAAAGAAGTTAATGACTCCTAATAATATCCCATAGCCTATCGAAAATAGGAACTAAATATCAACATTCTGATCTGCAGGACACTACTAGACACTTGCTTTTGTACCAATAATATCGATTAAACCTGGCTATAATACCAATTTATCACGACCCAATTTACAAGTCATGGTGTCACCTACTATAACACGCCAGTAAGTAAGCCAAAACCTTAACCTAGAGCTAATGCATTGGATTACTTAGGTAAGAAAGGCCCAACTATGCAAAAAATAATAAACGTAAGACATAGATAACTAGTGCTCTAATATAAATGGATAGCCAAACACGGATACCAATTGCATGAACTGGTATAATTAGCACAAGAGCAACTAAGTAAGATAGTAGGAATAAAACCCAAGTATCTTAAAATAAAAGTAAGTCAATACACTATCTCAAATACAAAAGACTGTATCTAAGATAGAGGGAAAAAGGAGACTCAACACTCTAAGGGCTCACCCTATCTCCAGAATGTCAACACCACATGAACTCAACTCAACAGTGGCATCTGGTACTCGTATCTACACCAAAAAGATACAAAAATATAGTATGAGTACCAAAATAATAGGTACTCAGTAGGCATCATCGGCCGACTAAGCTAAGTTAGGATATAAAGATGATATAGTCCAAGATAAACATATCTATGTCAAGGTATAGAATAGAACGTGAATTATCTATATCATCACTTTGTATACTAAATAATCAAATCGGAACAATAATAACATAACACATCATGATATACAATATCATTGAGCATAAGAAATAAATGACTCAAAATCATAAAGCAATACAAGTACATTCACAAGCAACACAAGTACAAAGTTGGCGCCCATACACCAACTTGTGCATAAAGTAAAGGAATCTATCATGGCGTCCCATAGCACCGAAGAGTACACCTAAAGAAATAATAACAATATATTAACAATCAATATTACCAAATCTTAACATTATTCTACCGTATTCCACATTTATTATCAATCATGTATTTTACCAAACCTTCATTAGATATCTCTATTGACCATAGATCCAAGTCCATACTATTACCAACATTGGCCATATATCATTCATATTTGCTAACTACCATATTTTAGCTAAACAAAGGTCATTAACTAGTCCATGAAATCTTTAGATATTGAGTAATATATTCATTTAGCAAACAACTAGCCACTACAAGGATTATTCTAATAGCCAACACATCTTAATTAACCCTTAATTGATACTAGGTTTACTAACTAGGTGAACCCTCATTTTTACAACTAGTTCCCACTCATTAACTAGTCTTGATTCAGTTTTAAACCTTAACCATTACAACTCCCTAATTTATCATTGCTCATTAACTACTCCATTTTATAAGTATTTAATACTAGTGATCTATAACCGGCACCCTAAGTCCAATATTATACTCTCATTTCTGCCAATGTGGTACACGTAAAAAAGCATGCATATATATGTGCCATACATAGGGATAGCCAAAACTCAAACCGGTATACATGCTCATAGGCATATAAAAAATCATCCTCCGGCCTTTTCTGTTATCATCATATCATCATTATATTCTCTGGCCTTGTCTGACATCATCATCACATTAATATATCCTCCGGCCTTGTCGGGCATCATCATATAATCAATATATCCTCAAGCCTTGTCGGGAATCATCATATCATTAATAAATCCTCCGGCCTTTTCAGGCACTATCATATCATCAATATATTCTTCGGCCCTTTTGGGCATCATCATATCATCAATATATCCTCTGGCCTTACCGGGCAGTATCATCACATAAATATATATATATATATATATATACACGTATATATATCAATAATAAGGAACGAGCCTCACAATGGCTAAAAAAAATGACAAGCCCCACGAGGGCTAAAGTAAAAGAAATATAAGGAGAAGCATACATTCATATCTCAGCATTCGTCATCAAGGACAATTGATCCATAGATATATATTTAACCCTTGGGGATGCACCACACAGTGATTGACCAGGTCCCTCAAATTTAATCATAGGCAATTAAATAGTAGAGTGCAGGTACACTAAAGAAAGTGCAGGAAAGAAACAAAACACAAGATTTTACAAGGAAACCTCCTTTCTCAAGGGAGGAAAAACCATGGCTTTCCCTCACAAGCACCCAAAAAATCCACAATTATCAACCATTTAATTTCAGACTAACTCTAGGCTCCTTTTACTAATAATAACTTTACTACAAGCTCATCTTTGTAACTTTGCCAAGGACACTCTACACTGATTAACTCTAATCAGTATCAAACTTAGGCAAATCTACCTAACCACACTCGAGAAATGACAAAACAAGACATTACTCTTATAGTATGAGTAATTCTTTTATAAATCATCACTAAAGAACACTCACTCACTCTTTAAGCATACTACAAAGATAAGAACATGAGCAATGCTTGAACAATCTTGAAATTGAGTTTTTGCTGCCTCTCTTTACATTTTAGATTTGTCCAAAACCTATTTAATGAAGAAGCCTATTTTTTCCTTTTATAGTTGGGTTATGATTAAGGCTAAAATCTCATTGGACCAGGTGTCCTATTCAGTACAAGCAACACCTTTATGTTTGTTACACAAAAGGACAAAATTATGCAAACACGTGTGCCAGTTATACTATACCATGCATATCCAGGAACTCGTTCCCTTGAAGTTAGTTGCTTATTATCAAAACTAAATATAGAAATTTTCCCCTTGTACGATGATGACAAACCAACCATACATCTTTAAGCACATCCATCACACTTATTCAGTGTGATTACCACTCTGAAGATGAATATTCCCCCTATCATCATGATTCCACCATCATGTAATACAGGGACCTAGTCCCTTGTTGTTATTTTCAGCAACTTTTGTTTGCTTCCTACTATTATTGTGCTTTATCATTCACTTAGCACATCACTTCCTTCCCCCCACCAAAATGCTTTGCCTCTTTTATCCATATTCAGTACATCATATACTTCCTCCTGTCAATATGCCATTCACATTCACCTGGTACCTGGTCCCCTACTGCATGAACTCAGTATTCCCTATATTAGCATCATTAAAAGTAAGTACAGTAAACCAAGAGTAAAATAATCTCAAATTAGTTAACTTATAGACACTTGGGCAACACTAACATACAAAATAACTTTGCAATTTAACGGAAACAAATATAATACACAAAGAAAAGATTCATCCACAAGTAGAGGATAAGTATCAGAGCAGTGGATAATTTAATTTTTCTAGGAAAAATCCATAAAAATCAGGAAGAATTAACAAGTGAAGAACTGGGAAAAAGGTTTTGAAAAAGTTGGGTCAGGTTGTTGTTGAGAAGCCTTTTCTCTGCATTCAGGATAAGGACCTCATCAGTTAAGATTAACACCCTCTTCTTTAGTTCAACATTCTCAATTCTGAGTATTTCAATGTCACATGGGCTTTTTTTGAGAGATATTGAATTATCACCTAGAGCTTGCTGATTTCTTCATCCTTAGCAGCTAGGTTGAACTTTAGTTTCTCTATTTCCTTGTTGAGCTGCCTTTGATAAATTCTACCTTATTTGACACACTCAATTTTGACTAGTGTTTTCATGCCAATCATTTGAACCACAGATCCTTGGGTTCCAGAATCACAGACAATGCCAAATTGATCAAGTACATTGTTTAGCCAATATCCATAAGGCATTCCATGCTTCCTATTTTTCCCAAGAATAACTTTGTGAATGTGTTCTATTATCAATGCAGTTAGATTAATAAACTTAAAAAAACTAACAATTACCATCACATATAAGTCAGTGGCTGAGGCAATGGTTTTCTTTTGTGACTTGGGAAGAATTACTATGTTCACAAAGTAAAAAATCAATTGAAACTCCTTTTGAATGCATTCCTATTCACTACAGCAATAGATTTTCCTTTGACCTTTGATGCATTTGCTAAGAATTCTATTGAAGGTATCTACTTGGAGACAGTTCTCACCCTATGTATAGGAACTTCCAAAATTCTTCCTAGTGTTTCCTCATTAAGCTTTATTTTCTTTCCTTGGACCTGAGCAGTCAGATTCATCCTATCTTCTAAGAATTCTAAAGTGAAATAGAATTCCTTGACCATCTCATTAGAAATAGTAGGATTAGGTCCTTTGTGATGCCCCGGAAAAAAAAATTCCGTTAAGATCTCGGACAAAAATGTATTGAATTCTGTTCTTTATCGTGATTACTAATTTTTGTGTGGAATTTCTGAATATGCAATTCATCATAGTGTAGAGCATCGAATAAGTTTTCCAACTATATATGGATCATCTCAAACGGACACTCAAGCGATGAGTTATGATCATTCCGATCGAACCGTGAATAGTGGTGAACAGTAAATGTGCAGGAAAAAAATACTGAGGTCAGGTGAATTTTAGGGTCAACTTCAAATGATCATAACTCCTTGTAAATAATGATCTGGGTGATCTAATATATATCAACAGAAAGCTCTGAAAGTCCTCTTTTCAATGAAATTAGTTTCATCCAATTTGTCCATCGGAACAAAATGTTATGGTCGATCTACTTCAGCCTATCAAAACAGTTCACCAAAGGACAGATTTGATATTATTTGATTTTTAAGGGTATTTTGGTCATTTACACTCCAATCCATCCGGGTAAACCATGGATTTAAGTCCATTAATAGCATTCAATAGCTCATTTTTCTCCAAAATTTCCTAAGGCTAAAACCCCAACCATACTACTCCAAATTTCATCCTTCTATGTCTCTTGATTGAACCGTAGAAATTTTAAATTGATTTGGGATTCGAGTTGATCATGTTAAGGGCTTCGAGAAGCACCCTTTATTTTCGTGAATAAAGTTCTGGAGTCGGAAGTTCATATTTATCTTTCATTTTTAGGTATGTGGGGCTTTGAACAAGATTATCCTTTCGATCTTGTGCCCCGTATTTTTGTTGAATTACATTGACATGAGATTTTACATGTTTTATCATGAATTGGAAATATGGTTATATATCTTATATTATTGCCCATGAGCTATGGGATTATGTCATCTGATATGTGTATGATGTTGAGATGGAATTATGTCCAAAAAGTATTTGATTATGAGAGTATGATGATATAATTTGTTAAGCCTTAATTTATACTATCATTCCACTATTTCTTTATTATGAATTTATAATTGATATTGGAAATTCTATATCCCTAATATGGGTTGATGTCTCAAGTACCTTTAAATGAGAGTTGGATGGCAAATTGAGAAATGTTGATATTGAAGTTGCAATGAGTCTTGGTATTTTCTGGATGGTTTTGATGAGTTAAATTGTTGAAAATATTATGTATTGAGTCTTCATATCCTTGTCCAAATATCGAGTTGGTTATGGTTCAATGCATTGATACTTTGTTGATGTTGAGGAAGATTAAAATGTTTTGAGCTAAAATGTGTTGAGTTAGGAATCCAAAAATTGATATGATTTGATAAATGAGAAAGAGATTTGATTTGCCTTTATGATAGACTCTTGTGATGTTGTGGTGGATTTCCTAACACGTTCTGAGCTTGTTGGAGAGTAGTACTTAGCACCGAGAGGGAAATTTGGTATTTCCCCAAACCTATGTGCCACCATAGGGTTGTTTGATGATGATATTATTGGCCAGAGAGCCCGATTATGATTATTGCAGTTTTAAGGTCGTACTCCCTGGCAAAGAGTATGATGCTCCCACCAACGGGAGTTTCAAACATTGGTATTCCACGTAGCTCACGTGGGATTGTCGGTTGTAGGAAACTCCCCTATCCGTAAGAGTCAAGTTTATTAAAATACCGAGTCACTTCGAGTTTTGATGTGGTAAGTCAAGTTGCCTATGATGATTTATAATGATTTATGAGGTTTTTCTCCTACATTTCCTATCTAAGATGTTATGAGTTGCATGATTCAATGTCACTCAAGCCAGGTGTGTCATTATGGTTCATATGTACGTTTTTACGAAATTTATGATATTATTTATATTTTGCATTTGCCCCCACATACTCAGTACGTATCTTGTGCTGACCCACATATTTCTCTATGGGATATATTCTTACCATGATGTAGGTTCAGGTACTCAGCCGCAGCCGCGACAGTGATATCCGAGTGCCGCATTTACGTTCCTTCAGTAGTGATTCCTCATGGTTCGAGGACCAAGTTGCTAGTTTTGGTGTTGTTTTTTTCTGATCCCTTTGGTCTATTGAGTTAGTTGGGGGTTTGTCCCAATGCCTCATTGATTTTGTTGTATAGAGGCTATGTCAGACTAGTGTATTGTTGGGTTGGTTTGTGTATAGACATTCCATTTATGTACAGTCTACCGATATTCCATGCCATGTGCGATGTGATATGATATGTACTTATATATATATCCTTAGCGTAGCGTGTATGTTGTTGTGTTGGAATCCAAGGGTAGTGTTTTGGCTTAAAGGGTTAGCTTGAGGCTACGTGTAGCCTTGGGCACTGTGTGGCATCTCGGGATGATATTTCAGGGTGTTACAAACTTGGTATTAGAGCCTAAGGTTGTGAAGAGTCCTAGGGAGTCTAACAAGCTGCGTTACGTAGAGTCTTGAGCATCGGTGTGTAGCGCGCCACACCTATGATCAAGAGGCTGCGGGGCATTCTAGGAAAAGTCATTTCTTTCTTTCTACAAGAGTCTATCATGCTTACAACTGCTTCCTTCTTCTGTTAACTCATGCGTTCTTACGACAGAAAATGCCTCCACGTCGAGCTCGCGGAAATAACAACCAACCTTAACCCATTGATATGTTACAAAAGATGGTATCCCATGCTGAATTCCAGGAAGCTTTCAGATGCTAGCCCAGGCAGTTACCACCAATACTCAGGCCAACGCTCCACCTCCGTAGGAAAATAATTCGGTAGCAGCACGAATTCATGATTTTATGCGGATGAATCCGCTAGAGTTTCATGGGTCTAGAGCAGGTGAGGACCTGCAGATGTATGTTGATGAAATGAAGAAAATTACACAGATTATGTACGTGACTGAGGAAGAAAGTACGGAGCTGGATTCTTATCGGTTGAAGGATGTTGCCTATGACTAGGTGCAGATGTGGAATAAGGGTAGAGAGGAAGATACCGCTCCGGTGACTTGGCAATTGTTCCAAGATGCTTTCTTGGATAGATTCTTTCCTCTTGATTTATGGGAAGCTAAGATAGAGGAGTTTATGAATTTTGAGACAAGGCTCTATGTTGGTTAAGGAGTATTATCTTAAGTTTAATCAGCTATCGAAGTACGCTCCCAATATGATGGTTGACTCGAGGACTAGTATGAGCAAGTTTCTAAATGGGGTGTCGAGTTATGTGGTGAAAGAATGTAGATCTTCTATGATCAACAGGGAGATTGATCTTCCTAGGTTAATGATTCACGCCCAACAGATTGAGTCAGACAAGATAAAGGAAAGAGAAAGAGTAAGAGGGCTTAAGAGAGCCAGATCAGAGCAATAGGGGTCTGGTCAAACTAGATTCTCTGGAGGGAGTCTCCCTCAGTTTTATAGACGTCCATTTATACATGTGCCTTCCTCAGCTAGTGCTCCTGTATATCGGGGCAGGCAGGAGCTCGGGAATAGGTCGGTACCTTCCAGGTCTCAGGACGGTGTAAACAACTGACCTCATCCTCCTTTGTGTGCTAAGTGTGGTAAAGACCATTTTGAGGAGTGTTATATGGGGCAGCGGGGCTGTTTTGGTTGTGGCAAGTTGGGCCACATACTTAGAGAATACTCGTATGCCAGACAGCGGAGTCGTGATGCCCGTCCCCAGAGTCAGGCTACCAGTGCCCAGCCTCCCGCAGCCCGTCCAGTTCCTCATCAGGGTGCTTCATCTAGTATTGCTGGCGGTCAACGCCAAAATCTTTTCTATGCTATACCACCTCGTCAGGAGCAGGAAGACTCTCCCGATGTTGTCACTGGTATACTCCGTGTTTTCTATTTTGATGTCTATGTGTTGATGGACCTCAGTTCTAGTTTTTCTTATGTGACACCTCTGGTTGCTGTAAATTTTGAAACGGATCCTAAACTAATTTCTGAGCCTATTTTGGTTTCTACTCCGGTAGGAGAGTCTCACATTGCTAAGTAGGTGTATAAGAAATTTCCCAGTACTATCTTTCATTGGGTTATGTATGCTGATTTGATTGAGCAAGATATGGTTGACTTTGATATCATTCTGGATATGGATTGGCTATACTCATGTTATGCGTCTATTGATTGTCGTGCCCGTGTGGTCAAGTTTCAGTTTCCTGATGAACCTATCCTCGAATGGTCCGAGAGTTCTGTGATTCCTAAGGGTCGTTTCATATCCTATCTCTAAGCTAGGAAGTTGATTTCCAAGGGTTGCATCCACTATTTGGTTCCGATTAAAGACACTAATTCTGAAACCCCAACTATTCAGTCAATTAATGTTGTTAATGAGTTTCTTCATATCTTTCCAAAAGATCTCCCTAGAATACCTCTTGATAGAGAGATAGAGTTTGGGATTGACCTTCTTCCCGATACTCAGCCTATTTCCATTCCTCTATATCGCATGGCTCCCTCGGAACTTAAAGAGTTGAAGGAGCAATTGAAAGATCTCTTAGACAAAAGCTTTATCAGACCTAGTGTGTCCCCGTGGGGTGCACCTGTCCTGGTTTTGCATAAGAAAGATGGTTCTTTGCGGATGTGTATTGATTACAGGCAGCTTAATAGGGTTACTATCAAGAATAAATATCCGCTTCCTCGAATTGATGATTTATTTGATCAATTTCAAGGTGCGAGCTACTTTTTGAAGATAGACCTCAGATCTGATTATCACCAACTTAAGGTTAGGGAATGCGATATCCCCAAGACAGCCTTCCAAACCCGTTACGGTCATTTTGAATTTCTAGTGATGTCTTTCGGGTTAACTAATGCTCCAGTGGCTTTCATGGATCTTATGAACCGTGTATTCCGGCCATATCTGGATTTATTTGTAATAGTATTCCTTGATGATATTCTTATTTACTCCCGAAGTGAAGGTGATCATGCGATCTCCAAATCGTGTTGGAAACTCTTCGAACTCATCGGTTGTATGCTAAGTTCAGTAAGTGTGAGTTCTGGATGAACTCTGTAGCCTTCTTGGGTCATGTTGTTTCCTACGAAGGTATTAGAGTTGATCCTCAAAAGATAGAGGCTATAAAGAGTTGGCCTAGACCTATTTCTCCTTCTGATATCCGAAGTTTTTTGGGTCTAGCTGGTTATTATCATCGTTTTGTTGAAGGTTTTTCATCTATTGCATCTCCTATGACCCATTTGACCCAAAAGAAAGTAAAGTTCCTGTGGTCCAAATCTTGCGAGAAGTGTTTTCAGGAGTTGAAGACTCGACTCACTTCAGCCCCTGTGTTGACTTTGCCTGAGGTTGTTGATGGTTTGTGGTGTATTGCGATGCTTCCAGTGTCAGTTTGGGTTTTGTATTGATGCAAAAGGGAAAGGTTATAGCTTATGCTTCCAGGCAGCTAAAGCCTCACGGGAAGAATTATCCTACCCATGACCTTGAATTAGCTGTCGTCGTTTTTGCTTTGAAAATTTGGAGACATTATTTGTATGGTGTCCATGTCGACGTCTTCACGGACCATAAGAGCTTGCAGTAGGTATTCACCTAAAAGGAGTTGAATCTTAGGCAGAGACGATGGTTAGAACTATTGAAAGATTATGATATGAGTGTGCTATATCATCCGGGCAAGGCCAATGTAGTAGCAGATGCCCTTAGTCGGAAGTCCATGGGTAGCGTAGAACATGTGGAGATTGGTAAGAAGGAGTTGTCCCGTGAGGTACATCATTTGGCTAGATTGGGGTTAGGTTGTTTGGTGATGCTGAGGGTAGTATAGGAGTGCAAAGCGGTTCCAAATCCTCTTTAGTTTTGGAATTGAAGGACAAGCAAGACAGGGATCCTACCTTGGTTAGGTTAAAGAGTCAATTAAAAACCAAAAGGTGGAGGTTTTCTCCCAAGGGAGAGATGACATTTTGAGACTCCGAGAAAGATTATGTGCTCCTGATGTTGATAACTTGAAGCAGAGGATTATGTCGGAAGCGCATGGTACGCAATACTCCATCCATCCTGGTGCTACCAAAATGTACCATGATTTGTGGGAAATCTATTGGTGGAACGGTATGAAGAGGAACATAGAAGAATTTGTGGTGAAGTGTTCCACATGTTAACAGGTTAAAATAGAGAATCAAAGGCACAGTGGCGTGATACAAGAGTTTAGCATTCCTACTTGGAAGTGGGAAGAAGTGAATATGGACTTCATAGTTGGTTTACCTCCTTTTCGTCGCCATCATGATTCGATTTGGGTTGTCGTAGATCGGCTAACGAAATCAGCTCATTTCTTGCCTGTGCATTCATCGTATATAGATGAAGATTATGCTAGAATATATATTCAGGAACTCGTCAGACTTCATGGAATTCCTTTGGCTATTATTTCTGACAGAGGTACTCAGTTTATCTCCCAGTTTTGGAAATCTTTCCAGAAGGGTCTCGGTACCCAAATTCGTTTAAGTTCTGCTTTCCATCCGCAAATAGATGGTCAGGCCAAGCAGACCATTCAGACTTTAGAAGATATGTTGAGGGCTTGTGTGCTTGATTATAAAGGTAGTTGGGATGAGCACTTAGCATTAATCGAGTTTGTTTACAATAACAGTTTTCATGCTACTATTGGAATGGCCCCGTTTGAAGCTTTGTATGGTAGAAGGTGTAGATCACCCGTTGGTTGGTTTGAAGTTGGTGAGGCTGCCGCGACTGGACCGGATGCGGTGTTCGAGGCCATGGAGAAGGTTAAGTTAATTCGGGAAAGGTTGAAAACCGCCCAAAGTCATCAAAAATCATACGCAGATGTAAGGAGGAAAGACCTTGAATTTGATGTTGGTGATTTAGTGTACTTGAAAGTTTCACCCATGAAAGGGGTGAAGATATTTGGGAAGAAAGGGAAACTAAGTCCCCATTACATTGGTCCCTATAAGATTGTGGATCGCATTGGGAAGGAAGCGTATAAGGTTGAATTGACCGCAGAGTTATCTAATGTCCATCCAGTTTTCCATGTTTCTATGCTTAAGAAGTCTATTGGTGATTCTGTTGTGATTGATCCTTCCGAAAGCTCGGGTATTCAAGTTAGTCTTTCATATGAAGAGATTCTGGTTGAGGTTTTTGACTTTCAAGTTCGTAGGCTAAGAAACAAGGAAGTTCCTTTGGTTAAAGTGCTTTGGCGAAATCAATCCGTGGAGAGTGATACTTGGGAAGCCGAAGCGGACATGTATGCCAAATATCCCCACCTATTTCCTATGAATCCTGAGCATATCAAAGGTATCGTTCTCTTTTGATTTAATCCTTATTACTCTGTTTATCTTGGCTTGTGTGTTTTTTAATAAATCCAAAAAAAAATCTAGAATGGAGTATATGCTTGGGCAAGATCATTTTTCTCTATAAACTCATTTTCGTAGTATTCTTGACCTACCTATCAACATTCAGGGATGAATATTTCCAAGAGGGAGATGATGTGATGCCCCGGGAAAAAAAATTCCGTTAAGATCTCAGACGAAAATGTGTTGAATTCTGTTCTTTATCATGATTAATAATTTTTTTGTGTGGACTTTCTGGATATGTGACCTGTCATCGCGTAGAGCATTGAATAATCTTTCCAACGATATGTGGATCATCCAAAACGGACACTCGAGCGATGAGTTATGATCATTCCGATCTAACCGTGAATAGTGGTGAACAGTAAATGTGCAGGAAAAAAATACTGAGGCCAGGCGAATTTTAGGGCTAAATTCAAGCGATCATAACTCATTGTACATAATGATCTAGGTGATCTACTATATATCAACAGAAATCTCTGAAATTCCTCTTTCCAATGAAATTGGTTTCATCCAATTTGGCCATCGGAGCAAAACGTTATGGTTGATCTACTTCATCCTATCAAAACAATTCACCAAAGGACAGATTTGACATTATTTGATTTTTAAGGGTATTTTGGTCATTTCCACTCCAATCCATTTGGGTAAACCATGGATTTAAGTCCATTAAGAGCATTCAATAGCTCATTTTTCTCCAAAATTTCCTAAGGCTCAAACCCCAACCCTACTACTCCAAATTTCATCCTTCTATGTCTCTTGATTGAACCGTAGAAATTTCAAATTGATTTGGGATTCGAGTTGATATGTTAAGGGCTTCGAGAAGCACCCTTTATTTTCATGAATAAAGTTCCAAACTCAGAAGTTCATAGTTATCTTCCATTTTTAGGTATGTGGGGCTTTGAACAAGATTATCGTTTCAATCTTGTGCCCGGTATTTTTGTTGAATTACATTGACATGAGATTTTACATGTTTTATCATGAATTGTAAATATGGTTTTATATCTTATATTATTGTCCATGAGCTATGGGATTATGTTATCCGATATGTGTATGATGTTGAGATGGAATTATGTCCAAAAAGTATTTGATTATGAGAGTATGATGATTTAATTTGTTAAGCCTTGATTTATACTATCATTCCACTATTTCCTTATTATGAATTTATAATTGATATTGGAAATTCTATATCCTTACTATGGGTTGATGTCTCAAGTACCTTTAAATGAGAGTTGGATGGCAAATTGAGAAATGTTGATAGTGAAGTTGCAATGAGCCTTGGTATTTTTTGGATGGTTTTGATGAGTTAAATTGTTGAAAATATTATGTATTGAGTCTTCATATCCTTGTCCAAATGTCGAGTCGGTTATGGTTCAATGCATTAATACCTTGTTGATGTTGAGGAAGATTAAAATATTTTAAGCTAAAATATGTTGAGTTAGGAATCCACAAATTGATATGATTTGATAAATGAGAAAGAGATTTGATTTGGTCTTTATGATAGACCCTTGTGATGTTGTGGTGGATTTTCTAACGTGTTCTGAGCTTGTCGGGGAGTAGTACTTAGCACTGAGAGGGAAATTTGGTATTTCCCCAAACCTATGTGCCACCGTAGGGTTGTTTGATGATGATATTATTGGCCAGAGAGCCCGATTGTGATTATTGCAGTTTTAAGGTCGTACTCCCTGGCAAAGAGTATGATGCTCCCACCAACGGGAGTTTCAAACGTTGGTATTCCACGTAGCTCATGTGGGGTTGTCAGTTATAGGAAACTCCCTTGTCCATAAGAGTCATGTTTATTGAAATACCGAGTCACTCCGAGTTTTGATGTGGTAAGTCAAGTTGCCTATGATGATCTATAATGATTTATGAGGTTTTTCTCCTACATTTCCTTTCTAATATGTAATGAGTTGCATGATTCAATGTCACTCAAGCCAGGTGTGTCATTATGGTTCGTATGTACGTTTTTACAAAATTTATGATATTATTTATATTTTGCATGCGCCTCTACATACTCAGTACGTATCTTGTGCTGACCCACATATTTCTCTATGGGTTACATTCTTACCATGATGTAGGTTCAGGTACTTAGCCGCAGCCACGACAGTGATATCCGAGTGTCGCATCTACGTTCCTTCAGTGGTGAGTCCTCATGGTTCGAGGACCAAGTTGCTAGTTTTGGTGCTGTTGTTTTGTGATCCCTTTGGTTTATTGAGTCAGTTGGGGGTTTGTCCCAATGGCTCGTTGATTTTTCTGTATAGAGGCTATGTCAGACTAGTGTATTGTTGGGTTGGTTTGTGTATAGACATTCCATATATGTACAGTCTAACGATATTCCGTGCCATGTGTGATGTGATATGATATGTTCTTATATATATATACCCTTAGCGTAGCGTGTATGTTGTTGTGTTGGAACCCAAGGATAGTGTTTTGGCTTAAAGGGTTAGCTTGAGGCTACGTGTAGCCTTGGGCACCGTGTGGCATCTCGGGATGATATTTCGAGGCATTACATCCTTCCATGAGATGAATTCAACCTTGATGTTTAACTAGCTAAACTAATTCCACTATACCGGGTTTTGTTAGCACATTTGAATCAAAAATCCTTCTGGTTAACACCTTTTGATTCTTCAAGAAACTGTTTCTATCTATCTTGGATACAACCTACCTTTCTCCCTATTCTATCTTCTAGGTCAAGTGATCACAGATTCTTTTTCAGCTACTTTTATCTTCTTGGGACGAGGTCCCTTAAGAGTCAGCTGCTTCTCAGTAAAATGTCCAGACCATTTTCCAAAAATTCTTGGTGTTTTACAAACATTACTATGCTCTTTCCCGAGCTATTTGGCAACAATATGAGGTTTTCAACAACCTAGGTTTCATCCATCACAACATCATCAGAATAGTTTTGAGGATTCAGGGATGATTCTTTATTAATAGCTTGAATGATAAAGTAGTTAGACTTTGGAATAGTAGGGGAAAAGGATATTTTTAGGAAGGTTTGGAAAGGATTTTTCACAATGCTAAGCTCAGAATCTTTCAAAGGACATAAAAAAGAAGAGTTGTATCCATCAGGAAGGTCTTTTTCTTAGAATGATTATCTGGGATTTGGATTTTCCATTTTGATAAGAGATGAGTGGATGCAGCTAGATTTAAGGGAACAATAAGCACAAGGAAGGGTTTTATGAGGGAACAAGATATGATCAATTTCAGATTCTTAGGTGACTCACCTTCCCTTTTAAAATAGGACAACTTTCTCTGACACAAAGACGGGGAGGACGCGGCTTTTCCTGATAGGATAGACAAAATTTGCACATACATGATACTAACCAGAGAGATGGGACCAAGTCCCTCTCTAGTGTGTGTAAATCTTCAACTTTGTGCTTTTCACATCTGTCCGCCTCCAAAGTTGTTCCCATGGTGTATACCTTCAAAGATATGGTACTGAGTTAGACCAATATATACCTAATTTACCTAGAATACCTACCTCCTAAACATAGCCACATTTTGGAGGGGAAGTTGATCAATCTAGTAAATCAGGTTGATTTGATCAATCCCATCTACAACTTGTTAGATTCATTACACCACATCATACCACTACTTATTTTCAAACTAGATCTGAGAAGCAAGTCCTAAACATGGAATTCTTCAAATGTCCAGAGTTCCTTCTGTGTTGCTTTGAACTTTCCTACCTCTTTCACATCTTTCATACCTTTATGAGCTTATCTTTGAGATAGGAATGCCGAAAAGCCATGAGATTTCTGACTTAGGCTCATGCTTACACTCTTCCCTCTAGATGTGAAGTTAGAATATCCAGGGAGATAAAAGGATATGTGCTTCAAGTTTGATCTTTTAATATGAATTCCACTTGGACCATGTCCCTATGAAATCTTGACTAGACATTTCTTGGAATTCCTTTATTTGTGCTGATGTTTAAGATTAAGATCTTAGATCATCATTCATCATTTTCTTCTGCAATATTAGGCTTTTGACTATTCTCATCAGCTGTATGAAATTTTTTATCTTTTTTACCTATTCACATAAGATATTTTTAGCTTCAAGTGTCTCAGGAAAGAGAATACAATCAGACCGTCCATTCATAGCCTTAAGAAATTACATAACAAGAAGATTTTTCTTTTTGCAAACCCTTTCTCCCACCTACACTTACAATCATTTGTTAGACTTGGGAACCCATTTGAGTTTGAGTTCCCATTAGGAGTAAAGTGTTGTGATTAAATACTTCTTTGTCCATCTAGGTAGTGTGAGCTTCTTCATGTTTTTCCAAGGTCTTACACCTTTGGGATAGGTGCTTCCCGGGTAGACATGTCAAATATTTGTCATTCTTGTTCTGAGCCAGCTTTGGCAGTCTTCTTTCAGGTGTCCATCTCTTCCACAGTGAGTGCACAAGGATTTATATGCTTTGTTTTTGACAGTTTGATCAACCTTGCCTTGTGAACCAGATGAATAAATTTTGTGCTGATACCAAAGTCCCTTTTCCATTATTGACTACTTAACTAGTTGGTTAGAAAGCATTTGGGAAGATGAAGTCCACAGAAGGAATTTTTAGAGTTCTTCCCTTAGACGGACCAGGTCCCTTTCTAACGCCTCATTCTTCTAGTGTGCAGTCATGAGATGCTTTTGAGAATTCTTCAGCTTCTCTTCAAGCTTAATTTAAAGTTGTGGGGCTTCTTTCTTCCCTTTACTACAAAAAGAATCTATTTTCTTCAATTGGCTCACCAAACTCATATTGTTAAATTTTAACTTAGCACACTACTCTTCTATTTTAGAAATTTATAGAGTTAAGGCAATTAATTCAAGCTCTTGATTCTCTGTCTTTTATTCTACACCATTTTTTCAGTAATCAATTTGCACATTGTCTCAATAAATACATTTGCTAGCTTCTTTATCTTCCTATCAAAATAATTTTCACGATTCTTCTTAATGTCAGAGATAGTTACCTCATTTTCTTCTTCATTTTTAGTGTCTTCTATAAAGGCAAATAAGGAATCAAAGGTCACTTTCTCATCCTCCACTGCAAGCATGGAAACATATACAGACTTCTCATTTTATCAGATTCACTGGAGGAGTCACCCTAACCATCTAAAGCTTGTTTAACTGCAAAATCATCTGCGGCTTATCTTCTTGATTTTACAGGGTCCTGGTCCCTGTTTCTTCCTTTGTCACCTCCAGTGTTGTGATCATCTTGATAGTCCATTTTTTGCATTGAATAATCCTTAATAAAATATTCAAGACTTCCACATCTGTGACAAACTTCCATAGTGACACCTTTTCTGATAGTACTTCCACTTATTTGGAATTGGACGCAATTTCTCATAGCTCTAACAATTCTTTTTGCCAAGTAGGCAACATCAGTGTTTTCTTCATTTGAACCTAACCATGAAGATTTTAGTGCCAAAGATTTTTCACTTTTTACTTCCTTTTTCTCTTCTCCATGATGCTTCTTGAGTTCATGGGTTTTAAGATTCCCAATAAGTTCATCCATAATTAGGGTCTTCAGGTTTCTTGCCTGAGTGTTGGCATCTACTTTTCTTTCCCATGACTTGGGAAGAACACCAAGAATTTTTCTCACTTGTTTGTATAAAGAAATTACTTCTCCTAAGTAGTACAACTCATTAGTGACATAAGTAAACCAGGTATGCATCTCTTGAATAGTTTCTTTTTCTTTCATTGTGAAGGTTTCATACTAAGTGGTCAGCATATCAACTTTTGAATTCTTCATATCAGTGATTCCTTCATGAGTTGTCTTTAAGAAGACCCAGATTTCCTTATCTATTTCACAAGCTGAAATCTTGTTGTATTCATCTGGTCTTATGCCACACACAAGCAATTTCTTGACCTTGTAGTTTTTCCCAATTCTTTTTCTATCTTCATCATTAAACTCCCTCCTTCTTTTGATAACCATTTTAGTGACATCTCCTTCTTTGAATTCTCTTACAAGTAAATGAGGACCATCAACAATAATGTCCATCAGCTCACTATCCTTATCCATAATAAAGTCAAACATCCTTGTTTTCCACCACCCATAGTACTTTCCATTAAATCTAGGTGGTCTAGTGATAGATTTCCCTTTTTCCAGGTTAGGTGGAGCAGCCATGATAGCCAAGACACTCTAGGTGTGAATCTTTTAGAGTGACCTTGCTCTGATACCAATTGTTGAACCCTTAGGGGTTGCACCACACAGTGAGGGACCAGGTCCCTAAAAGTCAATCACAGGCAATCAAATAGTAGAGAGCAGGAAAACTAAAGGGAGTGCAGGAAAGAAACAACACACAAGAATTAACGTGAAAACTTTCTCAAGGAAGAAAAAACCATGGCTTACCCTCACAAACACCAATGAAATCCACTATAATCAACCTCTTGATTATGGACTTGATTTTAGCCTAAATTTAGGCTTCTTTTTCTTGTAATATCTCTTCTAAGGGCTCATCTTGGCACCTCTTCCAAGGACACTCTACACTGATTAACTCTAATCAGTATCAAACTTAGGAAACTCTACCTAAGCACACTAGATCAATGATAAAACAAGACATCACTTTTATAGAATGAGTAATTCTTTTACAAATCAGCACTTAACAACAATCACTCACTTTTTAAGTATACTACAAAGATAAGAACATGTGCAATGCTTGAGCCATCTTGGAATGAAGTTTTACTACCTCTCTTCACTCTTTAGATTTGTGCAAAAAATATTTGATGAAGAAGACTCTTTTTCCTTTTATAGGTGGGTGATGATTAGGGATGAAATGTTATTAGACCAGGTGTCCGATTCAGTAAAAGCAGCACCTGCATGTTTGAAACACAAAAGGATAAAACTATGCGGACACGCATGCCAACTGTACTATACGATGCACATCTAGGGACCCAGTACCTTAAAGTTATATGCTCATCATCAAAAATATATTTAGTAATATATGAATATACATAGAATGAATATTACAAGGCATTACCGGGTTCAACATGTCTTGTAGCATAGATTCCCATGTAGTCAATAAATATAACTTCTAGAGTCCTTAGTATAATGACTAACATTATTAGCAACAAGAGAGCTTTGTAGTATAATTACTAGTTTGGTTACTAGACAAAAGCATAGAATGAGTAATATCATAGTCCAAAGCCCGAAATAGTAGTCTAGTCAATGATTCAAATAATAACATAGTCATAGGCTTAATTAATGATCCATAGTTATTCATAGCAATATTGATAATTCAGTCAACAACTATATTCATCACTTCTAATGCATTTAGCATAATTCATTTACCGAGGTTAGCCAACATGCTCCCAAGGCCATTCTCTAAGCATTTAACAAGCGTCTAAGGTCTACAATGGAACTACATTAGTCCAAGCTTAAGGTGGGTCAACTTCGAATTCCCCAAAATACATTTCAAGTATAACTGCTACCCGAACTAGACTAAAGTATCTAAACCAAGTCTTAGATGTTTATCAAGCCACACTAGTCCTAAGGTAAATATCTTTCTCAAGCACTACTCTTAACCCATCCATGGCAACTAGTATAATTCCACAAGTATAAGTAACAAGGGTCAACTTACCTCTAATCATGAGTGACAAGGTCACTCCCATCTAACTAAAGCAATAGAGCATTCTCATGATATCCATGATACAATAAGTCCAATTAACCAAGGTTCTAGCCTACAAGTCAAGAATTCAAAGTACCTAAATAATTCAACTAGGCCCAAGTATTACCATTTACCAATCCAACACCTAGAACCCTACACAAATCTAACAACATATCATAATTATACTATAATATATCTCAATCTAACAAGAAGTAAGCGTAACCTACCTCAAATCTAAAAACAGCTCATGAACCGCTAAACCTTTGCTTTTTCCCTTTCGAGAAGCTTCTTCAAGGTGCCAATCTGTCAAAAACACAATCTACATATCATTATGAGAACATTGATACCCATATTGCACAATTGTGCTTTGGATCTAAAAACGACACCCAAAACCTCCAAGTGGGTTCCACATATGGAAAAGACATTTTCGAGATCAACTTGATGTTCTCTCACTATTAGGGAATCAAAACCCTCAAGAATCAAGTGATAACCAATATTATTTGGGCTAAAATCATTCCCTCAAGTTAATTAGAGTTTTGGTCAAAAGTTCAAGAAATTAAAGCTTGAAAATGAAGGATTCATACCTTAAATACGATGAAATCATGAAATAATATGTTAATTAAGCTTCTAACTGACCCAAATTTAAAGCTAACATATCATTCTAGGGTTTTTAGTATACAAAAAGAAGTGCAAATGGCCAAATCTCAACCAAGAGGGCTATTTATAAACCCTCCAAGTACAGAGGTACCGTATTAGCGCCACATAGGGATGCAATTATACCTCACACAATTTTCCTTCATTGGCCACGATCGTAATGGCCTTGATTCAGCAAGGTCAAAACTTAATTTTAACCTTTGAAACTCATTCAGACTCTGATTTTTGCAAACAAACTATGTAAGTCTACTAAATTTGAAGTTTCTAACATATTGGTGAAGTAAGATTTTCCATTCGAGGTCGTTTAGGCCAATTATAGGTCCTGCACCCATATCTTTCATTTTTTGACTTTTTGACCAATGAGTCAAAATGATCTCGAGTACAGCAGAACCTAAACCAAAGGTCTACCTAGCTTAAAATCAATATTACAGAGTTGCTGGAGCAGCTGGAATTTTCATATAAGATCATTGTACTAAAGTTTTTGCTCGATTTCCATTTGGTACTAGCGAAGACTTCTAAATGGGGAATTGACTCTAAAAAAACAAATGAACTGCTCGATAACCAAACTATCGGTTCCATCATGTCACAAATGACTTAGGAAATCTATGGAAAAGCTCTAAAAGTGAAAAATAAGCGGAATTACGGAAAATAACCAAAAGGGCCATTACGCTAGCCCAATTTCCAATAGTTTCAATCTTTTGTAGTCTACCATAACCCTTTATTTAGATACCGCATGCCCCAATAAAGATATGAAAGACAACCAAAATTCACACTTGGATTACTTAGCATAAAGTTGCTTCTTTTTAAGAAACTCTAACACAGTATGCAAGTGAGGTTCATGCTCCTCATTACTCTTAGAGTAGATCAAAATATCATTAATGAAAATAATTAGGAACAAATACAAATAAGGTCTAAATACTCCTTTCATCAAACTCCTAAAGGTGGATGGGGTATTGGTAAAGCCAATAGACATCATCAAAAACTCATAATGTCCATAACGAGTCCAAAAGGCAATCTTTAGGATGTCCTCTACCTGAATCTCAAGAGAAGATACCCTATATCATTAAATGGATTTTGGAAAGCATTATGGCACCCTAAAACTAGTGAAATAAGTCATATATCCTAGGACAAGGATACTTATTATGAATTTTGACCCTGTTCAAATGCTAGTATTTTATACACATCTGTATACTACTATTCTTCTTCTTAACAAAAAGCACATGAGAAGCCTACAAAGAAGTACTAGGTTGGATAAAACCCTTTCCCAACAACTCTTGCAATTGAGATTTAATTCCCTAAACACTGTCGAAGATATGTTGTAAGGAGAAATATAAATATGGCGAGTGCCCAACTTTTAGTCTATACAAAAGCCAAGGCCACGTTCATGTGGCGTCCTATAAAAATCATTAGGGAACACATCTAGAAAATTACACACTACCAAAACTGAAGCAATAGAAGGGATGACAATATTATCATCCCAAAGATGGGATAAAAATGTCTGACACCTCCTTCTTAATTATATTTTGGGCACGAGTAGAAGAAATAATTCTCAAGGGAGAAGGCTTATATACACCTTCCCACTCTAACCTATCTATATTTGGTGTAGTTATGGTGATAGTCTTAGCATAAAAATCAAAGATAACATAATAAGGAGACAATTGACCCATCCCCAAAATAATATCAAAATCTTTTATGTCTAAAATCACTAAGTATGCCAAAGTTGTATACTCCACAAACACTACAGGATAAGACCGATAAACTTGATCAAGACACACACCAAACCCCATCTATGTAGATACATACATGGGTGTATGAAGTATTTTAAAAACTAAATCCTATCGCAAAATAAACTTCATGGACACATAAGAAAAGGTAGACCCTGAATCTATTAACACAAAATCCATACAACCTCATACAAGAATGGTACCTATGATCACAGCATCTGAAGGCTAAACATAAGGATAACTGAAAACTATATGCAAATAAGACCTATCACTACCCTGACCACCATCTCTGTCGAACTGAGCCACATTCTAACTAATTTGTTCTCTACTAAAATTATCTTGGTAGCCACATCTACCATATGTATAACTACCAATCCTATATTGTGGATGACCTCTACTATTTCCTCCCTTACCATGACATAAAAGAACCAAAACTCTTAAAGTTAACTGACATATAGGGGATAAGGTATGACAATACCTTCAAATATAACCTACTCCTCCGCACTCGTAACATCCATGGTCTATAGTAGGCTACTGAGTTAAAGATATTAAAAGTGTATAACTATCTACCCTAGAGGGTTGATAACTGACCTTTGACAGGCCTCGAGCAGACACAGGCATCATTGAATAAATCAGTCGAGTAGAGTAGCTCCTTTGAACCATGGCCCTATCAATAAGAACCACCGAAAGGACTAATTAATGTGCTATCTTCTCCTTTACTCTAATATTATCTTGGTTTTTCTCCTATATCACCTTCTTTATAATTTTCACCACCTCTTAAAAGTCTTTCCAGAAGAAGCCACTTGAAGTGTAGCCAGTTGAAAACCTGTGTTCAAACCCTTTACAAAAATTAGACTCTTTATTATTCAATATATATAAACTATAAAAGCATACCATGAAAAAGCATGAACTTTACCCTCATAGGTTGGCACTGACATATCACCCTTCTTAAGCGTCGGGAACTTTTTTTCTTCCTACTCTGTAATGTACGAGAAATATACTTGTCAAGAACACAACTTGAAATTAAGACCAAATTATTAGAGTTAAATCAACCCTACACTCAACAAAATATGTCCATCATTGCTTGGTCTCTCGTGCAAGAGAAAAGTAATAAATTCCACCCATATCTCTCTACAATCCCAGTCTTATGCAGAATTTTATGATAGTCAATAAAAAATTAATAAACATCCTCTAACTCAGCACCTTGAAATATTAGAGCTTTTACTTTCTAAAACTTACATAATAAATAATGCTCATCACCAGTCAGAACAAAACTCAATACTTGTTGGGTAAAGACTCTCATCTCAGAATCTTCATCCATTTGAGGTACTACAATAGAGGCATGTTGCACAACTAAATATTGGAAGGGAGAAACTATATGGGTAGCACCAATGCTAGATAAATTACTCTAAAATCCCAACACCTACTAGATCACATGTAATAAGACGTAAGATCCTAGCTTATTTCAGCTCATAATTTTATGTTTAAGAGGTCCAAGACTAGGAAAATTCACTAAGTGTTAAGAGCTTATTTTCATCTTCCCGACCTCGAGACATTGAATTTTGAGTTGATTCTTCATTGGGGTTGTTCAAAGTATGTCTCGGGTGAGTTTGGGAATTCTTAGACGAGCGTAGGGTGTGTTTGGAAAACCAAACTAGTATCACCACTGGGATATGCAGGTGCTAACTCCTTTAGTCCCCCACTCTAAGGTGGGTACCTCCAAGTTTAGTCCCCCTCTCTAAGGCGAGTGTCGCCCGGTTTAGTCTTTCATTCTAGAGCCCGCACAGCCTCCTCCCTATTCCGTCCAGCTTTGTTCTTGAAATTTTAAGGGTATTTGGGTCAATTCCCTTCACCCAACTCATCTATAACACAAATTTGCGACTTTCTAGGAACATTATTTCCATTTTACTCACAACTCCTCTACAAAAAAATCCTCTTTCATCCCAAGAACAAACCCTAACTCTTTCACAAAAAATCAAGGAACTCAAGCTTTAAGTTTAAGAAATTCTCAAAAAATCTTTAAGAATTCATCTAGTGAGGTATATGGGATGTTCATCTATGGGTCCCTTTCACCCATGCAGCCTAAAATACTCTTTTGGTTTAATTTATGAGTTGATACCTGCTCTTGATGAAATAAATCCATGAATCTCTTGTTAATTCAATTTCAAGTTATGGTTACAAATGTTTTCAAGTAGAATGAGTCATATCATGCTTCCAAGTGTTGCAATTCCCGTGTCATGATAAATTAATTTCAAGATTAACCCTCAAGTTATGAATTTATCCATGTAATCATGTTGTTTTCCTCATATTTAAGGCATTCTCATGTCTAAAATTATAATTATTACATTTTTATTGAAATGCCCATGTTTTGTTTCTTTGAACTATGATTTCACACTACAGTATTTTAAGTTTTATAGTGTATTTTATAATTATTCAGTGATGGTGAGTTATAAACACCTAATACCTAGTTGTTTTATGTGATTTTAGTGTCTCAAGAATGATTTCAGTCGAACCATAAGTATTATCATTTAGTCAGTTGTTATGATCAGACCATGATGAGCAATGTTAGTTGTATGTTAAGTTGTACCTAATTCATCTCAGTTCAGCACTAGTGCCAGTTTAGTTGGGAGTAGGATTTAGCACTAAGCAAATCTAGGGATGGGGGCTCACCTGCCAATTAGTACTGGGTCCTTATTAGTAGTCCTTAAGTTCCAGAACTACTAGCCAGTGTTAGATTATGAGATGTCACCCGCTATTTTAGGACTAACACTCTCTTAGGGGTTACCCGCTATTTTAGAACTAACTTACTAGTCCTTCAGGGCATCATATTAGTGGAACCACATAGCCAGTGTTAGTACCCATGGCACGGTACTGACACCCTTCTGACTAGGGTTACAGGTTGGACCCTGATTAGCTCAGATTAGGTCATGTTGGTTAGATGATATCTTTCATATTCTTAGTACAGTATTCAGTATATTTCAGTTCAGGTATGCTTGACCAAGTGTAAAGAACCTCAGTTATTCAGTTATGCAGATTTTAATTATTTAGTTCACAGATTATTTCAGAAACATATTTATACTTTGTCTTGCATTTACGGATGTTATATAATCATGTGTTTATGCTCAGTTATTCCTATGAATTTTAGCCAGTCCTCATATCATATACCGGTACATTCAAAGTACTGATCGTATAATTCTCTTTGTATTATGTTGTCTTATAGGATAGGTACAGACACTCAGTTTCCCAACAACTCTTAGACAGCTCAGTGACATTCAACAGAAGTAGTGGTGAGTCCTCGTCCATTAAGGACATGATTTGTTTATTTCAGATACTCTAGCACTTTCTTATATTCAGTGAGTGAGGGTTCGTTGGGGGATTTTATCCCATAAACTCTTCATACAATTATTAGAGGCTTTCAAATAATTCAGAAAATTAGCTAGACAGTAAGTCAGCACTTTTAATTTTTATTACATTTTTCAGATATTTTAGTATTTCGTATTTCAGTATTCTAGATTTACATTATCTTATTAGAGTACCTTCTAAATATGTTGTTTTATTTCTATTTTATTCAGTGCTCACAGCAGGTACCAGCTCATGGGTTAGCTTATGGTCACTTGTGATTGTAAGCACCGTTGTCGCGACTAGGGGGTAGCCTTGCATCATGACAATACATTGTATCAGAGCCTATGGTTTCAGAGTATCATAGGGAGTCTGAAAGCCGCATTGAGTAGAGTCTTGTGCATGGGTGTGAAGCATGCCACACTTATGGACAAGAGGCTATGAAATATTTTTAGGAAAGTTTCCCTTTTTCTGTGTTCATTTCGTGCGAAAGAGCATGATGCTCTATTTAAACTCTCTTTCTATTCATTCTTCATTCTGTTTACAGATAATGCCTCCCAGAAAAAACAACAAAAAAAGGAATAGAGATCAGCCTGCACCACCACCTGTTCAGGAAGACCCCTGAATGAGCATGTCTTTCACACCGAATTCAGGGATGCTTTCACTACCTTATCCCATTTAGTAGCTACTAATAACAACCAACAAGTTGTTTCCCCAACTAATCCAGTGGCAAATATGACTGCAATTAGGATTTGGGATTTTACCCGGATGAATCCTTATTTGTTTTTGGGATCCAAGTCTGAAGAGGATTCGTAGGAGTTTATTGATATGGTTCAAAAGGTGATAGATATTATGGGTGTTGCTTTGAGTGAGAGTGCATAGTTGGTTGTATATCAGCTGTAGGATATATCTCACACCTGGTTTAAGTAGTGGAAAAAGGATCAAGGTATAGAGGCAGGGCCTATAGTGTGAGAGGAGTTTGCCACGACCTTCTTAGATAGGTTCTTACCATTATAATTAAGGGAAGATAAGGTTCAGGAATTCATCAACTTAAAGCATGGTTATATGAGTGTGAAGGAGTACTTGCCTAAGTTCACTCAGTTAACGAGGTATGCTCCTACCATGGTGGCAGATAATAGGTCTAGAATGATTAAGTTTATTTCTGGTGTAGCTGATAGTCTGGCTAAGGAGTGTAGGACCACCATATTGATTAAGGAGATGTACTTATCTATACTTATGGTCCATGCTAAGCATATGAAGGAGGAGAAGCGTAAGGAGAGGGACAGAGAGAACAAGAAAGCCAGAATAGGTAGTTTTAACTTTTCTCAACCAAGGTCAGAGGGTGGTAATCATTCTCGATTCTTTCATAAATTTTTAGCCCCGGCTCCATCTTCAGCTATTGCGCCAGTGCCTAAGTTCAGGAAGGATAATCAGGATAGGGCGCCAGACTCTAAGTCCCAGGATAGTGTAAACAGTGGCCGTACTAATCCACTTTGCAGGAAATGTGGTAGGAATTATAAGAGTGTGTGTAAGGCGGGTAGTGATATATGTTTTTGGTGTTAAATCTGAGTCACATGGTTTGAGAATGCCCAGTGGTTACTCAAAGGGGAAAGGATTCGTGCCAACAGGACCAGTCTGATCTTTCATCATCTCCAGCAGGTCGCCCGACTCAGCAGGGTGCTGCTTTCAACGTAACTAGTGGGAAACGTCAGAACAGGCTGTACGCACTCCAGGCTCGGCAAGATCAGGAAAGTTTTCTTGATGTAGTTATGGGTATGTTATAGATTTTCCATCTTCATGTTTATTCTTTATTAGACCCAAGAGATTCACTTTCCTTTGTGATCCCCTACATAGCAGTAGACTTCGATGTCAATCCTGAAACTTTAGTAGAACCCTTCTTAGTGTCTACTCCAGTAGCCAGGTGGGTATACAGGAACTTCCTAGTCATAGTATCTCATAAAGTTACCTCAGTTGATCTTATGGAGTTAGAGATGGTGGATTTTGATGTCATTATCGGTGTAGATTAGCTTCACTCATGTAATGCCTCAGTTGATTGCAGAAATAGAGTCATTCAGTTTCAGTTTCCAAATAAACCAGTCATTGAATTGAGGGGTAGTACCTCAGTATTTAGGAGTCAGTTTATTTCATATCTTTGAGAATGAAAGATGATATCTAAAGGGTGTGTTTACCACTTGTTTGGATCAAGGACTCTAGTTTCAAGACTCCAAGTCTCAAGTCAGTTTCAGTAGAATAGGAATTTCTAGATTTTTTCCCTGAAGATCTTCTCGGAGTTCCTCCCAAAATAGAAATTGACTTCAAAATAGATATCCTTCTAGATACCTAGCCTATATCTATTTCACCCTACAAAATGGCTCTAGTTGATATTAAGGAGTTAAAAGATATGTTAAAAGATCTCTCAGATAAAGGTTTCATTAGGACATGTGTTTCCCCATGGGGCGCTCCAGTCTTATTTGTGCGTAAAAAAGACGGTTCTCTCAGAATGTGCATCGATTATCATCAGTTGAACAAAGTCACCATCAATAATAGGTATCCTCTCCCCAAAATTGATGAATTGTTTGACCAACTTAAGGGTGCCAGCTAATTCTCTAAGATAGACCTCAGATCTGGCTATCATCAGCTTAGAGTCAGAGAATGTGACATTTTAAAGATAGCTTTCAGAACTCGGTATGGTCATTTCAAATTCTTAGTTATGTATTTTGGACTAATGAATGCCCTTGTAGTTTTTATGGACTTGATAAACAAGGTGTTCAAACAGTACTTGGACATGTTCATCACAGTCTTCATTGATGATATCCTAGTTTATTCTCATAGTGAGAATGATCATACCGACCATCTAAAAATCGTATTGTAGACCCTTAGCGCTCATCAGTTGTTTGCCAAATTCATTAAGTGCAAATTTTGTCTAAGATCAGTAGCTTTTCTTAGACATATTGTTTCCAGTGATGGCATTAGAGTTGACCCTCAAAAGACCAAAGCAGTGAGGAACTGGCACAAACCCATTTCTCCATCAGATATCAGGAGTTTCTTGGGTTTGGCTGGCTATTACAGATAGTTTTTTGAAGGGTTTTTTTCTATGGCATCCCCCATATCTTGATTAACTCAGAAGAAAGTAAAATTTCAATGGTCAAATTCTTGCAAGAAGAGTTTTCATAAGTTGAAGACTTGACTCACCTCTACTATAATGTTGACCTTGCTAGATGGTTCATATGGATTTGTGGTTTATTTTGATACTTCTAGAGTTGGTCTTGGTTGTGTATTAATGCAGAGAGATAAATTCAAAACCTAGGCCTTCAAACAACTCAAACACCATGAGAAAAATTATCCTACCCATGATATTGCATTGGTAGTTGTTGTTTTTGACATGAAAATTTTGGGACATTATCTTTATGGGGTTCATGTTGATGTCTTCACTGACCACAAGAGTTTGCAGTACATGTTCACATAGAATGATCTAAATCCTTGACAGAGAAGGTGGCTTAAGTTGTTAAAAGATTATGATATAAGTGTGTTGTATCATCTGGGCAAGGCCAATGTAGTGGTAGGTGCCCTTAGCAGATTATTTATGGGAAATGTTGCTCATGTTAAGGAAGATAAGAAGAAGTTAGTCAGTGATGTTCATCATCTTGCTAGATTAGGCGTTCAGTTGGTTGATTTAGCTAAAGGTAGTGTATGGGTTCAGAATGGTTTAGAATCTTCCTTGGTTACCGAAGTGAAAGGAAAGCAAGACAGAGATCAGAAGGTAGAGGTGTTCTCCTAAGGGGGATATGGTGTGCTTCATTGGTAGAGGTTAGATTATATGTTTTGTATGTTGATGGATTGAGACAGTGAATACTTGCAGAAGCGCATGGTATGTGATACTCGATCTATCCAGTAGCCACTAATATATACCGTGACTTGCGGGAAATCTGTTGGTAGAGTGGTATAAAGAAGGATATGCAGAGTTTGTGGCTAGGTGTCTGAATTATCAGCAGGTCAAGGTTGACCACCAAAGGCCTAGTGGTACATTACAGGAGTTCAACATTCCCACTTGTAAGTGGGAAGTGGTGAACATGGATTTTGCGATAGTTTCCCCATACACGTTGTCAATATGATTTGATATGGATCATTGTATACAGAATGACCAAATTAGCTCATTTCTTGCCGGTTCATACTTCATACTTAGATAATGCTAGGGTTTATATTAAGGAGTTGGTTAAGTTTCATGGGATTCCATTGTCTACCATTTTAGATAGAGGTACTCAGTTTACCTCTCACTTTTGGAAAGCTTTTCAGAAGGGTATTAGTACCCAAGTTCATCTCAGAATATCTTTTCTTCCATAGATAAATAGGCAAGCAGAGAGGACTATTTATACCTTAGAGGACATGTTAAGGGCATGTGTTATTGACTTTAAAGGTAGTTGGGATGACCAATTACCTTTGATTGAGTTTTCTTACAACAAGAGTTATCACTCTAATATTCAGATGGATCTATTTGAGGCTCTCTTTGGAAGAAGATGTAGATCTCCTATTGGTTTATTTAAGGTAGGTGAAGCTTCTTTGATAGGGCCAGATGCAGTGTTTGATGTGATGGATAAATTTTAATTGATACGGGAGAGGTTGAAGGCAGCCCAAATCCATTAGAAATCTAATGCAGACATGAGAAAAAGGGATCTTGAGTTTGATGTTGGCTATTTGGTCTATTTGAAGATTTTTCCTATGAAGGGAGTGAAGAGATTTGGCAAGAAGGGGAAACTCAGCCCTCGTTATGTCATCCCATATAGAATATTGAGTCATTTTAGGAAGGTAGCTTATGAGCTAGAGTTTCCTGCATATTTGGTGTTAGTTCATCCAGTATTTCATGTTTATTTATTATAGAAATGTATTTGTGATTGAGCTTTAGTTGTTCCTTTAAAAGATATGGAGGTTAAGGATAGTCTTTCTTATGAAGAAGATCCAGTTGAGATCCTTGATTGTCAGATCTATAGACTAAGGAAAAAAAAAGTTCTTGTGGTTAAAGTTCTTTGGAGGAATCAGTCTATTGAGGGAGCCACTTGGGAAGCAAAAACATATATGTGAACCAAGTACCCTCATCTTTTCTCCACAAACTCAAATCCAGCATCAGGTAACGATTTTCCTTAGATTGACTCTTTTAAGTTCCCTATTTCATCTCTACATCCATCCTCATATCATTTCATATACTCATGAAACTAATTTAGTTCATGTATCATGTTTCCAGTCATGCATGTTCAGTAGATGAGCTCAGTTTCCTCAGTAGTCTCAATCTAACCAGTCTCATTCATGGACGAATATTATTAAGGGGGAGATATTATAATACCCCGTAAGATCCAACTCAGTTTAGCTCATAGTTGTATGTTTAAGGGGTCTAAGACTTGGAAGTGTCACTACGTGTGGAGGACATAGTCATTTTTTAGGATCCTTAAACTTTGATGATTTTTATTTTGGTCTTCCCAACATCGCGACGTTGATTTTTGAGTTGATTCTTGATTGGGGTTGTTCATAGTATGTATCGAGTGAGTTTCAAAATTTTCAGATGAGTGGAGGGGTGTGTTTTTAAAACCAAACCAGTAGCACCACCGGCATAAGCAGGCGCCGCCCCCTCTAGTCCCCCGTTCTAAGGCGGGCGTCGCTCGAGTTAGTCTGCCACTCCAGAACCTGCGTCACCGCTTTCTATTTCGTCCAGCTTTGTTCCCAACATTTTAAGGGTAATTTGGGTCAATTTCCTTCACCCAACTCATCCATAACACGAATTTTGGACTCCCAAAAAGCATTATTTGCCCTTTTACTCACAAATCCTCTTAAGAAAAGCCCTCTTTCTTCCTAAGAACAAACCCTAACTCTTTCATAAGAAATCAAGGAACTCAAGCTTCATGAACAAGAAATTTTCAAGGAATGTTTAAGAATTAATCTAGTAAGGTTTGTGGGATGTTCATCCATGGGTCCCTTTCACCCATGTAGCCCAAAATCTTCTTTTGTTTTAATTTATGAGTTTATACCTGTTCTTGATGAAATAAATTTATGAATCTCTTGTTAATTTATTTTCAAGTTATGGTTGCAAGTGTTTTCAAGTAGAATGAGTCATATCATACTTCAAGTGTTTCAATTCCCATGAAATGATTAATTGATTTCAGGAGTAACCCTCAAGTTATAAATTTAGCCATGTAATCATGTTATTTTCCTCATGTTTAAGGCATTCCCATGTCCAAGTTTATGATTATTACATATTTGATGAAATGCCCATGTTTTGGTTCTTTAAACTGTGATTTCATACTACAGTATTTCAAGTTTGATATTGTATTTTTTCATCATTCAGTGCTTGTGGCTTATGAACACCCAATACCTAGTTGGTTTACGTGATTTTAGTGTCTCGGTAATGATTTCAGTCGAACCATGAGTATTATCATTCAGTCATCTGTTATGATCAGACCATGCTAAGCAATGTTAGTTGTATGTTCAGTCGTACCTAATTCAGCTCAGTTTAGCACCAGTGTCAGTTTAGTTGGGAGTAGGATTTAGCACTGAGTGAACCTAGGGATAGGAGCTCACTCACCAGTTAGGACTGGGTCCTAGTAGAAGCCCCTAAGTTACAGAACTACGTATCTAGCATAGGATTATGAGATTTCACCCTCCAGTTTAGGACTGACACTCTCTTAGGGTCACCCGCCAGTTTAGGAATGAATCCCTAGTATTTTGAGACATCAGATTAATGGATCCTCACAGCGATTGTTAGTACCCGTGGCATAGTACTGACACCCTTTTGACTGGGTTTACAGGTTGGACCCCGATTAGCTCAGATTGGGACATGTCTATTAGATAATACCTCCCACAGTCTCAGTACAGAATTTAGTATATTTTAGTTGAGATTTGCTTAACCAAGTGTATAGAGCTTCAGTTATTCAGTTATGCAGATTTCAATAATTCAGTTCATAGATTATTTCAGAAACATATTTTTACTCAGTCTTGCATTCGCGGATGTTATATGATCATGCATTTATGCTCAGTTATTACCCTTTATTTCAACCAGTCCTCATCTTATATACCAGTACATTGAAAGTACTAATTGCATACTTTTCGTTGCGCTATGTTGTCTTATCACATAGGTACGGACGCTCAGTTTTCCAAACACTCTTAGATAGCTCAACGATATTCAGCACTAGTAGTGGTGAGTCCTCATCCATCGAGTACATAATTTATTTATTTAAGATACTCAAGTACTTTCTTATGTTCAGTGAGTCAGAGTTAGTTGGGGGTCTGTCCTATCAACTCCTCACATAATTTTGAGGCTTTCAGAAAATTAGCTAGATAGTCAATCAGTTACTTTCAATTTTTATTAGTTATTTTAGACATTTCAGTATTTTATATTTCAGTATTCCTCATTTACATTATATTTTCAAAGTATCTTCCGAATATATTGTTTTATTTCTATTTTATTCAGTGCTCACAGTAGGTACCAGCTCATGGGTTAGCTTGTGGTCACTTGACTGTAAGCACCGTTGTCGCAACTATGGGGTAGCCTCGGGTCGTTACATAACCTCTGAGGATAAAGCACCTGAAATGAACCACCCTGCACTGGCACAGTATTTTCCAAAATTGGGACCTCCTCAACTACCATTCTCTCATCCTGTGCTAAGTCTAGAGCATCCTTATATGGGAGAGGTGACAGTGATCTCTGTCTATCTAGTACTTAGGCTTCTTGGACTCTACCCCTTATGAGTTATTCCCTTCTCCCTCCTTTTTTTCCTCTTCCACACTCATTTTTTTTCCTCTTCCACACTCTCTAAATCTACCCCAAACCATGGCCTCATTGGTTGGTTCAAGTATGTCATTGTAGTTGTTGCTTGTCAACCGAATGAGCATTCACCATCTGTAAAAACAAGAATGAAGGATGTCAAATACTAATTTAGATCACCAAATACAAATTGGAATCATGTACTAACATGAAGGAAAGAAAAATATGAAAGTTTTTCCTAATGTCATGTAACCTCTCAAAGAAAAGTACAGGTGTAAGACTCAAATAAACCCATCTTTGTACGACGAGATCAACAAATCCAGTTCTCTAATACCATCTTTAAGATGACCCAAATGGTTGTGAGTGTCACCCACCCTAACTATAAAGTAGGAGAACCAATCAAGTCAACCCTTATGAAATAACTTAAACCTTACACTTACACTTACACAATTACTAATCCAAAACACCATTTATTATCTTAAATGAATGAAAAGTGTAATATCAATCCAATATCTCTAAAATGTCTAAATAATAACAAAAGTGTGGAAGTATCTCTAGAATATTGCATTCCCCGAGATTCTAAAACAACCATACGGAAACTATCCAAAGAAAAGTCTAAAGACATAATCCAAAAAACTGAGTCGATAAATAAAGAAGTCATTATCTTAATAAAGGAAATTAGCAAGATAAATATCCAATGGTTTCCTGTACATGGTGATCACCCTTAAATCAGAGTTGCAGATCACTAGCTAAAGTCGAGGTCTAGTCTCAAATACTGGAACACACTCTGCATTCAATCAAAAGAAGAGTGCAGGTGTATCATCGGTCGATTCAACTTAACACCATACAAATAGAAAAATTAAACAAAAGCAAGAACTGGTAGAGACACTAACAGTTCAATTCATTTTCATAATAACATCAACTTACAACACTACTAACTATCACCTTCAAATCAATACTTTGCAAGTCATTTATATCAAACACTTACACTTTCATAATTCAGTTAATAATAATCAAGTAACAATCACACGTGCAATGCGGCCAATGAATGCATGCTAAAAATGGTTTACTTACGTATTAGGGTAGACAGGGCCCTCAATCATGACCTTCTTTATACCATACCAGCATGGTACCCGATCCAAAAATCAATCTATACTGGTGTGACATCCAATCTCAATATCAACAAAGTGGGTAAAACCACAACTAAAGGCTCAAAGCACAATAGTATCATTCGAGTTCATATTTCATATATTAACACTTGAAACTTCAAATTAATCATTTTGGACTAACCTTAAACATCATCTCAAAAACAATAACAAGCATATTTGAAGGCTAATCACAATCATCTAACTCAATTATATGCATAGAGCCAAAACAAATCTACAACTATTTTCATACCATAACCTACCGTATATCCATATTCAAATGCCCTAATTAGCCAAATATTTTCCCTTTCTCACAAGTTATGCTTATTCTTGGTATATAAACAAAAAATGAGAATGATTTAATACACCATGACCCACTTTTAAGCATTATAAAATCAAACCCATTGATTTAAACACATGAACTTAACCTAGTTTACTATTCTAGGATTTTCTACCCATTAGTTCCTTTGAAATCATCTTATTGAATGTTTAAAAGGAATAATTTTATGCTAGGAAGTGAATTCTAACAACCTAGATTTAAGAATAATTGAATTAAAATTCTTCGCCACCAATTCCCACCAGTTCATCAAACGTAGGGATAAACCCCAATTTCATCCATGAACATGATTCTTACATTTCTAGAAATTAACTAAAGTAATCAAAAGAGTAAAAGATAGAAATTTTTTACCTAATGTGTAAATTTATTTGATACGCCTTAGTTTAGACACTTAACTTTTTAGAATAAAAAATGCTAAGTTTCAAATTCCTGGTATAAAACTACCTAATTATCACTGCAACAATGGGATTTTCACCGCAATAAAACTTCTACCACTATTGTGGTACATAGGAGAAATCCTCCTTCCATTAGAGCGACCCTCTCCATCATTGTGTGGATGCCGCTGCAGTGGCACTTCTATGACTATAATGATACTTAAATAGTAGCTCAAGCTTAGCTCCAATCTATGCCTATTTCACAATATATTTCTTTGATTTTGACATTATGTACCAAGCCTTATACATAAAATATAAACCACTAGCCTGGAGATGTCCATATTATTGTTTAACATGGCAGCCTTAGATTCCAGCACCAAATCACGGGATAAACCAAAAGCAAACTTTCTAATTTGGGACCTCATACTTGACATTAGCTTAGGAGCATAGCAAGACAACTGATGGAACTTCAAAGCATACTCCTGCATACTCATCTTCCCCTGCTTCAAGTTTATAAACTCTTCTATCTTAGCTTTAATCAACTCCTGAGAAAGGAATTTATCAAGAAAGGCCCTTTAAAAGTCATCACACACATCCTTCTCAGCATCATCACCCCTCATAGCCTCTCACTCCTCAAACCACTAGTAAGATACATCCTTCAGCTAATAAGCAGCAAACTCTACACATCAGAATCTATAGCATGCATTACCGTAAAAAAATTCTCCATATCACCAATAAACCCCTTAGTATCCTCCTACACCTTAAAGCCTATAAAGGTTGGGAGATTAAACCTTATAAACTGGCTAACCCGAGTGACCTTAGATGAATGAGAAATAGAACCAATATGATCAGACTTATGAGACTATGATTCCACAAACTGAGGAAGCATATGAATATATTGATGGAACTCCAAATTAGAGATATCCCCCTGAGGTGACTGAGCATAAGTGTTGCCAACTTGTAAAGCTTGAAAAGGACTAGTAGGGACAGGTATAACCCTGAGAGGAGTGGTACAATCAGGAGTAGGTACCCTAGAACGAGTCTACACTTCATAGGAAGGTATATTCCCCTTCACATTCTCCTCAAGTGGAATAAAGGTTCCAGCAGAGTTTCTATGAACATTAGATCTTTGGGGAGGCATGATCTGAAATACCAGGGTGCCAAGAGTTAGAGAACATTAATAACCCAAGCTTTATAGCTTGAAATAAAACACAAAAAAGGAAAACATTCCTAAATACCATATAGCCTCCTCCTGATACAAGTTAAATGGGCGTCAACGCTTTTGATCACACAACTCTAGGCCAACATAAGGATGTCTAAGCCTTGATTGACCTAAGGGTCTAAGAATCTACTTGGAGGCCCTTCTTCAAGCTCCTAATCAATCAATGTCTTGTTTGGAAGCTATCTTAGAGCCGAGGAAATCCATGGAACAAGGAATAAAGAGAGCCCTTATGGGTTATTTCTGACATAGCCATTTTTGGGCTATTTTATAATAGGATAGTTGTGAAAAGGCAACTAATATAAATAGGTTACTTATACACTTCATTATTTAGTTTTTTAATGATGATGATGAATTCATGAGAACTCCATTGGGAGTGTTGAGTGCTTGGAAAAGCCAATGTTGAATCTTGTTTAGAAATGGTGGTTGTAAGGGTGATCTAATCACTCTTTCGATCAATATAAGAGCTAGGTTCTCGTATGTAATAAATAAGAGAGGTCCTTGAGTTTGTTACACCCTTTGGTTACCCTTTTGTTATCTTCTTGTGTCTATCTTTCTATCATCAATCTTTTTAATTTTTTTACTTTTCGTTTGTCAATTTCATTGTTTATTTAGTATTTTTGTTTACTCTCATCATCTTAGAATACTCTCATATCATTTGGTATTAGATAAAATCTTGATTTTATTCCTACAAAGTCAATCTTGGGTTTGTTATCTTGAAAATCAACAAAAAAAAGTGTCAAAATCAAAAATCCCAAAAAAAATCACTATTCATATTTTTAGCCCTAAGTCAAATTTTAAGTTTTTGATTTTGTGTTTTCTTGTGTTTTTAGTCTTAGAATTGTGTTCTCTAATACTATACGAGTCTATAAACAAAATTTGAGCCAAATCGGAGATTATTTGAGTGTTATATCCTTATTGGAAGCTTGGATTGAAGATTTTGAAGTTGGTCACAAGATTTGAAGTGTTGAATGAATAATTTTGGAAAAATTAAGTTATGAATGAGTTTAGATCATTTAAATATGCTTACGTTCAAAATTTAAACTCATTCTGAGCCCAGAAGATGAAGTTAGTGTTCTTGGTGTTCTTAAAGACATTCAAATCTTCAAGTTGAATCTTCATCAATGGTTGTTGTTTGATCTGAAAGGAAGAAAGAAGATTGGTGAAAACTTAATTATCCCAGAGAATCCAAGAAGATTCCAAGTATATCCCAAGGGAGAGTACAAAGAGGGGACCATTTAGAGGGCAAAAGGGTTATTTCAAGAGAACGGGGTGGGTGACCTGCCTTGCATCTGCTCCCAAGGTGTGCTTGGCCTGCTCCAGCAGGTCAGCAGCACCCCAAAATAGGGAGAAAAGGAATAATATACATTCAAGCTGCGCCCCACATGCTGTAACATCTCCCCAATGCAGCCTTAACACAGAACACCTCAAACACAAACTAGCCCCAATACACCCCAAACACATACCAACACTTCTCCAATATCAATTCAAGTTCTGGAACACATCTCAACACTTTAAAAACTCCATTTCTCAAGTTTTGATTCTTTAGTTTCATTTTTTTATTTCAATCATTAACTAGTAATTCATCTACTAAGTTGATCGATTAGTTCTTGAGTTTGAATTTTATCATCATCCTATTTCTTTTGAGCTTTTATGGTTTTTATTTCGTTGCAGCTTTTTTATTCACGTCCATAAATAGTTTTTATTTCTTTGAGTCATTCAAAAAAGAATCCACTCCAGCCGCAAGTAGATATTGACACCTTATTGTCTATCGGAGTATAAGCAACTTTCAGCATTCACTGCTCCAATCGTAAGGATCATAATGGTGAGTTCATATGAGTATTGGTGAGGAGATTTACTACTAATATTGTTTGTTTATTTTGTAGGTACAAGGGGATATAAGGGGAACATGTCTTTAATAACGTTGGATAATTATGACCATAACAGAGGTGACTATGATTGTGCTGAAGAATATTATGGCTACGAAGATGATTGAGAATATGGGGGATATAAATATAGTCCTTATCAAAAGATAGATAAGAATGAGGGCCACTATTCCAAATAAGAATATGAGATGAATGATGACCCTAATTATTATAATGAATATAGAGATGATGAAGATCCTTGTAATGGATCTTATTAAGAAGATGAAGTAAGGGAGGATTCTTATACTTCCCACTCTGAATATCAAGGAAATGCAAAGTATAACCTTCTCTCTTATGCACCTTATAAGAGTTATGATGAGAGTGTACATGTGGAGTTTGGAGATTCATATTCCTTACCTTGTAGTATTTCTTATCAAAGTCGAAGTGTTATGAATGGTTATACTAACTATAGAAGAGGTTGATCCATGGGACCAAAGGAATGTGCATCTCCAAAGCCTAGGGGTACCCACATCTTGTTCTTCTTACTCAAGTGCCCAAACATATGGAAGCGGGAACCAAGGTAGAAATGGAGGGTATAGTAGGAGTCATTGTCTTCCTACTCTATCTATCTTTAAAGTAAAATAGGATCCCAAAGTCTACCTTGATTAGGAATGGCAATGCAAAAGGATCTTCGAGGATTATGTTATGAGCAGAGCTGAACAAGCTACATATGACCTTAAATACATTCAAGGTCCGACATTAGGATGGTTTACACTTGAAAGGAGTCCCACTTAAACATGGGGTGCCTTGTAAGAGTTCTTGATGTCAATCTATGTACCAAGGGGTTACACAAAGCTTTATAATAGTGATCCAAGAAGACAAATTTGTTCAAGATGGGAAGAGATTTGTGGAGTTCCTAGTGTGTTCTTATTCTTAATGATTGGTGTCATGAAAATTACATCACTCATTCTTTGGTTGACTATATTGGGATACCTCAAATATCCTTATCCTTCCCATATTACTTGGATGGTTATAGGATTTCTGAGAGAGTAAAGGTTTTCTTTACCCGAGATGGATACTATGAAGAGGTTTGGTGTGACATCTTCCCATTGGAATGCAGAAAATTATGCTTAGGTGTCAATTGGTTTCCAAGGCATAGTATTCCAAATGTGGAAAATTGGCCTAAGATTATATTGGACCAATGAGGAAACCATCTCTTTTCACCTACCCTTCCCAAATCTCAAGGAAAGATGCCCACTTACTGATAGCGCCCAAGCGCACACGCAAGTGTACATGGTCTATCTAGTAAAGTGGCCTTAAATAAAACCACGTATCGATCCCATGGGAACTTTATCTAACAACTATTCTATTCTAGTTCACAATTTAGATTCAATTAATGCGAGAGTAACCAAAATAGAGTTTGGAATATTGTAAATTGCAAGTGAAGTAAACAATGCATAAAATAAAGTACTTGATACAATCAATGGAGTAAAGCCAAGGGTTAAAGTACTTTGAATAATTATACTGTGTTATTGAACTTCATTCATCAATTTTCTTATCTTGGTTGTTGACTCGTAGGGTTAATTGCATGATCATGGTCTCCCGACTTCTAACCGTTTACCTAATTTGGACATTACAACTACATCGTTGAGCGGGGATGTAATAATCCAATTAAGTTCTTTAAGCTATCATCCTACATGTTAATCAAGTGAGGCTAAGTACATTCCTTTCCTAGATGCTAATTTGAATTTCTTATTTTATAAAAGAATACAAACCCCACTTTGTTCATTCCCATGTTCTATCTCTTGATTTCCTCTCCCGAGATCACAAATGTGACAATAGATGTATTTTTCGGGTGATCAATCCATCAAATAATTAAATAAAGAATTAAAAAACAACCAATAATGAAATGAAAATTAAATTAATTTAATCCAAAACAATAGTACTCGTGTTCTTGTCTTTAACCCCAGAAAGAGAGTTTCTAGCCACTCATAGTCATAATCATGATCTGAAAGGTTGAATACATGTTATGATCTAATTGAATGTTAAATAAAAGTATGTAATACCTAAAGCAAACGTGTAGCAGAAGCTCCTTGATGTTCCAAGACTTCCAAATATACCCCACAAATGTGTACAACAAGTGGTATTTATAATGCCCCAATCACAAGTTGTGTAGGAGTATAAGAATTACAATAATTTGAGCATGGGAGTAGAGGGGGCGTCGCCTCCTATAGTGCACCGCACTAATGGGGGAAGCACGGTCTCTATTGCACTGCAATGGAGGGGGATGCGCCTGCTCTATTGGACCGCAATGGAGGGGGATGTGCGGGCTTATCTACGTGCCCTCACTAGAATTTGCCATCCAAATTTTGGTTAAGTCTTTATCGTCTAATCTTTCATCCCTTGTCTTATGGTGTATTTCCAATGGATTTACAGCCTTTAAATAATCAATATACCACCATATTCAGCTCACAAAGCTTCCTATATAATAACACACCACGAATTAGAGATCATAACAACACAATATCCATAACGATGAACCAAAACAAGAGCTAAGACTAGGCTAGTTCATGTAGATCTTCAACTTATTATTCCACCTCTATACTTATTCAAATTGAACTTTACACATCAACGAAAAGTTGTTCCACAAATAATCACACATTTAAACCATTTGGAACTCATTAAACTCACTATAATTCCATGAAACCAACTAGACACACACCTAGATCAAGCTAGTAAGGCTAGTTATCTCGATTGAACTCTAAATGACTCAATTAAGTACAAACTTGTTCGAAACTACTTTTAACCATTGTAATCATGTCCTTGAACACTTATATGCTTATTTATAACATAATTAACACATTAAGCACTGAAGTATCTTCAAAACAAGACTAAACAAGCTAGAATAGTAACACTAGAGTGCATAAATACAACCAATATCACCACCCCACACTTAAAGCCTTGTTCGTCCTCGAACAACTCTTTACTCTAAGCATCATAATATTAGGAAACTCTACACTTCTACTACATCTAAGACACTCAATCTAGTACTATAACAACTATACATAATGCAAATTTCTTCACAAAGCATTTATTTACACCATTGATAGCTCATGAACAATACTTCAAAACATCCTAGCCTCAAGAATTGACTCACCTAGTTAGCAAACTCATACTTATCATTCAATAAAGGACATAATACAAATCACCCACATTCATCAAACATATGCCCCTCACAACATGACAGTTACCCATAATTACTCACATAAAAGTATTTTATAACATAATGGGTACAAACGTCAAATTATGCTCACTCTCACAAGGAATTCACAAGTTACACATAATGAACCATAGGGTTGCCCTTAGTGTAGTACTCCACTAATATCAAAAGATGAACTTAAGATCAATTATGTCTTTTTCAGGTTGTAATTCAGGCTAAGATATGGATAGGAACTATTTTGGCAGAATAGTGACTATCTTCCCTAAGTGCTTTAATACATCACTTTATACATTCAATTCAACTCCAACAACCAGATTGCACGACTTTTGTCTACACCATTCATTTATTTTCATTCCATCTTATTAAGATCATTTACATACACTATGGTGGAAGTATTTTATACACAACTCATTCAATTTGAACAAATTTTTATTCCTTTTCATTACTCAACTCCCTACCACAACACATAACGATTCTCTTGAACACTAATAGCTATCACTTTGGGGATTCAATTTCACCTTTCTTCCTCGTATTTCTCACACTCCTTACCACAACTATTTTTTATTAAAGCGCCTAAAAACTTTGGATCAAATTAAGGTCTCTCAAAGAAGGGTATAGGCTATACTTGAAGCTACCAAAGAAAAAGCTAATGGCATAATGGGGTTGACTAAGATTAAGCACAAAGGGTAGGTCAAAAAGAATGTATAAAACAAGGCCACCTAAAGAAATGCGTATAGATCTCCTAAACTCACACTCTTTATTTCGCTTTGCACACACATCGGGAAAGTTCTAGACATCACATACAACAAGAAATGTGCAATACCCTACACGCACATCGCACATGCTCAACTTAATAGAATCATCATAGACTCTCAACCAATCAATAGCATGAATTAGAATTAAGACAACAAGTAAAAGAGTCATAAACATGAGTCTAGGAGTCTCAAAAGTAGTCATTCACACAATTAACATGCTTTTCCATACAAACACTTGAACCATGCAATCAACTATAGCACCAACATGAATATCTTACATAAAGAAATTTTAAATTAATCCTAAGTTTGGGAATTTCCTCACCCCACACTTAGATGTCCCCAAAGTGATCTTAAAGGTAAGAGACAAAAATAATCTCTGGGCCTCTAGGCCAAGCTAGTAGCATCTTTAAATATAAAGTAGGTATGTGGGCCCCCACATCAGTCTCTGCCATGCTCCTTAGCTTAGGTTTCTAGTACTCAGACTTCTCATTAACCTGTAATGCAAAAAAAACATAAACTACATAAAGTAAAAACTAAAAAAATTATAATGAAAAATACCTACTTAACTTGGGTTGCCTCCCAAGCAGCGCCTGATTTAGTGTTGCGGCACGACCTAACTCAACTTAACCCAAATCCTTCATTCTTTTCCTCACACTTGGAGGCCATCTTCTTATTCATTTCTGACCTCTTGAGTGTGCACTCTCAAGGTTAATAGTATTCTCAACTTTAACCTTTTTAGGCTCATCCACTTGCATCATACCGGGCTGTGGTGGTTTTGGCTTAGGCAGCTCGATGAGGTAGTCCAAAAAGGTCTTTGGCAGACTAACTACCTAATACTTATCCCCTTCAATAATAGTAATCATGTGTAATTCCTATAGTGGGATAGTGTTTTGGTGGTTTGTATACTTTGAAGATTGTCTCTTTATCCTCTAACCTCACAGTGAGCGTACCCGATCTCACAACAATTAACGCTCCTCTAGTTGCTAAGAATGGATGCCCCAAGATGATTGGTACCTATTCATATGCCTAAAAATTTATAACAATAAAGTCAGCAGAAATAATAAATTTACCAACCTTTATGAGAATATCCTCTATCACTCCTTCCAAATGGTATATGCTCTCATTTGCCAACTGCAGTTGCATCGAACTCGGTCTAGGCTTACCCAAGACCAATGTTTTGAACAAATATAGGGGCATCAAGTTGACACTTAACCCTAAATCACTCAAGGCGTGGACCACCTCACTATTTCCAATCTAAATGGGGAGAGTGAACTTCCCTGGATCCTTAATCTTCTTGGGAATCTTCTAATTTACCATCAAGCTACACTCCTCAGTGAGTGTTACCGCCTTCACATCCTATAGCTTTACCTTATTTGCAACCACATCCTTCAAGTACTTGGCGTACTTTAGCATATGCTACCAGATATCTAATAGGGGAATGTTAATGTAAATATATCTAAATATGTCAAAGAACTTCTTAAAACATGCATCTTCCTTTATGAAGGAATGGAAGTTGCGGCATCTACTTCTCCACTTATGAAGCAATTTTTTCTTTTGAGTACTCAAACTTCCTCGAATTTTTAACAACTTTTTTGGATACCTGTGGGGGAGTCAAATTTACATCTACCTCCTTAGTTTTCTTTGAATGTTCTTTGTTAAGTTTTTTATGACTTCTCAAAGTTATTGTCATTACATGTTTTGGATTTTTTTTATTTGCTGGCAAACCACCTTGAGGACTGGTATTTAATGTCTGTTGTAACTTCCCTAATTGCAACTCTAATTTTTTTGTGGCCACTTACTGATTCCTTAATTCTTCCTGTTAACTTTTTATATCCGTAGCCATTTGTGCTTGACTAGATGAAAGTTGTTTCATCATATCCTCTATGTTACTAGTTGACTGATTTGGTGAAGCCTGTTGTTGCTGAATTTGTTGTTGTTATTGAACATTCCAAGGCTGAATAAGTGACTGAGTCGGCCACTTCATGTTGTAGGAATTACCATAAATTGGCCTTTGAGAATTGCCCACATATATTACCGACTCCGAATTGGAAGCAGACATAGTTGCTGAATAATCACTATTACCGCAAACTTCACACCAACTTGCAGCTTGTTGGATTCCATTAACTGCAGCTGCAGGTTATGCTACTCCTAACTTTAGACTGCTTATTTGATTTTACAATGCAGAGATCTGAGCAGATATGGCAGTGAATTGGTCAACCTCTAATACACCTGCAACTCTTTTTGTAGTGCTCTTCAAATCTAAATGACATTCTAGATTTTCTTGACCCATGTGGTTCAATAAAGTATACAGCTCATCATATGTCATCTCAAGAGCTTGACCACCTACAGCTAAATCTAATAAAAAATTTGTACTTTGGTCAAGAGCCTCTACAAAATTATGAGCAAGTACCTCATTGGACTATTGATGGTATGGAAAGTCCCAAAGAAGTGCCTTGAAGTGATCCAAAGCATGGTATAGATTCTCTTCTGGCTTTTGTTTGAAGTACACTATCTCACTGTGAAGTCTCGCAGTCTTGCCAGATGAGAAAAACCAGATAAGGAATTTTTAAGCCATGTCGTCCCATGATGTGATTGAATTTTCCAGCTCCGCATTCAACCACTTTTTTTCTTCCCCCAATAGTGAAAAGGGGAACAAAGTAATCTTCACATAATCTTCATTCAGACCTGTAGGATGAATGTGTCACTAATTTCAAGGAAATTTCGCAAGTGGGCCTGTGGATCTTCATGTGAACTGTCCACTGCTAATCAGAAGCTCTACCATATTCTATTTAAGCTGAAAATTACCTCCAACTGTCGGCTTCTGAAATATGAAGGTCAAATTGGTTGAAGTGGGATTGCCACTTCTCTGACTGTCCTGTGGCTATTGGTTTTTCATCAATTAAAGCAGGATTTTCTTGATCTTCTGTGAGTTGAGGAATTTGGGGGAGAAGGATTGCTTCTTTTCTTTGTTGATGGAAAAGTTACTCATGTTTGGAGCTTGGTTCAACCAAGTCCTGATCCCTTGCCAACTTACTATTTTGTGCACTTGTTCCCTGCAAATACAAAATAAGACCAAGTGTAAAAACACCAGAGAAATCTAAGAGTAAAACTAAAAATAAAATAGTTGCTAAATTATAAGTCCCCGGGAACGACGTCAAAAAGTTGACGGCGCTCAAGTGCACACGCAAGTGTACATGGTCAATCAAGTAGTAAAGTGGCCTTAAAGAAAGCGAAGTATCGATCCCACAAGGACTTGACCTAACAACTATTCAATTCTAGTTCACAATTTAGATTCAATTGATGCGAGAGTAACCAAAATAGAGTTTGGAATATTGTAAATTGCAAGTAAAGTAAACATTGCGTAAAATAAAGCACTTGAGAAAATCAATGGAGTAAAGCCCAGGGTTAAAGCACTTTGAACAACCATACTATGTTATTAAACTTCATTCGTCAATTCACTTATCTTGGTTGTTGATTCGTAGGGTTAATTGCATGATCATGGTCTCCCGACCTCTAACCATTTACCTAATTTAGACATTACAACTACATCGTTGATCGGGGATGTAATAATCCAATTAAGTTATTTAAGCTATCATCCTACGTGTGAATCAAGTGAGGCTTCTAATTACATCTCTGTCCTAGATGCTAATTTGAATTCCTTATTTTATAAAAGAATACAAACCACACTTTGTTCATTCCCATGTGCTATCTCCCTATTCCCTCTCCCAAGATCACAAGGGTGACAATAGATGTATTTTCTGGGTGATCAATCCATCAAATAATTAAATCAAGAATAAACAAACAACAATTAATGATAATCAAATTAAACAAATTTAATACGAAATAATAACACTCATGTTCTTGGCTTTAACCCCGGAAAGGGAGTTTCTAGCCACTCATAGTCATAATCATGATCCCAAATATTGAATACATGTTATGATCTAATTGATTACTAAATAAAAGTATGTAAAACATAAAACAAACTTGTAGCAGTAGTTCTTGGATGTTCCTAGACGTCCAAATATACCCCACAAATGTGTACAACAAGTGGTTATAATACCCCAATCACAAGCCTTGTAGGAGTATAAGAATTCCAACAATTTGAGCATGGGAGTAGAGGGGGGTCGTCTCCTACAGTGCACCGCACTAATGGGAGTTGCGCGGGCTCTAGAGCACCGCAATAGAGAGGTCTGCGCCTGATCTATTGCACCGCAATTGAGGGGGTTGTGCGGGCTTATCTACGTGCCCTCACTAGAATTTGCCATCCAAATTTTGGTTGTCTTTATCGTCCAATCTTTCATCCCTTGTCTTGTGGTGTATTTTCAATAGATTTCCAGCCTTTATATCATCAATATACCACCATATTCATCTAACAAAGCCTTCTACATAATCACACACCACGAATTAGAGATCATAACAACACAATATCCATAACGATAAATCAAAACAAGAGCTAAAACCAGGCTAGTTCATGTTGATCTTCAACTTAATATTCCACCTCTATACTTAATCAAATTGAACTTTGCACATCACCAATAAGATTTTTCACATATAATCACATTTAAACTATTTGAAACTCATTAAACTCATTGTAATTCTATGAAACCAACTAGACACACACCTAGCTCAAGCTAGTAAAGATAGTTATCTCGATTAAACTCTAAATGACTCGATTATATACAAACTTGTTTGAAACCATTTTTATCCATTGTAATCACGTCCTTGAACACTTATATGCTAATTTCTAATATAATTAACACATTAAGAACTCAATTTATCCTTAGAACAAGACAAAACAAGCTAGAATAGTAACACTAGAGTGCATAAATACACCCAACATCACTTACTCCAATCCTTATGAAAATAAGAGACAAAATAATAAGAGTGTTAAGGGAGTGCAAGGTGGAAACCTAAGAGAGGAAAAAATAAGGGGAAGTGGGGAGTGAAGTAAGGGGATTCCCACCAACCGGAGCTAACATTGTTTTAATATCTTTTAATAAGGACATTTGTGTAGGTACCAACATGGCAAGCAGAGAAGAACAAGTGTCAAAAGAAAAGATTACCTTTGAAGATTTGACAAGGGTAACCTTATATGCTTCCAAAGCTTGTGGAGGACCTTCACACCAAGGTGAAGAAGAATATGCTAAACAACTTCAAGGAAAATTAGCTAACTCTTACACTTTTAGGCATAAGAATGATGATTGTGTGATTAGTATCCCATTGAATATGAGTAGCAGCTTACCTACTTATGAGTCTAATGATTCTTTACCTCTTGATGATAGTGTATATGTTGTGAGTATAGATACACTATTTGATCCTATTGATCACCGAATTGACTTTTTTTGGTAAGATCAATTTGTGTCCACCTAGTGTTGAAACCAATATGTTGAATGATAGAACATCTTCTTGTGAAAATAATGTTGATCAACTTGTGTGCAAAAATTTCCCACCACTTGAGGATGTGTGTGATGTGATTAATGAACCTCAAGTGAGTGATGATGTTAAAAATATTAATCAAGTGAATAGTAGTAACCTTTTGAGCATGTGCTCTAGTGAAGATCTTAATGTTAGTTTGGCTTATGTGGATAATCATGTGTTTGAAACATCTTTGATTCTTAATAATTGTCTTTTAGAGAGTGAACTTGCATGTTCTATATCTCTTTAATGATAAACCCTTCTCTCTTTAAGAATAATATCTTGTTTGAAGATGACAAAATCACTCATAATAAATTACCTAGTGGTGTGGAAAGCATCGATGATGTAGCTCATATTGAGGACTATATCTTATATGATAACTCATTATGGTGTGACAACATTTTTTCTAAAAATAAAAATCTCTTTTTGGAAGATGAAAGTACTCTTAAGGGAAAGGAATGTGAAGTATTGGAAAGGAATAATCAATTGGGTGATGATAACTTTGATTTAATTGAATATTTGATAAACCTAATTAATTATTGTTCCTATGAAAAAGCTTGTGGTGTGATCCTTTGTACGACACCGCACCTTTATTTTATAATTACTAGAATGAATTGCTTGCTTCTTGTGAAGACTTAAGCAATAATTCCTTTGAAGTTAGTGGTGGTAAATATCTACTTGAGGATTCTTCCATTGAAGGAGAAAGTATCAATTGCTTAGAAATTGCTTTTTCTTCTACTTTGTGTGCTATCGTTGTTGATAATACTCATGGAAGTAATCTTGAATCTAATAGTGAGTACATACATAAGGAAACCTTAGTTGAAGTTTACTTGAGTGATTCCTTTATCTACTCTCCCTTTGTTTTTTATGATGTTTATGCTAATGTGGGGAGTATATCTTTTAGTTTGGGTGAAGCCTATGGGGAAAAAAGTGTTGTCTAGACCCGTTTCTATGGCCACTCTATCCATTTGGACCCAGTGCCAAATTTAGATATGGTGATTTTGGCATACCCAACTTATTTCTTCCCTATGATGGAAAGTCTTTCTTGGGGATTTATGATCCACTTGATGGACCAACATTGTGTAAGAGAAAGATCTCCAACAAAGATGAGAGATTTTTAAAGAAAGTGAGTAGTGAAAAGCTCCAAGAGAGTTCACCATTGTGTGTTTCCACTCTTGACCAAGGTTTCACTACTTGTAGGTCAAGTAGAGAATCTTTTCTTGAAAATACTTTGGATAAATTCCATTCATGTGATACCCTTCTTCAATACTTGAATAAAATTGATGACCTACTTCTCAAAGGTAGTATCATTCTTGAGAATCCGAAGGCAAATATGTCATTGTCTCCTTTGGTTATTGCTTATAAACGTGCATCCTTGCTTGATACACTTATGCTTAAATTTTATAACTCCCAGCCTGTGGATACGAAGTTGATTATTTTCATGAAAGGAACAAATCCTATGGGCTTAAGTGTCTTGACTCCATCCTTGTGCGAATCATGTGCTAAGTATTTTGAGACAACTGGCATTCTCATAGATAATAGCACCTTGGATGATGTTATTACACTTGATTCCTTTCTATACTACCTCTTTGTCTATGATGATATCTATGCTAGTCTTGGATGTGATTTATGTAGAGGTAGGAAAATTATTGGTTTGTCCGCTTGTTTGAGTGACAATGAAATATGGAGCTTGTGGACTTTAGAAAAAATTGAGGCACCACCTTTGGTGTGGTTTCTTGATGAGATAATGAAGCAATTATGTTTTATGGATTATAAGGTGAAGGTAGCTATACCTTTTAGAATATTTGATTCCATTAGGACCTTTGTAGTTTTCTTATCTCTTGATGATTTCCCTAACCAAATCCTTTGTGCATTTTTCAATGAGTTTTTAGTCTTTAACATGAAGGATCGTTGGTTATAGCTTAAGTATGTGCAACCTTGGCAAGAAGATATGATTGATTATGGTAACTCTAACCCTAATAACATAAGGATATCGTGTTTTTTTGTCCTCTCTCTGGTTTTGCAAGGTTTGGATTTAAGGTCCAAGATGATATAAGTCAAATGGGTGTCAACGTTTTTTATCACACAACTTTAGGCCAACATAAGGAGGTATAATCCTTGATCACCCTAAGGATCCAAGAATGTGCTTAGAGGACCTTAATCGAGCTTCTAATCAAGTAATATCATGTTTGGAAGATAGCTTGGAGCCGAGAAAAGCCATGGCGCAAGGAATAAAGAGAGCCCTTGTGGGTTATTTTCGAAATTTCCACTTTTGGCTATTTTTGCAATAGGCTAGTTGTGAAAAGGAAACTACTATAAATAGGTGCTTTAGACATTTCATTAGTTAGTTTTTGTTTAGTGACTGTTTTGTAGTGCAACATTTTGGAAGAGTCTTATGTGCTCTGATAGAGCGCAGCTCAATTGGATGAGAGATTGACCTTTGTAGAAGAGCCAGTCTATTTATTTTCTAGGGATGTTAGATGGTTACACTTAAAATGGATTCCAATAATAAAGGTTCAGTAAAGACACTATCCAGTTAAGAAGGCTACCAAGGAGATCGAGAGTGAGATGCAGGCCTTATATCCCAACCTGTTTGGTCCTTCATATAAATTTTGGTCCTTTACTTTTTTGGATGAAAGTCCTTTTAGTAGTAGATATTATACTAATCCTCCAGGTCATTTTCTATATTTCCATACTATTTTGGCGTTAAGATCTTTCCCATAGCTTTCCCAAGTAATTTTTGACTTGTTGGAGAAGATGTTTCAGTTGTCCAGTAGATTGTTTTGTTTTAAGAGTCAATTCCCTATTTTGAAGCTTTTGCTATTAAAAAATGGATGTTTGGCCAAAACATATGGTAAATGACTGTATATGCCAATTTTGATAGTTTTATTTGAGTCAGAAACATATATGCCAATTCTAATAGTTTTACTAGATTTGGAACATTGATTTTAGGCTGGAAGGACCCTTGGTTTAGGTCCGAGGTTTTTAAACTCATATTGGGCTTTTAGGTTGGGTAAGATGGAACTTGGATGTGGAACCTATATTTGATCAAAATAACCTCAAATGGTAATTCAATGGCCCCATTTAGTAAGAAATATTGAATTTAGAAGGGTAGCATAGATCGTTGGTGTTCTCGGGATTACAAACAAATTCGGATGGTCCAATTGAAAATTTGGCACTTAAGACATCTTGTTGATGTAGCTTCATCTAGTGTAAGAATAAAATGACCTTCATGTTTGTGGGACCTTGTCCACTTTCGTAAAGGCCAAGGAAATTTCTACATCAACCGCGAAGACTTAACTGCATTCGCAAGACCAAAGTTATTTTCAATGTCAATCGCAAGATGTCCTTCGCATTCGTGAAGGGTCAGCCGGCTTGAGCTTCGCAATCATGATGGGGTCCTCTCATTTGCGATGAAGGGACCCTTAAACGCTATTTAAGGATGGACCCTAATTTTCTTTGTCATTTATTAAACTCCAAAGTACCATAAACCCTAGAAAATATAAAAAATTGTAGGGGTTTGATCATTGACTTTAGGGGGCAAGATAAAGAGGTTGTTGGGTTCATTTCCTCAATTTTATTGTGTAACTTTTCATTACATTCTTGATTAATCTTCCTATTTAAATTCAAATCCCTTGATTACTTTGTGGGGTGATTTAGAGCCTATTTATGCTCGAATTTCACCCATTTTGTAGGGTAAATGATTCTTGAGCTTAAGGGGACGCATTGATGATTTCAAACTTACGATTTTTTAAGCGAGCCCCATGTGGTAATTTTTAGCTAGACTTTTGACCAAGAGAATTTATATGCAATATAGGTATCATTATTTTCGTCTTAAGGTGTAGATTATTGTTTTGATAGTGTGGCATCATACAAACTCATCTCAAAAGGGAAAAGCTCTAATCTAGTAGACTTTATCGAACTTTTGGCTGCATCCAGATAGGTTAGGCTTACTTTATTTGTATATTGATCTTAATTATTTTATAAGTGTGGTATTATGCTAAATTTACATGGGTACTTGGCTTGGTTGATGATTTAGCTATTATGGGATTTATTAGCCGATTATAAAGCTTTTTGGGTAGAATTCGGCTCGTCCTAATTATATTGAAATATTACGACTGGATTAGGCTTACTTAGTACCGTGGGATGCTATTATAAAGCCTTATCCAAGGTTTAGATTGTTTTCCTTAGCATGGATTTTTGGGACTATAACGGGCCCCATAAGTTTTCCTCTAGGTAGTACGCTCAGTTTATCTCCTTGTAGACTTAAGAAGCCTTTAAGTCATGAACTTACGAAAATTATTGAACCTTGGGATGACTTAGTCAATTTAATTGATCCCGATTAGCTTTATTTACCCAAATAAAGTGACCTTTCAACCTTTGGAACTGTACATCTAGATTTTGTTATTAATATAACATCTTGTATTGACTTGACCATATTACCTAGAGATAATATTGTTGTTTCCCAAACTATACCCTCCAAGAAGATACAATATGGTTGTTGTCAAATTATAGTAACCAAACTAGGTTAGGGTTGATCCTATAAGGAATAGGTCAAATTCGTCTCTGAAACTTACTGAAGTGGTCAGAAGTGAAAGAAAGTAAATTGAGGGTTTGCAGTAATCAACAAAAGTAACAAGGTTTGTATTGTTTTGGTTGTAAACAATATAAAACGAATGCTAGGATTGTGTTCCCCCTGGATTCTAACTCTATTGGTTTATCATTCTCAATCTGACTATCTCAAGGTCACGCATGCAGAATTTGACAAGTTTTGTATCACCAACCATCCTGTGAACACCTTTGGTGTATCTCACCCTTTACCTTGTAAGTCTTAGGGTGTCGCCTTACTAACTCTTGTCTTTGATACTAGTTTAACATTCACCTTATGGGTATCAAGTTACTAGACAAGGGTTGATAAGCCTCGAGTCATTGTTGTAACCTTATTTTTCTAATTTTGACCTTTCTTGTAAAGATGATATCAAATACAGGAAAGTAATTATCTTCTGTATTAGCCATGCAAATAAACAATGTGAAGAAGATCACAATACATGCAACAACAATGATTTAGACGAACCTCAAACTTTCTCTACTTCGTTAACCCACCAGGGTTCCCATAATCCTAGCTAAGGGAATTATTCGCTCATAGATGCAAAACAATCCATTGAATTCAATAAAGCAAATATAGAATAAACTTCACAACAATGAAAGAAGAAAACCCAAAATCTCAAATCAATTACATAACCAAAAACCAAGAACAAGAGGATTCTAAGATCAAAAGTCAATCTTGAAATCAATATATGTTTGTAAGAGTATAAAGTGTGTAACTTAATACAAGAGTATCTCATGAGTATTTATAGTTTCTCAAAATAATAAAGAAAATCTAACCAAAACAAAATAGGAAAATTAATTCAGCAGTGGTCACGCCTTAGGCAACAAGTCGTCTGCACTGATGATGACTCATTGTCAGCTCCGTTTCCTCCATTCTTCAGTCAGTGCTAATGACTCGTAGTCAGATCCTATGAGTCCTTGGCTGGAACCGTAGTCACTCGAGTAGATCATCACCTTTTAGGACTTTTTCTCTATCGTCATCATGAGTCTTCACTATGAATTATTAGTTTTCAAAACGACTCGTAGTCATCATGCGTTTCCACTGGGATTTAACATGGTTATCCTTTGGAATTTAGTTAATTTTCTCAGAACATCTCATCAGTACGACTCATTATCAACCATAATGGGTTGTGGTTAGCCTCAATTTCCACACTTGATTTAAGCAGCCTTTACTGTTCTCACCATGACTTGGGCTATGAGTCATATAGTCACCCAACGACTCGTAGTCCAGTCAGACACTTTGATTATCATAAATTTTTCTTCCACTTCTATTCAATGCCACTTTAAACCTAATTATACTGCAACACATAAAACACACATCATATTTAACAAAATGGGCTAAGTATTTGCATATTTCATAGTTTTAATCATCTAAAGTTCCATGAAACCATGACACATCAACACCCTCAACTTAAAATATTTGCATGTCCTTAGGAAACAAAAATAAAACAAAACAACACCACGATGCTTAACCAAGAAAATCCTAAGATACCTATGGCAATCAATTTCAAATTCAGCTCAAAAACATCTCCCCTCCTATTTTAATCTTTTTAAACCAACTATGTAAATCAATGCAGCACAACAATGTGACACAAGGGAATCAGGCTATGGAATTACATTAGCAATAATCATACATATGTACAAGTTACACTACCCAAACAAATAAGCAGCTAGAAACACAAACCATGTACCTTCACAACAAAGAAGTCCCACTCACTCAGATAGATTATGCATGTTAATGCAGGGATAATCGCGAGACGCTCACACTCACGAAGAAGTTCCAAAAATGTGCACAGAATGCCATAGGTTTGCCCTTATTTTCTTTATATTAGATTTCTGACAGTCGAGTTAGGATCACTATAGGACTTTACTCGACTTATAATGTAGGCTTGGAGGAAGGTATGGTACATTTGGGAATTTAGTGACTAAGCCTCCTTGGCACTACACGTACGTTTTGAGGTCCATTTATCAACCAACTTTTCTTTTACCCTGCCCTTATTTCTCCCTTTTTATTCTTTTATTGCTTATTCACGCTGGGTGTGGTTTATTTTATTCTTTTTTTTATTTTTTTATTTTTCTTTTCTCATATTTACACCTTTATTCATACCCACATGTAATCACGCACCCCTATGATACCCACTCTCAACATATGTGATTTACCTGAGTTGAGGTGCATACCATCCAAGGAGAACCTGAGCCAAAACAGGTTCATTATAATTCAAATGGGAAAGTGAAAGGTGAAACAAGAAAAATAGTCTATAGGCTCAAACAGAGATCAAGGGATTACTTATTCACATTTGATAGGTCATTTGGGGACTAATTTCAAGAATGGCCTATGATCATTTCCTAACCGACTATCCTACAACCTAGGCAAGACTAACCGAGTGAGTTCTGGATTCCATGCCCAAAGGGAACTAACTAGCATCTTACTCATACATAGCACAGGGTTGCATTACAAGCTACTACTTATCTGGTCCATGCAAATTTTAGCTATGATTACTAATTCCCTAATACTAATGCCATAATTAGATTCACACTGGTCATGTATCTATACACATTACACAGGTTAAAAATAAATTTTTTGGAGGGGTATCATTTTTCTAATATATTTTTCTAACACATTTATTTAAGCACAAACACATCAACTACCTTAGGTACTTATTTTTATCCTATCTAACCGTAAAACACACTAAATAATTTTCCTAGACATATCGGTTCTACAATCATACCTCGACTGATGGGAAAAGAAGCACAGAAATAAAAACCCATGGAGGTTGTAGTACACCCCCACCTCTAACAAAAGCATATTCACTGTCCCTCGTGTATCTATAAGGTAAAACAGGGAACGACGACATATCTGGGTGCAATAGGCGCCAGCTCATGATGTATCAGCATAAGAGGCCTCAAAATAGGCCCCGCTCTCATTAATAGTGGTCTCAATGGTGACTGGAAACTCACATCAGATGTGGCACCAACGGTGGTCGGTGCACTCAATGTTACCTCTGGTGGCGGAGTGATACTCTCACTTAAATCTGTTGCAGTTGCAGCTGTCACATCAACCACTCAGGAGCTATCAGCTTCTGCTGCCATCTTATGGATCCTCATCTATTGGTCCCGTGCAGATTCAACATTGTCCACCTTGGCCTCCTCAAACTCACCCTTTTTGCTTCTCTTTTTTTCTTATTTGGTCTCTCACCACTAGCTTCCTTAATAACTCTTTCCTTTCTTATGACCCAAATATCCGGCACCTCCTCATTGACAATCTCCTTAATAATAGAATAAGTGGGGAACGATATCATATGTATCTCCTCTATCGCATCCCTGAGAACAGCAATCTTCTCATTCATACCTGCCAGATTTGGGGACTGAACTCTCACTATCTTCTGGATAATCCGTTGCTTGAACCCATCAAACCTAGTTTGCATACCCTGAATCTCACTTTGGATTTCCTTCTTGAACCATGGTTGCACTCCCTGCTCAATATTTGTCACCCTATGCTTAATTGTGCCCAATATTTTTAGTACATCAGCCAAGAAGGCATGCGGGACTAGAGTATTACTAGTGGGAGCCGGCCTGGAAGTAAATGGTCTTGCCACATGAGGTGGGGCCGGAATTTGAAAAGTCCTTATTGTATCTCTAGAAGTTTGAGGATCAAACTGGGTAGCCTCAGTAAGGGTATCACCTATATCATTAAACCCCAAAGTGTCAATGTTATGCCCTCCGACCTGAAATGCATCACAAAGTAGAGTAGCCCTCACCTTAGCCTTGGAATAGGGTTAGAAAAATCTTGGATCAACCCCAAATCTGTGGTCCTCCTTACTAAAAAGAATTGATCCTCACTCGGGATGTCTAGCGCATCCTGATCTAAACACAACTATGTCAACATACACGGGAAAACTAGGGTTGTGTCAGTGCTCGCTGCTCAGTCGTAGATCTCCTGAGATATAATCTTAGATATGATAATTTCATAGCTGCCCATGATGCCCGCAACCAAAGAGGCTCAGTCAGGACTGAGCACATTATCCGCATTTGAGGGAGTCAACCAATGACACACCAGTGTCCACCACACCTTTGTAGCAAAATTCAAATAACCCTTTGTAATCTATTGTGAATGGCCTCCACCTCCGCCAACCACTCAAGGTGCCTCCTCCTACATTGTAGCAATAATCCAAACTATCTACCAAAAGTGAATAAACTTATCTTCTAAACTAATATGTTTTATCTTACTTTCCACATCTCATCAATGCAATGATCAATTTCGATAGTGTTGGCCAACAGCTAAAAATATGGCCTATGCAGAAATTTGGAAATGGTCTGTGTCGACATGTTCACCCGAACACCTCTTATCAATACTGTCATCAAGGGGTTACCACCCTTCCACAATTGCCCCTGTGGATACAACCATTTTAGCTCTATCCGATAAGTTGCATAAAACTCTCGAACTAACGTCAGACTATAATGTCCTATAACTCTAGTCATCCACTCAAAGTGATACTATCTAAAATGGGCCTCAAAATTAGGCATCTCAAACATACTTGTAGTACTCAGCTTGGGCTCTAAGTAGAACTCTCTCTTCGATCTTTAGATGGATGGGGTGATGCCATTGTTTGTCTCATAGAGTTCCTGCATCTTGGGGTACCCCCACCAATTAATGATAAACACCAAGGTAATCTCCATCTATAAGGTTTCAAATGTAGAGAGAGATGGTATCTCAACTGGGTATCACTGGATTCTCTCTTTTCCTCCTCCTCCTCATTGTTTGACCCCTCATTCACAGATTCTGTATTCTTTGACCTTCTTATTTTAGCATCTTCTTCCTCGTTCTCATCCCTGAGCCAGACTCTGACTCACTATCTTCATCAAACTGGTACTATGAGTATGGTGGTGATTGGCTAGGATTCTTTATCCTTGTCCTAGGGTGTGGACGTAAATCCTCAGGTGGAGCAGCTTTAAATCCCCATGGTAGGGTCTTCCTTGGTTCCACCACCCCCATCAAGAGGATATTCTTCAATGTATCCACTTGTCTCATCTTCAGTGGCTTCGTTCCTAAGATGTCGAGTGGGGGTGGGCTTGTTTTTTCAGTTTTTACTTCTTGGTTGAATCATTCTTGGGTGCCATTGGTACTTGTTGAAGCATACACATTAGATAATCCTAGAAAAAGGAAATAAAAATAAGAAAAATCACAAGTATGTTATAGAAGTTGGTCACCCTATGATTTAGGGTACGGCCCATTACCAGAAGCTACGAGTCATACTGAGACTTGTAGGGTAAAAAGGGGCATATGGATCATTCACTAGTTAGGCTACAAGTCCTCCTAATGAGTCTTTATGTCAGACAATGACTTGTTATCAACACTCATACTCCCTTGAACAGTTACTACAATTACACACCATGAGTCTTATAGTCACCCAACGACTCGTAGTGTGAGTCGTAGTATGACCAATAACCAGCCACCTTTTTACACCCATGTTCCTAGTGGCTACGAGTCACGTAATGACTCATTAGGTGACCCAGTCGTTATGAGTCCCATAGACTCTGTTACAAGGGTTTCTAGGGGGTTGAGTATTGATTTTGACAACATCAATGGGTACTCAGAGTTTCCCATGATTTTAACAAGTACAACTCACCGCTAGGTCATCCCTACAAATGATTATTTTAGCACAATTTTCATGTACTCCCATTTTTATTCATAATCACCATGTTTTTCAAGACCAAGTGGATTTTCACTTTAATGAACGCAAATATGACAAAGGAATTCAAGTATTTTCAACAATATTACATATCAACTTATGAGATAGGCATTAAAGCATAAACTTACTTGATTAACTTGCTTGGACCCCTTGAATATTATTGCTAGTTACCCTAGTTCTTGAGAGACAAAATTTGGGAGATTTTCACTTTAATTTTGTTGATTGGGGATGAGTTATGAGTGTAATTTATGAGTGGTCTGATAGTTTTGGGAAGTGAGGGAGTCGCAGATGTTTGAAATGGAAGGAAAATCAATTATGGGACTTAATTTCTTATTTAATTTATCTAGGTTGGATTGGGTTGACCCATTGGGACCGCGATGTTGATCCCAACAACAAGTCATCGTAACAACTCATGGTGAAAAACAATGAGTCATAGACTCCCTCCATTGCGAATGGAACCTTACCTGGGTTTTCCAAGTATAACGACTCAAGGTAAAAAAATATGTTCACTGATAATGATTCATTCTAAGAATTGTCATGACTCCAGAGAACAGTTATCTCGGGTGGCCTGTATTCCTGCTCATCATAACTCAGGTGCTGAGTCATAGGGTGATCTTACAAATTATAGGGTCCCTCATAGGGACCTAGTACTAGAAAATTTTCTAGTCTTTTTCTGCAATCTCTAGTCCTGCACACTGGACACACAAGTTACCCTACAATGTAATAAGTACAAAACATTGGTTGCCTCATATGAAATGCTTAATTTAACATTGCAGCATGACGTTTCTATGTAGGATACTCAGACTTCACCAACAAGATCATAGGTTGCCTCTCATGCAGTGCTTGATTTAACATTGTGGCATAACGCGGTTGTCATAGTTACTCAAACTTCACCAAGGTCTATGTCAATATAAACTTTCACCTCATCAGGGTTGCCCATATAGTTCTTCACCTGCTACCCATTCACCATGAATGGGGATTCACCATTGCCCTTCATCTCAATAGCACCATAAAGGAATACCCAAACAACAGTGAATAGTCCATATCGTCTAGACTTCAACTTGATAGGGAACAAGCAAAGTCTTGAATTATAAAATAAGACCAAATCACTATGCTCAAATATTCTTTTCTTAATTTTCTTGCCATGATACAGCTTCATCCTTTCTTTTTATAGAGCAGAACCTTTTATAAGCACGGAGCCAAAATTCATCCAACTCATTCACCTTGCTCAACCTCAACGTAGCTGCATCATGCCAATCCAAATTATCCTTTTTCAATGCCCATAGTGCCTTGTTCTCAATATTAATTGGTAAATGGCATACCTTGTCATACACAAGTTTATATGGAGAGGCAAGTTTTTTTGTGGGACCACAATGCATCGTCCAACTTTCTTGACCAGCCAGTCCTATTGTCGTTTACAAATTTCTCCAATATAAACTTGGTCTCTCTATTAGAGACCTCAACTAACCCACTCGTCTGAGGATGGTAAGGTGTTCAAACCTTATGTTTCACACCATATTTTCAAGTAGGGCCTTGAAAAGACGATTGCAGAAGTGAGACCCATCATCACTGATAATGGCATGTGGAGTGCCAAATCAAGAAAATGTGTTCCTTTTTCAACAACGTAGTGACACTTCGGTCCTTATTGTTGGGAAGGATAACCACCTCCACCCACTTTAAAATATAGTCGACTGCAACTAGAATGTACTTCATACCATAGGAGCTCACAAACAAACCCATGAAGTTAACTCCCTATACATTAAACAACTCCAACTCTAAGATGGTTTCCATGGGGAGTTCATGTTTCCATGAAATATTGCCTTGACTCTGACACTGGTCACGGGTTTCAACATACTTATGAGTATCATTGAAGTTAGTTGGCCAATAATACCCATACTGTAGAATCTTATGGGTTGTGTGGGTTTCACTATAATGACCCTAACTGGCAATGAATGACAAACATCTAGGTTGATCATTATCTCCATCTTAGGAATACATCTACGAATAACACCATCCACACAAATCCAAAAGAGATAAGGCTCATCCTAGAAAAATTTTCTTACCTCATGCATGAACCTCTTTCTCTGCTAGAATGACAAATCTTCCAAAATAAGATCACTTACCAAAAAAGTAGGCAAAATCAGCAAACTATGGGATTAAGTCTTGAAATATTGCCAAGACCCGCTCATCTGGAAAAGTATAATCTATGTCAAGCTTATCCCCTAACTTCTGCATTTCCTCATCCTCAAGAAGAGACAAGTGATCAACAACCTAGTTCTTAGTGCCCTTTAGATCTTTCATCTTAAAGTCAAATTCTTGTTACAAGAGGACCCAACGTATTAACCTCAGTTTAGCATCCTTTTTCGATATTAGATACCTCAGAGTAGCATGATCTATGTGAACTATTACTTTGGTACCTATTAGATAGGCTCCTCCGAATTATTATATGGTGGCAAGTACTGATAGGCTAGAAGTAATTGAGTTCTACCCTTTCTACCTTTATCTTAATTTCCATTAAGTTTTACTCGACCATCTTCTCCACGTCTCTCCCTAGCCAGCTCTGCCTCCTAAGTTATACGGTGGGCATTTGTATCACTCCTTACATTAGCAGCATTTGTTTTTGCTAATAATTGATCAGAGGTTTGATTATTTATCTCCTACACTGTACCAGGAGGAAGAGGCAGTATGCTAGTAGGATTATCCTAAATCCCTTTAAGATGAACTTCACGTTCGTGTTATGTCATCCTACAATTCGATAGTAGGATTCTCTTTGGCTCAAGATCAAGTGGGAGTAAGAGATTGCCTTGACTCTTAGTGCTAGACATACACCAGTGCATGCCATAAGATGAATAGAAAAATAAAACCCAAATACCTCAACAACTTCAATCAATAACTCCACAACCATATTCCCCAGCAACAGTGCCAAAATTTGATGTCGCCCAAACTATACCCTCCAAGAAGATACAAGCGGTTGTTATCAAATTATAGTAACCTAACTAGGTTGGGTTCGATCCCACAGGTAATAAGTTAAAATCATCTCTCAAGCTTGCTGAAGTGACCGGAAGTGCAAAAACATAAATATGGGGTTTACGATCACCAATATAAGTAATAAGGTTTGGATGTTTTTGGATGTAAACAATATAAAACAAATACTAGGCTTGTGTTCCCCTTGATTTATAACTTAGTAGGTTTATCGTGCTTAGTTCGACTATCTCAAGGTCACGCATGCAGAATATGAAAAGCTATGTATCACCAACCATCATGTAGAACGCCTTTAGTGAATCTCACTTTTACCGAGTAAGTCTCAGGGTGTCGCCTTACTAACCCTTGTCTTTGATCCTAATTTAACTTTCACCTTATGGGTATCAAGTTTTTAGATGAGATTTGATAGCCTTGAATTGTTGTTGTAATATTCTTTTCCCAACCTTGACCTCTCTTGTGAAATGATCTTAAATACAGGCAAGTTCTTAGCTTCTGTAGTGTCTAAGGAAGCAAACAATGCAAATAATATCATAATACATGCAACAACAATGATTTATAAGAACCTCAAACTTCCCCTACTTTGCTAACCCACCAGGGTTCACATAACCCTAGCTAAGGAAATTAGCCGCTCATAGTTGTGAAACAACCTATTGAATTTGATAAAGAAAGCATAGAATTAATTTCATAATAATGAAATAAGAAAATCCAAAGTCTAAAATCAATTACGTAACCAAAAAACAAGAACAAGAGGATTCCAAGATCAAAAGTCGATCTTGAAATCAATATATGTTTGTAAGAGTATAAAGTATATAACCTAATACAAGACTATCTCAAGTGTATTTATAGTTTCTCAAAATAACAAATAAAACTAACCAAAACAAAATAGGAAAATTAAGTCGGCAGTGGTCACGCCCCAGGCAATGAGTCGTCTGCACTGACAATGACTCGTTGTCATCTTCATTCCTTTCATTCTTTAGTTAGTGTTGGCGACTCATAATCAGATCTTACGAGTCATTGGCTGGACCAATTGTCACTCCAGCAGATCATCACCTTTTAGATCTTTTTCTCTGTTGTTAGCACGAGTCTTCACTACGAGTCGTTGGTTGTAATAATAACTCGTAGTCATCCTTCATTTCCGTTGTGTCTTCAAATTGGCTATCCTCAGGATTTTAACTAATTTTCTCAGAACGGATTATTAGTATGACTCATTTTCAAACATAACGGGTCATGGTCAGTCTCAATTTCCATACTCAATTCATGCAGCCTTCACTATTCTCACCACAACTTGAACTACGAGTCATGTAGTCACTCAACAACTCGTAGTCCAGTCAGACACTTTGATTTTCAGAGATTTTTCTTCCACTTCCAACCTAATTATTCTACAAAACACATAAAACACACAACATATCTAATAAAATGGCCTAAGTATTTGTATATTTTCATAGTTTTAAGCATCGAAAGTGCCAAGAAACCACGGCACATCACTTCTTAAATGAAGTAGAAATAAATTCATGATCTTGGAACTTTCCGATTTGAGTCCGGCTATTGATAGATCCCTTGATATTCATTATATTGGGATCTTTTATGGCATAATTAATTCAGGATAGTTGTTTTCTAGTTCTTGTTTAAGACAGTTGTTTACTAGTTCTAGTTTAAGTTTTGTGTTCATAATCTTTATTCAACACTTTATTATGATGATTCTATTCTTAGTTTCGATTCAAGTCCAATATTTATGGTTTGAAAAGGGTCTTGGGTATATTATTACATTGTTCACATAATAAAACTCTTGTTGTCGGTATTTTTTTCTTATTTGCATTCGTCGGACTTATGGGGGCTAGGTCTAGTTATTTTTAGATTGTATGTGCCTTCTGGGCTTATGGGAGCCAGTTAGGTAGTAGTTAGTCAGTATCTACTTTAAGTTCTATATATTGCTTTGTATTGATTTAGAGTATAATTTTGGATTTAACCTTACTCTTCACTTGACTTTATGTTCTCGCATGTTATTATACTTTTATTATAATTCAACTTAGTTGATCGATGATGCCTGCCGAGTACCCATTGTTTTTGGTACTCATACTACACTTATGTATCTTTTTTTATGCGGATCTAAGTACTAGATGTTGTCGCTGGTGTTTCATTTAGGCTTGCAATTGGGAGATTCGCAAATAGGTTAAGATTTTAGAGCCAGAGCTAATTTTCTCTCCTTTTGCTATTTTTAGACACTCTTTACTTTTCGAGACTATCCGTATATTTGATACTATTTGTATTTCATTCTTTGGGATTTAGTGGCTCTTGTACCAACCATACTAGATCTTGAGATACTCTTTTTTCACATTTCCTTCTTTTTTCCCTTTTTTAGTACTTTCATCGTTATTTATGCTATTTAGTATTCTACCTGCATGATTAAATTTTGTATTCTTTAATATTCCGCCATTTAGCGCGTTACTTGCCGTTTCGGGCTACGATTTGGCTTACCTATTGGTGGATTAAAGTAGGTGTCATCATGATTTGAGAAATTGGGTCATGATACTCACAACAAATTCTCTTGGTCTCTTTTCTATCAGTACAAAAAACAATATCAAGCGTTATACAAAAAACACAAAAAAATATAATAAGAACCATATTATCACTGTGTTAATTAAATTAAACCCATAACTCATAAGTAAACTCAACAAAAACAAATACTAAATTTCTGCAACATTAAAATTGTACAAATTCTGCAATTACCAACAACAACTTGAAAGGGGAGTTTTTATCATTAATACATTTTAAGATATAACTACACAAACTCAATTTTATCAGAATTGGAATCTTTCTATAACAAATTTTAAGATATAACTACACAAACTCATTTAGATAGGGGTAAGATTTGCGTGCAATTTGCTCTTTCCTTGCCTACGATAACTTCAATAGTATGAAATTTTAAAAAATATTATCCCAAACTAATGCATAAAACTATTGAAAAAAAAATAATGAGAGATACATATTCTGATTTTTTTAAAAAAAAATGCTACTTTTTATATGAACAAACTTCATCTGAGTAGGTATCTTTCTAAAAATAATCGTTTTTTCTTCGTGAGTTTGGAGTAAGATCTTGTTCTCACCTTGAATAGAATATCACGTTTCTATCATTATATTGTTAGATTAAAAGTACCTACATATTTAAAAGTGAAAGCAAGTCATGCAATGAAATCTGTTTCCATCTCCATTCTTTGTTGCTTCTTATCCTAATGCAAAATGGTCCAGACATGAATTTTGTCTAAGTTTGACAGAAAGCGAAGGTTCCTATTGACATGTAAAGAACACCGCTACATTCACCAAAACTCAAGAATATATGACAGGAACAACAAACTATTTTACAATATGACATGCAGATTGAAACGAAAAAATAAAAATAAATTGATTAACAAATATTATCACCTTAATTGGCCTCTTTCAGTCAGCTATAAAAAAATTTGCACTTAAATTTACGATGGACATTCACAAAAAGAAAACATGAAGTTAGTAAACTCAAAAACCTTTGGGGTTCCTTCGAACGTTTATAAATAATACTAGTTTAACAGCACATGTCTCGCTTGTGTAACGTTTGATTATATAAAAGTAAATGATTTTGTCTATTGCAGAGATTTTTAATGAAGTGCAAAAAGTTCAAATTACTTATCCTTCACACTTTAATATAATAATGTAAATATAAACATATACTTTAGTGTAAGCACATATATATATTATCACGAGAAGTTTCAAGTGGTTGATGGATCATTATTTTTACATTTGTCATGCACTACCTCTTTTTCTTGCAGATAGAGACTAAGAGAGACGCATCAATTTGAACCATATTTGTAGTACGATTATTTGTTTTTCTATATTTAAAATCTTTTCGCATTTTTAAAATAAAATCTTTATAAAATCATTGATTATATTCTTATTACGTACTTACAACTTTTAAAAAATTGGTACTTCTTAAATTTTTCTTATTCTAGTCCTTTTATATTTATTTTCAGATTTTGAAATCTTCTTAAAATCAAATTTAGTTGATTTAGAATTCTTAAACTAATGGAAAATGTATTTAGTTGTAATTAATTTTGATGACTTCTAATAAGTAAAGGTTTTACCATAAGTATATTTAATTAATTTTCAGCTCTTAAGTATTAGAAAAGTAGTAAAAAGATAATTTTGTCTAAAGTAAAGACTTTTAATGAAGGATAAAAAGTTCAAACAACATTTCTCAGGCCCTTTACACTTTTAATGTAGTATAAATAGGTTTAATTTCTTCCCATATACTTATTTTGTCACGCTTCCCATATATATTTGTAGTCTTAATTTCTTTTCATATATTTTAGAGTCCTTAATTTAATTAAATAGTAATATGACGTAAAATAGTAAAAAAAACAATTTTTTCTATTTTGGATATATTTAATGAAGGAAAAATAGTTCAAAACACTTTTCCAAGGCTTCACACTTATAATATATTGTAGATGTAGATGCTAGATATTTTATTTTGGCCAAACCCATCGATAGGACCTCAAATTTGTCCTGAAAATTCACTTAGACCCCTCAACTAAGACATGTACCTATCAGGCCCCTCAAGTGCTAAAATTGGTACCTATCAGTCACAAAATGCTGATTTGGCAAGGAGAGTGTGGGGGCGTGAACAGTGGATAAATAATATTTTACTTTTGTTTTAATTAAAAAACATATATTTTAATTATTTTATTAATATTATTTTAAATTATTATAATTTCTTAATAAAAAAATAAAAAAAACACCCCACCCCCCTTTCATCGTCTTCTTCACCGCCCCTCCCCCTTCATCGTCTTCTTCGCAACCCTCGCCCCCTCATTCATCATCTTCTTCATAACCCTCCATCATCATCATCTTTCTTTGTAAACCACGACCTCAGTCATCATTTTCTTTAGCCATTTTCATTTTCCGGCGAGTCATTTTCCTGCGAGACTCGCCGAAAAATTAACTTCAAAATTTCAAGATTGTTAATACTGGAGATAAATTGGGATATTCCTCTTTTGAATAAAGTAGTCGATGTGTTGAAGGATGAATATGGTGTACCAGTGTCGTGGTGGATCGAGAAGAATAAAGGAATGGTTCAGCAAGAAGATGGATCTTGGATTCTTATGGATCATGAGGATGACACAGTAATGAGCGTATCCAAACCACACAGGTTATGTTAAAATTAATTGTGCATTTATATTAAAAGGGATTGAGGTGGTTGATTGATATCAAATTCCCATTTGCTATTTTTCATGTTGCAGTAAAGTCGATGTTTTCAGATGTACTTGTCCTCCTTCCTTCATTCCTGCTGAGTAGATGCATTATCTCTTATAAGATTTTTTTTTTTTAAGTTCTGCTTCTTTCTTACAGAACAATGGAGAAGAAGAATGGAAAGAGGGGGGGAGCGGGTGAACCAGTGTGTGTGTGTGTTTTTTTTTTTAAAGTTCATCATTGTAAATAATGGAGAAGAGAATGGAAGGGATGGTGTGGGGAGGGGGGGTTGAAGGGGACTGGTGAGTTGGGGGGGGGAGTTGAAGGAATATTTTTTATTTTTACTTTTTAAAAAAATTATAATTAATTTTTAATAATTATTGGACCCACAATGCCACTTGTCAGTTTTTAATTAGCCTTTTTTGCCACATCATCGCGAGTGTATTACACACACTTGAGATTTTAGCTGATTGAGCAAAAAATGTCTAGTTGAAACAAAATTCGGGGGGTTTGGGGGTCTAATAGGTACAGGCCTTAGTTTAGGGGCCTAAGTGAATTTTCGGGACAAGTTTGAGGTCCTATCGATGGGTTTGGCCTTTTATTCTCTATGAGTTTTTTTTATTTTAATTTTTAATGTACTTTCTATATTTTGTGATATTATGTTATTTTATTAAAATAGAAATGAATAGTTGCTCCATCTCTCCTAATTTATAAGTTTATTTTAAAAAATTAAAGATTTCATATCTAAATCTACATCAACCTTAACGGTTTGACTTTTAAAAGTCGAACTATGTACTTTAAATGGGACGAAAGGTGTAACTGATTCTTGTAAACAAAACCTAATTAGCCAAAAGCAACGAAAGAATATGCATCAGATAGAATATATGCAAATAGGAAGGAAGGGAATCCTAATACTAATTTAAAATCATTTGATCTAACTTTTAGTTGATCTTGCGTCAATTAACGGAGATCATAAAATTAGAGTGTGCTTAAACAAGATGAAAAGAGACATCAAATTTTATTGGAGAAATTGACAAGAAATACGAACTTCGAGAGTTTTTCTCTTGGCAAACAGAAAACTCGTGATTGATAGATTGGTCAAAAACAAATTACTCCCTCTGTTCCATTCTATGTGTCGCAATTTTCTTTTTGATTCATTCAAAGAGAATGTCATCTTTCCTTATTTGGTAACTATTTAATGACATCATCCTCATTTTATTCTTAGTGAGTCTCACTTTATAAGAGACAATTAAAAAGTAAACTTTAAGAGAGGTAATTTATAAATTTTACAAAGTTATTACTTATTTCTTAAACTTTGTGCCCGACTAAATGGCAGCACATAAAATATCCCAGAGGAAGTATATGATTCAAATGTTTTTCTTCCTTTGGCGACTTTTAGGGGTTATTTGGTAGAGTATATTGGAATGTTAATGCATGCATTAGTTTAATGTGTATTAGTAGTACCTTGTTTGGTATACTTTTTTACCCTATGTATAACTAATGCAAGCATTAGTTATACACGTTATTGTATATTGAGGTGTGTATTATTAATACCTCAAAATCCATGACATTAGTAATGCAATGGATCTAATGCATGCATTAACATGCTTAAAGACCATATTATCCCTCAAAAAAAATTTCGCATCCTTTCCAACACATATATTGAGGGTATTATGTAAAAAAGAAAATTTTAAAAAAAAATTATGTAAGTCATGTTTTTTTTAATACATCGAACCAAACACTGCATAAGAAAAATACAAGCATAACTAATGCAAGCATAACTAACACAAGCATTACTAATACAGGTATTACTAATACACCATATTTTGAATTATTCTTATACACGCGACCAAACGATTCCTTAAGGTTTGGTCCTTGGGTTAGTGGTGGTGGAAAGAGTTGCATACTAGGCGCCAAAGTAATTACATATTCTGATGGGCTCTAAAGATATGTTGGCCCTTCTAAATACATTACAACTTATATAGAAATTATTAAATAGGAAATTACAGCTTATAGCATAACTTTTATTTTTTCAAGTTATACCAAATCTTATAAAAAATAAAAATAAAAATATTTTTTTCTTTTTTAAAAAATATAAAAAAAGTAATTACTGAAAAGGAAAAGAAAGATTTAATACAACTAATATGCAATAATCCTCCCTTAAATATAGTTATCCTTAATTATTGTTATCAATCCACCCCAAATTCCACTAACCGTTTTTCTTTTCTCCTATTTTAATGATTCCATTAAGAGTTTCCATCTTCATATACTATCTTCTTTTTATATACCATTTAGTTGTTTCAGTCACAAATGCTTTTATGAACAAGCACAAATATTGTATACATAGACATGAATATTTTTTGATATACATATTGTATAAGAGTTGCATAAATAGACATGAATATTGTATTTTAATTTTTTTGGTGCTCATTATTGTTGTCTTTCTATGATTGTTGGTATGAACAAAGTTTAGTTTTTGTATTTAAGCAGTTTTTTATTCGTTGTTATGCTAATTTAACAGTTGTTTTGTATTTCACATCGTTGAATGAATTGGATATCAATTAAGTTTGTGTCAACCAGATTTACTGCAATTTTTCTTTACAAATAGTGATTATTTTTTTCAGTGTGAAAGATGACAGTGTTCATTAAATCTTAATTTAATACAAAAGTAGATGAGATAGAATCTTGCTTCAAAGAGAGAAGCTCAAAGTGTATGGAATGAGTATATAAATTGATATCACCTAAATGTAATATCGCAATCCATAAATATCAATTTATATATCTATTTCATACAAATGTGACATGTAAGAAAATATTTTATAAACTGATTCCATTTAATTTATAATCTTAAATATATCTTCTTAATTGAATATCACAATCACATTATACTCATTCCATATAAATATAAAATGTAAGAAATTATTTTATAAACCTTAAATGTAATATTGATATTATACATGTTTCATACATGAAATAATTTAAAAAAATACTAGTTTGTATATTTATTTCATATACTAAAATAAATAATAACGTATAATATTTGGTGAAAGTCAATTTCTATACCAACTTCTGCAATCATTATACTTATTTCATACTGATTTTATACAAAATTCACACATGAAACAGTTTAATAAGTATATACAAGATAATTTTCACTATATTATTCTTATGAAAGATTATGATCTATATTTAAATCCTTATTAATGTTGTTACCAACACAAATTGATTGTTCAATATTTTTTCTTTAATATCCATTGACATATCTTTTGTTGTTATATACAATGAGCATTTAATAAAGAAATTGACAATACTCCTTATATCATATTATTTTTAAAGAACAAAAGGAAAAATAAAAGAAAGAGAATTTCTGATGAAGGAGAACAATTCGTTGGTTGAATAATGATTCACAATGGAACAAATCGTTGGTTGAATATTCTAGGACTTCTATGCGAAGGAGTAAAATCGAATTTTGGTTTAGACATGATTCGCAATGGAGAATGAAAAAAACAAATATATCAATTTTATATTTTTCGAAAAGAAGATGATATTATCTTAAATCCACTTTTTTCAAGGAAGAAGATGAATATTATATGAAACCCACTTTTTTTCAATCTTGTATTTTCAAGGGAAGAACATGAATATTATATGAGTAAGTTAATGAAATCAGAATTTTTAATAAATTTTTGAAAGGTTAAGTATTAGAATGGAGAAAGAGAATATATATTTACCATAATTATCAATACACAATTTAAGGGGAATATTGATTACAACCCTATAAATATGAAACTGATTTTAAATTATATAATTAAAAACGAATTTTGAAAATTCAATTAAAATAATATATCTTTTAATAAGTTGCTATAACTTGTAACTAAATTGCTATTAATGTAATTATCTAAAAGTGTGGCTAAAATTTGTTATTTTCTAGATATAGCCTTATTTTCCTTGGATATTTTTGACAAGCGAGATTGGGAGGGTGGTTGCCCTCTGTTTTGCCATTTTCCTCCACTCTCAATCCGTTATTTGTGTGGAGAAAGTTGAACGATGGAAAATAAGTGATAAACCCATAATATCTCTGTTTGCTTGTTTTGTTCTTCTCTATAGCTGTGTCAACACTGCGCTTGATTTTCAAAAATTTAAATATTTTTGCAAATTCTCAAAGTATAATGAATTGAAGGCTAGATTCTGAGGTTTTAAAGCTTTAAGTTATTCCAAATTTGAAGATCTACTTTGGGGTATAGATTGATGGCGAATACAAATGCTTCAATTCGATTAGAGCAGCTAAATAGTTGATAAAGAAAATATGTTTCGAACTAATTCGAGCAGCTGAATAGTTGATGAAGAAGACAAATTGAATAACATTTGATTTTGTGTATACATTATTTATACATTATATAACAACGTATAAATATTGTATAATAGTGTATATGAATATATATACACATCTCTTATATATATACACTACTTATACAATATAGAAATATTAGATATACATGTGAAATAGTGACCTAATGTTTTGGGGCATTTTTAGTGTAACATAACAGATGATTAAACAAATTGACCATTCAATCATAATTTGCATCCCAAAATAGCTCAACTATCATTTAGTACACTAAATAGTCATAGTGTGATTTGCATTGAAGGCCATCTTCTCCAGCTTAAACCATTCTCGACTTTCTCTTTATCTTGTGAGGCAACTCTACCAAGTCTAAATGCAGGGACTGGAGAAGCAGTAGAAGCGGAGAGAGTCTCACCCAGCACAAAATCTTTCAACACCAAGCTAATTCTGAAAATCCATCATTGAAGAACTTTGAAAGTCAAATTTTAAAATATGACCTGCCGCTGTGAATCATTTTAAGTGATCAGTAATGTATCAAAAGAATTGATAAATTGAGAGGAGATCATATCTAAAATTTCAGGGATTTAGAGGAAGATTTGAGCTAATGTCCACTAAAAGTTGTCATTGAAGATCTTTAAAACTCAATTTTAAAATTTAATCCACTACAAACATGAATCATTTTGAGTGAATAATTTATCAAAAGAATCAAAACATCGAGAGGAAATCACATTTAAAATTTGGGACTATTTTTTGGGAGATTTGAGCTGGTTGGAATTTACAAGATCATTGAGAAAGTTGAACTGTTGCAAAGTATAAATATTGTATAATAGTGTATACGAATGTATATACATCTTTGATAAATAATTATACATTATATATACATGGTTATACATTGTTTATACGATATGAAAATATTTATATGCATGTGGTCATTTTAGCTGAAAAGCATTTTGGACAATGGTACATCTACATAAGTAGCCCAAAAAGAAAGTGGGCTACATTAACTGCAAACTATTTACCAATATGGTACACATATATAAGAGACCTCAGTAATTACATCCTATTTTGAAACCACTTTTATTCGAAATGGGGAGGAAATTGCACTTGACAATGTGTTTTTCCCCTTTGTACTGACTGAACAAAGGTCCTTGAGGTTGTTGACAGAAGTGATAAAGCCTTTCATAGGAAAATATCTTGAACATGGTCATAAAGGTGTTACTTTCAGTTGGACTTCCCACCTAAAGAAACTTCGAGAATGACACCATACAAAGAAGGCACCATCTTGGAAATGATGAAGATAATGTGGGAGAAAGGAACAGAAGACAAGGGTCTCAGAGCCAGTAGATGAACGGACGTGAACTGTACCTGTCTGACACAAACATAAGTAGTGGTTAGCACATGGAATGGATAGCACACTTGGAAAGATGTCATTGGCTATTATATATTTGGTGCTCACATTGATGAGGGATGGATACTATTGGCCCCAGATGGAGCAGGACTCAGGAGACTTTGTCCCAAAGTATGACGAGTGTTAGTGGTTCAACAAATCCCTAGCTAGGAAAATTGATGCACTCCATTTCATCGAGGTAGCCATTCATGAAGTGGGGGATGGACATTATAGGGCCACGCCCCTCGGGACACAAACATGTAAAATTTTTACTTATCATGACTAACTATTTCTCTAAATGGGTCAAACGAAGAAGGTTCAAATAGGTGCAAGAGCACGAAGTGATAGATTTCATTTGGGACCACATAATCTGTCGCTTCGGCATACCTTGATAAATAGCTTTGCGACAACAAAACTCAATTCATCAAAGTAAAAGTAAGAGAGTTCTTTGAGGAACTGCAGCTCAAAATATTAACCACTTCTCTGTACCATCTGAAGTGAATAGACAAGCATAATACACCAACATAACGGTCTTGCTCCATCTCGAGAAGAGGCTAGAGCACTCAAAAGGTAATTGGGAAAACAAAGTTACTAGGAGTTCTTTAGGAACATCAAACCATCGTGAAGTCAAGCACTGGCAAGACCACTTTCTCTCTAATATATGGCATAGAAGTCCTAATACCGATAGAGATTAAAGGACCCAACCTTCAGGTCACTACAAATTATAATAGAGATAATGATGAGCAATACAACAGAAGTTAGATCTACGAGAAGAACATAGAGAAATATCCGTTGTAAGAATGGCTTTTGAAAAAAAAATAACAGAGAGATATTACAACCATATATCTAAGCTTCAACACATCAAAGTGGGAGATTGGGTACTAAGGAAGGTGATGTTGAACACAAGAAACTCGAATTAAATAGAAATTAGGACTGGGGTGAGAAGATACACATAAGGTGATTGACATCACGGGCAAGGGTGCTTACCAACTACCGAATGACAATAACCAACCTCTTTGCAACAATTGGAATGTACGACACCTCAAATGATACTACTTTTGAATTCACAAGCACCTCTTTCTTTCCAACAAATCGCACTACACTTTTTTTCTTTTAACCGATTTCACCCACTCAAGTTTCCAGTAAGGTTATTAATGAGGTAAGCACCAAGCAAGTTAAAAAGAAAGGAATAAACAACAGGTACTATCGAAGAAGAGCTTCTGAAAACTACAAACCAAGGACTAGCCAAACAACCCCCTAGAGGTCCACAGGGAAACATTGAAAACTCATTTAACTTTGCATGGGTTAGCGCATTTCATTAATGATAACTCAGACTCTGTAAGAAGCATCTCCATAATAGAAATTATTCAACAAATGAACAAGAGTTTCGTGCCAGATCAGACATTATTAAGACTTATTTGTAAATTCACGCATCCTCAAAAGTTTAACCTAATAAATAAAATGTCCCAAACATCACATTTAACATAAGTGGAAGGCATAGTTGAAAATGTCCCAAAAAGTGTTGAAAATGTGATGAATTCTCACATAAAGGTCACGACCTAAACCTACAAAGAATGTGTACAAAAAATACATAATGTGCCAATACTAAGGCACATAAGCCTCAGAGAGACGATGGATAAAGAAAAGATCCCCAAAAATACAAAATTGTTGGGTAGGTGGCTGTCTTCGCCCATCACAAAAGACCATCATAAATAAAAATAAGAGATTTCAAACCTAAAATTGTAACAAACAAAGGAAATTCAGTTAGAGGCTGAATAAAGGGTATTACAATAAAAAAAACATGATGTCTCAAATATCTATTAAACAAAACTAAAGAAAACTACATGAGGATCACAATTAAGTAATGATGGTGGAATACTTGAGACTGGATTAAGACTCATCTAAGCCACCGTCCTTGGATAAGTCACTAGTAGAAAAAGCTAAATCCTCAAGGGTTATGGAATGAGATCCATTGGTGCCCGTGATACCACAGCCCTACTGATTTCCCATTCCTAAAACAAGGGAGTTCTCTTGAATAAGCTTCGAGGATAGAAGACACATTTTCATATTTAATTTTCTTCCCTTACATGCCATCAATGTTTTCTTCAATATCTTTCTCTCTTTCTCACTAAGCCTTGCATATAAGAATAAAAAGAACTCATTGCACCTCTCAGAGCTCTAGCCATGATCCTAATAGATGTCGTTTTGATAGAGCTCTTCTCAATCAAGAAAGCTAGGTGGGTTACTCCCCCTCTTTAAAGACACGTCCAGATCTACAAACTCGAGCACAAGCTGAGCACAGAGTAAGTCCAGATAAAGAGAAACTAAGCATTGGATTTTGCTAGTCCCTCTCAGCAGCATAATAACTCTCGGGGGCATAAGCTTGGTCCTAAAGAGCCTCAACTTTTCCCTACAGCTTCTCAACCTTCTCCATAAGGGTCACCAGTTCCTAGATAAGGGCTCTATAATTAAAGATGAGTAAGATAAGGCCTCAAACATAATAAGGTACCCTTTTAAAAAACAAAAAGGATCAATATAGCTAAAGAGGTAACAATTTCCCAAAAAGAGCAAAAAAAGAGCTAGGCATTATTACCCGAGAAAAGTAGAAGAAGAGGGCTTGACTCAAAGTAACATGATCCTCGATATTTTTTAATCCTTAAAGAATTTGCTCAACATCGATTGGCAGGATGCGAGTATGATGATGGTAAGTAATCTTTATACTTATCAACCCAATGGTAAGATGAAGTAAAACTCATAACTACAATTCCATTCTTCTAGAATTTGAGAATTCGATAGAAATAAAAACACACTTATCAACCCAATGATGGTAAATCTCATCAAGACTAAATAAAACAATGTGTTTCACCTTCACGCAGATGGTAAGAAGTTTTTCTCAAACAAGGCAAGGGTAATAAAGCAAAATCAGATGATCCAATGAAAAGAAAAGGTCCAGGTTCCTAGCAATAATGAGGAGACATAAAACGACTCTTCAAACTATGGGATGCACCTAGGCAAGTGAGCATCTGTATTTCTCATAAAATTGTAGGGTAAAACTAAGCATCATTTTGCATCCCAAATCCATTTAGAAGGGATAAGTATAGGTCGCAACAAACCAGGCCTATTACTTTAAGCCTTTTTGCTAGGAAGGGAGGATCAAATGACAAAGCTAGCATGCCATCCATAGTTACACTTGATTATAAGAATGTCACTATCACATATGTCGAAGGTTATGAAAGAAACAAAATAGATTTGTGACTCTCTGTTCTCATCTGCAAAGACTAGCCGATGGAAATCTCTCATCTCATGATTAGGTCCCTTTTCTTGAAACCCTGAATTAAAGAAATCTTCTCACTTCTCTTGTTGGGATACATTGTACTCTTGAAATAGGATGAAAGACCATTTCTCCATGGGTGAAAAGAAGGTGTCCTTTGAGTTCATGTGGAGGAAAGCGAGTGACTTTGACATAAGAAAAAATAAAAAAATATAAAGTAGTACCAATAGAAAGAGAAAAAGTGAGTTGGGGTGTTCTAGGAAAATAAAGAAGATTCAAATGCAAGAAAGCTACTCTTTGGTTATAGAAAGAGTTTAAATAAAGGGAAGCAATAATTTCTTTTTAGAGGGAGATGTAAAAAGTAGACATGTGTCGAAGTCATGACCGACTTGATGAGATGGTCCCGGGATGAAAAAAAGAGAGACTAGCCTCTGATTTTTCGTCGAAAAGATGCATGAGTTGGCAGCATCCTACTTCTCGATAGCGTCTAGGCTAAGCCATGGAAAAGACAATAGGACTAGCTTTATGGACAAAGGTCCTTGAAGGTTGTTGAAAGAAGTGATAGGCCTATCACAGTCAAATAACTTGAAGAGGTTCATAAATGTGGTACTTTCAGCTGGACTCCCCACCTGATTAAATTTTGAGAGTAACACCATACAAAAAAAGGCACCATTGTGGCAATGATAAGGATGACGTAGAGGAAAGATAGAAGATAGTGGTTAGCACCTCCAATAAATAGGACACTTGTAAATGCATCATTTGCTATAGTACTATAGGGACCGCTTAAGAAAACCCATTTTGAAGGCTTACTAGTTATTCATTGAACCCTATAAATAGGGATCTCCCAATTTAGGATCATCTTGAATCAGAATCTTAGCAATATAATACACTTTTTTGTGTGATCTTTAAGATATGATGCCTTTCCTTAACTCTTATCTGTGTGTTCGTGCTCTCAAGGAATCCTCACTAATGCAGAACGTTGTTTAGGACCTGTTTATTATCTTTATTTTGCTTTGCTTTCCTTACATTTTAAACAATATCTCGCACTATATAAAAAAATAATTCATTGTAATAAATGCAAATAGAGTTAGACTTAATGTGTCATTTTTAGGGTTAACAACCTTCGTGTCTCTTTGATAAAGTTATATTACAAACCTATAATGAAATGTACTTAATACTAATTTTGTATAGTAACCTTTTTTCTGTTCTGAATTTTTGATAAATACCATTCGATATGATGCACAAACCTAAGATAAGTGAAATGTATGTTCCTATACATGTTAAAATTGATCAAATAAGATGACAGTAATAAAAATAAGATCTTGATGTAACATATGCCAAAGACCTCTCTATTCATTTGAAAAGAATCATGTATTGAACTTATTTTCAACGATCACAAGCAGTTCGTGAGGAAAAATCACTCTTTTTCTCTATAATTTGTGGGAATTTGGATTGTAAAAAGCTTCTGGATTAGGTTTTGGGGTTTTTCTCTTTTCTACTCTAGAGAGAAGCAGAATTAATATAGTGGAAGAGTACTGTGTGCAACACGAGCTCACATGGGACAGTTATATATAGTACAATAGAGACAAGGCAAGTGGTGTACGTGTGGTTTTGTCTCTTTTATGGGTTTACCCCATGCATTTATTCCTTCTTACTTTTAATTTCCAACAATCTTCATCCATTATATTTTTACTTCTTTAGTAAAGTTAGTACAAACATAATATAAAACTTTATTTAAAAGGTAAAATGTACTACGTATAAATAATAAAATTAAATGTGTTTTTATAATTATTTATATTCAACCTCATAAATTAAGTCATAAACCTTTTTTTGATATATTTAGGAACAGTGACAGAGCTACATTTTTGGTCAAGGGTGTTCATACTTTTAGAATCGAGGGGTGATAAAAAAAAAAGAAAAGCATGGCATGGAATGAATTATTGTGCAACAACATATCCAGAGTAATCTCATAAATGGAGTTTGGGAAGGCTAGTATGTACACATATAATGTTCATGAAAAATTATCCTGACCTTAGGATTCAAATCTGAAGAAGAATTTGTGGAGGAAGTGAGAGAATCACTGTAATACCCCAGAAAATTTTTCGTTGAAATTTTGTGCGTAAACGTGTTGGGTTCTATCTTCTAGAATGAATTATAAATTTTTCGTGCGGAATGTCTTAGATTATGACCCACCATTGTGTAGAGTATCAAATAAACTTTCCAACAATATGTGGATCATCCAAAACGGACACCCGAGCGACGAGTTATGAACATTCCGATCGAACCGTGAATAGTAAAACGTGTAGGAAAAAAATACTGAGGCCTGACGTATTTTTTTTCTCCAACTTTAAATGATCATAACTTCTTGTACATAATGATCTGGGTGATCTACTATATATCAACAGAAAGCTCTACGAGTCCTCTTTCCGATGAAATTAATTTCATCCAATTTTTCTATCGGAGCAAGAAGTTATGGTCGATCTACTTCAGCCTATCAAAAGTGAATTTTTGGGTTAACTTCAAACGATCATAACTCCTCGTACACAATGATCTGGGTGAGATACTATATATCAACGGAAATATATGAGAGTCCTCTTTTTAATGAAATTGGTTTCATCCAATTTAGATATCGGAGTAAAACGTTATAGTTGATCTACTTCAGACTATCAAAACAGTCCACCAAAGGACAGATTCGAGAATTATTTGATTTTTAGGGGCGTTTTGGTCATTTCCCCTCACCCAAAATTCGTCCAAACCCTATATTAAAGCCTATTAGAAGCATTATATGTTATATTTCATCAAATTTCCTCAAAAAGAAAACCCTAAGCTCCTACATCCAACTTCAAGAACCTCTAAAGTTCACCATTAATTCTGCAAATTTATTCAAGATTCCAAGTTCCTAGTTCAAGAACTCCAAGAACCATCATTCAAAGGCACGATTAAGATCTCAAAAATGAGTATCGGTCTAAAGTTCATCATTCAAGGTATGTGGAGTTTTTCAACAAGAACTCTCTTTCGTTCTTGTACCCAAAAGTAATTTTCTTTACGAAGATATGATTTTTATATGTTTATTATGATTTTGGAGCATGAACTTATATTCTATCTTGGTTATCTTGAGATTATGATGTTTATGACTTTGAAAAGTTGAATTTATATAAAATTATGACTTAAAGCATGATGCTCGAAAGAAATTTACTATTATTTTGATATTTGGGTCTTGAACCCCATTTGAAATTGTGTCTTTGAAAAAATGTGTGCTATATGCACGTTGATGTTGAATATTTGAGATGTTTTGAATGATTTGATCTTTTGGTCGTGAATGGGTTATTTTAAACTCGACTGTGAAAGAAATTCACGTTTTTATTGATTATGATAAAGGGGTAGCAAATTGGCTCCCAATGAAAATTATTGAAGTGTTTATTGTGGATTTTCTTTAATGTGAGACTGAGGCTGATTTAAATTTCTGAGCTAAGTCCGGGAGTAATCTTTAGCACCGAGTGGGAGGTATAAAGTGACCTTACTTCCCTAGAACTACGTGCCCTCGTAGGACGTGAGCCTGAGGCTAATTTATATAGTGATCACTAGTGTTTTTGAATTGATACTGGAAGTCCTACTCCGATAGCAAGGATAGGACGGCTCTCCCCAACATGGATTGTACGTTGGACTCCATGTAGCTCACATGGTTTATGTCAGTTATAGGATCTCCCAAAGTGTGTGTGTGTTTCCTTGTGTCTATGGTGAACGGTGAAGTAATTTGAAAGTAGAATTGTGAAAGTTATTCTTTCGAAAGATTTAAATGATATTTACATTATGAGAATTGATATTCTTGATGAACTGAAAGTGATTGACAAATTATATGATGACTCACATGTGTTATTATACTTATTTCATCCTCTCATGATTATGATAATTTTCTTTGGGCTATGTGAGTCTTTCATACATCCTACATATTTCTTATAAATATTTATGGTGATGATGTTTATACAATTGCATACACCTCCATATGCTCAGTATTTTTCCATGGTACTGACCCACATATTCGTATGTGGGCTACATTTTCTCGAAATGTAGGTATAAGGTATAGTCGCACCTTCGGATCCAGTCAGTTCATGGTATCCAGTCAGCAGGTGATATGTCCTTTTGATTCAAGGGCTTGGGTTAGTTATGCAGAGTTATAGTGTTGTATTTTCTTTATTCAGTTGTATTGAGTTGGGGTAGTCGAGAGTCATGACCCGGCTACCTACAGTCAGTACTAGTAGAGGCTTCATAGACAGTCAGTAGAAGTTGATGTATTTTGTTTCAATTTTAGTTGTAAAGGCAGAATTGTAATCCTATAAAATTCCATTTTTGTATCGATCAGATTCAGAAAAGAGTTAATTTCTGCTGATTTGTATGGATTTGTATTTTTATTCAGTTGCTTATGAGTTATGCCAGTAGAAGGGTTAGCTTGGGGTCACTTGTGACCCTAAGCACCGTGTGACATCTCGGGACCCGATTTCAGGGCGTTACACTCATTAAGTGAAATTGATAAAGAGAAATCGCAACTCTAACTCATATTAATTCTCTATTCAACTAAAATCTCAAAGGCCATCATTTTTCCTTTTCATATCAAATCAACAAGTATTCCAAAAAATCTTAAAAAATAACTAACAAAATAATATGGGTTAAACTAAGAATATGAAATAAGACAAATATGTCAACTGGTAACTTCATCGAGACATAGCAAAACATATTTGACACATAGTGTAAGAAAATGATTCCCTATTTTAAGCTAAATCATAGATACATTCGACGAGGCTTCATCTCTTGAAGTGTCATTATAATAGACTCATTTAAGACATCTTTAAATACTTTTTTTCTACATAAGTCACTATGAAACCATCTAAGAATTCATCATCCATTCAATTCCACAAGTCATTTTTGATGTACTTCATCATCAAAAAAGGTCTTTCAACTCTACAAGTCATTATTGATGTACTTCATTATTGAAAAAGCTCTTTCAGCTGATGTAGTGGCAATGGGAAGAATCAAAGCAAACTTTACCAAAAGAAATACAAGAGAATAGTTTAAATGCTTCTTTGTCTCAACTAACTTTGTTGAAAGTTCCCCAAGTCCACCCAAATTAGAGAATCTTTTATCAATATCACGAAAATTAATAATGTAATTGACAAGTTGATTCTCAAGATCTCTCATCTTGAATTCATCAAAGGCATCAGGGATATAATTTATCCTTTCTAACTATCTTTTTATGTCAAAGCTAGAAAATTAATCAATTGAATTCAAGAAAGCAAGTCCATTAAGAAAATCACTCATAACCTCATTGAAATGATGGTCAAGTTCTTATAGCTGTCAATCAATTATTTTATAAAAGACATCCACACAGTATTGGCGCAAAGTAGTATAATTAACTACTTTACATTGTAATCTCCCAAAATTAACATATGGATCATCATAATTGGGTAATTGAATGTTATGCTTGACACAAAATGCATCCACCTTTTCTCTAAGTGAATCTCATCGAATATTTTTTAAGAGAGAATTCCATTCAGTTCTCTTAAAGCTTGTAATCTTTTCTTTGCACCTTTACAAGAATCATGACATTTGCAATATCCAACTCTTTTTTTTGTAATGATACACTATGTAATGGCCCCCGGGTCATTTTACATTTTTGCTTATTTTCATTGTTTAGAGCCTTCCTATAGCTGCTGCAAGACATTTATGACTAGCTGGAGCTGACAGTTCAGTTATCAGGCAGTTTGTTTGGTTTTTAGATCTAATTACCTATTTTGAAGACTTCGCTGGTTAAAATTAGCTACTGGACAAAAATTTATGTCAAACAACCTAGTATTTCAATTCTAACAGTTCCAAAAGCTCTAGAACAACAATTTTAGGCTAGGTAGCAGTAATGACTCTTAGGGTCATTTTCTATATTTTTACTTATTTTCATCATTAGATTTTTTCCATAGTTGTCCTAAGTCATTTATGATTTGCTGGGATTGACAGTACGATTACCGGGTATATTGTGTAAGACCCCGCAAAATTCTAAGCTTAACTCAGTCCGTTAAAGCTTGAAAAGAGGTTCCGGACTTAGAAATTTCAGCAAAGTGTTTATACTTAGAAGTATTTTAGCCTTCGTAAGTTGGAGATCCTATTTCATGACCCTTATTACCTTAAAGTATCAATTTTTAGGTTTATTCATGACCAGGAATGTCAGTAGGTCACTTTGAGTGAGTTTTAAATTTTTTGGACCTGGTTTGAACCATGTTCAGGTGACCAAAATAGTGGGTCGACGCGTCGCATCGCTCATCACATCGACAGATAATTTTTCCCCAATTTTAAGTGCAATTTTAGTGAACCAACATAAACTCGATGCGACACATTGGTCATCACTTTAATGCCATCGACGCGACGTGTCGGTCTGCGTGTCACTAGACACATTTTCAATCATTAAAAGCCCGCGTCCAGAGGGGTAATTGGGTCATTTTACACCCATATTCAGTCCTAAAAACACGAGATTGAGTCATCATTCTAAGGGCTAAAACACTCACTTTCTCTCAAATTCTCTCAAGAATAAACCCTAACCCATCAAAGTCAAGATCAAGATTCAAGAAATTCACCATCAATCTTCAGTAATTCAAGCACCAACGTATGTTAGGTGTTCATCCAAGGGTTTTCTTCCACCCTTGGAGTTCGAGAACCTCTTTTTAAAACCTTAAGTTTGTTGATTTCATGAATTCCATGTTGGGCTTGAATGTATTCATGATTATGATGTTAATTAAGTTGCTAATTCATGATTTATACAAAATTCATGTAAATTTATTTGACATGTATGTAGTATGATGTGAATTCATGTTAAAGCCTTTGAATTTGTAAGTTGGGATTGGAAATCATGATGTCTATATGTTGATTAATATTATGTGCATAAATTATGTTCCCCAAGTGTTTGATAAATTGCTCATGTGGATTAAATGGGGAAATATTGACATGCTAGCATATGTACAAACTTATATCTTACAAGTGTTTTATAAAATGTCTTTATGAATGAGTCATGAACATTATAATGCTTTTCAAGATCATGTTATGCCTTACTTTTCATGTTATCGAGTCCTGGGGGTATCTAATACCCGACAGTCTAGATGTTTACCTAGAATTACATTAGCTTCAGAATAGTCTCAGTAATGTCACGTACAGTAGCATTCAGTCAGTACAAAACTCAGTATATCCAGTCAGTAAATAGAACTCAGAACCTTCAATCAGTTATAGCACTCAGTAAACTCAGTCCAGTTTAGTCAGTCAACACGATCAGTAACAGTTCAGTCTAGCCTAGAACAGTTTAAAAATCAGTTCAGTTTCTATTCAGTTGGGAGTAGGATTCAGCACCGAGTGAACCAAGGGATGGGGGTATTCCTATCAGTAAAGGGTTTAACCCTTAGTAGCAATCCCTGTATTATAGAATTACGTCTCCAGCGTAGGTTGAGATGTCCTCCTGCCTATCTAGGGTTTATACATCATGTACGCATTTTTCTGCCAATGAGGGTTGACGAAAGAGCTTCCAGTCAGAGAGAGTTAACTCATAGCCATTATTAGTATCCCTTAGCAAGGTGCTAACACCCTTCCAACAGAGGTCACCAATTAGACCCCAACTCAGTCATACTCGGGGTATGTTGGTTAGATGAACACTCCCTCAGTTTTAATTTCAGACCTAGTATAAAACCTCAGTTCAATTTCAGAATCAGGACTGTCAGACACAGTCACCTAGCTCAGTATAGAACTCAGTTCAGTTATATAGAATCAGGACTGTCAGAGTCACCCATCAGTTGTTCACCAAATTCAGTAAGTGTGAATTTTGGCTATGGTCAGTAGCTTTCCTTGGCCACATAGTTTTCGGTGACGGCATTAGAGTGGATCCTCAAAAGACTAAAGAAGTAAGAAAATGGCCCAGACTCATCTCTCTATTAGATATCAGGAGTTTCTTGAGTTTTGCTAGCTATTACCGATGGTTTGTTAAAGGATTTTCGTCCATTACATCCCCCATGTCCTGATTGACTCAGAAGAAAGTCAAATTCCAGTGGTCAGATTCTTATAAGAAGAGTTTTCAGGAGTTAAAGACTCAACTCACTACAACCTCAGTTTTATGGTATATTGCAATACTTCTAGAGTTGGTTTGGGTGTTTTTTGATGTAGAGAGGTACAGTCATAGCCTATTCCTCTAGATAACTTAAGCCTCATGAAAAGAATTATCCAACTCATGTCTTGAGTTAGCAGCTGTGGTGTTTGCCTTATAGATTTGGAGGTATTATTTAAATGGGGTACATGTTGATGTGTTCATAGACCATAAGAGCCTGCAGTATGTGTTCTCTCAGAAAGATCTGAACCTACGCCAGAGAAGGTGGTTAGAGTTGTTGAAAGACTATGATATGAGCGTCCTGTATCATCTGGAAAAATCTAATGTAGTGGTTGATGCTCTCAGTAGGATGTCTATGGGTAATGTTGCTTACGTGGAGGATAATAATAAGAAGTTAGTTTAGAAAGTTCATCAGCTTACCTGACTAGATGTCCGCTTAGTTGATTCAGTAGAGGGAAGTGTGTGGGTGCAGAATAGTTTAAAATCATCTCTAGTTTCCAAAGTAAAGGAAAAGCAGGAAAGAGATCCCAATTTAGTCAAGTTGAAAGAGTCAGTCAGAGATCAGAAAGTAGAGGTTTTCTCCTAAGGGGAAGATGGTGTGTTGCATTGCCAGGGTCACCTATGTGTGTCATGTGAAGATGAATTGAGGCAACAAATTCTTGTAGAAGCGCACGGTGCGCGTTACTCTATTTATCCAGAGGTCACTAAGATATACCATAATTTACAGGAGGTCTATTGGTGGAGTGGGATGAAGAGAGACATTACAGAGTTTATGGCTAAGTGCTTTACATGTCAGCAGGTTAAGATTGAGAACCAAAAACCTAGTGGTTCCATGCAAGAGTTTAGTATTCCCACGTGGGAAGTGGGAGGAAGTGAACATGGTCTTTGTGATGGGTTTGCCCCATACTCGTCATCAACATGATTCAATTTAGGTCATTATAGATAGGATGACCAAATCAGCTCATTTATTACCAGTTCATACCTCTTATCCAGCCTAAGACTATAGCAAGATCTATGTTAGAGAGTTGGTCAGATTGCATGGAGTTCCGTTGTCCATCATCTTATATAGAGGTACGCAATTCACCTCTCATTTCTAGAAAGCCTTACAAAAGGGTCTTGGTACCCAAGTTCACCTCAGTACAACCTTCCACCCTCAAACAGATGGTCAAGCAGAAAGGACCATTCAGACTTTGGAAGATATGTTAAGGGCGTGCTATTTACTTTAAGGGTAGTTTGGATGACCACTCGCCCTTGATTGAGTTCGCATATAATAACAGTTATCATTTTAGCATTCAGATGACTCCGTTTGAGGTGCTTTATGGAATGAGATATAGATCTCTTATTGGTTGGTTTGAAATGGGTGAGGCCTTAGTGGTAGGGCCTAACTTGGTATTTGATACCTTAGAAAAATTTTAGTTGATCAAGGAAAGGTTTAAGACAGCTCAGAGCCAACAGAAATTGTATGCAGATGTGCAAAAAAAGGATCTCAAGTTTGAGATTAACCACTATGTGCATTTGAAAATCTCACCTATGAAAGGGGTGAAGAGGTATGGCAAGAAGGGAAAACTCAGTCCCCGATATGTTGGTCCTTACCGAATTCTCAGTCATTCCGGAAAGGTAGCTTACGAGCTTGAGTTGCCTTCAGACTTAGCTTTAGTACATCCAATGTTTTATGTCTCATTTTTTATGAAGTGCATAGGAGACCCAGTAGTTATAGTCCCTATAGAGGGTATAGATGTTCAGAACAGTCTCTCTTATGAAGAGATCCTAGTAGAAATCCTCGATCATCAGGTTCGCAAACTGAGGAACAAAGAAGTTCCACTAGTCAAAGTTCTTTGGTAGAATCAGTCCGTTGAGGGAGATACTTGGGAAGCAGAAGCAGATATGCAAACCAAGTATCCTTACCTCCTCTCCGTAAACTCAGACTCGGCTTAAGGTAACAGTCTTTCTTTAATTTGCTCAGTTCCATGTTCAATTACAGTTACAAATTTGGTATTCATTACTGTTGCATATCATATTCATGATAGTCATGTATTCATGAATCAGTTCAACCATGTACTCATGCATTAGATATGCATGTTTAGTTTGAAAATTCAGCTTATCAGTAGTTTCAGTCAGGTATTCCATGCATCAGATATGCATGTTCAGTGTGAGCTCAGTCTATTAGTGTTTCTTAACTTAGTCAGTCTTATTTGAGGATGAATGTTTCCAAGGGGGAGATATTGTAAGACCCTACAAAATTCTAAGCTTAACTCAGTTCGTTAAAGCTTGAAAAGAGGTCCCAGACATAGAAATTCTAGCTAAGTGTTTATACTTAGAAGTAATTTAGCCTTCATAAGTTGGCGATTCTATTCCACGGCCCTCATGACCTTAAAGTATCGATTTTTAGGCTTATTCGTGATCAGGAATGTCAGTAGGTCACTTCGAGTGAGTTTTGGATTTTTCAGACCTCGTTTGAACCATGTTCAGGTGACCAAAATAGTGGGTCGACACGATATCGATGTGTCGCATCGCCAATCGCATCGACAGATAATTTTATCCCAGCTCTCAGTGCAATTCCAGTAAACCAGCATGAACTTGATGCGGTGCGTCGATCTGTGCGCATCACTGTATATATTTGCAGTCATTAAAAGCCCTCGTCTAGAGGGGTAATTGGGTCATTTTCACCTGAATTTAGTCCCAAAACACAATATTAAGTCATTCTTAGGGCTAAAACACTCACTTTCTCGCAAATTCTCTCAAGAACAAACCCTAGCCCATCAAATTCAAGATCAAGATTCAAGAAATTCACCATCATTCTTCAGGAATTCAAGCACCAAGGTATGTTAAGTGTTCATCCAAGGGTTTTCCTCCACCCTTGGAGTTCAAGAACCTCTTTTTAAAACTTCAAGTTTGTTGATTTCATGAATTCCAGTTTGGGCTTGAATGTATTTATGATTATGATATTAATTAAGTTTCTAATTCAAGATTTATACAAGATTCATGTACATTTATTTGACATATGTGTAATATGGTGTGAATTCATATTAAAACCCTTGAATTTGTAAGTTTGGATTGGAAATCATGATGTCTACATGTTGATTAGTATTATGTGCATAGATTATGTTCTCCAAGTGTTTGATAAATTGCTCATGTGGATTAAATGAGGAAATCATGACATGTTAGCATATGTACAAGCTTATATTTTATAAGTGTTTGATAAAATGTCACTATCAATGAGTCATGAACATTATAATGCTTTCCAAGATCATGCTATACCTTACTTTTTATGTTATATAGTCCTAGGGGTATCTAATACCCGACAATCTAGTTGTTTATCTATAATTACATTAGCTTGAGAATACTCTCAGTAATTTCACATACAGTTGCATTCAGTTAGTAAAAAACTCAGTATATCCAGTCAACAAATAGAACTCAGAACCTTCAATCAGTTACAGTACTCAGTGAACTCAGTCCATTTTAGTCAGTCAACATGATTAGTAATAGTTCAGTCTAGCCTAGAATAGTTTAGAAATCAATTCAGTGTCCATTCAGTTGGGAGTAGGATTGTAATACCCCGTATTTCTACCTGGCTTGAAATCATCCTAAAAATGTTAGAAAATTACTTTGGAAAATGAATCCACTTTTATACACATGGAATTTTTAAGATTTTCACTTTTTTTCATGCGAAAAATTCAATAAGCTTTCTATCGATATAAGATTCGCCTAAATCCGATAATCGGGTAAGAAGTTATGACTATTTCAAGTTTCCGCCGTAAAATAGAGCCATATTAGCCAGTGGCACGTCACGCCACAACAGAAAATGACATTTGTCAAATTCCAGTAGGGATCCGCGATAGTGGCGCATCACGCCAAACTTCTAGGTTGCAAATGAAGTGGCAACGCGATGGCTCCGCATCGCACCATTCCCTAATTTCCCAGTTGTCAAATTCCAGTGGTCGAGAAATTTTCACCAATTTTAAAAGATGCGTCCAGGATTAAAAGGGTTAATTTCCCACCCCTATTTAAACCCAATAACGCATGATTTAGCCATTCTTCACCCAAAATATATTAGTTTCACTCAATTTTCTCTCAAGAACTAACTAGGATTTCAATTGGGGATTTAATTTCAAGAAAATCTCTCCATCAATCTTTGCTAGATCAAGAACTAAGGTATGCGTTGTATTGATTTATGGATTCCTTTCATCCATAAATATCAAGAACCCTATTTCAAATTATGAATCATGATTATTATGTTGTGGGTTGCTCAAGTTATGTGATGGTTGTTGTTTGATTCCCAAGTTGGGATTCTTATGTGAAATTATGAAAGCTACATTAGCATATAAATTGAAATCCATGAATTTGGTGGTTTATGATTTGTGATATTTGATGATTTCACCTATGCCTTAAGTTGTGCATGTAAGGTGTTTGATAAAATGCCTAAAGGGATATAAATTATGCACTATAGCTAAATTATGACCCAAATGACAATGTATGCTTTAACCTTATGTTCAAAATGACTTCCATTTTATTCTCATATATTGAAATTGTTGTTGGATTGCTCATGAGTTAGCCCTACGAAATTATGCTATGTATACATGTTATCTTATTCACGTACCAAGAAATATCTCTAATTATTGTGTTATGGATTGTTGATGTTGGTCACGTATTCAAGGATGTCATGCCTTGTCAGTTTCCCTCTATTGATTCCTGAGGGTACTTGTACCCGACAAGTTAGCTGTATGCCTAGAGCCAGTGTCATGTTTTCACAATATCCTCAGTCAAGCCATGGTCCATAGAACTCAGTCAGTCTTGTGACTCAGGAAAGCTCAATAATTTAGTAATCTCAATAGTATTTCGTCAGTTAACGGAACTCCATGAATTTAGTCTAGTCCAGTTCAGTTAATTATGTTCAGTGTTTATTCAGATGGGAGTAGGAATTAGCACCGAGTGAACCCAAGAATGGGAACTCACTTGTTATATGAGGGTGTGATTCTTAGAAGCAATCCTTGCGTTCCAGAACTATGTAGCCAGCATAGGTTGAGACATCATAGCCTGCTATATGAGGGTAGATGAGGCGGCTTAACCTGTTATATGAGGGTTCCTACCGTTCTCACTAGAGTTACCTATTATATAAAGGTTACTCATAGATTGTCCTTACCAGTGGCACGGTATTGACTCCCTTCCAATTGGGGTTACAAATTGAACCCCAACTCAACCATAATGGCATATTAGGGGCATGTCGGTTAGATGACTACTTTCCACAACTTTGGTTACAGAATTAGGACTATCGGATACAGCTATTCAGTAATAGAACTCAGATAGTTCTACAAAATTCAGGGTTGTCAGATACAATAAACTCAGAATAGTGCGGAACTCAGCTGGTTCCATCAGAAACTAGACTGTCAGATACAATCGCTCAGTATCAGTTATTTTAGTTGTACAATTATCAGTATCTCATGTTATCATTACTCAGACTCAGTAATCCTGTTATCACGACCCTAGTTACAGTAATTATGTATTCATGTATGTATTCTCACGTTCATATTATTCAGTCAGTTAGTATAGATCATGCATGTAAACCCTTTGGATTCAGCCTACCTCACATGCATACCAGTACATTCAAAGTACTGACGCATTTGCGCTATGATGTCTTATACCATAGGTTTAGAAGAACGAGCTCCAGAGCATCAGTAATATTCCAGTCTCCACAGTCAGAGTTAGCAGTGAGTCCTCATCTATCGAAGACATGATCATTTCTTTATTATCTCATTAATTAGTTTATTAGTTAGAGTTAGTTGGAGACATGTCCCAACATCTCCTTATTCAGACAATTATATTTTAGAGGCTCTTCAGACTATAGTATGTTTAGACAGTTTTGTTTTGGGCATTTATACCCCATCCCAGATGTTATATTTTATCAGATATTATGTTATAGTTTGAACCTTATGGCCTTTCAGTTCATGTTTCCTCATTATACAATATATCATGCATTATACAGGCATAGATATCAGTCATGGTTTAGCTTGTGGTCCTTCGGAGTCATGAGCATCGTTTAGCATTCTGGGTACCAGATTCGGGGCGTTACAAGGATTCATCACTGAGTGAACTCAGGGATGAGGGCATTCCTGTCTGTAAAGGGTTTGACCCTTAGTAGCAATCCCTATGTTACAGAACTACATATCCAACGTAGGTTGAGAAGTCTTCCTGTCAGTCTAGGGTTGATACATCTCATACGAGTTTTCCTGCCAGCGATGGCTAACGAAAGAGCTTCCTGTCATAGAGGGTTAACTCATAGCCATTGTTAATATCCCTTGGCAAGGTACTAACACCCTTCCAACTGGGGTCACAGGTTGGACCCCAACTCAGTCATACTAGGGGTATGTCAGTTAGATGAACACTCTTATAGTTTCAGTTTCAGACTCAGTATAAAACCTCAGTTCAGTTTCAGAATCATGACTGTCAGACACAGTTACCCAGCTCAGTATAGAACTCAGTTCAGTTCTATAGAATTAGGACTGTCAGAGTCACTCAGTATACAATAATTCAGTATCAGTAAACTCAGATATCAGTCATTCAGTTATCAAAATTCAGTACCCAGTATTAATACGAATCTCAGTTATAGCATGCGCAGTTATGAGCATGTCATTACATATTCAGTATTTACAGTAGTGTCAGATATTCATATATTCTCAGTCGGTTATATTCATGTTACTCAGTTAGTCATTGATTATGCATATGAACCCATTCATACCAGCCTACCTCACTTAGCATACCGGTACATTCAAAGTAGAGTAAATACATAATTACACCATTGATCTTGTCCGAAATTTTCAAAAAGACACCTAAACTTTAACTTCAACCTATTACCCCACGAATCTTCTTTATTTCGTTGCAAATACACTATTTTGACCCTCTACGTGTATACACGCGCCACAAATGCGTGAAAAGGCAAAAATTGACTTTTTTAACCAATTAGAAGCTGCCACGTGTAAATAATTTAATATATAATTTATACTCTTTTTTTAAAAAATATTTATTTATTTTAAAAAATTATTTCATAAACCCCCACCCCACCCACGCAACCCCACTCATCCACCATTGTCTTCTTCTCCAACTTCTTTTTCATCACCATAACTCAACAACAACATCAATTACAACAACAATAATATCAATTAAAGCAACAACAACAACATCAATTAAAGAAACAACAATAACATCATCATCACCATAATTTAAAAAATGAAATTTATGTACAATCTCCATTTTAATATAGCTTTAAGCTCCATTTTAATGGAGGGAATTGGATGGGAATGGGGGAGGGAGGTGTTGGACGGGGTGGTGGTGGGGAGGTAGGGTGGGGTCATGAATAAAAATAAAGCTTAAAGCTCCATTAAAATGGAGATTGTACAGGAGCTTTAAGCTTTATTTTAATGGAGAAAACTGGACGCGAGATGAGGAAGGAGTTATTGGACCTGGATGCAGGAAGGGGGGGCTATTGGACGTGGGGTGGGGTAGGGTGGGGGAAGAGGGGGTGATAAATTAAATAAAAAGGAAAAATATTATTAAAAAAATAAATGAAATTAAAAATATTTGACACGTGGAAACACCTGATTGGTGTGTGCATTCACTCTCTTTATTGTGACTGAGATTCAGTAAAAAATGGTGTATTTGCAACGAAATAAAGAAGAATCATGGGGTAATAGGTCGAAGTTAAAGTTTAGATGTCTTTTTGCAAAACTCGAACAAGATCAGTGGGGTAATTATGTATTTACTCTTCAAAGTAATGACGCATACCTTTTTTTTGAGTTATGATGTATTATATCATAGGTTCAGATACACGGGTTCCTGACCCTACCTAGCAGCCTAGATTATTAGTAGCAGATTTAGTGGTGAGTCCTCATAGTTTGAGGACAGAGTTGTTATTTCAGCATTTTCAGTATATTATCAGTAGTCGGGGTTAGTTGGGGACTTATCCCATCAACTCCATTTTTTAGATAGTTCAGTTAAAGGTTTTCCAGACTAGATTATTTTAAACAATTATTCAGTTTTCAGATATAATTGTAAGATGTTTAGTAGTAGTGTTTATGTATCAGTATATGATTCAGTTTTGAACCTTATAGCAATTTCCACCTAATTTCCATATTATACAGTATTATTATTCAGTGATTGCGGCAGGTACCAGTCATGGGTTAGCTTATGGTCCTTTGGGATTATGAGCATCGTGTAGTATCTGGGGTACAGCTCGGGGCGTTATAGATTTTTTGTTTTTTAGAGTCATTTCCCTGTTTTGAATTTTTATTGATTCCAAATGGCCATTGGGCAAAAACTTCAGTCAAACGACCTCGAATGCAAATTATGACTGTTCCAGCAGCTCAGGAATGTTTCTTTAAGGCTAGGTAGGCCTTTGGTTTGGGTACCAAGGCACTTGGGCTTATTTTAACCTATTGGTCGGACAGTTGAGAAATTATAAATTGGGTGTGGGATCTACTTTTTGTTGAAATAATCTCGAATGGAAATTTTGACTACACCATTGAGTCTAAAATATCAAAATTTAATATGGTAGCATAGTTTGTTTATGCATACAAGATTTTGAATAAATCCCGAGCACCTAGTCGAAGTCCATTCTAGACTTTGAAAATCTGATGCACCATGTCACTGGTGCAATTGCGATCGTAATGGGTAAATTGCGATCGCCAAATGATTTTTATACATATTGCAATCGCAAAGGGTAATCATTATTGTGGCATATGATTTATGCATGCCAGATTGCGATTGCAGTAGCTACATCCAGGTACCTGGGATGGGTATAAATAGTCTTTTTTAGCCCCCCTTTTTGCCATTCTTCATCCATTTTTAAGAGATTTAAAATCCTAAATAGTGAGATATCTTGAAATTAAAACTTGTGGGTGATTTGGGATCTTGGATAACACTTGTTTACGCAATTATCTTTCAATTTGTGGTAAGATTCCATCCTTTTACATAAGATTTTTCTTATTTCCTGTTAAGAAATCCCAAAAACTTAGAGGCTTGATTTTAGCCCCAAATTAGCTCGGATTTCACCCATTTGTGAAGGTAATGACTCCTTGAGCATGAGGAAATGCTGGATTGATTTCAAAAATATGATTTCTATAAGTGGGACCCACATGGGATTTTGGTATGATTTTTGGATTTGAAGAACAATGGTGCAATATGGGTATCGTTATTCTCATATTGATGAGTAGAATATGAATTTGATAGTTTAGAATCTTGTGAAATCTTTTTGAAAGGGAAAAGTGGTAATTTAGCAAATCTTTTAAGCTTTATTCGGCATTCAGGTAGGCTAGGTTTTACCCCTTGTTATATTGAGCTAATTCATAGTATTTTTATGATATTGCGTTGGATTTAGAATGGGTTTTAGGTGTTGGTATCATAGATCCCAATACTTGAGTTAGTTGGATCATTTAGGCTGTTTTAGATATCACTTTGGGCATAATTAGCCTAGTTGAACATTACATTTGGTGAAGTTGATCTTGTAGGCTCTTGTTTAGGTTGGAAATGCTTTGGTTACTCTACTAATGAGAAGATTTCCTTTGTCACTTTAGTTTAGGGTGGAACTCACCTTAGTTGCCATCACTTAGGTGGAATTGACTTAGTTTCTTTCACTTGGGAGAAATTACTATCCTAGGGCTAGTTATGGCATATTCAACATCTAATAGTAGATTTTGATACCTTATACTAGTCTGGGGTAGACATTGCTTGGTCAAGAATTTTGCAAATTTAGAAGTGGGCCCTTTGACCTAGCTTAGGCCAAGATTTGTGTTAGTTATTGAAGACCTCTTTTTACATTTATGTACATCTAGAAAATATTACTGTGGTGATATTGATATGTCTTGGTACTTGATGGTTATGATGGGTTGACATTGGGAGTAATACTTATTAATTTCACTATGAATAATTTATTGATTAAGCAAATGATGAGCTAACTGATTATGCTATTGAATAATCCCTTTATCATGATAATAATTAAGTAATTGATTAGGCTATTGATTAGGCCATTTGGTATGCCATTGACTAAGTTATTAGCTATATTAGCAATTATGCTATTAATAATACTTACGAATATGCTTATTGATTATATTAGCAATTATGCTATTGATTATACTAAGGAACATGATTGTTTACTATAACGATGATTTTTCTATTGATTATGCAAGAGATCATGCTTCTATTATGAAACATCCTGGGTTTTGATCCTTCGAGATTTCCCGAGTTTTGAACTCTTTGGACATTATACGACTTAGGCTTACTAGTTATATGATGTGGGTACAATTTAGGGGGACCTTGGTCGTATGCTAAGCAGTGTGTTCTTGATCATGTACTATCCTAGGTACGAATAGACTCCATACGAGTCGTATAGAGATGGTACGAGTGATATAGTCCAATTCGTATGTTATCTAGTGTCCAAACCTTTTGATTCTATCTTGGATACAGTTTGAGTGTACTATTCGTATAATATGGGTACGACTTAGGCAATGGGAGTCGTATGGAGGACACTATATGATGTCCAAAATTTTATCTAGGGAATGAGTGGTGGGTAGCACTCGTATCTTGTGTATGTGAGTTAAAAGGGGGAGATACGGTGATTTTTTATAGTTTAAGTTGGGGGTATTCTGGACATTTCTCCTCTTAACCTCTTTTGACTCCACGACTTAAAACACTTTTGGGACTTCATTTACCCTATTATTCTCAATCAAAAATACTTTAAACACTCTCAAATCTCTCTCAAGGCTCTTGGTTCAAGAAAGGCTAGAGTTTCTTTAATACAATCAATTCGGGGCTTACAAGGGTGATTTCTCTCCATACTTTTGGCATCTAAGGCTTGTTACTCCTCCCTCATTGTTAGTTCAACTAAATTTATGTTTTACTGAATGGTTCAACTAAATTTATATTTAATAAATAGTTTTCATGATTTAATTGTGGGTATTATTTGGTTTTAAATGATATGTTGGGGGGGGGGGGGTTTGGTTGTTAATGGATGAGTATTATTTTCCCATGTTTTTATTACCGTTTTCATGTTAAAATTGTGGAATTGAACAGTTGGTTTCATGGGAATGGTCAATTGGTTCTTGGTTTTGGTTTGGGAGACTAAATTCCCTAAATATGTTTGTTAAAATGCCTATAAGAATAGTTTTGTCACATAGTTTGCCTTTTATTAAAACTATTCTGTTGCATGATATGGTAATGAAACCCTAAATGGGTTAATTGAATTAAATGATTTGAAAAGGCCTTGGTGGCCATGGTTTTGATTGATTTGAAATCCTGTGGGGTACATGGGAATCCCCTAAGTGTTAACTAATAACATTGCTTGCAAGCTATAGTCGGTATGATGATACCACTTCACAAAGCCTTGGTAATTAACACATAGAATTGGTGGTTTGGTTATGTGCTAATTGTTTTAATTAGGTAATAGTGGAGGGTTATGCTAGCTTACCGTGAAGGCGTGAGTTCAAAGGATGAACACTGGAAACTCATGTTTGCTGACATGAAGGTTGGTCATGGCGACCTTGTACTTATGTGGTATACGAAAATCCCCTAAGTTATACTTGTATATATGTATCATTGAGGGTGAAGGGTACACGGGAATCCCCAACCCCTATGATATCTCCGGTTCGTGCGGCTACACACACTGGGGGCCATTTAGGGGGTAACAATGGACCCATATAGCCCGTGGGTGGATTATGATGGTAAAGCTATACAAACCCAGGTTAAAGGTTTTAAATACACTCTAAACCCGGTTCCCTTTTTCAACATAGATTTTATATATATGTGTGTGTGTGTGTGTGTGTATGGCGCTACTAAAAAAAGGCCAAAAAGCGACGAGAAAAGCGACACTGTCTGTCGCTTTTTTAGTTTAATTTTAATTTTTATTTATTTTTTATATAATTGACAGCCAACATCTTAATATCCATTGCTTTTTTCGCGGATTATTATGCCAACTAATTCACAAATAATTTATATTTTTTTAATAAATGTGATAGATATCGTCGTTATTTATTTAAAAACCATACTAATTAATTTTAAAAAGCGATGTTGTCCGTCGATTTTTAAATTTAGTTTTTATTTTTATTTATTTTTATTAAAATCGACAGACAACGTCACTATAGTTTTTTATTTTTCAAATACTAATTATAAAAAAGTGATGCTATCCGTCACAATTTTAATTATTTTTATTTTTATGTATTCTTACAAAAAGCGATGGATAAGTATCACTTTTATTAAAAATAAATAAAAATTAACTTTATGATAAAAAGTGACGTTGGCCATCGATTTTTAAATTAAATTTTTATTTTTATTTTTATTAAAATCGACGGACAACATCACTATAATTTTTTATTTTTAAAATATTAATTTTAGAAAAGCGACGCTGCCTGTCGCAATTTTTAATTATTTTTTGCAAAAAGCGACAAATATTGTCGCTTTTATTAATAATAAATAAAAATTAACTTTATGAAAACAACACTATCCGTCGATATTTGATATTTTTAATTTACTATTAAATAAATAATTTTTATATCTGAAAAAATTAAATGTATTCAATTATATATTGAATACATTGATATCATATGATCGATTGATCAAGGTAATAATATATTGTTGAAGTTATAATATAATAATATAAGCTAAATTAAATGATAATTCATCAGAGTATATATGAAATATGTTGTATTACGAGGTAATATAACCGTGTATGTGATCTATATAGTTCATATTTTGAAGTTGATAGTCAATCATATATGTGTGTGTGTGTGCGTGTGTGTATACGTATCTTTCGTGTAGTGATGTACATAGTAGTCAAGCTAGCTAACTTAATCTATCTATCCAAATATTTTGAATAATACGTTAACATCGTATGATCGAGGTAATAATACACTATTGAAGTTAATTAAACAATAATTTATCAGATTAGTATATATATATATATATATATATATATATAATACCATATTCAAAAATTATTTAATCGAAAATTATTTGTAGTATACGAAATGCATTAACATTATTATGAGATTGACATCATTAATTTTATTTACATATTTTATTTATAATTAATTTTAAAATAATAAATTTATTTATTTTTAATATTAATTTTATATAGTTACTATATTTATTAAATATCAATCTAACTCAATTCATTTTCCTAATTTATTTAAATTCTAGCTATTTTATACTCAATTTGTGTCAATTGAGTTTAATTTGACTCAATTGAAATCCCCAATTCAATATTTTTAACCCAATTTCTAATCCCAATCCGACTCATCCCCTCAATTCTAATCTCAATTGTTCATCATATTTGATCAACGGTCAATATTAATCAATTTTCACTATTTTTTTCTTGAAATTGGACAGCTTCAGACGATTTTCTTGAACCGAGGGTCTATTGGAAACAATATATGGTGGTAAGGTCTGTGTATATTGTACCCTTCATAGACCCCAATCTGTGAAATTAAATCGGATTAGTTGTTGTATTCATTTTCTCGAAATCTCATAGAGAAAACAATCAAAAGATGTCACCTTGATTGACTATTATTATTATTATTATTATTATTATTATTATTTTTACGATTTATCAATTCAAATATAATATTTTATAAATTTTTCATAAATATGCACACTCACAAGTATTTTACAAAATACATTGTCTATTATAATTATTATTATTATTATTATTATCATTATCGACAATTTTAAAATAAATATTCATAATTTATAGGTGTCAATTTTATTTCGAATTATTATTATCATTGATTTTAAAGTAATATATTGTGTGTTTTATTTTTATTTACGCGATTTATTCATAACTAATATGAGAATAATTATAGTATTTATTTTTTACTATTATATTATTTATTTTACATTATTGTAACATTTATTAATTCGCAGCCTAAGCTAATTTTTTTTTTCAATCTATTTATTTTCTAACCTGATTTTTCTAATTTATAATAATTTTAGCCCAATTTTATCCAATTTATTACTATTCTAGTTCAAATTGTGTTTAATTGGACTCAATTTCAATTTCCATTCAAATTTAAACTAAAATTTTAATCTTTAGATCTCAGTCATTGATCAATTAGTCTAATAGCTGGATCAACCCTTGCGCTCTTTGCTTTTTTTTAAAAAAAAAAAAAGAAAACCCTAATCCATCGCTTTTGGCCAAAGAATCAGCTGTCTCCTTCACTACACTCTCCCTCATTTTCTCTCTCTAAACCTCCACCATAACCTTCGTTGGTGGGCAACCGACCATCCAAACATCATCACTTCTCACCCCATATCTCTCTACAACTTCACCTTTCTCTTCCCCTCCATAAACTGACCACCAGTGGTGGACCATCAAACACCTCGCCGTTGCCGCTCTTTCCCCTTCCCCCATTCTCTTTCCATTTGGTCTAATTGTCACCGACGAGACCACCATCTGAAATAGCTCATCGAAAAACTCCTTCACCCTTTTTCGCCACTGCTAGTTCTCGTCCAGCCTTACCAGCGACGACCTCCCTCCATTCCCCGATCCTCTCTCTCCATGTCGCCACCATCTCCAATAACTGTTTCCCACCGGAGAAGTAACCATGCAGCTGTCGCTGCCGCCGGCAAATTCCTTCATTTTTTCCTTGTTCATCTCACCGGAGGTGATGATCGGTGAGACACTGCTTACAAAAATAGCAGTGGTCAAATCCTTTCGAAAGTATGTGATATTGTTATAAGTTATTATCTCCTTCGTCGTTGCTCTTGTTCTCTACTACTTACTATTATAAGTTATTTTATCCTTCCTTAGTATTTTGGTATTTCTTTATCATAGATTTTTGTTCTCCATGGTCTAGTGTAAGCTACAATTATCTAGCTAATACCACTAAAGCTGCGGTGGATTTGTCTCATTATGGTAACAAAAATTGGTTTAGTTAAATGTTGACAAGAATAGATGATAGAGTTGTCTTATTATGGTGACAAAAATTGGTTTAATATTGTCACTTGAAATGTGAATTCATGATTTGAAAATGGTTAAGTTTAGTCATTTGAAATGTGAATTAGAGAGTTGAAAATGGTTAAGGGTAGTGTTTTAAAATATGTACAAGTGACATTAAAATGATCAAGTGTAGTCACTTGAGAAGTGGATTAGTGACTTGAAAGTGTTTTAGTGTAGTTACTTGAAAGGGGAACTTGTGTTTTAAAATTAGTAAAGTGTAATCACTTGAAAATGTGAATTCATGACTTGAAATTGGTTTAGTGTTGACACTTAAAATGTGAATTCATGACTTGAAAATGATTAAGTTAGTCACTTAAAATGTGAATTAGAGAGTTGAAAATGATCTTGTAGTGTTTTAAAATGTGTACTAGTGACTTCAAAATGATCAATTGTAGTTACTTGAGAAGTGGATTGGCGACTTGAAAATGATTTAGTGTAGTTACTTGAAAGGTTAACTTGTGTTTTGAAATTAGTAAAGTGTAATCACTTGAAAATGTAAATTCATGACTTGAAATTGGTTTAGTGTTGACACTTGAATTGTGAATTCATGACATTAAAATGATTAAGTTTAGTCACTTGAAATATGAACTAGAGAGTTGAAAATGGTCAAGTGTAGTGTTTTGAAATGTGTACCAGTGACTTTAAAATGATCAAGTGTAGTCACTTGAGAAGTGGATTAGCGACGTGAAAATGGTTTAGTGTAGTTACTTGACAGGTGAACTTGTGTTTAGAAATTAGTAAAGTGTAATCACTTGAAAATGTGAATTCATGACTTGAAATTGGTTTAGTGTTGACACTTGTAATGTTAATTCATGACTTGAAAATAATTAAGTTTAGTCACTTGAAATGTGAATTAGAGAGTAGAAAATGGTCAAGTGTAGTATTTTGAAATGTGTACTAGTGACTTTAAAATGATCAAGTGTAGTCACTTGAGAAGTGTATTAGCGACTTGAAAATGGTTTAGTGTAGTTACTTAAAAGGTGAACTTGTGTTTTGATATTAGTAAAGTGTAATCACTTGAAAATATGAATTCATGACTTGAAATTAGTTTAATGTTGACACTTGAAATGTGAATTCATGACTTGAAAATGATTAAGTTTAGTTACTTGAAATGTTAATTAAAGAGTTGAAAATGGTCAAGTGTAGTGTTTTAAAATGTGTACTAGTGACTTCAAAATGACCAAGTGTAGTCACTTGAGAAGCGGATTAGCGACTTGAAAATGGTTTGGTGTAGTTACTTGAAAGTTGAACTTGTGTTTTGAAATTAGTATAGTGCAACCAATTGAAAATGAGAATTCAAGACTTGAAATTGGTTTAGTGTTGAAACTTGAAATGTAAATTCATGACTTGAAAATGATTAAGTTTAGTCACTTGAAATGTGAATTAGAGAGTAGAAAATGGTCAAGTATAGTGTTTTGATATGTGTACTAGTGACTTCAAAATGATCAAGTGTAGTCACTTGAGAAGTGGATTAGCGACTTGCAAATGATTTAGTGTAGTTACTTGAAAGGTGAACTTGTGTTTTGAAATTAGTGAAGTGTAATCACTTGAAAATGTGAATTCATGACTTGAAATTTGTTTAGTGTTGACACCTGAAATGTGAATTCATGTCTTTAAAATTATTAAGTTTAGTCACTTGAAATGTGAATTAGAGAGTTGAAACTGGTCAAGTGTAGTGTTTTGAAATGTGTACTAGTGACTTCAAAATGATCAAGTGTAGTCACTTGAGAAGTGGATTAGTGACTTGAAAATGGCTTAATGTAGTTACTTGAAAGGTGAACTTGTGTTTTTAAATTTGTTAAGTGTAATCACTTGAAAATGTGAATTCATGACTTGAAATTGGTTTAGTGTTGACACTTGTAATGTTAATTCATGACTTGAACATGGTTAGGTTTAGTCACTTAAAATGTGAATTAGAGAGTTGAAAATGGTCAAGTGTAGTGTTTTAAAATGTGTACTAGTGACTTCAAACTGATCAAGTGTAGTCACTTGAGAAGTGGATTGGCGACTTGAAAATGGTTTTGTGTAGTTACTTGAAAGGTGAACTTATGTTTTGAAATTAGCAAAGTCTAATCACTTGAAAATGTGAATTCATGACTTGAAATTGGTTTAGTGTTGGCACTTCAAATGTGAATTTATGACTTGAACATGGTTAGGATTAGTCACTTGAAATATGACCTAGTTATTTGAAATGTCAATTAGCTATTTGAAAATGATTTGACTGTAGTGACTTGAAATGTGAATAAGTTATTTGAAAATTATTAAGTGTAGTGACTTGAAAATGATTAAGTGTAGTTACTTGAAATTGCAAACTTGTGACTTGAAAACAGTTAAGTGTAGTTACTTAAAATTGTGAACTTGTGACTTGAAAATGGTTGTGTAGTCACTTGAAATGTGTACTAATAACTTTAAAATAATAAAGTATAGTCACTTGAAAATAATGTAAATATATTTACTTGAAATGTGAATTAGTTAATTGAAAATAGTTAAGTATAGTGATTTGAAATGTGTACTAGTGACTTAAAAATATTTTTAAGTGTAGTGACTTAAAAATATTTTAAGTGTTGCGACTTGAAGTGTGAATTAATTATTTGAAAATGGTTAAGTGTAGTGAATTGAAGTGTGTAGTAGTGACTTGAAAATGGCTAAGTGTAGTTACTTGAAATGTGAATTAGTTACTTGAAAATGGTTAAGTACAGTGAAATAAAATTTCAATTAGATATTTGAAAGTGGTTTAGTGTAGTGACTTGAAATGTGTACTAGTAAGTTGAAAATAGTTAAGTGTAGTCACATGCAATATGAACAAATGGCTTGATTTTTATATGTTTTGATGTAAACTTGCATACAAATGATATCTGGTGGTGACGGTGATCAGCCTCGTACTGATAAGTGTTTAAAGTCAACTGCTAAGAAGAAATCTAGGATGCCTATAAACTCTATTGCAAAAATTTTAGGATTGTTTAAGTGTTTTGGATTTTGAAATTAATTGTTTAAGTGTTGTTGATTTGAAATGCTTAAATGTTTTGATAATGTAGTGCGTTGTATGGTTATTTTAGAAATGTGTGTTGCATGAGGCTGTATATATTGAATTTTATTTTTATTTGGTAGGTGGAATGTAGAAAATGCAGATTTCTGCATCCAAAAAAATGCAGAGAAGCGACGGACATGGTCCTTTTCTTCCATCACTTTTCTGAAATTTTTAAAAATGCGACGCTGTCCGTTGCTTTTCTAAAAATTTTTAAAATAAATTTTTAAAAATGCGACGTTGTCTGTCGCTTTTTGTCTTCATTATGAAGAATAAAAAGCGACAATCAACATCGCTTATTCTAAAAAAAAGATTTTATTTTTCTCAAAATACGAAGGACAGTATCATTTTTTTTGAATTTTTTTTTCTTCAATAAAATGATGATTTCTGTCATTTTTTATTCATCATGTGTTCTTCACACGAAAAATAAAAAATGACCCACTGCGTCGCTTTTTCTAAAACTAACTAAAAAACTTTTTTTCAAAGCAATGCAGGCCATCATTTTTAAAAAGTAATGGGTCTTTTTGCGACGTAAGTGACAACGTCGCTTTTCCGTCGGTTTTGGCAAAAAAAAGGCATTGGCCGTCGCTTTTGGCTGTCATATTTGGTCTTTTTTAGTAGTGTGGATGTGATTGTATATGGTTATTTACTTGGTTTTAAGTGTTGGTATTATTTTATCCTTATTCCTAAGTAAATGCTAGCGTTCACCCGCTAATCCATCTTTGGGCGCTATATCCCTACACGATGCAGGAATTAGCCATACTACTCTTGCTCAGTGATTAGATTTAGGGACAACTTTGTGTCGGATTGAAGTGGTGAGCTTCCATACTCTGAAAGGCTCCATTTCATCTTATGGGCTTCTCTACATACTTTTGGTTATTTCTCAGACTTTGATTTTGGCTATGGTCGAGGGAATATCCCGACCAAATATTATTTTGATTTTGGATAGAGGTTTTATCAGACTACTTTGGATTGGCATAGGCGATGTCGGTATTGGTGTCAACCTTGACATTACTATTGGTATTGGGGATGACACCATTTCACTATATTTAATTTATGATTTTTCCATTTTATCATGTTATATATATTTGGAATTTGTCCTACATAGGGTGTAAGGAGATTATGGTTGGGTATTAGGGTGATCTCCGATCCTGGTTGGGCTTGAGGCACCCGACATAACTAGTCCCTGGTTTGGGTCGTATCATATTGGTATCAGAGCCCTAGGTTCATGTTCAATTGGGAGTCCACAAAGTCATTTCAATTAGAGTCTCTTTTAGGGGTGTGTAGCGCGTCACACTCATAAGGGAGAGGCTACAATTCATTTAGGAATGGTTTTATTTCTTGTGTTCTATTTTCAAGCTTTGGAGTCTAAGTCTTGAATTATTCTCTAATTCCCATTTGTTTGCTTTTCAAATAATGCCTCGATGATTTAAAGTTCATGAAAACTCCCCTGTCCCAATTGGGGACAATGCGGATGGGGCACGCCCTACTCATGGGATCCATACTCAGTCTAGGGGTCCAATTTCATATTGCTCTGGAGTTTCACTGATTCCTTCTAGTCCTTCTCAGGCTCCGCAGTTTGAAGTGACGAATGCTGAGTTTCTTCAGTCCATTCGCATATTGGCACAATTAGTAGCTACTCAACCTGAATGTGGTGTTCCTGTTACTCCATCTTCTAGGGCCACAAGGGTTGACTAGTTCACGAGGTTGAACCCTTTGACCTTTACTGGTGTTAAGGTGGGGAAGGATTCGCATGATTTCCTAGATGAAATGGAAAAGATTTTTGAGTTATGCATGTCACTAATATGGAGGACATGGAATTTACCGCTTTCCAACTGAAGGATGTGGTGTACCAGTGGTACGAGGAGTGGGATCAGGCAAGGGGCGACGATGTTGAGTCATCTTTGTAGGAGGATTTCTCTAATGCTTTTCTGGACCGATTCTATCCTCAGGAGTTGAGAGAGGTGAAAATAGAAGAGTTTGTTAATCTAAAGTAGGGTAAGATGTCGGTTAAGGAGTATGCCTTGAAGTTTCACTAGTTATCGTGGTATGCTGCAGAGTTGGTTTCAAGCATGAGGGTTAGAATAAGAAAGTTGCTTTCAAGTTGTCCAGAGATTTGATATTAGAAAGTAAGGTTGCGTTATTAATTAGGGACATGGATATCTCTAGGTTGGTGGTATACATGCAACAGGTAGAGAAAGTGAAGAAAAAATAGGTTGAAAAAGGGGAGAGGCAAGGAAAGAAGTTTAGGTTCTCTGAGCAGGGTAGGGGCCAATAGCAGTTTGTCAAGAATAGTAGTAAGTGGCCCAATAAGAAGTGGGGCAACTCTGGGTCTTATTCGACGGTTAGTTCTTCCTGCGTAAAGCCGTTGGGTGATAGGCATTTCCATGGTGGCGATAACTTCAGGGCACAGGGTGCCCAATATCAGGCTAGTGGGGCTCAATAAGCTCCATCATATACTTTTTATAGATTAAGGGATAGGTGTTTCAACTGTGGTCAGCTAGGCCACAAACTTAGAAACTATCCTGTTGGTAATATTGCCTCTGGGGCAAACAAGGTTCCTATTGCATCTTCTTCAGCTCCGGCACCAAAGGGTGCATCATCTGGCTCTGGCACTGGTTGAAATTGTCTTTATTCTCTCACTATCCGACAGGAGTCTGAGGCATTTCCTAATATCATGACTGATACATTGCAACTCTTTTTTTGTGATGTATACTATTTTCTTAATTCCGAGTCTACTCTCTCTTATGTGACCCCATTTGTAGCTGTGCATTTTGGTTTTGGTTCGGTGTATGTTTCATACCCTTTTTCTATTTCTACCTTGATAGGTGACTCTGTGATTTCTATAAGAGTCTATAAGAGGTGTGTGGTATCTATTGGTAGTAATAAAACTGTGGTGGATCTGTTTGAATTAGATATGACGGATTTTGATTTTATATTAGGGATTGATTTGTTGCATTTGTTCTATACGTGCTTAGACTGTCAGACCCATAAGGTCATCTTTAAATTTGCTAATAAGCCAGTTATTGAGTAGGAGGGTGGTTACCTAGCTCCTAAGGGGAAGTTAATATCATGTCTTAGAGCTTGGAGATTAATCTCCAAAGGGTGTCTCTATCACCTAGTATAGGTGAAAGATTCTAACTCGGAGGGTCCTTTTTTGCATTCCATCCCGGTGGTGAATGAATTTCCTGAGGTCTTTCCTGATTACCTTCTTGGCGTTCCTCTGGATAGGTATATTGAGGTTGGAATTGATCTTGTTTCAGACACTAGTTTGATTTTTATTCCTCCGTATAGAATGGCCCTGGTTGAGCTGAAGGAGCTTAAGAAGCAATTAAGGGATCTCTTAGATAAGGGATTAATCTATCCTAGTGTGTCCTCATGGGTGCACTAATGTTATTCGTGCATAAGAAGGATGGTTCCCTTCAAATAAGTATTGATTACTAGCAGTTGAATTAGGTGACGATAAAGAATAAGTATCCCCTTCTAAGGATAGATGATTTGTTTGATTAGTTGCAGGGTGCTAAGTTTTTCTCCAAGATAGATCTTTGATCTGGGTATCATCATTCAAGACTAGGGAGGAAGATATCCCTAAGACTACCTTCCGTACTCGATATGGGCATTATGAGTTTTTGGTTATGTCTTTTGAGTTGATTAATGCCCCTACGACATTCATGGATTTGATGAATAAGTTTTTTTGTTAGTTTTTTGACTTGTTTGTCATTGTTTTCATAGATGATATTTTGGTGTACTCTACGAGTTAGGTGGATCATGCTAATCACATTCGTGTTGTATTGTAAACTCTAAAAGAGCAGCAGTTGTATGTTAAATTTTCAAAATATGAATTCTGGTCGAACGTTGTCACTTTTTTGGTTATATCATTTCTAGTGAAGGGATTATGGTGGATCCGCATAAAGTTGCAGTGGTTAAGAAGTGGCCTAAACCCATGACTTTAATCGATATTTTGAGCTTCTTGGGTTTAGCTGGTTATTACAGGATTTTCATAGAGAGTTTTTATTCTATAGCTGCCCCGTTGACTAAGCTAACTCAGAAGAAGGTAAAGTTCTTATGGTCTGATGCTTGTGAGGGTAGTTTTGAGAAGCTGGAGGATAGGCTAACTTTGGCTCTAATTTTAACTTTTCCTGATGACACGAAGGGTTTGTGGTCTACGGTAATGCATCCTATGTGGGACTTGGTTGTGTTCTAATATAGCATGGCAAGGTGGTAGCTTATACTTCCAGGAAGTTGAACATACATTAGAGGAATTATCCAACTCATGATTTAAAATTGCTAGCTGTGGTGTTTGCATTGAAAATCTTACGTCACTATTTGTATAAAGTGCATATGGATATCTTTTTTTATCATAAAATCATGCAGTATTTGTTCACTCAGAAAGATCTTAACCTCAGGCAAAGGAGATGGCTTGAGCTTCTCAAGAATTATGATATGACTCTTTACTACCATCCAGGTAAAGATAATGTGGTTGTTGATACACTTAGCAGGTTATCCATATGGAGTCTAACTCATGTGGATAAGGATAAACGGGAGTTAGTGAAGGATATTCACCATTTGGCTAACCTTGGAGTTTATCTCTTAGACTCTGAGAATGGTAGTGTGTTCGTTCAGAAAGTGGTGCAATCGTCTCTGGGTGCAGAAATCAAGGAAAAGAAAATGTTAGATCTTGTCTTGATGAGGATCAAGGGTGATGTTGGTGGGTAGAAGGTGATGATCTTTGAGATTAGTAGTGATGGTACCTTACGGTACCAAGGTAGGTTATGTGTTCTCGATGTCGATCGTTTGAGAGAAAGGATCTTAACTGAGGCGTATGAGTTGCGCTATGTTGTTCATCCTAGTTTGATAAAAATGTATCATGACCACAAGAATATGTATTGGTGGAAAAATCGAAGAGGGATATGACAAATTTTGTAGACAAGTGTATGGTGTGTCAACAAGTGAAAGTTGAGCACATGAGGCCCGGGGGATTGTATCAAGAAATTGAGTTGCCAGAGTGGAAGTGGGAAGTGATCAACATAGATTTTGTTACTGGTCTTCCTCAGTCTCAGAATCAGTTTGATTTCATTTGGGTTATCATGGATAGAATGACAAAGTCTGCTCACTTCTTTCCAGTGAGGACTAACTTCTCGACTGAGGATTATGCAAGGTTGTATCTTCATGAGATTGTGAAATTGCATGGGGTGCCTATTTCTATCATCTTTGATCATGGTATGCAGTTTATATCTCACTTTTGGCAGTTATTTCAGGAAGGTTTGGGTACCAAGGTGAGTTTTAGTACAACTTTCCATCCACAGTCGGATGGTAAAGCAGAAAGGACAATTCAAATATTGGAGGACATGATTTGTACTTGTGTGATTGATTATGGTGATAGTTGGGTTGAGCATTTTCCTCTTATGGAGTTTTCTTATAACAATATCTACCACTTTAACATTGAGATAGCTCTGTTTGAGGCCTTGATTGGTAGGAGGTATAGATCTCCAATTGGGTGGTTCGAGGTTGGTGAGGTGGAAATGTTTGGTTCAAATTTGGTTCACCAAGCCATGGAGAAGATGAAAGTGATTTGGGATAGACTTAAGGTTACCCAAAGTCGCCAAAAGTCCTATGCGGATGTGAGGCGAAAAAAGTTAGATTTTGAGGTTGGGGATAGGGTGTTCTTGAAGGTATCTTCTATGAAGGGAGCGATGCATTTTAGTAAGAAGGTAAAGCTCAGTCCCTAGTATGTTGTTCCGTACTCAGTTGTGAGAAGGGTTGGTAATGTTGCATATGAGTTGGAGTTGCATTCTAGTTTGAACTTCATTCATACGGTGTTCCATGGTTCTATGTTAAGGAAGTGTATGGGTCATCCATCTCAAATCGTTCCTATCAACTATATTGGTATTTTGGATTCTTTATCTTATGAGGAGGCCCCAGTTGAGATCTTGGATCGAAAGGTTCATCGGTTGCAGACCAAGGATGTGGCCTCGGTAAAGGTTCTATAGAGGAACAAAAAGGTTGAAGAGGCTACTTGGGAAGCGGAAGAGGAAATAAAGTCCAAGTATCCATTCCTGATTTCTACTTCAGAAATTTGTATGGGAGGTATGTGTTCTTCATCAAACTTTTGTTTTCAAACTTTGTTAAAGGAAAGATTGAATTCCTCGTATTTTTGTTTTCAAACTTATGCTTACTAGTCATATGATATGGGTATGATTTAGGGGGGTCTTGGTTATATGTTAAGCAGTGTGTTCTTGATCATGTAATGTCCTAGGTACGACTAGACTCCATACGAGTCGTATGGAGATGGTACGAGTGGTATAGTCCAATTCGTGTATTGTCTAATGTCCAACCCCTTTGATTTTTTCTTGGATATGGTTTAAGGTTACTAGCCGTATGGTGTGGGTAGGACTTAGGCATGGGGATTCGTATAGTTGACAGTACGTTATGTCCAACATTTTGTCTAGGGTATGAGCGGTAGGTACCACTAGTATGTTGTGTGTACGAGTTAAGGGAGGGGGAAATGTAACCTACTGTGGTGATTTTTTATAGTTTAAGTTGGGGGTATTCTGGATATTTCCCCTCTTAACCTCTTTTGACCCCACAACTTAAAACACTTTTGGGACTTCATTTACCCTATTATTCTCAATCAAAAACACTTTTAACACTCTCAAATCTCTCTTAAGGCTCTTGGTTCAAGAAAGGCTAGAGTTTCTTCAATACAGTTAATTTGGGGGCTTACAAGGGTGATTTCTCTCCATACTCTTTGGTATCTAAGGCATGTTAGTCCTCCCTCATGATTAGTTCAACTAAATTCATGTTTTAATGAATGGTTTTCATGATTTAATTGTGGGTATTATTTGGTTTTGAATTATATTTTGGGGGTTTTGGTTGTTAATGGATGAATATTATTTTCCCATGTTTTTATTATGGTTTTCATGTTAAAATTATGGAATTGAACAATTGGTTTCATGTCAACGGTCAATTGGTTCTTGGTTTTTGTTTTGGAGACTATATCCCCTCAACATGTTTGTTAAAATGCCTATAAGAATGGTTTTGTCACATAGTTTGACTTTTATTGAAACTATAGCATTGCATGATATGGTAATGGAACCCTAAATGGGTTAATTGAATTAAATAATTGGAAAAGGCCTTGGTGGCCATGGTTTTGATTGGTTGGAAATCCCTTGGGATACATGGGAATCCCTTAAGTGTTAGGTAATGACATTGCTTGCAAGCTATAGTCGGTATGACATTACCACTTCACAAAGCCATGGTAATTAATACATGGAATTGGTGGTTTAGTTGTGTGCTAATGGTTTTAACTAGGCAATAATAGCGTGTTATGTTAGCTTACCGTGAAGGTGTGAGTTCAAAGGACGGACACTGGAAACTCATGTTTGCCGACATGAAGGTTGGTCATGGCAACCTTGTACTTGTGTGGTATACAGAAATCCCCTAAGTTATACTTGTATATATGTATCATTGAGGGTGAAGGGTACACGGGAATCCCCGACCCCTATGATATCTACGGTTCATGCGGCTACACGCACTGGGGCCCGTTCAGGGGGTAACACTGGACCTATATAGCCCATGGGTGGATTATGATGGTAAAGCTACAAAAACCCAGGTTAACGGTTTTAAATGCACTCTAAACCCGGTTTCCTTTCCCGACATAGATTTTATATATATATATATGGGTGTGATTGCATATGGTTATTTACTTGGTTTTAAATATTGGCATTATTTTATCCTTATTCCTGAGTACATGCTAGTGTTCACCTGCTCACCCATCTTCGGGTGTTGTATCCTTACGCGATATAGGATTTGGCCATGCTACTCTTACTCTGTGATTGGATTTGGGGAAAGCTTTGTGTCGAATTAAAGTGGTGATCTTCCATACTCCGGAAGGCTTCATTTTATGTTATGGACTTCTCTACATAACTTTTGGTTATTTCTTGGACTTTGGTTTTGGCTAAGGTCGGGGGCATATCCCTACCAGATGTTATTTTGATTTTGTATAGAGGCTTTGTGAGTCTACTTTGATTTGGCATGGGCGGTGTCGTTATTGGTGTCAACATTGGCATTGGTATTGGTATAGTGATGACACCGTTTGACTGTATTTAATTTATGATTGTTTCATTTTGTCATGTTATATATATTTTAAATTCATCCGACATAGGGCGTAGGACAATTATGGTTGGGTATTGGGGGTGGTCTCCGATCCCGATTGGGATCGAGGCACCCGACAACTAGGCCCTGGTTTGGGTCGTGTCATATTATGATTAGTAATCATGTTAAATGGCTATACTAGTGGTTATGCTATTTAATACTCTAATAATTATGCTACTGGCCATGGTATTGTTTATATGATTACTGGTATAAGTTCTGATATTGGTTATGCAATGATCTATACAAATACTAGTTTAAGTCTGGATAATGATGATGATATAGATTATTTATACCTGTTACATGTTCGGAGAATGGCTATGATATTGATGGTATTGGTGATGATATAGAGAATGATATCGATGATTATAATTATGATGATATTATTGATTACACTTGCTGATTCGAGTCCAGATATGCATATTATACCCTAATAATATACTTCTTATAAAGTGATGATATTGGGGTATGAGATTTGGCAATAGTGATTCTAGCTAAGTCAAAAAATGAGGAAATGATTATAATGTGGCATGATATGAATGGATTATAGTGACACCGTGATTAGTTGATAAATTTGGTCGTGATAGTAGACATTTGGTTTGGATCCCGAGGATCCCAAACTCATTTTGGGCTATTGGTCGGAGGTTAAGAAAAATGGCACATGGGTGTGGGACACACTTTACATAGAAATAGCCTCGAATGGAAATTTAAATTGTTACATTAAGTCTATAATATCGAATTTGATAGGATAGCATAGTTTATTTGCGTACACGGGATTTTGGATGAATCCCAAGGGGACATAGGAGACTTAGAAAATTCTAAGTCTCCAGTTGATGCATTTTAGCTGGTGTGACCGCTAACGCAACCCTTTGGGTGCTTTAGCATTGTATCGATGCTTAAGTGGCCCTGTCCAACTCAGCGAGTGCCGCTTTAGAGGCATGTTGGCCGCTAAAGCACAAGCCATTTTAGTGCCAACTGACCGCTTTAGCATCTTTCCTCATTAATGTGGGTATCGCTTTAGCGACACTTGGGTTCTATAGAGTTCGCCTCTAAAATGGCCTAGGGCCAGCTATAGCGGCACCCGTTGCTTATAAAATTTCCACTTAGCCAAATTTCTCCCATTTTTATGAGTGTAGAATCCTAAAAAGTGTGAAAACCTGGGAGAACTATGAGTGAGTGATTTTGGAGTGCTTGTAAGCTCGAGTAACACATTTCTTCTCCGAATTCTTGGTAAGGTTCCATCAATTTGATGATAAATCCTTTATCTTTTTCCAAAATCCCTAGAATATTGATGGGCTGATTGTAGAAAAATTAGAGATCGAAATTCACCCATTCTTGAGGGTAAATGATTCTTGAGATACATAGACGTGTTGTTGGTTTCAAACGTGCGATTCCACAAATAGGCCCATGTAACAACCTAAATTTTTAATAAAATATGTGAAATATTTATTTTTGTATGATTTGACTATTTTACCCCTCCCCATGGTTGCATTGTGGTATTTCTGAGGTATGGGGATGATTAGCATGGTTCCCGATGCATTTTGGCGCCATTTATGTGATTTTATGGTTTTTGACGGCTTTGAGAGCCTAGTAGTTGATTTTAGTTGATATCTTTTAATTCGTGACAGATGAAAAAATGGACTACTCCAACGGATACAATATGTCTATTTTAGGGTGTTAACATGGTTGGTGTGGTTGTGTGGCTTTTAAATCTCATTTTGATCGTCGGTTTGGAAAGTTGTAATTTTGAATTTTAGGGGTCAACTTTGTGAAAATGATGTTTTTTCAAAAATATGATATGTCATTGAGTCTCGAGCATCGAATTTGATAGGGTAGCATAGCTCATTTGCATTCATAAGATTCCAGATAAATTTTGAGAGGCCCACGGAGACTTGGTATGCACCAAGTCCCCAACTGGTGCACCCACGATCGCGATGCTCCTATCGTAACCGCGATTGGTCCTGCAGTTGAAGTGTCTCGATTGCGATACCCTTTTCGCGATTGCAATACCCTTTACAAGTGAGGTACCGCAATTGCGACCCTGGTCTGCAATCGTTAAGCCTGGGTGTATAAATACCTAGTTTTTGCCATTCTCACCAATTTTGAGACTTGGAGCTTAGTTTTGTGGTTTTGATCAACTTTCTCCACTTATAAGCTTGGTTAAAATCCATTACACACATTTCAACTAATTTCTTCCATCTTTAACATTAATTTCTTATTTTTTAAACATGAATTAAAGTATAAAATATGGAGATTTTGGCTATAAGGCCTAATAAATGGTATTCCTCTAATTTAAACCTCAATTTCACTTGAGTGTGTTTCTAATCCTATCATTATCCATTTTCCCTCAATTTTAGCTTCAAAACAACTTTGATTCTTAATTTTTAAATTAATTTCAAAGATTTTACCCAGTAAAGTTTTAAAATGGTTTTTGTTTGATTTGGACCTTATTTTTAATTCGTTATTGCTTGGATTTTCGGCTGTAGACTCCTTAAAATTTGTAGAACATATTTTTGAAACAAAGTTATAATTTTTCCCTTTTTTTATGAAAACAGGTTTTGTGAGTCTGTTTTGATCTCAAATTAAAAATGGGCAATATAGGTATCGTTGGTTTTTTTTTATGCATAGATTTTATATTTTGATATTTTAGTTTATTTTGAGTCCATTTGTGAAGATTAGGGACTCGGGATCAAAGTGTTACAGACCGATTTTTGGCCGTTGAGGTAAGTTATGGCTTAACTCTTTCAGAATGGGCTGAATAGTTAATTTGCATACAAAAGCATGTTAATAGTGTGGCAACTAATCATCAAAATGGCTATCTTATTGTGTTGTGACCGTGTGGGGGCCTACGTGTGATATTATGTGGTGGTTTTGGAACTTTATGTGTTATGTATAACCGTCTAGGGTCCTATGTGATATTGATAGCCTTGTATACATGATGATAATTGTACTTTATTTTATGAAAAAGTATGTTGTGGTACCAATTATGTGTGTTGTGAAGTATTCATACTTTATTATCATATGAATCATGTTGGATTTCATGAATGATTGAAAATAATGAGAGGATATTTGGCTCACGTGATGGTATATTGGTTGGTTGTGGAGATACTCATTGTGGTTAGTTGTGGAAGTACTCTTTGTGGTTGGCTGTGAGAATTGCATCCTCATACTCATTCATGAAATAATGGTACCACCGTGGAAATACTGAGAAACACTGGCAACACCTTTTTATGACAGAGAATGTGACATCTTATAAAACTCTCTCCAAGGGATGTGACGAGGAGAAGATATGGATATATGATTGTATATGGGTTAATGAACCCCTCATGGGTCCTAAGTCATGTAGCTTTATCTCCGTAGGTGTATACAGAAACTGTGCAATAGTCTCAGAGGTTGTATGACGTCCTCGATATTGTGCGAAAACCTCGTGCATTACATCATCATCATCATTCTTATTTTGTTTACTTCATTAGATCATGATGTGATTGTATATCATGTTGACTTGTTACCTATCCATTGTTTTAACCTCCCTTACTTGTACTTGATGCACTCGTATATATGTTTCCCCTTTCTTTGCTTATATGTGTTATAAATGTATACTTGTATTCTTTTTTGGTGCTTTTCTACATTATATATGGATATTATAGAACTTTTAGTGAAACCTGTGTGGGCTACCATTATGGAACATTTTCTAATTGCAGGTGACATGTCCTTAGTGTGTATTTTGTATACATTATTTACTACTTTTCTCGGTCGGCATATGATACCCATTGAGTACAAATGGACCGTACTAATCCCAACTATGGCCTTTTATTGTAGATTCTAGCGTGGGTGCATTTCACATGGCTTGATTTTTAGTGTCTTCAGAGTTGTTCAAGGTAGCGCTTGGACTTTAATGCATTTGGGGTCCACTTCTATCTTTCTGTATTAGGTTGTCTTTACTAGTATTCAGAGATAGATATTGTTCCTGTTGGATATTCTGATGTATTTGACTCATGGATTGTATTAGTAGTTCTTACACTATTGACACCAGTTTTTGGGAGTTTGGTATAATATATTTTGTTGTATGTTTTGTTTTTTTCCTATTATATTTGCATGGCTTAGCTTCATTCTAGAAGCCTTGCCTTATGTTTATTTCTGTCTTTTCCCCTTGTGTATCAATTTGGGTGATAGACTTATTTGTCAAGGTTCGCCGCGACAAGTGCCATCATGACCCCTTGGTCTTTGGGTTGTGACACACCACATGGGATTTTAGGTGATTTTGGACCCCCAAAGCATAGTAATGCAGTTTGGGTATTGATACAAGCCAAATGGGCATCAATGCTTTTGATCACACAACTCAAGGCCGACACAAGGATGTCCAAGCCATGATCACCCTAAGGATTCAAGATAATGCTCGAAGAACATTCTTTGAGATCCTAATTAAACAATGTCGTATTTGGAAGATAGCTTGGAGCTGAGAAAATCCATGCCATAAGGAATAAAGAGAGCCCTTGTGGGTTATTTTCAAAATAGACACTTTTGGGCTATTTTTGTAATAGGTTATTTGTACCAAGGCAAATACTGTAAATAGGTGCCTTATACATTTCATTTCCTTAGACTTTAATGAGTTATAAATGATTACTCCTTTGTGAGTGAGCGGTAAGCTTGATTAGCTTATGGCAAGCGTGGAATCACTTGTGGTGATATTTCATTTAGAAACATGGGTTGCTCGAGAATCCAATTCCCTTAAGGTCTACGTAAGATTTAGGTGCTTGATTGGATTTTAAATAGAGGATTAAGGGTTTGATATACCCTTTGTTTTCTATCCATTCCCTTCTTGTGTCAATCTTATTACTTTATCTATCTATCTTTATCTTTGTTTTCTTTGTTTCTTAGCTTATTTTCAATTTTGTAGTTTGTTTTTGTATCATTTGGTATCTGAGTCAAGCTATATTTCGTTCCTACGAAGTCAATCTTGAGTCTATTTGTCTTAGAAAGTCGAAAAATTAGAAAAAAGTTACTATTTACATTTTTATTCTTAGGTTAAATTTTGAGTTTTTGGTTTTGTATTTTTCTTATGTTTCTCTATAGGAGTCGAGGTTTCAAATTTGAGCTTAATTAGAGTCATAGTGAGTGAGCTACCATTGTTGAAAGCTTGGACTTGAAGAGAAGAGAAGTGGTTGAAAAATCTCAAAAATTTGTGAAGAATTTAAGCTAAATGTTGTTTGGAATGAGTTTCGAAGGTTGAAAAATGCCTACGTTCAAAATTTCAAATCATTCTGAGTTTCGGAGAAGAAGTTAGGAATATTGATATTCTTGGAGAATCTTGCTATCTTCAAGTTGAATTTTTCAGCAAATTGCTTGTTTGATAAAAAAAAAAGGAAGAAAAAAGAGTGAAAAGTATTTGTACAAAAGAATCTAAAAAGATTTCAAGGATATTCCAAGATAAAGGTACAAAAGGGGGATCATTGGAGGGCAAAATCACCCATTCACCAAGGAGAGCGGCCAACTTACTTAGCAAGTGTGCCCCAGGTGTGCTGAAAGTCCCCTGACCTTCTTACATAGGTCAAACCCATAGTGGGATATCCCACCTACGTCCAAGTTGCTCTACACATACTAGAGCAGTTCCTAACTCAGATCAAGACTAGTTCAATGCAAATCAAGTTTCCAAACACACTTAAAGCTTTCCGATTCCATTTTGCTCAAGGTTTGATTCCTAAGTTTCATATTTTTGATTTCTAAACTATTTTTTTGATTCTTAAACTACTTATCAACTATTAATTTATCTACTAATTTAATCGATTAGTTCTTGAGTCCTACTTCATTCGTCGTCCTATTTCAATCAAGCTTTTCTCTTTTCAATTCATTGTTATTTCTTGGATCAAGTCCGTACATAATTTTTTTTATTTGAGTTTTTTAAAAAAAGAATCTATTCCGACCTCAAGCCACAATTGGTACCAAACATTCTCATTGGAGTATAAACGATCTATCAACGCTTTTGATGCCAATTAAGAGACAACACAAAAGTGTCAACTTTGAGAGTTTGTGAGGTTGATTTCCTAACCTTAACTTGTTTGTTGTTTTTGTTTGTGTTTAGTATTTCTTTTATTAGGTATCATGGATGACAACACCTCAAATTCTATCTTAACGTGCCTTGAAGTTCTAAACCATAAGATAGATAACATGTATGGCAGGATGGATAACATGATAGATCGTCTAAACTATCGTAACTCCAACCTTCAATCTCTATTAAGTGGACATGCTCCAAACGAACTTCAAGGTAACTAAGCTAATTCTTGCACTCTAGTAAATGTGAAAGATCATTGTGAGGCTAGTAGCCAACTAAGTGTGAGTGATAACTTATCTTTATATGAGCCTAATGTCTCTTTACTTCATGATGATAATGTACAAGATGAGAGCATGGATGCACTAGTTGATCCTATTGATGACCTAATTGAATCTTCTAGTAAGAACAATTTGTGTCTACCTAGTGTTGAAGCCATGTGTTGAATGATAGTACATTGTCTTGGGAAAATTAAGTGGACCAATATTTGTGTGAACCTATTCCACTACTTGAGGATGTTTGTGATGTCGTAAATGAACCTCAAGGAGTGATGATGTTGAAAATATTGGTCAATCGAATAGGAGTGACCCTTTATTTTCCTTCGGTGATGCTTATTCTATAATAGAGGGTTAACTCTTTGTACGGGTTGTACTCTTGGGGGAGGGGAGTGTTGCCTAAACCCATGTCTATAGTTACTCTACCCATTTGACCCCGGTGACCATGTGGAATGTGATAATTCTTATTCACCCCATTTGGTGCTTGTTCAAGATGAAAAACAAACTATGGTTGAGGTTCTTGGAACTCATCTGTATGACGGAGAGTCTTTCTTGAAGATTTCTAATCTACTTTAGGGACCAAAGTATGTAAGGTAAGGATATCCAACAAATATGAGTGTTATAGTGGGGTTATGTACTTATTGAGACATGGAACCTATGTGAGCCTTCATGAGCGTTTGATTGATTACCATGGTTCCTCTAGCCTTCCTTGTTGTTTAAATCTCTTAAATGGACAAGTAGCTTCTATATTATGGGGTTATAAACCCTTGATTGATCATTTTGATGTTTGGTTATATCTTAAGTGTATGAAACCTTGGCATGATGTTATGATTGATTGGTCTAACTCTAACCCTCATGCCATGAGGATATTGTGTTTGTTTTTCCTTTTTTTTTTGCAAGGTTTGGATTCGGGGTCAAATCCTTTTCAAGAAGAGGAGGATGATACAAGACAAATGGGCGTCGAAGCTTTTGAACACATAACTCAAGGCTGACACAAAGAGTTCTAAGCCATGATCACCTTAAGGATTCAAGAATGTTCTTGGAGGACCTTCTTTGAGCTCCTAATTAAATAATATCATATTTGGAAGATAGCTTAGAGCTGAGAAAAGTCGTGGCACAAGGAACAAATAGAGCCCTTGTGGGTTATTTCCAAAATAGCCACTTTTGGGCTATTTTTGTAATAGATTATTTATGCAAAGAAAAATACTATAAATAGGTGTTTTATACATTTCATTTCCTTATACTTTGATGAATTATGAAAGATTACTCTTTTGTGAGTGAGTGAAAAGCTTCGATTAGCTTGTGGCAAGATGTGAATTGCTTGTGTTGATATTTCATTTAGAAATGTGGGGTGCTCAAAAATCCAATTCCTTTGAGGTCTACGTAAGATTTAGGTGTTTCATTAGATATTGAATAGAGGATTAAGTGTTTGATATAGCCTTTGTTTTCTATCCATTCCTTTCTTGTGTCTATCTTATTGCTTTATCTATATATATTTTACTTTGTTTCTTAGCTTAGTTTTAATTTCATAATTTGTTTTTGTTTCAGGTATCAATGTTCTCATATTGATAAGTAGCTTATGATTTTGATAGTGTGGCATCTTGAAGACGCTTCTCGTAAAGGGAAATCATCAATTTATTGAATTATTTGAGATTTTCTTCGGCATCCAAGTAGGCTAGATTTACCTTTTTAATAGATTGAAATTATTTGTAATATAATTATGATATTATGCAAGATATGGGATGGGATTTTTGTATAGGATGTATGATTTATATAATAAGTATGATTTGGACTGTTTAACCTATTAAAGAACTGTAATTTAGGCGAAATTGACTTAGTTGCTCATGATTTAGGTAGAACTGCTATATTAGGGCTAATTGTAGCTTGTGTAACATCTGGATCTGAATATAGATACCTTACTAGTTTGGGGTAGAATTTTCCTTGGAATGGAATTTAGGAATTAGAAGTGAGCCCTTCCAGCCCTTCTTAGGCCAAGATTTTTGTTAGCTCTTGTAGACTTTTATATGCATGGTATGCCCTTTGAAATACTTATTTTGGACTTTGAGGAGATTAGATACCTAATATTTATGGTAGTTTGGTATTTGGGAGTTGGTTCTAATTTCACGCCAAGTGCAGTGGTTATTTGACATTGAGTTCTTGTTCAAGTTCGACAATTGATTATGGCATTGATGATATGAATTGCGGTTCATGTCTAGCAAATAATAATGATGATGTTGATATAATTTTTGATTTGAGTCCAGCATCGAGATTTTATTTTTTATATGAAATGGTACAGATGGTTTCATGGTTATGGCTTGATATTCAGTAAATTTATGGAACTTTGATTATTTATTTTTCTTTGATTGTATTCTTTGGGCTTATGGAGGATCGCGTTGGGTTTGTAAGTTTTTCACACTTACTGGCTTATGGGGCCAGTCTTGTTGTGTTAATTATGATTTCTTTCATATTATATTTATTTACAGTATTGGAGCTTATTTCCAGGTTTGCCCTTTTACATTGACTTAGGTTATTTATCTCACATCTTTATCATATTTATATCATGATTTAGCTCAGTCAGCCGATGATGCCTACTAAGTACCCATGGTTTTGGTACCCATACTACACTTTTGTACCTTTATAGTGAAGATTCAAGTACTAATGGCCGTTGCTGACGTGATGATTGTACTGAGATGATTTTAGAGATAGGGTAAGCTCTTGGAGTCGGAGTTGCACCCTTTTCCTTCTATTATCTATTTCTAGTCTTTCACCATTTGAGAGAAATTTGTATTTAACTATTTCAGTACTTATGTTCCTTTTGTAGTAGCTCTTGTATTAACACCACTAGGTCATGGGATGGTTATTGATGTTTGATGATAGGCGAATTTACACGCCTATAGCACTATATTTTGCCCATATTTTAGCCTAGTTTCGAGAATAAATTATATATTTTATGTACTTTTAGTCCTTTTTCCTATAAGTGAGCTAACGAACATGATTAGCAAAGTTTCAGGTATAAATGATGCAGAATTCAGCATTTTATGGATAACTTGACGCCAAAGAAAGCTTCACGAAAGGACAAAAGCCAATCTTGGACGCCAAGGACTAAAGATGGCGCATGGAAATTCTGTCCCGGGCTAAAACAACATTTCTGAAGACTTTGGGGACTAGCAGTAACTTATTCGGATTAGGATAATGATACATTAACCTAGTACAATTGGGTTAAGTATTACATTAGCTTGTTAGGATTAGGATAATGATACATTAACCTAGTACAATTGGGTTAAGTATTTCATTAGCTTAGTAGGATTTGGTTAAGCATTTCATTAGCTTAATAGGAATAGGATATGGGTATTATAAATACCCTATCTTGCTAGAGATTTTAGACATCTTCTTCTTACATCTTCTGACATCTTCTTACATCTTCTGACATCTTCTTACATCTTCTTACATTCAATTCTATTACTCTACAACTCTTCTTCTAATTCTTCCATTAATTCTATTTTTCTTCTTCTATTCATCTATTCTTAAATTCCACAACAAGAGAAACGTTACTTTGCTAAGGGATTCACGTCTAACGCCTACCATACCATTACAAACGTGAAATCTTTATTGTGGTATAACAACAATGTCAATTGTGATTTCCTTTGCACTCATGGGTAACTAAACTTCTCTGTTGGGGTTATGGAAGCCGAATGAGATACTATCTATTGCTGTGAGTTTGTGAGTTCGTGACACGTATGTTGCTTATATCATTATTCTCTTCATCTTAATCTAAATTCTTTGTGGTTGCAAACGCAAGAATACGCCAGTATAACATTTAACTTGTTCGAAAGAAAGGTTATCTGTCTGGAAAAGAGATAATGTCAAGGTAGTAGGGTCCCATCCCCTATTAAAAAGTTAGTGTCGTAACTGGATTAACCTCTTGGAGAATTCATACCGTTAGACACGCTTTAACCTCGAAAGATTTAAAGTGAAATAATCCTCGAATAGGTCGAAAGACGCCTGGATTTACCATCGAATACAATTCTCTATAAGCACATGCATGTCTGAATTCAACACACTCATAGTCAATAGAGACGTATAACTCAGAAGGTGGACATAACTCCAACTCCTTAATTCTCATTGTTTCACAACCTACTAAACATTTTTCTTTTTACTTTGCTATTTTCAGTTTTTTCTTTAATAATTTGGTTACACATTACAAACCCCCCTTCTTACGAGACTTGCACTAAAAGTCTAGTAATCGTTGCTTACTTGTTGACCAAGCTATTCCCTGTGGGATCGATACCCAACCCAGGTTGGGTTCTATATTTGCTAACGACCGTTTTACACTCCTACGAGAGCTGTAGATTGAGCGTTATCAATGTTTTATCTATTTTGTATCATCTAGGCAAGGCGAACGTGGTAGCAGATGCCTTGATTCTGAAGGTGGATCAAAGTTAAAAAATTTATTTCTCAATATTAACTTGAGTCCTTGACAAATTCATGAAATTCTTAATTTTCATTTCTCAATATTAACTTGAGTCCAAATAGCCAATATTTTGTTTAGTATATCACCTCATGCTTTTCAACAAAGATTTTAGTCTTCTGATTGTATAGATAGACTCAAATTCAATGAATGTAACTATTCATGAGTAATATTCGATAGATGCGGATGATACTTTTACATGTTTTTCCAGAGTTTTAGCTCAACATTAAGCTAGGGAGTTAGAGATTAATATCAAAGACCATAAGCATCATCCAAAGAATTTAGGGCTAGCCTAAGTTTTGATAGGGTTGTGATCACGTCGGTTCTTTAGGATCTGGGGTTTGAGATTTTGAGCATTTTAGTAGATACCTTACATCCAGAAATGGTGTCTAGTACATAGAGTGATTCTCAGACTAGAGTTAGATTTTTTGGTGTTCAATAAGGTTCTTAGTCAACTTTAGAGTATAATATTGGGTTCTCGAGTGGGCCAGACATACCCCTATACTATATCCTTTAGAGCATGACTTGGTATGTGGATTTGTCAGAAGATTAATCTAGCCACTTTGCTTGCATCGGAGCATTTGATAAAAGCTGGATCTTTTTTCTCTAAAGTTGTTAATCATGCAAGGATCACAGAAAGGGCATATATTAAGACATATAGAGCTGGCGGTAAGGGGCCATGTCATCAATATAGTGTTAGTAGTATCAGTACAGTTTCAAACATTCAATTTGAGTTTGGACACGCTAAGATTCATGCTCCTTCAGGCACGTTAGAACTATGACTTTGGATTTTCTATCATGATAGGTGTGCCTTTGATTTTCTTCCTTTAGTTCTATTTTAGTTGATTTGGTGTTTTCATATCGATTGGTGATTTTATGACTTGATGTTGCTATTTGGTTGTTGTAGTTTGTGTGTAGATCTTTTGGCGTATATCACTATCCCAGTAGATAAAGTTTTTTAGTAGTGGATTGAGTGGATCGGTATTATGATTTCCCAAGGTTGTAGCATTTGGGTTAAAGTCCCTTTTCTTTGTCATATTGGCCTTGTTGTGGTTTTAGAGTGGCAATGTTATGATTTTTCATTTAGGTGCCTCCTACACTCTATGCTATGTTGTTATTATTATTATTATTACTTTGGAGGTAATCGATTCTTACTTTATAAATGACTAGACTAGCATCATCTAGTTAGCAACCCTCATTATGATTTATATTTGTTGGCCTAAATGGCTTACTCGGATGATTGATTCCTCTCTTTTAGTAAGGTAAGGTTGGTTGTTTCACTTCTATTGGAAAGGTTAGATCAATTGTTGAGTGGTTTGTGATAGTGAAGGTAGGTTTGGCCTTCTGTGGCTTTATTGTAATTCTAAAGTTGGCAATTCAATTTTATTACCTATATCTAGTGTTGAAAAGTCTAATGTTTATTTTTATGGTTTATTGGGATAGTCTCCTAGTAGTGGTCTTGATATTAGTGTTGGCATTGAGTTGAGTACTATATTTTTCCTTTGATGTGGTTCATAGATTAGTTGAGTTGAGGTTGGTTTTCATGGGTGACTTCAAAAATTTCTCTTTTTGATAATTAATCGATCGGATGTGACTTGGTGGAATGGCTTCAACTTGATGATATGTGCTTGTGATCAGTCGCCAGTAAACAAAGAGGGTGTCTTTGGGTGTGAGTATTCATTGCCATAGAGGGAGTATTGGCATGACCAGATTTAGGCTAAGGTTGTATCTTTTTGAGTTGCTCGAATTTTGGATACCATTAGTACTCTATCTGGCTTTGGGGAGTTCTTTGTTATTCCTTAAATTTTATGTCTTCAGCGGATGGGGATTTTATAGTTCGTATCTTTTGCTTGTGGTTTAACCTCAGTTATGGTTATGTTCTTTGGCAATATTTTTATTTCAACTCTTATGTGAACTGTAGTATATATGCTAGAATTCTGATAGTGAGAATGATTTGAGTACTTGATAGCTTTGAAGAATCTTTGGCTTCCGTTTTGAATTTGACTCTCTTGAATAGCGACTTAAAAGTTATGATAGCTTTTAGAATATGAATATTGCTAGTCAGTAGAATCGATTTGGATAGTTGAGATTGAGTAGTTCAGCTTGGGATTGAAGATTTCAACTATGGATTGTGTAACTTGGTTGCAACCCATTTCATGTTTTTGATTTAGTTGGATGTTTTTTGATAGGTTGACTAGGCCAATTTCTTACCTACCAACTCTGTTTCTTCAGTTTAGATGGATTGCACTTGGTGGATTTTTGAAAGATAGTCTGTTGGCACAAGGATTTTTAAACTCACTTGACCTTGATCCTCAATTTTCATTAGAATTTTTAGACTATCTTTTCAGTAGAGAAAGTGTGCTTAAAATGGGCTTAGCATGGCTTCACCTACATTCTATGGTGCATTCTGGAATGGGTCACTCAGTTTCAAGATATTATGCTTCGGATTCCTGACTATTAGTTTTGAGGGTCATTAGACCAGTTGTAGCTTTGGCTAGAGACCACAGGCTTTGGTCATCTCCATTTGTGTGTTCAGGTAGCATTTTATGGGCTTATTCTTATGCCTGCCATTATGGATTTTCAATGGATCAGCTTTATTTATTCGAGCTCAATATGATGTTATTGCACGGGTGGGACCGGGATGACATTCTACGTGATTTGCAATATATAGCAGGTTTGGAATGATGAGGAAATGTTGGCTTTGGAATTTGGAGTTAGTTATATAGTTCATTCCTTGGATTGTCTTTTGCTTAGATGATTTTTTGCTTGGTTGTGCTCGTACCAGTATGATATCAGTGTATTATGTTATGGGTTTACGTGCTTTAGTCGTATTCGATTTAGTTGGAGGCCAATTGGGTGTTGAGGATGAGTTCTGGGTTATTTGGAAAGTGAATAAAGAAAGTTGGTAAAAATAGGATACCTTTGGTTAAATCCCTTAAAAGCATTGATTAGAATTAGAGGTTATCAAGTGACTTTTGCTCAGGGCATGTGGGCCTATTATCTCTTCCTATCACACTTTCAGGCTCTTTCTATCCATTAACTTTCATAGACAAAAGTCCTTTTAGTAGTAGCTATTATAAGGACCCTCCAAGTTTTTCTCAATTTCTGTACGTTTTCAACTTTTTGAGCATTTCCATAAAGGCATGGGTCATTTATGACACTTTGAAACTCACTTTGATTATCGTATATTTTGTTGAGATTCTATGCTCATTCCCTATTTTGGAGCTTTCATTGTTAAGAAATTGATCTCAAACCAAAACTCCTAGTAATCAACCTCGGATGAAAAATCTGACAACGCCATCATCTCTTCAACATTGATTTTAGGATAGGGGACCCTTGGTTCAGGTCACGAGGCTTTCAAACTTATTTTAGGCTATTGGGAGGAATTGGTTAAAATAGAACTAGGTATAGGATCCATATTTAATTGAAACATCTTGGATGAAAGTTTTGATGGTTCTGTTGATTCCAGAATGTTGAATTTGGTATAGTAGCTTAGTTTGTTTACGTGTAAGGGGTTTCAAATGATGTTATAGTCCATTTGGACATAGAAAATTCTGTTATAGCCAAGCCTTGGCCTTTTTAGTGAGGTTTGGTCGTATTCGCGATGGTCAAGGAATCTTCTCATTCGTGTTTCATGAGCTAGCCAGCGTATTTGCAAAGAGAAAGTCGGCTTGACCTACCCAACTATACACTTTGCTTTCACGGTGGACCGACCGCATTTGTGAAGGTATGGTCTTGGCTAACATCGAGTTCGCAACCCTATTTTTGCAAAGGGTAATCTTGGTATGCATCATGAACACGACCCTAAAGTCCCTCGTTCACGATAGGCAAAGTCTTGGCAGTATAAAAGCTCCTTTCCCTAGTTTCTTCAGCAATTTCTCGCCATTTTCTGCTATTATTGAACCCTAAAGCAAAGAGAAGAGTAGGAAATCATAAGTTGGAATTAGGGATGAGTTGGGGGTGTTGAGGTGATTATTTCCCACTAATTTTTTTGTAAGTTTTCGGTAAGAATCCTCCATTTAATTCTTATTTTCCCTTTTTTTCCATTATATTTGGGGGCTGATTTGAGCCCTGATTCACGCTCCATGTTCTCAACTTTTCACAAAATAGTCCTTGTCCTTTGAGGGACCTTGTGATAGTTTAATTTTGAAATTTCATTATTGAGCTCCACGGTCCCATTATTGACTCAATTTTGGGACTGGAGTTTTATATAGCAATATGGTTATCATTTTACTTCTATTAATATGTAGATTACTATTTTTATACTGCCGCATCATTTGAAAATCATGAAGAAAGGACTAGAAAATTATGGACAATTCAAGAATGCGGTTTGACATTGAGGTAGGCTTTGATCTATTTTTCTCTATGATATAGTGTTATATGTAGATTGCATGTGAGAAAGGGGTTATAGGTTATGACTATGACTAGTATAAAATGACTAGACCTAATTAGGGGATTTAGGATAGAAAGGTGACCCAAACCATAACCTAAAATACCTTTTAGGTCTATAGAATCCTATTATATTTGATGATGGGCTTGATTAACTATAGATTGACATAAGGAATCCTTTAGCATAAGACTTAGCTTATTACTTAGTATTCAGGGAAATTTTTCTGATTAGACCCTTGTAGTAGCTTTATGCCCTTGTTTACCTTAGTCTTCAATTTATGTTGTTAACATTATGTTAAATAGTATACTCTGGACTGAAGGCCATGATTACAATACTAGTTGAGCACTAGGTTAGTATCCTATCCCTTCTGAGGATGTGGTTGTAGTTTACAGACTCTTATAGTTGTATTGTTTGGATACTGGTGACAACATATATACTTTGGGTGCATTAGCATTTACTTAGTGGTATGATTCCAACTAAATCCTTGATTTTACTTTTGTTTTCTAAAAAAGAATTTATTTCCACTTTTCATTTTTAAAATAAATATTTTATAATGGAAAACCTGCTACCTTATTTAATAATTTATGAGCTTTTAGAACTAAATGAGCTATTTTGAAAATTAGGCCGAGGTTGATTCCGAGTCATTATTAAACTACTCTTTTACCACTACTATTTACTCCGATAGAGAGATTTTGACCCTTTTTATGCTATTACATAGATTCAGTCCCAACGTTGATTTCAGACAGTGGATTTACAAATTTACTCTCTTTTAGTAATGGTTTGAGTTATATATACATATATATCTAGTACTGGACATTATAGATTGATTATGATGCTTATTGGGAGTCCTAGTTTAGGACCAAGCAATGTATACAAATATTCCTAGTCCCCTTTGGACTCCTTCGTTCGTGAGCCAAAGTGCCGGAGAAGGATGGTCGCCATAGGTCTTGTCTTTGCAAGCTACTTAGCTAGAGGAGGTGTATACACTTGGTATATTTGGCATTTGAATCATATATTGGTTACCACTAGTTTATGTGCATTCATTTATTCATATGAATTATCTATTACCTGTATAATTATTTGGTGTTTATATTTATCGGCCTTATGGAGGTTGTGTAGGTATAATTTGTGATTATTATTTTTTGAGTGCTTTCTTGCACTTTCTGGGCTTTTGGGGGCTCAATCAGGTTATTGTTTGTTTGGACTAGCCAGATACTTTATTGTTGATTATTATGGTTAGTTCGTGGCATGATAATTATGGAATGATACCAAAGATTGTATATACATTTTCTGATCTCTTTTCTATATTATTGGTAAGTTATATTATTGATAGATTAGCTCATGATTATTCACACTTTGGTTAGAGGTTTGATTATACTAGTATTAGCTTCCCTACTTTGTTGTGATCCTCGAGATATTAGGTTGACTCCCTCCAAGTTGTTACCTTTGAGTTTATCCATATATATTTAGCCATATATATATATATATATATGGTATTGCCGTATATCCCTCTCTTTCCTTATTTATTCATATAGTATATATATATATATATGGTATTGTCGTATATCCCTCTCTTTCCTTATTTATTCATATAGTATATATATATATATGGTATTACCATATATCCCTCTCTTGCCTTATCTATTCATATTGTATATGTATCTTTTAGCATTATATTACTACTATATATCCTTCCTTCACTCTTCATTTGTATATTGTCTAGTAATATCCTATATTGAACCTTAGTTCCTGAATACTATTAGTATAGCATAGTTTATCCTTATTTTTCCCTTAGCATTATTATATTTAGTTTCTTTGATAATTGATTGTAGTTTAAATTCTTACTTTATATTTTATTTATGCTTACATTATTTTTGGAGCTCAGTATATTGATGTCTACTGAGTATGTAACGACCTGAAAACTTGATGAAATATGTGAAATTTATGATTTTATATAATTTGACTATTTTACCCCTCCCTACAGTTGCATTATCGTATTTCTGGGGTGTAGAAATGATTGGTACAATTCCTGATGCATTTTGGTAACATTTGTGTGATATTGTGATTTTTGGTAGTTTCGAGAGCCTTATTAAGGACCTGTGTTGTTATCTTTTGATTCGTGTGACGGATGAATGAATAGACTGTGCCAGGCTCTGTAATATTAATTTTAGGATAGATAGACCTTTGGTTCGATTCCCGATGCACCTGAGTTCGTTTCTACATGTTGGTCAGAAAGTTGGAAAACTTGGAAATATAGGTGTAGGACCCACATTTGGTCAAAACGACCTGGATGGAAAATTTGACTTCGCCAATGCATCCGGAACATCTACTTTAGGGTGGTAACATGTTTTATTAGGTTTTATGGCTTTTAAATGTCATTTCGATCCTCGGTTAAGAAAATTATAATTTTGGATTTCAGGGGTCAACTCTATGAAAATGACATTTTTTTTGAAATCTTGATATCGCCATTGGATCCAGAGTGTCGAATTTAGTAAGGCTACATAGTCTGTTTGCGTATATCGAACTCCAAACGAATCCCTGGAACCCCGTCGAAGTTCGTTTGGGACTTAATCTGGTGCCCCAGGTTAACTGGTGCACAAAGGGTAAATCGCATCTGAGAGGTGCAATTTATGCCCTTTTGTACCAGGTAACCTGGTGCTGTATAAAAATAGCCCTTTTACCCAATTTTGCTCACTCTTCAACCTTTTGTCTTGAGAGTTAAATCCTAAAAGAGTGTAAAAACTTAAAAGTGAAGCTTGTGAAGCTAGATTAACATCTATTTCTTGATTCTATTATGGATTTAAGGTGAGATTTCATCCTTTTCTACTCTAATTCCTTGATTAATTTCTCAAAACCCCAATTTCACTACTTTTCACTTGAATAATGTTTTAATCCTATAATTACTAGTTTTTCATTAATTTAACCTTCAAAACAAATTCAATTCTTGATTTTAACACGGATTTTAAAGATTTTATTCGGTAAAGCTTAAAAATGATTTTTCTTTGATTTGAGCCCCATTTTATACTCTATTTGATTTGAGTTTTCAGTTGTAGATTCCTAAAAAGATGGGGAACACATTTTTGTAATAAAGTTTCAATTTTGTCCTTAATTTTTGAAAATCCATTACGGGGGTCCGTTTTGACCCCAAACCAAAAATAGGCAATATGGGTATTGTTGTCTTTGTTTTGAAGCATAGATTTTATATTTTTGATTTTAGTTATTTTTGAGATCGTTCATAAAAAGTAAGGTCATGGGTTCAAAGTGTAGCAGACTAGTTTTGACTTTCGAGGTAAGTTATGACTTAACTCTTTCAGACTAGGTTGGATAGTTAATATTGGTACAAAATGCCTATTAAGGGTGTGAACTAATAATGACAAATGTCTATTAATGTGTTGTGCTTGTGTGGGTCTATATATGATGTAATTGTTGAAATTGAGATGTTATGTGATATTTGTGACCATGTGGGGTCCTATGCGATATTGATTGCATTGAATACGTGTGAATAATTGTATTGTGTGTTTGAAAATGACTAATATGGTACCATTGGTGTATTGAAATTATATTCATACTCTATTGGAATATGAAACATGTGAAAATTCATGGATGGTGGAAATAATGAGTGAATATTGGCTCACATGATTGTGGAAATGTATCATTGTGGTTGATCCTGGAAATACATCATGTGAATTGTTGTGAACATTACATCCTCATATCATACTCATTCATGAAAGAAATGGTACCGTTGTGGCAACACCTGATAAACACCGACAATACCTTTTTATGATAAAAATATGATATCTTATAACCCCCCTGCCTCGAGGGATGGTCGGGGAAGAGGTATGGATATATATATATGGATTGTATATGGGTTTACAAACCCCTCATGGGTCCCACGTCGAGAGGCTTACCATTGTGGGTGTTTACGGGGAATGTGTGACAATCCCAGAAGTTGTACAATGACCTCGTGCATCATCATCATCATAATAATAATATACACTGCACTTGATTTATTGTGTTTATGTTGTGCTTGTATTTCCATATTAACTTGGCATCTACTTATTTGTTCTATATTTTGACTAGTTACTGTCTAATTGTTCTATCTTTCTTTATTTGTACTTTATGATCTTGATGATACATGTTCCTCTTTTGTTCTACTTGTATGTGATATTATGTATATTTGCATCCCTATCTGGTTTTTTATTGTATTATATGTGGAAATTATAGAACTGTTAGTGCAAGCGGTGTGGGCTACTGTTGTGGGACATTTTCTAATTGCAGGTGATGTGCCCTTACTGTATATTTTGTATGCTTTATTTACTACTTTTCTTGGTCGTCCTATGATACCTACTGAGTTCAAGTGGACCGTACTCACGCCTACTGTGCTTTTTTTATGCAAGTCCTATCTCGAGTGCACCGCAACTTGCTTGACTCGAACGATTGTTGGAGCTTCCAAGGTAGCGGTTAGAAATTTATGTATCCAGAGTTCTCCTCTATCTTTCTATAGTAGTATGCATTTATTAGTATTCATAGACAAATGTTGACCTTGTGTGGATATTTTTGATGTATTTGATTCATAATTTGTATTAGTAGTTCTTACACTATTGACACCTGGCTTTGGGAATGTATGGTATTTAGATATGTTCTTTCTGCATTACTATAATTACTTGTATGGTTCGGCTTTGTTTTAGAAGCCTTACCTTAGGGTATTTTTGTCTTTTTCTCTTTTTGTATCAGTTTAAGTAATAGGCTTACTTGTCAAGGTATGTCATGACAAGTGCAATCATGACCTCATTTTAAGGTTGTGACAATTTGGTGTCAAAGCAGCCAGGATTTATTAGTCTCAATGGAATAAGAACAAGATGTCTAATAAAGTCTCATGGACCGGTACGTAGACGTTCGTATCTATCTTTAAGAGGCTATAGGATGTTTTTAGGAAACTTTCTTTATTTTATTCCTTATCATGTAAAGTTCTTTCATATCTTATGTTCTGAGTTGTGTTTCACTCTTTCTGCATTGATGGTGTTGACTAAGTCCTATGAGAGAGGTGATGTAGATCCTTCACCCAAAAAATAAGCCTCAAGCCGTGGACGGACTCAGGAGAGGGGACAGGCTCATGATTTAGCCCCGTCTAGGAGGATTTTTAGGGGACTCTCTCTTGAGCCTCATATTGAGAAGGTTGGAGACGTGGTGTCTACTTTATTTCTTCAGAGTTTGTCTTCCCTAGTGATGGAGGGATTATTGGTGCATTTGTTGACCCGTTTAGAGCGTTCTCCTTTTGTTATACCGAGTGTTACTCCATTTCAGAGTATGGATCCTCCTATTGTGCCTACTCTATTTTGGGTACTCCTCAGACCCTGAGTACTATTCCTTTTTTGTTCTGACATCTGAATATATTGCATCGATATTAGGAGTTCAACCTTCATCTATGTTACCTCCTCAAATAGGATCTCAATATTCTGGATTCACTATGCTTTCTTTGTTATAAGTATTGTGATGTCTTCTGAGGATCAGAAGAGGTTTGAGAGATTTAATCATTTGGGACCTCATAGATTCAGTGGTGTTGTGGATGAGAATGCCTATGAGTTTTTTATTAATTGCAAAGAAAAGTTGCATAATTTGGGTTCGTTGGAGTGGCATGGGGTTGTTTATACTACATATCAGTTGTGAAATGCTACGAGAGATTGGTGGAGATCATTTGTTAGTTGTAGGCTTGTTCATGCTCTTGAGTTGTCGTGGGATCAGGTTGTTGATGCCTTTCTAGAGAGATTTATGCCTTACAGTTTGAGGGATCGGATGCGTGATAAGTTTGTTCATTTGGAGGAGGACTCCATGACTGTTGCAGAGTATGAGGCGGGCTTTCATACCTTTTTCAAATATTCCTATACCAATATTTCCATCATGTTTGAGAAGATTCAAAAGTTTCTGAAGGGTTTGAATGTCTCTTTTTAGTTGGCTACGTCTCAGATAGTTGTATTTGGATCATACTTTCATAGCATTATGGATCATGCAAATATGACAGAGGGCATTATTTGGGTATCTCAGAGAGGCGCCAAGAAGGTACGCTGTTTTGGTGAGTTTAGAGGTCAAGTTTCTCTTGGTAAAGATTTCAAAGGTTCTCTAGGATATCAGGGTAGGTCAGTGTAGGTAGCTTTGCAGAGTTCAGGTGGTGGATTTTCTCATATAGCAATTCAGGATATTCGCCCAGGCCTAATTGTACCATCTCCTATTGAGTCGATACATAGAGGTTGCTTTGCGGGTGATGAGTTTGGCAATTTTTCCAAGGGTTGTTCTCATCGTGTGATTAGAGCTACTCTTATTTTAGTTGTGTGGGGTAGGGGTGCTACCAGAGGTGTGAGGGGTAGAGGTAGTGGAGCTCGTAGAAGTGGTTGTGGTGCCCCTCAGGGCATTAATGGTCATAGGTAGTGTTATGCAATACCAGCCATATCTGAGGCAGAGACTTCTGATGTTGTGATTACAGGTATCATCCCCGTTTTTTGCAAACCTGCATATGCATTATTTGATCCCCAATTGACTTTCTCCTATGTGTCTATGTATTTTGCTTTGGGTTTTGATTCTGTTAGTAAGCTTCTTTCCATGCTTATTCATGTATCTACCCCAGTAGGTGATTCTTTAGTAGTGAATCAGCCGTATTGATTTTGTTTTGTAACTTTTGTCGGGCGTAAGACTTTGGTAGATCTACTTATGTTAAATATGGTTGATTTTAATGTTATTTTGGGTATGAATTGGTTGGCTCCTTACCATGTTGTCTTAGATTATTTTATTAAGACCATGACTTTTTCTTAGCTGGGTGTTCTGGGGATAGCTTGGAAGGATGCACTTCATTCGGGTCCTAAGAGGGTTATCTCTTATGTTCAGGCTCGTAGATTGGTTGATATGGGGTGTTTAGCTTATTTGGATCATATTTGTTAGGCTAGTGTTGTTTCACCTCTACCTTGGATTCTGTCTGTGTTATTCGTGAGTTTGTGGATGTGTTTCCTACAAATTTGCCTAGTATGCCTTCGGATTGTGATATTGATTTTTCTATTGATGTTAGGCCAGTCACCAAGACCATTTTTATTCCTCCTTGTAGGATGACCCCAGCCGAATTGAAGAAATTAATGGATCAATTACAGGAGTTATTGGATAAGGGATTTATCTGACCTAGTGTATCCCCTTCGGGTGCGCCTATTTTGTTTGTGATGAAGAAGAATGGGTTTAGAATCGGTAGTTGAATAAGGTGACGGTTAAGAATAAGTATCCCCTTTCTCGTATTGATGATTTATTTGATCAGCTTCAGGGTGTTGCGATATTTTCTAAGATTAATTTGAGGTCTGGTTATCACCAGTTGAGGAATAGAGATTCAGATATTTTGAAGACAACTTTTCAGACTCTATATGGTCATTATGAGTTCTTGTTCATGTTCTTTAGGTTGTCCAATGCCCCTGCCGTATCCATGTAGTTGATGAACTAAGTATTTCAACTGTATCTCTACTCCTTTGTTATTATATTTATAGATGATATCTTGGTTTATTCCAAGAGTAAGGCTAAGCATGAAGAGCATTTATGGATTATACTTCAAGATTGAGGGATGAGAAGATGTATGTTAAGTTATCCTAGTGTGAGTTTTGGTTGGAATCTATTTCTTTCTTAGGCCATGTGGTGACTAAGGAAGGTATCATGGTTGATCCAACCAAAGTTTCAGCGGTTTGTGATTGGGCTAGACCTACTTCACCCACCGAGATTTGAAGTTTTATTGGATTGATAGGTTATTATTGGTGTTTCTTTGAGGGTTTTTCATCTATTGTAGATTCGTTGACTAAGTTGACTCAGAAGAAGATTTTCTTTCAGTGGATCGATGCTTGTGAGGTGAGCATTCAAAAACTCAAGGATTTGTTGACTTCAGCACCTATTTTGGCTTGCTCGAGAAATGCGTTTCATTGGATTTGTGATGCTTCAGGTGTTGGATTGGGTGTTATGTTGATGTAGAAGGGCAACGTAATTTCTTATGTTTCTCATTAGTTGAAGCCTCATGAGAGGAGTTATCCTACCCATGATTTGGAGTTGTGCGCGGTTGTGTTTGCTTTGAATTTATGGAGGCACTACTTGTATGAAGTCCGTTGTGAGATCTTATCAAACCATCGTAGCCTTCTTCACCTGGTGAGATCTTAATATGAGGCAGCATCGTTGGCTTGAGTTGCTCAAGGATTATGACTAAACTATTTTGTATCATCCGGGGAAGGCTAACGTAGTTGTAGATGCTTTGAGCCAAAAGTCGACTAGCATGGGTAGCTTGGTGCATCTTTTGACCGAGAAGAAGCCTTTTGCCTTAGAGGTTCAGCTTTTATCTAACCAGATAGTTAGGCTTGATATTTCTACACCAGAGCATGTTTTGGCATTTGTCGAGACTAGATCATCTTTGATGGAGCAGATTCGAGCTCATCAGTTTGATGATGTTTGATTGAGGTTGATTTGAGATAAGGTATTGAGTGGTGAGGCAAAGGAATCCTCACTTTTATTCAGATAGAGTTTTGAGTATTGGAGGCCGAGTTTGTGTGCTGAGAATGGGTGATTGGATTAGGTTGATATTGGGGAAGGCCCAATCTTCTAGATATTCCATCCATCCAGGTGTGACTAAGATGTATCATGATTTGATACAACACTATTGGTGGGATGGTATGAGGCGAGATATAGCAAATTTTATGGCTCATGCCTATGCTGTCAGCAGCTGAAGGCTGAGCATATGAGACCTGGTGGTTTGCTTCAGAGGTTACCAATCCTGAATGGAAGTGGAAATGGATCACCATGGACTTTGTGATTGGGTTACCTTGTATATCTCTTGGTTCTAACAATGTTTGGGTTATCATGAATCGATTGGCCATGTCAACTCATTTTATTCCAATTTGGGTTTTATTCAGTGCGGAGAGGTTGGCCCATATCTATATTTGTAAGGTCGGGTGTCTAGATGGTGTGTCGGTGTCTATCATTTCATATTGAGGTTCTATGTTTACTACTTTTGGAAGAACTTTCAAGATAAGTTGGGCACTCGGGTTAATCTCAATACAGTATTTCACCCCAGATGGATGGCCAGTTAGAGCGAACTATCCAGGTTTTAGAGGATATTTTTCGTGCTTGTGTGATGGATTGTGGTGGCCTGTGGGAGCAGTATTTGGCTTTAGCGGAATTTACTTATAATAATATCTACTATTCCAGTATTGATATATCGCCTTTTAAGTCATTGAATGGTAGGCATTTTCACTCTCTAGTTGGTTGGTTTGATGCTTCTAAGGTGAGGCTTCGAGGTTTAGACTTGCTTCATGAGTCTTTGGACAGAGTCTGGATCATTCAAGATTGACTCCAAGCAGCTCAGAGTATGCAGAAGTGCTATGTAGATCGTAGGCTCCGTGCCTTGAGATTTGGTATTGGTGACAGTATTTTCCTTTGAGTTTCGCTTATGAAAGGTGTGATGAGGTTTGGGAAGAGGGTCAAGCTTAGCCCCAGGTATATTAGTCCATTTGAGATTCTTTTTTTATTGTTAGTGATGTGGCCTATGAGTTAGCTTTTCCCCTAGATTTATTAGTTGTTCATCTAGTTTTTTATGTTTTTATGCTTCGTTATTTTATTTCGGATGAGTCTCATGCCATCTGTCGCGAATCGGTTCAGTTAGATGAGCGGTTGTCTTTCTTTGAGGACCGGTCTCCATTTTGGCTAAGGATGTTAGACGGTTGCGCTCTAGAGTTAGCTTTGTGGTTAAGGTTCAATAGCAACATCAACTTGTAGATGAGGCTACTAAGGAGGTCGAGACTGATATGTGTAGTTCTTATCCCCAACTCTTCGTTCATTCAGGTATTTCTTTGCCGTAGTTTGAATACGAATTAAATTTTTAGTGGTAGATGACGTAACGACCTGAAAATTTGACAAAATATGTGAAATTTGTGATTTTGTGTGATTTGACTATTCTAGCCCTCCCCGTAGCTTCATTGTGGTGTTTCTGGGGTGTAGGGTGATTGGCAGAATTCCCAATGTATTTTGGTATCATTTTTGTGATATTGTGGTTTTTGGTTGCTTCGAGAGCCTTATTATAGACCTATGTGGTTATATTTTGATCTGTGCGATAGATTGCTGAACGAATTGCGCCAGCATCACTGGAATATCGATTTTAGGCTAGGTAGACCTTTGGTTTGAGTCCTGATGCACCTGAAATCATTTCGACCTGCTAGTTGAAATGTTGGAAAATTAGAAATATGAGTATAGGATCCACGTTTGGTATAAACGACCTTGGAAAGAAAATTCGACTTCGCTAATACATCCGAAACGTTAATTTTGGGGTGGTAACATGTTTGGTTGATTTTGTGGCTTTTAAATCTCATTTTGGCCCTCAATTTTGAAAATTATGATTTCGGGTTTTGAGAGTCAACTCTGTCAAAATGGCCTTTTTTTTTGAAATTTTGATTCACCATTGGGTCCAGTGCATCGAATTTAGTGTGGTTACATAGTTCGTTTGCATAAATCGGACTCCGAATGAATCTCGAACACCCTGTTGAAGTCCATTTTAGACTTACTAATATGGTGCACCAGGTTAACGGGTGCACAAAGGGTAAATCACATTTGGGAGGTGCAATTTATGCCCCTTTGTACCATGTAATTTGATGCAGTATAAAAATAGCCCTTTTACCTGATTTTGCTCATTCGTCCACCTTTTCTCTTGAGAGTTAAATCCTAAAATAGTGTGAGAACTTAAAAGTGAAACTTGTGGGAACTTGGGAAGCTAGATTAACGTCTATTCCTTGATTCTATTGCAGATTTAAGGTGAGATTTCATCCTTTTCTACTTTAATTCCTTGATAAATTTCTCAAAACCCCTAAAATCTTAGGGTTTGATTTTAAATCACAATTTCACTCCTTTTCACTTTTAATGTTTTAATCCTATAATTACTTATTTTTCATCAATTTAACCTTCAAAACAACTTCAATTCTTAGTTTATCACAGATTTCAAAGATTTTACCCGGTAAAGCTCAAAAATAGTTTTTCTTTGATTTGAACCTCATTTTTTACTCGATTTGACTTGGGTTTTTAGTTGTAGATTCCTAAAAATATGGGGAACATGTTTTTTTAATTAAGTTTCAATTTTTCCCTTTTTTTTAAACTAATTTCGGGGATCCGTTTTGACCCTGAACCAAAAGTATGAAATATAAGTATTGTTGGCTTTGTTTTGATGCATAGATTTTATATTTCTTGATTTTAGTTAATTTCAAGATCGTTCATGGAAATTAAGGATGTAGGTTTGAAGTGTAGCAGACCAGTTTTGGCTTTCGAGGTAGGTTATGGCTTAACTCTTTCAAACTGGGTTGGGAATTAAATATTGGTTCAAAATGCATGTTAAGGGTGGAAACTAATTATGAAAAATGGATATCTATGTGTTGTGCCCATATGGGGGCCTATATGATGTAACTATTGAAATTGAGATGTTATGTGATATGTGTGGCCATGTGGGGTCCTATGCAATATTGATAGACTTGAATACGTGTGAATAATTGTATTGTGTTGTTGAAAATGCCTAACGTGGTACCATTGGTGTATTGTGATTATATTCATATTTTATTTGCATATGAAACATGTCAAAATTCTTGGATTGTGGAAATAATTAGTGAATATTAACTCACGTGGTTGTGGAAATGTATCATTGTGGTTGGTTATGGAAATATATCATGTGATTGATTATGAGAATTACATCCTCATATTATACTCATTCATGAAACAACTGGTACCACCGTAGCAATATTTTTTTATGACAGCAAATGTGACATCTTATAAAACCCTCCCCGAGGAAAATGCCAGAGAAGGGGTATGGATATGGTTATGGATATATATATATAGGATTATGTATGGGTTGACAAACCCCCCATGGGTCCCACATCGGTAGGCTGCCTCCATGGGTGTATACGGGGATTGTGCAACAATCTCATAGGTTGTCCGACGACCTCATGCATCATTATCATCATCATCATCATATACATTGCACTTGGTTTATTGTATTTATGTTGTGCTTGTAATACCATATTGAATTGTCATCTATCTATTTGTTCTATATGTTGATTGGTTAATGACTAATTATTATATCTTCATTTATTTGTACTTGACGATCTTGATGATACATGTTCCTCTTTTGTTCTACATGTATGTTATTTTGTGTATATTTGCATCTCTATCTGGTGTGTTGTTGTATTATGTATGGATATTGTAGAACTTTTGGTGCAAGAGATGTGGGATACCATTGTGGGATATTTTTTATTGCAGGTAACGCACCCTTAGTCTATATTTTGTATGCTTTATTTACTACTTTTCTTGGTTAGCCAATGATACCTACTGAGTATAAGTTGACTGTACTCATGCCTACTGCACTCTTTTGATGTAGGTCCTAGCTTGAGTGCGCCTCAGTTTACTTGACTCGAGCGATTGTTAGAGCTTCCAAGGTAGTGGTTGGACATTCATGCGTTCAGAGTTCACCTCTATCTTTCTATAACAGTTATGTATTTATTAGTATTCGGAGACATGTGTTGATCTTGAGTGGATATTTTTGATGTATTGACACATAATTTGTATTAGTAGTTCTTACACTATTGACACCTGGTTTTGGGAATCAATGATATTTGAATATGTTTTTTCCACATTGTTATAATTATTTGTAAGGTCCGGCATCATTCTAAAAGCCTTACCTTGGGGTATTTCTATTTTTTCCTCTTTTAGTATCAGTTTGGGTGATAGGCTTACTTGTTAAGGTACGTTGCGACAAGTGCCATCATGACCTCATTTTTGGATTCGGCCAGAGCACCACGTATTTGGTACTCATACTACACTTCTGCAGTTACATACCATAGTATGAGTTCTCGACGTTGATATGCGCTTCGTGTGGAGAAGCTATGGATCGGAGATTTAGGGTGATCTCCTGAAGTTCAAAATATTCCTACTCTCTCTCGGATCAATTAGACTTATCTTTATTTTATATTTTGGAGATGATTTGTGCATCTATATTTATTTTGTATTTTCCTTTGTACTCTGATTGTATTAGAAGCTCTTGTACTGACTTCACTAGGTCTTAGGGTTATAGTCTATATTAGTCTCTTTATTTGATAATTTTTCGTTGTTTATTTTACTTTTCTTGATAACCCTTTACTAGTTGTTTCGAATTATGGGTTTATTTACCTATTGGTGGATTATAGTAGGTGTCATCATGACCTGAGAAATGGATCGTGACAGGTACACGGTGAGGAATATGGAAAGTGGGGTGAGGATGGGTGTGTCGAAGAGAAGGAAGTTAAACAACAATTAATATGAAATGTCACTTAATTATGATGCTTATTTTTCTTATTTCTATCAAATAGTCAATTTTCTCAAACTTATATTCCTAAAAAACTATCTATCAAAAATTTGACCAATCAATATGTGATATTTTGAAAAATATCTTCCTCCATATATTATCAAATGCACCCTTAAACTTCAAATGAGAACTTAAAGTATATCGTATTATATAAGAGAAAGGCCTTTTTTAAAATTATGTTTAAAATAAGAATTTATTTGACCCAATATTCCTATAGTCACTCTTTGACAAACTTACAATACCGAACAATTTCTAGTTCTAGCAAATGAGACTAATTCCTCCCAAACAATCATGTTTTTTCTAATATTTAATAAGTGATGATTTTGGTGGAAGACGAAGGGCATACGTAGGGTATACATGTATCTTCACATTATTATGCCCTTGCATGTGTGTTCATTTTTTCCTTCAACTTTGCTCGAATTTTGGTGTTTCTCTTTAGTCTTTTCCGTCTTTATCTACAATGTTGGGTATGTACTCTTCTTTTTTAAAAATTTTATTTTAATGTCCTTGGTTTTACTTCTTTTCATCAAGTTTGAAACTAGGGTTTAAGAATCTAATAAAACTATTATTTTTATTATTGTACCAGATAATTGAAAGTTTTAAAGCATAGAGGTGAATATTGACATTAAGTTAGAACTTCTACAGTTCCAAATATTAGATTATGATATAGGCTTCACTTGTGAGGAGGCATAATACGTTTTCCATTGTTTAAACTTACTAGATAATTAGGATTTTAATTATTTTGCATGTCGTTCCATCCGTTTTAGAGTAATTTTTGGGATTTGATATGCTCTGATTTTTGGTGAGTCATTTTGTCTTGCATGTGGTGGCTATGGCTTGACATAATTGGCATATTAATTTACTTCATGTGTAACTTACTAATTAGTGATCTATGTATGGTGATTTAGATTGAATCTCCTAAAAATCATAGAGTCATAACCCATACACTAATCCTGATATGTTCCTTTATTTTATTTAAAATGATTTGGTGTGTTCATTAATTTAATTTAATTTTATTTTGGTAAAAAAACTTCTTCTTTTAATTTAGTATTGTGATTCTCATTTTTACTTCTTAGGTAATAGTCACTTCACTTGTGGTCAACACATAATATTAGCAAAAATCCGTGCTTTGTCCAGTTTGAATATAATGGTCGCACAATTTAGATTTTATAGAGTTTTGTAAATTGAATTTGTTCGAGTAGGGAAAGATGGACAATACTTCGAGTATACAATGTTAGTTCTGTACTTTTTTATTTTGTATGCTTAGTTATGACACAAACTGATTGTGCCACAAATTTAATGCAATACTATAGAGATTCCTGTGCTTTCTTAAAAAGAGAATTACATATTTAGATTGCATAGTCATGCTTTATGAAGTTGGAATGTAATGTTTGCACAATTTGGATTCACATGATTTTGAAACTCGTATATGCTCAAGGTAGATATTGAGGTTCAATTAATGGACTAATGCTCTTTATTTTTCTTGTGTTTCTTCGCTGATTAATTATTGCAAGTAAGTGGATTGATTTTTACATTATTGCATGATCAGATCTGCCTAAAACATTAAGTGTGAATACTGGATAGAGAACTCGCAATAACATTAGATTTTTGCTTATATGAGTAATAACTTTTTCCAACTCTAATTTATTTCAATTTGAAACAATCGCTTCCTTATTGGTAGAGCTCAGCGGTCATCATACCCTCTTTGTTTTGAAATATAGAAGTTTAAATGGTCGTCATCTTGATTGGAATTTCACTGATATGACACATGCATCATTGATTTTCTTTTAAATTTCTATTCATATCTAATAGGACAATTTTGTTTGCAACATTGACACAACTTTCACTATCAATGATAAAAAAACTTAATTGCTCTTGAACTCTGTACCAATTATTAAACAAGTTCTTCCTTTGATCAAGATCCTTTTTTTCTAGAGCACTCATACTTGTCCTCACAAAAAGAACAAGCTTTCCCTCATCATTAATTTCTCATCCACACCTTCTCCTGTGAACTCATCACTACTATCATCCTCCACATGGTTATCTTTAGATTTATCTTTGGTTTGATAACCACCATCATTCAATGCAATGATAGTTCTTCTATTAGGACACTCATTTGATTTATGACCATATCCTTGGTATTTAAAACACTTTATTTTAGATGGATTTTCAAGTTTATCTTTGTTACCTCCATCCTTGTAGTCCACCTTTAATTTGCCTTAGTCCAGATTGGACTTCAATTCTTTCTTTTCACCTTTGGATTTGTCCGAAGTGGGAGATGATTTCCAAACTTCTTTATTTTTAGCCCATGAAGAAGAATAAGATTGCACCTTTGACTTATTTTTTTTATGACCCTCCACCTTGAGTGCCATTTGATAAGCTTCATATAAAGTAGAAAGACAATGCAATTCCAATGGTTGACTTACCTCTTTTTTAAGCCCGAGATAAATTTTTCCACAAACTTCACCTCTTCATCATTGACATTATCTTTAAGCCTTGTATGCTCTATCTCCTCATAATACTCTTCCATACCCTTACTTCCTTGTTGAAGATTGTAATACTTCATGAGTGTATTTTGCTCATAATCTTGAACCATAAGCCTTTCTCTCGTACAACTTTTCATGTCATTCCAACTTGTAATAATGTATCTATTCACCAAAGCATCTCCTTCAATTTTCTCCCACCATGTAGAAGCAAAACCCTCAAGGTGACTTATAGTGTAATTTACCTTTTTAACATCACTCACATGGTTGAGATTATATTACGTTTCAAGTTTCACAATCCAATCAAGATATTCATTCGGGTTACTACTTTCTTTGAATAATGGAAGGGTAACCTTGATGTTGTTGAATCTGTAATCATCAGCATCATTTCTTTTATTGTATTCTCTACCATCAACCTGATACACCCTCCATTCTCCCTCTTCTTCCTCTCCCACCTAACCTCTCTTGTTGAACTTGATCATTGACTCCATAATCATCATTATCACCATCAAAATAATCATGCTCTTCAAGGTTATGTTGGGATCTCATTTGAGTTCTATTGACTTGTGGTGGATGACTTCTTTGTTTATTCCCCCTCTCCTTAGAAAGTGTTGCTTGATCGTAAACTTTTGGTAAAGTAGCATTAGAAGAGAGAGGACATCTTACACTACCATGTGAGATGTAGTTGTATCAAAGAGAAGTTTTACTAGATCCCTCATCATGTTGATCAATGGGATTGAAAACCTCAAGTGGTTGCTTTGTTATTTCTTGATTTCTTACCCTTCTATCCATATCTTCTATTTTTTCCTTCATTTCCTTCATTTCTTCCAATAGTTTTTGAAGCAAAATTTTTATTTTGTTAGAGGATTCTCCCTCAAAATGAGTCATTGTACCTACAAAATAAATAAAAAGTTAGTAGAAAGAGTTCCTCACCACTCACTCACATCATGTTTCCCTCATTTTGTTACTCACACTCGTGTATCACTCTAAGGCCAAAGGCCATTAAGGTCACCCTCAAATGAACTCACCTCACTCTTTCTTGTTACCACTCTTGAATAACCAAAGGTTGAGAAACAACATCATTAAATAATTCACAAGTGGTACTACTTCTTCGAAATGGAGTGGAGTTTATGTTATCAAGAACGAACAACTAAACTAGTAGGCAAGGAAACAAATAAGCATACAATGAAATGAAAGTAAAAAAATACGAAAAAAATTAACACGAATAAATTAAACGAACACAAACTAATTTAACATTATGTATGAATTAATACTCAATGTAAACTAACTAGAATAAACAAGAAAAGAGAAAACAAGTTGGAAAGATTTGGACTATTTTGTAATTCTCAAATTCATCTTCTTTAATACCCAAGAAAATGAGCTCAAATTTGAGATATAACTTCCCCGCAACTCTATCGACAACTTCTAACCAACAATTTCTTCAACCAAACACCAAATCAACAAAATTCATTTTCAAGTTTCTTCTTCAACATGACTTTCATTTTTTATTTTTGAAAATATCAAAACCCCAAGACTTAGATTTGTGAAGACAAATCTAATCCAAGCTCTTGCTACTAATTTGATTTGAAACAAGAAAATAAAGGCAAGATAGAAATTAAAGATAGAAATTAAAAAAAGATAAACACAATTAGAGTCAAACAATAGAAAGATGTAATGGTAAAACTAACCAAAACACCACTCAATTGGGAACTAAAAGCACCTAATCTATTAGAAATCCTCAAGAAGGTAGTAACTTACTTGTAAATCCTAGAAAAGTATTAAAAATCAACAAGGATTTATCAACCTCTGAAAGGAGGCACAAATATCCAATCTTCCAAAAACTAGTGGTTCACTCCAATAGCTAACTATTTATACTAAGGGTTAAAAGAAGTAAGGAAAGATCAAATTGCCCTTCATTTAAATTACAAGATAATTAAATGGTAGACACTTAGTATATTAAATATATTTAAGTTATCTATCTTGGATCCTTTCAAAGATTCCATCTTCATCCATAAATCTTGAAATGCTTGAAGATCCTTAGCTTGATTTCTTGTGAAAGACCTTCTTGAAGTAGAATCACTTTGATGTACATCAGTTTATCTCATGATAGAGCAGAGATCGAACTATCACTTCTAAAGATAAGTTTTTTGATAGAGCTTGTAAAGACTCTACTTCTGGGAACTCCACCAAAATGAGTTGTTAAAAGTAAAAAACAATCCACCAAGATGAGCTGCTGAAAGTAAAAAAAGACATAAAGTAGCTAGAAGTTAGCGCTACATTTTTACTAAGTAGAGCTCTAATAGCCATTTACTTATCTATGAATAATTTATTTTGGCATAATCACGTGGTTCAAGAAAGGTGAGTAGCAAGTTATACCATTCACACACAAGAAAATCAAGCATAAAAAATTAAAGTGCAGTCATAACTTAATAATAAAGAAAATTAATCAAGCTAACTCGACAAGAACATTAGCTCATCATACTCTCTATTGATCCCTCAAGATGACTACTTTTGAGCATAAGAAAGAATTAGTATTTTTTTTGGTAAAATAGAATTGTATTGAAAGTAAATTAAAGTTTAAGTTTGTTCAAAGCAAGGCTTAGTCAGGCACAAACATATACATATTGGGATTTACTTTCCCATTACTATTCACTATTTGGTTTAAGGATTTCCCAGCAAAATCGTCCCAAAAAACTACTCCTACACTAGTAGGTGGAGTCATAAAAACATGAAGCTTGTCAAAAAAATCAAGCTCTGATTTGCTTTATCATCAAATCAGCCACTCTATTTTGCTCCTTGTAAGTATTCTGGACAAGTGGTCCTCCTAAACTTCTCAACAATGACCTGCATTTAAAGATGGTTGGATTATATAGCAAGTTACCATGTTGAAGCATGCTAATAATTTCCTATGAGTCAATGTAGATTTCCAGGGGTTTAAGCTTCTTCTCAAGGGCCAGTTTCAGGCCTTCTTTCAATGCTAAAAGATCCATGAGGTTATTTGTGGCATGGGTAAAGCTTTTTCTAAAGCCAATTACCCAGTCACCTCTGCAATCCCTAATGACTTCCCCAATTCCACTTTTACCGGGGTAGCCCAGACAAGACCCATTGATATTTTGCTTAAAGTAGTTGGTGGTTAGGGGGATCCACTTAATGATGATAATGGTTTTTGGTGAGGCAGATTTACTATTGCCAAGGTGGTGGTGTTCCACAGATTAAGCATAGGGAACGCCAAAGCATGGTTGAGTCTGAGTGTTGTGGAAGTTGTTGATATTTCTAGTTTTCCAGAGGTGCCAAAGACAGTAGGGGATGGGTTCCCTAAGGAGTGTTTCTATTGAACCTATCATTTTTTAGGTCTCTTCAGGTATTAGACTAGTTATAGGTGTCAAACATTGATAGTTGGAGATGGTTGCTCCCTTCATATTTTTGGATGAGCTTTTGCCGAAGAATTTTGGCAAAGCTGCACCCAAAGAAAATGTGTTGTTGTCCCTCAGGGCTGATGTTGCAGCTGTGGTAAAGAGTGGGGATATTTAAGCCCCTTTTAGAGAGAGTGACCCTGGTGGGTAGGCTATTATGGTGAATAATACACAAAAAGGTCTTGATTTTATTAGGAATTTTAAGCTGTCAAATCCAAGTAAAGGAGGTGGTAGTAGCCTGAAAATTAAGCTTAAGGTTGTTAAAATGATGATAAGCATTTTTATAGGAGAAAGTGAAATCTCCCCTTAATCTCCAAAGGGGTGTGTCCTGGCTAAGATGGTTACTATGCAAGAAAGAGTTTTGGATATTAAATGAGATATTATGGGGAATCTAATAGGGACGGGGACTGAAATTCCATCTTTCATCCTCCCAAATATCCTTAACCAAAATGGGGGTAGGAGTTTGCATATTAGGACCTTGGAGGATAATGGATAGAGGAGGCCTTCCAGGGATCCATCTATCCTCCCAAGCCTTGACCTTGTTTCCATCCTTTATGGGATAGAATAAGGCATCCTTGCATATGTTCCAGCATTTGTGGATGCTATTCTAGGTCCTGGAACCCTTGTTGGTTATCCTTCTCCCTTTTCCATATTTGGAAATAAGGGTGTTAGCTCAAAGAGAAGTGGGGTTGGTATACATTCTCCAGCCCAAGATGCAGAGGAGGGAGTCATTTTTAATAGTATCCAGCTGTATCCCCAACCCCCATCCCTTTTTGGTTGGATGATAGTATCCCACTTAACCAAGTGCATCTTCCTTTTGGCATCAGTGGTACCCCAAATAAAGTTTCTCTGGGTTTTATCAATAAGATGATGGATCTTAATAGGAAGGTGAATATATTGCATGACATGGTTTGACATGTTAGATATGGAAGACTTGGAAAGAATGATTCGTCCAGCCATATTAAGGAACTTAGTTTTCCACCCAGCTAGCTTATTGTTGAGGTTATCAATAATAAATTGAAAGTCCCATCTCTCAGGTTTTTTGTGGAAAATAGGGAACCCCAGGTACTTACTAAAAAAGGTAGAGGGGTGGATTCCCAGGATATAGGAGAGGTTTTCTTATTCCTCTAAGCTGCAATTTTAAAAAAAATAGACCTTGGATTTAGCAAGATTGATTTTTTGCCCAGAATGGGTACTGAAACTATGGAGGATTCTGTTGATGGTTTGATTGTTCCTAGGGTTATATTTTGCAACAAGAGTGATATCATCTACAAAGAAGGAATGAGAGATAGGGGGCACCTTTGGATATGGAAATAGGGGTCTAATATAAAGTGTCAACCTCAGAGTTGATTCTCCTAAAGAAGAGTTCAATGCACAAGATAAAGAGGTAAGGTGGCATGGGGTCTCTTTATCTAATTCCCCTAGTAGGGTGAAAGAAGGTGTTTTCCCCCATTGATAAGGATGGAGATAGAGGATATGAAGATATAGGAGAGGATTAGCTTAATGAGGTAGTGAGGGAAATTAAAGAAATAAAAGGCCTGCCTAATAAAGAACCATTCAAGCCTATCAAAAGCTTTCTCTAGGTCAATTTTAAGAATCATATTGTCCTCTTTCTCTTTATTTTGGATAAATGGATAATGTATACTTGAATAATAATGGAATTATCAGAGGCCCTCCTTTTTGCCATAAAGTTGGCTTGGATAGTTCCAATAATATTGGCAAGAAGGGGTTTTTATCTGGTAGATATGATCTTGGTGATGACTTTGTATTGGGTATTGAAGAGGCCAATGGGTATGAAGTTACTAAGGGATGTGGCATTCTTACACTTGGGGATAAAGCAGAGATAAGTGGAATTGACCTTAGGGTCCATAGAATAGAAGGTGAAAGATTCTTGATAGAATTTGACCAAGAGAGGGGGACAGAATATCCCAATACCTTTGATACACAAAAGAATGCATGTCATCAGGCCCCGGGGCTTTATTAGGTTTAAAAGAAAACATAAGTCTTTTAACCTCCTCAGGGAATGGAATAGATTCTAGGAAAGCATAGCTGAAGGAGTTAATGGTTCTCAAGGAGGAGGGATATATTTGAGTTCTAAAGTTCCCTAAAGTATGTTCAGAGGAGTAAAGATTAGTATAAAAGAAGGAAATGGTATTAGCATTGTCCTTATGATGGTAATGCCAAGTTATATTTTCATCAATGAGGGAGTTGATTGTATTTCTTCTCCTCCTATTGAGAGTAGAGGTGTGGAACAATTTGGTATTGGAGTCTCCTTCCAAGAGCCAAGACATTCTGGACTTGAGCTTCCAAAACTCATTCTCTGTGGTGAGGATATGATTGAAGTCTTTGAGAAGAGTTTGCTCCAGACTATAAAGGAAGGTGCTGGTAGGTTAATTATGGGAGGTCTGGATGCCAGCTAACCTTGCAAAAAAGTGCTTCTTCTTATGAAAAATGTTTCCAAAGGTGTTCCTGTTCCAATATTTAGCCTTATCCTCAAAGTTAGAGGTAGCACTGCTAATACAAGTGCAGTTGTGGAAGGAATCCTTAACAATATTGGGAAAGTTATTATGGCTAAGCCATATAGATTCAACCCTAAAAGGCCTATTCTGATTTTGAGGTGGTGAGCCTCAATTGAGAAGAAGGGGGGAGTAGTCAAAATAAGTTCTAGGTAGGTGAGTAACAAAGGCCTTTGGGAATAGAGGGATCCAATGATCATTGGCAAGGCATCTATCAAGCCTTTCATAGATGAGACCCTGTCTGTTTCTATACCTCATGTTAGACCAAGTATACTTACTTTCCCTGAACCCCAGGTCAATGAGCATGTAGTGGTTAATATAGTCCCAAAAAAGATTGGATCTATTAAGATTGATCCTAGAGCCACTAAATTTCTCAGTAGCTCTAAGGATTTCATTGAAATCCCCTCCTACCATCCAACTCTTGCCCTCAGGGGAGATAAAATTATCAGAGAAAGAGAAAAGTTTGTCCCAAAATTCTAGTCTAGAGTGAAAATCAATGCTAGCATAGATAATACTAATAAACTAGAATAATAAAAGGAAACTAATCTGGACAGTGGCATGGATTTCCTGAAGAGAAATAGACACAGAGGTTATGGAGATGGAGTTATCCCTCTATATTATAACTAGCCCCCTTAGTTCCCAGTAGCAGCAGATTGGATCTGGCATTTGAATTCTAGTTCCTTATACAAGTATTGATGGTCAGTAATCTTGGTCTATAATAGGGCTAGGATGGTGGGTTGGTATATGTTGACCATAGACTTACAGTGCTTCCTGAACTCAGTATTTTTTACCCCCTTAGCATTCCACACAATGCAGTTCTTCATCAGGGATTAAAGGGGTGATGGGGTTCTGTTGTAATCTCTTTGGCCTTCCCCATTGGGTTGGAGGTTACTTTCATAGAAGAGTCCTTTCTCTTCCTGCTGAGAGAGGATTGACTGACAGTGAATTTTCCTTCTTTCATAGGGCTTGCAGTACTTACCTATAGACGTAGGTCTATTAACCCTTGGGGAATCAGAATAATCACTATTTTCTGAAAGGGTTTTGTGAATTCTAGACTTTAGAGCTCTTCCAAAGTGAGAAATTCTATTCTTGGGACCCTTAGCAGGGAGAGAAATTCCTCTATTTCTCTATTGTTTTCCCTCAAAGCTTACAGGGCATTCAACTTCTCTATTCTTTCTAGAGTCAGATATGGAGAGGAGGTGGTCAGGGATAAATCTTGTGCTTGATTGGGAGAGGCTTGGTTTTCCCTAGTGGGAGTTACAAAAATTGGTCCCTGGAATATTAAAGTTGGGTTGGGAGGTGGGAAGAAGAGAAGACTAAGACTGAGGTGGTTCATGATGTTGGATAGTGACTCTGTTGTCAATTCCTCTTGGTAAGAGGAGTTGATCACCTGGAATAGGGTGGCCATCCATACATTGGACCCGAACGTCAGTATCCTGTGGTTTAGGCTCTCCATGGCTAGCTGAGCTAGATATTGTGGTTTCTATATCAGGATGGTGACTTGTCTGCTTCCCATTTCAGGTCCAGGGTAATTTTTTGGTTGGACAGATAAATTCCCAACCAAGAATCTGGTTGGTGATTTAGAGATAATGGAGTTGTTGTGATGGTGGTTACGTTGGAGTTTGTCATGGAGTTCATGGTTGATTACTTGAGTAGACTCAACCATGACCTCCTCAGGGTATATACATATGGGAGTATTAGAGGGGGGAACTTAGGGGTTCCACCATCGAGAACTCCAATAGTATTTAATATTATGTCCATGTTTTGGACAGCTTCCATCACATCTCTGCAGGAAGTGGAAGAGTTTCCCGCCGTCAGTACTTTAGGCTCATCATTGCTTAAGTACAGATGGACTAGGGGGCCCATTGGGGGAGGCCTCTTTTTTTTTAAACTCCAAATAAGGGGGAGGGGAGGGGCTATTAGCATTTTTTGATTTAAAGTAAGAGGTTTGGGATTTTTAAAAACCCCTTGGGCCTTAAGCTTAGTCCTATCTTTAGACTAGGTATTGGGCTTCTTAGAGTCCATGGACTCTTTTAATTCCCGATCCATAGTATGGGCCTCGGGGGCCTGCTGGTGAAAGGCTCCACTAACAGCCTTGTTTAGGGATTTTCTACTAGAAGGTTTAAGAGTCGCATTATGGGCTGGCCATTAGCCTTAGGATCAAAAGGGGTGGGTAGAAGGGGTCTCTCCTATGAGGAATCCGGCGAGTTAGGTATGATGAACTTACCTGCCACCGCATCGAAGGCTTTGACCTTGATGATGGGTGCACCATTGGTGGTTCCCTTACGGGTCCTCCTAGCCTCCTTCTTTCGTTTAAAAAATGGGACAGTTTGCCAGTCGTCGGCTTGTTCCTTGACCTCCTCTAGAGTTGTCGAAGTGCTTGCATTATTCGATGGATTGTCCTGATTTGATCTCAGGGTATAGTAGCATGTAGTGGTTGTGTGACCTAGACGCCTACAGTTTTTGGAAAGAAGTCTTTCCCCCTCATAGAGAAGGGGTTGGAAGTGATAAACGATAGAGATTGAGGTTATGACGGGGGTGCCGAATGGGATATTTACACAAATTCTTGCGTACCTGACTCTTAGAGTGGCTGAGGTACATATGTCCACCTTCAACAAGTGCCTAATTTTCTTACCAATCCATTGAAGGATTGAGGCATCATAAAATTTTGTGGGAAGGTGTGAAAGTCTGACCCAGATCGTTGTTGAGTCCACCTTGGACTCACTTGGCACAAAGTTGGGTTCGCATTTCCTTACTGAGATAAATCTACCCATGATGAACTAAGATCCCTCGTGAAGAGTAATTGATTAATTTTTCAGCTTAGCAAGTTTGATGGTGAAGAATCCCATTCTGAGATCTATGAGGCATAGAGACTCGGATGGCTTCCATAGGTCTTCCAATTTCTTTTTTAGATATTGGTGATTGAAGTTTGTTTTAATGGGTTTGATGATGACAGAATAGCTCCATGGCACATAAAGACGTTGTTTATCTTTCTCGAAGAGTAAGATTAAGTTCCCGGCAATTTTTGTACCTTTGTCCTTGGTGGTAACAGTGGTCCCTAAAGTGGGATCTAGGGCTTGAATATTCCCGAATATGATATCCTTAAAGAAAAGGGGAGCATCCGTCATTTGGATTTTCTTTGGAAGAGTATTGATTGGAGGATTTGGTAGTAAGGGAGGAGTGAGGGTTGCATCCATGTTTGGGTTCGGTGCTGAGGATGGGAGTGAGGGAAATTTTAGAGAGAAGGGGGTCTTTCTCTCTCTGGATTTCCCAAAATTGGCACCTAGTTTATTTTAAGAATTAGTCTTTTAGTATCATTTATTATTGACATTTTAGCATCTTATGTAATTTTGGATATTTATTCAAGCAATTTACTCGAACTTTATTTCAATATTTAATCTCTCATAGAAACACTCAGACACTTTAAATCAACTAATCAAGCTACCAAACTTGAAGCATGTCTCTTGGTTCCTCAAATATGTAGCTCTAAAATGGACCAAATCAGTATTTTAAAATTTTCAATGTTTTGATACACTAGTGAGTTCAAAAATAAGAAATGATGAAAAATATAGACATTAATCACTTCTATTGAGAGCATATGCATTAAGATATTCCAAAACCCCAAAATTATAGTAGACTCTACAACTTTCAGCTTACAATATAATTTTAATTTTTGGAAACACACAAACCAGTTAAATGTCTGAGGTGCTTACTGTTTATTCCCATTTCTCTAAATATATCTTTCTTATTATTCTTTAATTATTATTTCTTTATTTATATCAATAAGTTGATCGATTGATCACCCTGAGCTTTCTTCTATACACCTGTCAAAGTTATTCTTATCCTTAAGCAATCATAAATTCCTCTTTCAGTAATTTAACATAGCAGATTTGAAAGAGAAAGAGGCATACATTTAGTAGTTTTTTATTGTTAAATGAGGTGGATGTTTATGGCTAGTGCGCTGACCTACTCACCCTCTCCTAAATAAAGACAAAATACTTTTAAAGGTTGGTACCCAGTGTCCACGAATTTAAATTTTACTATATAAAATTGTGTAATAAATTTAATATAATTTAACATTTTTCTTGACTTCTCACATAGAGGAAGTTTTATCACACTCAACTATAATTTTGAACACCATTACGAGGTATGATTGAATGGATGAAATCGCTCCACCTTTTAAAAAATATTATCAGTTCAAGTCTTGGGAATGAAGATATTTCTAGTAGGGAATATTTTCCTCTTATGCTTTCTATGGGGAGTAAACCCAAATTAGTCGAGCCATTAAATTTTACAAACTTAGTGATTATACTATTGTATCTGTAAGACCCCATAATACCCTAGCTCCTTTCAGCTTACTATTGCATATTAAAGGAGTCCGAGACTTATAAAAAATTTCACTAAGTGTTAAGACATAGTTATTTTAAAATACCCTTAAACTTTAACGGTTTTATTTCGACCTTCCCGGCCTTAGAATATTAATTTTTAAGTTGATTCATGATCGTGGTGGTCAATAGTACATCCCAGGTGAGTTTTTAAATTTTTGGACCAGCGTAGGTGAGTGTTTGAACTTCCAAAATAGAAGCATCCCGCGATTAGCCCGTAACGTGCCCTCAATTTCATCCCTAGGGAAAGCTCATGATAGTGAAGTTGGCGCTCAATCTGCTCAGGTAGACCAGAGCCTACGGCGCGCGCTCCATCGCGCCCCGTGTATTTCCAGTTTTTAGTCACATTTTTTCAAGGGCATTAAGGTTCTTTTCCTTCACCCAAATGATCCAAAACACAGGATTTAGGGTCCCAAAAGCATAATTTACTATCTCATTCTCAAAATTTCCCCAATTAAAAGCATTCTCTCTCAAGAACAAGCCCTAGCCCCTTCAAGATTCAAGCACAAGTTTTAAGAAAACCTCCAAGAACCTTCGCGTATTCTTCAATTAAGGTATGTTAGATGTTCATCCATGGGTCTTTTTTGCCCATGGAGTCCAAGAATCTATTTTCAAGTTTAAAGTCATGATCTTTATATGTTAGCATGAATTATATCCATGAACTCCCATGAATTTCAATTTTTTACCAAGCTTACATGTGTTTTTGTTGGAATTAGCCCTTGACATGTTTGAAGGATGAAAGTCGCATGTCATATCCTTAACCCATGAATTTTAGTAGTGAAATTATGCTATTATCTCATGTTTAACTATTCTCATGCTTTAACTCATGACCCCCATGTGTTTGATAAAATGCTTAAGTGAATAATTGTGAACAATGATTTCCTTCCATGGTTTCAAAGCTTTCATGTGTCCCTATTGTTATTGTTATCGAGTCTTGGGGGTTATGAATACCCGAAAACTTAGTTGTTTACATAGTTTCAGTATTTGTAGAACGATCTTATATAAACTATAAGCATTATGCTTCAATTAGTTAGTATGGTCAGTCGTTGGTTCAGTCATGATTAGATCAGTTCAAGCATCAGTGTCTTTAGATTGGAGTAGTACTTAGCACTAAGTGAACTTAGGGATGATGTCTCCCACATTAGTTAGGTATGAGGGATTAGTATAAATCCTTAGGTTTCAGACTTGTGGCGCCACCGTGACTTTGAGGGGTCCCCCATCAGTTAGGCATGACACCCTCGTCCTTTAGGACATCAGATAGTGGATCCACACAGCCAGTATTGTGTTTGGTGTATATGATAGCATGGTCAAAGAGTGTAGGAACGCGATGTTGATTAAGAAAATGGACTTGTCTAGTCTTATGGTCCATGCTTAGTAGATTGAGGAAGAGAAGGCTTACGAGAAGAAAAGAGAGAATAAGAGGGCTAGGATAGGTAGCTTTAATTTTACTTAGCTAAGGTCGGAGGGTGGTAACCATCCTAAATTCTATTAGAAATCTTCAGCCCTAGATCCGTCTTCAGCTAATGCTCTAGTGCCAAAGTTCAAAAATGATAATCAGGATAAGACGCCAGGCTCTAAGACTCGGGGTAGTATGAATAGTGGTCGGACTAATCCTCTCTGCCAGAAATGTGGTAGGAACCATCAAGGGATATGCAGGGCTGGCATCAATGTGTGTTTTGAATTTGGCAAGCAAGGCCACAGGTTGAAGGAATGTTTGGCCGGTATATGGAAAGGTAGGAATGATCGCCATCAGGGTCAGACTAACTCTTCAGCAGCACCAGCAGGTCGCCCGACTCAGCAGGGCGCCACTTCCAGTGCCACCAGCGGTTAGCACCAGAATAAGTTGTATGCACTCTAGTCCCATTATGATCAGTAAAGTTCTCCTGATGTTGTTACAAGTATATTATAGGTATTTCATTTACATGTTTATGCTTTGTTAGATCCTGGAGCTTCTCTTTCTTTTGTAACCCCCTATATAGCTATGAATTTTGGTGTCAGACCTAAAACTTTAGCAGAACTCTTTTCAGTGTCCACTCTAGTAGGTGTCTCTATTGTAGCCAGGGAGTTATACAGGAACTATCTGGTGACAATATCCCAAAATATCACTTCAGTTAATCTAGTAGAGTTAGAGATAATGGATTTTGATGTCATTCTTGGCATACATTGGCGCCACTCATGCTATGCTTTAGTTGATTGTAGAAATAGAGTTGTTCATTTCTAGTTTCCTAATAAACCAGTACTTGAACGGAAGCGTAGTACTTCAGCACTTAGGGGTCAACTTGTTTTGTATAAGTAGAGTGAGAAAAATGATATCCAAGGGATGTGTTTACCATCTTGTCTGAATCAAAGACTCTAGTTTGGATATTCCCTATCTCGAGTCAATTTTAGTAGTGAGAGAATTTCTAGATATGTTCCCTGAAGATCTTCCTAGAGTTCCTCCCAAAAAGGTAATTGACTTTATAATGGACCTTCACCCAAATACCCATCCTATCTCCATTTTGCCCTATAGAATGGCTCCAGCTAAGCTTAAAGAGTTGAAAGAGTAGTTGAAAGATCTCTCAGATAAAGGATTCATTAGGCCTAGTGTTTTCTCATGGGGCCCTCCAGTCCTTTTCATGCAAAAGAAAGATTGTTCTCTCAGAATGTGCATTGAGTACCGTTAGTTGAACAAGGTCACAATCAAGAATAAGTACCCCTCCCCAGGATTAATGACTTGTTTGACCAACTTCAAGGTGTCAGATGCTTCTAAGATAAACCTTAGATCCAGCTATCATCAACTCAGAGTCAGAGAGTATGACATTCTAAAGACAGTTTTTAGAACTCGATATGGTCACTTTGAATTTCTAGTCATGTCCTTTGGTCTAAAAAATATCGCAGCAGCTTTCATGGACTTGATGAACTGAGTGTTCAAGCAGTACTTGGACATGTTCATCATAGTCTTCATAGATGATATCCTTTTCTACTCCGTAATGAAAATAATCATGCAGACTACCTTAAAATAGTATTACAGACTCTTAGAACCCATCAGTTGTTCACCAAATTCAGTAAGTATGAATTATGGCTAATATCAATAGCTTTCCTTGGCCACATTATTTTGGGCGATGGCATTAGAGTTGACCCTCAAAATATCGAAGCAGCGAGAAACTGTCCTAGACCTATTTCTCCGTAAGATATCGAGAGTTTCTTGGGATTAGATGGATATTACATATGGTTTGTTGATGGGTTATCATCTATTGCACCCCTCATGTCCAGATTGACTTACAAGAAGGTTAAGTTTCAGTGTTCGAATTCCTGTGAGAAGAGTTTTCAGGAGTTGAAGAATCGACTCACCTCAGCCCCAGTTTTGACCCTGGCAGATAGTTTGGATGGCTTTGTTATTTGCTTTGATGCTTCCGTGTTGGGTTGGGTTGGGTTGTGTGTTGATGCTAATATATAAGGTCATATCCTAGGCCTCTAGACAACTTAAGCCCCATGAAAAGAATTATCCTACCCATGACCTTGAGTTAGCAGCTATTATTTTTGCCCTGAAAATTTGGAGGCATTATCTGTATGGGGTGTATATTGATGTGTTCACGTATCACAAAAGTTCGCAATATGTATATTTGCAGAGAGAGTTAAATCTCCATCAGAGAAAGTGATTAGAATTATTTAAGGACTATGATATGAGTGTTTTGTATCATCCGAGCTAAGCCAATGTAGGGGAAGATGCCTTTAGTAGATTATCAATAGGTAGTGTGGCTCATGTTGAGAATGATAAGAAGAAGCTGGTTCAGGAAGTTCATCAGTTGGCTAGGTTAGGCATTCATTTAGTTGACTCAGCTGAAGGTAATGTATGGGTTCAAAATAGTTTAGAATCTTCTTTGGTTGCTGAAGTGAAGGAGAAACAAGATAAGGAATCCATCTTGGTTAAGTTGGAGGAGTCAGTCAGAGATCAGAAAGTAGAGGTTTTCTCCCAAGAGAGAGATGGTATGTTGCATTACCAAGGTAGATTGTGTGTATCGTGAGTTGATGGGTTGAGACAGTGAATTATTGTAGAAGTGTATGATGCGCGTTACACTATTTACCCAGGCGCCACTAAGATATAACATGATTTATGGGAAATCTATTGGAGGAGTGGCATGAAGAGAGATATTGCAGTGTTTGTAGCCAAGTGTACTAATTGTCAGTAGGTTAAGGTTGAGCACCAAACTCCTAGTGGAACTATACAAGAGTTCAGCATCCCTACTTAGAAGTGGGAAGAGGTGAACATAGATTTTGTGATAGGGTTGTCTTGTTCATGTCACCAGCATGATTTGATTTGGGTTATTGTAGATAGAATGACCAAATCAACCTATTTCTTGCCAGTCCATACCTCTTATTCAGCCAATTACTATGCCAAGATTTATATTAGAGAGTTGGATCGGTTGCATGGAGTACCGTTGTCCATTATTTCAGATAGAGGTACTCAGTTTACCTCTCACTTTTGGAAAGCTTTTTAGAAGGGTCTTGGTACCCAAGTTTGCCTCAGTACAGCTTTTCACCCTCAGACAGATGGTCAGGCGGAGAGGACCATTCATACCCTAGAGGACATATTGAGATCTTGTGTTATCGACTTTAATGGCAGTTGGGATGACCACTTGCCATTAATTGAGTTTGCTTACAATAACAATAATCATTCCAGTATCCAGATGGCTCTCTTTGAGGCTCTTTATGGGGGAGATGTAGATCTCTTATTGGTTGGTTTGAGGTAGGTGATATCGTATTGATAGGGCTAAATTCATTATTTGATGCATTAGATAAAGTTCAGCTAATCAGAGAGAGGCCTAAGATAGACCAAAGCTGATAGAAATCTTATGCAGATGTGAGGAGGAGAGATCTTGAGTTTGCAGGTGGGGATATGGTAATCTTTGAAAATCTCTCCCATGAAGTGAGTGAAAAAATTTGGTAAGAAGGGGAAACTCAGTCCCCGATATATTGGCCCTTTCAGAATCTCGAGTCATTATGGAAAGGTAGCGTATGAGCTTGAGTTGCCTGCCGATTTGGCATCAGTACACCCAGTGTTCCATGTCTCCTTGTTGAAGAAGTGTATTGGTGACCCAACTAGAGTTGTTCGTTTTAGCTTACTATTACATATTAAGGGTGTCCAAGACTTAGAAAAATTTTCACGAAGTGTTAAGATTTAGTCATTTTCAAAGCCCCTTAAACATTGATGATTTTATTTCGACCTTTCTGGCCTTAAAATGTCAATTTTTAAGTTGATTCATGATCGTGGTGGTCGATAGTACCTCTCAGGTGAGTTTTGGAATTTTTGGACCAGCATAAGGGAGTGTTTGTACTTCTAAAATATAAGTAATCCACGATTAGCCCATTATTAGCCCCCTATTTCATCCTTGGGGAAATCCCAGGATAGTGCCCGCGAGGCTCGGTCCATTTAGGCAGACCAGAGCCCACGGCACACTCTCCATCGCGCCCTGTGTATTTTCATTTTTCAATCACATTTTTTCAAAGGTATTTAGGTCTTTTTCCTTCACCCAAATGATCCAAAACACGGAATTTAGGGTCCCAAAAACATAATCTACCATCTCGTTCTCAAAATTTCCCCAATTGAAAGCATTCCCTCTCAAGAGCAAGCCCTATCCCCTCCAAGATTCAAGCTCATATTTCAAGAAAACCACTTAGAACGTTCACGAATTCTTCAATTAAGGTATGTTAGATGTTCATCCATGGGTCCTTTTCGCCCATGGAGTCCAAGAATCTGTTTTCAAGTTTAAAGTCATGATCCTTAAAAGTTAGCTAGCATGAATTATATCAATGAACTCCCATGAATTTAGATTTTTTACCATGCTTACATGTGTTTTTGTTGGAATTAGCCCTTGACATGTTTGAAGGATGAAAGTTGCATGTAATATCCTTAACCCATGAATTTTAGTAGTGAAATTATGTTATTATCTCGTGTTTAACTATTCTCATGCTTTAACTCATGAACCCTATGTGTTTGATGAAATGCTTAAGTGAATAATTGTGAACAATGATTTCCTTCCATGGTTTTAAAGCTTTCATGTATCCCTATTGTTATCGATTCTTGGAGGTTATGAATACCCTAAAACTTGGTTTTTTACATAGTTTCAGTAATTGTAGAATGATCTTATATAAACTATAAGCATTATTCTTCAAATAGTTAGTATAGTCAGTTATTGGTCCAGCCATGATTAGATCAGTTCAAGCATCAGTGTCTTCAGTTGGGAGTAATACTTAGCACCGAGTGAACTTAGGGATGACGTCTTCCCCATCACTTAGGCAAGTGACGTTAGTAGCAGTCCCTAGGTTCTAGACCTGCAGTGTCACCATAGACTTTGAGGGGTCCTCCGTCAGTTAGGAATGACACCCTCTTCCATTGGGACATCAGATAGTGGATCCACATAGCCAGTGTTAATATCCGTGGTACGGTACTGACACCCTTCCAACTGGGGTTACAGGTTGGACCCTGATAATATATAGGGCATGTCGGTTATAGCTAGCTCCCACAATTTCAGTTTAGTCTTCAGCATAATTCAGTTCGAGTTTTTAATGACCATGGCATATTGTTATCGGTTATTCAGTTACCATATTTTAGTGATTCCAGTTTACGGACTATTTCAGTATCATGTTATATGTTAGGTTATGCAACCTCAGATTTTTCTATTTTAATGCATACCATACATCTGTTATCTCATGCTATTCATTCAAGCAGTTATTATTCATGTACATGAGCCCATGTATATCAGCCTAACCTTCTCTAGTATACCTGTACATTCCAAGTATACTCGTTCCTGTGTTATGATTTCTCATATCATAGGCTCAAACGCTCAGGTTCCTGACTGCACTTAGATATTCTAGTGCATCAGCAGCAGCAGTGGTGATTCCTCATACTTCAAGGACTGATTATGTTTATTTCAGTATTTGTTTCAGTTAGACAGTTGGAGTTAATTGGAGCCTATCCCATCAACTCTTATTCAGTCAGTTTTAGAGTCTTTCGGACACTTTTAGACATTTATTTAGTTTGTCATTATGGTTATTAGTTTTCAGATGGTTGTTTCCTGATAATTGTTTTCAGGCTTACAATATCAAAGATGTTTTAGTATTTAAACCTTATGGCATTTTCAGTTTTTCATATATGTGAATCTTTTGTTATCTGTTTTATTCAGTGCTCACAGTAGGTACCAGTTTATGGGTAAGCTTGTGGTCACTTGTGACTGTAATCACCGTGTCTTATCTAGGGTGTACTCCCAGGGAATTACAGTATCCATGGCAAAATAATTTAAGTTTCCAACAAGAAGGCATCCAAAACCTTATAGATTGCAATGGCTCAATGAATGTGGTGAACTCAAGGTGACCAAGAGAATGTAGATAAAATTCAAGGTTTGAAGTTATTATGATGAAGTGCTTTGTGATGTTGTATCAATGCAAGCTTGTCATTTATTGTTAGGAAGTTCATGGGAATATGATGTGGGGGCTAAACATGATGGAAGGTCAAATAAATATACATTTGTTAAGGATGGTAAAAAGCACATTCTTAACCCACTTTCTTCTTTTCAAGTGAGTGAAGAAAAACTTGATAGAAAATAAAGAGAGGAGTAAGGGAGAAAAAAATGATAACTCAAGATAGGAAAAAAGATAGGTTGAGAGATCAAGAAAGAATGTATTATCACAAAAAAAAAGAGGTGGGCAAGAAAAATGAAAAAATAAAAAAAATATGCATGATTTTGCTAAATTAAGAGAGCATGAAAGAGCTAAACATTGAGGATGCTACTCAAGTCATATTTATTAAACCTAAAGGTTATTCTTTGCATTCTAACAATGAACTAACCTCTTTATCTTTTCCAAGTGTTGTTTCTTCTTTGTTATAACATTATGAAGATCTATTTCCGAAAGAACTACCAAGTGGGTTGCCTCATTTGAGAGGATAGAGCGTGAAATTAAATTTTTATCGGGTTCTCAAATACCCAACAAAGTGACTTATAGGATCAATACTCAAGAGACCAAAGAATTGAAAATATAAGAAGAGAAACTTGTGAATAAAGGTTTGGTGAGAGAAAGTTTAAGTCCATATGCAATGCATGTAATTCTAGTACCCAAAAAGGATAGGACATGGAGGATGTGTGTAGATTGTCGTGTCATTAATAAAATTACAATAAATATCGAAATCCCATTCCTAGACTTCATGATATGCTAAATGAATTGTGTAGTTCTACGTTATTCTCTAAAATTGATTTGAGAAGCGGATACCATCAAATCCAAATAAAATCTGAAGATGAATGGAAAACCACTTTCAAAACTAAGTTTGGATTATATGAGTGGATGGTGATGTATTTTGGGATGCCAATGCACCAAACACTTTTATGTGATTAATGAATCATGTACTTAAGTTATTTATTAATAATTTTGTTGTGGTTTATTTTGATGATATATCGATTTATAGCAAGTGTTTCGATGATCATGTGCAATATCTGAGAATGATATTTGATATATTGAGAAATGAAAAGTTGTATGTGACTTTAAAAAAAAATTGTGGGGACCGTGTTATTTTTCTTCGCATTGTTGTATGTTCAAGAGGAGCTATGGTGGATGATGAAAAGGTAGAGACTATTAGAAGTCGACCAACTCCTAAGTCCATTAGTGATGTTAGAAGCTTTCATGGGTTGAAAAGTTTTTATAAGAGATTTGTGAAGGGTTTTAGTTCTTTAGCCACTCCTCTAACCAAGGTTATTAAGAAGGATAAGCCTTTTATTTAGGATAGAAAACAAGAGGAAGACTTTAGAATCTTGAATGAGAAACTTAGTTCCGCTTCATTACTTCAACTTTCCAATTTTGAAAAGATATTTGAAATTGAGTGTGATGCTAGTAGAGTAGGAATTGGTGCGGTCTTGATGCAATAAGGGAGACCCATAACGTACTTTAGTAAGAAATTAAGAAGAGCTCCATTGCAAGATTCTGCCTATGACAACAAACACTATGCCCTAGTGAGAGCTTTAGAAAATTGGCAACATTATTTATTGCATAATGAGTTGGTGATTAGAACCGATAATGAGGCTTTGAAGTATATTAGGGTCCAAAATAAGCTCAATAATAGGCATGCCAAGTGGATAGAGTTCATTGACTCTTTGTCATATGTGATTAATTATAAGCAAGGTAAGAGAATATTATGGCGAATGCTTTATCTAGAAGATATGCAATAATGAATACCTTGACTTCTAGGTTAATGGGTTTTGAGAGTTTGAAGGATGTATATTCTAATGATGATAATTTTAGAAAAGTCTATGGAGAGTGTCAAGTGAGCATGAATAGGTGTGTGCAAGTTGTTAAGGAGGGAAATAAAGTTAGAACTACTAGATTTAAATTGAAGGAGGGATACTTGTTTAGAAATGGAAAACTTTGTGTGACAATATATTCATGGTGAGATTTATTGGTAAAAGAGACACACAATGGAGGTTTGATAAGTCATTTTGAAGTGTCAAAAATCTTAGCTATTCGTAGTGAATTTTTCTTTTGACCTAAAATGATAAGAGATGTGGAAAGAATTTGTGCTAGGTGTTTGGATTGTAAGAATGCTAAATATTGTATCCAACCCTATGGCTTGTATACCCCTTTGCATATTATTATTGGTCCTTGGCTAGATATTTCCATGGATTTTGGTTTTGGCCTCCCTAGGGCTAGTAATGGTAAGGATAGCATCTTTGTTGTTGTGGATAGATATTGCTTGTCATAAAAGTGATGATACATATCATGTTGCTACTTTATTTGTTCATAATGTGATGAAATTGCATGGTGTTCTCCAAACAATTATGAGTGATAGAGATTCAAAATCTCTTAGTCATTTTTGAAGGTATTTGTGGGGAAATTTGGGAACCAAATTGCTATTTTTTTACTTCTTTTCATCCTCAAACGGATGGTCAACCCGAGATGGTTAATATAACTTTAGGTAACAAGCTTAGAGCTATGGTTAAAGGAAAGTTAACTTCTTTGGGGGATCAATTACCATTAACTGAGTTTTCATATAACAGAACTATTCATAGATCTATTGATATAACACATTTAAGTGTGTCTATGGCTTTAATCCCTTGACTCCATTGGATTTAAATCCTTTACCCAAAGATGTTATTATGAGTGTAGATGTAAAATCTAAGGCAAAATCTATGAAGAGCATTCATGAGAAAGTAAGATTGCAAATTAAGAAGGCCAACAAAAATGCAACCAAAAGAGCCAATAAAGGACGAAAAAAGTCACCTTTGTAGCTGGTGATTGGGTGTGGGTTCACTTTAGAAAAGATATATTTTCAAGCAAAAGAAAGAACAAGATTATTCCAAAAGGAGATGGGCCTTTTCAAGTAATTGAGAAGATTTGAGATAATGCTTACAAAGTAGACTTACCAAGTGTGTATTTGATCCATAATGTTTTCAATGTTAGTGATTTATCTCTTTTTGATGTATAATTGATGAATTCAAGGAGGAATTATTTTGTAAAAGAGGAGAGTAATGTACAACAAAGTGACACTACTTCAAGAAGGTCTTTCACAAGAACTCAAGTTAAGGACCTTCAAGCATTTCAAACTTTATGGATGAAGATGGAATCTTTGGAAGGCTCCAATATGGATGACTTGAAGATATTTAATATAATAGAGTCTACCATTTAAATTAGCTTGTAATTTAAATAAAGGACAATTTGGTCTTTCCTCACTTTTTTTAACCTTTAGTATAAATAGTTAGTTATTAGGGTGAACCACTAGTTTTTGAAAAATTGGATATTTGTGCCTCCTTTGAGAGCTTGATAACTTTTCGTTGATTTTTAATACTTTCCCAGGATTTACAAGTAAGGTTATTACCTTCTTGAGGATTCTAATAGCTTAGGTGCTTTTAGTTCCCAATTGAGTGATGTTTTGGTTAGTTTCACCATTATATCTTTCAATTGTTTGAATCTAATTGTGTCTATATTTCTTTAATTTTTATTATTAATTTCTATCATGCTTCTATTTTCTTGTTTCATAACATGAAGTCTCTTGGTCTGGAGTGGCAAGGTGACAACTCACATTCCATCCAATTAAATATTTGCTTCTAGCAAGAAGTGATTGTTAGAGTTAGAGACATATTGAATTAGAGATCACTTCATGTTTTACTTTCTAGGGGCTTTGAGTTGTAGGTGACAAGAGAGTTTTAAAATGAGGTGTGGTGACACAAGTCTTAATTATTGAGTGGAGGTGACAATTACTTTATTATGGATTAAGAAAGTTGGGGAAGTTTGAAAATAACTCATAAGTTTTTAAATTTACACTTTGATCTAAATGTTAGTTAATATAACAGGAAACGGAGGGAAAAAAGATGTGTTTCTCTCTCTTCTTATCCGTTGTTGTTCTCTCTCTTCACGATTATTGTTGTTCATTGTTGTTGTTGCTTTATTCATCATCTTCTACTTCATTATTATCTTCTTCTTATCGATCATTGTTGTTGTTGTTGTTACCGCTACTGCTGCTATCTGACCAATTTCTTAGGTCAAATTTTATTTCCTACATCACTTTCCACTTTGGCATTACTTCATAGGTGACTTTGGTAAGTAAAATTATGATTTTTATTTGAATTTGTCATCTGGGTAACACAGTTACTGTTGTTTTTTCAAACAGTGGATAGAACCTGATCATGAATCTAACCTAAGTGCCCACAATTTAAACAGATCACTAATCTGGTACATCAGATGAGTAATTTGTTGCAACAGAAGATTTATCTGTTGCAATAGACTAGTTATATGTTGGATAGACTAGTTATCTATTTAATCAAACTTATTATCTGTTGCATCAGACTGCATATCTGTTGCATCAGACTGATTATCTGTTGCATCAGACTGCTTATCTATTGCAACAGATAATTAATCTGTTTGGAACAAGACAAATCAGCCTCTGCCATAAACACAATAGACAACCAATATGTTTCAACTCTTGCTATTGCTACTGGATTCAAAATTATTCCTTACATCCAATCATCGACATGTTTGTTGAGAAGATAATAGACAGAATAAAAATTAAATACCCCCTCCGTCTCAAATTACCCATACCAAATTTTCTAATTTGTTTTCTCATTTTACTTGTCTTTTTTCATTAATCAAGAAGAGATTAAAAAATTCCATAAAACTCTTTGCATTAATTACTTTTTCTTTAAATTAAAATGTAAACATCATTTGATATGGGTATTATGGTAAACTAGGCATGTTATTAATTATTTTTCTTAATCAACGTTTCATCTGAATTTTGGACGAGTAATTTGAGATGGGGGGAGTATGAATTAAAAAGTCAAAGTTGTGGAACATACTAGTTATCTGTTGAAACGGACTAGTTATCTGTTGCATCAAACTGATTATCTATTGCATCAGACTGCTTATCTGTTGCAACATATGAGTAATCTGTTTGGAACAACACAAATCAGCCTCTGCCACAAACCCAACAAATAATTAATATGTTTACATTCAACTCTTGTTATTGCTACTGGATTCAAAATTATTCCTTGCATCCAATTGTCGACATATTTGTTGAGAAGATAATAGACAGAATGAAAATTAAATATAAATTAAAATGTCAAAGTTGATCAAACATAATTTTTTTACTAAATAAAAATAAATAAAAATACATATATATAGACTAAAAGAAAAATAAATCTAATTATTACCATTATTATTATTATTATTATTGACAGTCGATCAATCTTCAACCGATAACAGCAAGGCCCTCCTCAGCCTGTGGATCTCACGAAGCATCCTTGCTCTAACTGTTCCCAGTTCCCATTGCAGGTCACAAACCTGCATCCAAAGTTCATTCATGGCGTCTTGCAGAAAAGCAAGGTCCCACATTGGATCGGCCATATCTATAACACATATGAATTGACAAAAAATGTAAAAACAAATGTAAAGAAAAGAATATCCGAATGTAATACAACGTATACTACAAATTGGCAAGAAAAAAACTTACCTGAGTCAGGAAAGAGAAAGTGGTGGAAGGTGTAATATGAAAGACAAGATGCAATAAATAAATAGAGTAGTTGAATGAATGATTGAGTAAGGAGGGACCTATTTATAGAAGATTAAATTTGAATGAGTGGCAAAAAGGTGCGACTGTTCCCCTCCATTTATTAATTACATTTTTATTTTTGATTACTGTGAAAAGTTATGACTTAATTAAATTAAGAAATATTGTGATAAGTCATGACTTTTCAGATTATTATAATTAATTAATTAGTTCTTTCCAAGAACCATTTTTATTGAGTTGTGACAACAGATTTCATTTTTGTTGCATCAGATAACTCATCTGTAACAACAAATATATCATCTGCTGCAATAAATAAAAAATTTGTTGCATCAGATAATCTATTTGTTGTAACATATAATCTAACTGTTCACCTTCATTTATTAATTATATTTTTTATTACTGTGAAAAGTTATGACTTAATTAAATTAAAAAATATTGTGATAAGTTGTGACTTTTCAGATTATTATTATTAATTAGTTCTTTCCAAGAACCGTTTTTATTGAGTTGTGACAATAGATTCCTTTTCTGCTGCATCAGATAACTCATCTGTGACAACAAATATATCATCTGTTGCAACAAATAGAAAATCTGTTGCATCAGATAATCTATCTGTTGCAACAAATAATCTAACTGTTATGACTTAATTAAATTAAAAAATATTGTGATAAGTCATGACTTTTCAGATTATTATTATTAAATAGTTCTTTCCAAGAATCGTTTTTATTGAGTTGTGAGAATAGATTTTATTTCTGTTGCATCAGATAATCTATCTATTGCAACATATAATCTATTTTTTAAAAAAATTATCACCGTATCATTAATCCAAATTTTCTGACTTTTTTATTATATAAATTATAAAAAAATACCTTTTCAATAACCATTTCTTTAATAAAATAATAATAACCATTTTTATTGAGTTCTGGCAACAGATTGTATATCTGTTGCATCAGATAAACCTTCAGTTGCAATAGATATACCATTTGTTGCAACAAATCGATGATCTATTTTATAGTTTTTTTCTTAACAATCATCATATAAGTTAATTAATCCAATATTGTGAATTTTTTATTATATAATAAATAAATAATTTTAAAAAATTAATTTAAAAACAAAAATGGTGAAAACTCACAATCATTTATTAAAATTAAATAATCGTTCTTTTACTGTTATAAATTGTGTTTATCATTTATTTTGTTATTATTAATTTACGAACCAATTTTCATATTAAATAATTGGAAAGTCATGTATTTTCACCCTCTCAATAACGACAATAACTTTTTTTATTAATAACCGTTTGTTGTAATATATGATCGATCTGTCGCATCAGATTAACCGCTGTTGCCATAAATGCTCAATCCCTACCACCAACCGTCGACATGTTGAGAATAAGGAATAAATAAAATGATAATTAAAAAATAAATCAGAATTAAAAATTCAAAGTCGACCACCAAACATAGATTTTTGAATTCCTTGGGTAGATCCGATATACAAAAGGAGGAAAATACATATGCGAAAAGAAAAAAACATAACCTAATTATTATTACTACTATTATTATTATCATTACTACTATTATTATTACTATTATTATCGTCAATCAGATAATTTTCATCCGGCAGCAGCAGGGCCCTCCTCAGCCTTGCTCCAAAGTCGGCCAAATCCCTCTGGAGTTCATCAAACTGCCTTTTGAAGTTCCCGCAAGGACTCGATATGAATCTTCTTGTACGAATCTGGATCAGCCATATTTGTAAGTGTAGTAGAATGAACGAGTAAGGAGGGACCTATTTATAAATGATTTAATTGGAAGGGGTTAGTAAAAAAACCACGACTGTTCATATCCCTTAATTAAATAAAGTTGGTGACTTTTTGAATATGTAAATCAAAAAAAAGATCTAAATACAACATTTAATCTTTTACTATATTTCGAAAAGAAAAGAAAATTGTTTTAAAATAAATCTAACAGATGGTTAATCTGTTGCAAAATATATTTCATCTGTTAGATAACTTACAACATATTGACAATCTATTGCAATAAATGGATATATCTATTTGATTTTTCCAACAAATATGTCATATATTACAACAAATTGATCATCTGTCATAACAGATGCCTGTAATTATTTGACAATTTAAACAGATATGGCATCTGTTGCAACTTGTTAGTCATTTATTTATTCAATTTAAGCCACAGATGGACTTGGAAGAATAAGGTGCGTGAAGATGGATAAATCCACTGTCATGTGTGGGAGTTAAGTATTACTGATAAGGTCATCGGGATAACACACACAAAGTACAATGTTTTTGTGAATACAATTTTTAATCGATTAGGCACTAATCATTCAAACAAGATCCTGCATTGTATAGTTAAGTTTCATGGGTTCAAATTGATAAGGTCAAGGGCCCTATGAAGATGGCGCAGATACCTTGTTACAAATTACTGACGGTTGTTGCTCATGTTTATGTGTGTCAAGTATTGAGAAGGGATCAATATTTGGTGTCATTACAGAGATTCAATAGCGATTGGACTTAACTTTAAGTGTGCATTAGACTCTGAGAAGACCTTCGAAGTCTCGTACCGTATCAAACAAGAACGAAAAATAAATAGAAATTCCCCTGGCCTAAATTTATATGGAAGGGTTGTTCGAGAAGATGATTATATGCCAGAAGGAGCTGAAGCAGAATGTCTACGAGGGAAAGGGGAGTTGATGAAAGACTATATCATCTAAAATCTAATTAAAGAAGATACATAGGGTAGCAAGGAACTTCTAGCGAATCTGGACGATGAAATTATCTTAAAACATGAGAAATCTAAATTAAGTACAAATATGAAAGTGTATCCGGTAATATAAATTTGTTTGTTGTCTCTCTGAAAGAAAAATAATGTAGATGGAAACTTTGCTAGGGAGTTGCGTCTAGGTAGCTTGGTCAAGATTATCACCTAGATAGAATATAGCAGAAGACCAAGAAAGCAGCCTTACGAGCATTAAGGGTTGAAATGATGCACAGTAAGTCTAGAAAACTTGCACCAATAGCAACTGTAATTGAAATAAGAATCTAAGCAAAGGTTGTTATTTCTGAATTTTAAATTACATCTCATGCCTTCTTGTTTGTTGTTCCAATTAGGTCCACTGTTGTTGACCTGATCGAAACCACAAATAAGATTAAAAGACAGATTGAGTGTCATTACTTCCTTAGTAATATGGATTAATTGATTGTGTTTTCTTGCCTTAGCATGCTTTCAATATTTCTTGGAGAATATCAGAGGTTTGTTGTAGTATGTGAATCACGATAATTTTCAAGCTTGCCTCCAGCTTGCCGATTTGGTATCCAAGCTTGTCGTTGTCGTCTCAGGAATAGTTTCTCATTCGAAGTTGTGGCATTGAAGAACGCTTTCAGAACACTTTCTTCACAAGCCTTAAAGAATACATGGAGGATCGTTGTGTTTGTTTTAGGTCAAAATATGTTTATGCATACTCAAGATGTGGTCCTAACAATTTAATAGCTCACTTTTATCGATCATTGCTCAATGCAGCTTGCTCAACCAACCTTCAAGGGATTTGATAAATTAATAAGTAAGGAGTTACGTAATGTTTGATCGAAACTGACTCTACCAAGCCTATCAAACGTTATGTACCTCCAGGCTCATTACCCTATCAAAAAACTTTGCCCAAGTTAGTGGACAAATCAAACGAGCTCAATCTCTAAGCCTTTCTACTGATCTCTCTTCTCCAATATAGATGACAAGATATTCGTCATGCAAAAGTTTACACCGTCGCCAGAAATTCTAGCCAGGGCGCAAGTCTTCCAAAGGCATCAACAGTAATCTCTCAATATCAAGTGATATTGAGAGATTCCTAGTCATTCCTTCCCTAGACTTTCGCTATGGCAAGAATTTCTACTGATGACAAGATATCCACCATGAAAAATTCTACACCGTCAGTAGAAATTCTTACAAAAGCAAAAGTTTTTAAAAGAAATTATTAGTAATGTACAAGGGCAATAGAATAAAAATTATCAACTTCTCTGTCTTGTTCAAATATCCAAAAAAAAATTCTAACTCCTCTATCTTGCACTGTTGAGCGATTGCATGGTGTTGTTATTGTGTTCATCCCAACCCAAGTCATCGATCAATCACTCTGAGTTGAAATGAGTTCTCATTAACTTAATGTTAAGATAGTACCTTAATTGATTTAGGTGGAACTAGGTATGAATGAGATCATAGGTTCAACTACAACTTTAATTGAGTCATTGCAATTGCATGATGTCGGTATTGCATTTATCCCGACCTGAGTCGTCGATCGATCACTCTAAATTGAAATGAGTTCTCATTAACTTAATGTTAAACTAGTACCTTAATTGATTTATGTGGAACTATGGATGAATGAATGAGTTCATAGGGTCAACTACAACTTCAATTGAGTCTATACAATTGCATGGTATTGGTATTGTGTTCATCCTGACTTGAGTCGTCGATCGATCACTCTGAGTTGAAATGAGTTCTCATTAACTTAATGTTAAGATAGTAACTTAATTTATTGAGGTGGAACTAGGGATGAATGAGCTCATAGGGTCAACTACAACTTCAATTGAGTCTTTGCAATTGCATGGTGTTGGTATTGCCTTCTTCCCGACCTGAGTCGTCGATCGATCACTCTAAATTGAAATGAGTTCTCATTAACTTAATGTTAAGCTAGTACCTTAATTTATTTAGGTTGAACTAGGGATGAATGAATGAGTTCATAGGGTCAACTACAACTTCAATTGAGACTTTGCAATTGCATGGTGTTGGTATTGCGTTCATCCCGACTTGAGTCATCGATCGATCACTCTGAGTTAAAATGAGTTCTCATTAACTTAATGTTAAGATATTACCTTAGTTAATTTAGGTGGAACTAGGGATGAATGAGCTCATAAGGTTAACAACAACTTCAATTGAGTCTTTGCAATTGCATGATGTTGGTATTGCGTTCTTCCTGACCCGAGTCATAGATCGATCACTCTGAGTTGAAATGAGTTCTCATTAACTTAATGTTTTAAAAACTATATCTTTTAAATTTTAAAAATTAATTAAGATCAATTCGGACCAAATTAACAATTTCAAAATTTGTAATTCTTTTCCAAAATTACAAATCATCTATTTGCGTGAAAAACTTTTCCTCATTTCAAATCTAAAGTTCTCTCTCTTATATTCTCTCTCTCTCTCTCTCAATAATACAGACAACAACTACTCAACATATTGCTCAATCCTTCAAAACAGATCAATTTTCTTTCCATTTCTGACCACATAGTTGTTATTTTTGACTTCATTCTCACATGTATCCGTCGTTTTCTCTGTCTTCGCAGGTAAAAAAGTTTGAGAAGATTTCTATATTTCTTATTTATTCTTAAAATTAGGGATTTTTAGTTAATGATGAAAAAGAAAACTTTTAGTTGTATTATCTTCGAGAATGGGTTAACAATTTTGAGTTTTGATGCTAAAAAGGTAGGAAGCACCCGAGAAAACCCTAATTTTTGTCTCAGTATTTTGTTGACTATCGTGGTATTGTTATATAATGTTTGTGGTATTATTGGTGGATGTTGGTGGTGGTGTCGGTATTTGTGTTTTTGGTGTTGGTATCAGTGGTCATGGTGTTGGTATTAGTGGAATTGGTGGTGGTTTTGGTGGCATTGGTGGTGGTATTGGTTGTGGTGTTGGTGGTCCATATATTACAACAAGTGGAAGATCTATTAGGAGATATTAAATAGGTATTTAAACAAATTCCCCATCTGTTCCAACTGATGCGATATCCGTTGGAGTATTTTTTGTAATGCAGCGTAGAATAATTTATTGAAATTTGTCTTACCTTTTCTTTTAAATTATGCAGACATCAAATGCAATGTATTTTTTGTTTTTCCATTATTTGTAGTTAAAAGATGTCTCCCAAGAGAAAGAGACTAAAAATGGATCAACTTCTAACCACCCAACAAAAAAGGCTAGAGTACAATAGATTAGGAGGAACTTCCTGAACAAGCTCAGTCAGGGCAATATGAAGCTGAGGAAAGTGATAACTCTTTCTCACCAATGAGGAGTGAATTAATATCAAAATCCCAGCATTATCCTATCAAAACCTTTAGTATCGACAGGTTTCGAGTTGTTATGCTGATAGATAGCCCTAACAAAGTAACTGGTAATCTTGTACTTAAATATCAGTTGGGGAAACATTTTGATAAAATTAAGAGTATTATGAAGAATGAAAACATAGACGGACATTTTAACAAAAGTTGCTTTGCATACTTTCTTGAGCTGCCTAAGGACCGCACTCTCTGTTTCCCAATGAGTATGGTATATGGTCTTTTCAAGCGCAGGATCAAGTACGCAGGGGATGATAAAGATTTGAAGGAGGACGAATAAAATATGGATAAAATATGGATCAACTACTGTGGCATACCGGTTTGATTTGGATTGAAAGAGTTTGCCATAGTTACGGACTTGAGATGAGATCGTCCAGAAGAACCTCTCATCAAGGAAACACCCCACAAAGGGTCCAACAAATGAAAGGGAAAAAAAGATGGGTTGTTGGGCATTGTTGGACGTAGCTACAAAGTGAATGATTTAATGACAGATCTCGAGGATAAAAACATACCAAAGCACTATAAGGAGAAATTATGCTTAGCTTGGTTTGTCCATTCCATATTATTGGCAAGAGACGTCAGGAAAGTTATAAAAGATAATTTGTTGGCGCTTACTGATAATTTTGAGAAATTCAATGATTATTCCTGGGGATATGACAGCTACTACTTAACTGTCAAATATTTCCTGACAAAGCTATCCCCAAAGACGACCACATTATATGGCTTTCCTTGGGCTTTCATGGTAAAATTGATCATTATTTTTACTTATCCGTTAATTTATATTGAATATAGTTATTATGACATTTTTTGCTTGCTTCCTGTTTATATTTTTTAGGTTTGGGCATGTGAAGTCATTCCTCCCCTTCGAAAATAGTTCAAGGATTACTCGGATGAGGTTTCTCATCCAAGGATCCTTAGGTGGTTGGCTGCAAAGGGCGGCAAAAAAAATATTAAGGAGGTTGATCTCTTTAATCCTCTGGATGATGTAGTACATCTTTTTTTAACTAAAATAATTTGCCTTGAAGAAAGATATTAAAATAGATGTGCCATCTGTTATGACAGATGGGTCGCCCGTTGCAACAGATTACCTGTCAACTACAACTAGTTTAACAGATAGGTAGTCTATTGCAACAGACGATTCATATTTTGCAACAGATTAACCATTTGTTGCTTTGGTTCTCTGAATCCAACTTAATAGATTACCCATCTACCGCAAATTATGCAACAGATAGGCAATCTGATGCAATATATTGTCAATCTATTGCGATATACAGATCAGTTGTTGGAGCAGCTAGATCATCTTTTGCATAAGTTGGTTGTGTTAACATGTAACCCAACTGACTGCAAATTATTTTTATATAATTTAAATGCCTCTTGTATTTTTTTACTGGTTGTGCATCCTTGGATCGTACCTACTGGTCGGGAGTTGGGGATGGCTTCTTTTATTACTCTAGGTCTTGTTGATACAAAAGAAGACCTAACGGTGGATTTAATAAAGAAGGAATTGGTTGGAGAAACAACCATAAAAAGAAAAATTAGGCAAGGTCAGCCTAATGTTGAAGCTCTTCACGACTAACCTACTGCAACAGATCTAGTTGCTTCTTCTCGGGGTGTCGCTGGTGGAGTTGTTGATTATGGTGGCAGCCATCCTGATGTTGCTACTGCTGCTAGTTGTGATTATGAGCATGTTGGTGCTCGAGAAAAAATAAATACATTTGAAAACACCCCTTGCACAGTTCCCTCTCACCCCTACACCGGTCCCTCCCACCCTTACAGTGGTCCCTCTCACCTCTTTTCACCCCCATGTTCTCATTACAAATGCAAAGTATACAAGGACAGAGAGGATAAACTCTTTGAAAAACTAGAGGCTATTACTGAAGTTGTCAAGGAGTTGAAATCTAAGAGGGGTTTCATACCATCTAAGAAGGTGAGGGAGCCATACACTCCTACAGTGGTGGTTAGGAGGAAGACAAGAAACATTAGACAAATACTCTCTATTGTGAAAACAAAAAAAATTGCAACTTCTCTTGCTCTAAGAGTTGTTGAAGTTCAGGGGCCGCTGAAGAAGGTGGACATATACGCAACACTTGGCGACAAGGCAAAGAAGAAACTGGAAGAAATCATGAATGATGAGTCGAAACCTCCAAAAGAATACACCATGCATTCATTTGACGCCTAAGACTTCAGGAGTGTGAAAAATATACGTGTGTGGTACGTGGACAATGTAAGTTTATTTTTGCTAACCTAGCCTTCCAATCTACTCTATAAAGAAGAAGTTATGCAGTAGATGTGTAATATATTGCAATAATTGGGTATTCTATTGCAACAAAATACATATCTATTGCATAAGTTGCGTTAGCTGGGTAAGTTGTGAACTGATTCAGAGAACCCTCTGCAACAGAATCTTTCCACTGTGTTTTTAGTTTTTACAATTACTAACCTATTTTAAAATTGTCTTCTTATACCACAGTATGTTGATGAAATTCTATGCCTCATGAGGGATTGGCAATTAGCATACCCGAATGCTTATGATGTTGCCAATAGGATAATGGACCTCAACTTATATAACAATTTCAAGAGTAGGTACGATGATCTCCATAGGTAGGCTGGTCCCAATAGCCAGAGATTTTATAAATTAGTTTCTACATTCCAATGGGATGAAGACGTGATTAAATATGTTAGAGGAAAGAGGTCATATCTACACGGCAAGAGCTGGACCAAGGCAAAGAGAATCCTTGCAGTCATGAACGTGGAAGTCAAATATTTTCTCGCTGTTGAGATACTACTCTATGAGGGAAAGATTAAGGATTATGACTGCAACTTACCTATCTTCAACGAGGACATGTTTTTAACCCACGTGAAGTCACTCTTGAAGTTGTTCCCCAAGTTATTGACGCAGAGTAAGATGATGGATCATTTGCCGGCAGAAGTCTTGAGGAAGGAATCATGGGATTTTGAAGGTCAAAATAAGAACATCCAGCTTGAAAAAAATAAAACCGGTGCAGCATGCGGGCCGTACTCGTTTGCATACATCAAGTGTTTGTTGACAAGCACAAAAATGACCGATATGTGTGACACCATTGTGGGAAAGATGCAAGAGGTCTGGGCTTATGGGGTACTAACTAAATGATTGGAGCCCGTGTGTAAAGAAGATATGTACAAAGACAGAAATGAACATGATAACAATTTTTTATTTCAAGCCACTTCACTTTACATGTAGTGGCAATAATTTTTATGTCTGGCGAAAGTTTGAATTTTTATAATGCAACAGATTGTATATCTGTTGTAACAAATATGATACCTGTTGTGACAGATTAATTACCTGTTGGAATAGGTTGGTCATCTATTGCATTATGTATATGTTTCCTAGTTTGTCTGTTGCAACAAATATACAATCTGTTGTAACATATATTTATCTGTTGTAACTGATAGGTAATCTATTCGAATAAATCAAAAAAATAGGAAGACCTGTTAGATAATTTTTAACAAATGATCTAACTAAATGGTTGGAGCTCGTGTGTAAATAAGAATATTACAAAGAAAGAGACGAATACGATAACAATTTTTTATTTCAAGCCACTTCACTTTACATGTAGTGGCAATAATTTTTATGTCTGGATAAAGTTGAATTTTTATAATACAATAGATTGTATATCTGTTGTAATATATAATACCTGTTGTGATAGATTGATTATCTGTTGGAATAGATTGGTCATCTGTTGCATTATACAGATGCTTCCCAGTCTGTCTGTTGCAATAGATACACAATTCATTGCAACATATATATATATATATATATATATATATATATATATCTGTTGTAACTAATAGGTAATCTATTGGAACAAATCAAAAAAGTAGGAAGACCTGTTATATAATTTCCAGCAGATGACCTGCATGTTGCAACATATGTCTAAATCTATTTGATAAGATATTTTATTTGTTGCAGCAAATGTATTATCTGTTGCGATATTAGAATTTAGTATTCCATTTCGATTAACATGTTCAAAACTAAGGATTAAATTATATTCATAGACAGTATAAAATAAATTGAAGCCTTCAGAAATAACATGAAATAACTCAATAAATAAAATGTAAAAAAAATATTATGGGTACAAATAATCTTCTCTACAAATAAATTAACAAGTTAAACCAAGGAGGATAGGTTATTACATTGACACTCAATCTATAAAGATCTAATCATTATGGACAAGTTGTTCTTCATCCGGTGCTACGAAATTTGGCTTTGGTCGTCGTAAATCTTTAATGTCGCTTGCGTATGACTTCTGAGCTTTCGCTTCTTTGTAGTTCCATAAAAGAGCAGCATATCTTTTGCAGAGTAATCCGGCATCAAGTCCATCATTTGGTACTTGTAATCCATCACTCAAATACTCAGTGTAAGCGGCAACAAAAGGACCGCAATCCTTGCATTTTAAAAAAATAGATAATTCATATCTTGCAGTTCATGAAAGCGTTGTGAATTTTATGAAATAAAACTAAATCATGATACTTATACTTACAGGCTATCAATGGTTTGTTGAGCAATTCTTTCAACATATTGTACATCAAATGGATTACCCATTTTATCCCGGTATGCTTCAATCGTCGACCAATCAATACGAATCTTTTTGTCCAAAAAGCCACTCATATCAAGGTAATTAAGCAATATTTAGGACAACTTTTTTATCTTAGACGACGTCCCGAAACATCTCCTTCACGACATCGAGTCATAAACTCGGATAAGCCTCTCTTTTAGAATGACGACAACCAACACCCAATGAAATTCATCACCACAATTGATTGGGATATACACTTCATCGGCCAAATGCTAAGGTAAGCCATTTGGAATTTTAAAATCTGTGATGATGTTGATTAAGCATTCCTTATTTCGGAAAACTTTCGGTTGTTGTTGACAATACCTATCGTAGGAACTACTGATGTAAAATTTGTACAAATAATTATCTGTCGTGTATCTGTATTGTTCTAGTGTTTTCAACTTAACCTTCTTTCAGAGGTAGTAAAAAATGACATCAATGTGTTGCACATATTATGTGACAAAAAAATTAATACGCAGATGAAATTAAATAAAGTATTAATTAATAGTAATATTTATGGCATTTAAACCTCATCATTCCAGCAAGTTTGGAGATATGACATCAAATAGAACCAATTCTTTATTTTCAGATGCGCAACAACAAAGTCGAACATATCAAAATCAAGACTCGATTCGTTCACTTTGTAGTGTTCCTCATTTTATTTTCTACATGATGATTTAAATGTGTTAATGTCATGTTCTTGCAACAAGAATTGTATAAATCAATATTCTAAAAGTTGATTTATGTACCTGCCGGCATGATGCTTTAACATCCCATCCGTAATCCATTTTGAATAGTCGTTGATCAATTTTTTAGTTTTTTTGGAGCCTCTTCCGAGATGTTTTACCCTTCAAACGGGTAATTTTTTCCTTCTCCCGAACAGACGGGCTCCACTTTTTCTTTTTCTTTTTCTTTAGAAGAAGTTGATGGATTATCAACTGTGAGATTATGCTCTTCAACAGTAGCTTTTGTTGTGACATCCGCCTGGAAAGCCGAAATTGTCAATGCTAATTACAAATATACAATAAATTTTCTATCTATTGCAACAGATGAGTCTTATGTTACAACAGATGGATCATCTATTGGGACAAATTCGAATAGGTAAAATAGAGCAGTACGATAATTTTGAACAGATGACCCATCTATGGCAACATAAGACTCATCTGTTAGTAGAAATTAAAATAGTACAAAAACCTATTTAATTTACTCAAACAAACAAACATATGTTGCAACAGATAAAGTATCTGATCCAACAGGTTAAAAAACAGTTGCAACAGATGTATATATCTATTTGATAATTTTCAGTAGATGTATCATATGTTGAAACAAATATGTGACTATTTATTTGTTGAAATAGATGATGTACATTCACCTTCTTCATCTCATGATGCTCTCATATGGCCCTTACACACTGAACAACAGTGCAAGACAAAGACAGAGGCATTGCAATTTTGCTTTTTTCGATGCTTGATGATGCCTTGGAAATATTTTTTCTTCTCCTCTTAGCCACCTTTATCTCTAGTGGAATGTATGGATATGAAATCCTCTTTGATGGAATGACACCCTTCTTAGATGTTATTTTCTTTACAGAAGCAGTTAGTACATTAATAGCATTAATCACTCCATTATGTTTCGCCTTACAGTCTTGACATTTGCAAGCAGAACATTCACTAAATGTGGCACAATCTAGAGAAAAATCTGTACAACCAGTATAATCATAATCATAATGTATTGTTATTTCAAAAACTGTAAGAGGAGCATTATTAGCCCCAACAGCAGCACACTACCACTACCACTACCATTATCAACAACAACAAGTTCACCCTCTAAAATTATTTTTCTTGTGATGGTTCTTACTCCAAATAATTCCATTTTTATTCCATCAATAACCTTAGGGTCCGATAAAGTTTACATAGATTGTAAAGTAAGAAAAAATGACATCTTCAACTCTCTATTAGTCGGAACAAGCCATGGATGGATAATCTAAAATAAATTAGTACATATATTAGAACGATGATAAAATCATTTAAACTAATCATTAAATAAAATAAAAACTTGATTAGAACTAGACTTACTGCTTCCTTTAGGGGATTGAAAAGATTAAGAAATTTTGTATTTTTATCAACTTTGGCCTATAACCATCTCGGGATTCTTGGACAATAAACTTCTTCCTGATAGTTCACTTGTTGTCTCAAATAAGAAATGGCTTCAAATGCCCAAGCCTATAACATAACGCCAATAAATCAAAAGCATTATTGAATAAAAAAAATGATGAATCATATCATGATAAAAGAAATATTTACCATGAAGGCCCATGAAAAGCCATATAAGTTGATTGTCTTTGGCAACGGAGTCAACAAATATTTGAAAATTATTTTAAAGCTTTCATAACCCCAAGGATAGTTGTTAAATGCCTCAAGATCCTCAAAGAGATTTATTAAATGAAGGCTTATGTTGTTGTTAACGTCTCTCGCCCAAAGAATATTATGTACAAACCAAACCAAGCATAATGATTGCTTGTGTTTCTTTGAAAGTCCTTTACCTTTCAACTCTTCTATCAAATTTTTATTTTTTAATATTGGACCAACAATGGACACCAGGTCATTACGATCACTTGACTTGCCTTTGTATTTTCTGGGTGTGCGGGGTGCTTTTTTTGGGGTTAGAGTAGTTATAACTTGAGAAGGAGAAGAAGGATAACATTTTAGTCCGGTAACTATGGCAAACTTCTTCCAACCAAAACAAACAGGCATGCCACAGTAATTTATCCACACCTCATCCATCTTACCTTTTTTTTAATACATAAACTTACGCTTGAGAAGATCATATACCATTTTCATCTGGAAACGAGATTGTTGTCCTCCGAAAAATCAAGATATTTCCCAAAGCAGCTTTCCCTGAAATAAGAATCTAATTTTTATTCTAGAAGTATTTTTTTGAAGGCGTCGAAAGATTTTCCTATGGATGACTTAACCACGAAATCACCTGTTAAATCTGTGGCACCATCGCACTATATTCTCACAGGATAACGATCAAAGCTGAAGGTTTTAACCAACTCTTCGACGGAAGGGCTATCAGTATTTGGATCTCTCTTTTGAAATATTCCTCTTCCCCGTGTTTATTATATTTTTCTCCTGATTGAGATAACACTTGTAAAGCAAGCTCATAGAGTGGTGGATATAGCCGACTTGCTTCACTTGTTCCTTTACTTGGACTTTATTCGATTTCTTTTCTTTTGGGAGCTATATTATCTTAAATTAACAAAAACATAAAATAGATTATAATTGATTAATGCATTGTTAAAAAAGGATAACAGTAAATCTAACATTAAAATAATAGTTTCAACAGACCACACATCTGTTGCACTAGGTATATTATCTGTTCAACATATAACCGACATGTTGCAATGGATAAGTAAACCGTTGAAAATAATAAAAACATATCACTAATCTATTGCACCAAGTAGTTTATCCGATGCAAAATATCACAAACTGTTGCAACGAATGAGTAAACTGTTGGAAATCATAAAAATAGATCACTAATCTTTTGCACCAGGTAGTTTTTTTGTTGCAACCTATAATGAACCTATTGCAATGGATGAGTAATCCGTTGAAAATAGTAAAAATAGATCACTCATATGTTGTACCAGAAAGGTTATCTACTGTAACATATAACCAATCTGTTGCAACGGATGAGTAATTCATTGGAAATAGTAAAAACATATCACTAATCTGTTGCGTCGGGTAGTTTATCTGTTGCAACATATTGCAACGGATGAGTAATCCGTTGGAAACAGTAAAAATAGATCACTAATCTGTTGCACAAGGTAGTTTATCCATTGCAATATATAACCAATCTATTGCAACAGATGAGTAATCCATTAGAAACAGTAAAAATAGATCACTTATATGTTGCACTATGTAGTTTATCCGTTGCAACATATAACTAACCTGTTGCAACGGATGAGTAATCTGTTAGAAACAGTAAAAATAGATAATTGATCTGTTGCACCTATAGGTTATCTATTGTAATATATAACCAACCTGTTGCAATGGATGATTAATTCATTGAAAACAGTAAAAATAGATCATTGATCTGTTACACCAGGCAGGTTATTTGTTGCAACATATAACCAACCTGTTGCAACGGATGAGTAATTCATTGGAAACAATAAAATAGATCACTGATCTATTGAAACATATCACGCATCTGTTGCAAAATGAGTTATCTATTGGATCAATATTGTTTAAATTCTTTCCAAATAGAAGACTCGTCTATCGCAACAGATGAATAATCTGTTAGATTGTTCATCTGTTGTATCAGATTTGCATCTGTTACATCAGATGTTTCATCTATCGTATCAGATATTTCATTTGTTCCATCAGATGTTTTATTTGTTGCATCAGATGTTTCATCTGTTGCAACACCATTTTTACCAAGAAAAATAATAAATCAACCCAACAACACCAAAACATTACACACACTCAAACTAAGAATATCAACGGTGACCAAAAATCACCAACAAATCCGAATCAGCAGTTCGACAACAACAAGAAGAAATGCTAGAACTTAGGGTTTTATTCATTCCACATTTCAAATTTAAGTAAGAAATATTGAAATTGTTAACCAATACTAGAAGAGTATTTGGCTCAAGTTCCTCTGTTTCTTTATAATTTTTTACCTGTGAAAAAAGAAATTGAACGACGAAGAACTCGAAGTTGTTGTCGCCGGAGAAGTCTTCACGTCGATTGACGGTTGAAAGTCGAAAAGGAACTTGCCCGACTATTTATCGCCAGAGATTGAAGTCGTCGGAAATTGAAAGGAGAAATTTTGTAGAATTGTTGGTTAGGAGAGAGATGAGAGAAGTTGTCAAGAGAGAAAAGAGAGACAGTTGATTTGGATTAGAGAGAGGTGTGGGTTGATTTGTATTTTTGAAAAGATTAAAAAAATTTGAAAATATAAATCAAATCAACAATTAACTTAATCAAGTTTTCTAATTATGTTTGACTCTTCAAGTTAGTCAATGTCACAAATCCTTCATTACTTAAAAACACCTTTCCTTCAATTTTCTCCAGCTTCTACCTATGGAACCATTGAGTATATATACACACATCTATGATAATTTTTTTAGTATCAAAATCATAAAAATCTATTTTTCTTTAATTGTGATTCTACTGAGAGTGTGGGGGAAGGGGGGTGCACGTGTACGCCCATGTCCACGACAATTGCGATATTAATGTATTCAAGACTTGATCAAGTGTTAATTTTTTAATCTTTATAAGTGTGTTGTTGAATATTTAACTGGCGATTGATTTTTTATAGAATAATTAAATTATTAGGGAAGAACTTTCATGGGCTATTTGGTGAACCAAAATTAAAAACATCTGAAAATGAAGAACAATGAACGATTCTAATATGCAATTTGAGTGGACAAGAAGAATAAGTGATGAAAATAAGAGAATAGGAATAATCAAAAATTAAGAGCAACAGGGGGAGAAGAAATTGCAACAATCGATAGAAAAGAAGTGAAATTGCATATAGAAAAAAGAGTCGACAGAAATGGTAGATAGAAAAGAGACGACACAATTCGTGTTCTTTGTTGTCTTATCCTAAATGTGTCCAATTGATGCTATACACAAACCATAAAGAAATGATTTGTCTTCCATGAAGACATAGCAATCAGAAACCTTATAGTTATGTATTAACTTTTCAGATTGGTAATTTGTATATATAGCTGAAATTAAAAATCAAATTTGTTATTTTAGTTTATCTTCTAATGGTAGAGTCAGATTATCCATTGGAGTTCATAGTGGATCCGTTTAAGAATGACCGGTCTTGAAAAGGCTATCAAATTTTGAATAGAAAGAAAGAAGGGTATTTTTTTTCTTTTGTGCCAGCTTATCCTAAATGTTTTTTAACAATATGTCACCTGAAAAATAAAAATTATAAATAAATTTGATAGAACCATTTATAATCCTATTTCTAGAGGTCTTGCAGGTTGTAGTAGCAGTAGAGTCAATCCCAAAAACTTATGTGTCAGCGACAAAGGGACGAATAATGAAGGGGGGGAGAGGCAAAGGGAAGATTTATATGAAGTCCATGACAACAGAAAAAAAAATTGGTTTTGCTAATTTTGTCAGTTCAGGTACTAATGCTTGAATAGTGAAATGATTTCAGTGTATTAGTATGTTCTTGTGGTTTTACTTATAGAAGGTTAAGAAGTTTTGTAAGTGCCAGTAAATTAGGTGATTGCTAATTAAATTCACTGTCTCCGGCAATTTTTATGTTTATATTTTAGGATATATTGATAATGATAGAATCATTTAATAAAATTTGGGGCCACATACTTATACCTACCAGTTATTATAATCTATTTAACTAAATCTGAGTTTCTAGATTGAGTGTTTTACCTCCTTGTGATGATGAGATTCGTTATTGAAGTCACCGTAAATAATAAACCCATCTTGCTTTACAGGAAGGTGCACTTTCCTGGTGAATGTTAATATGCACTACTTACATGAGCTCCCATATGAGAAAATCTTCAAGTTCATGTATATTTGAAACATCCAATCTCCATAATATTGTTTTATGAAGGATTTTGAGATTTTAAATTAAGATTTAAAACTGATATTTTAAGGATTTATTTAAATTCTTGTTTTAGAGGCACACCAAACAATGGGAAGATCAAGCATAATATGGTGGAAACTTTTTACAACTAAAAGTCATAGTTTTTTTTGACTGAACCTCTTCAACTTTTCTTTTCAGGTCAAGAAAGAGTTTCAATCTCTAAAGTAGATCAAAGAGCCAGGAATAGCTTAGTTTTGTGAGATCTCATTGCTTTCTGGAAAAGGTATCTCCAATCCTTTATACAGAGTATAAATTGTACTTCAATACTACCTTGAAGTAAAGCATGTGCCTGCAGTTGCTAAAATTTAGACTAATTGGAGTAAAACCTACCTTTTTTTTCAGGAGATAGCTAGCTGAAATACCAACTTATAAACTACAGCTGCTAAAATTCAAAATTATTCAATTACAGTGTACCTCATACATAAGTTGGACCAGCTACAAGCTGTTTTTGCCTTTTTAGCAAGCTTTAGAATATAAAATTGTATGAAAGGGAAGCCTTGAAGTAAATGGTAAAGCTGTTGCCATGTGACCAGAAAGTCACGGGTTCAATCCTTAGAAACAGCACCTTGCAGAAATGTAACATGAGGTTGCGTACAAAAGATCTTTCTGGTCGAACCTTCCCCAAACCCTGTGCATAGCAGGAGCTTAATGCACCGAGTTGTCCTTTTTAGAATATAAAGTTGTAACTTTGTTTCATGAATGAAAGTATGAAATATACTATGTCAATATGTAGTTTGGTGAAGTTTTCATTATTTGGATCTCATTAATACTCTAATGTTTGGAAAATGCCCGCACGAGCCATCTAATCATTAAGAACTAGTGTGGTGCATACGGTTGTGGACAATGAAATTTTATGAAATGCAAATCCGTAAAAATTCGGATACTATTAAATTTAAACTATATTAATCCCAAATAAATATTGTGGATTAATATAATTGGATTAATTAGTTAAGTCCAAACACATACAGATTTAATTAAAGTCCAAACCTCAATTGGGCTAACCCATTAATTTGGGCTAGATATGACTAAGCCCACTTTAGCAAGCCCAAGATGTCATCATGTTCTAGAGGCCCAATTTGGTTCCACATATCAAATGATGTGGCATGCCAAGTCAAGTGAAGGAGCAAATGGGGTCATGCCACGTGTCAAAATGATGCAGTAAATTAAAAGCCCATAAGAAATACCATGTCACTTAAATCTGATTGGCCAAAGGAAGTTCATGTTTATCATGACTCTTTACTTCCTACAACTATAAATAGGGGCCTTATTATGTACCTCCTCAGTACATAATAACTGACAATGGAAAGCCATTTGATAATAAACTGAAGAACAAAATCTACGATCTCTTTGGTTTTAAGCAGCGCAAGTCTTCTATGTACCATGTTGCCGCCAATGATCTAGCCAAAGCGTTCAATAAGACTTTATGCAACTTGCTGAAGAAAGTCATCTCCAAGTCCAAACGAGACTGGCATGAGCGAATGAAAGAAGCTTTAAGGGCGTATAAGACAACTTACCATACACCAACGCAAGCAACTCCATACTCACTTTCTTTTGGAGTTGAAGCGGTCCTACCACTTAAGCGTCAAGTACCTTTTTTGAGACTGGCTATTCAAGAAGGGCTTACCGATGAAGAAAATGCTAAGTTGCGTCTTGTGGAGTTAGAAGCTCTTGATGAGAAGAGGCTGGAGGCTCAACAAAATCTTGAATATTACCAAGCCCGACTATCTCATTCTTTCAACAAAAGGGTTCGCTTGAGGTGCTTCCAAGTTGGAGATCAAGTCCTTGCAGTAAGAAAACCTATTATCACTTCTCGTAAGTCAGGGGGCAAATTCACCCCGAAGTGGGATGGACCATATGTTGTACAAGAGGCATATTCAAATGGTTTTTCAAGCTTGTTGATGCAGATGGCATGAGGATTGGCCCCATCAATGCCAAGTTCTTGAAGAAGTACTATCCTTGAAGGAAGATGACACTCCTTAAGGCACGAGTATAAACTGCATATCTACTCCTATCCCGCAAGAGTATAAACTGTGTACGGCTCAAAAAAAAAAGTTTTCTAGCCTGAAAACCTCGAAAGAGGTGGCCTAGGCAAAACTTAAGACACAAAAAAAAACACTCGCCCAGAACTACGTTGTGACTTGATCCTCTTCATTGAGGTACGTAGGCACTTGGAATTTTATTCTGAGTTCAGTTGCATGAGTGTCAAAAAAAAATACATGTTTCCCCTCATACAAAAAATTCAGTCGTCAAAAGACTTTTAACATCATCAATCTTTAGACTTGCACCAAGTGTTGGTGACTCAATGGGGGCAAATCCTTATGAAATATAAGCTTCTTGGATATAAGTTGAAGTCTTTAAATTTACTAAGTATTCATGTTGGAGCTTTTAAGTTACCATATTGGAGCCTGCAATTTCACGAAGTCTGATAGTTGAAGTCTTCAAATGACCTATACATATAAGTTGAAGGCTTTAAATTCACTAAGTCTTTATGTTGGAGATTTCAACTTCACCATATTGAAACCTGCAAGTTCACGGAGTCTAAAAGTTGAAGTCTTAGGATGCTCTGCGACTATAAGTTGAAGTCTTCAAGTCTGTCATATTGAAGCTTTCAAAGTTTGAAAGTTAGAGTCATCAGGTTCTTTGATCTATAAGAAGTCTTCAAATTCACTAAGACTTCATGTTGGAGCTTTCAAGTTACTATATTAGAGCCTGCAAGTTCACGAAGTCTGATAGTTGAAGTCTTTAAATGACCTATGCATATAAGTTGAAGTCTTCAAATTCACTAAGTCTTTATGTTGGGAATTTCAACTTCACCATATTGAAACCTGCAAGTTCAAGAAGTCTACAAGTTGAAGTCTTCAGATGCTGTGACTATAAGTTGAAGTCTTCAAGTCTGCCATATTGAAGCTTTCAGACTTTGAAAGTTGGAGTCATCGGTTTCTTTGATCTATAAGTTGAAGTCTTTAAATCCTTCAAACCTTCTTGAGTTCACCTTCCAATCTTCATGAAATTACCTTTTCTTATGGCGGGGACGAGTAGTCATCCCTATGCGCCATAAGATTACCATAAGGTTACCCTTTCTTATGGAAGGGATGAATAAGCCGTCCCTATGCGCCGTAAGATTACCATAAAGTTACCTTTTCTTATGGTGGGGATGAGTAATCATACCGATGCACCGTAAGATTACCATAAAGTTATCTTTTACCTTTTGCCATAAGACTACCATGAAGTTACCTTTTACATTTGCCATAAAACTACCATGAAGTTACCTTTTACCTTTGCCATAAGACTACCATGAAGTTACCTTTTACCTTTTCTTATAGCGGGAACGAATAGTCATTCCTTCGTACCATATAATTACACTTTTGCATGAAAAAAATTATTTTGAGAAAAAAAAAAAGGGATCTAGATGTGCAAAGAGAAAACAATAAAGAAATTAAAAAAAGTAGAGGAAAGGAATACCTCGTCGTGGAAGCTTGAACGTGCTGAATGAACTTGAATCTCCTGCTAAGCTCTTGAAATTATGCCACAACAAGTGCAAGATCATTGGTCTTTATAGATGTCTAAAGGCGGTGGGTATCGGCTGATAAGAGCTCAAATTTGAGTCAAGTAGGATTAATACGATCTAATACAAGTAGGACTAGTATTAGTACTAGTGCAAATTGCGGCAGTTCCCTAATCCCATATGAATTTGGAAAACAAAATGGGAATGTCATGTGGGTTAGGCGGCTATGTCTTTAACTCCATGCATGAATCAAATAGCCTTGGTGAATGTCACCTTAAAATATTAAAAAAGGTGAAGTTGGCAGTCATTGGCATTTTTGTTTAAAATGATTGTTTAAACAAAATATTACCCCTGGACAATACTTTTGTTTAAAATATTACTCCTGGACAATATTGTTTAAAAGGGTGCAATCATTGGCACGTCATTGGCATTTTAATACACAAAGTTAGAACTTTAAAGACATGCTATTAATTAATACTTCAAGACTCGGCTTCAATTTCAACAAATTGTGATTTCGACAATTCTTGAAGTAGGGGAATTTTGTGGACAGTGAAATTTTATAAAATGCAAATTCGTATAAAATTTGGATAATATTAAATTTAAAATATATTAATTTCAAATAAATATTGTGGATTAATATAATTGGATTAATTAGTTAAGTCCAAACACATACAGATTTAATTAAAGTCCAAATCTCAATTGGGCTAACCCATTAATTTGGGCTAGAGATGACTAAGCCCACTTTAGCAAGCTCAAGATGTCATCATGTTCTAGAGGCCCAATTTGGTGCCACATGTCAAATGATGTGGCATGCCAAGTCAAGTGAAGGAGTCAATAGGGTCATGCCACGTGTCAAAATGATGCAGTAAATTAAAAGCCCATAAGAAATGACATGTCACTTAAATCTGATTGGCCAAAGGAAGTTCATGTTTATCATGACTCTTTACTTCCTACAACTATAAATAGGGGGCTCATAATTCAGAAAAGGAAGAAGAAGTTTAACAAAAAGCAACAGAGAGCTCGTGGATCAAAGCAACAGATTTCTCTACAAATTCAAGAATTCAAGATCAGTTCATCAAGCTTTAAGATCAAGACTTCAAGATTCAAGAATAAGCTCAAAGGCCCTTGAATTCAAGTGCAAGTCGAGATCAAACTCATCAAACCCGCAAATCAAGCTCAAGTTCAAGATCAAGACCGCAAGATTCAAGAACAAGCTATCAACCCCTTGGATTCAAGCACAAGTCAAGATCAAATACGTCAAGTTCAAGTTAAAGTTCAAGATTAAGCTCGAAGTCCTTGAATTTATAGTTTAAAAGGTGAATCAAAGGAGTCATAGAGATTGTAACTCTCGCATTGAAATCAATAAATTGATTGTTGCAGTATTTTTCTTGTCTCGATTATTATTTTTCGACCTCGAGAATTTTACCGTCCAACAATGGTGATGAGATATTATTTTCCTAAATGAATATTTTGTTATTCATGATTTAAACCATTTCATTAGTATAGTCAACATACCAAAATAAGAGAAGTAGTATAGAGTTTTAAGTTCGATGCACCATCAGAGTAGTATTATTTTTACACCATTAGGTAGCATTAACATGCTATTGCAGGTGCCAACATTAGGGGTGTACATAGGTCGGGTTGGTTTGGTTTTTATTAAAAAAAAAATAAACCAATCATGTCGGTTTATTAAAACTATAAACCAAATCAAATCAACATAAAATTAGTTTTTTCGATTTAGGTTTTAGTCGGTTTTTTCGGATTTTTCAGTTTTTTCGGTTTTTTCCTTATAATATTTAATTTTTACAATTATATTGTGATTGAAGACAAGATCAAATATGTTTTCACTCATTTGCTAATGAAGAACCACATAATTATGAAAAAATGGGGAGCGAAAAACTCTCTTGAAACTAAAAAGTGAGATGAAGAGTGAAAAGTTTAGGTTTTAAATTTATATTGGGTTTTGGATCATTTAATTAACAATTAATGAACAAATATTACAACTTAAAGGCCCAAATCTAAATATATATCGGGAAAAGGACAAAAATAACACCTAAAACTAAAATAACTTCACAAAACTAGCACCTAAATTCTAAACCCCCCTTAAACAGCCACTCGAGAAACTAATTTCAACCGAATGACCATTGTTTTGGTACTTCACAATATATGTTTTGTATTTATTTTTTAAAGATTCCATGTTGAATTTTGTTTTCTTTTGTTTTTTTATCCAGGGAGAATTTCATTTTTCTTTTGTTTTATGTGAGCACTTGTATTAATGTTTTTTTTTTTTGCTCCTTTTCTTTTTTAAAGATTTTACTCATTTTTATTCTTTTTAAACAATTGAGTAATTGCTTTTTTTTTAAGATTATTTTGCATTCACCAACATTATTAAAATAACATACTATTTGTTTTGTTTAGTTTTACTTATTTATACAATAAAATACAATACCATATACTTTTAATATAATACAATTGTTAAAGATATATATTTATAATAATGATACAGTTTCTATATAAATACATATTCTATAAATAATTATAGCATTTTTATACACATTTTATATAATTTTTAACTACAATTATTATTTAGATACATATTTTATACGACTATATATAGTTTCTACATGCATTCTAAAAATGTATCAATCTAGTATAAGAGAGTATCAATTGAGTATATGGACACTGCAAGTGTATCAATGTAGTATAAAAGTGTATTAATATGGTATAAAAGAGTATCAATTGGGTATAGGGACTGAGTATCAATTGGGTATTGAGATTGCATGTACTTGCATAGAATTTCCTTTCTCTTTTTTTATAAAGTATATCAATATAATATAAAAGTGTATCAATTTGTTATAAAAGTGTATCAATTGAGTATACAGACTGCATGTGCCCAATTGGGCCAAATGGCTAAAAAAGGGTATTAAATTGGGCCGACTGGCCTAAGTTGTTCACCTTTTCAATTATGGGCCATTTTTTTAAAAAGTGGCTAGCCCATGTCCTTTTTCCATATATATATATCTACATCTACTTTCAAATTATTGAAAATTACTAAAACTAGTTGAAAAAGTATTTAAAAAGTAGATTATAATTAATACTTTATGTATAAAAAAGTTTGAATATATATATATATATATATTATGTCGGTTTGATTCTGGTTCGGTTTGACTTTTTTTGGTCAGCACCAAACCAAATCAAGAATGGTCAGGTTTTTTTTTCTAACGTCAAACCAATCAAACTAAACCATAAGTAGGTTTTTTTTCTCGGTTTGATTTGGTTCGTCGGTTCGGTTTGATTTGACGGTTTGGTCTGTACACCCCTAGACAACATTATCCTAATTACTACTTTTTTTCTAAAACTTAGGCACTAATTTATTTTTACCTGTCTAATTCCCTTTCCTCCAAATCCGTTGTCTTCATAATTAGTTGCTTTGGTATCTCTTTCTTGCTTCTTCATAAAGTTTGTATTTCTCATTCAAATCTTTCCCTCGTTTGATATAAATGGTGATTCACAATTAAATCACAAAACTTTATAAGCACTTATTGAAAATAATACATTTATATTAAAAATTTATAAATCTTCAATTTCTAAAGTATCATTCTAACAACCTAAAGGCACAATAATCCTTCGAATGCATGTGTAGATGAACCCAATAGTTTATTAATGAGGACTTATTGTTTAACAAGAAGAAATTTCCCAAAATTCAGAGTATTTAATGTGTTTAGAGAATTACTTGTTTCAAAGCTAATAATGTTTGAAGTGTTGAAGTAAAGAATTACTTCAACAATAATCAAGAGAGAGACAACACGTCAAAATTGTAAGAAAAATTTGGACCAGTAAACATAGGAACTCAGAACATGTTTACTTAAGAAAGTTACTGTATTTACCTTCAAAATTACTCGATAGTATAAAAAGAGTTATACACTGACTGTTCATAGAACTTAAACTCTTGTAATATTGAATATATCCTTCTTTCGTTAATATTTATTCCATCAATTTTAATTTATGTAATTTATTTATTTTTAAAATACATATATCATTTTTTATATTTAGTTACTCTTTCATTCAAACATTACATATAACATATTTGTTGACTACAAAATTCAAATAAACCTTTAGTAGATTATACTTATTTTAAATGTTGCAAGATACAAAAATTTTATGTCCCAAAAAAGTAAAATATAAAAAAATTGTCTCAAAAGTCACCTAATAATTGAATGATACTCGCTTCGTCCCATTTTACTCATTCCAAATTAGGATGACACAGCTATTAAGAAAAATAATAAATAACATGGCTAGTTTACCATAGTACTCCTATTAAATGATGTTTACATTTTAATTTAAAGAAAAAAATAATTAATGCAAAGAGTAAAATATGGAGAAAAAAAATTATCTTGTCTTGATAAGTAAAAAAAGACAAGTAAAATGGGACACCAGATTAGAAAATTTGGGACGGATAAAATGGGACGGAGGAAGTATAATTACTTGCCTAATAATTATACTGCCTACTAATTACACAACAGTGAATCTTAAGGAGGGTTGGGTAATGAGAGAGGGAAGGCAAGGATTAGCATAATAGCGAAAGTAACTCCATATTATATGTGCACTTGATACTTAAATCATTGTGTGAGTTTGCCATAAACATCTGTCACTTTGTATCCTCAGTAAAATAATTACAATGATTGTACATATCTTGGTCCCTATAGTTAGCAGAATCATTCATACTTTACCTTGTTTTACAATTTTCCTTTTTGGAATTTTTACCTGCTGTAAATCAGCAACATTCACACTCTCAAGAATGTATATCAAAGATTGTACCTTCACCAGGGGTGGCATATATTTACTACAATACACACTTTTAAATCTGATATTTAATTCAATTCCCTTAGATTTGTAGTGCTGAAAAATGATACCCCTTTTGATTTATAAGATGTCCCACAAAATGTGTTTCGATCTATACCTTTTAATTGACAGAAAGAAAGAGAAAGTTGAGATCAAAAAAAAAAATCAAGTCTCCAACTTATTCATTATGTAAAAAGAGAGTAATTTTATATTGGAGAAATATGTTGTTATTGGTGGAGCTTTGAACTCTTCAACGGATTTGAAATTGTTTGAGTTATACAATGCTATCAGGTTGAAGTATTTCGGAAGGGACAAATCAAGAATTCTACTATAGTGAGCTTGAATTTTCTTAAAGAAAACGAGTACTATGCCTATTTATCTATTCAGTTTATTTTTTTAAGTGTAATTTATGATATTTTCCAAACAATATCCTTTTATTTTTTAAAGTTCATTTAAAAATAATTAATCGTTCCTTTTAAAATTTTATCTAAGATTTTTTTTAACCTATTATTCTCTTAAGATATTCCCTTTGTCATCCATTTTCAAGTTCATGACTGCGACACATAATGGGATCTAACACGCGGACGTTTGGCCAGGAACAAACTATTTCGAAATAATTAATCTTGGATTAGCTATTTCGGGATTAGTTATTCCATCATATATATATATAAAATAACTTATTTCATCACTAAAATATAAATGGCGGGATAAATAATCTTTTGACTAACTAATATCTCTAACTAAATATGAAATAAAATAATCCTATATTTTATCCTGAAATTATTATAACTTATACCTCACAGAACCTAAATAATTTGGCATTGCAAATGAAAGGAGGCGCGCTGCTGTAGTTTACGGGCTGGCATAAAATGTTTTTATTATCCTGGACCTTTTCATATCGCAACAGATCGAATGACTATATTTTTTAGGTTAATTATATGCAGGAGACGGTGGTAGGTTGGTGTAGATATGATCCACAAGTTTTTGATTACTTCCTCCGTCTCATTTTACCCGTTCTAAATTTCCTAATTTGATGTCTCATTTTACTTGTTTTGTTTTACTTATCAAGCTAAGACAATTTTTTTTTTTTCATTAACTCTTAGTGTAATTGATTACTCCTTGTTATTAGCATTCTTGAAAAACATTGCAAAGAGGAGTACCATTAAAAATATAAATGGTGCTTTGGTATTAGTCATCCATCAATATTGTAACTAACAACAAGACACAATTAAGAGGGGTAAAATGGTAAAGTTACATTATCAATCATTATTTTCTTAATAGTTGTGTCATTTCAATTTGGGACATGTAAAATGAAACGGAGAGAGTATTTAGGATAGCTAAATCCCATTGTTTATTTAAGCACTTCCTATTGTGTCATGTGATCCTGAAAACTTATAAAACATAGGCAAAACTTTACTTATATCTAATTTGGACTCTTCTTAATTAACTTTTTAGTCTAAATTTTAATATTTACATTTTATAGATTTCAATTAGTGATTGATATATTTAGAACCTCAATATATAAATATTAAGTAATAGATTTTGTTATTGTTTTTGTTATGTTTACCTCAATATATAAATATTAACTAATAGATTTTGTTATTGTTTTTGTTATGTTTAGAAATAAAGGATGAAAGGAGACCAACATGAGTTGTGGTGCAGCGGATAGGGCTGTTTCACCCTTAACTAGAGATCGAGGGTTCGACCCTGAGCATGGAGAAAACTCTGTTGGGAGCGCTACCCCCGAATGGGACCCTACCCGGTACGAATCAGGATTAGTCGGGCTCCAATACGGGTACCGGACACCGGATGAAAAACAAAAAAAAAGGATGAAAGGAGAGTGATTCACTCCATCTACTCTCTCCAACATCCTCCCATTATTATCAAGTACTAAAATTCAAATCCTGAAAATTAGATGTGTGAGCAAATCTGAGTATCATGAATGTGTTGATATCCATTATAATTTGTAATACACAATGTATTAAAATCATCATATGTATATATATATATATATATATATATATATATATATATATTAAAAGTGTGAAGGGCCTTCAAAATACTGTTTGAACTTTTTGCCCTTCATTAAAAGTCTTTGATTTAAATAAAATCATCTTTTCACTATTTTTAACTAATATTTAAGATTTGAAAACTAATTGAATATACTTATAGCTAACCTTTCTTATTAGAAGTGATCAGAATTAATGACAATTAATACTTTTTCATTAGTTTAAGGATTCTAAATCAACTAAATTTGATTTTAAGAAATATTTAAAAAATCTAAAAATAAATATAAAAGTGTTAGAATAAAAAAAATTTAAAAAGTACCAAAATTTTAAAAGTTTTAAGTACGTAATAAAAATGTAATCAATGATTTTGTAAAGATTTGTCTTTAAAAATAAGAAAAAATTTAAATATAGAAAAGAAAATAACCGTACCACAAATATAGTTCAGATTGATGCGTCTCTCTTAACCTCTAACAGGTACTTCATGGCAAATGCAAAAGTGATGATCGATCAACCATTTGAAACTTCTGTTGGTAAAATATATATACATACATACACTAAAATATATGTTTATGTTTTACATTATTTTATTAAAATGTATAGGCTCTTTGAAAAGGGAGTTAAATTTTTTACACTTTACAAAAAATCTTCGCAACAGATAAAATTATTTAAGTTTAAATAATGAAATATTACACGTGCAAGGCACGTATGGTTAAAATAATATTTATATATATATACACACACACACACACATACATACATCTATAATTTATTTCTATATCTATATCTATAATCTATAATATATTAAAAGTGTGAAGACCCTTATAAAAGTGATTTGAATTTTTTGTCCTTTATTAAAAGTCTCCACAATTGATAAAATAGTCATTTTTCTATTTTTATAGAATTATTATTTAATTTTATTTATAATATTCTAAATAAGGAGTCCTAAAATATATGATAAGTTTTAAAAATTAAGGAGTATTAAAATATATGATACAACACAATATATGGTAAACACAATATATGGTAAGAATTATGAGAAAATTAAAAATTATTGAATACTAAAATATATGAAAAAAAGGGACGAAAAAATTGAAAAAAGGGTACACGTTTTTTAAGATCAAAGTACACCTTAATGACTAAGTAGATTGATCCTTTTTCCCCATGTAATTATCCTTTAATTTTTGGGTAAATATTTTTAATAATTAATATTATTATTAACTTCTTAAGATTTTGATGATTTATTCTAGGTAAGAAATCATAATATTTAATACTTCTAAATTAATTAGAATTTTACCTTATATAAAAAAAAATTTGTACAATCCTATTTAAGCAATATTTTGAATTAAAATTTACAAGAAACTTATTCTACTTCACTTTTTCCTCTTATTTTGATTTTGATTTCAATTGTCTTGTTGCATTTATATTTATAATCTTTTGTTCTTGTATGCAACATAGTCAAATTAATTTTGATGTGGGAGCTAAATTTCTTTTCTTTTAGATTTTACTTGAATTGATTTTTTTCTATCTGAGTTATTTGTATGAATAAGTTGTTTTTTCTTTGTAAAGTTATTACCTTGTTCAATTAATATATGAATAAATCTATATAAGTCATTATTAATTAATTCTTTGATATTTTTGTACAGGAGAAGAAGGATTCATGAGGAGTATGCAATTGAGACTTCTTCGATTTGACTTAAAGAGTCTCAATTCCAACAGGAACGTATTAAAAATATAATATATGTATATGAAAGAAAGATATACTATCACGGACATGCGAAAGCTAGCTAATAAGATGCAGTTTCGAATATCTGAAGAAAGCTCCTAGGTCAAGCTAGAAGTGTCAAGTGACGTGTATTAGTTGGTCAGAGCCTTACTACCAAAATAACAAAGAAATTCAAGGAGAAGAGTTATGAAAGTTATAGTGGTGTCACCTCAGTCCTCATGCTTGATTTCAGGTTTGATCTTCCTCTTATACAAGTACACTATCCTTTTTTTAATTACTTATTGGTGTTTTATTTCTGTCGCGCAACTATTAGACTTGAGATTCTATGAGGTATTGTATGTGGAGTTAGAAAGTTGAGTTGTTATGTTTTAGGTTATGTTTTTAGGTAATTTTTGCATCTGCTTTATGAACTATTCAAACTTATAAGTTGTTCTTCTGCCTTTCTCTTCTATTTTACTTATCGGTTTAGGATTTTTTGAAAGTCAACGCTTTCTAGCTAAATTATTGAGAAAATGATGGCTTTAGATTGGAGTAGTAACTATTAAATAATTATTGTTGTAAATTTTTTATATGTATTTATGTGTTTTGGTGATTTTATTTATCACAAGTATAAAAGTGCATTAACAATTATTTTTAAAAAGAGTTTGCAATGACATAGAAAGGAATTTAAGTTTTTTAAGAGACATTTGACCATGAAAAATATTTACTTTTTTCGGGGTTGAATTTCAAAATAAAATTTTAGAATGTTGATGTTTTTTAGCAACTAATAAATATGATAGGGATCCATGTCAGCTCTCATTACCACGAAAGGAAAAATCTAAATTGATAGATTAATCAAATAAATTATTGGTGGTCTAACTAAGTATTTTTTTTTGGTTTCCCATCCGGTGTTCGGTGCCCGCATTAGAGCCCCGACTAATTCGAATCGCGCGTTGCAGGGCCCATTAAGGTGGCAGTGCTCCCAATAGAATTTCCTCCATACCTAGAGTCGAACCCTCGACCTCTGGTTAAGGGTGGAGCAGCATCATCCACTGCACCACAACCCATGTTGGTGTGGTCTAACTAAGTTGAGTATTGAATGACATGAACAAGACTTGATTTAGCATTGTCGCAAATCAACTTTCTTCGTCATTGAAAATTTCACTATTATTGTTCCATTTTCTATCGTAGTTTTCTATTTATTTTCTTTTATCTTATTTATTTTCATTAGTTGATGAAATTTGGCGCTAATTAAAAACTCTTTACGTTTATCTGTTTATCTCTATAATAGTCTAAATGTGCAAAGGTAAATTAATAATTTCGAAGTTCAAGATGTGAAATATTTCAGTCATAAATCTATCTATGGTAAAGTTTTTATGTGAAATTTAATGAAAAGAACAAGTGAACCGAAAACTCAATGTCTAAAAAGAATCTTTTTATGCATAGAGAAATCTTTGAATAAAATTATAATATCTTAACTAAATTTTTAAATATAATTATAACTAAAATAGCTAATAGTCCATTAAAAATATCTAAATAAAGTTAACATTAATTTAAGTAATATTAATTAAACACCCAGAAGGGTAGACAGAATATTTTGAATATAATTATAGCTATTATTTACAAATTGCATGAGCCGATATTTTAAAAAATGAAATAAAACAATCCTTTTAGGTTCGTATGACATTTTATTTTTTTTACTAAAATTTTATCTTATTAATATATATAATTATATGTAAAAATACAACTTTCTTACAAAATATTAACAAAATGACATTCACATTTTTTTGTAGCATTTAACTTAGTAACTTAAGACCGATGAATAAAGCATTAACTATAGAAAATCGACAGAGGAAAAAAAAAATAAAGAGTCAAAACACTCAAGTTTTTGTAAATACAAAATTTTAAAGTTATATGTTCTATTAATTTTCTTACCATTTAAAAATAGAAAGAGATAGAAAGAATTATGATTGACAAGAGTAAACCATCAATATCTTTATTTAAAACTTTGAAAGTTCAGAAATATTTATTTATTTATTTATTTATTTTATACATGCAATTTTCTTTTTTAGCATTAAATACACATGCAACGCACGTGTACTGAACTAGTATATATATATATATATATATATATATATATATATATATATATATATATGTATTTATATATGTACTAGTTTAGGTGTACGCGTCTTGCGTGTGTACCTTACTTTAATGAGTTCAAACATTACATTAAATAGGATATTTGTTTAAATAATAAAGATGAATATAATAATTAAATTTAATATCTTTTGAGTATGTAAAGATAGAGAATTTATTTACTAAACCTAATCTTTACCAAAAATATTTTTAAAAGTCGATTGACATTCATCTACCATCTGTAAATTGCAACAAAACAATACAATGATAGAGACATCAAAATAATACAATTAAACTTAATCTTTACACACAAAAAAATTTTCAAAGTCGTCTGACACTCATCTACCACCTATAAATAATAACAAAATAATACGATAGTTGAGATATCAAAATAATACAAGTAAACTTAAATGAAAAGAAAGAAGATATATATATACACACATGTTAAATTCTATTATGCTGACAAAAATAGTGAAGAAGTTGAGGTTAGAAAATCAAGCATCCACCATCTAGAAAATCAAGCATCCACCATTTAGTTGTATTATTTTGATATCTCTATTATCGTATTATTTTATTATAGTTTACAGGTGGTAGATGAGTGTCGGGCAGCTTTGAGAAATCTTTTGTGTAAAGGTTAAATTTAATTATATTGTTTTGATGTTTCTATCATCGTATTGTTTTGTTGCAGTTACATATGGCAGATGAATGTCGATCGACTTTGAGAACTTTTTTTGGTAAAAGTTAGGTTTAATTAAATAAATTCTCCAAAAGATGTTGAATTTAATGATTTTATTCATCTTTATTATTTAAGCAAATATCCTATTTACTATAACGTTTGAACTCAATAAAGTGAGGTACACGCGCGAGGCACGTACACCTGAACTAGTATATATACATACATATGTATGTATATATATATATATATGTATGTATATGAATATGTATATACATATACATATATATCGATAGCCATATGTATCTGTGAACAAGCACAGAACAAATGTATACACATATGTATATGCATAATATAAGTATGAACCAACACATATATATGTGTGTGTGTGTATGCATGTATATGTGTATCAACACAGAACAAACTTGTATACATATATACTTATACAAAAGTATACATATATCTATAATATATTAAAAGTGTGAAGGCCCTTAAAAAAATGATTTGAACTTTTTGCCCTTCATTAAATGACACTGTTTCAGACAAAATTATCTTTTTATTATTTTTAAAAATTTTAAAAGTTAAAGTTTATTAAATTAAGTTATTAAACCATTTCTTATTTGGATTATGTACCTAAAATTTAGGACTAAACTTTTTACCTTAAATAAATATTTTAATTAATACATTCTTTTGAAGTAGTATTTGTATGGAACTTGAAAATCGTTTAATGGTACTCTAATTGTGGTAGGACTCCTAATTATATGTGAAACTTGTTTTAATTTGGAGACTGGACATTTAATTTAAGAATCTTAATTAATTCGTGCATTATATAAGTCGTAGCCAAAGATATCTTAAAGGAATTAATTTTTTTGAGACGGAAGGAGTAATATTTAAAATTAAAAAGTTCTACAATATATACATCATGAAATATATTTAAAATTAAAGCGTTGAAACATATATGATAAAGGAATTGGTTGGTACGTGAGTTTTCTGGGGAAAAAAGTCTGCTGAAATATATAAAAATATGTAATTATTAATTAGTGTCCTTCTAAATTTATGATTATAATCCTCTACTTATATATAAAATATTGTAATTTCAAATTCTCTACTTATATTTAGGTCGTCTTTTTAGTTTGACGAGATTATTTGCTCTTACACACACAGCTTTGAGCCATAATTTCTCATCTAAAAATCATGCGGATAGAGAAATTCTTGATAACAATCTCTTCCCCTTTAACATGCATGCTTCATTGTTGAATTTGGGATATTGAAAGTTTGAAACTTGTATTCATTCCTTTTCTTTTTGCTTTTTCTTTGTTAATTATATTTCACCCCTTTTTTCCTTCCTGTTGTTAGGAGGAATTATTCTACCATTGCTTAAAAATGGGAGGAATGAATTCTCACGACAAAAGAGGCACAAGTGAAAGAGAGGTATACACAAGATCTGGCGAGATAACAAACAAGTTATGGTTATCTAGGTATATTATTGTTGTTCTTATACTCAAAAACTCCACCGTACGTAGATTTTTCTTTGTTTTGTATCTATCATCGTCACCTTTATTTTATATTTTCGATTCAACTACTTCAGTACTACGACGGTTTATTACGACTTTATCAACATAGTAGGTAGTAGATTCTATAGTAGTAAAACTGTGATATATATATGTGTGTGTGTGACTTTGTGTTTAAAAATAATACTGATAACTCAAATTTTCATCATTTTTTAATTATTTTGGATTGTTGCTATCTTTTTCTGTAAGAATATTATTCTTGCTCATACATTTTTTTTTATGCATGTCATTTCCGTTGAAGCATTCATCAAGCAATCGAAACAAACAATCAATTATTAATTTTCCTTTTCATGAAACTGTTGATACCATGCAACAACGTCCACGTTTTGAGGATATTATTTCGCCGTTTGCTGGTGGAGGAGATATGCAACTACGTCCATGCTCTTTTATTTATTTGAAGTGGGGCTTTTTTTATGTCGCATCTACGTCAGCTGAGTAATTCGCCTTACAATGAATTTTTCATATGGACATTTGGAGAAAATAACATCAAGTTGGATCATTTTGTAAGATTGGAAAATTTGAGATTGTAAAAAATGAGATATTCAATAAAGCCATGTGCATTCAATAAAGATTTACAGGTACTTTATCTACATGTATTGTCACATACAATTATTTCATACAATTTTGAGACAAAAATTGGTACAAGTTTGATTATATTTCAATGCAGACGCAGAAGAAGAGGAGGATTGTTGGACTTTCAAGATTCATTCTTTTTTTTTTCATGTGTTGATGATTTGCTTGCTTTCAACTAATTGGGGCAAGTCGATTATTTGATTCGACCCTTTCCAGAAACCTATATATAGTGGAAGCTTAATGCACTGGGCTATTCTTGAGGCAAGTTGATTAATTTTTTAGTGCTTTAGCAATGTATTAGAGGTTTAGTTGGAACAACAAGGACCTTGAAATTATTTTGGTAAGATATAATATTTGAGATATAATATTTATTTATATAATTTAAATAGATATAGTATGTATTTTAACGTCCATTGCTATTTTTAAATAATGTGTTCTTCTTGTGTATATGATTTCACTAATCGATGTGATGCACCCATAAATAAATGGGAAGTGAAGTTTCAAGAATGATGATGAAATTAGGACAACACATTATTTTAAAGGAAATTACATCTTACAAAGAGTATAATATATAAGACGTCTATATTTGAACTAACCATCAGTACATCAATAATTTATTCCCTATGCACTTACCAAACGTTGTATAAGTTATACATAATTTAAATACATGAACAACTTTAGTCTTATGTGCAACTAAACACCCCATAACATGTTAAAGATTTATAATCATCTAAGTCGCCTTAAAATTTAATAAAAATATAGAATAAAAATGTAGAATGTTGAGAATAAAAATAACTCTTAATAAAAACAAAGCGCTTTTAGAATTAAGAAATAAGTAATGACTAAATTTCTTTTTAATTAATTACATTCTTTTATCTTTAAAATTTTACGTTATATTTTATTAGTTATATACTTAATAAAATATCCTTATATATATATTGTTAATTAATGTTTGATATACGCGCAACGCACGTATCCTAAACTAGTACATCAAAAACATACATCCAATACAATCATATGTATATATAAATATACAAATGAATAAATACCTTGGAATTAAGTTTTGTCAGCCAGTTGAATCAAGCATAACAATTACTTGAAACCCTAATCAACACTGCAAATATGTAGAAATTGAATGAAAATTAAAGATAAATTGATGAAGAAAAAGTTAGAAAATACAATAATACCCAAAGAAAAAAGTAGTTATGTATGCGGGTAAACTACATAAATAACCCTTATAATGGGTAACTTTATTTTTTTTCTGTCCATCATAAGAATGATCTTATAAAATTAGTCTCCCTTCTTTTCTTTATATAGGACAATTACATATTTGCCCCTCGATATCTCAAATATTTCTAAACAACTCCATACTTATTTATCCTTCAACTTTTTCTTTTTAGTTTTTCTCAATGCTTACTTTTTTTCCCTTTTCTCCTCTCAACTTCTATTTTAAAAAAACAAAATATTTTTTTATTTTAATTTTATTATTATTATTATTATTTTTTTATTTTTTTTTAGTTTTTCTCAACCCTTACTTTTTTTCTTTTCTCATCTCAACTTCTATTTATATTTTAAATTTTTCTCTTTTTTATTTTTCTTTGATTCTTACTTTTTTTCTCTTTTTTTAACTTTTCTCAATCTTTATTTTTGTTTTGTCTCTTTTTTTATTTTTTCTCAACCTTTATTTTTTTCTTTTCTCCCTTCAACTTCTATATTTTTTATTTTTCCTTCTTATTTTCTTTATTTTTTTTAAAAAAATATTTTGCTTCATTTTCTTCTTTTTTCGCAACTTTTTTTCTTCTTCGATTTCTTCCAATCAAGTTACGCTCCACTAGCAAAAGTTGACACTACCACATTATAGAGGAAAGACTTATGACTTTCAAACAAAAAGTTACTTCTCATGAGAAAAAGTTGACACTATAACATTATGTTTTGATTTATGAGATGTTCTATAACTCGTACCTTAGAAACACTCAAGGACTTTCAAATAACAAATTATTCCTACGGGCAAGAGTTAGCTCTACCACGTTATGTTTTCCTTTATAAAATGTTCTACAACTCTTGCCTTAGAGGCAAGAATTAGCTCAAGGACTTTCAAAAAACAAATTATGCCTCACGACCAAGAGTTGACACTATCACGTTATGTCTTTATTTATGAGATTTTCTACAATTTTTGCCTTAGAGGTAAGACTTAGCTCAAAAGGATTTTCAAACAATAAATTATGCCCCACGGGCAAGAATTGATACTACCATGTTATGTTTTCATTTATGAGATATTCTACAACTCTTGCCTTAGAGGAAAGACTTAGCTCAAGGACTTTCAAACAACAAATTATGCCCCATGGGCAAGAGTAGACACTACCATGTCATGTCCTTATTTATGAGATGTTCTGCGACTCTTGTCTTAGGGGCACGACTTATCCCAAGAATTTTCAAACAAGTTAGGTACATTGGGCAAGAGTCAACACTAACACATTGTGTTTTCTAATTATGAAATGTTCTATAACTCTTGTCTTAGAGGTACGATTCAGCCAAAGGACCATTAAACAACAAATTATGCCTCATAGGTAAAAATTGACACCACCACATCGTGTATTGATTTATGAGATGCTTATAACTCTTCCCTTAGAGGAAAGACTTATACCAAGGGATTTCAAGAAACAAGTTATGCCCTATGGGCAAGAATTGATATTACCAGATTGTGTTTTGATTTATGAGATATTCTATAACTCTTGCCTTAGAGGCAAGATTTAACCCAATGAATTTCAAACAACAAGTTACGCCCTATGGGTAAGATTTTACACTATCATATTATGTTTTGATTTATGAGACATTCTATAACTCTTGCCTTAGAGGCAAGACTTAGCCCAAGGAATTTTAAATAACAAGTTACACTCCATGGGCAAGATTTTACACTATCACACTGTGTCTTGATTTATAAGATGTTTTATAAATCATGGACTTTCAAACAACAAGTTATGACCCATGGGTAAGAGTTGACACTACCACATTGTGTCTTGATTTATGAGATGTCTTATAACTCTTGCCTTAGAGGCACAAATTAGTTCAAGGATTTTCAAATAGTAAGTTACGCCCCATGGGCAAGAGTTGACACTACCACATCATGTCTTGATTGATGAGATATTATATAACTCTTGCCTTAGAGACAAGACTTAGCCGACAAGCAGTGGCGGAGCTAAGATTTCCACAAAAGGGGTTCAGAAATAAACATACGAACAAACCGAAGGGAGTTCAACATCTACACTATACACAAAAAAAAATAATTTTAACCATGTATAATAGTATAATTTTCTGCGAAGGGGGTTCGGATGAACTCCGTTGCCAAAGGGTAGCTCCACCTCTGCTGGTAAGTTACGCCCCATAGACAAGAGTTGACACTATCATATTGTATCTTGATTTATGTGATGCTCCATTAGTCTTTCCTCTAAGACAAGACTTAGCTCAAGAACCTTCCAAAAGAATAAGTTACGCCCAATGAATAAGTGTTAACACTACCACATTGTTTCTTGATTTATGAGATGTTCTATAGCTCTTGTCTTAGAAGCAAGACTTAACTCAAGGATTTTCAAACAAGTTATGCTCCAGAAGCAAGACTTGATACTACCACATTATGTCTTGATTTATGAGTTGTTCTATAATTTTTGTCTTAAAGGCAAGACTTATCCTAAAAGACCTCCTAATAACAAGTCATGCCCTTAAATTTGCTTTAATGTAAAAAAAAAAAAGATTCATTTGCGGATTATCCAACTTTTTATTTATTAGCAAAATATAATAGAAGTTGAGAAAAAAGAGAACAAACAAAATGGAGAAATTAAAAAAAAAATATTGAAAAAAAGAAAAAGAAGACAAGAGAAAAATAAAGGCTAAGATAAAAGAGAAGAATAAATACAAAGAAACAAAAAAAAAAGATTGAAAAAGACAAACATGAGAAGAAAAAAATAAAAATAAAGTTTGAGAAAAATGAAAAAGAGAAAATGAGAAATGAGAAATGATTAAATAATAATAATAATAATAATAATAATAATAATAATAATAATAATAATAATAATTGAGACAAATGAATTAAAAAAAGAGAGAGAATAAAGAAATAAATAATGTTTGAGAGAAAAAAAATAAAAGAAATATAAAAGTTGAGACAAATGAATCAAAACAAGAAATAAAAGTTAAGGTAAAAAAAAAAATAGAAGTTGAGAAACAAATGGAAATGAAAAGTTTAAAAATATTTGAGGTGTACAGAGACAAAAATGTACTTGTACTATACATAAAAAAATAAGGAAGGCTAATTTTTAAATACTTCTTTTATGGAGGTCAAAAATCTAAAGTCACCCACTATTTGGGTCACCATTCCATGTAATTTCATGTATGTATGCTACTTCACGCTACTTTTATCTAAGAGAAAAATATTTATTTTTAATTAGATGAGAGAGGTGAGAGAAAAATCTATGTTTTTAATCAGGTGAGAGAGGTAAGAAAAAAAAGTACGTTGATTAGGTGAAAGTACATCTACGCCCCATGGGAGCAAACAATTTACAATTAAATTCCCTTACAGAAAATGTCCTCTAACTAATTACATAAAATGTCCCCTTTCCTTGTAGCTTTAGATATTATCTCCCTTTTATTATTTTCCTTTTTATTTCTCTATTCGCTTTTTTTTTCTTTGTTTTCCATTTTCTTTTTTCCTTTTATGCTTCTTTATTCATTTATTTTTTTCGTAAAATTATTTTATTCCCTTTTTTACACCATAATCTAATTCACACTCAAATTTTATTTTATGTACTCCTTTTGTTCTTTTTTTTTTCTTTTTTCTCATTTATTTCTTTATTCATTTATGTTTTTCTCTACTTGTTTTCTTTTTTTCCTTCTTTCATTTTTCTCTTTTTTTTTCCTTTATTGTTCCTTTTATTTTTGCATTTTTTATTTTTTATTTTCTCTTTGCTTTTCAATTTCGTTATTTCTTGTTCCTTATCTTTTTTTTTTGTTTTTTTTTATTCTTTATTCTTTTCTCTACTTTTTTTTTAATTTTTTCTGCTTTTCTTTTTTTCTTTTTTTCCTATTGGTTCCTTTTATTTTTTGCCTTTTTTATTTTTTATTTTCTCTTTGTTTTTCAAATTTCTTATTTCTTGTTACTTTCCTTTTTTTTTTAATTTTATTCTCCTTTTTCATTTATTTTTTCCTCAAATCATAATATTCTTTATTTTTTAACCGCCAGATAATTTCACCTTTCAGTCCTTTTCTATTATTGTTTTTATTTTTATTTATTTTTTATTTTGTAATTTTATTTGATTCTCTTTTTTTAATTTTCTTTCATCCATAATGATACCATCATAGTGTATCTATATACTATCACAATATCATGGATGTCTGCTTCAATCCTTAATGGGACCACCATGATACCATCACAATACATAGTGCATATATACTGATGTGGTATCACTGAGTTTACTTTAGTCCGTAATGATACAATCACATTATATCTATATACTGTCATGGTATCATTGTTGTCTACTTCAATCTAGATACTGTCATGATATCATTGATGTCTGCTTTAACCCTTCAGTCAGATAACATCACAATATATATATACTAACATGATATCATTAATGTCTGCTTCAATTCTTCAGTCAGACCTCCATGATATCATCACAATACAAATATATATTGTCATGGTATCATTGATGTCTTCTTCAATCCTTCAACCAAATCACCATGATAATATACATATACTAACATGGTATCATTAGATTTGATTCAATCCATAATGATACTATCACTATATATCAATATATTATCGTGGTATCAGTGATGTCTACTTTAATCCTTCAGCTAGACCTCTATAATACCATCACAATATATATATATATATATATATATATATATATATGTGTGTGTGTGTGTGTGTGTGTATATACATACATACACTCACATGGTATCATTAAGATTTGCTTCAGTCTGTAATGATTAGGGGTGTTCATCGATCGGTTCGGTTCGGTTTTATATATTACCGATTTTTGATTTTTAAATATGCTAAACCAATAACCAAACTAATAAGATATTTTTATCAGTTTTTAGTTTATTGGTTTTTAGTCCTTAACAATTTGGTTTTCGGTTTAACCGATAAGAAAATACTCATAAAATAGAAATAATAGTAACTAACATGAAAAAAATTGAATCTTAGTTGCGACCAAAAATCCTACATGATGTGTCTTAATTTAGAAGAACCTTCAAGTTTGAACTAAATGTTGTTAGGAGAAATTAAGAGTTTGTATAAATAGAAATAATAGGTTTTTTAATATGAAGAAATTAAAGAGAAATTAATAGAAATATATATACACACACACATATATATATATTCTTATTGGGTTATTGGTTTACCCAATAACCCAATAAAAAAAATCAAACCGAACCAATAACCCAATAATTTTTTTATAAAATCATTAAAAAACCGTTAACCCAATAACCCAATAAGAATAAACCAATAACATTTTTATCAATTCGGTTTATCGATCGATTTGGTTTTTGCACACCTCTAATAATGATACCATCACAATATACATATATGTTGTCATGGTATCATTGATGTCCGCTTTAATCCTTCAGGTAGACCTCCATGATACCATCACAATATATATATATATATATATATATATTGATATGGTATCATTAGATTTGCTTTAATCCGTAATGATACCATCACAGTATATTTATATATGGTTATGGTATGATTGATATCTACTTCAATCCTTCAGTCAGAACTCTATAATTCCATCACAATATATATTCTTACATGGTACTATTGGGATTTGCTTCAGTCTGTAGTGATAACATCACATTATGTTTATATATTTTCATGGTATCATTAATGTCTGCTTCAATCCTTCAGTCAGATATTCATGGTACCATCAAAGTATATGTACTGACATGGTATCATTGAGTTTGTTTCAGTCTATAATGATACCATCACAGTATATCTATATACTATCATGGTATCATTAATGTCTGCTTTAATCTTTCAGTTAGATCTTCATGATACCGCCACAGTATATATATATATATACATATACTAATATGGTATCATTTGTGTCTGCTTGAATCCTTTAGTCAGACCTTCATGATATCATTACAGTATATTTATATACTGTCATAGTATCATTGATGTCTTCTTCAATCCTTCAACTAAATCTCCATGATACCACAACAACGTATATATACTGACATGGTATCATTAGATTTTCCTCAATCTGTAATGATACTATCACTGTATATTGATTTATTGTCGTGGTATCATTGATGTCTTCTTCAATCATTTAGTCAGACCACTATAATACCATCACAGTATATGTATATATATATTCGTATATATATATGCACTCACGTGGTATCATTGAGATTTGCTTAAGTCTGTAATGATATCATCACAATATACCTATATGCTATCATGGTATCATTGATGTCTGCTTTAATCCTTTGGTCAGACCTCCAGTATACCATCACAATATATCTATATAATGTCACGATATCATTGACGTTTTATTCAATGATATCATTGATGTTTTATTCAATCCTTCAAACCTCTATGGTACCATCACAGTATATATATATATATGTATATATATACTAATATGGTATTATTGGATTTGCTTCAATCCATAATGATACCATCACAGTATATCTATATATTGTTATGGTATGATTGATATCTACTTCAATCCTGCAGACCTCTATAATACCATCACAGTATATATACTCATATGGTATTATTGGGATTTGCTTCAGTCTGTACTGATAACATCACAGTATGCCTATATATTGTGATGGTATCATTAATGTCTGCTTCAATCCTTCAGTCAGATATTCATGATACCATCAAAGTATTTATACAAACATAGTATCTTTGAGTTTGCTTTAGTCTGTAATTATACCATCACAGTATATCTATATATACTGTCATGGAATTATTGATTTCTTCTTTAATTCTTTAGTCAATCTTCTATGATACCATCATATTATATGTACTGACATGGATTCATTAAATTTTCTTTGGTCTGTAATGATATTATTACAACATATCTATCTACTGTCATGGTATCATTGGTGTATGGTTCAAACCTTCAATTAGACCTCTATGCTACCATCATAATATATATATATATATATTCACATGGTATCATTGACATTTGCTTTAGTCTATAATAATACCATCATAGTATATCTGTATATTGTCATGGTATCATTGATATCTAATTTAATATTTTAATAAGACCATTATATCCATAATGATACCTTTTGATATAAGTCGAATCAGTTTCAATCTTTCGAGATCCATACTTCAAGGACAACATCTAAGAATTCAAGACTTGATCATCTTAGGAAAGCAAGTACGTGTTTAGATGATTGCTTGGAGCGCGGGAGGAGTTATATTTGATGATATCATCCAAGAGAGTATTGAGAAACATCGTATTTGGATAATAACTTGGAACATGGGAGAGCATATGTGCCACATATGGCCATTTGACATTAAGAGTCACTTTTGAGCCCACTTAGTATTTATGATCACTTTTAGGCCTATTTATAATAAATAGCTCATGGCTATAAATAGTTAGGTCTTCCTTTATTTTTTGAGAATAGTTGATGAATAATGATGAGATATACACTTTTGAGTATTTTAAGCTATTTAAGAGCTAATTGGTTTGTTGAAAAATGTAGGTTGAGAGTAGATTAGTCACTCGGGATCTTCATAAGAGTACGGATGCTTGCAGAATTTACCGTTCGGGTTTTTGGGTTTAACATGCCCATTACTTTCATAGATTTTCCTATCTTGTTTCATTCTATCTATCTTTTTATTTCTTGTCTTTCGATTTCCGTGCTTGTATTTTATTTTCGTAGTTTTTCATATATCATTTGGTATCAGACTCAAGCTTGAATTCGTTCTCACAAATTCAATCTTGGGTTTGTTATAAAGAAAAAAAATAAAAATCATAAAAAAGTACTATTCATATTTTGGGTCTAATCCAAATTTTAAGTTTTTGATTTTAGTGTTTTCTTGAGTTTCTAGGGCTAGATTCTTGTTCCCTAGCATTGTTTGTGTCTAAATCTCAAATTTGATCTTAATTGAAGTTGATTTGAAAGTTCTACCATTGATGAGTTGAGCTTGAAGAAATTTGAAAATGGGTCTTTAAATCTGAAAATTTTGAAATGACATTAAAGGTTGATAGGTATTAGGGATTGTTACCTATATCAAAAAGAGCATAAATTTCGAATTTAGGGCGAATTTGAGCTGAAATAAGAAAGTTATGAATTTTTTAAGATTGCACTATTCTTGGTATATTTTCCAAAAATTCATATCTTGTTGAAGGATATTCATCCAAAACATAGTGTTTAATCTAAGTAAGAGAAAGAAAAGCAAGAAAAATTGTGTTTACAAAGAATATCCCAAAGAGATAAAGAATATCTAAAGAGAGAGAAGCCAACAGGGCCCACAAAGGAGAAAAACTCAGAATTTCCATTAAGCTGACAAGGATCTGCACCTACCACTTGCACACGCAGGAGGACATCTGCGTATGCATGTGGCTAACATAGCTCACTGGTTTGACTTGTGCGCGTCACATGCGTGAGCAGTTCACCACCTGTACTCATATCTCCTTTAAACGCATTTTAAGGGTTCCAAATCTGTTTTTGCTTAGGTTCAATCATCCTAGTTTTATTTATTGATTCTTAATCTCATTTCTTGATTCTTAATGCTAATTAACAAATAGTAATTGATCTATGTAATACCCCATATTATTCTTAGCTTAGTTTAGCTCTTAGTTACATGCATAAGAGGTTTAAAGCCTGAAAATTTCACTAAGTGTTGGGGACTTAGTCATATTTTGGCCTCTTAACTTTCTAGATTTTTAAATCAGTCTTTCCGACCTAGATGTATTGGTTTTTGAGTTAATTCATGTTCAGGGGTGTAAGGATCATATCTCGAGGAAGTTTCAGATTTTTCGAACAAGGATTGGGTTGTGTTTGGATTTTGATTCCAGTATGCTATCGCGGTGCTTATAGCAATGGATGTATCATCACATTACGGTACCCTTTAAATCACACTTCAGTTATGAATTTAATCTCCCCAGGGGGCAGTTATGTCTTTTTTCATCGAATCAATTCGTAAAAACATGAATTAAAACAACAGTTAGGGCATTATTTACCCATCTTCTCCAATTTTATCTCAAAGAAAACCCTAATCTTTCCCTAAGATCATCAAATTCCAGTCCTTCCTCTCTAAGGAAACCAAGAATTCAAGTTTCTAAAACCCAAGAACCTTCAAGAAAGCATAAAAATTGGTATTCTTCTTTCAAAGCTTAAGGGTTTAAGGTAAGTGTGATGTTTATCCATGGGCCCTTCTCACCTATAGAGTACAATAATCTATTTTTATGTTTTAAATGATGAATTTTACATGTTCATGATGAATTATCTTTATAAAGCTCTTATAAATTTTGATTATGTATTGTGTTTACAAGTGTTCTGATGGAATGGGCCTTTACACATTGGAATGATGAAATTTTCATGTTAAATCCCTAACTCATGGTTTTAGTATTGTAACTATGTTTTAATCGCATGATTTACCCATTTCCATGTTTAATTTCATGACTCTCATGTGTTTGATCAAATGCCTAAGTGTTGGATTTTGAACAATGATTCCTTACTATGTTTTTCAAAGCTTTCATATATCCGTATTGTTATTTCTAAACAATGTTGGAGGGTTATAAACAACCGATACTTAGTTGCTTACATAATTTTTGTAGTTTCAGAGTGATTTCAGATATACCATGAGCATTATCATTCAGTCAGTTATTATGATCAGTTATTTGTTTAGTTAAGCTTATTTCAGTCCAGTAATCAGTGTAAGTTTAGTTGGGAGTAGGATTCAGCACCAAGCGAACCCAGGGATAGAGAAATTCATACCAGTTTAGGGTTTGACCCTTAGTAGAAATCCCTGAGTTACAGAACTACGTAGCCAGCGTAGGTTTGAGATGTCTTTCTGCCAGCTTAGGGTGACACATATATCATGAGTTTACTGCCAGTATAGTGTTACTCTTTAGTCCTTCGGGACACCAGTTTAGTAGATCCACATAGCCAGAGTTAGTATCCGTGGCAGGGTACTGACACCTTTCTAACTGGGGTTACAGGTTGGTCCCCAATTAGCTTATATTAGGGCATGTCGGTTAGATGATACCTCCCACAGTCTCAATTCAGTATTCAGTATAGAATTCAGTTTAAATTGCTTGACCAAAGCATATATATTCTCAGTTAGTCAGTTATTAGATTTCAGTAATTCAATTTACAAATTATTTTTGAAACACTATATGCTTGCTCTTGCATTGTCAGTATTTCAGTTTTATGCATTCATGTTCAGTTATCTCATGTTATACAGTCAGTCTTTACTTCATACACAGTTAACCCATGTATTTTAGCCAAACCTTATCTTATATACCAGTACATTTAAAGTACTAATCACATACTTTTCTTCACACTATGATCTCTTATATCATAGGTTTGGATGCATAATTTCCTGACCGCGCTTAGACAGTTCAGCTTATCAGCAACAACAGTTGTGGTGAGTCCTTATCTATCGAGGACATGATTGTTTTAGTTCAGTTTTTCTCAGTAGTTCAACATTTTTATTCGGTCTGAGTTAGTTTGGGTTTTTTCCCATCAACTCCACAATCAGTTAGTTAGAGGCTTTTCAGATATTCAGACAGTCAGTTAGTTTATCAAACTTATCAGTTGGGTTTCAATATTTCTCGCAGATGTTTCAGAATTGCGAATTCAATTGTATTTTCATCATTTAAAACCTTATGGAATTATCAATTATTTCTGCATATGTCTTTATTTATCAGTTTACTCAGTGCTCACAGTAGGTACCAGCTCATGGGTTAGCTTGTGGTCACATATGATCGTAAGCACCGTTGTCGCGACTAGGGGGTAGCCTCGGGTTGTGACAAAACTTGGTATTAAATCCTAAGCATTTACGTTGTCCTTAGAAGTCTAAAAAGCCATGTTGAGTAGAGTCTTGTGCATGGGTGTGAAGCACACCACACTTATGGACAAGAGGCTACGAGATGTTTTAGGAAAATGTCCCCTTCTTTCAGTATTCATGTCGTGTGAAAGAGCATGATACTCTATTTAAACTCTCTTTTTGACTCATTCTTCCTTCCATTTACAGACAATGCCTTCCAAAAGAAACAACAGAAGAAGAAATGAAAATCAGCCCGCACCTCCGCATGTTCAGGAAGATCCCCTGAATGAGCACGTCTCTCATGCCAAGTTTAGATTTGTATTCACTACCTTATCTCATTCAATGGCGGCTCAAAACAATCAGCAGGCTGTTGCCCGAGATAATCCACTGGAAAATACAGTTGCATCTAGGATTCGAGATTTCACCCGAATGAATCCTCCTTAGTTTTAGGGATCCAAGTTTGGTGAGGATCCGCAAAAGCTTCTTGATATGGTGTAGAAGGTGATAGATATTATGGGTGTCCTTCGAGTGAGAGTGCAGAGTTGGCTGCATAACAGTTGTAGGATATAGCTCACACCTGGTATAAGTAGTAAAATGAGGATAAGGGTGCCGAGGCAGGTCCTGTAAAGTGGGAGAAGTTTGCCACAACTTTTCTAAATATTTTATCTCTATTAGAATTGAGGAAAGCTAAGGTGTTAGAGTTTATTAATTTGAAGTAAGGTAATATGAGAGTGAAAGAGTACTCGCTTAAGTTTACTCAGTTAGTGAGGTATGCTCCTAATGTGGTTGCAGACAATAGGTCTAGAATGAGTAAGTTCATTTTTAGTATATCTGATAGTATGGTCAAGGAATATAGGAAAACTATATTGATTAAGAAGATGGACCTATCTAGGATTATGGTTCATTCTCAATAGACTTAGAAATAGAAATAAAAGAAGAGAGAGGGAGAATAAAAGGGCTAAAATAGGTAGCTTTAATTTTTCTCAGTCGAGGTTAGAGGGTGGTAACTATTCTTAGTTCTGTCAGAAGTTTTTGGCCCAACTCCATATTTAACTAGTGCACCAGTTCCAAAGTTTAGAAATGACACTCGGGATAGAGCACCAGGCTCCAAGTCCCAGGGTAGTTTGAACAACGGTCATACAAATCTATTTTTCCAAAACGTGGTAAGAATAATTAGGGTGTGCATAAGGCTGGAAGTGATGTGTGTTTTGGATGTGGCAAGCTAGGCCACAAAGTCAAAGAATATCCACGGGTTGGTCAGCAGAGTTAGATCAGTCGTCTTCCAGTTCCAGCCGGTTACCCGACTCAGTAGGGTGCTACTTCCAGTGCCACTAGTGGTTAGTGCCAGAGTAGATTGTATGTACTCCATTCATGTCATGATCAAGAAAGATGTAATACCCCAAACTTTTCTTAAGCTTAATTTCACCTCGAGAAGGTTAAGGAATGACTTCCTAAGTGAGTATCATTTAAACCATATATAATTTCCCTAATTTTGACTTTTTATCATGTGGGAAATTTAATTAGCTTTCCAATGATATAAGATCCATCCAAATTCGATAACCGAGCGCGAAGTTATGGCTAATTTAAGTCCTAGTTGTAAAACAACGTCATTTTAGTGCTTGGCACATTGTAGAGAGGGTCTATTTGACAATCATCAATTTCCAGTGGAACTCCGCAATAACGACGTGTTGCACTGAAGTTCCAGGTCCCAACAAGTGGGACAACGCGATAGCACCGCATCGCGGTGACCCCCAGAATCCCGTTTGTCAAATTACAGTGAGCCACCACGATAATGGAGCATAGCGGTGGCCCATAAAATTGGGTTATCCCGTTTAATTTTTCAGCTTCGTACAGAAGTTAAAAAGGGCACTTTGGACTTTTTCCAAGCCCCTTAAATCGTCCAAACACCTAATCCAAGGTCTTTCCAAGCATTATTTACGACTTTTCTAAAAAATTCTCTCAAATTAAAAACCCTAACATCCAAACCCAATTCCAAGAATCTCCTAAGTTCACCATTAATTCTTCAAATTGATTCAAGAATTGGATTCCTCAAACCAAGAGCATAAAAAATATCCATTCAAGTGTACGAATAGAGTCCCAAGTGCTAGAGTTCTTCCAAAGCTCCTAATTCAACGTATGTGGGGTTTGAACAAGAACACGTCTTTTATTCTTGTGCCCAAAGATTGGATTTTTATAAATAAATTTCATGTTTTTACAAGTGGGTCTGTATCCAAATTATATTATTTGGAGAATATGAATTAATAAGTTGTTCAAGCTTTGAATTGCATGATTATTTCACTTATTTATGATTTGAATTGATAATTCATGCTATAAATTTCACATTCCTCTATTGGTGTGATATTTTCAAGGGTTTCTAAGATTGGTGTCATGAATTAAGCTTTATTGTGAAATTGTGATCCTTTAAGAATATACATGCCTTAAGTCCAAGAATGAATTGTTGATACTTTCTAAAGTGTTTCAAGAAGTGTATTGATATTTCCATGCTATTAAAGTTTTAAAGCCTATTGGTGATAGTCTACCAAAGTGTCAAGAAATGAGTTGATTTTAATCCTAAGCTAAGAAAGAAAATCCACATCATTTGATTTAAGCTAAAGGGAAGCATAGTTGGCTTCCATTGCATATTTCTGAGTTGTTTAAGGTAGATTTTTCTTAAAATTTCTAAGCTTAAGTAAGGGAGTAGTATTTAGCACTGAGTTGGGCTTGATTTCAAGGTATCATTCCCCAGAACTACGAGCCACCATAGGATTTGATTTATCCCAAGTGGGTTAAGCTAGTGATCACTAAAAGTAAAAGGTTCTACTCTGATGGAAATGATAGAACAGCTCTCCCCAACATGGGCAAGGCGTTGTACTCCATGTAGCTCACATGGTTTATGTCGGTTAGAAGAAACTCCCAAGTTTCCTAGAGTCTCAAGTCTTAAAGTTATTTAGGTTTTAAGTCCTTGAGTTTCAAAGAAGTTCCTTGTTTTCAAAAGCCTAAAGTGCATGTACTAAAAGTTGTTGTTTTAAGAGTTCAACTAGTTTACAACCTTGAGATCAAAGAAAGAATACAAATTTAGAATAAAGTGTAATAGCTCAAGTGAATTATACTACATGTTTCATTATTCATGATTTATGAGAGTTTTATTCAAGCTATGTGAGTCATATACAAAACCATGTATGTTTTTCATAAAGATTTATTGTATTGATATTTAGTTGCATACATCCCCATATTCTCAGTACATTCCCAAGTGTTGATCCACATATATGTCTGTGTGCTACATTGTCTCATAATGTAGGTTAAGGTGCTTAGTCCCAGCAGCGTCACTGATCCCGAGTACCTTTATCTACACCTCCACTGTGGTGAGTCCTCATGGTTCGAGGACCTATCTCCAAACACTAGTATTTTTAGTAGTTGTTCTACTACTTTCAGTTCAGTTCGAGTCAGTTGGGGATCTGTCCCAATGGCTCTCTAGTTTGTTGAGTAGTAGAGGCTTTGTCAGACTAGATGGTCAGTATTTTAGATTTGCACTATTTTGTTACTTTTACAGTACTTATTCGGATTTTATTTAGACATGATATGAGATGATTCCTTATTTTTCTCTCATCATCTTTAAGTAAGCTTTATACTAAGTAGCAGGCTCAAAGGGTTAGCTTGGGGCTACTTATAGCCTTAAGCACCGTGTGACACTTTGTGATAGGATTTCAGGGCGTTACAAACTTGATATCAGATTCTAAGGTTTAAGGAGTCCTAGGGAGTTTGACAATCCGCGTTAAGTAGAATCTTGATCATCGGTGAGTAGCACGCCATATCTATGAGCAAGAGGCTACAAGACGTTTTAGGAAAAAGTTCTTTCTTTCTTTCAGATTCTATCATGCCTACATTTGTCTCTCCCAGCTATTGATTTGTGCTCTATTATTTCAGAAAATGCCTCCCCAAAGAGCGAATGCCCGCAGAAACATTAACGAGCAACCCCAGCTTGTTGATCCCTTGAATGATACTGTGTCTCATGCTGAGTTTCAGACGGCCTTTTAGGCATTAGCCCGTGCAGTTACCATAAATGCTCAGGCGAATAACCAGGCCGTAGTTCTACCTCAGCAAGACAATGATTTAGCCGTTGTTAGGATTTGTGATTTCATGAGGATGAACCCTCCAGAGTTCTATGGGTCTAAGGCAGGTGAGGACCCACAGTTGTATCTCGAGGAGGTAAGGAAGATCAGCCAAGTGATGCATATCTCGGAGGAAGAAAGTGTTGAGCTGGCATCTTACAAGTTGAAGGACATTGCTTATGACTGGGTTGTTGCATGGAAGAAGAATAGAGGGGAAAATGATGCTCCCGTTACTTGGCAGGTGTTCCAAGATGCATTCTTGGACAAGTTCTTCCCACTAGAGATGAGGGAAACAAAGATAGAGAAATTCATGAACTTAAGGTAGGGCTCCATGACTATTAAGGAGTACTGCTTGAAGTTCAATCAGTTAGCCAAATATGCTCCTGATATAATTTCTGACACCCGAGATAGTATGAGTAAGTTTGTGACTGGAGTATCTGAACTGGTGTTGAAAGAGTGTAGGACTGCTATGATCAACAGGGACATGGATCTTACTAGGCTGATGATTCATGCCCAGTAAATAGAGGCAGACAATATAAGGGAAAAAGATAGAGTGAGGGGAAACAAGAGGGCTAGATCCGAGCAGTATGAGTATGGTCAGGCTAGGTCCCATGGAAGGAGCCATTCACAGTTTTAGAGCCGTTCATCCATGCCAGTACCTTCGTCAGCTAGTGATCCCATGCCTAGAAATAGGCAGGAGCAAGGGAACAGGACTTCTATGTCCAAGTCCTAGAACAGTGTAAGTAATAGGACTAATTATCCTCCATGTGCTAAGTGTGGTAGGACCCATCCCGGAGAGTGTTTGTCCGAACAGAGGGGTTGTTTTGGTTGTGGAAAGTTGGTCCACAGACTTAGAGAGTGTCCGCGTGCTAGGTAGAGGAACAGAGATGTGCGACCTCAGACTCAGGCTAATAGTGCCCCAGCTCCTTTAGCCCATCCAGCTCCTCCTCAGGGCGCTTATTACAGTACTACTGGCGGTTAGTGCCAGAACAGGTTCTATGCCTTACCATCCCATCAGGAGCAGGAGAATTCTCCCGACATTGTTACTGATATGCTCCGTGTCTTTCACTTTGATTTTTATATGTTGTTGGACCCTGGGTCTAGTTTCTCTTATGTGAACACACTCGTAGCTGTGAGTTTTGAAATAAGTCCCGAAAAGATTCCTGAGCCTTTCCTAGTTTCTACTCCAGTGGGGGAGTTAGTTGTTGCTAAGCAAGTGTATAAAAAGTGTCCCGTTACTATTCTTCATAAAGTCATACTAGCTTATTTGGTATAGTTAGACATGGTGTATTTTGACCTTATTCTAGGTATGGATTGGCTTTATTCCTGCAACGCATCTATAGACTATATTACCCGTGTGGTTAAGTTTCAGTTTTCGGATGAGCCAACCTTCGAGTGGTCCGGGAGTTCAGTATCTCCAAAGAGTCATTTTATATCCTATCTCAAAGGCAGAAAGCTAATATCCAAAGGTTGCATTTAGCATCTAGTTCGAGTTAAGGACACTAGGTCCGAGGCTCCAACCATTCAGTTAGCCAATATTGTTAATGAGTTCCCTGATGTTTTTTCGGAAGATCTCCTAGAGGTACCTCCCAGTAGAGAGATAGAATTTGGGATTGACCTTCTTTCCGATACTCGGCCTATTTCTATTCCTCCCTACCGTATGGCACCTGTAGAGCTTAAGGAGTTGAAAGAGCAACTCAAAGATCTTTTAGACAAAGGTTTTATAAGGCCCAGTGTGTCACCTTGGGGCACAACTGTTCTATCCGTGCAAAAAAAGATGGTTCTTTGCGTATGTGTATTGACAATCGTCAACTTAATAAGGTCACAGTCAAGAATAAGTATCCTCTTCTAAGAATTGACGACCTGTTTGATCAATTGCAAGGTGCGAGTTATTTCTTGAAGATAGACCTTAGATCTGGCTATCATCAACTTAAAGTAAGGGAGTGTGATATCCCAAAGACAGTCTTCCAAACCCGTTATGATCACTTTGAGTTTCTAGTCATGTCTTTCGGGCTAACCAATGCTCCAGCGGCTTTCATGGACCTCATGAATTGAGTGTTCAAGCAGTATCTTGATATGTTTGTCATAGTGTTCATAGGTGATATCATTGTTTACTCTCGTACTAAGAATGACCATGCAAATCACCTTAGAATTGTTTTGCAAACTTTTAGAGATCATCAGTTGTTTGCCAAATTCAGCAAGTGTGAATTTTGGCTAAGATCAGTAGCCTTTCTTAGTCATATTATTTCAACCGAAGGCATTAATATTGATTCCCAAAAGATAGAAGCTGTAAGAAACTAGACCAGACCTATCTCTTCATCAGGCATTAGGAGTTTCTTGGGTCTAGATGGATACTACCGCTATTTTGTTGAAGGTTTCTCTTCTATTGCATCCCCCATGACCCGATTGACCCAAAAGAAAGTTAAATTACTTTGGTCAGATTCCTGTGAGAAGAGTTTTCAAGAGTTGAAGACTCGACTCACCTCAGCCCCTGTGTTGACTTTACCTGATGGTACAGATGTTTTTTTGGTATATTATGATGCCATTAGAGTTGGTTTATGTTGTGTGTTAATGCAGAGAGGTAAGGTTATAGCCTATGTCTCTAGAAAGTTGAAGCCACATAAAAAGAACTACCCAACCCATGATCTTGAATTAGCTGCTATGGTTTTTGCTTTGAAAATCTGGAGACACTATCTGTATGGTGTTCACGTTGATGTGTTTACGGACCACAAAAGCTTGCAGTATGTGTTTTCTCAGAGGGAGTTGAATCTTCGCCATAGGTGATGGTTAAAGTTGCTAAAAAATTATGATATGAGCGTGTTGTACCATCCGAGCAAGGCCAATGTAGTGGAAGATGCCCTTAACAGGTTATCTATGGGCAGTGTAACTCATGTAGAGAAGGGTAAGAAAGACTTAGCTCGTGATATGCATGGTCTGGTTAGATTGGGTGTTAGGTTACTTGATTCTGCTGAGGGGAGTATTTTGGTGCAGAGTAGTTTTGAATCCTCTTTAGTTTCGGAAGTGAAGGAGAAGCAAGACTTAGATGCTAGTTTGGTCAGACTAAAAGAGTCATTTAAGGATAAAAAAGTAGAGGTTTTCTCCCAAGGGGGAGATGAGGTGTTCAGAAAGCAGGGTAGATTGTGTGTTCCTTGTGTTGATGATCTAAGGCAGAGAATTATGACTGAAGTGTATAGAACGTGGTATTTTATTCATCCCGATGCTACCAAGATGTACCGCGACTTGCGGGAAATCTATTGGTGGAGTGGTATAAAGAAGAATATAGTTGAGTTCGTAGCTAAGTGTGCAACTTGCCAAAAGGTCAAGGTAGAGCAACAGAGGCCTGGTGGTGTGATTTAAGAATTTAGTATACCTACTTGGAAGTGGGAAGAAGTGAATATAGATTTCGTGACAGGTTTACCTCTTTCGCGTCGTCACCATGATTCTATTTGGGTTGTTATAGATAGGCTAACCAAGTCAGCGCATTTCTTGCTCGTGAATACATCCTATACAGCTAAGGATTATGCTAGATTGTATATTTGGGAGTTGGTCAGGTTGCATGGAGTTCCCTTGTCTATCATCTCAGATAGGGATACTTAGTTTACTTCTTAATTTGGAGGGAATTCCAGAAGGGTCTTGGTACCCAAGTTTATTTGAGTTTCGTTTTTCATCCGCAGAAAGATGGTCAGGCTGAGAGGACCATCCAAACTTTAGAGGATATGTTGAGAGAATGTGCTCTTAACTTCAAAAGTAGTTGGGATGAGAATTTACCATTGATTAAGTTTACGTATAACAATAGTTACCATGCCAGCATCAAGATGGCACCATTTGAGGCTTTGTATGGTAGAAGATGTAGATCACTCATAAGTTGGTTTGAAGTGGGTAAGGCTACTTTGATTAGAACTGATGCAGTGTTTGAGGCTATGGAGAAGGTAAAGTTTATTAGAGAAAGGTTGAAGACAACCCAAAGTCATTAGAAGTCATATGCAGATGTGAGAAAAAGAGACCTTGAGTTTGAAGTTAATGACTTGGTGTATCTGAAAATCTCGCCTATGAAAGGGGTGAAAAGGTTTGGCAAGAAGGGGAAGCTTAGTCCCCGGTATGTTGGCCCCTATAGAATCCTAAATAAGGTGGGGAGAGTAGCCTATGAGCTTGAGTTACCCGCAGAGTTGTCAGCTGTGTATCCTATCTTTCATGTTTCCATGCTTAAGAAGAACATTGGTGATTCTGTTGTTGTGGATCCTTTAGAGAGCCAAGATATCCCGACTAGCCTTTCGTTTGATGAGATTCCAGTTGAGATTCTGGACCACCAGATTCGTAGATTGAGGAACAAAGAGGCTCCCTTGGTCAAAGTGTTGTGGTGAAACCAGTCAGTTGAGGGCACTACTTGGGAAACCGAGTCAGATATGAGATCCAAGTACCTGCACCTATTCTCCGCAAGTTCAAATCAAGTCGAAGGTACGTTTCCTTCTTAATTCAGTCCTTTTCTAATCAAAGATTCAGTTATATAGTTATTCTTAATATAAGTTCATGCATTCTCTGAAGTATTCAAGAGTTTAGAAAGATATAGATTCAGTTTAGCCATTTGTTTTAGATGTGTATCCTCAGTTTTCTCTATATTCTTAGCTTAACTAGCGATATTCGAGGACGAATGTTCCCAAGAGGGAGATATTGTACTACTCCAAACTTTTCTTAAGCTTAATTTCGCCTCGAGAAAGTTAAGGAATGACTTCCTAAGCGAGTATCATTTAAACCATATAGAATTTTCCTAATTTCGACTTTTTATCATGTGAGAAATTTTAATTAGCTTTCCAACAATATAAGATCCACCCAAATCCGATAACCGGGCATGAAGTTATGGCTAATTTAAGTACTAGTCGTAAAACAACGTTATTTTAGTGCTTGGCGCATCGCGGAGAGGGTTTATTTGACAATCTTCAATTTCCAGTGGAACTTCGCGATAGCGGTGCGTCACGCTGAAGTTCCAAGTCCCAACCAGTTGGACAATGTGATAGCACCTCATCGCGGTGACCCCCAGAATCCCCTTTGTCAAATTCCAGTGAGCCACCACGATAGTGGCGCGTCGCGGTGGCCCATAAAATCGAGTTTTCCAGTTCAACTTTTTCAGCTTCGTACAGAAGTTAAAAAAGGCACTTTGGACTTTTTCCAAGCCCCTTAAATCGTCCAAACACCTAATCCAAGGTCATTCGAAGCATTATATATGACTTTTCTCAAAAATTCTCTCAAATTAAAAACCCTAAGCATCCAAACCCAATTCTAAGAATCTCCTAAGTTCACCATTAGTTCTTTAAATTGATTCAAGATTTGGATTCCTCAAACCAAGAGCATCAAGAATATCCATTCAAGTGTACGAATAGAGTCCCAAGGGCTCGAGTTCATCCAAAGTTCCTAATTCAAGGTATGTGGGGTTTGAATAAGAACACTTCTTTCATTTTTGTACCCAAAGTTTCGATTTTTATAAATGAATTTCATGTTTTTTCAAGTGGGCCTGTACCCAAATTGTATTATTTTGGAGAATATGAATTGATAAGTTGTTCAAGCTTTGAATTGCATGATTATTTTGTTTATTTATGATTTGAATTGATAATTCATGCTATAAATTGCACATTCCTATATTAATGTGATATTTTCAAGGGTTTCCAAGATTGGTGTCATGAATTAGGCTTTATTGTGAAATTGTAACCCTTTAAGAATATACATGCCTTAAGTCCAAGAATGAATTGTTGATACTTTCTAAAGTGTTTTAAGCAGTGTATTGATATTTCCATGCTATTAAAGTTTTAAAGTCTATTGGTGATAGTCTACCAAAGTTTCAAGAAAAGAGTTGATTTTAATCCTAAGCTAAGAAAGAAAATGCACACTATTTGATTTAAGCTAAGGGGAAGCATAGTTGGCTTCCATTGCATATTTCTGAGTTGTTTAAGGTGGATTTTTATTAAAAGTTCTAAGCTTAAGTAAGGGAGTAGTATTTAGCACTGAGTTGGGCTTGATTCCAAGGTCTCATTCCCCAGAACTATGAGCCACCGTAGGATTTTATTTACCCCAAGTTGGTTAAGCTAGTGATCACTAAAAGTAAATGGTTCTACTCCGATGGCAAGAATAGAACAACTCTCCCCAATGTGGGTAAGATGTTGGACTCCATGTACCTCGCATGGTTTATGTCGGTTAGAAGAAACTCCCAAGTTTCCTAGAGTCTCAAGTCTTAAAGTTATTAAGGTTTTAAGTCCTTGAGTTTCAAAAAAGTTCCTTGTTTTCAAAAGACTAAAGTGCATGTTCTAAAAATTGTTGTTTTAAGAGTTCAACTAGTTTACAAGCTTGAGATCAAAGAAAGAATACAAATTTTGATTAAAGTGTAATAGCTCACATGAATTATACTACATGTTTCATTATTCATGATTTATGAGAGTTTTATTCAATCTATGTGAGTCATCTAAAAAACCATGTATGTTTTTCATAAATATTTATTATATTGATATTTAGTTGCATACACCCCCATATACTCAGTACATTCCCAAGTGCTGATCCACATATACGTCTGTGTACTACATTGTCTCATAATGTAGGTTCAGGTGCTCAGTCCCAACAGCGTCACTGATCCTCAGTACCTTTATCTATACCTCCGATGTGGTGAGTCCTCATGGTTCGAGGTCCTATCTCCAAACACTTCAGTATTTTTAGTAGTTGTTCTACTACTTTCAGTTCAGTTCGAGTCAGTTGGGGATCTATCCCAATGGCTCTTTAGTTTGTTGAGTAGTAGAGGCTTTGTCAGACTAGATGGTCAGTATATTTAGATTTGCAGTATTTTCTTACTTTTACAGTACTCATTCGGATTTTAGTTAGACATGATATGACATGATTCCTTATTTTGCTCTCATCATCTTTAAGTAAGCTTTATACTAAGTAGCAGGCTCAAAGGGTTAGTTTGGGGCTACTTGTAGCCTTAAGCACTGTGTGACGCTCCGGGATAGGATTTTGGGGCGTTACAAAAGCTCTTTTAATATGCTTATGGGTACGTTGCAGGTCTTTCATCTTCATGTTTAGGCTTTGCTAGACCCCAAAACCTTACTTTCTTTTGTAACCCCCTATATAGTTGTTAATTTCTATGTCAGTCCTATAATATTAGTAGAGCATTTCTCAGTGTCAACCTTAGTGGATAAATCTATTGTAGCCAGGCGGGTATACAAAAATTACCCTGTCACAGTATCTCAGAAAATTACTTTAGTAGACCTCATGGAGTTAGAAATGAATGATTTTGATGTCAATCTCGGCATGAATTGGCTCCACTTATGCTATGCTTCAGTTGACTGTAGGAATAGAGTTTTTCAGTTTCAATTTCCAAATGAACTAGTTATTAAATGGAGGGCTAGTACTTCAGCGCTTAGGGGTCAGATTGTTTGATATCTTAGAGCTAGGAAGATGATATCCAAAGGTACATGTACCATCTTATTCAAATCAAAGACTCTAGTTCTGAGATCCCTGATATCGAGTCAGTTTTAGTAGTAACAGAATTTCTAGATATGTTCCCTGATGATCTCCCTAGAGTGCCTCCCAAAAGGGAACTTGACTATGGAATAGATCTTCTTCCAGATACCCAGCCTATCTTATTCATCCCTACAAAATGGATCTATATAAGCTTAGAGATTTGAAAGAACAGTTGAAAGATATCTTAGATAAGGGATTCATCAGGCCTGGTGTTTCCCCATGGGGCACTCTAGTCCCTTTCGTGTGTAAGAAAGATGATTCTCTCAGAATGTGCATCGATTACTGTTAGTTGAACAAAGTCACCATCAAGAATAAATATCCGCTCCCCAGGATTAATGACTTGTTTGACCAACTTCAGGGTGCCAGTTATTTCTCTAAGATAGACCTCAGATTTGGCTATCATCAGCTCAGAGTCAGAGAATGTGACATTTCGAAGACAATCTTTGGAAATCGGTATGGTTACTTTGAATTTCTAGTTATGTCTTTTGGACTAATGAATGCCCCAACAGATTTCATGGACTTGATGAATAGAGTGTTCCAATAGTACTTGGACATGTTCGTCATAGTCTTTATTGATGATATTCTTGTCTACTCCCGTAGTGAAAATGATTATGCAGACCATCTCAAAATTATATTGCAAACTCTTAGAGCCCACCAGCTATTCACCAAATTTAGTAAGTGCGAGTTTTGGTTAAGATCAGTAGATTTTCTTGGCCATACTATTTATGGGGATGGCATTAGAGTTGACCCTCAAAAGACCCAAGCAGTGAGAAACTAGCCCAGACTCATTTCTCTATCAGATATCAGGAGTTTATTGGGTTTGGCTGGCTATTACAGATGGTTTGTTGAGGGGTTTTTGTCTATTGCATCACCCATGTCTCGATTGACTTAGAAAAAAGTCAAATTTCAGTGGTCAGATTCTTGTGAAAAGAGTTTTTAGGAGTTGAAGACTCGACTCACCTCAGCCCCAGTCTTGACCTTGCCAGATGGTTTAGAGGGATTTGTTGTTTACTGTGATACTTCTAGAGTTGGTCTTGGTTGTGTTTTGATACAAAGAGGTAAGGTCATAGCCTATGCCTCCAGACAGCTTAAACCTCATGAGAAGAATTCTCCTACCCATGATTTTGAGTTAGTAGCTGTTGTTTTTTCCTTGAAAATTTGGAGGCACTATTTGTATGGGGTTCATGTTAATGTGTTCATGGATCACAAAAGTTTGCAGTATGTATTTTTGCAGAAGGATTTAAATCTTTGTCAGAGAAGGTGGTTAGAGTTGTTAAAAAATTATGATATGAGTGTGTTGTATCATCTGAGCAATGCCAATGTAGTGGAATACACCCTTAGTAGATTATCTATGGGTAATGTTGCTCATGTCGAGATTTATAAAAAGAGGTTAGTTTAGGAGGTTCATCAACTTACAAGATTAGGTGTTCGGTTGGTTGATTTAGTTGAAGGTAGCATTTGGGTTCAGAATAGTTCAGAATCTTCTTTTGTTGCCTAAGTAAAGAAAAAGCAAGATAGGGATTCTAGATTGGTTAAGTTGAAGGAATTAGTTAGAGATAAGAAAGTAGAGGTTTTCTCCCAAAGGGGAGATGATGTGTTGCGATGTCAGGGTAGGTTGTATGTGCCGTGTATTGATGGTTTGAGATAACGGATTTTAGCAGAAGTGCATGGTGCACGTTATTCTATGCATCCAGGAGCCACTAAGATGTACCATAATTTACGAGAAATCTATTGGTGGAGTGGCATAAAGAGGTATATTGCAAAGTTTATAGCTAAGTGTTCTAATTATCAGCAAATTAAGGTTGAACACCAGAGGCCTAGTGGTATAATATAGGATTTCAACATTCCTACTTGGAAGTAGGAAGATGTGAACTTGGATTTTGTGACAAGGTTTCCATGTAGGCGTCGTCAGCATGATTCAATATGGGTCATTGTAGACAGAATGACCAAATCAACCCATTTCTTGCCAGTTCATACTTCTTATTCAACCAAGGATTGTGCTAAGCTCTATATTAGAGAGTTGGTTAGGTTGCATGGAGTCCCGTTATCTATCATTTTAGATAGAGGTACTCAGTTTACCTCTTACATTTAGAAAGTGCTTCAGAAGGGTCTTGGTACCCAAGTTCATCTAAATACAACTTTTTATCCTCAGACAGATGGTCAGGCAGAGAGGACTATTCAGACCCTAGAGGACATGTTGAGAGCATGTGTTATAGATTTTAAAGAAAGTTGGGATTACCACTTTCCTTTAATCGAGTTCACCTACAATAATAGTTATCACACCAGTATTAAGATGGCTCCATTTGAGGCTCTCTATAGGTGGATATATAGATCTCCTATTGGTTTGAGGCAGGTGAGGCTGTTTAAGGTAGTTATTGTCCATATTTGTTTCATCCCTTTTATCAAGTGTACTAAGGACTATGGGTGGAGCAACCCTTGATACCATGTTGGAGACACTCTTAGGGTGCGATAAAATGTGAAGCAAATGACTAAGAAATTGTCACACATGAATGAGAAGTTATCAAACATGGATTGTAAAATGGAAAGTATGGATGGTAGGATGGAAAACATTTGGGACTATAGAAATTCTCTTATCCTACTCCATGACCCCATGTCCAAACTCCGCCAAACCTACCAAATACGAAACAAGTTCCACAAATTATTGTTCAACAACTCCAAATCCAATTTGACAAAGTCAATTTCAATAATATGTCATTGTTAGCCCTAACAACTATACTAGCATTTTACCTTGTATCACTCCGTCTCTTATGCAGGTTCATGAAAAAATACGTCAAGGAAGTGCAAGAAAAATGCCTTATAAAAATAAGCTTGAAGGTCTAATAGAGTCCTTACCAAAGGATTTCAAACTTAAAAAATATGATGGCAAGTTGATAAATGATTTAGATTTGAGGTTAAATTCTTTTCAAAAATGGAGGATGATACAAGTTGAATCTATTTCAATCTTTAGAGATCCATGCTTCAAGGACAACAACTAAGGATTCAAGACTTGATCTTCTTTGAAAAACAAGTACGTGTTTGGATGATAGCTTGGAGCGCCGAAGGTGTTATATTTGCTGATATCATCCAAGAAAGTATTGAGCAACATCGCATTTGAATAATATCTTGGGATACGAGAGTGCATAAGTGCCATATATGGCCATTTGACATTAAGGATCACTTGTGAGCCCACTTGGTATTTAGGGTCACTTTTGAACTCATTTGTAATAATTAGCCCATGGCTATAAATAGTTAGATTTTTCTCTATTTTTTAGGATAGTTTATGAATGATGATGAGAGATACATTTGCGAGTGTTTTTAAGGTTGTTGGAAGCTTATTGATTTGTTGAGAAACATAGGCTACGAATGGATTAGTCACTCGACGTCTTTGTAAGAAAATTGGTGCTGATAAAATTTATCTTTGAGGTTTTTAGGTTTAATATACTCATTAGTTTCATTGATCTTCCTATATTGTGTCATTCTATCTATCCTTTTATTTCTTATCTTTTGATGTTTGTACTTGTGTTTAGTTTTCATATTTTTCCTCGTATCACCTTTACAACATAATAAAAGAACTATTTTTATTAATCTAAAATAGTTATACAATATTATTATCTTTGAATTTTTATTTCAACTTTTACTTTAAAAATAAAAATAAAAAGATAGAAATAATAAAAAGAAAATGTAACCAAAAGTAACAAAGATATTTAAAAAAATACAAAAAGTATTTATTAATTATGTGTACTTATATTTAATTATCTAGGTTTTCTTCTATATTTATTAGTCTAGAAATAATTAACTAACATTTTATTTTTGTTATAAATAACTACAATAATGTGGATGTCCATAACTTCTTTCCCATCTTCTCATGAGTTAATGTCATATTTATGACACCTCTTGAAGTCCCTCTATGTAATACTATAAATAGGGATCTTGAGAAGATGTTTGATACACTTGAAAAGAAGAAGAAACTTATATTATATTATTCTCTTATTATTTATTTTTTTATTATTCCTCGTGTCTTGTTCTTTACATTGTTAGTCTTTCTCTTAATATTAAAACACGTTATCAACACGACTTTACTCTTTTTCAAGTTTTCAATCCGTCAGGTATAATCAACTTACTTGTCTTGAACATTGCAGTTTGTTATTTTCTTTTACCAATTTTTCTATTTTAACATTAAAAGTTACACATGAAAATTGAAATAATATAATAGCATTGGTCACCTTTATATGCATACTATATAAATATGTTATATGCTTGTTGTGCTAAGTTTTTGCCACTTCCATTTTTTTTTTTTCACTATCATAGTTTGTTTGTCTCTAGCACTTAATTTTTCTCATCATATACAACATGAAATTTCTTTTTAAAGCTGTTCGACAGTAATATTTATGATGTAAATTTTTTGTTTTATATTTTGTGTTTTGTTTATAGTAATTATTTGAGTTGATAGTTTTATTAGCTTTAAGCTATTATTTTTTATACATTCTAGACGTTTATGTTGTATTTTTTTTAAAAAAAGTCTATTATTTTGAGATTATGTTATTGAGTTTTTTTCTAACTTCATTAATTTTATGATAGTTTTCACCATATCAAATTAGTCAAAGTTTGAGTTTGTGGCACTTGACATCTCCGGAAAAAATTACTTGTCATAGGTTCTCGACGCAAAAATTCACCTAGCTTCTAATGGTATTAGTGCTACTATTATATCGGATAATGCAGCGTCGAGTCGGGACAAGGCCGAGGCTATGATTTTCCTTAGTCATCGTCCGGATTAAGGACCGAAGGTTGAATACCTAATAGTGAAAGATCCACTTGAATTGTGGACTGATTTGAAGGGAATGTATGACCACCTAAAGGCCACGGTACTGCCTAAAGCTTATTATGAGTGGATGCACTTACAATTTTAATATTTTAAAATTGTTGTTGAATATAATCCTGTTGTATTCAGGAATGTTTCCCAATTGAAATTATGTGTGAAAATTATAAATGATGAGGATGTGATGGAAAAGACACTTACTACTTTTCATGCCTCAAATGTGAAATTGCAGCAACAATATCGTAAAAAGGAATTCCAGAAGTATTCTGAATTAATCTCATGCCTCCTGGTGGCTGAGCACCACAATGGCCCTTTGATGCAAAATCATGAATCTCATCCTACTAGATTTGCTTCATTACCAAAAACAAATAGGGTACAAACACATGGCTAGCCTGAAAGACAGCAAGATCGGGGGTGGCAATGGAAGGGGATGAAATAAATAATCATTTAAGAGGCAGTTATCGTTGTTGTGGCATGAAAGGCCATTAGAAGAATGAATGTCTGATGTCTAAACATTTTAATAGGCTTTATTAAGATTTTTTCAAAAGAAAGAAAAATGAAGGTGGGACCTCTTATCATGCCCGAATGGAGTCGCACTTGACTTTCAAAAATGTTGATGAGGCAGGACCTTCACAAAAATATGATGACAATGTTGAAGCAAACTTTGTCTTGAAAGATGATGATTTTGATGGCCTTGAAGATATCACTCATTTGGAAGTTGGAGACTTCTTTGGAGATCAAAACTAAATCTTGATCAATTTATTGGAGAACTAAATAATGTAGTTTTATTATGTTGTTTTTTTAGTTATCATATTTTTCTATTATGTTGTTTTTATTTTTCAAGAAAAAAAATTAAAGTTTCATTGTAAGATTGTGAGATTTCATATTTTGCATCATGTATTTTTATTTTGTGAAGATAATAAAATTTGTCCAATCTTTAATTGGATCAAAGATGCGTAATGAAGATATGTGCCTTCTTGTAATGCGACAACTCACACAATATTAAGAGAAAATAAATATTTTTCTAATTTAATTATGAAAAGTACAATATCTGGAAGTACAAAATTAATTAGGGCTCTAAAAGAGCGACATTACTACTACCTGAGGGAAGAATATTGGTCATTGATAATGCGTTATATTGTAGTAAGTCTCAAAGAAACTTATTAAGTTTCAAGGTTATTCATCAAAATAGCTATCATATTTAAACTGTAAACATAGAAAAGATTGAATACATTTATATTACTACAATAAGGGAAGGAAAAAAATTGTGCATGAAAAACTACCCGTACTTTCTTCTGAATTATGTCATACAAGTATTTGTATGGTTTAATCACATGCCATAGTAAATAAAAGATTTTACAGATTCTAATGATTTTATCATTTGGCATGATCGTTGGGTCATTCTGATCTTAATATGATTCACAGAATTATTGAGAATTCACGTAGGCATACTTTGAAGAATCAAATATTCTTAAATTAAAATAATTCTTTTGTGCTGCTTGTTCTCAATGAAAGTTGATTATTAAACTACCAGTAGCTAAGGTTGGAATTGAATCTTCTGCATTTTTGGAATGTATATAAAGTGATATATGTGGATCAATTCACCCTCCATGCGGACTCAAATATTATATTCTCTTGAAAGATGCATCTATAAGATGGTCACATTTATGCTTATCATCAACTCACAGTATGGCTTTTGCGAGATTATTGGCTCAAATAATAAGGTAAAGAACACAATTTCTAGATTATTCAATAAAGACTATTCGTCTTGATAATACTGATGAGTTTACATCTCAGTTCTTTAGTGATTATTGTATGTCCACAAAAATAAAAGTTGAACATCCGGTAGCTCATGTTAACACTCAAAATGGTCTAGCAGAATTATTGATCAAACGTCTTCAATTGATATCTAGACCGATGTTAATGGGGACAAAACCTCCTATTTTAATATGGGGGCATGCTATTCTACATGCAGCAGCACTTGTGCGCATAAGGCCAACCAGTTATCATAAATTTTGCCTATTGCAATTGTCTTTTGGTTAAGAATCAAACATTTTCCATCTTAGAAGTTTTGGGTGTGCGATATATATGTCAATTGCTCCACCACAATGCACAAATATGGGACCTCAGATAAGGTTGGGGATATATGTTGAGAATGAATCTCCTTCCATTATAAAATATGTGGAACTTATGAGAAGAGATTTATTTACAACAAGATTTGTTGATTGTCATTTTGACGAATCAGTATAGCCAACATTAGGGGGAGAACATAAGCAGTTGAAATATAATATAGATTAAAATGCATTATCACTATCTCATTTAGATCCTCGAACAAATTAATGTAAGCAAGAGGTTCAAAAGATAATTTACTTGCAAAATATTGCAAATCAGTTGTCAGATGCATTTACTAACCTTTTAAGGATTACAAAATCTTATATTCAAGCTGCAAATGCTCTAGTTTTAGTTGATGTCCTGATAATATAAGTGGTTATTGTAAATGAGTCTAGGCCACGTTTGAAACATGATAGATCAATTGGTTCCAAGGATAAAAATTCTCAAAAAATAAAATAAATAAATGATAAGAATAATCACGATATGGTGGAAATTGTTCAAAATGAGTCTTAAGATTGAAAAAATAATAAGACCACTGAGGAAGTTAAACTACCTGAAACTAATGAGAATGAAGAAATCTTAATAAGTTATGTCTCGATGAGAAATAGGTGGAATCAAAATAATATTATGGTTGATAATTTCTTACAATGTTTACACTGAAATAATGCAATAAGATGAAAATTTGGAACCAAAATTTGTCAATAAATGTAGACAAAAAAATGATAGGTCAAAATGGAAGGATGCAATCCGAGCGAAATTAACTTCACTTTAAAAATAAGTAGTTTTCAGACTAATAGTCTAAACACCTGAATGTGTCAAGCCGGTGGGGTACAAATGGATTTTTGTGCGAAAATGAAATAAAAAAGGTGAACTCGTAAGATATAAAGCACGACTTGTGGCACTAGATTTTTTGCAAAGGTCTGGCATTGACTATACGGAAACATATTCTCCTATGGTGGATGAAATTACCTACAAATATATAATAAATCTTACAGTTCATAAAAAGCATGATATGCACCTAATGGACGACGTCGCGGCTTATTTGTATGGCTCCTTAGATAATGATATTTTTATGAAAATTCCAGAAACCTTCAAAATGCCTGAAGCATATAAAAGTTTGCAAGAAACTTACTTAATAAAGCTTCAGAAATCCTTATATGGATTGAAACTATTATGGCGGATGTGGTACAATTATCTTAGCGAATATTTGCTAAAAAAAGGGTACAAAAATGATCCTATTTGCTATTGTATTTTTATAAGAAGGTCTGACTCTAAATTTGCTACAATAGTTGTGTACGTTGATGACTTGAATATTATTTTCTTCAAAAGTTGATGAGTGTTTGAAGAAAGAATTTGAAAGAAAAGATCTGAGAAAGATAAAATTTTATCTCGGCCTACAAATTGAGCATTTGATTAATGAAATTTTTATCCATCAATCAACATACATTAATTTTTTTTTTAAAGTGTTAAATGGATAGATCACATTCATTGAGTACCCCAATGGTTGTGAGGTCGTTTGATATAAATAAAGATCCATTTCAACCTCACGAAAATGAGGAAAAATTTCTTAGTGATGAAACTCCATATATTTAACAATCGGGATACTAATATATCTTGTCAATAATACTCGAGCAGATATTTATTTTGCGATAAATTTATTGACAAGATTCAACTCTTCCACAATAATTTTTTTTTTAAACAGTGTCAAACATATATTAAGATATCTTCACGGAACTATTGACTTGGGATTATTTTATTCTAATGAATCTAAGTCAAATGATTGTTTATGCAAATCCAGGATACTTGTATGATCCACATAAGGCTCGGTCTCAGATGGATTATTTTTTTTATATATGTTGGTACAACTATATCATGGATTTTAATAAAGCAAATATTAGCTGCAACTTCTTCAAATCATGCAGAAATCATTGTCATTCATGAAGTGAGCTGGGAGTGTTTTTGGTTGAGATCAATGACTCAACATATTTAGAAAATGTGTGGATTTTCTTTGAATAAGTATATTCCAACTATATTGTATGAAGATAATATTACATGTATAACTCAATTGAAAGGAGGTTACATTAAAGGAGATGGAACAAAACACATTTCACCAAAATTCTTTTCACTCATGATCTTGAGAAGAAAGGTGAAATAAATGTTCAACAAATTCGTTCGGCTAATAATTTGGAAGGCCTATTCACGAAACCATTACCAACCTCAAATGTATGAAGCTAGTATTTAAGATCAGGATGCGCCGTATCAGATAAATGAAATGATATTTGGATCAGGGGGAGTAAAGTACGCGCTGCCTAGGTTTTGTCCCAATGAATTGTAACAACCCACAATTTAGGCAAGAACGTAAATCACCATTCCTACGCATAAAGGTTCCAAAAGCCAATGAATCCCAGAAAATTTAGTGTGTTAATCAATTATGTAGTAGGAAATATAGTTGAGCATGAATTGAGATCATAGAGGTCCCTTAACTCAAAGACGAGTTGAAAACTTACATATTGATTGAGTTTTAGTGAGTGTCTAAACTTTGGTCAACTTCCATAGACTATAACTTCTTGTATATAATGAATTAGAGGGCCTACTATATATCAAATAAAATTCCTTTGAGTCTTCTATCCAACACCACCGGTTTACCTTAATCGGATATCGCAGTAAAAAGTTATGCCCATTTTCCAGAGAGGTATCAGTCTGCCGAAGGTTTGACGGCCAAGCTGACGGACCGTCAATCCAGTTACGGCCTGTCAAGTTTCCCGTCAGCCCTTAGGTGTGAGATCATCTACTAGCCATAACCTGACGGATGAGGTGACAGTCCATCACCAGCCTGATGGCCCCGTCAACCAAGCCATCAGGTGAGGCTGAAGTTGTGCAGACGGGATATTTTAAAAGGGGTGTTTTGGTACTTTTCCTTTTCAGAAAACCTCCCCAATGGATTTAATTACTCTCTAAACATTATTAATCAATCATTATCAGTTATACAACATCAAAAATCCCCTCTTCACTCTCAAAAACAAGATTAAACTAGGGTTTCCTCCAAGAACAAGAAATCAAGAATCAATCCTTAAGTCAAAGATTTCCAAGGAAAACAAATCAAGATTCGTGTTCTACTCTTTAAACTAAGTAATCTAACGTATGTAGGGCTTTTCTAACTACATGGGCATGGCTAAATCTTTATATTAATGTTTCAAATATTGAGAAATCATGTTTTCATGAAAAATTTGAATTACAACGAAAAGTAAGTATTTTAAATCCTTCATATGATGCATGATTTTGGTTTTGAGGCCTTATGTTAAATTGAACTCTACTCATGTGTATGTATAAATGTTTTTTCAGATTTGAAGTATGAATTGAGAGCATGAAGAACGAATTTCCTCTCTTATTGTGTTACCTTTTTTATTTATAAATTAAGAGTTATTCAATTGCATGATTGTTTTGAGAAATTGACCACCACATGATTGTTGAAATGTTGAAAAAAGTGCATCCCTGCATAGTTGATATATATTTTTATAAGAAGAACTCTCTTGCATTGTTGAATGTTTTTGGTGGTCAACTAAATCAATTGAATTGGAGGAACTAATGTAAATTTTTATATAGCCTAGACATACCACTTGTAAGTCTTGGTAGGATAATACCAAAATCAAACAATGCCAAAACAGACTTAGAACAGAATACAAGTCAGATTTTAATTAGATTTTCAAACTTTGAGTTTTGAAAGATGCATGTTCAGAAAAGGTTAAAAATGGGCATAAGAGATGTTAGGTGGTTACCCGAAGAAGGCACGAGTTCATAAAACTTATTGTCTGAAATTGTGTTTTGCTGATACGGGTTATTATGTCTCCCAGAGGGATTATATGTTGGCCTAGTGCCCTGTGGCGTATCAGACTCAGACACTCCAACCCTTGTAGCAAACTTGGGTTGGGAGCTTACCCGCAGATTAAATGGCGGATTTCATTTAGACCATGAATATCAGACTTGTAGGGTGTACCACCTAGCTCTGAACTAAGACAAAGATGTTGAGTTAATTTTCAGAACTATTTTTAAAAGCCTATTTACTATGCCCATAGATTTTCAAATGGTTTATAATGACGTACTTTTCATGAAATGCTCTCACTTACTTTATATATTATTATCTTATTTTTGTATGGTTCCGCGTACTAGTACATCCGTATTGACCCCTATATTTCAGGATCTGAGGCCTAGTCCTGGGGTCCAGCTAAGTAGTAGAGTGGTATTTCAGAGATTTACAATTGGTGAGCCTCCCCTATTCAAGAAGGTCGGGTTTATAGAACATTGTCATTCATTTAGTTTTTGGTCTGACTGGGGGCCTTGTCCCAGTCTTATTTTACATTTATGATGAATCATGTAATGCTAGAGATTTTGCAGACAGGTGTCACATGTTTAGAGTACTCAGAATTTCTTTTTTAAATGTTCAAAGTTAATGAGATTGACCATGTTTCGTTATGTATTGTTTTCCCATAATTTTTTTTATATCATGTGAATATTGTGCATGATTACCAGATAGAGAAGGGCGCCCAGGCCTTCATGGTTTGGGATGCTCGTTACAGCCAGGGCCCTGACTCGGGTCATGACAAACTTGGTATCAGATCACGATTTATGGTCCCAGGGTTTCTGTGAAATCATGTTGGGTAGAGTCCTGTTTATGGGTGTGTAGCGCGCCTCACATATAAGCAGGAGTCTACAAGGCATTTAGGAATGTCTCCCTTCTTTTTTTATTTAGTCTGTGCTATAGAGTATGAATGTCCTCTAATCAATAATCTCTTGTATTTCAGAAAGTAAGCATGCCTCTTCATCGCTCCAACGAATAGAATACCCAAGCTGAGGTTGTCCGCTTTACACATGGGATGAGGACACGTAATAGGGCTCATACTCCTAAGTTTTTTGCTACTTTGGGAGTTTCTCCTGTTCAGACCAGTCCACCTAGATCACCTAGGGCTCCTCGGTCTGGAGCTAATCACTCTCAACCTCCTCAAAGAGAGGTATCTAATACTGAGTTTCGATAGTCCATGCATATGGTAGCCCAGTTGATGGCTTTTCAGGCCCGTCGGTCAGACGATGTAGGGTTTGTATTTAGTTCATCTGAGATTACTCAGATTGGTTAATTCATGAGGCTAAACCCACCTGCGTTCACTGGTACGAAGGTTGAGGAGGACCCCCAGGGGTTTATTGATGAATTGGAGAAGTTTTATGGGTTATGCATGCGAATGAGGTTGAAAGGGTTGAATTAGCGGCCTATCACTTGAAAGATGTGGCCAATCAGTGGTATAAAAAATAAGAGGATTCAAAGGATAATAATGCTGAGCCTTATGGGTGGGGTGGCTTTGTGAAAGCCTTTCTGGATCGATTCTTTCCCTAGGAATTGAGGGAATCCAAGGGTGAAGAATGTATGAACCTGAAGCAAAGAAATATGAGTGTTAAGGAGTACACCCTGTAATTCAACCAATTATCATGTTATGCTCCGGAATTTGCGGGTAACATAAGGTTTCACATGAGGATGTTTACATCCGGTCTCTTGGATAATTTGGTACTAGAATGTAAAGGAGCAATGCTTAATAGAGATATGGATTTCTCTAGGCTGTCTGTTCATATGCAATAGTTTGAAAAGTAGAAGAAAAGGTTGGTAGAGGCAAGGGAGAAAGACAGGCAGGACAAGAGAGCCAAGTTTATAGACCAGAATAATAGTCAGCACCAAGGAAAAAATTAGGGTAACAGGTGGTCGAAGAAAAAGTTTTGGAGCAACGCTCAATCATCAACCAGCGCCCCAACGCCCAGACCTTCAAATGATCAGCTTTCCTTCAACCCTCAACCTAACAGTGTATAGAGGGCGTAGGGTACTCAGTACCAAGGACGTGTAGCTCTGCCACATCGGTCATTTCTGCGATGTGGGACTTGCGGTAAACATCACCTGGGAAATGTCAGTTGGGCTGCTTGGTATGTTATACTTATGGGCAGTCAGGCCACTTTCAGAGAGATTGTCCTTCCACCAGAGGTAACTTTGGGGGTTCTAGGTCCTAAGTTAATACATAAACTCCACCACTACCTCCCAAGGGTACTACTTCAACTACTAGGAGCGATCGCAATCGGTTATATGCTCTGACTAATCGCCAGGATGCAGAGGCATCACCAGATGTAGTCACGAGTACGTGACAAATTTTCTCCCATGATGTGTATGTGTTACTTGATCCCGGGTCTACCTTGTCTTATGTGACCTCGTATATGGCAGTCAGTTTTGGTTTCAAGCCTGAAAATATTCAGGAACCCTTTTTTGTTTCTACTCCTATTGGTGACTTTATTGTGGCTAAGAGGGTGTATAGAAACTGTGTTGTGTCCATTTGTGATCGTGATACTATGGCAGACCTTGTAGTGCTTGATATGGTTGACTTTAATGCTCTCTTGGGAATGGATTGGCTCCATTCGTGTTATGCCACATTAGACTGCAGAACCCAAAAAGTTACTTTCTCCTTTCTGAATGAGCCAGTGATAGAGTGGGAGGGGTATTCTTTAGCATCCAAAGGGAAATTCATATCTTATTTTAGAGCCCGTAGGCTTATATCAAAGGGTTATTTGTATCATCTTATTTAGGTCAAAGATTCTATTATTGAAAGTCCTTCTCTCCAGTCTGTCCCTATAGTTAATGAATTCCCCGAAGTTTTTCCTGATGATCTCCTAGGTATACCACCTAATAGGGAGATAGATTTTTGCACTGATTTATTGCCAGACCCCCGGCCTATTTCTATTCCGCCATACAGAATGGCTCCTGAAAAATTGAAAGAGTTGAAAGAACAGGTAACAGATCTTCTTGACAAGGGTTTTATCCATCTTAGTGTTTCTCCCTGGGGTACACCTGTACTCTTTGTGCGTAAAAAAGATGGTTTCCTCCGTATGTGTATAGACTACCGTCAACTAAATAAGGTTACTGTTAAAAATAAATACCCTTTTTCCAGAATTGATGATTTGTTTGATCAACTCCACGGTGCATTATGTTTCTCTGAAATAGACCTTCGTTTGGAGTATCATCAGTTGAAGGTTAGGGAGGATGACATTTTCAAAATAGCTTTCTAAACCCGATATGGCCATTATGAATTCAAAGTCATGTCCTTCGAATTGACTAATGCCTCTGCAACTTTCATGGACCTAATGAATAGGGTGTTCCGTCAATTTCTAGACTGGTTTGTCATAGTTTTCATCGACGACATCTTAGTTTACTCCAAGAATGAGGAAGATCATGCCAAACACCTCCGAATTATCCTTCAGACCCTGAAAGATCATAAATTGTATGCAAAAATTTTCAAGTTTGAATTCTGTCTTAGTGCTATTACTTTCTTGGGTCATATTGTGTCTAGGAATTAAGGTTGATCCTTAAAAGATTGTGGCAGTGAGAAAATGGCTGAGACCTACGACTCCAATCGATATCCATAGCTTCTTAGGTTTGGCAGGATATTATAGAAGGTTCGTAGAAAGTTTTTCCTCCATAAATGCTCCACTTACCAAGTTGACGCGGAAAAAGGTGAAATTCGTGTGGTCTGGCTCATGTGAAAGTAGTTTTGAGAAACTAAAAGATAAGTTGAATACCATGCCTATTTTGACTCTTCCTAAAGGTACAAAGGGTTTTTTTGCTTACTGTGATGCGTCCTAGGTGGGACTTGGGTGTGTACTTATGGAGCATGGTAAGGTGATAGCTTATGAATCTAGGCAGTTGTAGGTGCACAAGAAAAATTACCCCACCCATTACTTGGAGTTGGCAGCAGTGGTGTTCACACTTAAGATATGGTGCCATTATTTGTATGGTGTACATGTTGATATATTTACTGACCATAAAAGTTTACAGTATGTTTTCTCACAAAAATAACTGAATCTCAGGCAAATGCAATGGTTAGAATTATTGAAGGACTATGATATGAGCCTGCACTATCATCCGGGCAAGGCAAACATAGTGTTTGACGCCCTTAACAGGTTGTCAATGGGCAGTCTTTCTCATGTTGAGAAAGTAAAAAGAGAGATAGTGAAAGATATTCACCGACTTGCAAATCTAGGGGTTCAACTTCTGGATTCCGAAGATGGATGAGTAATTGTTCATGAGATAGCTAAATATTACCTATGTGCTGAAGTGAAGAAAAAGCAGGCCAAGGATCCCATCTTGTTGCAAATTAAGAAAGATGTGGATCAACAGAAGGTGATGGCATTTGAAATTGGAGGTGATGGGATTTTGAGGTATCAGGGTAGGCTATATGTACCGAACCTAGATGGTTTGCGAGATAATTCTTGATGAGGCTCACACTTCGAGGTATGTTGTTCACCCAGGCTCTACCAAAATGTATCTTGACCTTAAGGCTATTTGCTGGTATGAAAAGAGATATTGCTAACTTTGTGTCTAAGTGCTTGAGTTATCAACAAGTCAAGGTAGAACATTTGAGACCAGGGGGTACTTCCCAAGAGATAGCTTTGCCTATGTGGAAATGCTATATGATCAATATGGATTTCATCATGGGGCTTCCAAAGTCCCAGAACCAATATGACTCTATTTGGGTGATTATTGATCAGATGTCCAAGTCAGCTCACTTTCTGCCAGTGAGGACTAACTATTCGGGAAATGATTATGTTAAGCTGTACATTGAGGAAATAGTTTGCTTGCATGTGGCACCAGTATCCATTATATTCGATCAAGGTACGCAATTCTCTTCGCAGTTTTGGCGGTCTTTTCAGAGGGGTTTAGGTACCCAAGTGATCCTGAGTACTGTCTTCCACCCTCAGACTGATGGTCAAGCTGAGCGCACTATTCAAACCCTTGAGGATATGTTGAGGGCCTATGTAATTGACTTCAAAGGTAGTTGGGTGGTTCATTTTCCATTGATAGAGTTTGCCTACAATAAAAGCTACCATGCTAGTATTCAGATGGCTTCTTTTTAAGAACTTTATGGTAGGAGATGTAGATCACCAAATGGGTGGTATGAAGTGGGTAAAACCCGATTGTTTGGGCCTGACCTTGTTCATCAGACAATGGAGAAGGTGAAGATCATTAGAGAATGACTTAAGATAGCTCAGAGTCACCAGAAATCCTATGCCGATGTTAGGATAAGGGAGTTAGAGTTTGAGGTTGGTGATTGGGTGTTTCTAAAAGTCTCCCCTATGAAGGGAGTCATGCAATTTGGAAGAAAAGGAAAGCTTAGTCCTCGTTACATAGGACCGTATCAGATTGTGAAGAGGATCGATGGGGTTGCCTATGAGTTAGATTTGCCCGCAAGCTTGGCTTCTGTTCATCAAGTATTCTATATGTCTATGTTGAAGAAGTGCATTGGAGATCATTCCTTAGTATTTCCTGTAGAGGAGATCAATGTGAAAGACTCTTTATCGTATAAAGAAGAACCCGTTACCATTTTGGATCACCAAGTTAGGAAGTTGAGGAGTAAGGAAATAGCTTCAGTTAAGGTGATGTGGAGGAATCAAAAAGCCAAGGAAGCTAATTAGGAGTCAGAAGATGATATGCGTGAGAGGTACTCGACTCTTTTTAAAGCATGGGTGATGATTTAGAAGTTACAAATCCTATACTACTCTTTTTCTTCCATTTATTTCTTTAAATCATGCTTGTTGTGTCCCGAGTCATCATTCGGGGATAAATGACCCCAAGGGGGATAATGTAACAACTCGCAATTCGGACTAGAACGTAAATCACTATTCCTACACGTAAAGGTTCCAAAAGATAATAAATCCTATGCAAATTTAGTGTGTTAATCAATTATGTAGTGTGGGGATCTAGTTGAGCATGAATTGAGATCATATAGGTCCCTTAACTCAAAGACGAGTTGAAAGCTTTCCTATTGATTGAGTTGTAGTAAGTGTCTAAACTTGGGTCAACTTCAATCGACCATAACTTCTTATATATAACGAATTAGAGGACCTACTATATACCAAATGAAAGGTCTTTGAGTCTACATTCCAACTCTATTGGTTTATTCTTAAACAGATTTAGAGTTAAAAGGTTATGACCATTTTCCAGAGAGGTATCAGTCTACCGAAGGTGCGATGGCCAAGCTGACGGACCGTGAAGCCAGTGACAGCCCGTCAAGTTTCCCATCAGCCCTTAGGTAGTGAGCTCAGACACTGGCCATAACCTAACGGACAAGGTGACATTCTGTCACCAGCCTGACGGCCCGTCAACCAAGCCGTCAGGCGAGGCCGAATTTGTGCAGATGGGATGTTTTAAAAGGGGTTTTTGGTACTTTTCCTTTTTAGAAAACCTCCCCAACGGATTTAATTACTCTTATACTATTATTAATCAATCATTATCAGTTATACAACATCAAAAATTCCCTCTTCACTCTCAAAAGCAATAGTAAACTAGGGTTTCCTCCAAGAACAAGAAATCAAGAATCAATACTTAAGTCCAAGATTTCCAAGGAAAACAAATCAAGATTTGAGTTCTACACTTTAAACTAAGTAATCTAAGGTACATAGGGCTTTCCTAACTACATGGGCATGGATAAATCCTTATATTAATGTTTCCAATGTTGAGAAATCATGTTTTCATGAAAAGATTGAATTACAATGAAAAGTAAGTATTTCAAATTCTTTATATGATGCACGATTTTGGTCTTGAGGCCTTATGTTAAATTGAGCTCTACTCGTGTGTATGTATAAATGTGTTTTCAGTTTTGAAGTATGAATTGAGAGCATGAAGAACAAATTTCCTCTCTCATTGTGTTACCTTTTTTATTTACAAATCAAGAGTTATTCAATTGCATGATTGTTTTGAGAAATTGACCACCACATGATTGTTAAAATGTTGAAAAGAGAGCATCCCTACATAGTTGATATATATTTTGATAAGAAGAACTCTCTTGCATTGTTGAATGTTTTTGGTGGTCAACTAAATCAACTGGATTGAAGGAACTAATGTAAATTTTTATATCGCCTAGACATACGACTTGCAAGTCTTGTTATGACAATACCAAAATCAAACAATGCCATAACAGACTTAGAATAAAATAGAAGTCAGATTTCAATTAGATTTTTGAACTTTGAGTTTTGAAAGATGCATGTTCAGAAAAGGTTAAAAATGGGCTTAAGAGATGTTAGGTAGTTACTCGAAGAAGGCACTAGTTTAGAAAACTCATTGCCCGAAGTCGTGTTTTGCCGATACGAGTTATTATGTCCCCCAGAGGGATTATACGCTGGCCTAGTACCCTGTGGCATATCAGACTCAGACACTCCAACCCTTGCAGCAAACTTGGGTTGGGAGCTTACCCACCGAGTAAATGGTGGATTCCATATAGCCCGTGGAATATCATACTTGTAGGGTGTACCACCTAGCTCAGAACTAAGACAAAGATGTTGAGTTGGTTTTCAAAATTATTTTTAAAAGCCTATTTACTATGCCCATGGATTTTTAAATGGTTTATGATGACATACTTTTCATGAAATGCTCTCACTTACTTTATATATTATTATTTTATTTTTGAATGGTTCTGCGTACCAGTACATCCGTATTGACCCCTATATTTCAGGATCTGAGAAAAAGTCCCAGGGTTCTGCTAAGCAGTAGAGTGATGTTTCAGAGATTTGCAGTTGGTGAGCCTTCCTTATTCCGGAAGGCCGGGTTTACAGAACATTGTCATTCATTTAGTTTATGGTTTGACTGGGGGCCTTGTCCCAATCTTGTTTTAGATTTATGATGAATCATGTAATGTTAGAGATTTCGCAGACGGGTATCACATGTTTAGAGTATTTAGAATTTCCTTTTTAATTGTTCAAAGTTTATGAGATTGACCATGGTTCCGTTATGTATTGTTTTTTCACAAATTTTCTTATATCATATGAATATTGTGCATGATTACCAGATAGAGAAGGGCGTTCGGGCCTTCATGGTTTGGGATGCACGTTACGACCAAGGCCCCGGCTCGGGCCGTGACATGAGTTTTCCTAGCAAAGTTTTTAACGAGGTAAGAAACAATGTGTATAAAAATATATGTGTACTCTTTTTTCTTCACTAGAATTTTTTTTCCACAGGATTTATTCTTAGTAAAGTTTTAACGAGGTACATTTTCTACCAATGGCCATCCAAGGGGGGTGTTGTAAATTATTATAATAATATGGATGACTATAAATTCTTGATGTAGTTTTTCCTTTAAGTATAGTAACTCCCACACCTCCACTACCTCCTCATTGATCATCTACTTCTCCATATTCTTTCCCACCTTCCCATGAGTTAATGTTGTGCTTATGACACCTCTTAAAGTCCCTCTATATAATAATATAAATAGGAGTACAATATGTTTGATACACTTAAAAGAAAGAAGAAACTTATATTATATCGTTCTCTTATTTTTGTTTTTCATTGATCCTCTTGTATTTTCTTTTCATTATTAGTCTTGCTCTTAATTATATTTTATGTTTATCCTTCTAAAGAAAAATAAAAAGACAATAATAAAAAGTAGAGGACAAAAAAATAAAAAAAAAGAACAACAACAACAATAGGACACACAATCCAGTACCACAGAGATGTTGAAAAGAACAAAAAGGGAAAAAGACACTAATTTTTTTACAGAAGAAAAGGGAAAGGAAGCTAAGAGATTCAAATAAACTAAAATAAAATAAAAAGGAAAAAAATGGTCTGAAATATATTCAAACTTTGACATAAATTATTGTAACACGCCTCAATTTTGCGGGAGTCATATGACCCCCCCCCCTCGGAACTATTTACTAGTATTATTAAGTGATCGTTATTTGTACAGCTGGACCACAGACTCAGTCCATTAAACATGATTCTTCATATGCGCCGTTTAAATAAAAAATGATTCTATTATACTACTTAATTTTGTTTCAACTGTCAATCCACATTTAGCAAATTAAAACAAGAATAAGAATTATCCTTTCCACACTATTCTAGAAAAGTATGATGCTTCCTCTTCCCCAAAATCAAACAAACAACTATTTCTTGCAACAATTATTTTTTCTATTCTCTTTATTTTCTTCAACATTTCATTCATGTCCTTCGTTTTCTTCACCAACTATGAAATAATGAACAAATCGTTCATCAACACCTCTTTATTCAACATTGGATCTTCTTTATCTATACAAATGTCATTTAAATTCATTGGCTAACCCTAATTTAAAAATCAGAAATTAATACGAAGAAATTATAAGCCCTAAGTTTTTATAAAACAGAGAGAACCTAATTTAAAAATAAAAAAATTTGAGAGAACAATAATGTTTAAAAATGAGAGTTTATCTTCAACAACAATGGCGAGAACCAATTGAAGTGAAGAAGAACGAAAGTTTAGAGAATTAATTAAAATAATTATAATAAAAAGAATATAATTTAGTTGATGTATTTAATAAAAAAATATACAAAATAAAGGACACATGTAATGTTACGTGAAATTAGAGATAAATTAATAGAGATTTGTTTTAACTCTTGTGCCCTCAATTCGTGTGTATTCACACAGTGGTTCAATTGTGCAAATAATAATCACTAAAATAAGCTAACAAATAATCCGGGGGAGGGGATCATAGGATCCCTGCAAAGTTGAGGTGTGTTATGATAATTTTTGTCAAAGTTTAAATATATTTTGAACATTTTCTCTTAAAAAGCTGCAATTGAAATGTAAAGAAGCATAGTTATTTGAGGTCGAATTTAAGGGGTACTCGAGAAATAATTTTAGGCCGCCTAGGTAATTGTAATTATTAATTTTGTAGGGGGTAGTTCTGTGTAATAACTTTTATTTTTTGATGTATTTTGAGTACTTTTCCCAAAAATCTTTGCTTTTAATTAAAAATGATATGTGCGCTAATTTTATTTGTATATGAGGGCCCACATTAAAAAGTTAAAGAAAAAAGGAATTATATACAGTAATTATTTTAAATATTGACCTAGACAGATAATTATTAAATTTTTTTTATCCACACCACATAATTTTTCCTAGAACATAAGCACATTGATACACTGTTGGAATATAACATATTAGGGGTGTTAAAGTGCTCCCAAATTAAGTGAACCTGTCCAGTCCAACTCAATATTTATGAGTTGAACTCAAGATAATTTGTAATTTGATTCAATCTCAGCCCATAAAGCCTCAATCCAATTTTAAAAAGATCTTCAAGTGATCCCAACTCAATCTCCACTTCCACCCATTTGATATAGTAAAATAATTTCCTTGATGAAAGAATAGTAAACAATCGACAACGAAATGTTCTTATTGTTTTTTCTTAAAAAAAATATTTTCTTACCCTAACCCCTACCCACTCCACCCTCCTACCCATACACCCTCCCCTCCCCACCCCCCCTCTCCCTCAAAAAATAATATTTTTTTCTCAACCCCCTCCCCTCTTTTCATCCCCACCTTCCTACCCCCTACCCCTACGCCTCCCCCCTCCCCTAAAATAATATTTTTTATTTTTTAAAAACTTTTTAATGAATAACATTGTATTGAAAAGTATGTTTCCTCCATACCGGACACATTCATTATATATTTTATCTCATTGATTTAATGTTTGGTGACTTTCATCTTCAAAATTAAGAACTTGTTTTTTTATTTTTCTTGAGTTGAAATTCAGATTGTAGTCACAAGAGGTAAATATCAACAGGGGCACTTAAAAAAATAGCCTAGGTTTCAACAAAATAAGAGTGTATCTAGCATAACTTTCGCAATTACAATGCATAGCCCTTCTTTCTGTTTTCTCTTCTTTTCTTTATTTTTCTTATTCATTTCTTTCTTTTTTTTCCTTTTTTCTATAACTAACCTCTACTTTTCTTTCTTCTTTTTTTTTCTTTTTTCCTTTTTTCTTTTTTTTCTTTCTCATATTTTCTTATTTTCTTATATTTTAATTTTTTTGTACTTTCAAAAAATATGGCTACGTCGAGTACAAGCCATGGATGATGACGGATACATCATAACAACTCATTGTGTTTGTATTCACCATCATTTCTTTTTTTCATTTCTCTTTTTCCATTTTTTAACTTTTAGATTTCTTTTTTCTATTTTCGTTTTCTGTTTTCTTTTTGGATTCTTACTTTTTCATTTTTTCTCTCTCTTCTATCTCTAGATTTTATTTCTCTTTCATCTTTTTTTGCCTTTTCTATTTTTTTATTTTTTGTTTTTAATTTTTTGTATTTCTTTTCTTTCTCAATTTTTTTCGTTTTTGTTTCTTTTTTTTTCCTTTTTTCATTTTTTCCTACTTTTATTTTTTTCGTCTCTTTCTTTTCGTTTTCTTTTCCTCTCTCTTCTATCTGTAGCTTTTATTCTCTTTCCTTATTTTTTGTATTTTTATTTCTCTTTTTTATTTATTCTATTTTATATTTTTTGTATTTTCAGCCAATATGATTATGTCGAGTCCAAGTCACGGATGATAATAAAAATATCACAGTCGGTCATTGTAATTATATTCACACCATCTTTTATATTTGGTATTCATTGATGCAATTGTATTTGTATCTTATAGTTCGTCCTTGTACTTGTATATGCATTTTATAGTTCGCACTTGTATTTGTACTTTGTAGTTCACACTTGTATTTTGTATTTTATAGTTCACACCAACATTTATATTTTTGTATTTGTTGATACAATTTTATTGTATTTTATAGTTCGCACTATTATTTATATTTTATACAAAATTTGCACTTGTATTTTAAAGAACTATTTTGTATATGTATTTTATAGTTGACTGTATATTGTATTTATATTTTGTGGTTTTATTTTAATTATAGTTGTATTTGTATTCTATTTTCATCGATGCACTTGTATTTTTAAGAGAATTATTTTGTATTTATATTTATAAGTTGATCATATATTGTATTTGTTTTTGTAATTTCATTTATTTTATTTATTTTATTTATTTGTATTTGAATTTATAGTTTACAACATCATTTGAATATTAAATAATTAAAAATGAATAGTTATTTTTCTTTATACAAACATGAAATGACCCGGATTTCGGTCCTTGAAAATTTATTGAGCTTTGAGCTCACTGCCCTAGTTATGACTGGACCCTATGAGTCGTAGGGTGTCTTGACGAGTTGTTGGATGCGTTGTAACCAAATCAGTAAGTTTGTAGCTTGATTCTGCTCTGAGTACAAGTGGATCACTACGAGACATAAGGATAAGTTATGAGTCGTTATATGTAATCGTAGGGTGTCAAGTGTAAGTCCCAATTTGGATTCTATGTTGACTACAACTGGACCCCACGAGTTGTAGGGTCCTATTACGATTCTTGTGGTTGAGTTGTAAGGTTAATAGTGTATGTTGCCTTGATGGTATTGCTTTAGTTATGACTCGTCACCACGAGTCGTAAGGAGTGGTTACGAGTCGATGGTTGACCTATAGTCAAAGACGACCCTTTTTTAGCTTTTAAGTGAAGGACATTCTAGACATTTCTCCTCTTACCCAACTTGAAACCCATGATTTATAACCTTTTTAGGATATCATTATTCCTCATAAACACATCAAAGTAACATTTTAACACTCTCAAATTTTTCAATGTCAAGTACGCTTAGGGTTTTCAAGAGGTTGATCACTTAGGGATTTCAAGGGTGAATTCTCTCCGTACATCTTACTATTTCAGGCATGTTGCTTTTTCCTCATTGTTAATTTTATAAAATCATGTGTTTTAAAGTATTATCCATGAGATGTTTATGTTGGTTTTGAAACAAAGGTTAGGGGTATTGAATGTTTATGAATTGAACAATGGTTCTCATGGTTTATATATGATTTTCATGCTTTAATTGCGGTTTTGAACTTGTGGGTGCATGGGTATGGTGAATGAACTAAGGAATTGTGATTTTTCCAAACTTATGACTTTTGAAGTGGTTATATCCCCAACCCCATAATTTGAAATTGGTTTTTAATTATGAGCACCATGGGAATTTGTAAAATTAAACTGGTCTTGAACTATTGCATGATTTAAAGAAGTATTTGAAATACAATGGTATGATTTAATAAACAAAGGAAGTCAGTGTCTCCCACCTTATATTAATAAACTAAGGAAGTTATTTTCTCCAAGTTAACGAAAATTATTTTGACATGTTGTTGTTACCTTACAAGTGTAGTTGATATGACGATACCAATAATGTATGACTTAATGTAGATTGTGGTTCATGAATGGGATTGTGTGATAAATGTTTTAACTGGGCTATAAATAGTATTTTGTAGCTGAGTCATGAAAATGGAGGTCTGGGTGACCGACATTGGAAACTACATTTGCTGACGTAGGGGTCAAATTGACCAGGGAGGTTCGAGTTCCCCTAATTATTATTTCATGATTAGGAAGGTTTGAGTCCCTCGTAAATCATTATATGATCGGCTTCTTATGTAACCTTGGTATATGTTTGAAGGTCTGAGTACGCCTGTGCATATATATGATATTATTCTCCGGTTTATGCGACTACATGCACAAGAGCCCGAACAAGGGGTGAGATCTGGGGCCCATATAGCTCGTGGGTACTATTATATGACTGTTAAGTTACATAATTCAGGCTAAAAGTTTTGAAAAACATGTTAAGCATTGTTCCCTATCTCGACATGTAATATATATATGCATTTAATTATGTGCATTAATTTTTTAAAGATGTTAAACTGTTGATCATGTCATTATGTTATCCTTATTCAAAAGTTACATGCTAGAGTTGACCCTGCTAACCATCTTTGGATGCGGTATCCCCACGTGATACAAGAATTGGTCATACTTCTACTCCTTCTGCTCAGTGATTAGGATTCGGGATCAGCTCGTGAGTTGACATTAAAGTAGTGAGCTTCCATACATCGAAACTCAATATTTCATGTTTTGTTCCTCTTATGTCTCAGGCTTATTTTTGGCTATTGTCGGGGGCATGTCCCGACACTTTATTGATATTTAGTTATGGATAATTATTTAGAAGGCATTGTTTGGAAATTAGACTATCGTGGTTATTAGGTGATGTCGGTCAGTCGTCTGGCCTGTCGTTAATGGTCGGTTATGGATATGCAGTTAAAAATTTCATAGGCTATTGTACGTTATTTTATTATATGCTTGGAATTTATCTGATCTTGGGGTGTGGTGTGGTTGGTTGGTTAGGTGTAGGGGGTGATCTCCGATCTATGTAGGGATTGAGATACCCGTCATGGCCTGGCCCTGGTTTGGGTTGTGACGAAGGTGGTATCTAAGCCTAGGTTTGGTGTCATTGAGTTTCCAATAAAGCCGTATCAAGTAGAGTCTTATTTATGACTGTATAGTGCACCATACTTATAAAGAAGAGGCTACGCTACATTTAGGAATGTTTTTCTTTTTTATTATTCTATTTCAAGCTATAGATCTTAAGATATTTAACCTTCTCTAATTCCTGTTTGTTTTCTTTTTCAAGCTATAGATCTTAAGATATTTAACCACCTAATGTCGTTACTTGTATGTTGTGACTCTTTTCTTATGACGTGTATTGCTTACTTGATCCAGGGTATACTCTTTCTTATATTACCCCATTTGTGGCTATACATTTTGATTTCGATCCCGAGTGTATCCCTGATCTTTTTTCTATTTCTACCCCGATGGGTGACTCTGTGGTTGCAGAAGAGTCTATAGAGGTTATGTGGTATCTGTTAGTGGCAAAGAAACTCTAGTGGATCTGATAGAGTTAGACATGGTTTATTTATATGTCACTTTAGATTATCGAACCCATAAGGTCATGTTTAATTTCCCTAATGAGTAGGTCATTGAGTGGGAAAGGGGTTCTCTATTCGTAAGAAAAGATTCATATCATATCTTAGAGCACATAAATTAATTTCCAAGGGATGTCTTCACCATTTCATTCGGGTTAAAGTTTTTAACTCGGAAGGTATTTTCTTATAATCCTTCCTGTGGTTAATGAATTCCCCGAGGTTTTTCTTAATGATCTTCTTGGTATCCCTCTCAATAAGGAGATTGATTTTGGGATTGATCTTGTTCTAGACACTCATCCTATTTTTATTCCTCCTTATAGAATAACTTCGGCTGAGTTGAAGTAGCTTAAAGAACAGTTGAAAGACCTCCGTGACAAGGGTCTTATCCATCCTAGTATGTCTTTGTAGGGTGCTTTTATTTTGTTCATACATAAAAAGGATGGTTCCCTTCGGATGTGCATCCATTGTTGTCAGTTGAGTAAGGTTATGGTAAAGAATAAGTATCCTCTTCCTAGGATTGATGATTTGCTTAACCAACTTCAGGGTGCTGGATATTTTTCTAAGATTGATCTTCGGTCAGGTTACCATTAGCTAATGATTAGGGAGGTAGGTATCTCTAAGACTGCCTTCCAAACCTGGTATGGTAATTATAAGTTCCTAGTCATGTTTTTTGGTTTGACGAATACCCCGACGACATTCAAGAACTTGATAAACAAAGTTTTCTATCAGTTTTGGATTTGTTTGTCATCATGTTTATAGATGATATTCTGGTGTATTCCAAGAGTGAGGCAAATCATGAAGATCACCTCTGTATCATGTTGCAAACCTTGAAAGATCAACACTTGTATGCTAAGTTTTGAAGTGCAAGTTCTGGTTGAAGGTTGTTACTTTTCTAGGTCATGTCATTTATAGTGAAGGGATCATGGTGGATCCATATAAAGTTACAGTGGTTAAGAAGTGACCTAGGCCCACGACCCCAATTAATATTTGGAGTTTCTTGGGTTTAGCATGCTACTATAGGAGATTTGTGGAGATTTTCTTAACTATAGCTTCCCCACTGGCTAAGTTGACCCAGAAGAAGGTGAAGTTCTTGTGGTCTGACGCTTATGAGGGTAGTTTTGAGAAGCTAAAAAATAAGTTAATGTCAACTCTAGTTTTGACTCTGCTTGAAGGCAATGATGGATTTTTGGTTTATTGTGATACATCCTGTGTGGGACATAGTTGTGTATTGATGCAGCATGGTAGAGTGGTGGCCTAAGCTTCTAGGAAGTTAAAATTTCATGAGAAAAATTATCCGACTCATGACTTGGAGTTGTTGGTTGTGGTGTTCACATTGAAGATTTAGTGTCACTATTTGGATGGAGTTCAAGTAGTTATCTTTTCTGATCAAAAGAGCCTGCAATATATGTTCACCTAGAAGGATTTGAATATCAGCCAAAGGAGGTGGCTTGAATTGCTAAAAGACTACGACATGAGTCTCCACTATCACCCAGGTAAAGCTAATGTGGTTCTCAATGATCTTAACAGATTACTAAGGGAAAGTCTATCTCATATGAATAAGGATAAGTGGGAGTTGGCGAAAGATATTCACCGTTTGTCTAACCTTGGAGTTTGTCTTTTGGACTCTGAGGATGGTGGTGTATTTATGCAAGAGGTGACAAAGTCATCCCTTGTAGCTGAAATAAAGGAGAAGTGGGTACTAGATCCTGTCTTAATGAATATTAAGAGGGACGTGGGACAACAAAAAGGTTGTAGCTTTTAAGATTGGTGGCGTTGGTATCCTGAGGTACCAAGGCATACTATGTGTTCTTGATATAGATGGGTTGCAGGAGAGAATCTTGGCTGAGGCTCCTGAGTCGCATATGCCATTCATCCCGGTTCGGTAAGGATGTACCATAATCTTAAGAAGATTTATTGATGGAACAATATGAAGCAAGATATGACTATTTTTGTGGCTAAATGCATGGTGTGTCAACAAGTGAAGGTTGAGCACTTGAGGACCAGTGGGTTGACTCAGGAGATTGAACTGCCGGTGGAAATGAGAGATAATTACTATAGATTTCATTACCGGTCTTCCTCAGTCTCGAAATTAGTTTGATTTGATTTTTATCAATGTGGATAGGATGACTAAGTTTGCTCACTTCTTGCCAGTGAGGACTAATTATTTGGCAGAGAATTATGCAAAGTTGTTCCTCAGAAAGATTGTGAAGTTGCATGGGGAGCCTATTTCTATCATGTCAGATCGTGGTAGTCAGTTCTTATCATACTTTTGGCGTTTGTTGTAGAGAGGTTTGGGAACTAATATGAACCTTAGTACTGCTTTCCACCCGCAGTCGGATAGGAAAGCAAAAAAGACTATTCAAACATTGGAAAATATGTTTCAAACTTATGTGATTGACTATGATGGTAGTTGGGTTAATCATTTGCCTCTTATAGAGTTTGCGTATAATAATAGCTACCACTCTAGTATTAGGATGGCTCCGTTTGAGGCATTGTATGGTAGGAGGTGTAGGTCTCCCATTGAGTGGTTTGAAGTTTGTGAGGCTAAGATATTTGGCCCGGATTTAGTTCACCAAGCGATGGATAAGGTGAAGGTGATCTGAGATAGACTTAAAGTTTCCCAAAGTCACCAAAAGTCCTATGCGGATGTGAGAAATAAGTAATTAGAGTTTGAGGTTAGCGATAGGGTGTTCTTAAAGGTGTCTCCCATGAAGGGAGTAATGCGGTTTGAGAAGAAGGGGAAGCTTAGTCCTCGATATATTGGACCGTACTTGGTCTTGAAGAGGGCTGGTAGTGTTGCGTAGGAATTGGAGTTGCCCTATAGTTTGAGCTCCATTCATCCGATGTTTTATACTTCAATATTGAGAAAGTGTGTGGGTGATCCTTCGACGATTATTCCTTTAGAGGAGGTAGGTATTTTTGATTCCTTATCGTATGAGGAAGTCCCAATTGAAATTTTGGATCAACAAGTTTGCCGGTTGTAGATAAAGGACGTAGCTTTGGTAAAGGTTCTATGGAGGAACCACAAGGTTGAAGAAGTTACTTGGGAAGTCGAAGAGGACATGAAGTCCAAGTATCCGTTCTTTTTTCTACTCTAGATAATCGTGCCTATGGTATGCGTTATTCCTAACATCTTTATTTTTTGACTTTGTTAGAAAGAGTGATTTCCTTGGCATCTTTGTTTTTTGTCTTTGTTAAAGGTAAGAGTAGATGTATATAGAGTCAAATCATGCTAGCAATTTTCTTGAACCATCATTCGAAGATGAATGATCCAAGTAGGGGAGAATTTAAACACCCCGAATTTTGGCCCTTAAAATTTCTTGAGCTTTGGCTCACTGCCCTGGTTATGACTGTACCCTATGAGTTATAGGGTGTCCTGACGAGTCATTGGGATGATTCGTAACCAAATCAGTAAGTTTATGGCTTAATTCTGCTCTGAGTAAGAATGACTCACTAAGAGTCGTAAGGATACGTTACGAGTCGTTAGGTGTAATCGTAGGATGTCTAGTGTAAGTCCCAATTTGTGTTCTGTGTTGACTACGACTGGAACCCACTAGTCATAAGGTCCTATTACGATTTCTGTGGCTGAGTCGTAAGGTCAGCAGTGTATGTTGCCTTGATGGTACTACTTTAGTTATGACTCATGGTTATGAGTCGAAAGGAGTAGTTACAAGTCGATGATTGACTCGTAGTCAAAGACGATTTTTTTTCAGCTTTTAAGTTAAGGGCATTCTAGACATATCCTCTCTTACCCAACTTAAAACCCATGACTTATAACCTCTTTAGGGTATCATTATCCCTCATAAACACATCAAAGTAACTTCTTAACACTCTCAAATTCCTCAAGGTCAAGAACACTTAGGGTTTTTAAGAGGTTGATCATTTAGGGCTTTCAAGGGTGATTCTCACCGTACATCTTACTATTTCAGGCATGTTACTCTTCCCTCGTTGTTAATTTTGTAAAAACATGTGTTTTAAAGTACTATCCATGAGATGTTTATGTTGGTTTTAAAACAAAGGTTGGGGATTTTGAATATTTATGAATTAAACAATGTTTCTCTTGGTTTATATATGATTTTCATGCTTTAATCATGATTTTAAACTTGTGGGTTAATGGTTATGGTGAATGAACTAGGGAATTATGATTTTCCCAAACTTGTGACTTTGGAAGTGGTTATGTCTCCAACCCCATAATGCGAAATTGGTTTTTAATTATAAGCACTATGGGAATTTGTAAAATTGAACTGGTCAAGTATTTGAAATACTATGGTATGATTTAATGAACAAAGGGAGTCAGTGTCTCCCACCTTGTATTAATTAATAAAGGGAGTTGTCTTCTCCAAGTTAACGAGAATTATTTTGGCATGTTGTTGTTACCTTGCAAGTGTAGTTGCTATGACGATACCAACAATGTATGCCTTAATGTGGAATATGGTTCATGAATGATATTGTGTGATAAATGTTTTAACTGGGCTATAAATAGGGTTTTGTAGCTGAGTCATGAAAGTGGAGGTTCGGGTGACCAACACGGGAAACTGTGTTTACCAATGCGGTCAAAGTGACCAGGGAGGTTTGAGTCTCCCTAATTATTATTTCATGATTAGGGAGGTTTGAGTCCCTCGTAAATCATTATATGATAGGGTGCGTAAGTAACCTTGGTATATGTTAGGAGGTTTGAGTACCCCGTGTGCATATATATGAGATTATTTTCCGATTTGTGTGACTACACGCACTAGGGCTCGAACAAGGGGTGAGAGCTAAGGACATATAACTCGTGGGTACTATTATATGATGGTTGAGCTACACAATTCAGGCTAAAAGTTTTGAAAAACATGTTAAACCTTGTTCCTTATCTCGGCATGTGTTATATATATATATAATAAGTATATGCATTTGATTATGTGCATTGGTTTTTGAATGATGTTAAATTGTTGATCATGTCATTATGTTATCCTTATCCCTGAGTTACATGCTAACGTTTACCCCACTAACCATCTTCGGACGTTGTATCCCCACATGATGCGGGAATTGGTCATACTTATACTCCTCCTACTCAGTGATTAGGATTCGGGATCAGCTCGTGAGTTGACATTGAAGTGGTGAGCTTTTATACATCGAAAGTCTACATTTCATGTTTTGTTCCTCTTATGTTAGACTTATTTTTGGCTATTGTCGGGGGCATGTCCCGACACTTTATTGATATTATGTTTTGAACCATTGTTTAGAAGGCTTTATTTGGACTACTGTGGCTATTGGGTGGTGTCGGTAGGTCATTTGGCCGGTAGTTAGTGGTCGGTTATGGATATGCATTTAAAACTTTGTTCGGCTATTGTACGCTATCTTGTTATATCTTCAGAATTCATCCGACCTTAGGGTGTGGTGTGTTTTGTTGGTTAGGTGCAGGGGTGATCTCCAGTCCACGTGGGACTTGAGATACCTATCACGGTCAAGCCCTGATTCAGGTTGTGACGGAGCACTTATATTTATATTCATTGATACAAATTGTATTTTTAATACGAATTAAACAATACAAATATAAATGATAAATTACACAAATATAAATGTTAAATTATACAAATACAAATGTTACATTCGTATCAAATGATACATATTTATACAACTTGAACCATACACATACAAATGATACTTGTTAATATACAAATACAATTTATAAATTTGGCATACAAATACTAACGTTACATTTACATTGAATGACGCATTGCATATTTATATATTTTAGACTCAAGTAAATATAATTATTCATATATTTATTTGTATACAAATATAAATGATAAATTGTATCCACAACTAAATTATTTAAATACAAATAATAATTTATTTGAAGTATATAGTATGATATAAATAAATAAAAATATAAAATACGATGATAAAAAAAATAAGAGAAAAAAATTACAAAAAGTGGGAGAAAAAATGACAAAAATAAAACGATAAAAGAACGAAAAAATAAAAAATAAAAAAAAAGACTGCAAAGAAAAAAGAAATAAAAAGAAAAAATAGATGAAAAAATGAAAGAGAACAAAAGAGAAAGAAAACGAAAATATAAAAAAATGAAAAGGAAAAAAACAAAAAAAAAGAAAAAAAGGAAAAAGGAAAAAAGGAAAAAAGGAATAAAAAGAAAAAGAAAAAGAAAAAGAAAAAGAAAGGAAAAAATAAAGAAAAAATGAAAAAACTTGAAAAAGAAAGAGAAATAGAGAAAGAAAGAAAATTAAGGGAGAAATATTGGAGAGAGGTTATAGATTGTATTTAATTGGCAAGACTCAAGAGAGGTTATAGATTGTAATTAATTGGAACTTAGGTTAAATAGGACAATTAAGAGCTTATGTTTTTCAAATAGAAAATTATTTTATATGCATTTATTAGATTGTTTATTACAAGTTGCAGCAACACTTTTAGATAATTATTTTATTAAGATTTTAATTGCAAGTTGTAGCAACTTTAAAAAATTATTTATTTATTTTTTTAACAAAAAAAAGAATTGGTAAAATATTTTAAAGAATCATTAACTCCTTTTTTTTAGGGTTTAGTATTCAATTTCTCCTAGATAAATGTGTTGATAATTATGGAAGAAGTTAAATCTGGTAATATTATATCTTCATTTATTATTCCTCTTATCTTTTTCAAAAAAGTCTCATGCTTTTTTAAAACAACTTTATTGAAACAATATTTTATTGCCAATATCATAAGTGTATGCTTAATTATACTTCTTTTTTTTATATAATCATATTAATAATGATTCACGTGTTTTGGGTATTTTCTTTATATCATTTTTGATTTATCCGTTTCTCTTAATCGATTTTTTTTTCTCTTGGGGATTGAATTTCGTTTCATTTAGAGGTTAATTTTATTCAATTTCATTATATATTCTTCAAATATTATTTTTTAAATTTTATTTTTTTACAAAAATTACTTAGTAGATATATGTCAATTAAAATATCTCCCCTATATATAGATTTGTGTTTATCTTTTCAACTTACCTTAATTATCGTGGTTGTAGTTAAAAGAGAGTAAAATTTGATAAATTAATTATATTATTTTCTTTGTTATTGGATAAAATTCTATTTTGTGTTTATCTTTTCATCTTACCTTGATTATCGTGTTTGTAGTTAGTGAAAGTTATCCTATATATACCTTAATTATCGTGTTTATTCTCTCCTCTTTTTACTCCATTCTTATTTTCTACAAGAATATACATCCAGGCGAACATCAATTAGATTTTGTGGTGGAGTGACTTTTATTTGTGAATTTTTTTTTGTCCGAAATTGCATCGAAAGAATCACAAAATGAGTGTACAAATATATGTATACATAATTACATGTGGGCTTAAGTTTTATGAGTTATTAGATATGACAAATAAGATGTTTTTTTAGTTATTCATGAAATTGGTGTATCAATATCTAGGCAATGTATTGTTATGCTAAAAAATTATTTGCAATATATAGTTTCCTCAACACAGACCCAATATTTAAAAAAAAAATATTTTACCCGATAAATAAAATAGAATATTACATATTGAATTCATACGCTACTACAATTTTATACCAATTTATATACTTTCTTCATACAATATAAAACAACTAATCACATCATATGAAATACAATTTATATACATTTTTCATTTACTTTCTTTATATGATATGAAACAACTAATCACATTATGTGGGATGTCAATTTATATAACTTTTTCATACTCCAATACTATTATCATATAATATATATAAAAAAAAACTAATTATATCACATCATATGAGACATCAATTTATATATCTTTTTATAAACTTTTGTCATACAATACGAAACAACTAATCAAATCATACGAGACATCAATTTATATACCTTTTTCCGTACAATACTAAGTTATATATCTCTTTCCTACAATACAATACAATCAATGTGTATATAAAAAAAAAAAAAAATAACTAATCACATCATGTTTAATGTCTAGATTGGTAGATCTTCTATCTCACGAGTTCCTTTAGTAAATATAAACTTCTTTAATCAATATAAATTTGATACTACGCTATTACATCCATAGTCATATCCCTCAATGTCATGCCAATGAAAATTTAATAAAGAAATCTGTGTCATACATAATTTCATCTATAGAAAAATCTTTAGGTCTACTTGTGAACATAATACAGAATTGTTGACTAAACAATGCTCAAAACATAGTTAAGATATGAAATTTAAAAATTTCAACATATTTTAATACTCACAAAACTCAAACTTAGAAAAATCGAAAAAACAATACTATAATTGTTTATACTCAAAATCAACAAGACTAACATTATCGTAATTAATTAAAGTATGAAAACCATTTGAGTTATGTTTTGTTATCTTTTTTCGTATGTATGTTTTTTACAAAAAATTGAATTTCGAATAGAACAAATAAAATCACACAATTAGTTGACTTTAAAAAACATACTAGACACATTTCATCTTTCTCTATGCATTACAAGCAGAGAATGTAAACTACCACCGTCCATTTTAAGCAATTGTAATGCCTTTTAGTCCGAAGTCCGCTTCAAATAAAATAATTATATCAGTATTTTTTTAGAAGAAGAAGACTATTAAGGCGAGTCAATTTAAAAGAAAATCGTGAAGAAGAAGAAAAATTCAATGTTTGATAATGAAGAATTGAAAAAAAAATATTCTATGATTGCTAATGAAGAAGGAAAATTTAGTATGATTAAAGAAAGAGAAAACGGTTTTAGAGAAAAAACAAAAGAGATGATTGATATTCTGATAATAACTGTCATCTTTTTTTATGGGTATGAAATCTTTTTTCTTATAATTTGTATTTTATTTTTTAATTAATTTTTTTTTTCCTTTTTTATACCAAAAATTTGCTATAAATTACAAACTAAAAAGTGTGTAACTTACATTAAACCATCTAAAACTGTTTATTTACATTTTTTTTCTCCTTTTTTAAACCATGTAGTTATCCCATATTATATGGTAATATTCTTTAAATTAAGTGGGTCAAGACCCAATCCACTTTTAGGATCGTGATAGCTCAACTCATTTGTTCTCAACCTAAATTTGGGTTGGTTAAAAGCAACCCAAGTTCTAATTGAAATCGTTTAAATAACTTCAATTCAATCCAACTCGCCTATTTAACGCCCCTAGAATATATCATTGTCTCTTAGCTAAAATACTATTAAAAAAATATGAATCAGAATAACCCATAACTAATGAATTATTCCTATATTTTTGGCGAAAGTATTTTGGAAGGAGGAGGAATGAGTTGCTAGAGATGTCGGTAGAATGTTCTGCTATGCGCCCAATAATCAACATTATTCAACAATTTGCTTCCCTTCACATGTTGAAAACCATTGTACACTCATATGTTGCAGTGGAGAAGAGGTTTTGTAATGACTGAACCTGCTAAAGCCATATTCTACAACTCAAAAAACTATAGATTTTAGCAAAAACACATAAATTATCTGCATAAATTATAGTATATATTTTATTCTCAAGTAACCTTGCCTCCAAACCTCCCAAAGAGAACGTCGTAGCTGGTGCGTGTAATATATGGATGGATCTAGTGTTGTAGCCGTTGTTTTCCTCGCGCTTCTGATTATTTTGTTTTAAAATTAGTGATTTGGGGATTAGTTTATGCGCACAGGGTATTTCTCAACTACCATAAATAGAAAGAAATTATCTAATATTTTTATTTCTGCTGTAATTTAATCTGTCACTTCAGCTTGATCTTTTTCTTTTTTCCTTTTGGCTATAACGATTCGGCACCTAGCATCCGCATAGCAGAATTAGGATCCGCGGGCTAAAATGAGTGGTTTTTGGCTTTAGTAAATATGTCTATATTTTTTCTTTTCCACTACCAATAAGTGACACCAATATATTAATGCAAATTCGTCTTTTGTATTATATAACAAGATAAAATTAAATTATATGATATAACATGATCAAATTAATTATATGATATGAGATGATCACTTGAATACTAAATTTTAATAAAGGCGGATCTAAGATTTCAAACTTGTGGATTCCTGATAAAATAAAATAATATACAATAATATAATAAAAAATAACACTCCAGCAGGGATCAATTCCATGATTATAAGAATAAACAATTCAAGGGCCTATTCCATACCATTAAGACAACATTCTTTTTGTTTATAAATTTCATCTATAATATTTTATTGACTTATTCTATTTTTTAATATATTTATTGAATCTACAATAGCGAATGGAGATTTTCGAGAACCCTACCCAACACTTAGATCCGCCCCTGAATTTTAGATGTTAATATATCCCTGTCTTACTCATACTTAAAGGGGTCGTTTGGTTTGAAAACAAGGTATACTGAGATTAGTTATGCTGGGATAAGTTATACTGAGATTAGTTGTCCTGGGATTAGTTATGCCGATATTATTTATTAGTGGTTGTTTGGTTAGTGGTACTAAAAATAAAATGCATTGCATTCTTTTTAAGAATAGATAGTTTGTTTACAAAAATACCCTTAACCTTATTTAACGTAATTATTTTTCTTCATATTAAATCATACAAAAGAAATTAAAATTATTTCTTTTTTAACTTTAGTAGTTTTTTTTTCCCAAAAAATACATGTTAAAAAATTTGTGTTGATATTTATTAAACGTGTATGAAGTTTTAATATTTTATGTTAAATTATTATTCTGTCCTAAATTCTATAAAATTTTGATAATTCCACTTTTTGTGAAAAACATTCATTATCAAAAAATGTGAAAAAGAATTACTCGCATTTTCCATTATTTAGTATCATTAATATTTGGAGAGTTAAATTATATTTTTTTAAAAATTAATTTTTCAAACAGTTTTAGCTATATATAAAAATAATTTTTTATTTAATAATTAAGCATGTACTAAGATAGAAAGAGAATGTCAAAATACTTTAATTACTTGTTCATAATAAATTTGTTAGGAAAAATGAAAATATCTCTCTCTCTATATATAAAAGAAGATTGGAAGAATGATGATGTGACACCTCTTATATGCAAGAAAGCCTATTTATCTTTTTTCTCAATTTTTTTGAATTTTTTTTCTCTTTTGCTTTCCTCAAAATAATTTGTTAGAAATTAAAACACATTTAATAATTACTCTTTAATTAGTCATATAATTGCTCAATTAAAAACTTCAAGCATCAAGCATTTAAGAATATTAAAGGGTCATTAGTTTAAAACCTTTCCTCATTCTAATAATTTATTTTAATTAAATTTATTTTTAATGATAAAAAAGGGAAGAAAAAGAAAACTGTTACACTACAAGAAAACAATATATTACAAGGGAATATTTCTTGGGAAAATTTTCCGCAGGAAATACATGGGATTTTCTTGCAAAAAGCATAAATTCCTCAATATTGGAAAATATCACCTGCGACAAGTATATTTCCAACAAATTTTGAAGGTAAAGTTGGCGCCATTTTGCGCAAATTTAGTTCTTGCGATATTACCTGGGGAAAAATATCGGTAGGTATACTATCTCTAGGTAAATTCGCAAGTACATAGACTAATTTTTTTTTTTTCCCTTTCTTAATTCATAGAAAAATTTCTAGGTAATCTATCCTACGAATTTACCTGGGATATCTTGATGAGAATTTAGCTGGGGATTTTATTACTTGTGAAATTATCTGGGATTTATTTTGCTTTGATTTAACTGGAAATTTATTCTTGAGGTTTTACCTAGAAATTTTATTACTTGGCAAATTAGTTGCGAATTATATTGCAGAGCTATTTATGAGAATGACAACAATTACAACTTCAGAATTTAATAATTACATAAAAGGAAACAAATAACATATGTAAAAGTAATTTAAATATGAAAATTGTACAATCGAAGGACAGTAACAATGAATAAAAGAAAATTACGGATTAAAATTTTTATTGAAAAATTTGTTACAAGTTACAATGAGGAAGTGGAGGTTTCAACTATAAAATAAACTTACAATATCTCTCTCTATATATATGGGATCGAGAATATCTTCTTAAAAATAGAAGATATTTCTATTGGAAAAAACTAATTTGTAAATTAATGTGACAAAACAAAATTAAAAGTGATACGTGATATTATTAACTAAAGATCAATGTTCAGTAAAATTTATTTGGTGATATAGCTGATTTCAAACATATGATCGATACTAATATAATTTTAATGACTTGATAAAATGAACAAAATGATAGATATTCTAGATCGATATAGTCGTATAAATATCTAGGCAGCTATAGGGCTAAGAAGTAAGAACATTAGCTTGCAAATTTTCATGTGAACGGTGTTTATTGATCATATATATAGTACTTTAGTGCTCATGAAATTAATTTTTCAATTGATTAATTTAGTACCTTTATAATCTATAAATAATAGTTCAAACACAATTATTGGCAATTCCATTTCAAATGGTTTGAGCTTGGAAGCAACCTGCTATCTATCGATAGGCGAGAACAAACTGCTATCTATCCACATAGCTTCATTCATTCGTTGAATCTTGAAAATCATACCATTACCATTGAGGTCAATCACTACACTACCTCTATCATAAATACAATATTACACGAAGCGAGAGTGCATGAGCAACACAATTGTTGGACAATAAAATTTCAAGATCGAAAAATAAATAATTCGAGACAAGAAAAATATTGCAACAATCGATTTTATTGATTTCAATGCGAGTGTTACAATCTCTATGAAACCTTTGATTCGCCTTTTCAAATATAAATTCAAGGGCTTCGAGCTTGATCTTGAATTTGAACTTGATTTCTTGATTTGAGGGACTTGATCTTGACTTGTGCTTGAATTCAAGGGCTTTTGGGCTTGTTCTTGAATATTGCGGTCTTGATCTTGAATCTTGATGAACTTGCTTTGACTGCTTGAGCTTTTTAGAGAAATTGCGGAGTTTGATCCACGAGCTTTCTCTTGCTACTTGTTAGAGTTCTGGGGGTCCCTTTTTTCTGAATTATGAGACCCCTATTTATAGTTGTAGGAAAGGAAGAGTCATGATGAATATGGACTTCCTTTAACCAATTAGATTTAAGTGATGTGACGCTTTTTTATGGGCTTTTATTTCATGGGTCTGCTGCATCATTTTGACATGTGGCACAGTCCTATTGGCTCCTTCACTTGACTTGACATGCCATGTCATTTGACACGTGGCGCTTATTTAGGCCTCTAGAATATGACAATATCTTGGACTTAGTAAAGTGGGCTCATAATTTGTAGCCCAAATTAGTGGACTAACCCACTAAATATTGGGCCTTATTTAAATTCATACACATTTGGACTTAAATAATTAATTTAATTATATTAATTCGCAATATTTATTTGGGACTAATATATTTTAAATTTAATATAATCTGTATTTTGTACGGATTTAAATTTAATAAAATTGCATCGCCCACAAATGCCCTCTACTTCAAGACTTGTCGAGATAATTAATATTTTGAAGACTAGCCTTGAAGTATGATTATTTAAACATGTTTCCTTCGTGCTTCAATAATTTTCCATACATAAGAACACCTCATTCAAAAATTTTAAAGCCGAACCATATTGATGTTGTCTTTCAAAACTCTCTTATTTTTTTTCATGAATCTCTATACTTAAGATCCGTTGGTGAGACATGATATTCAATTCCAAACAGTTTTGGAAGACTTTTTCATTGTTTTACTTAATCAGAAATAAAACTCTTCCGATTTAAGCTTAGATTGGAGAAGGAAACAACCTCCAATTTGACTTTGTATGGGAGAAGGAAACAACCTCCAATTTGACTTTGTATGAGAGAAGGAAATAACCTCCGATTTGAATTTGTATGGAAGAAGGAAATCAACCTCTAATTTGAATTTGTATGGGAGAAGAAAATAACCCCCAATTTGAATTTGTATGGGAAATCTCCAATTTGAATTTGGAGATGAAAGCTATCCCAATCTGAATTTATATTGGAGAAAGAAACAATCTCTAATTAGAATTTGGAGATGGAAGTTATTCCAATCTGAATTTATATTGGAAAAGAAAACATTCATCCTACAACTCTATAAAAGGAGGTAGTTTCCCCACTTTTTCAATATCAATTTTGGGGTTTTCAAGCCATCAACAATATTGAGGTAATTTCTTTCCCTCCTACTTTTCTCTTATTTTCGTCACTTTTTTTTCAGCACTGCATGTTAGAGGTAAAAAAATCATATCTAATTGTAGGAATATCAAAATTATGAACCGTTTGATATTACAGAAACTAGACTTCGAGATCTATAACATATACAAAATTCAGATTTTAATTCCTTCAATATAAATCTCGATAATTTTTTTGAAGTTAGCCCTGAATTTTATCATGCTGAAAATTTCAGATCTGCGCGTCTTTACTAAAACTTTCATATCTTGAAGTAGGAAGGACAAAATCACAAGCCGCTTAATTCTTGTGAAACTAGACACAAATATCTATAACATATTAAAAATTTATAATTTAATACAATCGATATATTTTCAGATATTATTCCGAAATCAACATTGAGTTTTGATTCATCAACAATTTCAGATTTACGTGATATCACCAAAAAAATTATATCTCAATGTGAGAGTATCAAAATTATGATCCGTTTGATCCTATAGATGCCTGAAACATGCATGTATAACATATCCAAAATTTGAATTTTAAAACTTCTTGGATTATTCTGGATGATTTTTTTTTTTAAGGCGATCTTATCTGCTGTCCGACGGAGGATTCTAGATTTGCATCGCCTCACCAAATGATTTATATCTTGATGTGGAACCATCACCGTCAAACGGAGTTTTGATTGATTAAAACTATATTTTGAGGGATTTATTGTCATCAAGGCATCTTATATCAATCCAAGTTGGTGATATACAACTTTCAAGATCGTAGCGCTCTGATAGGTAACATCCTTTCTATTTGTGTTTTTACTTCTTTCTTGTCCCCCCTCTTTTTTTTTGCAGGGTTGAAACAAATAGCAATATGCAATAATTGGCTTAGGGTGCGAGAGTTTAAATTTACCTCCATACACTCTAAGACCGACCAATTTTGACTTCTAGACGGTGGACGTCGGCTTAAGGTGTGCGAGGCTTCGTCACCTCAAGACCCGACTAATTTTTTTTCTTGAAGACAGTGGACGTCGGCTTAAGGTGTACGAGGCTTCGTCATCTCAAGACCCGACTAATTTTTTCTTAAAGATGGTGGACGTTGGCTTAAGGTGTGCGAGGCTTCGTCACCTCAAGACCCAACCAATTTTTCTTGAAGACGGTGGACGTCGGCTTAAGGTGTGCGAGGCTTCGTCACCTCAAGACCCGACCAATTTTGCTTAAAGACGGTGGACGTCGGCTTAAGGTGTGCGAGGCTTCGTCACCTCAAGACCCGACCAATTTTGCTTGAAGACGGTGGACGTCGACTTAAGGTATCTCGGCTTCATCACCTCAAGACCCGACCAATTTTTCTTGAAGACGGTGGATGTCGGCTTAAGGTGTGCGAGGCTTCGTCACCTCAAGACCCAATCAATTTTACTTGAATACGGTGGACGTCGGCTTAAGGTGTGCGAGGCTTCGTCACCTCAAGACCCGACCAATTTTTTCTTGAAGATGGTGGACGTCGGCTTAAAGTGTACGAGGCTTAGTCACCTCAAGACCCCACTAATTTTTTCTTGAAGATGCAATAGTTTTCTTTAAGTATGGGCCCTTTCACTGATGCATTTATGCGATGATCTTCTCTAAGTATGGGCCCTTTCATTGATGCATTTATGAGTTGATCTTCTTTAAGTATGAGCCCTTTATTGATCAGCTTAAGGTGCAAAGGGACAAATTTTGTCCACTTTAAGGCATGAAAATTTTGATATCCTTATAAGGATAAACCCGTTAGAGGCCAGCTTAAGGTGCAAAGGGACAAATTTTTTCCACCTTAAGGCATGGAAATTTTGATATCCTTTTAAGGATAAACCCGTTAGAGGCCAACTTGAGGTACAAAGGGACAAATTTTGTGCACCTTAAGGCATGGAAATTATGATATCCTTTTAAGGATAAACCCGTTAGAGGCCAACTTAAAGTGCAAAGGGACAAATTTTATCCACCTTAAGGCATGGAAATTTTGATATTCTTTTAAGGATAAACCCGTTAGAGGTCAACTTAAGGTGCAAAGGGACAAATTTTGTCCACCTTAAGGCATAAAAATTTTGATATCCTTTTAAGGATAAACCCGTTAGAGGCTAGCTTAAGGTACAAAAGGACAAATTTTGTCCACCTTAAGGCATGGAAGTTTTGATATCCTTTTAAGGATAAACCCGTTAGAGGCCAACTTAAGGTGCAAAGGGACAATTTTTGTCCACCTTAAGGCATGAAAATTTTGATATCCTTTTAAGGATAAACCGATTAGAGGCCAGTTTAAGGTGCAAAGGGACAAATTTTGTCCACCTTAAGGCATGAAAATTTTGATATACTTTTAAGGATAAACCCGTTAGAGGCCAACTTAAGGTGCAAAGGGACAAATTTTGTCCACCTTAAGGCATAAAAATTTTGATATCCTTTTAAGGATAAACCCGTTAGAGGCCAGCTTATGGTGCATAGGGATAAATTTTGTCCACCTTAAGGCATGGAAATTTTGATATCCTTGTAAGGATAAACCCGTAAGAGGGCAACTTAAGGTGCAAAGGGACAAATTTTGTCCACCTTAAGGCATGGAAGTTTTGATATCCTTTTAAGGATAAACCCGTTAGAGGCCAACTTAAGGTGTAAAGGGGAAAATTTTGTCCACATTAAGGCATGGAAATTTTGATATCCTTTTAAGGATAAATCCGTTAGAGGCCAACTTAAGGTGCAAAGGGACAATTTTTGTCCACCTTAAGGCATGGAAATTTTGATATCCTTTTAAGGATAAACCCATTAGAGGCCAGCTTAAGGTGAAAAGGGACAAATTTTGTACACCTTAAGGCATGGAAATTTTTATATTCTTTTAAGGATAAACCCGTAAGAGTCCATCTTAAGGTGTAAAGGGACAAATTTTATCCACCTTAAGGCATGAAAATTTTGATATTCTTTTAAGGATAAACCCGTTAGAGGCCAGCTTAAGGTGCAAAGGGACAAATTTTATCCACCTTAAGGCATGAAAATTTTGAGATCCTCTTAGTTGTAGGCTTGGAGAACTTTGGCATTCCAAATCCCATTGAAGGAACTCTCTTTCTTTTCGACGGGTTGCCCCCATTGAGTCACAGATATTTAGAGTAAGTCCAAAATTTAATTAGAATAGTTTCATACTTGGTATCAATATGGTAGATACTGCAACAACATATATTTTTTTTGACACTCATGCAACTGAACTCAGAATGAAATTTCAAGCGCCTACGTACCTCAGTAAAGAGGATCAAGTCACAACGTAGTTCTGGGTGAGTGTTTTTTTTGTGTCCTAACTTTTGCATAGGCCGCCTCTTTTGAGGTTTTCAACCTAGCGGACTTTCATCATTTTTTTTAGCTGTACACAGTTTATACTCATGCGGGCCAAGAGTGGATATGCAGTTTATACTCGTGCCTTAAGGAGTGTACATGCAGTTTATACTGCCTTAAGGAGTGTACATACAGTTTATACTCGTGCCTTAAAGAGTGTACATGCAGTTTATACTCGTGCCTTAAGGAGTGTACATGCAGTTTATACTCGTGTTTTAAGGAGTGTCATCTTCCTTCAAGGATAGTACTTCTTCAAGAACTTGGTGTTAATGGGGCCAACCCTCACGCCATCTGCATTGGCAAACTTGTAAGCACCATTTGAATAGGCCTCTTGTACGATATACGGTCCATCCCACTTCGAGGTGAATTTTCCCTCAGACTTATGAGAAGTGATAATGGGCCTTCTTACTGCAAGGACTTGATCTCCAACTTGGAAGCACCTTAAGTGAACCCTATTGTTGAAAAAATGAGATAGCTGGGCTTGATAACATTCAAGATTTTGTTGAGCCTCCATCCTCTTCTCATCAAGATCTTCTAACTCCGCAAGACGCAACTTAGCATTTTCTTCATCAGTGAGCCCTTCTTGAATGGCCAGTCTCAAAGAAGGTATTTGACGCTCAAGTGGCAGAAATGCTTCAACTCCAAAAATCAAGTGAATATGGGGTTGCTTGCGTTGGGGTACGATAAGTTTTCCTATCCGCTCATGCCAGTCTCGTTTGGATTTGGAGACGACTTTCTTCAACAAGTTGCATAAAGTCTTATTGAATGCTTCGGCTAGACCATTGGTGGCAGCATGGTACATAGAAGACTTGCACTACTTGAAACCAAAGAGATCACAAATCTTATTCATCAGTTTGTTATCAAACGACTTGCAATTGTTAATTATTATATATTGAGGGATTCCAAAGCGGTAGGCGATATTTACTCAGATGAAGTTCGCAATATTTTCTTTCTTTACTTCCTTAAGAGCAACAGCTTAGGCCCACTTCGAAAAGTAATCTGTTGTGGCCAATATGTATAAGTGTCCACCAGAAGATTTTGGTAGTGGACCAACAACATCCATTCCCCAAGCATTGAATGGCCAAGACGCTACAGTTGGATGTAGTACTTCTGGGGATTGATGTATGAAGTTTGCATGGAATTGGAAAGATTTGCATCTTCTAGCATAGTCCAAACAATCTTTCACCATCATTGGCCAATAATATCCCATCCTTTTAATGTGAAGATGGAGCTTCGATCCAGACTGATGTGATCCACAAACTCCCGAGTGTGCTTTTTACAAAGCTTGAATTGCTTCTTCCTTTCCCAAACACCGTAAGAGTACTCCTTCAAATGATCTTCTGTACAGTGTGTCTTTGTAGTAAAGGAAACGAGGTGCACGATGACGAATGTCAATCTTTCTCCTTGGATCTTCTGGAAGTATCCCATAACATAAGTAATCGATGATAGGTTGTTGCCAATCTTCTTTTACAGCTTCAAACACGGGAATGAGGTATTCAACCTTATTTTCTACATCCTCAACTGACGGCCGTACTACCGATTCTTAGCGGACAGTAACTTGGGTCTGATTTGGAAGATTTAGCGTTGAGGCCAAAGCAGCTAGGGCATCAGCTTTCTTATTTTCTCTCCTTGGCACATGTTGGAGGGTTACTCCAATCCATCTCATCAACTTTTGTGCATATTCATGATATGGTCTTAACTTAAGCTTTCGGACTTCACAGCTTCCCAACAGTTGCTTTATCACCAATTGAGAGTTTCCAAAAACTTGTAATTGCAGTTGTTTCATGTCAACAACCATCTCTAATCTGAGTATGAGCGCTTGATACTCAGCAACATTATTAGAGCAACAATTCGTCAAGGTAAAAGAGTAAGGGATGACCTCTTCTTGTGGAGTGACAAACACTACGCCAACACCAGCTCCATCTCGATGTGCAACACCATCAAAGTACATCTTCCATAGGGATCTAACTTCAACAACCATTGCATATTCATCAGGGAGTTCATCGCTCAGCTCCCAGTCATCAGGTATTGGGTGATCTTCCAAGAAGTCAGCCAATGTTTGTCCTTTTACAGCTTTTTGGGAAACGTACACAATCTCAAACTATTGAAATTGAAGGTACCACCTTGCAAGTCGGTCACTTAAGACTGGTTTTGACATCACAAACCTGATGGGATTTGCCTTAGACACGAGACGGACAACATGAGCTTGGAAGTAGTGTTTCATCTTTTGGATAGAGAAAGCCAATGCCAAACATAACTTTTTAATTGGAGAATACTTCAGCTCATTTGGTGTCATCATTCTGCTCAGATAATAAAGTGAGTTTTCTTTTCCTTCACTATTTTCTTAAGCCAATAGTGCTCCAACTGACCTCTCTTGTGCCGCGATGTAGAGTATCAATGGTTTCCCAGGTATGGGTGCCGCAAAAACTGGTGGCTTCATTAGGTATGATTTGATACTCTCAAATACATTACTACAAGTTTGGTCTCATTCAAAGGGAGTTTCCTTCTTTATGAGACGACTAAATGGTTGACATTTTCCAGCCAGGTTTGAGATGAACCTTCTTAAATAAGCTAGCCTTCCTTGAAGGCTTTTTTACTCATGAATATTTTGAGGCTCAGGCATCTTCAAAATTGCATCGAACTTGTCTTGATCAATTTCAATTCCTCGGTGTCGTACAATGAATCCAAGATACTTTCCAGAAGTAACTCCAAAGGCACACTTCAATGGATTCATCCTAAGTTGATATCTTCGAAGTAAATCGAATACCATTCTTAGGTCTTTTAAGTAGTCGTCTTTCTTTATTGACTTCACCACTAGATCATCCACATAGCATTCAACATTTTTATGGAGTACGCCATCAAGGATGTTCTGCATAGCCCTTTGATAAGTGGCACCAGCGTTCTTCAAACCAAAAGGCATTACCTTGTAGCAATAAATACCTTTAGGCGTACAAAATGCAGTGAGTTCTTCATCCTTTGGCGCCATATGGATTTGAATGTAGCCGAATGAACCATCCATGAAGGACATTGCCACATAACCAGTGGTGGCATCAATCATCAACTCTAGTATAGGGATTGGAAAGTCATTCTTAGGGCAGGCGTTCTTGAGATCCAGAAAGTCAACACAAACTCGAATTTGTCCATTCTTCTTCCGTACTGGAACAATACTTGAAATCCACGTGGGATATTTGACTTCACAAATAAATCCCACTTCAATGAGTTTGTTAACTTTATTTTCAATTAATGGAACCAACTCCGGCCTAAAGCGCCTTTGAGCTTGCTTAACAGGACGAGCACCATTCTTGACCGCCAACTGATGGGCTGCTACTTTCGGATCTAAGCCAGGAATTTCCTTATAGCTCCAAGAGAAAACATCTATATATTCTTTGAGTATGTCCATATAAGCGACTTTCTCTTCTACTTCTAGAAACACACTCAGGTAAGTTAGTCTTGGGTATTAATTGGTTCCAAGATTAACTTCCTTCAGGGGATCTATTGTGGCTTTTACTCCTTCTTCAAGTTGTGATGGAGCATCTCCAGCATATTCCTCCTCTTGAGTATCACCATCATTGATGGATATGTGGTGACACCAGAAAGCTTCTTTTATCTCTTCATCAACCTTCATTTGAGACGAGGCCTTATTCTCATTTTGGGTTGTAACATGATATGAGAAGCCAACACTCTCTTCATCTTCTTCTCGTTGATTGGTATAAACCACGGTATGTACTTTTGATTTTAGCACATCATTTCATGAAACTACCAGTTTCGTCTGTCACTTCATTCTAGAAGGAATCAAACTTTGGAAATCCTTTTGTATTTTAAGTGAAGACTGCATCATCGTGCTTTGACGACTCCTCTTACACTTGTTGATTTTCTTCTTATTTAGAGGCCCCAACCTTTCAAACACGGAAGTTCTTGCAGTTAACCCACCAAGTCGGTCAAATACAGAGGGTCTTTTATTAGCAGCAGTAGATTTTGTTCCACGGTAATGTAATTACTGGCTACCCTTCTTATGGAGATACAAATTGGAGGTGGCTGTGTGTATCCTAGGCCTTCACGTGCCTGCCTAGTTTTATCCTCCGATGGAAGTTTGCCCAACCTTGATGGCTCATTAGGATTGTATCCAGCCTTCACAAATAACTTATATGCATTTGGGTCAAAGCCTTCTTTCGTACGCTTCGCAGGGAGTGTCATATCTTGTGGCAGATTTTGAGCCACAGAATCTTCAAGAAGTCTTGAGGATATATTTATTACATCAATCTTACTGATAGGTAAAGTTAACCCCTTCAACACATTATCTTGGGAATCCGATGGGTGATCTTTTTGTTTCCTTACCTTTGGTACGTAACGAAGAATGGGAGTTGCTTTTTTTTTTTTGTAGAAGCGACACCTTCTTTATTTGAAGTGGAGAGAGGCTTCTTGGTGGTGACTTTTTTGATAGTCACCGCGACCTTCTTAGATGCAAGATCATCATACTTGGTTTTGGTGACATCTTCAACCCTTTTCTCATCCACAACATGCTTCTTTAAGTAGAATTTTGCATCGGCAAAATGTGACTCAGCTTCAGTGAATGTCATGTCATCGACAACTATATTTCTTTCCACTTCACCTTCAAGGTACTTCAAGCATTGATAGTAAGAGAACGAGATAATTTTGTTCCCATGCACCCAAGGCATACCAAGCAATATATTGTACGAAGTTTTGGCATCAATCACATGCATCAATGGGTTTGATTGAAAATCATCCATATGAATCCCCAACTTGATACATCCCATGGATCTATGGCCCCCTTGGTTGAAGCCTTGGATCATTATATGTCTTTCGTCCAGTTCGCTAGTAGCGATGCCAAGCTCTTTCATCGTACGTATAGGTAGGATATTAACTCCAGATCCCTCATCTATCAAAATTTTGTTGATCTTCTTTCATAAAATTTGACCCACCATGTATAAAGGACGATTATGTAGGGTTTCACTAAGCAGAAGATCGTTATTTATGAATGTGATTTTTGTATCACACACATGTACCTCTTCGACAAGAGTTTCAACAAGCTTTTCGGAAGGTGAAGGAACCTCCATGGGTAGATTCTCACCCTTTGCCCCCTTTTTGGCGATATTAAAACAAGACGCCTCAAGGTTGACTTGGGCAGTCTTTACACAAAACCAACTCGGTAAGAATTCCTCTAAAGTCATCGGATATCGAGGTTTTTGATGGTGAAGCTCCGTCACCCTCGTCTTCTTTGGGAATCCAACCAACTTCTGTTTCCTTAGTTTCTTTACCATTCTCCTTCTGGTTGGCTGCTCGTACGTCTTCTTTCGTAGACTCATCTTCTTGCATCTACATCTGGTCACCAAAGTCCAACCTTCATCATCGTCTTCGTCAACTAAAGACCTATCAGGCTCTAATATCTTTTCATTATGCTCTTTGAAAAAAATCTGAATTGGGTCGAGCGAGCCAAAAGTGATAGATATTTGATGAGAACTGTCTGTTTCATCGTCGAAGAAGATTTTCTTTTCTTTTGCCAGTTGCATGACTTTATCTTTAAAGACAAAGTATTTCTCCAGAGGATGATTTATGAGCCTATGATATTTGCAATAATTAGGATCATTGGTCCTTCCAGCTTCGTTGGGACACTTCATCTCTGGGATTTCGATGAGCTTATACTGAAGGAGTTCATCGAAAATCTCAGCAACATCAGAATCAAGGAAGGGATATTCCTTTTCTTGCATCTCCTTTAAAGTTTTCTGATTCAGACATGCTCCAGAAGTCGTCTTCACACTTTGCTTCTTACTTACCTTTGTGGTGACCTTCACAGGAGACACATCAACATTCATGGACTCCTTGTTTTTATTTTAGGGAAGAAACTTGCCCCATCTTTTGGGTTCCTGCTTTTCCTTTCCCCTTCGAGGTTCATGAATAGGCCCTCCTTCCTTTCCAGCAGAAGACATGCTCAAATTCATGTCGTGAGCACGGGTAGCTAACTCTTCAAAGGATTTTGGTTTAATTTTTTGCAAAATGTAGAGAAGCCCCCAGTGCATTCCTTGGACGCACATCTCTATTGCAGAAGCTTCACTGAGCCTATCTTTGCAGTTTAGACTTGTATTTCTCCATCGATTGATGAAGTCGATAACTGGATCATCCTTTCTTTTCCAAGTATTTATGAGATCTATCATGCTTAATGTACACCTTGTGCTATAAAACCGATTTAGGAACTCGGGTTCTAATTGCTCCCAACTGTCGATGGAGTTAGGCTCAAGGTCTGTATACCAATCAAAAGTGTTTCCCTTTGGGGAACTAAAAAAATGTTTGACAAGATAGTCACCGTAAGTTCCAGCATTATTACATGTCTCGACAAAGTGTGCGACATGTTATTTTGGGTTACCTTTGCCCTCAAATTGTTGAAATTTGGGGGGTTGGTAGCCAACAAGCATTTTAAGGTTATCTATTCTTGCAGTGTAAGGCTTGGCATATGCAAGGGAAGACTTGGTGACAACATCATACTTTTCTTTGAGGGTCTCTTCAATAAATTCCCTCAACTGCCCAATCAGGATCATTCCCTCAGCAGAAACTTGCACCTCTTTAGTCGATGGTGTTTATTTCACAGGATTTTCTATCTCATGAACCTCGGGAGCTTTTCCCAGCGCATGGCTAGATTCTCTGTCTATCAAGCCTTCCACCCTATCCACTATATTATCAATCCCAGCCTCTTGATTCTGAACATAGTTGGCCAGGCCTTTAATTGCCTTTGTCAGATTCGCAAGCTGCTCCTCCATAGACGAGGGATTAGTTACCATTGCTTGCATGATCACCGAAGACGTCGGAGAGTAACACGGATTACTACATAAGTTGATCTTTGAAATGATTAGCTTATGTGGTGTAAGTGGAGATGACACATTTGTTGAACGACCATCGCTCTTGGCTCTAGAGTATTTGGAACCGGAATTCTCAAGTAGAGCTAGAGTTTTTTTCAGCGATTTGGCCACACTGCTTCTTCCTTCTGAACCACTTGCATTGGACTTTGTTCCTTTCAAGGTTGAAGATCCAAAAACTAGAGTTGGATCGGACAACACTGGATATGTTTGTTATCCTAGCAAGCCTGCCTTGCTTCTTGTGACAGCTCCCAGGGTTCCGAAAGTAACACCAAGGATGCTTTCTACTTCAGCAGAGAACTTTGAATCTGCAGCCTTGGAAGCAGTTGATTGAGAATTGACCTTCTTGGAAGTCATTTCGTTGTTCTTAAACTTTGAAGTATGAAAAGTTGATATGAGAGGTAGAGATCGTCCCACTGGGCGTTCCAGAATTTGTTGAACAGTAAAATTTCAAGACCGGAAAATAAATAATTCAAGACAAGAAAAATATTGCAACAATCGATTTTATTGATTTTAATACGAGTGTTACAATCTCTATGAATCCTCTGATTCGCCTTTTCAAATATAAATTCAAGGGCTTCGAGCTTGATCTTGAATTTGAACTTGATTTCTTGATTTGAGGGACTTGATCTTGACTTGTACTTGAATTCAAGGTCATTTGGGCTTGTTCTTGAATATTACGGTCTTGATCTTGAATCTTGATGAACTTGCTTTGACTACTTGGGCTTTTTAGAGAAATTGCGGAGTTTGATCCACGAGCTTTCTCTTGCTACTTGTTAGAGTTTTGGGTATCCTTTTTTTCTGAATTATGAGACCCCTATTTATAGTTGTAGGAAAGAAAGAGTCATGATGATTATGAACTTTCTTTAACCAATCAGATTTAAGTGATGTGGCACCTTTTTATAGGCTTTTATTTCATGAGCCTGCTACATCATTTTGACATGTGGCCCAGTCCTATTGGCTCCTTCACTTGACTTGGCATGCCACGCCATTTGACACGTGACGCTTATTTAGGCCTTTAGAATATGACAATATCTTGGTCTTAGTAAAGTGGACTCATAATTTGTAGCCCAAATTAATGGACTAACCCAATAAATATTGGGTCTTATTTAAAATCCATACACATTTGGACTTAAATAATTAATTCAATTATATTAATCCGCAATATTTATTTGGGACTAATATATTTTAAATTTAATATAATCCAAATTTTGTACAGATTTAAATTTAATAAAATTGTATCGCCCACAACAATATATATATATAAGAAGAGTAAAGTAGTTGAAGCAGACACGAGGTCGATATGCCTGTTTGTGCTGCTTGTTTCAACTACTTCAATCGTAATTTTACTGTATTATCCCTAATTAATTATTATAATTAAGTCATTTACATATTAAAAAATTAACAATATTTTATTATATATAATAAGAGGGAGTTAAGCAACTGAAGCAGGCACGAGGTCGACATGCCTGTTTCAGCTGCTTCAGTCGTAATTTTGTTGTATCACCCCTAACTCATTATTCTAAGCCATTTATTTATTAGAAAATTAATAATATTTAATAAAAAAAATACTTAAAATAGGTACATTTCTAACATGTCTGCTTAATTAAGTTGCTTCAATCATAATTTTACTATATCACCCCCAATTAATTATTATAAGTCATCTAAGTATTAAAAAATAAATAATATCTAATAAAAAGGTAAAATAGACACAAAATGATATGTAGACATAAATAATTTAGTTGAATATCGAAATTATATTAGTGCCACATAAATTGGGATGTGACAGAAAGACATAAAGTAAAATATATTATTTAAAAATGAAATAAAAAGTATTGTAAATTACAATGATTAAGACCTTATAGAAAATATATATAAAAAGAATTTAAAAAAATTTGATTGACTGTCTAAATTTTATCTGTGTCACATAAACTGGGACAGAGAGAGTATTCATAGCTCATTGAAAAACTATGTAAAAAACATTATGAATCACATAATTAACAACTTAAAAAATTTAAAAGGTATAAAATATTTGGTTGACTCTCGTATGTGTGTGTATATATATATATATATATATATATATAAAGATACAGCTAGTCCAGCTCAAACGGTAGCTGGTAAAGATTCCTCAAATCCGTTAATGCATGTGCATTCCCCAATGAATGTAGAAAAACCTACAATATCGGGTAATGATACAGCTAGTCCAACTCAAACGGTACCTGGTAAAGACTCATCAAATCCATTGACGGCTGGCACTTTGCCAAAAAGTGTAGGGAGAATACTCCCAGCCAGTTTCAAGACCACAGATACCTAAAGTATAGACGAAGGAAGCTCTTCAAAGACTAAGAAAGGTTTTTCCTTAGGAAAAAAGAAAAATGAGAAAAGAAATATAGAAAAAATAGTAGTAGACTCAATAAAAAAATTGTTAGCAGAGCAACTGCCCAAAGAAATAGCAATGAATCTAGAACCACCAAAACTAAGATCCAGAATTCCAAGAGAAGAAACAAGACCACACAGAACAGGAACCTGACTGGGATTATCATACGAAGACAGTGATGAGTATGATCAAGATTACAATTCGGCCATGGATCAATTTGCTCAAGACCCAAATGCAGACGATGATTCAGGAATGGATTTCAACTCAGAAGCGTTACACAATTTGTATACGTAAACAATGACGATATTTATAAAAATACAAAATAAGAGACGTATGCAATGAGATAACATATAAATAAATTGACGGATGGGAGCTAAAGTAAAGACATAGCCATGTGACTGTGGGACCCATCCAACTTGCTAAAGTCTTGACAAAGTTTTATCAAGCACATTAAAGTAAAGATTTGAAGTCCACAAATGCCTATAAATAGCACCTTATGGAAGACTTAAAAAGATATATCTAGAAAGAAGGAAGAGAAAAATCAAGAGTGAGAAAATAGTCTTCTAAAGTTTTGTTGTTCATAAAGTTCTTAGTTTGTTCATCAAAAAAAGAAAGAGAAAAGTGTGTAGTGTATATTAGTCTTTTATTCCTTCATTTTCCGTTAGCCGCTAGCTTTCAGGGGACTCCCGAAAGAGAAACCTCACTTCTTCCTTAAGACATGTAAGTAGTCGTTACATAGATCTTTGTATTTTTCTCCCTAGTATGTAAATTATGTTTGAATTAATGAAGTTCATATTTTCTTTCAGATGTGTTTTTAATATTATAGATCTGGATGACCATGTGGATTACCGCTAGTTTTTCGATCTTGTAAAAATTAGTAAATTACTTATTAGTACATATGTTTAAATATTACAGATTTGGATAGCCGTGTGGATTACCGCCAGTTGTTCGATCTTATAATATCGGTAAATTATTTATAAATATACCCTAGTGTATGGTTATTCTCTCAATGTTTTAGCAGTAACGATGGATTAATCTGTAAATTCCTAGGGATTTGAAAAGTCCAAAGAAGATTAAAAAAGGTCTGTTGTTATTGACCGGGGTGTGATTAAAGAAAATATTGTTATAAAACTAAAACTAAAGAAAAAGAGATGAACATGGTATAAATCAAAAAAAATAATCAAAAAATGCAAAAAAATAATTTATTTTGTTGGGAGAAAATATACTTTGATCTTTATAATTTGTCTACTAAGTGGATTAAGGATAACGAAGGAGGGAGTACTGAGTAGCATTTTACACCATATATAACATATCCGCTTTAACTCTGCTTTATTTTTCATACCTGCTTATCTGCCTTTAATTACTTGTTTCTTGTTTAAATTTCATCATCTATTTTTATTTATTACCGCTTGTTTATTCCTGCTTACTATTTTTATTATCTTATTTTTCTTATTATAATTATAGTTATCTGTCTATTTTTGCTTATTATTATAGTTATCTTATTATTATTCTACTTTGCTTGTTACTATTATAGTTATCTGACTATTATAGCTTATTATTATAGTTATTTGACTATTATAATAGTTTACTTGTTACTATTATAGTTTACTTATTATAGCTTGCTTATTATTGTTATCTGTTTATTATAGCTTGTTTATTATTGTTATTTGAGTTATCTGTTTATTATTGGTATCAGAGCCCTAAGATTCTAGGAGATTTTATTATATAGGTGTCAAGAACTGAGAAAAGAAAATTCAGACCCTACAAACGTCTAATAATATTAGATTCAGAATATTATTGGTCTAATATAATTTTAAAGAAAGAATATATAAAGTTATATAACATCTTACTAAAACAAAGGCAATTAAATATTAAATTATTTGAGTTTTCTCCAAAATCAAGAGAAGAAGTCTGGACAGAACTACAAGAAGTAGATAATAGATTAGGAGAAGTCTGGACCTAAATATTATACAATACAGACAAACTAAGAGTAGACCAAATTTTAAGATAAAAGAATCCTTTTTATTTAGCTTAATGAACACACCTCATAGAAATACAAAATCGTTAGAAGAAATCAAGAATAATTTGTATAGTTTATACTTAGAATATAAAAGACTAAATAATACAAAAGAAGATTCGAGAAAACTAGATAATCTAATTACCATAATATCCGGTTTAGAGTACGAATTGATAAAGCATCTTAAGTCTAGAAATAATAATAAATGAAAAGACATCAATTTGCTAACGATATACGATTCAAATGTTGGTTTTTAAACAAATAAATAAAACAGAGGGCAGACAAAGTAGAACTAAAAATAGTTTTGAGTAATTATTAACTACTATAGAACCCTCACAATCAGAATCATTCAAAGAATATTTAAGTGAAATAAGATGGAATTTACATGGAATTAGAAGCGACATAACATATTACAATAGAAGGATAAATTATCTAAAGAAGCGGTGTAACCTAGTAAATATTCCTTTAGGATAAAAATAAGTAAAAATATATGAAAACGCATCCGTTTGCTAGACAAGTTCAAAGATCATACAATTACTTATATAAAAACTTAAAACATTTTAACCGAATTCTAAAAAAGGAACAAGATTTAATAGAAGAAATAAGAGTAGTAGAATCAATAGATTTGCCTGAAGCTATTATATTTTCATACCGCGAAGAGTTTTTATGTTGTATAGACCACTTATTTCTATTAAAATGTAAATTAGAATAGATTGGATATTGTATAAATTATTGGACTATTAGAATAAAATGAATTAGAGAAGAATGCAATAAAGAGACCTAGTGTAATACCCTGAACTTTCTTTAAGTCAAATCTAGTATCTAGAAAAGTTAGTGATGACTTTCTAAATTATTAATGTTTAAATCAGATATAATTCCCCTAATTTTGACTTTTTATCATGTGAAAAATTGAATTAGCTTTCCAACGATACCAATTTTGTCCAAATTCGATATTGGAGTAAAAAGTTATGAACGTTTTACAGAGAACTGTCGGAACCGCCCAGAAGCAACGGTCAGGCCGGCGGACCGTCGAGCTAGCGACGGACCATCGCCCAATCCGTCGCCACTAAGGCAGTGAACCAAACTTCTAGCCAAGTACGACGGAGGACCGACGGACCGTCTAGCTAGCGATGAACCTTCTCCCAAACCGTCGCAAATAAGGCAAGAAGTTCAGGTTCTGGCCAAGTACGACGGGATGGACCGACGAACCATCGAGCCAGTGATGGACCGTTGCCCAAATCGTTGTCACTTTCGATCAGCGATTTTAAGCCATTTTTAAAATGGTATTTGGGTCTTTTCCACTTGTTTTAAACCCTAATTATACCAGATTAGAGCTCATAACTTTATTATTCATCTATAACACCAAATTAGGGTTTCTCTCAAAGATCAATCCCTAAGAACAAGAAACCCTAGATGTTTAATTCCAAGTCAAGAATTCAAATTTTCCTCTATCAATCTTCAAGATATCATCCACCCAGGTATGTCAAGTGTTGATTCATGAGTTCCTTTCACCCATGAAGCTCAAGAAATCCTATTTGAAATATAAACTTTGGATTCCATGGTATGAATTGAATTATTTCCATGTTTATGTTGTTGTTTGATTTCCAAGTTGAAGTCCTTAATGACTATCATGAAAATATGTTAATATATGGTTGAAATTCTTACATTGGAAGTGTAAAATATTTTCATGAAGTATTATTTCAATATTCATGCCTAAGCCTAAAGATATGCATGCAAGGTAGTTGATAAAATGCCTAAAAGAATAGGAATTATGCCTTACGACTCATTTGTGACCAAAATTGATGAATCTATATTTCTCTCTTATGTTTGATATGACTCCCACGTTATTGTTATGCTTTGTAATGGATTGAAATAATGCTCATGAGATTAGGCTTATGAAATTATGATATGTTTACATGCATTCCTATTCATGTGTAAGCTTATAGCATGCGAATACTTCATGAAAATCACCAATAATTGTACTATGAATTGTTGACTATGGTCATGTGTTAAGAAGTCTCATATCTTGTCAGTTTCATGCTATTGAGTCCTGGGGGTAATTGTACCCAACAATTTAGCCGTATGCCTAGAGCCATTGTTAGTTTCATGATAATCTCAATTATGCCATGATCAGTAGTATTCTCATTCAGTTTCAGAACTTAGTAGAATTCTGTCAGTCACATAACTCAGGTAAACTCAGTAATCTCAGTAATCTCAGTCAGTTATCAGATCTCAGTAATACTCCGTCAGTCAACGGAACTCAATGAGCACAGTCCAGTTCAGTTTAGTTAATCATGTTCAGTGTCCATTCAGATGGGAGTAGGATTCAGCACCGAGTGAGCCCAAGAATGGAAACTCACCTGTTATTAGAGGGTGTGATTCTTAGAAGCAATCCTTGCGCTCCAGAACTATGTAGTCAGTGTAGGTTGAGATATCAAACCTCCTAGAGGAGGGTAGATGAGGTGGCTTAACCTGTTATATAAGGGTCCCACCATTCTTCTTAGAGTACCTGTTAGATGAGGGATCACTCACAGCTTCTCTTTACCAGTGGTGCGGTATTGACACCCTTCTAATTGGGGTTTTGGACCCCAACTCAGCTATAATAGCTTATTAGGGGAATGTCAGTTAAATAACTATTTCCCACAGTTACAGTCTCAGTCTCAGTCTCAGTAATAAAACTCAGATAGTTCTACAGAATTCAAGACTGTCAGATACAGTCACCCAGTTCAGTACAGAACTCAGCTAGTTCCATCAGAAATAAGACTGTCAAACACAGTCATTCAGATAATAGTATATCAGTTATACGAAACTTATGTTATCAGTATTCAGATTCTGTGATGTCATGATCTCAGTTATAGTTCACGTATTCATGCATGTATTCTCACGTTCAGGTTATTCAGTCAGTTAGTATCGTTCATGCATATAAACCCCTTGCATTCAGCCTACCTCATTTCCATACCAGTACATTCAATCGTACTGACGCATTTGTGTTATGGTATTTTTATACCATAGGTTCAGAAGCACGAGCTCCAGAGCATCCTTAGTAAGTCAGACGTTCAGCAGCCAGACTAGTAGTGAGTCCTCATCATTCGAGGATAGCATGATTATTTTATTACTTTATTATTTCAGTAGTCCGAAGTTAGTTGGGGACATGTCCCATCAACTCCACAGTTTTTAGACAGTTTAGAGGCTTCTAAACTATAGCATGTTTAGACAGTTATTTCAGTTTTCTTTTGGTATTGATATACCGTATTTCCAGATGTTATGTTTTAACAGATATGTGAACCTTATGTCCTTTCAGCCTTTTTCCGCATTTATACAGTATATTATGCAGTGCCTAGTTACAGATAACAGTCATGGGTTAGCTTGTGATCCTTCGGGGTCATGAGCACCGTGTAGCATTTTGAGAACCAGATTCGGGGCGTTACAAATAGATTTCTTAAAGAAAATAGAATATCTAGATTTGCAATTAAAAGAAGAGAAGAGACACAGACGAATAAAAGATGATTCATTAATTAAATGTAATTTCAGTAATGGAGAACATATTTTGCATAGAGAAGATTCTCAACTAAATACTATTACAAACTTTATAATAAATCTAGGAGAGAAAGTTCAAAAGAAAAATACTAAAATATTGAAAACCCTAGAGATATTAGAAGACCTACAAAACAAATAAAAGAAATTATTAGGTAAAATAGAATTAAATTTTGATTTCTTCAAAAATCAACAAGCAGAATTAGATAAGAAATTCAAAAATTTAATTAATAAAGACATAGATAACATAGAAAACCAGAAAATAAAGCTAGTATTACAGGAGGTATGAAAAGAAATTAACCAAATAAAAAATATAATACTCTCATGAGTGATATTGTAACGCCCCGAATCTGGTAACTGAAATGCTACATGGTGATCATAACCTCAAAGGATCACAAACTAACCCATGACTGATATCTATACCTGAACACTGCATAATATACTGTATAAATGCAGAAACATGAATTGAAAGTCCATAAGGTTCAATACTGTAACATAATATCTGATAAAATATAACATTCGGGTGGGGTATGAAATACCCAAAACTACTGATCTATCTAACTGAACATGATAGTCTGAAAGCCTCTAAACTATCAGAATAAGGAGTTGATGGGACATGTCCCCAACTAACTCCAACTACTGAAGTAAACTGAAAAACTGAAATAATAAGGTAATCTCATATTCTCGAAGGATGAGGACTCGCTACTGACTCTGACGGCTAAACTGGGATGCTACTGATGTCTTGGATCTCGTGCTTCTAAACCTATGGTATAAGACACCATAGAACAAATATGTCAGTACTTTGAATGTACTGGTATGCAAGTGAGGTAGGCTGAATGCAAAAGGTTTATATGCATAAATAATACTAATTGACTGACTAACATAAACGTGAGAATACATGCATAACTACGTGATTATAACTGAGATCACGATAGGATTGAATACTGAGTTCTGACTGTTGAGTCTACTGATAACATGGATTTACTGATATCTGAGTTTCTAGTACTGGAATATAGAATAACTGTACTACTGGTAGGCTGACAACTGAGTTTACAAACATGGATATCTAAATAATTATTTTTGATAGTTCTGACTATGAAGAACTGATCTGGTTGACTGTACTAGACAGTCCTGAGACTGAATGCTATAACATGAGTTTCGTCTAACTAGTATACTGATACTGAGCGACTGTATCTGACAGTCAAAGTTCTGATAGAACTAGCTGAGTTTTGTACTATACTAGGTTGACTGTATCTGACAGTCCTGAATCTGAAGAACTATCTGAGTTCTTTTACTGAGACTGAGACTGAAACTGAAATTATGAGAGGTAATCATCTAACCGACATGCCCCAAAACTAAACTGGTGGGGTCCAACCTGTAACCCTAGCTGGAAGGGTGTCAATATCGTGCCACGAGTAAAGACAAGATGTGAGGTAACCCTCTCTGATAGGAAACTTTTCCATCAACCCTTCTGTAGGAATAACCCCAAATAAGATGTATTAGTAGCCCTACGCATAGGGGTACATCTTAACCTACATTGGCTACGTAATTCTGGAACGCAAGGATTGCTTCTAAGGATCACACCCTCCACGGAATAACAGGTGAGTCCCAATCCTTGGGTTCACTCGGTGCTGAATCCTACTCCCAACTGAATGGACACCAAACATGATTAACTGAACTGAACTGAACTAATACTAATGGTATTGTTTAGCGGAGCTAAACTGAGTTCACTGAGTTTCGTTGACTGATGTAATGCTACTGAGATCTGAGGATTTACTGTGGGTACTGAAGTTACTGAGATTTACTAGGAATACTGAGGTTATCAAGATTAGTGAGTACTGAGATCAATGAGATTACTGAGATTTCTGAGTTTTTCTGAGTCACATGACTGACTGAGTTCTATAGATCATGGCTTGACTGAGAGTATCGTGCTAACATGACACTAGCTCTAGGAACACAGCTAAATTATTGGGTACAAGTACCCCCAGGACTCGATAGCATGAAACTGACAAAGCATGACTTTCTTGAATATATGATCACATGAACAAGCCATAATATAATAAGTTGGAGAATTCATAAAGTACAAGTTATAAAGCACCACAATGGCCACACATACATTCATAATTCATTGACTAAGGCATTTCATCAAACACTTGACATGTATGAACTTGTACATGAATGAGGATTTCATATTATCATACTAGTAGGGCATTTTTCCTTCACAAAGGCATTTAATAAAACACATGGTGAGTATAGTATATGTAGACAACATCACACAACAAGTAAACATCATGATTCAACTCTAACTTCACCATTCAAGGGTTTAATCATGGATTCACATGAATCTACACCTATACTAATCAATTCCATATGAAATTTATCACCCAACATGGATTAGAATTCAATTAGTCATTATCAACATGAACAAAAGAAAACCCAACATGAAATTCATAAAAATCTATACACTTGAAATTTGAAAAGAGATTCTTGTGTTTCATGGACGAAAGGAGTCAATGAATGAACACTATGCATACCTGGGTTGTGATTTCTTGAAGATCTGTGGAGGAAAACTTGAATCCTTATCTTGGAATTAATCACCTAAGGTTTCTTATTCTTGGGGATTGGTCTTGGAAAGAAACCCTAATTTATTGTTGTGAATGAATAATGAAGGCATAAGCCTTAGTTTGATATTATTAGGGGTGAAAATGGTTGGTAAAAGACCAAAAAGACCCTTTAAAATGACTTAAAAATAACTGAGCGGGATGTGCGACGGTGGGTATGATGGTCCGTCGCTGGGTCGACGGTCCGTCGGTCCTGACCATCGCACCTAGGAAGAAAGGGGGTTCACTATCTCTTTTGCGATGGCCTGAGCAACGGTCCATCGCTAGTTCAATGATCCATCAGCCTATTCCATCACTCCTAGGCAGAGGGTGGTCTCACTTCCTCACTGCGACGGCGTGGGAGATGGTCCATCGCTAGTCCGACGGTCCGTCGGTCTCCACCGTCGCACCTGGGTGATTTTACTACCTTCTGTATTTCGGCCATAACTTTCTCTTCTGATGTCGGATTTTGATGAAATTGGTATCATTGTTAATCTAATTCAATTTCCCACATGGTAAAAAGTGAAAATCTTAAAAATTTCATGTGTACAAAAATGGATTCATCTTTCAAAGTAAGTTTATAACATTCTTGGGACGATGTCAAGCTAGAAAAAATATGGGGTATTACAATATCTCCCCCTTGAGAACATTCGTTCTCGAATGAGACTGAGTAAGAGGGTAGAAGACAACCTGACGTACATACTAAACATGGACGACTGGAGTATGATCTCATGACTGACATGACTGAATGTTCTGATGAACTAGGGTTCTCATAATGAGAATGCATGTCTGATGCATGATTATTTGACTGAACTGATATATGAATGCATGACTGAATATGCAAATACTAATTGATACCAAGTTTGTAATGGAAATCTGAACATGGAACTGAGTAAGTTCAAGGAAAACCCATTACTTAACTGAGAATACTGATGAACCTATGATCATGCTAGGAGCATGCATGAATGGGAACATGAGAACATGACTGAGACTGAAACTTGATACATAAACTGAACTGAGCCCCTAAATACATGGATCACAACTGAAGTTGGAGCTTGAGGGTCAACTTATGAGTACCCCTTACTCCTTACTGAATTCCTTACATGAGAAGAGAGATTGGGATACTTATGTTATGAAAGCTTGGGATTCATAGTGTATCTCTCCCTTGGGACACTAGGTCCCTCTAGGAATGCTGACTTGGCTGAGCTACTAGGGAAACTGAGGCGATGCGTAAGGCACCTAGGAATTGAGTTATAATAATTATCTGAGATCTAAGACTGAGTCATGATACATGAACTGAGTTGAGCTTGCACCTATCTGATTAGTTCATCTTAGAGTGGTTACATTCTTTCATGAGATTTTGGCTAGGGCGCATAGCTGGGGACATGGAAACCAAACTGTACGAATTTATCTATATAAGACAGCTGAGAAAGAAAATCATAACCTGATTAAGATTCGGTAAGATTAATTGAGGCCTATGAATATCATCTAAGATGAAGTAACTAAACCTCATGCACTGCAACTGAGACTACTGAAATATTCACATGGGCGTTGAGCACGAATGCACCAACATACTAATTTATCTGATTAACTAAATTACTGATAGCTAAATACTGAGCACGTGAGATTGGTCTGTACTTATTCTGAATAACTGGACTGAGACTGTAGAATATTATGCATAGAAGGTAATGATTGACTGGTTAATATGAGGTAACTGAGCATGAATAAGAAAAAACTGTATTACCTCGAGAATGCAAGGCTAGACATCTAGGATGATTTGGAAATATTCTGTAGACTGAGGTACTAAAATACTATTGACTGAGTAACTGATAGCTATAGCGTTGGGTAAGCAAGTCTAGAACTGAATTGAGTTTCTGATCTGATTACTAAACTGAAGCTGACATTATAACTAAGACTGTAGTAGAGACTATAACTAAGTCTGTAATTGAGACTCATACAGGTACCGAATGCTAGTAACTGAGGCTTATACTAATACTAACGTACTGAATCCAAATGGTTAAGTAATTGATAATGGATAGCCATGGTCCCGTAGGAATATCTGAGTCCTTTATATAATATAAATTACTAAACTGACATTGTAACTGAGGACTGAGGGACAAACATCAACATCACAGATTTATCAAGGAATCTAAACTGAGAGTATACGTGACATAAGCTGAGTTTGGCTAAGAACTAAGGGTGGAACATGAGTCTTGAGCTGCATGACCTGAGTCTAAAATTTCTGTGTTCACGGGACATGATTTGTAATGCTGAGTGAACTGGAATTCCTCATACTAGGAACTTGAATACACACTATTCTACGAAAAGCGTATGGATACAAGCTGTATTCTTGGAACTAAAATGGGTAGCATGCATAAATATCATGATGACTATAGTACAAAACTTTTCACTAAGGTAGGAATGAGTCGGGAATCGTCTTCCTTTACTGATTATTTACACATACTAGAACTATAATTAGAATCTAAAGGCTTGACTTTCAGACCCTAAAGTTTAACTTCCATGCAAGGTTTCAAGAAAAAAAAGAAACTCATAAATCTGAAGAAGCGTGAACATGTAAATGAGAGATCTGTAACATACCAGTAGCTGCATTAGGAGGACTTTCCTGATTCTGTTGGGACCAAAGTGCATAGAGTCTGTTTGGATGTTGCCCACTGATAGCGCTGTAATTGGTGTCTGTTTGGATGTTGCCCACTGATAGTGCTGGAATTGGTACCCTGTCGTTTCGGGCGATCGAACTGAGCTGAAGAACGACCATGCTGACTTCGAGGATCGAGTTTAGGATAATCTCAGACTTTGTGTCCTACTTCGCCATATCCAAAACACATATTATTGTCGGCTCTACATACACCCTTATGATGCTTACCACACTCTTCTCAAAGCGGATGAGTAAGAATCCTGCTCTCACTACCCTGGGCCTCAGAACTTGATGCCCCATCCCTACAGTCATTTTTGAACTTTTGTACTGGTGTAAAAGATGAAGAGTGAACTGGGGCTGAACATTTCTGACACAGCTGAGAACGATTACCATCCTGCCACCCTGACTGAGCAAAACTATAACTACCTATTCTGGCTCTCTTATTTTCTCTCTCCTTCTTCCTAAGCTTCTGCTTCTCTATCTGTTGGGCATAGACCATAAGCCTAGATATGTACATATCCTTAACCAACATCGCAGTCTTGCACTCCTTAACTACTCTACCTGACACCCCTGATACAAACTTATTCATTCTGGATCTACTGTCTGCTACTAAATGGGGAGCGTACCTGGCTAACTGAGTGACCTTAAGGAAGTATTCTTTCATGCTCATGGTACCTTGTCTGAGATTGATGAACTCTAATACCTTTTCTTCTTTTTTCTTTAGGGGAAAAAATCTATCTAAGAAGGCAGTAGCAAACCCTTCCCACTCTATGGGCTCTGTATCTGTACCTCTGTCTACCTTCCACTTCTTAAACCATGTATGGGCTACGTCTTGTAGCTGATAGGTGGCTAACTCTACACTCTCAATGGAAGTCACTCCCATGATGTCTGTGACTTTCTGAACCTGATCGAGGAACTCCTGTAGATCCCCTCCTGACTTAGAACCAGAGAATAAGAGAGGATTCATTAGGGTAAAGTCCCAAATCCCGGCTACAGCAGAATTTGCCACTAGGTTAACTGGAATAGCAGATGGCCGTTCATTCTGAGCCGCGATTAAATTATCTAGAGTAGTATATGCAGTCCTGAATTCTGCATGAGATACATGCTCATCCAGTGCATCTGGCTGGACGGGCTGAGGCGCTGACTGATTTCCATTTCCTCCTTCGCTAGCACTTTTGATTGGCATGATCTGTAAACAAAGGGAAGGAGCAGATTAGAATAAGAGTTTAACTTTGAGCCTATATCCATTGGCACAACATGAATACTGAAACAAGGGAAACTGTTTCCTAAAACATCTCAAAGCTTCCTGCACAAAAGTGTGGTGTACAACACACCCATGTACAAAACTCTACTAGATGCGGCTTTTCAGACTTCCTAGGACACTGTTGAACCTTAGGCTCTAATACCAAGTTTGTAACTCCCCAAACCTGGTAATCGGAATGCTACATGGTGCTCATGACCCAGAAGGACCACAAACTAACCCATGACTGATATCTGTACCTAAAAACTGCATAATATACTGTATAAATATGGAAACATAAACTAAAAGGCCATAAGGTCCAATATTATAACATAATATATGATAAAATATAACATTCGGGGTGGGGTATGAAATACCCAAAACAACTAAAATAACTAACTGAACATGATAGTCTGAAAGCCTCTAAACTGTCTGAATAAGGAGTTGATGGGACATGTCCCGAACTAACTCCAACTACTGAAGTAAACTGAAAAACTAAAATAATAAGGTAATCATCATATCCTCAAAGGATGAGGACTCACTGCTGACTCTGACGGCTGAACTAGGATGCTACTGATGTCCTGAATCTCATGCTTCTAAACCTATAGTATAAGACACCATAGTGAAAATACGTCAGTACTTTAAATGTACTTGTATGCAAGTGAGGTAGGCTGAATAAAAGGGGTTCATATGAATGAACAATACTAATTGACTAACTAACATGAATGTGAGAATACATGCATGACTATATGACTGTAACTGAGATCGTGATAGGACTGAATATTGAGTTCTGACTGCTGAGTCTACTGATAACATGAATTTACTGATATCTGAGTTTCTAGTACTAGAATACAGAATAACTGTACTAATGATAGGCTGACAACTGAGTTTACTGACATGGATATTTGAACGATTATTTCTGATAGTTCTGACTATGAAGAACTGATCTGGTTGACTGTATCTGATATTCCTGAGTCTGAATGCTGATAAAATAAGTTTCGTATAACTAGTATACTGATACTGAGCGACTGTATCTGAAATTTTAAGTTTTGATAGAACTAGCTGAGTTTTGTACTGTGTTGGGTTGACTGTATCTAATAGTCCTAAATCTGAAGAACTATCTGAGTTCTTTTACTGAGACAGAGACTGAAATTGAAACTATAAGAGTTAATAATCTAACTGACATACCTCAAAACTGAACTGGTGGGGTCCAACCTGTAACCCCAACTGGAAGGGTGTCAATACCGTGCCATGGGTAAAGACAAGCTGTGAGGTAACCTTCTCTGATAGGAAACTTTTCCATCAACCCTCCTATAGGAATAACCCCAAATAAGATGTATTAGTATCCCTACGCATAGGGGTACATCTTAACCTACATTGGCTACGTAATTCTGGAACGCAAGGATTGCTTCTAAGGATCACACCCTCCACTGAATAACAGGTGAGTCCCAATCCTTGGGTTCACTCGGTGCTGAATCCTACTCCCAATTGAATGGACACCAAACATGATTAACTGAATTGTACTGAACTAATACTAATGGTATTGTTTAGCGGAGCTAAACTGAGTTCACTGAGTTTCGTTGACTGACGCAATGCTACTGAGATCTGAGGACTGACTGAGAGTACTGAAGTTACTGAGATTTACTAGGAATACTGAGGTTAACGAGATTACTGAGTACTAAGATCACTGAGATTATAGAGATTTTTGAGTTTTTCTGAGTCACATGACTGACTAAGTTCTATGGATCATGGCTTGACTGAGAGTATCATGCAAACATGACACTGGCTCTAGGCACACAGCTAAATTGTCAGGTACAAGTACCCCTAGGACTCAATAACATGAAACTGACAAAGCATGAATTTCTTAAATACATGATCACATCAACAAGCCATAATATAATAAATTGGACAATTAATAAAGTACAAGTTCTAAAGCACCACAATGTCCTCACATACATTCATAATTCATTGACTAAGGCATTTCATCAAAAACTTGACATGCATGAACTTGTACATGAATGGGGATTTTATATTGTCATACTAGTAGGGCATTTTTCCTTCGAAAAGGCATTTAATCGAACACATGGTGAGCATAGTATATGTAGACAACATCACACAACAAGTAAACATCATGATTCAACTCTAACCTCACCATTCAAGGGTTTAATCATGGATTCACATGAATCTACACCTATACTAATCAATTCCACATGAAATTTATCACCCAACATGGATTAGAATTCAATTAGTCATTATCAACATGAACAAAAGCAAACCCAATATGAAATTATAAAAATCCATACACTTGAACTTTGAAAAGAGATTCTTGGGCTTCATGTACGAAAGGAGTCCATGAATGAACATTATGCATACCTGGGTGGTCATTTCTTGAAGATATGTGGAGGAAAACTTGAATCCTTGGCTTGGAATTAATCACCTAGGGTTTCTTATTCTTGGGGATTGATCTTGGACAGAAACCCTAATTTGTTGTTGTGAATGAATAATTTAGGCATAAGCCTTGGTCTGATCTTATTAGGGGTCAAAACGGGTGGTAAAGGACCAAAAATCCCCTTTAAAATGACTTAAAAATAACTGAGCGGGATGTGCGAAGGTGGGTACGATGGTCCGTCGCTGGGTCGATGGTTCGTCGGTCCTGATCATTGCACCTAGGAAGAAAGGGGGTTTACTGTCTCCTTTGCGACGGCCTGAGTGACGGTCCGTTGGCCTGTGCCGTTGCTCCTAGGCAGAGGGTCGTCTCACTGGCTCACTTCGATAGCGTGGGCAACGGTCCGTCGCTAGTATGAAGGTCCATCGGCCTCCACCGTCGCACCTGGGCGGTTTTATTGCCTTCTGGATTTTGTCCATAACTTTCCTTCCGATGTCGGATTTTTATGAAATTGGTATCGTTGGAAAGTTAATTCAATTTCCCATATGAAAAAAGTGAAAATCTTAAAAATTCCATGTGTACAAAAATGGATTCATCTTTCAAAGTAAGTTTCTAACATTTGTCAAGCTAGGAAAAGTATGGGGTATTACAGATATACTACAAGATAAACTTTATCTAAAATATTACAAAAGGCAGCACTGATTCAACCAAATCCCGAAGGATTATCAAATCATCAACCTCAGGGAAAAGCAGACTCTCTAATTATAAAATAGAATAATATTATAATATTATTACTATTAGAACTTAATAAAAATATAGAAAGAGAAAAACAAAAAGACAGTCAAGATAAAAATATAGAAAAATTAGTAGAACAACTAAAACAGATAAAAATAACTCCCCAAAAAGAAAAAGAAGAAGCTATAAAAACCAAACCAAAAGCATGGACATTTTTTCAACATCCACGAACAGATAAAACAGACCAAGCTTCACCGAAGAAAAACTAACAACCAAAATGTTATCCAAAATCATAAATAGACCAAAAATGATGTCAAGACAACAGCTAGAAGAGATAGTAAGCGTGGACAAAGACATACAGTTTTTACAACAAAACATATTAAAATTATTAAGTGCTAAGACATTATAAAATGAAGGAATATTTTCAATGGCACAATTATATAAACATTACAGGGAAGAGCAATTATGCGTAATTGCAAATGATAGTGCTAGTGTAAATTTAATAAGTCCAGAATCTTTAAGACAGATTACCAAGTTAAACTTGAGCCTCATGCATATGAGACTCAGATTAGTAGGTTTAAAAGGCCTAACTAGAAAAATTCTAGGAACTAAAGTATTAGTTACAATATATGATAATAGATGGTCATACTAAAAAATATCCATAATAGGAATAACAGAAATAGACATGTCGACAAATGGAGGACTTTTTTATTGTTGTCCAGATTATACGATAAATTCTTTAGAATTTGAAAAATATATAAAGAGAGGTAGTCAGACTAAAGGATATGAAGAAATGAATAATGGAAATAATTTATTAATATGTGTAGGATTTATAGGAAAACTTGCCAACAATAGTAGTATAAAATTCAATTTAAAAATAAATGATGTAGTAAGTATAATGGAAAATAAGGGTATTAAATTAATAAAGCCTTTAAAGATAAATTCAGAAGAATACGCAGGATTAGAATGGAATTTAGAAAATTTTAGTAAGAAAGAAATATTAAAACCCACATATTATTTAATGTATACTAATAAGAAAGGAGACACCTCAGTAAGATTTACAGATTATACATATACAAATGAAAGAGAGACAGATGAAGAGGCCGAGACAAGTGAGTATAATGTATACATGAAAATAGAAATAATAGAACAAGATGATTTTGAAGTAAATAAGGCTATAATGAAAGCAGAAGCCCTATACGAAATAAATAGTAATAGCATTTTTAAATGCACAGGCTGTAAATTAGGAAACTTAAAACTTGTAGAAATGAAAGAACATTTTATAAAATATAATTTAAGAACAGATAATTATGGTTATACACATAAAAAGGAACGAAAAGGTGAAGACTCAAAATCGATCTATAGTATAGATGAAAGTATAAAAGAATTTATGGAAAGTGCAACAAGTACTGCAAGTCCTTTCCAGAGAACAACCGGTATGCAAAGAGTACCAGTAACAACAGAAAATTTATCAAGATACAGAGTATTTAGAATAAACCCAAACACTCAAGTTGAGCAAGACATAAAACCTAGAAGGAAAAGAATGCCAATAGAAGAACCCATTAGATTACACAAAGGTGGTAATAAAGGAAAAAATTTAAACTTACTAGCTCATGACCCTCAAGAATGGAATAATGCAATAATGGAATAATGGAAAAATGTAGTTGTAGCAGACTACATACAACATATACAGGGTAATCAAGAACTAGATGAAGAAATTATATATAGATATTTAGAAACATTTCTAGGAAAAAGTACTAAAGCACTATGGGAAACATATAAGACATCATTCCCACAAGATTTTCAAGAATTAATAGAACTAGGTTCAAATCCATACAATTTTGTAAACAAAGTACATACTCTACTAATAGGAGAAGATCCCAATAGTGGATTAGTAGTACTGCAGCAAAAGGACCTAATAAATTTAGAACAACTAAGTATTAATAATTGATCAAGGATTAAAGAATTTCTAAATGACTACTTTTATTATTGTACAATTAATGGGAAATCATTTGATCAGACTTTAGGAGCTAGATTATTTAATAAATTACCAGAGGCTTTAGAAAGAGAGATAGAAGAAAAATGGTCCAAAAGAGAAGTAGTAATACAAAACCCAAACAATCAATGGTCAATAGGACAAAGAATACAACATGTAATAGATATATTACAAGAAAAATGTACAAATATACAGATACAAAAATAATTAAAAAGAAGTGATACAGATTTTTGTAAAAACATATATACTACACAACATTATGACCAAGATTATAAAAAGAAAAAATATAGAAAGGCTTATAAAAAAGACTATCGCCTAAGGAAGAAATATTACTTTGGAAGATCAAACGCAAGAAAGCCATACCTAGATAAGAATAAACATGTAAGAAAATATAATACCGGTAGAACCTACAAAAATAAATTATAATGTTTTACCTGCGGAAGTATAGAGCACTTAGCAAATACTTGTCCAAAAAGAAATAATAATAGATCTAGGACTGCACAATTAATAGAAGATGTAAATGAAAATTAGATAAATGTAGATGAATATATTTCAGAATATGAAAGTATATACTTTATTAGGAGTATGGAAGTTTTTGAAGAGGAAATAAATAAATATAATTCTTCAGATTCTCGAGAAGGGAAATTTATAAATGAAATAGGATTAGAAAAAACGAACTCAGACTATTATAATTTAGTAAATTTGATAGAAGAATGTTAACATGAATTTGAAGAAGGAAAAGGATTAGACAGTAACTAGTGTTGTTTTTGTAAGTGGTTTCGAAGTAAAAACAAAAGGGCAAAATGTAGGAAATGTTACAAGGAAGGATGCATAAAATGTATAGAAAAAACCTCATAAATCTTAGAAACTCCAAAATCAACAAATAATTTAAATAAATTATACAACAAGGAACCAATAAATAGAACAACAGAAGACAAAATATTAGAACTAGAAGAAAAAATAAAAAGATTAGATATAAGAGTATACAGTAAAGAGATAATCAGAGAAGAAGATTTAGTAGAGGTGGAATTATTAAATACATCTGTTGAAAATAATTAAATTAAATAGAAAAAATAAATGAGGATACCATTTGAAGGAATGGTGTGTAATGAAGAAAAAGAATATTAGTACAATCAAAGTTTTAGCAAGAATAAAAATTCAAGACCATGAGTTCCAGACATTAGCTATAGTTGATATAGGGTGTACAAAAAGCATTTTAAATAGTAGAATTTTACCATCAAAATGTAATACCCCAGAAAATTTTTCGTTGAAATTTTGTGCATAAACGTGTTGGGTTCTATTTTCTAGAATGAATTATAAATTTTTCGTGCGAAATGTCTTAGATTATGACCCACCATTGTGTACAGTATCGAATAATCTTTTCAACGATATGTGGATCATTCAAAACGGACACCCGAGCGACGAGTTATGAACATTCCGATCGAATCGTGAATAGTAGTAAACAGTAAAACGTGCAGGAAAAAAAGTACTGAGGCCTGGCGTATTTTTTCTCCATCTTTAGATGATCATAACTGATGATAGGCGAATTTACACGCCTATATCAATATATTTTGCCCATATTTTAGCCTAGTTTTGAGAACAAAGTATATATTTCATGCACTTTTAGTCCTTTTTCCTGTAAATGAGCTAACGAACATGATTAGTAAAGTTTCAGGTATAAATGATGCAGAATTCAGCATTTTATGGCTTACTTGACGCAAAAGAAAGCTCACGAAGGAAGGGAAGGGAGTTTACACGCCTAAGGACCAAAACTGCTGCATGGAAAATCTGTCCCGGGCTAAAATAGCATTTCTGAAGACTTTGGGGATTTGCAGTAACTTAGTTGGATTTGGACAATGATACATTAACCTAGTACAATTGGGTTATGTATTTCATTAGCCTAGTGGGATTTGGTTAGATATTTTATTTATCTAGTAGGATTAGGATATGGGTATTATAAATACCCTATCATGCTAGAGATTTTAAAGAATCGGGGGAGACCACAATACTTCCTTCCATCCCTCTCATCTTCCACTACAAACAATTCTACAACTCTTCTAATCTTTCCATTAATTCTATTTTTCTTCTTCTACTCTTCTATTCTTAAATTCCACAACAAGAGAATCGTTACTTTGCCTAGGAATTCACGCCTCACGCCTACCACCTAAGCTACACGAAATTACTCAATCTTGTGGTATAACAACAATGTCAATCGTGATCTCCTTCGCATTCATGGGTAACTAAACTTCTCTGTTGGGGTTATGGAAGCCGTATGAGATACTATCTATTGCTGTGAGTTTGTGAGTTCGCGACATGTATACTGCTTATATCATTATTCTCTTCATCTTAGTCTACATTCTTTGTGGTTGCAAACGCAAGAATACACCAGTATAACATTTAACTTGTTCGAAAGAAAGGTTATCTGTCTGGAAAAGAGATAATGTCAAGGTAGTAGGGTCACCCCCTAAAATTCCCTACTAAAAAGCTAGTGCCGTAACTGGACTAACCTCTTGGAGAATTCGTACCGTTAGACAGGCTTTAAGCTCGAAAGAGTTAAAGTGAAATAATCCTCGAATAGGTCGAAAGACGCCTGGATTTACCATCGAATACAATTCTCTATAAGCAGTTGCATGTCAGAATTCTACACACTCATAGCCAATAGAGACGTATACCTCAGAAGGTGGACATAACCCCAACGCCTCAATTCTCATTGTTTACAACTTACGTAACAATCTTTCTCTTTTACTTTGCTATTTTCAGCTTTTATTTAATTATTTTGGTGACACATTACAAATCCCCCCTTTTTACGAGACTTGCACCAAAAGTTTAGTAATTTTGCTTACTTGTTGGCCAAGCTATTCCCTGTGGGATCGGCACCCAACCCTGTTGGGTTCTATATTTGCTAACGACCGCTTTACACTCCTACGAGAGCTGTAGATTGAGCGTTATCAAAAATTGGCGCCGTTGCCGGGGAATACAAGTGTCAATCAAGTTCGTGATAATTACTAGACCCTTTGGTCAGAGATTCTCGTACTTTTACGTTTAGTTTTTGTTTTTGTCTACTGCAGGTTTTTATTTTAGTGCATGCCCCATACTCGAAGTTCTGATCAACCGTTATTACCAATCAATCCTGAACCACAACGCATTGGTAGAATGGGAGCACAAGCTGAAATCGCAAGGATGGCTGCTCAACAGGAACAAGCAAGATTGGCTGCTCTTGCCACAACCCAGGTTCAATAGCAGAACATTGATAACCCTGCAAGAGCAACAAATCATGACGATGAGGATTTAGGTGATGACGAATTACTAAACCCAAGGCATGATGCTGAAATCACAACACCTGCCAACAGAAGAGGTCGACAAGCTCGGTATAGACATGATCGCAAACCTATGGAGCCAGCTTTCGACGATGATGATGATGATCTTGATGGTGCCGGAGCCACTGGAGCTATAATTCCACCACCATTAGCGCCCGGAGCCAAGTTCAACACCACAAGCACCATGATTCAGTTATTGCAACTCAAGGGATTGTTTGGTGGACTAGCAGGCGATGATCCGAATATGCATCTCATCAACTTTATTTCTACATGCAAGTCATTTGACAATCCTGGTGTTGGTCAGAATGCAATTCGATTACGTCTATTTCCATTGTCTCTGTCTGGGGAGGCAACACTATGGTTGAATGGGCTGACTCCTGATTCAATTACAAATTGGAGGCAATTGAGAGACGCTTTCCTAGAAAGATTCTTTCCGCCTTCCAAAAGGGCACAATTGAGAGATGAAATCAGCAACTTTCGTCGGCTTCCCACTGAAGCTCTTCATGAAACATGGGAGAGGTTCAAGACAAAGCTAGCGAGATGCCCAAACCATCACATGACTAATGTTCACCTCATGGAGATATTGTATAGAGCCTTGAATTCAATAACTAAGCTAGTGGTGGATAACGCAGCTGGAGGATCTTTTATGGACCTCACCTTTGGTCAAGCAAGCAATATGCTAGATCGCATGACAAAACAAAGTAGAGCTTGGCATACCAGGGATTCCGAGGTAGCAAGCCCCACTTTATCTATAGGCATGACTGCAGACCAAAGAAGAAGACAAGAAGAACTTGATCAAGATTTAGCGCACATGAAAACGCAAGTCGATCTTCTAACAAAGCATTTATTATCAGGGAAGACCGAAAAAGTGAAAGCTGTGGCGCTAAAAGGAAGAGACGAATCTGATTCGGAAGAGGAGGCCAACTACGTGAACAATAAGGGGGGTTTCCATGGGAATACCCAAGGAAACCAAGGTCAGAACTATTATGATAAATCTGGAAGCAAAGACCAAGGTAGTTGGAAGAAAAACAATGAAAAGAGTGGTTTGTACGTTCCCCCTGGTAGACGTGATACCACCACATCTAATTCTGGAAGTATGGAAGACATGATGGCTAAATTATTGAAAGGAGTGGAAGCAACGAGCGCGGGAGTTATTGAGGTAATTAATGATTTGTCCTCCATGAAACAACTAGTTGATTCTCATTCCACTTCAATCAAGCAAATAGAGCAGCAATTGAGCCAACTTTCAGCAGCACTCAATCAAAGAAAGGCTGGCACTTTACCTAGCGATACTGTGCAAAACCCAAGGAATGATGGGTCATGCATGGCCATCACTACCAGAAGTGGTAAGGTGCTGGAACCTTCAGCAAAAGGCAAGCAAGTGGTTGACGAAGTTGCGGACATGGATGATAACGCAAAAGGAGAAGATGCCGCAACAACCAGTCCTGACGTCACGCCCAGTGACGTGCAACCTGAAAAAATGGAAAAACGGAAGCAAGAGGAGAAGAAAACCGTGGAGAGAACACTTCCATACCCACCACCACCTTTTCCCCAAAGACTGAAGAAGGTGGCGGATGACACTAAGTTCAGCAAATTCATGACTATGTTAAAGCAGCTGACCATTAATGTTCCATTGGTGGAGGCACTTGAACAAATGCCTGGGTATGCGAAGTTTATGAAGGATCTTTTGACAAAGAAGAGGGAAGCAATTTATGAGCTGAAAGACGATGTGCATCATTGTAGTGCAATTGCTACCCGATCGATAGTTCAGAAGAAGGCCGACCCCGGAGCTTTCACTATTCCTTGCACCGTCGGATCTTTGAACTTTGCCAAAGCATTATGTGACTTAGGAGCCAGCATCAATTTGATGCCATTATCTATCTATAAAAAGTTAGGGTTGGGTGATCCTACTCCAACCAATATGAGGCTCGTCATGGCAGATAGGTCGGTAAAACGACCTGTTGGTATTCTATGCGATGTCTTGGTAAAATTTTCTTCATTTATCTTTCCAGCAGACTTTGTCATCTTGGATTGTGAAGCAGATTCTGAGGTTCCCATAATCTTGGGGTGCCCTTTCCTTGCTACAGGAAGTGTGCTCATTGATTTGAGAGCTAATGAACTTTCATTCCGAATAAATGACGAAGTGGTTCGTTTTGATGTTTGCAAATCAATGAAGCAACCCAAAGATCTTAGTGTATTTTCGGTGGCTGATGTTTTCTTTGATGATGAGAAAGAACTACTTGAAGAAAAGCATATTATTGATGATCCCTTGGAGGTTGTGCTCATGAATGGAGAGAGTGAAGATGCTGAAAATTCTGAAGAAGCCATTTGTGCTCTATCGGGATTAGGAACATATCGCTATACTCCCAAGAAGCTGGATCTTGATCTCAAGAATCGGCCTACACCACCAGCTAAGCCATCTATTGAAGAGCCACCCACATTAGAATTGAAGGAGCTGCCAAGTCATTTGAAGTACGCATTCTTAGGAAGCGGAAACACTTTTCCAGTCATTGTGGCAGCCGATTTGGGTGAGCGACAAGTTGCAGCTCTTATTGCTATTCTACGCAAGTATATTAGAGTTATTGGATGGACCATTGCGGATATTATTGGTATTCCACCTGGGATTTGTACACAGAAAATTCAGCTTCAAGAAAATTGCACACCCACCATTGAGCATCAAAGGCGTCTAAACCCACCTATGCAAGAAGTGGTGAAGAAAGAGATCATCAAGTGGTTAGATGCAGGAGTTGTGTATCCTATTTTTGATAGTGCATGGGTAAGCCCTGTACAATGTGTTCCTAAGAAAGGAGGTATGACGGTGGTCGTGAATGCAAAGAATGAACTTATTCCACTCAGGCCCGTCACTGGATGGAGAGTATGCATGGACTACCGCAAGCTGAATTCTTGGACACTCAAGGATCACTTCCCAATGCCATTTATGTACCAAATGCTAGATCGATTAGCGGGGAAAGGATGGTTTTGCTTCTTGGATGGTTATTCAGGCTATAATCAGATTTGTATTGCACCCGACGACCAAGAAAAGACAACATTTACATGCCCATATGGTAAGTTTGCCTTCAAACGTATGTCATTCGGGTTATGTAACGCACCAGCCACCTTTCAACGTTGTATGATGTCTATTTTCTCTGATATGGTTGAAGACACTTTGGAGGTATTTATGGACGACTTTTCAGTTGTTGGTGAGTCTTTTGAAGCATGCCTGGCAAACTTGAGCATGGCATTACAAAGATGTGTAGAGTTCAACCTTGTGCTGAATTGGGAGAAGTGCCACTTCATGGTAAAAGAAGGAATCGTTCTTGGGCACAAGATCTCTGAAAGAGGAATAGAGGTTGACCGAGCAAAAATTGAGGTTATTGAGAAGCTACCGCCTCCAATTTTGGTGAAGGGAGTTCGTAGTTTTCTTGGCCATGCTAGTTTCTATCGTAGGTTCATCAAAGACTTCTCCAAAATTACAAGTCCATTGTGCAAACTATTGGAGAAAGATGCAAAGTTTGACTTCAATGACGATTGCTTAAAGGCATTCGAATGCCTTAAAGGAAAACTCATTGAAGCCCCTATTATGGTAGCACCAGATTGGACTCTCCCGTTTGAAGTCATGTGTGATGCTAGTGGTGTAGCCGTTGGTGCTGTTTTTGGTCAGAGAAAGGAGAAATTATTTCATCCTATCTACTATGCGAGTAAGGTCCTAAATGAAGCCCAAAGGAACTACACTATTACTGAACAAGAGCTCCTAGCGGTTGTGTATGCATTTGAGAAGTTTCGTGCCTATCTATTGGGTACTAAGGTGATCGTTCATACAGACCATGCAGCTCTTAGGTATCTAATGACAAAGAAGGATGCAAAACCAAGGTTGATTAGATGGGTATTGCTGCTGCAAGAGTTTGATTTCGAAGTCAAAGATAGACGAGGTTGCGAGAACCAAGTAGCTGATCACCTATCTCGACTTGAGAATGAGCATGTGGCGCAACCTGAAATTCAGATTGATGATGCATTCTCAGACAAAAATATATTAGCGACAACAATGGAGAAATTACCATGGTATGCCGACTTTGCAAATTTCGTGGTGAGTAATGTGATACCTGCCAATTTATCTTACCACCAAAGGAAGAAGTTTATGCATGACGTACAGCACTACTATTGGGATGAGCCTTATTTGTTTCGACGATGTGCGGATGGTATAATTCGACGATGTATATCCCATGAAGAGGTGCCTACTATCTTGGAAGCATGCCACACTTCGCAAGTTGGAGGACATCACGCAGGAAATCGGACGGCCAGAAAAGTATTGCAAAGTGGTTATTATTGGCCTTCGATATTCAGAGATGCCTACGACTATGTTAGAAGGTGTGACCAATGCCAGCGTCAAGGTTCGATTTCAAAACACCATGAAATGCCCATGACCAAAATTCTTGAGGTAGAACTCTTTGATGTGTGGGGTATTGATTTCATGGGTCCATTCGGGAATTCGTTTGGAATGAAGTACATCTTGGTTGCTGTGGATTATGTTTCGAAATGGGTAGAAGCTGTAGCATTGGCCGACAACGAAGGAAAGTGTGTTGTAGCGTTCTTAAAGAAGAATATCTTCTCTCGCTTTGGAGTACCACGTACTATCATAAGTGATGGAGGATCTCACTTCTGCAACAAGCTATTCAAATCAGTTTTGGCCAAGTATGGTGTCAAGCAACATAAGGTAGCTACGCCTTATCATCCCCAAACTAGTGGACAAGTAGAAGTTTCCAATCGCGAGATCAAGCAAATCCTTGCAAAGACGGTTAATGCGAATAGGAAGGATTGGTCTCGAAAGCTAGATGAGGCACTATGGGCGTATAGGACTGCATTCAAGACACCCATTGGCAAGTCTCCTTATCAACTAGTCTATGGGAAGGCTTGTCATCTACCCATCGAGCTCGAACACAAGGCATTGTGGGCATTGAATCAATTAAATTTGAATTGGGATGATGTGAAGAATCTGAGGTTGGAGCAGCTGAACGAACTAGATGAATTCCGTCTCCATGCATATGAAAGGTCAGACCTATACAAGGAGCGGATGAAAAAGTATCATGATCAGCGGATTGTTCGACGAAACTTCCAAAGGGGTGATATGGTACTTCTCTTCAACTCCAGATTGAAGCTCTTCCCAGGTAAGTTAAAGTCTAAGTGGTCAGGTCCATACAAAGTTATCCAAGTCTACTCGTCTGGAGTAGTCGAATTGGAAGACAATAATGGTGTTGTCTTCAAGGTGAATGGCCAACGTGTTAAGCCTTATATCGGTTCTCTTGACTCGATGAATTCTATGTCCATCACTTATCTCGACGAAGTCTAAGTACTCGAGGTAACTATGTTGAGCCACGACAATAAAAAAGGCGCTAGATGGGAGGCAACCCATCGTTTTATCGTTTTATCATTTTTTTTTTACTTGTTTTGCTTTTGATAATGAAAATCCAAAAATAAGAGTCGTACCACGACCAAAACTAAGGCGCTTGGTGGGAGGCAACCCATCGTACTAATCATTTTCATTTGGTTTTAAGCAAAAATAGGTGCAAGAGGTATTCAACGAGGAGATTGATTTCAATTGACGATTTGGACGCATTGTATGGTAAAGTTGGTAAGTTAGGAATAGTGATGCATAAGGCTATGGATTGAGCATTGCTCATGCCAAACTAGGCATCGAGGAAGGCTAGGCCTAGGTAAAACTAGGCCACGAACGATGCACAACCTATCCTATAGCCTAAGGTCTCGGAATCTAGTGTGCTATACACTATGCGCCTCCCATTCCTAAGTGTGATTTTGACTATGCGCCGCCTATGCTATAGCGTTAGGTCTCAGGATCTCATATGCCATAGACTATGCGCCGCATATACCATGACTATGCCGATCATTATGCACCGCATATGTAGCATTTTTATCTCCAAAACCGATTGTAAATGGGTCAAAACCCGACCCATTCTCTTCCTATATAAAGGGGACTTAGTCTTGAAACATAACCACACTAGAAATTAACCTAAAGGCGCCGCATTCCCTCTCCAAACCATCCCAAAATTTTTCTTTTTGCTCTTCCAATTCACAAAACCATCTCCAAAAGCTTCAAGCAAGTAAGTACTCTCTTATTCTTCATTTATTTCTCGTAAGTACTACGTTGCTATGTCTATTATAAATTGCTACATCGTATAAGATTGATTGGTGATGTTCATGTGTTTTGATCGTTGATACAAAATCATGTGAGTAAAACATATACGTAGGAAAATCTTGACTTGTTTCCGACTTGAATTTGGTTTTAATAGCATTGTTATATGATTTGTGGAATTGCTATGGTGACGAACATTGACTATCATGTTATGTTCTTGTTACTTGGATACTTACATGCTAGACTATCCCGTTTATCGGGATAAGCCTTATAGTTGCCTACCGACTTAGGAGGTTGCGATTGTTGAAAACATCCATACCATGTTACAACCCCTATGTAGTAGTGTTGTTATATCTAACATGAAAGTAGTGAAATGGCTGCAAGTAGTAATACATTACTGATTTTCTTGTCGAAATATAATCCTAAAACGTATGTCGACAAAATCTGAGTAATCGACCACTTTCACTTCACTGATTTGTGTCAACAAAACTAAGTGTGGGGTGGTACCCCTACTGCTTGTTTATAGATTGTATCGACTGAGATTGTGCTGCCATTAACACTATTTCTAGTCTCAGGTACAATGGCACCTAAAGCGAGGCAAGGCAAGAAGAAGGCTACCACTTCCCAAAAGGGTAAGAAGAGAGGTAGAAAGGACCAAGGAGAATCATCCTCAACACAACTACCCCGCAGAATGTTTGGAATAAAATGGGTTCTTGAGGAGGAAGCCAAAGAATGGTACAGGAACAACAAAGAAAGAAGATATGTTCACATCGACCTGATCAACAAGGACACCTTAGCGAAGAAGGAGCCGCGTATGTTGGCGAAAATCATGGCATTGAAGCTGGATTTCATCTTCCGCGATATGGGAGAATGTAATCTTGATTTGACAAGAGAGTTTTACGCCAACTGGTCGCCGAAAACAACAGGCAACGAAGTCAAAATTCGGGGCCAAGTGTTACAGCTCAACGCGGACTGGATCAACTCTTTTCTTGGCTTACCTTCGGTCGACCCAGCACCATTCAAAGAGCTGTACAGCAGGCCTCCTTATAGAGAAATTAGACACACACTTTGTGGAAGTAGATCGATGGCAAGGTGGGGTAGACATAAAGACACAGGACGACACAACACCTTCCCCTATGCTTCACTAAATAGGAAAGCAAGAATCTGGATGCGTATTGTCAACTCATGCCTTATTCCTGGGACTCAATACACCAAGATATCAAGAGATAGAGTATGTTTGGTCTATTCTTTGATGACGAATGTCCCTATCAACTTTGGGGCAATCATTCGCTCTACCATGAGGAAGGCCAGACTCCACAAAAGGTCCCACTTCACGTTTGGAAATCTGTTGACAGCAATCTTGCGGAAGGAGGATATCGAAGAGGAACCAGCTGACCACAAACTCCCACATAACCCAAAGAAGGTTGACCTTACTAAGGTCAAAGATGCTGAAACAAATCATGGTGTCAACCTTACTACTGCGGAAAGACATGCTCATGATGAGAGTTTCTTCCGTCATCTTTATGGCATGACACGATTTACTATGATAAGTGGTGGACGTGTTCCAACTGCTGCAGAGCTCCAACAGCTGGACCACAACTATCCCATGAACATGCATGCACGGGAGATGTGTGGAGTGGGCGTATACTTTGAGGAACCTCTAGATGATGATGTGCCGACTGATGACGATCGACGCTTGCCAGACTCTGACGAGGAGGAGAACTCTGACGACGACTCTTATGATGATTCCGACGAAGGGGGTATGACCCCCGACATTGAGGAAGAGTCCGACTAACCAGGTTCCTCGTATTTATTTTCCACTGAGGGCAATGTCCCGTTTAAGTGTGGGGTGGCGGTATCGTATGCTATACTTCTCTATCGCATCTATGTTTGTTTATTTTTTTGTTGTTTTTTTGTTGTTTTTTTTTTCGTGTTTTAGTTTTTTTGTTTTTGTTGTTTTTTCTAGCTTCGCATGAAATTATTTTGATAGGCAGCATGAGATTATAACAAGAGTATGTGCTACAATTGTGACTATTGAGACGTTTAGGCTCTAGTTGTGACTCATTATGTGATATTGTGTGGTTCAATTCCTTCACTTGTTGGGTCGAGAGTCAATATTACTTCCAAGCAAGTCGACTATGTGCCTTGTGTGTGTGAGATAATCGTATATTCTATGTGTGTGGCTGATGCTAGAACTTGCCTGGTATGTATGCAAAGCGAAAATAAGGAGTGTAAGTTTAGGATATGATTTAGGCATTTCTTTGGCAACCTATATTTGTTTACCTTCAGTTTTACCTACCCATGGACATCATCCTAGTTAAACCCTTTTGAGCCTTTAGCCTATTTTTTTGACAACCTTGTATGTAAGCCTAATCCATTTTTTTTCAAGACCGTAATTTGATCCAAATTCCTAAGTGCTTTAAAGTGAAAAATTCATGTGACAACATAAGAGGAAATTGGGTGAGTATGATGCTATAAATTGTAATGGTGCTTGAATGTGTTATGAAAAAAAAAAGTGCTATCATAAGAAGTATGTTGTGAAAAGAAAAAGGAAAAGAAAGCTGAAAAGCGAGTTGTGCTTAAAATTGAAAAACAAAAGAGGAGAACAAGGGTGGTAGAATAAAAGAAAGAAAGGTTGAAAGAAAAAAAAAGTGTCAATGATACAAAGTGATGTATTAAAGCGCTTAGGAACTTAGTCACTATTCCTGGCCAAAATAGTCCTACCCGTCCCTTAGCCTACATTACAACCATCAAAAGACCTACTTGATCCTAAGCTTAGCATTCTGACATTTAGTAGAGTATTACATTAAGGGCAAGCCTATGGTCATCAGTTGCTACATATGAATTCTTTGTGAGAGTGAGAGCAAGGACATTTTGATACCCATGTTTGAACTTGTGAGTGATTATGGGTACTATAGTGTGAGACACACATGGTTGATGAGTTTTGGGTAGTTATATATGATTCCTTGTACCTTAACGTTTGCATGCGAGTTGATCACCATCACGAGACTATGCTAGAGGTTAAATTGTTTCTATCTATAATCGAAAAGCTACTCTTTGTTGATAATTGTTGTGCTTGTCTTGACAAATGTTTTGTGTTGTTGCTGTGAAACCCTAAGTTGATATTTAGAAGGACATGGTATTTCGTTCGAGGACGAACAAAGCTTCAAGTGTGGGGTGTTGATGATAGGCGAATTTACACGCCTATATCAATATATTTTGCCCATATTTTAGCCTAGTTTTGAGAACAAAGTATATATTTCATGCACTTTTAGTCCTTTTTCCTGTAAATGAGCTAACAAACATGATTAGTAAAGTTTCAGGTATAAATGATGCAGAATTCAGCATTTTATGGCTTACTTGATGCAAAAGAAAGCTCACGAAGGAAGGGAAGGGAGTTTACACGCCTAAGGACCAAAACTGCTGCATGGAAAATCTGTCCCGGGCTAAAACAGCATTTCTGAAGACTTTGGGGATTTGCAGTAACTTAGTTGGATTTGGACAATGATACATTAACCTAGTACAATTGGGTTATGTATTTCATTAGCCTAGTAGGATTTGGTTAGATATTTTATTTATCTAGTAGGATTAGGATATGGGTATTATAAATACCCTATCATGCTAGAGATTTTAAAGAATCGGGGGAGACCACAATACTTCCTTCCATCCCTCTCATCTTCCACTACAAACAATTCTACAACTCTTTTAATCTTTCCATTAATTCTATTTTTCTTCTTCTACTCTTCTATTCTTAAATTCCACAACAAGAGAATCGTTACTTTGCCTAGGAATTCACGCCTCACGCCTACCACCTAAGCTACACGAAATTACTCAATCTTGTGGTATAACAACAATGTCAATCGTGATCTCCTTCGCATTCATGGGTAACTAAACTTCTCTGTTGGGGTTATGGAAGCCGTATGAGATACTATCTATTGCTGTGAGTTTGTGAGTTCGCGACACGTATACTGCTTATATCATTATTCTCTTCATCTTAGTCTACATTCTTTGTGGTTGCAAATGCAAGAATACGCCAGTATAACATTTAACTTGTTCGAAAGAAAGGTTATCTGTCTGGAAAAGAGATAATGTCAAGGTAGTAGGGTCACCCCCTAAAATTCCCTACTAAAAAGCTAGTGCCGTAACTGGACTAACCTATTGGAGAATTCGTACCGTTAGACACGCTTTAAGCTCGAAAGAGTTAAAGTGAAATAATCCTCGAATAGGTCGAAAGACACCTGGATTTACCATCGAATACAATTCTCTATAAGCAGTTGCATGTCAGAATTCTACACACTCATAGCCAATAGAGACGTATACCTCAGAAGGTGGACATAACCCCAACGCCTCAATTCTCATTGTTTACAACTTACGTAACAATCTTTCTCTTTTACTTTGCTATTTTCAGCTTTTATTTAATTATTTTGGTGACACATTACAAATCCCCCCTTTTTACGAGACTTGCACCAAAAGTTTAATAATTTTGCTTACTTGTTGGCCAAGCTATTCCCTGTGGGATCGACACCAAACCCTGTTGGGTTCTATATTTGCTAACGACCGCTTTACACTCCTACGAGAGCTGTAGATTGAGCGTTATCAATAACTCCTTATACATAATGATCTGGGTGATATACTATATATCAACGGAAAGCTTTGCGAGTCCTCTTTCCGATGAAATTGGTTTCATCCAATTTGTCTATCGAAGAAAAAAGTTATGGTCGATCAAATTCAGCCTATCAAAAGTGAATTTTTGGGTCAACTTCAAACGATCATAACTCCTCGTACACAATGATATGGGTGAGATATTATATATCAACGGAAATATATTAGAGTCCTCTTTCTAATGAAATTAGTTTCATCCAATTTGGATAGCAGAGTAAAACATTATGGTTGATCTACTTCAGACTATCAAAACAGTCCACCAAAGGACAGATTCGAGAATTATTTGATTTTTAGAGGCGGTTTGGTCATTCCCCCTCACCCCAAATCCGTCCAAACCCTATATTAAAGCCTATTAGAAGCATTATATGTTATATTTCATCAAATTCCCTCAAAAATAAAACCCTACGCTCCTACATCCAACTTTAAGAACCTCCAAAGTTCACCATTAATTCTGCAAATTTATTCAAGATTCCAAGTTCCTAGTTCAAGAACTCCAAGAACCATCATTCAAAGGCACGATTAACATCTCAAAAATAAATATCGATCTAAAGTTCATCATTCAAGGTATGTGGGATTTTTCAACAAGAACTCTCTTTCGTTCTTGTGCCCAAAAGTAATTTTCCTTACAAAGGCATGATTTTTATTTGATTTTTTTTATGAATTTGAAGTATGAACCCATATCTTATGATGATTATTATGAAATCTTGATGTTTATGATTTTGAAAGATGAATTTACATGTGTGGTGATATAAAGCATGAATCTTGAATGATATTTACTATGATTTTGATATTTGGGTCTTGAACCCCATTTGAAATTGTGTCTTTGAGAAAATGTGTGCTATATGCACGTTGATGTTGAATATTTGAGATGTTTTTAATGATTTGACCTTTTGGTCGTGAATGAGTTATTTTGAACTCTACTGTGAAAGAAATCCACGTTTTTATTGATTATGATAAAGGGGTAGAAAATTGGCTCCCGATAAAAATTATTGAAGTGTTTATTATGGATTTTCTTTAATGTGAGCCTGAGGTTGATTTAAATTTCTGAGCTAAGTCCGAGAGTAATCTTTAGCACCGAGTGGGAGGTATAAAGTAACCTTACTTCCCTAGAACTACGTGCCCCCATAGGATGTGAGCCTGAGGCTGATTTATATAGTGATCACTAGTGTTTTTGAATTGATACTGGAAGTCCTACTCTGATGGCAAGGATAGGACGGCTCTCCCCAACATGGGTTGTACGTTGGACTCCATGTAGCTCACATGGTTTATGTCGTTTATAGGATCTCCCAAAGTATGTGTGTGTTTCCTTGTGTCTATGGTGAACGGTGAAGTGATTTGAAAGTGGAATTGTGAAAGTTATTCTTTCGAAAGATTTAAATGATATTTACATTATGAGAATTGATATTCTTGATGAACTGAAAGTGATTGACAAATTATATGATGACTCACATGTGTTATTATACTTATTTCATCCTCTCATGATTATGATGATTTTCTTCGGGCTATGTGAGCCTTTCATACATCTTGCATATTTCTTATAAATATTTATGATGATGATGTTTATACAACTGCATTCACCCCCATATGCTCGGTATTTTTCCATGGTACTGACCCACATATTCGTATGTGGGCTACATTTTCTCGGAATGTAGGTACAAGGTATAGTTGCACCTTCGGATCCAGTCAGTTCGTGGTATCCAGTCAGTAGGTGATGAGTTCTATTGATTCAAGGGCTTGGGTTAGTTATGCAGAGTTTATAGTGTTGTATTTTCTTTATTCAGTCATATTGAGTTGGGGTAGTCGAGAGTCATGACCCGGCTACCTACAGTCAGTACTAGTAGAGGCTTTATAGACAGTCAGTAGAAGTTAATGTATTTTGTTTCAATTTTGGTTGTAAAGGCAGAATTATAATCCTGTAAAATTCCATTTTTGTATCGATCAAATTTAGAAAAGAGTAAATTTCTGCAGATTTGTATGGATTTGTATTTTTATTCAGTTTCTTATGAGTTATGCCAGTAGAAGGGTTAGCTTGGGGTCACTTGTGACCCTAAGCACCGTGTGACATCTCGGGACCCGATTTCAGGGCGTTACACAAAATTAATTAAAAAATTTCCAAAATTTCAACAATACATGCAAATGGACGAAACCTATAATACCTATACAGATTATATTCCAAAGGTAAAAGTAAGCTTTATCAATACTTGTGAAAAGTTTTATCATCCATCATACATACTCACTGAAATTCTAGTTAGAGACTTAAACATAACGGCAGACTTTGTGTTAGGATTAGATTTCATGATACAAAATAATGGAGGATGTTTTGTTACCAAAAATTGGGTAATTTTCGCAAGTAATATTACTCACTCACCAGTACAGACACAACCCCTGCTAACTAAATATCATTTCCTTAAATATAAGACAGAAGAAAGAATCGAAAGCTCAAATAATCAAATAAAACTGGAAAAAACTCTAGAACGTGATAAAGGAGAAAATTGTACTTGTAATAATAAGGTAACAATGTATGAAGACTTACAAGATCTATTAATATTAGAAGAAATAGAAAAAGACTATACATTAATAGAACTACAAACAGAATTATACAATTTTAGGAAAGGTATGCAACAGATAGGAGTAATCAAAGATCAAAAAGACTTAGATAAAATAATACAAATCCTAGACAAACTATAGATAATTGGAGAGAAACCCTTGCAATATTGGGACTCCAATCAAATTACCTGCAAATTGGAAATAATTAATCCAGAATATACAATAAAAACAGCATCTATAGAAGCTGCAAATGAAGAACTTAAAGACTTTAAAATACAAATAAAAGAGCTACTAAAATGTAACGCCCCGATTCTGGTACCCCAGATGCTACACAGTGCTCATAATCTCAAAGGACCACAAGCTAACCCTTGACTGATATCAGTAATTGAGAACTGAATAATACACTGTAAAAATATGAAAAACTTGCCATAAGGTTCAAATATCTGAAATACAATTGAAAATTGAATACTGATACATCTGTCTGAAAAGCCTCTAAACTGTCTGCACTGTGGAGTTGATGGGAAAGGTCCCCAACTAACTCCATCTACTAAAATCCTAAATCTAGTGCAATAATAAAATAAAAAAATTTCTCGAATGATGAGGAATCACTGCTACGTCTACTACTGACTAAATCTGAACTGCTAAAGGTACTCTGAATCTCGTTGTGATTAGATAGCCCAAATTACACCTCTCTTACAAGAGAGTAAGCGATCGTTGTCAAATAAATAACCCAACTAGGTTAGGGTCGAATCCCACAGGGGATATGGTGATAATTAAGTTGTATCAAGATTAGTTGACTTTTAATTGCGTGTTTCCGTAAAATAAATAGGGGGGATTTGATTCAGTTCACAAATTAATGGTTTCAGTTTACCAAGATAAAATATGTGTAGAAGTATTCAAATTCAGAGAAATAGAAGGCTAGGGTTATGTCCACCTTGTAGTTTTCAATACTTTCTAACTATGGGCTTTACGAATTCATACATGCTTCGTGCTTACAGAGAAACGTATTGTATTTAATAACATAATCCTAGTGTTTCTCAACCATCAAGGACTAATTCACTTTAGTTCTCTCGAATCAAAAGTGTTTACCAAAAACAATACGAAATCTCCAAGTAGTTAATCCTGCTAAGGCATTAACATAAGAAATAGGGGTTGGGAATCCTATTTTCTTGTCACTACTCTCTTTTCTGAACATCAACCTTTCTTTCGAACAAGTTGCATTTTAAGGCATATTCTCTATGTTTGCAACCATGAGAATTCAAGATAAGCAAAGAGAGTATGATGTAAACAAATCAATGCATAATGAATTCAAAACCCAAAGTGAAAGATTGTATGCTACAAGGCTTCCATAACCCTAACTAATAAACTTAGCTACTCATGAATAAAACGAAAATCACAATAGAAATATTCATCATACCAAAAACAAGAAAATGATCTTGGTGTGCGAATTGTGAGAACAAGAGAAAAAAGTTTTTCTCTCTCCAAGCTAAGCCGACACCCTCCCTCTTCAAAAACTAATACAGAATAATGAATAATGACTAAAAATTCAGCATTAAGCCTTTTAATAATATTTTCTCTCATAATTGCCTTCTAAGTCCCTGAACTAATTATAAATGACAAACTAGTCTTGGACATAGTTTCTAGGCGCCACATTTGGTCCAGACTGCTACTCTCTCTTGTGTCATATGCGATCCGCATTCCATAGTCCTATTATTTCTTCATCTACTTCATTAATACCTAAAATTATGCTAATCACATCGGTTAGCTCAATTACATAGAAGTAGAGTAAAAACATAAGAAACTAGGCACTTTGTTCTCTAAACTTAGCTAAAATTTTGATAAGTTATGGTGCTTAGGCGTATAAATACACCCAAGTTCACCACCCTACACTTAAAGCTTTGTTCATCCTCGAACAACATATCCATTTATGCATACTACACAAGTCTTAGCACCCATAAAGGAAGACAAGGTGCTCAAATAGGCTCACACAATAATTATGAACAAGAAGTAGATTCAGGAATCATTATTAGAGACAACCTACCCTCAAGAATAGACTCATTAAGTTGACAAATTCATGCATACCATTTAAGCAAAGAAATCATATAAATTACTTAACCTTCATCAACCATGTCCCCTCACAACAAGAAAGCTACCCATAATCACTCACAATTATGTAATTTCTAACAAAATGGGTATAAGAATTAAGTTGCACTCACTCTCACAAAGAATTCTCAAATTACAACTGATGACCATATGCTTGCCCTTGGTGTAATACTCCACTAATATCAGAATGCTAAGATTAGGATCAAATATGTCTTTTACGGGTTGTAATGCAGGCTAAAGGATGGGTAGGAACTATTTTGGCTAGAAATAGTGACTATCTTCCCTAAGCTCTTTAATACACTACATTATGCAATTAAGACCAATCTCTAACAACCAATTTCCACTTCTGCTATCTTCACAGATTTTCTTTTCACCCCAACTCGTTAAGCTCAATTAATAACACTATGGTGGGAGTATGCAACCCTTTTAAATATTTTTTTTGCACCCTTTTCATGTTACACACCCCTATAATAGCCACCCTCAACTTAAGCGATTTGCCTTAGTTGAGGTGCACAATGTCCAAGAAGGACCAGGGCCAAAACAGGTTCATTGTAACATGTCCAGGATAAAATTTAGAACTTTTTCAACAATTTTCGCTACTCCCAACCACATTAATTTCACACGCCAATAAATAGATTTTGGGGCATCAATTTCACCTTTTTCCTCTTATTGTCAAACTACTAACTTAAATTGATTTTACATTAAAGTGCTTAGGAGCTTTTGGATCAAATTACGGTCTATTAAAGAATGGATTAGGCTACATATGAGGCTAACAAAATAACAAGCTAAAGGCTCAACAGGGCTAGCTAAGATAATGTACAAAGGCAGGTCAAAAGAAGGTATGAACAATGGCTATCAAAGAAATGCCTAAATCATCTCCCAAACTCACAATCTTTATTTCGCTTTGCACACACACCAGGCAAGTCCTAGCATCAGTTGCAATAAGGAATATACAACAATTTTACACACTCATGGCACATGGTCAACTCAATTAAGAGCATTATAGATTCTCGACCCAACAATTACATGAATTCAAATAAAACCAACAATCACAACAAGAGTCACAACTAGAGCCTAGGTGTTTCAAACATAATGATCCATCACATACTTATGTTATAATGTCATGTGATCTACAAGAACAGTTACATGTAATTAAATGACTAATTTTCTCTTAAGATGGTCGTCATCCATTCATCATCGAGAAAAGCACCTAATTATGACTAAATAGAATAAACATCTAACGAGAAACAAAATAAACAAAATAACTAATCCTATCACAGAAGAATGCTAAGGAGAAGGTATTATTTTCTTACAAAACAAGCAACAAAGTAACCAGCCACCCCATACTCAATCTCAGAACTGTCCCCAGTGCAAATAACAAGATAAAGAACCTGGCTAGTAGTACTCTTCATCCACATTAGGAGTCATGCCACCTACATTGAGATCATCATTAGAGCTATTTTTCTTGTGTTCATCATATCATCCACGCCAGCCACACATAATGAAACTAACTATATTTAAGATGAGGGTGGTGAAACACACGTAATTTATTTGTATTAATCAATTAAGTGTTGTTACCAGGTACTCAGACTTCGCCGACATACACTTTGACATGGTGCATCAACACTAGTTACAATATAATTCACTCACTTCAATTCCCCCAATTCTATTTCAATGAAGTATTTTTTTAACAAAATCATGCCCTACACTGTCAATCATATCAAAATATACAAAACACCATTACTTTCACAACATCGCCATGGAAAGAATTAAATTCGTAATCCTTAAGAAATCAATTAGCTATAACATAGAGTCATAATAACTAAGAATTAAGAAAGTAAAACTTACTTTGAAGATGGAAGATTAGTGAAGGACAAAGAAAAAGGTGGGAGCTCAATATTGTACGGATTAAGGGTGAAATAAGGATGAATTTGGGCATTTAGGGTGTGGATTCTATTAAAGGGTAAAATTCGGATTGCATTAACCCAATTAGAAGTCGAGTACTAAGCTAAATTGGGAAGGGTATGGGACACACAAGAGAAGTCAAATGTTTAAGTGTGCACCGCATAAGGTATCACACACATTAAGGTGTGTGGCGCATTGGGTATCGCACAAGTGAGGCAGTGGGCATATGCGTTTAAGTGTGCGTCACACAGGTTATTGCACAAGGGTAAGTGTGTGTCGCACAAGGTATCACATAGATTAGGTTGTGCGCCACATTGGTTATCTCACAAGTGAAACAGTGAGGGTGTGCAGTTGGGTGTGCGACACACAAGCCATCGCCAAAGTTAAAGTGTGTGACGCATAAGTTATAGCATACGTGAGGGTGATCTTAGGCTATGTCTTAGGCGACGCCTTTGCCATGGCCTATGTAATCTTGGGCATGACATACCCTGTATTACACTTAAACTTAGTCGCCATGCACCCCATTCTTCATATAAAGCATTGAGAAAGGTCTGTACCGTGGGGGCTTCGCCCCCGCACCCCCATCAAGGTTAGTGGTGGCCTTTGGGATCCGGGCATAACTCTAACACGAATCATACTTAAGACTTACACATTTGACCACTCCAACTTACCTATAATATTGTAATACCCCAAAAAAAAAATTTCGTTGAAATTTTGTGCGTAAACGTGTCGGGATCCTATCCTCGAGAATGATTTATAATTTTTTTGTGTGTCATTTCTTGGATTTCGACCCACCATTTCGTAGAGCATAGAATAATCTTTCCAACGATATGTGTATCACCCAAAACGGACACTTGACCGATGAGTTACGACCATTCCGATCAAACTACGACCAATTCCGATCGAACTGTGAACAGTAAAATGTGTAGGAAAAAATACTGCAGCCAGGCAATTTTTTTGGTCAACTTCAAATGATTATAACTCCTCGTACATAATTATCTGGGTGAGATACCATATATCAACGGAAATCTCTGCGAGTCCTCTTTCCAATGAAATTGGTTTCATTCAATTTGAATATTGGAGTAAAATGTTATGGTCGATCTAGTTCAGCCTATCAAAACAGTCCCCCATGGACAGATTCGGGTTTTATTTGTTTCTTAGGGGCATTTTGGTCTTTCACTACTCTTTTAAACCTCTATAAATACCCCATTCAGCTGAGAACTTGTATTATTTTCCTCTTATTTCTCTTATATATATATATATATATAGGGTTAGGGTTAGGGTTTTGAATTGGGAGAAATTAATTGGAGGCTTTGATTCAAGAATTCCTTCCGTCAATCTCTTTCGGCTACGGAGTCTAAGGTATGCAAGTGTTTATTTATGGATAACTTCCGTCCATAAAGCCCAAGAATCCTATTTTTCAAAATATGAACTTGTGGTTTCTATGTGTTGATAGAATTTAATTGATGACAATATTATATTGTGACTTCTAAATTGATAGCATGAATATTATTGTGGTGTGTGTGATTGGAATTTATGTTCTTATTGTGGATGAGATATTGGGACATAATTGTTATGAAATGGGGAAGTTGATGCATATGATGTGAATGAAATGTTAAGTATGTTGTTTATGAAATGGAGAGATTGTGTTGAGTGATTCGAAAATATATATAAGTTTGTGATTTTAATGCTTTGTGTAGAATTAAGTTGATGTTAATATTGTGGCATGGTTGAATAGAAATTATGTTCATGATGCGAATATGTGTTGTGACCTTCAAGTTAAGGTCTTGAATATTGTTAGCACGTGTTGTGGATTTAATTCAATGTGCATGATATAGAAGGATGATTGGAGCATGTTTGTTTATGGATTGGAGGAATTGTGTTGAATTTATGAGATCATGATAATTAGAGTAGCGAATTGTTGTGACGCCAAGACGAGTGATATTGAGGTAATTGTGTTTTCCATGTGTTGTACTATGTTTATACCATGATGTATCCGCGTGTGAGGAATTGGTTAATAGAGTTATGATTCTTGGTAGTAGTAAGTATTGGGAGATTATGTTATGCATGTTATGTGTTCATCGAAATGTCGATGTGAATGAGGTTGTATCATTACGAGATATTGTCATGAAATCCCTATGGTACATAAATCTAAGGATGAAAAGGGTGGATGGAATCTTGGTATGGTTGTGTGACATTATGGTGGTATGAGGTGTTAATGAATGCATGGTGCATGATGGCCTATGGGAATGTGAGTATGCATTGTTGTATACTATGTATTACTTATGTTATTGATTGTTGGGGGTATGTATGCCCGAAATAGTCTGCTAGTCTAGAGCTGAGTCAGTTCCGCGATAATCTTAGTCGTGCTAAGATCGATGAATTTCCGATGATTTGAGAACTTAAAATAAATTCTGTGAGAACTTAGTATGTGGGGTTTTGAACAAGAATATCTTTTCATTCTTTTGCCCAAAGAATTGATTTTATCATTGGAATTTCATGATTTTGTAAAGTGGGTAAATACCCAAGATGTTTAAATGACGAATTATGAGGTTATGAAAATATAAATTGTTTAAGCTTTGATATACATGATTACTTTATTATTCTCAAGTTATGATTTGATATGGTGAATTTCATATTTCTACCATGAGTTGATATTTCAAGATATGATTTATGGAACTTTGAATCGTCCAATATTGGTATACATAATAACCTTATTATTTTGTTTTCTTGAATTGAGATTTTATGCTATAAATTGCATACCACTACTATGAAATTATTTTTTTGAGGATTCTTGATATAAGAGCCATGATTTGAGTTACATTACGACATACAAAATCTTACTATGATTTGAAGATCTTAAATGCTTTTTAAAAGTTATTGTCATGATTTGAATATTGAAATAAAAGAATGATCATTTGAGAATATTGATTTGCATCCGCAGAGTCATGATGATTTATATTGATTTTAAGTTCGCAGAGACGAAATGATTTTGTTATTGATACCATGTTGATGTTGAGGAAAATTAAAATATTTTAAGCTAAAATGTGTTGAGTTAGGAATCCACAAATTGATATGATTTGATAAATGAGAAAGAGATTTGATTTGGTCTTTATGATAGACCCTTGTGGTGTTGTGGTGGATTTCCTAACGCGTTCTGAGCTAGTCGGGGAGTATTACTTAGCACCGAGAGGGAAATTTAGTATTTCCCCAAACCTATGTGCCACCGTAGGGTTGTTGATGATGATATTGTTGGCCAGAGAGCCGAATTGTGATTATGAAAGCTTTAAGGTTGTACTCCCTGGCAAGAGTACAACACTTCCGCCAATGGGAGTTCTCTTCCTAGGAGGGAAAATGTTGGTATTCCACGCGGCTCACGTGGGGTTGTCGGTTATAGAAAATTCCCCTGTCCATAAGAGTATGTTTCTTGAACTATCGAGTCGCTCTGAGTCTTGAGTTGATGAGTTTGGATGTCTATGATGAGTCATAAGAATTTATGATGACTATTGATGATTTATGGGATTTTACTTATGTTTTCCTCTCTATAATATTATGAGAAGTATGGATAGTGAAATTCAAGCCATGTGAGTCTTCATTTTTCGTACGCATGTTTTATGAAATCAAAGATATTATTCAAATTATTGCGTGCACCCCCACATATTCAGTTGCTTATGAGGAGTCATGGTGAGTTATGTAACTACTTCCCACGATTTCTGTGTCAGTATAAATCTTCAGGATTCAGGGGTGGGAGTGTATTCGATTGATCAGTGTTGGTATCCTGTGATTCAGTAATGCAGTAACCCAGTACAGTAGTGAGTTCCGAGGACAGTAAAGTGGTATTCGAGCTGTGGTATCTAGAGTCGTTATAATTGTTAAAGTGGTTGTGAACTAAACATTCATATATGTGTACTCGTTCGTTATTCTCATGATTATTCTGTTGATTAAATGTTCATGCATAAGCCCTTGCATTTAGCCTTCCCTGTTTGCATACTCAGTACATTTTAGTACTGACGCATTCGCACTATGGTGTTCTTTTATTTTGGGGCACCATAGGTTCAGAGGAGTGAAACTTAGAGCATCTTAGAAGTCACTTGTATAGCAGCAGTGGGTACAACAGTGAGTCCTCATCATCCGAGGATGTTGTTATTACAGTATTTGATTTTAGTAGATGGAGTTAGTTGGGGGATTGTCCCTTCAACTCCACAGTTCAGGCAGTGTAGAGGCTTTTCAGACAGATGTATTAGTGTGTGGTTTAAGGTATTTTATATTTCTAGATGTTTGAACCTTATGGCAAGTGTTAGCCAGTTTTCGCATGTATTTTATTATATTATGCAGTGAATAGGTACAGATATCAGAAAAAGGGTTAGCTTGTGGTCCTTCGGGATCATAAGCACCGTGTGGCATTCCGGTTCTCGGGAATCGGGGCGTTACAAATATTCCCATCACTCCTAAACTTACCACCGTTGACATGGCTTAATTTTAAAACAAATTTAGTACCAATCACCTCCTTAGTACTTCATGCACCTACACTTAATCAAAACACAACAAAAATGATTAGAAGGATGGGTTTCCTCCCACCAAGCGCCTAATTTAGTGTCGTGGCATGACCCAATCAACTTTTTCATCCACCTTGAGGATATTAATTTCACCCACAACATAGCATCCATCTTTTTGCCTCGCTCAAATGGGGGTGGTGCAGAAATTAAGAAGCCGAGTAATGGATGATGCATGGTAAACAACTCGGTCTTAAAGTGAGGTGTGTTTTTATGTTGCTTATCAAGTGTAAAATAAAGAATATAGGATTCTTGGTCCTCATCTTCATACTCTTTCATTATTTTAGATGATTCCACAGACAAGATATCATTTAAACATAATTTGGAAAAATGCTTCGAGTGGGGCCCAACTAATTCTACTTCAAAATTTACACTATCTACTACACACACACTCACTTTTACTCACCTTCTCGACATCTTCTCTTCGAATTGGGCTAAAGTCTTTATTAGAGATTTTCTTGGTTTTTTCTTTTGCCTCTAGCACCAAGTTCTCAATCTTGGCATCATCTCTCATGGTTGGTTCGGTTGGTTGGGAAGTCACTGAGTGTTGCTCAACATTAATATAGGGTTCTAGCTCTTCATCTTCACACTCTTCCATTATGTTAAATGATTCCACAGACAAGATATCATCTAAGTACATTGTAGAAGAGTAATTTCAATGATTGACCTCTATATCCATCTCCTCATGAATGATTGGCCTCATGCCTTGATAAATATCACATATGATATCGTATGTTTCTTCCTGGAGATCCAACATTCGTTGAAACATAGCTTCAATACCACTCCTTCCGGTTCTTCGTTCTTCCTTTTCTTGATCATAAGACCTATTAAACTCAAAAGAAGAACTAGAATTTAGGTTAGCACAACGGGGGGGAGGGGGAATTAGGGTAATCACTCCAATATCCATCTTGACCACCACATAAAGAACAATCATACTCCCGGTAGGATGGAGATGGTGCACACATCTCTCTCCGGGGAGCATATCTACAATCTTGCCAAAAGTGAGGTCCATCACAATATGGACATGGATCATTAAGATAAGATTTCCAACCACCAAGCTCATGTTCATTCCACGATACCATAGTAATAAGTAAACTAAAGTAAAAATCTACCTAACACAAGAAATAAAAGAAAACTAAAAACAAATATTTACAAGTTTGAATTCAAGCAAGTAGGCTAAAATTCCAAACCAACTCTCTTAAACGTAAAATTAAGAAACTTGACTAACAATCAATTAACATACATAAACTCAATCGACAACCGTATTCCCCGACAACGGTGCCAAAATTTGATAGCCCAAATTACACCTCTCTTACGAGAGAGTAAGTGATCGTTGTCAAATAAATAACCCAACTAGGTTAGGGTCGAATCCCACAGGGGATATGGTGATAATTAAGTTGTATCAAGATTAGTTGACTTTTAATTGTTTATTTCCGTAAAATAAATAGGGGGGATTTGATTCAGTTCACAAATTAATGGTTTCAGTTTACCAAGATGAAATATGTGTAGAAGTATTCAAATTCAGAGAAATAGAAGGCTAGGGTTATGTCCACCTTGTAGTTTTCAATACTTTCTAACTATGGGCTTTACGAATTCATACATGCTTCGTGCTTATAGAGAAACGTATTGTATTTAATAACATAATCCTAGTGTTTCTCAACCATCAAGGACTAATTCACTTTAGTTCTCTCGAATCAAAAGTGTTTACCAAAAACAATACGAAATCTCCAAGTAGTTAATCCTGCTAAGGCATTAACATAAGAAATAGGGGTTGGGAATCCTATTTTCTTGTCACTACTCTCTTTTCTGAACATCAACCTTTCTTTCGAACAAGTTGCATTTTAAGGCATATTCTCTATGTTTGCAACCATGAGAATTCAAGATAAACAAAGAGAGTATGATGTAAACAAATCAATGCATAATGAATTCAAAACCCAAAGTGAAAGATTGTATGCTACAAGGCTTCCATAACCCTAACTAATAAACTTATCTACTCATGAATAAAATGAAAATCACAATAGAAATATTCATCATACCAAAAACTAGAAGATGATCTTGGTGTGCGAATTGTGAGAACAAGAGAAAAACGTTTTTCTCTCTCTCCAAGCTAAGCCGCCACTCTCCCTCTTCAAAAACTAATACCGAATAATGAATAATGACTAAAAATTCAGCATTAAGCCTTTTAATAATATTTTCTCTCATAATTTCCTTCTAAGTCCCTGAACTAATTATAAATGACAAACTAGTCTTGGACATAGTTTCTAGGCGCCATATTTGGTCCAGACTGCTACTCTCTTGTGTCATATGCCATCCGCATTCCATAGTCCCATTATGTATTCATCTACTTCATTAATACCTGAAATCATGCTAATCACTTCGGTTAGCTTAATTACATAGAAGTAGAGTAAAAACATAAGAAACTAGGCACTTTGTTCTCTAAACTTAGCTAAAATATGGATTAGTTATGGTGCTTAGGCGTATAAATAAACCCAATATAATAGGGTATAAATACCCCCAAGACTTGATAACATAATTAATACAAGACAGGACAACTCATACATAACATGGAAATAGGCTATCATTCATAACACAATCTATGAGGCATCTCTTCAGGCACTTGAAAGTCTTAAATATGTAAATGTATAGGGAGTGCATACTATTATCTCATAATTCATTCAATAAGGAATGCACATGAGTTGGAATACATGCAACATATCATAATTCATTCACTAAGGCCTTTCAACAAACACTTGGCATGCATTAACTTATACACAATTGGGGATTTCTTGTCAACACGCTATAATGACTCTAATTCCGTCACATAAGCATTTTATCAAATATATAGGGAGCATACTTTATTCAATATACCTAATTAACATGGTTACATCAATCAACATGCATCTTGAAGGGATTTATCATGTACATCACATAAATATCACATACTAGGATCAAAGCTTGGAACTTTATAAACAAAACATGAATTAAAACTCAATAACAATATGAACTTAAATTTCAATTCACATGAATCATGAAAGCTCATAAATATATAATCTTTGAATTTAGAAAAGGATTCTTGAACTTCTTGGATGGAAGGAACCCAAGAATCAACATCTAACATACCTTAGTTCTTGATTTTACAAAGATTGACGGCGGAATTTTCTTAAATTTGGATCTTCAATTAGAAACCCTAAACTTGTTCTTGAGAGAAACCACTATAGTTTGGGTTAAATATGGCTGAATCACTATTTTAGGGTTATATAAGAGTGGGAAAAAGACTAAAATAACCCTGGGGTCGCGGCTATTTTAATGACTAGAAAACTGGGTGCCGATGCGCTGGTCGACATAGCGCATCGATGGCATCGATGTGATACCTGATGCGTCACGTCATGATCATGTCGAGCCTCAGTAATTTTGACTCTATCAGCCTACAACAATGTTAACCAATGCGATAGGCGATGCGGCGCGTCAAGATCACGTTGGTCTACTATTTTGATACCTCAAACGTGGTCTAAATGTGGTCCAAAAAATTCAAAACATATTCGGGAACACCTACTGACATAGTTGATCATGAATCAACTTAAAGATCAAAATTTAAGGGTCGTATGGGTCGAGAAATAAGATTGCCAACTTATGAAGGCTAAAAAGATTCTAAGTGTAAATACTTAGCTGAAGTTTCTAAGTCTGGGACCTCTTTTTAAGCTTTAACGGACTGAGTGAAGCTTGGAATTTTGTGGGTTCTTACAATATATCCCCCTTGAGAATATTCGTCCTCGAATGGGACTGACTAGACCCAAAATATGGATAGACTGAACTTACTTACTAGACATGAACATCTGAAACATGACTATATGACTGGAACTACTGATATACTGAAATTTCATACTGAACATGCATATCTAATGCATGGATACTTGAATGAGCTATTTTCATGAAAGCATGACTGAAATTACTGATAAGCTAAGCTTCTTCTAAAGAACATGCATATCTAATGCACAAATATCTGACTGAGCTGACTCTCGAATGCATGACTGAATATGCAATGATAACTGCTACTGACTTTGTAAGGGACATCTAAACATGCAACTGAATGGTCTTAAGGACATGAAAGAATCGGGGAATTATAGAGTATCTCCCCCTTAGGACACTATGTCCCTCTAAGAATGCTTACTTTACTGAGATACTGGGAAAACTGAGGTGATGCACAAGGCACCTACGAACTGGATCATGACTAAACATCTGGAATCTGAAGCGAATGCATGATACATGAACTGAGTTGATCTTGCAACTACTAGGACTTTCTATCTTGGAATAGTTTCATTCCTAAGATTTCTAATAATATGTCTAGATAGAAAGATAGGAAAAACAAACTCTAAAAATTTAACTGTCTGACTGCTAAACTGAATTGCTGGCCTTACTGACTAACTCTGCTGAAAACTTAAGCTCAAATAGGAGCAAAGGCTCTAACAATACATATCATGAAAATGAAGGACTTATAACATACCCGAATCTATGTTAGGGAATATTTCTGGATCATGATGGGTCTGGAGTGCATAAAATCTATTCTGATGTTGGCCACTAGTGGTACTAGAAGTATCACCCTGTTGACGTAAATCTTTACCCCTCTGAGCTAGAACTCTACACTCCCGTATCCTGTGGCCTGGCTTACCATAACCAAAATATACCTCGATGCCTGCTCTACATGCACCTAGGTGGTTCTTACCATATTCTTCACAAAGTGGATAGGTACGCTCACTTCTCATACTACCCTAGGCTTTGGAGCCTGGTGCCCCATCAAGATTGCGATACCTGAACTTTGGTACTGGTGTACTAGCTGAGGATAGAGTTGGGACTGAAAAATTTTGACTATGCTGAGAACGGTTACCACCCTACGACCCTGGCTGAGAAAAATTAAAACTACTTGTTCTGGCTTTCTTATTCACTCTCTCTCTCTCATTAGCTTTTTCAGCCTCAATCTACTGAGCATACATCATTAGTATAGAAATATCCATGTCTCTATTGAGAATAGCAGTCCTATACTCCTTAACTACCAATCCAGACACACCGGTCACAAACTTACTCATGCTTGATCTAAGGTCAGCCATCTTCTCGGGAACATACTTACATAACTGATTGAACTTGAGGCAATACTCTTTCACTGTCATGGAGCCTTGCCTTAGGTTCATGAACTCTTCTACCTTAGTTTCCCTCATCTCGAATGGGAAAAACTTATCTAAGAATGCATCCTAAAATATCCGCCAAGTCATGGGGCTGCATCATCCCCTCTACTCTTCTTCCATATCACTACCCAGTCATGAGCAACATCCTTCAACCTATAGGATACCAATTCTACACTCTTATCTTTAGACATATTAATAATCTGGATGACCTTCTTTAACTCCTTAAGATAAAGCTGGGGGTCCTCACCTGCTACTGACCCAAAGAATTCTGGCGGGTTCATTTTTATGAAGTTTCTGATCCTGGTTACGGCTGAATCCCCATCTTGCTGAGGTGGGGCTGTAGCCTGATGGTTACCCTGAATATTAGTTGTCATAGCTTGGGCTAGCACCTGAAAAGCTGCCCGAAACTCTGTATGTGACACATTTCCACTCAAAGGGTCTACGGGCTGAGGTGGCTGGTTATCATTTCTATAGGTATTAGGTATGCAAGGAGGCATATTCTATAAATGAAAGGAAGAAATGAATTAGACTAAGAGTTCAAGTTGAGCTCATGCTCACTTGCACGACATGAATACTGAAAGAAGGGAAATTGTTTCTAAAACATCTTATAGACTTTTGTATATAAATATGGCGCGCAACATACCCCTGCACAAGACTCTACTAGATGAAAATTTTCAGACTTCCTAGGACACTGTTGAACCTTAAGCTCTGATACCAAGTTTGTAACACCCCGAGTCTGGTACCCTGGATGCTACACGGTATGCATAATCCCGAAGGACTACAAACTAACCCTGGATTGATATCAGTAACTGAGTAATGAATAATACACTGTAAAAATGTAGAAACCTAGCAAAAAACTTTACATAAGGTTCAAATATCTGAAATACAACTGAAAACTGAATACTGATACATCTGTCTGAAAAGCCTCTAAACTGTCTGCACTGTGGAGTTGATGGGACAGGTCCCCAACTAACTCTATCTACTAAAATACCGAATCTAGTGTAATAATAAAATAAAGATTTCCCTCGAATAATGAGGACTCACTGCTATGTCTACTGTTGCTGACTAAATCTGAACTGCTAAGGGTGCTCTGGATCTCGTGCTTTAGAACCTATGGTATAAAACACCATAGCACAGAAAAGTATGCGTCATTAAGATGGAAATTACTAGTATGCTAAAGGAGTTTAGGCTAAATGCAGGGGTTCATATGCATGAATAATACTGAAAAAATAATCTGAGTATACTAAATGAGGATACATGCATGAATGCACAAACTATAACTGAAATAGTAGGAACATTGAATACCGAATTCTAATAACTGGATTTTTGATAACTGAGTCTACTAATACTGATATCTGATTGACTGAGGTTAAGATCAGTCTTATCTAGCGGGTGATCTCTGATTATACTGATAATAAAGATGACTAACTGAATCTGAGATCAGTCATATCTAGCGGGTGATCTCTAAATCTAATGGTACTTGATACTAATTGACTGTATTTGAGATCAGTCCTATCTAACGGGTGATCTCTGAATCTGTTCGTACTGATACTGATACTACTTAACAAAATTTGAGATCAGTCTTATCTAACGGCTGATCTCTAAATCCATTGATAATACTAATGAGTGATTGTATCTAACAGTCCTGAATCTGTGCTACTGAGCAGAGCTCTTTTACTGAGACTGAATCTAAAACTAAAACTGTGGTAGGTAGTCATCTAACCGACATGCCCCGAATCTGAACTAGTGGGGTCCAACCTGTAACCCCAGCTGGAAGGGTGTGAGTACTTTGCCATGGGTAAAGACAACTGCTATGGAGTCAGTCCTAATCTAGAGGGTGACCCCTGAGACCAGTTATATACTAGCGGGTGATCCCCGAGTATGTTAGTCCTATCTGACGGGTGACATCTCATGCCTACGCTGGCTACGTAGTTCTGGAACTTAGGAATTACTTCTTAGGACCTCAGTCCTATCTAGCGAGTGAGCCCCCATCCCTAGGTTCGCTCGGTGATGAATCCCACTCCTAACTGGAAGACACTGAACTAATTACTAATTCATACTAGGCTTGACTGAACTGTTACTAATCGTACTTGTTTGACTGGGCTAAACTGAATTCACTGAGTTCCGTTGACTGACGGAATATTATTAAGTTCTGAATTGATTACTGAACTGAAGCTGGAATGCTACTGATTCTGAGATTACTTAGATTTCCTAAGTTCTGTAACTACTGAGTTCTACTGAGTTCTGTAACTGACTGAGAGTACTACAAATCATGGCATGACTGAGATTATCGTGAAACTGACACTGGCTCTAGATAAGCAGTTAATTTATCGGGTATAAATACCCCCAGTACTCGATAACATAAATAATACAAGACAGGACAACTCGTACATAACACGACAATAGGCTATCATTCACAACACAATCAATGAGGCATCTTTTCAAGCACTTGGAAGTCTTAAACATGTAAATGTATAGGGAGTGCATACTATTATCTCATAATTCATTCAATAAGGAATGCACATGAGTAGGAATGCATGTAACCTAACATAATTCATTCACTAAGGCCTTTCAACAAACACTTGGCATGCATTAACTTATACACAATTGGGGATTTCTTGTCAAAATGCTATAATAACTCTATTTCCGTCACATAAGCATTTTATCAAACATATGGGGAGCATACTTTATCATGAACATCACATAAATATCATATACTAGGATCAAAGCTTGGAACTTTGTAAACAAAACATGAATTAAAACTCAATAACAATATGAACTTCAATTTCAATTCACATAAATCATGAAAACTCATAAATATATAATCTTTGAATGTAGAAAAGGATTCTTGAACTTCTTGAGTGGAAGGAACCCAAGAATCAACATCTAACATACCTTAGTTCTTTATTTTACGAAGATTGACGGCGGAATTTTCTTGAATTTGGATCTTCAATTGGAAACCCTAAACTTGTTCTTGAGAGAAACCACTATAGTTTGGGTGAAATATGGTTGAATCATGTGTTTTAGGGTTATATAAGAGTGGAAAAAAGACTGAAATAACCTTGGGGTCACGTCTATTTTAATGACTTGAAAATTGGTTGCCGACGCACTGGTCGACGCGGTGCATCGATGCCATCGACACGATACCCAATGCATCGCATCTTGATCACGTCGAGCCTCAGTACTTTTGCCTCTGGCAACCTACAACAATTTTAACCAACGCGATAGGCGATGCGTCGGGCCAAAATTGCGTTGGTCTACTGTTTTGAGACCTCAAACGTGGTTTAAACGCGGTCCAAAAAATCCAAAACTTATACGGGAACACCTACTGACATAGATGATCATGAATCAACTTAAAGATTCACATTTAAGGGTCGTATGGGTCGATAAATAAGATTGCCAACTTATGAAGGATAAAAAGATTTTAAGTTTAAACACTTAGCTGAAGTTTCTAAGTCTGGGACCTCTTTTTAAGCTTTAACAGACTGAGTAAAGCTTGGAATTTTGTGGGGTCTTACATAGAATTAGGGATAATTAGAAGATCCAAATCAAGACATAGATCAGCAGCTTTCATAGTATGAAACTATAGTGAAATAGTAAGAGGAAAAGCTAGAATGGTAATAAATTACAAAAGACTAAATGATAATATTGTAATGGATGGGTATAAATTACCAGACAAAACAGAATTAATAAACAGAATACATGGAACAAAAATATTTAGTAAATTTGATTATAAATCCGGATATTGGCATATTAAGATGCATGAAGAGAGTATAGAATGGACAGCCTTTACATGTCCAGAAGGACATTTTGAGTGGCTGGTTATGCCATTTGGATTAAAGACAGCCCCTCCAATTTTTCAAAGAAAAATGGATAGTATTTTTGGAGACTATAAAAAATTTGTATTGGTTTATGTAGATGATACTGTAGTCTTTAGTAATAATATGAGAGAACATTTAGGACATTTACAACAAGTCCTTAAATTATTTGTAGATAATGGAATAATAATAAGTAGAAAGAAGATGAAATTATGTAAAAATAATATTAACTTTTTAGGAGTAGTCATTAGAGATGGTAGAATAAAACTACAACCACAAATGGCTAAAAAGGTCTTAGAAATGCCAGATAGATTAGACAAGACTAAAGATTTACAGAAATTTTTAGGACTATTAAATTATGCTAGAGCTTTTATTAAAGATTTAGAAAAAGTAGCAGGACCGTTATATTCTAAAACATGATCAACAAGACAAAAGACTTTTAATGCAGAGGACATAAAATTAGTCCAACAACTTAAGCACATGATAAAAGATATCCTAGACTTAACATTACCATTAGAAACAGACTATTTAATAGTCGAGACGGATGGAAGCCTTCAAGGATGGGGAGCAATATTAAAGGGAAAACCCAATAAATATAGTGACAAAAAGGATGAAAAAATTTGTTCTTATGCAAGTGAAAAATATAAAGAAAAAGGCAATCTAAGTAGCATAGACGCAGAAACACTAGCAGTAATTTACGGTTTAAATAGTTTTAAACTTTATATACTAAATAAGCCTGAAATATTGGTAAGAACAGACTGCAAAGTTATAGTAAAATTTTATCAGAAAATAAAGGAAAAGAATAGTAGTAAAAGGAGGTGGTTAAATTTCCTAGATGCCACTTCCATTTACAATATTGTTTTAGAACATATTAAAAGAAAAAACAATAACCTAGAAAATCAACTAAGTAGACTAATAAAAGAAGACCACTAACAATTTTTGTTTCAGTATGTATACAGGTAAAGACAAAGGAAAGGAAGAAGCCTCATCCTCTCAAGACTACTTAAACAAATTACTAAGCAACACTCGATACAAGCCACTAACAATGTTGGAACATCCGAAATTAGAAAGACTGATCTTTGGACCTCACAATTTTGTCAGTTATGAGCCATCCAATCTGACCTTCAAACTGAGACTAGATGTAAGGTTGGACAAACGACAGATCTGCCTGATCGACAATTTATGGATCTCCTACAACAAGACACCTAGAGACATTGGATACTTTATTTCAGTTCAAAATGCTCTAAGTTATTATTTTACTAAGAAATACAACACTAACAGATTTAAATTTTATGTTAATCTTAGGGGAAAGACACAGGGAGTATTTCAGACATGGATTGAGGTAATGGATTCTGTAAAAGACTATACAACCCCTCTTTATAAAGGCTTTGATGATTTAACAGAGGCATTAGATTATGCCCATATAAATTTAGGGCCAAATTATTATATTACTCCAGCCCTAAGACCAATTATGAAAGAAGTTCCCTAATATAATATTAAAAAAGACACAGACAAAATTATATATTGTTATCATTGTTCCTCCATGACTGAAGCTTTCAAAAAACTAAATCACAACAATGAAATTTTAAGACAAGATAATGAAAATCTTGTGAATGAAAAAGAACAAATGTTAGAACATATAGGTATTTTACAAGATCGTATAAAGATTCTTCATTTTGAACTATCACAACAGACTCAACAAATTTATGAGACTCAAATAATCCTAAAAAATTCTCCAAAAATGAAGAGACCTACTGTATCGGGTAAAGATACAGCTAGTCCAGTTCAAACGGTAGCTGGTAAAGACTTCTCAAATCCGTTAATGGGTGTGCATTCCCCAATAAATCTAGAAAGACCTATTGTATCGGGTAATGATACAGCTAGTCTAGCTCAAATGGTAGCTGGTAAAGACTCATCAAATCCATTGACGGCTGTCACTTTGCCAAAAAGTGTAGGGAGAATACTCCCAACCACTTTCAAGACCACAGGTACCCAGACTACAGACGAAGAAAGCTCTTCAAAGACTAAGAAAGGTTTTTCCTTAGGAAAAAAGAAAAATGAGAAAAATAATATAGAAAAAATAGTAGTATACTCAATAAAAAAATTATTAGCAGAGCAACTGCCCAAAGAAATAGCAATGAATCCAAAACCACCAGAACTAAGATCCAGAATTCCAAGAGAAGAAACAAGACCACTTAGAACAGGAACCAGACTAGGACTATCAGACGGAGATAGTGACTAGTATGATCGAGATTAAAATTCGGCCATGGATCAATTTTCTCAAGACCCAAATGCAGACGAAGATTCAGGAATGAATTTTGACTCAGAGCGTTACACAATTTGGATACGTAAGCAATGACAATATTTACAAAAAGACAAAATAAGAGTCGTATGCAATGAGATAACAGATAAATAAATTGACGGATGGGAGATAAAGTAAAGACATAGCCATGTGACCGTGGGACCCATCCAACTTACTAAAGTCTTGCCAAAGTTTTATCAAGCACATTGAAGTAAATATTTGAAGTCCACAAATGCCTATAAATAGCACCTTATGGAAGATTTAAAAAGATATAGCTAGAGAGAAGGAAGAGAAAAATCAAGAGTGTGAAAATAGTCTTCTAAAATTTTCTTGTTCATAAAGTTCTTAGTTTGTTCATCAAAAAAAATAAGAGAAGAGTGTTTAGTGTATATTAGTCTTTTATTCCTTCATTTTTCGTTAGCCGCTATCTTTCAGGGGACTCCCGAAAGGGAAACCTCACTTCTTCCTTAAGACGTGTAAGTAGTCATTATATAGATCTTTGTATTTTTCTCCCTAGTTTGTAAATTATGTTTCAATTAATGAAGTTCATATTTTTTTTCAGATGTATTTTTAATATTATAGATCTGGACGACCGTACGGATTACCTCCAATTTTTTGATCTTGTAAAAATTAGTAAATTACTTATTAGTACATATGTTTAAATATTATAGATCTGGATAGCCGTGCGGATTACCGCCAGTTGTTCGATCTTATAATATTGGTAAATTATTTATAAATATGCCCCTAGTATATGGTTATTATCTCATTATTTTAGTAGTAACGATAGATTAATCTATAAATTCCTAGGGATTTGAAAAGTCCAAAGAAGATTAAAAAAGGACTGTTGTTATTGTCCCAGGGTGTGATTAAAGAAGATATTGCTAAAATACCTAAAATTGAAGAGAAAATAGATGAATAGGGTATAAATAAAAAATAAAAAAATGCAAAAAAATAATTTATTTTGTTGGGAGAAAATATACTTTGATCTTTATAATTTGTCTACTACAGTGGATTAAGGATAACGAAGGAGCAAAATCAATAAATAATTTAAATAAATTTTACAACAAGGATATATATATATATATATATATATATAAGAGTGTATGTTAAACATAATAATTAGAAAAAATAAAAAGTTGGACATTCCCCCCCCCAACCCTAAAGTTCCCTCCATCAGACACCGCATCTCATTAATAATAATAACTTTAAATTTTTTTTTAATAGAGATTATAATCTGCTGAACATAAAAGGAAACAAATATATTCTCTCCAAAACCATTCACCTTCTCACTCACCAAAAAAACCTTTCCAATGCTCTAAGCACCAGAGGGAGTCTCGATCAATTCTTCAAAGGTAATCTTCCAACGCTGTTAATCTACAAACTCTCTCGATCAGTTGACAATTCTCTCCAAATTCTCCACTATGTTGTTGTTTGTAATCGATGACTACTAGCTTATATGCTCTATTTCATTATTTAATTTTGCAAATTGACAATTCAACACTATTGAAACTTTAATCAAGATGGAAATTTGACTTATATCACGACAAATTAGTGTATATGCCTTTTTTGATTGTGGATTTATTTTTTATCAATAGCATGTATAGTCTTTACAACTTATAGATGAAATAAGTTCGAATACAATTTAATAGAGCTTCTGTGTGGTCTCTCAATAACTAGTTTTTGTGAGTGTGTATTTGTTTCTATTTTGAGAATAGTTTATGATGTTTTGGTAAAAAATTCACTCATCTTCTCTTTTTAGATTATTTAAAACTGTAAGTAACAATTATATTTTGATCAAAATGGTAAATTTCTGCAATTATGTTTGTTACTGGAAGAGTACTGCATAATTTCATTAAATGGAAAATTAACCCCAAGTCTCTAAATTTCACTGTTTATGTGTTTAAATATGTTTATCTATTGGTTCAGAAAATGAAAATTCCCGAACATAGAAAATAGATGGTGAATAGACTTCTTCCAGGTCAATCGGCATATACAGATAAATTTATAGCTGGAATGAAGGAATTTATTAAATTTACTTGTAGTCAACCGAAGTTCTTGTCTGAAAAAGTCATAAGGTGTCCTTGTAAGCATTGTAAAAATATGAAGTTTTTGACACTCGATGAAGTCAATGTGCATGTTTTTAAAAAAGGCTTCACACCAAGATATTGGTATTGGACGTCACATGGACAAGAAGCACCTTTTATTAATTTGAATGAACATGTCGATAAAGGTGCTTCAAGTAGTCATTTAGGTTGCAGCTTTGACATGCCTTCAAGAAGTGTTTTGACATGCCTTCAAGAAGTCAAAGTAACATTCTAGGAGAAGACTATGAACACATAAATAAATATCAAGGTATGATTCATGATGCTACTATTGTAGAATTTGGGCATCAAGTTGAACCCCATGTAGAAGAGTACTATGTAGAAGAGTCTCTGAATATAGATTATACCAAATTTTACAAAATATTAAATTCAGCTCAAGAACCCTTATGGCCTGGATGTAAATATTCAGAGTTGTTTGCGGCGGTTAGAATGATGAGTATTAAATCAGAATACAATATGTCCCATGGTTGTTTTAATGCAATGGTGAAATTAATGAAGGATACAAGTCATCCAATGTAACGCCCCAAAAATGGTCCCGAGACGTCACACGGTGCTTAGGACCACAAGTGATCCCAAGCTAACCCTTCTACTGACATAACTCATAAGCAACTGAACAAAATACATACATCTGAATGAAATACATGGAAGATTACTGTTTTCTAAATCTTATCAATACAAAACTAAATTAAAATGAGTACAATTCTTCTTTTACAAACAAAACTGGAATCAAATACCTTAACTCTACTGACTGTCTATGAAGCCTCTACTAGTATTGACTTTAGGTAGCCAGGAAATGACCCCCAGCTATCCCAAATCAATACGATCGAATAAAGAAAAAAAAATATTGCTCAAACTATATGACTGACTCGAGCCTTTGAATCAGGAGGACTCATCACCTGCTGACTGGAATCTGCAAACTGTCTGAATATGGTATGCGTGCTACAACTGAACTGGTACCTACATTATGAGATAATGTAGCATATAGACGTATATGTAGATCAGTACTTTGAAGATGTACTGAGTATATGGGGGTGAATGCATAAGTAAAACATAATATCAATCATCATAATTTGTAAAACAATGCATGCTAAAAGTAAATGACTCACATAAACTGGAATATTTGAAATACTGAAGATCATGAGTAACAAATCATACTTTATAAATCTAGTGAGTCATAACATTTAGTTCTAAAAATTGTACTTGCATTCTCTCGTTAAATCATACTATCTATGTATAGAAAGGACTCACTCTTTAAATCTAAAATTTGAAACTAATATCTATCTGTAAAGCATAATCTGAGTAAGCTTTGTGAGCCTTTACATTTAGTTTTATAAAACTTTCTGTTATTCTTTTCTGAGAAACTATTCTGAAAATCTCTACCATTAAGCCTTAAGGAAAACACTTTATCTTAAGGTTTTAAACCAATAGACTATTTTAAGAGTGGGGGACATCTTTTTGGGAGGTTCTTCTAACCTAAATACACCATGTGAGCATCCATAGAGTCCCACGTCTTGCCCCCATTGGGTAGGGTTGTTCTTCCCTTTCCATCGGAATAGAACTTCTTATTTTATGTGATCATAATCTTAGTCATCCACGTAGAAGTAGGAACAATCTTAATCCTATGGTGGCACGTAGTTCTGGGGTATGAAACCATAGTAACATACCTATCTTGGTGCTAAATACTACTCCCATTCTTATGCTCAAAATTTTAAGAAAATCCACTTCAAATTAGCACAAGGGTTTACAAGAAAACCAATTATGCTTTTCTTTTTTTAAATCTCAAGTCATATGATCAAAGTGGATTCTTTATCTTAGCTTAGGACCAAAAGGTAAAATCTTTATCAAAAATCTGAGAATAGTCTTATCTTAGGATATTCATAGCATAAACAATCATGAAACAACAATTTTTAACTAGGGCTTAAAGACCCATGCATCAAACTTATGTTAAAACACCAAAATGCTTATGCTTGATAATGTAAATATTGATAAATCAACTCAAAATTTGGAAATTTCCGCAATATGCATGAAAATATGAACATAACCATGGAATTTAACTTCTAAATCATTGGGAATCTCATAAGCTTGTAAATAAAAATAATGGGTATAAACATTAACTTGAATTTCATGAAAAATCATATAAATTTTAGTAAAATTTGAATTTAAAATAAGTTTTGGGCACAAAGATGAAAGAATTATCCTTGTTCATACCCCGCATACCTTAATTGATGATCTTAGATGCTAAAACTTGAATCTTGGATCTCTATTGATGCTTTTAAGAGGAATTCTTTGAGTTCTTGTATTGAGAATCCTTAATCTTGAATTTCTTTGGGGAATTAATGAAGGAAATTTGGATTTCTTGGAGAGGAAGTTGATGATCTAGGGATTTCTTTTCCTTGAAAGAGAATGCTTTGATTTGGTGAAAATTCAATAAAGAATGAATTGAGAATGCCATATCTGGACGAAATAAAATTAAGGGAAAAGGCCAATTTAATCCTGGACGAAGCTTTTAATTTTCGTCAAAATTTTCCAAAATAGCCACCTGGTACGACGCGTCGTGATCGCGTCGGACCACTGGAAATAGACAATTGGGAACTGAGGGCTTGGTGTGACATGGAGGAATAGGGGTGCCCTTTTGAAATGTCATTTTGACCACCAACGCGATGCGGTAAGATCGCGTTGGGCTACTAGATTTTGACAGATGGGAAAATGGACCATTTCGTGATGCGCCAATATCACGGAGGTCCACTGGAATTGATGATAGCCATTTTTTCCTTTTCCGCGATGCGCTGAGAGTTTAGGTGGCACACTGTCAACTTAAAAATGCTCTAACTTCTCACCCCGAGTGTCGGATTTAGACAAATTTGATATCGATGGAAAGTTTATTCAATTTTCCCCACAATGGAAAGTCAAAATCTTGAAAAGTCCACATGGAATAAATATTATTCATTTTGGAAGCTATCCCTTAACATTCTAGAAATGAATTTAAGCTAGGAAAATATGGGGTATTGCATCCAAATAATAAGATACCTCTTGATTACTATTAGGCAAAGAAGCTAGTGTCGGGACTTGGTCTAACTAGTAAAAAAATTGATTGTTGTGTTAATGGGTGTATGTTATATTACAAGGCTGATAAAGACATGATTGAATGTAAGTTTTGTAATGAACCTCGCTATAAAGAACGCGGGAGCAAGAAGGGCAGCAAAAAGGTTCCATGAAAGACAATGCATTACTTGCCACTTATTCCTAGCCTTCAACATCTATATACTTCAACAAGATCTGCGGAACACATGAGGTGGCACCATGAAAATCATAGGGAAGAAGGTTTATTATTCCATCCTTCAGATGGAGAAGCATGAAAACATTTTGATCGAACTTATTCAGACTTTGCCGTAGAGACTAGAAATGTTAGGCTCGGTCTTTGTTCTGATTGTTTTACCCTTTTTAGCCAGTCAGCATCACCGTACTCTTGTTGGCCTGTGATTGTTACTCCCTATAATCTTCCTCCTGATATTTTTTTGACTGCCCCATACATGTTCTTAACATTGATCATTCCAGGTCCTCACAATCCAAAGAAGAAAATTGATGTGTATCTTCAACCATTAATAGATGAGTTGCTACAATTATGGACAGGTAGTGTACTAACATATAACGAGTCCAAGAAGCAAAATTTTCTTATGCAGCAGCATTGATGTGGCAATTAATGATTTTCCTGCTTATGGGATGTCGTCGGGATGGAGTACAACAGGTAAATTAGCATGTCCAATTTTCATGGAACAAACTAAAACTTTTAGTTTGAAAAATAGGTGAAAAGTTACTTGGTTTGATTGTAACCGTCAATTCTTGCCTCTCAATCATGAATTTAGAAGAAAGAAGAATTCTTTTTACAAAGGGAGAGAGGAAAAGTCTAGGCCTCCTCCTAGGTTAACTGGAGATCAAGTGTGGAAAAAAGTTAGAGGGTTTTCTAAAATTACTGAATCTGGTCCACGCAACTTTTATGGCTATGGAAAATCACATAATTGGACCAAAAAAAGTATTTTTTGGAATTTGTCATATTGGAAGACCCATTTTGTTTGTCAAAATCTTGATGTGATGCATATAGAGAAGAACTTTGACAAATTTTTTCACACTGTCATGAACAATAGAGAGAGGACAAAGGATAATGAAAAGGCTAGAATGGACTTGAAAGAATATTTTCATCAAAATGAGTTACACTTACAATTGGATGATGATGGGAGATGGACTAAACCGAAAGCAAAGTTTACTTTGAATTACTATTAAAAGAAAAATGAATGTGAATGGGTTAATGAGCTAAGGATGCTCGATGGATATGCTTTCAATTTGGGTAGGTGTGTTGATATCGAATATTTAAAGTTATTTGGGATGAAAAGTCATGATTGTCATATTTTTATGCAATATCTTATTCCAATTTCTTTTAGCACACTTCCAAAACCTATCTGGAAGCCATTAACTGAAATGAGTATATTCTTTAAAGTCTTGTGCTTAACAGTATTGCGGGAGGTTCATTTAATGCAAATGAAACAAAATATTTCTGTAATTTTGTGTAAGTTTCAACGATTATTTTCACCCAGTTTTTTTCATTTGATGGACCACTTACCAATTCATTTACCATATGAAGCAAGGGTTTGTGGGCTAGTTCAATACCGATGGATGTATCCATTTGAAAGGTATAATATTATTCCCTGAAAGTTTTGTCTCATTTCTTTTCTACATAATTTATTCATGTCCTAAATATAATTGTAGATTCCTAAAAAGAATTAAAAAGACTGTCAAAGACAAATCTAGAGTTAAAGGATCTATTTGTCAAGCATATTTGGCTTAAGAAATTTCATACTTTGGTTCCCACTATTTTGAATCTCACATCTTATGTAGCAACAATAGATTTGGGTGTAATGATGATGACATTGAAAAAGATGCACCTCACCCAACTCTATTTGTCTTTAATCATTCTGCCCGAAGTTATGACAAGAAGGATGGTGATATCTGATGGCTAGATGATAAAGAAGTTGATGCAGCACAATTGCATGTTCTTATAAATTGTGAGGAGGTTAAGCCATTTCTCGAGTAAGTTTCTAATATGATGTTCATTAAATTATTAAGAGAACCTTAATTATTATTTGAACTAAAACTAATATACTAATATAAGTATGTGCAGTTTGTATAAGAAAGTCTTGAGAGATACTTACAGTAATCTCATTGATGATGTCATTGATAAGCAAATTGAAGCAAATTTTCCACGATGGTTCAAAGATTATGTATGAATTCATATAATTAGTCCTTAATAAATAATATATCACTTAAAATGCATATCTAATATGTTTTTATTACTTTATAGGTGAATAGTAATCCATAAGAGATGTCACAGAATTCATATTTGCAAATCTTAGCAATAGACCATTAAGAAAGGCAAAGTCTTGGCCTGTTTATTTTGTGAATAGAAACAAATTTCACACTTCTTCTTGGGGTGAAGGTAGAAGCATATATAACAGTGGGGTGTGTGTCAGTGGAATCGGACAAGATGGTATGATAAGTGAATATTATGGAGTTCTTAAGGAGATTATCAAATTAGAATGGCCAATGACATCATCAATGAAGTTGGTTTTATTTTATTGTGATTGGTTTGATGTTTACAAACATGGAACGAGAGTTGATAGCCAATTTGGTATTGTCAAAGTACGAAAAAGATGAAGATATTCTAAATTTGACCCTTTCATATTTCCCCAAACGGCAACTCAAGTTTATTATGCAAATCATCCTAAAAGAAAAGGAAATAAGGTTGATTGATGGGTGGTTATAAGATAAATACAAGAGGAGATATATATACAATATATAATTTAGAAGTTTCTTATCAAGAGGAAGAATCATGTGTTAGCACAAGAATAGAGGATGACCCAATTGATAGCTTATGGGATGACCAAGCTGATGATAAAGAGGTTGATGGAAGTAGATTTCAAGTTGTCAATGAAAATAGATACGATTTAACTGAAGATAAATATATGGATAAACCAAGTGAAGAAGAAGAAGAAAAAGAAGATAATGAGGAGACAACAAGTGAAGAAGATGAGGAGTCGGAGTAATCAAATGAAGAGGAAGACATTTTTTATAGTGATGATTCACAAGATCACTATCTTACTCAAGAAGAGGACGAAGATGAAGATGACGAGGATTGAGAATATTGATTTGTTTTGTTTATGTACAATACTATATTTGATTTGAGATATTGTGATTTTTGTATTACTAAGGCCCTTTTATCAAGTATTTGTATCTTTTTTGATCTATGACTTTTCATAATCTGGAATCTATTAAATTGAACAAAATATTCTTGTTTTACTTTGTCTTATCATCATTTATTTTCATTTATTTTGTGTTTTTCACTTAGTGATGTATGAATTTCTTTCAACTATTAAAAATGGTATGCACTATACTATACAACTAATGAAGTACTGAAGTTATCATTTATAAGTTAGAGACTAATCGTTATTTCTTAAGCTTAAATTTCAATTTAAGAAGGAAGATGGAGAAAGAATATATCTATATACAGTTAATGAAAGTTTTTAGTTCTATGTCCAAATTAAATTAATATTTAATTCATGATCAACAAAAATGCTTTTCACTAATATTTTATTTCTTGTTCTTTATTTGTTGCAGATGTCAGGTGTAAGATGTAAAAAGGTGGACAATTTAACAGTAAAGGAAGAAATCCAAGTAAAAAAAAGATACAGACAGCAGAGCGACATACAATTCAATTGCCTCCCATAATCCCATCACGATCCCTTCAATCTCATCCAGGTTCACTTCATGTCAAGAACTCTCTCTTGCATCAACCTAATCCTGAAGTCAATCAAAATAATGTTGTGTCTTCCATAATACTATCACAACCTCTCTATTCCCATACTAGTCCACTTCATATAAATGGACCTCATTTACCACAGCCTAGTCTTGAGATCAATCGATCCTAGCCTCTTAACATTGAATCTCAACTTTAATTTAATCAGTCTCAACCTACAAATCAAGAATCTGAACCATTAATGTCACCACCAGCCAATAGGACTCCATCCACCTCAGCTTCTATAGTTGACAATATAGTCGATGATCATCAAATATGGATGGATTGCATCTGAAGATGATGTGGCCAATGGGAATAACTTATAATACTACATATAATTAGGTGTACTATTATCTGTGCATATGTTTGATAACTATTGTTTATGTAGGTTTGATCCTCACAAGATAGTTATTAATGGTATTGCTAGTTGCATTCGTAGTAAATTTGAATTGGCTAGACCTTCATGGAAGAAGTTTCCAGAATCTACTCATCAGATGTGGTTTGAAGAATTCAAGGTAAAAAGATTTATAAATTATGGTTTATATTTAAATATAAATGTGGGACTATTTGACTAATATAATATTTGTTTGATATATGTAGAAGAAATTTAAATGGCTTCCATGCTATAATGATGCTATATGGCATAATTTTAACATAAGGGGAGCTGCAAGAATGACTCGACTTTTTCAAGATGTTAGGAAAAAATTGCCTCTGAAGCCACTGTGGATGGGTGATGTAGTATTTAAGGAGATGAAGGAGCACTGGGACTCTTCTACATTTAAGAAAAAGTCTGAACAAAATAAAAAGAATCGTGATTCAAATGCTGGTACATCACTTCATACTGGTGGTCGTATACCTCACTGATTGATTTATAAGAGAATGGTAATTATCAATCTTCTTAAACATATTTCGTTCAATAAAATAATATTATATTCAGTATTAGTAACATATATATGTCTTTCTTTGATTATAGAGAGGAGCTACTGGAAAAGATCCTTCACTTTCAGAGTTTTATTTTCAAACTCATCCCAAGAAAAGTGATAAAAGTTGGGTAAATGAGAAAGATGAAGCTACTTGTGTAAGTCTTCATTCACTCTATTCTTTTGTTAATTGTGTGGGAAGACTAGACGAACCCAATAATTCAGTTCTTCTTAAAGGGGTTTTGAGAATATGGTTGTTCAAAGAAAAATTCAATTCTTTCTTTTATATATCTTCATTGTACGTATGTGTGTGTTGGAGTTGGTGGGGATAGGAGGTGGGTGTACGGTGTAAGGGTGAGTGAGGTTACTATTTTCTATGATTCTCTATCAAACTTTTATGAGCTGCTCAGGTGTCTGGCTATTGATGGGAACACTTTTGAGAATAGTGAATTAAGTAAGAAGATTGATGAAAGTGCAATACAATTTCTTTTAATGAACGGATATCATTTTGGTTGTGTCCCTGGGAGAGGGAAATGTTAAGCCACATAGGTTATTATGTTGCTAAAGCTTGCATAAAAATAGTATTGTGTAGAAAAAAAGATTGAGACTAGGTAAGAAAATAAAAAGTGGAGCTACTGGAGGTTACTGTTGCAGCGGTAAGATTAAATACTATAGTGACTTTAGGCAGTACTCCAGGTATTCTCCTATTTTTATGATTTTGTAATTTTTGCAAAGCAGCCTAGTTTTTGCATAATAAAATGATTGTTAAGACTTTAAAAATAGTGTTAGTTACTTACAGTGGTGCAAGGATGTGTTGTAATGTGTTATGTGTTTTCTTGTTATGGTTAATGAATAACAACTTTCTTGAGATGTTTAAACTTTTACATATGGTTGATTTGTAGCGTGTGTGTGGTTGTAAAATGTGTATCCAAGTAGACTAGTGGATGTAAGGACCGGGTGTGATCTTAAGAGTATCTGTATTTTTGAAATTTGATCTTTGGATCATCTCTTTATAAGTTGGGGTACTGCTTGGCTTCTATCAGACTTTTATGAGCTGCTCAGTTGCCTGGCTATTGATAGGAACATTTCTGAGAATAGTGAATTAAGTAAGAATATTGATGAAAATGCAGTATTATTTCTTTTAATGCACAGATACTGTGTTGGTTGTGGCCCTGGGCAAGGGAAATGTTAAACCAATTTATATTACATATAAATGAGAGGTTATTATGTTGCTAAATCTTTCATAAAAAGAGTATTGTGTATAAAAAGGGACTGAGACTAGGTAAGAAAATGAAAAATGGATCTACTGGAAGCTACTGCTGCAGTGGTAAGATTAACTACTATAGCGTCTTTAGGCAGTGCTCCACTAGGTATTTCCCTATTTTTCTGATTTTGTAATTTTTGCAAAGTAACTCAGTTTTTGAGGTACTAAAATGATAACAATCAATTCGACACATAGTATGACTAGAACCATTATTAAAACGAGGATTTCCTTATGACTAGATCTGCCTTTATTATTTAATATTGCTTCTTTGTCTATATTGTTACATAGCTATTTTTTTTATATGTTGTGAGCCCAAAGATATTAATTTAATAATACATGTTATATTGGCATTATGTATGATTTCAAATAACCTATTTTTTTTGTGCAGAATGAATTTGAAAGAAAGAAACAAGAAATATTAGCGACTTAAAGTGCATTAGCTGCAAATGAAAAAACTAATACAGCTGGTCAATCTTTTCAATTAAGTGATATAAATATTTGGGCACAATCTGTTGGTGGAAAGATAAAGGGAAGAGTCACAGGTCTTGGCTACTTTGGTAGAACTATAAAGGCATCTAAGCAATCAACATCCACTTTGCCGGAAGAAATTGATGTGATGATCAAGACTCAGGTAAATGCTTCAAATACTGATTTATATGCACAATTGCAGAATGAACAACAAAAAATAAGAGAATGCGGAAGGAATTGGATTTGTTAAAAAAACATATATACAAAGAATCATCTCAAGAAGACAGTCCAGCTTATGATTAGGATGAAAATGATGATGACTCCAATAATGTGATTGAAAATGGTTCTGACCGTGCTATGTGAATCAAAGTGGCACAATCAGGATTGACATGGTTGAAAGTATCATTGAGGATTCAAATTTGAAATAGCTTATTTATTATCATTTAAGAATCATACGTTATTGATGAGGGATGTTACTGATTATGATTTTTTGTTGGTACACTATTGATGTGGATGTTATGGATTATGGTTTTTGTTAGTTATAATAATTTACATTAGACTTACGTTGAATTTTACCTATCAATCGGGCCGATTTGACTCGGCCTGAATCGGCCCAGCCTGGCCCACCATACCAACCCGACCCAGTTTGACCCGGCCCGATCAACCCACGAGCTGTAGGGTACCGGGTCCCAGGCTGAGTTTTTTATTTTTGGGCCAGGTTAACCCGATTCGGACCAAAACCGATCCAGGCCCACTGGTTAACCGGTCTGGCCCGAATAACCAAAAAAATTTTATTTTTTTTAAAATGGGGAATTTATGAAAAATGGTTGTTGGGACACTATAGTTGTTGGGCCCAATGGCTATATGACCGTTGGGAGCCCAAAATGGCTAAATGGCCCCTTTAATTAAAAAAAAAATTATTTTTCATTTAAAATATTTTTTTAATCCCCAAAAAAATCCTATAAATACCATACACTTTCCTATCATTTTTCACACAATTTTTCATTCTCTCAAAATCTCAATTCTCAAATATTCTGTATATTTCCTGAATTGCTCACTTTAATTTTTTAATTTTGCGATTACAAAGTACGAGTGGAAGTTTCTAAATTCGCAACCTTCGGATACTTCCAAAATTTGATATTATTATTTCATCTCTTACGTTTAATTTTTAATTAGTGTATTAATTATTGGATATTTAATTTTATTATATTTGTGTATTTTGAATTTTTTTAGTTTAATTTATATTATGGATAAATTAAGAAACATCGCCACTAAAGGTGTTAAAATTTTTTATTCCGGAAGTGATAGTGGTAGTAAAAAGCAAATTACTAGCGGTAGAGGTATTTCAAGCAGTAGATATAACTGTGTGCCTCCGGCACCGCTTAGTCAACCTTTTGAGGAAGAAGTAGGTGCACCTTTAGGTGTAGGTGCCCACGATATGGATTATGTAGAAGCTCAGAAAAATTACGGTATAGAAGAAGAAAATGAAGTTGATGCGGTTAATTTAGATGAAGATGATGAAAAAATTGGTGAGACACCCGCAGTAGGAAATGCTAACGTTAGATCTGAATCGATTAATCTCCCTCCTCGTCCTCCCCGTGCCCCAAGATCTCGTAAACCAACTCGTATTGCATGGCAATTTTTTGACCGTATATCAGACATTGAGGTGCAATGCAGTATTTGTCAAAAAATATATAAGCATAAAAGAGGAGTCAAGCAAGAGGATACGGGTACGTTAATGAGACATATAAGTGATAATCACAAAAGAGAGTTAAATATTGCACGAGGTGGCGCGGATGTTGGTGGGCCAACGCAAACTAGAATGGACCCAACAACCGGTCAGGTAATGAAGAAGTATAATAAATTGAGGGACCGGAAAGAAATAGCTAAAATGGTAGTTGTGGGTTGTTGGCCTTTTAGTTTTTCTTCTTCTGATGCCTTTATTCATTATATTCAAGCAATTTATGATCCTATATTTAATGGTATTCCTAGAACTACTTGTAGGACCGATATTTTTAGACTTCATTCACAATATTATTTTTATTTATCAACATTGTTAAAAAATATTCAATGTAGAATGTCCCTAACTTTTGATCTTGGTCGTGCTGTAAATAAAAATAATTATTTAACCATTACTTGTCACTGGATAGATAGTAATTTTGTTATGCAAAAACGTATTCTTGCTTTTTTATATGATGAAGATCGTAAACATACTGGAGATTTTATTACTGATTCGATTACTAAAGTTGCAGAATTTTACGGTATTGAAAATAAAATCTTATGTATTGCTTTTGATAATGATTCTAACAGAAAGACTGTTATAACAAAGTTAAAATCTAAGTTATCTCCGCCGTTACCTGAAATTTTTTATGTTAAATGTGCTTTTCATATATATAATTTAATTGTAAGAGATGATCTTGAGTTTTTTGAACTTTATATTGAAAAAATTTGGCTTGTCGTTGGTTTTATTCAAGGAAATAATCGTAGAAGAAGAATTAAAGACTTTAAACTTAAATGTGAACAAAATGGACTTGCATCGATATTGATGCCTAAAGAATGTGATACTAGATGGAATGCTACGTATGATTTTTTAAAAACTTGTTATAAATATAGAGTTCCTATTACACAATCTTTTAACTAACATTGTGGTTCGTTTGTTGATTTTGTCCACTGCATGTTACATGATTCTGACTGGGCTGTAATTAATGATCTTGTTAAGTTTTTGAAAAAATTTAATATAGCTACGGTTGAATTTTTTGGTGTTTATTATCCTACTGTTTGTAATATTTTGACATATATAGCCGATATTTCTGGTTTGCTCAAAGAATATAAAAATAAAGAAGGTTACAAAGAAGCTGTTGGTGCCATGTTTGATAAATTTAAAAAATATTTTTTTCCAATTCCCCCTATTTACTTGGTTGGTGCAATGCTAAATCCGTGCATGAAATATACTACTATGTTCCACTTTAGTACTCTTATTTATGCTAACTTAGAGATAAATACTAACAATGATTCTGATGATAAAGAACAAGAACAACCTGATTTGTGAACGGCTATGGCCGATGCGAACGCTTACATAGATAAATTATATAACCACTATGATGATTTAGTTGATTTAGTTGTGCCGACAAATATCACTCCAACTGTCGCTCCTCATTCTCCCGAGGATCTATCATCTTCTAAAAGGCCGGCACATAGTGGTTTTCCTGATCACTTTTATGATTTACCTTGTTGGAACAGTGTTGAAGAGGGAGCTTACACATCAACTTATCGGGAAGAGCTGAAGTATTATCTTCGATCGCCGCTAGAGGATCGCAGACGACGGATCAATACATTGTATCGGTGGAGGAATAATGAAGCACAATATCCTGTGTTTTCAAGATTAGCTAGAGATATCCTGAATGTTCCAATGTCAACCGTTGCATCGGAGAGCGCTTTTAGTCAGGGACGACAGCAGCTTGGAGACAACCGACATTCATTGGGAAGCAATGCAATGAATGTTCTAGTTTGCCTTAGAGATTGGATTAGAGCAGAACGAAGAAATTAAGAAATGGAAGCGGAGCCGGATGACGAGCAGAAACTTGAAGAAATTATGACTTAACGGGAGAACTCAGCAGAATCAAGTCCAATGCATGGTTTTGCCCCCGTTGACTTTGACTATCCTATGCAAGTTCCCATTAATATTAACATGAATGAGTTAGAAAAAATGATGCAAAATTTGTAGATTTTTCATCCATGTAAATTATAAATTTTGGATCATTTTGCAATCAATAAAATTCAACATTCATTCACTCCTAAGTCCTTACTTTGTAATTTTTTCCATTTAATAATTAATATTGAATTTTTAGTTTAAATTAAATACTTAATTTTAATATATTACTAATTTACTATAAAGTATTATTAATTTATTATATTAAGTAGCATATGTTTCATTTGAAGAAGTACATATATTTTATATGTGTACGTATATATTGAATGGTACGTATATATGTGTGTATATTTCTAAAGTAGTAAATATTTAACGTATACATGTGTATATGTTTTAGAAATTAGTATATAACTATATATTTAGTGTGTGTATATATTGTAGTATATATATATTGCAGTATATGTTTTATTTAAAGTAGTACATATATTGAATGGTACGTATATATGTGTATATATCTTCTATATACGTATATATTTAACGTATACATGTGTATATGTTTAATAAATTAGTATATAACTATATATATAGTGTGTGTATATATTTTAGTATATATATTGTAGTATATTTTATTTAAAGTAGTACGTATATATTGAATGGTACGTATATATGTGTGTATATTTTCTGAAGTAGTATATATTTAACGTATATATGTGTATATGTTTTATAAATTAATATAAAACTATATATTTAGTATGTGTATATATTGTAGTATATATTTATATTGTAGTATATGTTTTATTTAAAGTAGTACATATATTGAATGGTACGTATAGAAGTGTATATATCTTCTATAGACGTATATATTTAACGTATACATGTGTATATATTTTAGAAATTAGTATATAACTATATATATAGTGTGTGTATATATTTTAGTATATATATTGTAGTATATTTTATTTAAAGTAGTACGTATATATTGAATGGTACGTATATATGTGTGTATATTTTCTAAAGTAGTACATATTTAACGTATACATGTGTATATGTTTTAGAAATTAGTATATAACTATATATTTAGTGTGTGTGTATATTGTAGTGTATATATATTGTATTATATGTTTTATTTAAAGTAGTACATATATTGAATGATACGTATATAAGTGTATATATCTTCTATAGACGTATATATTTAACGTATACATGTGTATATATTTTATTAACTATATATTTAGTGTGTGTATATATTGTACTATTGTAGTGTATATATATTATAGTATATGTTTTATTTATAGTACATATATTGAAATAGTACGTATATATGTGTATATATCTTCTATAGACGTATATATTTAACGTATACATGTGTATATATTTTATAAATTATTATATATATCATTATATTGTAGTATATATCCTGTAGTATATGTTTTTATTTAGAGTAGTATATATATTTAACTAACGTATAGTCGTATACACGATTACATGTGTAATTGTGTATATGTATTATGTGTATATATTTTTTAAATTTTAATGTAGTATATACTATATATATAGTGTATATATATTGTTTAACGTATTTAAAATGTATATAGGTGGGTATATATAGTGTATATTGGAGAATTTTTTTTTTGACCGGTTTTGACTGGATTTTTAACCGATTTTGACCGGGTTTAGGTGGGTTGGACCGAGTTGGGTTAAGTAGGCCGGTTCAGGGTTGTTTTTAAAAATTTTACTGTTGGGCCCGGAATCGAACCGGCCCGTTTAACCAGGCCCGGATTCAGACCGAACCACAACCCGAATAAATCTCACGGGCCGGTTCCGGGTTGACCCGGCCCACTTGACACCCTTACGTTGAATGGTGTTTTTTAAAACTACTCGAGGTTTCAAATAGATCTTTTTCTAATTGTGATATTTACCTAGCGTTTTGCATTTGAATTATTGCTTGGGAATTTTCATGGGGTTGTACATGCTAAATATTCATAAAAAATTGTGTTAATTTGTTACTTGCGAATTTACTTAGAGTTTTTCATAAGAATTATTTGCGAAATTTATCATAAAAATTCGCAAGTAATATTTTTTGTTAATTAGGAAATTTCACCTCCAAACTTTCTACAAATTTAGTTGGGGATCTTCATAGGGAACTACTTGTGAAATTTTTTTGTGAAAATCCGCAAGAAAATTTCATTTCGTATGAAATTCTACCAAAAAATTCTTGCAAATTATTGATAGTTAGTTGCAGAAAAATTCGAAAGTAATGTACATGCGGATCTATTTTCCCAAGTAAATTACCTAGGTATTTTTTAAATTCCCAAGTAACAGTTACCTACGAAGGTTTTTCCATCAGATTTCAATTGGAAGGATAATCCGCAGGTAATCAAATTACATGGGGATTTTTCTATACTATTCCTATAAAAATCCCCATGTAATCAACACTTTTCTTGTAGTGTTACTTATCAAACCTCAAAAGCATGCAATAAAAAAGTTTAAATGAAAATTCAAAAGTCACATTAGGAAAAAAAAACGTTTTTGGTATTAATTAACATTAATAATTAAAAAATTAACAATTAATGATAAAATAAATAAGAAGAGTCATACTTGACAAACTCCATCTATATAATGGATATTGGGTGTTTGTGTTTGGTATTTTCTTTTCTGTGTTTGTCTCTATACTTTTCATATGTTGAAATCTTAACTATAATATTTCTATAATTGTCTTTAAATTAAATTATTTTTTTCAAATATATACTTATTTTATCTCTTTCTCCTTCGCTTTTTTTCTTTTCAGGTTACTAAGAAAAGATTGAGTCTATGAAACTTTCAAACTACAAGCTTTGAAGAAATAAGAGGAAAGGAGAGTGGGAGATAGAGGAGAAGGTCTCCTGCACAAATTTGATATTTGAATACGTTCGACCATGTGAAAAGAAAGAGCAACATATGTCCATAACTGGGACTTGGACGAGATATAAATTTTATTTATGTATCTTTTTTTTTTCTTTTCTTTCTATTCAATATTTTATATATCCGGTAGTTTTAAACATCTTTTAAGTATTGCCGTTCTTTTGTTTAATCTATTAATTAATATATAATTAATTTTTATTGATTTGAGGCATTTTGCAGAAGCAAAATTTGAAAAAAATTTAGGAGAATTTATAATTGGTTATTTTAGACACTTGGATCATCTGTTTTTTCTTTTCTCCTTTTATTCTACTTCTTTATTTGATTTATTCCCTTACTTTTTTCGTTTCATCATTTTTTTTAATTAAATGACAATTTTTTTGTAAATTTTACATATTGATTTTTGATATACGAATATTTTGGTTGAGATCGAGTATGATATAAATAATAATAAAAAAAGTTATTATAGATAATGAAACACAGTTCAATGAATAAACACTATTTTTTTCTAATTTCTCATGTGGTGTTTGATATTTGCATTGAAAATTTATTTTATTCAAATTCATTTCGAATAGACTTATGAAAATGATTTTTTCATTCTCAAGTCTATAGAGAGTAATTGATCTAGAAAAAGCAAATAAATCTATTATTGATTAATTAAAATTTCGTAACAACTAAATCATCCTGACAATATTTGAAATATAAATTATTCTGAAAATGCATAAAACATTCAAGAGACTATTGCCAGAAAATGAAAGAGCATGAAAAACGATAGTTTCAATTTTTAAAAGTTGACCTTTTGATTTTTTTTTTAGCTTAGTAGATAATTTTTAAAAAATGAAGAAAATCCCAAAAAATTGAGAAAAAAGATAAATAACAATACTTGCTTGTGACTTATTTCAATTCAAGAAATTAGTCATTAGTAACTAATTAAATAAAAGAATTAGTTACTTCCTTTTATCTATCATATAAAATTGAGCTTAGTGTAGTTGATGTGATAATTTTTTACGATTGATAATAATATTTTATTTTAATTTATTTTGTTAATTTTGATTTTTTACTCATTTTTGGTGAATATTTTGTCTTTTTTGACTTTAAACTTATTTTTATGTTGTGACCCGTCGTTACAATCTTCTCATGTTCCATATTTCTTATTCCACTTTAATGGAGGAACATAATTTCATTATTAAATTTTCTTTCTACTCATTTAAAGGTGTCATAACTAGGAGTTCATGAAAATTTCTACAATATCAAGTATTACCAAATAAAATTTGTTTCCTAAAAATTTTTCAACAGTCTTAATATATCGTGAGGAAAAAATAAAAAAACATAAAATAATATAGAACTGGAAGATATAGGTCTATATAATTGATAGTTTGATGATGAGCAAACTAAATATTCTACGATTCAAGAAAAATTGACGATCAACAATAAAAATCTCTTTTTTTTTATTTGGAGACTTTGTTCCCGAATAAACATCATAATTTACAATATCACTTAATATAGTATTTCTCATTTTTTTCTTAATTTCACAAATTTTTTATTTTTTGTGTAATGTTTTCTTTATAATAAATATATGTTATTTTAAAGAGCAAAAGTTTTCTATCTCATAACTCTCTTCCTTTTTATTAGAGTCATTACAAAAATAATTGAGAGTGTAATTTAATTAATATATCAGACCCCTCTTTGTTTTATGATAAGTAATGTTAAAATAAAGTCGAAGAAAAAAATTAACTCTTTCTGAACTTTTTGACTTGACAAGTACTTAAATATGAAAACTTTTAATATATGTGCAAGTGCAAACGGAGGGAGTAAAACTCCTATAGAAAATATAATATGTATTAGTCAAAAAATAATAAGGTACATGCAATAACAAACACCATAGACTCATGCATACATGAGTAAAAGTAAATATTTATTTTTTGAATTTAAATAAAAAGGAGAACTTTTTCTTAAAAGATCTTTTTCCGAAAGCGTAAAATTTAATTACAAAAAAAGTTAAATATCATTTTTTTTAAGATGTGACTATGATAAAAATATTTGTAAGTAGAAATAACTCTTTAAATTTTTGTTTATGAAATTATTCTCTTCTATCTTTATTAATTAATTAAATAATATAAAATAAAGTTCATCCTCAAAGTCTATTTATTATTTCCAGCAATAACATTATCATTTTTCTTGAAATTTTCTTTTTATTTTGAAATACATAGCATCTTCACATATACATATTAGCTAATTTAAAATTTTTGATACATGTGTGTCCTCAAAATCAGATGTAACCATATGTATTCTAATTTCTATTTAATGTAGAGAAAAAACATTTATATGGATATTGTTAGAGTACGTACCCTACTGATCAGTGACTTTAACGTAAGAGTTCCCTATGGATGGAACGGGTTGCCTGACGTGTTTCAGAAAAGCAGTAAAACAAGAAGTAAAGAACACAATAATTTTTACGTGAAAAACACCAGGCTCAAAAAGGTGTAAAAAACCACGACCTATACTTCTACAAGATTTAATCCCAACTTCATTAAATAACTCTGAGCCTCAACAACGACTGATTACAAAAATCTTGTAACCAACAACTAGAAATTATAAATTCTAATTCATATACCTCAATAACTGGAATTATAATCTCTAATTCTTATAACTCAATAACTGAAATTATAAACTCTAATTCGTATAACTCAACAATCACCCTTGACCATTGAACCCACTTTGAGTTATCCCAAACATGAAGTTAACTCAGCTCAGTATTGTTCCTAAACAATCAATCTAGGAAAGCAATAAATTACAACTCAATAAGAACAACACATTTAAATTGACTCATGAACTGTAAAGCTTAACCCTGTGAAACAGGTTCGTCAACTTGTTCCTTTATACTAGCAGCACTTGAATCTTCAGTCAGAATTCTCTCAATTATGAACTTTCTCAATTTGATCGTATTTAGCCTTTTCTCTCTCTGTAAGTGCACAAGTTACTCAGAATGATACATCTTCTATTTAAGCACAACTCTTAAAAGATCCTTCTTTATTTTAAACTCCTCCTTCAATCAGAACTCTCATTGCATAGAGTTCTATTTCAAGTGAGACTCTTTCTTCAATTCCAACTCTTGTTTTCTTAGTGTTGTAGTCAAACTTCAACTCTTTAAATCAGCACATGATTATTTCCTTGAGTTTATCTGAATTAACCACTCATATGGTCCTTCCTTGATTTTTGCACGCTTGCCTTTAATCATCGATGATTTTGCTACAAGTTCAGCTACATGAGATAGTGTGTCTGTGAACCAGCCAGAACCAGCTTGACTAGCATGTTTCATATCACTTTGTCAGTTTGTCAATCATCAAAACTACATCATACCCAATAAATTTCCCCTTTTGGTGATGACAAACCTCTTGTCTTTGTGCATTCAAACATCTTCACCTGTAGGCACTAAAGTATAAAACACTAGAATGAAACAAGTTAGTCAATGGGTTATAAATATTGCATAACTCTCTTATCTTCCCCCTTTTGGCATCATCGAAAAATCATTTCAATGTAATAATATACTAGCCAAAGTAATTTGTTATGCTATTCATGGCCACTAGGGCTATCACTAAACAATCAGACAAAGACTTTAGCCAACATAATAATATATTAAAGATAGCAAGAACATGAGTCAATTAAGCAAAGATAACCATTCCATTAATCTGTCAGAGCATGTTCCACATTAAACCTAAGCTAGTACTGAACAAAGCAAAACAACTAAGCATTAATCAAAAAAGAAGATTGTATAAAAATGGGACATAGCTAAGGATACAAATAGTGAGGAGCTGATGAGAAAGGTGGAACAGGTGATATCAACTGTGTCAATTGACGAATGGCTTCAACATTTTCAGCCCTCTCTTAATAAAGGTCAAGCTTCAAAGTTATGATCCTAGCCTGAAGGACCTATTATTCCACTTCAAAGTCTTATGCAACTTCTAGTTCAGAATTTTTCTCACCTAAAACATTTCTTTAATTTTTTTTTTAAAAATGAGTGTTAGCCTTCCTACTTGAAACAGGTAGAGCATGATTCATCTGTTCAAGAATATTTTTTGTTGTTTGAAAGGTCAAACCTGAACTAGGACTGAGAAATGCTTAAAAATCTGAACCAATTAGAATCTAAAAGGAAGAGCATGTCCCATTTTTATCCTTCAAAAACATATGTTGCATATGATTGATGATCAAGCTTGGCAAATCCATGGTACAAACATTGATATTTAGGTTGAGAAAGTAGAAGGAATTTCTGGTGTAGGATTAACACATTTGTGCACAACCATTTGGAGAGTATCAAAGAAAGTTTGGTCAACTTATTCGTCAACTTTATAAAACAAGGAGAGGATGAAGTGTGATGAATTGAACAAATGTGCTAAACTATTTCACCTTAGACAGCCTATACTTATGTCAGTGTAGAACATACCCGATAAGAAGAACTTTGTGATCACAATTGATTGCACTACAAAAAAAAGGTCAAATTATGGGGGTTAATTTTACGATTTGCGGGGATTTAAACCCTCGCAAAATGTAATTCTGACGGTTCCCAAAACCCCCAGAATATGAGCCGTCACAAACAATTTGCGATGGTTTTTTTCCGACCCCCATAATTAATTTACGAAGGTTATGACCTCCGTAATTAATTTGCGGAGGTTATTGACCCCCGTTATTCTAAATTTAATTCTTTTTATAATAAATTTTTATTTAAAACTTATGGGGGTTAAAACCTCCGCAATTGTTTTATTTTTTTTAATTTAGTAGGGCCCATCAATTTTTAATAACTAATTATAGATTCTAATTTTAGCTCAAATTTAATTGTTCCTTTATGCATAACCTACAATCCAATATTTGTTCAATTCATATATCATTAATACAATAGAGTAATTAAACATTGTAATTGACAAGCATATCAAAAATACATTGAACACTAAACTTCAAAATTAAATTTTCAACATTAACATCTTCAAACTCTAAATTTTCAACATTAACTAGTATCTTCAAACTACAAAATTAAATTTAAACACAAAACCTTTAATTTCTAAGATTCACTCCAACCACACAATTACATCATCATATTGAATATTCATGACAAATGTTATAAAATCAAAGAATTTTATTAGGATCATTATCATCACGTGATCTCCTTGCATCCATGGGCGAAATGGGTCCACTAGCCGCATCACTTGGCTACATAAAAATGCAAAGTATAAGAATCAATCGATAAACTTTCAGTCCTTATTATAAACAACAAGTTATATGAACATCATGCTTTAACACCATGTTGGAAATCCGCATATCCAATAATACCATAAACAAGATGCAATTATAGTACATGTCCTATGAAGTTAGAAAAGAAAAGACTATACTAAATGAAGCTTGATTAAAGGTTTTAGAACCCTTCAATAGACAACAACCCTTTATTCAGACTACTGACAGACTCCATTGCATAAAATAAAGCATTACTCAATATTTTTGTGGTGAAATAGAAACAAACTTTTCTATAAAATACCATATACACACTATATCCAATGATGTTTAAAGCCACTTAACTATCACCACATATCTGTTATACATGAAGGACAATGCAACAAGAACTGTCAAGATAATGCCTTCATTTGTTAACATGATTGGACAGATTCCAATAGCTTTACATATCTATGTAACAGCTTTACAAATTCCAAGCACTTCAACTACATACCCTTGATATTGTTCAGTTTAAAGAACAGGAAAAATAAAAAAAATAGATTCCCAAGTTAACTTCCCACGTGAACAGATGAAGAAACTTGTCTATGTGCTTCACCACAATGGCCAGAAATACTACTGAAGAATTATATCGCCATTGGATTCAGGTACAAGTTCTTTCATCTTTAAAGAAATACTTTGTTGCATATACTGAAAGTTTATGATCTCATTCCAGAAGTTCAAAATGGCCTATATGATAATTCTTCTTTTTCTTATTTAAATGTGAAACTTCTAGGAAAAAACTTTAAACTGGGATAGTATATTAGATATGTCCTATCCCGTAAATCTTAGCTATGACTTAGATCAAATTGAATTAGTCAAGATTAAGGAACAAAAGGAGATTGAATCAGAGAACGCATGACTAGTTAGAAATACCCGGTATATTATGTCTATGCTAAACTTGATGATATATTGAATATTGATACTCATTATATGATCAGTTATTATTGCATTTGAACTTGAGGTCACTATCCAAAACCCAAAATCCTTACCTCGTTAAAAATAAATACTAGATCTACCTCTGGCACCCCATGACCTTAGAATTATGAGTACCTAACTAGTCCAAGGAGTCTACTTTTTCTGCTAACAGTGTTATCTAGTTAATGAACAATGCTCTGTAATATGTTGGTTTTCACAATACAGAAGCTGAAATTCATATGGTAATTAGAGATTTGTTTACGGATTTTTGAGTAAAATACTATTGTGAAGTGTATTAGAAAAGAAGGTTAATTTGTATGGCTTAAACCCATGAAGATATCTATAACAGTGGTTTTTCTTCTCTTTTATTTTTCTATTGTCGTTCTATGTTCTATTTCGTGAAACACAGGTTGTGCCCTATAGAAACAGCATGTCCGTTTTTTGTTCAAATGAAAAATTCAAATTTGAAGTATAATACTTTTCTGATATCTGATAATCAAGTTCTCATCAAATATAGCTAGGTGTATTTTATGCCTTTGCAAGGGACCACAGTGAGAAGTTCACTATCTATCAAGAGTTATACATCTGGGATTCAGTAGCTGTAACAGCTAAGAAAGTGTTTGGACTACGCTACCAGCTCTTACCATACTTCTACACGTTAATGTTCGAGGAACATACCAAAGGCATCCTATAGCACGGTCCCTTTTCTTCTCATTCCCTGAGGACACAAATACTTACATCATCGACTCTCAGTTTCTAATCGGTAAGGGATTAATGATATCACCAGTACTGACATCTGGTGCGGTTTTAGTTAATGCATATTTTCCATCCGGTACCTGGTTCAACCTCTTTAACTATTCAAATTACATAAACATGAAGTCTGGTAGCTACATCAACCTAGATGCGCCTCATGATTATATCAATGTGCACCTCCGAGAGGGAAACATTATGGAAATGCAAGGAGAAATAATGACAATAAGAGCAGCAAGGGAAACTCCATTTGAACTACTTGTTGCCATCAACAGCAGGGAAATAGTTCAAGAGAAGTTTTCTTGGATAATGGCGAAGACGTTGAAATGGAAGGAGAGGGAGGAAAATGTAGCCTTGTGAAATTTCACACTAATATTGTGAATAACAAGTTATATCTCAAAACAAAGGTTATGAATGAAGAGTTTTCTTTAAATAAGATTGGAGCATCAATTAGCGAGATAACACATCACCAAAATAAAGTTTTTCTCCTGGACTGTGTAAGTCTCTTGTTCATGGGCTTCACTGATTTATTTTTTAGGAATTAGAAACTCAACAAGTAATCCAACGCTTCCTAAATTTGTAAAGTGGACATAACAAATAATTGCAAGATGGAGATATGAGCTAAAAAGAGAGGGAACAGTAACCATAAAATAAGGAACGGCCAGGGAAATACCGCTTCTATCAACTGCCTAAATTTTGACTCAGAAATCTTTGTACCCATTTTTGTAAGACCAGCTTTCAATTCTTCGAATGTAATTATCCCACTGTTATCTGTGTCTATAGTTTTGAACATTTCCTTCAAGCCAATGATTTCTTCTTCAGAGAGATTTTTAGCAATTACCTACAAATTCAGGGGACAATTATATATGAAAAAGATCATACCAAATAGAGATAAGATAAGAAAGACATTCTGCAATGAACTACGACAAGATCTTGATTAAAGTTGAATCTTACTTAGGACTTCAGCTGCAAAAATCCTTTCTCTAGGATCAGATCTTAGCATCTTCTTCACAAGATCTTTAGTGCTACTCGATACTGAAGGCCAAGGATCAGAAGAAAAATCAAGATGACCTTAAAGAACGGCATCAAAGATACTCTGATCATTCTCTGCATTAGGAAAGAGAAATGTATCCAAGTCAGCGAGAAGTACATCAGAACAGTCATTTCCTAGGAAAATATTATGCGTAAACATTGCCGCGTACAGTTTACTTCTGGTAGCTATTCAGCACCAGAAATAAAAGGCTCAGCAAAATTTTGTAAAACATCTCACAAATTTGACACAAGAAAATGGTTTTAAAAAATTGAAGCAGACATTACAGGAAGCCAGTTGCAAATATGGAGTTGGAAAACTACGATGCTTAGATACAAAGAAAAACACTAACTAATGCAATATACCATATAAGTGGGATAAATATGTTTATATTGTTATATTATGGCAATTAAAAAAGGAACACACATAATGCAGTTCAAATATATTTTTTGGAAATGAAAGAAATTGGAGTAAGAATGTTGTTCAAATATATCTATAAGATAATGAAATTCTTTTAAATTTTTATGCCATTTCCTCGAGTTCCCTAATATTTGCAGTGCACTTTACTACAATTCCTGAATGATATTTTTCTCCAGTTTCTTCTTCACTTTTAATGTAAGGGCAACAAAAAAGATGTCATGGCACATGCAAGAATCCACCATAGTTCTATCTGTGTTGAAATGAAAAGGAAACTCAATAATAAAGAAGAAGATTTATGCAATTCTGATACTAAAATTCTAGAGATAGCAGATGAAGTTACCTCCATAAAATAGTGGAACACCACTGAGTAGAATGTATAGATTAACTCCAGCACTCCAAATATTAGCTTCAGGTCTATATTCTCGGTACAGACTTCAGGAACCACATAATATGCACTACCAACTAGGTCTTTGAACACATCACCTACAGCCACAAGTATTTTTTTAGGTTGAATAGCTCACTAATAAATCCCAAAGAGCCGTGAACAAGTGGTCCATCTAAAAATCTAACAAATCATAAGAGAAAAGAGACATGATCCAGGTAAGAGATTTGAACTCTGCTATAGTTCCTAATAGGATAGGTTGGTGCATTGTACATGTCTCCCGATGTTTATTTATTACCAGTAGTAGCAGCATTTCTGTCGTAGTTGGCCTATCTTATGACTTTTGTTATTCCTCGTTATTTACTATGCCATTAGGTTGTTATGGTTGTTTCCCCTCTTTGGTAAGCTATGTTATGTTTTCCTTATTATTTTATATGTCCTCTTTACTTTTGTAATGTTCTGTTAGCTACTCTGATTCATTAATCAAGTCGAGGGTCATCCAAAAACAGCCTCCCTACCTCCTCAAGGTAGTGGTAAGATTTAAGTACACTCTACCATCCCCCGATACTACTTTTGGGATTACACTATATTGTTGTTGCATTTTTAGAGGTACAATTCGGCTATTCCTTAATTACCTGAAAGTTTTTCTCAAATTTCCTTGCATTTTAATCATTGAGAGCCTTTACGTAATACCTATGAGACTTCCATGTTTCAGCTCTACTTTTAATCTCTACCTCACTTAAAATATTGACAAACAAGGATACAAAGATTAGGAAAAACTATGTAACAAAATTCATATGTTTGATACCAAATACCAATGCAGCAACCTCTCTGTCCTGACCTCACTAATTAAGAAGCAACCCACAAAAACAAGAAATCCATAATTTATTTTTATAATTCTTCTATTCACTAGATTTGATATCTTGGAAAATATAATTTTTTATTTCTAACGGCACTCTCATTCACTCATCTTGTTACTTTCCTGGACAGCTCAATAAAGTCATGGCATTCTCTATAAGAAAAAAAAGTCATGAAGTTCTTCATCTTCTTCTATTTAATTGAAAAATGGACTTCTCTAAACATATAGCTGATTTTCTATTAATTTTTCTATGAGCAAAACTTAAATTAGGGCATAATTAATATGAAATTTCTTAAATTGGACAAAGAGAAAACTCACTCTAAACAATGAAGAAACACTGAAAATCAAGCAAAATTGGTAAAGAAAAAAGGAAAATGAGGCAAAGTCGATGAAGAAAACAGGAAAATCGAGCAAAATCAATGAAGAAAAACTGGAAGTTAAGAAAAATTAATAACATAAACTAGAAATTTTCATTAATAACCAGACGATTAACAACAGATAAAGCTAAAGCAAGCTAGTTTTACATCTAGAAAAAGCTAATGGAGACCTAAACAGTTGATCGGAGCTGGAAAAGAAATGGACGGTGACCTCCCACTATGTATAATGGCCGGCGCAAAATATTTAGGAGAAATGAGAGAAATATTTTTAGGGGAAATGAGAGAGAAAAATGTTTTTGGGGGAAAAAGGGGGAAATATACTCTGTGTTGGTGGTATTTGTTTTATGGATAACCCCCACAAATTATATTATTTGGAGTGGTATTTTTTGGGAATGGATAGCGGGTGTTAAAACTCCCGCAAATTATATAAGTTTTTGGCGGTATATTTTTTCATAGATAGCGGGGTTAAAACTCCCACAAATTATATAATTTTTAACGGCACATTTTTAACCGTCGTATTTAATATAATTTTGCAGGGGTTAAAATAAACCCTATAAATAAACCCCCGCAACTATATTCATTTTTTGTAGTGTTGCTTGTGCCTATTGTTCAGCACAATCTAATACAAAATTAGGTTAGAAGAGTCAAAAAACTGAAATTGGTACACACAACTTAATGTGCAAGACTGAATTGTATAACCTTTTAGCTAATAAGATTAAAAAGAAAAATGGTTATTCTAGTCAATCATTGAGGGGAATTGATGCAATTTTAATCATCCCCAAGTCTAACCTATTCCTTTCAAAATGTTCTCTACTTAGTGCCTTTGGTGCTTCTCCAGTCAATTAAGTAACCCACATAGTCAACATTTTTATAGCCCTTAAGAGTGAAATTTGCTTTCCTTTGATTACCATAGTCTCAAGCCATTGATTCCCATGAGATATCTAAAGATTTTTGTGACAACACCAATTCTTATGAACTACCAACAAAATTATCAGCAACTTGTGTTGGTGTTATTGATGCATCAATTTTTTGATTTGTTGTTCCCCCTGTTGATAACGCTCAATCTACAGCTCTCGTAGGAGTGTAAAGCGGTCGTTTGTCAAATATAGAACCCAACCTGGGTTGGGTATCGATCCCACAGGGAATAGCTTGGTCAACAAGTAAGCAACGATTACTAGACTTTTAGTGCAAGTCTCGTAAGAAGGGGGGAATTGTATTGTGAAAGTAATGTAACCAAAATAAGAGAGTAAAGCAGAAAATAGCAAAGTAAAAGAACGAATGTTTTGTAATATGTAAACAATGAGAATTGAGGAGTTGGGGTTATGTCCACCTTCTAAGTTATACGTCTCTATTAGCTATGAGTATGCGGAATTCAGACATGCATGTGCTTATAGAGAATTGTATTTGATGGTAAATCCAGGCGTCTTTCGACCTATTCGAGGATTATTTCACTTTAACTCTTTCGAGCTTAAAGCGTGTCTAACGGTACGAATTCTCCAAGAGGTTAATCCAGTTACGGCACTAACTTTTTAATAGGGGATAGGACCCTACTACCTTGACATTATCTCTTTTCCAGACAGATAACCTTTCTTTCAAACAAGTTAAATGTTATACTGGCGTATTCTTGCGTTTGCAACCACAAAGAATTTAGATTAAAATGAAGAGAATAATGATATAAGCAGCATACGTGTCACAAACTCACAAACTCACAGCAATAGATAGTATCTCATACGGCTTCCATAACCCCAACAAAGAAGTTTAGTTACCCATGAGTGCGAAGGAAATCACAATTGACATTGTTGTTATACCACAATAAAGATTTCACGTTTGTAATGGTGTGGTAGGCATTAGGCGTGAATCCCTTAGCAAAGTAACGTTTCTCTTGTTGTGGAATTTAAGAATAGATGAATAGAAGAAGAAAATTAATGGAAGAATGATTGTTTAGAACTAGAATGTCTTAGAAGAAGAATTGAATTGAATTGAATGTAAGAAGATGTCCTAAAATCTCTAGCAAGATAGGGTATTTATAATACCCATATCCTATTCCTACTAAGCTAATGAAATGCTTAACCAAATCCTACTAAGCTAATGAAATACTTAACCCAATTGTACTAGGTTAATGTATCATTATCCTAATCCTAACAAGCTAATGTAATACTTAACCCAATTGTACTAGGTTAATGTATCATTATCCTAATCCTAATAAGTTACTGCTAGTCCCCAAAGTCTTCAGAAATGTTGTTTTAGCCCGGGACAGAATTTCCATGCGCCATCTTTAGTCCTTGGAGTCCAAGATTGGCTTTTCTCCTTTCGTGAAGCTTTCTTTGGCGTCAAGTTATCCATGAAATGCTGAATTCTGCATCATTTATACCTGAAACTTTGCTAATCATGTTCGTTAGCTCACTTACAGGAAAATGGACTAAAAGTGCATGAAATATATAATTTGTTCTCAAAACTAGGCTAAAATATGGGCAAAATATAGTGTTATGGGCGTGTAAATTCGCCTATCATCAACACCCCACACTTAAATCTTTGTTCGTCCTCGAACAAAATATCATGTCCCTCTAAACATCAACTTAGGGTTTCACAGCAACAACACAAAATATTCGTCAAGACAAGCACAACAATTATCAACAAAGAGTAGTTTTTCGATCATTAGTAGAAACAGTTTAACCTCTAGCATAGACTCGTGATGGTAGTCAACTCATATTCAAAGGTTAAGGCACAAAGAATCATACACGACTACCCAAAACTCATCAACCATGTGTGTCTCACAATATATTACCCATAATCACTCACAAGTATAGCATATTTTTCAAACATGGGTATCAAAATATCCTTGCTCTCACTCTCACAAAGAATTCATATGCAACAACTGATGACCATAGGCTTGCCCTTAGTGTAATGCTCCACTAAATATCATAATGCTAAGCTTAGAATCAAATAGGTCTTTTGATGGTTGTAATGTAGGCTAAGGGACTGGTAGGACTATTTTGGCCAGAAATAGTGACTATGTTCCTAAGCGCTTTAATACATCACATTGTATCATTAACACTTTTCTTTCAAACAACCTTTCTACTTTCTTTTATTCTACCACTCTTTTTCTCCTCTTTTGTTTTTCAATTTTAAACATAACTAACTTTTCAGTTTTCCTTTCCTTTTTCTTTTGATAACATACCTCTTATGATAGCACTTTCTTTTTCATAACTCATTCAAGCACCAATGCATTCTAAAGCATCATACTCACTCAATTTCCTCCTATTTTGTCACATGACTTTTTCACTTTAAAGCACTTAGGAATTTGGATCAAATTATGGTCTTGAAAAATATGGATTAGGCTTACATACGAGGTTTGTCAAAGAAAATAGGCTAAAGGCTCAAAAGGGTTTAACTAGAATGATGTCCATGGGTAGGTAAAAAGAAGGTAAATAATCATAGGTTGCCAAAGAAATGCCTAAATCATCTCCTAGACTTGCACTCTTTATTTTCGCTTTACATACATACCAGGCAAGTTCTAGCATCAGCCACAAGCACAGAATATACTATTATCTCACACACACAAGGCACATGGTCGACTTTATTGGGAGTAGTATAGACTCTTGACCCAACAGATGAAGGAATTAAACCAAACAATATCACATAGTGAGTCACAATTAGAGCCTAAATGTCTCAATAGTCATGATTTTAGCACAAACTCTTGTCATAATCTCATGCTGCCTATTAGAATAATTTCATGCGAAGCTAAGCTAAAAAAAACAATTAACTACAAAAAAACATAAATAAATGCAAATGTGGATGGAGAAGTATAGCATGCAAATACCAGCACCCCACACTTAGATGGGACACACTGTCCTCAGTGGAAAATAAATAAGAAGAACCTGGTTAGTCGGACTCATCCTCTATGTCTGGGGTCATACCCCTTGCATCGGAATCATCATCAGAGTCGTCATTCTCAGAAGTTCCTCATAAGTATCCCACTTAATTCCAAGAGTGAGTCGAGGTATTTGCAGCGAGGAGGGTTCTCCTTGCTCTTTTCGGCCTCTTTTCTTGCCTTTTTGTGAAGTGGTAGCCTTATCTTTGCCTTGTCTTGCTTTGGTTGCCATTGTACCTGAGACTTAAAACAATGTTCATGTTAGCATCATCTCAATGGATACAATCTATAAACAAGCAGTAGTGGCACCACCCCACACTTAGTTTGTTGGTACAGACTAGTGAAGTGAAAGTGGTCGATTACTTAGACTTCATCGACATACGTTTTAGGGTCTATATTCCAACAAGAAATTCAGATATGTAACACTTCTTGCAATCTTTGCAATACTTTCATGTTAGGTATATCAAGACTTCTACATAGGGATTACATCATGGTATAGTTTCTATCAATAATCACAATCTCCTATGTCGGTAGGCAACTATAAGTCTTATTTCGATGAGCGAGACATCCCAACATGTAAGTATTCAAGTGACAAGAATATGCAATGTTCATGACTATAGCAATTCCGCAAGTAGTATGACAATGCATCAAAATCGAATTGAAGTCGGAAACAAGTTAAGATCATCCTAACGTATATGTTCACTCATGGTTGTGTATCAACAATTCAAACACATTCACATCTCCAATACTTCTTCAAGATTTAGCAATTCATAATAGACATAGTAATGTAGTACTTACGAAAAATAGATGAAGAACACAAGAGTACTTACGTGATTGAAGCCTTTGGAGATGTTCTTGTGAAGTGGAAGAGCAAAAGTTTTGAGAAGATTTGGATGCTATGTGCGGCGCCTATGTTAGGTTTTTAATGTGTTTGTGCCTCAAGACTAAGTCTCCTTTATATAGAAAAAGAATGGGTCGGGTTTTGACCCATTTAAAATCGGTTTTGGAGACAAAAAGTGACCATAGGCGGCGCCTTTAGCTTTGCCTATACTTGGCATAGGCGGCGCCTAATGCAAAGCCTATGGTGAGCATAGGCGGCGCCTAGTGCAATGCCTTTAGTGACCATAGGCGGCGCCTTTAGCATGGCCTATGAGATTCAGAGAAAAAATTCTTTGGCATAGGCGGCGCCTATGCTATGGCATACTTGAGCATGGGCGGCGCCTATGCTATAGCACACTAGATTTCGAGACCTTGGGCTATAGTTTAGGCTTTGCCTTGTTCGTGGCCTAGTTTTACCTAGGCCTAGCCTTGCTCGATTCCTATTTTGTCATGAGCAATGCTCAATCCATAGCCTTATGCATCTTAATTCCTAACTTACCACCTTTACCATGCCATACGTCCAAATCGCATCTGAAATCGATCTCCTCGTTTTATACCTCTTGCACCTACATTCGCTCAAAACCAATGAAAACGATTAGTACGATGGGTTGCCTCCCATCAAGCGCCTTAGTTTCGGCCGTGGCACGACTCTTATTTTTGGATTTTTATTTATCAAAAACGAAACACGTACTAGAATGAGAGAAAGACAAAAAAATGAAAAACGATAAACGATGTGTTGCCTCCCATCTAGCGCTTGGTTTATTGTCGCGGCACGACATAGCTATCTCGATTACTTAGACTTCATCGAGATAGATGGTTGATCGTTTTCTAAATGGATTCAGACGATAATGAGGCTTACTTATAGGCATGCAATCTTCTTCGAGATGACCCTTGTGCATGCCTATCCCAGGAGGGATACCAATTATATCATCAATAGTCCAACCCATAGCTCTCATGTATCTCTTCAGAGCAGAGATAAGAGCCTCTACGTGTTGTTTACTTAAATCATCCGCACTCATCGGAAGTATATTTATACTTTCCAAGAACACATACCTTAGATAATCGGGGAGCTCTTTCGATTCTAGCATTGGTGGCTCTTCAAGGGAAGTCTTCGTTGTTGGTGACGGTTGATTCTTAAGATCACGGTCCGATTGCTTAGGAGTATGGGAATAGGACTCTATTTCTGTTAGAGCACCCATAAGTTCTTCATAATCTTCATCGTCCTCATGCTCAACATTCAGTGGCGCAGCAGACAATGGCTCAACAGTAAGTTGTTTCTCTACAGATAATGCTTTCTTATCCTCATGATGAACATCAGCTACAGAGAACACATTCATATCGCTGGGCTTCTTCATTGCTTTGCATATATCAAAGCGGACCACTTTGTCATTCAACCGAAATAAAAGCTCATTAGCTCTCATGTCAATAAGAACACTTCCCGTTGCAAGGAAAGGACGTCCCAAGATTATGGGTACTTCAGAATCCACCTCGCAATCCAAAATCACAAAGTCTGCTGAAAAAATGAAGGTAGACACCTTCACCAACACATCATTCAAGATACCCACAGGTCGTTTTACTGACCTATCCGCTATCACGAGCCGCATATTGGTTGGTGTAGGGTCGCCCAACCCCAACTTTCTGTAGATGGATAGTGGCATCAAATTGATGCTAGCTCCCAAATCACACAATGCTTTGGCAAAATTCATAGATCCAACCGTGCAAGGAATAGTGAAAGCACCGGGGTCGGCCTTTTTCTGAACTAGTGATCGGGTGGCAATAGCACCGCAATGATGAACAGTATCTTTCAACTCATAGCTTGCTGCCCGCTTCTTTGTCAAAAGATCTTTCATAAATTCCGCATACCCAGGCATTTTTTCAAGTGCCTCCACCAATGGAACATTAATGGTCAGCTGCTTTAACATAGTCATGAATTTGCTGAACTTTGTATCGTCCGCCACCTTCTTCAATCTTTGAGGAAAAGGTGGTGGTGGGATGGAATTGTTCTCTCCACGGCTTTCTTCTCCTCTTGCCTTCATTTTTCAGCCTTTTCAGGCTGCAACATACTCGGTGTACCGTTATGGACGTCGTGGGTGGATTCTACGGCAGCTTCTCCTTTTGCCTTGTCATCAATGTCTGCTACATCGTCGACCACTTGTTTTCCCTTAGATGAAGTTTCCAGCGCCTTACCACTTTGAGTAATAATAGCCATGCATGATCCCTCATTCCTTGGATTTTGCACAGTGTCGCTAGGTAAAGTGCCGGCCTTTCTTTGATTGAGTGCTGCTGAAAGTTGGCTCAATTGCTGCTCTATTTGCTTGATTGAAGTGAAATGTGAATCAACTAATTGCTTCATAGAGGACAACTCATTTATTACCTCTGTTACTCCCGCGCTAGTTATTTCCACTCCTTTCAGTAGTTTAGCCATCATGTCTTCCATACTTCCAGAACTAGATGTGGTGGCGTCACGTCTTCCAGGGGGAACATACAAACCACTCTTGTCATTCTTGTTCTTCCAACTACCTTGGTCCTTATTTCCATATTTATCATAATAGTTCCGACCTTGGTTTCCTTGGGTATTACCTCGGAAACCCCCCTGATTGTTTAAGTAGTTGGCTTCTTCATCCGAATCAGATTTGTTTCTTCCTTTTGACACAACAGCTTTGACTTTTTCGGTCTTCCCTGATAATAGATGCTTTGTAAGAAGATCCACTTGTGTTTTCATGTGCACTATATCTAGATCACGTTCTTCTTCTCTTCTCCTTTGGTCTGCAGTCATGCCTATAGATAAAGTGGGGCTTGCTACCTCAGAATCCCTGGTATGCCAAGCTCTACTTTGCTTCGTCATCCTTTCTAGCATATTGCTTGCCTGACCAAAGGTGAGATCCATGAATGATCCTCCAGCCGCATTATCCACAACTGGTTTAGTTATTGAATTCAAGGCTCTGTAAAGTATCTCCATTAGGTGAACATTAGTCATGTGATGGTTTGGGCACCTCATTAGCTTCGTCTTGAACCTCTCCCATGTTTCATGAAGGGCTTCAGTTGGAAGCTGACGAAAGTTGCTGATTTCATCTCTCATTTGTGCTCTTTTGGATGGCGGAAAGAATCTTTCTAGGAAAGCGTCTCTCAATTGCCTCCAATTTGTAATAGAATCAGGAGTCAGCCCATTCAACCATAGAGTTGCCTCCCCAGACAGAGACAATGAAAATAGACGTAATCGAATTGCATTCTGACCAACACCAGGATTGTCAAATGACTTGCATGTAGAAATAAAGTTGATGAGATGCATATTCGGATCATCGCCTGCTAGTCCACCAAATAATCCCTTGAGTTGTAATAACTGAATCATGGTGCTTGTGATGTTGAACTTGGCTCCGGGCGCTAATGGTGAGGGAATAATAGCTCCTGTGGCTCCGGCTCCATCAAGATCATCATCATCATCGTCGAAAGCTGGTTGCATGGGTTGGCGATCATATCTAAACCGAGCTTGTCGACCTCTTCTGTTGGCAGGTGTTGTGATTTCAGCATCATGCCTTGGGTTTAGTAACTCGTCATCACCTAAATCCTCATCGTCAGGGTTTGTTGCTCGCCCAGGGTTATCAATGTTTTGTTGGTGTACTTGGGCGGCGGCAAGAGCATCTAATCTCACCTGCTCGTGTTGAGCAGCCATTCTTTCGATTTCCGTTTGTGCCTCCATTCTGCCAATTCGTTGTGGTTCAGGATTGATTGGTAATAACGGTTGACCAGAACTTCGAGTATGGGGCATGCACTGAATAAAAACCTGCAGTAAACAAAAACAAAAACTAAAAGTAAAAGTACGAGAATCTTTGACCAAAGGGTCTAGTAATTATTACGAACTTAATTGACACTTGTATTCCCCGGCAACGGCGCCAAATTTTTGATAACGCTCAATCTATAGCTCTCGTAGGAGTGTAAAGCGGTCGTTTGTCAAATATAGAACCCAACCTGGGTTGGGTATCGATCCCACAGGGAATAGCTTGGTCAACAAGTAAGCAACGATTACTAGACTTTTAGTGCAAGTCTCGTAAGAAGGGGGGAATTATATTGTGAAAGTAATGTAACCAAAATAAGAGAGTAAAGCAGAAAATAGCAAAGTAAAAGAACGAATGTTTTGTAATATGTAAACAATGAGAATTGAGGAGTTGGGGTTATGTCCACCTTCTGAGTTATACGTCTCTATTGGCTATGAGTATGCGGAATTCAGACATGCATGTGCTTATAGAGAATTGTATTCGATGGTAAATCCAGGCGTCTTTCGACCTATTCGAGGATTATTTCACTTTAACTCTTTCGAGCTTAAAGCGTGTCTAACGGTACGAATTCTCCAAGAGGTTAATCCAGTTACGGCACTAACTTTTTAATAGGGGATGGGACCCTACTACCTTGACATTATCTCTTTTCCAGACAGATAACCTTTCTTTCGAGCAAGTTAAATGTTATACTGGCGTATTCTTGCGTTTGCAACCACAAAGAATTTAGATTAAGATGAAGAGAATAATGATATAAGCAGCATACGTGTCATGAACTCACAAACTCACAGCAATAGATAGTATCTCATACGGCTTCCATAACCCCAACAGAGAAGTTTAGTTACCCATGAGTGCGAAGGAAATCACAATTGACATTGTTGTTATACCACAATAAAGATTTCACGTTTGTAATGGTATGGTAGGCGTTAGGCGTGAATCCCTTAGCAAAGTAACGTTTCTCTTGTTGTGGAATTTAAGAATAGATGAATAGAAGAAGAAAATTAATGGAAGAATGATTGTTTAGAACTAGAATGTCTTAGAAGAAGAATAGAATAGAATTGAATGTAAGAAGATGTCCTAAAATCTCTAGCAAGATAGGGTATTTATAATACCCATATCCTATTCCTACTAAGCTAATGAAATGCTTAACCAAATCCTACTAAGCTAATGAAATACTTAACCCAATTGTACTAGGTTAATGTATCATTATCCTAATCCTAACAAGCTAATGTAATATTTAACCCAATTGTACTAGGTTAATGTATCATTATCCTAATCCTAATAAGTTACTGCTAGTCCCCAAAGTCTTCAGAAATGTTGTTTTAGCCCGGGACAGAATTTCCATGCGCCATCTTTAGTCCTTGGAGTCCAAGATTGGCTTTTCTCCTTTCGTGAAGCTTTCTTTGGCGTCAAGTTATCCATGAAATGCTGAATTCTGCATCATTTATACCTGAAACTTTGCTAATCATGTTCGTTAGCTCACTTACAGGAAAATGGACTAAAAGTGCATGAAATATATAATTTGTTCTCAAAACTAGGCTAAAATATGGGCAAAATATAGTGTTATAGGCGTGTAAATTCGCCTATCATCACCTGTCAATATGCCCTCAGTCTGTACAACAGTTGAACCAGGTGGTATAACATATTCATGTGCATGCTCATCAGTTTCACTGTCATCTTTTAGTTAAAAAAAAAAGAATCTCATTTGCTTTCCCCTTACACGAGCACTCCAAATCTGACCATCTTTAAAAAGGCTTTTGTTTAGTTCTCCCAATCTTTTCAAACCTAGTAATGGTTCTCTTTTTACCATCTCCAAAAGTTTCATTCCCCCTTTAAATGTGGTAAGTGAAAGAAACTTTATTTGTTTCCAATCTTATGCCTTGAGAAAGCTCTATCCATGCACTAATTTTACTTGCCTCCTTTCACTCTCACCTGCAAAACAAATTAGGGGTTAACTTTAGGAACCCAGACAATCTTGGGTACTTTCTTATGAGAAAAAAGATGTATGAGGTTCCTTGTAGCCCATCGAGGCAACAGGTTATGTGACCTATTTCTCTGACCAGTTTTGACTTTCTTGTTAGCTTGTGCTAACATAGAACTAAATTTTTTTGCTAGGCTTATGCTTCTTGATTTGCTTTTTGCTGCAACTAGACATTCAGTGGTTGGATGTCCCAGGTTACCACAAATATAAGACAAATCTTTAATAGCATTAGAACTTTTATAAAAGCCCAACCTTTTCATTATGAGTTCTTTGACCTAGCTTATGATCAAGTCTTAAAGAATATGCCCATCTATTAGCCCTTTCAAGATTAAATTTCAATTTAGAAACTTCTTGACTTAGTTGACTAACCTTTTTTCTTTTTCAGAAAGAGACAGTTTTAGAACTTCAGATTTGAGGGTCAGGTTTGATGAATTAAGTCTGCTAACATGTTCCTTAAAAGTGCAGTTTTCCTTTTCAATAGTGTTCGTACAAGTTTCTAGATCAATAAAATTAAACTTGAGACTTGTAAGATTGTTAAATAACTCATCCGTATCATAATTTAATTCTTGGAAATTATCAATTAGAGAACTCATTAAGGAAACAAGTTTCTTTTTAGAAAATAAATGCAACTTCTCTTTGAATTCAAGAATACTTACCTCAGAGTTTCCATCATCTTTTTCCATGTCTGAATCTCCAATGGCCATGAGAGCAGTTTTATCATCTTTTTCATCATCTGATTCATCACTTTCAGATACCCTATTTAGCTCTTCCATGTCCATCTCATAGGTATTCAAATTATCAACTAACTCATCAAGGGACTTTTTAGTAAGATCCTTAGCTTCTCTTATGGCTGTAACTTTGACATTCCACTAAGACTTTGGTAGGACTCTCAAGACCTTCTCTACCTGTTCCTCAGTAGATAAAACCTTTCCTAGAGATGATAACTCATTTACCAACAAAGTTAACCTAGTTATCATTTCTTGTAGTGACTCATTTTTCTCCATTTCAAAAGCCTCATATTCAGTGAAAAGTAATGCAATTTTGAATTTTCTCACTTGTCTAGTGCCTTCATGTGCATTAACCAATGCATACCATATTTGTTTAGCAGTGTTGTAATTAGACACTCTATTATACTCAGCTGTACCAAGACCATAAAAAAGAATATTTTTGGCTTTTGCATTCTTTTGTAGTGCAACAAGATCTTCTGGGGTGAATTTACTCCTTACCTTTTTCATTTGTTCTCCATCCACTAACTTCATAGAAATTATTGGTCCGTCAGTAATTTTGTCCCATAATTCATAATCTACACTTTGAAGATACGTTTCCATGCTATCTTTCTACCACATGAAGTGAGAACCATCAAAATGTGGAGGTCTAATAGTGGATTGACCTTGACCATGACCAGTAGGTGGTGCAAATTCATCATAGTGATTTTTGTCTTAGGTGTTAACCCTTTTTAAGACAACCTTGCTCTGATACAACTTGTTAGAGTATGTGCCCTACTGATCAATGACTTTAACGTAAGAATTGCCTATGGATGGAACGGGTTGTCTGACGTGTTCCAAGAAAGCAGTAAAACAGGAAGTAAAGAACACAATAATTTTTACGTGGAAAATACCCGGCTCAAAAAGGTGTAAAAAACCACGACCTGTACCTCTACAGGATTTAACCCCAACTTCACTAAATAACTTTGAGCCTCAACAGCGACTGATTACAAAACTCTTGTAACCAACAACTAGGAATTATAAACTCTAATTCCTATACCTCAATAACAGGAATTATAAACTCTAATTCCTATAACTCAATAACTGAAATTATAAACTCTAATTCCTATAACTTAACAATCACCCTTGACCGTTGAACCCACTTCGAGTTATCCCAAACTTGAAGTTAACCCAACTCAATATTGTTCCTAAACAATCAATCTAGGAAAGCAATAAATTACAACTCAATAAGAACAATACATTTAAACTGACTCATGAACTGTAAAGCTTAATCTTGTGAAACAGATTCATCAACTTGTTCCTTTGTACTGGCAGCACTTGAATCTTCAGTCAGAATTCTCTCAGTTATGAACTTTCTCAATTTGATCATATTTAGCCTTTTCACTCTCTGTAAGTGCGCAAGTTACTCTGAATCATACATCTTTTATTTAAGCACAACTCTTAAAAGAGTGCTTCTTTATTTCAAACTCCTCCTTTAATCAGAACTCTCATTGCATAGAGTTCTACTTCAAGTGAGACTCCTTCTTCAATTTCAAAGCTTGTATTCTTAGTGTTGTAGTCAAACTTCAACTTTTTAAATCAGCACATGATTATTTCCTTGAGTTTATCTGAATTAACCACTCATCTTGTCTTTCCTTGATTTCTGCACGCTTGTCTTTAATCATCGATGATTTTGCTACAAGTTCAGCTACATGAGAAAGTGTGTCTGTGAACCAGCTTGACTGACATGTTTCATATCACTTTGTCAGTTTGTCAATCATCAAAACTACATCGTACCCAATAGATATCATTGAAAATATTATTGGTGATTTCATTAACTTATAACCTATTTTGATTTGTTATATAAGAAACATTTTAAAATCTTCTATCTCAACTATATTTTCAAATAAATTATTTTAATTATTATTTTTATTCGTGCGGTTAAATTCACTAGTTTGAAGTAAGATTAATGAACAATTCTACAGCCCTTGGATTAATTTTAAATTTCATTGTATAAATAGTTTTATGTTGTCACTATCATTTTCTCATGACTCATCACTTTTCTTGCATTTAATAAACTCATATAATTGTTCAAATTAACTAAAATGAATGAAAATTTGTAGAATAATCAAAATTTAAATTAGGGATAAAATTGATTAAAAAAATTAATGTGAGGACTATCAAAATTTCACATTTCTCTCATATATAGTAGCAAAGTAACAGGATATATATATATGTGTGGGTGTGTGGGTGTGTGAAAAGTGATAATTGGAGGTTGATTTTGTCATTTATGGATTTATCCCAAGTTAAATAATGTTGGAATTATTTATACCATCCAAAAGGTGGGATAACTTATCCCGGTACTATTTGTTAGTCCCGAAATAAGTTATCCCAAACTTAATAATCAAATAAAACACCAAAAAAATTATTCTGAAACTATTTATTTTAATACCCCACACCAAACAACCCCAAAGAGTAAATCAAGTGAGAAAATAATGACATGCCACTCGTGTTATTTTCAAAAAGGTGAACCACCTTGGCCAATACTTGGGAAAAAAAAGGATTGAGGCAGATGGATATTAAGTAGCCGTTTGGCCATGAAAACTAAAATTTTCTGGAGTTGGAGTTGAAGTTGGAGTTGAAATTGGAGTTTGAGTTGTGTTTGGCCATGTCTTTTTTGAAAAAAAAAAATTGACTTTTGAAAAAACTTTTTTAAATATGATTTTATGTCTTAACTTTTACAAACTATCAAAATCACTCAACTAAAATTTACCTACTAATGGAAAAAGAACACAATTAGCCACTATTATAAAAATAATTACATATACATGGTCATATTTAATGAATTTCAATTATGACATATATAATATTTACATTAATAGTCGTTTTCTCATATTTGAAAATTTTAAATATGGATATTATATTAACAGATCACTGCTTCCTGTTTTTTAGGTAACAAATATTATCTTTCAAATAAATTTATTTTTTTAGAAATTTATTTAATTTATTTCCTTCATTTTTCGTTCCTAAAAAATAGGAAAAGATGAGTTGTTATTAAATTTTAGGGTGCCGCTAATTTATTTGTTTAATTTTCTTATACATGAAAGATTTTACTGTGTGTGAAGAAATTATTTCTATGTAAAACATGTTTTGCATATTTATGGTATATTATATCATATACGATAAATATATAAATATGCTTAGTATGTTTCTTTATATTTTGTATTTTTATATATGTGTGTATATGGTATATACATGGTATAAACTTCATATATAATATACTTTGTATATTTATATTATAAATATGCTTAGTATTTTTCTTAATACTTTGTATATTTATATATGTGTGTATATGGTATAAACTTTATATATAACATACTTTGTATATTTCTATTATAAATATAATACTTTATATATTTATGGGTATAAATATAATACTTTATATATTTATGGGTATAAATATAAATTAGCAGTAAAATAATGTCTTAAATAAGGGAGAAAATTAAATAAGGGATAAAAATAATGATGAGAGAGAAAACGAGATATATATTAATTAGGATAGCATTAAGTTTGAAATTATAATTATCTTATTCTTTAAAACTGCTATATACGTAATATTGAAAAAATAATGTTATAAGGAGAGTTTTATGTAAAAACTTAAAAGATTGGGGTTATATGTAATAATAATAAAAGTTGAAATTGGAGTTGGAAAATTATGAAAACAACAAAAACCTGTTTTTCCTTTTCAGAAAAATTTTCCGGAATTATTTTTTGAATTTTCATGGCCAAACACCATAATTTTCAACTCCAAAAAAAAAATTCGGAAAAAAGGAAAAAATTTCCATGGCCAAACGGGCCCTAAAAAAAGCAAAAGCTTGGAGATCTACTTTTAACTTTGATTGCTAAAATTCTCGTTTTGCATGTGCGCCATAATGTCTGATCCTGCTCTGTTTGATTTCTCAGATTCCCTTTTCATAACCACAATCTATTTTAAAAGGAAAAATTATACTTTCTCCCTTAAAAAAAAAAAAAATGACTTATTTTAATTTAACATAAAATTTAAAAAAAATAAAGAAAATTTTTAAATCTTGTGGCCTTAAATGAAAGTTGTGTCAAATTTATCAAAATGTTCTTTTAATTTTTTGGTCCTAAATATGTCATGTGAAAAGTTGAAATTAAAGTATTGCAAAAAGAAAAAAAAAATGAATCATTCTTTTTTAAACGGACTAAAAAGAAAAGTAGGTCATTCTTTTTTAAACGGGGAGTATCATTTAACAAACATAAATTTTTAATTATCTAATTTAATATAAATTGTAATTAATTATAATTTATAAATTTTTTTCAATTAAATATAATTCATACTCTATTTTCTTTATTTGTAGCTTTCTCTATCTTTTATTTTTTTTCGTTTCGAACATTTTTTTCCTTTCTGCTTTCTCTTTTCCATTTTTTCATTTTCCATGTTTTTTCTTTTTCATTTCTTTTTTCCTTTTCATCGTTTCTCATTTTTTTTATTTTTTTTCTTTGCAGTCTTTTTTTGTTTTTTCTTTATTTTTTTCATTTTATTTCGCTTTTTGTCATCTTTTCTTGAATATTTTGCTTTTTCATTTTTTTTTGTCATTTTTTCTGTATTTTTTCCTCTAAATTTTTGTTATTGTTGTATTTTATATTTATTTATATCACACTATATATTATAAAAAAATTTATTATTTTTATTTGAATTATTTAGACGTGAATATGTATAATTTATTATTTGTATTTGTATACAAGCAAATATATGAATTAATTGGATTTGCTTGAGTCTAAAATATACTAATATGCATGCATTATTCAATATAAATGTGTCGTTAGTATTTTTATGTTAAATTTATTATTTGTATATAAAAATTATTTATATGGATATGGTCCAAGTTGTATAAACATGTATCATTTGATACAAATGTAATATTTATATTTATATAATTTATTATTATACTGTTCGATTTATATCAATAAAATATAATTTGTATCAATGAATATAAATACAAGTGTTCATATAAAGAAAAATAATTATTATTTTTCAATTGTTTAAAAATACAAACAACGCAGTCAACTATAAATTCAAATACAATAAATAAAATAAATGAAATTATAAATACAAATACATATGCGGTCAACTTACAAATACAAATTAGTTCTTTAAAAGTACCAGTACATCGATGAAAATAGAATACAAATACAAATAAAATAAAATCATAAAATAACTCACACAATATGCCATCGATTATAAAATACAAATACAAAATAGTTCTTTAAAATACAAGTGTGAATTGTAAAATACAAATACAGATGCGAACCATAAAATACAAATACAAATACAATTATATCAATAAATATAAAAATATAAATGAATACAAATACAAGTATAAATTATAAAATATAAATACAATTATATCAACGAATGCAAAAATATAAATGATGGTGCACATACAAATACAATAACGATTGTGGTATTTTTATTATCATTCATGACTTGTGTGGGATGCAGCTATATTTTTCGAATGTACAAAAGATATAAAATAGAACCAAAAAGTGAAAAGAAAAAAATACAAAAATTAGAAAAGAAAAAAGAGAATAAAGAGAAATAGAAGCTAGAGATAACAAAGCGGAAAAAGCGAAAAGAAAGAATTAAAAAATAGAAAAAAATGAAAATAAGGGGGGGGGGGGGCAGGACAAAAGAAAAAGAATACAAAAAAGAAATGACAACGAAATAAGAAAAAAGAAAAAAAAAGAACTAGAAGTTAGAGATAAAAGAGAATGAAAAGAAAGAAACGAAAAAGAAAAAAAATGTAAATAGAAAAAAAAAACAAAAAGTAAAAAAATGTCTGGTTCAAATAACTGTTTGCAACAAATTTTTACAGTGACAGAAATAAATTGCAATCACAAATAAAAATATAACATGAATTCTTTTATTGATAAACAATGTGGGTACAAATCTGTTCCTCCCTTGATTCTTCTCTCTCGATTTTCTCCGTAATTCGAGGGTCGTCAGTAGCGTATTTCTCGAACGAAGGCATATTTGAATTTGTTATGGATTTCTTCGTAATTCGAGGATCGTTAGTGGCGTGCTTCTTGAATGTAGGAATATTTAGATTAGATCTACATGGAAGGAGGGTTTGTGAATCTTCTTGATGTATTTGATTATCAAAAAGAGAGGGTTTTGATCTCTGTATGAATATCCCATGAATTTCTGAGATATTGGAGATTTATGAATATCTCATGAATTTGTGGGATATTCGGAATCTCGGTCTCTTTACGAATACCCATGAGTTTATGGGATATTCCAGATGTTTCTTCAAGGGAGTGAGCCACCCTTTTTATAGGCATAATTTAGGGTTGATATAGAGTAGCCTACAAGAACTCTAACATAATTTAGATTCTTCGTGTAGAGTTCTACAAGATTTCGATGTATACATATACCTCCCAATTCAAGATTTGTTTGAGTGTAGATTTGATGAAACTCAAAGAGAGTCTTGAAGTAACAACCTTACACGATCCAAAATCGGGCCTTGTCATATGGGCATCTCGAGTCCAACAAGGACCGGAGATCGCCCCGTTAACCTAATCTAACCATCACATGAATCCACAAGTATCGGATGAATTCCGAACATATAACAAGATAGAAGAAACAAGACTAATAATCATAACTTAAGAATGTTCAATCATTCCATTAATGTCAACATACTAAACCAACATACCCAAGTCCACAGTCATCCACAAAGCCTCTACAATCCAATGTTTATAATATGTCGGGACATGCCCTCGACAATAGCCAAAATCCAAGTCTAAAATAAGTCTATGACATAAGATAGAAAGACCATGAAATGTATGTCTTTCGAAGTACGGAAACTCACCACTTCAAAGTCAACACACGAATCGCTCGAACACCTGGTCACTGCGCAGGAAGAGAAAAGAAGCTTCAACCACTGTGTCACGTGGGGACACAACATCCGGAGACGGTTAGCGGTTAGAACGCTAGCATGTAACTTTAGGATAAGGATAAAATATTACCATCATTCAAAACCAAGTCAAACCATCATAAGCAACCACATTTATATACATAGGCATATATATAGATATATAGATACATCGAGTGTCGGGAAATGAAACAACGCCTTAGCATGTATATTGAAGCACCCAATCAGGATACATAAAGTGGAAGACTCTAACCTCCCACTTGCATAGGTTAGAAAGTTTGAACTTCCTGGTTATATTAAGCAAGAGGACTCTAACCTCAATCCGTCTTATTCAGCAAGTGGACTATAACCATAAGCCATTTTATTAAGCAAGTGGACTCTAACCTCAAGCCATTTTATTGGACAAGTGGACTCTAACCATAAGCCATTCTTTTAAGCAAGTAGACTCTACCCACAAGCCATCGCGTCCATTACTAGTCGACATTAGGACCCTAACCCTTTGTCCATGCTATCATATCCACTTAGTTCAACATTCAAGGACTCTAACCCCTTTAGCCAATTCAAGCCATCAAGGATACAATTCAACACCATACATGACCACAAAGTCTTTATCAACCATTTATCAACTAATCATTTAATAGGCCAATGACTTAGTTTCAACCACCATTCAAGTCAAATTGTGGCCATCAAGACCTTTACCAAACCATTCATTCCTCATTAGCATTCTTACACCAAGCTTTAGTTCAAACACAAATCAATTTCATGTTTAGGGACTCAAACCCCTTTTAACCAATCAAACCACTAAGGCTACCAATTAACTCATTATATGGCCAACAAGGCCTTTACAAAGTCATTTACCAATTATTCTTACTCATTAAACCATTGCCATAGTGTAAAATAATATTAACATATAACTAGTTATTTCTCTTAGACATTTTCACAAACACCTTGAGGGCATACCTTTACCATGACCAAAACTCAAGTGAAAACCATCAAGATTTGGGTTACTCATGACCCATTTGTTAAACCACAATCAACAAGCATCCATATGTGCAAACCATCACCAAAAATATGTATAAACACAAGTTTAAACAAGAGTATGCAATACACATCACTATGCATTAAAACCCTCAATATTTGTTTCAATAACCACCATTCAAGAATCAAAATCAGTGTTTAAAACACATGATATTTGAGAAATAAGAATGAGGGAAGAGTCACATGCCTTATACAAGGTGATTCATAGAAAGAACTTGACACCCTTTAGCCTTTAGATGAATACCTCTTGAAACCCTAGTCTCCAATCTTGTTGAAGAAGTTTTGAGAGGATTTTGGAATATTTTGATCTTGTCCAAGTAAAGAATGAAGGGACAAATAATGTTATAAGTCATGGGTTATAAGGGTTTAAGGGTGGGAAATGTCTAAAATATCCTCATCTTAAACGTTGAAAAGTGAACCCAGAAGGGTATGACTAACCTCCCCTAAATTGTATCCTAAGGTTCGAGTGGTACCTTTACTCATACCTTACACTTCCCCTTGGACCCCCATACTTATCAACATACAACCATACAAGGCCAATTCGTACCCTAAGGTACGAGAAGTACCCTACTACTCGTATGTGCGACTTGCCAACTTACGACTAATACCCTATCATATGACTAGGAAGAGGTCAAACCATACCTTGGACAGAATGTTATCAACCTAAACTGATCATCATACGAGAGGGTCGGTACTAGACCATACTTTAGCATATGAGAGGTATGCTCAAACTACACTTACCCAGAATCTCAAACTTAGGAAACTTTCTAAGGGTTCAAAGCTAAGGTGTTTTAATTCTCCCCCACTTGGATTATTCATCCTCGAATGACGGGTAAGGCAAGAATAAGTTAACACATTATCACACATCAAACTCACCTCTAACCAAGTTAAAAAACAAAGACATACAACAAAGATAAGAAAATCAATACATACCTTAAGCAAGAGTTTCTGAAATGGAAAACAAATGTGGATACTTAGACTTTATGTCCTCTTTCACCTCCCAAGTAACTTCCTCAGACTTTTGGTTCCTCCATATAAACTTCAAAGAATCCACCTCTTTCATTCGCAACCGGTGAACTTATATATCTAAGATCCTCACTGGGACCTCCTCATAGGACAAAGAGTCCAAAATACCAACATCCTTCAAGGGAACAACCAATGAAGGAGCCCATACATTACTGCAATATGGACACATGGAATACCGGATGAATGGAGCTCAAACTAGAGGGTAACTCCAATTCATAGGCAATATTACGAACCCTATTCAAAATTAAATATGGACCAATATACCGGGGACTAAGCTTTCCTTTCTTACCAAACCACATCACTCCCTTCATGGGAGATAACTTCAAGAATACCCAATCGCCAACACTAAACTCCAAATCCCTATGCCTCACATCCGTATAAGACTTTTGGCGACTTTGAGCGACTTTTAACCTATCACGAATCACCTTCACCTTCTCTAAGGCTTGGTAAACCAAATCAGGGCCAAGCAACTTACCCTCACCAATTTTATGCTACCCAATAGGAGAACGACACATTCTACTATACACGCCTCAAAAAGAGCCATACTAATGCTAGAGTGATAACTATTGTTATAAGCGAATTCAATCAAAGGCAAATAGTCGTACCAACTACCACCATAATCAATCACACATGCATGCAACATATCTTTTAATGTTTGAATAGTCCTCTCCGCTTGTCCATCCATCTGCGGATGGAAAGCGGTACTAAGGCACACCTTAGTTTCCAAACCTTTCACCAAAAGTGAGATGAGAATGGAGTACTAAGATCTGAAATGAGAGAAATCAGAGCACCATGCAACTTCACAATTTCCGCATGATACAACTTAGCATAATTCTCTACTGCATAACTAATCCTCACCGATAAGAAGTGAGCGCGGACTTGGTCATCCTATCCACAATGACCTAAATAGAATCATATTGGTTTCGAGACCGAGAAAGTCTGGTGATGAAATCCATATTGATTACCTCCCACTCCCATTCGGGCAACTTAATCTCTTGGTACAAGCCTCCGGGTCTCAAGTGCTCAACTTTCACTTATTGACACACCATACATTTAGCCACAAATCAAGCCATATCTCGCTTCATATTACTCCACCAATAGAACCCCCTAACATCATGATACATCTTCGTAGAATTGGGATGAATAGCATATCGAGATCCATGAGACTCGTCCATAATCTTTTCCCTCAATCCATCGATGTTGGGAACACATAACCTACCTTGGTACCTCAAGATACCATCACCACCAATCGCAAAATCAACAACCTTTTGTTGACCCACATTACCCTTGATCATTATCAAATCGAGATCCAATATTTGCTTTTTCTTTATCTCAACAATAAGAGATGATTGTAATACCTGATGCACAAATACACAACTATCCTCAGAGTCTATGAGACGAACTCCAAGATTGGCCAAATAATGAATGTCCTTGACTAACTCTCGCTTATCCTCATCCATATGAGCTAAACTCCCCATGGATAACCTGCTAAGAGCATCAACAACTATGTTAGCTTTACCTGGATGGTAATGGAGACTCATACCGTAGTCCTTTAGCAACTCAAGTCGTCTCATTTGCCTGAGATTCAACTCCGTCTGAGTAAACACATATTGAAGGCTCTTATGATCAAAAAATATGTCGACATGAACCTCATAAAGATAGTACCACCAAATCTTCAATGAAAATACCACGGCTAACAACTCCAAGTCATGAGTAGGGTAGTTCTTCTCATAAACTTTCTATTGCCTAGAAGCATAGGCCACCATCTTACTATGTTGTATTAACATACAACCAATCCCAATATGAGAAGCATCAAAATACACTACAAAACCATCATCACCCTTGGGCAAGGTCAAAACTGGAGCCGAAGTTAATTTATCTTTCAACATCTCAAAACTACCCTCACACACATCCGACCATAAGAACTTGACCTTTTTCTGAGTTAATTAGTTAATGGAGCAACTATCATTGAAAAACTCTTCATAAATCTCGTATAATAACCGGCTAGACCCAAGAAACTCCGAATATCATTGGAGTCCCAGGTTTTGGCCACCTCGTAACTGCCACAACCTTTTGTGGATCTGCCATGATCCTTTCGCTAGAGATAACATGACCAAGAAAAGTCACAACCTTTAACCAAAACTCACACTTACAGAACTTGGCATATAAACGATAATCCTTCAAAGTTTGCAACACAACATAGAGATGATCGACATGATCTTCCTCACTCTTAGAATAGACCAAGATGTCATCAATGAAGACAATGACAAATATGTCTATGAATGAATGAAAAACCCTATTCATCAAGTCCATGAATACCGTGGGGGAATTGGTCAACCCAAAAGACATAATTAGGAACTCATAGTGACTATACCGGGTCCTAAAAGTAGTCTCAGGTATATCCATTTCCCTAATCTTAAGCAGATGATAACCTGACCTAAGATCAATCTTAGACAGACACTTCGCTCCTTGAAGCTGATTAAATAAATCTTCAATCCTAGAAAGAGGACACTTATTCTTTATGGTCACCTTGTTCAACTGATGATAATCAATGGACATTCGAAGGAAACCATCCTTCTTACGCACAAATAATACAAGGGCACCCCAAGGAGACATACTAGGATAGATAAAACCTTTATCTAAGAGATCCTTCAATTGCTCCTTAAGCTCCTTCAACTTCGCTATAGCTATTCTATAAGGAGGGATAGAAATTGGACAAGTGTGCGGAACAAGATCAATCCCAAAATCAATTTTCCTATAAGGAGAAATACCAGGAATGTTATCGAAAAAGACCTAGGGAAACTCATTAACCACAGGAACAAATTCTAGAGAAGGACCTTTCAATTTAGAATCTTTAACTCGGATCAAATGATACAAACACCCTTTAGAAATCAACTTTCGGGCTCGAAGATTTGAGATAAACCTCTCCCTCGACACTAAAGAACCCCATTCTCATACAATGACCGGGTCATTAGGGAATTTAAACGTGAACTTATGGGTTTGATAATCTAAGGAAGCATAGCATGCATGCAACCAATCCATCCTCAGAATAACATCAAAATCGACCATGTCCAACACTATCAAGTCTACCAGAGTTTCTTTACTTCCAACAGCTACCACATACCCCCTATAGACTCTTTTAACAACCACAGAGTCTCTTATTAAGGTAGAAACCAAATAAGGAATCGAAAGACACTCAGGACCAAAACCAAAATACACCACCATAAATAGGGTTACAAAAGAAAGAGAGGGCCTTGGATCAAGTAAATAATACACATCACTGGAGAAAAGTTTCAACATACCTATAAAAATATCTAGAGACGCCTCAGACTCCTGGTGAGTAGTAAGTGCATATAACTGATTTTGGCTAATGCCGGTTCCAGAAACAGAAACAACAACAACACCCTTCGGTACAAGAGCAGATGAAGTAGTAATAGAGACTCTCATTGTATGTACAACAGCACCACAAAAGAGGGGCACTCTTTTTGTATGTGCCTAATATAACCACATCTAAAACATTTATTCTTCCCCTTCTCACACTGTCCACGATGATGTTGATTACAGAATCTATATGGAGGGAAGGATGGAGCTGACTGAGCCCCGCTAGCCTGAGATTGGGCACCCTATGCCCGAAACCCACCATCAAACTGAGACCGACGATCACCCAGTGGTTTCGGGTAAGGAGAACTAGCCAAGAAGAAGGAACCAAAACTCTCTCACTTTTTTCTTAGCCACTTACTACCATCTCTACCATTTTTCTCAGAAAGCTTAAATTTCTTTCCTTGACTTTCACTAAACTCAACCTATTTGTTTTCCTCTTCCTCCACTTATTACATATACACAACCAATCTTGAGATGTCTATGTCTTTGATCAACAAAGCCGCCTTGCTCTCAAGGACCAACTCACAAGAAAATCTCAAAGCAAACTTCCGCATCCTAGCCCTCATGCTAGAAACTATCTCAAGAGCATACCTAGACAACTAATGGAATTTTAAGGCATACCCCTTGGTAGACATCCTACCTTGCCTCAAATTAACAAACTCCTCCGCCTTAGCTTCCTTCAACTCTTGAGAAAAGAAGCAGTCTAGAAATGCATTAGAGAAATTCTCTCACAAACATGACTCATCAAAATCACCCCTTGCCTGGTCGTATTCTTCGTACTATTGGTATGCTACATCATTCAACTAATAGGCTGCAAACTCCACCCCTTCCATATTAGTGGCATATATAACTCTGAAAATTTTTTCCATCTTATCCAGAAAAACTTTAGGGTCATCCTCTACCTTAACATCATCGTAGAGGACTCAACCTCATGAACTGGCCAACCCTTGTGGCCTCAAAATATGGAGTAAAAGATATACCACGCTCAGCCTGAGAAGCCACCAACTGAGCAATCATATGAATTGACTAACAAAAATCAACATTCATCACGTTAGCCTAAGGAACTAGAGGAGGACTAGAGGAAACTCGTGGAACTTCAGGACCATCGTGAACTAGACCTCTAGACCGGTTCTGGACTCCATAAGTTGGATGAGATCCATCCGCATTGTCCTCAATTGGGACAGAAGGGTTTGCCTGAACATCAGATCTTCTTGGAGTCATGATCTTAAAGGTAAGCAAATAGAAATCAAAGAAATCCAAGATCTTAGTCTCTATAGCTCGAGAAAAAACCACAAGAAAGGGAAATATTTCTAAATGTCTCTTAACCTCTCTCTTATAAGTGTGGTGCGCTACATACCTATAAAGGAGACCCTACTTGACACGGCTTTGTGGACACCCAATTGACCATGAACCTAGGCTCTGTAACCAACTTGACATGACCCAAAACCAGGCCTTATCGTATGGGCATCTCGATCCCAACAAGGATCGGAGATCTCCCTGTTAACCTAACCTTCATATCAATCCTTAAGTGTCAAATGAACTCCGAACATATAACAAGATAGCCAAAATAAGACAAATAATCATAAATTAAGAATGTCCAATCATTCCATTAATGTCAAAATACTAAACCAACATACCCAAGTCACAGTTATCCACAAGGCCTCTTCAATTCAATGTCTATAATATGTCGGGACATGCCCCCGACAATAGCCAAAAATCAAGTTTAAAATAAGTCTATGACATAAAATAGAAAGACCATAAAATGTATGCCTTTCAAAGTATGGAAGCTCACTACTTCAAAGTCAACACACGAACCACTCAAACACCTAGTCACTGTGCAGGAAAAGAATAAGAAGCTCTGGCCCCTGTATCGCGTAGGGACACAGCTTTCAGAGATGGTTAGCGATTGGAACGCTAACATATAACTCTAGGATAAGGGTAAAATAGTATCATCATTCAAAACCAAGTCAAACCATCATAAGAAACCACATTTATATACGTAGATAGATAGATACATCGCGTGTCGGGAAAGGAAACAATGCCTTAGCATATATTTTGAAGCATCCAATTAGGATATATGAAGTGGAGGACTCTAACCTCTCACGTGCGTAGGTTAGGAAGTTCGAACTTACCGGTTATATTAAGCAAGAGGAATCTAACCTCAAGCCATCTTATTAAGCAAGTGGACTCTAACCACAAGCCGTTTTATTAAGCAAGTGGACTCTAGCCATAAGCAGTTTTATTGGAGAAGTGGATTCTAACCACAAGCCATTTTTTTAAGCAAGTGGACTCTAACCACAAGTCATCACATCCAGTACTAGTTGATATTGGGACTCTAACCCTTTGTCTATGCTATCACATCCACTTAGTTCAATATTCAAGGACTCTAACCTACTTAGCCAATTCAAGCCGTCAAGGCTACAATTCAACACCATACATGACCGCAAGGTCTTTATAAACTATTCATCAACCAATCATTTTAATAGGCCAATGCCTTAGTTTAAACCATAATTCAAATCAAATTATGGTCATCAAGATCTTTACCAAACCATTCATTCTTCAGTAGTATTCTTACACTAAGCTTTAGTTCAAACACAGTTCAATTTCATATTTAGGGACTCAAACCCCTTTTAACCAATCAAACCACCAAGTTTACCAATTAACTCATTATATGGCCAAAAATTCCTTTACAAAGTCATTTACCAATCATTCTTACTCATTAATCCATTGCCTTAGCTCAAAAAACTATTAACATGTAACCAGTTATTTTTCTTAGATATGTTCACAAACACCTTGAGGGTATACCTTTACCATGACCAAAACCCAAGTGAAAACCATCAAGATTTGGGTTACGCATGACCCATTTGTTAAAACACAATCAACAAGCACCCACATATGCAAACCATCACCAAAAACATGTATAAACAGAAGTTTAAACAAGAGTACGCAATACACATCACTATACATCAAAACCTTCAACATTTATTTCAAAAACCACCATTAAAGAATCAAAATCAATGTTTAAAACATAAGATATTTAAGAAATAACAAAGAAGAAAGATTCACATGTTTTATGCAAAATGATTCATGAAAAGAACTTAACCCTCTTTAGCCTCTAGATAAATACCTCTTGAAACCCTAGCCTCCAATCTTGTTGAAGAATTTTTGGGAGGATTTTGGAATTTTTTAATATTGTACAAGTGAAGAATGAAGGGCCAAACAATGTTATAAGTCATGGGTTATAAGGGTTTAGGGGTGGGAAATGTCTAAAATATCTCAGCATAAAAGCTGAAAATTAAACTTAGGAGAGTACGGCTAACCTCCTCTAATCCGTACCCTAGGGCGCGAGCGGTACCCTTACTCGTACCCTAAACTTTCCCTTAGACCTCTTTACTGATCAGCATATGACCATACAAGGGCAAGTCATACCCTATGGTACGATAAGTACCGTACAATTCGTACCCTAGGTAGAATGCACTAGGTAAAGCTCAAGATATCATATGACATGCCAACTTATGACTGGAACCCTATCATATGACTAAGGAGAGGCGAAACCGTACCTTGGACAGAATGTTATCAACCTAAACTGATTATGATATGAGAGGTGGGTACTAGATCATACCCTAGCATAGAGAGGTATGCTCAGATATAAGACCCCACAAAATTCTAAGCTCAACTCAATCTTTTAAGCTTGCTAAGGGGTCCCAAACATAGAAAATTCTAGCTAAGTATTCAGACTTAGTATTATTTTGGCCTTCGTAAGTTGGAAACTCTATTTCATGACTCTTATGACCTTAAAGTATCGATCTTTAGATTGATTCATGATCAGGAATGTCAGTAGGGGTTCCCAGATGAGTTTTGGATTTTTTAAACCACGTTTGGGAATCTAAAATAGTGTATCGATGTGATCTCGGTGTCGTACGGCAGCCATCGCGTCTATCAATAATTTTCCTTGGCTCCCAGTAGCAATTTCTAGTGAACCGATGCAGACTTGATGCGGTGTATTAGCTATCGCGTTGATGCCAATGATGCGATACGTCGTCCTATGCGTTGACAGTCTAATTTTTAGTCATTAAAATCCACATCCTTGAGGGGAAATTGGGTCTTTTCCCCACCCCTATTCAACCCTAAGATACGAGATTCAGCCTTCATTGGGTAAAATATACTTACTTTCTCTCAAATTGCTCATGAACAAGAACTCTAGGTGATTTAATTTCAAGGCTAAGGCTCAAGATTTCCACCATTGTTCTTCAGGAATTTACCAATCAAGGTATGTCAAGTGTTCATCCAAAGGCTCTCTTCCACCCTTAGAGTTCAAGAACCCCTTTTAACTATAAGTTTATGAGTTTGATAAAAGTGGTGGTTGAATTTGAATGTGTTCATGATTACCATGTTAATGGGGTTTCTAGTTCATGATTTACTACAATATTCATGTGGAATTGATTGATATATGTGCATTATCATACGAAACCATGTTGAAACCCTTAAAGTTGTAAATGTGGAATTGAACTATGATGTTTACATGTTTTGGTGTCATGTGCATAGATTATGTCCTTCAAGTATTTGATGAATTGTTCATGAGAATTAAATAATAAAATTATATCATGTTAGCATGTATTTAAGTTCATGTCATTCAAGTGTTTGATAGAATGTCCCTATGAATGAATGATGATCAAGTAGTTATTTATCATGTTTCAAGATTGTGCCATGTCATCTAATTTATGCTATCGAGTCCTAGGGGTATTCAATACCCGACAATTTAATTGTTTACCTAAAGCCATGGTCAGTCACAGGATAGTATCAATCATGTCACGATCGGTAGAATTCAGTCAGTTAACAGAATTCAGTAGTGTATTTCATCAGTCCACGAAACCCAGTGAACTAAATTTAGTCCAGTTATATAATACGATCAAAAATAGTTTAGTCCAGCCTAGAACAGTCTAGAATCGAGTCCAGTGTCTATTCAGTTGGGAGTAGGATTCAGTATCGAGTGAACCCACGGATGGAGACTCACCTGCCAGTAGAGGGTATGATCCTTAGAAGCAGTCCTTGTATTTTAGAACTACGTAGCCAGCGTAGGTTGAGACATCAACCTTCCAGTTGAGGGTTGATGAGGTAATATACCTACCAGTTGAGGGTATCACCGTTCTCGTTCAAAGCACCTGCCATATGAGGGTGACTAAGCTTATCTTTACTCGTGGCACAGTATTGACACCCTTCCGGCTGGGGTTATAGGTTTGACCCCCATCAACTCAGAGAGGGGCATGTCAGTTAGATAATTACTCCTACGATTTCAGTTTCAGTTCCAGTTTTAGAATAGAACTCAGTTCAGTTCTATAGATTTAAGACTGTCCGATACAGTCACTCAGTTATCATCTACACAGTATCAGTAAACTCAGATATTAGTAAATCGGTAATTCAGAACTCAGTATTCAGTGTTATCACGACTCAGATTATAGTATATGTATTTATGCATGTACTCTCATTTAGTTATATTCATGTCATTCAGTCAGTATTGTTCATGTATATGAACTCATGCATTTCAGCCTACCTCACTTTGCATACCAGTACATTCAAAGTACTGACGCATACCTTTCTTTTGCGCTATGATATTTTATATCATAGGTTTAAATCCGCAGGCTCCCGATCATACTTAGCAGTTCAGATATTCAGCTGACAGAGTTAGTGGTGCTCTTAGTTCAAGGACATGATAATTATTTCAGTAGTTCAGCTTATTTCAGTAGTTCAGAGTTAGTTGGGGACTTATCCCATCAACTCTATATTTCAGACAGTTTAGAGGTTTTTTTTCAGACTAGAGTATTTTTCAGACAGATGTTTCAGTTTTGGTATCGTTATACCATATTCAGTTTTATTACAGTATTGAACCTTATGGCATGTTTTCCGCCTAATTTTTCCATATTTGTAGTATTACTACTTAGTTATTGCAGCAGGTACTAATCATGGGTTAGCTTGTGGTCCTTCGAGATTATGAGCACTGTGTAGCATTCGGGGTACAGACTCGGGGTATTACAAACTTGGTATCAGATCCTAAGGTTCAACAGAGTCCTAGGAAGTCTAAAAGACACATCTAGTAGATTCTTGTGCATGGGTGTGTAGCTTGCCATACTTATGGACAGGAGGCTACGAGATGTTTTAGAAAAAGTTTCCCTCCTTTCAGTATTCATGATGTGCGAGTGGGCATGAGCTCAAGTTAAAATCTCAGTCTAATTTATCTCTTCCCTATTCTTCCAGAATATGTCTTCCAGAGAAACTAACAAAAGAAGTAACAAAAACCAGTCATCCTCTCCGCACATTCAGGCAAACCCCCTGAATGAGCATGTTTCTCACGCTGAGTTTAAAGCTGCTTTCACCGCTTTGGCTCATTCAATAGTTGCTTAAAATAATTAGCTAGCTATTATCCTATCTAGGCTTATGGCTCATGCTCCGCAGTGTAAGGATAAAAGGCATAGGAAAAAAAAAAGAATAAGAGGGCCAGAACGTCTAGGCCAAAGAGTGGTCGAACCAATCCTCTTTATCTGAAATATGGCAGAAACCACTAGGGTATTTGCAGAGCTGGAAGTGATGTATGTTTTGGGTGTGGCAAGACAGGTCACAGAGTCAGAGATTTTCCCAGTCAGGTTCCCAGGGTCAGCAAAATCAAGCCCCAGCTCAGTCCAGTCGCCCGAATCAGCAGGGTGCCATTTCTAGTTCCACCAGTGGGCAGGGCCCAAACAGACTCTATACTCTTCAGTATCGACAGGATAAGGAAAGTTCTCATGATATGGTCACTGTTACATTACAAGTTTTCCATTTACATGTTTATGATTTGCTAGATCCAGGAGCTTCATTGTCCTTTGTTACTCCATATATAGCCATTGATTTCAGAGTCAGTTCCAAAATTCTAGTAGAGACTTTCTCAGTCTCTGTCCCAGTGGGTAAATCTATCATAGCCCGACGGGTATACAGGAACTGTCCGATTATAATATCTCAGAAAGTCACTTCAGCAGACTTAGTTAAATTAGAGATGACTGATTTTGATGTCATTCTCGACATGGATTGGCTTCATTCCTGCTATGCCTCAGTCGACTGTAGAAACAGAATTGTCCAGTTTTAGTTTCTGAATGAGCCCGTCCTAGAATGGAGGGGTAGTACTTCAGCACTTAGGGGTCAGCTTGTTTCTAACCTTCGAGTGAGAAAAATGATATCTAAGGGATGTGTCTACCATCTCGTTTGAGTCCAGGACTCTAGTTCAGAAACCCCTACTCTTGAATCAGTGTCAGTAGCATGTGAATTCCCAGATGTGTTTCCCGAAAATCTCCTCGGAGTTCCTCTCGAAAGGGAAATCAATTTCGGAATAGACCTTCTTCTAGATACTCAGCCCATATCTATTCCGCCATACAGAATGGCTCCAGCAGAACTCAGAGAATTAAAAGAACAGTTAAAAAATATCCTAGATAGGGGATTTATCAAGCCCAGTATGTCTCCGTGGGGCACACCAGTTTTATTCATGCGTAAGAAAGACAGTTCTCTCAGAATGTGTATTGACTACCGTCAGCTAAATAAAGTCACGGTCAAGAACAAGTATCCACTTCCCAGAATTGATGACATGTTTGACCAACTTCAGGGTGCTAGTTACTTCTCTAAGATAGACCTCGGATCAGGCTATCATCAGCTCAAAGTCAGGGAATGGGACATTCCAAAAACAACTTTCAAAACTCTGTATGGTCACTTCAAATTCTTAGTCATATCATTTGGTCTTACTAATGCCACAGCAGCTTTCATGGACTTGATGAACCCTGTGTTCAAGAAGTAATTGCACATATTCGTCATAGTCTTCATAGATGATATTCTTGTCTATTCCCGTAGCGAAAATGATCATGCAGATCATCTTAGAATCGTATTCCAGACTCTCGAAACCCATCAGTTATCATGATATCTATTCATGTATTACATGTCATCTCTATGATCATAGCCCATACTCGTGTACGTTAGCAATCATGCATGCTTTCAGTTCCTAGTATAAGGAGTTCTAATTCACTCAGTGTTACGAATCATGTTCCATGAATACAGAAAATCCAAACTCAGGTTATGCAGCTCATGAATCAGGTACCCATGCCATGCTATACAGTATGCTCAGTTCCCATGACCCATGCTACACTCCTAGCGATCGACTAAATTCAGATTTCGTTATGTATATCCTCAGTTTAGATCTTTTGATAAATCCATGGTGTTGATATTCTATTCCTCAGACCTCAGTTAAGTGTTGAGTTTGGTATAGTATTCATGCATACATCAGGTCCTCATGTTTTAACCCTTCGGTGGACTTTCCTTACAAAATAATGTAGTGATGAGCAATTGCTTAGAAGGAAGAAAGTAAATGTTTAATGTTAAGAAAAAATTATTGCATGCTAGTTTTACACGAGGTTGTAGCTACGAAGATAGGCTTGAATGTCATGTTGATGTGTAAGTGGCTAAATGCATTTCAGAGATTGGAGTAGGCTTGAACATAGTGGGAGAATTCAGTCCAGATCAGACCTCAGTAGGTAGAGTTATCAGAACCCAGCATTCAGTTCCAGTACAGTCTCAGTTGCATTCTTAGTTACAGTCTCAGTCACAGTCCCAGTCCAGTAATCAGATCAGTAACTCAGTTCAATTTCAAATTTGCTTGACCATAGCGTACAGTTATCAGTTATTCAGTTATCAGTTTTTCAGTACCTCAGTTTACAGACTATTTTAGAGTCATGTAATATGCTTGGTCTTACTTTCTCAAATAATACAGTTTTCATGAATTCATGCTCAGTTACCTCATGTTACCCATTCAATCCTTACCTCGTATGCATGATACTCTACAATTCTAGTTCAGTTATTCAGACTAAGTACAGTTCAATATTACATGACCAAGTATTCAGCTATCAACCATTCAGATAATCAGATAAGTTAGTAAGTTTATGCACTCGTGCTCAACACCCATGTGAATATTTTCAGTAGTCTCAGGTGATATGCTATACTAAGGTGGAAAGTATAGTTGAGAGAGTATTCAAGGGATAAGTCTAAGCTTAAAAATTTGCAGTCGTAGTGCATAAGGCTTAGTCACTTCATCTTAGATGATATTTTGTGGGCCTCGACTCGTATTAAAGAATTTTAGCCAGGATGTGATTTTCTTATTCAGCAGTTTTATTCAGTCATGCCAAGACTCTTTTCTCCCTAAAGCGACTAAAACTCTATAGAAAGAGTGTCAAAGAAAGGCTCCAGTCGAATATAAGTTTTCATCATAAGTTAGTTCGCAAAACTAATAATTTAATTTAGCAGTTAGGCGGACAATGTTCGTATGGTTCGGTTTCCCATCCTTCTATCTAGTCGTACTATTCGAAGTCTCATGAATGTAACTATTCCAAGATAGAGCAACCATGTAGTTGCAAGTTCATCTCAGTTAAGGTGTCATGCCTCAGTTTCAAAATCCCGATATGCAGTCATGATTTGATTCGTAGGTTCCCTATGCATCATCTCAATTTTTCCTCAGTATCTCATCTAAGTTAGCATTCTTCAGGGGACATAATGTCCCAAGGGGGAGATGCACTATAATCCCCGAGTTTTCATGACCTAAACTTTATATTTTCTCTTCACATAATGAATCTAGTTTGGAGTAGTGGGTACTCATAGGTGGACCCTCAAGTTCTAATCTCAGTCATAAGCCATGTATTCAGGGACTCAATTTCGTTCATGATAATCATTTCCTGTATCACATTCAGGCAAAGTTACGTTCTCATGCTCCCGTTCATGCGTATTCAGTAAATAATATAGAGTTTGGGATTGGGAATTTTATATTCTTAAAAATCTCTCCTATGAAAGGAGTGAAAGGGTTGGGAAGAAGGGGAAGCTCAATCCCCGATATGTCGGTCCTTACCGAATTCTCAGCCTTTTTGGAAAGGTAGCTTACGAGCTTGAGTTACCTTCAGACTTATCTTTAGTACATTAAGTGTTTCACATCCCCTTGCTAAAGAAGTGCATAGGTGACCCCGCAATTGTAGTCCCTATAGAGAGCATAGATGTTCAGAACAGTCTCTCTCTTATGAAGAGGTTCCAGTTAAAATCCTTGACTATCAAATTTGCAGACTGAGGAATAAAGATGTCCCTCTAGTCAAATTTCTTTGGCGGAATCAGTACGTTGAGAGAGCTTCTTTGGAAGCAGAAGCAAAAGTACAAACCAAGTACCCTCACCTCTTCTTCACAAACTCATACTCAGCCCAAGGTAACAGATTTTCTTTGAATTTACTCAGTCTCATATTCAGATATAGCTACCAACTTGGTATCAATTAACGTTGCATACTCAGTCATGCATTCATGAATCAGTTCAGTCATGTACTCATGCATCAGACATACATGTCCAGTATATAAGCTCAGCTTATCAGTAATCCCAGTTATGCATTTACGAATCATATTCAACTATGTACTCATGCATTAGATATGCATGTTCAGTGTGATAATTCAGTATATCAGTAATTTCAGTCATGAAATCATTCTTCAGTTGTGCATTTCCAGTATCTAAATCTAGTCTAGCAGTATTCTCAGTTCAATCAATCTCATTTAAGGATGAATGTTCCCAAAGGGGAGATATTGTAAGACCCTACAAAATCCTAAGCTCAACTCGGTCTTTTAAGCTTGCCAAGGGATCCCATACTTAGAAAATTCTAGCTAAGTATTCAGACTTAGTATTATTTTGGCCTTCGTAAGTTGGCAAGTCTATTTCATGACTCGTATGACCTTAAAGTATCTATCTTTAGATCGATTCATGATCAGGAATGTCAGTAGGTGTTCCCAGACGAGTTTTGGATTTTTTGGACCTCATTTAAACCACGTTTGGGAATCTAAAATAGTGTATCGACATGACTCGACGTGGCACATCAGCCATCGCGTCGATCAATATTTTTCCTTGGCTCCCAGTGGTAATTTCCAGTGAACCAAAGTTGACTCAATGCGGTGCATTGGCTATCACTTCAATGCCAATGATGCGGTGCGTCGTCCTACTCGTCGACAGTCTGATTTCCAGTCATTAAAAGTCACATCCTTGGGGGGTAATTGAGTCTTTTCCCTACTCCTATTCAGTCCTAAGACACAAGATTCAGCCTTCATTGAGCAAAATATACTTACTTTCTCTCAAAGTGCTCAAGAATAAGAACCCTAGGTGATTTAATTTCAAGGCCAAGGCTCAAGATTTCCACCATTGTTCTTCAGGAATTTAGCAACCAAGGTATGTCAAATGTTCATCCAAGGGTTCCCTTCCATCCTTGGAGTTCAAGAACATCTTTTAACTACAAGTTTATGAGTTTAATGAAGTTCATGATTGAATTTGAATGTGTTCATGATTACCATGTTAATGGGGTTTCTAGTTCATGATTTACTACAAGATTCATGTGGAATTGATTGATATGTGTGCATTATCATGCGAAATCATGTTGAAACACTTAAAGTTGTAAATGTGGAATTGAACTATGATGTGTACATGTTGTTTTAGTGTCATGTGCATAGATTATGTCCTTCAAGTGTTTGATGAATTGTTCATGAGAATTAAATGATGAAATTATATAATGTTAGCATGTATTCAAGTTCATGTCATACAAGTATTTGATAGAATGTCCCTATGAATGAATGATGATCAAGTAGTTATTTATCATGTTTCAAGATTATGCCATGTCATATAATTTATGTTATCGAGCCCTGAGGGTATTCAATACCGATAATTTAGTTATTTACCTATAGCCATGGTCAGTCATAGAATAGTATCAGTCATGTCACGATTAGTTGAATTTAGTCAGTTAATAGAAATCAGTAGTATTTCGTCAGTCCACGGAACTCAGTGAAATCAGTTCAGTTCAGTTATACAGTACGATCAGAAACAGTTTAATCCAGAATAGAACAGTCTAGAATCCAGTCTAGTGTTTATTCAGTTGGAAGTAGGATTCAGTACCGAGTAAACCCATGGATGGAGACTCACCTTCCAGTAGAGGGTGTGATCCTTAGAAGCAGTCCTTGTGTTCTAGAACTACATAGCCAGCGTAGGTTAAGACATCAACCTGCCAATTGAGGGTTAATGAGGTGATCTACCTGCCAGTTGAGGGTACCACCGTTCTCGTTTAGATCACCTGCCAGATGAGGGTGACTCAGCTTGTCTTTACCCGTGGCACGATACTGACACCCTTCTTGCTGGGGTTACAGGTTGGAACCCAATCAGTTTAGAGAGGGGCATATCGATTAGATGATTACTCCTACAGTCTCAGTTTCAGTTCTAGTCTCAGAATAGAACTCAGTTCAATTCTACAGATTTAGGACTGTCAGATACAGTCACTCAGTTCAGTACGAAACTCAGTATAGTTCCACAGTATCAAGACTGCCAGATACATTCACTCAGTTATCAGCTACACGGTATCAGTAAACTCAGATATCTGTAAATCAGTAATTCAGAACTCAGTATCCAATGTTATCACGACCTCAGATTACAGTAAACGTATTCATGCATGTACTCTCACAGTTATATTTATGTCATTCAGTCAGTATTGTTCATGCATATGAACCCATGCATTTCAGCCTACCTCACTTTGCATACCAGTACATTCAAAGTACTGACGCATACCTTTCTTTTGCTCTATGATGTTTTATATTATAGGTTTAGATGCGTGGGCTCCCGATCATACTTAGCAGTTCAGATATTCAGCTGACAGAGTTAGTGGTGAGTCCTCTTAGCTCGAGGACATGATGATTATTTCAGTAGTTCAGCTTATTTCAGTAGTTCGGAGTTAGTTGGGGACTTGTCCCATCAACTCCATATTTCAGACAGTTTAGAGGCTTTTTTTCAGATTAGAGTATTTTTCAGACAGATATTTCAGTTTTGGTATTGTTATACCGTATTCAATTTTATTACAATATTGAACCTTATGGCATGTTTTCCGCCTAATTTTTGCATATTTGCAGTATTACTATTCAGTTATTGCAAAAGGTACCGGTCATGGGTTAGCTTATGGTCCTTCAGGATTATGAGCACCGTGTAGCATCCGGTATACAGAATCGGGGCGTTACATCAGACCATACTCTCCCAAGAATCTCAAACTTAGAAAAAATTTAAAGGGTTCAAAGCCAAGGTGTTTCACAACCATAGAGATTCTATCTTTATGGTCTTACAGCTATAAATTTGCAGATCTAATTTATGAGGGAACAGATGAAGAGCAGATTTGATCCCACTGGACATGCCAGTTTATTTGCAATAAATTTTTATAGTGACAAAAATAAATTATAATCACAAATAGAAATATGAAGAAATATGATTTTTATTGATAAATGATGTTGGTACAAATTTGTTCTTCCCTAGATTATTCTCTCTTGATTTTCTTTTTAATTCGAGGGCCGCCAGTAGTGTATTTCTTGAACGAATGAATATTTCAATTTGATATGTATTTGTAATACCCCGCATGTTTCTAAGCTAGGAAGTGAATAAGTTTTCCTACGTATGAAACCTCCTATCCTGTGAGTAGCATTTTAGTGCATGACTTACAATGAATATCTTATCGATAAGATAGATTGAGATGTCTTAAGCATGCTCATATGAGTCACTTAGAGTGATACAAGCTAAGCGTTTTTGAATCCATCAAATCTTAGTGTTCGATTTTGCAAGGTTCATCTTTGAACAAGAATAACGTGATTGATATGTGACATTTTGGCATATTTAGACCTATTAAATTGGAAAGAATTGAATTATCTTTCCAACGATACCAATTTCATCAAAATCCGACACCCAAGCAAGGAGTTATGGCCTTTCAAAGTAGAATGTGTCGCCTAACCAATCGCATATGGCCACTGGAAAGCATAGGCGATATCATATGCGGCGCCTATGTAAAGCATAGTCTATATCATATGCGTAGACTATGTAAAGCATAGGCGCTATCATATGTGGCGTCTATGTAGATATAGGTGATATCATATGCAGCGCCTATGTATGATTTCAGCCACGAAAACACTTAGGTTTTGAGTTATTTTGAGGGTAGTTAAGTCTTTTAACACTCCTTACATGTCCCTAAACCTAACCTCACGAAATTTATAGCTTCTAAACACATTACAACCCTATTAATATCTCAAAGCTCATTATCCAAGAGCACCATAGGAGAAAAATAACTAGGGTTGCACAATCAAGCTTGAAGATCAAATTTCAAGGAAATTTATCCGTCAATCATCAAGAACCTCCCTTCCAAGGTATGCGTAGTGTTCATCCAAGGATTTCTTTCATCCATGGAGTTCAAGAATCAATCTTTAAAATAAAAAAGCTTGGTTGGTTGTGGTGATATGATCATACCCATGTTGATGCTTGTTTGTTTTGCTATATAATAGTATCATGACTGTACATCTCATGAAAGTTCTATTGTTAGTTGAAAAACATGATCTTTAGGTGGATTGATAGAATGTAAGTATTAAATCCACCTATGCCTTAAAGAATGCATGCAAGGTGTTCGATAAAATGCCTAGTATGTTAGAACTTCATATTTACATGATTTCATGACATCTAAATAACAAGTTCATGTTAGCCATACACTCCAATATAAATTTTCATGCAAATTATGTGTTGTTATTGTTGTGGTATAAAGCATGTATGATAATGGAGATATAAATTATGTACACAAAATATATCCATGCTTTTCCTATCATGTTTGAAATATTGAATAAATACATGAAGTATACTATCCCCTGCTTATGATAGTGTGAATTGTGGACTCAAATCTTGTGATAAGTCATGTCATGTGTGTTAGTTTTCTCCTATCGAGTCCTAGGGGTATTCGTACCCGAAAACTATAGTTGTGTGCCTAAAGTCATGTCATGTTTCACGATATCCGAACTCAAGCTATGATTAGTCAGTTGTCAGATATCAGTAACATTCCGCCAGTCAACGGAATTCAATAAGATTAAGTCATGTATAGTCAGTTATTCATGTCCAGTCCCTCCAGATGGGAGTAGAGGTTAGCACCGAGTGAACCCAAGGATGGGAACTCACCCGCCAGTTCAGGGTGTGATTCTTAGAAACAGTCTTTGTGTTCCAAAACTACGTAGCCAGCGTAGGTTGAGACATCTTAACCTGTCAGATTAGGGTTGATGAGGTGGTTTAACCTGTCAGTTTAGGGTTTCCACCGTTCTCATTGAGTACCTACCAGATAAGGGTCACTCACAAGTTGTCCTTACTCGTGGCACGGTATTGACACCCCTCCGGTCGGAGCAGAGATTGGACCCCAGCTTAGCCATAACGGCATACATGGGGCATGTCGGTTAAACACTACCTCCCACAGTTTCAGTATCAGTCTCAGTAAAATAACTCAGGGAGTTCTTCAAATTTCAGTATATACAGGACTGTCAGATACAATCGTTATGTTCTTCAGATTTCAGTATATACAGGACTGTCAGATACAATCGTCCATGTTATCAACTTGTAGTATTAGTCATGACAGTTATCAGTAAACCATGTATTAGCTTACAGGTCTTGCTATCACGCATTCACGGTCCCAATTTCTATATATGCATGTTTGCACTCCCACGTTCATATAAGTCAGTCAGTGTTGTTCATGCATGAAACCCTTTATGTTCAGTCTACCTTCCTCGTATACTCAGTACTCCAGTTATACTGACGCATTTGCGCTATGGTGCTTTCTTTTCATGTTACACCATAGGTTCCGAGACACGAGCTCCAGCCCAGCAGTAGCGGTAGCATTCCAGTCGCAGAGACACAGTGAGTCCTCATTGATTCAAGGACAATATGATTTGATACATTTATTTATTTCTTCAGTTCAGTTTTACGGAGTTAGTTGAAGACATGTTTCTTCAACTCCTTATTCAGATAGTTTAGAGGCTTTCAGATTTATGTTCAGATTTACGTTCAGACTTAGCTTTCAGATTGAGTTGTTTTGGGTATTTTCACCCACATGGACGTTATGATTTTCAGACATGGTTTTATTCAGTTGAACCTTATAGCCTTACAGTTTTACGTATTCCGCATTATTATGTTATGATTTCCAGTATACAGGTACAGATATCAGTCATGGGTTAACTTGTGGTCCCTCGGGGTCATGAGCACCGTGTAGCGTTCCGGTTCAGCAAATCGGGGCGTTACAGTATTTCTTCATAATTCGAGGGCCGTTAGTGGCGTATTTCTCGAATGTAGGAATATTTGGATTTGATCTTCATGAAAGGAGGGTTTATGGATCTTCTTGATGTATTTGATTATCAAGAAGAGAGGGTTTTGATCTTTTTATGTATATTCCATGAATTTCTGAGATATTGGAGATTTATGAATATCTTATGAATTTGTGGGATATTCGAAATCTCGATCTCTTTACGAATACCCATGAGTTTATGGGATATTTCAGATGTTTCTTCAAGCGAGTAAGCCACCCTTTTTATAGGCATAAATTTAGGATTGATATTGAGTAGTCTCCAAGAACTCTAACAGAATTTAAATTCTTCTTGTAGAGGTCCACAAGATTTCAATGTTTACAATAACTACTCATTGTATTTGTATTTTATATTGAATACAGTCAATTTCATACAATTGATACATTGACTACAATTGTAATTTTAAAAATTAGCTATGAGCTTCCCAATTTGCTGAAAGTTAGGTTTATTTCTAAAAGTTTCCTATTTCAAAACCATTAAATAATTTAATTTAGTAAGTTCAATTTTAAAGTTTTAACATTGAATCTATAATTGTATTTTAAATTCTTCCTAAAAGATTTAATATTTATATCAAAATACAAACCTGTATTTATATTATTTAAAATAATTTTCTCTAGGAGTAGACAGCAATTTATTTCTTCTTATTTTTCTCGGTGTTGGGCATAACAAGACAAACCTTAACAGCTACTAATATCACCTTACACTTTTTTTCTTCTTTTCTTTTCTTTTTTTTTTTTGACAATAATTGATTGACAACTTTCTCTTGGATCAGTTCAATGTTACAGTCTGTTGAATCTAATCGCTCGACTTAAATCCTTATTTATGTAATATCATCAATACATGCTTGCTTTGTAAATTAAAATTTACCCATGTTCGTGGCTATATATGATTTCATGTCCAACAAACGTCCTTATTGGTGCTTATAAATTAAAATTTACCCTTATTGAGAAACTTTGTTTGCAGTAACAAAATACATATTTCGTCATCATAGTTTCTTTAAAATATATGGGATCGGTATGTTTGGTATGAAGAAAAAAGTTTTCTTTAAAATGTTTTTGTTGGAAAATAATAAGTTTTCTTACTTACTTTTTGGTGTTGGATAGGTAAACATAAAATATTATCCTATAAATATTTATATCTTAATTTAGACAAACGTGATGAAAGTGAATACAGAGTGACTTGGGGTTGGGGTCAAGGCAAGGTGCGGGATGCAGGGAGGATGGGGAGGGGGTGAAGGCCGAAATGAGATAATCATGAAATGTCATTTAAGAAACTTAGGGGTCGTTTGGTAGAGTGTATAAGAATAATGTAAAATATGGTGTATTCGTAATGCTTGTATTAGTAATGCTTGTGTTAGTTATGCTTATATTTTTCTTATGCAGTGTTTGGTTCGATGTATTAAAAAAACATGAATTACATAATTTCTAAAAAAAAAAAAAAAATTATATAATACCCTTAATATATATGTTGGAAAGGATGAGGAAAATTTTTTGAGGGGCAATAGGGTCTTTAAGCATGTTAATGCATGCATTAGATTCATTGCATTACTAATGCCATGGATTTTGAGGTATTAGTAATACACACCTCAATACACAATAGAGTGTGTTTGCATTAGTTATACATAGGGTAAAAAAGTACACCAAACAAGATACTACTAATACACATTAAACTAATGCATGCATTAACATTTCAATACACTCTACCAAATAACCCCTTATAGCATGTTTGACCAAACTTTTAAAATCTACTTGATAAATAATTTTTATTAGAAGTGTTTCTAAAAAAAATGTTCGGATAGAAGCAAGTTGTATTTAGCTAATTAATTTGAAAAATACTTCATTAGAGAAAAATTTGCACCTAATCAAGATACAAAAAGTGCTTATGGAAAAAAGTTACTCCCTCCGTTTCGGAATAAGTGAATTTTTGGGGTATTTATTGGTGTTTCAAAATAAGTGAATCATTAAAAAAATTTCAAATTTACCCTTATGATTTGACAACCAATTAACTTTTGAAAAGGTATTACAAGGTCAACTTTTTCTTTTTTTTGGGATAAAAATGAAAAGTTATGTTAAATTTATATCTTTAATATTTTTTTCTTAATATGTGTGTCAAAATTCAACAATTCATTTATTATGAAACATGGGGAGTATATTTCTCAAATAAATAAATTTCTTATTTAAAAGAAGACTTTTGACTTCCTATAAGCTTGAACAAGAAGCTACCTCTGCTTCTATCAAGGAAATTATTTTATTGGTTTTTAAGAACATAATTTCCGAAATACAATACTTCTTCCGTTTCGGAATAAGTGAATTGTTGGGATATTTATTAATGTTTCAAAATAAGTGAATCATTAAATTTTTTTTCAAATTTGCCCTTATGATTTGACAACTAATTAACTTTTGAAAAGGTATTACAACGTCAACTTTTTCTTTTTTGGGGTAAAAATAAAAAGTTATGTTAAATTTATGTCTTTAATGATTTTTCCTTAATATGTGTGTCAAAATCCAACAATTCATTTATTATGAAACGGAGGGAGTATTTTTAAAAATGGTTTGATCAACCAACCAAATATGTAAAAAAAGAAAAAATATATTTCAGAAAAAAAATTTCCCTACCAAACACATCCTTGTTCTCTTCAATATTTTTTTTCGAGGGAAGGAAATCGAAAAGAAAAAAAGATTTAACTTGAATGAAGTATTTTTCTTTAATCACTCTATGAAAGTTTTCACCATTTTTACTATATTGGTGACTCTAACCTACGACCTCACTATTAAGATGTGGTGCTTAGTAGGGGTGTACAGACCAAATCGTCAAGTCAAACTGAACCGACGAATCAAATCAAATCGAGAAAAAAACTGACTTATGGTTTGGTTTGAATGGTTTGGCGTTAGAGAAAAAAAACGATCATTTTCGATTTGGTTTGGTGTTAACCAAAAAAAAGTCAAACCGAACCCGAATCAAACCGATATAATATATATATATATATATATATACATATATAATATTCGAACTTTTTTAGACATAAAATATTAATTATAATCTACTTTTTAAATACTTTTTCAATTAGTTTTAGTAATTTTTAATAATTTGAAAGTAGATGTAGATATATATTGGAAAAAATACATAAAGTAGCATACTTAAGTATTAAATTACAAAAAATAGCAATACTTTTATCAAATTATATTTTGCAGCATATATGTATTTGTATGTATTTGTATTTTTGTAGCAACAGTTTGCAAAAATACAAAATACATATCGATCATAAGGACAGTAAAAATCATATCTATTTGTATTTTTGTAGCAACTGTTTGCAAAAATACAAAATATAACTTGCTATATTATGTAATTATGAAACTATTGCTATGAAACTCATAATTAAGGGGATAAGTATGTTATTTCTGAATTTTGCCCTATATATATATTTAGATTTGGGCCTTTAAGTTGTAATATTTGTCTATTAATTGCTAATTAAATGATCGAAAACCCAATATAAATTTAAAACCTAAATTTTTCACTCTTCATCTCACTTTTTAGTTTCAAGAGAGCTTTCCGCTCCTCATTTTTTCATACTTATGGTTTTTCATTAGCATATGAGTGAACATATTTGATCTAGTCTTCGATCATAATATAATTATTAAAACTAAAGATTATAAAAAAAAAAATCAAAAAAAACGACTAAAACTTAAACCGAAAAAACTAATTTTATGTTGATTTGATTTGATTTATAATTTTAATAAATCGATATGATTAATTTAATTTAATTTAATAATAAAAATCAAACCAACCCGACCTAGTGCTTACCATCCGAGCTGTCCTTCTTACGCCAATGAAGTATTTGTTTTAGTTACTCGCATGTTTTCTTTCTTCGAATTTCTATTTGATCATACTTGGTATGCTCCTTTAAGGACTCAATTTTCCACACCTACTCATCCCCTATAAATTCAAAAGACGACAACATCATAAAATATGGTCTACTTTGTTATCTAGATTTTTACTGCCCCTCCTCTTTCTTTCTTTCTTTGAAAGATGTCTCTTTTGGACTTCTCATCTTTCTTGATGCAATCAAAAAGTTGCGAAAATGTGACATTTTGGCATTCAAACTTTTTAAATCATTTCAAAACAGTGACATATGAACAAGGTCATGACAGTAAATTAATTAATTATAATAGCCTAATACAGTAATGGCGAAATGTAACATCTTAAAAAGTGAAGAAAGGATATCATTTTTCTTCAATCTAAAGATACATATCCTTATCACCATCATTACATCTCGTGAGAAAGCACTTTGTTTGTAAGGAGCTAATAATCATCCTCAAGCGAGCTTAATTAGGACATGTTCTCTTAATCATTTGATTTAAGAGTTAATTTCCGTATCAAGGTTTATATCCTCTGAAAGTAAGCTAACCTCATTGATAATAATGCTCAAAATCTAATGATAAAGCTAAGACTTGATTTGGAGCTACACTTTCGAACCAAAGAGTTTCATAGACTAGCCTGCTAGACGGTATTGTCGCCACATGGATCTAGGGTGAGTTATACAAATTCAAGAATCACTCACTACTTTCAACCCGATATTGAGGTTTTTGCTCTAATTTTCTTATCAAATTTAAGTTTTACTTTTCTTGAAAGAAAAATAAAAGTAATACCATAACTACTTTTACTTTTACTGGAAAAAAAATATGAAGTTTTTTCATATTTGGCTAACCTCTTTCTTGGATGAATGATTTTGAACATCTATAAATAAAAGACTCTCATTCTCATATAATAACACAATAGTAGCATCCACAATGTAGTCGCTTGTGATTCTTGTTTAGGGGAGATTTTCTCCCAATAATTTTATATTTTCTTTAATATTAGTTTTCATGTGTAGACCAGTTGACCAAATTATATCAATAATATTATATTTTTAGTTTATATTTTGTTATCTGAATTATCACCTTCTTGATTTGCAAACTTTAAGCTTCTGTATGACGCCCTCTTGATTCAAACCCAAAAGTGGTATCAGAGCTCATGGTTCAATGGTTCAGATTAAGGACATGTTGAGATCAAAGTTGCAACCAATTTGATGATAATAAAGATTTTTGTCTAGCTACATGTGGAGAAAAGTTCCAAATAAATTTTTAACAATCCTGCTGTTAATCCATGTTTAAAACCAAATCAATTTTCAACCCATATTTATGGGCTTCGACTTTCAACCCCTGCTTAGCCTTTGTTTGGATGGTAGTTTGTCATGGTTTCATAATGTATGGTACAGTGTAGTATGATATGGTACAGTACAGTATGGTACAATACAATATTTGGATGGACTGTATCGTTCACTGCGGTTTAATAACAATTTTTTTATTTGATTTGATGGTATGGTACTGTATCGTAACAGGTAAATTTACTAAAATACCCCTAATTGAATTATTAGGTATATAGGCAGCATTTGGTTATTTGCTTTCAAGTTTTCTATGTATTAGCAGTCAATATTGAATTATTAACAACTGCTACGCTAGGCAGAAGCACACACTAACAGTAACATGGCTTCTAACTTTGTCTACAAGTGGTATTAAGGACAACTTTTCACAACCATTCAGATTCAACTCTTTCCTATAAAAAAACATGTAGCTTTGCTGCATTATTCCAACAAAAAAAAATCAAAGATCATATTGAAAACAAATTAGAACATGGAAATCTAGGCTTCATTTTTTCTATATTATGTCCCAATATTGTTGATTTTAGCATTAACAACAAGGTCTGAAGCAGGGGGAATTGTTGTCTATTGGGGACAAAATGGCAATGAAGGGACACTAGCCGACACTTGTGCTACAGGGAACTATGATTTCGTGAACATAACATTTCTCTCAATATTTGGCAGTGGTCGAAACGCGATGCTCAATCTAGCAGGCCATTGTGATCCATACACTCCAAATGGATGTGTTAACGTGAGTTCTGACGTAAAATCTTGTCAATCCAAAGGAATCAAAGTTATGTTATCGATCAGAGGAGGAACAGGAGCATTCAGAGGAGAACGAAGAATAACAGAAGAGTTGTGCGTAAAAATTATAATATATTAGGGTTGTAAGTAATATGGGGTAAAGAGTAAAATAGGATTAGAAAATATTATATGAGGGCATAATTGAAAAAATAAATAAGAAAACCATGGAAAACTACCAAATCGGTGGTTCTAAAAATTGGGCAATTTCATGATTCCCAAACCATGAAAGATTACCATACCATACCATGTCTTTTAGAAAATAATTAAAATAAGCATAGTTGACTTTGTAACCATACCATACCATACCACAGAAAACCATCATCCAAACAACCTGTTACTTTCAATGATTGGGCTCCTTTCAACTCGTGCATTTATTTTTAACGCATGAGCTCCACTCTTAACCTATGCTCACTTTCAATGCACAAGGATCCACTTTCAACCTTGTTTACTTATAACACAGGGTTTCAATAATATCAACCCGTGCTTTTATTTTTAACGCATAGGGCTTCAATTTTTAATCTATATAAATTTTTAATCATGGTAAACAGCTGTGATATATGAAGATCGTGTAAAGAAGGAAGATCAAAATTATTTTGCCAAAAAATCAAGGCAAAAAAAAGAGATTTGATAGGGTTTTTGCCCTGATTTTCTTACCAATTTTAAATTTTACTTTTCTTGAAAGAAAAATAAAAGTAATACCATAATCACTTTTACTTTGTTGAAAGAAAAATATGAAACTTTTCTATATTTGGATAACCTCTTTCTTGAAGGAATGATTTTGGACCTCTATAGATAAAAGACCCTCATTCTCATACACTGACACAATAGTATCATCCACAATGTAGTCACTTGCGATTCTTGTTTAGGGTGAGATTTTCTCCCAATAATTTTATATTTTCTTTAATATTAGTTTTCATGTATAGGCTAATTGGCCAAATTATATCAATAATATTATATTTTTAGTTTATATTTTGTAATCTGAATTATCACCTTCTTGATTTGCAAACTTTAAGCTTCCGCATGATGCCCTCTCGATTTCGAACCCAACCCCCGAGATATATAAATACTTACAGAAAAATTAAAATTTGTACACATTCATTTAAGATTATACTTATTTTGAATCTACTTACTCTCGATTCTGAATCTTCCTCTGATTATCAATTCTTGTGTTCTTCATTGCCATTCCAATTAGCCTTTAATGTTTTCCTCTATTTTCTAATCGATTTCCAGTATTCACTTTGGAACCCAACTAGTTTGCCTCTAATTATCAATTCTTGTGCTCGTCGTTGCCATTCCAATTAGCCTTTCATGTTTTTCTCTATTTCCCAATTGATTTTCAGTATTCACTTTGGATCCCAACTAGTTTGGAGTCGCGCCAAAAATTTTATTTTGGGTTAAAACATTTTCTATTAATGACGACTTCATACCCAGAACTTGAACTTGAGGCATCTGGTCAACACAAAAAAGAAGGGAGCATCCACCAAGAGGAATTACCATCACTGGGCAATTGTAAAGTAGGGAGAAATGGCGTAACCCAACTCCTATGTAAATTTTTAGATGCTTATGAACGAAATAGGGGTCAATGTCAAACCCCATGTCAACCGGTGAGTATTATAAGCATAAAACAAATTATATAAACTTAAATAATTTTATACATAAACAATCTTATTCATAATCCTTTGTATTATTCAGGAACGTCGAACTTAATGATTTTCACATACACATAATAACAGTAATTCAATAAAGAATTACTTACCTGAATTTTCCATGATTTTAGCGGAAGTAAAAGCGTAATAGCAGAAGTACTGAATTGTTTCTCTCTCTTTATCTTACTTTCAAAACAATTGTGATGGAGCTTATTCTTCTTTTGACAGAGAGAGGACCTCTTTTATAATGGGAATAGTTAGTTATGTTTTCACGTTCCATCAACGTGATTGGTGGATACAATCATTATCCTACTAGGAGTCAGTAATTGTAGATACAATCCTACTAGGAGTCAGTAATTATCCTACTAGGTAACTTTCCATATAGATTAAGGATTTAACTTATTCAATTATTATTAAACCAATAAATAAATTAATTATGTGGTTCATAGAAATTTACATTCTCCTACTTGGCACACACAATGTTAATTTAATGGTTTAATAGGTACGTCAATCATGTGCACTATTAACGTTAAATCCAACATCATTTGTCATAGTTAAACAAATCAACTAAAATGAGTCATAGCGGTTGTACGTCCCTTTACTTGACATAGTTCCTTCCATGTACTACAATATTAGTCTATTACCTAACATAACCTTTCAAATACATAATGGGTCCAACGATAATACTTAGAATCCTTTATCTAAGTCAGAACCTGTCATCATTATTCACAATATTATGTATACAAGAGAAAACAGGTAACAACAGAAACATATATAATTTGAGCTCAAAGTGTTAATTTCATAAACATAATAAAGTCTTTACATAAAATCATTCATTGCTATCAATAAGACCCATCTTTTCAATATGTTCGATAAATATTTTGGGCGGTAATCCTTTCGTCAAAGGATCAACAATCATAAGCTTAGTGCTAATATGTTCAATTGACATTTTATGTTTCTGGACTTCTTCTTTAACCAAAAAGTATTTTAATTCCATATGCTTAGCACCTTTTGAATACTTATCGTTCTTAGAGAAGAAAACTGTGGCGGTATTATCACAATAAATTTTTAGCGGCCTAGCTATATTGTCGACTAGTCCAAGTCCTGAAATAAAATTCCGCAGCCAATTAGCCTGGACTGTGGCCTCAAAGCATGCCACAAACTCAGCTTTCATAGTGGATGCAACTATAACAGACTGCTTCGCACTCTTCCATGATATTGCTCTTCCAGCTAATAGAAAAAAACATCCAAATATGGATTTTCTTGTATCCACACAACCAGCATAATCTGAATTTGAATATCCAACCACATCTAAATGATCAGATCCTCTATAAGTGACATATGATTTTTCGTTCCTTGTAAGTATCGCAACACTTTCTTTGCAGCCTTCCAGTGATCCATTCCAGGATTACTTTGATATCGACCCAGCATTCCAACAGTAAAACTGATGTACGGTCTTGTACATGTTTGGTCATACATAAGACTCCCAACTATTGATGTATAAGGAATATCTTTCATTTCCTTTCGTTCCAAGTCATTCTTTGGACATTGATTGAGACTAAACATATCTCCTTTCTGAATTGGAACTGGACTTGATGAGCATTTTTCTATTCTAAATCCCTCTAATACTTTATTAATATAGGTTTTCTGAGATAATCCCAATAATCCTTGTGATCTATCTCGAAATATTTCTATTCTAATCACATAGGATGCCTCACCCATATCTTTCATTTCAAAGTTGTTAGAGAGATATTTCTTGGTATCATGTAACAAACCAAGATCATTAGTAGCCATCAAGATGTCATCAACATACAATACTAACATAATAAACTTACTCCCACTGACCTTAAGATATATACACCAATCAACAGTGTTTTTTTTAAATTCAAAGGTGACAATCGTTTCATTAAACTTAAGATACCATTGTCGGGAAGCTTGTTTAAGTCCATATATTGACTTCTTAAGTTTACACACCATGTGTTACTTTCCTTTAATAGAAAACCCCTGAGGTTGATTCATATAAACTTCTTCCTCTAAATTTCCATTCAGAAAGGTTATTTTCACATCCATTTGATGTAGCTCTAAGTCATTATGAGCTACCAAGGCCATTATAATTATGAGTGAATCTTTTCTAGAGACGGGTGAAAATATCTCTTTATAGTCAATGCCATCCTTTTGAGTGAAACCTTTGGCAACAAGTTTGGCCTTGTGACGTTCGATGTTGCTAGTTGAGTCGTGTTTGGTCTTAAAGACCCATTTACACCCAACTCTTTTGCAACCTTTGGGTAATTCAACAAGGTCCCAAACTTCATTATGTTCCATAGATTTTAACTCATCTTTCATAGCATTTATCCATTTATCAGAATTATTGCTTTCAATGGCTTATGAAAATGAAACTGGATCATCGTCAATTCCCAAGTCAGTTTCTGACTCATGTAGATATACCAAATAATCATCAGAAATAGCAGATCTCCTTTGTCTTTGAGATCTTCTTGATGCTACTTCTTGTGGTTCATCTACTACAGGTTCATCAATTATGGCTTCATTAATAGGAATATTAATTTGTTGTTCTTGTTGATTACTTTATTGTACAACATCTTCAGGAACAATAAATTTAAAAGAAGTACAGGGTAGAGGAATTCGTACTCTAACTATTTTAATTTCTACATTACATGGTTCTTCACTCCCACTAACTTCTCCATTCTCAATGAATCTAGAGTTTCCAGTTTTAACTATTCTCGTACTATGATTAGGACAGTAAAATCTATACCCCTTTGATTTTTCTGGATAACCAATGAAGAAACCATTGATTGTTCTTGAATCCAGTTTTTTTTCTTGTGGATTATAAACTCTAACTCCTGCCGGGCAACCCCAAATATGCAGGTGCCTCAAACTAGATTTTCTACCAGTCCACAGTTTGAAAGGTGTCTTTGGGACTGCTTTATTGGGAACCCTATTTAGCAAGTAATCGGCAGTCCTTAAAGCATACATCCATAAAGAAGGAGGTAAAGATGAATTACTTAACATACTCCTAACCATATCCATTAATATACGATTACGCCTTTCTGCCATACTATTTTGTTGTGGTGTGCCAGGCATTGTGTATTGAGCACATATGCCACGCTTTTCGAGGAATTTAGCAAATGGACCTGGGTGTTGTCCACTTTCATCATATCTTCCATAATATTCACCACCTCTATCATACCTGATTATTTTCACCTTTCTATCTAGTTGTCTTTCAACCTCAGTAATAAATACCTCTAAGGCATTAATCGCTTGAGATTTTTCATGCAACAAATAGATATATCCATAACCTAAAAAGTCATCAATAAAAGTGATAAAATATTTTTCTTTATTAAAAGATGTGATATCAAAAGGACCACATATATCAGTGTGTACAATTTCAAGAAGTTGTGTTCTTCTTGTGGCTCCTTTCTTTGTGTGTTTTATTTGTTTTCCTTTAATATAATCAACACAAATATTAAGGTCAGTAAAATTTAAATCTGGAAGAATTTCATTCTTAATTAATCTTTCCAGCCTTTCTTTAGATATGTGACCTAAACGTTTATGCCACAAGTAAGCAGATTGTTCATTCACGAAACTTTGTTTGGTTCCAACATTATGATGCAGAGTTAGGAGTGTTTCGACAAACAGATTATCAAGATTCAATTTGTATAAATTATCACAAAGAGTAACAGTGCCGATGAGATAATTATTCTTAAACAAACTAAAACATCCATTACCAAAATTAAAGGAATATCCAGTCTTATCCAACTTAGACAATGAAACTAAATTTCTCGAAAGAGAAGGAACATAATAAGTTTCAACTAAATCTAAGTGACGCCCAGAATCGAGAATCAGACGATAAGTCTCGACAGCTCAACTGGAGCCTTCACTCTATTTTCCATGTAAACAAATCTTTCATTCTTGTTTATGGTTTGAATTGTAAGGAATCCCTGCATAGTATTAGAAACATGAACAGTATAACCAGAGTCAATCCACTAAGTATTAGAAGGAACTTCAGTTAAGTTTGATTCGAGACATGTAAAAGCACAAGGCTTACCTTTCTTCTCAAACCATGCCTTACGTTTCAGGCAATCTTTCTGAAAGTGTCTAGATTTTCCACATAAATGACACTTTCCATTCTTGTTTCCTTTCTTATGTACTTGAGATGAGGACTGATTAACATTAAGTTTCTTCTGTTGTCCCTTACCATGCTTCTTTCCTTTCTTTTCAGCTCCTTGATGATTTACATAATTAATGGAGTGGGTTCCTTGATTCTTTAGCCTCATTTCCTCTTGAACCAACATACCATGAAATTCATGCACATTTTATTTGTCTTTTATGGTGTTGTACTTCATTTGAAAAGGACCATACTCAGACGATAATGAGTTGATAATGAACTGCACAAGGAAATTCTGTTCTACTTCTATTCCAAATGACTTAAGTCTTGCTGCTATATTTGTCATTTCAATGACATGCTCATGCATAGTACGTGAACCATCAAACTTCATGGTGGTCAAAGTACCCATTAGTGTCCCAGAAAGAGACTTATCAACAGTTTGGGAAAACTCTTCCACAAGTTTCAAAAGTTCTTTCGCACTTTCAGTTTTGGGAAGAGTAGTCTTAATGTTGTTCGCAATATTCATTCGCATGAACATTAGGCCTAATCTGTTAGACCGATCTCAGTGCTTATAATAGGACTTTTCTTCATCACTGCTAGCTTCAGTAATAGCAGATGGCTTTTCAGAGTAAAGTGCAACATCAAGATCTAAAACCCCAAGATGGAATTTGATCTATTCGCACCAATCTGAAAAGTTAAGTCCATTAAAAATCGTAACAGAGGCAGAGTGCGAATGAAGGGCAAGTGCTGAAATAGAATATGCTCATTTGTTAATACTTTGAGTTACGAGTTTAAACATATTATCAAATTCAGAAATAACTTACTTAAATGTATATTGATGTTCTCCTTTGGGCGAAACATCAAAATACAACTTTAAACATAATGATGCTTAAAATATATTTAACACAAAACGATAATATTTAATGCATCAATTAATAATATTTATCATCTTTGGATAAATAAATAAAACTAACGATACATCAAAATTATCTCTTTAATATTTATTGGTCATACGAACAAACAATCAACCTTTGGGTGATCCACAAATGTCTTATGACCAAAAATTTAATTTACCCATAATTATTCGATCAATTATAAGCATCAAGATTAATGGGTAATTAATTTAAACTTTAACCTTTATTTTGAAATTAATTTCATAAAGATTCGACCACTTTGGTGATTAACGAATCTTACATATATGATTCCAAGTTATATTAAGAAACAATAAATTTTATTATTGCATACTACAACGTTCTAACAACAAAGAGTTGTTTCTTTAATATTTAAAATAACAAAGATTAAACTCATGTTATTTTAAATAGAATCAATCATAATATTATCAATATTTCAAATTTTGTTATTCAATAATTGTGAAATTTCTAACAAACATAATTAAAATTCACAAGATCTGGAGAAACATTAATTTTAATGGAAAATCACTTGTTCCGAAAACCAGTCTCTGATACCACATGTAAGCATAAAACGGATTATATAAACTTAAACAATCTTATACATAAACAATCCTATCCATAATCCTCAATTCTATCCATAATCCTTTGTATTATTCAGGAACGTTGAACTTAATGATTTTCACATACACATAATAATAGTAATTCAATAAAGAATTACTTACCTGAATTCTTCATAGTTTTAACGGAAGCAAAAGCGTAATAGCAGAAGCACTGAATTGTTTCTCTCTCTTTACCTTACTTTCAGAATAATTGTGATGGAGCTTATTCTTCTTTTGGTAGAGAGAGGACCCCTTTTATAATGAGAATACTCAGTTATGTTTTCACGTTTCATCAACGTGATTGGTGAATACAACCATTATCCTACTAGGAATCAGTAATTGTGGATACAATCCTACTAGGAGTCAGTAATTCTCCTAGGTAACTTTCCATATAAATTAAGAATTTAACTTATTTAATTATTATTAAATCAATAAATAAACTAATTATGTGGGTCATAGAAGTATGACATGTGGAATTGGCTTAATTTTCCTTTTTTATAAAAACAGATTGATCAAGAATGGATAAATACGTGCTACTCCTACATAACCTTGGGTGATAATTAGCCTTTATGTTAGTAAAGCCGCAGTTCTACTCTGGTTGTATAAGAGGTAAGAAATTAAGGCAGAGTAGTCTGAAATATGATACAAAGATGGAGAAAAACCTAGTACAAGAGTACAAATTACTCAATTTTTAAGTATTTTACATTGATGAACTAGTGAAATATTACACGATCACATAAGTAAACCCCTAGCAATGGCTTGATTCATTTTAAAACTAGTAGTTCCATACACAGGCAACCCATCTCTAGTTGCATGAACATGACCAATCATGCTTATGTTCTCGAGTTCAAACAGATCAGAACTTGCACAACTCTTACCATCATCTCCTCCTTCCTCTTCATCTTCACTTTGGTAAAATCCTCTGTATTGATGCTTGTTGATATGCTTCCCCTCATATTTTCTGAAGCTCCCTGCTTTTGGCACTTGCCACATTCTTGGTTCTTCATTCTTGTATATGCTCTTGTGACCACATGGTTGACAATCTTCATCAACAATTACACCGACAGGGCAAAATTTGACTGACCTCTTAGATTTATTACCTCTCAAAGAAAGGGTTTTGTTCAAGCAAGAAGATCTTGTAGTCAATGAACATGTCATGGTGCTACTTGAGTCATTCATTGATCCTGACTTCCTCACTGAACTCCAATCTTCGATACCTTGATGGTGATTTTTCTTCATGTTTCTCGAATTGAATATCGAATTCAAGAAGTTTGCAATTTTCCCACCTGGTGAAATAGGTTGTTTCACCTTCTTCAAGTCGCCATAAATCTTCAAGGCTCTAGATTTTGTTCTCATGAACCTTCCTCCTTCACATCTTTGAGTTGTTTCTGCAGAGAATGTAACAACCTTTTCTGACCTTACTGGAACAAGTGTGTCATGAACTTGTATTGTTGGTTTTGGCAATGTGTGAAGAAGTGATGATGACTTAGGGGTGGATCTTGAAGCTGACTCAGTTTCTGAGGAAGAAAACATGCTTGAATCTGTTGATGAGCTTGAATCTGAACTGAAGTGTCCTGAGCTTTGAGTATACTTGTAACTTTCCATCCATTTCTCAATCAAGATTGCACGTCGAAGGCTGACAATTTCTTCTTCAGCTTCTACAGAGTTGTTCCTTTTATTCGGAACATGATTCTCTTCTTGACATTCTTCTTCTTCTTTGGATTCATCTATGGAATGGTAAATCGCTTCCAGCAGAGAGGAAGAAAACGATGGTGTCTTCCGCCTTTGCTGAGGTTGTATAATCGGCTTTTCCCATGACATTTTTCTTTTCTCCGGATCAACTAACACAACAGATTTTACAAGCTATGAAGAGTAACAAAGCGGAGTTGAACCTATAGAACCAACTGAGAAAGATGAATGGAAAATAAAGAGAGACAAGAATGTGAAAGGGGAAGTGGGGGCTTGTGGTTGATGCTTCTGACACTGGGAAGTAGGATTCATTTATATAAAAAGAGGGGAAGCTTAGGGCGCGCGTGCGTGTGATTCTGCCAGAATGGCCAAGTGCTGTTCAGTTTCGTGGGCTAGGTTGCCAAATACCTGAAATTTTCATTTAGACTTAAGAGTTGAATTTTTTTTCAAATAGGCATTATTATGATGTCATCATCTCTTCTTTTCAACTTGACAAATCAAATACACAAATTTCTAATAATACACTTTAGCCCCTCCTTTTATCCATAATTATATTTTCAATTTAAAGAAAAAAAAATCAAAAGCTTAAAAACGAAATTCCCGATTTCCCCCCAAAATTCTCCGTTTCAACCACGTTCCGGCGATATTTTTCGGCGATCAACTCAAAATTAATCCACAAACATTATAATCTTGTCAATTGCATGCATTGTTACCCCATTTGTTTGTTATCTTCTCAAACACACTTTCCACCATTGTTAAAAAACTTCCAAATCACTCACATTACTCAAAACCTCTTAAGAAAGTACATTACAGTAGCTCAGGCGACTCCAACTTCGTTTCTCTATTCCGTAAACCCAACGATCGTTGATTAGAAGCAATATTTGAAATTTCACTACTTTGTACGAATATTTGCCCAGTCATCGACCATTCATATTACGGACATATACCAGTAGCATAATTGAGGATCGACTCCAGTGTAATTCTATGATGTCTATTGTAGAGGTCATTCTTGTTTTTGGTGATTTCATGAGAGAATGGGAGGAGACTCTCAAATGTTGAAATTGGAAATCTTTTATTAATGTGACACTGCCCATTGCGGTTCGCCGCAATGATTCATACGACGACTTGATTGCAAGTGTAATGGAGAGTGGGGATTTAGATTGCGAGTCAAGCGACATAGTGATTAATTATCTAATGAATTTAGATTGCGAGTCTAACGACATAGTGATTAGTTATCTAATGAATTTAGATTGCGAGTCAAGCGACATAGTGATTAGTCATCTAATGAACTCGAGGGAAAAAGTGCATCCTACGGTCATAAATAATGACAGACGTGTGTTCTTTCACATGATGGATATTGATGTTGATAGCTTAGGGCCTATTTTAATAATAAATGTAGTTGAGAGACCCTTTGAAGAATCGTTGAATTCATCACCACCCCTACCTCGGCGCCCGCCAATCGATGACTATTCAAATGAATACGAGAACGATGGCGATCATCCAATGAATATAGAAGATGGTTCTATGGATATGGAATATGTTTCATTAGACTCGAAAGGTGTTGAAGAAGATTGTGGATCGAAATCACAACCAAGTCATTCCTTCTACGATGAAACTAATTTCTATCGTGAACAAACATTCAGCAACAAGAAATAGCTAAAAATGCTACTAGACGGAGCATCGATGAGGCAATCTTTTGATTTTGTTACAGAGAAGAGTTGTAGCAAATTCTTGAAGGTGAAATGTGTATCTCGTACTTGCGGCTGGTTGTTGCGGGCAAAGAAGTACGAATGCTCAGACAAATTTTGCATATACAAGTATGTTGGGGTCCACACTTACAATATTGAACATGCTACGGGCAGGCATAAAAAAATCTCATTCGAGATCATTACTTCACTATGTGTAAATCATTTTCGTGATGGTAAGGGTCCAAGTATAAAAGAAATTCAGAGGATTATGTTTAGGGAGATGCATTGCAAGACAAGTTATTGGATGTGTTTGAAAAGAAGTGTAATTGCAAAGAACAATATTCATGAGATACTGGGGCATGGATAATCTTGTTTGTCGAATTTTTCCTACATGGTCGAGTCATTGAATTCCAATTCTTCTTATTTTATCATGGTTAACAAGATGGATGGATCCTTTGTGTACTATTTTTTAGCTTTTGGAGCTTGCATTCGGGAATATATCCACATGAGAAAGGTAATTGTCGTTGAGGACAAACATTTATATGGCAAGTACGGAGGTGTGTTGCTGAACGTCGTTGCACAGGACATTGAAAACTATATTTATCCAATTGCCTTTTATGTTGTGGAGAAAGAGAATGATGTTTCTTGGACCTTCTTCTTCGAGAAATTGAAGTCTATAGTAGACGATGATCCAGATTTATGTGTCATCTCCGATAATCACATTAGCATTGCTAATGCCTTTTTTCATGTTTATAGTCGTGCGCATCATGGACTTTGCATGAGGAACCTCGGTGAAAATCTTTAAGTAAATCAACACTGTGGAGAGCATCTTTATCTATTTTACGTCGCGACAAAGACTTATTGTTTTTATGAGTTTAGTAAGCATTTTACAAAATTTAAGGATAAATGCCTCGAGGCAGTACATATCCTTGAAAATATGATTGGTTTTGAGAAATGAAGAAGAGCACACTTTTCGGGCAATAGGTACGATGTGATGACCATAAACATCGTCGAGTTGCTCAACTCAGTGTTGATATATCGGATGAACGAGAGTACCCCATGTCGTACATATTCAATTCGATTGCTAAAAAAAATGATGAAAAGTTCAGGGAGCGGCATGCATATGCCGGTAGTTCAAATAACAAATATATGTCTTGTGCAGAAAAGATCTTAAGGGATAATAAGAACGCGAGAGACTCCTTGTATGTGACTAATGCGAACAAGGATCTTGACCAATTCACTGTGTTTGCCAGTCGTGTTATTGTCAAGATCAATCTTTTGGAGAAGACTTATTCTTGTAGGAAATAGACTTGGTGAAACTATCGTGTGAACACACGATGACCGCTTTGAGATCAAAGTATGGAGATGGAAAAGGTTATGGTAATTCCATCTACGAGTACTCTTCGCCTATTTATAAAATTTAAACTTACCTCCTTGCATACTCTGAAGCTAGTAACGTTGTCCCATTACAGTCCGAATGGATTGTGCAACAGAAATTGCAAGACAAAAAAATTTCACCACTACGAACCCAAACTCCAAAGGAAGAGAGTCAAACGCGTTAAGGGCCGGTGAAACCTTGAAGTACAAAAGGAGGAATAAGTGCTTAATATGAAAGAGAGTCGGGCACAAAAAAGCCAGATGTAGCATGGTTAACAACTATTAGATATAGGTTTGTCTCTTATTTTGCAACTCAAGCTACTATTTTGGGGGACTCCCATGTTTCTGTAGAATTTATTGTTAAGTTGTAATCGACTATATACATTGTCTATAATAGACCACATTAATTTACTTTATATCTTTTACTCAGTCGATTAAAGAAATGTTAAAAAATCTATGATTGTTCATCAAACACGTTATATAGCTCTTTTTACCATCATATCACTCTAATGAATGCATTAACCCATCGTTTGATGTTCTCAATTAATGAAAATCTACACTACACGTGTATTCACATAAAAAATAACAGGTATACGCAACCAAAACATCTTCCATTCCTACACGCATCAATTGCTTATTGGTTGAAATTTAAAATGCCACCTTCTATAAATCTATTTATACAGTGACATTTTCTATGTGATCAGTCACTTCCACCTAAACTAAAAGTGCAAAAAACTCTTTTTTTTCAAACAAAACTCATGCCTCCGAGAAGAATTTTTCTTCATCCAATCAGGAGAATAAGGGCTCATCGGCACTATGATGTTCTTCTCCTAAAAAACGACTTTGATCGGCTCTTCTACGGGCTAGGTCAGGATCGTATTTATCTGAAACGTGAAATCCGCCTCATCTCTCATTTTCCACGGATATTTCTGGAGACGCTTGGAATGGAAGGCAACGACTTCATCACCCCCCCTCCTCCAATTCCCCTAATTTAGTTTAAGTTTATGTTTCAGTTTTTGTTTTTGTTTTTGTTCATTGCAGAAGCAACTTTCTTGGTTAGGATTTTTGTTAGAAGAAAGTTTCTTCTTTTTTGCCCTTTTTTGCTGATTTTGTTGTTTGTAAATGTATATAATGGCAATGAATAATGTAATATTAATATTATGATTTCAGTTTGTTGGTAATCTTCTTCTTGATAATTTTTGTTTTTCTGCAATTAATCTCTTTTTAAATTTTGTTTGTTGCACTATCAATTTTTTAAATTTTGTTTGCTCAATCAATGAATATAACTGTGGACTGCCTTGATCAAATATACAAAGATTTAAAAGTGTTTGCTAATAAATGTAGATCACATAAATAGTATCGTAGATAGAGCATCTTGTCTACGCTTGACCAGCTTATTTTATAGAAACTATCCTAAATCTTGGACTCTATCAATCCTCGACCATATAATACAGTCGACCATAGACCAGATAAGTCGATGGACCATCAATAGCATGTCTCTTAAAAGAAAATAATTAAATTAAAAAAAGTATAAACAAGTGATTAGTGGTTGAACAAATAATTTTGTGCTTTGAGGATACATCAATTCGTACAATCTAGTTTAAACATACTTGTTCATTGATTAGTACAACCTACTATAGACCCGCTGAATTGATGGACCCTCAGTAACATATTTAGAATAAAATAACTAAGTAAAAAATATACTTGTGTTTTGAGGGTCCATCGATTCATTTGGTATACCATAGACATATATTGTAGGTCGAGAATGGGTTGCTGTCAGGATCAATGGTAGATCTCGTTGTTCTATGTATAGGGTTATAGACCCTTACTAGCATATTGTTTAAAAAAACAATTAAATAAGAAATAAATAAATTATGAGATTCTACACATACGAAGGAGTTTAAACCAGTCACATGATCATATTAGAGCTCACATTGATTGGGAGTGATGATTGAAGGAGTATGTGGATAGGTAGTGATTGAACAAACAACATCCTCAGAGTAATATTTGTCAAAGTACAAGTATGTTTTGAGGATGTTGATTGTTCAACCACTACCCATCCTTATACCCTTTCAATCACCACCCTTATCAAAGGGGTATGTGGATGAATAGTGGTTGAACAATCAACATCCTCAAAATATACCTGTGCTTTGACAAACATTACTCTGAGGATATTGTTTGTTCAACCACTACCCATTCACATATTTCTTCAATCACCCCCCCCAATTTGTGTGCACTCTAACATGATTATGTGACTTGTTTAAACTCCTTCATATGAGTATAATTTCATAATTTATTTATTTTTATTTAATTATTCCTCTTTAAATAATATGTTAGTGAAGGTCTAAAACCATGTACATAGATCTACGAGATCTATCATTGATCCTAAGAGCAATTCATTCACGACCTACAATACTAATCTACGGTGGACCACTTGAATCAATGGACTTTCAAAGCACAAGTATATATTTTACTTTATTATTTCTTTTTAAACATGTTACTGAGGATCCATCGATTTAGCCGGTCTACGGCAGACTTAGATAACTTGTTGAGGATTGACATAGGTCAAGATTGATGATAGTCTATTAAGTGTCTTCAATAGTTCCAAAAGCATAATTATTGTTCCAACGGTAACAAACAACTAATTTTGTACTTCTTAAATGGTAACACTTCTTTTTACTTTATATATAAAGTCCTCCATCCCTCATTATTTTCTCCACTTTATTTTTATTTTAAAATTCTATAATGTCTCAAGTATCTCAAACATTCAATTCAAAAAATACTATAATTTGTCATTATGGAAATGCGACTATCTTGAGGACGTCACGCACAGACTCAAATCTAGATCGCAAATTTTATAATTATGTAATTGCGAAGGTGAGTCGTGTATGATTCTTTTGTAAATTAAGTAATCGTTATCTAATTATTAATTTTTTTTCTAGGATAATGACGCATGCTTATTTTTTAAATGGCTTGATGAGGTATCACCCCCAAGCAGTCTATCAACGTTGAGTCCAGGACCCGAGACATCAAATTTTCATAGCGTGGAAGAATTTAATCTACTATATAGGCTTCGAGAATACGAAGAAAATAAATATTTTCTCATGACATTATTCAAAGAAGTCGGAGAGCAGAAGGATCACTTGAAAGTATTGCTACAAGACACCCAAATAGAGAGGGATCAACTAAAATAAAAGTTATTTTTGGCCGAAGAAATGGAGAATGGCCTAAAAATGATGTTACGTGGTATAATACTAGTATTCGTTGTTTGAAAAGGAGTAGCATGAATGTAGTAAGATTGAATAAATAAAAATACTTCTATTTTACTAGAATGTTAATATTCATAGAATCATAGTTGATCAAACTACACATCAACTTAAAATTGACAAGCGTGGTAATAATAAACTATGCTATCAGTATACAAAAGATTAAAAATACATTCAGTGCAGAATTCTAAGAACTTTCATAAAATAAAAAATTATTTGTCATATCATCCAATGATCATTCAACTCTTTTGTTTCTCAAATAAAAGGAAGGCTTAAACATTAACAACATTAGCATTCAAATATCTGTTTTCTTATTATCACAAATATTATCGTTGATGAAATCAATGATATCCATGACCACATCATGAAGATTTTCTTCTTCTTTCTCTTTTTTCTCCTTTTCTTTCTCCTTCTTCTTTTCTTTTTCTGCCTCTTGTTTGTCTGTTTCTTCTTTTTCTTTTTTCTGTTCTTCATTTTTTTGTCTAGTTCTTCTTCTTTGTTTGTTGCTTCTTTTTGTCCCTCTTCAGTTGTTTTGACTAATTTTTCAACATTTTTACTAGCTTTTCTTTCTTTCTCACCTTCTTCTTCTTCTCTTTTCTCAACTTTTGCTACTTCTTTCTTAGCTTCTTTTTCTTTCTTAGCTTCTTCTTCTTCACCTGCTGCTTCTTTCTCAGCTTATTCTTCTTTTTCACCTTCCTCTTCTTTATCTGGTACTGCTTTTTTTATTGCTTATTCACTCTTATCTTATTCTATTTTTTCTTCTTTTTTCCCTCCTAATTCTTCGTGTTCATCCTTCCATTCTTCTTTTTTTTTCTCTTCTGCCTCAACAGTGACCAACTTATTTATTTTACTTTTTTTCTTCGTTCTCATTCCTCTTCGCTTCATGAAGGTCCACATTTACTATATATATTGCAAAGTGTTAGTAAAATTTACAGCTAAAAATTAATTAACTACATTAATTATTAAATGAAGTTATCTCGCTCATGTTGTTGCTCATTTTTTTTTTCTTCAATCTTTTTTCTTTGATATAAACAACAATATTCAACACAGATTTCTCGAGCATAGCAACACGCTTATGCAGATCTCTATTGATAGAGGTGCCTACTATAACGTTTGAGGTACTCGGACAAGCATCATCACCAATGCGTGCTCAGATAGGATTATCACCCAAATTTTTGTCACATCACTGTCCCCATCTGAAGTAAGGACAATCACTCTTTGTAAATTTTTCTTCAAGAAATCGAGACAGTTATTCTTCACCTCATCCTTATATGGCTTAAACATAATCATGTAATTTATCTTCATTTCATGAATAGTAGGGATGATGTGCGGGTGCATGTTCTACAAAAAATAATTTAACAATTACATAGCATTTAATATTACAGTAGTATTATTTCATAATAAAAAATAAATTCATACCTCGATAATTTTTTCTTTATACTTGAATAGATCTCCTTCGATTATCTTATTGTTTTTTGTATTATGTCAATTAAGAATGCGAAAAATGGAAAAAGGGCTCATCCATTGATTACCAGTAAATTTTTCAAGATGAGGAAACACCTCGTAGATCCAAATCTATAATCAATACAGTAATGAAAAATGAATTAGAGTATATGACAGAGTATAAAAAAATAAGAATCTATGATAAACTGACTAAAGAGTTGATGATAGATATCATGAATGCCCAAGGAAATTCGAATAGAGCATAGGATGCCTTCTGCTTCTCATCTAATACTTCCATTTGCTTATTTAAGTCAGTTTTCTTCTTTAGATATACCATTGAAATGTATCTTTTCCCAAAGGATAACTTTCGAAGAAACTCAAAGAATCCACCATTCGAATCAGTTTTGTGTTGACAACTTTCATCGAATCTTTTGCAAGCAACATGGTGTGCAAGAACCACAGTAAATAATACTTAAATTTCTAGTCCTCGTTCAACTTATTATCTCTAATCAACTGTAACAAGTTGGCCGATGTAATGTTTTTATTTTTTGGCACCTTAAAGCAAAAATATCCCTCTTTCTCTAGCACCTTCTTCAATTTTGATTCACTGGGATATGATGAGCAGTTCAACCCCATGATCAAAAAAAATTTCTTTAAGACAAGACAAACAGGCTTATCGTTCACATGAAACCATATCTCATGAAGCATCTTACCATTCTTAACACGTCGCAACAATAAATAATGGACCATCTGTTCATTGAATTTGAGATGTTGCGGCATGTTTCTCAAGTGTTAAATATAGGACTACCTGAATCTTTTTTTCAAATCTTAGTCAACAAGAATTTTCTTAAATTCTTGGTATGTAGCCATCCTTGATCTTATTGATATCTTCGTCGGGAAAGATCCAACCTCGTCCATCAAAGTTTGAAGATCATACCGCTCCACGAAAATGTACCTTGAACAAAATGCCATGGATAAGGAATCATTATCCCTATCAACACTATTTTTTTCACTACCCTTGCTCCCTTCACTATCATCACTACCACTATACTCAGCAACATCATCACTAGACTTAACGTTTTTACTAAACTCATCGACATTTCTATCTATCTTTATGATCTTTGAATTTGATACCGACTCTTACGCTTCAGTTTTTTTCCTTTTAGAGGCATTTTTAACTGTCACACTCCTTCTCTTTTTACTGTTAGAAACAGAATTAGAAGCGACACCAACAGTGTGTTTAACATCAACGCTAGCTTTATCCATTTTTAACAGAATTTACACCTAAAAATAATTTTGTCATTGTCAATTCATAGATCACAAGTCTATTAATAGGTACAAGTCAATGCTCAAATGAAAAAGTCAAAATAACTAAGAATTATCCCATTATTAAACAATTCACTACACAAAAATATCAAAATTAAATCAATTTTTTTGAAGAAATATTCAAAATCTAATAGTGTGATCAGCAAAAAATTTTCAGTCAAATAGGCGGCATCAAAACTCAACTATTTCTACGAAATCAAACTAATTAGCTATAAAAAAATTAATTTTTACTATTTAACCAATCATATTTGAAAATAATTTCATATACCTATAAATTTAACACAATCTAGTGCATTGTTAATTCATAGACCACAAGTCTACAAACAGAAACAGGTCAATGCTCGATTAAAATAGCCCAAATAACTAAGAAATTAAGAATCATCCCACCATTCGGCAATGTAGTACACAAAAATATCAGAACTGAAGCAAAATTTCTTAACAACAAATTTAAAATCCAACAGCGTGATCAAGGAAAAATTTTATCGAATCTGCAGAATCAAAACTCAACTATTGCTATGAAATCAAACTAATTAGCTATAAAATTCTCATATCTTAACTATTTAATCAATCACATTCGAAATTTTTTTATACTAGATCACTACAAAATGGATAACAAATAAAAATTGCTAAAATGAATCTAGAAATAATTGAAACTTGATTTTAACTTATCTTAGAATGAAAAAAGGACCCCTTTGTCGTTGGAGAAGAAGATGAAGCAAAAATGGAGTTTGTGAGGTTTTTCTTAGGAATAACTGGAGTTTGAGAAGTTCAGAAGGAGAGATAGAATGAGTTTAGTTTAATATTGAAAGAATTGAAGAGAGTTAGGTGTAGTTCATTTAATTCTCCAAGTTTTAAAAATGTTAAAAAGACAATTAGCCCACACGTGGACTTTGTTTTTTCACTTTTTGGACCCTAAACCTAAAAATTGATTGAAAAAAATTAGTGGTTATTTGATAAAATAAGTTTTAAAAGTGGCATCACTGTCAATTCTTCCCTAGTTCCTTTACTGTCATTGTCTACTTCTGTCTATTATTAGTTTTATGGGAAAGCATAAAAAATATCTCTGCATTATTCGAAATGGAGTAAAAATACTCTTTATTAATTTTTTGGTTAAAAAATATTCATGCGTTAAATTTTTTGCTAAAAAATACCCTTATCTTTAACAGAATGATACCAAGCATGCCATATGGACAAAAAAGGCCAATTGGACAATCCCACGTCAGCATCCATGTGGAAAATCCCTCTCTGTCAATCGTGTTTCAGCCAAAATAATTCCAGTTATTCTCTCCCAGTTCCCACTCTACAAATAGCTAAAACTGCAAATTCATCTCAAACTTGGGCAACCAAATTTCTTTTTTTTATTTTTCATAAACACTCATAAGGATTAATAGTACATGGAGAAGACACTCCCTAGCAATTTCCATCCCTTTGTCATCTTCATCATCACTGGGGCCCATAAACCCAAGTTGCAAAAGCAAGATAATGGTAAAAATGAATACTCTATCAAAGAAGCACAAATCTCTAGCCACCAAGCTACTTACAATCATGGTTAACTTATGCACAGTAATTTAACTGATTACTTTTGCCTCTTGAATCGGGTCAGATTTTAAAATTGGTTTGATGAAAATTTTCCACATGGACATTGACGTGAATTGTCCAATTAGAATTTTTTTGTCCACGTGGCATGCTTGGTGGCATTCCATTAAATATAAGAATATTTTTGAACCAAAAATTTAACGAGGAATATTTTTGAGCTAAAAAACTATGAAGATATTTTTACTCCATTTCGAATAATTTAAGAATATTTTTCACCCTTTTCCGTTAATTTTATTATAACTACAAAAAGAGTTGATTACTCAATATTCAAATACTTCTTTGTCTAGACCTTGTTATTATTATTTGAGAAGCACTTCTATCTCCAAGGTGCGGGGGTGGAATATAAATGAGCATACTTCAACTTCTACCAACAGTATCATGACATAGAACACATTTTGGTTTTACGAATTTTACTATATATAAGTAAGGATGACCTTTTTGGTCATCCTCACAAGGTTACTATTGAAATATTGTAAATAACCCAATTTGTTGATGAATACGTATGGTTGTTGGTGCAATAGATTTGCTTCCATTAGTCATTCGCTGAGTGTAATATTTTTAGGGCCTTTAGGTGTCATTTGACGTGGAGTAGTAATTTTTGTGTATGGGTTCTAGGTGTGGATCTCTTATAGACTTTATTAGATATTTTTCACATTAATATACTGTTAATCTTTAATTTATCAAGAATATTTTATTTAGATATGCAAATTAAGTCATATTCTAATAAAACGTCTCAATTTCTAATAAAGTACTTTCTTTGTTTCGTTTTAGTTGACCTTCTTACTAAAAATATTTGTTTCAAATTAGTTGTCCAATTTATGAAATCATGAGACTCTTATTATGTTGTTTCAATACTACCCCCACCATTAAGTGACTACATAAAATATATATACTCAAATTTATATTTTCAAAGCATAATTAGGCCGCATTTGTTTTTTTTAAGATTCAGATGTCTGAATTTGAATACACATCTGAATGATTAAGATGTTGTCTCTAGATCTGAAAATTAAATGATTAAGACTATTTATTTTTTAATATCTGATGTGATTTTCTTATTTGTATATATAATAAAATAAAAAATATATCAAATAAAAAATTAATTATATATTATAAAGGTATGTAATTTAATACAATAAAATTATTATTTGATTGAGAAAAAATATTTATATTTGTTAGTGATAGTGAAGATAGTTTATAATGGTGGTTGCGGTGATAATGATTGATGTTAGTGATAAATAATATTGGTGATGATAGTTGTGATGGTTGATATTGTAGTGACTGTTATGATGGTAGCAATTGATGGTGGTGGTGGTTGTGATGTGACGTTGCTTGATATTAGTAGTTTGAGGTGTTAATTATATTGGCTGAACATGAATGCATGATGGTTGATGATGTGTTGGTGCTAGTTGGAGATGTTATTTATTGGGATGGTGGAGATGGTTGTTAGTAGAGATAAATTGTAGTGATGATAGTAGTTGAAGTGGTGGAAGAGGTAGCGTTACTAGAGACAATGGTGGTGGCAGTCGAAGAATGTGTGGAGGTTGTGATGTATTAGTGGTAGGTAGTGATGGTGCTAGTTGTGATAGATGAGTTGGTCGATAGTAGGGATTGACTGGTAGTGGTTGATGATGGCGGTGTTGTCGACGAAGATGGTGGTGGTGAATTTAATAGAATAATAGAGTTAGTAGGTATGGTAGTAGTTGACAATACTGGTTGATAGTGATATTTGTTGTTGATGGTGGTTATGATGGTGAAGGTAGTTGGTGGTGGTGGTTTACAATGGTAGCGGTCGCAGAGATGGTGAGTGGTGGTGACTGCTGATTATAAATAGAGTGGTGAATATTATCAAACACCAGAATATCTTTTCAGACTTATTAAGACTTTGTTCTATATCTGAATGATTAAGACCTATTCAGATTTATTAAGAGCTAAAATCTTAATAAAAAATAAATACACTTAATGATCTGAAGTCTGAACCATTCAGATTCAGACCTCCATTAAGTGCAAACAAATGAGGCCTTAATAAAGCTAATCCAGTAAGATAAACGTTTGATAGATATTTTCTTAAGAGGAGTGTCAAGTTAATAAGGGTCATCTATTTTGAAACAGAGAGATATTAATTAAATATTTAAGATTATGTTTTGAGAAAACAATAAATTTCACATATTTTTATTTTTCTATTAATTAGTTAAGTTAACCACTTAAAATATGTATTCTCCTTTAATTATATGCACCATATATATTATGTTTCATTTTTTTACATGTATTTTAATACACGTTTGAAACACCCTAGTTTCTGGACCTTAGAAAATTTTCTGGAATTCTAATCTCTGTACCCAATACGACTCATGGGTACGAGCCGTATGTTGGGGTATGGATGGCACGATCCGGTCGTATACTGACCAGTGATGGTTAGAGGGATGGACTTTGGTTACTGAAATGAGTACGACTTAGGGGTACGAGACGTATTGGTGGTTACGGATCATTTGGTTCCTTAACTTAATCTTATACTTGGTTACTTAGGTTGAATCTGAGTAGGAGTGGCTCACCATGAGCCGTAAGCCTGGGTACAAATCGTACTAGAGACTCGTATGGTAAACAGTGTTTAATTCCCCAGGTATTCTATTCTGCCAGGGATATGGGTCATGGATACGGATCCTATGTTATGGTTACGACTTGGTTGGATGGGTCGTATACTAGACAGTATTTGGTCCAAGGGTGGAGGTTCAGGATACGAGTGGTGGCTACCAATCGTATCGGAGGGTATAACTCGTGTGGGTCAGTCGTATCCCCGTGGTGGGATTTTGGTTCAACTTAAGTGGAGGTATTCTTGACATTCTCCTACTTATCCTAATAAGTCCCCATGACTTCTAACCTACTTGGAAGGATATTTACCCAATTATTCTATTCATTAACACTGATAAACTCTTCTTAACCACTTCATAATTCTCTCAAGAGTTATTGGGCAAGGGAAGCTAGGGTTTTAACTAAGGGATCAATTTAGGGCTTGTCTTGGTGATTTTTTCCATCATTGTCTTGGTTTAAGGCATGTTTCTCTTCTCTCATTATTAATTTAATTAAAGGCATGGTTTATATGAATGTTTTCATGGTTTTACTATTACATAGTTTTGACTTTCAAATATGATTTGGGGTTTTTGATGTTAAATGGTTGGTTATGGTTTTCCATGATTTTAATTATGCTTTTATATGCATTAATGGTGATTTTTTATAACTGGATTATATGGGAATGGTTTATTGGTAATTAGAATTGCCTTTGGTCATATTATGCCCCCAATGTATTTGACAAAATGCTTATAAAGATAGTTTCATTGCATTGACTTCTTTTAATGGAACTCTTGCATGTTTTAAACTTGGAAAAGGAATTATGCATGGCTTAAATAATTTGGAAAGGCTAAAGGCTAATTGGTTATTCTTGTGAGGAACATAAAAGTCTCCCAAGTGGTTTAATATGGTAAATAGAAGGGCACTTGAAAGTCCCCTTAAACCTCTATATGGTTGGCTATGGATGATATTTGCAAGTAAGTATTGGTATGACGATACCAATATCAATGGCCTTGGTTAATAAATGAATACTGATTTGGTTATTTGGAAATTGGTTTTAATTGGGCAATAATGGCGAAAAGTGTTGCTAAGTCATGGAAAGTAGAGGTCTCGGGAGGACTAAAATTGGAAACTCATATTTGCCGATATGAGGTTGGTCTTGGTGGCCGTGTGCATGATGTCACACTATATTTTGGCGATGTACTAGTCATCCCATGGGATACTTCCTCGGTTGTGCGTCTACACGCACTAGAGCCCTTTCAGTAGGGGGAGTTGAACCCACATAGCCTGTGGATGGTTTAGGATGGCAAAGCTACATAGCCCAGGTAATGGTTTTAAAGGCATGCTAAACCCGGTCCTTTTTTCTCGGCACAATTATATATATATGGTTTTGTGCGTATTAATGATTTTACTTGATTTTATAAATGGTATTATTTTATCCTTACCCTGATATCATGCAGCGGTCACTCACTAACCTCATCTACTGGCAGTTGTATACCCACGCTATGCAGGAACCGGACGTTCTACTCCTTCTTCATAGTGATTGACTTGGGGATAATATTTGGACTGAAGTGGTGAGTTTCTATCATTTTGGAAGACTCCATTTCATGTTATGGATATTTCTAGACATTTTGGTTTTATATTGGATATTGGTTTTGGATATGGTTTTAGGCATATCCCAAGCAAATTTCATTACTTTTATGGATAGAGGCATTGTGGTACTTCTATGGGTTAGAATTGGCGGGATCGGAATAAGTGTCATTCTTGGCATTAGAATAGGTTGGGAGACTAGCATCATCGGATATAATTTCTCATTATTCCGTTATATTTCATTTTGGTATTAATTATATTATGTTTTGGAACATCTTTGATTATGGCTTGGTTTATGGACTTGTTTGATGTAGTTTGGTATGGTTGGATTATGGTTAAGGGATGGTTGGACTCGATTTGGTTGGTCATGGTTGTGATCTATTCCCAGGGTCTTTGTGTGATCTGTTACACTATTATGTTTCATGCTCAGAATTCAACCAACTCAGGGTAGACAACTAGAGGTTGGGTTGGGTAACGGGGGTGGTCTCCGATCCTGGTTGGACTTGAGATGCCTATTACGATAATGCCCCATGGTGAATCGTGTCAAGTTGGTATCAGAGCCTAGGTTCATGGCCAATTGGGAGTCCACAAAGCCGTATCGAGTAGAGTCTCTTTAAGGGGTGTGTAGAGTGCCACACTCATAAGGGAGAGGCTACAAGGCATTTAGGAATGTTTGACTTTCTTGATATTTTATTTTCAAGCTTGAATTCTTAGTCTTGAAATCTTCTTTAATCCTTGTTTGTTCGTCTTTCATATCATGCCTCATAGATTTGGAACACAAGGAAATTCTTCTATCTTATTTGGGGGTAATGCTGAAAGGGTGCATCCTATTTCTCGGGTTCATCTTCGATCCCACGGTCCTATCTCTGATAGTTCTGGAGTTCCATCAATTGCTACTAGTCTTTCTCAAGGCGGGGTGACTAATGCAGAATTTTGTTAGTTTATTCATGCTATTGTTAAGTTGGTTGCTGCTCAAGCTGAGCGGGATGTGTCTGGTGCTTTGTCTGCTGAGGCTATAAGGGTTGGTTAATTTATGAAGATGGGTCCTCCCACCTTTTCTAGCGTGAAGGTGGAGGAGGATCCATAAGGCTTCTTGGACGAAATGAAAAGATATTTTAGGTAATGTTGGCCACTAATGTACAGGGGCTAAATTTTACAGCTTATCAGCTTAAAGATGTTGCATATCAGTGGTATAAATAGTGGGATAGAGATAGAGAAGATGTGGAGGATTCATCCTTGTAGGATGCCTTTTCTGGATCATTTTTCCCTAAGAGTTGAGAAAAACAAAGATGGAGGAGTTTGTGAACCTTAAGCAGGGGAGAATGTCTGTCAAAGAATATGCCTTGAAGTTTCACCAATTTTCAACGTATGCTCCTGATTTAGTGGCTGACATGCGGGCTAGAATGAGGAAGTTTGCTTTTGGGTTAAATCGGGATATGATCTTGGAGAGCAAGACTGCCTTGCCGATTAGGGATATGGACATCTCTAGGTTGACTGTTTATATGCATCAGGTAGAGGATGAGAAGAGAAAGCAGGCGGAGTTTGGGGATAGGCAGAGTAAGAGAAACAGGTTTTCTGACCAGGGAGGTGCTCAGTCTTAGGGTGGTCGGGATAGTAGCAAGTGGCAGAAAAAAAAGTGGGGGAGTTATGGTTCCTACTTTACTGCTAGTGCTTCTTACCAGTAAAGTGACAAGCGTCATCATGGTGGTGATATTTTTGGGCGCAGGGTGCCCAATCTCAGGTAAGTGAAGGTTAGTCAGTTTCTCCATGCCAAATGCTTCAAGTGTGGCCAGGTAGGCCATCAGCTCAGGGATTGCCCGATTAATAAGGTTTCTAAGGGGGAGAATAAGATTCCTATGGCTTCATCTTCTGCTCATACACCTAGTTGTGTGGCATGCTTATGTTGCTGCTCTTTGTTCTAGTATTGGTCGGAATAAGTTGTATGTTTTGGCGTCCTAACAAAAATTTAAGGCATCACCTGATGTTGTTACTGGTACGTTACATCTTTTCTCTCGTGACGTATATTATTTGCTTGATCCGGGGTGTACTCTCTCCTATGTGACTCCTTATGTGGCTGTATCTTTTGGTTTCAATCCAAAAGTTATTTTGGATCCCTTTTCTGTTCCTACCCCAGTAGGCGACTCGGTTATTGCTAAGAGTGTCTATAGGGGGGGTGTGGTATCTGTTGGTGGCAAGCAGACCTTGTTGGATCTATTTGAGTTAGATATGATGGATTTTGATGTTATTCTGGGGATGGACTAGTTACACTCTTGTTACACATCCTTGGATTATCAAACCCGTAGAGTTATTTTTAGGTTCCCTAGTAAGCCGGTTATAAAATAGGAGGGTGTTTCTTTAGCTCCTAGAGGGAGGTTTATTTCTTATCTTAGAGATCGAAGGTTAATCTCCAAAGGTTGTTTTTATCACTTGGTTCGGGTTAAAGATTCTAACTCAGAAGGTCCTTCATTTTAGTCAATTTATATGGTTAATAAGCTTCCATAGGTCTTTTCAGATTATCTTCCTGGTATTCCTCCAAAGAGGGAAATAGATTTTGGTATTGATTTGCTTCCGAACACTCGTCCAATTTCTATTCCTCCGTATAGAATGGCTCCGGTTGAGTTGAGGAAACTCAAGGAGCAACTTAATGATCTTTTGGATAAAGGGTTTATTCATCCTGGTGTATCTCCTTGGGGTGCACCGGTGTTGTTTGTGCGCAAGAAGGATGGTTCCCTTCGGATATGCATTGACTATAGGCAGTTGAACAAGGTGACGGTCAAGAACAAGTACCCTCTTCCAAGGATAGATAATTTGTTTGATCAGTTGTAAGGTGTCAAGTTCTTTTCTAAGATAGATCTTTGGTCTGGGTACCACTAGATAAAGAATAGGGAGGTGGATATCCCTAAGACAGCTTTTCATACTCGGTATAGGCACTTTGAGTTTTTGGTGATGTCATTTGGGTTGACTAATGCTCCGATAGCCTTTATGGATCTGGTGAATAGGGTATTCAGGCAATATTTGGATCTCTTCATTATTGTGTTTAGTGATGACATTTTGGTTTATTCGAAGAGTAAAATGAATCATGCTAATCACCTTTGTATGGTGTTGCAGACCTTAAAGGAACAACAGTTGTATGCCAAGTTCTCCAACTGTGAGTTTTGGTTGAACGTTGTGACTTTCTTGGGTCATATTATTTCTAGTGAAGGGATCATGGTGGATTCACCAAAGGTTGTTGTGGTGAAGAGGTGGCCTAGACCTACGACTCTATCAGACATTCAAAGTTTGTTGGGTTTAGTCGAGTATTACAGGCAATTTGTGGAAAGCTTTTCGTCGATAGCTGCTCCTTTTACTAAGTTAACTCAGAAGAAGGTTAAGTTTTCTTGGCCAGATTCTTGTGAAGAGAGTTTCGGGGAGCTAGAGGATAAGCTAACTACGGCTCTAATTTTGACTTTGTCGAAATGCAATGACGGGTTTATGGTTTATTGTGATGCATCTTGGGTAGGGATTAGTTGTATATTAATGTAGCATGGGAAGGTGATTGCCTATGTTTCTAGGAAGTTGAAGGTACATGAGAGAAATTATCCTACTCATGATTCGGAGCCATTGGCGGTTGTGTCTGCTTTGAAAATATGGTGGCATTATTTGTATGGTTTCTACGTAGATATTTTTTCTGATCATAAGAGTCTATAGTATGTGTTCACCTAAAAAGAGCTTAATCTCAGGCAAAAGAGATGGCTTGAGCTACTCAAGGATTATGATATGACTCTTCACTATCATCTCGGTAAGGCTAATATGGTTGTTGATGCTCTTAACAGGTTATCCATGGAGAGTTTGGCACATGTAGAGGAAGGAAAGTGGGAAGTGGTGAAGGATATTCACCACTTGGCTAATCTTGGAGTTCACCTCTTGGACTCTAAGGATGGTGGTGTAGTGGTGCAAGAACTGGTTCGATCGTCTCTTGCTGCGGAGATTAAGGAGAAACAAGTGTCAGTTCCTATCTTGATGAAGATCAACAGTGACGTTGGTGGGCAAAAAGTAGTCGTGTTTTAGATCAGTGGTGATGGTACTTTACGGTACCAAGGAAGGTTGTGTGTTCCTGATATCGACAGTTTACGACAAAGGATTTTGGTTGAGGCGCATAAGTCACACTATGTTGTTCATCCCGGCTCGACTAAGATGTACCATGATCTCAAAGAGATCTATTGGTAGAATGGCATGAAGAGGGATATAGTTAATTTTGTGGCCAAGTGTATGGTGTGTCAATACGTTAAGGTTGAGCACATAAGGCCAGGAGGGTTGTATTAAGAAATTAATCTGCCCGAATGAAAGAGAGAAGTGATAATATAGACTTCATTATCGATTTTCATCGGTCTCAAAGTTAATATGATTAGATTTGGGTCATCGTGGATAGGATGACTAAGTCTGTACACTTTTTGCCAGTACGGACTACCTTTTCAGTGGAGGATTATGCGAAGAGGAGATTATGAAGCTGCATGGGGTGCTTGTTTTGATTATTTTTTATCGTGGCATGCAGTTTATGTCTCACTTTTGGTGATCTTTTCAAAAAGGGTTGGGGACTTAGGTGAGTCTGAGTACTGATTTTCATCCGCAGATGGATGGACAAATGGAGACAACTATTCAGACATTGGAGGATATGTTTTGGGCCTGTGCGATTGATTATGGTGGCAATTGGGTTGAGCATCTACCTTTGGTGGAGTTTACTTACAACAATACATATTACTCTAGTATTGGTATGGACCTTTTTGAGGCATTATATGGTAGGAGGTGTAGATCTCCTATTGGTTGGTCTGAGATTGGTGAGGCGGACATGTTTGGTCCCAATTTGGTTTACCAGGCAATGGATAAGGTGAAGGTAATTCGGGAGAGGCTTAAGGCTGCCCAAAGTCGCCAAAAGTCCTATGCGGATGTTAGGCGTAGAGACTTAGAGTTTGAGGTTAGGGATAAGGTTTTCGTCAAGGTATCTCCCATGATGGGAGTAGTGCGGTTTGGAAAGAAGGGGAAGCTCAATCCCTGGTATGTTGGTCCTTATAAAATTTTACAGAAAGTTGATAATGTTGCTTATGAGCTGGAGTTGCCTTCTAACTTAAGTTTGGTTCATTCGGTCTTTTATGTTTTCATGTTAAAAAAGTGTCTTGGTTATCCTTCTTCGATTGTGCCTTTGGAGGGGTTGGGTATCTCAGACTCTTTGTCTTATGAAAAAGTCCTGATGAAGATCTTAGATTGGCAGGTTCATCTATTGTAGACCAAGGATGTGGCTTCGGTTAAGATTCTTTGGCGGAACCATAAGGTGGAAGAAGCTACATAGGAAGCGAAAGAGGACATGAAGTCCAAATATCTAAATTTATTTACTGCTCTTGGGATTCGTGCAGAAGGTATGTGTCTTCAATACATCTTTGTTTCCAGAGTTTGTTACAGGAAAGATTTATATCTTTGCCTATTTGTTTTCAAACTTGGTTAAAGATTGGAAATATGTTTGATAATGGAAATGACTCTAGCGTGTGGTTACTCCTACCTTGTCCGTCATTCGGGGATGGATGTTCCTAGTGGGGGAGACTGAAACACCCTAGTTTCTGAACCTTAGAAAATTTCCTGGAATTCTGATCTCTGGATCCAATACGACTCATGGGTACGAGCCGTATGTTGGGATACAGATGGTATGGTCCGATCGTATACTGACTAGTGTTAAATGTGGGATGAATTTTGGTTACTGGAATGAGTATGACTTAGGGGTACGAGTCATATTGGTGGTTACGTATCATTTGGTTCCTTAACTTAATTTTAGACTTGGTTACTTAGGTTGGATCTACGTACGAATGGCTCACCATGAGTTGTAAACCAGGGTAGGAATCGTACCAGGGGCTCGTATGGTAAACAGTGTTCAATTCCCCAGGTATTCTATTCTGTCAGGGATACGGGTCATGGATATGGATCGTATGTTGTGGTTACGACTTGGTTGGATGAGTCATATACTGGACAGTGTTTGGTCCAAGGGTGGAGGTTCAAGATACGAGTGGTGGAAACCAATCGTATCGGAAGGTACGACTCGTGTGGGTCAATCGTATCCCTGTGGTGGGATTTTGGTGCAACTTAAGTGGGGGTATTCTGGACATTCCTCCTACTTATCCTAATAAGGCCCCACGACTTCTAACCTACTTGGAAGGATATCTACCCAATTATTCTATTCATTAACACTTAGAAACTCTTCCTAAACACTTCATAATTCTCTCAAGAGCTATTGGGCAAGGGAAGTTAAGGTTTCAACTAAGGGATCAATTTGGGGCTTGTCTTGGTGATTTCTTTCCATCATCATCTTGGTTTTGGTCATATTATGCCCCCAATGTGTTTGACAAAACGCTTATAAAGATATGTTCATTGCATTGACTTCTTTTAATAAAACTTTTGCATGTTTTAAACTTGGTGAAGAAATTATTCATGGTTTGAATGATTTGGAAAGGCTAAAGGCTAATTGGTTAAGCTTTTGGGGAACATGGAAGTCTCCCAAGTGGTTTAATATGGTAAATGGAAGGGCACTTGAAAGTCCTCTTAAACCTTTATATGGTTGGCTATGGATGATACTTGCAAGTAAGGGTTGGTATGACGATACCAATATCAATGGACTTGGTTAATAAATGGATAATGATTTGGTTATTTGGAAATTGGTTTTAATTAGAGAATAATAGCGGGAGGTGTAGCTACGCTATGGAAAGTGGAGGTCCGGGGGGACCAAGACTAGAAACTCATATTTGCCGATATGAGTTTGGTCTTGGTAACTGTTTGCATGATGTCACACTTTATTTTAGGGATGTACTAGTCATCCCATAGGATACTTCCTGGTCGTGCAGCAATACGCACTGGGGACCTTTTAATAGGGGGAGCTGAACCCATATAGCCCGTGGGTAGTTTAGGATGGCAAAGCTACACAGCCCAGGTAATGATTTTAAAGACATGCTAAACCCGTTTCCTTTTTTCCGGCATGGTAATATATATATATATATATGTGTGTGTGTGTGTATATATATATATATATAGATGTATATATGTATGCATGTATGTATGTATATATGTATATATGTATGTATGTATGTATATATATGTATGGTTGTGTGCGTATGGATGATTTTACTTAGTTTTATAAATGGCATTATTGTATCCTTACCCTGAGATTATGCTAGCGGTCACTCGCTAGCCCTGTATACTGGCGGTTGTATACCCACGCTATGCAGGAACCGATTGTTCTACTTCTCCTATATAGTGATTGACTCAGGGACAATATTTGGATGGAAGTGGCGAGCTTCCATCCTTTCGGAAAGCTCCATTTCATGTTATGGATATTTCTAGACAATTTGGTTTTATTTTGGATATTGGTTTTGGCTATGATTGAGGGCATGTCCCAACCGAATTTCATTACTCTTTTTGATAGAGGCTTTGTGGTACTTCTATGGGTTGGAATGGGCGGGATCAGTATAGGTGCCAGCCTTGGCATTGGAATAGATTGGGAGACTGGCATCATCGGACATAATTTCTCACTCTTCCGTCATATTTTATTTTGGGATTAATTATATTATGTTTTTTATCGTCTTTGGTCATGGCCTAGTTTATGTCCTTATTTGGTGTGGTTTGGTATGGTTGGATTATGGTTAAGGGATGGTTGGACTCGGTTGGGTTGGTCACGGTTGTGATCTATTCCCAGGGTCTTTGTGCGAGTTGTTACAATGTTTCATGCTCGAAATTCAGCCAACTCAGGGCAGGCGACTGGAGGTTGGATCGGATAGCGGGGGTGGTCTCCAGTCCTGGTCAGACTTGGGACGCCCATTACGACAAGGCCCAGGGCGGATCATGTCAATGTTATGGTACTTTTAGTTCTTATATTTGGTTCTTAAATATTACTGTGTTTCTTACTTATTTTATTATATTTGGTATGTAAATAAAATATTACTTAAAATTTATTTCTATATAATTTAGATAAGTACTATGAGAGATGAGGTATGGGGTGACATGGATGGGAGCTATGGTGGGGTGAAGACATGTATTGAAGAGATCAATAAATGTAACATACGAAATATAATTTTTCTATTTTCACGAAGTCATTTTCATAAGTCTAAAACGATTTATTTCTCCAGAGAATATAAGGGAGAATAACATATTTTGGTAGTCTTGAGAAAGTTTTTAGTGCAATTAGATAGTAACACATGTTTATTACTTTTTCATACATATTGTTACATTTTTCCTCATTTATCATTTCAATGGTATTTTTATTTATATATTTATAATTGAATTATACATAGTAGTAATTTTTAATAAATCTCTTCTTGTTTCTTATGAATTACTTGTTCTTTTTTTCCTTACTTATTATATTAAAAATTAATTATTTTTGTTACTTATTTATTTTAGTAAATCACAAAAGATTTATAACTTTTTTTATATTATTATTATTTTATTAAGTAATTATAGAAAGTATTAAAAGCCAAATTTATTTTTTAAAACATAAATAATAAATATAATTTTGTATGTTTTACTCTCAATATATTTGATTTTTAAGTTATTTGTCAAGTCAAAAAAATGAGTAAAAATGAATTGAGAGAGTATCCTTTTATCTCTCTTTTTCATTTTGCTTGACACTTTTTTACTTATTATTTTAGAAAATCAAGAGAGATTTATATTCAGTTGTAAAGTATTATTTAAAAATTATTTATATGCAATTTAGGTGATGGAGATGGAAGCTACTGTTGGGAGTGAAGAGAAGGTGTATTGAAGAACGAAGGGATCAATAAATGTATCATGCGAAATATAATTTTTCTATTTTCATGAAGTCATTTTCATAAGTCTAAAAAGATTTATTTCTCTAGAGAATATAAGGAAGAATAACATATTTTGGCAGTCCTCACAAAGTTTTTAGTGCAATTAGATAGTAACACATGTTTATTATTTTTTTCATACATATGGTTATATTTGTCCTCATTTATCATTTCATGATATTTTTATTTATATATTTATAATTGAATTATACATAGTAGTAATTTTTAATAAATCTCTTCTTGTTCCTTATGAGTTACTTGTTCTTTTTTTCCTTACTTCTTATATTAAAAATTAATTATTTTTCTTACTTATTTATTTTATTAAATCACAAATGATTTATAATTTTTTTCTATATTATTATTATTATTATTATTATTTTATTAAGTAATTATAGAAAGTAATAAAAGTCAAATTTAATTTTTAAAACATACATAATAAAGATAACTTCGTATGTTTTACTCCCAATATATTTGATTCTTAAGTTATTTGTCAAGTCAAAGAAACAAGTAAAAAGGAATTGAGAGAATATCCTTTTATCTCTCTTTTTCATTTTGCTCGACTCCTTTTTACTTATTCTTTTAGCAAATCAAGAGAGATTTATATACAATAGTAAAGTATTATTTAAAAATTATTTATATGCAATTTAGTTAAGTACTATGAGAGGTGGGATAAGGGGTGATGGAGATGGAAGCTACTGCTGGGAGTGAAGAGAAAGTGTATTTGAAGAACGAAGGGATCAATAAATGTAACATGCGGAATATAATTTTTCTATTTTCACGTAGTTATTTCTATAAGTCTAAAAAAGTTTATTTATCTAGAGAAAATATTTATTTTTTTTCCAAAAATCTAACCAGTCAAATATGAAAAAAAAATTAAAACATGTTGAACACATCATTTATTTATTTTAAATTGAATTCTACGTTGATTCGTATTTATTAATTCTCCTTAATACTTACTTCCTCATAAATAAAGTCATTTAAAAGTTATCCAATTATATAACGAAAAAACATTAATAATCATATGACTGACCAAAGAAGACATAATCAATGTATAAATAAATTAAATTAATTATGTAATATAAAAAATGTGACTTAATTTATATTTTTATAAAATTAAATTTTAATTTTTATATCATGAAGTTGAGCGCAGACTTAGCACGAGCCTTACGCAACTAGTTATTTCTATTTCTACTATATAGAAGAGTGATCATAGGACGATCAAGGGTAGAATAGACATTTTACTCAGTAAAAATAAATAAATAAATTCTGCTCACTCCTTCCTTTTCCAGCGACACAACGCATATCTAGAAACATTCATTATCACTATCTCTCCTGCATAATTTCAAAGTGTCACGGTGTTTTTTCAATTTTGTTCACCGTCAGTGAACTATTTTGATTCCCTTCATCTTTACAGCAGATTAGAATTACAGGTTTGTTCATTTCTCAATTTTTGCTCAATCCTTTTATTCTTTTTCAGTCATTGCCTTTTTGGGGTTCTTTTCATATAGGGTGATCGAGAGTACATTCAAAAAGACAGACAAAAGTCATATTTTTGCTTCAAGAAGCTGTATAACTATGTCGAATCGTCCTCTCCTTCGGTACTATCTGTAATTGTTCATCTTCTAGCCTCTTTTGCGTTTATTACATTCAGTAAGTGTTCTCCTCCTTGTTTCTTTCTTGCTCCATGTTCTGGTCGTTGTTCCTACACTTAAAGTTTGTCTATTTTTGTGTATATATATTGGATGTATGGTAAAAAAAATAATAATTTAAAGGGTCATATGATTTTTTGAAATGCTGAAAGAGAGTGGTTCATAGTTGCTCTACATGGTGAATGATTAGGAGTGTATAGTGCCTCAATGTTTCACGGGTGAGGAAGTGAAAAGATTCAAGGTAGCAAAGGCAGAATGAGGAGGTCCTCAAGGAAAAAGAGTAGAATTAGAGCAGGTGGCAATTAAGCCGGCTTTAAGTTTTGATACAATCAATGGATAATTTGCTCAGGAAATTTTTTTAATGTAGCTAACGAATAGTATCATTCTGTCGTCTTTAGCACATAAGAGTTGAACTGAACCCTTGATTCATAGTAATAATTTTATATCAAAGATTCCTCAACAAAAAAGTTATATTAGATCGGCCAACTATAAAGTAAACCCATCTACAGTCCGTGCGACCAATGAGAAATTCTACTTGAAAGAGGAAAAATTGATCAAAATTGTGAAACTTTTTATCCATTAAAGTTGTTAACAAAAATTATGAGACACAAGGACAAGGTCAGTTATGAGCAAGAGGGAGAGTTATATGGCCCATCTAAGTAATGACAAGGTTGAAACCAATACGACTATGCGACATCTTAGTGAAAGACTGGATTTCTTATCTCATATTTGCGTCCAATGAGAATGTATAAGAGGATCCTGGTATTGACGTGATGAGGCAAGTATGCTATATTTCTTGGAGGGAATTCAGAAAGAATGTGGTTGTGGGAGAGCAATACGAGTGTCATGCTGCTAGACGAAGTAGCTCAAAAGTTGGCACCTTAGAATCTAGATGAGGAAAGTCCACATTTCAGACAGAAGATAATTAAGCAACAAGATTGAATCACATAAAGGAACAGTAAACATTGATGCAAATGTCATTTAATTAGCAAATAACTTAAAAGATTTTGCAGTTTTACAATAACCGAACAAATGCCATATATAGAGGTAATGTATCTTTCTTAGTTGATATTTCATTCGTGATCTATTACTGTACATTGAATACTTAAAAAAGCTTGAGGAATTGCTAGCAAATCGACGTTCATTCTGAATCACAATCGGCATCTGTTGACTCTCCTTCTTTTAAAGAACTGAGAGACTCTTGAGGTAACTGGCTGCGATACTGCTGCACCACCAACACCGATGCTATAGTTGAAAATTCTGGCGATGTCAATAAGTTTCCCAAGGATCCTAATTCAGGGCAGTCACTTTTTTTATCCAATGCTACAACTACTTGTCCCTCGGGCATTCTGCCAACCAGAAACAGATTGCAGAGATTGTACTCACGTATTGCTTCTATAGTCCCTCGAGCATCTTTCACGGTCCTCTCCTCATATTTGATAGATCCATCTATAGATGATTTTTGCTTCACATCGGCTAGGAACTCTTCATCATCAGATTGAGCCTCGGGGATAGTGCTGTTATTCATTTCCACCTTGACACTTGTCCCGTTAACCTCAGGATCCACTATGAACCGGACCACCACCAAACTAATGCCAGGGTGCTCAGCGATGCGCACACCATAAGCAAGTTCTTCGCGATCATCATGGCCCCCAAAGAACAAGGCAGTTACCGAAAAGTCAACATTACTTGAGGATACATGAGAATCTCCATTGAGACCCCGGTCTACTAATATGCCAACTGAACATGGAGCATGCTGAAGAACTCTCCTGTTCACATGCCTAAGATCAGTTCGGGTTGTTTCCAAATGTCCATCAAGTCTTGGGTGCTTATGGAACGGGAGAATTATCATTGCAACCCTTTTTCTCTCTGCACTAGCGACTATGTCCTCATGCATGCTGTTCATAGGTGAGATTGCAGTAGTTGGTCGAATAGACACCTTACTCAGATTCGAGAAAGTCTCGAAAGCTACAACAATTTGATTTGAATCTTGCACCTGTTCAGTGTTCCAAAAGGGCAGTTCATTCTTTTTAGCCTTGTGGACCATCAATGTAGCTGAGGACCTTTCTGAAAGCTCCATGAGGTGCATCGCATAGACACGAAGCCCTTCCTTCTTCTCAATACCTCGAGAAGCCTTAATGAGATTGAGCATTCCAGGAATATTCCTTGAGTTGTGGAAGCAGGTCAAGATTCGGAGCTGTTTACTCGTGTTTTTCCTCTCTATAGTTCTGTGTTTGTATGCTGTCACAACTAGTTTTGCTGGCTTATATACGGATATCACTATAGGAGTCGTGATGAACGTCGTGAAGAGAGCCATCAACACCATGATGGCAAATGTCTGGTCATTAAGTACCTACAAAACCGATCATCAGTCAAAAACTGATGCTACAAAACTATAAGTAGTAAATCTAAAATGAAGTGTAATCAAGCTGAAACTTACTCCTCTATCTTTGCCAATGTTGAGAACAATGAGCTCCACCAAACCTTTGGTGTTCATCAACAAACCGATAGTTACAGCCTCTTGGATGAGCAATTTGCACAGAAGTGATACCACAATAGTGCCAACAATCTCCCCAAAACACGCCGTAACTATGACTAGAACAAGAAGACCCCATGATTGAGCCCCTTGAATAGTGGCTACGTTCGTTTTCAATCCACTAGACACGAAGTAGAGAGGAAGGAATAGACCAGACACAAGATCCTCAACTTTATCCACCAGAGCACCCGCGAAAGGCCCGTTCTTTGGAACAAGAACTCCAAGCACAAAAGCCCCAAACAAGGCATGAATACCAATCATGTCAGTCACAATCATGCTACCAAAATAGCTGCCAGTGCAGCACACACATATTTTTCGTCCACTGGCTCACCGTCAGAACAACGTCTAGCCATCCATTTGAATATACGAGGGGCAATCAATATGCAGAGTAGCACGAAACCAGTCCCACATAAAAGGACCCACAACGAAATAATAGGAGAACGACCAACACCTGATAGGGCAATAGCTAGAGCGAGTAAAATCCATGCAGCCACATCATTGACTGCTGCAGCAGACATAGCCATTCGATCAACATCTGTTGTTAAGAGCTTGAGTTCAGCCAGGATACGAGCCAAAATAGGGAAGGTAGTGATAGAAAGTGCTACTCCCATGAAGATCTAAAGACTTTACTGCCATATTTGCTTGTCTACAGAACAATTTCGGCGTTGATCAGAAACTACGATATGAGATTCCTCGTCACAAGGTGGAAAGGGTAATGCTCCTGACTGGGACTGTTGTACTACTTTGCAGCTAACTTTTCCCTATATAGGATTCTCTTCCATTCCCTCATTTTCATCAGCTAGCTTCACCTTCTCTTCACTTAATTTTGTATGGAATCTGAACATGATGCGTAAGAAAATATATATATCCTTATTCGTTGTGGTTTTTTGCAGGTTATATGCGCACTTTGTGATACTGAACAAGAGGTGAGTGGTGTTTATGTCATTCCTTCTTTACACACTTTTATATGGTCATGGTCTAAAGTTTTATTCGGAAAAGGTACGAATATACCCCTGAACATTGATTAATGGTACAGATATATCCTCCGTCATACTTTAGGTACAAATATACCCTTGTCGTTAATAAAAAGGTACATATATACCCCTAAACTTTGATAAATTGTACAGATATACCCTCCATCATACCTTAGAGACAAATATACCCCTGAACTTTGATAAATGGTACATATATGCCCTCCGTCATACTTTCGGTACAAATGTACACTTGCAAGGAAAAGGTACATATATACCCTTCTCACTAATGGCAGGACACGTGTCACAATCCTATTCATTTGACCTTTTTAAATTTAATTTATCCCAACTCCATTAAAAAATAATTCTAATTTAACTCAAACCCAATTAAGATAATAATCCAAACCCGATTCGATCTAATAGAAAAAAGAGAGAGAGAATAAACATGCGTGAATAAAGATGTATCTTGAAGGTTTTATTAGACCGGCTCAGGATTGGGTTAGTGTTTTGATTGATTTGTGGGTTAAATTAGAAATATTTTCAGATAGGATGAGAATAAATTAAATTTAAAAAGGGAAAATGAACAAGATTGTGACACGTGTCCTGCCGTTAGTGAGAAAGGTATATGTGTACCTTTTCATTAACGGCAAGGGTATATTTGTACCATTAATCAAAGTTCAGGGGTATATATGTACCTTTCTATTGACGGGGATATATTTGTACCATTTATTAAAGTTCAGGGGTATGTATGTACCTTTTCATTAACGATAAAGATATATTTGTACCTAAAGTATAACGGAGGGTATATCTGTACCATTTATTAAATTTTAGGGGTATATTCGTACCTTTTCCGTATTGCATTTGAGCAACACAAGACTGTTGCTTGAGCATGTTAGACACTTCATTGGGCAAGAACTGAGTTCTCTTGGTTTTGAAGTTTTCTATTCTAGCTATAAGCAGTTTGCATTCTGACCAGTTATCACTCCTCTACCAGGTTCGTCAAGTTTGCATTAATTGCGGCGTGTGCATGGGGAGATATTTCTGTGAAACCTGTAAGCTATTTGATGATGATGTAAGTTGAAACCCTACTCACTTTCGTTATTCAAGTGAGGATGGTTAATACACACATTGAATTCAAGGAATGGATAGTAACAGGAAATGCAGCTGTAAGTGAAATATTTAATGTGCTGACCAACCTCTGTCCATTTTTCATGTTGCAGATATCCAAGAGACAGTATCACTGCAATGGTTGTGGCATTTGCAGGTATTGTTACTTTGCTGAAATTCCACTGCCTTCCCCATTTTGCTTATCCTTTTGTCTTCCTTCCTCTTTCTCTTTGTCTGTCATTTCTGTTGAGGCTCTGGTAGAGAGAAAAAAGCAACTTAAGAAAAGGAAATGACATCTTAACACCTTTGCTAACAACATCCACTTGCAATAAGCAATTCAGTTCCAATTCATCTGAACATTCATTCTTGCCCTGTACGTTTGATGTCTAAGCTCTGCATCAATTTTAATGTTGGTGTTTTATTTTGATTATTTTCTTATTTCTAGGATTGGTGGAGCGGAGAACTTCTTCCACTGTTCCAAATACAGTAAGTCCAGTCATCCCTTTGTTTATCATAAACTCCCATCCTATGCATGCACTACACTCCATTCGATTTTGGAATTTCTTTTCTCTTACTGGCTGATGGTTGTGTGGTACAGGATGTTGTTATTCAGTTCTCTTAAAGAATGGTCACCCCTGTGTTGAGGGGGCAATGCATCATGACTGTCCTGTTTGTTTTGAGGTATGGATTGTGCAATAAAACTTCTCTTCAATTTCTTTTACCCTCATTTTAACCTTTTCTGTGATCAGCATTTTGTTCCAACCGAATGAATTGAGAATGGTTATATGCAGTATCTCTTTGAGTCGGTAAATGATGTAACAGTCATGCCCTGTGGATGCACTATTCACAAGAACTGCTTCAAAGAGATGCAGGAACACTACCAGTAAGTTAGTGCTATTTTTAATTGTTCTTTATTTTCCACATGTGAGGGTTGCCCATACGACTGAACCGAACTTTATCTTTGCAACAAATATGCTTGTCCTCTCTGCTCTAAGTCGATATGTGATATGTCAAAGGTGTGGGAGAAATTTGACCTGGAGATTGCCACAACACCGATGCTCGAATCTTATCAAGACAAGAAGGTGAGTACATTTTCTGAACTGCTCTTAGTGCTGCGTCAATGTGCCGTACGAGCGTTAAAAAGTAACTGAAATTTGTGATAATTGCAGGTTTAGATCCCCTTTGTAATGATTGTGGAATTACCTCAGAAGTGCAATTTCACTTTGTGGCCCAGAAGTGTCCATGTTGCAAATCTTACAACACCCGCCAAACAAGAGGCAGACAGAGGGATCAAATATCAAAAGTCGGTCTGGCTTTTATGTGAAAATGGTCCCACACCCGTGGTGGGTAGAGTGGTAATTCTGAGTGGGAAGACATTGAGCTTTTCAAAGCTAAGCTTGGAGAAGAAACACTGGAAGGAGAAAGGGTTCTAATACGATCTTGCTTGTAGCTCTTGTGGGGTTATTGTGTTTTCGCGTTCTTCATTTTATTTTCACTGTTACCTGTAGTATGTGTGGCTAGCCTAAGAGTGAAGGCCCTGATTATTTATTCGGTGTTGGCTCAGAGTGTTGTTGGCATGTCTGATGTCTGTAGCTTGCTTGTAAAAATGTTGCAAGTCAGATGGCCATATGAATGCTGGAGCAGGTATAAATAGCCATATGAATTCTTTCTTTTATTTTAGTTTATTGCATTCTTTAGGGCCTTTGATAGTGTTGATTTAACTGTCAGTATATGCTATATTTAGGTTGTATTCTGCAAGTGGATTACCCCTCAGATTTTAGGTATTGTCACACAAACCTCAGTGTATCATTGGCTAATTGATGGTAAGACATTTTCCCTTTTTCTGTGATAATGTTTACCAACTTTTCTTTCTCCCGTTTGAGTGTATAAAGGTCCTTTTTGGTGTATTACTTTTTTTGGCCATTCCTTTTTTAAGTGATGGTTGGTTGTCTGTCCTTAAGAAGAATTTACTGTCTTTATTCAGGTGATGCTGAGCCTATAAAGATGTTTGATAGAACAACCAATCTAGCTAATAATCAAATAATCAATTATCGTTGTGATCCTTCAGAGAAATGGTTGGGTTTGATCGGTATTGCCCCTGGTTCACCGAGGTATGCGACAGCGCCAAAGCGCACACGCAAGTGTACTTGGTCTACCAAGTAATATAGTGGCCTTCAAGAAAGTCAAGTTATCGATCCCACAGAGACTTGATTTGGCAACAATTTAATTTTAGTTCACCGACTAGATTAATTTAGTGCAAAAGTAACCAAAAGAGAGTTTGTAATTTTGTAAATTAAAAATAAAGTAAACAATGCGTAAAATAAAATACTTGAGACAATCAATGCAGAAAAATTCAGGGTTAAAGCACTTCGAACAATCATGCTATGTTATTGAAATTAATCCGTTAGTTTGTTTATTTTGGTTGTTGATTCGTAGGGCTAATTGCATGATCATGGTTTTCCAATCTCTAATCTTTTACCTAATTTGGACATTACAGCTACATCGTTGAGTGGGGATGTAATAATTCAATTAAGTTAATTAAAGTTATCATCCTACGAATGAATCAAGTAAGGCATCTAAGTACATTCTTATCCTAGATGTTAAGTTTAATTCTTTATTTTATAAAAAAATAAAAATTTAAATTTTATTTATTCCCATGTTCTATCTCCCTATTTCATCTCTCGAAATCAAAAGGTCGACAATATATGTATTTTATGGGTGATCAATTCATAAAATAATTAAAACAAGAATAAACAAACAATCAAACTTGATAAGCAAAATTAACTAAATTAATTTAAAATAATAGTACTCATGTTCTTGGCTTTAACCTCGGAAAGAGAGTTTTTAGCCGATAATATTCATAATTACGATTCAAGTAATTGAATACATGAAAAATGTAAGATAAAGTAAAATTAAAATCTAGTAAACCGTGTAATCGCCTCCATATTTTTCCTTAAAAAGAGTGTCCAGCGTACTCCCCCACTTTTTGTATTTTTCCATCGTTTAATATATTATTATTTGCCAAAAGTTGACCAGCTGTCTCCCTTTTCCCAAAGTGTCCAGGTTTGTATACATATTAAACTTTGGGCCCGTCTGGCTATGAAACTTTATTTTTTTCCCGGAAAATTTTTTTGGAGTTGAAAATTATGATGTTTAGCCATGAAAATTTAAAAAATAATTTTAAATTTTTTTAAAAAAAGAAAAACAGGTTTTTTGTGTTTTCACAATTTTCTAACTCCAATTTCAACTTTTATTATTATTACATATAACCCTAATTTTTTAAATTTTTACATAAAACTCTCCTTATAATATTACTTTTTCAATATTACGTATATAGCAGATTAAGATAATTATAATTTCAAATTTAATGTTATCCTAATTAATATATATCTCTTTTTCTCTCTCATCATTATTTTTCTCCCTTATTTAAGACATTATTTTACTGCTAATAATCCTAATTACTATAATATAATAATAATAATAATTTTCTGTTGTGATATGGACGTTTAAGGAATTATATTCGTGTAATTAATAATGAATAGTCGTTTTCTATATTTATGAAATTAATAAAGTTATAGTAGATTAGTTTACCACTGCCACAAATTATTCTCATTTTTAATTTGATTATATATATTATATTGTGTATATCTTTATTATACTATTCAAATATAAATAGTTTATACCATATATATGCTAAAAATATAAATCGGTGATACATATTTTTTTTTTAAAAATATGTTCAATTTAACAAATTTATACCTTAAACTGCAATTGCTACCTTTATATACCACAATACTTGGTATCTTTATACACAAAGTATTATATTTATACCCATAAATATATAAAATATTATATTTATAACAAAAATATACAAAGTTTGTTATATATAAAGTTCATACCATGTATATACCATATACACACATATATAAATATACAAAGTATTAAGAAACTATCTAAAGCATATTTATAACATAAATATACAAAGTATATTATATATGAAGTTTATACCATGTATATATCATATACACATATATATAAATATACAAAGTATAAAGAAACATATTAAGAATATTTATATATTTATGATATATGATATAATATACCATAAATATGCAAAATATGTTTTATATAGAAATAATTTATTCACACACAATAAAATCTTTCATGTATAAGAAAATTAAAAAATAAATTAGCGGCATCCTAAAACTTAATAACAACTCATTATTTCCTATCTTTTAGGAACGAAAAATAAATTAAATAAATTCTTAAAAAAATAAATTTGTTTGAAAGATAATATTTGTTATCTAAAAAATAAGAAGCAGTGATCTGTTAATATAACATCCATATTTAAAATTTTCAAATATGAGAAAACGACTATTAATGTAAATATTATATATGTCATAATTGAAATTCATTAAATATGACCATGTATATGTAATTATTTTTATAAAAGTGGCTAATTGTGTTCTTTTTCTGTTAGTAGGTAAATTTTAGTTGGGTGATTTTGATAGTTTGTAAAAGTTGAGGCATAAAATCATATTTAAAAAGGGTTTTTCAAAAGTAAAAAAAAATAATTAAAAAAAGACATGGCCAAACACAACTCCAACTCCAACTTCAACTCTGAAATTTTTTAATTTTCATGGCCAAACGGCTACTTTGTTTGGGATTATGTCATATCACGTGGGTCAGATCTGCCCACCATCCAATCACGTTGAAGCATCATAATTTTACAATTGAAATTATAAACTGTGGGCTTTATCATGGGTCACACGCATTTGTTCTCCAGTATAGAGGGTGCGACGCACGCAAATCGCGCGCACCCACTGAAATTTTCTCTTCCAATATTTTCTAAGTCAAGAGATCACTGAAATACAGCATGCACCGCATGCTCATCGCACTCACACAGTTACATCCAAAATTTTGGTTAAGTCTTTACAGTTCTATCTTTTGTCCATGTCTTTTGTAGTGTATTTTCAATGTATTTTTGGTTTTTAAATCATCAATATATCACCATATTCAGCTCACAAAGCCTCCTACAATATCACACACCACATATTAAAGATCAAAACAACACAATATTCTCCACGATGAATCAAAACAAAAGCTAAGATAAGACAAATTCGCAATGATCTTCCACTTATCATTTCGACTCTTGACTTAATCAAATTAAACTTTGCACATTAAAAACAAGTTATTCCACTCATAATTACACATTTAAATCATTTGGAACAAATTAAACACATTAAAATCCAACGAAGCCAACTAGACACACACCTAGCTCAAGCTAGTAAAATTAGTTTTTCGGGTTGAACTCTAAATTACTCAATTAAGGATAAACTTGTTTGAAAAATACTTTGGACATTGTAATTACATACTTGTACACTTAAATGCTTATTTATATCAATATGGACACATTAAGCACACAAATTGCTCTCAAAACAAGGCTAAATAAGCTAGAATAATGATACCAAAGTGCATAAAATCACCTCAGATCATCACCCCACACTTAAACTCTTGTTTGTACTCGAACAAATCTTTACTCTAAGAATAAAAATCTGAGGTGACGCTACACTGCTACTAAACTAAAAACATTCAAGCTAGTACTACAATGACTACACGGAATGCAAGTTTCTACACAAAGCATGTTATTTACACAATTGATAGCTCAAGAATTCTATTCCAAAACATCCTAACCTCAAGAATTGACTCACCTAAGTGGCAAACTCATGCTTATCATTCAATCAAGGATATCATACAAATAACCCACATTCATCAAACATGAGACCTCACAAGAAACCCATAAACCCTCACAATAATGCAATTTATAACGTAATGGGTACAAGAATCAAATTACGCTCACTCTCACAAAGAATTCACCAGTTACATACAATGAACCATAGGCTTGCCCTAGTGTAATGCTCCACTAATAGTCAAATGTAAAGTTTAAGATCAATTAGGTTTTTTTCGGGTTGTAATGTAGGCTAAGGGGTAGGTAGAAACTATTTGGGAATAGTGGCTAACCTCTCTAAACGCTTTAATACACTACATTAAACATTTAGAACCATTCTCCAACAACCATATTACACTTTTTCATCCACCCATATCTTTTATTTTGTCCCATTTCTTTTAAGCATTTTCACAAACACATGGTGGGCGTATTGCTTATTCCTTCAAGATTCAATTTTTTTCATTCTCTACAATAATGAGAATATTTTTAACACCATTTTTATCAATCCCAACCATCACACATCAAATATAAACACCAATAACAGTTACCCTGGGACATCAATTTCACCTTTTTCTTCTTCAATTTCTCAAACTCCTTTCTCAATTATCATTATTTTTTTATTAAAGTACTTAGGAGCTTTTTGGATCAAATTATGGTCTATCAAAGAAGAGGATTAGACTACATATGAGGCTACAAAAAAAAGGCTAAAGGCTCAATGGGGGTTAACTAGGATAATGCACAAAGGGTACGACAAATAAAAGGTATAAAATAAGGCTATCAAAGAAATGCCTCTATCATCTCCTAAACCCGCATTCTTTATTTCGCTTCACAGACACACACCGAACAAGTTCTAGACATCACATACAACAAGGAATATACAAAATACCTCGCATCACATCGCACATGCTCAACTCAATAGGATCATCATAGACTCCCAACCAAACAATAGCAAAAATTCAAAATTAAGCCAAAAAACAAGAGTCACAAACTTGAGCCTAAGAGTCTCAAAAGTAGAAATTCCCTCAATCAACATGCTTTTACCAAACAAAACACTTGCATTATGTAATAAAAAATAGTACCAACAAGAATATCTCACTTATTCCTATCCTAATTTTTTTAAAATTGAGCTAAAATTTAGAAATTTCCCCACCCTATACTTAAAAATCTACTTTGTCCCCAAAATGAATTTAAAAGTAAAAAGATAGAAATACTCCCTAAGGCCTTTAGGCCTAGCTAGTAGCATCTTCACATGAATGAGATCCATGGGACCCCACACTCAATCTTTGCCATACTTCAAGCTCAAGATTATGGTACTCAGACTTTCCATTAACCTGTGACTCAACCAATAATAAAAAAAAAACTTCGTGAAATAAAAACTAAAACTGAAAATAAAACATACCTAATTAACTTGAGTTGCCTCCCAAGCAACGCCTAATTTAGTGTCGCGGCACGACCCATATCAACTCAACCATATTCCTTCACCCTTTTACTACCTTTTGAGAGCCAATTTTTCATTCTTTTCTGACTTCTTTTACCTTTTAACATGTTGGAAATTGGTGGTTTCATCTTAGGCCGCTCAATCAGGTAGTCGGAAGAGTTTTTTAGTGGCTTAGGCACCCTACACTCATCCCTTTCAATCACATTGATCATCTATAAATTTTTATATAGGGGATTTTTAATGGGTGCTTTGTAAACATCAAACACCACCTCTTCATCATCTACCCTCATCTTGAGTGTGCCTTCTCTAACATTAATCAAGTCCCCTTCAGTTGCTAAGAATGGACACCCCAATATGATTGGTACTTGTTTGTCTGTCGCAAAATCAATAACAAAAAAATCAGCAGGATAATGAATTTACCAACCTTTATGAGGACATTCTCAATTATTCCTTTCGGATATGCCATGGAACCGTCTGCTAGTTGCAAAACTACGATGGTCGATCTAGGCTTTTCCAATCTTAATTTTTCAAACAGAGATAGGGGCATCAAATTTATACTTGCCCCTAAATCACTTAATGTATGGACCTCTTTGCTCCCAATTTGAATAGGGATAGAAAACTTCCCCTGATCTTTTAATTTCTTGGGATTTTCTGTGTCATTACCGCACTACACTCTTCCATGAGGGTTATTGTTCCTATATCTTGCAACTTCACCTTTTTTGCCACCACATTCCTCAAGTACTTTGCATACTTAGGCATACTCTGCAAAACATCTAGCAAAGGTAAGTTAATATGAAGCTCTTTGAATGTATCAATGAACTTTTTGAACAAAACATCCTCCTTCGCTTTTATTTGCCTTTGAGGAAAGGGCAATGGTAGCGTCTTTTTCACTTCTTGTTCAACCACTTTTGGTCTCAAGTACTCAGACTTTCTTGAATTTTTAGCAACTTCTTTGGGAGCCTATTTGGTCACCATATCAGCATCAACCTCCTTTGTTGCCTTTGGAGGTTCTTCTTGAAGCTCTTTATCACTCCTCAAGGTGATTGCCATGAATTATTTTAGAGTTTCTGTGTCTGCTGGCAACCCACCTTGTGGTTTTGTATTCAATACCTGTGATAATTTCCCCACTTGCAACTCTAAACTTATCGTGGCCGCTTTCTAATTCTATAATTCTGTCTTTTGACTTTTTAGATCCACACACAATTGTGCTTGACCAACTAAGATTTGTTTTATCATCTCTTCCATTTTGCTAGTTGACTGATTCATTTGGGCCTGTGGCTGTGGGGCGTTCCATGACTGATTTGGTGGCTGACTTTGCCACTTCATGTTGTAGGAATTACCATAATTAGGCCTTTGAGCAATTCCTACATACATCACAGATTCTGGATTTGAAGCACACATAGTAGCCGCATGACTATTATTTTTGCATACTTCACACCAACCTGCAGCTTATTGGATGGCATTGACTGTAGCTGCAGATTGTGTTGCTCCCAACTTCATGCTGCTGAATGATGTGTTGATTAAATTTTTCAATGCATAAATCTGAGCTGATAGGGATGTGAATTGGTCCACCTCCAACACACCCGCAATTATTTTTATGGCACTTTTAGAATCTGAATGCCACTCTGGATTTCTTTGTGCTATGCGATTAAACAATGTGTACAACTCATCATAAGTTAGCTCCAATGCTTGACCATCTGCGGTTGATCTAGCAAAATCTTCATATTATGATCAAGAGATTCTACAAAAGTATGAGCAAGTACCTCATTCGACTGTTGGTGATATGAATAATCTCGAAGAAGATCCTTGAAGCATTCCTAAGAATGATAGAGGTTTTCATCAGGTTTCTGTTTGAAGCTCACTATCTCACTGCAAGTCTTGCAGTCTTGTCTGATAGAAAGAATCTGATGAGAAACTTTTTGGCTAAGTTGTCCCATGATGTGATTGAATTAGCCGGCTCCGCATTCAGCCACCTTTTAGCTTCCTACAAAAGTGAATAGGGAAACAGTGTCAGCCTCATATAATCTGGAGTCACCCAGTCGGAGTGAATGTATCTGTAAGTTCAATGAAAGTCTGCAAGTGGACTTGTGGATTCTCGTGTGAAAGCCCTGCAAACTGTCCACTGCTAATAAGAAGCTGCACCATATTGTGTTTCAACTCAAAATTCCCCCCAGCTGTTTGTCTTTGAATTGGGGAAGTCAAGTTCGTTAGAAGTGGGACTGCCACTTCCCTAACTTTCCTACCAGCTGCTTGTTGTTAAGCAATAAGAGCAGTGTTCTCTTGATCTTCTTGGATTTGCGAAATTCTGGGAAGAAGGATTTCTTCTCTCCTTCATTGATGATAAAGTTGCTCGGGTTCCGAACTTGGTTCTACCAACTCCCGATCCCTTGTCAGCTTATAAACTTAGAAACCTATCTCATGTAAACACAAAAATAAGGCCAAGTGTAAAAACACCAAATAAATCTAAAAATAAAACTAAAATAAATAATTACCAAATAACAAGTCCCTGGAAACGGCGCCAAAACTTAACAGCGCCCAAGCGCACACGCAAGTGTACGTGGTCTACCAAGTAATATAGTGGCCTTCAAGAAAGCCGAGTTATCGATCCCACAGAGACTTGATTTGACAATGATTTAATTTTAGTTCTCCATCTAGATTAATTTAGTGCAAAAGTAATCAAAATAGAGTTTGTAATTTTGTAAATTAAAAATAAAGTAAACAATGCGTAAAATAAAATACTTGAGACAATCAATGGAGAAAAGCCCAGGGTTAAAGCACTTCAAACAATCATACTATGTTATTGAAATTAATCCGTTAATTCGCTTATATTGGTTGTTGATTCGTAGGGGGAATTGCATGATCATGATTTTTCAACCTCTAATCTTTTACCTAATTTGGACATTACAACTACATCGTTGATCGGGGATGTAATAATCCAATTAAGTTAATTAAAGTTATCATCCTACGTATGAATCAAGTAAGGCATCTAAGTACATCCCTGTCCTAGATGCTAAGTTTAACTTTTTATTTTATAAAAGAATAAAAACTCAAACTTTATTTATTCCATGTTCTATCTCCCTATTCCCTCTTCCGAGATCAAAAGGTCGACAATATATGTATTTTATGGGTGATTAATCCATAAAATAATTAAAATAAGAATAAACAAACAACCAAATTTGATAAACCAAATTAATCCAAAATAATAGTACTCATGTTCTTGGCTTGAACCCCGGAAAGAGAGTTTTTAGCCGATAATATTCATAATCACGATCCAAGTAATTGAATACACAATATAAAAAATTTAAGACTAAAAATAAAATTAAAACATAATAAGCTGTGTATCCGCCTTCGTATTTTTCCTTAAAAAATGTGTCCAGCGCACTCCCCCACTTTTTGTATTTTTCCATCGTTTAATATATACTCCATCCGTCCTATTTTACCCGTCCCAAATTGGCTAAGTTGATGTTCTATTTTACTTGTCCCATTTTACTTATCAAGATAAGACAAACTTTTCTTTTCATATTTTACTCTTTGCATTAATTACCTTTTCTTTAAATTAAAATGTAAACATCATTTAACAGAAATATTTTGATAAATTAACTATGTTATTTATTATTTTTCTTAATTATTGTACCATCTCAATTTAGAATAAATAAAATGAGACAGAGGGAGTATATATATATATATTTGCCAAAAGTTGGCCAGCTGTCTCCCTTTTCCCAAAGTGTCCAGGTTTGTATACATATTAAACTTTGTGTGGGATGATGTCATATCACATGGGTCAGATCTGCCCACCAGCCAATCACGTTGAAGCATCATAATTTTACAATTGAAATTGTAAACTGTGGGCTTTATCATACGTCACACGCATTTGTTCTCCGAAATGGAGGGTGACGCAAATCGCGCGCACCCACTGGAATTTCCTCTTCCAATATTTTGTATGTCAAGAGATCACTGAAATACAGCATGCGATCGCACGCAAACATTGTAAGTTACGTTCAAAATTTTAGTTAAGTTTTTATCATTCTATCTTTTGTTCATATCTTTTGTAATGTATTTTCAATTCATTTTGGCCTTTAAATCATCAATTTATCACCATATTCAACTCACAAATTCTCCTACGATATCACTCACCACATATTAAAGATCAAAACAACACAATATTCTCAACGATGAATCAAAACAAAAACTAAGATAAGACAAATTCGTAATGATCTTCCACTTATCATTCCGACTCTTGATTTAATCAAATTAAACTTTGCACATTAAAAATAAACTATTTCACTCATAATTACACATTTAAATCTTTTGGAACAAATTAAACACATCAAAATCCAACGAAGCCAACTAGACACACACCTAGCTCAATCTAGTAAAACTATTTTTCCGGGTTGAACTCTAAATTGCTAAATTATGCACAAACTTGTTTGAAAAATACTTTGGACATTGTAATCACATACTTGGACACTTAAATGCTTATTTATATCAATATGGACACGTTAAGAACACGAATTGCTCTCAAAATAAGGCTAAATAAGCAAGAATAATGATACCGAAGTGCATAAAATTATTGGGTTCAAGGTGTGTGTGAATGGAAAATGGTAGAGAGAAGGAAGACACAAATTTAGAAAATGTACTCCCAAATTGTAAAGTTCACTCTTTCTCCCACATTAGTGGGAGAAGAGAACTTGAAAGTATTTATAATGAGAAACACTAACTCCACATGGATAGTGAGTCAAAAACTAGGTGATACCTCGCGCCGTCGTCGTCGTCGCTCGCTCGGCTTCGATTTTGGCAAATGATTGATCGATGAGATCTAATTTTTTAGACAAAATTTATTTGGAACTTGTTTAAAAGTAAAATGTTAATCCAAAATCTAATAGTATTAATTTTCTCCAATTGCGGGTGCATTTCAGGCGCTATTCCAACGCACACGCAATGCACATTACGAAGGGATGCGACCCTTCGAGAAGAGGCACACTGTTTCACGATATTGGGTGACATGCGAACGCACTTCCAGTGCAGATGCTCACTGGAATCTGCAAGACGTCATATGCGGCCGCACTTCGGGCGCATGTCCAACACATTCCCAATGCAGGGACGTGATTGTTGCAGAAAATGTGCCTTTCTGCTGAACCAATGCATCATTTTTGAAAGAATACACTTAAGTCTATAAATACCTGATATTTTCCTCAGGTATTGACATCAATTTTGACAGCAAAAACTCTCTTGTTATTAACCAAAACTCTGTGTGATCATTAAGCTGTTGAGTGAGTTTGTTGAATCCAATAATTTGAGGTACCGCTATTGTTCGGATTGAAGGACATCTTATCCTAGGAGGAAGATTCCATAACCTCGAGTATAGTGAGGGGAATTATTCCTTAAGGACACTCTGTGAAGTCGGGGGACTTGGCCTTACAAATTCTATTTCATCTTATTTCTGAAAATAAACATACTTCTTAGATTGATTATCAGTAATCTTGTGCTGAAGGTGTTAATGAACTTCATAGGTGTTCTTGTTTATACAAAAATTTGTGTTGAAGTTGGTGTTGCATTTATACAGATTCTTGTACCCGAAACACCATAAAATAACATTCTTAAGGAATAATCCTCAAAATCTATATTGCTAGTTTTTAGAGATTAAAGCTTTAAGCTTTCTACTCCACTTGAACTTAACAAGTGATTAGAAGACATAAAATCTCCATCACAAGTTAAAAATCACTCGGTTGACGATTGAAAGTCATAAAAACTTCATCGTTAACTAGAAACAAGAAGTGTTTAAAGTTTTTCAACTTTTTAATAAGTATTTAAATATACTAAATGTAATGTCTTGTGGTGATAGGAAAAATGACTAACGAAAGTCAAATGCAAGATGCGGCTATGACTGTGGGGGCAACTAGTATTGCCTCAACAAATTGAGCAAATGCTCCGCAATCTATGGCACCTGCGGAGAAGCCCGAAAAATTTGCTGGCATTGACTTTAAGAGATGGAAGCAGAAGATTTTCTTCTACCTCACAACACTATGACTTCAAAGGTTCACTAATGAGGATGCTCCTGAGGTTCCCGAGGGAACCTCGGACAAAGAGCGTTTCATAATTGTAGAGGCTTGAAAATACTCAGACTTTCTTTACATAAATTATATCTTGAGTGGTCTCCAAAATGACCTCTATAATATTTACAGTGGAACTAAGACATCGAAGGAATTGTGAGGGGCACTAGAACGAAAATACAAGACAGAGGATACGGGAATTAAGAAATTCTTTGTTGCAAGGTTCCTAGACTTTAAAATGATAGATAGCAAATCGGTTGTCTCTCAAGTGCAGAAATTGCAAGTAATCATCCATGATCTCCTAGCGGAAGGTATATCTTTGAAAAATACCTTAGTTGAACAAATTAAAAATGTTCTTAGTACTCACATAAACTATTTTGTAGGTTTGATTGTGAATGATGCATTTCAAGTAGCGACGATAATTGAGAAGCTACCACCTATATGGAAAGACTTCAAAAACTACTTGAAGCACAAATGCAAGGAGATGACTGTCGAAGATCTTATTATCCGACTATGTATTAAAGAGGATAATAAAGCTACCGAGAGAAGGTCAAAAGGGAATTCTACAATTAATGGAGCACATATTGTAGAAGATGACCAAAACAATTCTAAGAAACGGAAGAAAGTTGAACACGGAAGCAATCAACCTAAGAAGAAATTCAAGGGAAAGTGCTTCAACTGTGGCAAGATTGTCCACAAGTCCACGGATTGTCATGCCTCTAATAAAGGCAAGAAAAAAGACCAAGTAAATATGATTGAGTCCAATAAAGAATGCGGTGATCTGTGTGCTATGCTTTCAGAATGCAACTTGGTGGGGACTCCTCGCGAATGGTGGATGGATTCTGGTGCCACCCGCCATGTTTGTGCCAACAAAGAGTTATTTTCTTCATTCTCTCCGGCTCAAGTAGAAGAAACGATCTACATGGCTAACTCCGCTACTGCTAAAGTAGAAGAAACTGGAAAAATATGCTTGAAGATGACTTCCAGCAAAGTATTGACACTTAACAATGTCTTGTATGTTCCGGAGTTAAGGAAGAACTTGATTTCAGTTTCACTTCTAGACAAGAATGGATTTAAATATGTTTTTGTTTTCGAAAAAATTGTACTTAGTAAAGGCGAAGTATATGTAGGAAAAAGCTACCTCAATGAGGGCCTATTCAAAATGAATGTAATGAATGTTGAAATCAATAAAATTTCAATTTATTCTTACTTGCTTGAGTCTTATAATTTGTGGCATGAACATTTAGGCCATGTTAATTACAAAACATTACGAAAACTGATTAACTTAGAAGTTTTGTCAAACTTTGAGTGCAATAAATCAAAGTGTCAAACATGTGTGGAATCAAAGTATGCAAAACATCCTTATAAGTTCGTTGAAAGAAATTCCAATCCCTTAGACTTAATACACACTGACATTTGTGATATGAAGTCAATACCATCACGTGGTGGGAAAAAGTATTTCATAACTTTTATTGATGATTGCACTAGATACTGTTATATCTACTTGCTAAACAGTAAGGATGAAGCAATAGATGCGTTTAGGCAATACAAAATTAAAGTTGAAAATCAGGTAGAAAAAAAGATCAAAATGATAAGAAGTGATAGGGGCGGAGAATATAAATTTCCCTTTGTGAAAATATATGTAGAGAATGGAATAGTCCATCAAACTACAGCCCCGTATTCACCTCAATCTAATGGAATTGCTGAAAGGAAAAACCGAACGTTGAAGGAAATAATGAATGCCTTACTTATAAGTTCCGGTTTATCACAAAACTTGTGGGGGGAGGCTATCCTTATAGCCAATCGTATACTCAACAGGGTTCCTTATAGTAAGATACAATTATTTTCTTATGAAAAATGGAAAGAAAGGACACCCAACTTAAAATATTTCAAAGTGTGGGGGTGTCTAGCGAAGGTCCAAGTTCCTATGCCTAAAAGGGTTAAGCTATGACCTAAGACGGTGAACCGCGTATTCATAGGATATGCTAAAAGTAGTAAAGCATGTCGGTTTTTGGTTCATAAATTCAAACATCCGAATATAAATGAAAATATGATAATTAAATCAGATAATGCTGAATTCTTTGAAAACATTTACCCGTATAAAGATAGACATGAACAGTCTAATGGAGGATCTAAACGACCTCAAAATGAACCAAGTGAGAATGTACATAATGAAGAGAATCCAAGACGTAGTATACGTCAAAGAACATCAACTTCGTTTGGATCAGGTTTTGTAACATTTCTCTTAAAAAATGAGCCTCAAACGTTTTAAAAAATGATGTCGTCGTTAGACTCATCCTTTTGGAAAGAGGCAGTCAATAGTGAGATCGATTCAATCTTAAGCAACCATACGTGGGAATTGATTGATATTTCTCCAGAAAATAAACCTTTAGGTTCTAAATGGATTTTCAAAAGAAAAATGAAGGTGGATGGTACTATTGACAAATACAAGGCAAGACTTGTAATAAAAGGCTCCAAACAAAAAGAAGGCCTTAATTACTTTGATACATACTCGCCAGTAATAAGGATAACATCGATTCAAATGTTAATTACCTTGGAGGCGGTATATGGTCTTGAAATCCATCAAATAGATGTGAAAACCACATTCCTAAATGGAGAATTGGAGGAAGAAATTTACATGGAACAACCTGAGGGTTTTGTGGTTCTAGGAAAGGAGAATAAGGTGTGTAAACTTATTAAGTCGCTATATGGACTAAAGCAAGCACCTAAATAATGGCATGCAAAGTTTGACCAAACCATGTTGGCAAGCGGGTTTAAGATAAATGAATGTAATAAATGTGTTTATATTAAAGACACTCCGAATCACCAAGTCATTATTTGTTTATATGTGGATGATATGTTGATCATCAGTAGAGACATTTCTGACATAAATGCAATGAAGTGAATGCTCAAAAGCAAGTTTGATATGAAAGACCTTGGAGCTACGGATGTGATCTTAGGTATAAGAATCCATATAACTCCACTACGGTTGGTATTGTCATAGTCTCATTATATCGAAAATGTACTTGACAAATTCAAGTATATGAAATTCGGTATTGCCAAGACTCCTTTGGATGTGAGCTTTGCACTTTGAAAGAATGAAGGTGAAAGTGACTCATAATTGGAGTACGCAAGAGTATTGGAATGTTTAATGTATATAATGAACTGTACACGACTAGACATAGCATGTGCTATTAGCAAGTTGAGTCGATACACGAGTAATCCCAACAAAACTCATTGGATGATAATGAAAAGAGTTTTGGGGTATCTTAAGTACACTCAAGACTGTGCTTTGTATTATAATAAATATCCTGTGGTACTTGAAGGATATAGTGATGCAAATTGGATCACCGGATCTAATGAAGTAAAATCCATAAGTGGATATGTATTTACTATCGGTGGAGGAGCAGTCTCTTGGAAATCATCCAAATAGACATGTATTACTCGCTCTACAATGGAATCTGAATTTATCGCATTGGATAAACCCGGTGAAGAAGCAGAGTGGCTCTGAAATTTCTTGGAAGATATTCCTTATTGGCCCAAATTAGTGGCACCAATATGTATACACTGTGATAACCAAGCGGCAATAGGTAGGCCAGAGAGCATGATGTACAACGATAAATCTCATTAGATAAGACAGAGACATAATACCGTTAAAGAACATCTCTCTAGTGGAATTATCACTGTTGACTATGTGAAGTCAAAGGATAATGTGTTGGATTCACTTATAAAAGGCCTAAAGGATAATGTGTCGGATTCACTTATAAAAGGCCTATCTAGAGAAGAAGTGGAAAGGACATCCAAGGGAATGGGTTTAAGGCCTAGGACAAGTCAGCATGACGGTAACTCTACCTAGTAGACTGGAGATCCCAAAAGCTAGGTTCAAAGAGATCAAACAAAGTTGTGTCTGACAGGTTCAACATTATCAATTACCCAACCCACTCTCATGATGTAGACAATGTGTCGTAAACAAGGATAAGACTTAAAGTGAAAAGTCTTTTAATGATTATCTAAATTTGGTAGATTTGACCAAATAGTTTAATTTATAGGATTGAATGTTTAGAAATCACCTATGTGAGGGCGAAGTGGAAGCCGTTTCAAAGAGAATGTTAGTAAAGGCCTATTCTTTAAGCTCTCATGAAATCGGGACGTGTTCATGGCTAAAAAGAACAAAACCGTGAGAACCATAAACAGTAAAATGATGCTTACGTGACATGTGTTGTCTAGGTGTACATTAAAGCTCGACGTTTCAAAGATATCAAATCTACCAATTGACCGAGTGCATCCGATGCATGTTCACTATGAAAAGTTCAAAGAAAAGCCTACTTATCCAGATACAATCAGTCATTGCTAAATGATCACATGCTTGTCAGTAAATTCTTCAAAAGATATTAATTCCCCGCTCATGTGGGGGATTGTTGGGTTCAAGGTATATGTGAATGGAAAATGAAGGAAAAATGGTGGAGAGAAGGGAGACACTAATTTAGAAAGTGTACTCCTAAATTAGAAAGTTCACTCTTTCTCCTACATTGGTGGGAGAAGAAAACTTAAAAGTGTTTATAATGAGAAACACTAACTCCACATGGATATTAAGGCAAGAAATAGGTCATTCCTCGCGCCATCATAGTCGTTGCTCGCTTGGCTCGGCTTTGGGTTCGAATTTGGATTTGGCAAATGATCGATCGATGAGATCTAATTTTTTAGATAAAATTTATTTGGAACTTGTTTACAAGTGAAATATTAATCCAAAATCTGATAGTATTAATTTTCTCCAACTACAGGTGCATTTCAAGCACTATTCTAACGCATACGGAACGCACATCACGAAGGGATGCGACCCTTTGAGAAGAGGCACACTGTTTCACGACGTTGGGTGACATGCGGATGCACTTCCAGCGCAGATGCTTACTGGAATCTTCAAGACGTCACATGCGGCCGCACTTCGGGCGCATGTCCAACACAGTCCCAATGCAGGGACGTGATTGTTGCAGAAAATGTGGCTTTATGCTGAGCCAATGCATCTTTTCTGAAAGGATGCACTTAAGGCTATAAATACCTGATATTTTCCTCAGGTATTGACATCAATTTTGACAGCAAAAACTCTCTTGTTATTAACCAAAACTCTGTGTGATCATTAAGCTATTTAGTGAGTTCGTTGAATCCAACAATTTGAGGTACCCACTATTGTTCGGATTGAAGGCCATCTTATCCTGGGAGGAAGATTCTATAACCTCGGGTACAGTGAGGGAAATTATTTCTTAAGGATACTCCGTGAAGTCGGGGGGCTTGGCCTTACAAATTCTGTTTCATCTTATTTCTGAAAATAAACATACTTCTTGGATAGATTATCAGTAATCTTGTGTTGAAGAACTTCATAGGTGTTCTTGTTTATGCAGGAACTTGTGTTCAAGTTGGTGTTGCATTTATACAGATTCCTGTACCCGAAACACCATAAAATAACAAAAATCACCTCAGATCAGTATGTAATGTTGTTAAACCTATGCCGTAAATGTTGGTTTTCATGTTTTCTTTTGGGAGAAGATTTTGTTTCTATCATTAAACCCTTTCACTAAGTATAATCGGCGAGGGAAAGCTAGGAAAGGTCATGTGAGATTTTGACGGTTGTTTTACATTTTATTATGTAATGTTTTACTGTTCCTCTATCTACCGCCATTTATTTTTGTTTTTAATATGCTAATTGTTGGTGGTTTTCAATCTAAAAAGAATATTGCATGTAGTGACTTAGTCAAAGTACTGTATGCGGTACTTTCATTTAAGTTTACTCAAATACTACCCTAGCATAGGCACCCCATGGCCTCCCAAGAATTGCACTCTTCACTCTTGTGATCTTGCATCCCACAAAGATGAAGACTTTGTTTTCCCGAGGTAATTGCCTATGTCATACTGTTGTAGCCCTATTGGATTGCGAAAAAGAATCAAATGACATTTTGGTCAAAACAGAAAAAAAAGTGACGCCTCAAACATGGTTAAGTGATAAGTAACTTAATGACATACAATTGATTTGCTGTAAATATAATAAGTTTTTAGATATGTATGACATGTTACCTCAAAGAGAGAAGCAATATTTTCACATATGAAATCAGTGTCATATAATACTTTTGTAGTAATGTCTACCAACATCATCAAGTAATGTGTATTGATGAGACATAATCCTACAACCCAAGAAGGTTTCTTTATCTCTTTCTTCCCTCAATGCTACTGCTTTTAACTTCATGTCTATTAGATTCTCCCTAACATGAAAATGAACATACCTATGTTGCTTGGACTCTTCAAAATTGTCTATATATGCATATCGGATCATTCATAAGTATTCCCTCTATTTCGTTTAAGTTGACCCTCTTTCTAAAAATATTTGTTTTAATTTAGTTGTCCCCTTGATGAAATTAAGAGGATTTTATTATGTTCTTTCAATACTACCCTCAACATTAAATGACTAAAAAAATTATATTTACTCAAATTTATATTTTCAAAGCATGATTAATAAGGTTAATTTGGTAAAATAAATCTCTAATTAATATTTTCTTAATGGGTGTGCCAAGTCCATAGAGGCCAACTAATATGAAACGGAGTGAGTAGTGTATTTTTTGAAAAATTCTACATGTATACAACAATACTTTTGGAGAGTCCAAGCAACATAGGAATCTACAATAAAATTAATCATTTTTCGGGTGCTTTTTTCACTTCTGTATATCCTACAGTTCTTTGTTTTATGGGGCTTCAAAGAAAGTGGACTGTTTGTGGAGAAAGCATTTCCACGGTGTTGCAAGGCTCCACTAATGATTAGTTTTTAGGGGTCGTTTGGTGTGAGGTATTAAGACAAATTATTCTGGGATAAAATAATAATCTCGGGATAAAACATTTTATCACTTGTTTGGTTGTAAATATTTGGGATAACTTATCCTGAGACTAATAATTAGTCCCGGGATAAGTTATCCTCCTAATTGGTGGGATAACAATCCCATGATTATTTATACATGAGATAAAACCGTAAAATAACAATGTTACCCTCAAATCCTTTGATTTTTCACTTCCATACACATATATGTGTGTGTGTTATTTAGAATAAAAGCTACTACACTTTCCTGATATGTGTCATTGGCAGAAAAAGAAACTTCATAGTTTTTTCTGTTCATCTGATTCTTAGACGTAATATACTTTTCATATAGGAAATAGTACTGCAAATTATTCTTACTAAAAATATTTTTGTGAAGCAACTATAATTTGAGTGCATAATTTATTATATTTCTCAGGCTAACACAATTAAATTTATTATAATTTATTATTCGTACTATAATTTGAATGCATAATTTAGTTTATTTTCACAATTAAATATTTTAGAAACTATAAAGGCGTTTACCGTTCAAAATAGTTGTAAAATATATAAATTATGTTTATTTATATATTTTAATTTCTCTAAAAATAATAATTTTTTTTAAGAATGAATATTTAAAGCTTAAAAAGAAATATATATATATATATATATATATATATTAAATAAGATGGAGGGTATTTTTGTAATCAATCAATTTATTCCTAGAAATTATACCATGCATATTACTTTGAATACAACAAACCAATCACTCAATAAAAAATAATCCCAGCATAACTAATCCCAGTATAACTAATCCCAGTATAACTTATCCCATCATAATTTATCCTAACATAACTAATCCCGGTATAACTTATTTTCAAACCAAACGACCCCTTATAGTGATAACTGATGCCAATATACAATTCCAACGGAATCAAATTAATCTAATGATTCTCATTGTACATGTTCACAATAATAATTAATGTAAATATGCTAATAGAACAAGTCTTAATTGATTCTTGTAACTCTTCACAACAAAATCTAATCTTTAATTTTGTTAGATTGCAAATAGATTATAACCTCCTCTGTCGAACCTTTAGTCTTTTTTTGTTTGTTCTTCCTTCTACTTTTTTTGTTTATAGTATTTCTTTAATTTGTTATGGCTGGATGGAGGGGCTTTCTTTGTGAGGTAATCGTAAGATCTATGTACTCTACCCTTCTCAGATGTCACTGTGGGATTTTACTGGGTATATTGTTGTTGTTGGTTGGCCGGAGGGAAATGGAGGAAAAACATTGAGATAGTAATAATATTTCTGTTTCTGTTTCTAATTATTGGATTTTCTAGAACAAGCTATCCTTTGAACAAAGGATCACATAATCACCCAGTCGTCAAAACTCATGAGCTTATTGCATATATCATCTCAGTGCTTATAACTACTAAACCCCATAGGCTTCTCGATAGCTTTAGGAATAAAAGTGTTGAAATTCCTGCTTCATCAAAAGGTTCTTTACCTTATAAAGCCCCTTCTCCTAATTCTTATGTGCTTTCTATCATGGTTGATTTGGACATTTATTTAGTAGTAGGTCAGTGCATAATCTATTTATTAAGAAAATTTATTCTGATTTTGTTGGTGATATTATAAATGCACGATTAGCTTTACCCAACAACAAACAATCATCTAGCAATACAGGGAGAAAATTGGTAAATGATTGTGAAATACAGAAACCTATACAAGGAAGCAGTGAAATGCAACCAAAACTATTTACTCAAAAATTAGTTTCAGTTAGTAAACAAACTCTAACTAGCTACTAGATTTCAGGAAATAACTGCATAGCAGCAAGGGGAGTAGACCTGGCCGACCTTTGTATACAAAGGCAGGGCCTCCCAAAATCATAGGTGGTCTAAATGGCTAGAGGATTTTGAAGAAGAATACTCTCTCTATTCTCTTCTGTATTGACTGTGAATTCATTTTTGTTTTTTCTTCTATTAAATCCTTAATATTAAAAGTGGTACATAACTGCTGACTGCCTTCTTGACTAATTAGGCCGAAATGACCCACATTATGGGAATACACTGGGTATATTGTTGTATTCTAAGTAAAATTATCTTTCCATTTATAGCATTTTAGCTCTGTATTCACTTTTTTGACACACTCCGTATTATTTAGACTTTGATAAGAAAAACTAAATTTTGTGTGTGTGTGTATATATATATACTTAGTAACTTTTATCACTATCACTGCTGAGATTTATCATAGAACTATGAACTTTTTGTTCAAGTGACAGGGACAGTGAAGAAAAGGATTCAGTTGAAGTAGAAAGGAAACAAAGTTAGGAATACTTTTAAGAATTAGACCAGTATTACTTAGCTTGGAAAATTAAATTAAATTAAAGTAGTGTGTGTATATATTCAGGGAAGTCCGTAGGTACATAAAAAAGGTCAGATATAACAGTTCAAAGTGTATCTTCTCCTAAAACTAGATTTTTTACTTTTTATAAGAGTTCATAGTAGAAACTTTTAGGTTTATCTTCAAAGAAGTAGATTTAGAGGTGAAATTCAAGAGCAACTTATTAAGAGAAGAAAAAGGTTGATTTTGTAAAAAAAATCACTTGGATAGGCATATTGTGCAGTAAAAGGCCGCATCAATGGGTGACAATATTAGACCTTAAAAGCTTTTAGTTTAGAGGTTCACTAGCAAAAGAAATTTGGAACCTCTCCTTCCCTAGCATTGTAGACATTGGAAACAACAGTTTTCATGGACAAATCTCGGATGAAATCGAGCATCTGAGACATTTAAAATACTTTTCTTTGCAAATGAATAATCTCAAAGGTCAAATAACACAAAGCCTTGGGTCATTTCTTACAAGGCTCCAAATTCTTGATCATTCTGAAAATATCTATTCGGCGAGGTTCCATTTTTTATTTTAAATGTGTCTTCCTTAATGCTCATTAATTTGGGATTAAATCAAATTAGTGGGAATCTCCCTAGGTGATTTGTACTAGGCTTCCTAATCTGCAAGTTTATTATGTTAATGTAAAAAAATTAATTAATAGGCCAAATTCCAAGTGAGCTGTACTGAATTGGTGCACACAACTTGTTTACCTTTGCTTTTTCACATAAGCTTCTCACAGGTAAGCAATATTAATTCAATTCTTGGACCATATATATTCTCTCAAATGTTGTTAGTTCTAAAGTATTACTCCTCCTCTCCCTCATTTCAACTTATATGGCACTTTTTATTTTCCAAAAGTCTATTTGACTATCTTTGAAGCCAACTTAAAAAGATTAGATCACCTCAATATTGTAAACTTGAAGTTAGATACTAAAACTATATGAAAAGTATGATAAGTTATAATTTTTTCATGTTAGAGCTGGATATCCCAAATGTGTGCTATTTTTTTAATTTATAATATGTTGAAAATATTGTGCCATTTTTAATTCGTTCATGATGATTATACTGTGCTAAGTTTTCTCGATTTGTATTTTGCAATTTAGTTGAGCAGGTTTCTGATTCGGATCCTAGGGACGACCCTAAAAGAGTCACGACTTAAGGTATAATGTTATTGGGGTGAATTCTAGAATATCCAAATATGAATATGAACTGCCAACATGTCTACGATTTGCACAGGCTTTGGGGAAACTGTGAGTCGTTGATGAAACATAAGCCCTGCAATATTTGTATGCCTTGTACAGTGATATATGGTGTTTGGTGAGAAAGTAATTGCTTCTGCAACGTGCTAGGATGTCTGTGAAATTGCCTCATATCGAATGTGTTAGTTTTCTTGGTAAATTACGTGTGTAACAAAATAATGACTGGCTTTTAGCCTATACGTAGGATTAAGAGAGTTCATTGAAGAGTCATAGTTTCACAAGTTTGTTTCTCTTGAATGAATGGAGAGGAGAAAAATGACCCTTTAAGCGCTACTACAACCTTGACATTATGTAGGGTGGCTACGATTGGTGACCTAATTGTTGTTTTTCTTCTTGTTAGATATTTCTTCTGATGTTTGCATTGCCTTAAACTGTCTAACTCCTTCCAGATTATGAACACTAATTTCTCACTCCTGATTTAGTGGGATTATGAGTATGTATAATTTGTTCTCCTAAATTTTAGTGTGCCCATACTCATGTATTATATGTATAATTATTTTTATGGATTGTCTTGTATGCCTGTCACTTTGTAAAGGATGAAATTTTGCTTTTGTATTTATAAATTATGGTTGTTATGAGGTATGCATGCCAAATTGGTGTTTAAATTATAGATGCAACTAATATTAAACATAAATTAAACTATATTCAAATTCGAAATATTGGGCCCGTGCATGCTTATCTAGTTATATATAATCAGCGGGAATAAAATTTTTTTGTCGTCCTCATATCTATAGTGTACCATAGATATTGCTACACGTGCAGTGATTCAAACGTAGAAAGATAGCTTTAAGGAACTTACATGAACTATTACATCCCCGCCCAATGATGTAGTTGTAAGATTCAACTTAGGTCAAGGATTAGAGGTTTGGAAACCTTAATCATGCAATTAATCCTATGAATCTACAACCAAGATAAGCAAGTTAACGAATGAAGTTCAACAACATAGTATGATTGTTCAAAGTGCTTTAACCTTGGGTTTTCTCTTATTGAGTGTTTAAAGATATTTACATTACGCATTGTTTACTCTTCTCTAGTTATAAATTACAAACTCTCTTTTTGGTTACGCTTTTATCAACTGAATCTAAATGGTGAACTAAAATAGAATTGTTGTGGAATCAAGTTTCTGTGTGATCGATATATGGCTTTTATTAGGCCACTTTACTACTTGATAAGACCCGCACACTTGCATGTGCACTGTCAAGTTTTTGGCGCCATTGCCGGGCACTTGCAATTGGCAACTGTTCTCTTTTAGTTTTGCTCTCTAGATTTCTTTTGTGTTTTTATGCTTGGTCTTAGTTTTTTAATTGTAGGAACCATATTTCAAGGTTAGGAAGCTGGCAAGGGATAGGGATTTGATTGAACCTATCCTCGAACCCGAGCAATACTTTCATCAATGAAGGAGAGACGTAATTCGTCTTCCCCAATTTCCATAAATATAAGAAAACCAATTAGCTCCTGCGCCAATGGATGAGGAACAGGCAGCCCACAAGATAGTGAGAGAAGTAGCAATCCCACTTCATACTAACCTGACCTTCCCATTTCAGAAGCCAGAAGCTGGAGGCAATTTCTAGCTCAAATAGAATATGGTACAACTTCTTATCAGCAGTGGATAGTTCATAGGGCTTTCACACAAAGATCTACAGTTCCACTTGCATAATTTCCTAGAAATCAGGGATACGTTCATCCCAACAGGCATAAATTAAGATTATGTGAGGATGATGCTTTTCCCCTTTTCTCTGTTGGGGGAAGCAAAAAAGTGGTTGGCTATGGAACTGGAAAATTCAATCACTTTATGGGATGATTTGGCCAGAAAATTTCTTATTCGGTTCTTCCCGTCTGGTAAGACTGCGAGACTTCGCAGTGAGATAATATTCTTCAAAGAGAAGCCGAGAAGGAATCTTTATCATGCTTGGGAGCGGTTTAAGGCTCTTCTTATGGTCTGTCCACACCATCAATAGTCAAACGAGGTACTTGCTCATACTTTTGTAGAAGCACTTGATCAAAATACAAAGATTTTGCTAGATTCAACCATTGCTGGTCAAGCATTGGAATTGACTTATGATAAGCTGTACATATTTTTGAACTGAATAGCATAAGGAAAACCCGAATGATATTCAAATGCAAGAAGTGCCATGAAAATAATTGTAGGGGTACTGGAGGTAGACCAGTTTACTACCTTATTAGCTCAAGTTGCAGCATTGCAAAATATGATAAACAATCAGTTCAGTAGCCTAAAATGGGGAGCTCCACAGCCTACAACAACAGTTAATACAGTTCAGCAAGCTAGTGGTTGGTGCAAGATCTGCAGAAATAGTGGCCATTCAACGGCCATGTGTGCTTCAAATACAGAATAAGTAATGTATGTGGGCAATGTTTAAAGGTCAAATTATGATAATACCTACAACATGAAGTGACAGACTCAGTCGTAGAATGCACAACAACAAATTCAGCAACCCCAGGCTCAAGGGAATCAATCAATACGCAACATAGAAGAGATGTTGAAATAGCTTCTAGCTAATAAAACATAGTTGGTTGCAGACATGAAAAATTCACAAGCTGCTCAGAGAATTTTAGAGGTTTAGATTGGGCAATTGCAGTAAGCATTGAATACTAGACCTCAACGTGGTCTGCCAGCAGATACAGAGAATCCAAAACAAGTTATGGCAATCACCTTGAGGAGTGGTAAAGAGCTTCAAAGAAGAACCTTCAAAGGTAACTAAGGAGGTAGATGCTGAGGAGGTAACTTCACAGGTTTCTAAAAGGGTTGCTGAAGAATCAAGGAAGTCTGAGTACTTAAAAACTAAAGTTACTGAACTAGAATTGAAGAAAACACTACCACTACCCTTCCCTTAGAGGCAGATTTAAACGAAGGAGGATGAAATGTTTAAGAAGTTCTTTGATACATTCAGAGAGCTTCACATTAACTTAACTTTGTTAGATGTTTTGCAGGGTATGACCAAGTATGCAAAGTACTTGCGGGATATAGTTGCTAATAAGGTAAAATTACAGGATGTGGGGGTGATAACACACACTGAAGATTGTAGCATTGTAATGACATAAAAAATCCCTAAGAAATTGAGTGATCTGGGGAAGTTCACTCTACCTATCCAAATTGGGAGTAAAGTGGTCCATACATTGAGTGACTTAGGGGCTAGCATAAATCCGATGCCCCTATCTTTGTTTAATACATTGGGCTTGGGAAAGCCTAAATCGACCAAGGTGGTTTTTCTGCTAGTAGATGGATCCATGGCATATTTGGAAGGGATAATAGATGATGTCCTCATAAAGGTTGGTAAATTTGTTATTCCTGTTGACTTTATTGTTCTTGATTTTGAGGTAGACAAATAGTTACAAACATCTTGGGGCTTTCATTCTTAGAAACCGAAGGAGCGTTGACTAATGTTAGAGAAGGAACGCTCAAAAGGAGGGTAGAAGATGAAGAAGTTGTATTTGATGTTTACAAAGCACCCACAATAACGTCCCACTATAAAGATTTGTGTATGATTAATGTTATTGAAGGGGACAAGTGTGGGGTGGTTAGTCTACCAAAGACCTTTTTGGACTACCTGATTGAGCATCCTAAGCTTCTATCGCCTAAGCCTGACATGATGAACATTGATGAGCCTGAAAAGGCTAAAGTTGAGAAATTTGATACCCTTGAGAATTCACTCCCAATAGGGGTGAAGAGAATAAAAAGATGGAAACTAAATATGAAAGAGAGAAGAAAAGAGAATGACTAGGTCGTTAGTTGGGTCGTGTCGCGACACTAAATCAGGTGTTGGTTGGGAGGCAACCCAAGTTAAGTAGGTATGTTTTATTTTTTATTTTTTATTTTTTATTTCACATAGTTTTTTGTTTTTTGATTGAGTCGTAGGTTAATGGGAAGTCTGAGTACCGGAAACCTGAGCTTAGAAGCATGGAAAAAATTATGTGTGGGGTCCCATGGATCCTATAAATGCAAAAAATGCTAGTAGCTAGGCCTAGAGGCCTTAGGGAGTATTTATGTCTCTTTCTTTTTAAATTCACTTTGGGGACAAAGTAGATTTTTAAGTATGGGGTGAGGAAATTCCTCAATTTTAGCTCAATTTAATTTTTTTGTGTGAGATATCCTTGTTGGTGCTATTTTTGATTACATGATACAAGTGGGTTTGTTTGTAAAAGCATATAGAATAAGTGAATTGCTACTTTTGAGTCTCTTAGGCTATTTTATTTTTACTCTTGTACTTTTTGTCTTAAATTTGAATTTGTGATATTGTTGGTTGGGAGTCTACGATGATCCTATTGAATTGAGTATGTGGCATGTGCGTGTGACAATTTTGTATATTCCTTGTTACATGTGATGTTTAGAACTTTCCTGGTGTGTGTGTAAAGTAAAATAAAGAGTGTGGGTTTAGGACATGATTTTGGCATTTCTTTGATAGCCTTGTCTTATACCTTCTATTTTTCCTACCCTTTGTTCATTATCCTAGTTAACCCCCATTGAGCCTTTAGCCATTTCTTTAGTAGCCACATAATTAGCCTAATCCTTTCTCTTATGGACCTTAATTAGATCCAAAAGCTCCTAGGCGCTTTAGTAAAAAATTGATTTAGTAAGGAGTTTAAGAAATTGAAGAAGAAAGAGGTGAAATTAATGCCCCAAGGTAATAGTTATTGATGTTTATATTTGATTTATGGTGGTTGGGAGTGATATAAATGGTGTTAAAAATGTTTCCATGATTGTAGAAGATGAGAAAAATTAAACCTTGAAGGAGTAAACAATACACACACCATGTGTTTGTGAAAATGCTTAAAAGAGATGGGCCAAACAAAAGAATGGGGTAGATAAAAATAGTGTAAATTGGTTGTTGGAGATTGGTTTTAAATGTATAATGTAGTGTATTAAAGCGCTTAGAGAGGTTAGTCACTATTCCCAAATAGTTCCTTCTCGTCCCTTAGCCTACTTTACAATCCGGAAAAGACCTAATTGATCCTAAGTTCAATATTCTGATATTAGTGGAGCATTACACTAAGGGCAAGCCTATGGTTCATTGTGTGTAACTTGTGAATTCTTTGTGCGAGTGAGTGTAATTTAATTCTTGCACCCAATTTCAAAAATTACTTAATTGTGAGTGATTATGGGTAACTCTCTTATTGTGAGGGGCACTTGTTTGATGAATGTGGGTGTAATACCCCATACTTTTTCTTAGCTTGAAATCATCCCAAGCATGTTAGAAACTTACTTTGAAATATGAATCATTTTTGTACACATGAAATTTTTAAGATTTTTATTTTTTATCATGTGGGAAATTGAATTAGCTTTCCAAAGATACCAATTTTGTCCAAATCCGGTATCAGAGTAAAAAGTTATGGACGTTTTACTCAGAGCTGTCAGAATCGCCCAGGTGCGACGGCCAGGCTGACGGACCGTCGCAGCCAAGGCAGTGAGGCAACCTTCTGATAAGGTGCAATGAATAGGTTGACGGACTGTCGAACTTGCGACGGACCGTGGTTCAAGCCGTCGCTACTTAGGCAGTGAATCCTTTTCTTAGTCCACGTACGATGGTCGAAACAACGGACCGTCGAGCCAGTGATGGACCATCACATATTCCGTTCAGTTATTTTTAAGTCATTTTTAAAGAGGTTTTTTGGTATTTTACCACCTGTTTATATACCTAGTAATATCCGACCAAGGATTCAAAAATTCATTATTCTTCCACAACATAAAAAATTAGGGTTTTCTCCCTAAGAGGAATCCTTAAGAAACAAAATCCAATTTTTTTTCAAGATCTAAGAGATTCAAATTCTTCAAGTTTAAGAACTTCAAGAAACTCACTACCATGTATGAATAGTGTTCATTCATGGACTCCTTTCATCCATGAAGTCCAAGAATCTCTTTTCAAAGTTCAAGTGTATGGATTTCTTTATGAATTTCATGTTGGGTTTGCTTTTGTTCATGTTGATAATGACCAATTGAATTCTAATCTATGTTGGGTGATCAATTTTATATGGAATTGATTAGTATAGGTGTAGTTTCATGTGAGCCTATGATTAAACCCTTGGATAATGAAATTAGGGTTGAATCATGATGTTTATTTGTTGTATAATGTTGTCTACATATACTATGCTTACCATGTGTTTGATTAAATGCCTATCTGAAGGAAAAGTGCCCAATTAGTACGATATTATGCAATACTCATGTATGTACAAGTTTATGCATATCACATGTTTGATGAAGTGCCTCAGTAAATGAATTATGGATTGTGATGTTCGTCATGTATTCAAGAAAGTCATGCTTGTCAGTTTCTTTCCATCGAGTCCTGGGGGTACTTGTACCTGACAATTTAGCTGTGTGCCTAGAGCCAATGTCATGTTTTCATGATATCCTCAGTCAAGCAATGTTCAGTAGAATTCAGTTAGTCATGTGACTCTGGAAAACTCAGTAAAACTCAGAAATCTCAGAAAGCTCAGTAATACAGAAATCTCAGTAATATTCCGTCAGTCAACGAAACTCAGTTAAATCAGTCCAGTTCAGTTCAGTAATTCATGTATAGTTTCTATTCAGATAAGAGTAGAAATTAGCACCGAGTGAAACCAAAGATGGGAACACACCCTGTCAGATAAGGGGTGTGATTCTTAGAAGTCATCCTTGCGTTCCAGAACTATGTAGCCAGCATAGGTTGAGACATCAACACTATCAGATGAGGGATGATGAGGTGGATAAGCACTGTCAGATGAGGGCCCCATCATTTTCTTCTGGGGACACTGTCAGATAAGGGTTTCTTACAGCCTGTCCTTACTGGTGGCGCGGTATTGACACCCTTCTAATTAGGGTTACAGATTGGACCCCAACTGAGTTATAATACGTTATTTGGGGCATGTCAGTTAGATAACTACTTCCCATAGTTTCAGTACAGAATCTAAAATGTCAGATACAGTCATTCAGTCTCAGTAATAGAACTCAGATAGTTCAACAGAATTTAGAACTATCAGATACAGTCAACTCAGAACAATACGAAACTCAGCTAGTTCCATCAAAATCTAGTCTGTCAGTTACAGTCTCTCAGTATTAGTTATTTTAGTTATATAGATATCATTATATCATATTATCAATACTTAGACTCAGTAATTATGTTATCACGAACTCAGTTGCGGTTATTATGTATTCATGCATGCATTCTCACGTTCATGATATTCAGTCAGTTAGTATAGTTCATGCATGTGAACTCTATGCATTCAGCCTACCTCATATTCATATCAGTACATTCAAAGTACTAATGCATTTGCGCTATGGTGTCTTATACCATAGGTTAAGAAGTACGAGCTCCAGAGCATCAATAACATTCCAGTCTTCGCAGTCAGAGTTAGCAGTGAGTCCTCTTCCTTCGAGGACATAACCATTACTTTATTATATCATTAATTAATTTATTCGTTGGAGTTAGTTGGGGACATGTCCCATCAACTCCTTATTCAGACAGTTCAGTCAGTTAGAGGCTTTTCAGACTACAGTATGTTCGGATAGTTTATTTCAGTTGTTTTGGGTATTTCATACCCCACCCAGATGTTATATTTTTATCAGATATTATATCTCAGTGTTGAACCTTATGGATTTTCAGTGCATGTTTCCATATTATACAGTATATTATGAAGTATACAGGTACAGATATCAGTCATGAGTTAGCTTGTGGTCCTTCGGGGTCATGAGCATCGTGTAGCATTTTGGGTACTAGATTCGGGGCATTATAAACTTGGTATCAAAGCCTAAGGTTTAATAGTGTCCTAGAAAGTATGAAAGCTGCATCTAGTAGAGTCTTGTACATGGGTGTGTTGTGCGCCACATTTATGTACATGAGGCTATAAGATATTCTAGGAACAATTTCCCTTCTTTCAGTATTTATGTTGTGCCAGTGAGCATAGTCTCAAGTCAATCTCTCAGGCTAATCCATTTCTCCTTTTCTTTCATAGAACATACCTCCAAAAAAAAGAAACAGGAATCAGTCAGCCCCTCAGCCCGAAGTACCTTTGGGTGAACATGTTTCTTATACAGAGTTCAGAGCTTTATTCACTGCTCTTGTCCAGTCAGTTGCTGCTTAGAATGAATGACCAGCTATCGTTCCTCCCAACCCAGTGTCCAATTCAGCTGCATCCAGGATTCAGGACTTCACCTGAATGAATCCTTCATCCCTTTTCGGGTCTAAGTCAGATGAGGACCCTCAGGAATTTATCAATCCAGTTCAGAAGGTTACTGATGTTATGAGGGTGTCAGCTATTGAGAGTGCTGAGCGAGATGCATATCAGTTGCAGGATGTTTTTCACACATGGTACAAGCAGTGAAAGTCAGAAAGGCCAGATGATGCAGGGCCTATTAAGTGGGAGGAGTTTGTCACCGCATTCTTAGAGAGGTTATTTCCCCTAGAACTGAGAGAAGCTAAGGTGTTAGAATTCATCAACCTCAGGCAGGGCAACATGACGGTGAAAGAGTATTCTCTTAAGTTTACTCAATTAGCCAGATATGCCCTTCATGTGGTTGCACACAGCAGGGCCAAGGTGAGTAAGTTTGTTTCTGGGGTGAATGATAGTGTGGTCAATGAGTTTAGGTCGGTGATGTTGAATAGTGACATGACTCTAGAAAGGTTTATGACTCATGCTTAGAAGATAGAGGAGAAAAAGTTTAAGAAGAGGGAGAAGCAAAATAAGAGAGCAAGGATAGGTAGTTTCAACTTTGCTCAGCCCAAATCAGAAGGAGAAAACCGTTCTCAATTTCATCCTAAGTCATCAGTTCCAGCTCCTTCTTCAGCTAGTGCTCCAGCTTCGAAGTTCAGGGATGGTAATAGAGATAGGGCACCACGATCAAAGTCTCAGGGCAGTGTTAGTAATGCCTGAACTAACTTGTGGTAAGAACCATAAGGGTGCTTGCAGAGCTGGTAGCGATGTCTGTTTTGGATGTGGCAAGCCATGCCACAGAGTCAAAGATTTTCCCTAGTCAGGTTATTAGGGTCATCAAAACCGTTCCTCAGCTCTGTCCGGTCGCCCAACTCAGCAAGGTGCCACTTCTAGTGCTTCTAGTGGCAACGCCCAAACAGACTCCATGCTCTCCAGTCCTGGCGAGATTAGGAAAATTCTATTGATGTGGTTACTGGTATGTTACAGATATTTCATGTGTATGTTTATGCTTTGCTAGATCCAGGAGCTTCTTTATCTTTTGTTACTCCTTATATAACAGTTGATTTCGGAGTCAGTCCAGAAATTCTAGCAGAGCCCTTTTCAGTTTTTACCCCAGTGGGTAAAACCATAATAATTCAACAGGTATACAAGAACTTCTCGGATATGATTTTCAGAAAGTCACTTCAGCAGACTTTGTCGAATTAGAGATGACTAATTTTGATGTCATTCTCGGCATGGATTGGATTTATTCCTGCTATGCCACAATAGACTGCAAAAATAGAATAGTCCAGTTCTAGTTTCTGAACGAACTCATCCTAGAGTGGAAGGGTAGTGTATCCACTTTCAGAGGTCAGCTTATTTCCTACGTTTGGGCACAGAAAATGATATCTAAAGTATATGCCGATCATCTTGTTCGAGTTAAGGACACTAGTTCTGAAACTCCCAGTATTGAATCAGTCCCAGTAGTGAATGAATATTCAAATATCTTTCTTGAAGATCTTCTAGAAATTCCTCCCGAAAGGAAAATCGACTTCGTCTTTGATCTTCTTCCAGATACTCAGCCTATATCTATTCCTCCATATAGAATGGCATCAGCAGAACTCAGAGAATTGAAAGAGCAGTTGAAGTATCTTTTAGATAAGGGATTCATCAGGCCCAACGTGTCCCCGCGGGGTGCACCAATTTTATTCATGCGCAAGAAAGATGGTTCTCTTAGAATGTGTATTGATTACTGTCAGCACAATAAAGTTATGATCAAGAACAAGTATCTGCTTCCCAGAATCGATGAATTATTTGAACAACTTCAGGGTGCCAGTTATTTCTCTAAGATAGACCTCAGATTCGGCTATCATCAGCTCAGAGTCAGAGAATGTGACATTCTAAAAATAGCTTTTCGTACTCGGTATGATCACTTCAAGTTTCTGGTTATGTCCTTTGGTCTTACTAATGCCCCAATAACTTTTATGGACCTGATGAACCGTGTGTTAAAGCAGTACTTGGACATGTTCGTCATAGTCTTCATAGATGATATTCTGGTCTATTTCCACAGTGAGCGTGATCATGTAGACCATCTCAAAATTGTACTTTAGATTCTTAGAGATCATCAGTTATTTGCCAAATTCAGTAAGTGCAAATTTTTGCCAAGGTAAGTATTATTCCTTGGTCATATCATTTCCGGTGATGGCATTAGAGTAGATTCTCAGAAGACCGAAGTGGTAAGAAACTGGCCCATACCTATCTCTCCATCAGACATTAGGAGTTTCTTAGGTTTGGCTGGCTATTACAGATGGTTTGTTGTGGGATTTTCATCTATTGCATCCCCTATGTCCAAATTGACTCAGAAGAAAGTCAAGTTTCAGTGATCAGATCCTTGCGAGAAGAATTTTTAGGTGTCGAAGACTCGACTCACCTCAACTCCAGTCTTAGCTCTTCCAGATGGTTTAGATGGTTTTGTAGTATATTGTGATACATACAAAGTAGGTTTGGGTTGTTTCCTCATTCAGTATGGTAAGGTCATAACCTACACCTCCAGACAGCTTAAACCCCATGAGAAGAATTATCCTACTCATGATCTTGAGTTAGAAGCCATAGTTTTTGCCTTAAAGATTTGGAGGCATTATCTATACAGAGTTCATGTAGATGTGTTCACTGATCATACGAGCCTTCAGTATGTATTTTCTCAGAAAGATCTTAATATTCGTTAGAGAAGGAGGTTAGAGCTCTTGAAAGATTATGACATGAGTGTCCTTTATCATCCAGGCAAGGCCAACATCATGGACGACACTCTCAGTGGACTGTCTATGGGTAGTGTTGCTCATGTTGAGGATAGTAAGAAGAAGTTAGCTCAGGAAGTCCATCAGCTTGCCAGACTAGGCGTTCGCTTAGTTGATTCAGAAGAGGGTGATGTATGGGTTCAGAATAGTTCAAAATTATCTCTAGTTTCCGAGGTGAAAGAAAAGAAAGATAGAGATCCAAACCTTTTCAAGTTAAAGGAGTCAGTCAAGGATAAAAAAGTAGAGGTTTTATCCCAAGGAGGAGATGGAGTATTACGTTGTCAGGGTCATCTGTGTGTTCTAGGTGTAGACGATTTAAGGTAGCGAATTCTTGTAGAAGCACATGGTGTGCGATACTCTATTCATCCAAGGGCCACAAAGATGTACTATGACTTGTGGGAAATCTATTGGTGGAGTGGGATAAAGAGAGATATTGTAGAGTTTGTGGGTAAGTGCTCTACATGTTAGTAGGTTAATATAGAGCATCGGAAGCCTAGTGGGTCCATGCAGGAGTTCAGTATTCCTACTTGGAAGTGGGAAAAAGTGAACATGGACTTCGTGATGGGTTTGCCTCGTACTCATTACCAGCATGATTCAGTTTGGTTCATTGTAGATAGGATGACCAAATTTGCACATTTCCTTCGAGTCCATACCTCCTATTCAGCCAAGGATTTCACCAAACTCTACATCAGAGAGTTGGTCAGATTGCATGGTATTCCGTTATCTATTATCAGACAAAGGTACCCAGTTCACCTCTCATTTCTTGAAAGAATTCCAAAAGGGTCTTGGTACCCATGTTCATCTCAGTATAGCCTTTCATCCTCAGACAGATGGTCAAGTAGAAAGGACCATTCAAACTTTAGAAGATATGCTAAGAGCGTGTGCAATTGATTTCAAGGGTAGTTAGGATGACCACTCGCCTTTGATTGAGTTTGCATACAATAATAACTATCATTCCAGTATTCGGATGGCTCCATTTGAAGCTCTCTATGGTAGGAGATATAGATCTCCAGTTGGTTGGTTTGAAATTAGTGAGGCCTCAGTTATAGGTCCTGACTTAGTATTCGATGCCTTAGAAAAAGTCCAGTTGATCAGAGAAAGACTTCGGGCTGCCCAGAGCCAACAGAAGTCTTATGCAGATGTTCATAAAAAAGATCTCGAGTTCGAGATTACTGACTATGTCTATCTAAAGATCTCTCCCATGATAGGAGTGAAGAGGTACGACAAGAAGGAAAATCTCAGTCCCCAATATATCGGTCCCTTCAAAATTCTCTGTCGCTTTGTCAAGTTAGCTTATGAGCCCGAATTGCCTTCAGATCTAGCCTCAGTTCATCCAGTCTTCCATGTCTCTTTGCTCAAGAAATGCATAGGTGATCTAACAGTTGTAGTCCCTATTCAGAGCATAGATGTTTAGAACAACCTCTCTTATGAAGAGATTCTAGTCGAAATCCTAGACTATCAGACTCGTAGACTGAGGAGCAAAGAAGCCCCTCTAGTCAAAGTTCTTTGGCGAAATTAGTTTGTTGAGGGAGCTACTTAGGAAACAAAAACAGATATGTGAACCAAGTATCCTCACCTCTTCTCTGCCAACTCAGATCAAGCTCAAGGTAATAATTCTCCTTAAGCTTTTCAGTTTCATGTTCAGAATTTCATCACAAACTTAGTATTAAATACCATTGCATATTCATTCATGCATTTATGTATCAGTTTATTTATATAATCATGCATCAGACATTCATTCTCATTGTGAGAACCTTGGTTCATCAGAACTCTCATCCCTGCTTTCATGAATCAGTTATACGTGCATCAGATATGCATCATCAGTATGATATATTCAGTTATCAGTCATGTCAGTCATGAGATCATGTTCCAATTATTCATGTTCAGTAAGTACATCAGTTTATATTCTCCCCCCTCACTCAGTCTTATTCGAGGACGAATGTTCTGAAGGGGGAGATATTGTAATACTCCATACTTTTTCCTAGCTTGAAATCATCCTAAGCATGCTAGAAACTTACTTTGAAATATGAATTCATTTTTGTACATGGGAATTTTTAAGATTTTCCCTTTTTATCATGTGGAAAATTAAATTAGCTTTCCAACGATACCAATTTCATTCAAATTTGGTATCAGGAGTAAAAAGTTATGGACATTTTACTCAGAGCTGTCAGAATCGCCCAGGTGAGATGGCCAGGTTGACGGACCATCGATCTAGTAACGGACCGTCGCAGTGAAGGAAGTGAGGAAACCTTCTGGATAAGGTGCGACGGACAGGTTGACAGACCATCGAACTCGCGACAGACCGTGCCCAAGCATTGCTACTTAGGCAGTGAATCCTTTTCTTGGTCCACGTACGATGGTCAAAACGATGGACCATCGAGGCAGCGACGGACCGTCGCACATTCCATTCAGTTATTTTAAAGTCTTTTTTAAAGGGGATTTTTGGTCTTTTACCACCCATTTATATACCTACTAATATCCGACCAAGTCTCTTAAAATTCATTATTCTTTCACAACATAAAAAATTAGGGTTTTCTCCCTAAGAGCAATCCTTAAGCAACAAAATTCAAATATTCTTCAAGAAATAAGAGATTCAAATTCTTCAAGTTCAAGAACTTCAAGAAACTCACTACCAGATATGCATAGTGTTCATTCATGGGCTCCTTTCATCCATGAAACCCAAGAATCTCTTTTCAAAGTTTAAGTGTATGGATTTCTTTATGAATTTAATGTTGGGTTTGCTTTTGTTCATGTTGATAATGACCAATTGAATTCTAATCCATGTTGGGTGATCAATTTTATGTGGAATTGATTAGTATAGGTGTAGTTTCATGTGAACCTATGATTAAACCCTTGGATGATGAAATTAGGGTTGAATTATGATGTTTATTTGTTGTATTATGTTGTCTACATATACTATGCTTACAATGTGTTTGATTAAATGCCTATCTGAAGGAAAAGTGCCTAATTAGTATGATATTATACAATCCTCATGTATGTACAAGTTTATGCATATCACATGTTTAATGAAATGCCTCAATAAATGAATTATAGATTATGATGTTGGTCATGTATTCAAGAAAGTCATGCTTGTCAGTTTTTTTCCATCGAGTCCTGTAGGTACTTGTACCCGACAATTTAGCTGTGTGCCTAATGCCAGTGTCATATTTCACAATATCCTCAATCAACCCATGTTCAGTAGAATTCAATTAGTCATGTGACTCAAGAAAACTCAAAAATCCCAGAAATCTAAGAAAGCTCAGTAATACAGAAATCTCAGTAATATTTCGTTAGCCAACATAACTCAGTTAACTCAGTCCAGTTCCGTTCAGTAATTCATTTACAATATCTATTAAGATGGGAGTAGAAATAACACTGAGTGAACCCAAGGATGGGAACACACACTTTCAGATGAGGGGTATGATTCTTAGAAGTCATCCTGGCATTCCAGAACTATGTACCCAGCATAGATTAAGACATCAACACTGTCAGATGAGAGTTGATGAAGTGGATAAACACTGTCAGATAAGGGACCTACCATTCTCTTTTGGGGACACTATCAGATGAGGGTCACTCACAGCTTGTCCTTATCGGTGGTGTGGTATTGACACCCTTCTAATTGTGGTTACAGATTGGACCCCAACTCAGTTATAATGCATTATTTGGGGCATGTCGGTTAGATAACTACTTCCCACAGTTTCAGTACAAAATCAGGACTGTGAGATACAGTCACTCAGTCTCAGTAATAGTTTTACAGAATTCAGAACTGTCAGATACAGTCAACTCAGAACAGTACAAAACTCAGCTAGTTCCATCAAAATCTAGACTGTCAGTTACAATCACTCAGTATCTGTTATTTTAGTTATACAGATATTAGTATCTCATGTTATTAGTACTCAGACTCAGTAATCAAGTTATCACAAACTCAGTTACAGTTATTATGTATTCATGCATGCATTGTCACTTTCATGTTATTCAGTCAGTTAGTATAGTTCATGCATGTGAACCCTATGTATTTAGCCTAACTCACATTCATACCAGTACATTCAAAGTACTGAAGAATTTGCGCTATGGTGTCTTATACCATAGGTTCAGAAGCACGAGCTCCAGAGCATCAGTAGCATTCCAGTCTTCGCAGTCAGAGTTAGCAGTAAGTCCTCATCCTTCGAGGACATGACCATTACTTTATTATCTCATTAATTAATTTATTAGTTAGAGTTAGTTGGGGACATGTCCCATCAACTTCTTATTCAGACAGTTCAGTCAGTTAGAGGCTTTTCTGACTACAGTATGTTCAGATAATTTATTTCAGTTGTTTTGAGTATTTCATACCCTACCCAGATGTTATATTTTTATCAGATATTATATCTCAGTGTTTAGCCTTATGGCCTTTCAGTGCATGTTTCTGTATTATACAGTATATTATGAAGTATATAGGTACAAATATCTGTCATGGGTTAGCTTTTGGTCCTTCGGGTCATGAGCACCGTGTAGCATTCCGGGTACCAGATTCGGGGCGTTATAGTAGGTGATTTGTATGATGTACTTTATTGAATTATAAGCATAAGTTTGCCAACTAGGTTAGTCAATTCATGACACTAGGATGTTTTGGAGTTGTGTTCATAAGCTTTCAGTTTTGTTTATAACATGCTTAGTGTAGAACTTGCATTTCGTGTAGTCATCATAGTACTAGCTTGAGTGTCTCGCATGTAGTAGAAGTTAGAGTATCCAACTGATGGATTTAGCATAAACAAGAACACAGAAACCTCGAGAAGTTGGTATAGATGGAATCTAAGTATAAATTTCTTTTAGTAGTGGATTGAGTAGCTTGATATTATGATTCCCTTATGGTATAAAAATTAGGTTTAAGTTCCTTTCCTTTGGAATTCTGGCCTTGATGTGATCTTAGAGTCGTACTGGTGGTTTTTTTATTGTGTGACTCCTGTACTTTATACTGATGTTACCATTGCTACTATTATTACTTTGATTATTATTGATTCTTACATGATAGATGCCTAGACCAGTGCTATTTAGAGAGTATCTCTTTTCTTTACGATTCTTGTTTGTTGTCTTAAACGTCTATGTTGGTTGTTTTTTTTTTCCTTCTATCAGCAAGGGTAGTTTGGTTGTTGAGAAAGTCGTAGGAAGAAATATTTGGCATTCCACTGTTCTGTTGTAATTCTACCATTGGCAATTTATTTTCATGGCCCATTTGTAAGACTGTTAAGTTAAGGTTGTTCTTTTAGTTTGGCTGGTTCATCATCTGGTAGAAGTCTTGATGTTGGTGTTATTATTGAGATGGGTACTCTATTCTTCATTTGATGTTATTTGTTTTCCAGTTGGGTGGAGGTTGGCTCAAATAGGGGAAATCAGTAATTTCCCATTTTGAGACTTGTTCAGCCTTTATGATTTTTTGGGATGCTTCTTCTTGGTAGTATATGTATGTGCATCATTTGTTGATAACCAAAGCTGGTGTCCATTGGAAGTAATTATTTTTTGGCCATCGATTGAGTATTGATTCAACCAACTACAGACGGGGTTGTACTTTTATCAACACACACTTTCTTTTTATTTTCTTCTTTTAAATTCTTTACCCCATCTGCTTGTCTCTCTTTTTGCCTTTCTTTTATCTTATTTGTGAAGCTATCACATGGATTGGATTCCTTTCGCTGATAAAGAAATTCTTCTTTTAATAAAAATATTCTATTGTTGCTGGCTGCTTTACTATATTGTAATGAATCTCTTAGTTTTTTTTGTGTCCATTGTGTGGTAGAATCTCTAAACAAACCTGTTATTATTTTGTTTTTATTGTTTTTGTTTCTTTTCTCTATTATTATTATTGTTGTTCTTGTGTAGATGGAAAATAAAGATCGTACATGGATGTATAATAGAACTAATCCTAACCGTGTGGGGTTGAGAGAGGAATATAAAGCTGGGGTAGCTGGATTTATTGCTAAAGCAATGACACTAATGATTTTCTTACTGAAGTGACAATTAATTGTCCTTTTTGGAATTGCAAGTGTGGCAAGTTATTAAGTCCAGATGTTGTTACATTACATCTTTATAAGAAGGGTTTTATGTTGAATTATACTGTGTGGACATCTCATGGAGAGAGTAGTACTGCTAATAATTTTGCTTTTCAAAATTATGTTGAAAGTCCAATAAGAGAGAATAATGTTAAAAGTTCACGATATAGTGAGATGGTCAGGGATGCTTTTGGGACACACTCAGGGCCTTAAAATGAACCAAATGATGAGGCTAAGCACTTTTATGAACAGTTAAAAGAAGCTAGTCATCCGTTGTATGAAGGATTAATGCATTCTAAGTTATCTATTGTCGTTCGGTTATTGAGTAATAAGTCAGATTATTTTATTTCTCAAGAGGGCATGAATTCTATCATTGAACTTATGAATGAACTTAACCCAAATAAACTTGACTTACCCAAAGATTTCTACACAACAAAGAAGTTGGTTTCTAAGTTAGGACTTTCATCAGAGAGGATTCACTGTTGCGAGAAAGGTTGCATGTTATTCTATAAGGAAGATGCAAATTTAGAACATTGCAAATTTTGTAATCAGCCTTGTTATAAGGAAGTAACACATGCCAAAGGGAAGAAGGTTCCTATGAAGTCGATGCATTACTTACCCCTTATACCACGGTTAATGAGGTTGTATGCATCAATGAGCTCTGCCCCTCATATGAGATGGCACTATGAAAATAAAATACTACCTGGTGTTTTATGTCACCCGTCAGATGGAGAAGCATAGAAGTATTTTGATAGTGTGTATCCGAATTTTGCTAGTGAACCAAGAAACATTAGGTTGGGATTATCTACTGATGGATTCACTCCATTTTTTATCTCAGCTACACCATATTCATGTTGGCCAGTGTTTGTGACTCCTTATAATCTCCCGCCTGAATTGTGTATGACAAGTCAGTATATATTTCTAACTTGTTTTATTCCAGGTCCTTGCAATCCAAAAGTTTTGATTGATGTATATCTGCAGCCATTGATTGATAAGTTGAACTTATTGTGGCATGAAGGTGTGGAAGTATATGATTTATCAATGAAATAAAACTTTAGATTGTGTGCTACTTTGATGTGGACTATAAATGACTTTCCTGCTTATGAAATGATGTTTGGGTGGTCGATTGCAGGCAATTTAGCTTGTCCTTGTTGTATTGAAGACACAAAAGCATTCACTTTGAAACATGGGGGTAAAAAATTATGGTTTGATTGTCACCATCAATTCTTGCTAATGCATCACGAGTTTAGGAAAAATACTAGTGATTTTATGAAGAATAAGTCTGATTTTGAGGATCCACCGCCAATTTTGTTGCGAGAAAAAATTTGGTATAGAGTGAGGAATATGCCTAAGGTAACAGGATCTCCACCATCCAGGATACCTGGTTATAGTGTTACATATAACTGGACTAAATGAAGCATATTTTTGGAGTTAGATTACTGGAAGGACAATCTTCTGCTTTATAATCTGGATGCCATGTATATTGAGAAAAACTTCTTTGACAACTTGTTTAATACTGTGATGGATTTAAGTAACAAAACAAAAGATAACTTGAAGGCCAGGATGAACTTAAAGGTGTATTGTCGGTGCCGTGAGTTGTACCTGACATACTTAAGCAATAAGATTCAGAAGCCTAAGGCTAGTTACACATTCACTTTGGATGATAGAAGAGTGATTTTTGATTGGGTTAAGAATTTGAGAATGCCAGGTGTATATGAGTCAAATTTATCCAGGTGTTTCGACATGAAGGAAGGGAAGTTGACCTCTATGAAGATCCATGACTATCACATTTTCATGGAGTCACTAATGCCAATTCCATTCAGTGCATTGTCCAATTGAATATGGAAGCCCACAACAGAGATAAGCTATTTTTTCAAAGATTTATGTTCTAACAAATTAAAGGAGGAGAACCTATATTTGATGGATATCAACATTCGGTTAACCTTAAACAAGTTGGCAAAATTTTTTTCTCCTGTTTTTTTTGATGTTATGAAGTATCTTCTAATTCACCTTGTGTGTGAGGCACGTCTTGGAGGGCCTGTTCAGTGTAGATGGATGTATCCCTTTGAGAGGTATTGACTTTTAACATTTACTTTCATGTGTTATAATTGAACATTATTTCATCTAAAAGATCATACTATGTAGGATTATTGGCAAATATAAGCGGACCATAAAAGACAGATCTTGAATTGAGGGATCAATATGTAAGGCTTATTTGACTAAAGAGACCTCTTATTTTTGCTCATATTATTTTGAACTTGATGTACCATGTCTGAGAAACCAACCTAATAGGCATGATGATGGAGACAATACAGATCTTTCAGCACCACCTTTTTCAATATTCAATCAACCAGGTAAAGAAAGTCTGAAAGTTGGTCCACTACGATATTTGAATGAGGTGGAGATTAAGTCAGTTACAACACATGTATTATTAAATTGTCCTGAGGTCTTGCCTTTTTATAAGTGAGTATATTTATATTGAGGACAATCATTCAAGGTCTATCTAAGCTTTAACTAATGAAAGTCATAACTTTGTCGGACAGCTACTTCGTGGCTTTACATGGTGACGCTGCTGTTTATCCTATGTTTTCAGTATGGTTTAGAGAATATGCAAGTGTAACTTAAATATTTAACATGATTTACACTTTTGTTTAGTCTTATGTATATTTAAATTCTTACTTTTATTGAACTTTTATAGGTTCATAATCCACTTAATTATGACCCAAATGGCTAATTTTTACATGATATATCTTAGGGACCTGATGCTAAAGTCAAAAAGTTTTCTAAGTACTCTGTCAATGGGTACAAATTTCATACAAAAGAGTTCTCTAAGGGCAAGAAAACCAACAATAGTGGGGTTTGGGTAAAAGGTGGTGGCGGTGTTGATTATTATGGTGTGCTTCATGAGATTTTAGAACTCGATTATCATGTTGGTTTTCCAAAGAAAAAGTTGGTTCTCTTTCGGTGTAAGTGATATGATCCTATACCTAGGTTAGGTACAAAGGTGCACCCTCAGTACAAAATAGTCAAAATTAAGTGTACAAGAGAGTATGGACTCTATGATCCATTTGTCATTGCACAAAATGTGAAACAAGTGTATTATGCTCCTTATCTTTGTGTAAGAATAAATCAGTATGGTGGCTAATTAAAAAAACAAAGCCCGTAGGTAAAGTTGAAGTAGAGGATGTATTGGATGTAGCGTATCAGAATGATATTTCAAGTGTTGAAGAAAGGGTGGATGATGAATTAGCAGGTGAGTTGCAGCATAATGAAGACCTATATGAAGAATTTAATCCTTCTTAACTTATATTGAATGTTAATGATTATGGAGAAGGAATATTCGGGGCAAATGACGAGAAAGATCCAACTGATGAAATTAAAATAAGTGAGAAAGAGTTACTTGATGAAAATGAAACAAGTGATGAGGAAGAATCGATGGATGAATATGAATCAAGTGATGAGGAAGAATTGATAAATGACTATGAAACAAACGATGAAGATTGAGTTGTTATTAATAGTAGTGTGTAGTAACAAAGTCTTGAATTGTATTTTAGCTGCTGCTTTTTGTTATTTTACTTGACAATATAGTGTCTTTTCTTTGTTAACATTTGTAGTGCCAGTAAGAACATTCAGGTTGTTGGATTAAATAGTAGTGATGAATTTTTATAGTATTTGTGTGTTGTCTTTTTTATTCAATTGGTACTACAAAAAAGAACTATCCATTTTATATGTTCAGATGTAAAAACCTTTTCTTCATTATGAACACTTGCTATAGTGTTGTTTCATTCGTTCGATATTGTATTTGTTTCCTTTTTGGTAAAAAATTCTCGTTTTCTTGGCAGGAGGATTGTCTCCTTTGCCATGCTAGTTGACCATTGGTTTTTGAACTCTTGCATTTTCACCAATGTTTCTTATTGAGACCAGGATATCTAACAAAATTTCATATTGATTTGAAATGCTTACTTTATTTTGTCCATGTTTTCATTCTTTTTCCCTAAAAGTTTCTTAGTTGCATTACTTGTATTGATGTGCCAGTTTCTTTTTTCCTTGACATGTATACGAGGTTAACATAAATTCTTTTCATCTCAATATTTGTATATTTAGACCCAAACGGTTTTTACATTTGATGTTACTATATAAGATGTAAAACTATTAGTAATTGCTTTATGAAGGTCATTGTACAGGAAACTGTTAATACTTTAGATATATACTGAGAACAAACAGCAAGAGTGTCATGTATACATGAATTGCTTATTCGTTATAATTGGTTCATCAATTAGGGCAACAGTTCCTTGGAGTACTATAGAAAAAGGTTGAATTGGGTATACTATGACTAGCGCTTTGTGGTGTTGGGCACTTTAGGATGGCGCTACTTCTAAAACAAAGAATGGATGGTACTAATGTCTTATGTAATCCCATCTTAATGGTAGTTTTTTTTTTGTTAAAAAACTAATTTCAGTGAAGAGATGATGTACAATTGTCAATTTTTGTGAATATTAGTGGCCTGGACCTCATTGGTTTTTTTATTGGCTACCAGTTTTGCAACGGTGAAGAATTCACCTGTACATGGTGTCTTGGTGCTGTTTTCTTCTTAAAAACTATTATAATAGCAGTAGCTGTTCTTACCCAAAAAAAGGGTTGCAGTGAAGATATGATTTATAGTTGGTTATTCTTTTTTTAATGGTTATCAGGACATTATTGGTTTTATTAATAAGATTGGGCATTTAAAGTGTTTTCGACGAGGCTGGGAGTTGCCACCATATTCCTTGCTGCTAATTTCTCTGTCAATGTGTACTGTGGTTTCTCATGGCATAACCGCCAAACGATAACCCCCAATAATCTCTTTCTCTCTAATTTCTTTATTTGAGAAACCCTAAACCCCAATTGTCTCCACTTATTTAATTCTCTCTTTTTTCTTTAAAATTAGCGTCACATGATGTTATTGATTGCCATTGTAGCTTCTTATGGTGTGATATGCATTTATCAGTCTTTTATTTATCATGTGAATTATAGGGTATGTATTATTAGTATTTAACATCAACATGTAAAAACAAGAAATGCCTGCCTTTATTGTCATTAAACTATTGGGTATGAACTGTCTTTGTTTCCCGTGTGTCTGCAAATCATTAGCTTTCCCAAAGAAATGGAAAAGGATTCTGAAGCTCACATAAGCTTCCAAGTTATAGCTGTTCAGGTCTTAGTCTTTTCGTGGAATGTAATTGGAGCACAGAAGTAGTAGTAGCTTGTTTGTTTATTTGGGGTAGCATTTGCTACTTTAATAGTATGTTGGGGTAGCATTTAGCCTAAATGTCTTAGTTCTATCCCATAATTGTTCTATTTTTTTCCTATCTCAGATGACCAAAATTTTGTGTAAAATTGAACAAAGAATAGAAGTTCTAGAAACATTGTTGATGTCTGATGTCATTTTCTTTTGTTTATGCCTTTATGGTGATAAGTACGGTTGCTTCAAAGGTGAATCTGTGTTACTTCTAAAGTAAACTAGATATCCATCATGGATTGGTGATAACTTTTTACTGGTTGTTGCATTCTTAACTGTAACTATGGCATCCATGCCTGTTAGTTTCTCCAACAAAAGATTATTGTGTGTTATAGCTGAATAACTTCCCACTGTAGCTCTATCATATTCAGATATATTTGAATTGCTCATTTGAAGGGGTGTATAGTAAGTAGCTCTAGTCAATTCCTATTGAATATTCAACTCACATGACTCCTTCAAACTATTCAATTTTGTAATGCCTAGTTTTTGCGGAATTTTTTTTTGAGTGTACTACTGTTGTGCTTAGGGACTGATTTCTCGTATCCACAACCATTGTGGTTGTGCTAAGTGACTGGTTTTCTGCATCTTTTCTGATTTGAACTAAATGGGAAGTGTTTCTGCTAATTTCTACTTCTGTCATGTTGTTTGTTGCAATGAGTTGTTATGCAACAACAAGATTGCTATTATCCATCTTGGTTTCTGCATTATTGTCCTTTTCCTCCTCATTTATTTCTTTGTTCTTACTGCTATTGTTCTCTATTATTATTCCTATGTGATGTTGTGTAGTAATTGTGCTACTGCTATTCAGCATGCTTATTGTAGGTATTAATCCTCTTTCTTCATTCATTTGGTGCATCTGTTTACTTATATTCTCCTTTTCAGGCCCATAACCCTTGTTGGTTTCTTTTTGTTATATGATAATTTATTCTATACCTTTCTGTTATTTGCCATAACTTTAATACGAGTATTATTTACATTCTGTTCTTTTTGTTAAAAATCCACAGTAATGCCTTTCACGCCATCATTGTTAATTGGGATGAATATATTCTTGATAGGTTCTTTGGGTGAAGTTGCATTTTATCGGTTCATTATATGCAGTGCTGTAATGCTAATTTACTATATATTTTTTTATTATCAAACAACCTTTATGTAAATAGTTTGGACAGAAATGATGCTTATTCTGTACAATACTCTACTATGGTCCAGCATAAAATGGGAATATATGCGAATGAGTACCTATTCTAATAATGAAGCTCTGTGCAGTTATTTGCTCTTTCTAGATTCACTTTACACATCTATAACAAGTCAAAACACTTTATGATACAGGTAAGAACTTGGCGGTAGAAACGATAATCTAACGTCTTGGTAAGAACTCCCGACCTAATTGTTTAAAGTATATATCTGCCTACTTTATAACAAACATGACTATTCTTAAATTTGGTTGTTCCTTCTTTTTCAGGTGGCTAGTAAACAAAATCAATGGCGTCAAAAGGTAATGTTAATGGACGACGTAAGAAAAGTAAGAAAGGTCCTGATAATCTTCCTACATGTCAATATACACTACCACCACCATCACCTGTTACCACAACTCTTCAACTAGCTACTACAAATATTCCTCCCCCTCCTAGATCAACTATTTCACTACCAAATGCATTTTTGATGCCTCCACCGACTGACTAGTTCCACACCTCTTCGTCCCAAAATAGTCTGGATAGCAGCTCTTCATCTGTGCCTTTGACATCATCCGCACCAAGCCTTTCTAGATTGAGATTTGGAGATCCTAACACACCAATATTGCCATCCATTGATAGTGCTACAACGCCTAATGCTACAACAGGTGCTTCTCAGAATTTGCAATTTAAAGAGATATTAGAATATGACAATGTTGGGAGGCTACGAATCGTCCCTTATTGTGATGGGTAAGTAACCCTTAAGTTTTCCTTAATTTTTAAAAAATAAGAAGATGGTTTAATATATTTTATTACAGGTTCATTCAAGCAAATGCCGTCGGGCATATGGTTATAGAAGAAATTAAACCATTTTTAAAAAGACGTGGAATAGTTGGTTAGAGATTCCATGGGAAATTAGAATTGACATGTGGAAATAATTTATGGTATAAGCATTTTTATAAGCTATGAATCTTATTTCCTAAAGATAGTTTTTCCATTGTATCTATCAACTCATTTTATGACTTTATAGTAAACTATTTTGCAGACAAAGTGTTCATAGAGTGATTGTCATGCTAATGATATAAACAACATTTTTTGGTTGAAAGTAGATCTACGGATCAAAGAACACTTGTATGAGGCCCAGAGGAAATTGGTAAAACCTGGTTGGTTAAATGATGAAGTGTGGACTCAGTTCTTGATATTATGGGACATTCCTGAATACAAGGCGAAGAGGGAACAAGGAAAGGCAAATTGAGCCTCTGAAATGGGTGGCTCGCTGCACACCGGAGGTTTGATGAGTTTCGCTACCCACCAACGAAGAGTGGTACTATTCTTTTCCAACCCCTTTATCTATTTACACGTGATACTTTGAGTAAATAATTTGTTGTTATTGTCGAATTTGTCTTCTATAGCTACAATTAAGCTAACTGGAAGTCTGAATTAAGTTTTTATTAATACCCTACCTATTAAGCGTTTAACTATAAAGTCTAAATTCTGATAATGCATAGTGCTTATTAGTCGTGTTTCTTGTTTCTTTTGGCTGATAAAGATTCCCAATTAAGCTAACTGGATGTCTTAAACAATAAATAACTAGGGCATACAGGTCTTTCGTACTGGAAATCTTTAACAATAACTAGAAGTCTTTAATCGGAAGTCTCTCATTCTACATGGCATACAATACTTTCGTAAAGGTCATTTTGAATAACAATTCTCTTGAAGATCTAGGAGAAAAGGTTGTATGTATTGAAAACCAACATAAAATTGTAGTTATATTGATTCTGATCATGTCGAGAAGTTGTGGTATATCCACAGTAAGTGAAAAGCTGACATCCTTTTTTGGTCTGTACATTCTAACATGTTTGCTCTACAAAAGAAGATGCGTAAAATGAACTGAAAATATTTGAAAAGTAATAAATATAAAAAGTAAACTGAATATGATGACAAAAGAGAACAACAACAAAAGTATAGTATCTTTGGCAGCACTTCGTTGTTGCTGCATTGGCTGTAATGCTGTAGTTCTCGAGTTACCAACAATGCAAACTTGGTTCCGGTTAGCTTCTAATCATTTTGGTTGTTTCATATTTAATCTCTTGTTGTCTATATTGTATGTGCTTAATTTTGGAGATTTGGCTACATCTTCATCACTTTCATCATCTGAATGAGCTTTTTTCCAACAAGCTTTTTCCCGACTACCACTAAAAAGTCAAAATGTGGTCGGAAATACCTTATTTTTCAACTATATTCCGACTACATGTGCTGTTAAAAAATATGGAATTTCTAGTAGTGTGTATAGCTGGAACAATAAGTGAAAGATCAATGTTAACTAGCCTAGCTTAGCTCTTGTTTTGCATCATCGTTATGGGTATTGTATTGTGATTTTCTTTGATTCATGTGGTGTGATTATGTAGGAAGATTTGGGAGCTGAATATGATGATATTTTGATGTTTAAAAGGCTGAAAATCCATGGGAAATACACCATAATACAAGGAACTAAGAGGTGAGACTAAACACTTAACCAAAATTAGGAGAACAAATTCCAGAGGCTCAAGGCGATATGGAGGCGACGCCCCACTTGGACACGGGGTTGTAAGTAGGGCTCAGCCTCACCTAGAGAGGTACTATAGCTAGGGAGGTACATCACCTAGATCAGGGCTCAACCAAGGGAAGCACCCTCTCCACTCCTGGGCTCAATAACTGAACGTTTCCAACTCCTACACAGGTTTGGTTTACCATAGGGCTATAAATACATCATGATCACTTTTTTTACATATATTTTGGCATATTTTGGAGATAAAGGGACTGATACAACTTCATATATAGATTTCATTTAGGTCATACATGTTTTTAGTCGTTAAATACCACTTTGTGATTACGATCACAACTATGCGTGGCTAAATGCCCTTTTTCGGGGTTAAAGCCAAAGACATGAGTACTATTGTTTTGAATTAAGTTCGTTTAACTTTTATTATCATTATTGGTTATGTGTTCATCTTTGATTTAACTATTTTAAGGATTTACGACCCTTAGAATACATCACTTGTCTACCTTTTGACCTCGGGAGAGGGAATAGGGGATAGAATATGGAGCTGAACAAAGTATGGTTTGTATTCCTTTATGAAATAAGGAATTCAAATTAGTATCTAGGATAGGGATGTACTTAGATGCCTTACTTGATTCACACGTAAGAAGATAGCTTTATGGAACTTAAGTGAACTATTTCATCCCCGCTCAACAATGTAGTTTTAAGGTTCAACTTAGGTGAAGGATTAGAGATTGGGAAACCATAATCATGCTATTAACCCTACGAATCTACAACCAAGATAAGAAAGTTAACGAATTAAGTTCAACAATGTAGATGATTTTTAAAAGTGCTTTAACCTTGGGTTTTCTCTTATTGAGTGTTTCAAGATCTTTACATTAGTCATTGTTTGCTCTTCTCTAGTTATAGATTACAAACTCTCTTTTTGGTTACGCTTGCATCAACTGAATCTAAATTCTGAACTAAAATAGAATTGTTGTGGAATCAAGTCTCTGTGGGATCGATACTTGGCTTTCATTAGGCCACTTTACTAATTGATAAGACCACGTACACTTGCATGTGCGCTTGAGCACTGTCACCCCTCTTCCCTGCATCCCCTACCCCATCCATAAAAATATCCTTTTTATAAATATTTTTAAAAAATAAATAAATTATTTTTCTACATAAAAAGAACTTACCACAACCCCCATCTCCTCCTACAACCTGTAACCCCTCCCCAATACAATAATACTTCATCCCCTAAAAGAATATACTTTTTTAAAAAAGTAATTTTTTAAGAAAAAACCTCTTACCTCAACCCCCAACCCTTTCCTACCCTACACACCCCACACCCTATAATAATCTGTGTTTTGAAGTCATTGTAAAACATACAACTCATGCTTTTGAGTTGTAGGGACATTATACGAGTCATATGTTAAACTTGTACCCATAACAGTGTGTGATGGGTGATATTCTATTTAAGGTACAAATTAAGCCTTGGAATTTGTAAGGTGATCATATGAGTCATACATGGTAAGTCCTAACCAAGTCAGTGTGAGGTGAGATGAGTTCTGTCTATGTTATGAGAGGATAATTGCTATTCGTATGACTTGTTACGAGTCGCAAAATATGACTCGTATCCTGATCAGTGAAAGATACAGGAACCAAAAATCTTTTTTTGATATCATTATAATTTACTTGGACATATATTAAGTCCTCAAATAGCCCCTAGCTCATGAACAAGTAGAAACATCTCTTAGCAATTAAATTCTTGGGATGTATAAAACAATAGTCCTATCCAAATGAGCATAAATTTTTTTCTATGAAGAATTTATGAGATAAATATCCACCAATAGATATATAATTGAATTAGCTTTCCAACGATACCAACTTTGGCTTGATCCGATATCAGAGTGAATAGTTATGACCAAATTACTAAAACACTGTCAAAGCTGCCAGTAGATTATGACTCTTGATGATGACCCGTACCCAGAACATATGAGTCGTTAGGAGGAGTCATACCCATAATAGTAGGGGTCGAAATTTGGGTTCTTGGTGCTGAATAAAGGTACGACCCATACCCAGAACTTATGAGTCATACCCAAACATATCAGAACAACTTTCAAACAACTTTTGGAAGGTTTCTAAGGGGTTTTTCTGGTCTTTTATCCCCTTATAACTCCTAACACAGGACATTTAACCCCAAGGGGCATTACTTTTCCTCTATTTTCCATCAATTAATCAACACAAAATCCCTACTTCCATTCTTAATAACAAAATTAGGGTTTCTTCTCAAGATTATCTCCCAAGTCTTAAAGGTAAAGTTTAATTCACCAAGCCTAGAACTTTAAGGTATTTGGGGTATTCATCAATGGGTTTATTTTACCCATTGATCCCAAAAACCATCTCTTTTATTAAAGTATGAATTCTTCCTTCCTTATAAAATCTTACATATTCAAGATGGGTTTAATCCATTCTTTTCCTTAGTAATTGAATTCAATTCATGTCCTCATAGGATCCCATGTAAATTAGGTTATGTAATGCTTCAAATTTCAAGTTATTATGTACACTTAAATTGATTCCATGTTAACTTATCTAATTAATGCATTAATCCAAGTGTGTATATTACCTTGCCATGGTTTACTCATTCCCATGTTCCAATTCATGAAACACATCAGTTTAATGAACATCTTATGTTTTGGGTCCTTGAACTATGATGTTATATCATAGTCTTATAGTTGTTATCGAAGTCTATAACCATTCAGTTCTGGTGAGTTATGTACACCAAATAACTAGTGTTTACTTATGTTTCAGACCTTGCAAGTAATAAGTCAGTTAAACCATGAATCTTATCATGTACTTAGTTGTTATTATTATGTTGATCACTATCAGTTGTTATGTTCAGTTGAACTTATGTCAGTACCAGTGTAAGTTTAGTTGGGAGTAGGATTTAGCTTCGAGTAAACCCAGGAATAGGGGCTCACCTGACAGTAGAGGGTGTGACCCTTAGTAGCAATCCCTGAGTTCAAAAACTACGTTGCCGTCGTAGGTTTAATATATCTTCTGCTAGTTAAGGGTTGACACATATCTCTAGTAGAACCTACCAGTAGAGGGTGACTCCCTAGTCCATGGGGATTCTAATTTAGTGGATCCACATAGCTATGTGTCAGTACCTGTGGAAAGGAACTGACACCCTTCAAACTGGGGTTATAGGTTCGACCCTGATTTACTCAGATTGGGGCATGTTGGTTAAATCATAGCTCCCACAGTTTCAGTCAGTATTCAGTTTATCTCAGTTTTGGTTTGCTTGACAAAGTAATCAGATTATAGTAATTATTCAGTTAGTTTTACAGATTATTCATGTTATTCATATCTTTTCACTACATACTTTTCTTGGTCTTGCATTCTTAGTTATACATGTCCATGCATCCATGTTCAGTTGCCATATGTATTTCAGTTAGTCCTGACCTCACGTACTAGTAAATTCATAGTATTGAATACATACTTTTATCTTGTGTTATGTTGTCTTATAACATAGGTTCGAACGCTCAGTTTCTATTCTGTTCTTAGACAGTCCAGTAACATCTTGCAGCACTAGTGGTGAGTCCTCTTCCATCAAGGACGTGACGTGCTTTACCATTATTTCAGTATCTATTAATGTTTAGTTTAGTTAGAGTTAGTTGGGGTTTGATTTTAGTTCGAGTTAGTTGAGGGTCTGTCCCATCAACTACCTATGATTCTTACAGACTTTCAGACAGTTAGACAGTTATTTGATTTTCAATTTTCATCAATTATTTTATATATACAATTATAGTTTCTAGTGTTTATCATATATTTAGACATGTTTTATATATTTTAGTATTCAGATTGAAAGTACCTCATTGGCTTATCTTCCGAACATGTTATTTAATTTTTATTTCATTCGATGCTCATAGAAAGTAGAAGACCATGGGTTAGTGTGGGGTCACTTGTGGCCTTAACACCGTGTCACGATTAGGGGGTAGCCTTGGGTCATGACAAAACTTGGTATCAGAGACTAAGGTTTTAAAGTGTCCTAGGTTTTCTAAAATCTGCATTGCATAGAGTCTTATGCATGGGTGTTAAGCGCTCCACAATTATGGATAATAGGCTATGAGGCACTTTTAGGAAAGCCTTTCTTCTTTCAGTGTTCATGTCGTGCGAAAGAGAATGAGCTGTATTGAATTCCTCTTTCTAACTCATCCTTTATTTTGTTTACAAATAATGCCCCCAGAAGAAACAACGAAAGAAGGAACGGAGGTCATCCTGAACCACTACCTATTCAGGAATATCCCTTGAACGACCATGTTTCTCAGACTGAGTTCAGGGATGCTTTCACAATTTTGTCCCATTCAGTGGTTGCTCAGAACAACCAGCAAGCTGTTGCTTCAGCCAATCCCATGTTGAGTACAGATTTAGTTAAGATACAAGACTTTACTCGAATGAATCCCCCTTTGTTTTTTGGATCCAAGTCAGAGGAGGATCCACAGGAGTTCCTAGATGAGGTGCAGGAGGATCCACAGGAGTTCCTGGATGGAGTGCAGAAAGTGACTGACTCATGGGTGTCACTTCTAGTGAGAGTGTAGGCTTGGTTACATACCAATTGTAAGGAGTAGCTCACACCTAGTTCAAGATGTAGAAGAAGGACAGAGGTGTTGAGGCAAGTCCTATAGAGTGGGATGATTTTGCAATGACTTTCTTAGACAGGTTCTTTCCACTAGAGTTGACGAAAGCAAAGGTCCAGGAGTTCCAAAATTTGAAGTAGGGTAGTATAAGTGTGAAGGAGTACTCGCTCAAGTTCACTTAGTTGGTGAGGTATGCTCCAACTATTATGACCGACTATAGGTCCAAGATGAGTAAGTTCATATCTAGTATATCTGATAGTGTGCTCAAGGATGTAGGATCGCCATGTTGATTAAGGATATGGACTTGTCCTGACTTATGGTTCATGCTCAGAAGATTAAGGATGAGAAGCTTGCAGAGAAAGAGAGAGAGAATAAGAGGGCCAGAATAGGTAGTTTTAACTTTTCTCAGCCAAGGTCAGAAGGCGATAATCATTCCCTGTTCTATAAGAAATTTTTAACCCTAGATCCATCTTTAGATAGTGCACCAGTACTTAAGTACATGCAAGACAGTCGGGATAGAATGCCAGGCTCTAAGTCCCAAGGTAGTATGAATGTTGGTCGCAAAAATCTTTTCTGCAGAAAATATGGTAAGAAACATCAGGGTGAATGCATAGCCAACAGTTATGTGTGTTTCGGAAGTGGAAAACCAGGAAACAAGATTAGGGATTGCCCAAGGGCTGTCCAGAAGAGAAAAGACATTTGTCTACAGGGTCAGTCCAACTTTTCATTAGCCCCAACAGGTCGCCCGACTTAGAAGGGTACCACTTTCAATACAACTATTAGGCAGTGCCAGAATAGATTCTATGTTCTCTAGACTTGACATGATCAGGAAAGTTCTCTTGATGCGGTTACGGGTAAGTTACAAGTCTTTCACCTTCATGTATATGCATTTTTAGATTTTGGAGCTTCAATTTTCTTTGTGACTCCTTACATAGCTGTAGACTTTGATATCAATCAAAAAATGTTAGCAGAGCCTTTCACAGGGTCTACCCTAGTGGGTAAGTCTATCGTAGCCAAACATGTATACAAAAATTTCCCTATCACAGTATCTTAGAAAGTTACTTCAGTTGATCTTGTGGTGTTAGAGATGACTGATTTATTGGCTCCACTCTTGTTATGCCTCAGTTGACTGCAGAGATAGACTTGTCTAGGTCTAATTTACTAATAAACCAGTCATCGAATGGAAAGGTAGTACTTCAGTGCTTAAGGGTCAGTTTGTTTCCTATCTTAAGGCAAGAAAAGTGATATCTAAGGGCTGTATTTACCATCTTGTTCGAGTCAAAGACTCAAATTGTGAGACTCCAAGTCTTAAGTCAGTGTCAGTAGTAAGGAAATTTCTACATATTTTTCCCAAATATCTTTCCAGATTTCCTCCCTAGAGGGAAATTGACTTCAGAATAGGTCTCCTTCCTGATACCCAAACTATCTCTATTGCACCTTACAGAATGGCTCCAGTTGAGCTTCAGGAATTGAAGGAATAGTTGAAGGATCTATTAGATAAGGGTTTCATTAGGCCCAATGTTTTCCTATGGGGTGATCCAGTACTATTCATTCACAAGAAATATGGTTCTCTCAGAATGTGCATCGACTACTGTCAGTTGAACAAAGTGACCATCAAGAATAAATATTCACTTATAAGAATTGATGACTTGTTTGACCAACTTCAATGTGCAAGTTACTTCTCTATGATAGAACTCAGATCTAGATATCGTTAGCTTAGAGTCAATAATATGACATTCTGAAGACAGTCTTCAGAACTCGGTATGGTCACTTAGGAAAGAGATATACCTAGAAGCCTTGTTTGGTTCACGTGTAGGATGACATCTTAATACATCTAAAAGGATTATTATATCCCCACTCAACGATGTAGTTGTAATGTCCAACTAGGTAGAAAATTAGAGGTCGAGAGATAATGATCATACGATAAACCCCACGAATCAACAAACAAGATAAGTAATCTAACCAATGAAGTTCAATAGCTTAGTATGATTGTTCGTAGTGATTTAACCCCGGTATTTCATCCATTGATTGTCCAAAGACTTTACTTTTCTACATTATTTTAGTTTACTTTTAATTATAAACTCTCAATCTCTTTTGGTTACAATTGCACTAATTTAATGTCAATAGTTAAACTTTAATTAGATAGTTGTTAACACAAGTCTCTATGGGATCAATATTTGGCTTTTGTTAAGGCCACTATATTACTTAGTGAGACCACATATACTTGTATGTGTTCTTGGGCGCAATAAGTTTTTGGCGCCGTTGCCAAGGACTTGTAAATTGGCAACTGTTTATGTTTTAGTTTTAATTTTTAGACTTCTTTGGTGCTTTTCTCTTGGTCTTGGTATTGGTATTGAATTTGCATGAAACATGTTTACAGACTAGTATGCTAGCAAGGGATAGGGAATTAGTTGAACCAAGCCTCGAACCCGAGTAATGCTTTTACCAATTACGGAGAGAAGAAGTCCATCTCCACCTCAACCCACAAATTCAAGAGGAACAAGACAATCCTACTCTCATGGCTGAATATAAACCAGCCCACAGGACAATTCGCAAAGTGGGAATCCCACTTTCAACACATTTAACCTCCCATTTTCAAAAACCGACTGTTGGAGATAACTTTGAGCTGAAATAAAACATGGTGCAACTTTTGATAAGCAGTGGAAAGTTTATGGGGCTTTCACATAAAGGTCCACAAGTCCATTTATAGAACTTCCTTGAGATCAGTGACACATTCATTCTAATGGGTGTGCCAACTGACTATGTTAAGCTTACTCTTTTCCTCTTTTCACTATTGGGGGAAACGAAGAAGTGGTTGAATGCTGAGCCAATAAGTTCAATCACAACCTAGGATGACTTATCCCAGAAATTAATCATCCGATTCTTTCCATCTAGCAAGACCATGAGATTGCACAGTGAGATTGTGATCTTCAAACAGAAGCTAGATAAGAACTTATATCATGCATGAGAGAGGTTCAAAGCTCTTCTTCAGGACTGTCCACATCATCAAAAGTCTAATGAGGTACTATCTCACACTTTTGTTGAGGCACTTAATCACAACACAAAAATTTTGCTAGATTCAGCTGCAAGTGGTCACGTATTGGAATTGACGTATGATGAGGTCTATACCTTGTTGAATTGAATTGTAAAAGGAAATCCTGAGTGGAATTGGGACTCACGAAGTGATACAAAGAAAGTTGCAGGTGTATTGGAGGTGAACTAGTTTACTGCTATATCCGCTCAGATTGCTGCACTACAAAACTAGTTGACTACTCAGCTCAGCAATATGAAACTGGGGGTTACACAGCCTGCAACACCAAATAATGTAATTCATCAGACGAGTACTTGGTGTAAGGTTTGTGGAAATAGTGGTCATTTTGCAGCATGTGTGGTGCAAATGCCAAGTCAGTGATATTTGTAGGCAATGCTCAAATGTAAAATTATGGAAACACCTACAATCTAAAGTGGCAGACTCTACCACCAATTTTAGCATGGAACAATCAATAACAGTAGTTTAAACAATATCAGGTTCTAAACAATCAGTCCAAGACTAAAACTAGAAAAATTGAAGAGGTGCTAAAACAAATTTTAGCTTCTCAAGCGCAGTTGGCAGCAGATATGAAGAGCCAACAGATGGATACGATGAACTTGGAGATGCAAGTAGGGCAAATGCAGCAGGAACAAAATGCCAGGCCTCAAGGTAGTTTTCAAAGTAACACTAAACCTCAAAAAGAATATATGGCAATCACTGTAAGGAGTCGTAAAAAGTTTAATGAAGAACCTTAATATGATACTAAGGAGGAAGATGTAGAGTTGGTTCCTCAATAGGAAGATGACAAAGTTGCTAAAAATTTGAGAAAGTCAGAGTACCCGAAAACTAAATTTGCTAAACAGATGAAGGAGAGACCACCACCACCTTTCCCACAGAGACTTGTAAAAACGAAGAAGGATGCATGCTTTAAGAAGTTCTTTTACACATTTAGAGAGATTCACAATAAACTTTCTCTTTTAGATATTTTACAGGGAATGCCCAAGTACGCTAAATACTTGAGGGACATGGTCACTAATAAAGTTATGCTATAGGATTTTGAGACAGTATCACTCACTAAGGAGTGTAGCTCTGTGGTGATGCAAAATATGTCCAAAAAGCTCAAAGACCCTAAGAGTTTTACTCTCCCCATTAAAATTGGTAATAGTGAGGTAGTCTATGCACTTAGTGATTTAGGGGCAAATATCAACTTGATGCCCCTCTTCTTGTTCAACATATTAGGCTTGGGAAAGTCGAGACCAAACTCTGTGATGCTCCAATCAACAGACAAAACCCTAGCCCATCCTGAAGAAATCATAGAGGATGTTCTCATCAAAGTTTGTAAGGTTATTATTCTTGCTGATTTTATTATTTTAGATTTTTAGGCGGACGAAAGAGTGCTAGTTATAATGGGACATCCATTCTTGGTGATGGAAAGATTATTGATAGATATGAGAGAGGGCACACTCACAATGAGGTTGGATGATGACGAAGCAGTTGTCAAAGTGTACAAACCACTCAACACACTATCCCACTACAAAGATATGTGCATGATTATTGTTATTAAAGGGTATAAGTGTGGGGTGGTGGAGTTTATTATGCCAAAGACCTCTTCAGACTTCCTCATTGAGCGGCCCAAGCCTTAAACACCCCATCCCAAAATGATGCAGATTGATGAGCCTAAAATGGCTATTATTGAGAGAGTTATTAACCTTGAGAGTTCACTTAAGAGGGAAGAAACAAATAAGAAGATGGACTCCAAGTAGGAGGAAGAGGATGAAGGAAAATGGATAAGTCAAAGATTGGGTCATGCCGCAACACTTTATCAGGCACTGCTTGGGAGGCAACCCAAGTTAAGGTAGGTATTATTTTTAGTATTTTTAGTTTTTACTTCACTAGTTTTTGTTTTTGTTGAGTCATATGTTTATAGAAAGTCTGAGTATAAAAAATTTGAGATAAGAAGCATAGCGAAGACAAAGATGGGGGTCCCCAGACCCTCTTAATATATAAAGATGCTACTGGCTGGGCCTAGAGGCCCCAGGGAGTATTTCTATATCTAATTTCAAGTATTCTTTGGGGAAAAAGTAAATTTTTAAGTGTGGGGTGGGGAATTCCCATTTTTAGGAGTAATTTTAAAATTTTTGTGTTAGGAATAAGTGGGATGTTCTTGTTGGAGGTGTATGTGATTGCATAATGCAAGTGTTTTGCTTGTAAAAAGCATAATGATTGTGTGAATTGCTACTTTTTTGACTCCTAGGCTCATGATTATGACTCTTGTACCTGTTGGCTTAATGTTGAATTCATGTGATTGTTTGGTTAAGAGTATAAAATTATCCTACTTGAGTTGAGCATGTCCCATGTGTGTGTAAGGTTGTTGTATATTCCTTGTTGTACTGGATGTCTAGAACTTGTCTAGTGTATGTGTAAATCAAAATAAAGAGTATGGGTGATGATACATGCATTTATTTGATAGTCATGTATATAGCCTTTTTCTGACCTACCTTTGCGAATTATCCTAGTTAACCCCTGTCACGACCCGAACCATGGCTGTAGTCGTGACGGACATCCAAAACCATGAAGGCCCAAGCGCCCCTTCTAACTTGCAATCTTATACACCATTAATGTACTAAGAGGAAATGCGGATATACATAACAAAATGGAATCATGGTCAACTTTTATTTCAAACTACTTAATACTGAAATGAGTTCACAAAGATCAAAAACATCTAACACTAGTTTGCGAAATCTATACTAACTGAAAATAACCTCTGTCTGAAGACTGGGACAAGGCTGCAGGTTGGACTATGAATCAAAATAAAATAACAATGACTTATACATTAGTCCTTTTGGAATAAGAGAGGCTCACCAACTGAAAATCTCTGACCAATCAATCTACGTCTTAGCGGGCCCTCGGGACTGAGCCTAAGATCCTGAAATATAGGGGGTCAATACAGATGTACTAGTACGCATAGCAATCCAAAATAATTTATTTATATATAACATAAGTGATAGAGATTCATAAAAAATATTACATATAATATATGAAAACACATAGGCACACTTCAAAGACTTTGAAACATTTATTTGAAAGCACGACTAACTCTTTGTCTTACTTTTGAGCTAGGTGGTACACCAGGCTGATATTCTATGGGCTATATGGAATCTTCCATTGACTCGGTGGGTAAGCCCCTAACCCAAGTTTTCCGCAAGGATTGGAGTTCCTGAGTCTGATACGCCACAGGGAACTAGGCCAGCGTATCATCCTTCTAGGGGAAATAATAACCCGTATCGGCAAAACACAATTTTAAGCTATGAGTTTTCTGAACTCGTGCCTTCTTCGGGTAACCACCTAACATATCGTAAGCCCATTTTTAACCTTTTCTAAACACGCATCTTTCAAAACTCATATTCTAAAAATTTAATTGAAATTTGACTTCTATTCTGTTCTAAGTCTGTTATGGCATTATCTAATTTTGGTATTGTCATACCAAGACTTACAAGTCATATGTCTAAGCTATATAGTATCATGTTACAATACTTTCATTTAAAACAAAGTGTTTGGACCACCAAATCATTCAAACGGTACAAGAGGATTCATATTTCAAAACATTTTTCAAACTATGCAGGGATTCTCTCTTTTCAACATTTCAACAAATATGTGATCGTCAAGTATTTTGTAACAAACCATGCAATCTCTTTGAATACCCATTTTTCATTTTTATTAACAAGAATCACCCTCTCTTTAGTTCATATCTTAAATCAAGGCTTAAACAATAGTAAAGACATTTGTATCATGCTTCTCAATATGCTCTTAAATAATTCATAACATATGAAAACAAGAGGCTTTACAACAAGAGAGGAATTTTAATTGTTCATGCACTAAATTCAATATTAGAACTCCAAAATGCATACTACTTATATATAAGTACAAATATAATTAAGGTTAAGGCCTCAAGACCAACATTATCATAAAAAGGATTTCACAATGCACAATTATAAATGTAAATTCAAAACCCATTGGAAATTCATGATTTCTCAACCTTTAAACATTATAAAAATGATTTCACCATGACCATGTAGTTTAGGAAAACCCCAAGTACCTTAGATTACTTAGGTTGAAGGATGGAATCAAATTCTTGATTCATTTCTTGAGAATCTTGGATTGAAAGGATTATCTTCTTGATTTCTTGTTCTTGGAGGAAACCCTAATTTATCTTGTTCTAGAGAGTAGAGAGGATTGAGATGTTGTAAAACTGATAAAATTTAAATTATAATGCTTAGGATATGATTTAAATTCGTGGGGAAGGAGTATGGGATGGGAAAGTACCAAAATATCCCTTTAAATTGAAACTTTAACGTTGTTCGGCCCTTTACCGACGGCGTGGGTGATGGACCGTCACTCCCGTGATTGGTCATCACCCAAACCATCACAAAAAATCCAATTTTCTAGATTGATGTTTCATGTTGACGGCCTAACTTGGCGGGCCATCACTGGTTTGACAGTCCGTCAGACTGACCATCGCAATTTGGTAGACTGACACCTCTTTCTAAAATGGGCATAACTTTTTATTTCGATATCGAATTAAGGAGAAATCGGTGGCGTTGGAAAGAAGACTCAAACACCTTTCATTTTATATATAGTAGGTACTCTAACTCATTATATACAAGATGTTATGATTGATGGAAGTCGACACAAGTTTAGACATTCATCAAAACTTAATCGATAGAAGAGTTTTCAACTCGTCTTTGAGTTTAGGGATTTTTGTGTCCTCAATTCATATTCAAAGCTATTCACACACTATAGGATTGATAATCACACATATATTAAAAAATAATCATTGGGTTCGGGCCTATACACATAGAAAGGACGGTTCAAACTTTAGCCCAAAAGTGCGGGGTGTTACATTATCTCCCCCTTGGAATCATTCATCCCTGAATGATGAGTTGGGACTTTTTTGAAGCACCAAAAGTGTAGAATAAAGAACGTAACATCATACTGAACATTTTTACTCATCAAAATATGCTATGGAAGCCAACGAGGTTGATAATAACCCTTAGGGAAACATGTAAACATGAAATATGAGATAATAAAACTCGACGTCGACATGATCTTGGGATGTGTTTTATGGCACATGATCAAAACATCGTAAGACATGAATTTTCCTAAGAATCCTCGGCTTTAATAAGATTGGTACAAGAAATGAGATGAGATTCTTATGGGACCTAAGAATAGAAACATTCTCCACCTTACAAGATACAATGAAAAAACTTAAACTTAGAGATACTACTTGTCTACGCCCCAAACAATATATTACATGCCTCATCATTTTCAACTACGATTCTCCCAATACACATCTAACCACATGAGTTTGAGTCCCACTGTATAATACTCCTATGTTGAAGCCTAATTCGAAGGAAAGAGGTGCTAGTTTAAACTATGGGACTCCATAATCTACATCCCTTTAAGAAGATTTACTTCACCTTATCCCTACTGTCAAACACACTCAAGTTTTAAATCAAGGAGTACTAACTATACAACGTATTGATTTTCATTTTCATCAATCACAACATTCAATCCTATCGTTACTACACCCACTTCATTGATCTCTCTACTAACACCAACTAATTCCATTCACTCACACATAAACTTTCGCCATAGATCTCCTTCCTAACTATTTCACATAACAAAAATTCGTCTCCTTCTTTCCCTCTTCTCCTATAATTTTAGCTAAAGAAATCACATCAAAATTTTCACATTCAAGAGCATCTACTCCCCTACCTAACACATTACTACGCTTCTATAACCACCATCATACTAACATACAGATGGTCATTGAGGGACCCGAGTATAAACTTAATGAGTGAAAATAACACTTGTCAGACCATAACTTATACTTATTGCACTACTCAAGGAGCGATATGAGGTGAAGATACGATAGAATAGACATAAAGTGGTGCATATATTAAGTGTTTGGATCATAAGGAAAGAGTCGTTCGGCACGAACACAACACAACATGGCTTCCGTTGGACATACCACATTGAGAAATATGGATGCATATATCATGTGGTAAATGGCATAAAGACAAAATATATGTAGTTAATAACTAAGACAAGGATTTCCACTTGAAGTCATTGATCCTCATTTAAATAACTGAAATTTCCCATGAGTCAGCATAAAATTTATCACTTTGACTAATCCCGACACAAAATGAATCAGTAACGTATGAAAATGATAGTTTCTTTGAATCAAGCATCCTGTGAGACATGGACTTTTATGGATCATGAGCAACATAACAAAGAGCTTGAATACATTGAATATTGGATCACTGAGGGGCATTTTTGCTTCTAGTTTGGAGGACGGAACATGACATGAATTACATAGAGAGTTCAAACCTTAGACATAGGCAGGACTTAAATACATAAGACATTGGTAGATGTCCATTCAATTTGAAGTAGAAAGAGCTTGCTTGAATAGTAATTGACTTATCATGATTCTTAGACCAAAGTTACAGCCTTAGACTTGTAGACATAACCTCACATCAAAATCGGTTGTGACAACTCTCAACACAAATGAAACATCACCATAAACTTAAACACTAAACTCTCTCTGGTGAACTATACTCTGAAGGCCTTACTTCACGAAAAATGCTACTCTTAACTTTCTCTACTCTCTATAACCATCACTCTATGACTCCCACTCCCACGAGCGTATGCATCCACACTTTCTATCACAAAGGGGTATTAATATACACATGAACACAAACTCCCCTTAATAAATATATAAAGATACTAAATTCTTTTTAGAACCTCCCCCTTCTAGGGAGACAGTAATTTCCTCCAACCCCAAAGGTCATTAACTTATGACAACCATCATCATAGGCATAGACACCACTCTTCTAAACACTTAACACTCCATCTTTAATTCCTTAGAATGCTAGTACACCTCTAATCACACAACTTACAACTTAACAAAATTTGTGAAACTATACACAAGGCATATATTGTCTACCTATATTTTCTCAATTATGCTATAACGAACACCATACAACAGCCCCTTGTCTTCCCCAGACGGCTCCTTACTACAGATTTCAAAAACACAGACTAGGTACACCAAACACTTATACACATAAAAATTTATCTAACAACCTGCCACCTGGGGTTCAACTTATTTATTTATACTCACGTTCTTATCCACTTAATGATATAGCCACAATTTATTATTTTAACACTAGTCCTTATTTACACATATACCTCACGATTGCCACTTAAGCTTTTTATAAATTATCAACCGAGTCTATTTCACACATCACATCAAAATAGCTAATTAATTCCAACAAAACATACATCATTAATCTTAAGCTACTACTCTAACCACCACACTTAACATCTAACGTCCAAGCCTATAGTCTAACATCAATCATCTACTACAAATGAAGCATGCCACATAGTATACTAATCCATCAAATTAGGAAATCAATCTAAAATACTTTATTTCGCCCAGCTACTACCTATAATCACATCCCCTTCATGCCATTACTACTACACCTCAAATTCCACTACCTATATTCTCACATAGTACTAGTTTACAACTACTAAATGAAAGAAAATCAAGGGGGGTAAAGTCACATAATAGGGATAGTCGATCTTAACCTTATAATATAACCCATTTCAATTTTATCAACATATTCTAATTTCTCACATCATACTTACTTACCCATGTATACATTATCACTACAACCAAATTCTATAAACACCAATGAGTCTCTACCCATAACTTATTGACTAGTCTACCCCTTTCCATTCATAACCTATAGCTGATTTCTATAACTACCGTAACTATACACTCTAGGCTCCTTCCCTAATTTAAATAAATAAAGATCATATCTTGCCACTTCTTTCACATACTACCATATAATCTACAAATATTTCTACCACATTAGTCTACCACTATAAAATGGCAAACCATTTCTCAATCAATGGTTAAACAACTAAAACTACTTATTCACACAAAAGTTACCTTGAATCTGACTTCTAACCTTGTGACTTCATGTCACTAACTTCTGGACCATCTCACTACCGGTAGGTCATGGCACATTAACATATACTACTACTCAAGTGGAAATACAATTCCAATATTCTTCTACACTTCATTACCCTTATACATGACATCTGCAATAAGAATTTTATAAAAGAGACTAAATACATTTCTTACCTCAGGCTGAAAAACTTGATTTCATCAGGATAAAGGTATACACTTAAATCAATACACCTTGAAGCACTAATGGAATCCTCTCAAGTCCTTGTGCTACCTCATAACTTTATGGAGAAATCAATCAAGGAGAACTACATCGCTGGGAGAGCTAGACTCTTAGACTTGTATAGCCTCGACAATGAGGCATGGCCCATGAAATTAGAATAAGGAAGAAATTTGGATAACTTTCTTATGGACGACATTATATCATGAAATAGAGTATCAAAGAATAAGAAACAACTCCTAATTATCCGGTAGCCTCCTGATTATAAGTGTGGTGCACAACACACCTATAAGTAAGACTTTACTTGACACAACTTTATAGATACCCTGGGATTATGAACCGTTCTCTGATACCAAGTTTGTCACAACCTGGACCGAGGCCTTGGTCGTGATAGACATCCCAAACCATAAGGCAGAGCGCCTCTTCTAACTTGCAATCTTATACACCATTCATATACTAAGAGGAAATGAGGAAATACATAACAAAATGGAATCATGGTTGAGTTTTAATTCAAACTACTCAACACCGAATTGAGTTCACAAAGATCAAAAACATCTAACACTAGTATGTAAAATCTCTACTAACTAAAAAAAACCTTTGTCTAAAGATTGGGACAAGGCCCCCAGTCGGACCATGAATAAAAATAAAATAACAATGATTTATACATTAGGCCTTTTGGAATAAGGGAGGCTCACCAAATGCAAATATCTAACCAATGGATCTACGACTTAGTGAGCCCCCGGGACTAAGCCTAAGATTCTAAAAAATAGGGGGTCAATACAGATGTACTGGTATGCAAAGAAATCTAAAATAATGTATTTATATATATATCATAAGTGATAGAAATTCATAAAATATTTAACATATAATATATGAAAGCACATGGGCACACTTCAAAAACTTTGAAACATTTCTTTGAAACCACAACTCACTCTTTGCTTACTTTTGAGCTAGGTGGTACACCCTATAAGTCTGATATTCCATGGGCAATATGGAATCTGCCATTGACTCGACGGATAAGACATAACCCAAGTTTGCCGCAAGGGTTGGAGTGTCTGAGTCTGATATGCCATCGGGCACTAGGCCAACGTCTAATTACTCTAGGGGAAATAATAACCCATATCGGCAAAATACAATTTTGAGCAATGAGTTTTCTGAACTCGTGCCTTCTTCGGGTAACCACCTAACATCTCTTAACCCCCTTTTTAACCTTTTTTGAACATGCATCTTTCAAAACTCATATTATGAAAATTTAATTAAAATCTGACTTTTATTCTATTCTAAGGCTGTTATTGCATTGTCTAATTTTGGTATCGTCATATCAAGACTTGAAAGTCATATGTCTAAGCCATATAGTATCATGTTATAATAATTTTATTTAAAACAAGGTGTTTGGACCACCAAATAATTCAAACGGTACAAGAGGATTAATATTTCAAAACATTTTTCAAACTATGTAGGGATTCTCTCTCTTTTAATATTTCAACAAACATGTGGTGGTCAAGTATTTTTTAACAAACCATGCAATCTCTTTGAATCACCACTTTTCATTTATATTAACAAGAATCACCCTCTCTTCAGTTCATATCCAAAATCAAGGCTTAAATAATAGTAAAGACATTTGCATCGTGCTTCTCAATATGCTATTAAATAATTCATAACATATGAAAACAAGAGGCTTTACAACAAGAGAGGAATTTTAATTGTTCATGCTCTCAATTCAACATTAGAACTCAAAAATTCATACATACTTATATATGAGTACAAATCTAATTTAGGGGAAGACCTCAAGACCAAAACATTGTCATAAAAAAGATTTCACAATGCACAATTATAAATGTAAATTCAAAACCCATTGCAAATTGATGATTTCTCAACATTTAAACATTATCAAAATAATTTCACCATGCCCATGTAGTTTAGGAAAACCCCACATACCTTAGATTACTTAGGTTGAAGGATGGAATCCAATTCTTGATTCGTTTCTTGGGAATCTTGGATTGAAAGGATTAGCTTCTTGATTTCTTGTTCTTGGAGGAAACCCTACTTTCTCTTGTTCTTGAGAGTAAAGAGAATTGAGATGTTGTAAAACTGATAAAATATGGATTATAATTCTTAGGATATGATTTAAATTTATAGGGAAAGAGTATGGAATGGGAAAGTACCAAAATATCTCTTTAAATTGACACTTTAACGTTGTTCGGCCCTTTACTGACGGCGTGGGTGATGGACCGTCACTCACATGACTGGTCGTCACTCAAACCATCACAAAAAACCCAATTTTCTAGATTTGTATTTCATGTTGACGGCCTAACTTGATGAGCCATCGTTGGCTTGACGGTCTGTCAGTCTGACTGTCGCAATTTGGCAAACTGACACCTCTTTGTAAAATGGTCATAACTTTGTACTCTGATATTATATTAAGGAAAAATCAATTGCATTGGAAATAAGACTTAAATACCTTTCATTGTATATATAGTAGGTCCTCTAACTCTTTATATTCAAGAAGTTATGATCGATGAAAGTTGACATAAGTTTAGACGTGTATCAAAACTTAATCGATAGAAGAGTTTTCAACTAGTCTTTGAGTTTGGGGATTTTTGTTACCTCAATTTATATTCAAAGGTATTCACACACTATATGATTGATCATCACACATATATTAACAAAAAATCATTGGGTTCAGGTCTATACGCGTAGAAAGGATAGTTCAAACTGTAGCCCGAAAGTGCGGGGTATTACAACCCCATTGAGCCTTTAGCTTTTTTTCCTTGGAAGCCTCATATTCTGCCTGTAATACTTTCTTTGATTGACCGTAATTTGATCCAAATAACCTAAGAACTTTAGTGTAAAGTTAATAGGTTGAGGAGTTTGAAATTGAAGGAGGAAAAAGGTGAAATTAAAGCCCCAAAGTAATAGCTATTGGTGTTGAAAATTATTATGTGTTATGTTTGGGAGTTGTGTAATGTAAAGGAAAATAATTGTTCAGATTGAATAAGTTGTTAATTGAAAATACTTCCACCATAGTATATGTGAATAATCTTAATGAGATAGGGTAAAACAAAAGATAAGGGTAGACAAAAGTGGTGTAAAGTGGTTGTTAGAGGTTAATTAATTGTATAATGTGATATAGTAAAGCTCTTAGGAAAGATAGTCACTATTACTGGCCAGAATAGTTCCTACTCGTCCCTTATCCTACGTTAAAACCCTTAAAGACCTATTTGATCCTAAGATTAATCATTTTGATATTAGTGGAGTTATACACTAAGGGAAAGCCTATGTTTCATCTTGTGTAACCTGTGAATTCCTTGTGAGAGTGAGCATAATTTGATTCTTGTACCCAATTTATTATAAATTACATTCATGTGACTGATTATGGGTAACTTTTTTGTTGTAAGGGAACATATTTAATGGTAGTTGGGTGATTTGTATGATGTCTTTTATTAGGAAATATGCATGATTTTTCCTACTTGGTGAGTCAATTCTTGAGGCTAGTATGTTTTGATGTAGTAATCTTAAACTATCAATTGTGTATGTAACATGCTTAGTGTAAAAACTTGCATTCTGTATATTCAATGTAGTACTAGCTTGAGTGACTTGCTTATCGTATAATTTTTGAGTCTCCCCAACTTATGATTCTTGGAGTAAAGAGTTGTTTGAGGATGAATAAGGTTTTAAGTTTGCGGTGGTGATATAAGGCGGTTTTATGTATCTAGTGTTGTTATCCTAGCTTATTTAGCCTTGTTTTGAGGACAACTCGTGTGCTTAATGTGTTAATGATGATATAATTGAGCATATAAGTATTTAACTATTTGATTACAATGTTTAAGGTCATTTACAAATAAGTTTGTACTTTATTTGGTCACTTTGAGTTCAAACGAGAAAGCTAGTATTTTTAGCTTGAGCTAGGTGTTGTTCTAGTTGATCTCGATGGATTCTACCATGTTTAATGATACTATAATTTATCATTGTGTAATTTTTGAAAAACTTGTTTATAGTGTTCAAGGTTTAATTGAATCAATCCAAGAGTCAAAACTAAGTTAAAGATCAAAATGGGAAAAACTAGTTCTTAGCTTAAGTTTCTAGTTCATTGTCTTAAACGTTTTGTAGTTTTGATCTCTAATCCGCGGTGTTTGATTCTATAGGATGCTCAGTTAGTTGATTATGATGATATATGTATTATTCAAAAGATGTAAATCAAGGTGGAAACAACATCACAAGTCTTAGGATGGAAGGACAAGTGAACAAACAAGTTTAGACGTCAAATGGAGGCCTTTCCAGTGAGCCTATGCGATAGAGGGGCGACGCAGGCCTCATTCTCTTGGAATAAACAACGCTCCATGGAACTCACTCCATTTAAATCACCAATTCACTACAGACCTCACTTCCTTGGAATAACCAACGCGTCACACACCAAATTCCACCTACGTCCAAAATCATCCTCCTATAAATAGGACACTTGTACACATTGTTAAACACTTTTTGACATCTTTGAAGCTTTGAGAGGGGATGAAAAACACTTTAATTATGAGTTTTCTTCTTTTGATTTAGTTTATTTATGTATTATATCATGCATTCATTGATCTTGATTATGATTATGTCCATTAGTGGCTAAACACCCCCTTTTCTAGGTTAAGTCCAAGAACATGATTACTATTGCTTTGAATTTATTTGGATTTTATTTCTTATCATATTTGGTTATTTATTTATCCTTGTTATAACTATTTTAAGGATTCACGACCCTTAGCATACATCGATTGTCATCTTGGTAAGCCTGGGAGGGGGAATAAGAGGATAGAACAAGGGGGTAAATAGAGCAAGGTTCTTATTCTTTTATAAAATAAGGACTTTGAATTAGCATCTTGGATAGGAATATACCTAGAAGCCTTGTTTGGTTCACGTTCAGGATGACATATTAATGCATATAAATGGATTATTATATCCCATCTCAATGATGTAGTTGTAATGTCCTGATAGGTAGAAGATTAGAGTCGGGAGATCATGATCATACGATAAACCCTGCGAATCAACAACCAAGATAAGTAATCTAACCAATGACGTTGAATATCTTAGTATGATTGTTCGTGGTGCTTTAACCCCGGGTTTTCATCCATTGATTGTCCAAAGTCTTTACTTTTCTATATTATTTGAGTTTACTTTTAATTATAAACTCTCAAACTCTTTTGGTTAGGATTGCACTAATTTAATCTCAATAGTTAAACTTGAATTAGATAGTTGTTAATAGAAGTCCCTATGGGATTGATATTTCTCTTTTTATAAGGCCATTGTATTACTTGGTGAGACCACGTACACTTGTGTGTGTGCTTGGGCACAATATAAACCAATAACAACATCCAACACATCCCATAACATCAATAAAGATCACAATTAAGCAAACAAACTACCATTTTAGGACGTTGTCCTAACCTACATTATAGATCTCTACAACACGCATATAGGAGAAAAATTTACTCAACATACCAAATTAGGGAATGCATGGAGGATGGAATGCACTATTGGATGCTTTCAATAATGGTAAAAATGGTGAAATTTGTGAGTAATTGAATAGGGAGTGTGGTGAGAGTTTTAGCGACTGTTCTTTTTTTAGAACTACCTTGATCATGATCGTGGGCAAGGGATCCCAATCGCGGACTCTATGCTATCACAATTGAAAACCTTGTGCCATCATGATCACGATATCTGAGAGAAGTTTCTACTTTGCTATTTGCAATTGCTCAGCCCACAACTCAATCTCACCACATTTCCCTTTACTCAAAATCATTCAAATGCATCTTTTTTGGGCACCTCATTTACATGGATCAATCTAAGCAAACAAAATCTATCCTAACAAATACAATTTAATAGATCCAGAATAATTTAATAGCAATGGTGGTTTGCCTCCCATCTACCGACTAATTTAACGTCGCGGTACGACGTTCTTCAATATACAAACTATATCATTGAGTGATCCAACATCTATTTCCATGTCCACTACATCAATGACAGACAATACTCATAGTTCCATTTTTTGCTTCATGATTTTACATACCCAAAAAGAAACTTCATAATTTTGCACTTGAAATTTCATCTCCCCTTGATCTATATCAACAATTACTCATCCATATGCTAGGAAGGGTCTCCCAAGAATAATATGTATCTCTTGGTCAATTTCACAATTGAAGATAATAAACGTACCTACTTTTACCAATACATCGTATAACACTCCAACTAGTTTCTTAATTGAGAGATCTGCCATCAATAATCTCATGGTGGTGGGTGTAGGAGCACCAAATCCAATATTTTGATACACCGCATATGGCATCAAATTTATGCTAAAGCCAAGATCACATAAAGCTATGTCAAATTTATGAGTCCCAATGGTGCAAGAGATTGTAAAAACAACATGATGGAACTACAACTATGGGTCACTTCAATAGTGTCACCATCCACAAGCTTCTTCTTGGACATCAAGTCCTTCATCAACTTAACAAACCACAAAATTTCTTGAAAAGCCTCCAACAAAGGAATATTGACTATTAGGTTGCTAAGATTTGAAATAAACTTCTTGAACTTATCATTGTCATTATTTTTCTTTAAACTTTATGGAAAAGGTGGAGGAATTTTATTGTGGGCTATGGCACACTTTGAGGCCCATCCCCCACTCACTTGTCACCTACAATCACCTTATACATTGCCTCCCTATTATCATTATTTTCAACTACCCTTGGTTCTTTATCCACTACTTTATGAGACTTTGAAATATCATCACTTAGAATTTTGGATCGCTTCCACTTTGCATTCATTTGATCATCAAGAGAATTTTTCTCTAGCTCAACATCATGTGCACCAAGATCTGTACCGCTTTGAGTGACTATTGCTAAGACATAGACATAGTTTTTAGGATTTGTCATCGTGTCACTTAGGAGGCCTCCTTTAGGCCTAACATTAAGTGAGCTTGAGATTTAGCCAATTTGAATATCCAATTGTTGATTAAGGGCAAGTATGATACAATTGTTTGGTTAATTTGAGAAAAGTCCCATTTTGGTTATTGAACCATCTTGTTTGTACCTTCCACTCGCGTCAAGATTCTAGCACGAACATCCTCAATTTTGAACGTTTTGGGATCCATAAGATTTAAATCCTTGCTTTTCACTCTGTCATGGGGGAACATACCTATCCTACTCTCTTTCTTTATCCCTCTAATCATAATCTATATCACTATCACACCATTCCCGTTCTCGATCATAATCGTTCCAGCCATGGTTCCCGCTTTTCTTTAGTAGGCCAGGTAGGAACCCCCTAAATGATTAGCTAAGTACCGTATTCCTCATTAAGGGCCTTTGATTCATACTTATCATACCCTTTATATACCACAACATTGACCAATTTTGCGGGTCCACTCAATATATGCTTTGTAAGGAGTTCTAATTGAGTCATTATCTTACCCATATTTTCATCCTTCTCTTCAGCTTTCTTCTTTTGCTCTTTGTTCACAATTGAGGCGGCGGGAGTTCCCGCGACTATTTCTGTGTTTTTTGTATGACACCCCCTATTTTACTTTGTGATTTGCTCAAGCAAAGTCAAATCCACTCCATATGATAACCTTACAAGTGACTCATCTAAAGCGTTGTCTACCATAGTTTTGTTTAATTGGTCTAACACCCTATAGAATATTTAGGTAAGCATTTTCTCTAACTTCATGGTTAGAGCATTACATGAGCTTGTCTTTATTCCTTTTCCATACGTCATACAAAGACTCTATTGAGTTGACAAAAAATTATAATTTCATCTAGAAATTGCAACATATTAGAAGAAGAGAAATACCGTTATTGAAAGGCATCCATAAGATCAGCCCAAGATGTGATGGACTCAGTGGGTAGAGACTTTAACCACAACACTGTTTCACCCGTTAAAGAGAACGGGAAGATCCTCAACCGAATGGACTCTTGTGTGATATAAGCACTGTCAAACGGGGCATACACCTCAATAAAAATTTTCAAATATAGATTTGAATCTTCATGTGCTTGACCTCCGAATAGACCCTTTATTTGTAACATATGTAGAATCACGCTCGTAATATGGAATACTCCGTTTCTTTCATAAGGGGGGATGCAGATGGCACTAGCATGCCCCACATCATAAAGATTATCCTCATCATTGATGTGCCCATCAAATAAGACCTCTTTGATCCTGTTGTGACTCATGGTGTCGTGATTACTCTGAAAATTACCTAACAAAACAAATAGAACAAACAATGTAAATAAAAACATTATGGGTAAACCCAAAGTTACTATAACACCACACAAGAGAAAACAAAGTTTTGATCCCCATCAATGGCACCAATTTTTATAATGCTCAACTTACATCATTATTGTAGTTCAAGGCGGTCGTCACTATTATAAACCCAACAAGAGTTGGGATCGTATCTACAAGGAGTGCAATCTTGTTTTCAAATCCTATGTATGTTGAGAGTTAACTGAGTGTTTACCCATAATAAGTATTTAAAACTAGATAGGAAATTAAATAGGGGGTTATGATTTGGAAATTTTTTTGAGTAAAATTAACCTATGATACTAAACGAGAGAAAAAAAATTGTTGAATAAATTCCAATGGGAGAAGAGTTTTAGGGTTATACAATCCTAGGGATCATTCATGTAATGGGTGTTTGAGGGTTAGTCCATTTCATAGTAAAAAATTTGGGTAGGCTAGATTTTAACTCTTAATGGTAGTCTTTCTACCAAATACTAAATTTCACTTATGGATTCTTTCAAATACCTCATGAGCATGCCACACTAACCAATCCAAAGCCTCAACTTAGCATCCCAATTTCTAGGATGATGCCCATCAAGCTAGCTAAATCACATAACATCCTTATTTCTAAGATAATGCTAAGGAAATCTCTAGCATTAACTAGTTGTTAACAATTACTCATCACCCACAACCCTCATTTAAGCATGATGTGGGATCCAAGTCAATTTGGAGTTTTCAACCAAAAATCTCATTTCAACCATTGAGTAATAGTAAAACCCAACATCCATAGTAATAATTTAGTCTAACAATCAACACTCATACACACTAACATCCAATTCAAGAATAACCCCAAAATAAATATTTAGCTACTCATGAAATTGAAGAAAGGAAATATAACCAAGTTTGTATTCAATGCCTCCATTGAAGATGCAGAGCAAGAATAGTCTCAACTTTAATATCCAATTACAACTAAAAATCGCTTGGAAATTTAATAACAATTGTTTTTTTCCCAAAATTGGATTAATTTATATCTACTCAAAATTGAAAATTGGTTGCACGATACCCTAATTATACAAGGGTTTGATATTTTGAGATTTGGTATCAGCTCTGTGAATTTAAAAAATTGCCCTTTGACAATCTTCTGCTTTATCACGATCACACTCTCTGGATTGCGATTACATTTCTGTGATTGTTTTCTTCTTATTGTGATTGACATTGGTGACCCTAGTTGACTGACCGCAATGGAGGATCCCAGTCATGATCACGATAATTAAAGGTTTCTTAATCTCTAGATCCTACTCCTTTTTGTCCATTTTCCTTTCCTTTCAGCTTGATTTCATCTCATTTTTATCACAGGTCCTGCAAGATCACAAAAGCTCGAAAATTAGTACATTCAAATAGATAATTAGTCTCATTTGTACAATTTAATCATATTAGTGTGCAAAAATTTGTATATCAATGAGTGGTAAATTTACCACTCATTACACGAGAAACGAGTACAGCTAGAGCGGTACTTGACTGCTTAAGCAGTGAATACTAAAGTGACTGTTTTTCCACTTTAGCGGCACCTAGAAAATGGATATATAAACTCTTTTGTCATTTTCTTCACCATTTTTTATACTTGCAGCTTTGAGTTTTAGGGTTTTTAGGAAATTTCCTCCATTTTCAAGCTAGGGTAAGCTCTAAACTCCAATTTCAACTATATTTCTTTGATTTTATCAGGTAAATCTTGTTTACAACTCGGACTTAAAAGTGGAATTTAGAGATTTTGGCTTATAAGGACCAAATTAGCATATCTTCAATTTAAATCCCAATTTCAAACCATTTTAACTTGGAATTTCTCCTATGAGTTCCTTTAATCACGAGAGGTACGTTTTTGGACAAAAATGCCAGTTTTACTCTTTGTTTTCCAAAACCCATTTTGGGGGTCCATTTTGACCAAATTCAGAAGTTGCCAGTATAGGTATCACTGGCTTTATTTTGATGCATAGATTCTATATTTGTGTCTTTTAGCTAATTTCTTGTCCTTGTGTGAGGTGAAGCTTGGTTATACAGGCTTATTTGTTCTGGTTTTGTCATTCGAGGTAGGTTATGACTTTAGTTTCTTAATACTAGGTTGGGTATTTAATAATAATGTAAAAGCATGCTATAAATATAGGGTTGTATCATGGAAAATGTGTTTAGATGATTTATTAGCCCGTGGGGGGCCTTTGTGGAAACATTTGGTGGTTTTGAGACATTTTTTGCTATGTGTGACTTGTGGATTTTGTATGATGTTATTTTCCTATTAGTGATATATGTATGATTGATTGCATTCTTTTTGGTGGGAAAAAAGCCTAAATTCTAGAGTTTATGTGCTATCTATGTTATTTTTTACATGTTTCACTTGCTGGTTTACGAATTATATTGGATCATGGATGGTTGGTTTGACTTGAGTTGATTTTTACCTAACATGGTTGGTATATTGGTTTGATATTGGATATTGAAATTTTGTTTGCTGTGAGCATTATATCGTCATATCATATTCATTCATGAAACATTAGTTCCACTGTGAAAATATAGGAAATACTGGCTTTTCTAACAGAAAATATGACATCTTCGAAATCCCTCTATAGATGTATGTGCTGGAGAAAAGTTATGCATATTGGTATTTGATATCAACCCTCTATGAGTCCTACCTCGATAGCATAACTCGATAGGTGTATACAAAGGTTGTGAGACCACCTCGTGCATCATCATCATCATCATCCACTTTATTTTATTCCGTATATATTGTGCTTATTTTGTGTTATATTTCTTTTCATGATGCAATATCTATCTATTTGTATTCTTTTCCCCTAATTTTACCTGGTATAATGTTTATAACTATGTTTTCTTCGAGTATGAGTATATTTTATATATATATATAGTAGAACTATTAGTGGAGATGGTGTGGGTTACTGTTTGGAACATTTTTTGATTGCATGTGACGTGCCCATAGTTTATGTTCATTTGATTTATATTCAACTTTACTCAGTTAGCCTATGATACCTACTTAGTACAAGTTTACCATACTCAACCCTACTAATCTTTTTGGTGCAGATCCAGGTACTAGTGCACCGCACGGATAATTGACTCTGGTGGTATCTCATGTATATTTGAGGTAGCGGATGCCCTATAATTTAGGAGTTTTACTACTACCTCAAATGGTGCTACAATAAACTCACAATATTTTGGGGATTTTAGAAAATGATAAAGGATTTAATAATGAAATTGATGGAAGATTACCAAGAATTTTGAGAAGATTCACATTATTCGAGATTAAGAACTCCCCAAAATGATCTACTAAAAGTTCTCCCAAGTTTTCACACTTTGTACGATTCTACACTCTTAAAAATGGGTGAAAAATAAGAGAAATCAAGCTAAGTAGGGAATTTATAGGATTTCTAGGTGTCCAGGTGTCGCTTAAGAGGATACTGGTTCACATAAGAGGTAATCGCTTAAGAGGCCAAGTTCCACTTTAGCGACACTTGCTGAATCTGTGCATGTCGCTTAAGAGACCTTTGGACTCTTAAGCGGCCATCGCTTAAGCAGTCATCACTTAAGCGCCAAAGGTATCATTTAAGTGATACCTTCCGAGTAATCCAGGCCGTTTAAGCGACCCATTGGGTCACCTAAGTGAATGCATCAGCACCAGTTGAGACTTAAAAATTTCCATGTCTCCACCGACCCCTCTGCACTAATTCAAAATCCCATATATGTAAATAAACTATTCTTCCCTATCAAATTTGACATTCTAGACTCAATGGAACAATCACAATTATATTCGAGGTGTTTTAATGAAAAATGGGTCCCACACCCACGTGCCATTTTTCTTAACTTTTGGCTAATGGCCCAAAATGAGTTTGAAAGCCTCCAGACCCAGACCAAGGGTACACCTAGCCTAAAATCGATGTTATGGAGCTGTTTGAACTGTTAGAATTAGCATACAAGGTTGTTTGGTTGAATTTTTCACCTAGAAGCCAATTTAACCAATGAAAAATTTAAAATATGGAATTGTCTCTAAGAATCAAATAATCTGCACGGTAACTATATTGTCAGCTCCAACAGTTCATAAATGACTTGGAAGCAATAGGAAATCTCTAAATCAAAAAAATAAACAAAAATACAAAAATGGTATGGAGGTTCATTACACCACAAGGAATAGATTAAATATCAGTCAAAGTATAGTCGAGGCAATTAATAAAAATTTTCAATGATAGAGGGGATTTCATAAGTAGTTAGTTTAGTAGTGACAATTTTTGTTTTGTTGGATTTGTAATCAGTATGATAGAGGCAGTAGGACTGTGTTCTCTATGACTTCATAATTCCATAGGTTGCTGGAAATTACTCCAATGCGTTACATGCAAAGTCTACCAAAAAGATAGGTTCATTTAAACATTTCTCAATGTTAATTAGCTGAATATCACTCTTCTCATCTCGGTCTCCGAGTGTTGCACTTCTAACCCTTGTTCTTGATCTCAGACTAACTCCCCTATTGGGTCTCAAGTTATTAGATGAAGGTTGGTGGCTTCAAATCTTTGTTGTTATTTTCTTTTTGTACGTCAATCTTAGAATTCAGGCAAGGCATAACATTGTGCACCCTTAGAAAACAATCATAACAAAGAAAATACCAGTACATTCATTCACACTAAACTAGAGTTACCACACACTTAACCTACTTTGTTAATTCATTTGGTTCCCATAATCATAGTTGTGGTGTTTAGTTAGTCATAATTGCATGAACAAAAGAATAAATTTAACAAGAAGACTTAATCATGAACCTACAATAATGAGAAAATAAACTCCAAGATTTTACTTTGAATAAAAACCAAAGAATTTTGTGTAGTTTATTCCAAAGTCGATAATGTACCTTAGAATCGTAGAACATAAACTAATACGATAAATGACTAAGAGTATTTATAGACAAAAAAAGCTTTTCTAATAAAATTAATATTTCCTTGTTAGTTATCTTAAACAAATAGAAGATATGATAATGGTTTGATTCCAAGATCGTCCTTTGTACTCGTGGCTTGCTTATGGACTTGGTCATCATCATAACTTCTCGGTACTACCCTCAGGTACGACTCCGTATCTTTTTTATATGATCGTACGAGGTGGTCATCTGATCCTTCTATACTTTAACTACTATAGATTTATTTTTAGGACCTTTCCCTCATGATACTTTATTATGACAATCATTTCTTGGTATGGTCATGTGATCCAGTCATCTGATCTTCTCATCAATTATGTTATACAACCTTCTCCCAGGCAGTCTTTCCTATAATCAGTTTGTATGATCGTGAAATCAACCTACCATTGTTAGAGCTTTTGTCTGGTTAGTTCTTGAGGTTGTCCACTACTTTCTTTCTATGGTGGCTTAAGTACGACCATGATCTAGTTCCACAGTCGTGACATGGGCTTGTCTGAGGCATTATTTGTCCAAATTCCAGCACACCACTCTTACAAACCTATTTGACCTTCAAACACCCTAAAACCTATTATTTCCACATAGGAATACCCTAGTACTCACAAATATTTGTCATTTTAAGCATCAAAAGTACCATAAATTCATGAAACATTAGAAACACTTAATAAACCTTGATCCGTAAATATCAGTCCCAGAGGTGGATTGATATTATGAGAAACTATATGGGTTGCAAACCCCTTGGGTTCTATATTAATAACAATGGGCTCAATAGGCATATACAGAAAGTTATTGGATGAATTTCAATCATTCATCATCATCACTACATTTCATTGCATCACTTGCATTGCAAGATATTTCCTTGGTATGTTTGGATATTGAGTTTGAATATTTACTATTGTATTGAATTACCATGTTTGAACCTTTTTGGGGATATTCTGTATTTCGTAATCATTTAACTATATCACATCATTTTATACTACCACTTGGATGATTTTGGAGTTGAGATATTTATGAGACAAGGGATATGACTATGACTTGATTAGTGAGACATATAGTATCGCACACTCTCAAAGAATAAGATAAAGGCTCAAAGGGGTTAACTAAGATTATCCACAAGGGTAGGTAAATGAAGTTATAAAAATGGCTATCAAGGAAATACCTATATCATCTCCTAAATCCACACTCTTTATTTCACTTTGCATACACAACAAATAAGTTCTAGACATCACATGCAACAAGAAATATAGAAAGACCACACACCTATGGCATATGATCAACTCAAGAAGTATCATTATAGACTCTAAACAAAACAATACCATGAATTCAACATTAAGCCAACAATGTTCAAGAGTCATAAACTAAAGCCTAGGAGTCTTAAAAGTAATAATTCACACAATCAAGAAGCTTTCATATATAAAATCACTTGTATCATGCAATCACACATAGCAACTATCTAGAACATCCCACTTATTCCTAATACAAATTTTTTAAAATTACTCCTAAAAAGAAAAAAAATATTGAGTTCATGGGGTACCCCCGTGGAAAAGAGCCAAAAAGAACAACCATGGGGTTGGTAAAGTGTGCACCTACTAGATAGACCCAAACAATTAAATACTAAAAAGAGAAAATCTTCTTGTAATTTTTTTCAAATTTACCCAAAAGCTAGTAAAACAACTATGACTCAAGACCCTATAACATCACTTCACCCGAAATAATGGGAATTTCCCAATCCCACACATAAAATTCTACATTTTCTCCAAAGTATACTCAAAAGTAGAGATAGAAATAATCCATGAGTCCTATAGGCCTAAATACTAGCATCTTCGTACATTAAAAAGGTCCGGGGACCCGACACTCAATCTTTCCCATGCTCTTTAGCTCATGTTTTTGATACTCAGACTTCCCTTCAACCTGTGACTCCAAAAAAACAATAACTAAATTAAGTAAAAACTAAAAATATAAAAAATAAACACCTACCTTAACTTGGGTTGTCTCTCAAGAAGCGCCTGATTTAGTGTCGCGGCACGACCCACATCAACTCATCCATTTTCTTTCATTCTCTTTATTCTACTTGGAGGCCATCTTGTCGATCATTTCTTACCTCTTGACTTTTTCCTCTCAAGGTCAATAGATTTTTCAATAAAATACTTCACAGGATAATCAATCATGATTACTTTGGGCTTAGGTATTGGTGGCTTGGGCATCTCAATAAGAAAGTCTGAAGAGGTCTTTAGTGGATTGAGATCCACCACCCCGCACTTATCTACTTTCATCACTGTAATCATTCATAAATCTTTGTAATGGGATATTGTGTTGAGTGGTTTTTAAACCTTGAAGATCACCTCTTCATTATCTAACCTCATTATGAGTGTACCCTTTCTCACCTCTATCAATTCTTTTTCCATCACTAAGAATGGGAACCCCAAGATAATCAACACCCTATTATATTCTTTATAATCCAAAATAATTAGTTCAATATGTATAATAAACTTAACAACTTTTATAAGAATGTCATTGATGATTTCTTCATGACGGACAGTAGTCTGGTTTGCCATTTGGAGTAACACAGAGCACAGTCTCAGCTTCCCCAAACCCAAGGTGTTTAACATTGATAGTGGCATCAAATTGATACTTTCCCCTAAATCACTTAGTGAGTGGACCACCTCTCTACTACCAATCTAAATAGAAAGAGTGAACTTCCCAGGGTCCTTAGCTTTTTGGGCATTTTCTGCATTACCACTGACACTTTTAAGTGAGTGCTACTGTGTCAATATCTTGTAGTTTAATTTTATTAGTTACCACATCCTTCAAGTACTTAGCGTACTTGGGCATTCCCTGCAAAACATCTAAAATATGAAGGTTAATGTGAAGATCTAAGAACATGTTAAAGAATTTCTTGAAGCATTCATCCTCTTTTGATTTTCTCAGCCTTTGTGGAAATGGTGGTGATGGTATCTCCTTCTCAGCAACTTTTGTTTCCGGGTACTTACACTTCCCAAATAATTAGTAAATTTGTTTGCAATAGATTGAGGAATCAACTCTGCATCTACCTCTTTATTTTTTTTGAAGGTCTGTCTATCAACTCTTTACCGCCCCTCAACGTGATTGTCATTACTTATTTAGAAGATTCATTGTCACTTGGAAAACTGCCTTGAGGCCTGGTATTTTGTTCTTACTTCAATTTCCCAACTGATGTTCCAACTGCTTCTGAAGTAATTTCTAATTTTTGAGTTCAACAACCATCTGTTCTTGGGTGGCCATGATCTTCTTTAACATTTCCTTTATGTTACTGGCATGTGTGTTTTACTGCTGATCATATTGCTGATTATTGTTCCACGAATAATTTGGTGCCTGATTCTGCCACTTTTGGCTGGAGGCAACCATAATTTGATCTTTAAGCATTGCACACAAAATTGACTGACTAAGGATGAGTACCACACATCTGTAGAGTGGCCACTATTTCCACATACCTTACACCATGCCGGAGTTTGCAGCATTGCATTCACCTGAGTCTGAGACTGTTGCACACCTAACTTGCTGAATTGTGTTATCATTTGGTTATGCAGAGTTGATTGTTGGGAAACTAAGGCTGTAATACTGTCAACTTCAATCATGCCAGTGACCTTTTTCATTGAGCCTCTTGAGGCATCACCATGCCAATCGTGATTTCCTTACGCAATCCGATTCAAAAAGGTGTATAACTTATCATATGTCTTTTCCAATGCTTGACCACCAACAACTGAATCTAGAAATTTTTTTATGTTATGGTCAAGTGCCTCAACAAAGGTGTGAGCTAGTACCTCATTGGACTGCTGATGATGTGGACAGTCCCAAAGAAGAGCTATGAACCTCTCCCAAGCATGATGCAAGTTTTCATGTATCCTCTATTTGAAGCTCAAAATCTCACTACAAAGTCTCGCAGTCTTGCTAGATGGAAAGAAGAGGATCTGGAACTTCCAAGCTAAGTCATACAAAGTTGTGATTGAACCTGCCGTCTCAGCATTCAACCATTACTTTGCTTCCCCTAATAGTGAAAAGGGAAAAAGTGTCAGCCTCACATAGTTAGTTGATACACCTATAGGGATGAATGTGTCACTGATCTACAAAAAGTTTTGCAAGTGGACTTGTGGATCTTCATGTGAATGCCCGGTAAACTGTCCACTGCTGAACAAAAGCCGCACCATATTCTATTTCAGTTCAAATCTTCCTCCAGGAGACAATTTTTGAATATAGAGGTCAAATTACTCGCAAGTGGGATTGCCACTTTGCGAACTATATTGCGGGCTGGTGGATCCCCAGCCAAAGGAGCAGGAATATCTTGTTTTTTGTTGATTTGATAGATGTGGTAGAGAAGGATTGATTCTCTTCTCCTTTGGTTTAAGAATTTTTTAGGATCAGGGTCAGGTTCAACAAACTCCCTATCCCTTGCCAACTTGCTAGTCTTTTAACCTATGCCTTTTCCCAAGTGAAAAGCACCAAGGAAATCTAAAAATTAAAACTAAAACTAAAGCAGTTAACAAATTACAAGTCCCCGATAATGGCGTCAAAAAATTATTTCCCCTAAGCGCACACGCAAGTGTACGTGGTCCCACCAAGTAGTAAAGTGGCCTTTTACAAGCGACGTATACATCCCACAGAGAATTGTGTTGACAACTATCAAATTTTAGTTCATTATTAAGATTAAATTGGTGTAGAAGTAACCAAAATATTTTGAGAGTTAAAACTAAATGTAACTGTAAACAATGTGGAAAAGTAAAGTTCTTGGACAATCAACAGGGATAAACCTAGGGTTAAGTCTCTAGAACAATCATACTATACTAAAGAACTTCATTGGTTATGTCACATAATTTGGTTGTTAATTCACGGGGTTGATATTATGATCATGGTCTTTCGAGCCTCTACTCACCTATATAAATTAGACCCACAACTACATTATTGAGTAGGGATGTGAGAAGTAAGTTAATGCATTCATATTTCACCCTGTATGTGAAAAAAAAAGGTCATGTAGGTATGTTTCTATCATAAATTGAAATTATAACTTTATTAGGTAGAAGGTTACAATCCTATTCTATTTACCCCATGTTCTATCCTCCTGTTCCTTGTTTCAGGCTCACAAGATGACAATGGATGTATTATAAGGGTTGTGAATCCTTAAAATAGTGATAAAAAGGATAAATAAACAACCAAATATGATAAATAATTAAAACCAAATCAACTGATAACAAGAGTGATCCTGTTCTTGGCCTAAACCCCGGAAAAAGGTGTTTAGCCGCTCAAGGACATAACTGTAATCGTCATGACAGAATACATTTTAAAATCCATAAAAAAACCAAATTAATAGAAGATAAAACATAATTTAAGTGATTCCCATCCTCCCTCAAAATTTTATGGTCTTCCAAGGGATATATGTTTAAGGGTCCTATTTATAGGAGGACACAAGCCGCCGATTTAAATATATCAACATTCCACAGACCATATCGCGGTGACTAAGATCTGTCTCACGCCAATATCTCGGTTACACACTATAATTGGTCATTTAGGATGCCCTAAAATGCGTGGCATGGACCCTAACGCGGTTCCTAATCTCCATGGCACGCCAATGACTCCAAAACTTCCATTTTTGGTCAAATCTTGTCCCGTGCTTTTGTCCATCCTTTCCAAGCCTTGTGGTGTTATTTTCACTTTATTTAAAACTTTTATATCATCCATATATAATCATTATAAACTCACAAATCATCCTATAACATCAAACACTATGTATTAGATCTTAATACAATATGCAATTCAAGACGATGAATTAGAATCTTAAGCTCAGAGTACTAGTTTTATCCTTTTGATTTTTAACTTATTTTTTACTCTGGGATCTTTTCAATTGAAATTTAAAAACTATAAAAAAGTTATAACATATAAAATAACACAATCATACCCTTAGTAAATCATTACACACACTAGAATCCATTGTGATCAACTAGAACAACACATAGCCCAAGCTAGTAACACTAGTTTTCTCGTCTAAACTCTAAGTGACCAAACAAATTCTAAACTTTTTTGAAACACACCTTAAATATTTTAATAAAGTTAATTATAACTTATATTTTCAATTATATTATTAATAACACATTAAGAACACTAAAATTTCTCAAAACAAGGCTAACTAAGCTCGTATAACAACACTGAGGTTCATAAATCCACCTCATATCACAATTATAGGACTATTTAGGGAAACCTTGGATAGTTTGAATGGTGGTCCTATCCACCTCTTTGGATTAGGGTTAGTTTTCAATGATTCTTACTAAGTACACGTGTTTCATACTCACTCTTGCTTTTCTTTCTTTTTTACTATTTTTTTGCACTCTATGTAGGTATTTTGTCAAGTAGTAGATCGTAGACTATGTTCCTTCAGTGTTGGAGTTATAGAGATTGAGGTAGCGACTGGAAGAATTCAAAACTTACCTAATCTCTCTTTATTTGTCTTATGATTACTCACATTTAAGATACTTTATGTATTGATATCCTTCTATATTTAGAGGTTTGTACTAGTGAAAAATAGACTTGGAATGCATCTTTGAATTATTACTTCACCTTATATATATATACTTGGGATTCTTCTTCTTCTTCTTCTTCTTCTGCTTCTGCTTCTGCTTCTGATTTTCTTAATTATTATTTTAAATTAGGATAGGCTTACTTGTACCGTAGGGTGTAACAGGTGCCACTACATCCTTTATTTTTGGATCATGCCTTTAATTCATAATTTCAATCCCCCTCTCCTGCTAATGTTCATAGATCAAGGTTTATAAAGTATCTCATTCACCTCTCTATCTATTATTCAAGGATCAAGGGTTTTGTAAAGTTTCTCATTTACCTCTCTGATTAATGTTCACCGATCAAGGACCTTATAAAGTATTTTTTTAGTAGTACCAATATCTTATGAATATGTATGTATGGAATGAGGATGTAATGCTCATAGACAATCAATAAGGAGATGATAATCCATTCAATACATGTAAAAGCAATCTCTAAATCAACTCACTGTGTCAACAATCCATGATATCAGCCCTCGCTCAGAATCGCTAAGGTGAATAGTCATGTAAGACATTAGTAATATGATTAAGGAAGTTTAATGCACAAATAAGCCTATGATAACAAGTCAATACCTCTCGGTTACATAGTAAGAAATATGATAATTTAGTGCACAATCAAGGCCTATGATAACAAGTCAAGCCCCACTTGGTGACACAATAATAAATATGACAATTAGTGCATAATCAAGGCCTATAATAACAAGTTAAGCCCCACTTGGTGGAACAATAATAAATATGGTAATTTAATGCAAAATCTAGGATTATGATATCAAGATAAGTCCCACACAAAGTAATAAAATTGGAATTTTAATGCACTTTCAAGGCCAACATTATCTATTCAAGCCCCCACTCAAGCATCACAACAACATTCTCTCTAGTCAATATTAATATGCTTATAAGCCCCCTCACAGAGTCACGATAATAAATAACAACAATCCCAATAACAGTATATCATAAAACTACCACACCTAGCTTATTCCAAATAATAAGTCTCATTTTTTCAAAGGATGATGTCTTTAGACTAAAAAGTTTAAGGGACACTACACAAATTAATTGTGTGCACTAAAAGTGATACTCAAATCTGATACTCCTATCAACTAATACATGCCCATTTATACTCTAAGTATTACTAACCCTCAATCATACCATCAAAAGATAGTAATAATATAGTTATCCCCTAAAAGGGCTCTAAACCCCTATCATTTCTTCAATATCGACTAAACACGATCAAGTTCTTTAATAGGAAAAATCACTAACAATATTCAAGACCAAGTGATAACTATCTATATTTGCACTAATGGTATTCACAAGTTGTAAGACTGACCAGGATAAATAACTATATAACTATAATCCATCAAAGACTCCGATTCTTAGTGAGATGCTTGCCATTTCAGTTATGCGGGACCCCTAATTCTAAATGATATACAACATGTAAGAAAACAAACATATGTTAAACTCTTCAGAGAAAGTTAATGTACATCTTAAATTTTTTTTAAATAAGATCCATAAGCTAAATATAGTCCAAAGATGAAATTGAAAGCTCTACTCCCTTGAGTCATCCCCGAACACAACCAATCTAAACAAATATGACATTTACAAGTTAAAATGAGTCCAAGGATATCTATCTCGACTATATTTGTTCCTACTCCAAAATCTGGTTTGAAATCATTTACAAAAAATTGAGGCTAAAATCAAGATTTTATTTTAGAAACAAGTTCTCCATATCAATAGGAATCATTATCTGAAAACCTATGCAAAAGTAAGGTAAAATGGGACCTCAAATAAATGAAAAACCATTTTTTAAATTTATCGGGTAAAACCCCAAATTTCAAGTTTAAAAGATAAGATTTTAAGATGAAAAGACAAATCAATCTATACGAAATTATGAAATACTTGTTTAGAAGCTCACCTAAAGTTCCAATCATGAATCCCACTTTAATTCTCTCAAAAATAAGCTTTGAAGGTTTGAAAATGGTGGAATAGGGTTTTAAATCTCTATTTTGGTTAGAAATCATGAAAATTGAAATGGATATTCTTGGAAAATGAGACAAACAAAGGTAAAATCAGATATCCAATTACTATACTAGGAATACACTTTAAAAATTGCAAAAAATAGAGTTTCCAAGCTTCTAAAATATCAAAAAACAAAATGAATTCTGTTTGGTCTTAAACTCAGTGATTACCGCTAATGCGACACTTTTTGTGCTATATTTTCCTGGTCAAAGGATAAAAGTACCACTAAAGCAATCTAATGGTCTCTTTAGTGGCTTGGTCAAACGATCAATGACTACTAAATTAGTCAACCAACCGCTTTAGTGGCTATATGAATATTGAAACTACAGCTCCCACAGAGATGCAAAAATTCAACTAGATTCCTAAAGTTATCTTCTTGCAATTGAACCAAGCAAGGCTTCTAGGTATATCCCTATCATAGATGCTAATTCAAGCCCCTTATTTTATAAAAGGATAAGAACCTTGCTCCTTAATTGCTTTGTTCTATCCTACGATTCATCTCCTGAATTCACAAAGAAATATAGATTTATTCTAATGGTGGCCACTCATCAAAACAGTAAGCTCAAGAAATTATGAATAACCCATATGATAATACAACAAGAAACTATGATAAAGAATATAAAAAAGTAATCATGTTCTTGGCCTCAACCCCATAACAAGGGTGTTTAGCCATTCATATTTGAATTCAACATAAAAAATAAGTAATTAATCATACCAAGAATTAATCTTGAAGTAAAGAAGTTCAAAAGAAATTCTAAGAACCTTAAGAGAGAGAATTCTGCTATGCTTCCCAAAAGTGTCTTTAATTGTACTGAATTGTTCCTTTTATAGCTGGGAAATAATATTCTTGATTTTGACATTCAGGGCGACACATTATGCTGTCCAACTCCATACTCACGAATCTATTCCATCACAAAAGGTTACTATCTCATGACAATTGCGATTTGGTTCCTCACCACGACGTGCTGCAATTGTGGTGAGCTACTAGTTTTTGAAAAATGTGATTTCATCTTTCTCCGTGATGCAATAAGCTGTAAACTTTGAAAAATTGGCAACTAAAACTTCACCGCAATGCGGTAATATCACGCACGCATTTTGGAATTTGATAAATGAGAACTGGCTCCTCACCGCGACGCGGTGATATCATGATACCATTTTGGATTTAGAAAAATGTCATTTGGTCAGTTAGCGCGATGCATTGATTGCAAAAATGGGAAGTTCGGACTTTCAGCTTGCCTTTCTGAGCTATGTTCCAATGACTTTGTTTGCTCCTTTTACCATTACATATCAGTAATGTGTCCAATTACGTATAATTCCATCATAATTTAGTCCCACAAATACTAATCATGTCCATTAGATAAAGAGCACACTTAAAGCTTAATTATACTCAAAATAACACATTATAGCTCTTAGAACAAATCCAAATCTGGATGAATATTGGTGATTGATCATATAAATATTTCCAAGATCACTACACCAACACCAACAATTTCAAAAACCCTCATAACTCATCCGAAACTCTATGAACTTGAACAAATAGTGAAAGTTTATCAAAAAATACATTTTGACCCAATGGAATCATTAGATTTATGAACAGAGGTCATTTATAATAAGTTTACCCCAGGGATCCCTTTTAGACTAATTAACTAGTTAACATCTAAGAGATCAAAATGAAAAAAAAGGCTCGAGGCCTGAAATAACTATGATACTAACCCAAAATTGACATTTTTGATTTAATGGAATTGACTAGATGACCATCCAAAACTTAGATCATAAGATTTTTACCGAAGTCAAACTAATCCCTTTAAGAATGCTCAAAACTATAAATTCATATAAAACACTTCCAAATGCAAAAAGGACCATGCCAACCATCCCCACAACTCATAAATAATATAAAACAACTATGGAGAATTGGAAAATGATTAATACACATAGAATTATAAAAAAAATAATAAGGTTCATTACAATATCCACCACTAAAATTCACATTCATCTTTGATCATTCAAGTAAGAAAAGAGTCAAATAGAAAAAGGATATATTACATCCTATAACCTCATGCAAGGACTCCAAAGTGGAGTCACCACTATAAAATTACCGGTTTCACTATAGAATTGGAGACTTACAACACAATGACTCATGAGGTCACAATACTAGCATCTAAGGTCAAATTTCTCAATGAAGCTGAATTCCCTTATTTTTAAACTTAATTTAAACCAAAAAATTGAGTCAAACTGGCAAAAGTTTTTAGAATACCCAACTAACCTAACTCTGCAAAGACACCACAAGTTATTATAATGACCTTCCCGGTCGTTTGTGAAATTTTCTCATCCTCTCTATTTAGCGCTCTCCATAGTTTATATATATGATTTATTACTTATGGAGATGGATAGTATTTATTCTTAAGGTATTCTAGGTGAGTTAAGTCATTAGTTGAATTATTGAGTTTAATAAATTTAAGCTTGATCATGACAACTTTTTATCAACACGACCTCGATTTGATATGTTAATGTTTTCAATAAGCCCGGAACCTACTTTTTAGTTAATTTATATATATTTGATTTATTTCTATGGGGCTCCAAATAAATTTTGAGTATAGATTAAATGTTTTGAGTATTTTAAATAATTAATTTAATTAGTGATTTAATAAGTTAAGTCGTAACTTCTTTACTTATGTTACTAGTACTAAAATAAATTTTAAATGGAAATTTTTTACCCTAAATCAATGATAGAAGAACCAAAAGGTGTAAAATAATATGGACGCTGAACAAGGAAGTATGACATTAACTACATCGTCGTTGGCTGGATTTGAGAAAAAACAATTTTTAATTAACCTCTAGGTTAGATATTTTATGTTGATTCATTCCTATTGGTAATATATTAATAAGAACTGAATGAAAACGCGGAGTGAATTGTATGTATTATGGGTAAAGTGTACATACGTGTAAGCTATTGGAATTGAGCAAATTATTGGATAGTTATAGGGAAATAATGACAAAATAGACATGGAAAGTTAGTGGCAGTGGTACAGGGTGGTGATAACAAAATACTTTTAGGTGATTTTAGTAATGGTTCTTATAACCTTGGGCGTACAAAAGGTTATGGTTATATTTATGGGTGAATTGTAATTTGGTGCAATAAAAAATACTAGGTAATAGGTTTAGGATCTTTAGACTATGAATTTTTAATTGGGGATTGAATAATTATCCATTTTAGTTGAATTTGATATGCTAGTTCATATTCTTATTGGGATTATGCATTTGAATAGATTTTGGTTATTCAGAGACTTTACTGTAGAGCCTTTTGCAAATTCGCTTGCTTTTGGATTCATTGGTTGAGGTTGGTTACTATTTAATTAGAGTTTTAACTCGATTTAATTGTGTGTATGCTCCTAAATTGGATACTTATTGATGGATATTCAGACATTCTTGAAATTGATGATGTTTGGATTATTGAGGCATGTATAAATAATTATTGAAAATTTACTTGATGAAATTATCTTTTGACTTTAAGAGTACTTGTAAACTTTGTATATCATTTTGTATGCTACGAGGTTGTGTAAATTTGATATTGATATTACTTGTATATGTTGGATTGGGTACCACGCCGGTATGGATATGTATATTTTGAATCGGGTACCACGTCGGTACATATATATATATATGTTGGATCGGGAACCACGCCGGTACAGATATTTATATATTGGATCGGGTATGCCGGTATGGATATGTATATGTTGGATTGGGTACCACGTCGATACAGATATGTATATGTTATATCGAGTACCACATCGGTACGAATATATATATGTTGGATCGGGTACCACACTGGTATGGATATGTATATGTTGGATTAGGTACCACATCGATACAAATATGTATATGTTGGATTGGTTACTATGCCGCTATAGAAATATATATGTTGGATCGGGTACCACACTAGTATGGATACACATCTATACCGGTACGGATATGCATATGTTGGATCGAGTATCATGCCAGTATGGTACATAAACTTAGATTTTTCCCTGTATGTCATGATTATTTGGGCAAAAATAAGTCCCATAGTATGTGTGTACATATTTGTGTTGATTTTGTGGATGTTTACAGTATGGTTGATACTCTTGATGGTTATATGGCTTTTTTGTGAGTATTGTTTGACCTGTTGTTATTGTAATATTTATTCATTGAATATTTATTATGTGACGATACTTGTTTACTTGTTATCTGATTTATGTTGTGTACATATTATTAAATTGAGTTGGCCTACGATACCTATCAGTACATAGTGGTTTGTACTGATACTACCTTGTACTCTTGTTTTATTAAGTGCAGAAAGTGTTCTAGAGGCTCAGACATGACCTCACCTCTAGAGTTTGATAGCAAATCTTGATCCAAGGGTGAGCACTCTATCTCCAAGCTGCCATGAGTAATCTTATTTTTTTGTCAATTGTTCGAACAAAGAAAATATTCTTTATTTACTTTATATTTAGATATCTCTTCAGACATAATCTTTGTTAGCAGTTCTTGTATGATGACTTTTGGGTCTTGGGGATTTTAGTAAGTAGTTTGTTTGACTTCTGCATTAATAATGATTAGTCTTAGATTATTGTTATTATGTTGATTTTATAATAATATCATCTTAATATTAACTAAGTGATTGGGTAATGGTTCAGTTTAGATGGTTCTGTCATAGGAAGATTAGTGTGGGTCACACTCACGGCCATTTGGTTCATGAAGAAGTTGGTATCAGAGATCTAGGTTCATTGTTATCATCGTACAAGAACATGTCTAGTAGAGCCTTTACAAAATGGTACGGAGATATCTGTACTTTTCTTCAAGAGGTTATAGGACACTACAAAAATTTAAATTCTCCTTTCTTATGTGCTATTACTTGATTTCAATTGGTATCTGGCAATTCATATTGGTATCTGACTGCTTTCATTCTTATTCTCAAAAATAGATATCATGGAGTAAGTCACATTAGGAGGTTTTTTCTCAATTCAAGGCATTATGGTTAGTTTGGCCAGCAACAGGCTCCTCGAGCTCTAGTTCTAGCAGGTAGGGGAAGAGGTGGTAATGGTAGAGGTCATTCATAAAGTGGTCATGGTATTCATCAGGTAAGCAGGGGTAGTAATCAACCTCATCAAGGTAGTTCTCAACTTGATAAAAATAATCCTCAAATTAGTGGTAGGGCCCATATCTATGCTTTTCCAGGCAAGCCCGAGGCAGAGGTATTAGACATTGTCATTATAGGTACTATTCTTGTCTGTGATCGGATGGCCACTGTATTATTTGATCATGGTTCTTCCTTCTCAAATGTGTCTATCAATTTTGCTGTGGGATTTGACATTGTGTGTGATTTACTTGACTTTCCAATTCACGTGTCTACTCTTATTAGTAATTTTATTATTGTTGATAAGATTTATCGTTCTTGTTCTGTTATGTTTATGAGGTGTCAAACTTTGATAGATTTTATGATTCTAGGCATGATATTTTGATATAATTTTGCATATGAGTTGGTAGTCTCTATATCATGCTATACTAGACAGTCATGCTAAGACAGTGATTATGACTATGTCGAGAATGGATAGACTTGAGTAGGAGGGTAATTATAGTGCTACTCTAATGAAACTTATTTCCTTTCTGCGTGCAAAAAGGTTAATTGGGAAAGGTTGTTTGGCCTTCCTAACACATCTTTGGGACACTTTCATAGAGGTCCCATCTATTGAGTCAGTTTCTGTAGTGTGTTAGTTCTAAGAGTTTTTTCCTGAAGATTAGCCTGGTATGACACCAGCTATGATATTGATTTCTGCATTGATCTAGAGCCAGGTACTCGTCCTATTTTAATTACTCCCTATAGGATGGCTTCGAATAAGTTGAGAAAGCTAAAGACTTAGTTGCAGTATTTGGTGAGTAAGGGTTTTATTTATCTGACTACCTCTCCATGAGGTGCTCCTGTCTTGATTGTAAAGAAGAGGGATGCTAGTCTTCATATGTGTATAGACTTTAGGTAGTTGAACAAGTTACATTTTATAATAAGTATCCTTTGCCCCGTATCGGTTATTTATTTGACCAGTTGCAGGGTGCATTTGTATTTTCTAAGATTGATTTGAGCTCTGGGTGTCATCAACTTAAGATTCGACCTGACGATATTCCTAAGACTGATTTTCGAACCCAGTATGGGAGTTATGAGTTTCTTGTTATGTCTTTTGGGCTAACTAATATCCCAACTGCTTTTATGAGTTGATGAATAGGATATTTAAACCCTACTTGAATTCTTTTGTGATTGTCTTTACTGAAGATATTCTGGTTTATTCTAAGAGTAAAAAGGAACATGGGAAACTTAAGGATTGTTTTGGGTTTGTTAGAAGAGAAAAAGTTTGATGCAAAGTTATCTAAGTGTGGGTTCTAGTAGGATTCTGTCTACTTTTCTTCATAGATAATGTGTGACATATGTTTTTTTATAGATATGGATGTTAGGTTTGATTATGAGTAAGATGACTTGGCCTCGATTGTTGATGTTTGGAGTAGATACGGGCTTGGTACCCGTAAAATGGCATCTTTATACCTTTTTTAAATCCTATTTCTTTCCCTCTCAAGTTAGATTAGTTGTAGCATTGTTATGTTGTAAACCTATGTTTAGGATGTGGTTTCAGTATTTGAAGCATGATTTGTATATTTAGCCTTATTGGGCTAGTGTGGTAGTCTTGAAACCATAAGTTGGGTAGAGTTGACTTGAATACCCTTGTTTGTAGTCGATGTTTCTATCTTAGGCTTGAATATGTCTTACTTGACATCTAGAAGATGAACTAGATACCATAGCCTAGTTGGGGCATAATGTGCCTAATTATGGAAATTGAGTATTAGAAATGTGATCATCTATCCCACTTAGGCCTAAACTTTGTGTTAAGTCTTGTGGACTTAGTTGCGGATGTTAGAAATAGAGGAGGCTAGTAAACATTAGAATAAGGTTATTTCGTAACTTGGGAACTTGTATTGATGTCCTCAGATTATGGATTTTGAGTTATAGTTATGATACTTCTTGTGGAAGTGATATTGGGCATTTAGAGATGCTATTTCCTCTTAGACTTGATGATTAGCCTATAGAGATGTTATTTTGTCTTAGATATTTAAATTGGCCTAGATAGGTGATATTTAAATTGACCTATCGATATAAGATATCCTATAGCCGATTACATGTCTATCTATATTATGCCTCCAATATTTAAGATACTTCCTATATGTGAGAAGATTAGAGATAAGCTACATCTTATAAATATGATTATCCATATGAGTTTCGGATATGTATATAGTCCTAAGGCCGTGATGATAATGTTGTAACTATTTCAGATAAATTAATAAGCCAAGGGTTGTGTTATGATAATGATTGAATATCCGAGGAGTGTTTATCAGTTTAAAGGATACGATTACAATTTATGAATACATATATGTTTGTATACATATCTCTTTGGTATGGGATGGAGGAAGATATGGTATATTGCTTATGACTTTATTATTTGGATGCTGGTGATGGCTAGGAATCAAATGTATTAGTTAATGAATCTTGCTTAGTTAAAACATGGTATCTAGCGATGGTTAATTCATGACTTATGGTGAGGTTGGGTCTAGCGTAGGTGAAGATTAGTTGGTATTGATGACTAAGTTCGTGATGTCGATTAGTCGATAAACGAGGAGTTGTGTGTTAATGAGGCTAGATAATAAGAGATGTTGGTAATAAAAGGTGACAAGTTAATAACTTTGAATAGTTGTTAAAATGGTTAACTAATGAATAGTTAAGCAAGGATTAGTTGGTAAATGATGGTTAGATAATGAATGGTGCCAGTTAATAAAAGATGATTAGGTGACAAGTAGTAATGTGTTGTCTAGTAATGATTACCGGTTATAGGATGATTAGTTGCTAATAATGAATATAAATGGCGATTTTGGTCTGGTGATGAATCATGACTAAATGTTAGATGTTGGCCATTAAATAAATAGTGGTTAGTTGCTACCCCATGAATAAGGATTATGTGAAGGATAATGTTTAGGCTAATACTAGTGATTCTATTATATAAGTGTTGGTTAGGAAATAAAGAGTAGTTGAAAAGTATTGACTAGATAGATATTCTAGGATGATATGACTATTTTTTGAGTCTTTTAGTGTATGTTATTCGATAATAACTATTGTGATGATATTGATACCCGGTAAGGCCAGAGGATAGTGTTGTGATGATACCCGACAAGTCTGGAGGATATATTTATAATATGTTGATACCCGTAAGGCCGGAGGATACTGTTGATGATGTGTTGATTTTTGGCAAGGTCGGAGGTTGATTATGATGATGATGGTCCTGATAAAGACTGCTATGATGAGTTGTGATATTGATTTTGTACTTTGCATTCATTCCTGCATGAGCATCGCCTATCACCAGTATGCACCTATGTTTATCAGTCGGTATAGGATGGTTGCATATATATGGGTGAATAATATGCCTTGTGTTTTTGTATACTGATTGAACCTTCCGAGTCTGGGGTGATGGGGGTTTGCATAGGCTCGTCTAGGTATTTGGCTGTCCATAAGTTGAGGACTGAGGAGATTGTTTTTGTAAAGGTCCAGTGGAGGAATCTTCCAATCGAGGAGGCCACTTGGGAGACCAAAGAAAACATGTGTAGCAAGTATCCATATCTTTTCGATAATTCAGGTAATTCTTTAGTTTTCTTTCTTGTCATTTGTTTGCCCGTTCGGGGACGAACAATTGTTTAATTGGTATCTGCTGTAACGACCCTCCCGGTCGTTTGTGAAATTTTCTCATCCTCTCTATTTTAGCGCTCTGCATAGTTTGTATACCTTATTTATGAATTACGGAGATGGATAGTATCGATTCTTAAGACATTCTAGGTATGTTTAGTCATTAGTTTAATTATTGAGTTTAATAAATTTAAGCTTGATCATGGCAACTTTTGGTCAACACAACCTCGATTTGATATGTTAATGGTTTCAATAAAGCCCGGAACCTACATTTTAGTCAATTTATATATATTTGATTTATTTCTATGGGGCTCCAAATAAATTTTAAGGATAGATTAAATGTTTTGAGTATTTTAAATAATTAATTTAATTAGTGATTTAATAAGTTAAGTCGTAACTTCTTTACTTATGTGTCTAGTACTAAAGTAAATTTTAAATGGAAAAAGTTTACCCTATACCAATGATAGAAGCACCAAAAGGTGTAAAATAATATTGGCGTCTGAACAAGGAAGTACGACATTAACTGCATCATCGTTGACTGGATTTGAGAAAAGAAGAATTTTCAATCAACCTCGAGGTTAGATATTTTATGTTGATGCATTCCTATTGGTAATATATTAATAAGAACAGAATGATAAAGTGGAGTGAATTGTATGTATTATGGGTAAAGTGTAGAGACATGTAAGCTATTGGAATTGAGCAAATTATAGGATATTTATGGGGAAATAAGGACAAAATAGAAATGGAAAGTTGGTGGCAGTGGTACAGTGTGGTGATTAGGCGATAACAACATACTTTTAGGTGATTTTTTTAATGGTTCTTATAACCCTTGGCATACAGAAGGTTATGGTTATATTTAGGGTGAATTGTAATTTAGTGTAATTAAAAAATACTAGGTATTAGGTTTAGGATCTTTAGACTAAGTTTTTAATTTGGGGATTGAATAATGATCCATTTTAGTTGAATTTGATATACTAGTTCATATTCTTATTGGGATTATGTATTTGAAAAGATTTTGGTTATTCAGAGACTTTACGGAAGAGCAAGCCCCTTGCAAATTAGCTTGCTTTTGGATTCGTTGGTTGAGGTAGTTTCGGTTTAATTGGAGTATAGACTCGATTTAATTATGTGTATGCCCCTAAACTGGATACTTGTTGGTTGATATTCGGACATGATTGAAATTGATGATGTTTGGATTATTGAGGCGTGTATCAATAATTATTGAAATTTTACTTGATGGAATTGTCTTACGACTTTAAGTGTACTTGTAAACTTGTTACATCGTATTATATGCTGTGAGGTAGTGTAAATTTAATATTGATATTACTTGTATATGTTAGATCGGGTACCACGCCGGTATGTATATGTATATGTTGGATCGGGTACTTATATAGATATGTATATGTTGGATCGGGTACCACATCGGTACGAATATGTATATGTTGGATCGGGTACAACTCCGGTATAGATATGTATATGTTAGATTGGGTACTATGCAGGTACGGATATGTATATGTTGGATCGGGTACCACGCCGGAATAGATATGTATATGTTGAATCAGATTCCATGCCGGTACAGATATGTATATGTTAGATCTTGTATCACGTCGGTACGGATATGTATATGTTTGACCGGGTAACATGCCAGTATGGATATGTATATGTTGGATCGAGTACCATGCCGATACATATATGCATATATTGGATTGGGTACCACGCCAGTATGGATATGTATATGTTGGATCAGGTACCACGCCGGTACATATATGTATATGTTGGATCGGGTACTACGCTGGTACGGATATGTATATGTTGGATTGGGTACCACGCCGGTACGGTACATGAACATAGATTCTTCCCTGCAGGTCATGACTATTTGGGAAAAAATAAGTCTCATAGCATGTGTGTACATATTTATGTTGATTCTGTGGATGTTTACAGTATGGTCGATAATCTTGATGGTTATGTGGCTTGTTTATGAGCATTGTTTGACCTGTTGTTATTGAATTGTTAATTTATTGAATATTTGTTATGCGACGATGCCTGTCTATTTGTTATCTGATTTAGGTTGTGTACATACTATTAAATTGAGTTGGCCTATGATACCTACCAGTACATAGTGGTTTGTACTGATACTACCCTGTACTCTTCTTTTGTAGAGTGCAGAAAGTGTTCTAGAGTCACCTCTAGAGTTTGATAGTAGATCTTGATCCAAGGGTGACCACTCCATCTCTAGGCTTCCCTGAGTTATCTTATTTGTTCTTGTCCATCTTTCGGACAATGAAAACATTCTTTTTAAATATCTCTTTTGACATGATCTGTTTTAGTAGTTCTGGTATGATGACTTTCGGGTCTTGAGGATTTTATTAAGTAGTTTGTTTGACTTCCTCATTAATAACGATTAGTCTTGGATTATTGTTATTTTGTTGATTTTATAATAATTGCATCTTAATATTAACTATGTGATTGGGTAATGAATTGGTTTAGATGGTTCTCCTACAGGAAGATTAGTGTGGGTGCCACTCATGGCCATGTGGGTTGTGACAGTTATAGACTGAACCACAAAAACAAAACTCATACTTAAACCCACATAATGCTAAGGAATCCATGAAACCATATAGCCATCTCATCAAAATACTAAGTCAATCTAATCGAGGCTAATACCATAATTGTCGAATCAAACAACACTATATCCTGACACAGAAACAACTAAGCTCGAAATTAATATCAACTCCACACAAACCCCAAATCCATACTTAGAATACTTAGGTCACTTACTATAATCATGAACACTCTAAATGACACCCAAATAGTCTTACTCATCACAATCACCCATGTAACCTCAATGCCCAAGAGATATCAATCAACCGAAAGTCCTCAATAATTTGATAGAATGAAAAGCCTCTCAGAACATACATACATAAGAAACTAATCATATCATGGATAATCAACCCATAGAAAAAGTGTAACAATTACGATATCTCACTGACAAATGCCTAAAGTCCAAACTTGACTTCTCATAAGCCACTGAAAAACCACATTGTCAGGAATTTTAATTTATATCTCGAACCCATAGCTACGTTCTAAATATATCAAAATTTCCTATGTGACAATCCCTTATCTTTTTGCTAATTCAAGCCGCATTCGATATTCAAACGTAAGAGTCAAGGAACATTAATGCATACTCTAATCAAATCTCATGAGCAAAAAGTATTCCATTAAGACACTTTGTTACCACAGTAACAAATGCTACAAGCAAGCTTCTTTCTATTAAAAAATCTTTCTAAACCAAGGCAAGAATTCCTTATAAACTGAGGTTCTTTAAGTCTAATCAAGGGGTGTTTCAATACCCATAATCTTCCCACGCAAGAAAAGCTAATCATCAAGGAAATAACAACTCATAAGGCACTAGGGACGAAAAATAATTCCATATCCAACTAGAATTCCTTATTTGCATGCTTTCAAAATAGTCTCACCACGGGTCTAATCCATCCTATAATTCAAATATGTATACCAAAACCTATAACCGATGCACCACTACTCCACAACATAGCCATCAAGAAGATCATATCTAAAATACACCAATATCTACAATACCCTTATAAATAATATCTGATCCAGCGATATATTCCAAATGAATCACAACATAGGATCGGCACACCTGATCCCACACAAAGGAATTATCTACATGGTAGCACAATCAACAGACGTAGCAAAACTCATGAATCAAATCAAAACTCAATGTTGAATGAGTAAGAATATAGGATAATGAAGGATCACAATCAAATACTACCAAGAAAGATCAAAGGCACACTAATATTATACATGTGATTACCACACCAGAAGTTGCTGCCTCAAGTGCATCCAATGAAACATAATATTGAGACTTGTCATTTCTTAAAGCATCTGAGGGATAATCTCTCTGTGTAAGATATTGGTAGTCCCTCTTATAGTAATCGAGCTCCATAAAAGAAACAGCCTAAATAATAGGAGTCATGTAGGATAGACTTGAAGGACCCAAACAATCACCATGATGTAACCCTTAAGAATAACCATGATAATCCTTTCCTTTACCATACATATCATTATAATTATAGAGTATACAGGGCATCTGGCCTACAAGCCTATGATGTCTCCATACAAACTCGTGTAGAAACTCTTGAGCAAACTGATCCTATGAAAAAAGATGTGACCTAACTGGTCGACTCTGTAAAAAAATCCTTCACCACTGTCTGGATAACCCAAATAATTGATAATTAGTGAAATCTAGTCCATGAGAATCCACCAAGCACAACCTGTGTAATCTCACAATAACCAAGCAAAAACATATAAGAATTGAACCTAGGATCTTCATCAAACCAAAGAGAATTTATCTTTATAAGCTTTACATATCTACATCTTTTTGGACATAAAGAGTAAGGTCACTGGATGATGAATAATCCCTTGTAACACCTTGTCAACACTCAAGAAACTATAGTCAAATGTACATTAAGAGCCTTAAGTCTTGAAGCAACATATTGAATGAAAGTAATGACAATCCTTTGAATAAAACCCAACATTCATACCAAACAATCTCAATCATAAGTATGGTCATAGGTAGTGTCCTCTCTAGCCTCAACCCCTCTAACTCGATATACCCAATATCACCTAAAACTCTAAAACATGAAAAAGCAATCCCAACCTGACCTCAAACAAGTCTGGATGTTCCAATCTAGCCTCTACTTTGACTTTTACCCCTGCCACATACCAAAGGCACGAACTCTGAATCTCTAGATAAGAAAGAATGCTTGCTCACCATTTGTGAAAGAGTGAATAAGAGGTTTTTCAGTTACACAAAGCTATAAACGCACGACATAGAATGAAGAAATAGATTTCTCCTAAAGTCATTAATCTTTTTAAGGATAGATAACATACGTCTCTACATTAATTCACAAGACTCTACTAATTAACGTGTACTATGAGACCAATGAAATTGAAACTCTAATACCAATTTTTCACAATCTAAAATGAGAAAGTTATGGCACCCTTAACACCCTCCGATATAGGTAAGCCTATCCCAACCCTAAATTTAATTCTTAAGTAAATTAAAAATAGAAGAAGTAAAATAATAATACTAAAATACTTATAGAAAAACTAATAATTCAAGACATATCCTTGGTCTGGTTGTTACAAGTACAAGCCTCTAAATAAATAATGATAATAATAACTAAAGTATCTTAAATATGGAAGCATAAGATAAATAGAAGGATATCTAATAATTTTTGAAGTCTATCAACCACTACCTTTATATTTTCAACTCTAATGCTAAAGGAACACAATCTACGACTATAATAAAACCAATACCTGAATGGGGTACAGAAAAATAAGAAAAAGGAAAGAAAAGCAAGAGTGAATATGAAATACATGTACTCAACAAGCATCATTGATAATCGACCCTAATCCAAATTTAGGGCGAGGACTACCACCACAATTACCGAATGTTTCCCTAAATCAATCTATAACCTATAAATATACCACTTCTTCTTATCAGGGTAACCCAACACAAAAATCATATAATGATTAAAATATAGGGTAGGTACATAGGTCTAGGTGAGTCAATACTAGTAATTTATGATCAATAGTTAAGAAAAGTAATTTATGAAGGAGACTCGCTAACACAGTATTTCAGGTTTAATTTAACATGCTCAACCAATAATCTAGGATAAAATACTAAGAGTGTACATAAAAGTGTATATCATGCTACCAAAAGATGCGACACAATAGTCTCTCAAATAAAGCCATGACCATACCCATACCACACATCTCATAATATCTCAACCTCTAAGTCAATAAAACATAATATAAGATGATACAATGAAATAGAATGAATGCTCAATACACAATATCACAAACAAGTTTCAATCACATTATTTAACTAAACAAATAAAAGCTCACGACACTATCAAACCATATAAAGAAATGTAATGCAATACAAATGACGTAATGTGATGTTGTCACGACCCAAACTAGGGCCTAGTCATGATGCGTATGTTAACCCCTCATAAGCTAGAGATCACCCCTTCATCCTACCCCTATAGCACAATAAATGATAAAAGTGGAGGCCAACCAAAATATAGTATATAAGATATATGAATCAAATGAAATCTAAAAGTCTAAATCATACTACCAATCATCCCAATACTGTCCTTATAGCCAATAAAGCAAGAAATACAAACTAAGTCAGGACATGCCCTGACTATGATAAAAAAATTCCAAAAAATACTAAAAAAAAATTAAAAAAAGTAAAATAACTGCGCCTTTCAAAAGATGGAGGCTCACCATTTCACAACAGATCTACAGAAGTACCAAATCACCTAATAATGCACAGGAGCCAAAAAAAGCCCTCAAACCCTGTATCCTGAAATAATGCAACATTTAGTGAAAACCAGAGGGGTGAGCATTGGCATGTAACTCAGAAGAAAGGGAGAAAATAATGTCATTTAGCAAAGCCAGTCAAAAACTACATGCACAATATTTATAAATACATTTATAGGATGTCGAGATAGGGACAAGGGTCATGAACTTATGAGTTTAAACCATTAGCCTGAATTTTGTAGCTCGCTCTATCCTAAAATCACCCACAGGCTATTTTGGATTTGTCTCCCCCTGTTGGAAGGGTTCCAATGCGTGTTAGCTGTAAGAATAAGGAAATCGAGGAAAAGATAAAGACACCAAGGCGATAGCCATTCAAAATATAAAGTGTGTACCAAGCACACGGTTATATAGACCCCCACATCAGTAAATGTGGTTTTTAGTGTTGGTTCCCTTAGGACTACACCTTCATGGTGAGCTACACAATTCCCTTTAAGACCAAATTAAACCAGTTTACACATAAACCTAACCATTAACCAAGGAGTCAATTATTAAGCCATTTACCAATGTGGTATCATTATACCAATATACTTGCAAGATAATTTAGTTATGGAAAACAAGTCCAATAAATAATTACACTCCTAAGTTCTATTTAAGTTCCAAAAACAAGGCCACCAAGGGCATTCTGAAACCATTTCTATCACCCATTATCCATTAATACAATGCAATATTCCAAATGTAAGTTAAATAATGCGAATTGCTTAGTCAAAACCAAGATTCATAAAGTGGGTTGAGTTTAATGTCATTACCAAGCCAAATTTTTATCAATTTTGGGAAACCCATGTTCCCATTTTAATCCTCATAACAATGCACCCATTCAGCCCCAAAATCCATCAATTAAAGCATAAGCAACACATTTAAATAATGGGAAAGACAATTCAAGTTATAACCATCAAAACCCCTCAACCCAATTTCAAGCCCATTAATTAAAACACATGAATATTGGTTAAATAAATGCCACAATATAAAATTCAATTTAAGGAATGAGAAATATGCCTTAAATGCCAATGAGTTTAAGGAGAAATTGAAGCTTGGATCTTGAATAGAGAATTCTCTGTAAAACCCTTGAAGTTTCTTGGATGGAGAGTTAAAGAATAAAAAGAACAGACTTTGATATTTGAAAACTAAAGAAAAGAGGTTTATTTGGTGTTTAAAAGGTGTGCATGGTGTAAAAGGAACAAAAGCCCCTCACCCCAAGTAAAAAAACAAAAACTAGATAAATATTACATAGCAGTGTGGCACACTACTATCGTAGAGCTTATCCTCCGTGCTTTGCCCTTATTGCGGAGGCTAAGTGTGTGGTATGCCACTTTCGCAGAGGTTTACGACCTCAGGTTCCAAAATAGCCTCGAATCCTTAACAAAATTCCAAAACTTTCCAAAAATAACTTTTTAACATACCTTAACATGATTCAAGTCAAAAATTGACATTACACAAATGAAAGGGCAAAAATAAATTCATTGAAATTTTGTGAGGTCTTACCTTATCCCTCTCTTTGGATCATTCATCCCTGAATAAGGAATTAGGATATTTTTGGTATGATAACAACAAGAATACATCAGAACCAAATGATAAATTCAAAATGCAACAAGAGGAAAACATAACTCATACCTCAGTCACTCTCATCTAATGTTAGGAATAAGAGTGGATACTTTGTTCTTATATCTTCCTCAGCTTCCCATGTAGGTTCTTCTACTTTCTGATTTCTCCAAAGGACCTTTATTAAAGTTATATCCTTTGTTTTCAACCTATGAACTTGTTTATCCAATATCTCAACTGGGACTTTCTAATAAGACAAAAAATCTAAAACAACAACGTCCTTACCTGGTATTATCAACGAAGGATCACCCACACACTTTTTCACCATAAATACATAGAAAATAAGATGAATAAAGGACAAAGTTATTGATAACTCTTTCTCATATATGACATTCCCAATTTTTCTTATAATCTGATACGGACCAATGTAATGGCAACTGAGCTTCCCCTTTTTCCCAAACCTCATGACTCCTTTCACAGGAGAAACCATTAAGAACACCCAATTACTAACCTCAAACTCTAAGTCCCTCCGCCTTACATCCCTATAAATTATTTGGCAACTCTGAGAAGTCTTTAAGTCTTTCTCTAATCACTTTCACTTTATCTATGGATGGGTTAACCAAGTCAGGACCAAAAAACCTAGTTTCACCCATCTGGAACCATCCAATATGAGACCTATACCCCCTATCAGAAAGAGCCTCAAAAGAAGCTATTTAGATGCTAGAATGATAACTGTTGTTATAAGCAAACTCAATAAGAGGAAAATGGTCAAACCAACTACCCTTAAAGTCAATCACATAGGCCCTTAGAATATCCTCCAAAGTCTGAATAGTATGCTCTGCTGTCTATCTGTTTGAGGGTGGAAACCGGTGTTAAGGTTCACATGAGTACCCAAACCTTTTTAAGATGAATGACAAAAGTAAGAAGAAAATTGTATACCTCATTATAAAATGATAGACACTAGCGCTCCATGCAATTTGATTATCTCCTGAATGAACAACTTAGAGTAATCTTCTCCTGAGTAGTTAGTCCTGACAGACAAAAAGTGAGCAGACTTATTCATTCTATCCAGAATGACCTAAATAGAGTCATACTGCTTGCGAGACCATAGAAGACCCTTAATAAAATCCATATCAATAAACTCTCACTTCCACATGGGAAACACTATCTCTTGAGATATGCCACTGGGCCTCAAATGTTCCATATTGACTTGCTGACAAACTATACACTTAGCCATAAAGTTTGACATATCTCTCTTCATATTATTCCACCATTAGAGTTCCTTCAAGTAATGATACATCATAGGTGAACTGAGGTAAACTATATATATCTAGACTCATGAGCCTCTTTCAAAATCTTTTCCCGCTACCCATCAATAGTAGAAACATATACCCTTCCTTAATACCTCAAAATGCCATATCCTCTAATCTTGAAAGCCATAAACTTTTGCTGACCCACATCATCCATAATCTATATTAGTATGGGATCCAAAGCCTACTTCTCTTTTACCTCAGCACCAAGAGATGATTTAACCACTTCCTGAATAATCACTTTCCTATCCTTGGAGTCCAAGAGACAACCTCCTAAATCAGCCAACCTTTGAATATCCTTCACCAACCCCTTTTTGTCCTCATCAATATGAGACAAGCTCCATATAGACATCCTGATAAGAGTATCAACAACAACTTTATCTTTATCGAGATGGCAATGAAGGCTCATGCCATAATACTTAAGAAGTTCGAGCCACCGCCTCTACCTGAGATTCAATTCCTTCTGTGTAAACACATACAAAAATCATTTATGGTATGAATAGATATCCACATGCACCCCATATTGATAATAAATCTTTAAAGAAAAGGCCACAACAGCAAACTCTAGATTATGAGTCAGATAATTTCTCTCACGAACCTTAAGTTTCCTGGAAGCATAGGCCACAACCTTACCATACTACATCAAGAGACAACCCAGTCCCACACAGAATGCATCACAATACATAATAAAACCATCAATAACATCACGAAGGGTCAAAACTAGCGTGGAAGTCAACTTATCCTTCAACTTCTCAAAATACCCCCGCAAGCATTGGACCATAAAAACTTAACCTTTTTCTATTTTAACTTCATCAGTGGGGTAACAATAGACAAAAAAATTCTCCATAAACCTCCTATAGTAGCTTACCAAACCTAAGAAACTCCAAATATTTATGGGAGTCATGGGTCTAGGCCACTTATTAACTGCCTCAACTTTTTATAGATCTACCTTGATCCCCTTACTAGAATATACATGCCCAAGAAAGCTTACAACACTTAACCAAAATTTGCACTTAGAAATTTTTGGCAAATAATTTCTAGACCTTAAGAGTTTGCAACATAATTTGAAGGTGATTAGCTTAATCCTCCTCACTTTTGGAGTACACCAAGATGTCATCAATGAACACTATAACAAACAAATAAAGAAATTGCCTAAACACCTGATCCTAAAGATCCATGAAAGTAACTGGAGCATTAGTCAACACAAATGACCTAACCAAAAATGCCTAACAATTATACTAGGTTTGGAAAGCAGTCTTAGGAATATCAACCTCCCTAATTTTTAGCTGATGGTAGCTCGAATGAAGATCAATCTTAGAGAAACACCTAGCACACTAAATCTGGTAAAAAAGATCATAAATCCTAGGAAGAGAGTACTTATTTTAAACTATAACCTTATTCAGCTACTAATAGTCTATACATATCCAAAGAGACCCATCTTTTTTTCCCATGAAAAGTGCAGGAACACCATACAAAAAAATACTAGTATGGATGAAACCTTTATAAAGAAGATCCTTTAACTGCTCCTTCAGTTCTTGTAGTTTTGCTGGAGCCATCCTATAAGGAGGAATGGAAATAGGATAGGTATCTGGTAGAATATCAATCCCAAAGTCTATTTCCCTATCGAAAGGAATTCTAGGAAGTTTATTGGGAAAAGCTTTAGGAAACTCTATAAACACAAGGACAAATTTACAAGAAGGACCCTAAAAGTTGGAATCCATAATCTGAAGTAGATGATATAAACACCCTTTAGAAATCAATTTCTGAGCTCTAATATAGGAAATAAACTTTCCTCTGGGTATTAAGGATCTCTCCTCTATACAATTACTAATTCATTACGGAAATAGAAAATTACTTTTTGGGTCCAACAATCCAGAGAAGTGTAAGACCCCGCGAAACTTTTGAGCTTAATTCATTTCTTTAAGCTTATCAAGGGCCCTAGACTTAGAAAACTCTAACGAAGTTCCCAGACTTAGCCTATTTTGGCCTTCAAAAGTTGGGAATCTAATCTCGCCATCTTAATGTTCTTTAATGACCCATATTTTTATTAATTCATGATTAGGAAGGCCAATAGGTATTCCCGAACGAGTTTTAGATTTTTCGAAACACGTTTAGATAATGTTCGGAGTCCCAAAATAATGGACCAACACAATCTTTGCGCACCGCGTCGCCAATCGCATTGGTCAACATTTGTGCAGGCTGCCAGAGCCAAAACATCTAAGGCTCGATACGATCATGGCATGACGAGTCGAGTTACGCATCGCAACCATCAACGTGTTATGTCGTTGTAGCGTCGGCACCCAGTTTTTAGTCATTAAATGACCGAGTCCTCAAGGGCAAAAAGGTCAATTTTCCCAACCCTATATAAGCCACAAATATGTAATTCAGCCCTATTTCACATAAATTATAGTGGTTTCTCTCTCAAATCCATCAAGAACAAGCTTAGGGTTTCTAATTGAGGATCCAATTTTAAGAATTTCATCATTTATTTTCAAGAATCTTCCATGCCGCGTCGCATGTAGTGTCGGTACCCAATTTTTAGTCATTAAATGACCGAGTCCTCAAGGGCAAAAAGGTTAATTTTCCCACCCCTATATAAGTCACAAACATGTAATTCAACCCTATTTCACCTAAATTATAGTGTTTTCTCTCTTAAATCCATCAAGAACAAGCTTAGAGTTTCCAATTGAGGATCTAATTTAAGAATTTCACCATTTGTTTTCAAGAATCTTCCATCAAAGGTATGCATAGTGTTGATTTATGGATTCCTTTCATCCATAAAGCTCAAACACCCTATTTTAAATTATAAATCATGATGTTTATGTTGTGGGTTGTTTTGTAACCATGTTTATCTTGTTGTACTATTCCCAAGTTTGAATCTTTACGTGTTTTTCATGAAACTACGTTAGCATGCAAGTTGAACTCCATGAATGGAGTTGTTCATTATATGTAATTTGATAATTGTACCTATACCCTAAGTTGTGCATGTAAGGTGTTTGATAAAATGCCTAAGAGGATAGAAATTGTGTATTATAGCTCAATTGTAACCCATATGATAAATGCATGTCTTACCCTTATGTTCAAATGACTCCCATGCTATTGATGTGCAATATAGATATTTGTTGGAAAGTTCATGATGTTAGAGTATGAAATTATGATAATTATTATATTCATTCCTATCATGTACAAGTTTATGATAACCATATGCTTCATGAAATCCCCAACTTATTATATTGTGGATTGTTGATGTTGGTCATATATTCAAGAAAGTTATGCCTTGTCAGTTTCCTTCTATCGAGTCCTGGGGGTACTTGTACCCGACAAATTAGCTGTGTGCCTAGTACCAGTGTCATGTTTTCACGATACTCTCAGTCAAGCCATGGTCAAGAGAACTCAGTCAGTCATGTGACTCAAGAAAGCTCAGTAATTTAGTAATCGGAGTAGTATTCCGCCAGTCAACGGAACTCAGTTAACTCAGTACAATTCAAATCAATTAATCATGATCAGTGTCTATTCATATGGGAGTAGAATTTATCCCTTAGTGAACCCAAGGATGGGAACGTACCTTCCAGTAGAGGGTGTGATTCTTAGAAGCCGTCCTTGTGTTCCAGAACAACGTAGCCAGCGAAGGTTGAGATATCTAACCTGCTAGTTGAGGGCTGATGAGGTGTCTTACATGAAATTTGAGGGTTTACATCATTCTAATTTGAGTACCTGCCATATGAGGGTCACTTACAACTTGTACTTACCGGTGGTGCGGTTTTGATACCCTTCTAATTAGGGTTACAGATTGGACCCCGACTCAGCTATATTTCTTTATTTAGGGAATGTCAGTTACATAACTACTTCCTACAGTTACAGTTTTAGTCTCAGCAATAGAACTCAGATTGTACTACAGAATTCAGGACTGTTTGATACAGTTATCTCAGAATAGTATGAAACTCAGCTAATTCTATCAGAACCTTGACTGTCAGGTACAGTCGCTCAGTATCAGTTATCAGTAACTCATGTTATCAGTATTCAAACTCAGTAGTTAGTATCATCATGAATTCTATAACAGTTATTTATTCATTCATGTATTTTCAAATTCATGTTATATAGTCAGTTAGTATTGTTCATGCATTTTAACCCTCTGCATTCAGCCTACCTCATATGCATACCAATATATTCAATTGTAATGATGCATTTTCTCTATGGTGTTTTTACCATAAGATCAGAAGCACGAGCACCAAAGCATCAGTAATATTCCAGTCTCAACAGTCAGAGTTAGTAGTGAGTTCTTATCCTTCGACAACATGATCAATACTTTATTATTTCATTACTTAGTTTATCTCAGTAGTTTGAGTTAGTTGGGGACATGTCCCATCAACTCTTTATTTAGACAGTTCAACCAGTTAGAGGCTTTTCAGACTACAGTATGTTCAGACAGTTTATTTTAGTTCATGTTTTGGTATTGATATACCATACTCTCAGATATTATATTTTATCTATTTTGAACCTTACAACATGTTTTAGTCTATTATTTCTGCATTTTTACATGATGTTATACAATATACAGGTACACATATCAGTCATGGGTTAGCTTGTAGTCCTTCGGGGTCATGAGTATCGTGTAGAATTCTGAGTACTAGATTTGGGGAATTAAAAACTTGGTATCAGAGCCTAAGATTCAATAGTGTCCTAGGAAGTCTGAAAGCCACATCTAGTAGAGTCTTGTACATGGGTGTGTTGCGTACCACACTTTTGTGCAAGAGGCTATGAGATTTTTAGGATCAGTTTCCCATTTTTCAGTATTCATGTCATGCCGGTGAGCATAATCTCTAGTTAATCTCTCAGTTTAATCCTTTTCTCTTCCATTTATAGAACATGCCTCCCAATAAGAGGACTGGAAATTAGTCAGCCCCTCAGCCCGAAGATTCTTTGAGCGAGCATGTCTCTCATGCAGAGTTTAGAGCTGCATTTACTACGCTTACTCAGTCAGTTGCTACTCAGAATGAATGATCAACTGTCATTTTGTCCAATCCAGTGGCTAATTCAGCTGCAGACAGGATTTGGGATTTCACCTGAATGAATCCTTCATCTTTTTTCAGGTCTAGGACAGACGAGGACCCTCAAGAATTCCTTGACCAGGTTCAGAATGTTACAAACATCATAGGGGTGTCAGCTGTTGAGAGTGCTGAGCTAGCTGCTTATCAATTGCAGGACGTTACTCATACTTGGTTGAAGTAGTGGAAGTCAAAGAGGTCAGTTGATGCAATATCCATAGAATAAGAGGAGTTTGTCACCGAATTCTTAGATAGATTATTTACCCTAGAGCTGAGAGAAGCTAAGGTATTAGAATTTATCAACCTCAGGAAGGGAAACATGATGGTGAAAGAGTATTCTCTTAAGTTTACTCAATTAGCCAGATATGCTCCTTATGTGGTTGCAGATAGCAAGGCCAAGATGAGTAAGTTTATTTTTGGATTGAACGATAGTTTGGTAAATGAGTGCAGGTCCATGATATTGAATAGTAACATGAACATAGCCAAGCTTATGACTCATGCTCAGCAGATATAAGAGTAAAATATTTAGATGAGGGAGAAGTAGAATAAGAGAGCAAGGACAGGTAGTTTTAACTTTGCTCAGCCTAAGTTAGAGGGAGGAAACTGTTTTCAATTTCATCCTAAGTCATCAGTTCCATCTCCTTCTTCAACTAGTGCTCCATCTCCTAAGTTCAAGGATGGTAATAGAGATAGGGCGCTAGGATCTAAGTCTAAGGGCAACATTAGCAATGCCCGAACTAATACTTTTTGTCAGACTTGTGGAAAACACTATCAGGGTATTTATAGAGCTGGCAACGATATTTGTATTAGATCTAGCAAACCAATCCACAATGTCAGAGATTGTCCTCAGATAGGTTCCCAGAGTCAGTAGAACCATTCCTCAGCTCAGTCCAGTCGCCCAAATCAGCAAGGTGCTACTTCTAGTGCTAATAGTGGGAAGCACCCAAACAGACTTTATGTTCTCCATTCCTGATAAGATCAGGAAAATTCCCCTGATGTGGTTACTGGTATGTTACAGATTTTTCACGTTCATGTTTATGCTTTCCTAGATCCAGGAGCTTTCTTGTTTTTCGTTACTCTTTATGTAGCAGTTGATTTTAGAGTCAGTCCTGAGATTCTAGCAGAGTCCTTCTCACTCTCTACCCAGTGGGTAAAACCATCATATCCCAATGGGTATACAGGAACTGTTTGGTTATGATATTTCAGAAAGTCACCTCAGCAAATTTAGTTGAATTAGAGATGACTGATTTTGATGTCATTCTCAGCATGGATTGGCTTTATTCCTTCTATGCCAAAGTCGACTGTAGAAGCAGAATTTTCCAATTTTAGTTTCCGAATAAACCTGTTTTGGAGTGGAGGGGTAATACTTCACCTCTTAGAGGTCAGCTTATTTACTACCTTCGTGCACAAAAAAATAATATCTAAGGGATGTGTCTATCACCTTGTTCATATTAAGGACTCTAGTTCTGAAACTTCTAGGCTTGAATTAGTCCTAGTCGTGAATAAATATTCAGATGTCTTTCCCGAAGATCTTCCAGGAATTCCTCCCGAAAGAGAAATAGACTTCAACATTGATCTTCTTCCAGATACTCAGCCTATATTTATTCCGCCATACAGAATGGCACTAGCAGAGCTCAAAGAATTAAGAGAAAAGTTGAAGGACCTCTTATATAAGGGATTCATCATACCCAGTGTTTCCTCGTGGGGTGCACCAGTCTTATTCGTGCAAAAGAAAAATAGTTCTCTCAGAATGTGCATTGATTACCGATATCTCAATAAAGTCACGATCAAGAACAAGTATCCACTTCCCATAATTGATGACTTATTTGACCAATTTCAGGGTGCCAGCTATTTCTCAAAGATAGACCTCAGATCAGGCTATCATCTGCTCAGATTCAGAGAATATGTCATTCTGAAAATAGCCATCCATACTCGGTATGGTCACTTTAAATTCCTAGTCATGTCCTTTGGTTTTACCAACACCCCAACATCTTTCATTGACTTGATGAACCGTGTGTTGAAGCAGTACTTGGATATGTTCATCTTAGTCTTCATAGATGATATCCTTGTCTATTCTCATAGTGAGCGTGATTATGCAGACCATCTCAGACTCGTGCTTCAGACTCTCAGACATCATTAGTTATTTACCAAATTCAGTAAGTGCGAATTTTGGCTAAGGTCAATAACATTCCTTCTTTATATTGTTTCCAGTGATGGCATTAGGGTTGATCCTCAAAAGATCGAAGTAGTAAAAAACTGGCCCAGACCTGTCTCTCCATCAGATATCAAGAGTTTCTTAAGTTTGGATGGCTATTATAGATGGTTTATTGAGGGATTCTCTTCTATTGCATCCTCTATATCCATATTGACTTAGAAGAAAGTTAAGTTTCAGTGGTTTGATCCTTGCAAGAAAAGTTTTCAGGAGTTGAAGACTTGACTTACCTCTACTCCAATCTAAGATCTTCTAGATGGTTTAAATAGTTTTGTGGTATACTGTGATGCCTCCATATTAGGTTTGGTTTGTGTCATCATGCAACATAGTAAGGTCATAGTCTATGCCTCCAGACAACTTAAATCTGATGAGAAGAATTATCCGACTCATGATCTTGAGTTAGCAGCCATAGTATTTGCCTTAAAGATTTGGAGGCACTACTTGTATGGGGTGCATGTAGATGTGTTCACAGATCATAAGAGCCTTCAGTATGTCTTTTCTCACAAAGATGTTAATCTTCATCAGAAAAGGTGGTTAGAGCTCTTAAAAATTTACGACATGGGTGTCTTTATCATCCGGGCAAGGCCAATTTAGTGGCCGATGCTCTCAGTAGATTGTCTATGTATAGTGTTGCTCATGTTGAGAGAAGTTAGAAAAAGGTAGCCCAGGAAGTTCATCAGCTTGCCCGACTAGGTGTCCGCCTAGTTGATTCAGCAGAGGGTAATATATGGGTTCAGAGTGGTTTAGAATCATCTCTAGTTTTCGAGGTAAAATAAAATTAGGATAGAGATCCCAGTCTTGTCAAGTTGAAAGAGTCACTTAAGGATTAGAAAGTAGAGGTTTTCTCCCAAGGGGGAGATAGTGTTTTGCGTTGTCAGTGTTGTCTTTATGTGCCAGGTGTAGATGACTTGAGGCAACGAATTCTTGCAGAAGCGCATGGTGCGCACTACTATATTCATCCAGGGGCTACTAAGATGTATCGTGACTTGCGAGAGATTTATTAGTGGAGTGGGATGAAGAGAGATATTGCAGAGTTTGTGGCTAAGTGCTCTACATGTTAGAAGGTTAAGATAGAGCATCAGAAACTTAGTGGGTCCTTGCAGGAGTTCAATATTCTTACTTGGAAGTAGGAAGAAGTGAACACGGACTTCGTGATGGGTTTTCGTTGTACTCGTCATCATCATGATTCAGTTTGGGTCATTATAGACAGGATAATCAAATTAACTTATTTTTTCCAGTCCATACTTCTTATTCGGTCGAGGATTACGCCATACTCTACATCAGAGAGTTCGTCAAATTGCATGGTGTTCCATTATTTATTATCTCAGATAGAGGTACCCAGTTCACCTCTTATTTCTGGAAAGCATTCCAAAAGGGTCTTGGTACTCAAGTTTATCTCAGTATAACCTTCCATCCTTAAATAGATGGTTAAGCAGAAAGGACCATCCAGACTTTAGAAGATATACAAAGGGCGTGTAAAATTGATTTCACGGGTAGTTGGGATGACCACTTGCCTTTGATTGAGTTTTCATACAACAACAGCTATCATTTTAGTATTCGGATGGCTCCATTCGAAACTCTCTATAGTAGGAGATATAGATCTCCAATCGGTTGGTTCAAAGTTAGTGAGGATACAGTCCTAGGGCCTGACTTAGTATTTGATGCCTTAGAAAAAGTCTAGTTGATTAGAGAAAGACTTCGAGCTGCTCAGAGTCGACAGAAGTCTTATGTAGATGTGCGTAGAAAGGATATCGAGTTTGATATTGGTGATTATGTCTATCTAAAAATCTCTCCCATGAAGAAAGTGAAGCGTTTCGGCAAGAAGGCAAAGCTCAGTCCCTTCAGAATTCTCAGTCGCTTCAGCAAAGTAGCTTATGGGCATGAATTGCCTTCAGATCTAGCCTCAGTTCATCCAGTCTTCCATGTCTCTTTGCTCAAGAAATGCATAGGTAACCCAACAGTTGTAGTCCCTATTCAGAGTAAAGATGTTCTGAATAGCCTCTCTTATGAAGAGATTCCAGTCAAAATTCTTTACTATCAGACTCGTAGACTAAGGAACAAAGAAGTCCCTCTAGTCAAAGTTCTTTGGCGGAATCAGTCCATTGAGGGAGTTACTTGGGAAGCAGAAGAAGACATGTGAACCAAGTACCCTCACCTCTTCTCTGCGAACTCAAATCTATATCAAGGTAACAGTTCTCCTTAAGCTTTTAAGTTTCATATTCAGATTTCAGTTACAACTTGGTATCCAGTTCATGTTTAGAATTCCATCATAAACTTGGTATTAAATACCATTGCATATTGAGTCATGCATTCATGTATCAATTCAGGAAAATAATAATGCATCAGATATGCATTCTCACTGTGAGAAACTCAGTTCATCAGAACACTCAGTCATGAATTCATGAATCAGTTATACATGCATCAGATATGTATGCTCAGTATAGTGTATTCAGTTATCATTCATGTCAGTCATGGAATCATGTTTCAGTTCCTCATGTTTAGTATGTACGTCCGTTTATCTCTTTCCTCTCTCGGTCGGTCTTATTCGAGGATGAATATTCTCAAGGGGGAGATACTATAAGACCCCGTGAAACTTCTAAGCTTAATTCAGTCCTTTAAGCTTGTCAAGGGGTCCCAGACTTAGAAAATTCTAACCAAGTTCTCAAACTTAGCCTATTTTAGACTTCGAAAGTTGGCAATATTATCTCGCCATCTTAATATCCTTTTATGACCTGTATTTTTATTAATTCATATCAGGAAGGTCAATAGGTGTTTCCGGACGAGTTTCAGATTTTTCAGAACACGTTTAGATCATGTTTGGAGTCCCAAAATAGTGGACCTACACGTTGTTAGCGCGCTGCATCGCCAATCGCGTTGGTCAACATTTGTGCAAGCTGCCAGAGCCTAAAATTCTAAGGCTCGATGTGATCATGGCGCGATATGTCGAGTATCGCATCCCAGCCATTAACGTGCCGCGTCGCATGTAGTGTCGGTACCAAGTTTTTACTCATTAAATGACCGCATCCTCAAGGGCAAAAGGGTCAATTTTCCCACCCCTATATAAGTCACAAACATGTAATTCAACCCTATTTCACCTAAATTATAGTGGTTTCTCTCTTAAATCCATCAAGAACAAGCTTAGAGTTTCCAATTGAGGATCTAATTTAAGAATTTCACCATTTGTTTTCAAGAATCTTCCATCAAAGGTATGCATAGTGTTGATTTATGGATTCCTTTCATCCATAAATCTCAACAACCCTATTTTAAATTATAAATCATGATGTTTATGTTGTGGGTTGTTTTGTAACCATGTTTATCTTGTTGTACTATTCCCAAGTTGGAATCTTTACGTGTTTTTCATGAAACTACGTTAGCATGCAAGTTGAACTCCATGAATGGAGTTGTTCATTATATGTAATTTGATAATTGTACCTATACCCTAAGTTGTGCATGTAAGGTGTTTGATAAAATGCCTAAGAGGATAGAAATTGTGTATTATAGCTCAATTGTAACCCATATGATAAATGCATGTCTTACCTTTATGTTCAAATGACTCCCATGCTATTGATGTGCAATGTAGATATTTGTTGGAAAGTTCAGGATGTTAGAGTATGAAATTATGATATTTATTATATGCATTCCTATCATGTACAAGTTTATGATAACCATATGCTTCATGAAATCCCCAACTTATTATATTGTGGATTGTTGATGTTGGTCATATATTCAAGAAAGTTATGCCTTGTCAGTTTCCTTCTATCGAGTCCTGGGGGTACTTGTACCCGACAAATTAGCTGTGTGCCTAGAGCCAGTGTCATGTTTTCACGATACTCTCAGTCAAGCCATGGTTAAGAGAACTCAGTCAGTCATGTGACTCAAGAAAGCTCAGTAATTTAGTAATCGGAGTAGTATTCCGCCAGTCAACGGAACTCAGTTAACTCAGTACAATTCAGATCAATTAATCATGTTCAGTGTCTATTCATATGGGAGTAGAATTTAGCCCTTAGTGAACCCAAGGATGGGAACTTACCTGCCAGTAGAGGGTGTGATTCTTAGAAGCCGTCCTTGTGTTCCAGAACTACGTAGCCAGCGAAGGTTGAGATATCTAACCTGCTAGTTGAGGGCTGATGAGGTGTCTTACATGAAAGTTGAGGGTTTACATCATTCTAATTTGAGTACCTGCCAGTTGAGGGTCACTCACAACTTGTACTTACCGGTGGTGCAGTTTTGATACCCTTCTAATTAGGGTTACAGATTGGACCCCGACTCAGCTATATTTCTTTATTTAGGGAATGTCAGTTACATAACTACTTCCTACAGTTACAGTTTCAGTCTCAGCAATAGAACTCAGATTGTACTACAGAATTCAGGACTGTTTGATACAGTTATCTCAGAATAGTATGAAACTCAGCTAATTCTATCAGAACCTTGACTGTTAGGTACAGTCGCTCAGTACCAGTTATCAGTAACTCATGTTATCAGTATTCAAACTCAGTAGTTAGTATCATCATGAATTCTATTACAGTTATTTATTCATTCATGTATTTTCAAATTCATGTTATATAGTCAGTTAGTATTGTTCATGCATTTTAACCCTCTGCATTAAGCCTACCTCACATGCATACCAATATATTCAATCATAATGATGTATTTTCTCTATGGTGTTTTTACCATAGGTTCAGAAGCACGAGCTCCAGAGCATCAGTAATATTCCAGTCTCAACAGTCAGAGTTAGCAGTGAGTTCTTATCCTTCGACAAGATGATCATTACTTTATTATTTCATTACTTAGTTTATCTCAGTAGTTTGAGTTAGTTGGGGACATGTCCCATCAACTCCTTATTTAGATAGTTCAACCAGTTAGAGGATTTTCAGACTACCATATGTTCAGACAGTTTATTTTAGTTAATGTTTTGGTATTGATATACCATACTCTCAGATATTATATTTTATCTATTTTGAACCTTACAACATGTTTTAGTCTATTATTTCTTCATTTTTACATGATGTTATACAATATACAGGTACACATATCAGTCATGGGTTAGCTTGTGGTCCTTCGGGGTCATGAGTATCGTGTAGAATTCTGAGTACCAGATTTGGGGCATTAAAAACTTGGTATCAGAGCCTAAGATTAAATATTGTCCTAGGAAGTCTGAAAGCCACATCTAGTAGAGTCTTGTACATGGGTGTGTTGCGTACCACACTTTTGTGGAAGAGGCAATGAGATGTTTAAGATCAGTTTCCCATTTTTCAGTATTCATGTCATGCCAGTGAGCATAATCTCAAGTTAATCTCTCAGTTTAATACTTTTCTCTTCCATTTATAGAACATGCCTCCCAATAAGAGGACTGGAAATTAGTCAGCCCCTCAGCCCGAAGATTCTTTGAGCGAGCATGTCTCTCATGCAGAGTTCAGAGCTGCATTTACTACTCTTACTCAGTCAGTTGCTACTCAGAATGAATGAGCAACTGTCATTTCGGCCAATCCAGTGGCTAATTGAGCTGCAGTCAGGATTCGGGATTTTACCTGAATGAATCCTTCATCTTTTTTCAGGTCTAGGATAGACGAGGACCCTCAAGAATTCCTTGACCAGGTTCAGAATGTTACAAACATCATAGGGGTGTCAGCTGTTGAGAGTGCTGAGCTAGCTGCTTATCAGTTGCAGGACGTTACTCATACTTGGTTGAAGTAGTGGAAGTCAAAGAGATCAGTTGATGCAATATCCATACAATAAGAGGAGTTTGTCACCGAATTCTTAGATAGATTATTTACCCTAGAGCTGAGAGAAGCTAAGGTATTAGAATTTATCAACCTCAGGAAGGGAAACATGATGGTGAAAGAGTATTCTCTTAAGTTTACTCAATTAGCCAGATATGCTCCTTATGTGGTTGCAGATACCAAGGCCAAGATGAGTAAGTTTTTTTTTGGGGTGAACGATAGTGTGGTAAATAAGTGCAGGTCCGTGATATTGAATAGTGACATGAACATAGCCAGGATTATGACTCATGCTCAATAGATATAAGAGCAAAATATTAAGATGAGGGAGAAGTACAATAAGAGAGCAAGGACAGGTAGTTTTAACTTTGCTCAAGCCTAAGTTAGAGGGAGGAAACCGTTTTCAATTTCATCCTAAGTCATCAGTTCCATCTCCTTCTTCAACCAGTGCTCCATCTCCTAAGTTCAAGGATGGTAATAAAGATAGGGAGCTAGGATCTAAGTCTCACGGCAACATTAGCAATGCTCAAACTAATACTTTTTGTCAGACTTGCGGAAAACACTATCAGGGTATTTATAGAGCTGGCAGCGATATTTGTTTTAGATCTAGAAAACCAATCCACAAAGTCAGAGATTGTCCTCAGATAGGTTTCCAGAGTCAGTAGAACCATTCCTCAGCTCAGTTCGGTCGCCCAAATCAGCAAGGTGCTACTTCTAGTGCTACTACTGGGAAGCGCCCAAACAGACTTTATGCTCTCCAGTCCTGATAAGATCAGGAAAATTCCCCTGATGTGGTTACTGGTATGTTACAGATTTTTCACTTTCATGTTTATGCTTTGCTAGATCTAGGAGCTTTCTTGTTTTTCGTTACTCTTTATGTAGCAGTTGATTTTAGAGTCAGTCCTGAGATTCTAGCAGAGTCCTTCTCACTCTCTACCCAGTGGGTAAAACCATCATATCCCAATGGGTATACAGGAACTGTTTGGTTATGATATTTCAGAAAGTCACCTCAGCAAATTTAGTTGAATTAGAGATGACTGATTTTGATGTCATTCTCAGCATGGATTGGCTTCATTCTTTCTATGCCACAGTTGACTGTAGAAGCAAATTTTTCCAGTTTTAGTTTCCGTATAAACCTGTCTTGGAGTGGAGGGGTTATACTTCACCTTTTAGAGGTCAACTTGTTTTCTACCTTCGGGCATAAAAAAATAATATCTAAGGGATGTGTCTATCACCTTGTTCATGTTAAGGACTCTAGTTCAGAAACTTCTAGCCTTGAATTAGTCCTAGTCGTGAATAAATATTCAGTTGTCTTTCCCGAAGATCATCCAGGAATTCCTCCCGAAAGAGAAATAGACTTCAACATTGATCTTTTTCCAGATACTCAGCCTATATTTATTCCGCCATACAGAATGGCACTAGCAGAGCTCAAAGAATTAAGAGAACAGTTGAAGGACCTCTTATATAAGGGATTCATCATACCCAGTGTTTCCTCGTGGGGTGCACCAGTCTTATTCGTGCAAAAGAAAAATAGTTCTCTCAGAATGTGCATTGATTACTGATATCTCAATAAAGTCACGATCAAGAACAAGTATCCACTTCCCAGAATTGATGACTTATTTGACCAACTTCAGGGTGCCAGCTATTTCTCAAAGATAGACCTCAGATCAGGCTATCATCTGCTCAGATTCAGAGAATATGACATTCTGAAAATAGTCTTCCATACTTGGTATGGTCACTTTAAATTCCTAGTCATGTCCTTTGGTTTTACCAACACCCCAGCATCTTTCATTGACTTGATGAACCGTGTGTTCAAGCAGTACTTGGATATGTTCATCTTAGTCTTCATAGATGATATCCTTGTCTATTCTCATAGTGAGCGTGATCATGCAGAACATCTTAGAATTGTGCTTCATACTCTCAGAGATCATTAGTTGTTTGCCAAATTCAGTAAGTGCAAATTTTGGCTAAGGTCAATAGAATTCCTTCTTTATATTGTTTCCAGTGATGGCATTAGGGTTGACCCTTAAAAGACCGAAGTAGTAAAAAACTGGCCCAGACCTGTCTCTCCATCAGATATCAGGAGTTTCTTAAGTTTGGATGGCTATTACAGATGGTTTATCGAGGGATTCTCTTCTATTGCATCCTCTATATCCATATTGACTTAGAATAAAGTTAAGTTTCAGTGGTTTGATCCTTGCAAGAAAAGTTTTCAGGAGTTGAAGACTTGACTTACCTCTACTCCAATCTTAGATCTTCTAGATGGTTTAAATAGTTTTGTGGTATACTGTGATGCCTCCATATTAGGTTTGGTTTGTGTCATCATGCAACATGGTAAGGTCATAGTCTATGCCTCCAGACATCTTAAATCTGATGAGAAGAATTATCCGACTCATGATCTTGAGTTAGCAGCCATAATATTTGCCTAAAAGATTTGGAGGCATTACTTGTATGGGGTGCATTTAGATGTGTTCATAGATCATAAGATCCTTCAGTATGTCTTTTCTCACAAAGATCTCTATCTTCATCAGAAAAGGTGGTTAGAGATCTTAAAAATTTACGACATGGGTGTCTTTATCATCCGGTCAAGGCCAATGTAGTGGCCGACGCTCTCAGTAGATTGTCTATGAATAGTGTTGCTCATGTTGAGAGAAGTTAGAAAAAGTTAGCCCAAGAAGTTCATCAGCTTGCCCGACTAGGTGTCCGCCTAGTTGATTCAGCAGAGGGTAATATATGGGTTCAGAGTGGTTTAGAATCATCTCTAGTTTTCGAGGTAAAATAAAATTAGGATAGAGATCCCAGTCTTGTCAAGTTGAAAGAGTCAGTCAAGGATTAGAAAGTAGAGGTTTTCTCCCAAGGGGGAGATAGTGTTTTGCGTTGTCAGGGTTGTCTTTGTGTGCCAGGTGTAGATGACTTGAGGCAATGAATTCTTGCAGAAGCGCATGGTGCACACTACTATATTCATCCGGGGGCTACTAAGATGTATCGTGACTTGCGAGAGATCTATTGGTGGAGTGGGATGAAGTGAGATATTGCAGAGTTTGTGGCTAAGTGGTCTACATGTTAGCAGGTTAAGATAGAGCATAAGAAACTTAGTGGGTCCTTGCAGGAGTTCAATATTCCTACTTGGAAGTAGGATGAAGTGAACATGGACTTCGTGATGGGTTTTCGTCGTACTCGTCAGCATCATGATTCAGTTTGGGTCATTATAGACAGGATAACTAAATTAACTTATTTTTTCCAGTCCATACTTCTTATTCGGTCGAGGATTACGCCAAACTCTACATCAGAGAGTTGGTCAAATTGCACGGTGTTCCATTATTTATTATCTCAGATAGAGGTACCCAGTTCACCTCTTATTTCTGGAAAGCATTCCAAAAGGGTCTTGGTACCCAAGTTTATCTCAGTATAACCTTCCATCCTTAGATAGATGGCCAAGTAGAAAGGACCATCCAGAATTTAGAAGATATACAAAGGGCGAGTAAAATTTATTTCACGGGTAGTTGGGATGACCACTTGCCTTTGATTGAGTTTTCATACAACAACAGCTATCATTTCAGTATTCGGATGGCTCCATTCGAAACTCTCTATAGTAGGATATATAGATCTCCAATTGGTTGGTTCAAAGTTAGTGAGGCTACAGTACTAGGGCCTGACTGAGTATATGATGCCTTAGAAAAAGTCTAGTTGATTAGAGAAAGACTTCGAGCTGCTCAGAGTCGACAGAAGTCTTATGCAGATGTGCGTAGAAAGGATATCGAGTTTGAGATTGGTGATTATGTCTATCAAAAAATCTCTCCCATGAAGAAAGTGAAGCGGTTCGGCATGAAGGCAAAGCTCAGTCCCTGATATGTCAGTCCCTTCAGAATTCTCAGTCGCTTTAGCAAGGTAGCTTATGGGAATGAATTGCCTTCAGATCTAGCCTCAGTTCATCCAGTCTTCTATGTCTCTTTGCTCAAGAAGTGCATAGGTGACCCAACAGTTGTAGTCCCTATTCAGAGTAAAGATGTTCTGAATAGCCTCTCTTATGAAGAGATTCCTGTTGAAATTCTTGACTATTAGACTCGTAGACTAAGGAACAATGAAGTCCCTCTAGTCAAAGTTCTTTGGTGGAATCAGTCCGTTGAGGGAGCTACTTGGGAAGCAGAAGCAGACATGCGAACCAAGTACCCTCACCTCTTCTCTGCGAACTCAGATCTATATCAAGGTAACAGTTCTTCTTAAGCTTTTAAGTTTCATGTTCAGATTTCAGTTACAACTTGGTATCCAGTTCATGTTTAGATTTCCATCATAAACTTGGTATTAAATACCATTGCATATTCAGTCATGCATTCATGTATCAATTCAGTCAAATAATCATGCATCAGATATGCATTCTCACTGTGAGAAACTCAGTTCATCAGAACACTCAGTCATGAATTCATGAATCAGTTATACATGCATCAGATATGCATGCTCAGTATAGTGTATTCAGTTATCATTCATGTCAGTCATGGAATCATGTTTCAGTTACTCATGTTTAGTATGTACGTCAGTTTATCTCTTCTCCTCTCTCAGTCGGTCTTATTCGAGGATGAATATTCTCAAGGGGGAGATATTATAAGACCCCGTGAAACTTCTAAGCTTAATTCAGTCCTTTAAGCTTGTCAAGGGGTCCCAGACTTAGAAAATTCTAACCAAGTTCTCAAACATAGCCTATTTTAGCCTTCGAAAGTTGGCAATCTTATCTCGCCATCTTAATATCCTTTTATTACCTGCATTTTTATTAATTCATATCAGGAAGGTAAATAGGTGTTTCCGGACGAGTTTCAGATTTTTCAGAACACGTTTAGATCATGTTCGGAGTCCCAAAATAGTGGACCAACGCGATCTTAGCGCGCCGCATCGCCAATCGCGTTGGTCAACATTTGTGCAGGCTGCCAGAGCCTAAAATTCTAAGGCTCGATGTGATCATGGCGCGACATATCGAGTATCGCATCGCAGCCATTAACGTGCCGCATCGCATGTAGTATTGGTACCCAGTTTTTACTCATTAAATGACCGCAACCTCAAGGGCAAAAGGGTCAATTTTCCCACCCCTATATAAGTCACAAACATGTAATTCAACCCTATTTTACCTAAATTATAGTGGTTTCTCTCTTAAATCCATCAAGAACAAGCTTAGAGTTTCCAATTGAGGATCTAATTTAAGAATTTCACCATTTGTTTTCAAGAATCTTCCATCAAAGGTATGCATAGTGTTGATTTATGGATTCCTTTTATCCATAAAGCTCAACAACCCTATTTCAAATTATAAATCATGATGTTTATGTTGTGGGTTATTTTGTAACCATGTTTATCTTGTTGTACTATTCCCAAGTTGGAATCTTTACGTGTTTTTCATGAAACTACGTTAGCATGAATGTTGAAATCCATGAATGGAGTTGTTCATTATATGTAATTTGATAATTGTACCTATACCCTAAGTTGTGCATGTAAGGTGTTTGATAAAATGCCTAAGAGGATAGAAATTGTGTATTATAGCTCAATTGTAACCCATATGATAAATGCATGTCTTACCCTTATGTTCAAATGACTCCCATGATATTGATGTGCAATGTAGATATTTGTTGGAAAGTTCATGATGTTAGAGTATGAAATTATGATATTTATTATATGCATTCCTATCATGTACAAGTTTATGATAACCATATGCTTCATGAAATCCCCAACTTATTATATTGTGGATTGTTGATGTTGGTCATATATTCAAGAAAGTTATGCCTTGTCAGTTTCCTTCTATCGAGTCCTGGGGGTACTTGTACCCGACAAATTAGTTGTGTGCCTAGAGCCAGTGTCATGTTTTCAAGATACTCTCAGTCAAGCCATGGTCAAGAGAACTCAGTCAGTTATGTGACTCAAGAAAGCTCAGTAATTTAGTAATCCCAGTAGCATTCCGTCAGTCAACGGAACTCAGTTAACTCAGTACAGTTCAGATCAATTAATCATGTTCAGTGTCTATTCATATGAGAGTAGGATTTAGCCCCGATTTAACCCAAAGATGGGAACTTACCTGCCAGTAGAGGGTGTGATTCTTAGAAGCAATCCTTGCATTGTAAAACTATATAGCCAGCGTAGGTTGATAAATCTAACCTGCCAGTTGAGGGTTGATAAGGTGGCTTACCTGTCAGTTGAGGGTTCCCACCGTTCTCATTTGAGTACCTTCCAGTTGAGGGTCACTCACAACTTGTCGTTACCGGTGGCGCGATATTGACACCCTTCCAATTGGGGTTATAGGCTGGATCCCAACTCAGCTATATTGCTTTATTTGGGGCATGTCAGTTAGATAACTACTTCCCATAGTTACAGTTTCAGTATCAGTATCAATAATAGAACTCATATAGTTCTACAGAATTTAGGACTGTCAGATATAGTTAACTAAAAATAGTACGGAACTTAGCTAGTTCCATTAGAACCTAGACTGTTAGGTACATTCGCTCAGTATCTATTATCAGTAACTCATGTTATCAATATTCAGACTTAGTAGTCAGTATAATCACGAACTCAGATACAGTCATATGTTCATGCATGTATTCTCACGTTCATGTTATATTGTCAGTTAGTATTGTTCATTCATTTTAACCCTCGGCATTCAGCCTACCTCACATGCATACCAATACATTCAATCATACTGGTGCATTCGCGCTATGGTGTTTTATACCATAGGTTCAGAATCATGAGCTCCAGAGCATCAGTAGCATTCCTGTCTCAGCAGTCAGTGTTAGCAGTAAGTCCTCATCCTTCGAGGACATGATCATTAATTTATTATTTCATTACTTAGTTTATCTCAGTAGTTAGAGTTAGTTGGAGACATGTCCCATAAACTCCTTATTTAGACAGTTCAGTCAGTTAGAGGCTTTTCAGACTACAGTATGTTTAGACAGTTTATTTCAGTTTATGTTTTTGTATTGATATACCGTACTCTCAGATATTATGTTTTATCCATTTTGAACCTTACGTCATGTTTCAGTCTATTATTTCTACATTTTTACATGATGTTATATAATATACAGGTACAGATATCAGTCATGGGTTGGCTTGTGGTCCTTTGGGGTCATGAACACCGTGTAGCATTCCGGGTACCAGATTCGGGACGTTACAAGAAGCATAGCACAAATAAAGTCAATCCATCCCTAATATTACATTAAAGTACACCATATCAATCTTTATCAAGTCCACCAATGTCTCCCTATGAAAGATGGAAACCACACAACTCCTATAGAGTTTTCTAGAAATAATGGAATCAACTACCAAAGTAGACACATAAAGTATTACTAACCCTTAATCATACTATAAAGAGACAATAATAACATAGTTATCCCTTAAAAGGTCTCTAAACCTCAATTGTTTCAATCAATAACCACTAAACACAATCCATAAAGATGAAAAACCACAACAATATTCAAGACCTAATGTTAACTATCTGCAATATACTCTAACGGTATTCACAAGAAGCAAGACTGACCAGGATAAACAACAACAAAACTGTAATCAATTAAAGACTTTGGTATCCCTAGATATGCATGCTATTTCATTTAAGAGGGACCCCCAATCCTAAATAATACGCAAAAATACAAGAAAACAAGCATAGGGCATATAAATATTTCAGAGAAAGTCAAGATACATCTCAACTTGTCTTTAAAAAATTTTCAATCCAAAACTCGATCCAAAGCATCACCCAAAAACTCTGCTCCATTGAATCATTGCCAAACATGATCAATTTAAACAAGTGTGACATCTACAAGTCAAAAGGAGTCCAATCATACCCATATTGACTATATTTGTTCTAGGTCCAAAATCCGCTTTGAAATTCTTTCAAAAAGTACAAGGTTAAAACTAAGATTTTATTTTAGAAATAATTTCTGCATATCAATAAGAGTTATTATCTGAAAACCCATGCAAAAATAAAGTGAAATCGAACCTCAAATTCGAGAAAAACTAATTTTATAATATACTGTGTAAAATCCAAACTTTCAAGTTTAAAAGAGAGGGGATTCAAAGATGAAAACACAAATAAATCTATAGAAAATGATGGAATACTAGTTTAGAAGATCACCTAAAGTTTCAATCTTGAAAACTCACTTTAATCCTCTAAAAATGAGCTTAAAAGCTTTGAAACTAGTGGAATGGAATTTTGAATCACAACTTTGATTAGAAATTATGAAAAATGAAATGAATATCCTTGAAAATGAGAGAATTAAATTTAAAATCACATCACCAATGATTATACGTGAAAAATGTACCAATAATCATAAAAAACAGAGCTTCCTAGATCCTAAAATATCAAAAATATGAAATGGATTCAGTTTGGTCATAAACTCAGTGATTGCCACTAAAGAGGCATGATCAAAGGGTCAAACTACTGATAAAGTGGACAAATAATTTCTTTAGCGGGTCGGTCAGCCGCTAAAGCAGTCAACTAGTCACTAAAGCGGTCAAATGGTCAACTAGCCGCTAAAGCGGCTATACTAGTACCAACAATATCAGAAAGTTATTTTTGATCCTCAAAACTTATCCAGACTACTATGAACATGAATCAATCGTGAAAATTTAACATAAAAAATGTGTCATACCCAATAGAATCATTATATTTATGAATAGAGGTCATTTACAACAAATTAACCTCTAGACCCCTTTTAGTCTATTTAGCTAGTTCAAGTCTAAAAGGTCAAAATGAAACACAAAGGCTCGGACCCGAGCTAACTATGACACTAACTCAAAATCAACATTCTAAATCTAATGAAATTGACCAAATCGTTATTTGAAACTCGGATCATAAAATATTGATCGAAATCAAACTACTCCCTTTAAGGATGCTTAGAAGCACATTCATATAAAATACTTTCGAACGTATTGGGGACCATGACAATCATTTTCACAATTTGTAAATGAGATAAAGCAACCACGGGGAAGGAAAGAATGATTAAAATGTATGAAATTTGAAAAATAATAACGAGGTTCATTATGCTGATTGTAAGTGGAGATAATTTCCTAAATAGTCACTCAGGTTTTATGATTTTCCTTCAAATATCACTTTTCTTCTGTCTAGGCTACTAGTTTAGTGTATGTGCATTGCACGTATATCTCATGCCAATCAACAATACTATATACACATGAAGAATTACATTATTAAAAAGTAGTACTTGGTGTTAAAATAAATGTTATCCATTTCAAATGACATAATAAATGTTGTACCTCAAATATGTCATTGTTTGTTGTGTCTCACTTGATTTTTTTCACAAATATTTAGTTGGTTTATGTTCTTTTTCATCGTATTTGTTGTTTTATCATGATAAAGTCTTTATTGCCAACATTAATAATCTTCTACAATTACGAAAATTTAAATTTTATAACAATAAAAATAATGAATCTACAGAAATATGACTTTACTTTTCAATTCTAATGAGATTTGATCACAACGTTATGTTTCTATAAAGAAAAGGTGTAACAGCACATGCAAGAAAATAATTGCAAGAAATCTACCAATTCGCAACTAACGGTAACCAAATTATTTCTATGGCATATTTAATAATTATATAAGTGGAATAATAGTAATTTAGTTATTTGCAGCTAAAAACTAACCAAACTATATCTATTACACAATTTACCCAATTCTCCCTCCATGTCGTTATATTTGACAACTATACTAACTAAATGTATTTGCATAAGAAAGAATCGCAACTTAGGATATGAGTTTGATCATTATTGGAGCCATGTCTTTAGTTATTTGAGGTGAGATCCGCAACACAAATATGCTGGAGCATTTATGAATATGGCTAATAATGCCATAATTGCCACAATTAAAGAAAGCATCTTTCAAAAGGCAGCCTTAAAATGGACACAAATAGAGAAGATTCAATGTTTCTGCTTAAATCATATGGATATATCATTAGCTGTTTATTTATAGGAAAGATATGAAAAGCTTTAGGTGAGTATTCCTAACTGGCCAAACCAAAATGATGTACATAAGAAATTTTTAGTTGACATGAGAGAATTTTTGTAAGAGAACAAAATATGCTACTCCATATTTTGAGTAAATATCTAGCTAAATGGTAATAATAATCAATCTTTGGCATAATCCCACACGCGTCCTTATTAATAATATCGGTTACCATGTTAGCAGTATCTTGTTGAAAAATCACATATTTTTATTAAGACATTTATTTATAACGTCTTGATAATAGATCCTTTAGTTCTGTTCTTTTTTGAATCCTGCACATAACAAAATTTTTAGCATGTAGTGGATTTTACTTTAGTGTTTACTCCCTTCAATCACATTACCAAAAAAAATATAAGTAATAATTTCGAAAAATATAAATAGCAATTATAATTAACAACATTAGTATCACAAATAATCAACAAATGTCAGAAACTTCAAGTGGTAAGATTGTGGTTAAAGGTTCACCATAGTTAGAGATCCCTAAGACGGAAGATATAATGTCTTTCTTAGAGGAATATACAAAGGCATGAAATAAACTGTGCATAGGAGGACAAGACCTACCTTCACCATTGCATAAAAAATATTTATCTCCAAGGGTGCATAGTTATGTGGGATTTAAGGGAGCCATTAACAACATCCATCTCTTCTTTCTTAAATCGACAGTTTATTTTTAACACAAGTGAGATTTGTTTTAGTCATCAGTTGCAACAACCCCTATTTAATTATCAGAGTTTCCACGTCAATACAAAATGAACATAAAAATATAAAAATATGAATTTAGGGGTAATAGGACACCAATAAAGTTTAGGTGTGTCACTGAGATTTCATTTCAGATATAGGTTTGGGATACTTGTTCTTTATCACAAAAATTTAATACAAATTAAAATTTATCTCTTACTTTACATTTTAGCATTCCTTAATCATTAATTCTTCTAATGCTTCTCACTATGTATTTTCCTCTTACAATATACATTAGGACGTAATTATTAATTTTCCTAATACCTCAAGTCAAAACATTACGATGCAAATTAATAGAACAAAATTTTACACATATCTTTTCTAATTATAGTTTGCGTAACAGAGAAATAAATTAGCTTCATCAAGCATGTATCTAAATTTTAGTTTGCAAGTGAAAGCATTAAATTATGTATTGCATCTCTATTTATCGTAGTGTTTTTCCAATTCTATTGAGTCACTTTCACGATTATATCCAGGGACAAGTTATACAAATTTCTTCAACATAAAATAAAATAGATTCGTATTAAATAGAGAGACCTTTGTCAAAAGATTCAATTTAAATTGACACTTCTTTATTAAATGGTTTAATTGTTACTTTGATCTCAAATCACAATTCATCCCAATGAAGTTGGTAAAATATTACTTAATTGAGTTTAGGATCTTAAAACAAAAGGTTTTTAATTTCATACAAAATTTTGAAAACATCTTTTTGAAGTACAAAATAGATTTGGCCTAGTTATCATAATTCATATCCTTACAACCTTTGTTGATCAATCATAACAATAATATTACTACAGTGATGATACTATATCAACTAACATTGCTATACTCCCTTTTATGAAGTTATATCTAAATTTATCACTGAGACTATAATAAATAATAGATTTGAACCGATATAAGGGAATTATTCGGATGATACACACTCCTCACTTACAATCTTAAGATCACAAATTTGAATTACCAAGGGAGCAAAAATGATGGGAGCTTTTAGGAAGGAGTAAAAAATGGTTTGAACCCGTGCACTCACATATACCTGTAGACAGAGGGATTTGTTAGGAGGTAGTCTTCAACAACCATGAAAAGTTCCGTATAAATTACATCTTCTACTAAAATTGAAACACTTTCCATGATGCGCAGTCATAATAAAGCTAAAATTTAAAGTTTAGATCCTAAAATAACTTTAAGTTGTATAATAACAGGATACAGAATTAAATATTTAATAAATGAGTTCATAATTAAATTTTTAGATATATTTATTGAATAATCAATTAACAAATATGAACTCCTCTGTTGAATGGAGAAAACTCTGTGGCTAGTTCCCTACCGCTTAGTGTGCTGACAGTGAAACGGAGAATTAGTCTTACGGCTGCTGGCTGTGAGGATACCTTGGAAAACCAAAAAAAATTAACAAATATGAACCAAGTTATATGAGAACAAACCAACTTACATAGTCCTAAATAATTTTGTATTAAACTAAATTCTAATTGATCTTGACATTCATAACTTTAATTAAGATTTGCTGTATGGTTCCTTACCATATGTGCCATCAACTGTGTCGGCATTGAGACACGTACAAAAGCTTTTGCTCGTCATTGAATCTGCTTCACTCAATATTTAGTACAACTCACGATCCAATAACTCCTTTGTAGCGAGCATAAGAGGTTACACCGACAAGCCGCAACATGCTTGTTTTGCTATTGAAAATTTTCAATTGAAAAAGAAACTTGAGAAACTACTATTAACCGTGGAAAATTCATGTCAATTATTGATTATGTTATACATACTCTTTGGACTTAAAAACTAAAGAAATAAAGAAAGACAAAATGAATGAATGCAAAAATCGACTTAACTTAATAATAAATAAATAAATATATACATATAAAACACCACGACTTAGAAAATCACACAAAACACATAAAAATAAAAAAGAAATACATAACAACCTTCAATGCAAGTAAATTGAATTATCCGATATTGATGAGCAATTAAAACTAATGAAAGAGATAATTAGCTAGATTGCAAAACGAAGATTCACGTTGAAGTTGTATCCAACAACAAATACGTGCAAGTTAACACGACCCAAAAATTTAACGTGACAAGAAGTAGATATGCACCTGTAAATCATCTAACTCCTCCCTCATTGAATCTGTATCTTGCCACTGCACACTAACTTGTGTGAATGTCTTGGCATATTAGATATGACAAACAAATGAAACACTTTCAAATGCTTGATCTATCCGTGGAGGGATTTGCTTGATGTCTATTCCTAGTTCTTGTTCAATTCTATACCTGTTAGTCAGATAGATACGAATTACAATCAATATCATCATAAACTTATTGATACATGAAAGCACGGAAATCACCTATAAAAAGATTGGCTTAGACATATGTTTATTGTAATGATGTGAATACGATGAAACTGTTTATATAGAGACAATATAAAACCTAGATCTCAACCTAAATCTATTTGATGGCAAGAATCTCAAATAAAAAAAAAAGCAAAAACTCCTAAACCCAAAACACACGACTGTCTTTCTTTTCCCCAAAACAAATTTCTCGTGAGTTATTCCTTTCTTTTTTAAAAAACTAATGTGCAAGTTCTAACAAGTGGCGTATTCTTTATCATAGTAATTATGATGTGTGTAGCATCAAGGCATAAACTAATCTCACTTTCACGTAGTTCACCGCATATAGTATGGGTATAACACATCCTTCCACAATAAATATGTCATGACTCATAGGTTTTTCTTGTTGAAGGTGATACTTGGAGGCACATGTCTCTAAGAAGGCATGCAACATGCAACATGCATTTGTATTTTTTTTTTTTAAATCTATTTCCATTTATGTTTGGAGTCTTTCATATATTTGATGATTCTTTTTTCATGTTCACACGAAAAAAATAAAACCTTATATTTTACTTATCATATAAGCAAGAAATTCAAACAATTTTTATAAGACCCTTCACACCTTAATATATTGTAGGTGTAGATCAACATCACTCAATTATCAATATTTTCTTCTAAAAATTACTAAACACCACAAAAGCCTTCTTTCCTCGTAGTTGACATCCCATGCCATTAAAACCTCATTTTCTAAAATAAAATAAAATACTAAATATATTTAATTCATCAAGCTAATTAAATTAAAATGATAATCTTATTCTTTTTTAAAAATGTATTAGTTTATTGTTCATACTTAGGAATCCTTTACCCCACTTAAACTTTATATATGAAAACATGATTGACAATTTGGGAAAATAACTCTTGAGAAAAGGAATAAAAAGTTTAAGCATTGGTAATAGATTCCGACACACGAGAAATTCTTCTTGATAGACTAATGTATTTGTTTAAAAGAATAAAACTACAATTTGGTTAAATGAATTTGATGTGTAAATAGGTTTATTATTAAAAGAATGATGGTTTAGTGATAAGATATACGAATTGGAAGAGAAGGAGACTTTAGGGGTAGTTAATATTTTTTTGAGAAAAATAATAATAACTAAGCAATATTATTATCTTAACAAAATAAAAATATTTTTGTAGGCAATTCTGAAAACATGGGTAACCATTCAAAAAATAAATTTAGAAAAAATATAAAATGTAAGTACTTGTAAAAGATTCCTAAGCATGAAACTTTTTTCTTAATTAAAGTTTTTGTTTAGATGAGTTTGATGAGTTAAATACATCTTGTAGACACGTAATTTTGATCCTTTCAGACATTGATTTATCTCATTTCTCCTCACTCATTCACCGTACACATACCACACACCCTCACCCTATCCAATTATCTCTCCACAAAGGAAAAAATAACCAACCCCCCTCACCCTTCCCTTCACACATTTTTTTCCCATAATAACCACCATAACAAACTAATAAGAAAGAGTTACCATACTCCCTCCATTCACCGGATACCTCACCACCTCGCCCCCTTTAATACCACATACCACCTATCCTTGAAGTCACATTTTGGTATCACCAAAACATACTTACACACAAGATGCACACACTCCACACCCGTACATAGGCATACATACATACCCAGCTGAAGAGGGGACAAACACAGAGAAGAAACAGGGGAGAATATACATACAAGAATAAAATAGTAGAAAATGAGGAGAGAAAGAGTGAGAAAATGGAGAGAGAGAGTGATCAGAAAGGGACAAACCCACTGATTAGAGAGAATGAAGAGAGAAAAACAAAAGAGAGAGTGAGGTGATTTAAATGAAAGGAAATAGGAGAAATAGTGAATGGAGAGACGATAAAACAATGAGAAAAAAAAGATGAGAGAGAGGTTGAAGTAGAGGTAAAGAGGGAAAAGGTGTAAATTGGACTAGTCATTCAAATTTTTCCGATGAAATTTCATCGAAAAAGGAACACCATCAACCCCCTGACCAAATTCACCCAAACTAACCCTTTTTTATTAACTCTTCCGACCGCTTGAGCTCGTTGAAGCTCCGATAACACAATTGCAACAACCTAGCTCTAGTTTTTTATCGGACTCACCAAATTAACTCTGGTGTCATCCCCAAACCTTTAAAACCCAACCAAAAGCCACTCAAAACTCTAAGACCCACCGAAAAACACCACTAACTTCCCTTCCTCCCCCTAAAGGCCAACGGCAAAATCAGTGGCACCAAAATGTCATTAACGACCAAAAAGCCCCAAAAATGATCCTTTCATGTTAATTCTGGTGAGACCCGTTTAAGTTTAGTTTGCGAAATCAAGTTTAGGCCTTCTTTATTTTGGAATCTATGATTTAGGAGTTTGTGATTGAGGTTTGAATTAGGGTTTTCAGATACGATTTTAATTTCTAATTATGTAGCTTGTTATATTTAAACCATCAATAGAGGTCCGTTCTTCAACTCTATCTTTTTCTATTTTGTCTATTTTATCTTAATGTGATATGGTTGGTGATATTTTTGATAGTGTGTTCGAGCAATTTTAACTATCGTGGCTTTAATTATTTGTGTTTTATTAAAATTGATTAATCATGCTATGGAGAATGAAATTGGGACAGTTATTGAAAATTAATTAAAAGTGAATACCATTGGTCTTCTTTGATTTATTGTTTACTTTCAGAATAGACGTTGATAAAGTTAAATTCGATCATATCATGATTAGGTCATCAAATGGGGTAGGCAAATTTTAGGATTTTCATATTTATTGAATGTTTAAATGTTTATTAGAATGGTTGTTCTATTTTATCACACTTAATACAAATGTATTTATTTGTCGGAGATTATCCCAAAGTAACATGTATATAATTATCGGGAAATGCCCCATGAAATTCTATACTTGGTGACGTTTGCGGAAAAGGCTCAGGGTGTTTGGTGGAGCGTAGTTTAGGATTAGTGTAGGATAAAATGGGTTTTTATTTTAGTACTTTATTATTTTTGAGACTGTATAATTGGTGAAACACCTTAGTTTTGACCCATCGAAAATTCTTGTTTTTGAGCTCATTGGACGTCATACGACTTGTGGGTACTACTAGTATGATGTGGGTACAGTTTAGGGTCCTCAACTCGTATGATGATCAATATGGTTTGGGTTACATTCTGTCCAAGGTACGAGTTTATATATTACTAGTCGTAAGCTAGGGTACGAGTGGTATAGTACTAAATCAGCTAATATTCTATATCTAGCCAAGAGAATTCTACCTGGGGTGCGATTTATGGGGGTACCAATCATATAATTGGATATGAGTTGGTCTAGGAACCTTTATGTTGGATAGTTTTAGAGTACAAGTTGATTCCTAGGGTACGAGTGGTGGGTACCACTCGTATGTCAGGGTATGGTTTAGGTGGTATGGTGGTATCCTTCTACGATCATGTTTTTATCTTTTAAGCTGAGGGTATTCCATACACTTTCCACCCAAGAAACTTATGTCCCCACATCTTATAACATATTTTGGACTCTCATAAAACATTTTTTAAAGACCAAACAGTCCAAAAACACCCTTTAAACTCTCTCTTGAAGATTGGGCTAGGGTTTTCTTCAAGTGTTCATCTAGAGGCTCAAGAGTCAAGTTTCTTTCATGAATCTTCGTAACTAAGGCATGTGACTCTTTCCTCATTGTTAGTTCATGAAAATCATGTGTTTTAAAGTTGGTTTATGATTCATTAATAGTGGTTTTGAAAACCAATATTAGGGGTTTTGTTGCATATTGTTGAGTATGGTTTACCCCTAGTTTAAATTATGTTTATAAATGTTTTTGGTGAAGGTTTTCACATGTGGGTGTTGTGTAATTGTGGTTTAATGATTGGGTCATGGTTAACCCTAAAATTGAAGGTTCTTACTTTGGTTTTGGTCTAGGTAATGGTATGCCCTCGATGCATTTGTAAAAATGCCTAAGAGAATAAACTAGTCACATGTTGATGGTGTTTTGAATTAATGAATTAGCCTAATTAATACAAATGTTTGGTAAATGGTTTGTAAAGGTCTTGTTGTCCATGTAATGATTTAAATGGTAACCTTGATAGTTTAATTGGCTAAAAGGGATTGAGTCCTTAAACATTAAATTGACATGCCTTTATAAGACAATGGGTTTGAGTCCCTAAAATTTAAATTGAATTGGTGTCTTTGTTAGACAATGAGTTCGAGTCCCAAAGTCAAATAAATGATTAGTTGATTGATATTAGTAATGCATGTGGTACGCATGCAAGTGGTGTTAGTATGATGATACCAATGAAGTGCCTTTGGTAAGTAATTGGCTTAATGGCTGTGTATGTGAAATTATGGTTTTAAATTAGGTTTTAAAAATAAGATGTGTAGCTGGGCCTTGAAAGTAGGGTTCGATGGACTAATACTTGAAGTCATGCTAGCCGGTGTGAGTGTCTTTGTGATTGGGTAGTTTGAGTCCCCTAAATGAATATGCGTATGAGAGGTTTGAGTCCCCCATAATATATGTATTGGTTCTTAAGTCACCTTGGTTATGCTGGGAGGTTTTAGTCCTCTATTTAGGCATATACAGTTTTGGATATTCTCTGGTTCATGTGACTATACCAACTATGGCCCTTCCAACTAGGGAAGAGTTGAACCATATAGCTCGTGGGTGCTTTATTTTATGACGGCTATACTACACAACCCAAGTTAATGATTTCAAAGTTCATGCTAATCTTACTCCCTACCCCGGCATGGTATATATGAATATATATGTATTGTATTGGTTATATTTATTGGTTTATTGGATTTGAACAGTTGGTATTATTTTATCCTCTTCCTTGAGTTACATGCTAGTGCTCTAACTGCTAACCATCTTCGATGTTGTATTCTTACATGATGCAAGTGTTGGTCAAATTCTTACACCTCCTACTCAGTGACTGGACTCGAGAACAAATTGTGTTGACTTAAAGTGGTGAGATTCCATACTTTGGAAGGCTCCATTTCTTGGTTTGAGTTTTTTTATATCCTTATTGGCTTAGACTTGGACATTGGTTTTGTCTATGGTCGGGGACATGTCCCGACTGGATATTCTTAGATTTCTTTTAGAGGCTTTTATGGATAGACTGTGGACTTGGGTACATTATGGTATGGATATGGACTTGGTTATTATTTATTTTATTGGTATTTGGTTGGACATTGGATGGTTAGACTTGTTTGGGTTAGTCATGGTCTTGGACCTATCCCAAAGTCTTTGCGTTGCTAATCACCTTATCTTGTTATATGTTTAGAATTCATCTGACTCAAGACATATATTGTTTGGTTGGATTGGGTAGTGGGGTGATCTCCGATCCTTATTGGTCTTGAGATGTATAGTACGACAAGACCCTGGTTTGGGTCATGTCAAGTTGGTATCAGAGCCTAGGTTCATGGTCAGTTGGGTGTCCACAAAGTCGTGTTAAGTAAAGTCTCTTATATGGGTGTGTAGCATGCGACACTTATAAGAGATAGGGTATAATATTTCACTTTCTTATTGTCTTACTTTGAGCTGTTAAGTCTGAGGTATTGGATCCTTCTTATTTCTATTTAATCGTCTTTTAGGTTATGCCTCCAAGAAGATCTGATGTTCATGCAATCTCCTCCATCCCAATTAGGGAAATATTGTTGGGACATGCTCTACTTCTTAAGTCCAGACCCTGTCAACGGTCAGTGCATCTGACTGTCCTCGTAGGGTTCCACCTGTCCCCACTTATCATATTTCTAAGGGTGATACACATGACCAATCTCCTCAAGAGGAGGTCACTAATGTCGAGTTCTATCACTTTATTACCCTGTTGACTTAGTTGGTAGCTTCTTAGTCTGAGCGTGGTGTTCCTGTTACTCTATTATTTGAGGCCACAAGGGTTGGCCAGTTCACGAGGTCACATCCTCTAATGTTTACTAGTATAAAAGGTTGAGGAGGATCATCAAAGTTTATTTAATGAAATAGAGAAGATCTTCAGGGTTATGGATGCTTTAGAGGTTTAAGGTGTTGAGTTTGTTGCCTATCGATTGAATGATTTGGAGTACAAGTGGTATGGAGAGTGTAAATAGTCAAGGGGATAGGATGTTGGTTCTGCTTTATGGGATAATTTTTCTAGTGCATTTCTCGATTGCTACTATCTTCAGGAGTTGAGGGAGCAATAAATTGAAGAGTTTGTGAATTTAACGAAATATAAGATGTCGGTTAAGGAGTATGCCTTGAAATTTCATTAGTTGTCCAGGTATGCTCCTGAGTTGGTTTCTAGAATAAGGGATAGAATCTATAAGTTCACTTTGGTATTGTCTCGTGAGTTGATCCTTGAAATTGAGGTTGTTTTATTGATAAAGGACATGGACATCTCTAGGTTGGTGGTGTACATACAATAAGTGGAGGAAGAAAAAAGGAAGCATGCTGAGTTTAGTAAGAAGTAGAGAAAAAAATTTAGGACTTTTGGGCAGAGTGGTAGAGATGGTGGTAAGTGGAAAAAGAAGAAGTGGAGGAGTTCTTGTTCTTTCTCCACAGCTAGTGCTCCTTACCTAAAGTCGTTGAGTGATCATCGATCTCAGTATGATGAAGGGTCCCGAGCACAGGGTGACTAATCTCATGCTAGTGGGTCTCATTTGACTCCATACCACTCTCCTTGTAAATTTTGTAGGCGATCGCACCGTGGGTTCTATGGGGAAAGGAAGAACATATGTATTTATTATCATCAGATTGGTCACATGCAACATGACTATCATGATAGAATAACTTTTAGGGATAACAATGTCCCGACTACTGCCTCATCTGCTCTTGCTCCAAAGGGTACTATTTCTGCATCTGATTCTGCTTCTGGTACCGACATTGGCCGGAATTAGTTATATGTTCTTGCATCTTGCCAGGATTTTGAGGCATCTCTCGATGTCGTTATGGGTATGTTAAAAATTTTCTCCCGTGATGTGTATTGTTTACTTGATCCAGGGTTCACTCATTCTTATGTGACCCCATTTGTGGTTGTGCATTTTGGCTTTGGTCCTGAGTTTATTTTTGATCCTTTTGTTGTATCTACCCCAGTTAGTGACCCTATGATTTCTAAAAGAGTCTATAGGGGGTGTGTGATATCTATTAGTAGTAGAGAAACTTTTGTTGATTTGATAGAGTTAGATATGGTCGACTTTGATGTCATATTTTGGATGGATTGGTTGCATTCGTGTTGTGCTTATTTAGACTATCGTACATGTAAGGTCATGTTTAAATTCCATATCAAGCAAATCATTGTATTGTAAGGAGGTTCTTTAGTGCCTAAGGGGAGGTTCATATCATATCTTATAGACCGAAAGTTTATTTCCAAAGGGTGTTTGTATCATTTGGTTTGGGTTAATGATTCTAACTTGAAAGGTCCTTCTTTAGAATTCATTGCTGTGGTTAATGAGTTTCCTAAGGTATTTCCTAATGATCTTCCTGGTATTTTTCCTGATAGGAAAATCAATTTTGTGATTGATCCTCTTCCGGACACTCATGCTACCTCTATCCCTTCCTATAAAATGGCTCCGACTGAGTTAAAAGATCTTAAGGAGCAATTAAAGGATCTCTTAGATAAAGGATTTATCCATCCTAGTATGTCTCTTTGGGGTGTTCCTATGTTATTCGTACGTAAGAAGGATGGTTCCCTTCGGATGTATATTGATTATCGTTAGCTGAATAAGGTGACCATAAAGAATAAGTATCCTCTTCCTAGGATCAATGATTTGTTTGATCAGCTTTAAGTTGTAAAGTGTATGTCTGAGATTGATCTTACATCGGGTTATCATCAACTTAAGATTAGGGAAGTGGATATCCCTAAGACTGCCTTCAGGACCTGGTATGGTCACTATGAGTTCTAAGTTATGTCTTTTGGGTTGACTAATGCTCTAGTGTCATTTAAGTATTTGGTGAATAAGGCCTTCCGTTAGTTTTTAGATCTGTTCGCCATTGTCTTCATAGATGATATTTTTGTATACTTTAAGAGTGAGGCAGATCATGTCGATCACCTCCGTGCTATGTTGTAGACCTTGAAGAATTAGTTTTTGTATGTCAAGTTCTTCAATTCTGAGTTTTGGTTGAAAGCTATGACTTTTCTTAGTCATGTTATCTCTTGTGAAGTGATCATAGTGGATCCACAAAAGGTTGCAGTGGTTAAGAAGTGGCCTAAACCCGCGACTCCAATCAATATTCAGAGATTCTTGGGTTTAGCCAGCTACTATAGGAGGTTTGTGGAGAGGTTTTTGATTATTGTTTCCCCATTGACTATTTTGACCCAGAAGAAGGTCAAGTTCTTATGGTCGAATGCATGTGAGGGTAGTTTGAGAAGTTGAAGAATAAGTTGACTTCAGCTTCAGTTTGGACCCTACCCAAGGGAAATAAAGGCTTTGTAGTATATTGTGATGCTTCTCGTGTTAGGCTTGGTCGTATGTTGATGCAACATGGTAGGGTGGTGTCTATGCTACTAGACAATTAAAAGTTCATGAGAAGAACTATCCTACCCATGATTTAGAGTGGTTAGCTATGATATTTGCGTTGAAGATGTGGAGTCACTATCTTTATGGGGTTTATGTTGATATCTTTTCTAATCATAAGAGCCTTCAGTATGTATTTTCTCAGAAAGAGTTAATTCTCAGGAAAAATAGGTGACTTGAGGTTCTAAAAGACTTTGATACGAGTCTCTATTACCATCCAGGTAAAGCTAACGTAGTTGCTGATGCTCTTAGCAGGTTATCCATGAGGAGTCTTGCTCAAGTAGATGAGGATAAGTGGGAGTTGGTGATGAACATTCACTGTTTGAGTAGCATTGGAGTTCTTCTCACAGACTCTGAGAATGGTGGTGTGTTCATGCATCAGGTAACATAGTCATCTCTTGTTGTTGAGATAAAGGAAAAACAAATATTGTATTCTTATTTAATAAAGACTAAGAGGAATGTGAGTCAGCAAAAGGTTGTTGAATTTGCAATTTATGGTGATGGTATCTTGAGGTACCAAGGCAGGTTATGTATTTCCAACATAGATAGATTAAGGGAAAGGATTTTGGCCAAAGCTCAGGGATCACATTATGCTATTCATCCTGGTTATGCAAGGATGTACCGTGATTTTAAGAAGTTCTATTGGTGGAATAATATGAAGTGTGATGTGGCTAAGTGCATGGTGTGCAAACAAGTGAAAGTTGAGCATATGAGACCCAGGGGTTTGTTCCAATAGATAGAGTTGCCCAAGTGAAAGTGGGAGGTAATCAATATAGATTTCGTTAGCGATCTTCCTTTGTCTCGGAATCAGTGTGATTCGATTTGGGTCATTATAATGGAATGACCAAGTCCACCTATTTTTTTTGGTGAGAACTAGTTATTTGGCTAAGAATTATGCCAAGTTGTATCTTGTGGAGATTGTGAAGTTACATGATGCTCCTACTTCTATTACTTTAGATCATGGTACTCCGTTCTCATCATATTTTTGGAAGTCTTTTCAGAAAGGCTTCGGTACTAAGGTGTGCCTTAGTACCGCTTTCCACCCGCAGTCGGATAGACAAGAGGATAGGGCCATTCAGATATTAGAAGATGTTCTTTGTGGTTGTGTTATTAACTATGGTAGTAGTTGGGTTGACCACTTGCCTCTTATAGAGTTTGCTTATAATAATAGAAATCACTCTAGTATTGGTATGGCTCTCTTTGAGGCATTGTATGGTAGGAGGTCTCGCTCTCCTATTGGGTAGTATGAGGTTGGCGAGGGTAAGTTGTTGGGCCCTAATTTGGTTCACCAAGTCTTAGAGAAGGTGAAGGTGATTCATGATAGGTTGAAAGCCTTTCAAAGTCGCGAAAAGTCTTATGCGGATGTGAGGCGTAGGGAGTTGGAGTTCAACATTGGCGATTGGGTTTTCTTCAAGGTGTCTCCCATGAAAGGAGTGATGCGGTTTGGTATGAAGGAAAAGTTAAGCCCTCGGTATGTTGGCCCATATTCAATTTTGAAGAGGGTTGGCAATATTGCTTATAAGTTAGAATTTTCTTCTAGTTTGAGCTCCATTCATCTGGTTTTCCATGTCTATATGTTGAGAAAGTGTGTAGGTGATCCTTCATAGGTTGTTCCTTTGGAAGAGTTGGGTATCTCGGGTTCCTTATCTTATAAGGTAGTCTAGTTGAGTTCATAGATTGTCAAATCCATCGATTGTGGATGAAGGATGTGGCTTTGATAAAGGTTCTTTGGAGGAACCATAAGGTTGAGGAATCTTCTTGGGAAGCAAAAGAGGACATGAAGTTCAAGTATCCGCATTTGTTCCCCGTTCTGAAAATTTATGCTTGAGGTATATGTTGTTCTTAATATGCTTTTTTATGTCTTTGTTTTCTAACTTGGTTAAAGGTTAGATTGATGTGTAATAATGTATTAAGTAATGCTTGTGCTTGCGTATATCGGTCATTCGAGGACGAATGATCCAAGTGGGGGAGAATTGAAACACCCTAGTTTTGACCCTTAGAAAATTCTTGATTTTGAGCTCACTGAACATCATATTACTTGTGAGTACTAGTCGTATGGTGTAGGTACAGTTTAGGGTCCTCAACTAGTATGATGATTAGTGTGGTTTGGGTTGTATTTTGTCCATGCTATGGGTAGATATCTTTCCAGTCGTAAGCTAGGGTACGAGGGCTATTGTATTAAATAGTATGATGTCCTATGTCTATCCTAGAGTATTCTGCCTAGGGTAAGGTTTATGAGGGTACCAATCTTATGATTGGATACAAGTTGGTCTAGGAACTCGTATGTTGGATATTGTTGGAGTCCAAGTTGATGCCTAGGGTACGAGTGGTGCGTATGTTAGGGTACGGTTTGGGTGGTGTGGTCATACTCTCTTGCGATATGTTTTTAACTTTTAAGTAAAGGGTATTCTGGATATTTCCTACCCTAAAACCTTTATGTCCCAATGTATTAAAACATGTTGTGGACTCTTATAACACACTTTTCAAAGACCCAACACTCCAAAAACACTCTCTAAACTCTCTTTTAAAGATTGAGCTAACGTTTTCTCCAAGTGTTTATCTAGAGGCTCAAGGGTCAATTTTCTTCCGTGAATCTTCGAGAATAAGTGATGTGACTCTTCCTTCATTGTTGTTTCATGAAAATAATGTGTTTTAAAGTTTGTTTATGATTCATTAATGTCGGTTTTGAAAACCAATATTGGGGATTTTGTTGCATATTGGTGAGTATAGTTTACCCTAGGTTTAAATTTTGTTTATACCTGTTTTTGGTGATGGTTTGCACATGTGATTGTTGGGTAATTTTGGTTTAATGATTGGATTATGGTTGACCCTAAACTTAAAGGTTTTTACTTTAGTTTTGGTCTTGGTAATGGTATGCCCTCAAAGTGTTTGTGAAAATGCCTAAGAGAATAAACTATTCATATGTTAATGGTGTTTTGAACTAATTCATTATCCTAATGAATAAGAATGATTGGTAAATGGTTTGTAAAGGCCTTGTGTACCACATAATGATTTAAATGGTAACCTTGGTAGTTTAATTGTATAAACGGGTTTGAGTCTGTAAACATTAAATTGACTTATTGCTTTATTAGACAATGGGTTTAAGTCCCTAAAATTTGAATTGAATTGGTGTCTTTGTTAGATAATGAGTTCCAGTCCCAAAGTCAAATGAATGACTTGTTGATTGATAATGGCATTGGCATGTGGTACGCTTTCAAGTAGTGTTGGTATGGCGATACCAACAAAGTTCCTTTGGTAAGTAATTGGGTTAATGGTTGTGTTTGTAAAATAATGGTTTTAGATTGGGCTTAAAAGTTGGATGTGTAGACGTGCTATGTAAGTAGAGTCCGAAGGACTAACACTGGAAACCGCGCTAGCCAGTGTAGGTGTCTTTGTGACTGAGTGGTTTGAGACCCCCAAATGAATATGTGAATCGAAGGTTTGAGTCCCCCATAATACATGTGTTGGTGCTTAAGTTACCTTGATTATGTCAGGAGGTTCGAGTCCCCTTATAGACATGCACGATTTTGGATATTCTCTAGTTCTTGTTGCTATATACACTGGGGCCCTTATAGCTAGGGGAGATCTGAGCCCATATATCCCGTGGGTGCCTAATTTTATGACGGCTATGCTACACAACCCAGGTTAATGATTTCAAAGTTCATGCTAATCTTGTTCCCTACCCCAGTATGGTATATATGTATATGTATATATTGAATTGGTTGATTGGATTTGAATTATTGACATTAATTTATCCTTATCCTTGAGTTACATGCTAGCACTCCAATCACTAACCATTTCGATGCTGTATCACCACGTGATACAGGTGTTGGTCATATTCTTACACCCCCCACTCAATGATTGGACTAGGGAACATATCTTGTGTGAACTTGAAGTGGTGAGCTCATTCTTCGGAAGGATTCATTTCTTCCTTTGAGTTTTCTTATTTCTTTATTGGTTTAGACTTGGACATTTGTTTAGGCTATGGTCGGGGGCATATCCCGACCAATTATTCTTGAATTTCTTTTAGAGGCTTTGTATGGACAGACTGTGGACTTGGTTACTTTATGGTATGGATATGGACTTGGTTATTATTTTTTTTTGGTATGGTTGTTTGTTGGGCATTGGACGTTTAAACTTGTTTGGGTTGGTCATGGTCTTAGACCTATCACAAAGTCTTTGTGTTGCTAATCACCTTATCTTGTAACATGTTTGGAATTCATCCGACTCAAGACATATGTTGTTTGGTTGGATTGGGTAGCAGTGTAATCTTTAGTCCTTGTTGGGATTGTGATGCCTAGTACGACAAGGCCCTGGTTTGGATCATGTCAATTGGACTGGACATTATTTTTGAAACTTTTATTTATTTGTGTGTTTGTTTGCTTATGTGCTCTTTTGTGATGTTTTCCCATCTTATGGTGTCATATTAGCTACTATAATTTAGATGAAGCTACCGTGTTCGAAGCACGGGGTCGAGGGGTTCCTAACACCCCCGTCAACAAAATTCTCTTACTAGAATCTGTGTTCGTGGATTAGTTTTAAGAGTCAACCGTTTAGAAAAGGGAATTTAAAAAAAGTGACTTGGCACATCAGATAATGCCAAGTGTTGATTCTAAGTTTTAAGTGCAAAATCCTTTTTCGAAACACATTTTCATTTGTCACTTAGATAATAAAAATCTTTTGAACTTAAAAATCAATTTCTTTTTCGATAAAAAAGGAGGTCTTAAAGCTCTAGTGACTCTGTGGGAAATTTTAGAATTCGATCTTCATTTTTTAGTTGTATCGACTTGGGTTGACACAATAGGTATATATAAACATTAGTTGTGTTATCATTTTATCATTGTTCAATGTTTACGTGCTATTTGTTTACATATTTTTCTTTATGTGTTACTGCTTTATATATGGAATCATATACATTTATTTGAGTCATTTATTTCGAGAGAAGTCTCGTAGTACACGTTGTTTACACGAACATTCATTGAGTCACCTTTATTTTAGGAGGGTAGCCTTCGAGTGTATGGAGTGGGTGGAAAGCAATCGTAGCCACTATCGACCATACGCTCCCCCAAAGAACCTTATTAGTTGAATCCCAACCTAGGTCGACATTTAGGTCATTATTATTTGCATCATGTTGAGACCTAGAAGGACTCATTTTGTCCTATTGTAAGAGACTTACCCCTAAGCCTCTCTATGTGCTACTTGTTGCATATTTGAGGGTAAAAGGGTCATTTGACTGATCGATTTAGTGAGGTATGTGCCAAAGTTGAGAGAATGAGTATGTTTGGACAAGAATAGTTACAAAAAAAGTGGGTCAAAAAATCAAAAAAGAAGAAAGAAAAGAGTTTCGTTGTTTATAGGAGGTCTTTATGTCTTTTGTTTTCACAATTAAAAATTCAACTTTTTTTTTATCTTTTGCATGCATTTTGTCAAAAATCAAAACATCAAACAAAATTATATTTTATCTTCTTAAGCACACATTTATGACTTGAAAATTAAAAAAATAAAATTATTTGGTAGGAGCTTTAAACATTATATAAAAGAAAATCCAAAAAGGTTTTTTACATTTTGTATAATAAAAACACAAAAAAGACTTTCCTTTTAGTGTCTTCATATTTTCAACATTTGAAAAAAAATTCAATTTTTTTTTCAAGCTTTATTTCTTAATAATTTCGTATATAAAAATACAAAATAATTTTCCATCATTGTTTTCGTTTATTTCATATGAAGTTTCAAAACAAAAACTCAAAAAAGATTTTGTTTGCGAGTTTCATCATTGGTATTTAGTCATGTCTCAAGTCAGGGTGTTGTTTGTAATTTAATAGTTAATTGTCCGATCTGCACGAACTTCACACACCCGATTCTCCTATCTCGGGAGTGAGATACCTAGGCAACCTTGGTGACTTTATTTAAAAAGTTTCAAAAATTTTTATTCACACTTCATTTAGAGTTAGTGTTACGTGTACGTCTTTAAAAACAAAAAATATAAAAAAAATTCCTTTAATAGTTTTAGGCTTTATTTTGTATGAAATTTAAAAGGATTTTTTGTCAATATCTTTAGAATAATAATAATAAAAGGAAAAAATTTCTTACTTACTATTAGTTGTTTCACTTGTTACTTCATATGAAATATACAAAAGAAAATTCTTTGATAATTTTAGTTTTTTTTTTCTTTTGAAATTTAGAATAAAAAAATTCAAAAATATTTCTGTCAATATCCTTAAAAAAAGAAAAAAATTCTTTATTTTAATTTTAATTAGTATTTCAAGCATTTCTTCATATGAAAAACATTAAAAGATTTTTCTTTGATAATCATGAGTTTCATTTTGCATAGGAGTTCTAAAGAAAAAAAATTCAAAAAGATTTTAGTCTGCTTTTGAAAATTTGTTATTTTCTTTTCCTCTAAAATTTTAAGAAAACAGAAAAAAAGAAAGAGATTTTTATTAAATATTTCTTAAAAAAAACTTCACAAACTACGTAAACCTGATTCTCCTCTCTCAGAACTGAGATACGTTGGTGCCCTTTGATCTAAGGTGGTTTTATGCACGTAGTTTTGTTATCCGGGCTTAATCAGTCTTGTTTAGAGGACTTCTCTTGTGCTTAACGAATAATTCTGTGTTGAATTAAGAATCTACGTGTTATGTAATGTAAATGTAATTTTTAAGATGTGTTCATAGTGAATTTAGAGTCAAAATACCAAGTTAAGAATCAAGGGAAAAAAACTAGTACTCTTAGCTTGAGTGATGACATTTAATAGTTCGTTCTCTTGAATTGTATGTTGTGTTGTGTTCTAATGTGTGGCGTTTGATGTTGTTGGAAGTTTGGGGGTTGATCATGATGATAAATAGTTGATGTACAAGATTGAAATCAAGTGGAAACAACACCACAATGATTGGACTTAAAGGACAAAAGCAATGGACAAGGATCGATCAAATTTGGACGTTTTGATGTCCTTGGTGTGCCACACTACCTAGGTGCCCTGATATAGATATGGAACACCCTTGGAAACTTTAATGGTGTCAAATTTCAGTGAGCCTCCACAATTTTGGAATGCCACGTTGCCTACATGGCGCGATATTAGCGTGGCACGCCCTTAAGTCAAAATCGGCAATTGTTGTCCAAGTATAAATATGATATATAGTTGTTATGTTGTACACCTTGGAAGACCCTATGACTTGAAGGAAGGCTGGAGAACACTACAATTAGGGTTTTTATCTCTCTACTTTAGTTTGTTATGGATTTTAACATGGATTATACTCTTGTGATTCTTGTTATGTCTATGAGCGGCTAAACACCCTTTTTCGGGGTTAAGGCCATGAACATGAGTACTATTGTTTTGAGTTGATTTGGTTATGGTTGTTTATCATTATTGGTTTTTTATTTATCCTTGTTATTAATGTTTTAAGTTGTGATGACCCATATAATACATGCTACAACTATATTGTGAACCCAAAAGGATGAATGGTAGAGTAAAATGTGGGATGAATAGAATAGGATTGTAATCTTCATGGAATGATGCTATGATTTGAATTTACGATAGGAATATACTTAAGTATCCTATTTGGTTAAAGTACAATATGCATACAAAGGAATTTAAATTAGTTCTCTCATCCCCGATCAATGATGTAGTTGTGGGACTAAGTTAGAAAATTGATTAGAGGTTCAAAAGGCCAAAGTCATAGTATAGACCCCGTGAACCAACAAAAAAGATAATTAACCTAACCAATGAAGTTTTACAACGTAATATTATTGTTCCTAGTTCCTTAAACCTGGTTTCACTCCATTTTTGTTCAAGAACCTTTAATTTACCGCATTGTTAAGTTTTCTCTTAGTTTACTCTCAAACAATCTTATGGTTAAATTAGCACCGATTGAATCTTTATAATTGAATTAAAATTAGATAGTTGCTTAACACCAATCCCTGTGGGATTAATACTTGGCTTTTTTAAGGCCACTATATTACTTGGGTGGACCGCGTACATTTGCGTGTACTCTTGGGCGCAAACAAGTTTTTGGTGCCATTGTTGGGGGACTTGTTAATAGGAAACTATTTTAATTTAGTTTTACTTTTTGCATTCTTTGGTGATTTTCACTTGGTCTTGGTTTCTAAATTTGTAAACAATAGGTTATCAGGCTAGTAAGCTGGTAAGGGACCAGAAATTGGTTGAGCCAGACCCCGAGCTCAAACAATGCTTACACCAACAGAGGAGATAAGTCATCCTTCTATACTGTTTCCCAAAAATTTATGAGGAGCAAGAAATTTCTTCTACCATGGTTGGGGATCCGCTATCCCGCAGGACAGTTCATGTAGTGGAAATCCCAATTGCGATGAATGTAAGCTCCCCTTTTGAGAGACCAACTCCGAGAGGTAGATTTTGAATTAAATAAGAACATGGTGTAGGTTATATATAGAAACAAATAGTTTATCGTGTTATCATATAAAGATCGACAAGTCAACTTGCAAAACTTTTTGGAGATCAGTGACACATTCATCCCTACGGATGTGTCAATTGATTATGTGAGGCTGACACGTTTCCTCTTCTCACTCTTCCGAGAAGAAAATAAGTGGTTGGATGCTAAGACAGTAGGTTCAATCACAACTTAGGAGGACTTAACCCAGAAGTTTCTCATCCGCTTCATCTTATCTAGAAAGACTGTGAGACCCAGAAGTTTCTCATCCGCTTCATCTCATCTCGAAAGACTACGAGACTATGTAGTAAAATTTTCAGCTTAAAGTAGAGGCCGGATGAGAACCTATACAATGGTTAGGAGAGATTTAAGTCTCTTCTTTAGGACTGTCCACATCACTAATAGTGCAATGAGGTACTAGTTCACACCTTTGCTGAGTCACTTGACCATAAAATGAAAATTTTGCTAGATTCAGCTGCAGGTGGTCAAGATTTGAAAAAGACATATGATAAGATATACACGTTGTTAAACCATATTTCTCAAGGAAATCCAAATTGACATGGTAATACCTTAAGAAGATCGGTGAAAAAGGTTGCAGGCATGATTAAAGTACCATAGTTAAACCCAATGGAATAATTAAGGACGTACTCATAAAGGTTGATAAGTTTATAATTCCTGTTGATTTTAGTGTTTTGGATTATGATGCATATTATAGGGTACCGATCATTCAGGGACGTCCATTCTTATCCACGAGAGAAGCATTGACAGACATGAGAGAGAGTACTCTTACAATGAGATCGGATGATGAAGAGGTGGTATACAGAGTTTATAAGCCACTTAATCCACCTCCCCACTACAAATATTTGTCTATGATTACAGTGATAGAAGTGGATAAGCGTGGGGTGTAGAAAATTCACTATCAAAGACCTCTTCAGACAATCTTATTGAGTTTTCTGAGCCACCACCTAATCCTGAAGTGATGATGATTGATGGGCCTAAAAAGGCTAAATTGAAAAAGCTATTGACCTTGAGAGTACATACTCAAAAGGTTCTAAATGAATAAGAAAATGGCCTCCAAGTAGGAGGAAAATGATGAAGAAATTTGGCTGAGTAGTGAAGTTTGGTCATGTCGCAACACTAAATTAGGTGTTTCTTGAGAGGCAACCAAAGGTAAAGTAGGTTTTATTTTTACTATTTTAGTTTTTACTTCACGTAGTTTTTGTTTTTGTTTTTCTTGAGTCATAGGTTGATGGGAAGTTTGAGTACCGGAAACTTAAGCTTAAAAGTACGACATAAACAAAGTGTAGGGTCCTCGAACAATGTTGATGTTTAAAGATGCTACTAGTTAGGCCTAGAGGCCACAAAGAGTATTTATATCTCTATTTTTGAGTTTACTTTGGGGACAAAGTAGATTTTTAAGTGTGGGGTGGGAAAAGTTCCATTATTTTGGGTTAAGTGATTGCGGTGGGATTTTAGTGTTTAGTTGCTTTTCTAGATTTTGGATTAAAATTTAAAAATTAGAAAATACAAAAAGACTTTGCTTTTTAGATTTTAGTTTATTTAGGTTAGTTAACTAGGTTCATACTTCACCCACCCTGTGGGTGTTCTTTCGGTTATTTTCCACTAGGTGACCCTTGAATCAATATTCTTTTTCTTTCTAGGAGTAGTTTTAAAATTATTTAGTTAGGTAAGTAAGATGGACTTATTTGTGCTATGTATGATTTCATAATGCAAATGGTTTATGCATGAAAAATCATGTCGTTTGTATGGATTACTACTTGTGAGACTCCTAGGCTCTAGTTTATGGATCTTATACATTGTTGACTTAATTTTGAATTCATGTGATTGCTTGGTTAAGCGTCTATGATGATCCTACTTGAGTTGAGCATATTCCATGTGTGAAGTGAGGATTTATGTATTCCTTGTTGCATACGATGTCTAGAACTTGCCTGGTGTGTGTGCAAAATAAAATAAAATGTGTGGGGGTTTAGGAGATGATATAAGCATTTCTTTGATATCCATGTTTCTTACCCTTCGTGACCTACCCTTGTGCATAATCCTAGTGAGCCTTGTTGAGACTTTAGCTTATTATTTGGTAGCCTTATATATAGCTTAACCCCCATTCTTTGTTTGACCTTAAATTTATCCAAAGCTCCTAAGTGCTTTAAGTGATAAAATAATGAAGTAAAAGAGTGTGAAAATAAGAATAAAAGAGGCAAAAGTAATTTGATTGACCTTAAATTTTTGAGAGTGAATGTTTGACCTTAAATTTTTGAGAGTGAATATAATTTGATTCTCATATCCATTTGGGTGATACTGTATCTCTGTAAGTAGATATGGGTAACTCTCTTTGTGTGAGGGCACATTCTTGATGATAATTGGGGGATTTGTGTGATCTCCTTGATTGAGAACTATGCATGAATTGGCCAACTTGGTGTGTCAATTCTTGAGGTTAGGATGTTTTGAAGTAGTGTTCATGAGCTTTCAATTATGTGTGTAACATTCTTAAGGTTAAAATTTGCATTCTATATAGTTATTGTAGTATTAGATTGAATGTCTTGATTGTTGTTGAAGTGTGGAGTCTTCCTTGATTATGGTTCTTAGAGTAAAAATTTGTTCTAGGAAGAACAAGGCATTAAGTGCGGGGTGATGATTTGCAGTGGATTTAAGCACCTCAGTGTTGTTATTCAGGCATGCTTAGTCTTGTTTAGAGGACCTATCTTGTGCTTAATGGGTAATTCTTTGTTGAATTAAGAATCTAAGTGTTATTTAATGTAAATTTAATTTTTTTTATAATGTGTTCATAGTTAATTTTGAGTCAAAATGCCAAGTTAAGAATCAGGGTAAAAAAGTTAGTACTCTTAGCTTGAGATATGGCCTTTACTAGTTTGTTGTCTTGAATTGTATGCTGTGTTGTGTTCTAATGTGCGGTGTTTGATGTTGTAGGAATAATAGGGGTTGATAATTATTATATATAGTTGATTCAAAAGATGGAAATCAAGTGGAAACAATGCCTTTAAGGTTGGACTTAAAGGACAAAAGAAATGGACAAGGCTTGATCAAATTTGGACGTTTTGATGTCCTTGGCATGCCACGCTCCCTAGGTTCCGCGATATGGATGTGGAACACCCTTGGAGACTTTTTTAATGTCAAATTCCAGTGAGACTCCACACTTTTGGTATGGCATATTTCCTACATGGCACGATATTGGTGTGTCATGCCCTTAAGTAAAAATTGGCAATTGTTGTCCAAGTATAAATAGAACACTTAGTTGTTATGTTGTACACTTTGGGAGACCTTGGGACTTGAAGAAAGGATGTAGAACTCTTAAATTAGGGTTTTTATCTCTTTACTTTAGTTTGTTTATGTATTTTAACATGGATTATACTCTTGTGATTCTTATTATGTTTATGAGCGGCTAGACACCTTTTTCCCTGGTTAAGGCCATGAACCTGAGTACTGTTGTTTTGAACTGATTTGGTTATGGTTGTTTATTTATCCTTATTATTAATATTTTAAGTCTTAATTAACTTGATAATACATGCTATAACTCTATTATGAACCCGAAAAGATGAAAGGTAGAGTAAAACATTGGATGAATAGAATAGGATCGTAATCTTCATAGAATGATGTTTGATTTGCACTTAGGATAGGAATATACTTAAGTGACCTATTTGGTTCAAGTAAGGGATATATAAAAAAGCATTTAACTTTGTTCTCACATCCCCGCTCAATTATGTAGTTGTGGGGGTAAGTTAGATAATTGATTAGAGGTTCGAAAGGTCATAATCATAGTATAGACCTCCCGAACCAATAACCAAGATAATTAACGTAACCAATGAAGTTTTATAATGTAATATGATTGTTCATAGTTCCTTAACCCTGGTTTTCCTCCACTGTTTTTCAAGAACCTTTAATTCTCCACATTGTTAAGCTTAGTCTTAGTTTACTCTCAAACAATCTTGTGGTTATGCTAGTACTGATTGAATCTTAATAGTTGAACTGGAATTAGATAGTTTCTTAACACTAGTCCCTTTGGAATTGATACTTATCTTTCTTAAGGCAACTATATTACCTTGGTAGACCACGTGCACTTGCAAGTGTGCTTGGGAACAACACCCTTCTAGGGTTTGGTTTTTTCATGAAAAAAAGAAAAAAAAGAACAGAAGAAAAAAATGGAAAAAGATTTTGAGAAAGTGTTGAACACTAATGTATTTGTTATCTCTATTGTTCAGTTAGTTTAAGGTGGTTTGTTTGTGACATTATGGATGGTGCTTCATACTACACCAAGTACAATGAAGAGTTAGTTTTTTCCAACAAGGATGTCGAGATTGACATCATGGATCAAACAATGAATCAGGAAAATGAGAGTTTGAAATAAGATATTTTGAGACTAAGGCAATAGATGACCAAAATGCATCGAGCTTGGGATAGTGGGATGCCTCCTCCTCCATTCCACACTATTGATCCTACAAATATCTTTAGTTTCCCATCAATGTCGCAAACTCATTTTCCTATTATTGTTAATGTACCACAAGATGTATCAGAATTTACTCCATGTCAACAACATCCCAATGCTTCCACCACTTATTCTTTTTCTCCTTAGTATAAACCTACAATATTTATAGCACCACCTTCCTTTCGTACTTTTGTTGCTCAACTCTCTACTGAGGCTCCGACCTTGGCTATCCCCCCAAGGATTGTGTTTCCCCAATCTTCTAGTGATTTTACTTTTAATACTCTTGATGATCACTGCTATACTCCTGGGCCTATATGTAGGTTAACTGGACCACCAAGATTTCTTACCAAGAAGTTTGGCACGATAAAAGGACAAGAGAAATGGCTAGAAAAATGATGAATGTAAAAAAGGTTATGGAATATTCTATGGTTCTTGTGGGTTTTGAAGAAGTTTCATATAAGAACTGGGACATGATTCCAAGTATTAACCTTCCTCGTAGATTTATGATTTCGGAATTTGATGAGCACAATAGACACGAGAATTATGTGTGACACTTGATATGGGATTGTAATCAATTGGAGGGAATTAAAGGAAATCAGAAGGAAAATGTAACTATTGTTGTGCAGGGGCCACAATAGAGTTCGAGGGGTCAAACTCACTAATACTTCCAGCCTCTATCCCGATCCTATAAACCAGATCCACATACTCACCTTCAACAAGGTTCCTCTATCAGAAATTCAAAATATTCCACTCCTCTTCCTCAGTTTTCTTTGAACAAAGAACAACTGCATACTCAGACATTTTCTTATCCATAATGGCATGCATTGATCCCTGAAAATCATCCTCCACCCTCACATATTTGCCAACGTATCCCAAAGTCCAATTTTCAATCTTGGCCAAAATTTGGACAGAGAAAGAAGCCAAGGGATAATTTCTCACCAATTGGGGAATCATATACCAATTTGTTCTATAAATTAAGACAATAGGGCATGATTAATCCTATTCTTGAATATACTCCTTAACCTCATTCAAGAAATTTTATCCTAATGTACGATATGTATATCATTCTAATGTTCAGGGTTATAGTACTGAAGATTTTTGTACTTTGAAAAGATAAATAGAAAGGATGACTCAAGAAAAATTTATTATAGTGAAATATATGGAAACTATGAGCATCACACAGAATCCTTCACCAACACACAGTAATGCAGAATACATGGGAAGTAATGAGTTAAGCATTGGGATACCAAACTTATTTGTCAATGGGAATGTATTTGATAGTGGTGAAAGATCTAGTCATGATGATGTGTAAACCACTAAGATGTCAAGATCATTAATTGGGAAGATACTCCTAACCTTACTAGGAAGATGTTTTGGTAGTTTGTTTTGTTATCTATTATCTGAATTATTTCGGGGTTGTAGTTCAAAATCTATCTTTTTTTTTGTTTCTTTGCCATTTATGTTCAAACCTTCTATCTTTCCTTTCAACTAAATAAAGTGTCCCTTTTTTTTTTTGCTTTTCAATTTGTGTTGTTCATTTGTTTTCTTTAGACTGTACATTTTATGTAGGTTCTAGTGATATGGAATGCTTGTTGAATTTTCAGTCAGATCTTAAAATCTCATTTAATCATGAAACTTTGAATTAGAATGTTAAAGTTATATAAAGGGCATCTGATAAAGTAGATAGAGTGTTGAGACATTTGGTGACCAAATTGAAGATTTTCTCAAATAAATTAAGGCAATCAATTTGAGAATTGCAAGAATAACCTGGTCATCCATTGAATGGTATATCTCAATTATTTTGAATTGGATCAAAAGTGGATGCACGATCTCTTATCAAGAGAAAAAAAAGAAAATTTGCTCCCTTAAAGTATTAATCGTCCAATGTGTGGTGTGTACAAAGATGGAGTTATATGTTTGACAAGTGAAGAATAAGAAGTAACACACATGCTCAGTTAAAGTTAGTGTTGTGGAAAAGATAGTATAAGTGATCTTCATCCTTCACTTTTATATTGAATGTTTTGTACTTGTATTTTCAAGGATTGATATGATGAAGAGATTTCATTCTTTTATCCCAAAATTGTATCATCATTTGTTTGGCCTATTTTAGCTATAGTTCTATTTTTATTTTGTACCCCTCTTTTGTAATCAAGTTAGAGTTAGCAAAAGTTTTTTAAAAAAGATAAGTGTTGAGCAAAAGAATAAAATCAGGAAAAGTTCAAAAAGAAAGAGAAGAAAGGAGATCAAAATCAAGTTAAAGAACAAGTTGCTTGAATTATGTTGACCTGGTTATTGCAACGGCATGATAAATAAGTATTCCTACTTTGGGATATGGTCCATCCAAGTAAAATTTAAAGAATGCCCAATTAAAAGAAAACTGGGGCATGAGTTAGTTTATATCGTTTGAGTCGATTCCAAATATTGTTAATCTCACCCATTTCAAGGATCATTTGAGACTCATGCCATCCTTTCTTCCTCACCATATCCAAAAGCCATGTTACAACCAAAGAAAGATCTTTAGATCAATCTTTGAGAATACTAAGGCTAAGCATGCGATGAATATATAACATTGTATTTTTGGTACTACTTGTCTTCATTAGCATAATAAATCAAGAAAGAAATGAAATGAGAGAGTCTTATTGGTGAAAACCCTCACGGTCACCGTAAGATAATTGTGAGTTAAGAGAAATAAAAATAAGAGAGTCTTATTAGTGAAAACCCCCACGATCACCTTAAGACAATGGTGAGCTGAGAGAAATAAACATGAGAGGGACATTTTGGTGAAAGCCCTTCAAGGTGTCACTAGCCTAATGAGGTCTATGAGTGCAATTGGCCCAATGTAGAAAATCGATTTTAGGGTCATTATCTCAATAACATTTGGTGAAAAGTTTGGACCAAAGATTATGGAGCTTAATCCATAATGTATGTCATAATCATTAGAGCTGACTGCCATATTTAGATAAGTTTTTCTTGTTTACGTTTTTGGAAAAGGGGAAATTCATTGTCTTTTATTTCTTTTCTATATATTTGTTTTTGTTCTATTGAGTCTGTCATCCGAATAGAAAATCATTATCATTTTTCTCATGTCTTTGAGTCAAGTCCATGTCACAATAAGTGAGAAAGAATTTCAAATCTTGCCACCAATTTCTTCAACTGTACAAAGCAAGACAAAAGGCAAACACTTGAATGAAATATAACTGTAAGCCGAAATAAGGCATGCAGAAAGTTTTTATGAACAAACAAGTTTGGGGATTTGTGAAAATATGAAGTTAAAAGGGTTTATCTGAGAGACATAGCAAAGTAGAGATACTATGTTTGTTTTAGAGTCACTCTTAATAATTTGAGTTTGGATCAATGGTGAAGCAAGATAATGACATATGTCAATAGTTGGAAGAAAGATTAAATATGAAAAATACAAAAGCGATTTCTTCAAAAGCTAAAGCCACAAACCAGCCACCACGTTTTTGTACTTAAAAGTTTTCTTTATATGAAACATGAATACATGTTGCCTTCAAATCAAAATCTTCAAAGCACAAATATGAAGAGGCAAAATTCCTCACTTATGCAAACACAAAAGGAAATATTTCTGCACTGGTTTGGTAGTCACAATTACTATAAAACTCATCATACTATACCCCTAAGAGACACATTTTCTAATTAGGGTCTTTCTTGTCTTATGGCTAGGAGGTGCATTTCCTAGTTTGAACCTTTAATTTTAAAAGATGTATTTTTAGTCAAAATTTCCCACTTTAATCCATATGAGATACATTTTCTAGTTTTGGTCATTCAATTTTACTCTCTTAAGATGCATTTACTGATTAGAGTCTTTGATTCATTATTGCATTGCACATTTTTTCTGGTAGTTATGATTTGGTTGGACACTCACAAAATTTTTCACATGATAAATTGGGGCAAAAGATTTTATTCATGTTGCTTGAAACTAAACTTTTGGTTCAAAATACTCCTGGAAATGGGACTCTATTTTTTGAAAAATGGGATTTTTTTATCATAATCTTTGTTTGAGATAACTTTTGTTCTAGTTTTGACTTTGGGTTCAAGAGCTCGTTTGAGGAATTAGATGAAGACATTGCAATACAGGAGACTTCCTGAAGAATAGGGTGAAGAAATTGCAAGTCAGGATCCCGTTTGGAGAACATGGTGAAGAAATATCAATCCAGGAGCTATCCTGGAGAATACGGTGAAGAAATTGAAAGACAGGAGTCCACCTCAAGAATAAATGATGAAACTGAAAGTCAGGAGCCTGCCTAGAGATCAAGGTGAAGAAATTACAAGTTAGGAGCACAACTGGAGAATAGGGTGAAGAAATTACAAGTCTGGAGCACTCCTAGAGAATGGGGTAAAGAAATTCTAAGTCAGGAACATACTTGTAGAACAGGGTAAAGAAATTGCAAATCAGGAGCCCACCTGGAAAACAGGGTGAAGAAATTGAAAGTCAGGAACCCTCTTAAAGAATAGGGTGATGAAATTACAAGTCAGGAGCTTGCTTGGAGAATAGGGTGAAGATATTGCAAGTCAAGGTCCTTCTTGGAGAACAAGGTGAAGAAATTGTAAGTCAGAAGACTACTCAGAGAATAGGTTGAAGAGAATAGCAAGTCAGGAGCCCGCTTGGAGACTAGGGTGAAGAAATTACAAGTTAGGAGCCCGCCTGAAGCATAGGGTAAAAAAATTGCAAATCAGGAGCTCTCCTAAAGAATAAGGTGAAAAAATTACAACTCAGGAGCCTTCCTAGAGAATAAGGTGAAGAAATTGTAAGTCAAGAACCTTCCTGGATTATAGGGTTAAGAAAAGTGTAATTAGTATCCCTCCTGGAGAATAGAGTGAACAAACTGCAAGTCAGGATCCCGTTTGGAGAATAGGGTAAGGAAATTACAAGTCAAGAGCCTGCCTATAGAATATGGTATAGAAATAGCAAGTAAGGAACCCACCTGAAGAATAGGGTGAAGATTTTAAATTACAAGTCCGAAGCTCGCCTGGAGAGTGGGATGAATATTTTCAAGTTAAGAAGTCCCACCATAAGAACATGGTCAATGTTCAAGTTGATCTCCAATACCAAATTTTGCATAGAGAAAGAATCTATTTTCAAGACTCAACCCAAAGAAAAGCAGATATTTCATCACTTGAGAAAGCATTGAAGACTCCAGACAAGAATTAACAGAAGCTGCAAATATCGGACTTTTGTAACTTCATTTATATTTTTAACTTGAAATTTTAATTTATAATGTAATGATAGAGCCGTGGAACAGAACCTCAACAAGACCTTACTTGACTCTCCAAATCGGTATAGTATCTTTTCTTTTCAACCTTTTGAACTATATGTGACCTGATTTCCTCATAAATCGAGATAAGTAGGATGCCTAAAACCCAGACTCAATTGCACTCTATCTTTCTTTTTGTTTTTCCTTTGAATAATGGTCGGGTCAAATTTCATCTGGTTGTCTACTTCATTATTTGCTGACACATTCTGTTTACAGTAAAAGAAGGGCATAATGTAGACACATAATTTTGACCCTTTCAAATAGTAATTTATCCCATTCTCCATACCCATTAACCACACTCGTATTAAGCACTCTCACCCTATCCAATTACCCCTTAAAGACCAAATAACCAACCCTCTCATTTTCCCCTTTCACCTGTTTTCCCCTCAATAACCACCATAACAAAATAACAAGACTCAACAACCATACTCCCCACATTCACTAGACACTACACCACCTCACCCTCTTTTAATGCTATGTACCCCCTATCCTTGTAGTATATTTTTACCTCACTAAAACACCCTCACTCACATAGGATGCACACACTCTACACCCGTATATAGGCATACATACATATCTAGCTGAAGAAAGGATGAACACAAAGAAGACATGGGGCATAGGAACAAAATAGTAGAAAAAAGGGAGAAAAAAGGGAGAAAATAGAGAGAGAGAGAATGATTAGAATGGGACACACCCACTGATTAGAGAGAGAAAAATTAGGGAGAGAGTGAGGTGATTTCAGTGAATAGATAAAGGAGAAATAGTGAATGGAGAGAGGAAAAAACTGAAAATTAATAAATGAGAGAGAGGTTGAAGTAGAGAAAAATAGGAAAAAGGAGAAAATCAGACCAGCCGTTCAGTTTTTTCTACAAAAATTTCACTGAAAAAATGGAACACTATCAACTCCCAGACCAAATTCACCCAAAATCGACCCTTTCCTATCGACCTCTCTGATCGCTTGAGCTCGCTGAAGCTTCAATGATACAACTTCAACAACCCATTTTTGGGTTTCGATGGAACCTGCCAAGAAAATCCCGATGTTGTCCCTGAACCTTAAAACCCCAAAAAAAAGCTACCCAAAAATTTGAGGTCCATAAAAAAACACCACTAGCTTTCCCCCAAAGGTCAGAGGCTGAATCCATGCCACCAAAATGTTATTTACAATAAAAATAGCCCCATAAATGATCCTTTCATGTTAATTTCAGTAAGACCCATTTAAACTTAGTTTGAAAAAGCCTTCTTCATTTTGGAATCTGTGATTAGAGAGTTAGTGACTGAGGTTTAAATCAAATTTTTCAGACGCAGTTCTATTTTCTAATTGTACAACTAGTTATATTGAAATTATCAATTTAGGTCCAATTCTTCAACTCTATCTCTTTATATTTTATCTTAATGAGATATGGCTGGTAATATGATTTGGTAGTACGTTTGAGCAATTTTAATTACCGTGGCTTTGATTGTTTGAGTTTCTATTAAAATTGATGAATCATGTGATTGAGATTTAAATTGGAGCGGATATTGAAAATTAATTAAAAGTAAATACCATTGGTTTGCTTTGATTCATTATTTGTTATTTAATTTTAGATTAGGCATTGATATTGTTAAATTCAATAGTATCATCATTAGGCCGTCAAAAGGGGTAGGAAAATTTTAGGATTTCCATATTTATTGATAGTTAAATGTTTGTTTGAATGGTTTCTCTATTTTACTCACTTAATCCAAATGCATTTATTCACCGAGGAATGCCCCAAATTCACATGTATATATTTGTCAGGGAATGCCCTGTGAAATTTTGTACTGGGCGGAGTTCGTGGACATGGACCGGGATGTCCAGTGAAGCGTAGTTTAGGATTAGTGTAGGATAGAATATGTTTTCATTTCAGAACTTTTTCATCTTTGGGATTGTATAATTGGAATGGACATTATTTTTTGAACTTTAACTTGTTTATGTGTTTGTTTGCTTATGTGATCTTTTGTGAAGTTTATCCATCCCATTGTGTCATATTAGCCGATATAATTCAAACGAAGAGACAATGTTCGAGCCAAGGGACCGGGGGTTTCCTAACACCTTCACCTCGGTCAATAGAATTTCTTAAATAGAATCTCTATTCGTGGATCAATTTTAAGAGTCAACCATTTCGAAAAGGAAATTTTAAAAAGGTGATTTGGCATATCAAATAATGCCAAGTGGCTACTCTAAGTTTTCAGTGCAAAATCCTTTTTCAAAAAACATTTTCATTTTAGTCACTTTAATAATGAAAACCCTCTGCACTCAAAAATTAATTTCTTTTTCGATAAAAAAGGTGGTGTGACACATCTCTTATTAAGAAAAAAAGTTAAATGACATGGCATGCCAATTAGAAGAGAATGAAAATTTTGAGTTACTTAACATTTTTTAAGAAAAATAATAATAGTTGAGTGATATTCTGTCTTTTCTTAAAAAATGACATATCCCTTTATTATTAATAAAAGAAACAAAATCCCAATAATCGTACAATCTAAAATGAACCCGATTCAAAAAGTAAACAAATAAAATAAGAAAAGGAAATAAAAAAATATAGAGAAATCTAAAATGACTAAGAAAACAAAATTGAAACTGAAGTGGAAGATATGAATCCCATTTTCCAAACATGTAAACCTATTCTACACTTGTAATAGACTTCTACTATTTGTGATACTGATAAGATCTTAAATGAACACTCTGAGCTTTGGGCGATCACTTGTAAAGTCTCCTAAAATTTCAAAATAACCTATAAAATCAAGATGGAAGAAGACTAGATTCAAGAATCAATATGTTGTAAAGATACTTCTAGTGCAATCAAGGGTAAAAAGGTTTCGATCAACTACAAATTTTTGGCTATAAAGGAAGTGAATGAACTTATCCTCTATGATGATCTATCTTGTACATGACCCTGTTCTTCATTACGAGTGAGTATAGCCTCTAGTATATTAAGTTTTGCTAAGGTTTTTCCTGAATTGGGAGTTGGAATTTTCAGGCTAGGCCATTCTTTGATGAAATCTTAGCAAGTTGTGGTCTTGGAAAATCCAAAAAATGAATTGGGTAACTATGAAAATAATTAACTTGTTCTTATGTTAGATAAGAGTACAAGGAATACGTAGGATCTTTTGGAAGTAAATTCAGATAAGTAGAACTCCCGATATAAAACTTGACGTAAAAAGGTTAGTTCAGAATGTCAATGTTTGAGGGTGCATTGTGAAAAAGACAAAACTGAGAGCAATCCTATCACGGGCTGAACTAACTGACCGTATAGGCACCTACGCTATCCTAAGTAGCTGGGAGAACTATTATTACCCAACTAAGAATATGCGAAAGAGTTCTACTTTTAAGGAAATACTGAACTTAATATAATAAAGTAAATTAAATACCAATAAATAGACTTTTTCATAAACTTCTTACAACAGTCCTTCACTACCCCAAGACTTAGTCAGACATGTACAACAATGAACTATTATAAAATAGACTGATGATAAAATAAATAACACAAAGACTCTAATATCTGCAATGAAGGAAGTGCAAAAGTTGGTGTTGAATATCGCTCTTGATTTAGTAATTGCAAACTAACTTGCATCTAGTCTACACCCAATAAGGAATGTGAAAGAGTAGGGTCAGTACAAATAAACATACTGGTCGGCATCATTGAAAAACCAGTGTTAGTTCACATAACCATAAAATTGAATTAAGGAAAAAAATCATGACATCTTAAATGAAATATAATTCAACTAAAACTGTAGTATCATTATAGCCCTTTTCTTATATAATTTACAATTCTCCAAACTCTATTAACAATATTATGTTCATCATTAGCATAGTCTAGCCTCATTAATTCACACCATCCACCACAATCCAAAACTAAACCATCATTATCACTACATTATTCGTATCACAACCTAATTACTCAGGTCATGATGGCACCTACTATACTCACCAGTAGGTAAGCAAACTCGTAGTCCACAACTGCTAGTAACGGACTACCAAGTGAAATGACAATTTTTTTTTGAATAATTATAATAAAAGACTAATATACATATATATAAGACACAGTAACAAAACCTAGAGGAATAAGAACAAGAGCTTTTAATATAATTATAAAATTATAAAAAAAGTACTAAATAAATTTACAGATGTAAACCATCTCTGAAAACAACATAGATATTAGTCTAGTACATAAGAGGGAGAATAGTAATACTTCGAAGGGTCTCATCCTAAATATCTGAGCCATAACATCTTCGCACGATGCACACAACAACGGCGAGAGCCCATTATTTGATTTGAAGGCTACAAAAATGTAGTATGAGTACCAACACGTGGTACTCAGTAGGCAACTGCCGACTGAGCTCCAAAGATAAATCAAATATAATAATAATGCAAACAAAAATGTAAATTATACCCAAATATCCAGAAAACTAACATAGTATGGGTAACGAGGCACTAAGGATAAACAATTCTATTCTTGTCACGACACAAACCAGGGTCTGGCCATGATGGACATCTCCAATCCACCGTGGACAAGAGACTACCCCCTGAACCTAACCAAACACCATACACCACTTAGCAATGGCTGAATTCCAAACATATAACAAGATAGCACGATAAAAGTTCAAAGAACATAAGATATATCTATAATCGATAACCGGCGATCGACTAAACACATCCAACCAACATCACCTATGTCCATAGTTATCCAACAAAGGCTCTATGCAAAAAGAACCAAAAATCAATCTTAGTCGGGACATGTCCCCGACTTTTACTATGATGATGATAATATAAATGATAATGAAAAATCTCAATACTAATCTATGATAAGAACTGATGAAATGATTAAGTCTTTCGGAGATTGGAAGATCACCACTTAACCACAAAGAACGGACAAACCAAGATGATCCACCTAACTCTATGCACGAAAAGTAGAGGTATCTTTGGTGCTTGCATCGCATAGGGATACAACGTCCAGAGATGGTTAGTGGGTTGACCACTAGCATGTAACTGAGGGGTAAGGGACAAAAATTAACCAGTATTAATACTTGAATATTAGTTAAAATCCAATGCACATAACTAGATGCATATACACGTATATATCACATGTCGAGATAAGGAAACAAGCTTAACATGTACTTTAAAACTTTATCCTAAATTATGTAGCTCACCCGTCATAAGAAGGCACCCACGGGCTATATGGTCCAGCTCTTCCTTAGAAGATTTACATATGCACCATGGGGGACTCGAACCACCAGGCATACCAAGGTGATAAAAGCACCCAATTATAAGATATAATATGGTGGAATCAAACCTCTCAACCATATAATTAGGGGGACTCGAACCACCTCCTTATTTAGACCCCCGCATCGGCAGCCACAATTTCCAGTATTGGTCCCTCTGAACCTCCACTTTCACAACTCAGCTACACAACCCTCTTTTAAGCCCAATTAAAACATTTATCACATATTCCATTGATTGAACCATATTATAGATTAAGACATATATTATCGGTATCGTCATACCAACTACACTTGTAAGGAAACAACAACATGCCAAATAAAATATCATCACTTGCGAGAATTCACCACCCCCTTGGTTAAATAATGCATTAGCTTGTGGAATTACATAACCCCATAAGGTTTAATCTCAAATCATTATATTTCTTTAACTTTTCATATTATGCAATACTTCAAGAGTAGTTCAATTTACAAACTTTTCATATTCAAAACCAATTTCACAATATGGGTTTGGGGTTATTACCACTTCAAAAGTCACAAGTTGGGGGAAATCATAATTTCCTCAGTTATTCACCATAACCATGCACCCCATTAGTTCAAAACCATAATCAAAGAATGAACAATCATATGTAAACTGTGGGAAACATTGTTTAACAACAATCATTCAAAACCCTCAACCTATGTTTGAAAACCAATATAAAACCATATGAATAATACTTTAAAAAATATGCTTTTAAACAAATAGCAATTAGGGAAGAGTAACATGCCTGAAATACCTAAGATTATGGAGAAAATTCAGCCCTTGAGCCCTTGGATGACCTAATTCTTGGAAACCCTATGTATCTTTCTTGAGAGAATTTGAGAGAGTTCTGAGTGTATTTAATTACGTTATGAATGAGAAATACCCCCTTAAGTGCTTTATGAAAGTGCGGTTTTAATTGGGTAAAAAGGGAATTGTCCAATGTTCCCTCAACTTAAAAGCTGGAATTTAGTCATCTATGTCTATGGGTCACTATACTACTCATAGGGATGATGAGTCGTAGCTAAGAAAATTTCAAGGGAACACACATTGTTGACCCTACTACTCAACTAATATGATTCATAATGGGACCTTATGACTAGTAGGGTCCAGTTGTAATGAGCACAAAAACCATTTGGGGTATATACTGGACATGCTATGATTTGCACAAAATGACTCGTAACGAGTCCTTACGACTCTTAGGGTGCCACTTGTACTCAGAACCAAACTTAGTCACAAACACATTGTTTAGGCTATGATTTGAGTCCAACGACTCGCTAAGACTCCCTACAACTCATAGGGTAAATCATAGTCAGGGCAGTGAGTACAAAATTTTAGAAATTCTCAGAGATCATTACCTAGGGTATTTCAGTATCTCCCCAGGATCATTCATCCTCGAGTGATAGGTCAAAGAATTCTTTAGCACTATTTGACATAAAAATGCACCCACAATTACCGTTAACAAAAATAGAAAATAAAGAGGTTAAGTTCATACATACCTTAAGCACGATTTTCTAAAATACAGAGTAGGAACAGATACTTGGAATTCATGTCCTTCTTGCCTTCCCATGTAGCTTTCTCAAGCTTTTGGTTCCTCAAAAGAACCTTTACCAAAGCCACGTCATTTGTCTGTAATTGACGGACTTGTAAATCTAAGATTTCACTAGAACTTCCTTATAAGACAAGGAATTCAAAATGCCCTCACCTTCAAATGGAACAACCAACAAATGATCACCCATGAACTTCCTCAAAATTGAGACATGGAAGATCGGGTGAAGGGAGCTCAAGCTAGAAGGAAATTCCAATATATGCAATATTGCCAACCCTCTACAAAACAAAATAAGGATCAATATAATAGGGACTGAGCTTTACCTTCTCCCCAAACCACATTAGGACCTTCGTGGGAGACACCTTCAAGAACACCCAGTCACCAACATTAAACTCTAACTCCCTTCACCTCACATTCGCATAGGACTTTTGGCGACTTTGGGCAGTCTTAAGCCTATCCCGAATCACCTTTACCTTCTTTATGACATGGCGATCCAAATCAGGGACAAATAACATATTTTCACCAACCTAAACATTCCAATAGGAGACCTACTTCTCCCACTATACAAGGCCTCAAATGGATCCATACTAATGCTAGAGTGAAGACTGTTGTTGTAGGCAAATTCTATGAGGGGAAAGTGGTCAACCCACCTACCACCATATTCAATCATACAAGATATGAGCATATTCCCTAATGTCTGAAGTATTCTCTCTGCTTTGCCATCCATCTGTGGATGGAAAAAGGTGCTTAGGCTTAATTTAGTCATCAAACCTCTCTGTAAGGAATGTCAAAATGAGAAGAGAATTGAGTACCTCAATCAAATATGATGGAAACTGGAGAACTATGCAACTTCACAATATCCTCAATGAATAACTTGGCATAATCCTCTGAATAAAAATTAGTGCTCCCGGGAAAGAATTAAGCGAACTTAGTTATCCTATCCACGATGACCCAAATCGAATCAAACTGATGGCAAGATCGAGAAAGAGCAGCAATAAAATCTATATTAATTATTTTTTATTTCCACACACGTAGCTTAATTTCTTAGAATAATCCACCATGCCATAAGTACTCCACCTTCACTTACCGACACACTATGTACTTAGCCACAAAATTGGCCATATCACACTTTATATTATTCTACCAATAAATTTCCTTATGATCATGATACATTTTTGTATAACTAAGATGAGTAGTATATGGTGACTTATAATCTTCAAACAAAATTTTTCTCACAACCTATCAATATTGGGAACATATATTCTACCTTGGTACATCAAAACACCATCACCACCAATAACGAAAGCCACCTTCTGCCTGCCTATATCCACTTTGAGTTGCATTAAAATGGGATCCAACATCTACTTCTACTTTACCTTAACTCCAAGAGATGACTTTGCCACCTCTTTAAAAAATATACCACCAACCTCAGAATCTATGAGATGGACTCCAACGTTAGCCAAATAGTAAATATCCTTCACCAAATCTCGCTTCTCCTTGTCGACATAGGAATAGCTCTCTATGAACAACCTGCTAAGATCATTAGCAACTATGTTAGCTTTACTTAGTTGATAACGGAGACTCATGTCATAGTTCTTTGGCCACTCAAGCCACCTCTTTTACCTAAGATTTAGGTCTTTTTGAGTGAATACATATTGCAGGCTCTTATGATCTGAATAAATATCTACATGTACCCCATACAAATAATGTCACCAGATCTTTAATGCAAAAACCACAACAAATAATTTAAAATCATAAGCCGGATAAATCTTCTCATGAACCTTCAACTTTCTAGAAACATATGCAACCACTTTGTCATGCTGTATCAACACACAACCCAGTCCCATCTGAGATGTATCACAAAAGACAATAAAACCATTTGTACCCTCGAGTAGTGTCAAACCAAAGCCAAAGTCAACTTATCCTTTATTTTCTCAAAACTGCACTTACAAGCTTTCGACCATAAGAAATTCACCTTTTTTTGAGTCAACTTAGTCAATGTGGCAGTAATAGAAGAGAAGCTCTCCACAAACCTTCTATAATAACCAGCTAAACCCAAGAAACTTCGAATATTAGTTGGAGTTATGGGTCTAGGACACTTTTTAACCACCACAACTTTTTGTGGATCCACCATGATTCCTTCAGTGGAAACAACATGGCCCAGATAAGTCACAACATTGAACCAGAACTCACACTTAGAGAATTTAGAATACAACTGCTGCTCCTTAAGGGTATGAAACACTAAATAGAGGTGATCGGCTTGATCCACGTCACTCTTAAAATACACCAAAATATCATTAATAAACACAATCATGAACAAAACTAAGAACTGACAGAAAATGGTTCATAAAATCTGTGAATGCTGTCGAGGCATTATTAAAACTAGTGATATCACCAAAAAATCAAAATGACCATACCCAGTTAGGAATGTAGTTTTAGTGATATCCATCTCCATAATCTTTAACTGATGGTAACCCAACCGAAGGTCAATCTTAGAAAAGAACTTAGCACCTTAAAGCTGATCTAGCAGATCATCAATCCTCGAAAGGGGATACTTATTCTTCACAGTCACCTTGTTGAATTGGTAGTATACAATACACATCCGAAGGGACCCATCCTTCTTATGCACAAATAGAACCAGAGCACCTCAAGGAGAAACACTAGTGCAGATAAAACACTTAGAAAATCTTTCAATTACTCTTTAAGTTCTTTCAACCCAGCCTGAGCTTTTCTGTAAGGAGGGAAAAAATAGGATGAGTGTCTCGAAGAAGATCAATTCAAAAATTAATTTCCTTATCAGGAGGAACACCCGGAAGATCATTAGGGAACACCTCGAAAAATTCACAGACCATAGGGACAGTCTTCAAAGAAGGACCTTCGGATCTAGAATCCTTAACATGCACTATGTGATGAAGGAACCCCTTTGAAACTAATTTTCAAGATCTAAGATACAAAATGAACCTTCTCTTAAAAACTAGGGAACTACCTTCACATTCGATCATTAGCGCATTAGGGAATCAAAAATAGATCTTTTGAGTCCAATAGTCAAGGGACGCGTCGCACGAATTCAACCAATCCACCCCCAAAATCACATCAAAGTCTAACATGTCCAACTCTATCAGATCCATCAAGATCTCCCTACAACAAACTGACATCACACAACCCCTGTAGATCTTTCTAGACACAATGGAGTCACCCATCATGATGGACACAGAGAAGGGATTAGGAATACACTTATGGTAAAAACCAAAATGGATAGCCACATAAGGGGTCACATAAGATATAGTAGACCTGGTATCAAGTAGAAAATGCATATCACGATAGAAAAGTTTAAGCGTACCAGTAACAATATCGGAGGATGCCTCAGAATCTCAACGAGTAGAAAGAACGTATAGACGGTTCTGTCCAGTGCCAGAACTAAAAATTGAAGTAGCACTCTTTAGTGCAAGAGCTAATGAATTAGCAAAATGATTCTTATCTGCTCAAGAAGCAACCCTAGAAGGATAATCCCTCAGTATATGACCGATTTAACCACAGTTAAAGAACTTGTTCCTCCTCTCTTCACAAACACCACAATGTACCTGACCATAAAATCTATAAGGGGAATACGATATAGCTAATGGAGCACCGCTAGCCTGAGGCTCGGCACCTTATACCCTTGGACCCACACTATTCTAAAAATGAGGATCACCCGATGACTTTGGATAAGGAGCACTATCCGTAGATTAGGAACTAGAATTGCCTAACTTCTTCTTAGACCATTTTCTACCATCTCTACTACTCTGCTCTTGACCTCTACCTAGAACCAAATATTGGAACTTCTTACTCTACCTTTCACTCATCATTGCTTGCTTCTTCTTTTCCTCTTCCACTTATTGCATGTACACCACAAGTCTAGAGAAGTCCCTGGCCTTATTCAATAAGGTGGCCTTACACTCCAAGATCAATTCACTGGAAAACCTTGAAGTAAACTTCCTTATTTTATCCTTCATGCTAGATGCTAATTCTGGAGCATATTGCGATAGCTGATGAAACTTCAAGGCATACCCCTTAACCGTCAGACTACCGTGTTTCAAATTTATGAATTCCTTAGCTTCCGCCTCCTATAACTCTTGAGGAATAAAGCAATCAAGAAAGTACTAGAGAATTTATCCCATGAAGCGGACTCAATATCATCACCCTTAGACTGGTCCTATTCCTCATACCAATGATACACCACATCTTTTAACTGGTAAGCGGCAAACTCCACACCCTCCATATCAGTAGCATGTATCACATAATTTTTTTTTTCATCCTATCAATGAATTTTTGGGGATCATCCTAAACTTGAGAACCAGTGAAAGTCAAATGACTTAACCTCATAAATTGGCCAACTCTAGTGACCTTAGAGGATGGAGCAACAGAAACAACATGCTCCATTTAAGAGGCCACCGACTGGGTAAGAAAATGAATTGATTGGAAACACTCAGCATTTGATACTCCAGCTTGAGGTAGTCGAGGAGGGATAGAGGGAACCTGTGGAACTCCTTTAGAGAAATCAGGAGTAGTGACCCCAGATCGGGTCTGAACTCCTTGAGTAGGACAAACTCTATCCATATTGTCCTCAGGTGGGACAAAAGATTTTCCACAAACATAAGATCTTCTGGGAGGCATGATTTGAAAAGCAAACATACGAGGATCAGAGGAGATTTCATGATCTTAGACTCTATAACCCTAAATAGAAGAACAAGAAAGGCAAATATTCCTAAATGCCTTATAGCCTCTCCATCATAACTGTGGCATGACCCATAAAAAAGACTCTACTTGACACAACTTTGTGGACACCTAATGACACTAAACCTAGGTTCTGATACCAACTTTTTCATGACACAAACCAGGGCCTGGCCGTAAACCTAACCAAACACCATACACCACCCAACAAAGGCTGAATTCCAAACATATAAATAGATAGCACAAAATCAATTCAATGAACAAAGGATACGACTATAATGGATAACCGACTATCGACTAAACACATCCAACCATTGTCACGTAAGTCCAAAATAATCCAACAATGCCTCTATATAAAAAGAATAAAAAAGTAGTCTTAGTTGGGATATTCCCCCGACTCTAACAATGACAATGATAATGTAAATGACTTCAATAAGAACTGATGAAATGTCTAAGTCTTCTAAAGAATGGAAGCTCACCACTTCGCCACAATAAATTGACAAACTGAGCCAATGCACCTAACTTAGCGTAGGAGAAGTAGAGGCATCTCCTATTCCTACACCGCGTGGGGATACAACGTACGAAAACAGTTAGTGGGTTGAGCACTAGTGTGTAACTCAGGGGTATGGGAGAAAAATAAAGCCACTATCAATACTTCTAAATCAGTTAAAATCCAATGCACATAACTAAATACATATACATTTATATATCACATGTTGGGATAGGAAACAAGGATTAACATGCACTTTAAGACTTTAGCCTTGATTATGTAGATCAATCGTCATAAGAAAGCACCCACGAGCTATATGGGTCAAGATCTTCCCTGACTGAAAGGGCCCTGGTGTGTGTAGCCACATGTACCAGAGGATATAAATATGCACTATGGGGGATTCGAGCCACCCAGCATACAGAGGTAACTTAAGCACCCAATAATGTTATTTAATATGTGGGACTCAAACCTCCCAATCATACAATAAGAGGGACTAGAACCACCAGGTCATTTATACCCCTGCATTGGCAACACCAATTTCCAGTATTGGACCCTTGGGACCTCTACTTTTACGACTCATCTACACAACCCTCATTTAAGCCCCATTAAAATATTTATCACACATTCCCATTGATTGAACCATATTACATATTAAGGCATATATTATCGGTATCATCATACCAACTATACTAACAAGGTAAGAAGAACATGCCAAACCAAATATCATCACTTCAGGTGATTCATAACCTCTTTGGTTTAATTATACGTTAGTTTGGGGAATTACATAACCCCATAAAGTTCAATTGAAAATCATTATGTTTAACTGACTTTTCACATTATGCAACAGTTCAAGAGTAGTTCAATATGTATATTGTTCATATCAAAACAAATTTCACAATATGGGGTTGGGGTCATTACCACTTCAAAAGTCACAAGTTAATGGAAATCATAAACCCCTCATTTATTCACCATGCCCATGCACCCCACCAGTTCAAAACCATAACCAAAGCATGAACAATCATATGTAAACCATGGGAAGTATTGTTCAACAACAATAATTCAAAACCCTCAACCCATGTTTAAAACCAATACAAAAACCATATGAATAAAACTTTAAAACATATGTTTTTAAAAAAATAGAAATAAGGGAAGAGTAACGTGCCTGAAATACACAAGATTATGGAGAGAATTCAACCCTTGAGCTCTTTGATGACCTAGTTCTTGGAAATCTTAAGTATCTTACATGAGAGAATTTAAGAGAGTTCTGAGTGTGTTTAATTATGTTATGAATGATAAATAACCCCCTTTAGTGCTTTATGAACTGGTGTTTTAATTGGTGTAAGAAGGTAATTGTCCAAAATGGCCTTAACTTAAAATCTTGAATTTAATCGTCAGTGTCTACGGGTCATAATACGATTCATAGGGATTAATTACGACTTATCACCACGAGTCGTAGCTAAGATAGTTTAAAGGGAACACACACTATTGACCCTATAACTCAACTAATATGACTCTTAATGGGACTTTACGACTCATAAGTTCCAGTCATAGTCAACACAAAAACCATTTGTGGTAAACACTGGACATCCTACGATTCACACAAAATAACTCATAATGAGCCCTAATGACTCATAGTGATCAACTCAAACTCAGAACAAAACTTAGCCACACACATATGGTTTAGGCTATGATTTGAGTCCAATGACTCTTTAAGACTCCCTACGATTCTTAGAGTTAGTCGTAGTTAGGACAGTGAAGATCAAATTTTAGAATTTCTCAGAGATCAACACCTAGTATGTTTCATTCTCCCTCCCTTAGCATCATTAGTCCAAGAATGACGAGTTAAGGCATCCTTAGCATGATTTGACATAGAAACACACATATACTTACCTTTAACAAAGATAGGAAACATAGATATTAAGATCACACATGCCTCAAGTGCAATTTTCTAGAATAGGGAATAGGAATAGATACTTGGAATTCGTGTCCTCCTTGGCTTCCCAAGTAGCTTTCTTAAACTTTTGGTTCCTCCAAAGAACCTTTACCGAATCCACATCCTTCATCCGTACCTGATGAACTTGCTGATCCAAGATCTCTACCAAAACTTCCTTATAAGATAAGGAAATAGAAATGCCCACACCTTTCAAGAGAACAACCAACGAAGGATCACCAATGCACTTCCTCAGCATCAAGACATAGATGGTCGGGTGAATGGAGCCCAAGCTAGAAGGCAATTCTAATTCAAATGCAATATTGACAACCCTCTTCAAAACCAAATACAAACCAATATAATTAGGATGAGCTTCCCCTTCTTCCCAAACAACACCATTCCCTTTAAGGGAAACACCTTTAAGAACAGCCAGTCACTAACATTAAACTCCAACTCCCTTTTCCTCACATCCGCATAGGACTTTTGGATACTTTGGGCTATCTTAAGCCTATACCGAATGACCTTCCCCTTATCCATGGCTTGGTGAACCAAATCAGGGCCAAATAACCTATTTTTACCAACCTTAAAAAACCTAAAAGGAGACCTATACCTTCTACCATACAAGGCCTTAATTGAAGCCATACCAATGCTAGAGTGATAACTATTATTGTAGGCAAATTCTATGAGGGAAAAGTGGTCAGCCCAACTACCACCATAGTCAATCATACAAGATATTAGCATATCCTCTAATGTCTGAATAGTTCTCTCTACTTGCCAATCTTCCTGCAGGTGGAAAGTAGTGCTAGGCCCTTTATTCGACAAACTTTTCTGAAAGGAATACCTAAAGTTAGAAGAGAACTGAGTACCTCGATTAGATATGATGGAAACTAGAGCACCATGCAACTTCATGATCTCCTTAATGAAAAACTTAGCATAATCCCAAGAAGAGAATTTAGTCCTCACTGGCATGAAGTGAGTAAACTTAGTAATCTTATCCATGATGACCTAAATTGAATCAAACTGATGACGAGACCACAAAAGAACAATAATAAAATCCATATTAATTATTTCCCATTTCCATATAGGCAGCTTAATTTCTTGGAATAATCCACCAGGACTCAAGTTCTCCACATTCACTTGCTAACACACCATGCACTTAGCCATAAATTTCCTTAAAATCATGATACATTTTTGTTGAACCAGGATGAATAGTATATTGCAACTCATGAGCTTTGGCCAAAATTCTTTCTCGCACTTCATCAACATCGAGAAAACATAATCTACCTTGGTATCTCAAGGTACTATCACTACAAATCTTAAAAGCCATCACCTTCTGCCTGCCTACATCCTCTTTGAGTTGCATCAAGATAGGATCCAACATCTTCTTCTCCTTTACCTCATCACCAAGAGATGACTTTTCCACCTCTTAAAAAATCACACCACCATCCTCAGAATCCAAGAGACGGACTCCAAGATTAGCAAAATAATGAATAGTCTTCACCAAATCACGCTTCTCTTTATCCACAAGGGAATAAAACCCCATGGACAACCTGCTAAGAGCATCAACAACTACATTATCTTTACCTGGATAATAGTGGAGACTCATGTATTAGTACTTTATCAACTCAAGAACCTCCTTTGCCTGAGATTTTGGTCTTTCTGGGTGAACACATATTGAGGGCTCTTATGATCAAAATAAATATCAATATGGACACCAAACTAATAATGTCTCCATATGTTCAATTCAAACACCACAACTAATAATTTTAAATCATGATTCGAATAATTTTCTCACGAACCTTCAACTGTTTTGAAGCATATACAACCACCTTTCTATGTTGCATCAACACACAACCTAGTCCCATCTATGATGAATCAAAAAAGACAACAAAACTATTTGTACCCTTGAGGAGGGCTAAAACCGCAGCCAAAGTCAACTTATCCTTTAATTTCTCAAAACTACCCTTACAATCTTCTGACCATAAGAACTTCACCCCTTTTTAAGTTAACTTAGTCAATGGGGAAGCAATGAAGGGAAGCTTTGCACAAACTTTTTGTAATAACTGGCTAAACCCAAGAAGCTTTAAATATCAGTTAGAGTCGTAGGTCTAGGCCACTTCTTAACTACCATAACATTTTATGGATCCATCATGATTCCTTCATTGGAAATAACGTGGCCGATGTATGTCACAACATTCAAATAGAACTCACCCATAGAGAATTCAACATACAACTTCTTGTCCTTAAGGGTCTACAACACTAAATAGAGGTGATCGGTATGATCCACCTTTCTCTTAGAATACACCAAAATATCATCAATAAATACAATCATAAAAAAATCAAAGAACTAACAAAAAATCCAATTCATAAGAGGAGTGAATGCTGTCGGAGCATTAGTCAAACCAAAAGACATCACCAAAAACTCTAAATGACCTTACCGGGTTTGGAAAGTAGTCTTAGGGATATCCACCTCCTTAATTTTTAAATGATGGTAATATGATTAAGGGTTAATGTTAGAAAATAACTTAGTACCTTGAAGATGATCGAACATATTATCAATCATCGAAAGGGGATACTTATTATTCACGATCACCTTGTATAATTGGTGGTAGTCAATACACATCCAAAGGGACACATCCTTCTTACGCACAAATAGAATTATAGCACCCCAATGAGAAACACTAGGGTGGATAAAACCATTATCTAGAAAATCTTTCAACTGCTTTTAGAGTTCTTTCAACCCAACTAAAGCCATTTTGTAAAGAGGGATAAAAATAGGATGAGTGTCTAGAAGAATATTAATTCAAAAATTGATTTCCCTATCAAGAGGAAAACCAAGAAGATTATCAAGGAACACATCCAGAAATTCATCAACTATAGGGACAGCCTGCCAAAATGGACCTTTGGATCTAAAATCCTTAGTATGCACTAAGTGATAAAGGTACCCCTTAGAAATAAATTTTCAGGCTCTAAGATATGTAATGAACCTTCCCATTTGCACTTAGGAACTAATTTCCTATTCGATCCCCAACTTATTAAGGAATTAGAAATTGACCCTTCGGGCCCGGTAATTAAGCGATGCATAGAACAAATGAAACTAATCTATTCCTAAAATCACATGAAAGACTAACATGTCCAACTCTATCAGACTCACCAAGGTATCCCTACCACAAACCGACATCACACAACCCCTATAAACCTTTTCAGCGACAATGGAGTCACCTACGTAGACATAGAGAAGGGATCCGGAATACACTCAAGGTTAAAACAAAAATAGATAGCCAGATAAGGGTCACATAAGCTAGGGTAGACCTAGGAGAAAGTAGACAATATACAATATGAGAGAAAACTTTGAGTAATCCAGTAACAATATCAGGTGTTGCCTCAGAAAACTGGTGAGTAGAAAAAACATATAGACAGTTTTGTCCAATATTAGAGATAGATGCAAAAGTAGAACCCTTTGGTGCAGGAGAAGATGAAGTATCGACAAGAATCTTATTTGCTCCAAAAGTAACCCTAGAAGGATAATCCCTTTGCATATGACTAATCTGTCCATATTTAAAGCAGTTGTTCCTCCCTTTTTTACAAACACCACAATACACCTAACTGTAAAATCTACAAGGAAAATATAATGGAGCTAATTGAGCCTAGCTAGCCTAAGGCTGGACACCCTATACCCTTTGACCCATAATATTTTTGAAACGAGGATCACCTGATGACTTTGGACAAGAAGAACTAGCTATAGATTAGGAACAAGAATTGCCCTACTTCTTCTTAGACCATTTTTTGTCGTCTCTACCACTCTGATGCTTAACTCTACTTGGATCTGAATATCATAAGTTCTTACTCTGCCTTTTACTCATCTCCACTTGCTTCTTTTTTTCATCTTCCATTTATCGAATATACACAACAAGTCTAGAAAGGTAAATGTCCTTGTTTAACAAGGAAGCCATACTCTCCAAGATCAATTCAAAGGGAAACCCAAATGCAAACTTCCTCATTCTATCCCTCATCCTAGATACAATTTCTAGAGTATATCATGACAACTGATGAAACTTCAAGGCATAATCCTTTGTTGTCATCCTACCTTGCTTCAAATTCATGAATTCCTCAGCCTTCTCCTCCCGTAATTCTTGAGAAAAGAAATAATAAATAAAAGCACTAGAGAAGTCATCCCACAAAGTGAACTCAACATCATCACCCATATATTGGTCCCATTCCTTAAACCACTGATACGCCATATCTTTCAATAGGTAAGCAGCGAAATCCACACCCTCCACATCAGTAGCATACATCTTATAGAAAATCTTTTCCATCTGATCAATTAAATTTTAAGAATCCTCCATAACTTTAGAGCTAGTGAAAGTTAGAGGACTTAGCCTTATAAATTGGCCAACTCTAGTAACCTCAGAGGATGGAGCAACAAAAGAAAAATACTTAGTCTGAGAGACCCCTAACTGCGTAAGCAAATGAATCAACTGGTGAAACTCGGTATTAGACACACCAGCATGAGGTGCCTGATAAGGTATAAGGGGAACTAGTGGAACCCTACTAGGTAAATCAAGAGCAGTGACCCTAGACCAAGTTTAAACTCTCTGAGTAGTAAGAACTCCATCTATATTATCCTCAGGTATGAAAAAAGAGTTTTTATGAATATTAGATCTTCTAGGAAGCATGATCTTAAATGATAACACACGAGGATTAGAGGAGATTTCAAGATTTTGACTCTATAGCCAAAAATAGAACAACAGGAATGGGAAACATTGCTAAATACCTCATAGCCTCTCCATTATAAGTGTGACGTGCGACATACCCATAAAAAAACTCTACTTGACATGGCTTTGTGGACACCTAATAACACCAAACCTAGGCTCTAATACTAACTTTGTCATAACTCAAACTAGGACTTGGCTATGTCGGGCATATCGAATCAACCATGGATCCAAGACCACCCCTGAACCTAACCAAAAACCATACACCGCCCAACAATGGTTGAATTCAGAACATATAATAAGATAACACAAGATAAGTTCTACGAACAAAATATATATCTCTAACCAATAACCATCAACCTACCAAACACATCAAACCAACATCACCTAAGCCTACAATAATCCAATAAATCCTTTATGCAAAAACAACCCAAAACCAGTCTTGGTCAGGACATGTCCTCGACTCTGACAATGACAATTATAATGTTAATGAGAATGAAAACTCTTAATCTAAACTATGATAAGAATTGATGAAATTTCTAACTCTTTTGGAGAATGGAATTTAACCACTCCACCATAATGAATCAATGAACTGAGCCGATCCACCAAACTCTGTGTAGGAAAAGTAGAGGTATCTCTGGTACTTGCATCAAGTGGGGATACAACATTAAGAGATAGTTAGTAAGTTGAGAACTAGTTTGTAACTCAGGGGTAAGGGAGCAAAATAAAACCATTATCAATACTTCAAAATCAGTTAAAATCTAATGCACATAACTAGATGTATATACATATATATAATACGTGCTGAGATAGTGAAACAAGGATTAACATCCACTTTAAAACTTAAGCCTAGATTGTGTAGCTCAACCATCATAAGAATACACCCATGGGATATATGGGTCCAGCTCTTCCCTAGCTGGAAGGGCCCCAGTGCATATAGTCGTATGAACTAGAAGATATACATATTCACCATAGGGGACTCGAACCACCAAACATACCAAGGTAACTGAAGCACCCAATTATGTGATATAATATGGGGGACTCAAACCTCTAAATCATATAATAAGGGTGACTCAAACTACACAGTCATTTAGACCCCCACATCGATAATTGCAATTTCTAGTATTGGTCCCTCGGAACCTCCACTTTCATGGCTCAGCCACACAACCCTCTTTTAAGACCTATTACAATATTTATTATAAATTAAGGAATATATTATTGAAATCTTTATACCAACTACACTTACAAGGTAACAATAACATGCCAAACTACATATCATCACTTGTGGGAATTCATCATCCCCTTGGTTCAATTATACTTTAGCTTGGGGATTTACACAACCCCATAAGGTTTAATTTAAAATCATTATGTTTCATTGACTTTTCATATTATACAATAGTCCAAGAGTAGCTCAATATGCATAGTGTTTATATTCAAAACTAATTTCACAATATGGGGATGGGGTTATTACCACTTCAAAAGTCATAAGTTGGGGGAAATCACAAACCCCTCATTTATGCACCATATCCATGCACCCCATCAGTTAAAAACCATAATCAAAGCATGAATAATTATATGTAAACCAGGGAAATATTGTTCAACAACAACAATTCAAAGCACTCAACCCATGTTTTAAGAAAAATACCAAAACCATATGAATAATACTTTAAAACATATGTTTTTAAACAAATATCAACTAGGGATAAGTAACATGCCTGAAATACCCAAGATTATGGGGAGAATTCAACACTTGAGCCTTTGGATGAACTAATTCTTGGAAACCCTAAGTATCTTGCTTTTAAGAATTGAAAGAGTTCTCAGAGTATTTAATAACATTATGAATAAGAAATAACTCCCTTAAGTGCTTTATAAGTGTGGGGTTTTAATTGGGTAAAAAGGGAATTGTCCAAAGTGACCTCTTCTTAAAATCTGGAATTTAGTCATCAGTGTCTATGGGTAACTATATGACTCATAGGAATTCATTACGAATCATCACCACGAGTCACAACCAAGATAGTTTCAAGGCACACACATTATTTACCCTACGACTCAACTAATATAACTCATAATGTGACCTTACGACTTATAGGGTCCTATCGTAGTCAACATAGATATCCTACCATTTGCATAAAATAACTTATAATGAGTCCTTATGAATCATAGAGAGCCACTCATACTCAGAATAGAACTTAGGCGCACACACACTATTTAGGCTATAATTTGAGTCCAATAACTCCTTAAGACTCCCTATGACTCGTAGGAATTGTCATAGTCAAGATAGTAAGAAGAAAATTTCAGTAATTCCCAAAGATCAACACCTGGTGTAGGTCTATCAAAATAAACCCATTAAGACTTAACCCGCCCAAACATTTTTTGGCAAGGTACAAACTAATTTAAAATCGAGTCAGTTTGAGCCTATTAAAAAAGACCCATTAAAAAAATTCTCACTTCTAACCTGTGTGTACCTATCTTAAACCATTTACACCAATAATTAATAAGATGATATAACCTATAATTACCTATTTCAATCCATTTCCATCAATAACAAATTAACCCCATCGACTAAAACTCCCCGCAAATTTGTGGAACCCCATAACAAATTAGCCGCCGTCGATGGCAACTTTTTAGACTATAGTCTATAATGCCAAAAATCTATTCTCAACCCATTTCTAGTAGTTGGTACTTAGTAGTTGTCACACTATTCTGTAATACCCCGTACATTTTTCTAGCTAAAATTCATCTCTAAAATATTAAATAATAGCTTCCAAAATCATGAATAATTATTTCATGAGTAATAATCCATATTTACACTTCCCATTATGTGGGAAATTAAATAATTTTTCCAACGATATAAGATTCTCCCAAATCCGACACTCGGTGAAGGAGTTATGGTATTTTTAAGTTGACAGTGTGCCACCCGGGCACTTAGCGCGTCGCGGAGAAGGAAAAATCTGCAATTGGCAAATTCCAGTGGCCCACCGTGATAGCCCTGCATCGCAGAGAAGCCCATTTTCCCAATTGTCCCATTCCAGTGAGATTCCGCAATTTTAGCGCATCGCGCCAAGGACCAAAATGGCAATCCAAGGGGCACTGTGATTGTTGCGCGTTGCGGTGAATGCCCAGTTCCCGATCATCCTTTTCTAGAGAGCCACCACTATAGTGTCGCATTAGGGTGGCCCAGTAAATTGAGATTTTTGGTCGATTTCTAGTTCCGATTTAAAGTTTAATAGGGGCATATTGGTCAATCCTTAGGGCCCCAATCCATCTAAAACACATTATTAAGCATCTACCAAAGTACTTTGAAATTATTTCATATATTTTATCTCAAAAGAAAACCCTAGATCATCAAAGCTCCTTCTCCAAGAAATATAATTCTTCCATTAATTCTCCAAGAAAATTCAAGATTAAGGATTCCCAATACAAGAACCCTAAGAATTCATCTTCAAAGCACCAATAGAGATCCAAGATTCAAGTTTTAGCATCTAGTTCACCAATTGAGGTATGTGGGGTTATGAAAAAGGATACTCATTTCATCCTTGTGCCCAAAATTTATTTTTAATTATGAATTTATTGGATTTTATATGATTACTCATGAAATTGAAGTTAGGGTTTATACTTAATGTTATTTACAAGCTTATGAGATTTCCAAAGATTTAGAAATTGAATTACATGATTATGTTCATATTTTCATGCATATTGCAGAAATTTCTAGTTTTTGAACTGAATTATCAATGTTAACATTATCAAGCATAAACATTTTGATGTTTTAACGTGAGATTGATACATGGGCCACTAATCCCTAATGAAAGATTGCTATTTCAATAAATGTTGTGCTATAAGCACCCTATGACTAGATTCCCTTCAGATTATTGATAAAGATTTAACCTTTTGGTCTTAGAATAGATATGAAATCCACTTTACAGATTCAGATTACAGATTTAGCAATACAGATATACGGTTGGTTTTTATTATAAACCATTAGATTATTGTAAAAATGGATTTCCATCAGAATGAGCATGCAGATTCATTGGGAGTAGTATTTAGCAGCGAGATGGGTACGTTACTACAATTTCATATCCCAAAACTATGTGCCAATGTAGGTTTGAGATTGCTCCCACTTCTACGTGCATGATAGATATGTGATCACTTAGATAGTTTATACTCCTTGGAAAGAGTATGACTCCTCTCCCCAACGTGAGAATTCCTTCTTAGGGGGACAAGAACATTAGACTCCATGAATGCTCACTTGGTTTATGTCGGTTAGAAGAACCTCCCTACTAGTAAAGAAAAGCTTTGAAAGAATTCCCTTTAGATAAAGTATTTCTCCTTGCAGAATGAGTTTTTAGATTTCACTTGGCCTATATGTTTTGAGAATAAGAACGGAATACAGATTTCAGAACTAAGTGTAACGACTCACAAGATTTATATTATGTGCTTTACTATTTATGATTTATGATCTTCAGATTTCAGATTACTCAAGCCTATGTGAGTTGTTTACATTTAGCATGCATAATTTTATAAATTGTGATGATATTTCTTACTTATTGCATTCACCCCCATATACTCAATACACCATCAAAGTACTGATCCACATATATGTCTATATACAACATTGCCTCATAATGTAGGTTCAGGTTCTCAGTCTCAGCAACGTAAGTGATTTTTGAGCATCTCATTTACATCCCTGTAGTTGGTGAGTCCTTATAGTTTAGAGACTTAGCTATTTATATTTCCAGTTTATTAGTAGATGTTTCATTATTTATTTCAGACAGTTTGAGTCAGCTAAGTGCCTGTCCCAGTGAATCTCTAGATTCAGTCAGTAGAGGCTTGTCGGACTACTAGATTCAGATTTAGACTTTTGATTTAGTATTTAGATTTTTCAGTATTATTTTACCAAGACCTTTCAGATTAGTATGTTTCAGATAAAATTTCTGCATTTATTATGTTTTCATATTCATATTCATATTCATATTTCCCCTATGTTGAGATTCATATTTAGTAGAAAAGTAGCCAGGGTTAGCTCAGGAATACTTATAGTTCGGAGCACTATGTGGCATCCCAGTAATCAGATTTTGGGGCATTACAAACTTGGTATCATAGCCTAAGGTTTAGAGAGTTCTATGGAGTCAGACAAGCCACGTTACATAGAGTCTTGATCATCAGTGTGAAGCACACCACATCTCTATGCAAGAGGCTATGGAGTATTTTAGGAAATTATCTTTTCTCTCATGGTCTATCACGAGTTCAGTGTCTCTATCTACTTTTAACTCATGCTTTTATGTGGCATAAAATGCCTCCTCATCGGGAATGCAGAAATGATAACAAGCCACCTCAGCCCACAGATCCTTTAAATGAGAATATGTCACATGCAGAGTTTTGGGTTGCCTTCCAGGCGCAAGCCCAAGCTGTGATAGCTAATGTTCAGGACAACCGTCAGGCTGCAATCCCACTTCATCAAGATGGGGACTTATCCGCAACCAAAATTCGAGATTTTATGAGAATGATCCCACCAAAATTCTTTAGGTCAAAGGTAGGAGAGGACCCACAGTTGTATCTACATGAGGTGAAGAAGATCACCCAAATTATGTATGTTTATGAATAAGAGAGTGTAGAATTAACATCCTATAGGCTAAAGGATGTTGCTTATAATTGGGTAGTAATGTGGAAGAAAAGTAGAGAGGAGAATACAGCTCCCATGACTTGACAAATATTTCAGGATACGTTCTTAGATAAGTTCTTCCCACGTAAGATGAGAGAAGATAAGATAGAAGAGTTTATGAACCTAAGACAAGGCTCAATAACAGTGAAGGAGTATTGCCTTAAGTTCAACTAGTTGTCTAAGTATGCCCTTGATCAGATGGCTAACCCTAGGTCAAGCATGAGTAAGTTTGTGACCGGTGTGTCTGGGTTGGTAGTTCAGGAGTGTAGGACTTCTATACTCTTTGGAGACATGGATCTTACTAGGTTGATAATGCATTCTCAGCAGATTGAGGCAGAGAAGTTAAAGAAAAGAGAGAGAGTATATAAAAGGCTAGAACAAGGCAGTTTGATTATGGTCAGAATAGGTCTGGAGGGGGAAATCGTTTGTAGTTTCAAAATTGGTCATCTATGCCCACACCTTCTTCAGCCAGTGATCCCATGCCCAAAAATAGGCAGGAACAGTGGGGTAAGTCTTCTATGTCTAGATCTCAGAATAGTGTGAGTGGGAAGCCCAATCATCCCCCATGTGCTAAGTGTGGAAAGAATCATGCGGGTTAATTTTGTGGGTTCAGAAAGGTTGTTATAGTTATGGTTAGATGGCTCACAAAATCAAAGAGTGCCTGCATTCTAGATAGGGAAACAGAGACGTTCGTTTCCAGACTCAGGTTAATAGTACACCAGCTCTTCTAGGTCACCCAGCCCCTCCTCAGGGTGCTTTATCCAGTACCAATGGTGGTCAGTGCTAGAGTCGGTTTTACTCTTTACCATCTTATTAGGAGCAGAAGGATTCACCAGATATTGTTACTAGTATGCTTTATGTCTTTCATTTTGATGTTTGTGTGCTATTAGACCCTAGATCGAGTTTTTGTTATGTGACCCCATTAGTTGTAGTAAATTTTGAGATAAATTCTGAAAATATCCCTAAGCCCTTCTTGGTTTCTACTTCAGTAGGTAAATTATTTATTTCTAAGCAAATCTATTAAAAGTGTCCTTTCACTGTCCTTCATAAGGTCATGTTAGCAAACCTAATAGAGTTATATATGGTTAAATTTGATCTTATTATTTGTATGGATTGGATCCATTCCTGTTACGCTTCTATATATTATCGCATCTGAGTGGTGAAGTTTCAGTTCCCAGATGAGCCAGTCTTTGAGTGGTCAGGTAATTCAGTGTCTCCCAAGAGTCATTTCATATCTTACCTTAAAGACAGAAAATTAATATCAAAAGGTTGCATTTATCATCTATTTCGAGTCAATGATGCTAAGTCCGAGACTCCAACAATTCAGTCTGTCCGAGTGGTCAATGAGTTTCCTGATATTTTCTAGAAGATGTCCTAGGGGTACCTTCCAATAGAGAGATAGAATTTGATATTGACCTTCTCCTAGATACTCGGCCTATTTCTATCCCTCCTTATTGTATGGCTCCCACAGAGCTTAAGGAGTTGAAAGAGAAACTCAAAGATCTTTTAGATAATAGTTTCATAAGGCCTAGTGTTTCTCCATAGGGAGCTCCCGTCCTATTCGTGAAAAAGAAAGATGGTTCTTTACGAATGTGCATTGATTATCATCAGCTAAATAAGGTTATAGTCAAGAATAAATATCCTCTTACCATAATTGATGACTTATTTGATCAACTCTAAGGTGCAAGTTATTTCTCAAAGATAGACCATAGATCTGGCTATCACCAGCTTAAAGTAAGGGAGTGTGATATTCCAAAGACAACCTTTAGAACCCGTTATGGTCATTTTGAGTTTCTAGTCATGTCTTTCGGGCTAACCAATGCCCCAACAACTTTCATGGACCTTATGAATCGAGTTTTCAAATAATATCTAGATATATTTGTCATAGTATTCATAGATGATATCCTTGTGTACTCCCGTAGTGAGGATGACCATGTAGACCATCTTAGAATTGTCTTGAAAACTCTTAGGGATCATCAATTATTCACCAAATTTAGTAAGTGTGAATTTTAGCTAGGATTAGTGGCCTTTCTCAGTCATATTTTTTTCGCCGATGGAATTAGAGTCGATCCCCAAAAGACAGAAGCCGTAAGAAATTGGCCTAGACCTATTTTTCTATCAGACATTTGAAGTTTATTGGGTCTAGCTAGATATTACCGCTATTTTTTTGAAGGTTTCTCGTCTATTGCATCTCCTATATCTAGATTGACCCAAAAGAAAGATAAGTTCCTGTGGTCAGATTCCTGCGAGAAGAGTTTTCAGGAGTTAAAGACTTGACTCACTTCAGCCCCAATGTTAGCATTACCTGATGGTATAGATGGTTTTATGGTGTATTATGATGCCTCTAGAGTTGGTTTGGGTTGTGTTTTGATGCATAGAGATAAGGTTATAGCCTATGCCTCTAGACAGCTTAAGCCTCGTGAAAAGAACTACCCAATCCATGATCTTGAGTTAGCTGTTGTGGTGTTTGCTTTGAAAATCTTGATACATTATTTATATGGTGTGCATGTTGATGTGTTCACAGACCACAAAAGATTGCAGTATGTGTTTACCCAAAAGGATTTGAATCTTCATTAGAGGAGATGGTTAGAATTATTAAAGGATTATGATATAAGTGTGTTGTATCATCCAAGCAAGGCCAAAGTAGTGGCAGACTCACTTAGTAGATTGTCTATGGGCAGTGTTGATCATGTGGAGAATGATAAGAAAGAGTTAGCTTGAGAAGTTCATCATTTGGCTAGATTGGGTGTTAGGCTGGTTGACTCATCTAAAGGGAATGTTTGGGTTCAAAGTATTTCCAAATCTTCCCTAGTTTTGGAAGTGAAGGAGAAGCAAGATATAGATTCTAGTTTTGTCAAGTTGAAGGAGTCAGTTAAAGACCAAAAGGTAGAGGTTTTCTCCCAAGGGGGAGATGGTGTGTTGAGATACCAAAATGGGTTGTGTGTGACATGTGTTGATGAGTTGAGACAGAGAATTATGGCTGAAACGCATTATTAGAGTCATGTGTTGGTGCATGTTATTCCATTCATACAGGAGCCACCAAGATGTACCGCGACTTGTGGGAAATATATTGGTGGAGTGGTATGAAGAGAGATGTTGCAGAGTTTGTAGCCAAGTGTGCAACTTGTTAACAAGTTAAGGTAGAACACTAAAGACCTGGTGGTTCATTACAAGAGTTTGGTATCCCTACTTGGAAGTGGGAAGAGGTGATTATTGATTTTGTGATTGGTTTACCCCATTCGCGTCGTCAGCATGATTCAATTTGGGTTATTGTAGACAGATTGACTAAGTCAGCACATTTCTTTCCATTTCACACGTCTTACACAGTTGAAGATTATCCTAATTTTTACATCAGAGAGTTAGTCAGACTGCATGGAGTTCCCTTATCCATCATTTCAAATAGGGGTTCTTAGTTTACTTCCCAGTTTTGGAGAGCCTTTCAGAAGGGTCTTGGTACCCAATTCCACCTTAGTTAAGCTTTCCACCCTCATAAATATGGTCAAGTAGAGAGGAGCATCTAAGATCTAGAAGATATGTTGAGGGCATGTGCTCTTGATTTCAAAGGTAGTTGGGATGAGCATTTGCCATTTATTGAGTTTGCTCTTTAGAATAGTTATCATTCTAGCATTCAGATGGTCCCATTTGAGGCTCTCTATGAGAGGAGATATAGATCACCCATAGGTTGGTTTGAAGTAGGTGAGGCCACTTTGCTTGGGCCTGATGCAGTGTTTGAAGCTATGGAAAAAGTTAAGTTGATTAGAGAAAGATTGAAAACAGCCTAGAGTTGTTAGAATCCTATGCAGACGTGAGAAGTTGGGACCTCAAGTTTGAGGTTGGTGATTTAGTGTATTTGAAAATTTCACCCATGAAAGGGGTGAAGAGATTTGATAAAAAAAGGGAAGCTTAGTCCCCGGTATGTTGGCCCTTATAGAATTTTGACTCGTGTTGGGAAAGTAGCTTATGAGTTTGAGTTGCCTGCAGACTTGTCATCCATTCATCCTATATTCCACGTCTCTATTCTTAAGAAGTGAATCAGTGACTCCACTATTGTAGTTCCTTTAAAAATCTCAGATATTCAGAACAACCTTTCATACGAAGAGATTCTAGTTGAGATTTTAGATCATCAGATCCATAGACTAAGGAACAAAGAAGTTCCCTTGGTCAAAGTTATTTGGCGGAATCAGTCTATTGAGGGTGCCACTTGGGAACCTCAAATAGATATGCGAGCCAAGTACCCTCACCTTTTCTCCATAAACATAGATTTAGCTGAAAGTAATACTCTTCCTTGATTCAGTTCTTTTCTAATCATATACTCAGCTATATAGTTGTCCTCATGTAAGTTCATGTACTCACAAAATTACTCAGAATCTTAGAATGATTTAGATTTAGTTGTTCAATTTATTTCAGTTATGCATGATAGCTTATAGCCTCAGATTCCTCAGCACTCTCAGCTTATCTAGCCACATTCAAGGATGAATGTTCCTAAGGGGGAGATATTGTAATACCTCATACCTTTTTCTAGCTAAAATATGTCCCTAGAATGTTAAGAGGTAGCTTCCAAAATGAAGAATAATTATTTCATGTGAAATTTTCCAGATTTAGACCTCCCATTGTGTGGGAAATTTAATAAGCTTCCCAATGATATAAGATTTGCCCAAATTTGACACTCGGTGAAGCAGTTATGAAATTTTTAAGTTGGAAGTGTGCCACTTGGGCACTTAGCACATTGCGGAGAAGGCAAAATCCGCAATTGTCAAATTTCAGTGGCCCTTCGTGATAGCCCCATGATTTTCCCAATTGTCCCATTCCAGTGAGATTTTGCAATTTTGGCGCGTCGCACCAAGGGATAAAATGGTAATACAAGGGGCACCATGATTGTGACGCATCGCGGTGAATGCCCAGTTACCGCTCATCCATTTCCAGAGAGCCACCGCTATAGTGGCGCGTCACGGTGGCCTAGTAAATTGAGATTTTTGGTCGATTTGCAGTTTTGATTTAAAGTTTAATAGGGGCATATTGGTAAATCCCCAGGGCCCCAATCTGTCCAAAACACATCATTAAGCATATACCAAAGCACTTTATACTTATTTCATCACTTTTCTCTTAAAAGAAAACCTTAGACATCAAAGCTACTTCTCCAAGAAACCCAATTCTTCCATTAATTCTCCAAGGAAATTCAAGATTAAGGATTTTCAATACAAGAACTCTATGAATTCATGTTCAAAGCATCAATAGAGATCCAGGATTTAATTTTCAGAATCTAGTTCATCAATTGAGGTATGTGGGGTTATGAACAAGGATACTCCTTTCATTCTTGTGCCCAAAATTTATTTTTAATTATGAATTTACTAAATTTTATGTGATTTTCCATTAAATTAAAGTTAGGGTTTATATCCATTAATGTTATTCACAATCTTATGAGATTTCCAATGATTTAGAAGTTGAATTACATGATTATGTTCATATTTTCATGCATATTGCAGAAATTTCCAGTTTTTGAATTGAATTATCAATGTTTACATTATCAAGCATGAACATTTTGATATTTTAACGTGATACTGATACATGGGTCATTAAGCCCTAACTAAAGATTGTTGTTTCAAGAATTGTTGTGCTATAAGCACCCTATGAATAGATTCCTTTTAGATTATTGATAAAGATTTGACCTTTTAGTCTCAGAATGGATATGAAATCCACTTTACAGATTTAGCTTTTACAGATATACGGTTGGTTTTCATTATAAACCATTAGATTATTTTAAAGTGGATTTCTATCATAATGAGCATACAGATTTAATGGGAGTAGTATTTAGCACCAATATGGGTACACTACTACGATTTTATACCCTAGAACTACGTGCCAACGTAGGATTTAGATTGTTCCCACTTCTATGTGGATGATAGATATGTGATCACTTAGATAGGTTATACTCCCTGGAAAGAGTATGACTCATCTCCTCAGCATGAGGATTCCTCCTTATGGGGACAAGAACGTTGGACTCCATGAATTCTCACATGGTTTATGTCGGTTAGAAGAACCTCCCTACTAGTAAAGAAAAGCTTTGAAAGAATTCTTTTCAGATAAAGTATTTTTCCTGGAAGAATGAGTTTTCAAATTTTACTTAGCCTATATGATTTGAGAATAAAAACAAAATACAAATTTCAGAACTAAGTGTAATGGCTCACAAGATTTATATTATGTTCTTTACTATTCATGATTTATTATCTTCAGATTTCAGATTACTCAAGCCTATGTGAGTCATTTACATTTAGCATGCATGATTTTATAAATTGTGATGATATTGCTTACTTATTGCATTCACCCCCATATTCTCAGTACATCACCAAAGTACTGATCCACATATACGTCTATGTGCTACATTATCTTATAATGTAGGTTCGGTGCTCAGTCTCTGTAGCGTGAGTGATTTTCAAACATCACATGTACATCACTGTAGTTGGTAAGTCCTCATAGTTTGGGGAATTTATTATTCAGATTTCTATTTTATTAGTAGATATTTCATTATTCATTTCAGAGAGTTTGAGTCAGCTAGTGGCATGTCCCAGTGACTCTCTAGATTCAGTCAGTAGAGGCTTGTCGGACTACTAGATCCAGTTTTAGACTTTTGATTCAGTATTCAAATTTTCAGTATTATTTTTCCCAGACATGCGAGATTAGTATGTTTTATCTATGATTTCTGCATTTATTATATTTTTATATTCATATTTCCCCTATGTTGAGATTCAGATTCAGTAGAAAAGCAGCCAGGGTTAGCTTTGGACTAGTTGTAGTTTGGAACACCGTGTGGTGTCTTAAAAATCAGATTTTAGAGCGTTACATATTCTCAGCCTCCAATTTGTCTTTCCGACCTTTGATTTAACTAAAATATCTATCTTTGTATATGAACTAATTGTTGATTTCTGGTATTGCTCTAATTTTATAAAGGCTAGTACTTAGTAGCTTCTCGTTTCTACTGATAGTTGCTACCAAGAAAGTTCAGATGCAAAAGAAATAGTTATTTGAATTTGTGTAGAGTTTATTTGGTCCTTCCAACAAGTTCTTGATATTAGAAAAATTCTTGACAAAAAATTTTGGCATGTTAATATTACAACTCAGGGAAAATCTTGTGAACTTGTAAAACATACATGGAGAAACCATAGTACATACATGTATCTAGTACAAGGAATGGGTCTTGGATATCTTTTGAACCTGTAAAACATCAATTTTAGTTGTTTTATTAATGGATTCATAATTTTCTCTAGGTTCTATTACTTGTTATGGATAATTTCAATGAATCTTCTATTGGAGAGGCTCAAGAGAGATTTTCAAGTTCATCAAAACAAAATAAGATCTGAAGTGTTGAAAGTTTTTGAGTAGCACCACAGGATGACAATGAAAACAATAGATTACGGGCAAAATATAATAAATAGGGGCTTATACTATTGGTTGACTCAACTTATGGAGCTTCAAATTTAAATCGTTATCACGCGAAACACCAAAAATATGATTCCTAACAAGGTACGCCAGTAGATCACAAAGCTTATCATGAAAACATAGCCAAGGCAATAGTTAGACATAACCATCCATTTAACTATGTGGAGCACGAGATGATTAGAGATATTTATTTTGTTTAAATTCTTGTGTCAAAACCCTTACAAGAAACACAACAAGAGCTGATGTTTGTAAATTGTATGAGATTCATAAAAAGATAATCAAAGATAAACATGCTGGTATTCCTAGTAGAATATGTTTAACATCTGATTTATGGAGTTCAATCACCACTGATGGTTATATGTGTGTCACTACATATTATGTTGATACAAATTGGATTTTGCAATAGAGAATTTTTATATTTCGTTATACGCCTCCTCCACACAGTGGTACAATTCTTGGTCCATAATTGATAAATATGCTTACAGAATGGGGAATTGAGAAGAAGGATTTTTTGATAACTCTAGATAATTCACGATATGATGATTGTGTTATGGATAGGTTGATTTACCATTTTAAGTTGTTGGTTTCTGTACTTGATGGAAAGTTTGTGCATATTTGATGTGCAAACCATATTTTGAATTTGGTTGTCAACATAAAATTAATGACAATCGAAACTATGGTAAGTTACATTAGGGAAAGCATAAAGTATGTTAAAGGTTATAAGGTAAGGAAAAAATGTTTGCAGAGTGTATTAAGAGCCTCAATTTAAAGTTAAATGGAAAGGTGTGTCAAGATATGGAGACGAGATGGAACTCCACATTCTTGATGCTTGATAGTTCTATTCCTTATCGTCGAGCATTTTCTAATTTTAAAGTACCAAGTACTGAATCTAAATGTTGTCCCTTAAAAGATGTCTAGGTTAAACCTACTTGAATCGCTAAGATTTTTAATCCTTTATATGAACTAATTACTTTATTTTTACGAAATTATTATCCTTCTTCTAACGTGTATTTTAAGAAAGTTTGGAAAATTCATAAGATGATAATAGAAGAGAAGCATAGTGAAAATCCTCATATAAAGGCAATGTCAAAGGAAATGGAAATTAAGTTCAAGATGTATTGGAAGGAAGAATATAGTACAATTGTTTCAATGGTGGTAGTTCATGATCCTCGTACATGTTAAAATTTGTAAGGTTTTTATTCACTAAACTTGATCCAGTCACTTTCAATGAAAAGGTAAAAGTTGTTAAGCGTAATATGCATGTATTATTTAGAAAGTATTTGAAGAATTCCATTATTGATGTTGATATGGTGGAAAGTATTAGTGGTATAGGTGATGTTGAAGTGGTGGATGAAATTGTTGAGTATGATAATTTTGAAAGAAAATTGGAACATGGTTTATAAAAGACACAATTATATTTCTTCTTGGAAGAACTCGTGTTGGTTTGCAAAGGGAATGACGATTTAGATGTACTAATGTTTTGGAAAGATAATAGGATTAAATATCCAAAACACTCATTGATAGCTCGTGATTTGTTAAGTATTCCTATTACCACTATTGCATCCTGAGTCCACTTTCAGCATTAGAGGTCGTGTTATTAGTAAATAATAAAGTTCAATTTTACCTGAAAATACAGAAGCAAAATTGTGTTTGCTAGATTGGATTTATGGTCATCAAGGTAAAGTATTATCAAATCATATCAATTTTTTATGTAAAACATAATGTGTCTTTGTAATTTTTCTTTAACCTTTGTGTTATTAGCTTCTTTCGACTATGAAGAGGAAGATTCCATTGCATTATATATGAGCGAAATTACTACTCAGAGATTTAATTAGCTTGGTGAATGTTGATTCACACTGTGCATGTATATGCATAATTCGTTGTTCTTGTTACCCACTTTTGCTTCTCTTGTTATGTTTCTGAGAATCTTCTATATATTTGTGGTTTGTTGGCTTGTTGCTTTGGGTATTTATGGAAAACAATTTGTTGCTTTTTCTAAAATAGTAAGTAGACTGATTTATAAATGTGTTGAACTTATGTGTGTGAGTAACTGTTTGACACAATAATTTAGTCTACTACTACTTCTCAAATATTAGATGGTTTTAGTTGGATTCTTCCAGTATTGAAGACTCTATCCTTGACATTGGTTTCCATCTCAAAACTCATTGAGGTACTCAAAAACTCCATTTTTCCTTTTCTCATATGTAGTTTCTATTTTTTTGATTAATTTTAGTTTGGTTGTCAACTTTAGGCACATTGAACCGTCAAAATGAGTTGTGTTGGTTATGTCACTACGCAACTTGATGACTGATGATTATGATTGACTAGGTTAGAGTTTTAGGATATGAGTGAGTGAATTCATGAATATGAAAGTATAATGGATATAAACATGTGAGTTGTAGCATAAAAAGTACTTTTACACATCGCGATAATCCTTTTAAACTCTATGTTTATGGGTAAGTTCAGGCTCAAGAGTCTGCTTATCTTATAATTGTGTTTGAGTAAACATTTGATTGCCTGATAAGAGTTTGGATTCATCTATCATTAAGGGGTCATATGTTGGCACTTACTGTCTCTGCGTTAAATATGTCTGTTGGAACACTTAATGTAGTAAATTTTTTGGGATGAAATGCTTTGTTTTTAATGCTTAAGAACTTTTTTTGGATCAAATTTTACATAATAGAGCATAGGTGTTTGAAATTCACCCCAAATTTGAGTGATTTTAACTCGGTTGAAGTTTGTTAGTCACTAGGTCAGGTGTTGTTGTTTTGAAGTGTTTTAGAGTTGAAAATTAAGTTGAAAGTCTTAAATCAGTGAGTGGTAATAGTCTTTCCGACTTCCACAGAGGCATATTTAAAGAGATAGAGCATTTCGGATGTAATTGAACATAAACGTTGATCTGTAACTGAGGCCATTTCACATTCTAACTACAATGCTAGGAATGGGAACCTAATAGCATACACAATTATGTTACAGTCTTTAGGCATCCTAGTTAAGTTCCCCTTCTTGAACCTTTTAACCAGTATAATGTTTCAAATTATAATCCATAAAAGAGACTACAACCCATAAATACTTTCTTTTGATCGTCGTCATGATAGAAATTTTGACACCCAAAAACAAAGAAGCAATTTTGCAGAAACTATAGCTTTTAATCTCACTTGCACATTCCAATTTATTGCTGAGATCATGTGACAAACAACTTGTGTTAAAAACTTGCATTAGTAATTTGTTTGGTTCCAGTACTTGCAATAAACTTTTAGCATTCTGTATCAATTTGAATTAGTATTTGAACAAACACCTAAAGTAGTGTGTGGTTGCATTTCATCCCCCAGATATTCCTATTTGATTTATTAATGATGATTGGACAAGATGCTCAGGCCAATCTTCAGATTCCTCGAATATAGTTCACACATCAGTATATTGTAATGGATTTTTCTTGGAAGAACATTAGGTTTTCATTTGAATTTGACCATTGCTACCAACATATTCATCTTTTGATTGTTTTCCCTACCGATGGAGTTCTGAATTGCTTAGCTATGAAAAAAATAAAATGATGTGAAAATCTTCTTCTGGAATGTCTTAGGATAAGATTCATAGATTATGTTCAACAGGACGCTTCATATCTAATCTTTTGAAACATGGAAATGGAAAATTTTTTAAATATTGTTTGTGAAAGTAAAGGTGGATACTCTAAATTTTATCCGATTTCAAGATTTGAGATCGGTAGAGTATTTGTTGTTGGAGCTATTTTAGATTGTTCTTGTTATCATCTATAATTCCGATGTTTATATTTTGTTTGAGATTCTTGAATCAAGACACTATTCTACATCTGAGAATCTCATTAAGTACTACTACTGATTGTGCAATAATATTACAACTTCAAATTCTAGTTGAGATTGAAAAAATATACTCACTACATGTAAATTTAATCATGGTAAAGGGTAAAAAATGTCCTTTAACATATTGATTTTGACTCACAAACATTTTCCTTTGGACTAAGTGGGTCAAGACCCAACCCGATATTTACCCATTTCAAACAAAAGAAAATTTGGGTGGGTCATGACCCAACCCAATATCCAATTCAACCCACTTAAAATCTTCAATCTCAACCCAACCCACACATTTGACACCCCTAACCTGGGGTGTATCAATTCTATCCATACTCAGGAACCTAAATACTATACCATATATCACTTATCAATATACAAAAAAAGGAGAAAAATAAGGATATATAGTAGTATACAAGGCCAAGGAATGGATATACAACATGCATAACGAAGGAATATAGGGGATATATGGTAATACCATCTATATATAGACACATTGTAACGCCCCGAATCTGGACCCGGAATGCTACACGGTGCTCATGACCCCGAAGGACCATAAGCTACCCCATGACTGATATCTGTACCTATACACTACATAATATACTGTATAAACGTGGAAATAATGGATGAAAGGCCTTAAGGTTCAAAGATCTGATAAAATATAACATCTGAAGATATGGTATATCAATACCAAAACAACTGAAATAATTGTCTGAACATGCTAGTCCGAAAGCCTCTAAACTGTCTAAATAAGGAGTTGATGGGACATGTCCCCAACTAACTCCAACTAATGAAATAAACTAAGTAATGAAATAATAAAGAAATGATCATGTCCTCAAAATATGAGGACTCATTGCTAACTATGACAGCTGAGACTGGAATGCTACTGATACTCTGGAGCTCATTCTTCTGAACCTATGGCGTAAAGTAAAACACCATAGCACAAATACGTCAGTACGATTGAATGTACTGGTATGCATGTGAGGTAGGCTGAATGCAAAGGGTTCACATGCATGAACTATACTAACTGACTGGATAACATGAATGTGAGAATACATGCATGAATACATAGTAACTGTAACTGAGTTCGTGATAACATAATTACCGAGTCTGAGTACTGATAACATGAGATACTGATAAATGTATACTAAAATAGCTGATACTGGGCGATTGTATCTGACAGTCTAGGTTTTGATGGAACTAGCTGAGTTCCGTAATATTTTGAGTTGACTGTATCTGACAGTCCTGAAATCAGAAGAACTATCTGAGTTCTTTTACTAAGACTGAATAACTGTATTTGACAGTGCTGATTCTATAACTAAAACTGTGGGAAGTAGTCATCTAAACGACATGCCCCAAATAATGCAATATAGCTGAGTTGGGGTCCAATCTGTAACCCCAATTGTAAAGGTGTCAATACCTCACCACTGGTAAGGACAAGCTGTGGGTGACCCTCATCAGACAGTGTCCCCAAAAGAGAATGGTGGGGCCCTCATATGATAGTTCTTATCCACCTCATCAACCCTTATCTGACAGTGTTGATATCTCAACCTATGTTGGCTATATAGTTCTGGAACGTAAGGATTGTTTCTAAGAATCACGCCCTCACCCGATGGTGTGTGTTTCTATCCTTGGGTTCACTCGGTGCTAAATCCTACTCCTATCTGAATAGACACTGAACATGATTAACTGAATTGAACTTGACTGAGTTAACTGAGTTTTGTTGACTAACAGAATACTACTAAATTTTTGAGATTTCTGAGAGTACTGATTTTTCCTGAGTCACATGACTGACTGAATTTCTATGAACATGGCTCGACTGAGAGTATCTTGAAAACATGACAAAAGCTCTCGGCACACAACTAATTGTTGGGTACAAGTACCCCCAAGACTTGATATCATGAAACTGACAAAGCATGACTTTCTTGATTACATGACCAACATCACAATCCATAATACAATAAGTTGTGGATTTCATGAAGTAGAAGTTCTAAAACACCACAAGGGCAACATATGAATCCACAATTCACTGACTAAGATATTTCATCAAACATTTGACATGCATAAACTTGTACATGAATGGGGATTTCACATTATCATACTAGTATGGAACTCTTCATTCACATAAACATTTAATCAAACACATGGGGAGCAAACTTTGGTTATACCATCATCAATGCATCTAATTGTCATGGTTGCATAAATAAATTTGCAAATTTGAAGGGTTTATCATGATTATTATGCAAATCATCACATGCTAGAGTCAATCATTGGAATATGTAATTTAAAACATGAATCAAAACCCCACAACATCATGAACATGAATTTCAATTCAATTTAAATCATGAATATTCATACATACACAAATCTTAGATTTTGAAAAGAGATTCTTGAGCTTCATGGGTAAAAGGGACCCATCAATCAACACATGGCATACCTTGATTATGAGTTTCTTGAAGTCCTTGGACTTGAAGAACTTGAATCTCTTAGTTTTCTTGAAGAGGGGTTTGGATCTTGAGTTTGGGAATAGATCTTTGAGAGGAAAACCCTAATTTCTTTTTGATGTTGTAGATGAATAATGAAGGAAGGAGCCTTGGTCTGATATTATTAGGTATTAGAAAGGGTGGTAAAAGACCAAAAAGCCCTTTTCAAAAATGACTTAAAATAACTTAATGAAACATGCGACAGTGGGTGCAATGGTCCGTCGCTGGGTCGATGGTCCGTCGGTCCTGACCGTTGCACTTGGGCAGAATAGGGGTTCACTACCTCTACTACTACGGCTTGGGCGACGGTCCGTCGCTAGCTTGACGGTCCATCGGCCTGAGTCTTCGCCCTTAGGAAGAAGGTGGTCTCACTGCCTCCACTGTGACGGTTTGGGCGACGGTCCGTCGCTAGCTCGATGGTCCATCGGCCCTCATCATCGCACCTGGGCAGTTTTGACTGCTTTCTGTAAAACGTCCATAACTTTCTACCCCGATACCTGATTTAGATGAAATTGGTATTGTTGGAAAGCTAATTCAAAGCATAAATAATCAGTGGTGAGCAATCAAAATTTATAGTTGGTAATCCAAAGCATAAACAATCACTGGTGAGCAATCTTCTCTGGATGCCCGTTAAACCAAGATGAAGCCTTGCTGAACCCAACTCAAGAATACTACTCCTGTTGAGTAAATCATCCAAAATTCAAATGATAACTAAAAAAATGAGGTCAAGGTTGAAAGTACTAATACACTGCCAATGGACTATCATCTGAGAACCTATCAACCACCATTTATCTAAATTGAAGAAAACCAAATTGGTAGACAAGGATTAGGCTTAACTAGGCTATAAATGAAATCCCAATTGAGACAAATCTGAAAACAAAGGTTGCACCCAACTTCTAAAACTTCCAGTTGAATCTCAACACCAAGGTTGAATTGCCCTATCTTAACTATCCAAACCAATCATTTAGATGGGTAATCACCCATACTCCAAATCTATCATAATCTCCAAGTCCCCATTCCAAGATATCAAATCAAATTGTGCCAACAAGTTTGAACTAAGGCTAAATATCCAAATCGACCTTACGAACCTAAATGTGTTTTAATTCTAAGCTAAAATTAAAACATATATGAAGAACAACATCACAATGAAGGATAAAACACAAGTTGAAAGCACAAATAATCAACTCTATATCTATGAGAGGGCATGAACCACCAAAGCATGCCTAAGAACTCACCAAGGTTGTAGACTGTACTAGTAAACAACCAAAACTCTAGCGACTCAAAAAAATGTACCCTTAGTCAAACATTGGTAAATACAATACTCCATATCGACACAAATACCTAATTTACAACCTTAAGAAGCGGTCACAGGAAAGATCACATAACTCTACCTCTCATAACTATACTAGAGAAAGAACCACATCACAATAATAATAGAGTATCAACTCTGGACCAATAGTAACAACAAAGCTACCACCCAGAGGCGAACCCAAGAAGCCTAAAATGAAAATCCAAGACCTCTTGACATCAATATCAAGACCACTTTGGGTGATGAACTAGTCAAATAAAAAGAACAGATCCCAAACTGGTCAACCTAAAAATAGGCTATTGAAAAGCATAATCAATGGCAAAATTTCATCTAACCATAATACAAGACCTAGAATCTCAAACTCAAGAATGGGCAATATAACCAAATCACCAACTGTAGAACCATAATAGAACCACAGAAGTCCAACTAACCTTTTACTTTCATAATCCACTCACCAACTGACCTAGCATATCCAACAAAAGAGAATGATCAACCTCACTTTGCTATAAGAGAGAAATCATCAAACCAAGATGTTCCCAAGCCAACGAATACAAACCGTGAAGAAGAGAATTATAACTAGATAATGCCAGTCTAGCCATTTATCAAGCAAAGATCAATTAACATCAATAAAGACAATAATAACTGCAAAATAAATATCAATATAAAAGGTAGCTGGTACCGAAGGATGAAAGTCAATAACAAGTACCACTATATGGCTATAAGAAGGCTAATATGTTATGGTAAATGGGACTTGAACCCAAATAGTACACCCTGGGGAAATATCAACCACATCCATTCTATCCACTACTAAAAATATTATTTACAGGAGCAGTCATATAATCATAAACTCTATATTAAGGCATAAAATAATCAATACAACCCTACCAAGGCACATAATCAGCGATGGACATAAAAACCCTAACAGAATCAATAAAAAGATAAAGCCAAGAAATAAAAAGTGCATCTATCACGGTGGAATACAAAGTCACATGCCTAATGTACCCAAGGGAGAATAAATTTAAGTAGGTCCATCATCAAAATAACATCCAAATCATCAATCGAGACACTAGGTGCACTACCTCTAACTTAAGGTGCCACAACACTATAAGACTGATTTGGATGAGTTGAACAACTAATAATCCCACATTGAGGACACTCTCTAGACTAGTGATCGATCTCTCTGTAGTCATAGAAAACCCCTAAATCCCTAATCTAGTGAGAAACATGAGTTGAGCTAAACTAGATGACCAACTAACACCGAGGGAACTCCTTACTAAAATGATCATCCTTTCCACACTCATAATATACCTCAAGAGCTCTAGGCTGGCAGGGACCATATGCTAACTTTTTTTAAGTAACCAACTTGCCTGGGCACCCTCTAGACCAATGACCAATCTTACCACAACCATAAAAAGTTCCTAGAATACTCTAAGGTACTGCACCCTCTAATCCTCAATGGCCTCAATGGCTAAAAGATCATATCCAACAGACCGTAAGATCTGATAAGAACTCTGCCTGCTGTTATAACCATAATATATTTGAGAGACACCTATATCTTAAGATGCTACTTACGTAGAACTGATAGGTTACAATTAAAGCTGAACTTTACTGATAGGATCCTCACTCCCAGATGGAATAACAGTAGTACAATACTGATGACATGGCCTCTTGATGTCACCTTCATAAGTCTTAATGGATGCTCTCTCTGTGGACCTCACATGGTCAATAATCTTATATAAGAAGACCCAGCTTCTATCAAATGCTTTGATGCCATATTGTGTAGTAGAGCGAATCCTTTAATAAATACATGCACCATCTCATACTCAAAAGGATATATCATGTAAATATTCCTGGCCCACTCAAGGAACCCAATCTCATACTCAGAAACTGACATAAAACCCTACTGCATACTAATAAACCCAACTCTAGCTGAAGAAATTCTTAAAGAATAGAATGTCATCCTTGGCTATGAGGTATTTACAAAAGAACTTACCTTTCCAATGCTGAATCATTAAAGCATAAAGTGGTCACAAACTCTACCGGAGCATGGACTGACCCTAAATCCTCTGACTAATGCTAAAGATCTTCTACATCCATCCCTTACTCCCTGGCCCAACGTTGAACTAAAGCTATGACAACATAGGCCTGTCTGCATCTATTGATAACATCATATTATCCATCTAAGATAGAATAGAGTCAAATAATATACTTGAATCTCATAGAAATACGGAATCACGACAAGGAATAAAGAATATATTTCCTATGAATTTTGTATTTCTTCTTGAAGATAGGTTACAGACGTCTCCATCTCGATTAGAAGGACTCACTAGTAGGTAAGCCAAACCATAGTTCAGATTTTCTAGTAACGGACTACAAAGAGAAATTAAAGAAAAATAAAGAATAATTATAATAAAAAATTAATATACATTTGCATAAGATAGTCCCAAAACCTGGTGGAATTAGTATAAGAGGTTCTAATATAATAATAAGATTACAAAGCAAAGTACTAAATGAATATAAAGGTATAACCCATCTCTGAATACAACATAGAGATTAGTCTAGGACAAAAGAGGGAGAATAATATTACTTCAAATGCCAAGAGATATCCCTATGTCTTTGAACAATAGCTACTTCACACAATGCATACAATAATGACTAGAAACCATACTATTATCTATAGGTTATGAAAGTGTAGTTTGAGTACCAAGATATGGTACTCAGTAGGTAACTGCCAACTGATTCCCAAAGGTTAAAAAAATATAATAATATGCAAATAGGATTGTAAACTACACCCAAACATCTAGGAAACAAACATAGTAAGGCTATAGAGGTAATAAAGATAAACTATTCTATTCTATCCATAATCAGGAACCTAAATACTATACCGTATATCACTGGCCGATATACAAAGGAGTAGAAGAAGCATCTATAGTAGTATGAAATACCAAGGAATTGAATTACAAAATGCATCAAAAAAGGAAGAGAGAGGATATACGATTATAACTTAGTCGTATATATATATATATACACGCATACATAAACAAGAATATCTTAATGTATAACCTAAAGTAGTCATACTAGCATCTTAAGGCTTCTTAATCATAATAGGAACTAGGGCTACCATCTCTAGGGACTATAATTATAATGTCTAACTATGACATAATCATGCATAATAAAATAACTGTAACAAAAGGGAATTAGAATCATACCTTAAATCTTAGTATCCATCCTACAATCAACCTACCATGATCTAACCATAATAATAAGAATATAATAATTGGCTAGTTCGAACAAACAATACCTATATCAGGCCCCATAACCCAGAAGGTCCAATCAACAAACAACACACAATAAGCAATAATAATCATCTTTACCTACGCAACCTCCTGTAATGCTAATAGATCTAAGGCATACTAATTATAGGCAATTTATATACAAGAATAAATGTAAAGTAAACCCATAATACCATAACTTATCTAAGTGCCATTATATAACCCAGTCCATACACTTGCTCCAGCTTGACAACTTGCCAAGGTAGGACTTACGACAACCTCTTTCATCCAATATGATGGCTAATGGATGAAGGGGCCCATAGGGTTTTTTAGAGTACCCATGTACTCCAACTTGGATCCAAAATAGGATTTTCAATCACCATCTCATCCTCGCCTGATACCATCATGTACTGGATATATATATGTATATATTTATGTATGTATATATGTAAATGCATAGACTCATCCATGTCAAAGAAGTGTAAGTTTCTAAATCCATTTTTTAGGGTAAACTCAAAGACTAAATCATCATAAAAGTGTAGAAAGGGTTAAAATCTCTCTCGACCGAAGTAAATAGTAGTAGTAAATCCGAGGATTGGAATTTAACTCGATTAAATCTCTAAAATATTTCGTGGATCTGAAACTAACTACGTCAAATCTCTAAAATATCATTTTTGTCTCAAAAGCTCATAAAACATTCATCAAGGTAGTATGATTCCCATTGATTCCCATTATGAACGAATCTATTTTAAAAGTTAAAAGAGGGAATAAATCCCTTTTTAGGGAAGTAGTAGTAAACTATACTTTGAGTTGGAAGCATACCATTAAGTGAACATGAATGCACAAAATCTATACATTCCATCACCAGTATCCACACAATTCAATTATAAGTCTCTAAACATCAATAAACTATAATGATCCTCTAGGTTATTTTCTATATTTACATTAATTTACACTATTTAGAGATTTCTTATAGCTTTCCCAAGTTATTTATGACTTATTAGAACTGACAGTTTGGTTATTAGGCAGTTTATTTGATTTTTAGAGTAAATTCTCTATTTTTAAAACCTTTATTGGTTCAAATTGGATACTATGCAAAAATTTTAGTTAAACGACCTCGTATGCCAATTTTGATAGTTCTTTGGAATATTGATTTTAGGTTTGGTAGACCCTTGATTTGGTTCCTGAAGCTTTTAGACATATTTTGGGCTATTGGCCAAAAATTATGAAAAATATCACGTGGGTGTGGGACTTGCTTTTCATTGAAATGACCACAGATGGAAATTACGACTATGCCAATGATTCTAAAACATCGAATTTTATTGGGTAGCATAGTTTGTTTGAGTTTCCAAGATACTAGATGAATCTAGAGGGTTTGGCAAGGACTTGAAAATATTCAAAGTCTCAACTTGTGCTGGTGCATCACTTAAGTGACTAATTTTCTAGGATTTCATAGAACTTTTGATGCTTAAAACCTATGAAAATATGCAAATACTTATGCCATTTTTTAGATATGATGTGTGTTTGTGTGTATGTTGAAGGGAAAATAAGTAGGAAGTGAGTTAGATCGAAATAAGATTAAAAAGCTATAAGAATCAATATTTTCGACTCGACTACAAGTCGTTATGTCACTATACACCTCGTAGCCCAAGTCATGGTTAAAAAATTAAAGTCTCAAGGAGAAAGATTTAGGCTGACCACGACTCGTTAAGAGTGACAATAAGTTGTATTGAGGTGTCATACTGAGTAAATTAGCTAAATTCCTAAGGATGGCTAAGTTAAAGCCCAGTGAAAATGGCAGATGGCTACAAGTCTAAATGTCAATCAATAACTCATAGTGAAGAATCATGCTAACAAAAGAGAGAAAGTCCTGAAAGTTGAAAATCCACTACAGTGACAATGAATTTAGTCAATGACTCATAGATTTGACTACGAGTCATCACCACTAAGCGAGGAATGAAGGAAACGGATTTGACAATGGGTCATTGTTAATCCAGAAAACTCATTCTTGAGATGTGACCACTGCCTATTTTTTTTTGTTAGGTTTTCTTTATTATTTTGAGAAACTATAGGTACCCTAGATATATTTTTGCATTAGGTTATGCACTTTAAACTCTTACAAACTTATTTGACTTTGTGAGATTGACTTTTGATCTTGGAATCCTTTTGTTCTTGGTTTTTAGAGACGTAATTGATTTGAGACTTAGGGTTTTTTCTTTCTTTATTGTGAGATTAATTCCATGCTTTGTTTATCCAATTCCAAAGATTTTTTTACAACTATGAGCACTAATTCACTTAGCTAGGGTTGTGGGAACCCTGGTGGATTAATAAAGTAGGGAAAGTTTGAGGTTCTTCTAAATCATTGTTGTTGTATGTATTGTGATTCTTTTTGTATTGTTTGATTTCTTTGCTACAGTGATTTAAGGTGAAAGTTAAATTGGGGTCAAATACAAGGTTTAGTAAGGTGATATGCTAAGACTCACAAGGTAAAAGGTGAGATTCACCAAAGGCATTTACAAGATGATTTGTGATACATAGATTGTCAGATTCTGTGTGCATGACTTAGAGATAATTATATTGAGCACAATAAACCTATGAAGTTAAAATCCACGGGGAACACAATCCTAGTATTCGTTTAAAATTATTTACAACTAAAAGCATTAAATTCATGTTACTTTTACTAATTATTGCAAACCCCCCATTTACTTTCCTCCACTTTTGACTACATTAGAAAGTTCTTGAGTTGAGTTTGACCTATTTCCTATGGGATCGACCCCAACCTAGTTGGGTTACTATATTTGACAATGATCGCATTATATTTTTTTGAAGGTTATAGTTTGGGCAACATCAAATTTTTGTGTTGTTGTTGGGGAATATAGTTGCAGATTATTGATTGAAGTTGTTAAGGTTTTTAGATTTTTATTTTCTATTATTCTTTGGGATTTTACTTATGTATGCCTAATTCTAGTAGTCAAGGCAATCCCTTTATTCTATTTGATCTAGAGATAGAAAGAATCCTACAACATTGTCATAAGATGTAACAACATAGTCGTGAAGCTCATCATGCTCTGCCTCAAAATGATCCAAAGGACTTGGCTCCCCCACCTTCTTAGAAGACAGTAGAGCAAACCATTGCATATTTTTTAGTAGAGAAATAATAATGGAGAGATAATGCAGCTGCCTAATATGCAGCTTAAGAGGCAGAGAAAGAGAAACATAGATCGATAGTTGATAGTCGAGTAGAACACAATAGAGGTAGAAGGGGTAGAGCTCAAGTACTCCCAGTATTTCATTACTTGCAACCATATAATAATCTAGAGTAGGACTGATAATGCTCAACTCACTCCCATATTTATGGGAAGAGGCGGTCGTTGTCAAGTAACCCAATGTAAATTAGGGTCGAATTTCAAGGAGTGAATGATATAGACTTCCAACCTACGGGTGCTCAGGTTACTCTAAGGTTACCTTGAATGCTAATGGAAAAAAAATGTAGAAGTAAATGGGGGGGGGGGAATCAGCAAAAATTCTTCACACAAACTTTAACTAGTACGGAGTGAATGCTATCTTTTGTCTCAATTCAAGGTTTGGAGGAATCTTTTGATTATGTCTCCTTAGAGGTAATGTATTTGGGGTAGTGTTGGTTCATTGAGGAATTTAGTTGTTAAGTAATGGATAGGCTAGGTCGAATTCCATTGAGGTCAATCTTTTGATAAAACTGCAACGATTTCACCCATTGGTCCTTTTGAGTACCTAATAAGTGTGGAGTTTATGTAACCACTCAAAACCTTAATGAAGCATCCGTATTTCTAGGATGATGCTCTTGAAATTATTTACACTTACTATACACTTATTTATAAGATTGCAAAGGGTAGTAAACAATAGACTAAGTTGTGCACCAATTGGTTATCCCCCGATAACCCTCTTTCTAGGATATTATGGGTTACCTAATATTCACCTAAGTCCCTCTTTCGAGGATAACAAAGGGTTTCTAGATCTTGGAGATTTCACCCTTCAAACCTATTTCGAAATTTAGAGTTTTAACCCTTTAAATCCCAACTCATAAGCTCAAGCAATGGAGAAATCCATACTCAACAACTAAAATCCATGCAAACACAACAATATCCACACATAATTACACATTAATTCAATATAATCCCAAGACTAAATTATTTAGCTACTCATGAAGAAAGTCAAGAGAGATATACCATGTGGGTCAACCAAAATATTCATTCTTCAATAAGAAACTAAGAAATTTGAGTCTCCAAAGTTGATTACACACTTTCCCAATTAGGGTTTCAAGCTGAGAATTCAAAACTATATTGTGAGACAAGCAATACCCAAGAAGAAAGTGTTTTTGCTTATATATTATTTGAGATTCGTCCATGACGTTTTACAATTCTTCCCTTGGTCCACTTCCCACTGATCCACGATCGTGTGAATTTGAATGAGACCACGCCCACGTGACCACGATTAGATTCCACAACCGTATTTCTCTGACCATCTTGACTGACTGTGACTGCAGCTAGAGGACCGCAGTCGCAGTAACTAGGGCTGATGAAATCCAGGTCTCCAGCTGCACTTTTCTATGCATCCTCTTTATTTTTTTCAGCTCCAATCTACATATTTTGACCTCCTTAGCTTTTTTGCCTACATCGAGTGGATATTAGTGCATCTAACCAAAAATTTATCTCATTTATGCATTCAAATCAAGGCATTGTGCCCCAATAATGTGTATGAATGAGTGGTAAAAACAACACTCATCAACACCCCCAACTTAAAACTTTTCTTGTCCTTGAGCAACACTACCCCTCTATTATAAGACAATGTGTGCCCTTATTTTATCAATCAATAATCATGATGATTCAACTTGAGTGCCACCACTAAAAGAATTTCACACATGGACAAACAAGTTTCTAACCACTCCCCTCATTATAAAGTGGAATAGCGAAGGATGCAATAGACATTGGTGAGCAACCATGTAACAACTACTAACACTCTAAAATTGACTTGCATACTATACCCTCATTTACCTCATTGCACGGGAGATGAAAAAATCACCTACCTCAACTAGCTCGTATGCCTTCTCACGAGAAAGAAAAATTTCACACACATAGTAACTAATTATGCAACAAGTAACTTTAAGTGCAAACCCTCACTCTATCAAGAATTTCTCCATGTTACAAGCATTATACCATAGGCTTGCCCCAATTTTCAATCGCCACTACAAAGAAGGTAAGCGGTTGTTGATCTTGAAGGACTTTCTACTCTTGTAATGTAGGGTTGGGATAGGGTAGGATATAATTTTGGAAACAACATGGTTACACCATTACTTTATATTCTACATCACATTTATCAAAGTTATCTATTTTTTATAACTATGGGCCACTCTCCTTGCTTTTGTTCTTTTACGATCCCTACTTTTTTGCTTCCTTTGCTCACCCAACCACTTTTATATTAATTTTGTTCAATGTTAAGGCTATGTTTTCTTTGTTGGGTCCTTTCCTTTTCTACTCATTTCTTTTCAAAACTTAGGAACATTAAGCATACTCTAACTCTTTGTGGCACAAAACATTCTTCCTTCAATCTTTTCCATACCCAACTTAGGATTTTTGTCTCAAATTACATTGTCAAGTTCAAGAAGGATATGGTTCCAAAAAGGGATAAAAATAATGGTTCATGGCTTGTAATGTGTTTGCTAAAGAATGGACCAAAGGCTCAAAGTGGGTACGAGGGATTACACTTATGCAAGCATAGGATTTTTAGGCTTAAAGTGGGTGCCAAAATAACAAAGATGGCCTAAGATCATTTCTCCAGCCAAGTACAATCTAAATTAGCTATGAAAGAATAGAGGGGAATGTTCTAGATAGCACAAGTACACAAGAGATGAAGACAATAAACCTTACACACATGGTATGCGAGCACCATCAAGAGGGTTCAATCATTATACCCGCTCCAGATAAAGATAGGGTATTTATTAGCTTTCCAACGTCAATTCTCTGAGTCATAAAAAGAAGGAAAATATTGTTACAAAGTTGCTAACATCCATGCCTTCGGATTTTGTAAATTTTTTTGGGCAGTGAGGGTTGTTTCCCTTTGTATCTGCACCACGCATAATTTTCTAATTATGGTAACAAATCTAGTTATAGTCTTACATTGTGAATCATAGGGCGAGCTGACTAGCCATATGGTTACTTAGACTTCACCAATGGATAGGGATGTGATTCCAAACCATCAATTCTACAAGTACTTAGACTTTCTTTGCATTTAATAGCTTCAATGCCATGGGTACTCAAAATTCCCCTGCACCTACTGATAGAATCCCAATCACGATGGCAAGACTCATCTAGTGTAATTAAAACTAAAATGGACAACTTACATAAATAAATAACTAGTCCATTCAAATGTGGGCACTATCAGTGTACCTAAATATTATAACTCAAATAAAAATAGAGACAAGGATTATAAAAAAGAGCAGAGAAATATGCAGAAACATCAATAATACAGGCCCAAATGTCATGAATAAGGAAACACCCTAAACAAATAAGGTTGTAGTGTCCTTACTGTATAAATAATCAAGGGTAAAAGAGATAAGGGTGCTCCTTGAAACCCCATTAAGGGCTACAATCACTCGCAGACCCTGCATCATCACCACCCTCCTCAAGAACTGACCACTCGACTGGGGCCTCATCATCACTGTCCACCTAAGAAGTAGGAAGCCTACTTTGGTTCTTCAGAACCATCCATAGTCGCTTAAACCCTTTCCACATCTTTGTAAGGAACTCATCCCTCTTTTTCTCCCTAGTGATAATCTTTTTATGTATGCTCCAAAGTTCTCGATATAATGCCGCCAAAGATGAGTATGATTTCTTAAGATGATCAATAGTATCTTTTTTCTTTTTTGGTCCCCTTTTTACTCATCAAAATTGGCATGTGACACATATGAGTGATGGGTGGTGTAGGGCTCTCTCGACTCCTGAGGTAAGCTAGCCATAAGCTCTTTAATAGTTACAATATTAACTCCAATCTCTTCAAGAGGTCAAATGGTGGTAGGCCTATGAGGCTCAGGTTCGCTATATGTTGGCTCTTCTAAGTTGATCTTTCTTTTCTTGCTTTTTCCTGGTGCACCCTCTCCTCGAATACTCAATAGGTAGATGGGTGCACTAGGACACACCCATGTATCAATAAAATATTCTTCCACCCCTTCTCTCTTGCATAGATCAATAATCAGAGAAGGGTAAAAGAGATTCATACCATTATGGTTTTTGAAATGATCTATTTTATTGACCACAAGCTGACCAACATCTAAAGAAATGCCATCTAGAATACAAGCAACCATCCGAGCACATAATTTAGGGTTTGCCATCATGTGGGTGCAAGGAGACACTCAGCTACAAATGATGTACAACCATATCCGAGCCTTAGAAGTGAAGTCATTCACGAAGATGTTACTTTTAGTCATGATCCATGAGACTTCCTTTCTGGGACATAACTGTTGTACCAACCAATTCCCCAATTTATACACCTTTGCCTTGAATTCACCCATGTCTTCCTTGTTGAGCCCATAAACATCATTGATTTTCTTAGCCACAACTTTCACCAACTTTCCCCATATCTTTACAATCATATTGAGTGGGTCTAGGAAAGAAACTTCATCGATATTAGCATAAAATTCATAGATCCATTGTTCATTTGCAAGGCAAGGATCCTGGGCAAAGCACCTCCACCCTGTAGCTTCAATATTAGTGTGAAAAGTCAGTAGCTTCTCTAGCATATTCTCCAAACAAATTACTCTTTCCAACTGCAACTTAGTCTTTGAAATATCACTGTAGTAGTGAGTGTGGAATTTAGATGCCATGATTTTGATGTGATCAAACTTATCCATGAGATTATCCTGAAAGCACTAAACAAACATTATATCTTTCAATGTCAGTTGAATCATGCAAGCTGTGTTAGATTGAACCTTAAAGTTATTGGACTAGGTGTTAGGGGTTGCCTACCTAAAAAATAGGAGTAAAATATTTTTGACATGATAGGAACCTGCCCTCAGTTATTGGGATCATGGTATAAGAGCCGCGTTCGCATTACCGCAGTCATAGTCTATGACTACGATTGCGACACTAGAGGTCGGTTCCATGTCAGTTTTGCATGTTCAACTTTCTCCTAATTATAGACTACCAACATATTCTACAATATGTGTACAAATGAAGGTTATGTGACCAATGCTACCAGTGTGTGTAAATGTGCCCTTCAAAAGTAAATGCTACTATTAAAAGTTCATTTAAGCTATTTATCAAACACAAGGTGTGCATGTTATATTTATCTACCGTACACATTATTAGGTACTCAGGGTTTCCCCACTTGTGTGTACACCTTAATCAAGCAACTGACACCACAACAATAATAAGTATGACCACATGCAAAGCATAATAATTAAAACTCTAGGCCCTTATTTAATCATGCACTCAATGGACTATTTAACAAAATGAAAGAAAGGGTTCATGTCACCTACCAAAGTTGTGATACAAGAGGGATGTGCATGAAGGCTGATCGAGAGCTTACAACTTGGCTAACAATGTAGCTTAGATTTGAAAGTAAAATCTTAAAAAGAGAGTGTGAGGGAAATGAAGGAGACTAGGGGTTAAATAACTGAAATGACCACGAACGCGGCTAGGGTCCACGATCGCGGGCATCTGTGTAGCTGTAATTGCGTACGATGGCCTCGATCACGGTAACTGAGAGCAATTTTTCTCCCCAATTTTCCCCTGTTTTCTTGAGAAATTACAGATGGGTCTATACCCCATGATTTTAATTCTTGAGAAATTAATAATTAAAATGTTTGAGATGTTGAAGTATATGAGTATGTTGAGATTTTTAGACTAATTACTGAAATTTCCAGATTTCTACATGAGTTATAAATCTATATGCTATCTATTATGCTTTTGCTGAGTTTTAACTTGAGATTTAATTATAGGTCATTGAGCCCTACTTGAGATTTACAATTTTATGAGCTCTTATGCTATAAGCACCCATGATTTGAGTATTCTGAGATTATTGAGAAATGTTTTGACCTAATGGACATGGAGTTTTGAAATCTACTTCACTACATGAGATTATAGATTTGATTATTGGGTTCTTGATGAACCATGAGATTATTTTAAAGTGGATTTACATGTGATGAGTGAGATAAACTAAAGGGAGAAGTATTTATCACCGAGTTGGGTAAGTTACCATGGTTTCTTTCCCCAGAACTACGTGCCAACATAGGTTTGAGATTTTGAGCCTAAGGCCGAGATATTGGGCCCGGGGCTGAGATAAGTGATCACTGAATTGAGGTTATACTCCCTGGAAAGAGTATGACACTCTTCCCCAAGAGGGGTCTCTGACTTAGGAGGACAAAATATTGGACTCCATGTAGCTCGCATTGTTTATATCGGTTAAGAGAACCTCCCTTAATACAAGTTTTTTTCCTAATAGTAAAGTTGAAGATTTGCTCCCTAATACTAAAGTATTTTCCCTTGATATAAGTATTTTTCCCTTAAGCTTGAAATGATATATTTTCCTAAAGTGAATGAAATGCCTTCAAGTATGTTTCAAAGTTATATGCTTCTGAATTCTAAGTACTTGAGTTCAAAAGAGTTATGTGTTCTAGAGAATTAAAGAAGTTTTACTCTCTGTGAGACATATGGATGAGTTGAAAGTATTTTTTAAAGTTTCCTTTAGACTATGGGTAATAAGAATAAGAGAATATTACCGATTTCAAAGTTAAACTATGATGAATCATGAGATTTGTGTTACATGCTCCATTCTACATGATTCATGAGCCTTACATTTTATACTTATTCAAGCCATGTGAGTCATTACTTATTGCATGCATGAAATGCATGCACCCCCACATACTCAGTACATTCCCAAGTGTTGATCCACATATACGTCTATGTGCTATATTGTCTTATAATGTAGGTTCAGGTGCTCAGTCCCTCTGTCCTAGCCTCGTCTGTGACTTTTGAGTACCTCTGTCTACATTTCTACAGTGGTGAGTCCTCATGGTTTGAGGACCTATATTCAAATATTTCTTCATTTGAGAGTCTATGTTATTACTTTTAGTTCATTTCAAGTCAGTTGGGGACCTATCCCAATGGCTCTTTAGTTCATGGATTAGTAGAGGCTTTGTCAGACTAGTTATCAGATTGTGATTGTGTTGAGAATTCCAGTATTATGGTCATTTGGATTGAGTATTTTCTATGTATCTCCCTTACTATGATATAACTATGCTAGTGTTTGAATAACTTCATCTTGAAATGAGTGTTATTAGTAGGAACAACCACAAAGGGATAGCTTGGGGATACTTGTAGCTTTAAGCACCGTGTGATGTCCCGGGAGGAAATTCCGGGTCTTTACCAACTTGGTATTAGAGCCTAAGGTTTTAAAATAGTCCTAGGGAGTCTGACAAGCCGCATTAAGTATAGTTTGGATCATCGGTGTGTAGCGCGCCACATCTATGAGCAAGAGGCTACAAGACATTTTAGGAAAATTTGTTTCTTTCTTTCGAATTCTATCGTGCCTATAGTTGTCCCTCTCATCTAATAATTTATGCTCTTCTATTTCAGAAAATGTCTCTCTGAAGAGCGAATGCCTATAGGAATGATGATGAGCAACCCCCACTTGTTGATCATTTGAATGAGATGGTGTCTCATATCGAGTTTTGGTGGCTTTTCAGGCATTAGTCCAAGAAGTCACCGCCAGTGTTCGGGCCAATAACCAGGCCACAGTTGCTAATCAGCAGGGAGGTGATGTAGCTGTGGCTAGGATTCATGATTTTATGAGGATGAATCCGCCAGAGTTTTATGGGTCTAAGGTAGATAAGGACCCGCAGTTGTACCTTGAGGAGGTGAGAAAGATCACGTAAGTGATGCATGTTTTTGAGGAAGAAAGTATTGAGTTGGCGTTCTACAGACTGAAGGATATTGCTTATTACTGGATTGTATCGTGAAGGAAGGGTAGAGGTGATAATGCTGCTCCTATGACTTGGCAAGTATTCCAAGATGCATTCTTTGACAAGTTCTTTCCGCTGGAGATGAGGGAGGAAAAGATTAAGGAGTTTATGAACTTGAGGCAGGGCTCCATGACTGTTAAGGAGTGCTGTTTGAAATTCAACCAATTGGCCAAGTATGCTCCTGATTTGATTTCTAACACCCGGGCTAGTATGAGCATGTTCGTGACCGGTGTTTCTGGGTTGGTACTGTAGAAGTGTAGGACTGTGATGCAGCATAGGGATATGGATCTGGCTAGGTTGATAATGCATTCCTAGTAGATAGAGGAGGATAATATTTGAGAGAGATATAGAGTGAGGGGTAACAAGAGGGCTAGATATGAGCCACATGAGTTTAGCCAGCCTAAGTTCCATGGAGGGAACCACCCTCAGTTTCAGAGACGTCCGTCTATGCCAACGGCTTCATCAGCTAGTTCTCCCATGCCTAGAGGCAAGAAGGATCAAGGAATCAGGTCTTTTATTTTTAGATCACGGAATAGTGTGGGTAACAGGCCTCGTTATCCTCCTTGGGCTAAGTATAGTAAGGATCATCTCGGTGAGTGTTTCCTATATTTGAGGAGTTGTTTTGGTTGTGTCAAGTAGGGCCATAAACTTAGAGATTGTCCTAATTCTAGACAGGGGACTAGAGATGCCCGACCTCTGGCATAGTCTACTAGTGCACCAGCTCCTGTACCCCATCCCGCCGCTGCTCAGGTTGCTTCATCTAGCATTACTGGCAGTCAGTGCCAGAACAGATTCTATGACTTACCATCCCATCAGGAGCAGGAAGACTCTCCATATTTTGTTAACGGTATGCTCCATGTCTTTTTCTTTGATATCTATATTGTTTTGGACCTCGGGTCAAGTCTCTCTTATGTGACCCCACTTGTAGCGGTGAATTTCAAAATGAGCCACGAAAAAACTTCTGAGCCCTTCATCATTTCTACACCAGTAGGGGAGTTAGTTATTTCTAAACAAGTGTATAGATATTGTCCTATTACTGTTCTTCATAGATTCATACATGCGGATTTGATAGAGTTAGACATGGTGGATTTTGACCTTATTCTGGGTATGGATTGGCTTTATTCTTGTTATGCATCTATAGACTGTCTTACCCGTGTGGTCAAGTTTTAGTTCCCTGATGAGCTAGTTTTTGAGTGGACCGGGAGTTCGGTATCTCCCAAGAGTCATTTTATCTCCTATCTCAAAGCCAAAAAGATAATATCCAAGGGTTGCATCTATCACCTAGTTAGAGTCAAAGACACTAAGTTCGAGGCTCTAACTATTCTGTCAGTCGATATTGTTAATGAGTTTCCAGATGTTTTTTTAGAAGATCACCCACGGGTACCTCCCAATAGAGAGATAAAATTTTGGATTGACCTTCTTTCCGACACTTATCCCATTTCTATTCTGCCATACCGTATGGCACCTACTGAGCTTAAGGAGTTGAAAGAGAAACTCAGAGATCTTTTAGACAAAGGTTTCATAAGGCCCAGTACTCCTTAGGGCACACCTATTCTATTCGTATGAAAGAAGGATGGTTCTTTGCATATGTGCATTGACTATCGTTAGCTTAACAAGGTAACAGTATAAAATAATTACCCTCGTCTGAGAATTGATGACCTGTTTGATCAGTTGCAAGGTGCAAGTTATTTCTGCAAGATTAACCTTAGATCCAGCTATCATCAACTTAAAGTGACGGAATATGATATTCCAAAGACAGCCTTTCGAACCCGCTATGGTCACTTTGAGTTTCTAGTCATTTCTTTTAGCCTAACCAATGCCCCAGCAACTTTTATGGACCTCATGAATCGATTGTTCAAGCAATATCTCAATATGTTTGTCATAGTGTTCATAGATGACATCCTTGTCTACTCCCGCAGTAAGCATGATCATGCAGATCACCTTAGAATTGTCTTACAAACTCTTAGAGGTCACCAGTTGTTCACTAAATTCAGTAAGTGTGAATTTTGTCTAAGGTCTATAGCCTTTCTGGGTCATATTGTTCCAGTCGAAGGTATTAGAGTTGATCCCCAAAAGACAAAAGCTATAAGAAATTGGCCTAGACCTATCTCTCCATCTGATATTAGAAGTTTCTTGGGTCTAACGAGTGTTAGGTTCCAAAACTAAAGTGGATTGGGTGTTAGGTTGCTTGATTCAGCTGAGGGAAGTACTTTGGTGTAGAATAGTTCCGAATCCACTTTAGTTTTGGAAGAGAAGGAGAAGCAAGATAGAGATCCTAGTTTGGTCAGAATAAAGAAGGCAGTTAAGGACTAAAAGGTAGAGTTTTCTCCTAAAGGGGAGATGGCATGTTAAGATTGTGGGGTAGATTGTGCATTCCATGTGTTGATGATCTGAGGTAGAGGATTATGGCTGAAGCATATGGCGCGCGGTATTCTATTCATCCCGACGCTACCAAGATGTATCGCAACTTGCGGGAGATCTATTGGTGGAATGGTATAAAGAAGGATATAGATGAGTTTGTAGTAAAGTGTGCAACGTGCCAACAGGTTAAGGTAGAGCACCTAAGACCTGGTGGTGTGATGCAAGAGTTTGGTATACCCACTTAGAAGTGGGAGGGTGTGAATATGGACTTTGTGATCGGGTTACCTCTTTTGCGTCGTCATCATAATTCTATTTGGGTTATTGTAGATAGGCTAACTAAGTCTATGCATTTCTTTCCATGAACAAATCTTATACAGTTGAGGATTATTTTGGATTGTATACTGGGAGTTAGTCAGGTTGCATGGAGTTCCCTTGTTCATCATTTCGGATAGGGGCACTCAATTTACTTCTTAGTTTTGGAGGGCATTTCAGAAGGGTCTTAGTACCCAAGTTCTTCTGATTTCTGCTTTTAATCTACAGATATATGGTCAGGCTGATAGGACTATTCAGACCCTAGAATACATGTTGAGGGTATGTGCTCTTGATTTCAAAGGTAGTTGGGATGAGCATTTGTCATTGATAGAGTTTGCCTGTAACAATAGTTATCGTGCTAGCATCGAAATGGCACCATTTGAGGCCTTGTATGGTAGAAGATGTAGATCACCCATAGGTTGGTTTGAAGTGGGTGAATCTACTGTAAATGGGCCTGATGTAATGTTTGAAGCTATGGAGAAATTTAAGTTTATTAGAGAAAGGTTAAAGACAACTCAGAGTCATCAAAAGTCATATACCGATGTGAGGAGAAGAGATCTTGAGTTTAAAGTGGGTGATTTGGTGTACTTGAAGATTTCGCCCATGAAAGGGGTGAACAGGTTTGGTAAAATAGGAAAACTTAGTCCCCGTTATGTTGGCCCGTATAGAGTCTTGAGCTATGTTGGTAAAGTAGACTATGAGGTTGAGTTGCCTGCGAAGTTGTCAGTCGTTCATCCTATTTTTCATATCTCCATGCTTAAAAAGCATATTGGTGATTTCATTGTGGTAGATTCTTCAGAGAGTGTTGATATTCAGAACAATCTTCCATTCGATGAGATTCCTATTGAGATCCTAGATTTTCAGATCCGTAGACTGAGGAACAAAGAGGTTCCCTTGGTCAAAGTATTGTGGTGGAACCAATCAGTTGAGGGTGCTACTTGGGAGGTAGAAGCAGACATGCGAGCCAATTACCCGCACCTCTTTTCCTCTAGTTCAGATCGATTTGAAGGTATTATTCTTCCTTAATTCGGCCCTTCTAATCAAAAGTTCATCTATGTACTATTCTTGCATGAGTTTTTGTAATTTCTGACGTATTCAAGAGTTTAGACAGATTTTGAGCTATTTAGCAACAATTTCTTCAGCTATGTGTACTCTGTTTTTCCTTTTTTCCTAGTCTAACTAGCAATATTCGAGGATGAATATTTCCAAGGAAGAGATATTATAAGACCCCGCAAAGTTCCCTCATAGTTCGAGCCTTAGAGCGTGTCAAGTGAAGTGTAATTCTGGCCCTAAAAGATTGAGAAGAGACTTCCCAAGTGATTGGTATTTAAACCATATAGAATTTTCTTAAATTTTACTTTTTTTCAAGTAGAGAATTGAATTAGCTTTCCAACGATACCAATTTCATCCAAATCCGGCATCGGGGTAAGATGTTATGGCCGTTTTACTGAGGTTTATCGGAACCGCCCAGGTGTGACGAATGATCTGATGAACCATAGAGTATGCAATGGACCATCGCAACTAAGGTAGAAACTCTCTTTCCTGTCCCAAGTGCGAAGGCCAGGACGACGGACCGTCAAGGCTACGACGGACCGTTGCTGAGACCGTCGCCACTAAGGCAGTGTGGTCTCATCCTGACCATCGTGCAACGAGCGATCTGACGGACCATTAAAAATGCAATGGACCATTGAACCGACCATCGTATCGAGGTAGTATGTCTCTTTTCTGGTCATCTTGCGATGGACAACCCGACAAACCGGCGGATTTGCGGAGAACCGTCGCTCCGACCATCGCAGACCCCGTTCAGTATTTTTAGCTTGTTTTTAAAAGGGCTTTTTGGTCCTTTCCACTCTTTTATACCCTGATATATTCCAAACAAAGCAAATGGCTTCATTCATCATCCAAAACACAATAGAGCTAGGGTTTCTCCCTCAAGATCAAATTTAAAACCCTTCTCCAAGAAATCCAAGAACTCACCATGGATTCTACAAATTGAGTTGATATTTTAGTTCTCCAAGTTCAAAGGTTGCAAGAACTCTCTCTCAAGAGTAACAAAAAGAGTTTAGAGCAAGCTCGTTCATCAAATTTTATAATCTAAGGTATGTGGGGTTTTGAACAAGGATAATCCTTTCATCATTGTACCCAAAGGCTTATTTAAATTATGATTTTCTGCAATCTATGAGATTTACATAAATTTGAATTAGGGATTTTCACCCATTATTATTGATTGCAATATTTTAATGTTTCCCATGAATTGAGAGTCTAATGGCATGATTTTCACATGTTTTCTTGAGAAATTGTAGCTGGGTCTATATCCCATGATTTTAATCCTTAAGAAATTAATAATTGAAATGTTTGAGATATTGAAGTATATGAGTATGTTGAGATTTTTTGACAAATTACTAAAATTTCCAGATTTCTACATGAGTTATAAATCTATGTGCTATCTATTATGCTTTTGATGAGTTTTAACTTGAGATTTAATTATAGGCCATTGAGCCCTACTTGAGATTTGCAATTTTATGAGCTCGTATGCTATAAGCACCCATGATTTGAGTATTCTGAGATTATTGAGAAATGTTTTGACCTAATGGTCATGGAGTTTTGAAATCCACTTCACTACATGAGATTACAGATTTGATTATTGGGTTCTTGATGAACCATGAGATTATTTTAAAGTAGATTTCCATGACATGAGCGAGATAAACTAAAGGGAGAAGTATTTAGCACCGAGTTGGGTAAGTTACCATGGTTTCTTGCCCCAGAACTGCGTACCACCATAAGTTTGAGATTTTGGGCCTAAGGCTGAGATATTGGGCCCAGGTCCGAGATAAGTGATCTCTGAATTGAGGTTATACTCCCTGGCAAGAGTATGACACTCCTCCCTAACGGGGGTCTTTTTCTTAGGAGGAAAAACCGTTGGACTCCATGTAGATCGCATGGTTTATGTTGGTTAAGAGAACCTCCCTTGATATAAGTTTTTTTCCTAATAGTAAAGTTGCAGATTTACTCCCTAAGACTAAAGTATTTTCCCTTGATATAAGTATTTTTTCCTAAAGCTTGAAACGAGATATTTTCCTAAAGTGAATGAAATGCCTTCAAGTATGTTTCAAAGTTATATGATTCTGAATTCCAAGTACTTGAGTTCAAAAGAGTTATGTGTTCTAGAGCATTAAAGATGTTTTACTCTCCGTGAGATATATGGATGAGTTGAAAGTATTGTTTAAAGTTTCCTTTAGCCTATGGGTAATGAGAATAAGAGAAGATTACCGATTTAAAAGTTAAACTATGATGACCCATGAGATTTGTGTTACATGCTCCATTCTACATGATTCATGAGCTTTACATTTTATACTTATTCGAGCCATATTAGTCATTACTTATTGCATGCATGATTTTATTAAAAGTATTGATGTTTTTTTATATAAATTCATGCACCCCCACATAGTCAGTACATTCCCAAGTGTTGATCCACATATATGTCTATGTGCTACATTGTCTTCTAATTTAGGTTCAGGTGCTCAGTCCCAGTCTTGTCAGTCACTTTCGAGTACCTCTGTCTACATTTCTACAGTGGTGATTCCTCATGGTTCGAGGACCTATCTTCAGACATATCCACATTTGAGAGACTATGTTATTACTTTCAGTTCACTTCAAGATAGTTGGGGACCTGTCCCAATGGCTCTCTAGTTTATGGATTAGTAGAGGCTTTGTCAGACTAGTTATCAGATTTTGATTGTGCTAAGAATTCCAGTATTGTGGTCGTTTGGATCGAGTATTTTCTCTGTATCTCCCTTCATATGATATGACTATGCTAGTGTGTGAATTATTTCATCTTGAAATGAGTGTTATTAGTAGGAATAGGCTCAAAGGGTTAGCTTGGGGCTACTTTTAGCCTTAAGCACCGTGTGACATCCTGGGAGGCGATTTTGGGTTGTTACAATTATCCTCTTTCATCTCATCTCATATTCTTTGTTGATTGGCTACCACAGAGGTGGTAGAAGGGGTTTTAGGAGCATCGGCTTCACCAGTGTGACACGCCCCAGTTTTGTTTGGATATATCACGTATCAATCAAAAATCAACAAGATGATGCAATTTGACAATAGATCCACCCACCACATTATCCACAACCGTTTTGTTCAATGGTTCAATATATCTATAGAAAATCTCAAGGAGCATCTTATTCAGGACCTTATGATTTGGGCATTGGGCTAGCTTTCCATTAAACCTCTCCCACGCTTCAAACAAGGGTTCCCCATTCAATAGCCAGAAGTTTACAATATCATCCCTTTTTTGAAGTATTTTTTGATGGTGGGAAGTATCTATCAAGGAACACCGTGGTGAGCTCCTACCAAGAGGTGATTGAGTCGGGTGGAAGTGAGCAGAGCCATAAAACCTCTCCGCTCGTTAGTGAAAATGGGAAGAGTCAAATCTGGATGGATTCTTGTGTAATATGCGCTATGTTAAATAGCACACAAACTTCCACAAAGTTTTTCAAAGGAACATTTGGGTCCTCATATGCTTGACCCCCGTATAATTTTTTCATTTGCAACATATGAAGCATAATGCTAGTCATATGAAACACACCATTTCCATTAGTTGGTGGGATATGGATAGCACTTGTTTGCCCCACTTTATTCAATTGGCCCTCATCGTCTAGTAGATCATATAAGGGACCTAAATTACTTGCATTATAACTCATTGCTCCGTTCACACTTTGATCACCTACGAAATAGTCAAAATAACAAATAATATAAATTACCCCACTCCGTGTATTCCCAAGTAAGAATAGCACCTCACAAGTGAAATCTATGTTTCACTCCCTGACAATGACACCATTTTGATAATGCTCAACTCACTCCCATATATGATGGATAAGGCGTTCGTTGTCAAGTAACCTAGTGTAAACTGTCGGAAAATCTCAATGAGTGAATGCTTTAAACTTCGAACCTACGGGTGATCAAGTTACTATAATATTACCCTTAATTCTAATGGAAACAGCATGTATAAGTAAATGGCGGGGGGATCATAAAAAATTCTTCACATAAACTTTAACTAGTACGGAGTGAATGCTGTCTTTGGTCTAAATTCAAGGTTTTGAGGAATCTTGGGATTATGTCTCCTTAGAGGTAATGTATATGGGGTAGTGTTAGTTCATCAAGGAATTTAGTTGTAAAGTAATGGATAGGCTAGGTCGAATGCCATTAAAGTCAATCTTTTGATAAGTCTGTAACGATTTTACCCATTTGCTCTTTCGATCACATAATAAGTGTGAAGTTTATGTAACCACCCAAAACCTCAACCAAGCATCCCTATTTCTAGGATGATGATCTTGACATGATTTATACTTCCTAAACACTTATTTATAAGATTGCAAAGGGTAGTAAATTATAGACTAAGTTGTGCACCATTTCCTTGTCCCCCAATAACCCTCTTTCGAGGATATTATGGGTAACCTAATATTCACCTAAGTCCCTCTTTTGAGAAAGAAAAAGGATTTCTAGATCTTGGAGCTTTCACTAATCAAACCCAATTTGGAAATATGGAGTTTTCACACATCAAATCCTAACTCATAAGCTCAAGAAATGGTGAAATCCATACTCAACAATTAAAATCCATTCAAACACAATAATATCCATGAACAATTACAAACTAATTCATCATAATCCCAAGACTAAATTATTTAGCGACTCAAAAAGAAAGTAAAGAGAGATTTTTCTTGTGGGTCAACCAAAACATTCATTCTTCAATAAGAAACTAAGAAATTTGAGTCTCCAAAGTTGATTACATACTTGCCTAATTAGGGTTTCAAGCTTAGAATTCAAAACTATATTGTAAGACAAGCAATACCCAAAGAAGAAAGGGTTTTTGCTTATATATAATTTGAGATTCATCTAAGACGTCTTACAATTCTGCACTTGGGCCAGTATCCACTAATCCACAATTGCGTGTATTTGACTACGACTGCACCCACACGACCACGGTTAGATTCCGCAACCGTATTGCTCTGACCATCTTGACTAACCATGATTGCAACTAGAGTACCACTATTATGGTAACTTGGGCTGATGAAATCCAGGTCTTCAGCTGCACTCTTCTATGCTTTCTCTTTATTATTTTTCAGCTACAATCGACATCTTTTGACCTCCTTAGCTTGTTTACCTACATTGAGTGGATATCAGTGCATCTAACCATAAGTTTATCTCATTTATGCATTAAAATCAAGGCATTATGTACGAATATGAGTATGAATGAGTGGTAAAAACACCACTCATGAAGAACTTGCGATACATTGAGCCTACCAAGACAAGAGCCATTAGTCCTCCGGGTGTGGAGTTCGACATTACTAGTGTTATAATTCAATTGTTAAATCTAAAAGGTGTGTTTGTAGGCTCGCTAACTAATGGTGCAAACATGTACCTCATAAAATTTATTGGGATTTACACTTCATACACTATACCTTGGGTAGATCAAGAATCTCTGAGACTCAGGTTGTTCCCGTTCTATCAAACTAGTGAAGCTACATTATGGTTAGGGGAACTACTTCATGGGTCTATTACTACTTGGAATGACTTGAAGAAGCAATTTTTAGATCACTTCTTGCCTCCATCCAGAATGCTACAGTTGAAGTTTTCATTTTGAATCAATATATGAGGCATGGTTTCGATTTAAGAAGAAGCTGATAATGGTTCCTAATCACAAAATTATGAGGATCAACTTCCTAATCACAAAATTATGAGGATCAACTTACTTGAAATATTCTATCGAGATTTGAATTCTATTTCCAAAGATATGGTGGATACTATTACTTTGGAATCATTCATGCGCCTATATTAGGAGGTAGAATCAGAGATATTAGTTTAGATCTCTCTCATCAACTAAGGGTGTCATATTCATGAGGAAGATAAAGACGCATACACATATGCTATTGATGCTTGCAGTGAGCATAGAGTTGAAAATGATATAGTGGAAAATGAGGTTCCTTATCTAAGGATAGAGGTTGTGTTACTGACAAACCAGTTTTCAATGGAAAATTTCAAGAAAGTGAATGAAGTAGGCACACAAGGTAAGGCCTCTAGATCATATGATTCATATGTGGATGAAGAGGATAAATATCAAGATAGAGTGTTGGAGAGTTTATGATCCAAGGGCCAATCATCTGCTCAATACAATAGGAACTCTAGGCCAAGGATTTAAGGTTAGAATTACTATAGGGATAGTTACAAGGATAAAAGTAAAGAGAGATAGTGACTGGAGAAGTAAAGATGATTACAAAGAAAAGAGTGGTGCATATGTTCCACTAGGGAACCGTGACAGTGACTCAATGATGGAGGTTATGTTGTCTAAGCTAGTAAAGGGTAAGAAAATTTAGGAGAGTTGCATTAAGTAAATTACGGCTAACATTTTAGGTTTGACCCAGAAAGTAGAATCATATGCTACTGTGATTACATAATTAGATAAATAATTCAGATAGATGTGAGCAACCTCGAGCATCAACCGAGCACCTTTTCAAGTAATACATTGCAAAATCTTAATAATAATTGTCACTATTTGGCCATCACCACTTGGACTAGCAAGGAAACCATTGATCCTCCTATTCCTATCGTTGATGAATCTAGGAATAATGTTATTGATGTAGATGAGGCACCTGAAGTGAAATCTTTAAACTTTGAGATGAGGCACCTGAAGTGGAAACTTTAAACTTTGAGACTAGTGGGGATTCATAACAAAAATTAAAAGGAGTTGATAAAAGTGTTAAGAATGATGAAATAAAGGAAAAGGTATCTGCTTCTATATTGAATATCATTCCATGACCTCCCATCCTTTTCCTCATAGATTGAAGAAGAAACAAGAAGAAGGGAGTATTAGAAGTTCTTATCGATGTTTAAAGAACTTTATATTAATATTACTCTAGTTGAGGCGTAGGAGTAGATTCCAAGTTACTCTAAGTTCATGAAGGATTTGGTTACTAGAAAGTGGACGATAAGTTTTGTGACAGTTGATATTGTTCATCATTATATTGTTGTTTCTTCTTAATCATTGGTTGAGGAGAAGGGCCCATTTACTATTCCATGTACCATTGGGTCCTTTAACTTTGCTCGAGCTTTATGTAATTTGGGAGATAGTATCATCTAATGCCATTGGTAGTATACAAGTATCTGGGGTTGGGGGCACCGAAACCTACATTTATGAGGATATTGATGGCTGATCAGATTATGAAAAAACTGATTGATACTTTATGTGATATTTTGGTAAGGATGGTTTCCTTTAAATTTTTAGTTGATTTTGTGATCCTTGACTGCGAGCTGGACTTTAAAGTCCCTATTACCTTAGGTAGACCATTTCTAGCTATGGGTGGGGCATTGGTCGATATGGAGTTAGGATAGATGAACTTCAGTCTAAAATGTGAGCAGGTGATCTTTAATATTTATTAATTGATCTAGCAGCCCAAGGATATATGTATCATGAACTTTTACAGTGATGACATTAATGAGTATGATGAGATGGTGAGCGTATTGTATGGTAGAGGTTCTTATAATTATGCTTTGAAGAAATTTCATCTTAATTTGAAGAATAGGACTACTCCTCTAGTTCAATCGTCTATTAAGGAGCCACCAGTCTTGGAATTGAAGGCCCTCCCATCTCACTTGCTATATCAATTTTAGGGGTCGATAATACCTTATCGATCATTATTGTTGCTGACTTATTAGAGATACAGGTTGAGGCATTGATATCAGTTTTATAGAGATTCAAGAGGGTCATCTGATAGACCATTGCAGACATTGTGGGGATTCCACTAAATATTTGCACTCATACGATATAGCTTTAACTGAAATATATACCCAACATCAAGCATCAAAGTAGGTCGAATCCTCCTATGCAGAAGGAAGTAACGAAGGAAATCATCAAGTAGATAGATGCTAGAGCAGTTTACCCCATTATATACAACAAGTAGGTCAGCTCATCTCAATGCATATAAAAGAAGGATGGGATCGCTATGGTACCCAACATTACAAATGAATTAGTGCCTATGAGACCAGTTACTAGATGAAGAGTATGCACAGATTACAGGAAACTTAATACTTGGACCTAAAAAGATTATTTCCCTATGCCTTTCATGGATTAAATGCTTAACCAACTAGCAGGCAGGGCTTGGTATTATTTTGTTGATGTGTAGTTGGGATACAATCAAATTTTCTTTCTCCCGAGGACAAGGAAAGAACTACTTTTTATTTCCCTTATATGACTTTTACACTCAATTGAATGCCATTAAAATTCTGCAATGCTCCCACCACCTTTCATAGATATATGATTTCTATATTTTCTGACATTGTGGAAGATACCATAGAGGTATTCATGGATGATTTTTTGGTAGTTGGGGACTCCTTGATTATTTCTTGACCCATTTGTCTAGCACACTCCAAAGATGTGAGGAGTGCAATCTGGTGTTGAATTGGGAGAAATGCCATTTTATGGTAAAGGAAGGTAATTTACTTGGTCAAAATATCTCAAAATGGGGTATTAAGATGGATAGAGAGAAGATTGAGGTGATTGAAAATTACCTCCACCAGTCTTAGTTAAATGTATCCAAATCTTTTTGGGTTATGCTGACTTTTATAGGAGGTTCATCAAGGACTGCTCTATGTTTTTAATCCTTTATGCAATATTTTAGAGAAGGAGGTGAAATTTTTATTTGATGATGCATCTCTCAAGGACTTTGGGTGCCTTAAAGAGCGATTGATCTCAGCTCATATTATTATATCCCCTGATTGGTCTTTACCATTTGAGGTTATGTGTGATGCTAGCAGAGTGTCCTTGGGTGTTGTCCTAGGACAAAGACAAAAAATTCTTCACCTTATATATTATGCTAGCAAGGCACTAAAACCCACAAAGATGAACTATACAGTTACTTAGCAAGAGTTGCTTACAGTGTTTTTTGCCTTTGAGAAGTTTTGATCTTTTTTGATTGGTAGCGATGTTAAAGTTCGCATAGATCATACAACTTTAAGGTATCTAATGTATAAGAAGGATTCTAAATTGAGGTCAATACATTGGGTCATCTTGCTTCAAGAATTTGACTTTGAGGTAAAAGATTGAAAGGGCACTGAGAATCAGGTGGCTGATCACTTATCTCTCCTTGAGGAGGAGGCAATGAAGAAGTTAGGGGATTATCTTGACATAGATATACATTTCCTGATGAGCGGGTCTTGTAAGAATCTCAAGACTTAATCCCCTGGTTTTCTGATTATGCTAACTTTTTGGAAAGTCTTCTTGTTTTAAAAGAGTTGTCATTCCAACAGAGAAAGTGATCCATGCATGAGGTGAGAAAATTTTTCTGGGGTGAGCCATATCTCTTTTATATTAATATGAATGGTGTAATTTGTAGATGTATTCCTGAGGTGGAAATGATGAGCATCCTGGAGGCTTATCACTCATCACCAGTTGGAGGTAATAATGGTGGAACCTAGACAACCCACAAGATTTTGCAATGTTGGTATTATTGGCCAACTATCTTCATGGATGCTCATGACTATACTTAAGGTTGTGACTTGTGTCAGAGTCAAGGAAATATTTCATGAAGAACTGAACTCCCCATGACACATACCTCGAAGTTGTAGTTTTTTTATATATGGGGAATTGAGTTCATGGGTCAATTTTTTAGATCCTATGGGATGAAGTACATTCTAGTGGTAGTCGACTATGTTTCAAAGTTGATGGAAACGGTTGCGCTTTCTAACAATAAAGGTAAAATGTCGTTGTATTCTTGAAAAGTAACATATTTTCTCAATTTGGCACTCCACATGCTATTATCATTGATGGTGGGTCTCACTTCTACAATCGTCTTTTCAAGGGCATGCTAAAAAAATATGGTGTGAAGCATAAGGTGGAAACACCTTACCATCCTTAGATGAGTGGGCCAGTTGAGGTCTCCAATAGAGAGATCAAGTACATATTGGAAAAGACTGTGAATGCCAACATGTCTTACTGGTTAAGGAAGTTGGATGATATTTTTTTGGCCTACCGATTAACTTTTAAGAACCCCATATGTTCTTTTCCATGTCATCTTGTGTACGACAAGGAATTCCACCTATCGGTTGAACTAGAGAACAAGGCACTATGAATGTTGAAAAAGCTCAATATAGAGAGGCATGATGTAGCTAACCTGAGGTTGAGAAAGGTGAATGAGTTGGAAGAATTTTCACTCCGTGCTTATGAGAGTTCTGTTCTATACAGAGAAAAGAAAAAGTTGTATAATGACAAGAAAATTGAGAAAAGAGTATTTGAGCATGATTATTTGGTCTTATTATATAATTGAAGATATCTCTTATTCCCTGGAAAGTTGAAGTATAGGTGGTATGGATCATTCACCATGGTTTGGGTATTTCCACATGGTTCTATTGAGTTGGAACATGATGGTGAAGCCCCATTCAACGTGAATGGGCAGCGGGTGAAGCACTATATAGGAAACCCTGATGAGATGAATGTATGTGTTTAGATAAGCCTTGGCAAAGTCTAAGTAACCAAGGAAAATATGTCGTACCGTGATGTTAAATTACGAACTGCATAGAAGGAAACCCATGGGCAAGTTGGTGAAGTTTGTGTACCCAACCTAGCCACATTATTCCACTACGTTAAATCAAGCACTTCGTAGGAGGCAACCCATGTTTTATACATATTATGTTATAGGGTAACTTGTGTGTTCAGTGTGCAGGGCTGGAGATTGCAGAAAACTAGAAAATTTTCTGGTTCTAGATCCTTATGAAGGACCCTATGAGTCATAAGGTCAGCCTACGACTCATCACCAAAGTCGTGGTTTGCAAGAGCCTAGATCATCCTCAAGTGAGTATTCTCTAGTGTCATGACGACTCTTAGAATGAGTCATTGTAATTGACAACGACTCCACCTTGAGTCATTATCACCGGAGAACCCAAGTAAGGTTCCATTCATAATGGAGAGAGTCTACGACTCATTGCATATGGCTACAAATCATTGCCTCAACTCATGGTCCGGACCAACAACGCGGGCCCAATGAGTCGACTCAGTACGATTTGCTTGATTTAAAATAGGAATAAAACCCACAAATTAATTAAAATTCCTTTTAAAAGTCAAAAGATCTCTATTCTAAAGACAAAAATACAACACCCCAATATTCCAACAAATCCAAGCAAGTTAAATCGATCATCTAAGTAACTGTTAAAGCTTTAATATTATACTTCCTAAGTTGTAGAAAAATTACAGTTAATAAAATAATTGGATTATATGATTAAAAATTATGGTTAGGGTAAACCCATGTATTTATTTTTGTGAAATAGAAATAATCTAAAAAAAATGATAATAGGTTGAATTCAGAATGTGGGGATGAATTAAGAGTGTATTATAGTTTTTAAACCCATAAAAAAGTCTGAGTACCCTTGGGAAGTTGGTATTAAAAAGTCAACACCCTGAAAAACCAATGTTTCAGTTGCTACGGAACTCATAACGACTCGTAGGGTGACCCAACGAGTCCTTACGTGACTCGTAGACATTGGTAACATAGATGAAAATAGGTGTTTGGATGATGTTCATTCTTTGAATCACACTAAGAGTTGTTTTCATACTATATGACTCGCAGGGTGGAGTCGTAGTGACTGTGCAGGGGATTACCGTAAAGAAAGGTTCTTGGTCAGACTATGAGTGTTGGTAACTAGTCATTGTTTGACACAATGACTCATTAGGAGGACTCATATAATGACTTGGGAATAATCTGTATGCCTCCTTTCTCCCTATGAGTGGTATTATGACTCATAGCCTATGATAACGAGTTATACCCTGACTCGTAGGGTGCCCAACCACTACAGCATTTTTGTTATTTCTTTTTTTCTTTCCTTTTCCTAGTATTAACTGATATGTCTTCTTCAACATGTATGAGTGTCTCCCTATAATGATTCGACCAAGAAACAAAACACCAAGGAAGCAAGCCACCTCCTCACTGGTCAACTTAGGAATGAAGCCACTAACGATAAGTCAAGTGGCTCCATCGAAGAATATCCTCTTGAAAGGGAGGTGGAACCAATAAATATCCTACTTTAGGGCTATAAGATACTCTATCAGAGGATTCACCTTCACTCACTTGGCCAATAATAAAGAATCCTATCCAATCATCACCACTCTTACAGTCCCAATCTAAAAAGGATGGTGAGTCATGGTCTAGCCTCGAGGATCAGGACAAGGAAGATGACAATGGAAATAATGGGTCAAAGAATGAAAACTATAAGGATGAGGGTTCTGAAAATAAGGAGGAGGAGGAGAAAGAGAGTAAATCTAATAACAACCAAGTTGAGATACCATCACCTACTACAATTGAGACATTACAGATTTATGACTCAATTTCCATCGTTAATCATTGTGGGTTCCCCTAGATTTCAAAAATATATGATCAAGACAGTGCTATCACCCCTTCTACCTAAATACCAAAGAAAGGGTTCTACTTAGATCCCAAGCTGAGCACTACAGGCAGGTCTGAGATGCCTGACTTTGAGGTGCGATTCAGATAGTAAAACTTTGAGTGGATGACTAGGGTTCAAGTATAATATAGACCATCATTAGTTAGGTAGTTTTGTGCTACATATCTGATAGAGCTAAAGCGACTTTATCCATAGAGATGTTTGTGGAAGAGTGGAGACCCTTTGGTTGTGATTATTATTGATGCAACTGTATTTAGATCAATTTGTACGAGAGATCTGGGTTGTGGATTAGTTTTTCTAGGTTTGATGGACTACTGATTTGGGTCTGATTCGAGATTTGGTTGACCCTATTTCTAAAGAAAAGGTGGGGACTACATTACTCTAGGAGGCTTTTCAGGACAAACAACATGGTATTGATACTCCAGGGTTTATCGATATTAGTGATTCTCCCATTGAGACTTCCCAATTCGAGCCTCAAGCCATAATAAATATGAATGGTACTTCTCAAAATTTGACCCTACCTCCTGCAGTGAGACCATTTACTTCAAGGCCAGTTCTCACTAGCTATGCTCTAGTTCAATAGGTATTCATGATAGATGTGCTAAAAATATTGGGAAAACATGAGCATAGGGTTACCAATATTAAGCAGAGAGTACAACTGTGGGTTAATAAGGAGTCAGGAAGATATTAGGAGTGTGCATACCTAGTTTGATGAGTTTGAGCCGAGGATCATCTAAAGGTTGGCAGGCATTCAGTCCACAGATTTGGATGGCGTGCATGAGGTGTTGGTCGCGATCTGAGATGCAATATAGGAGATTTATATGGGGTTATTCTTAACTTATCCTATTATCGAGGAGATCCATAAGGAAGAGGTGCCTGATATTTTAGGCACCAAGGAAAATAAACCAACTATTGAGTGAGTGACAGGCCATGAAAGAAGCATAAGATAAGAAATTACAAAGATATTAAGGTGGCGATGGAGACTAGTGTTGATTATGCATGGGACCACCAGACAAGGGTTAGTGAGATAGAGGCAGAAGTTGGTAGCTCCTTATATATTGATACGACAATTATAGTTGTAGCAGATCTGAGCGGGAGCACTATACCACCTTCAGAGATACCAATAAGTGCACTAACAATCATTGGTACCACTGCTAATATGCGTATCTTGGTCACCACTGGAATGACTACTGATGAGAGTGGGGCCTATTTTAGGGCCCCCCATACTGAGACATCATGATCTAGCACCTACTGCACCTAGGTATGTCCTCATTCCCTATTTTACTTTATAGATGTATTAGGGATAGTGCATATGGTATAGTTGGGGGTGGGAGTGTACCACAACTGTTTCAGGATTTTACTGTTTCTTTTTTTTCCATTGGTCGCGGTATGATTGTAGAATCGGCATGTCCAGGAAAATGGTTTCATACTGTGTTTTGTGTTGTGTTGTTTTGTGTATTTTTTTATCTAGAAAAAAGGTACCTAAGGTAGTTGATGTGTTTGATCTTATTGTGCTTAAATAGTTTTTGAGAAAAGTGATACCCCTAAAAAAAAAGTTTTGCATTGTGTAATGAGTAGATATATGTGGCCATTGTGAATCTCATTATGGCATTAGAATTAGGGACATAATAATCACGTCTAGCATTTGCATGAATTAGATAGGTAGTAGCTTGTGATTCAACCATGTGCCATGTGTGAGTGAGATGCTATTTATAGGATATAGGATAGTCGATTAGGAAATGATCATACATCATTCTTGAAATTAGTCCACTTTTAGGCTAAACGACCTTCTAAATATGAAAAGGTATCCTTTGATCCCTGTTTGAGACTATAGACTATTTTTCTTGTTTCACATTCACCTTTCCATTTGAATTAAACTAAAATTATTTAGGCCTTATTCCCTCATTGATGTTGCACATCTCAATGCAGGAAAATTGCCTTAGTTTGGGGGGAGGGGTCATTATCATAAGGTTGCATAATTATAAGTGAGTATGAAGAAGCTGTAAATAGGAGAATGAAAGTAGGGTTGGGTGTGGTAAAAAAAGAATGAATAAAAGGAAAGAAAAAAAAAAGAAAAAAGAAAAATAAACAATACAAGCAGTAGCTTACACGATTATACCGCATCGTGGTGAGCCCCTAAATCATAATAGTCCTTTCTATCACCTCACTGCAATTGGCTTGTGTTGCATCATAAATTGCATTGGAACACCACATCACGGTGAAGTGCAAATTCGCACTTGTCCGTTTCCAGTGACGCAACACGATAGCACCGCATTGCAGTGAAGTGCAAATTCTCATTTGTCCACTTCCAGTGACGTAACATAATAGAATAGTATCACAGTGAAGTGTAAATTTGCACTCATTCATTTCCAGTAACACAATGCAATAGCACCGCATCACGTCGAGGTGCCAAATCAAACTCCAGTTGCAATTTTAAATTTTAAAAGGGTGTTTATGTTAATTACTCTCTCCCTAATTCATGAAAACAGACTATTTAACCTTATTCTAAGCATATTATACTCTTTATTCACAAAATTTCTCTCCAAGAAAACCCTAAAGCTTCAACATTGAGTTCAAGAAACTTAAAGTTTCACTATTCCTTTTTAAAGATAACCAAGAATTCAAGTTTTTGGGTTCAAGAACTTCAAGAAGAAGATTCACGAACATCGTTAGGAATTCAAAGTTCAAGCTTTTGCATTCAAATAATCAAATAAGGTATAAGGGTTATGAACAAGGGTGCTCATTTCATTCTTATGCCCAAAACTAGTTTTAGAGTTGAAATTTACATGAAATTATATGAATTTCAGTTTAGGGTTCATACCCAATTATCATTGTTCAAAGATGTTGATGTTACAAGTGACTTAAATGTTGAGTTACTTGATTCCTTTCAAATCATTATGCGTGTGGCATGATTTTACAGATTGAGAATTGAATTTCATTATCTTGACTAGAATTATTAAAGAATTTCAAGATTTTATTATTTAGCATGAACTTTGTGATGATTTGATATGAGTTTAAAGCATGGGTTTTAAGCCCTAAGTATAAGTATTGATATTTCAAGACAATTATGCTTTTAAGCATCCTAAGACTGGTTTATAGTTAGATTTTGAATAAGAACTGATCTTTTGATCCTCAGCTAAGATATGGTATCCGCACAGTTAGTTTTATTATGGTTTAAAGTAAATAGATGCATAACTACTTTTCATTGTAAACCTTATGTTAGTCTTAAAGTAGATTTCCTACCGAATGAGCATATAAATTAAAGGGAGTAGTATTTAGCACCGAGTTGGGTATGTGTCCTATTTTACATACCTCAGAACTATGAGCCAATGTAGGTACAAATTCAGATCATTCCCATGTATTTGGATGACATATACATATTGTGATAACTTAGCTCAGGTTATACTCCTTGACAAGAGTATGACATCTCTCCCCAATATGAGGTTTGACCTTATTGGAACTAGAAGTTAGACCCTATCGTAACTCACATAGTTTATTTCAGTTAGAAAAAACTCCCTAAATATAAGTCATAAAAGCAGAACAACAGAACAACTTTTAGAAAACTAAGTGCAAAGGATCATAAATTTACTCAGATATTGTCCTACTTAAGACATTACTTACAGAACTTCAACTTTTAGTATTCATATGTTAAAAGTGATTCCTTCATACACTTAGCATGCATGATTTGAAAATAGATTACAAGTACAGATTTAGAACTAAGTGTGGTGGCTCACAGTATTCATATAGTATATTTTATCATTCATGATTTATGATTTTAGCTTTCAATTACTCAAACCAAGGTGAGTCATTTATACTTAGCATGGATTGGTTATGAGAAAGATATACATTCAATCACTGCTTTACTTATGCATTCACCCCCAACTGCTCAGTACATTCCAAAAGTACTGATCCACATATATGTTTATATGCTACATTGTTTAATTACGTAGGTTCAGGTGCTTAGTTCTGGCAGTGTGATTGACCACGAGCATATCTATATACATTCTGATAGTTGGTGATTTCTCATAGTTTTGGGTCCTATTTAATCTGATTTCTAGATTTTTAGAGCAGTTTATTTAGTTATTTTCAGTCAGTTCGAGCCAGCTGGGTGTAATACCCCGAGAATCCCAACCAATAGTAGAACTATAATTCAAGCTCATGTTAAATATATCTTAGTTAGTTTGTAGTTTTATGATCAATTTTGATGTGTATTAAGTCCTTAAATACGTCCTAGCTATTAGACGAATCAAAACATCCCTTATCGATTGAATTCTTGAGAAGGACATTGCCATAGTCAACTTCAAACGAGAATATATCCAATTATACAAATAATTTTTTATCTCATAACCTACCAACAGATATATAATTTAATTATCTTTCCAACGATACTAATTTTTCCAAAATCCGATATCGGAGTAAGAAGTTATGGTCATTTTACTGAGAGCTGTCGGAGCTGTCCAGGAGTAACGGACAAGCTGACGGACCGTCAAGTTAGTGACGGAGCGGGCCGTCAGAACTGAAGAAGTGAGGTCCTTTTCTGGACCAAAAGTGATAGTGGGAGTGATGGTTAGTCACCAGAGTGACGGTCCATCACTCTGACCATCAGAATTATCTGAGACAGTGCTGAAGCACCGTTTTAAAGGGATTTTTGGGTCATTTTTCACTACCCAATCACCCCAAATCAAAGCTCATAAATTCTCCTTCATCTAAAACATCAAATTAGGGTTTATTTCCAAGATCAAAATTCTTATTTATTCTTCAAGAAAAAACAAGAGAGGTCAAGAAATCAAGAATCTCTCCAAGAACCTTCAAGAAAAAAGTTTCCCCAAAGTATGTAGATGTTGATTCTTGGGTCCATTTCATCCAAGAAGCTCAAGTACCCTTTTATAAATCTCCAATATTTATGTTTATGAATTTTTAATGATTCTTGTGAGTTGTGATTCATTTTTGTCTACAAGAATCAAGTCTTGGCCTTAGTATGTGGTATTTGGGTGGTAAATGGATTATGTACTTGTTTTTTATGTTGAATGATCTCCCAGATGGGATATTTATGTGGTTTGTATGAATCTATGATAATATATGAGTGGGAAACATGTAAATTTGGTTGTTCATGATGAGTTGTTGGGTTATTATACTTATGCCTAAGTTGTGCATATGAGGTGTTCGATAAAATGTCTAAGAGACTACAAATCAAGCATTGTAGTTAAATTGTGATCTAATGACAAATGCATGCTACACCCTTATGAAAATAATGACTTTTAAGATAATGTTATGTGTTATAGTTATTGATGAAATATTCATGAAGCTAGGTCGATGGACGTATGGCATGTTGTTATATGCACTCCCCTCCATGTATAAGACTTTGAGAACTATGAGTGTCACAAAATGCCCTAGTTAATGAATTGTACCATGATAGTGTGAAATTCCCAAATAAGTGTGAACCTATGCATGTCTAGTGTTTATTGAAGGACTTTAGTAAACAAGTGGAGATGTGATAGTAGTAAATTCCCCAATTATGTATCCTTTGACATATGATAAGTTTTTAATACATGCCAAGTGGTTAGAAAGTAAGTTATGACATGATAGTATGAAGTTTCCCTAAGCCATGTGATACCCAAACATATGTCAAGACTGATATAGGTATGAAATAGTTGAGGTAAAAACCTTGTTGAATGGAGTACGATCTAATAGCATATTTTCCCTATATTATTATATGATTATTATTTCGAGATGATTAAAGTGACCCTTTCGTGATTGTGATGATGAATGGATGATCATGATAATGCAAGAATGATTATGTTTTACTTTTATGTTATCGAGTCCTGGGGGTATTTATACCCGACAATAGAGCTGTTGTCTAGAGCCCGTATCAATTTTGCAATAATTCCAATCGAGCCACAATTCTTAGAACTCAGTGAACTACACAACTCTGTATCCTCAGACAAGTGCAGAACATAAGAAAACTCAGTAATCTCAGAAATCTCTGTAATCACTGTATCGCTAGTAATCTAGCCCCAGTCCTATAAATCAACTCATATCTAATAGTATTAAAATGATTCAATTCTAATCTAAGAAGTGATTTGAGTAATCTATTCAAGCTTTGTATCATCATTCAGATACCATGATTCGATAGCTTTTTCCGTCAGATACGTAACTAAGTAATCTCAACGTAACTCAGTCAGATCTCTTGAGAAACTTGATCAGTATTAGATTCAGCTTAGTCTAAGTTCAGTTAAGAATCAAATCAGTGTCTTTCAATTGGGCATAGGATTCAGCACCGAGTGAGCTCAAGGATGGGAACTCATCTACTAGTAGAGGGTGTGATTCTTAGAAGCAATTCTTGCACTCCTGAAATACGTAGCTAGCATAGGTTGAGACATCATACCTTCTAGTTGAGGGTAGATGAGGTGGATTGACCTGTTAGATGAGGGCTCCACCATTCTTGTTTGAGTACCTGATAGATAAGGGTCACATAAAGTTGTCTTTACCGGTGGTGCGGTACTGACACCCTTCCAACTGAGGCACAGGTTGGACCCCGACTTAGCTAGGCGGGGCATGTCGGTTAGAAGACTACTTCCCACAGTCTCAATTTCAGAATCAGTCTCAGACATCAAGAAAGAGCTCAGTTCTGTGTACAGAATACAAGGCTTTTAGATACAGGCCATCAAGTATGATTATTTGCAAATTCGAAGATCCGCTGCTAGATAGGCCGATCTCAAAATCAGTTATCAGATCTCAAAATCAGTTATCTAATCTCAAAATCAGTTATCAAGTAGTATTATTATCCACAGATTCAGAGACTACCTGCTAGATAGGGTTGATCTCAGTTTCAATCAATCATTCTTATTATTAGCAGATTCGGAGACAACCTATTAGATAGGGTTGCTATCAGTTTTAGAAGCTTCAGATACTCATAATCTCAGTATGTCCAGAAATTTCAGAATTTTAGTATATTCAGTATCAGTTACCAGAGTTATTTCAAGTATGCTTAGTGACAGTATGCTCAGTATGTTCAGTAATTACAGATTCTTTGTGTATGATAATCCAGCTTTTGCATATTATTCAGTTAAATTATGTTCATGCATAAGCCCTTACATTTAGCCTTACCTCATCTACTTACTTGATACATTTTTGTATTGACGCATTTGTGCTATGGTGTTTTATTTGACATCATAGGTTCAGAGGAACAGGATCCAAAGTATCCCCATCAGTTCAGTCCCAGTCAACAGCAGTAGCAGTGAGCCCTCTTCTTTTGAGGACGAATCTCAATTAACTATTATTGCATCAGATTTTGTTTATATTTTTAGTTGATGGAGTTAGTTGGGGATATATCCCATTAACTCCACAGTTTATATAGTTTAGAGGCTTTTCAGACGAATGTTGATGTATTAGTATTCAGTTTTTAGTTTTGAGTATGCGCAGATGTATTGAACCTTATGGCCAGTTTCTGCATTTATTTAAGTTATTATGTAGTGTACAGGTACAGATATCAGTAAAAGGTTAGCTTGTGGTCCTTCAGGTCCATAAGCACCGTGTGACATCTCGGGATGGGATCTCGGGGCGTTACAAACTTGGTATCAGAGCCTAAGGTTCAATAGTGTCCTAGGGAGTCTGAAAAGCCTCATCTAGTAGAGTCTTGTGCATGGGAGTGTAGCGTGCCACATTTATGTACAAGAGGATACAAGATATTTTTAGGAGCAGTTTCCCTTCTTTCAGTGATCATGTCGTGCGATTGAGCATGAGCTCAAGTTGATTCTCAATCTAATCCATTTCTTTCTTTTAATTACAGAGTATGCCTCCTCGCAGAGATTTTGTCCATGGGGTGGATGACCAGCCCCCTCAGTCAGTAGATACTGGGAATGAGAGTGTGTCACATGGAGAGTTTCGAGCAGCTTTCTAGGTGCTAGCCCAAGCTGTGACTGATGTTCAGAGTAATCGTCAGGCTACAGTCCCACCTCAGCATGATAGGAATTCCGCCGCAGCCAGGGTTAGAAATTTTATGAAAATGAACTCGCCAGAATTCTTTGGGTCAGTAGTAGGTGAGGACCCATGGTATTATCTAGAAGAGGTGAAGAAGATCACCTAGGTTATGCATGTTTCTGAGGAGGAGAGTGTGGAATTAGCATCTTATTGGATGAAATATATTGCTCATGATTGGGTAGTGATGTGGGAGTAGAGTAGAGGGGAGAATGCAGCTCCTGTGACTTGGTCAGAGTTTTAGAGTGCCTTTCTAGATAGATTTTTCCCTCTATAGATAAGAGAGTCTAAGGTTGAAGAGTTTATGAACCTAAGGCAAGGTTCTATGACCGTGAAAGAGTATTGTCTTAAGTTCAACCACTTATCTAAGTATGTTCCCGACTTGATAGCTGACCCTAGAACAAGTATGAGTAAGTTTTTGACTAGGGTATTGAGTGATGTGTTGAAAGAGAATAGAGCTTCTATGCTCAATAGAGACATGGATCTTTCTAGGCTAATGATGCATGCACAACAAATTGAGGAAGATAAAATGAAAGAAAAAGAGAGAGTGAGTAAGAGAGCCAGAATAAGTAGTCATAGTTTCTCCCAAGAAGGCTCACAGAGTGGTAACTATTCTCACCATAGTCAGAAGTTTTCAGTCCCAGCTCTATCCTCAGCTAGTGCACGATGCTCCAAGATCCAGAGTAGTGAGAGTAGGGGTCTTACCTACCCTCTGTGTAAAGAATGTGGTAAGAATCATAAGTGTGTATGTAGAGCTGGTAGTGATGTGTGTTTTGGATGTGGTAAGCCAGGTCACAAAGTTTGAGACTATCCTAAGCCAGGTCCCCGAATTCAGCACAGTCGTTCTTCAACTCATAACAAATTATATGCATTTCAGACTCACCATGATCATGAAGATTTCCCTGACATAGACCTGGGTAGGCTATGAGCCCTTCATATTTGTGATATGCATTGTTAGATCCCTTTCTTCCATTTTGATCTTGTATGTTTGCATGAGTCATGCATGAGTTTCAGATCTCATTCAGTCAATTATGACCTAGTCTGTAGGTGCCCCGCGCACCGCCTCAATATTTCAGCGAAGTATGTTTAGAGAGAAATAGAGTCCCAAGGGGGAGATACCCCATGGTATTATGATATTGAATGTCATTAGATTTATATAGATGCATGTTCAGATATTTTTTATGAAGTTACTATCAGTCGTTATTGCATTGTCACATCGTACTTTCGAAAATCAGCTTAGCTGGACATCCATGCATCAGATATGTATGCCCAGTGTGAGAACTCTGTATGTCAGTCATTCCAGTTGTGTAGTCTTGCCTTGATATGTTTCCATGTCATGAGTAAGTTCTGTTGATCCGTATTCTCAGTCTATCAAGCGACATGCGAGGATGAATGTTCCCAAGAGGGGAGATATTGTAATACCCCGAGAATCCCAATTGATAGTAGAACCATAATTCAAGCTCATGTTAAATAAATCTTAGTGAATTGGTAGTTTTATGATCAAGTTTGATGTGTATTAAGGCCTTAAATACATCCTAGCTAATAGACGAATCAAAACATCCCTTACCGATTGAATTCTTGAGAAGGATATTGCCATAGTCAACTTCAAATGAGTATATCTGCCATTATACAAAGAATTTTTGATCTTATGACCTACCAAAATATATATAATTGAATTATATTTCCAATGATACAAATTTTGCCAAAATCTGATATCGGAGTAAGAAGTTATGTCCATTTTATTGAGAGTTGTCGGAGCTGTCCAGGAGTAACGGACAAGCTGACAGACCGTTAAGTTAGTGACGGCCCGCCACTTTGGCGGTCAGAAATGAAGCAGTGAGGGCCTTTTATGGACCAAAATTGATGGTGGGAGTGATGGTTAGTCACCAGAGTGACGGTCCGTCACTCTGACCGTCAGAATTTTCCGAGAAAGCGGTGAAGCACCATTTTAAAGGGATTTTTCGGTCATTTTTCACCATATTTAATACCCAATCACCCCAAATCAAAGCTCATAACTTATCCTTCATCCAAAACATCAAATTAGGGTTTATTTCCAAGATCATAACCCTTATTTCTTCTACAAGAAAAATCAAGAAACATCAAGAGAAGTCAAGAAATCAAGAATCTCTCAAGAACCTTCAAGAAAGAAATTTCCCCAAAGTATGTAGATATTGATTCTTGGGTCCCTTTCATCCAAGAAGCTCAAGTACCCTTTTTTAAATCTCCAAGATTTATGTTTATGAATTTTTAATGATTCTTGTTAGTTGTGATTCATGTTTGCCTACAAGAATCAAGTCTTGGCCTTAGTATGTGGTATTTATGTGGTAAATGGATCATGTACTTGTTATTGATGTTGAATGATCTCCAAGATGGGATATTTATGTGGTTTGTATAAATCTATGATAATATATGAGTTGGAAACATGTAAATTTGGTTATTCATGATGAGTAGCTGGGTTATTATACGTATGCCTAAGTTGTGCATGTGAGGTGTTCGATAAAATGTCTAGAAATCAAGTATTGTAGTTAAATTGTGATCTAATGACAAATGCATGCTACACCTTTATGAAAATAATGACTTCTAAGATATTGTTATGTGTTATGGTTGTTGATGAAATATTCGTGAAGCTAGGTCGATGGACGTATGGCATGTTGTTATATGCACTCCACTCCATGTATAAGACTTTGAGAACTATGAGTGTCACGAAATACCCTAGTTAATGAATTGTACCATGATAGAGTGAAATCCCCAAATAAGTGTGAACCTATGCATGTCTAGTGTTTGTTGAAGGACTTTAGTGAACAAGTGGAGATGTGATAGTAGTAAAATCCCCAATTATGTGCCCTTTGACATATGCTAAGTTTTTAATATATGCCAAGTGGCTAGCAAGTAAGTTATGACATGATAGTATGAAGTTTCCCTAAGTTACGTGATACCCAAACATATGTCAAGACTGATATAGGTATGAAATAGTTGAGGTTAAAACCTTGTTGAATGGAGTACGATCTAACAGTATGTTTTCCCTATGTTATTATATGATTATTATTCCGAGATGCTTAAAGCGACCTTTTGTGATTGTGATGGTGAATGGATGATCGTGATGATGCAAGAATGATTATATTTTAATTTTATGTTATCGAGTCTTGGGGGTATTTATACCCGATAATAGAGTTGTTGTCTAGAGCCCGTGTCAGTTTCACGATAATTCCAATCGAACCACAATTCTCAGAACTCAGTGAACTACAAAACTTTGTATCCTCAGAAAAGTGCAGAACATAAGAAAACTCAGTAATCTCTGTAATCACTGTATCGCTAGTAATCTAGCCCCAGTCCTGTAAATCAGCTCAGATCTAATAGTATTCCAATGATTCAATTCTAATCTCAGAAGTGATTTGAGTAATCTATTCAAGCTCTGTATCGTCAGTCAGATACCATGATTTGATACCTTTTTATGTCAGATACGAAACTAAGTAATCTCAACGTAACTCAGTCAGATCTCTTGAGAAACATGATCAGTATAAGATTCAGCTCAGTTTAAGTTCAGTTAAGAATCAGATCAGTGTATTTCAGTTGGGAGTAGGATTCAACGCCGAGTGAGCTAAAGGATGGGAACTCACCTACTAGTAAAGGGTGTGATTCTTAGAAGTAATTCTTGTGCTCCAAAACTACATAGCCAGCGTAGGTTGAGACATCATACCTGCTAGTTGAGGGTAGATAAGGTGGCTTGATCTATTAGATGAGGCCTCCAATATTCTTATTTGAGTACCTAATAGATGAGGGTTACATAAAGTTGTCTTTACCGGTGGCACGGTACTGACACCCTTCCAACTGGGGCACAGGTTGGACCCCGACTTAGCTAAGCGGGGCATGTCAATTAGAAGACTACTTCCCACAGTCACAATTTCAGAATCAGTCTCAGACATCAAGAAAGAGTTCAGTTCTTTGTACAGAATGCAAGGCTGTTTGATACAGGCCATCAAGTATGATTATTTGTAAATTCAATGATCCGCTGCTAGATAGGCCGATCACAAAATCGGTTATCAAATCTCAAAATCAGTTCTCAAGTAGTATTATTATCCACATATTCAGAGGCTACCTGCTAGATAGGGTTGATCTTAATTTCAATAAATCATTCTTATTATTAGCAGATTCAGAGACAACTTGTTAGATAGGGTTGCTATCAGTTTCAGAAGCTTTAGATACTCGTAATCTTAGTATGTCCAGAAATTTCAAAATTTTAGTATATTCAGTATCAGCTACCAAAATACATATAATTGAATTATCTTTCCAATGATACCAATTTCGCCAAAATCTGATATCAGAGTAAGAAGTTATGGCCGTTTTACTGAGGGTTGTTGGAGTTGTCCAGGAGTGACGGACAAGCTGACGCACCGTCAAGTTAGTGACAGCCAGCCACTTTGTCCATCATAACTAAAGCAGTGATGGATTATTATGGACCAAAAGTGACGGTGGGAGAGACGGTTATTCACCAGAGTGACGGTCCGTCACTCTGACTGTCAGAATTGTCTAAGAGAGTGTTGAAGCACCGTTTTAAAGGGATTTTTGGGTCATTTTTTACCCTATTTAATACCCAATCACCCCAAATCAAAGATCATAACTTCTCTTTCATACAAAACATCAAATTAGGGTTTATTTCAAAGATCAAAACCCTTATTTCTTCTTCAAGAAAAATCAAGAAAAATCAAGAGAAGTCAAGAAATCAAGAATCTCTCCAAGAACCTTCAAGAAAAAAGTTTCCCCAAAGTATGTAGATGTTTATTCTTGGGTCCCTTTCATCCAATAAGCTCAAGTACCCTTTTCTAAATCTCCAAGATTTATGTTTATGAATTTTTAATGATTCTTGTGAGTTGTGATTCATGTTTGTCTACAAGAATCAAGTCTTGGCCTTAGTATGTGGTATTTTTGTGGTAAATGGATTATGTACTTTTTGTTGATGTTGAATGATCTCCAAGATGGTATATTTATGTGGTTTGTATTAATCTATGATAATATATGAGTTGGAAACATTTAAATTTGGTTGTTCGTGATGAGTAGTTGGGTTATTATACTTATGCCTAAGTTGTGCATGTAAGGTGTTAGTTAAAATGTCTAAGAGACTAGAAATCAAGCATTGTAGTTAAATTGTGATCTAATGACAAATGCATGCTACACCCTTATGAAAATAATGACTTTTAAGATGATGTTATGTGTTATAGTTATTGATGAAATATTCGTGAAGCTAGGTCGATGGACGTATGGAATGTTGTTATATGCACTCCACTCCATGTATAAGACTTTGAGAACTATGAGTGTCATGAAATGCCCTTTATAATGAATTGCACCATGATAGTGTGAAATCCCCAAATAAGTGTGAACCTATGCATGTCTAGTGTTTGTTGAAGGACTTTAGTGAACAAGTGGAGATGTGATAGTAGTAAAATACCCAATTATATTCCCTTTGATATATGCTAAGTTTTTAATACATGCCAAGTGCTTAGAAAGTAAGTTATGACTTGATAGCATGAAGTTTCCTTAAGTTATGTGATACCCAAACATATGTCAAGACTGATATAGGTATGAAATAGTTGGGGTAAAAACCTTGTTGAATGGAGTACGATCTAATAGTATGTTTTCCCTATGTTATTATATGATTATTATTCCGAGATGCTTAAAGCGACCTTTTGTGATTGTGATGATGAATGGATGATTGTGATGATGCAAGAATGATTATGTTTTAATTTTATGTTATCGAGTCCTAGGGGTATTTATACCCGACAATAGAGCTGTTGTCTAGAGCCCATGTCAGTTTCACGATAATTCCAATCGAGCCACAAATTCTCAGAACTCAGTGAACTATAGAACTCTGTATCCTCAGACAAGTGCAAAACATAAGAAAACTCAGTAATCTCAGAAATCTCTGTAATCACTGTATCGCTAGTAATCTAGACCTAGTCCTTTAAATCAGCTCAGATCTAATAGTATTCAAATGATTCAATTCTAATCTCAGAATTGATTTGAGTAATCTATTCAAGCTCTGTATCATTATTCAGATACCATGATTCGATACCTTTTTCTGTCTGGTACGGAACTAAGTAATCTCAATGTAACTCAGTCAGATCTCTTGAGAAACATGATTAGTATCAGATTCAGCTCAGTCTAAGTTTAGTTAAGAATCAGATCAGTGTCTTTCAGTTGAGAGTAGTATTCAGCACCGAGTGAGCTCACTAATGGGAACTCACCTACTAGTAGAGGGTGTGATTCTTAGAAGCAATCCTTGTGCTCCCGAATTACGTAGCCAGCGTAGGTTGAGACATCATACCTGCTAGTTGAAGGTAGATTAGGTGACTTGACCTGTTAGATAAGGGCTCCACCATTCTTGTTTAAGTACCTGATAGATGAGGGTCACATAAAGTTGTCTTTATCGGTGGTGCGGTACTAACACCCTTCTAACTGGGGCACAGGTTGGACTCTGACTTAGATAGGTGGGGAATGTCGGTTAGAAAACTACTTCCCACAGTCTCTATTTTAGAATCAGTCTCAGACATCAAGAAAGAGCTCAGTTCAGTGTACAGAATGCAAGGTTGTTAGATATAGGCCATCAAGTATGATTATTTTCAAATTCAAAGATCCGCTACTAGATAGGCCGATCTCAGCATTAGTTATCAAATCTTAAAATTTGTTATCAGATCTCAAAATTAGTTATCAGGTAGTATTATTATCCACAGATTCAGAGACTACCTTCTAGATAGGGTTGATCTCAGTTTTAGTCAATCATTCTTATTATTAGCAGATTCGGAGACAACCTGTTAGATAGGGTTGCTATCAGTTTTCGAAGCTTCAGATACTCATAATCTCAGTATGTCCAGAAATTTTAGAATTCTAGTATATTCAGTATCAGTTACCATAGTTATTCTGAGTATGCTTAGTGACAATATGCGCAGTATATTCAGTAATTACAGATTCTTTATGTATGCTAATCCATGTTTTGGATAATCTTTAGTTAAGTTATGTTCATGCATAGCCCTTGCATTTGGCCTTACCTCATCTACATACTCGGTATATTTTTCTACTGACGTATTTGTGCTATGGTATTTTATTTGACACCATAGGTTCAGAGGCACGGGATCCAGAGTATCCTCATCAGTTCAGTCCCAATCAACAATAAAGTGAATCCACACTTATGTTGCTATCCTAGTTTCGGACAAGCCTCTAAGGATGAGATAACTTGTCTTGTTTCAAGGGTGTTATACAATTTTCAATATGAAAAAACTAAGTAAAGAAACCCTAAAATGTTCCTTATATAGAGTATTACAAATAAAAGGCAAAAAGACCAAAAGGACCCTTAGAGAATAGGAGCCCCTCTAGTGAAATATATTAGATTTTTTTGATGTGTTTTATCCCTTAATTACACTTATCTTTTACACACACTTGTATTAATTCAATACACACCCACATAAGTCCATCTACGTTATAACACTTGTATTAGAAAGCTCAAGGGATTTCTTACTTCAACTCATATTTTTGCTTTTCCTATTAAGAGGGGTGGATTCACCATGTATTATGATGCTTGGTATAGGTTATATGTTGATACAGTTGGGTCAAGTTATTACTTATGTCTTGAGGTAGCTGAAGGTGCACGAATACAACTACCAAATTTGTGATTTGGAGTTGGTTACAGTAGTTTTTGCGCTTATGATTTAGAGGCATTATCTTTATGGCATGTATTGTGAGATATTCACAACTCATTGTAGACTTCAACATGTTATAATTGAGAGAGACCCTAATTTTAGGAACTGCAGATAGATAGAGTTGCTTAAGTATTATGACATCTCTATTTTATATCATCCAGGCAAGGCGAATATAGAGGCGGATGCCTTAAGTCAGAGGGTGGTGAGTATAGGTAGTTTGGCTTCAATTTTAGTTTCTCAGAGTTCTTTAGCATGTTTGTTCGATCTTTCGCCTACTTGATGGTGCGACTTGATATTTTAGACCCAAGAGAATTCTTACTAGTGTTGATGAAAGGTTTTTGTTTTTTTAGAAGGTTCAAAGTTGTTAGTTTTATTATATGAGACTTTGTATTATCCGTGATTAGGTTTTGGGTGGTGAGTCCAAGAGGGGTATCATAAATTTTGAGGGTGTTTTGAGATTTAATAGTTGCATATGTGTTTTTAGGGTTGATGACTTAATTTAGTTGATTTTGTGTGAGGGTCATACCTCTAGATATTCTATTTACTTAGGGTACAACTATGATGTATAGAGGTTTTAGGAAGAACTAGTGGTGGAGTAGTATTAAGAGGGATATGACAAACTTTATATTTAGTTGCCTATGTAGTGAGCAGGTGAAGGCCGAGCATCAGAGATTTGGTGGCTTAATTTAGAGATTGCCTATTTTTGAGTGGAAGTATGAGCAACTTACCATGCACTCTATTAGTGGTTTCCTCGTACTTCCTATGATTTTGATGATATTTGGGTCATTGTGGAATGGTTGACCTAGTTGGCACATTTTATTCCTATTCAAATGTCCTTTAACTTCGAGAGGTTAGAACGTATATATATAAGTGAGATAGTCCATTTGCATGGTATGCCTCCATCTATCATTTTTTACTATAGTTTGGTGATCACTTCTAGCTTTTGTAGAGCTTTTTAGGAGGAGGTAGGTACTCAGGTGGATCTAAGTTCAACCTTTCATTATTAAACCGATGGGCAGTCAGATCAGACTATTCAAGTTCTCGAGGATATGCTTCAAGCCTGTGTTATGGGTTTTGGAAGTTAGGGAGTAACACATAGCTATGGATTTTTGAGGTCATTGGATGAAGCACTTAACTTTGGAAGAATTTGCATATAATAATAGCTACCATTTGAGTTTTTAGATGGCATATTTTGAGGCTTTGTATGGTAGGTGATGTCGTTCTCTAATTAGATAGTTTGAGACCTTCGAGATTAGATCCCTGACTTGCTTCAAGAGTCATTTGATAGAGTCAGGGTGATTTAAGATAGGTGGAGGGCAACTCAGAGTAGGCAAAAGTCTTGTGTAGATCATAGATTTCATGCCTTGAGTGTTGGAGTTGGTGACTAGGTATTCCTTTAGGTTTCACCAATAAAGAGTGTGATGTGGTTCAGGAGGAAAGGCAAGCAAAATCCAAGATATATTATACCTTTTGAGTTTATTTGAACAGTTGGTGAGGTGGAATATGTGTTAGCCTTACCTCCGAATATTGCAGTTGTCCATCTAGTTTTCCATGTTTCTATGTTACTCCAATGCATTCCTAGTTTGTCTCATGTGCTTAGATAGGTCTCGGTCTAGTTAGATAAGAAGTTGACATTCATGGAGAAGCCTGTGCTCATATTGGCAAAAGATGCTAGGTGGTTACGCATTAGATAGATTCCATTAGTAAAAATTCAGTGGGGATACCACCCAGTAAAGAAGGTTAGTTAGAAGATAAGGAGAGATATGTGGACAAAGTATCCTGACTTGTTTGATACATCAGGTACATGCTAATCCTTTACTTTCGTAGATGAAAGTTCTTTTAGTAGTGGATACTATAATGAACCTCCAGGTCATTTAGTGTATTTTCTCTCATTTTTGTTGTTTAGAGCTTTTCTATAGCTACCCCAAGTCATTTATAACTTGCTGGAACTGACATTTTGGTTACTGGACATTTCGTTTGATTTTTAGAGCCAATTCCCTGTTTTGAAGCATTTTCTAGTTTAAATATGCTACCAGACAAAAACTTCAGTCAAACAACCTTATATGCCAATTCCAAATGTTCAAACAACTTGTAACGTCGATTTTAGGAAAGGTGGACCCTTGATTCGAGTACTGAGGCTACCAAAATCATTTTGGGCTATTTTCCAGATGTTAAAAAATGGCACATAGGTGTGGGAACCACTTTTTATCAAAACAACATCGTAGGATCTATTAGCATTTTTCTTCTATGAATTCTTGGTAATTTTCATCAAATTAAATTGTTGATTTCTCATAATTTCCTTAAAATCCCTTAATCATTGGTGGGTTTATTGTAACACCATTAGAGCTCAAAATTCACCTATTTTTGAGCGTAAATGTTCCTTGGCCATAGTAGAACATTGTGCTGGTTTCAAAATTGTGATTCCACAAATAAGCACCACGTAGGATATTTATGTAATTTGTACCCAAAGAACAATAGTGAAATATGGGTATCATTGTTCTCATTTTGATGAGTAGATTATGATTTTGATAGTGTGGCATCTTGTAAAAGCTTCTCGAAAGGGGAAATTGATAGTTTAGCAGATTCTTTGAACTTTTTCTTTGGCATCCAGGTAGGCTAGGTTTACTTTTTATACATATTTCTAATTCGTCATACATTAATGATATTATGCTAAATATGGGATAAGATTTAGGCATTGAAACCATGATTGATATGATTAGTCTTATATGGACTGTTTAAGTTATCTTCAAAATAGTAATCTAAGTGAAAGTGACCCAGTTGCTCATGTTTAGGTGGAATTGACCTAGTTTCTTATGTTTAGGTTGAATCGATCTCGTTTATCATGTTTTATATGGAATTGGCTTAGTTGCTCATATTTTAGAAAGAATTTCTTTCTTAGGGACAATTATGGGTCCTAATTAGGGGTAGAATTTACCTAAAAATAGATTTCAGAGATTAGAAGTGGGCCCTTCTGGAACACCTTAGGACAAGATTTGAATTAGATTTTGTAGACTTATATACCTATGTAATACCCTTATTAATGAATATTTTTGGACTTTGAGGATATTGAATGCTTAATGATTATGGTAGTTTGGCATTTGAGAGTTGGTGATAATTCTGGGTAAAACCCAGTAGTTTATGGATATGGTATATTGATATGGTTTATTGGTATGGTTTATTGAAAGAGTTATCAATATGGTTTATTGGTATGATTTATTGATATACTTATTGATATAGGTTATTTGTAAGGTTCATTGATATGGTTTATTGATATGAGTTATAGTTCAAATCCAGCAATTGATGATGTTGATAATATGAGTTTCGATATAAGTCCGATAATCGATGATGATTTTGATACTATGAGTTTTGGAACATGTCCGATAATTGATGATGATGTTAATAATATGTGTTTTAGTATAAGTCCGACATATGATATTACAAAGTTGATACGATTGAGGATGTTATGATAATGATGATATGAGTTCTTGTTCGAGTCTGACATTGAGAGCTGGTTGTGACATAATATGGTATGGATGATTTGATGGTTATATATGATATTTGGCAAGGTTATGTATCTTCGGTTAATTACTTTCCGTTATTGTACCCTCCGGTCTTATGGGTACCACATTGGGTTATTTACTTTTCCATAATTATTGGCTTATGGGGGCCACTTTAACAGTTATAATTGTGTGGTCTTTATGTTACTATTTCAGATTTTTTTATTTATTTATGCAAATTAGTGTTGGATCTTAATTCCATGTTTGCTCTATTATCTTAACTTAACTTATTTTATCTTGTATCTTATCATATTTATTTCATGATTTAGCTCGGTAGGACGATGATGTCTACTAAGTACCCATGGTTTTGGTACTCATACTACACTTTTGTACCTTTTTGGTGCAGATCCGAGTACCAGTAGTCACCGCTGACATGACTTTCATGTGGAGTAGATTTAGCAGATTGGGTGAGCTCTTAGAGTTGGAGTTACCCTTTTTCCTTCTATATGTTGTGTCTAGTCTTTCATTCCTAAGAAAGATTGTATTTGACTATTTCAATATATAGGTTCCATTTGTTGTAGATCTTGTATCGACACTACTAAGTTGTGGGATGATTGTTGATCTTTTATCTATCTATTTGACTATTATCACTATCTTACTGTTACTATAAGACTTTAATTGTTGATTTCTGGATTTTAGGTCATTCCCCACAAAGTTAACCCATTGTTTATAGCTCCAGGATATGGTTTGAATTACCTACTAGCGAGATAAAGTTGGTGTAATCATGACTCATAAATCAAATTGTGACATAAACTAAGCCATGTCCTTTACAAGAGTAAATCACCCGCCCAGAATCCAACTAATATAATAATCGTGGCCCTGGTCACAATAATATATAACCAACATAACCATAATATCAATATTCGGGGAATCATATTAAACCACTGAATCAAGTAGTAAACCTTTTCCTAAAGGGTTATTAGCCTCTACTATGTCTCACATGTTAGAAACCTAGGGTAATAGGATTCTAAAAGCATAATAAGTATTTCATCTTAAAAGTTGAATTACCCTTCTAACCCCTAATCTCATGATTTAGGTAAAGTCACGGTTTCCTACTAAATATCACATTCTAACTTCCCAATATAACATGCAACATGTATAATACACTATCTCATGATGAAGAATAAATAAAAGTCTACCTCGATGTCGAATTGCAAATCCTTGAATTGCCCACAAATCAGTCACATTTGCTCCACGACCCTGAAATATTTCCATGCCATCAAAATAGTAATCTACACATCGTTAGGAGTAAAACAAGACCCATGTTCCTATACTATGGGTTGGGTCGATATTTGAGTCAAGAACAGGCCCGCAGGAAAATGGAATCAAAAATTGAATTCATCATGAGGTCCCTCAAAGGACAAGAAATGTGTCCTCAAAAGATGAGCACAAATGAGGTATTAATCGGATCTCAAATCAACCCTTATAGTTTAGGAATTTTAAAACCTAAATTAAAGAATTTACCATGGATTTGGGTTGAAATTGAAGGAAAATTTAATGGGAATTGCACAAGGAGGGTTAGGCTAGCTTAGTTTAGATTTCAATGGACGATTTCCCACTTTTTCTATTTTTTTAGCTCTCAATTTGTTTTGAAAATGGTGGACGAAAATGGTGGAAAATTGGGTGGGTGAAAGAGAGAAAATCTTCCAGGTGCCGCTTAATAGGTTACCTAGTTTCTCAAATGATAACCGCTTAATTGAATCCCCAATGGCTTCAGCGGTCTAGCATGATAGGTGCAGGTATCTCTTAAGCAATGCCTATTCTGCTTAAACGATATTCACATAAGCAAACATTGATTGTTTAAGAGAACTTAGGCCAAATGGCTAACGCCGCTAAAATGAACCAATGACGCTAAATTAGACTGCTTAAGCAATCAAATGATTTCTTAAGCGGTTGCACCAGCAACCTGATGCTTCTGATTTTCAAAGTCCAAAATAGACTCTGATTCAGTGCTCGAAATTCGTTCAAAACATATGTACACAGATGAACCATGCTACCATTCCAAATTTAACGCTTTGAACTAAATGGACACATCAAAACTTTCATCCAAGATTTGTTTTACTAGGAGTGGGGCCCATACCTATAGTTCTATATTTTATATAATATGCCTAATAACTCAAAACGAGTCAAAAAGTCTCAAGACCTGAACGAAGGGTCCCCATAGCTTAAAATCAACATTCCGGAGGTGATGGAACCATAGAATTGTCATCCAAAGTTATCTACAAGGAATTTTTGTCTGAGATAAAATCCTAAACACCAAAAGCTTTAAAATAGGGAAATGAGCTTAAAACCCAAATGAACTATTTGATAACTGAACCGATTGTTTCAGTAATTCATATATTACCTATTACCACTATGAAAAGTATTGAAATGAATACATGCATACAAAACAAGGAAATAACCAAGAGTATCTTTACAATTTACATTACCTATTTCACTACCTAGATCTATAGGATCAACCTAGTAATCATAGATAACTCATACTAAACTCTCGGGCTGATAAACAAATAATATCGTCTAACATTTAATTATAATAACTAGCCAATCAGGTTAGCTACAATTACAACAAATATAAATAAAGTAAGTTGACCAACATATAGCAACTAAGTACAAAGTTTCACTTTTTAAAGTATATGTCACAGAATGAATATCAATGATACGATCATGTAGGGAATACAAGTCAACTCACATCTTAGTAAATCACACCAAAGAACTCAAGTCCCATTAGCAAACCTTATCCATACTCTTGAAAAAGGATTAATTCAATTATTAAACTTTGAGATCATCACTTTGGAATTATTCATTTGATTCATCACTTTATATCACTTATTATCAGTTTCTTTATTATTATTATCACTATGCCTACTGGCATCCGATCCAATCACATCTCTCAATAATCTAGAATTTAACGTTGGCCACATTACGTGAGAAATCAATAAGGTAGCAATATCGGAATTTAACATCGGCCATATTACTTGTGAAATCAATAAGGTAGAAATACTAAAATTTAACATCGACTACATTTCTTGAGAAATCAATAAGGTAGCTATATTGAAATTTAATGTTGACCATATTTATACTAACAATATTTTCTATTTTTAGTTTTTAAAAAATATTCATATTTTACTTTCAACCTGTGGCAAGGCATATCATAAGGCTTCTTTACTCAAGATATTCTTTTAAATCACATTATTATTATGGATCAAGATATTTTATTTATCAGCATATTGGACCTCTCACGGGGATTATTTCAACAATACATGTTAATTATCAACATGTTATTCCTAGCATCTATTCAAGGTGTTATCACTATCAAACAAGCCACTCATAAGCATAATTCCATAAATCATCATTAACAAAAATTTAGATAAAGTGTTTTCATAAATACCAAAATAAGAATATGATAAAATAAATTACAATTTAACACATAAGAATACAAGTGACTATTGGATTCTTAATACCGTAACTTGGGTTCTAACACTGTCACCTATAACTAGCACATTCAAGCATATCATTATCCTCTACCTCTTTCTACATAATACAATTGTAATAATGGTTCAATTTATTTATCCTTTAGATATTATCAAGATCATCAATATACGGCTCCAGAATAATTCATGTCATCACATTATTGCACAATACATACAACTTAATATCTTTGAAACGTAACTAGATTTATTACTAGGACTTTTTAATAACATCACGCTTGCATACTTTATCCAAAAATATTTTTTCCATACACATAACACATAGAAGTAACACATAATTAACCAAGAAGATAGTTTTTTGGGGGATTAAAGTAATGTAATGACCCTCCCGGTCATTTGCCTCATTTTCATGCATTCTCAGAGTTTAGAGCTTTTTTATAACTGTACCAAGTTATTTCTGACTTTCTGGGACTAAAAGTTTGTTTTTCGGGAAGTTCGTTTGAGTATTTTAGTAATACCGAACATGTAGTAGAATATTTAATTTAATTAAAAAAATAGTAAAGATATAATTTACTACCTTTAGTTTTTATATATTATTCTATTCCTTGGGACTTTTCTTTGTATTATGACTAGAGCTGTGACTGGTTGTTTTATCTTTTGGTGGATATTGTGTGTTATTTTAGCAGTTAGACGGTCTAGGGTATTTTGTGCGTGATGACTTTTTCCCCTGCTATTTTCTTGCTTATTTTCTTATCTGCTTGGGGCTTTGTTCTAATTTTTGTGTAGTGGCTTTTGGGGTTGATGGTGGAGTAGGGTCATGTTCGAGGGGTCTGGGGCGGTGGGTCATTTTAGGAATGGGTGATAAGGGGAGGACAGGGGCAGGTGTGAGGTCTAGGCTAGGCGGTAAGGCTAGTTTAGTTAGGGGTGGTAGTGGTAAGTGAGAGGACAGAGAAGATAGATTGAGGGTAGGGTCATGGAACATAGGGACCCTTCACAGTAAGTCTGTAGAGCTGGTGAAGATTCTTAAAAAGAGGAGGATTAATATTGCGTGTGTTCAGGAGACTAAGTAGGTAGGATCTAAGGCGAGGGATGTGGATGGGTACAAGCTGTGGTAGTCAGAGAGTGAGAGACATCAGAATAGAGTGGGCATCATAATGGAAGAGGAGCTTAGAAGGCAGGTGGTGAAGGTCAGAAGGGTCAGTGATAGGCTGATAACGATTAAGTTGGTTATTGGGGGGTTTTCAATGCATGTGTGTACTATTTATATGCCCCAGGCAGGTGTGGATGAGGAGGTGAAAGCAATTTTTTGGAGGCTTTGGACAAGGTGGTGAGAGGTGTGCCTAGCTCGAAAAGGATTATCATAGCAGGGGACTTCAATGAGCATATTGGGGTTTTACCGGGAGGCTATGACCATGTGCATGGAGGTTTTGGATTCGGTGGTAGAAAAAGTAAAGGAGCTGCTCTGTTGGAGTTTGCGAGGGCCTTTAGGCTGGTGGTTGTGAACTAAACTTTTTCAAAGAAAGAAGATCACCTGATTACTTTTTGAAGCACGATAGCCAAGACTCAAATTGACTTTTTGCTAATTAAGAAGGGGGATAGAGCCTTTTGTAAAGACTGTAAAGTCATTTTGAGTGAGCATCTTTTAACCCAGCATAGGATTCTGTAGATGGACTTGATAACCAAGAAGATCAAGAAGAGAATGGTCGGGGAGGGTCGACCTAGAATTAAGTTAGGAGGCTTGATGCCAGGTTGTGCTCTAGAGAAAGGGGAGAAGGTGGCGGAAATGGGGGTGTAGGAGTGCAAGGGAGACGTGGATGTTATGTGGGAAAGGGCTACCAGCTACATCACAGAGATTGAGAGAGAAGTGTTGAATGTTTTGAGGGGTTGGTAGGTTGTCATAAGAGGGACTGATGGTGGAATAAATAAGTTAAAAAGAAGACGGAGATAAGAAGGGAACGTATGTCAAGTTAATTAAGAGTAACAACGATGAGGAGTAGCGGGTGAATAGGAAGGAGTAAAAGTAGCAAGGAAGGAGGCTAAGTTAGTAGTTACGGCTGCAAAGACAGCAGCGTTTGAGAGCTTATATGTGGGGTTAGAAGAGAAAGGCGGGGAAAAGAGATTGCATAGGCGGGCTAAATCCAGGGAGAGAAAGGGTCGTGGCATCGATCAGGTGAAGTACATTAAGGGAGAGGATGGGATAGTTTTGGTGGAGGATGTCCACATTAAGAAGAGATGGCAGAAATATTTCCATGGCTTATTGAATGAGGAAGGGGTCTGAAGCATCAAGCTGGGGGAGCTGGAGCACTCAGAGGAAAATTGAGATTTTGGTTACTATAGATGTTTTAAGGTTGATAAGGTCAGGGAGGCTTTCTGTAGGATGCGGAAGGGCAGGGCGATGGGGCCTGGTGAAATTCCGGTGAATTTTTGGAAGTTTACAGGTGGAGCTGGTTTGAGCTGGTTGACTAATTTTTTTAACGACATTTTCAAGACTACAAAAATACATGAGGCTTGGAGATAGAGTACGATGATTCCATTGTTTAAAAATAAGGGTGACATTCAGAGTTGCAACAACTATAGGGGTATTAAGTTGTTGAGTCACACTATGAAGATTTGGGAGAGAGTGGTTGAGTGGATATTGAGGAGGGTCATGTCCATTTTAGAGAATCAGTTTGGATTTATGCCTGGTCGCTCAACAACAGAGGCAATCCACCTAGTGAGAAGATTGGTGGAGAAATATATGAAAAAGAAGAGGGATTTGCACATGGTATTCATCGACCTGGAGAAGGCTTATGGCAAAGTCCCGAGAGAGGTTTTATGGAGATGCTTGGAGGTGTGAAGGGCCCCAATGGCGTACATCAGAGCTATTAAGGACATGTTCGATTGAAGGAAGACTCGAGTGAGGACGGTGTGGGGGAGACTCAGATCATTTTCCGGTTAAGACAGGATTGAATCAGGGATCGACTCTTAGCCCATTTTTTTTTCTCTAGTGATGGATGTGTTGATGTGGAGGATTAAAGATGAGGTGACTTAGTGTATGTTATTTTCAGATAATGTAGTGCTAATTGATGAGATACGGGGGTGTGAATGAAAAAATGGAGGTTTGGAGGCAAACTCTCGAATCTAAGGGGTTTAGGTTGAGTAGGTCCAAGATAGAGTATTTAGAATGCAAGTTCAGTGACTCGAAGCAGGAGGATGATGTGGTGGTAAGGTTGGATTCCCAGGATGTTTGTAAGAGAGATAATTTTAAGTATCTCGGGTCTATGATTCAGGGAAATGACGAGATTGATGAGGATGTCTCTAAACATATTGGAGAAGGTTGGATGAAGTGGAGTCTCGCCTCGGGAGTTGTGTGTGATAAGAAGGTTCCCTTAAAGCTTAAAGGTAAGTTCTACAGAGTGGCAGTCCGTCCGACCTTGTTGTATGGTGCAGAGTGTTGGCCAGTCAAGAACTCACACATTTAAAAATTGAAGGTAACAGAAGTGAGAATTTTGCATTTGATGTGTGAACTTACTAGAGGGGATAGATTTAGGAATAAGATTATTCGAGAGAAGGTGGGAGTGGCTTCGCTGGAGGACAAGATGCGGGAAGGAAGGCTGAGATGATTTGGGCATGTGATGAGAAGGGGCGCGGATGCCCAAGTTCATAGGTGTGAGAGGCTAGCGTAGGATGGTTTTAGGATAAGTAGAGGTAGGCTAAAGAAATACTGGAGAGAAGTGATTAGACATGACATGGGGCTTTTACAGCTTACTGAGGACATGACCCTAGATAAAAAGGTGTAGAGGTCGCAGATTAGGGTAGAAGGTTCGTATGTTTGTGGGTTGTAACTAGTATTTAAGGAGCTCTGGTGTAGCCGGGTTAGTAAGCCTATGTCTGTGTCTAGTGGTAGGAGCCACTAGTGTATGGCTTATACTAGGGGGTGACCTTCTCTTATTTATTATTTCCTATTTTTTTATTTCATATCGCTCTTATTTTTGTGGCTCCCTTAGCTCTATTTTTATTATCTCTCATTTCTTATTTTGGTTATAGCCCCCATTATGTTTCAGTTATTACTATGACCTTGTTAACCATTCATTATCTTGAGCCGAGGGTCTATCGGAAACATCCTCTCTACTTCTTCGGAAGTAGCGGTATGGACTGCGTACATTTTACCCTCCCCAGACCCCACTTGGTGGTATTACACTGGGTTTGTTGTTGTTGTATAATTTATTACCTTTCTAAATTATTTTTGATATTTATAAACTTATTTAGTTATGATAGATCTATATTACTTTATAATAGTTTTATAACTTACTAATATTTTAAGCGGAGATAGTGAATCTAGATATGTTAAACTATTACTACTATACGATAGAGGATTTATTAGATATAATTTTCTATTAATTATGATATATTCAAAATATTATATTTATTTTATCATGAACCTATTCAATACCCGAATATATACATAAGGGAATAAAAGTAAATTTTTAGGGTCATTCCACTTCCACGTGGAAGTAAATGGGGTGTACAACTACATGTTGTCTTGTGAGTCAATAAAACATGAAACTTAGTAATTCTCCTTGGTTTCACTTACTTACGTGTGTAGGAAGCAAAAATCATTGTTTCTTTTGTTCGTATATATGTGTGTGTGTGTATATATATATAGCTAATAACTATTTCTAATCATTTTTTCCGTTTCTTTATCTAGATAGTTATAAATCAGTACAAAATATATGTAAATATGTTGAACATTAGATTCCATACAACAATATATTTATGTTATAGTTGATCCCAAAAAGAAAATCAATTCTCAGCATTAAGTTATTGTAACGCCCCGAAAACGGGTCCCGGAGCGTCACACGGTGCTTGAGGCTACGAGTAGCCCCAAGCTAACCGTTTGAGCCATTTTCATTCAGTTCAACACAAATCAATGGGGTTTCCATAAATAACCCTAAAATATCAACAGAGTAATCATCATCCAAGAATAAAAGAATTTCAGAAAGATAACAAAATACGACTTATTAGTCAACTCCCAACATCTATACTAGTCTAACAAGCCTCTAAGAAAATCAATAAAACCAGCGAGCCATTGAGATATGCCCCAACTGAATCATACTCAGTTATCAAATGTAAACAATTCCGTGAAACCAACATCAGACATCACGTCCTCGGAACATAAGGACTCACCACAACAGAGGATGTAGAACAGCGTGCCCGAAGAATCACTGTCGAACCTGGAACTGAGCACCTGAACCTACATTCCGAGAAAATGCAGCCCTCATCCGAAGATGTGGGTCAGTACCATGGAAAGGAAATGAGTATATGGGAATGTATGCAGTTGTATAAACATCATCATCATAAATATTTATAAGAAATACGCAGGATGTAAGAAAGACTCACATAGCCCGAAGAAAATCATCATAATCATGAGAGGATGAAATAAGTATACTAACACATGTCAGTCATCATATAATTTTTCAATCACTTTCAGTTCATCAAGAATATCAATTCTCCTAATGTAAATATCATTTAAATCTTTCGAAAGAATAACTTTCACAATTCCACTTTCAAATCACTTCACCATTCACCATAGACACAAGGAAACACACACACACTGGGAGATCCTATAACCGACATAAACCATGTGAGCTACATGGAGTCCAATGTACAACCCACGTTGGGGAGAGCCGTCCTATCCTTTCCATCGGAGTAGGACTATCGGTATCAAATCCACACAAACTAGTGATCACTATATAAATCAGCCTCAGACTCACTTCTATGGGGGCACGTAGTTCTAGGGAAGTAAGGTCGCTTTATACCTCCCACTCGGTTCTAAAGATTTCTTCCAAACTTAGCTCAGATCATTTCAAAGACAATCCACAACAAAACAATTTCAGTAATATATAAATATACATCAGGAGCCATTATGCTTCCCATCTATCAAAATCAACCACGTTGTGGATTTCTTTCATACTCGAGTTCAAAACAACTCCATTAAGACCAAAAGGTCAAATCATTCAAAATATCTCAAATATTCAACATCAACGTGCTTATAACACACACTTTCTAAAAAAACACAATTTCCAATGGGAATTCACGACCCAAATATCAAAATCATGATAAATATCGTTCAAGATTCATGCTTTATATCACCACACATGTAAATTCATCTTTCAAAATCATAAACATCAAGATTTCATAATAATCATCATAAGATATGGGTTCATGCTTCAAATTCATAAAAATCAAATAAAAATCATGCCTTTGTAAAGAAAATTACTTTTGGGCACATGAACGAAAGAGAGTTCTTGTTGAAAAACCCCACATACCTTGAATGATGAACTTTAGATCGATACTCATTTTTGAGATGTTAATCGTGCCTTTGAATGATGGTTCTTGGAGTTCTTGAATTAGGAACTTGGAATCTTGAATAAATTTGCAGAATTAATGGTGAACTTTGGAGGTTCTTGAAGTTGGATGTAGGATCTTAGGGTTTTCTTTTTGAGGGAATTTGATGAAATATAACATATAATGCTTCTAATATGCTTTAATATAGGGTTTGGACGGATTTTGGGTGAGGGAAAATGACCAAATCGCCCCTAAAAATCAAATAACTCTCGAATCTGTCCTTTGGTGGACTGTTTTGATAGTCTAAAGTATATCAACCATAACGTTTTACTCCGATATCCAAATTGGATGAAACCAATTTCATTAGAAAGAGGACTCTCATATCTTTCCGTTTATATATAGTATCTCACCCAGATCATTGTGTACAAGGAGTTATGATCATTTGAAGTTGACCCAAAAATTCACTTTTGTTAGGCTGAAGTAGATCGATCATAACTTTTTGCTCCAATAGAAAAATTGGATGAAACCAATTTCATCGGAAAGAGGACTCGCAGAGATTTCCATTGATATATAGTAGATCGCCCAGATCATTATGTACAAGGAGTTATGATCATTTAAAGTTTAAGCAAAAATACGCCAGGCCTCAGTACTTTTTCCTGCACGTTTTACTGTTCATTACTATTCACGGTTCGATCGGAATGTTCATAACTCATCGCTCGAGTGTCCGTTTTGGATGATCCACATATCGTTGGAAATCTTATTCAATACTCTACGCAATGGTGGGTCATAATCTAAGACATTCCTCACGGAAAATTTATAATTCATTCTAGAAGATAGAACCCAACATGTTTACGCACAAAATTTCAACGAAAAATTTTCCGGGGTATTACATCATTCCCCCTTGGAAACATTCGTCCTCAAATAACGCTATACATGCCAATATTAGATAGGGAATAGAGCATACAGCTGAAACCATTCGTTAGACTCATCACCACATCGTTTCTCACTCCGAATGCAACATAGAATGCATAAATTCAAGAAACTACAGCTGAACACATAATAAATGACAGCTGAACTGCTGCAACTTTTATCAAAAGTGCATGATTTAGGAAAGAACGGTACCTTCCGGGTACTTGGATCGTATATCCGCCTCAGCTTCCCAAGTTGTACCCTCAACAGATTGGTTTCACCACAACACATTGACCAAGGGAACTTCTTTGTTCCTTAGTCTTCGAACACTGAAATCAAGAATCTCAACATGAATCTCATCAAAAGAAAGATTTTCTTGAATGTCAGCACTCACAGAGGAATCCACTACCACAGCATCACTAATATGCTTTCTAAGCATGGAGACATGGAATATTGGATGAACAGAGGACAACTCGGAAGGCAACTCAACCTCATAAGCTACCTTACCAACACGGCTAAGAATTTTGTAAGGACCAACATAACGGGGACTAAGCTTCCCCTTCTTTCCGAATCTCTTCACCCCCCTCATGGGTGAAATTTTCAGATACACTAGGTCACCAACTTCAAACTCAAGGTCTCTCCTTCTAACATCCGCATATGACTTCTGACGACTCAACGCAGTTTTCAACCTTTCCCTAATCAACTTAACTTTTTCCATAGCCTCAAATATCGAATCAAGACCACTCACAGCCACTTCACCCACCTCGAACCAACCTATGGGTGATCTACACTTCCTCTCATATAAGGCTTCAAACGGAGCCATGCCAATACTAGAGTGGAAACTGTTATTGTAAGCAAACTCTATCAACGGTAAGTGATCATCCCAACTTCCCTTAAAATCAAGTGCACAAGCTCTCAACATATCCTCTAAGGTCTGGATGGTCCGCTCAGCCTAACCATTGGTCTGCGGATGAAAAACAGAACTCAAAAGCACTTGGGTACTAAGACCATTCTGAAAAGCTTTCCAAAATTGTGAAGTGAACTGAGTAACCCTATCCGAAATGATAGACAAGGGAACTCCATGCAGTCTGACTAGCTCTCAAATATACAATCTAGCGTAATCCTTAGCAGTATATAAAGTATGAATAGGAAAGAAATAAGTAGACTTAGTCAATCTATCAACCACAACCCAAATGGAATCATGATGGCGTCGGGAAGGAGGTAAACCAATCACGAAGTCCATATTTATCTCTTCCTACTTCCAGGTGGGAATACTAAAATCTTGCATCATACCACCAGGTCTTTGGTGTTCAACCTTAACCTGTTGGCATGTTACACACTTAGATACAAATGCTGCTATATCTTTCTTCATCCCACTCCACCAATAGATTTCCTGCAAGTCTCGGTATATCTTGGTGGCACCAGGATGAATAGAATATCGCGCCCCGTGTGCTTCATCCATAATTCTTTGTCTTAGATCATCAACATTCGGGACACACAATCTACCCTGCAATCTCAACACACCATCTCCCCCTTGGGAGAAAACCTCTACTTTTTGGTCCTTGACTGACTCCTTCAGTTTGACCAAACTAGCATCTAAGTATTGTTTTTTCTTTACTTCCGAAACCAAAGAGGATTCGGAACTACTCTGAACCCCTATACTACCTTCAGCAGAGTCAAACAACCTAGCCCCCAATCTATCCAAATGATGTACATCACGAGCCAACTCTTTCTTACCTTCTATCACATGTGAAACACTACCCATGGACACTCTACTTAGGGTATCCGCCACAACATTGGCCTTGCCCGGATAGTACAGCACACTCATATCATAGTTCTTTAACAATTCTAACCATCGTCTCTGCCTAAGATTCAATTCTCTCTGGGTAAACTGCAGACTCTTATGATCAGTGAAAACATCAACATGGACACCATACAAATAGTGTCTCCAGATTTTCAAAGCAAACACAACAGCAGCCAACTCAAGGTCATGGGTGGGGTAATTTTTCTAATGGGGTTTCAACTGTCTAGAAGCATAAGCTATCACCTTACCCTTTTGCATCAATACGTAACCCAACCCAACTCTCGAAGCATCACATTACACCACAAAACCATCAACACCATCAGGCAAAGTCAAAATAGGGGCTGAAGTGAGTCGAGTCTTCAACTCCTAAAAACTCTTCTCACAAGATTCGGACCACAAGAACTTCACTTTCTTTTGGGTCAACCAAGTCATAGGAGACACTTAGAGGAGAAACACTCAACAAAATGGAGGTAATAGCCAACTAAACCCAAGAAACTTCAGATATCAGTCGGAGAAATAGGTCTAGGCCAATTTCTAACAGTTTCGGTCTTTTGGAGATCAACTCTAATACCCTCGGAAGAAATGATATGAACCAGAAAAGCAACTGAACTTAGACAAAACTCACACTTACTGAACTTGGCAAATAACTTGTGATCTCTAAGGGTTTGCAAGACAGTTCAGAGATGATCAGAATGTTCATCCTCACTATGGGAGTACACCAGTATATCATCGATGAACACTATGACAAACATATCCAGATATGGTCTGAACACTCGATTCATGAGGTCCATGAAAGCTGCTGGGGCATTAGTTAACCCAAAATACATAACAAGAAACTCAAAATGGTCATAACGAGTTCGGAAAGCGGTTTTCGGGATGTCACACTCCCTAACTTTGAGTTGATGATAGCCGGAACGAAGGTCTATCTTTGAGAAATAACTTGCACCTTGCAATTGGTCAAACAAATCATCTATTCTCGGAAGGGGGTACTTATATTTTATGGTGACTTTATTCAGCTGGCGGTAATCAATGCACATACGCAAAGAGCCATCTTTCTTTCTCACAAACAACATAGGAGCACCCCAAGGAGAAACACTGGGCCTTATGAAACCCTTATCTAGTAGATCTTTGAGTTTCTCTTTCAACTTCTTAAGTTCTGCAAGGGCCATACGGTAAGTAGGAATAGAAATGGACTGAGTATCGGGAAGAATATCAATCCCAAACTCTATCTCTCTATCAGGAGGTATCCCTGGGAGATCATCCGGAAAGACATTAGAAAACTCATTGACGACGTTAACAGACTGGAGAGTTGGAGTCTCAGACTTAGTGTCTTTGACTCTAACCAAATGGTAAATACACCCCTTGGAAATAAGCTTTCTAGCTTCTAGGTAAGAGATAAAATGACTCTTGGGTGACACAGAATTCCCAGACCACTCAAACACGGATGCACCCGAAAACTAAAACTTGACCATTCGGGTCCGACAATCAATAGAGGCATAAGAAGAATATAGCCAGTCCATACCCAGAATCACATCAAAATCTACCATGTCTAACTCAATTAGATCAGTCAACAAGACTCTATGAAGAACGGTAACAGGACACTTTTTATACACTTTCTGGGCAACAATCGAATCACCCACTGGGGTAGAAACTAGGATAGGCTCAGGAATAATCTTAGGACTCATTTCAAAATTCACAGCAATCAAAGGTGTAACATATGAGAAACTGGATCCAGGATCCAACAAAGCATACACATCAAACTGAAATATACGAAGCATACCAGTAACAACATTGGGAGAGTCCTCATGTTCCTGGCGGGATGGTAAAGTATAGAATCTATTCTGGCGCTGCCTGCCAGTATTGCTAGAAGAGGCGCCCTGAGCTGGCGCTGGGCGAGTCGCTGGAACTGGAGCACTAACAGTCTGAGTCTGGGCCTGAGGGCGATAGTCACAACGCCCTTGTCCATCCTATGGACAATATCTAACTCCGTAACTCATGTCACCACACTGGAAACAACCCCTCTTCTCACCCTAACACTCACCCGAATAATCCCTACCACACTTAGGACACAGGGGACAATTTGGCCTACTGTCAGCACTGTACTGGGACCTGGATGCATATGACCTGCTACTTTGCTTCTGCCTATCTCTAGGCATGGGAGCACTAGCAGATGACGGTGTTGGCATAGACGAACGATCCTGATACTGAGGGCGACTCCCTCCCTGTGATCTAGTCTGACCCTATTCGTGTTGCTCGGACCTAGCTCTCTTATTCACTTTTATTCTATCTCTCTCCTTAATCTTGTCTGCCTCAATCTGTTGGGCATGAGTCATCAGCCTAGAAAGATTCATCTCACTATTCAGCATAGCAGACCTACACTCCTTAACCACATAACTAGACACTCCAGTCACAAACTTACTCATACTAGCCAGATTATCAGCCACTAAGTCAGGAGCATACTTGGATAACTGATTGAAGTTTAGACAGTACTCCCTAACAGTCATAGGGCCCTGTCGTAGGTTAATAAACTTTTCCACCTTCACCTCCCTTATCTCCAAAGGGAAAAACTTATCTAGGAATGCATCCTGGAACTCTTGCCAAGTCGTAGGGACAGCTCCCTCACCTCTACCTTTCCTCCAAGAAACAACCCAGTCATAAGCAAGGTCTTTCAACCTATATGCAGCTAACTCCACACTATGTTCCTCAGATACATGCATCACCTGAGTAATCTTCCGCACCTACTCTAAAAATAACTGTGGATCCTCATCAGACTTGGACCCATAGAATTCCGGCAGATTCATCCGCATGAAGTCACAGATCCTGGAAGTAACTGAATCACCTCCCTGCTATTGTGGACATTTGCAGTAACAGCTTGGGCCAGCGCCTGAAAGGTTGCCCGAAATTCAGCATGAGACATATTTTCATTCAATGGGTCAGCAGGTTGAGGTTGCTCACCATCATTATTTCTTCTCGCTCAACATAGAGGCATATTTCTGAAAGAGGAGAGCACGAATCAATAGCAGAGAAAGACACTTTAAGAATGATAGACTTCTGAAAGAAAGAATCACACTTTTTCCTAAAATGTCTAATAGCCTCTTGCTCATAGATGTGGTGCGCTACACACCGATGATCAAGACTCTACTTAACGTGGCTTGTCAAACTCCCTAGGACACCTTAAAACTTTAGGCTTTGATACCAAGTTTGTAACGCCCCGAAAATGGGTCCCGGAGCGTCACACGGTGCTTGAGGCTATGAGTAGCCCCAAGCTAACCCTTTGAGCCATTTTCATTCAGTTCAACACAAATCAATGGGATTTCCATAAATAACCCTCAAATATCAACAGAGTAATCATCATCCAAGAATAAAAGAATTTTAAAAAGATAACAAAATATGACTTATTAGTCAACTCCCAACATCTATACTAGTCTGACAAGCCTCTAAGAAAATTAATAAAACCAGCGAACCATTGAGACATGCCCCAAATGACTCATACTCAGTTATCAAGTGTAAACAATTCCGTGAAACCAACATCAGACATCACGTCCTCGGAACATGAGGACTCACCACAATGAGGATGTAGAACATCGTACCCGAAGAATCACTGTCGAACCTGGAACTGAGCACCTGAACCTATATTCTGAGAAAATGCAGCCCACATCTGAAGATGTGGGTCAGTACCATGGAAAGGAACCGAGTATATGGGGGTGTATGCAATTGTATAAACATCATCATCATAAATATTTATAAGAAATATGCAGGATGTATGAAAGACTCACATAGCCCAAAGAAAATCATCATAATCATGAGAGGATGAAATAAGTATAATAACACATGTGATTCATCATATAATTTGTCAATCACTTTCAGTTCATCAAGAATATCAATTCTCATAATGTAAATATCATTTAAATCTTTTGAAAGAATAAATTTCACAATTCCAATTTCAAATCACTTCACCATTCACCATAGACACAAGGAAACACACACACACTAGGAGATCCTATAACCGACATAAACCATGTGACCTACATGGAGTCCAACGTACAACCCACATTGGGGAGAGTCGTCCTATCCTTGCCATTGGAGTAGGACTATCGATATCAAATCCACACAAACTAGTGATCACTATATAAATCAGCCTCAGGCTCACTACTACGGGGGCACGTAGTTCTAGGGAAGTAAGGTCGCTTTATACCTCCCACTCGATGCTAAAGATTTCTCCCGGACTTAGATCAGATCATTTCAAAGATAATCCACAAAAAAATAATTTCAGTAATATATAAATATACATCGGGAGCCATCATGCTTCCCATCTATCAAAATCAACCACGTTGTGGATTTCTTTCACACTCGAGTTCAAAACAACTCCATTAAGATCAAAAGGTCAAATCATTCAAAATATCTCAAATAATCAACATCAACATGCTTATAACACACACTTTCTAAAAAAAACACAATTTCCAATGGGGATTTACGACCCAAATATCAAAATCATGATAAATATCATTCAAGATTCATGCTTTATATCACCACACATGTAAATTCATCTTTCAAAATCATAAACATCAAGATTTCATAATAATCATCATAAGATATGGATTCATGCTTCAAATTTATAAAAATCAAATAAAAATTATGCCTTTGTAAAGAAAATTACTTTTGGGCAAAAGAACGAAAGAGAGTTCTTGTTGAAAAACCCCCACATACCTTGAATGATGAACTTTAGATCGATACTCATTTTTGAGATGTTAATCATGCCTTTCAATGATGGTTCTTGAAGTTCTTGAACTAGGAACTTGGAATCTTGAATAAATTTGCAGAATTAATGAACTTTGGAGGTTCTTGAAGTTGGATGTAGGAGCTTAGGGTTTTCTTTTTGAGGGAATTTGATGAAATATAACATATAATGCTTCTAATAGGATTTAATATAGGGTTTGGACGGATTTTGGGTGAGGGGGAATGACCAAAACGCCCCTAAAAATTAAATAATTCTCGAATCTGTCCTTTGGTGGACTGTTTTGATAGTCTGAAGTAGATCAACCATAACGTTTTACTCCGATATCCAAATTGAGTGAAACTAATTTGATTAGAAAGAGGACTCTCATATCTTTCCGTTTATATATAGTATCTCACCCAGATCATTGTGTACAAGGAGTTATGATCATTTGAAGTTGACCCAAAAATTCACTTTTGCTAGGATGAAGTAGATCGATCATAACTTTTTGCTCCAATAGAAAAATTGGATGAAACCAATTTCATCGGAAAGAGGACTCGCAGAGATTTCCATTGATATATACTAGATCGCCCAGATCATTATGTACAAGGATTTATGATCATTTAAAGTTGGAGAAAAAATACGCCAGGCCTCAGTACTTTTTCCTGCACGTTTTACTGTTCACTACTATTCACGGTTCGATCGGAATGTTCATAACTCGTCGCTCGGGTGTACATTTTGGATGATCCACATATCGTTGGAAATCTTATTCGATACTCTACGCAATGGTGGGTCATAATCTAAGACATTCTGCGCGAAAAATTTATAATTCATTCTAGAAGATAGAACACAACACGTTTACGCACAAAATTTCAACGAAAAATTTCCCGGGGTATTACAGTTATTCAAGCTTAGGTACTAGTGGGGCAATATTTGGAGGCTACTCAAAGGGGATTTTTAGATTTGGAATCCAAGTAGGATAGGCTTATCCTACATTTAGATTGAGCTTATTTATAGTAATTGTGCACTATTATGTATGTTTTATGTAGGTCGATGTAGTCTGGGTATCATTTAACATATTAGATGCCTTATTTATCCAGTTGGGGCCCTATTCATGTAAATTTCACGTCATGACTATCCAGGTTATTTTTGTATTTCTTCTCTTTTCGTCATTTAAAGCTTTTCTATAGCTACCATAAGTCATTTATCACTTGCTGGAGCTAACAGTTCAGTTACTGGCCAGTTCTTTTGTTTTTTGGAGACAATTGCCTATTCTTAACTCTTCAATAGTAAAAATTGGGTACAAGCAAAAAAAATTAGTTTAACAACCTTGTTTTTCAATTATGTTAGTTTCATCAGCTTCGAAATGTCAAATTTTATTTAGTGGGACCTTTGGTTTGGGTCCCAAAACTTTTGGACTCATTTTAGGCTATTGGTAAAAAATTGAAAAAATTGGCCCATGGGCATGGGACCCATATTTTGTCGAAACGACCTCGGATGGAAATTTGGACTATTCCATTGAGTATGGAATGTCAAATATAATTGGGTATCATAGCTCACTTGTATTCACGGGATTCCTAATGAAACTTAAGGGGATGGTGGAGACTTGCAAAAATTCTAAGTCTCAGCTGGTGCATCCACTAAAGTGTCCAGCTAGGCCCTTTAGCTGCCCTGGCTTGCCAAGCGAGCCGCTTTATTGACAAGCTGATAGCTAAAGCATTTGATGCATGATGCTTTATTCTATATTGATACTTGGGATGTTTCGATACATGATACTTTATTCTAGATTGATACTTGGGAGATGATATTAGTTTCTATTCAAGTCAGCGACATATGATCTTAAGACCTGTTCAATTCCAATATTATTCATGACGTGAATGTGGTTCAAGTCTGACAAATAATCATATGAGTTTTGGTTCAAGTATGACATGGAGATATTATTTAAAATAGTTATCGAACCGATTTGAGTACCGTGTTTATTTTATGAAAGGACCCATGGTTATGATTTTGAGATATTGGTACCTAGTATAATTTTGACTATTACTTCTCTTTGGTTGCACCCATTTGGTTTATGGGGGCCTATGTTGGGTTATTTACTTTATTGCATTTTCTGTATTATAGGGTCCATTTTGTAGTGATGGCTATGTTTTAATTAATATTACAATTTCAGTTATTAATTTAAAGTGTTTGGAGCATTATTCCAGGTTGGCCCTCTTACCTTGACTTAGCTTATTTATCTAACATTTTTATTGTATTTATATTATGATTTACCTAAGTTGGCCGATGATGCCTATAGAGTATCTATGGCTTTGGTACTCATACTATACTATTGTACCTTTTTGGTGTAGATCCAAGTACTAGTTGCCATCATTAATGTTGCGATCGCGCGAGCTAGAGTTTAGAGACATGGTGAGATCTCCAAGCCAAAATTGTCCTTTTCTCGATCTTCTGTTTCTTGCTTTTTATTTTTGAGACTGATGTATATTTGACTATGATAGTACTCATACTCTTTTTTTATTAGTGGTTGTTGTACCAACCCACTAGTTCATGGGATATTACTATTTCTCATATTTATCTTCCATCTCATTATTATTTAATGATTTCTTACTTGTAAGACTTTTACTTGCATATTTATGGCATTTATGCCATTTTCACACCAAATTAATCCATTGTTTCTAGCTTCAGGCTATGGTTTGGCTAACCTACTAATGGGATAAAGTAGGTGACATAATGACTCAGGAATCTTATCATGACAAATTGGTATCACAGCGATAGGTTCATCAGTATTGTTCATACAAGAAATAGTGTCTGGGAGAGTTCTATGGATCGGAATGATGACATTTACTTCTTAACTTTAGGAGGCTATAGGACATTCTTAGGGGATCTTCGCTTCCTTCACTCATTTCATGCTAACAGTTTGAGTTAGTTTCTAAAGATTCCTTTGGTTTGACTCTTTTATGAATAGCTAAGATGCATGTTAATGCTAAATTATATGAGGACCTCGATTCCACAACTAGGGATCCTATGTTTGTACATGGATGAACTAGAGGATGAGTATAACCTACAGATATAGTCCCAGCCAGAGACTAGGACAAGGGGCCTTCACCAGACCCTATTCTTGCTCTCGTACTAGAGATTCCTCCACCCCAGCCTAGGCTCTATCAGGGTTTATTTTCTTATCACTGCTTAGGGATGCATTAGTTAAACTATTATAATTAGTAGGTGGTGCTACATTCGATAGTGCACAGTCTACGAATTGGAGGGGTACTAAGGTAGGAGCACGACCTGTAGCTATGACTGCAAGAGTTCAGATTCCTCCAACATTGGTAGTTTCTCAGTTGGTAGTTTCCCAACATGCTATATATGTTAAGGAGTAGAAGATACTAGGAAGATTGACTCTGACTAGGTTTTTTAATGCACTCGGAAAGTATGCTTATAAGTTCTGGGTTGCTTGCAGGGAAATACTCTGTAATTTGGGCCTAGTTGAGACGTGTGGTAGGGACTACACTACTTTCCTATTAGATTTTTATCTCAACATTAGAGGAGAGGTTATATTTATTTTAGGACAGTTGGATCTCATTTGTCGTGGAATCAATTCTTTAAGGTTTTCTTGGATAAGTATATGCCTCATAGCCTTATATATTGTTTGAAAGACTAGTTCTTAAGGTTGGAGAAGAGATCCATAACTATTATGGAGCATGAGGTTCAATTTCATGATTTTGCTAGGCATGTTACTTCTATCTTACTGATTTAGTATGAATAGGTTCGGTGTTTTATTTAGGGATTAAGTCATCCTCTCCACATGGATACAAAGAATTTTATTGGTTTTGGTAGATTTTTTTCTAAGGTTTCTGATCATGTTCATATTATGGAAGAGCTGCACCACGAGGCCCAATAGAGTATCGATAAGAGGCCGTTATACCAAGGCAGTTTTAGTAGGAGCCATAGTTTCTCACAGTTCAGAGATAGTGGCTTTTAAGGTAGGTACCCTCTGTATCAGCCCCATTAATCACGCTCAACTTACCCCATGATTTATGGGCAAGTCTATTGTTGTCAAATATAATAACCCAACTTGAGTCTGGGTCAAATCCTCGAGGAGTACAATTACTATTCAAATCCTATGGGTGTTAGAGCTACTAAGTGATTACCCACAATGTCGACGTAAAGTAAAACATGATTTTAAAATTGGGGGATGGGGTATTGTTTGGAAGGTTGTTTTGACAAAATCTATTTAAACTACCAATCAAAAGCAACAAATATAGGTATATTCCCATAGTAGAATTGTCTTGGGATTATGTCTTGCTAGGAGCAAATAATGCATGGGTTCATGATAATCAAATGCAAAATCTAATTACTGAATATGGGTAGGCTAGGTTAGGGTTTTGATGCTAGTTTTTCAACCAACCACCAAAATATCACCCATGGACCCTTTCGGATACCTCATGGGCATGGCAAACAAATCCACCCAAAGCCTCAACTGGGCATCCCTATTTCTAGGAAGACACCCAAGACCTAGAAAATTCACAATCCATCCCTATTTTTAAGATAATGTATAGAAATAAGATAATTTTCTATTTATTGTTAACTAATACCTCGTAACCCATATCCCTTTATCAAGGATGATATAGGATCCATAAGTATACCCACCTTCTTTTTTCAAGGATGATGTGAGATTTGGGGAATTTGGAGTTTTCACACACAAATTTCCACTCAACAAACAGGTATTAGTAAAATCGAATATCATTAACAAAGATTTTACACTAATAATCAAAACCCATACATATATGCACCGTATTTAAACATAATTCCAATATAAATGTTTAGATACTCATGATGTTTAAGGAAAGAAATATTCCAAAATGGACATTCAAAGCTCAAGATGCAAGCAAGAGTATTCTTCAATTCAACTTCAATTACAACTAAACGCAATTGGAAAATTAACCACAGTATTCTTGCCCAAATTAGTAGGGTTTTACAAATCAAAAACTTCAATATCTAGTTAGAGATCTCCCAAAAATTGAAAGGGTTTTTGTCCTATGAAGAATTGGAACCACCTGCAAGAAATTACATTTCTGCCCCTGGGCTATTTTCTGTGCCTTCACAATCGCCAACGATTGATGATGATCTCATTTCCAACGATCGCAGTGGGCCCATTATGATCGCCATCTTAACTAATCTTGACTTGTCACTATCGCGACCCTCAGACCGCGATCGCGGTAACTAAGGGTCAATTTCTCCTTATGATTTTTCCATCTTTTACACTAATTTTTCCCTTTTTGATATCTTTTCAGCTCATTTCACTTTTTTTCTTCCCATCTCCTAAATACTTGTAAAACATGGAAATTAGTGCATTCAAATGACAAATTTGTCTCTTTAACCCCCTTTAATCATAGTAGTGTGCACAAATTTGGGCGTCAATGAGTGGTAAATTTAGTACTCATCAATACTCCCAACTTAAACCTTTTCTTGTCCTCATGCAACACTACTTTTCACTCAATGAGACTATGCAATTGTAAGCCCATTCAAATGATCACAATGACTTTGAGCTTGATTAGTACTAATGAGTATCTGTCAAGTAGGGGAAAAACTATTCTCACAACTCCCCTCAATAATAAATTCAATAGCAAAGATACAAAAGACTTTAAAGAACAATAATGCAACAATTGCTAACTCTCTAAAATGGCACTCTATAGATAGTAACTCATTATACCCCTTTGCCTCATTTTTTGAAGATGACAATTTCACCCACCTGAATTAGTCTACATGCCTCCTCACGAGAAGAAAATCCCACACACCAAATTATCTATTATGCAACAAGGGATTTAAGTGCAAACACTCACTCTCACAAAGACTCTCTCAATGCTAACAAGTACCATACCATATGGTTGCCTTATTTTCAAGCGTCACTATAATAAATACACTTGGCGGTAGATCTCGATAGGCTTTTTCAATCTTGTAATGTAGGTTCGGTAAAGGGTATGATATCATTTAGGAACAAAGTGACTACACCTTCCTTAAACTTCTAAATCACACTATTTGATCTAACTTTTGACCATGGATCACTTCATTTGTTTCCAAAATTCACGCATGCCTACTTTTCCTATCTTGATTTACCCATCTCTTTGAAAGCATTTTCTTTTTGACTATTTATTTTGTAATCCATGTTATTCCTTCTTTTGATGATTCCTTTTTTTCACTTTTTAAATTTATCTCTTTGCTTAACTTTTTAGGCATCAATATACAATATTATGCCCTAAGGTCACCTCTTCCAAGACTTACAACCCCTAACTTAGGCATTTAGCCTTAAGTTTCATTTTCCAAGTTCAAAGAGGGTAGGGTTCAAAAGAGAGATAAACTTTAATTGGTTCAAGAATTGTAATGCAGTTGCCAAAGAAAGGCTTCAAGGCTCAAAATGCGTAACTAAGGATATTATTCTATGTATGGGTAGGCTATTTAGGCTAAAGTGGGTTACTATGTTCATAAAAACGTCCTAAGATCATTTCACCAAAAAATCATAATCACAATAAGCCTTGAGAGACTAGCAGAGCAAGTTTTAGATGATACAAGTATGCATGAGAGATACACAATTACGCTCACCGTACATGCCATGCAAACTTTTCAAGGAGGCTCAATTGCATTTCCTACTAAAGACAAAAAGAAGTATTTACATATACTACAAACTAAAGTCTTTGGAGTCACAAAATGAGGTAAAGTATTGTAAAAAAAATTGTTCACATCCATGCCCTTCAACAACAACAACAACAACATACCCAGTGTATTCCCACCTAGTGGGGACTGGGGAGGGTAGAGTGTATGCAGACCATACCACTACCTCAGGAGAAGTAGAGAGGCTATTTCCGATAGACCCCTGTCTTAGGACCAATACCCATAAACCAACCCAAATATAAGTGTATATAACTAGTATGGTACACAAGATAAACTAACAGAATACCAAACACAAAAGATAAGTACATATATAAATTAGTACGGTAAGCAAAATAAACTAACACCGTTATCCACGAACAAAAAACTCCATCCCCCGAGGATCGCCCCCCACTATTACCAATGCCCTCCCACCACTAACCTTCTACCCTAATCTACTTCATCCACACCTTTCTATTAAGGGTCATGTTCTCCATTAGCTGTAACTGCTCTATATCATGCCTAATCACCTCCCTCTAATATTTCTTTGGTCTATCTCTACCCCGCCTAAAACTATCCATAGCCAGTGTCTCACACCTCCGCACAGGAGCATCTAAGCCCCTCCTCATCACGTGCCTGAACCAACATAACCTTACTTCCCGTATCTTGTCCTCCACCAAGGCAACTCCCACCTTCTCTCGAATAATCTCATTCCTTACCCTATCTTTCTTGGTATGCCCACACATCTATCACAACATTTTCATCTTTTCCACCTTCAACTTTTGGATGTGGGAGTTCTTAACTGGCCAATACTCCGCTCCATACACCATAGCCAGTCGGACTACCACTCTATAGAACTTACCTTTAAGCTTCGGAGGCATCTTCTTATCACATAGAAATCCTGAAGCGAGCCTCCATTTCAACCATCCTTCCCCAATACAATGCATGACGTCCTCATCAATCTCACTATTTCCCTGAATCATAGACCCCAGATACTTGAACTCTCCCTCTTCTGGACTAAGAATCCAGCTTCACAACCACTCTAACCTCCTGCGACACATCATTGAACTTACACTCTATGTACTCCGTCTTGGTTCTACTTAACCAAAATCCTTTAGACTCAAGCGCCTGCCTCCATATTTCCAACTTATCATTAACTTCACCCCAAGTCTCATCAATCAGAACCATATCATCTGTGAATAACATACATTGAGGCACCTCTCCTTGAATATGTCGCATCAAAACATCCATCACCAAGGCAAATAAAAATGGGCTAAGAGTCGATCCCTGATGTAACCCTATCACGACTTGAAGGAGCTCTAAATATCCACCTACTGTCCTTACCCGAGTCTTCGTCCCATCATACATATCCTGAATCACCCTAATGTATGCCATGGGCACCCTTCTAGCCTCCAAGAACCTCCACAGAATCTCCCTAGGAACTCTGTTATATGTCTTCTCAAGATCAATAAATACTATGTGCAAGTCCTTCTTCCTCTCCCAAAACTGCTCCACTAATCTCCTTACAAGGTAAATGGCATCAGTGGTAGAGTAACCTGGCATGAAATCGAACTGATTCTCAGAAATTGTCACGATCCTTCTTATCCTCACCTCTACCAACCTTTCCCAAACCTTCATAGTATGACTCAGCAACTTAATACCTCTATAGTTATTGCAACTCTGGATGTCTCTCTTGTTCTTATACACTAGAATCATCATACTCTATCTCCACACTTTAGGCATCTTTGTTGTCCTAAAAATACTGTTAAACAACCTTTCAACCACTCCAAACCTGCCCCGCTAGTGTTTTTCCAAAAATCTACTGGAATCTCATCTAGCCCCATCGCCCTACCCCGCCTCATCCTGCTAATAGCTCCCTTGACCTCCTCAACCTTGATACGCCTACAATACCCATAATCTCGACACTCCTCAGAATTCTCCAAGTCCCACAACACGAAACCTTTATCCCCCTTATTGTTCAAAAGTTTATGGAAGTAGGACTTCCACCTCTCCCTAATGAGATAATATTTCACCAACACTGTACCATTCTCTTCTTTGATGTACTTCACCTGGTCAAGGTCACGAGCCCTCTGCTCCCTATTCTTAGCCAGCCTATACAACTTTTTATCTCTGTCTTTCTCCTCTAAAGCTGCATACAGGATCTCAAAAGCTGCAGTCTTAGCCGTCGTAACCACTAACTTAGCCTCTCTTTTAGCTACCTTATACTTCTCCTTATTCATCTATCTTTTCTCCTCGTCCTTGCTCGTAACCAACTTAGCATAATCCATCTTCTTATATTCCACCTCTCGCTTAACCTCTTCATTCCACCACTAGTCTCCCCAATGTTTACCATATTAACCTCTCGATACACCCAACACCTCTCTATCGGTATCCCTAATACAACTAGCAATCGTCTCCCACATACTATCCACTCCTCCTCTACTCTCCCAAGCCCTCCTACTCTGCAACTTCTCCTCTATTTCCAAAGCACTAGCCAAAGTCAAGATACACTACTTAATCCTGTGTCGAGCCTCCACGCTTCTCTTCTTTTTTCCCTTATTGATAACAAAATTCATCACCAATAACCTATGTTGAGTCAAAAGATTCTCGCTAGGTATGACTTTACAGTCTTTACAAATGTTCTATCCCATTTCCTAAGAAGCAAAAGGTCTATCAGAGTCTTGGCCACTGAACTACGAAATGTAATAAGGTTATTATTCCTCCTTCATCGGAAAGCTTGAATTCACTATCCACAACCCAAAATCCCTAGAAAAATCCAAAAGAGAAACTCCACCATTATTTCGATCCCCAAAACCAAAACCGCCATGCACATCCTCAAAACCTCTTGGCAAAAACCCAATATGCCCATTGAAATCCCCTCCCACGAGAAGCTTCTCAGTGCTTGGGATGCTCCTCACTACCTCATCTAAAACCTCCCAAAACTCCTTTTTCTCCTTCTCGTCCAAACCTACTTGCGGGGCATAGGCACTAATAACGTTCACCGTAGACCCTCCAATGACCAACTTAATAGACATCAACCTATCACTAACTCTCTTTACCTCAACCACCTGCTCCCTAATTTCTTCATCTACTAAGATACCTACCCTATTTCTATGTCTCACGTTACCCGAGTATCACAACTTATAACCATCCACATCTCTCGCCTTAGTACCTCCCCATTTAGTTTCCTGGACACACACTATACTAACCCTCCTCTTTCGAAGAATCCTCACCAGCTCTATAGACTTACCCTGCAAAGTTCCTATGTTCCAAGATCCAACTCGTAACCTAGAAGCTCTCTTATCCCACATAACCTTACTACCCCTTTCCCCTAACCCTAAAATCGTCCCCAACCCAGCCCCTCACCTCCTAACCCTGATACCGACCTATGAAATGACCATAGTCTACCATTGCCAATTCTAACCACTACACAAATAGTAGAAAAAGGATGGAAAGAAAAAAAGATAGATAACAGAGAAGGATAAAGATAAGGCTAAAAGGATAAACTAGTTTTAATGAAATTAGTCAAGGAGTTAGAATCTGCTGCCCAACACCTACAATAACCAATATATACTACCAAACTAAATATATATGCTAGTTCCTCAGGTAACAGTAATCAAAACTACTTAAACAACTAGAAGCAAAAAAATGCAAATAGTATTAACAGGTAAACACTATTAAGAATTACCTAAATCACCAAGTCGTCACCCTTAATCCAGATAGGAAGCCAAGACACTCAGAAAAAGAAACCAAGATAGAAATATTATACTCAACTAGAAAAGATGGAGCGAGTGCACCTGATCGATTGGCTCCGTTTACTTGATAAAGTCACTGGATTCTGGCAATTTGCGGTCAAAATTAGTCACCAGAATAGTATTGATGTCGCTAGAATAGTATTGATGTCACCGGAATAGTGTTTGTCATCCCCGGATTCTGCACTTGTGGTACCTGAGACGGATTTCAAGAATCCATCAAGAATTCTATTCCTCTTCGATGTCAACTGGCCGGAGCAATGAGGAGGAGAATAAGCAGCGGGTGGCTATTTTGATGGATTTCGCCGATGGAGTGGCGGAAACTATTTCGTGGTGCTCTAGGGGGAGAGAACGGCGGCATCGGGGATTTCGGCGATGGTTGACATTGCTGTTTCCATTATTGGGGGCGCTGGAGACGGGGAGGGTGGCGGCAACTTTGGCTGGTTTGGGGATAGGAGCTGGTTTTTCACCAGAAAGTGATAAAGAGGAGGGAGACAGCGGCGTTGCTTGGTTTGTTCGCCGCTGTTAATGGCGGTGGCGGCGTGGTGGTGGCTAGTTTTGCAATGGTGGTTGGTGAAAACTGATGGCTGGTCCCGGAGGTGAGAGGGTTTTAAGAGAGGAGTAGGTTGGTGGCTCCATCCGCCGGTAACCGGAGAGGGCAGTGTGAGGCAAAGAGAGATCGTTGGTTTTCGAAAAATTTTGGATGGAAGGGGTATTTGGTTTGTATTTATAGTATGCAAAATTTTCTCTTTATGGCATTAAACAAGGCTGTTGTCTCATAGTTCGCCTCTCATGAAGGAAAACCATATGGCTACTCATATCTCACCAAAGGTATAAGGGTGATTCCAAAACTCCAATGCTACAAGTACTTAGACTTCCCCTATATTTATGGAATAAAAACCCAATCATGTTGATTTTCCCTTAAGAATGTCATCACTTAATCTATCATAGGGAAAGGCTCATTCGAAAACATCATAAGCAAGATAAAGATAAAATAAAAATCTAAGAATGAAACAAGCAACTAATTCATGAAATATAGGCACCATCAGTGTGACCAAATATTACAACCCAACATAAAAATAAAAATCATCAAAATCAACATAAAAACATCCATAAATATCTCAATAATACAAAACAAATAAATGAATACGAAGACGGGAACCCCAACTAAAATTTTGCAATGACCTCTCTACATAATCAAGAAAGAAAAAATAGAGAAAAAGAGTGCTCCTTGTAACCACATTAAGAAATGTTGTCTCCCTTGGGCTATATTTTGTGCCTTTGTGATCATCAGCGATTGATCATGATTGTGGGTGAGCCCATCGCGATCACTATCTTGACTGATCTTGACTTGTCACAATCGCGACCCTTAGACTGTAATCGTGGTAATTGAGTGTCAATTCCTGCTCATTCTTTTTCTATCCTTTTCACTAACTCTTCCCCTTTTTATCTCTTTTTTTATCTAATTTCACTTTTTTCTTCCTATCACCTATATACCTGTAAGATATGGGAATTAGTGCATTCAAATTATAAATTCATCTCTTTAACTCCATTTAATAATAATAGTAGTGCACAAATTTGGGCATCAATAAGTGGTAAAATTACCACTCATCACCCATCAGCGTTAGGGTTAGTCTAGTATGCCCGTTCATACCACACTTTAGATTATCAATGAAGGCCAACCTAGTTATAATGATCATTCTAGTGAGAGTAGTAGTCATTATTTGAAGGGTTAATCTTATGGGTATTTTAGTCGAGGTTGTTATTATGAGTCTACCATATTTTCTAGTTTCAGTACAACACTTAGTCGTGTTATGGTTGTGGGGGCCTTTGAATATTTAACAAGAAAGTGTTAAAGTAGTAGGGAAATTGATCTATCATCTTAGATTGTTCACTAATTAGGGTAGTACCACCACTACTTAGAGGTGGTATGCATAGTCATCAAGGTTGTCCCTAGGGTGCTCGTGGAGGTCCTCAGGTAAGTAGGATAGGAGATCGATCAGGAGCCCAGCTAGATGGCAGGCGTGAAAAGTTGTATGTCATACCTGGTAGACTTGAGGCAGAGTCTTTGGATGCTATTATTATAGGTATGATTTAAGTATTTCATCAACCAACTTTTCCATTATTTAATCATTGATCCAATTATTTTTATGTATCTGCTTATTGTGCCTCACGATTAAAGCTACCTTAGGAATCTTTATTTTTTCATTATGTGTATCTACTCCCGTAGGTGATTCTTTAGTAGTGGATAGAGTTTATAGATCATGTGTTGTGATTAGTCAAGAGTTTGATACTCAAGTTGGTCTTATTATATTAGATATGGTGTATTTTGTTGTAATTCTTAGCATGGACAAGTTATCCCCCTATTATGTGGTCTTGGATTATTTTACAAGACTATTACCTTAGCGATGCATATCATATCCTCATTTGTATGGTAGAGATCTACCCGTTATAAGCTGTTGGGGATTTTTTCTTATGTTCTGGCTAGGAGACTTATTTTGAGGGGTTGTCAGTCTTATCTCTCTTATATTTGTGACGTTAGTATAGAGAGTCCCTCGCTTGACTTTGTTCTTATAGTCTGTGAGTTTCCTAATGTTTTTCCTACAGATGTTCTTGGTCTTCCTCCTAAACATAATGTTGAGTTTATTATTGATCTTGAGTCAGGAAATAGACTTTTTTTATAGAACCTTATTGTGTAGTTCTTTCCTAGATTAAGGATATAAATTCTCACCTTCAAGATCTTTTGGGTAAGGGTTTCAATAGAGCGAGTGTGTCTCTTAGGGGTGCTCTTGTCTTGTTTTTGAAAAATAAGGATAGTTCATAGCATATGTATATTTGTTATAGGTTGTGTAATAAGGTGATTTTGAAGAATAGGTATCATATGCCTCGCATTGATGACTTATTTGAGTAGTTTCAGGGAGCAACGATGTTCTCTAATATTGAATTGAGGTCTAATTACCATCAGCAGAGTATTCAAGCTAAGGACATCCCAAAGGCAGTATTCAGAACTCGTTAGGGTTATTATGAGTTCCTGGCGATGTCTTTTGGGTTGAAAAATACCCAAGCCATATTTATAAATTTGATGAACCATGTGTTCAGGCCATATTTGGATTCCCTCGTAATAGTGTTCATTAAATATATTCTTATGTATTTGAGGAGTAGAGAGAAGCATATCAAATATTTGAGGATTGTGCTTCAGACTTTAAGAGATCATAGGCTTTTTTCCAAATTATAAAAGTGTGAGTTTTGGCTCAAATCAATGACTTTCCTAGGACATGTTGTGTTTAAGTATGGGATTGTGGTGGACCCAATGAAGGTTGGAGTTGTTCATGATTGAGCTAGGCCTACATCTCCATCTGAATCTCATAGTTTTGAGTCTAAGTTAGTTTAGTAGATAACATGGCATGATAATATTAGCTTGCAAGTGAGGTTGGTATGATGATACTAATGAGATGACTTGGTGTGTAATTGGTTTAATGAAAATCAAAATATGTGTTAAATGTTTTAATTGGGATTTTAAAGAAGGTTGTATGGTTGAGTCATGAAAGTGGAGGTCCAAGTGACCGACACTAGGCCGTGCTATCCAATGTAGGAGTCATTATGGCTTGAGGGTTTGAGTCCCCTTGCTTGTAACTAGGTAGTTCGAGTCCACCTTATTGATATTATTATGATTGGAGGCTTTGATCCCCCCATATTAAATTTCATGATCGGGTGCTTAGGTCATATGCTTGGAGGGTTTGAGTCCCCTATGCATATATTTATGATCTTTCTCTGGTTCATGTACACGCATTAGGCCCGACCAGGGAGTCAGATCTAGAGGCCACATAGCTTGTGAGTACTATTATATGATAATTAAGCTACACAATCCAGGTTAATATTTTAAAGTAAATGTTAAACCTTGTTCCCTATCCCGGCATGTGATATATATATGTACATGCATTTGATTATATGTATTGGATTTTGAATGAGTTTGAAACTATTGATAATGTGTTATCCCTATCCCCGAGTTATATGCTAGCGTTCACCCTGCTAACTGTCTTTGGACGCTATATCCCCATGTGATGCAGGAATTAGCTATACTTCTACTTCTCCTACACAATAATTTGAATTTGGGGTCAGCTCATGAGTTGATATTAAAGTGGTGAGCTTCTATACGTAGAAAGTCTACATTTCATGTTTTAGTCTCTTATGTCTTAGATTTTTTAAACTTTTTTCAGATATAGTGTGGGGCATGTCCCTACACTTTATTGGTATTTAGTTTTGGTTCTTTATTTAAAAGTCTTTATTGGATTACTGTGGGCTTGGATGTTGTTGGTATGCCATTTGGCCAGTTTCAGATTAACGGATTATAGACATCATTTAAATATTTGTTAGCCTATCTTTTTGTTATCTTGTTATATATTCAAAATTCATCTGACATTGAGGATGTTCTGTTGGTTGGTTAGGTGTAAGGGGTGATTTACGATCTTTGGTGGACTTGAGATACCTGTCATGGACAGGCTTTGATTTGGGTCATGACAAAGTAGTATCAGAGCCTAGGTTTTGTGTCATTAGGTGTCCAACAAAGCCATGCCAAGTAGTTTCTTTTATGGGCGTGTAGTGCACCACACTTATAAGGGAGAGGCCACATGGAATTTAGAAATGTTTCCCTTTTTTGTGATCTACTCTTTGAGCTATAGAGTCTAAGGTCTTGAAATCTCATCTAATTCCTATATGTTTTCTTTTCAGATCATGCCTCTCAGAAGATGTGATGCTCGTGGAAACTTTTATGTCTTATCTGAGTATAATATGGAGGAACTTGTCCTACTCTTGGGGTACAAACCAGATTTAGGGTCGCTATTTTTGATTGCCCTGGTGGAGTTCCACTGGTTTCCCTTAGTCCTCTTCGGACACCTTAGGGCAAAGTGTCCAATATGGAGTTTCATAACTCTATTCATCTATTGGCCCAGATAGTAGCCTCTCTGTCATGCCAGTCTGGTGTTATTGGTAGGAAAAGGAATTAGGCTAAGATGGGGGAGAGGAAGAACAAGAAGTTTAGATATTCAGAGCAGGGTAAGTGTTATCACAATAGCGGTAGACATAGAAGGCAGTGGACTATGGAAGAGAGCAAGGGAAATTTTGGTTCATACTTATCAGATAGAGCCCCTTACCTAAAGCCATTTGGTGATTGTCATTTTCAAAAGGGTATAGGTCTTAAGGCATAAGGTGCCCATATCAGTCTAGTGGAGCCCAGTTAGTCCCTTCTTATCCTCTTTTCCAGTTCTATGGTTAGTGGCATGATGGATTTTATCATGAAAGAAAGAATTTATGCTTCAAGTATGGTTAACCCGGTCATATACAATGTCATTGTCCTTTGGTTAGTGTTGCTACTAAATCCAATAAGATTTTGATTGCTAGCTCTTTGATTTTTGCACCAAGGGGTGCTACTTCTGATACCAGTACTGACTAAAATTATCTTTATACTCTTGATTCTCGCTCGAAGTTTGAGGCATCACCATATGTCGTTATTGGTATGTTATAACTCTTTCTCTGTGATGTGTATTACTTTTTAGATCTGGGGTCTACTATCTCTTATGTGACCCTTTATGTGTCTATTCATTTTGGTTTTCATCCTGAGTGTGTCGGGAATTCGTTTTCTGAGTCCACCCCAGTGGGTAACTCTATTACATCTAGAGGGGTCTATAGGGGTTGTGTGATAACGTTCCATGGTAAGAAGACCTTTGTCGATCTAATAGAGTTGGGCATGGTAAACTTTGATATGATTTTAGAGATGGATTGGTTGTATCTGTGTTATGCGTCTCTAGATTATTGGACCTATAGGGTCAGTTTCTATTTCCTAAATGATTGGTGATTGAATGAGAAGGTAGTTCCCTAGTTTCTAAGGAAAGGTTTGTAGACACCTAATTTCAAGGTTCATCTCATATCTTAGAACCCAAAGATGGATTTCCAAAAGGGTGTCTCTACCATCTAGTGCATGTTAAGGGTTTTAAATCTGAAGGTCCTTCTTTCCAGCCTATCCCTGTAGTTTATGATTTTTTTGAGGTGTTCCCTGATAATCTTTTTGGTGTTCTTCCCGATGGGAAAGTTGATTTTTTATAGGATTGATCTCTCTCCGAACACCCATTCTATCTCTATCCCTTCTTACAGAATGGCTCCGACTGAGTCAAAAGAATTTAAGGAGTAGTTGAAAGATCTTCTTGATAAGGGTTGTCCATCCTAGCATTTCTTTGTGGGGTACTTTCATTCTTTTGTGCATAAGGAGGATGGTTTCCTCTGAATATGTACAGGTTATCGGTGGGTGAATAAGGAATTCAGGGTGACCTTCTTATAGGGTAGACCAAATATATATTTTATGCGGGATACTTTGATAGTAGTGCTTCATGGTTGAGAGACATTAAGTTTGAACCTTAGATGTTGATTTTGGTGAAAGAAGTATGTTAGCTTGAGGATAGAGATATGAGATTTATGGGATTAAATTGGTAGACTTGATGGGGTGTGTGGAAGAGATAAGGTAGATGACTTAGGGAATATGGAGTGGGAAAGTTATGATATATAGGCTAGAGGTTCAGGTTGAACTGATGGATTGGGGGCTAAGTCATTGGATCGATTAGGGCATAGAGTCTGTAAGAGTATACCAAACCCCAAGTAGAATCTGGATAGATGAGGTTTTAAGTATAAGAGATCCAAGTGTACATAGTGCATGTCCATGGTGATACCCCTTAGAGCAAAGTGTTATGCTTATAGGTGTAATAAAATGAAGATCGAGGGCTAATCTTAAATTTTCTTCTAGCGGTGGGCTTCAGGGTAGAGTCGGGGTGAATTTACTCCTATTCTAGTAATTCCCTCCTATTTCATTTAAGAGGGCATTCAACTAGTGATGTACAAATCTAATAGTTCTTATGCCTAAAGCCCTTATTCTACATGTCGCGTATGTTCATACCTCAACCCTGGAACCAAAGGTAATAATAGTTCTCAGAAATTCGAGCTTCCAAGTGTTCAAGCTCTATGTTATAATGTTCATGATCCATACATTCATGTCTCACATTATTCCTAGTTCCATGAAATTATGGTTTCAAGCGGAAATCCTCGCCCTGTTCCCTACAGATGAATCTCGACTTTATGTTATATTACCCGTGATATATGCAGTTGTGTTTCTCTCGATGCCCAGTCTTAAGGACTAGTGTTATGGTATGGTTATCTTGGAACGACACTCCATTTATAACCTAGGTAGTTTCTATAAAGTTCTTTGTGCTTATTGTACCACATCCCATTTGTCGAGTCTCACTTTGAGTAGTACGACAAATAAGAGTTGTAATTGAAAAGCAAACCCCTCCCCCCATTCTTGATGCTTGTACTTTAGTTCCTCAGTGAACCTTCTTATGTTAGGATGGTGGTGTCTATATAAGCGTAGTAATGTTTTGGATGAGGGAGTAGATGTTCTTTGTTGTAAAAATTTTGGGGTGACTACTCATGCTAAAATTATAGATAAAGATAGAAGAGTAAGATGAATCTTTGTTTTGTAAAATTGTTAAGAAGAAGAGATGCGGTGAAATCCACCGTAATAATGATTAATTTTTCTAGTTTTGGGTGGTAGATCCATAAAACGGGGTGTAGAAAGGCAGGCTTAAATATGTGATTGATAGAACCAAAAACCATTGTGTTATGTGGTTAGTACTCCTCGATTTAGACTTGAGGTTATTTCATTGTTGTGATAAGATCGAGTAGTACTATTGGAGTGGTGTAAAGAATAGGGTCCTATGGCTTACACTAGCAACTTTAACTCCGAGTTAGGCTTTAACATGGGAGGGATATGAAGCAATGCTCAGGTCTTGTAGTTATGAGTTTTGTGGGAGAGTTAGGAGGTTGAGATGGTGGAGTGTTGTATTCATAGTTGAAAGCTTAGTGGAGAGTGTGGTCATATTTAAGGGTTATTATACGTATTGTTTGGGAGGAAGGAGCTATGTGGGAAGCTAGAGAAGACATAAAATCCAAGTATTCATTCATGTTTTCCACTTCGAATAAACGTTCTTAAGGTATGTGTTATTCTTAACATCTTTGTTTTCTGACCTTGTTAAAGGAAATTGTGATTCCTTGATATCTTTATTTTTTGACTTTTCTAAAGGAAAGTGTGGTTGTTAGTTGTGTTAAAATCGTGCTTGAAATTAACTTGAATCATCATTAGAGGATGAATAATCCAAGTAGGGGCGAGTTGAAACACCCCGGATTTTGGCCCATGAGAATTTTCTGAGTTCTGAGCTTTCTGCCCTGGCAGCGACTCACCTGACGATTCGTAATAGGTCTTTACGGGTCATAGGACCCAGCTGTAATGAGCCCATAAGGATTTTCCTAAGTCATTGCTTTGATAATGATTGGACTTAACGAGTCGTATAGACTCCTAACGAGTTGTAAGGAGGATATTTCATAATGTTTCCAATGTAGTGCCTCTATTAAAACTGTTGAGACTATGACCTGACCCTACGAGTTGTAGTGTCTCATTACGATATGTAGTGTTCCAATCTTAGGGTTAAAAATAAAGAGCCCAAGGGGTTCTGTTTGGCTATGACTGGAGGGCCCGAGTCATAAAGTGACCCTACGAATCGTAAGGTCACCAATAACGATTGACAGTTTAATTTTCAGCTTTTAATAAGGGTATTATAGATATTTCCCTCTTACCCTAAACATAACCCACGACCTATAAACCCTATTGATACTTTATTCTTACCCATCACACAATCAAAACATATCCTGTCCTCTCTCAAATTCTCTCAAGCCAAGCAACCTAGGGTTTCCTCAAGGTTGAGCATCCAGGGGTCAATTCAAGGTTTCTTCTCCATAATTGTGAATATTTCAGGCATGTACCTCTTCTTTCATTGTCAATTTTGTAATAGTATATGATTTTAAGTATTATTCATGAGATATTTATGTTGATTTTATAACAAGAGTTGAGGGTTTTGAATGTTTGTTGTTAAACAATGTTTTCCCATGGTTTATATATGATTAATCATGCTTTAAATATGGTTTTGAACTTGTGGGTGCATGGGAATGGTGATTAAACTGAGGGGTCATAGGTAAAACCCAATTTGATGATTTTTCCTTGATTATGGATTTGGAAATTGTATACCCTCAACATGTTTGGGAAATTGTCAATGAAGAAAGGACTTTTGTCACATAGTTTGGTTTTTCCACTTGTAATAATGCATTGATATAAAAAGTATAATGAAGTATGCATATTTTCCTTGAAAGTCCTTGGTGGCCATGTATAAATGGTCAAATTGGAACCTTGTGGGTTTGTTTGATTAAATGGGTTTGAGTCCCAAACAATTTATTATTTTAATATCTTTTGACTTATGGGTTCGAGTCCCAATTAGTTGAGTAGATAGACATGGCATGATGATATTAGCTTGCAAGTGAGGTTAGTATGACGATGCCAACAGGATGCCTAGGTGTGTAAATGATTTAATGAAAATAGGAATATATGTTAAATGTTTTGATTGGGCCTTAAAACAGGGTTGTATAGTTGAGTCACGAAAGTAGAGGTACGAGTGACTGACTCTGGAAACCGCGCTAGCCAGTGCGGGGGTCTTTACAACTTAAGGGTTCGAGTCCCCTTACTTGTGGCCAGGTGGTTTGAGTCCATCTTATTGATATTATTATGATTGGAGGGTTTGAGTCCCCCATATCATATTTCATTATCGGGTACTTAAGTCACCTTAGTATATGATTGGAGGGTTCAAGTCCTCCGTGAATATATGTATGATTTTTCTCCGGTTCGTGCTGCTACACGCACTGGGTCTCGACCAGGGGGTGATAGCTGGGGACCATATATCCCGTAGGTACTATTATATGACGGTTGAGCTACACAATTAAGGTTAAAGTTTTAAAGTGTATGTTAAACCTTGTTCCTTATCCCGGCATGTGATATATATATATATATATGCATTTGATTAAGTGCATTGGATTTTGAATGAGTTTGAAATTGTTAATCATGGCACTATGGTATCGCTATCCCCTAGTTACACGCTAGCGTTCACACCGCTAACCACCTTCGGATGTTGTATCCCCATGCGATGTTGCAATTGGCCATACTTCTACGTCTCTTGCATAGTGATTTGGATTTGGGGTCAATTCGTTTGTTGACATTGAAGTGGTGAGCTTTCATACATTAGAAGTCTATATTTCATGTTTTTGTCTCTTATGTCTCATATTTTTTAGACTTGTTTCGGCTTTAGTCGGGGATATGTCCCGAAACTTTATTGGTATTCAGAGTTGGTCCTTTTTTAGAAGGCTTTATTAGATTACTGTGGGCTTGGGTGTTGTTGGTATGACATTTGGCCGGTTTTTGGTTGATGAAGTACAGACATGGTTTAAATATCTTTAAGCCTATCCTTATGTTATCTTGTTATATGTTCAGAATTTATCCGACATTAAGGATATTGTGATGGTTGGTTAGGTGTAAAGGGGTGATCTCTAGTCCCCGGCAGACTTGAGATACCCGTCACGGCCAGGCCCTAGTTTGGACCGTGACACAAATCTATTGCAGCATCACCAAAAAACTAACAGTAGGCTCAGCAAGAACAAGATGAATTTTCCTAGGTGCTTCCCTTTTGATGGTTATTGTTCCAGCCAATTCGTTTTTATATAGTCCACCTTGGAGTCTGTTTTTGTTTCAACAATCCCTAGAGTAAGAAAGCCAAGCATCTCTAACTCTTGCTCAATAGGTACAAATCAAGGATGCACAACCTATAAATAAAAGTAGATGTATTAAAATCAACCTATAATTTGCAATAGATTTTTCATTTGTTCCAATAGATAAGTTATCTGTAGCAATAGATTACTCATTTGTTGTATTAGTTTGCAGTAGATTGGGTAATCTGTTAATAGGTTCAGAGAATTATGCAAAATATGACTCATCTATTGCAACATATTACCCATCTATTGCATAAGTTGCAGTAGATAGGTAATCTGCAGAGATAAGTTGCAATAGATAGGTCATCTGTTGTAACAGATGGGTAATCTATTACAAATAGATTGTTAATCTATTATAACAAATGAGTTATCTGTTGTAATGCGTTAACTTGTTAACTTGAATAAAAATATTCTATTTAAAAGAAGACTTAATACATCATAAGGAGGGTGGAAGAGTTACAAGGGATTCATCCTTGAGGTTTTCTTGGCAGACAACCACCTAAGAATCCTTGGATGAGAAACCTCTTCTGAGCAGTCCTTGACTTGTTGCCGGAGGTGAGGAATGACTTCAAATGCCCAAGACTAAAAATGTAATCATGATGCAAATAAAAAATTAGAATAATTATTCAATAACATAAATAAATGAAACACTAAATAAATAGGGGTGAAATTTACCATGAAAGCCTAAGTAAAGTCGTATAAGTTGCTTGTCTTTGATGCCAAATCAAACCGGCATGCCACAATAGTTTATCCAAATCTCATCCATAGTCTTTTCCCCATCCTTCAATGTTTAATTGTCATAACCCAAGAACCAAGGTTCATGATGACACTTGTCGCGACAAGCTTTAAAAAGTAAACTATCAACTAAACTGATATGAAAAATAAAAACAATACCAAAACACAAGGTAAGACTTCTACGGTGAATCCGAACCACACATATACAATAATAGCAGAAACACACATAACAAAGATACTATATATCTCCCAAAATCAGGTGTCACAGTGTAAGAACTAACTACGTACATCTCAAAATCAAATATACGAATTGATAGTCCAAAAACGAACATAATTCATCTCAGAATACAAAACAAAACATGAACTAGATAAGGAGAAGTAGTAGATCAACTCCGAAAGCATAGGCCGACCACTACCTCAAAAATATGACAAGAATTGCCCGAATTAGCTATCGTGAGATGCACTCGTACCTGGATCTACACCGAAAGAGCATAGTAGGAATGAGTATGGTCCACTTGTACTCAGTAGGTATCATAGGCCGACTGGAAAAACTAAAAAATAAAGCATATAAAATACAAACAGTGGGCACATGTCACAACCCGATTTACGAGTCATGATGACACCTATTAAATCCCACCAGTAAGAAAGACAAACCCTAACCCAAAGCTAACTCAATAGGTTAATTCAGTAGAAAATTCCTAACATAGGTGAAATTTCAAGAACACAATTTATAAATAACAAAGGTTCTAGATAAAATAAATAGTCAATACAAGATACCAATCCCAAAACCTGGTAGAGCCAGTACAAGAGCATCTAATAGTATCAATACAACTCAAAGTCTAGAATAATCAATAAATCTATCTTGAAACAAAAGACTGAAAATAAAGATAGAGGAAAATGGGTAACTTGAACTCCAAGAGCTCACCCTATCTATGAAAATCAGTCACCATACAAACAACGATCAACAACGAAAATTAGTAATCAGATCTGCACCAAAAAGGTACAGAAGTGTAGTTTGAGTACTAAAACAACGGGTACTCAGTTGGCATCATCGACTGACTACACTAAATCATGATATAAGTATGATCAAATGTAAGATAACATGACTAGTCAAGGTACAGAAATGAACCTGAATCATCTCTAACATCGCTATACATAATAAGTAATTAAACAAAAATAATAGTATAACATAAATATCACCGTGCATAATAAGTAAACAATGTAGAATAATAATGTATCATAAAGCATCCACAAGAAAATATAACAACAAAATTGGCATTCATACACCAATTGGTGCAGAAAAGTTAAGAACTTATCACAACTTCCCATACGACTGGAGAGTACACTCAAGAGAAGAATAAAGAAATCAACCAATATTATAGCTAACTTTCATCGTCATTTAACCATCATTCCTAAATTATCATCAATCGGTCATTTACAGACATTTCATAATTTACCAACATTTGACAAAGTACCCACATCCATAATACTACCATCATTAAACAAACTCATCATCGATACTCACTAGACACCATTTATTAGCTAATCATCTCTATTAACTAATCCATTTTACTACTAGTCATCATAAAAACTCTAGTCATTACTTAAGAAACTATTCACCACATATCCACTAGTCATCATTTGCTAGATAACCACCCATTATCAACTAACATTGTTTATTTACAAATCACCATTTTCCAACTATTCCTTGTTTACCAACTAGCATTATTTATTAGTAATTTAAACAATATTCACCACTAATCCTTGTTTAGCACTAATCACAACTATACATCTTTATAAATATTTAACACTTACGGGCTATAACTAGAATCCATAATATCAACATCATTCACAAACTACATATAAGTATACATATATACATGCATATAATTTCCATTCATAGGGCATAGAAGGACTTAAACTGGTAGATCTACACATAGGCACATCAATATAATCATCCTCCAGCCTTGTCGGGTATCAATATATTATCAATTATCCACTGGCTTTGTCATGTATTAGTATATCATCAAACATCCTCCGGCCTTGTCAGGTATCAATACCACCATAATATGCTTTGGCCTTGCTGAGTATCAATATCATCATCACAATATCCTCCATTCTTGCCGGACATCAATATCATTATCACAATATCCTCCAACCTTGTCGGGTATCAATATATTATCATCACAATATCCTCTGGCCTTGCCGGACATAAATATATCATCATATGAGGTGGAAAAATCAATAGCATCGGTATTCATACAATCAATGAATCGAATATAACGATTTCAAGTGTAATAAATAGTGTAAAATTCCATATAATTAATAAGCATGACTTCTAGCATTATTAACATCATAATTTCTAATATCATCAATAAGAAGAATATCTAGCATGATTACTAGCATAATTATTAAGAATGGTCATAAGCATAAGCAATATCATAGTCAATGGCCCGCATAATAGCCTAATCAATGCCTTTATCAGTAATATAATCATGGGCTTATTCCATAGCATATTCAATAGATCATCACAACATAATCAATAATCTAGTTAAATAATTTGTAAGCATTACTTCTAGGGTCATCGTCACCATAACTATTAAGTACCAAGCTTCTCAATATGGCATCAATGAACTTTTCTAAGTATTCAACAAACGTATAAGGGTTTCAAGAGAGCTAATCATCAATCTTGACTTAAGGTGGGTCCAAAAGCCCACTTCTAAACCCCTAGAATATATTCTAAGTCAAATTTTGCTTAATCACTTCAACTAAGTCCAAATGAACTAAGGCAATCTTCATTAGTGTAGGTAACTAAGGCCAAACTCACCCTAAGAACGATTAACTAGAGCATTTTACTTACTTTAGAGAAAAATAAGGCATTCTCATGCTAAACACGAGTAATGAAGTCTAATGCACTATGGTTTAAGGCAACAGGCTAAGTATTCCAACTCTACGGATTTTAGTATAGCCTAAATGGTCCAACTATCCCAAGTCTTGTATTTCTTCAATCCAATACCTAAACGCCATCCCAAATCTAACACAATATCATAAGAATACTATGAGATAGCTTAATTTAACAAGGAATAAACCCAACCTACCTCGACAACGAAGAAAGATTAATGAACTGCTAAACATTAATGAACTGCTAAACCTTCGTTTTTCTCTAACGATAAACCTCCTCAAGATTCCAAGCTATCAAAAACACATTCTAGTCATCAATATGAGATTATCAATACCCATATTGAACCAATGTGCTTTGGGTCCAAAAATTACCTCAAACACCTCAAGCAGGTCCCACTTATGAAAATCACATTTTTGAAACCAACCCAACACAATATCAAGATCAATGAATAATTACCCTCTAGAATGGGTGAAAACCAAGCTAAATTAGGGCTAAAATCAAGCCCTAAGTATTTTGGGGTTTTGACCAAATAATCAAGAAATTTCACCAAGAAAAGAGTAAATTCTAACCTCAAATCAAAAGATAATCGCAAAAATAGATGTTACTCAAGCTTCTTAATCCCCAACAAGATTTAGTTTCAAGCTAACACACTATTTCGGGCTTTTTCTCTCAAGATAATGGGTGAAGAATGAGCAAAATTAGGCAAATTGAGGTCATTTTATACCCAGTCCAGGTACTCGGGAGTCGCTATCACGAATCTGAGGTATGCAATCACACTACTTGAAGACTACATAATTACTCGCGATCTCGACCCCTACTATGCAATTGCAGCACCACTAGAGCGGTACAAGGATGGAGATCACAACTGCATCAATTGACAGCTGGAGACTTGCAAGGCCTCAGGATTCATCCGAAATCCCGTATACGTAAATGAACTATGTAACCATACCAAATTCGACATTTCAGATGCAATGTCTCACTCAAAATTTCCATCCGAGGTTGTTTCAACAAAATTTATTTCCCAAACCCATATTTCCAATTTCTCAACTTTCGGACCAATAGGTCGAAATAAGCCCGGGTGCCTCAGGACCCGAACCAAAGGTCTACCTAACCTAAAATTGATATTTTGAAGCTACTAACATAGTTAAAATTCACATATGATATCGTTCTACTAAAGTTTCCATACATGGCCATTTGGAACCAGCGAAGACATCAAAACAGGGAAATGTCTCTAAAAACAAAACTAACTGCCCGATAAACAAACCGTCAGCTCCAGCAAGTCATAAATGACTCGAGGCAGCTATGGAAAAGCTCTAACGGTGAAAATAACCAAAAATAGTGAAAATAACCTGAAGGTTCATTACAAGATCCATTACTAGAAGAACTTTTTTCCTCAAAAGTTAAAGATTAGGATATACCTAAAGTTTCAAATGTGTGAGGATACTGGGTCCGCATCTTGCTCTCTATCTCCTAAGTGGCCTCCTCCACTGGGCGGTTCCTCTACTGAACCTTAACTACAGGAATTTCTCTAGTGCGCAATCGCTTCATATTACTAGCCAAAATAAGCATTCGTTTCTCTACAAAGGTAAGACGCTTATCCCACTGGACTGAGTCCCATCTAAGCACCTGAGATGGATCAAGAATATATCACTGTAACATAGAGACATGGAAAATTGGATAAGTAGAAGCAAAATCTTGAGGTAGAGCTAACTCATAAGCCATCTCACAAATTATGCAAAAAATCTCAAAAAGCTCTTATATATCTACGACTGAGCTTGCCCTTCCTACCGAACCCCATCACACCCTTCATGGGCGATACACGGAGGAATACACGATCACCAACTCCAAATCTCAAAGACCTAAGCCTGTGGTCTACATAGGCCTTCTACCTACTCTGAGCCTCTCTCAACTAATCTTGAATCACCCTGAATCTATCTAACGACTCCTGAAGCAAATCAGTACCACGAGTCCTAACCTCGATAGTCTTAAACCATCCAATCGAAGAACAGTATCTCCTACCATACAAAGAATCAAAAGGTGCCATCTTAATACTTAAATGATAGTTGTAATTATATGCAAACTTTACCAAGGCTAAGTGCTCCTCCCACTGGCCTCCAAAATTAATAACACAGGCTCGGAGCATATCCTCAAGCACCTGAATGGTCTACCCCGACTGGCCATCGGTCTGCAAATAAAAGTTGTACTAAGATCCATTTGAGTGCCTAACTCCCCTTGAAATTCTCTCTAAAATCTCAAAGTGAACACTGAACCATGGTCCGAAATAATAGAAATAGGCACATCATGCAAATGGACTATCTCCCAAACATATAAATGGGCCAATTTCTCAGCACTGAAGGATATCTAAATAGGAATAAAATGTGTTGACTTGGTCAAACGATCTATAATAACCTAAATACCATCGAAACTAAGGGAAGTGCGAGGAAAACAACTAACAAAATCCATGGTAATCTATTCCCATTTCCACTCGAGAATAGGCAACCTCTGAGTTAAACCACCAGGTTGTTGATGCTCGGTCTTTACCTGTTGACAACATAGGCAACAAGCTACAAAGTCTTCCATATCTGTCTTCATACCACTCCACCAATAATGCTTTCTCAAATCTCTATACATCTTGGTTGTACCCAGATGAACAAAATATGTAGAATTGTGAGCCTCATGCAAAATCAACTGAATCAAGCCATTGATTTGTGGAACATAGATACAGCCATCAAATCTCAAAACACCCTTAGAATCTAGGGTGACCCACTTGAACTCACCACTCAACACCTGATCACGAAGAAAGTGAAGCTTTCTATCCCCAAACTAACGATTTTAAATCTACTCAAATAATGAAGACCTCACCTCCACACTAGCCAAAATCATTCTAGGATCTTAAAAATCAAGGAAAACCATCAAGAAGGATAAGGACTGAATGTCATGTGCCAATGGCCTCTGAGAAACATAAATATAGGCCAAGCTACCCATACTCACTGCCTTCCAACTTAAGGCATCTGCTACCATATTTTCCTTGTCCGGATAATACAAGATTGAACTTCGTAATCCTTAAACAACTCCAGCCATCTACGTTGTCTAGCATTAAGCTCCTTCTGGGTCATAAGATACTAAAGATCACAGTGATCAGTGAAAATCTCATAATGCATACCATAAAGATAATGCCTTATGATCTTAAGTGCAAAAACTACACTGCCAATGCCAAATCATGAGTGGGGTAGTTGCGCTCGTGCACCTTAACCTGTCTTAAAGCATAAGTGATAACACGACCCTGCTGCATCAATACATAATCTAGACCTACACCAGAAGCATCACAAAACATGGTGAATCCCTCACAGTCAATAGGAAGAGATAAAACATGAGTTGAAATAAGGAAGTTCTTGAGCTTTCCAAAGATCGGTTCACACTTCTCGAACCATCGGAAAGGAACCTCTTTCTAAGTCAATCTAGTCATAGGGGTTGAAATAGTAACAAAACACTCGATGAATCATCTAAAATAATCGATGAAACCAATAAAGCTATGAACCTCAGTCGGAAATGTAGGTCTAAACCAATCACGAATCACCTCAATCTTGGCTGGGTCTACCATAATACCATCCTTAGGCACCATATGTCCAAGGAATATCACCGACTCAATCAAAAACTCACACTTAAAGAACTTGACGAAAAGCATATGATCTCTCAAGGTCTGGAGCATAATTCTTAAATGTTGTGCATGCTCTTCTCTACTCCTCGAATAAACAAGGATGTCATAATGCAGTTGGGACTTATAATGACCTCCAAGTAAGGCCTGAATACTCAGTTCATAAAATCTATAAATGTGGTTGAAGCCTTAGTCAAGCCAAATAACATTACAATGAACTCATAATGACTATAATGGCTCCAAAAAGGTGTCTTCGGGATATCCTCGGTCCGAATCCTCAACTGGCGGTAACTAGACCTCAAATCAATCTTAGAAAACATTATTACTCCCTAAAGTTGGTCAAATAAATCATCAATCCGTGTAATAGGATAATGTTTTTGCACCATCACCATATTAAGTTTCTTATAATCAATACATAAACGCATGGAACCATCTTTCTTCTTCACAAACAATACAGGAGCTCTCCAAGGGGACATACTCGGTCTAATAAAATCCTTTCTAAGAAGATCCTGAAGCTGAGAATTCAGCTCCTTAAGCTCAGTAAGATCCATATGGTATGGTGCCAAAGAAATAGGTTGGGTGACCAGCTCAAGATCAATAGCAAAAATCTCACGGATAGGGGGAATACCAGGCAAGTCGGTAGGGAACACATCAAGAAATTCACAAACAACAGGAACAGAGTTAAGCGACAGACTCTCCACACTAGTATCACAAATATAAGCAAGATAAGACTCATAACGCCTTAAGATAAGCCTCTTAGAATGAACGTAATAAATCCCCATTGGCTCGCAGCTAACTGCCCTCTTCTACACGACTAGGGTATATTGTGCATGGCTAAGGTAACGGTCTTGGCAAAATAATCCATGATCGCAAGATAATGGGATAACTAATCCATGCCCGAAATCACATCAAAATCAACCATATTTGGAATAATAAGGTCAACATAATTATCAACATATCTAACAGTCACAACACATGATCTGAATACTGAATCCACTACTAAAGAATAACTATGAGCGTAGATACACATAATGGCACAGATAATAAGTCATAAGACAACTTCGACCATGGTGCATAATAAGTAGATATATAAGAATAAGTGGATCCCAGATAAATAAAGCAAGGGTCAACTAGCGGCACACCAAAATCATACTCGTAACTATAGCATCCGAAGTCTCAACCATGAGTCTAGAAGGTAGTGCATAAAACTGACCACGCTCGCCACCTGGTTGGGCACCTGACCAACCTCTTATCCTGCCTGCCTGAGAACCTTCTCGAGTACCTTAAAAACTACCCTGCGACTATGAAAACCACCTATAGCTAAGGGATGAACTGTTTTAATAGAGGAAACACCCTGAGCTGAAACAACAATTGCCCCATGACTAGGGAAATCCCATAAATAGTGACCAGGAATTTCACAAAGAAAGCAGGAAACATGAGCTAAACCAAAACTAATAGATTCGGCTGACCCGAAGTAACCACCATAACTAGAATAACCAAAAGATGAATCTCTCAAAGTCTAACCACTTCCTTTACTAGGGAGGTCTCTGGCACTAGACTGATCTCCATTAAAAAATTGAAGTGTTGTCTGAACAAGTTGACTAGGCTAACTCTGAGACTGATAAGATGGAAGCAGAGGATACCTTCTCTGAGAACTACCACCTTTAGGTTGGGAAATATGATGGCACCTACTGAATCCACCCTAAAACTTAGGCCTCTTATCACAACGCTCATGAACCTCATGGTGCATCTCCTCCATCACTTGAGCATGAACTGATACCTATGCAAAAGATCTACCCTCAACAACTAAACTCTGAGTAGACATACGAATGCGAATCCTCAACCCTCTAACAAAGCAGCAAACTCTCTCATACTCAGTATCTAAATAAAAGTCGCATGCCTAGCCAACTCATGAAAATAAGACTCATACTTTGCAACTGTCATAGAGCCCTGTTCCAATCTCAAAAGTTGATCCCTCAAACGATCCTTAAGGCTGCAAGGCATATACTTCTTCAAGAATATCTCAAAGAATTGAGTCTAAGACAAAGAGAAGACCCAGCTGGTCTAGAATCCATATAACCTCTTTGCCAATGTCGAGTAGCCAAATCCAATTGAAATATGGTGTAATCACACCATGAGTCTCAATAAGGCCTAAATTACGAAGCCTATCCTCACAAGTAATTAGAAACTTATATGCATCCTCGCCCAGAGCACCAAAAACCTAGGTGGAGCTAATCTCAAGAATCTACCCAATATCTTCTTCTCATTAGAAGACATAGCAAGCTTGGCAACCACTATCTAAGTAACTACCGACTGAGAAACTACTGGTGCAGAAGGAACCTCAACTCTGGGAGACGTAGCTACAGGTTGTACCCCTACCCCAGTACCATTTTTATCTATAGACTTTGCACCATCAGACAACGTACCACTAACTAAACCCAAAAGCTGATCCAATGCATCTCTGAGCACCAATGAAGAAATAAACCTTGGTGGAGCCTGGGCTGGTCTCTGGTCCACCGCTGGATGGTGCAGAATAATCTTTGGCTCACGAGAGAGAATAGGACCTGGGGAAGGTGGCCTATCCTAGACCCTAGTTGGGGACACATCGTGCGTCTATCTGCAACCTCTAGGTCATGCAAGAATAGGAGTAGGATACCTAGGCTCAGTCTCGGGGCGCTTATCTCATGTAGTGGTAGCACATGTCCTAGCCATCTACGAAAGAGTAAAGTCAGGAGGATACTTCTACTAACCAACTCGAACTCTTAGCACAATATGAGTGAAAGAAGTGATGAACTCCCAAGAATATCCCATAGCCTCCTAAAGATAGGAAACAAATGTTATTATTCCAATCCACAGGACTCTACTAGACACTTACTATTGTACCAACAATACTGTGAAACCTAGGATCTGATACCAATTTGTCATAACTCGATTGACGAGTCATGATGGAACCTACTAAATCCCGCCATTAGGTAAGCCAAATCCTAACCCAAAGCTAATGCAATGGGTTAATTCAGTAGGAAATGCCCAACATAGGCAAAATTTCAAGAACACAATTTAAAAATAATAAAAGTTCTAGATAAAATAAACAATCAATACAAGATACCAATCCCACAACCTGGTAAAGCCAATACAAAAGCATCTAATAGTATCAATACAACTCAAAGCCTAGAATAGTCAATACATCTGTCTTGTAACAAAAGACTGAAAATAAAGATATAGGGAAATGGGACACTTGAACTCCAAGAGCTTACCTTATTTGTGAAAATCAGTCATCACACGAACAACAATCAACGATGATAACTAGTACTCGAATCTGCACCAAAAAGGTACAAAAGTGTAATATGAGTACCAAAACAATGGGTACTTAGTAGGCATCATCATCTGACTTAGGTAAATCATAATATAAGTATGATAAAACGTAAGATAACATAACTGGTCAAGGTACATAAACGAACCTGAATCATCTCCAATATCGTTGTACATAATAAGTAATAAAATGAAATAATAGTATAACATAAGGCATCAATACATTTCAATACTACCGTGCATAATAAGTAAACAATATGTAATAATAACGTATCATAAATCATCCACACATAAACATAACTACAAAATTATCTTTCATATGCCAATTAGTGCAGAAAAGTAAAGAACTCATCACAGCCGCCCATACGACTGGATAATACACTTAAGATAAGAATAAAGCAATCAACCAATATTGTAGCTAACTTTCATCATCATTTAACCATCATTCCACAATTATCAACAATCGGTCATTTACTGACATTTCACAATTTACCAATATTTGACAAAGTACCCACATTCCATAATACTACCATCATTAAAGAAACTCATCATCGATACTCACTAGACACTATTTATTAGCTAACCATCTCTATTAACTAATCCATTTGACTACTAGTCATCATATAAACTCTAGTCATCACTTAAGCAACTATTCACTACATATCCACTAATCATAATTTGCTAGATAACCACCCATTATCAACTAACATTGTTTATTTACAAATCATCATTTTCTAGCTAATCCTTGTTTATCAACTAGCATTATTTATTAGTCATTTAAACAACATTCACTACTAATCCTTGTTTAGAACTAATCACAATTGAAGTACTTTATAAATATTTAACACTTACGAGCTATAACCGGCATCCCTAATATCAATATCATACCAAAACTACATATAAGTATACATATATATACATGCATATAATTTTCATACATAGGTCATAGCTGGACTCAAACCAATAGATGTGCACATAGGCACATCAATATAATCATCCTCCAGGTTTACTGGATATTAATATATCATCAATCATCCTTCGGCCTTGCCGAGTATCAATATATCATTAATTATCCTCTGGAATTTTCGTGTATCAATATCATCATAATATCCTTCGGCCTTGCCGGGTATCAATATCATCATCACAATATCTCCAGGCCTTGTCGGGCATTAATATCATTATCACAATATCCTCCACCTTGTCGGGTATCAATACATCATCATCATAATATCTCCGGCCTTACTGGGTATCAATATATCATCATAGGAGGTGGAAAAATCAATAGCATAAATAATTATAGAATCAAACTTCATGATTTCAAGTGTAATCAATAGTGTAAATTCCCATATAATCAATAAGCATGACTTCTAGCATTATTAACATCGTAATCTCTAATATCATCAATAAGAAGGATTCCTAGCATAATTATTAAGTGTGATCATAATCATGAGCAATAGCATTGTCAATGGATCAGATAATAGCCCAATCAATGGATTAATCAATAACATAATCATGGGCTTATTCTATCGCATATTTGACACGACTCGACCAGGGCCTTGTCGTGATAGGTATCTAAAGTCCAACAAGGACCGGAGACCACCCCCAACACCCCAAACCGTAGACCACCTTACACGCATGTTGGATAAATTTTAAATAAATAACAAGATAGCGTGCAATAGCTTAAGAAAGTTTTAATGCATATCTATAACCAACCACCGACGATCAGCTAAACGACCAACCGACACGGCCCAATAACCATAGTAGTCCAGACAAGCCTTTTAAACAATGAACCATACTAAATATCAATAAAGTATCAGGGCCTGCCCCCGACTATAGACAAAAATAGTATCAGTAGTCTATAACAAAAAAAAAAGAAACATAATCCTAAATTAGAGGCTTCTAAAGCATGGAAGCTCACCACTTTAAGTCAACTCTCGATCAATCCACGATCACTGAGTAAGAGAAGTAGAAGTATGGATAATTCCCACATCGCGTGGGGATACAAAATCTGAAGATGGTTAGCGGGGTAAAGGCTAGCATGTAACTCAGGGATAAAGATAAAATAATGTTGTTAAGTCAAATCATGTCAATTAATGCACAATAACCATATGGAAATACATATATACATATCATGCCGGGATAGGGAACAAGGTTTAACATGCACTTTAAAACCTTAACATGGATTGTGTAGCTTAATCATCATATAATAGAATCCACGAGCTATATGGACCCCAACTCTTACCCCCTCATCGGGCCCCAGTGCGTGTAGCCATACAAACTGGAGAATAATCCCATATATATGCACACTGGGGACTTGAACATCCCACCATATACTAAGGTGACTTAAGTACCTGATCATATAATGATTTACGGGGGACTCGAACTTCCCTAATCATGAAATAAGAATAAGAGGGACTTGAACCTCCCTGGTCACTTTGACCCTGCATCGTCAAACGCAGTTTCCAGTGTTGGTCACCGAACCTCCACTTTCACGACTCATCTACACAACCCTATTTATAGCCTAGTGAAAACATTTATCACACAATCTCATTCATCAACCATATTCCACATTAAGGAATACAATGTTGGTATCGTCATACCAACTACACTTACAAGGTAACAACAACATGCCAAAACAATTCCCATTATCTTGGAGAAAATAACTCCCTTTGTTCATTAATACAAGGCGGGGGACACCGACTCCCTTTGTTCATTAAATCATACCATCGTGTTTCAAATACCTCTTTATATTATGCAATAGTTCAAGACTAGTTCAATTTTATGAATTCCCACCTTTCTCATAACTCAAAACTAATTTCACGCTATGGGTTGGGGTCATAACTATTTCAAATGTCACAAGTTTGGGAAAAACACAATTCCCTCTATTTATCCATAATATCAATGCACCTACAAGTTTAAAACCATATTTAAAGCATGAATTATCATAATTAAATCACGGGAAAACATTGTTCAACAATAAGCATTCAAAACCCACAACCCTTGTTTTTAAAAACAAAATAATTCCATGTGAATCACACTTTAATACATATACTTTTTAACAAATTAACAATCAGGGAAGAGTCACATGCCTGAAATAGTAAGATGTACGGAGAGAAATCACCCTTGAAAGCCCTAATTGATCAACCTCTTGAAAACCCTAAGTGTTCTTGACCTTGAGGAATTTGAGAGTGTTAAGAAGTTACTTGATGTATTTATGAGGGCTAATGATACCCTAAAGGGGTTATAAGATGCGATTTTCAAGTTGGGCAAGAGGGAAAATATCTAGAATGCCCTTAACTTAAAAGCTGAAAAAGGTTTGATTTTTACTACGAGTCAACCCTTGACTCGTAGCCACGACTTACGACTCGTCACCACAATTCGTAACCAAGGCAGTACCACCAAGGAAACATACACTGCTAACCTTACGACTCAGTCATCGGAATCATAATAGGACCCTATGACTCATAGGCTCCAATTGTAGCTAATACAGAACCCAAATTGGGGTATATATTGGACATCCTATAATTACACCCAACGACTCATAACGTATCCTTACAACTCTTAGTGAGCCACTCGTACTCAGAGAAGAATCTAGCCACAAACTTCTTGGTTTGGTTACTACTCATAGGGCGAGTCGTAACCAGGGCAGTGAGCCTAAAGCTCAAGGAATTTTCAAGGACCAAAATCTGGGGTGTTTCAATATTCAATGTCTTATCATAGGATAATGAATAATCTAGTTATATAATCCATTAGCATTACTTCCAATGTCATCGTCACCATAACTATTAAGTACCAAGCTTCTCAATATGGAATCAATAAACTTTTCTAAGTATTCAAAAAGCGTATAAGGGTTTCAAGAGAGCTAATCATCAATCTTGACTTAAGGTGGGTCCAAGAGCCCCTTTTTATATCCTCGGAATATATTCTATGGCAAATTCTACTCAAGCACTTCAACTAAGTCCAAAGGAACTAAGGAAACCTTCATTAGTGTAGCTAACTAAGTCCAAACTCACCCTAAGCATGATTAACTAGAGTATTTTACTTTCTTTAGAGAAAACTAAGGCATTCTTACGCTAAACAAGAGCAATGAAGTCTAGCGCACTAAGGTTCAAGGCAACAAACTCCAACTCTACGAGTTTCAATATGGCCTAAACGGTCCAACTATCTCAAGTCTTGTATTTCATAAATACAATACCTAAACCTATTCCAAATCTAACACAATATCATAAGAATACTATGAGATAGATCAATCTAACAAGGAAACAACCTAGCCTATCTCGACGCCAAAGAAAGCTCAACGAACCGCTTAACATTTGGTTTTCCTTTACGAGAAGACTCCTCAAGATGCCAAGCTATCAAAAACATATTCTTCTCATAAATACAGGAACATCGATACCTATATTTCACCATTGTGCTTCGGGTTCAAAAATCACCTCAAAAACCCCATGTGGGCACCACTTACGAAATTTGCATTTCTGAAACCAACCCAACATAATATCAAGTGCAAGGAATTATTACCTTCAAGAATGGGTGAAAGCCAAGATATATTGGGGCTAAAATCAAGCCCTAAGTATTTTGGGGTTTTGAGCAAATAATCAAGAAATTTCACCAAGAAAAGGGTAAATTCTTACAAAAATCGGAAGATAATCGCGAAAATAGATATTACTCAAGCTTCCCAATCACCAACATGTTTTAATTTCAAGCTAACACACTATTTTGGGCTTTTGCTCTCAAGAGAATGGGTCAAGAATGAGCAAAATAAGGCAAATGGGGTCATTTTATACCCAGTGCAGGTACTCGAGAGTCGCTATCGCGACCCCAATGTGTGATCGCACTACTGGAAGACTACATAATTAATCGTGATTGTGACCCCTACTATAAAATTGCAGCACCGCAAGAATGGCCCAACGATGGCGATCACAGCTGCATCAGTTAACAGTTGAAGACTTGGAAATCTTCCAAGTCTCTGCCAAGGCCTCGAGATTCATCTGGAATCCTGTATACGCAAATAAACTATGTAAGCATACCAAATTCAATGTTTCAGATGCAATGGTGCACTCAAAATTTCTATCCAAAATCATTTAGACCAAATATGGGTCCCACACCCATATTTCTAATTTCTTAACTTTTTTATCAATAGCTTGAAATGAGCCCGGGTGCCTCGGGACCTGAACCAAAGGTCTACCTAGCCTTAAATCAATATTTTGGAGCTGCTGTGTAGTTAGAATTTGCATATGATATCATTCTACTGAAGTTTCCATTTGCTGGCTATTTAGAACCAGCAAAGACTTCAAAAATAGGGAAATGTCTCTAAAAGCCAAACGAATTGCTTGGTAACCGAACTGTTAGCTCCATCAAGTCATAACTAACTTGGGGTAGTTATAAAAAAGCTCTAATGGCCAAAATAAGTGGAAACATGGAAAATGACCTGAAGGGTCATTACAACACATCATCTACAATCAGAAAATGCCCCAATTGGTAGCCCATACTGTCTCTATTAACAATTATACAATATACACATATACAAAAATACAAGTACAAAAAAGAAGCACAAATAGATATGTATCACTTCAAGAACGAAAATACAACATAAAATGTATGAAATGCAATAAAGAGTATGATGATGATGATTATGATATTGATGTGATGCATGAAGTTGTTGTACAATCTCCATATACACCTACCGAGTTATGATTTGAAGGTAGGAACCACGGGTGGTTCATCAACCCATATACAATATAATATCCAACACCAATACAATATCCATAACTCCTCTTTGGCACATACATCTGTAGAGAATTTTTATAGATTTCATATTTTCTGTCAAAAAAAACTAGTATTTCCATGGTGGTACCAGTGTTTCATTAATGTATATAATATGAGGATGTAATGCTTACAACCAACCAACAAATATACCAACCATGTGAACTAAAATCAACTCAATATGCCAACCATCCATGAATTCAATATAGTCCATAAACCAATAGAGTAAGATATACAAAAAATATGCCATTTGATACAACACAAATACCAACATAGACATTTTCCACCAAAAAAAAAACAAATCATGTAATTACCCATCAATAACATCATATAAGACACCACATGGTCACAAACAACATATCCCCCACACGAGAACAAAACTATAATAAATCCATTTCCATGATTAGTTTCCACACCCATAACATGATTTTATATCAATATTAACTATCTAGCCCAGTTTGAAGAAAGTTAAGCCATAACCTACCTCAAATGTAAAAAAATAGTTCAAAAAGCCTTAAATACAGAGCTCTCTGCACGAACAGACTCGAAAGCAACTAAAGCACATAAATATAAAATTTATGCATCAAAAGAAAGCTAACGATACCCATATTGCCCATGATCAAAATAGACACTCAAAATAAGATTTTTTTTAAAAAATATAAAACCTGAATTCTAGGCCAAAAATATATTACCCATGATTAAAGGAATCTATAGAAGAAAACCCAAGTGAAAATGGGTTGAAATTGGGGTTTATATCGAAGAATTACTAATTTAGGCCTTTCGGGCCAAAATCCCCAAATTCCACTTTTGAATTCGAGTTTTAACAAGATCTAAATGACAAGAATCGAAGAAAAATAAGTGAAATAGGGATTTAGAGCTTACCTAATCTTGAAAGTGGAAGAAATATCACAAAAACTCAAAAAAAAACAAGCTCCAAGTGTCAAAAATGGTGAAAAATAGTGAAAAGGGGTTATAAATACCACCCAAGCATTGCTTAAGCGAACACTGGGTCACATAAACAACCACGTGTCACTTAAGTGATACCTGGCTTGGTTGAACAGGTCTCTTAAGCAGACTAAAGGTCTCTTAAGCAGACTAAAGGTCGCTTAAGTGACACTCGCTGGTGCAAGCCAGGTCGCTTAAGTGTTCAGATGGTCGCTTAAGTGGTTGCACCAGCTAAGTGGTGCATCAATTCCAAGTCTCCGCGGGCCCTCACAAGTCGTACCCTCCCAATATGATTGGTATCCACCACTCATATTCAATCCTCAACCCTTAGATCAAACACTATCAGTATATGAATCATTCAACCAAGTCGTAATCGCAGCATACTATCCATATCCATGACCTATATTCCTGGCAGAATAAAATTCCCGGGGAATTGAACATTGGTTACCATACAAGTCCCTGGTATGATTCGTACCTTGGCTTACGACTCATGGTAAGCCACTCGTACTCAGATCAAACCTAAGTAACCAAGTCTAAGATTAAGTTAAGAAACCAAATGAACCGTAACCACCGATATGACTCAAACCTCTAAGTCGTACCCATTCCAGTATCAAAAATCCATCCTACCAACCAACACTGGTCAGCATATGATCGAACCATATCATCTATACCCCATCATACTTCTCATACCCATGTGTCGTAGTGGGTCCAAAAATTAGAATTCGAGGAAATTTTCTAAGGATTAGGGTGTTTCATACTGGCAACTAGGATATGAGCTGTAAAATCCACTATATCCTTCCTCATACCACCCCACTAGTAATGTTGCCTCAAGTCATGATATATCTTAGTCACTCTCAGATGGATGGAATAATGAGACTCCTCCAAAATCAAACTAAACCAATCATCCACTCTCAGCACACAAACTCAAATTCCAATCCTCAAAACACCATCTGAATCAAGTGAGGCTTCTTTAGCCTCTCTACCTAACACCTTATCCCAAATAACTCTAAAAGAAACATCATCAAACTGATGAGCCCGAATCTGCTCCATCCAGGAGGACCTAGCCTCCACAAATGCCAAACCATACGCAGGTGTCAAAATATCAAGCCTAACCATTTGGTTAGCCAAAGACTTAACCTCCAAGGCCAAGGGCTACTTCTGGGTCAAAATATGCGCCAAGCTACCCATGCTAGTCAACTTTTGTCTCAAGGCTTCTGCAACTACATTAGCCTTTCCCGAATGAAAGAGAATAGTATGATCATAATTCTTAAGCAAATCAAGACAAAGACGCTGCCTCATATTAAGATCTCACTAGGTGAAGAAATACTGAAGACTACAATGATATGAGAAGATTTCACAATGAGCTCCATACAAGTAGTGCCTCCACAACTTCAAAGATAAAACAAATGCGCACAACTCCAAATCATAGGTATGGTAATTCTTCTTATAGGACTTCAACTGATGAGAAGCATACACAATCATCTTATCATCTTGCATCAACACAACACCTAACCGGACACCTGAGGTATCACAAAATATGATAAACCCCATACTCTCCTTGGGCAAAGTCAAGATAGAAGTTGAGGTCAACAAATCATTGAGCTTTTGGAAGCTTGCCTCACAAGCATCAGGGCACTGAAAGTAAATCTTCTTTTGAGTCAACTTACTCAAAGGAGCCACAATAGATAAAAAACCTTAACAAAGCACCGATAGTAACTTTCCAAACCAACAAAACTCCAAATCTCAGTGGGAGAAGTAGTCCTATCCCAATCACAAACCGCTGCAATCTTGGTCGAATCGACCATAATACCATCTTTTGTCACCACATGACCCAAGAAAGAAACAGACTCCAACGAAAACTCACACTTGCAAAACTTAGCATAAAATTGCTTATCCCTCAATCTAAGGAGAAAAATCTATAAATACTCCTCACGGCCAGCCTCACTCTTGGAATAAACCAAGATATCATCTATAAATACAGCAATAAAAGAGTTGAGATATGATCAAAATACCTAATTCATCAACTCTATGAACACGGTGTAAGCATTGGTCAGCTTAAAGGACATGACCAAGAACTCATAATGACCATCCCAAGTTTAAAAAGCAGTCTTAGGAATATCCAAATCTCTAATCCTCAATCGGTGATACTTGAATCTCTACAAATCTTTGAAAACACCAAAAGCGCCATAAAGATGATAGAATAAATTATCAATATGAGGAAGAGGATACTTATTCTTAATAGTCACCTTATTCAACTGTCGAGAATCAACACACATACATATAGACCCATCATGTTTTCTTCACAAACAAGACAGGTGCACCCCAAGGTGATAAACTAGGTTGGATAAATCTCTTATCCAAAAACTCATGCAATTGATCCTTTAATTCCTTTAACTCTGTTGGGGCCATCTTATAAGGTGGATATAAAAATAGGCTTGGCGACCAGCTCAACATAGATAGCAAAGTCAATATCATGATCCGGAGGTATACTAGGAAAATTCATAGGGAAAATATCCATGAACTCATGGACAATACAAACAAATTCCAAATGGGGTGGTAAAGCAACACTAGTATCACAGATATGATCCGAATAAGACAAACATCCCCTTTCAACAAAGAGACGAGCCTAAAGGAAAGATTTAACTCTCTTGGGATCTGAATGAAGCACATCTTTCCAAGCTATCCTCAGCATACCCGGTGAAGCTAAGGTCAGGGTCTTAACATAATAGTCTAGGACACTATGATAAGGAGCTAACCAATCCATAGCCTAAATGACATCAAGATCTACTATATCTCAGATAATCAGATCTATACAAATCTAAAGCCTAGCAAAGGTCACAATACAAGGTTGGTACACCCGATCCACCACTAAAGAATATCCTACAGGGTTAGATACACAGATAGGCATGGAAAGAGGCTCACTAGTAGAATTAAAACCCAAAGCAAAATATTCAGACACTAAGAGAAAGTTGACCTCAGATCAAATAACACAAATGCAAATATGAAACAAACATGGAAGATACATATGATAACAACATCAAAAGCCTCTACCTTTAGTCTGGCGGGTATGGCATAGTACTTTTCACGATCACCACCTTACTGAGTAGCCTTGTGACCACCACCACAGGCACCACTACATTTACCTTATGTATCTCTAGTAAAACCCCTACCTCTCACTGCTGATGTAGGAGTAGGACTGAAGACATATTGTCTTTGGCCAAATGGTAAACCTCATCACATACAAAGCAACCTCTATGACCCGACTCAATAGGGGGAGGTACGACAAAGATAGAACGACCATCCAAAACTATTGAACTAGAATACCCACTACCTAAATCCAATAAGGTTACCTACACGGGGCTGTTATGATACCACAGAAGCCTTTAGAGTCTCTACCTCAAGGAGTCAAACCTCTAAACTCACTTTAATGGCGCACCCTCTTGTCGCCTCCCTGTTATTCTCGAAGAATAGACTCAGTCATCTTAGCATGATCCACTATTCTCTAAAATGATTCCCTTGACACTACCATTTAGGTAGTAGCAAGCTGAAGCAAAACTTCCAACCCCTTCACGAACTTCTCAGACTCAATGAAAATACTAGCATAAGAATATCTAGACAAGGCATAAAAATATGCCTCATACTTTGCAATAGTTATGGATCCCAACTCTAGGTGATCATACTTATCTCTTATTTGATCCCTTAGACTATATGGACAAAACCCATCCAAAATGGCCTTAACAAATTGATTTCAAGTCATCTATGGAGAACCAAAAGGTTTGCAACTAACAAGTGACCTCCACCAATCCCTGGTTGTATCTCTCAATGCATAAGTAGTGTAAGCAACCCCATGCAACTTAAGCAATCCAAGATTATGCAACTTTTCCCTACAATGAATCAACAACTCACAGGCATCCTCGCCCACAACACCACTGAATCTAGAAAAAACCAAATGAGTGAATCTCTCAAAGATCTTTTGATCCCCAGAAAACATAATTATACTCATAATTAATTATAGGAGGCATAATGAATCTGGCTAGATAAGATCTCATCTGAGGAGGTAACATAAATGAAGGTTGAACTCCTAATCTCAGAATACCAAACTCAGATATCAGCACAGAAGGAGGAACAACACTCAAAGTCTGTGGAGTATAATAAGCATATGTCAGTACCACTGAAGGATCCACACTAAGAACCAAAGGAACACCATAGGCAGACTCTGGCATAAGTTGAGGTATAATACTCGAAGCGAGATGAACAGCAGGTGTACTCAAAAGAGCACCCTCTAAATGATTTAACAAATGAATCAACAACCCCTTCAAGACCAGGGTAAAAGAACTCTATGGAACTGGAGTAGGCCCCATATCTCCAACATGCTCAACCTAAGGCTCAGGGAAGATCCCCCTACTACAACCTTCGGAAGGTGTAAACCCTTGTTCCCATCCACTTCCTCAAACCCATCCATGGCTTATAACTCACCCTTTAGATTAATCTCTCTCCTCGAATAATAGCTCTACATACCTAACCTTGCAGGATCTAGTCCTTACTATCTAGACAAAAAAATTGAAACTCAGTTTATTGTTTTGATAGAAATTTTGACTTTTGAGAGAGTCTCCACTTAATTTTAAAAAGGAATTAAGAAACCTTTACAAGTTACTTTAAACGATCGAAAATAGACAAATTTTTTAAACTTGAAGATTCTGAGTAAGTGGTTCTTATTAACATTTTAGAAAGATTTTAGGCACCTAAAATGTCTGCTAACTTGCAGTTATCTGAACTGTTTGAAAATATCTTTTGACTAACTTCAAAAAGATTGATTTGTTCAAAAGTAATTGATTTTAGAAAACAATTTATGTAAAACAGATTTGGACGACTTAGTAGGGATTTTAACTAAGGCTAAACAAGTAAAATATAAATAAGCACATAAAAAGGGAAAGGGAGGAGGAAGTAAAAGACTTAGGCCCTTGGGCCTAAATCAATGAAACCTTCTCTAATCTAATTGGGTTTTCAATCTATTTTCACCTGCCCTAAGATAAATGTCAGTCCTCGACCCGTAACTTGTCCTAAACTATCTTTTTAGGCCCGTTGGCCCAAAATCTGCTACACCTATATTAAATTTACAACTTTGGCTTTGAGGCCCAAATGAATAAATAAGTAAATAAATAAATGACAAAAAATAAATAAAGCAATAATGAATAAATAAATAAATAAATAAATAAATAAATAAATAAATAAAGGAAAATAAAACTCTTCACCCACTTCAAAGATATAACTTTTAACTCATTCCTTCTTCTTTCGACTCCTTGCATCTGGTATACCATAAGATTGATGTTTGAACCTTCTTTGAGGCAGAATTGAGAAGATGGACCTCATTGGCCCATAGACAATGAAAAGGGGGCAGAAAGTCTGTTGTGGACTCAGGACAAATTCACATGTCACACAAAGAAAAATGATATCGAACTAATATATAATCTAAATATGGGCCATAAACATATTAATACTACGAAAAAGGTATTCTTCCATGAAAATAATGATAACCATGATAATAGTTGTAATAGAAGGAAACATGTTCTAACCAAAGAAACAAACACACATATAATGATTCACATCAAAATGATAGAAATAATAAAAATACAAAGTGAAAAGTTCATGATTTAACAATTTTATGTTGATGTACCACAAGCAGATTGAGTAATAGAAACGCTTGTGTGATCGAAAGGAAGTGATTCAATCTATCTCAACATAACAAGTTTAAATAGGATAGAAAAGTAACACAGTAACAGATTAGGCCCAAAAACTCCAAATTAATAACATATGCATCGATTCTAAAAATAAAATAACAATCTTTCAAGATAAACCTCGAGCCTTAGCCACCCTAGCCAATAACCGACACTAGAGAGTAATAAATTGAACACTAAATGGAATTCTAAAGAAAAAACTTTTTATCATTGATGAGACCAGAGAATAGTAGAAATGAATCAATCAACTTAAAAAAAAACATACACAGGGAACACAAAGAACTTGGGACCAAATTGGAGCCCAAACTAATACGAGACATAAGAAAAGACTCTTGAATGTATCAGTTGATCACCATAGGATAGGCTAAAGAAATTTATTTTACACTCGACTCTTCAAACATAACACATAAATGATAAAGAATTAGTATATATCAATGGGTCTCAAATATTAGCAGATTTTAGAGATGAAAACGTATCATAGCAAGAATGTGTCTTATTTCTCCAGTTTTAATTTTTGAGAAGAAACTATTTTCCTTTTTTAGCCATTGACATTCTAGCAGTATTAGGAACAGGGAAAAAACAACGGACACGCACGGACGCACAAAAGAGCCCGATTGAAATAGGAAGAAAGCTACAGTATTCCTACTACTTTTGTAAAACAGAAAAAAGAAAGACACTTTGCAGATTACAAATATGCTCAAATCAGCTTGTGTTTGGTCAATAAACAAACATATGGCTAGGGGGAAACAGTGAATCGATCAATGATAAAAATAAACGAATAGGCACATGAATCAACGGACAACAATTATGTAAATGAATTCAACAGAAAGCACCTACATATTTCTTACTATCAAATGAATACCCTTAATAAAACTAACCCATACACAAGATTATATTCAAATAAATTAGACCAAACTTGACCAGAAATTGAAAGCCACAGTATAATAATTAGGACAAGCAGAGGGATATCGCGACAATACAACTATTTCCACTTCATCATATTAAAATCCTACGGCCTTTGAGGCCTTCTAAAGCACACAATCCCAGCATAAAATATTATCAAAATGCTACTACGACCATACAATGACGAGACAAAAAAGAGAAGATAAAATCAAAACCAAATGGGAAGGAAGATTACCTATTTTGGAGCAGTAAAATGGAAAATGAGCTTTCGACAGAGTTTCCTCGCCATCACCAAAAGAGCTTCACAGTGACTCCAAAAACGTTAAAATATTCGACTCATTCGGAAATAAATGTTTACTAAAAAATATACTTGTTTCTTGAAAGTAGATTTTTCACCTTCAAGACTTCCCCTCTTTTGGCTCAAGGATGAGCTATTTATAGCAAAATAAGATGGAGAGTGGACTCTTGATCTACCGATGTGGTAATTTCCTCTTTAGGGGTAATTTTGGGAACTTTTTTGAGATATTATTTTTGAAATTGGAGATGATAGGATAAGGGGATAAGCTCTGTTGTATGAATTTATACTATTTAGTGCAAAATCAAATTTGTAATTTAGAATATTTGGTTTGGGGATTGATTTTGTTATTGGAAGGGTCAGGTCGTCGGGTCGAGTATTATTGGTCTGTGTGAGAGACGGATTTTTGGGTTCGCGGGGATTGATTCGGGTACGGGTTGAGTTGCTGAAGGTTTGGAAATGGTTGTTGATGGGTTTGAACGTTGGTGTCGATATTTGCTATATCTTGCGTACTGTTTTACTGAAGAGATATAACGTTTACTGGTGGTGGGATGGAGCGGTAGATATGTAGTTAGGCCACTGGGTTGTAGTTTAATTGTTGTTGGTCTGCAGGATATTGATTAATTTAGGCCTATTGGGCGGCTGGGCATAGGGATGATATTATTGTTAATGTTGTTATTTGGTTAATTGGGTATTTTGGGGATTTGGCTATTTCTATTTAAGTTTTGGCCAAATTGAAAATCAATTGGCCAATTGCATTGCAATTGTGGCCAATTTGATTTCAATTATGGCCAAATCTAATAGATTGGCTAAACTAAATCAAAAATTGAAATGAATTAATACCTCATTTAACCCTGAGCTTCTTGATTCGATAAAATAAAACAAATATTTTTTCAAATAAATTATTATTATTATTATTATGTTATATATTTATACTAAGTTATATTTAAATCAAGATTTTGATTATTTAAATTTATTTTCAAGATAAACTTTGATTAAAATCCAATATTCCGTAAAATAAATAATTAAGTAACAATATTATAATTTCATATAATTAAATACGATAATATATAATCTTTATATAAAATGGAAAAATTACCCGTACAAATACTTTGAAAAGATTTTTATTCGGATAAAATAAATGTTATAATTTTATTTAAAATCGAAGAAACTCAGGATTAAACTTAGTTGTGGAGAGAAAAAATTAGGTGTCAACAACTTCCCCCTCTCTTTGGCTAAGGTGGATGCAAGTAACCCTGGGCAAAGGGAGTTTGACATTCCTAATTTTGTCTGACTACAAATTCATTTTTGGAAGAGGTTGGTTTTCGCATGAGTTTTATAGAGTTATGGTCGGACCTCGATATCAGGTTTCCTATATGTCTCAGGTTACATGAGAATTCAGGCCACTTATAGTTCATAAAGCTTGATTCAAAGCACGATTTTCAAAAAATTTACCAACTATATCAGTTTTTAGAGTTTTTGACAAAATCGAAGAGCTAGAAAATAAAGGGATTTGGGGGAGGTTGGAATGCAGTTGAGTTTTCTACATAGATCCCAGCCTACATATCCCCGAGATTCAGGGAATCAGACTATTTGTAGTTCGACTCGATTGGTAGAAAAAATAGTCTCTTATTTTAGACGATCTTTGGCTCTAGATGAGTGACAAGTTGATCAAGTTGTGAAAAAAAGGCTTGTAACCTCTTAACCATGAGTGTGGGATCCATCACATCCATATACAAGAACTTAACTAGAAATAACTTCCAAAATTGTAGGTGCACTATCACTTTGATTTGAAAGAAAGAGAAGTTTACCCTCGGTATGAGTTTAGAAATATACCGAAGGTGATGCTAAAACTGAAATATCGCAAAAATTCCCACATGTCTTCTAAGAAGGGTGTGGTTGGATGGTGGTGGTGATCATCATTTAGCTCGCATCCAGAGAGTTTGATATCCCTCTCTAGACTATGTCCCATTTTGCTGCTAAGAAAGAGTTCCACGTTGTGTTTCATCCTATCTGGAGTCGTCCGCACCTGTGGTTTTGACTTGAGATTTTTATCCGTTCGGATTCTCTCGACAATGTCTTAAACAAAATTATTAGTGCTAAACATAATTCACGAGAGGTATCTAGTCTTTTACCATATCTCTATGTGGATTGTCGCTTGAAAAACAAAATCATCCCTTCGTGTACCTGTTTGGAAGGAAATAACTTACAACAACAGACACAACAACCCTCTTAGTTGTTTCATACTTATCTCATTTGTCGGTTGAATATGTCTTCAAAGTAGGGTGACCCTTTTGTACACCAATGATACTTTATGTAGAACGGTCCCTGTAATCGTGTAATCTTATGTTGATGTCGAAACCCTTTTGAGTCACCTATAATACTTGTGGAATGATAACCTTTCTGGTTATTGATAATAGTTCTTTGCATATGATCTCAGGTAAGTCTTGCACATCTTTTGTATCGATACGACTTATAGATTTTCCTCGAATTATCAATCTTTGGATAATCTTGTATATTATTTGATGTTGGATAAGAGGCGACTTACAGATATCCTTTGAATTACTAGCCTTTAGGTAATCCCATACATTAATCGACCTTGGATAAGAGATGGCTTATAGATATCCCTCCAATCTCTAGTTCTCAGGTATTCTTGCACATCATCCGACCTTGGATACAATATGGCTTATAGCTCTTAAATTGGTAGTCTTTGGGTAATCCTGCACATAATCGATCTTGGATATGTCGAGGCTTATAGAGAACCCTTGGATTTATCAATTTGATAATCTCACATATTCTCCGATAAGAATTTAGTTGCGACTTATGGATAACCTTCGAACTATCAATTTTTGCGTAACCTTGCACACTATCCGGTTAGGATGTTGTTGCAGCTTATGGATGACCTATGGGCTACCAACTCATAGGTAATCTTGCACACTATCCTATTTCAAATAATATGACTTATAATTGATCCTCCGATTGTCAATTTCAAGGAAATCACAGATGTCGTTCGCTTTTAGATAGTGACTTAAAGACGTGTCTTTTAATCATGTACTTTTGATACGTTCAGATGCTGATTCATAAAATGATGAGATATTTTCAACGTCAGCGTATGTTGTCTCGCATGTTAACGTATATTAGATACGGATAATATCCTCGATGTCAGTGTATGTTATCTCGCGTGTCAACAGATATTAGATGCTGATGATATCCTCGATGCCAGCATATGATATCTCGCCCGTCATCAGATATTTAATGCAGATGATACCTTCGACGCCAACGTATAATATCTCGTACATCATCAGATAATTAATACAGATGATACCCTTGACGCCAGCATATGATATCTCGCGCATCATCAGATATTTAATGCAGATGATACCCTCGACACCAGTGTATGATATCTCGCACGTCATTAGATATTTAATACAGATGATACCCTCAACACCAGTGTATGATATCTCGTGCGTCATCAGATATTTAATGCAGATGATACCCTCGATGCCAGCATATGATATCTCGCATGTCATCAGATATTTAATGCAGATGATACCCATGATGTCAATGTATGATATCTCGCGCGTCATTAGATATTTAATGCAGATGATACCCTCGACGCTAGCGTATGATATCTCATGCATCATTAGATATTTAATGTAGATGATACCCTCGATGACAGTATATGATATCTCGTGTGTCAATAGATATTGATGATGATAATATCCTCGACGCCAGCGTATGATATCTCGTGTGTCAATAGATATTGATGATGATGATATCCTCGACACCAGTGTATGATATCTCGCGTGTCAACAGCTATTAGATAATAATATCCTCGACGCCAGTATATGATATCTCGCATGTCAATAGATATTAGATGTTGATGATATCCTCGATGCCAGCATATAATATCTTGCATGTCAACAGATATTATTGATAATGATATCCTCGACACCAGCATATGATATCTCACGTGTCATTAGATATTTAATGTAGATGATACCCTCGACTCTAGCGTATGATATCTCACGTGTCATCAGATATTAGATGCTGATGATATCTTCGATGCCAGCGTATGATATCTCATGTGTTATTAGATATTTAATGCAGATGATACCATCGACGCCAGCGTATGATATCTCGTGCGTCATCAGATATTTGATGCAGATGATACCCTCGACGCCAGCGTATGATATCTCGCGCGTCATCAAATATTTGATACAGATGATATGCAATGGCCCTCTTGGAAATGAAGATAGTTTCGCCTGAATCTATTTGTCTGCGTTTCTGCTTTATATATGTACCTGTACCCAAGGTAGACAATTAGTAGACACAAAGTCGCTTTTATTAGCGACTATTTTTAGAACAATTCTAAATACAATATTTATAAAGAAGATAAGGTGCCTTTGTTTGTCCTTTATGGTCTTAAGAAATGAGATAGATAATTCAAAAGGTCTTTCATAAATGGGTATTAACCCGTCTTTGGGGCTACCTGGAAATACCATTCTTGAGCGTCATATTCTCTGATGTGGCTCCCAACTTGCTTGGGGATTTTTAAAAAAGACTCTCATTTTTGTGTATTGATCCCTGCATCTATCACTACTAGAAAACAGAAAATTTTCGACGGCCAGTTTAGTCGGAAAGTAATCGGAAAATAGGGCATTTTTCCAACTACTTTTCGACTAATTAGTGATAGTCAGAATATAGCTTGTCGGAAAATATTTTCTGACTGATCTAGTCAGAAATTTCCGACTATTATAGTCAGAAATTTTCGACTACTATAGTCGGAAACGTAGTCGGATATTTAATAAATATTTATTTAATAATTATAAATATTCTAACTACTGTAGTCGAAAATTTAATAAAGAATTATTTAATAATTTTAATTATTGCGACTACTGTAGTCGAAAAATTAATAAATAAATATTTAATAATTTTAATTATTCCGACTACTGTAGTCGAAAATTTAATAAATAAATATTTAATAATTATAATTCTTCCGACTATTGTGGTCGAAAATTTAATAAATAATTATTTAATAATATAATTATTCCGACTACTGTAGTCAGAAATTTAATAAATAAGTATTTAATAATTATAATTATTCTGACCATTGTAGCCGAAAATTTTATAAATAATTATTTAATAATTTTATTATTTAATAAATAATCAAATAATTATTATATTGCATTAGATCTTAAACAACATACTAATGTATTTTTCACAATTGGATCAAACACGACAAAAATTTATAAATACAACCACTTTAACCATTCAGAACAAATATCAAATCAAATAGTTTAAACATCTAAATGTCACAACAAAAAACAACAATAACTACAAGCTAATTATCATCAGATTTATTATCTTCCTCATCTTGAAATACTTGCGGCATGTGTTTCTTAACCAACTCCTCCAATTTATCAAATTTAGCAAACTTAGCATCGTTAGCACATTTCTGCGTCAATTCCACAATTTTCTTTTTCAGCGCTTCCATTTCTTCCATAGTTTGTAAAGTAGAATAGAAACTGGGAAACAGCGAAGGAGTACTCGAGGATTGGACAACCCCTGTCCCGTAGGTTTTACCTTTCTTTGGACCACCTACCACAGTTGTCCATATATTATTCAGCTCTTCAGGTAATGGTTGGACGATGGTACCATCCTCTGAAGTAGGTTGGGTTTGACGCCACTCTTCTATGCTTTTTTGAAATTCTTCCTAAAAGAAAAATTATTTGTCAGTATGTAAAAAAGCAAAGTTGAGTAATAATAAAACAATGTGAAAGTTATTATCTTACATATGCATTCTTGGCACGCGGTTCGACCCAATCTCCTCTTGTACCGTCCTTGTTTTTCTTCCAATGCGTATCTTTGTAGACATCAATAAAAGGGTGCCCTTCTCCCCCATTTTCATATTGCTGCAAAATTTTAGAAAAAGAGATAATGCAAGTACGAAGACAAGTTCGGGCAACATAGAGCAAAACATTTAAGACTAATAATAGATCGTAAATAATAGTTATATTCATGTATTACTATCCATGTATTACTAATAATAGACAAGTTCAAGTGTAACAAGTTTACAAACATGTGTGGTGTTATTGTCACTTAAGTACTTTGAAATATGGCAAAATGTTGTTTCTTATGCATATGAAGCAACTTGGCCAACAAAATTAGAAATTTTGACAACATTGAAATGTTAAAACTATCTAATCAACGCCTATCAAGGCCCAAACCACCATGAAGCAACTAGTTAATGCTTCACATTCAAGTTTCTTCAATACTTTCTTGTTAATACATTGATTGGTTGTATCATAGAAACAAATTACAACTGGAAAGAAAACATTACTTTACAATGGAAACAATGCAGTTTTTGCACTGGATTTACATCAGTTCCTTAAATGCTAAAGCAGAATGCAACATGAGTTACAGTAGTTCACATATTTCTACTTTAAACTTTAAAGGGCCTAAAAGCAAATGGATCATATCAGCAAATTACGACTGGAAAGAGAGCATACATCAGAATAGAAACCAGTATAGGTTTTGCACTAGCCTTCAATCAGTCGCTTAATTGTTATAACAGATTGCAGTTCACTAAAAGTATCACTTGTTACTTGGGAAGAAATATGTCATACAAAGAAAACTGATGGTTTAAATGCTAAAAACTGCAAATTATAGGATATAGCATCTGTTGTTAAGCTGTTATGGCAGTTGATAATGAATAAGGAATTAATTTGGATGAAATGGATATATGAGTTGTATATGAAAGAGCATAAGGATGTATGGACACATAAAGTACCTCTTGACTGTAGCTGGTACTGGAGGAAAATTTCCTCTCTCAAAGCTAAAATGCAGACATGGTATATTAGAAACAAAGATCAATTGCAAAGGAAAGGGATATATTCAGTTACTCGAAGCTATTTAGACTTGTTAGGACCACAAAAAAGGCTTCCGATTGCTGAACTCATCTGGACTGGAATGGCACAACCAAAACATAGAGTGATTGTTTGGCTTGCAACAAAAAAGAAGTTACTCACTAAAGCTAGAATTCAGAAACTAAACATCTCTCTATTATTGCTGATGATCATTATTGTGTGTGATAGTCAAGTGCAGAAAAATAACAAACCATTTTATTTTAACAACGTGATTGGTTTAAAAAGGTCAAGCAAGAAATAGAACAACGAACGGGCTTTACCATTCAGGTTGGGGAAGTAAGAAGAGTCTTACTAGCTATTAAAAAAATAAGAAGTCAAAAAATTATGAACAAGATCTTAGTTTGGCTGCTTGACCTCACTGTTCTTAGTTACATATCCAGTAAGGGTCTAACTTCCTACAGCATAAAGTTTACATTTTTTCAAGCCAATATCCATTTAAATGTTTATCCCAAAATGAGACTAGACTAAACACTTATAAAATATTTGTGTCTCTTTGTTATCTACATACCGCCTTGTTCATGTTTCGAAACTCCATCCTTGTTTCACTTCATGCTTATTCTTAGAGATTTCACCTGATACCAAGGGATATGAATATAACTATTACCATCTAACAACTATTATTTCCTTGATTCCTCTTTATAACAAGCTAATAGCTAAATTACCAGAACGCACTCATATTAGTAATTTGTTCAAACTTTCATTGTCTCCTTCTGCAAAAAGTTGTACCTACGTAAGAAAATCCGACTACTAACTACAATTTCATGCCGCTTATTAGATATGCCATCGGAATTCGTAGTTACTTCCTTTATAAAGTATTACTATCATAGATACAATCCACTTCCCATGAAGACTTATCACCACTTACCTAGAACTTAAACATATGAAATTTGCTGAGTATACTTCTAAAATGATTATTAAAAGGTGTAAGTAAAGGTTCATTTAGCATCATAATTATGAAGACCTGAGCAAGAAAAGAAGTAGCCAAACTTAACATCAATAATGCTAGTGAATCTAAACAGGCCACACACAGTTTCACTAGACTTCAATATGAACAACAACAAGAGCAACAAGATGTCAACAATGCTAGTGAATCGAAATAGGCCACACATGGCTTCACTAGACTTCAATATGAACAATAAGAGCAACAAGATGTCAACAATGCTAGTGAATCGAAATAGGCCACACACGGCTTCACTAGACTTCAAGATGAACAACAACAAGAAGATAACAATAATAGTGAATCGAAAGAGCCCCACACGTTTTCACTATATCACGGTATAGAACAGTGAACTAAATCGAACAAATTAGAAATTCAAGCTATTATTATCAGTTTTCGCCGATGTATAGAGAAACTCATCGAAACTCCAGTGTGCAACGAGCCACCCATTTGAGATGCTTTATTTACCTTTGCTCGTTCCCTCCTTGCCCTATATTTAGGAGTATCCTATTTTTTCAAGAATTGATCCCACATATTAGCATTCAGCCATCCAGGTTTTTCCAAGTGTTTTCGGGCTCATACAAGTGTTCTTTGATACGTTGAGCTGCTTTCAACCTGAAAATGCATTGTATTTCATTATCATGACAAGAATTCCATGCACACTTTGTCTGCAAAATAGTTTAAATATAAAGTCATGAAATGAGTTAACTGGTATGAAGGTAAATTCATCATTCATAGCATATTGAAATGGTAAATTCTTTGATTTTCATTATACCACAAACTGATTCCACATAAGCACTCTGATGTCGAATCGAATCTCGTTCCAACTACCCCACGGCTCCGTGTAAAATAGTTTAATTGCTTCTATAACCATATGTCCACCGGCATAAGCGGGAATGAACATGCAATAAAATTACATTAAATTATCTTAGCTTTCAAAAATTTTAAAAAATACAAAAAAACATAAGATTTACTTACCCATTATCATCAGGGGCGATCATTAGCCTCCCGTTTCCGTCATATTCTACTAACTCTTTAATTTTACAAATCTGGGAAGCAACTGCTATAGCATTAGACGCTGCAGCACTATCAATGGAGGGTGATGTCGATGTGTTGGGACCTCTAATTCTCAATTCAGAAAGGCTAGGTGTGGATGAGTTTGAAGGTACAGATGAAAAGCTACTATGCAGACTATTATGGGGAGAAGAGTGTTGGAACTGGTGGGGCGGTGGGGGCATAAAAATGTATTTGGTAGTGAAATAGTTGCCCTTGGAGGAGGAATAATATTTATAGTAGCTGTTTAAAGAGTTGTAGTAACAGGTGGTGGTGGTAGTGGTGGTGGTGGTGGTGGTGTATATTGACCTTCGGAAAAATTATCAAGTCCTTTCTTAGAAAGTACTATCTGCATTCACACAATAGGTAGGTTCAGTTATTAGTGGAGATTTCTCTTTTCCGTTTTCCACAGTAATAGAAATGTTATGAAATGATGCTAGAGGAAGAAGAGTAGAAAGAATGCAAATCCCCCGTTTGTACAAGTAAACACCCACAAGAAAAGGGTCAGATCCAAAATAACTGACATAATTATCCATCACAATACTTGCAACCGTTCACACCACAGAAGGGCGAAGAAGAAGAAGAAACATAGGGGTGTTACAATATGTCTACCTAATAGCACAAATAGTGACCATGTTAGAGTGAGACAAAAACACCAATGACCAAGTCTACAAGCAATGTTTTCGTAGAGAGCATGTTTTCGTAGACTCGAATCGAGAAAAGCATTTTTTAAGACAAGTTTGACTAGCAAAAAAATAAAAGCTAGAGTGAAAATACTACATAAAGTTGTTGAGGTACAAAAGAGAGAAGAACCAAGTAGCAAAGGGCATTAATAAATTAATACTGCATACGTACACCAATGTACGTATATGCAGCTCCAGCTAAGCAGAAATTAGGCAAATTTTAATATACAATTTCGTATGTAATTAGGCAACATTGATAAAGAAAACTTGGCCTCCAACACCACTGACCTCAAATAAAGTGTTGAGAGAAAAGCAACAGAATAGATGATCAAATACAACAAATTGCACAGCTTGGTCAAAGGCCAAGAGCTCCGAACGGTACAATGTGCAACTAAATTCGATGAAAGCAAGATACAGCCCACCATAAAATATGAACAAAATAACTGATTTAGTGGCCTAGATTTTACTACTTTTTCCTAAAAGCAATTACGACAGTTGAGCGGTTATCTTTGCATTGACGCTCACGGACTGCCTCTCGTACAATCCGGCAACTCACAAGTGCATATAACTAAAGTGATGGAGTTAGGGTAGAGATAAACCAACTTACCTCGAATCAGTGAGAAACATAGCCTTCACGGCATACACTGATCGTCGCCGTTACCAATACTTGCGAGAAACGGAGCCTTTCATCGCCGTTACCAACTTCTGAGAGAGAGGCGGAGAGAAGAGAGGCGAGAGAGAGAGATTTTGTGCCCTAGCTTTGAGAAAGAGAGAGGAAGTGAGAGAGAGTGAATTGGGAACATTGTGTTTTGTGTATATTAAATGTAAATTTCCGACTACTTCCGTCGGATAGAAAATTAATATTTTCAATTATTTATAAGATTTCCGACTACAATAGTCGGAAATATGTATAATTATTTATTTATATTTAAATTTTCCAACTACTTCAGTCGAAAATACATATTTAGTCATTAACTTACATAACTATTGAATATATTCGACCGCTTCAGTCGAAAATAAATATTTAATATTTTACTTAAATAATTATTTAATTTTCTTGTAAGGATCCGATTATATATATACTAACATATTTATATAATTATTTTTATTTTTGACTACAGCAGTCAGTAATATATATTTAATAATTTATGTCATTTATTTTTAAAATTCCGTATAAAGGAATATTATACATTTATTACTATATTTATTTAATTATTTACATTTACAACTATAATGGTCAGATATATATTTAATTAATTATTAATTTTATTTAGTTATTAGTATTTCCAACTACAGTAGTCGGAAATGTACATTTAATAATTTTTTAAATAATTATTTAATTATTTCTTAAGGGACCTGATTATATATTTAGTGTTATATTTATTTAATTTTGTAAATTTCCGACTACTATAGTCGGAAAAAATTTAAATATATTTAATTATTCAGTGGTCAGATATATACTTAATTATTTATTAATTTTATTTTGTTGTTAGTATTTCCGACTGCAGTAGTCGGAAATATATTTAATAATTTATTTAAATGATTATTTAATTTCCATATAAGGGACTGATTATATATTTAGTATTATATTTATTTAATTATTTATATTTACGACTAATGTAGTCGAAAATATATTAAATTAATTATTAATTTAATTATTTATTAGATTTTCCAACTATCGTAGTCGGAAACTTATATTTATTAATTTATTTAAATAATTATTTAATTTTTATATAACGGATTGATTATTAATTTAGTAATATATTTATTTAATTATTTACATTTTCGACTACAATGGACGGATATATATTTAATTAATTATTAATTTTATTTATTTATTAGTAGTTTCGACTATAGTAGTAGAAAAAATATATATTTTATAATTTATTTAAATAATTATGTAATTTTCATGAAGGAACTGATTATATATTTAATAATATATTTATTTAGTTATTTATGTTTCCGACTACAGTGGTCGGATATATACTTAATTAATTATTAATTATTTTTTCGACTACAGTAGTCGTAAATATATATTTAAAAAAAAATTAAATAATTATTTAATTTTCATATAAGGGACTGATTATATATTTATTTAATTATTTATATTTCTGACTACAGTAGTCTGATATATAATAAATTAATTATTACTTTAATTTATTTATTAGCATTTTCGACTACTGTAGTCGGAATATATATTTTTCAAAATTTGCCACCAAGTATTCTGACTGTTTTTGTCACAAATAAGTATTGAAAAAGTATTTTGTAAAAAGTAAAAAATAAAAAATAAAATTTCCGACTACTTATTTCAGTCGGAAATTTTCAGTCGAAAAAATACGAATTTCTGGTAGTGTATAAAAAATGATTAGTTGAGTGAAACTTGTCACGCCTCAACTCCTATTGGGGCGGACAGGCACCCATAGCCGTAAAGGCCCGAGAGAACCAACTCATAACCTTATACTTCTCATGCATGTAACTATGACAATCAAAGGTTCTAACCAACATGATATTATGTATCGATGAGAATAATTACATAGGCAAGCACAAACTTATATATACAACACTAGGTCGTTGGGGCCACCACGTTTAAAGAAAAATACTACCGTAACTTTACATTAGTCTACAAAGCCTCTAAAAGAAACATATACTTAGTTAGGTTCAGGACAAACCCCCGCCCTACTCTTAACCTTCTGCGCAATACCAAAATATATGGAACAGACTCGGAAAGCCCTGAATCAACCTGGAGCTCACCAATAGTCACCGAATAGCTGTGCTCCTACTAATGAGGTGTATGAACTGAAGTACATGTGCCTGCAGCATGAAATACAGGTCCCCCGTGAGGGACGTCAGTACAAAAATATGTACTGAGTATGCAAGGATGAAGGTAACAACACATGATACAAAAACTCAATAGAAATCAGATATAAGCAGTACTAGTAGACCACCTTTATATACACTTGTGAGAATACATAAATTAAGTTCCTTTCTTTATTTTTACCTTCTTACTTCATAATATTTGTAAGCCATCTATCATGCAAATGACCAGTTGATCAGTGGTAAATAGATAAATTAGGATCAGCCCATGCTAGGCTTACGCCCCTGAGCTGCCACCTACATATAAAGATTGGGATCGGCCCATGCTAGGCTTATGCACCTGAGATACCACCCACATATAAAGGTATCGAGAACGGTCCATGCTAGGCTTATGCCCCTAAGCTGTCACTAGTTTTTCAGATTTGTGTTGCTTAGTTAATTTAGCCTTTGAGATTGTTACTTTGGTGGTCATCACATTATGGTGCCTTGAAATAATAACCTGTCACTAAGAGACATGTAAATAGGCACTTAATGCAACAAAAATAAGGTAGGGAGCTGTTGGCACACAAAGGAAGTGTTTAGGAGCTTAAAATAACACATGGGTCTTAATTGTGTAAATGGAGAACTCCTGGAATTTTCAAATGAAGATAGATGTGCAGGTTTGATAATAAACATGTATTGAGGTGTTTTGATATGTTAGAGAGTGGGAACAAGGTCGTTGGCTTCATAGGATACAATACGCTTCTATTAGGTGTCACTTGTTACAGGACAACCTTAGAAACTTACTTGATGGAACCAATGTTCGATTTCATGCCAAAGAGTACCAAATAGAGTATGCCTTACATACCTGGTTATATAACTCCGAAACTAACCCGACTTCACTTTCCGCCTTTTAGATTACTTATCAACAATAGAATATATGGTAAACTAGTATTAGCAACCAACCAATATGTTTAGGCTACTTAACTTCACCAAAACAATAACCGGGCATTACACACGTAATCCATCAATCAAGGGCGTTATTTTAACCCTTTCCTCCTCCAATTACACCCACATACCAAACATGTCCTCATAAGATCACTAAAACCACATCATCTTCGTTACACCCTCCAACCAACACACAAAATAAATTAGACAGTAACAAATGCAATAATTAGTTTGGTGGTGTACCACCATACCTTTTTTCTATATTTCATTACAAACTAACCACACCTTTCTCCAACATCAACCTGGCAGCCCATAATACAAACACACAAAAGAGTCCGTAAACAACACCCCAATCATCCTTTAATAACAACCAAATATGTCCAATCCTCTACCAACATATGTATTTAGAAAAGGGACAAAAGTGGACAGCAAACATACCATGATTTCCTTGTTAGTTTAGCCTCTTAATTTGTATCTCTTCAATAGCTTAATACCTTAACACATACACCAAAAGAGAAAGAAAGAAATCCCTTAATAACTAAGAACAATGGACTGTCCAACTTATAGAGAGGACTGTCCAGAAATTAATCTTGAAGAACACATAGTTTCCTTAGTACAAGCTCATGAATTGCTCACTTACCTTTATCTTGTGAGGAGGTTCAATTCCAAGAATCCTTGTGGGAATATAGGGTTACATCATAGCCAAGATAGAACAAGAGAGAAAAACCTAGAAGCTGAAATTTTTGTCTAAGTTAAAAATGAGCAAAAATTGTTGATTTCAATCTATATAAAGGAGCTGCTCTTTGGCCGACTTTCTTGACCCTTTTTGGCCCATATTTTATCAAGTGAATGATGTATCTACTTTCCCAATATATTGGGATTTTATGGATCCAAATTTATTGGGCCTTAGCCACCCATTTTCCCTTCTTTTCTTCCCTTTAACTTAGGCCTTGGCAGATTTGAGTATTGGGCCTTTTTACCCATTTTATTTCTCTTCTATTCAATTTGAGCCCAAATGAGTACATTACATTAGTATAGGCCCAAATATTTTCCATAGCCATATGTCCATTAATTTGGTCCAAATAGTTCAAGTAGGCGGCTCACCTACTAGCTTAATTAAGTCAAGCAAGCATCTCAATATTTTGTTCCATTTTCAGCTCCTAATCCCTTTAATCTAACCTTAAACTTTTACACACTTGGTCACTTTAAACTTCAGATTCAAATACTAGCTTACGATCCCAAGTTTAAATAGTTGTATCGACGTTAACTTGGTCGCATCACATAAAAACGGCACGGGTAGCATATATAAAACTATCTATGCCATTAATACTTGCATAACAAACCTAACCTGTTACCTATCCTATAAGACCATACCAGGTTCTATATAATTAGAATAAGTACAAGCAAAATACGGGATCTTACATCCTTCCCCCCTTAGAAACATTCGTCCTTGAATGTTAGCATAACTGTCCAACCAAAATGATTTCAAGCCTACGGTTAATATCCCTATTACCACATAGTACCTATATATTTTACACTTACTTGTTATTGCTCCAATTCAGCATCTTGGACTTTTTCTTCATATTTGAACAAATGGGGGTACTTGTATTTCATCGCTTCTTTAGCTTCCCATGTGATCTCTTCTACTTACTGATTCTTCCAAAACACTTTTACAGAAGCTATTTTCTTATTCCTCAACTTCTTAACCTGTCGATCTAGAATAGCAATAGGTATTTCCTCATAGGTGAGATCTTCTGTAATTTGTACATCTTCAGTAGGGGTAATATGAGATGGATCTCCAATGCACTTTCGAAGCATTGAGACGTGAAATACCGGATGAACTGTTGAGAGCTCTTGGGATAGCTCTAATTCATAAGCGACTTGGCCAAACCTCTGAGTAATCTTATATGGGCCTATATAACGTGGACTTAGTTTTATTTTCTTACCAAATCTCATAACCCTCTTCATTGGTGACACCTTCAAGAATACCCAATCACCAATAGAAAACTCCAGCCCCCTTCTTCTAATATCTGCATATGACTTGTGTCGACTTTGGGTTATTTTTAGTCGTTGTTGGATCGCTTTAACCTTTTCCATAGCTTGATGAACCATATCTGGCTCGAACAAGGTAGTTTCACCCGCTTCAAACCATCCAATTGGTGATCTACACTTTCTTCCATACAAAGCCTCATATGGTGCCATTTTGATACTCGGATGATAGCTATTGTTATAGGCAAACTCGATAAGAGGTAGATGATCATCCCAACTACCTTTAAAGTCCAATACACAAGCTCGTAGCATATCTTTAAGTGTTTGAATGGTACGTTCTGCTTGTCCATCTGTTTGAGGGTAAAAAGTTGTACTTAGATTTACTTATGTCCCCAAATTTCTCTGAAAAGACTTCCAAAAATTTGTAGTAAATTGAGCTCCTCGATCCGATATAATAGAGATTGGAACTCCATGTAGTCGAACTATCTCCTTAATATATAATTTGGCATATTCTTCAACTGTGTAAGTGGTCCTAACCGGTAGAAAGTGCGCTGATTTGGTAATCCTATCAACGATCACCCATATGGAATCAAACCTTCGAGATGTACGAGGCAAACCAGTGATGAAATCCATGTTGATCATGTCGCACTTTCAGATTGTAAGATCTATACATTGCATATAACCGTCGGGCTTTTGGTGCTCTACTTTAACTCTTTGACAATTTGGATATTCGGCTATAAATTTTACAATGTTCTTCTTCATGTCACCCCACCAATACATCCTTTCAAATCATGGTACATTTTTGTTGACCCTGGATGGATAGAATACCTTGAACGATGTGCTTCTTTCATAATCCTCTTTCTTAGTCCATCTACATTCAGCACACACAATCTGTTTTAGCATCGAAGTACTCCTTCCTCAAATTCTTTTGTCATACCACATTGCACATTTTCATTAAGCTTTAATAGAAAGGGATCTACATATATCTTCTCTTTTACTTTAGCTACTAGGGAAGATTTTGCAGAATTATAAACAATAAGCCCTTCATCTGGAGTTTCAAGAAGGCGAACTCCCAAATTGGCTAGTTGGTACAAATCTTTAGTCATCCCTTGTCTTTCTATAGATGGTGTCATAGTCTTCCGACTTAATGCATCTGCTACCACATTTTCTTTCCCCTTATGATACAAGATATCAACGTCATAGTGTTTTAATATTTAAGTCATCTTAGATGCCTCAAATTTAGGTCCTTTTAATTAAAGATATACTGCAAACTCTTGTGGTCAGTGTATATGTCAACATGAATCCCGTACAGGTAGTGACGTCATATCTTTAAGGAAAATATAACCGTTGCTAGCTCCAGATCATGTGTTGGATAATTTTTCTCATGTGGCCACAATTGTCTCGAGGCATATTCTATGACTTTACTATGCTGCATCAATACACACCCTAAGCCAATTCTTGAAGCATCACAATACACTGCATACCCCTCTGTGCCTTCTGGAAGCACCAATACGGGTGTTGAAGTCAACTTATTCTTCAGATCATGAAAACTTCTTTCGCATGCATCATTCCATTGGAACTTGGATGCTTTGTGTGTTAGCTTTGTTAAAGGTGCAGAAATTGAATAAAATCCTTCAATAAACCTTCTATAATAACCTGCCAACCCAAGGAAACTACGAACCTCCGTAGGCGTTATAGGTTTTGGCCAGTTCTTCACGGCTTCTATCATTCGAGTATCAACCTTTATTCCTTCATCAGATACAATATGACCTAAGAATGCCATAAATTTTAACCAAAACTCACATTTAGAGAACTTTGGAAATAGCTTACGATCACGAAGAATCTGCAACACCTGTCATAAGTGATTGGCATAGTCCTCATTTGATCTCCAATAAACCAGAATATCATCTATAAAAACTATCACAAACACATCCAAGAATGGCTTGAACACCCTATTCATCAAATCCATAAAAACTGCAGGTGCATTAGTTAGCCCAAAGGACATAACTAGGAACTCGTAATGACTGTACCATGTTCGTAAAGCTGTCTTGGGTATGTCATTCTCTTTGACCCTCATTTAGTGGTAACCAGACCTTAAATCAATCTTCAAAAACCACTTGGCGCCTTGCAACTGATCAAATAAGTCATCAATTCTCGAAAGAGGATATTTATTCTTAATATTCACCTTGTTCAGTTGTCTATAGTCAATACACATTCTTAACAAGTCATCCTTCTTATGCACAAATAACACTGGTGCGCCCCAAGGGGACACACTAGGCCTTATGAATCCTTTTTCTTTCAAGTCTTTCAATTGCTCTTTCAACTCCCATAATTCTGTCGGGGCTATTCTATACGGAGGAATTGAGATTGGTTGAGTACCTGGAATCACATTGATACCAAACTCCACTTCTCATTATGGAGGCAAACCCGGAAGATCTTCAGGAAATACATCCAGAAATTCATTTACCACTGGAATAGTTTGAAGAGTTGGTGTCTTCGCATTTGTATCCTTCACTCTAACCAGATGACATATGTAACCCTTGGAAATTATCTTTTTCTCCTTAAAATAAGAAATAAATTTACCTCTTGGCACACCAATATTACCTCTCCATTCAAGGACTTCCTTCCTTGGAAAATAAAAACACACCCTCTTAGTTCGACAATCTACTGTGGCATAACAAGAAGCCAACCAATCCATACCCATTATAGCATCAAAATCTACCATTTCTAACTCAACCAGGTCATCCATTATATCGAAACTGAAAATAGTTATTATACAATTTCACACTCTCTTAGCTATAACAGATTCACCAATCGGTGTAAATACTTCAAGTGGCTTAACTAGCAATTCTGTTATTTTTTTTTAACTTTCCAGCAACCAATAGAGTGACATATGATAATGTAGAACCCATATCAACTAATGCATATACATCATGTGAAAAAATGGAAAATGTACTTGTAACCACATCTAGAGAAGCCTCTAAATTTTGTCGATCCACTAAAGCATATGTACGATTCTGAACTCCACTAAAGCTAGCTCCTCCTTTAGCACCTCTACCACGACCCATAGGCTGTACACCTCTACCTGAATAAGGCACCAATGATGATGATGCAACGGCTGATCTAGTAGGTTGTTTCATACCAACTATGCCCCTTTAAGGGTATTCTCTCATCATATGTCCTGACGTACCACACCAAAAGCAAGCATTTGTCCCGAACCGACACGCACCTAAATGAAGCTTTTCATATTGTTTACATGGATATTGAGGACACCTTAATTTTCTCATAATCCCTTGATCTTTATACCCCATTGTTCGTGAACTCTGACTCTCACTTCTTTGTCCAAACTGGTTGCCTTTAGACCCTTAAAATTGTGGTGGAGCACTAGCTACAGAATAAGAAGATAATGGCCTAGGTTATCTATTAGAAAACTGAGGCCTAAACTCTCCTTGGGATTTCATGAACTGCCTCGTAGAACTGGCCCTCTTGGAATATCCTTTTTCTAATTCTTGTGTTCTTCTTCTTTGCCTCTGATCCTCTATTTTTTGTGAAAAAGCTTGTATCCTTGCTATGTCCATGTCTTTGTTCAAAGCAGAAATAGTACAATATCTAACCAAATATGGATCCAACCTATCCACATATCGATGAACTCTATCATCCATAGTAGCTACAACATTAGGAGCATACCTAGATAAGGAGTTAAACCAGAGGTTGTACTTCCTCACGCTTATATTCCCTTGGCGAAGATTCAGGAACTGATCTGCATGGGCTTCTCGAATCTAAAATGGAAGGTAATGATCAAGAAATGCCTCTTTGAACTTTTTCCAAGTAGCTGAAGGTGCATCGATACCCCTAGATCGTTTCCAATCTCCATACCAAAATATAGCCTTCCCTTTGAATCTATATGCTGCTAGCTCAACAGTCTCTTTACCCGACACATGCATGACATCTAGAGCCCTTTGGATTTGATCAATAAATTCATGTGGGTCTTCATTAAGATCTGATCCGGTGAACGTGGGAGGATCCAATTTAAGAAAATCCTGCGTTCGTAGGCTAGCTTCCCTATATGCATCACTATAACCTGTAGTTGGAATGGCTTATCCTTGAGCTTTTCTAGCAACTATACGAGCCAACAATTGTACTGCATTTCTTAGATCTTGGTATGTAGCATTGGTAGGTGGTTCTGAGGATGCGGTTCTTCTCCTTCTTAGATCTTCTGGAGATGGAGGAGTAGAAGAAGTTTGGGACACAAACTCAGCTTGAGCCTCACTTTGATTAGCTCATCTAGGTGGTGATTTGCTGGTCCTTTCCCCGGCAGCCTCGTCTATACACTTACCTGTATTCCAACTCCTTCTTGTAACTGTCATCTTTACTATAATAAGAGAAAAAAAAATAGGTTCAATGGTTAAATATGACTTTACCTACAACATAGGCTCTATTGCACGATCTAAGATATGAAGAAAAAGAGACAACCCCTAAATGTCGTATAGCCTTCTATTAATAGATGTGGTGCACAACACACCCATAAAAAAAGACTCTATATAGACACGGCTTTGTAGACACCCTACGAAGACCTGCTCTGATACCACTTTTGTCATGCCTCAACAGCTATTAGGGTGGATAGGCACCCGTAGCCGTAAAGGCCTGAGAGAACCAATTCATAACCTTATACTTCTCATGCATGTAACTATGACAACCAAAGGTTCTAACCAACATGATATTATGTATCGATGAGAATAATTACATAGGCAAGCACAAACTTATATATACAACACTAGGTCATTGGGGCCACCACGTCTAAAAACAAACACTGTTGTAACTTTACATTAGTCTACAAAGCCTCTAAAAGAAACATATAGTTAGTTAGGGTTGGTACAAACCCCCGCCCTACTCTTAACCTTCTGCATAATACCAAAATATATAGAACAGACTCGGAAAGCCCCGAATCAACCTGGAGCTTACCAATAGTCACCAAATAGTTGTTCTCCTACTAATGATGTGTATGAACTGAAGTACCTGTGCCTGCAGCATGAAATTCAGGTCCCCCGTGAGGGACATCAGTACGGAAATATGTACTGAGTATGCAAGCCTGAAGGTAACAACACATGATACAAAAATTCAATAGAAATCAGATATAAGTAGTACTAGTAGACCACCTTTATATACACTTGTGAGAATACATACATTACGTTCCTTTCTTTATTTTTACCTTATTACTTCATAATATTTGTAAGCCATATATCATGTAAATGACCAGCTGATCAGTGGTAAATAGATAAATTAGGATCGGCTCATGCTAGGCCTACGCCCCTGAGCTGCCACCTACATATAAAGATTGGGATCGGCCCATGCTAGGCTTATGCACCTGAGATACCACCCACATATAAAGGTATCGAGAACGGTCCATGCTAGGCTTATGCCCCTAAGCTGTCACTAGTTTTTCAGATTTGTGTTGCTTAGTTAATTTAGCCTTTGAGATTGTTACTTTGGTGGTCATCACATTATGGTGCCTTGAAATAATAACCTATCACTAAGATACATGTAAATAGGCACTTAATGTAACAAAAATGAGGTAGGGAGCTGTTGGCACACAAATGAAGTGTTTAGGAGCTTAAAATAACACATAGGTCTAAATTGTGTAAATGGAGAACTCCTGAAATTTTCAAATGAAGATAGATCTGCAGGTTAGATAATAAACATGTATTGAGGAGTTTTGATATGTTAGAGAGTGGGAACAAGGTCGTTGGCTTCATAGGATACAATACACTGCTATTAGGTGTCACTTGTTACAGGACAACCTTGGAAACTTACTTGATGGAACCAATGTTCGATTTCATGCCAAAGAGTACCAAATAGAGTATGCCTTACATACCTGATTATATAACTCCAAAAATAACCCGACTTGACCTCCCGCCTTTTATATTACTTATCAACAATAGAATATATGGTAAATTAGTATTAGCAACCAACCAATATGTTTAAGCTACTTAACTTCACCAAAATAGTAACCGAACAGTACACACGTAATCCATCAATCAAGGGTGTTATTTTAACCCTTTCCTCCTCCAATTACACCCACATACCACACATGTCCTCATAAGATCACAAAAACCACATCATCTTCGTTACATCCTCCAACTAACACACAAAATAAGTTGGGCAGTAATAAATGCAACAATTAGTTCGATGGTGTACCACCACACCTTTCTTCTATATTTCGTTACAAACTAACCACACCTTTCTCCAACATCAACCTGGCAGCCCATAAAATAAACACACAAAAAAGTCCGCAAACAACACCCCAATCATCCTTTAATAACAACCAAATATGTGCAATCTTCTACCAACACATGTATATAGAAAAGGGACAAAAGTGGACAGCAAACATACATTGATTTCCTTGTTAGTTTAGCCTCTTAATTTGTATCTCTTCAATACCTTAATCCCTTCACACATACACCAAAAGAGAAAGAAAGAAATCCCTTAATAACTAAGAACAATGGACTGTCCAACTTATAGAGAGGGTTGTCCAGAAATTAATCTTGAAGAACACATAGTTTCCTTAGTACAAGCTCATGAATTGCTCACTTACCTTTATCTTGGGAGGAGGGTCAATTCCAAGAACCCTTGTGGGAATTTAGGGTTACATCATAGCCAAGAGAGAATAAGAGAGAAAAACCTAGAAGCTGAAATTTTTGTCTAAGTTAAAAATGAGCAAAAATTACTGATTTCAATCTATATAAAGGAGCTGCTCTTTGGACGAATTTCTTGACCCGTTTTGGCCCATATTTTATAAAGTGAATGATGTATTTACTTTCCCAATATATTGGGCTTTTGTGGATCCAAAGTACCTTAGCCGCCCATTTTCCCTTCTTTTCTTCTCTTTAACTTGGGCCTTGGCAGATTTGAGTATTGGGCCTTTTTACCCATTTTATTTCTCTTCTATTCAATTTGAGCCCAAATGAGTACATTACATTAGTATAGGCCCAAATATTGTCCATAGTCATATGTCCATTAATTTGGTTCAAATAGTTCAAGTAGGTGACTCACCTACTAGCTTAACTAAGTCAAGCAAGCACCTCAATATTTTGTTCTATTTTCAGCTCCTAATCCCTTTAATCTAACCTTAAATTTATAAACACTTGGTCACTTTAAACTTCAAATTCAAATACTAGCTTACGATCCCAAGTTTAAATAGTTGTATCGACGTTAACTTGGTCGCATCACATAAAAACTACACGGGCAAAATATATAATTCTATCTATGCCATTAATACTTACATAACAAACCTCACCCATTACCTATCATATAAGACCATACCAGGTTCCATATAATTAGAATAAGTACAAGCAAAATACAGGATGTTACAAACTACACTGTGTTGACCTCCTTCGCTCCTTGGTTTGCTCCTCGCCATCTTTCGGGTGCTTCATTATGTTGGTACCTCCACCCCGGCTCCTTGCTCCAATAGACGTTTAGGAAATCACTAAGTAAAATATTTGTATAGATTTTTTAAAGTAGTCTTAATTTTAGAAAATAGTTTCAAAAGTTTCTAAAAAGCTTTAGAAAATCTCCGCTATTTATGTCATGTACTAGCTCAACAAATTCCTTCCTATTGGTTTTGACTATATCCGACGAAGTATTTCTAAAACTCATCATCATTGTTGGAGGGTTCTTCAAATAGTTCTGTCAAAGCTGGAAATTAATTCTACCTAGACTTTGTCGCAACTGGTGACTACAAAAGTTTGACTTTGACCTCTGATGCTGGGAAATTTGAAATATATTCCAATATATTAGTGGAAATTTTGAGGACCTCCTCAAAATTTTTGCCCCAGTTTAAAGTTGTTTGAGATGATATCAGCCCATGAGGATCCAAAGTCTTTGTTAGTCTTTTTTCCTCTTTGTTTTTGTAAGTTGATCTTCCTTTTGTGAATTTTCGAGATTCCTTCTCAGAAATTTTGCCTTATTTTTCATTTCCTAGGATTATATGACTAAGCCGTTGGGGAGCCTACATATCCCGTTGAAGCAGAAATCAGGTCAAATATAGTTCAGGACTACGCTAAGGATATATAGAAAAATCTAATGGGTTAATCGAAGCCGATATAGGCCGCCTACTTATCCCTTTGGGAATTCATGTCATCAAGTAGTTCATACATGAAAGAAAAGGATAAATTTTCCTAAGGGGTTGACCGAAGCCGACATAGGTGGCCTATGTATCCCTTTCTTGAGAATTCAGGTCAAACGTAGTTCGTACATAAAAGGACGGGGTTCTAGGCAATTACACATCATAAAATAGATACTATCATAAAGACGATTACAAATAAGCCAAGGAAACAAAAACTAAAACATCTTTCAAACACAGTATCTCTTTACCACATCAGAATTGATTGGTTTGGACCAATCTTGACCATTAATCTCAGGTAGGATTAGGGCTCCTCCAGGTTGGGCTTCTTTTAGTTTTCAAATTCCTCTATATCTTCCACTAACTGCTTCTCATCACCTTTTCTATTCATCGTTTGTCCCCTTGCTTTATTCGTCTAACCCTTGACGTGACATGACATTGGCAAGTTTTAAATTACCCTTTTGAAACAAAACAAGTTAGATGATAACAAGATAATAAAATATAATAATATAATCATATTTCAAAAATAAATTCTTAAATGAAGGGAGGCCTTTTGAAAAATAAATAAAAACTATGGCTCATGACCTGCACAAATGCGGGCCCATGCTTTTATGAAAGCTATAAACACAAAATGAAAATTTGAGACATAAAAAGGTGGATCACGGGGCCTCCTCCAGATTATCACCAATTTTTGAAAACTACTAGTAATTTTCTTTTCATCTATCATAATGGTCGATAAGTTATGAATGGAGTGGAGGTCCAATTTTACAAAGCCTCTCCTAATGCAACCTTCTTCATCCCACTAGACTTTGGGAAATCTTCTGGTACAACATTGCATCCCTCAAACAAATTTCCTATCCCATCCCCAAGAATATTATCATTTGACATCTCACACATGGGAAATGACTGGTACAGGAGCGGCAATGTCCTAGGCAGACTCGTATTTGACTTATCCTCAATATTATCCTCCTTTGTTGGTTGGTATCCTAACCCATACTTAGATATTTTTTATGGGACCATAATGGGCTCAATGATTACCTCCAAATTCTTACTCAAGACACTCAAAGCAGCCACGAATTTCTCTATCTTTTCTACTTTTTTTGTTTTTTTGGGATTTTGCGAATCCACCTTAGTAATAGTTTTGCTAGATACCCATTCTCCTGTTATTTCGATCATGCTAATCGTGGCTTCCTTGTAATTAGGAAATGAATTACTGTTGATATTTGGTGCTGGTGACTGAAGCGTGATGACCTTCTGATCAATCAGATCTTGAATCTTTGCTTTAAGCTAACGCAATCCTCGGTGTTGTGCCCCGCCGCTCCTGAATGATAAGAAAAGTTTTGATCGACATGATAAAATCGGGAGTTGGGATTGATAAGCTTTGGATGGATAGGTTGTAAGTGACCGGCATCCTTCAATCTCCCAAAGAGTTGGGTGCGACTTTTGGCCAGCGGCGTAAAGTTTTGGGGAGGTCTTTTTTTGAGGTTTGAAGGTTGAGGGTTGTACTGATTTTGATTAGCGGGAGGAGGTACTTGATGATAGTTTGGAGGCGCTTGGATGTTTATTTGTTTGATTAGAAGAGTAGCTTGAACATGAGACTGATAATTTGGCTGCGAAACTTGGTACTGGGGTAAAATATTTTAAAGCGAAGCTTGGGATTGGGATTGGGCATAGAATACAGGCTAAAAATTTGATGATAGAGGTGAGGAAAGAATATTCCTCCATTTGAATTTCTTCTTTAATTGATCCACAAAATTAGTAGAGACCGTAATCACATCCTTTTTTTTCTTCTTTGGAAACATGGAAGACCCAGATGATGTCGGGGTTTAGATAATTTTTCCTGTTTGAATGCCTTCCTCTAGCGATTCCTCAATTTTTACCAAATCTGCAAAAGTTTCCCTAACTGTAGATACCATCCTAGTGTAAAATTCTCCCTCCTGAGTGCGAGAGAAAATTGATACCATTTCCTCCTCATACATGGGAGGTTGTATTTTGGCAACTTTCTTCCTCCAACGAAGGCATAGTCTCAAAAACACTCATCCTTATTTTTTCTTGATCTGGTCTAATGAGTATCAGTCAGGGACTATTTTGATGTTAAATGCAAACCTATCAAGGAAACCTTTAGCTGATGCCCTCCAACTAGTCCATTTTTTCAGTTCTTGAGACGTGAACCAATCTAAGGCTTCGGCGCTTAAGCTCCAGCTGAACAGGCGCATCAATAATGCCTCATTTTTTCCTGCCCCCACAATTTGATCACAATACCTTCTCAGATGGGCCATTGGATTTCCAGTACTGTCGAACACTTCAAATTTAGGGACCTTGTATCCTTCTGGTATATATACTCCAGGGTGAACACATAAATCATCGTACCCTAGACCATCATTATTCCCCGCCCCATGATATTCCTTGATCCTCATAATCTCTTAATTCATAGACAGCAACTTCATTTCATGCTCGGTCCTCCACTCTTTTCATTCTTCTCATAATGGTCTGTCTCGGGATTAGGAAAAGAATTGTAGATGTAAGGGGATATGATGACATGATGAGGATTTGGAAGGGTATCTTGACTTTGAGGATGAGAGGAGGTTAGTTGGTAGGTGGGGAGCACATTTTGGAAATTGGAAAAGTTTTATAGAATTTGAGAGTAGTTTGGTGGTATCTAAAACAGATTTTGCGAATTTAAAAATTAATTTTGTGGATTCAGAGATGGATTTGGAAGATTTGGTGGATTTGGGGATGGATTTTGCATATTTGGGAATGGATTTTGTAGATTTGGAAGAAAATTTTGTGAATTTGAAAGCGGGTTTTGTGGATTTGAAAATGGGTTCTGGGAATTTGGGAATGAATTTCGTGGATTTGGAAGCGAGTTTTGTGGGTTTGAAAATGGGTTCTGGGGATTTGGGAATGAAATTTGTGGATTTGGAGATAGATTTTGTGGGGTTAGTGATGGATTTTGTGGAGGATAAGCATCTGGGTTATTTTCTCGATTGGTGTTTTGGACGAGTTGAGGAGCAGAGACAGACGGTATATTATTTGGATAATCCTCGAGAATAGGCGTACTGAGGGGAGGGATCTGGAGTGGAGTCCTGTGTCCTCCTGAAGTGGGAGCATTGACGGTGATGGCCAGATTAGCCAAATCTTGAGTACGGTTCATCTCCTCCTGAAGCATTTCAAATTTTCTTGCGAGTTCAGCAATCATCTCATTTTGTTCCGCTATCACATTATCCCTAATGGCCAATGTACTTTCCTCATCACTTCCAATCATGTTTGAATAATGGTTAGGGGATGGTATCTTATGCGCTTTTGATCGGGTGAAGTAAGGATGTTCTACCAGCTTATTTCAACACGGAGTAGTTTTCTGTTATCTGTAAAGTAAAATAACTCAAAAGCAGATGTGTTAGTTCCCATATGTGATAAGTAATGCAAGATATTTGACAAGAAGTAACGACATAGAGTTGTTTGCATCATTGCCAAACTGATCCATGGGAGTATAGTGGATAAATTTGTCTTTGATTCAAATAAACGCAAATAAAAACATAAGACAATTATATCACATAATAAGCGCATATCCTAGTTGGGTGACCCTTTTGAGCCAAGGGTTGGCCTAAGGTATTTGAAGGAAGTATATGCTTTTTAAAACCAATCTATTATCCCCCCAAAACCTTCATAGGTGTACATAAATGGAATAAATGCCTACAAAAGTTGCACAAAAGGGATACAATCTTTAGGGAAAGGAAAAATAACAAGAAAAAAGAATAACATCCCGCGCAGGGGATAGGAAATACTAGTTCCTAAATGCTCTTTTGTCGGCCTTCGCTCTCTTAGATTTGTCCATTTCTTGTCATTGGCGATATCCGTTGATGATCAACCAATTTTCGTATAACTATGCCTTAGATGCAACCGCCCAAATCAATCAATTTCTTGCTTGACTTGCTTCGATTCCTCTCTCAATTGGTGTATGATTGAGGCATCCTTACACGAAAGTAAGCAAGTTTTTTCCAGACTCCCAAACGATAATGGATTGGATTGAATAAATGTATATTTCTTCAACACATAAATATGATTCATCTGTAATTGACTCGGAGTTAATAGACGCAGGACAAGTTTTCTAATGGGCCCCATACCCCCTCGAGTATTGGGTCATCCTAGGCTCATGCCTAAAATAGGGTTTTGGTTTAGCTCTATCCTGGGTGTCAAGAGTGGGTTTGAACCAGGTTACTAAGCGGACGACTTGGGTTTGAAAATACGAACAACCATCAGACGACTCACGTGCTAATAAACCGTCATATTTCCAACACTTTATTTGGAGTTGAACAATAGGAGCCAGGACATCCACGAAACCCCAAAATAATTTAATAAATTAATGCAGGATCATGCTATGAGATGTAATAATTAAATACCGCAAAATTAAAATATATAAACACGTAAATAGTTAATCAAAAGACGAAATCAAACATTTGGTTAGAACCTAGTTAAATATCCCCAGCAGAGTTGTCATTTCTGTTTTGATAGAAATTGACTTTTGAGAGAGTCCCCACTTAATTTTGAAAAGGAATTAAGAAACCTTTACTAGTTACTTTAAACGATCCAAAATAGACAAATCATTTAAACTCGAAGATTCTGAGTAAGCGGTTCCTATTAATGTTTTAGGAAGGTTTTAGGCACCTAAAACGTACGCTAACTTGCGGTTATCTGGACTGTTTGAAAACATCTTTTGACTAACTTCAAAAAGATTGCTTTGTTGAAAAGTGATTGATTTTAGAAAACAATTTGTGTAAAACAGATTTGGACGACTTAGTAGGAATTTTAACTAAGGCTAAACAAGTAAAATGCAAATAAGAACATAAAAGGGAAAGGGGGAGGAAGTAAAAGACTTAGGCCATTGGGCCTAAATCAAAGAAACCTGCCCTAATCTAATTAGGCTTTCGACTCATTTTCACCTGTCCTAATCTAAATGTCAGGCCTTGGCCCGTAACCTGTCCTAAACTATCTTTTTAGGCCCGTTGGCCAAAAATTTACTCCACCTGTATTAAATTTACAACTTTGACTTTGAGGCCCAAATGAATAAATAAGTAAATAAATAAATGACTAAAAATAAATAAAGCAATAATGAATAAATAAATAAAGAAAGAAAAATAAAACTCTTCAGCCACTTCAAAGATAGGACTTTAACTCATTCCTTCTTCTTTCGACTCCTTGCATCCAGTATGCCATCCAGTATGCCATAAGATTGATGTTTGAACCTTCTTTGAGACAGAATTGAGAAAATGGACCTCATTGGCCCATAGACAATGCAAAAGAGGGGAAAAGTCCGTTGTGGACTCAGGACAAATTCACATGTCATACAGAGAAAAATGATATCGAATTAATACATAATCTGAGTATGGGCCATTAACACATTAATACTACGAAAAATGCATTCTTGCATGAAAATAATGATAACCATGATAATAATAGTAATAGAAGGAAACATGTTCTAACCAAAGAAACAAACACACACATAATGATTCACGAACTCGAAATGATAGAAATAATAAAAAGACAAAGTGAAAAGTTCATGAATCAATCAACTAAAAAAAACTTACACAGGGAACACAAAGAACTTGAGACCAAATTGGAGCCCAAACTAATATGAGACATAAGAAAAGATGCTTGAACGCATCAGTTGATCACCATAGGATGGACTAAAGAAATCTCTTTTACACTCGACTCTTCAAACATAACACATAAATGACAAAGAATCAATATTTATCAATGGGTCTCGAATATTAGCAGATTTTAGAGATGAAAACGTATCATAGCAAAAATGTGTCTTATTTCTCTAGTTTTAATTTTTGAGAAGAAACTATTTCCCTTTTTTGAGCCATTGACATTCTAGCAGTATTAGGAACTGGGAAAAATCAACGGACATGCACGGACGCGCAGGAGAGCCCGGTTGAAATAGGAAGAAAGCTACATTATTCCTACTACTTCCGCAAAATAGAAAAAAGAAAGACACTTTGCAGATTACAAATATGGTCAAATCAGCTTGTGTTTGGTCAATAAACAAACATATGGCTAGGGAAAAATAGCGAATCGATCAATGATCGAAATAAATGAATAGGCACACGAATCAATGCACAACAATTATGTAAATGAATTCAATAGAGACCACATGTATATTTCTTACTATCAAATGAATACCCTTAACAAAACTAACCCATATAAAAGATTATATTCAAATAAATCAGACCAAACTTGAGCAGAAATTGAAAGCCACAGAATAACAATTAGGACGGGCAGATGGATATCGCGATAATACAACTATTTCCACTTCATCGCATTAAAATCCTATGGCCTTTGAGGCCTTCTACAGCATACAATCCCAGCGTACAATATTATCAAGATGCTACTACGACCATAGAATGACGAGACAAAAAAGAGAAGATAAAATCGAAACCAAATGGGAAAGAAGATCACCTATTTTGGAGAAGTAAAATGGAACAACGAGCTTTCGACGGAGTTTCCTCGCCACCATCAGAAAAGCTTCACAGCGACTCCGGAAACGTCAAAATAGTCGACTCCTTCGGGAATAAATTTTTACTAAGAAAATACATTTGTTGCTTTCAATAGATTTTTCCTCCTTCAAGACCTCTCTTATTTTGGCTCAAGGATGAGCTATTTATAGCAAAACAAGATGGTGAGTGGAGTCTTGATCCTCCGATGTGGTAATTTCCTCTTTAGGGATAATTTTGGGAACTTTTTGGAGAGATTATTTTTGAAATTTGAGATGATAGGATAAGGGAATGAGTTGTGTTGTGCGAATTTATACTATCTAGTACAAAATATGAATTTGAAATTTGGAATATTCGATTTGAGGATTGATTTGGCTGTTGCTGTTATTGGAAGGGTCGGGTTGTCGGGTCGCGTATTATTGGTCGGTGTGAGAGACGATTTTTCGGGTTCACCGGGATTGATTCGGGTACGGGTCAGGTTGCTGGAGGTTTGGAAATTGTTGTTGATGGGGTTGAACGCTGGTGTCGATATTTGCTATATCTTGCGTACTGTTTTGATGATGGAGATATAAGGTTTACTGGTGGTGGGCCGGAGCGATAGATGTGTATTTGGGCTACTGGGTTGTAGTTTAATTGTTGTTGGGCTGCAGGATATTGATTAATTTGTGCCTATTGGGTGGCTGGGCATTGGGCTGATATTATTGTTAATGTTGTTATTTGGTTAATTGGGTAATTTGGGGATTTGGCCATTTCTATTTAAGTTTTGGACAAATTGAAAATTAATTGGCCAATTGCATCGCAATTGTGGCCAATTTGATTTCAATTATGGCCAAATCTATTAGATTGGCTAAACTAAATCAAAAATCGAAATGAATTAATACCTCATTTAACTCTGAGCTTCTTGATTCGATAAAATAAAACAAATGTTTTTCTGAGTAAATTATTATTATTATTATTATTATTAATATATATATATATATATATATATTTATCCTAAGTTATATTTAAATTAAATCAAGATTTTGATTATTTGAATTTATTTTCAAGATAAACTTTGATTAAAATCCAATAATCCGTAAAATAAATATTTAAGTAACAATATTATAATTTCATATAATTAAATACGATAATATATAATCGTTACTTAAAATGGCAAAATTACCCGTACAAATACTTTGAAAAGCTTTTTATTCAGATAAAATAAATGTTATAATTTTATTTAAAATCGAAGAAACTAAGGATTAAACTTAGTTGTGGAGGGCAAAAATTAGGTGTGAATATTTATAATACACGGTATTGAAAAATCAGCACGATATATAATGAAATAAGGGAAGATTCCTAAAGATGTCTTATAGCCTCTCGAAGATAGATACAAATGGCTATATACTGATCTATGAGACTCTACTAGAAATCATGTTCTTACACTAATGAGACCAATGAACCTGGCTGTTTGATACAAAGTTGTCATGATTAAAAAACAAAGCATCATGATGGCATTTGTCACGATAAGCCTTGACAAGTAATCCTATCAACCAAACTGATATGAAAAGGGGAAAAACACCAATAACCAAGGTAAGGCTTCTAGAGTGAAGCCAAACCACATATATACAATAATAGTAGAAAAATACATAACATAGATACCATAAATCTCCCAAAATTTCATATCACAGTGTCAGAACCAGCTAAGTACATCTCAAAATCAAAATATACAAACTTATAGTACAAAAAAAAACAAAATTTGTCTCTAAATACAAAAACAATACATTAACTAGATAAGAAGAAGTGGTAGATCAACTCCGAAAGCATAGATCAATCTCTACCTCAAAAATACTCCAAGCACCGCTCGAATTAGCTACCGCGTGGCACACTCGTACCTGGATCTGCATCGAAAGGGCACAATAGGGAATGAGTACAGTCTATTTGTACTTAGTAGGTATCATAGACCGATAAAAAGTAGAAAATAGAGCATATAAAATATACACAAATAGGCACGCCACCTATAATTAGAAAATGTCCCAAATGGTAGCCCACACCGTCTCCACTAATAGTTTTACAATATACAAATATACCAAAATACAAGTACAATAAAGAAGCACAAATAGATAGATATCACATAGATAATAAAAATACAACACAGAATGTACACAGTGTATGAAATGCAATAAAGATGGTGATGATGATGTTAAGGATGTGATGCATTAAGTTATCTCACAACCTTCATATACACCAACTGAGTTGTACTCCCAATATAGGACCCATAGGGGGTCTCGTCAACCCATATACAATCCAATATCCAATACCAATTCAATATCCATAAATCTTCACCGGCATATACAATGGCATAAGGTTTTTAAAGAAGTTACATTTTTATCAGAAAAAGCCAATATATTCATGGTGATACCAATGTTTTATAGATGTATATGATATGAGGATGTAATGCTTACAACCAACCAAAATGAGAATTTTCAAATCCAACCAATATACCAACCGTGTGAACTAAAATCCACTCAATATACCAACCATCCATGAATCCAATATAGTCCATAAACCAATAGAGTAAGATATACCAAAAATATGTCATTTGATACAACAAAAATACCAACTTAGACATTTTCCACCAAGAAAATAACAAATCATTTAATTCCCGTCAAAACATCATATAAGACCCCACATGGTCACACATAGAAAATAATGTCTCAAAACCACTAAACAAAAACAACACAAGCCTCACACGAAAACAAAAAAATAATAAAACCATTTCCATGACTATTTCTCACATCCAAAACATGATTTTATATCAATATTAACTATCTAGCCCAGTCTGGAAAATGTTAAGCCATAACCTACCACGAATGTAGAAAATCAATCCAAAAAGCCTTCAACATAAAGCTTTATCCTCACGAACAAATCCAGAATCAACTAAAACATATAAATGTAGAATCTATGCATCAAAAGGAAGCCAATGATACTCATATTGCCGATTTTTGAGTTCGGGTCAAAATAGACACTCAAAATGAGTTTTTGAAAAAGAAAGATAAAACCAAAATTTTAGTCTAATAATATATTACTCATGATTAAAGAAAGCCATAAAAGAATACCTAAGTGAAAAAGGGTTGAAATTGGGTTTAAATCAAAGAATTACTAATTTAGTCCTTTTGAGCTAAAATCTCCAAATTCCACTTTTGAATTCAAGTTTACAAGATTTAAATGACATGAATCAAAGAAAAATAATTGAAATGGAGATTTGGAGCTTACCCAAGCTTGTAAATGGAATAAATTGCCCAAAAATTCAAAAAACCCAAGATTTAAGTGTTAAAAATGGTGAAAATTATGAAAAGGGGGTATAAATACCACCCAGGCATCATTTTAGTCAACATTGGGTTTCTTAAGCGGTAATCGCTTAAGTGATCAAGTGTCGCTTTCGCGATACCTGACTGGGCAGCACAGGTCACTTAAGAGAACCTAGGATCGATTAAGCAGACCCAAGGACACTTAAGCGACACTCACTCGTACAAGCCAGGTCGCTTAATCTATTGGTTGGCCGCTTAAGGGGCTGCTCCAGTTGAGTGGTGCATCAGCTGGAGACTTAGAGTACTCCAAGTCTTTCTCGGCCCCTCAGGATTCATCCAAAATACCTAAAATGCAAATAAACTATTCTACGCTATTAAATTTGATGCTCCGGACTCAATGGCGATATCAAATTTTTGAAAAACATCATTTTCACAAAGTTGACCCCCTAGCCCAATTTTACAACTTTCCAAATCGACGGTCGAAATAAAATAGAAAAGTCATAAAACCACACCAACCATGTTACCAACCTAGAATTGAGGTTCATGATTTGTTGATGCAATCCGTTTTAACATCCAATGCACAAAATAATAAATGTTGACTGAAGTCAACTAATAAGCTTTTTTAATCACCAGAAACTACAAACTTGCACAAATCATACTAAAATACATTAAAAACTGTGCTAATCATCCCCACATCCCATAATTAGTACAAAGCAACCATAGGAATGGGTAAAATGGTTAAATCATATAAAAATGAATAATTCATAGAAATCACCAAAAATCAAGTCATTACATTCATCATCATCACCCTTATACTTGATACTGCACTTGAGAAGACCATACGTCATGGTTATTTGAAAGTATGTATTGTTATCTTCTGGCAGATCAAGAAAGTACCCCAGATAGTTAGACTTAAAGTAATCCTCTAATTTTTCATCCCTCAATATCTTTCTAAAATGACTAAAAATTTTACCCATGACAAATTTAACTACAAAATCACCAGTCAAATTTGTAGAGTTATCTATAGGCATCTCAACTTGGAACTTGTCTATACTAAAAGTTTTGACAAGATCATGTTGGGCTTTTGATCTACATTCATGATTGATCAACATCATTATTAAAATTATCATCAGCTCTTTCCTCTTCATCCTCTCTTTCATTCTTCTTCAGCATCTTTCTCACTTTTCTTTCCATCTTCTTCCTCCTCATCTCCTTTCTCAATTTCTTTTTTCTATTCATCATCACCTTTATCACTTTATTCATCATCTCTATACTTACTATTTTTATCTTCTTCCTTATTTTTATTTTCATCTTCCTTCTCTACAATTTCTTCCTCAACTCCACACCCTTCTTTTCTACATCATATCTAGATCTTTCAACCGATTCTTCTTCAATATCTTCTTCAGTATCCCTTTCCATATCTTTATTTTCTTTATGTACATCTACAGATGGTAACACTTCATTTGTTTGTGAAAGGGGTTGTTCAGCAAGTTCTTCTAATGGTGTTTGTAATTTAGCTATTTTGCATGCTTTGTTAAAAGTTGATCCACTTTCTTTTCTTTTGGGAGCCATTTTATCTACAAACAATGGAAAAGAAAAAAAGATTTACAATTTAATAAATACAATATAATACGAAAATATTTCCAATAGATGACCTATCTGTTGGAACAAATAAGTCATCTATTACAATAGATGACTAGTATGTTGGTAAGAATCAAAATAGTTTTGTTACTATTTTTCTTCCTTCCAACAGATGACCCATCAGTTGCAATAGATGACCCATCTGTTGGAAGGAATCAATACAGTAGCAAGCCTAGTTTGATTTTTTCCAACAAATGAGTCATCTATTGCAACAGATGGGTCATTTGTTAGAAGAAACATAATAATAAACCAACAGATGGTAGTTACTTCCAATAGATGCTTCATATGTTCAAACTAATTTTTATTCTTTGAAACATATTGTACATCAGTGGGCAACATTTTTATTATGCATAACTCCAAACACGTCTAAGAGTAAAATAGCATTTTCCCCAAAATAATTTATCTTCTCCAGAATACTTTTTCTTCATTTTGAAATAGAATCTTCAATATTTTTCATAAAAACATAGTGTAAATATCCTTAAGATTACTGTAAATCTTATGAAAAATACCTTCTTATGACTACTTGTAAGAAATTCACATAGCTTAAAGTGTGTCAAATACTATTCTTAAGGATATTTCACCTGATATAGATGTATCCCTCAGGATTCAACAAGCTCTTCTAGTTCTAAAATAGGAGCACAAAACTAACAAAGATTTCATTAGAAGAAAATCCAGTACTAGAAAGGAAAACCAAAATATTAATAAAATCAAAAATTGAGGTCATGATGGCACCTACCTCGACCTAGCCTTGGTAGCTAAGCCGAATCCTACAAAAGAGAGGAAAATAAAAATATGAAAAAATATAAATGTGAGACTTCTAGAATAAAGTTAGGCCATAATGTATAAATAGCATAAATAGTCGAACGAGATAAATAAAAATTCCCAAGATATGGTGTGATAAGTGTAAAGAGCATCTAATACAAATTAGAGACCTGAAATACATGAATATCTCTCTAAAAGTAAATAAAGACAAGATAAGATAGGATAACGTCCAAAATTTTGCCCAAACTTTGGATCTCACTAGTGCCTTGAATATCAACATCTCACAACATATGATCATCTATCAGGGGCACTCGCACTAGAATCTACACTGAAAGGACATTAAAGTAGGAGTGAGTGCGGTCACTTGTACTTAGTGGTATCATAGATCGACTAAGCAAAGTAAAAACTAAACAAGTAAAGAATACTATGAGCACACTTTCACCTGCATATAGAAGGTTCCCAAAGGTAGCTCATACCGTATTTTCTAACAGTTTCTACAATATAATATATGAATAAAAATAACTGCACACAAAAATATAAGAAAAACTAGGTACACAACAACAACACGTATAAGAAAAATACAATGATACAATGCAATGCAATGATGGTGGGATAATAAGGATGATAGCCATCACATGACTTTTTGAATAAAACGTTTGAGCCTCAGCGCTTCAAAATAGGACCCATGATGGGTTCACAATCCATATACTTTCTCAAATCTCGTCTCAATCTTAATCATCTTGCTGACACAATTTACAGATAATGATTTTATAAAGTGTTTCATTTTCTTTTAAAAATATTTCTCGGTGATACCAGTATCTCATGAATGTGTATGTATGAAAAAAGGATGCAATGCTCATAACCAATCAGTGTGAAGATGATAATCAATTTAATAAAAGTATAAATATGCTCAAAATCAACTCAACATGTCAATAATTCATGATATAAGTCATATCTTGACAACACTAGAATAAATAGTCATGTAAGACATCAATAATATACTTTCAACTCCTTACTTGGGCATCACTATAATGATAGAGGTAAGTAATGCTCAAATAAGGCTTATAATATATATTCAAGCCTTCACATGGGCATCACAATAATAATAATGATAATTAATGCACAAATAAGACCTATAATATCAAATAGATCCCCTACACATGCATAACTCTACGTAAAATATCTCAAGTCAACAATAATATGCATATAAACCCCATACATGTAATACGATAATAATAATAACTTCAAAATACAATTTTCTCATCCAATTACCCAACCCATAGCACGCTTTACAAGAATGGTTTACTACCTAGCCTATTCTGAAGAAAGGTAAGCCATAACCTACCTCGAAAAAGTCAAAATCCAAGCTTAGACCCTTCACCACATAGTCATTCGTTTATAAGCAATCTCACAACAAACTAAATATATCAAAAGTGTAATATAAATGTCAAAAGGAAACTAATGATACCCATATTGGCTATATTTAAATCGGGAACAAAATAATTTGAAAAATGGACTCGACATCAAAAGGGAAAAATCTGAAATTTTATTTTAGAAACATGTTCCTCATATCAAATGGATTCTAAATTTGAAAATTCATGTGAAAATAAGTTGAAAATAGAGCTCAAATCGAAGAAAAAACAATTTTAGGTTAATATGGTAAAACCCCCAAAATTCCAATTCGAAATCAGTTTTTAAAGCTATCTAGGAGATATTATCAATAGGAAATTATGGAAATAAAAATTTAGAGATTACCCAAGCAAGAATGATGAAGAAACCCTTTTGAAATGGCCATTTCCAAAGCTCCAAGTCCAAAAATGATAGAAAATCATAAATATAGAGAATTTAGGTTATTTAGGTGAACACTATCTCATGATCATGGTCCCCGCCTTGTAATGGCAAGGATCAATGTTGACCAACTTTAAGTAGGTCATTGCGATCATGCAGTTGGGACTCGTGACCATAATGAGTCAACCCAACTCAGTCCGTCATTTTATTCTTACTAATTGGAGCGAGCCACCTTACAATCACAATGAATAACTGGGTCAAGGGTCTCGATCATGATAGGTGGCCATGTGATGGCACTGAATCCCTGATGTTGAACCAGAAAATTGCACTAGTGGTTTGGGATTTTAAAGAATTGTCCTGACTGAACCCTCAAAATTCATTTGAGATCCCATAGAAATAAAATAGATATGCTTTTAGGCTTTTTTCGATGTTCCAAACTCAATGATATCGTTGAATTTTCAAAAAGAGGTCATTGACAATAATTTGGCCTTCGAAACTCCTTTAAGATTATTTTAGTTAGTTTTTATCAAAAGGGTCAAAATGTAAAATAAAGTCTTGGGACCTGAACTGACTATGCTGCTAACCCAAAATAGATATTACGGATCTAATGAAACTATCAAAATCACCATTTGATGCACGAAACATGATATACTGGCTGAAGTCAAACTCATGAATTTAAAAGCCTCAAAAAGTCTCAAACTCACATAAATCACTCCCAAATTCATAAAACCCCATGTAAATCAACCCCGCAACTCAAAAATAGCATATAACTACAGGGATGAGTAAAACAATCAAGACAAATAAAAGGAGAAATTCACAACCACGGTTGCTACACACACACACACACACACATATATATATGCTAACATGAAAAACTTTTTGGTTAAATCTTCCAACGGTTCTGGGGCATGGAATTTATTCAATATCCTATAGATTTAATATTAGAAGAGTAACAATATAGTAACAACCATTTAAAGGCTATTGATGAATGACACTAAACAACCATTAAGGCTATTCAATAAGGAGAAATAAGTGTAGAATCAATTGGTCATATCAAAGACTCATTATCAAAATATTAAAGAATGAACCTAGACACTAATAAATGTAGTTATTTTTGAGGTATCTAACAATTATGAGATCTAGGTTTATGTTTTTGAATAGTATTACAAATTACTAATTTCTTGTATGGAATTTTGATGGAATCATCCAATGCTTAAATACAATTGAGTAGGTCTTTTCTCTTAAGTCATTGAAAAATTAATTTCTTAGATTTAAAAGCGAATTTAGATATAACAAGACTTTGATGTAATTTAATATATATATAAAAAAGAAAGATTAGAGGTTGCTGATGTGGTATGCCTCAATTATCAGAAAAACTATTTATCTTTTTTCTGTTTTTTTGAGTTATTTTTATTTAATTTTAATTCATTATCATCTATTTTTCTAATTAATAAACCCATTAATTTCCCTTTGGCATTACCAAGCACCATTAACCTAGAAAAATCTCAGTCTTCCTCCGTTTCCCCTCTTCTCGGCTTTTCTTGACTATATCTTTTTGGCGTTGGCATTTTGTTTAAATTTCATGGAGGAATTAATCTATGTTCTACTGTGTCCATGATTTCTATCTCCATTCATAAAAAATCAACTACCCTGGGGTTTCTGCTCGTCCTTCTGGAAGGTACAAACGACACAACCAGGTAGCTATTTTTTAAGAGCTTTGAACCTAAAGGAGGTTTTTTTATTGATATTGATTGATTAGATAAAATGGGTTGTGATGATGATTTTCTTTGTTATGGACTATAGTCTACTTCATTGTATTGAAAAAATGACATCTTTGACACTTAAATTCGAAAAATATCTACAAACCTAAAGGAGGTTTTTTTATTGATGTTGATTGATCTGATAGAATCGGTTGTGATGATAATTTTCTTCTTTATGGACTGTAATCTATGTCATTGTATTAAAAAAATGACATCTTTGACACTTAAATTTGAAAAATAGCTTCAAACGTAAAGGAGGTTTTTCTTATTGATGTTGATTGATCTAATAAAATGGGTTGTGATGAAGATTTACTTCTTTATGAACTATAATCTACTTAATTGTATTCACAAAATGACATCTTTTACACTTACATTCAAAAAAAAATTCATGGAAAACTATGAAATGGACCTGAGATAATAGTGAAGAGGCAAAAAAAATTCCACCATGTCCATCAGAGTACAACTTATTGAAAGATCCAATATTAATAGCATTCCAAAAGAGAAAGAGATGTTTAAGAACAATATGAACATTAAGAATTTGTTGGAGTCTAATTGGAGTGCTGACATACAGGTTATCTTTTGGTTCTTAGATTTTGATTTTCCATTTCAATACTTCAATAAGATAGATAATTGTAAATTTTATTTTGAGAATTGTAGGAATATGTTGTTACTATGAAGAGCAAAATTATAGAGATAGTGAACTATTTTAGATGGTACTACACTTTGAGTTGTGCAGTGTGTCTTTGGAGGGAGATGATTAATAGCTGATCTCTGAAACAATCATTATTGTTGCAACATCTACACACATTGAGTAAAATACCATAAATTTTAATGCAACTTTACTGAAACAATCATCATAGCTGCTGTCTTTTTTGTTATTTAAAGAATATCTATAACTTTTGATGATAAGGATGGAGAAGAGAAAAATATCAAGGTCCCTGTTGAAATATCTATGTTAGAAGCTGCATATGAAAATGACATTGAACTTAAAGTTCAACTTTTTTTGAGGCATCTTGCCTTTTTTATCTTGTACAAATCTTATCATTCTTAACTACGTAAGTTCGCTGAAAATTTAAAAATGATAAGGCAACTTAGTAAATCATGGTATTAGATTATGTCAGTTAGGAAACATTTATTGGATGTTTTAGAATTTTCATATAACATCATCTTGCACTCTTACTCATCCAAGAAGTTCTTTGAAAAAAACAAAAAAAAAGATATTTGCATACAAATTTGAGCATAATATGTTGTAATTCCCAAATTTATTTCAAAGTTTGTGATATGGTTGAGCTTAAAGAGTTCCAGAAGGAGCACTAGGAGAATTGTGAGCTCATTTTCTTCATACTATAGATACTACTAAAGTGATGATGGTGATGGTAAGAGGGAAAGTTTGTAATGCATCTTTAAGGTTTCCTGGATAGATAGTGGTTGTGGATTGCACATGGGATAATTTTATTGACCTTCTTAAATGACACATTTTATGTTTATGATACTTCTTTTAGTTTTGACTTCAACATTAGATACTTCATGAGCCACAGATACATACTTCTAGGAAAAATTACATGATTGACACATGCACAAATAAATCAGACCAACTTGAAAAATAGAAAATTTTATGCCATGTATTTATAACTTATGATCTGGATCAAGTTTTAAACCATTAATATGGGTATGGATTGGTTCCAAGATGAAAGGACGATGTGATAATTAAATCCGCAAAGAGTGTCTAGTCATGATCATGGTTATATATAGCTGTGAATAAAAATGTTCATAATTGGCCAGCTTGTGGCCCCTGTATACCATAAAAGAAAATTATGGTGCTTATATTCATACTTCAGAACACAATAAGATAAATAAGAACATTTTTAATACGATCACTTTTAGATATTTTTCTTTGGTATTATTACTTCTAAGTACCATAACAAATGCTTTGTTGTTAGCTTAACTGAATAGTATGGCATGCGATGCAGGAGCATGTTAAGCTTCGCTTGTCTGTTTTATATGTCATGTGATTATTATGGTAAGTAATTATTATCAAGACAATTTCATTGGTTTCTTCTTCTCGCCTGGTTAGGAGCTACTATATATCTTTGTTTGGTTGTTACGATCGGATAAATATGTTTTATTTCTTATCTATATTTTTGGTATTTGACAGGATATGGAGTATTACAACAAGCTAGAAGATTCAACAGATGACAAAAATGATATGTTGGATCTTGTTTTTGGTCTGGACAATATGTATGTCTCTTGATTTATACTATTCATTATTTCCACAATTTATGCAGCTTCTCATTTCTTTTACATTCATCGTCTTCAGGTCATATCTAGGTTGTTAGGTAATTGCAAAATCTAAACTTGATGGAATTCGGTTATCTCTCGTTGTTACCACATAAAACTTTGTTGTTTATGGCTATAAACCAAAACCACATTAGAATTTTTTATCTACCATGGATGAAGGATTTTATGGTCCATTCTAACAAACACTGAAGAGTCGAGTAATGAATTTGTTGCATGTGTAGTTCCTATTTTAGGATGCACTTTAGGAATCATGATACTTATTTGATTGTTTCTATTTGGTCATTGTAGGGGAACTTTCTCGATGTGTATATGAGAGTTTGAGGAGGGAAACAACTTTTTTAGATTGAGTATTCAATATCTGAAGGCAGACAAAAGCAATAATCATTATTGAGGTAAGCATTCAATATCTGAAAGATAAATCTACCTTCTCTTTTTCTTGTTCCTGTATAATGGTAAGCCTAAGGATCTGGACTAGTAGGGTTCAATTTCATGACCTTTAGGTTTATGGTTAGACCCTAAATGCTTGAACCGACACTTTAGGTTAAATAAAGGATAATCATGTCAAAAATTTGAGAGAGATTCCTACTTTAGTAGATGTACTCTATTTGCAATAGTTTTCTTCGTAGCACAGAATTACATATCTAAAAATCTACTACTGAAATTTCATGGACCCTCATACTATATGTCCTGAGCCATTGTCACAAGTTCTTAGCATGTTCAAAATTTATGAAGCTCAAGAAAGATGCAATTACAACTTAATGTGCTTGGAGAGCTAAAGTTGCTCGTAAGGAACTGAAGATGCTTAAGATGGTAATTCTCATTCAACATCTTTTTATCATCTTTGTTAGACAAAATTTCACTCTCTGGAACTATCCTATTTTGGTACTATATGTTGCCTAAATTTTTTTAGATATATGATATTATTGTGGGCTGCTTGAACCCTGTAAAAACTGTCTTTTAAAAGTTCTTCTGCTAATATTAGATTCTTAAATTGGAAAGTTTCTTTCACAATTTTGACCAAGAAAGTGTAAGTGATTGTTGTAAAGGGATTTAGTGTTCTTCTTTTATCGTAAGTTATTTAAAATCTCCAAAGGGGGTCGACTTAGGGATTGAATAGTTGAAGTAATAACCTTCAGAACTAGGTTCAAATTCAAATAAGGCGACACTTGGTGAATTATTTTTATATTCCTAAGTCTTGGTAGATAGAGTTGCCAGTATGAAAGCTATAATATTAATAGCATTCTGAAAGAGGAAGATATGTTTACGAACCAGATGAACATTAAGAATTTGTTGGAGTCTGATTGGAGTGCTGACATACAAGTTATCTTTTGCTCCTTAGATTTTGATTTGCCATTTCAACACTTCAAAAAGAGAGATAATTGTAAATTTCTTTTTAGTAAATCAATATAAACATGAAAAATGAGGAAATAAATGGAAGAAAGATTATCTTATGTGAAGTTGTTTCCTATCTGATTCTGATGATATGAAGGCATCGTTATCTCGAGCAGAGAATGCATTGTTTCGCTCTTTCTGGTCAGTCTCAACAATTGATTTGGTTATTTTTTATTCAACTAATCCCTCTTTCTATATATACCCTTCTCATACATTTCACTATGCTCAAGATAATTAAAAAATACATTTATTTCTAACTAATAAAGCCTCCATTTTGTTATTCCTCTTTCTCTCTATCTTTCCAACTATATATTTGCAACACAAATTAAAGAAAGAAAATTATTATGGAACTAGCTAAAGAAATTATGGGTATTTCCTTTCTAGAGAAATCATCATCATTAATTAATTCATCATCAAAGGCTCTTTTGAATCCAAATTTGTATCCGAAAGAAAATCAGCTTTGGTTCAACCATCAATTTCATGGAAAGAGAAATTTAAGGAAAAGGAAAGCATTTAGACAGAGTACCATGGCAACAATAAGTGAAAATTTGATCAAAGTAGTGCCTGATAAGGCAATGAAATTCAAAGTTCAAGCTGTAGTTACAGTATGGAATAAGAACACGGAAGATCTGAAGCAGACAATTGTGAAACATTTAGATGTTTTCACAAACAAAATTGGAAGGAATGTTTCCGTGGAACTTACTAGCACTGACATCGACCCAAGTGAGTCACTTTTTTTATCGATGATCCAATTGTTATCAAGATAGTTTCATTGGATTCATTGTTTTCCATTTTGACTTTTAATCCATAAATTACTTGAAAATTTGAGATTCACTGGAGACCATCTATGACCTATGAGGATTGATGACCACTATATATCATTTTTGTTCATAAATGGGAAAATGATTCCACTGGAAGGATTATACCACACCAACTTAATATAGAGTTCTCTGCGGTGTCGTCTTCCTTTACTAATTTGTTTATATATAATTGTATGAACCATAGGAAAATCTCTTTTGGTAGCTAAATAACTATCATTTAAAAACACCTAGGAGTGCAATGTAAAATTTACCAAAATTATCAACCCACGGAACAAAATCCATCATACATAAGAAAAAATCATAAAATATCAAATCTGAGACCACGTAAAATCCCAATGAGAGTATTCCAAATTGAGAAATTTAAGGCTTCTAATATTATAAACCATTTTTCGTTACCCTTGATACATTTCTTCACAAGTATTGTATTGGGTTCAAATATTATGCTATTTTCTTATTATAATATCTCATATCGGTTGAAAGAATGGGTTATTGTCTCCTTATAGGACCTCTGACCAATCCTTACTTTATGAGCTAACTTTTTGGATGGAGTTAGGCTCCAACCCCATTTCATTTACATGGTAATAGATTTAGATTCATCCCTATTCTTGGTTTACTTAGACTTAGGATCCTATGTTAATTCTTAATAAGGGCAACCAGTACACGAAAGCTCCCGCTATGTATGGGGTTGGATTTAGACATGCAAAATAACGGTATGCGTTTATGCTTCTTTATGTTTTTATTGATTAACTTCTACTACTTTTTTTTTATTTTCTAGCTTTATGCCCATTCATAGCGATGTAGAGATAGAACTCTGCTTTGTATATTATACAGGTATTAATATACTTTGCTATTGAGCTTATTAAACTTAAACACTTTATATTATACAACTAATATATGTATAAGAGACATGCCTAGAATTACAAAAGTAATTCTATTAGGTGGAGCACCAAAAAGCTTATGAACTTCAATCTCATTACAATATAGAAGAGTTAAATTATCTTTGTCATAAGATTCTATTGATGGCAATATGGTAAAACACCCCAGATTTTGTCCTTTGAATATTTCTTGAGATTTAGGCTTAGTGCCTTGGTTACGACTAGACCCCAGGAGTCGTAGGGTATCCTAACGACTCATTGGGTTGAGTCATACCCAAACCAGAAAGTTTGAGACTTGATTCTACTTTGAGTATGAGTGGCTCACTATGAGCCATAATGATATGTTATGAGTCATAGGTTCAAATCGTAGGATGTCCAGTGTTTAATTCATTTGGGTTATGTGTTGCTCACGAGTAGGACCCTATGAGTCATAGGGTTAAGTTACAAGTTGGTGGGTTGAGTCATAAGGATAACATGTTGGGGGTCCTAGGGACTATCCTAGTTACGACTCGTGGTCACGAGTCGTAAGGTGTGGGTACGAGTCAAAAGGTTGACTCGTAACTAAAGACGATGCTTTTCCAGATTTTAAGTTGGGGGCATTTTAGACACTTCCCACTTAAAACCCTTTACACCCCATGCCCATAAAACACTTTTGGGACATTTATTCAACACTTTAATGGATTAAGCACTCTCTCTAAATCCTCCCAAACAAGTCAAGTTAGGGTTTCACCAATTTGGTCATCTAAGGGCTCAAGGGTTGATTTCTCCGCGTAAAACTTTGTGATTCAGGCATGCTACTCTTCCCTTATTGTTAATTTTTCAAAAATATGTGATTTAAAGTATTGTTCACAGGATTATTATTATTTTTAAAAAAACAAAGGTTAGGGGTTTAGAATGTTATGAATTGAACAATATTTCTCATGGTGTATACACATGATTTTTATATTTTTAATATGGTTTTAAACTTGTGGGTGCATGGGTATGGTGAATGAACTAGAAAATTGTGGTTTTCCCAAACTTGTGGCTTTGAAGTGGTTATAACCCTTACCCCATAATGTGAAATTGGTTTTAGTTAGGAGAACTGTGGGAATTTGTAAAATTGAATTAGTCTTGAACTATTGAATGGCATAAAGAAGTATTTGAAATACAAAGGTATGATTTAATTAACAAAAGGAGCCGGTATTCCCTAATATGTATTAATGAATAAAGGGAGTTGTTCTCCCCAAGTTAATAGAAATTATGTTGGCATGATGTGTTGCCTTACAAGTGTAGTTGGTATGACGATATCGACATTGTATGTATTAATTTGGATTGTGGTTAAGTGAATGGGAATGTGTGACAATTATTTTAATTAGGATTTAATAAGGATTGTGTAGCAGAGTCGTGAAAGTAGAGGTCCGAGTGACTAATATTGGAAACCGCATTTTCCAATGCGGGGGTCAAGTGGCCAGGAAAGTTCGAGTCCCTCATAAATCATTATATGATTGGGTGCTTAAGTTACCCTGGCATATGTTGGAGGGTTCGAGTCCCCCATGTATATATATATGAGATTATTCTCTGGTTCGTGCGGCTATACGCACTGAGGACCAACCATGAAGTGAGAGTTGGGGCCTATATAGCTCGTGGGTACTATTATATGATGGTTGAGCTACATAATCCAGGCTAAGGTTTTTAAATGCATGTTAAGACTTATTCTCTATCCCAGCATGTAATATATATATATATATGTATATGTTTATGCACTTGATTATGTTCACTGGCTTTGAATGAGTTTAAACTGTTGATCATATCATTATGTTATCCTTATCCCTGAGTTATTTGCTAGCATTCACCTCGCTAACCATCTTCGGAGGTTGTATCCTCATGTGTTGCAGGAACTGGTCATACTTCTACTACTCCTGCTCAGTGACTTGAATTCGAGATCAGCTAGCGATTCAGATTAAAGTGGTGAGCTTCCATACTTCGGAAGACCCCATTTCATATTTATGGTTTCCTTTACATTTTGATTATTTCTTTGGATTTAGTGTTTAGATATGGTTGGGGGCATGTCTCGATTGGATATTCTTTGATTTTGATTAGAGGCTTTGTTAGACTATTGTTGGAATGGGCGGTGTCGGTATTGGTATCAGTGTTGGTATTGGTATTGGCATTGATACCTGTATCGGTTGGTTTTGGTTGTAGACATATTTCAATGTATTTAAATTAACATTCTCTTACCTTGTTATATGTTTGAAATTCAGCCTACTTTGGGGTATTGTGTGTTTGGTTTGGTTAGGTACAGGGGGTGATCTCTTGTCCACATGGGACTTGAGATACTCATCACGGCCAGGCCCTTGTTCGGGTCGTGACATATGACATCCATGTTACCATATAGGAATTGATTCATCATATGTTGCCTAGCAATCTAATGGCATCAAAGTAATTAGTGATCCTCAAGCTAGTAGAATCTTTCGTCTTTACTATGTTGTGGCAACATAGACAAATTCCTATCTTGGTATTGTTGTGACCCTAAAAATATTCCCCTTGTCTATTATCTCTATTGCCAACACAATGAGCTGTCCAATTTACTTGGTAATTGTTGAGAAGGCGAAGATGAATCCTCACACTTGATACGATGGTGGCTTTGGTTTAACTCCTTCTTCAGAATCACATGGTGAGTGATTCAGGTCATCAAAACTGAAAATAGCTCACCCTCATTAACCCGTTCTTTCATCTTCCACTTTTGTAACTCTCAATGTCTTTAATTGTATATTACTCATTAAATTATTGTATTTCTAATATATTATTAACCCTTATTAATCCTTTCTTTCGTATTCCTCATTTGTAATAAAATTCTCTAATGTGTATTAATTTATGAATAATTATAAGCAAAGACATAAAAACACCCTTGCACTTGTTCGTCCAACTTACTTTAGCCCTTTAACTTTATAGTTATTTAAATTTCCCCCTTAATAACTTTAAAGTGAATTATATACCACCCCAAAAACACAATACCACTCTCACACTAGGAGGTGTATTTTACACTCTCCACATCGATGCCACATCATTGTCATGTTAAAAAGTAATTTTTGAAAAATATAAACCTATTAATTTATTTTTTAATTTTCTTAAAAAAAAATACCCCTCTAATCTTCTTCAACCTGCCCCCCCCCCCCCATTTTCACAATCTGCAAGCGAAATGCCCTCCCTCCCACCCAAACCATCATTCTTCCGCCAACTTCAACCCCATCCCATCCCACTTTTTCTTCTGCAACCTCCTCCCCAACCCACTCCATGGAACCCAACAATTCCTCTTTCTCAAATCTCCTCCAATTTCCCCTCTCTTTATTCCTAACAAGCCATAAAAATTCAAATCAACTCCATGTTTATCGACATAATTAAATAAATTGGTCAAATTAAGAAACTAGGTAACAGGCAACTCAATAATTTCACCATAATAATTCAAGTTAACTCATTCTTGATGGTATCAATCTTAGTGATAGTATTTCTGTCAATAATATTTATTCAATGGTTGATATTTTTGACATCAAGAAGTTAAAATTTAGTGTTGAATTAGCTACGGAGATACAAAGAATATTTTTTTGCAGTTGATAATTTTTTATTAATGTGGAGATAGATTTGAAGTCTAATACTAAAATGCAGGTTAGAGATATAATAAAGAAGAAGAAAGGGAAAGGAGGGCTTATTTTTTAATATTTTTAATTATATACTATAAAAATAGTGGGGTCACTTTTTTTAAAAAATGCGCTTTAATTTTTTTTATTTTTTTTAATGTCGAGTCAGTATTAGGGGTCATATTAATTCACTTGAAAGTTGTTTAGGGGGGTAAATAATTATCCGTAAAGTTAAAGGTCTAAAGTAAGTTGGACGTAAAAGTTCAAGGGTGTTTTCATGTATTTTTCAATAATTATATTGCTAATCCTTTCATACTCTAATTATATTACTATATATAGATTGGAAGTAAACTATTTGCATACTATAATTTCCTTTGCTTGTATACCTTTTAATCAATATTTTACAATGATATATTTTTTCTTTCACAATTGATTTCTGACAGAGATGATTTCATAATAAGGGTTAGACTTTGTAGAATGTGGGATGACATTAATCCCAAGAAAAATGGTGAGTTGTTCACTGTGAAAATGATATTTATTGATGAAAAGGTACCTTCTTACATTTATTCTTATTCTAAAAACATTAATTCTTCTTTAGCATTTTAATTTACATAACACTTATGACTTTCTTCCGTTAGAAAAAATTGATCTATGGTATAATTAGTACAATCAAGTTAACAGGTTGAAAGGCATGTCAAAAGAAGGTTCTTTATTTACCATCAAAAACTTCAAAGTTGTTGAAAGCATCTCTGCATACAGACCTATTGAAAATCCATTGAAAATTACTTTGTCTGCCTCAACTGTCAGCAAGAATTTATCTGAAGATATTGTCGATATTTCTATAAATGGATTTTAGTTTATTAAACCAGCTATGATTGATTCAAGGGTGAATAATGACATTGTGTTATCAAGTCTACATTTCTCTTATTAATAATTATTGTATAAATTATTAAAACATCAATGTTATTCTTAAATTTCATACTTCACTCACTTTATTCATAGATGTGGTTGGTTGTTTATATGAAATTGGTGATATAGAGAATTGTGAATCGAAGTGCATAAAGAAGGAAGATTCAATTTTTTACTGATTCGTAAGTCAGTCATCTCTAGGTAACCGCTTAATATCTTCATTGTAGTCATTCATTGATGTTATGACATCCAAACTTCATATGTATATAAGTACCTATTTCAACTATCATCTTTTTTTAAAAGAACAAATAATTCATAATTTCTTTTACTTTGGTGTATTTAAACGCAACTTATGTATTTACAGTGCATAAAACTTAAAATATATGCATTTACATTTTCTTCTTTTTCTAGGTTTTGGGATGATTTTTTAAATCCAAATATAACAAAACAAACTTACCAAACCATGTATATTTATATTTCTTAATATTAGAACCAAAGGTTGAAACTTCTTTTGGTTAAATTTAGACGAATTGTATCAATTATACACCTTTAATTTGCTTTGTCTTTTTTTATGCATAGTTTAGAGAAAGTCAAAATTACCTTATGGGAAGAGCTTGGTGAAAAATTTGCTCCTTCCTTGTACAATAAAGATGTTGGCCCGTATATAGTGATAGTCACATCTACAACCATGAAAGAATTTTGTGGTAATTGTCCTCAGATTAATTATCACTATTATGAATCTAAGTTCTATCTTTTTCAACAAATGTCAAAGTTACATGTTATTACATTTATTATTAATAGGTGAAGTTAGCTTCTCCACCATCTATGCAAGCAGAATATATGTAAATCTAGATACAGATTACGTAAGATCTTTGGTTTAAAAATTTATCACCATGTCTACGAAAGTACAAGTTATCGAAAGGTCGACTATTTATAGCATTTCGATTGAGGAAGAGATGATTTTGAATCGAATGGACATTAAGGAGTTGTTTGATTCTAAGTGGAGTCATGAAATACAGGTTATTTACATATTTTTCTTCTTAAGTTTGTGGATTTCTATTTCAATAATTTTAATTACTATTTAATTATGGAGTTCAACTCATTTTAAAGATGAACATGTTAAATAAATGTGTTGATAAATTAACTTATTCAATATAAAAAGGTATCTGTTGATGTCTCATTGGATAACTTTAAAGATCCTGAGGAAGAACTATAAGTCATTGATGGTATTAAAAGTAGAAAAAGAAGACACCTAACCAAACACGACGAAGAATTAAGTGTTAAAAATGCAAATAAGTTTAAGAAGTAGGGAGATTATTGTTTCTCTGTACCTTTAACTGGTGTTTGAGCTTACACAAAACTATTGCAAACTGTTACCACTTTTAATTTGGTGTGACGAGTAGACATGTATTGATGAATAAACTTCTATGTTAATGTCGTCGACTATAATCAATATGATGATATCCATACTTGTATGGTTATTTTTTGGCTTACATGACGCCCTAATTATTTTTGTATTTATCCAATATTATATATTGATACCATTGATTACACTTTTTGGTAATATAGGTGAATTAGAAATTTGTTTGATTATATTGTGAATTTGAAAGGACAAAATATAAAATAATAAATTTAAAACAATTTAACACTCATAACTGTATAACTACTTTATAAGTTGAAAAAATAAAGCAAGGAGATTTTATTAGAATCCCAAGAGAATAATCTTAAAAATCATCTGTTGCCGTTATCTTTCTTTTTAATCTTACTTTTATTTCACTTCTCTTGAGTCGAGGATCGTTAAAAATAATCTCTACCTTACAAAGGTTGGGATATCGTCTACATACATTCTATACTCATTGAACACTGGCTATGATGTTGATTTAAAGGTGATGGATTGAGAGAAAGGCTTTGTGCTTGATTTCATTATAAATCATAGCACAACCAACTAATTTCAAAAAAACAAGTCATAATCTTTGTGAAATATCCATTCACAATGTAATGATACTAAATTAATTTCTAAAGATGAAAACAAGTGTAATGCTAATCACGTCTAATAATAAAAAGAATATTGAATTTATTTGACAAGAAATGGAGGAATTAACCAAATCAAAAACTAATCCTCACCCTTGTCTTATTTAAGATGCATTTTATTACCAAATTAAAAAAAAAAACAATCTTCTCCACTCCCTTATTTAAGTTGCATTAATACATGATTCAATTCAAAAAAATTCCTCCTTTTTTTTATTTAAGACTCATAATTATGTAGTAATTAAATAAAGTTATATAAAGACGATTTTATTTGGGGGAAAAAAAATTAATTACCAAGTACTAAGAAATAGAATAGAATTATTACTTTTAATGACATGCATCACATTTGTTACGGTTGTTAAGATAGTTGTTTCATGAACAATGAAGTTTGCTTATTTCATTTCCCCAAAAATATTTCACATAAACACGACATTCTTATTTATTGTGTAGCCACTAGGATTAATCCTCAACGCATTTTCATTTACTTTTCTTACACAAAAAATACAATAACCAATATTTCACAATAAATAAATAACAATACAAATCCCTAATATTCTTATGATCTTTATCTTATAAAGATTTAAATCATTCAAAAAATAAATCATAATTAAAATGAATTAAATGCATAGCACAACCAAGGAAGGAGAAAACTAGTATAAATACTACAAAACAAACAACACCAATATACACTATTTTACTTCATACACATCATTTGCTCAGAAGAGTTGATTCAGGTTGTCTCTTATAATGTTTAAATTAATATTGTTCTTAAATAACATTTTATCATAACACTTCATTCCTAAATTATTTCTTTATTTTAACTTTGATAAATTCTTGTACAGAATTACAATGGATAAGAAAATACACATCATATGCTCCAGATTAGTTTCAAAAATTGTAAAGGCAAATTATTAATGGCAATTTTATTAATTATATTATTTTGTTCTTCTATACAATTACCAAAATATATATCTTTGGATATAAATGCAACTGAATAACCTAATGAACCAATGGACGTGATGTATGTAGAACACAAGAAAATGAAAATTACATAGATGAGAAAAAAGGAACAAGAGTGACTGAAAAATGAAATATACAAAGGATTTCCGCTAGATCAACCTTTATTAGTCCCAAATAGATGCGTCAAGACTATCTTATGTCGAACCTATGAAAGTGAGTATGAGCTTTTGTAGTTGTCTTTCTGGAGTTTTCAATTGTGTTTAGTATGATGGAAAATGTTTTCTGGAATTTTTTCTTGTTTGGTTGTACTAAAACATTGGGAAAATATTTTTCAAAATGACTTATTTTTCTCTATTTGAGGAAAAATGACTTCCCTCATTGGCCAAGGGAAGTCATTTTCTAGAAAATGAATTAAATGCATAGCACAACCAAGGAAGGAGAAAAATAATATAAATACTACAAAACAAACAACACCAATATACACTATTTTACTTCATACACATCATTTGCTCAGAAGCGTTGATTCAGGTTCTCTTATAATGTTTAATAATATTGTTCTTAAATAACATTTTATCATAACACTTCATTCCTAAATTATTTCTTTATTTTTACTTTGATAAATTCTTGTACAGAATTACAATGGATAAAAAAATACACATCATATGCTCCAGATTAGATTCAAAAATTGTAAAGGCAAATTACCTTTACAGAAAAAATTTAAAAAGGATGTAGAATATAATTATAATGAAGAAGATAAAAAAACAAGTCCAGAAAATAGAAACACTTTGTAAAGAATTACCAAAATTACAATTTCCAGACGAAAATAGAATATTTATATTTATAGTAGAAGCAGATGCTAGTGAATATAGTTATGGAGGAGTATTTAAATATAGGTATGAAAATGAAAAAATAGAACATCATTGTAGATATTATTCAGGAACATTTAATGAAACAGAAATAAAATGGGAAATAAATAGAAAAGAATTATGTTCATTATATAAATGTTTATTAGCATTTGAGTCATATATTGTAAATAACAAGTTTATTGTACGAACAGATAATACACAGGTACGTTGGTGGCTAACAAAGAAAATACAAAATTCAGTTACAACAAAAGAGATTCGGAGACTAGTATTGAATATATTAAATTTTACATTTACAATTGAAGTAATTAGTACTAACAAAAACGTTATTGCAGATTACATATCAAGACAAAGCTACACATACTAATATAATAGAAAATGATGCTTTAGAAAAGATATTCAAAACCCTAACTACGCTTTCAATGAAAGTGGACAGTATGGGTAATGAAATAGAAAAGCTAAAGACTAATGAAGATAAACTGAAGTCTGTAGCTACAAATCAGCTAACTCAGCAGTGTGCAGAGCTATGTCGATCAGAAGACATTAAAATTCCAGAGCTAGAAGGAGACGTTGGGACACTCCGTAAAACCCATAACGTTTATCAATCTACAATTGCAGGTACAAGCAAAGGAGTTATTGGACAAAGATACCAGAATATGAACTTAAATAAGACATTTGAAAAAACATTTACACCAAAAATACAAAAGGACCTCTTAAACATACTCCCACAAATAAACACATATTGAGATAGTCTGAACCAAGATAAAAAAGTTTATAACTATACAGCCCAAAAATACATAGAAAATATCTACCGAGTACAAACTTTTCTAAACCTTAACCCCAGAGCTACAGATATCAAAGAACCCAACACAAACTACATAACTCAAAGATTACAAGGTCACAACAAGCTAATTGCACTACCCAAAACCAACCCAAGCTTAATAAAAACTTGTTTTGATTATGGATTATTAAATATCATATACACCCAAGATGGAGAAGAACTATCAGCTATGGAAAAATTACAAAAAATATTCAACACATATAAAAGAGTAAACAAAGGAAATCTATTTTATATAAAGTGTTATACTGCACCAACAGAGATATTATACGGCGAGATAAAAAAAAAGATGAAAATATAATACCTAGAACATCAAAAATAAGAAAACCTACATATTATAAGAATAAGTTTAAAAGATATAATCTAAAGGATGAATATGACAAATGGACACCAAAACAAATAGTTAATAAAAATTATAACTTTTTAGACTTAGATTGTGTAATAGATACAGAAAAAATAATACAATTATGGATAGGATATATGACAAAACAATTATTAGATAATAATAAAAATGTAACAGATGCACCAGAATATATAGAAAGAACACTAATAGGAACAGTGAAATTATGGTTTTCAAATCTAACTGAAAATAGTAAAAGGGTATTAAGAACTGACAAACCTACAGAAGAAAAATCATCAACAACTACAACTAAATTAACACCTATAGAATTATTAAAAAAATATGAAAAAGCTATAAAAGACAAATTTAGCAGCATGGCAACAACAGAAGAAGAACAAAATGAAGAGAAAGATACAAATAAGAATTTAATATTAAAATTAGCAATATGTAATATGTGTTACATAGATAAATATACTTGCGCATTTAAAGAATATTATTATAAAGGAACATATAATAAAGAAGAAAGTAAATAAATAAGAAAATTAAATTTTAGTAAATTACCTGAACCATTTAGTTCAATAATAATAAAAAGTTGGGATGAAGCAAAAATAGTAGATACTCTAGGAGCAAGAATAAAATTTTTACAACAATGGTATAGAAACCTATGTGAAAAATATAGAGAAGAAATAAAAATGGAAAAACCATTAATAATAAATTTAGCATGTTGCAAAGATAAAATAGCACCTCAATTTGGATGCGAAGAAAGATATTATAAGAAAAGAAAAAGACATAAGAAATATAAGAAATACAAAAAGTCAAAATATAAATATAAGAAACCAAGAAAAAGATATTATGTAAAAAATTATAAACATAAAAGAGCATATAGGAAAAAGAAATCTATAAAAGAATGTACTTGTTATAATTGCGGAAAATTAGGACATTTAGCTAGAGATTGTAAATTACCTAAAAATCTAAAAAATAAATAAGTATCAAAAATAAAAATAGAAAATACAGAATATATGCAGATAGATTATATAGATTACTAATTAGAAAGTGAAGATAGTATATATGAAATTTCAGAGAATGAAACAGATAATGAAATAGATAGTGAATTAGATGAATTAAATGACTGAAGAAGATAAAAGAATAAACCAAATAACTGAAGAAGATATAAAAATAATAACAAAGGAAGAATATTTAAATGAAGAAGGAACAGATCAAAAAATAATATTTGATAGTCATATATTTGATGAAATAAAAGGAAAAGAATTAGATTTAAGTGTAGAAAAAATATTTAAAATACCAACAATAAAAACATATTTAGTAGAAGAAAAGAAGAATACTATGTAGTAAGCCAAAAAGAACATGTAATAGATTGTAGATATGTAAAAGGAAGAGCTAGTATACCACTAGTAACAAAAAGAATAATTAATAAAGAAATAAACGATATAAAAAAAGTAAAGACACAATAAAATATGTACACCTTGGAAAAACAGAGATATTGATAAAAACATGTTTTAGAGAAGGAATAGATACACCAATAGAATTATACCTAGCAGATGATGAAATTATAAAACCGATAGAAAAAAGTATAATAACTGCCATAAAATAAAATTTAATATACCAAAAAGTTAAATTTATAATAAGTGCGAATTATTCAGTAGCAATAACAAATAAAAATATAGATAAATCATTAGTATTATATTGGAAAATATCAGGAATAGAACTAACCCCAGGAAGTAAAATATTTACAGCAAGATGTAAAAATCTATATGCATTAACAACAAAATATAAAATAACTTTAAAAAAATAAAATTAACATAATACAAATAGAAAGTCCTTTCGAACAATTTGTAAAAACAATTGATAATAATGATTATAGATATAGAGACATAGATATAGAAGAAAATTTAGAAATAATAAATGATAGAATAAGTACAACAAAAAGAATAGCTTATGAAAAACCAGAATCATCAAGTTCATAAAAAAAACAAGTTATGAAACAAGTTCAACAACTAATTTAAACCAATATTACATAATAGGAACAATAAATGAAAAAGATTATTTAATACTCTTAAATACAGGACAAGAAGAAAATTATATAGCAAGATATCTAGTAAAAAATGAGGAAATAAAATCTGACAAAAATATATGCCCAGATCTACCAAGAAGCTTAATAAACACCAAAAATATAGTAGAAAAAAAAATAACAATAGGAGTTAGAAAAATAAAAATAGAATTTAAAATAAAGGAAGAAATGAAAAAATCAGACATAATATTAGGAATAAAATGGCTAGAAAAAGTAAACCATATAATATAGAGCATATACAATTATCTATAACATATAACAGAGAGAAATTATTCTTAAGAAGAGTTTTAAGATGATATGAAAATATATGTATTAATGAAGATAGTAGTAGAAGGGTATTAAGTAGATATTATACGCCTACGATAGATACAGGAGCAGAAGCTAATTTATGTAGATATAATTGTTTACCAGAAAGTAAATGAGATAAATTAAAAACACCAATAATAGTTAAAGGATTTAATAACGAAGGAAGCTTAATTACTTATAAAGCTAAGTTTGTAAAAACACAAGTATGGGATAAAATATTAACAATAGAAGAAATCTATAATTATAAGCTAACGTCAAAAGATATACTTTTAGGAATGTCGTTTTTAGATAAATTATACCCACATATAATAACTAGAACGGATTGGTGGTTTACAACACCATGTAAACAGAAAGTAAGAGTAAAAAAAGTTACTAATAAAATAAGAAAGAAAACTGATTGGATAGAACGAAGTGAAAAAATTACACAAAAATTAAAAAAAATAAAAAATACTGAAGATACAATAGAACTGGTCGTATTTTCAATAAATAAAAAGGAAATAACTATATTTTCAATAAATAAGATAGAAATAATTAAGAAAAAATTAGAACAATTATATAGTGAAGATCCGTTAAAAGGATGGAAAAACATAAAACTACTATAAAAATTGAATAAATAGATAAAAATAGCATAATAACTCAAAAACCATTAACATATAATTTTGACGATTTAAAAGAATTTAAAATGCATATAGATGAATTATTAGAAAAACAATATATACAAAAAAGTAATAGTAAACACAATAGTCCAGCATTTATAGTAAATAAACATAGTGAGCAAAAAAGAGTTAAAGTAGAATGGTTATTGATTATAAAAATTTAAATGCAAAAACTATGACATATAATTATCCAATACCAAACAAGATTTTAAAAATAAGACAAATACAAGGATATAACTATTTTAGTAAATTTGATTGTAAATCAGAATTTTACCATTTAAAGTTAGAAGAAGAATCTAAGGAATTAACCGCATTTACGGTACCACAAAGATTTTATGAATGTAATGTACTATCATTTGGATATAAAAATGCACTAGGTAGATATCAACATTTTATGGATAGTTATTTTAAATAATTACCTAATTGTATAGTATATATAGATGATATACTATTATATACAAAAACAAGAAAAAAGAACATTTAAAATTATTAGAACAATTTACAGATATAATAGAAAAATAAAAAATAAGTTTAAATGAAAAGAAAGTTGAAATTATGAAAATCAGATAGAATTTTTAGGAATACAAATAGATAAAAGTGGAGTAAAAATGCAACAACATATAGTACAAAAAATAATAAATTCAAAAGAAGAATTAGATACAAAAAAGAAATTACAATCATTTTTGGGATTAGTAAACCAAGTAAGAGAATATATACCAAAATTAGCAGAAAATCTAAAGCCTTTACAAAACAAATTTAAAAAGGATGTAGAATATAATTATAACGAAAAAGATAAAAAACAAGTTCAGAAAATAAAAACACTTTGTAAAGAATAACAAAATTACAATTCCCAAACGAAAATAAATTTTTTATATATATAGTAGAAGCATATGCTAGTGAATATAGTTATGGAGGAATACTTAATTATAGGTATCAAAATGAAAAAATAGAACATCATTGTAGATATTATTCAGGAACGTTTAATGAAATAGAAATAAAATGGGAAATAAATAGAAAAGAATTATGTTCATTATATAAATGTTTATTAGCATTTGAGCCATATATTGTATATAACAAGTTTATTGTACGAATAGATAATATACAGGCACGTTGGTGGCTAACAAAGAAAATACAAAATTCAGTTACAACAAAAGAGATTCGGTGACTAGTATTGAATATATTAAATTTTACATTTACAATTGAAGTAATTAGTACTAACAAAAACGTTATTGCAGATTACATATCAAGACAAAGCTACACAGACTGATATAATAGAAGATGATGCTTTAGAAAAGATATTCAAAACCCTAACTACGCTTTCAATGAAAGTGGATAGTATGAGTAATGAAATAGAAAAACTAAAGACTAATGAAGATAAACTGAAGTCTGTAGCTACAAATCAGCTAACTCAGCAGTGTGCAGAGCTATGTTGATCGGAAGATGTTCCAATTCCAGAGCTAGAAGGAGACGTTGGGACACTCCGTAAAACCCATAACGTTTATCAATCTACAATTGCAGGTACAATCAAAGAAGTTATTGGACAAAGATACCAAAATATGAACTTAAATAAGACATTTGAAAAACCATTTACACCAAAAATACAAAAAGACCTCTTGAACTTACCCCCACAAATTACCACATATCGAGATAGTCTGAACCAAGATAAAAAAGTTTATAACTATACAACCCAAAAATACATAGAAAATATCTATCGAGTACAAACTTTTCTAAACCTTAACCCCAGAGCTACTGATATCAAAGAATCCAACACAAACTATATAACTCAAAGATTACAAGGTCACAACAAGCTAATTGCACTATCCAAAACCAACCCAAGCTTAATAAAAACTTGTTTTGATTATGGATTATTAAATACCATATATACCCAAGATGGAGAAGAACTATCAGCTGTGGAAAAATTACAAAAAATATTCAACACCTATAAAGGAGTAACCAAAGGAAATCTATTTTATATAAAGTGTTATACTGCACCAGCAGAGATATTATACGACGAGATAAAACTAGTTATACAAGTTGTAAAAATAGGATTAAACAGAGATATGATTATACCAGAAGATATAGTGCAGCATCCAGAGATACCCAGAATCGAGATACTTAATTTTTATGCAAACAAACGACTTATTGGACTAGCTACAATTATTCAAGAACTAGCAAATAATTATACCAATGGAAACCGAATATGGAGCTATTATTCAAGAGACCGTCAAATGATTTATTCAAATTCAAAAGAACTACGACAAACAGATATGGAAGATGTTAGACAATGGATAATGACATTACTTAACCTAGAAAAATAATCTACTGCAAGAGCAATGAAGAGAGGATTTATTTCAGTCGGATTATTGACAAGATATTGCAAGATAATCGGACACAAATATCCAGATCATCAATGTTCGAGATGTAATGGTGAAGATAATATTATCCCAGAAGTTTGGCTAGAATAAAATAAAAAATCAAGAAGATAAGCATGCCAACTGGAAAGAAGATAAAAAAACAACAGATACGACAAGAAGAAGATATCAGCGGAAACAATAATGGAGATAAAAGACAAGCTATTAAATTGTGAAAGCGACATGTAACAAACTTTCACAATTTTCTTTACGTAAATTATTAGAATTGTATAGGTTTTTGACTATTATTAGTCTAGGCTTTAATTAGTTTTTGTCTTTTTAGAAGACTTTTGTAAAGTATAGTAAATGAGGTTAGGTAGATAATTTTTGAAGACTTTTTGTAAAGTTTTAGAAACATGTAAAATGCGGAAGGAAAACTTTTGTAAAGTTTCAAATTATAAATAAAAGGCATCGAAGGTAGAAAGAAAGGCAAACCTTCATGCGTTGAAGCAAAAAAAAACTCTCTCTTGTCCACAACAAATAATTTGATTATTTAAAAAACATGTATATTTCAATGGAAAAATCTATGGAGGAACAAAGCTTAGAATTATCAAAACTACCAGAACAGGTATATTCATTTACTATTATGAATAGCTAAATTCATAAATTCCTAACAATCATAATATGATAAAATAAGTTCATGTCGTTGCTTTATAGTAGAATTATTCGAAAAATAGCATGTTAAGAAGTTTATTAGCAAAGTGGAAAAGGAGAAAAATCCCTAAGAACTATGCCATCCTAAAGGTTAAATCGGTGAGGCAAGAAAGTCGTGATAGAGGAGTAACCAGAGTAGAGGCGTTGTTTAAGGGAAAAGTATCCAGATTACTATGCTAATAGTGACCGAAGAATATGTTATTTAAGAATAATCTAGTATATAACAATCTAAAGTGATCATATTTTGTTATATGCATGATTGAAGGGAATATTTTGAAAAAACATCATATAAAAAATGAATACTAATTTATCTGACGAAATGGTAGATAAATTTAAAATACTCGTTTTATATGTATTTAAGGATATAGAAATAGTAGATATAATAAAAATCTTATTGGAAAAAATATTTGATAGATATTTTATGACTAGAATTAATTATATACCACACCTACCGAACTACTCTTATAAATACTTACATACCAAACCCACACACTAACTGTGATAAATTATGTATATTTAGAATTTTGGAAAATAGATATAGAATATATATACAATTTCTTAGTGAAAATATAGAAGAATTAATGAGATTAAAACAAACAACTAAAAAATATTATAATAGAGTATTTAGCCAATTTTAAATGATAGTTAATCTTAAAATATTAATCTTATATATACTTAGAGATATAGAAATTATAGATATTAAGAGAATAATATTAGAAAAAGTATTAGACTATGAAATTGAAACTATAAATTGGATAGAACAGTTATACCTGGATAATTATCCAGTTGGATATTATTCAGATTAAGAAATGTTAGAATATATTAGAAAAACTAGAGAAAATCAAGATAATCTAAATGAAGAAATTAATTATAGAAACCGAATTAGAAAAATAATGGAGAATCTAAAAGAAAAATTAATATGGATATAAGAAACCCAAGAAAATTTAGGAAAAAGTACATGTGATAGTTTATATAATTTAAAAAACTCGCTACGAGAAGAACAACACAAGATAATAAATAGCATTGAAAATCTAGAATTAGATATACATTACAGTACAATTAGGATAAATTATTATACAGAAATTTGTAAATCTACAATTACTACAGGATAACATGATAGACTATGAATATTTAAAATATTGGAGAGAAAATATGGAAGAAATAATATTATTAGAAAAACTTATGGAAGACAATCTAATTGGATATTTTGAAACAAAAGATATAAAATATTTAGAATACCTTCAAAATAATATAGAAGAAATACAAAAACTAAGAGAAACAAAATAAAGAATACTATGGTAAAACATTTAATCAATTACCATATAATCACCCCCCCCCCCCAAGATATGAATATCGATAAAACTAACATAAATAAAATCAAAATAAAAATAAAAATAAAAATATTTAGAGAAGTTAAAAAATATCCGCGCACAAATAAAAATAGATCCATTGTATTTATAATAGATCTATTTTACCACACAAGTTATCTGCACCCCCTTACAATTGGTATCAGAGCCTATGCTGTTTGAAGTTACGGAAGTAGTATATATTTGGACTTATTTGATTAATTTATTAATTATGACTTATTTGATAAAACTAGATTTAGATATTCCCCAAAATATTATTTAGATGAATAACGTACAAAAATTACCAAAATATAAAGAATTAAAGAAAATAATATCTAAAAAACGTAAAGAATTAAAAATAAGGATAGAAAGACTACAATATAACATAATTGTCGGAGTTAGTAAAAACTCAATAAATGCACAAAAAGAAGAAATATCAAATTTAGAATCAACAATAGATAGTTTAGAATATACATACCAACATGATCTATTAACAATTAAATAAAAATGAACAAAAAAGAATTTATAATAGATGAAAAAATATATGAAAACCATGAAGGTTTAAAAATAAAAATAGTATTTTCTAATCTAGGAAGAAGGTATAAGAAAATAGGTGAGCATTTATATTTAATTTAGAAAAAGAAGAATTAAAATTAGAAGATAAATTGACAGCTATTGTAAGAATAGAAAAAAAATGAAGAAATAGATAGAAAAAAGGAAATAGAAAAAATAAAACAACAAATTACGGAAGAAATACGAAAAATAGAAGAAACTAAAAATAGTAGGATTGCTGAATTAGAAAAAGAACTACAAAAGCTAAAAGATTTGTATGAAAAAAGACATAAAGAAAAAAAAAGAAAAAGATATAGAACACAAATTATTAAACGAGATAAATCAATTTAAAGAAAAATTAAAAATAAATACAATAGATGTTGAAGAAACAGATAATTATGATTCAGAAGATAGTGAAACATATACAGAAATCTTAACAAATACAAAAAAAAATAGAAATCAATGAAAAACAAGAAGTAATTAATGAAGAAAACTTAGAAAATAGAAACACAGAAATAAATACTCTTGATAAAAAAGAAGATGAAAATATAATACCTAGAACATCAGAAATAAGAAAACCTACATATTATAAGAATAAGTTTAAAAGATATAATCTAAATGATGAATATGACAAATGGACACCAAAACAAATAGTTAATAAAAATTATAACTTTTTAGACTTAGATTGTGTAATAGATACAGAAAAAACAATATAATTATGGATAGGATATATGACAAAACAATTATTAGATAATAATATAAATGTAACAGATGCACCAGAATATATAGAAAGAACACTAATAGGAACAGTGAAATTATGGTTTTCAAATCTAACTGAAACTAGTAAAAGGGTATTAAGAACTGACAAACCTACAAAAGAAACATCATCAACAACTACAACTAAATTAACACCTATAGAATTATTAAAAAAAATATGAAATATCTATAAAAGACGAATTTAGCAGCATGACAACAACAGAAGAAGAACAAAATGAAGAGAAAGATCCAAATAGGAATTTAATGTTAAAATTAACAATATGTAATATGTGTTACATAGATAAATATACTTGCGAATTTAAAGAATATTATTATAAAGGAACATATAATACAGAAGAAAGTAAAGAAATAAGAAAATTATATTTTAGCAAATTATCTGAACCATTTAGTTCAAAAATAATAAAAAGTTGGGATGAAGTAAAAATAGTAGATACTCTAGGAGCAAGAATAAATTTTTTACAACAATGGTATAGAAACCTATGTGAAAAATATAAAGAAGAAATAAAAATGGAAAAAACATTAATAAGAAATTTAGCATGTTGCAAAGATAAAATAACACCTCAATTTGAATGCGAAGAAAGATATTATAAGAAAAGAAAAAGACATAAGAAATATAAGAGATACAAAAAATCAAAATATAAATATAAGAAACCAAGAAAAAGATATTATGTAAAAAATTATAAACATAAAAGACCATATAAGAAAAAGAAATCTATAAAAGAATGTACTTGTTATAATTGCGGAAAATTAGGACATTTAGCTAGAGATTGTAAATTATCTAAAAATCCAAAAAATAAACAAATATAAAAAATAAAAATAGAAAATACAGAATATATGCAGATAGATTATATAGATTAGAATTAGAAAGTAAAGGTAGTATATATGAAATTTCAGAGAATGAAACAGATAATGAAATAGATAGTGAATTAGATGAATTAAATGACTGAAGAAGATAAAAGAATAAACCAAATAACTGAAGAAGATATAAAAATTATAACAAAGGAAGAATATTTAAATGAGGAAAGAACAGATCAAAAAATAATATTTGATAGTCATATATTTGATGAAATAAAAGGAAAAGAATTAGATTTAAGTGTAGAAAAAATATTTAAAATACCAACAATAAAAAACATATTTAATAGAAGAAAAGAAGAATACTACGTAGTAAGCCAAAAAGAACATGTAATAGATTGTAGATATGTAAAAGGAAGAGCTAGTATACCACTAGTAACAAAAAGAATAATTAATAAAGAAATAAACGATATAAAAAGTAAAGACACAATAAAATATGTACACCTTGGAGGAGCAGAGATATTGATAAAAACATGTTTTAGAGAAGGAATAGATACACCAATAGAATTATACCTAGCAGATGATAGAATTATAAAACCTATAGAAAAAAGTATAATAACTGTCATAAAAGGAAATTTAATATACCAAAACTTTTAATTTATAATAAGTGTGAATTATTCAGTAGCAATAACAGATAAAAATATAGATAAATCATTCGTATTATATTGGAAAATATCAAGAATAGAACTAACCCCAGGAAGTAAAATATTTACAACAAGATGTAAAAATCTATATGCATTAACAACAAAACATAAAATAATGGGGAAAAAAATAAAATTAACAAAATACAAATAGAAAGTCCTTTCGAACAATTTGTAAAAATAATTGATAATAATGATTATAGTTATAGAGACATAGATATAGAAGAAAATTTAGAAATAATAAATGATAGAATAAGTACAACAAAAAGAATAGCTTATATAACAAATTACATAACAGGAACAATAAATGAAAAAGAATATTTAATACTCTTAAATACAGGACAAGAAGAAAATTATATAGCAAGATATCTAGTAAAAATGAGGAAATAAAATCTGACAATAATATATGCCCAGATCTACCAAGAAGCTAAAATAACACTAAAAATATAGCAGATAAAAGAAATAACAATAGGAGTTAGAAAAATAAAAATAAAATTTGAAATAAAGGAAGAAAAGCAAAAAGCAGACATAAAATGGCTAGAACAAGTAAACCATATAATATAGAGCATATACAATTATCTATAACATATAACCGAGAGAAATTATTCTTAAGAAGAGTTTTAAGATGATATGAAAATATATGTATTATTGAAGATAGTAGTAGAAGGGTATTAAGTAGATATTATACGCCTACCATAGATACAGGAGCAAAAGCTAATTTATGTAGATATAATTGTTTAGCAGAAAGTAAATGAGATAAATTAAAAACACCAATAATAGTTAAAGGATTTAATAACGAAGGAAGCTTAATTACTTATAAAGCTAAGTATGTAAAAACACAAGTATGAGATAAAATATTAACAATAGAAGAAATCTATAATTATGAGCTAATATCAAAAGATATACTTTTAGGAATGTCGTTTTTAGATCAATTATACCCACATATAATAACTAGAACGGATTGGTGGTTTACAACACCATGTAAACAGAAAGTAAGAGTAATAAAAGTTACTAATAAAATAAGAAAGAAAACTGATTGGATAGAACGAAGTGAAAAAATTACACAAAAATTAAAAAATATAAAAAATACTGAAGATACAATAGAACTGGTCGTATTTTCAATAAATAAAAAGGAAATAACTATATTTTCAATAAATAAGATAGAAATAATTAAGAAAAAATTAGAACAATTATATAGTGAAGATCCGTTAAAAGGATGGAAAAACATAAAACTACTATAAAAATTGAATAAATAGATAAAAATAGCATAATAACTCAAAAACCATTAACATATAATTTTGACGATTTAAAAGAATTTAAAATGCATATAGATGAATTATTAGAAAAACAATATATACAAAAAAGTAATAGTAAACACAATAGTCCAGCATTTATAGTAAATAAACATAGTGAACAAAAAAGAGGTAAAATAGAATGGTTATTGATTATAAAAATTTAAATGCAAAAACTATGACATATAATTATCCAATACCAAACAAGATTTTAAAAATAAGACAAATACAAGGATATAACTACTTTAGTAAATTTGATTGTAAATCAGAATTTTTCCATTTAAAGTTAGAAGAAGAATCTAAGGAATTAACCGCATTTATGGTATCACAAGGATTTTATGAATGGAATGTACTACCATTTGGAGATAAAAATGCACCAGGTAGATATCAACATTTTATGGATAGTTATTTTAAACAATTACCTAATTGTATAGTATATATAGATGATATACTATTATATACAAAAACCAGAAAAGAACATTTAAAATTATTAGAATAATTTATAGATATAATAGAAAAATCGGGAATAAGTTTAAGTGAAAAGAAAGTTGAAATTATGAAAACCAGATAGAATTTTTAGGAATACAAATAGATAAAAGTGGAGTAAAAATGCAACAACATATAGTACAAAAAATAATAAATTCAAAAGAAGAATTAAATACAAAAAAGAAATTACAATCATTTTTGGGATTTGTAAACCAAGTAAGGGAATATATACCAAAATTAGCAGAAAATCTAAAGCCTTTACAGAAGAAATTAAAAAAGGATGTAGAATATAATTATAACGAAGAATATAAAAAATAATCCAGAAAAGAAAAACACTTTGTAAAGAATAACAAAATTACAATTCCCAGGCGAAAATAGAAAATTTATATATAGAGAGAAGTATATGCTAGTGAATATAGTTATGGAGGAGTACTTAAACATAGGTACGAAAATGAAAAAATAGAACATCATTGTAGATATTATTCAGGAACGTTTAATGAAATAGAAATAAAATGGGAAATAAATAGAAATGAATTATGTTCATTATATAAATGTTTATTAGCATTTGAGCCATATATTGTATATAACAAGTTTATTGTACGAACAGATAGTACACAGGTACGTTGGTGGCTAACAAAGAAAATACAAAATTCAGTTACAACAAAAGAGATTCGGAGACTAGTATTGAATATATTAAATTTTACATTTACAATTGAAGTAATTAGTACTAACAAAAACGTTATTGCAGATTACATATCAAGACAAAGCTACACAGACTGATATAATAGAAGATGATGCTTTAGAAAAGATATTCAAAACCCTAACTACGCTTTCAATGAAAGTGGACAGTATGGGTAATTAAATAGAAAAGCTAAAGACTAATGAAGATAAACTGAAGTCTGTAGCTACAAATCAGCTAACTCAGCAGTGTGCAAAGCTATGTCGATCGGAAGACATTAAAATTCTAGAGCTAGAAGTAGACGTTGGGACACTCCGTAAAACCCATAACGTTTATCAATCTACAATTGCAGGTACAAGCAAAGGAGTTATTGGACAAAGATACCAAAATATGAACTTAAATAAGACATTTGAAAAACCATTTACACAAAAAATACAAAAAGTCCTCTTGAACATACCCCCATAAATAAACACATATCGAGATAGTCTGAACCAAGATAAAAAAGTTTATAACTATACAACTCAAAAATACATAGAAAATATCTACCGTATACAAACTTTTCTATACCTTAATCCCAGAGCTACTGATATCAAAGAACTCAACACAAACTATATAACTCAAAGATTACCAAGTCACAACAAGCTAATTGCACTACCCAAAACCAACCCAAGCTTAATAAAAACTTATTTTGATTATGGATTATTAAATACCATATACACCCAAGATGGAGAAGAACTATCAACTATGGAAAAATTACAAAAAATATTCAACACCTATAAAAGAGTAACCAAAGGAAATCTATTTTATATAAAGTTTTGTACTGCATCAGCAGAGATATTATAAGATGAGATAAAACCAGTTATACAAGTTGTAAAAATAAAATTAACTAGAGATATGATTATACCAGAAGATATAGTACAACAGCCAGAGATACCCAGAATTGAGATACTTGATTTTTATGCAAACAAATGACTTATTGGACTAGCTACAATTATTCAAGAACTAGTAAACAATTATACCAATGGAAACCGAATATGGTGCTATTATTTAAGAGACTATCAGATTATTTATTCAAATTCAAAAGAACTACGACAAGCAGATATGGAAGATGTTGGACAATGGATAATGACATTACTTAACCTAGAAAAATAATCTACTGCAAGAGCAATTAAGAGAGGATTTATTTCATACGGATTATTGACAAGATATTGCAAGATAATTAGACACAAATATCCAGATCATCAATATTCGAGATGTAATGGAGAAGATAATATTATCACAGAAGTTCGGCTAGAATAAAATAAAAAATCAAGAAGATAAGCATGCCAGCTGGAAAGAAGATAAAAAAGCAGCAGATACGACAAGAAGAGGATATCAGCGGAAACAATAATGGAGATAAAAGACAAGCTATTAAATTATGAAAGCGACATGTAACAAACTTTCACAATTTTCTTTACGTAAATTATTAGAACTGTATAGATTTTTGACTATTATTAGTCTAGGCTTTAATTAGTTTTTGTCTTTTTAGATGACTTTTGTAAAGTATAGTAAATGAGGTTAGGTAGATAATTTTTGAAGACTTTTTGTAAAGTTTTAGAAACGTGTAAAATGAGGAAGAAAAACTTTTGTAAAGTTTCAGATTATAAATAAAAGGCATCGAAGGTAGAAAGAAAGGCAAACCTTCATGCGTTGAAGCAAAAAAAAAAAATCTCTCTTGTCTACAACAAATAATTTGATTATTTAAAAAACAGGTATATTTCAATGGAAAAATCTATGGAGGAACAAAGCTTAGAATTATCAAAACTACTAGAAAAGGTATATTCATTTACTATTATGAATAACTAAATTCATAAATTCCTAACAATCATAATATGATAAAATAAGTTCATATTAGTTGCTTTATAGTAGAATTATTCGAAAAATAGCATGTTAAGAAGTTTATTAGCAAAGTGGAAAAGGAGAAAAAACCCTAAGAACTATGCCATCCTAAAGGTGAAATCGGTGAGGCAAGAAAGCCGTGATAGGGGAGTAACCAGAGTAGAAGCTGTTTAAGAAAAAAGTATCCAGATTACCATGCTAATAGTGACCGAAGAATATGTTATTTAAGAATAATCTAGTATATAACAATCTAAAGTGATCATATTTTGTTATGTGCATGATTGAAGGGAATATTTTGAAAAAGCATCATAAGAAAAATGAATACTAATTTATCTGACGAAATGGTAGATAAATTTAAAATACTCGTTTTATATGTACTTAAGGATATAGAAATAGTAGATATAATATTTTTTAGTTGTTTGTTTTAATCTCATTAATTCTTCTATATTTTCACTAAGAAATTGTATATATTTTATATCTATTTTCCAAAATTCTAAATATACATAATTTATCATAGTTAGTGTGTGAGTTTGGTATGTAAGTATTTATAAGAGTAGTTCGGTAGGTGTGGTATATAATTAATTCTAGTCATAAAATAGCTATCAAATATTTTTTCCAATATGATTTTTCTTATTTCTTATTTTCTCTTGTTTGGTTGTACTAAAACATTGGGAAAATATTTTCCAAAATGACTTATTTTTCTCTATTTGAGGGAAAATGACTTTCCTCATGGTCCAAGGGAAGTCATTTTCTAGAAAATGACAGATGTGACTTTTATGCCCCCACGCCTACCCCCACCCCCACCCCTCTTCTCCCACTCCAACAACACTCAAATTCACATTACTCAAAAAATTCACATTACTCAGAAACATTTTTCACTGTGTTTTGTTCCAATTTTTCATTGCTTGAAATAAAAAATATTGAAGTCCGAATTTTTTCTTGTTTTCAATGTTCGTTGAATGTATTGTTATTTCCATGTGCATATAGGAAGACTTACCTATGTTACTTTTGCTAATTGCATATTCCATTTTGTCATTGTTGTAACTTGTTTCACAAGGTTGAATAAGCTCGTCGTTCAATTATATTTCTATTAATTGTGGTATCTTGAGATTGTCCGTTGAAAAGTGTATCCTATGTTTGCTAATTAGTAATTGCTTCAAATTTAGTGACTTGCAATATCTTAATACTCGATATTGATATTATTTGCTATGCTTAAATTAGTTCAGGCAGTGATATACTAGTTAAAGTTAGTAGTATTTTATAAAAAATATTTTTTCACTCACCAACCAAACACTAGAAAATATATTTCTGGAAAATATTTTCTACTCACCAATCAAACAATATAATATATTTGTCGGAAAATATTTTTCACTCACCAACCAAACATGAGAAAATAAGTAGAAAGCCAACTTATTTTTCAGGAAAACTTTTTCCAAGAAAATATTTTCCATGGAAAATATTTTCCATCATACCAAACATACCCCGTTTTTAATATAACTAGGAAAGATTGACAATGTGCTTATGCATTTGTTTATATTGATAATGTGATAATATATTGATAAATTAACCTATTCAAATATAAACAGGTATCTACTGATGTCTCATTGGATAACTTGAAAGATCCCGAGGAAGAACTACAAGTCACTAATGGTATTAAAAATAGAAAAAGAAGACATCTAGTCATACATTTTCAAAATCTATTGACAAATACCCATTTACTATAACAAAGAGGACACAATATTATTTCTAGATAATATTTTTAATCTTATTAATTAAAATTATACTATCCATTATACTAAACTTGGTAACCTTCATTATCTCCTTTCATTATAATATAAGGGTTACAAGAATGAAATATAAATACCTATAAGGAAAGAAATATAATATTTTACAACTTAGCTCAAATATAAAAAAGAGCAAATCTCCCTATTAAACAATAGTTTAAATTGCCTCTTTAGTTACCTTCAGCAAAAGTAACAGAAAATTTAGTAAATACAATGATTTATTTAGTGTATGTAACATGCCAATTATGTGTTGCCTCATTTTTTATTTCTAAAACTCCTCTACCTCCTCTGCTTCCCTTTTATTACATTACATTCACATACTAAAATGTAGTACTTAAGTACTCACTAAAGAATTTTCAGAGCATTTTTCTTTTATACTTCATTCATTCATTTTGTTACTTTTCACGTTTCGCTTCTCGAGGGTCAAACTATATAAATTTTGACCTATATTTTAAGATTTGTTTTTGAATAAATTAATATGAAAAAAATTGAAATGTATAGTATTTTTCTTATTATTAAATTTGTATTATCAAAATTTTTGCATTGCCTTTAATTTATTTTTCAGTATTCAAGAATTTTTTTTTAATTCTTTATTATAGTTAAAGAGGGATAATGTCCAATTAATACGCAGTACATAAATTAAATAAAATTAAAGATATGAATATGAAAGAGCAAAAATTGATAACCCACGTAGTTGCTCCCAAATAGCCGTTTCCTAGGGTTTATTCATCCACAATGAAAGACTCATGTGTAGATTTTAACTATTGTTCTACTAAGGTTTGTAATGAACCATTTCTCTTCTCAATCACTGTATCTTCAATTGATTTTAATGCGTATTATTCTCTGAATAACTTCATTCAATTAATTCTTCAACCTTTTCAAGTTCTTTTTATGTACTATATATAGATAAAGAAGTCAATTTTTTTCATGTTATAGCTTGGTTAGTCTATCTTGCTTTTAATTTTCTAGTATGATGTATTCTCTTCTTTTTGAGTTGGTTACTGTCGCGCCGTATTTTTCTCACGAAAAGCGAGATTCAATGTGACAACTCTTTTTAGGATGGTCAAAAGTGAATAGTCATCACCTAATGAATTAAGGTGTGTTAGGGCACTATTCTAGACTAATTACGAATCAATTAATTAGTCTAAGTCACCGAAAATCAAGTAAGAGTTCAAGTTACCTTGAAAAGAAGGTGTTAGACACCTTTCGAGGTCCAAAAATGTGGTTTCCGACTAAATTCATATATTACATGGAGATTCTACGTGATAAGCAAAGGTCACTTGTTTTACTAACTTAATGTTACAAAATGATAAAATGTGAATAAACAAGATATGTAATTTAATTACTTTTAGTTATTAATTATTTACTTGATAAGACAAATAAGACATAGAAATTAGACGAACAAAGAGACACATGTGACACAATTTATATAGTGAAATTCATTTAATAAGTGAACCTAAACTACCCCAAACAAATTAATCATGCAAAATAAAAGAGAAGTCTGAACAAGGTAATATTAATTTATTATTATTCAGACCAGCGCCAGCTTATTAATGGGTGATAATGTCATATGTCTATGCTCGGGCCAACTTTCATCTTTTCTGAATATCTGCCATCCCCTATCTAGTTTGTTCATTAAACTTAGAGGTATTCTAAAAGAAATAATAAAACTAGAATTTCCTAAAGTGCCTACTCATTCCAACTTATTGTCCAAGAGGCATTGGACTTACTATTTGGGTTTGGTCTAGACAAAGAAAACTACGCTTCCTAATTAGACTCAAAGCTCGCATCAAACAAAACACTTTGCACAAACAAGTAGCAAGTATTGTCTAAAATAAGCCTCTTGATTAGTTAGAAGGTTGGTTAGGGCGATTAACATGCTAAAGAAATAATTCACCATTTTTTATTTGATTAAACCTATAGGCATGATATCTAAACGATAAACAATTGTTTATTAACGAAAGATAATTATTAATGCACTCCAAAATAATATGTTGCAAATTCATTAAATATGTCATAAATCAAGTAAATATGTTGGAAATTAGATCAATTTTAACATAAAAGAGATAAGTTAAATATGTCGAAAATTAGTTGGAGCACCAAAAATGCTAGAAAATATATTTAAGTACTGAAAATAATTAGCATGTTGTAGATTAAATTTTAATCGCTAAAAATATTATTTCAATGCAGCAAATATAATTTAAGTACTAAAATCAAAATTTAAGTGCTAAAAACATTATTTAACAGCTATAAATTGAAATTCAGTAGATGAAATATTATTTAAAGGCTAAAAATTGAGTTTTATTTGTTAAAAATAATCTTTATACTGCTAGAAATTAATAACAAAAGGCTGGAAATTTGTTTAACTGCTGAAAAATAATTTTTATATTGGTGGAATTCATTTTAAAATGCAAAAAATGATTTTTTTTTAATGCTGAAATTTTTATTTAAAAGTTGAAAAGTGACTTTTTATTGCTTAAAATTAATAAAAATAGACTGAAAAATAAAATTTAGTTGCTGAAAATTAATTTAGGAGTGCTGTAAAATTAGTTTAAAGGTTGACAAGTCAATAAAAACATGGAAAATAATATGAGTATATTGTAAAAAAATAAAGGTTGAAAATATATGCCAAAATTTGTCAAACATGCAAACGGTAATAAAACATGTCGTGAACATATTCGAACTTAATTTAATGTCAGAAGTGTAACGACCCTCCCGGTCGTTTGTGAAATTTTCCTCATCTTTTTTATTTTAGCGCTCTCCATAGTTTGTATACGTGGATTATGACTCACGGGATGAGTAGTACTAATATTTTAGATGTACGGAAGCGAGTTAAGTCATTAGTTGGGTATATTTTAGATAATTAATTTAATTAATGATTTAATGGGCCAAAGTTATAATTTATTTACTTATAGGGCAAATTCAAGAGTGAATTTAATTAGCTAATGTTTATAAAATATAATAATAGCATCAGATAATTAGGGTAAGGAGGAGGCACAAAAGTTATAGTTTCACATTGCAGCTTTGCGGGTTGGGGATCTCTCTCTCGATGGTTCTCTCGGACTAGCTTCAGGTAAGCAATTAGATGTAATACTATGTTTGTAATGATCTTGGGTGGAATGGCATATAGCTCAAAGTGTGTGTACATGTGTTAGGCGTTGTTGCTTTAGCCATTAGAATTTAGTAAATAAGTTGTTAAATACGTGTAGTGATAGCAAGAATGAGATGGAAAGTTGAAAACAGTGACCACTGGTATTTTACCTTGCTGGTGCTATTGGCAGAACATATGAATTAAAATAGTAACTTGGTTATCTTCAATAATTAATGATAATTACGTATGATTACTTGGACAATTGATTATGATAAGATAATTAATTGTTAATGATTGGAATTTGGTGATGGAATGATGTTGGATTAGTGCGTTCTTTGAATTGTAATTAGTTTTGCAGTCGCCGTTTCCCTTATTCGGATGCATATTTGAAACTTTCATCTGAATTCATCAATCACAGATTACGACAAAAATTAGATTTTAGGCTTAGGATTTTTAGAGTGTCAAATAGATTCTGATTCTTATGGGGTTTATATATTTGAATAAATTTTGATAATTCAGAGACTTTACGGAAGGGCAAGGCCCTTGCAAATTAGCTTGCTTTTGGATTCTCTGGTTGAGGTAGGTTACGGTTTAATTGAAGTTTAGACTTGATTTAATTGTGCGTATGCTCCTAAATTGGATACTTGTTGATTGGTATTCGGTCATGCTTGAAATTAATGATGTTTGGATTGTTGAGGCATGTATAAATGATTATTGAAAATTTATTTGATGGAATTGTCTTATGACTGTAAGTGTACTTGTAAACTTTGTACACCGTATTGTATGTTGTGAGGTAGTATAAATTTGATATTGAAATTACTTATTTATGGTGGATCGGGTACCCCGTCGGTACGAATATGTATATGGTGGATCGGGTACCACAATGGTACGGATATGTATATAGTGGGTCGGGTACCACGTCGGTACGGATATGTATATGTATTGGATCGGGTACCACGTTGGTATGGATATGTATATTGATATTACTTAGTTATGATGGATCGGGTACCACGCCGGTACAGATATGTATATGGTGGATCGGGTACCACGTCGGTACGGATATGTATATGGTGGATTGGGTACCACACCGGTATGGATATGTATATGTTGGATCAGGTATCACGTCGGTACGAATATGTATCTGTTGGATCGAGCACCACGCCGGTATGGATATGTATATGGTGGATCGAGTACCGGACCGGTACGGATATATATATTGATATTACTTGTTTATGGAGGACCGAGTACCACATCGGTACGAATATGAATATTGGTGTTACTTGTTTATGGAGGATCAGGTACCACGCTGGTATGGAGATGAAATTGATATTACTTGTTATTGAGGATCGGGAACTATGCTGCTACGGTACATGCACATAGATTGTTTCCTACAGGTCATGACTAGTTGGGGAAAAATAAGCCCCATAGCATGTGTGTACATATTTGTGTTGATTCTGTGGATGTTTACATTATGGTTGATATTCTTGATGTTTATGTGGCCTATTTGTGAGCACTGTTTGGCCTGTTGATGTTGTATTGTTGATTCATTAAATATTTATTATGTGACGATGCTTGTCTACATGTTATTTGATTTATGTAGTGTACATGCTATTAAATTGAGTTGACCTATGAGACCTACTTGTACATAGTGGTTTGTACTGATACTACCCTGTACTAATCTTTTGTAGAGTGCAGAAAGTGTTCTAGAGGCTCAGACATGACCTCACCTCTAGAGTTTAATAGCAGATCTTGATCCAAGGGTGAGCTCTCCATTTCCAGGATGCCATGGGTCATCCTGTTTATTCTTGTCCATCTTTCGGACAATGAAACATTCTTTATTTACTTTATTTTCACAAATCTCTTTTGGACATCATCATTGTTTAGAAGTTCTTGTACGATGACTTTCGTGTCTTGGAGATTTTAATAAGTAGTTTGTTGGATTTCCGCATTAATAATGATTAGCTTTGGATTATTGTTATTATGTTGATTTTATGATAATACCATCTTAATAATGACTAAGTAGTTGGGCATTGGTTTGATTTAGATGGTTCTCCCATAGGAAAATTAGTGTAGGTGCCACTCATGGCCTTTTTGGGTCATTACAAAGTTGTTATTAGAGCCCTAGATTCGTCGATCTCGTCATACAAGAACCTGTATAGTAGAGTCTTCTGAAATGGAATGGAGATATCTGTACTTTTCTTCGAGAGGCTATAGGACACTAGGAAAATTTAAATTCTTCTTTCTTATGTGCTATTACTTGATTTCAATTGGTATCTGGCAATTCCAATTGGTATCTGACTTCTTTCATTCTTATTCTCGAAGATGGTTGTGGTGAGAGGTATGGTGTAGAATTGGTTACATTCCATTTTTAAGGGGATGCCAAGATGTGATGGAGAGCTTATGTAAAGTGTAGGGATGCAGGTTTACCTCCTTTGACTTGGACTTCATTTTACTCAGTTTTTCTAGAAAAGTACGTGTCTCATACTTTGAGAGATAGAAAAAATGATGAGTTTACTAATCTCAGGCAGGAGAATATGTCAGTTGTGGTCTATGAGGCCAAATTGCATTCATTTTATCAGTATGCACCTTAGTTGTTGAAAATTGAGGAGGAGAGGATCTGTCTTTTTGTGAAGGGTTTGAATATAGGTTTCCAGATTTCTGCTCTTCAGATAACATATTTAGGTAAGTGTTTTCAGGAGATGGTGGATTTTGTTAAGAAGGTGGAGGGCGTAAAACAAATAGGTTATACCAAGGCAGTAAAAAAAAATGCCCGTAGAGGAGGCAATTTCAGTGGTTCTTATTCTAGGGGTCTGTGTATGTTATAAGTGTGGTGGAATGAGTTACATTAGGAGTTTTTTTCCTAATTTGAGGCATTATGGTTAGTTTGGCCAGCAACATGCTCCTCGAGCTCTAGTTCTATCAGGTAGAGGAGGTGGTGGTAATGGTATAGCTAGTTCATAGAGTGGTCGTGGTGGTCATCAGAAAGGTAGGGGTGGTAATCAACCCTATCTAAGTGGTTCTCAACTTGATAGAAGTTACGCTTAGACTGGTGGTAGGGTTCATATTTATGCTTTTCCAGGCAAGTCTAAGGCAGAGTCATCAGATGATGTTATTACAGGTACTATTATTGTCTATGATCGGATGACCACTGTATTATTTGATCCTGGTTCTACTTTTTCATATGTGTGGCAATTTTGCTGTGGTGTTGAACATAGTGTGTGATCTACTTGACTTCCCTGGTCACGTGTCTACTCCTATTGGTGATTCTGTCGTTGTTGATAAGGTTTATTTTTCTTGTTCTGTTATATTTTTAGGGTATCAAACTTGGGCAAATTTAGTGATTCTAGACATGGTAGATTTTGACATAATTCTGGGTATGAGTTAGCTGTCTCCGTATCATGCTATATTAGACTGCCATGCTGAGACGGTGACTTTAGCTATGTCTGAAATAGATAGATCTGAGTGAGAGAGTGATTATAGTCCTGCGCCAATGAAACTTATTTTCTTTCTACATGCAAATAGGTTAATTAGGAGAGGTTGTTTGGCCTTCCTAGCACATCTTCGGGACACTTCTTTAGAGGTCCCATCTATTGAGTTAGTTTTGTGGTGTGTGAGTTCCCAAAGGTTTTCCTGTAGATTTTTTGGTATGACACCATACTGTGGCATTGATTTCTATATTGATCTAGAGCCAGGTACTCGTCCTATTTCTATTCCTCTCTATCGGATGGCTCCGACTGAGTTGAGGGAGCTAAAAACTCAGTTGTAGGATTTGTTGAGTAAAGGTTTTATCCGTCTGACTGCTTCTCCATGGGGTGCTCCTGTCTTATTTGTGAAGAAGAAGGATGGTAGTCTTTGTATGTGTATAGACTATAGGCAGTTGAACAAAGTTACATTCTGTAATAAGTATGCTTTGCCCCGTATGGATGATTTACTTGACCAGTTGCAAAATGCATCCATATTTTCTAAGATTGATTTGATGTTCGGGTATCATCAGCTTAAGATTTGGCCTGTCGATATTCCTAAGATTATTTTTCGAACCCGATATGGGCACTAGGAGCTTCTTGTGATGTTTTTGGATTGACTACTGCCCCAATTGCTTTTATGAGTTTGATGAATGAGATATTTAAACCCTACTTGAATTCTTTCATAATTGTCTTTATTGATGATATTCAGGTTTATTCTAAGAGTAAAAAGGAACATGAGAATCACTTAAGGATTGTTTTGTGTTAGTTAGAAGAGAAAAAACTTAATGTGAACTTTTTGAAGTGTGGGTTTTGGTAGGCTTTCTGTCTACTTTTCTTCATGGATGATGTGTGATATATGTTGCGTGTGGATATGGATGTTAGTATTGATTATGGGTAGGATAACTTGGCCTTGATTGTTGATGTTTGGAGTTTTGATGCAGGTTTGAGACTCGTAAAATGACATGTTTATACCCCTTTTGAATCCTATTGCTTTCCCTCTCTAGTTTAGATTAGTTGTAGCATGGTTATGATGTAAACCTATGTTTGGGATGCGGTTTTAGCATTTGAGGCATGATTTTTATATTTAGCCTTATTGGGCTAGTATGGTAGTGTTAAAACCATAAGTTGGGAAGAGTGGACTTGAGTACCCTTATTTTTAGTTGAAGTTTCTATCTTAGGCTTGAATATGGCTTACTTGACATCTAAAAGATGAACTAGATACCTTAGCCTAGTTTGGGGCATAGTGTGCCTAGTTATGGAAATTGAGGATTAGAAGTGAGATCCTCTGGTTCACTTAGGCCTAAACTTGTGTTAAGTTTTGTGGACTTAGTTGTGTATGTTAGACATAGATGAGGCTAGTAAACTTTAGAATAAGGTTACTTCGTAACTTGATAACTTGTATTGATATTCCTGAATTATGGCTTTAGAGTCATATTTATGATACTTCTTGTGGAAGTGATATTGGGCCTTTAGAGATGATATTCCTCCTAGATACGTTATGTGGCCTATAGAAATGCTATTTCCGCTTAGACTTGATGATTGACCTATAGAGATCCTATTTCCTCTTAGATATGTAAATTGGCCTAGAGAGGTGATATTCATCATAGTCATGATATATGTATGACCTATCGATATAAGATATCCTATAGGCAATTACATGTCTATCTATATTATGCCTCCAATATGTGAGATACCTATTATATAGGAGATGATTAGAGATATGCTACAACTTATAAATATTATTATCGATATGAGTTTCTGATATGTATATGGGCCTAAGGTCGTAATTATGATGTTGTGACTATACTGGATAAATTAATGGGTCAAGGATTGTGTTATGATAATGATTCAATATTCTAGAAGTGTTTATCAGTGTAAAGGATATAGTTATAGTTTATGAATACATATATGTTTGTATACACATCTCTCCGGTATGGGACGGAGGAAGATGCGACATATTGCTTACGACTTTATTGATTGGATACTGGTAATGGCTAGGAATCTAATGTATTAGTTAATAAATCTAACTTAGTTGAAATATGGTAGCTAGCGATGGTTAATGCGTGACTTATGGTGAGGTCGGGTCTAGCATAGGTGAAGATTAGTTGGTATTGATGACTAAGTTCGTGATGTCGATTAGTCGATAAACGAGGAGTTTTATGTTAATGAGGCTAGATAATAAGAGATGTTGGTAATAAGAGGTGACTAGTTGATAACTTTGAATAGTTACTAAATGGTTAACTAATCAATAGTTAAGCAAGGATTAGTTGGTAAATGATGGTTAGATAATGAGTGGTGTCAGTTAATAAAAGATGGTTAGCTGACAATTAGTAATGTGTTGTCTAGTAATGATTAACGGATATATGATGATTAGTTGATAATAATGAATGGTGGATAAATGACGGTTTTGGTCTAGTGATGGACCTTAACTAGATGTTAGATGTTGGCTATTAAATAAATAGTGTTTAGTTGCTATCCCGTGAATAACGATTATGTCAAGGATAATGTTTAATCTGATAACTAGAGGTTATGTGATGACTAGCGACCTAGTGATTATATTATAATAAGAGTTGGTTAGCTAATAACGGGTAGTTGGGAAGTATTGACTAGATAGATATTTTATAGTGATATGACTATTTTTATGAATATTTTAGTGTTTATTCGGTAATGACTATTATGATGATATGTTATACCCAGCAAGGTTTGAGGATACTATTGTGATGATATTGATACCCAGCAAGGCCGAAGGGTATTGTTGTGATGATTTTGATACCCGGCAAATTCAAAGGATATATTTATGATATGTTGATACCCGGCAAGGCCGGAGGATACTATTGATGATATGTTGATATCCGGCAAGGCCGGAGGTTGATTACGGTGATGATGGTCCTGGTGAGAATAGTTATAAAGAGTTGTGATATTGATTGTGCACTTTGCATTCATTCCTGCATGTACATCGCTTATCACCAGTATATACCTATAGTTATCAGCCGGTATAGGAAGGTTGCATATATATGGGTTGTATGCTTATTGAACCTTTCGAGTCTAGGGCGGTGAGGGTACGCATAGGCTGGACTAGGTATTTGGTTCTCCGTAAGTTAAGGACTAAGGAGATTATGTCTGTGAAGGTCCAGTGGAGGAATCGTCCTATTGAGGAGGCCACTTGGGAGACCAAAGCAGACATGCGTAGCAAGTATCCATATCTTTTTGCCGATTTAGGTAATTCATTATTATCCCTTCTTGTTTTGAATATGCCCATTCGGGGATGAATGGTTGTTTAATTGGTATCTGATGTAACGACCCTCCCGGTTGTTTGTAAAATTTTTCTCATCTTCTCTATCTTAGCACTCTCAGTAGTTTGTATACATGGATTATGACTCACGGGATGAGTTGTACTAATTTTTGTGATGTACGAAAGTGAGTTAAGTCATTAGTTGGATATATTTTAGATAATTGATTTAATTAGTGATTTAATGGGCTAAAGTTGCAATTTATTTACTTATATGGCAAATTCAAAAGTGAATTTAATTAGCTAATGTTTATAACATATAATAATAGCATTAGATAATTAGGGTAAGGAGGAGGCACAAAAGTTATAGTTTCACATTGCAGCTTTGTGGGGTGGGGATCTCCCTCTCGATAGTTCTCTCAAACTAACTTCAGGCAAGCAACTATGTTTGTAATGATCTAGAATGGAATGGCATATAGCTCAAAGTGCGTGTACATGTATTAGACGTTGTTGCTTTAGCCATTAGAATTTAGTAAATAAGTTGTTAATTACGTGTAGTGATGCAAGAATGAGATGGAAAATTTAAAACAATGACCACTAGTATGTTACCTTTCTGGTTCTATTGGCAGAACATATGAATTAAAATAGAAACTCGGTTATCTTCAATAATTAGTGATAATTACGTATTATTACTGGGACAATTCATTATGATAAGATAATTAATTGTTAATGATTGGACTATGGTGATGGAATGATGTAGGATTAGCGCATTCTGTGAATTGTAATTAATTTTGCAGTTGCCGTTTCTCTTAATCGGTTGCAAATTTGAGACTTTCATGTGAACTCACCAATCACAGATTACGATAAAATTAGATTTTAGGCGTAGGATTTTTAGAGTGTCAAATATATTCATATTCTTATGGGGTTTATATATTTGAACAGATTTTGATCATTTAGAGACTTTAAGTAAGGGCAAGGCCCTTGCAAATTAGCTTGCTTTTGGATTCTTTGGTTGAGGTAGGTTATGGTTTAATTGGAGTTTAGACTCGATTTAATTGTGTGTATGCTCCTAAATTGGATACTTATTGATTGATATTCAGACATGCCTGAAATTGATGATGTTGGGATTGTTGAGACGTGTATAAATGATTATTGAAAATTTTCTTGATGGAATTGTCTTATGACTTTACGTGTACATGTAAACTTGGTACATCGTATTTTATGCTGTGAGGTAGTGTAAATTTGATAATGATATTACTTGTTTATGGTGGATCGGGTACCCCGTCGGTACAGATATGTATATTGTGGAACGGGTACCATGCCGGTACAGATATGTATATGTTAATCGGGTACTACGCCGGTACGGATATGTATATGTTGGATCGGGTACCACGCCGGTACAGATATGCATATTGATATTACTTATTTATGGTGGATCGGGTACCACACCGGTACGAATATATGGTAGATCGGGTACTATGCCGGTATAGATATGTATATGGTGGATAGGGTACCACACCAGTATGGATATGTATTTGTTGGATCGGGTACCATGCTAGCATGGATATATGTTGGATCGGGTACCACATCGGTACAGATATGTATATCGTAGATCGGGTACCACATCGGTACGGATATATATATGGTGGATCGGGTACCACACCGGTACGAATATATATATATTGATATTACTTATTTATGGAGGATCGGGTACCACGCCGGCACGGATATGTATATTGATGTTACTTATTTATGGAGGATCAGGTACCACGACGGTACAAAGATGATATTGATATTACTTGTAATTGAGGATCGGGTACCAAGCTGGTACGGTACATGAACATAGATTATTCCCTGCAGGTCATGACTATTTGAGCAAAAATAAGTCCTATAGCATGTGTGTACATATTTGTGTTGATTCTGTGGATGTTTACAGTATGGTTGATACTCTTGATGGTTATGTGGCTTGTTTGTGCGCACTGTTTGACCTGTTGATATTGTATTGTTGATTCATTGAATATTTATTTTGTGACGATGTCTGTCTACTTGTTATTTGATTTATGTTGTGTAAATACTATTAAATTGAGTTGGCCTACTATACCTACCAATACATAGTGGTTTGTACTGATACTTCCATGTACTCTTCTTTTGTTGAGTGCAGAAAATGTTCTAAAGGCTCAGACATGACCTTATCTCTAGAGTTTGATAGCAGATCTTGATCCAAGGGTGAGCACTTCGTCTCCAGGATGTCATAGGTCATCCTATTTGTTCTTGTCCACCTTTCGGGCAATGAAACATTCTTTATTTACTTTATTTTCAGATATCTCTTTTGGACATCATCATTGTTTAGAAATTCTTGTATGATGATTTTCGGGTCTTGGGGATTTCAATAAGTAGTTTTTTGGATTTTCGCTTTAATAATGATTAGCTCTAGATTGTTGTTATTATGTTGATTTTATGATAATACCATCTTAATATTGACTAAGGCTCACAACCTGAACCAGGTCCTAGACGTAATGGGCATCCCAAGTCCAACTAGGACCGGGGATCGCCCCCTTAACCCAACCCAACCACCTCTCACAGCCTCAGATGAGCTGAACTTCAAGCATATAAAAAGATTGCGTAAATGCTCTCATGAAGATTCTGGGATTGGATCACAACCATGACTGACCCAACCGAGTCTACCCACACGAGGCCCACCATCCTTACCATACCCAAACCAAAGAGAATATCAAAACATACTATGATAACTTAACCCAAAATGTAATACGATGTAACAGTGAGAAATCATGTTCGATGATGCCAGCCTCCTAGCTTATTCTAACGCCAAGGCCGACACCAATATCGATCCCGCCCATACAAACCCCCAGAATTACCACAAAGACTCTATCTAAAAAAATACAAATATTCGATTAGGACATGCCCTTAACCATGGCCAAAACCAATATCCAAAACAAAAGCAAAATGTCTAAGAATGTCCATATCATGAAATGGATCCTACCAAATAGATGGAAGCTCACCACTTCAATCCTAAAGTTGTCCCCGAATTAATAACTATGTAGGAGGAGTCGAATAGTCGGTTCCTACAGAGAATGGGTATACAACCGCCAGTAGACGGGTTAGCGAATGACCGTTAGTATGTATCTTAGGATAAGGATAAAGTAATTCCATTTAAAAAACCAAGTAAAACCATCCATGATGCATATAGCGATACATATATATATAAGTGTCGGGAAAGGGAATCCATGTTTAGCATGCATTTAGAACCTTTACCTGCACTGTGTAACCTTGTCGTTTAACTACACCTATGGATCGTATGGGTTCAGCTCCCCTTGCTAAAAGAGTACTAGTGAGTGTAGCCGCACGACCAGGAAATATCCCATGGGATGACTAGCATATCCCTCAAATATAAAACTTGACACTAGCACGTGGTCATTGAAGACCCGTCATATCGGCAAACATGAGTTTCCAGTTTCGGTCCCCCCGGAACCTCCACCTTCTACGACTTAGTTACACATTCGGCCATTAATACCCAAAGTAAAACCACCCAAACAATCCAATTACCATTTATTAACCAAGGCCAATTATTAGTGGTATAGTCATACTAACCATACTTATCAGATTTATCCATAGCTAAACCATTTAGGTAGGGGACTCACAAGTGCCCTTTCCGTTTACCATATTAACCTCTTGGGAGACTACCATGTTCTCCACAAGTATAACCAATTATCCTTTAACCTTTCTCAACCATTTAAACCGTTTATAGTTTCATATATAAGCTTAAAAACAAGCAAGAGTTCCCTTTAAAGAAGTCAAGGCGATGAACATATCTTTATAAGCATTTTATCAAACACCTTGGGGCATAATATAACCAAAACCAATTTGAAAGACCATTAAACCATTACCATGCAATCCAATTGCCCAAAACCATAATTAATACATATAAAAACATAATTAAACCATAGGAAACCATAACTAAGCCATAATAAACAAAACCCCCAATTAATAGTTGAAAATCATAAACCATGCAACATTGAAACCATGAAAACATCTATAAAATCCTTGCCATTTTTTTGAAGTAAGAAGTAGGGAAGAGACACATGGCTTAAACCAAGAAAAATGATGGAAGAAAATAACCAAAGCAATCCCTAAGTTGAAACCCTAGCTCCCCTTCCCCCAAAAGCTCTTGAGAGAATTATGATGTGTTTTAGAATAGTTTTCTAAGTGTTAATGAATAGAATAATAGGGTAAATAACCTCTTAAGTGTATTAGAACTCGTGGGTCATAATTAGGCTAAGTAGGAAAATGTCCAGAATACCCCCACTTAAGTCCCTTAAAAACCTTTCACAGGGATACGACTGACCCTTTTACGAGTCGTGCCCTTCCTTACGATTAGTTTCCACCAGTCGTATCCAGGCCTTAACCTTTGGATCAGGCACTATCCAATATATGACTTATCTAACCAAGTCGTAACCTCAGCATACGACCCTTACCCATGATCCGTATCCCTGGCACAATGAATTACCAGGAGGATCAAACACTACCCACCATACGAGTCACTGATACGACTCGTACTAAGCCTTACGATTTGTACCCCTAATTCGTGACCATTCTAGTGATCAAAACCATCCCACCAACTAACACTGGTTAGCTTACGATAGGACCATACCATTTGTAACCTAGCATACGACTCGCACCCTAGAGTTGGATTGGGTTCGGAGAATGGATCTCAAGGAAAATTTCTAAGGCTAAAACCCAGGATGTAACATTCTGCCCCACTAGGAACATTCATCCCCGAATGACGGATAAGGTAAGGGTAACCACACATGGAGTCATTTGCATTATCAAACATATTCCCAACCTTCATCAAAGTTTGAAAAAAAGAGGCAAGGATATAAATTTTTCCTTTAACAAACTCAGAAAATAAAGATGTGTTCAAGAACACATACCTTCCGCACGAATACCAGGAGCAGAAAATAAAAGCAGATACTTAGACTTCATGTCCTCTTCTGCTTCCCACGTAACCCACAGAACCTTAACCGAAGCCACATTCTTGATCTGCAACCGACGAACTTGCCTATCCAATATCTCAATCATGAACTCTTCATAAGACAGAGAATCTGAGATATCCAACCCTTCCAAAGGAACGACCAAAGAAGGATCAAAACTACACTTCCTCAACATGGAAACATGAAAGATTGAATGAACCAAACCCAAACTAGATAGCAACTCCAATTCATAAGCAACATTACCAACTCTCTGCGAAATCACATAAGGACCAATAAACTGAGGACTGAGCTTCCCCTTCTTGCCAAACCGCATTACTCCTTTTATTAGAGACACCTTTAGGAATACCCTGTCCCCAACCTCAAACTCCAAGTATCTACGCCTAACATCTACATAAGACTTTTGATAACTCTGAGCAGTTTTAAGCCTATCTCGAATCATCTTCACCTTCTTCAGAGCTTGATAGACCAAATCAGGGCCAAACATATCCGCCTCACCAAGCTCAAACTATCCAATAGGAGATCTACACCTTCTACAATACAACGCCTCGAAAGGAGTCATACCAATACTAGAATGATAACTATTGTTTTAAGTAAACTCTACCAAAGGTGGATGCTCAACCCAACTGCCACCATAATGAATCACGCATGCCCGAAGCATATCCTCTAATGTTTGAATCATTCTCTCCGCTTGCCCATCCGACTACAGATGGAAAGCCATACTCAGACTAACCTTAGTCCCTAACCCTTTCTTGAAAGACCGTAAAAAATGAGACGTAAACTGCTTACCATGATCTGAAATAATGGAAACAAGCACCCCATGTAGCTTCACAATCTATTGAAGATACAATTTGGCATAATCTTCTGCCAAAAAGGTAGTCCTTATCGGTAAAAAATAAGCAAACTTGGTCATCCCATCCACGATGACCTAAATCAAATCAAATTGGTTCTGAGACCAAGAAAGACCAGTAATAAAATCCATATTATCATTTCCCACTTCCATTCAGGAAACTCTATTTCTTGATGTAACCCACTAGGTCTCATGTGCTCAACCTTAACCTGTTGACACACGATGCACTTGGCCACGAAATCAACCACATCTCTCTTAATACCATTCCACCAATAGGTCTTCTTAAGATCATGATACATCTTTGTCGAGCTAGGATGGACAATATAGAGTGACTCATGTGCCTTAGCCTAAACCCTTTGTCACAATCCGTCGACATTCGAAACACATAACCTCCCTTGGTACCACAAAGTACCATCACCATAAATGTCAAATACTGCCACCTTTTGCCCACCAACATCACTCTTGATTTCCATCCAGACCGGGTCCAACACTTTATTCTCATTAATCTCTGCACCAAGAGATAATCGAACCACCTCTTGCACCATCACACCACCATCTTTGAAATCCAAGAGATGAACTCCAAGATTGGATAATCGACAAATATCCTTTACCAATTCCCGCTTTCTTTCTTCCACATGAGCTAAACTTCCCATAGACAACTTGCTAAGACCATCAACAACCACGTTATCCTTACTCAGGTGATAGTGAAGACCCATATCATAAACCTTGAGAAACTCGAGCCATATCCTTTACTTGAGATTAAGCTCCTTCTACATGAACACGTACTGAAGGCTCTTATGATCAGAAAAGATATCTATGTGAACACCATACAGATAACGCCGCTATATTTTTAAAGAAAACACAACCACCAATAGCTCCAAATCATGAGTAGAATAATTCCTCTCATGCACCTTCAACTGCCTGGAAGCATAGGCAATCACCTTCTCATGCTGCATTAAAACACAACCAAGCCGTACCCGAGATGTATCAAAATAAACCATAAACCCATCATTTCTTTCTGGAAAAGTCAAAATCGGAGCCAAAGTTAACCTATCCTTCAACTTCTCAAAACTCCCCTCACAAGCATCTGACCAAGAAAACTTAAACTTCTTCTAAGTTAACTTAGTCAAAGGACCAACTATCGACGAAAAGCTTTCCACAAACCACCTATAATACCCGGCTAAACCCAACAAGCTCCGGACATCGGATGGAGTCGTGGGCCTAGGCCACCCTTTCACTGCACAACCTTTTGAGGATCAACCATTATCCCCTCACTCAAAATAATATGACCTAAGAAAGTCATAATATTCAATAAACACTCACACTTAGAGAACTTGGAAAACAACCATTGTTTCTTTAAGGTCTGCAATACTACACGGAGGTGATTAGCCTAACCCACCTCACTCTTTGAATACGCTAGAATGTCATCAATAAACAAAATAACAAAGAGATCCAAATACGGCCTGAACACCCTATTCATCAAATCCATAAATATTGCCGAGCCATTGGTCAACCCAAATGACATCACCAAGAACTCAAAATGCCCATACCGAGTACAAAAAGTTATCTTAGGGATATCTACCTCCATAATCTTAACCTTATGGTACCCAAACCGAAAATCTATCTTGGAAAAGAACTTGACACCCTGTAACTGATCAAACAGATCATCTATCCTTGGGAGAGGATACTTGTTCTTAACCGTTACCTTATTCAAGTGCCTATAGTCAGTGCACATCCGAAGGGAACCATCCTTCTTGTGCACAAACAACATCGGAACACCCCATGGAGAAACACTAGGACGAATAACCCCTTATTTAGAAGATCCTTAATTTGCTCCTTGAGTTCCCTTAACTCAGCTGAAGCCATTCTATATGGAGGAATAGATATTGGACGAGTGTTCGGAAGTAAATCAATACCAAACTCTATCTCCCTACCAAACTCTATCTCCCTATCCGGAGGAACACCAGGAAGATCGTCCGAAAAGACCTCTAGAAACTCATTAACTACCAGAACTGACTGCAAAAAACGACCTTCCGAGTTAGAATCTTTAACCCAGACCAAGTGATAAAGACACCCTTTAGAGATTAACCTTCGATCTCTAAGATTAGATATAAATCTCCCTTTAGGAGCTAAAGAACAACCCTCTCATTCTATTTTTGGCTCACCAGGGACCCTAAAGATGACCTTACGAATTCGATAGTCTAAAGATGCATAACAAGAATGCAACTATTCCATAACCAAAATTACATCAAAATCCACCATCCCCAACTCAAATAGATCTACAAAGGTTTGCCTATCACCAACAAAAACTACACACCCCCTATAGACCCGTTCAGTATTGACCAAGTCTACTACCAGGGTAGAAATAGAAAAAGGATCCAAAATAATTTTTGGATAAAAACCAAAATACACATCTATGTATGGAGTCACATAAGAAAAAGTGGAGCTCGGATCAAGAAAATAATATACATCATGGGAAAAGAGCTGTAATGTACCAGTAACAACATCAGGTGATGCCTCGAATTTTTGCCGGGATGCCAAAGCATACAACCTATTTCGACTAATACTAGAACAAGGAGCAGTAACAAAGTCAGATGCCTTACCACCAGGTGTAGGAGTAGAAGATGAAGCCACCGAAATCTTATTCACCCCCGTAGCAACCTTATTGATCGGACAATCCTTGAGTTGATGGCCTACCTGACCATAATTAAAACACTTATCTCTACCTTTCTCATAGAATCCCCAATGAGGACGATCGCAGAACCGATAAGGAGGGTATGAAGAAATAGGCTGACCTCTACTCACCTAAGATTGGGCAACCTGAGCCCGAGAATTATCACTACCTTGGTGACGCCTGTCACTCGACTTTAGTAGGTAAGGAGCACTGATAACAGAGAAGGAACCAGAACTCCCCTATTTCTTTTTATGCCATTTGCCACCATCTCTACCACCTTGAGACTGCGTACTTCCCTAATTAGAAAACCTGTCCCACTTTTCCTGCCTATCCCCAAATTCCTCCTGTTTTCTATTCTCATCCTCAACCTGCTTCATATGAACTATCAACTTAGAGATGTCCATATCCCTAATGAGCAAAGCAGTCTTGCTCTCCAAAATCAAATCTCTATTCAACCCAAAAGCAAACTTCCTCATTCTCGACCTCATATCATCCACCAAAACAGGAGCATACCTTGACAAATGATGAAACTTTAAGGCATATTTTCTCACAGATATCCTCTCTTGCCTGAGGTTCATAAACTCGCCCATCTTAGCTCCCCTCAACTCCTCAGGAAAGAAATGATCCATGAAGGCATTAGAAAATTCCTCCCACAATACTTTCTCTTCCATATCACCCTTATCTCTGTCCCACTCTTCATATCACTAATAAGAAATATCTTTGAGATGATAAGATGCAAAGCTAACTCCCTTTACATCAAAAGCCTGCATAATCCAAAATATCTTCTCCAGTTCATCCAAGAAGCCCTGTAGGTCTTCCTCCACCTTCATCCTCATAAAAGTAGAAGGACCCATCTTCATAAATTTACCAACCCTTGTGGCCTCAGTAGACAAAGCACTAGCTGCATCCCGTTCAGCCTGAGTAGCGACTATCTGAGCAATAATATGAATAGACTGATGAAACTACGCATTCGTCATATTACCCTGAGGGACCCGAGGAGTAGTAGGAGAAATATGAGGAACTCCAGCACAATCAGGAATAGGACTATGATATCAAAGATGTACTCTAGACGTAGGAGGTACCCCTACAACATTATCCCCAAATATGACAGAAAAATTTCCCTGTGTTCCATATCTAGGAGGCATGTTCTAAAAGACAAACAACCTAGGATTAGAGAAGATTCCAGGACTGAGAATTTCAAGAAAGTGTAAAATTCATAAATGTCTTGTAGCCTCTTTCTTATGAGTGTGGAGCGCTTCACACCCCTAAAAGAGACTCTACTTAACACGACTTTGTGGATTTTCCAATTGACCATGAACCTAGATCTGATACCAACTTTTCACGACCCGAACTAGCGCCTAGATGTACCCAAGTTCAACAAAGACTAGGGACCACCCCCTTAACCTAACCCAACCACCTCTCACAGCCTCAAATGAGCTGAATTTTGAGCATATAACAAGATTACGTAAATGCTCTCAGGAAGACTCTAGGATAGGGTCATAACTGTAACTGACCTAACTGAGTTTACCCACACCAAACCATCCATCCATACCATACCCAAACCAAAGAGAATATCAAAACATAATATGATAATTAAACCTAAAATGTAATACGATGAAACAGTGATAAATTATGTCCGGTGATGCCAACCTCCCAGCTTATTCAAATGCCAAGGCCGATGCCAATACCGATCCTACTCATACCAACCCCCAGAATTACCACAAAGCTTCTATCCAAAAGAATACAAATATTCTATTAGGACATGCCCCCAACCATGGCTTAAACTAATATCCAAAACAAAAGAAAAATGTCTAAGAATATCTATATCATGAAATAAAGCCTTCTGAAAAGATGGAAGCTCACCACTTTAATTCAAAAGTTGTCCCCAAATCAATCATTATGTAGGAGGAGTCGAATGGTTGGTTCTTGCATAGCGTGGATATACATCCACCAGTAGACGGGTTAGTAAATGACCGCTAGCATGTATATCAGGATAAGGATAAAGTAATACCATTTAAACAACCAAGTAAAACCATTCATGATGCATACATCCGTACATAGATATAAGTGCCGGGAAAGGGAATCCGTGTTTAGTATGCATTTAAAACCTTTACTTGGGCTATGTAACCTTGTCGTTTAACCACATCCATAGGCCGTATGGGTTCAGTTCCCCCTACTGAAAGAGTCCTAGTGAGTGTAGCCGCACGACCAGGAAATATCCCATGTGATGAATAGTATATCCCTCTAATATAAAACATGACACTCGCACGTGGTCATCGGAGACCCGTCATATCGGCAAATATGAGTTCCAATTTTTGCCCCTCGAAACCTCCACCTTCTACGGCTTAGTTACACATTCGGCCATTAATGCCCAAAGTAAAACCATGTCCAAACAATCCTATTGCCATTTATTAAACAAGGACAATTATTAGTGGTATAGTCATACCAACCATACTTGCAAGATTTATTCATAGCCAAACCATTTAGGTTAAGGGGACTCACAACTGTCCTTTTCGTTTACCATATTAACCTCTTGGGAGACTACCATGTTCTCCACATGCATAACCAATTAGCCTTTAACCTTTGTCAACCATTTAAACCATTTGTAGTTTCATATATAAGATAGAAATGAGTAAGGGTTCCCTTTAAAAAAGTCAATGCAATGATCATATCTTTATAAGCATTTTTACAAATACCTTGGGGGCATAATATAAACCAAAACCAATTCCAATGACCATTAAACCATTACCATGCAATACAATTTCCCAAAACCATCATTAATGCATATAAAATCATAATTAAACCATAGTAAACCATAACCAAGCCATTATAAATAAAACTCCCAATTAATAGTTGAAAACCATAAACCATACAACATTGAAACCATCAAAACATCCATAAAATCCATGCCTTTTTTAGAAGTAAGAAGTAGGGAAGAGACACATGCCTTAAACAAAGAAAGATGATGGAATAAAATTACCAAAGCAATCCCAAAACAACCCCTTAGTTGAAACCCTAGCTCCCTTGCCCCCAAAAGCTCTTGAGAGAATTATGATATGTTTTTGAATAGTTTTATAAGTGTTAATGAATAGAATAATAAGGTAAATAACCTCCTAAGTGTATTAGAAGTTATGGATCATAATTATGGTAAGTAGGGAAATGTACAGAATACCCCCACTTAAGTTCCTTAAAAACCCATCACAGGGATACAACTGACCCTCTTACGATTCGTATCCTTCCTTACGATTAGTTTCCATAAGTCATACCCAGGACTTAACCTTTGGATTAGATAATGTTCAGCATACAACTCATCCAACCAAATTATGACCTCAACGTACGATTCGTACCCATGATCTATATCCCTGGCAGAATGAATTATCAAGAGGATCAAACACTGCCCACCATACGAGTCACCGATACGACTCGTACTAAGCCTTACGATTTGTACCCCTAAGTCATGACCATTCTAGTGATCAAAACCATCCCACCAACTAACACTAGTCCACTTACGATAAGACCATACCACCCGTACTCCAACATACGACTCGTACCTTAGAGTCGTATTGGGTCCGGAGAATGAATTCAAGGGAAATTTCTATGGCCAAAACCTAGGATGTAATAGTAAGTGGTTGGGATATGGTTTGATTTAGATGGTTCTCCCATAGAAAGATTAGTGTGGGTGCCACTCATGACCTTTTTGGGTCGGGACAGAAAGTTAATTAAAACTCCTAAAAGCAGGATTTTTAGGTGACAAAATATGCTTATTATTGATCCTGGATTAAAGGTTTTCCTAAGTGATTCACATAAACACATAATCACCTGCCCCACAAGCAGTCCTCATGGTTTTATTTGTTACATCCATAGTGTTTGTAAATTAAATTATTATAGACCCAAATAAAAGAGAAAGCAAAATAAGAAATAAGAATCATAAAACACTAGAGTTTAACAAAATTCCCGATTCTACGATGACTCTTCATTCGTTTCAAATGCTCAATACTATCTGTTAGACCAGACAACATATCCCCAAAATACAGAAAAAAAAATATCCCATATTCTAATCAAAATCATGAGAAGAAATTATGAATTTATTGATAATCATATTTAAACAACTTAAGGGAGTGTGGAAGAAAAATAGGACACGCATTTCAAATTAACATGTAATAATCAAGTGCATTGTTTAAGAAAACTAACTAGTTTTGTAGAAATGAGCGGGACCAAAAAAGAGAAATGAACGTAAGTCATGTAAGCAACAATGTATAATAAATGGAACACAAACCAGGAGCTCTTTTTTTAGATTATCAACAAAGCAAGAAGGACAAAACTTAAATTATTTTGTTTATACTAGGAGAGTAATGTCAAAATTAACTTTTGAGAAGAAGGGGAGGTAGACTTATATAGCGGAGAGTAGTAAAGAATTAAAGGAAGAAAAATATTCAAAGAATCAATCAGTTGGAGTAAAAAAGGAAAGAAGATATTTCAAAAATCAAGCAATGTAAAATCCTTTTCTTTAAATAAAGTGAATCAATTTGGGATAGTAAACTGGAATAGTAAATTATGTTACAATTGCCATAAATAGACAAATAAAATATATTTTGAATCGACAGAAGAGAAATCAAAAATAAAGACCATAAATAAATAAATATTTTTTGAATCAGTAAGAATATATATCTTATTCGGGTGAGGTGAATCAATTAAGTAAAAAATTCTGTTAAGTAACCATAAATAAATGAATGAAAGAAATATGTTTATACCAATAAAGAAGGAGAATAGGTACATAAATTCAAAACAAATAATTTAACACAAGTACGGGAGTAAAGAAGCTGTCACAATTAAAAATTGAATAAAAAACTCAATTGTACCAAGATTAGTTCACATACTGAAGCCGTATTTTCCAACAATAACAAAGTATGACAACTTTAATCAGCTTCAAATCAAATTAATACTCACAGAACAATCAAATAGGTATTTTGTTAGCCATAAAACACACCAAGTCCAACAAAGAACAAAAGAAAGGATAACGATTATGATATGATAAATGGATTTAAGAAAATAATAACCCACAGGTACAATTACAACATTCGATCACAGAAATTTAGGATTAAATTATAGTTCATAGAAATTGGGGCATTTAATATATGATAGTGTAGGCAAGTTAACAAACCCAAATAGAAAAAAGCTAATCCAAAAATCCTAATCAAGTATAGTTAATTTCGGATCACAGAATCAATTAAAAAAATAGAAGAAGAGAAACAAGATGTAGATGTAAGTTGTGAAGAAGGACTCAAACCTTGGATGGATTCTTAAGAATTCATCATAAAGTAGATATCTATCATTAACTATATAATTTTTGAGGTGTTTTATTAGAGCAGGAAATAACTGCTCATGGCTTTGTTGGCTGGAGGAGGTGATGTCGATGGAGAGAGCAACAATAAATTTAGGGAATGTTTGCTGATAGGATTTACGTCATCCAATGATGGTGGTGTTGTGGGGGAATGAAAGGTAGTTAGAAACGGGTATAGCAACATTACTTTAAGTGGCTATTGAAGAGAGAGGATCAGGGAAAGAAGGGAGGTCGCTCGTTGGAATTACGGTAGTTCTCCAGTCAGATGTACGATCTTTCTAATGAAGCAAAAGTGGAGACAATAACTGGGTTTCATCGGAGAGAGAAGGATATTGGGATGGGCGATGTGGTGGAGTTTTATCAGCAACTCACCGATAATAACATTCAAAAAAACTTTGGCGAAAAGGAGGAAGGGGGGCTAGTCGGAGCGGTGGCTGGTGGTGTTGGTTTTCACCAACCATGGTTATCCAGAGTTTGTGAAGGCAGAGACCGTGGTGAGAGAGAGATTAGGAGAGAAAAAAAAGGGGAGACAACTAATTTTTGAGGGAAAATGGTTTTATGTTAGGGTATTTGGGTGTTATTTATATGAAAGATAAGATTTAATCATAACTGTCGATCGCATAAGATATATGGCTATGATTTAAATTGAGAAGGGAGATGAAAATTGATTTAGGCTTTAAAAATTAATCATATTGAACTCAAAATAGGCTAAAATTGACATCAATTGGGTATAAGAATGGCTAGTAATTAAATAAATTAGAGATAATTGAATTGATTTTTAAATCATACGTTGGTCCTCTTTATGGATTAGATTTAAATGAACTATCATATACTTATTTTTTCTTTTCCTGTATAGTTCGAAAAAGTCAAAAATAACCTTATGGGAAGATTTGGGAGAGAAGTTTTCTCCTTATTTTCATAAGAAGGATTTTAGGCCATATATAATGATTATGACTTCCACAACTATTAAAGAATTTTATGGTATTATTTCAAATTTAATTATCAGATGTTATATATTTATGTTCTTAACATTATGAAGAGATCTTCATCGAAATGTTTACTACGTCCACTATTAATAGGTTAAGTTAGCTTCTCCACCACATATGCTAGCAAAGTATATGTGAACCTTGATATAGATAACATAAGATCTTTGAGGCACAAATTTTCTACTATGTCCACAAGAGTACAAGTTATTGAAAGCTATAATATTAATAGCATTCCAATAGAGGAAGAAATGTTTTTAATCAGATGAACATTAAGAATTTGTTGGAGTCTGATTGGAGTGATGACATACAGGTTATCTTTTGCTTCTTACATTTGATTTTCCATTTCAACACCTCAACAAGATAGATCATTATAAATTTTCTCTTGAGAATTGTAGGAATACATTATGAGGATCAAAATTACAGAGATAGTAAATTATTTTAGATGGTACTACATTTCATGCAATGTATGCTTAAAGAAGATTACACCTGCAAATGGTGTTAATCCATGCCATAACTGCAACAAAGATTGCAAGTTTCCTTTAGTGAAGTAAGGATCCTAGAAGGACTATGAATTTTCTTTGTATTATGAACTAATATTAACTTATTTTTACAAACATAAGTACAAGATACACATATAAGTGGAAGACAACACTGAAAAAACTACTTTTGTCTTATTCAAATAACGTGGATGAGAAACTCCTTGATATAGCAGCTCACAAGTTGTTCAACAAACCATCATCATCGGATAACAACAATATTCCTGTCTACATTCAAAGCCTCTATGGGAAAGATTTTATTTTAATCTCAAATTAAACAATTACAATTTGAAAGAGGGGCTTGAAAATTTTACTATATCAAAGCTTTGGATCCCAGAAAAAAATTTGGAATTAGAGTACAAGCTAAAGGAAGAGAAAAAGGTATTGAAATATAGTCTATTGAAATTTATAATGAAAAATTTTGTATACTTTGAAATCATCTTTTTCCCATTTGGTTTTACATGTGAAGAATTTGATAGAGGATGAAAGTGAGCCAAAAGATTGCGTTCCCAAAGAATTGTCCATAGAAAAGGTATTCAAATTTACTATTTTAGTTATGGGGATTCTACTTCTTCTTAAGATTAACATGTTTAATACACATGATGACAAATATACTTTTAAAAAATAAATAGGTGTAATACCCTGTACTTCTACCTAGCTTAAAATCATTCCAGAAATGTTAAAGACTTGTTTCAAAGATGAATCCACTTTTATGCATATGGTATTTTAAAATTTTTCACTTTTTACATGTGGAAAATTCAATAAACTTCCCATTGATATCAAATTCGGCCAAATCCGACACCCGGGCGAAGAGTTAGAGCTTTTTTAGTGAGACAATGTATCACCTGAGCCATCAGCGTGTCGCGGAGACAACTTAAATGGCAATTGTCTATTTCCAGTGTTGCTCTACGATAGTGGCGCATCGCGCCAAACTTTCAGGTCGCAAACAAAGTGGCAACGCGATAGCTCCACGTCGCGTCACCGTGCAATTTTCTATTTGTCACTTTCCAGAGACACGGCGCGATAGCGCCACATCACGCCAGGGGTCCAAATCGGGAAATTTTCACAGAATTAAAATACGCGTCCAAGGGTTAAAAGGGTCAATTTCTCACTCCTATATATACCCAATAACACGTGATTCAACCATTTTTTCACCCAAAATATATTGTTTCTCTCAAGTTTCTCTCAAGAACAAGCTAGGGTTTTCAATTGGGGATTTAAATCCAAGATCCAAATTCAAGAATCTCTCCATCAATCTTCATAGAATCAAGAACTAAGGTATGCACAGTGTTGATTCATGGACTCCTTTCGTCCATGAAGCTCAAGAACCCTATTTTAAATTATATGTCATGATGTTCTTATTTTGAATTGTTTATGTTCATGTTGTTATTGTTGTATGACTGCCAAGATTGCATCCTTATCATGTTTTAATGAAACTATGTTAGTATAGGGTTGAAATTCATGCTATTGAGTTAAATTGTGGAACCATGTTGTATTAAATTGATGATCATACCTATGCCCTAAGTGTGCATGCAAGTTGTTTGATAATATGCCTTAATGAATGAATGATGATAAAGTACTTAGTTTCCATGTGTCAAGATCATGTCATGCCTCTTAAGTTATGCTATTACTACTTGATTAAGATGATTCCCATGCAAACCTATGCATTGTGATTGCTTGATGAGATGTTCCTATGATTTGAAGCATGAAATTATGCCATGTTTATACGCATTACTATCCATGTACAACATTATGATGATCATGTGCTTCATGAAATCCCCAACTATGAAATTATGAATTATTGATATTGGTCATGTGATCAAAAGTGTCAAGCCTTGTCAGTTTCATTCTATTGAGTCCTGGGGTACTTGTACCCAATAATTTAGTTGTGTGCCTAGAGCCATGTCATGTTTTCACGATAATCTCAGTCAATCCATGATCAGTAAAATTTAGCCAATTTCATGACTCAAGAAAACTCAATAAATTTAGTATCAGTCCAGTCTCTCTCAAAAAACTCAGTACTCAGTAATCTCGGTAACTTCAGTATTCCCAGCAAATCTCAGTAACTTCAGTACCCTCAGTTAGTCCTCAGATCTCAGTAGCATTTCGTCAATCAATGGAACTCAGCGAACTCAGTTTAGCTCCGCTAAACAATACCATCTGTAGCAGTTTAGTTCAGTATAATCAATCCAGTGTCTATTCAGTTGGGTGTAGGATTCAGCACCGAGTAAACCCAAGGATGGGGGCTCACCTATTATTTAGTGGAGGGTGTGATCCTTAGAAGCGATCCTTGCATTCTAGAACTACGTAGCCAGCGTAGGTTGAGATGTAACCCTATGCGTAGGGCTATTAATACATCTCATTTGAGTTTTTCCTTACAGGAGGGGTTGATGAAAGAGCTCCCTGGTAGAGAGGGTTTACTCACAGCTTGTCTTTACCCATGGTACGGTACTGACACCCTTCTAGCTGGGGTTATAGGTTTGACCCCATCAGTCAGTTCTGGGGCATGTCAGTTAGATGATTACCTCCCACAATCTCAGTTTCAGTCTCAGTCTCTGTAATAGAACTTAGATAGTACTATAGATTTTAGGACTGTTAGATACAGTCACTCAGTACAGTACGGAACTCAGCTAGTTCTATCAGAACTTAGACTATCAGATATAGTCGCTCAGTATCAGTATACTAGTTATACAAAACTTATGTTATCAATATTCAAACTCGGGACTGTCAGATACAGTCAATCAGACCAGTTCTTCATAATCAGAACTATCAGAAACAAATATTTAGATTATCTATATCAGTAAACTTAGTTTTCAACTTACCAGTAATATAGTTGATCTGTATTCTAGTAATAGTAAACTCAGATATCAGTAAATCCCTATTATCAGTACACTCAGTAGTCTGAACTCAGTATTCAGTCCTATCATGATGTCAGTCACAGTTACGTATTCATGCATGCATTCTTACGTTCATGTTAGTCAGTCAGTTAGTGTTGTTCATGTATATGAACCCCTTGCATTCAGCCTACCTCACTTGCATACCAGTACATTCCAACGTATTGATGCATATGCGCTATGGTGTTTTACTTTACGCCATAGGTTTAGAAGCACGCGCTCCTGAGCATCAGTGGCATTTCAGATTCCAGCAGCAGTAGATTTGCAGTAAGTCCTCATCATTCGAGGATAATATAATTTCTTTATTATTATTTATTATCTCAGTTTAGTATCAGTAGATCGTGTTAGTTGGAGACATGTTCCTTCAACTCCTTATTCAATTCAGTTTAGAGGCTTTCACATTATAGAATGCCAGACAGTTACTTCAGATTTGTTTTGGTATTTGTTATATCATTTTCAGACATTGTTTTATCAGACGTTTATTCAATTTTGAACCTTATGGCCTTACAACTTTTACATATTTTGCATGATTTCAGCATATTATTCAGTGCTCAGTTACAGATATCAGTCATTGGTTAGCTTGTGGTCCTTTGGGGTCATAGGCACCGTGTAGCATTCCGGGTACCAGATTTGTGGCATTGCAAACTTGGTATCAGAGCCTAAGGTTCAACAGTGTCCTACGAAGTCTGAAAAGCCACATCTAGTAGAGTCTTGTACATGGGTGTGTTGTGCACCACACTTATGTACAAGAGGCTATGAGATGTTTTAGGAACAGTTTTCCTTCTTTCAGTATTCATGTAGTGCCAGTGAGCGTAGGCTCAAAGTTAAACTCTCAGTTTAATCCACTTTTTCTTTTCATTTACAGAACATGCCTCCCAAAAGGACTAACGAAAGGGGAACCGAAAATCAGTCAACACCTTAGCCCGTCCAGCCAGATTCTCTGGATGAGCATTCTCTTATGCAGAATTCAGGACTGCATTTACTACTCTCGCCAGTTTAGTCACAACTCAGAATGAATGGCCAGCTACTGTTCCAGCCAACCCAATGGCAAATTCTGCTGCAGCCAGGATTTGGGTGAATCCTCTCCTATTCTCTAGTTCTAAGTTAGGAGAGGATCTACAGGAGTTCCTCGATCAGGTTCAGAAAGTCACAGACATCACGAGAGTGACTTCCAGTGAGAGTGCCTAGTTAGCCACCTATAGGCTATAAGATGTAGCCTATATGTGGTTCAAATAGTGGAAGGTAGATAGGGGTACAGATGCAGATCCCATAGATTAGGAAGAGTTTGCTACGACTTTCTTAGATAGGTTCTTTCCCATAGAGCAGAAAGAGGCTAAAGTGTTAGAGTTCATCAATATCAGACAAGGTAGCATGAGCGTGAAAGAATACTCCCTTAATTTCACTCAGTTAGCCAGGTACGCTCCCCATGTAGTAGCAGATAGTAGATCCAGAATGAGTAAGTTTGTGTCTGGGGTTTCAGGTAGAGTGATTAAGGAGTGAAGAACTGTGATGTTGATTAAGAAAATGGACATATCTAGGCTTATAGTCCATGCTCAACAGATTGAAGAGCAGAAACTTAAGAAGAAGGAGAGAGAAAATAAGAGGGCCAGAATAGGTAGTTATAGTTTTGCTCAGTCAGGTTGGCAGGGTGGTAATCATTTTCAGTTGTGTCAAAAATGTTCAACCCCAGTTCACTCTTCAGCCAGTGTGCCAGTACCAAAGTTCAGAAATAACCGTAGGGATGGGGCATCGGTTCCAAGGCCCAGGGTAGTGAGAGCAGGGGTTTTACTCATCCATTTTGCAAAGAGTATGGTAAATATCATAAGAAGGGGTGTAGAGTTGACAGTAATTTGTGCTTTAGATGTGGCGGGTCAGGTCACAAGGTTTGAGACTATCCTAAACCCGGTCCTCGAAGTTAGCATGGTTGTTCTTCAGCTCAGTTCGGTCGCCCAAAATGGTAGGGCACTAATTCCAGTGCTATCAGTGGGTAACGTCCAAACAAACTTTATGCACTCCAGTCCCGACCGAATTAGGAAAGTTTTCTTGATGCAACCACTGGTATGTTACAGATGTCTCATTTACATGTTTACGCTGCTTCAGATTCATGAGTTTCTTTTCTATTGAAACCTTGCATAGCAGTTAAACTTTGGGGTCAAAAAGTCAAGCGTTCAGATTCTAGTTATAGTTCCAGTATATGTAGATAATCAGTAAGGGAAGATGACTCCCGACCTATTTCCATCTTAGTGCAAAGTTTCGTACTATAGTCATCATGATATTTACGCATGCTACCCATTTCAGTTCCACGAATACAACTTGTATCCGTATGCTTCTCATAGAATAATGTGTGCTCCAAGTTCCTAGTATAAGGAATTCCAGTTCACTTAGTTTCACGAATCATGCCCCATGAAACACAGAAATTCCAAACTCAGGTCATGCAGCTCATGACTCATGTACTCATGTCAAGCTTTACAGTATGCTTAGCCCATATGACTCACGTTTCACTTCTAGTGAGCAACCAAACTCAGTAGTGTCATGTATACCCTCAGCTTAAAGCCCTTGATAAATCCATGATTTTGGTATTCTATTCCTCAGGCCTCAGTTAAGTGTCAGATTCGATATATCCCTGGCATATGTCAATTGTCCATAAGCAGTTATCAAAACTCAGTTACAGTTTTAGTGTTCAGTTTTAGTAATCAGCATTCAGTCCCAGAATCAAATACTTCAGCACCAGTCCAAACCTCAGTTACCAAAAATCAATGTTTAGTCTCAATTACCGTCTTAGCTATGATCTCAGTCCCAGTTCTAGTCCGGTAATTAGATCAGAAATTCAGTCTAGTTTTAGGATAACTTGACAATGTTATAGTTATCGATTACTCAGTCAGTAGTACCTCAATTCCTCAATTTGCTGAATGTTCCCAATAACATTAGACGACTAACCTAGCATTCTTGAGGTAATATAGTTTTCACTCATTCATGCTCAGTTACCTCATGTTATCCAGTCAGTCATTACCTTCCATGCATAATACTCTACTATTTTGGTTCAACTATTCAGAGTAAGTATAGACCAGCCTTGCAGACTCAGTATTCAGCTATCAGTCCTTTAGTTAATTGGATAAGTTAGTACGGTTATGCATTCGTGCTCAGCACCCATGTGAATCTTTTCAGTAGTCTTAGTTGTAGTGCATGAGCCTTAGTTACTTTATCTTAGATAATGTTCATAGGTCTCAACTCATCTTACCAAATATCAATCAGGTTATGATTTTATTACTCACCTATCTTATATAGACAAATTCATACAGTTTGGTTTCCATGTCCCCAGCTATGCGCTCTAGCCGAAATCTCATGAAAAAATTTAACCATTCTAAGATGAACCAATTAGATAGATGCAAGATCATCTCAGTTCGTGTATCATGCCTTAGTTTTAGATCTCAGATAATTAGTTATGACTCAATTCCTAGGTGCCTTGTACATCGCCTCAGTTTTCCTCAGCAGCTTAGTCCAGCTAGTATTTCTTAAGGGACCTAGTGTCACAAGGGAGAGATACACTATATTCCCCCAAACTTTTATGACATAAACATGCCTCTCTCTTCTTGTAATGAATCCATTTTGGAGTAGTGAGTACCCATAAGTTGAGCCTCTAGCTCCAATCATGGTCGTACGCCATGTACTCAAGATACTTAGTTCAAATCACAATATTCAGCTCATGTATCACGTTCCAGACCCAGTTATATTCTCATGTTTCCGCTCATGCATATTAAGTAGTTAAACTCAGACTCAGTCCAAGGAAATATCTTTTCTTAAGCTTATCCAATTTTATGTTCAGATTTTAGTTACAAATGTGGTATTCAGTTCCATGCTCAGTTTTCATTTCAAACTTGGTATCTTTACCCTTGCTTGTTCAGTCATATGTTGATGAGTCAGTTCAGTTATGTATTCATGCATCAAATATGTGTGATCAGCTTATCAGTACTCTCATTCATGCAGTCATGCATCAGCTCAGTCATAAAATAATGCATCAGATATGCATGCTCAGTATGAATCACAGTAATGTCAATAAAGTAGTCATATTTTAGTTGTTCATGTTTAGTATATACTTCAGCTTATCATTTCTCCCATCTCAATCAGTCTCATTTGAGGACGAGTGTTTCTAAGAGGGAGATATTGTAATACCCCGTACTTGTACCTAGCTTAAAATCATCCCAGAAATGTTAAAAACTTGTTTCAAAGATTAATCCACTTTTATACATGTGGTATTTTCAAGATTTTCAATTTATATCATGTGGGAAATTCAATAAGCTTCCCATCGATATCAAATTCGCCCAAATCTGACACCCGAGCAAAGAGTTAGAGCCTTTTTAGTGAGACAGTGTATCACCTGAGCCATCAGCGCGTCGCGGAGACAACTTAAATGGCAATTGTCTATTTACAATGTTTCTCCGCGATAGTGGAGCGTCATGCCAAACTTTTAGGTTACAAATAAAGTGGCAACGGCGATAGCTCCGCATCACGCTACTGTGTAATTTCCCATTTGCCACTTTCCAGAGACACGACGTGATAGCACCGCGTTGCGCCAGGGGTCCAAATCGAGAAATTTTCACAGAATTAAAATATGCGTCCAAGAGTTAAAAGGGTCAATTTCTCACCCCTATATATACCCAATAACACGTGATTCAGACATATTTCACCCAAAATATATTATTTCTCTCAAGTTTCTCTCAAGAACAAGCTAGGGTTTTCAATTGGAAATTCAAATCTAAGACCCAAATTCAAGAATCTCTCCGTCAATCTTCATAGAATCAAGAACTAAGGTATGCACAGAGTTGATTCATGGACTCCTTTCCTCCATGAAGCTCAAGAACCCTATTTTAAACTATATGTCATGATGTTCTTGTTTTGAATTGGTTATGTTCATGTTGTTATTGTTGTATGACTGCCAAGATTACATCCTTATCATGTTTTCATAAAACTATGTTAGTATAGGGTTGCAATTCATGCTATTGAGTTAAATTGTGGAACCATGTTGTATTAAATTGATGATCATACCTATGCCCTAAGTGTGCATGCAAGGTGTTTGATAATATGCCCCAATGAATAAATGATGATCAAGTACTTAGTTTCCATGTGTGAAGATCATGTCATGCCTCTTAAGTTATGCTTTACCTACTTGATTAAGATGATTCCCATGCAAATCTATGCATTGCGATTGCTTGATGATATGTTCATAAGATTAGAAGCATGAAATTATGCCATGTTTATACGCATTACTATCCATGTACAACATTATGATGATCATGTGCTTCATGAAATCCCCAACTATGAAATTATGAATTGTTGATATTGGTCATGTGATAAAAAATGTCAAGACTTGTCAGTTTCATTCTATCGAGTACTGGGGATACTTGTACCCGCCAATTTAGCTGTGTGCCTAGAGCCATGTCATATTTTTATGATAATCTCAGTCAAGCCATGATAAGTAAAATTTAGTCAGTCTCATGACTCAGGAAAACTCAGTAAATTCAGTATCAGTCCAGTCTCTCTCAGAAATCTCAGTACTCAGTAATCTTGGTAACTTCAGTATTCCCAGTAAATCTCTATAACTTCAGTACCCTCAGTCAGTCCTCAGATCTCAGTAGTATTCCGTCAATCAACAGAACTCAGCGAACTCAATTCAGCTCCGCTAAATAATACCATTACTAATAGTTCAGTTAAGTATTATCAATTCAGTGTCTATTCAGTTGGGAGTATGATTCATCACCGAGTGAACCCAAGGATGGGGACTCACCTGTTATTCAGTGGAGGGTGTGATCCTTAGAAGCAATCCTTGCATTCCAGAACTATGTAACCAGCATAGGTTGAGATGTACCCTTATTCGTAGGGCTACTAATACATATTATTTGAGTTTTTTCTTACAGGAAGGGTTGACAAAAGAGCTTTGTGTTAGAGATGGTTTACTCATAGCTTGTCTTTACCTGTGGTACGGTACTGATACCCTTCCATATGGGATTATAGGTTGGACCCCACCAGTCATTTCTGGGGCATGTCGGTTAGATGATTACCTCCTACAGTCTTAGTTTCAGTCTTAGTCTCAGTAATAGAACTCAGATAGTTCAATAGATTTCAGGACTGTCAGATACAGTCACTCAGTATATTATGAAACTCAGCTAGTTCCTTCAGAACTTAAACTGTCAGATACAGTCACTCAGTATCAGTATACTAGTTATATGAAACTCATGTTATAAGTATTCAGACTCAGGACTGTCAGATACAGTCAATCAGATCAGTTTTTCATAATCAGAACTATCAAAAACAAATATTTAGATTATCTATATTAGTAAACTCAGTTGTCAGCTTACTAGTAATATAGTTAATTTATATTCCAGTAATAGTAAACTTAGATATCAGTAAATCCCTATTATCATTAGACTCAGTAGTCAGAACTCAGTATTCAGTCCTATCATGATGTCAGTCACAGTTACGTATTCATGCATGTATTCTTACGTTCATGTTAGTCAGTCAGTTAGTATTGTTCATGCATATGAACCCCTTGCATTCAACCTACCTCACTTGCATACCAGTACATTCCAATGTACTGCCATATTTTAACTATGGTGTTTTACTTTATGCCATAAGTTCAGAAGTACGTGCTCCAGAGCATCAGTAGTATTTCAGATTCTAGCAGCAGTAGATTTGCAGTGAGTCCTCATCATTTGAGGATGATATGATTTCTTTATTATTATTTGTTATCTTAGTTCAGTATCAGTAGATGAAGTTAGTTGGAGACATGTTCCTTCAACTCCTTATTCAGTTCAGTTTAGAGGCTTTCAGAATATAGCATGCCAGACAGTTACTTTAGATTTGTTATATCATTTTCATAAATTGTTTTATCAGATGTTTATTTAGTTTTGAACCTTATGGCCTTACAACTTTTACGTATTCTGCATAATTTTAGTATGTTATTCAGTACTCAATTACAAATATCAATCATAGGTTAGCTTGTGGTCTTTTGGGGTCATAGGCACCCTGTAGCGTTCTAGGTACCAGATTCGGGGCGTTACATTAGGTATCTCTTGGTGTCTTATTGGTTAGGTTGGAAGATCACAAGGAAGAACTGCATGTCATTGATGGGGCTAACAGTCGAAAAAAAAACAAATCATATATGAAGATGACTTAATTGATGAAGACACAAATAAGTGCAAGAAGTAGAGAGTTTATTGTTTGTTCTGCCCTTGTACTTTTTTTAAGCTTAGGCAAAATAGTTTGGTTCTTTTACCTTTTTTATTAGTGCCACTAGTATATGTGTTTTGGAAAAGAATTTTCTTTCTCAAGGTTATTTAACTTTTGTTTGAAATATGAAATCCATACTTGTATGTCTTATCCCGACACTGATTTTCTTCATCATATAGCTATGCAATAATTTGGTAGTTTGTATCTATGTTATCGTGTTTCTTTTCATGGTTGCTGCAACTATTCTTCTCTGCATACAATGTGGATTTGAGTATTGGTTTGCCTTCTCTTGTATTTCTATCTTCTCATTATTGCCATAAAAGGATCATCAGGAATTTGTAAACTAGCCAACTGCAGTTGCGGAAACTCTAGGCTAGAAATAGTAAGTTGATTCTAATGGATCCTACAATGAGTGGCTGTGACACAACTTTACTATTCTCTAAAGTTGTTTGAATTTGGATGAATCCATTTATTAGTAAAGGATACCAATCCTCTTTAAAGTTAGATGAAGTTAGCAATGAGCAAAATGGTGATCAAGATGGAAATGCTAATGAACATGTTCCTAATAATCAAGATTTAGGAGCTAATGAACAAAATATTAATCAAGATAGAGGTGGTAATGAACAGGTTCCTTATGAACAAGATTTAGGTGCTAATGAGAAAAATATTGATTAGGATGAAGGAGCTAATGAACAGGTTCCTAATGAATAAGAAAGAGGATCTAATAAACATGATGCAGGTGCTAATGAGAAAAATACTGATTTGGATGGAGAATCTAATGAACAGGTTCCTAATGAATAAGAAGAAGACTCTAATAAATAGGATGCAGGTGCTAATGAACAACATTGAGGCGTTAATGAACAAGTTCCTAATCAAGATATAGATATCACTGAGGAATTGGGCTATATTTATCTAAATTAGTATATCTGAACCATCTATTAATGAAAATACAAACATGGATAGCCTAATGATGCTGTAAATCCAACTTATGATGATTTATGAAAAATACACTTCCATTGAGTATAATCTCTAGAGTTCATGCATACAAGTATTAATTCATAATTTTGTGATATTATTTTTAGGTTTTGGGGATTATAGTACATATTATCACTTATGTTTTGAGAAAAGCAATTGACACTGAGCTATTACATGTTTGATCCAGAGCACTTCTATTCTCTATATGATGACATTGATTAGATGTTTTTGGAAAGACGTAATACTTAGTTTTCTTGCAATAGTGCAATTGTCTGTTATGTATGTCGGGCCAACTCTAATTTAAAGTTTTATTACTTTTGCTTCTGGGGATGGAACAAAACCTTGAGCCCAATTAAGATTCTGTGATAATCTTATTACAACATCCTTATTTTTGATATATTCTATGCAATGTAAACTTACAAATCATGGTCGAGTTATTAACCACTGGAAACCTTAACTCTCAAGACGCAAAGAAATCAACAATCTAATATGCATATTGATAAGTTTTAGGGAGGGTATACGATTGTCTTGGGCACATGTACAGTCTCAAAGCAAAACTAAAGATGCTGATGAAGCAAGTAAGGAAACTGGATCAAATTCAATTGGTCATTTGAAGAGTAATATCATGGTGCAGAGTAATTAAAAAATCAAGAGAGATGAAATAGAGTGATACGGTGCTAAACTGGTGTCCAAAGAGATTTCCCAGCATGGTAGTAATCAACAACCACTGTTGTTGTCAGTCAATTCTTCTGGTCTTGATGGGATATCGATTGGGCAGAATCTAGGCCTGAAAACTCTAAGTGTTCCGCACCTACTGGATCTGCAACTGAGAGTTTTCCCAGAGTCCAGGGATGACTATGGAAAAATACAACAATAAGCAAGAGAAAGTACATGGTGTGTTTAGGCAAAGGTTTTCAACCTAATTGACATAGTATACTGCCATAACTGGGCCCTTTCAAATGATGCTACTTCAATTAGGAATAGCTACTTTTGAAACACATAGGTATTTTCCGATTTGTTCATCTTGATTAAACTTTTATTGGTTAGACATAATTGTTTGGCCCTTTTTCCATTTTTAGTTTAGTTTCATCTGTGGATATATTTTGACAATGAATTTGTTTTGTCTATATGATTTATCTTTAGTTTGATCTGATGACTATCCATACTTGTATGGTTTATCTTGACTTTAATTTTTAGGATGAGTTGAATGGAAAATTTGGCAAGAATATATGAAATGCAAGGTGTAAATGCCATCTTTGTGTTCAAGTTCATAACCCACTTTGGAGTGGACAAATCTACTCGGTTCTCTTTTAAGTACGCTTTGTTGAGAATGCAAAGAAGCATGAGCCAAAGTACATACTGATCAGGAGTGAATTGGAGACTAAGCTGGAAAAGTCTAGAAAGCAAATAAAGAAGCGGAAGAAAAAAAAATTATTCCTTTTGATTTGTTGTTTTTGTCCTACTTCATATTTTTGTTAATCATAATATTCTTTGGACATATCTTGTGTATGTGAAGGAGATTCCTCAATTTATATCCATACTTGTATAGTTAATCCCGACTCTGATTTTTGTTATTATTTAGTTGTGTAATAGTTTGGTTGTTTACATTGTTTGCATCTGTCATACTAGAGATTTAGTTGACTGATGTTTAATGTTTATTTTTGTTTTGGGGTGCATCATTTAGGATGGAAATGTTAATCAACAATTAAGTTCAAGTTTCTTTACTGTCAACTAGCCTATGCTTTATACAATTTTTAATAAACTGGCGGAGAAGTTTACCCTTTACTCCAATGAACAATTACATAAATAGATGCTCAGATGTGTGGCTAAATATGACAAGATCAATCCTAATGTTGACAGAACGTTGAGTCTGATTCAAATTTTCTGAAGTGGATCAAACCTCCCACAAATTTTGTGAAATTAAATTATGATGGAAATATAGGGGAGACTTGTAGAGGGGGTGGTGCAGTAAGGAACATCTCTAATTACATTATTTTTCCTTACCAGTTGTCCTAGGGTTAGGTACCAGAAACAAGACAAACATTATAACCCGTTCTTATATATGTTGTAAATCAATCCATAACTAATGTCTTTTCTATTATTTCCATGATGATGAGGGCCTATAAAGGATTTGTTCATTTCAGAACACTAACAAGCAACATTTAGCAAAATTGATAAATTTTTTCCGTTACTAATACCAATGGACATTAACTATCCCAGACTAATTACAGAGAAATTGATGTTATCCATGAAGTTACAACAGATATAAACAAGGCTTCATGAAAAACTCATTAAATGAAGCTACACACTACAAAGCATCTGAATGTTGTTGTCACCGTCGGGAACAAACAATTATCAAAATGTAAATATAAACAGTTGTAACCATCAAAGGATGTGGTTTAGTGGATGATGCTCCTCCTCCCTTATTCACAAGCTTCTATTTTGAGACCTAAGTATTAAAATATCCTTGAGAGTGTTGGGTTCCAATATAGGTACCGAACAAGAGATGGAAATATAAAAAGAAAAAAATAGAGGAAAGTTTGAGTACAAATATTTCTCTTTAAGATAAAAGTTTTTTGAAGATGTTGGCATCTTCATCAAATTGTGAAGTCTACTATTCTTGGTGTCGCAACCAAAAAATAGGTTTCTTGATGGCCCTTGTCATGGAGAACCATGACAAGTAATCCTATCACCCAAAATGATACACAAGGGGAAAAGATAGAAACAACCCAGGGCAAGGCTTCTATAATGATGTCAAACCTTACAAATATAATAAATACTGAAAGGAATATAGCAGATAACAATCCATAACTCCCAAAACCTGATGTCAACTGTGTTACAAAATATCTAATACAACTCTAATCCAAATGAAATGCATACGATGTCCACAACAAGATAAACTTTATCTCTGAAATACAAATAAGGACATAGTATGATAAAGAAAGGTAGTAGAAGAAATCCGGATGCCTAAAAATCAACCACTACCTCGAGAGCTCAAAATATCACTTGAATCAAGAAACATGGGGTGCACCTAAACCTGAATCTATACTAAAAAGGTATGGTAGGAGTGAGTACAGTCCACTTGTACTCAGTAGGTATCATAGGTTGACCGAGTAAAGTAGACAAAAAGTCATACAAAATACACACTAAGGGAATGCCACCAACTATATGAAAATATCCCACAATGGTAGCCTACACCGCTTGTACTAACAGTTCTAATATATCACTTATATTGAAACAACACTAGAAAGGCACCATAAATAAACATTATATCACAAACAAGTAGAACAAAGAAGGACAATACATACAAGATTATCAAGTATAAATAAAGAAAGATAGAACAATTAGGTAAGTAACAAGGTAAGATAGAAATACAATCACATCACAAGCATAATGAATCAAACACAATAAGAATGATGATGATGATGATACACGAGGTTGTCGCACAATCTTCGAGATCATCACATAGTTTCCGTATACACCTACAGAGATAAAGCTTTCTGATGTAGGACCTATGGGGGGTTTGTAAACCCGTATACAATCCATATATCATATCTCCTCCTCGGTATATCCCTCGGGGAGGGTTTTATATGATGTCACATTTTCTGTCATAAGGAAATCGTAATAAAAATTAGATAGGAAGAGTATATCAACACTCGTCACCACTCATGTAGTCCACTCGTAAGGTCTTCTTATGAGTCGTACGTTTCCAGTTGTATGCATTCCAATAATTGATTTTCTAGACTTCAAGTATCTATTTTCCTTATGATTCATTACCATAAGTTGTATGAAGTCCTTACGACTCGGAGCCTTCACTCGTCATGACTTGAGCCTTAGACTTTAAGGGCTTTGAACACTGGTTTGTATATGACTTCTCCTTAAGAGTCATAATTATATCTTATGACTCATAGTCTTCTGTTACTTCAACTCTAAATTTTAGTTTTGGCTTCTGCTTTCTTTGCGACTACTCCTCACGACTTGTATGATGTATGTACGACTTATATGCCTGACATATAAGCTTTTCAACATTTTTATTCCAAGACCATTGTTAACCTATTTCACCTTCAACATCCACAAAACCACATCATATATACCAAACTAACTTAAGTTCAAGCATAAATTCCTTGTTTTAATCATCGAATGTGTCATGTTTTCACAGCGTATCAACACCTTCAACTTAGACTTTTGCATGTCCTCAAGCAAACTATAACTCCTATCCACAAAGACATGATGCTTAACTTTTGAAGACTTTGTGACATGATTTGAAGTTGATTTCTTATTCATCTCAAGAACACATTTTACCCCTTTCCTATCTTGATGATCAAAAGATTACTACGTATAATGACTTGGTGCAACAATGTGACATATAAGAATATAATGATGGCATTACATTAGTAATGAACAACTAGGACCAAACAATACAAATTACCCAGATGGATAAGTAACTTAACATCGAAACCCATACACCCTCACATTAAAAGAAGTCCCCATCACTTAGCCTGATTCTTTTTACTATCTCAAGGATGGTCTAGAGACACTCTCTTTCATAAAAAAGTTATGACCAATGTACACAGACTACCATAGGCTTGCCCTTATGCTCTTTACCTAAATTTTCAGACGATCAGGCTAGGGTCACTAAAGGACTTTGTTAGGCTTGTAACGTAGGCTTGGGGATGATTAAGTATATCAGGGCTCTTTTAAGTGACTTAAATTCCTTGAAACTATGTTTTCTCTGGGATCCACTTTTTCTACCAACTTTTTATTAACTTCACCCTTGTTTCTCCATTTTATTCGTTTTCATGCCTATTTGTGGGCCAGGTCCAGTTTTCTTCTCATTTTTTTTTCTTTTATTCTTTTCTTATACTTGCAATTTTTTTCTTCTATTTTCACTGCACCTGCCCTATTTCATATTTCTTTCTACACTTCTTTCTTTAAACTCATTTTTCACTATGTACCCCTATAATAGCCACTCTCAACTTACGCAATTTGCCTGAGTTGAGGTGCACAGTGTCCAAGGAGGACCAAGTACAAAAATAGGTTCATTTTAGTCAAACAAGAAGGTGAAATTGGTGTGAACAAAAATAGGTCAATTAGGCTCAACTTTTGGATCAAGGAGTTCATATTTCATTTGGTTTGGCATTTAGACTTGAGTGGAATAGTTTGAAAAACGGCCTATGATCATATCCGAGCCTACCATCCTACCTTCTAGGAAAAAGCAACTGAGCAAATTTTGGATTCCGTGCACACTAGGAACTAGGTAATGTACCATTCTCACATGGTACATGTTCACAATGTCTGTCACTACTTATCCAGTTAATGTAACTACATGCCATATTTAATTTCATTTCTAATGCAAATTCCATTAAGAGATTCTCAATCGTCACATGCACACACAAATCACACAGTATTACATAAAAAATTTCAAGAGAGATATCTATTTTTTCAAATTTTTGCACATAATCTCAACTGCCTACACACATCATTCTTCTCAATTAAGCATCAAACAGGACACAAAAAAACAACACAAACATGTCAATTCATAACTTTGTCAAATTATGGCCTACGAGTTTTAAAACACAGCAAGCGTAGCCCATGTGACTGTGGTATACCCCCCACCCCAACTAAAACTTATGCACTATCCTCAGTGCATCTAACATTAAAATACAAGGGAAAGAGTACATACCTGATGAAACACCTTAAACTTTGGCCTTGTAAAATTTCTTGAGTTTTGGACATTCTGGACAACATACGATTCATGGGTACTAGTAGTGTGCTAGGGTACGGTTTGGTGTCCTTCTTCTCATATGATAGTTGGTGAGTTTTGGTTGTATTTCATCCAATGTACAAGTAAGAATCTTACGGGTTATATGATAGGGTAAGAGTGGTATCTTGCAAAAACGTATGATGCCTATTGTCTAATATAGTGGATTCTGACCAAGGTACGATTCCAAGGGTACTAATTGTATGTTAGCATATAAGTTAGGCATGTATGGTCATATTTTGGGAAGTATGGAGGTCCAAGGTTGTGCTAAGGCATAAGGCTAAGGTACCACTCATACCCCTAGGGTACAGTTTAGGGGGATGGGTTACACCCTCATATGGGTAAGTTTTCAAATTTTAAGCTGAGGGTAGTCTGGACATTTCCCACCCAAAAAACCTTATGTACCCACATTATATAACCCTTGGTGGCCTCTCATAACTCACTTTGTATGGATCAAAACACTCAAAATACTCTCACTAAACACTCTCTTAAAGATTGAGATAACCTTTATAAATAAGGCATGTACTCCTCCCTCATTGTTAGTTCCAGCTAAGTTCATGTTTTAATGTGTTTTAAACATTGATTAATCATAAATGGTGGTTTTTAAAACCAACGTTGAGGGTTTTGGATGCATATTGTTGAGCATTGTTTACTCTTGCTTTAAATTATGTTTTCACATATTTTTGGTGATGATTTGCATATGTGGATATTTGTTAGTTGTGGTTTAACAATGGGTCCAGGTTAACCCTAAACTTGATAGTTTATACTTTGATTTTTTTCTTGGTAAAGGTATACCCTCAACATGTTTGATAAAATGCCTATGAGAATGTTTTACTCTATTGTTGAACTATCATTGAAGCTACTGTATGGTAAGATTTGGTGATGGAACCCTAAATTGGTTTAAACGGTTTTGAATAGCTTAGATGGTATAAATTGTTTAAATATTTTGGAATGGTTAAATGGTAAGGTCTTGGTGGTTACGGTTGGTATAATTAAAAGCCTTGTGGGGTACAAGGGAATACCTCAAGAAAACATAATAATGATCACTTATAGGGTATATGGGAATCCCCTAAGTAAACTTAATAATGTAATTTATGGGTACATGGGAATCTATTCCTCTTAAAAAGGATAGCTAAGGACATTGATTACTAGCTATAGTCGGTATGAAGATACCACTAATGATAGACTTGGTTAATAATAAATGGAATGATGGTTTGGTTGTATGGTAAGTTCTTTAATTGGGCAATAATAGTGGGGTATGATAGCTAACCATGAAGGTGTGAGTCTAATGGAAGGGCACTGGAAACTCATGTTTATCGATATGAGGATTGGTCATGGCGACCATATACTTTAGGGGTACATAGGAATACCCTAACAATTGTATATATGTATCATAGAGAGGGAAGGGTACACAGGAATCCCCTACTCTTATGGTATCTTCGGTTCATGAAGCTAATCGTATTGGGGCCCGTCCAAGGGATAACATTGGACCCATATAGTCCGTCGGTAGATTATGATGGTTAAGAGATACATACCCAGGTTAAATGGTTTTAAAGTCATGCTAAACCTAGTTCCCTTTCCAGGCATGGCTATATATGTGTGTGTGTATGTATGGTTGTGAATGCATATGGTTGGTTTACTTAGTTTTAAAGGTTGGCATTATTTTATCCTTATCCTGAGTGTATGCTAGAGTTCACCGTCTAACCCATCTTTGGGCGGTTGTATCCCCACGCGATGTAGGAACTGGCCATACTACTCTTACTACTCGTTGATCAAATTTTGGGATAATCGGTGTTGGATTAAAGTGGTGAGATTTCATAGTTTGGAAGGCATCTATTTTATTTTATGGATTACTTTACATACTTTTGTCTTATCATAAACTTTAATTTTCAGCTATGGTGGAGTGCATGTCCCGACTAGATACTCTTTGGTTTGGTTTAGAGGCTTTGTATAGACAACTGTGGACTTGGGTATGGAATGATCATGATATATTTATCTATATACATTAGATTATCATTTTTGGTTTGGTTGGTTGGTTATTGGATGGATCGACTTGGTTGGGTTAGTCTAGTAAGTTGACCCATTCCAAAGTCATTATATCTTCTAATTTGCTATCTTGTTATATGTTTAAAATTTATCCAACTCAATGTATATGTTGGTTGGTTGGTTTGGGTATCAGAGGTGGTCTCCAGTACTGGTTGGACATGATATGTCCATTACAACAGGGCCCCAATTTGGGTCATGTCAAGTTGGTATCAAAGCCTAGGTTTCGGTGTCATAGGGTATCCACATAGCCGTGTTGAGTAGAGTCTTGCTTATGTCTGTGTTGTGCACCACACTTATAATCAGGAGTCTACGATGTATCTAGAAATGTTTTACTTTCTTGTTGTTCTACTTTCAAGCTATAGAGTCTGCAGTCTTGAACTCATCTCTAAATCTTTTTTGGTTCACTTTTCATATCATGCCCTCTTGATGTGTGAGCAGATACTAACACATTTGAGGCTTTTAACTGAGAAAAATTACAAAGTCTTAAGCAACTTTTGTCATTTTTGATTGTTTTCTCTTTGTTATTATAGGAAAAGTCAAGATGAAATAAAACCGACAATAACTGAGACAAAATAGTTGAATTTTGAGAAAAATAAGAGGGGAAGTGTAGTTGATGACTTGTCTGATAAGTCATTAACTCCCTGATAATTTATCTGACTTATCGTCATCCTTAGACAGAGAATAAGATTCAACTGGAATTTATGATGATATTTGTGATAGGCTGTCAGAAGTATGATAAGCTATCAGGCTCATTGTTAGGCTTAGACAGAGAATAATCTTAAGCTGGAATTCATGACGACATCTGTGATAGGCCGTCAGAAGTATGATAAGTTGTTAGGCTCATCGTTAGGCTTAGACAGGGAATGGGATTTAAAGTAAAAAAGCAACGATAATTTTGATAAGTCGTGATATGTCTGATAAACCATCATGTATCATCGTCAACCTAAGGCAGAGATTGTCAAAAGTGAAGAGGAGATAACGACATTCCTGATAAGTCATCAGACTCCTGATAAGACATCACATACGTCGTCGCCTATCCAAGAAAATACTGTGATCAATGATTTTGTTTCCATAATTAGACTGAAGTATTTAAAGAATATGTTAGGGTTTTCTAATAAAAAAAGGGGGGCTGAACATCTGGAACTTATTCCAAGGGAGTTTACTTTTCTTTTTGGCTCTCTTAACTTAGAATTCAATTTTTCAACTCTTTGATTTGGTTGTGGGAATTTTCTCTAACTTCAAACTTCATCTTTTGTAAGTTTAATTACTTTGAATGATGTTTATAATTGTTGCTATCTCTTTCTTTCTCATGTGGAACTAAAACCCACAACTAGGGTTGTAGGATCTATGATTATTCCTCTATGGATTTAATAGTTGGCTAGGGTTTGAGTGATTATGGAGACATCTTGATAATTCCTTTGTTATTATTGTTATTTATTGGTTGCAAACAATAGATACCGCATTATGTTGATTTGCTCGAACTGAAAATAAACTAAAAGTAGCAAATTATCAATGAGGATTTGGGAATGTTAAGCTCCCATCTAATGATTAATGCTGTAACAAGATTGATCAACTTGAGATAAATCAGTATGAATAGAATGTTTCCTAAGTTTGAGAGAATTAGGGAGTTTAACATCTAGGTAGGTTGAGAAACACTTAGATGGATTGTTGAAACTGATAATCTAGTATTTCCCGCAAGTCATGAGAACCCAATGCTACAGTTATTATTTAATGGGGATTATTAATCATAGTTATCACAAACCTAGTTTTTTCTTTATCATTGATTTGAATTATTGAAATTTTGGCTTTGAGTTCTGAAGCAAGTTACAACCTTAACATTTGTTTGATCATTGAAAACCCCCATTTTATCTTTTTGTATCATTTGTTTGAATTCAACTTATAGCTATAGTTTCAAATTAGTTTAATCGCCACTCGCATTGTCCCCTGTGGATTCAACCCCGACTCCAAAGTTGGGTAAATATATTGACGATGACTGCCTTACACTAAATTGATGTGTAAGTTGATTATTATCACCTCGCAATGATCTAAAGTTCATGGAAACTCACCTATCCCACTAGAGGATGACATGGATGGATCTTATCTAACTCATAAGGAACAAACCTGGTCAAGGGTCTTATTTTTAGATTTTCCCCATTGAGTTCCACTTGTCTCCAGTGACCCTACTCCGTAAGGTGGCACTCATGCTCAGTTACCTCAAGAAAAGGTTACCAATGCCTAGTTTTGATATTCTATTTATCCATTGACCCAGATAGTTACAACTCTATCATGTCAGTCTAGTCCTATTAATATGGGGAAAATAAGGCAAAGTGCGAAAACAATCAAAGTAAGAGGTCTCAATTTTTGGAACAAAGGGGAGGCCTACAAAATAGTGGTAAGTGGTCCAAGATAAAGAGTTGGGTGAGGCCTAACTCTTATTCTATGGATAGTGCTCCCTACTTGAATCTATTGGGAGACAAATATTTTCAGATTGGTAATGCTTTTAGGGAACAAGGTGCCCAATCTCTGGTCGGTAGGGCCTAATCCACACCATCTTATCCTCCTTGTCAGTTTTGTGGTTGGTTGCATTGTGGTTGTTGAGAGAAAGAGTGGAATTATTATTTTAATTATGGTTAGTTGGGTCATATACAATAAGAGTGTCCCATAAGGATTGTCGCTTGGGAAAATAGAACACCAGTTACTACTTCTCTAGCTCATGAATCGATGGGTGTTACTTCTGGCTCCAGCACTGGTCGGGATCATCTCGATAACCTTACTATCACTTAAGAGTCTGAGGCATCTTCTGATGATGACACTGGTATGTTGAAAAATCTTTCCCATTATGTGTATTGGTTACTTGGTTCGGGGTCTTCTCTCTCTCATGTGACCCCATTTGTGGCTGTGTATTCTGTTTTGGTCCCAAGGTTATTTTGGACTCTTTTTCTATTTTCTACCTTGGTAGGTGACTCTGTGATTTCTAAGAGAGTCTATAGGGGGTATGTGGTATCTGTTGGTAGTAAAAAGACTTAGGTAGATATGTTGAATTGGATATGGTGGATTTCTATGTTATTCTGGGGATGGATTGGTTGCACTCGTGCTATGTATCTTTAGATTGTCGTACCTATAAGATTATCTTTAATCTCCCTAATGAGTCAGTTATTAGGATGGGAGGATAGTTCCCTAGCTATCAAGGGAAAGGTTATATCATATCTTAGAGTTCGAAGATTGATCTCCAAAATGGGGTGTTTCTATTATTATTTAGTTTGGGTTAAAGATTCTAACTCGAAAGGTCCTTTTTTGTATTCAATTTCGGTGATAAATGAATTTCCTTAGGTTTTCCTAATAATCCTCATGGTGTCCTTCTAATGGGGATATTGAGTTTGTGAATGACCTTGTTTTGGATGCTTGTCCAATATCTATTCTTTCTTTATGGAATAGTTCTGGTTGGGTTAGAGGAGCTTGATGAGCAATTAAATAACCCCATAGATAAAGGTTTCACCCATTCTAGTGATTCTCCATGGAGTGTTTCCTTTCTTTTATACATAAGAGTGACAGTTTTCCCCAAAAAGGTATAGGTTGTTGGTGGGTGAATAAGGAATTTAGGGTGCCGTCTTTATGGGGTGGACCATATGCGTATATTCTATATAGGGTGCTTTATTAATAGTGTATAGTGGTTGACAGATGCTAATTTTTAACCTAGATGTTGCTTTTGAAGAAGAAAATATGTTAGCTCGGGGATAATAATGCAGGAATTATGGATGTGGAGAGAAATGTTGGATGAGGTGTGCAGAAGGAGGCAAGGTTGGTGATTTGGAAATAAAACAATGGGAAAATTGTGACATTTAGGCAGGGGATTCAGGTTAAACTGATGGATTGATGGTTAAGTCATTGGATGGGTTAAAGCATGGAGTTTGTGTGACCTATCTTGGAATTTATGTAGCATTTGGATGAATTAGTTTTTAGGTATAGGGGAACCAAGCATCCCTAGTATATGTCCTTAGTGATATCCTTTAGAGCGGAGTGTTATGCTTATATATATAGTAAGGTAAGGTTGGGGTGCATATTCTAGCGATTCTCTCCTATATCAGTTAAGAACAGTGTTGCACGCATTCTGGTAGCGCTTATGCCTAAGGTTCGCATTCTACATTCGCTTTGTTCCCTGGATATAAATCTTGACCTGACATGGCATTACCTATGATATATACAGTTATGTTTCTTTCGGTGTCTAGTTGTAAGGACTCCTTCTATGATGTGTTATGTCGAGATATTCTTCATTCATGACCTAGGGGGTTTCTACGAAGTACCTCATGCTTATGGTGCCGTGTCTTTTTGTGGGGGTCTCGCCTTAGGTGGAATGAGTAATTCATGTACTTTAGTTCCTTAATAACTCTTCTTATGTTAGGGTGGTAGTGGATTTAGAAATATGGTGATGTTTTAAAATAGAGGGAAGTAGAAGGCCCTAAGTGGGAGAGAGTCTGGGGTAGCTACTAAAGCTAAGGTTTTGTAGGGTGAGGTAAGGCTGTTGTCTTAGGGGATATTTAGGAGGGGAATATGTGACGAAGAATCTTTGTGAAAATGATAGAGGTTAATAAATATTTAGAAGGGTAGGCCATACCGCAGGTATATAAGAGGTATGCTTGAATGTTGTGGTTTATAGACATACACATTATTATGTTGGGCACTTGACAATCTTGATGGGGCATGGCGCTTGGCTATAATAATAAAAGCGGGGTAGTGTTTCGTGAAGGATTTAAAGAGTAGAGCCCTGTGGCCTAAGATAAATCCTTCGTTCTTTGAGTAGGCTTGCACATAGAACTGGTGTATATCTAGACTCAGGCTCTCATAGTGATGTGTCTTTGGGAAATTGTAAGTTGAATTGGAATTTCTCTATAGCATGAGTTTTATTAATCTGGTATTCCGTGTGTTTGTGTTGAGGTAAGTTGGGGGTAATCCTTTATTAGTTATTTTTTTTGGGTGGTATTACTATCTTGGATGGTTTGTACTATAAAGAGATCCCAGTGAGGATCTTAGGTTGGCAAGTTTGCTAGTTGCGATAAAAAGGTGTGGTTTCGGTGAAGGTTCTATGGCGGGACCAAAAGTCTGAGGCAGCCATTTGGGATGCAGAACATGACATAGAGTGCAAGTATCTGCGTTGGTTCTTCAGTCTGGAAATTCATGGATAAGGTATATGTTCTTCATCACATATTTCTTTCCTAACTTGGTTAAAAGAAAGATTGGCTTCCTTGCATCTTTGTCTTCTAACTTAGTTAGACATCAGGATAGATTTATTGGGGTGTAAATCATGCTTGGGGTATGGGTTGATCTTCTCATTTTTGTTTTCTAACTTGGTTGAAGGGAAGTTTGATGTGTATTAATGTATTGACTCGTGCTTATGCTTGCCTTTACTCGTCATTCATGGCCCAATGATCCTAAGTGGGGTAGAATGAAATACCCTAAGCTTTGTCCTTACAAAATAACTTGAGTTTTGGACATTCTAGACAACATATGATTTATGGTTACTAGTAGTATGCTAGGGTATGATTTGGTGTCCCTCTTCTCGAAGGATAGTCAGTGAGTTTTGGTTGCATTCTATCAAAGGTAAGAGTAAGCATCTTACTGGTCTTATGATAGGGTAAGAGTGGTATCTTGCCAAAACATATGATGGCTATTGTCTAATCTAGTGGATTCTGACCAAGGTACGGTTTCAAGGGTACTACTAGTATGTTAGGATGCGAGTTGGGCATGTGTGGTCGTATGTTAAGTAGTATGGAGGTCCAAGGTGGTGCTAGGGTAAGAGACTAAGGTACCACTCATACCTTAGGGTATGGTTTAGGGGGATGGGTTATACCCTCCTGCCGGTAAGTTTTCACTTTTAAGCTGAGGGTAGTCTAGACATTTCCCTCTCCAAAACCCTTATATCCCCACGTTATATAAACCTTGGTGGCCTCTCAAAACTAACTTTGGATGGATCAAAACACTCAAAATACTCTCTCTAAACACTCTCTTGAAGATTGAGGGAATCTTCGTAAATAAGGCACGTACTCCTCCTTCATTGTTAGTTCCAACTAAAGTCATTTTTTAAGGTGTTTTAAACATTGATTATGAATCATAAATAGTGTTTTTGAAAACCAATGTTGAGGGTTTTGGATGCATATTGTTGAGCATTGTTTACTCTTGGTTTCAATTATGTTTTAATATATTTTCGGTGGTGGTTTGCATATGTGGGCGCTTGCTGGTTGTGGTTTAACAAATGGGTCATGGGTAACCCTAAACTTGATGGTTTATGATTTGATTTTGGTCTTGGTAAAGGTATGTCCTCAACATGTTTGAGTTTTACCCTATTGTTGAACTTTCATTGAAGCTACTGTATGTAATGATTTGGTGATGGAACCCTAAATTGGTTTAAATGGTTTTGAATGGTATAAATGGTTTAAATGGTTTGGAATTGTTAAATAGTAAGGTCTTGGTGGTTATGGTTGGTCTAATTGAAAGCCTTATGGGGTACAGGGGAATCCCCCAAGCAAACATAATAATGATCACTTATGGGGTACGTGGGAATCCCCCAAGTAAACTTAATAATGTAATCTATTGGTACATGGGAATCCCTTCTTCTTAAAAAGGATGGCTAAGGACACTGCTTGCAAGCTATAGTCGGTATGACGATACCACTAATAATAACCTTGGTTCAAAATAAAAAGAATTGATGGTTTGGTTGTATGATAATGGTTTTAATTGGGAAATAATGACTGGGTGTGATAGCTAACCATGAAGGTGTGAGTCTAATAGATGGACACTAGAAACTTATGTTTACCGACATGAGGATTTTTCATGGTGACCATATACTTGAGGGGTACACGGGAATCCCCTAACACTTGTATATATGTATCATGGAGAGCAAAGGGTACACGGTAATCCCCTACTCCTATGGTATCTCTGGTTTGTGCGGCTACACGTATCAGGGCCTGTCCAAGTGGTAACACTGGATCCATGTAGCCCGTGGGTGGATTATGATGGTTAAGCTACACATACCCAGATTAAATGAATTTAACGACATGCTAAACCTAGCTCCCTTTCCCGGCATGGTTATATATAAATATATATATATATATATATATATATATTTATGGTTGTGAATGCATATCATTGGTTTAATTGGTTTTCAAGGTTGGCATCATTTTATCCTTATCCTAAGTACATGCTAGCATTCACCCGCTAACCCATCTTCGGGAAGCTGTATCCCCACGCGATACATGAACCGGCCGCACTACTCCTCCTTCTCGTTGATCTGATTCGGGGATAATTGGTGTTGGATTGAAGTGGTGAGCTTCCATATTTTGGAAGACATCTATTTCATATCATGGATTAATTTACATACTTTTGTCTTATCATAGACTTTGGTTTTTGGCTATGGTCGGGGGCATGTCCTGACTAGATAATCTTTGGTTTGGTTTAGAGGCTTTGTATGGACAACTATGGACTTGGGTATGGAATGGTCATAATATATTTATATATATACATTGGATTATCGTTTTTCATTTGGTTGGTTGGTTATTGGATGGATTGACTTTGTTGGGTTGGTCTAGTAAGTAGACCTATCCCAAAGTCATTATATCTTCTAATTCGCTATCTTGTTATATGTTCAGAATTCATCCGACTCAGGGTATATGTTGGTTTGTTGATTTGGGTATCGGGGTGGTCTCCTATCCTAGTTGGACTTGAGAAACCCATCATGACAAGGCCTTAATTTGGGTCATGTTACCTGGTCTCCCTATGTACCTGCTCAAACTGCAGTAGCATGGGGACCCTCAGTCTGGGCCTCACTCTTCTCAGAATTGGTCTCATCAACTGTCAAGACCGTCTCTAAGGTAGTGGAGTCATTTGTGGCCGGTATGCTCAGAGTGTGTCTAGTATCGGGGCTGCGTCACTACCTCTCTCAACATCGTTACTTGTCGGTTTCGAGCTACCGGCACCAACTTCCATCTCTTGGACCCTCACTTGTTAGTCCTTCTCACTTTGTATACTTGCTTTCTTTGCCTTCTTCAGATTTTCTTTTTCAATGCTTCGGTGTTTTGCTTTCTTTCGCTCTCTGCTTTTTTTCACCCACTAGAACACTCCAAATGTTTTCAACTTCTATCTCAGGCTCAATCTCCATTATAAAAAGTATAGGAACAAACGACTTGTCATATAAATCATCAACCATCTTTCGCAACTCAGATACCTTAATTTTTATCTCCACAATGTCAGGGGTTTGGACACTTCCCAACTGACATATGATTTGCTACTCAAAAACATCTAGTCTTCCATGTATCTCCTGCTTTGTTCTTCTAGCTTGTTTTCAACCCAGGGTTGCACACCATTCTCCATTAATTTTACCTTTGCTTTGATAGTTCCTAATTTTTTTATAATTTTATTTAAACTAGCCCTGGAAAGAATCACATACCTTGGGTGGTGCGGATCTAGATGATGAAGGTCGTAGGGTTAGGTCAGGAGGTGAAACCGGAGTGCTGGATGATTGTTGTGGCTCAGACCATCCACCCTCAACTTGTACATCATCTGCTCCAGAAGTTTTTGTACTTTGTCCTCTGCTCCGTATCGCCTGAGCTAGCAATTCTGCACCTTTCTTTGCCTGCATGGTCATGGGATTAGTTGCATCCCGAATCAACCCCAAGTTCGTGGTATTCTTTGGCTCAATAAATTGATTGATCTAGGGAAATTCCAAAACCCATTCATCCAAGAAACTCTGAGTTATCATACATGGGAAAGCCAGACCCAACTTTTTTATGCCCACTTCTTGATCCCGTATCTCTCTAGATAAGAACTGACCCATGTCAAATTCATAATCTGCCATGAGTCTTGCTATCAATTCCGCTCGGACCAGACTAAGCATATTGCCCCCAGTAATGGGATACAATATATGTTGAGCTAACATCCACCATTCCTTAGCCTTAAAACTAAAGGCCTATTTTGCTATCTGTTGTGATATCACTCCTGGGCCACCAACTACCCAACTAACTTCTTCCCCGTTTATAGAAATCAAACCTGCTATCTACTGGAAGTTCCTCATCTTATACTTCAATCCCATCTGCTTCTTTATAACTTTACATATTTCTTCCATGCGATAGTCAATCTCAGCTGTGTTCACTGGAGGCTGGAAATATGGTCCATTCAAGAACCTCGAAATAGTACGTAGGAAATGTTCACCCTTCTCCACGAACAATCAATGTGGTGATTAGATCCCCACCTTTCCACATATTTCCCTGTGGATATTGCCTCTTTAACTCTCTTTTGTTAGATGCGTAGAATTCCCATACTATTGTAAGACTAAACTTTCTCGGTTCTAAGGTCATTAACAGAAATCTATACTGCTGAAATCTGGCTTCGAACTCAGGCATCTCTGACATGCTTGTTGTGGTTAACCTTCTTCCAGGATAGATACCACTCTTTATTCTTCTAGTAGAAGGGTTTATGCTTATCCCATCATTATAAGCATCTTACATTCCAGGGTACCCCCACCATTCAACTATGGGCACCAGAGTAGGTTCAATGAATAAAGGGATTTAGGGTAGGTCCTGCATGTCAATAGGGGTCACATCCTCCTTAGTCTCACTCTCATTCTCCGATTCTACCTTCTAGGAAAATAAAACTCCATCACCTGTATCACCATTAGATTCTACTTCTTCTTCATCATCATCATCCTTAGAAGATGATAGTGAGTGTGAAAGGAAAGTTCTCGAATTTTTCATTCTAGTCCCCTGGGAGATGTGTCCTCTTCTGTGACAACTTTCTTTTCTCGAGTTCGTTTCTCCCTGGGGTCTTCCTTCCCTTTCAGTGGGTATTCTATGAGGTCACCTCTTGACTCATCAGTTTTCTCACTTCTCAGTTGGTATTCAGACTTAAGAGTCAGTTTTTTCTTGTTCCTCTTATTTGATACTTGGTTGGATGTTGAGTCACCTTTAGGAGCCATTTGTACCTATTAAATAAGACCAATTAGTTATATCTAAGGAATGCTGCTGTCTACTTCGCGAGCCTTCACTGCCCCATTCTGTAACTTCCCTTCTTTAATCCGTCCACGAGGCTGTAAAAAGAGAGAAAGGGGCGGCTATCTAGCGGGAGTCATTTCGGTTGTATGCCACAAGGTCCCTATGGACAAGGGGACAAGTGAATCATCGCTTTTGGGCACAGGAAGCCCTCTACCATCTATCCCATTGCATTCCATCGTCTCGTATTGTACTGTGCCATATCAGACCAAGAAAGTTTGGTGTCAATGTGTCTTTACTGGACTTCTTACGGAAGGGGGTCTGAGTCGTAACCATTGGGTATGACTCATATGTACAAGTCGTAAGGTAAATGGTATATTCATCTATGTTAACTGGTCAGCTTATGAGTCCTCCTAACTAGTCATAAGGATAGTTTACGACTCATTATCAACACTCGTAAGAATATAAAAAACAAATCCCTATTATTTCTAACCTACCTTGTCATTAGGACTTATGTTTACGATTCGTAGGGATTGTTTATGACTCATTCAGGTGAGTCGTAACATTACTAGAACACACATACTTCTACTAATCCTTCATGTTATCAATGGATACAGGTATAGTAACGACTTGTTAAGTGAGCTTACGAGTTGTTAGGAGTCCCGTATTCGTTGCAATATAAGGGTTTAGATCAATTAGTTCTAATACTTAATCCCACAACACAATACACTTCACTACACGCCTACATTCATCCAAAAACACACATTTAAGGCACCAAGTTTGAGTTCACTCCCAATCACACATTACGAAGTAAAAATTTCAAGAAATAGGGCTCAAATTCATATACATACATTTTCAACTGAAGAAATACTAAAATCTCAACTCATTTTTTGTATTTAACTTGAAAGATAAAGCTTTTAAGCACAAAAACTTGATTTCTTGAGGCTTTAGATTTCTTGAGTTCAACACCTTATCGACCCTAAATCTTGATAAATTTAAAATTTTTAGGAGGACCCACTTGATTGATTCATGTTTTGGAGTGAATTTCGCATTATCAGAGCATGGAAATTAGTAACAATAGAGGTAGTTGTTTATTTGAAATGTCGGGTACCCTATTTGGGTGCCCCTATTTTATTTAAAAGGTGATTTGGGTTAGGTTGACCCACGACCCCTGAACTGGTAAGTTTGGTTATGATTCATGCATACGCTCGTAAACACTGCTTACGGGTCTCTTACTCCCACTGTAAAGACTTGGAACCTTAACTGGGTTCTGGATTGTTACGATCTAGGTAACGAGTCATAACCAGAGGTTACGATTCATTCTGAGAGTTGTAATGACTCCAGTGACCATTTACCTGGAGATGATCTAAGTACCAGGTCCTTACAAATCTTTCTCACGAGACGTGATGTTTGGTTACGACTTGTGAAGAGTCCGTATGACTTGATATCTGGAATTTTTGGTAACTCATGAAATCTTCAATCCTGCACATTGAACACACAAATTGCCCTATAAATTATTAAGTACAAAACATAGGTTTCCTCATAGAGATTGATTTAACGTTGCGGCACGATGGGGCTAAGTTGGATACTCAGACTTTACCAACTAGCCTCATAGGTTTCCTCCCATGTAGCGCTTGATTTAACATCACGGAACGACGTAATTCCCTTTGTTATTCAGACTTCACCAAGGTCCATTTCAAAAATCATCTTAATTTCCTTAGTGTTACCCATTTAGTGCTTCACCCTTTACCCATTCACTTTGAACAAGGATTCACCATCACTTTTCAATTCCAAAGTGCCATATGGAAACACTCTTATCATAGTAAATGAACCATACCACCTAGACTTCAACTTGCCTGGAAACAAGTGAAATCTTGAGTTATACAGCAATACCTGGCCACCTTGCACCAATAGTTTTTCTTAATTTTGTGATCATGATGCAGATTCATCTTCTTTTTGTAAAGTTCAGAACTCTCATAAGCCTAAAGTACGAACTCATCCAACTTATTCCTCTTATTCAATCTTTCCTTGGCTGCATCCTGCCACTAAAAAGTCAACTTCGTCAATGCCCATAGTGCTTTATGTTCAAGTTCCACAGGAAAGTGACATGCTTTTCCATACACCAACTCATATGGAGGAGCACCTATATTATTCTTAAATGTTGCTTGGTAGGCCCATAATTCATCATCTAACTTTTTCGACCAATCAGTCCTATTGGTATTCACAGTTTTTACCAAAAATGGACTTTATCTCTCTGTTAGACGCCTCAACCTGTCCATGAGTCTGCAGATGGTAAGGTGTTGCCACCTTGTTCTTCACTCCATACTTTTCAAGCAGACTCTTAAATAGACAATTACAGAAATTCAACCCAACATCACTAATGATTACACGTTCTGTGCCAAATTGATAAAATATATACTTCTTAAAAAAGGTTATGACACTTCTTCCTTCATAGTTGGGGAGCACAACTGCTTCCACCTATTTTGACACATAATCCACCGCCACAAGAATGTACTTCATACCAAAGAAGCTTAAAAATGACCCATGAAGTCCACACACCCTGTATCAAACAACTCCAATTCTAAAATAGGGGTCATAGGAAGTTTATGGCACCTAGAGATATTACCTTGCCACTGGCATTGGTCACAGGATGAATCAAAGTCATGAGCGTCCTTGTGTATTATAGGCTAGTAGTACCCACATTGCAAGATCTTATGGGATGTACGGGTTCCTCCATGGTAACCCCTAACTGGTGAAGCATGACAAGCCTCTAGGATGCTCATCATCTCCATTATGGGGATGCATCTACGAATAACCCCATCCACACAAATTCAAAATAAATAAGGTTCATCCCATAAAATTGTTCTTACCTCATGCATAAATTTCTTTATCTACTGGAAGCAAAGATCTTCTGGGACTAGATCACTTGTTAGATAATGTGTATAGTCAGCAAACCATGGAATTAGATCTTGAGAATCAGTCAATATCTACTCGTCTGAAAAAATATCATCAATCTTGAGTCCATATTTAACTTTCTATATCGCTTCCTTCGCAAGTCTAGACAAGTGATCTGCAACTTGATTTTTAGTGCCTTTTCTGTCCTTGCCCTCAAAATCAAACTCTTACAGCTAGAGAACCCATCTAATTAATAAACCTAGGCTTTGCATATTTTTTCGCCATTAAGTACCTCAATGTTGAATGAGCAGTGTGTACTATAACCTTTGTCCCAGTAAGATAAGACCGAAATTTCTCATAGGCAAAAACCATAACTAATAGCTCTTGTTCAATAACTGTGTAGTTCTTTGAGCAGGGTTTAATGCCTTCCTGGCATAGTAGATAGGATGAAGAATTTTTTATTTTCTTTAGCCTAGGACAACACCTAATGCCACTCCACTTGCATCACACATAATCTTAAATGGCAAGATCCAATCAGGGGACACGATGATAGGAGCTATCATCAACTTCTCTTTTAGACATTCAAAAGCCTTCAAGAATGCTTCATTAGAATCAAACTTCACCTCTTTCTCGAGATACTTTCAAAGAGGATTTTCAATCTTTAAGAAATCCTTGATGAATCGCCTATAAAAAGCTACATGACCTAAAAAGCTCCGAATATCCTTCACATAAATTAGCCGAGGTAATTTCTCAATCACTTTAATTTTAACTCTGTCTACTTCTATACCCCTTTTTAAAATCTTGTACCCAAACACAATGCCTTCTTTAACCAGGTAATGGCACTTTTCCTAATTAAGTACCAAGTTGCATTCCTCATGTCTACGAAAAGCATTTACTAAGTAAACCAGGCAGTTATCAAAAGAATCACCAACTACTGAAAATCATCCATGAGTACTTCAATGATGTCTTCTACCATGTCAGAGAATATTGACATAATACATATCTGAAATACGACTGGAGCATAACATAACCTAAATGGCATACGCTAGAATGAAAAGTTCCCATAAGGACAAGTGAAGGTTGTCTTCTCTTGGTCTTCGGGACCAATAATGATTTGTTTATAACCAGAATAACCATCCAGAAAAAAATACCACCCCCTGCCCGCTAGTCTATCAAGCATCTGGTCTATAAATGGCATGGGGAAGTGGTCCTTCTAGGTCCCTGCATTTAGTTTCCTGTAATCCATGCACATTCTTCATCCTATGTCTGGCCTCATTGGAACTAAATCATTCTTCTCATTAGGTACATTAGTGATACCTCTATTCTTCAAAACTCATTGTATCGAACAGACCCACTTGCTATCAGTAATGGGTAAACTACACCAACCTCTAACCACTTGATTATTTCTTTCTTCACCACCTCCTACATAGGGTAATTAAGTTGACATTGATGTTCTATACTTAGAATACAGTCTGATTCAAGTTGAATTTTTTGAGTATAAAGACCAGGCAAAATACCCACAATATCTACTATGGACCAACCAATGGCCCTAAAAATCTATGTAGCACTAATAACAAAGCTTCCACTTCTGTCTGTATCAAGTCAGCTATGATTATTACTGGAAAAGTGTTGTTGGCCCCTAAAAATGCATATCACAAATGAGAAGGGAGTGGCTTCAACTCTAAGATGGGTAGCTTCTCAATAGACGGGCGAGAAGGTGGAGTGATTCTATTTTTCAAATCCAAATCAAGTTTCTTTGGTGCAACACTATAAGAACCACTCCTATAAAGTTCATATACCATCTCATCATAGTCGTCAATACTATTATTGTCGAAGTTCATAATCACTGCTGCTAAGGCCTTAACACCCAACCTTTCTTCAATAGAAAAATCCACAGAAGTATCATCCCAATTAGTTACCACATCAAGATCATGGTATGAGACCATCTTCTAATAGAAACATCAACATAGATACTACCTTTAACTCATACGACAGTCACATGGACTGGCATACATTGAATATCACCTTCTCATCGTTGAGTCTAAACATCAGATGTCTTAACTCTATATCAATCAAAGTTCTTCCTATAGATAGGAATGGCCTACCTAATATAATTGGAACTTGAATTTCTTCATCACAAACCAGTACCACAAAATCAACAGGAAAGATGAAAGAAGCCACCTTCACTAATACATGACATAGAATACCATCTGGCTTTTTCACCATTCGATCTGCCATCACTAGTCTCATAGATATGGGTTTGGGTGCTCCCAACCCCAAATGCTTAAACAATACTAGTGGCATGAGATAGTTACTAGCTCCTAGATAACATAGTGAGTAAATTTAGAAGATCCAATGGTGCACGGTATGGTTAAGCACTCAGATCCCCCTTCTTCTCTACCAATGATCTAGTAGAAACAACACTGCAGTAATGAACAATGTCAGATGGCTCATAACAGACTGTACACTTCTTGGTGACTAAATCCTTCATGAACTTTTCATATCCAGGCATTTGTTCTAATGCCTCTACAAGTGGAATGTTAACAGACAACTCTTTTAACATGGATAGAAACTTCTGATATTTACCCTCTTCTGGCTTCTTTTTCAATATCTAAGAAAACGGAGGGAGAGGTCTTGGGATAGTCTTCAAAATAGGTTCCTCAACCTTATTCTTTTCTTTGTTTTGCTTACTGCTACTTTCAACATCAGCATAATTATCTTTATTCGTTGAATCGATCAAGGTGGGTATAGGCGGATCCATAGTGGTTTTACTCTTCTGAGTGCTAATGTCCTGGTAATGACTATCATTCTTTGGGTTTTGCACCATATTACTAGGAGGAGTGACAAGATGCCTTTGATTTAATGTAGCTGACATCTAGCCATACTGCTGATCCAGTTGTTTGATTGCGGTAGCACGTGACTCAACCTTCTAATTCAGCCCTGATAGGTCCACCTTAATCTCCTTAAGACGTCTCTCTTGACTTTCTTGGCCTTTGATTAGTTTCGACAACATTACCTCCATTCTAGACTCGGTATCTCGACTACCTGGTGGGATATATCTGTCACTTTTCTCTTTGTAGTCATTCTTGCATCTATAATTAGTATCTCGATCTCTGAACCTATCTCGGTATCTATCATTGTAATAGTTACGACCTTGATTCCCTTGCCCTTTGGCTCAAAAATTCACCAACTGATGATTAATATACTTTGCTTCCTCTTTAGACTCGATCTCATAAGTTCTAGAAGTAGAACTCTACGCCTTTACTACATTCATTTTCTCAAAACTCATTGTTGCAAATTATTTTGTAAGAAGCCTAATGTTTGTTTGAAGTTGTGAAACCTCTTGTACTATTAAATAATGACCAACTCGATAGTCATTAGCTGGTCCAATAGCATATGTACCTGTATCTTTCTCAGTATCTCTAGTATGCCAACCTCGATTAGTCACAGAAATATCATCTAGCATCTCTTGTGCAGCATCCCACCGAAGACACATAAATGCACCTACCAAAATCGTATCTGTCATTGCTTTAGAACTGATATTCAGTGATCTATAGAAGATTTCCAAAAAATTTGACCCTTTAATTATGTGATTAGGTACCATGCTCAGCTTCTTTTTGAACCTAAACCATGCCTCATACATAGATTCTACGGGTAGCTATCTAAAATAGTAAATTTCATCCTTCAAGTTTAGCATCCTTGCAGGAGGGAAAAATCTATTCAAAAATTTCCTATGCAACTCGTGCCAAGTAGTGATTGAACCTCTCAGAAGTTCTCCTAACCAATGTGATACCATTCCAGTCAGCAAAAACAGGAACAACCTCATCCTCAAAGCTTCCTGGTCCACCTCCAAAATAATATACAACGTACAGATCCCAATAAAATTAGCAAAATGCATGCTCACATTATCTGTCGCTGATCCAGAAAACACACCCTTTAAGTTTAGCAATTGGATCATTATAATAGTAATGTCAAATTTAACATTGGGGGGTTAAGCAGGAGGAATAATGGCTCCTATCTCAGTAGGCTCAACATATCCCATGTCTTGTCCTTCATTATATGCTTGAAAATGCTGATATGCCAGAATCATTGGAGCTCTGCCTCTTTGAACTATATATTGATGCTTGGCCTAGTTCTGCTTGCTAAACTAGCCTAGCCTCTTCAGCTAATTGGGCCTCCTCAGCTACTTCCTCTAATAGGTGCTCCCTCTGTCTATCAGTAACACTCTGTGGGTCATATAGAAAATGAGAGGGTACTGCATTGGGATCATCCCAAACCTCTTTGGGTGGAACATTTTGTTCTCTTTCTGTCATCCTTCTCAGTGTTTGAAGGATTCTTTCAGGCTTGGGATCTAATGGGAGCAAGGGATTACCTCAAATCCTAGTGTTTGGCATACACTAGTGTATACAAAATCAAGAACAAAAAATAAAACCCGCTAACTTGACCAACTTCAATTAACAATTCACACGTCTTCCCCGACAATGCCACCAAAATTTGATGTCGCCCAAAAACTAACCTCCAAAGAAACATGTTGCGGTCGATTCAAATAGAGTAACCCAAACCAGGTTGGGGTCGAACCCACAGGGAAAACGCTAAACGGTATCCTAAACTTGATAAAATCCATGAGCAATGCCGAAAAGTATATGGGGGGATTTTTAGTCAATAGTGAATAGTAATAGAACTTGAATGCTTGGGTTTGTAAACACTAGAAGATGAACACTAGGACTATGTTCCCCTTGGCTTCTCAACTCCATAAACTTCTTGTGTTCAACTCACCCATTCTCTTACTCTGCATTCAAAGTCGACAAGTTATTATTATTAACTGTCTTGTGAACGTGTTGATAAATCTCACCCTTTACTTTTTGAGTCTCAGGGTGTCTCTTTATTGCCCCTTGCCTATGACCTCAGTTCAACTGTCAACTTTCGAGTCTAGAGTTGATTAGATGAGATGGCGGAATTATAAGATGGATGTGAATCTCAAATTACTGTCTTAATCTACTTTTCCTAATATCAAACTCCATTGTAAGGACGTTCTCGAATATGGGTAATCCTCTAGCTTCTGCAGTAGCTCTGAGGTCAATTATTATGAAGAAGATTAAGATTTATGCAACTACAATAGAATAGATGAATCTTCCACTACCTCTACGAAGCTAATAAGCCAGGGTTCCCACTATCTTAGTCAAGGAAATTAGTCACTCATGTTCATGCAACAATCCATGCTAATTAATAAAGAACAAGTGTAATTAATTGCAAAATAATGAGAGAAAGAAAACCCAAAGTTTCTAATTGAATAAAAACTCAAAATATCAAGAACATAATCTCAATGATCAAAGTATGCTAAGAGTATATAAACTAATGTAAAAGTGCATAACCTAATAAAGGAATAACCTTAACGTATTTAGTGTCTCAAAATAATAAAGAAATCCTAATAAAAATGGGATAGGAAGAGTATGTAGGCACTCATTATGACTCATGTAGTCCACTCGTAAGGTCTTTTTACGAGTCGTACATTGACAGTCATATGCATTCGAGTAACTGATTTTTAGGACTTCAAGTTTCTATTTTCCTTACGATTCATTACCATAAGTCGTATGTAGTCCTTATGATTCGTGGCCTTCACTCGTCATCACTTGAGCCTTAGACTTTTAGGGCTTTGAATACTGGTTTCTATACGACTTCTCCTTACGAGTCATAATTAGATCCTATGACTGACATTCTTCTGTGACTTCAACTCTAAATTTTAGTTTTGGATTCTGCTCTCTTTACGACTACTCCTCACAACTCGTATGATGAATGTACAACTTATATGCTTGACACGTAAGATGGTCAGTCTTTTCTATTTTTAATATTTTTCTTACATTTTCATTCCAAGACCATTGTTAACCTGTTTCATCTGTAACAACCACAAAACCATATTATTTCTACCAAACTAACCTAAGTCCAAGCATAAATTCCTTGTTTTAAGAATCGAATGTGCCATGTTTTCACAGCGCATCAAATCACCTTACCCTTCTACATTAACACAACACCTAACCCAACACTCAAAGCATTAAGAAATATGGTAAAACCCACACCCTCCTTTGGTAAAGTCAAGGTAGGATCTGAAGTCAACAAATCCTTGAGCTTTTGGAAGCTCTCCTCACAAGCATCGGACCACTAGAAGGAAATCTCCTTCTAAGTCAACTTAGCCAATGGAGCTGCAATAGATAACAAACCCTCAACAAAATGCCAAGCCAACAAAACTCCAAATCTAGGTGGGGAAGTAGGCCTAGCCCAATCATGAACTGCTGCAATCTTGGTTGGATCTACCATAATACCCTTCGTAGTCACCACATGACCCAAGAGGGAAACAGACTCCAACCAAAACTCACACTTAGAGAACTTGGCATACAACTTCTCATCCCTCAATCTCAGAAGCACAATCCGAAAATGCTCCTCATGCTCAGCCTCACTCTTGGAATAAACTAAGTTATCATCTATAAATACAATAACAAAAAAGTTGAGATACAGTTGAAACACCCGGTTCATTAACTCCATGAGTGCGATTGGGGCATTAGTCAACCCAAAAGACATGACCAAGAACTCATAATGACCATATTGAGTCTGAAATGCTATCTTTGGAATATCCGAAGCTCTAATCATCAACTGGTGATAACCGGATGTCAAATCAATCCTTGAAAACACCATAACGCTCTAAAGCTGATCAAATAAATCATCAATACGAGAAAGAGGATACGTATTCTTAATAATCAATTTATTCAACTGTTGATAATCAATACACATATGCATAGAACCATCCTTTTTCTTCACAATCAAGATAGGCACACCCCAAGGTGATACACTAGGTCGGATAAATCCCTTATTCAATAACTCCTGCAACTGATCCTTCAATTCCTTCAACTAAGCTAGGGCCATCTAATAAGGAGAAATAGAGATGGGCTTGATGCCCATCTCAACATTAATAGAAAAATCAATATCACAATCTAGAGGTATACCAGGAAAATCCAAAGGGAACACATCCATCAACTCACAGAAAACACGAACAGAATCCAAAGAAAGAGGTAAAATAACATGAATATCACGAATATAAGCCAAATAAGATAGACTTCCCCTCTCAACCAATCTACAAGACTAAACATAAGATATAACCCTCTAAGGGTCTGAATGAAGCGCACCCTTCTAAGTTATCCTCGACACACTCGGTAAACCTAAAGTCATAGTCTTAGAAAAATAATCTTGGACAACATGATAAAGAGCCAACCAATCCATACCCAAAATAACATCAAAATCAACCATATTTAACACAAACAAATCTACCCAAGTCTCAAGCCTAGAGAAAGTCATAACATAAGTTCGGTACACCTGATCCTTTCACTAAAGAATCTCCTGCAGGGGTAGATACATAAATAAGCCTGACAAGAGGCTCACTAATAAAATAAAAACCTGAAGCAAAGTATGCAGAAACATAGGAGAAAGTCAACTCTGGATCAAATAACACAGATGCAGATCTACAACAAATGGGGATGATACCTGTGATCACAATATCTGAAGCCTCTACCTCATGTATGGTTGGAATAGCATAGTACTGTCCATGACCACCAACAGGCTGAGTAGCCCTATGGTCACCACAGGTTCTACTACCTCTACCCCTTGTGCCTCTAGTAGAACCCCTACCTAGCACAACTGAAATAAGAGTAACTCTAACCACACAAAAGTGATAGTTCCTGGACAAATGGTCAGTCTCATCACACACAAAGCAACCTCTATAGCTTGACTCAATAGGAGAAGGTACCACTAGGCCCAGACGTCCATCCTAAACCACTGAACTAGAAGATCTACCACTTAAAATCTACAAGGCTACCTGCACTAGCCTACCTTGATATCCACGAAATCCTCTAAAATCCCTGCATCAAGAATCCTTCCTTCTAAGCTTACCAAAATTGCGCACCTTTTTGGTGCCTTTCGGAGATACTCACAGAATACCCTAAGTCATCTTAGTATGATCTACTATACTCTAAAAGGATCTAAATACAACCATCTGAGATGTAGCCAACTGAAGAAAAACATCTAATTCCTTCACAAACATTCGAATCTTCTCAGACTAGGTGGAAATACTAGCATAAGAATATCTAGACAAGGCATAGAATCATGTGTCATACTCCATAATAGTCATGGAGCCCTTCTCCAGGCAATTAAACTTATCTCTCATCCGATCCCTCTGATTGTAAGGCATGAATCTCTCTAAAATGGCATCAGCAAACTGATCCCAAGTTATCTCAGGAAAATCAAGAGGTTTACAACAAATAATTAACCTCCACCAATATCTAGAAGCATCTCTCAACTAATAAGTAGTATAAGCAACTCCATGTGACTCAAGCAAACCCAAATTATGTAATTTCTCTCGACAATCATTCAGGAACTCAAAGGCATTCTCATCGATCACATCACTGAACCTAGAAGGATCCAAATGGCTAAATCTCTTAAACCTCTTCCGATCCTCAGAAAACATATCTGTACTCACAGCAAAAGGAAGCATAGTGAATTTTGAAGGCTGAGATCCCATCTACAGAGGTAACATAGATGAAGGTTGAACCCCTGATCTGGGAATACCATACTCAGATATTGGTGCTAATAGAGGAATAATACTTGAGGTCTAAGGAGTACCTAAAATAGAAGTAGGTGAAACTGCAGGATTCACACTAGGGACTGGAGGAACACCTGTCATAACAAAAGGAGAACCCTCTAAATGGGTTAGCAACTGCACCAATAGCCTCTCTAACACTGGGTAGAAAAACTCGAAGGAACGAAAATAGGACCCACACCTCTAATATGCTCAACATGAGGCCCAAGGGAGAGTCTCCTAGCACTCCTCCTAGATGAGGCTGATCCATAGGCCCATCCACTTCCTCGAGTTCGTCCACAACTCGAGGCTCACCCTCTAGGTAAAGGATCTGCATCTCTAATCTCGCGAGACCTAGTCAATACACCTGTGCAAAAAAGAGTGAAACATGACTTAGAACACAAGGTATGAACGAATTCACACAATACAAAACAAAATAAGGGAAATTTTCCTAAAGACATCCTATAGCCTCTCAAAGATAGATATAAATATCTCTATATCGATCCATGATACTCTATTAGACATCTCATTCTTACACCATTAAGACCAATAAACCTGGCTACTCTGATAAGAATTTGCCACAACCCAAAAATAGGGGTCATGATGGCACTTGTTGCAGCAAACCTTAAAAAGTAAGCCTATCACTAAAACTAATACACAAGGGAAAAAAGACAGAAACAACCCCAGTGCAAGGCTTCTAAAATGAATCCAAACTATACAAATATAATAAATGCGGAAAGGAATATAGCCAATAACAATCCATAACTCCCAAAACCTGATGTCAATAGTGTAAGAACATATCTAGTACAACTCGAATCTAAATGAAATACGTAAGATGTCCACAATATGATAAAATTTTTCAATAAAATACAAGTAAATACATAGTATGATAAAGAAAAGAAGTTGAAGACATCCATATGGCTGAAAATGTCCACTACCTTGAGAGCTCCAAATTTCACCCGAATCAAGCAATGTGAAGCGCACCTAAACCTGAATTTGCACCAAAAGGGTACTGTAGGAGTGAATGTAGTCCACTTGTACTTAATAGGTATCATAGGCCGATCGAGCAAAGTAGAAAATAAACCATACAAAATACAAACTAAGGGCATGTCACCAGCAATAAAAAAATATCCCACAATGGTAGTCCACACCGCTTGCACTAACATTTCTAATATATCATATATATTGAAACAACACTAGAAAGGCATCACAAATATACATTATATCACAGACAAGTAGAATAAAGAAGGAAAACATATACAAGATTATTAAGTACAACATAAATAAAGATGGAACAATTAGGTAAGTGATAATCTAAGACAAAAATACAATCAAATCATAATCATAATAAAGCAAACGCAATAAGAATGATGATGATGATGATGCACGAGGTTATCGCATACCTCCAAGACCATCGTATAGTCTCCATATACACCTATAGAGCTAAAGATTTACAACATAGGAACTATGAGGGGTTTGTCAACTTGTATATAATTCATATATCATATCTCCTCCTGGCACATCCCTCGATGAGGGTTTTATAAGATGTCATATATTTATTCATAAAAAGGTATTGCCAGTGCTCTCAATATTTCCACCGTGGAACCACTGTTTCATGAATGAGTATGAGGATGCAATGCTCAAAACCAATCACAATAAGTATTTCACAACCAACCACAAGGATTATTTCCATAACCAACCAATATACCATAATGTGAGAAAAATATCCGCTCATTATTTCTAACCGTTCATGAAATCCAACATGATACATATGATAATAGAGTACGAATACATCACAATACACAATTGGTACAACAACACACCTTTTCATCAAATAATATATAATTTTCATTATGTATACATGAAACACCCTGGGTTTTGGTCCTTGCAAAATTTTGTGAGTTTGAGCCTTTTGTGGATCATACGACTCACCATACTAGTCGTATAGTGTGGGTATAGGTCAGGTGAACCAACTTGTAATTTTTCCAATATTTGGTGGTTAAGTTTCTATTGTGGTTACGGTTTGGTGGTACAAATCATATGGTTTGGTGATGGATTATTTAGTTGATCCTTTACTTAATCTTAAACTTAGTGACTTGACTTGGATTTGAGTACGAGTGGCACACTATGAGCCATAAGGATAGAGTAAAGGTGGTATAATAGAGTCATACATTATCTAGTATCCAACCCCTTTAATTCTATCTATGATTTATGGGTACTACTCGTATGTTATGGGTAGAGTGGGGCAAGGGGACTTATATGGTGGATAGTGTGTGGATGTCCAAATTTCTGTTTAGGGTACGACTAAATGGTACCACTCATATGATATGGGTACGAGTAGAAGGGTCCAATCGTACCCACCTGTGGAAATTTTTACAATTTAAGCTGGGGGTATTTTTGACAATTCTCCTCTTAACTTTATTTGAGCCCACGACTTAAAACACTCTTGGGACTTTATTAACCTACTATTCCCAAATCAATCACTCTAAAAAACACTCTAAAATCTCTCTCAAGCTATTGGTTCAAAAAGAGGCTAGGGTTTCTTCAAGGTGGATAATTAAGGCTCTCAAGGGTGCTTTCTCTCCATCTTCTTTGGTATCTAACACATGCTAATCCTCCCTGATTGTTAGTTAAAAATAAAAGTATGTTTTACTTAATGTTTTTCATGACATTATTATGGGTTTGTGTTGGTTTTGAAATATATGTTGGGGGTTTTGGTTATTAATGGTTGGATGATGTTCCCATGTTCTATTTATGGTTTCTCATGTAATAATGTTGGTTTGAACATATGGTTACATGGGAATGGTTAATTGGTTCTTGGTTTGGGTTTTGGAAACTATATGCCCTAAAAATAATTTTTAAAATGCCAATAATAATGTTTTTGTCACATAGTTTGACTTTTATAGAAAACCTTGCATTGTATATTGTGGTAATAGAACTATAAATGGTTTGATTAAATTAAATAATTTGGAAAGGTGATATTGGGTGTATTTATATGTCCAATCACCAATATCATCCATATTTAGCCTTGTTTTGTGAGCCGAGATGTGCTATTTTTATTGTATTTTAGCCTTAACTGTGTTCTGTATCTAATCGAATTTATTAATGATGCAAGGTTGATTTTTAATGGATTTGGAAAAAAATTGGATGCCTACTACGAAGCAAGTGGTGATTAATATTATGAGTCGATTATATATAGTATCAAGGACATTACGATAAGTTTTAAATCAAGCAAGGAAGGTTGGATCAAGTATCAGAGAAATGAGATAAAAGAAACAAGTGTGGTGTAATGAAAAATAGTGGGAAAAAATGACTTTCAGTGAGGCAGGCAAAAGGCCCGCGTCGCGGGCTCCAAATTCGGACTCACAACACTTAGAAGAATTTTCAAGACAACTTCCAGTGAACCTAGGCGATATGCCCGCGACGCCTCACATGTAGTGGAGCTACAACTAGGGAGGCTCCTTAGTTGGAGCGGTGCTAAAAAAGAGGCGGCGTCTCATCTAGAATGGGGCTCCTAGGACTTAGACAAATTTCCAAGAGCAAATTCCAGTGATGTAGGGCGATATACCCGTGATGCCTTGTCTGGAGAGGCACTACAGAAAAGGCGGCGCCTTGTCCATTCCACCCAGGAAAATTCTAACCCAGTATAAAAGGAAAATGAGAACACAATTACACATACTTTTTGGCAAGCACAGCAGGGGCGGAAAAGCTTAAGTTTCTCTCTTTTAGGGTTCTTAAAAATTCTTTTGAACTTCTTTACTTCAAGATTAATTTTGGGTATGATAAATTAGTTATTTTTTATGTTTAATTCAAATATGAGTGGCTAAATACCCTTGTTCTGGGGTTGAGACCAAGAACATGATTACTCTTTGATATTCTTTATAGTAGTTTCTTTTTGGATTATCATCTAGTTTTTTTTTTAATTTCTTGAGATTAATTTTTTGATGAGTGGCCACCATTAGAATAAATATATATTTCTATGTGAATTCGGGAGGAGAATCATACGATAGAATGAAGAAATTAAGGAGCAAGGTTCTTACCCATTTTATAAAAAGGGGTTTGAATTAGCATCTAGGATAGGGATATACCTAGAAGCCTTGTTTGGTTCAATTGCAAGAAGATTACTTCATAAATCTAGAAGAATTGTTGTATCTCTGTGGGAGTTGTAGCTATATTACTCAATAGATAGAATATTTAAGGTCGGGAGACCAAAATCATAGCCTAAACCTTACTAACCAACAACCCGATAACCAATTAGACTGATATAAGAATAGAGATTTGTATGATTTTTCAAAAAGCCTCAACCCTGGAATTCCTATTATTATTGTTTACAACCATTGGTTGCTTTGCTCTAGTCATAAACTTTTATTTCTTATTTATTAATTTATATTTTTATTCTTAATTTCAAAATCATCTTGATACTTTACAACACTTAATACTCATTGTCTAAAACTAAAAGTTGGTTAAATTTCTAGTTGCTTAGTCCTCGTGGGAATGATATCTGATTGTCTAAATCAATATATTACTTGTATGATCACGTACACTTGCGTGTGCATCTAAGCCGTAACATGTTTTTGGCGTCGTTGCCGGGGATTAATATAATTAGTAAATTTCTAAATTTTTGGTTCTTGATATTAAGTTTAAGTGTTAACGACTTGATCTTAGTGGCTGAATTTTTGCAGTTTTAGCTGAATAGAGGACTGGCGAGAGACAAAGAATTAGTAGAGCATTTTACAGAACCATAACAGATCTTTCAACAAAGGCAAAGAATGAATGAACAAAGAAATAATCCAGCTGATCCTTATGCTGGAAATGTCCCGCCTCCGATTATTCCATTTGTTCCTGCTCAACTATCTACCAGACCTATTCATGAGGTGGAAATCCCACTCACGAACCATATAATGAAAAGTATTCACAATCCCGAACCAGGTGGTCAATTTGAATTAAAGAAGAGTATGGTGCAATTGTTGAATTCAACAGGGCAATTTTATGGCCTTTTACATGAAGATCCACAGCAGCACATACAGACCTTCCTAGAAATGAGCAATACTTACATTCCTGAAGGGGTGAGTTATGATTATGTCAGATTGACACTCTTTTCTTTCTCTCTAATGGGGGAAGGAAAAAGGTAGTTACATGCTGAACCACCACTCTCCATCACTTCATGGGAAGATCTAGCTTGGGAGTTTCTTATTCAATTCTTCCCATCTGGGAAGACTACACTCTTGAGGAGTGAGATCTTTAGTTTCAAATAGATTGAAGGAGAGAATCTCTACCGAGCTTGGGAGAGAGTTAAGGGTATGCTTAGAAATTTCCCTCACTATCATCAGTCCAACGATGTTTTTGTTCATACTTTCATTGAGGGATTGGAGCCAAATACAAAGATTCTCTTGGATTCAGCAGCAGTTGGACAGGCTCTCGAAAAGACTTATGAAGAATTGTACACACTGTTGAATTGAATTTCACAAGGGAGTCCTGACTGGAATGCTGATTGGAGGAGTACTCCTAAAGGTAGACCAGTTCACCGCATTATAGGCATAGATCAAAGCGATGCAAAATCATATGATGACTCATCTCAATAACATAAAGTTGGGTGTTACACAAACAACAACCACAACGAATGCAGTCCAACAAGCAAGTTCTTGGTATGAGGTTTGCAGAAGTGGTGAGCACACAACAAATACATGTTCTGTTAATCCAGATTCTGTCAATTATGTGGGAAATGCGAATCGGCAGGGATAAGAAAATTTTGGTAACGCGTATAATCCTAATTGGAGAAACCATCCCAATTTCTCATAGGGTAGAAATCAAGTGCAGAGTGCAAATCAATACAAGGGACCAGTGCAACCAAATTAGTAGCTGGCTCAGAACAATCAAGCCACTTCTCAAGATAGCAATATGGAGGAGTTAATAAAGCAGTTTATGGCTCAACAAGCATAGTTTGCACTAGAAATAGAAACTTAATGGGCACAGTTTACAGCGGAGTTGAAGAGTCAACAATTGCTTATGAGAAATCTAGAGTTACAACTAGGTTAAATTGTAAGAGAATAGAATACAAGACCTCAAGGACCATTACCTAGCGATACAGAGGAAAATCCTAAGCAGGTGAATGCAGTTACAACAAGGAGTGGGCTGCAAACCAAGGAGACAGTTCATGAGAAGGTTAGTTCCACAATCACTGATGACAGATCTAAAGATAATCTAGAGAAAGAAGTCAAGGAAAAAGTGGAAAGTGATGAAATCATGTGGAGAAGAAGACTCTCCCCTTACACTTTCCTCAAATGGCAAGAAAGCATCAACAGGAGGTGAGTTACAAGAAGTTCTTAGATCTTCTAAAGAAGGTTCAAGTAAATCTTCCTCTTGTTGACATTCTATAGAGTGTGCTAAAATATGCAATACTTGAAGGATATAGTTGCAAATAAAAATTAGTTAACAGAGTATGCTACAGTTGTACTAACTGAGGAGTGCATATCCAATATTCAAAAGAAATTGCCCACGAAGCTGAAGGATCCAGGTAGTTTCATGTTACAAATAACTACTGGGCAGACCATCAGTGCTCGTGGATTATGTGACTTAGGGGCTAGCATAAATCTTATGCCGATATCATAGTACCAAAATATGGATCTTGGGAGTCCCAAACCCACCACTATTATTTTGCAGTTGGCAGATAGGTCTCTAGCTAGGACTTGAGGTATTATTGAGGATGTTTTGGTGCAAGTGGGATCCTTAATCTTTCCAGTTGATTTTGTAATTCTTGACTTTGAAGCTGATCCTATTGTTCCATTTATTTTGGGATGACCTTTCTGAGCAACAGGATAATCATTAATTAATGTAGCAGCAAGGAAAATGATAATGAGATAGCATAATAAAGTGGAGGTTTTTGATGTGTATAAAGCACTAAAATTACCAGCTATATAGGAAGAGTTGCCTATTATATCTATTATCTATCTTGAGTCTGATGAGAGGTTGCTATTATAAGATGATTCCTTAGAGCGAGATTTGGTAGGTCATGATCTTTATAGAGATGTGGAAGCATTGGAATTAGTCCAAGTCAAGTATTTGGCACTCATTGAAACAAGAAAATTGCCTTTTGAGTCATTGAATAGGCCAATTGGTCCATCCCCCAAAGCTTCAATTGATGAAGCTCCAAAATTGGAGCTTAAGGTTCTTCCTCCTCACTTGAAATATGTTTAACTTGGTGATAATGATACCTTGCCTATTATTTTATCTGCAGGATTATCTGATATATAGGTACAAAAAGCAATGACCGTGTTGAAAAAGAGTAAGAAGACAATCGGTTGGCAAATGTCTGACATTACAGGAATAAATACAGCTTTTTCCATGCACAAAATACATATGTATAAAGGTTTCAAGCCAAGAGTGCAGCAACAATGCAGGTTGAATCCAGTGATGAAAGACGTGGTGTGGAAAGAGGTCATTAAGTGGCTCGACAATGGGTAATTTTAGACAGCAAGTAGGTGAGCCCAATACATTGTGTCCCAAAGAAAGGTGGGATGACCGTGGTTACTAATGAATAAAATGAGCTAATCCCCACTTGTATAATGACTAGATGGAGAATTTGTATTGACTACCAGATGCTAAATGAAGCCACAAAGAAGGATCACTATCCTATTTCTTTCATTATCAGATGCTGGATAGGTTGGCAGGGCAGGAGTATTATTATTTACTTGATGGTTACTCAGTCTATAATCAAATCACCATTTCTCTTTAGGATCAAGAGAAGACGACTTTTACTTATCCATACGATACCTATGCTTTCAGACATATGCCCTTTGGCCTCTGCAATGCACCTACGACATTTCAGAGATGTATGATGGCAATCTTCTATGACATGATGGAAAAATTTGTTGACGTATTCATGGATGATTTCTCTATGTATGTTGATTCTTTTGATAAATGCTTGCAGAATTTAGCTCAAGTCCTAGCTTAATATGAAGAGATAAATTTGGTGCTGAATTGGGAGAAGTGCCACTTTTTGGTAAAGGAAGGAATCGTCCTTGGCAAAAAAGTATCATGCAGAGGACTTGAAGCATATCGGACAAAAATTAAAGTGATTAAAAAGTTGTCATATCCAGTCATAGTGAAAGGAGTGCAAAGCTTCTTGGGGCATGCAGGTTTCTACAGGCGTTTTATTTAGGATTTCTCAAAGATTGAAAGCCCGATGTGCAAATTGTAAGAAAAAAAGGCCAAGTTCGATTTTGCGGCGGATTGTAAAGAAGCATTTGAGAAGTTGAAAAAGAAGCTGATTGAAGCACCTATTTTGATTTCTCCGAATTGGGAGTTACCATTTGAATTGATGTGAGATGCTAGTGATGTGGCTGTAGGAGCTATTTTAGGGCAAAGAAAAGACAAAGTATTTCGATCTATTTACTATGCTAGTAAATTCTTGAACTATGCCTAAATAAATTATACAGTTATGGAAAAGGAATTGTTAGCGGTGGTGTATGCATTTGATAAGTTTAGAGCATATTTAGTGGGAAAAAAGGTTATAGTTCACACTGACTGTGCGGCCATCAAATATCTCTTCAATAAAAAAGATTCAAAACCTTGATTGATCCAGTGTATTTTGTTATTGCAAGAGTTTGACTTAGAGGTTCGTGATCGTAAAGGAGTATAAATCAAGTTGTAGACTATTTATCATGGTTAGAAACTCATGATCATGTGTTGATGACTTTCTCTGTATTCAAGAAGAGTTTCCAAACAAAAAATTATTATCTATAAAGGAGTGTGAAATTCCTTGGTATGCGGACATTGTAAATTTATTGGCAAGTAGCTTTTATCCTCCTGAAAGTACAATTCAACAGAGGAAGAAACTGCTTCATGATTCTCGTGCTTTTCGATGGGATGAAACTTATCTTTTAAAGCAAGGTTTGGATGGTATTATATGAAGATATGTTCTGGAAGCTGAATTAGCACAAGTACTACAAAAAATTCATTCACCCCCTTATGGTGGCCATCATTGGGGTGAAAGAACAATAAGAAAAGTTTTGCAATTCGGCTTTTTTTGGCCAATATTGTTTTGAGATGCAATAGCTTTTGTAAAAAGTAATGATCAATGCCAAAGATTGGGAATGATTTCAAGGCGTCATGAGATGCCCCCAAATAACATCCTCAAAGTGGAAGTATTTGATGTTTGGGGATTGATTTTATGGGACCATTACCACCATCAAATGGTAATTTATACATCATAGTAGCGGTTGATTACATATCTAAATGGGTGGAAGCTGCAGCTTGTCCTACTAATGATGCAACAGTAGTACTGAAGTTCGTAAGGAAGCAAATATTTTCCCAGTTTAGCACCCTAAGAGCTATAATTAGTGACAGAGGTATGTGTTTTATTAACACTTGGTTTAAAAATCTTCTTGCTCAATATGGTGTCAGTCATAAGGTGTCCACTGCGTACCATCCATAAATGAGTGGAAAAGTTGAGGTGTCTAACCAGGAGATTAACCAGATACTACAGAAAATTATGAATGGGCAGAAAAAAGATTGGGAGGAAAAGTTGGATGATGCACTTTGGGATTACAGAACGGCTTACAAGATGCCCATTGGAACATCTCCATATCGCTTGGTTTATGGTAAAGCATGCCATCTGCCAGTGAAGTTGGAATATCAAGCATATTGGGCCGTGAAAAATTTAAATCTTGAGATGAAAGCCATGGGGGAGAAACAATTATTGCTGCTGAATGAGTTTGATGAGTTTAGGCTTCATGCCTACAAAAATTCCAAGCTATATAAGGATAAGACCAAAAGGTGGCATGATAAATAAATTTAAGAGAGAGTGTTTGAACCTGGACAACTTATTTTGTTGTTCAATCCCAGGCTTAAGTTATTTTTGGGTAAATTGCGATCGAACTGGTTTGGACCTTTTGAGGTTGTGCGAATGACACCTCATGGTGCTGTGGAATTGTGGAACAAAGAGAAGATGGACAAGTTTTTGGTGAATGGACAACATGTAAAGAATTATTGGGCTGATCATGGAGATAAGCACAATATGTCCATAACCTTTGCTGATGAATAAGACTGAGTTGAGTCGTGCCACGACGTAAAATCAGGCTCTGCGTGGGAGAAAACCCATGAATGTATTGTAATAGTGTAGTTCCTTTCTATTTTAGTTGTTAAGAAAGAAAACAAAAATACAAAAAAAATTAGTCGTGCCACAACCAAAACTAAGGCGCTGAGTGGGAGGCAACCCATTTTTTTTCTTACATTAATTGTTGTTTTTGGTTGAGTATGCAGGAATGAGAAACATCAAAGCATGAGGGAAACAAGAGGTGAGTGAAATAATGATGGGGGAACATACAGGTAAGTAACATTCTCCCAAATATGTCCCAGTGATTAAAGAATTCATGCAAAATTTTTGGCATTCCAGTGAGCCAGGGCGATATGCCCACGGAGCCTCGCCCATAGTGCCCTTAAGCCAAATTTTTTGGACAATTCCAGTGAGCAAAGGCGATGTGTCCACGGCACCTCTCTTATAGAGGTGGGATAGCCAGGGCAGTGCCTCGCCTGTAGCAGAGGTCTAGATCCCGCGTTGCCTTTCTTAGAGCGGCCCACCTAAATTTTTAATACTTTTAAATACCTCCTTAAATCCCCAAATACAATTCCTTTCTTTACCCTAATAGCTCCACCCCTTAAACCCCAAAATCTAAAGTCTCCCACTCACATAGTCTCATTCAACGGATCAAAGGGAACCATAATTCATTTTCTTGATAGAATTTGGAGGTAAGTTTTTCACTCTTTTTTTCGTCCCCAAATGGTTTGTATGAATTGATGGAGTTGACACAATATTTGAAGAATTAGTGCGATTTATGCCATGAGAATGTAATAATTGACTATGATGAGCTCTGGGGATTGTAATGTTGTGTTCAATCTAAGCTGTTAGTGCCTTAATTTCTCTTAAATTTATGTGGCTGATCTCGTCTGTGGTTGTGAATGATGATAACTTGTTAATTTAGTATGGTGGGAGTATGTGGATTTTGTTTAGTTGGTGAACTGTATTCTGTGATAGTATTCTTGCTATGTGCACATGTATAACTGAAGATAGGTGTTTTTCTCTACTTGTTAAGGTGCAAAACTTTATTGAGTTTTAGGGAGTTTGATGATGCACTTGGTGATTTAGGAAACATGTAGGTTGTGCACATTCATTAATGTAAGGACATGTTGATTCATAACCTTATGTGACTGAATTCTTGTATAGAAATGTGTATGAGGGTGATTTTGTTCGCACAAGTATGGGTGAAGTAATGTGACTATGAGCCGGTGCTAAATGTTATGTGAAATTGTGCTTCCCAGTAACTAAGTGTGGGGTGTTTCTACACCAGTGCACTTAGTGGTTGCCAGTGCAACATGCTCACCCGTGGCAAGATTTTGATATGTGATTTGCTTTGATTGAATTTATGTGGGAAATTTTGTTTAAATGGACTGTTACATGGGAAAATTTGAGTCCCCTTGTCATTTATATCTGCAAATAGGTACTAGCAACTAAGTGTGGGGTGGCCTTACCACTACACACTTCGTGTTTGCTAGCTTGACATAGTTGTATTATTTTATGTGGGAGTTGTATGATTGATGTGACAGGTACCATGTTAAGTCGCCAACAGAAAGGCAAAGCACAGGCAGGCTCCTTTGCATCAAACAGAAAAAAAAAAGCAGACCATGTGGTAGTGCGTCGCAGCCCCAGGCTATTCCACATGGGCAATAAAGAGTGTATGGAATTAGTTGGGTATTGGAGGCAGGACAGAAATGGTATGCAAACCATGATATGGCGAAGTATACAGATGAACAATTCATTCACAAGGAGAATCTGCTGAGGGAGTTTCCCAACATTGTGCACCGGATAGAAGAATTATAGTTGAACTTCTTGTTTGAACAGCCTCATGAGTGCAAACTAAGCCTCCTTAGAGAATTTTATACTAATTGGGACCCACAGTTTTGAGATGCAGAGGTCAAAATACGAGGACGGGTTATCATTTTCAATGCTCATTCCTTAAATATTCTTCTCGGGACACCTGAAGTGGATGCTGAAACACTAAAGATAATGTATGTAGAACCACCATATACTGACATCCGCTATCTACTATATGGAAATCACTCGACAGCTAGATAGATCTGCAATAAAGAAACTGGCGTGCTCCTCACATTGCCTTTCAGTCATATGAACAGGGAGGCCTGAATCTGGGCTAAAATCATCTATGCTTGGCTCATCCTAGCAACACACATGACTGACATGACACGATAAAGAGTTTTCCTTATCTATGAATTTATGCGTGACGATGTTGGGGTGAATATAGGTTCAGTGATTTTCTCAGTGATGAAAAAGAACGTCTGCATCTGGAAAATAGGTTTGGCTTTGGTGGTTTACTGACTAGATTTTTTAGAGAGCAGGGGGTACCAGAGGTAGACTTAGATCATAAGCTGCCTTTGATCACTAACCCTGTCGAAGTATCTCATACTAAGGGGGTCCTGCTTATGGTTTTACACTAACTATATCTAAGCGTCAGGATCGAAATAATGAGATCACTGCCCGGATGTACGGGTTACAGATGCTGCAACTGAGGGCTGGTGGTCATGCAGCTACCCAACAAGAGATTAGAGATGTCGAGTTAGACTATCCACTTGGTCATCATGCGAGGACCATTCTACATATATGTACTAATTTTGTAGAGCCATTTAATAATGATATTCCCACAGATGAAGAGCGGAGGCTGCAGTATTCAGATGATAAATCGGAGAAGGAAGAGGATACTGGTGATGATGCAGACTCGGGTGATGATGGAGCTGCTGCTGATGATATGATGGCATTAGTATCGTTTGACTGAGCAGGGAGTACGACACAACCTTGCCTTATGCTTATTGATAGCACTGGGATAGTGCTATGTTTAAGTGTGGGGTGGTTGTCCCTTATCTTCATCCACATTTCTAAATTTTATCTTGGTGTTTAGTTGGACAATTTCTTCTTTGCTGTTTTTATGTTTTGTTTTGTTAGATTGTAAGTTGACAAGTTTGAATTGTTTCCCTCCTTGGCAAATTCAGTTTATGTTTATTTATTTATTTTTGCCCTTTTTGGTAACTTTCAATATACAGTAATTATTTGTGCCCTTTTTGGCAATTCTTGTTTGTGCATCATCATAGTTAGTTGTCTTCCCCTATGATAGATAGATGATGATTGTCTTAAGGGGAGTACGTCTTTAAAAGCTGAGAATGTGATAAGACCCTGATTGCAACCTTAGAGAAATGCTGTGTGTTGGGCAAGATTTTTTTTTGTGTGACTAAAAGTGAGTTTGAAACAAAAGAATGAGTTGTTTTTAAATGTTAAATCCCAACAAGTGTAGTTCTGGTTGATTGTCTTAGTGTTGAATTTGACAAAGAACGAGATCAGGAACCTTAAGGATTCGACTAGATTCTTAGCATGCACCGAGTGTGTGAGTAATTATTTGTATTCTACATGTACAAGAATGACTAGAACTTGCCCGGTGTGTTTACAAAGAGAAATAAAGGGTGATAGGTGTAGAAAGTGATCTAGACATTTCTTTGTTAATCAAATTGTAAAGACTTTATTTACCTACCCTTATGAATGTCCCTAGTCAGCCCCAATGAGCCAATAGCCTGATTTCTTTGGTAGCCTCATATGTAGCCTAATTTGTTCTTTGATAGACCTTGATTCGATCCATAGCTCCTGAGCGCTTTAATATAGATAACTGAATAAGAAAAGAGTGTGAAATTTAAGAAGGAAAAAGGTAAAAGTGAAGCTCTAAAGAAGTGTTCATCGTGTGTTTAATTGTGATGGTGAGAAGTTGAAAAAAAAAGAAAGTTATGAAAGAAATTTTAGTTTTTTTGCCCGGTTCTTGTTACAATGAACCTGTTTTGGCCTTGGTCCATTTAGGATAATGTGCACCTCAACCTAGGCAAATAACTTAGGCTGAGGGTGGCTATTATAAGGGTGCGTAACAAGAATGGGAGTGTGAAGAAGAGCTGAGAATTGAAGTGTGATGTAAAAACAAAAATACTCCCACCACAGTTTTGTTAATGTGCTTAAAAAGATCGGGGTGAAACAATGGATGTGTGAAGTTAATGAAGTAAAATATTGGGTTGATACAATATGATTTTGATTAACGATAGTTATGTATTAAAGTGCTTACGGAGATTAGTCACTACTTCCTAAATATTTCCTACCCATTCCTTAGCCTACATTACAACCATGAAAGACCTAAGTAATCCTACATTTCAACATCCGACTATTAGTGGAGTATTACACTAAGGGAAAGCTTATGGTTCATTATCTATTATATATCAATTTTTTTCGTTGAGAGCAAGTGATTAAATTCTGATATTCCCCTCAAGATAAATATTGAAAAATTATGAGTGATGTGGGGAAACTTTCTTGTGGTAAGGGTGCATGCGGATGAAAGTCCGGAGTACTTATTGTGTTGTTAGATTGCATGCTTTGATTAAGTTAGCCAACAAATTGAATGTCACTATTAAGATGATGAGGTTTGAAACAAATTGTTCATGTGCACAAAAAGTATTCTTGACATGTTTTAAGAGGAAGAGTCATTGTTATTAATTGAAAGTGCTCAACACAAGCATAATTCTTGGGTTGTGATGTAAAGCTCAATTAGGTATTATGTTTGCGATTTTTCGAGGACGAACAAGATTTTAAGTGTGGGGTGGTGATCTTGGGCGTATTTATATGTCCAATTACCAATATTCACCCATATTTAGCCTTGTTTTGAGAGAGGAGATGTGCTATTTTTATTGTATTTAAGCCTTAATTATGTTCTATATCTAACCAACATGATTACTGATGCTGGGTTGATTTTTAATAGATTTGGACAAAACTCGGATGCATATTATGAAGCAAGTGGTGATTAATATTATGAGTCAATTATATATAGTATCACGGACATTGCGAGAAGTTTTAAAGCAAGCAAGGAAGGTTGGATCAAGTATTGGAGCAAGGAGCTGAAAGAAACAAGTGTAGTGTAATGAAAAATAGTGGAAAAAAATGATTTCCAGTGAGTCAAGGTGATAGGCCCGCATCGCGGGCTCCAAATCCGGACTCACAACACTTATAATTTTTTTTTAAGGTAATTTCCAGTGAACTTGAGCGATATGCCCACGACGCCTCACATGTAGCGATGCTATAGCCAGGGCGGCGCCTTAGTTGGAGCGGCGCTAAAAAGGAGGCGACGCCTCATCTAGAACGGGCTCCCAGGACTTAGACAAATTTCCACAAGAAAATTCCAATGATGTAGGGAGATATACCCATAACGCCTTGTCTGGAGCGTCGCTACAGATAGGGAGGCGCCTTGTCCATTCTACCCAGGCAAATTCTGACCCAGTATAACAGGTAAATGAGAACACAATTACACACTCTTTTTGGCAAGCGCAGCAGCGGCGAAAAAGCTTCAATTTCTCTCTTTTAGGGTTCTTAAATATTCTTTTGAACTTCTTTACCTTAAGATTAATTTTGGGTATGATAAATTACTTATTTTTGATGTTTAATTCAAATATGAGTGGCTAAATACCCTTGTTTTGGGGTTGAGGCCAAGAACACGATTACTCTTTGATATTCTTTATAGTAGCTTCTTTTTGGATTATCATCTGGGTTGTTCTTAATTTTTTGAGATTACTATTTTGATGAGTGGCCACCATTAGAATAAATCTATATTTTTATGTGAATTCAGGAGGAGAATCATAGGATAGAATGAAGAAATTAAGGAGCAAGGTTCTTACCCTTTTTATATAATAAGGGGTTTGAATTAGCATCTAGGATAGGAATATACCTAGAAGCCGTGTTTGGTTCAATTGCAAGAAGATTACTTTATGAATCTTGAAGAATTTTTGTATCTCTGCGGGAGTTGTAGCTACAATATTTAATAGATAGAAGATTTAAGGTCCGAAGACCCAAATTGTATCCTAAACCTTGCGAACCAACAACCTGATAACCAATTAGACTACTATAAGAATAGAGATTTGTATGATTGTTCAAAAAGCCTCAACCCTGGAATTCCTATTATTATTGTTTACAACCGTTGCTTTCTTTGCTCTAGTCATAAACTTTTATTTCTTATTTATTAATTTACATTTTTATTCTTAATTTTAAAATCATATTGATACTTTACAACACTTAATATTCATTGTCTAAAACTGAAAGTTGGTTAAAGTTTTAGTTGCTTAGTCCTCGTGGGAACGATATCTGATTGTCTAAATCAGTATATTACTTGTATGATCATGTACACTTGCGTGTGCATCTGAGCCGTAACAAAAGGCCTTGGTGGCCATGGTTTTGATTGATTTGAAATCCAATGGGGCATATGGAAATTCCCTAAGTATTGGCTAATGTCATTGCTTGCAAGCTATAGTCGGTATGACGATAACACTTTATAAGGCCTTGGTAATTAACTTTTGGAATTTGTGGTTTGGTTATGTTCTAAAGGTTTTAGTTGGGCAATAATAGTAGGTTTTGATAGCTAACCGTGAAGGTGTGAGTCCAACGCACAGACACTGGAAACTCATGTTTGCCGACATGAGGGTTGGTAATAGTAATTATATACTTGTGGGGTACACAGGAATCCTCTAAGTTTATACTTATATATATGTATCATGGAGGGTGAAGGGTACGCAGAAATCCCTGGCCCCTATGAAATCTCTGGTTTGTACGGCTACATGCACTGGGGCACGTTCAGGGGGTAACACTGGACCAATATTGCCCATGGGTGGTTTTAGAATGATCAAGATACACAACCCAGGTTAAGTTTTTAAATTCATGCTAAACCTTATTTCCTTTCCTGACATGTTATATTTATGTATGTATGTGATTACCCATGACTATTTACTTTGGTTTGGAATAATGGCATTATTTTATCCTTACTCTTGGTTACATTCTAGCATTCACACGTTAACCCATCTTCTAGTGTTGTATCCCCATGCAATATAGGAACCATCCATACTACTCCTCTTGCTCAGTGATTTGGATTTGGGGACAACATTGGTGTCAGACGTGATCGCCCATACTCTGGAAGAATCTATTTCATGCTATGGATTTCTTTTCATACTTTTGGTTATTTCTTAAACTTTTGTTTTGGCTATAGTTGGGGGCGTGTCTCAACCGAATTTTCTTTGTTTTTGGTTAAAGTTTTTATGTGACTACTATAGGCATGGGCAGCGTTGGTATTGGTGTCAGCCTTGGAATTGGTATTGGTATTGGCGCCGACACCGGTTGTATATTTTATTGGATTATTGTTTGGTTATGGTTATGGATTCTATTATTGTCTTTGATATGTTTGAAATTCATCTGACATAGGATATAGGGCAGTTATGGTTGGGTTTTGGGGGTGGTCTCCGGTCCTGGTTGGGCTTGAGGCACCCGACATGACTAGTCCCTAGTTTGAGCCATGTCGTATTGGTATTAAAGCCCTAGGTTCATGGTCACTTGGGATTCCACAAAGCCGTGGTGAGTACATTCTCTTTCAAGGGTAGGTAGCGCGCCACACTCATAAGGGAGAGGCTACAAGGCATTTAGGAATATTTTTTTTTCTTGTTTTCTATTTTCAAGCTGTAGAGTCTAAGGTTCTGAATTCTTCTCTGATTCTTATTTGTTTGTTTTTTAGATTATACCTCCTCGATGATCTAAAGATTACAAAAGATCCATTGTCCTACCCAAGGACAATGTGGATGGGATCCATTCTACTTATAGGGTCCATACCCAGTCTAGGGGTCTAGTTCTAGATTGTTCTATAGTTTCATTGGTTCCCTCTAGTCTATATCAAACTCCTCAAGTTAAAGTGATGAATGTCGAGTTTTGTCAATCCATTCATATGTTGGCACAGTTGGTAGCTTCTCAGTCTTAGCGTGATATTCCTGTTACTCCATCTTTTGAGGCCATAAGGGTTGGCTAATTTATAAGCTTGAACCCTCTAACCTTTACTATTATTAAGGTAGAGGAGGAACCTTAAGGTTTTCTGAATGATATAAAATAGATCTTTCATGTTATGCATGGCATAAATGTGGAGGGTATGGAGTTTGCCGCCTACCAGCTAAAAATATGGCATACCAATGGTACGAGAAATAGGATCAGGAGAGGGGTAATGATGTTGTATCATTTCTATGGGAGGATTTTTCTAATGCTCTCCTAGACTACTTATTTCCTCAAGAGTTGATGGAAACAAAGGCAAAAGATTTTGTTAATCTGAGGCAAGGAAAGATGTAAGTCAAGGAGTATGCCTTGAAGTTTCACCAGTTATCTTGATATGCTCCGGAGATGGTTTCTAGCATGAGATCTAGAATGAAAAAGTTTGCTTCTAGATTTTCCAGAGATCTGATATTGGAGAGTAAGGTTGTCTTGTTAATAAAGGACATAGATATTTCCAAGTTGGTTATGTATATGTAATAGGTAGAGAAAGAGAAGAAGAAGCAAGATAAAATAAGGAAGAGGCAGGGCAAGAAGTTTAAGTTCTCTGAGTAGGGTCGTGGAGAACAACAGAGTGGTGGGGATGGTGGTAAGTGGTCCAAGAAGAAGTGTGGCAATTCTGTTTCTTACTCGATGGCTAGTGCTTCCTACCCAAAGTCATTGAGTGATAGGCATTTCCATGGTGGCGATAACTTCAGGGCACATGGTGCCCAATCTCAGGCTAGTGAGCCTCATTCAGCTTCATCATATCCTCTCTGCAGGTTTTATGGTGGATTGCATCAGGGTTTCTGTGATAAGGGGAGAGATAGGTTCTTCAACTATGGTCAGCCAGAGTAAATGCTCAGAAACTATTATGTTGGTAAGGCTGCTTGGGAGGAGAACAAAGTTCCAGTTGCTTCATCATCAGCTTCGACACCAAAAGGTGCACCATCTAGTTCCAACACTGGTCAAAACCGTCTCTATGATCTCACTACTCGACAGGAGTCTAAGGCATCACCTGATGTCATGACTAGTACGTTGAAACTTTTTTCCCATGATATGTACTGTTTACTTGATCCAGGGTCTACTCTATCTTTTGTGACCCCATTTGTGGCTATGTATTTTGGTTTTAGTCCTGAGTATGTTTCAGACCTTTTTTCTATTTCTACCCCTATGGCTAATTCTGTGGTGGCTAGCAGAGTCTATAGGGGGTGTATGGTATTTATTGGTAGAAAAAGAACTTTGGTGGATCTGTTTGAATTATATATGGTGGAATTCAATATCTTATTAGGGATGGATTGGTTGCACTCATGCTTCTTTAGACTGTTGGACCCATAAGGTTGTCTTTAAACCAAGGGTCAAAAATAAGATTTAAAATTCATAAAACCATAACAACCATGTTACCACCCTAAAATCGACGTTCTAGATCTGCTGGCATAGTTTGTTAATCCATCATATGGATCAAAAAATATCAACTAAAATCAATTCTAAGACTCTTAAAGCCGCCAAAAACCACAAAATCACATAAATGGAACCAAAATGCATCAAGAATCGTGTCAATCACCCCCACACCCAAGAAATACCTTAACACAACCACAGGAGAGGTGGGTAAAATAGTCAAATCACACAAAAACACATATTTCACATATTTTATCAAAATTTTAGGTTGTTACACTCGAGGTTTAGATTAGTTCATCAACTTTCTAAATGCATTACTTCGAAAAAAAATAATCAAAAATTTCATTGCTTGTTGTTATGTACATAGCTACAATTTTGTATTGTGTCTATTTATAGGTCTAGATATGTTTCCATAATAACATACATATATGTTCATACTTATAATTATACTAACTTTTAGTTTGTTCAGGTTATTTTGGTGGGAACCATGATTGTATATTATTTTGAGAACCAATTCAGGAGCTTCTCTTGTAGATCTTGAAAATATCACCCGAATATTTATGTTGGCATTTGAAGTGGTTGGAAAATAAAACTCTTTAAATGCCAATTTAGATGGCCTATATAGCCTTCCAAGAAGAGTGGTTTTGTCAAGCTATGTCTACTTTATACATTAAGATAGTTCCTCATCTTTTACATAAATGTGGTCTTTAATACTTCTTAATTAGATTTCCTGTGTGGTGTGTTGTAGAATCTTAAAGAATCAGTCCTACCTTCTCTTTGAGCCAAATTAAATGATGAAGTTCATGTTATAACCTTCAACATGAATTTGTGATGATAGAAAATAAAAGAAAAAAATCCATTGAATGCCAATTTCCATAGATGGAATATTGGATAAACTACTAATTTGAGTTAGCTATTTTATTTTAATGCACAGACTCCGGTTATAGGTGGCTAGGGGGAGCTATACTTTACTTTATTGATGATTTTATGATGTTATCTTTAGTTTTTGAAGAATAAATTAAAGTAATTTAAACCTTTAACAAATCATAAATTTGAGAAGCAATCTAAGACTATTACAAAAATTTCAACCAAGTATGAGCGCGACAAGAACTATTGGAAAGTGTCCATCAATGAACTCGAGATGAAAGTAAAGGTACTTCCAAAACTTCTCATGGAAATACAATGACATCCATGTACTTGTCTTAGTGGTTATTGATGTTATTCTCAAAATAAATGCCTGTTTGATATTCTGGAAAAATTATATTATGAAACAAGAGCACTCCTAGCCTCTCATGAGGCGCATGAATGTGTAAACTTAATCCCTGATATGAATAAAATGATCTTCACAGTTCAGTCACTGGGTTAGTTTGGATTATTCTCAAATCATATAGCTTTACTCTGATGATGGACTGAACAAATCTCTCTTTATAATTTGTTGTTGAGAAATATAAAGATCTTAAGATGAAGTATAATAAAGAGAAAGCAAAGAGAAGAAAGGTATTCAATGAAGTTTAGGAGGAAAAATGTGTAATTTTTTTTCATTAGACATTTCATTAAATCATTAATGGGATTAAATAGAATGATATTCCTTTTTGTTGACTTATTCACGATAAGTCATCTTTTTCACAGGAATATTAGAGTATTTTGCCTCCACCATCCATTAAGCAAAGTTGAAGTCTTAGATGGATGCTCAACAATCGTAGAATTTAAAGTTTCCAAGGATGGAGAACTTGGAATCTTAAATGGCATCTCCACAAAAAATACATATAAACTTGACTGTGTCTACACATAGAGAGATGATCAAGGTGTATTTTATTCAAGATTGAGAAAAAACAAATAATAGAAAAGTTTTTCTCCCTCTAATAGTTTCATCATCTTTTAATAGGTGTTGTTTATGTTGATGCTTCACTAATGGTTATTTTAGTTTTAGATAGTTACAATGTATGTATCTTCTCTTATAGACAAATAGGAATAAGGAAAACATTCACCATGGAGGGTACAAAAAGAACAGGGAAGTCAACTAGAGGACTCTCAAAGAATTATTTAAAATCACAAAGGAGATGAGTGAAACTTTCACCTATGACACATCTGTCAATTTGCTTGAAGTCTACAATGAGTAGAACAGGGACCTGTTAGCTCCACCGTTAACATTAAAAAAGTAATATTCTTCTTTTATATTGGAGCCTGTAGCTTTTGTCTTACGAGTGAAATGTTGTTATGCTTTGACACAATAAGATTTATTCTCTCTAATTGATTGAACTTTAAACTTTTTGGTATCATTTCAGGTTTGAGATAAAGCGAGATCCGGAAGGGCTTCATCACGTTCCAGGACTTGCGGAAGCTAAAGTAGAGAATATCAAAGAAGTCTAGAATATGCTATGAATCGAAAGTAGTGCAAGGGTTGTTAGATCCAACAATGTGAATGAGTACAGTAACCATTCTCACTGGTAAAATAGATTGCATTTCTAATTGGACTCTTATTGCATATATCAACTAATTTGGTGTTACTATCTTTTTCATCATTTTCATCATGCTTTGTATTATGGTAACTACCAAGAATTTAATCGGTGGTGAATACAAAAAGAGTAAGTTTTGGCTTATGGATTTAGCTGGTGGTGAGAGGCTTGCAAAAACTGATGTCCAAGGTGATAGGCTGAAAGAAGCTCAAAACATTAATAGGTCAATTTTTTCTCTTGGAGATGTGATGTCAATTTTAGCAAATAGAAGCAACCATATTCTATACAGGTAACTTGTGACCATTTCTGACTATAGTTTTTCACAATTATTCTTTTATCACCAAAAATTCCAAGATGACACATATACTTCAAAATTCTTTAGGTAATCAAATAGTTCAAAGTATGATTTCCAAATACACATAGTGTTCCAATCCATAAGATCCTGATTTCTAAAGTTCAATGTTTTACAAAGTTTGAACTTCCCTAAAGATCAGGAATCAAAAGCACTGATGTTAGTACAGATCATCTCATCCGATAAGGACTTAAGTGAATCTATAAGTTCATTAAACTTTGCTACGAGACTTAGAGGAGTTGAGTTGAGTACTTTAAGAAAACAAGTTGACACTGGCGAGCTCCAAAAGTTGAAAACAATGGTGTGTCGAAGTCTTTAAGAATTCTTTGTACTAAATTCCACTCAACTAATTATTATAATCCTCTCTTCATTTTTATTTTTCTTCTTTTTGGGTTGTAGCTTGACAAGGCAAGGTAGGAAGCTAAATCTAAAGACGAATCCTTAAAAAAACTTGGGGAAAACCTACAGAAGAGAGTAAGGATAAAGAGAAAGAACATGTTAACAAAAATCAATAGGATAAGATTAAGGAACTTCAAATCCAGGTCAATTTGAAGATATTGTTACATGGCCAATTAGAGAAACAACTTTCACGTCTTTTAGAGAGATTCAAGGGATGAGAAGAAACTTGTGTTACTCTGTAATAGAAGGTTAGTTACATGTGATGATTGATATTTGTTCTATGACCTATGGATAATGTCTTAATGCTTTGAATATCATTCTAATTTTACTTTTGTATTGATAAAAAGGTCTTGCAGCTAGAGAACAAGATAAGGCAGAAACAACAATTTGAAACTGAAAGCCTCAATAATAAGGTTCTTTCTATTAGCTGTTTTAATATACTGAATTCTGTAAAAGCACATTGGATATTCATAAGATTATTAATAGGTCAACGATCTTGAGAATAAGCTGAAAGAGCTAGAACAAGAGTTTGAGTCTCAATCTGACGTCCTTCAACATAAGGTTCTCATTCGCAAACATATTATTACTAGCTTAAAGTTTCTCATAGAATTTAACAAAAACCTGAATTCTTGGTTTTTCCAGTTAAGTAGCTTAAGGAAATACTGAAAGAAAAAAAATAGAATGCAGAGGAGTGCATTCTACTTCGTTAGAAGGGTTTTTGCTTTTATCTTCTATAATATTGGCATTTCAAACGTGAAATGTAACATATTTCAAATTAATGATGGAGTTGATATTTTTTGCATATAACATCAAAACACCAATGAAATGAGAAAACATCTTGTACTATCATACTTCTAGATTAAGGAACTTGAAGACAATCTAAAGGAGAAGAACAACTGTTGGCCTGCATATTAAATAATATGATGCCAAGTCTATAAGATCAAGCCCTCTTATAAGAAGATGTTCTGGCAGAGATGATTTAACAAGTGACACGAGCAACGTGTTTTGAAGATCTGAAATGCTTTCAATCGCCAGGCAATTCAGCGATCTAATTTGTCAAAGGAAAAGACTATCCATCAAGTTTAACGAAAGTGGTTGTTAACAAATACTGGAGTAGAGAACAACAGAGTTTGCAAAATTAGATACAAAATAGGACTAAATAGGATTGCCTTCAATAGACCAATTCTTACTACGTTTGTTTTGCAACATATTTCAGATTTTAGATCTCCTCTGTATTCTCATTGCTATGTACGCATACATGGGACACATACATTCATCCTCTATGATAAATCCTTTATGATGTTTTCATTGACGTTATTTAGTCATTAATGATGTATATTTTCATACATTCATTTGGTCATTTTGCTTCACTTAATTCTAAATTCAATATTGAGAAAAATCAGTAACGGATTTTCCTATTAAACAACTAAACTAATCCTAGATTTTTCTCCCAATGTTATTTTGTTACACTTTTTTCAAAAAACAATAACAGTTCATTCCTATTAAATGTGTAGGTAAATTCCATGTTCTCTTCCTATTCACACTTAAATTCATTATACACAAATCATACAATCATTTAGTCATCCATTCATATTTCATCCTTAACTTCAATATAAACCACACTCAAGGAAGGGGAGAAGTATATTTACTTATTTAGTAGTTCAAAAACTTTAGGCAAGAACAAATTTATACATTGCATTCCACTTTATATATTTGACTTCATCCCCACTGAGCATTTTGGGTTTGAGTTGTTTGTATACTCATTACTTATGTATTTTAACTTCAACATTTATTTGGATATAACCAAAATATCTAATCCTATAAAACATATACAACTGGCATAATAGATTTTTTATCTGATGTTGTTAAAGAATATAGTGGCTCAATGAATATTCCACTGTAAATAACCTCCTACAGCAACTTCTACCAGAATTAGCTCGGCAGGAATGGATGCTGAAAATTAGATCGAATAGAAATGAATCAACAGTCGAATGTATTTCAATGAATGAGAAAGTTGCTTCTATAAAAACTAGTAGATGCAAGTATTCCAGACTGAAAAGAAAGGTTGCACTAATTAAAAAAATACAAGCATCATGCCAAAAAATAATAATCCAGCATATACGCTTTGTGAATAGATTCAAAGATGATGAAGCTAACAAACTTCTCAGGAAGACATAATTCAATTCATCAAAAGGGTATGTTAATCTGTATCACCATCTATCTCTTAAAAAATGCCAAAATACTACTCCCTCCGTTTAAAAAAGAATGACATACTTTCCTTTTTAGTCCGTTTAAAAAAGAATGACCCCTTTCCTTTTTTGGCAATACTTTAATTTCAAATTTCCACATGACATGTTTATGACCACAAGATTAAAGGGCATTTTGGTAAATTTGACACTACTTTAATTAAGGCCACAAGATTTAAAAGTCTTCTTTATTTTCTTAAACTTTGTGTCAAGTCAAAGTAGGTTATTCTTTTTTAAACGGAGGGAGTACTTTTTATACATCTGTGAAACTTAATAAAACATTAACTAACTATAAAATCCTTATGTTTATATTTATTACTTTGAATCTGACAGGTATTACACAACAAGATGGAATTTCGGCCTCCAAAAGTACACATGTCAATATTGTGATGCAATTTTATGGTATGAAGAACATAAAAATAAAATCGTACCAACAAAAAAACTGATATTTTCATTATGTTTGTATGCAAGAAGGTCGGGTTCAACTACAGTAATTGAGTGAACCACCACCATATCTCTAGTATCTTTTGGGAACAAAATCTAGAAAAGTAGAAACCAATTTTCATAAAAATATCATGGCTTATAACTCCATATTTGCATTTACATCTATGGGAAGCCGAGTGGATGGATCTATCAATCACTTAAAGGGGCCATATGTTTTCAGGATGAGTGATCAAAATTACCATCACATAGGATATTTATTGCCTAAAATTGGTAAAACCATACAATTTTCTCATCTATATATATATGATACTAAAAATGAGATAACAAACAGAATGAATTATCTATCACAAGGAGGCATTGATCCCAAAATTGTCCAGGCCTTATCCAAAATGCTGGACGAGCATAATATTTTGGTAAAAATATTTCTAATAGCTAGGGATAGATATAAACAACATACCAAAATTGTATTTCACCTATGGATTCTATCTAACAGGACAAGGGATGGTCAACAATACAAGGTACCCACCACTTTTGAAGTAACGGGATTAGTTATAGGTGATCTTACAGATAAAAACTTCCAACGAGATATTATTGTGGAGCATAAAAAAAATAGCCTTCAATGAACTACAGATTTACACCCAAGTTTCATGTCTATGATATACCCATTAATATACCCATATGGTGAAGACAAATACAAACTTGGAATTAATTTGGCGGAGGTTAACAACAAGACGTACAAGTGGAAAAATTTATCAATGAGAGTGTTCTATTGCTTTAGGAAAGACTAAACATGGGTCACACTCTCTTACTAGCGGGTAGACTATTATAACAATAAATTTGTTGACAGTTACATGGCAATAGAGAAAGAATGATTTCGTTATCTTTGGAATAATAAAAAAACTCAAAGTTGATCTTTACTTTGGCTTAATGGATGCTATTTTCCGTGGTGATTCATATAGTTCAATGATAGGAAAAAGTATTATCTTGCCCACATCACACACTAGGGGCCTTGATATAGGGCACAAAATTATCAAGATACAATGACAATTTATAGGTGGTTTGGTTATCCAGGTTTTTCCTTACTTTCATATGCAATCCTAAGTGTCCAGAAATAAATGAAATGCTCCACTTAATTGGACAACATGTTGATGATAACCAAGTGGAAATCATATGTAGAGTCTTCCAGATTAAGGTATTTCAACTAATGCAAGATCTGAAAAAGCAATAACCCTTTGGAAAAATAATCGCCTGTAAGTTCTAACTTATACATACTCATGGCAGGCATCACTTATTCATTCAAGTTTATGAATTATGGTAAAAATATGAATACTTCTCATGCATCCTAACCGACATATAGACCATTAATTATGTAGATTTATATACTATTGAGTTTGAGAAAAAAGGATTATCTCATGCATATATATTGCTCTTCCTATATTCCACGTTAAAAAGTCCCTTCATATATCATATCGACGCAATTATAATAGCTGAAATACCTAATATGGAAGATGATCCATATGGTTATAATTTTTTCATCAACTACATGATGCATGGACCTTGTGGAGACCCAATCCCTAATCCCCATGTATGAAGCAAGGAAAGTGTAGCAAGCATTTTCCCAAGAAGTTTAATAATTAAACAACTTTTGATTCATATAGATTTCCCATTTATAGGAGAAGAAATACAGGTACCCAAGTCAATAAAAACAATGTCCTCTTAGACAATAGATATGTCATCCTTTATGATAGAAATTTTATTGTCAAATTTGATGCACATATAAAAGTAGAGTTATGCAATTACTTAAGGTTGTTGAAGTATTTATTTAAATATTTCAATAAGGGATCTGATAGAGAAACTACCACTAAAGAATGTACTGATATTGCTGAAGTACATGATGACATCAAAAGATATCTAGACTACAGATACATATCAGCTACAAAAGCTTATTGAGGATCTTCAAATTTGACATACATCATAGAGAGCTATCAGTTGATCATTTTCCATTCCATTTATAGGGCGAAAACACTATACTATTTGAAGAGGAACAATGACCAGAAAACATAATAAGAAGACCTGATGTAGTAAAAACAAAATTCACAGAATGGTTCATGGTGAACCAAAAAAAATAATGATGCGTGAGAAATGACGTATTCCAAATTTTGTATGCATTAGGTCTGGGATGCAAAAGGGAAAAATAGACTATAAAGAAAATGATCAAGGCTGGTAGAATTTACTTTGCACATCTTTCAAGTGGAGAACAATTTCACATGAGAAGGCTACTAAATTTTGTCAAAGGAAGCAGTTCCTTTGAAAGTATAAGAACAATAAATGGAGTATTGCACAAACTTATAAAGAGGCATGCTACGCATTAGGATTATTGGAGGATGACATAGAGTGGAATGACTTCTTGGCTAAAGCTGCATGTTGGGCATCCAGAAATGAACTTAGAAATATCTTTGTGATGATACTTATTCACTGTTAAGTATCTAGTTCAGCCAAAATTTGGAGAACCAACTATGATATTTTATTAGAAGATATAACATCATTAAAGTGAAAGATATTTCAGTTGAAAGATTTACAACTAACTCAAAAAAATTAAAGCATACACATTCTTTGAGATTGAAACCATACTTGTAAAGATGGGAAAAAGTTTGAAAGATATAAATGGAATGCCACTTCCAGATTCTGCTTTGCTGAATGACAGGGGAAATCATCTAATTAATGAGGAACTAGATTACGACAAATGATATTTAAAGAAAGTGCATGATAAATGGTTTGAAATATTAAATGATTGCTAAAAGTCAGGGTATGAAGCAATAACGATATTATTTTTAAATGATGAAGGTCGTTTATTTTTTATAATGGGACATGGTGGTATTGAAAAGACATTTCTATGGAATACAATAATTTCCAAGCTGAGATCACAATCCAAAATATTTCTCCCAGTTTCTACTTCTTGATAGCAACTTTGTTATTAACAAATGGTAGGAAAACTCATTCACAATTTCATATTTCTTTGGACATAAGTGTGGAATCAACTTGTGAAATAAAACAAGAAAGTCAGTTAGTTGATCTACTGCTAAAAACTTCTTTGATCATCTGGGATAAAGCACCAATGGAAAATAAATTTTGTTTTAAAGCCTTAGACAAGACCTTGAGAGATATCCTTTGAGTGAAATATGAAAATAATTCTAATAAACCATTTGGAGGTCTTACAATCATATCTAGTGATGATTTTTGTCAAATACTACCGGTAATTCCAAAGGAAACATGAGCTAATATAATAGATACGTCATTAAACTCCTCGTACTTGGCCATTTTTAACGATGTATGAGTTGAAGAAAAATATTTACTTTATAGTGGTAGAGTAACTGGCTGTGAGGCTGTTGAAATTACCACTTTTGACAAATAGTTGTTACAAATTGGAGATGGTCTTTTTATGATGATGTCAATAACGATCTTATTAAATTGGCTCCTAATATATGCATCACATCATCCGACGATTCAATAATCACAATCTTCGAGGTAGCTTACCCATTTCTCTTATAGAATTACAATGACCCATCATATTTGAAAGAAAGAGCAATACTAATACCTAAAAATAAAATGGTACATGAGTTGAATGATACAATTAAAAAACTGATACCAGGTGAAGGAAGAACATATTTTAGCTCAAACAATGTGTATAAAGCAAGTGTGAACACTAATAATGAAGATCTATTGTACCCACCAAAATTCTTAAACAACCTAAGATTTCTTGACATCCTTAATCATGACATACACTTAAAAGTAGGCACTCCAGTTATCCTTCTCAAAAATCTAAATGAAAGTGAAGGCCTTTGCAATGGAACAATATTGATCATTACATATCTTGGTAATTGGTGCGCTAGCACAAACATCATCTCCGAAAAAATATCATCTCAAGTGTAACAATTCCAAGAATTATTATATCTCCTAATGATTCAAACTAGTCATTCAAGTTGAAGAGATAAAAACTACCTTTAGTACCATATTTCACCATGACAATTAATAAAAGTCAAGAACGATCTCTTAACCATGTTGGATTGTATCTTCTAAAACAAGTATTCACTTGTGGCCAGTTATATGTAGCGGTATTTCGAGTAACAACAAGAAAATGATTAACTATACGAAATATTGATGACGACATGAAAGACCCTACATTCATTAAAAATATTGTTTACAAAGAAGTACTCCAAAATATATGCCCACAAGTCGAAACAAGAACAAGGTATTTCTTTCTTTCTCTTTGTAATATTATTATATCGTACAAATCATTAATTGATTATTATTATCTAGCATTGTCTCTATTTTGGGATAAGTAGGTATACACTTGATGAATGATGGTGTAGAGAAAGTAACACAAGTGTAATGACCTAAATTAGATGAAATATGTGAAATTTGTGATTTTATGCAATTTGACAATATTACACCTTCCCATCGTTGAATTGTGGTATTTCTAGAGTATGGGGGTAATTAGCATGGTTCCTGATGCATTTTGATACCATTTGTGCGATATTGTAGTTTTTGGAGACTTTGAGAGCCTTATTTTGGACTTCTGTAGTTATTTGTTGATCTATGTAATGGATGGAGAAACAGACTCTGCCAATAGATCCAATGTTGATTTTAGAGTGGTAACATAATTAGTGTGGTTATATGGATTTTAAATTACATTTCGACCCTCGATTTGGAAAATTGTGATTTTAGATTTTGGGGGTTGACTAAGTGGAGATGACATTTTTCAAAATTCTGATATAGCCATTGATTCTGGAGCATTGAATTTAGTGAGGTCACATAGTTTTTTTGCATAAATCGAAATCCAAATGAATTCCAAGCACCCTATCGAAGTCCATTTTGGACTTAGAAAATCTTGTGCACCAGGTTGCTAGTGCAACCTATACCACAAAGGGTAAAACTCATTTGAGGAATGTGTTTATGCATTATGTACCTGGTAACTTGGTATGAGTATAAATAGCCTTTTTTACCCAATTTTGCTCATTTTCTATCTTGTTGCTTGAGAGCTAAACCCTAAAAATAGTGTTAGAGCTTATATGTGAAGTTTGTGGGTGCTTGGAAAACTAGATTAACATCTATTTCTTGATTCTCTTATGAATTTAAGGTGACAATTCACCCTTTTTTTCTTTACCAAATTTCTTAATTAATGGTTCAAAATGTTTTTTTTCAATTTAAACCTCGATTTGACTTGGGTTTTCAGCTATAGATTCCTAAAGGTATGGGGAACATATTTTTGAGGTAAAATTATGATTTTGCACTTTTGTTTTTGAAAACCCATTTTGGGGGTCCGTTTTGTCCTTGAACCAAAAATAGGCAATATGGGTATTGTTGGCCTTGTTTTGATGCATAGATTCTATATTTCTTGATTCAAGTAGATTTCAAAACTGTTCATGCGAAGTGAGGCTTTGTGGTTAAAGTGTTACAAATCAGTTTTGGCCTTCGAGGTAGGTTATAGGTTAACTCTTTAGACCGGGTTGTGTAGTTAATTTGTATTCAAAAGACATGTTAAGGGGATGAGAACTAATCATGAAATTGGATATCTTATTGTGTTGTGTTCATGTGGGGGCCTATGTGTGATGTAGTTGTTGCTTTGAGATATTACGTGATTTATGTGACCATGTGAGGTCCTATGTGATGTGGATAGCCTGATATACTCATGAATAATTGTATTGTATTATTGAGATGCCTAACATAGTACCATTGGTGTATTGTGCTATATTCATACTTTATCAATATATGAATCACGTGAAATTTCATGGATGGTGGGAAATAATGAGTGGATATTGTGATACATGATTGTGGAATATATCATCTTGGTTGATTGTAGAAGTACATTTTGTGGTTGGTTGTGGAAATATTCATTATGATTGGTTATGAGAATGTCATTCTTATATCATACTCATTCATGAAATAAATGGTACCACTATGACAACATCTAGGAAACACAAGCAATACCTTTTTTTGACAAAAAATGTGTCATCTTATAAAACCCTCCCCAAGGGATTTTCTAGAGTGGAGATATAGATATATATAGATTGTAATGGGTTGATGAATCCCTCATGGGTCCTACATTGGGAGTCTGGCCTCCATGGATGTTTACTAAGGTTGTGCGACAACATCGTACATCATCATCATCATCTAATACATTGCATTTTTTATGTTTATGTTGTGATTGAATTGCTATATTGACTTATCAGTTATCTATTTGATCTATCTTCTATTATTTGTACTTGACGATCTTGTATATATTTGTTCTCTCTTATTTCTACTTATACGTGATATGATGTTTACTTGTATTCTATCTGGTTATTAGTGTTTCAAATATATGTGATATATTAGAACTGTTAGTACAAGCGGTATGGGTTACCATTGTGGGATATTTTTTATTGCAGATGACGCCCTTTATGTGTATTTTGTATGTTCTATTATCTACTTTGCTCGGTCGACCTATGATACCTGTTGAGTACAAGTGGATCATTCTCACGCCTACTATGCCCTTTTAGTGCAAGTTCTAGTATGAGTTCATCCCAACATGGTTGATTCGGGAGATATTTGGTTCTTTCAAGGTAGTGGTTGACTTTCAAGCATCCAAATGTATTCTACTACCTTTCCTATAGACTATGTCTTTACTTTCATTTTAGAGACACATTTTCTCTTGTATTTGGACATTTTATATATTTTTTGGATTTGAGTTGTACTAGATATGTTCTTATATTATTGACATCAGGTTTTAGGAGTTATGGTTGTATTATTGATTATCTTCTTTCTGCATATATTATCTGATATGGTTCAGCTTCGTTCTAAAAGCCTTACGTTAGGGGTATTTCTATATTTTCTTTTTTTGCTTATCAACTTTGGTCATAGGCTTACTTATCAAGGTATGTCATGACAAGTGCCATCATGACCCTTAATTTTGGATCATCAAAAATTTGTATCAGAGATGGTTTTCATTGGTCTTAATAGTGTAAGAACGAGATGTGTAATAGAGTCTCACGGATCGGTACGGAGAAGTCTGTATCTATCTTTGAGAGGCTATAGGATGTCTTTAGGAAATTTCTCTTATTTTATTCTTTACCATGCGAAGTTCTTTCATACCTTATGTTCTGAGTTGTATTTCATTCTTTCTACGCATATAGTGTTAACTAGGTCCCATTAGGTTAGAGATGCAGAGACCATTTCAAGAGAGAGAGTTTAGTTAAGAGAATGGTCCTCAATTTTTGGATGTGCGTAAAGAAGTAAATGGGCCCATGGATCGTCCCTATCTAGGAGAAGTGCTAGGGGACTCTCCCTTGAACCTTATGATAAATATGTTGGAGGTATGGGTTTTACTCCAGTTTCTCAGAGTTCCTCTACCCCAATTTTAGAGGGGTTGTTGGTGCATTTGCTGACCCGTATAGAGAGTCCTCCTTTGGTTATTCTAAGTGTTCCTCTAGTTTAGAGTGTGGATCCTCCTGTTGCACCTACTTTTATTTTGGTACTTCTCAGAACCCAAGTACTATTCCTATTTCAGCACTGATATCTAAGCATGGTATTTCGAGATTGAGAGTTCAGCCTTCATCTATGTTACCTCTTTATATAGAATCTTAGCATGCTAGATTCACTATGACTCCTCTTACTGCGAGTATTGTCATATCTTTTAAGGATTAGAAGAGGTTTGAAAGGTTTACTTGTTTAGGTCCTCTTAGATTCAGTGGTTTTGTGGATGAGGATGCCTATGATTTCCTAATTGATTGCCGAGAGAAGTTGCATAATTTTGGTTTGCTGGAGTCGCATGGAGTTCCTTATGTCACTTACCAATTGAGAGATGCTGCTAGAGATTGAAGGAGGTCACTAGTTAGTTGCAGACCTTAATTCTCCCGATATGACTTTTGTAGAGAGGTTTGTGTCTTACAGTCTGAGGGATCAAATGTGTGATGATTTTGATCACCTGGAGAAGGTCTCCATGACTGTAATAGAGTATGAGTCATACTTTCTTGCTTTATCCAGTTATTCATATGCTAGTATTTCCTTCGAGTTTGAGAAGATTTAGAAGTTTGTGAAGGGATTAGATGTCCCTCTTCAGTTGTCTACATCACAGATGGTTTATTTAAGGCATCATTTTTTAGTATAGTGGATCATACTAAGATTATTGAGGATATTCTTCGAGCATCTCAGGGAGGCGCCAAGAAGGTGTGTTGTTTTGGTGAGTGCAGAGGTCAGGTTTCTCATAATAGAGATTTTATACATTCTCATAGATATCAAGGTAGGCCGATACAGGCGGCTTTATAGAGTTTCTATGGTGGATTTTCCTATTCAGCAGTATAGGGTGTTCGTCCTGGACTTATTATACCTTCTCCTATTGAGTCAGGCCATGGAGGTTGCTTTGTGTGTGATGAGATTGGCCATGTTGCCAAGGACTTCCCCGTCGTGTGGTTAGATCCACTTTATTTCAGCTGTGAGGGGTAGAGGTAATACCAAAAGTGCAAAAGGCAGAGGTAGTCGTGGTGGTGGTGGTGGGCAGTGCTATGCTATACTAGCCATACCTAAGGCAAAGGCTTTAGATGTTTTTATCACAGGTATCATCCCTATTTGTTTCAGACCTGCATCTGTGTTAATTTATCTCAGATCAACTTTCTTTAATGGGTCTATATATTTTGCTCCGGGTTTTGATTTTATTGGTAGCCTCTTGCCATGCCTATTGTGTATCTACCCTGATAGGTAATTTTTTAGTGTTGGATTGGGTGTACCTATCTTGTGTCATGACTTTTGTTGGGCATGCAACCTTGGTAGATTTGCTTGTGTTAGATATAGTTGATTTTGATGTTATCTTAGGTGTGGATTGGTTAGCTCCTTATTATGTTATCCTAGATTATTTTGCTGAGATCGTGAATTTAGCTTCGCCAGGTATGGCAAAGATATCTTTGAAGGGTGCTCTTCATTTGGGTCATAAGAGGATCATATCTTATGTTCATGCTTATAGATTGGTTGAGTGGGGTTGTTTATCTTATTTGGCTCATATTTGTGATACTAGTTTTGCTTCACCTCCCTCTTTGGATTCTGTTTGTATTGTTAGTGAGTTCATGGATGTGTTTCTTACTGATTTTCCTGGTATGCCTTTGGATTACAATATTGACATTGCTATTAATATTGAGTCAGGAACTAAGCCCATTTTTATTCCTCCTTATAGATGGCCTCAGTCTAGTTGAAGGAATTGAAGGACCAACTGCAGGAGTTGTTTGATAAAAGATTTATCCGACCTCGTGTGTTACCTTGGGGTGCACCTCTTTTATTTGTGAAGAAGAAGAATAGGTCTATGCGGATGTGTATTAATTATCGATAGTTGAACAAGGTGACGGTTAAGAATAAGTATCCTTTTCTTTATATTGATGATCTGTTTGGCCAGCTTCAGGGTGTTGCAATGTTTTTTAAGATTGATTTGAGGTTGTGTTATCACCAGTTAAGGATTAGAGCATTGGATATTTTGAAGATAGCTTTTCAGACTCGATATGGTCATTATGAGTTCTTGGTCATGTCCTTTGGGTTGACTAATGCCCCTGCCGCATTCGTGGAGTTTATGAATCAGGTGTTTTGATCATATCTCAACTCTTTTGTTATTATATTTATCAATGATATCTTGGTCTATTCGAAGAATGAGGCTGATTATAATGAGTATTTGCGGATTTTGCTTCAGAGATTGAGGGATGAGAAGTTATATGCTAAGTTCTCTAAGTGTGAGTTTTGGTTGGAATATGTTTCTTTCTTGGTTCATGTAGTACGATGGTATTATAGTTGATCCAGCCAAGATTGTAGTGGTTCGTGATTGGGAGAGACCTACTAAGCCCAACGAGATTTAGAATTTTGTTGGCTTGGCAGATTATTATCATTATTTTGGTGAAGGCTTTTCATCTATTGCAGCTCCTTTGACTAAGTTGACTCAGAAGAAGATTTCTTTTCAATGGTCTGATATGTGTGAGATGAGCTTTCAAAAGTTTAAGAATGTGTTGACTTCAGCTCCTATCTTGACTTTGCCCAAATAGGGTATCGGTATCACCGAGTTTTGTGATGCTTCAGATGTTGGGTTAGGTGCTATGTTGATATAGGAGGGTAAGGTGATTGTGTATATTTTTCGTTAGTTGAAGCCCCATGAGAGGAAATACCCTACCCATAATTTGGAGTTGTTTGTGGATGTTTTTACTTTGAAGTTGTGGAGGCACTATTTGTATGGAGTCGTTGTGAGATTTTCTTAAATCATCATAGCCTTCAGTACTTCTTCTTCTAGTGAGATCTTAATATGAGGCAGCGTTGTTGGCTTGAGCTACTCAAGGATTATGACTTAAATATTCTTTATCATCCAGCAAACGCTAACATAGTTGTGGATACCTTGAGCTAGAAGTCAACTAGCATGGGTATCTTGGCACATCTTTTGACCCAGGAGAGGCCTTTAGCCTTAGAGGTTCAGTCTTTAGCTAACCAAATAGTTAGGCGTGATATTTTGACTCCTGGTTATGTTTTGGCATTTGTGGAGGCTAGGTCTTTTTTGATAGAGCAGATTCGAGCTTATTAGTTTAATGATGTGAGATTGAGATCGATTCAAGATAAGGTGTTGAGTGGTGAGGCTAAGGATGCCTCACATAATTCGGATGGTGTTTTGAGGACTGGAGGTCGATTTTGTAAGCAGAGAATGGGTGATTAGATCAGAATTGATTTTTGAGGAAGCTCATTATTTGAGGTTTTCTATCCACTTAAGAGTGACCAAGATTTATCGTGATTTGAGATAGCATTACTGGTGGGGTGGATGAGAAAGGATGTAGCGGATTTTGTAGCTTATTTCCTTTGTTATCAGTAGGTGAAGGCTGAGCATTTGAGACCTGGTGGATTGCTTCAGAGGTTACCTATTCTTGAGTGTAAATGGGAGTGGATTATCATAGATTTCGTGACCAAATTGCCTTGCACTTACCATAGATCTGATAGCGTTTGGGTCATCGTAGATCGATTAACCAAGTTTGAACATTTCCTTCCTAAGAAAGTCTCTTACAGCTCTGAGAGGCTAGCCATCTATATTTGCAAGATTGTGTGACTTCATGCTATGCTGGTGTCTATCACTTCAAATCAGGGTTTTGTGTTCACTTCATAATTTTTGAAGACTTTTTAGGATGAATTGAGTACTTGGGTTGACCTTAATACAATATTTCACCCCAGACTTATGGACAGTTAGAGTGGACTATCCGGGATTTAAAGAATATGCTCCGTGCTTGTGTGATGGATTTTGCTGGCCAGTGGGAGTAGCATTTGGACTTAGCAAATTTTTCATATAATAATAGCTACCATTCCAATGTCGATATGGCTCCTTTTGAAGCTTTTTATGATAGGAATTGTCGCTCTCCAGTGGGTTGGTTTGATGGTTCAGCGGTGAGACCTTAGGTTCAGACATGCTTCGTGAGTCTTTGTATAGAGTCTGGATCATTCAGGATAAACATAGAGTAATTCAGTGTAGGCAGAAGTGCTATGCAAATCGTAGACTTCATGCCTTAATATTTGGTGTTGGTGATCGTGTTTTCCTTCGAGTTTCACCCATGAAGGGTGTGATGAGGTTTGGGAAAAGGGGTAAGCTTAGCCACAAATATATTGGTCTATTTGAGATTCTTGGGACTGTTGGTGATGTGACTTATGAGTTAGCTTTGTCTCTAGATTTATCGGTTATTCATCCAGTTTTTAATGTTTATATGTTTCACCATTATATATTAGATGAGTCTTATGTCATTCTTTGGGAGTCGATTTAGTTAGGTGAGTGATTGTCTTTTGTTGAGAAGCAAAACTCCATTTTGGCTAAGGATGTCAGATGGTTGCGTTCTATAGTTATCCCTATTATTAAAGTTCAGTGGCGACATCGATATGTAGATGAGGCTACTTGGGAGGTTGAGTCTGATATGCATAGATCTTATCCCTAGCACTTTGTGGATTCATGTTTTTATTTTTTGCCTTTAGATTGAACGAACTAAATTTTTAGTGATGGAAAATATAACGATCTAAAATTTGATGAAATATGTGAAATTTGTGATTTTGTGTGATCTGATAATCTTACTCCTCCCCATAGTTGCATTGTGGTATTTTTGTGGTGTGGGGGTGATTGGCATAATTCTCGATGTATTTTGGTACCATTTATGTGATATTGTGGTTTTTGGAGGCTTTGAGAGCCTTATTTTGGACTCCTATGGTTATCTTTTGATTCATACGATGGATGACTGAACGAAATGTACCAGCAGATCTATAACGGCAGTTTTAGAATGGTAACATGGTTGGTGTGGTTTTATGGCTTTTAAATCTCATTTGAAACCTCGATTTGGAAAATTGTGATTTTGGATTTTGGGGATTGACATTGTGAAAATGACAATTTTTCAAAATTCTGATATCGCCATTAAGTATGGAGTGACAAATTTAGTGTGGTTACATAGTTCATTTGCATAAGTCGGAATCCAAACGAATCTCGAGCACCCCATCGAAGTCTGTTTGGGACTTAGAAAATCTGGTGCACCAGGTTGCTGGTTCAACCTGGATAAAACACCCCAAATTTTTGGCCCTTAGAATTTTCTGAAGCTTTGAGCTCACTGCCTTAATTACGACTTGACCATACGAGTCGTATGGTGTCTTGATGGGTTGGGTGACCCTAGTCGTAGGGTGTCTAGTAGATGGTGATGGGGTTTTCTGTCTTGGTTATGACTTGGTGGGATGATTCATTAAGAACCTTAAACAAATCAGTACTTAGTGGTTTGACTTTGCTCTGAGTACGAGTGGCTCACTAGGAGCCGTGAGGATAGGTTACAATTCATGAGGTGAAGTCGTAGGTTGTCCAGTGTCTGACCTATTTGGGTACTGTGTTGACTATGACTAGACCCTACGAGTCATTGGGCCCAGTTACATATGGGATCATGGAGTCAGAAGAAGTACATTATATGGGTGTCCAACACACTGTCTAGGATACGACTCAAGGCTACGAGTCGTTTGATGTGGTGACGAGTCAATAGTTCGACTCTTAACCAAGGATGGCTTTTTACAGTTTTAAGTTGAGGGTATTTTTGATATTTCCCACTTTAATTCCCTTTGATACCATGACTTAAAACTTTCATTGGGACTTTATTAACACATCATTCCCAATAAAACACTCCCAAATAATCTCCCAAGCTCTCTGTTCAAGCTAAGGCTAGGGTTTCAAAGAAAGTGGGTATCTAGGGTTCAAAGGGTAAAATATCTTCCAAATTTCTTTTTTATTTCAGGCATGTACCTCTTTCCCTTGAATTATTATTTTATTAATGGCATGAAATTAATTATTAATTCATGGTTTTTGAATGTGGGTTTTGGCATAATTGAGGGCTTTTAGATGATTAATCATTTAATTGATTTTCCATGGTTTATTATGCATTATTCATCCTTATTTAATATTTAGGAACATTGTGGGATGCATGGTAATTGTAAATGGATTTTGGGGTACATGGATTCCCCAATTACTTGGCTTTGATTTTGGAAATTGAAGGCCCTTAACATGTTTGTGAAATTGTCAATGAATATGGTTTTTGTCACTTAGTTGGTTTGTTCACTTGTATTAATGCATTGGTATGAAAAGGTTAATGGATTTAGGGTACAATGGATTCCGTAATTTTGTAAACTATGGTAACAGAGGTACAATGGAATCTCCAAAATCTTTGGTTTGATTTATTTCTTAAAACTAATGCATGGAATAAATGGTAAAGAATGGTTTCAAAAATCCTGTGCGGTGCACTAGCATCCCCCAAGTATTTTTAATAATGGAGTTTGCGAGGTACATGGGAATCCCCTAAGTGTTGGCTAATGACATTGTTTGCAAACTATAGTCAGTATGCCGATACAACTTATAAGGCCTTAATAATTGACTCCTAAAATTGGTGGTTTGGTTATGTGCTAAGTGTTTTAATTGGGCGATAATGGGGTTTGTGATAGCTAGTCATGAAGGTATGAGACTGAAGAATAGACACTGGAAACTCATGTTTCCAATATAAGGGTTGGTCTTGGTAACCATATGCTTGTTGGGTACACAGGAATCCCCCAAGTCTTTTCTTGTATATATGTATCATAGAGGGCAAAGGGTACACGAGAATCCCCAGTCACCTATGATATCTCTAGTTTGTATGGCTACACGCACTGGGGCCCGTTCAGGGGGTAACATTGGACCCATATAGCCCGTAGGTGGATTTATGATAGTAAAGCTACACAATCCAAGTTAAGGCTTTAACTGCATGCTAAACCTTGTTCCCTATCCTGGTATGATTTATATATATGTATGTATATCATTGCATATGTTTATTTAATTTAGTTTTGAATTAATAGGACTACTTTATCTTTATCCCTGAGTTACATGCTAGTGTTCACCCCGCTAACCATCTTCGGGCGCTGTATCCCCAAGCAATGTAGAAAACGGCCATACTTTCACTCCTTCTGCTCATTGACTTGGTGATTCTGGGACAGCTTTTGAGTCAGACTAAAGTGGTGAGCCTCTATACTCCAGAAGACCTTATTTCATGCTATGGACTTTCTTATATTATTTTTATTTCTTTAGTTTTGGTTTTGGCTATGATCGAGGGCATCTCCTGCCTTGATATCCTTTGATTCTAGTTAGATGCTTTGTCGGACTACTATGGGCATGAGGGGTGTCGGTATTAGTGTTAGCATTGGTATTAGTATTGGTAATGGATGGTTAATTAGTTGTGGCTTTCGATTTTGATTTTAGACTTATTGTCATCTCTTTATTTTAATATTATTTTATTTTGTTATATGTTTAGAATTCACTCGATATGGAAAGTAGGGCATTTAACGGTTGGGTATTGGGGGTGGTCTCCAGTTCTGGTTGGACTTGAGATACCCAACACCAGTAGGCCCTAGTTTGGGTCATGTCAGATTGGTATCAAATCCCTAGGTTCATGGTCAATTGGGTGTCTACAAAGCCGTGTTAAGTAGAGTCTCTTTTAAAGATGTGTAGCGCGCCACACTCATAAAGGAGAGACTACGACGTATTTAAGAATGTTTCTCTTTCTTGTGTTCTATTTTTGGGTTGTAGAGTCTAAGGTCTTAGATCTCTCTAATTCCTGTTTGTTCGCCTTTCAGATCATGCCTCCAAGAAGATCTAATGTCCGTGGGAACCCTTCTTTCCTAATTGAGGATAATAGAAATAGAGCTTGTCCAACCCCAGGGGGTCAGACTAGGTCTAGGGCCACTATCTCTGATGGTTCTAATGGAGATCCACCGATTTCTCCTATCCCTACTCAGACACCTTAAGCTGACGTGTTTAATGATGAGTTTTGCCAGTCGATCTATTTGCCCAGTCAGTTGGTCACCTCTTAGATTGAGCGTATGGATTTTGTTATTCCATCATCTGAGGCCACTAGAGTTGGCCAATTTATGAGGTTGAATCCTCCTATATTTATTGGTACGAAAGTTGAGTTTATAAATGAAATGAAAAAGATTTTTTGGGTGATGCATGTTACTGAGGTGGAAGGTGTGGAATTTTTCGTGTACATGTTGAAGGATATAGCTCATCAGTGGTATGAAAAGTATGAGCAGCTCAATGGTCTGCCTTGTGGGAGGACTTTACTAGAGCTTTTCTTAATCGCTTCTTTCCTCAAGAGCTGAGGGAGGCGAAGGTGGAAAAGTTTGTAAACATGAAGCAAGGCAAGATGTCAGTTAAGGAGTATGCCTTGAATTTTCACCAGTTATCTCGGTATGCTTTGGAGTTTGTTTCTAGCATGAAGGCTAGAATAAGGAAGTTTGCTTTCGGGTTATCCCGAGACTTGACTTTGGAGAGTAAGGCTATTTTGTTGAGCAAGGACATAGACATCTCTAAGCTGGTTGTATATATGCAACAAGTAGAGGAAGGGAAGAGGAAGTAGGTTGAAATTGGGGAAAGGCAGAGCAAGAAATTCTGGCATTCAGATCAACAAGGAGGTCAACAGCAGAACGGTAGAGATGGTGGAAAGTAGTCCAAAAAGAAGTAGGGAAATTCTGGGTCCTACTCGATGGCTAGTGCTCCCTACCCAAAGCCATCTAGTAATAGATTTTTTTTAGGGTGGCAAAAATTATAGGGTGTCGGGTGCCCAATCTCAGGATAGTGGGGCCTAATCAACTCCATCATATCTTCCTGGTAGAATTTATGGTCGATTGCATTAGGGTTTCTATGATGAGGGAAGGGATAAGTGTTTCAACTAAGGTCAGCCAAGGAACATGCTTGAAAATTGTCCAGTGGCTAGGGTTGCTTTTGGAGAAAACAAGGTTCTGGTTGCCTCTTCATCAGCTCTGGCAAAAAACGATGCACCATGTGGATTCAGCACTGGTCGCAACCAACTCTATGCTCTCACTACCCATCAAAAGTTCGAGGCATCGCATGATGTCGTTACTGGTATGCTGAAACTCTTTTCCCGTGATATGTACTATTTACTTGACCCGAGGTCCACTCTTTCTTATGTGACCATATTTGTGGCTGTGAATTTTGGTTTCGGTCCCAAGTGTATTTAGGAACCCTTTTTTATTTCTACCCCGGTCGGTGACTTTATGGTTGTCTGAAAAGTCTATAGAGGTTGTGTGGTATCTGTGGGTGGTCGAGAGACTTTAGTGGATCCTTTAGACAAAGGTTTCATCTGTCCTAGTGTGTCTCTATGGGGTCCACCGATATTATTCGTGCGTAAGAAGGATGGTTCCCTTCGTATGTGTATTGATTACCGACCATTTTATAAGGTGATGATAAATAATAAGCATCATCTTCTGAGGATAGAGGATTTGTTTGATCAGATCTAGGTCTCTAAGTTATTCTCTAAGATCAATCTTCAGTCCGGGTATCATCAGTTAAATATTAGGGAGGCGAATATCCTTAAGACTGCCTTCCATACCCGATATGGGCATTTTGAGTTCTTGATTATGTCTTTTAGGTTGACCAATGCCCCGATGGCATTCATGGGACTTGATGAATAAAGTTTTTGGTCAGTTTCTGGATTTGTTTTATGTTCATACACGATATTCTATTGTACTCTAAGAGTGATGTAGATTATATTGATCACCTCCACATAGTATTCAAGACCCTGAAAGTGTAGCAGTTGTATGTCATATTTCAAAATATGAATTCTGGTTGAATGTTATCTCTTTTCTAGGTCATGTCATATCTAGTGAGGGGATCATGGTGGATTCGCAGAAGGTTGCAGTGGGTAAGAAGTGGCTTAGGCCCACGACTCCAACTGATATTCGGATCTTCTTGGGTTTAGTCGGTTACTACAGGGGATTTATGGAAAGTTTTTTGACTATAGTTGCCCCATTGACTAAGTTAACTCAGAAGAAAGTGAAGTTCTTGTGGTCTGATGTTTGTGAGGGTAGTTTTGAAAAGATGAAGCATAAGCTGAATTCGACTCTAGTATTGACGTTGCCTAAAGGCATTGACGAATTTCTGGTCTATTGTGATGTATCCCGTGTGGGGCTTGGTTGCGTCTTGATATAGCATAGAAAAGTAATAGTTTATGCCTCTAGACAGTTGAAGATACATAAGAAGAATTACATGACTCATGACTTGGATTTACTAGACGTGGTGTTCACATTGAAAATCTAGCATCACTATCTACATGGAGTGCATGTGGATATCTTTTCAGATCACAAGAGCCTGCAATATGTGTTCACTCTAAAGGAGCTAAATCTTAGGCAAAAAAGATGGCTTGAGCTGCTCAAGGATTTTGACATAAGTCTTCACTACCATCTAGGTAAAGCTAATGTGGTTGTTGATGCTCTTAATAGGTTATCCATGAGGAGTCTAGCTCATGTGGATGGGGGAAAGCAAGAATCGGTGAAAGATATTCACCGTTTGGCTAACCTTGGAGTTCGTCTCTTGGACTCTAAAGATGGTGGTATGTTTGTGAAAAAGGTGGCGCATTTATCTCTTGGTACTAAAATAAAGGAGAAATAGGTATTGGATCATGTCTTGATTAAAATCACTAGGTGATATAGGTGGTAAGAAAGTGATGGCCTTTGAAATTAGTGGTGGTGGTACCTTTCGGTACCAAGGGAGACTGTGCGTCCCCAGCATACATGGATTGCAAGATAGGATCTTGGCTGAGGTACAAGAGTTGTTATGTTATACACCCTGGTTCGACAAAAATGTATCATGACCTTAAGGAGATGTATTGCTGGAACAACATGAATTGGGATGTGGGTAGTTTTGTGGCTAAGTGTCTGCTGTGTCAGCAGGTGAAAGTTGAGCACTTGAGGCCCAGAAGATTGTATCAAGAAATTGTGTTTCCTATGTAGAAGTGGGAGGTGATCAATATGGACTTTGTTACAAGTCTTCCTCAATCTCGAAATCAGTTTGATTCGATTTGGTTACTCGTGGATAGGGTGACAAAGTTTGCTCGCTTTTTTTCTAGTGAGGACTAATTTCTTGGCAGAGGATTATACAAAGTTGTACCTCCAAGAGATTGTGAAGTTGCATAAGGTACCCATTTCCATTATCTCAGATCGTGGTATGTAGTTTTTAATGCACTTTTGGAGGTCATTTCAGTGAGGTTTGGGGACTAAAGTGAGTCTTAGTACGACTTTCCACCCGCAGTCGGATGTGAAAGCATATTGAACTATTCAAACATTGGAACATATGCTTTAAGCTTGCGTGATTGACTATTTTGTTAGTTGGGTTGAACATTTTCCTCTTATAGAGTTTGCGTATAACAATAGCTACCACTCTAGCATTAGAATGGCTCTATTTGAGGCCCTGTATGGTAGGAGGTGTAGGTCTTATATTGGATGGTTCGAGGTTGGTGAGGCAGAGATGTTTGGCCTGGATTTGGTTCACCAAGCCATGGAGAAGGTGAAGGTGATTCAGAATATGCTTAAAGCAGCCCAAAGTCACCAAAAGTCCTACGCAGATGTAAGACGTAAGAAGTTAGAGTTTAAGGTTGGGGATAGGGATTTCTTGAAGATGTCTCCTATGAAGGGAGTGATGTAATTTGGTATGAAAAAGAAGCTCAGTCTTTGGTATGTCGGTCGTTATTTAGTTTTTAAGAGGGTTGGTAATATTTCATATGAACTGGAGTTGCCCTCTAGTTTGAGCTCTGTTCACCCTGTGTTCCACGTATCTATGTTGAGGAAGTGTGTGGGTGATCCATCACAAATTATGCCTATCAAGGATATTGGTATTCAGATTTTTTACCTTATGAGGAATTCCCGATTGACATATTGGATTGGTAGGTTCATCAGTTGCGAATGAAAGATGTAGCTTCAATAAAGGTTCTATGGAGGAACCGCAAGGTTAAGGAGGCTACTTAGGAATCCGAAGAGGTCATGAAGTCAAATTATCCATTCTTGTTCCCTATTTCGGAAAATTATGCTTAAGGTATGTTTTGTTCTTAACATCTTTGTTTGTTGCCTTTGTTAAAGGAATATCATGAATTCCTTGGTAATCTATTTTTTATCTTAAAGATAAGAGTAGAGATGTTTAAGGCTTAATCGTTCTAGTCACTGCCTTTCCCATCATTCGAGGATGAATGATCCAAGTAGGGGCGAATTAAAACACCCCAGATTTTTGGCCCTTGGAAATTTTCGGAGCTTTGGACTCACTACCTTGATTACGAGTTGACCATACGAGTCGAATGGTGTCTTGATGGGTCAGGTGACCATAGTCGTAGGGTATCCAGTGGATGGTAATGGAGTTTTTTGTCTTGGTTATGACTTAGTGGTGACGAGTCGTTAAGGGTGGTGATGAGTCATTAGTACCAACCATAACCAAATCAGTAACTATGTGGCTTGACTTTGCTCTAAGTACGAGTTGCTCACTAGGAGCCATAAGGATAGGTTACGAGTCGTAAGGTGAAGTCGTAAGTTGTCTAGTGTTTGACCTATTTGGGTACTGTGTTGATTACGACTAGACCTTATGAGTCATTGGGTTAGGTTACATATGTGATCAAGGAGTCGTAAGGTGGCCATTATATGGATGTCCAACACATTGTATAGGATATGACTCAAGGCTATGAGTCGTATAATGTGGTGACGAGTCAATGGGTCGACTCGTAAACAAGGACGGCTTTTTACAGTTTTCAGTTGAGGGCATTCTGGATATTTCCCACTTTAGGTTCCTTTGATACCACGATTTAAAACCTCCATTGAGACTTCATTAACACATCATTCCTAATAAAACACTCCCAAATTCTCTGTTCAAGCTAAGGCTAGGGTTTCAAAAAAAGTGGTCATCTAGGGTTCAAAGGGTGCAATTTCTTCTAAATTTCTTTGTATTTATGGAAAGTACCTCTTTCCCTTTAATTATTATTTTATTAATGGCATGAAATTGATTATTAATTCATGGTTTTTGAATATAGGTTTTGGCATAATTGAGGGCTTTGACATGATTACTCATTTAATTGATTTTTCCATGGTTTATTATGCATTATTCATGCTTATTTAATTTTTATGAACTTTATGGGATGCATGGGAATGGTAAATAGATTTCGGGGTACTATGGATTCACCAATTACTTGGTTTTGATTTTGGAATTTGTATGCCCTCAACATGTTTGGGAAATTATCAATGAATATGGTTTTTGTCACCTAGTTGGTTTGTTAACTTGTATTAATTCATTGGAATGAAAAGGTTAATGGATTCGGGGTACAATGGATTCTCCAATTTTGTAAACTATGTTAGCAGGGGTACAATGGAATCCCTAAATTATTTGGTTTGATTTATTTCTTAGAACTATTGCTTGGAATAAATGGTTAAATGGTTAAGGAGGGTTTCAAAAACCTTTTGGGGTACCCCCCCAAATATTTTTAATAATGGAGTCTACGAGGTACATGGGAATCCCCTAAGTATTGGCTAATGAAATTGTTTGCAAACTATAGTCGGTATGATGATACCACTAATAATGCCTTAATAATTAACTCCTGGAATTGGTGTTTTGGTTAAGTTCTAAGTGTTTTACTTTGGCGATGATGGGGTTTATGATAGCTAGCTGTGAAGGTGTGAGTCCGATGGATGGAAACTGGAAACTCATGTTTTCCGACATGAGGGTTGTTCTTGGTGACCATATGCTTGTGGAATACACGGGAATTCCCTACGTCTATACTTGTATATATGTATCATGGAGGGAGAAGGGTACACAGGAATCCCCAGCAACCTATGATATCTCTAGTTCGTGCGGTTACACGCATTGAGGCCCGTTTAGGGGGTCACGCTGGACCCATATATCCCGTGGGTGGATTTATTATGGTAAAGATACACAATCCAGGTTAAGGTTTTAAATGCATGCTAAACCTTATTCCCTATCCCGGTACGATTTATATATATGTATGTATATCATTGCATATGGTTACTTAATTTGGTTTTGAATTAATAGCATTACTTTATCCTTATCCCTGAGTTACATGCTAGTGTTCAGCCCACTAACCATCTTCAGGTGTTGTATCCCCATGCGATGCAGGAACCGACCATACTTTTACTCCTCCTGCTCAGTGACTTGGTGATTCAGGGACAACTTTTGAGTCAGATTGAAGTGCCGAGCTTCCATAATCTGGAAAACCCCTCATTTCATGCTATGTACATCTTTATATCATTTTTATTTCTTTGATTTTGGTTTTGGCTATGGTCGGGGGTATATTTCGACTGGATATCCTTTGATTCTGGTTAGAGGCTTTGTCAGACTACTATGAGCATGGGCGATGTCGGTATTAGTGTTAGCACTGGTATTAGTATTGGAATTAGGATTGGTAATGGATGGTTAATTAGTTGTGACTTTTTATTTTGGTTTTAAACTTATTGTCATGTCTTTAATTTAATATTATCTTATCTTTTTAAATGTTCGGAATTCACCCGACATAGAGTGTAGAGTGGTTAATTATCGGGTATTGGGGGTGGTCTCTGGTTCTGGTTGGACCTGAAATACCTGACATGACTAGGCCCTGGTTCGAGTCATGTCACTGGATCATAAAGGGTAAAATTCATTTGAGGAATACGTTTATGCCTTATCTACCTGGTAGTATATAGCCCCTTTTTATCCGAATTTGCTCATTTTTCATCTTGCCACTTGAGAGCTAAATTCTAAAATAGTGTGAGAGCTTAAAAGTGAAGCTTGTGGGTGCTTGGGGAGCTAGATTAACATCTATTTCTTGATTCTCTTACGGATTTAAGGTGAGAATTCACCCCCTTTTTCTTTATCAAATTTCTTAATTAATTATTCAAAAATCCCAAAACCTTAGTACATGATTTAGCCCCAAATTCTAAACCTTTTCACTTGAATAATGTTCTTATTCCTATAATTACTAGTTTTTTCCAAATTTCATCTTCAAAAGAACTTTGATTCTTGATTTTAAAACGGATTTCAAAGATTTTACCCGATAAAGCTCAAAAATATTCTTTCTTCGATTTGAACATCATTTTTTTCTTGATTTGACTTGGGTTTTCAGTGTTAGATTCCTAAACATATGAGAAATATGTTTTTGTAGTAAAGTTTACGATTTTTCCCTTCTTTGTTGAAACCTCATTTCGAGGGTCCATTTTAACCCCGAACCAAAAGTAGGCAATATGGGTATTGTTATCCTTGTTTTGATGCATAGATTCTATATTTCTTGGTTTTAGTTGATTTTGGGACTATTCGTGAGAAGTAGGTCTTTGTGGTTGAAGTGTTGCTGATCGGTTTCGGCCTTAGAGATAGGTTATGGCTTAGCTCTTCAAACTGATGACAGGGCCTAAGCGCATACGCAAGTGTACGTGGTCTATCAAGTAGTAAAGTGGCCTTCAAGAAATACAAGTATCGATCCCACAGGGACTTGATCTAACAACGATTCAATTCTAGTTTAACTTCTAAGATTAATTTGATGCCAAGGTAACAAAAAAGAGTTTGAAATATTGTATATTGTAAATAAAGTAAACAATGCGTAAAATAAAGTCTTGAAACAATCAATGGAGTAAAGCCCAGGGTTAAAGCACTTTGAACAATCATACTATGTTATTGAACTTCATTCGTCAATTCACGTATCTTGGTTGTTGATTCGTAGGGTTAATTGCATGATCATGGTCTCCCGACCTCTAATCGTTTACTTAATTTGGACCTTACAACTACATCATTGAGCGGGGATGTAATAGTCTAATTAAGTTCTTTAAGATATCATTCTATGTGTGAATCAAGTAGGGCATCTAAGTACATCCTTATCCTAGACACTAATTTAAATTTCTTATTTTATAAAAGAATACAAACCCTACTTTGTTCATCTCCATGTTCTATCTCCCTATTCCCCCTCCTGAGATCAAAAGATAGATAATTGATATATTTTTTGGGTGATCAATCCATCAAATATTTAAATCAAAGATGAACACACAAACAATAATTATAAGCAAAATTAAATGAACTTAATTCAAAATAATAGTACTCATGTTCTTGTCTTTAACCCCGGAAGGAGGTTTCTAGCCACTCATAGTCATAATCATGATCCAAAAGGTTGAATACATGATATAATCTAAGAGAAAGCTAAAGAAATAATGTAAAAACCTAAAATAAGCGTGTATTAGCATCTCCTTGATGTTTCAAGACGATCAAAGATAATTAAAAACGTGTACAATGATGTATTTATAGTACAAGAGCAAGCCAAAGCCATGGAGGAGTAGGATCCGACAAAGAATTGAGAAGTGGAGTGGAGGGGGCACCGTCCTGGGCGTTGAAACGCTCCATATGGGTCTGATACTGATCTATAGAACCGCTCCATATAGGTATGATCCTTATTTATAGAACCTCTATGTCTAGGGCGCAGCGGGCTCATCGCCTCAACTCTCTAGAAGTTGCTTCCGAAATTTTGACTAAGTGTTGATCATCCAATCGTTTGTCCCTTGTCTTATGGTGTATTTCTCATGGATTTACAGACTTTATATCATCAATATATCACCATATTCAGATCACAAATCTTCCTACATAATCACACATCACGAATTAGAGATCATAACAACACAATATCCATGACGATGAATCAAAAACACAAGCTAGCACAAGGCTAGTTCATGTTAATCTTCAACTTATTGTTCCAACTTTAGACTTAACTCACTTGAACCTTGTACCTTAAAAACAAGTTTTTCCACATAATATTACATATTCAAATCATAAGTAACTCATTTATAATACTAGAATCCATCAAAACCAACTAGACACACACCTAGCTCAAGCTAGTAATGCTAGTTTCCTCGATTGAACTCTAAATGACTCATTTAAGTACAAACTTGTTTGGAATACACTTCGAACATTTTAATCACATAATTTTACACTTATATACACATTTATATCATTATTAACCCATATAGCATACGAATCATCCTCAAAACAAGGCTAAAAAGACTAGAATAGTGACACTAGAATGCATAAATACACCCAATATCAACTGGTCTGGGTAATTAATTTGTATAAAAAATGCATGTTAAGGGGATGGGAACTAATCATGAAATTGGATATATTAATGTGTTGTTACCATTTGGAGTCCTATATGTAATGTAATTATAGTTTTGAGATATTACGTGATTTATGTGCCCATATGGGGTCCTATGTAATGTGGATACCCTGAGATACTTGTGAATAATTATATTATGTTGTTGAAATGAGTAATATGGTACCATTTATGTATTGTGCTATATTCATACTTTATAATCATATGAATCATGTGGAATTTCATGGATGGTGGGAAATAATGAGTGGATATTGGCTAACGTAGTTGTGGAATATATCATTGTGGTTGGTTGTGGAAGGACATCTTGTGGTTGGTTGTGGAAATATTCATTATGATTGGTTGTGAGAATCTCATACTCATATAATACTTATTCATGAAATAAATGGCACCACCATCTCAATATCTGGGACACACTGGCAACACCTTTTTATGAGACAAAATATGACACATAAAACCTTACTCGAGGGATGTGCCAAAGAGAAGATATGGATATATATATATGGATTGTATATGGGTTGACGAACTACCATGGGTCCCACATTGGGATTACCTCCATGGGTGTATACGAAGTTTGTTCGAAAACCTCGTGCATTATCATCATCAATATATTACACATTGCACTTGTTTTATCGTGTTTATGTTGTGATCGAATTACCATGTTGACTTTTAATATATCTATTTGATCTATCTTCCGTTATTTGTACTTGATGATCTTTTATATACATGTTCTCCATTGTTTCTACTTGTATGTGACATGATGTATACTTGTGTTCTATCTGGTTATTATTGTTGCAAATATATGTGATATATTAGAATTGTTAGTGCAAGCGGTGTGGGATACCATTTTGGGATATTTTCTGATTGCAGGCGACTTTCCCTTTATGTGTATTTTGTATGTTTTATTATCTACTATGCTCGGTTGGCCAATGATACCTATTGATTACAAGTGGATCGTAATCACGCCTGCTGCACCCTTTCAGTGCAGGTCCTAGTATAAGTGTGTCATAGCTTGGTTGATGACACAACCCAAAATCGAGCCATGTCGTATGGGTAACTCAAGCCCACATGAACCGGAGGTCGCCCGATAACCCATCACAATCATCACATTAATTGCATGGGATGGGTGAATCCCGATCATATAATGAGATAGCGGAAAACATACTACAAGTCATAACTTAAACATGTCTAAACACTTTATTAAGCTCACCGTTATCCATAATACCTCTATACAAACCGGAGTTTAGAAATGTATATGTCGGGACAAGCCCCCGAAAATAGACAAACCAAGTAAAAAATGACTAAGTTTAAAGAAAAGAGACCAAGGAAGAATATCTTCCAAAGAAAGGAAGCTCACCACTCCAAAGTCAATGCACGAACCGCTTCGATCGTCTAATCACTGCACAGAAAGAGAAGAAAAGGCTCTGGACCCTATATCATGTGGGGATATAGCGTCCGAAGACAGTTAGCGGTTGGAACGCTAGCATGTAACTCAAGGATAAGGATAAAATAACATCATCATTCAACAACAAGAAATATATTATATCCAATCACATTCATAACCTTATCCATATATATAAACATATCACATGCTAATCAAGGGGACAATATTTATCAACACTTTGGAAACACTCATTCATCAGGCATACAATAAAGGACTCCAACCTTCCACACTTATAGATTCAACCATTTCTCATTAGGCATAGGACTCTAACCATATTCACATATCATCAAGTAAGGGAAACTAAACACATACACATCCATTTAAGTGAGGGACTCTAACCACTCACACACATTTATATAAGTGAGGGACTCTAACTGCTCACACACATTAATTCAATTAAGGGACTCTAACCACATGGTAATACATTTGTGAAGGGACTCTAACCTCATGACACATTATATAAGGAACTCTATCCCCAAGCCAATTTATTTGGTGAGGCACTTTGACCTCATGAGATCTCATTATGCATGGGACTTTAACCACAAATGATTTCATTAGGCAAGGGACTTTAAACTCAAGCCATCATGACTATTATTAGTCGATATTGGGACTCTAACCCTTTTTCATGCATCCACATACATTCAATTCCATACATAAGGACTTTAACTCATTTAGCCAATTCATCATCATACATGACCACATGATCCTCATGGGAGCCTTCATTGATCAACCATTTCAATAGACCAATGTTTCACTTCAACTCATCATACAATTCAAACTATGGTCCTCAATACTCTTACAAGCCATTCATATTTCATTAGCAATTCTATACCATAATTTAGACCCACACACAATTCACGTTCATTTCCATGTTAGGGACTTTAACCCTCTTTTTTATTCATTAGTCGATTAAGGTCATCAATTACATGATACATGTCTCACTTTACCTTCACAGTATCATTTATCACGCATTCATACATTTTGGTCCATTTCCTTAGTTCACAATATCATCATCATATAACTAGACATTTTCACAAACACCTTGTGTACATGCCTTTACCAAGGCTAATTTCATGGTAGAAACCATCATGACTAGTGTTACTCAAGACCCACATGTTAGAACACATACAAAGATCATTCACATGTGCAAACTACCATCAATAACATGTATAAACATAAGTCTAAGCAAGAATCATCATTATCCATCATTAGGCAACAAAAACCTTTTCATTAGATTTCAAAACCACCATGTACACTTGCTAATACAAGTGTGAAATACATGGGTTTAGAGTTATTTAGAAAGGGGAATAGGTACATTCCTTAAAAAAGATAAATCACCAAGAATATTGACTCCCCTTTGCCTCTTGAAGACCACTCTTGAAACCTTAGCCTCCGATTCTTCAAAGATGAAATTGGGAGAGTATTTAGGGTGTTTGATCCATCAAAATAGATGTTTAGGAGGCTAAACACACGTATATAGTGAGAGGTTTTAGGGTTTTAGGCATGGGAAATGACCAAAAGTCCCTTAGTTAAAAGATGGAAAATGAACCCATCCAGGGGTACGACTCACTTAAGTAGTTGTATCCTAGGGTACGAGTGGTACCTGACTCGTAACCTAGGCCCATTCTAGGTGACACACACTATTAAGAGTACGACCATGAACCCTTGAGTCATATCCAATGGGTACATCTCACCCCCTAGTCATATCCTCCATGCATAACAAAACTAGTCTACTCCAAGCCAAGACCTCACTCGATACGACTCACCTAGGTACGACTCGTACCCTTAGGGTGTGATTAAAGAGGGGTTAATCATATAGAAGATAGAATTCTACCTTTCCTAGGCTTCTCAAGGTATGAGAGGGAAGGGGAGGGAGTATACAACTCGTATCCATTGGGTATGACTCAAGTCCCTAGTCGTACCTATCCAGAGACACCTAATGGAGAGGTTTTTCAATCGTTCTAAGTCTAGTTGTTTCAATTTCCTCCCACTTGGATCATTCGTCCTCGAATGAGGGGTAAGGCACGCAATAAACACAATCCAAGACACTATCATAAATTAAAATAACCTTCAAACAAGTTATAACAAGCATGAAACAAGGATTTATCACACATCATGCTCATTATCAATCAATCATTCATATCATCATCTTTAGGACTCAAACCCATTATTTATCAAGACACTTGTTTATTTCAAAGCTTAGGGACTTAAGGCCTTGCTTATCAACACTTACTAATTTCACAACTTAGGGACTTCAACCTATCAACTTATCAATGATACTTACTCAATTCAAGGATTAGGGACTTGAACCCATCATTTACCAAAGACATGAATCAACTCAAGATGCTAGGGACTTAAATCCATCACTACAAAACACGCATACTATCAAAACAGTAGGGACTTAAACACATGGTCTAAAAAGACACAAATCAACTAAACACATTTGGGACTTTAGCCCATTGTCTATCAAAGACCAAAAATCAAATCAAGGATATCAACACATACCTCCATCCCAAGTTTCCAGAATAGGAAACAAATGTGGATACTTGGACTTCATGTCCTCTTCCTCCTTCCAAGAAGCTTCATCATACTTTTGGTTCCTCCATAGAACCTGCATCGAAGCCACTTCTTTTGTTTGCAACTGGAAAGGGAACAACCAATGAAGGATCACCTACACATTATTTCAACATAGAGATACAGAAAATCGGGTAAATGGAGTTCACACTAGAGGAAAACTCCAACTCATAGGCTACATTGCCAATCCTCTTCACAATTAAGTAGGTACCAACATACCAGGGACTAAGCTTCCCCTTTTTACCAAACTGCATTACTCCCTTCATGGGAGACACTTTCAAGAATACCCAATTGCCAACAATAAACTCTAAGTCCCTATGCCTCATATTTTCAAAGGACTTTTGGCGAATTTGAGTGGGGTTCAACCTATAACGAATTATCTTCACCTACTCTAAGGCTTGGTCAAATAGATCGGGGCCAAGGAACTTACCCTCACCAACCTCATACCGCCCAATAGGAGATTGACATATTTTACCATACAATGCCTCAAAAGGTGCCATGCCAATACTAGAGTGGTAACTATTATTATAGGCAAACTCAATCAAAGTAAAGTGGTCATACCAACTACCACCATAGTCAACCATATAAGCCCGAAGCATATCCTCCAAAGTTTGGATAGTCCTTCCCCCTTGCCTATCTATTTTTGGGTGGAAAGTGGTACTAAGGCACACTCTAGTACCCAAGCCTTTTGGAATGACTTCCAAAAGTGGGATGAAAATAGAGAACCACAATCCAAAATAATAGAAACCAGAGCACCATGCAACTTCACGATCTCCATAAGATACAACTTAGCATAATCATCCGCTGAGAAATTAGTCCTCATGGACAAGAAGTGAGCGAACTTGGTCATTCATCTACAATGACCCAAATAGAATCACATTGATTCTGGGATCTAGGAAAACCGATAATAAAATCCATATTAATTATCTCCCACTTTTATTTGGTTAATGGGATCTCTTGATACAAGCCCTCGGTCCTCATGTTCCCAACTTTTACTTGTTGAAACACCATACACTTGGCCACATAACTAGCCACATCACGCGTCATATTACCCCACCAATAAAACTCTCTAAGATCATGGTACATCTTAGTGGAATATGTATGAATGGCATAACGGGATCCATGAGCCTCAGCCATGACCCTTTCCCTCAATCCATCAATATTGGGAACACATAGCCTACCTTGGTATCTCACGATACCATCACCACCAATCACAAAGTTCGCAACTTTGCGTTGACCCACATTACTCTTGATCTTCATCAAGTCGGGGTCCAATGCTTGCTTTTTCTTTATCTCAATAACAAAAGACGATTGATATACCGAAAGCAAAAATACACCACCATCCTCAAAGTCCGCAAGTCAAAATCCAAGATTAGACAAATGGTGAATGTCCTTCACCAATTCCCACTTATCCTCATCTACATGGGCCAAACATCCCATGGACAATCTACTAAGAGCATCAGCGACTACATTCGCCTTACTGAGATGGTAATAAGGATCCATATCATAGTCTTTCAACAACTCGAGCCACTTTATTTTCCAAAGATTTAACTCTTTTTGGGTAAATACATATTGGAAACTCTTATGATTGGAAAAGGTATCAACATGAAACCCATATAGATAATGTCTCCAAATCTTTAACACAAAGACCACGGCTAACAACTCTAAGTCATGGATAAGGTAGTTTCTCTCATGAACATTCAATTATCTAGAAGTATAGGCCACCACCCTAACATGTTGCATCAACACGCAACCTAGACTAACACGAGAAACATCACAATCAACCACAAAACCATCATTACCCTTGGACAGGGTTAAAACTGGAGCCAAAGTTAATTTGATTTTCAATTTATCAAAACTACCCTCACACACATCAGACCATAAGAACTTGACCTTCTTTTGGGTCAATTTGGTCAATGGGATAGCTATAGTAGAAAAACTCTCCACAAACCTTCTATAGTAACCGATTAGACCCAAGAAACTCTGAATGTCGGTTGGAGTCGTAGGTCTAGGACACTTTTTAACTACTATAACTTTTTAGGGATCTACCATGATTACTTCACTAGAGATAACATGACCAAGAAAATCTACGGCTTTCAACCAAAACCCACACTTGGAAACTTCGTAGACAAACGATGATCCTTCAGAGTTTGTAACACGACACGGAGATGATCTACATGATCCTCTTCACTCTTATAATAGACTAAGATATCATCAATGAAGATGATGATAAATATATCAAAGAACGGATGGAAGACCCTATTCATCAAGTCCATAAATTCCATCGGATATTGGTTACCCTAAAAGAAATTACAAGAGACTCGTAGTGACCATACTAGGTTCTAAAAGCTGTCTTAGGGATATCCGCATCCCAAATCTTAAGCTGGTGATAAATCGATCTAAGATCAATCATAGAGAAACACTTTGCACCCTGAAGTTGATCAAACAAATCATCGATCCTAGGAAGAGAATATTTATTCCTTATGGTCACTTTGTTCAACTGGCGATAATCAATGCACAAATGAAGGGAACCATCCTTCTTGCGTATGAAAAACATGAAAGCACCCCATAAAAACACACTAGGGTAGATAAAACCTTTATCTAAGAGGTCTTTAAATTGTTCCTTAAGGTCTTTTAGCTCCGCCGAAGCCATTCTGTAAGGAGTGATAGAAATCAGACGACTGTCAAGAACAAGATTAATCCCAAAATCAATTTCCCTATCGGGAGGAACACTGGGAAGATCATCAGGAAATACCTTGGTAAACTCATTAACCAAGGGAATGGGGTCTAGAGAAGGCTCTTTCGAGTTAGAATCTTTAACTCGGACCAAATGATATAGACCCCCTTTGAAATAAACCTTTGGTCATTTAGATAAGAAATGAACCTTCCCTTAGGCACTAGGGAACCAACTTCCCATATAATGACTGGATGATTAGGGAATCAGAACAAGACCCTACAGGTCTGACAATCTAAGGAAGCATAGCAAGAGTATAACCAATCTATCCCCAGAATGACATCAAAATCAACAATGTCCAACTTTATCAAGTACACTAAAATATGCCTACCGCCAACCGATATCACACACCTCTTATAGACCCTTCAAATAACCACGGGGTTTCTGACCGGGGTAGAAATAGTAAAGAGAACCAACAGACTCTCGGGACCACAATCAAGATGCACAGCTACATACGGGGTCACATAAGAAAGAGTAGACCCTGGATCAAGAAAATAATGCACATCACGAGAGAAAAGTCTCAATATACCCATGACAACATCAGGAAATGCCTCAAAATCCTAGAGAGTAGCAAGTGCATACAAGCAGTTCTGGTAGCACCAGTGCTAGAAATAGAAGCAGAGGCAGACATAGCATCCTTTGATGTGGGAGTAGATGAAGTAGAAATAGGGGGACTGTTAGCCCAAGAAGCTACTAGAGAGGGGAAATCATGTTGTATATGTATATTCTGACCACAATGGAAACATTTGTTTTCCCCTTCTCACACAGACCATGATGACTCTAGCCACAGAATCTACAAGGAGGGCGAGCTAGAGCCGACTGGGCACCACTAGCCTGGAATTGGGCACCCTGTGCTTGGGACCCACCCCTAAACTAACTCCAATGATTATCCAAAAACTTTGGGTAAGGAGAGCGAACACAAGCCGAGGAGAAATAATTCAAACTCCCCCACTTCTTCCGTGGCCACTTGCCACCATCACCACCACTTGGCTCAAAAGGTCTAAATTTCTTTCCTTGCCTCTCTCTAAGCTCAACTTGCTTCTTTTTCTCTTCTTCCACTTGTTGCAAATGTACAATCAACCTAGAAATATCTATTTTCTCAATTAACAAGGTCGTATTTCTCTCAAGGACTAACTCACCAGAAAATCATGAGACAAACTTACGCATTCTATCTCTCATGCTAGAAACCATCTCGGGAGCATACCTTGGCAATTTATGGAATTTTAAGGTATACTTCTGAACGAATATCCTTTCTTGCTTCAAGTTTACAAACTCTTCATCCTTTGCCTCCCTCAATTCTTGAGGAAATAAGTGGTCTAAGAAAGCCTCTGAGAAGTCCTCCTACATTGCGAGACTAGAATCAACACATCTAGATAACTCCCACCCCTCATACCATTGGTACGCTACATCTTTCAATTGGTAGGAAGCAAACTCAATGGCCTCAATCTCCGAAGCATGCATAATTCAGAAGATCTTCTCTATTTAATTAATAAAGACTTAAGGATCTTACTCAATCTTCATACCGGAGAACATCAAAGGGATCAACCTCATAAATTGGCCAATTTTTGTGGCCTTAGAAGAAATGGTAGCCGGAGAACCACACTTTACTTGAGAAGCTACCAATTGAGTCAAGAGGTTAATAGAGCGATGAAACTCAAGATTAGTAGCATCACTTTGAGGTAACAGAATAGGAGGGTCACTCTCATAGTCGAGGTTGGTGGGGATAGGTGGAACCCTATGAAGGAGGTTGAATGTCGCAGCACTATCTTGGGTCCAAACTCCAAAAGTTAGATGAGCTTCATCCATAGGGCAGTCAGAAGGGTTTACCTGAGTTTCAGATCTCCTTGGAGGCATGATCTTAAAGATAGAAAATAGAAATTAGAGGAATCCAAGACCTTAGGCTCTATAGCTTGAGATAGAAACACAAGAAAGGGAAACATTTCCTAAAATTTCTTATAGCTCTTCTTTTATAAGTGTGGTGCATTTCACACCTGTAAAAGAGACTCTACTCAACATGGTATTGTGGACACACAATTGACCATGAACCTAGTCTCTGACACCAACTTAACATGACCTAAAACTGAGCTATGTCGTATGGGAACCTCAAGACCACATGAACCAAAGGTCTCTCGATATCCCATCATAATCATCACATTAATCACATGGGTTGGGTGAATCCCAACTATATAATAAGATAGCAAAAAATGTACTATAAGTTATAACTTATACATGTCTAAACATTTCATTAGGCTCATCAGCTAACCAATATACCTAAGTCCAATGTCATCCACAATACCTCTATACAAACCAGAGTTTAGAAATGTATATGTCATTACAAGCCCCCAACAATAGCCAAACCAAGTCAAAAATGACTAAGTCTAAAGATAGGAGACAAAGGATAAATGTCTTTCGAAGAAAGAAAGTTCACCACTCCAAAGTCAATGCACAAACCTCTTTGATCGTATAATCACTGTGTAGGAAGAGAAGAAGATACTCCGGCCCCTATGTCGCGTGGGAACATAGCATCCAAAGATGGTTAGCTATTGGAATGCTAGCATATAACTTAAGGATCAAGATAACATAGCATTATACTTGAACAACAAGCAATATATCATATCCAATCATATTTATAACCTTATCAATATATATAGACATATCATATGCTAATCAAGGGGACGAGATTTATCAATACTTTGGAAACACTCATTCATCATACATACAATGGAAGACTCCAACCTTTCACACTTATAGATTTAACCATTTCTCATTAGGCATAGAAATCTAACCATATTCACATATAATCAAGTAAGGGAATCTAAACACATAAACATCCATTTAAATGAGGGACTCTAACCACTCACACACATTCATATAAGTGAGGGACTCTAACCACCTATACACATTAATTCAAGCAAGGGACTCTAACCACATGCTCATACATTTCTCAAGGGACTTTAACCTCCTGATATATTATATAAGGGACTCTAACCCCAAGCCAATTTATTATTGAGGCACTTTGACCTTATGAGATCTCATTATGCAAGGGACTTTAAGCAAAAGTGATTTCATTAGGCAGGGTTCTTTAACCTCAAACCATCACGAGTATTATTAGTCGACATTGGGACTTTAAACCTTTATCCATGCATCCACATACATTCAATTCCATACATAAGGACTTTAACTCATTTAGCCAATTCATGACCACATGATCCTCATGGGAGTCTTCATTAATCAACCATTTCAATAGGCTAAAACATTAATTCAACTTAACATACAATTCAAACTATGGTCCTCAAGACTCTTACAAGTCATTCATATTCCATTAGCAATTCTATACCATAATTTAGTCCCACACATAATTTATGTTCATTTCTATGTTAGGGATTTTAACCTTTTTTCTTATTTATCAAGTGATTAAGGTCATCAATTTCATGATACATGGCTCACTTTAACTTCATAGTATTATTTATAAAGCACTCATACATCTTGGGCCATTTCCCTAGTTCATAATATCATCATTATATAACTAGTCATTTTCACAAACACCTTGAGTCCTTGGTATATTTGTACCTACTTGATTGTGAAGAGGTTTGGCAATGTTGCCTATGAGTTAGAGTTTCCCTCAAGTATGAACTATATTCACCCAGTTTTCTATGTCTCTATATTACGGATATGTGTGAGTAATCCTTCATTGGTGTTCCCTTGCCGGTTGAGAATGAAAAAATAGCTTCGGTGCAGGTTCTATGGAAGAACCAAAAGTTTAAGAAAGCTACTTGGGAGGCGAAAGAGGACATGAAGTTCAAGTATCTGTATTTGTTCCTATTCTGAAAACTTGGGATGGAGATATCTATTGATCTTCTTGCTTTGATTTTTCATCTTTGATACTCAATGGGTTAAAGTCCTCAATGTGTTTAATTGATTTGTGTATTGTTAGACCATGGGATCAAGCCCCTAATGTTTTGAAATTATGCATGTTTTGTTGTGATGGGTTTAACTCCCTAGTATCTCGAGTTGATTCATGTCTTTGGTAAATGATGGGTACAAGTCCCTAATCCGTGAATTGAGTAAATATCATTGATAAGTTGATAGGCTAAAGTCCCAAAGTTGTGAAATAAGTAAGTGATGATAAGCAAGGGTTTAAGTCCCTAAGCTTTGAAATGAACAAGTGTCTTGATAAATAATGGGTTTGAGTCCCAAAGACGATAACGTGAATGATTGATTGATAATGAGCATGATGTGTGTTATATCCTTGTTGCGTTCTTGTTCTAACTTGTTTGAAGATTATTTTAATGTATGATAATATGTTGGCTTGTGTTTATTGCTTTCCTTAACCCCAATTCAAGGACGAATGATCCAAGTGGCGGAGAAATGAAACACCTAGACTTAGAACCATTGAAAAACTTCTCCATTAGGTGTCTCTGGGGTGGGTACGGCTAGGGACTTGAGTCGTAACCAATGGATACAAGTTGTATACTCCCTCACCTCCCTTCTCATACCATGAGAAACCTAGGAAAGGTATCATTCTATCTTCTATACAAGTGACCCCTTCTTAATTGTACCCTAAGGGTACGAGTCGTACCTAGGTGAGTCATAGTGAGTGAGATCTTGTCTTGGAGTGGGTTGGTTTTGTTATGAGTGGAGGATACGACTAGGGGGTGAGTTGTACCCCTTTGATACAGCTTAAGGGTGCATGGTCATACCCTTAACAGTGTGTGTCACCTAGGATAGGCCTAGGGTACGAGTCAGGGTACCACTCGTACCCTAAGGTACGACTACTTAAGTGAGTCGTACCCCTAGACTGGTTTATTTTCTAACTTTTAACTAAGGGACTTGTGGTTATTTCCCATGACTAAAACCCTAAACCCTCTCACTATATAAGTGTTTGTAGCCTCCCAAACATCCATTTTGATGGATCAAACACCCTAAATACTCTCCCAATCTTGTCTTTGAAGAATTGGAGGCTAAGGTTTCAAGAGTGGTCTTCAAAAGGCAAAGGGGAGTTAATATTCTTGGTGATTCATCTTGTTTAAGGCATTTACCTATTTCCCTTTCTAAATTACTCTAAATCCATGCATTTTACACTTGGATTAGTAAGTGTACATAGTGGTTTTGAAATCAAATGAAAAGGATTTTGTTGCTTAGTGATGACTAATGATGATTCTTGCTTGGACTTATGTTTATACATGTTATTGATGGTTGTTTTCACTTGTGAATGCTCATTGTATATGGTCTAACATGTGGGTCTTGAGTAACCCTAGTCTTGATGGTTTCTACAATGAAATTGGCCTTGGTAAGCTTAGTCCCCGATATGTTGGTAGCTACTTGATTGTGAAGAGGTTTGGCAATGTTGCCTATGAGTTGGAGGTTCCCTTTAGTGTGAACTCCATTCACCCGGTTTTTCATCTCTCTATGTTGTGGAAATGTGTGGGTGATCCTTCATTGGTTTTTTCCCTGAGGAGAGGTCATATTTGCTGGAAATGGGATTGCCACTTCTCTAATTATCCTACGGGCTGCTTGTTTTTCAGACATAAGAGCAGGATTTTCTTGATCTTCTTCTATTTGTAGAATATGTGGGAGAAGGATTGCTTCTCTCCTGCGTTGATGGAAGTGTTGCTTAGGTTTAGGGATGGTTCAACCAACTCCCGATCCTTTGCCAGCTTACTAGTCTGAAAACCTATTTCCTACAAATACAAAACCAAGACCAAATGTAAAGCACCATAGAAATCAAAAAAAGTAAAACTAAAAATAAAACAGTTTCCAAATTACAAGTCCCCGGCAACAACGCTAAAACCTTGACAGTGCTCATGCCTACACGCAAGTGTACGTGGTCTACCAAGTAATAAAGTGGCCTTCAAGAAAGCTGAATATCGATCCCACAGAGACTTTTTCTAACAACTATTATATTATAGTTCACTAATTAGATTAATCTAGTGCAAGCATAACCAAAAGAGAGTTTAAAAGTTGTAAACTAAAATTAAAGTAAACAATGCGTAAAAGAAAATACTTGAGACAATAAATAGAGTAAAACCTAGGGTTAAAGCACTTCAAAAAATCATACTACGCTATTGAACTTCATTTGTTAACTTGTTTATCTTAGTTATTGATTCGTAGGGTTTATCGCATGATCGTGGTCTTCCAACCTTTAATCGTTTACCTAACTTGGACATTACAACTACATCATTGAACGGGGATGTAATAATCCAATTAAGTGCTTAAAACTATCATCCTACATGTGAACCAATCAAGGCTTCTAGGTACATCCCTGTCCAAGATGCTAATTCAAATTCCTTATTTCATAAAAGGATAAGAACCTCACTTTGTTTATCCCATGTTCTATCTTCCTATTCCCCCTCCCGAGATCACAAGGTTGACAATATGTGTATTATAAGGTCAAATACTCATTAAAATAATTGAAACAAGGATAAATAAACAACCAAATATGATAAGCAAATAAAACAAAATCAATTCAAAATGATAGTAATCATGTTCTTGGCATTAACCATGGAAAGGGGGTGTGTAGCCACTCATCGACATAATCATGATCCAAATACTTGAATACATAATCAAAGCAATTAAAAAGCTAAAGTTTAAGAATAAAAACCCTACAAACGAAGTGAATAAGCCCCTCAATTGTTCCAATACGTTCCAAGATGTATTTCAAAGTGTACGGGGCTTATATTTATAGTCAAGGAAATATTGGTCGGGGTGGAATAAAGGGGACGACGCGCCCATTATAGCACCGGACTTAGGGGGTAACATAGGGTCCATTGTACCCCACTTCAAGGGGTGTGATGCGGGATCCATTTCACTGCTATGTGGTAGGTGACGCGGTCATATCGTGGGCTACCACTGGAAGTTTCCTTCGAATTTTTGACTAAGTGTTAAGTGCTCCTCCGTTTATCCATGCCTTGTGGTGTTATTTTGCCTTCAATAAAATCTTGTATCACGTCAAAATATCATCAAAAACACATCATCAAGCATCCTACAACATCAAACACCAAGAATTAGAGTTCAACACAACAAAATGACACGAATGACAAACTAAAAGCTCAATCTAAGCACTAGTCTCAACCACTTTATGCTATAATGTATTGTTGAATCTTGACTCATTTTAGTTGAATGTTGAACACTTTAAACAAGTTGTTCCCAAAATATTTACACATTCAAACCATAGAAACTCATTAAATACGTTAGAATCCATCGAGAACAACTAGAACGACATCTAGCTCAAGCTAGTAATACTAGTTTTCTCGTCTAAACTCTAAGTGATCAAATTGACTCCAAACTTGTTTGAAAACACTTCTAAACATTATAATTACATACTTGAACACTTAAATGCTTATTTATATCATCATTCACTCATTAAGAACACGAATCTTCCTCAAAAAAGGCTACATAAGCTAGGATAACGATACTAAAGTGCATAAATACACCCAACATCACCACCCCACACTTAAAGCCTTGTACGTCCTCGAACAACTCTTTACTCTAAGCATCATAAGTTGAGGAGACTTTAAACTTCTACTACATGCAAGACACTCATGTTAGTACTACAATGACTACACAGAATGCAAGTTTCTAGACTAAGCATATTATATACGCAAGTGAAAGTTCAAGAACCCTACTTCAAAACATCCTAGCCTCAAGAATTGAGTCACCAAGTTGGAAAACTCATACTAATATATCAATAAAAGACATCATACAAATCACCCATATTCATCAAATATGTTCCCTCACAACAAGAGAAGTACCCATACTCACTCATATAACTACAATTCATTACACAACGGGTATACAAATCAAGTTACGCTCACTCTCACAAGGAATTCACAAGTTACACATAATTAACCATAGGCTTGCCCTTAGTGTAGTACTCCACTAATATTAGAATGTTATGGCTTAAGATCAAATAAGTCTTCAAGGGTTGTAATGTAGGCTAAGGGACGAGTAGGAACTATTTTAGCTTAATAGTGACTATCTTCCCTAAGCACTTTAATACATCACTTTATACCTTTAATTCAATTCTAACAACCAAAGCACACCATTTTTTTCTACCCCATTCTTTTGTTTTCACCCCATCTTATTAATCACTTATATATACACTATGGTAGGAGGATTCTATGCACAACTCATTCAATTTGAATAAATTTTTATTCTTTTCATTACTCAACTCACCACCACAACACATATTACTTTTTTGAACACCAATAGCTAACACTTAAGGGTTTCAATTTCACTTTTTCCTTCCCGAATTTCAAACTCCTTACTCAATTAATTTACACTAAAGCGCTTAGGATCTTTTGGATTAAATTAAGGTTTATCAAAGAAGGGAATTAGGCTACACATGAGGCTACCAAAGAAAAATCTAAAGGCTCAATGGGGGTTTAACTAATATTATGCACAAGGGTAGATAAAAAAGAAGTATAAAACAAGGCTATCAAAGAAATGCCTATATCATCTCCTAAACCCACACTCTTTATTTTTCTTTGCACACACACCAGGAAAGTTTTAGTTATCATATACAACAAGGAATATACAATACCTCACACGCACATGGCACATGTTCAACTTTAAGTTGGATCATCATAGACACTCAACCACATAATCACATGAATTTAATATTAAGCCAATAAGTACACGAGTCATAAACATGATCCTCGAAGTCTCAAAAGTAGTCATTCAAACAATCAACATGCTTTTCTCATACAAACTCACTTGCATCATGTAGTCAAACAGAACACCAAGAAGAATATCTCACTTATTCCTAACACAAAAATTTTAAAATTTTAAATTTACCCTAAAAATAGGAATTTCCCTATCCCACACTTAAAAATCTACATTGTCCCCAAAGTATACTTTAAAAGTAGAGATAGACATACTCCTTGGGGCCTCTAGGCCTAGCTAGTAGCATTTTCTTACATCAAGAGGATCTGGGGACCCCACACTTCGTCTTCGCCATGCTTTTTAGCTCAGGTTTTTCGATACTCAGACTTCCTATCAACCCGTGACTCGGCAAAACAAAAAATCCATGAAGTAAAAACTAAAAAACTAAAAATAAAACATACCTACTTAACTTGGGTTACCTCCCAAGAAGCCTCTGATTTAGTGTCGTGGCACGACCCAACTCTACTTAACCAAATTCCTTAATCTTTTTCCTCATTCTTGGAAGCCATCTTCTTATTCGTTTCTAACCTTTTGAGTGTGAACTCTCAAGGTTAAAACTTTCTCAACTATATCCTTTTTAGGATCATCAATCTGCATCATGTTGGGCTTAGGTGGTTGTTGCTTAGGCTGCTCAATAAGGGTGTCCGAAGAGGTATTTTATAGAACAGGCTCCACTACCCCACACTTATACCTTTTAATCACAGTAATCATGCACAAGTATTTGTAATAGGATAGTGTGTTAAGCGGTTTGTACACTTTGAAAATTGCCTCTTCATCTTCTAACCTCATTGTAAGTGTACCCTCTTTTACATCAATCAAAGCTCCTCCCGTCGCTAAGAATAAATGTCCCAAGATGAATGATACTCTTTCATTCACTGAAAAATCTAAAATTATAAAGTCAGAAGGAATAACAAACTTACCAACCTTTATAAGAACATCATTTATTACTCCTTCAGGATGGGCTATGGTCCCGTTTGCCAGCTGCAGTAGCACAAAACTCGGTCTAGGATTTCCCAAGACCAATGTGTTAAAAAATATAGGAGAATCAAGTTTATACTTTCCCCTAAATTACTAAGTGCATGGACCACCTCTTTGTTGCCAATTTGAATGGGTAGAGTAAACTTTCCAGGGTCCTTAAGCTTTTTAGGTATCTTCTAAGTCACCATAAAGCTACACTCTTCAGTGAGTTCTACTGCCTCCACATCCTGCAACTTAACTTTCTTAGCAACCACATCCCTCAAGTACTTAGCGTACTTGGGCACTCCCTGCAAAATATCTAAAAGGGGTAAGTTAATGTGTAGCTCTCTGAACACGTCAAAGAACTTCTTGAATCACGCATCCTTCTTTTCCTTTATATACTTTTGTGGGAAAGGTAGTTGTGGGTCACCTCTTCAGTAACTTTTGTTTTTGAGTACTCAGACTTCCTCGAATTTTCAGCAACTTTGTTATTTATCTGTTTAGGAGATTTCTCTACATCTATCTCCTTAGTTTCCTTTAGAGGTTCTTCATTTAGCTCTTTCCCACTTCTCAAAGTGATTGCCATGACTTATTTAGGCTTTTCAGTATCACTTAGAAACCCACCTTGCGGCCTGGTGTTCTATGTTGCTGCTATCTGACTTACCTGCAACTCCAAGATCTTTGTAACCGTTTGTTGGCTTTTTATTTCTGCTGCCAATTGTGCTTGAGTAGCTAAAATTTGTTTCATTATCTCTTCCAGATTGCTAAGTGGTCGCTAAAACTACTTCTGTTGGGCGTTCCATTGCTGATTTAGTGGCTGAGTCTGCCATATCATATTGTACTTGTTCCCATAGTTAGGCCTCAGAATATTACCCACAAATATCATAGGCTTAGGATTGGAAGCACACATATCTGCTAAATGGCCACTATTTCTATATTCCACACATAAAGTACTTGTCTGCAGGATTACATTCACTACAGCTGCAGGCTGTGTGGCACCCAATTTAATGCTGTTGAGCTGCGTAGTCTACTGATTTGGTAATTCAGCAATTTGAGCAGATATTACGGTAAACTGATCTACCTCCAAAACACATGTAACCTTTTTAGTATCACTTCTTGAGTCTGAATGCCACTCTAGATTTCCTTGTGCAATCCGATTCAATAAAGTATACAGCTCGTCGTACGTCATCACTAAAGTTTGACCACCTGCAGCTGAATCTAGAAAAATCTTTGTGGTATGGTCGAGTGTTTTAACAAAAGTATGAGATAATACCTCATTGGATTGTTGATGGTGCGGACGGTCCCGTAGAAGAGCCTTGAAACATTCCCAAGCATGATAAAAATTTCCATCTAGCTTCTGCTTGAAGCACACAATCTCACTGTGAAGTCTCGCAGTTTTTCCAGACGGGAAAAATTGGATAAGGAATATTCGAGCTAAGTCATCCCATGATGTGATTGAATTTTTTGACTCAACATTCAACCACTTCTTTGCTTCCCCCAACAATAAAAAGGGGAATAGTGTCAACCTCACATAGTCAGTTGACACACCCGTAGGGATGAATGTGTCACTTATCTCTAAAAAGTTTCACAGGTGGACTTGTGGATCTTCATGAGAAAGCCCGATAAATTGTCCGATGCTGATCAGTAGCTGCACCATATTCTGCTTCAGCTTAAAATTACATCCAATAGCTAGTTTTTGAAAAGGGGAGGTCAAATTTGTTGGAAGTGGGATTGCCACTTCTCTAACTATCATGCGGTTTGTTTGTTCTTCAGCCATAAGAGCTGAATTTTCTTGATCTTCTTCTATTTGCGAAATACAAAAAAGAAGGATTGTTTCTATCCTACAATGATGGAAGCCTTGCTCAGATTTAGGGTTTGGTTCAACCAACTCCCGATCCCTTGCCAGCTTACTAGCCTGAAAACATATTTCCTACAAATACAAAACCAAGACTAAGCGTAAAGCACCACAGAAATCTAAAAAAGTAAAACTAAAAATAAAACAGTTGTCAAATTATAAGTCCCCGGCAATGGCGCATAAAAATTGACAGCGGCCAAGTACACATGTAAATGTACATGGTCTACTAAGTAATATAGTGTCCTTCAAGAAAGCCGAATATCAATCCCACAAGACTTGTTCTAACAACTATTATATTCTAGTTCACTAATTAGATTAATCTAGTGCAAGCGTAACCAAAAGAGACTTTGAAAGTTGTAAACTAAAATTAAAGCAAACAATGCGTAAAATAAAAGACTTGAGACAATCAGTAGAGTAAAATCCAAGGTTAAAGAAATTCAAACAATCATAATACACTATTGAACTTCATTCGTTAACTTGTTTTTCTTAGTTTTTGATTCGTAGGGTTTATCGAATGATCATGGTCTCCCAACCTCTAATCATTTACCTAACTTGGACATTACAACTACATCTTTGATCGGGGAAGTAATAATCCAATTAAGTTCTTAAAACTATCATCCTATATGTGAACCAAGCAAGGCTTCTAGGTATATTCTTGTCCTAGATGTTAATTCAAATTCCTTATTTCATAAAAGAATAAGAACCTCACTACGTTTATCCCCACGTTCTATCTTCCTATTCCTCCTCCCGAGATCACAAGGTCAACAATATGTGTATTCTAAGGTTAGATACTCCTTAAAATAATTGATACAAGGATAAAAAAACAACCAAATATGATAAGCAAATCAAACGAAATCAATTCAAAATGATAGTAGTCATGTTCTTGGCTTTAACCCTGGAAATGGGGAATTTAGCCACTCATTGACATAATCATGATCCACATACTTGAATACATAATCACAGCAATTAAAAAGCAAAATTTTAAGAATAAAAATCCTACAAATGAAGTGCAGCATCCACTCAATTGTTCCAAGATGTATTTCAAAGTGTACGGGGCTTATATTTATAGTCGGGCAAAAATTGGCCGGGGTGGAATGAAGGGGGCGACGCTCCCATGATAGCACCGGAGTTAGGGGGTGTCGTAGGCTCCATTGCTCCACTCCAAGGGGTTCGCCTTGGGATCCATTTCACTTCTATGAGGAAGGCGACGCGAGCATATCGCGGTCTACCACTGGAAGTTGCCTTTAAAATTTTGACTAAGTGTTAACTACTCCTCCGTTTATCCATGCCTTGTGGTGTTAGTTTGCCTTCAATACCAGCTTGTATCATGTCAAAATATCTTCAAAACACATCCTCAAGAATACTACAACATCAAACAACAAGAATTAGAGTTCAACACAACAAAATGACAAATTAAAAGCTCAATCTAAGCACTAGTCTCGACCATTTTACGCTATAATGTATTGCTGACTCTTGGCTCATTTTAATTGAATATTGCACACTTTAAATAAGTTGTTCCCAAAATATTTTCACATTCAAACCATATAAACTCATTAAACACATTAGAATCCATCGAGAACAACTAGAACAACATCTAGCTCAAGCTAATAACACTAGTTTTCTCGTCTAAACTCTAAGTGATAAAATTGACTCCGAACTTATTTGGAAATACTCCTAAATATTGTAATTACATACTTGAATACTTAAATTCTTATTTATATCATCATTCACTCATTAAGCACACGAATTATCCTCATAACAAGGCTACATAAGCTAGGATAACAATACTAAATTGCATAAATACACCCAACATCAGTATGAGTGGTACCCTGACTGGTACCCTAGGCCCATCCTAGGTGAAACACACTGTAAAGGGTATGACCATGCACCCTTGATTCGTATCCAAGGGGTATGACTCACCTCCTAGCGTATTCTCTACTCGCAACAAAACCAGTCCACTTCAATCCAAGACCTCACTCCATATGACTCACCTAGGTACGACTCATACACTTAAGGTATGATTAAGGAGGGTTCACTTGTATAGAAGATAGAATTCTACCCTTCCTAGGTTGCTCAGGATACGACAAGAGAGGTGAGAGAGGATACGACTTGTATCTACTGGGTACGACTCAAGTCCTTAGTCGTACCTACCCCAGAGACACCTAATGGAGAGGTTTTTAAATGGTTCTAAGTATAGGTATTTCAATTAATTCAAGCGATATTTGGTGCTCTCGAGGTAGTGGTTGACGTTCAGGCGTCTGAATGTATTCTACTACCTTTCCTATAGACGATGTCCTTACTTTTATTTCAGAGACAGAGTTTCTCTTGTATTTGTACTTCTTATTTATTTCTTTTGGATATGAGTTATGCTAAATACGCTCTTATATTGCTAACATCAGGTTTTGAGAGTTATAGCTATGTTGTTGATTATATTCTTTCCGCACTTATTATCTTATATGGTTCGGCTTCGTTCTAGAAGCCTTAGTATTTCTATCTTTTTTTCTTTTTATTTATAAGTTTGGGTGATAGTCTTATATGTCAAGGTACTCCTCGTCAAGTGTCATCATGACCCTTAATTTTGGGTCATGACAACAAGCTCACCAAAATGATATACAATCAAAGTGATTTGCAATAAGTACCAATTGACACTATTTCATTTGAACTTATATTCTACTTATTATAAATGTTTTGCTCTTTCAATAGAACTTTGCAGAAAGTTGGTTCTCGATTTATTTACTTTTACTTTTAATTTTTTAGTATTTCGTTGTCTCCGTCATGATTAGTGGACATTTTATATCAGCTCTGTAAGATGGATCGAAAGTTGTAAGTGACTAAAGATATTATTTTTCACTGGTTCAATTTGGTTATGGAATATTGAATGTTAGATTATCCATTTTGAATGTTATATTATCTACAACAGAGGCGTTAGGAAGAAGCAAATATGTTTATACAGTTTTAGCATTTCTTGATATTTATTTTTTATATAAGCAAATGTTCATATTCATTAGAGTTTATCAATATTATAATATTTTAGAAGAGAACTGTGGTGAGGTCAGGTTTAGGTGATAAGATGTACATGTACAATGATGATTCAAGTAATATCCCATTTAAATTGAACTTTAGTAGTGACCAAACTCAAGCAAAAATTGTTATATTTGGTGCCATAGATGATCTATTGGCAAAATCGAGAGTGAAGATTGGTGATATTAGGATTGTTATTGCAAATTGTAGTACATTTAATCCAGATGAAAAAAATATTATTTTTTGTTGGTTCAATTTGGTTGTGGAATATTGAATGTTAGATTATCTATTTTGAATGTTGTATTATCTATTTGTATATAACATTTAATTTGTTTCACCCTGCCAATCATGTTTGGACTAAGATGTTCTATTAGCTTTTTTACAGGTCTTACTCTTCAAGTGTTTTTGTTGGCTAGATTTATTAGTACTTTTGAAACTACTTTTGAATGAATTGGCTTTCACCCAAATTACGGCACTTGAACTTTCTTTCATAGGAGGAATGATCACCGAATTATGTTCCACTGAACAAGTCAAATACCACATTTTACTAAACCTATTCTATCCCAAACTAATCTTGGTAACTATTAACTAATGTGCCAATGAAGCAAAGTAAGCTCATGGAAATGCTATACGACCAAAGAGATTTGAGATCTTAAAGTGGAGCTTCCATGTTTGATAGGTATGGGTTTTCAAGAAGCAAAAGTTTGTCAAGGTATTAAAGTTTTGGTTGCCTCTAACTGTACATACTATTTCTTATCTATCTCTTCTCATTTTTATGTTTATGTCTATGAATTGATTTATTATATCAAACTCTTCCTTTATTGGTTTCACCATCTTATTTTTTTCTTTATTTGATTTATTTTAAGCAGTTTAAAAAATTTTCATTTGATGTCGATAACCTCATCAATCCACCTCTATTTCTTAGCTTCTATTGCCCTTGATCATTTTAAGATATTTTCAGAGGCTAATTTTTCATGTATATATACCCATGACTTAGAGGTTCTAAAGTTTCTAGTGCAGTATTTCAGTGTTTTTGATTTGGACTTCAAATAATACATGAAAACTGATTGTGTTCTCAACTATGTAACTATATAATTTTATTAGTACCTTAATATATTTTTATTGAATTTAGAGAATTTAGGAGGGAGAGCAGAAAAGAGGTTTCTTTTTTGCAGCCGTAAAACTATTGACTATATTTGTATTGTGTTACACATATGATGAAAATGAATGGCTATTAAAGTCAAAAAATTCAAGCCATTAAAAATAATAACAAAGGATCTTGGTGATTTATTTTTGAGCGGCTTTACAAAAAAAAAAATTGAAGATTTTCTAACTCTTATGTAGCATTTAAAACATTCGGTGTACTTAAAATATAGAAGTCGGACCATGATTTTTGTTTATCAATTTTGAATCAATTTTTTTTTATTCATTGAGCCCTTGATATATCTTTTATGCACGCTAAATAATTTTTTCATTAGAAAAAGAGATAAGCATTCACTATCACCCCTCTCCCTCTGAATTATGGCCAAAGCTGCTACGACATACTCCAACTTTACAGAGGTCTTATTACCCCTGAACTCAATTTTAGCATATTTTGGTCACCTTTTTGTGCTGACATGACACTTTTATCATATAAAAATAAGGTTCAAGTCAAAGGTGTCATGTCAGCTAAAAAAGTGTCACATCAACTAAAAAGATTGACAAAAATATACTAAAATTTAATTTGGAGTGTAATAGGACCCTTGTAAAGTTAGATTGTGTCGTAGTTCAGGGGTACTAGATGTTTTACTCTTAAAAATATAAAACTGTATCAAAAGTCACTCGATTATGAGTGTCTTACTTACAAAGTCACTTAAGCTATTTAATTAATTTTTTCCATTAAAATTTGCTAACATGAAATTTTTATTTAAAATAAAAATTTTCAGAAATAAAAAAATCATTTAAAAAATCAATTTAATGACCCCCACCCCCCATCCCCCACCCCCACCCCAATCTAAAATTCATTTAATTAATTTAAAAAATATCTCTTTATTTCTTAGAATTTTAATTTTACTACTATTTTTTATAATTTTCTTGTCCAATAATTACTTTATAATATAAAGTATATATAATCATACAAATCATCAATTAATATTCTAAAATCGGAATCATTTAATTGTACAAGTTTTGCTTCTAATTTTACCTCATTTTAGTGTATATATATTACTAGTTTAGGTGTACGCGCCTTGCGCGTGTACCTCACTTTAATGAGTTCAAATATTACATTAAATAGGATATTTGTTTGAATAATAAAGATAAATATAATAATTAAATTTAATATCTTTTGAGTATTTAAAAATGGAGAATTTATTTATTAAACCTAATCTTTACCAAAAATATTTTTAAAAGTCGATCGACATTCATCTACCATCTGTGAATTGCAACAAACAATACAATGATAGAGACATCAAAATAATATAATTAAATCTAATCCTTACACACAAAAATTTTCTCAAAGTCGTCTGAACTCATCTACCAGCTGTAAACAATAACAAAATAATACTATAATAGAGATATCAAAATAATACAACTAAACCTAACTTTTATATAAAAAAATTCCTCAAAGCCAACAAACATTCACCAATCTAGACATGTAATCGAATTAAGTTATATGAGCATAAATTATATTCTCCCAATAGGCAAACCAATTTGTTCTCTGGTTTAACGTACATCTCAATATTTATAGAAGTATTTCCTTAATAGAGTCCCATTTTAGGAGTATTTTTCTAATTGAATAGTAGAAAGGAAAATATTAATTAATTCTCCTACCACATATTTTAGGAGTTTCATATATTTTAGAAAGTCTAGTAGAAAGAAAAATATTAATTAATTCTCCTACCATATATTTTAGGAGTCCCATATATTTTAGAAAGTCTAATTAATATAATAAAAAATAATTAAATAATAAATGAAAAAAATAGTGAAAAAATAGTTTTTTCTAAAGAAGAGTCTTTTAATGAAGTGTAAAAAGTTCAAATCACTATTTTAGGGTCTTCACACTTTTAATATATTATAAATTATAGATAATGTTACTAATTTTTAATAACATTTGCTAATGTTTTATATCACATCATTTTAGTTTAAAATCTATAACGTTCCCTTTTGTCAACTTATTAGGAATAAAATTCATTGTATTTATTTGATGCATCTGTATATTATACAAGTGGTAATACAAAAAATGCATTATGATTGAAAAATCAATTCCATAAATAAGTATCACATTGAAAGTTAATTAAATCTAATAAGCTAAATTAATATGATTCTGAAAATCTTAAAAATTAGTATTAACATTATAAGTGAATTGATATAAACTATTTATGATATTTTAAATTTCAGCTGGTTATAAAGTAAACATGAGAATATGTAATAATATGGCTCAAATGATTTTTTAGTTTTTTTAGAATTTTGATTTTAAATAAAATCTCATGTTAGCAAATTTTAATTAATAGTTAATTAATTAACGGAAAAGGGTTTAATATACCCTTCAACTATTGAAAATGGTACACAAATACCCTCATTCCACCTTTAGGCTCAAAAATACCCTTCCATCCATCTATTTGACTCAAAAATACCCTTAATGTATTAGAAATGACTCAAAAATACCCTTCTTCCTCTATTGGTTTGAAAATACCCCCCCCCCCCCATCCACCTATTTGGATTAAAAATGCCCTTAACATTAAATTTAAGTCCAAAAATGTCTCCTTCTTTTAACAAATTCTGATGTGAAATATAATTTTATTTAAATTAAATACATGACATTATTTTTATTGGTCCACATGTAATTAGACTCAAATTCATTCACAATTTAATGGTCCTTTTTCACTAATTTTTTTAGTTATATATAAAAATTTAAAAAGAATTAATTAATGTTTAAGTGCAAAATTAGAAAAGAATTGCTTAAATAGGATAATTAGCAAAGGGCAAATACTCTCATAGTTAATGATTATCTATGTGTGCTCAAATATTAGAAAACATATTTTAGGTAAAATTTTGAAGACTTTTAGTTCTTTTTAAGTTTTGAACTTTTTATATAACAAAAAAACTTGAAAGTAATTTAAGTCTTTATTTAATATAGGTAAGAATGCATAATATTTTACACTTCTATCCTTCTCCAACATGAAACCATAAAAATAGTAATAATAAAAAAAAAATAGTAATGATATATATATATATATATATATATATATATATATATATATATATATATATTAAAATGTAATTAAAAAAAGACCCCTACGTGAAACCAAAAAAAAAAAAATAATAACTTTTTTTTAAAAAAAAATCTCCCTTAGAAGACTTTACAATAGATTAAATCATTTAATCTTTTTCCTTATATATATTAAAATGTAATTAAAAAAAACACCCCTTCATGAAACCAAAAATAAAAAATAATAACTTTTTTTAAAAAAACATTCTCCCTTAGAAGACTTTACAAGAGATAAAATCATTTAATCTTTTTCTTTTAATTTTTATTTTATTAAATAAATATATAGAATGGAATTAAGAGTCCTATATATAAATATGAAACCCGAAACATATAGGAAAATTAAGAGTCCTAAAATATATGGAAGGAAATTAAGAGTCCTAAAATAGAAAAAATATATTTCTTGAAAAAATAAAAATTACCATAAATATAGCTATTATGATGTACCATAAATTACTTGATAACTTGGTACCAACCTAAAACTAAAAAAAAAAAAAATTAAAAAGAAAAAACACCCCTGACGTAAAACCCACAAAAACTAATAGTAAAAAATTATAATTAAAAAAACTCAGAAATAATATAATAATAAAAAGTTGTAATTAAAAAAATTCCAAAATAATATAATAATAGAATAAATTGTAACTTAAAAAAACCCACCACTACGTGAAACCAAAAAAATAATATACTAATTAATGCATATCTATTCCACCAAAAAATATATAATATCATAATTAAAAAATTATAATTACAAAAAAAATTACCCCTACGTGAAACCAAAAAAAATAATATAATATAAAGAAGGAGATATTTTTGGACTTAAATTTAATGTTAAGGGCATTTTTGATCCAAATAAGTGGATGGAGGGGTATTTTTGAACCAATAGAGGAAGAAGGACATTTTTTAGCCATTTCTAATACATTAAGGGTATTTTTGAGCCAAATAGATGGATGGAATGATATTTTTGAGCCTAAAGGTGGAAGAAGGATATTTGTGTACCATTTTCAATAGTTGAAGGGTATATTAGACCCTTTTCCGATCAATTAAATTGGTTGAGTGACTTTGTAAGTAAAATATTTATAGTTAAGTGACTTTTGAAATAAAAATTAAAGTTGGGTGACTTTCTAAGAGAAGAATCCTAAGTTGAGTGACTTTTGAAGTAAGAAACAAAGTTGAGTGATTTTCTGAGAGAAAAATCATAAGTTGATTGACCATTTGAGTTATTAACTCCAAAATGGTTCAAGTTCGTTTTAATCATATTTAAAATAATATTTCATTCATTGATCAAAATCAAGTGCAGCAAATTCTCGCTCATAAGGCTAAACACGTTCAAACACATATGTTATCACTAGTTTAGAATACGCGCCCCTCACTTCAATGAATTCAATTTTATAAAATCACTTCGATATTATATAATAAAAAAAAACATGCCCTAGCCATTCTAGTAGATTTTTCCTTTAAGCGCATCTGATATCAGTAAATAATAATAATAATAATAATAATAATAATAATAATAATTATTATTATTAAAAAAAGATAATCCAAAAAATATTTAATCAATATTACAAAAATTCAACAAAGATTCTTCATAGTTTGCTAATATTTCAATTTTATTCGAATAAATTAACCACTAATATATATATGTATATATGTAGTTAGTCACACACACATATATATATATTGAATTCACATTTGTTGTATTTTGTAATTTGCTATCCTTGTTTAATAAAGAGTAAATAATAAATATAAATTAAATTTATACTAACAACGTGGCAAAAAATAGGTTATGTATTGTACTTTACATGTCCTATATACCTAGTTATTTACATTAGAAAAATTGTTTAATGTAAGATACCACATGATTATGCTGTTCTCGATCTTATTCTAATTCAATTAAGGTACCGATAGATACTACAATGTTAACTAATATGGATATTATAAATAATAAAAATTGGAACTTAAAATAAGCTTTTGCTAAGTTTTCGATCCATCTAGGTTTTATAAAAAAGAACATGACTTTTTGATTTATAAAGAAAACTTTTCCTTAAAAAAGAACGTTTGTTCTAAAAAAGAAATTACTTGTTGTTGGTTTTTATGTTTTATAAGAAAAAGTTTACATAAAATATTTTTCTTTACCATATATGATAGGACTTCTTAATTTTATATATTATAATAAAATATTACAATAAATGAAAAAATAGTAAAAAGATAATTTTTTCTAAAGCATGAACTTTTAATGAAGGACAAAAAGTTCAAATCACTTTTTAAATAGTTTTCACACTTTTAATATATTATAGATTATAGATATAGATATAGATTATAGATATAGATATAGATATAGATATAGATATAGAATGAAAGTACTAAGGCTCAATGTGAGTTTGTTCCAATAGAAATACATGGAAGACAAATATACTTTAAAAAAAGATTTTCAAAAAGACATACCTCAAGACCTATTGAAAATTCTCTAAATGTGTTTAACCACGTTTAACAATTATTATGTCAAAGATTTCCCAAAAATTCTCAACACTTGTACTATGAGTCAGGTCCTCTCGTGATGTCCCAAGACCCATGGCAACCTTTTCCCTCCCTTATATTATATATTTAATATTTCTATTGATTTTTCAGTATAGAAAACATTTTTGTAAAAGCAAATACAATGACTTTAATTTTTTCTTAGTTATCATTGATTTCATCATGTTGTGTGTTATTAATCGGACAGAATATAAAGCAAACCACAAACAAAAAGTAAAGGCAAGAACACACAGATTTACGTGGAAATCCTTGCGAGAAAAAGCACGGGTAGAGGCAAAGGAATTTCACTATAAAAAGAGAGGAGTACAATGTGGAGCACGACGTAATTTCTGAATGTTCAAAACCGACCCACTAATTGCACTTATATAGTATGTGCATACAAATAAATCCTAGGCCCAAAAACATAAAGGTCCAATCCCAACGCTACCACCACAGACTCCATTGAAAATCACAAACATAGCTCGCACCGCGAAATTTTTAGGGCCGAACCAACAAAATTCGGGTCACAACTCTAACATTGTGTATGAACGCGTTGAACGCCAGTGCGGAAGTTCTCCACCTGTTTGCAACTTGAGTCTCTCTGGTGGACGTATTGACTTCATTGTTCATAGAATTATTTGGGAAGGGGTTTGGTATTGATGTTAGTCTGATCAGTGCTTCCAGTGCCAACCATTAAGTTGATTAGTCTCTTAGCTTCAAAAAAATAATGTTTGTCAATATTAGTTTAGTAGGACCAAAATAATACCACAATTATTCTTAGCTTCACGATGTGTGTGAAACTATTTACCTCAAAAGGGTACAATTTAATTTATATGCAAGGTTTAAAAGATACATGGACTGACTTGATTGAGATAGCTAAATATGTAAATGAATAAAGTTGTAAACTAGAGTGGAGTTAAAAGCAAAATGATCGAAATAAAGAGTATTGAGTAAATATAGCCTATGTTGTGCCTGATTTACGTGATATCTTTGATAGAGATACGCCTGATTAATGTTAGAGTTTTTGCCCTAAGTTTCTTACCAAAATTGAGTTTTAATTTTCTATTGATAGAAAACAAAAGTAGTACTATAATTACTTTAATTTTTTCCTAAAAAAAATATATAATTCTTTTTCATATTTGACTAACCTCTTACTTAGAAGAAAGGTTTTGTACATCTATAAATAGAAGAACTCTCTTCTCATACCGTAACACAGTAGCATCCTCAATGTAATCTTTAAAGAATCTTTGTTTAGGGGGAGATTTCTCCCAATAGGTTTTAGGATTTTTCAATTTTATTTTTAATATGTAGACAGTTTGGCCAAAACATATCAATAATATGTCTATTTAGTATTGTTTTATTTGTCATCTGAATTATCATCGTGTTGGTTTGCAAACTATAAGCTTCCGCATGACACCCTCTCAATTTTGAACCCAACAAGTGGTATCAGAGCCAATGGTTCAAAGATCAGATGATTCGATTAAGGATAGTTTAAGATCAAAGTTGCAATAAATTTGATGATAATGAAGATATATGTCCAAAAACTACATGTGGAGACGATTGTCAATCATATTTTCAACAGTCCTGTTGTTACATATTTAAAAATAAAGCTCACTTTTAACCCTACAAAGGGCTCATATATTGTTTAACCCGAAAGGACTCATATATTTTTAACCTAAAAGCTCCATTTTTAAGCATGCCAAGCAGCAGTGAGGAAGACTATGTGAAGAACCAAAAGTATGAATATGACATGAAGAAGGCGGATCAAGTTTTGTCAAGAAAATCAAGCCAAAAAGGGGAGATTTGTTAGGGTTTTTGCCCCAATTTTCTTACCAAAATTGAGTTTTAGTTTTCTATTGATGGAAAATAAAAGTAGTACCATAATTACTTTTATTTTTTCTTAAAAGAAAAATATAATTCTTTTCCACATTTGACTAACCTCTTTCTTAGAAGAAATGTTTTGTACATATATAAATAGAAGAACCTCTTTCTCATACCATAACACAGTAACATCCACAATGTAGTCTTTAAAGAGTCCTTATTTAGGGGGATATTTCTCCCAATAGGTTTTAGGTTTTTCAATTTTATTTTAAATATGTAGGTCGTTTGGCCAAAACATATCAATAATATGTCTATTTAGTATTATTTTATTTGTCATTTGAATTATCATCGTGTTGGTTTGCAAACTATAAGCTTCCGCATGACGCCCTCTCGATTTCGAACCCAACAATTAAAACATAGGGAAATGACAGAAACGACACTTCAAATTAAATTATTTCCATGAAAATGGCCATGGAATTTAAATTCTACTTTCTAGCCTTTTCAATTTACTGGCTTGTTCTATACCGTTTCTACACACCTTCTATACAATTTCTATACATATCTTATACATATAAATATTCTATACGAAAATTATACAGTTTTGATACACAATTTATACAATATCTATAGATTTTTTTTTTACACATTTTATACAACAATTATATATAATTTTCATACACTTTCTACATATAGTTTATATATATTTTATACATATATATATATTTGATAGAACTATACAATTTCTATACATGTTTGTTATATAGATACATACTCTATTTAACAATTATATCATTTTTATATAATTTAATTATTATTTCTAAACAATTAAAAAAAATAGAATATTTGATCAGTGAAAAAATTTATAACAAAAAAAATTGAAATATTTTTAAAAAGGCCGAATTGCCCAAGTTGAATACTGTAGCAGTATTGTATATAGACTGTATCAGTATTGTATATAGATTGTATCAGTATTGTATATGGATTGTGTATGGACTACATAGGCCAAAATGACCAAAATTAGGAAATGACTATAAAGCGAAAATAGTATATCCGACGACCACTTTTTGGAAAGTTTTCAAACTTGGGGTATTTGTTTTAAAAAGTGCTATAGAGTGTCCTTTTAAGGAAAAAGGACACTCTATAACACTTTTTAAAATAAATAGCCCAAGTTTAAAAACTTTTCAAAAAGTGGCCAGTTGGATATACTATTTTCGCTTTATAGCTATTTCCTAATTTGGGTCATTTTGGCATACGTAGTTCATATACAGTCCATATACAATACTGATACAGTCTATATATAATGCTAATACAATAATCAACTTGGGCAATTCGGCCCTTTTAAAAATATTTTAATTTTTTTTGTTATAAATTTTTTAACTAATCAAATATTCTGCTTTTTTTTATTATTTAGAAATTATAATTAAATCATATAAAAATGATATAATTGTTAAATAGAATATGTATCTATATAAGATATATGTATAGAAATTGTATAGTTCTATCAAATATGTATATGTATAAAATATATATAAAAAATATATAGAAAGTGTATGAAAATTATATAATTGTTGAATAAAACGTGTAAAAAAAATAAATTTACAGTTATTGTATAAATTGTGTATCAAAACTGTATAATTTTCGTATAGAATATTTATATGTATAGAAACTGCATAGAAGGTGTGTAGAAATGATATATAACAAGCCAGTAAATTGAAATAGCTAGAAAGTGGAATTTAAATTCCATGGCTATTTTCATGGAAATAGTTTGATTTGAAGTGTCGGTTTTATCTTTTCCCCTAAAACATAACGAACACTCAAAGATGATGCACAAATGACGATATTGCTAGAGGAAAATTTAAGTATGTTGTAATAGAATTTGATTGTTTACAATGTGATAGCGCTATGACCTTTATAGGAGTGAATTCTTATGATATGATAATCACAATTATACCCTCATAATTACTTATTAATATTATTTAAAAGGCATTTAAGAAAAAGTAACTTCCTATGTTGCTTCTCTAGCAGTTTCATAATGGTTAGTGCCTCTTGACTGTCACGATCCAAACTTAGTCACAAGTCACATGACGGAACTTATCAAACCCTCCGGACAAATAAGTCTGACCCAACTCAAAATCACAATTATGGAAATATAAAAGCAGAAGAAGAGAGAATGAACTATATATATATATATATAAAGACATATATATATATAAAGACGACACAATCTTTCAATATACATCTCAGGTCTGATTATCACTAGTAAAAAGCCTCTAATATAGAAATATATTGAATAGACTGAGGTTTCTTAAATGCAAAAGTAGGCACAAGATAAATAAAGAGATATTAGGATAAGGTTGAAGTCCATTAGCCACTACTTCAATCTCCGCAATACCAATACTAGAAGTAACCAATCTACAAGTTGCTACTCGAACCAATACCTGCATGGGGTACAAAAACAAGAAAAAGAAAATAAAAGCAAGGGTGAATATGAAACCACATGTGCTCAGCAAGCATCGTCGATAATTGATCCTAATCCAAAGCGATAGCGAGAACCACCATCACAACTACCCAAGGTTTCTCCCAATCAATCTATATCACACAATTACATCTTTTCAACCTATCAGGGTAGCCTAACACAATGGTTAACAGATTCACCAAAAATAGGATAGACACACTAACCTAGGTGCATCAACACTATTCATTTCATGATTAATCCATAAGAGAAGTTATTTATGAAAAAGACTCACTAATAAGATACATCAGGCTTAATCAATTTTAATCAACCAAGTAATATAGGATTAAAATAGTGAGGGTGCACATATATATGAGTATCTCGTACTACAAATACGGCTACGTACCTAACTTTTTAATCAAGCCTCAGTTATACCCCACGTCTCATAATATTCCAACCTCTAAATCAGTATATGATGATATACGATAATGTAATAAAGTGAAATGAATGCTCAAACACAATATTACAAACAAGGTCCTAGCACAGAATATAGTACAAGAGTAAATACTAATACAATATCAAACCATACCAAGGATGATAATGAAATACAAATGATGCAATACAATATAGTTACGATGATGGGATGGAGATGAATGGTGGAATTCATCACATGACTTTCTGTATACACCCAGTATCACGACCCGATTTTTTAAGTCATGATGAAGCCTACCCCATCCCACCAGTAGGCAAGCTAAAGCATAGCTCAAAATAATAGGTAACTGGCTTGACACGATCCGACTTCGGGCCTTGTCGTAATGGGCATCCCAAGTCCAACCAGGATCGGGAACCATCCTCTGTTACCCAACCCTACCACCTATATCCATCCTTAGATGGGATGAATTTTTAGCATATAACAAGATAGCGTAAATGCTCGCATTAAGACTCTAGGATAGGGTCACAACCGTGACCGACCCAACCGAGTCCACCCATACCAAATCAACCATCCAACCATACCAAGTCAAACCAAAGACAATAGATCAGACCATAACCATAGAAAATACCGAAATATAATATAATCAATCCCAAAATATAATATGACGGAACAGTGAGAAATCATGTCTGATGATCTCAGCCTTCCAACTTATTCCAATGCCAAGGACGACACCAATACCGATCCCGCCCATACCAACCCCTAGAAGTACCACATAGCCTCTATCCAAAAGAGTAAATAAATCTGGTTGGGACATACCCCAACCATGGACAAAACCAATATCCAAAATAAAGTCAAAACGTCTAACAATATCCATAACATAAAATGATGCCTTCCGAAAGAATGAAAGCTCACCACTTCAATCCAAATATTATCCCCAAGTCAATCACTATGTAGGAGGAGTCAAACAACCAATTTATAGGTGGGTATACAACCACCAGTAGACGGGTTAACGAGTGATCGCTAGCATGAATCTCAGAATAAGGATAAAAGAATGCCAGTTATAAAACCAAGTAAAACCATCCAATACAACCAACCATACATATATATATAACCATGCCAGGAAAGGGGATCGGGTTTAGCGTTCCTTTAAAACCTTTACCTGGGCTGTGTAGCTTGGCCGCCCTAAACCACTCACGGGGTATACGGGTTCAGCTCCCCCTGCTAAAAGGGCCTCAGTGAGTGTAGTCGTACGATCAGAGAAGTATCCCATGGGATAACAAGTACATCCCCCGCTAGTGTGACATTTTCATATAGTCCACTAAGACTAATCCTCATATTGGTAAATACAAGTTTCCAGTTTTGGTCCCCCTGGGACCACCACCTTCTTCGTCTTTGCTATACACCTGGCGATTAATGCCCAATTAAAACCAGTTTTCAAATAACCAAACCATTATACATTTATTAACCACGACCATTGATATTAGTATCGTCATACCAACCCTTACTTGCAAGTATCATCCATAACCAACCATATTTAGGTTTAAGGGGACTTTCAAGTTCCCTTTGATATACCATATTAAATCACTTGGGAGACTTCCATATTCCCCACAAGCATAACCATTTAGCCTTTAGCCTTTGCAAACCATTTAAACTATTTAAACCATTTAAAGCTTTATTACATAAGCCAAAAAACAAGAAATAGTTCCATTAAAAGAAGTCAATGCAATGAATATACCTTTATAAGCATTTTATCAAACACATTGGGGGCATAATATAACCAAAACCAATTCCAAAGACCATTAAACCACTACCATGCAATCCAATTGTCCAAAACCGCCATTAGTGCATATAAAAGCATAATTAAAACCATAGGAAATCATAACCAAGCATTTAATATCAAAACCCCCAAATAATAGTTGAAAACCATAATCATGAAATAGTAAAACCATGAAATCAATCATATAAACCATTCCTTTAGTTGAAATTACAATGAGGGAAGAGAATCATTCCTTAAACCAAGAAGATAATGTAAGAAAATTACCAAAACAAGCCCCAAAGCAATCCTTTAGTTGATACCCTAACTCTCTTTCCCTAAAAGCTCTTGAGAGAATTATGGAATGTTTTGGAATAGTTTCTAAGTGTTAATGAATAGAATAATAGGTTAAATAACCTCCTAAGTGTATTAGGAGTCGTGGGTTCTAATTAGGGTAAGTAGGGAAATATCCAAAATACCCCCACTTAAGTTGCACAAAATTTCATCACAGGGATACGATTGACCCATACGAGTCGTACCCTCCCAATACGATCGGTACCCACCACTCGTATCCAAGCCTTACACTTGGATTAGACATTGTATAGTGTATGGCTCATCCAACCAAGTCGTTACCACAGCATACGATCCGTACCCATGACCCGTATCCCTGGCAGAATGAAATACTAAGAGGATCAAACACTACTCACCATATGAGTTCCTGATATCACTTGTACCAATCCCTACAACTCATACCCCTAAGTTGTACCCATTCTAGTGACCAAAACCATCCCACTAACTAACACTAGTCAGCATACGAGAGGATCATACCACTCGTATCCGAATATACGGCTCGTACCTATGAGTAGTATTGGTTCCGGAGAACAGAAATTCTAGGAAATTTTCTAAGGGTCCAAACCTAGGATGTTTTAGTCTCCCCCACTAGGAACATTTATCCCCGAATGATGGACAATGTAGGGGTAACCACACAAAGAGTCATTTGCATTATCAAACATCCTTTTAAAAGAGTTTAAAAATCAAGAGACAAAGATGTTAGTCTTTTCTTTAACAAACTCAGAAAATAAAAAATGTGTTAAAGACACATACCTTCTGCACGAATCCCAGGAGCAAAAAAAAATGCGGATACTTGGACGTAATATCCTTTTCCACTTCCCAAGTAGCTTCTTCCACCTTATGATTCCTCTATAGAACCTTAACTAAAGCCACATCCTTACTCCGCAACCGATGAACTTACCTATCTAATATCTCAACCAGGACCTCTTCATAAGATAGAGAATCCAAAATACCCAATCTTTCCAAAGGAATAATCGAATAAGGATCACTATGGCACTTCCTCAACATAGAAACATGAAAGACCAGATGAACCAAACTTAAGCTAAATGGCAACTCTAACTCATAAGAAATATTTCCTGCCTTTCGCAAAATCTCATAAGGGCCAATAAATCAAGGACTGAGTTTTCCCTTTTTGCCAAACCGCACCACTCCCTTCATGGGAGATACCTTGAGGAACACCCTATCCCCAACTTCAAACTACAAGTATCTACGCCTAACATCTGAATAGGACTTTTTGCGACTTTGGGCAGCTTTAAGCCTTTCCCGAATCACCTTGACCTTCTCTATTGCTTGATAAACCAAATCCAGCACAAATATGTCCGCCTCACCAAGTTCAAACCAACCAATAGGAGATCTACTCCTCCTACCATACAATGTCTCTAAAAAAGCCATAATACTTAAATGATAGCTATTGTTGTAACAAAACTCCACCAAAGGTAGATGCTCAACCCAATTGCCACCATAATCAATTACGCAAGATCGAAACATATCTTTTAATGTCTGAATAGTTCTCTCCGCTTGCTCATCTGACTGTGGATGAAAAGCAGTACTTATACAAACCTTAGTCCCTAACCTTTTCTTGAAATACCGCCAGAAGTGAGACATAAAATGCGTACCACGATCAGAAATAATCAAAACAGGCACCCCATGCAGCTTCACAATCTTCTGAAGATACAACTTTGCATAATCCTCCGTCTAAAAAGAAGTCTGCACTGGCAAGAAGTGAGCAGACTTAGTCACCCATATATGATGACCCAAATCAAATCATTTTGACTCCGAGATCGAGGAAAACCGGTAACAAAGTCCATATAGATCACTTCCCACTTCCATTCGAGAAAATTAGTTTCTTGATACAACCCTCCCGGCCTCATGTTCCTAATCTCTCTTCATACCATTTCACCAATAGATCTTCTTGAGATAATGATACATCTTTGTCGAGCCGGAATAAACAACATAGTGCGACTCATGCACTGTAGCCAAAATCCGTTGCCGCAAACCGTCAACATTAGGAATACACAACCTCTCTTGGTATCATAAATTACCATCACCACCGATCTCAAACACCACTACCTTTTGACCACCAACGTCACTCTTGATTTTCATCAAGACAGGATCCAGCATTTGCTTCTCCTTAATCTCCGCACCAAAAGATGATCGAACCACTTCTTGCACCATCACACTACCATTCTTGTAGTCCAAAAGAAGAACCCCAAGATTAGCTAAGTAGTGAATATTCTTCACCAATTCTCACCTTCCCTCCTTTACATAAACTAAACTCCTCATGGATAACCTGCTAAGAGCATCAACAACCACATTAGCCTTACCTGGGTGGTAGTGAAGACTCATATCATAATCCTTGAGAAGCTCAAGCATATCCTCTGCCTGAGATTAAGCTCTTTCTGAGTGAACACGTACTGAAGACTCTTGTGATCAGAAAAGATATCCACGTGAACACCATACAAATAATGCTGCCATATTTTTAAAGCAAACACAACCAACAACTCTAAATCATGAGTAGGATAATTCCTCTCATGTACCTTCAACTACTTGGAAGCATAGGCAATCACCTTCCCATGATGCATCAACACGTAACCAAGACCTACCCGAGATGCATCACAATAAACCACGAACCTATCATTGCCCTTGACAAAGTCAGAATTAGAGACAAAGTCAACTTATCCTTCAACTTCTCAAAACTCCCTTCATAAGCATCTGACCAAGAAAACTTAACCTTCTTCTGAGTCAACTTAGTCAAAGGAGCAGTTATCAAAGAAAAGCTTTCCACAAACCGCCTATAATACCCAGCTAAACCCGAAAAGCTCCAAATATTGGATGAAGTCGTGGGCCTAGTCCACCTCTTCACCACAACAACCTTCTGCGGATCCACCATGATCCCTTCACTAGAAATTATATGACCCAAGAAAGTCACAACGGTCAACCAAAACTCATACTTAGAGAACTTGGCATAGAACTGTCATTCCTTTATGGTCTACAACACAATATAGAGGTGATTAGCATGATCCACCTTATTCTTTGAATAAACCAGAATGTTATCCATAAACACAATGATGAAGAGATCTAAATATTACCTGAACACCTTGTTCATTAAGTCCATAAATGTTGTAGGAGCATTGGTCAACCCAAATGACATCACCAAGAACTCAAAATACCCATACCGAGTATGAAAAGACGTCTTAGGGATATCTGCCTCCCTAATCTTAAGCTGATGGTACCCAAACCAAAGATCTATCTGAGAGAAGAACTTAGCACCTTACAACTGGTCAAACAAGTCATCTATCCTCGGGAAAGGATACTTGTTCTTGACTGTCACCTTATTCAACTGTTTGTACTCAATGCACGTCCGAAGGAAACCATCCTTCTTGTGCACAAACAACATCGGTGCACCCCATGGAGAAATACTAGGACGAATAACCCCTTGTCCAGAAGATCCTTAAGTTGCTTCTTAAGTTTCCTTAACTCAGCCGGAGCCATTCTATATGGAGGAATAAAAATTGGATGCGTGTCCGGACAAATCAATACCAAACTCTATTTCCTTATTTGGAGGAACACCAGGAAGATCAACCAGGAAGATCATCCGGAAATACCTTTGGAAACTCATTAACCACAAGGACCAAAGACACAAAAGGACCTTTCGAGTTAGAATCTTTAACCCAGACCAAGTGATAAAGACAACCCTTGGAGATTAACCTCTGAACTCTAAAATAAGAAATAAACCTCCCCTTAGAAGCTAAATAAACACCCTCTCATTCTATAACCGACTCACCAGGGAACCTAAACATAACCCTATAGATTCGACAATCCAAAGATTCATAACAAGAATACGACCAATCCATACGCAAAATTACATTAAAATCTACCATATCCAACTCAAATAGATCCACCAAGGTCTGTTTGCCACCAACAGATACCACACCCCCCCTATAGACTCTTTTAGCAATAATCGAGTCACCTACTGGTATAGAAATAGAAAAAGGATCCAAAATAACTTTCGAATCGAAACCAAAAGATATAGCCGTATATGGAATCACATAAGAAAGAGTGAACACCAGATCAAGCTAATAATATACATCGCGAAAGAAAAGTTGTAACGTACCAGTAACGACATCAAGTGATGCCTCGTATTCCTGTAGGGACACTAAAACATATAACCTATTTCGACCAACATTAGATCAAGAGAAGTAACAAAAGCAGATGCCATACCACCAGGTGCAGGAGCAGAAGATGAAGCCACAAGAATCTTATTCGCCCCCGTAGAAATCTTATTGACCGGACAATTCCTGACCCTATGGCATGCCTGGCCATACTTGAAGCATTTGTCCCTTTTTTCATCTCAATAACCCAAATGAGGACAACTACAGAATCGACAAAGAGGACATAAAGAAACTGACTGACATCCGCTCGCCTGAGATTGGGCAACCTATGCCTGAGAATCATCACCACTTTAATGACGCATGACTCCTGACTGGTAAGAAGCACTAGCATAAAATGATCCAGAACTCCCCCACTTCTTTTTCTACCACTTGCCACTATCTCTACCACCCTAAGACTGAGCACCCCCCTGATAAAAAAACCTACTTATTTTTCCCTGCCTATCCCCAAACTCTATATGACTCTTCTTCTCATCCTCATCTTACTGCATATGAACAATTAACCTTGAGATGTCAATATCTTTAATCAACAAGGTAGTATTAATTTCTAGAATAAAGTATTTACTCAACCCAGAAGCGAACTTCCTCATTCTCACCTCATATCAGTCCTAAGTCAGAAACATACCTTGCTAGCTGATGGAACTTCGAAGTATATTTCTTTACTGACATCCTCCCCCGCCTGAGGTTCACAAACTCTTTTATCTTAGCTTCTCTCAACTCTTAAAGAAAGAACCGATCTAAGAAAGCATTAGAAAAGGCCTCCCACAACCTTTTCTCTTCTATATCATGTTTATCCCTATCCCACTCCTCATACCACTGATAAGCAACATCGTTAAGCTGATAAGCTTCAAGGTTAACCCCCTCTATATTAGAAGCCTACGTCACCTAAAAGATCTTTTCCATCTCATCTAAGAAGCCCTGTGGATCCTTATCCATCTTTACTCCAGTAAAATTTAGAGGAACTATTTTCATAAATTGACCAACTCTTGTGGCCTCAACAAACAAAGAACCAGTCATACCCCACTCAGTCTGAGCAACAACCGGTTGGGCAATAATATGAATAGACTAATGAAATTTTGCGTTCGTCACGTTGCCTTGAGGGACTTGAGAAGAACTAGCCAGAATAAGAGGAACTCCAGCACTATCAGGAATAGGACAATGAGATCAAAGATGTACTCCAGACATAGGATGTACCCCTTCAGCATTATTCCCAGATGGGATGAAATAATTTCCTTATGTTTCAGATCTAAGAGGCGTGATCTGGAAGACGAGCAAACAAGTATTAGATAAGATTCCAGGTTTAAGAACTCAAGCTTAAAGATAGAATACCAAGAAAGTAAATCATTCCTAAATGTCTTGTAGCCTCTTCCTTATGAGTGTGGCACACTTCACACCCCTAAAAGAGATTCAACTCGACACGGCTTTGTGGACTCCCAAGTGACCATGAACCTAGGCTCTGATACCAACATGACACGACCCAACCCCAGGCCTTGTCGTAATAGGTATCCCAAGTCCAACTAGGACCGGGGACCGCCCCTATTACCCAACCCTACCACCTATATCCAGCCTTAGATGGGCTGAATTTCAATCATATAACAAGATAACATAAATACTCTCATGAAGACTCTAGGATAGGGTCACAACCGTGACCGACCCAATTAAGTCCACCTGTACCAAATCAACCATCCAACCATAACAACCCAAACCAAAGGGGATAAACTAGGCCATAACCAAAGAAAATACTAAAATATAATATAATCAATCCTAAAATGTAATACAAAGGAACAGTGAGAAATCATGTCCAATGATGCCAGCCTCCCAGCTTATTTCAATGCCAAGGCCGACACCAATACCGATCTCGCCCATACCAACCCCTAGAAGTACCATAAAGCCTCTATCCAAAAGAGTAAATAAATCTGGTTGGGATATAACCCAACCATGGCCAAAACCAATATCCAAAATAAAGTCAAAATGTCTAACAATATCCATAACACGAAATGATGCCTTATGAAAGGATGGAAGCTCACTACTTTAGTCCAAATATTGTCCCCAAGCCCATCACTATGTAGGAGGAGTCGAACGGCTGGTTCCTGCATAGCGTGGGTATACAATCGCCAGTAGATGGGTTAACGAGTGACCGCTAGCATGAATCTCGGGATAAGGATAAAATAATGCCAGTTATAAAACCAAGTAAAACTATCCAATGCAACCAACCATACATATATATATATAACCATGCCGGGAAAGGGAACCGGGTTTAGCATGCCTATAAAATCTTTACTTGGGCTGTGTAGCCTGGACTTCCTAAACCACCCATGAGCTACATGGGTTCAGCTCCCCCAGCTGAAAGGTCCCTAGTGCGTGTAGCTGCACGACCAGGGAAGTGTCCCATGGGATAAAAAGTACATCCCCCATTAGTATGACATCATGCACACGGTCTACTAAGACCAATCCTTATATTGGCAAATACATGTTTCCAGTTTTGGTCCCCTTGGGACCGCCACCTTCCACGACTTTGCGACACACCCCACCATTAATTCCCAATTAAAACTAATTTCCAAATAACCAAACCACGATCCATTTATTAACCACGACCATTGATATTGGTATCGTCATACCAACCCTTACTTGCAAGTATCATCCATAGCCAACTATTTTTAGGTTTAAGGGGACTTTCAAGTGCCCTTCCATATACCATATTAAACCACTTAGGAGACTTTTGTGTTTCCCACAAGCATAACCATTTAGCCATTATCCTTTTCAAACAATTTAAACTATTTAAAGTTTTATTACATAAGCTGAAAACAACCAAAAGTTCCATTAAAAGAAGTCAATGCAATGAATATACCTTATAAGCATTTTATTAAACACATTGGGAATAATATAACCAAAACTAATTCCATAGACCATTAAACCATTACCATGCAATCCAAGTGTCCAAAACTGCTATTAATGCATATAAAAGCATAATTAAAACCATAACCAAGCATTGAATATCAAAACCCTCAAATAATAGTTGAAAACCATAATCATGAAATAGTAAAACCATGAAATCAATCATATAAACATGCCTTTAGTTGAAATACTAGCTTTCTTGCCGCAAAAGCTCTTGAGAGAATTATGGAGTTTTTTGGCATAGTTTCTAAGTTTTAATGAATAGAATAATAGGGTAAATAACCTGCTTAGTGTATTAGAAGTCATGGGTCCTAATAAGGGTAAGTAGGAAAATGTCCAAAATACCCCCACTTAAGTTGCACAAAATCCCATCATAGGGATATGACTAACCCATATGAGTCATACCCTCCCAATATGATCGGTACCCACCATTCATATCCAAGACCTACCCTTGGATCAGACACTGTCCAGTATATGACTCATCCAACCAAGTCGTAACTACTATATATGATCTATACCATGACCTGTATCCCTGGCAGAATGAAATACCAGGAGGATCAAACACTGCCCACTATACGAGTTTTTGATACGAATCATACCAAGCCCTACGACTCATACCCCTAAGTCGTATACATTCCAGTGACCATACCACTCGTAACCCTAACATATGGCTCATACTGATGAGTTGTATTGAGTTCGAAGAACAGAAATTTTAGGAAATTTTCTATTGGTCAAAACCCAGGATGTATCATGGCTAATAGGCAGAAACCAGAAAAAAACTATGTATAATGATAACAGTAATAATAATAAGTGATAAATAGAAAGGAAACAGATATCATATATTAAAATGAGAGAAGGAAAAAAGACCAAAATACACAAACAAATCCCTCCCAAGACCTGGTAAGGTTGGTACTAGAGCCACTACTAAAATATACCAAGAGTACCAGACAAAATCTCAAATATACACTATATATACAAACAGTATCGAGTATAAAAGACTAAACTGGAGTAGATAGAGGAGGATCAGCCTTGCACTGCAGTAAGCTACCCAACTCCAAATCAGTACTGAAAGGTAGGAATCATGTCAACGTCGGCTGCTACTTTTTGGATCTGCATCAGTGAAAAGATGCAGAGTATAGTATGATTACAAAAGCAACAGGTACTCTATAGGCATCATTGTCTGACTAAGATCCACACAGAAAAAGTATAACTACAATACGAAGGTATGTATGTCAATAATAGATAGGGATAGAAAGGTAAACAACTACCAAGCTATGCAAATGCGGTAAAGGAATAAATATAAACAATACAAAAAATAAATCACGCCATAATAACAAAAAAATAAAACATAACCTAACTAGGCCTCCATAAGACCGCTTGGCACCCAAAAGAAGACAATTAACACAACCGTACCCCCATAAGCCAGCGGAACACACAAAAAGTAATTAAAGAAAATAAACATAAATAATCTGTAACTGAACCAATCCCAAGAAATCATAGTAGTCATTCAGATGAGCACCGATCTTGAACATGCACCATTGGGTAGTAACAAGAGGCTAGACGCCGGGCTTGAACTGGTAGTGGTAGATAATAATGAAAGGCCACATGTCGGATTCGAACAAAAAATAATGGGTAATAATGAGAGACCACATATATAATATACAATGGAACTCATAATCAGATGCCGGACTCAACTGGAACTCAAGGAAATCACAACTCCCAGAAAAACTATAATCAGTATTAGAACTCCCAAATCATCATAACCAGATGTAAGACACAAACTAGAACTCATAGTAACCGTACCCAAACTGTAATATTAAAATTCATACCATACCATAACCAATGCCAAAGTGGTACCAAAATTCACTATCAAAGATTGGAATAATGTGTATGTTAACCTAACCCGAATCTAAAATATATTTAAATAATCCTTCACATATCTTAATTTAAAAAGGGAGGAATCCAAGATTTTTACAATTTAATTTCACATCCTAAAGTAATAAATGTTGTATTTTACTAAAAGATAACATACCAAAATTTACTAGAATGGGGTCCTAACCGAATAAATGAGGCAAGACATATTTATTAAATGATACACAAATTATAAGTACTTGTCCAAAAGTAGGACAGTTATAAGAAATTACTGTAAATAAAATCAATCTAAAGGTAGGGTAAGCCTAGTCTACCTGGACGCCAAGCTAAAAATGCTTCTCCAAGGAGTCTCCGAATAGTTTCCCACTAGAACCCGAGCTTGAACAACTTGAAGTAAATAATTAATTATCTTTTTGAGGATCGAATATAGTATTTCACTATTTTGTTGCTAAGTATATTGATTCATGTGTATCTGTGTGTTTCATATGCAATATGTGTCGGTACAGAGTATGCAAACTGTATTTAGTATAATATTTAATGAAAAGTGTGGTGCAAATGTTTAAAGTGGAGAAAAAGTAAAGTGAAGAAGCAACATTTTATACATATAATGGAAAGTATATATAAAGACATAGTGAGGATTTTAACCTCTTGGCAACACATAGTAGATATGTATCCCACCTGTGGCACTTAAGTGGCAAATCAAATGATAAGTGGCAGCTTCCTTTCTACTAATTCATGTGCAATCTATTACAACTACCTTCACGTGTAGTATAGGTTCCGATGGAACCTAAATCTTTATCTCATTATGTACGTACTAGGGTATTGTATAGGTTTGTGGTAAAATAAATACAATATTTTAAATATATCATAATTAATAGAAAATTATTTCTAAAAAATCTCTATTATATAATAATAATTTAATAGATTTAGATTTACTATCTCTGCTTAAAATATTAATAGACTATAAAAATCTATTATAAAGTAATATAAATATACCATAACTTAAAGAATTTAGACACTAAAAATATATTTTAGAAGGCAATAAATTATATTTCTACTAAATGTCAATTTAAATTAAGTATTCTACAATATATTTGGTATCACTAAAATTCTCAAATGAACCATCCAGAATCGAACTATCAGTTCCAACAAGTCATAAATAACTTGGGACAGTTATAGAGAAGCTCTAGACACCAAAAATGTATGAAAATAATAAAAATAACCGTGAGGGTCATTACAGCATCCACTACTAAAAGGAATTTCGTCCGCAAAAGTGTAGCATACGAAAATATTTAAAGGCTCAAACGGGTAGGATACTAGGCACATATCACGCTCCAGAGTAAGTCTAGGTTGGTTGGTCAAAAACACATCAAGAAACTCATGAAGCATAGTGATGGAATCAACCAATGGACTCTCAGCACTAATATCCTGAACATATGCAAGACATGACTCACAACCCCTCGATATCAGTCTCCTAGTCCAAATGTAAGAAATAATCCCCATCAGTACGCAACTAACAAACTCTACCACACAACCGGGGGTACGCCAAGCACGACTAAGGTAATGGTCTTAACAAAAAAATCCAAGACTGTATAGTAAGGATATAGCCAATCTATTCCTAGAATTACATCAAAATTTACCATATCTAGGACAATAAGATCAATCTAAGTATCAAACTCTCGTACAGTCACCAATTAAGATCTATATACCTTATCTACTACTGAAGAATCACCCATAGGGTATCTATATACAATGGCATAGATAAGAGCACTGAACATAAACCTAGCCGCAATGCAAAATAAGCATAGAAGATGGCTAACGACATACAAAAATCCTACCTGTGATCATAACATTTGAAGCCTCAACTTTTGATCTACTGGTACAACATGCAAATGACCCTATCCACTACTTGTGCCTATCCTACCACTTATCCTACCTCCTATGAAACACCTCTAGAACCTTGGGGACCATCCTCACGACCCTGCGCACCATCCCTACCTAATGGCAACACTGATCTGATTGACTGTGCAGTCAAAACTGAAGGCTTAATCATCCTAGGCTGAGGGCACTCACGAGTAAAGTAACTAATAAATCCATAGTTATAACATGCCCTGGGCACCCCGCACTATCTAGAAGGTTCAGCAGATCTAAAATAACTACTCCGACACGATGATCCTGACTGACTATCCCTCTATGGATGACTGCTCTCTGACCACTAAAACCACTGTAATCAGGCTGACCCCTTTCTGATATCTAAAGTGATGCCTAAATTGGATAACTCGGCTTACCCTAATATTGAGAAGGTTGCTTAGGGGGTACCTACCGTACAATCCTTAGCTCGTGGACTATGAATCACTGTGGCTCCCACTATAACTATGCTGATAATGAGGTCTCTTATCTATGGGACTTACAATATATATCTTTTATAGAATAAACATGCTCAACTATCTCAGGAAAGACTTCCCTAAAATTACCAAACTCTGTGTATCCCTACGAAGCGATAATCTCAGTCCCCTTACTCCGTAGGCAGAATCATAGTGGTGTGCCTGGATAACTCCTGGAATCGTGCCTCATACTAAATAATAGATATAAAAATCAGTTTCAATATTATAAACTCATCTCAAAGATGCTCGCGCATGGTGTGAGGCATATACTTCCCCAAGAAAGCCTAAAAAAACTGAGTCCAAGTCACTGGTGGAGATCCAGCTGACCTAGAATCAAGATAACCTCTCCAATACCTCCTCGTTGTCATTCCTAATTGATAAAAAATAAAGTGCACTCCTTGCGACTCAACCAACCCCAAATTCTACAACCGTTTCTCTCAATTGGATAAGAACTCATTAGCATCCTCTCATGGGCTCCTAACAAACCTAGGTGGAGCCAATCTCAATAATTGGCCCAACATCTTATTTTTCTCTAAAGTCATAATTAGCTGGACTACTACCGGCTGTGGGACTACTGGTGCTGGCGAAACCTCTACCCTAGGTGCTGCTACCGCAAGTTGTACCCCTAAATCAACACCACCTTGTGCTTCTGGTTGAGATCCCTCATTCGGTTAACCGTAAACTAACCCTAATAATTGTACCAATATATCTTGAAGAATCAAAGAGGATATAAAATTGGGTGGATTCTGGGCTTCTCCCGGCCTACATGCTTCTATGGTGGAATACATGGAGCTCTCTCAGTCTCAGGAGCTATGACAAGAACAGGTGATGGATACTTGGCCTGATCTCGATTTGGGGATGCTTCTTTATCCTGCCCTTAACCTCTATGTTGACCTCAACCCCTAATCGGAACTCTAGAAATAGACTCGAGGCCCGATCCCTACCTTCTGCACCTCGTATAGTAGCCATCTGCATAAAGAATGAATCAATAAATATTAACAACCATCTTAGACCCAACGCACAGAAATGGATTAAGAAAATAAGATTATTCCCTAAAAATGCTCTATAGCCTCCCAAAGATAGGATACCAATATCTCTGCACCGATCCGCAAACTTTACTAAACATCAGCTCCAGTACCAATAATACTAGTAAAATTTAGGCTTTGATACCAAGCTATCACGACCCAATTTCTCAAGTCATGATGGCGCCTATCCTATCCCACCAGTAGGCAAGCCAAACTATAGCTCAAAATAATAGGTAACGGGATAATAGGTAGAAACGAGAATAGATCGTGTCTAATGATAGCGGTAGTAATAATAAGTGATAAACAAAAAGAAAACATATATCATATAGTAAAATAAGAGAAGGAAAAAAGACCAAATACACAAATGAATCCCTCCCAAGACCTGGTAAGGTCGGTACTAGAGCCACTTTTAAAATATACCTAGAGTACTATACAAAACCCAAATATACATAATAAATACAAGCAGTCTCGAGTACAAAAGACTAAACTGAAGTAGATAGAGGAGGATCAACCTCGGATGACAGTAAGCTCACTCTGCTCTAAATTGGTACTGAAAGGTAGGAATTACGTAAATCCCAACCGCTACTTCCTAGATCTGTATTAGTAAAAATATACAGAGTGTAGTACGAGTACTAAAGAAACGGGTACTCAGTAAGCATCATCGGCCGATTGAGCTCCATACAGAAAAAGTATAACTATAATGCGAGGGTGTAATCTAAGTCAATAGTAGATAGTAATAGAAAGGTAACAGTTACCAAGCTATGCAAATGCGATTAAGGAATAAATATAAGTGATCCAGAAAATAAATGATGCAGTAATAATAGAAAAATCAAACATAACCTAACTGGTCCCTCAAATCCCATTAGGCACACTGAATAAGATAATTAACCCAATCCTACCCCGTAAGCCAGTGGGAAACACAAGAAGTAATTAAAGAAAATAAACATAAATAATCTGTAACCGAACCATTCCCAAGAAATCATAGTAGTCATTCAGATGTGCACCGAGCTTGAACCGGTACCAATAGGTAGTAACGAGAGGCTAGATGTCGGGCTTGAACCGATAGTGATGGATAATAACGAGAAGCCACATGCCGGATTCAAACTGAAAATAGTGGGTAAGAATGAGATGCCACATATATAATATAAAATAGAATTCATAACCAGATGCCGCACTAGAACCAAAACTCGGGAAAACCAAAATTCCCAAAACAACCATAATTAGTACTAGAACTCCCAAATCATCATAATCAGAAGTCGGACTCAAACCGAAACTCCTAGTAACCATACCTGAAATGTAATATTAAAATTTATACCATACCATAACCAATGCCAAATTAGTACCAAAATTCATAATTAAAGACTGGAAAAATGTATATGCTAACCTAATCCGAATCTAAAATATATTTAAATAACCATTCTCATATCTTAATTTAAAAAGGGACGAATCCAAGGTTCTTGTAACTTAATTTCACATCCTAAAGTGATAAATGCTATATTTTACTAAATGATAAGATACCAAAATTTACTAGAATGGGGTCCTAACCGGTTAATTGTGTACTAGCATTATAGTACATAATTACTGTAAAATAAGCTCAATCTAAGGATAGGGTAAGCCTAACCTACATGAACGCCAAGCTAAAAGTGCTTCTCTGAGAAGCCCCCGAATAGTGCCCCATTAGAACCCAAACTTGAACAACTTGAAGTAAATAATTAATTAACTTTTTGAGGTTCAAATATAATGTCACACTATTTTTCTGCAGAGTATATTGATTCACGTGTATCCATATGCATTTTCATATGTAATATATGCCCATATAGAGCATGCAAACTATATTTAGTATATTCTTTAATGAAAGGTGAGGTACAAATGTTCAAAGTGGATAAAAAGTAAAGTGAAGCAGCAACCATTTTATACATATAAATGGAAAGTATATATTTAGACATAGTGAGGATTTTAACCTCTTGGCAACACATAGTATATATGTATGCCACCTGTGGAACTTAAGTGGCAAATCAAATGATAAGTGACAGCTTCCTTATTACTAATCCATGTGCAATCTATTATAACTACCTCCACGTGTAGTAGAGGTGCCTATTTCACCTAAATATTTATCTCAAAATAAATATAATATTTTGAATATATCTTAGTTAATAGAAAATTATTTCTAATAAAACCTCTATTATATAATAATAATAATAATAATAATAATAATAATTTAACATATTTAGATTTACTATTCCCGCTTAAAATATTAATACACTCTAAAAGCTATTATAAAGTAATATAATTATGCCACAACTTAAAGAATTTAGACACTAAGAAAATATTTTAGAAGGAAATAAATTATATTTCTACTAAATGCCTATTTAAATTAAGTATTCTACAATATATTTGGTATCACTAAAATTCTCAAATGAACCTTCCAGAATCGAACTATTAGTCCCAACAAGTCATAATTAACTTGGGACTGTTATAGAGAATCTCTAGACATCAAACATGTATGAAAATAATAAAAATAACCATGGGGGTCATTACAACATCCACTACTTATGGGACTTTCGTCCATGAAAGTAATGCATACAAAAATACTTAAAAGCTCAAACAATTAGGATACTGGGTGCGAATATCACGATCGGGAGGAAGGACAGGTAGGCAGGTCAAAAATACATCAGGAAACTCATGAACCATAGGGACGGAGTCAAATGATGGACTCTCGGCACTAACATCCTGAACATATGCAGGAAATGAATCACAACCCCTCGATATCAGTCTTCTAGCTCAAATTTAAGAAATAATCCCCATCGGCACATAGTTAACAGAACCCTGCCACACAACCGGGGGTACGCTAGGCAAGGCTAAGGTAACAGTCTTAGCAAAATAATCCAAGACCACATGGTTAGGATATATCCAATCTATTCTTAGAATAACATCAAAATCTACCATATCTAGGACAATGAGATCAATCTAAGTATCAAACTCCCATAAAATTACTAAACAAGATCAATATACCCGATCCACTATTAAAGAATCACCCACGAGAGTCGCTATAGGCAATGGCATAGATAAGAAATCCAAAAATAAACCCAGCCGTGATGTAAAATAAGTAAAAACATATGAAAATATGGAACTAGGATCAAACAAAGTAGAAGCTGGCTGACGACGTAAGATAATCATACTTGTGATCACAGCAATCGAAGCCTCATCCTCTAATCTACCTGGTACAATATACAAATAACCCTGTCCACTACTGGATTGGGTATCTGTACGACCACCTATCCTACCTCCCCGCGAACCACCTCTAGATACCTGAGAACCATTCCTATGACTCTGTGTACTACCTCTACCTAACGACAACATTGATACCTAACAATGTCGTAGGAGTTTATGATGATGATATTGATATCTGACAAGTCCAGAGGAGTTTATAATGATGATATTGATACCCAGCAAATGCTGGAGGACATTATGATAATGATATCGATGCCTGGCAAGGATAGAGTATGACTATGATAATATAACTGGCAAGGCCGGAGATGATTGTTGATGTGCCTATGTGTACATCTACCGATTCGAGTCCGGATAGCCCTATATATGGTAATTGTATGCTTATATTTGTATATACTTATTTATATGTAATATGGGTAGATTGTTGACATATGGATATCGGTTGTAGCTCACTAGCGTTAATTTCTTATAAAGGGGTGTAGTTATTGATTAATGATAACTAAGGATTAGTGATGGATATTAATTAATTGACCAATCAAGACTAGTTGGTAAGAAAAAACTAGTATAAAATGAGGATTCACTTTGTGAGTAATGTTAGTGATAACTGTTGGTTAGATAAGTAATGTTGACTATCAAAATGGCTATGTAGCGAATAGTTGCCTAATAGATGACTAATCATATGATGGATTAAGAATCTAATGGACTAGTTAATGATCCTTACTTAGCTAATGAATAATTACTAATAGGTATTGATGCTAAGTAGATAGTGATGGTAATTGTATGGGATATGGTGATGTGGTTAATATTGGTAACAAATGAAATTTCGGTAAACTGACCGATTGATGAAAAATAGGAAATACAATTGAATAATGATGAGAATTGGATTCATTGTTGGTTAAATGCCTTATTATTACCTATCTTGGGTGTACTCTCCCATAGTATGGGACTTGGTGATGAGTTCTTTACTTTATGCATCAGTTGGCATATGAGCGCCAACTTGTTACTTATGCTTGCTTGTGTGTATGTCGTGTGATGCATTATGATTCCAGATTGTCTATTTATTATGCACGACGATATTGGTGTATGTTGATGTCATCTGTTATATTGTTATTTCAATTTACTTACTTATTATATACAGTGATGATGGAGATGATTCAAGTTCAATTTTGTACCTCGACTTACTTAGAATTATCTTGCACTATATCATCTTTATATCATGACTTAGCATAGTCGGTCGATGATGCCTACTGAGTAGACATTGTTTTGGTACTCATATTACACTTCTTTACATTTTTGGAGATGATACGAGTATTAGCTATCGTTATTGATTGTTGTTCATGCGATGATTGATCTTTGGAGATAGGGTGATCTCATGTAGTTTGAGTCACCCATTTTCTCTCTTATCTTTTCTTTCGATCATTAGTATTTGAGACAAATGTATTGACTATACTTTAAGTATTTTGGATTATATTATTGATATTAGATGCTCGTATACTATCTTTACCAGGTTGTGGGATTGGTATCTTATGGTGATTGTTTATCTGTATTAGAGAACTTTGTTTATATTTTAACTTGTGTTCATTGAATTTGGCGTATATTGGAATTTCTTACCGAATTAACCCATTACGTTAGCTCTGGATTTTGGTATCTTCTTACCTACTGGTGGGATTTAGTAGGTGATACATGACCTATAAATCAGGTCATGATACATATGCTCATAAGGATATGAAAGGCTGTCCAGGTCATATTCACGTGTACCTCCCCTATCATTAAGCTCCCAAAGTTCATAAGGTAATACCAGAACATACTATAGAATGAAAACCTCAACACTAAAATGAGAGATTAAAGATAAAAGGATAGAAAGGTAGAGACAAAAATTGAAATCAAGGCAACTAATGAGTGGTGAATTTGCCACTCATGTATATCAAAAATTCATGCACACTACTATGATTTGAAGGTATAAATGAGACAGGTTTGTAGGTTGAATGCACTAATTTCTACATATTCCAGGTATACAGTTGATGATGAAAGAAAGATGTGGATTTAAGATGAGAAGGAATAAAAAGGAAAAGAAAAGTGCACACTTGAAGACCCCACACGCAATCAGGCTCAGTTACCACGATCGCGGTCTGAGGGCCGCAATCATAGCCAGTCAAATTTGGTCATCCTCTGCGACCACGAGGGTTTGACCACGGTCATGGACAAGCTGGTGCGATCATGGCTTAGTGGGATTCTGGACTAGAGGCATAAATGTAATTTCCAACATTTGATCCCAAATTTTCAAAAGGCTAAAAATACTTGTACATTGGGGATTATTATTATCTATCCTTCATTCTATCTTAGTTTCTAGGGGTTTATATTTTTCTTGGAGCTTGGAGCAAGATTTTGTACTAATTTTAAGATAAGAAGCAATTAAAGTAACTCCTAAGTAAAGATTTAGCAAAACCCATTGAGGATTTGTGAACTCATTTGATAGAAACTTTGATCTATGTTTGCTTATTGACTTTATGATTTGCTAGCTCTTCCTCTTGGGGTTATGTTTGAATAGGGAGAAAGTTCTTGTGGGTTGTGATTGTTAGCTTTAATTCTTAGTTAAGGTTGTTGGGTTTCACAAATGTTTGATTATAAAATGGATTTTGTTGGTGAAGGCCTCAATTTTCCTAAACCCCACATCATCCTTGAAAGAGGGATGTGGGTAGTCTAGATCCTACATCATCCTTGAAAGAGAGATTTAGGTGACACGAGCATTTGTGAGCAATAAGATAGTTAACAGTTATTCCCTTTTTATTGTCTTAGAAAAAAGATAAATCATGGAATTGCTATAACTTGGGCATCATCCTAGAAATAGGGATTCCCAAATTAAGGTTTTGTGATATTAGTTGACCACACCCACAAGGTATTCGAAAAAATCCATGGGTAATAGTTTGGTACTTTGTTGAAAGGCTAGTATTTAAGTCCCTAACCGAGCCTTCCCACGCATGCTTTAGCTAAGATTTGAAGTTGATTTTCATGTATCCATACACTAGTTGCCTCTAGTAAAGCATAGCCCCAAGATCTATTCCTAATTGATTACACTCTAATTATTTTTTCCCCGAATTAGTCCTTTAGAAGCCCTTAAATTGTTATATTTTCAAAAATATTCAAAAAAACCCAAATTCATGTAGCTTAGGTTTGAATTTAGAAAGTTACTTTCATTTCTAACTTACTAATTCTCCACTCACATTATTCCTCATGGATTCAACCCCGACTCTTGTTGGGTTTATATTGAAAACAACCGCCCTGCACTTAAGTTGATGGGTAAGTTGAGCGTTATCAAAAATAGCGTCATTGTTGGGGAACAATTTGATGTATTGATTTAGTTTGAAATTATATCTTACTTGCTTAGATTCAAACTTGTAAATGTTTCTTTGTGATTTTCTTTTGTTTCTTGTGTTAGGTAGATTTTTATTTTCCTTTTCTCCGTGGCATCTTGGAATGAATATGAATTTGGTGGTTGGAAATCTTATCTTGATGATCCATTTCCATAAGGTGATGGACCCCACTTTTGGCAAAATTATAAATATGCCCTCCGAAAGAGGTGTGTCCACCATGTCGATTCTATTGAGAGTATGATTGTTCTTTATGTGGTGGTCCAGATGGACATTGGGGTAATTGTCCAAATGCCCCCTCCCCTAGTTATGCTAACAAAAATGTTAGTTCTTCATATGATTTTGATAGGTATTGTAATGTGTAAAAGAAAGAACAACATGCCAGATACGATGGTGTTAAAGCAATGCTTCTGACTTTCTTCAATAGGGTGACTACAATGGAGGAGGACGTACATGACTTGAATAAATACATGGAAATATTTGGAAAGGAAAGTGAAAAAGATGAAGAAGTAGGTGAGGATACCAATCTTTCAAATACCACTAATATGCCCACTCTTCAAACTAAGGATGATAAAGAAGAGATATCAAGCCATATGGTTGATGATGAGCTTGCTAGTCAAGAATGCTTGGTGATTTACCAACCAACTGAAACAACATTTATGAAGGATATCAATATTGAGGAAGTGGTACTAGAGTCGAAAGAAAATGCCAAGCAAACCCTTTGTGAAGACTCTAGTTCGTGTTCGGGTGAGAATTTAAAAAAAATATGCGACTCCAAACTTGGGAAGACGACTTTATTTCAACCATTTTTCAACATTATGCTTGGTGGATACGATGAAATTTGAACCATCTGATAAAATAATGAGTTTGGGAGATGGGGTACAAAATTTTTATATTGTGGAGTTTGTCTTTCCAAAATGGTGAGGTGATGTCCCTCATTTGAAGGCCAAGAAGCTAAGAATCCGATGTTCAACTAGTGGTATTTTGATGTTCTCAGTGGTATCTAATAAGTCTATTCGAAAGTTTGATGTAGAGTTGGGCAAAAGTTTCAAGTCTTCAAAGTGGAGAGATAAAGGCATCATCAATACCCCCTCAACTCTGTTCAGTCACATTTTAGAATATTTGAATCGTCTGCCCGACTTTCGCTCAATACATAATGGTCGCAAGATGGGACGTTGATTCAAATCTTCTAAGTGGAGACATAAATGATAGTTGAAGAGGCATCGTTCCACGATGTTAAATTTGGCACTCGATGGGAGGCAACCCACCATACCGTGAAAGTGGCACGTACCCTTTGAATTTTGCATGTTAGAGTAGATTTTACATTTTTTCATTAATTAATCAATGCATTTGTGGTACTATGGAGTGTTTTGAATGAGTTTGAGAAAGGGAAAGTGTAAAATTTTTACATGTTGGACTGAACAGGGGGTGTAGAGGACCGAAATCAGGCCTTAAGTATTACGATCGCGAGCCTCGAGCCTCCGTGATTTTGGTCACCGCATGATCGTAATCGTGAATCACGGGCCGTGATTATAGTCAAAGCAGTTTAACTGGACATTCAATTTCCCCATTCCCCCCAACACTCCCTTTTCAACTTTTCTCTCAAATTGCACTCATTCGTGGGCATAATTTAGGCATTCAGAAGCATTTTAGCATCTTTCTTGCATTTTCTACTCCGGTATGTGTTTTGAATTCATGCTTAAATTTCTTGTAAGTAGGCCATAGAAGGCATGTAATGGGGAAGGGCTAGAATTATGCCTTTCATTGCTATATCTTTATTAAATTGTACTTGTGTGGTGGTTCACTGTTATTAATGGTGTGCACGAATGTGGGGAAGTATTGAGTACCCAAATTACATTTGAAACTTCGAAACATTTAGTGTGCACACCAAGTGATCGATTAAATACCCAAATGAATCATAGACAATTGTTTTCACATTCTAAGGGCATGATCGAGTTCTTAGGAGCTTAGTTAAATGATCTTAATGATAAATTTTTGTTTTGGAACATGATTTAGCCCTGAAATTGACATTTTGAAATTTGGGAAAATATGTCCTGATCTGGCCTCAGATGCTGTGATCAAAGTTATTGAATCGCGATCGCAGAACCACAATTGCAGATCAGTAACCCCTGATCACTATATCTGAGGTTGATTTCTAGTCTAGGCCAAAATTCCTATACTCCTATGAACTCTATTGGACAACATAGCATAGTTTGTGCATGAAAATGTTAATGATGAGTGTTGTTGTGTTATTCTCATGTTTCTCTAGGTTTACATCATGGGAAATTATAATCAAGTTTATTTCATGGACTCGGTGTGCCACAACCTGTACTATATGACCTTCTAAAGATAGAACTACTTTTGGAGTGGGGCATATGCTTGGAAAAGATGCCGGAAAAGCTTTTGGTATTTCATGATAGACTCATGGCCACTGGATGGAGGTTTTTTTTCCTAGATCCTTGCAAGGCAAATAAGCAGTGGGTAAGAGAATTCTACGCTAATCTTAGCATGGTATCCTTCTTTGACCCAGTCATTAGGATTTGAGAAAAGAAAGTGAATTTTGGAGCTAAATAGATTAATGACATTTATGGTCTCTCATATGTAGATATGGATCAATTTGAGGCAAAAGGGTGTGAACCGAGGCGTTGGATGGAATAAAAGCTTGTCCGAGCAAGGAAGTTCATTAGGTAGAGACCAAGAGCGGTATCTCGATGAACGACTTCATAGATGAGGCCCGAATTTGGTTGACTATCATTTATAGCTAGAATTCCCCATGCACCCAGATGCCTGCAATTCCAGATTTGCGGGCTCGGATGGTTGCCTATATATTAGAAAATATTCTATTGAATATTGGTCGGCTTGTCATATCAGATATAAAGTTCTTCAGGAACCATGGTGGTATGCATATCTTATTCCCTTCTCTAATTACTGAGTTGTGAAAGCGAGCCAGGGTAGAGGTATACCCCGGATACACTTGGGTTCAACCAAGCACCCCTATTTATCCTCTCAAAATTTAAGGTGGGGGTGAACCGAGCTAGAGCAAGAAAAGAAAGATCAACTTGGGTAAGTCGACATGTGAGGATGCAAACTCATGTAGGACATCCACAACAGGGTTGATTAATGATATTTTTGTTGATATGAGGACTATTAAGGAGTTGGTATCCAAGTTACCTCAGGAACCAGGAGAGCCTTCCACTGCCCGCCATTTCTATGTTGCCTGAACAAATTATGAGAGGTACTTGGCAGATCAAAAGATGCAAGGAACCACCATTTATTGGATTGAGAGGGCCTACTCATCCTTGGTAGAGTCTCACAGGGAGCTCCGGGACTCATACGAGAAGATGAGAAAGTAGGAGAAGAAGAGGGACAAGTTCTTCAAGAAGATGTGGAAAGAGGTGAAGGCCTTTGGAAGGTCCTAAAACCCCAATATAGAATTCCTTCCTTTACATTTTAGAGTAATAATGAGGTCCCAGTGGAGTGGTTAGGTCCTGATGATAAAGTATCTGGGGGCGATAGCAGCTCTTGATACGGTTATAGGGAGCACCCTTTTTTCTCTCCTTATGCTTTATTGTTTATGTAGTGAGGTAACTGTAAGATTTTTAGTTGGGGGTGCCTATCTTCATATTTATTTATTTGAGCCTATATTATTGAGATATTTTTGTATGTTCTTATTTCATTTTGGTTGATTTGTATTTTCATTTTTGGTTGGAATATTTGGGCACTCTAATGGTGCCCACATTTCATGGATTAATTGCTTAGTTTGTTTTGTTTACTTTATTTATCTTTCTCTTCATTGTGATGATATCCGATGAGAATTTTCCTATGATAGATTGAGTGATGATATTTTAAGGGAAAATCACCGTGATTGGGTTTTGGGCCATGGATACAGGGAAAGTCTGAGTACCCGTAGCATCGGAGCTATAAATTCAAGGGAAATCTAAGGACCTGTATCATTTTGGATTTGGGACTGTACTTATACCTATGGTGAAGTCTGAGTAGCCATATGGTTTGCCCGTATGAAAGACGAAATGTGAGATGTTGAGTTGGTTTGCTAACATAAACAACAAATTATGTGTGGTTCAAATGCGAAGCAAACACCCCCCTCCGTCCAAATTTTTTTTACAAAATTAAAAGGCACAGACGTGAGTGCACTTGTAACAATTCTTTATCTCTTTTTGTGACTCCAAAGTGTTGGCTTGTAGAAATTGGTAGGTACTTTATTTTTTCTCTAGTGGGAAGGGAAATTGAGCCTCCTTGAAGGATTTGCATGCCATGTGCGGTGAGCATATTTTCCTAAATCGCATGCATACTTGTACCATCTAGAACTTGCCTCATTAGACTCTCAAGGCTAACCCTAAATTATGCTTGGTTGGTGTAATAATCTTAGGCCATCTTTGTGAACATAGGAACCCACTCTAATCCTAAATACCCTACCCATGCATAGAATAGGACCCTTAGTTACCCAATTCGAGCCGTCAATCCTTTCTTTTGCAACCACGTTACAAGCCTTGAATCATTCAAAGTTTTTCCCTCTCTTGAACCCTACCCTTCTTGAACATGAAAAATGAAAATTGAGGCTAAATGCCTAAGTTGGGGGTGGTAAGTTTAGAAGAGATTACCTTAGGCCAAGGTAATAAAAGTTGATGCCTTTGAGCTAATCAACAAAAAAGTGAATAAGAAAGGGATGATGAAAAGAAGAATGAGGCATATATTGAATAAGCGAAAGAAAGATGCCTTCAAAAGGTTTGGTAAATCAAGGTAGCTAAAATAGGCATGTGTAAAGTGTGAAATCAAAAGAAGTGGTCCATGGTCAAAAATTGGATGAAATAGTATGATGTAGACCTTCAAGGAGGGTGTAGCCACTTTGTTCCTAAATGATATCCTACCCTTCCCTGAACTTACATTACAAGCTCAAAAAGACCTTCTAGATCTCCAACCAAGTATATTCATTGTAGTGATGAGTGAAAATAAAGACAACCCTATGGTATGGTACTTGTTATCACCGAGAGTCTTTGTGTGTGAGAGATAAAGTTTTTCACATTTAAATCCCTTGATGCATATTAGATAATTTGGTGTGTGGGATTTCCTTCTTGTGAGGAGACATATGAACAAATTGAGGTGGGTGATATTTCCATCGTCCAAAAATTGAGGCAAACGGAGAATAAAGGAGTTAAGGTCAATAGAGAGTCACTTCTAGAGTGTTAGTGATTGTTGCATTGTTGATTTTTGAAGTCCGTTGTAACTTTAAGATTGTGTTTCATGTTGAGGGGTGAGAATAGATTGGACCATGTTTGAAGAGTTACTTGTGTTAGAAATCAAGTTTGAAGTCATTATGATCATTGGGGGTGTATAAATGGGCTTAAATTTGTATTGTCTCACTGAGTAAAGAAATAGTGTTGCTCGATGACAAGCAAAGGTTTAAGTTAGGGGATACTGATGAGTGGTGAATTTGCCACTCATGTACATCCAATATTCGTGCACACTAATATGATTTGAAGATATAAATGAGACAAGTTTGTTAGTTAAATGAACTAATTCCATATTTTGCATGTATACATGTGATGATGAAAGAAAGATATGGATTTGAGCTGAAATGTAATCAAAAGGAGAAGAAAAGTGCATAGCTGAAGACCCTACACACAATCAGGCTCAATTACCGCGATAGCGATCAGAGGGACGCGATCACGGCCAATAAAGTTTGGTCATACTCCATGACCTCGAGGATCTGACCAAAGTTGCCATATCTGCAATCGCAAAAAAACTGGTACAATCGCGGCTTAGTGGGATTATGGCCCGGGGGAAAATATAATTGCTAACAACCGATCCTAAATTTTCAAAAAGCTCAAAAAACCTTGCACATTGGGGATTATTATTATATATCCTTCATTGTGTCTTAGTTTCTAGGGGTTTATATTTGTCTTGGAGTTTGGAGCAAGATTTTTGTACTAATTTTGAGATAAGAAGCAATTAGAGTATCTCCTAAGTGAAGATTTAGCAAATCCCATTGAGGATTTTAGAAACTTAAAGTGTGGTTTACAATCTCTTTATTTTCCATGAACTCATTTGATGAAAACTTTGATCTATGTTTTCTTATTGACTTTATTATTTGCTAGCTCTTCCTCTTGGGGTTATGTTTGAATAGGGTGCAAGTGTGTGTGGGTTATGATTGTTAGCTTTAATTCTTAGTTAAGGTTGTTGGGTTTCACAAATATTTGATTATAAAATGAAATTTGTTGGTGAAAGCCTCAATTTTCCGAAACCCCACATCATCCTTGAAAGAGGGACTTGGTAGGCTAGATCCTACATCATCCTTGAAAGAGGGATGTAGGTGACGCGAGCATTTGTGAGCAATAAGATATATAATAGCTATTCCCTTTTTATTGTCTTAGAAATAAAAATAAATTATGGAATTGCTATATCTTGGGCATCATCCTAGAAATAAGGATGCACAAATTGAGGATTTGTGATGATTAGTTAACCACACTCACAGGTATTCAATAGAATCCGTGGGTAATAATTTGGTACTTTTTTGAAAGGATAGTATAGAAATCCCTAACTGGGCCTACCCGCACTTGCTTTAGCTAAGATTTGAAGTTGATTTTCATGTACCCACACATTAGTTTCCTCTAGTAAAGTATAGCCCTAAGATTCATTCCTAACTTATTACACTCTAATTATTCTTAGCCTTAAGTTAGTCGTTTAGAATCCCTTAAATAGTAATATTTTCGAAAACATTCAATAAAAGCCAAAATTCCTATAGCTTAGGTTTGAATTTAGCAAGTTACTTTCATTACAAACTTACTCATTCACCACTCACATTGTTCCTCATGAATTCGACCCCAGCTTTTGTTGGGTTTAAATTGACAACAACCGACTTGCACTTAAGTTGACGTATAAGTTGAGCATTATCAGCAACCAATACTATATCAAACTAACGACCTTCTTGAATGTTCAAGATAAGCACCTAAACCTTTGAAGCAAGACACAAGAATGGTACTAATAGGAAACCATGATTATACTAAAATCCAGAGATCTTATTATGAACACCAAACAAGCACCTATACTATAGAGATACTGTCAAGAAGATTGATTTCCTCAAGCAAGAAATCCCATCAATATTGTTTAGAAACAAAGGCCTTAGCCATACCTCACAAAAGTTTTACTCTTTCAAAATATCATATCAAAAAAGTCTATCTAAATTGAGATATTCTCCCTTATTTATATCCTACACTAATAATTAAAAAAATACTCATAATATGAGATACTAAGCATGAGGCTTTCATGTTAGAAATAGTCACTTTGCATCCAGAGCCTTTTTTTTGTCTTTATTCCTTGATCTTTCGCTTCACCTTATTCTCGAGCTTCAATTCTTCAATCAATGATATTGATGAAATTTGACTTGCATTATTTTCCCTTTCATGAAAAGGATCCGTGCTCGAATCTAAACCTTGAAGCTTATATGAAAGATCTTCTTTACCTTAGGATGAGAAACCCCCAAACATTTGAATTTTCTTCCAATTTCTTTGTACAAAAATTTGGATTACAAAATTTATTTGGGAAGAAATTAGGTCGAAATACATGGAGAAAATGTTCCAAAAAGGTGGAGAAAAACCTTGAAAAGGAGCTGAAAATTGTCCTAAAACGCACTACAAAAGGACACTTGAGGAAGCTTCCAAGAAATTGTACCCTTGTACTTCTTTCTTTGTCATTTTACTCATTTAGAATAATTTCTTACCAACACCCAAAAAACTCTCTTTCTTCCATTTGGATCTAACACACCTTTTTCAATATTCTTCTTCTTCAAAACATGAAGATTATGAAGAACACAAGAACACTATGACTTCAAAATTTACAACTTCTTCGTTTCACCTTGGAATTCAATAAAATTTAAGATCTAGGCTCCCCTCATCATGGAAAACCGCCTAAAACACCATTTAACCTCCAATTTCAAGCTAAAATTTTTAGATCTTGAAATTCATTTGCAATTTCTTCAAGTCATGAAGAACTCCATGAATATGAAGAACACCCAAATCAAAACCCTAATGGATTTCTACTCTTTTTTCACTCAAATTTCATATTTAAACTTCAAGGGTGAAGAAGAAAAAATCTCATTACTCAAGAGCCTCCAATTTCACCAAGATCTACAAACCCGCTTCACATTGTTCAAGCTTTTTCAAGTTCAACAATGGTGAAATTTGAAACACCTTCAAATCAATCCAAATTTTGGACCTAGACACAAAAAACACTAGAGAATACAAATCTAGTGTCAAAACAACAAATTTCACAAAAAAAAAATAGATTTTTTTGAAAATTTTATTTTTTGAATTTTAAAAATCAAGAACCTATTATTGAGATCCGTAGAAGCGAATCCCTATCCTAAGCTCAGATACCAAATGATACTAGAACAGATATGCAGAATGGAAGCCTTAACACTTAAATGGTAAATTAAATATAAAAGAATAGAAAGGTAGAGATGTAAATTTAAATCTAGGTAACCAATATTATATGAAAGTAAAGACCTCCTTAATATTCAAGATAAATATGTAAACCTCAAAACAAAGACACAAGAATGGGACTAATAGGCAATGATGACTATACTAAAATCAAGACCTCCTATTAAGAACACCAAACAAGCACCTATACTATAGATATACCCTCAAGAAGAATGATTTTCTCAAGCAAGCAATCTGATCAAAATTGTTTAGCAACCAAGGACTTTGTCATACCTCACAAGAATTTCACTCTTTCAAAATAACATATAAAAATAGTCAATCTAAAATGAGCTATTTTTTCTTATTTGTAACCTACACTAATAATTTCAAAAAGCCTGTAAAGAGATAAGGGTATTCTAAGCATGAGGCTTGCATGTCAAGAATAGCCATTGTAAGACCCCTTAAAATTTTGATCATTTTATTTTTCATCCTACCGTATTTGTAAGAACTTGAATTATGTTTAGGGATGTTAAAAGGGTAATTTGGGAAATTTTTGGAAAGGATCCGGGGCTATTTTGGAACTTTGAGGCTGTGTGCCTACGCAATATCACCGTGCCACAGAGGTTAGCCCCCACAAATATTGGCATGGCATGGAAGTTAACCTCCACGATAAGTTTGTGGCACACTGAGGCATAAATTTCATCTAATTTTATTTTTTTCACTTAGTGGTGAGGGGCTTTTGGTCTTTTCACCCTTTCCATGACTTATAAATATAAAATTAACCTTTTTCCCTTCAGTTAAAAAGATAAAACACTCTTGTTCTCATTTGTAACACCTAAACTAAGAAATCTTAAGTTTTTTTCAAGAAATCACTACTCTGGGCGACAAACTTCAAATTGACTTCAATTACTTGTGTGTTTCAGGCATATCTCTCTTCCCTAAACATTAATTTTACATTGTGACATAAATTGAATGGATTTTCATGTGATTAAATTATGGGTTTTGAAATTGGGTTGAGGGGTTTTTGTTGTTAATGATTGAATTACTTGTCCCATGGTTTGAATTGATTATTCATGTTTTAAATTAATATTTTTAGGATTGAATTGTACATATTTAAATGGTTGGAATAGGGGACATGGATTTCTCCAAATTAGATAAATTTTGTCTTGGATTTGCATGAACCTTAAATCAATTTGTGAATTTGGTTTTAATTATGAAAAATTGCATAGTTTAACTTGCTTTTGAACTCAATGCATTGCATTAATGGATAAATGGATATAAAAATAGATTTGGATGGTGTTGGTCACCATGGTTTGGATTTTAATGGAACTTGAGAGTCAATGTGGTTATGCGGATTGGTTTGGCATGTTTAATTTAGCTTTCAAGCATATTGTTTTGACGATACCAAGTTGTAAATGTCTTAATGAATGACTCCTGAGTTAATGGTTGGAATTATGTGCAAAGTTATTTTAATTTATCCTTAAAAGAGTAGTGTAGCTCACCGTGAAGGTGTAAGCCTAGGGGGACGAACACTGGAAACCATGTTTGCCAGAGTTAGGGGTCTATATGATCGCGTGCTTGACACATACTTGATATATATATTTGGGACTGCTATTAACCATGGTGGATTTAGTTTTCCCTCAGATTTTTCTTGGTTTATATGGCTAACACGCATTAGGGACCTTTCAGCATTGGGAGCTAAACCCTTATAGCCCATGGGTGCTTTTAGGATGAATTGAGCTATACAGTCTAGGTTAATGGTTTTAAAATTCTCATATTCATAACCCTTATCCTATCCTGGTATCTAATAGATATATATATTAATGTGTGCATGTGATTTTGACTAATTTTGGACATGTCATTATTTTATCACTTCCCCTGAGTTACTTACCAGTGCTTATCCCACTGGCCATCCTAGGACACTCTATCATTTTATGATGTAGGATCTAACGATATTTCTATTGCTACTATGCATCGTTAGGTGGATTAGAAAATATGTTGAGTTGTTGTGAAGTGGTGAGCCTTCATGTTTTGGAGTGTTTTGTCATTTAAGCATTCTCTTTTTTTTCATAGTATTTTAGATTCTTTTTTTTCATAGTTGGGGGCATGTCTCGACTTAGGTATTATTCTAGTTTTAGAGGCTTTCATGAAAAGATGTGGGCTGGTAGATGTTTAAATCTTAGTCTTTTTTTGAGTTATTTATTCACCTTTTTATTTTGGTTTAATTGGCTTCTCAGTTGTTATTATTATCATTATTATGTTCTTAAGGTTATGTAAAAAAAGGGTGGTCTCCCATCCATGGTGGGCTTGAGATACCATCAGACCTAGGCCTGAGGTTGGGTCGTAACAAGCTTGGTATCAACGCACGGTTTAGGGTTATTGTGTATCCACAAAGTCGTGTTGAGTAGAGTTATTTTTATAGGTGTTTAGTGCACCACATTTATAAGGAAGAGGCTACAAGGCATTTAGGAATGTTTTCCTTTCTTATGTTCTATTTTGGGTTATAAAGTCTAGTGTTATAAAACTTCTCTAACTCCTGGCTTCCTCATGTTTCAGATCATGCCTCCTCAAAGATCTAATACTTATAGAAACTCTATCTTACCTGAGGATAATGTGAAGGGGACTCTCCCTACGTATGGAGTGTATACCTAATCTAGGGTCCCCGATCTTGATTGTTCCACCTCATGTGGAGTTCCACCTATCCCTAATAGTCTTTCCTGATCTTTTTGGGATGGTGATTCTTATGATAAGCTGGCTTAGGGGGACATCCCTAATATAGAGTGGTTTTGGTCTATTCATTTGTTGACTAAGTGGTGATATCTCTGTTGCATCAATCAAATCATATTGGTTTTGTTTCTTCTTCATCTAAGTTCACCGGGTTAACTAGTTCATGAGGTTGAATCCCTCAACCTTTACAGACTTTAAGGTTAAGGAGGATCCTCAGGGGTCTATGAATGAGATGGAGAAGATTTCTAAGTGATGCATGTTACTGACTCTAAAGGTGTAGAGTTGTTGTTTATCAACTGAAAGGTGTAGATTATCAGTGGTATAAGTTGTGGGAGTAGTTGAGGGGCGATGATGTAGAATCAACATTATGGGATGATTTTTTGGATGACTTTCTTAATCATTTCTTTCCTTAGGAGTTGAGGAAAACTAAGACAGAAGAGTTTGTGAATCTGAAGTAGGGGAAGATGAGTGTGAAGGAGTATACCTTGAAATTTCAATAGTTGTCTCGTTATGCTCCTAAATTGGTGTCTATCCAGAGATCTAAAATAAGGAATTTTGATTTTGGTTTGTCCCGCGACTTGGTACTGGATTGCAAGGCTGTAATATTAAATAAGGACATGTACATATCCTGACTTATGGTTTACATGCAGTAGGTAGAGAATGAGAAGAAAAAATAAGCAGAGATAAGAGAGAGACAGAATAAAAAATTTAGATATTAAGAGCAGGGTGGGGGTCAACAGAATAGTGGGAGAGATGGTAGGCAGTAGACCAAGAAGAAGAATTGGGGGAATTCTTAATCGTCTGCTAGTTCTCCTTATCATAAGCCTTTGGGAGATTATCATTCTTAAGCTAGCAGTGCTCCTAAGGAATAGGGTGTCCAGTCTCAAGCTAGTAGAGCTTAGTCGTCCCTACCTTACTCCTTATAGATTTTGTAGGCAGCTTCACTATGGATATTTTGAATAAGGGAGAAATTTATGTTATAAATATGGTCAGTTGGGCCACATACAGTGAGATTTACCTTTAACCAGGGTTGTCACTAGGGTTAATAACATTTTGATTGCCACATCTTCAGTTTCCGTGCAAAATGGTACTATTTATGGTATTAGGCTTGGACGGAATTGCCTCTATAAACTTGCTACCCGCTAGGAGTATGAGGCATCCCCAGATGTTGTTATTGGCATGTTATAACTCTTTTCCCGTGATATTTATTATTTGCTTGATCTGGGTTCTACCCTTTCTTTTGTGACCCTTTATGTGGCTGTGTATTTTGGTTTTGGTTCCTAAAGTATTTTTGACCCATTTTTGTGTCAACTTGGTGGGTGATTCTATAGTTTCTAGAAAAATCTATAGGGGTTGTGTGGTGTCCATCTTTGATAGAGAGACATTGGTGGATTCGATAGAGCTGGATAAGGTGGATTTTTATGTTATCTTGGAAACAGATTGGTTTCATTCATGCTATGTTTCTCTAGATTATAAGACCTAAAGGGTCAGTTTTCACTTTCCTAATGATCCGATATTAGAATGGAAGAGGAGTTCCTTAGTACCCAAAGGGAAGTTTATCTCTTATCGTAAAGCTCAAAAGATAATTTCAAAAGGATATCTGTATCATCTAGTTTGGGTTAAGGGTTCTAATAGTGAAAGTCATTTTTTGTAATCTATCCTTATAGTTAATGAGTTTTTTGAGGCATTTCCCAATGATCTTCCTGGGATTCCTCCTTATAGGGAAATAGATTTTGGGATGGATCTTTTACCGAATACTCATCTTATTTCCATTCCTCCTTATTAAATGCCTCTAGCTGAATTAAAGGAGCTAAAGGAGTAGTTAAAAGATCTTATTAATAAAGGGTTTATTAATCCTAATATTTCTCTGTGGGGTGCTCCTGTTCTTTTTCTGTGAAAGAAAGATGGGTCTTTTTGGATGTGTATAGACTATCGTCAGCTGAATAAGGTGACAATGAAGAATAAGTACCCACTTCCTAGGATTTATGACCTTTTTAAATAAGCTTTAGGGTGCTCGATGCTTCTCTAAGATTGATTTCCATTTGCACTATCATCAGTTGAAAATTTGAGAGGTTGGTATTCCCAAGATTACTTTACAAACTCGATATGATCACTATGAGTTTTTGGTGATGTCATTTGGGTTGACTAATGCTCCGACTGCATTCATGGATCTTATGAATTGTTTTTTTAGGAAGTTTTTGGATTTATTTGTTATAGTCTTTATTGATGACATCTTGGTGTATTCTAAGATTCAGGAGGATTATGCGAGTCACCTTTGAATTGTGTTGCAGACTCTTATAGATCATATATTATATGTTAAATTTTCCAAGTGTGAGTTTTAGATGAGTGATGTGACTTTTCACGGGAATCTGGTACTAGTGAGGGGATCAAGGAGGATGCAATGGCCTAGACCCACGACTCCAACTACCATTAGGAACTTCTTAGGCTTGGTTGGGTATTATAGAAGGTTTATGGAGAGTTTATCTTCTATTGCTGCTCCATAGCAAGGTTGACTCAAAAAAGGTAAAGTTCTTGTGTTCCGATGCTTATAAGGGTAATTTTGAGAAGTTAAAGGATAATCTAACTTATGTGCTAGTTTTGACCCTACCCGAGGGTATTGATGGTTTTGTTGTGTTTTGTGATACGTCTGACATGGGAATGAGTTGTGTTTTGATGCAGCATGGTAAGGTTGTAGCCTATGCTTCCACATAACTTAAGGTTCATGAAAGGAATTATTTGACTCAAGATTTATTATTAGCAGCTATGGTTTTTGCTTTGAAGATTTGGCACCATTATCTGTATGAGGTGTATGTGGATATATATTCAGATCATAAGAGCTTGCAATACGTGTTTATGCAGAAGGAGTTGAATCTCAGGTAGAGGCGGTGGCTTGAGTTACTTAAGGATAATGACATGAGCCTTCACTACCATCTAGGTAAAGCTAATGTTATGGTTGATTCTCTTATCAGGTTGTCTATGGGAAGCTTATCTCATCTGGATTAGGAGAAAATATGTTTGGTGAAGGACATTCACATGTTAGATAACTTCGGATTTCATCTTTTGGACTCTGAGGATGGGGGATTTATTGTTCAGGAAGTGGTAAAATCATCTTTTGGTGCTGAGGTAAAGGAGAAGTAGGCTTTGGGTCCCATACTTATGCAAATTAAGGATGATGTGGGTCAGCAAAAGGTTATAGACTTTGATATTAGAGGAGATGGTATTCTGAGGTACCAAGGTAGGTTGTGTATTCATAATGTTAATGGGCTGTGGGAAAGGATTTTGATAGAGGCTCATGAGTCTAGGTATAGAATTCATCCGGGTTCAACTAAGATGTGCCATGAATTGAAGAAGATCTATTGGAGGAACAATATGTAGAGGGATATGGAAAATTTTGTGGCTAAGTGTATGGTTTGTCAGCAAATTAAGGGTGAGTATTTAAGTCCTAGAGGTATATCCCAAGAGATAGAGTTGCCTGCATATAAGTGGGAGATGATCAATATAGATTTCATTATAGGTCTTCCGCGGTCTCACAATTAGTATGATTCAATTTGGGTCATTATGGATAGGATTACTAATTCTGATTACTTCTTGTCTGTGAGGACTAACTACTCAAGAGAGGATTATGCTAAGTTGTTCATTCAGGAGATTGTGAAGCTGCATGATGATCCAGTGTCCATTATTTTAGACCAAGGTATGCAATTTTCATCCCACTTTTGGCATTCGTTTTAGAAAGGTTTGGGTACTCAGGTAAACTTTAGCACTACTTTTCACCCTTAAATAGATAGGCAAGTGAAGTGTACTATTTAGAATTTGGAGTATATGGTAAGGTCCTATGTGATTGATTTTATGGGTAGTTGGGTTGATCACTTTCCTCTTATCGAGTTTGGGAACAACAATAGTTCCCATTCGAGCATTCAGATGGCTCCTTTTGAGGTTCTTTATTAGAGGAGGTGTAGGTCTCTAGTTGGATGGTTTGAGGTTTGTGAGACTAGGTTGTTTGGTCTTGGCTTGGTTCACCAAGCCACAGAGAAGGTGAAGGTGATTAGAAAAAGACTTAAAACTGCTTAAATTCGCCAAAAGTTTGATGCTGATGTGATGCAAAGAGAATGGTAGTTTGAAGTAAATGATTGGGTATTCTTGAAGGTGTCTTCTATGAAATGAGTCATCAGTTTGGAAGAAGGGGAAGCTCAGTCCCCATTATGTTGGTCCATATTAAATTTTGAGGAGAATTGGGAATGCGGTGTATGAGTTGGATTTGCCTACGAGTTTGGTCTCCATTCATCCCGTGTTTCATGTGTCCATGTTGAATAAATGTGTGGGTGATCCTTTCTTGATAGTTCAGTTGAAGATGTTGGTGTTACGAATTCCTTGTCTTATAAGGGAGTCCCAATTAAAATATTGGATAAGCAAGTTCGTAGGTTGAGAAGCAAGGATGTGGCTTCGGTAAAAGTACTTTGGAGAAACCAAAAGGTAGAAGAGGCTACATGGGAAGATGAGGAAGATATTATGTCCAAATACCCATTTTTGTTCCTTGAGTTGGATGAAAGTGCTTAAGGAATGCGTTTCATTTTCCTCTTGTTACTTTTTGAGTTTGTCAATTGATTATGGTGTATTATTGTTATTCTCATGCTTAAAGTGTCCTAAACCATGATTCAGGAACATATGATCCTAGGGAAGGGGATAATGTAAGACTCCTGTAAATTTGATCATTTTATTTTGATCTTTCCGTGTTTGTAATATCAATTTTTGACTTCAATTATGTTTAGGGAAGTTTAAAGGGTAATTTGGGAAAGTTTTGGACTTTTTGAAAAGGGTTTGGGGCTATTTTGGAACTCTGAGGCAGTGTGCCTCTACGATATCACTATGCCATGGAGGTTAGCCTCCACGATATTGGTGTGGCACGGAGTTTAACCTCCGCAATAAGGCCGTGCCATGCTGAGGTCTAAATTTCATCTAGTTTTGTTTTTCTCACATAGGGGTGAAGAGCTTTTGGTATTTTCACCCTTTCTACGACTTATAAACATAAAATTGACCTTTTCCCCTCCAGTTAAGAAGATCACACACTCTTATTCTCTTCTCTAACACCTAAACCAAGAAAGCTTAAGGGTTTCTTAAGAAATTACTACTCCGGGCTCCAAACATTTAATTGACTTCAATTACTTGTGTGTTTCAGGCATGTCTCTCTTCCCTAAACTTTATTTTTACATTGTGGCATAAATTAAATGAATTTTTTTGTGATTAAATTATGGGTTTTGAAATTAGTTGAAGTGATTTGGTTGTTACTAATTGAATTACTTGTCCTATATTTTCAATTGATTATTCATGTTTTAAATTGATATTTTTGGGACTGAATTGGTACATTATTTAATTGGTTGGAATGGGGGTACATGGGTTTCCCCAAATTGGATGAATTTTGTCTTGGATTTGTATGAACCTGAACCCACTTTGTGAATTTGATCTTAATTATGGAAAATTGCAAGGTTCAACTTGCTTTTGAACTCAATGCATTGCATTAATAGATAAATGGATATAAAAAATGGATTTGGATGGTATTAGTGGTCATGGTTTTGATTTTAATGAAACTTGGGAGTCAATTTGGTTATGTGGATTGGTTTGGCATGTTTAATTTAGCTTGAAAGTGTACTAGTATGACGATAACAAGTGGTAAATGCCTTAATGAATTACTCTTGGGTTAATGGTTGGTTTATGTGCAAAGTGATTTTTATATGGGATTAAAGGGGGTTGTGTAGCTCACCATGAATGTGTAACTCCCGGAGGGACAAACTCTAGAAACTATGTTTGCCTGCATTAGAGGTTTGTATGACCGTGTGCTTAACACACACTTGATATACATATTTGGGATGACTATTGCCCATGGTGGCTTTAGTTTTCCCTCGTATTTTCCTTGGTTCATGCAGCTAAAATGTACTGAGGCCCTTTCAGCAGGAAGAGCTAAACCCATATAGCCCAGGGGTGCCTTTAGGACAGATCGAGCTACACAATCCAGGTTAATGGTTTTAAAACTCTTATGTTCATGACCCTTACCTTATCCTGGCATCTTGTCTATGTATATATGAATGTGTGCATGTGGTTTTTACTGACTTTAGACATGGCATTATTTTATCACTTTCTCTAAGTTACATGTCAGTGCTTATCCCACTAACCGTCCTAGGACACTACATTATTTCATGATGTAGGGTTTGAAGACATTTTTGTTGCTTATGTGCAGTGTTAGGTGGATTAGCACGTTTGTTGAGTTGCTGTGAAGTGGTAAGCCTCCATACTTCAGAAGGTTTTGTCATTTCATCATTCTTTTTTTATTTTCATAGTACTTTGAATTTTTTTTGTCATAGTCGGGGGCATGTCCGGACTTAGATGTTATTCTTGTTTTAGAGGCTTTCGTGAACAGATGTGGGTTGGTAGTTGTTTGACTCTTGGTCTTCTTTTTAGTTATTTATTCACCTTTTTATTAATGTTTAATTGGCTTCTGCATTGTTATTATTATCATCATTGTGCTCTAGAGGTAAGGTAAAAAGGGGGAGGTCTCCCATCCATGGTGGGATTGAGATACCCGTCGTGTCCAAGCCCAGGGTTGGATTGTGACAACCACTTTGCATCCATAGCCTTTTTTGCTCTTTTTTGCCTTTATTCCTTATATTTCCACTTTAGCGTATTCTTGAGCTTCAATTCTTTAATTAATAAAATTAATGAAACTTGGCTTGCATCACTCAATTATGAGGATCTATGTGTACATCGTGTTGTAGAGCTACCAAATGGGTTCAAACCACCAAAGTTTGAGTTGTATAATGGGATCAGAGATCCCAAAGTGCATCTACACATGTATTGTGACAAGTTGGCAAGAGTCAAGAAATTTAAGAAAATAAGGATGAAAATGTTCATGAGAAGCCTCACTAGGGAGGCTTTAGCTTGGTATATTAAGCAGGATGTAAGGAAATAGACAGGCTGGATCGATATGGCATTCAATATCATAGAACGGTTTGAGTTTAACATTGATAATACTCCCAACTGGCACTAAATGCAGACGTTGAAAAATAAGACAATTGAGTCATTCAGGAACTATGTGATGTTGGGTGAATTTATGCATTTTAGCGTTGCTATTCTAGAATTTTTAGCCTTGTTTTGAGGATGATTCATGTGATTAATGTGGTTATAATGATATAAATCTGCATCCAAGTATCCATGTATGTGTTTACAATGTTTAATAGTGTTTCCACACAAGTTTTGATTCAAATTGATCATTTAGAAGTCGACCGAGAAAACTAGTGTGACTAGCTTGAGCTATGTGTTTTTCTAGTCTATCGTATTGGGTTCTAACGTTTTTAATGAGTTACTAAGGTTTTTATTGTGTATTTATATGTTAAACAACTTGTTGGTAATGTTCAAGGGTCAATTGGATCAAGACAAGAATCAATACAATGAGTTAGAAATCAAAGTGAATGAAGCCTATGCTTAGCTCGTGTTTCTACTTCTCCGTCTTGGATGTTGTGTTGTTTTGAACTTTAAATTTTTGTGTTTAATGCTATAAGATGCTTTGTGAATGGATTATGATGATATATGAAGCATATACAATCTTCAAATCAAGTGGAAATAACTCAAAAAGGCTTGGAATGGATCACGGAAGCACAATACGCAACTTAACACAAATTTGGACACGTAAAATATGTTGGGCGAGTTAGGAAGCATGGGAAAGTATATTGGTTGAGTCATGTAACGACCCGAGATGACCCCCTAGTCATTAAAAGGTGCTTAGAGTCCCAAGAGACCATAAACTAACCCATGAGCTGGTACCTGTTGTGAGCACTGAATAATATAATCATGAATGCGGAAGAATAATTGAAATCCCATAAGGTTTTAATAATGAAATAACTACTGAATTATGAATCTGATAAACATACTGAAGTCTGAATAGTCTGAATAGCTAACTATAGTGTCTGAAAAGCCTCTAAACTGGATACTATAAGTTGATGGGACAGGCCTCAACTAACTCCACTAACTACTGATCTAAAGACATGAAGTAACATAATCTGTCCTAAGATGATGAGGACTCACCACTGCTACTGTATTGCTGAAAATCTGAGAATCTAGGTGTGATTCGGGAACTGAGCATCAACACCTATGATATGAGACATCATAGCGCAAAAGAAAGGTATACGATCAGTACTTTGAATATACTAGTATGCTAAATAAGGTAGGCTGATATGCAGGGTCTCATAAATTGGAATGATAATAATTAACAGGACATACATGTAAAGCATGGAGTACTGAATAAAGAGCATAGAATATGTAGATACTAAAAATGCAGGAAAATCTATAAATACTGTAGATGCATGACCAGGCATACAACATGAACTCAGTAAAATCTGTAAACTGATATACTGAGATAACTGAAATCTGTATGCTTTGGTCAAACAACACTAAGACTAAATAACTGAGCTGGGACTGTAACTGAGACTATATCTGAGACTGTGGGAGGTATCATCTAACCGACATTCCCTAATTTGAGCTAATCGGGATCCAACCTATAACCCCAGTTAGAAAGATGTTAATATCGTGTCACGGGTACTAACGATAGATGTATGGATCCACTAAAATGATATAATGTCCAAAGGACTAAGGGTGTTAAGCCTGAACTGACGGGTGATCCCTGCGAGATAGTCAAGCCTAGTCTGACGGGTGACTACTCATATCCTACGCTGGCAACGTATTTCTGGAGTATAGGGACTGTTACTAATGACTCTGCCTATCTGACGAGAAGCCTCCCCCTACACTTGCTCGATGCTAAATCCTACTTCCAATTGAAAGACACTGAGATACTAGATTGTTCTGAGTGGAATAACTTATATTTGACTATTCTGATAATGCTAATAATATAATCTAAAGACTATTCTGTAATCTACTAAGGTTAGACTAAATAAACAGCTATGGTTTTTGGGTATTCAATACCCCCAAGACTCAAAACAACAATACTGAAAAGACACTAAAGCCTGAAGGCCAAAACATGAAGGCTTTTATTAAATAAATACCTCTTGTAGGCATTTTATCAAACACTTGTAGTTCATGGTTTTAAAACAATCATAGGAATGTTATGGAACTTGTAGAAATAGCACGGATTCATCATAATACCATTAAATCATAGTTTAATTCAATAAATAATAATATGAAAACATAAAGGATTGGATAATAACAATAATTTTATGGTAACATGGTATGGAATCATAGTTCATGGAGATTCATGGGTGAAATCCCAATTTAAAACACACTAACTTGAAAAGATCACAATTTTATAATTTAAAAAGCTTGCTTGGACTCCATGGATGAAAGAGATCCATGGATGAACATCTAACATACCTGGGATGATGAATTTGGAAGGATTGATGGAGAGTTGTTGAGATTTCACCTTGATTCTTGAGAGCTAGAGTTTCTTGTTCTTGAAAGAGGGGATTTTTAATTTGAGAGAAAGTGAATAATGATGAGTTTTTAGGTCAATTAGGGGTTTAATTTTGTGTTTAGGGTGAGTTTAGGGCTTAGAAAAAAGACCCAAATACCCTTAAATGAATTTAAAAACACAAGCTGGAAACTAAAATCCCGATTTTTGGCCTTGGCGCGACGCACTACCATCACGGTAAGCCTGTGGATGCCATTTTGGCCATCCCCGCGACACGCCATGATTGTGGAGACCTAGTGGAAATTCACAAATGGGAAATTGACCTATGAAGCGATTCTCCAGGATTGCGTACCCTTACTGGATTTTTCCAAATGGGAGATTGACCTGCTTTGCGACGCACTAGAGGTTAAAATGATGGGGTTTTACGACTGAAACTTAAAATCGTCATAACTTCTTACCTGGTTATCGTATTTGGGCGAATTTTATATTGTTGGAAAGCTAATTGAATTTCCTATGCAATGAAAGAATCTAAATAGAGAAATAATGAGTATTTCAAAAAATTCATAAATGAATACTCATGTATTGGGACTTAGATTATGCTAGGAAAATACGGGGTGTTACAATATCTCCCCCTTGGGATCATTCGTCCCCGAATAAAATTGGTTAAGCTAAGGGAACTGATGGACTGAGCTTACACACTGAATATGTATGTATGATGCATGGAATGTATGACTGAACTGATTCATCAATGCACGACTGACATGAACACGATGTGCGGTTGAAACTGAGCATGGCAGAGAAAACAAAATCTTAAGAAGATTGGTACCTTATACTGAATCTGGATTTGTAGAGAAAAGATGATGGTACTTGTTCTGCATATCTTCTTCTGCTTTCCAAGTGGTTCCCTCAACGGACTAGTTCCGCCAAAGAACTTTGACTAGTGGAACTTCTTTGTTCCTTAGTCTACAAACTTAATGATCAAGAATTTTGACTGGAACTTCCTCAAAGAAAAGACTGTTCTGAATATCTACACTTTCTAAGGGAACAACTACAACTAGATTACCAATACACTTTTTCAACAATGAAACATAAAACACTAGTTGTACCAAGGTTAAATCTGAAAGCAACTCTAGCTCGTAAGCTATCTTTCCAAAATGACTGAAAATTCTTAAGGGACCGACATATCGGGGACTGAGTTTCCCTTTCTTGCCAAATCTCTTCACTATCTTCATGTGAGAGATTTTCAAGAACACAAGATCACCAACCTCAAACTCGAGATCCTTTATCCTCGTATCTGCATACGATTTCTGTCTGCTCTGGGAAGCCCTAAGCCTTTCTCTGATCAACTGAACCTTCTCTAATGCATCAAACACCAAGTCAGGCCCTACTACTGCAGCCTCACTTACTTCAAACCAACCAATTAGAGATCTACATCTCCTACCATAAAGAGCCTTAAACAAATCCATATGGATACTGGAATGATAGCTGTTATTGTATATGAATTCAATCAAAGGTAAATGGTCATACCAACTACCCCTGAAATCAACAACGCATACTCTCATCATATCCTCAAGAGTCTGAATAGTCCTTTCTACTTGACCGTCTGTCTGAGGGTGGAAGGCTGTACTGAGGTGGACTTGGGTACCAAGACTCTTTTGGAATGCTTTCCAGAGGTAAGAGGTAAACTGGGTACCTCTATCTGAGATGATTGATAAGGAAACACCATGTAATCTAACCAACTCTCTGAGATAGAGATTGGCATAGTCCTCGACTGAGTAAGAGGTATGGACTGGCAAGAAATGAGCTGATTTGGTCATCCTATCTACGATAACCCAACTAGAGTCATGCTGATGATGGGTACGAGGTAAACCTGTCACAAAGTCTATGTTCACTTCCTCTCATTTCCATATAGGAATACTGAACTCCTGCATGGACCCACTAGGTTTTTGGTGCTTAACCTTAACTTGCTGACATATAGAGCACTTAGCTACTAACTCTGCAATATCTCTCTTCATTCTACTCTACCAATAGATCTCCCATAAATCACGGTACATCTTAGTGGCCCCTGGATGAATAGAGTAACGCGCACCATGCGCTTCTACAAGAATTCGTTGCCTCAACTCATCTACACCAGGCACACACAATCTACCCTAACAACGTAAAACACCATCTCCCCCTTGGGAGAAAACCTCCACTTTATTATCTCTGACTAATTCTTTCAACTTAACTAGACTTGGATCTCTATCCTGCTTTTCCTTCACCTCAGAAACTAGAGATGACTCTGAGCTACTCTGCACTCATACACTACCTTCTACTGAATCGAGTAAATGGACACCTAGTCGGGCAAGATGATGGACTTCCTGATCTAACTTCTTCTTACCATCCTTAACATGAGCTACACTACCCATAGACATTCTACTGAGAGCATCAGCCACTACAAAACACTCATGTCATAATCCTTCAATAACTCTAACCATATTCTCTGACGCAAATTCAAATCTTTTTGAGAGAACACATATTGAAGGATTTTGATATCTGTGAACACATCCACATGCACCCCATACAAGTAATGCCTCCAAATATTTAAGGCAAATACTATCGCTGCTAGCTCAAGATCATAAGTCGGATAATTCTTCTCATGAGGCTTAAGATGTCTGGAGGCGTAGGCTATGACCTTACCTCTATTCATGAGGACACAACCCAAACCTACTCTGGATGTATCACAGTACACAATGAAACCATCTGAATCGTTGGTAGAGTAAGAACTGGGGCTGAGGTGAGTCGAGTCTTCAACTCCTAAAAACTCTTCTCGCATGAATCTGACCATTGAAACTTAATTTTTTCTGAGTCAATCTGTACATGGGGGATGCAATAGTAGAAAAACTTTCAACAAACCAATGGTAATAGCTAGCTAAACCCAAGAAACTCCTAATATCTGATGGAGATATGGGTCTAGGCCAGTTTCTCACCGCTTCAGTCTTTTGAGGATCAACTATAATGACGTCACCGGAAATAATATGGCCAAGGAAAGATACTAATCTGAGACAGAATTCACACTTACTAAATTTAGCAAACAAATAATGGGCTCTAAGAGTTTGCAACACTATTCTGAGATGGTCTGTATGATCATTTTTGATATGGGAGTAAACAAGAGTGTCATCAATGAATACTATGACAAACATGTCCAAGTAATGCTTAAATACTCAGTTCATAAAGTCCATGAAGACTTTTGGGGAATTTGTAAGACCAAAGGACATGACTAGAAATTCAAAGTGACCATACCGAGTTCGAAAAGCTATTTTTGGAATATCACATTCTCTAACTCTAAGCTGATGATAGCCTGATCTGAGGTCGATCTTGGAAAAGTAACTGGCACCCTGAAGTTGGTCGAACAAATTATCAATTCTAGGAAGTGGATATTTATTCTTGACTGTGACCTTGTTCAATTGACGGTAATCTATGCACATTCTGAGAGAACCGTCTTTCTTATGCATGAATAAAATAGGTGCACCCCACGGGGAGATGTTGGGTCTGATGAATCCCTTATCTAAGAGATCCTTCAACTGTTCTTTCAGTTCTTTGAGTTCATCTGGAGCCATTTTGTATGGCAGAATAGATATAGGCTGAGTATTTGGGAGAAGGTCCATTCCGAAGTCAATTTCCCTTTCGGGAGGAAATCCGAGAAGATCTTCAGGAAATGTAACTGAGAATTCATTTACTACTGGGACTGAATCAAGAATAGAAGTTTCTAAGTTAGAGTCTTTGACTCGTACAAGATGTTAAACACACCCCTTGGATATTATCTTTCTGGCTCTAAGGTATGAAATCAACTGACCCTTAAGAGCTGTAGTACTACCCCTCCATTCAAGGATTGGTTCATTTTGGGAACTGAAAATGAACTATTCTATTTTTACAATCAACTAAGTCATAACATGAGTGGAGCCAACCCACGCCGAGAATAACATCAAAATTTGTCATCTCTAACTCCACGAGATCAACTGAGGTAACTTTTTTGAGATATTATGATCGGACAGTTCCTGTATACCTATCTGGCTACAATGGAAACACCTACTGGAGTAGACACTGAAAAGGGCTCTGCTATAGTATTAGGACTGACTCCAAAATTGAAAGATATGTATGGAGTTACAAAAGAAAGAGATGCTCCAGGGTCTAGTAAAGCATAAACATATAAGTAAAAGCTATGCAACGTACCAGTAACTAAGTCAGGAGAATTTTCCTGATCTTGGTGGAATGGAATAGCATATAATCTGTTCGGACACTGACCACTGGTAGCACTGGAAGTGGCACCCTACTGATTTGGGTGATCGGATGGAACTGACGACTGATGGGACTGGCCCTGTTGGCGCACATCCCTACCTTTCTGAGAAACTACCCGACACTCTCGAATCTGATGGCCTGGCTTGCCACACCCGAAGCACACATCACTACCTGCTCTACACTCACCCTAATGGTATCTGCCATACTTCTGACATAAAGGATTGGTACGAGCACTGCTAATACTAACCTGGGACTTAGATCCTGGTGCCCTATCCCTATTGTCATTTCTAAATTTAGGTACTAGGGCACTGGATAAAGAAGGTACTGGGGATGAAGACCTCTGACGAAACTGAGGACGGTTACTACCTTCTGACTTTGGCTGATTGAAATTAAAACTACCCATCCTAGGTCTTTTGTTTCCTCTCTCCCTCTCCTTAATCGTTTGATTCTCTATCTGTTGAGCATGGACCATCAGCCTAGACAAATCCATCTCACTAATCAGCATTGCGGTCCTACACTCCTTGACCATACTATCAGACACGCCAGACACAAACTTACTTATCTTGGACCTACTGTCAGCTACCACATAAGGAGCATATCTGGCTAACTGAGTGAACTTGAGAGAATAATCCCTCACACTCATGCTTCCTTGCCTCAAATTGATAAATTCTAACACTTTGGCCTCCTTCAACTCTAATGGAAAGAATCTATCCAAGAAAGTCATGGCAAACTCTTCCCATTCTATAGGCCCTGCATCAACACCTCTATCAACTTTCCACTGCTTAAACCAAGTGTGGGCTACATCCTACAATTGATATGCAGCCAACTCGGTATTCTAACTAGACGTTACCCCCATAGCATCCATGACCTTCTGAACCATATCTAAGAATTCCTGTGGATTCTCTTCAGACTTAGATCCTATGAAAGAAGAAGGATTCATCCGGGTGAAATTCCAAATTTTAGTTGTAGTAGTATTGGTCACTGAATTGGCCGAAAAAACGGTTGTCCGTTCATTCTGTGCTTCTACAAAGTTTGCTATAGTAGTGAACGCAACCCTAAATTCTACGTGAGAGACATGCTCGTCCAGAGGATCTGCCTGGACGGGCTGAGGGGCTGGCTGAGTTTCTATTCTTCTTCCGTTCTTGTTGGGAGGCATGTTCTGTAAATAGAAGGAAGAAATATATTAGACTGAGAGTTTTAACTTGAGCTCATGCTCAATCGCATGACATAAATACTTTAAAGAAGGGAAACTTTTTTCCTAAACGCCTTGTAGCCTCTCGTCCATAAGTGTAGCATGCTACATACCCACGCACAAGACTCTACTCGATGTGGCTTTCAGACTTCCTAGGATACTTTAAAACCTTAGTCTCTGATACCCAAGTTAGTAATGACCCGAGACTACCCCCTAGTCGTTACACGGTCCTTATGGTCCCGAGAGACCACAAGCTAACCCATGAGCTGGTACCTTCTGTGAGTATTAAATAATATAATCATGAATGCGAAAGAATAACTGAAATGCCATAAGGTTTTAATAAAAAAATAACTATTGAATTATGAATCTGATAAAAATACTGAAGTCTGAATAGCTAATTGTAGTGTTTGAAAAGCCTCTAAATTGGATACTACGAGTTGATGGGATAGGCCCCAACTAACTCCACTAACTACTAAGATAAAGGCACAAAGTAATATAATCTATACTTGGATGATGAGGACTCACCACTGCTACTGTACTGCTGAAAATCTGAGAATCTAGGTGCGATCCGGGAACTGAGCGCCAGCACCTATGACATGAGAAATCATAGCGCAAAAGAAATGTATGTGATCAACACTTTGAATGTAATGGTATGCTAAATGAGGTAGGCTGATATGCATGGTCTCATGAATAGGAATGATAATAATTAACTGGACATGCATGTAAAGCATGACGTACTGAATAAAGAGCATAAAATTTATAGATACTGAAAATACTAGAAAATCTGTAAATATTATAGATGCATGACCAAGCATTTAACATGACCTGATTAAAATCTATAAACTGATATACTTAGATAATAGAAATGTGTATGCTTTGGTCAAACAACACTAAGACTGAATAACTGAGCTGGGATTGTAACTGAGACTATATCTGAGACTGTGGGAGGTATCATCTAACCGACATTCCTCAATTTGAGCTAATCAGGGTCCAACCTGTAACCCCAGTTAGAAGGGTGTTAATACCATGCCATGGGTACTAACAATGGCTGTGTGGATCCACTAAACTGATGTAATGTCCAAAGGACTAAGGGTGTCAAGCCTGAACTGATGGGTGACCCCTGCGAGATAGTTAAGCCTAGTCTAATGGGTGACTACTAATATCCTACGATGGCTACGTAGTTCTGGAGTATAGGAACTACTACTAATGACTCTACCTATAAGACGAGGAATCATTCATCCCTACACTCGCTCGGTGCTAAATCCTACTCCCAACTGAAAGACACTGAGATACTAGACTGTTCTGAGTTGAATAACTGATATCTGACTATCCTAATAATGCTCATAATATAATTTGAAGACTATTCTGTAGTATATTGAGGCTAGACTAAATAAGAATCTATGGTTTTCGGGTATTCAATACCCCCAGGACTCAAAACAACAATACTAAAGAGACACTAAAGCTTGAAGGCCAAAACATGAAGACTCTTACTAAATAAATCCCTCTTGTAGGCATTTTATCAAACACTTATAGTTCATGGTTTTACAACAATCATAGAAATGTCATGGAACTTTTAGAAATAGCATGGATTCATCATAATAGCATTAAATTATGGTTTAATTTAATAAATAATAATATGAAAACATGGAGGATTGGATAATAACAATAATTTCATGGTAACATGGTATAAAATCATAGTTCCTGGAGATTCATGGGTGAAATCCCAATTTAAAACACAATAACTTGAAAATATCACAATTTTATAATTTAAAAAGCTTGCTTGGACTCCATGGATGAAAGGATCCATGGATGAACATCTAACATACCTGGGATGATGAATTTGAAAGGATTGATGGAGAGTTGTTGAGATTTGACCTTGATTCTTGAGAGCTGGTTTCTTGTTCTTGAAATAGGGGATTTTTAATTTGAGAGAAAGTGAATAATGTTGAGTATTTAGGTCAATTAGGGGTTAAATTCCGTGTTTAGGGTGATTTTAGGGCTTAGGAAAAAGACCCAAATACCCTTAAACAAATTTAAAAACACAAGCTGGAAACTGAAATCCCAATTTTTGGCCTTAGCGCGATGTGCCACTATCATGCCAAGCCACTAGAAAAGGGAAAACTGGGACCTGGACAAACACCACGATGCGCCACCATCACGGTAAGCCTATGGATGCCGTTTTTGGCCATCCCCGCGACGCGCCATGATCGTGGAGACCCACCGAAAATTGACAATTGAGAAATTAACCTCTGGAGTGATGTGCCAGGATCATGGACCCTTACTGGATTTTTCCAAATGGGAGATTGGCCTGCTCCGCGACGTGCTAGAGGTTAAAATAATGGGGTTTTGCGACTGAAACTTAAAATCGCCATAACTTCTTACCCAGTAATCGGATTTGGGCAAATTTTATATCGTTGGAAAGCTAATTAAATTTCCTACCCAATGCCAGGCTCTAAAATGAGAAATAATGAGTATTTTAAAATTTTCATATACGAATACTCATGTATTAGAACTTAGATTATGCTAGGAAAATATGGGGCGTTACAAGTCACAGATTAATAAGAAGTCTGAGTACCATAAACCTGAGCTTGAAGTATGACGAAGACTAAGTGTAGAGTACACAGACCTCCTTAATGTGTAAAGATGCTACTAGCTAGGCTTAGAGGCCTCAAGGAGTATTTCTATCTCTTACTTTTATATTCACTTTGGGGACAAAGTAGATTTTTAAGTGTGGGTTGAGGAAATTCCTAAATTTTGGCTCACTTTAATTTTTTTTGTGTAATATATTCTTTTTGGTACTATTTTTGATTTCATGGTGCAAGTATTTTGTTTGGTAAAAGCATGTAGAATAAATGAATTAATATTTTTGAGACTCTTAGGCTCGTATATGTGACTCTTGTACTTGTTGGCTTAAATTTAAATTTGTTCTATTATTTAGTGGGAGTCTATGATAATCCTATATGAGTTGAGCATGTGCCATGTGTGTATGAGATTTTTGTATATTTCTTGTTGCATATGATGTCTAGAACTTTCCCGATTTATGTGTAAAGCGAAATAAAGAGTGTGGGTTTAGGAGATGATTTAGGCATTTCTTTGATAGCCCTGTTTTATATCTTCTATTTGTCCTACCCTTTGTGCATTATCCTAGTTAACCCCAATTGAGCCTTTAGCTTTTTCTTTGGTAGACACATAAGTAGCCTAATCCCTTCTTTTATTCACCTTAGTTTGATCCAAAAAGGATCCTAAGTGCTTTAATGAAAAATTAATTTAGTAAGGAGTTTGAGAAATTGAATAAGAAAAAGGTGAAATTGATGCCCCAAGGTAAGAGTTATTGGTGTTTATATTTGATATGTGGTGGTTGGGAGTGATGTATATGGTGTTAGAAATATTCCCATGGTTGTGAAAAAGAAAAAAAATTGAATCTTGAAGGAATAAACAATACGCCCACCATGTGTTTGTGAAAATGCTTAAAAGAGATGGGGCAAAAACAAAAGAATGGGGAAGTAAAAAAAATGGTATAATTTGTTTGTTGGAAATTGCTTTTAAATGTATGATGTAGTGTATTAAAGTGCTTAGGAAAGATAGTCACTATTCTTGGCCAAAATAGTTCCTACCCATCCCTTAGCCTACATTACAACCCGAAAAAGACCTATTTGATCCTAAATTTCACATTCTAATATTAGTGGAGTATGACACTAAGGGCAAGCCTATGGTTCATTATGTGTAATTTGTGAATTCTTTGTGAGAGTGAGCGTAACTTAATTTGTATACCCATTATGATAATTATATTATTGTGAGAAATATGTTTGATGAATGTGGGTGATTTGTATGATGTCTTAAATTGAGCAATATACATGAGTTTGCCATGTATTGAGTCAATTCTTGAGGCTAGGATGTTTTGGAGTAGGATTCTCGAGCTTTCAATTGTGTATAACATGCTTAGTGTTGTAAACTTGCATTACATGTAGTCATTGTAGTAATAGCTTGAGTTTCTTGCATTTAGTAAAAGTGTGGAGTCTCTTCATCTTATTATGATTATAGTTAAGGGTTGTTCGAGGACGAACAAGGCTTTAGGTGTGGGGTGGTGATGTTGGGTGAATTTATGTATTTTAGCGTTGCTATTCTAGCCTTTTTAGCCTTGTTTTGAGGATGATTCATGTGCTTAATGTGGTGATAATTATATAAATGTGCATATAAGTGTCCATGTATGTTTTTACAATGTTTAATAGTGTTTCCACACAATTTTGATTTAAATTGATCATTTAGAAGTTAACCGAGATAACTAGTGTGACTAGCTTGAGCTAGGTGTTTGTCTAGTCTATGGTATTGGGTTCTAACGTGTTTAATGAGTTAATAAGGTTGTTATTGTGTATTTATATGTCAAAAAACTTGTTGGTAATGTTCAATGGTCAATTGGATCAGGACAAGAGACAAAACAATAAGTTAGAAATCAAAGTGAATGAAGTCTATGCTTAGCTCGTGTTTTTAGTTCTCCGTTTTGGATGTTATGTTGTATTGAGATTTAAATTGTTATTTTTAATTCTATAGGATGATTTTTTAATGTATTATGATGATATGAAGCATATAAAATCTTTAAATCAAGTGGAAACAACTCAAAAAGGCTTGGAATAGATCACGGAAACACAATACGCAACTTGACACAAATTTGGACACCTGAAATGTCTTGGGCGAGTGAGAGCGCGTGGAAAATTATCTTGACGCGTTCTATACACCAAAAGACTCAAAAGGGACCCAAACAGTGTGTACGTGTGATATGCCTGGGTTTCATTCTCTATTCCTTTGGAATACAGCGTGCGTCGCGTGCTTCATTTCACACCTGGACTGCACGTTGATTCCTTGGCCAACACGGCTTGGGCTTACCCTATTTCTATAAATACAACTTCGTAAATGTTTTTAATCACTTTTGGACGTCCTTGGAAGATATTGGAGGATAACACAATTTCTTTTTAGGTTTTATCATTCTTTAATTTAGTTTTCTTTATAGTTTGTATCATCAATCCAAGAGATTGGATGATGAATATTTCCATTAGAGGCTAAACTCTCTTTTCGGGGTTAAGGCCAAGATCATGACTACTTTTGTTTTGAATTAAGTTTGTTTGATTTACTTATCATTATTGATTGTTTGTTTATTCTTGTTATAACTATTTTTAGGATTCGCGACCCTTAGAATACATTAATTGTCAACCTTGTGAACTCGGGAGAGAGAATAGGGCGATAGAACATGGGAATAAGAAAAGTATGGTTTGTGTTTCTTTATGAAATAAGGAATTCAAATTAGTATCTAGGACAGGGATGTACTTAGATGCCTTACTTGATTCACACGTAGGATGATAACTTAAAGAACTTAAGTGGACCATTACATCCCCGCTTAACGATCTAGTTGTAAGGTTCAACTTAGGTAAAGGATTAGAGGTTGGGAACCATAATCATGTGATTAACCCTATGAATCAACAACCAAGATAAGAGATTTAATGAAAGAAGTTCAATAATGTAGTATGATTGTTCTTAATCCTTAACCCTGGATTTCCATCCTTTGATTGTCCAAAGTCATTACTTTTCCGCATTAGTTTAGTTTCTTTTTAGTTTACAATTCTAAAACCTTTTGTTTACTTTTTCTCAATTGTTGAACTACAATTAGATAGTTAGCGAACGCAAGTCCCTGAGAGATCGATACTTGGACTTTCTTGAAGCCATTTTACTACTTGATAAGACCACGTACACTTATATGTACGCTTGGGCGCTGTCACTATGCTATTAGATGGTTGTTTGAGGTTGCAAGAGCCCGACACCCAATAGAAGAATCTCAAATGAAGTAATATTTTATTCACGTACAAGAACCGGAATAACTTACAAAATTATAATCATTAGGATAAAAGTTATGCAGCAATTATCAAGGTAGGGGAACTACTAGAGGAAGGTCTTAAGAATGTAAGCATTATCAATTTAGAAGCTTTATAGTCTGCAAATAAAGCCTTCAAATCTGGAGGGATCAATAAGAACAAGAAGAAAAAAAGATAGGTACAGTGATGGTAACCCAGACTTCAAAGAATGTTCCAAATTACCAAGCCCCTATTGCACCTCCACCACCCTATCCACAATATCCAATACCATATTTTATGTGTCCCTACCAAATACAACCCCCAGTGCCATATCAAACCCTACTATAGCAATCATCTACCTCATATCCACTGCATCTGCAATTCCAAAGCCCTACTAATCCCATGTACAATGCTCAACCCACTTATTTTGAGAAAAAACAATACACTTCTCCAGATGAACCCACCACTCATAAAAGACTAAGAGAAATGGGAAATCTCATCCCCATCCCTATTGTACTTATCAATACTTAATCTGAGTAGTAGATCCCTGACTTAGTTTACACCTACCACTCTGGAATAGAAAGTTTATCCCATAAAGGCGTGTTTTGCCTTGAAGAAATAAATTTAGAAATTGATTTATACCAAGGCCATTGATCTAAAGATCCAAAACCAAAATTCAGCAACAACCTACTTCTGAATCATCAAGTGAACATGCTTGATGTTTATAAAATTTTAGATATTGAGAATTCTATTTGGTTCATTGATAAAAAGAAGGGTGTGCCCATCAATACACAAATAGGGCACCATTTAAAGTTGAGGTAGCAATATGTAAGCCTCCTTTCACAGTCTTCAGAGCTTCACCATCTATTTATAACCCTCATTTAATCCCTTAGATTATGAGCAGAACACTCTAGGAAAAGTAAAGATAGTTAAGGTAGATGTTGCACAAGGGGTAACCAGATCGAGAAGAGTGTATACACTAAAAAATATGATGCAAGCGAGTTCTAGTAGAGGCAAGTAGTCTATCATAAAAATAGAGAAAAATGTCATGGCATTTGAAAGAAGGTGTAGGCCAAATAATACTCTATAGTGGATGAATTTTACTAGACCCCAACCCAAATATCTATCTTGAAATTGTTGCAGAATTTTGAGCACTATAATAAGGCTTTAATGAGGTTCCTAAGTGAAGCTTACATATCGGCTACCATAACAGGTGGAGAAATGTCCCACATAGTCAGACAGGGGTTTGAGGCATATAAGATATCCTTTTACGAGGATGAGCTGCCACTTAAAGAGAGGTCACACAACAAAGCTTTACGTGCCACAATGAAGTATGAAGAAAGAGTAATATCTTAAGTGTTGATTGATCTAGGTTTGGGATTAAACATCTATCCTTCGGGTACACAAATAAGGTTAGAAGTTGGTTTGGATAAGATTCAAACCTAGGAGATGAACGTGGAGGCATTGATGGCTCTCAAGGAGATACTATTGGAGAGATTATGTTGAACATGGTGATGAGTCTTGTAACTTATCCTATAATATTCTAGGTGATGGATATTCCTATTTTATACAACTTATCGATTGGATGATTGTGGATTCATATGGCTGGTTCAATCCCCTCCACGTTGCACTAATGTCTCAAGTTTAAGTACGATCATCAAGAAGTGGTAATACATAGTTAGAGTACATCCTATATATGTTGTCAAAGGAAAGGAAAGTATCAATAGGGAAATGTTCCATACATTGAAGATGGTTAGAAACATTGAAAAAGAGTTGCAGTGGAAGGATAAGGGTGAGTGAATATTGCTTAAGTTTGGATATAAACAGGTAAAGGTGTTGGAGCAAGATTGTAAGGAATAACCAAGACTATATAGCCACAGTCCTAAAAAACCACGTTTGGTTTAGGTTATGCATAAACTGACCAAGAGTACCTCGACTGGAGGCCACAAAAGGATGGTTACTATTACCCTTTGCTAGATCCCCTGCACCATTAAATAAAACTTTTTGCTCTACAGGATTTCTATACATTAGTGAGGACAAGGTGTTGGAAAGCTTGAGGTTTTACTTCTAACTGAGGAAGAAGATTGCAAAGTTATCATCAGTGAGGAGAGAGGAGCCTCTAATTGAAGCATAGGAAAAAAGACTACACTCAGTAACTTGACCACCACTCCATCTGGGCCTCGTCGGTCACTTGGTTAGACATAGAAAAATTTGATTTTTCTCATTATTCAAAATAAATAGACACAATTTTTAGACTAGTCAATATTTTTCATATTTCTTTTTACAAAAACAGCATGTTTGGAGACATTTAATATTATCTGAATTAATAAAAGCTTTCTTTATGCTTCATTGATATTCTTTATATTTGTTTCTTTAAACAAAATCACTTTTAGAAAATATTGATTATGAGACTGTGACACATAATGAGACTGTGCAACATAATATAAGTGAATTAGAAAAGCCAGAAAAAGATGAGGTACTTAAGAAATTTATTAGTAAGGTTGAGGATTTTGAAGATAAGCCCAAGCAAACCAAATAGAATAAAAAATAGTAAACATAGGGGATTCTGAAGCAGTAAGAGAAACCCATGTCAGCATCCATTTTACTATGGACGAGAAAGATGAATATGTTTGGTTCTTAAAAAGCACCCAAATGTCTTTGCTTAGTCTTATGATGAGATGACATGACTAAGCACTAAAATTGTAGCCCACAGGTTGCCCACTGATCCATCTTGTCCCCCTGTCAAGTAGAAGCTTAGAAAATACAAGCCCAGTCTGAATTTGAAAATAAAAGAGGATATTTCAAAGAAAATTTAAGTTGATATCCTTTAAGTAATAAAATATTCAACCTAGTTAGCCAACATTGTGCACGTTCCTAAGAAAGATTAAAGGTTAGAGTTTTTATAGATTATAGGGATCTCAACAATGCCAACCCTAAGGATGATTTTACACTCTCAAATATACATATTTTGATTGATAATTGTGTCAAGCATGAAACACTGTCATTTGTGGATTTCTTTGTTGGTTATCATTAGATTAAGATACATGAGGAAGACACTGAGAAAATTGCTTTCATTACTCCGTGAGGGGTCTACTACTACAAGTTCATGCCATTCAGGTTAAAAATGATGAATCTACATACATGAGGGCCATGGCCACTCTCTTCTATGAAATAATCCACAAGGAAATTGAGGTTTACATGGATGGCGTTATTATCAGGTCAAAAAAGATACAAATAAAAAAAGGTATAAGTTATTTGACTGATCTTGAGAAATTCTTTAACAGACTAAGCATGTACAATCTAAAGTTAAATCCTTCAAAGTGCAACTTCGGTGTCCCTACTGGAAAATTATTGGGCTTTAGTGTCAGACGTCGAGGTATAAAATTGGATCCAACCAAGATTAAAACCATTCAGGATCTTTCACCCTCCAAAAGAAAGAAAGATGTGATGAGTTTCTTGGGCTACCTTAACTACATTAGATATTTCATAGCTTAGTCCACTATTATTTGTGAGCAAACTTTTAAGTTGTTGGAGAAGGATGTTGCTACAGAATAGACAATAGAATGTCAATAAGCCTTCAACAAAATCAAGGATAATTTATCAAATCCTCCAATTTTGGTTCCTTCCAAACTTACTACTGTGTTTGTATATGATGGATAATAATTTTGGTTGTTTTCTTGGGCAATATGATTAAATAGGCAAGAAAGAGCAAGTACTATATTACATGAGCGAGAAGTTTACAATGTATAAGACTCGATATTCTTTATTAGAGTTCATACATTGTGCTTTGACTTGGGTATCTCAGAAATTGAGGCACTATTGCTCGACATACCCTACTTACCTAATCTCAAGAATGGATCTACTGATGTACACATTTCAAAAACCAATGCCCACTGGGAAGTTGGCTAAATAAAAAGTATTGTTGAGTGAGTTTGACATAGTTTATGTCACATATAAGTACATAAAGAACAAGCACTAACATATCATTTGGTTGAGAATTATGTAGACAAAGAGCATGAGTCATTGAAGACTTACTTTCCTGATGAATAAGTGACATTCGTGAGGGGAGATATCTCTGAACAATATGATGGTTGGATATTATTATTTGATGGATCATAAGTATTAAAGGAGTAAGTATTGGAACTACTTTAGTCGCAAAGACAGGCCAACATTATCCTATGTCAACCAAACTCAAATTCCCTTACTCCAACAACATAGATGAATATGAAGCTTTTATTTTAGGGATTCATTTAGCATTCAATTTGAATGTTTTTTCCAAGAAATATTAGTGATTGGAGATATGATTTACTGATTCATCAAGTATGAGTTAAATCGGTTGTCAAAAATACAAAGCTCCTAATGTTCTCGATTTTGCAAGATAGAGTTCAAGCAAGTCCCAAGATTCCAGAATGAGTTTGCAGATGCTTTGGCCACTTTGTCATCTATGATTCATCATCTAGATGAATTATATTGATCCTATTACCATCTATATACAGAAGCAACCCACATATTATTTTCATGCTGAGGAGGGACTAGATGGAAAACCATGGTATATTGATATACATGGATATTTGAAGAATGATGATTATCCATAGGATGCAATAAGTGTCCGAAAGTGCACCATTTAGAGGTTATTCAATAAATTCTTTTTAATCGGAGAAATATTATATAGGAGGAATCTCGATTGAGGGCTATTAAGGTGTATCAAATCCAGAGAAGCATCCAAATTGATTAAAGAAGTACATGTTGGAATATACAGTATGCATATGAACAGATTCATGTTGGCAATGAAGATATTAAGATTGGGTTATTTTTGGCTGACTATAGATCTACAACATTCATTATGTGCAAAAGTACCATCAGTGCCAAACGCAAGCTAATATGATTTGAGTTCCTCACAATGATCTCCATGTTATTAGCTCACCTTAGCCATTTGCAGCTTGGGGCATTGATATCATTGGTCCTATTAAAATGACCACGTCCAATGGACACAGGTTTATTCTTGATGCAATTGATTACTTCACTGAATGGTTTGAAACCACTTCTCATAAGTCAGTCATAAAGAAAGTCGTGGATGATTTTGTTTGAAATCTCATTAATTATAGATTCGGAGTCCCCAAGTCTATCATCACAGATAATGGTGGCAACCTCAACAGTGATTTGATGAGAACAACATGTGAGAATTCCAAACCTCAACAGTGATTTGATGAGAACAAGATGTGAAAATTCCAAAATCAAGCATCAAAATTCCACAACATATAGGCTAGAAATGAATGAAGCGATAAAAGATGCAAACAAGAATATCAAGAGGATACTACAGAAGATGATTGATAATTACAGACATTGAAATGACAAGTTTCCTTTTGCATTGTTGGGATATCGCACCATAATTAGAACATGCACAAGCACCACACCCTATCTTCTGGTTTATGGTAGTGAAGTAGTGATACCCGCTGAGGTAGAAATACCATCTTTAAGAATTATCGAGGAAACAAAATTTAGCGACAAAAAATGGGTGCAAAGGAGGTTCAAGTAATTGTCACTCATTAATGGTAGGAGAAAAAATATTATTTATTGAGGTCAGCTATACAAGAATAGATGACCAAAGCTTTCAACAAGAAGGTTAAACCAAGAAACTTTATGCCCGGGCAGTTTGTTCTGAAATAGGTTTTTCCACAGCAAGATGAAGCAAAGGGAAAATTCTCTCCAAATTGGAAAGGTCCTTATGTGTATCATCGAGTCTTAACAGGGGGAGCGCTCATACTTGTAGAAATGAATTGCGAAGATTGGTTCAAGCCTATCAATTCAGAGTTGTTAAAAGATATTATTTTTAATCTTTTCTGCATGCCCTCTTACAATATAATTGGAACTACGTTTGACCTAATTCCTCTTTGAGAGCAATACATAGGCTCTCTTATGGAGTTCGATCCTAACATAGTAAAATTCTCTTATTTTCTCTTTATAAGCATGTAACTAGGATAGAACTTTTTAGAGGATCTAAAAAATTCTATGAGAAATAGCATTTGTGCAACTATGATACTAGGTAAATTCTCAACAAATCAATCTTCTGCAACCTGCAAAAGAAGTCAAAATCTACACTAGGGCAGAAACTTTTGAGTACCACTTAAAAATTTCTAGATATGAAGATAAGTTCTAATAAGATGTTGTACTGTCTCAAAATATGTCACGATAAATGATTCAACAATATTTTACATTTTACTACAACCTTTTATTTTGCATCTTTTTTAAAAGCAACTATTTTCAAAATATGATTTCAGAACTATTTTTAAATTTTTCTATCCAAGTGAAAACCCGAACAAAGTTTTTATTAATTTGCAGCATCGAGAAAGAAGAAAACATGCCAGTTAAGGTAGAGTCATAAATCAACCTCTTTTTTACAAACTCATAATTTTTATTTAAGTGCAGGATTAATAGGTATGAATTGTAGGAATCACTCCACAACAACCTGAATGATATTTATCACAAATTGCCCCACTATGACTTTAACAAGGGGAAAGACTAAGCTACTCTATCTCCTTAATTTCAACAATGGTCAATCTAATACTGCATTGCATCAATAGGCCCGACAGCAAATCCAATATTGTATTACATTGATAGACTAAAAAACCAACCCAATAATGCATTGCATTAGTAGAATCGACATCAAACATCGGATTAGGAAATTACAGACCAAGTTCAATGCTACATTATGCTACTTAAGATAGATACATTTTATTTAATCCTAATCTAATTATCCTAAGGCATCATAGCTCAAAGGCATCATTTTCATAGCTTTGGGATTTACTTTCCACTCATCATGCTTCAAAGGCGTCATAGTCTAAAGACATCATCTTCATGGTCGACGAACATCATTACATGGCATTCGGATTTACTTTCTGCTTATCATAGCCCTAAGACATCATATCTTAAAGACATCATTCTTTTCATCTTAAATCAAATGATCATGGTCTAAATAGGAAGTTGCATCATGTTTAAATACTTGCAAAAATTACATTTCATTTATTCAATCTACATGCTCTAACTATTTTATCTAGTCATGCTAAAAGCCCGAGGGTAACGAAGGAAAATGAGTTAAGAACAGGAGAAACTTTCACTCTTATTTTCAAGAAAAAATTCAACTTATCCCTCCATTAGTCCAATTTAGCTTGAAACATATTCACCTATTATTTTCACATCTCTCATTATATTGCTTCAAATTTTACCCATTCCAATCTCATCAACATATACTACCGTTATTGTTTCCCATATAACATATTATCAATTTCTTTTAGAAATTTCATTTGTTCCTAAATCTAGTACCACACATGGCTTGATTCTCATGAATTCAAGATAAGTAGCTGACTTAAAACCAAAGTCTTGCCCACATTGTTTTAATTTCCACTCTCTTGTTGTTTTGATTCAGCGAACCATCCACTCGATTAGATAAAATTGGCTAATATGCCAATGTTCTTTGGTCGATAATTCTTCTATCATTCTTGAGCAACGTAGTGGCAACTGTTGACACCCAATTTTGACCTCACGATATTCCTCTCAAGCCACTATTTTACAAAATATTTTTTGAATATTGATATTTCTTTGCTTATTACTATTAGTATCAAAGAAATCCTGGCCTTTAGCATTCATGATTTTAAAATATCTAACGTATTCACATTTATTATTTTTTTTGGTTTCCCAAGGTATCTCCACAGCCGACAGCCATGAGACTAATCCCCCGTTCCTTCGGTCAGCGCACTAAGCAGTAGGGAACTGGCCACAGAGTTTGCTCCATTTACCAGAGGTGGGAATCGAATCCCCAACCTCTTGCTTAAGGGGTGAGGTGCTGAACTACCACACCAACCCTTGTGATTCACATTTATTATTTATTATCACTAATTTTATAAAAGTGTACACATAATTCACTAATTTAAAGATAACATCTTGCATAATTTTGTTAAATGTTTACTAAATTTTTTATGCAAAAGAAATTAATTTGTAAATGCATTGTCTATTACTATTATTATTATTCCAATTATTTATTATTATTATTATAGAATTTCTTAAAATTTGTATTCATAATTTATAGGTGCTTAATTTTCAAATTATCATTATAGTCTATTTTAAATAATATATTATGTGTCATTAATTTTATTTACATAATTTATTCATAATTAATTTGAGAATAACGATTTCTATGACATTGGATAATTTTGTTATTATTATAATTTATTACTACATTTATCAAATAGCATCCTTCAATTATTTATTTCATTTATAGCCCAATTCTATCTGATTTATGTCAATTTTAGCCTAAATTGAATCCAATTTGGCTCAAATTTAAATCCCAATTTAAACTTGAATTTTGATGACCCTGATCTGACCCATTTTCTTGATTTTAATTTTTGTGGTTCATCTCATATCATTAATGGCTAAGATTAAATCTCTTATTTTTTTCCTTTATAATATATCAAACCCCCCAAATCCCCAATAACCTAAATCATTTCCCCTTCAAACCAGCCCCCATATCTTCTCTCTCCCCGCCATCTCTTACTTTTCTCTATCTCCGTTGTCTCACCATTGCTACCGGTGGACTACAACCCGGTGACCTCCCTAACAGCTACTCCTTCTTATTCTCTTTTTTTATCCCCTCTATCTCTCTCTTCTCATGACTCTCTATTTTCTGTTATAGATATTCACCCATCGATGCAACCTCACCAAAAGTGATGATCGATGAGATGCCATTAACACTACTACCACCGATAAAATCACGCTGAGTCAACACCATGTCACTGCTCTGGGATTTGATCAAATTTTAATGGGAAATATATCCAAGGTTTGATTTATTTCTTAGTCATATGTCCAAAATTCGCTTCTCTTCTACCCCTTTCTTTACTTTTCTTTGACAGATTCTTAGATCTGAAATTAATGAGGTTTGGTCAAGATTTTTTATTCGATTCTTTTGATTTTGTATTTATTTACCCCCTTAGAATGTCTTGTGTTAAAATTCCTAATTTTTATGACCACTCGTTTAACCTTAGTTTTCCATGATTGAGAAATAAATGTTGCGATTATGCCCATAGTTTATTATAATATGAATCTTATTTATCATAATATACATCTGAACTCTGTGTGTTGCTTCATCATTATTGTTTCTGTCCTTTCCTTTGCTTATCATAATTTGGGATGATAAAAATGCTCACTTGAAGAGTTTATTATGTGTCTATAATGTGTCGTGGTTTCATGGCACTTTAGATGCTTAAAACCAGAAATTATGCAAGTACTTAGATCATTTTTGTTAGATGGGATGTGTTTTTATGTTGATTTTGCAGGAAGACGGTGTTTAGAGAAGAAGAAGTGAAAAAAGATGATGAAATATATAGAAAGGATACTTACCCCCCCCCCCAAATAAGTGGGATCATAAGTAGTACTTATTCCCATCATAAGTGGGGTCGTAAGTAGTAGAAAAATTTTGAAGGTTGAATTTTGCTCTAGGACCTTTGAAGGCCTACTTAAGGGACGTAAGTGGCACCTACGGCCCTGTAGGTACCCTCGTAAGTAGGTGATCTAAAGCCTGAAAGTTCTTCCGAGACCTATGAACCCACCTAGGGCCCATAGGTACAACCTATGGCTCGTAAGTGGGGTTGTACATAGGTACTGGCATGATTTCCCACTTATTATTGGATAGGATTATTAGGGTTTCTGATGTAACTATAAATCCCCCATTGATATTTTATTATTGGGTGATGCATTTTACTTACAATATTATATTGATTTTGGGATACACTTTTTATCTTGGAATCCTTTTTCTTGACTTTTATGGTTTGAGATCAATTTGAGATTCTAGTTTGTGTTCTTCATTTATTGTAAGATTACTCATATGCTTTCTATTATGAATTCTATGAGTGTTCTTGCAAACATGAGCAGCGAAACCTCTTAACTAGGCTTGTGGGAACCCTAATGGAATAACAAAGTAGAGGAAGTGCAAATTCTTTCTTGATCGGTGTTTATGCATGTATTAGGGTTTTCTTCATATTGATTGATTTCCTATTGATTGCAGACACTAAGAACCCGCTTGTATTTGATACAAACTCGATATAGAGGTTGAGATTAGGAAAAGAAGATTACTACAGTAATTTGAATCTAACAACAACCTTCATCTAATTAACTTGAGATCAAGAGGAGATAGTTAATATAGGATCCAGGACAAGTGTTAGTAATGTGATACTCTAAGACGAGAGGAGGTGAGTGAAATTCACCAAAAGGTTTTGATAGATGGTTGGTGGTACATAAATTTTTAGATTCTATATACAAAGCACCATGATAGTTTTTCAAGCATGATAAGTCTGTGGAGTTAAGAAGTTAGAGGGAACACAGTCCTAGTATTTGTCTCATATTGATTTCAACCTAAAGTGGTCGAGCATTTTTACTACTACTATTTTCCCAAAATCCCCCCATTTACTTTCTGCACTTTCCGACTACATCAACAAGTTTGTGATAAAGATTCGTCTTATTTTTCGTGGGTTTGACCCCAACTTTTGTTGGGTTCTTTATTTGACAACGACCGTGTTATACTTTCTTTGAGGTATAATTTGCCGACATCAAATTTTGGAGCCGTTGTTGGGGAATGCAGTTATGGATTTATTTATTGAGGTTATTGAGGTTTTTGGTTTTAATTTTTTATTGTTCTTGGGGAGTAAGACAGTGTATGCCCAGTACTTTGAGTCAAGGCAATACCTTTATCCCACTTGATATTGAGCTAGAGCGGACTTTAAGACAGAATCGAAATATGGAAGAGCATGAGCATGGGGTTCAAGATGACCCAATTCTCTTGAATCTGTAACCTCCGCATGGTGTTCAAAAATGTCTCGACCCAAAAATCCAAGGGTCATGATGGAACTTTTCACGGAAAACCTTGACAAGTAAGTCAATCACACAAATTGGTATAAAAGAGAAATTAAAATTCAAAACCCAAGGCAAGACTCCTAGAATAATGTTGAACCAAAATCAATATATTGAAAGCGGAAAGAAGCATAAAAAATAATGTTATAACTCCCAAAAACTTGTGTCACATGGTAAGAACTACTAATACAACTCAAGAAAATACAATACATAGGAATAACTCTGTTTTCAAATAGTAATAAGGACATAGTTTAATAAGAAAAGGTAGTAGTAGACTCCAAACACATTAAATCCATCTCTACCTCGTAAAGCTTCAAATATCGCCTGAATCAACCAACGTGGGGCACACCCAAACCAGGATTTGCACCAAAAGGGCATAATAAGAGTGAGTACGGTCCACTTATACTCAATAGGTATCATAGGCCGATTGAGCAAAGTACATAATAAAGTACACAAAAGACACACTAAGGGCACGTCACCTGCAATAAAAAAATGTCCCACAACGTTAGCCCACACCGCTTGCATTAACAGTTCTATAATACTCACATATATTACAACAAACACCAGAAAGGACCACAAGTATACATTATAACATATACAAGTAGAGCCTAGAAGGACAACATATAAGAGAACATCAAGTACAAGTAAAGAAAGAGATAACAAATGGATAAGTAACAAGTCAAGGCAGAAATACAATCACATCACAAGCATAATAAAGTGAATACAATGAAAATAATGAGAATAATGATAATGATGATGATGATGTAATGCACGAGGTCATCGCACAACCTCTGAGACTGTCGCACAGCCTCTGTATACACCTATGGAGCTCAAGCTTCTCGACGAAGGACCCATGGGAGTTTGTCAACCCGTATACAATCCATAACCATATCTCTTACATAGTACATCTCTCGGGGAGGGTTTTTTAGAAGATGTTACATTTTCTGTCAAAAAAACCAGTGTTTCCAGTATTTCCATAGTGGTACCAATGTTTCATGAATATACATGATAAGAGAATGTAATTCTCACAACCAACCACAATGAGTATTTCTACATCCAACCAATATAACAACCAAGTGAGCCAAATATCCATTCAATATTTCTAATCATCTATGAAAATCAACATGATTCATATGCCAATAGAGTATAAATACATCACAATATACAATTGATATCATAATAGGCTTTTAATAAAATAAGATACAATTATTTTCATGTATATAGGCTATCAACTTCACATAGGACCCCACAAGGTATCACATAGTACACAATATCTCAAAACCACCAAATACATCACATATAGGCCACGCATGGGCGCAACACAATAAGATAGCCATTTTTTCGTGAATAGTTCCCACACCCTTAACATGCTTTTGTATCAAAATTAACTATCCAACCCAGTCTGAAAGAAGTTAAGCCATAACCTATCTCAAATGTCAAAAAGCAAAACAAAAACCTTCAATCCCAAAGCCTCACTCCTCACGAATAATCCACAACAACAAAATGCATATATAGCTTCAGAATACATCATAGGTAAATGTGAAAAGTTCCATGGCTAAATACTTTAGCCACTAATTTTTTTTCCGTAGTATTCGTAGCAAGAAGTGGCGTAACTAAAAGTTAGCTACATATTTTACATGGTCCGCGGCTAACTTCTAGTACTTACAGCTACAAAAACATTATGTTGTAACTGTGATGATAAAAAAAATTTTGCTACAAAACATATACCTGTGACAAATAATTTTACTTTTTTGCCATGACAAATGAAATCTATAGTAATTTTTATATTATAGTCACAATTTCTTCTATTATGGCAAAAGATTTGATTTATTTGCTATGATATTTAAAATGTGTGGCTATTTTGTAGTTCACTCTCATGTTAACCATACTTATATTTAGCTACCAAATAAAAAATACATAGTTATATACTTGAGTATTTGCCACAAATATTTTTGTAACGTAGCTAAGAATTTAATATTTTCGCTACAAAATGCATATCTCATAGCTCATTTGAATTAGCAATAGAAAGTGAGAATTAGTTAATTTTTTATAATTATATTTAAGTTTAGCCATAACTACAAATATTCATTACTATAAATTGAGGAATATTATCATAAGCATTATTAACCAATGGAATTTTTATAATACAATAAAGACTAAAAAGAAATTTCAAAATAAATTTCAACATTCATATTACAATAATTTAAAGAATCTTCCACAAGCTTTGTTAGTAACAAAAGTTACATATAATTGCATTTTACAACTCTTTTAAAACACCATCTTGCTTGAATCCAGGCTTCATAATCTCTCCTTCCACGGTCTTCAATCGAACCTTAAGTTGATCAACATCCGTCTTAATTTATCATTTATTCGGTCTCATTTCACTACTACACTTATTGATAATAATAAAGTATTTTAACACCAAGAAAATAAGGATTATTACATGCAAATGTGTGAATACATAGAATTCGAGGAAAAAAAATATATCTTAGATAATTTTTCACTAAAATTAACAAATAAAAAATGAGAAAAAATACAAAGCAACCAAATAAGTAAAAAATTCATAAATTTCTTATAATCTGTTAATATAAATCTCAAATTTCATATCAATTCTAATACCCACACAAGCAGAAAACTACCTTTACATTCATTTTTTTAAAAAACTACATAATCCAAAGCAATATCCATATAGTAAAAACTTATCTTATTTATTTGGAGAATTTCATGTTTAAAATCTACAAAAAAAAATTCAAGTAGTTAGGAAAACATCATGCTAAGAAAAATTAAATTAAATTAAATTAAATAGATGGAAATATGAAAGAGTGGAGGGTGGGAGGGGTGTGGGAAATAAGGAAGGAATGGAAAAAGAGAAAGATAGATTAGGGTTGTTAAATAAAAAGGGATATTAGGTTAATTTATTTAATTTTTAAATTTTGGAAGGGAATATTTTATTTTTTGGTAATTTTTAATTTTGGGGGAAAATTGGAGAAAAGTGTGGCGGTGGTCGGAGGTTTTGTTTTGAAAAGGTTTTGAATTGTCCAATTGGTCTTTGTATTTTTTTTTTAATTTTTTTTATTAATATATTATTTTATTCTACTATAGCAAAAGCCACAGCATCTGCTGAAAATAAAGACAAATGCACTGATTCTGAAGTTTGTAAGATGATTATTGTTGGTTTTACTGGCCAACTTCGAGGCTGGTGGGACAATTATTTAAAGAAGAATATAGATTAAAAATCTTTAAATCCAAAGCTTCCACTGCTGGAAAAGACAATCTAGGAAGAGATCTACCAGCAGGAAGAGAAGATGATGTTTATACTCTTATGTTAACCATCTGGAACATTTTGGAGGAAGGTTTACCAACCAGTATGAAAATACTCATACTCTTCTTAATGGTCTTAGATGTAGACAATAAGAATAATTTAGGTGGTATAAAGATACCTTTCTAAGTCGAGTTATGGACCTACCTGAAAATAACCTACAATACTGGAAGGCCAAATTCATAGATAGACTTCCTCCTTTGTTTGGTGAAAGGGTTTGAAAAAAACTTAGGGGATCATCTATCAATATACCCTGGAAAAATTATACTTATGGTCAGCTTATAGCAATTACCACTTATGAGGTTTTAGCTTTATGTAATGAATTGAAATTAAATAGACAAATTAAGATGGATAAACTTAGAGAAATGTCTCAATTAGGAGACTTCTGTGATCAATTTGATATGAACCAATAGGTTTTCACCTTTCAACAGAAAACTCATAGGCATTCTAAGTCTTATAGGAAAAAAAATTACCGACGAAGGTCTAAAGAAGAAAGAGAGACTCGAAACGCCCGTCGTAAGTCTATGAGATTTACCAAAAATAGGTCTAAGAAAGACTTAGAAAAAATCAAGTGTTACAACTATAAACAGTATGGTCATGTAGCTCCAAATTGTAAGATCCAAAAAATCAAGTCTCTAGGTCTTACTAATGAACTCCATGATCAAATTTATGGCTTGTTATATACTTCTGGTTCTGAGTCTGATTACAACTTTGAATCTGATTCAGAAAATGAGATTGAATTTCCTAAATCTTCTGATAGTAATCATGAAAATGAAAAAGCTTGCCCTGATTGTCCTGGTAATACTTGTGCTTGTGATGACATGTTTTATAAATTGCAATCTCAGTTTGAAGACTTAGATTTAAATGTGCAAACTTTAACTGCTGAAAATGTCCTTGAATTATTAAAAGAAATTTCTGATGAAAAACTGCGGGAAAAAAATATTAATCTTGCTGCAAAAAAATTTGCTAATAGCATTCCTATTAATTCTAAAGCAGTTACTAAAACTCATGACTATGATATGCCTTATTCTTTGTCCGAGGTTAATCGAAGCCTCGCTTTATGCAAAACCCCTGGTAGAGATACTTCTTTTGATGATTTAAAAATTGAGGTTGAAAATCTAAGAAAAGAAATTATTTCTTTAAAACAAAATCAAATGATTTGTGATCACAGGATTTCAGAAATTGAAGAAAATATATCTCATCATGTTTCTCCTTATGATAGGCCTTCTACGTCCAAAGGTCCAGAAATTACTGAAAATAACAATGATACCGTTTACTATTGTTCAGGCTTTCCATCCGGTCAACTTCAAGGTACATAGTTTTTCTTCTTTTAACTTACTTTTTGTACTCCTTCTTCCTGCCATCCGTGACCATGTCCGGCTAAGAAAATTCTCATGTCTATGTTAAAAATCTAACTCCTATTATTAGATAATTATGAAGAATCCAGACTTTATCTAAATATGAGAAAATGTTAAATAGCTTCTAACTTGGTTCCAAAATGGTGGTACAGTTGAGTTTAATATGTCATAAGTTGGCCTGGTCTCAGTGACTCCGTCAAGTAAGTTGTGACTCTTTAGCCCGTAAATTTGATAGAAAAGAAAAGGCAACTTTTGCACAATTAGAACTTCTAGACACATGGGTTCGACCTAGGCATATTAAATCTCTGACAGGCCCTTGGTTTGGGTAAAAGATTTCCATACAGTTATTAAGCTATTTGACATTCCCTTATATTTTGATTGGTGTTTTGGTTTGATATTTCAACTAAAGCTTAAGCCGATATTCTTATGATAAGTCTGAACGCAGTGTGGCTTACCCCTGTTTTAGGATCCTTGTCATAAATGCTATCAGAACTTTGATTAATGCAAAAATTTCATAAATTGCTGAATCACAATCCAAAAACCAGCATATGAGTACTTCAATTCATTTAGAAGATATTCCAGAAGATCACCCTTTATATGAACAACTTCAGTCCTATATGTTTGCTAAACAAACAGATTTGTTTGCCTCAATTATTCAAGAAAATACTGCCGATAGGCCAAATTATTAAAAGCTTGACAATAGAAAACTAATAGTTCTTGTCGAAAATACTCAAATATGCAAGCAAGAAGATCCTTGGAGACAACTCTAAAAATACTTGATCACTAACCTTTATATTGCAGGTGAATCTTATAAAACAAGAGCTTTTTATGAGTCAATCCTACTATCTACTGGAAGTAGTGAAATTGAACACTATCAAATGAGCGAAACAACCCTAGGAGTGCATAGATATTCCAAAATGGTCATCAAACAACTCATATCAATAGAAGACTGGAGAAGCCAAAAAGCAGGGGTAAGCCACGCTGCGTTCAGGCTTATCATAAGAATATTGGCTTAAGCTTTAGTCGAAATATCGAACCAAAAACACCAATCAAAATATAAAGGAATGTCAAATATCTTAATAACTGCATGAAAATCTTTTACCCAAGAAAAAGGTTTGTCAGAGATTTAATATGCTTAGGTCGAACCCATGTGTCTAGAAGTTCTAATTGTGCAAAAGTTACCCTTTTTTTCTATCAAATTTATGGGCTAAAGAGGCACAACTTACTAGACGGAGTTACTGAGACCAGGACAACTTAAGACATATTAAACTCGACTGTACCACCATTTTGGAACCAAGTTAGAAGTTATTTAACATTTTCTCATATTTAGATAAAGTATAGATTCTTCATAATTATCTCATAATAGGAGTTAGATTTTTAACATAGACATGAGAATTTTCTTAGCTGGACATGGTCACGGCTGGCAGAAAGAAGGAGTATAAAAAGTAAGTTAAAAGAAGAAAAACTATGTACCTTGAAGCTAGCCGGATGGAAAGCCTGAACAGTATTAAATGGTGGCTATCTGCCTTTTATTTATCTTCACAGTATATTACAAAATCGAGAGAGGCTAGGCTTAGAGAGAGAAGGGGAAGGAAAACTTATGCCTCCTTATATAGAATGAGGCATCTTTTAAAGAAAAAAAGAATTTACGCATAGTACTATGAGTTCTACAGTGGGTCCCTGCGCATAGTATCTTCACTGTTACAAATGGGCCCTATAATAAAACATAGTAATTAGTTGATGGGGCCTGCTTGTTCTGTTTTGTCTTTTCTTTTTTTTTCTTCAGTTGATAGAGAAATGCTTCAGTTTTTTCGATCTCTTCATTTATAAGGATATGTTCTGGAGGTAGTGACTGTGAATTGCAGATATCTTCAGTGTTTTCTTCTTCTTCACTGGTAATGCTTTTCATAGAAGTATCTGAACTTTGTTCTATTATTTTTAGTAGTCTATTTCGAACTTTTGCTAAGTATTTTTAAATTATTTCCAGTTTATCTCCTTCTTGTACGGAGATTCTTCTAGAAATATAGTTTTGGCCTTTGTCGTCGATAATTTCTTTCTATGGAGCATGAATATTCGACGTTTTTTCTTATAATGGTTTCTTGCAAGTCTTTTCCATAAGGGATTTTTATAACCGGATCTTGGCGGGTTAATTTTTCCCAAAAGTTGGTCTAAAATACCTTATATAAGGCGGTAGTTGATCTTTAGTATACCCGAATTCAACACTCCATTTGTAGATCCACGAAATGGAAAATTCTATGAAAAGGTACATTTGATCAATGGTATCCAATTTGCATACATGTTCAGAGAGGTATAATTCTGTTAAAAATGGTGAAGTCTTTTTCCATTCTTTGTAAAGATAAAAATATTCTGGTGGTAAGATCTTAACTGTGGGGCCATGATACGACCACCATTGGATAAACCAATTTAGAATGGGATCTTCAAATACTTTAGCGCAGACTTTTAAAAACCAAGTATGTTTATGCTTGATGTTATTATAATATAAATTCTGGGTAAATGCTTTTACGTAATCCCAATAAGTGAAAGCTATTTTCGCTTCTTTCATTGTCATGGTTTTTTAGTCATGGACATGGTTCCCCAGTCTTCTATTGATATGAGTTTTTTTATGACAATTTTGGAATATCCATGCACTCTTGGGGTTGTTTCGCTCATTTGATAGTGTTCAATTTTACTACTTCCAGTAGATAGTAGGATTGACTCACAAAAAGCTCTTGTTTTATAAGATTCACCTGCAATATAAAGGTTAGTGATCAAGTATTTTTCCAGTAGTCTCCAAGGATCTTCTTGCTTGCATATTTGAGTATTTTTGACAAGAACTATTAGTTCTCTAGTGTCAAGCTTTTCATAATTTGGCCTATCAGCAGTATTTTCTTGAACTATTGAGGCAAATAAATCTGTTTGCTTAGCAAACATATAGGATGAAGTTTTTCATATAAAGGGTGATCTTCTGGAATATCTTCCAAATGAATTGAAGTGCTCATATGCTGGTTTTTGGATGATGATTCAACAATTTGCGAAATTTTTGCATTAATCAAAGTTCTATTTCCCTGTTGTAATACCGGGAAATTAGAAGAGGAAAAAGTGTAGGAAGATGAAGAGATGTTTCTGCCTCCATAGTAGGAGGAACCTTGGCTTATGCCGCCTTTTCCACGTCCTCTGGCCCTTTGCCAGGGTGGATCCATACTGCATCAAAAGATTAAAATTTATCAAATGATGTATCAAAGTCGGACCAGTCGATTTCATCTCTTATTTCTTCAAAATTTAGAAGATATAAGTCTTCTCTTATCATGTCATGGACAATTTTTCTTAGTATTAAGAAAAGAATATCTTCATTCACAGGAACACATTTAATAATGGTAATAATAGTTTTTCAGATGGGTAGAAAGTATAATAATTCATTCTCCTTGGTCAATATGAATGGAATGTTATGCCTTTTGGTTTGAAAAATGCTCCTTCTGAATTCCAAAAAATCATGAATGATATATTCAATCCCTACATGAATTTTGTAATTGTTTATATAGATGATATTCTTGTTTTTTCTAAAACAATAGAATTACATTTTAAACACCTGAATATTTTCAAACAAATTGTTATACAAAATGGTTTAGTTATTATTAAACAAAAAATGTCTCTATTTTAAACTGATATTCGATTTATTGGACATAATATTTCTAAAGGAAAAATTGAACCAATACAAAGATCTTTAGATTTTTCGAAAAAATTCCCAGATATGATCACTGATAAAACTCAATTACAATGATACTTAGGAAGTCTTAATTATATTTCCCCTTTCTATCAGAACTTATCCCGGGATTTGGCACCTTTTTACGATAGATTGAAAAAAAATCACAAAAAGCCTTGAACTACTACTCACACTAAGCTAGTCCAAATGATTAAAAAACGTGTTGAGTCTTTACCTTGTATAACCCTTGCGAATCCTGCATGGTTAAAAATCGTTGAAACTGATGCTTCCAACATAGGTTATGGAGGAATTCTAAAACAAATGAATCCCCATACTAATTCTGAAAATCTTATTAGATTTCATTCAGGAAAATGGACTGAAAGCCAGAAAAAATACGCCATAGTGGCTCATGAAATGTTAACGATTATTAAATATTTTTTAAAATTTCAAGATGATTTATATAATCAAAAATTCATTGTTCGAGCTGACGCACATTCCGTTAAATATATGTTTGATAAATATTTCAAACATGATGCTTCTGAACTAATTTTTGCAAGATGGCAAGCTCAACTGGCCCCTTTTGATTTTGAAATACAATATAAAAAGTGTAGTGAAAATTCTTTACCTAATTTTTTGTCTCATGAATATATCAATAACTCATAAAATTTTTACAGGAAATTCTTGGACTGTGAGCAGGAGCCAAGGAGAACGAATTATTATACTTTCTACCTATCCGAAAAAACTAAGATTACCATTATTAAATGTGTTCCGTGAACGAAGATATCCATTTCTTTATACTAAGAAAAATTGTCCATGACATGATATTAGAAAACTTATATCTTCCAAATTTTGAAGAAATAAGAGATAAAATCGACTGGTCCGACTTTGATACATCATTTGATAAATTTTAATCTTTTGATGTACTAGGATCCACCCTGGCAAAGGGCCAGAGGACGTGGAAAAGGTGGCAGAAGCCAAGGTTCCTCCTACTATGGAGGCAGAAACATCTTTTCATCTTCCTACACTTCTTCCTCTTCTAATTTCCCGGTATTACAACAGGGAAATAGAACTTTGATTAATGCAAAAATTTTGCAAATTGCTGAATCATCATCTAAAAACCAGCATATAAGCATTTCAATTCATTTAGAAGATATTCCAGAAGATCACCTTTTATATGAACAACTTCAGTCCTATATGTTTTCTAAGAAAACAGATTCGTTTGCCTCAATTGTTCAAGAAAATACTGCCGATAGGCCAAATTATGAAAAAATTGACACTAGAGAACTAATAGTTCTTGTCAAAAATACTCAAATATGCAAGAAAGAAGATCCTTGGAGACTACTTCAAAAATATGTGATCACTAACCTTTATATTGCAGGTGAATCTTATAAAACAAGAGCTTTTTATGAGTCAATCCTACTATCTACTGGAAGTAGTGAAATTGAACACTATCAAATGAGCGAAACAACCCCAGGAGTGCATGAATAGTCCAAAATGGTCATAAAAAAACTCATATCAATAGAAGACTGGGGAACCACGTCCATGAATGAAAAACCATGACACTAAAAGGAGCAAAAATAGCTTTCACTTATTGGGATTACATAAAAGCATTTACCCAGACTTTATATTATAATAACATCAAGCATAAACATACTTGGTTTTTAAAAGTCTGCGCTAAAGTATTTGAAGATCCCATTTCAAATTGGTTTATCCAAGGGTGGTCGTATCATGGCCCCACAGTTAAGATCTTACCACCAGAATATTTTCATCTTTATAAAGAATAGAAAAAGACTTCACTATTTTTAACAGAATTATACCTCTCTGAACATGTCTGCAAATTGGATACCATTGATCAAATGTACTTTTTCATAGAATTTTCCATTCCGTGGATCCATAAATGGAGTGTTGAATTTGGGTATACTAAAGATCAACTACCGAGATTATATAGGGTATTTTATACTAACTTTTGGGAAAAATTAACCCGCCAGGATCCGGTTACAAAAATCCCTTATGGAAAAAACTTGCAAGAAACCATTATAAGAAAAAACGCCGAATATACTCATGCTCCACAGAAAGAAATTATCAACAACAAAGGCCTAAACTATATTTCTAGATGAATCTCCATACAAGAAGGAGATAAACTGGAAATGATTGAAAAATACTTAGAAGAAGTTCGAAATAAACTACTAAATCTGATAGAACAAAGTTTAGATACTTCTATGAAAAGCATTACTAGTGAAGAAGCAGAAAATACTGAAGATATTTGCGATTCACAGTCACTACCTCCAGAACATATCCTCACAAATGAAGAGATCGAAAAAATCGAAGCATTTGTCTATCAACTGAAGAAAAAAGAAAAAGACAAAATAGAACAAGCAGGCCCCAACAACTAATTACTATGTTTTATTATAGGGCCCATTTGTTACAGTGAAAATACTATGTGCAGGGACCCACTGTAGGACCCGTAGTACTATGCGCAAATTTTTTTTCCATAAAAGATGCCTCATTCTGTATAAGGAGGCATGAGTTTTCCTTCCCTTTCCCTCTCTAAGCCTACCTCTATCTCTACTTTGTAATATACTGTGAAGATAAATAAAAGGTAGATAGCCACCATTTAATACTGTTCAGGCTTTCCATCCAGCCAGCTTCAAGGTATATAGTTTTTCTTCTTTTAACTTACTTTTTATACTCCTTCTTCCTGCCAGCCGTGACCATGTCCAGCTAAGAAAATTCTCATGTCTATGTTAAAAATCTAACTCCTATTATTAGATAATTATGAAGAATCCAGACTTTATCTAAATATGAGAAAATGTTAAATAGCTTCTAACTTGATTCCAAAATGGTGGTACAGTCGAGTTTAATATGTATTAAGTTGACCTGGTCTCAGTGAATCCGTCTAGTAAGTTGTGCCTCTTTACCCTGTAAATTTGATAGAAAAAAGGCGACTTTTGCACAATTAGAACTTTTAGACACATGGGTTCGACCTAAGCATATTAAATCTTTGACAGGCCCTTTGTTTGGGTAAAAGATTTTCGTACAGTTATTAAGCTATTTGACATTCCCTTATATTTTTATTTGTGTTTTTGGTTCGATATTTCGACTAAAGCTTAAGACAATATTCTTATGATAAGTCTGAACGCAGCGTGGCTTACCCCTGCTTTAGGATCCTTGTCATAAATGGTATCAGAGCCTGGTTATTTCATAGTTATCTGATGTACAGGTGTGACAGATTTAAGCATAGGCATAAAATTTTAAAATATGGATTTGGGAGAAGTGAGTACAAAAAATACTAAACTTGAAGAGGTAGATTTACCTCAAAATCTCGATTTATTAAATAAATGGACTCTTCCAAAAATCGACATAAAAACTATTTATGAATATAGATATTTTGATAAAATTCTTCTTAAACAAATTGTTAAAACTACCGAATAATCTATTTCCTTAAATGCTGATGAAAAAAATATTCACTTGCTTAATAAAAATGATGTAGATACTTTTTAAAATTGTTATAATTTCATGCAAATTGTCTTAGTACAAATTGCTTTTAAACCCCTTACTGTGAGAGGTCTGCCAGAAATATTTTTAGCGACACTACGTGATGCTAGAAATCTAAATTTTAGACAATCTTTATTGGGAACTATTGAATCTACTTTTGCATATGGCCCTATATATTTTAATGTTTAACCAAATTTACAATTATCTTTGACTGATAGAAATATTCTTGATATATTGACCTTAAATGTAAAAACGCATGGTTATAATTATGCCCCTGGATCTGAACTTATAGAAGTATCTTATCGCATTTATTACCGTCTTATGACTACAATGACTCCTAAATGTAGATTAATTGAAGATCCTTCTGATTATACCATTCTTAAAGAAAACAATTTTCTAAAATCCAAGGTTAGTACCAGAAGGCCTATAAGATGGGAAGAAATTAACTTCCCTGACACCTGGATTTTAAATTCGGTCGTTTCTCCCAAACAGCTTACCGGAGAAGTAACCAATTCAGAATTAACTCATGTAACTCAAAACTCTGATGGAAAATTTTTTCTTCAATTTGATGATAATTCTACTATTTCTTATCGAAATTCCTTTTCTATGTCTCGTAGTATGTCTGCTAGACAATATATTTTTCCTATTGAACCACCTGTTTATGGCCCAGCTAGGAATCATCCTGCATCCTTGCATACTTTAAACTCTGCAGAGTTGCATAATTCTTTTAGAAATGTTGAAAAGGTTAAAATGAATCCTAAAACTCATATAGTTCAAGATAATGATAATATTTCTGATAAAGAAAATCCAACTCCTTCAGAGATGGAATTTGATGTCAACAGTATTTAAAATCCTTATATTGATTTTTAAAAATGGTTTAAATGATTCCACATCAAATAGATTTTAGTCCTGGATCACAGGCAAGAAATTATGTTAAAAAGAGAATTCTTTGGTGAAACTGGAAAAGCTTTAGAACATGGTTTTTCGAAATTTATAGTTCTGACGATATGAAAAATATTTCAGAAAAATTCTACGAAATGTGTGCATTGCATAATCAGATAATTTGTTTTGCACCATGATTTATATCTTCATATTTGCCTAAAAATATTAATGTGATAGAAAGATCTTACCAAGATACTAGTGGCAATATAATTGAATGTGTTTATCCCCCCCAATCACCTTTTATACTTCCTAATAATACGGGTATTACTTATTATGCATTCCAAAAATTCATTGATAATGATGTTGGTCGAATCACTATTGCAGAAATTAATAAGTTAATTGCTCAAAATAATTATTTAAGTCCCTATGTGAAAGTTCTTGGGGAACACATTTCCTCACTTGACAAAAAACTTGATGAATTGATTAAAATAGTAAAATTCTTAATAATGGTAATAATAGTTTTTTTGGATAGGTAGAAAGTATAATAATTCATTCTCCTTGGCTCCTGCTCACAGTCCAAGAATTTCCTGTAAAGATTTTATGAATTATTGATATATTTACGAGACAGAAAATCAGGTAAAGAATTTTCACTACCCTTTTTATATTGTATTTCAAAATCGAAAAGGGCCAGTTCGAACAATGAATTTTTAATTATATAAATCATCTTGAAATTTTAAAACACATTTAACAATCGTTAACATTTCATGATCCACCGTGGCGTATTTTTTCTGGGTTTCAGACCATTTCCTGAATGAAATCTAATAAGATTTTCAGAATTAGTATGGGGATTCACTTGTTTTAGAATTCCTCCATAACTTATGTTGGAAGCATCAGTTTCAACAATTTTTAACCATGCAGGGTTCGCAAGGGTTACACAAGGTAAAGACTCAACATGTTTTTTAATCATTTGGACTAGCTTAGTGTGAGTAGTAGTCCAAGGCTCTTTGTGATTCTTTTTCAATCTATCATACGAAGGTGACAAATCCCGGGATAAGTTCTGATAGAAAGGGGAAATATAATTAAGACTTCCTAAGAATAGTTGTAATTGAGTTTTATCAGTGATAATATCTTGGAATTTTTTTGAAAAATCTAAAGATCTTTGTATTGGTTCAATTTTTCCTTTAGAAATATTATGTCCAAGAAATCGAATATCAGTTTGAAATAGAGACATTTTTTGTTTAGAAATAACTAAACCATTTTGTATAACAATTTATTTGAAAATATTCAGGTGTTTAAAATGTAATTCTATTATTTTAGAAAAAAACAAGAATATCATCTATATAGACAATTACAAAATTCATGTAGGGATTGAATATATCATTCATGATTTTTTGGAATTTAGAAGGAGCATTTTTCAAACCAAAAGGCATAACATTCCATTCATATTAACCAAAAGGCACATTAAACGCAGTTCTATAAGAATGTTCATTCGCAATACAAATTTGTCAATAACCAGATTTTAAATCAAATTTTGAAAATATATTGGCATCATATAATCTAGATAATAAGTCTTTTTTATTAGGTATTGGATACCTAATCCATTTCAAAACTTTATTTAGAGGTTTGTAATTAATGACAAGTCTAGGCATACCGCATTCTTTTTCAGCAGCATTGTTAACATAAAAAGCAGTGCATGACCACGGGGATTTTGAAGGTTTTAGGAGACCCTTTTCTTAAAGATTGTCAATCTCCTTTTTGCAGAATTCTACCAACTCTGCATTTATTTGGTAGGGTCGGGATTTTGTTGGAATATTAATTTCGCTGAAATCATTTTTATAAGGAAGGGAAACAACATGTTCTTTTCTTTTCCAAAAAACATTTGGGTGATCCGCACAAATATCAACAATCAATTGACTAGAAATCATTTTTATTTTTTCTTGTACTTTAACAGAACTCAGTGTATTTTGAACATTCATACTCATAATTTCAAATTGTAAGAAATTTAACTGAATCAATATTTCATATTAATCAAAGCATTGATATCTCTAGTTACTGGATCTGTAATAAAAGAATATGAGATTTTTTTATTTTTATAAGTAGCTTGAAAACCATTTGCATCAAGATGCGTAAAAGGGTAGATGACATTTATAAAAGGTGTTCCTAAAATAATAGGGGGATATAATTGATTTTTTACTAGAAAGAAAAAATGTGGAATGCAAGTCTTATTTCTACAGACATGTGCATTAGGCAATTTATAATTAATATCAAGAGTATGTCCAGATGCAGATCTAATGATATGAGTAGCTTTTTGAAAATATCTAGTAGGGATTAATCCTTCTTGAATACAACTAACATCTGCACCACTATCAATCATAGCAATATTAGTTATAGAAATATCATTATTAATCAATATAGTGCAATTAATATACTATTTATGAGCGGCAACAATTTGCATCATTCCTAAGAACAAATCATTTTTTATATATTCAGTTTTTGAATATTAATATCATCGTTATTTTTAGTAATTTTTGGACCTTTGGACTTAGAAGGCCCATCATAAGGAGAAATATGATGAGATGTATTTTCTTCAATTTTTAAAATCCTGTGATCACAAATCATTTGATTTTGTTTTAAAGAAATAATTTCTTTTCTCAGATTTTCAACCTTATTTTTTAAATCATCAAAAGAAGTATCTGTACCAGGGGTTTTTCTTAAAGCGAGGCATCGATTAACCTCGGCCAAAGAATAAGGCATATCATAGTCATGAGTTTTAGTAACTGCTTTAGAATTAATAGGAATTCTATTAGCAGATTTTTTTGCGGCAAGATTAATAATTTTTTCCCGCAGTTTTTCATCAGAAATTTCTTTTAATAATTCAAGGACATTTTCAGCAATTAAAGTTTGCACATTTAAATCTAAGTCTTCAAACTGAGATTACAATTTATAAAACGTGTCATCACAAGCACAAGTATTACCAGGACAATTAGGGCAAGCTTTTTCATTTTCATGATTACTATCAGAAGATTCAGGAAATTCAATCTCATTTTCTGAATTATATCAATAGCGTAAAATTTAAATCCAAATTAAAGTGCCCTATCATAGGGGAATCATACTTCTACAATTTTCTGTTATTTCAATTTAAATTTAAATAGAGATATGAGTTTAAAATTTTGATTTTTTCTAGTTTGAATTAAAAATATAAAAATTATATAAACTATATGACATAATATATCAAGTTTAAAATAAAAAAATTTAAAAAATAAATAAAACTGTCAATAATAGAAAATAAAGAAAAAATATTAAAATTGTCAATATCTTTATCTTTATTAGTGTACGTGTATTAATTATTTTCATCATAGTATATTTTTTTTAAAAAAAAATATAGACTAATTTATTTTGCATGTTTTGATAAAGTGTGACATTAATTAAGTAAAGGTTAAAAATTAAATTAGAAAACTCATTTAAATATTATTTGTAGAAATTACAGAAATAGAGATAGATAATATAAAGAATATAATTTGAATTAACTTTTATTGAATAAAACATAATAAATAAATATAATTTAATATGTAAAATAAGTTATAAAAGATTTAATTGTCACAGTTTTTAATAATATTTGTATATCCCGCAAATACAAATGTTAGTATGTATATACTACCTTAACAATTAATAAAGTTTTTTCATGAATACTTTTGAAGAAAATAAGTTCTTACATATATAAAAAAAAAAATCAAGTGCTAATTTTAAAGTAATAAAGTATCAAACATAAAAAATATCTTTACAATTTTCAATGAAAAAAAATAATTATACATATTTAAAAAAGTGCAATTAACATTCAAAAACACCATGTTGCAACAAGATAAAATACAACGTTGAATAGGTAAAAGAAGTTAGTTGTTAAGTTTGAAATTATAAGTTGTTATACAAATTGTCTATGGTTGAAGATTATCTTCTTTTTTTATATTTAATTTTGTTATTTTAACTGAATTTGAATCGATCAGTATAATGATAAACACCTCTAATTATACTAAAATTGACAAATATATTTGAGTCAAATAATAATTCTGAAAACAATTAGTCGGGATGAAGTTTGAATGAAATTTATTGAAGTTTTGGAAAAATTGGACATGATTAGTTAATTGAAATAAATATAATCAAGAATTTATTTAAATTATATTTAAGATTTACAAAATGTAAAATTAAATTAAATCGTACGATTAACACCTTTAATCTTATTAGATTGATAAATATAATATTTTTTAAGCTTCAGTGAGACTTAATGAAGTTATATTTAAGTTCAATATAATTAGGTAATCAATTTTTTTTAGATATAATCACATATTTATTATAATTATATTTGAAATTCGCAAGTTGACATGTAGCATTGGATCGAATCAAACGATTAACATATCTAATTACTCTACATTAGTAATACTACAATAACCTTCAGCTTGTCATAAAAAAAATTATTAGCTGCAAAATTTAATCACAATAATAAATTTAAAACTTAATTATTCGTCATGAAAAATAATTAGCTATTATTAAGTCATCTATTGCCACGAGTTTTTAGTAATCAAAGCAAAAATATTTATAACTTCAATAATTTATTTTAAATAATTTTTTTACAGCTAAAAGGCCGCTATTGCTACAACAAGTTTCAGCATGTGTCAAATATTAAATATTAACTATGCAATTTTACTATAGCAAAAAATCTATGGCTATATCATTTAACTATTGCAACAATCTTTCCTAACATGAAGCAAAAAAAATAAAATTAGCCACAAAGTTGTATTTTGAATAATTTATTGTGGCTAAAAGGTTATTATTACTACATAAGTTTTAACTCGTGATAAAAATTAATAATTAGCTACAATTGTTTTTATAACAGAAAAAAACATGGCTATATCATTTAAATATTGCCACAATTTTTATAACTTTAAGAAAAAAGCATATTTAGCTACAATAGCTTATTTCAAATAGTTATTATGGATAAAAGGCCATTATTGCAACAATAATTTTTATCGCGTGACAAAAACTCATGCTTAGCTACCAAATTTTATTGTAGCAATAAAGTTGTAGCTATTTAAGCAACTATTACCACGATTGTTAGTGATTGTAGCAAAAATAAGAAATTAGCTTTATCGGATTAATTTTCGTGGCTAAGAAATTTTACAAATTTATAAATAGCTACGGAATTTGAATTTTTGTGGCTATTACTAAGTAATAGCTTTAATTTTTAAATTCATAGATTAGATTTTGTAGCAATAGATATATTGTGTTGTAGTGATCCCAGAATCAACTAAACCATGGAAATATGGAATCTACACATCGGAAAAAAAAATTAATGATGCCCATATTGCCTAGTTTTAAGTCGGAGTCAAAACGAACCCCCGAAATGGGTTTTAAAAAAGGGAGAAAAATCATAACTTTATTTCAATAATATATTTTTCATATTTTTAGGAGTCTACAGCTGAAAACCGAAGCGAAAATGATTCAAAAATGAGGTCCAAATTAAAGAAAAATTATTTTCAAGCCTTACCGAATAAAAATCCCTGAAATTCATTTAAAATTTGAGAATTGAAGTTGTTTTGAAGATGAAATTGAGAAAAAACTGATAATTATAATAGAAAAGCTCACTCAAATGAAAAAGGTTTGAAGTCGGTGTTTAAATTGAAGAAATATAATTTTTAGGCCTTACGGGCTAAAATCCCCAAATTTCATATTTTAATCCGGGTTTAAAATAAGAAATAGATGATAAAGATTGAAGGACATAATTGAAATAGGTGTTATGGAGCTTACCCAAGCTTAAAAGTGAAGAAAGTTGCACAAAGTCACGAAATCCTAAGCTTCAAATCTAAAAAATGATGAAAATGACAAAACATGGGTATTTATATACGAAAGCATCGCGATCGCAGATCACGTGTCGCAATCGTAGTACCTGGATGAAACGGCTATCACGATCGCAGACCAGGTGTTGCGATTGAGGAACTTAGCCTGCACGCCCAATCGCGATCACGGGTGCACCAGCTGGGGATTTGGTGAAATTCCAAGTCTCCGCAGGCCTCTCAGGGTTTACCTGGAATCACGTGAACACAAACAAACTATGCTACCCTATCAAATTTGATGCTCCGTACTCAATGGAGATATCAGAGTTACAAAAAAAATATCATTTTCAAAGAGTTGATCCCCAAAATCCAAAATCACATTTTTTTAACCGAGGGTCGAAATGAGATTTAAAAGCCATAAAACCACACCAACCAAGTTACCACCCTAAAATCGACATTCTAGATCTCTGGCATAATCCAGTTTTCTATCCGATGTACAGATTAAAAAATATTGACTGAAATCAACTATAAGGCTCTTGAAGCCACCAAAAACCAAAATATTACATAAATCACACCAAAATGCATTGAAAATTGTGTCAATCATGCCCACACCCCATAAACACCATAACATAACCATGGGGAAGGGTAAAATGGTCAAATCACATAGAAGCACACATTACATAATTCATCAAAATTTGAGTCGTTGTAAAGAAACCACTAAAAAATCTAATTCGTCCTCGAACTAAAGGCAAGAGAAATACTTGAATCAGCAAGAAGCTGGGGATAAGAGTTACACATATCAGACTCGACCTCCCAAGTAGCCTCATCTATAGGTCGATGCCACTACTGGTCCTTAACCACAAGAATAACTCTAGAGCGAAACTGTCTAACATCCCCAGCCAATATGGAGACTGGCTCCTCAACAAAAGACAACCTCTCATCTAACTGAACTAACTCCCAATGAATGACATGAGACTCATCCGCAATGTAATGGTGAAACATGTAAACATGAAAAACTGGTGGAATAACTGATAAGTTTGGGGGCAAAGCTAACTTATAAGCCACATCACCAGCAGTCCAAAGGATCTCAAATGGGATAATAGACTTGGGGATAAGCTTGCCCCTCTTCCCAAACCTCATCACACCCTTTATGGGAGAAACCCAATAGAAAACATGATCACTAACATCAAATCTCAAGGCTCAAAGTCTATGATCTACATAACACTTCTGCCTACTCTGAGCCGCTCAAAGTCTATCCTGAATAATCCAAACTCTATCCAAAGACTCACAAAGCAAGTTCGTACCTCGAGGTCTAACCTCAGAAACCTTAAACCAACCAACTAGAGAGAGACAACGCCTACCATACAAAGCCTCAAAAGTAGTCATATCAATACAGTAATGGTAGCTATTATTATACACAAACTCTGCCAAGGCTAAATATTGCTCCGACTGAGCACCAAAATCCATCACAAGCACAGAGCATATATTCCAAAACCTAGATAGTCCGCTCTAACAATCATAAGTCTGGGGTAAAATGCAGTGCTAAGATCAACCCAAGTACCCAACTCTTCCTGAAAGGTCTTCCAAAAGTGACATGTGAATACAGAACCTCGATCTAAAATGATGGACACTGCTACCCCATAAAGATGCAAAACCTCACAGACGTAGATACAGGCCAATCTCTAAGCACTGAAAGAGATATAGAGTTAAATGAAATGAGCAGACTTGGTCAATCGATCCATGATGACCCAAACACTATAAGAACTATGTGAAGTACAAGGTAAGCCAGCCATGAGGCCTATACTGATCCGTTCCTACTTTTACTTGGGAATGGGTAACTTTGAAGCAATCTACCAGGTCTCAAATACTAGGCCTTCAACTGATGGTAACATAGGCAATGAGCTACAAAATTTGTTACGGCCTTCCTCATTCAACCCCACCAGTAATGTTGTCTCAAGTTATGATACATATTAGTCACTCCTGGATGAATGAAATACTTAGAACAATGGGCCTCTTTCAAAATCAATCTAATCCAGTCACCCACTATCTCCATACAAACTCAACTTCCAATTCTCAAAACCCCATCTAAATTAAATAAGGCTTTCTTAGCCTCACCACTTAACACCTAATCCTGAATCGACCTCAATCCAACATCATCAAACTGATGAGCTCGAATCTGATCCATCAAAGAAGACCTAGCCTCCACAAATGCCAAAACATGCCCAGGTGTCGAAATATCAAGCCTAACCATCTGGTTGGCTAAAGACTAAACCTCTAAGTCCAAAGGCCTCTTCTGGGTCAAAAGATATACCAAGCTACCCATGCTAGTCAACTTCCGGCTTAAGGCATCTACAACTACATTAGCCTTGCCCAGATGATAGAGAATAGTCAAGTCATAATCCTTAAGCAACTCAAGACAAGATCTCACTAAGTGAAGAAGTACTGAAGGCTGCACTGATCTGAGAAAATCTCATAACAGACTTCATATAAGTAGTGCCTCTATAACTTCAAAGCAAAAACAATGGCACATACTCCAAATCATGGGTAGGGCAATTCTTCTCATGGGGATTCAACTAACGAGAAACATACATAAACACCTTACCTTCATACATAAACACAATACCTAACCCAACACCTAAAGCATCACAAAAGACGGTGAAACCCATGCCCTTCTTGGGCAAAGTCAAGATAGGAGCTAAAGTCGACAAATCCTTAAGCTTTTGGATGCTCGCCTCACAAGCATCAGACCACTGAAAGGAAATCTTCTTCTGAGTCAACTTGGTTTACGAAGCTATAATGGATGAAAAATCCTCAGCAAAACACTGATAATAACCTGTCAAACCAACAAAACTCTGAATCTCAATAGGTAAAGTAGTCCTAGCCTAATCACGAACCACTGCAATCTTTGATGGATCAATCGTAATATCCTCCTTAGTCACCACATGAACCAAGAAATAAATAGACTCCAACCAAAACTCACACTTAGAGAACTTGGTATAACTTCTCATCCCTCAATCTCTGAAGTAAAATCCGCAAATGCTCATCATAATCAGCCTCTCTTTTGAAATAAAACAAGATATCATCTATAAATATAATAACAAAGGAGTCGATATACAATCGAAACACCTAATTCATCAACTCCATGAGTGCGGCTGGGGAATTGGTCAACCCAAAGGACATAACTAAGAACTCATAATGACCATATTGAGTCCAAAAGGCTGTCTTTGGAACATTCGAAGCTCTAATCCTCAATTGGTGATACCAAGATCTCAAATCAATCTTTTAAAACACCGCGACACCTTGAAGTTGGTCAAATAGATCATCAATAAGAGGAAGAGGATACTTATTCATAACCTTCACCTTGTTTAACTACCGATAATCGATACACATCCACATAGATCCATCCTTATTCTTAACAAACAAGACAGACGCACTCCAAGGCAACACACTCAGTGGGATAAATCCCTTATCCAATAACTCCTACAACTAATCCTTCATTTCTTTCAACTCGGTTGGGGCTATTTTATATGAAAATATAGAAATGGCTTGGTGCCCGACTCAATATCAATAGCAAAATAAATATCATGATGTGGAAGCATACAAGGAAAATATGTAAGGAACACATTCATAAACTCACGGACAATACAAACAAAATTCAAAGAAGGAGTTGAAACAACACTAATATCATGAATATGAGCCAAGTAAGACAAACATCCCCTCTTAACCAATCGACGAGCCTGAACATAAAATATAACCCACTTAGGACCTAAACGAAGCACACCTTTCCAAGCTATCCTCAGTATACCCAATGAAGCTAGTGTCATGGTCTTAGTATAACAATCTAAGAAAGCATGGTAAGGAGCCAACCAATCCATATCCAAGATTACGTCTAAATAAACATATCTAATACAAACAAATCTACCCAAGTCTCACACCCAACAAAAGTCACAATACAGGATTGGTACGCCTGATCCACTAAAGGATTCTCCTACTGGGGTAGATACAAAAATAGGCATCGCAAGAGGCTCACTAATAAAATCAAAACTCGAAGCAAAATATGCAGACACATTGGAGAAAGTCAATCCCCGGAACAAATAACACTAATGCAGATCTGAAATAAATAGGGATGATATTGATAATAACAGCATCAGTAGCCTCTGTCTCTGGTCTGGCAGGTATAGCAAAGTATTGTCCACGACCACCAACTGGCTGAGTTTCCCCTCTACCACCACCATTGGCTCCACTACCTCTACCTCTCGCACTTCTAGTAGAATCACTACCTCTCATAGTTGAAATAGGAGTATCTCTGATCATATGATGGGGGTAGTCCTTGGTAAGATAGCCAATCTCATCATTTACTCAGAAACCTCTACAACCCAACTCAATAGAAATAGGTACCATTGGGCCCAAGAGACCACCCTTAATCGTTAAACTAGAGGATCCACTACCTGAACCCTGTAACGCTATCTACACTAACCTACCATGATACCTACAAGAACCTTTAAAATTATTTCCTCGAGAAGTGTAACCTCTAAACTCACCAAAATGGCGCACCTTCTTGGTGCCTCCCTAAGATGATTGAAGAATACCCTCAGTTATCTTATCATGATCCACTATACTCTGAAAAGATACTCCAAATACAACCATCTGAGACGTAGACAACTAAAGAAAAAGATCCAACCCCTTCACAAACTTCTAAATCTTCTTAGACTCGGTGGAAATATTAGCATAAGAATATCTAAATAAGGCATAGAAGTGTACCTAATACTCTGCAATAGTCATGAAGCCCTGCTCCAGGTGATCAAACTTATCTCTCATCCGATCCCTTAGACTGTAAGGCATAAATCTCTCCAAAAAGGCCTCGACAAATAGATCCCAAGTCATCTCAAGAGAATTAAGAGGTTTGCAACTAATAAGCGACCTCCACAAATTTTTGGCAATATCTCTCAACTGATAAGTAAAATAAGCAACCCCACTCGACTCAAGTAAACCTAAATTATGCAACTTCTCTCAAAAATCAATTAGAAACTCATAGGTGTCCTCGCCCACAACACCACTGAATCTAGAAGATCCTAAATGATTAAATCTCTCAAACCTCTTCTGATCGTCAAAGATATTATTGTACTCGCAACAAGAGGAAGCATGGTGAATCTAGAAGGCTGATGTCCCAAATGAGGATGTAACATAAATTAAGGCTAAACTCCTGATCTGGAAATACCATACTCAGATGTAGGTGGTGAAGGAGGAGTAATACTTGGGGTCTGAGGAGTACCTAGAGTAGATATAGGTAAAACTGAAGGATCTATACTAGGTACTGAAGGAATACCATAAGCAGACTCTGTCATAGATGGAGGTACAATACCAAGAGCTGGGGGAACACCTGGCATACTCAAAGAAGAACCCTCCAAATGGGTCAACAAGCGAACCAACAACCCTTCTAAAAATGGGGTAGAAGAACTCGGTGGAACTGAAGTAGGACCCACTCCTCTAATATGCTCAACACGAGGATCAAGGAAAAGTCCCCTAACACTACTCCTAGACGGGGAAGATCTACATACTCATCCACTACCTCGAGTCCTCTTATAACTCACGACTCACACTGTAGACTAGGCTCTCTCCTCGGATAAAGGCTCTATATTTCTAACCATACAAGAACTAGTCGTCACCATCTGCATAAAAAAATAGTGAAATATGACTCAGAACACAAGGTATGAAAGAAATCCATACGATAAGTAACAAAATAAGGGAAATTCCTATAAACATCTAATACCCTCTCGAAGATAGATACGGACATCTATGTACTGATCAGTGAGACTCTATGTAATGACTCTTACGGCTATTTTCCTGTATTTTCATATAATTTTAGTACTATCTAAAAGTATCATGGATTATTTAATTTAATTTGGCATTTGGTAGAAATATAATTTAGTACCCTTCTAGAATATTTTTGATATTGGTAAAATTCTTTAAGTGATGATATATTTATATCACTTTATAATAGAATCTTTATGATTTATTAATATTTTAAGTGGAGGTAGTAAATTTAAAAATGTTAAAATATTATTATATAATAGAGGTTTTGTTAGAAATAATTTTCTATTAATTATGATATATTCAAAATATTATAATTATTTTACCACGAATTTATGCAATACCCAAATATGTATACAGTGTAGAAAAATAATTAATTATGTCCAATGCCATGACACGTGGAAAATGATATGTTGATAGCAACTTTTTTCTTAGTGGCATCCATACATGTGCCACTTGATTAAATTCCTATCTTTTTTTATATATCTATATATACTTAGCAGTGGATTCTATTCAATAGAATTTTTTTTTTTAACAAAATTTCTTATGTTCACATATACTGCAGCACGAATATATATACATACTTTGTAGTATCAGTTTGTGGGCGAAAAACATTTCTTGGCACCTTTTGAGCATCAAATAAAAATTAAAGTTAATTAACCGAATCAATTATTCAAGTTCGGGGTTTACTAGCGTTATTTTGAAGCTTCACGGAAGGATTTTTTAGCGTTGGCGTCCAGGTAGGCTAGGTTTACCCTATCTTTAGATTGAACTTATTTGCTGAAAATGTAAACTATTATGCTAGCTTTGGATAAGTGCTTGTAGATGCGTATTATTTGATATATATATATATATATATATATATATATATTGTCTTATTTATCCAGATTAGGACCCTGTTCTAGTAAATATTGAAATATTATCTTTTAATATAATATAGCATCTATTACTTTAGGACGTGAAACTAAATTACAAAATCTTGAATTTATCTCTTTTTAATTAAGATTGGCAGATGATTATTTAGACGTTGACATTTGATTATTATTGTTACTATGAGTTCCGGTTTGAGTCTGACATTTGATTATTACTGTTACAATGAGTTTCAGTTCGAGTCCGGCATTTGATTATTACTGTTACTATGAGTTCCTATTTGAGTCTGGCATTTGATTATTATTGTTACTATGAGTTCTAGTTCGAGTCTGTCATTTGATTATTATTGTTACTATGAGTTTCGGTTCGAGTCTGACATTTGATTATTATTGTTACTATGATTTTCGGTTCGAGTTTGACATCTGATTATGGTTGTGGTTACTTTGAGTTTTGGTTCGAGTCCAGCATCTGATTATGGTTGTGGTTACTCTGAGTTTCGGTTCGAGTCTGGCATTTGATTATGAGTTCTATATATGTGGCCTATCGTTATTACCCACTATGTCCGGTTCAAATTCAACACGTGTTCTCTTATTATTAGCCATCACTACCGATTTGAGTCCAGTATCTGGCCTCTCGTTACTACCCATTGGTGCCGATTCAAGTCCGGTGCACATCTATATGACTATCATGATTTCTTGGGATTGGTTCAGTTACAGATTATTTACGTTTATTTTCTTTAATTGCTACTTGTGTGTCCCACCAGCTTATGGAGGAACGGTTGGGTTAATTGTCTTCTTAAGTGTGCCTAGCGGGCTTATGGAGGCCTAGTTAGGTTATGTTGTGTGCCTAGCGGACTTACGAGGGTCTAATTAGGTTATGTTTGATTTGTTTGTAAATACTGCGTTATTTATTTTCTGATCACTTACATTTATTCCTCTATCTCATTGGCGTAGCTTGGTAGTTGTTTACTTTTCTGTCCCTTTTTACTGTTGACTTAGATTACGTCCTCTCATTGTAGTTATACCTTTTCTGTATTGAGCTCAGTCGGCCGATGATGCCTATTGAGTACCCGTTGCTTTGGTACTCATACTACACTTCTGCATCTTTTCACCGATGCAGATCCGAGTATTAGCAACTGTCATTAACGTGATTCCAACTAGGGGTGGGCGTTCGGTCGGTTCGGTCTGATTGTTTAATATCGGTTTGGTTTATCAGTTTTCGGATTGACAAAAATGACAACCATAACCAAACCGAAATAAAATCAATTTGGTTCGGTTTCTACAAATTCGGTTTGATTATTTCAGATTTTTATTTCGGTTTGAAATATTAAAGTAGAGAGCCTCTCTTTTCATAACTGATCATTTAAAATTGATGATTTTTTAAGAAAAATAATTTTTTTCAAATCTATTTTTCATTCCCAAATATAAATAACTATAAGTAACTCAACATGAATGAAACAAAATGAAATAATCATAAGTTTACCATAATACATAACGTCATTGATCATTATATATAAATTTCCATAAACAGTCCTGTCCACAAAACAAACACAAAACTCATAAATTTCTCACGAATTGCTTAGTGAATTGTTAAAAAAGACCATAACTCATACATTTTCTCGCGAATGGATGTACCAACAATTCTGCAGATTGCTTAAAGAGAACAAAGCCATATCACAAAGGCAACAAAGTTTTACTGCTACTGGTAACTGGAGATATTTACCCCCAGACTGTGCTCTGACAGCTTAAACAATATTAAACTTCATTTTGTTGTAGAGTTGTCACAGACCGTGCACGGCCTAAACTTCTCAATGCAACAAACTAACATTGGATTTATCTTAGTAGATAGAACAAGAATGGTAAAGACCTGCTCACCAGTAGAATAGAAAAACAACACTAACTTAAACCAACCAACACTGAAAGAGAACCTTAGTTTTGATTAAAACAAAACGTCGAAAGGAGAGTCATTGAGAATATGTAAACCCAGAGTGCAAAATATTCCATCAATTCAACTAAAGTTACTGTAAAGTACCATTCTTCTAAAGAAAGGGAAATTGTACTGAAAAACAATAGTGATAAGTGGATCCATCTCAAGAAAGAAAGATGAGCAGGTACAGAAGTTCTCTAGACATTGTTGAAGTCTATATCGACAAAAATATAGCTGCAAAAATCATGGATCTCATGTTCAACCCTGTAAAAACAAGGACGTTGCAACATTAGAGCAGATAAAAGTTCCAAGAATTCCAGTAATCCTCATCTTGGGGAACGTATGGAACCAAGAAGGAGTTTATGTCAAATTCCAGTGTAGTTGTAGCATGTGCATCAATTTCTCTATGAGCAATGTGATAAATGGGACTAATAGACTCCAGTATACTTGCTTCATATGTATCAAGTTCTTTATGGTAACGAGCAATGTCATCATTAGGATTAACATACAGAGTTTCTTGGGTGAAGCAGTACTCGTTTCCATTCCAAATGTAAAATAAACAAAATGCAATAAACTACCATGTTAAGAAGAAAATGCCATAAATTCACCTGAATTCTCCTCTTTAGACACAATCCATTTCCCATCGAACACTTTATCAAACGACTCATAAAACTTCTACAGATCAGCAAAACACAACACAATACATTACAGATCATCCAAATAATAAAACAATCCAGTAAAAAATAAAAATATCAACCATATGATACAAAATACTAATCTTAATTCTTACCACATCCTAAGAAGTGTACAGCTGAGAGAAAAAACCCATAGTCCATAACTCATTAAATTAAGAAAATAGTAGAAGTAGTAGAAGAAGAACCTAAAAACAAACTTACCTACAATTCACATTTTCTTATTGACAACTACACATCAACAATGCTAGACTCAGTGCCACTACAAGCCATTTCTGAAAAAATATAAGACACTTGTTAGTTGATGTGCAATATAAATAAGAATTCTTTTTAATATAATGAATACAAAATCATAAAATTCTTACCAACTTCAAGTTGCTCAAGATACTCTAAATTTTCCTCAATATTAATTGGAGTAGATTCACTTCTAAGCCAATCTTGAAGACAAATAAAAGATTGCACTATTTTAGGAGTTAATGAACTTCTAAAGGGATCAATAACTCAACCTCCCGTGCTAAATGTACATTCAGATGCGACACTGGAAATAAGAATGGCTAACACATCACGAGCCATCTTAGTGAGAATGGGAAATCTAGGCTCATTAACTTTCTACCAACCTAATATATCAAATTGTTTTGAATCTGGCTCAATTTCTTCAGCAAGATATTTACCCAACTCAGATTTATTGCTTGAATCTCCACTAATTTCTTTATGCTTCTCAAATTATTATTTTGTTCTCATTATTTCTCTTCCTTGAAAGTTTCTATCACCACTTACGGATGAAGAATTCCCAGAATAAGAAGATGTGGATGAAGATGAAGAGTTTTTTGATTTCTTAACATAATGCTCAAACAAGGCTTTCATATATGACTCCACTGAATCGGAAAACTTGTCCCCAACTTATTTTCCAAACATGTCCATAATTGTAAAAGGAACGTATTCAAGTTTGTTGCGGGGATCCAATACAGATGAAATAAAGATTATTTTGTTTATTTTCTCTGGAGTACCCCAATACTTTCTGAACTTTTCCCTCATATTTGCTGCCATTTTTTTTAAATTAGAATCTTCATTTTCTATCATCTCTTTCAAAATCAGATTAAGCTCAGCAATTTCCACAAAGTGTACATTAGTAGTAACATATTTTGAACCAGAAACTTTCAAAGTAAGAACATAAAAGGTTTTAAAATTTTTTACCATTGTTCTCACATTTTCCCAGTCCTCACTTACAAGGCGTCTGCCGTAGTTCCATCTTCACAAGGAAAGGTACGGAGATAACCCAAGAAACCATAATCATAGAAACTATATCTTTCAAATGCAAGTTCAAAATATTGTGTTGTTTCAAGCATCAAGTATGTAGAGTTCCATCGAGTAGGAACATCTAAACATAAAGATTTCTTACAACTTATCAATTGAGATTCACAACATTCTTTGAACTTTTTAACTCTCGTGGAAGATTGTTTAACATACTTCAAAGCTTTTCTCACTCGCTTGAAAGACATATCAATTTCCTTCAGCCCATCTTGCACAATAAGATTAAGAATATGTGCCATACACCTCACATGAAGATGTTGACCCTCCATTTTGTTAGTTCCCCAATTACTTAATTGTTTAGACATTTCTATCATTGTAACATCGTTGGAACTAGCATTATCAACTATAATACTAAAAACAGTATCCAAAACCCATTCAAGCAAACAATTAGTAATGGAAGCAGCCATATCAACACCTTTATGACTAGAAATTGGATAGAAATTTATCACACTTCTATGCAATTTCCAATTTGTATCTATAAAGTGAGTTGTTAGAAACATGTAATTAATCTTTTGTAAAGATGTCCAAGTATCTATTGTAAGACAAACTTTTGGACTTACTTCTTTGAAAACCTTTTTCAAAACTTGTTTCTTTTCATTGTAGAACTGATAACAATCTTTTCTTAAGGTTATACGAGAAAGAATATGAAACTGTGGAGCTGTGACTCTCATGAAATTTCTAAAGCGTTCTTTTTCAACAAAACTAAATGATAACTCATCAACAACTATCATTTGAGCTAAAGATTTACTACTTCATCCTTGATCAAATGTCCAAGTACCTAATGCCCCTCCCTTTTCATCCGCAGAAGATGGTAGAAAACCTAATTTTGTTTGACTATCTTTCTCTTTCACACCAACATTAGGGTGGTAAGGACATAATTTTAACATGTGATTATTCATTGACGAAGTACCATTAGCAATTGAAGCAACAACATAAAATTTTCCACAATACTTACATTGTGCTTTCTTAGCTCTGGTTTTTCCATCAATAATCTTGTCAAACCACTTCCAACATCTTGCCCTCGGTTCCATGACCTTTTCTTTATAGTTCAGCTTCAACCGCAGTTTCAACTTCATTTGGACATAAAACTGAAATATTTTCATTCGATGCTCCATCACCACTTACCCTACTTCCAATCTGTGAAAATGAAATATTTTATTTATTAGTTCTTAGCCTTTAACCTTAAACGATCAAGTTAAATGAAAATTACAAGAAAAATACCGGATTAGACATATTTTGAAGGCTGACTAATCGGCAATCGTTGGAACAAATAAGTGGAAAACCACAGTCGTCGCCGATCGCCGGTCGTTGCTCAACAAATAAAAACCATAGTCCACAGTCATCGATGCCGCCTCAAACATAGAGACCACAGTCGTCGGCGCAGCTCAACAAATAGGAAACACCAATTTCGTGGGTCGCGGGTTGCGGTTGTGGGTCGTCGGTCGTAGTGTCATTGTAAAGAAAGAGAGTAAATCACCGATCTTTCATCTATTTTTCCGAATCGATGATGGTGTAAATAAAAAATGGCGCCTTGGATTTACTGTTTACTGTTCGTGAGAGTTGAGACTTGAGTGTGAATTGTAATATGTTTACTGTTTAGGGATTTAGACACCTTGGAGTTGGAATTAAGGTTACTAAAATGTATATTTAATTAATATAATATAATATATTGATAATATGTATTATTTTATACATATAATAAATTAATAATATATATATTATAATATTATTTATATAATTTTGGTTTTTGATTTTTCGATTTAACCAAATTTTTTTTAAGAAAATCAAAAACTGAACCGTTTAACCGAAATTTAAAAGTTGAAAACCGAAATCAATCCGAAAAACCAAAACCAAAATTAAAGTTTGGTTCGGTTTTTTTTTTTTTGGTATTTATGCCCACCCCTAATTCCAACCTTCATGTACTGATTCGTAGCAGGGTGAGTATACCGTTGTTCGAGGTTGATCTTCCTCTATCTACTCTGGTTTAGTCTTTTGTACTCGAGACTACTTGTGTATATTGTGTATTATTTGGATTCTGTCTAGTACTCTGGGTATATTTTAGTAGTGGCTCTAGTACTGACCTTACCAGGTCTTGGGAGGGTTTCTTTTGTGTATTTGGTCCTTTTCCACTCCTCGTTTTAGTATATGAGATATTTTTACTTTCTGTTTGTTACTTGTTATTACTGTTGCTATCATTATACGTGATCTTTTCTAATTTCTGCCTATTATCCCATTATCTATTATTTTGGGTTATGGCTTGGCTTACCTAGTAGGGGGATAAGGTAGGAGCCATCATAACTTGAGAAATTGGGTCGTGACACTGTATTTGACATCTAATTCTTACATCATTGAGATTAATGAACCTGGATGCTTTAATACTAATTTTTCACGACCCAAAAATCCAAGGGTCATGATAGCACTTATCGCAATGAACCCTGATAAGTAATCCCATCATACAATCTGATACAAAAGAGAAATTAACATTCAAACCCCAAGGAAAGGCTCGTAGAATAATGTCGAACCATAATCAATATAATGAAAGAAGAAAGAAGCCTAAACATTTTTTTCATAACTCCCAAAACTTGGTATCACAATATAAGAACTACTAATACAACTCAAGAAAATACAATACAAAGGAATAACTCTGTCTTTGAATAGTAATAAAGATATAGTAAATAAGAAGAGGTAGTAGTAGCCTCCAAACTCATGAAATCTATCACTACCTTAAAAAACTTCAAATATCACCTGAATCAACCAATGTGGGGCGTACCCAAACTAGGATTTGCACCAAAAAGGCACAGTAGGAGTGCATAAAGTCGACTTGTAGTCGGTAGGTATCATAGGATGACTGAACAAAGAAGATAATAAAGCATAAAAAATACACACTAAGGGCACATCACCAATAATCAAAATATTTCCAAATAGTAGCCCACACCGCTTGCATGAACAGTTCTATAATACTCACACATGTTACAACAAACACCAAAAGAGACCATAAGTATACATTATACCATATACATATAGAGCCCAAAAGGAAAACATATTCAAGAACATCAAGTATAAGTAAAGGAAAATATAACAAATGGTAGATAACAAGCCAAGGTAGAAATACTATCACATCACAAGTATAATAAATTAAATACAATGAAAATGATGAAAATAATGATGATATGATGTAATGCATAAGATCATCCATATATAACTAGGAGCTCAAGTTTTCTAATATAGGACCCATTGGGGGTTCATCAACCCATATACAATCCATAACCATATCTACACCTTGGAATATCCTCCGGGGAGGGTTTTTTTAATAAGATGGCATATTTTCTATTAGAAAAAGACAGTGTTTCTACTATTTCCATAGTGGTATCAATGTTTCATGAATGTACATTATATGAGGATATAATCCTCACAATCAACCACAATGAGTATTTCCATATCCAACCAATATTCCAAGTAAGCCAAATATCCATTTAATATTTCAAACCATCCATGAAAACAAACATGATTCACATGTCAATAGAGTATGAACACATCAGAATATACAATTGATACCACAATAGGCTCTTCATTAAACAAGATACAATTATTTTCATGTATGTAGGCTATCAACATCACATAGGGTCCCACATAATATCATATAGCACATAATATCCCAAAACCATAAAATACATCAGATATAGGATCCACACGAGTGCAACACAATAATATAGAATTTTTTTGTGATTAGTTCCCACACCCTTAACATGATTTTGTATGAAAATTAACCACCTAGCCTAGTCTGAAAGAAGTTAAGCCATAACCTACCTCAAATGTCAAAAATAAAAAAAACCTTTAATCCCAAAGCCTCACTTCTCAGGAATGGTTTCGGAATCAACTAAAACATGGAAATATATAATCTATGCATCAAAAGAGATTCAAAGATACCTTATTTCCTACTTTTAAGTCAGGGTCAAAACCGACCCCCATATTCGGTTTTCGGAAAAGAGGGGAAAATTATAACTTTATTTCAAAAATGTGTTCCTCATATGTTTAGGAGTCTACAACTGAAAACCCAAGAAAAAATGAGTTAAAAATGAGGCTAAAATTGAACAAATACTATTTTAAAGCTTTACTAGGAAAAAATCCCCAAAATCCATTTAAAAATTGAGTATTGAAGTTATTTTGAAGATGAAATTGAGGGAAAATGATAATTATAACATTAAAAACTCACTCAAGTGAAAAAGGTTTAAATTAGAGAAATATAACTTTTAGGCCTTACGGGCCAAAATCCCTAAATTCTATATTTTAATCCGAGTTTAAAACAAGAAATAAATGATGAAGATTGAAAAATGGTGAAAAATTGCAAAACATGGGTATCTATATACCCAGGCATCGCAATCGCAGACTTGGTGTCACGATCGCCATACCTAGATGAAGTAGCTATTGCAATCGCTGACCAGGTGTCATGATCATGGCAGTAGCCTCACGATCGCGGGTGCACCAGTTGAGTGGTGCACCAGCTGGGGACTTGGTGAAATTTCAAGTTTTTACAAGCCCTTTGAGATTCACCAGAAATCTTGTGAACGCAAACGAACTATGCTACCCTATCAAATTCAATGCTCTGGACTCAATAACCATAGTAGAATTTTGTAAAAGCATCATTTTCATAGAGTTGACCCCCGAAATCTAAAATCACAACTTTTTAAAACAAAAGTCAAAATAAGATTTAAAACCCATAAAACCACACTAACTAGGTTACCACCCTACAATCAATGTTCTGGATCTGATGGCACAGTATATTTTACCATCCAATGCACTAGATTAAAAGATGTTGACTGAAGTCAACTATAATGCTCTTGAAGCTACCAAAAACTATAATATCGCATAAATCGTACCAAAATGCATAGAGAGTCATGCCAATCATCCCCACACCCAGAAACAACACAACACAACCATGGAAAGAGGTAAAATGGTCAAATCATATAGAAGAACACATTTTGCATAATTCATCAAAATTTGAGTCATTACAAAGAAACAACTGTGCAAACCATTTTGCAGTTATTAGCTAAAAAATACGAGATTGGAAAATACCCATCATGCATCTCAAGAGGAAAGAGTAAGATAGGAAAAAGAGCATAGAGTAGTGATAGAGCTAGAAGAAATAGAGCTCAACCACCCCTATCTTTTTAGTGCTTGCCAGCTTTTCAGTACTTACCAGTGTTTGATGATCCAGAGAAAGATTTGGGGTATGTTGAGCCTATTGATATTGGGCCTATCATTCCTCCTAAATTTCCCCAACGGGTGAAGTTTGACGTTATGAGTGTCATGATTAAGTTGCTTAATCTGTAGGATGTGTTTGATGGTTTGCCAACAGATGATGCAAACATGTACATCATGAATTTTGTTGGGATTTTTACTTTATATAATCTGCCTGTGGTAAGTAAGAAAGCTTTGAGACTCGGGTTTTTCCCATTCTCTTTTACAAGCAAAGCAATGTTATGGTTAGGGGAACTACCTCGTAGGCCGATTACATCTTGGAATGAGTTGCAGACATAATTCTTGGGTAGATACTTCCCGCCATATAAAATAATGTAGTTGAAGGATGAAATTTATAATTTTAGGCAACTGCATTAGAGGCACTAGACGAGACATGTTTGTGGTTCAAGAAGAAGTTGATGACTTTGCCCAATCATAGAATTTCAGGGAGGAATTTGCTTGAGATATTCTATAGAGGCCTAAATACGAACACTAAAGTTGTTATTGATACTATTAATGGTGGTGATTTCATGATCCTTCATTGGGAGTTAGCTGCAGAAATCATAGACCAGGTCTACAAAATCAATTGAGGGTGGCATACTCGGAAGGTAGAAAGAGGAGCCGGTACTTATGCTATTAGTTCTTCTAGTGCGAAAAGAGTCCTAGATGATACAGTGGATCAAGAGGTAGCATATATGAGGACAAAGATTGAGTTACTTACCAAATTATTTGGAACTATAAATAAAATAAAGGTGATAGCAGTAGGTGCACGAGGTAACTCTATTAGACATGATGAGTCTGACTCTGAGGAGGAGACTAAGTACTTAGACAGAGATATGGAGGGTTTTTTTAGCCAAAAGACAAGGGTCTAATCAAGATACTTGGTACTTAAGGTAAATGAATCATGGTCGTAACTATTATGGGGATAGGTATAAGGATAAGAGTAGAGAGAGATAGTGAATAGAGAAGAAAGGATGACTATAAGAAGAGTGATGCATATGTTCCACTGAGGAATCACTAATTCGAGGATGGAATCATTTCTTTTAAAACTGGTTAAAGGTTTAGAAAGTCAAGAGAGTTTTCTTAAGGAGATTAAGGTAGATTTTTAAGATTGAGCCAAAAATCAGAATCACATGCTACTGCAATTAAGTAGCTTGAGTAGCAGTTTAGTCAGATATTGGCTACTCTAAATCAGCGTCAATTGAGCACTCTTTTGAGTAATACTATTCAAAATCCAAGAAACGACAGTCACTTCCTATCTATCACCACTCGGTGTGGCAATGTTACTAGTGATCCATCTATGCCTATAGTTGATAAGGTAATAAATGATACGATCGATGTTGATGATGCACCCAAAGCAGAAATTGAGAATTGGTGACTAATAGAAAGACATTACAGAAATTGACAGGTGTAAAGAATCAAGCTAAGAATGATAAAGGAAAGGGTAAGGAGTTCAAACCAGTCTTAAAACCTATTCCACGACCTTCCCCATCTTTTTCTCAAAGCTTGAAATAAAAAGAGAAGAAGAGAAGTATAAGAAGTTTATTTCTATACTGAAGGAGTTGATCATGAATATCCCTCTTCTTGAAGCTCTTGAACAAATACCTGGCTATGTAAAGTTTATGATGGATTTAGTGTCGAAAAAGCAAACTGTTAGTCATAAGGATGTAGGTTGCTTGCATTATTGTATAACAATTGCATCTCAATCTCTTGTGCAAAAAAATATGATCCCGAATCTTTCATCGTTCCTTGTACTATTGGGACATCTAAGTTTGTCGGGGCTTTATGTGACTTGGATGCAATCATTAACTCGATGTCACTGGCACTTTTTAAAAATTGGGCTTGAGACCTCTCAAACCCACGATAATGCAGTTATTAATGGTAGATCATACTATTATAAAAACTATGGCTATATCATCTGATATTTTAGTCAAAGTGGACAACTTCATCTTTTCAGCTAACTTTGTTGTCTTAGATTATGAGGTTCATTTTGAGATGCCCATAATTTTGGAAAGAGCTTTTTATCCACGAGTAGAGCATTGGCGGATATGGAAAGATGTAGGCTTAAGCTCAGGTTAAATAATAAGGAAGTCATGTTCAATATTTATAGATCTATGAAGCAGCCAACTGACATGAGGGTGGTTTCAGTAATAAATGGTATTGATAACCCTGGAGGCCAACCCTAAGGCTACATTGATTAAGTCTGAGTAATTAAGGTCCCTACGTCGAGGCGCGATATTAAATCAAGTGTTTCTTTGAAGGCAACCCAAGGTGTATTGTTATCTTTGAATTTATGATCATTCATGTTATTTATGATTGACATTGTACCTACGCACCTAAGGTGCCATAATGGCCCAATGCATTGGGGACAATGCATGCTTATTTTATAGGGGTAGGGATATTTGTGAGTCTAGATATCCTCTTGAGGTTTTTATTATCGTGTCTCTTTTCCTCGGAGTGTTTCATTGTAGAGCTGGCATGTTTAGGTTGTGTTTGTGTCATTATATGTGTTCTGTTTTGTTTATGTTTAATTGGGAGAAAAATAAGGAACCTAAGGGCAGTTGACATATTTGGTTGGTTCCAAAGTGTCTTGGTAAAATGATACCCCTCCAAAAGTTTTGGTGAACTGTGTGATATAAATATCTTTGTTACTATTGTGAATCTTTTTATGGCATTAGGATTAGGAACAAAATAATCATATCTTAGCATAACTGGGCAGGTAGTAGTTATTATCATATGTCTGTGAGGCCTCTACCTAGTTCCCTTTGAGAATTTAATCCAGAACTTGCCCGATTCGTCTTGCCTAGGTTGTAGGATAGTTTTTTAGGACATGATCATGGGTCATTTTTGACTTAGTCCACTCTTAGCCTAACTAACCATCCAAATGTGAATAAGTATCCCTTGATGCCTAATTTGAGCCTACATTGTCCTATTTTCTTATTTTTATGTTTTCACCATTCCAATTGGTTACAATGAACTTATTTTGTTCCTGGTACCTCTTTGGACATTGTGCACCTCAACTCAGGCAAATCTCCTAAGCTAACGGTGGATATTATAAGGGTGCATAGTTAGAATTACGTATGTATAATGGTGTCTAATATAAAAGAAAAAAGTAAGGTTGGGTGAGGTAGAAGAAAAAGAAAGAGAGAAAGAAAAAAATTAATGAAAGCAAGAATAATACCAGACCTAATCCAAAAAATCAATAAAGAAGAAAGGTAGAAATAAAAGAAGAATGGTAGAGAAGTGGAGCCAAAATGTAAGTGTAGTGTCAAGGAGGGTTAGCCGCTATATCCTAAATATACCATACCTATATCCAAGCCTACATTACTATCCGAGCAAAGTCCTATAGTAATCCTAGTCCAACTGTCCGGAAAACTAAGGCATAGAAAATAAGGTAAAGTCTATGGTATTCTATGCACATTGATTGAAATTTTCTTATGAGCATGAATGTTATTACATATTCCCTTGCATTGACATAATAATACTGTGAGAAGTTGGGACTTCTTTTTTGTAAGAGTACATGCGTTGTGTTGCTAACTATTTATCTATTCAGATAGTGTTGATTGCATATACATTTTATTGTTTATTACAATGTAATTCTACTTCTTGATTCCTTTGTGTCATATTATTATTCTACATAAATCCACATAGTAGTTTTGTAAAGTTAGAAATAGTAGGGGGTAAAAGTTTTTTAGCTAAAATAAGTTGACTGCCGAAGGTGCCTTAGGTTTCTCTCAGTTAAGCATAGTAGTGTGTTTGTTATATGTTAGTTTCCTAAGGACGTGTAAATGTTCTAAGTTGATGTTCCATGGTTTCATGTCACCTTCAATGATTTAAATCGGAAATTATGCAAGTACGTAGGCTCTTTTTGTTAGATATGATGTGTTTTATGTTGGTTTTACAGGAAAACAACATTTGGAGCAGAAGAAGCAAAAAAATATGATGAAATGTTGCATAAGGCTACTTACACCCACCGTAAGTGGAGCCTTTGGTAGTACTTACTCCCATTATAAGTGGGGTCATAAGTAGTAAAAAATATTTATGAAGGTTGAATTTTGCTTCGGGCTATAAATAGTACCTACGATCCCCATAGGTACCCTCGTAAGTAGGTGATCTGAAGTCTGGAAGTTACTCTGGGACCTACAAACCCACCTAGGACCCATAGGTACTACCTATGGCCCGTAAGTGGGGTAGGCAGGTACCGACGTGATTTTCCTACTTTGTTTTGGATGAGATTTTTAGGGTTCTGATGTAAATATAAATACCCCATTGATGTTTTATTATTGGGTGATGCACTTTACATACTTACAACATTATATTTATTCTAAGACACACTTTTGATCTTTGAATCCTTGTTCTTGACCTTTACAGTTTAAGATACTGGTTTTCATTCTTCATGTATTGTAAGATTATTCATATTCTTTCTATTATGAATTTTATGAGTGTTCTTGCAAACACGAGCAGCTAAACATCTTAACTAGGGTTGAGGGAACCCTAATGTAATAACAAAGTAGAGGAAGTTCAAAGTCTTTCTTGATTGGTTTTATGCATGTATTATGGTTTTCTTCGTATTGATTGCTTTCTTAGATACTGCAGACTCTAAGAACTCACCTGTATTCGATAATAACTCGAGAGCGAGGTCGAGATAAGGAAAAAAATCTCATCAGTAATTTCAAGCTACCAATCTTCATCTAATTAACTTGTTAATCTGGGATCCAGGGTAAGGGTTAGTAATATGACACTCTGAGTTTGAGAGGAGGTGACTGAAATTCACCAAAGGGTGTCAAGAGACAGTTGGTGATATATAACTTTTTATATTCTACATGTAAGTCATCATGACAGTTTGATGAGCATGATAATTCTACGGAGATAGGAAGTTAAGAGGAACCCAGTCCTAGTATTCATCTCATATTGATTTCAACCTAAAGTGATCAAGCATTGTAATTACCACTGTTTTCACAAAATCCCTCCATTTACTTTCTGCACTTTTTGACTACATCAGCAAGTTTGTGATTGAGATTCGTACTACTCCATATGGGTTCGACCCCAATCTTTGTTGGGTTATTTTTTTACAGCGACCATGTTATACGTTCTTTGAGGTGTAATTTGGTGACATCATTCTAGTAATTCAAAATATTATATGAGTGTTATGGTTAATTGGTGTTATAATATGATTAGCATTTAAAGTATTTGATTATTTGGGGAAATTTTAGTTTTGACTAATCGGTATGACTTGGTAATTGATTAATTTTGGTAAATTTTAAATCATAAACCATAATATTAGCCTTGGTTAATTTTTTTCCACCTTTTATGAATATGTGATATCCTTAGTACTTGATTCTACATGATAAATTCAGGTTGTCTAGTGTTGTGATTACTGTTTTGCCCCTCTTTTTAGTTTGAACTTATTTTACTTACTTATTTTTTATAAAAAAAATGGACTTGTTTAATTTTGAAAAGATTCAGCTATCTATTTAAGGAACAAGAATTTCTTTAATTGATTTACAAAATATTCCTTTTACCTTTTATTTTTGTGACTGCTCACCATATAAACAACCGTTCTTTTCTCTTTATGGTCACGCTTGGACAACATCTATAGATGAAAACAAAAATACTTTACAGTTCATATTTTTCTTTGGGTTTGGAAGGGACGGTTTTAATTTTATCTTGTTTGTTTTGTTCTCCTACTATTTGGTGCTTAAATTACTCTTATTATTATCTATTACTGGCAACTAGTATGTTTTCTTAGAACCTTAAGTGTTTAATGTTATCACTCTGAATAAGGTTTGTTCTCTGTTTGCTCCTAAATTCTATAGCTTCTTCTTTGATGTTTATAATTAAAAGCTTTGGAATCTGAGAGTATATTTGGGTTGCGGTATGTTTCGTGCATATATTTGCATTTGACAAGTTCAACTTAATGTTCTCAATGGAGGTTCGAGAGTGATTTGAGTAAGTTTGAGATTTTGATTAGCCGAGAAAAATTTCTCTCTCTCGGTAGTTATAGTTTGCTAGTTCCCTCCTTTTACAGCGAGTACCATGGCTTCTCATCCACCGATGGAGCTTCTCCGACCACCAGACATTCCCTTATAGGATCGGCATACATGTATCCGGTCCCCACAAAAATCTTCACCCACTCATGTGATGCACAACTCCCAGCCTGTACTCTAATTGGATGGCTTCTTAGCTCGAATTTCAGAAGGGCAATTACGATGGGCGCAAGCGATCATCAATCAGGCTCAATCAAAAATGCAAGGCAAGCTGGGGGAGGTGACAATGGAATTTGCACTGGCGACCTATCTGAAGCATAATCAACCGGAGCTAGCATCAATAGAGAAACTACATATGACTCCAGATCAATTGCAATCTATTCTGAATTACTCAGTGTCTAACGATGGAGGTAAGCTGCCTGTTACTCAATCATCTAGTGAGATACCTATTATGGTGAAAACCCTGGTATCGCCCAACAAAGGAAATGGTGTGGATGTTTCGATGTCCATGCCGGGAAATGGATCTCCTATACCTATTGGGACTCAAGGTACTACTGGCGTTTGGTCCAAACCTGGTCATGGAAATGGACCCCCTATGCCTAGGGTCACTCACTCCTTGGCCATGAAGCTGAGAGAAAAAGAGGCGATGAAAGCCGAATTTATTCACATTGAGCCACCAAGAATAACAGCCAAACAAGGCCTTCCAGCGATTGTGTTTGAGTTTGAAGACTTCAAAGTAAAATTAGCAAAGAGATGTCAGTTTACCTTGATTGAGAAATTTGAAAACAGCATGCCAAAAATGGAGGTGATTAGAAGACAATTTATCCTGCAAACAGAATTAAAAGGGAAGGTTAAAATTAGTCATTTTAATTCCAGGCATCTATTTATTGACCTGGACAATGAGTATGATCACTCAATAGTTTGGTCTAAAGGGAAGATGTACATCCATGGTCAGCTAATGAGACTTTAATTGTGGACCCCCACTTTTAACCTTGAATAAGAAACCCCATTGGTCCCTGCATGGGTTAGTTTGCCTAAGCTTCCCTGGCATTGCTACTGTCTAGAGGTAGTGGAACCTCTCTTATCCCCTATTGGAAAGGTCTTGTTTCTAGATTTGGCAACTTACAAGAAAACTAGGGGTAGTGTGGCTAAGGTCAAGTTGCAAATTGACCCCACCAAGTCAAGACCCCAGCATGTTTTGTTGGGCTATGATGAAGATAAACATGGTGAAAGAAGATGGCAAACCATTTTGTATGAAGAGATCCCTAAATATTGTTCTTATTGCAAGCATCAAGGTCATGCTGCAAGATCTTGTGTTGTCAAAGGAAAAGATAAGGCTTCTAGGAAAAAGCTGGTTAACGATACTCAGGGAGAAGGTCCCCAAGAAGAAGCTCCAACATGCCATGGGATGCAGAATCCAACTGGTACATTGCAGCAACAAAGTATAGATAAAGGTAAGGCAACTATAAATGAATAGCAGAACCAAAAAAGAAGGAGTAGTGACAACCAAAGACTAGTATTCAAACCAAGGTCTCCAACTAAGTATAAAGGTGGACAACTAGAAACTTCTGCTCCATCCACATCAAATGTTTTTATATCTCTTCAGCATAAGAGTGAGAACACAATTTATTGCCCAGGCACTGCTGAAATAGGTCCCAAGCCAATCAAACAGTAGACAGAAGAATCTTACAATGGCAAGCATGATGATCATCAAGTGGCTGATGCAAGTGACAGGCATCTTTTACCTGATCAGGTGAGCAGTCCAGAGAATATTGAGCAACCTAGAGAGGATGGGATATCTACTATAGAGGTGACAATGAGTGAGAATGTGGCCCTTGCCCAGCCACAAAATACAGTGATGCCTAATGAAGGAATGAATATTGGTGTGAAACATATTGTTGTACTACAAGAGGCTTCCCCTAGCTTGCAAGAGAAAGTTGAGCTTGAACAGATGCAGGATCAAGTCACTAAAATGTTCCCCCAAAGTTTTCCTCAGAAACTTGATGATGAATACAGAGTGATACATTCAGAACATGATACAGATGATGGTCTCTTGGGTCAGCTGGGGAATATTGATGAAAATGAGGTTGATTTATTTGATCCAGGAGATCAAGGGGAGTTTGTTAAAGAGGTAAACCACATTGCTAGCCAGCATAGATTATCTTCCAAGGGATCTTTAGTTAAATCAAGGAAAGTTGGCAAACACACTGTACCCAACCCAAATGGGTATACAACTACCTTTCACCAGGTCTTATTCCCATAAACCAGTACAATGGTCAGTTATCTTATTTGGAATGCAAGGGGTATATTTACCCAAGGTGTTCTGGAAAGACTCCAACAACTCATAAATATTTACCACATCTCTTTGATTTCTATTCTGGAACCTTTCTCCAACAATATACATCTTGAAGAAGCAAAAAGGAAACTCAAGATGGAACATGCTCTTTGTAACTCCACTGGAAAGATTTGGCTCTTTTGTTCATTGGATATCTCTTGTGATATCATTACTACAGAGGAACAACATATTACTTGCTCACTCACACACTCTGCTTTGTCCCAAACATAACTTATGACATTTGTTTATGCCAAGTGCAGAGACACACTAAGAAGACCTTCGTGGAATAAGTTGGTACAACTGTCTCCTTCAACTCTACCTCGGTGTACAATTGGGGACTTCAATGTAATTACTGAAGTATGTGAAAAATTAGGGGGTATTCCTTATGACATGAGGAAAAGTTTTGAGTTTTTGGGGGCGATTGAGGCTTGTGGACTAACTAGCTTGGGATTTCATGGTCCCAAGTTCACCTAGTCCAACTTGAGAGATGCTTAGTTTAGAATATGGAAGAGACTGGATAGAGCAATGGTATCTGATGCTTGGTTAAAAGATATGTCATTGACCACCATCACTCACTTGTCTTCTATGGGGTCTGATCATTGTCCCCTGCTCCTGGAAATGTAAGAAAGGGTGGAGTCATATGTCAAATATTTAAAATACTTGGATTTTTGGGTAGAGCATCCCACTTTCCTTAACATTATGGAGAATTGCTGGAAAAAGCCTTGTGCAGAAACACCCATATGGAGAATTTCAGCAAAAACTGAAAAGATTAACATCTACTTTAAGTCAATGGTCTAAAGAGGTATTTGGTGATATCTATGCCAATGTAAAAATATATGAAGAAAGGTTCAAGCTAGTTAAGGAAAAGTTGATCTTGAATGGTACTAATGAAAACAGAAAGGAATTTCACAAAACCCAAGCTGAATATATCAGACATCTCAAGGTGGAGGATATTATCTTAAGGAAAAAATCTCAACTACACTGGTTTAAATATAGTGATTCTAATTTAAGCTACTTTCGTGCCTTTATCAGGGGAACAAGAAGAAGGATGTTCATGCACAAAGTCAAGAATAAGGAGGAGGTTTGGTTCCAAGGGGATGATGACATAGCTACAGCTGTAATTACACATTTCGGGGTATCTTTACTGGGACAACAGAGTATGTACCTGAGGATATGCTAACCAATATCCCTAAATTGATTTCTGATGCACAAATTGAGAATCTTCAAGCTATTCCTACTTTGGAAGAAGTAAAGGAGGTGGTCTTCTCTATGAGTCCTTATTTATCAGCAGGTCCAGATGGTATGAATGGTAAATTCTTTCAATCCTACGGGAACATTATTGGTATGGACCTTCTACAGGTGGTGATTGCCTTTTGTGGTCATGTTATGCCAAAGTACTTTGCTCATACTTGTTTGATTCTTCTTCCTAAAGTGTCTCATCCCAGCAAACTGTCTGAATATAGTCCTATCATCTTGAGCAATTTTACCAACAAAATTATTTCTAAGCTAATTTACCTCAGATTAGCTCCCATCCTTCCCTCCCTTATCTTAAGAAATCAATCAGGATTTGTGAGAGGTAGGAACATTGCTGAAAATATAATGCTTTCTCAGGAGATCATTTGTGGCATTAAGAAACCAGTAGTTGGAGAAAATGTGGTTATTAAGTTGTACATGGCCAAGGCATATGATAGGGTGTCTTGGTTATACACTTGACTGGTATTAAGGAAATTTGGCTTTGGTGAACTCATTATTGACATGATTTGGGGGACCTTGTCAAAAAATTAGTACTCTGTCTTAGTGAATGGTACTAATTATGTTTTTTTTCATTCTATAAGGGGGTTGAAATAGGGTGACCCCCTATCACCTTTTTATTCATCTTAGGGATTGAAGTATTGTCAAGAACCCTGAACAACCTACACCACCACCACCACTATTATGGTTTCCATATGGATTGGAATGGTCCTTATATTAACCATCTCAGTTTAGTAGATAATATCATCTTTACTATAGGAAGAAGAAAAACTATCAGATTGGTGATGACGACTTTGGGTTCTTATGAAACAGTTTTTGTCCAAGTGATCAACAAGAACAAGAGCCATTTCTTATTACCAGATCAATAATTTCCCTCTACAGTCTCAAGGATTAAAGAAGAAACTAGATTTTAGCAAAAACACAGTCCTATTACATACCTTGGTTGTCCCATTTACATTAGAAGACAAAGAATCTATCACTATGCTAGTCTGGTTAGCAATGTGTCTTCCAGAATTGCAGGATGACATTCTAAATTGATAAGCTATGGTGGTATAAGTGTATTGATTAAACATGTTCTGCAATCCATCCCTATTCATAGCCTTCCTACTTGCATTCCTCCAAAGACTATTATTAAGCAACTTGTGTGTTTGTTTGCTAATTTTATTTGGGGATGGAAGGACAACAAGAATAAATATCATTGGGCTTCTTGGAAGGAGATTTGTTTCCCAATCACAGGAGGTGGCATTAGAGTTAGACATATTACTGATATATGTAAGGCTTTACAGATGAAACACTGGTGGATATTCAGAAGCAGACACACTCTTTGGGGGGGATTTTTTACTAGCCAAGTATTGCAAAAGAGTGAATGCAGTAGCCAGGAAAAGATATGCTGGGAAATCCCTAATATGGAAATCTATGATGAAAAACAAGAAGACAGCTGAGCAATATATTTTTTAGAGGATCAGATTAGGCACATGTTACTTTTGGTGGGATAACTGGTCTGGCCTGGGAGCATTAAATAACCATAAAATTGATGGTGTAAGGTCCAGTAATGCCAAAGTAGCTAACTTTTTAATTGATGGTGAGTGGAATATGCAGATGCTAGCTACTGTACTTCCCCCTCCTCTACTGCAGGCTATCATCAGAATTCAGGTCCAGTTTCAGGAAAAATCTCCTGACTTCCCATTGTGTACTATAACTCCAAGTGGTGATTTTAGTTGTACATCTGCTTGGGGGTTGATTAGAGAGCATAGAGAAGTAACTTTGTTGCACAGTCATATCTGGTATAGGTTGATTCCCTTTAAATATTCCTTCCTTACATGGAGAGTACTGAGAAGGAAGTTACCTATAAATGAAAGGCTGAGTTAATTTTGTATAGCTCCTTTCAAGTGTGGATTTTGCTCTTGTTTTGTATGGGACAACATACCTCATACATTTGTTGAGGGTCCCTTTGCAACTCAAATATGGAGGTATTTCTCCTCATCTATGGGCATTATTCATATTCCTGCACTAATCAAGAACCTGTTGCTGAAGTGGTGGAAAACTAGAGCATCTAATAGAGCCCATAAGTTGGTATTGCTGGCTCTTCCTATTATCATCTGTTGGAACTTGTGGAAGAGCAGGTGTGCTGTTAAATATGGAGACAAAAAACCTCAATTATCCAGAGTCAGGTTTCTAATTTACAAAGACATTTCACTTTTGCTATACAATGCCTTTCCCTACATCCCTTGGCCTTCTGGATGGGTTAATCTAGCAGCTTATGTGGAGAAATACAGCCATGAGTTTAAAGTTACAACTGTGTATTGGTCTAAACCACCAGCTCCAATGGTCAAGTTGAATTATGATGGTAGTGCTATCACTAATCCTGGAAAAATTAGTGCAAGGGGTGTGATTAGAGATCATAAAGGTGATCTCATATATGCCTATGTTGCTCCTTTGGGACAAAAAACTAATAATCAGGCTGAGATGAAAGCTGCTATATAGGGGATATCATGGTGTTTGAGTAATGATATACAATAGGTTATGTTGGAAGTGAACTCTGAGCTCTTGATCAAATGGATCAGGATACCAATACCATAGCACCTGCAACCTTGGTGGATTCCTTACTACAACTCATTTCATAGTTTCAACTATGTATTTGCAGGCATGTGTTCAGGGAAACTAACTTTGTAGCAGATGCCTTGTCAAATTTCAACCATCAACATGATCAGCCACAACACTATTTCCATAGCCATCAGCTTCCCTCAGCAGTAGTTGGATACTTTCACCTTGATAAGCTAGGCATTCTATGCTTCAAGAGAAGGAAGATGACCAAGTTACATGAACCACCTTAGAACTAGTATACCTTTTCATAGCTATAGAGCACATTTTTTGTATTTCTCTTGCAATAGTTACACTTTATCTGTAATCACAGATTGGAGGTTAGGTTTATGCCCCCCTCTATGTATAGTTTTTGTGTGATTAATGATAAGGCCTGGGGGTGATGCTCAGCCACTAAAATTCTTTAAAAAAAAGTTCTCGGTGGGATGAAGAGTTGCTAGAGATTTAGGGGAATGATTAAGGGTTGTCCAACCTAGACCTTCTCTATCTTTTTTAATGATTTTTCTTTCATCCATTTTGGTCTATATTAGAATTTTGTATCAAGTTCTGCTATGAAATAAAATATTGGGGATGCTGGGGAGGGTATATGTATGCTAATTGTCAATGTGCTTATTTGACTTAGAAACCCTGTCTATAGGAGTAATATGAATTTCAGCATCTTTAACTTGTCAATTCTCACCTAGAAATAACTTCTATTGGATTATTCGTTTAAATTTTGGCATATTAATTAAGTGTTTTATTACCTAAAGTCATGTTTTAGAATTATTTATTAATTTTTAGTATATTAAAATTAATATCGAGCCTATCAATTAAATTTTCATCTTGTTATTAATTTTTAGCATTTCAAAATCAAGTATATTCAAGTAATACTCAGCATTTCCAACATTTTTTTTTTAAAAAAAAAGAAAACTATGAACATTTAACCAATTTCCAGTATGTATATTAACAAGTTTTACCTTAGATATCTTGTTTTTAGGTGTTACTAATAAATTTTGGCTTTAATTAATTATCTCACACGTAGAAATCATGCCTACAGGAATTTAATAATTACAACACTAGACACCATGCATTTAGGTCTTAATTATATTAAATCATTAATTATTTTCAAGAGACTTGTTTGAAACCATTATGTTCTACTTGACAAGGTTTTGTTTATTTGTTTTGCTTGACGTAAACCTCGAGTCCTTTGGCAACCTAAACTTTTCTTTGTCTAGATCTCAATCCAAAATTGTAAGTCCAATGCCTCTTGGACATTAAGTTGGGATGGGTATGCATTTTAGATAATGTTAGTTTTATCCTTTTTCTAGAACATCTTTAAGCTTAATAACTAAATCAAGTGAGGTGGGTAGGTAGATGGGAATGATGAAAGTTGACCCAAGCAGAATATGACAATGCAACATTCTTATCCGTTAATAAGTCTGGCACTGATCCGAATAAGATAAAATTAACTCTTGTCTAAATCTCTTAGTTCTTCAATTAGTTTTCATTATTTTTTTTTCTGCATATTTTTTTGGGGGTAGTTTAAAAATTGTTAAACATTTTGGCTATGTCATTGTGTCCTTTCTCTCTTCTCACTTATCTGATATCTTTATTTATGTTTTCCTTATCATATGTTTTATTAATAAATAAGATCTTTTTCTTAATTCTTTATCACATAGTTCTATATTACTTAGATGAATAATTATTTTTATGTCTAATCACTTAGTTATTAATTAAGTTAATAAAAGATCATCGACCTTTTATTTATCTCGTAAAACTCCCCTCGTAATATATGAGTTTGGTCGGAATCCACATTTGTGGACCTCGAAAGGTGCTTAACACCTTCCTTTTAACGTAAGTTGAACTCTTACCTGAATTTTTAGTGATGTAAAATAATAATTAACTATTTGTAATTAGCTTAGAATGTTTCCTAACGCACCTTTAACTCGTTTGGTGGTAACTCTTCTCTTTTGAACATCCTAAAAAGAGTTGTCATGTCGAATTTTGCTTTTCATGAGAAAATGGAGCATGACAGTTATTTTCGATGTTCCGAACTCAATGGTGACGTCTGATTTTTGAAAACGGATTATTTTCAATAAATTAATCTCCGAGATCCTTTTTTCACTATTTTTCAAACAAAGGATCGAAATGCAAAATAGAGGTTTCGAACCTGAACTAACAATTGTTGACTGATGTTAACTATATGACTTTTAAAAGCCTCTAAAAACTAGAAACTCACCAAAAGTATTCTCGATCGCATCTGAAACCACATCAACCATCCCCACACCACAAAATCAACATGTAGCAACTGCAGAGAAGGGCAAAATGGTCAAAACACATTAAAAAAATTACAAATCAAGTCATTACAATATCCACCATTAAGACTCTAGTTCATCCATGAACTAAAAGGTAAGGAAATACCTTAATCGATAAAGAGCTAAGGGTAACTATATGCTTGGCGGACTTGAACTCTCAAGTAGTATCCTCAACAAGACGATGTATCCACTGAACCTTAACCATAGGAACATCTCTAGAGCACAACCGTCTAACATCCCTGGCTAAAATGGGAAGAGGCTCCTCTACAAAGATCAACCTCTTATCAAACTAAACCAAGTCCCAACGAAGCATGGACTCATCCTATAGCGTCGAAGAATAAATACATGAAAAACTAGGTGAATAGATGAAAAGTCTGGGGGTAAGGCCAACTCATAAGTAACCTCCCCAATTGTCTGAAGAATCCTAAAAGGCCCGATATATCTAGGGCTAACTTTTCCCCTCTTTTCAAACCTAATCATCCCTTTTTAATGGGCGATACATGAAGGAAGACTTGATCACTAAGACCAAGCTTCAAGGCATAAAACCTACGATTCGCGTAATTCTTTTACCTACTCTGAGTTGCCTGAAGCCTATATAGAATTATCTAAGCCTTGTCCATATACTCGTAAAGAAATTTGGTGTCACCGTATCTAAATACTAAAGTCTCAAACCAACCACTAGTAGATCGACAATGCCTACGATAGAATACCTCAATAGTTGCCATCTCAATTCTCGAATGGTATCTATTATTAGATACAAACTTAGCTAAGGCCAAATATTTCTCCCACTGACCTCCGAATCCCATAAAACATGTGTGAAGAATATCCTCCAAAACCTTAATATTTTTCTTCAACTAATTGTCGATCTGGGTGGAAAGTTGTGTTGCGGTCAACCTGGGTACCCAACCCCTCCTAAAAAGCCCGTCAGTAGCTAAAAGTGAACACTGAAACTCTGTCTAAAATAATAGACACGAGTACCCCATGAAGATGAACGATCATATAAACATAGATACGGGTTGACCTCTCAGCACTAAAGAAAATCTGAATAGGTATTGAATGGGCCGACTTGGTCAATCGATCAACAATAACCCAACTATTGTCAAAACCATTAGAGTTCAAAGGAAACCTGCTCATGAAGTCTGTAGTGATCCGCTCCTACTTTCACTCAAGAATGGGTAATCTCTGAAGCAAACTACTCGGTCTCTAATGCTCAGCCTTCACTTGCTGACAATATAAGCAACGAGCTATAAAGTCTATCACATCCTTCTTCATACCACTTCACCAGTAATGCTTCTTCACATCACGATACATCTTAGTCACACTGGAGAGATAAAATATCTGGAATAATGTACCTCCTCAAAAATCAGTCTCACCCATCCACCAACTCTCAATACACAAACTCGGCCTCTAATCCTTAAAATAGCACTAGAATCAAGAGATGTCACTTTAGCCTCTCCATTCAACACCTTATCTCAAATTTCCCTCAAACTATCATCAATTAATTGGTGAGCTCAAATCAGCTCAACCAAAGATCTAGCATCAACAAAGGTTAAAACATGCTTGGGTGTCAAAATATCAAGCCTAACCATCTGGTTAAATATCAAGCCTAAAACACGCTCGTCCCTAAATGATGAATTAAGGCATCTATTAGCATGATTTAACACAGAAACGCAACCACAATTACCTTTAAACAAAGACAGAAAACAAAGATATTTAGGGAATACACATATGATAAGCACGATTATCCAAAGAGAGAAACGGGAATAGATATTTGGACTTCATGTCCTCTTCAGCTTACCATGTAGCTTCTTCAACCTTATGGTTCCTCCATAAAACCTTCACCAAAGCCACATCCTTAGTCTTTAAACGACGGACTTGCCTATCCAAAATCTCAACTTGAACTTCCTCATAAAATAAGGAATTTGAAACACCAACACTTTCCAAGGGAACAACAAAGGAAGTATCACCTACGCACTTCTTTAACATCGAGAAATAGAGCACCTGATGGAAAAAACCCAAACATGAAGGCAACTCCAACTCATAAGCCATATTATCCACTCTCCTCAAGACCATGTAAGGGCCAACATAGCAAGGACTGAGCTTGCCCTTCTTCCCAAACCTCATCACCCCTTTTAAGGAAGACACCTTCAAGAATACCTAATCATTAACATCAAGCTCTAACTTCCTACGCCTCAATCTAGATAGGACTTTTGGCAACTTTGGGCAGTCTTAAGCCTATCCAAGATCACCTTCACCTTCTCCATGGCCTAATGAACTAAATTGGGACCAAACAACCTAGTCTAACTGACTTTGAGCCACTCAATAGGAGAACGATGCCTCCTACCATACAAATCCTCAAATGGAGCCATCTAAAGAGTGGAATGATAGTTATTATTATATGTAAACTCTATGAGAGGAAAATGATCAACCCAACTACCACCAAAGTTAATCACACAGGCTCTTAGTATATCTTTTACATTTGAATGGTTCTCTCCACTTGTCCATCCATTTGAGGGTGGAAAGTGGTGTTAAGGTTCACCTTAGTTCCCAAACCTTTCTAAAACGATTGCCAAAAGTGCGATGAGAAATACGTACTTTGACTAGATATAATAGAAACAGGCGCACCATGAAACTTGATGATCTTCTGAATGAAAAACTTAGCATAATCCTCCGCAGAATAATTAGTCCCACTGGTAAGAAATGAGCAGACTTAGGCATCCTATCCACAATGACCTAAATCGAATAAAATTAACTTTGAGATAGAGAAAGACTAGTAACAAAGTCCTTATTAATTACTTCCCATTTCCAGATGGGTAGCTCAATCTCTTAAGACAAACCACAAGGCCTCAAGTGCTCTACCTTCACTTGCTGACAAACCATATACTTAGCCACATCTCTTTTCATGTTGTTCCACTAATAGATCTCTTTCAAATTATGGCACATCATCATCTAACCAGGATGAACAGTATACTTCAACTCATGAGCTTCAGCCAAAGTTCTTTCACATAGCCTATCAACATTGGGAATACACAATCTACCTTGGTATCTTAGGATACCATCACCACCAGTCTCAAAATCCATGACTTTCTGCTAACCCATATTATCCTTAATTTGGATCAAGATGGGATCCAAAACCTATTTCTTCTTCACCTCAATTCCCAGAGATGACTTCACCACCTCTTAAATGATCATACCTCCAACCTCAGAGTCTAAAAGGCGAACTCCAAGATTAGCTAAATGGTGATTATCTTTCACCAAACCTTGATTCTCCTCATGAACATGAGATAAGCTTCCCATAGACAACCATCTAAGAGCGTCAGGAACCACAGAAACTCTACCTTCTTTTGAATCAACCTAGTCAATGAAGCAGCGATCGAAGAGAAACTCTTCACAAATCTCTTATAATACTCGACTAAAACTAAGAAGATCTGAATATCAGTTGGAGTCATGGGTATAGTCCACTTCTTAACCACCTCAACTTTCTATGGATCTAGCATGATCCCCTCACAAGAAACAACATAACCCAGAAAAGTAACGGTATTCAACAAGAACTCACACTTCAAAAACTTAGAATACAACCGCCTATACTTAGGAGTTTGTAACATTATACGGAGGTGATTGGTATGAACTTCCTCACTCTTGGAGTATACTAAGATGTCATCAATAAACACAATGAAGAACAAATCCAAAAACTAATAAAATACCCAGTTCATAAGATCCATAAATTTTGTTGGGGCATTATAATCAAATTAAAAGACATGACTAAGAACTCTTAGTGGCCATACCGAGTTCAAAAAGCAGTCTTAGGGATGTCCACCTCCCTAATCTTTAATTGATCATAACCCAACCAAAGATTAATCTTAGAAAAGTACTTAGCACCCTGAAGCTGGTCAAACGGGTCATTAATCCAAGGAAGAGGATACTTATTATTTGCAGTCACCTTATTCAACTGTCAATAGACTATAAACATTCAAAGGGAACCATCCTTCTTACATATGAAAAGAATAGGAGCACCCCAAGGAAAAATACTAGGGAAAATAAAACCTATATCAAAAAGATCTTTTAATTGCTCCTTGAGTTCTTTCAACTCCGCCGGATCTATTCTGTAAGGAGGGATAAAGATAGGACAAGTATTCAAAAGGAGATTAATCCCAAAGTCTATTTCCCTATCAGGAGGAATACCAGGAAGATCATCAGGAAACACTTTGAAAACTCATTGACTCTAGGAATAGATTACAAAGAAGGGCCCACATTAGAATCCTTAACCCGAACTAGATGATATAAACACCTCTTGGAAATTAATTTCCAAGCTCTAATATAAGAAAAAAAAACCTTCCCTTAGGCACCAGGGAACTCCCTTCCCACTCAATCATCAATTTCTTTAGGAATTGAAAATTGACCCTTTGGGTCATACAATCAAGAGACGAATAGCACTAATGAAGCCAATTTATTCTCAATATCACGTCAAAATCTAACATATCCAATTCTATTAGATCACCAATATCTCCCTACCACACTTAGATACCACGCAGCTCCTATAGACCCTTCTAGCCATAATATAGTCACCCACAGGGGTAGGCATAGAAAAGGGAACAAAAATACACTCAGGACTAAAACTAAAATCAATAGCTATATAATGGGTCACATAAGAAAGAAGATACCCCAGATCAAGTAGACAATTCACATTATGATAGAAAAGCTATAATGTACCAGTAACAATATTAGGAGAATCCTCAGATTCTTGACAGGTGATAAAGCATAAAGATAGCTCCGGCTAGTACCGTACTTAGCACTATTTGGTGCAGGAGATGATGACATAGCGACCAGAATTTAATTATCCCTAAAAGCACTCCTTGAAGGAAACTCCCGGTATAGGTGACCAAGTTGACCATAGTTAAAGAACTTATTCCTCTCCTTATTGTAATAACCACAGTGAAGCCATCCATAAAGTCTACAAGGAGGGTAGGGTGGGGCTGACTGAGCTCAACTAGCCCAAAGTTGGGTTCCCTGTGCTTTAAACCCACTATTGGCCTAAAAGCAATGATTTCCAGAAGACTCGGGATATGGAGCACTAATAGTTGAAGGGAAACTCCCCCAATTTCTCTTCTTAGTCCACTGTTTCCCAACTTTACCACTATTTTTTTGACCCCTCCCCTGATCTGAATATCTAAAATTCTAGCCCTGCTTATCTCTCACATTTGCCTGATTTCTTTTCCCACTAACAATATTATACTGACGTGACAGAAAGGTCACTATCTGGGTTAACATATAAATAAAATGGCAAAACTCAGTATTGGACACATCACCCTGAGGCATTGAGGCAGGAGTATAATCATCTTGGGGAGCTCAAGGAGGACTAGTAGGGATTGGTGGAACTCCATGTAGGCAGTCAAGGCAGGGACCCTAGATCGGGTCTTTACTCTATAAGTAGAATGAGTTCCATCCGTATTATCCTCAAGTAGGATAAAGAAGTTTCTATGAGCATCATATCTTTAACGAGGCATGATCTGAAATGAAAACAAATAGAATTAGAGGAGATTTAAATAACCTAGACTCTACAGCTAGAAAGTAGAACACAAGAAAGTAAAATATTTCTAAACGACTCGTAGCCTCTCACTTATAAGTATGGCACGACACCCAAAAAAGAGACTCTACTCGACATGGCTTTTTAGACACCCAATTGACCATGAACCTAGGTCTCTAATACCAACTTATCATGACCCGATCTAGAACCTAGCCGTGATGGGTATCTCAAGTCCGCCGAGGAATGGAGACCACCCCCTTCACCTAACCAACAGAACATAATATAGCTAGTTGTGGATGAATTTGAAATATATAACAAGATAGAAAATTAGATAACTTAAAATTACTTCAGATGCCCAACCAATAACTCCCAATCCACAGTAATCCACAGGGACTCTAAATGGATCAAAACCAATCTAAGTTGGGACATACCCCCTAAGATAGCCAAAAGAATCCAATAGAGGTAGTCTAAGACACAAATAAAATAAGACTTCAAAATGATAGCCTAATTAGTGGAAAATTTACCACTCATTGACATCCAAATTTATGCATATTACTATGATTAAATTATGTAATTAAGACTAATTCTCCATTTAAATGCATTTATTTCCAGATTTTGTGGTCTTGAAGGGTTTATGATTAAAGTAAGTGGAAATTAAGCGGAAAGGAAAGTAAAATAGATAAAAAGGAGCAAGAGTTAGGAATCGAGCATCCCTTAGTTACTACGATGTGGTTCAAGGATCGCGATCATGGTAGGTCAACCATGGTCAGCAATGGGGATCCAAACTAGAATCCATGCGATCCCATTAATGCAAACGCGATCCAAAGAGCACGATCTCAAGAGAGCAAAAAAGTGTCCAAAGGTAGTTTCATAAATTCAGACAGCTGAACCCAAGTCTCAAAAGGACAAAACCCTTGAACAATTAGGGGATCTTGGAAATTAATTTTTCAATTTTTGAGTAGAGAAAAACTATTATAATACTCTTGATCTAAGAATACCTTAGAGTAATTTCTAAGTGAAGGATTAACCATTTTTATTGAAGATTCATTGGGATTTAAAGTTTGGATTTACATTTTCTTTAACTTTCATAGATCAATTAGGTGAAAATTTTGGTATATCTTTACTTTCTATCTTTATGAGTAACTAATTTTTCCTCTTGGAGCTATGCTTGAATAGGTTATGATTAGCGCGTGGGTGTCATTTATTTATCTACCTAATTACCTATTTCTTGTGGGTTTTTATATTACTCTAGGTTTGAATAGAGAATTGTGGGTGAAACCCTCAATTGACTTGAATCCTATATCTTCCTTAAAAGAGGGATATGGGTGATAAGTAATAGTGAACTACACTTTGAATTAGCTTCTCTCATGGCATTATCTTAGAAATAAGGATGTTGTGTGGATTTTCTATGTTCATAAGCATTATCTTAGAAATAAGGATGCTAGTATGAGGTATTGGATTGATGATTTTGTCACACTCATGAGGTATTTGAAATAATCCATGAGTGAAATTTAGTATTTTATTGAAAGGCTAACATTAATACCTACAAATCTTGCCTACTTATGACTTAAACTAAATTTTGATAAATTCTCAATTACCCATGCATGAGTTTGCACCCAGAATGGCATGACCCCAAGATCCGCTCCTAATTGATTACACTCTAATTATTATTAGCCTTGAGTTAGTACTCTAGAAGCCCAAAAAATTGTCATATATTTGAAAATGTTCAAAATCCCCTAAATATTTGTATCCTCATATTTGAACTTAGCAAGTAACTTTTATTTTGAACTTACTCAATCACCATTCACATTGTTCCTCGTGGATTCGACCCCGACTCAAAGTTGGATATTATATTGACAACGATCACCTTGCACTTAATTTAACATACAAGTTGAGAATTATCAAAAAATGGCACCATTTACAAGGAGTATTTTAGCATATTGAGTTAGTTTGTAATTTTATCTTACTTGCTTTGATTCAAACTTGTTAATATTTGTTTGTGATTTTCTTTTGTTTCTTGTGTTAGATAAATTTTTGTTTTTGTTTACTTGTCATTATGGCATCTTGGAATGAATATGAATTTGATGGTTACATATCGTATCATGATTATCCATGTCCATATTATGGTGGACCCTACTTTTAGCAAAAATTTAAATATTCACCTCGAAAAGAGGTGTGTGCACCATCTCGATCCTATTGGGAGTATGATTGTTCTTTATATAGTGGTCAAAATGGGTGTTGGCGTAATTGTCCAAATGCCCCCTCCCCTAGTTATGCTAACAAAAATCCTAGTTCTTCCTATGAGTTGATAGGTCTCATAATGTGATAAATGAACAGAAACATACCGGATACAATGGTGTCAAAGCAATGCTTCTAACTATCTTGGATCAGGTGACTACAAGACAGAAGAACATGCATCTTTTGCATTAATCCATGGCGGCATTTGGAAATAAAAGTGAAAATAAAGAAGAAGTAGGTGAGAAGGTCAATCTTTCAATTACCATGCCTATGCCCAATCTTCAAAATAAGGTTGATAAAGAAAATATATCAAGCCATGTGGTTAATGATGTGCTTGATATTGAAGAATTCTTTGTGATTTTTCAACCAATCGAACCACAAATAATGAAGGATTCCAAAATTGAGGAAATGGTACTAGAATCAAAAGAAAAAGCCAAGGAAAACCTTTGTGAAGGCTCTAGTTCATTTTGGGGTACGAATTTAAAAAAGAATATGACTTCGGAATTGGAAAGATGACCTCTTTCCAACCACTTTTTGACAATAAGTTTGGTGGATATGATGAAAGTTGAAATACCCGAGCAAATGATGAACTTTAGAGATGAGGTACAAAATCATTATATTTTGGAGTTTATCATTCCCAAAGGGAAAAATTACGTCCCTTACTTGAAGGGAAAGAAGTTCAAAATCCGATGTTTAAATTATGGTTTATTTATGTTCTCACCAATACCCAATGAGCCTATTTGGAAGTTTGATGTGAAGTTGGGTAAAAGATTCAAGTCTTCAAAGTGGTGATATAGAATATGTATCGTTGTGCCCTTACCTTTACCCAAAGTACCTCAAAGATATATGTATCAAAAGTTGGGCCGATAATTCAAATCCTCTAAGTGGAGATATAAATGATAACTTAAAGATGTCGTCCTGCAACTTTAACTAAGGCGCTTGATGGGAGGTAGTTGGTCTGTTACATGTTTCTTACATTTATAGTTAACAAACTCACTTAGTTTTGATGCTTTACTGGTGTTGGACGTATTAAAAGCTCAAAAAGTAGGGGGAAATCGAGTTGGGAAGTTGGCAGTCATGAACAAAAATAGGGCAAAATAGGGAAAATCATCCTCAGATACCGCAATTGTGGTCTATAGATCGCGATCGCAGTCACGCGATCGCAACTTAGCTTGTCGCAATCGCGATTATGTAGTAAATTCCAACCCATGTTGCAGCTTAAGGGATCCTATTTTACCCTTATTATGCTTTTATGATATGCAGTGAGGGCACCGCAGCCTTTAAGTTGGGGGTATGTGCCCGTGTTTCATAATTCACACTTGGTTGGTAATATGTGAATCTGGTTCACAACAAATATAGAAACTTTGTGAATTGTTTGTTAAATTTTTAGCTTTATTCTTCTTAAGACCTATTTTAATAATGATTTTGGGAGATCTTTTCCCTCTAATAGATTGAGTGATGACATTCTTAAGGCAAAATGATCATGTTTTGGGTTTTTGGGCTATAGATGCAGGAGAAGACTTAGTACCCGTGGCATTATAGATTTGGGATTTCTCTTATGCATGTGGTGAAGTCTGAGTATCCATATGGTTTTGACCTTGTTAGAGCTAAAATATGGGATGACAACTTGATTTGGTGCTAACAATATCTAATCTTGCGCGGTGAAAATTCGAAACAAGCATCCCCCTCGGTCCTAATTTTTTTTTGTGAAAATAAAGGACAATGGACGTAAATAATTTTGTAACAACACTTTACCTCTTTTTGTGACTCCAAAGTCTTTAGGTGGTAGTGTATAGTAAATAGCTCTTTTTGCCTCTAGTAGGAAATGTAATTGAGCCTCCTTGAAAAGTTTGCATGTCATGTGTGGTTAGCTAAGTTGTTTAACTCTCATGGTTACTTGTATCAACTAGAACATACCCCGTTAGTCTCTCAAAGCTAATCTTGATTACTCATGGTTGGTAAGATGATCTTAGTCCTTCTTTGTGAACATAAAAATCCACTTTAGCCTAAAAAGCCTACCCGTACATAGATTGTATCTCTAGTTACCAACTTTGAGCCTTTGAACCCTTCTTTAGCAACCACAATACAAGCCATGAGCCATTTAAATTTTATCCATTTTTTGAACCCTACCCTCCTTAAACTTGAAAATGGAACTTGAGGCTAAAATCCTAAGTAGGAGGTGTGAGTCTTGAAAGAGGTAACTTTGGGCCCCGAAATTGTAAGTGAGTGCCTACAAAATAAACAATAAGAACAAATGAATAGAAAAAATAAAGGATTCAATAAATTAAAAAAATACATGAATAATACAAATAAAAGAGACGAGAAGAAAATGCTTTCAAAATATGGGTGAATCAAGGTCGTAAAAATAGGCATATGTCAAAGTTGGAAAGAAATGAAGTGGCCCATGAACCAAAGTTTGATTGGATAGTGTGTTATGTAGAGTTCAAGAAGGGTGTTGTAACGTTGATCCCAAACACCTATCCTACACTTTCTGGAGACTACATTACAAGCTTGAAAAATTCCTTCGAGATCTCCAAGCAAGTGTCTTCAATTTAGTGGCGAGTGAAAATAAGGGTAAACATATGGCATGATACTTGTTTGAATTAAGAGGTTCTCTGTGAGAGTGAGTTCTTGAACTTTAGTCCCTTCTTGAAAAATAGATATTTTGGTGTGTGGGACTTCGTTTCGTGAGGAGGCATGTGGACTAGTAGAAGCGGGTTAAGTAGTCATCTTCAAAAAATGAGGCAAGGAAGTACAGTTGAGTCACTATTGATAGAGAGTCACTCCTAGAGAGTTAGCGGTTGTTACTTAGTTATTATTAAAAATTCTTTTGCATCCTTGAAAGTGTGTTTGATTTTGAGGAGAGTTGTGTGGATAGTTTTTCCCATGCCCGAGGTCTATTTGGTGGCGCTAATCGAGTTTGGAATCATTGTGATTGTTTGGTCGAATGAATGGAATTATAATTTAGTAGTCGCATTGAAAGAGAAGTAGTATTGCTTGAGAACAAGTAAAGCTTTAAGTTGGGGGTGTTGATGAGTGGTAAATTTACAACTCATTGACATCCAAATTTGTGCACATCACTATGATTAAATTGTGTAACTAATTCTCCATTTAAATGCATTCATTTCCAGCTTTTGTGGTCTTACAGGGTTTATGATTAAAGTGAGCGGAAATTAAGCTAAAAGGAAAGAAAAATGGGCAAAAGGGAGCCAGAGCTGGGAATCAGATAGCCCTCAGTTACCACAATCACAGTTCAAGGATCGCAATCGTGGTCGATAAACCCTGGTCAACAATGGAAATTGCGAGCAGAATACATGTGATCGTGGAAACGCAAACACGATCCAAAGAGAGCGATCGTGATGGAGTAACAAAGTGTCCAAGGGCAGTTTCATAAATTCACACAGCTGAACCCAAGTCTCAAAAGGCCAGAACCCTTGCACAATTAGGGGATCTTGGAAATTAATTTTTCAATTTTTGAGTAGAGGGAAGACTATTGTATTACTCTTGAGATAAGAAGATATTAGAGTAATTCCTAAGTGAAGAATTAGCAATTTTTATTGAAGATTCATTGGGATTTAAAGTTTGGCTTTACATTCTCTCTCTTTCATGGATCAATTTGGTGGAAATTTTGGTATATCTTTACTTTCTATCTTTATGAGTAGTTAATTCTTCCTCTTGGGACTATTCTTGAATAGGTTGTGATTAGTGCATGGGTGTTTTTTATTTATATACCTAATTAGCTATTTGTTATGGGTTTTGCTATTACTCTAGGTTTGAATTGAGAATTATGGGTGAAAATCTCAATTGACATGGATCTCATATCATCCTTGAAAGAGGGATATGGGTGATGAGTAATAGTGAACTACACTTTGAATTAGCTTCTCTCCTGGGATTATCTTATAAATAGGCATGTCATGTGGATTTGTTATGCTCATAAGCATCATCTTAGAAATAAGGATGCTAGTATGAGGTATTGGATTGATGATTTTGTCACGCTCATGAGGTATTTGAATGGATCCATGAGTGAAATTTAGTATTTTGTTGAAAGACCAACATTAATACCTATAAATCTAGCCTACCCATGACTTTATCTAAATTTGGATAAATTCTCAATTAACCATGCATGTGTTCGCACCTAGAATGGCATGACCCCAAGATCCGATCCTAATTGATTAAACTATAATTATTATTAGCCTTGATCTAGTACTCTAGAAGCCCAAAAAATTGTCATAGCTCTGACAATATTCAAAATCACCCAAATATTTGTATCCTCATATTTGAATTTAGCAAGTAACTATCATTCGAACTTACTCAATCACCATTCACATTGTTCCTCGTGAATTCGACCCTGACTTAAAGTTAGGTATTATATTGACAAAGACCGTGTTGCACTTAATTTGACATGTAAGTTGAGCGTTCTCATGGCCCTTCTGGATAATGGAAGCTCACCACTTCAAAGATGACTGCTGGCAACCCAGAAATCCTATCATTGCGTGGGAAAAATAAAAGTGTCTCCGATTTCTGCATCGCGTAGGGATACAGTGTCCGGAGACGGTTAGTAGGGGGAGTGCTAGCATATAACTCAAGGAAGGGATAAAATAATTCCAAGTCAAAACCACAGTAAAATTCACATTTACATATTGTTCATACAAATATATATATATATATAATAACATGTTGGGATAGGGAGAAAGGTTTAGCATAAAAGTAAAGCATTAGCCTGGACTATGTAGCTTAATCATCATCTATACCATGGGATATATGGGTCCATATCTCACCCTACTAAAAGGGTCCCAGTGTGTGTTAGACATACAAATCGGTGTATTAAGGAAGACCAGGGAATACCCCAACCCCATGCCTATCTAAGATAACATATATATAATGTGAACTATACACACGGTCATCAAGACCCCTACACCGGTAAATGTGGTTTCCAGTGTTCGCCATCCCTGGGATGAACACCTTTATGGTAAGCTGCACAACCCCCTTTAAGACCAATTAAAAGAAATTTCACACAACCCTTTCATTTAACCAAGGAATTGACCACTAAGGCACACTAGGTATCGGCTCACCCTTACGCTTGTAAACTTATAATTTTGCCATCACAATTTCATTAACTTAGGGGAATGCCTCGACCCTCTTGTTTTATTAAATCAATATGGGGGAATGCCATGACCCCTTTTATTCATGAAATCAAATTTTGGGGAATGCCTCAACCCTTTTTTAATTATAAACTCAACTCGGGGGAATGCCTCGACCCCAGAGCTTCAAATTTAATATAAAAAACATGGCCAACAAGGCTTTCAAAATCATTTTTCATTTTTTTAACATTTTATGCAATGCAATAATATAGGTGAGTAATTCAAACCATGTGAAAAATCATATCTGAAGCCAATTACACAAGTGGATTGAGGGAATACAATTTACCAAAATTCCAAACCAAAATCATTAAATTGGGGGAATGCCTCGACCCCCTTTCCAATTCTCGTACCCATGCACCCAATTAGTTCAAAAACCATTGATAAACCATGAAAAATGCATATAAAATCATAGGAATTCAATTCAAATAACATTCATTCCAAAAATCCTAAACCATATCAAAACCTATATTCAAGTCCACATTAACAACCATTTGAATACATGTTTTAAGTAAAACTAATTAAAGAAAAGAGTAACATGTCTGATACATCATGAATTATGGAGAGAAATCAACCCTTGGAAACTCTAATTACCAATTCCTTGAGAAACCCTAGTGTTATTGACTTAGGGATTTGAGAGAGAACAAGGTACGTTTTGAATTGATAAGTGTTGAGAATAGGGTCCCTAATATGCATTTAAGTCATGGGTATTAATATCCAAGTTGCCCCTACTAAAATTATAGAGAATAGTCGCTAATCGTTACGAGTGACCTTACGACTCGTAGTGTCACCTTATAACTCACCACAATGACTCGTGGTCTAGACAGTGACCTAGGTCATCCTCACTGGTTAGGTCTTGAGTCACACCCATAACTTATGACCAGACCATACGACACGTAAAGCCATAGTCGTGACCACCACAAAAATTTTAGGCACGTACCCTAGCCACCCTACGATTCTTACACTACGACTTATAATGAGTCTTTACAACTCATTTGGTGCAAGTCGTGGTCTCAATAGAAACTTAAGGAAATCCTAGATAATATATTGGTTAGGCTATGGTTGATACCCTACGACTCGTGAAGAGTCCTCACAACTCATCACCCAAGTCATGACCTTGGCAGTGAGATCAATGGTGACGTCCAAGCTACACCTCCTCTCAAAAAATAATACATTTGTTGACAAACATAGTAACCCTACAAAGGTTGGGGTTGAATACCAAGGGAATAGGTGGAATTATGGATCTCTGATGTTGTGATCAACGGGAAAAATTGGAAAAGTAAATGGGGGGGTTTGAGTAGCAATATCGAACAAGTGGCGAATATCAATTTCGATTGTAATCAGTCGTAGGTAAACACTAGGATTATGTTCCCCCTGGCTTCTCAATTCTGTAGTGTTATCTTTCTTTGTTGAACCGACCAGATACCTTGCATGCAGAATCGATAAGTTATGTACATTCTACAGTCTTTTGGACGAGCAGAATGATCTCACCCTTTACCTTTTTAGTCTCAGAATGTCGCCTTATAGCCCTTATCTTGATCCTAATTAACTATTAACTTTTAAGTCTCTAGTTATTAGATAAAATCTAACCATCTTACATAAATAAAACCTAGTAGCGTGGATCGATAGTTAAACTCCAAATTATAGTTGTCATTATCTTTTCCTAGTCACTACTCCTCTTTTGGAGTAAGCAATAATAATCTAGGAGAGATCTTAATGTGTTCACCCGTTAAGAAAACTATAAAAATGAAGATAATACGATGCATGCATGAGTATCGGTTCAGAACAACAATAGAACTTCCCCTACTTAGTCAATCCGCCAGGGTTTCTACAACCCTAGCTAAGGGTTTTTAGTCGCTCATGCTTGTGAAGTAATCAACAGCATTCATGATTGAAATCATAAGATGAAATCACAATAAGAAGAAGTAAAAACCCAAAATCGTAACTGAATTAATCAACCAAAGTCAATACAAGAGATTCCAAGACTAAAATTAAATCTCGGAATCAAAATATGTTTGGAAGTATCAAGAGTGCATAACTTTTACTAAAAAACACATAAGGAGTATTTATAGTACATGAGGAAACCCTAAAACCAAAGCTCGAACGAAATAGGAGAAAAAAAGGTTGGTGGCTACTTGTGGTCCCTACATACACCCTGTCGTTAGGCGTATATGGCACAAGCGGCCTGTAGGGTTGGCGCATGTAGTGACTGCATGTGCTAGGACAAAAAAATCTTGTAGGTTAGCTCTCAGGATTTTGGACTTCTGACACATGATTTGCCAATATGCGGTCCATATGTTGTCCGCATGTTAACTTAGCATGTGCTGGAAGTTTTTTTTTAACTCTTCTTCAACTTTTGCACATATTTTGGTCACAAACAATCCATAATTGTCCTGAACATCCATAATTTCTCCCATAGGAAGACAAAATCACCTTTTTCATCTTTTTCACAAACATAGCATCCAAAACATGATTTTCTGCAAAACATACCCAAAACGCATCATAGCTAACAAAAAAAACTCACAAACTTGCATATTTTTCTTGTTTTAAGCATCGAAAGTGCTATATTTCGATAGCACATCAACACCCTTTACTTAGAACGTTTTCATTTCCTCAGGCAACAGCACACAACAAAATAAAAGAAAACTAAAACATGATGCTTAACTAGGACAATCTAAGTTATTATATAACACCCCCTCCAATCTCACTTTTTAAAATCAACTATGTATAAACCTAAAGCACAACAATGTGATACAATGGGATCAAGGTATGACATTACATTAGCAACAACAACCACGCATAGGTACAAGTTACACTTCCCAAAACAAGAAAATAGATAGCAATATGACTCAAGTATCGTGCCCTCACAACAAAGAAGTCCCAAATAACTTATATGAAATAATGCATGTCAATGTAAGAACAGTCAAGAAAAACACTCAGAAGAGAAGTTCTAATCAATGTGATCAAATACCACAAGCATGCCTTTATTTTCCTTGCCTTAGCATTCGGACAGTCAAGTTAGGATCGCTATAAGACTTTTCTTGGCTTGTAATGTAGGATTGGTGGATGGTGTGGTACATATTGACATATCAAGTGACTAAGCCTCTTTATCACTACGCTACCCTTGGGGTCTCACTTATTAGCCAATTTTCTTTTTATTCCACCCTTATTTCTCCCTTTTTATTCTTTATTGCACATTTAGGTTGGGTGTGGTCTTTCATTTTTTTTCTACATTTTTTCTTTTTCTACCACACCCTGCCCTACTAAATTTTCTTCTTAGTTTACCCTTCTACATACCCACTTTACACTACACACCTCTATGATAGCTACTGACATTTTGCCTGAGTCAATTCCAAGGAGGACCAGGGACAAAACAGGTTCATTTAACACAAATGGGAAGGTGAAAGGTGTAACAAGACAAATAGACTATAAGGCTTAAACAGGTATCAATGGATACTATTTCACATAGAGAAGGTCATTTAGGCTAAAAGTGAACTAAAATAAAAAATGGCCTATGATTCTTTCCTAACCGACTATTCTTCAACCTTTGCAAGACTAACCAAGCAAGTTCAGAATTCAACACACAAAGGGAACTAAGTAGCATCTCACACATACATAGCACTAAGTCAATATCACAAGCTACTACTTATTCGGTTCATACAATTGTTAGAAAGTGATTATCATATGCCTAATCCTAATGCCATAACAAGATTCACAATGTTCACACATATATACTTGCACACAATTCTAAAAAAAAATTTGTAGGGTAATCAAAAATCAATGAAAACCATGACTACTGCCCTAAATACTTACAAATCTCCTAATTACACAAAAACACAATGTAATGCAAAACACAGTATGATATAAAATTAACCTAGACATGTCGGTTCTACAACTATACAGTAACCGATAGGAAAAGCATGGAAAATAAAACCCACGATGGATATAATACCCCACCCCCAACTAAAAATTATGCACTATACTCAGTGCATAAAAATAATAAAAAACAATAGAAGTGAGAACATGCTTGGGATGCACTAAGCATCCGTGTCGGGAGTATCCCCAGATGGGGGCATATCCACTGGAGAAGGTGGTGGTGGTGGTGGTGCACTACTAGATGATGCACCCGTTGCTATCGTGTCATACCTCAGCTTCTCAACAAGTGCATAATTCATTGAATCATAGTCATGGCATATCAGGATCCTGCAAGTCTCCTATGTGACCGCTCTTGTCCCCAATTATTGAGACCTCATCATCATCTTCCACAAAGAAATCAAAATATTTAGGTGCATGCGGAGGTGACATCTAGACCACTAGGGGTATGACTGAAGGAGTGGGTTCTACATGGCTCTCTATGAGAAAGCATACCTCTGGTTGTAATATATCTATCTCCTTTTTCATCTAGTCTAGATTCGGTTCCTCCATCTCTATAAATCAAGTTGTAACCCATCTCTCAAACTCATCAAGACGTGCCTTTAAGTTATCACATAGCTCAGACAAGGAAGCTCTAGGTGTGGCCTCCCATCCTACCTCTGCCATCTCGAATCTAGTTCAAACCCCTGAACGTATCTACTCATATAGGGTACTCATCTCGGTCTCAACAACCTGTAACTACAAATAAGTGGCCCTCTGGCTGTCCACTAAGCTCTGCAAAAATTCTTGAGATATAGTAATCATACCTATATCAATAGTTGTAGTGAATGAGTGAATAGGCTCTGAAGATATGCCAACAGGCTTTGAGGTCAAAGTCGAGGCTAATAAAGAAGTGGGTGGTGTCCTCTCACCTTGAATACTCATATCTGGGGCCTCTTTCTCCTCTCCTTTTTCCATATATACACTAATTCCCAAATCACCTTATGTGCAGTACCAGGCTCTGTGGATTCTAATAGGCCCTCATTCTAGGCCCAAGGTACTGCGATAGGCTTTCTAGATCTCCTGGGAAGGCCTGTACATGCCAGATCCTTCATACTCTTCGTCTGCATAGTAGCCATCACAAGTTCCCTCTCATCTACTCCCAGTATCTCAGGTACACCAGCCTTATTACATAGACTCTGAATCATGCAGGGTAATGGAAGATTAGATGTCTCCCTAAATGCTCTGTCATGGATATCATATCGGATGATGGCTGCAAAATCAATAGCATATTCGGCCATCATACTAGCAGCCAGGGCTGCACCCTCCCAAGTCAACATATTATCTAACGCAGTAGGGAATAGTTGATATCGGATGAGCAACCACCAAAACTTAGCCTCAAAGGTTAACAGAACCTTCTTGATCATACCATGCACCTCGATCCATGGGGTTACATCACTCAAAGGTGAAATATAGCTAGCTATCCACCTAGCCATCTCAACCCTTTATCATTTATGCTCAACCTCTCACATAATATGCCAATCACATGTGACTCTTAATAACAATCAACTTACACGTCAAATTAAGTGCAAGGTGATCATCGTCAATATATTTATCCAACTTTGGAGTCAGGGTCGAATCCACGAGGAAGAATATGAGTGGAAATCAAGTTACTTTGAAATAATAGATACAAGTTAAATCCAAACTAATGTTACAAGAAGGTAAAAATAGAGGAGATAGGTATCTACACTAATATGTTTTTTGGGTTTTTCTAGTACAAATTTAGGGCTATAAATAATTAGAGTTTTAGAAGGTATGCATGTATCTTGGGATTATGCACTACTAAGGGAGTGATATGTGGGTGTTATCAATCAACATCAATTTAGTAAGTCAAATATGGGTAGGTTTGGTTATAGATTTTGATGCTAGTCTTTCAACAAAACACCAAACTTTCGCCCATTGATTCTTTCGAATACCTAATAGGTGTGTTCATCAATTGGTAACCACAACCTCAATCTAGGCATCCTTGTCTCTAGGATGATACACATGGTATAGTCAACCTCACATTCACCCTTATGTCTAAGATAGTGAAAATTTAGCAAACAACACACACAATTGTCTATCATTTCTTTGGTCTCCACATCCTTCTTTCAATTATGATATGGATTCCTAAACTTTACCCCAAACCCTTCTTTCGAAGATGGCTTTGGGTTTTCTAGAGCATGGAGCTTTCACTCATCATACCCATGTAGGTATTTGGGGCTTTCACCTATTAAACCCCAACCAAGTTAGCATAGCAATGATAAAACTCATAAACATGAACTACTAAATAGAAGCTAATCAATAACAACCCACACACACGTTAACTTTTATTCACACATAACCCCAAGAAGGACATCTAGCTACACATAAGATAAATAAGAATAGATATACCCATAATCTCCATTGAACTGATTTATTGAAGCTTAAGTGAATTTTACTTCAAACTTGGCACTCCCATAAATCAACAATAGAAGTGAGATAATCATCCATATAGAAAATCTCCAATGTATTCTTCACCAAAAAATTATACAATATTTTCTTCTCCAAAAAATGGAGGTTATGAACTCAAGAGCTAAACCTAAAAATTGGGGAAGATGGAACATAATACATGAAGATAGGGTTTGAGTCTTTTTTTCAAAATTAGGATCAACCACATGCATTTCTAGTTTTGCCCTTGGGCTGATTTCTTCCGCTAAGCCTCAATCGCGTGGGTCTGGCTGTGACCGCGGTTACGCGACTGTAGGTAACTTTCGTGATCGTGGTTGAATGACTTTTGCTTGACTGCAGCGATCGCAGTCAGCTAACCGTGACCGTGGTACCTGAGGCCTTTCTACTTCAAGTCTTTAGTTGTACTTTTCTTGCTCTCTTTTGATCATTTTCAGATCCAATTTACATCTTTTGATCTCCTCAACTCTATGCCTGCAAAGAGTGGCTATTAGTGCATTTCATCACCAATATGTTTCATTCATTCATTCAAAACAATTTAATATGCACAAATGTTTAGTGTGAATGGGTGGTAAAATCATCGCTCATCAACACCCCCAACTTAAAGAATTTACTTATCCTTAAGCAACACTACCTCTTACCATGAGACAACAATTCTCTATTCCTAAACGTTATACCTTAAAGCTCACATGACTTTAACTTTATTCGCAACCACATGTAGCTCATTGTATAAGGGCTAAGCTATTTTTTATTACACCCTTCATCATAAGATGCAACATTCAAGGATACATAGGACTTTAAAGAGCAACCAATCAACAACAACTAATAATCTAGAGGTGGATTCTTCTTGACCACAACTTAGCTATACTCCATTTGCCTCATTCTTCGGAAGGTGACAAAATCACCCACCTCAATTTGTTTCGCATGTCAATCCTCACAAGAAAAAAATTCTACGCACCAAGCTACCAAAAATGCAACAAGAATTTTTAAGTGCAATAACCCTCTCTCACACAAAAGAAATCTCTATGCAACAAATGTCATACCATAAGCTTGCCCATATTTTCAATTGTCACTATGAAGAAAATACATGGTTGGAGATCTCAAAGGACTTTCTAAGCTTGAAACGTAGGTTCGGGTTAGGGTAGGATATCATTTTGGGAATAACATTGATACACCCTTCCTTGAACATCTACATCACACTTTTTCAATTCTCTTTTTTTACTAAGGGACATTCTTCTTTATTTTCTTTCTTTTCTTATGCCTACTTTTAGCTTTTTTTGTTCACCAATATTCTTTCATTTCTTTTTCTTGAAACTTATGTGCAATTCATTCCTTTTATGGACTCATTCATTTTCTATTTATTTATTTTCACAGTTTAGGCTCATAAGGTATTTCACTAATAGTTTTGTGGCCTCACACTTTTTTCCATCAACCTTTACCACCCCTAACTTAGGCTTTTAGCTTTAAGTTACATTTTCATGTTCAAGGAGGGTTTGGTTCAAAAAAGAAATAAAAAGAATAGATCACGGGTTGTAATGAGTTTGCCAAAGAAAGGTCAAAAGGCTCAAAGTGGGTACTAGGGATTATAATTATGCATGGGTAGACTTTTTAGGCTAGAGTGGATTCCGAAATCACAAAGGAGGACTAAGATCATTTCTCCAACCACATACAATAAAAATTGGTTTTAAAAGACTAACGGGGCAAGTTCTAGATAACACAAGTGTACAAGAGATGAATACCAAAATCTCACAACACATGGCATATAAATTTGCCAAGGAGGCTCAAATGTCCCTCTCGCGAGAGACAAAATGGGAGTATCTATATCTATTCATAAGTCAAAATTTATGAAGCCATAAAAGAGGTAAAGTTTTGTTACAACATTGTTGATGTGCATGCCCTTGATTTTTCAAAAATTTTGGATGGGGGGGTTGTTCATTTTGCATTAGCCTCTCACACAATTTCCTAAACTATGACTACAACCAATGCCTTAGTCTCATATTTAGGCTCAAAATGGGCAAACTACCAATATGGCTACTCAGACTTTGCCAATAGTGTACAAAGTGACCCCTACTTTACAACATACAATGCTACGGATACTCAGACTTCCCTTGTACTAATGCCACAAAACTCAAACATGACGCTTTACCCTTAAGAATGTTGTCCTTCAATCTATCATAGGGCAAAGCTAGTCATGTATCATCAAAATTACAATAAAAGTAAAAGAAAAACTAAAACTAAAAACAACATGATAATCCATAAAACGTGGGCACCATCAGGGTACCCAAAAATGCAGCCTCCCAAAAAACAAAATAAAAATAGTATCTAAAGTGTCATCTAAACACAACATCAATAGTAATATTCAGATCAAAACGCCAAAACAATACACATCCGGGGGCACCCCCAACTAAGAAAATACAGTGTCCTCACTACATGTGCGAGTAAGAAAGAGTAAAATGATCTCCCTGAATATGCACAAGAGTTATCGTCTCTCGCTGACTCTGCTCCATCACCTTCAGTATCATCAGCAGACCAATCAGCAGGGGTATCATCCTTACTATCCATCCTCGGTAAAGGTAGTTAATGGTTGGGCTTGAGCACCTTGAAGATGCCCTTCACCCCCTTCTACAGCTTCTTGAAGAAATTATCTCGCTTCTTCTCTCTCTTTAATATTTTTTCATGTGAATCCCTGAGGTCCCTGTATGATGCAGCTACGGTTGAATAAGATCTCTCCAAATGGGCAACAGTGGCTCCCTGCTTCTTCTGCTCCTCCCAATATTTCTCATAGTTTGACTGAGCTATGTATGAGTGGAGAGTGGTGGAGGACTCTCTCGGTCCCTGAGTCAGTCTGGACAGTAATCCCCTCACCATCTGCATCTGACCAGAGATATCATCAAAGGCGATGGTTGATGAGGGTCTGCAAGAGTCTATGTCCTCTTGAGCTGATTTGCTCAAGTCCATCTTCCTCTTCCTGCTTTGACCTGGGGCACCCTCACTTCTAAATTTGAGTGGAAAGATTCGGGGGCCTGGGGACACCCAGGTATCTGTAGCATACTCCTCCACCTGTTCTCTCCTGTATATCTCTATGATAAGGGAATGAAGGAGAAGATGTCTACCTCCATAATTTCTGAAATGCCTCCATTCTAATTGTACAGTCTCGCCCACATTCAGGGCAATGCCTGAGAGAAGATAGGTTACCATATAAGCTTGCATATCTGTGATAATGTTCATGTAAGTGCACGGCGATACTCCTCTACAGATGATATTTATCCAAAGCCTAGCCTTATCTTTGAAATAATTCATCAGTATGTCTCTCTTAGTGGTGGCCCAGGGAAACTCTTTTCCAGCACATAAGATGTCCGCCATCCAGGTCCCTACTGCACATGCTTTTTCATGAAATTGCTCCATGTCAGCATTCAGGAGCCCATATACCTCATTGATCTGCTCTGTCCCAAAGTTTACTTACCTTCTCCTAATAGTCAGTAATGGGTTTGTGAAAGAGGATACACGTAGGTTAGCATAGAATTCATGTAACCAGTGCTCATTAGCAACACAAGGGTCTAGGGTAAAACACATCCACCCAGTCTAATTAAGTTTGGCATGAAAACTTGGGAGTTTTTGTTCTACTTTATCTAAGATGATACCCCTTTCTGGGAGTAACTTAGTTATGTACAAGTCTGCATTATAGTAGTTTTGACATTACGGGGTCATGAATCTATTTTTTTCAAATTCTTCCATCCCTGAGGTGTCTTAGTACCTATAAACAAGACATTCCAGACCATTATTATCACTATCACACTCAAAAACATGCTAGATTTACCAAATAGGCTCATGTAGTAGTGTGTTAGAAGGATCTACGGGAGGAAATAGTTGTGCAGAATTTTTTTTATTTCTACAAACACTGCCCTTAAGTATGGTGATCGCGGGACAGTGACTGCTATTGCAGTGAGACCGCGATTGTGGTACCTAAGACCATAGTCGATAGTTCTGCATCTTTCACCGAATCCATAATTTTATCTCCAATTTTATGTTCAACTAGGAATCGAAACATTATGATTAAGGAACTTAAGCCTAGACTTCATAATTATAACCCCAACCTTGAAAATTTTAACATAGAATTCATTGGGGCATTGAATCGAACACATGGTGTACACGTTCCTTTCAACCATTTAAGGTTTAAATCTAGGTACTTAAGACTTTCCCATCAATGTGCTTACTAACTACAGCAACTAACCACAACAAAAATTTCAAACAAACATACATTTAGTATTGAAAAAGATATTGCAAGCCTTTCCCTAAACTATAAGATCTAACTATGTAATTACATTAATAACAAGGGAATAGAGACAACATACCAAGTTTTATGATATGAATGGAATGAACTGACACTTGGGTAGGCAATGCAATACCAAAAATTAGAGAGAATTTGAGAGAAATTGAGAGAGGAGCGTGGAAAAAATGGTCATTTAAATTGATTTGACCAAGATCACGGTCCTAGTGACGCGGTAGTGGTCACGTGGCCTCTATGATCACGGTGGCAGGGACCGTGATCGCGGTAACTGAGACCAAACTACCGATTTCCTATACTTCTTATTTAGTTCAACTTGCCAATTTCACATGTTCCTTTTTCCAATTCAATCAAAATTCCTCTTTGCACCAATATTTCATAGATTATGCATGCATAAACAAAACAAAAAAAAATCTACTTTACCATGCATGAATTAAAAAGGATATGTGCCACTTTTTGTGGCATGATAGGGTACCTCCCATCGAGCACTTAGTTTAACATCATAGCACGATGCCCTCATTACTTTTTTAATGCTTCCGGTTAGAAGATTTGAATCTCCATTCCAACTTTCATTCAATATGAAATGAGTGAAAGAGGGACAGAAGATTCAGATCTTCCAAGATGAGGCTTGGAAAAGGTGATGAAATGGCAAGCAAGCTTTGATCTCACCACTTTGAAGATTTGAATCTTTTACCTAAATTTACATCGAACTTTTGGTATGTCTCCTTGGGTAAAAGTGAGAACATCAATAGGCCATTCCTTGTACTTTAGAAGTGTAGCATCTTGTCCATTGATGGATAGGGTTCTATGTGCTCATTTGGAATGTCAAACTCCAAAACATACGAGTTGGACTCCGTCTCCCCAACATTCACCATTTGTTAAGAAGGATGGATCCTCATCACATCCTTTAAGCAATATGTTTAAAAGTGGTTTGAATGAGGTCCAACACCTAATTTTGGGTTAGCCTCCTCCAAAGCATTTTTTTCCCAAAATGAGCTAGAGTCATCATAAGAGATTTGCATGGATTCTTCTTTTGAATCTAGTATCATTTCTTTTATTTTGGCTTCTTCTTTATCGTAGGATTTGGGTGGTTGGGAAGTCACCGAGGAGTCTTTGATACTAAGACCATCATCATAGCTTGGTTTCTCTTCTCGACAAACCTCCTCTTGGGAAATGGGCATGGTTGTGAGGTTTGCAAGAATTATATCCTTGCCCAATTCCTTTGCCTTGACATTTTCCCTTTTGAACACCTCATAGGATTGATGCAAGTCTTGCGCATTCTCCCCGATTATAGTTACCCGATCCAAAATGGTTTGAAGCATTGCTCCAATACAAATGGGTTCGGTTTATTGCTCCTCCTTCTTCTCATAATAAGACCTATCAATCTCATAAAACAACTAGCAATTCGATTAGTATAATAGAGGGAGGAGGCATTTGTAAAATCATCCCAATGTCTATCTTAACCACTACATAACACACACCTATACTCTTTATAGGATTTAGACAGTGGGTCCATTTCTTTCCAGGGAGTATAGTTACAATCTCTTCTAAAGTGTGGTCCGTCATAGATTGGACATGGGTCGTCACGATAGGATTCCCAACTACCAATATCATATTTGTTGGGAGATTCCATATAGAAAAGTAAAAATAAAATAAAATCTACCTAAGAAGAAAAATCATAAACAAATATATACAAACTTGAATTCAAGCAAGTAACTAAAATTTCAAACTAACTTAATACGCCAAATTGTTCCCCGACAATGGTGCCATTTTTTGATAACGCTCAACTTACACGTTAATTAAGTACAAGGCGGTCATCATCAATTTATTTACCCAACTTTGAAGTCGGAGTTGAATCCAAGAGGAACAATGTGAGTGGCAATCAAGTTACTTTGAAATAATAGATACAAGTTAAATCCAAACCAATGTTACAAGAAGGGAAAAATAGGGAAGATAGGAATCTACACTAATGTCTCTTTTTGGATTTTTCTACTATAAATTTGGGGATACGAATAATTAGAGTTTTAAAAGGTATGCACGTATCATGGAATTATGCACTACTAAGGGAGTGATATATGAGTGTTAGCAATCAACATCAATTTAGTAAGTCAAATATGGATAGGTTTGGTTATAGATTTTGATGCTAGTCTTTCAACAAAACACCAAACTTTCACCCATTGATTCTTTCAAATACCTAATAGGTGTGTTCAACAATTGGTAACCACAACCTCAATCTAAGCATCCCTATTTCTAGGATGATACCCATGGTGTAGTCAACCTCACATTCACCCTTATGTCTAAGATAGTAAAAATTTAGCAAACTACACACACAATTGTCTATCATTGCTTTGGTATCCATATCCCTCTTTCAAGGATGATATGGATTCCTAAACTTCACCCCAAACCCTTCTTTTGAAGATTGCTTAAGGTTTTCTAGAGCATGTAGCTTTTACTCATTATACCTATGTGGGTATTTAGGGCTTTCACCCATCAAACCCCAACCAAGTTAGCATAGAAATGATAAAACCCATAAACATGAACTATTAAATAGAATCTAATCAATAACAACCCACACACACTTTAACCCTTATTCACACATAACCCCAAGAGGATGATCTAGCTACATATAATATAAATAATCATATATATACCCATAATCTCCATTAAAGTGATTTATTGAAGCTTAAGTGAATGTTACTTCAAACTTGGCACTCCTACAAATCAATAAAAGAAGTGAGCTAATCATTCACTTAGAAAATTTCCAAAGTATTCTTCACCCAAAAATTATTCAATATTTTCTTCCCCAAAAAAAATGGAGGCTATGAACTCAAGAGATAAACCTAAAAATTGAGGAAGATGGAATATGATATATGATTCTAGGGTTTGAGTCTTTTTGTAAAAATTGGGATCATCCACGTGCATTTCCAATTTTGCCCTTAGGCTAATTTCTTTCGCTAAGTTGTGATTGCGCGGGTCTAGCTGCGACCGCGTTTACACGACCACGGGTAACTTCTGTAATCGCAGTTGAAGGAATTTTTCTTGACTACCACAATCGCGGTCAGTAGACCGCGACCGCGATACCTGAGGCCTTTCTGCTCTAAGTCTTCAGTTGCACTTTTCTTTCTCTTTTTTGATCATTTTCAGCTCCAATCCACATCTTTTGATCCCATCAACTCTATGCGTGCAAAGAGTTGATATTAGTGCATTTTATCACTAATATGTCTCATTTATTTATTCAAAACAAGGTAATATGCACAAATGTTTAGTAAAAATAAGTGGTAAAATCATCACTCATCAACTCTCAGTCTATAGTCACACACTATTGTAGATGCGAAAGTGATATAGACGGATAGTCTCTACTGAAAGATCAACTCTGACCCTTCCCACAAGTGTATGATCAAGCTATGGCTACTCTATGTGTCTCATCAGGCCTGACAATCTTTGTATGGAAAGAAATACTATGGATCGGTATAATGCATAAAACTCACATACCATGGTTGGGCTGTAAGAACCAAGTGGTCTAGTCATCTACTCTAACTGATAGTGATTAAAGAAAGCCTACAATTTTGGTAATCTACTCGGCCCCGATAGATCAATCCGGTGCTCTTTTTAAATATCCCTCTTCGGCCTACCAGTATTTGAGACACAACTTTCTATATCATAATCGCCTTCATGTCCTCTATACACCGCCTTGGATGTTCCACGAGGCATGTGTGGGTGCAGAACTACGCCTCTACTGTACTTGTTCCTCATGGAAATCCTACTCTATACCCTCCATAGACTGGAGTACATCTAACTACTGTACATCAATGGTGGTACCCTCCTCTAACTGGGGTACTGCTGATGACTCCTCCTGCTCTGCATCCTCATATGAATCCTGGGACCCCTCCTCAGACTGGGGGCCCTGAGCTATAACCTGTGGAGTAGTCTCAAAATATGCCTCATCCTCCTCATCATTATAATCACTCAATGGAAGATAGTGTATGGGTGACATCCACTATAATTTAATCCTCAATTGGGCTACAACTGCCTGAGCAGTCTGGAGCATCTGTCCAATAGTAACTCTATGTGTCACCCTACCTATCGCAACTCTACTCCACTAAATCGGGTACTCCTCCACTGATCCACTGGGCTCAGGAGACTCATCCCGTCACCTCAAGGTATCAAACTTCTTCTTCTTAGAATATTTTGGTGCCATGTGTATCTGAAAAACTAGTTGTTAGTTTCCAACAAAAATGCAGGATAGCAAAAATTAAAGAAAAACTAAAAATTTAAAAAGTTCCAATTTTTCCACAATTTTCACACCCCTATAACCCATTTAAAATCCAAACAAGTCCAATGTGCACACACCTATAAGGAATTATGATTTTCAAATCAAACTAAACGTGCTCAACTTGTTGTATTACTCTGCTCATTTAAGTTCAACTTTCGGTTGGGGCCTAACTTTAGAATTTAATTCACAACAAGGCTCTACATAAGGATTATAGGCTACTTCAAGGCTCCGACATACAAGTGTGAAAGATTCTATATATTTTGCATGGGATATATATATCAACTTTTTTAAACATTAAATAAATCAATACATAACCTGAAATATCCTGGGTTTTGACCCTTAGAAAATTTCTTGGAATTTCATTCTCAGAACCCAATAAGACTCATGGGTATAAGTCGTATGTTAGGGTATGAGTGGTATAGTCCTTTCGTATGCTGACTAGTGTTAGTTGAAAGGGTGGATTTGGACACTAGAATGGGTACGACGTAGGGGTATAAGTCATAAGAGCTTGGTACGAGTTGTATCAGGGACTCGTAGGATGGGCAGTGTTTGATCCTCCTGGTATTTTATTCTACCAGGGATACAGGTCATGGGTACGGATCATATGCTATGGTTACGGCTATAAAGTATCTGATCCAAGGTTGTGGCATGGATACGAGTAGTGGATACCAATCGTATTGGGAGGGTAGGACTCGTATGGGTCAGTCGCATCCCTGTGATGGGAATTTTAAGGGACATAAGTTGGGGTATTCTGGACATTTCCCTCCTTACCCTAATAAGGACTCACAACTTCTAATACATATAGGAGGTTGTTTACCCTATTATTATATTCATTAATACTTAGAAACTATTCAAAAATATCTCATAATTCTCTCAAGAGCTTTTGGGGAAAGAAGGCTAAGGTTTCATCCTGAAGATTGCTTTAGGGCTTGTCTTGGTGATTTTTTCATCAATTCTTCAGTATAAGGAGTTATTCTCTTTCCTTACTATAATTTCAACAAAAGGGATGGTTTATATGATTGCTTTTATGTTTTACTATTTCATGATTATGTCTTTCAACTATTATTAGGGGGTTTTGATATTAAATGTTTGGTTATGTTTCCCTGTGGTTTTAACTATGCTTTTATGTGCATTAGTGGTGGTTATGGACAATTGGATTGCATGGTAATGGTTTAATGGTCTTTAAAATTGGTTTTGGTTATATTATGCCCCCAAGGTATTTGATAAAATGCTTATAAAGATATGTTCATTGCATTGACCTCTTTTAATGGAACTCTTACATATTTTAAACTTGGTAAAGGAACTTTTCATGGTTTAAATGGTTTGAAAAGGTTAAACTCTAAATAGTTATGCTTTTGAAGAACATGGAAGTCTCCTAAGTGGTTTAATATGGTATATGGAAGGGCATTTGAAAGTCTCCTTAACCTAAATTATTTAGCTATGGATATTACTTGTAAGTAAGGGGTGGTATGACGATACCACTAATATTGGCCTTTGTTAATAAAATGGTGAATGGATTTGATTAGTTATTTGGAAACGGTTTAATTGGGCATTAATGGTGGGGTGTGTAGCTAAGCCATGAAAGGTAGCGGTCCCTGGGGGACCAAAACTAGAAACTCTTATTTATCGATATGAGGATTGCTTTTAGTCTTCCCGAGTCATGCAGCTACACGCACTGGGCCCTCTCAGCAGAGAAGCTGAACCCATATTGCCTGTGGGTGGTTTAGGACGGCTAAGCTACACAGCCCAGGTAAAGGTTTTCAATGCATGCTAAACCCGACTCCCTTTCCCAGCACTTATTTATGTATGGTTGTATATATTATGGATGGTTTTACTTGGTTTTATAACTGGCATTATTTTATCCTTATCTAGAGATTCATGCTAGCGGTCACTTGCTAACCCCATCTACTGGCAGTTGTATACCCACGCTATGCAGGAACCGGCCGTTCTATTTCTCTTATTTAGCACGTAGATTTGGTATCAGCATTTGGACTAAAGTGGTGAGCTTCCATCCTTTTGGAAGACATCATTTCATGTTTTGGATTTCTTTAGACATTTTTCTTTTATTTTGGATATTAGTTTTGGCCATAGTTGGGGCATGTCCCAACCGAATTTGTTTACTCTTTTTGATAGAGGCTTTATGGTACTTCTGGGGCTTGGTATGGGCGGGATCAGTATTGGTGTCATCCTTGGCATTGGAATAGGATGGGGGGCTGACACCACATCAAAGTATTTCTCACTATTCTATCATATTACATTTTGGGATTAATTATATTAAATTTTGTCTAACTTATTTGGTTATGGCCTGGTTTATGGCCTATGGTTTAGTTTGGTGTGGTTGGGCTGTTGGTGTGATACGGTTGGACTTGATTGGGTCGATCATTATTTTAACCTTATTCTAGAGTCCTGATGAGAACATTTACACTATCTAGTTATAAGTTTGAAATTCATCCCCTCAAAGCCTGGACAAAGGTGGATGGGGTGGGTAACAGGGGGCCGATCCTGGTTGGACTTAGGATGCCCATTATGACAAGGCCCACGGTCGGTTCGTGTCAAGTTGGTATGATAGCCTAGGTTCATGGTCACTTGGGAGTCTATAAAGTCGTGTAGAGTAGAGTCTCTTTTAGGGTTGTGAAGCATGCCACACTCATGAAAGAGAGGCTACAAGGTATTTAGGAATGTTTTACTTACTTTGTATTCTATCTTGAAGCTAGACTTCTCAATCTTGGAATCCTCTCTAATCCTTTTTTGTTCGTCGTTCAGATCATGCCTCCTAGATTAAGAATACAGGAATATTCTTCTATCCTATTTGGGGATAATATTGAAGAGGTACGTCCTACGTCTGGAGTACATCTTCAATTTCATGGTCCTATTTCTAATGGTGCTGGAGTTCCACCTACTTCGACTAGTTCTCCTCAGGTCCCTCAGTGCAACGTGATGAATGCAGCAATTCATAAGTTTATTCATGTTATTGCCCAACTGGTTATCACTCAGGCTGAGCGGGGTGTGGCTAGTGGTTTGTCTACTGAGGCCACAGGGGTTGGTCAATTTATGAGGATGGGTCCTCCAACTTTTACTAAAGTGAAGGTGAAGGAGGATCCACAAGGCTTCTTAGATAAGATGGAAAAAATCTTTCGGGTAATGCAGGCTACTAATATAGAGGGGGTTAACTTTGCAGGTTATCAGCTCAAAGATATTGCTTATCAGTGGTATGAAGAGTGGGACAAGGATAGAGGTAATATAGAAGATGAAGGGTTGTGGGAGTCTTTTTCTAATACCTTCTTGGATCGATTCTTTCCTTAAGATTTAAGGGAATGTAAAATAAAGGAATTTATGAACCTTAGGCAGGGGAGGATGCCAGTAAAGGAATATGCTTTGAAGTTCCCTCAACTATCAAGGTATGCTCCTGACTTAGTGGTTGATATGAGGTCAAGAATGAGAAAGTTTGCTTCTGGGTTGAATAGAGATTTGATTTTGAAGAGCAAGACTACTTTACTTATTAAGAATATGGACATTTCACGGTTGACTGTTCATATGTAGTAAGTTGAGAATGAGAAAAGGAGGCAGGCAGATGAGAAGAGGAGGCAGGCAGAGTTTGGGGATAGGCAGAGAAAGAGATGTAGGTTTTCTGATCAGGGAGGTGCTCAGTCTTAGGGTGGTAGAGATGGTGAAAAGTGGCATAAAAAGAAGTGGGGGAATTCTGGTTTCTTTTCTTCTAGTGCTATTTATCAGTCGAGAGACAGGCTTCATCAAGGGGTGACAATCCTCGGGAAAAGGTTATCTAATCTCAGGCGAGCGAAGGTCAGTCATTTTCTTTGATTCCTCCTTGTCGATTTTTTAGACGTACTCATCAAGTTTATTGTGAGGAAGGAAGGACAAATACTTTAAGTGTGGCCAAGTAGTCAATCGACTCAGGGATTGTATGATTAACAAAGTTTCTATGGGGGAGAATAAGATTTCTATGACTTCATCTTCTTCTCTTGTACCTAGTGGTAGGGCATCTGCTTCTGTTACTACTCTAGGTTCTAATGTTGGTTGAAATAGGTTGTATACTTTGGTGTCCCGATAAGAATCCAAGGTATCACCTGATGTCGTTACTGGTATGTTACAGTTTTTCTCTTGTGGCGTATATTTTTTGCTTGATCTGGGGTCCACTCTTTCTTATATGACTCCATAGTGGTTGTGACTTTTGGTTTTGATCCAGAAGTTATTTCGGATACTTTTTCTATTTCAACCCTAGTAGGTGACTCAATTATTACTGAGATAGTCTATAGGGAGGGTGTGGTATATGTTTGTAGCAAGCATACCTTGGTGGATCTATTTGAGTTAGATATGATAGATTTTGATGTAATTCTAGGTATGGATTAGTTGCATTCTTGTTACATGTCTTTGGATTGTCGGACCCGTAAGGTTATCTTTAGGTTCCCTAGTGAGTTGGTTATTGAATGGAAGGGTGTTTCCTTAGCTCCTAGGGGGTTATTTCTTATCTTCGACCTCGGAGGTTAATCTACAAGGGTTGTCTTTATCACTTGGTTCGGGTTAAAGATTCTAACTCGGAAGGTCTTTCTTTGTCTTCGGTCCCTGTGGTTAATGAGTTTCCATAGGTCTTTCTAGATAATCTTCCTGGTGTTCCTCTGGATAAGGAAATAGAGTTTGGTATTGATTTTCTTTCGGACACTCATCTAATTTCTATTACTCCGTATATAATAGCTCTAGCTGAGTTAAGAGAACTTAAGGAATAACTTAAGAATCTTCTGGACAAGGGGTCTCATCCTAGTGTATCTCTTTGGGGTGCACCAATGTTGTTTGTATGCGAGAAGGATAGTTCCCTTCGGATATGCATTAACTACAGGTAGTTAAACAAGGTAACAGTTAAGAACAAGTATTCTCTTCCCCGGATAGATGACTTGTTTGACCAATTACAAGGTACCAAGTTCATCTCTAAGATAGATATTTGGTTTGGGTACCATCATCTTAAGATTAGGAAGGTGGATATCCCTAAGATGGATTTTCGTACTCGGTATGGGCATTTTAAGTTCTTGGTAATGTCATTTGGGTTGGCTAATGCTCTGATAAATTTTATGGTCTTGATGAACAGAGTGTTCATACAGTATTTGAATCTCTTCGTAATTGTGTTTATTGATGACATTTTGGTTTATTCAAAAAGTAAGGTGGATCATGCTAATCACCTCCGTGTGGTGTTACAGACCTTAAAAGGACAACAGTTGTATGCCAAGTTCTCTAAGTGTGAGTTTTGGTTGAACGTTGTGACTTTTTTGGGTCATATAATTTCTAGTGAAGGGATCATGGTAGATCCAAAAAAAGTTGTTGTGGTGAAGAGGTGGCCTAGGCCCACGACTCTATCTGATATTCAGAGCTTCTTAGTTTTAGCCGAGTATTATAGGTGGTTTGTAGAAAGTTTTTCTTCGATAGCTGCTCCTTTGACTAAGTAGACTCAGAAGAAGGTTAAGTTTTCTTAGTTGGATGCTTGTGAAGGGAGTTTTGAGAAGTTGAAGGATAAGTCGACTTTGGTTCCAATCCTAACTTTGTCGGAGGGCAATGATGGGTTTGTGATTTATTGTGATGCATCTCGGGTAGGGCTTGGTTGTGTTTTGATGCATCATAGAAAGGTGATTGCCTATGCTTCCAGGCAGTTTAAGGTATATAAGAGGAATAATCCTACTCATTATTTGGAGTTGTTGGAGGTTATGTTTGCTTTGAAAATATGGCGGTATTATCTGTATAGTGTTCACGTGGATATCTTTTCTGATCACAAGAGTCTTCAGTATGTGTCACTTAGAAAGTGCTAAATCTCAGGCAAAGGAGATGGCTTGAGATTCTCAAGGATTATGATATGAGTCTTCACTACCACCCAAGTAAGGCTAATATGGTTGTTGATTCTCTTAGCAAGTTATCTATGGGTAGTCTGGCTTATGTGGAGGAAGGATAGTGGGAATTGGTGAAGGATATTCACCGTTTGGCTAATCTTGGTGTTCGTCTCTTGGATTCAAAGTATGGTAGTATGATGGTAGAAAAAGTGGTTCAATCGTCTCTTGGTGCATAGATTAAGGAGAAGCAAGCGCTAGATCCTGTCTTGATGAAAATCAAAAGTGATGTTTATTGGCAAAAAGTAGAGGAGTTTGAGATCAGTGGTGATGGTACTTTAAGTACCAAGGAAGGTTGTGTGTTCCTGATGTCGACGGCTTGCAACAAAGGGTTTTGGCTGAGGCGCATGAGTTATGCTATGTTGTTTATCCTAGCTCGATAAAGATGTATCAGGATCTCAAGTAGATATATTAGTAGAATGGCATGAAAAAAGATGTGGTTGATTTTGTGTCCAAGTGCATAGTGTGTCAACAAGTTACGGTTGAGGACATGAGGCCTGTGGGTTGTATCAAGAAATAGAGTTGCCCGAATGGAAGTGGGAGATGATCAATATGGATTTCATTACCAGTCTTCCTCAGTCTCGGAACCAATTTAATTTAATTTGGGTCATCGTAGATAGGATGACTAAGTTTGTGCACTTCTTGCCAGTGCAGACTACCTTCTCGGTAGAGGATTAGCTAAGCTATATTTTCAGGAGATTGTGAAGCTATAGGGGTACCTATCTCGATTATTTCTTATTGTGGTACACAGTTTATGTCTTATTTCTAGCCATCTTTCCAGAAAGAATTAGGGACTAAGGTTAGTCTGAGTACTGCTTTTTATCCGCAGTCGGATTGGCAAGCGAAGAGAACTATTCAGACATTGGAGGATATGCTTCAGTCCTGTGTGATTGATTATGGTGGAAATTGGGTTGAGTATCTACCTTTGGTGGAGTTTCGTTACAAAAATAGCTACCATTATAGCATTGGTATGGCTCCTTTTGAAGCATTGTGTGGTAGGAACTGTAGATCTCCTATTGGTTGGTTTGAGCTTAGGGAGGCGGACATGTTTGGCCCTGGTTTATTTTATCAAGCGATGTAGAAGGTGAAGGTGATTTGGGATAGGCTTAAAGTTGTGCAAAGTCGCCAAAATTCCTATGCGGATGTTAGGCATAGACACTTGGAGTTTGATGTCAGAGATAGGGTGTTCCTCAAATTGTCTCCCATGAAGGGAGTGGTATAGTTTGGCAAGAAGGGGAAACTCGATCCTCGGTTTGTTGGTCCTTATATGATTTTGCAGAAAATTGTCAATGTTGCTTATGAGTTGGAGTTGCCATCTAACTTGAGTTTGGTTCATCCGGTCTTTCATGTTTCTATGTTGAGTAAGTGCATCGGTGATCCTTCTTTGGTTGTTTCTTTAGAAGGATTGGGCATTTCAGATTCTGTCTTATGAAGAGGTCCCGGTTGAGATATTAGATAGGCAAGTTCATCGGTTGCAGACGAAGGATGTGGCTTCGGTTAAGGTTCTATGGCAAAACCAAAAGGTGGAAGAAGCTACTAGGGAAGCGGAAGAGGACATGAAGTCCAAATATCCGCATTTGTTTTCTGCCCCTGGGATTCTGCAGAAGACACGTGTCTTCAATAGATTTTTATTTTATGAGTTTGTTAAAGGAAATATTAACATCTTTGCCTCTTTGTTTTCAATCTTTATTAAAAGGATGTTTGAAATGTAAATGACTCTATGTGTGGTTACCCCTACCTTGTCCGTCATTCAGGGAAAAATGTTCCTAGTGGGGGAGAGTGAAACATTCTGGGTTTTGACCCTTAGAAAATTTCCTGGAATTCTATTCTCCAGACCTAATACGACTCATGGGTACGAGCCGTATGTTGGGGTTGGTCTAGTTGTATGTTGACCAGTGTTAGTTGGTGGGGTGGTTTTGGTCACTGGAATGGGTACAACTTAGTGGTATGAGTCGTAAGGTCTTGGTACGAGTCATATCAGGGACTCGTAGGGTAAGCAATGCTTGATCCTCCTGGTATTTCATTTTGCCAAGGATACGGGCCATGGTACGAATCGTATATTGTGGTTATGGCTTGGTTGGATGAGTCGTATACTGGACAATATCTGATCCAAGGTTGAGGCTTGGATACGAGTGGTGGGTACCAATCGTATTGGGGGGTACGACTCATATGGGTCAGTTGTATCCCTATGATGGAAGTTTTAAGGAACTTAAGTGAGGGTATTCTGGACATTTCCCTACTTACTCTAATTAGTACCCGCGACTTCTAATATACTTAGAAGGTTATTTACCCTATTATTCTATTCATTAACACTTAGAAACAATTCCAAAACATCTCAGAATTCTCTCAAGAGCTTTTAGGGAAAGAAGACTAGGGTTTCATCTTGAGGACTGCTTTGGGGCTTGTCTTTGTGATTTCTTTCCATCAGTTCTTTAGTTTAAGGATGATTCTCATCCCTCATTATAATTTCAACTAAAAGAATGGTTTATATGATTGTTTTCATGGTTTTACTATTTCATGATTATGGCTTTAAACTACTATTTGGGGGTTTTGATATTAAATGCTTGGTTATGGTTCCCTATGGTTTTAACTATGCATTCATATACATTAGTGGTGGTTCTGGACAATTGGATTGCATGGTAATAGTTTAATGGTCTTTGGAATTAGTTCTGGTTATATTATGCCCCTAAGGTGATTGATAAAATGCTTATAAAGATATGTTCATTGTACTGACCTCTTTTAATGGAACTCTTACATGTTTTAAACTTGGTAAAGGAACTTTGCATGGTTAAAATGGTTTGAAAAGGCTAAATTCTAAATAGTTATGCTTGTGAAGAACATGGAAGTCTCCCAAGTGGTTTAGTATGGTATATGGAAGGGCACTTGAAAGTCTGCTTAACCTAAATTGTTTGGCTATGGATATTACTTGCAAGTAAGGGGTGGTATAACAATACCACTAATATTGGCCTTGGTTAATAAAATGGTAAATGGATTTGGTTGGTTATTTGGAAATGGTTTTAATTAGGCATTAATGGCGGGGTGTGTAGCAAAGCCGTGGAAGGTGGCGGTCTTGGGGGACCAAATATAGAAACTCGTATTTGCCGATATGAGGATTGGTCTTAGTGGATAGTGTGAATGATCTCACACTATTGGGGGATGTACTAGTCATCCCATGGGATACCTCCCTAGTCAAGCGGCTAAATGCACTGGGGCCCTTTCAATAGGAGGAGCTGAACCCATATCGCCCGTGGGTGGTTTAGGACGGCCAAGCTACATAACCCAGGTAAAGGTTTTCAATGCATGCTAAACCCGGTTCCCTTTCCCGACACTTATATATGTATGGTTGTATGCATTATGGATGGTTTTACTTAGTTTTATAACTGGCATTATTTTATCCTTATCTTGAGATTCATGCTAGCTGTCACTCGCTAACCCCGTCTACTGGCGGTTGTATACCCACGCTATGCAGGAACTGGACTTTCTACTCCTCCTGTTTAGCACGTGGATTTGGTATCAATATTTTGACTGAAGTGGTGAGCTTTCATCCTTTCAAAAGACATCATTTCATGTTATGGATTTCTTTAGATACTTTTTTTTTATTTTGGCTATTGGTTTTGACCATGGTTTGGGCATGTCCCAATCAGATTTTTTTACTCTTTTGGATAGAGGATTTATGGTGCTTCAGGAGGTTGGTATGGGCGGGATCAGTATTGGTGTCGGCCTTGACATTGGAATAGGCTAGTGGACTGACACCACATCACAGGATTTCATATTGTTCCATCATATTACATTTTAGGATTAATTATATTAAATTTTGTTTAACTTATTCAGTTATGTCTTGGTTTATGGCCTATGGTTTGGTTTACTGTGGTTAGGCGGTTGGTGTGATACGGTTGGACTCGGTTGGGTCGGTCACGGTTGTGACCCTATCCCCGAGTCTTGATGAGAACATTTATGCTATCTGGTTATATGTTCAAAATTCAACCCATCAAAGGTTGGATAAAGATGGATGGGTTGGGTAACAGGGGGCGGTCCCCAATCCTGGTTGGACTTGGGATGCCCATTACGACAAGGACCGGGGTCAGGTCGGGTCGTGTCATAACCATTAGGATCTGAGAAAGTTACCTCTTTTATGAAAATTCGGAAGTGAACAATGAAGAAATCAAGCAAAACCAAAGTTGGAACTTGTTTTTATTGTGTTGGGACAAGTTAGTATCTCAAACACGTTTCAATTTAGCCTTTACTTAAGTGTGGGGTTAGTTTATATTTTAAGAGGGAAGTTTGAATTTAAAGGTAAAGGTAAAGTTTTAAGGATTTCAATGAGTTAGAATGAGGCTAAAGATGTTTAAATAAGGAAGGGGCCTATCTTAGGTCTTAAATATGTGTTGGTGGGCCCAAAATTTTAATTAAAAGTTGAGCCCACAACTGACCTAGCCACGGCAGCTACATGTGCCCACCATATGTGGTAAGGCATGGGGCGCATGTGCTAATATGACCACAGGGCCAAAATCTTTAGCCCGCTTTCCTATAGTCCAAACTTGGAATTTTTATAATTTTCCAACTACTCATGGTCCCGTAATGTGAATTTATAGTCCCAAAAATATGAATATATACCCAAGTCCATAACTTTCCATTCTCATCCTTAAAAATTTCATCTTTTCAATTTAATGCTCAACTTACCTGGACCGTGTGGGACTTGTGACCGTGATGAGTTGGTCACATAATCCTCTTACTTGAAAATTGATAAATGTAGCAATTTTACCATATTTAGGGAAAATCCAAGAGCTAAAAAGCCTATAAAAGAAAACAACAAAAACGTGAACACTAAAAGAGTAGGTTGCCTCCCACTCAGCTCTTGATTTAAAATCGCGGCACAAAGTGGCTATGTTGGTTACTCAGACTTCAACAACAAGCCCATGTGTTGCCTCCCATGCAGTTCTTGATTTAACGTTGCAGCACGACGCGGGTATCTTGATTACTAAGAATTCATCAAGATATCCATGATAAGACCCTCTAGGGTCATAAATACAATCGATCACTGACACCACTCTCATGTCGGTTGGTTGCTTCGTTGATTTTCAAATGTTGAAAATGGCCTCCTCACTGTTGACTCTGAACTTCAGCTCTCTTTTTTCATGTCGATCATTGCTCTATCTGTGGCTATAAATAGTCTCCCCAATATGATGGGCATCTCAGTGTCAACCTCATAGTCCAGAATGAAAAAGTCAGCCAAAGAGATGAAGTTGGAAAGTCTCACAATCAAATCAAAAGAAACTCCTACTGATTTCTTCACCATGCAATCAACCATCAATAGCAGCATTGAAGTCGGTTCCATAGGGTTCAAACCTATTTGCTTGAGGACGGACAACAACATCGAATTTATGTTGGATCCTAAGTCAGATAAAGCTCTTCTAAATTGGGATGACCAATAGTACATGGTATAGTGAATGCTCTAGGGTCACCCTTTTTCTGATCCAAAGACCTCGTAGTGATTGCACTACAGTGGTGCAAGCCATCAATGTCCTCGATCATAGATCCTTTCTTCTTTGTGACCAATTGCTTCATAAACCTAGAATATCTAGGCATCTGCTCCAATGCCTCGAGAAGAGGAATATTCAAGCTTAACTCTTTCAGCATCTCAATGAATCGCTTGAATTTTACTTCCTCTCTTTTCTTCTTCAGTCGCAGAGGAAAAGGTGGGGCGGTCTCAAAATTTGTCTTATTTTCTGTTCAATAACTGAAACTTTACCTCTTTCCTTAGCAACTACATCATCACCACCTATTGTGTTTTCTAATTCCACAATAGGTATCTCATCAACAGCAGCTTTCGCAGTAGGTAGTGGGGGATCCATAGTAGTTATACCACTCCTTGTAGTAATTGCAAGAACATAATCATCATTTTTAGGATTTTGCACATTATTGCTCGGAAGGGTACCTGGCTTCCTCTGGTTCAGAGTTATTGGCATCTACCCAAACTGGTGCTCCAACTGCTTGATAGTAGTTGCATGAGATTCGACCTTTTGGGTTAACCCTAAAATGTCGACCTTAATCACCTTAAGGTTGATCTCTTGATTTTCTTGACCCTTTACCAACTTATACAGCATCTCTTCCATTCTCGATTCTGCATCTCATTGGCTAGGCAAAATATACCTATCTCCCTTCTCTTTGTAGTCATCCTTCTTCCTCCAATCATCATCTCACTCTCTATTATGGTCTCAGTATCTGTCATAGTAGTTCCAACCTTGGTTCCCTTGCCCAATGGCTCAGAAACCCATTAACTGTTGATTCAAATAATTTGCTTCCTCCTTCAAATCTGACTCGTAAGCTTTGGAAGTTGAATCTTGTGTTGCTACTGCATTCACTTTCTCAAAAGTTTCTACTGCAAGCTGCTTTGCTAGTACCCCTAGATCAGTTCTTGGCAGAGCAATTTCTTGCGCTGCTAAATCATCAACTACTTTCTGGTCGCAATAGGCACCAATAGAATATGTGCCAGATCTCTTTTCATCCCTCCAAGTTTTCCACCCTCGGTTAGTGAGAGAGATCTTATCTAACATCTCTGAAGCTGCCTCCCAACATAGTCTCATAAACGCTCCTCCAGATATGGTGTCTATCATGGCTCTAGAGCTGATGGTCAAGGCTCTATAAAATATCTCCAATAAGCTCATCCCTGACATCCGATAAATGGGAACCATACTCAGTTTTTTATTGAACCTGAACTATGCCTCAACATAGATTTTAACTGTAGCTTCCAAAAATTATAGATCTCATCCTTAAACTGCAACATCCTAGATGGAGGAAAGAATCGGTTCAAGAATTGCCTGCACAACTCGTTCCATGTATTGATAGAGCCTTTTAGCAGTTCCCCTAACAATAAAGATGTTTCTCCTGTAAGTGAGAAGGGGAACAACCTCAGTCTAAGTGCTTCCTGATTCACCCCCTCTCTAATCTTTTGGACGAGCAGAAGGATCTCACTCTTTACCTTTTGAGTCTCAGGATGTTGCCTTACTAACCCTTATCTTGATCCCAGTTAACTATTACCTTTTAAGTCTCTAGTTATTAGATAAAATCTAACCATCTTAAGTAGATAAAACCTAGCAGTATAGATCGATAGTTAAAATCCAAATTACTATTGTCATTATCTTTTTCTAGTCACTACTCCTCTTTTGAAGTAAGCAGCAATATTCTAGGTGGTATCCTAACGTGTGCACCCATTAAGAAAACTATAAAAGTGAAGCTACTACAATATATGCATGGGTATCAGTTCAGAACAACAATTGCACTTCCTCTACTCTGTTAATCCATCAGGGTTTCCACAACCCTAGCTAAGGATTTTTAGTCGCTCATGCTTGTGAAGTAATCAACAACATTCATGATTGAAATAATAATATGAAATCACAATAAGAAGAATTAAAAACCCAAAACAGTAACTAAATAAATCAACCAAAGTCATTACAAGAGAATTCCACGACTAAAATCAAATCTTAGAATCAAAATATGTTTGTAAGTATCATATGTGCATAACTTTTACTAAAAAAACACATAAGGGGGATTTATAGTACATAAGGAAACCCTAAAACCAAAGCCTGAATGAAATAGGAGAAAAAAGGGTTGGTGGCTATTGTGGTCCCTACATGCGCCCTGTCGATGAGTGCATATGGAACATGCGGCCTGCAGGGTGGGCACCTGTAGTGATGGCATGTGTCCAGACCAAAGTATTCTTTAGGTTAGCTCTTGGGATTTTTGGCCTTCTGACACATTCTTTGCCCGCATGTGCTACATACGATCCGCATGTTGACTTAGCATGTGCCAGAAGTTATCTTTTCAGCTCTTCTTTAATTCCCGCGTATGTTTTGGTCACGAACAATCCGGAAAGTGTCCCGAACATCCATAATTGCTCCCATAAGTAGCCTAAATCACCTTTTTCATATTTTCATGAACTTAGCATCCAAAACATAATTTCCTGCAAAATATATCCAAAACACATCATATCTAACAAAACAACCTCAGAAACTTGCATATTTTCCTCATTTTAAGCATCGAAAGTGTTGTATTTCTATAGCACATCACTCAATAATCAAGGGTTTTTTTGGGCTAAAAATCTAGGGTGTTACACACATCCACTAGTTGGGGAAGCTACAAGTGCTCATCCTCTAACTCTAGATTAATCACGACCCCTGCCTCGTTCTCGAATTGAGGCTCTCATATCGAGTGTTGACTTAGCATCTCTAGCCTCTCTTGAACCTTACCATCTGCGCAGAAAAGAATGGAATACATATTTAGAACGTTGGGTATGAACAACCCATATGGCAAAGAATCAAGTTAAAAAATATTTTCCTAAAGATATATTATAGCCTATCAAATATAGATACGGATGTCTACGTACCGATTCGCGAGACCCTACTAGACATCTTTCTCTTACACATATGAGATCGGTGAACTTGGATTTGATAACAATTTTTCAAGATACAAAAATGGGTCATGATGGCATTTATTATAGCCCAGCCTTGATAAGTAAGTCAATCACCCAAGATGGTAAAGAAAAAACAAAATCAACATTAAACATAAACCAAGGTGAGACTTCTAGAACAAACTCAAGCCATATCAAATATAGATATGAAACTCTGAATAAATCATAACCATCCCAAAACCTGAAGTCACAAGTATAAAAGTATCTAAATGCATAATCAAATTTGAAATACAATGTTTGTCTCTAATAGATTAAATATAACTAAAGATGGAAGAGGTCCAAATTATCCCGAAACTCTAGAGCACATCAGTACCTTAAAGAACCCAGAAGCTCCGCACTAAGATTAGCCACTACGTAGGGTACTTGAACTAGGATCTACACTAAAAGGAGATAGTATGAGTCACTACGATCCATTTGTACTCTGTAAGTATCATGAGGCGACTAAGAAAAGTAGAAAATAATATAAGAAAAGAAAACTATGAGCACCTTACCTGCAAATAGAAAAGTTTCCAAATGGTATCTCACACTGTCTCCATTAACTATTGTAATATAAATATAAATATAAATACAAAAACAATAACAACACAAATGTACATGAAGAATATACAAAAACTAAACACAAGTCAAGGAAAACTAAAGAAATCATTAAAAATACATATGAAATACAATATAATGCAATGAGGATGGATGAATGGTGAAAGTTATCGCATGACTTTGTGCAAACACCTACCTAGATCATAGCTCCCACATAGGACCTATGGGGGGTTTGCAACCCATATACTATATCTCATACCTCAAATCTTAACCTACCTCTCTAGCTCGTGTTCACAAAGTGAGTTTTAAAAAATGACTCATTTTTCTTTATAAACCAGTATTCCTCAACGATATCGATATCTCATGAATGTATATGTATGGAATGTATATGTAATTCTCACAATCAAATTAGTATGAAGATATCTAATTCATTCAACACGTAGTCAACTCAAAATGTCAACAATTCATGATTATCAACACTAATTAGGTGCCATCTGAATAAATATGCATGTAAGACATCATTAATATCATATCAACTTTTAACTGGGGTATTTCATTCATAATAAAGTAAATCAATGCTCAACAAGACATACAATAATAATCCAAGACTTCATGGGCATTACATCTAGAATAAAGGCATTTAAATGCACAGATAAGACCAATGATGTCAAATAAAGCCCTCATAGGGGCAACACGCAATATCAGATATCACAAGTTAATAATAACAAATATAATCCCCCACTCAGGCACACAATGGTAATAATAATCTAAAAATATAAGCCTCTTATTTATTTTCTCCAATCCATAGCATGTTTTACTTATTTATTAACTATGCAGCTCAATTTGAAAAAAGTTAAGTCATGACCTACCTCGAAACGATGAAATCCAATCCTAAAGTGCTTCAACACAAAGTTTTCCCTTTTAGAGCAGCCTCAAGATCAACTACAACATTTAATTATAGCAACTACGCATTAAAAAAAAAGCTAATGATACACATATTGCCCATGTTTAAGCTGGGTCCAAAATGGGTTCAAAAAATAAGTTTAAAAATAAAAGGGATAAAACCAAAAAATTTCTTTACAAACACACTATCCAAGGTTATAGGATTCTACATTTGAAAACCCATGCAAAAATGAATTAAAAATAAGGTCTAAAATCAAAAAAAAAAAAATTTAAGCTTTTTCGATAAAAACCTTAAAATCTCATTTCAAAATCATGATTAAAAGGTATTTTCGAAGATGCAATCAATGGAAAGTAATGGGAATATGAGTTTAGAGGTTATTCACACGAAAAATGATGAATAAACCCTCAAAAATTTCCTTTCTCAAAGCTTGGAGGTCTAAAAATGGAGTAAAAGAACAAAATTGAAGAATATATTCTATTTATTAAATAATGCCTCGCGATCGCAGACCCCACCTCATGATTGCGAGGGTCAACATTGACTGGACCATTAAATAGGCCTTTTCGTTCACGGCCGAGGCTTTGCATTTGCGAAGGTCCACTACCCAAACCATCATGTTCATGACAGCCTCACCATATTCACGAAGAAGGCTTAACTGACCTGACCCCGAATACCCTTCACGATTGTAATAAACGAAAAATTTCTTTTCCGTATTTGATCTAGGGGGCCGCATTTGTAAAGAAGGATCTAGCATGCACTAGATATCAGCAACTTTATCGATTTCGCATGTCTTCAAATTCTCCAAATAAACCCTCGAGAATCGTTCGGGACCTCACAGGAATAAACCATATATGCTACTAGGATATTTTCTACGTTTAAGACTCAATAAGAACGTCGAATTTTTTAAAAACGATCATTTTTAATAAATTAATCCCCAGGACCCCTTTTTCACTATTTTTCAAATGAAGGATCGAAATATAAAACAAAGGTTCCGAACCAACCATGCTACTAACCCAAATTTAAAATTTTGAATCTAATGAAACTTTCCAATTGTCATCCGACACTCAGAAGATCAATTGTTGACCAAAATCAACTATATGGATTTTTAAAGCCTCTAAGAATCACAAACTCACCGAAATCATTTTCTATCACATCGAGAATCATGTCAATTATCCCTACACTCCAAAATCAACATGTAGAAACTATGAAAAAGGGAAAAATGGTCAAAATATATCAAAAGTTGAGTTTCCCAAATCATGTCATTACATAGATCATCAAAAACAGATAAAAAAGACTCTTAAATTTAGCCATGGTGACATGAGAAAATTAAATATATCTACGATATTCAAGAGCTTGCGTTATTAGTGATGGTTATTGCTTCTGTGACTGGAATAATGTTTTATTGATCTATTACTTTAGTGATGATGCCCTTGACTGTGTTTCACTAGAGTTTTTGAAAGGTAAGCAACTCCATATGTTTGGGTAATTTCATTTCATTTTATAAGATTTTAATTTTTGTATATATTGTTTTTAAAAATTAAGAAAAGTTTATGTCAACTAAAGGGTAATTATATATTTTTTGGAAAATTACATGCCTTAGCTAGTATACGTCTCTAATTATCCTATTTAGCCTAAGATTTAATTGATTACAAGACATAACTTCTCTTGCCAATTAAATATAATCCATAACCTCTCCTCTTCTTCCCCCTCTCACTGCCTTCCTCCCTCTCTCCCACTCTCGCTCGCTTCCCTCTCCCTCTCCCTCTCCCTCTCCCTCTCTATCGTTGTCTCTCTTTCTCCCTTTACCCCCTTTTTTTTCTCTTTCATTTTCTATTTTTAGGTATTTGTATTCCGTTTTCAGGTATTTGTATTCTGTTTTCAGGTATTTACAAGTATTTTGTATTCTGTTTCAATATGCATTATGTTTTATATGGTTTTAATACAAATTGTGTTCGTTGATACAAATTGAATTATTCAAATACAGATAATACATTTACATCAAATGATACATTTATATTTGTATATGATAGATTCAAGCAAATACAAATGATGCAAATATTCATTAATACATAAATCCGAATGATAAGCTTGATATAGTTGAGAGAGAGAGGTGAAAATACAATATACAAAGGAGAAAAAGAGGAATGAAAATACAAAGTACTAAAAAAAGGAAGAAGGTTTGTATTCACTGATACATCTGTATTCATTGATACAACGGCTATGTATTGTAATTTCAAAAATGTTGTTGTGTCTCATGCACTTTTGCTGGTCTTGTGGCTACTTTTTGTAACTCTCCCTATATTTTTATCCCATAATTTGAATGGGTCAGATTCTTGAAGACCAAAATAGGCTGATCTTAAGTGGTCGGATGGGTATTAAATGGGAAATTTTTCACTATGAATATTGATGTGGATTGGTCATGTAGTAGTTTTTATCCACGTGGGAAGCTTGGTGATATTTTGTTAGAGAGAGAGGTACTTGTGAGCCAAAGAATAAATGGAGGGATATTTTTTAGCCAACCAATAAAGGAATGATATTTTTACTCCATTTTGAATAGTTCGGAGGTAGTTTTGACCTTTTTTCATATTTTGAATATTATTGCAATCTACTTTTGGCACGTTGAAGCAGAAAATATCGAGAGAAAAATACCTCGAGTAAAGATGTATCCATTCAAATATATTAGCAATACATAATTATTTTTCACTACGTAATAATTTTGTTTTTATTACTTATTTTATTGTATAAATATTTAAATTGAACACAGGATAAGATCCCAAACAAACTACTTGTAAAAGAATGGAGGAAGGGGAACTTATAATTTCATACATTCCATAAGACACATGTTAGAAATTTATGAAATACTAATTACAAAATAAGCATTGTGAATTTATTTTCTCTTTTTATCTTAGTAAAGAGTAAAATAAAGGATCAAGTGACCACAATCACGCAAATGCATAAACTATATTTTTATGAAATAACTAAGAATAAAGAAGAAGAGTAGAGAGAGTAGAGAATAATTCTTATTTCTCTTGAGAAATTCTCTTGATGGGGTTATTTAAAATGAAGAAAGCTCTTCTATTTATACAGAAATTTACTCTTAGTTTCGGACTAAAAAATAGATACTTCAAATCCTGATAGATATCAACTAGATCTTGATAGATCTTGATAGACATTCACTATAACATAAATACATTTATAACACTCCCCCTTGAATGTCTAATCAGTAGATAATGTGCCTCGTTAAAACCTTACTAGAAAAAAACTCAGTGGAAAAAAAATCTAGTGAAGGAAAAATAGTACAGATCTTTAACAATACGCATATAGGTTGCCTCATTAAAAACCTTACAAGGAAAACCCAGTGGGACAAAACCTCGTAAGGAAAAAAGAGTACAGCGCATATTAACTCCTCCTAATGAGAACATCCTTGAACCTTTGCATCCCGATCTTGTGAATCATCTTCTTGAAACTTGCAGTTGAAGGACACTTGGTGAATAAATCATCCACATTGTAACTTGAACGAATTTGTCACGTTAATTTCACCATTATTTTGGAGCTCATGTATAGAAAAGCTTTGATGAAGTGTCTTTCGTTCTATCTCATTTTATGAATCCTCCTTTAAGTAGTGTTATCCATGCTGCATTATCTTTAAATAAAATCATGGGTACTTTGTCACATGCTAAACCATATTTTTCTCAAATGAGATGTATCATGGACCTCAACCACACACATTCTCAGTTTGTTTCATGAATAGCTATTATCTCATCATGATTCAATGAAGTGTCTAGATAGAATGCTTTGTATATCTCCAAGATATAGCAGTATCACCTCATGTGAACACATTGCATGTTTGAGACCAAGATTTAAGCAGGTCAGATAAGTATCCACTATTAGCATAACCAATAAGATCGAGACTGCAATCTTGCTAACAAATTAACTAAAAAGGCTATATCACGCCTTATAGTATTTGAAAGATACATGAGTGCACCAATTTCACTAAGATATGGTACTTCATAACTAATTCAAATTGGTATATTTCTCATTTTAGCAAATAATCTATTGTTTTTGAAAACTCTCCAAGAGTTTCAATAATTTTCAAGCTATAGCTTATATAATATAAGGATTATAAACAAGTTTTTCAGAAACTTTTACATGCTTCAAACATTTTGAATCCTTAAAAAAGTTTTCGTAAAAATTATAAAGTGACAATATTCAACATTGAGTGACATCTTCAAATATTTAGACTGCAAATCAAATAAGTTTTTTGCTTACCAAGATGTATCCTTTTACGTCACTTGATAAATGTTTCTATGTCAGCATGCTTAAATAAATGTAGAATTCAGATCCTCGTAATCTTTCACAATATAACGCCAATATTGTATCAAAGATATCATCGGCGGCTTCTCATTTTGTATCGGTTCACAATGTGACATAACATTTTGAGATCTCAGCACTTCATTATTTTCAGGTACCTGAACCTCTCATAAGGTTTTAAGAAATGTTATGTCATAGGTTCTTCAAGAGCACATTGCCTTCTTATCTCCTTATTCTTTTCATTGATTATTTTATTTGAAATCGATTAGTCTACCACGCTTTACGCATACATAGACTTTGTCCTTTAGGGACACAAAATAGGAGCACTTATAGCTTAAATATGATACTAAATTTGAGTCAATAGTTGCTTCCGGCATTTGACTTGAATTATCTTTTGAATGAGGATTTGATGATAATTCCTAACATATTTAATAGCTACATATAATCTCCCCCTGATGTTAGAAAAACTAACATTCATCCTCCATCTTCTTTGAGGAATCCATCTTTGTGCATCATGGTATATTCATTAGTCGTATACCGCTCATCAAAATTATTAGATGGAATAGTTGGTTCCTGACCTTGAACCAATTGAGAGCAAAGAAATAATCATAATTTATTGGTCTAATGCATACAAGTGCTATTGTATGCAACATATCATATTTCAGACCAACACATGAAGTTTTGTTCTCATTAGCAATGGTTTTGCTATTTATCAAAGGCATTCAATGTCAAACCATCGTCATCAAGGTGAATTGCCTTGATTACACAATCTGAAAGTTATTCTTTTAACGCAAATTTATTGAGCAAGCAACTTTATGAATGTCAAACTGCAGGTTGACAATAAACGTACATGTGATCATCTTATATCAATGCATCTTAATTGATCACATGATAGGTAAACGAGCCCATATTCACCTTTTATACTTTTCAGATTTTAAGGGATCCAATGGTCCAACCAACTTATTATGAGAACAATCAACATTAAAAGTAATGAAGAATTTTCTAATTCTTCAATATATGTTCAATACTTAGTATGCACATCTTTGGGATGTTGCAATAGTTCATGTCAATTTATGAACGTTTATTCTAGCAAACTCCAAGTTCACCATGATATGTGCCTTTTGTTTTAGTAAATTTCAGTTTACTATGACATGAATAGATTTTGGAGTTACTACTTCGAAAGAAGATTTCAAAATAACTTTTCTCAATTATTCAGCCTCTTTCGGAGGTGAGTTGTAATACCATCACAATTAAGTGCACGTTTATCGTGCCTTAAGCCTATCAAATTATGATAGCTAATAGCCTCTTTTAAGATATTGCTAATTCGGGAGCAAATCAGGGGATATTGCTAATTCAGGAGCAAATCGAGGCATACATATGATTGTAGAGAAATTTTCTCTAACATATTTTATAATCACTTTCGATTATCATATTGTTCCTCCAGGCTTATATCAGTGCATTCAATCACGTGTCTTCTTTCAGACATATTATGTACATGGAGCATATTCAATGGGACAGATTTCATGATTGTTAACCAAATACATATTATTTTGCCTTATCCATCATTATATCATCAATATGGTGCATTAAGATTCGAACTCAATGTCTTATCCATATAAAGGCATCTTAGGCATAAATTGGGACTTGAACCCGATATTTATCATCATATGCATCAGAACTCTAACCCAATGTCTTATTAGAATGCTATAAGATTTGAATCCACCGTCTTACTATTTTACATGAATACCAACATAAATAAATTTAATCACTATAAAATTTATGAAGTACAATAAATGTAAATTTGTACCTTTAATAAAGTTACATAACGGAGGAACTTTGCTCCACCAAACAAACTTATAACTTATCATAGCGACTGAAAAATAAAGTAGCAATTCATCCAAAAAGTACGCACATTATGACGCCGTGTAAACTTGAATTTCCAATAAATTTTCTTTAGATGATATGTATCATATTTAAATCTTCATAAAGCAATACTACTAAATACCTTCTCTTTTCAATATAAAAATATTTTTTTAACAACAAGAGTTAGAAAAACAAACCAGAACACTCCAAATTAAACATGTAGTTAGTGATTTGTTATCATATCAATACTAATTTAGAGACTCGTGCTGATAACGTGTTATGAAATAACTAAGAATAAAGAAGAAGAGTAGAGAGAGTAGAGAATAATTCTTATTCCTCTTGAGCAATTCTCTTGATGGGGCTATTTACAATAAAGAAAGCCCTTCTATTTATAGGAAAATTTACTCTTAGTTTTCCACTAAAAGACGGATACTTTAAATCCTCATAGATATCAACTAGATCTTGATAAATCTTGATAGATCTTGATAGACATTCACTATAATATAAATACATTTATAACATATATAAAATTGTAGAAATAGTATAAGAATAAACTCTTACTTATTAATTCAAGAGATAAGTATTAAAAACACTCTAAATTTAGCGTGAATTATTACTTTAATCTTCAAACAATTTAATAGACTTAAAGAAACCCCTCTACTTGACTAAGTAAATTTAAAAACACACTTCTTATGTCACACATACGTATATGAGGAATTTTCTATTGATATGACATACACATAGATATATATCATAAAAAAGTATTTAAAAATTTAATAACAACGAAGATAAGAAGAAATGTCTTTCCTTTAAAAAAAATTAATTTTTTTCTTACACCATCTCATCCCCTACCTAGTAGCCCAATCCCTCCCTACCCCATTACCCCCACCCCACAAAAAAATTATTTTATTAATATTATTTTGGATATATATAAATGTTTTTAGGAAGAACTTTTCTTCTTCAAAGAAAATCTTACTTATTTTCTTATGTTTGATATGCAAGTAGAAATTTTTTTTATAAAAGCATTTATATGTATCTAATACAAAATTAAAAAAAAAGTTGAGGGGTAGGAGTACTGGGGTAGGAATTCTTTTTGGAGGGGTAGGAGAGGGGGAGGGGGGTTAGGGGTGTGGAGGTCGGGATAGGGATAAGAAAATATTTTAATTTTCTTCTTAAAAATACTTTAATTTTAAAAGTTAAAAAAAATATCTTTTAGGGGGTGGACTGGGCTGGAGTGGAGTGGCCAGAGGTAAGGGTAGGGTAAGAAAAAAAAATTTTAATTTTGCTTTAAAATAATTTTTAATTTTCTTTGGGGAGGTGGGGGTGCAGCGGGGTGGAAAAAGACATAAATTTTAAATTTAAAAAAAAAAATTAAAAAAAAATTGGGTGGTGGAGTATGGTGTTGAGGGACTGGGTAGGGGATGGAGTGGTGTAAGGAAAAAAATTAAATATGTTTAAAAATATTTTTAAAAAAAATTACGATATATCTATATATCTATGTGTATGTCACAACAAAAAAATTCACATATATGCATGCGTGGTATAAGAAGGGTGTTTTTAAATTTACTTTGTCAAGTAAAATGGTGTTTTCGAGGCTATCAATAATTTGAAGATTAAAATAATAATTCGTGTCAAGTTTAGAATTATTTTCATTACCTATTTCTTAATTCAACGGGAATTACCAAGGCAGGATGAATTAAGCATCAAATGATAAAGGTCACTGTCCTAATATTTTCGAAGAATCATATGATTTCCCCATTTGTTATTATCATCATTGTCTAGTTGTAGACAGCAAATGACAAGTGAGCTAAATACAATCTTATGTGTTCAAAGTTCAAACTATATCATAATTCATATCGAAAGAATTTGTTATATATATTATCCACTAATTATTCTACTCGTAATAATTATTATTTGGAAAAACTACATGACTTATCAAACATAAACTCTTAATTATACTCTTTAGCCTAAGTTTCAATTAGGGAAAATGATCTGATATATACCAAAACTTCGATGAAATTTGTTGTAACACACATGAACTTTGCAAGGATCCTATGACCCCCTAGACTATTTTTTAGCATATTATGACTCTCTTAGACTATTTGTTAGTATATTTTACTGACATTTATTTGCACTAAACTCTTTTATTTATTTATTAATAAATTTTATTTATTTATTAACTTATAAATGTCTCTGAAATACATTAATAAATAGTTCAAAGAGTCATAGGACCCCTGCAAATTTCAGGCGTGTTATAGCGAATTTCATCAAAATTTTGATATATTTTGAAGCCTTTTTCCTTTCAATTAATTAATACTGTTCATAACCTCTTTTGTCAATTAAATATAATTCATATTCTCTCTCATTAATTTTTTCTATTTCTCTTTCTTTTTTTCCTTTTCCAGATTTGTTTCTTCTTTTTTTCTTTTCTTTTTTTTTCATTTTTTCTTTCTTTTTTCCTTTTCTCTTTTATTACTTTTTTTTTTCATTTTCATTTCTTTTTTCTTTTTCATTTTCTTCTCGTTTTTTTATTTTTTATTTTTTTATTTCTCATTTTTTTCTTTTATATTTTTTTATCTTTTTTTTTCTTTTTATTTCATTTTGTTAGCCTCCAAAGTCTATATTTTAATAATGACAAACTAACAAGTGAATTCTTGCAGGATATTGAAGACCACTGATAAAGAAAGCTGGCTCTAAAAATGAAAGGACATCCAATAAATAGAAGATCACGGCACTGAAACAAGCATGGTAAGAGAATTAATCAAATATCTTAAAAATGGAAGGAGAATCACCATCCCAAAAATAAGAAAGATTATACCAATCGGGAAATCAATCAAGATTTGAACGAAAGAAGAAAGGACACAATTGTCACATGGCCATCAATACTAAAAGGAAAATAGATCACAAACATATCTGATATGGACGTGATTCAAAGTCTTATATGCACATATCAAACGACTACATTCCTCAATCAACGAATCAATTTAAAATTCTTGATTGAGAAGAAATCTCTTAGGTTTTCGTATGAAGAGTCGCAGTCGAAGACTATAAAAGAAGAAGATCAAAGACAGACACTACTCACGCAACTTCAAGGTGAAAATTCAAAGTGTCTCATTCTTAGTCTTACAAAGCTCTGTAACTTTAGTTTATAATTGTTATATAAAGAGTAGGATCGAGTCAACTTTGTAACATCAACTGAAGTTGTGGCATAAGATCTGAAGAGCAAAATAAGTCTTCATAACTTATTTCCTATCATTGCACTCGAGCCAAACTTTCAATGATCTGAGAAAAAATCAAAACCCAAGAGAACTGGATGTAGGCACTACATTGGTGTACAAAATCAGAATAAATCTTTGTGTTGTTACTTTACTTCTTGTTACTCTCTTTCTTAACTGTTTTGAATTTAATCTATTTATAAAATATTTTGATCTGCAGGCGAGTCGACTGTGAAGTGTCAGTAGTCGACTCACAGAAAAAAATTCAATTCACCCCCCCTCTTGAATTTCAACTGGTATCAGAGCAGATCACACAAATAGCAATGCTTAACCGCAAGTGAGCAAAGATCAAATATCCAGTTATCAAATTCCTGGTGCTCTTCTTCAGTATGGTCACTGTTCCATAAGACCACCATACTTTAATGGGCAATATTACTCTTACTGGAAGAATAGGTTCTGGATCTTTGTCCAATCAAACGACTTCCAAACATGGGTTGTCATCAAGAAAGGTTTATATCCAATTCTAGGACTCAAGGAGAAGTCAAAGGACAAAGATAAAGAACCTAGCAGTTCTAACATAGAGGACCTTGAAAGTTTTGAGGTCACCAAAGAACAGCAAGAGGTAATCCAAACTAACGCTCGTGCTATAAGTTTGCTTTTACGTGTAGTTAGCGGAGAAGAATATGATAAGATTTCAATGTGTGAAACAGCAAAAGAAATGTGAGACAAATTGGACGTAACCTATGAAAGAACCACTAAAGTCAAGAAGTCCAAATTTGTTTCTCTTGTCAATGAATACGAGTTATTCAAAATGGAGAAAAATGAGGACATTGAAACAATGTTCACCAGATTCAGTAAAATCGTGTGCGAACTAAAATCATTGGGGATGGTTTATCCTCACAGCCTGTAGGCCCAGAAGCTAGTTCAAAGTCTCCCAAAAACTTAAGAAATCAAGGCTGCTATTCTGGAAGATGGATATCTTCACAACATGACATACGAGGAACTACGAGGTAACCTTATCACATATGAAAAGAATTATATCAATTGGTTTCACAAAGATGAAAAGAGAATGTCAGTAGCCTTCAACGCTGCTCCAATCGGAGAGAAGGATATTTTGGAAGATATTGATAGTGAAGGAATGGCCCTCATCAACTATGGGTTAAATCAGATTATGAGACAGAGACAGCAAAGATCCCAAGGAGGCAAAAACAATGACTCCACCAAAAACATTGATCTCTGTTACTACTGTGGAAGGCCTAAACACTTCAAACAAAACTGTCTAGAATTAACATGATGATCGTCTAGGAAAAAATAAAATTTTAGAGGCTGAAGCGATGAAGACAAAATATAAGAATAAATAGAGGCTGCTAATATGTGTTTTATGGCAACGGGTGAGTCCAGGAAGGTAAGATTACACGATTGTCATAACTACAATACTCTCGAATCTAACTTAGATTTAATTACTAACAAAATTAAAAAAGTTATAGATGTGTATAACAAACTCGCCCAAGAGAATAAAAGTTGTGAAGCTCAATTTAAATGAAAACTCGAAGAGGAATGACAAAACTGCCAAATAAAAATTGAATCATGTCAAATTGAAATTGACCTACTTTATGAAGATCTTGATGATACAAAAAAAATTAAACAATTTAAGGCATCCCAAAGCCACATTTTCATAAGATCAAACTCTTTTGAAAACTATTCCAGTTCCTCATCAGGATCATTTAAATCAGCTAAGAACTATTTCTCCTATCGAGGGACCATTTTCTTCATCTGTGGACAGAGAGGGCACAAATCCTACAGTTCCAGACATAAGCCTACAAGTATGTGGGTTTTGAAGCCCCAAGGAAGTACATCTAATTCGCAAGGACCAAAGACTGCTTGGGTACCTAAGCAGAATTAATCCTCTTATTTTGCAGGAACATGTCCGCCAATTCTATAAAAGAAAGGGATTAATAGTGGATGTTCCATAAGTATAGTTGGAAAGAAAAAGGTCTCATCTTTTTGTACAGAATATAGATGAAAAACTGCTAGATTCAGTGACAATGACGTAGGAAATGTCACCGGAGTCGATTATGCCCCCTTCAGAGTCGACTCTCAAAATAGAAATAAAGGTAGAGGGCACTGATGTCAAAAAAAGGGAAGAAAAACTTCCTGATGATGTCAGAATTAAATACAAATTATTCATGTCTGGTGATACTCTCAAATGTTTTAAGATTCCTCAATTTTTATGAGATTTTTTAAAAAAAATTATTATTATCGTTCTATCATCTTTAACACTATTCCTGATAATTCTAACATTTTCTTGTGAGAATTTTTATCATTTTGATGAAAGCCTTGTCCAATGAATAATATCCCAAACTCATGGCTTAGCACGAAACAAACTTTAGTTGACTCTTCAACAATCGGAGCAGTATGCACAACTCTTGGAAGTTGTTGTACTAAAATTCTCTGACTTTCATGTCTACTACCTAATTTTAATCTGTCTCTTGAGTTGTGCTGATAGCCTATTTAAATTGTTCTGTGTATTTAAATTATTCTATTAGCTTTACGCTCTTTGTTGTCCATATCTTGAAGAAAATTGGATCTTATCAAAAATCTTGATTTCTCAAAAAAAGATTTGGTGTCAATATTTTGTGAGTCATATTTTTGGACGTAAATCATTTTACTTAGTCCAATTTAATTCTTACTGGAAGGAAGATCTTCAAAAAGATGTTGCATTAATGACTTATAAGTCATACTTTTGGCCATATTTTTTTCCGTAAGTAAAATCCCCTTTAAAAAAGGTTGTCATTATTATTTCATTATTTCCCACACCTCCTCTGCCGCGTCCCTCACTCTTCTCTACACTATGTCCTTTCACTTCCATATATTTCCTTTCACTTCACTTATTTATTCCTATCTCCTCCAAATAGTCGCCTTCCCAGGTTCTCTTAATCGGCTCTTCTTCTCCCTTTCTCTTCTCTTTTAAATCTCACCTTTCTCTCTCTTATGACAAGAATCCGCTTCATGTTTAATGTTTCTAGAATTTCCTATGATGGTCCTGCTCCTCTTTCAGAATCCTCTGATGATTCCTCGTCTCAGTCCATTCCTTTCAAGAGATGACGACCCCCTTCCAGCCCCCTCTCCTCCAAAAAAACCTCATCCTAATCCCTTTATCCCCCTTTATTCAAAAGAAATACACCGATTCTGGACAAACTCTCACCGAGAGAAATTCCTTTCGACAAAAATCGCTCTATCATTCCCGATCGCATCATCAATCTTAATGTTCTAAAAGATACATCCTGCAAAGTCAATCACATCTTCAAATTTAAAGATTTGTCCTTATTTTTCGCCTCTGTGGACTTCTAGTTTATGAAGACCCTTTCCACATATTTTATACTAATCTCCTCCTTTCCCATGATAATGGCAAATTCGAGAATCTTGTGCTAGGCACAAGAATTGTATTGAATAACTTTCTGTTTGAAAATATTTTTGACACCAAGTTCTCTGATGTGGTACCCTTCATGAACAATAACTATCCCTAGGATTTTGAAGTGGCTTCAAGGAAGCCAAGAAGGTTTTATCTGATTCTAACTCTTCGTCAACCAACTTTGGTCCCTTGTCTCTCTATTTCAAATATCACATTATGGCCCATATTGTTGCCACCACTCTGATTCCCCAGAAATTGATCTCTAAGAAATATCACTTGTCGTGATGTCTTTGTGTTGTACTGACTGGTCAAGAAGATCAAAATAAGTTGGACAACTTAGATACAAGAATACATACTTGAGAGCCCAAGCAAAGCCAATGCTTCGTCCAATTTACCTTACGGAATTCTTATCACCTGGATCCTCTTGTTCTACTCTATTGATCTCTCCGTCTACCCTTGTAGAAGTTGTTGAAGTTTATGATTCTAGAACTTTCAGTATCATGAGATATGTCCTGGTGGAAGATGATTGGTGTGGGAAGGAGTCTTCCCGTGCGAAGGCTAAGACTTCGAAGGTAAGTAAGTCTATCTCTAACCCCTCTGTCTTTATTATGAAAGAACTTGAAGAATTTAAGCAGCGGTTCAAGGCTATCGAGGAAGGTATCAAGCAAATCCAAGAGTGTACTACCAAGCTCTTGGACCTTGGTAAAAGTACAAGCTCCGACATAAGTGTGGTCAGGCTTGGGTTTGATGGGCTCAAACAAAAAGGAGTCGAGTTGTTTTCTCGAGTGCTCTCTCGCATGGACTCCATGAAATCCCAGGTCTCTTCTTCAAATTATGATCTGGTTGTTTATGTTCAAAATTCCTACTCTTCCTTTGTTAAGAACATTGAAAAATCTTATGGCAAGTTCTGTCAAAACATATATAACACTCTCACCTACTTTTTGGCGAAATGGTGAATTATGAACTTTTATTTAAAAAAGGGATCTTGTCCCTTATGTTTTTTGGGTTGTAAAGATAAATTTTACTATCTGACAATTTCCTTTGCTATTCTTAGTTATGACTATCCATAGATATCTACTGCCTCTATCTATATGGATTGTGTGATGCTCTGTCTGTGTGCACTATTTTTTTTCTATTGCTTGCTATTCTTTTTTATTATGCCAAAATGGGGAGAAAGACAAGAAGAAGTCGACTGTCGACTTACAAAGGCGACTGATAATTCAACAATCTTAATCAACAAAAATGGCTCATAAGTCGGGGGAGAAAAGTCGTTTGATGCTTACAAAGTCAGGGGGAGCAAGTTGACTAACAAGGAAGTCAACTGTTATTTACTCATGTCTATCATTATCAAAAAGGGGTATATTATTATCCTTCGAAGTCCATATTTTAATAATTACAAACTAACAAGTGAATCCTTGCAGGATTTTGAAGATCACTGATAAAGAAAGTTGGCTCTAGAAATGGAAAGACATCCAATCAACAGAAGATCACGGCATTGAAACAAGCATGGCAAGAGAATTAATCAAATATCTCAAAATTGGAAGGATAATCACCATCCCAGAAATACAAAAGATTAGATCAATCAGGAAATCAATCAGGATATGAATGAAATAAGGAAGGACACAACCGTCACATGGCCATAAATACTTAAATAAGAAATAGATCACGAACATATCTGATATGGACGTGATCCAAAGTCGGATATGAACATATCAAACGGCTACATTCTTTAATCAAGGAATCAATTTAAAATCCTTAATTGAGAAGAAATCTCTTGAGTTTCCTTATGAAGAGTCGCAGTCGAAGACTATAAAAGAAGAAGACCAAGACAGACACTATTCATGCAACTTCAAGGAGAAAATTCAAAGTGTCTCATTCTTAGTCTTACAAAGCTCTGTAACTTTACTTTACAATTTTAATATAAAGAGTAGGATCAAGTCAACTTTGTAACGTCAACTGAAGTTGTGTCACAAGATCTGAAGAGCAAAATAAGTCTTCAGAAATTATTTCCTATCATTGTACTCGAGCAAAACTTTCAACGATCTAAGGAAACTTCAAAACCCAAAGGTACTGGATGTAGGAACTACATTGGTGTGTCAAACCAGGATAAATCTTTATGTTGTTACTTTACTTCTTGTTACTTTATTGCTTAACTATTTTGAATTTAATCTGTTTGTAAATTGTTTTGATCTATAGGCAAGTCAACTGTGAAGTGTCAGTAGTCAACGCACAGTTGAAAAAATTTAATTCACCCCTCCCCCCTCTTGAATTTCAATTGGTATTAAAGAAGGTCTCACAGATAGAATTGCTTAACCGCAAGTGAGCAAATATCAATTGGCCAATCATCATATTCCCGGTGCTCTCCTTCAGGATGGTCACTGTTCCATAAGACCACCATGCTTTAATGGGCAACATTACTCTTACTGGAAGAATAGGCTCAGTATCTTTTTCCAATCAAGAAAGGTCCAAATCCAATTCCAGGACTCAAGGAGAAGTTAAAGGACAAAGATAAAGAGCCTAGCAGTTCTGACATTGAGGACCTTGAAAGCTTCGAGGTCACCAAAGAACAGTTAGAGGTAATCTAAACTAAAGCTCGTGCTATAAGTTTACTTTTGTGTGCAGTTAGCAGAGAATAATACGATAAGATTTTAACGTGTGAAACAACAAAAAAAATGTGGGACAAACTGGAGGTAACCTATGAAAGAACCGCTAAAGTCAATAAGTGAAAAATTGCTTCTCTTTTCAATAAATACGAGTTATTCAAAACAGAGGAAAATGAGGACATTGAAAAAATATTTGCCATATTCAGTAAAATCATGTGTGAACTAAAATAACTGGGGAAGGCTTATCCTCACAGACTGCAAGTCCAGAAGCTAGTTCGAAGACTCCGAAAAACTTGGGAAACTAAGTCTACCATTCTAGAAGATAGAAATATTCACAACACGACATATGACGAACTGTGAGGTAAACTTATCGCATATGAAAAGAATTATATGCACAAGTTTCACAAAGATGTATTATGGAAACCAATAGCCTTCAACGCTACTCCAATCAGAGAGGAGGACATTCTGGAAGATGTTGATAGTGAAGGAATGGCCTTCATCAACCGTGGGTAAAGAAAATCATGAGATAGATACTAAAAAATCCCAAGAAGGCAAAAACAATGACTCCACCAAAAAAGATGATCTTTGTTACGACTGTGGAAGGCCTGGATACTTCAAATAAAATTGTACAGAATTGAGACAAAAATCTTCCAAAAAAAATCAAAATTTTAGAGCCTAGAGTAATGAAGACGAAACTAAAGAAGTAATAAAGGATGCCAATAGGTGTTTTATGGCAACAGGTGAGTCCAGTAAGGTAAGATTACACGATTGTCATAACTGCAATACTCTCGAATCTAACTTCAATTTGATTACTGACGAACTTTAAAAAGTTATAGATGAGTATATCAAACTCACTCAAGATAAGAAAAGTTTTGAAGCTCAATTTAATTGAAAATTCAAAGAGGAACGACGAAACTGGCAAATAGAAATTGAAATATGTCAAATTGAAATTGACCTACTTTATGAAGAGCTTGATGTTACAAAAATAAAATTAAACAATTTTAAGGCATCCCCATGCCACAGTTTCATAAGATCAAACTCTTTTAAAAGTATTTCAATTCCTCATCAGGATTATTTAAATTAGCTAATAATTATTTCTCTTATTGAGGGCCCGTTTGTTTCATATGTGGACAAAAAGGGCATGAATCCTACAGTTGCAGGAATAAGCCTAAAAGTGTGTGGGTTTAGAAGCCCAAAGGAAGTACATCTAACCCGCAAAGACCCAAGACTGCTTGGGTACCTAAGTAGAATTAATCCTCTTATTTTGCAGAAACATGTCCACAAATTCTATCAAAGTGAGGGATTAATAGTGGATGTTCTAGAAGTATAGCTGGAAAGAAAAGGCCTCATATGTTTGTATAGAATGTAGATGAAAAACTGTCAGATTTAGTGACAATGACGTAGGCAATGTAACCGGAGTTGACTATTCCCCCTTCGGAGTCGACACTCCAAATAGAAATAAAGGCAGTGGGCACTGACGTCAAAAAAGGGGGGAAGAGAAATTTCCTGATGAGGTCAAAATTTAATACGAATTGTTCCTGTCTGTTGATACTTTCAAATGTTTTAAGATGCCTCTATTCATACGAGATTTTTTTAAAAAAAAAATATTATGATGATTCTATCATCTTGAACATTATTCCTTATAATTCTAATATTTTTTGTGAGAATTTATTCCATTCTGATGAAAGCCTCGTCCCATGAATAATATCCCAAACTCATGGCTTAGCCTGAAACAAACTTTAGTTGACTCTTCAACAATCGAAATAGTATACACAACTCTTGGAAGCTGTTGTATTAAATTCTCTGACTTCCTTGTCAACTACCTTAGTTTAATATGTCTCTTGAGGTTATGTGGTAATGTTGTGCTGATAGCCTATTTAAATTGTTCTGTGTATTTAAATTGTTATGTTATCTTTGCGCTCTTTATTTTCCATGATGTTGAAGAAAATTGGATCTTATCAAAAATCTTGATTTCTCAAAAAAAGATTTAGTGTCAATATTTTGTGAGTCGTATTTTTGGACACAAATCATTTTACTTAGTCCAACTTTATTCTTACTGGAAAGAAGATCTTCAAAAAGATTTTGCATTAATGACTTAAAAGTAATACTTTTGGCCACATCTTTTTTACCATAAGTAAAATTCTCTTTTAAAAAGGTTGTCATCATTATTTCACCGTTCCTTACGCCTCCTCTATCGCCCCTCACTCTTCCCCACGCTACATCATTTCACTTCCATCTATTTTCTTTCACTTCACACCTCTTCACTTCTCCATTCCTATCCCCTCAAAATAGTCACCTTCCCAGGTTCTCTTAACCGGTTTCTCTTCTCTCTCTCCTCTTTTAAATCTCTACTTTTCTCTCTCTTATAACAAGAACCCGCTTCATGGCTAATGTTTATAGAATTTTCTCTGATAGTCTCGTTCTTTTTTAGAATTATTTGATGAGTCCTCGTCTTAGCCCATCCTCCTTAAGAGACGATGATCTCCTTCCACCCTCGTCTCCTCCAAAAAATCTCATTCTAATCCCTTTATCCCCCTCCCTCCAGAAGAGATGCACCTATTCTTGATAAAATCTCACTGAGAGAAATTTCTTTCCTACAAAAATCTCTCCATCGTTCCCGGTCGATTCGTCAATCCTAATGTTCTAAAAGGTGTATCTTGCAAATTCAATCACTTCTTCAAATTTCAAGACCTGTCCTTACTTTTTAGCCTCTGTGGACTTCTAGTTTATGAAAACCCTATCCTCATATCTTACGCCAATCTCCAACTTTTCCCTGATAGTGGGGAATTTGAGACTCTTGTGCTAGACACAAGAATTGTATTGAATAGCTTTCTATTTGAAAATATTTTTGACACCAAGTTCCCCGTGTGGTACCCTTCATGAATAATAACTGGCTCGAGGATTTTTAAGTGGGCTTCAAGAAAGCAAAGAAGCTTTTATCTGATTTTAAATCTTCGTTAACCAAATTTTGTCCTTTGTTTTTCTATTTCAAATATTGCATTATGTCCCATATTGTTGCCACCACTCTGATTCCCAGAAAGGGATCTCTAAGCAACATTACTTATCATGATGTCTTTATGTTTTACTATTTAGTAAAGAAGATCAAAATAAATTAGGCAACTTGGATATGGGAATACATGCCTAAGAGCGCAAGAGAAGCCAATGTTTCATCACCCGGATCCATTTGTTCTACTTTATGATCTCTCTACTTACTCCTGTAGAAGTTGCTTCAACTTATGATTCTAGAACTTTTAAAAGCATGAGATATGTCCTGGTAGAAGATGAATGGTGAAGGAAGGAGTCTGCCCATGCGAAGGCTAAGCCTCCGAAGGTAAGTAAGTCTTCTTTTAACCCCTCTGTCTCTTTGATGAAGGAACTTAAAGAATTTAAGCAGCGGTTCAAGGCTATCAAGGAAGGTATCATACAAATCCAAGAGTGTACTACCAAGATCTTGGAACTTGGGAAAATTACAAGCTCCGACATAAGTGTGGTCAGGCTAGGGCTTGATGGGCTCAAACAAGAAGGAGTCAAGTTGTTTTCTCGAGTGCTTTCTCGCATGGACTCATTGAATCCCAAGTCTCTTCCTCAAATGATGATCTAGATATTTGTGTTCAAAATTCCTACTCTTTCTTTGTTAAGAACGTTGAAAAATCTTATGGGAAGTTCTATCAAAGCATGCATAACACTCTCACCTACTTTCTGGCGAATGGTGAATTATGAACTTTTCTTTCAAAAAGAGGTTTTGTCCCTTATTTTTTGGTTGTAAAGATAAATTTTACTATCTAAGAATTTCCTTTGCTATTCTTAGTTATGACTATCCATGGTTATCTATTACCTCTATCTATATGGATTGTGTGATGCTCTCTGTGTGTGCATTATTTTCTTTCTATTACTAGCTATTCTTTTTTATTATGCTAAAAGGGATAGAAAGACAGGAAGAAGTCGACTGTCAACTTACAAAGGTGACTGATAATTCAACAATCTTAATCAATAAAGATGGCTCACTAGTCAGGGGGAGCAAACTCGACTAACACTTACAAAGTTAGAGAGAGCAAGCTGACTGATAGAGAAGTCAACTGTTATTTACTCATCTTTGTCATTATCAAAAATGGGGAGATTGTTAGCCTCCAAAGTCCATATTTTAATAATTACAAACTAACAAGTAAATCCTTACAGGATATTGAAGACCACTGATAAAGGAAGCTGGCTCAAGAAATGGAAGTACATCCAATCAACAGAAGATCACGACACTCAAACTTGCATGGCAAGAGAATTAATCAAATATCTTAAAAATGGAAGGAGAACCACCATCCCAGAAACACGAAAGATTAGATCAATCAGGAAATCAATCAGGATCTAAATAAAAAAGGGAAGAACACAACCGTCACATGGACATCAAGACTAAAAGGAAAAATAGATCACAGACATATCTGATATGGGCATGATCCAAAGCCGCATATGGATATATATGATATGGACATATCAAATGACTACATTCCTCAATCAAGGAATCAATTTAAAATCCTTTATTGAGAAGAAATCTCTTGATTTTCCTTATAAAGAGTCCCAACCAAAGACTATAAAATAAGAAGACCGAAGACAGACACTACTCAAGCAACTTCAAGGAGAAAATTAAAAGTGTCTCATTCTTAGTCTTACAAAGCTCTGTAACTTTAGTTTACAATTATTATATAAAGAGTAGGATCGAGTCAACTTTGTAATATCAACCGAAGTTGTGTCACAAGATTTGAAGAGCAAAATAAGTTTTCAGAACTAGTTTCCTATCATTGTACTCGAGCCAAACTTTCAACGATCTAAGAAAACTTTGAAACTTAAGGGGACTGGACGTAGGCACTACATTGGTGTGCCAAACCAGGATAAATCTTTGTGTTGTTACTTTATTTCTTGCTACTTTCTTGCTTAACTATTTTGAATTTAATCTGTTTGTAAAGTGTTATGATTTGCAGACGAGTCGACTGTGAAGTGTCAGTAGTCGACTCACTGAAGAAAAATTTCAATTCACCCCCCCCCCCTTGAATTCCACTTTTTTCTTTGCAGTTTTTTTCTTGTATTATTTTTTTTTTTATTTTATTTAAATTTTCTCTTTTTTTCTTTTTTCTCCTCTTTTTTTTTCTTTTTTTAATTGTATTTTTATTTTTTCCTTTTTTTTTTGTTAATGTTTTTGTATTTTGTATTTTATATTTTATATATTTTTAATATTGTATATTTGTTTATATCATACTACATATTTTACATAATAACGTGAATATATATAATTTATCATTTGTATTTATATACAAACAAGTATATGAATTAATTGTATTTTCTTGAGTCTAAAATATATAAAAATGCAACGTGTCATTCAATGCAAATGTATCCTTAGTATTTGTATGTCAAATTATTTGTTTGTATATAAATAAGTATCATTTGTATGCTTGTCGTTCAAGTTGTATAAACATGTATCATTTGATACAAATCTAACATTTATATTTGTATAATTTAATATTTATATTTGGATAATTATCATTTGTATTTTTATTGTTCAATTTGATACAGTATAATACAATTCGTATCAATGAATGTAAATACAAGTGTGTCACGATCCAATTCCTCATGGCACCTACTATAACCCACCAATAGGTAAGCCAATTCATAATATGGAACAGCTAGTAATGGACTATCAAGAGAAAGGAAAGAAACAACGAAAAATAATCAAATAAACAGACTAATATAGAGTACAACCCCAAGACTTGGTAAGGACAGTCCAAGAGCTTCTAATACAATCAGAGTACAAAGAAAAACTTAGAATAAATATACATGTACAAATTATCTCCAAAACATAAAATAGAGATAAGTCTAATCAATACGAGGGAGAGCAAAAATACTTCAAACACCAGGAGCTCACCCCAAATCTAGGATCTATAACTGCTCTTCACAATGAACACGTCAATGATGAGAACTCATACTATAATCCGCAGGCTGCAGAAGGGTAGTATGAGTACCAAACACAGGAATATAAACTACAACAACTATCCAAGAAAACTAAACATAATAATGCTAATGGATCAATAAGTATAAACTATCCTATTCTACCAATATTAAGGGACTAAAGTGCTATACCATATAACCCCAGCCAATATACAAAACAAAGATTGAAAGAAAGAGAAATAGGAATATAAAAGGTCAAAGGATACATATACGATATGAATAGACAAAGAAAGAGAGGGATGTATGATAATACCATATCTCTCTCTCTCTCTATATATATATATATATATATGTGTGTGTGTTATAGACACACGCACACACAGAAAACTAACTCAAAGGTAATAACCTAAGGGAGCTAACCTAATATCTCAAGGAATCCTGACCAAGTAGGGTATCTAACCATAATGCATACCTGTGAGATAAACCATCAATAAAGAAACTTACCATAATAGAGAAGAGAAAACAAAAATATACCGCCTATATCAGGTAGCAGTCCATAACCATCCTGGCACAAACTAACCATGAAAACCAACAATAAATTAATCGATTAGTTCAGATAAATAATAACCTAATCGGCCCTCCATACGCTTGAAAATTTCAAGCAAGTACTCAACAAACAACAATCCTAGCTTATACCTATACAACCCCATATAAGTCCGATAAATATAAACACCAAACAATCATACTGGTGATAGAAAATGTATGTCAAAGAATGAGTGCACACAAACTAATAGCAACCAATATCCTATACGAGTGCTAAAAGTATCAAGTGTATACACTTCCTCCATCTCAATAGCTTGCAAATTTAGAACTTATGATGACCATCCTTCTCCGGCACTGTGGCTCATGGTGAAGGATCCCGTAGAGGACCTGAAATATTTGTACAAACTTTCTGATCCCAAACCAGGACTTCCAATAATCATCATAATCAATCTACTCCGTCCAATATCAACTATATGTATAGTATAATAAATGCACAGACTCAAATCATGACTAAAAGAGGGTAAATCTGTAAAATCATTATTCAAGATTAAGTTGGTACTAAATCAGCATAATAGCATAGAAAGGGTCAGAATCTCTCTTGATTGAGTAAATAGTAGCGGTAAAAGAGTGGAATAGTAATGGACCGAAATCAATCTCGAGCTAGTTTCAATATATCACATTTAGCTTCAAAGCTCCTAGTTCATTAATTAAGGTGGTATGATTTTTGTTGTAAAAGAATCAATTTTAAAAGTGAAAAGTAGGAATAAATTTCTATTTGAAAAACAGTAGTAAAATCAATGATTTGGTTGGAACCATACCACTAAGTGAGCATGAATTCTCCTAAAAGAATGGATGTCATTACCAATATTAAAATAATACAACTATAAGCGTCTGTAAACCACAACCACATCCTCACAAGGGATAGAATATGATGCTCAACTGGTATCGCAATCATGGCCTCATGCCTATAATATATAATTCAATATAATATTAACACTCTAATCCGGAGACTAAGGTAAACAAGGGAATAAAGCTACCACAAGGGTTTAATCAAAAAATATCGCTCCAAATACTAAATAATATGCCAAGTCTTATCCTAAAGGGTTCCTTATGCAATTTTATGAGTTAATTAAGTCCACAGCGTGCTCGTCCTTGCTCCACGATCTTGAAATAACGTTGTAAGATCAAAATAACAAGCTGCATGTTAATAGAAGTAAAATGATATCCATATTGTTATATAAAACTCCAGATCCAATATCGGGTCAATAATGGACCCGTAGGGACCTCTAATAGAATTCAAAATTAAATCTGTCACGAGATCCCTCAAAGGACAAGAAATGTGTGCTCAAAATTTTAGCACAAATGTAGTCTCAAATAGGGCTAAATCATCCCCAAAGGTTAAGAAAAATAACAGAGAAAATCCAGAGTTTACGAAAAATATAGGGTGGAAACTTACAAAGAAATTAGCGAAGAATGATCATCTCCACATCCTCTACTCACCCCCAACTCCAACTTATGATTTTTCGAGAGTTCTTGAACTCTTGGGACAATTAATGGCGGAAAAACCCCTAAAATGGACTTAGGATTAAGCAACAGAGAAATATAAAAAGGTTGACAGGGGTCCTTCGCGAACACATCACCCCAATAGCGATGCAGATCCAGGCTGGAAAGACCCTTCGTAAATATGGTCGATCGACCGTGAACGCAAAGAGTAAAGTTGAGCCAACGGAGCTAGCTTATACTTTGCGAACACGATGGATGGCTTGAGAATGCAGAGGCTAACATCCTTGACCTTCGCGAACGTAGCCATAGCCTCGCGAATGCAAAGGCCAAATCTTGGCTACACCAAATGTTATATATCAGTAATTTCACCAAATCCTAACGAACTTTGACTAGGAGTTTGGGATTAGTTTGGAACCCCGTGCACACAAATGAACTATGCTACCATATTAAATTTGACATTTCAGACTCAACAGTGTTTTATCCGTTTTTTGAATTTTGCTTTAAAGAAAATGGTTTCAACCTTTTAAACTATTTCGAAAATTCAAGAAAATTTCAAAATAATTTTTAAAAGAATTTAGAGAGTCGCCACTTGATATTTTAAAAAAAAATATCAAGAAAAATTTAAAGAAATTTCAAAGATTCAAAAACAGAAATAAATCATTGAATTTAGAGAAACTGAGTAGGGGGTCAATTAACGCCCTAAGAAGGTTTTTACCAAAGGGTTATACAACTAAAATTACTTATTTACGCAAAAGTCACCCTCACTCTGACTGTTAACCTTGTGACTTCATGTCACCAACTTTTGGACCATCTCACTACCGATAAGTGGGCACTTAGGAGCGTCTGTTTTAAAATGGTTCACCAAAAGATCATCTTTGACTAACTTACGAAGGGTGGATAATTTTGCAAAAAAAAAAGGTTGCTTTTATAAAATTATTTATTTACATATTTAAAATTGAAATTTGTTTATTGAAGCGAGAAGTAGTCTACTTGAGATGGAAAAAGCTATGGCGTGTTTCACTTAATCCAATATTAATTTTGAGGAAAATTACGAAATATTCCGCCTAATTTATGATTAATTTTTTAGAAATGCTGCAAAACATCCTACTTGAGAAAATCTTTTTTTTTTCTAATTCATAATTAATCGCGATAAGTTAGGATTTAAAAAATCGAGGAATATTCTAATTGAGAAAATTCTACTTATTTCATAATTATTTCTAAGGAAAAAATTATGAAATATTGTTTCTACTTGAATTAAGGATAAACCTATTTAATCTAGGTGGTACATTTGGATTTAAGTAAACTCGTGTTTTTATGGAGAAAAGGAATTATATAATCACTTATTATTATTATTATAATCATAAAAATGGTCAATTTTGTTATAAATAACTTCTAGAAAACATGTTAAGAGTGTATCAAATTAAAAGTATCTTATCAATTATGAAAAAATTGAAATTTACAAAAAAAATAAAAAAATAATATAATTTTCTTGAGTTTGAAGAAATTTACTTTGATTCAAATTGACTATTAGCTACATGAACAAAACAAATGTCGTTTTTGGACTAGATTGCGCATTTTTTAAAGACTTGTTTAAGAGAAAGCCAACGGGACCAATTTAATCCATTTTTAGGCAGGATAAATTAGTGAATAAAATGGTGAATCAAAACATAAAATCAAGATAAAATGGACTGACCAAATCTTAGGGGATCACTGGGTTAATTAGTTGAAATTAAGGTTAATATAAATACACGAGAATAGAGTATAAATTATAAGGGAATGAAAGATAAAGAGTTGGAGTTGGGATCCTCTTTGTGCCCATCAACAAACTTCCCAGACATTGGGCTGCCCAATCTATGGACTTTAAGTCCACTTTAACAATTGGTATATCAGTTGTATATTATAGTAGTATTCCTCCCATTTTTATGTATATCCAGTGTATATATGACCGTATTTCAGTCATATACAAACAAATTTAGTCCTCCACCTATATAGTAAGCTCCCTTTTCTCATATTCACCGTATATCCAGTGTATATATGACCGTATTTCAGTCATATACAAACAAATTTAGTCCTCCACATATATAGTCAGCTCCCTTTTCTCATATTCACCGTATATCACCTATACAACAGCCTCCCTGAGGTGTATACCGCTATATACACAGTACAAAAGTAGTCTTCTTGGGACTTGGACTCAAGTTTTCAAGTCGATGTTGGGTTGGACCAAATGAGGATACAAGGAAAGAGTCCAAGAGGACTCAAACGAGTTCCTACATAAGAGATAAAAAGATAAGAATTAGTATCCATACGACTATGCAATAAGGATAAGAATTAACCGAACGAAAGAAACAACAAAGCTATAGCACTTTTGTTCCCCTTGAGACACAAATCATATTACATAATACGACTCAAATTATGACTTTCTTTTCATGTTTATTTGATATACTTTACATCAAAGAAATACACGTTAGCATATTTAATTAATAAATTGGGTAAAGGTGTCTCATAATTAGGTGATAAAAGACTAAAACAAGATATATGTTGATATAACTTGGTGTACGAGTAAGTTCTTATAAATGATTTAACATAGGCAATTTATCATTTTCAAAGAATAAGTCTTGGTTTCAAACCACATCCATACAGTTAAACCTACTAACTTGTACTTAAATCATAGCTTCATCCTTCTAATATTCGACACTATAGGTCAAGTTAATCCCGGAGGAATCCTAAACCAAAGAGATTCAACACACAGGAGTAGTATATCCACATGAACATCAAGTCAGACTTTCCAAACATTAGCAAAATTCGAGTCCTTAGTATTAATTTTACTCGAGAAGAAAAAAAATTGAACACACACAACAACAAACAAAAGAAGGAAAATTTGAACATGAATTCATCACAACAGCATACATATATTTTCATATAATAAATAGTCCACCAGTGAATCTAGATTAAGAAATTTGCAAAAGAAACTTTCAGAATTTTCATCTACAATGTAAGAATTAAAAAAATAAAAAAAGATGAACTTGTTCATAGTCAACAAACACTGTTGAGTCAGCAAACCATACATTAACACAAAACATCATACCAAAGTCCTTCAATCTTAACATTTCTCAACATGAAACACTACAATTTAAACTTGGATAAACTACTAAACGCACATACTTCAGACAGGACTAGTTCCAAACTCGCCTATACAACATGGTTTCATATTAAAATCATTAAAACAGGAAAAGAAAAAAAAGAAAAGGGCGAGTCTTTACCTTTTTATGGGCAAGAACTGGGACTTCGAAACTCTTGGGGACCACTCCCACCGTAATTTCAAGTCTTTATTAGAATTTTAACGGTTTGGGATGGACTTTGAGAGTGCTCGGAAAACTTCTCGATTACGTAGGGTTAGAGGTGCGCACCTCCAAAACCCTCATGTTTGACCCTGAGAATTCCCCCTCCTCTTTCCTATCCCTCACTATCTATTTATAGGGAATGCTAGGGTTTTTGAACTTGTAATTGTTGACTTTAAATTCAAATTTTAAAATTGATTTCTTGGACAATTTCAGGTCCACAGTAAGACAAGGGGCAATTAAAGGTCCTGTGTCCTTGGATTTGAGAAAAAAAAGGCATTGCTCTAAAGAAGAACATTAATTTATTGCCTGAAAAGGTGAATCAAGACTGAATATGGTGAAAGCTTCTAATTTTTAGCCATAGATGGCTGTATGGGGAGGATAAATTGGTAAATTGAGGGAAACGTCTAGGGATTTTACCATTGAAGTTGCTATTGAAATCGTTGGTTTTTGTTGTTACTGCCCGTTGTTGTTGAACATTGTTGATTTTGTTAACAACTATTGTGCGGGGTTGTATGTGTGTGTTTGGTAGCTGTACATTATGTTTGTTGTTGAGTCATTGTTACAACGTACGTTTGTTGAAGGATTATTGTACGTTGGTGTAATTGTTATTGTACACTGTCTATACGTTGTTTGGTTGTCGGTTTTGGGAGTGTATATTGTTGAGGTATATTGTACGTTATTTGTTAAATGGGAAAGGGGAAAGGAAAGTGGGTCGGGTAGGGTGGCTTGGGTCGACAGCTTGGGCCTGTTGGAATGGGCTGGGCAGTTTAGGGAGCAATTGGGGTTTGATTTTGGTGTTATTGTTATTAGGCTGGTCTTATGGCCCAAATTTAAAAATGAAAAAGAGGTAGAAACTAGGTCATTTATAAAATGGCCAAATTAGACTAAAATTTTAGTCAACTTTATTTAATATTAACCAAATTGGATATCAATTGACCAATTGCATTGTAATTGTGGTCAATTTTATTTCAATTATGGTCAAATTTAATAAATCGACTAAATTGAATCAAGACTTGAAACAAATTAACGATCAATTCAATCTCGAGTTTCTTAGTTTAATAAAATCAAACATATATTTATACAAATAAAATATTTTTTAGAATAAATTATAACTAAATTGAGATTTAAACCATTTGAATTAATTTTTAAGATAAACCACGATTAAAATCTGGTATTCTGTAAAATAAGTAGCAAAATTATGTAATTTCGTATAACTGAATACGAAATTGTATAATCACTATTTAAAATGGCAAGATTACCTAGATAAATATTTTGAAAAGTTTTTATTTCGATAAAATAAATGTTATAATTTTATTAATACTGAAGAAACTTCAAAATAAATTCCATCGGGGAGTGAAAAATTAGGTGTCAACAATTGTCCCTCCCTTTGGGTAGGGTGGATGCAAGTAACTCTGGAAAAAGGGAGTTTGACATTCCTAACTTTTGTCCGACCACAAATTCATTTATGAAAGAGGTTGGTTTTTGCACAAGTTTTATGAAGTTGTGACCGGACCCTGGTAAAAGCATTTCTACATATCTCAGATTACATGAGAACTTAGGTCATTTGTAGTTCATAACACTTGATATTAAGCATGATTTTCAAAGCATTCACAAACTATCCCTATTTTTAAATTTTAGTGAAACCAGAATGTTGGAGAATAAGCGGATTGGGGGGAGGTTGGAACTCAGTTGAGTTTTTCACATGGAACTCAACCTACATATCCTTGAGACTCAGAAAATTAGACTGCCTGCATTTTGACTCGATCAATGAAAAAGGTAGTCCTAATGATAAGACGACCTTTCTCTTAGGATGGGCTACGAATAGTAGAGCTAGGGACTAGAGGCTCGTTATTAGCTCAATTAAAAAATATGGGGCCCTCGCACATGTAGTTATGAGCTACATGGACATAATTCCTAAAGCTCTAGGTGTATGTCGCCCAGATTTGAAGGAAAAGGAAACTTACTTTCGGCGTGAGTTTAGAAATACCCCAAAAATGAAACTGAAACCAAGATCCCAAAACACCCACATGCCTTCTGATAGGGATGTGGTTTGATGGTGGTGAAAGTCGTATTATAGCTTGCGTCCAAAGAGTTTGATATTCCTCTTCGGATTATGTCCTAGTTTGCTGCTAAGAAAAAGTTCCACATTGTGTTGCGTCCTTTTTGGAGTCGTCCGGACCTGCGGTTGTGGTTTGAGATTTTCATCTTTTTTTGGATGCTCTCCAGCATCTCTAATAAAACTATTAGTGATAAACATAATTCACTAAAGAATTATAGCCTTTTGCCATATCTCCGCGCGAGTTGCTACCTGGAAAAAACGACATCCTCTCATGTACTTATTTAGAGGGCGATAATTCTCATAATAGCATACACAACTACCCTTTTGGTCATTGGATAAAATAGATTTTTTTACGGTTGAAAATTTCTTCAAAGCGGGGTGGCCCTCTTGGGTACCGACGACACTCTGTATAAAGCGGTTCTTAAAACCACATAGTCCTATGCTGATGTGGCAACCCTTTTGGTCACCTATAATACTTGTCGTATGTGGAATGATAACCCCTTTGGCTATCGATAATTGTCCTTTGTATGTGACCTCAGGTAGGTCATGTGCATCTTTCGTATCGATACGACCTACAGATTTTCCTTGAATTATCAATCTTTTGGATAATCTTGTGCATTATTTGATGTTGGATATGAGGCAACTTATAGATATCCTTTAATTTGTTAGCTTTTGAGTAATCCTGCACATTATTTGACCTTGGATAAGAGATGACTTATAGATATCTCTCTAATCGCTAGCTCTCAGGTATTCTTGCTCATTATCCGACCTTGGATATAATATGACTTATAGATATCTCCTAAATTGGTAGTCTCTGGGTAATCCTATGCATAATCGATCTTACGTATGATACAGCTTATAGAGAACCCTTTGACCTATCAATTTTGATAATCTTGCATATTTTCTAGTAAGGATTTAGTTGTGACTTATGGACAAACATCAAAACTGTCAATCTTTAGGTAACCTTGCACACTATCCGATTAGGATGTTGTTGCGTCTTACGGATTACCCATATTCTATTAACTTATAGGTAATCTCACACACTGTCTTATTTCAAATAATATGATTTATAGATAATCCTTGGATTGTCAATTCCTAAAAAACTCTAGTACGTTGTATGTTTTCGGATAGCGACGTATAGACATCCTTCGGGCTATATGTTTCATATGGTCCAATAGTGAATTCCATTAAATCTTTGACGATTGATGCACTTGAAGCTGATGAATATCTCTCAACTCTATACTATTTTTCCTTTGCGTTATTTGATCAGTTATGAGTACTTCAAAATATTTTTTAATGCCAGACTCTTTTGTCTCGCATGATTACAGGATATATCTGTAAATGCTTCAGAATATCCTTCAACAATAGACTCTTTCATCTTTGTGTGGTTAACAGATATATAAGACTTTGAATCAATCATGGGCATCATATGCAATATAGAGATCCCCTTGGATTGTCGTCTCTCTAAAACTAGTTGGAGAAGGCGATATAGTTTCCAGGACATGACCCTTACGGCATAGTTTTCTTTGTATGGCACTTTAGGCATAGCCCTCATGGTATGGCCCTCTCGGCATAACTTTTTTGGCATGGCCCTCTCAGTATGGCCCTCTCGAGAAGGCCCTCTCGATATGATATGATGAAGTATAAAGATGAGGAGGAATGCAAATAACCGTGCAGCAATTGTAGAAAACATCACCTTGACCATTCCACTAGCATGTTGGACCTTATGTATGTACCATTTCAAATATCCATCCTTGATTTGCTGGGATGTGAGTACTTCATCATTTTGCTTTCCACGTTTGATAATACCTGCAACCACATAAAGCCTGTTAATTTTGGGAAACTCAGTTATTTTCTGCTTCTGACCATCCTGGCTCTTCTATATCAGCCTTGGGATGTTTGGCTTTCTTGTATTTCTTTAAACCAAAGGAATATGGTAGATAATCAGCGCTTTTGTTGGTTTTTATTTGCTTCAGGGTAACCTGCATCCACAGAAAAATTGTTAGTTTTTGGTAAAATTAATCCGTGTTGACTTCCCGGTCTTCAGCCCCTATTATCGCCATCAATGGGTTCTCATCTTCTTCATGTGTTTTTCATCTTTTAACTCCTGCTTCGACTCTCCGGATTGGTGGGTGCAAAGCAAAATCAAAGCATAAATTAATTTAATGTACGTTTACAAATAATTGAATTTTTTAAAATATTTTTATAAGATTGGGAGGAGTCTTTGTCAAATAAATCATGTCATATACGAGCTTTAATGTACATTCTTGGCTTGAGGAGTTGAGCCTTTGTAGCAGAAGGTCCATGAAGTCGACTCTACTTTTTCAGCATCGAAATCATTGTTGTAATCTTTGAGTTCTTTGGTGCAGTATGGTGGAAATTTTAAGGTCTGCCTCAAAATTTCTGCCCTAGTTACTGATATCTCTCTCAAAATTTAATTTGTCTTGCAAGAGGATGATTTTTTTCTTTTGAATTTTTTTTTTTTAGATTCCTTCTCAAAAAATTCTGCCGCAGTTTCCATTTCTTGGGGTGATATGACCGAGCCGTTGTGGCACCTACGTATCCCTTTAAATAGGAATCAGGTCAAACATAGTTCCCACAATGCAAAAGAAAATAAGAATATAGTTAAAGGGGTGACCGAAGTCGACAAAGGCAGCCTACGTATCCCATCCTTTGGAATTTAGGTCATCACATAGGTCAAGATAATATAAATAAAGTTTCCTAATGGGTTGATCGAAGCCAACATAGGCCGCCTACGTATCCTCTTTTTAGGAATTCAGGCCAATTGTAGTTTGTACATAAAAGGAGAGAGGATTTTAAAGCTACTACAAAAATGGTTACAGATGAGAAAGAAATTACAAGGAAATGAGAACAAAGAAACCCCACATCAGACATAGTATCTCCTTACTGTATCAAAATTGATTGGCTTGGTCCACCTTTGGCCATCCATTTCATACAGAATCAAAGCTTCTCCAGATAGCACTTTTCAGACTACATACGACCCTTGCCAATTTGGAGCGAACTTTTTCTTATACTCCTCTTGGTGAGGTAAAATACGTTTGAGCACCAATTATCCAATTTCAAATGTGTGACCTCTTACTCTTTTGTTGAAAGCACGAATCTTTCGTTGTTGATATAATTGACCATGTCATACAATGCTCATCCTCTTTTGATCAATCATCATAAGTTGTTCATGACAGGAATGGACCCATTCTTCATTGCTCAATCCTACTTTGCAGATGGTTCTTAAAGATAGTATTTTAACTTCAGCGGGTATTACTGCTCCGGACCCATGGACTAACGCATAAGGAGTTTCCCCAGTCAAAGTTCTGACTATCATGCGATATCCCAAAAAGGCATAAGGTAGCATGTCAGGCCACGATCGATAACTATCAACCATCTTTCTTAAGATCTTCTAAATATTCTTGTTGGCAGCTTCTACCGCTCCATTCATTTGAGGGCGATATGCGGTTAAATTTCGATGAGTGATCTTGAACTGTTCACATATCTCTTTTATCAGATGACTATTCAAGTTTGCTCCATTGTCCGTAATGATTGACTCGGGTATCCCGAATTGGCAAATCAAGTTGTTCTTGACAAAATCTACTACCACTTTCTTGGTTACTTCCTTGTATAAGGTAGCTTCCACCCACTTGGTAAAGTAATCAATAGCAACTAAAATGAATCGGTGTCCATTAGAAGTTGGTGGCTCGATTGGGTCAATGATATCTATGCCCCAAGCTACAAATAGTCAAGCCAAGCTCATAACATTAAGTTCGTGTGGAGGCACCCAAATTAGATCCTCATGTATCTGGCACTTGTGGCATTTTTGCACGAACTTGCTATAGTCACTTTCCATAGTCATCAAAAAATGGCCGACTCTCGAGATCTTCTTGGCCAGAGTGAATCCATTCATATAAGGTCCACATGTACCGGTGTGAATTTCTTCAAGTAATTTTGTAACTTCAATGGAATCTACACATCGCATAAAACCCCAAATCAGGGTTCCTCTTGTAAAGGACTTCCCCGTTCAAAAAGAAATTATTAGCGATCCGACGGATCATTTTCTTATGATTGACGGTTGAGTTTTTAGGGTATGCTATGGCTTATAAATACCTCTTGTTGTGAAAGTACCATGGCTTTTTGTATGGTTCTGCCTCAACTTGTGCGCAATATGAAGGTTGTTCTTTCAAATTTATTTCCAATGGATCAATGTAACTTCGATCCGAATGTTGAATCATGGAGGATACAGTGTCCAAAGCATCGGCGAACTCATTTTGTATTCTTGGAACATGCTTGAATTTCACTTCCTTGAATCTTCTACATAACTCCTATACCAATTCTATGTAGGGTGTGATTTTAGTGTTATGTATAGCCTATTCATCTCGAACCTGGTGAACTAATAGATCAGAATCTCCAATGACTAATAGCTCCCGAATATTCATATCAATATCCAATCTAAGACTGAGAATACAAGCCTCGTATTCAGTCATATTATTGGTGCATGGAAAGTGCAGTTTGGTAGTAACCGAATAGTGTTGACCAGTTTCTGATATTAAGACTGCCCCAATTCCTGAACCCTTGAAATTAACCGTCCTATCGAAGAACAATCTCCAACCTGGATATATTTCGGCAATGTCTTCCCCTACGAACAATACCTCTTTATTTGGGAAATAAGTTCGGAGTGCTCCATCAACTGGATTCTCTGCTAGATAATCTGCTAAGGCCTACCTTTTTATTGCCTTTTGGGTCACGTATACAATGTCAAACTCACTCAATAGAATTTGCCATTTGTCCAATTTCCCTAATATGTACTTTAGGGGATCCATTCTGGAGATGAGATACATTGTATATAAATTCAGGTAATTCCTTAGCTTCTGGGCCACATAGGTCAATGCACAACACGTCCTTTCCTAAATTGTGTAATGAGCCTCATATAGAGTGAACTTCTTACTCAAGTAATAAATTGGTCTTTTCTTCTTTATGGTTTCATCATGTAGCCCTAAGACACATCCAAATGCATTGTCTAAGACTAATAAATACAACAACAGAGGACTTCCTTCTCTTGAGGGAACTAGCACTAGTGGGTTGGATAGATAATCCTTGATTCGGTTAAAAGATCATTGGAATTCCTCAGTCCATTTATTTGTTGCATCTTTCTTTAAAATCTTGAGGATTGATTCGCAGATAATCGTTGACTAGGCTCTATAAATTTGTTGATGTAATTCAAGCTCCCTAAGAAACTCATGACTTCCTTCTTCATCTTTGGGGGAGGAAGTTCTTGGATCGCCTTAATTTTTGAGGGGTCGAGCTCAATGTCCCTTCTACTAACTATGAAACCCAACAATTTTCCAATCGGTACCCCAAAGGTGCACTTTCCAGGATTCAACTTCAAATTTTATTTTTGCAACCGATCAAAAACTTTCCCAAATAGGCCAAGTGGTCTGTACTCTTGTGATATTTGATGATCACATCGTCCATGTACACTTTAATATCCTTATGGATTATATTATGAAATACGATTATCATGGCTCTCATATATGTAGCGCCAGCATTTTTGAGATCGAAGGGCATTACCCTATAATGATAAACACCTCAAGGTGTGATAAAGGCTATTTTCTCTGCATCTTTTTCATCCATAAGTATTTGACGGTACTCGATAAAGTAATCCATAAATAATTGTGTTTCATGTCTCGCACAGTTGTCAATGATAATGTGGATGATGGGCAATGAATGTCGACATAAATCCTGACCTTTCCATATTTCTTCGGTATTGGAAAAATATTGGTTAGCCATGTTGGATACTTTGTGACCTCAAACACGTTGGCTTGGATTTGCTTAGTGACTTTTTTCTTGATTTTCATACTTAGCTCTGGCTTAAATTTCAGAAACTTTTGCTTCGGGGATTAACCCCAGATCAATTGGCAACTTATGCGATATGATATTTGTACTCAATCCTGGCATGTCATCATAGGACCAAGCAAATATATCAATGTATTCTTTAAGCAACTTGACGAGTTCTCTTTTCTGTGCTTCTGCAAGGTGAACGCTGATTCTGGTTTCTTTGACTTTGCCATTATCAGCTAGATTAAATACCTCAGTTTAATCTAGTTCATTACATCAGGAAAACATGAAAGGAAAATAAAAACAGAAAGGACAAGACTAATGACTAAGTCCTAGATAGATGCAGGCATTCCCACTTTATTCTGCTTCTTCCATGTCTGGATCTTCTATAGGCGATATGGAGAAAATTTCAACTTGACCCTCTCCTTGTATTTGAAGGTGGGGCTTGTCCTACGCCTCTTTTCTCATAGATTTCGGTCGGATCTTCAAATTTACTCTCAAAATTTTCCTTTTCTTGTGTGATCAATTATTTGACTTTAGCAATTTCCTTTTCATGTTGATTGATCTTCCTAACCACTCTCTTGGTCTCTGTCTTTAGCATTTCCTCCACTTGGGATAACTCTACTATTCGTCTTTTTAGTTTAGTAGTTCCTGAATCCATGACCATTTTTTTTGAAAGAATAGGAATATGTTTGGAGAGAGTTAACGAAAATGGCTAAGGACTTTCCGAGAAACTTGGAGACCCAAAATATTTTGGGCGAACTTTGGATGGTAAGCGTATATTTTAGCCTAGAGGTTTTCTAAAACTTTGAAGAGTAGATCAATTTACCTCTGATTCAAACAATGCACATAAGCATATAAAATAGTTATACCACACAAAATAGTCATATCACACAATAGTAGGATAATAAGCGTGTCTTAATTAGATGGCCCTTTTGAGCCAAGGGTTGGTCTAGCGGATTTAAAGGAAATATATGTCTTTTAAAACCAATCCATAATCCCACAAAATTTCCACAAATATGTAAAAAGAGCGTAAAAGCCTAAAATGTTGCATGAAAAAGGGACACAATCTTTTGAGAAAGGAGAAATAACATGAGAAAAAAAATAAGGTCCGACGCAGAGGATCGAAAAGAAAAAACACTATTGTGTAGATGTTCCCGGCCTTTGCCCTCTTAGATTTATCCGTCTTTTGCCATATACGATATGTGTCTTGTCAATCAAACTTCAAGGCAGTCAGCGAGATTGGTAACCATTTTGAATCTTTTGTACGGGACCGACGGAGCCACTCCTACAAACAAAGTAAGTCTTCCCCTACCCCAAAGGATAATGTATTAGATTATTTAACATATACTCCTTCAACACATAAGTATGATTCATCTGTGATTGACTCGTGGTCAATAGACGTAGGGCAGGTTTTCTAATGGGCCCAATACTCCTCGAGTATTGGGTCATCCTAGGCTTATGCCTAAAATATGATTTTGGTTTCGCTCTATCCTGGATGTCTAGAGTGGGCTTTTGACCAGGTTTCCAAGAAGACAACTTGGGTTTGGAAATACGAACAGTCATCGGGCGTCTAACGTGTCAATAAACTATCATATTTTCAATATTTGATTTGGAATTGAACAATAGGCGCCAGGACATCCACGAAATCCCGAAAAGTTTATATATTTTGAAAGCGAGAATATGCCATGAAATGGAACAATTTAAAATTTTTGGAAATTTAAACACATAAGAAGAAAAATAGTTTAAATATTACAAACTGAATAGTTAGTCAAAGAAGTTAGTCCAAACATTTGGTTAGAACCTAGATGATTCCCTAGCGAGGTCATTATTTCTGTGTTATCCGTTTTTCAAAAAAAAAATTAAAGAAAATAGTTTCGACCTTTTAAACTACTTCAAAAATTTAAGAAAATTTAGAAATAATTTTTAAAATAATTTATGGAGTCGCTACTTGATTTTTTAAACAAATAAAAAAACAAGAAAAACTTAAAGAAATTTCAAAGATTCAAAAACATAAATAAATCTTAGAATTTAGAGAAACTGAGTAAGGGTTCAATTAACGCCCTAAGAAGGTTTTTACGACACTTAGGAGCGTCCGTTTTAAAATGATTTACCAAAAGATCATCTTTGACTAACTTACGAAAGGCGCCTAATTTTGCAAAACAAGGTTGCTTTTATGAAATTATTTAGTTGCATGCTTAAAATTGGCATTTGTTTATTCAAGCGAGAAGTAGTCTACTTGAGTTGGAAAAGATATGCCGTGTTTCACTTAATCCTATATTAAATTTGAGGAAAATTACAAAATATTCCGCCTAATTTATGATTAATTTTTGAGAAATACTGCAAAACATCCAACTAGAGAAAATCTTTTTTTTCTTAATTCATAATTAATCACGAGAAGTTAGGATTTAAAAAATCGAGGAATATTCTAATTGAGAAAATTCTACTTATTTCATAATTATTTCTAAGAAACAAATTATGAAATATTGTTTCTACTTGAATTAAGGAAAAACCTATTTAAACTAGGTGGTACACTTGGATTTAAGTAATCTCGTGTTTTTATGGAGAAAAGGAATTATGTATCACTTATTATTATTATTATCATAAAAATGGTCAATTTGTTATAAATAACTTTTGGAAAACATGTTAAGAGAGTATTGAATTAAAAGTATCTTATCAATTATGAAAAAAATAAAATTTACGAAAAAAAAGAAAAAATAATATAATTTTCTTGAGTTTGAAGAAGATTACTTTGATTCAAAAATACTATTAGCTACATGAACAAAACAAATGCCGTTCTTGGACTAGATTGCTCATTTTTTAAAGACTTGTTTAAGAAAAAGCAAACGGAGCCAATTTAATCCATTTTTAGGCAGGATAAATTAGTGAAGAAAATGGTGAATCAAAACATAAAATCAAGATAAAATGGAATGACCAAATCTTAGGGGATCACTAGGTTAATTAATTGAAGTTAAGGTTAATATAAATACACGAGAATAGAGTATAAATTATAAGGGAATGAAAGATAAAGAGTTGGAGTTGGGCTCCTCCTTGGGCCCATCAACAAACTTCCCAGACTTTGGGCTGCCAATCTATGGACTTTAAGTCCACTTTAACAATTGGTATATCAGCTGAATATCACAGTTGTATTCCTCTCATTTTTCTGTACATCCAGTGTATATATGACTGTATTTCAGTCATATACACAGAACTTTAGTCCTTCACCTGTATAGTCTGCTCCCTTTTCTCATATTCACCGTATATCACTGTATACTAGCCTCCCTGAAGTATATACCGTTGTATACACAGTGCAAAAATAGTCTTCTTCGAACTTGGACTCAAGTTTTCAACTCGATGTTAGGTTGGACCTAACGAGGATGAAAGGAAAGAGACCAAGAGGACTCAAACGAGTTCACGCATAAGAGATAAAAGGATAAGAATTAGTATCCATACAACTATGCAATAAGGATGAGAATTAACCGGATGAAAGAAATAACAAAGCTAATGCACTTTTTTTCCCCATGAGACACAAATCATAATATGTAATTACGACTCAAATTATGACTTTACGTTCACGTTTATTTAATATACTTTACATCAAAGAAATATATGTTAGCATATTTAATTAATAAATTGGGTAAAGGTGTCTCATAATTAGGTGATAAAAAACTAAAACAGGATATATGCTGATATAACTTGGTGTACAAGTAAGTTTTTATAAATGAGTTAACATAGGCAATTTATCATTTTCAAAGAATAAGTCTTGGTTTCAAACCACATCCATACAGTTAAACCTACTAACTTCTACTTAAATCATAGCTTCATCCTTCCGATACTTGACACTATAGGTCGAGTAAATCCCGGAGGAATCCTAAGACAAAGAGATTCAACACACACAGGAGTAGTATATCCACATGAACATCAAGTCAAACTTTCCAAACATTAGAAAAATTCGAGTCCTTAGTGTTAATTTCACTCGAGAAGAAAAAAAATTAAATATACACAACAACAAAAAAATAAGGAAAATTTGAACATGAATTCATTACAACAGCATACATATATTTTCATATAAGAAATAGTCCACCAATGAATCAGGAATAAGAAATTTGCAAAAGAAACTTTCAGAATTTTCATCTACAATGTAAAAATTTTAAAAATAAAATAAATAGATGTACTTGTTCATAGTCAACAAACACTGTTGAATCAACAAACCATACGTTAACACAAAACATCATACCAAAGTCCTTCAATCTTAACACTTCTCAACATGAAACACCATAATTTAAACTTGGAAAAACAATTAAACGCACATACTTCAGACAGGACTAGTTTCAAACTCACCTATACAGCATGCTTTTATGTGAAAATCATTAAAACAGGAAAAAGAAAATAAAGGAAAGGGCGAGTCCTTACCTTTTTGTGGGCAAGAACTAAGACTTAGGAACTCTTTGGGACAACTCCCAGCGCAATTTTAACTCTTTAATGGAATTCTGACGATTTAGGATGGACTTTGAGAGTGCTCAGAAAACTTCTCGATTATGTAGGGTTAGAGGTGCGCACCTCCAGAACCCTCAAGTTTTTCCCCAATAATTTCCTCTCTTCCTTCCTATCCCTCACTATCTATTCATAGAGGAAGCTAGGGTTTTTGAATTTAAAATTATGGACTCTAAATCTAAATTTTGAAATTGATTTCTTGGACAATATCAGGTCCACAGTAAGACAAGAGGGCAATTAAAGGTCTTGTGACCTTGGATTTGAGAAAAACAAAGAGAGAGACATTGCATTGAAGAAGTGCATTAATTTATTGCCTAAAAAGGTGAATCAAGACTTAATATGGTGAAAACTTCTGATTTTTAGCCATACATAGTTGTATGGGTAGGATAAATTGGTAAATGGAAAGAAACGTCTAGGGATTTTATTGTTGAAGTTGTTGTTGGAATCGTTGGTTTTTGTTGTTGATGCCCATTATTGTTGAACGTTGTTGATGTTGTTAACAGTTGTTGTGTGGGGTTGTACATATGTATTTGGTAGATGTATATTGTGTTAGCCATTGAGTCATTGTTACATTGTACATTTGTTGAAGGATTGTTGTACGTTGGTGTAATTGTTGTTGTCCACCATCGGTACGCTGTTTGGTTGTTGGTTCTGGCTGTGAATGTTGTTGAGTTATATTGTATGTTGTTTGTTAAAAGTTAAAGGGGAAAAGAAAAGTGGGTCGGGTAGGGTAGCTTGGGTCGACAGGTTGGGCCATTGGAATGGGATGGGGCAGTTTAGGGAGCAATTGGGGCCTGATTTTGGTGTTATTGTTATTGGGATGGTCTTGTGGCCCAAATTTAAAAATGGAAAAGGGGTAGAAACTTGGTCATTTATAAAATTGCCAAATTAGACTAAAATTTTAGTCAACTTTATTTAAATATCAACCAAATTGGATATCAATTGACCAATTACTTTGAAATTGTGGTTAATTTTATTCAATTATGGTCTAATTTAATAAATTGACTAAATTGAATCAAGTCTTGAAGCAAATTAACGACTGATTCAATCTTGAGTTTCTTAGTTTGATAAAATCAAACACATATTTCTCCAAATAAGTGATTTTTGAGAATAAATTATAAATAAATCGAGATTTAAACCGTTTGAATTGATTTTTAAAATAAGCCACGATTAAATTCCGGTATTCCATAAAATAAGTAGCAAATTATGTAATTTCGTATAACTGAATACGAAATTGTATAATCACCATTTAAAATGGCAAGATTACCTAGATAAATATTTTGAAAAGTTTTTATTCCAATAAAATAAATGTTATAATTTTATTAATATAGAAGAAACTTTAAAATAAATTTTGTTGGGTAGGGCAAAAATTAGGTGTCAACAAATAGAATCATCAAAACTCTAATTCGATCTATTTTTTATTAAATATGGGTCCTATACTTATAGTTCTATTTTTCATTAAATCCACTCAATCGCCCAAAATGAGTTTGGAAGCCTCGGGACCTGAACCAAGGGTATCCCTAGCCTAAAATCAATATTTCAAAGTTAATGACGTTGTCGAATTTCTCATCCAAGACCATTTACTAGTAATTTTGTTCAGAGAACAATTTCTTAACAATGAAATCTCCAAAATAGAAATATGAGCCTAAAATCCAAATGAATTGGCAGATAACTGAACCGATAGTTCTAGTAAGTCAAAAATTACCTATGTAGCCTCTATGAGAAGGCTCAAAATGTCAAAAATGTCTGAAAATTGAGAAATGACCTGGAGGATCATTAGAAAGTGTTCGTCAAAAGAAAAATAATAATTCTTTTTCAATTGTATAAAAATACATTGATACTATTGTAACAACCTAAAAATTTTGATGAAATATGTGGAATTTGTGATTTTGTGTGATTTGACTATTTTATCCTTCCCCATAGTTGCATTGTTGTATTTATGGAGTGTGTGGGTGTTTGGCATAATTTCCGATGTATTTTGGTACCATTTATGCGATATTGTAGTTTATGATGGCTTCGAGAGCCTTACTTTGAACTTATGTGGATATCTTTTGATCTGTGCGACGGATGGCTAGACAAACTATGTCGCAGCTTTGGAATATTGATTTTAGATTAGGTAGACCTTTGGTTCGGGTCCTGGTGCACCTGAGCTCATTTCGACCTATTGGTTAAAAAGTTAGAAAAATTAGAAATATGGGTTTGGGACCCGCATTTGGTCGAAATGACCTCAGATAAAAAATCTGACTTTGCCAATAGATTCAGAATATAGATTTTATGGTGGTAACATATTTGGTGTGATTTTACGGCTTTTAAATCTCATTTCAACCCTCGATTTAGAAAATAATAATTTTGGGTTACGGGGGTTAACTTTATGAAAACAATGTTTTTTCGAAAATCTGATATCGCTATTGAGTTTGGAGCATTGAATTTAGTGTAGTTACATAGTTCTCTTGCTTATATTAGACTCCAAACGAATCTCAGACACCCCATCGAAGTCCGTTTAGACTTAAAAATCCAGTGCACTAGGTTGATGGCGCAACCAAGAAATTTAAAAGGTAAATCGCAGTCCCCAAGTGCGATTTGGTACCAAGGTATAGTATAAATAGTCCTTTTTATCCATTTTTTGCTCATTCTTTCACCTTTCTCTTGAGAGTTAAACCCTAAAATTAACGTGAGGGCTAAAAGTGAAGCTTGTGGGTCCTTGAGAGCTAGATTAACATCTATTTCTTGATTCTCTTATAGATTTAAGGTAAGAAATCACTGCTTTTCTTAGTAATTCTTGATTAAATTCTCAAAAATCTTAAGGCTTGATTTTAAACCCCAATTTCACTCCTTTTTACTTGAATGACATTTTAATCTTATAATTACTAGTTTTTTTATCAAATTAACCTTCAAAATAACTTCAATTCTTGATTTTAACCCAGATTTTAAAGATTTTACTTGGTAAAGATTAAAAATGTTTTTTCTTTGATTGAACCTCATTTTTTACTCGATTTGACTTGGGTTTTTAGATGTTGATTCCTAAAAATATAGAGAACACATTTTTGAGTAAAGTTTTAATTTTTCCCTTCTTTTATGAAAACTCATTTCGAGGGTTCGTTTTGACCCCGAACCAAAAGTAGTCAATATGGATGTCGTTGGTTTTATTTTGACACTTAAATTCCATATTTGATATTTTTAGTAGAGTTTGGGACCGTTCGTGGGGAATAAGGTTTTGGAAGCAAAAGTCTTAGTTGTGGTATTTAAGCTTTTTAGATGGGTTATGGCTTAACTCTTTTAGATTGGGTTGTACAGTAAATGATGGTACAAAATGCATGTTAAGGGTGGAAACTAATCATGAAAAAATGGATATCTATGTGTTGTGCCCATGTGGGGGCCTATATGTGATGTAATTGTTGAATTTGAGATATTATGTTATGTGTATGACCGTGTGGGATCCTATATGATATTGATAGCCTTGAATAGATGTAATACCCCATACATTTCTAAGTCCATCTCAGCCCCTAGTACTTGTTTAAGATGCTTAGAACCTGAAAAATAAGCCTAAGTGTTGAGGGACTTAGTCACTTTTAACTCCCTTTAACTTTGAGGATTTTTTAGTTGACCTTCTGAGCTTCGAGATGATGGTTTTTGAGTTGATTCAAGTTCAGGGGTATAAGTAGCATGTCTTGAGAAAGTTTTGGATTTTTTGGATAAGGTTTGAACCACATTTAAATTTTCCAGGCAGCAGCTCACTGCGATTAGACCGCGTCGGGGTGAGTATAGTGGTGAAGAAACCACCGCGTCGTGGTGAAGGGCAAATCAGTAATGGTCATTTCTAGTGACTCATCCCGATTGCACTGCGTCGTGGTGAGTATATCGATAAGGGCATCACCATGTCGTGGTGAAACCTTAATCGACATTCCAGTTTTGGATTTTAAATGCAGAAGGGTAGTTTTATCTTTTCCCCCTCACTTTAACATGGGATTTAGGTCCCCAAAACAGCATCTTTGCCTCATCATTCATATTTCACCAAAAATTAAAATCAATTCCTCTCAAGAACAAACCCTAGCCCCTTCAACATTTAAGTTCAATTCTAAAGAAATCCACTAAGAACCTTCACGAATTCTTCAATTAAGGTATGTAGATGTTGATTCATGGACCCTTTTCATCCATGGAGTTCAAGAACCTAATTTTCAAGTTCAATTATAATATTAACATGTATTTATGAATCTTATCCATGAATTTTGACTTCATGCCATATTTACAAGTGTTTTTCGTTAGAGTTAGTTCTTGACATGTTGAATAATGAAAATTGCATGTTGAAATCCCTAACCCATGATTTTAGAGAAGAAGTTATGTTACTATCCTATGTATTAAACTAATTTCATGCTTTAACTCACGACCCTCATGTGTTTGATGAAATGACTCATAGATGAATTTTGAACAATGGCTATTTATAAAGTTCTTCAAGTTGTATTATGGTTTCAAATGCTCTTATGTGATCTTATTGATATTACTATCAAGTCATGTGGATTATGAATACCCGAAAACTTAGTTGTTTACTTAGTTTAAATACTTTCAGAAGGGTTTCAAATATACTAGAGTATTATCAGTTTAGTCAGTGCATCATGTCGGTCAGCTCAGTTCAGTCCAGTAATTAGAGTCAATTCAGTTGGGAGTAGGATTTAGCACCGAGCAAACCCAAGGATGGGGGTTCACATGCCAGTTGAGGGTGTGACCTTTAGTATCAGTCCCTGCATTCCAAAACTACGTAGCCAACGTAGGTTGAGATGTTAACCTTCCAGTTGAGGGTTGACACATATCTCATTAGGGCCCTGCCAGTTGAGGGTAACCCTTAATCCTTCGGGATAACACTTTAGTAGATCCACACAGATAGTGTTAGTACTCGTGGCACGATACTGATACCCTTCCAACTAGGGTTATATGTTGGACCCTAATTTTCCTTATTGGGGCATGTCTGTTAGATAATAGCTCCCACAGTCTCAGTCAAGTGTTCAGTTTAGAGTTTAGTTTTCAGACTTGCTTGACCATGGAATATAGTTATTAGTTGCTCAGCGTCAGTATTTCAGTATTTCAGTTTACAGACTATTTCAGTATCATGTCATATGCTTGGTTATGCATTATCAGATTTTACAGCATTTCTCTCATACTATACATTAGTTATCTCATGCTACATGTTCAGTCAGTATCATTTATGCACATGAACCATGCACGCCAGCCTAACCTCATTTAGCATACTAGTACATTCAAAGTACTAACCGCATACTCGTTTCTTTTGCTATGATGTCTCATATCATAGGTTTGAATGCTCAGGTTCCTGACCGCATCTAGACCTCCCCAACGCCTCCATAGTAGTAGCAGTGGTGAGTCCACATGTTCTGAGGACAATTTGTATTTATTTCAGTTCAGTTCAGTAGTCAGTCGGAGTTAGTTGAGGACTTATCCCATCAACTCCACAGTCAATCAGTTAGAGGCTTTCGGATATTTTCAGTCAGTTATTTAGTTACCAGTTGTTATTGACAGTCTTACAGTATTGTTTGTATCCCGATTCAGTATTGTTTTCGTATGTAAAACCTTATGGCATTTTTAATTAAATTCTGCACATATTCTTTGTCATTTTATTTAGTGCTTACAGCAGGTACCAACATGGATTAGCTTGTGGTCCTTCGGGGCTGTAGGCACCGTATGGTATTCAGGGTGTACTCTCGGGGCGTTATAAACTTGTTATCAGAGTCTAAGTTTTTAAAGTTTCCTAGAGAGTCTGAAAGCCGCATTGAGTAAAGTCTTGTGCATGGGTGTAAAGTGCGCCACACTTATGGGCAATAAGCTACAAGATGTTTTAGGAAAAGTTACCCTTCTTTCAGTGTTTATGTTATGCGATTGAGCATTTTCTAATCCAATTTCCTTTTTATTTACAGAATATACCTCCCATAAAGACTAATAAAAGGAGAAACGGGAATCATCCCGTACCTCCACCTATTCAGGAAGATGCCCTGAACGAGCCTATCTCCAATGCCAAATTCATAGTGGAATTCACTACCTTAGCTCACTCAGTACCATCCCAGAATAATCAGCCAGCTGTCGTCCCAACCGTTCTGGTGGCTAATACTACCACAACTAGGATCCTAGACTTTACCCGAATGAACCCTCCTTTGTTTTTAGGATCTAAGTCTGATGAGGATCTGCAGGAATTCCTTGAAATGGTTCAGAAGGTAACTGATATTATGGGTTTGACTTCTAGTAAGAGTACAGAGCTAGGTGCTCATCAGTTGTAAGATGTTGCTCACACCTAGTATAAATAGAGAAAAGGAGATAGAGGGACAGATGCAGGACCAGTTAAATGAGAGAAGTTTGCTACCGTTTTTCTAGATAGGTTCTTTAACTTAGAGTTAAGGGAAGATAAGGTGCAGGAGTTTATTAATATGAGGTAGGGAAACACGAGTGTGAAGAATTATTATCTTAAGTTTACTCGGCTATCCAGGTATGCTCTTAATGTTGTGTCTGATGACAGGTCTAGGATGAGTAAGTTTGTCTCTGGTGTAACTGATAGCGTGGTCAAGGAATATAGGACCATGATGTTGATTAAAGATATGGACTTATCTAGGTTGATGGTCCATGGTCAACAGATCGAGGAAAAAAAGTGTAAGGAAAGAGAGAGGGAGAATAAAAAAGCAAAAATGGGTAGCTTCAGTTTTGCTCAGCTGAGATCGGAGGGTGGTAATTGTCCTCAATTCTATCAGAAATCTTCATCCCCAGTTCCATCTTCATCTAGTGTTCCAGTACCAAATCCTATAAATGATAATCGGTATAGGGCGCCAGGCCCTAAGCCTAAGGAAAGTATGAATAGTGGTCGCACAAATCCTCTTTGTCAGAAATATAGAAGAACCCATTAGGGTGTGTATAGAGCTAGAAGTGATGTGTTCTTTGGGTGTGGAAAGCTAGGCCACATGGTCAGGGACTGCCTATAGAGTGGCTAGTAGGGTCAGTTCAGTCGTCCCATAGTTCCATCCTATCGCCCGACTCAGCATGATGTCGCTTCCAGTGCCACCAGTGAGCAGTGCCTAAATAGGCTTTTTGCACTTCAGTCCTGACAGGATCAGGAAAGTTCTCCTGATATATTTACTGGTATGTTACAGGTCTTTCATTTATATGTTTATGCTTTACTAAATCTTGGAGCTTCTCTTTCTTTTGTAACTCCCTACATAGCTGTTAATTTCGGTGTCAGTCCTAAGACTTTAGCAGAACCCTTCTCAGTGTCCACTCTAATAGTGTTTCTATTGTAGCCAGATAGGTATACAGGAACTGTTTGGTCATAATATCCCAGAGAGTCACTTTAATAGATCTCGTGGAGTTATAGATGACTGATTTTGATGTCATTCTCGGCATGGATTGGCTCCACTCATGTTATGCCTCAATTTATTGTAGAAACAGAGTTGTTCATTTTTAGTTTCCAAATGAACCAGACCTAGAATGGAGGGGCAGTACTACAGTGCTTAGTGGTCAGCTTGTTTCGTACCTTAGAGCGAGAAAAATAATAGCTAAGAGGTATGTCTACCACCTTGTTCGAGTTAAGGACTCCAATTTTGAGACTCTTAGTCTTGAGTCAGTGTTAGTAGTGAAGGAATTACCAGATGTGTTTCCCGAAGATCTTCCTAGAGTTTCTCCTAAAAGGGAAATTGACTTCGAAATAGACCTTCTTTCGGATACCCAACCTATCTCTATTCCACCATACAGAATGGATCTAATAAAACTCAAAAATTTGAAAGAGAAATTAAGAGACCTTTTATATAAGGGGTTTATTAGGCCTAGTGTTTCCCCATGGGGCGCTCCAGTCTTGTTCGTGCGTAAAAAAGACGGTTCTCTCAAAATGTGCATCTATTACCGTCATCTGATCAAAGTCACTATCAAGGATAAGTACCCACTCCCTAGAATCGATGAATTGTTCGATCAACTTCAGGATGCCATTTATTTCTCTAAGATAGACCTCATATCCAACTATCATCAGCTCAAAGTCAAAGAATATGACATTTCGAAAACAATTTTCAAACTCGGTATGGTCACTTCGAATTTCTAGTCATGTCATTTAGTCTTACCAATGCCCCAGCAGCTTTCATGGACTTGATGAACCGAGTGTTCAAATAGTACTTGGACATGTTCATCATAGTCTTCATAGATGATATCTTTATCTATTCCCTTAATGAAAATGATCATGCAGACCATCTCAAAATTGTATTACAGACTCTTAGAGCCCATCAGTTGTTTTCTAAATTCAGTAAGTGCGAGTTTTGGATAAGATCAGTAGCTTTCCATGGCCATATTATTTCTGGTGATGGCATGAGAGTTGACCCTCAAAAGACCAAAATAGTGAGAAACTAGACCAGACCTATTTCTCCATCAGATATCAGGAATTTTTTGTATTTGGCTGGCTATTATAGATGGTCTGTTGAAGGGTTTTCATCTATTGCGACCCCTATGTCTAGATTGACTCAGAAGAAAATCAAGTTTCAGTGGTCAGATTCTTGTGAGAAGAATTTTTAGGAGTTAAAGACTTGACTTACCTCAGCCTCAGTTTTGACATTACCCGATGATTCAGATGGGTTTGTTGTTTATTGTAATACTTCCAGAGTTGGTTTGGATTGTGTTTTAATGCAGAGAGGTAAGTTCATAACTTACGCCTCAAGACAACTTAAACCTCATAAAAAGAATTATCCTACTCATGATCTTGAGTAGCAGCTGTTATGTTTGCCTTGAAAAATTAGAGGCATTATCTATATGGGGTGCATGTTTATCTGTTCATAGACCACAAGAGTTTACAGTATGTTTTTTCAAAGAGAAATTTAAATCTTCGTCAGAGAAGGTGGCTAGAATTTTTGAAAGATTATGATATAAGTGTTTTGTATCATCCGAGCAAAGCCAATGTAGTGGTAGATTCTCTTATTAAATTGTCTATGGGTAGTGTGGCTCATGTTAAGAATGATAAGAAGCGGTTGGTTCAGGAGGTTCACCAGTTGGCTAGATTAGGCGTTAATTTGGTTGACTCAGCTGAGGGTAGCGTTTGGGTGCAGAGTAGTTTGGAATCTTCTTTGGTTGCTAAAGTGAAGAAAAAGCAAGATAGAGACCCCAGTCTAGTAAAGTTGAAGGAGTCAGTCAGATATCAGAAAGTAAAGGTTTTCTCCCAAGGGGGAGATGGTGTGTTACATTGCCAGAGTAGACTATGTGTATCATGTGTAGATGGGTTGAGACAGTGAATTCTTGTAGAAGTGCATGATGCATGTTACTCTATTCATCCAGGGGCAATTAAGATGTAGCATGATTTGTGAGAAATCTATTGATGGAGCGGTATGAAGAGGAATATTGCAGAGTTTGTAGCTAAGTGCCCTATTTATCAGCAGATTAAGATTGACCATTAGAAGCCTAGTGGAACTATGTAGGAGTTCAGTATTCCCACTTGGAAGTGGAAAGAGGTGAACATGGACTTTGTGATGGGTTTGCCTTGTACTCGTCGTCAACATAATTTGATTTGGGTCATTGTGGATAGGATAATCAAATCATCCCATTTCTTGCCATTCGATACTTCTTTTTCAGCCGAGGACTATGCCAAGGTCTATATTAGAGAGTTGGTTAGATTGCATGGAGTCCCATTGTCCATCATTTCAGATAGGGGTACTCAGTTCACCTCTCATTTTTTGAAGGCTTTTCAGAAGGGTCTTGGTCCCCAAGTTCATCGTAGTATAGACTTTCACCCTCAGATAGATGGTCAAGAATAAAGGACCATTTAGACCTTAAAGGACATATTGAGAGCTTGTGTTATCGACTTTAAAGGCAGTTGGGATGATCACTTTCTATTGATTGGGTTCGCTTACAACAATAGCTCCTATTCCAATATCCAGATGGCTCTATTTGAGGCTCTATGGAAGGAGATGTAGATCTCCTATTGGTTGGTTTGAGGTAGGTAAGACTGCGTTGATAGGGCCAAATTTAGTATTCGATGCTTTGGAGAAAGTTTAGTTGATCAGGGAGAGGTTTAAGACAGCCCAGAGCCAACAAAAATCTTATACAGATGTGAGGATAAAAAGGATCTCGAATTTGAGATAGGTGATTTTGTATATTTGAAAATCTCTCCCATGAAGGGAGTGAAGAGATTTGGCAAAAAAGGGAAACTTAGTCCCCGATATGTAGGACCTTTCAGGATCTTAAGTCATTTTGGGAAAGTAGCGCATGAGCTTGAGTTGCCTACAGATTTGGCATCAGTGCATCCAGTGTTCCATGTTTCTTTGTTAAAAAAGTGTATTGGTGATCCAGCAGTCGTTGTTCCACTATAGAGCTTAGATATTCAAAACGGTCTTTCTTACGAAGAACTCCCAGTTGAAATCTTAGATCGCCAGATTTGTAGAATAAGGAACAAAGTTCTCTTGGTCAAATATATTTGGAGAAATCAGTTCGTTGAGGGAGCTACTTGGGAAGCAAAAGCAGACATACATACCAAGTACCCTCACCTTTCTTCGCAAACTCAGACTCAGCTCAAGGTAACAGTTTTCCTTGGAGTTCCTCTTTTTCATTCTCAGCTCCCACCATAAAATGATGTTCATGCTATTGTATGCATTCATGAATCAGTTCAGTCAGTCACCATGTTCAGACTCAGTCATATAATCACGTTTTCAGTTATGCATAATCAGCATGTAACCTCAGTTCCTTAATATCCTTAGCTTAATCAGTCTCATTTGAGGACGAATATTTCCAAGGGGGAGATATTGTAATATCCTGTATGTTTCTAAGTCCAGCTCAGCCCCTAGTACTAGCATAAGATGCTTAGAACCTAGAAAATAAGACTAAGTATTGAGAGACTTAGTCACTTTTGACTCTCTTTAATTTTGGGGATTTTTAAGTTGACCTTCCGAGCTCCGAGATGATGGTTTTTGAGTTGATTCATGTTCAGGGGTGTATGTAGCATGTCTCGAGTAAGTTTTAGGTATTTCATATAAGGTTTGGACCACGTTTGAATTTTCCAGGTAGTAGCTCACCGCGATTAGACCGCATCATGGTGAGTATAGCAGTGAAGGAACTACCACATAGCCGTGAAGGGTAAATCAGCAATGGTCATTCCCAGTGACTCACCGTGATTGCACCGTGTCGTGGTGAGTATAGCGATGAGGTCATCACCATGTTGTGATGAAGCCTTAATCGACATTCCAGTTCAACATTTAAAATACAGAAGGGTAGTTTCGTCTTTTCCCTCTCACTTTAACAAGGGATTTATGTCGCAAAACAACATTTTTGCCTCATAATTCATATTTCACCAAAAATTAAAATCAATTCCTCTCAAGAACAAACCCTATCCCCTTCAATATTCAAGTTCAATTCTCAAGAAATCCACCAAGAACCTTCACGAATTCTTCAATTAAGGTATGTTGATGTTGATTCATGGATCCTTTTCATCCATGGGGTTCAAGAACCCAATTTTCAAGTTCAATTATGATATTAACATGTATATATGAATCTTATCCATGAACTTCCATGAACTTTGACTTTATGCCATGTTTACATATGTTTTTCATTGGAGTTAGTTCTTGACATGTTGAATAATGAAAATTGCATGTTGAAATCCCTAACCCATGATTTTAGTGAAGAAGTTATGTTACTCTCCTATGTATTAAACTAATTTCATGCTTTAACTCACAACCCCCGTGTGTTTGATGAAATGCCTCATAGATAATTTTGAACAATGGCTATTTATGAAGTTCTCCAAGTTGTATTATGGTTTCAAATACTCTCATGTGATCTTATTGATATTACTATCGAGTCCTGGGGGTTATGAATACCCGTAAACTTAGTTGTTTACTTAGTTTAAATACTTTCAGAAGGGTTTTTAATTTATTAGAGTATTATCAGTTCAATCAGTGTAACATGTCAGTCAGCTCAGTTCATTCTAATAATTAGAGTTAATTTGGTTGGGAGTAGAATTTAGCATCGATCAAACCCAGGGATGGGGGCTCATCTGCCAGTTGAGGGTGTAACCATTAGTAGCAGTCCCTGCGTTCCAGAACTACATAGCCAATGAAGGTTGAGACATTAACATGCCAGTTGAGGGTTGAAACATATCTCATTAAGGCCCTGCCAGTTGAGGGTGACCCTTAGTCCTTCGGGACAATACTTTAGTGGATCCACACAGCCAGTGTTAGTACCCGTGGCACGATAATAACACCTTTCCAACTGGGGTTATAGGTTGGACCCTAATTTACCTTATTGGGGCATGTCGATTAGATGATAGCTCCTACAGTCTCAATCCAGGGTTTAGTTCAGAGTTCAGTTTTCAGACTTGCTTGACCATGGCATAAAGTTATTAGTTGTTCTGCATCAATAATTCAATATTTTAGTTTACAAACAATTCCAGTATCATGTCATATGCTTGGTCATGTATTCTCAGATTTTACAGCATTTCTCGCTACTATACATTAGTTATCTCATGCTACGTGTTTAGTCAATATCATTCATGCACATAAACCATGCATGTTAGCCTAACCTTATTTAGCATACTAGTACATTCAAAGTACTGACCGCATCCTCATTTCTTGCGCTATGATGTCTCATATCATAGGTTCGGACGCTTAGGTTCCTGATCATATCTAAACTTCACCAGTGCATCCGCAGCAGTAGCAGTAGTGAGTCCTCATGTTTCAAGGACCATTTGTGTTAATTTTAGTTTAGTAGTTAGTCGGAGTTAGTTGGGGACTTGTCCCATCAACTCCATAATCACTTAATTAGAGGCTTTCGAACACTTTCAGTTAGTTATTCAGTTATCAGTTGTTATTAACAGTCTTACAGTATTATTTTCAGACAGACATCTTCAGTATCTCGATTCAGTATTGTTATCGTATTTAAAATCTTATGGTATTTTTAGTTAAATTCTGTATATATTCCCTGTTATTTTATTTAGTGCTTACAGAAGGTACCACCAGTATGGGTTAGCTTGTGGTCCTTCGAGGCTGCAGGCACCATGTGGCATCCAAGGGTACTCTTGGGGCATTAAAATAGATGTGAATAATTGCATTGTGTTGTTAAAATGCTTAATGTGGTGCCATTGGTGTATTGTGATTTTATTCATACTTTTTTGGCATATGAGACATGTAGAAATTCATGGATACAATAAAAATAATGAGTGGATATTGGCTCACGTGGTTATGGAAATATATCATTGTGATTAGATGTGAAAATATATCATTGTTATTGGTTGTGGAAATACTCATTATGATTGGTTGTGAGCATTACATCCTCATCTCATACTCATTCATGAAACATTGGTACCACCGTAGCAACATCTGAGAAACACTAGCAACACCTTTTATAAAATTCTTTCCGAGGAAAATGCCTGGGAGGAGATATTTTAACACCTTATAAAACCCTTTTGAAGGGATGTGCCAGGGAAGAGATATGATATATGTGGATTATATACGGGTTGATAAACCTCATGGGTCCTACTTTGGGAGGCTTGCCTTTATAGGTGTATACGAGGATTTTGCGATGATCTTAGAGGTTGTGCGACGACCTCGTGGATCATCATCATCATCATATACATTGCACTTACTTTATTATATTTATATTGTGTTGTGTTTCCATATTGATTTGATATCTATGTAATTGTCTTATCTTCTTTTACTTGTATTTGATGATCTTGTATATGTATGTTCCCCCTTGTTCTACTTATATGTGATATAATGCATACTTGTGTTTTATTTTAGTGTGATGTTTTAATATATGTGATACATTAGAACTGTTAGTGCAAGCAGTGTGGGCTACCATTGTGGGATATTTTTTTATTGTAGGTGACTTACCCTTAGTGTGTATTTTACATGCTTTATTTTCTACTTTGCTCAGTTGGCCTATGATACCTACTGAGTACAAGTGGACCGTACTTACTCCTACTTTACCCTTTTAGTGCAATTTTAGATTTGGATGCGCCTCAGACTGGTTGATTTCGGGAGCCTTTAGATTTCTCTAGATAGCAATTGGACATTCACATGTCCAGAGTTTACCTCTATCTTTTTTTCTTAGTTATGTCTTTATTAGAGTTTGGAGATAGATATTTTCCATTGTGGTTATTTTTCAGATGTATTTGACTTCGAGGTTTACTAGTAGTTCTTATACTATTGACAATAGGTTTTGGGATGTTATGGGTGCATGTGTTGATTTTATTCTTTCTGCTTTTATCATATCTATATGGTTCGACTTTGTTCTAAAAGCCTTACCTTGGGGGTATTTTTGTCTTTTCCCCATTATATATCATTTTGGGTGATAGGCTTACTTGTTAAGGTTTGTCGCGACAAGTTCCATCATAACCCTTGTATTTTTAGGTCGTGACAAATTAGTATTAGAGCATCCAGGTTCGTTGGTCTTAATGGTATAAGAATGGGATATCTAATAGAGTCTCGCGGATCAGTACGTAGACATCTGTATCTATCTTCAAGGGGATATTGGATGTCTTTAGGAAACTTTCCTTATTTTATTCTCTATTTGCGAAGTTTTTTCATACCTTGTGTTCTGAGTTGTGTTTCACTCTTTCTGTGCAGATGGTGTTGTTTAGGACTTACAAGAGTAGATATGTAGAGCCTTCACCTTGAGGATAAACCTCAATTTATAGATGGACTCGAGAGAGTGGATGAGCAGAGTAATGCTAGGGTACTCTCCCCTGAGCCTAGAGTTAAGCCTGATAGAGGTATGAGTTCTACCCTAGCTTATCAGAGTTCGTATACCCCAGTATTTGAGGGGTTGTTTTCCCATTTAGAGGGTTCTCCTTTGGTTATGCCAGGTGTTCCTTTAGCCCCTAATGTAAATTCTTCTATAGCACCAACTTTTGCATTGGGCACCCCTCAGTAGTACTATTCCACTTTCAGTGCCGACATCTAACTATAGGTTTCTAAGATTAGGAGTTCAACCGTCATCTGTGTTACCTCCTCAGGTAAGGTCTCAACTAGATGGACTTGCCATGCCTCCTGATCTTCAATGAACCACGTCTCAGATGGTTGTGTTTGGGGCTTTTTTTCAGAGTATTATGGATCATGCTAAGGTGACAAGGGATATTTATCGAGTATATTAGGGAGGCGCCAAGAGGGTGCGCCATTTTGGTAAGTTCATAGATCAAACTCCTCGAGGCAGATATTTTAGAGGTTTTTGTGGGTCTTCTGGTTCAGCAGTATAGGGTGGCCGTTAGGAAAGTTTAGAGTTTGCTATGTATGTGATGAGACTGGGCATGTGTCCAAGGACTATCCTCGCCATATATTTAGAGCTACAACTATTTCAGCTTTGAGAGGTTGGAATTCTACTAAAAGTGTGAGAGGCAGAGGTAGTGGAGCCCGTAGTGGGGGTCACGGGTCTATTCAGCCAGTGGTTGGTCGTAGTCAGTGTTATACTATACCAACCAGACTAGAGGCAGATGCTTCAGACGTTGTGATTACAGGTATTTTCCTCATTTATTTCAAACCTGCATCTATATTATTTGATCCTGGATCGACTTTCTCCTATGTGTTTGTATATTTTGCTTTGGGTTTTGATTTTGTTAGTGAGCCTCTTGCCATGCCTATTCGTGTATCTACCCTGGTAGGTGATTCTTTAGTGGTGGATCGGGTGTACTGATCTTATGTTATGACTTTTACCGAGCGTTAGAGATTTCTTTGTGTTATATATGGTTGATTTCGATGTTATTTTGAGTATGAATTATTTGGATTCTTATTACGCTATCTTAGATTATTTTGCTAAGACTGTGACTTTAGCTTTGCTGAGAGTGACAAGGATAGCTTAAAAGAGTGTGCTTCATTTAGGACCCAAGATGGCCATATCTTATGTTCAGGCTCGTAGATTGGTTGAGAGGGCATGTTTAGATTATTTGGCTTATATTCGTAATACTAGTGTTGTTTCACCTCCTTCATTAGATTTTGTATGTGTTGTCCATGAGTTTATGGATGTGTTCCCTACGAGCTTGCCTAGTATGCCTCTGAATCGAGCTATTGATTTATTTATTGATGTTGAACTGGGCACCAAGCCCATTTCTATTCCTCCTTATAGGATGGCTCCAACAGAGTTAAAGTAACTGAAGGATCAGTAGCAGGAGTTATTGGATAAGGGATTTTTCTGACCTAGTGTTTCACCTTGGGGTGCGTCTGTCTTGTTTGTGAAGAAAAATGATAGGTCTATGGGGATGCGTATTGATTATCGGTAATTGAATAAGGTGACGATTAAGAATAAGTATCCTCTTCCTCACATTGATGATTTGTTTGATCAGTTTCAGGGTGTTGCAGTGTTTTTGAATATTGATTTGAGGTTCAGTTATCACCAGTTGAGGATTAGAGATTTAGATATTCTGAAGACAACTTTTTGGACTAGGTTTGGTCATTAGGAGTTCTTAGTTTTGTCTTTTGGGTTGACTAGTGCCCCTGTTGTATTTATGGAGTTGATGAATTAGGTATTTTGATCATATCTCGACTCCTTTGTTATTGTATTTATGGATGATATCCTTGTGTATTCCAAGAGTGAGGCTAAGCATGATGAGCATTTATGGACTTTGCTTCAGAGATTAAGGGATGCGAAGTTGTATGTGAAGTTCTCTAAGTGTGAGTTTTAGTTGGAGTCTATTTCTTTCTTGGGTCATGTGGTGACTAAGAAAGGTATTATGGATGATCCAGCTAAGATTTCTGTGGTTTATGATTGGGATAAACCTACTTCGCTAATTGAGTTTTGGAGTTTTGTTGGCTTAGCCGGCTATTATCGGTGTTTTGTTGAGGGTTTTTCATTGGTTGTAGCTTCATTGACCAAGTTGACCCAGAAAAAGATTTCTTTTCAGTGGTCCAATGCTTATGAGGTGAGCTTTCAAAATCTCAAGAATTTGTCGACTTCAACTCCTATCTTGACTTTGCCCAAGGAGGGCATGGGTTTTATCATCTTTTGTGATGCTTTAGGTGTTGGGTTAGGTGTTGTGTTGATGTAGGAGGAAAAGGTAATTACTTATGCATCTCGGCAGTTAAAGCCTCAAGAGAGGAATTATCCTACCCATGATTCGAAGTTATGCACAATTGTGTTTGACTTGAAGTTATGGAGGCACTACTTATATGGAGTCCATTGTGAGATCTTGTCAGATTATCTTAGCCTTCAGTACCTCTTCACCCAGCGAGATCTTAATATGGGGCAGCGCCATTGGTTTGAGTTACTTAAGGATTATGACTTGACTTTCTCTATCATCGGAGCAAGTCTAATGTGGTTACGGATTCCTTGAGCCAGAAATCGACTAGCATGGGTATCTTGGCGCATCTTTTGACCCAGGAGAGGCCTTTGGCCATAGAGGTTCATTCATTAGCTAACCAAATGGTTAGGCTGGATATTTCGACACCTGGTCGTATTTTGGCATTTGTGGAGGCTAGATCTTCTTTGATGGAGTAGATTCGAGCTCATCAGTTTGATAATGTTGGATTGAGGTTGATTCGACATAAGGTGTTGAGTAAGGAGGCTAATGAAGTCTCGCTTGATTCAGATAGAGTTTTGAAGATTGGGGGCCAAGTTTGTGTGCTGAGAGTGGGTGATCAAATTAGGTTGATCTTGGAGGAGGCCCATTGTTCTAGATATTCCATCCATCCTGGTGTGACTAAGATTTATTGTGATTTGATACAGCACTACTAATGGAGAGGTATGAGGCAAAATATAGTGGATCTAGTGTCTCGTTGCCTATGTTATCAGTAGGTGAAGACCGAGCATATGAGACCTGGTGGATTGCTTCAAAGGTTACCCATTCCCTAGTGGAAGTGGGAACGGGTCACCATAGACTTTGTGACTGGTTCGCCTCGTACATCTCATGGTTCTGATAGTGTTTGGTTCATCACGGATCAATTGACCAAGTTTACTCATTTTATTCCGATTCAGGTCTCATTCAGTGCTGAGAGGTTGGCTTGTATCTACATTAGTGTGATTGTGCGTCTGCAAGGTGTGCCGATGTCCATTAGTTTAGATCGAGGTTCTGTGTTCACATCTTACTTTTGGAAGACTTTTCAGGATGAGTTGGGTACTCAGGTTGATCAAACATATTAGGGGCATAGTATTTCCAAAGCCAAAGCCAATTACCAAATACCTATTCCCATACAACCAATTATCCGAAACTACCATTAAAGCATATAAAAGCATAATTAAAACATGGGAAAACCATAACCAAGCATTTATAACCAAAAGCCCGAAATTATATTTGAAAACCCAAAACCATACAGTAATCAAGCCATGAAAACATTGTATATAACCATGCCTTTAGATGGAACTAACAATAAGGGAAGAGAACATGCCTTAAACTAAGAAGATGATGGAGCGAAATCACCAACACAAGCCCCAAATTAATCCTTAAGATGAAACCCTAGCTTCCTTTGCCCAAGAACTTTAGAGAGGATTAGAGAGTGTTTTCTAAGTGTTAAAGAATAGAATAATAGGTCAAATAACCTCCCAAGTGAGTTAAAAGTTATGGGGCCTTATTAGGTTAAATGGGGAAATATCCAGATTGCCCTCACTTAAACTGCATCAAAATCCTATCAGAGGGATACGACTATCCATACCAGTCGTACCCTCCAAATACGAGTGGTACCCACCACTCATACCCAAGGTCATATCTCTTGGACCCAACATAGTCCAAGGTATGACTCACCCCAAACCATGTCGTATCCATGTATACGATTGGTACCCATGATCCGTACCCCTGGCAGAATAGAATCTAAAGAGGATTGAACACTGCCCACCATACGAGTCCATGGTACGACTCATACCCTAGCTTACGGCTCTTAGTGAGCCACTTGTACTCAGATCCAATTGAAGTTACCAAGTCTAAGATTAAGTGAAGTAACCAAAAAAACCCATATCCATTGATACGACTCATACCACCTAAGTCATATCCATTCCAGAAACTAAATCCAACCCACCAACCAACACTGGTCAGCATATGACTAACCCATACCACTCGTATCCCAGTGTACGAGTTATTTCCCTTAGTCGTATCCTGTCCAGAGACCCAAAATCTAGGAAATTTTCTAAGGGCCAGAAACCCAGGGTGTTATAGTCTCCCCCACTAGAAATATTCATCCTCGAATGACGGACAAGGTAATTTAACCACAAGCATGATTTATTTGCACTATCAAATATCAACCCAACCCTTAACATAGTTAGAAAATAAAAACGCAAAGATATAAATCTTTCCTTTAATAAATTTTGAAAACAAAATTATTTTGAGGAACACATACCTTCCGCAAGAATCCCAGGAGTAGAAAAGAGATGCGGCTACTTGGACTTCATGTCTGCTTCCCATGTAGCCTCTTCTACCTTGTGGTTCTGCCATAAAACCTTAATCGAGGCCATATTTTTGGTTCGTGACCTATGAACCTGCCTATCCAATAGCTCAACCGGGACCTCTTCATAAGATAGAGAATCTAATATACCTAGTCCCTCCAAAAGAACAACCGAAGAAGAATCACCAATGCACTTCCTTAATATGGAAACATGGAATGCCGGATGAACGTAGCTATATCTATAAGGCAACTCTAATTCATAAGCCACATTACCAACCCTCCACAAAACCGCATAAGGACCAACAAATCGGGGACTGAGCATTACCTTCTTACCAAATCACATTACTTCCTTCATGGGAGAACCCTTTAGAAATACCCTATCCCCAACCTCAAACTCCAAGTCTCTACATCTTACATCTACATAGGTCTTTTGGCGACTTTGGGTATCCTTATGCCTATCTCGAATCACCTTTACCTTTTCCATCACCTGATAAACTAAGTCTGGACCAAACATATTTTCCTCGCCAAACTCAAACCACCCGATAGGATATCTACACCTCCTACCATACAATGCCTCAAAAGGGGCCATACTAATGCTAGAATGATAGTTATTGTTGTAAGCAAACTCTATAAAGGTAGATGCTCAACCCAATTGCCACCATAATCAATCACACATGCCCAAAGCATATCTTCCAATATCTGAATAGTCCTTTCCACTTACTCATTCGTCTGCGGATGAAAAGCAGTACTCAGACTAATATTAGTCGACAACCTTTTCTGAAAATACCACCAAAAATGAGATGAAATTAATGTACCACGATCAGAGATAATTGAAAAAAGTACCCCATATAGCTTCACAATCTCCTAAAGATACAACTTGGCATAATCCTCCACCGAAAAGGTAGTCCTCACTGGCAAGAAGTGATCAGACTTTGTCATCCTATCCACGATGACCCAAATCGAATCAAATTGGTTCCGAGATCAAGGAAGACTAGTAACAAAATCCATAGTGATTACTTCCTATTTCCATTCAGGCAAATCAATTTCTTGATAAAAAACACCGGGCCTCATATGCTCAACTTTGACTTTATGGCACACCATGCACTTGGCTTTAAAATCAACCACATCCCTTTTCATACCATTCCACCAATATATCTCCTTGAGATCATGATATATTTTAGTCGAACCGGGATGAACAACATAGTGTGATTCATGCACCTCAGCCAAAACCTTTTCTCAAAAATCGTCGATATCAGGAACACACAACCTCCCTTGGTACCGTAAAGTACCATCACCACTAATCTTAAATACCATCACCTATTGTACACCAATATCACTCTTGATTTTCATCAAGACAGGATCTATCACTTACTTCTCCTAGATCTCTGCATCAAGAAATGACCTAACCACTTCTTTTACCATCACTCCACCAACCTTGGAGTCCAAGAGACAAACTCTAAGATTGGCCAAGCGGTAAATATCCTTCACTAATTCTTGTTTTCCTTTCTCCACATGAACCAAACTTCCTATGGATAACCAACTAAGAGTATTAGCAACCATGTTAGCTTTACCTGGGTGGTAGTGAAGACTAATATCATAGTCCTTGAGAAGCTTCAACCATCTCCTTTGCCTAAGATTTAGCTCCTTTTGAGTGAACACATATTGTAGACTCTTATGATCAAAAAAGTTGTCTACGTGCATTGCATACAAATAATGCCGCCAGATTTTCAAATCAAAAACCACTGCCAACAGCTCTAAATCATGAGTAGGATAATTTCTCTCATGCACCTTCAAATGCCTGGAAGCATAGGCAAACACCTTTCCATACTGCATTAAAATACAGCCAAGTCCCACCCGGGACATATCACAATAAACAACAAACCCCTCCGTACCTTCTTCTAAAGTCAGAACCAGAGCCGAAGTCAGCTTATTCTTAAGCTTCTCAAAACTCCATTCACACGCTTCTGACCAAGAAAACTTTACCTTTTTCTGAGTTAACTTAATCAATAGAGCAGCTATCAAAGAAAACCACTTCACAAACCTCTTATAATACCCAGCAAAACCCAAGAAGCTCCGAATGTCAGTTGGAGTCGTGGGCCTAAGCCACCTTTTAACCACTGCAACCTTTTGAGGATCCACCATGATCCCCTCACTAGAAATAATATGACCAAGAAAAGTCACAGCGTTCAATCAAAACTCACACTTGGAGAATTCGGCATACAAATATTGCTCTTTAAAGGTCTGCAATTGCACATGGAGGTGATTAGCAAGATCCACCTCACTCTTCGAATAAACAAGAATGTCATCAATAAACATAATGATGAAGAGATCCAAATACTATATAAACACTTTGTTCATCAAGTCCATAAATACCGCCGGAGCATTAGTCAACACAAATGACATTACCAAGAACTTAAAATGCCCATATCGAGTACGAAAAGTTGTCTTAGAGATATCCACCTCCCTAATCTTAAGATGATGGTACCCAGACCGAAGATCTATCTTAGAGAAGAACTTGGCACCTTGTAACTTATCAAAAAAGTCATTTATCCTTGGAAGAGGGTACTTGTTCTTGACCATTACCTTATTCAACTACCGATAGTCAATGCATATCCGAAGAAAATAATCTTTCTTGCGCACGAACAACACCGGTGCACCCCAGGGGGATACACTAGGAAGAATAAACCCCTTATCCATAAGGTCCTTAAATTGCTCCTTGAGTTCCCTCAACTCATTCTGAGCCATTCTATAGGGAGGAATAGATAATTGACGAGTGTCCGGACACAAATCAATACCAAACTTGATTTCCCCGGAAGAATACCGGGAAGATCATCCGGAAAGACCTCAGGAAACTCATTTACCACCGGAATCGAATGTAAAGAAGGACCCTCCGAGTTAGAATCTTTAACACAGACCAAGTGATAAATACACCCTTTGGAGATTAATTTGTCTGCACTAAGATAAGAAGTAAACCTTCTCCTAGGAGCTAAGGAACTACCCTCTCATTTTATAACCGGTTCACTAGGGAACCTAAAGACAACCTTACGAGTCCGACAATCTAAGGACGCATAACAAGAGTATAACCAATACATCCCCAGAATAACGTCAAAATCTACCATATCCAGCTCAAGCAAATCTACCAAGGTTTGCTTACTACCAACAGATACCACATACCCACTACAGACACTTTTAGCAATAACCGAGTCACCTACCGGGGTAGAAATAGAAAAAGGATCCAAAACAACCTCAGAATCAAAACCAAAATATATAACAATATATGGGGTCATATAAGAAAGAGTGGACCCCGGAGCAAGCAGACAATACACGTCACGAGAAAAGAGTTGTAACATACCAGTAATGAAATCAGACGGTGTCTCAGACTCTTATCGAGATGCAAAAGAATATAACCTATTCTGACCAGTGTCGTTACCAAAAAAGAAGCAAATGCAGAAGTCGCACCACTAGGTGTAGGAGCAGAAGATGAAGTAACCAGAGCTTTGACCGCTCCCGAAGGACTCTTACCACTGGACAATTCCTGAGCATATGGCCTGGCTAGCCATATTTAAAAAACACTTCCCTTCTTTCATCACAAAATCACTAATAAAGACAACCACAGACCCAACAAGGAGGACACAAAAAAACCAACTATGCCCCACCCCCTGAGATTAGGCACCTTGTGCCCGAAAATTATCACTACCTTGTTGACGCCTATCACCCGACTGCTTCGGGTAAGGATTTCTAGCAGTAGAGAAGGAACCAGAACTCCCTCACTTCTTCTTCAGCCATTTTCCACCATTCTGACTACCCTACTGCTAAGCATCACCCTGCTTAGAGAACCTATCCTCCTACCCTACCTTTCCCCAAACTCTGTCTGTTTTCTATTTTCATTATCTACCTGCTACATGTGGACAACCAACCTTGATATATCTATATCCATGATTAGCAAAGCAGTCTTACTTTCAAGGATTAAGTCCCGAGATAGCCCAGAAGTGAACTTTCTCATCCTTGCTCTCATATCAGCTACCAAATCTGGAGCATACCTTGAAAGCTGATGAAATTTCAAGGCATATTCCTTGACAGACATCTTTCCCTGCTTAAGATTCACAAATTCTTCCATCTTTGCTTACCTCATCTCATGAGGAAAGAAGTAATCCAAAAAAATATTAGAAAAGGCCTTCCATAAGGACAACTCCTCAACAATACCACTATCTCTATCCTACTCTTCATAGTATTGGTACACAACATCCTTGAGTTGATAAGCTACAAAGTTTACCCCTTTCACATTCATGGCGTGCATTACCCTAAAGATTTTCTCCATTTTATCCAAGAAGGCCAGAGGATCCTCCTCCACCTTTACTTTAGTAAAAGTAGGAGGATTCATCTTCATAAACTGACCAACCCTTATAGCCTCGACAGATAAAACACCAGATGCATCCCACTCAGCCTGAGCAGCAACCAGCTGATTAATAACATGGATTGATTGACAAAATTCTGCATTAGTCACCTCACCTTGAGGAGGACTAGTAGTAACCGGGGGAACTCTAGAACATTCAGGGATAGGACCTTGAGATTGAGTGCAAACTCTAGGTGTAGGGCGTACCCCATCAACATCGTCCTTAGATAGGAGAATTTCCTTGTGTTTTAGATTGTCGAGGCATGATCTAAAAAGCGAACAAACAAGGATTAGAGGGAATTCTAGGACTTAGATTCCAAGCTTAAAAATAGAATACTAAGAAAGTAAAACATTTCTAAATGCCTTATAGCCTCTCTCTTATGAGTGTGGCATGCTACACACCCCTAAAAGAGACTCTACTAGACACGGCTTTGTTGACTCCCAATTGATCATGAACCTAAAGCTCTGATACCAACTTGACACAACCCAAATGAGGGCCCTATCATAATGGGCATTCCAAGTCCAACTAGGATTGGGGAACACCCCCGTTACCCAACTCAACCAGCCTACACATATCTTGAGTTGGCTGAATTTCGAATATATAACAAAATAGCATTATTGCATAATCCAAGACTCTAGGATAGGTCTATATCTGTGACCACCCTAGCGAGTCCAACCGTCCAATACCCAACTAATAAACAATACCAACCAAACCATAATCCAAACTATAACCATATGAGTTCTATAATAATATATATAATCCCAAAATAAAAGAGGATGGAACAGTGAGAAATTTACTCCTATGGTATAAGCCCCAACACTAATGCCAATACCAAGGTTGACACCAATATTAATCTCACCCATACCAACAAATAGTAGTTCAACAAAAGCCTCTAACCAAAAGAATACCAAAATTTGATTGGGACATGCCCTCAACCATAGTCAAAACCAATATCCATAAGTAAATTGAAGTAAGAATAATATCCATGAAAAAAAGCCTTTTGTAAAGATGGAAGCTCACCACTTCAATCCAATAGTTGATCCCAAAGTCTGATCACTAAGAAGGAGGAGTAGAACGATTGGTTCCTGCATCGCGTGGGGATATAACAGCCCAAAAAGGGGTTAGTGGGTGAATGCTAGCATGAACTCAGGACAAGGATAAAATAATGCCATTTAATAAAACCAAGTAAATCAACTATATGTATACAAACCATACATACATATTTATAACCATATTGGGAAAGGGAGTCGGGTTTAGCATGCATTTGAAACAATTAACCTGGGTATGTGTAGCTTAACTATCCTTAACCACCCACAGGCTATCTGGATCCAGTAACCCCTGAACGGTCCCCAATGCGTGTAGCTGTACGAACCAGAGATACCATAAGAGTAAGGGATTCCCAAGTACCCTACACCCTTCATAATACATATGTACAATGTACTTAAAGGATTATCGTGTATCTCATAGTATCGTATAAGGCCACCATGACCTACCCCTTATGTCAGCAAACATGTGTTTTTAGTGTTCATCTATTGGACTCCCACCTTTACGGTTAGCTATCACATCCCGCCTTTATTGCCCAATTAAGACCATTTCCAACCACCCAAACCATTATTATTAATCGAGGCTATATATAGTGGTATCCTCATACCGACTATAACTTACAAGTATTGTCCATAGCCAAACCTTTTTGAGATCAAGAGATTCCCATGTACCCATAGATAATATTATCCAATTAGCTTGGGGGAGTTTCATGTACCCCACAAGTGTTCCATTATTATGATTACTTGGGGATTCCATTGTACCATAGAAGAATGATTGTTAAACCCAAAACCATTCCATTTTGACCATTCCAAACCATTTAACTATTTAGCGTTCCATTACCATGTTCAAACCATGCATAAGTTGCATTAAAAATTAAACAATGTAGTGAAAACATTCTCATAGGCATTTTATCAAACACATTGGGGGCATAGTATTTCCAAAACAAAAGCCAATTACCAAATACCCATTCCCATGCAACCAACTATCTGAAACCGCCATTAAAGTATATAAAAGCATAACTAAAACATGGGAAAACCATAACCAAGCATTTATAACTAAAACCCCCAAATTATATTTGAAAAGACAAAACCATACAATAATCAAGCCACGAAAGCATTGCATAAAACATGCCTTTAGTTGAACTAATAATGAGAGAAGAGAACATACCTTAAACCAAGTAGATGGTGGAGAGAAATCACCAACACAAGCCCCAAGTTAATCCTTAAGATGAAAGCCTAGCTTTCTTTGCCCAAGAACTTTCCTTTTCCTAAGAACTTTAGAGAAGGTTAGAGAGTGTTTTCTAAGTGTTAAAGTATAGAATAATAGGGCAAATAACCTCCCAAATGAGTAAAAATTTATAGGAACTTATTAGGTTAAGTGGGTAAATATCCAGATTTCCCTCACTTAAACTACGAAAATCCCATCAAAGGGATACGACTATCTATACCAGGCATACCCTCTAATAAGAGTGGTACCCACCACTCATACCCAAGGTTATCTCTCTTGGAACCACTACTATCCAAGGTACGAATCACCCCAAACCATGTTGTATCCATGCGTATGATTGGTACCCATGATCCATTACTCTTGGCAGAATAGAATCTAAAGAGGATTGAACACTGCCCACCATACGAGTCTATGGTATGACTTGTACCCTGGCTTACGGGTCTAGGTGAGTCACTCGTACTCAGATCCAACTTAAGTTACGAAGTCTAAGATTAAGTGAAGTAACCAAACAACCCATATCCATCGATACAACTCATTCTACCCAAGTCGTATCTATTCCAAAAACTAAATCCAACCAACTAACCAACACTGGTAAGCATACGACTAACCCATACCACTTTTATCCCAGTGTACGAGTCATTTTCCCTAGTTGTATCCTCTCCAGAGACCTGAAATCTAGGAACTTTTCTAAGGTCCAGAAACCCAGGGTGTCATAGGTATATTGGTCCATGCGGCTTATGAGATGGTGTTGCCCCTGATCTATCAGTTGTTCATCCAGTTTTTAATGTTTCTATTCTTCATCCCTATATTCCTAACGAGTCTCTTGACATTTATTGGGAGTCGGATCAGTTAAATAAGTGGTTGTGTCACGACCCAATTACAGAGTCATAATGGCACCTACTAAAACCCACCAATAGATAAGCCGACACCGTAACCCGGGGCTAAGGCAATCGGTTACTTTGGTAGAAACATCGAACATGGACCAATATACGAACACAAATATAAGCAATAGTGTTCCACACAAAAAAAGACAACCAATATATGAATACCAATCCCATGACCTGGCAATATTAGTACATGAGCATCTAAGTTCAACAATAGGAAATACAACTCAAAGTCTAAATAGTATTATACATTCATTTTTAATACAAAAGACTGAATAAAGATAGAAAGGAAATGGGAGACTCGAACTCTAAGAGCTCACCCTATCTCTGGAAGATCAACACGGCATGATCTCAACTCAGCAGCAGCAATTAGTACTCGGGTATGTACCAAAAAGGTATAGAAGTGTAGTATGAGTACCAAAACAATGGGTACTCAGTAGACATCATCGGCCGACTAAGCTAAATTATGATATAAAGATGATATAAAGTAAGACAATAATTATAAGTCAAGGTACAGAATAGAACCTGAAGCGACTCCATCATCTCTATACAAACTAACTAACCAACTAGAAAACTAATGCGATATCTCTTATCAATATGTAGCACAACCATCATACAAAATAAATAATCTATCCGGAAGCATAAGCAACATGTACATACAATTACAATCGCGTAAATACCAAGTTCAACACGGAACCAATGTAATCATAACCATAGTTATATAGACATTTAGATATCTATTGACATGACCCAAACCAGGGCCTTATCGTAATGGGCGATCTCAAGCCCAACCAAGAGCGGAGACCACCCCCAATACCTAACCCAACCAAGAAATATATGTCCTAAGTTGGGTGAATTCCGACCATATAATAAGATAGCAAGTTTATCCATGAAGTGACTTTGGGATAAGCCTATATCTGAGGCCAACCCAAACAAGTCAATCCACCTAATAACCAACCAATCCAACCAAACCAATACCATAAACCAAAACTAAGACAATAATTTAATGTATGTTTATATATATAACATAATCCATCCAAACCATACCCAAGTCCACAATTGTCTATACAAAGCCTCTAAACCAAATCGAAGAGTACCTAGTCGGAACATGCCCCCGACATAGCCATAAACCAAGTCTATGAAAGACAAAAGTACATAAAGTAATCCATGACATAAAATAGATGCCTTCTGAACTATGAAATCTCACGACTTTAATCCAATAGTTGATCCTGAGTTCAATCACTAAGCAGAAAAAGTAGAATGGTCGATTCCTGCATCGCGTGAGGATACAACTGCCTAAAGACGGGTTAGCAGGTAAATGCTAGCATGCACTCAGGATAAGAATAAAATAATTTCATTTAATAAAACCAAGTAAATCAACCATATGCATACAACCCATACATATATATATAACCATGTCGGGAAAGGGAACCGAGTTTAACATGTATTTAAAACTATTAACTTGGGTATGTGTAGCTTAACCGTCCTTAACCACCCATGGGCTATATGGGTCCATTGTAACCTCCTGAATGGGCCTCGTTACGTGTAGTCGCACGAACCAGAGATACCATAAGAGTAAGGGATTCTCAAGTACCCTTCACCCTCCATGATACATATGTACAGTGTACTCAGAGGATTCCCATGTAGCTCGTAGTATCATATAAGGTCACCATGACCTACCCCTTATGTCAGCAAACATGAGTTTCCAGTGTTCATTTGTTGGACTCCAACCTTCACGGTTAGCTATCACAACCCGTCTTTATTGCCCAATTAAAACTATTTCCAATGAACTAATCCATTATTTTATTTATAATTAACCAAGGCTATTAATACTGGTATCATCATACCGACTATAACTTATCAGTATTTTTCATAGCCAAACCTTAATAGGTTAAGGGATTCCCGCGTACCCATTTACCAAGTTAATTTGGGGGAGTCCCATATACCCCACAAGTGTTCCATTATTATGTTTGCTTGGGGGAGTCCCATGTAACCCACAAGTTGTTTACCCTACAAGGAGTTAAATTAACCATAACCATGACCATCCAAACCATTCTATTTAACCATTCCAAACCATTTAAACCATTTATACCATTTATACTATTTAGGGTTCAATTACCAAACCATACCATGCAATAGTTCCAATGAAAGTTCAACAACAATTCTTTTAGTCATTTTATCAAACATGTTGAGGGCATACCTTTACCAAGACCAAAACCAAAGCATAAACAATCATAATTTGGATTACTCATGACCTATTTGTTAAACCATAACCAACAAGCACCCACATGTGAAAACCATCACCAAAAATATATAAAAACATAGTTTAAACCAAGACCCAACAATATACATCAAGACCCTCAGCGTTGGTTTCCAAAACCACCATTTATGACTCATAAATCAATGTTTAAAACACATTAAATCATGCCTTTAGTTGGAACCAACAATGAGGGAAGAAGTAAATGCCTTATACAAGAGGATTTCAGAGAGTAACTTGACTCTTAAGCCCTTTGAAGAAACCCTAGCCTCCAATCTTCAAAAGAGAATTTGAGAGAGTATTTAGAGTGTTTCTATTCATTAACAAGTGTTAAGAGAGGCCATCAAGGGTTATATAACATGGGGACATAAGGGTTTTGGGGTGGGAAATGTCCAAAAGGTCCCCAACTTAAAAGTTGAAGATCCATTCCTAGTAGGGTACGACCCAACCATGCAAACCATATTCGAGGGTACGAATGGTACCCTAACTCGTACCCTAGACCTCACTAAGACCCTCCTAACTGGTACCAATATGAATACACCAACCTAAATCATACCTTAGGGTACGATTGGTACCAAAAACCATACCCACATCTATACCTTGGACAATTTCTACTAGGCAACTCAATAAGCTTCATACGTCTTGTCATTGTGCCTCTTGTATCCCACCATATGATGCGTATGGTGGTGATTCATATCTCAGACAGTAACAAGGCCAACCTTGCTACCCAACATACATGTGAGCCATCAAGCCATCCCCTAACCCGTATCTAAGGGTACGAATGGTACGTTTTGACCCCAAATCAAAAGTAGTCAATATGGGTATCGTTGGTTTTATTTTGATGCATAGATTATATATTTGGTATTTTTTGTGGAGTTTGAGACCCTTCATGAAGAATAAGGCTTTGGGAGCAAAAGTGTTGGTTGCGGTATTTCGACTTTTGAGGTAGGTTATGGCTTAACTCTTTCTGACTAAGTTAGGTAGTTAATGATGGTACAAAATACATGTTAAAGGTAGAAACTAATCATGAAAAATATCTATCTATGTGTAGTGACCATGTGGGGGCCTATATGTGATGTAATTTTAAAACTTGAGATATTATGTGATATGTATGACTGTGTGGGGTCCTATGTGATATTGATAGCCTTGAATACATGTGAATAATTATATTGTGTTGTTAGAATGCTTAATGTGGTACCATTGGTGTATTGTGATTATATTCATACTTTATTGGCATATGAGACATGTAGAAATTTATGGATGAAACAAAAATCATGAGTGGATATTGGCTCACGTGGTTATGGAAATGTATCATTATGATTGGTTGTGAAAATATATCATTGTGATTGGTTGTGGAAATACTCATTATTATTTATTGTGGGCATTACATCCTCATATCATACTCATTCATAAAACATTGGTACCACTGTGGCAACATCTAAGAAACACTGGCAACACCATTTATAAAACCCTTTCCAAAGGAAATGTCGGGGAAGAGATATTATAACACCTTATAAAACCCTCCTCGAGAGATGTGCCAGGGAGGATATATAAGATATGTAGATTATATATGGGTTGACGAACCCCCCATGGGTCCTGCGTTGGGAGGTTTTCCTTCGTAGGTGTATACAGGGATTGTGCGATGATATCGAAGGTTGTGCAACGACCTCGTACATCATCATCATCATATACATTGCACTTACTTGTATTTAATGATCTTGTATATGCATATTCTCTCTTGTTCTACTTATATGTGATATAATACATACTTATATTCTATCTTGGTGTGATGTTGCAATATATGTGATCTATTAAAACTGATAGTGCAAGCGGTGTGGGCTACCGTTGTGGGACATTTTCTAATTATAAGTGACGTGCCCTTAGTGTGTATTTTGTATTCCTTATTTCTACTTTGTTTGATCGGCCTATGATACCTACTGAGTACAACTGGACCGTACTCACTCCTACTCCACCCTTTCGGTGTAGCTTTCGGTTCAGGTGTGCTCAGACTAGTTGATTGTGGGCGCCTTCAGATTTCTCAAGGTAGCGATTGGACATTCACATGTCTGGAGTTCACCTCTATCTTTCTGTATTAGTTATGTCTTTATTAATGTTCGGACAAGATATTTTCCTTTGTCATTATTTTTCTGACGTATTTGACTTTGGAATTGTATTAGTAGTTCTTATACTGTTGACACCAGGTTTTGGGATGTTATGGCTACATGTGTTGATTTTATTCTTTCCGCTTTTATCATATCTGTGTGGTTTGGTATCGTTTTAGAAGTCTTACCTTAGGGTTATTTCTGTCTTTTCCCCATTATCTATCAGTTTGGATAATAGGCTTACTTGTCAAGGTTTGTCGCAACAAGTGTCATCATGCCCCTTGTATTTTGGATCATGACAGCTATCAAGTGCAAATTCAAATACAAACGAATAAAACAAATATAATTATAAATACAAATACAATATGTGGTCTACTTACAAATACAAATAAAAATAGTTCTTTTGAAATACAAGTGCAATGACGAAAATAGAGTACAAATAAAATGAAACCGCAAAATACAATACAATACAATATGCAGTAAAAGATAAAATTCCAACACAAAATAGTACTTTAAAATATTATATAAAGTATAAAATGATGGTGTGAATTATAAAATATAAACACAAGTGTGAACTATAAATTACAAATATAAATGCAAACTATTAAATACAAATACAAGCGTGAATTATAAAATATAAATACAAATACAATTATATCAATGAATACAAAAATATAAATGATGGTGTGAATACAAATACAAAAAGCGATTGTGGTATTTACGTTATCATCTATGACTTGTGCTCAATGTAGCCATATTTTTCGAAAATGTAAAAAATATAAAATAGAACTAAAAAATGAGAATGAAAAAAATAGAAAAATGAAAACCAAAGAGAAAAAAAAAAGAAGAAACAGAAACAGAAGCTAGTGATAGAAGAGAGAAAAAAAGAAAAGAAAAAAAGTGAAAAGAAAGAAATGAAAAAAGAAATAAATCAAAAGGAAAAAAAGGAAAACATAAGAAAGAAACAAATACAAAAAAAAAGGAAAAAGGGGAAAAAAAGAAATAGAAATTAGAGATAGAAGAGAAGAAAAAAAAAGAATAGAAAAAGAAAATAAATAAAAATAGAAAATAAATGAAAAATTAGAAAAAGAAAAAAATGATGGTGAATACAAATACAATGAGCTGTTATGATGTTTCCATCATCATCCATGGCTTATACTCGACGTTGCTATGTTTTTTGAAAATATAATAAAATTAATATACAATAAAAAAAGAGAAATAATGAGAAAGAAAAAAAAAATAATAGGAAATTAAAAAGGAAAAGAAGAAGAAAGAGAAGTAGGGGTTAGAGACAGAAGAAAGAGCGAAAAAAGAGAAATAGAGGCTAGAGATAGAAGAGAGAGAGAAATAAAAAATGAAAAAAGAAAAGAAAAAAATAGAAAGAGAGGTTATGGACAAATTAGGTGAAGGACACTTTCATTTTGCTGAAATATAGACTATATTTTGTAAGTGTCCGTTCTTATTATTGCAACATATGCAAATCAATATATATATACGTATACATATACGTATATACACCACCACCACCGCCACCACCACCGCCACTACCGTCGACACCAGCGCCGCCGCCACCATCACCACCACGATATGATTAGGAAAGTTCTTTTAATGCGGTTATGGGTATATTACAAGTCTTATGCCTTCATGTTTATACATTGTTAGACCCCGAAGCTTCACTTTTCTTTGTAACTCCTTATATAGCTATAGACTTCGATGTCAGTCCTGAAATATTAGTAGAGCCTTTCTTAGTGTCTACCCAATGGATAGTTCTATTGTAGCCAAACGGGTATACAGAAATTTCCAGGTCACCGTGTCTTAGAAAATTACTTCAGTTGATCTTGTGGAGTTAGAGATGACTAATTTTGATATCATTCTCGACATGGATTGGATCCACTCGTTCTACGCCTTAGTTGATTGTAGAAATAGAATTGTCTAATTCTAGTTTCCTAACGAGTCCATTATTAAATGGAGGGATAGTACTTTAGTTCCTAAGGGTTAGTTTATCTTCTATCTTAAGGCAAGAAAGATGATATCCAAGGGATATATTTACCATATCATCCAATTCAATGACTCAAATTCTAAAACTTCGAGTCTTGAGTCAGTTCCAGTAGTGAATGAGTTTCTAAAAGTGTTCCCTGAAGATCTTCCCAAAGTTTTTCCCTAAAGGAAAATTGACTTCAGAATAGATCTCCTCCTAGATACCCAGTCTCTCTCAATTCCACCTTACAGAATGGGTCCAGCTGAGCTTAAGAAATTAAAGGAAAAATTGAAAGATCTCTTAGATAAGGGTTTCATCAGGCCTAACATTTCTCCATGGGGTGCTCCAGTTTTTTTCGTATGCAAGAAGGATGGTTCCCTTAGAATGTGCATCGACTACCATCAGTTTAGTAAAGTTATAATCAATAATAAGTTTTCTCTCCCCAGAATTGATGACTTATTTGACCAACTTCAGGGTGTCAGCTATTTCTCTAAGATAGACCTAAGATCTGGCTATCATCAACATAGAGTCAGAGTATGTGGCATCCCGAAGACAACCTTCCAAACTCGATATGGTCACTTCAAATTCCTAGTTATGTCTTTTGGACCAACGAATGCTTCTATTGCTTTTATAGACTTGATGAACAGGGTGTTCAAAAAGTACTTGGACATGTTCATCATAGTCTTCATAGATGATATCCTCATTTATTCCCGTAGTGAAAATGATCGTGCAGACTATTTAAGGGTTGTATTACAAACCCATAAGGATCATTAGTTTTTCGGTAAGTTCAGTAAGGGCAAATTCTAGTTGATATCAGTATCTTTCTTGGGTCACATCATTTCCATTAATGGCAATCGAGTTGATCATCAAAAGACCAAGGCAGTACAAAATTGGCTTAGACCCATCTCTCCATCATACATTAGGAGTTTCTTGGGTTTAGCTGGCTATTCTAGACAGTTTGCTAAAGGATTTTTTTCTATTGCTTCTCCCATGTCTCGATTAACCCAAAAGAAAGTCAAATTTAAGTGGTCAGATTCCTGCGAGAAGAGTTTTTAGGAGTTGAAAACTCGACTTACTTCTGCTCCAATCTTGACTTTACCAGATGGCATAGATTGGTTTATAGTTTATTGTGATGCTTTTAGAGTTGGTCTTGGTCTATGCCTCTAGACAACTTAAACCCCATGAGAAGAATTACCCGACCTATGACCTTAAGTTGGCAGCAGTTGTCTTTGCATTAAAGATTTTAAGGCATTACCTTTATAGGGTTCATGTTGATAAATTTATGGATCATAAGAGTTTACAGTATGAGTTCACACAGAAAAAATTGAATCTTTATAAGAAAAAGTGGTTGAAATTATTGAAAGTCTATGATATGAGCGTGATGTATCACCCGGGTAAGGCCAATATAGTGGCCGATGCCCTTAGTAGATTGTCTATGAAATTGTTACGCATGTTGAGGATGATAAGAAAGAGTTAGTCCGTGAGGTTCATTAGTTTGCCAGATTAGGTGTTCGATTGATTAATTTGGCTGAAGGTAGTATATGGATTCAGAATGGTTCGAAATCTTCATTGGTTGCTGAAGTGAAAGAAAAGCAATATAGGGATCCTATTTTGGTCAAGTTGAAAGAGATAGTTAGGGATCAAAGGTTGAGGTTTTATCCCAAGGGGGAGATAGTGTGATTCATTATCAAAGTAGGCTATATGTTCCATGTGTTGATGGTATGAGACAACGGATATTAGCTGAATCGCATGGTGCATGATTTTTTATTCACCCAGGAGCCACTAAGATGTACCATGATTTGCAAGAAATCTATTGGGGTAGCGGTATGAAGAAAGATAGTGGCTAAGTGTTCCAATTGTCAACAAGTTAAGGTTGAGCACCAAAGGCCTAGTGGTACACTTTAGCAGTTCAGTATCCCCACTTAGAGCTGGGAGGTGGTGAAAATGGATTTTATGATAGGATTACCTCGTATGCGTCGTCAGCATGATTTGATTTGGGTCGTTGTACATAGAATAACCAAGTCAGCCTATTTCTTGCTAGTTCATACTTTATATTCAGCTGAGGATTATGCTAGACTATATCTCAGGGAGATGGTAAAGTTGCATGGGATTCCATTGACCATCATTTCAGATAGAGGTACTCAATTTACCTCTCACTTTTAGAAGGCTTTTACGAAGGGTCTTGGTATCTAAGTTTATTCCAGCACAGCTTTTCATCCCCAAATAGATGGTCAGGTAGAGCAGACCATTTAGACTTTAGAGGACATATTGAGGGATTGTGTTATCAAATTTAATGGTAGTTGGGATGACCACTTACCTTTGATCAAGTTTGCCTACAACAACAGCTATCACCTTAGAATTCAGATGGCTTCATTTGAGGCTCTTTATGGTAGGAGGTATAGATCTCCTATTAGTTGGTTTGAGGTAGGTGAGGCGGCGTTGATAGGTCCAGATTCAGTGTATGAAACAATGGAAAAATTTCAGTTGATCCGAGAAAGACTGAAGACAACCCAAAGTCATTTGAAATATTATGCAGATGTAAGGAGAAAATATCTTTAGTTTGACATCAGTGACTTGGTTTATTTGAAAAAATTTCCTATAAAAAAAGTGAAGAGATTTGGCAAAAAGGGGAAGCTCAGTCCCCGTTATGTTGGCCCATATAATATTTTGAGCCATTTTGTGAAGGTAGATTTTGCGTTAGAGTTACTTACAGATTCGGCATCTGTGCATCTAGTGTTTCATGTCTCTTTGTTAAGGAAATATATTAGTGACTCAGCTTTTGTTGTTCCCTTAGAGAGTGTGGATGTGAAAGAAAGTCTCTCTTACGAAGAAGTCCCAGTTGAGATCCTTGATCGTAAGATTCGTAGGCTAAGGAATAAAAAAGTTTCCTTGGTAAAGGTTCTATAAAGAAATTAGTCCGTTGAGGGAGTTGCGTGGGTGATAACGCTCAATCTACAGCTCTCGTAGGAGTGTAAAGCGGTCGTTAGCAAATATAGAACCCAACAGGGTTGGGTGTCGATCCCACAGGGAATAGCTTGGCCAACAAGTAAGCAAAATTACTAAACTTTTGGTGCAAGTCTCGTAAAAAGGGGGGATTTGTAATGTGTCACCAAAATAATTAAATAAAAGCTGAAAATAGCAAAGTAAAAGAGAAAGATTATTACGTAAGTTGTAAACAATGAGAATTGAGGCGTTGGGGTTATGTCCACCTTCTGAGGTATACGTCTCTATTGGCTATGAGTGTGTAGAATTCTGACATGCAACTGCTTATAGAGAATTGTATTCGATGGTAAATCCAGGCATCTTTCGACCTATTCGAGGATTATTTCACTTTAACTCTTTCGAGCTTAAAGCGTGTCTAACGGTACGAATTCTTCAAGAGGTTAGTCCAGTTACGGCACTAGCTTTTTAGTAGGGAATTTTAGGAGGTGACCCTACTACCTTGACATTATCTCTTTTCCAGACAGATAACCTTTCTTTCGAACAAGTTAAATGTTATACTGGCGTATTCTTGCGTTTGCAACCACAAAGAATGTAGACTAAGATGAAGAGAATAATGATATAAGCAGTATACGTGTCGCGAACTCACAAACTCACAGCAATAGATAGTATCTCATACGGCTTCCATAACCCCAACAGAGAAGTTTAGTTACCCATGAATACGAAGGAGATCACGATTGACATTGTTGTTATACCACAAGATTGAGTAATTTCGTGTAGCTTAGGTGGTAGGCGTGAGGCGTGAATTCCTAGGCAAAGTAACGATTCTCTTGTTATGGAATTTAAGAATAGAAGAGTAGAAGAAGAAAAATAGAATTAATGGAAAGATTAGAAGAGTTGTAGAATTGTTTGTAGTGGAAGATGAGAGGGATGGAAGGAAGTATTGTGTTCTCCCCCCCGATTCGTCAAAATCTCTAGCATGATAGGGTATTTATAATACCCATATCCTAATCCTACTAGATAAATAAAATATCTAACCAAATCCTACTAGGCTAATGTAATACATAACCCAATTGTACTAGGTTAATGTAACATTATCATAATCCAAATAAACTAATGAAATACATAACCCAATTGTACTAGGTTAATGTATCATTGTCCAAATCCAACTAAGTTACTGCAAATCCCCAAAGTCTTCAGAAATGTTGTTTTAGCTCGGGACAGATTTTCCATGCAGCAGCTTTGGTCCTTAGGCGTGTAAACTCCCTTCCCTTCCTTCGTGAGCTTTCTTTTGCATCAAGTAAGCCATAAAATGCTGAATTCTGCATCATTTATACCTGAAACTTTACTAATCATGTTCGTTAAATCATTTACAGGAAAAAGGACTAAAAGTGCATGAAATATATACTTTGTTCTCAAAACTAGGCCAAAATATGGGCAAAATATATTGATATAGGCGTGTAAATTCGCCTATCATCAACACCTCACACTTGAAGCTTTGTTCGTCCTCGAAAGAAATACCATGTCCTTCTAAACATCAACTTAGGGTTTCACAGCAACAACACGAAACATTTGTCAAGACAAGCACAACAATTATCAACAAAGAGTAGCTTTTCGATTATAGGTAGAAACAATTTAACCTCTAGCATAGACTCGTGATGGTGATCAACTCGCATGCAAACGTTAAGGTACAAGGAATCATATATAACTACCCAAAACTCATCAACCATGTTTGTCTCACACTATAGTACCCATAATCACTCACAAGTATAGCATATTTTTCAAACATGGGTATCAAAATGTCCTTGCTCTCACTCTCACAAAGAATTCATATGTAGCAACTGATGACCATAGGCTTGCCCTTAATGTAATACTCTACTAAATGTCAGAATGCTAAGCTTAGGATCAAGTAGGTCTTTTGATGGTTGTAATGTAGGCTAAGGGACGGGTAGGACTATTTTGGCCAGGAATAGTGACTAAGTTCCTAAGCGCTTTAATACATCACTTTGTATCATTGACACTTTTTTTTTCAACCTTTCTTTCTTTTATTCTACCACCCTTGTTCTACTCTTTTGTTTTTCAATTTTAAGCACAACTCTCTTTTCAGCTTTCTTTTCCTTTTTCTTTTCACAACATACTTCTTATGATAGCACTTTCTTTTTCATAACACATTCAAGCACCATTACAATTTATAGCATCATACTCACCCAATTTCCTCTTATGTTGTCACATGACTTTTTCACTTTAAAGCACTTAGTAATTTGGATCAAATTACGGTCTTGAAAAAAAATGGATTAGGCTTACATACAAGGTTGTCAAAGAAAATAGGCTAAAGGCTCAAAAGGGTTTAACTAGGATGATGTCCATGGGTAGGTAAAACTGAAGGTAAACAAATATAGGTTGCCAAAGAAATGCCTAAATCATATCCTAAACTTACACTCCTTATTTTCGCTTGGCATACATACCAGGCAAGTTCTAGCATCAGCCACACACATAGAATATACGATTATCTCACACACACAAGGCACATGGTCGACTTGCTTGGAAGTAATATAGACTCTCGACCCAACAAGTGAAGGAATTGAACCACACAATATCACATAATGAGTCACAACTAGAGTCTAAACGTCTCAATAGTCACAATTGTAGCAGCTACTCTTATTATAATCTCATGCTGCCTATCAAAATAATTTCATGTGAAGCTAGAAAAAACAACAAAAACAAAAAAACTAAAACACGAAAAAAAACAACAAAAAAACTAAACAAACATAGATGCGATAGAGAAGTATAGCATACGATACCGCCACCCCACACTTAAACGGGACACTACCCTCAGTGGAAAATAAATACGAGGAACCTGGTTAGTTGGACTCTTCCTCAATGTCGGGGGTCATACCCCCTTCGTCGGAATCATCATAAGAGTCGTCGTCAGAGTTCTCCTCCTCGTCAGAGTCTGGCAAGCGTCGATCGTCATCAGTCGGCACATCATCATCTAGAGGTTCCTCAAAGTATACGCCCACTCCACACATCTCTCGTGCATGCATGTTCATGGGATAGTTGTGGTCCAGTTGTTGGAGCTCTGCAGCAGTTGGAACACGTCCACCACTCATCATAGTAAATCGTGTCATGCCATAAAGATGACGGAAGAAACTCTCATCACGAGCATGTCTTTCCGCAGTAGTAAGGTTGACACCATGAGTTATTTCAGCATCTTTGACCTTAGTAAGGTCAAACTTCTTTGGGTTATGTGGGAGTTTATGGTCAGCTGGTTCCTCTTCGATATCCTCCTTTCGCAAGATTGCTGTCAACAGATTTCCAAACGTGAAGTGGGACCTTTTGTGGAGTCTGGCCTTCCTCATGGTAGAGCGAATGATTGCCCCAAAGTTGATAGGGACATTCGTCATCAAAGCATAGACCAAACACACTCTATCTCTTGATATCTTGGTGTATTGAGTCCCAGGAATAAGGCATGAGTTGACAATACGCATCCAGATTCTTGCTTCCCTATTCAGTGAAGCATAGGGGAAGGTGTTGTGTCGTCCTTTGTCTTTATGTCTGCCCCACCTTGCCATCGATCTACTTTCACAAAGTGTGTGTCTAATTGCTCTATAAGGAGGCCTGCTGTACAGCTCTTTGAATGGTGTTGGGTCGACCGAAGGTAAGCCAAGAAAAGAATTGATCCAGTCCGCGTTGAGCTGTAACACTTGGCCCCGAGTTTTGACTTCGTTGCCTGTTGTTTTCGGCGACCAGTTGGCATAAAACTCTCTTGTCAAATCAAGATTACATTCTCCCATATCGCGGAAGATGAAATCCAGCTTCAATGCCATGATTTTCGCCAACATACGCGGCTCCTTCTTCGCTAAGGTGTCCTTATTGATCAGGTCGTCATGAACATATCTTCTTTCTTTGTTGTTCCTGTACCATTCTTTGGCTTTCTCCTCAAGAACCCATTTTATTCCAAACATTCTGCGGGGTAGTTGTGTTGAGGATGATTCTCCTTGGTCCTTTCTACCTCTCTTCTTGCCCTTTTGGAAAGTGGTAGCCTTCTCCTTGCCTTGCCTCGCTTTAGGTGCCATTGCACCTGAGACTAGAAATAGTGTTAATGGCAGCACAATCTCAGTCGATACAATCTATAAACAAGCAGTAGGGGTACCACCCCACACTTAGTTTTGTTGATACAAATTAGTGAAGTGAAAGTGGTCGATTACTCAGATTTCGTCGACATACGTTTTAGGATTATATTTCGACAAGAAAATCAGTAATGTATTACTACTTGCAGCCATTGCACTACTTTCATGTTAGATATAACAACACTACTACATAGGGGTTGTAACATGGTATGGATGTTTTCAACAATCGCAACCTCCTAAGTCGGTAGGCAACTATAAGGCTTATCCCGATGAACGGGATAGTCTAGCATGTAAGTATCCAAGTTACAAGATCATAACATGATAGTCAATGTTCGTCACCATAGCAATTCCGCAAATCGTATAACAATGCTATTAAAACCAAATTCAAGTCGGAAACAAGTCAAGATTTTCCTATGTATATGTTTACTCACATGATTTTGTATCAACGATCAAAACACATGAACATCACCAATCAATCTTATACGATGTAGCAATTTATAATAGACATAGCAACGTAGTACTTACGAGAAATAAATGAAGAATAAGAGAGTAATTACTTGCTTGAAGCTTTTGGAGATGGTTTTGTGAATTGGAAGAGCAAAAAGAAAAATTTTGGGATGGTTTGGAGAGGGAATGCGGTGCCTTTAGGTTAATTTCTAGTGTGGTTATGTTTCAAGACTAAGTCCCCTTTATATAGGAAGAGAATGGGTCGGGTTTTGACCCATTTACAATCGGTTTTGGAGACAAAAATGCTACATATGCGGCGCATAATGATCGGCATAGTCATGGTATATGCGGCGCATAGTCTATGGCATTTAGGGACATATGCGCCGCATAGTCAATGGCATATGAGATCCTGAGACCTAATGCTATAGCATAGGCGGTGCATAGTCAAAAGCACACTTAGGAATGGGCGGCGCATAGTGTATAGCACACTAGATTTCGAGACCTTAGGCTATAGGATAGGTTGTGCATCGTTCGTGGCCTAGTTTTACCTAGGCCTAGCCTTCCTCGATGCCTAGTTTGGCATGAGAAATGCTCAATCCATAGCCTTATGCATCACTATTCCTAACTTACCAACTTTACCATACAATGCATCCAAATCGTCAATTGAAATCAATCTCCTCGTTGAATACCTCTTGCCCCTATTTTTGCTTAAAACCAAATGAAAACGATTAGTACAATGGGTTGCCTCCCACCAAGCGCCTTAGTTTTGGTCATGGCAGGACTCTTATTTTTGGATTTTCATTATCAAAAGCAAAACAAGTAAAAAAAAAGAACGATAAAATGATAAAACGATGGGTTGCCTCCCATCTAGCGCCTTTTTTATTGTCGTGGCTCGACATAGTTACCTCGAGTACTTAGACTTCATCGAGATAAGTGATGGCCATAGAATTCATCGAGTCAAGAGGACCGATAGAAGGCTTAACACGTTGGCCATTCACCTTGAAGACAACACCATTATTGTCTTCCAATTCGACTACTCCAGACGAGTAGACTTGGATAACTTTGTATGGACCAGACCACTTAGACTTTAACTTATCTGGGAAGAGCTTTAATCTGGAGTTGAAGAGAAGTACCATATCACCCCTTTGGAAGTTTCGTCGAATAATCCGCTGATCATGATACTTTTTTATCCGCTCCTTGTATAGGTCTGACCTTTCATATGCATGGAGACGGAATTCATCTAGTTCGTTCAGCTGCTCCAACCTCAGATTCTTCACATCATCCCAATTCAAATTTAATTGCTTCAATGCCCGCAATGCCTTGTGTTCGAGCTCGATGGGTAGATGACAAGCCTTCCCATAGACTAGTTGATAAGGAGACATGCCAATGGGTGTCTTGAATGCAGTCTTATACGCCCATAGTGCCTCATCTAGCTTTCGAGACCAATCCTTCCTATTCGCATTAACCGTCTTTGCAAGGATTTGCTTGATCTCGCGATTGGAAACTTCTACTTGTCCACTAGTTTGGGGATGATAAGGCGTAGCTACCTTATGTTGCTTGACACCATACTTGGCCAAAACTGATTTGAATAGCTTGTTGCAGAAGTGAGATCCTCTATCACTTATGATAGTACGTGGTACTCCAAAGCGAGAGAAGATATTCTTCTTTAAGAACGCTACAACACGCTTTCCTTCGTTGTCGGCCAATGCTACAGCTTCTACCCATTTTGAAACATAATCCACAGCAACCAAGATGTACATCATTCCAAACGAATTCACGAATAGACCCATGAAATCAATACCCCACACATCAAAGAGTTCTACCTCAAGAATTTTGGTCATGGGCATTTCATGGTGTTTTGAAATCGCACCTTGACGCTGGCATTGGTCACACCTTCTAACATAGTCGTAGGCATCTCTGAATATCGAAGGCCAATAATAACCACTTTGCAATACTTTTCTGGCCGTCCGATTGCATGCGTGATGTCCTCCAACTTGCAAAGTGTGGCATACTTCCAAGATAGTAGGCACCTCTTCATGGGATATACATCATCGAATGATACCATCCGCACATCGTCGAAACAAATAAGGCTCATCCCAATAGTAGTGTTGTACGTCATGCATAAACTTCTTCCTTTGGTGGTAAGATAAATTGGTAGGTATCACATTACTCACCACGAAATTTGCAAAGTCGGCATACCATGGTAATTTCTCCATTGTTGTCGCTAATATCTTTTCATCCGGGAATGCATCATCAATCTGAATTTCAGGTTGCGCCACATGCTCATTCTTAAGTCGAGATAGGTGATCAGCCACTTGGTTCTCGCAACCTCGTCTATCTTTGACTTCGAAATCAAACACTTGCAGCAGCAATACCCATCTAATCAACCTTGGTTTTGCATCCTTCTTTGTCATTAGATACCTAAGAGTTGCATGGTCTGTATGAATGATCACCTTAGTACCCAATAGATAGGCAAGAAACTTCTCAAATGCATACACAACCGCTAGGAGCTCTTGTTCAGTAACAGTGTAGTTCCTTTGGGCTTCATTTAGGACCTTACTCGCATAGTAGATAGGATGAAATAATTTCTCCTTTCTCTGACCAAGAACAGCACCAACGGCTACACCACTAGCATCGCACATGACTTCAAACGGGAGAGTCCAATCTGGTGCTACCATAATAGGGGCTTCAATGAGTTTTCCTTTAAGGCGTTCGAATGCCTTTAAGCAATCGTCATTGAAGTCAAACTTTGCATCTTTCTCCAATAGTTTGCACAATGGACTCACAATTTTGGAGAAGTCTTTGATGAACCTACGATAGAAACCAGCATGGCCAAGAAAACTACGAACTCCCTTCACCGAAATTGGAGGCGGTAGCTTCTTAATAACCTCAATTTTTGCTCGGTCAACCTCTATTCCTCTTTCAGAGATCTTGTGCCCAAGAACGATTCCTTCTTTTACCATGAAGTGGCACTTCTCCCAATTCAGCACAAGGTTGAACTCTACACATCTTTGTAATGCCATGCTCAAGTTTACCAGGCATGCTTCAAAAGACTCACCAACAACTGAAAAGTCGTCCATAAATACCTCCAAAGTGTCTTCAACCATATCAGAGAAAATAGACATCATACAACGTTGAAAGGTGGCTGGTGCGTTACATAACCCGAATGGCATACGTTTGAAGGCAAACGTACCATATGGGCATGTAAACGTTGTCTTCTCTTGGTCTTCGGGTGCAATACAAATCTGATTATAGCCTGAATAACCATCCAAGAAGCAAAACCATCCTTTCCCCGCTAATCGATCTAGCATTTGGTCCATAAATGGCATTGGGAAGTGATCCTTGAGTGTCCAAGAATTCTGCTTGCGGTAGTCCATGCATACTCTCCATCCAGTGACGGGCCTGAGTGGAATAAGTTCATTTTTTGCATTCGCGACCACCGTCATACCTCCTTTATTGGGAACACATTGTACAAGGCTTACCCATGTACTATCAGAAATAGGATACACAACTCCTGCGTCTAACCACTTGATGATCTCTTTCTTCACCACTTCTTGCATAGGTGGGTTTAGACGCCTTTGATGCTCAATGGTGGGTGTGCAATTTTCTTGAAGCTGAATTCTATGTGTACAAATCCCAGGTGGAATACCAATAATATCCGCAATGGTCCATCCAATAGCTCTAATATACTTGTGTAGAATAGCAATAAGAGCTACAACTTATCGCTCACCCAAATCGGCTGCCACAATGACTGGAAGAGTGTTTCCGCTTCCTAAGAATGCGTACTTCAAATGACTTGGCAGCTCCTTCAATTCTAACGTGGATGGCTCTTCAATAGATGGCTTAGCTGGTGGTGTAGGCCGATTCTTGAGATCAAGATCCAGCTTCTTGGGAGTATAGCGATATGTTCCTAATCCCGATAGAGCATAAATGGCTTCTTCAGAATTTTCAGCATCTTCACTCTCTCCATTCATGAGCACAACCTCTAAGGGATCATCAATAATTTGCTCTTCTTCAAGTAGTTCTTTCTCATCATCAAAGAAAACATCAGCCACCGAAAATACACTAAGATCTTTGGGTTGCTTCATTGATTTGCAAACATCAAAACGAACCACTTCGTCATTTATTCGGAATGAAAGTCCATTAGCTCTCAAATCAATGAGCACACTTCCTGTAGCAGGGAAAGGGCGCCCCAAGATTATGGAAACCTCAGAATCTGCTTCACAATCCAAGATGACAAAGTCTGCTGGAAAGATAAATGAAGAAACTTTTACCAAGACATCGCATAGAATAGCAACAGGTCGTTTTACCGACCTATCTGCCATAACGAGCCTCATATTGGTTGGAGTAGGATCTCCTAACCCCAACTTCGTGTAGATCGATAATGGCATCAAATTGATGCTGGCTCCTAAGTCACATAATGCTTTGGCAAAGTTTAAAGATCGGACGGTGCAAGGAATAGTGAAAGCTCCGGGGTCGGCCTTCTTCTGATCTATCGATCGGGTAGCAATTGCACTACAATGATGCACATCGTCTTTCAGCTCATAACATGCTGCCCTCTTCTTTGTCAAAAGATCCTTCATAAACTTCGCATACCCAGGCATTTGTTCAAGTGCCTCCACCAATGGAACATTAATGGTCAGCTGTTTTAACATAGTCATGAATTTGCTGAACTTAGTGTCATCCGCCACCTTCTTCAGTCTTTGGGGAAAAGGTGGTGGTGGGTATGGAAGTGTTCTCTCCACGGTTTTCTTCTCCTCTTGCTTCCGTTTTTCCATTTTTTCAGGCTGCACGTGACTGGGCGTGACGTCCTTGACGTCAGGACTGGTTGTTGCGGCATCTTCTCCTTTTGCGTTATCATCCATGTCCGCAACTTCGTCAACCACTTGCTTGCCTTTTGCTGAAGGTTCCAGCACCTTACCACTTCTGGTAGTGATGGCCATGCATGACCCATCATTCCTTGGGTTTTGCACAGTATCGCTAGGTAAAGTGCCAGCCTTTCTTTGATTGAGTGCTGCTGAAAGTTGGCTCAATTGCTGCTCTATTTGCTTGATTGAAGTGGAATGAGAATCAACTAGTTGTTTCATGGAGGACAAATCATTAATTACCTCAGTAACTCCCGCGCTCGTTGCTTCCACTCCTTTCAATAATTTAGCCATCATGTCTTCCATACTTCCAGAATTAGATGTGGTGGTATCACGTCTACCAGGGGGAACGTACAAACCACTATTTTCATTGTTTTCCTTCCAACTACCTTGGTCTTTGCTTCCATATTTATCATAATAGTTCCGACCTTGGTTTCCTTGGGTATTCCCACGGAAACCCCCTGATTGTTTACGTAGTTGGCCTCCTCTTCCGAATCAGATTCGTCTCTTCCTTTTAGCGCCACAGCTTTCACTTTTTCGGTCTTCCCTGATAATAAATGCTTTGTCAGAAGATCCACTTGCGTTTTCATGTGCGCTAAATCTTGATCACGTTCTTCTTGTCTTCTTCTTTGGTCTGCAGTCATGCCTATAGATAAAGTGGGGCTTGCTACCTCGGAATCCCTGGTATGCCAAGCTCTACTTTGTTTCGTCATGCGATCTAGCATATTGCTTGCTTGACCAAAGGTGAGGTCCATAAAAGATCCTCCAGCTGCGTTATCCACCACTGGCTTAGTTATTGAATTCAAGTCTCTATATAATATCTCCATGAGGTGAACATTAGTCATGTGATGGTTTGGGCATCTCGCTAGCTTTGTCTTGAACCTCTCCCATGTTTCATGAAGAGCTTCAGTGGGAAGCTGACGAAAGTTGCTAATTTCATCTCTCAATTGTGCTCTTTTGGATGGCGGAAAGAATCTTTCTAGGAAAGTGTCTCTCAATTGCCTCCAATTTGTAATAGAATCAGGAGTCGGCCCATTCAACCATAGAGTTGCCTCCCCAGACAGAGACAATGGAAATAAGCGTAATCGAATTGCATTCTGACCAACACCAGGATTGTCAAACGACTTACATGTAGAAATAAAGTTGATGAGATGCATATTCGGATCATCGCCTGCTAGTCCACAAAATAATCCCTTGAGTTGCAATAACTGAATCATGGTGCTTGTGATGTTGAACTTGGCTCCGGGTGCCAATGGTGGAGGAATAATGGCTCCTGTGGCTCCGGCTCCATCAAGATCATCATCATCATCGTCGAACAGTATTTGCACAGCTCGGCGTTCGGGCCTAAATCGCGTTTGACGATCTCTCCTCTGCATGGGTGCCGTCATCTCAGCAGTATGCCGTGGGTTTAGTAGCTCTTCATCGCCCAGATCCTCATCATCAGGATTTGTTGCACGCCCTGGGTTATCAATATTCTGCTGATGCGCTTGAGCAGCCATCCTTTCAATTTCACGTTGTGCATCCATTGATGCACTGAACAAACCTGAATAAAAAAAAAACAACAACTAAAAGTAAAAGTACGAGAATCTTTGACCAAAGGGTCTAGTAACTATCACAAACTTAGTTGACAACTGTATTCCCCGGCAGCGGCGCCAATTTTTGATAACGCTCAATCTACAGCTCTCGTAGGAGTGTAAAGCGGTCGTTAGCAAATATAGAACCCAACAGGGTTGGGTGTCGATCCCACAGGGAATAGCTTGGCCAACAAGTAAGAAAAATTACTAAACTTTTGGTGCAAGTCTCGTAAAAAGGGGGGATTTGTAATGTGTCACCAAAATAATTAAATAAAAGCTGAAAATAGCAAAGTAAAAGAGAAAGATTGTTACGTAAGTTGTAAACAATGAGAATTGAGGCGTTGGGGTTATGTCCACCTTCTGAGGTATATGTCTCTATTGGCTATGAGTGTGTAGAATTCTGACATGCAACTGCTTATAGAGAATTGTATTCGATGGTAAATCCAGGCGTCTTTCGACCTATTCGAGGATTATTTCACTTTAACTCTTTCGAGCTTAAAGCGTGTCTAACGGTACGAATTCTCCAAGAGGTTAGTCCAGTTACGGCACTAGCTTTTTAGTAGGGAATTTTAGGGGGTGACCCTACTACCTTGACATTATCTCTTTTCCAGACAGATAACCTTTCTTTCGAACAAGTTAAATGTTATACTGGCGTATTCTTGCGTTTGCAACCACAAAGAATGTAGACTAAGATGAAGAGAATAATGATATAAGCAGTATACGTGTCGCGAACTCACAAACTCACAGCAATAGATAGTATCTCATACGGCTTCCATAACCCCAACAGAGAAGTTTAGTTACCCATGAATGCGAAGGAGATCACGATTGACATTGTTGTTATACCACAAGATTGAGTAATTTCGTGTAGCTTAGGTGGTAGGCGTGAGGCGTGAATTCCTAGGCAAAGTAACGATTCTCTTGTTGTGGAATTTAAGAATAGAAGAGTAGAAGAAGAAAAATAGAATTAATAGAAAGATTAGAAGAGTTGTAGAATTGTTTGTAGTGGAAGATGAGAGGGATGGGAGGAAGTATTGTGTTCTCCCCCCCCCCCCCCCGATTCTTCAAAATCTCTAGCATGATAGGGTATTTATAATACCCATATCCTAATCCTACTAGATAAATAAAATATCTAACCAAATCCTACTAGGCTAATGTAATACATAACCCAATTGTACTAGGTTAATGTAACATTATCATAATCCAAATAAACTAATGAAATACATAACCCAATTGTACTAGGTTAATGTATCATTGTCCAAATCCAACTAAGTTACTGCAAATCCCCAAAGTCTTCAGAAATACTGTTTTAGCCCGGGACAGATTTTCCATGCAGCAGTTTTGGTCCTTAGGCGTGTAAACTCCCTTCCCTTCCTTCGTGAGCTTTCTTTTGCGTCAAGTAAGCCATAAAATGCTGAATTCTGCATCATTTATACCTGAAACTTTACTAATCATGTTTGTTAACTCATTTACAGGAAAAAGGACTAAAAGTGCATGAAATATATACTTTGTTCTCAAAACTAGGCTAAAATATGGGCAAAATATATTGATATAGGCGTGTAAATTCGCCTATCATCAGTGGGAAGCAGAAGCTGATATGCGAGCCAAGTATCCCCATCTTTTCTCTACGAATTCAGATCTAACATGAGGTAATGGTTTTCCGTAAGTAATTCTCTCATTTGCTATCTCATCTATATAACCATCCTCATGTCATAGCATGCGTTCATAAATTTAGTTTAGTTTATGTATCATATTTCAGATTCAGTTATTCATTCATGATTCAGCTCATAAATATTCAGTACATGATCTTAGTTTTCCTAGTATCTCAGCTCAAACAGTTTTATTCGGGGACGAATGATCCCAAAAGGGAGATATTGTAATACCCTATAAGATTCTAGACATGTTTCAGCTATTAGACATATGTTTAAAGGGGTCCAAGGCTTTAATTTCACACCAAGTACAAAAGACTTAGCCATTTTGAAGACCCCAAGAATGCAAACATTTTATTTTTGGCCATTCTGAGTCTGAAACGTAGATTTTTGAGTTAAAATGTGTTAAAGGGTGTTTAAAAGGTCATCCGGGAGAGTTTTAGAATTTTTGGAAGGGGTTTGGGGAGTTTCAGAGTTTTTGGAAGGGGTTTGGGGTATTTTTGGACCACAGAGGTAGAATGCCTCCACGATTTGAGCGTATCACGGAGGCAGGACCTCCCCGACATGGCGTGTCATGGAGGTTAGCCTCCACGATATAACCCGTGTTGTGGAGGCTAGCTTCCATGCCACAGAGGATGTGTTTTTTCTACAGCCTTATTAAATGATCAATGGGGTATTTTAGTCCTTTCTGTTTTCCCCAAACACTCAATTCACAAATTAAAACCCCCAAGAAGGGCATTATTTGCCCCATTCCTCATTAGTGAACACGTAAAACTCATCTCTATTCCCAAGAGCGTAAATTCAGGCATCTTCCCAAGGATTCAACCATTCAAGGTCCCAATTCCAAGCTTCTTCAAGGATTCAAGCAATTAAGGTATGTGGGGTATTCATCAATGGGTTCTTTCCACCCATTGAGTCCCAAAAATCCCTTTTTATTCAAGTATAAATTTTTTGTCCTCTTTTCATGAAATTTGAATGCTAAGTATGAATTTACTCAATGATTTCTTAGTAGTTTTAAATTCAACCCATGTGAATATGTTTTCCCATGTGAATTATGTTATTACATGATTTGAATTCCGATTACTAATGTCATAATCAGTTGACACGATGTTAAGTTATCAAGTTATAAATTAAACCATGTGAGCATATTGTCCTCCAAGTTTAACACATCCCCAAATTCAAATTCTTGGATTCATCAGTTTAGTGAAAGGTACAATGTTTTGGGTCTTTAAATCTTGAATTTTCTCACAGTATTTTAAATGATGTTATGATTTTTGGAGTATCATTCAGTATTGGTGGGTTATGAACACCCGATACCTATATATTTATCATACATAATTTGTTATGATCATGATGAGCATAATTAGTTGTGATATCCAGTTGAATTTAGTTAGAACCAGTGTCAGTTCACTTGGGAGTAAGATTTAGCACCGAGTGAACCCAGGAATAGGGCTTACTTTCCAGTAGACGGTGTGATCCTTAGTAGTAGTCCCTGAGTTCTAGAACAATGTAGCCAGCGTAAGTTTTGAGAGGTCTTCTTGGTAGTTGAGGGTTGACAATATCTTAGGGGCACCTGCCAGTAGAGGATGATACCCTAGTCCTTCGGGGCATTAGATTTGTGGATCCACATAGCCAGTGTCGATACGCGTGGAAAGGTACTGACACCCTTCCAACTAGGTTACATGTTGGACACTTATTAGCTTAGATTGGGGCATGTCAGTTACATGATAGCTCCTACAATTTTAGTTCAGTACTCAAGTTATATCAGTATAGGTTTGCATGACCAAGTATTCATTTTATCAGTTATTCAGTCAATCAATTTGACAGATTATCTTAGTACACGTTTTACTTGGTCTTGCATTCTTTTTACATGTTCATGCATCCATGCTCAGTATCCATATGTATTTTCAGTTAGTCCCCATCTCACGTACCAGTACATTCAAAGTATTGACCACATACTCTCTTTGTGATATATTGATTTCACAATATAGGTCCAAACGCTCAGTTTCCCAATCGCCCTTAGTCAGCTAAGTGTCTCTCAACAGCAGTAGTGGTGAGTCCTTATCCATGAGGACAAGTTATTTTCAGTTATTTCAGTATTTCCTTATGTTCAGTCAGTCGGACTTAGTTAGGGGGTTTTTCCATCAACTCCTCATGTCTTATAGGCTTTTAGATAGTCCTATATTCAAATTTGTTTTTAGTTTCTTTTATCAGTAATTCAGACATGTTGGTATTTATATTAGTTCAGCTTCCACATATGATACTTTATAATTATTTTATTTACTTCTCACAGCAGGTACCGGATCATGGGTTAGCTTGGGGTCACTTGTGGCCTTAAGCACAGTGTCGCGACTAGGGGGTAGCCTCGGGTCGTGAACAAACTTTGTATTAGAGCCTAAGGTTTTTAAAGTGTCTTAGGGTATCTTAAAGCGCTTTGAGTACAGGCTTATGCATGGGTGTGATGCGCGCCACACTTATGGGCAAGAGGCTATGAGACGTTTTAGGAAAGTTTCCCTTTTTTTAGTATTCATATCGTGTGAAAGAGCATGAGCTCTATTGAATTCCCTTTTATAACTCATCCTTCATCCATTTACAGAAAATGCCTCTTAGGAGAAACAACAGAAGAAGAAATGGCGATCAACCCATACTACTGCCTGTTCAGGAAGATCCCCTGAACGAACATGTTTCTTACGCCGAATTTAGGGCCACTTTTACAACTTTGGTACATTTTTTGGCTGCTCGGAATAACCAGTAGGTTCTTGCCCCAGTCAATTCAGTGATGAATATAGCTGCAGCTAGGATCTGAGACTTTACTCGGATGAATCCTTCATTATTTTCTAGATCCAAGTCTGAGGAGGATCCACAAAAGTTTTTAGACTATGTACAGAAGGTGACCGACATTATGAGTATCACTTCGAGTGAGAGTGCTGACGCAGTTGCTTATCAGTTGTAGGGAGTAGCTCATACTTGGTTTAAACAATGACAGGAGGACAAAGGTGTTGAGGCAAGACCTAAAGAGTGGGAGGAGCTTTCCACGGCCTTCTTAGACAGATTTTTTCCCATTAAAGTTTGGGAGGCTAAGGTTCAGGACTTCATCAATTTGAAGCAAAGTAACATGAGTATGAAGGATTACTCACTCAAGCTTACTCAGTTGGTATAGTATGCTCCGACTATGGTGGCTGATTTTAGGTCAAGGATGAGTAAGTTCGTGTCGGGAGTTTTTGAGGAAGTGGTTAAGGAGTGCAAGACAATTATGTTGATGAAGAAGATGAATCTCTCTAGGTTGATAGTCCATGCTCAGTAGATTGAGGAGGAGAAGCGTAAGGGGAAGGAAAAAGAGAATAAGAGGGTCAGAATAGGTAGCTTCAACTTTCCTCAGCCAAGGTCAGAATTTGGTAATCATTCTCAGGATCCAGCCCCATCTTCAGCCAGTGCGCCAGTGCCTAAGTTCAGACAAGACAGCCGGGTAGAGCTCCAGGATTTAAGTCCCAGAGTAGTGTAAACAATGGTCGCACCAATCCGCTTTGCAGGAAATATGGTAAAAATCACCAGAGAGAATGTAGGGCATACAGTGATGTGTGTTTTGGATGTGGCAAGCCAGACCATAAGATTAGGGATTGCCTAGTAGTTGGCCAGAGGGAAAGGATATTAGTCAGCAAGGTCAGTCCAACTTTTTATCAGCTCTAGTAGGTCGCCCGACTCAGTAGGGCACCACCTCCAATGCCACCAGTGGGCATCGTTAGAACCGAATTTATGCTCTCTAGACTCGACATTATCAGGAAAGTTCTCTTGATATATTTACGGGTACGTTTCAAGTCTTCCATCTTTATGTTTATGCATTGTTAGACCCCAGAGCTTCACTTTTCTTTGTGACTCCTTATATAGTTGTAGACTTCGGTGTCAGTCCCAAAATATTAACAGAGTCTTTCTCAATGTCTACCCTAGTGAGTAGTTCTATTGTAGCCAGATGAGTATACAGAAACTGCCCGATCATAGTGTCTTAGAAAATTACTTCAGTTGATCTTATAGAGTTAGAGATGACTGATTTTGATGACTGATCGTGCCTTAAGCATGTCAAATTAGGATAGCTTATAGATTTTTTAGATATTGCTACTAAAAGAGCAAATCGAGGCATACATATGATTTATTGCTACCACATTCACTATAAGGAATGTAGCATATTTAATAGAACAAGTTTCATGACTTTTACCAAATACACATTATTTTGCCTTAACAATCATTATATCATCAATATGGTACATTGAGATTAAAACTCAACGTCTTATCCATATAAAGACGTCCAAGGCATCTTAAGCTATAAATCATGGTGCACCAGGACTCTAACCCAATGTATTACCCTCTTAATAAGATGAGACTTAAATCCATCATCATACTTTTTAGGCCAAACACATCGCAAGTCCCCTTATTTGACACGAACTTTCACTTTGGCACTTAAAGTGAACGTTGTTCATTTTAAGCACCTAAACCAGCTACAAACTATGTCATTTTGATACCTTTTTGCCTCAGCTCTTGTGCATGAATTGCACTCGTTTTTGACATGGATTAAACAACTAATTGATTTGTGTCAACTCATTTTAAATCACCACATCATTATATACACCCAATTTTTTTTAAAAGGCCAAAATTATCTTTTTCTTTAAGCTTAACCTCTAATAATAGAGGTTGAGTTTTTCGGGGATGATAAACATGCCTCCTTATTCCCTTTTATGAGCTTTTTAAATTCCTTTTAGACTTGAGCTTTTTAACCCATTTATTCCCTTTATGAGCTTTTACAATTGAGGTATTTGTAGTCATGGCATCGTCGGAATCTCTTTGGCGTCACTGGAATCTCTTTTGCTTGAGCTTTATTAACATATCCGAGCCTTAATTTTTTAGAAAATTAGCCTTAATTTCTTAGAAAATTAGAAAATTAATTAACAAAAGAAAATATGGGTACTTTCGGGAGTTGAATTTACAGAGGTTGGGTGTTTGGAAGTAAATTTTTCAGATAAAAATTGTATTATAACAATACTCTTCGTGTTTGAATTAGTAACTCAATTTTATTAGTTTTTTTCGTAGATATATTTTTATATAATTTTTTATTTTCTTTACTTTTTAGATTATATTATTTTAAGTGATATGGAAAAAATATTCAAATAATTAATTCTCTAAGAGATAGAGGAGGTTTGAGAGTACCATTAACGGAGTTTGAGTTTAAAAAAATGGTAGAAAATAGTGGGATGAAAAAAATATGAAAGAAGATGATAAAATTAAAAATGGGCTAAAATAAGGTTGTCCTACGCCCAAACACGAGTGTAGATCACTCACTTTTCCATGCCCAGCGAAAGGTGCCAAAGTGACACAATTTGTAGCTGGTTCAGGTGCTTAAAATGAACAACATCCACTTTAGATGTCAAAGTGGAAGATCGTGCCAAGTTGAGGGGCCTGTCGATGTGTTTGATTTACCTTTTAATAGTATTGTTTTTCAAGAACAAATTTAAAAGATAAATAATTCCGGACCAATTAGGTTCTCTTAGATCCAACGAACCCAATATATGTTTACTTAACTCAATCATATAATATAATTGATATAAAGCAAATATAGACAAGTATGTAATAGAATTGTGAAATCTATGCATTTTTATTGTATAAACCCACTTTGCTAATGAAGTAATTTTTCTTACCTCATTTTTTTCTTCAAAATAAAATAAGTGAACCCAATAGAAAGGTAGAGAAGTTTTTTTACCTCATATCCACATAATAAAATGTGGGTCAGCATTGACTGAAAGAGAATTTTATTATTGATTATGGATAATAGCAAACCATCCAACCATCTATTATGTGACAAAAAATAATTGGTTATTTTTTACAAGAGTCTCGTGTAACCTCATATTATAAATTAAACTCAGATAGTAGAATCTCGTGCTAATAACGTGTTATGAAATATAAAGTAAGAACAAAAAGAATGGAGAGAAAGAAGAGTGACTTTATTTCTCTTCAAAATTTCTTGAGGGGTTCTTCTACAATGAAAAAAAAATCACTATATTTATAAAAAAAAAATTAACTTTATCCCAAAAATTAAAATTTCTAATCTATATATTATAAATAGCAAGAAAGTCTTGCATAGATTGTTGCCAAGAGGCAACATAAAATATTTACCATGTATTACTTTTTCGGACAAATTAGTTAGATTAGGTAAAATTAGTTATTATTTTTGAATTTAAAATTAAAAATAATTAGACCTTTTCTATTTCAAAAAAACAAAAATTGGAAGTAACAATTTAAGAAAACGTGCAATCATTACTTAAGAGATTTATAACATCTTTTTATTATTATTATTTAGAACTTATCATATTTTTATATCTATTGTTAAACTTAAAGATAAATTTAAACTAAATTAATATGTTTGAATTTAATTTATATCTTAATTATTCAATTACAAAGTTTAATTTAAAAAATGATTTTAAACTAATTAAACCAAACACAAAATCATATTTAATATAAAAATAATAATTAAATGGTTATTTAATTATTTTGAGAAAAAATAATAATTAAATAAAAACTTATTAAAAAAATTGTAGAAAAATAAAAAATTTTGAGTTGTCAAATTTTATGAAAATAAGTAGGTTAACAGACACGTCCATTAATCCCTCCATTACTCCCACTAACTTATTACTCACAAGCACACATGCACGATTATACAATTAATTCAAATATATAGGATTAATTTTACATTTTAAATCATTCAAATATTAATTTAACAATTAAAATATTATTCAAATTTAAAAAATAAGTAGATTTCCTATAAAATAAACAGTTGAGTATTAATTTGAAGATAAAAGTACAAAAGCATAAGACACATCAATTTTAATTATTTTCTTTTTTATAGTTATTTTTGTATTATCATTTCTTTTTTGAAAAATAACAATTATATTTTCATATCTCAAAATAGTAGAAAAATGTAAAATATCTAATTTAAAACTTAAAATGTAAAACTATAAACAAAACTGCTAACTCACCCGAAAAAGGAAATTTTAAAAATTAATAGATTAAATTTAAAAATAATTGTTTGGATTTGATTTTTATGCATCCTAATTAGTAAAACAATTATATAATTCCAAGAACAAAAATATTTGGATGATAAAATAAATTATTTGAATTTTGGTTGAAAAATTAACATATTTATTAAAAATAAGTTTACAGTCCTATTTTATCTTTATCGGAGGGGGGGGGGGGGGGGCATAAGAAGAGCAAAATTAAGACACGTTCTTACCCCCTTTCCCCACTAAACACGCACATACACGATTTTACCCAAAAAGAAGAACAACTTGGCTCCTTATTTGTAGCAAAATACTAACTACAAGTTTTAATCTCTCTTTTTACTTTATTTTAAAATTTTATCTTATTTTAAATTTTTTAATGTATCTATCTATCAAGTTAATATTGTAAGAATAAAAAAAACTAAAATTAAAAATATAAAAATATAAAATAAAATATAAAAATAGCAGAGACATGAGTATTTGAATTTAATTTCAATAAAGTTTGAAAATCAATTGAGTAACCAACTTATTTCTTATGTGATTGGGGTTAAAGGATTCAAAAATGGTCAAACCATTAAAATTATTTTTTTTATAATTTTTTTAAAGAAAACTGCCACAAAGAACTCATTATAAAAATGGTTGCAATACTTCAGAGTCAAAATATGTTTTCTTTTACTTCCCCACTGCATATTTTTGATTTACGGATATTTCCTTTTAAATTATTTTTCTTCCAAAAAAATAGAATCAAGTTTTTTTTTTTGGTAAAAGAATCAAGTTATTTTCGCATCTCCATTTGTTTTTGCAATTATGATTTTTTTTTTATTTTTTTTTTAAGTTCAATGTTGATGAATTTTATGTTATTTTTAAAATTCTTCATGATTTTATTTGCTTTTCAATAGATCTATATCATCTGAAATCTGAATCAATGTTTTCTATGCGTATTAAATATATTTACGTATCACTTAACATGATCTGCATATGCATATAGAATAGCAAAACAGATGTTTACATTAAAATTATCAAACAAACTAATAATATAATTTTATTAGCTACTATAAGTGTTTGCTCCTTTCTTTTGGATTTTTTTTTTTTAAAATGTTTATCCAAATTAATCTCCTAATCATTTAGCTTTTGACTTCTAATTTAAATGAAATATGAATTGAAATGCAGTGCCAACTTTTTAACTTTTCTTATATATATTTTTACTATGATATATAATTCTAATCTTCCTTCTCTCTCTTTGATTATTGATCATCAACTTCATTCATATTTATATTCTTTATTTTTTATGCAATTTCTTTTGCTTTAATATTTTTATTTTTTATGTGCAAATGAGTTATGCTATTTTATTTTCTTATTATATCCAGGCTTGAATTCAAGCAAATAATTTTTTCATTATAAATTTATTCATTTAATATATTTAATAATTATGAGCTAAAATATAAGGAAACGTTCAGATTAAACTCTTTACTAATATAGTATTTATCTCTACAATTTTTACAGGTATAACTTGATACGTGAAAAAATAATAATATCAAGAAAGTCTTGCCTAATATGTTGCCAAGTGTCAGCCTATAATAAAACCATGTGTTAATCTTATTACAAATTAATTAAAATTAGGTAATAAGTACCTAAATTTTTAAATTTGACTGTTTTTTAAATAACATTCAATCTTGATAGTTATTTTAACTTTTTACAGTAATTTAAAAATTTAAACTTCGTTATTTTCTTAATGAATATATATTTGATTCAATTTTTTTTTAAAATATATAGTTATATAGAGACAAAATAAAATAATAAATAAATATTTTGTCTTCCTATGTTTCGCTCTAAATGCAGGTTTTTTACATAAAGTTTTGAACTTATTTAAATAAAACATTTGATTTTTGAATTTTAAATTGATAAAAAGTTGTAATAAATAAATTTTGTAAAGAAATGACATCCTACCTATTGGACACTTGACAATTATTCATGATATTCTTCTAATGTTATTCATAATACTAAATATTTAGGGTTATTCATATTTTCTAAAAATTTTCACGTATGTAATATTAACGCAATTTTTATAAATTAATCACATATATTACTTTTAAATTTGTAAAAATAAAAGTTTAAATTCTTATATTTTGATTAGTGTTAGACAATTAAAAAATATTATAATATTTATATATTTTAATTAATTAATAGTAGTAAGTAGTAATTTTTGAATTTTAAAATATCGAAGTTTGTTCATGTTACTCTTCCGAAAAAAAACTGCTCCTAAATCATAGGCACACACTATTCATTTCTCTCCTCTCAAAATTTCAAACACAGGAAATTATAACTCTTTTTTTTTCAATTTTAAATAATTTAAAAAATAATGCTGGATATTTTCTTTATACGTGGAACATATAACTTGAGTTATTTAATTATGAATATGAATAGTACATAATATTATATTAAATATATCAATTATGAAAAGAATTAATTTCAAATTAAATTTTCATTTTAAAATTGGATATATTAGGAGGAAAATTAAGAAGCAGCTAAGGATTAGAACAAAATTTGTAAAATTCATATTTTTTAAAATAAAGCTTTTAGCAGGGAATATTTACAAATTATTGAATCTGAGTATATATATTTAAAGGTAATTTAAAACTGAATAATATCACACTCACAATCACATTTTGATAGATGATTCAAACTGAACAAAATTCAAATAATTGAAGACACAACTATTTTACCAAAATAAATTATATATTCCAAGATCATGGCAAGGTAATAAATTATTTAACAAAACAATTAAATTAACAAACCTAAGTACAAATAGAAGTGGAATGCTATATTTTGTACTAATTTCAAATAAAATACAAAAAATAAATTATACTCAAAAGAATTATCGTTAAAGTTAGACATCTTAAGAATTCTGATCAAATACTAAAAAAATTAAAATAATCAAATATATTAGGAGTACAATTTTCGAAACTTATGTTGTAATAAAAGGATAAAATCAAATATCTATATATTTTATTTTATATTTTGAAATATAAAAATATGAAGTGTTGGTTGGATTATCAACTTTTGGATAAATTTAACAAAGAGATAAATTTTTAACAACTACCGAAACTTCAAATTGGGAGCAAATGCATTCACACAACTTGAATCTTTTATTTATTGATTTAATTGAAATTAAAAGAAATAAAAAGAATGGTGAGAATATGATGGAAAATTCCATTTAAAAAAAGGGATAAAATCTTAAGACGATATTGACATATTAGAGACTCAAACTTCAACAATAATTTGCAAGATGAAAATATTTGGTGATCGTATTCATTTAGTTTATTTCTTTAGTTCAATAAAATTTTATACATGGATATATTTTTTAAAAAATAAAAAAATAATTAAATATTTACAGTAATTAGGTACTCAATATATTCTAATGCATTTAAGTAGATAAAATTACAATACCCCTCTGTTTCATAATAAATGAATTCTTGGATTTTGTCACACGTATTAAGGAAAAAACATTAAAGACATAAATTTAACACAATTTTTCATTTTTATCCAAAAAAGAAAAAATTGACCTTGTAATACCTTTTCAAAAGTTAATTGATTGTCAAATCATAAGGGTAAATTTGAATTTTTTTTTAATGATTCACTTATTTTAAAATACCAATAAATACCCCAATAATTTACTTATTACGAAATAAAAAAAGTATAATTTAATCTAATAGTATCAGCGTATCGTGCGGAGAGATATTCTAGTTTTTGCATAAATATACCTACATTATAACAAATCAGGAAGTATAGATAATCTGCGCGGAATTACATAGCCCGAGAAATTAGAGAGGCCCTGCAAATAGAACACGCCCTTCAGTTCAATAAGTCAGCCAGCTCGAGAAAACACACACAGAGAGTTAACATATATCGCTCAGTTCTTCACAGAATTTGAAGTTTTAAACTTGTCCAGAGTGAAAGCTCTTCTTCTTCAGCAATATATCCTTCCTTCTTCTCCACAAAGAAAGAAACCTAGGGTTTTGTTTGAAATTGTAGTTTTGGGGTACAGAAATCAAATGGCGTGTGTGTACATTCCAGTGCAAAACTCGGAAGAGGAGGTTAGGGTAGCATTGGACCAACTACCTAGGGATGCTTCTGACATTCTCGACATTCTTAAGGCTGAACAAGCTCCTCTTGATCTCTGGCTTATTATTGCTGTGCGTGATTTATGTTGCTTGTTTTGTTACTGGATTTTGTTTTTGTGTTTGTGAATTTGCTAGTGCTATATGTCTCTACATCAGTTTTCATGTCAATTTCTGAGCATCCATTAATGAATCTGCCAGTTATAGGGGATAAGAGCAGTTTTACAAATTTAATAAAGATATGATACATGATAAGTTGAGTGACCATCGAAGCTTCTAATTCTGTTATTTCGTTGTTGTTACTGCTCTCGTTTCTCTTTTTCAAAGTGCTTGGAAATGCTTTATTTTAAGCTGATGGTTTATTGGAAACCTCTCTATCTCTACAAGGTAGAGGTAAGGTCTGCGTACACTCCACCCTCCCCATACCATACTTGTGAGATTACACTGGGTATGTTGTTGTTGTAACATGCATGATAAGCCTCACGTTTCACAACATTTGATTTTTTTTCTAAAAGTTCTCTGTTCTCCCCCACAAATGTATACTGGTTTTTTGCAGAGGGAATATTTCAAACAAGGCAAAATCGATCAGTTTCGGCAAATCTTGGAAGAAGGATCTAGCCCAGGTACTTGTTTATGTTTATACTGGCTGACACATTTAACTGAATTGAATAGGGATTAATCCATTCTCATTGAAAAGTCGTAAAATATGTAGTTTCTGTCTTTCCTTCTCTGTAAAAGACTAATTCCTACTGCTCATTGTTATGGTGCAGAGATTGATGAATACTATGCAGATGTGAGGTATGAGAGGATTGCCATTCTAAATGCGTTAGGTGCATATTACAGTTATCTTGGGAAAATTGAGACAAAACAAAGAGAAAAGGAAGAGAACTTTATAATGGCAACTCAATATTATAATAAAGCATCCAGAATTGACATGCACGAGCCCTCTACATGGGTTGGAAAAGGTGACCATTATTTCATTTCTTTATTGTGGATATTGCTGCTTGAAACAAGTAAATCGATGCATTTTGCAGTTGAGATTTAAAATCATTTTGCTGAGGTGGAGCAATTTACATTTAATTGACCCCTGTTAGAGATATGACATTATCTTTAATAAGGCTCTAACATATTAAGGATTTCACATTGATGTTGTGAGAAATATAAGAGAAGAATATTATTGAATTGTGTATCTACATTATTACATTGAGACCCTATTTATAGACACTACATTTTAATCCTTTATCGAGTAGGACACCACATTATAATCCTTTTCCAAGTAGGATTCTATAAACTATTCCTTCTCCTACTCATATTCTAACACTCCTCCTCAAGTTGGTGCATACAAGTCATAGCTACCAAGCTTGTTACCGATGTAATTAATACAATGACCGGTGAGGGACTTGATGAAAATATCTACAAGTTGATCACTCGACTTCATAAATTTTTTAACAATATGTCCCGGGAGTATTTTTCTCTGACAAAGTGACAATTAATCTCAATATGCGTAGTCCTCTAATGATGAACTTAGGCAATCGATGATTTGGACTCTTTGGCCATTTCATGAAAAAGTGATGTATGATTTTCTAATCTACTCATTAAGGGTTCGAACTTAATCGTTGGACTAAACCGAAATTAGTGATTCACGTTTGCCGAAATTGTATTGAACCATCGGAAAAATCGAATTCTTGTCCAGCTTTCTAGTAGCTCCAAAGATGTCTTAAGCATCACCCGGTTGATTCTTAGAATGCTAAACATGTTCCACAAGCTTGTGGCTGCACTGCAATGTAGGAATGATGACTCTTGACTTCTGCTTCCTGCTCACACATGAAACATCTAGAGCATATTTGCCATCCTTTTTTTGCTGTGCCTTATGGGTGAGTAAGCTTCCCTACACACTAGCCAAATGAAGCATGAAACATTTAGAGGACTTTTGGTCTTCCAAATTGCTTTCCAGGGTCATGTGTTTGTCATTGAGACATCAAAACTACCTTAAACTATACCCGAAAAGTCGAAGATGCACCTAAACTATTGAAGTGACTTAATGCGCACCTGTACTACTTAAAAGTGAATTTAGTACCATTCTGGGATATGTAACACTACTCTCACAATAAGTGGTGTTTTACACTCGCCGCCATGTTAGCACCATGTCAAAAATTATAATTTTATATTCCTTTTCTTTTCTTTTCTTTTCTTTATTCATTAACTTTTCTTATGTTAATTATATTTTACACTAATTAATCCCTAATTAACCATTAAAATCTACCAACAATTATATCTTCTTCATCACTAAACCCCCCTCACTCCATCTCTCTTCTCACCGAAAAAATCATATCTGACCACCATCACCACCATTTCGTTGCTCTTCACCGCAACCATATCACCTTCAATTCCTCTTCTTCTCTCCATCCACCACCAAATATCACCACCAACATTATCATTTTCGATTTTTTCTTCGCCACCACCTTGAAGTCCTTCGCCACCCACCACCAACTAATCCACCACCATAACCGGTCATTGAAGAGGTGGGTATAAAAATCAACCACAGTCCCCTTATTTTCGAATTTCAGATATTTTCTATCATTATCCAATTTATCAGTTTCTCTTTGAAAAATTTCAAGCAATATCATGAGATTTTTTTTCCTATTTGAAGCCATTTTAGGGATAAAAGTGACAGAACTAGAGCCTAATTTTTAAAATTAATTAAAGAAATGAAAGAATGAAATGGTAATATGCAGTGTTCAAGGTAGTACTCCCATGGAATTGAGAAAACACAAAGAAGAAAGAGGGAAAGACAATAAGAAAAAAAGTGAAAAAACATAAAAGAATAAAAAGAAGTAGTGACTATTATGGGAATGACAAAGTGCAAAACAAATGGGCGGAGGTGTAAAAGAAATGAAAAAAATTGCAACAAAGAAGGTTGCAAAATGAAAATGAAGGAGGAGGAGGAAGGGGTGGATTGGGAGGGGGGATATCTCAAAAATCTGCATTTTGCAAAGAAAGAAAAAGGAAGAAGAAAAAAGTTAAAACAAAACACGCCTCTTTCTAAAATTATTTTTATTTTTTGTGCACTTCATCTTATAGGGTGTACTAAATTCACTTTTAAGTAGTACAGATGTGTATTAGGTTACTTCAATAGTTTAAGTGTGTCTTCGACTTCTTGGTTATAGTTTAAGGTTGTTTTGATGTCTTTTTCCAACAAACCTTTAATGTGAGATTTAGCATATCTGATGTGCTGGATTGCACTCAGGTTTCAGCAGGTTTGCTACTTCTCCAATTTCCCAATCATTAAGTGCTCTCCTGAATATTTGATTCCATCTTGTTGACTCTATAACTATGAGGTAGTAGCACTTCTTTGCAAGCTCAAAATGTACAAATGTGAGAATATAATTCTTAAGCTTTCTTTTCCTAGTCAAATTTCATTCCAAAATTCAGTCTTCAGCCTATTGCCCATAGTCTATTGCCCATATTGATAGAGATGTTTTTGAACTGTGGCTAGAGCCTTCGTACTGTCTTCCAAACACTACACCCAAAAGTACTCACAACTTCCTCAGTTATCCACGGGTTGTGAAGGCCATATTTTCATGCTATATATCTTCTCCACAGTGCCCTATCCTCTGTGCTAAATCTCCATAACCTTTTATTTTGAAGGCTACTGTTTTGATTGCTAAGATTCTTCGAACCAAGGACTCCCTGAATTCTGCTAAGAGTAAGGGTATCCCATTTCATCAAATTGTAGCCTTTCTTTCCTTATTTCCTTGCTTGCCATATGAATGATCTTCTCAGTCTATTGACCTTTCTTTCAATGCTTTTGGGAATAAGGAATAGGCTTATCATGTAAGTAGGGAGACCATCAAGTATTGATTTGGCTAAGGTCAATCTGCCACCCAGGGATAAGTACTGGCTCGTTCATCTTAACAGGTTCTTTTCACATATCACTTTCACCTCATTTGTCACGACCCGATTTCTCAAGTCATGATGACACCTACTTTAATCCACCAGTAGGTAAGCCAAATCATAGCCCGAAACGGCTAGTAACGGGCTAAATGGCGGAAAATTAAAGATTATAGAATTTAACATGCAAATAGAAAACTAAATAGCATCAAATAACAATGGAAGTACTAGAAGTCAGGGAAAAGAAGGAAATGTATTAGAAGAGTATCCCACGACCTAATATGGCCGGTACAACTTACAAGAGCCACTAAATCCAAAAAGAATAGAGTACTAAATAGTATCCAATATACAGGTAGTCTCGAGAAAGTAAAGACCGTCCAAAAATAGCAGGAAGAGAGGATCAACTCCGGCTTTGAAAGCTCACCCTATCTCCGAATCCCCAAAAGCAAGCGTGAGTAAAGTGTCAGCAGCGGCAACTCGTATTCGAATCTGCATTAGAAAAAGATGCAAAAGTGTAGTATGAGTATCAAAAACAACGACACTCAGTAGGCATCATCGGCCGACTTAGCCAAATCACAATAAAAGTATAATAAAATACAAGAATATAACCCAAGTCAAGGATAAGGCTAAATCCGAGATAATACTCCAAATCAACGTAAAGTGGTAAATAGACAGAATAAGTAACTTAAAGTAAATACCGACTAACTATCACCTAAATGCGCTCCCATAAACCCAGAAAACACAAACAAGAGAGAAATAACTCGATCGAGCCCCCATAAGTCCGACAGATGCAAACAATGAGAAAATGCCGACCATAGGAATTTTAAATTGTGCCCAATGTGACGATATACCTGAATCCCTCTTCTAATCATAATTGCCGGACTTGAATCGGAACTAAGAATAAAATCATCATAATAAAGTGCTGCATATAGGTCATGGATGCCGAACATGAACCGGAACTAGTAAACAAGTGCCATGAAGTAAATATGCCATAAATGAGCCTAATATAATGAATATCAACGGAGCTACCAATCGCCTGACTCGAACCGAAACTTAATAATTAGACCAAGTATCATAAAGTCCCAAGATCATGACTTTCTTTCTACTCCATTTAATATGACTACTAGGTAATACCGTCAAATCAATAAGGGATGTGATATTAACTACCAAGTCCAGGTGCGCGGTTCGAAATGTCGAAAGGTCACTTTATTCGGGTTAATAAAACTAATCGGAATTCATTAAACTGCCTAAGTCATCCCAAGGTCCAATATTTAATCTAAGTTCATGACTAAAAGGCTTCTTAAGTCTACAAGGAGCTAAGCTAAGCATACTACCTAGAGGAAGACCAGTAGGCCCGCTACTAGTCCTGAAAATCCATGGTAAGGCAAACACCTATCCAAACCCAGGCTTATGCTTTATAATTTCATCCCAAGGTGCTAAGTAAGCCTAGCTAGCCATAATGTATTAGTCTAATTTAATATGGGGAAAGATGGGCTGAACTCTACCCAAAAAGCTTTCTAATCGGCTAATAAATCCCACAATTTGCTAAACCGTCAATGAAACCATAAATACCCACCCAAATCTAGCATAATACCACTCTAATATCATAATTCAGCTCAATCTAAGAGGAAACTAAGTCTAGCCTACCTGGACACTCTCGAAAACTCGAGAAAGTCCACTACGTCGGGGCTTTTCCCTTTCGAGATGCCTCCGAATGCTGCCATGCTATCAAGATAATAATCACAGGTTAAGATGAGAATAATGATACTCATATTGGATATAAATGCTTCAGGTCAAAAGTCGAGCTAAAAATCCCACGTGGGCCCGCTTGCGGAATCACACATTTGAAACCATCAACGCATCCCTCTAAGCTCAAGGACCATTTACCTTAAAAAATGGGTGAAATCCGAGCATAAATGGACTCCTAAATTAGCCACAACGTAAACTAGGGCTTTAAAGCTAACCAGAGAATCTACCAAGAAAGTAAACGGAAACTGGTGGAAATAATGGTGAGAAAATGACCCAAATGATGTCTCCAAATCACTTTCGGCACCCAAAGATCGATCTCCGCAATTTCTAAGCTTTGTCGGGTTTTTAGTGAAGTTGGGACTTAAGAAAATGGAAAGGGCTTGGATTCCACACCTTTAAATGCAGCAAGGGTCCCTTCATCGTGATCACAGGACCTGTCGCGAACGTGAGCTTCACTCCGGCTTACTCATCGCGAACATGGAGGCCAACTCGCGAATGTGATGACCAATCACTTTGGTCTTTGTGATCGTGGCCCAAAGCCTCGCGAACGCAATGACCAATGACCTTGGCCTTCGCGAACGTGGCCAAAGCCTCGCAAACACAAAGGCCATTTTTGCATCAGCTGAAGCTGCACTAGCAAACTTGACAAGTTGCCAAGTTTTCGACCAGACCCTCGGGATTCGTTCGGAACCTCGTGAACGGAAACAAACTATGCTACCCCACTAAATTCGACATTGCAGACTCAATGGCAGTATCGAAATTTCTATCCAAAGTTGTTTCGATCGAATGTGGGTTCCACACTTAAATGTCGTTTTAACCAAATTCCACCCAATAGCTCAAAACAAGTCTGGAAGTCTTGGGACCCGAAGAAAGGGCCCCTAGCCTAAAATCGACATTCCAGAACTAACAGAATTGTCAGAATTGGCATCCGAGACCGTTTGACTGAAGTTTAGGTCCGATATCCAATTCTAAACAACCAAAGCTCCAAAACAGGAATTGACTCTAAAAATCAAACGAACTGCCCGGTGACCGAACTGTCAATCCCAGCAAGTCATAAATGACTCAGGGCAGCTATGGGAAAGCTCTAAACATTGAAAAAGTACAAAAACGCTGGTGATGACCTTACATTATTCCACACCTGGAACGCTTTGTTTTTTTGCACCTAATGGCATTCCCAGATACTTTGTTGGTATGGATAACGCAAATTCTTAGCTAGACACGGTAAGTTATCAACCTGGTTGATAGGAAAAATTTGACTTTTCAACTAGTTGATATCAGTGTTTTGAAAGGCGAGAGGCGAAAAAAAGCGACGAGGGCTCGCATCACTGAAACGAGAAGCGTGAAGCGAAGCGCACACTTTTTTCCATTAAAGCGCTATTTAGTACAAAATTTAAAAATATTAAACATGCATGAATAAATAACCAAGAGCTCAATAAATAACATAATCTTTCAATACTCAAATTAAAAAGAGAATAGATAGTCATAACAAGCATTCAAGCAAACTACTAAAATACTAAAAATCAGTCTTGCGTCTTAATCAATCAACACAAATAGAGAAACCAACAATCAGAGAAAAGTTTAGAACTATTCTACATCCTATTCCTCAACAAGGATATACTGATAAACAAAATTCAGATTACATACAACAAAAAGTTTAGAACTTCTATTCTAAAAATATATACTGATAAAAAGAATTCAGATGCAAAAAAAAAAAAAGTAAAAAGAAGAAAAACAAAGCTGAAAGTCAGATTACATACAACCAAAAAAAAAAAGTAAAAAGAAAAAAACAAAGTTGGAAGTCAGATTACATATAGCCAAAAAAAAAAGTAAAACAGAACTGGAAAACAGAGAAGAAAGAGAAATTGAGAAGAAGAAGAAGAGAAAAAAAAGAGATGAAAAAGAGTAATAGAGAAGAAGGAAAAAAAAAACTAGAAAACCCTAATAGGAGAAGAAGAAGAGGAGAAATAGAGAAGAAGAAGTCGCATACCTTCAGCAGTTGTTCCAGAAAAGTTGAAGCAGCAGCAATGCAGTCGTATAGTCACTTAAGGGTTTTAACTAAAATAAAGCAATAAAAACCTTAAAGAAAAACCCTTAAATATCCACTTAAGCGAGCTTTTCTGCGCTTTTTTTGCTTCAGCGCTTCTCGCTTCTCGCTTCTGGGACTAAAGCGAGAGCTTTTTTCTCCCCCCAATGCTTCAAGTGTAAAAAGCGACCCACTGTCGCTTCGCTTCGCTTCACGCTTAAAGCGAGCGCTTCAGCGCTTTTCACAACACTGGTTGATATGGAGTCCTGAGATGCCTCCAAAAATTGTTAGGACTACCCTTAAATGTCTGCTCGCATAAAATAAGGGCATCATCTGCATAAAATAGATGTGCAATTTCTAGATTTTCTTTCCTTCCAGTTTTGGGCACTGAATCCTTTTATCCAGCCGTTTGCCTTGGCTTTCATGAACATATATGATTGAGATCCTCCATAGCTACCAAAATAGAAAAGAACACAAAGGATCTCCTTGCCTGCAACCTTGCTATGATTGGAAAAAAATCTTTTGGTATTACCATTAATAATGAGGGAAATTTCACATTTGAAATGCAAAACCTAATCCTTGTACTACGAAAACCCATGTCTTTGAGAATTTAAGAAGGAAATTCCAATTAACATGTCATAGGCTTTCTCAATGTCTATCTTGCACAAAATTCCTTGTTTCTTCTGTTTCACCCTGCAGTCTACCAACTCATTGGCCAATAGTGCTGCATACATCATCTGTCTACTTTTCAGAAAAGCCATTTGATGCTCATCCATCAGCTTTCTTATCACTGTCTTTAGCCTTTCAGTTAACAATTCAAAGATGATTTTGTAGATCCCACCTATTAAACTGATTGGTCTGAAATCGTGTAATTCCACTGCTCCAGGTTTCTTTGGGATTAAAGCTATGTAAGCAGCATTAAACTATTGGTCTCGAAAACACTCCTTTGGTGGAAGTTCTGAATGGTCTTGAAAACACTCCTTTGGTGGAAGTTCTGAATGGTCTGCATCATATCTTCTCTCAGGGTATTCCAACAGGACTTAAATAAACACATAGTAAACCCATCCATCAGGATCAGGTGCTTTATTTCCATCACACTGCTTTAAGATCTTTAGGACCTCTGTTTCTGTGAATGGTCTTTGAAGCCATTCATTTTCTTCCATAGTTATTGTTGGGCAGCCTCCCAAATGAGAGTCTGGTCTCCATGGTTCCCAACCTATCAATTGTATTATCCTGTGAGCTGTTGGCACTCTTTGAAAAAACCTGGGTTTTTTTATCTCCTTGCGTCAACCATAAAGTTCTGGATTTTTGTCTCCAGTTGGCTTCTTCAGGCTTTGCTAGAACTTTCAATTCCACCAGTATTGTTTCCGTAATAATCACTTCATCTTCAGAGAGATTCCTTTCTTCTTGGGCCTTGTCAAGTTCAGATAGCTCCTCCAGCAGACTATTTTTCCTGTTAGCTAAATCAGAGAACTTCCTTTTGCTCCATTCCTTCAACTTTTGCTTTAGTAGTTTAAGTTTTACCCCTAATCTGTAGTCAGGGCAGCCTTCAACTCTAAAGGTACTCCACTAGTATGTAGCTGTTGTTAAAATTTGGCTAATCAGAACTTTCCAGGGGCTGAATGGATGTTATTTAACCAGGGTTCTCAAACTTCTGATCCCCCCCCCCCAAAAAAAAACCCCCAACTCCCAGAGGTATTCACATTGGGAAAAGAGTTTCCTATATTTTTTAGATAATGAGGGTTGCTTGATATTAGTAAAAGACGTATAGGTTATCATGTAAGTTTGCGTCATTAATTTGTTCCTATTGAATTTTTAATAAACATCTGAATTTCCTCCCTGTTATTCACTTTAAGAAGAGGTTTGCCTGAACTTCTTACAGCTATTCACATTGGAAAAAGAGTTTCCTATTATTTTAGATAATGAGGGTTGCCTGATATTACTAAAAATCGTATAGGTTATCATGTAAGTTTGCGTCATTAATTTGCTGCTATTGAACTTCTAACAAACATCTGAATTTCCCCCCTGTTATTCACTTTAAGAAGAGGTTTGCCTGAACTTCTTAGAAGCTTGTAGGCTATGCCAAGCATATTTGTTGAGCTTCTGACCTGTGTTTGAGGGAGTGAGTTTTTCATCGTGCTTGTAATAAACCTACTTTTCCAACAGAATATAAGGTTTATAAGCTGGGAAAAAAGGTTTAATAGTATCTGTTTAATTATTTACCAATCGGATGAGCATTCACATGCATTACAGGTCAGCTTTTACTGGCCAAGGGTGATATAGAGCAGGCATTTGCTGCTTTCAAGATTGTACTTGATGGAGATCGTGATAATGTTCCTGCTCTCCTGGGTCAGGTAATCCTATATTATGCTTGTTTTGTTTTCAACAACATATAATATGCTAAAATTTTTACACGGCATTCTGAAGTTAAGAACTACCTTGCTTATAACCACATATAATATGTTAAAATTTTTACACGGCATTCTGAAGTTAAGAACTACCTTGCTTATAACCATGATGCTGGTTGATCTGCTTAAACCCTTCAATATGCTTGGAAATGAACTTAATCTAATGCCCAAGAACTGTGATGTTGATGACCACGATGACATGTTAAGGATAATAAATTGAAGAACTGCACCTTTTGAATGTTGTATTATTTGCTTCTTGTGCTCTGCTGCACAGGAACTGTGATGTGGATTATAATGGTAACATGTTATGGGTAAAAACTGAAGCTCTGAACCTATTGTATGAAGTTATTTTTCCTTATAAAAAATTGTTTGTAGAATTTTTTGCTTCTTGTGCTCCGCTGCAAAACCCTTATAAGGATATGCTAATTCCAAGCGTCAACATCTTGTATCGGCTCTCATAGTAAACCCAATCTTTTGCAGGCCTGTGTTCAGTTTAGCCGTGGACGATATTCTGATTCACTGGAGCTATATAAGGTTCATCGTCCATCTATTACTTTTTTGATTGGCTAATTTTTGGCCTTGGATAGGAGAATGGGCATCATAACTAATCTAGCATGTATAATGTTATATAGCTCTCTAGATATTGTTGGAAAAAATGATACTGACTCTATGTTGCCTTTCTGTGGCTCATATGTATTTGGTAGAGGGCCTTGCAAGTGTATCCTGACTGTCCTGCTGCGGTAAGGCTCGGAATAGGTCTTTGTAGATACAAATTGGGCCAATTGGAAAAGGCAAAGCAGGCATTTTGTCGTGTCTTGCAGGCAAGTTTAGAATTTTGTATGATTTTGTTATAATTCATTGTGTTATTCCCCTTCCCCTTCTCTTTATTTTTTTTAATTGATATAACTTTCTTGTAACTACGTCTGAAAGTATAGTTAGATCCAGAAAATGTGGACGCTCTTGTGGCACTAGCAATTCTGGATCTTCAAAACAATGAAGGTGCGTTCTTCCCTTAGATTGATATGTTGAGTCTATATATGTGATTTGAAGTTAATTCTGCACCTTCCAGGAAGGATACACTTAAAAGTCAGATTACTGTACAACCTTGTAGAGAAAAAAGTGATCCATAAGATTAAGTTTGCTTCTTCAGATAGAATTAATTCTTACTCGCGTATCTGGAAAGTGTCATTGTGAAATACACTTATCTTTTTTAGAGAGCTCTGGTTCTGATTTCTCAGGAATTATAGTTGTGCTAGTATCCTGATTTTAGTTATGTGAAATAGAGTTTATATAAGTATTGTTGTTTAACTTGGTGTCAGCTCTCTATGTACAGTTTCTGGTATTAGGAGAGGAATGGAAAAGATGCAAAGAGCCTTCGAGATGTATCCTTACTGTGCAATGGCTCTAAATTATCTGGCCAATCATTTTTTCTTCACCGGTCAGCATTTCCTTGTGGAGCAACTAATGGAGACTGCACTTGCTATAACCACTCACGGGCCAACTAAGTCTCATTCGTACTACAATTTGGCACGCTCCTACCACAGCAAGGTCTGAAGATGCACAGATCTTTAATCCGGTTTACACCAGTTATTGGGTGATCCTTGGTTATGATTCCCCTGTAGCTTTATTCTGATGATATTTATTTTATTTCCCATGACTTAAGGGTGACTATGAAAAGGCTGGAATGTATTACATGGCGTCTGTAAAAGAAAGCAGTAAGCCACATGAATTTGTATTACCCTATTATGGTACGCAATTTCTTCCTTCTGTCTGTTGCTAAATATTTGCTATTATTTGTCTCTTTGAGGTTAGCATTACTTTGAGTTTCCATTGAGTACATTGTTGTGATCCAAATTATAAGTCCTAATCTATGATAGATGGTCGTATCAAATGAATTTTTCAGTATGTTTCTTCTCTAATTATAATCGGATGGTGTAGCATGAAAAGAATGAAAAAGAATAGAGATAGGGAACAAAGAAGAATTGCCACGCTTCGGGAACATCTTTCTTCCAAGTTGTTCTGGGTGGATAAGCCTCTCACAAGCTTAACAAGTCTGAAACTGAGAAGTTGTCTCCTTATAACCTCCTTGAGCCTCTATATGACTGGGATGATTAAATTCATCAGATGTTGAACGATTATTATCATAATTGCCAGGAATAATACTTAGAAAAAGGTGCTTAAAAAGATAGAACTTCGTTAGCAAAATGCACACTTGTTGCCTCCTTTGAAACAGGTTAAACGGTCAATTGTGGTGATAGGTGATGTAAAGTGCAACAAAATATTTAGGCTGTCAATTGGGAAATAAACCTACTAAATTATTCTCTTTTATCTGTTTTACCATTATCTTTGCTTGTCTAAGTTAGGATTGGGACAAGTACAGCTGAAGTTGGGAGATCTTCGGAGTTCGCTGGCAAATTTTGAGAAAGTCTTGGAGGTTTACCCTGAAAGTTGTGAGACAGTGAAAGTGAGTTGATACTTGATAGAGTACTTAGTTGGGACTGACTATTGTCAAACATTTTATTATTATATAAGAAACTTGATAAACTATTCTGTTCATTGCTTTCTGTTCTGACTGTTGTCAACATTTTGCTTTTGTTATTTGAATAGTATATATTTATTTATTTATTTTGGCAGGCTCTTGCACACATTTATGTGCAGCTTGGCCAGGCAGAGAAGGTTCAGGAGTATTTGAAGAAAGCCACAAAAATTGATCCTCGTGATCCCCAGGTATTTTATGTGTATAATGCATAGCTTAAAAAACGCCAGTCACTATCTGGATTGTTAAACAAATACCAACTAATGAACTGAACCCCCTCCAATAAATAAGACTGCTCCGTGTTGGGTATCTATCAAATGCTGATTAAGTGTGGAGGATATAGGTTGTTTAAGAAAGGAAAGTTGTTTGTTTTCAGTTATTTTATGTAATATCTTCTGAAAGGTCTTTGTAGGAAAAGGGAACTAAAGAAAAGAGGGGGAAAAATGAAAAAAAATGAACAAACAAAGATAAGTTTCTGAAAAAAGGGCATGTGATGCTGATGCAATCCTCCTATAGTTTCTGAAAAAAATGGCATGTGATTCGATTTACAATGCCATACTACTATCCTGCTGTTATTGTTCATAAAGAAAACTCATTGATATAGAATTGTTTCTTTACCACATCTGAATAGATATACAATCCATATGCAATGGTGCTGTGAGTAACTCCATGACTAATGGCTTTGTTCATGTAACTGGATCAAAATCTGGAAATTGATAAAATCTGGAAATTGATCTCTTTTGCGTCTTAATAATATTCTAATTTTCTGTTTATGTACCAGATTTGGTGAATTTATTAATTTCCATTTATCCCGAATGCCATAACCTAATTATTCCAAAGTCTAGTGTCCACCCCATCATTATTGAAACAATTTTTTTGCCATATTTTTCGTAAGAAATGCTAGTAAGGTGAATTTGGAATGTCTTCCGGCTCCTTGAAACGCTAAATAATATTTTTTTTTCCATATCTTCTCTTCTTGGATCTTATTCATGCCCTCTTTTCATCTATAATGACTCTTGCAATGGTACATTCATATAGGAGCATTTTATAGCATTCAAGTTTTTCATATATAGTAACGCCTCTATTTTGGGTCAGTTGATTCAATTTATCGGTGTCCAGGAAGTTTTCTTTTTCTCTAGTATCTCATTTTGTGTGAGAGTTTATCCGTCTGTTTCGTTTAATATGATAATATATGATTGGACATAGAGTTGAGAGGTCAATTTGACTTGTGTATTTTGTTAGTGCTATTGGAAGAATACTTTTTAAAAAGCCGCAAGAAGGTACTCTAGTGGGGTCAGTTTGACTCATCTGTTGGGAAAGTGTTTTTTCTAATATTTCTTTATATTTGAAAGTTTATCATCTATTCCATTTTTTATGATGTTAATTTGATTGGACACCGATTTAAGAGGTTGATTTGACTTGTGCTTTATGTTAGTGGTAGTGAAATAAAATATTAAAAAATGAAGTGGCTAGGGGTTGGAGAGATGGAGTAACAACCTTGGGGTCCAAGGTTCAAATCTTAATTAGAGGTAATAATACTATGTGAATTTCTCCCATTTCCCCAAGGCTTCGTGCGTGGAGTTACTCGGTATGTATGTTGTTTGGAGGTAGCAGGTTTCCGGTGAATTAGTCGATGTGTGCACAAAGTGGCGCATACACTGCTATTATTAAAGAAAAAAAGATTGGAAAATTAGTTTGATAGAGAAACCATTGCATCAATATTTAAGTTCTGAACTGTTAAATTTGTTTGAATTCTTAATAGTTGTGATTAACTTGTGAATATTGTATAGAGTAATATGTGATGTCAAATGTTTTGGAAGTCCCAAAATGGGAAGTATAATCTTCAACAAAAAAGTTTGAAAATATAAAAAATTGCAAATTGGTAAGAACTAAAGGAACTACTACTGAACAGAGAATAAGAAGATCGATAGTTTATTCATCAGTTAATGGAGAATATATAGGCTCTAATACAACACTGAGTCCTAAAGTAATACAACAGGCAATTACACTCCTAAAGTGATACAATAACTGATAACAACTGTACAAGCAGATAACTAATGATATAATTACAAATTATTCTCGTGTATCTCTTTTACGCCCCCGCAAGTTGGTGTTGACGTCTACAATACCCAACTTATCAAACATACGACTGAAAAAAGCATGTGGAAGTGGCTTGGTTAGGACATCAGCAACATGATCAGCAGCCTCTTTGCGTTGCACCTGCTCACGGACAAAGTGGAAATCGATGGCAATATGCTTCATCTTACTATGAAAGACGGGATTCTCGCAGATGTATGTAGTTCCAATATTATCACAGAGTATGCGCGGAATGCAAGCAAGGGAAAAATGAAGTTCACACAGTAGGTTGGTGATCCAGTTGGTTTCTGCAAGAGCAGCAGCTACAGCTCGGTATTCAGCTTCGGTGGATGACCGAGAGACGATTCGCTGCTTTTTCGAGGACCACGAGACTGGCATACTTCCAAGGTATATAACATAGCCAGTTATGGAAGTTCTGTCTACAAGGTCAACAGCCCAATCAGAGTCAGAGTACACCATAATTCGACTATCAGTCTCACGGGGTATTTGAAGCCCAAAGGAGGAGGTCTGTTTGAGATATCGAAGCAATCGCTTAACAGCTTTCCAATGATTAGCTTGAGGACAATGCATAAACTGGAAAAGTTTATTTACTGTAAAAGCGATGTCAGGTCTAGTGAAAGACAAATATTGTAGCTTGCTAACAATTTTTCGAAAGAGAGAGTCATCTACAATAGGATCAACTTGATTTACACTAAGAACAGTAGAGACCGACACAGGAGTGGAAACGCCTTTGCTGTCTTGCATATTGGCTTCCTGGAGAAGGTCTTCTACATACTTTTGTTGAGACAACAGAAGGCCACCTTGATACGACAAAACCTCAACACCCAAAAAGTAGTTTAAGCGGCCAAGGTCCTTGATAGAGAAACTTTGAGCAAAGGCATTGATAATTTGTCGAATACCATGTTCTTGATTTCCAGTAATCCACATATACAAGGATATAAACAGTGAAAACCTTGTGTTACCAGAAAGTTCTTGAGCTCGGTGTACCAAGCTCTAGGTGCCTGTTTGAGACCGTAAATAGCTATGAAGTTTGCAGACATTATTAGACAAAGTCGGATGCTCAAAGCTAGGAGGTTGTCTCATATAAACTTGTTCCTCTAAATGAACTTGCAAGAATGCATTATTTACATCAAGTTGATGCAAACGCCAATTGTATTGAACAGCGATGGCGAGAACTAGGCGAATAGTCGTAGGCTTGACTACCGGACTGAAGGTGGAATGGTAGTCAAGTCCAGGCCATTGAGTGAAGCCTTTGACCACTAATCGAGCTTTATACCTGTCAATAGAACCATCAGGATGATGCTTAATACGAAATAACCACTTACAGTCTACTACATTCTTCGAAGGATCGTTGGGAACCAAAGTCCACGTTTGGTTTCTCACAAGAGCATCAAATTCAGCTTGCATAGCAGCTTTCCAGTGGGGTTCACACTGAGCTTTCTTGTAGAAAGAGGGCGTTTTTGAACTTGGAAAGTGAGCAAGAAAGTTAGGTTGATGTTTGGGCTTAAGGATGTTATTTTTGGAACGAGTAACCATCGGGTGACTTGGCATTGTGGTGGAAGGTGTGGCTAAAGTAATTTGCTTGGTTGTGTGTTTGGGGGGTGATGGTAGCCAACAAATTTGGAGTAGAAGGCACTGTAATAGGGGAAGGTACAGAAGGTTGTAAATGTATGATTTTACTGGATGAAGGCAATGACTTGGGAGCTGAAGGTGGATTCCGTCGTTTATAAGTTAAAAGGGGTGGATTGTTTGTTTGGAAATGGGTGGTTTGCTTCGTGGAAGAAGGTGCAGAAAGGTTGAGCGGCTGCCTAGAATTTGAAGAGGAAATCACAGCTTCATTAGATAAAGAATTCTGAGGAGAGTTGAGGATCATACCTGAACCTTGAGATTGCTCTCTGGTTGTGGCGATTGGCATGGGCGAACTTTGTGGGCAGGGTGCACACGCAATAACATGAGGAAGTTCCATGTTTAACTTTTGAGCTTCACAGGTGATTTGGCTATTTTTCTGTTCAACTGTTTCCCATGATTTAATTTGAAAATTTGATAAATAGGAGAAGATATTTTGGAAAGGAAAATTATTCTAAAAAAATAGAACATCTCTGGATAAATATACTTTTGAAGAGATTGGATCAAAACACTGATGGCAATAATATTTGTTGGAAAAACCTAGGTATACACATGGAGTTGAACGAGGCTCAAGCTTATTTTTGGCGTATGGTCGCAACCAAGGATAGCATAAACACCCGAAAGTTCTTATGGAATCAAATTTTGGGATGTCTTGAAAATGTATTTCATAAGGACATTTATCTTTTAGGGTAACTGAGGGTAACCTATTGATAAGATAAACTGCTTGAAGACAAGAAAAACTCCAAAAGTTCGAGGGAAGGGAGGCTTGATGAATTAAGGTTTTGGCTGTTTTAACATGTCTGTGGCGTCGTTTAACTAAAGCTACACGTTGAGGTATATAAGGGGTGAAGCAAGATGTTCAATACTATGTGTTTTTAAGTAGGTAGATAATCCTTCAAATTCACCACCACCATCAGTGTAAAATGAGTTTGTGTTAAAGCGACGTTCAAGTAAAGGATGCAGACTTTTAAGAACATCTTTAACGTCACTTTTATTTTTCAGATCCACATATATTTTGAAAAGTGTTCAACAAACAATGCATAGTAACACTTTTGATCAATTGACAACACCGGGGAACGTCCCCATAAATCGCTGTAAATAATTTGCAATGGGCGTTGACTTTGCAGAGTATTTGCAGAGAAAGGTAACCTGTGCATCTTATTCGAATTGCAAGAATTACAAACTAAAGGAGTTTTTGAATCACAAAATGGAATTGAAAACTTTCTTAACAACTTATGTAAACTTTGACGATTTGGGTGCCCCAATCGTCGATGCCACAGGTCAATAGGAAGACGACTAACTACCAAATTTGATTGAGGTTGGAAAATGCGTGTTGTCTCTTGCGACCACTCGTACAACCCATGTCTATTCTGCCCGCACACCAGAGGCGCCCCCGTAGTCAGATCCTTCACAACAAAATTAAATGAAAAAAATTCAATGGATGTTTTGTTATCATGGCAAAATCTAGAGACAGAGAGAAGTTTTCTTTTAATGGCTGGGGCACAGAGGGTATCATTTAATTTAAAGCTTTTATTTGATACACATAAGCGAGTGTTACCAGTGTGAGAAATTGGAATGGTATTACCATTTCCCATTGAGATCTCGTCGGGTCCGTTGTAGTCCTGAGAAGTGGCTAAACTGCGAGCATCAGTTGTGATGTGATGGTTAGCCCCGGAGTCAACAATCCATGGAGCTTGTTGCGGTGAAATCTGAGCAGCATAATTAGCACGAGCCTGAAAGTAGTTGTGAGACCGGGATCTACACACTTTGGCAGAGTGACCGGGGCGATCACAGAGTTGACAGCGAAGAAAACGGTCAATATTTTGAGGCTGCTGAGTTTGACGAGAGCACCATTGTTGGGTATTTGAGGAGTCTCAAGCTGTCTGGGAACGCCATTGTTGGTTACCTTGTGAGGTATTACTTCTTTGCTTTTGATTGTTGTTGTTTCTTGAAGGTGCTTGGTTGTTGCGTTGAGCAATTGCAGCAGTGATTGGTGGTGTCCGTTTGGCTTCTTCCTGCTTAAGAAAGATCTCATGATCAAGAAGTTTCTCATAGAGTTCTTCATAGGTGATCATTGTTTCACGTGACCGGATAGCTGCAGAGATAACGTTATATTCAGGACCAAGGCCTTGGAGGATTCGCACGGTAAGTTGCACATCTGTGATTGGCGCTCCACCGATTGCAAGTTCATCGCAATGGAACGTATGTCACGTAGATAGTCAGTGACAGATCAAGAATCTTTGGTGATACGGGCTAATTGATCTTGGAGACTGATAATTCTAGTATGAGATTTGTTTACGAAGGAAGTGTGCAGGGATTCCTATGCTTTGTTGGCCGTTTTGGCTGTTGCAACATAGATACAAGTGTAGGTTCCACCGATGCCAAGATGGCATTTTGAACTAGCTGATCTTGGCGGAACCAATTAGTATAAGCTGGATTAGGAGTGCATTCATTGTTTGTTGTAAGTGTGATCGGAGGAGCAGCGATTGTGCCATCAAGGTGACCGAAAAGGTTGTGTCCGTGCATGAGCATCGACACCTGTGCCTTCCAGGTAGTGAAGTTGTGGCTGCCTGCAAGTTTGATAGGTAGTTGAGATGCAGGATTAAACTGCACGATGTTAGTGCTGCTGGCAGTGTTATCTGCCTTAACAACAATGGCTTTGGTGGCCATGTTTTTGCGTGAGGCAGTAGGTAGGGTTGGAGAAAAAAAAATTAGGATCGTACTCGTGTGAGCTTTAGAGTCCTGATACCATAAAGGAACTGCTGCTGAACAGTGAATAAGAAGATCTATAGTTTATTCATCAGTTAATGAAGAATATATAGGCTCTAATACAACACTGAGTCCTAAAGTAATACAACAGCTAATTACACTCCTAAAGTGATACAATAACTGATAACAGCTGTACAAGCAGATAACTAATGATATAATTACAAATTATTCTCGTATATCTCTTTTAAGAACATGATCATTAATATAAAGACCATATCTATTTTGAGTGAAGAGTTTTTAATAATGACAGATCAATCAAAAATTGATAATTAAAAATATTAGAAACAAACTTCTCAAGTGGATGTGCAAAATGTTCAGTGCAGAGATCTGCAGCTGCAAAGTAAAGAAGTTTCCAATAATATACTTGGGCCTATCTCTCCTGAGTAAATAGAAAACGAAGAATTAAGGCTGCCGATAATTGGCAAGATGTGCAATGTCAAAATCTACCGGTTAAATTTCCTATTGTGCAATATTGAATCTACCTTAGTCTAATACACCCACCCATATGATATGTCCTTGTTTGCGTCACGCCCACATTGTCTAAGAGATGGTGTAAAATGATGAGGGATTTCTTATGTGAAGGAAGAGAGGGGGGGGGGGGATATTTGTTTTTTACAATGCAAATAAGTTTGTTAATGTGGAAACACTCTTGTATACAAATAGTATACTAAAATGCAGAGAACTTTTGTTTTTTTACTAATGACACGAATAATCGATTCAGACATGAACGGCATGGGTGCACCAAAAACTAGGTATAAAAGGCTACCCTGAGATGTAAAAAACATTTTATCGCAATGCGCTATGCCTCCCTTAACACAAGACCCGCATGATGGCTAGTGGTGCAACCTGTTTTTATCTAGAAATCGAATCCACTTTTTTCACGGACCTCGGCATTGCTCATTGCACCTCAGACTAATTCAAAACAAATCACCATAACCACCTGGAATGTAGCAAGAGGTGGTGGTAGTATGCCCGACAATCAACGTTTAACTCAATATTGTTGGCAAACATGTTAGAGATATTAGCCGAGGAGGAATCCGTAGGAGTAGCAAAAAATCGTGGTTTTCTGAAGAAACTATAAATTGGTATGTGTACAGCTTATGAAATGGGATTATGAAAGTAACAACAACAACATACCTAGTATATTCCTACATACTGGGGTCTGGGGAGGGTAGAATGTACACAGTCCATACCACCACCTCAAAGGTGAGGTAGAGAGACTGTTTCCGATAGACCCCCGGCTTGAGACAAAATAACGTAGGAAAAGACATAGTATCAGAAAGGGATTATGAAAGCAAAAGACCTTTTTTTACAGTACACGTCTGATAGGTATTAGGTAATGGGATGCGGATCTCGTTTTCGTAGGAGGTTGTGTGCTGAAACATCTCTAGAGGTGGCAGTCCAACAGACTGTAATTATCAAAGGAAAATGTCCCTGTGAGTAATTGCAGCACTTCATTGCATATTAATAGAAAAATACCTTTACCAGTAAAAAAAATTCAAAAGGAAATTGTTGGTTTGTCATTGTTACAGACCAACACTGACCAGTTAATTTCTAAAGTCATGAGTTCAGTTTTATATGATTTGGTTCACTAGGTTAATTCAGTTTGTATTATATTTTGTCCTCCCCAATATTTAGTGGAAGTGGAACTGACTTAAGGAGGGTTGTGAAGTCCAGCTTTGAATTTAATTGAAAATTTGTGTTTACTAGTTTTTCATGGATACTACTAATAGTTAGGTTGCTCCATATCCCTTTTTCCAATATATAGAGTGATGTTCAGTTGTCGACCTTTAAATGCTATTTTTTTATCAAGTAAAATTTTCATAATACCTAACAACCAATAGATGTAATTATTTACAAAAAGAATAAAAGTCTCGTGCAATGGGAAATTCCTTACCTGCTCGAGGAGCTTACTAAGTATAATTGATTTAAGAACTATTTACATCAAAATAATTGCTCCTAGCAAAGGCATTGAGTAAGCATCCAGCTTTCAGTGTGTGTATGGGAGTTGAATTTCCTTCAAAGCTTCTCTGGTTTCTCTCCTTCCAAATACTCCTTCCAAATACTCCAGATGATACATTGTGGAATCATCTTCCGAATGCTTCTGATGGAATTGTCATACTTAAACCAAAAATAGTGCCAAACTTAGATGCTGTTGTTATTTGTTCCATCTTGTATAATGGGGTCTAATGCTTTCATCCATTTAAAATTGAACTACAATGGTGACCTAGGTCTCTCTACTTCTTGGTGTACTACTACTCGTATCATGAGAACTTCCCCAGCATTAATTAAATCAGTTACTTCCCCAAAAGATTTTGTACTAGGATGGCATGATATCTTAAGTGAGATACTGTTCTCTTCTTGAGTACCTGCTTTAGTTATTTTCTCATGCTTCCTTGCAGGCCTTTTTGGATATAGGAGAACTGTTAATTTCAAATGATCCCACTGCTGCTTTGGAGGCCTTTAAAACAGTGAGCGCCTTCAATATTACCATTTATCTCTGTATATTTGCTCATTTCACTTTGTTATGAATGTACTTCTGTATTAGTCAAGGAGTGATGAGGATAGCAAGTAGAACTCAATTGCGCAGAAGAAGTTTCTTATTCTACTGATGAAAACAATAAAAGAAAATCAGTGTTCCCGACGGAAGCATCTACAAATTAATTAGTCTTTCTGATCTTCAATACCTTGAGGATCCATCTCATTTTGCTCTATCCAAGTCCTATCTTTAGTTGAAAGGAAGAGTTAAAAATTATTAGCTCCCTAATTTGTTTCTGATCGGTAATTTGTTCCCTAAATCTCCATCTTCCAAATTTGGAAGTTGCTCAAGTTTCATTCATTCTTCTTGTTTCTTTGTTTCTTCTTAACTTTTTTTTTTGTATGGCAAGTCATTATTCACTCCCATCTATTCACAAAATAAGAGTCTTATTTTCATTTTACAGATGTTTTAACTCTCACTTTCCTGTAGTAGTTAAGTTGTTGGTTAACTTATTTTTCAAAAGAGCTGGCTGTCGAAAGTCCTTGTTCTTCTAACTAAAGGCGTTAGAGTTTCACATGGATGAGATGCATATATGACATGTTTACATTTAAGTAGCGGCAAGATTGGGCATCCATAATTGCTTCCTGTAGTTACTACTTTGTCTAACATCAGTGTTGTAAATTTCTCTTGATGGTACTATGAATTTCTTAGGTGGATGCAAAGTTTGCACCAGAAAAAATCATCATTTTTGAAATTGTTCGTTAGATTTTAACCTCTGAAAGAAGATTTATGTATACTTAAGGTAAGACCTAATTAATTTTGTAGGCCCGTAATTTACTTAAGAAGACAAATGAAGAAGTACCAATAGAGTTACTCAACAACATCGGCGTCCTCCATTTTGAAAGGGAAGAGTTTGAGGTTCGTGAAGTTCCTTTTTTGTCAGTGATTTCGAGCTGCTTGCATGTTCATATTTATCATTGCATTCTATAATGGCATATCACTAACCTTTACTGATCAATGATCGCCAGCTTGCTTCACAAAGTTTTAAGGAAGCTTTAGGTGATGGCGTATGGATTAGGGTCCTTGATGCTAAAGCAGGGTCGGATGGTCCAACTTCTGGAGGGTTTTTATATCCCAATGGTCAAGCACAATCTGATCTGTTTAAAAGTGCACAATATCCAATCGATGCCAGTGCATCTGTTCGACAATACAAGGACTTCCAGCTATTTCATAGACTTGAGGAACAAGGAAGTGCTGTGGAACTTCCCTGGAACAAAGTTTCGACACTATTTAACATGGCAAGATTACTGGAGCAGTTGCATGACACAGAAACTGCCAGCATCTTTTACCGGCTTATCATATTCAAGGTATGTATGCATGTCCAATTGGCGCTGTCACATTGATTATGAGCTCACTTATGGTGATACCTAATATTAATGAATTTTGTTCGTTCTTGGTTGTTATGTGATTAAGATGGTTGAACTTCTGAGAAGCAGTGTCCTTCAATGATTTCCCTATGCATTATAGATTGTTACTGGAAGGTCTGGGTATTTATCAAAGGGAAAAAAATTAAATAGTATGAGATGCATAGGTAAAAGACAGAAGGGAAACCTCATTCTAAAGATTAACCATCAAAAAAGCATGAGTTGTCATCTCAAGGTCAAAATAATGTAAGATAGTATACCTATGTTGATTTGAATGCTTAATTAATTATAAGTTGCATTTATTTAGAGGGTGTTTGGAAGAGCTTATAAGTTGGTCAAAATAGCTTTTAAAAGCCACTTTTTGTTTTTAGAAGTGTTTGACAATTTTGAAAATTGCATAAAAAAAGCCAATTTTGGCTTAAAAAAAGCCAAAAACTAAAAGCTCAAATTCCTAACTTACTTTTTTTTTGGCTTTTAAGCCATTTTAGTTTGACCAATTAAAAGACATTTTTGTCCCTCAAAATTCTCCCTTATTCCAAAATTACCCTTGTGTAGCCCCAAAGTAGGTTTTAATGCTTAATGCTTGTATTAATTGAATGTTTTCACTTTTGGTATTTATGGCGAACTTAACATTAACTATATTAGTACTTCTTTTGTATGAAACTTCTAATTTATGAAATATGAATTTTTATATATTATTCTCCTTCTTTAATATATTCTTTTTAATTTGAACAATTATTATTGTACAACATATGAATTTCTCTAATAAAAAAAATAATTCACCAACCAAAATATATGAAGAATACTCATTGAAGATATACAACTTCATGGACGATTAGTGAATGATCCATCTATATTTCACGACGCGACATTCATATTCGCCAATGTTTTAATAGTGAGTCATTGCTCAATCAACGAGTAATATGTTTTCTAATTAAGAGTCTTTTTATCAAACAAATAGTATCATTTGTGACCAACTATTTATCCATTAATGTAATTATAATGATTAGTAACATACTCCTTCCGTCCCAAATTTCTTAATTTGATTTCCCATTTTACTTGTTTTTTTTCATTAATCAAGAAGAGACAATTTTTTTTTTTTCATGTTTACCCTTTGCATTAATTACTTTTTCTTCAAATTAAAATGTAAACACCATTTAATAGGGGTGCTATGGTAAACTAGCCATGTTATTAATTATTTTTCTTAATCAATGTGCCATCTCAATTTGAGACGGGTAATTTGGGACGGAGGGAGTATATATTTTGCTTAATGATTTAAACTTTTTTAATCAAAAAAAAGTTTTTTAGCGCACAAATTAATTTTCATTCATGAAAATATTATATATATATATATATATATATATATATATATATATTAAAATATATATTAATTTTAATTTGAATCATTTTAGAAATAAAAATTAATAATAATCAACTCTATATATTGTTAACAACTTTAAGGGTATTTCAACATTTTGACCAAAAAAAGGTGCTTAAAAGCACTTGTTTGCCAAACACATCAATAACTTTTTTGCAGTTTCAGTACTTTTATCCAAACATGTAACTGCTTATTTTTAAAATAAGTTCAGCACTTTTAAAGAGCTTTTTAAAAGCCACTTTTTTTCAGCTTATCCAAACGGGCCCTTAATTCAAGAATAAAGGTCTGCATAGGGTCAACAAAAGAACTCTTTGTGTTATAAATTTTTTATTTTTCTTTTGTTTTGAAATTCCAGTATGTCTTGGTACTTTAAACGATTGTTACCTAAATGTTGAGGACAACATATTGATTTAATTTTCAATTAAAAAAAGAATGGCACTTCTTCCGGCAATTTTTAGATACTTTCAAGCTATAAAAATGTGATATATTGTAAATTACACAGTTTCTAAATAAATTTTATTTAAAGAAAGCAGTGCTTGGATTCACGTTGAAAATTAGATGCAATGACGCTTGTAGATGGAATCCTTTGGACAAGGAAGCACTAATTTGAATCCTTAAATTTGTGAATTATTTGTAGTATTTACAGCTCACTGAGGACATGACCCTAGATAGGAAGATCTGGAGGACGCGAATTAGGGCAGAAGGCTAGGGTCAGTTTGGGTCGCTAGTGTAGGGCATTACTTGGTGGGGGTATTATTCTTGTTATGATACCTTGTTTCATGCTTTATTACGAACCTGTTTACTTGTTTACTATTACTTGTGGATGTCGTATTTATGTTATGCCATCTTGTTCCATGCTTTACTATGAATTTGTTTATTATTCCGTGTCTCGAGCCAGGGGTCTATCGGAAACAACCTTTCTACTTCTTTAGAGGTAGAGGTATGGATTGCGTACATCTTACCCTCCCCAGACCTCACTATGTGGGAATACACTGGGTTTGTTGTTGTTGTTGTTGTTATTTATTACTATTGTATAGAAGGGGGAGCCTTGGAGCAACGGTAAAGTTGTCCCCGTATGGTTTATTGTTTACAAGTTTGAGCTGTGAAATCAACCACTGATTCTTGCGTCAAGATAGACTGCCTAACCCCTTGGTGCTGCCCTTCCTCGGACATGCGTGAAAGTGGGATGTTTTGTGCTCCACTGTGCCCCTTTTGATCTTCTATTGTTGTATAAAATTGTTTAAGAAAAAAAGGCTATTGAGTTATTTGTCAAAAAGATGTAAAATGGAAGATCAAATAACAGAGTATGAATACATTCATAGATTCATCTATCTTGATTGTTGAACCAAAAAGAAAAATGTGAATTCAAACATTGCTTTCAATTTTGATGGACATACAAAAGTTATCAATTTTAAATTTGATAATCTCCATTGTAAAAATTGAATCATTTAACAATTTTATATAAAAAAAATTCCTAATTATTTAGAAAGTCAATTGGGTGTTTATATTTTGCAAGCTTAATGTGAACCTATCACCAAATAAAAAATGGTATGATACATATTTTTTTTCTTGAGAAGGTAACATATTTGTATATTTATATAAGACTACACATAAACAATGTAGCACCCCTTAATTACAGATTACAAAAGTATAGAGCATCTGATCCTCTATCATCTCACAAGGATTCTAATACATCAAAGGTTGTTTCTTGATATTCTAAAGCTATTCCTTTACACCAAAAAAAAGAACAATCCTAAGCACTTCATCTTAATCTTCTGGAAATGGTCGGCTTTATTGTCAAAACATCTTTGGTTTCTCTCTTCCCAAACTGTCCACCAAATGCATGCTGGAATAATCTTCCATCTCATTTTCTGAATTTTATTACTGCCTTCTCTGTTCTAACATGCTAGGACATCAACTATATTACTTGGCATGGTTCGTAGAATCCCCCTAAAGTTGAGGAATATCCTCCATAATTGTTCGGTCCGGTCTGTTCACAGTGCAAAAACAAATGATTAATTGTCTCAGCTTTCTCCCCACATAAAAAACATCTGGAACATAGATGATGACCCCTCTTGCAAGGATTGTCTTGTGTGAGTGCTTTTCCTCTAGCTAATAGCCAAGTAAAACAAGATACTTTACAGGGAATTTTGACTTTCCATATCATCTTCCAGGCCAAACACCCAATCTGATTGTTGAACAGGTTGAATTTTTTGTAGGCTGATCTGATGGAGAATTCTCCTTGATTATTTCCTTGCCACTTGATGCCATCCTCCGAAGTTGTAATTCCTATAAACAGCTCTAGAGTGTTGAGGAACTCTATTAGCCTATCAATATCCCAATCATTCAAGCATCTTCTAAAGATCAAATTCCATTCATGGTTGCTCCATACCTTCCCTATTGTTGCTTGTTGTTGTTGAGATAAAATATGGAGATCCGGAAAGAGTTGTTTCAGAATTCCTCGACCTAGCCATTTATCCTTCCAAAAGGATGTCTTCATGCCATTTCCAACTTTAAAGCTTACCTTGTTCATGAGTTTAGGCCCCAAGTTCCTGATTGACTTCCATGGACTAACCCCCTAAGGACCTTCCACAGTCTTGGTTGTCCATCTACCTTCCATGCCATACTTTTCCTTAATCACCTCTTTCCATTATGATTCTTCATCACTAGCAAATCTCCACAGCCATTTCAACATCAAACCTTGATTCAGGGATTTCAGATTTTTAATGCTTAATCCCCCTTCCTTCTTGCTAACGGTGATGGATCTCCATTTAACCAGGTGATACTTCTTTTTGTCACTGTTTCCTTCCCACAAGAAGTTCCTTCTCAAGACATTTATCTTACTCAAGACATTCCCAGGTATTGGAAATAATGACATCATTTATGTAGGCATTACATCAAAGACTGAATTGATCAAAATTAGCCTACCACCAATTGAGAGATATCGAATCTTCCAACTTGTTAGCTTCTTTTCAATTTTCTATAGGACCCCATTCCAAATTTACTTACTTTTGGCCCCTAAAGGAATCCCCAAATATATTGTTGGTAATTCTCCTATTTTACCTCCAAGAACATCAACCAAGGATTGAATCTGGTTTACCTTATTAACTGGATAAATAAAACTTTTGATCCTGTTAATATGTAAACCAGAAGTAGCTTCAAACAATATAAAGATTACCCTCAATATTGTCACCTGTTCAGAATCGGCCTCGCAGAATACAACAGTATCATCAGTGTGTTGTAGATGTGAAATCTCTAACTCACTCTCAGTACTTGACTTCACCTTGAATCCCCGTATCCATTTGTTTGCTTGAGCAGTCTTCAGCAAGTCATGTAACCCCTCTATGGCAATGATAAAAAGGAAAGGAGATAGAGGATCTCCTTGTCTCAAGCCCCTCTGAGATTGAAAAAATCCCACTGGTGAACCATTGATCAATATTGAGAATTTTACTGTGCTGAGTACCTAATCCAGCTGACCAATCTACCACCAAATCCCAACTTCCTCAAAGTTTCCAGTAGGTGATTCTAGTTCAAGTGATCATACACCTTTTGAATGTTAAGTTTACACACAATTCTAGGTTCTTGGCTTTTAAATCTTGCATCTACACATTCATTTTCAATTAGAATTGCATCCATAATTTGTCTACTTTTGATGAAGGCCATCTGCTGCGTACCCACCAATTTGTTCATCACTTTCTTGAGTCTTTTGGTTAGTATTTTAGCAATAATCTTGTAAAATCTACCTATTAAGCCAATAGGTCTAAAATCTTTCAATTCTTTTGCACCCACTTTCTTAGGAATCAGAGCCACAAAAGTGGCATTAAAGCTTATTTCATAAACACCTTGTTCATAGAAGGTTTGTATTGCTGCAACCACTTCTGTTTTCACCACCTCCCGACATTGAGTAAAAATTTCCATGAAAAATCCATCGGGTCCTGGAGCTTTGTCTCCAGCACAAGATTTCACAGTTTTCCAAATTTCTTGTTCACCGAAAGGGCTTTGTAACAATTGATTCTCCTCTTAAGTAATCTTGGGGCATTTACCAAGACTACCTTGAGGCCTCCAATTCTCCATCTCAGTGTAAAACTTTTGGTAAAAAGAAACAATCCTATGTAAGATTTGTCCACAATATCCCCTTCAATTATCAACTTGTCAATGTTGTTATATCTCTTGTGAGCATTTGCAGTCCTATGGAAGAATTTTATGTTTTTATCCCTTTGTTTCAACCAAAGAGCCCTAGATCTTTTTCTCCGGGCCACCTCTTCATGTTTTGCGATTTCCTCAAATTCAACTCATTAGGATGTTTTTGCATACAACTCTTCCTTGGTTAAGTTCCTTTGATCATGAATCTTCTCCAATTCTGCAAGTTGATTGAGTATGCTAGTCTTCTGTAATGTCAAGTTTCCTTATAGCGTTTTACTCCACTCCTTAAGCTTGTCCTTCAAAGCTTTTTAATTTATAAGCCAAAAAGAAAATCAGGCCTCCCTTCACGCACAAATGAATCCCACTACCTTTTTACCCTATCATTAAAGCCCTGTAACCACCAGTTCTCGAACTTAAAATAGGATCTGATAGGATCCCAGTTACCACATTGCAACATCACAAGGAAATGATCAGAAGTGATTTTGTGCATTGTTGATTGTTTTATGTTTCTAAAGCCCTCATTCTAATCCATAGAAACCAGGAATCTGTCCAGTCTAGCAGCTTGGTAGCTGTTTCTCGCCTATCACCCTTTCTCCAAGTGTATTTTCCATCTGATAGGGGCCAGTCTATCAGATCCATATCTTCAATAAACTCAGAAAAGTCATTCATTGCCTTAGTGATTCTGTTTCCATTCTTCTTTTCTGATGGGAATCTGACAATATTGAAATCCCCACACACCACCCATGGCCCAATAAATAGTCCTCTGGCACCTGCTAATTCCCACCAAACCTCCTTCCGTTCCGTCGTGTTGTTTGGAGCATATACACTGGACAAATGCCAATTGAGTTCTTCAGTCTTGCCAGAGAACTTGCATGGTATGGAATATGCACCCAAACTGCTAATCTCCCCTTCTCATACTCTGCTATCCCATAATATTACAATGCCCCCTCTTGTCCCACTAGCCTCCAATTCTACATGCTTTCCCCATCTATTAGGCCATAATTCTTTGATAATGACACAATATCCCCTTCGACTTTTGATTTTTGAAAACATAAAACATCTCAGCATCCTTTTTGATTATTGATTCAACCCCATTTCTCAGAAAACAGCTCCCTCTCTCAAGGCTCTTCAGTTCTTTGATTCCATTCTTTTTTGGGGTTCCAGGTTCTTATGTTACTGAAACTCCATGCCGCTTGCTATCAATTTTCATGAAAAGCTGCAGAGTTTCCTTGTCATATCCATGAAATACCAACCCAAACTCCTTAGCCATTCTGATTATAATTTGGTGAACCCTTATTGTTGCATCAAATTCCACATCCCTCTCATCTACCACATTCACAGAATTTAAGGGGACTGGTTCTTCAATTGCCCAGCACACTGTTTTGTTGAGATTCTATGGCTGCATGTGCATGTTTCCTTCCACCTGAGAACCTGATGCCTGTTTTCCCCTATCTTCAATTAGCAATATTTGATTTTGTTCCTCGATTGCAGCTTGTTGGTCTTCTCTAATTTCTCCACTCACTGTATCCATGTCTTTATCACAAGGACTGACTTCATGCCTTGTAAGTTGTGGTTCCAGAATTGAAGTAAAAGCATTAGCTTTTAATTCCTCCTCTAATGGGTCGGTTTTGGGCTCATTGTAGCATGCCCTCTTAATATTCCAAACTGAAAAACTTTGGGCCAACAGATCTGGGCCCAATTTCTTTTTCGGGGCAGCCTCTTTATTAAAAAGAGGGTCTTTGATTGCTTACTGTTCCCGCGTGGTAAATCACGTGAGCATTCCAACCCAGGGAAAGTCTCCATATCTGCTGAACACCCCACGGTTAGTCTATCTCTTGCATAATTGTTTCTGAAATCCTGTAAAAGATGGTAAATACAGAGTGGTTGCGTGAAATCAATAGTACTAAGCCGTAATGGTGGTGATGGAGAACCTCCCCATCTTAATGGAAGGGGGGGGGGGGATTTCTTTATCTCAGCAGCTTCCTTTGCCACTACCTGCTCAATGTAATCCTGAACAAAGGTAGAGAATAGCATAAATAGGAAAACAATCCCTCGTCTTAATGCCTAATGGAGTGGTTAAATAAAGGAGGGAACTGGTGGCTTGCTTATCCCAGATACATCATGAGAGAACAATTTTAGGGAGGGGGTGAGACTTTAGGATGTCGGTCACACTCTTTAATGTTGATTCTCCACATTTGGTTATGAGATAGATTAATATAGAGATGCAGATCTTTATAGCCGTGGATATATCTGTTATCTAATTATATATAGTTAACTGAAACAATGGATTTTAGGTAATAATTTATTGATAAGATATAGTAGTCATACTGGGCTGATTTATGACTTGAATCAATCAGTGCCTTTAACTTGCTAACCAAAGAGTCGCACTCTATTCATGCCCAATACAGATGGCCTTGTACAACTCTGTTGATGGTGCCTCATTAGCTGTAATAACACCACCGAAGGGTGATTTTGCTGCCCGAAAATCAGTTAAATGATTTCCTCTGCTTACAGTTTGAAAGTCAGTAAGAAGATGCAAATCACATGGATGTTATATAATGGTTGTATCTTTTGTCACTTTGTCTTTATGTCATCTTTGGCAATCTCGTGTAACCTTTTTACCTAAATTTCAGTATCCAGCGTATGCAGATGCTTATCTGAGGCTGGCTGCCATTGCAAAAGCCCGAAATAACGTGCAGCTAAGCAATGAGCTGGTTGTTGTTCTCTCCTTTTATCCTTATATGCAAACTATCTTCCATTAATTCTCAATTACCCAAAAACCCCTTGTACAAAAGATTTTCGTTGACCATGAATTGGTGATGCGAACCCAACTTTTTTGGGATTAAGGTGTAGTTGTTGTTTGTTTACAGATTAATGATGCGCTCAAAGTGAACGAGAAGTGCCCAGATGCGCTGCTAATGCTCGGTGATTTAGAACTTAAGAATGATGACTGGGTTAAGGCAAAAGAAACTTTTCGGGCTGCTAAGGATGCAACTGATGGAAATGATTCTTATGCTACTCTTTGTCTGGTGAGTATCAACTTTCTCATCTCATGACTTTTTGTTATTAGTTTATGATTTGCATAATTCCCCACCTTGGGCACATTTTTCTCGTCATGCTGTTGTTTCTGCTTGATTCTTGATTTCAAGAAAGTATTGACTTATCACTACAACCTTTGTCATTATTATTTAAGCTTCTAGTACAACCTGGAACATCAGCTTATTATATGATTTTCCTGTATTTTCAAGGGAAATTGGAACTACTTCGCAGCGATTCGGAATGAGAAAAGAGCTCCGAAGTTGGAAGCTACTCATCTGGAGAAGGCTAAGGAACTTTATACAAAGGTATTGTTCTTTTCACAGTAACATTTTCAAATCTCAGGTTCCACCACCCATCCCTCAACAACAACCCACCCAGGCGGATCAACACTATTCCCACTTACCTCCACGTGACTGTAACCTCCACCTACTGGTGGTAGAGGTCCTCTATCACTCTAGCAAACCTCACTCATCTAAGTTAATTTACCATGTAATTTGTGTGCTTTCTAATTCTTTTTAAGTTGCTATCTGTTGAATCCAAGTTTTAGTAAGATTGTAATACCTCAGAGGAAGATGGAAAAGAAAAAAACCATGATTGCTCTTGAAACTGAATAAATGATTACCAAATTGTCCAGCTTTAAGTGGATCATGTTTGTTAAGTGAATTCATTTACTGCAACTTGGAGTTTTCATTGTCAAGTTGATCTATTTGGGATCTTTGGATGTCCCATGACTTCTCAAATATGTTTGTCCATGAAGCATGTTGACCTTTCCCAGTTCTCTTTTTGGTTGTGAAGTACATAGTGTGTATAATACTATGCTTAGTGTTTCACATTGGAAAAATAGGTATTTTAGTAGTGTATAAGTTATGTATATAATAAAGGAATAGTGTAGGACAGTTAAGTAACATATCTCAATAATTATTTTCCATGCCTTTTTGTTTCTCACATGGTATCAGAGCCTTGGTAAGGAATTCTCGCGGTGCAGAGTCTGGGACAAATCACCGTGCCATTTTTCAGGTAGATCGCGTCACTCTTTCTCAGGTGGCTATATTGCGAAAACTGATACCATCACGAGGTTTAAGGAAACACAGGCGAGAAAACCCCAGAAAATCACTCCAGCAGATTCGATGTATTGTGCCGGCTGAACTCCGTCTCACTTGCTGGGCGCATGAGACCTTTCTAGGCCATCTTCCAAAACCGATCTTTTTCCTTGTGTCGTCCAAGATTTCCGAGTCATCTCTTCTATTGTTTTCTATTTTAGTCGATGGAACCTATCCCCCACTCTAGTCACTGTTCCGGTGGCTTTTCTGCATTTCCCCTACACTGGGAATCAGTCTGCTTCTACACCTTGTCCGGTGGCTTTAATCCAAATTTGTCTTTCGAGTTTGGTTCTTTTGGCGCCAAAACATGGGATGTGGAAATTCAGGTTTGGTGATTACATCAGAATCCTCACTGAGAAGTTCAAACTATGTTGCTTGGACTGTCTTGGTTGAGTTGTGTTGCGGAGGTCAAGGTATTCAAGATCACTTAACCAAAACGACTATTGATGGAGTTGACTAGAAGACTCGAGCACAATGAGAAAAGGTTGATGCTCAATTATGTAATCAGTTGTGCCTATCTATTGATTCCAAGTTGATGCCTCTATCTCGTCCTTCTCAGACATGTTATTCAGTTTTAGAAACATACCCGCATCACATTTCGACGTAGCATAGAGTCTATTTTTCATTAGTTCATTATGATATTTGGGGTCCTAGTAGAGTCAGTTCGATGTTAGGATTTCAATATTTTGTTTGTTTCATGATGATTATATTTTATTAGTGAAAGATCGTTCTAAGTTGTTTTCTTTACTCCAAGTTTTTGCTGAAAAATGAAATGTGAAAGTCATCATTTCTACTTTAAACTATACCCGAAAAGTCGAAGACACACCTAAACTATTGAAGTGACCTAATACACACCTATACTATTTAAAAACGGAAAAGGTACGAATATACCCCTAAAATTTAATAAATGGTACAACTATACCCTCCGTTATACTTTAGGTACAAATATATCCTTACTGTTAATGAAAAAGTACATACATACCCCTGACCATTAATAAATGGTACAAATATATCCCTTGTCAATAAAAAGGTACATATATACTCCTAAACTTTGATAAATGATACAAATATACCCTTGCCGTTAATGAAAAGGTACACATATACCTTTCTCACTAATGGCAGGACACGTGTCACAATCTTGTTCATTTGCCCTTTTTAAATTTAATTTATCCCCATTCTATCTGAAAATATTTCTAATTTAACCCACAAATCAATCCAAACAATAACCCAAACCCGAGCCGGTGTAATAAAACCTTCATGATACATCTTTATTCACGTATGTTTATTCTTTTTTTTTTTTTCTATTAGATCGGATCGGGTTTGGGTTATTATTTGAATTGGGTTATGAGTTAAATTAGAATTATTTTGGAATGGACTTGGGATAAATTAAATTTAAGAAGGCCAAATGAATAGGGTTGTGACACGTGTCCTGCCGTTAGTGAGAAGGGTATATATGTACCTTTTCATTAATGGCAAGTGTACATTTGTACCTAAAGTATGAGGGAGGGCATATTTGTTCCATTTATCAAAGTTCAGGGGTATATTTGTACCTAAAGTATGATAGAGGGTATATCTGTACCATTTATCAAAGTTCAGGGGTATATATGTACCTTTTTATTAACTACAAGGGTATATTTGTACCTAAAGTATGACGGAGGGTATATCTGTACCATTTATCAAAGTTCAGGGGTATATTCGTACCTTTTTCGATTTAAAAATGAATTTATTTACCCCTCAAAACTGTCCTGACAGAATGTTTTATGCACATTCCTACACGCGTGTGAAAAGCAAAAAAAAAAAAACTTATTTAAATGCCCACATGTCATCATTCAATTGGATTTTATCAACTAATTATATTTAATTAGTTTTTTGTTTATATTCATATAGTTTTTATTTTTTTCTTTACTTTTTTATGTGTTTTTCCTTTTTTTCTTTTTTTTCTATTCATCTGTCTTCTTCCATATTTTCTCCTCTTTCTTAACTCCATCTCTAATTCCGTAGCTCCATTTCTTCTCTCAACTTCCGTCAATTCACTGGTGAGTTCACAAATACACTTATTCTATTAACTTTGTTTTTTTTAAAATATTTTTTAGGTATTTTGTTGTAGGTAGTTGGGAATTAAATTGGATTGTGGGTTGTTCGAATTTTACAAAATTGGGTTATGAGTATCTTGAATTTCACGAGTTGGGTTATGAGTTTCTTGCATTTTACTGAATTGTGTTGTGGGTTTTTCGAATTTTGCAAATTGGGTTTTGGATTTATCGAATTTTACAAAGTTGGATTATGGGTTTCTTGTATTTTTGAATTGAATTGTGAATTACATGAATTTTACTGAACTGGATCGTGGGTTTCTTGAATTTCAAGAATTGTGTTCTGTGTTTGCATATGAATTGGGTTATGATTTGCTCAAATTTTATCAAATTGGGTTTGGGTTCTCGGGACAGTTTCAAGGCGAGCGAAAATGAGATTGATGGCATTATCATTTGAAGCTTCGGGTTCCATTGTGGTTGTACCGAAAATAACCCTTCAAGTTACGGTCCAACAAGACACCCAATCAGTCCACAATGTCACACACAACAATACAACACAAATCCTACAAAACAAAGTTTAAAACAACCTCCCACAATGAGATTCCACCTTCAAGTTTCTTCAAACTCATGCTCAACAATAGTGGATGCCTCAAATCACCTCCAATTTAGCTCAAATTTGAATCCTATACTCCTATAGTGTTAGAGAACACAAATCTAACACTAAAACATAAGAAAAACACAAAATCAAAAACTCAAAATTTGACCTAGGGTCAAAAACGGGTTTAGTATTTTTTGGGGGATTTTCGATTTTGACACTTCTTTTTTGTTGGAATTTTCAATTTCTAGACTCTAATAGTGTTAGGGAACAAGGATCTAACACTAGAAACACACAAAAATCAAGTCTCAAAAATTGAAAAACCCTAAAAACATGAACAATAACTTTTTTCTTTTTTCTTCTTTTTCACTTTTTTTTTTTTGATTTTCAAGATAGCAATCCCAAGATTGATTTTGTTGGAATAAAATCAAACCTTGCTTTAATACCAAATGATACAAGAGAGACCAAGAAGACACGAAACATACACCAAAACAGTTCACAAGTTTGAAGAACCGAGGACCTCTTTGGTGACCACTCTCGGATTCACTACCAACAACAAGAATTCAAGATATAATGGTGTATTTGACACCGAAACAGCCAATCCAAACTAATGTAACAAGAAGAAGAAGATGAACAACACAATAAGATTTCAACAATAGAACGATTACAAGGTTACACAACAAGAATACTACCAACGGTTACAACAAAATAAAGATAGAAAGATAGACAAATGGAGGTATAATCTTAAGAACCCAAGAACATATAACACTCTTGGACCCTTAACACTACACACTACAATCACCTATCTCTTACAATTGACACAAGAGAGGCGTCCACCACCCAAGCACCAATGTATCAAGCAATGCAACACACAAGTGATTCCACACTTGTATGTGACCCTAGTTATGGTTTTGGGACTCTCTCTCTCTAAGAGGAGTGTTCTCTCAATATCATTAAGCAACTAAAGAAATAAACCCTACAATGTTCTATTTATACTACATTACAATAATAGACAAAATGACAAAAGGGCCCTTTAGTGACTAGTCTACAAAAATACTAAAAAAGTGTCATGATCATGATCATACTTGTATCAGAGCGGCAAGCTCGGTTTATAGTTAGCAACCAGCACTCCCTTTCGTCCTTCAAACACACAACAACCACAACAACGACAACAATTACAACGACGACATCATTCCCACCTTCATCCTATCAATTTTTCAGCCATAAACTAACTTAGAACAGTTTCAAAACAGTCCAGCAATTCACAACTACATCATACACGATATTTGATATTAGTTCCGTATTTTCTCACCCAAAAACATAGGTATCACTTGGATAAATTTACATACACCTAAGAAAAGGGAAATCTTACCTTAGTTCAGCAAGAACAACACCTTTTTCAAGCCAACTTCAATGTAGATGCACTTCCATCCCAATAGCAAGAAGAAACAGATAAGCTAAAAGATCTTTACGAACTTTTCTAGAGGAGAATTGGGTTGGAATCCTGTAGTTCTTACTTTGGAACATTTGGGAACTCCTATGGAGCTCAGGGGTGGTGGTGGTGTGTGTTAGGGATCTGTTTTGGTCGTGGAATGAAAACAAAAGCCGTGGAACTGTTCAAATTAGTAGATGAAACTTTCCACTGCTTATGTGGGTCCCAGAAAGCTTGCACAGTCTCATGAAAACACAAATATCTCTCTACTCCGATGTCGTATCGATGATTTAATGTGTTGGAAACTAGATTCGTAGACCTACAGTGTGATAGGTAGTAGGTCCTCTTAACTCTTTATAGATTGAGAGATATGCTTGTTCAAAGTTTGACCATATACGAGATCGTTTGAAACACTCCACGATGTACCTTTAACTTGAACTTTTGTTTCAAGGCTTCCCATTGGCCTAGAACTTTTTTTCTTTTCGATAACCGTGGTGTCCGGGCCAACTTTCATGCACCTTGACTAAATTAACGAGATACTTGCCACCTCCCACCAACAACATATACCAGATTACTTTGTCCTCCAAGGGTTGGACAAATGGGAAGAATTACCTAATGTTTCTTGCCTCTGTTGGGATTTGAACCTGAGACTTCAGGTTCTCATCCCACTTCATTGACCACTAGGCCACACCCTTGGGTGCTAACACTTGGTCTAACACTTCAAACACCTCCCTTAATACAACCACATGTTTGTAACCTTATTCTCGTGTCATATCATCGACGGGTGATGTAAAGCGATAGGATTAGACTCGTAACTCTTCGATGGGCTAATTTAACAATCCAAACGTGTGGGGTGTTACAGAAAGTATGCCTTAGATATTCCCATGGAGATGGTAATGATGGGGTGTAGACCCATTGATACTTGTATAGATCCGAAAGCCTAACTCCTGCCAAGACAGAGTAGGCCTTTTAGTATCCTTAAAGACATGCAGCTGTGCATAAGTCGAATGACCTCACAGTGACTAGAGTGGCATTTTTTTTTTCATTGTGGGTTGTAAGTCAGTTTATAGATTCTTCCTATGGTAATCATTTGGATGCAGTTGTCCGCATGCTGCAACATATAAAATCAGCCCCAAGCAGAGGGACTACTATGTGGTTGCTTAATCCAGTGCACAAACAGAATATTGAGCAGTGGCTTAGCAAGTTGTGAGATAGTTTGGATCAAATAGTTGCTCGGAGAGTTAAAATTTGAAGAAATCAGTTAGATGGAACTTGTGTGTGATAACAAGTGGCCTTCATACTGCGTCAAATCTAGTATTCCATGAGAGGACTAAACACATTTAGTTGACTGTCACTTAGTTAGGGTACATATCCTTTCAGGAGATATTGTTACAAAATTATGTTACTTTCTCAAAAATACTGTTACAAAATTTGTCTAGTCAAATACTGTGCTCAGTGTCCACATCTGAGAATAGGTATCTAGGACGGTGTAAAGTATGTACATAAATAGGGTTTAGTGTAAGAGAGTTAGGTAACACATCTCAATAATAATTTCCGTCCCTTTATTTTTTACAGATTGCCTGTCCGACAAAGTCTCTCAAGTGTGTGAATTGAATTCGTCAGTTATATGTTTATTTAGTATTATTTTTTGAATTTTTGGAGATAAGTTTATGGGGTTTTGTGTATCTTTACAGGAAGAGCTTTGAAAATTGCTGTAAATGTGCTAAGTAAGATAATGGTGTAACGTAATATTGTGTATATTAGATTTCTTGTTTTAGCATGTGTCTAGGTGGTCTTACTGAGATAATTGTGTACGTTGAAAGTAATTAATAAACTCTATTAGAAAAAGTATATTTGATGTGTCATCAGATTGTTTTTTATGACATACAATCTTTTGAAATAGACTTCATTTTGTTTAAGCTTCAGACTCCCTTTTTGGATTCTTCTTTTTACATTTTGATAAAACTCTTGGTTGAACATTTTCAGTTGTCTGATGTGCCAATACTGTTCATTCCATCAGGTTCTCTTCCAGCATAATGCAAATCTCTATGCTGCAAATGGTGCTGGTGTTGTTTTAGCAGAAAAAGGTCAATTTGATATTTCAAAGGATCTTTTCACACAGGTCTGTAAACTTTTTCTACTTCTACATGGTTGAGGCAAAACTCCAAGTTTATGAAGTATATGCTGGACCTTCATCCTTGTAGGTTCAAGAAGCTGCCAGTGGAAATGTTTTCGTCCAGATGCCTGATGTGTGGATTAATCTTGCACATGTTCACTTTGCTCAAGGCAACTTCGCATTGGCTGTGAAAATGGTATGTTCTCATGCTCTCTTCATATATTAGTTTTTTCTCATGTTTGATAGTTTCACAGCACTGAATGTGTTGATGCCTTGTTCTTGCAGTATCAAAATTGCCTGCGGAAATTTTATCATAATACCGACAGTCAGGTGCTTCTTTATTTAGCAAGAACACATTATGAAGCTGAGCAGTGGCAGGATTGTAAAAAGACTTTATTAAGAGCTATCCACTTAGCACCTTCAAATTATACGTTGAGATTTGACACTGGTGTAGCACTACAGAAATTTTCAGCCTCAACGTTACAAAAGACCAAGCGGACTGTTGATGAGGTTCCACTGAAATGAGCTTCTCCTTTCTTCCCCTCCATTTTTCATCTTCCCCTTTGTCAAACCGAAATGAATCAATTTCTTCATTTTGTTCCTGTTAACTGCTTTTCCTTGTTGGTATTTTTAAATATAGATTATATGATGTGATGATTTCATTATTTTCTGATAATGATTTAGTTCCTTTTAACAGCTCTTCCTTGTTCCTCTTCTTGAATATATATCATATGCTGCGATGAATTCTTGATTTACTAGATAAAATGTAAGTCCATCATGTGTGCATATGATAACTTTTAACAGTCCTTCAATGACATGTTTGTGCCACATATCTATATTAAATAAAAATATACTTTGGAGCTGAAGTGGACAAGATGAGGGAAGCGAGGCTGAGATGGTTTGACCATGTGAAGACAAGGCATGAGGATGCACCAGTAAGGTGTGAGAGGTTGGCTATAACAGGCTTAAGGAGGGGTAGAGGTGGGTCCAAGTTGAAGGGGTGGTGGTGGTGTTTGGTAATTTAGACAAAACGTGGCTCATCTTCAATAAGGAAGGTGTAGAGGAGGTCGAGGATTAGAGTAGAAGGATAGTAGGCAGCTGAGTGTGGTCATACTTTATGTGGGAGAGGCAGGAACTAGTCCCCTATTCTCTTTCTTTGCATTATTTAGCAGTACTAGTGAGTATTTGTGTAGTAACTTCGGCTTGATTTTTACAACTACTTGTTGATTCTTTTGCATTGTTCATCCTGATTTTTTTCCTGTCTTTATTTTCTTACAATCTTTTGTTGTGATTCCTCTTCTTTCAAGCAGAGGATCTACCGGAAACAACCTCCCTACCCCACACTCCACAAAGGTTGGGGTAAGGTCTGTGTACATCCTACCCTCCCCAGACGCCACCTGTGGAATTACACTGGGTATGTTGTTTTTGCTGTAGTCTGTGGAGCTGAAAGAGATATATGCAATGGGAAGTAGCACTGCTAGGTTTCAAAGAAGCTACTAAAAAGATATGGACATACCAAGATCTGAAAGAGGAATGAATCCTAGAGGAATACCAGGAAGAATGTGATAGCTGAATCTTAACCAAACCCAAGCTCTTAAAAGTTTTAGTTGGAGAACCAAGAAGGGGGGACTTTTTCAGGTCAGGTTACCTGTGCCTGGTTGGAGTAATATGATTGCTGCATGGTCTATAATGCCCAACTGGTTGATCTTAGGACATAGAGTTGATCTGTGCCGGGATTATCTTGGCACCACCTAGGTTCTCATATATTGATACTTTGACTACGTGCATTATTTGCTTACTTACGTTACAGGTAGTTTGAGACTTTGAATGCTATATTTTACCATAAATTATACATTTAGAACAGAGACACAAAAAAGGGACATCTCTAGTTCTTATGTTTGTATCTTTTTGATGGTGTAGGTGAGGTCAACAGTTGCAGAGCTGAAGAATGCAGTTCGCTTATTCAGTCTATTGTCTGCAGCTTCAAATCTTCATGTTCATGGATTTGATGAGAAAAAAATCGAAACTCATGTTGGATACTGCAAGCATTTGCTTGAGGCTGCAAAAGTTCATTGTGAGGCAGCTGAGCGTGAAGATCAACAGAATAAGCAGAGACTAGAACTTGCTCGCCAGGTCACATTGGCTGAAGAAAATCGCAGAAAAGCAGAGGAACAGAGAAAATATCAAGTTAGTTCTCCATAGCACTATATCTTATGATTATAGCTTTTGCTGCATACTTCTACTTACTTGCCTTTTGGGAACAGCTAGAGAGACGAAAACAAGAGGATGAACTCAAACAAGTGATGCAGCAAGAGCAGCATTTAGAGCGTGTTAAGGTATATTTTCTCATAGTCACTGCTATCACAATTGTTGTCAGGGCACATCAGCTTTATATACTCAGAGAAGTTATTGTAACAGATTTTTACGCACCAGAAGAACAAAATTTAACACTTATCATCACATAAGTAGCCTCACGTTTCCAAATGGATACCATTTCAGGTTCTAGCCCTTGAATTTATCACTTTGGGAAATAGAATTTAATATTCAGAATTTTTCACCTGAGTACTTTTGGATAAAACGAATGAGTTGGTTTAAGATTATTTAAAAAGGAAAGGCATTTGCTTTATTTTGATTAACTACGGATTGACAGATTTTTCTTGTGTTTAGTTGATGGCATAATTTCTTAAGTATGACAAAATACTAAAATAGAAGCTATAACACTTAACCCGAATAAAATGTGGAAGGTGTAAACTCGCCAAGGTTTACAGAGTGCGTGAAAGTTGTGCTTCATCTTTTGAGTATATATGCTGTTAAGTTGCTTTAAGAGAATATAATCTGTTTAGGAAACAGTTGTTGGTTTCTAAAAAGCAATGTGAAACTTGTATTTTACTCCCTTTGTCCCAATTTATATTACACACTTGCCTTTTTAGTTGGTCCCAAAATTAATGATACATTTCCATATTTAGTAACTATGTAATGTATAGGTAGCCACACAAACACCTCTGACTTACTTTTAGACCACAAATACAAAAGTCTTTCCATATTTCTTAAACTCCGTGCCCAATCAAACTTCCATCATATAAATTGGGACGGTGGGAGTAGTTGGTTTACATATCATTGCCCTTCATCTCTCTTCTCTGTTCTCCAAGGATAAGTTCAGTTGGACGAAGTTTAATACTGTACATAATTTGCCTCCAGGAACAATGGAAAAGCGGTACTCCTGCCTCTAAGCGGAAGGACAGGTCCCAGAATGAAGATGATGAGGGTGGGCATGGTGAGAGGAGGAGGAAGAAAGGGGGGAAGCGGAGAAAGAGGGACAAGAAATCTCATTACGAATCTGAGGAAGCAGAAGCTGAGATGGATGATCAGGAAGAAGTGGATGATGTTGACCGTAACAGAAATTATGAAGAATCTTATTATCAAACAAATGATCAAGCAGAGAATAATCCACAGGATCTACTTGCAGCAGCTGGGCTTGAAGATTCCGATGCCGAGGATGACACTGTAATCTCTCTCTCTTCTCTGTGTGTATATGTGTACTCTCCCTCCACTGTTACACATGTGGTTCAAGGGATGGAGAGGGTAATTTGCGGTATGCTTGTTCATCTTATTGGGCAAATGTTTTTTCCCTTTTAGAGGGTTTGGTAGAACTGGAGGTATGAGGTATGTTAGGGCATTTACTTCCTTGTTCCTATCTAAACTTGAGTACTAGGAAATTCTGAGCTGTCAAGAAAATAAGAAAATTAACCCTTGCGACTCTTTTACTTGCCTACCTCTCCTCTTTCCGTCCAACCAAAACATTATGTTTGACTCGCATTATGTCTCCAGAAAAAATGAGAAACCTTTTAACTTTCATCTTCCCATATGAACAGTGCTCTTGTGTTTATATCACATTTAACTCTTCCGAGTTCAAAGGAGATCAAAGAGTTTTTTTTGGGTGGACCTTCTGCAGTTCTTTTAAATTGTCATGTAGATGTGGTAGAATGATATATGAAGTGAACGCTAATTTGATTAGTTTCTGTTAATCTCTTATGCTGGACTATATTGCATCTCCTGCATAGAATGTTTTGGTTACTGAGTCTCTTTTCGGATTGTGGAAGGTTGCACCTTCATCAAATGCAAGTCGGCGAAGGCAGGCACCGTCAGAATCTGATGAGGATGAGCCATTGCAGAGGCAGGGAAGTGATGGAGAAGGTGGAGACAATGTTGCTGTGGATGATGATGAATGAAGATGTAATGCCTCTACAATTCCTAGTTTGGTTGATGACAATATTGTCAATATTCCTTCCCTTTGTGCCAAACACAGTGGGATTTCTGTTGGCTCTTTCTAGGCCTGGCTGCGTTATAGTTTTTGTTTCCTGGGCTAGACTTGCTTGAGTTATTGATAGGAAGAAAAGGTAAATGTAGCTTAAGTTATAGGCAAACGGCTATACTGTAAATGCACAAGGTTTATAGAAACCCAGTTCTGTCAATTTAGTGTTTTGTTAACTGCCTCCTTGACCTCCTATAGACTGGATAGAATGTCTTGTTATTCTTTGATTCCTTAATTTATATCCATCTATGTATACTATTATAAAATCGAGAAGACAGTTAAAGGTTGATGGACCTTTCTATCTTTTCAAAAACCAAATTAAAAGGAGTGAGAAAATAAAACGAAAAAGACAAAGAAAACAATAAGGAAAGACCAAACGCCTCATAACTGTGAACCTTCCAGTTGATAATTATTTTGCATTTCCTGATCAAACCTTATGTGTACATAACTCTTCTTATTTCCGTTTGCAATTAAAAAGAGAACATAAATAAAAGAATCAACCAAGACACCAAAAGGTTCTTTCATTCCGACCTAATCTGTGTAGTAAGAAATGGTTCAGTGTAAGAAAACTTAGATTTTCTCTGTCGCAGCACCAACATTCAGATTTTAGTTCATATATGTAGCACGTTCCTAGATACGGTGAAATGGTATTTTCGTTGGATTCCTGGCCGATTCTTATTCTTTGAAGCATGCAGAGAGTATCATGATTGGCTCAATTTTAACGGCATAAGCGGCTCCGCTGGTGTAAGCCAAGCCTCACTTAAGTGGCAGCACTAGACATCAGCTGCATCAGCAGCTTAGCAAAGAGTTCCAAAGTCCTGAATGGACCCTCAAGATTCATTTCGAGTTTTGTGAATGCAAGTCAAATATGCTACCCTATGGGAAATGATATCCCAGATTCAGCAGAATTGATGAAATTCCCAATAGGTGTCATTTCAACAAGATATAGGCCCAAGCCTCCTTTTCTTCCCCTTTTAACTAAAATCCATCCAACAATCCAAAATGAGTCCGAAAGCCTTGGGATCCGAACCAAAGGTCCCCCAAAGCTAAAATTCGCATTTCAGAGCTAAAAGAGTTGCCGAAATACTCATTCGAGGTTGTTTACTAGAAGTTTTGTCAGAGTCAAATTTCATAACTTCAAAAGCTCTAAAATAGGAAAATTGACTTAAAACTCAAACAAATTGCTCGAGAATCGAACCTCCGGTCCCAATAAGTCATAAATGACTTGTAGCAACTACAACAACTCTCGAAACATAGGAAACACATGAAAAATGTAGAAAATGACCCGGAGGGTCATTGCGGCATCCACTACTAAAAAGACTTTCATCCTTGAAAGTCAAGGGATAAAAAGTACTTGAAGGCCCGAATAAGTAAGAATACCGGGTCCCCATGTATTGATTGATCTCCTAGGCAGCTTCCTCGATTGGCTAGTGCCTCCATTGAACCTTAACAATCAAAATCTCTATAGACCTCAACCATACCAAAAAATGCTAGAGGCAAAAATAACTCATACGCCATATCACCTACCCGCTGTAGAATCTCTAATCGACAAATATACTCGGGCTAAACTTGCCCCTCTTCCTAAATGTCATCACACTGTTCTGAACGCTAAAGATAGAAGCCTACTGTCAACTTAACTCTTCTGCCTGCTCTGAGATGCCCGTAGCATGTCTTGAATCATTCGAACTGCATTCAATGAATCACACAGCAGATCAGTACCCCTTGGCCTAACCTCAAAAGTATCAAACCACTCGATTGAAGATCTATATCGCCAATCATACAACGGCTCAAATAGAGCTTCTAGTTACTTAAATGTTAGCTATTATTACACACAAACTCTTCTAAGGATAGAAACTGGTTCCACTGACCTCTAAAATCAATGACACATGCCCATAACCTGTCCTTTAGTACCTAATTAGTTCGCTCAGACTGGCCATCGATCTCAGGGTAAAGTACCGTGCTAAGCTCAACATAGGTACCTAACTCCTCTTGAAAAGCCCTCTAAAAGTAAGAGGTGAACTAGGTGCCTCTACAGAAATAATGAACACTGACACCTCATGAAAATAAACTATCTCTCAAACATAAATCTAGGCCAACCTTTTTGAATGGTAGGACATTTGAATTTGTAAGAAGTGAGCAAACTTGGTCAATCGATCAATAATGACCCAAATAGAACCAAAACCCCGAAAAATGCATGGCAACCCAATCACAAAGTCCCTGGTGACCCGTTCCTATTTTCACTCAGGAATAGGTAGCATCTGAGTTAATCCACTAGGCATTTGGTGCTTGAAATTTACCTGCTAACATTTCAAGCACTGAGACACAAAATTTGCTATATCTCTCTTCATCTCACACCACCAGTACTGATGCCACAAGCTCCTATACATCTTAGCTACCTCTACATGAATAAAATATATGGAACAACCAACGGGCCTCCTCCAATATCAATTAAATCAAATCATCAACCCTCGAAACATATTTACGACCCCTAAATCTCAAAGCTCTCCAGATTTAAGGTTGACTTCCTGACCTCACCTTTCAACACTTGATCTCTAATCACCTCTAACCTACTATACATAAATTACCGATTTTAGATCTTCTCCAACAACGTAGAGAGAGCCTTAACACCAGAAAAAACTCTATCAGGGTTAGAAATGTCAAGTCGACCAACCTATTGGCTAAAGGCAGGATGTCCAAAGCCAATGGTCACTCTAAAGCTACAAAAAATGCTAAACTCCCCATATTCACCACCTTATGGCTCTCTACAACTAAGATTTTCTTACTTGGATGGTATAGAATAGAAATATCATAGTCCTTCAGCAACTCCAACTGTAGGCTATGATGGTCTATGAGTATCTCATAATGAACACATAATGTATCCAAATCTTAAGCGCGAAGACTACCTCCACCAAATCTAAGTCATGGATGTGTAGTTACACTCTGAACCTTAAGATGCCTAGAGGAATATGCTATCACTATGCCCTATTGCATCAAAACATAACCCAAACTGATCCCAAAAGCATCACAATAAACTTTAAATCCCCAAACCAATACTAGAAGTGTCAAAAATAGAGCTGAAGTAAGTGTTCTTGCCTAATACTCAATACACCACTGGAATAGGATATCCTACCTAGTTAATCTAGTTAGTGGCACTAGGATAGAAGAAAACCCCTCTACAAACCATTTGTAGTAACCAACAAACCTGATAAAACTACAAACCTTGGTAGGAGAAGTGAGCCTAGCCTAATCATGAACTATCTTAATCTTTACCCGGTCCACCATAATCTCATTCTTGGACACCACGTGCCCTAAGAATATGATAGGCTTGAACCAGAACTCACACTTTGAGGATTTAACATAAAGCTGCATGCCTATCAAAGTCTGGAGCATAATCCTCAAATATTGTTTGTGCACTTCCCTACTTCTCAAGTAGATATCATCAATAAACATGATCATGAAGGAATCTAAATACTGCATGAACACTTAGTTCATCAAGTCCATAAATGATGTTGGGTATTAGACAACCCAAAAGACAATCACCAGGAACTCGTTAAGATCGTAGCGTGTTCTAAAGGCTATTTTAGGGATGTTTGCTGCCCGAATACTCAATTGATGGTAGCTTGATCTCAAATCAATCTTAAAAAGCATAGCTGCACTCTTAAGCTAGTCTAATAGATCATTGATACATGATATCAAATACTTATTCTTGATAGTCACCTTATTCAACTGTTGGTAATTGATTTACCTATGAATGGAATAATTTTTTTCTTTAAAAAGAGGATAGAATCACCCCACGATAAAAGACTCTACTTGATGAAACCCTTACCTAGAAGATCCTCAAGTAGCTTTTTAAGCTCTTTTAACTCAACATGAGCCATATGATATAAGGAAATAGAAATGGGTTGGGTGACCGACACAACATTAATAGCAAATTCAATATGATACTCAGCTAGAAGACCAAGCAAATTAGTTGGAAATGCACCATCTGAGTTAAAAGTAGCTTTCCCGTCCTAGATCATTAGCACCTAATCTTAAATGCCACATAATTAACTATCCTCAAACTACTGCGCTCGAATCTACTCAATCAATGTAGACCTGGCCTCAACATTATCAATAATCCTCTTGGGGTGTGAAATATCAAGTTGAACCAACCTGTTGGCTAAGGATTGGATCTCCAAGGCCAATGGTCTCTTTGAAATAGAACTGAAGGCCAAACTCCCCATACTTACTGCCTTTTGGCTAAAGACGTCCACTACTATGTTTTCCTTTCTCGAATTGTATAGAATAAAAATATCATAATCCTTCAGCAACTCTAGCCACCTGTGCTACCTCGAATTAAGCTTCTTCTAACTAAGAATATACTGCAGGCTACGATAATTAGTTAATATATCGTAGTGAACACCGTATAAGTAATTCCTCTAAATCTTAAGTGAAAAAACCATCATCAACTCTAAATCATGAGTGAGGTAGTTTCCTTCGTGCACCTTCACCTATCTAGAAATATGAGTAAGAACTCGACCCTGCTGCATCAGAATACAACCCAAATCAATAGCTGAAGCATCATAGTACATTGTAAACCCTCACCCTTAACTATAAGAGTTAAAATAAGAGCTAAAGTGAGTAAGGCTTTTAGCTTCAAAAAGCTCCCCATACTCTTAGATCACTTAAACAAAATATCATTCCTAGTTAATCTGGTCACTGGCGTTACTATAGAAGAGAAACCCTTGACAAACTATATTTAGTAACCTGCTAACCTAATGAAACTGTGAACCTCGATAGGAGAAACGAGCCGAGACCAATCAAAGACCACATTAATTATTTTTGGATTTACCATAATCCTATCCTTAGACACCACATTCCCCAAGAATGTTACAGACTCAAGCCAAAAATTATAATTTCAGAACTTGGCATAAAACCGTTGATCTCTCAAAGTATGGAGCAAATTCCTCAAATATTGCTCATGCTCCTCCCCTACTCGAGTAAACAAGGATGTAATCAATAGACACAATCACAAAAGAACCCAAATAGGTCATGCACACATAGTTCACCAGGTCTATGAATGCTTTTAGGGCATTGGTCAACCCAAAAGAGATGACTAGGAACTTGTAGAGGACATAATGAGTCCTAAAGGCCATCTTAGGGATGTCTGCCACCTGAATCCTTGATTGGTGGTAGCCAGATCTTAAGTCAAACTTAGAAAACACATTTACGACCTAGAGCTGGTCAAGTGAATCATCAATATACAACATCAGATACTTATTCTTTCTAGTCACCTCATTCAACTATCGATAATGGATACATACATTCATAGAACCATCTTTCTTCTTTACAAACACAATAAAGGCATCGTTCAACGAAACTCTCTGTCTGATGAAACACTTACCTAGAAGATCGTGAAGCTGAACACTAATATCTCTCTACTCAGCTAGAGCCATATGGTAAGGTGAAATTGAAATAGTCCTGGTGCCCAGCTCAACATCAATAGCAAAATTAGTATCACCCCCAGGAAGGAGGCCATGAAAATTGGTAGGGAAGACATTATCAAACTTACATGCCAAAGGAACCAAATCAAGTAAAGAGACATCGACACTAGTATTACAAACATAAGAAATATTGGTCAAACATCCTCGTGATACTAACCTCCTAGCCTAAATGTAAGAAATAATCCATATCGGTGTGTGACTAATAGAGCCCTTCCACACAATCGGGGGTATGCCAGACATAGCCAAGGTAGCAGTCTTAGAAAAGCAATACAAGACTATATGGTAAGGGGATAACCAGTGCATGTCTAAAATAGTGTGAATATCTACCGTATCAAGCATAATAAGTTGAACTGATATGTCATACTCCAAAATAGTCACCAAACATAATGTATAAACCCGATCCACTACTAAAGATTCTCTTACGAGAGTGGCTATATGTATTTGCACACATAAAGGCTAGCTGGTCAATCCCAAACAAGCAATATAATATGTAGAAATATATGAATATATAAATTCCAAATCAAATAAAATAGAAACTAGCTGACAACAAACTGAAATTGTACCCGTGACCATCGAGTCTGATGCCTCTGCCTCTGGCCTACTGAGAAAGGCATAACAATCTACGACCACCGTTGAACTGAGAACCTGATTAACCACTTATCCTACTCAACTTTCTACCTCTGTGTGGACTCTAAGAACCTCTCTTACTATTTTGGAAACAACCTTTGGCTGGTGGCGCCATTACTTAAAAGGGCTACGCTAAAGTCCCAATCATCCCACACTGGGGACATTCTCTGGCGAAGTGACCAACAACCCTATAATCAAAACATACCCCAGGTGCCCTGCCTTGATGAGAGGGTCCTACTAACCTAAAATGACCACCACTGCTTGAAGCCCCTGAGTGAAGATCCCTAGTGGCCGATCGATGTCTTGACCATTAAAATCATTATTACTAGGCCGACCCCCATCTGAAATTTAAAGTGCAACATGAACATACCTACTAGACTAACCATACTGCTGATACAACTCTATTATATCCAACTACACACGTAAGTGTACATAGTTGTGCAAGTAATAAAGTGGCTATTGCAAGCCAAATTTTGATCCCATAAGGACTTAGTGTATAGAGACAATCCAATTCATATTAGCCAAAAAGAGTTTAAGTTTAATTATGCTAAAAGTAACAATGAACAATAACGGAAATTAAAAGTGTGGTAAACAATAATTTGGAAATTTCTAGGGTCAAGGAATCTTGAACAATTAACCAAACCTATACAATTATGTTGGTTAAGTTATCTATCATGGATGTTGATTCACAAGGATAATGTCATGATTATGGTGTCCTGAGCCTCTAATCATCTATTTAAATTAGCCTCACAACTACATCATTGAGCGGGAATGTGGGAACTAGTTCAAACATATTTATATTTCATCCCATATTTGAGACAAATAAGGTAAATTAGGTATGTTTCTATCCTAACCACGAATCTTATTTTTAATTCATCTAAAAGATAAGAACCCATTCCTTATGTTCCACATTCTAATCTAAAGTTACTACTTCCAGTGTCACAAAAAAATATAGAGATATTCTAAAGGTCGTAAATTAATTATATAATGAGTACAAAAACATTAGAACAAACAAGTATCATAATTATGATTTACCAAATTGAATGTATGATAGTATTTAGACACTCATAGTCATACAAAGAATCATTATTAATGAATTCATAAATAAAAAAACTAGAAAACTAGAAGTTAAAGGAAGAAAAACCCCATAGAGTCCTTGATGCCTTCTTCTCTCTCTAAACGTGTATTCTTTCAAGGATGTCTTGTATTTGTGGCTAATTACTCTTTATATAGTACTTTAGTTAATCCATAAGATGCCCTATACGAAATATAAGCATTAACTACTTTGTCCTCAACTAAAACACAAGTTCTAGACCTTTTTATAGGAGGCAGGGAGAGGTGTTGTGCTGCATGGTGATGTCTCTCAAATTACACCTCGCAATAAAGTATAAAACAATCATCAAACAAATATAGAACTCAACTCGGTTGGAGTCGATCGCACAAGGAATATGGTTAGGACCTAAGCCATTGTGGTTATTTTGATTATTAATTAATTATTTTTGAAAAGAGGGATATAAAAGAACAAGTCAACAGTTTGTAAATTGAAGTAACAAGTAAACTAATATCAGTTTATATTTAGAGAATCAATGAGAATTATGAACTAGGACTATGTTCCCTATGACTTCCTAACTACATAGATCGTTCGTGCTAGCAATCTATTTTTATCCATTGCATGCAAAATCTATCAAGATATGTATAGCCTACCATCTCTCGACCTTAGTTTAGATAAATTTCACCTATCTCCTCCCGAACATAGAGCTTTGCATTACTAATTCTTGTTTTTTGATCTCAGATTAACTATCCAATTACAACTCAAGTTAATTAGATGAACGTTGGTAGCTTCAAATTACTGTTGTTGTCTTCTTATCTCAATCTCTACCCCTCTCTCTCGAGCAAGTCTAGAATACATGTGAGTTTCTTATGTTGGACACCATCAAGAAAGCAATCAAATTGAAGAAAATACTAATACATGCAAGAACATTGGTCTAGAATTATCACGACCTAATTTATGATTCATGATGGCACCTACTTTATCCCACCAGTAGGTAAGCCGAACCATAGCTTGGAGCCAGATGCAATGGGCTAACTCTATGGAAAATAGCCTAAAATCCAAAAATTAACAATTAATGAATTAAATAGCAATAATACAATCATAAAGGTTTAATCGATAGATAGAAAATCAACAACCATCCCAAGACTCAGTAATGTCAGTACAAGAGCTGCTACAAATGAACTATGAGTACTGAATGGTGAAATATAACCCCCCTCGGAGATGAAAGACTAGACATAGATAAATAGAATAAAAAGGGTAACTCCAACTCCAAGATCTCACCCAATCTTTGAAATTAACCCTATACGAATGCCGAATCAATGGTGGCAACTAGTACCCAGATCTATACCAAAAAGGTACAGAAGTGTAGTATGTGTAAAAAAACCATGGGTACTCAGTAGGCATCACCGGTTAACTGAGCTAAATCATGATATAAATATGATAAAATACAAGATAGAATAAGCTAAGTCAAGGTAAAAAGGGGCAAACCTAGAAATAAACTCTGACATTACTGTACATAAATAAATGAATGCATACGAGATAATAACATGAAAATCATACCATCATAAACACAAGATTGGCCCCCATAAGCCAATAAGTACGGAAAGTAAATAACCTAACGCAGGCCCCTATAAGCTTGACGCGAATATAAGCAATCACCAAATTATCATGCCATGACGGAGAATCCATTCGAACCGTATCATTTCATATGTAATTCCCAATCCCAAAATTAAACCAAAACTCAATATTATTATTATTATTACCATTATTTATCGAGCCTGAATCGAAACTCATATTATCAACTGTTGGACTCAAATTAAAACTCATATTATCAAGATCATTATCAATTTTTAGACTCGAATCGAAACTTATATTTATACACCGTATCAATGAACAATATCAACAAGCCATACCAATAATCTAACCCAATAGACTATACCAATACCACATCTATTAAGTCATGCCAATAACCAAGCCCATAAGCCATGCCAATAGTCATAATCATAAGTTACTTCAATAATCGTTTCTATGTGCCACAAATCATGTAAGCCATTAATCATTTCTATAATCCACATCATATCTATCGGCCATTTATCATATCTATAAGCCACAAATGATATCTATAATCCAATCGTACTTATAAGACATTAATAATTATCACATCAATATCTATATCATCAAGCATGTTGATAGGCCATATCATTAATCATACTCGAAAGTCATATCAATAATCATATATATAAGCAATATCATTAGCAATAATCAAAATTAGCATTAATCCTTCAATATCCAATTAACATACTCATTTTTTGTATTCAATCTCCTCAAGTCCCAAACCAAACATCCATAAGAGTATATCATGCATAAGTAAGTCTACAAGGCTAACATAAATCATGGCCTAATTCTATTTAGGAAAATTCTATCCGGACTGGGATAAGGTATCTAAATCCATTTTTAGATGTCAAGTAAGCCATAAATATTCCTAAGATAGAAATTGTTCTCAAACATGGACAACTACGCAAATCTCACCTAAATTAGGAACTAAGGCAATTTTTTTTAACTTGAGCAACTAAGGCCAATTCCACTGTAAACATGAATGACTAAGGCAATCTCATCTAGCTTGAGTAACTAAGTCATTCCCATTCTAAACATGATCCATGAAGCCAAATTCACCTAGGACATGAGAAATTAAGCTAATTTCTTCTAATTTAAAATTTTAAGATAGCCTAAACGGTCTAATTAATCTATTTGCTCTTATTCATAACTATAACACCTAAATCTCACCCCATATATAGCATGCTATCATAATCATACTATGAAATAGCTCAATCTATGCAGAATATAAATCTAGCCTACTTGGACACCGAAGAAAAGCTTGAAGAATCTGCTAAATCACTGATTTCCCTTTTTGAGAAGCTTTCGCCAGGTGCCACTCTAACAAAATCATAATTTACACATCAAAATGAGAACAATGATACCCATATTGCACTATTATGCTTCCGGTCCAAAATTACATAAAAATCTCATATGGGGCCCATTCACGAAATTGCACATTCAAAACCAACACAATGCCCCTCTATGATCAAGGAACATTTATCCTAAAAAATGGGTGAACTCCAAGTTATAATGGTGCTAAAATTAAGTCACCAAGCTTTTAGGGATTTTAGCAAAAGTATGGAGAAATCAACCATGACAATAATGGAATCTTACCGCGAATTCAATGGAAAAATGCATAAATTAATGATACCAAAGCTCCAAAATCACTCAAATTGATTATCTCGAGAACTCTTAATTTTTAGGGCTTAAAATTCTAGAGAATGGATGAAAATGGTGAAAAATCGAGCTAAGTGAGTATTTATACCCTTCCCAGTTACACGGGTAACGCTTATGCAAATTTTGGGTCGCTTAAACGATACTTGTGCTCTTGCACACCTGTCGCTTACACAATCAGTAGATTGCTTACACGATATCTAGATGCTTGAGCCAATGTCGCATATGCAACATAAGTATTGTTTACACGATAGTGCCCATACTGTCAAGACATTCCCTTACGTGATAAAATATGTTTCTTAAGAGATACTTTTTAGGGTTTGGTAGATCTCTTAAGAGATCAAAGGCATTGCTAAAGGGATGCATTAGCACCAATTGAGACTTGGAGAAATTCTAAGTCTCCGCCAACCCTTTGGGATTTATTCAAAATCCCATATATGCAAATAGACTATGTTACCCTATCAAACTTGATGTTTAGAATTCAATGGACCAGTCAAAATTTTCATCCACGGTTATTTCGATAAAAAGTTGGTTCCACACCCACTTGTCATTATTCTTAACTTTTGACTAATAGATAAAATGAGTCCGAGAGCCTTGGGACTTGACAAGACCCAACCCCGGGCCTTGTCGTAATGGGCATCCCAAGTCCAACCAGGACGGAGGACCACCCCCTGTTACCCAACCTAACCACCTATATCCAGCCTTAGATGGGCTAAATTTTGAACATATAACAAGATAGTGTTATTGTTCTCATTAAGACTCTGGATAGGGTCATAACCATGACTAACCCAATCGAGTCCAATCGTACCTCACTAACCACCCAACCGTACCAAACCAAACCATATACCATAAACCAAAGGGAATAGCAAAACATAATATGAAAATCAATCCCAAATTGTATTATGATCGAACAGTGAGAAATTATGTTCGATGATGACAACCTCCCAACTTATTATAATGCCAAGGCCGACACCAATAGCGATCCCACCCATACCAACCCCCAGAAGTACCATAAAACCTTTATCCAAAAGAGTAAACAAATTCGGTTGGGACATGCCCCCAATCATAGCAAAAACCAATATCCAAAATAAATGAAAAGTGTCTAGAGAAAACCATAACATGAAATGATGCCTTTCGAACGGATGGAAGATCACCACTACAGTCCAAATACTGATACCAAATCCGCATGATAAATAAGTGATACAGGAATAAAGTACGAAATAAAAAACTAAACTATGATACGAATACGAAAGCTAAAGATAGATAGAAAAATAATAAGATAGACACAATGCAAGGAATTGAAAGAAAATAAAGGGTGTATCAAACCCTAAAACCTCAATCAATTAAACTAAACAAAGAACCTAAATATTACGTAGACCTCAAGGGAATCGATTCTCGAGCAACCCACATTTCAAAATAAAAGATCAATACAAGCAAATCCACGCTTTCCTCATACTCTCACAAGTGTTCAAATTCATAATTCAACATAAACTACCTACTAAAATGAAAATAAGTCCTATTTATAGTCTAGGTTAGGTTATTACATCATATGGGCCAAAAAGTGACCCATTTAGGAAAGATAAACACATAGAAGCCCATTAGGCACTTGCTTGAGCATATGGGGAGCACATGGGGTACATACCAAGGGTATAGTAGGCTTTTTTGACCCGCTCTAGCAGATCTATAGTGGGTTGGACGCACCTTCATAGTGGATGGGGCACATCTTCTATTTCAGGGGCTTTCTAGCCTCATTTGGTCTTCCATTGGCCTCTCTAACATCCCCTGAGTCTCCTTAGTCATCATAATAATCCAATGGAAATCTTTCGATAGCCCTTAAGAAGTCTTCAAGTGTCATTTTTCCCGTAAGCATCCTGTCTAGCAACCCAGAGGCCATTTGGCTTGTATCATCCTCCCCTTCTTGAAAAGGATTTGACCTCGAATCCAAACCTTGCAACACTAAAGAAAGGACAAACAAACACAAAATACTCATAGCATGAGGGTTAGAATTAGAACATTCAATCATACTATCATGCCAAGGTTGCACATGCTTAAGATATAACCAAGCATCAAAATGATCAATAAAGGGTGTATAACCCCACAAAGTAAGAGCTACTTGGTCATTCAAGAGACAAAAGGATATACTAGAGGAACCATGGTAATCATTGAACCGCTCATGACGGATCACATGGATTCCAAGTCTCAATAAGCTCATAACCCCACTATAACACTCATCTTTGTTGGAGACCCTTTCCATACACAACTTTGGTCTCTCAGGTAGATTAGAAATCTCCAAGAAAGACTTTCTTTTATAAGGATGAGTTCCAATACCATCACCCATGGTTGGTTTATATTTTTTCCCAAGCACCAAGTGGTGTGGAGAAGAACCTCCATATTTTAAATAATCACCAAGATCAAATAGGTAGAGTGTTCATGGACATGGGTTTAGAAAATACTTTTTCCCCTAAGATTACCACCAATACAATCATTTGTACCCTATATACTAGCATGATCATCAACAAAGGTTATTAGAGGATCATTCATATTCAATCGACTAACAATCTAAACATCACCATTAACTTGAGGTCCGTCCTTTAAACACTTCACAAACATTCCTAAGTGATGGGATAGGTTCACACAAAAGTCAGTACGTATGACTTACATAAGACAATGTACTATCACTTATCTCAATGGCTTCAACACTAGGTGGACACAAACCACTCTTACTAGAAGAGTCAATTTTGTCATCATAAGGATCAACTAGTGCTTCCACACTTTCAAATTGTATATCATAATCATGAAGTAAGGAGATATTAGGCTCACTTAAAAATAAACTATCTTTCACACTTAGTTGTCTACTAGCCTCATTTACTAGAGTGCAAAAGTTAGTTTGATTACCTTAAAGTTCGTTTGGAGCATGTCCACTCAAAGAAGCTCTAGAATTTGGTGGATTGTATAGGACGGGAGTTAAGGAAGTGTAGGTGATCTATTATTTTATCCATCCTTTTTGAGAGTGAACTTTCCATGCTTTCCATTCTTTGATTTACATCTTATTTTACACCCATTATGGCCGCCATTAAAGTTTCCATGTTTATCTCTTCCAAAGCTCTTGGGATACCTTCTCCCGATGCCATGGTACCTAAATAAAACGAATACTAAAGGAAAACAAAAACAACAAAAAAGTTATAGTTAAGTAAATCAACCTCACAAACTCTCAAAGTTTCCACCTTTAGTTCATCTCTCAATTGGTGTCGCAAGTGTTGATATATCATTTATACTCCAATGAGGTTGGTTAGTACAAATTTTGACTTGAGGTAGGAATAGATCCTTATTTGAAATTGAAAAGAAAAAACTCTAAATCAACTAATGTACTTGAATCAAGAAGGTTCAACAAAAACAAAAGAGAAAAGCACACAAGAACGAATAAGAAAGAATCAGACTCTAGAACCAATTAATAAACTAATAGATCAATTATTAGTTTTTAATTAATGTTTAATAATCAAAATATGAAGTTAAGAATCAATAAATGAAGTTAGATTGATGGAACCTTGCAAAAAGTATGTTGTAAAGGATGATCTACGCTTGGAACAAGCTGAAGCAGATCAGGAGTGGACCTAGCGCATATGAGGGGCATCACCAACACATAAGATACTGTTTTGGGCTGATCTTGACCTGCTTTAGCAGGTTGGGGGCACTTCCAAGGTACCTCCAAGACAGATCAGCCGAAATTCTTGCACAAGGGGCCAAAATGTACTTGTTGTGGTCCTTTTTTGTCCTCTTCTCTTGGAATATTCTTTGGATCTTCAAAGGTACTCTTGTACTAACACTTTTGTACACTTCTTATTTATTCTTTTTGGATCAAAAAAAAACTTTTTGATGAAGATTCAACTTGAAGATATGAATCTTCTCAAGAACACCAAGAACAATTTTGAAAATCCAAAATGCACAACTTCTTCATTTTGGCTCGGAATTCCATGAAATTTTAACCTTAAGCTCTCGTCAACATAAGGAACACATTACATGCATCATTAGCCTTCAAAAAATTACCAAAACTTCCAAATTTTTAGACCCACTTGTATTTTCTTCAATCTTTATGGTGGATTTTTCAAACTTCTCCAAATGACACCATCTTTTAACCCTAAGATTATTTCAATGCTGGAAACAGTTTTTCAACTTCTTCAATCATATTCCAACCAAAGATTTATAGATCTAAGAACCCATTTCTTCAGATTTCAAGACAACAATAGTGGGTTTTTCCAAATGCACTTCCAAATACACTAAATGACCAAGTTCCAACCTAAATATAACTAGATGAAATAAATCTAGTGTAGAAACAACAAGAAGGACTCTAGAACACAAAATGTTTTGGGGGTTTTTCTTAAAAACGTTTTTGACAAACTTTTTTTTAATTTTTGAGATAACAAAACCCAAGACTAGAATCGTGGGAACGATTTTAACCTGGCACTGATACCAAATGATACACGAATAAAGTACAGAATCAAAAACTAAACTACGATACGAATACGAAATCTAAAGATAGATAGAGAAGCAATAAGATAGACACAATGCAAGGAATTGAAAGCAAATAAAGGGTGTATCAAACCCTAAACCGTCAATTAATTAAACCAAACAAAGCACCTACATCTTAGGTAAATATCAAGGGAATCGATTCCCAAGCAAATCCATGCTTGCCTCACACTCTCACAAGTGTTCAAATTCATAATTCAACATAAACTACCTATTGAGATGAAAAGAAGTCCTATTTATAGTCTAGGCTAGGTTATTACATCAAATGGGCCCAAAAGTGACCCATTTAGGAAAGACAAACACATAGAAGCCCACTAGGCACTTTCTTGAGCATATAGGGCGCATATGGGCACATCCCAAGGGTATAGTTGGCTGTTTTGACCTGCTCTAGAGGATCTAGAGCGGGTTGGGTGCACCTCCAAAGTGGATGGGGTGCATCTCCTCTTTCAGGGGCTTTTTAGCCCCGTTTGGTCTTCCATTGGCCTCTCTAACATCCCTTGAGTCTCCTTGGTCATCATAGTCATCCAATGGACGCCTTTTGATATCCCTTAAGAAGTCTTCAAGCGTCATTTGATCCGTAAGCTTCCTGTCTAACAACTCAGAGACCATTTGGCTTGTATCACACAACTACAAGTAGACGGGGTTAGCGAATGACCGCTAGCATGAATCTCAAGATAAGGATAAAATAATACCAGTCATAAAACCAAGTTAAACCATCCATAATTCATACAACCATACATATATAAATGCCGGGAAATGGGACCGGGTTAGCATTCACTTAAAACCTTTACCTGGGCTATGTAGCTTGGCCATCCTAACTGCCTACGGGCGATATGGGTTCAACTCCCCCTGCTGAAAGGGCCCAAGTGCGTGTAGCCGCATGACCAGGGAATATACCATGGGATTACTAGTACATCCCCCAATATAAACTGTGACACACGCACATGGTCATTAAGACCCCTCATATCGGCAAATATGAGTTTCCGATTTTGGACCCCCGGGACTGCCACCTTCCATGGCTTTAGCTACATACCCTACTATTAATGCCCAATTAAAAACATGTCCAAACAATCCATTTACCATTGATTAACCAAGGCCAATATTAGTGGTATCTTCATACCACCCCTTACTTGCAAGTAATATCTATAGTAAAACCATTTAGGTTAAGAGGACCTTAGGTGCCCTTCCATATACCATATTAAATCCAGTTGGGAGACTTCCATGTTCTCCAAAAGCATAACCATTTAGACTTTAGCCTTTCCAGACCATTTAAACTATGAATAAATCCTTTGTCCAGTTTAAAACATCCAAGAGTTCCATTAAAAGAAGTCAATGCAATGAACATATCTTTTAAGCATTTTATCAAACACCTTGGTACAACAAAAACCAATTTCAAAGACCATTAAACCATTACCATGAAATTCAATTGTCACAAACCACCATTAATGCATATAAAAGCATAATTAAAACTATAGGAAACCATAACCAAACATTCAATATCAAAACCCCCAAATAATAGTTGAAAACCATAATCATGAAATAGTAAAGCCATGAAATCAATCATATAAACCATGCCTTGAGTTGAAATTACAATGAGGGTAGAGAATCATTCCTTGTAGAGAAGAATTTATGGAAAGAAATCACCAAGACAAGCCTCAAGGCAATCCGTAAGATGAAACCCTAGCCTTCTTGCCTCAAAAGCTCTTGAGAGAATTATGGAGTGTTTTGGAATAGTTTCTAAGTGTTAATGAATAGAATAATAGGGTAAATAACCTTCTAAGTGTATTAAAAATCATGGGTCCTAATTGGGGTAAGTAGGGAAATTTCCAGAATATCCCCACTTAAGTTGTACAAAATCCCATCCCTGGGATACTACTGACCTTTACGAGTCGTACCCTCCTATACGATCGGTATCCACCACTCGTGTCCAAGCCTCAACCCTTGGATCAAAAATTGTCTAGTATATGACTCATCCAACCAAATCATAACCACAGTATACAATCCGTACCCATAACTCAGGAGGATCAAATACTGTCCACCATACGAGTCCATGATATGGCTCATATCAAGCCCTATGACTCGTACCCCAAAGTCGTGACTATTCTAGTGATCAAAACCATCCCACCAAATAACACTGGTCAACGTATGACAGGACCATACCACTTGTACCCAACATATGACTCATACCCATGAGTCGTATTGGGTTCGAAGAATGGATTTCTAGGAAATTTTCTAAGGGTCAAAACCCAAGATGTTTCTGTCTCCCCCAGTAGGAACATTCGCCCCCGAATGATGGACAAGGTAGGGGTAACCACACACAGAGTCATTTGCATTATTAAACATCCTTTGAACAAAGTTTGAAAACAAAGAGGCAAAGATGTTAATCTTTCCTTTAACAAACTCAGAAAATTAAGATGTGCTCAAGATACATACCTTCCACACGAATCCCAAGAGCAGAAAAAAATGCGGATACTTGGACTTCATGTCTTTTTACGCTTCCCAAGTAGCTTCTTCCACCTTATGGTTCTTCCATAAAACCTTAATCGGAACCATATCCTTGGTCCGCAACAGACAAACTTGCCTATCTAATATCTCAATTGGGACTTCTTTATAAGACAGAGAATCCAAAATACCCAATCCTTCTAATGGAACAACCAAAGAAGGATCACTAAGACACTTCCTCAACATAGAAACATGAAAGACCAGATGAACCAAACTTAAGATAGATGGAAACTCCAACTCATAAGCAACATTGCCAACTCTTCATAAAATCACATAAGGACCAATGAATCGAGGATTGAGTTTCCCCTTTTTGCCAAACCGCACCACTCCCTTCATGGGAGACACCTTGAGGAATACTCTATCCCCAACCTCAAACTTTAAGTCTCTACGCCTAACATCCGCATAGGACTTTTGGCGACTTTGGATACCTTTAAGCCTATCCCGAATCACCTTGACCCTCTCCATCGCCCGATAAACCAAATCCAGACCAAACATGTCTGCTTTTCCAAGCTCAAACCACCCAATAGGAGATCTACACCTCCTACCATACAACGACTCGAAATGACCCATACCTATACTTGAATAATAGCTATTGTTGTAAGAAAACTCCACCAAAGACAGATGCTCAACCCAATTGCCACCATAGTCAAACACACATGCCTGAAACATATCTTCTAATGTCTGAATAGTTCTCTCCGCTTGCCCATCTGAGTGTGGATAAAAAATAGTACTCAGACTAACCTTAGTCCCCTACCCTTTTTGGAAAGACTGTCAGAAATAAGAAGTAAACTGCACACCATGATCAGAGATAATCGAAACAAGTACCCCATGCAGCTTCACAATCTCCTGAAGATACAACCGCGTATAATCCTTCACCAAAAAGGTAGTCCGCACTGCCAAAAAATGCACAGACTTGGTCATCCTATCCACGATGACCCAAATTGAATCATGCTGATTTCGAGATTGAATCATGCTGATTTCGAGATCGTTGAAGACCGGTAATGAAGTCCATATTGATTACTTCCCACTTCCATTCGGGCAAATCAATTTCTTGATACAACCCTCCTGGCCTCATGTGCATAACCTTAACCTATTAACACACCATGCACTTGGCCACGTAATCAGCCATATCCCTCTTCATGCCATTCCACCAGTAGATCTCCTTGAGATCATAATACAACTTAGTCGATCCGGGATGAACAACATAGCGCGACTCATGCGCCTCAGCCAAAACCCTTTGCCATAGCTCGTCGACATCAAGAACACACAACCTCCCTTGGTACCATAAATTACCATCACCACTGATATCAAACACCACTACTTTTTTCCCATCAACATCACTTTTGATTTTCATCAAGATAGGATCTATCACTTTTTTCTCTTTAATCTCCGCACCAAGAGATGATTGAACCACTTTTTGCACCGTCATATCACCATCCTTAGAGTCCAAGAGACGAACTTTAAGATTATATAGGCGGTGAATATCCTTCAACAATTTCCGCTTGCCTTCCTCCACGTGAGCCAAACTTCCCATGGATAACCTGCTATGAGTATCAGCAACCACATTAACCTTACCTGGGTGGTAGTGAAGACTCATATCATAATCTTTGAGGAGCTTAAACCACCTTCTCTGCCTAATATTAAGCACTTTCTGAGTGAACACATACTGAAGACTCTTGTGATCAGAAAAGATATCTATGTGAACACCATACAAATAATGCCACAATATTTTTAAAGTGAACACAACTGCCAACAACTCCAAATCACTAGTAGGATAATTCCTTTCATGTACCTTTAACTGCCTGGAAGCATAGGCAATCACCTTTCTCTGGTGCATCAAAACACAACTAAGACCTACCTGAGATTCATCACAATAAACCACAAACCCACCATTTCCTTCCAGCAAGATCAGGATTAGAGCTGAAGTCAACTTATCCTTCAAGTTCTCAAAACTCGCTTCACAAGCATCCGACCTAGAAAAACTTAACCTTCTTCTGAGTTAAATTAGTCAAAGGATCCGCTATCGAAGAAAAGCTTTCCACAAACCACCTATAATACTTGGCCAAACCCAAGAAGATCCGGATATTGGATGAAGTCGTGGGGCTAGGACACCATTTCACCACAGCAACCTACTGCGGATCCACCATGACCCCTTCACTAGAAATAACATGACCCAAGAAAGTCACAATGTTCATCCAGAACTCACACTTAGAGAACTTAGCATATAAATGTTTTTCCTTTAAGGTCTGCAACACCATACATAGGTGATCAATATGATCTACCTCACTCTTCAAATAAACCAGAATGTCATCAATATACACTATGATGAAGAGATCCAAACACTGACTGAACACCCTGTTCATCAAGTCCATAAATGATCTCAGAGCATTAGTCAACCCAAATGACATCACCAAGAACTCAAAATGCCTATACCGAGTAAGAAAAACCATCTTAGAGATATCCACCTCCCTAATCTTAAGCTGATAATACCCAGACCAAAGGTCTATCTTAGAGAAGAACTTGGCACCCTATAACTGGTCAAACAAGTCATTTATCCGAGGAAGAGGATACTTATTATTGACCGTCACCTTGTTTAACTACCTGTTGTCAATGCACATCCGAAGGGAACCATCCCCCTTACGCACAAACAACACCGGAGTACCCCACAAAAAAATACTAGGATGAATAAACCCATTATCTAGAAGATCCTTAAGTTGCTCCTTGAGTTCCCTCAACTCATACAGAGTCATTCTATACTGAGAAATAGAAATTGAACGAGTGTACAAAAGTAAATCAATACCAAACTCTATTTCCATATCCGGAGAATCACCAGAAAGATCATATGAAAATACCTCTAGAAAATCATTAACCACAGGGACCAAAGACAAAGAAGGACCTTTCGAGTTAGAATCTTTAACCCGAACCAAGTGATAAAGACAACCCTTAGAGATTAACCTCTGAGCTCTAAGATAAGAAATAAACCTTTCCCTAGGAGATAAGGAACTACCTTCCCATTTTATAATCGGTTCACCAAGGAACTTAAAGATAACCCTACAGGTCCAACAATCCACAGACGCATAACAAGTATTCAACCAACCTATACCTAGGATTATATCAAAATCTACCATATCCAACTCAAATAGATCCACCAAGGTTTGTTTTCCACTAACAGCTACCCCCCTATAGACTCTCTTAGCAATAACCAAGTCAACTACTGGGGTAAAAATAGAAAAATAATCTGCGATAACTTTGGATCAAAACCAAAAAACACAACCACATATAGAGTCTCATAAGAAAGAGTGGACCCCAGATTAAGAAAACAATATACGTTATGAGATAAAAGCTGTAATGTACCAATAACGACATCAGGTGATGCCTCAGATTCTTATCGGGATGCCAAAACATATAACCTATTTCGACCAACATTAGAACTGGGAACAGTAATAGAAGTAGATGGCATCCCACCATATGTAGGAGCAGAAGATAAAGCCACAAGATTCTTATTCGCCTCCATAGCAACCTTATTGACCATATAATCCCTGAGCTAATGGCCTACCCGAACACACTTAAAGCACTTACCTCTTCTATTCTCGCAATAACCCCGGTGAGGACGACCACAGAACCAACAAAAAGGATACAAAAAAACTGTCTGACCTCCACTCGCCTGAGATTGGGCAACCTATTCCCGAGAATTATCACCACCCTGATGATCCTGTCTCCTGACTGATAAGGAGCACTAGTAGATAAGGATCCCGAACTCCCCCACTTCCTTTTTTCCACTTGACACCATCTCTACCTCCCGTAGACTACGTACCTCCCTGGTCAGAAAATATGCTTTGCTTCCCTACCTATCCCCAAACTCTACCTGTTTTCTCTTCTTGTCCTCAACTTGCTGCATATGAATAGTCAACCTCGAGATGTCCATATCTTTAATCAATAATGTAGTCTTGCTCTCCAGAATCAAATCTCAATTCAACCTAAAAGCAAACTTCCTTACTCTCGACCTCATATCAACCACCAAATCAGGAGCATACCTTGATAGCTTATGGAACATCGAAGCATATTCCTTTATAGGTATCCTCACCTGCCTGAGATTCATAAACTCCTCCATATTTGCTTCCCTCAACTATTGAGGAAAGAACCGATCCAAAAAGGCCTTAGAAAAAGCCTCCCACAACCCTTCCTCTTCCATATCACCTCTATCCCTATCCCACTACTCATACCATTGATAAGAAACATCCTTGAGCTAATAATCTACAAAGTTAACCCTCTCTACATTAGTATCCTGCATAACCCAAAATATCTTTTCCATCTCATCCATAAATCCCTATGGATCCTCCTCCAACTTTACCCCGATAAAAGTTGGATGACCCATCTTTATAAATTTACTAACCCTTGTGGCATCAGTAGACAAAACACCAGTCACACCCTGCTCAGCCTGAGCAATAACTAATTGGGAAATGACATAAATAAACTGGTGAAATTCTACGTTCATCACGTTACCCTGAGGGACCTGAGGAGAACTAACTGGAATAAGAGGAGCCCAGAACCATCAAGACTAGTACTATAAGATCGAAGATCTACTCCAGACGTTGGTTGTACCCCTTTAACATTATCCCTAGATGGGACAAATGAATTTTCTTGTGTTTCAGATCCTGGAGGCATGATCTGAAAGACGAACAAATAAGGATTAGAGGAGATTCTAGGATTTAGTACTCAAGCTTGATGATAGAATACCAAGAAAGTGAAATATTCCTAAATGTCTTGCAGTCTCCCTCTTATGAGTGTGGCGTGCTTCACACCCCTAAAATAGACTCTACTCGACACGGCTCTGTGGACTTCCTAGTTTACCATGAACCTGGTCTCTGATACTAACTTGACACGACACGATCCTAGGCCTTGTCATAATGGGTATCCCAAGTCCAACCAGGACAAGGGACCACCTCTTGTTACCCAACCCAACCATCTATATCCAACCTTAGATGAGTTAAATTTCAAACATATAACAAGATAGCCTTATTGTTCTCATTAAGACTCTGGGATAGGGTCACAACTGTGACCGGCCCAACCGAGTCCAATCATACCTCACCAATCATCCAACCATACCAAACTAAATCATATATCATAAACTAAAGGGAATACTAAAACATAATATGAAAATCCATCCTAAAATGTCTTATGATGGAACAGTGAGAAATTGTGTTCGATGATGCCAGCCTCCCAGCTTATTCTAATGCCAAAGCTGACATCAATACCAATCTCGCCCATACCAACCCCCAGAAGTACCACAAAACCTCTATCCAAAAGAGTAAACAAATTTGATTGGGACATACCCCCAACCATGGCTAAAACTAATATCCAAAATAAATGAAAAGTGTAAAGAAATCCATAACATTAAATGATGCCTTATTAAAGAATGGAAGCTCACCACTTTAATCCAAATGCTGATATCGAATCTACATGCTAAACAGGAGGAGTAGAATGGCCGGTTCCTGCATAGCATGGGTATACACCCGCCAGTAGATGGGGTTAGAGAATGAACACTAGCATAAATCTCAGGATAAGGATATAATAATGCTAGTCATAAAACCAAGTAAGAACATCCATAATGTATACAACCATACATATATAGGTGCCGGAAAAAGGGATTGGGTTTAGCATTCACTTAAAACCTTTACCTGGGCTGTGTAACTTGGCCGTCCTAACCACCCGCGAGCGATATGGGTTCAGCTCCCCCTGCTGAGAGGGCCTCAGTGCGTGTAGCCGCACAACCAGGGAATATCCCATGGGATGACTAGTACATCCCTCAATATAAAATGTGACATACACATATAGTCATCAAGACCCCTCATATCAACAAATATGAGTTTTTGGTTTTGGTCCCCCCGAGACCACCACCTTCCACAGCTTAGATACATACCCCACCATTAATGCCCAATTAAAACCATGTCTAAACAATTCATTTACCATTTATTAACCAAGGCCAATATTAGTGGTACCGTCATGACACCCCTTACTTGCAAGTAATATCCATATCCAAACCATTTAGGTTAAGGGGACCTTAGGTTCCCTTCTATATACCATATTAAATCCACTTGGGAGACTTTCAACTTCTCCATAAGCATAACAATTTAGCCTTTAGCCTTTCCAAACCATTTAAACCATGCATAAATCCTTTGTCCAGTTTAAAACATGCAAGAGTTCCATTAAAAGAATTTAATGCAATGAACATCTCTTTATAAGTATTTTATCAAACACCTTGGGAGCATAATACAACCAAAACCAATCCCAAAGACCATTAAACCATTACCATGCAATCCAATTGTCCAAAATCACCATTAATGCATATAAAAACATAATTAAAACCATAGGAAACCATAACCAAGCAATTACAACGAGGGAAGAGAATCATCCCTTATACCAAAGAATTGATGGAAAGAAATAACCAATACAAGCCTCAAAGTAATTCGTAAGATGTAACCCTAGCATTCTTTCCCCAAAAGCTCTTGAAAGAATTAATGGAGTGTTTTGGAATAGTTTCTAAGTGCTAATCAATAGAATAATAGGGTAAATAACCTTCTAAGTGTATTAGAAGTCGTGGGTCCTAATTAGGGTAAGTAGGGAAATGTCCAGAATTCCCCCACTTAAGTTGCACAAAATCTTATCCCAGGGATATGACTGGCCCTTACGAGTCGTACCCTCTTATACAATTGATATCCACCACCCGTATCCAAGCCTCAACCCTTGGATCAAATACTATCCAGTATACGACTCATCCAACCAAGTCGTAACCACAGTATACCATCCATACCCATAACCTGTATCCCTGGCAAAATAAAATACCAGGAGGATCAAACACTGTCCACCATACGAGTCCATGATATGACTCGTACCAAGCCCTATGACTCGTACCCCTAAGTCGTGACCATTCCGATGATCAAAAGCATCCCGCTAACTAATATTGGTCAGCATACAATGGGACTATACCACTAGAATTCCAGCATACGGTTCATACCTATGAGTCGTAATTAGTTCGGAGAATAGATTTCTAGGAAATTTTCTATGGGTCAAAACCCAGGATGTTTCAGGATTGAAACCATGGGTCCACCTAACCTCAAATCAATATGTCAGAGCTGTTAAAACTATTAAATTTAGCATACAAGGTTGTTTACTGAAGTTTTTTCCCTATAGCCAATCTAAACCAGCGAAGGTTTCATAATTAGGAACTGGTTCTAAAAACCAAATGAACTATCCATAACTGAATTATTAGTTCCATCAAGTCATAAATGACTTGGGGCAGTTATAGAAAAGCTCTAAATGACAAAAATGAGCTAAAATATAGAACATAACCTAGATGGTCATTACAAGAATGACATTGCATTTAACCTGCTTTGTAAATTCATCATGGTTTCCAAAACCCTAGTTGTGAAATTTAGCTACTCATGACCTGAAAATCACAATGAGAAATCATACTTAAAATTTTAATCACGAACTTACAAATTGAGTAGTGTAAATCTAGGATCTTGAATTCTCAAAGAAAACTAATAAAGATGGAAATGAAAAGAATAAACTAATTTTTCTTTGGCTTCACGATGGCTCCAACCTTTCTCTAAACTAAAAGTCAACACTTTACCTCTCTAAAGTTTCAATGTACTAATAATTATCAAAAGTTGTCAAAAGTTGCATAAAAACTATTTTTGTGGAATATTTATAGGTGTAAGAAAAACCCCAAAATAAAATAATTGAGTTCAAAATAGACTAGGAAATAAAAACTCAGTCCAAATTGGACTGGATTGCATCACACAGTGCAGCCTCCACAATGCTTTCCAGCCAGTGGCCTTTCAATGCAATTTAATTCTAAGGTAGAAATTGATTATTATCATAAATTTAATCGATTAAGCTGCTTGCTAGATTTTTTTATATAACTTCTCAATTTTAATTCTATTTTTCTTTAATTTTATTCATCTTCACACCAATTTGATCCTACAAATAAAATATAATATTAAGAATAATCCATTAAATTAATGCTCAAAAATAATAAATAAAAATACTAAATATGAGGCAAAGAATGACTAAATATATGTAATTTTAGCCTCATATTACATGACCTATAACATGGACAAGGGGGTATGACGCATACTATAGTATAGAAAAGGCAGTGTAACCTCACCATAGGGGGTTCAACACATGGTCCCCTCTAATGCTACGGGGGATGCGGAACATGTCTTCCTCCATAAGATGAGCTCTCATCTAATTTTTGTTCTCTTCTTCTCGTCTACTTGTTCCTCATTCCCCCACTCTTTTTGGATTGTGTGTAGGTTTAATTTAGCTTCCATAGTTTCTACAATGATCTCCTATAATATCTCATAAAAAACATTAGCCCACACAACACAATAAAACCCATCAAAGTACACTATAACAAGCATAGCTTAGGCTAGCCTAACTAGTTTTCTCGTCTAAATTCTATTTGATCATTTTGACACTTGAATTATTTCATATGCATCTTAAACAATCTAAACATGCACTTTAGCACACCAGTACACAATGAAAACTTTATATTTTAGTAATCACATCAAGTTATCCTCAAAACTATACTAAACACGTGTAGATAATGTCACCTAGGTGCATAAATACACCTAAAATCATCACCCCACACTTAAGGCCTTGTTCATTCTTGAACACATCTTTACACTAATCACAATCAAGAAAAACTCTAACATCACTACTTGAACTAAGATACTCCAACAAAAACTACAACAACTACTTGAATAGTAGGTTCTACATTAGGCATGTCATATTACAATTAAGACACATGAATGCTACTTCAAGGCTTCCTAGACTCAAGAACTGACTCAACCACATTGGCAAAGTCATGCATATAACCCAAAAAAAAGATCATATAAGTCACCTATACATCACTTAACATGCTCCCTACCATAAGAGAGTCACTCACATTCACTCATAAACGTACAATGTTAACACAAGAATGGGTGTAAGAATAGAATTTTTCTTACTCTCACAAAGAATTCTTATGCCCCATATGATGAACCATAATCTTTCCCTTAGTGTAGTATTCCACTAATATTAGAATGTCAAAGCTCAAGATCTAGTTGGACTTTAAGGATTAGTAATATCGGCTAAGGGACGGGTAGGAAATATTCAGGCCAGGAATAGTTACTATCTTCCCTAAGCGCTTTAATACATCACACTTTACATTAGACTCATATTTAAACAACCTATTTCTCACCACATTTATCTTTGCATCTATTTTGTTTTTCCCCATCTTCTTAAGCTAGCTTATTCATCTTTACCTGGGAGTATTTGCCTTCAACACATGATTTACTTCATTTGACTAATTTTGCTTTTCATTATATTACTCCCCACCAATACCATATAAAATTTTTAAACACACCCATAGTTATTACTTCAGGGCTTCAAATTTACGTTGTTCTTTTCAATTTTCACTCCTTAACAACTTTAATTTTCAACTAAAGTGATAGGAGTTTTGGATCAGATTACGTTCAATTGAAAAAAATGGAATAAGCTACATATGAGGCTATCAAAGAATAGGCTAAAGGCTCAATAGCGCTAACTAAGGTCATGTAGAAAAGGTAGATAAAGTAGGTATAAAATATGACTATTATATATGAAAACATATCGAGAAAGTTCTAGACATCAATATGAAAAAATGGAATACAACAAAAACCTCAACAAACTTTACAAATGTTCGACTCAAGAGGGATCACTCTAGACTCTCAATCAAGTAATATCAAGAATATAAATTTAAGCCAAAATCACAAGAATCAGATAAAAGAGCCTAGGTGTTTCGCAAAACTCATTCCATTTTCACATCATGCCTTAGAATTCAACACCACTTGCAACAAGTAATCATATGTATCACCTAATTAGAGTATCTCTATTTATTCTAAATAACAAAAAATTTAAAACTTACTCCTAAAAATTTAAAAGGATACTAGGTTCAAAGGCCTCCCGCTAAGAAAAATATCAATAAGAATAATCGATGAGTGGGTGAAGTATGCTTCTACTACACAGATTAAATGCCAAAAAATTGAAAATAACCAAAGATAAATTCTTTTTGTGTTTTTTAAAATTTAGTAAAGAGCTAGAAAATAAATAATAATAGATATCCTATTGCACACTTTGCCTTGAATAATCAAAGATTCCCACTCCACACTTAAAATCATACTTTGTCCCTAAATTATAAATCAAATTAAGAACAAGGATTAGAAATACTTCCTAAGGCCTCTTGACCTAGCTAGCAGCATGCCACTTTTTTAGATTTCCATTATGAGGGTCGAATGACCCCACACTTATGCTTTTATCATGCTCCTTAGCTTAGATTTTGGGTACTCAAAATTTCCCTAATATCCAAAACAAACAACAAAAACAAAAACAAGGTAACACTATATAAAAATAACTAACTCTATTACAACATGGGTTGACTACGAAGTAGTGCTTAATTTAATATCATGACATGACTTTCATCTCGACTATCATTCATAGTTTCTTAATATCTTCTTCCCTACCAATCATAACTTTCTTCTCTTCTTTACTCTACCAATAATACCATCTAAAATTTTCCCTTGTACTACTTTTCTCACTTTGTGTAGAATCACTTGCGATCTTTTTAACCTCAGGCTTAGTTTTCAATTTAGGAAACACCATGATAGATTCCAAAAAGGTATTCAAAAGTTCACTTCTCAATCCCACACTTATCCACTTCTATCATTGTGATAATGCATAAATCTCTATACTGTGAGGGTGTGTTGAGTGATTTATATACTTTGAAGACCACCTTTTCATCATTGGATATCATCTTGAATGTGCCCTCTATAACTTCCATCAAATATCCATCGATAGCTAAAAATAGATGTCCCAATATGATTGGTACCCTGTCATCTACCTCATAGTTAATAACAACAACGTCAGCAGGAATAATAAACTTACCAACATTAATGAGAACACCCTTAATGATTCCTTCGAGGACCATACTACTTCTATTTGCCATCTATAAAATAACAAAAAAGGGCCTTGGCTTTCCAAACCTAATTCTTAAAGACAAATAAGGCATAAGATTGATTCTTTCTCCTAAATCACTCAAATATAAAAAAAAATCACTTTTACCAATTTTTATGTAAACCTTCTAAGGTCCTTGAGATATTTGCGTATCTTGATCATAACCATAGAACTCCTTTGTAAGTGCTATAATATCAATATCACCAAGCCTAGTTTTGTTCGCACCGTATCCACAGGTACTTGGCAAATTTAGGTATTTTCTATAAAATATCTAACAAAGAAAGGTTAATGTGAAGTTCTCTGAATATGTCAAAGAACTTTTTAAAATAAGCATCCTTTTCATCTTTCATAAGCTTTTGACAAAATGGTGGTGGTTGTCTATTATGAGATTGTTCAACCAGCTTCTCATTCGGGTACTCAAACTTTTCTTTTTCATCAGCTTCTTTGGATTCAACTTGCTTTTTCATCTACATAGAGGTAATCAATTTTTTTGTACCTCAGGATTTTTCCTTAGATGTGCATCAATCAAATCCCCACCTGTGACACCCCAGGTTCTTGGGCTTTTGACCCTCAAAGAGTTGAGTAATGAATTAACCAAGTTTCCCAAATTTGTTACCACACTACCAGTTGTAATAGTCCAGGTAATGAGTCATGATGTCACGTAATGAGTTATTAGGAAGACTCATTACTACGGCAGTGATTTTGCCCATGTTTAGGTCCCCTGACAACAAGTCCAGGGAATAACCCATTACGTGATGTAACAAGTCATTGGGAGGGACTCATTGTCTGAAAAGTAAGGTCTCCTATGTGTTCTACTTCATCATGACTCCTAATGATGGGAAATAAGTTGTTATGAGTAACTCGTGGCCATAACAGTGAAGGATAGGATTTTTGACGCTCAAGTCATGAAACCAGGCAATAATTCGTGATCAGTCATCACAAGTCATTAGCCAAGTTATGATGATTGGCCCTTATTTTTTCTTCATGTTTTAATTGGGGTCATTTTGGTCTTTTCCTCCCTTTACACTTACCTAGGACTTATAAACACTCCAATGATTCCTTTAACGTCAGTTATAAAATCAAAAACACTAATTTCTCCTCTTTAACTCTCAGGGTAAGATATTACTTGGGTTTTATAAGGGATTAAGTATTCAAGCTCTAACCTTCGAATTCCTTTAAATTTCTTTCATATTTTAGTCATCTCTCTCATACCTAAAATTGTATTTATCACTATGGAATAAATTGGTTTTATATTTATATGATTTCATTATTGGGTTTGAAATTAGGTTGAGGTATTTTGATGGTGATCACTTGCATTGCTTTTCACATATTTTAAATATGATATTTATGATTTAATTAATGTTTTTAGGACTGAATGGGTGCATGGTTATGGTTATTAGAATGGGGAACATAGGTTTCCCCAAATTGATGACTTTTTGGCTTGGTAATGTCATTAACCTTAACCCACTTTGTGAAATTGGGTTTCTTACAGGGATAAATGCATAATTCAACTTATTTATGAACCCATTGCATCACATTAATGGATAATTGGTTAAAACAGATTTGAAAGGCCCTTGGTGGTCATGGTTTGGATTTTAAAATGGAACTTTAGAGTCTAATGGTTACATGGATTAGTCGGGCATGATCATATGACCTTTTAATCATAATTGTTATGATGATACCATGTCGATAAATGCCTTAATAAATAACTCCTCGGCTATTGGTTAGGTTTATGTGAAAACTATTTTAATATATGCTTAAAGGGAATTATGTAGCTCACCATGAATGTGGAGGTCCCCGGGGGACCAACACTAGAAACCACATTTACCAGTGCGAGGTCTATGTGATCGTGAGCATGGTACACAATATATATATATACATATATATATATATATATATATATTGGAATGGCTATTGCCTTGGTGTTTTTAGCCTTTTCTTTGGATTTCCTTTATTTATGTGGCTAACACGTACTGGGCTCCTTTCAACATGGGGAGAAGAACCCATATAACCTGTGGGTACCCATAGGATGAAGCGAGTTACATACTTCAAGTTAATAGTTTTAAATTCTCCTAGTCATGACCCTTTACCCTATCACCGTATCCTATATATGTATATATGAATATGTTCATGTTATTTTGACTAATTTTTGATATGGAATTATTTTATCACTTTCCCTAAGTTACATACCAGTGCTTATCCCACTTACCATCCCTAGATGCTGCATCATTTTATGATGTAGGGTTTGAGGGTTTTTCTATTACTTTTCTGCAGCGTTAGGTGGTGTGGTTCATCAATTGAGTTGTTGCAAAGTGGTGAGCCTTAATATTTCTAAAAGCCATACTATTTAATTAGTTTTTTTCTATATTTTTGAAATTGTGACTTTTCTTTGTCATGGTTGGGGACATGTCCCCTCCTAGGTTAGTATTCTAGTTTTAAAGGTTTTTATGGACAAGTGTGGGATTGGTTATTGTTTTGACTCTTAGTTTTCATTTGAGTTATCTATTCATCTTATCATTATGTTTGGTTATCTTCCACTGTATTCATTTATTGTGTTTTGGCTGTTAGGCTAAAAGGGTGGTATTTGACTCATGGTGGACTTGGGATACCTGTCATGACCAGGCCCTAGTTTGGGTCGTGACACCACCACTCTTCAAGGTAATTGCCATAACTTTCTTTAGATTGTAATCTATATTACTAGGAAAACCCCCTTAAGGTTTTGTGTTTTCTGCATGAGCTAACTGGCCCATCTGTGTCTCTAAATTCTTTTGAGCCAATTGCTAATTTTTAATCTCCACAACCATTTGTTCTTGGCTGGAAAATATTCTTCAAAGTTTCTTCTATATTGATGGATTAAATATTGTTTCGAATACCTTATTTCTATTAGAACTGCTGAGGTCAAACTTGATTATTAACCCAAGAGTAGTTGGGTTGACTCTGCCAGTTATGATTGTAGGCGTTACCCTAGTTTTGATTTCCTTTTTCTATATTGCTAACAAAATTCACCAACTCTGAATTTGTTCTACATAAGTTTGAAGAGTGACCACTACTACCACAAATCTCGCAGCAAGTCTATGCCTGCTAAAATGTATTAACCTTGGCCTGAGGTTGAGCTATACTTAATTTGTTAAGCTGTGTGATCATGTGATTCTAAAAAAAAGCCAATTGTGTAGCCAATACTGTAATACTATCTATCCCGATCATACCTATAAGCTTCTTTATCATACTGTAATGACCCTCTAGGTCATTTACTATATTTTTGCTTAATTTTTCCATTGAGAGCTTTCCTATAGCTTCCCTAAGTCAATTATGACTTATTAGAACTAATAGTTTGATTATCAATAGTTCATCTTTTTTTAGAGCCAATTCCCTATTTTGAAGTCTTCGCTGGTTCAAATTGGCTACTAGGTGAAAACTTTAGTCAAACAACCTCATATGCCAATTTTGACAGTTCAAACAACTCTAGAATATTGATTTTAGGCTAGGTAAACTCTACTTGGGTCTCTAGACTCCCAAATGTATTTTGGGCTACTAGCAAAAATTTTAATAAATGACACATGGGTGTGGGACACACTTTTCATCGAAACAACCTCGGATGGTTATTTCAACTACGCTATTGAGTCTAAATTCCAAATTTGATAGGGTCGCATAGTTCATTTACATATATGATATTTTGAATGAATCCTGAGGTGTTGACGGACACTTTGAAAAATTCCAAGTCTCAACTGGTGCTGGTGCACCGCTTAAGCCCCCTTTTGGGATGCTTAAGTGAAGAGGGTGCTAACGCGATTATCTCATCACTTAAGATACTAGGTTGGCCTAGTGGGTATCCGCTTAAGCGAAACCCCTACTGCTTAAGCAGAAGTCGCTTAATCAACAAGTGACTGCTTAAGTAGTACATCTGCAGGCAACTAGGTGTCACTAAAGCGACACTAGGTCACTTAAGTGATTAATGCTTAAGCGGTGCCCAAATACCTAGGGAGAGTATAAAAACCCTACTTAGCCCCATTTTCTACATTTCATCCATTCTTAAGTGTGTAGAACCCTAAAGAGTGTAGAAATTTGGATGAATAATTAGTGGGTAATTTTGAAGTATTCGTAGACTTTATTAATGAATTTCTTCTCTGAGTTCTTGGTAAGTTTCATCAAATTCCATGGCTAATTCCTTGTGTTTTCCCCAAAATCCCTACGATATTGGTAGATTGATTATGACACCATTTAAGCTTGGAATTCACCCCTTTTTAGGGTAAATATCCTTGAGCATAGTGGAATGCTTTAATAGTTTCAAAAGTACGATTCCGCAAATGAGCCCCATATGGGGGGTCTTACTTAATTTTGTACTCGAAGTATAATAGTGCAATATGGGTATATTTATTTTCATTTTGATGAGTAGATTATGATTTTGAAACATGACAACTCGTGAAAGCTTCTCAAAAGGGGAAATTAGTGGTTTAGCATATTCTTTGGACTTTTGTTCAGTGTCCTGGTAGGCTAGGTTTACCTTTTTCATTAATTGAGCTAATTCATAGTATAACTATGATATTATGATAGATAAGGGATGAGATTTAGGTATTGGAAGTATGATTGGTATGATTAGGCTTATTTGGATTGTTTAGATTATCTTAAAACCATAATCTTGGTAGAATTAACCTAGTTTCTCATGTTCTAGGTGGAATTGAACTAGTTGCTCATGTTTTAGATTGAATTGACCTTATTGCTTGTGTTCTAGGTGGAATTGATTTAGTTTCTCATGTTTTAGAAAGAATTGCTATCTTAGGGATATTTATGTCTTGTTTAATATCTAGAATTGTATAAAGATACCTTAGCCTAGTCTGGAGTAAAAATTACCTAAACATAGATTTTGGGGATTAGAAGTGGGACCCTTCGGCCCACCTTAGGCCAAGACTTGTGTTAGCTTTTATAAACTTATATACATATGTTATACTTTTATTAATAAATATTCTTGTACTTTGAGGAAATGGTACACTTAATGATTATGCTAGTTTGGTATTTGGGAGTTGGTGCTAATTTCAAGTAAAACTTAGTGGTTTAATGATATGGATTATTGTTATGCTTTATTAAAATGGTTATTGGTATGGTTCATAGATATGGTTATTGGTATGGTTCTTAGGTATGGTTAATGGTATGGCTTATAGGCATTGTTTTCTAGCATGGTTTATTGATATAGTTTATTGGTATGGTCATTGAAATGGTTTATTAGTATGGTTCATTAATGTGGTTTATTGATATGAGTTTTGGTTCAAGTACGACAATGGATATGGTATTGTTAATATGAGTTCCAGATTAAGTCCATCAATTTATAAATATTAATCATATGAGTTTTGGTTCAAGTTTGACAAATGATGTTATGATGTTATTACTATTGAAGATATTATGATGATGATGATATGAGTTCTGATTCAAGTCTAAAATTGAGAGTTAGGTATGCTATGATATAGCATGGATGGTTTGATGGTTATAGCTGATACACGATAAAGCTTTGGATCCTTGGTATTTACTTTCGTTTGATTGCATCCTCTGGCTTATGGGGGTTGCATTGGGTTATTTACTTTCGCACTTATTGGATTATATGGAGGGGGGAGGGAGATTTAGTAGTTATAATTATGTGATCTTTATGTTACTATTTTGGATTTATTTATTTATTTATGCACAACAGTGTTGGAGCTTTTTCTAGGTTTTCTCTTTTTCCTTGATTTAGCTTATTTATCTCGTATCTTATCATATTTATATCATAATTTAGCTCAGTCGACCAATGATACCTACTGAGTACCCATGGTTTTGGTACTCATACTACACTTTTGTACATTTTTAGTGCAGATCTGATTACTTGTAGCCATCGTTGAAGTGACGTTCGTGCTGAGTTAATTTCAGAGATAGGGTAAACTCTTGGAGTCAAAGTTGCCCTTTTTTCCTTCTATTATCTATGTCCAGTCTTTTAGTTTTTGATAAAAATTGTATTTGACTATTTTAGCATATTTTTTCAATTTATAGTAGCTCTTGTATCAACACTACTAGGTAGTGGGATGGTTATGGATGTTTTGTCTATGTCCTAGACTATTTGCCTGTCTTATTGTTATTAATAAGTATTTTAACTGTTGATTCCTGGCTTTTAGGCCATTTTCCACCAAGTTAGACCATTGCTTATAGCTCTAGGCTATGGTTTGGCTTACCTACTGGCGGCATAAAGTTGATGCCATCACGACTCATAACTTGGGTCATGACAAATTGGTATCAGAGCCTAGGTTTACTAATATATTTGGTACAAAAGCAAGTGTCTAGTAGAGACCGGTCGATCAGTATGATAATATCAATTTCTTATCTTCAAAAGGATATAGGACATTCTTAGAAGTTATTCTCTTCTTTCACTCTCTTTGTGCTAAGAGTCTGAGTTGGTTTCTAAGGAGGTCCTTTGGTTTTGCTCTTTTGTAGATAGCTAGGACAAGTGTTACCGAAATTCAAGATGATGGTATAAAGACCAAGCCTAGGGATCTCATCGCTATTCATGGATAACCTAGAGGTCATGGAAAACTTTAAGATATATCCCTATTTAGGGGATGAGATAAGGGGACTCTACCAGACCTTATTCCTTCTCTTAAGCTATAGATCTTTCACCCCAGCTTGCCCTGGGCCAGGGTAACCTAGACTTTACTGGGGTTTATTTCTTCTTTAGTTCTCAGGGATGCTTTGGTTCAACTTTTGGTATTAATTAGTGGTGCACCATTTGATAGTGCATAATCTATAGATTAGAGTGGTATTGAGGTGAGGGCACAATCTGTAGCTGTGACTCCCAGTGTTAAGATCCCTTCTGTGCCGATAATTACCCAGCCAGTAGTTGATCAGCTGGTAGTTGTCTGGACTATTATGTCTGTTGAGGAGAAGATGTTGGGTAGATTCTTGAGATTGGCTCTACCTAGGTTTTCTAGTGCATCAAACATAGATGCGTATGAGTTCTTAATTACTTGTCAGGATAGGATTCATAATTTAGGTTTAGTTTAGACTCGTGATATGGATTATAGTACCTTTCAGTTGGACTAGGCATCTTAATATTGGTGGAGAGGTCATCTTGATTCCAGTCTAGCTGGATCTCCCCTATTGACATAGACTCAGTTCTACGAGATCTTCTTGGAGAAGTATTTGCCTCGCAAGCTTAGGGATCATAGAGGTTAGAGTAGGGCTCCATGACTATTTTAGAGTATGAGGATCTATTTCATGAGTTGGTTACGTATGCTACTTCTATCTTAACTACTAAGTATTAGAGGGTTCGTTGCTTTGTTTGAGGATTGGGACTTCCTCTTTGCATGTCTACATAGAGTTTAGTTGGTGTAGGTAGGTCTTTTGTTGAAGTTTTTTATCATGCACAGGTTATGGAGGAGATGTATTGTGAGGCCTAAGAGGGCAGTGATTAGAGGCCGTGTTATCATGGTAGTTTTAGTGGGAGCCATAGAGGTTCACAATTCAGAGGCTGTGGTTCTAAGTGTAGTACCCTCTATATCAATCATATTAATATTAGGGTCAGTCTATTAGACCCGTTCAAACCATACTTCAAATTATCGATGGATGTTGGTCTAGTTTTAGTGATCATCCTAGACAGGGTGGTGGTCAGTCTTTGAGGGGTTTGTCTTTTGGTTATTCTAGTCGGGGTAGTTATTCCAAATAAGCTGGATCTTCTGGTTTTAGTGTAGAGCTTGGGGAATTTTATGGTTGTGGAAATTTTGGTCATTTCTCGAGAGAGTATCCCAATTGTGGAGAGTGTTCCTCCAATTAGTCTTGTACATCCCCTAACTAAAGATGGTATGCATGGTCATATGGGTAGTTTCCAAGGTGCTCACGGAGGCTATCAGGAAAGTAGGATAAGAGGTCAGTCAGGAGCCCAGCCAGGTGGCGGGCATGGTTAATTATATACCATACTTGCTAGACTCAAGGTTGAGTCTTCTGATGCTGTTATCATATGTATGATCTTGGAGTGCCATCAGTCTATTTTTGCTTTATTAGATCTAGGATCCACTTATTCTTATGTGTCTGCTTATTATGCCCCGTGGTTAGAGTTATCTTGGGATTCATTACCTATTACATTATCTATATCTACTTCTATGAGTGATTCATTAGTAGTGGGTCAGGTTCATAGGTCATATGTTATGACTGTTCGAGAGTTTGATACTTAAGCTGATCTTATTGTGTTAGATATGGTGTATTTTGATGTAATTCTGGGCATAGACTGGTTATCCCACTATCATACAGTTTTGGATTATTTTCCAAGACTGTTACCTTAGCCATGCCTGAGGTACCCCTGGTTTTATGGCAAAGAGCTATCAGCAGTGACCCGATTAAGATTATTTCCCATATTTATGCTAGGAGGCTTATTTCTTAAAAGTTGTGTTTCTTATCTTGCTTATATTTATGACATTAGTATGGAGTGTCTGTTGCTTGACTCTATTCCTATAGTTTGTGAGTTTCCTGATATTTTCCCTATTGATCTACCCGGTCTTCCTCTTAAGCATGATATCAAGTTTGTTATTGATCTTGATACAAGCACCTAACCTATTTCTATACCACCTTACAATATGGCTCATGCCGAGCTTAAGAAGTTGAATTATAGCTTCAGGATCTTTTTGGCAAGGGTTTTATTAGATTGGGTGTATCTCTTTGTAGAGCTCCTGTGTTGTTTATAAATAATAATGATGGTTCCATGCATATGTGTATTGATTATATGTAACATAATAAGGTGATGGTGAAGAACCAGTATCCTATGCCTCAACATTATTGATTTATTTGGTCAACTTCAGGGAGTATCAGTGTTCTCTAAGATTGATTTGAGGTCTGGTTACCATTAATTGAGGATTTCGGCGGAGGATATCCTAAAGACAACCTTTAGGACCCGGTATGGTCATTATGAGTTCCTTGTGATGTCTTTTGGGTTGACTAACACCCCAGTCGTGTTTATGTATTTGATGAGCCGTGTCTTCAGGATTTATTTGGATTCTCTTTTGATTGTGTTCATCAACAACATCTTTGTGTATTTAAGGAGTAGAGAGAAACATATGCAATATTTGAAGATTGGCTTGAGGTGGTGGCATTCCTTTGATATGTGGTATCTATGGATGGGATTATGGTAGATCCTGTAAAGATGAGGCTATTCATGATTTAGCCAAACCTACATCTCTGGTGAGGTTCGTAACTTCATTGGTTTGGACGATTACTACAGGCAATTTAATAAGAGTTTTGCTACTATTGCAACGCCGATGACTAGATTGGCTTTGAAAGATATTCTTTTTTGATGGTACGAGGAGTATGAGTTAAGCTTTGGAAAGCTCGTGGGATTTCTCACTTTATTTACTATCTTGTCTCTTCTTGTTGAGGGTGAGGGATTCACAATGTATTGTGATATTTCTGGTGTCGCTTTTGGTTTTGTGTTAATGCATTAGGGTCGAGTTATTGCTTATAAATTGAGGTAGTTGAAGGTGTATGAGCGTAACCATCCCACTCATGATTTGGAATTAACGGCGGTTGTTTTTATGCTTAATATTTGGAGACATTACCTTTGTGGTGTGTAGTGTGAGATCTTTATGGATCATCGTAGTCTTTAGCATCGTATGACTTAAAGAGAGCATAATTTTAGGTAGTGTAGATGGATGGGATTGCTTAAGGATTATGATATCTCTATATTTTATCATTCGAGTAACACAAATGTGGTAACAGATGCCTTGAGCTGGAAGGCAGTGAATATGGGTAGCTTGGCTTGTATTTCAGTTTCTCAGAGGCCATTGGTAGGGGAGGTCCAATCTTTAGCCAACTTGATATTTCAAACCCAAGGAGGATTCTTGATATTGGTGAGACAAGATCTTTGTTATTTGAGCATATTTAGAGTTATCAGTTTGAGGATGGGACTTTGCATCATCCGTGATCAGATGTTGAGTAGTGAGTCTAAGAGGGCTGCCATAGATTCTGAGGGAGTTTTGAGATTTGATAACTGTAGTTGTGTTTCGAGGGTTGATGACTTAATTTAGTCGATTCTTCTTGAGGCTCACAATCTAGATATTTCATTCACGTGGGTAAAGCTAAGATTTATAGAGATTTGAGGCAACATTATTCGTGGAGTGGTATGAAGTGATGTGGCAGGATTTATAGCTCGTTGCCTACATTGTCAGTAGGTGAAGGCCAAGCATCGAAGACCTGTTGTCTTGATTCACAAGTCACCCATTCTCAGGTGGAAGAGGGAGCAAATTACTATGGACTTTATCAATGGTTTGCTTATACTTCTTGTGGTTCTGGTGATATTTTGGTCATCGTGGATCGGTTGACCAAGTTGACATATTTTATTTAAATTCTGATTTCCTTCAGTGCTGAGAGGTTGGCCCGTATCCATGTTAGTGAGATAGTCCATTTGTATGGTGTGCCTATATCTATTATTTCAGACCGGGGTTCAGTGTTCACTTCCAGCTTTTGGAGAGGTTTTCAGGAGAAGTTGGGTACTCAGGTGGATCTTAGTATTACTTTCTATCCTCAGACCTATGGGTAGTCAGAGTAGACTATTCAGGTTCTCGTGGATATGCTCTGAGCCTATGTTATGGATTTTGGAGGTCAGTAGGAGCAAAACTTAGCTTTCATAGTGTTTGCATATAATAATAACTATCATTCAAGTATTAAGATGGTACCTTTTGAGGCTTTGTATGGTAGGCAATGTCATTTTTTGATTGGGTGGTTTGAGACCTTCGAGATTATACCTTGTGGTACTAACTTGCTTAAGGAGTCGTTGGATAGAGTGCAGATGATTCAAGATAGGTCGAGGGAATCTCAGAGTAGGCAAAAGGATTAGGCAGATCAAAGACTTCATGCCTTGAGATTTGGAGTTGGTGATTGAGTGTGCTTTCAAGTATTTCCCATGAAGGGTGTGATGTGGTTCGAGAGGAAAGGCAAGCTCAGCCCTAGATATAATGGACCCTTTGAGATTCTTCGCACAATTGATGAGGTGGCTTATTAGTTCGACTTACCTCCAAATTTGCCATCTGTTCTTCTTGTTTTCCATGTTTCTATGTTGTGGTGATACATTTCTAACCCTTCTTATGTGTTTAGTTGGGACTCAGTTTAGTTGGATGAGCGGTTGACCTTTGTGAAGGAGCCTATGCTCATATTGGCCTGTGATTTCAGGTGGTTGCGCACTAGAGAGATTATAGTAGTTAAGTTTTAGTAGAGGCACCGCCCATTAGAGGAGGCTATTTGGGAGATTAAAAGCAAAATGCAGACCCAGTATCCTCACCTGTTGAAGTCTTCAGGTAATCCTAATCCTTTACTTATGTAGACAAAAGTTCTTTTCTTAGTGAATATTGTAATGGCCCTTCTGGTCATTTTCTATATTTCCGCTTATTTTTTTCCATTTAGAGCTTTCCTATAGCGACTCCAAGTCATTTATGTGTTTTTGGGATTGTCAATTCAATTATTGAGCAATTTGTTTGGTTCTTAGAGCCAATTCCCTATTTTGAAGTCTTCATTGGTTCAAATTGGCTACTAGATAGAACGTTAATTTTTGGCTAGGTGGACCCTTGGTTTGGGTCCTGAGACTCTAGTCTCATTTCGAGCTACTGGTCGGAAGTTAAGAAAAATGGCACATGGGAGTGGGACCACTGTTCATCCTAACAACCTCGGATGGAAATTTCGACTATGTCATTGAGTCTGGAATGTTAAATTTTATAGGATAGCATAGTTTGTTTGTGTATATGGGATTCTGGATGAATCCCGAGAGGTTGTTAAAGACTTGAAAATATTCCAAGTCTCAGCTGGTGCTGGTGCATCGCTTAAGCACCCTTTTAGTCCGCTTAAGCAAAGGGGACGCTAAAGTTACCAACCCATTGCTTAAGAGACCTGACTGGCCCAGTGGAGGTCCGCTTAAGAGGAAAGGGACCGCTTAAGCGGTACCTGTACAAGAAACCAGGTGTCGTTAAAGCGAAACTAGGTCACTTAAGCTGCCCAATGTTTGTTGAAGTGGTACCTGGATACTTGGGAAGGGTATAAAAACCCCACTTTGCATAATTTTCTCTATTTTCGACCCATTCTTAAGTGTGTAGAACCCTAAAGAGTGTAGAAATATAGGAGAATCATTAATGGGTGATTTTGAAATGTTCGTAGACTCGATTAATGCATTTTTTTATCCAAATTCTTGGTAAGTTTCATCAAATTCCATGGCTAATTTCTCATGATTTCCCCAAAATCCCTAAACTATTGGTAGATTGATTATAGAACCATTTGAGATTCACCCACTCTTAAGGGTAAATGTTCCTTTAGCATAGAGAGACGTTTATATGATCTTGAAAATGTGATTCCACAAATAGGCCCCATATGGAGTTTTTACATAATTTGGACCCAAAACACAATAGCGCAATATGGATATCTTTGCCCTCATTCTTATGAGTAGATTGTGATTTTTATAAAGTAGAATCTTACAAAAGCTTCTCGGAAGAGAAAATTGGTGGATTAGAAAATTCTTCAAGCTTTTCTTCAGAGTCCATGTAGGGTAGGCTTACCTTCTTCATAGATTGAGCTAATTCGTAGTATAACTATGATATTATCCTAGATATGGGATATGATTTAGGTATTGGAAACATGATTCGTATGACTGTAATACCCCATAAAAGTCTTAGCTCATTTCAGCTCTAGATTTCATGTGTAAGGGGTCCAAGACTTAGAAATTTCACTAAGTGTGGGGACCTAGTAATTTCCAAGGCCCCTAAACTTTAATGATTTTATTTTTGACCTTCCCGACCTCAGAGTCAATTTTTAAGTTGATTCATGATCGGGGGTATTCAAGATGTGTCTCGAGTGAGTTTCAGAATTTTTAGACGAGTGTATAGGCTTGTTTGGAGAAGCAAAATAGTGAGGGCACCGGGATAGACCCGCAACGCAGGGCTTAGCCCACCGAACTGGAACTCGTGGCTCAGGGCTTAGATCGCCGTTCCGAAGCCTGCGGCGCTAGGCTTAGCCCACCGATCTAAAACCAGCGATGCCCCCTCCTTTATCCGTCCAACTTTTGTTATTTGTTATTTAAGGGTATTTGGGTAAGTTCCCTATCCAAACTCATCAATAACACAAAATTTAGGTCTCCAAGGAGCATTATTTTCCCCTTTATTCATATAAGCTCTCAAGAAAACCATCTTGCACCTCAAGTACAAACCCTAACCCTTACTCAAGCAATCAAGGAATTCAAGATTCAAACCTCAAGAAATTCCCAAGAATCTTCATGAAATCATCTATTAAGGTATGCGTGATGTTCATCCATGGATTCCTTTCACCCATTGATAACACTTAAATTAAACTTTTGAAGGGGTGTAAGCGATCGTTGTCAATATAATAATCAAACTTAGGTTGGGGTCGAATCCACAAGGAGTGAAAGCATGGAATTCAAAACTCAAGAGTATTAATAGTCTACTAAAAGATGACCTGTAGAGTGAATAAAACAAGAATAAATGTATAATATAGGGATTTAGTTTGAATGTGTTTATAAATGACAACTACTTCAATTTTAGTGCACTAGCTTGACATTGAAGAATGCTAAGAGTGAATTCAATTAAGAATAAGCCTTGGGGTTATGCAATTATAGGTGTGGGATCATGCATAGGTATTTGGCCATTTATTCAACTTTTAGCTAAAAGTCATGGGTAGACTAGTTGTCAATGTATTGATGTCAATCTTTCAATTACTACACCAAATTTCACAATTGGGTTCTTTCGAACACCTCACAAGTGTGACAATTTCCCACATCTATTACCTTAATTGACATCCTTATGTCTAAGAGATATCATTAAATGAAATGAATCAAGTTATTGGTTGCATTTATTCCTCACCCAAGTCCTCTCTTTCAAGAATGACATGGGTTATAGGGTTGTTGGAGCTTGCAACCCCCAACTCTCAATCAATTCATGAAATAAATGCAAAACCCATCATAATTAACTAGTTAGAAAAATAATTAGCTAAAACCCATGGACTACCACTACCTAAGCAAGCACAACCCCAAAATTAAAATTTAGCTACTCATAGATAAAAGGGAAAAAAATATACCAAAGTTATCATTAACCTCATCCATGAGAGATAGAGATAATGTAATTCCACACTTGGGGTTTCAATAATTCTTCAAAGGAAAATCACTACCATGTATTTTTTTATTCTAGCTTAGTACAAAATTCTCAAAAGATGTAAAGATAGATGCTAAAAGAGAAGAGAGAAGCTAAGAGCTAAAAGGGAGGCTATCTTCAAAAAATGAAAACTAGGTCTTGAAAAATGAGCTAATTAAAATCCACTCTACATTTGATGAAAATTATAAAACTGCCACCTTATTCTTGATCTGCTTGAGCGGATCCAAAGTGGATGAAGAGAAGACAGAGAGCAGATGGATAGCAGCTCCAAAGAAGATATGAATCGGATACAAAGTGGATGACTCATTTCCTTCATATTTGGCAACTTGATGACTTGAATAACTTGCCCAATCTTCTCTTTTTTACTTTTACCTACATAAATGGGAATTAAGTAAGAGAGTACCATCAAATTAATGGAAAAGCATGATAATTTAGGCTTAAAAGGTGCTAGCAAGTCGTCAAATTGACGACTTATCAACCCCCAAACTTAAACTATTGCTTGTCCTCAAGCAACCAAGAATATTCAATGAGATAGGGTATTTACCTTAAATCCACCTAGAAGAAAGCTATACTAAAGGAAAAGGCTAACAAAACTCTACAAACACTTTCCACACATGTCATGGAAACAAGCAAACCAAAACTTTTCAATAAACACATATTTATGAAGCAAGGATGCAAGTTTGTATCAAATGAATTTTTCAAGTCACAAAACATCTTAAGATAAGACACAAAATCATCAACGATTGTCTCAATCTTCATAATGTAACTTACTTCACTCATTTACCCAAACCGATAGTAAAACATCACCCTCTACCCAAAAGTACCGATTCCGCTCACATGCAAGAGTTATCTCCACACACCAAAGATATTTCAATTCTTAAGGGATCTCAAATAAAGAAATAATTCACACTCACTCTCACAAAGAAATTAAAGTACATTGAATAGAACCATAGGCTTTCCCTTTGTGTTTTTTGCCACTAATATAGACTTACTTTGTTTGGAATCACCAAGGTATTGCGGGTCAAGATGAAGGTTTAAGGTACGGGAAGGAATACATATGGATCAAGTAACTAAAGGACCTCCTTCAATACCATCGCTCAATCCTTTCTACCCCCAAAATTTTCAAACCACCCACCTTATTCTTTTTCAAATCATTTCCCATATTTTCCTAACTATTTGTTTAGCATTTACCAAACCATTCAAAGCCACCATTTTCTTTCTTTCACTTCTTTAACCTTTTCAAGAGATTTTCTACCTGTAAGCCTTTCTTAGCCTCTCACTCATTCAATTTTTTTTTTCAAGTTTTATGGGCTAGGCTATTCAATTTTATCATCAAGCATATCTCTTGTCTTTTAAGCACATGCATTGACAACCTTACATACACCTTTCTTATCTTTTCTTTGATCATCTTCTCCCAAATACACAACCCCCCAAGCTTAGGCTTTTGACTATAATCCATTATCTAGAATCATGCAACGCATTAAAGGAGGTTAAGTACCAAAAGAGAGGTTTCCAAAAGGGTTTAGATGTTTTAGCATAGTTATCATTACAATAAGAAAGAACGAAGGGCAAAAAGGTTCAAATGGGTTAACTAGGGAACAATGTTAAGGTGGAAATTTGGCTATGTGATGGGTTAAAAAGGGCCTCGGGTCATCCTCCAACCCAAGCTTGACTAGAATTTTTCTTTGAATACACTCGGGGCAAGTTCTACACTACACAAATGCACAAGAATTATTCAAATTTCTCACTACTCATGGCATCGTACTCATAGAGCAAAAAGTTAGTCTCCCAACCAATTTGAGTAATTTGAGCTTCATAAGTTACTCCGAGTTAACGAATCATCCTTGTAAAGAGAGAGCCAAAAATTGAGTTTAATGGTCTCACTTAAAAGAAAACTCAGGACATCCTTGATCTTACAACTAGATTTTTGGTATTTTTCTCAAAAACATTTTATTCCTTGCCAATGACATGTTGGAAGTATTTTCGAATTTTTGCTTCTTCCTAGTTAACCAAAATGACTAGATAGTTCACCTAAGGATATCGCCTCGCCATCCCTCATGGGTGAATTATCACTCGATTCAACAAAGAAACTAAACTTAAACTAAAAATAAAAGATCAAAAGAAAGAAAATAAAAATTTGCCCCTTAGGAAAGAACCAAGTTTTGAAGAAAACCCTTGGAGTTTATTAGACACGTATATACAAAAGGCGACAAGAGCAATGCACACAGTTGGATATCACATTTAAATTAAGCGCATGGCACCAATTAAAAAACAAAACAACAATATTTGACATCATTATCAAAATTCCCGACAAGGGCCCATCCAAAGCGATGTCGATAATAATAAAATAAAAACAAAATTCCATAAACATCAAAAGTAATAACATAGAATATGTATCCACAATCTATCAAACCACATGCCATAAATGAAGACAGTAGGTACTGACCATCGAATGAATCATAACCATACGTCACCCCCCACTAAAAATATTGTATTGTCCCCAATAAGAAAGTAGAAGAGTGTAGAAGAGGGTAGAGAATCCCTATGGTGCATTAGGCGCTTGGATCCCTGTCGGTGAATGATTGCACTGTCTTAATGGGAGCCTCGTCAGACTGGGATCCTCTCATTGAATATTCTATGAAAGGTGAATCATCATCATGTCGAGTGCTAGAACTAGCCCCAACCCTTCATGTATATACTTCATCCTTGGTTAACTGCATGGCGAGCTTAACTTGTCGAGCCTTAGGTAGCCCCTCTATAAGATCAACTTCAAACTCATCATTAATGTCATCAGGAACCTATCTAACAAATCATCAAATGGAAGCACTGGGCCTGAAGTATCTGGTGGAAAAGAAATTTTTTCCTCCTCAAGACCGAAGGAGGGATGTCCGGAGTGAATCTCCACCTGTAAACTATCAAGGTCTACCCTCACAGATGCCACCCCCTTATAATCTCCCTTCACCTCAAGTGTGGTCACCCTCTGCTCTAACTTCGCTACATGGGCACGAATAGGTGATATACTAGCCTGAATAAATTGGGGAATGTCCACTACCAAACGGGTAAGCGTAGCATTGTTTTCCAAATTCATGGAAGCAACCTTGGCAAACGTCACCGTAGAAGACCGTGCCGATTGTATGGACCAAGGTGGTGGTACGGTGCTCAATAATGGAGAAGTATAAACAGAATCTTGATGGGCCTCGGTATCAAGTGTAGAATTCAGAGGAATCTCCACCCCCTCTGAGCTCAGTAATCCTTCCGCACTCGAGTCTACCAAAACCAAAGCTTTCTTTTTTAAGCCCGTAGGGTTATCCTCATCCTTACACTATGTTATTTTAATGATGCCGGTGCATATAACCCGATGATCAATCTTAGAGAGTAGCGGGACTTTAAACTTAAGACAAAGCATGGATATGAGTATCAAAAAGGGCAATAAAGTACCTGGTTGCTTCGCCCTAAACTTAATCATCTCCGCTATCAACTCTCCCAGATTGATAGAAATTTTATCAATGATGCACCTAAAAATTATGGCCTTATCAACCGCAACATCTTGGTCATTTCTTGAGGGAAGTAGATGGTTACCCACAAATCCAAACCAATTCTTGGCTTGAATCGAAAGATCTCTCCTCTTGATTTGACCCACACTATTAGCCCATGAAGGAAGACCTTTTGAAATCACCCTAGAAAGCCATGGATAAATCTGATGTCCGCTAAATATTAACCTCTTGCACTGCACCGCAGAATCTAAGTCACAAGAAAAATAGATCTCATTGATCTCTGAGGCCGTGCAAGGGAATTCCACTCCTCGAACCAATACACTCTCGAGGAAAAGTTGTGTGGCAATGTACATTTTGTATTTTTGTTCATTGTTCCTAACAACATAGGAAGCATAGAACTCCCAAAAAATCACTGGAAAATAGCATAATGGGTGAGAAGGGGGCATCATATCTGTGAAGAGTTCCCAACCCCGTTCTTCAATTTTGGCAATGATTTTAGGGAAATGGGTGTCCACTCCCTTCATGCTAAAGATCTTCTTGGGATTGAGCCCCCGAGTAGTTACCCCCTCATCATATAACTCCTTTACACCTTCTACACCAAACCGAATTTGATCCACTTCCTTTCCTACCTCCCGTGCATGATTATTGATAGCTTGGGCATTTGGGACTTTCGGAGTATCTTTGGTGACCGATGCTTTACCCCTTCCGAACATAGCTTTCACCTTGCCTTTATCTGGGGCATTACCCTTTCTAGCTTCTCGCGACAAGTTTTTCCTTGGAGACATACCTATGGGAAAGAAACAAAACAAAACCAAAAAAAAAGACAAAAGGTAAAACATATTTTTTTTTGGAATTTTGTAAGTTAAGCAAGAAAATAAAGATAAGAAAAGAAAATTGTTGAAAGATGCTAGGTAACTCATCACTAGAGTCCATGGGTTTCATTTATTACAACATTTAATCGTTTAGGAACGACATTGTCTCACATTCTTCACATGTCTCAAAACTAGCTCATAGGACATCCATAACCTCCAATGGAAACAAGAATAACCAATACCCTTAAGAATGATGTCTTGTAATCTATCATAGGGCACGACAAGCATTCATGTTTTTGGGTTAGGCTTAGTGACCAACAAGAACCATGGATGCCCTATTTCTCAATAATCTCCCTCAACCAATGACTACCAACTGTTTTAATATTAGCTTCAATTGGATCCAAAACGATGCATAAAAAATGACCACACCATATCCTAAGGAAATTCACATTGTCCATCACAAGCATACAACACATTTCTCTCTTATTGTCATTTCAACAAACCCATAGTGGGCATGCCAACCAAGAACTTAGAGAAAGAGAACAAGAGCACAAGAGAGCAAGCTCATCTCACCAAATCATCTCCTAACATATTCAAGGTGTTCATACTATCGTACTTGAGCCACCTACCACACAAAATAAGTAAGAAAGGCTTTAATGGACATTTATCAAGCACATTGTGCCCTAGCCTCATTTAAGAGAGTATCATGAATCAAACTAGTGAAAAAAGGCACCCATGACAATCTAATTATTCCAACAAGTATTAATCACCCCAATCAGCTCATAAAAACCAACTTTAAATGACCAACTATCATGAGGTATCAAGTATTATGTCCATCCCTTAAGAGAGAATTCAAGAGTAAAGTCATAAGAAAACATACCTTTCTTTCTTGGTTTAAGAGAGGAGAAAAATTGAAGTACAAGTCCAAAAGAGTTATCTGAATTATTGATAGTTCAAATTTTCTTGTTAAAAAAAGGGAGAATGTCGTTTGAAGGGAGTTGTGATGAACAAATATGTAAGATTGGACTGTTTTGGCACTGTAAAATGTTTTAAAAAGATTTTGGGCTGACCCGGTCGGGTCAGCCAAACAAGATCTGACCCATTGTTATAACTTAACGACTTTTAAACACAACTTGCGTCCCATCTTCGTTGAATTTGTGACTGGACTGCTGAAGTAGTTCCAGCGCATGTCGTAGCAGTGTGTACCGACTGGTTTATGTCCAATATGCAATGGACCTGCGCCTAAACTACTTAAGCAGATGCAACGCAGGTCAAGGCAGCAACTACCATCTTCTTGGCTTCAACTTACGCCTGTACTGCATCCAAGATGTGCCTGGACTACTGCAGCACTTACAACGTAAGTCCAGGCAGATTTTACCATCCAAAATTGGCCCCTGCTGCGTCCCAAATGTGTCTGGACTACGCCTGGACTACTTGAGCAAGTCCAACGCAGTCGAAAGTAGTAACTTTCAGTGATTTGATTCAACTTTTGGCTTCCTGCATTCAAGTGCTTAGAACCTGCGTCTGGCCTGCTCAAGAAGGTCCAGAGCAGGTTTCCCATAGCCAACTACACAATTTTTCTTTTTTTTTTTGCACCAAATTATTGGTTCGGAGCTTGGTCTTGAGCCTCTGAGCCAACTTTCTCGCATCCCAATTTTATGAAATTACCTGCATCAATCAAAACTAACCTAAAATTATTATCTAAAACATTAAAAACATGAAAAATAAATCTTGGGTTGCCTCCCAAGAAGAGCCATAGTTATAGTCGTGGCACGACATCATTTACTCATTATTTTGGATCTTTGAAGTGAAGCGACTCAACCTTTATCACTCCGGTCCCACCCACATAATAGTGCTTCAATCGTTGGCCATTCACCATAAATTTCTTCTTCGCGTGATCTTCCAACTCAATAGCTCCACTCAAGTAAGCATTTGAGATAACGAACGGGCCCGACCACTTCAATCTAAGCTTTCCCACGAAGAGTTTCAATCTAGAATTGAAGAGGAGGACCTCATCACCCACATGAAACTCTCGCTTTAAGATTTTGGCATCATTCCACTTTTTCATCTTCTCTTTGTACAACACGGAACTTTTATATGCTTTGAGTCGAAACTCATCCAACTCATGAAGTTGATCTGCTTTCGATTTTGAAGCGTCCTCCCAATTCATATTCAACTTCTTCAAAGCCCATAAAGCCTTATGTTCTAACTCGACGGGTAAGTGACAAGCCTTCCCAAACATCAATTAGTAGGGGGAAATACTGATAGGAGTTTTATAGGCCGTTCAATATGCCCAAAGAGCATTATCGAGTTGCCTTGCCTAATTTATACGACCAACATTCACGGTTTTCTCAAGGATGGACTTGATTTCAAGATTCGTGACTTTAACTTGGCCACTAGTTTGGGGATGATAAGGAGTAGAATCCTTATGCTTCACCCCATACTTATCAAGCAAAGCACCGAAGACCCGATTACAAAAATAAGAACCGCCATCACTAATAATTGCCCTTGGAGTCCTAAACCTTGTAAAGATGTACTTCTTTAAGAAAAAAGTGACACTCTTGCCTTCGTTGTTTGATAAAGCAATGGCTTCCACCCACTTTGAGACATAATCAATGGCTACCAAGATATATTCATTACCATATGAGCTCACAAAGGGACCCATGAAGTCGATCCCCCACACATCAAATAGTTCAACCCCGAGATTGGGCTTAAGAGGCATCTCATGCCTCCTCGAAAAACCACCTTGTATTTGGAATTGATGGCATGTTTTGACCATTTCATAAGCATCTCTATGAAGGGTAGGCCAATAATATCCACTTTGAAGGACCTTAGCGGACGTTCGGATCCCACCATGATGACCACCGAATAGAGAGGAGTGATAAGCCTCAAGAATATCTATCATTTTCACTTCCATAACACACCTACAAATCACACCATCTGCACACTCCCTCAACAAGAACGGTTTATCCCAAAAATAATTTTTCACATCAAATAGAAACCACTTCCTTTGATAATGATTTAACTCATCGGGAAGCACACTACTTATAATATAGTTTGCATAATCCACATACCAAGGTGTAATGCTTCACAAAAGTGACATGACTAGCTCATCAGGGAAGGTGCCATCAATATCAATCTCACCCCACTTTTCATGATTGGATTCAAGGCGAGAAAAGTGGTTGGCTACTTGATTTTCACAAGCCTTTAGATCTTTCACTTCAAAATCAAACTCTTGCAAGAGCAATATCCACCTAATCAATCGAGGTTTTGCCTTTTTTTCCCATGAGATATCGAAGAGCGGCGTGGTCCATGTGTACAACCACTTTCGTGCCTAACAAATAAGCCTGAAACTTCTCAAAAGCATACACCACCGCTAACAACTCTTGTTCCGTAACCATATAATTACATTGAGCATCATTCAACGTCTTGCTTACATAATAAATTAGGTAGAATAACTTCTCTTTTCTTTGGCCCAAAACCGCACCTAGAGCAACATCACTTTTATCACATATTAATTCAAAGGGCGATGACCTATCCGGGGCTATTATGATAGGAGCCGACACAAGGAGTTCCTTGAGACAATTGAAAGTTTTTACACAATCACCATCAAACTCATATTTTGCCTCCTTTTCAAGAAGCTTGCACAAAGGGTGATCAATCTTTGAAAAATCTTTCATGAAGTGCCGATAGAGCCCAGTATGACCAAGAAAACTTCTAACGCCTTTTACGAAGATTGGTGGAGGTAACTTAGTGATCACCTCAACTTTTGCTTGATCCACTTGGATGCCCTTTCCCAAAATTTTATGGCCTAGAACAATGCCTTCCTTGACCATGAAATGACATTTTTCCCAATTCAAAACAAGATTAGTCTCCATAAATCTTTCAAGAACTTTACTTAAGTGAGCGAAGCAAGAATCAAATGAATCCCCAACCACGGAGAATTCATCCATGAAAACCTCCATTGTATCCTCTACCATATCAGAAAAAATGGACAACATACATTGTTGGAATGTGGCCGGCGCGTTGTATAACCCAAAGGGCATGCGTTTGAAAGCAAATGTGCCATAGGGACAAGTGAAAGTGGTCTTTTCTTGGTCTTCCGGGGCGATACAAATTTGATTGTTCCCTGAGTAACCATCAATAAAGCAATACCAACTTCGAATGGCTAGCCTATCCAACATTTTATCCATGAATGGCATGGGAAAGTGGTCTTTCTCGGTCCACGAGTTCAATTTACGATAATCCATACACACTCTCCAACCCGTGACCGAGCGCATAGGTACAAGATCATTATTCTTATTTGGGACCACCGTCATGCCGCCCTTCTTAGAAACACATTGAACTAGACTCACCCATGTGCTATTTGAAATTGGGTAGACAACTCCCGCATCAAGCCACTTAATAATTTCCTTCTTGACCACCTCTTGCATCGGTTGATTTAGTCGCCTTTAGTGTTCCACACTAGGAACATGATCAACATTTAGCTTGATTTTATGAGAAAAAATTTCTGGAGGAATGCCTATAAGGTCCGCGATAGTCCATCCGATGGCACGAATGAACTTTTTCACAATTGTTTTCAAGGCATCCACTTAACAAGGTTCAAGATCACCCACTACAATGATTGGAAATGAATTATCCTCACCCAAGAAAACATATTGGAGATGGGATGGTAACGTCTTAAGTTCGAGTTGAGGTGGTTCAATAATAGATGGCTCGGTGGGTGGACTCTCACGATTTTTTAAATCAAGATCCAATTTGACTGGGTTCTTGGTATAAGATCCAAGTCCCGTCAATGAAGCTACCACATCATCATATTATTCAACCACCTCACTTCCAAAGTTCCACAACACACCCACCAAGGGGTCATTCACAAGATCCATTTCAACGGTGTTAGCTACCTCATCATCAACCACATCAATCACTGAAATAACTTGTAAGTCCATAGGTTGCTTCATTGACTTACACATATTGAAGGATGCTTCTTTATTGTTCACCCGAAATTTCATCTACCCATATTTCACATCCACTTAGGACCTTCCGGTAGCTAATAATGGTCTACCAAGAATGATTGGGACCTCATGATCAATCTCATAATCAAGAATAACAAAGTCGTCCAGAAAGATAAACCGGTCAACTTTCACCAAAATATCATAAAACACACCTATGGGGATTTTGATTAAACGATCAGCTATTAGAAGCCTCATGGAGGTAGGCTTAGGAGTACCCAAGCCTAACTTTTTAAACATAGAAAATGGCATCAAATTAATACTTTCCCCAAGATCACACAACGTTTTTCTGAATTTATAGACTCTGATTGTGCAAGGAATAGTAAATGCACCTGGATCTTCTTTCTTCACCACTATTGTGCTAGACATTATAACACTACAATTGTGGGTTACCTCAATTATTTCAAAATCCATGAATCGCTTCTTTGTAGCCAAGCCCTTTATAAATTTAGCATAATCAGGCATTTCTTGTAAGGTTTCTAGCAACAGAATATTCACCGATAAATTACTAAACTTAGCAAGGAACTTTTTGAACTTGGTATCACATCCTTCTTCTTGAGCCTTTGTGGTAATGAGGGAGGAATTTTGATTTATGGCAATGGAACAATTGGAGTTTCATCCATTTTTGGAGTATCATCCTCAATCAGCTTCGGAGTTCTCTCACTTTCAATAATTTCTTCAACTACCGTTGGCCATTCAACACTTGTATCATTAGGCTTTGGATCATTATCAATTGGCTCTTCTAGCCGCTTTCTCTTTGTATTGGCTTGTTATTCATTTGCCTTTTCATTGGGGTCTTCACCAAGATCAACAACATCTTTACAAAGAGTTCGACCATTCCTAGTGACAATAGCCATGATGTGAGCATCATTTTTAGGATTGACAACCGTGTCCTTAGGTAATCCACCCTTTAATCTTGCATTAAGTTGTGCCGAGATTTGGCACAATTGAGTTTCAAGTTGCTTGATAGAGGCCGAGTGAGATGTCACCATTTGATTTAGTTATGAGAAGTCACCTTTCATTTCTCTCACTATCTTGTCGGTTCTCTTAACACCCATTAAAATCTGAGCAAGGACATCTTCACTTTTAAACTTATCTAGGTCAATGGAACTTGACTCTTTACCCTTTGCCCAATTATATGGAGGTACAAATAGATCATAATCTCTATTCTTATCTCTCCAATCATGATCTCTATCATGCCAATCTCTATTATGATCTTTTTTCTCCCAACCTTGATTCCCACCTTGCCTTTGGTAGGTAGGGCGGGAACCCCCTGATTGGTTCGATAAGAACCAAATTTCTTCATCATCATAAGCTGTATCACTCTTAGAAGCAACGACATTAACCGCCTTTAGAGGATCCCCCATCAAATGATTGGTATGAAGATCAAGTTGCATCATCACTTTAGCCATATTTGTATCTCTTTCTTCATCTTTTTTATTTTGATCTTGGCTCACAAAAGATGCGGAGGGAGCTCCCACGACCACCTCATTATCTCTTGTGTACCATCCTATACTTTTCTTGGTTACTTGATCTAATAAAGTTTATACAACACCATATGATAGTCTAACAAGAGAACCCCCGGCTAGATTATCGACTACCATCTTGTTCAATTGATCTAATACCCTATAGAAAATTTATAGAAGCATCTTATCTGGAACCTCATGATTTGGGCATTGTATTAATATATTGTTGAATCGTTGCCAAACCTCATATTACGGTTCACCATTAAGTTAGCAAAAGGGTATGATTTCATCCCTTAGTTGCAACATCCGAGAAGGAGGAAAATATCTTTCCAAGAATGCCTCCATGAGGACACTCCATGTAGTGATAGATCCCACGGGAAAAGACCACAACCATAAAATCACTTCTCCTATCAAAGAGAATAGGAAAAGATGCAATCGGATTGACTCTTGAGATATGTGGGCTATGTCAAATGGAGAACACAAATCAATAAAATTCTTCAAGTTTAGATTAGCATCATCATGAGCTTGGACTCCAAATAGACCTTTTATTTGAAGCAAATAAACCATCACGCTAGTAACGTGAAACACTCTATTTTCTTTCGCCGGTGGAATACGAATAGCACTAGCTCAGCCCGCATCACCGAGGTGATCCACATCCTCAAGATATCCGGCATTACTACCATGTTGGCTCATAGTATCGTGTATACTATTATACACACCTAAGAAATAACAAAAACACCAAACAATGTAAAATAAAATACTATGGCTAACCCAAAGTAACTAAAAACACTACAAGAGTGAAAAAAATGTTTCACTCCCTGGAAATAACGCCATTTTTGATAATGTTAAAATTACACTCTTGAATGGGTGTAAGTGATTCTTATCAATGTAATAACCCAATTTAGGTTGGGGTCGAATCCACAAGGAGTGAAAGCATGGAATTCAAAACTCAAGAGTATTAATAGTCTACTAAAAGATGATCCGTAGTGTGAATAAAGAAAACATAAATGTAAAATGGGGGGATTTAGTTTGAATGTGTTTATAAATGACAACTACTTCAATTTTAGTGCACTAGCTTGACGTTGAAGAATTCTAAGAGTGAATTCAATTGAGAATAAGCCTTGGGGTTATGTAATTATAGGTGTGGGATAATGCATGGGTATTTGGCCATTTATTCAACTTTTATCTAAAAGTCATGGGTAGGCTAGATGTCAATGTATTGATGTCAATCTTTCAATTACAACACCAAATTTCACAAATGGGTTCTTTCGAACACCTTACAAGTATGACAATTTCCCACATCTATTACCTCAATTGACATCCTTATGTCTAAGAGATATCATTCAATGAAATTAATCAAGTTATTGGTTGCATTTATTCCTTACCCAAGTCCTCTCTTTCTAGAATGACATGGGTTCTAGGGTGGTTGGAGTTTACAACCCCAACTCTCAATTAATTCATGGAATAAATACAACACCCATCACAATTAACTAGTTAGAAAAATAATTAGCTAAAACCCATGCACTACCACTACCTAAGCAAGTACAACCCTAAGATTGAAATTTAGCTACTCATAGATAAAACGGATAAGAATATACCAAAGTTATCTTTAACCTCATCCATGAGAGATAGAGACAATGTAATTCCACACTTGGGGTTTCAATAATTCTTCAAAGAAAAATCACTATCATGTATTTTTTCATTCAATCTTAGTACAAAATATCAAAAGATAAAAAGTTAGATGCTAAAAGAGAAGAGAGAAGCTAAGACCTAAAAGGGAGGCTATCTTCAAAAGATGAAAACTAGGTCTTGAAAAATAAGCTAATTAAAATCCACTCTACATTTAATGAAAATTATAAAAAGGACACCTTATTCTTGATATGCATGATCGGATCCAAAGTGGATAAAGAACAGACAGAGAGCTGATGACAAGCAACTCCAAAGTAGGTGTGAGGCGAATGCAAAGCGGATGACTCATTTCCTTTACATTTGGCCTCTTGATGACTTGAATAACTTGCCCAATATTCTCTTTTTACTTTTACCTACATAAATGGGTATTAATTAAGAGAGTAATGGTGCTAGCAAGTCATCAAATTGATGACTTATCACCCATGGAGTCCAAGAATTCCTTTTTGGTTTTAAATTTTTAGTTTTTTATGTTTAAGTTGAAATATCTCCATGAATCTCTTGTGAATTCAATTACAAGTTATGTTTATAAGTGATTTTAAAGTGGGAGGAGCCATTACATATTTTAAATATTGTAATCTTCACATTAAATCCCAAAGTTATGATTATAGTCTTGTAATCATGTTATTCTCGTATGCTTTACCCATTTCCATGCTTAAGTTCATGACTCTCATGTGTTTGATGAAATGCCTAAGTGTTGGGTTTTGAACAATGATCCCCTACTATGGTTTAAAAGCTTTTATATGGCATTATTGTTAATTCCATTTAGTGTTGGTGGGTTATGAACACCCGATACCTATGTGATTTATATGAATTCAACTTTTTAACTTTTCAAGTACTCAGATAGTTAATACACAATGATTATCAATATACTTACATATTTATAATTATGATGAGCACCATCAGTTATGTAATAATGTTCAGTTTAGTTCAGTCTATGCCAGTATCAGTGTCAGTTCAGTTAGGAGTAGGATTTAGCACCAAGCGAACTCTGGGATGAGGGATCACCTAATATTAGAGGGTGTGACCCTTAGTAGTAATCCTCAATTTACAAAAATATATTGCCAGCGTAGGTTAGAGATGTCTACCTGCTAGTTGAGGGTGAAACATATCTCATAAGAGCATCTTCCAGTTGAGGGTGACTCATTAGTCCTTTGGGACACTAGTTTAGTGGATCCTCATAGCCAGTGTTAGTACCCATGGAACAGTACTGACACCCTTCCAACTGGGGTTACAGGTCCCACAGTCTTAGTACAGTATTCAGTATAGTTTCAGTTTAGGTTTTCCAGACTAAAGCATATAGATTCTTAGTTATTTAGTTATCAGATTTCAGTCTTTCAGTTTACAGATTATTTCATATATATGTTTTTGCTTGGTCTTGCATTTTCAGATGTTTTAGTTTTCATTCATTCATGTTTAGTTATCTCATGCTATTCAGTTAGTTCATATTTCATATGCATAGTACCCTATGTATATTAGCCTAACTTTATCTCATATACCAGTACATTCAAAGTTCTTACCACATACTCTTCTTTATGCTATGATATCTTATATCATAAGTTCAGATGCACAGTTTCCTAACCACAGTTAGATAACTCAGCATAATCCAACAGTCGTAGTGGTGAGTCCTCATCCATTGAGGACATGTTATGTTTATTCAGTTATTTCAGTACTTCATTTCATTCATTAAGTCAAAGTTAGTTAGGTGTCTATCCTATCAACTCCCCAGTCAGTTTAGAGGCTTTCAGACATTCAGATAGTTAGTTAGACTATTAGTCAGTTTTATCAGTCTTGTTAGATGTTTAAGACTAGGGATTCATTCGTATTTTCAATATTCAAACTTTATGGATTTATCAGTTTTTTTCTCCTGCCCATTATTATTATTATTTTATTCAGTGCTCTCAGCAGGTACCAACATATGGGTTAGCTTGTGGTCACTTGTGACCGTGAGCATCATTATCGCGAATAGAAGGTATCCTCGAGGTATGAAAAAACTTTGTATCAGAGCCCAGAGTTTTAAAGTGTCATAGGGAGGCTGAAAGATGCATTAAGTAGAGTCTTGTGCATGGGTGCGAAGTGCGCCACACTTATGGACAAGAGGCTACAAGATGTTTTAGGAAAAGTTTTCCTTCTTTCAGTATTTTTGTCATACGAAAGTTCATGAGCTCTACTTAAAATCTCTTTCTAACTCATCCTTCATTTTGCTTATAGAAAATACCGCCCAAAAGAAACAACAGAAGAAGGAACGGGAATCAACCCTCACCATCGCCTATTCAGGAAGATCCCCTTAATGAAAAATGTCTCTCACACTAAGTTCAAAGTTTCTTTTACTACCTTGGATAATTTAGTAGCTGCTCAGAACAATCAGTGAGCTACTGCCTCAACCAATCTAGTGGAAAATGCAGTTGTGATCAGGATTCAGGATTTAAAATGGATGAATCCCCCATTGTTTTTGGGATCTAAGTCTGAGGAGGATCCACAAAAGTTTCTTGATATGATTCAAAAAGTGATAGATGTTATGGGGTTCACGTCGAGTGAGAGTGTAGAGTTGGCTACATATCAGTTGCAGAATGTAGCTCACACCTGGTTTAAGTAGTAGAAGGAGGATAAAGGTGCTAAGGCAGGGCCTGTAGAGTGTGAGGAGTTTGCCATAAATTTTCTAGACAAATTCTTCCCATTAGAGTTAAGGAAAGCTAAAGTGTAGGAGTTCATCAATATGAAGCATGGTAATATGAGTGTGAAGGAATACTCACTTAAGTTTACTTAGTTATCAAGGTATGATCCTGTAATGGTGGTTGATAATAGGTTTAGAATGAGTAAGTTTGTATATAGTGTATCTAATAGTGTGGTCAAAGAGTGTAGGACCTTAATGTTAATTAAGAAGATGGATTTATATAGACTAATGGTTCATGCTCAGCAAATTGAGGAAGAAAAGATTAAGAAGAAAGGAAAAGAGAATTAGAAGGCCAGAACGGGTAGTTTTAACTTCTCTTAGCCTAGGTTAGAGGGTGGTAACTATTCTCAGTTCCATCAAAAGTCTCCATACCCAGCCTCATCTCCAGCTAGTGCGCCAGTGCCGAAGTTAAGGAATGACAGTCGGGATATATCACCAGGCTCTAAGTCACAAGGTAGTGTGAACAATGGTCGTACCAACCCATTTTGTAGAAAATATGGTAGGAATCATCAAGGTATGTGTAGAGCCAACAATGATGTGTGTTTGGATGTGGCAAGCTAGACCATATTGTCAGAGATTGCCCAAAGTCCAGCCAATAGGGTCAGTTTAATAATCCTCTAGTTCCAGATGGTCGCCTGACTCAGTAGGGCACCACTTCCAGTGCCACCTGTGGTCAGCGCCAGAATAGATTGTATGTACTCCAGTTTTGAAATGATCAGGAAAGTTCTCTTGACATAGTTATGGGTACGTTACAAGTCTTTTATCTTCATGTTTATGCTTTATTAAACCCTGGAGCTTCACTTTTTTTTGACTCCTTATATAGTAGTTGATTTCAGTGCTAGTCCTAAATTTTTAGCAGAACCTTTCTCAGTGTCTACTACAGTAGGTAGCTCCATTATAGCCAGGTGGGTACACTGAAACTACCTAATTACAGTGTACCAGAGAGTTACCTCAGTGGATTTTATGGAGTTAGAGATGACTTATTTTGATATCATTCTTGGCATGGATTGGCTCCACTCATGTTATGTCTCAATTAATTATAGAAATAGAGTCATTTAGATTTAGTTTCCTAATAAACCAGTTATTGAATGGAGGGGTAGTACCTCTGTGTTTAGGGGTTAGATCATTTCCTATCTTAAAGCAAGAAAAATGATTTCTAAGAGGTGTGTTTATCATTTTGTTTGTGTCAAAGGCTCTAGTTCTGAGACTCCAAGTATCGAGTCAATTTCAGTAGTAAGGAAATTTCCAGATGTGTTCTCTGAAGACCTTCCCAGAGTTTCTCTTGAAAGGGAAATTAACTTCGAAATAGATCTCCTTCCAGATACCCAGCCATCTCTATTCCGCCCTACAAAATGGCTCCAGCTGAGCTTAAAGAGTTGAAAGAGTAGTTAAAAGATCTCTTAGATAATGTATTCATCAGGTTCAGTGTTTCCCCATGGGGCCCTCTAGTTCTGTTCGTGCGTAAGAAAGACGGTTCTCTTAGAATGTGCATCAATTACCATCAGTTGAACAAAGTCACAATCAAGAATAAGTATCCACTCCCCAAGATTGTTGACTTATTCGACCAACTTCAGGGTGCTAGTTATTTCTCTAAGATATACCTCAAATTCGGCTATCATCAGCTTAGAGTCAGAAAATATGACATTCTAAAGACAGCCTTCAGAACTCGGTATGGTCACTTGGAATTCTTAGTTATGTCCTTTGGACTAACGAATGCCCCTGCAGCTTTCATGGACTTGATGAACAGGATGTTCAATCAGTACTTGGACATGTTCATCATAGTCTTTATTGATAATATTCGTGTCTATTCCCATAGTGAGAATGATCATGCAGACTATCTGAGAATTATGTTACAGACCCTTAAAGCTCATTAGTTGTTCGCCAAATTCAGTAAGTGCAAATTTTGGCTAAGATCAGTAGCTTTTCTTGGAAATATTATTTTTGATGATGGCATTAGAGTTGACCCTCAAAAGACCGAAGCAGTGAGGAACTGACGCAAACCCATCTCTCCATTAGATATCATGAGTTTTTTTGGGTTTGGCTAACTATTAAAAATGGTTTGTTAAGGGGATTTCTTCTATTGTGTCCCCCATGTATCGACTGAATTAGAAGAAAGTCAAGTTTCAGTGGTCAGATTCTTATGAGAAGAGTTTTTAGGAGTTGAAGACTCGACTCACTTCTGCTCATGTATTGACTTTGCTAGATAGTTCAGATGGATTTGTAGTTTACTGTGATGATTCCAGAGTTGGTCTTGGTTGTGTTTTGATGCAGAGAGGTAAGGTCATAGCCTATGCCTCTAGACAGCTTAAGCCTTATTAAAATAACTATCCTACCTATGATTTTGAGTTGGCAGCTGTTATGTTTGCTTTGAAGATATAGAGATATTACCTTTATGGGGTGCATGTGGATGTGTTCACTGACCATAAGAGTTTGCAGTATGTTTTCTCATAGAAAGTTATAAATTTTCATCAGAGAAGATGGCTTGAGTTGTTTAAAGATTACGATATAAGTGTGTTGTATCATTCGGGCAAGGCCAATGTAGTGGCAGATGCCCTTAGTAGGTTATCTATGGGAAGTGTTTTTTTATGTTGAGGAGGATAAGAAGAATTTAGTCAGTGAGGTTCATCAACTTGCTAGATTAGGTGTCCGGTTGGTTGATTCAGTAGAAGGTAGTGTATGGGTTCAGAATGGTTCAAAATCATTCTTGGTTGCCAAAGTAAAAGAAAAGCAAGACAGAGACACTAGTTTAGTTAAGTTGAAAGAGACGATTAGAGACTAAAAGGTGGAGGTTTTCTACCAAGGGGGAGATGGTGTACTTCGTTGTTAGAGTAGATTATGTGTTCCATGTGTTGATGACTTGAGACCGAAAATACTTGCAGAAGTATATGGTGTGCGATACTCTATCCATCCAGGAGCCACTAAGATATACTGTGACTTATGGGAAATCTATTGATGGAGTGGTATGAAGAGGGATATTGCAGAGTTTGTAGCTAAGTTTTCTATTTGTCAACAGGTTAAGGTTGAGCTCCAAAGGCCTAGTGGCACATTATAAGAGTTCAGTATCCCCACTTGGAAGTGGGAGGTGGGGAACATGGATTTTGTGATAGGGTTACCTCGCATGCGCTGTCAACATAATTGGTAATTGTAGACAAAATGACCAAAGTAGCTTATTTTTTACCGTTCATACTTCTTACTCAGTTAAGGATTATACCAGGCTCTACCTTAGGGAGTTGGTTAGGTTTCTTGGGATTCTATTGTCTATCATATCAGCTAAAGGTACTCAGTTTACCTCTCACTTTTGGAAGGCTTTTCAGAAGGGTCTTGGTACCCAAGTTTATCTCAGTATAAATTTTCATCCTCAGATAGATGGTCAGGTAGAGAGGACCATTCAGACCTTAGAGGACATTTTAAGAGCATATTTTATGGACTTTAGAGGTAGTTTGGATGATCACTTACCTTTGATTGAGTTTTCCTATAATAACAACTATCACTTCAGTATTTAGATGGCTCCATTTGAGGCTCTTTAGGAAGGAGGTATAGATCTCCTATTGGTCGGTTTGAGGAAGGTTAAACTTTTTTGATAAGGCCAAATATAGTATTTGATGCGATGGAGAAGGTTCAGTTGATTTGGGAGAGGCTGAAGATAGCCCAAAGCTTTCAGAAATCTTATACAGATGTGAGGAGAGTTTGGTGATTTGGTTTATTTTAAAATCTCACCCATGAAAGGAGTGAAGATATTTGGAACAAAGAGGAAAATTAGTCCCCATTATGTTGGCCCATATAAGATCTAGAGTGGTTTTGGGAAGGTAGATTATAAGCTAGAGTTGCCTGCAGATTTGGCGTCAGTGCATCCAGTGTTCCATGTTTCCCTATTAAAGAAGTGTATTAGTGATTTAGATGTTGTTGTTCCATTAGGAAGCATGGATGTTCAGGATAACTTTTCTTACGAAGAAATCCCAGTTGAGATCCTTGATCAGTCGATTCGTAGACTAAGGAAAAAAGAAGTTCCCTTGGTCAAGGTTCATTGGCGAAATTAGTCTGTTGAGGGAGCCACTTAGGAAGCAGAAGCAGATATGAGAATCAAGTACCCTCATCTTTTCTCCGCGAACTCAAATTCAGCTTAAGGTAACAATTTTCCTCACATTGACTCTTTTTTGTTCTCAATTTTAGCTATGTAATCTATCTCATGTCATTGCATACATTCAGTTCAGTTCATGTATCATGTTTTAAGACTCAATTATGAAATCATGTTTTTAGTCATGCATGTTTGGTTTAGGATCATAGTTTTCCTAATGTTCTTAGCTAACCAGTCTCATTCAAGGACGAATGTTCCCAAGGGGAGATATTGTAATACCTCATAAAAGTCTTAGCTTATTTTTGCTTCATTTTCCCGTATAAGGGGTCTAAGACTTAGAAATTTCACGAAGTGTTGGGACTTAGTCATTTCCAAGGCTCCAAAACTTTGATAATTTTATTTTTGACCTTCCCGACATCAGAACGTCAATTTTTAAGTTGATTTATGATTGGGGTTGTTCAAGGTGTGTATTGGGTGATTTTAGAATTTTTGGACGAGCGTAGGGGCATGTTTAGAGAAGCAAAACAGTGAGGGAACCGGGATATGCCTGCGACGTAGGGCTTAGCCCGCTGAACTGGAGACCGCGGCGTGGGGCTTAGACCGCTACTCTAGAGCCCGTGGTGTGGGGCTTAGCCCGCTGGTCTAATGCCCGCGGCGACCACTCCTTTATCCGTCCAACTTTTTTTCTTTGTTATTTAAGGGCATTTGGGTCAATTCCCCCTCTTAAACTCATCCATAACACGAAATTTAGGTCCCCAGGGAGCATTATTTGCCCCTTTATTCATAAAATCTCTCAAGAAAACTATCTTCTACCTCAAGAACAAACCCTAACCCTTACTCAAGGAAGCAAGAAATTCAAGCTCAAACCTTATGAAATTTCAAAGAATCTTTATGAAATCATCTAGTGAGGTATGTGTGATGTTTATCCATGGGTTCCTTTCACCCATGGAGTGCAAAAATCCCTTTTTGGTTTTAAATTATGAGGTTTTCATGTTTAAGTTGAAATATCTCCATGAATTTCTTGTGAATTCAATTACAAGTTATGTTTATAAGTGATTTTCAAGTGAGAATAGCCATTACATGTTTTAAATGTTGTAATCTTCACTTTAAATCCTAAGTTATGATTTTAGTCTTATAATCATGTTATTCTCACATGCTTTACCCATTCCCATGCTTAAGTTCATGACTCTCATGTGTTTGATGAAATGCCTAAGTGTTGGGTTTTGAACAATGATTCCCTACTATGGTTTTAAAGATTTTATATGGCATTATTGTTAATTCCATTCAATGCTGGTGGCTTATGAATACCTAATAACTATGTGTTTTATGTGAATTCAACTTTTCAAGTACTCAGACAGTTAATCCATGACTCTTATCAGTATACTTACATGTTTATAATCATGATAAGAACCATCAATTATGTAATAATGTTCAGTCTAGTTCAGTCTATTCCAGTATCAGTGTCAGTTCAGTTTGGAGTAGAGGGTGTGACCCTTAGTAGTAATCCTCGAGTTACAGAACTAAATAGCCAGCGTAGGTTAGAGATGTCTACCTACCAGTTGAGGGTTGACAAAGTGTTTAGTTGCCAGTTAAGGGTGACACAAATCTCATTATAGCACCTGCTAGTTGAGGGTGACTCATTAGTCCTTCGAGACACTAGTTTAATGGATCTACACAGCTAGTGTTAGTAACTGTGGCACAGTACTGATACCCTTCCAACTGGGGTTATAGGTTGGACCTAATTAGCTCAGATTAGGGCATGTCGATTAGATGATACCTCCCACAGTCTCAATACAATATTCAATATAGTTTCAATTCAAGTTTGTCTGACCAAAGCATACAGATTCTCAGTTATTCAGTTATCAGATTTTAGTCTTTCAGTTTATAGATTATTTCATATATATGTTTATGCTTGGTCTTGCATTCTCACATTTTATAATTTTCATGCATTCATGTTCAGTTATGTCATCCTATTCAGTTAGTCCTTATTTCATATGCACAGTACCCCATGTATATCATCCTAACCTCATCTCATAAACCAATATATTTAAAGTACTGACCGCATACTCTTCTTTGCACTATAATGTCTTATATCATAGGTTCGGATGCACAGTTTCCTGACCGCATTTAGATAACTCAGCCTAATCCAATAGCCGTAGTGATGGGTCCTCATCCATCGAGGACATGTTATGTTTATTCATTTATTTCAGTATTTTATTTTATTCAGTCAGTCAGAGTTAGTTGGTGGTCTATCCCATCAACTCCACAGTCAGTTTAGAGGCTTTCAGACATTCAGACAGTCATTTAGACAGTTAGTCAACTTTATCAGTCATATTAGATATTTCAGACTTGGAATTCATTTGTATTTTTAGTATTCAGACTTTATGGCTTTATCAGTTGTTTTCCACACATTTCCATTAGTATTATTTTATTCAGTGCTCTTAGCAAGTAGCAACACATGGGTTAGCTTGTGGCCACTCATAACCGTGAGCACCATTGTCGCGACTAGGGGGTAGCCTCGGGTTGTGATAATGACTGGTCTTATTTGGATTGTTTTGGTTATCTTAAAACTGTAATTTGGGTTGAATTGACGTAGTTTCTCATGTTCTAGGTGGAATTCACGTAGTTGCTTATATTTTAGGTAGAATTGACCTAGTTTCTTATATTTTAGGTGGAATTGACCCACTTGCTCATGTTGTAGGTGGAATTAACTTAGTTTCTCATGTTTTAGGATAAACTGCTATGTTAGGGCTATTTATGGCTTGTTTAATATCTAGAAGTTTATCATGTTTTAGGATAAACTTCTATGTTAGGGATATTTATGGCTTGTTTAATATCTAGAAGTGGATACAGATACCTTAGCCTAGTTGGGGGTAGAAATTGATTAAAAATGGATTTTGGGGATTAGAAGTTGGCCCCTCCAACCCACCTTAGGCCAAAGCTTGTGTTAGACTTTGTAGACTTATATACGTATGTTATACCCTAATTAATGAATATTTTAGGACTTTGAGAAGATTGAATACTATCCTAGTTTGGTATTGAATACTATCCTAGTTTGGTATTTAGAAGTTGGTGCTAATTTCAGGTAAAACTTAGTGGTTTACTAATATGGCTTATTATTATAGTTTATAGAAATGATTATTGGCATGGTTCATATATATTCTATTGGTATGGTTTATAGGTATATTTCATAAATATGGTTATTGGTACGGTTTATAGGTATTATTTATCGGTATGGTTTATTGATATAGTTTATTGATATGGGTTATTGAAATGGTTTATTAGTATAGTTTATTAATATGAGTTTTGATTCAAGTCTGACAAAGGATATGGTATGGATAATATGAGTTGCGGATCAAGTCCAACAATTGATACAATAATGTTAATATGAGTTTTGGTTGATGTTACGATATTAATACTATTAAGGATGTTATAATGATGATGCTATGAAATTTGGTTTGAGTCTGACATTGATAGTTGGGTATGATATGATACGGTATGGATGGTTAGATGTTATAGATGCTATTCAGTAAAGTTATCGATCTTTGGTATTTACTTTTCTTTGATTGCACCCTCCGAGCTTATGAGGGACCATGTTGGTTATTTACTTTCCATAATTATCCGCTTATAGAGGCCAATTTAGCTGTTATAATTGTATGATATTTACATTACTATTCTGGATTTATTTAATTATTTATGCACAATAACGTTGGAGCTTATTTCCAGTTTTTCCCTTTTTCCTTAACTTAGCTTATTTATATCATACCTTATCGTACTTATATCCTACTTTAGCTCAGTTGACTAATGATGCCTACTGAGTACCCATGGTTTTGGTACTCATACAACACTTTTGTACCTTTTGGTACAAATACGAGTACTAGTAGCTGTTGCTGATGTGACATTTATGCTGAGTTAATTTTTGAGATAGGGTGAGCTCTCAAAGTTAGAGTTGCCTCTTTTTCCTTTATTATATATGTCTAGTCATTCAGTTTTTGAGATAGAGTATATTTGACTATTTTAGTACTTATGTTCTATTTATAGCAGCTCTGTACTGACACTGCTAGGTTGTTGGATGGTTATGGATGTTTTATCTATGTTCTAGAATATTATGACTATCTTATTGTTGTTATAACCTTTAATTGTTGATTCTTGGATTTTAGGCCATTTTAACTAAGTTAGCCCATTGCTTATAACTCTAGGCTATAATTTTGCTTACCTATTAGCGAGATAAAGTAAGTTCCATCATGACTCACAAATCAGGTTGTGACACATAATTTTGGATATATTTACCTACTATTCTATATTACCTTGTACAATACCATTGAGGAAAGTATACAACTTATTATATGTTTTCTCAAAAGTTTGACCACTTGTCGTTAAATCTAGCAATTTTTTGTGTTATGGTTAAGACTTTCAACAAAATTATGAGTTAGTACCTCATTTGTTATTGGTGATGCAAGAAATCACTAATAGGTGACTTAAATCTCGCCCATGAATGATAGAGATTTTTTTCTGGCTTTTGCTTGAAACTTAAGATCTCACTCCTTAACCTCACAGTTTTCCCAAATGGAAAGAATTGAATAAGGAACTTCTTTTCCAAGTTGTGATTGAATTTGAAGGTTTTGCCTTCAACTATTTCTTTATTTCTCCCAAGAGTGAGAATGGAAGATAGTGAGCCTCACATAATCTGTGGAGACTCTCATAGGAATGAATGCAAAATTTTGAAAATAGAACTGTAAATCCACATGTGGAAGGCCTATGAACCACTTGCTTGATTGCAACAATTGCACCATAAACCTTTTAGGCTCAAATCTACCTCTTGCATCCGGTCTTTGGATATGGGATGTTACATTTGTTGAGAGTGGGATTACCGCTTCACTTACTATCCCCGGGGCTAGTTGTGCATTACTCATTGCTGCAAGAATGGTCTCTCCTTGTTGAACTTCCAGGATTGGATAGAGAAGTATTGCTTCTCTCCTTAATTGCTGCATGTGTCGCTCAGGTTTGGGATATTGTTTAACCAATTCTCTTTCCATTGCCGGCTTTCTTAACATTCAAACCTGTACCTACAAATTCAATAGCTAAGACCAAGTTGGTAGCACTTTTCAAACAAAATTGTAAGACTAAAAATTATAACGTTGCTAATTTTTCAAGTCCCTGGCAATGATTCCAAAAACTTATTGCATCCAACCACACACATAAATGTACATGGTCATGCAAGAAATAAAGGGGCTCTTGCAAGCCGAATATCGGCTCCACAGGACTTGGTGTTTAGTAGACAATCTTATTCAAGTGTTACTATTGAAGTTAAATTATTGCGGTTTGCAACCAGAGTGAGTTTAAGTTTTATTATGCTAAAAGTAACAATGACTAATAATAGAAATTAAAAATGTTATGAACAATAATTTGGAAAGTTCCAGAGTCAAGGCATGTTGAACAATCATGCAAAGCTATACAATCACGTTGGTTAAGTTATCTATCTTGGTTGTTGATTCACGGGGTTAATATCATGATTATGTACTCGGAGCCTGTAATTTTCTATTTAAGTTAGCCTCACAACTACAACATTAAGTGGGTATGTGGGAGCTAGTTCAAATGCATTTATATTTCATCCCATATTTGAGTCAAACAGGGCAAATTAGTTATATTCTTATCCTAACCGTGAATCTTATCTTTAATTCATCTAAAAAAACAAGAAACCATTCCCTATGTTCTACATTCTAATCTAAGGTTACTCCTTTCAGGCTCACAAAATAAATATAGATATATTCAAAGAGTCGCAAATCAATAGAATAGTGAGTACAAGAACATAAGAACAAAAAAATATGATAATTAACATTAACCAACTTGAATGTACGCTAAGCAATCATGTTCATAGAATCAACCCTAGAAAGAGGCTATTTATCTACTCATAGTCATACAAAGAATATCCATTAATGAATTCATAAATAAAACTACAAAAAAAACTAAAAGTTAAAGGACAAAAAACCCTAACGTAGAGATCTTGATACCTCCTCCTCTCTCCAAGTGTGTATTTATCATGACTCGAGACTATCTCCTAGTCGTAACATGCTGCTTAAGGTCACAATTGACCCCAAGATAACCCATGGCCTGGCATTCATTAGAATAATAAATAAAGTAACAAAATACTAGGTGGAAATAACTTAAATAACTAATAGAAGTAAAAATATAAAACTGAATGTCAATCAAAATCGGAAATAGAACTATTTCAAAACCAATTATACTGAAAATCTAAACATCTGTCTGAAAGCCTCTACTCAAAATGAGTTGTTGGGATAAGCCCCCAACTAAATCCAAATAAACCAAAATTGAAACAAACTGATAAGAAAATAAAGAACTGATAACTAGTCCTCAAACGATAAGGATTCACCAAAAGCTGTTGCTGAATGTGGTGCGGGAACGTGATAACTGCAGTTTGAGTATTGAGCGGTCAAACCTATATTATGAGAAAATATAGCATATGAACATATGCGATTAATACTTTTAATGTACTGAGTATGTGAGATAGGAAACTAACTAACATAAACTGAATAGGAATGTATGAATATGTAAACTGAATGAAAAACCAAGTATAAACAAGTGTTAGATAAAAACTGAATACTGAATAGTTGAATATCAGAATACTTGATCAAGTAAACCTTAACTAAACATAAATGAAAAATGAACTGAGGACTATGGGAGCTAACAATAACCGACATACCCCAACAACAAACTGTAACCCCAATTAGAAGGGTGCAAGTACCTTGCCAAGGGTACCAACACTGGCTGGCGTGGATCCACTAAGCTGATGTCTCAAGGGACTAGGGTGTTATTCCTAACTGGAGGGTGACCCCTTATAACCTACGGTGGTGCAATAATTTTGGAACTTAGGGACTTCTACTAAAGGTCTCAGTCCTAAATTGAAGGGTGAGCCTTCATCCCTACATTCAATTGGTGCTATGTACCACTGTCAACTGAACGACACTAAAAATTGACATATATATATATATGTATTAAATATAGTAAAGTCTGGAAAATATCAACATATGCATAGTCTGAAGTGATAAAAATATGTCAACTAGTTCAGGCATGAAATCCTATGTATCAGGTCTTCATAACCCACCAACTTTGTATAATGCAATTGAACATGATGATAATTTAAAGCTGATCATAGTGGAGAATTTTACAAAATGTTTCCAAACTCAATAATTCATCCATAATAGGGAATTCATGATTTTTGACTATGGAATATGTCACTTCTTTGGTAAGATATGTATTCATGGTATAATTACAAAGTAAATTGAGTAAATTAAAGAAAACTTCATATTTGACCTAGAAGTCAACTTGAGTGGAAATTAAACTTGAGGATTTAGAAGTATTTTGGGACAAAATGGGCAGAAAGGACCCATTGATGAAAACCTACATACCTGAAGTGGAAACCTTGGAGAAAATCCTTAGAATTGAACTTGAGATGGAGAAACCCTAGATTAATTTTTTGGAGATAAGAGAATCACTTCTTTTCCTGTTATGGATTGATTTTACAATTAAATGGTGAATTTGGGAAAGTTTAGGCTTATATACCACTCTTGGGGAAAGACTAAACGATGTGGGTTAGGAGTTATTAGAATGGTTAAAGACTAAACAACCCCTTTTAAAACGTTCAGGGAATTCTAGGATACAATCATAGCGACTCGGGTAACGACTTGTTACTTTTAGTTATGAGTCGTGGTATGAGGTCCTGAGTTCTAAGTCCATTAATTTATGACAATGATTCCCCTCCTAATGACTTGTTAGGTCTGATCACGGGTCATTAGAAGAAGTCATGGTCAGAGACTTGATTTTTGGATTTCTGTCTGTAGTGACGACGGGTCCATCTAATGACTCGTTAGGACTGGTAATGAGCCGTATGCTGGACTCGTTACCACTAGGATAAAATTTGGGATCCTTCACTATTTTGGAAACAAATCTACACAATGACTTGTTATGATTGATAACTGGTCATTGCCAGAGTCTTTGTCACTCGCAGTTGACAGACCCTCATAAATTTTTTCATAACTTTTTGCCACGATATCAGATTAAAATGAGACTAGTGGATTTTGGAAGCTAAATCAATGGCCTATGTTTGATGGATCTAGAGATTTAAAATTTGGGGTATTAAGATATCTTCCCCTTGGGATCATTCATCTTTGAATGAAATTGACTAAGCTTAGGGGCTAGGGAAAACCTAAAATTTTGCACTGAACACTTACGAGCTGAATCATGAATTAATATTTAAGTTCGTGACTGATGCATGAGCTGAACTAAAGTCATGAATGCATGCTATGACATGAAAATAGATGGATGGATGGGATTGAAATGAAAGAATTTATTAATTAGAGAAACTATTACCTTATGCTAGGATTGAGTTTTAAGAGAAAACACGGGGGTACTTGGACCACATATCTACCTTTGATTCCCAAGTAGCTCTCTCAACTGACTGGTTTCTCAACAACACATTTACTAAGGCTACCTCTTTATTCCTCAGCTTCCAAACTTGATGATCAAGGATATCAACTTGGATCTTTTCATAAGAGAGGCTATTTTTCATGCCAATATTTTCTGAAGGGACTATGATGCTGGGGCCTCCAATGTATTTCTTCAGCAAGGAGACATGGAAGTATTGATGCACTAATGCTAACTCTGCAGGTAATTCAAACTCATAGGCTACCTTACCATAATGAATTAAAAACTTGTAAGGTCTAACATAGAGAGGATTGAGCTTATCCTTCTTACTAAATCTATTTACCCCTTTCATAGGTGAAATCTTCAAACAGACAGAATCACCTACATCAAACTCAAGGTCTCTTTTCCTCACATTTGCATAAAATTTCTGATGACTTTGGGCCATCTTCAGCCTTTTCTAATAAGCTAAACTTTCTCCATCGGCTCATGCCTTGAATCTGCTCCTATCAAAGCAGCCTCACCGACCTCAAACCAACCAATAGGAGATATACACTTCTAACATAAAGAGCCTCAAATGGGGCCATCAGAATACTGGAGTGATAGATGTTATTGTAAGCAAACTCAATCAAAGGCATGTGATCATCCCAACTATCCTTGAAATCAATTATACAGGACCTCAATATATCCTCTAAGGTCCAATGGTCCTTTAGGCCCGACCATTTATCTATCGGTGAAAAGATGTACTAAGATGAACTTGGGTACCAATACCCTTCTAAAAAGCCTTCCAAAAATGAGAGGGACACTGGGTTCCTCTATCTGAAATAATGGTCAAAGAAACTCCATGTAGGTTCACCAACTCCCTAAGATAGTGTCTGGCATAGTCATTGGCTAGATTTGAAGTATTAACTGGTAAGAAATTAGCTGACTTAGTTATTCGGTCCACAATAACCCAAATAGAATCATGATGACCACGAGTACGAGGCAACCCTATGATGAAGTCCAAATTCACCACTTCCCACTTCCACATAGGAATATTAAATTCCTAAAGCGTACCATTAGGCCTATGTGATCAACCTTAACCTATTGGAAATTTGCACACTTAGCAATGAATTTTGCGATATCTTTCTTAATGCCATTCCACTAATAGACTTCCCGTAAATCATAGTACATCTAGTGTCTCTTAGGTGAATAGAGTATCAGGAACCATGAGCTTCTGCCAATATTTGCTGCCTTAAGTCATCCATAGCTCAAAAACATAATCTAGCCTGATAACGAAGAACACTAGCTCCCCCTTGGAATAAAAACTCTACCTCCTGATTCCAAACTGCCTCTTTCAACTAAAGAAAAATAGAATCTCTATCTTGATTTTCCTTCACCTCAACAACAAATAAATATTCTAAACCATTTTGAACCCAAAAACTACCTTTGGTTGAATCAACCAAATGAAATTTCATTCTAGCAAGATCATGAACCTCACAAACTAACTCTTTCTTATCATCCTCCATGTGAGCAACACTATTATAATGACTCTTTAGGTTATTTTTTGAATTTCCACTGTTAGAGATTTTCTATAGCTGCCCTAAGTCATTTATGACTTGCTGGAACTGACAGTTTGGTTACCAGGTAGTTCGTTTGGTTTTTAGAGTCATTTCCCTATTTTGAAGTCTCCACTAGTTTCAAATGGCCAAAGAGGAAAAATTCAGTCACACAACCTCAAATACAAATTCTGAATGTTCTAGCAGCTTTGAAATATCAATTTTAGGCTAGGTGGATGATAAAACTCAACTTACGTTTCAATTTAAGTGCAAGACGGTCGTCGTCAATATATTTACCCAACTTTGGAGTCGGGGTCGAATCCACGAGGAACAATGTGAGTGACAATCAAGTTAATTCAAAATAATGGATACTTGTTAAATTCAAACCGATATTACAAAAAGATAAAAATAGGGGGGTGAGAACGGTATTAAGACTAATGTTTTTTTTGGGATTTTCTAGTATCAATTCAGGGCTACGAATAATTAGAGTCTAGGCAATTAGACACGGATCTTGGGATTATGCTTTCCTAGGGGAAACATATGCAGGAGTGTGTGATAATTTGATGCAAATTCTAAGTGTTGGTGATATGGTAGTCTACGTTAGAAATCTTTGAGGCTAGTTTGTCAACAAAACCCCAAGGGTGTCGCTCATTGACCCTTTCGAGTATCTAATGAGTGATTAAATCAAAACCACCTAATACCTCAAATAAACACTCCTATTTCTAGGATAGTGCCTTAAGTATAGTCAGCTTCATAATCACCCTTATGTCTAAGATAGTGAAGATTGGTCAACTATGCTCATAAATTGTCTATTATTGCCTTGGTTCCCACATCCATCTTTCAAAGAAGATATGGGTCCCTACCTTTCTTTCAAGGATGGTTTGAGCTTTCAAGAGCTTGGGATTTTCATCCATCAAACCCATTTGGGTATTTGGGTCTTTCACCTACAAATCCCATTCAATTTACTTAAGCAATAGTAGAATTCAACACCACAAACTAGTAAATGCACAAACAAATCACATCCCACATATATTTACATCCTATTCTAGAATAACCCAAAGAGGAAAAACTAGCTACTCAAGAGATAAATAAGTAAAGACTTTACCCAAAATATCCATTGATTTGATTTGAGATAATCTAAGTGAATGTTACTTCAAACTGTGAGATCCAACAAATCTTCAATGAGAGTTCACTAATCCTTCACTTGGAAGTGACTCCATAATATTCTTCAACCAAAATTTATACAATATTTTCTTCTCCAAGAATAGAGGTTAAAAACCCTAAAGCAATACAAAAAAGTTGGGGAAAATAGAATATGATGGATTAGGGTTTGAGTTTTTCTTTTGTCAAATTTGGGATCAACCAAGTGCATTTCCTTTTCTACCTTTGGGCTACACTCTTTTGCTAGGCCGCGATCGCAGAGGCTATGCTGCGACCGAAATCAGATCTCATGATCATAGCTTGTTGACCTACTTGACTGACCAAAACTGCGGTAACTGAGGCCATTTCTGCTCCAGGTCTTCATCTGCACTTTCTTGCTTCTTTTTAATCATTTTTATCTCTAATCCACATCTTTTTATCTCATCAACCCTGTGCCTGAAAAATATGGATATTAGTGCATTTAATCACAATTATATCTCATTTATTCATTCAAAATAAGGTAATGTGCATGAATGTTGAGTGCAAATGAGTGGTAAAATCACCACTCATCAATACCCCCAACTTAAAGCTTTTTCTTATCCTTAAGAAACACTACCTCTTACCCTGAGACAATAATTATCTATGCCCACACTTCATGCCTTAAAGATCATAATGACTTTAGGCTTAGTCACCACCACAAGTAGTTCATTACACATGGGCCAAGATGTTTTCAGTACACTCCTCAACATAAAATACAATATCTAAGGATGCACAAGACTTCTAAGAGAAACCAAGCAACAACAATTAATACTCTAGAAGTGACTCACTTTTGACCAAAACTAGGCTATACTCCATTTTTCTCATTTCTCGAAAGGTGACAAAATCACCAACCTCAACTCATTCACATGCCTCCTCACAAGAAAGAAAATTCCACACACCAAGCTACCAAGCATATAACTAGGAATTTAAGTGCAAAACTCTCTCCCTCATACAAAAACTCTCTATATTAACAAGTGTCATACCATAGGCTTGGCCCTATTTTCAATCTCCACTATAAAAAAAGTAAATGGTTGGAGATCTCAAAGGACTTTTTAAGCTTTTAATGTATGTTCGGGTTAGGGTAGTATATCATTTGGGAACAACATGGCTAAACCCTTCCTTGAACAACTACATCACACTATTTAATCCGTCTTTTCAACTATGGGCCATTCCTCTTTGATCTTTTCTCTTTTCATATACCTACTTTTTGCTTTCTTTGTTCACCCATTTTCTTTGATTTTTTTTCTTACAATTTTCATGAACTTCTTTCCTTTGTTGGACCCTTTATTTTTCTATTCATTTGCTTTTAATGCTTAGGCACTTAGGCATTTCACAAAAAAAACTTCATGGCTCCAAACTTACTTCCATCAATCTTCACCACCCCCAACTTAGGCTTTTAGCCTCAAGTTGTATTTTTCAATTTCAAGGATGGTATGGTTCAAAAGAAGGATAAAAAGAAGGGTTCACGGCTTATAACGTGTGTGCCAAAGAAAGGTCCAAAGGCTTAAAGTGGGTAACTAGGGATTTCATTCATGCATGGGTAGGCTTTTTAGGATAAAGTGGTTTCCAAAGTCACAAATATGGCGTAATATCATTTCTCCAACCAAATACAATCAAAATTAGCCTTGAAAGATTAACGGGGCAAGTTCTAGATAACACAAGTATACATGAGATGAAGGCAAATAACTTACCACACATGGCATGCAAAATTCACCAAGGAGGATCAATTGTCCCTCCCGTTAGAGAAATTTTTTTTAGTATCTATTTCTATTGACAAGCCAACCATGTATGGAGTCATAAAAAGAGAAAAAAGTTTTGTTGCAAAGTTGTTCATTTCCATGCCCTTGATTTCTGAAATTTTTTGGACGGAGGGGTTTGCTTATTTTGCATTTACACCACACACAATTTTCTAAACATAGCAACAACCGAAGTCTTAGTCTTACATTTTGGCTCAATATGGGCAAACCAACCATATGGCTACTCAGACTTTGCCAAAAGTTTATAATGTGATCCCAAATTTATAATTTACAATGCCACAGGTACTCAGACTTCCCTTGCATTTATGACCTTTGATGCCACGGGTACTCAGAATTCCCCTGCTCTTATGATTCAAAACCCCAAACACGATGTTTTAACCTTAAGAATGTCATTACTCAATCTATCATAGGGAAAACCTCATCATGCATTACCACAATCAAAATAAATCTAAAGTAAAAAAAAAAAAACCCACATGATAATCCATGAAAAAGTGGGCACCATCAGAGTACCCAAATATAACATCCCAAAAACATCAAACAAAACATCATCCAACATAAATATATCCAGGAACATATCAAAAAATACAAATCTGGGGGCACCCGCAACTAAAATAAAAGCAGTGTCCTCATTGCATGTGCAATAAAGCAAGGGTAAAAGGGGTCTTCCTGAATCTACACCAGGAGCTGTCCTCTCCTACTAACTTTTCACCATCACCACCGGTATCATCAGATGACCAATCTATAGGGACCTTTTCATCACTCTCAAACCTAGGTGAAGGAATTCAATCATTGGGTTTGCGCACCTTAAAGATGCCCTTTACCCCTTTCTATAACTTTTTTAAAAAATTATATCTCTTCTTCTCTATCTTCACCATCTTTTTATATGACTCCCTGAGGTCTCTGTGTGACGCAACCAAGATAGAATAAGCTCTGTCTAAGATGGAAACTATGGCTCATTACTTTTTATGCTCCTCCTGGTATATCTCAAAATCTGACTGAGATACATATAAATAGCGAATAGTGGAGGGCTTTCCCAATACCTGAGGTAATCTGGAAAATATCTCCCTAACCACTTGCATCTGACCTGACGAAGTTCTATAAGATTTTGTGTCCTCCTGGGTCAACTTGCCCAAGTCCACCTTTCTTTTATTGCTCTGACCAGGGGCACCCTTACCCTAAAATTTGAGTGGAAAGATGTGGGGGCCTAGGTACACCCAAGTATCTACAATATACTCCTCTACCTCTGCCCTTTTTCAAAGCTCAGTGATAAGGGAAAGAAAGATAAAAAGTGTACCTCCCTGTTCTTGAAGTGTCGCCACTCTGAGAGCACAATCTCTCCCAAGTTTAGAGTAATGTCAGAGAGGATGCAAGCCACCATCCACACTCGTAAATCTATGACAATAGTTATGTGAGTTCATGGAGATACTCTACTGTAGATAATATTCATCCAAATCCTAGCCTCAGCTGTGAAGTCATTCATCAAAATATCTCTTTTAATGGTGGCATAGAGAAATTCTTTTCCCGGACATAATATTTTTGCCATCTAGGTCCTTGGCTTGCATGCTTTTGCTTGGAACTGCCCCATGTCAGCATTCGGGAGCCTGTATATCTCATTAATTTGCTTTGCTCTGAAGTTCACTTGATTACCCCATATCATCATTACTAGGTTTGTGAGAGAAACTATGCTAAGGTTTGTATAGAACTCATGAACCCAATGCTCATTAGCATAGCAGGGGTCTTGGGTAAATCATATCTATCCAGTAGAAATGAGTTGAGCATAGAATGCTAGAAGCTTCTCATCCACTTTATAAAGGCAAATACCCCTTTACGAGACTAATTCTGTACTTGGCAGATCAGTGAGTAGAGGTTTTATCATTCGACGGTCATAAACTTAGAGTTGTCAAAACCTCCCATCCTTGTGGCTTAGTAACTATAAGCATTAAAATCTAGACCATCATTAGAATTATCATACCAAAATCATACTAGATTAATTAGTTAAGCTCATGTGGGAGTGTTGTAGAAGGTTCTGGGATGAGAAATGGGTGTGTAGAAATTTTGGCTATGGTAGACAACCGCTCTTAGGTATGGCGATCGCAGAGCAATGACCGCGATCGCGGTACCTGAGACCATAGTCAACAGTTCTGCACATCACTCAAAACACACAATTTTAACCCTAAATTTATGTTCCCACTAGGTGAATCAACATCATAATCAGAGAACTTAAGCCTAGAATGCGTGAGTATAGCCCCAAACTCGAAGGAATTTACATTGAACTCATTGGGGCATTGAATCAAACACATGGTGTAAACATTAACTTCAACAGTTTTAGGGCCAAATCAGGGCACCCAAGACTTCCCCATTATTGTGTACACCAACTACAACGGCTAATCACCACAATACTAAAAACAAATATAGATTTTGAGTCAAAAATACTATTTTGGGCCTTTCCCTAAACTACAAGTTCTAAGTATAAAATTATGATGAAACCAAGGGAGTTGATAGAACATACCAATTGAGATTATGCAAAGAGATTGAAATGAACACTTGGATGCTCTACACAATGCCAAAAATGGAGAGAATTTAAGAGAATTTGAAGAAAGGTGCATATGAAGAAATGACAGTCAGATGGTTATTTTAGCTGATTTGACCAAGATCGTGGTCCTAGTTCTTCTATCACAGGCATGTGGCCTTTGCGATCACGGAGGCATGGGCTGCGGTCGCGATAACTGAGATAAAAATTGAGGTCTTCTGTACTCCTCTGTTTAGTCCAAACATGCTAATTTCACAGTTCCCTTTTTCAATTTCAATTAAAATTCCTCATAGCACTACCTTTTCATGGATTATGAATGAACAAATGAATAAATAAAATCTACTCTGTCATGCATAAAATGAAAGGATACAAACTAATTTTCATGGCTTTATAGGGTGTCTCCCATCGAGCTCTTAGTTTAATTCCTTAGCATGATGCCTCCTCAACTCCCGTTTGTGCTTCCACTTAGAAGATTTGAATCTCCATCTTAACTTTCATTCATGATGCATTGAGAAACAGAGGGACCCAAGATTTCAATCTTCCAAGATGAAACTTGGAAGATGGGAGAAAATAATGAGGGAGCTTCTATCTCACCATTTTGAAGACTTGAACCTTTACCCAACTTCACATCAGATTTGCAGTTTGGCTCCTTAGGTAAAGGTATACATATCAATAGGTCACTAGTTATACATCGGAAGTTGAATTTCTTGGCCATTGATGGTGGGGCTTCCAATTTCTCCCTTGGATTGTCAAATCCCAAAATATAGGGATTGTACTCCTTCTTCTCACAATCCACCATTTTCTTAGGTAGATGGATTGTCATCACATTCTCTAAGTATAATGTTGAAAAGTGGTTTGAATGAGGTCTAACCCCTTATCCCGAAATTGTCTTCTTCGTAGAACTTTCACTCTGAAATGAACTAGAGTCGTCATAAGAGATGTGTTTTGGTTCTTCTTTTGACTCTAGTACCATTTTGTTTATTTGGACATCTTCCACATCATTTGATTCGGCTGATTGGGAAATCACCGAGGATTCTTCACTACCAAGATCATCATCATATCTTGGTTTCTCTTCTTGATTAACCTCCTCTTGGTAAATGGGCAAGGTAGTGGTATTTTAAAGTTTTGATTCCTTTCCCATTTCCTCTATCATGAAAATTTCTCTTCTGAATGCCTCGTTGGATTGATGTAGTATGTCTTGCACTTCTCCTCCGTTGTAGTCACCTGATCCAAAATAGTTTGAAGCATTGCCTCAAAACTATTGGATCCGGTATGTTGCTCTTCTTTTGTATCATCATAAGACCTATCAAACTCATAACAAGAACTAGTAACTCAGTTAGCATAATAAGGGGAGGGGACATTTAGGCAATCACTCCAATGTCCATCTTGACTACCACATAAAGAACAATCATACTCCTAATAAGATCGAGATGGTGTTTCCATCTCTCTTTGGTGAGCATACGTGCAATCTCTTCCAAAGTGGGGTCCATCATATTATGGACATGGATCGTCAAGAAAGGACTTCCAACTACCAAAATCATATTTGTCAAAAGATGTCATAGAGAAAAGTAAACAAAAACGAAAATCTACCTAACACAAGAAACAAAAGAAAATCACAAACAAATATTTATAAACTTGAATTCAAGCAAGTAAGCTAGAATTTCAAAATAACTTAATACACCAAATTGTTCCTCGACAATGGTGCCATTTTTTGATAATGCTTAACTTACACGTCAATTTAAAATCAAGGCGGTTGTCGTGAATATATTTATCCAACTTTGGAATCGGGGTCAAATCCACGAGGAACAATGTGAGTGGAAATCAAGTTAATTCAAAATAATGGATACTTGTTAAATTTAAACTAATATTATAAAAATATAAAAATGGGAGGGTGGGGTGAGAATGGTATTAACACTAATGTTTATTTTTGAGATTTTCTAGTATCAATTTAGGGCTATGAATAATTAGAGTCTAGGCAATTAACTACAGATCACGGGATTATGCTTTCCTAGGGGCAACATATGCACGAGTGTGTGATAATTTGATGCAAATTCTAAGTGTTGGTGATGTGGTAGTCTAGGTTAGAAATCCTTACGGCTAGTTTGTCAACAAAATCCCAAGGGTATCACTTATTGACCCTTTTGAGTACCTAATGAGTGCTTCAATCAAAATCCACCTAATACCTCAATTAAACACCCCTATTTCTAGGATGGTGCCTTAAGTACAGTCAACTTCACAATCACTCTTATGTCTAAGATAGTGAAGATTAGTCAACTATTCTCATAAATTATCTATTATTGCCTTGGTTCCCACATCCCTCTTTCAAGGATGATGTAGGTCCCTAAAGTTCACCCAAACCCCTCTTTGAAGGAGGGTTTGAGCTTTCAAGAGCTTCAGATTTTCATCCATCAAACCCATTTGGGTATTTGGGTCTTTCACCCACAAATCCCAATCAATTTACCCAAGCAATAGTAGAATCCAACACCACAAACTAGTAAATGCACAAACAAATCACATCCCATACATATTTACACCCTATTCTAGCATAACCCCAAGAGAAAAACTAGCTACTCATAAGATAAATAAGTAAAGACTTTAACCAAAATCTCCATAGATTTAATTTGAGAAAATCTAAGTGAATGCTACTTCAAACTATGAGATCCAACAAATCTTCAATGAGAGTTCACTAATTCTTCACTTGGAAATGACTCCAAAATATTCTTCACTCAAAATTTATATAATATTTTCTTCTCAATGAATGGAGGCTACAAACCCTAGAACAATACCAAGAAGTTGGGAAAATAGCATATGATGAATTAGGGTTTGAGTCTTCCTTTTTCATATTTGGGATCAGCCACGTGCATTTCCTTTTTTCCCTTGGGCTGCACTCTTCCACTAGGTTGCGATTACAGAGGCTATACCGCGACCGCGATCACAGCTTGTTGACCTACTTGACTGACCGCGATCGCCATCCTTAGACTGCGACTATGGTAACTGAGGCTATTTCTGCTCTAGGTCTTCATATGCACTTTCTTGCTTCCTTTTGATCATTTTAAGCTCTAATCCATATCTTTCTATCTCATCAACTCTTCCTGGAAAATATGGATATTAGTTCATTTAATCACAATAATGACTCATTTATTCATTCAAAATAAGGTAATGTGCATGAATATTGAGTAAAAATAAGTGGTAAAATCACCACTCATCAGTGGACTCTTACTTTGGGTATTGAGGCACCCGAGATCAATTTGACCTATTTGTCAGAAAGTTAAGGAATTGGAAATTGGGAGTGTGGTACGCACATTTCATCGAAACAACCTCGGATGGAAATTTTCACTATGCCATTGAGTCCAAAATATTGAATTTGGTATGGTTACATAGTTTGTTTGCGTATACGGGATTCCAAATGAATCACGAGGGCTTGGCGGAGACTTGAAAAATTCCAAGTCTACTGCTGTTTTTATGTGCATCGCCATTGCAAGACAAGGGTCACGATCGCGATACCCCTAGAAGGAATTAAGTACCACGATTGCGGTGTCTTCTTGTGATTGAAATTCACTAGTGCAGTCCTAATATACCGTGATCGCAAAGATCGGGTCGCGATCACGAGACCCGAGTACCTGGGAGAAGTATAAATAGGCCATTTTATCCCAATTTTGCTCATTCTTCACCCAATCTTTTGAGATTAAAAACTTTATTGAAGCAATAAATTAAAATTAAAGCTTGTGGTTGATTTGGGAACCTTTATTAATGCTTATTTCTTGATTCTCCTTCAGATTTGAGGTAAGATTCCTCTAGATTCATGGTTGATTTTTCATTTCTTGACCAAAAATTCCCAAACCTTAGAGGCTTTATTTTAGCCCCAAATTATCTTGGAATTCACCCATTTTAGGTTAATGACTCCTTGAGAATGTAGGAATGTTGGGTTGGCTTCGGAAATGTAATTTTTTATAAATGAGACCCACATGAGATTTTGGGTGATTTTTGGACTCGAATCACAATGGTGAAATATGGATACCATTATTCTCTTATTAATGAGTATAATGTGATTTTGATAGCTTGATACCATTTAAGTTGACTGTGTTAACCTCATACATTACTGGTAACAGTATACGTTAACCTCATACATTACTAAAACCTTATCTATGTTAACCTGATACATTACTGAAACCTTATCTGTGTTATGATCATACATTCACTGTATAATATTATACACATACAACTTCTCATACCTTAAAATAATAACATTACACATTAGATAGTTTACATTATACATTAGCTTACATCATACATTAGAATGAAAAATGACTTAAGTTAACTGTCTTAACCGCATAAATTAAAATGGTAACATTATATATTAAAACTTGGTAGCATAACTTACCTTGACTGGATAACATTATATATCCGGTTAACCTTATATATTTTATGGATACATATTTTACAGAAGTTAACATTAACATGATAACATTATAAGATTGTACAGAAACATATGTCCATGATGCATTAGGTTTTCTTTCTTGTCTTGGAAGTCTGCTGCTTTGTTTTACCTTTTTGAGTTTGTATTTTATTTTTTTCGTTGTAACTTGATTTTTTTCTGATAGTTGTGATAACTTTGCAAATATATATTACTATATCAGGGGATGAAATATCGTATTGATAAAGTTTTGGCTCACCCGTTGTATATTGGTAGCTCATGTAACTAAGAATTTGGAGTAGATATAAAGAACTATTTTGGAAAGGAAATTCTTGCATCATTTAGAAATACAATCTTTGGTGTATTCCTAGACATGTCTCAGTGCAACTGGATAGGCCAAATATCCAAATGCATTCTAATGCTCAAAATCCAGCAGGACAATCATGATGAGATTCATGTTTTTGTACAGAGAACTATCCTAAGATTTACTATGCTTGAGTTTTCTATAACTACCGATCTTAAATTCACCAGTAATGTTGATGAATATATCTATATTTCATCACCCACATCAACTTTGATGTTGAAGTATTTCCCAAATGCTAAAGCTAGAATTTCCAAGAAAACATCGATTCAACATGTGAAGATGGAAAACTTTGATAACTCTCAGGATGCGCTAAACATTGCCATACTATACTTTGTTTATGCATTCTAGTTTTATCAACATAGTGATTCACCGATTAGTTTAGCACACTTCCAGATGGTGGAGGATGGGTGTTACAGACATTTTCCATAGGGAAAGATTTTCTTTCAGAAGTTGATGAACTGATTTCTTCACCGCAAAATAGTTATGCTCTTTGGGTGGTATGCCACACATACTTAATGTTTAGATTTTTAAGTGTTGCTCTAAAGTTGATAAAAAATTATATCCCGTCAGAGAAACATCATTCCAATGATATTCAACTGGCCTATAAAGTGTGTGAGGCCTAAATACGAGTCTTTTATGGTTGGAATATTCAGTAAGGTTAATATATAACGACTTCTTTATGTTTTTTCAATTCATTTTTTTGGTGTTTTAATACTCTTATATTGCTTACACTTTAACAGTTTGTTTACAAGAACTTATAACCTATACATGAAGAAGTCCAGAGGTTGGATTTGTCTTTTAGGAAGGATTTTGAGATCTGTTATCGAGTTCCAACATCTAATGATACCACATCCACTGATCACAAGTTGAAAAGGGTAGTTAAAGTCTTTGGTGATTTTAGCACTAAACCATCGTGAGAAATTCTAATTAAAGCCAGATTATCTTCAAATTTATCATCTAACCAAGTTTCTAAAAGAAAGAAGACGGTGATGTTTGAGAAAACATTCCTGGAGTGAAAGATGATAAGATGTCTACACGAGATTGTTCGGGGTCTTTTTCAAAAAAAAAAAATAGATGCCTCAACAGATAAGGAAACATTTTAATTTGAACATGGTTAACAAGGACAAATATTTGCGACTCTGGAGCATGTGCCAGTCAATACTTTTACTTCATATTCCATAATGCTTCAGGGTACTTCTATGTTGAAATCAGACATGGATGAGATAAAGTCATACATCAAGTCTTATGTAAGTAAAATTTCTTATTTGCAATTTTTGTTTTAATTAGATAATATTGTTACTCATTTTTTGTTTTATGTATGTACTAAGGTTGATAATAATTTTGAAGACCTGCTAACAGTAATATCAAATATACCTGCCAAGGTTGTGAAAGCTTTGAAGCAGAATGAAAATAAAGAATTACCGGTACAAAATTTTATCACATTCATATTTTAACAGTTAGGAAAATATCGATACAATGTTAATGAAATTTTATTTAGGATGAGAAAGAGGCTGATAAGGATGAAGGTGGTGCAGAAGAATAAAAGAAGAGGGCAGTCCAATCATAGAAGAGTTTCAAGTATTTTTTTGATATATGTGTTTGTAAGTATAAGTATATCATTTTACCATAGAAACATATTTTTTATTCGTTCATAAATAGGATGATGTTGGGGGCAAGGGTCTACTGGGAGATATTCTGTAAGACCCCGCAAAGTCCTAGCCCATTTCAGACCTTCATAACATGCCAAAAGAGGTCCCAGACTTGGAAAGTTTCAGCCAAGTGCTGACACTTAGTCTCATTTTTGTCCTCGATATTTCAATGGTATCGTTCACGATCTTTCAGGCCTTAGATTATCAATTTTTAAATTGATTCACAATTAGGGTTATCTATAGGTCATCTCAGGTGAGTTTTGAAATTTTTAAACATCGTTTGAGCCACATTTGGGTGACCAAAATAGCAAGCCAACGTGATCATAACGCATCGCATTGGTTATCGCATCGGTACCATCAATGCAATGCATCGGTGATCGCATCGACCCCATCGATATGGCGTGTCGCCTATCGCATCACTGGGAAAGTTTAGTGTATTAAGTTACGGGTTTGTAGGGGTAATTGGGTCATTTTACCCTTATAATACTCAACCATAACACAAAATTAAACCTCTCAAAGGGAAAAATTCACTCATTATCTCACAAATTCTCTCAAGAACAAAGACCTAGTTTCATCAAGTTCAAGTCCAAGTCCCAAGAATTCACCAAAAATTCTCACAAAATCAAAAATCAAGGTATATTAGGTGTTCATACTTGGGTTTACTTACACCCTTGGAGTTCAAGAATCCTTTTTAAAACTACAAATTTTCAGATTCATAATTTACATGCGCAAATTAGGTTGTATTCAAGTTTGTATTATCGTATGGGTTTTAGTTCAATATTTAATTATAAGTTTCATGAACATAAGATAGCATGTATGTTGATTGATCTAATTCCCATGTTAAAACCCTTGAAATTGCAAAATTAAGTTGTAGTCATGATGCTTAATTATGCTCCCCAAGTGTTTGATAGAACGTCCATATGAATTGAATAGTGTAATCATGACATTATCATGTGTTCTCATTCATGTACAAGTTCATGACCTCTAAGTGTTTGACAAAATATCTCAGTGAATAAATTGTGAACAATTGACTATTGCTATGCTTTAAAGATTTGCTATGTTTTATCAATTATGTTATCGAGTCCTAGGGGTATTTATTACTCAAAATTTAGTTGTTTACTTAGTTGCAGTAGTTATAGAATCATCCCAGTAAAGGTCAAGAACCATAGTACTCAGTCAGATAACAGAACTCAGTGAACTCAGTCCAGTTCAGTCAGTCAACACGATCAGTGTCAATTTAGTCAAGCCTAGTATAGTCTAGTGATCAGTTTAGTGTTTATTTAGTTGGGAGTAGAATTTAGCACCGAGCGAACCTAGGGATGGTGGCATTCCTACCAGTAGAGGGTTTGACCCTCAGTAGCAGTCCCTGCGTTATAGAACTACATAGCCAACGTAGGGTAAGTCATCCTCCTTCCAAACTAGGGTTGACACAATCATATATATATTTCATGAGTCTTCCTGCTAGATTAGGGTTGACCCAACATTGTTAGTATCTCATGGAAAGGTGCCAACACTCTTCTAATCAGGGTCACAGGTTGGACCCCAAATCACACTACATTGGGGTATTTTAGTTAGATGAACACTCCCACAGTTAGAATTTCAGTTTCAGTATTCAGTAAAGAACTCAGTCAAGTTCTACAGAACCATGGCTATTAGTTATCAGTTACTCAACCATTAGAATTCAATACTCAGTTTCAGTATAATCTCAGATACATGATGTATACCTATATGCGCAGTATAGTATATTCAGTATGCTCAATAGTTACAGTTTTTTATGTACTCTCATCCAGTTACTTCATGATGTTTATTTAGTTAGTTATCATCTCATGAATATGAACCCATGTATATCATCCTTACCTAACTTAGCATACCAATACATTCAAAGTACTGATGCATACTCTTTCTTTGCGCTATAATGTTTCATATCATAGGTTTGGATGCTCAGGTTCCTGACCGTACTTAGAAGCTCATGCTATCAACAACAGTTATAGTGGTGCGTCCTCATATTTCAAGGATAGAGTTTACCTATTTTAGTATTTTAGCAGTTCATTAGTTATTTAAGTCGGAGTTAGTTGGGGGTTTGTCCCATCAACTCCATATTCAGGCAGTTAGAGGTTTTTAGACTAGCATAGTCAGTTATTCAATTTTTAGACGTTATTATCAGTTATTATTTAATTTTTTTGAGAACCTTATGGTATTTTCAGATTTTTTTCACATATATATTTATTATTATATTCAGTGCTCATAGCAGGTACCAGTTATGGGTTAGCTTATAGCTCTCCAGGGTCATAAGCACCGTGTGATGCCTAGGGTGTAGCTGCGGGGCGTTACATAATACAATAGGTGAACCTATTCAAATTCCACCACTTGTCATGGATTTCCAAGGATGTGTCAACAAAAATCCTAAATCTACAACAACAAGTGAAGTTCAAAGCGAACACAAGATTTATATTCCAATACATATAGTAATTCATCTAATACATTGCCTGTTAATGTATTATACATTCATTAACATGTGCATTTTTAACAATGATGCTGCTAAGCAATTCCTCTACCATTACATAACACAATAAGATTCAACTATGTAGGATGATTTCAGTGGCACAATAACAGATTCAGTTCAAGACGCTATTGATGCACTTATTTTTGGAATGTCCACACCAACAGCTTCAAAATCCACTGAATGTTGGTACTCCAAGTACATGACGAAGATCCAATGGATGCTTTCTAATAGTCAGCATCCTCCCGCTTTCCCATATGCATAAGTTTGTGATCGTGATGCCATGAAAGCACTAGATAAAAGGTTGTAAAAGTAGCCTAGGATTTTCTGGTCACTGTACCTAAAAAAATTTGGATCAAGTTCAAAAGGCGATGGCAGTTCTAATGATGAAGAGAATCAGAAGTATGCCTTCAATGGTTTTACTATTTCTGAAGAGTTTCCTAGTGAAATAATGTTGATATATTCTAAATTAATTGGGGAAGAATTATTGAAATATCATGCTGGCAAGTAAGAAATTTCAATTTTTTTTAATAGTTGGTACATTTATATTATATTATGCAACACTTATAAAATGTTAATGTTACAGGAAACAGAACGACAATCACTACCTAAAAAATTATTTTGGTCTAGATATTTCATAGTTGAATTTCGTTGTTGCTCATCCACAATCAAAAAATTGGTTCTACATGATATTGCAAACCATCACATGCTGGAACGACGAGGTACGTTAAACTAACTTTTTTACACAACCAAGTTTGTATTAATATTGTTCAATAAACTAATTACCTTATACATACTGTAGTTCAAGTATAATACCCATATTTCCAGTCTCAATATAATACATGAAGTTAAGTGAAAAATCTCATACATAAATTGTAATGTATTATACCATCTCATACGTTAGTGTAACTTGGTTTTAGTTACACTAAAATAGGTGTTTATATATGGCTCACCTGTTGTACATTTGTTAGTTTCCAATTTATGTGTCATAGTTATATATAGTCATTGCATGTACCTTTGAAAATGCACATCTTATTAGTCTTCCATAGGTTATGTTTTCTGTTATAAGCAAAGAACAAAGATTGTGCCGAAAAGTACATACAAACTCAATTGAGTTACATTACTATAGGGAGCAAAAGGACTTAAAATCTGCACCTTTTACTTTAATCCACAGGGCCACTCTAGTTTCTAAAATAAGTGTTAGATTCACCAAGTTTGTGTTAACATTGTTCAATAAACTCATTACCTAATACATATTACAGTTTAAGTATAATACCCATATTTCCTGTATCAATACAATACATGAAGTTAAGTGAAAAATCTCATACATAAATTGTAATGTATATACTTTAGTGTAACTTGGTTTAGTTACTGCTAAAGTCTAATATACCTTATTTGTGTCATGTATAATTCTATCTTATACATTATTATTACTTAGTGTTTTAATCTAAAACATAATGTATTATGTACAATAACATCATATACAAAATGATCAAAGTGTTTTTGTGCACTTTTATTTATTTGGGATTCTCTTTTAGTGAACTCATAGATTAAAATTCATCTATCCTCATCCTAATGTATAATAGTAACTTATACATACATCTGTTATGTATTGGATTATTTTATGGGTTATTTTTTTATGTCTGTTTTTATCCTCATAGATCTTGAAACGAATATATTAACACTAGTGTATAATACCATCTGATACATTATGCTTACTTAGTGTTTAAATCTCATACAAAATATGTTAATTAAAATTCCTCCTTACACCAACTACTACTTAGTGTTAATGTGCACAGTTATGTATTATGATCCTGTTTCATGCAGGTGTTAGATTGAAATTAAATTATTAACATTCACATGTATAATAGTAATTTATACATAGAGAATTTATGTATTGGTCTTAAGTTAACCATTGGAGTAAAAATCAACTATTATTAGTCAAACGTATAATATTAATTTATACATAGAAATGTTAAATTCCAGGTTTATTACTCTGTAATGTGTTAGAACTATCCTGTGTTATGTTGTGTTGCTTTTTTGATTCCTTTTTTCATCATAATTCATGATATTATTTGTTTCTTCTATTTTTATTTGTAGCATTTAGATGAGATCTACTACCATTTGCGAAAGAAGTCGAAGTAGAAAATAGGTCAAAAATATAGATATACAATAACAAGTTTCTTCATCAAATCATCTATTGAGAAGACATATCACAGGTATTATCTGGATGCTTCACATATTCAGATTTCTATGCAGGAAGACTACGCAGAATCATATGTTATAGCTAGAAATGAGGAATCAATAACCAACACAATTAATGGACTTTGTATTCCTGTGGGATTGACTTGGCATATGGTTGATGAGGTGTACGTTCACGTTAATTTCAGCAAAGAATGTCATTGGGTGTTGGACGTTATTGTGCTGAAGGAAAGAGACATATGAGGTTATGACTCCTTATTAGGAATTAGAAATAGGAAAACATCCATTGAAATACACAAGTTTGAAGTGATGTTGCCTATTTACTTGTATGATATTGGGTTCTTTAAAAGGACAGAACGTACTGACTGGGCAAACTTGGATGCATACAAAGATAAATTGGGTCAGTGCACTCAGATTCTCAACCAACACTAATTTGATGCTCAATATGTTCAGACTATAGCCCAACAAACATGTGCAAGTCTGTAAGTGCATCTGTTTTTATTTTTTTTTATGTATAAACATTTAAGATTGTTTTACTGCTGGTTAAATAATAATTCTTTTTTTCATTTCACAGACTGTGATAATTTTGTAGCTGGATATACAGAAATCTAAAGTGAAGGGTTGGCAGTGCCTTCAAGTGGGTTTGATGCACAAACTCAAAGACTACGCTATGCAACATTACTTTGGAATTATGGAGTCATCAAGGCAACTAAAGCATACAGAAGTGACAATGATGATCCTCTGTGATCAAGGACAAGTTATGTTCAACCAGTTGATGAAACAACAATAGTTAGTTTAGTATAGCTCAGGTTTTTAACCTTCTACATGATCACATTTACGGTCTTTGTTTTAGTAATGGATGTTAAAGACTTATAGCACTTGTTAGTTTTTTAATGTTGGTTTGGATTATTTTTTTATTTTTTTTTTGGATTTGGGATGTCTGAAGGATGCTTATATATCTTCTTCTACAATACGTTGGTTGCTTAAATTTGTCGTTATTAATAATTAGAAAGACTTTACTGACCTTATACATTAGCAAGGGACACATATATAAGTGACTGTATGTATAATATATAATTAATACAAATGTACCCAAGTTATTTTATCAATGTCCTAAAAAGCTGTAACTTTATACAAAATAATGTTTTGTATTAAGATATTGTAACATTGAAATGTTTGATCAATACATACATTACACTACATGTACACTACATTAGCTTAAATCCTTATATATGATACTTAAATCACATACTATTATTCAACTATTATATTTATGCATTATACATGAATATGTTATGTACTAACATAGTTTACATCTAATACCTTTGATGTGCTATAGAAATATAGCACTTTCGACACTTAAAATGAGGAAAAGATATAAGTTTCTGAGATTATTTTGTTAGATATGATGCCTTTTAGGTCTGTTTTGCAGGAAATCATGTTTTGGATGATAAGTTCATGAAAAAGGTGTTTTAGGCCCTTTTTTGAGTAATTATGAATATTTGGGATGTATTCTATCTTGTTCATGACCAAAACATGTTCGAGAATCGAAGAAGAGCTGAAAAGATGACTCACGACACTTACCAAGTCAATGTGAGACCGCATGTAGTACCTACGGACCACATGTAGGCAAAACAAACACCAGAAGTTCAGAATCCTGAGAGCTGAACTTGCAGGATTTTTGCTCTCGGTACCTGCGGTTCGTACCTGCGCCCAGTGTCAGGATCACAGTAACTACCTGCACCTGGTGCCAGACCGTGGGTATGGACCACATGTGGCCACTGACTCTGTTTTCTCGCATTTTATTTAGGCTTCGGTTTTAGGGTTTCCTCATGTACTATAAATACCCTTTATGCATTTTTAGTAGGAGTTACGTACTTTTGATATTCATAAACATATTTTGATTACAAGATTTGATTTTGATCTTGGCATTTATGTGTATTGACTTCAGTTGATTAATTGAGTAGCGGTCGTGGGTTTTTACAATTCTTATAATTGTGATTTCATCTATGCTTTCAACTATGAATGATATTGATTTCGTCACGAGTATGAGCGACTAAAACCCATTGCTAGGGTATTGAAAACCCCGGCGAAATAACAAAGTAGGGGAAGTATGATTGTTGAATTAAACTGATACCTATGGCATACATTGTATTATATTTACTATCATAGATTTCTTAGCGGTGGTCAACGTTAAGATCCTGCCTAGATTATTGCTACTTACTGCAAAAGAGGTGTAGTGACTAGGAAAAGACAATGATAAAAAAAATTTAGAGTTTAGCTGTCAATCCAGCCTACTAGGTATTATCTAGGTAAGATGGTTAGATTTCAACTAATAACTAGAGATACAAAAGGTAATATTAAACTGGGATCAAGATAAGAGTTAGTAAGATGACATCCTGAGACTCTAAAGGAAAAATGGTGAAATCTGTGTACTCATCCAAAAGACTTTAGATGGTACATAACTTATTGATTCTGCATGCAAGGTATCGGGTTGGTTCAATAAAGAACGATAATCCTATGGAGTTGAGAAGCCAGGGGGAACACAATCCTAGTGTTCACCAATATTGATCACAACAACAGTTGATATTTGCTCTTTGTTCGACAGCTTCATTAAAATCCCTCCATTTACTTTCCCAGTTCTTGCTTGTTGATTGAAACATCTGATATCCACAAGTCCACGTATTTCCTTGGGATTCCACACCAAACTTCATTGTGTTACTATATTTTTACAGTGATCGTATCATTATCTAATAGGAGGTGTTTTTTGGACGTCATCAAAATTTTGGCATCGTTGTCAGGGAATACAGTGTTGATTTATGAACTAAGGTCGTTGCAATCTTTGTATTTTTCTTTTTATTCTTAGTTGGGAATACACCGGTGTATGCCTAGCATATAAAGTAGAGAAAATCCCTTACTCCCGTTAAATCTAAATCCATAGAGGATCCTACAAACACCTGGTAAGATATTTGAGTAGAATGGAGATGAACATCTTGAAGGGGTTCGTGATGTTGTACCTACTCCTCATCTTAAAGGAGTTCAGAACATTATTGATTGACATATTGGTGAGATTTTATCTCAAGATAAAAATAAGAGGAGAGTAATAGAAGAATCTTAACGCATAGCTCAAAAGGCAAATTAGCTGAGCAGAGACAAGTAGCAGACCATCGAGCAATACTTAATGGAAACCATAATAGAAACAGAGGAGGCCAACCTTAAGTGCTCCCAGAATATCAGTATGTTCATCCGTATGAAGATGACGAATATGATCTAGGATACATTGAGTCGACAGAGACTGGAGCTACCATTTCTCCTATTTTTCCCCTGATGTTAAGTTTAACATCTTTGGTGCTATAATCCAGCTCTTATACTTGAATGGCATATTTGCAGGGTTGCCTACAGATGACTTAAACATGCATCTGGAAATTTTTACTAGGATCTGCACTTCATATACCATACTTGGGGTAGATCAGAAGGCATTGAGACTGTGCTTGTTTCCCTTTTCGCTTACTGGTGAGGCATGTTTATGGCTAGGGGAACTTCCAAGAAGATATACCACTACATGGAGTGATCTACGTAGACAATTCTTGAATATATTCTTTCCTCCATCCAGAGTATTGTAGCTCAAAAATGAGATTTATAAATTCAGTCAGCTACAATCAGAATCTACATATGAGGCATGGTTCAGGTTTAAGAAGAAGCTCAGCATGGTGCCCAACCATTGAATTTCAGGGACTAGCTTGTTGGAAATATTCTACAGAGCCCTGACTATCAGTTCCAGAGCAATGGGAGACACTATCTCTAGAGGAGCCTTCATGAGATTACGATGGGAGATGGCTTCGAGTATTATGGATCAAATCTCATTAACTAATCGAGGGTGAAAAATTTGGGAGGTTGATAGAGGTTCCGATATTGATGATATTGGAGCTTCTGGTGATCAGAGAGTAGGTGAGGATGTTGTAGATAAGGAGATTTCACTGTTGAGGAAAGACATTGGTGAGTTGGACAAATAATTTGCAAAATTCTGTAAAGGTTAATGCAGTAGGGGTACATGGTGCATATTCTAAAGTGAATGAGTCTAAGTTAGAGGAGTAGGCATAGTATGTGGATCATAAATTGGTGGGTTTCTAAGACCAAGGACAAGGGAATAAAGGTCGAAACTATGATGATAGAGATAAATGCATTCTACCTAGAAGACGAGATGCGGAATTGAGAATAGAAGAGATGTTGGCTAAGCTGATGAAGGGTCAATAGATTAAAGAAGCTATACTGAAAGAACTCAAGGTCAATGTTTTAGGATTTCCCCAAAAGTGTGAGTCACATGCAACTGTTATCAAGAAGTTGAAGTAGAAGTATGGGAAAATCTCTGTTACTTTATCAGCATGGGCAAATCTCTACCAGGAAGTTCTTGAGGGCCAATAAGACCTTACGGATAATTATTGTAGCAGATATGGTAGGAGCGCAGGTGAAAGCTTTGATATCAGTGTTATGAAATTTCAAGAGAGCTATTGGGTGGACCATTGCAGATATTATATGGATTCCACTTGGCATTTGCACACACAAGATGCAGCTTGAGCTGGAAAAAATTCTAAGTATTGAGCATCAGAGACGACTGAATCCTCCTAGCAGGAGGTAGTGATAAATGAGATAATCAAGTGGTTAGATGCTTGGGTGGGTTTTCCCACTGTAGAAAGAAAGTGGGTCAACCCAGTTCTATGAGTACTAAAGAAAGGAGGATTTACAGTGGTTCTAAATGAGAAGAATGAATTAGCACGAATGAGGCCAGTGACTGGGTGAAGAGTATGCATGGACTACATAAAGATGAACAAATAAACACAAAAAGACCACTTATTTATGCCGTTCATACATTGGATGTTGGATAGATTAGCAGGCAGGGGTGACACTATTTTCTTAAAGGGTATTCGTATTATAATCAAATCATGATTTCCCCGAAGACCAAGAAAAGACTATTTTTACTTGCCCCTATGGGACCTTTGCATTTAAGCGAATGCCATTCGGGTTGTGTAATGCACCGACCACTTTTTAGAGATGTATGATGTCCATATTCTCTGACATGGTGGAAGACACTATAGAAGTATTCATGGATGACTTTTCAGTGGTTGGGGACTCGTTCGATGATTGCTTAGCCCATTTGGCCAGTGCACTGCAGATATGTAAAGAGTGCAACTTGGTACTAAATTGGAAAAAATGCCACTTTATGGTGAAAGAAGGCATCGTGCTAGGAAAAAAAATCTCCATACATGGTATTGAGGTTGACAAAATGAAGACTGAGATGATTGACAATCTACCGCCGCCAGTGTTAGTTAAAGGCATACAGAGTTTTTTCGGGTCATGCAGGCTTTTATAGAAGGTTCATCAAGGAATTCTCTAAAATTACAAGTCCTCTATGCATGCTTTTGGCGAAGGAGGTGAAATTTTTGTTCGATGATGATTGTCTCAAGGCTTTCAAATGCCTAAAGGAGCAGTTGATTTCAGCATCCATCATTGTGTCTCCTGATTGTTCTACACCTTTTGAAGTAATGTGTGATGCGAGTGGAGTGGCCTTGGGAGCTGTTCTAGGACAAAGAAGAGAAAAGATACTGCATCATATCTACTATGCCAGCAAAGCTTTAAACTCCGCACAGAAAAATTACTCAGTTACAGAGCAGGAGCTACTTGTGGTGGTTTTTTATTTTGAGAAATTTTGGTCTGATTTGATTAGGACTAAGGTTATAGTACACACTGACCATGCAGTCTTGAGGTACTTGATGTCGAAGAAAGTTGTCAAACCCAGACTGATTCATTGGGTTCTCTTGCTGAAAGAATTTGATTTTGAAGTCAAAGACCAAAAAGGAAAGGAAAATCAAGTTGCATACCACTTATCCAGACTTGAGGAGGAGACTATACAGAAATTAGGGGATAATCTTGATATAGATGATGCTTTTCCTAATGAGTGAGTATTGGCAGCATCTCATGATTTGATTCCCGGGTTTGCTGATTTTGCCAACTTTTTGGTAAGCGATATCATCTTAGATGATCTATCCTTCCAGCAGCAACAGAGATTTATACATAAAATAAGGAAGTTCTTCTGGGATGAGCCATATTTGTTTAGAGTCTGTGCTGATAGTGTGATTCGGAGATGCATTCCAGAGGTGGAGATGATGAGCATTCTGGAAGTTTGTCATTCTTCACCAGTTAGGGGTTACCACAATGGCATATGGAAAACCCACAAAATTCTACAGAAAAGACTTGACCCCGGGCCTTGTTGTAATGGGCATCCCAAGTCTAACCAGGACCGAGGACTTCCCCTATTACCCAACCCAGGTGCCTTTATCCAGCCTTACATGGGTTGAATTTCAAACATATAACAAGATAGCATTATTGTTCTAATTAAGACTCTGGGATAGGGTCACAACTGTGATCGACCCAACCGAGTCCAACCGTATCTCACTAACAGACAAAGCATACCAAACCAAACCATAGGCCATAACCAAAGGGAATACCAAAAAAATATGAAAATCAATCCAAAAATGTAATATGATGGAATGGTGAGAAATCATGTCCGATGATGCCAACCTCAATATTAATAATAATGCTAAGGCTAAAACCTCTACCGATCCCACCCATACCAACCCTCAGAAATACCACAAAGCCTCTATCCAAAAAAGTAAACAAATCTGGTTGGAACATGCCCCCAACCATGGCCAAAACCAATATCCAAAATAAAATAAAAGTGTCTAAAGAAAATCCACAACATGAATTTATGACTTCCAAAAGGATGGAAACTCACCACTTCAGTCCAAATGATGATACCGAATCTGCGTGCTAAACAAGAGGAGTAGAATGACCGATTCCTGCATAATATGGGTATACAACCACCAATAGATGGAGTTAGAAAATGACCACTAGCATGAAACTTGGGATAAGGATAAAATAATGCCGGTTTTAAAACCAAGTAAAACTATCCATAATGCATACATCCATACATTTATAAGTGATAGGAAAAGGTACTGGGTATAACATACACTTAAAACTTTTACCTGGGTTATGTAGCTTTGTGTCCTAACCACCCACGGGCCATATGGGTTCAGCTCCCCCTACTGAAAGGGTCTCAATTCTTGTAGTTGCACGATCGAGCAATATATCATATGATGACTAGTCTATTCCTTTAATATAAAATGTGACACTCGCACGTGGTCATTGATGACCCCTCATATTGGCAAATATGAGTTTCAGGTTTTGGCCCCCCAGGACCGCCACCTTCCACGGCTTAGATACACATCCCACCATTAATGTCCAATTAAAACCATGTCAAAACAATTCATTTACCATTTATTAACCGAGGCCAATATTGGCGGTATCATCATACCACCCCTTACTTGCAAGTAATATCCATAGCCAAACTATTTAGGTTAAGGGGACCTTAGGTGCCCTTCTAATTACCATATTAAATCCACTTAGGAGACTTCCATGTTCTCCACAAGAATAACTATCTATCCTTTAGCCTTTCCAAACCATTTAAACCATGCATAAATCCTTTGTGTAGTTTAAAACATGCAAGAGTTCCTTTTAAAAGAAGTCAATGCAATGAACATATCTTGATAAGCATTTTATCAAACACCTTGGGGGAATAATATAACCAAAACCAATTCCACAAACCATTAAACCATTACCATGTAATCCAATAGTCCAAACCACCATTAATGCATATAAAAGCATAATTAAAACCACAGGAAACCATAACCAAGCATTCAATATAAAAACCCCCAATAATAGTTGAAAAACCATAATCATGAAATAGTAAAACCATGAAATCAATCACATAAACCATGCCTTTAGTTAAAATTATAATGGGAGAAGAGAATCATGCCTTATACCAAAGAATTGATGGAAAGAAATCACCAAAGCAAGCCCCAAGGCAACCACAAGATGAAACCCTAGCCTTCTTTCCCAAAAGCTCTTGAGAGAATTATTAGATGTTTTGGAATAGTTTCTATTTGTTAATGAATAGAATAATAGGGTAAATAACCTCCTAAGTGTATTAGACGTCGTGGGTCCTATTTAGGGTAAGTAGGAAAATATCCAGAATACCCTCACTTAAATTTCTTAAAAACCTATCACAGGGATACGATTGACCCATATGAGTCATACCCTCCTATAAGATTGGTATCCACCACTCATATCCAAGCCTCAAAACTTGGATCAAACACTATCCATTATATGACTCATCCAACCAAGTCGTAACCACAGTATACGATTCATACCCATTACCCATATCCCTGGTAGAATGAAATACCCAGAGGATCAAACACTGCTCACCATATGAGTCCCTAATACGACTCATACCAATCCCTTATGACTCATACCTATAATTCGTACCCATTATAGTGACCAAAACCATCCCACAAACTAAAAATGGTCCTTATATGATAGGACTATACAACTCGTACCCCATTCTACGGCTCGTACCCATGAATCGTATTGGATCTGGAGAATGGATTTCCAGGAAATTTTCTAAGGGTCAAAACCCAGGATGTTTCAGTCTCCCCCACTAAGAACATTCGTCTTCGAATGACGGACAAGGTAGGGTAACCACACACAGAGTCATTTGCATTATTAAACATCCCTTAAACAAAGTATGAAAACAAAGAGGTAGAGATGTTAATCTTTCCTTTGACAAACTCAAAAAATAAAGATGTGTTCAAAAACACATACCTTCCGCATGAATCCCAGGAGCAGAAAAAAAATGTGGATACTTGGACTTCATGTCCTCGTCTGTTTCTCAATTAGCTTCTTCCATCTTATTGTTACTCTATAGAACCTTAACCGAAGCCACATCCTTGGTCCGCAACCAATGATCTTTCCTATCTAATATCTCTACTGGGACCTCTTCATAAGACAGAGAATAAAAATACCTAATCCTTCCAATGGAACAATAAAAAAAGGATCACCAAGACACTTCCTCGACATAGAAACATAAAAGACCGGATGAACCAAACTTAAGCTAGATGACAACTCCAACTCATAAGCAACATTGTCAACTCTCCACAAAATTATATAAGGACCAATAAACCGAGGACTGAGTTTTACCTTTTTGCCAAACCGCACCACTCCCTTCATTGGAGATACCTTGAAGAACACCCTATCCCGACCTCAAACTCCAAGTCTCTATGACTAACATACGTATAGGGATTTTGGCTACTTCGGGAAGCTTTAAGCCTATCCTGAATCACCTTCACCTTCTCCAAAGATTGATAGACCAAATTCGGACCAAACATGTCATATTCACTAAGCTCAAACCACCCAATAGATGATTTACACTTCCTACCATACAACGCCTCAAAAGGAGCCATACCAATACTCAAATAATAGTTATTATTATAAGCAAATTCCACCAAAGGTAGATGCTCAACCCAATTGCCACCATAGTCAATCACACAGTCCTGAAGCATATCTTTCAATGTCTAAATAGTTCTCTCCCCTTGCCCATCCTACTGTGGATGAAAAGCAGTACTCAAACTAACCTTAGTCCCTAACCTTTTCTGGAAAGACCACAAAAAATGGGATGTAAACTACGTACCATTATCAAAAATAAATGAAACAACCCCATGAAGCTTAAGAATATCCTGAAGATACATCCGCATAAAATCCTCTGCCGAAAAGGTAGTCTGCACTGGAAAAAAATGCGCAGACTTGGTCATCCTATCCACGATGACCAAAATCGAATCATACTAATTTTGAGACCGAGGAAGACCGGTAACAAAGTCCATATTGATCAATTTCCACTTCCATTCGAGCAAATCAATTTCTTGATACAACCCTCCTGGCCTCATGTGCTCAACCTTAACCTGTTGACACACCATGCACATGGCAACATAATCAGCCACACCCTTATTCACGCCATTACACCAGTGGATCAACTTGAGATCACGATACATCTTAGTCGAGCTGGGATGAACAATATAGTGTGATTCATATGCCTCTTCCAAAACCCTTTGCCGTAACCCATCGACATCAGGAACACATAACCTCCCTTGGTATCGTAAAGTACCACAACCACTACCTTTTACCCACCAATGTCACTCTTGATTTTCATCAAGATAGGATCTAAAACTTGCTTCTCCTTAATCTTCGCACCAAGAGATGATCGAACCACTTCTTGCACCATCACCCCACCATTCTTAGAGTTCATGAGATGAACTCCAATACTAGCCAAGTGGTGAATATCCTTTACCAATTCCCACCTACCTTTCTCTACGTGATCCAAACTCTCCATGGATAAACTGCTAAGAGCATCAACAACAATATTAGCCTTACTTGGGTGGTAGTGAAGACTCATATCACAATCCTTGTGAACCTCAAGCCACCTCTTTTACTTGAGATTAAGCTCTTTCTGAGTGAGCATATACTGAAAACTTTTATGATCAGAAATGATATCTACATGAACACCATACAAATAATGCTGCCATATTTTCAAAGCAAACACAACTGCTAACAACTCCAAATAATGAGTAGGATAATTCCTCTCGTGTACCTTTAACTGCTTGGATGCATAGGCAATCACCTTCCCATGCTGCATCAAAATATAACCAAGCACTACTTGAGATATATCATAATAAACCACAAACCAATCATTACCTTTTGACAAGGTTAGGATTGGAGTCGAAGTCAACTTATCCTTCAACTTCTAAAAAATTCCTTCATAAGCATCCGACCAAGAAAACTTAACCTTCTTCTGAGTCAACTTAGTCAAAGGAGAAACTACAATACCCGGCCAAACCCAAGAAGCTCCGAATATTAGATGGATTCGTGGGCCTAGGCCACCTCTTCACCATAACAACCTTCTTCAGATACACCATGTTCTCTTCACTAAAAATAACATGACCGAAGAAAGTCACAACATTCAACCAAAACTCACACTTAGAGAACTTAGCAAATAACTATTATTTCTTTAAGGTCTGCAACACCACATGGAGGTGATTAGCATAATCCACCTTACTATTTGAATTAACCAGAATATCATCAATAAACATAATGATAAAGAGATCCAAATACTTCCTGAGCACCCTGTTCATCAAGTCCATAAATGCCGCCGGAGCATTAGTCAACCCAAAAGACATCACCAAGAACTCAAAATTCCCATACCAAGTATGAAAAGATATCTTAGGGATATCTACCTCCCTAAACAAAAGTTGATGGTACCCAGATCGAAGATCTATTTTAGAGAAAAACTTGGTACCCTGTAACTGGTCAAATAAATTATCTATCCAGGGAAGAGGATACTTGTTCTTGACAGTGACCTTGTTCAACTGCCTATAGTCATTGTACATCCGAAGGAAACCATCCTTCTTGCGCACGAATAACACTGGTGCACCCCAAGGAGAAATACTAGGATGAATAAACCCCTTATCCAGAAGATCATTGAGCTGCTTCTTGAGTTCCCTTAACTTAGCTGGAGCCATTCTATACATAAGAATAAAAATTAGATGAGTGTCCAAAATCAAATCAATACCAAACTCTATTTCCCTATCCGGAGAAACACTAGGAAGATCATCCAAAAAGACCTCTGGAAACTCATTAACCAAAGGGACCAAAGACAAAGAAGGACCTTCTAAGTTAGAAGCTTTAACTCGGACCAAGTGATAAAGAAAAGCCATAGAGATTAACCTCTGAGCTCTAAGATAAGAAATAAAGCTCCCCTAGGAGCTAAGGAACTACCTTCTTATTCTATAATCGGTTCAACAGGGAACTTAAAGATAACCCTGCGGGTCTGACAATCCACAGACGCATAATAAGAATGCAACCAATCCATACCTAAGATTACATCAAAATCTACCATATCTAACTCAAACAGATCCACCAAGGTTTTCTCATCACCAAAAACTACCACACCCCTTATAGACTCTCTTAGCAATAACTGTATCACCTGCTGGGTAGAAATAGAAAAAGGATCCGAGATAACTTTCGGATTAAAACCAAAAGACACGGCCATATATAGAATTACATAAGAAAAAGTGGACCTCGGATCAAGCAAATAATATACGTCATGAGAGAAAAGCTATGACATACTAGTAACGACATCAGATGATGCCTTGGATTCCTGTCGGGATGCCAAAACATACAACCTATTCTAACCAACACTAGAATTAGGAGAAGTAACAAAAGCAGATGCCATATCACCAGGTGTAGGAGCAGAAAATGAAGCCACATGAATCTTATCCTCCCCCATAGAAACTTAATTGACTGGACAATCCCTGAGCTGATGGACTACTTGGCCACACTTGAAGCACTTATACCTTCCTTCCTTGCAATAACCCCAATGAGGACGACCACAGAATCGACAAGGAGGATATGAAGAAACTAAATAACCTCCGCTTTCCTGAGATTGGGCAACCTGTGCCCAAGAATTATCACCACTTTGATGACGCCTATCCCCCAACTGATAAGGACCACTATCAGAAAAGGAGCCTAAAATACCCCATTTATTTTTCTTCCACTTGCCACCATCTCTACCTCTATGAGACTGCGTACCTCCCTGATTAAAAAATGTTCTCTGCTTTCCCTATCTATCCCCAAACTCTGCCTCATTCTCAACCTGATGTATACGAATAGTCAACCTCAAGATGTCCATATCATTAATCAGCAAGGCAGTCTTGCTCTCCAGAATTAAATCTCTATTCAGTTCTGAAGAAAACTTCCTCATTATTGACCTTATATTAGCCACCAAATTAGGAGCATACCTTGATCGCTGATGGAACTTCAAAGCATATTCCTTTACAAAAATCCTTCCATGCCTGCGGTTCACAAACTCCTCCATCTTTGTTTTCCTCAACTCATGAGGAAATAAATAATCCATAAAGGCATTAGAAAAATCCTCCCATAGCCCTTCCTCTTCCATATCACCTCTATCCCTATCCCACTCCTCATACCATTGATAAGCAACATTTTTGAGTTGATAAGCTACATAGTTAACCCCCTCTATATTAGTAGCCTGCAGTACCCAGAAGATTTTTTCCATCTTATACAAGAAGCTCTGTGGATCCTTCTCCACCTTCACCCCAGTTAAAGTTAGAGGACCCATCTTTATAAATTGAACAACCCTTATGGCCTCAGTAAACAAAGCACTAGTCGCACCTTACTTAACTGAGTAGTAACTAATTAGGCAATGACATGAATAGACTGATGAAATTCTGTACTCTTCATATTGACCTAAGGGACCTGAGGAGAATAAGCTGGAATTGGATGAACTCCAACACCACCAAGAATAAAACCATGAGATCAAAGATGTACTCCACACGTAGGATGTACCCCTTCAGCATTATCCCCAGATGGGATAGAAAAATTTCTTTGCATTCCAGATCTAGGAGGCATGATCTGAAAGATGAACAAACAAGGATTAAAGGGGATTCCAGGATTGAGAACTCAAGCTTGAAGATAGAATAAAGAAAGTGAAACATTCCTAAATGTCTTGCATCCTCTCTATTATGCGTGTGGCATACTTTACACCCCTAAAAGAGACTTCACTTGACACAACTTTATGAACTTTCTAGTTGACCATGAACCTAGGCTCTGATACCAACTTGATGCGACTCGATCCTAGGCTTTGTTGCAATAGGCATCCTAAGTCCAATCAGGACCGGGGACGCCCCCTGTTACCCAACCCAACTGCCTATATCCATCCTTAGATGGGCTAAATTTCAAATATATAAAAAAATAGCGTTATTATTCTTATTAAGACTCTGGGATAGGGTCACACCATGATCGACCCAATGACCGACCCAATCGACTCTAACCGTACCTCACCAACCGACGAACCATACCAAACCAAACCATAGGCCATAAACCAAAGGGAATACCAAAACATAATATGAAAATCAATCCTAAAATATAACATGATGGAATAGTGAGAAATTATGTTCGATGATTCCAGCCTCAATATAATTTACAATGCTAAGGCTTACACCTCTAACGATCCTGCCCATACCAACCCCCAGAAGTACCACAAAGCCTCTATCCAAAAGAGTAAGCAAATCTTCTTGTGACATGCCCCCAACCATGGCCAAAACCAATATACAAAATAAGAGAAAAATGTCTAAAAAAAATCCATAATATGAAATAATGCCTTCCGAAAGGATGAAAGCTCACCACTTCATTCCAAATACTAATACTGAATCCGCGTTCTAAATAGGAAGAGTAGAATGGTTGATTCCTGCATAGCATGGGTATACAGTTGCCAGTAGATGTGGTTAGCAAATGACCGCTAGCATGAAACTTAGGGTAAGGATAAAATAATACAGTTACAAAACCAAGTAAAACCATCCATAATGCATACAACCATACATATATAAGTGTCAGTAAAAAGGGACCAGGTTTAATATGCACTTAAAACTTTACCTGGGTTGTGTACCTTTGTCGTTCTAACCACCCACGGGCTATATGGGTTTAGTTTCCCTTGATGAAAGGTTCCCAGTGCGTGTAGCCACATGATCGGGCAATATCCCATGGGATGACTAGTACATCCCGATAATATAAAACGTGACACTCATACGTGGTCATCGAAGACCCCTCATATCAGCAAATATGAGTTTCGAGTTTTGTTTCCCCTGAGACCATCATTTTCCATGTCTTAGATACACACCTCGCCATTATTACCCAATTAAAAATATGTCCAAATGATCCATTTACCATTTATTAACTGAGGCCAATATTGGTGGTATCGTCATACCACCATTTACTTGCAAGTAATATCTATAGCCAAACTATTTAGGTTAAGGGGACCTTAGGTGCCCCTCCAATTACCATATTAAATCCACTTGGGAGACTTTCATGTTCTCCACAAGCATAACCATTTAGACTTTAGCCTTTCCAAACTATTTAAACCATGCATAAATCCCTTGTCTAGTTTAAAACATGCAAGAGTTCCTTTTAAATGAAGTCAATGTAATTAACATATCTTGATAAGCATTTTATCAAAAACCTTGGGGGCATAATATAACCAAAACCAATTCCAAAGACCATTATATCATTACCATACAATCCAATTGTCCAAACCACCATTAATACATATAAAAGCATAATTAAAATCATAGGAAATCATAACCAAGCATTCAATAGTAAAACCCCCAATAATAGTTGAAAAACCATAATTATGAAATAGTAAAACCATGAAATTAATCATATAAACCATGCCTTTAGTTGAAATTACAATGAGAGAAGATAATCATGCCTCATACTGAAGAGTTGATGGAAAAATCACCAAAACAAGCCCAAAGTGATCCGCAAGATAAAACCCTAGCATTTTTTCCCCAAAAGCTCTTGAGAGAAGTATGAGATAATTTGAAATAGTTTCTAAGTGTTAATGAATAGAATAATAAGGTAAATAACCTCCTAAGTGTATTAGAAGTCATGGGTCCTAATTAGAGTAAGTAAAGAAATGTCTAGAATAACCTCACTTAAATCCCTTTAAAACCCACCACAGGGATACGACTGACCCATACGAGTTGTACCCTCCTATAAGATTGGTATCCACCACTCGTATCCAAGCCTTAATCCTTGGATTAAACATTTTCCAGTATACGGCTCATCCAACCAAGTCGTAACCATAATATACGATCCGTACCCATTACCCGTATCACTAGCAGTATGAAATACCAGGAGGATCAAACACTGCCCACCATATGAGTCCCTGATACGACTCGTACCAATACCTCATGACTCACACCTCTAAGTCATACATATTTCAGTGACCAAACCCATCCCACTAACTAACACTGGTCAGTATACGGAAGGACCATACCACTTGTACCCCTGCATACGGCTTATACACATGAGTTGTATTAGGTCCAAATAATGAATTTCCAGGAAATTTTATAAGGGTCAAAACCTGGGATGTTTCATCTACAGTGTGGATTCTATTGGCCTTCTCTTTACAAGGATGGTCATGATGTTGCAAAATTCTATGACCAATGTCAGCATCAAGGCAACATTTCACGGTACCAAGAACTCTCCAAGACTCCTATTCTCAAGTTTGAGTTGTTTGATGTGTGGGGGATTATTATTTTGGCCTATTTATGAGATCCTATGGTATGAGGTACATTTAGATAGCGGTTGACTATGTATAAAAGTGGGTGGAGGCAGTTGCACTTTAAGACAATGGAGGTAAGAGCGTCACTGCCTTTTTAAAGAGGAACATCTTCTCTCGATTTGATACTCCACGTGAAATTATCAGTGACGGTAGGTCACACATCTCTAACTGCTTGTTAAAAGAACTACTAGATAGATATGATGTGCGGCATAAGGTGGAAACACCTTACTATCCTTAGATGAGTGGGCAAGTGGAAGTCTCCAATAGAGAGATAAAGTCTATATTGGCAAAAACTATGACTGCCAATAGGACTGACTGGTTTAGAAAGTTAGATAAAGCAATATGGACCTACCGGATATCCTATAAGACCCCTATAGGTGCCTCTCCATATCAGCTTCTATATGGAAAAGCTTGCCACTTATCGGTTGAGCTTGAGCTTAAGGCACTATGGCATTGAAAAGGTTAAATTTTGAGTGACATGATGCACCAAGCTTGAGGTTAAGAAAGTTAAATAATTTGGATGAATTTTGACTCCATTCTTATGAGAGCTCGACCATATACAAAGAAAGAATAAAGTTGTACCATGAAAAAAAATTGAGATGTGAATATTCAAACCCGGTGATCTGGTATTATTGTACAATTCAAGACTACACTTGTTTCCTGGTAAGTTGAAATCAAGATGGACTGGACATTCACTGAGGTTAAGGTGTTCCTATATAGTGCTATTAAGATAAAGGGTGATGGTGATGTCTCATTTAAAGTGAACTGGAAGTGAGTGAAACACTACATGAAAGACCTGGAATAAGTCAGATTTTATGTTGAAATGGACCTGGGTGAAGTCTGAGTAGCCAAGGGAATTGAGTCATGCCGTGATAGTAAATCAGGTTCTTTTTGGGAGGCAACCTAAGGTATTTTGTTATTTGTATTCGTATTCCGTTATTGATGTTAGATCTTCGCACCTATGGTGCCACAGGTATGTTTCTAATTCTCCTATTTTGTAGGGGTTTGAGGTAGTAGGGAAAATGGATGATTCTAAGTTAGGGGTGGGGCTGCTTGTGAGACTTGATGTCCTCTTGGGGTTTTTGTTGTCGTGCGTCTTTTCCCTAGAGTCTTTTTCCTAGTAGCCAGCATATTTAGGCATATCTTGTTTCATTTTGTGTTGTTTTTATGTAATTAGGATATTCTTAAATATTTAGCGCAGTAGTCATGCTTTGATTAATTTTTAATATCCCTCCAAAATTTTGTGTTTTAGAACTGTGTGAACGTATATAGGTGTGGACATTGTGGATCTTGTTATGACATTACAATTAGGGATATTATAATAATTTTCTAACAATTGCATGACTGTTTAGGTAGTAGTTGATAATATTGACTTTTATACTATATGTGTGTGAGATACTACCTAGTTCCCTTTGTCTATAGAATTTAGAACTTGACTGGTTAGTCTTGCCTAGGTTGAAGGATAGACGATTAGGAAAGGATCATAGTCTATTTTTTATTTTATTCCACTTTTAGCCTAAATGACCTTTTATATGCAAATTATATTCCTTGATCCTGATTTTGAGCCTTGTAACCTATTTTTCTTGTTTCACCATTCACCTTCTCATTTATAGTAAAATGAACCTATCTTGGACCTGTTCCTCCTTGGATATTGTGTACCTCAACTCAGATAAAATGCTTAAGTTGTCATAGGGGTGCATAGTGTAAAATGGGTTTGAGGAAGAGTAAAATAAGAGAAAAAGTTAGTAGGGCTGGGTATGGTAGAAAAAAAAAGAAAAAAAATTATGAAAAAGAGAAAAAGAAAGAATCAAAAACCACACCCAACCTGAATGTACATAAAAGAATAAAAAAAGAGAAATAAGGGTGGAATAAAAAGTAGATTGGCTAGTAAGTGGTACCCCAGAGTTAGTGTAGTGCCAAGGAGACTTAGTCACTTGATATGTCCATTGTATCATAACAACCCCCAATCCTACATTACAAGACTAGAAAAGTCTTATAGTGACCCTAACTTGACTATCTGAATGCTAAGATAAAGAAAATAAGGGAAATCCTATGGTATTTGATATGCATTGATTGGAACTTCTCTTCTGAGTGTGAGTGTATTTTGACCATCCTTGCATTGACATGCATGATATCATATGAGTGAGTAGGACATTCTTGTTACGAGATCACTTGAGTCATATTTCTAGCTATTTAATGATTTCAGATTGTGTAACTTGTATATATGAATGGTTTTCTATTGCTAATGTAATTGACGTACCTTGATCCCATTGTGTCACATTATTATTCTTCATGTTCATACATATTTGGTTTTGAAAAATAAGATTGGAGGAGGATGTTGTATTTTGAGCTTTACATGTTGACTGACTGCCTTGAATAGCTTAGGTTCTCCTAGTTAAGCGTCATTTTTATTTTTGTTATGTATTGTTTCCTAAGGATATGCAAATATTCAAAGTTGAGGGTGTTGATTTGATATAGAAATATAGGACATTCTACTCTTAAAATGAGAAATGATGCAAGTTTCTCAGGTTATTTTGTTAGATATGATGCCTTTTGGGTATGTTTTGCGGGAAATCATGTTTTGGATGATAAGTTTGTGAAAAAGGTATTTTGGCCATTTTTGTAGCAATTATGGATATTCGAGATTATTTCTAGCTTGTTCGTGACCAAAGCATGTTCGAGAATCTAAGAAGAGCTGAAAACATGACTCCCGGCACTTACCAAGTCATCATGTGGCCGCATGTAGGACCTACAGACCATATGTAGGCAAGGCAAGTACCAAAAGTTCAAAATCTCAAGAACTGAACTTGCAGTATTTTTTCTCTCGGTATCTATGGTTTGTACCTAAACCCAATGTCAGGACCCCAAGTACTACCTACGCTCAGTTCCAGACCGCGAGTACGGACCACATGTGGCCACTGACCCTGTTTTCTTCTATTTTGCTCGGGCTTTGATTTTAGGGTTTCCTCATGTACTATAAATACCCTTTATGCATTATTTAGTAGGAGCTACACACTTTTTATATTCACAAACATATTTTGATACTAAGATTCGATTTTGATCTTAGGATTTACGCGTATTGACTTTAGTTGATTAATTCAGTAACGATTGTGGGTTTTTACAACTCTTATCATTGTGGTTACATCTATGCTTTCAACTATGAATGATATTGATTTTTTCACAAGTATGAGCAGCTAAAACCCTAGATTTTTCACAAGTATGAGTAGTTAAAACCCATAGCTAGGGTTGTGGAAACCCTAGCGGATTGACGAAGTAGGAAAAGTGTGATTGTTGAATTAAACCGGTACCCATGGCATGCATTGCATTATTTTCACTATAATAGATTTTTTGGCGGTGGCCAACATTAATATCCCGCCTAGATTATTGCTACTTCAAAAGAGGAGTAGTGACTAGGAAAAAAATAATTACAATAGTGATTTAGAGTTTAGATGTCGATCCATGTTACTAGGTATTATCTATGTAAGATGGTTAGATTTCATCTAATAACTAGAGAATCAAAAGGTAATAGTTAACTAGGATCAAGATCAGGGTTAGTAAGGCAACATCCTGAGACTCAAAAGGTAAAGGATGAAATATGTCTACTTGTCCAGAAGACTGTAAATGGTACATAACTTATCGATTCTGCATGCAAGGTATCAGGTTGGTTCAATAAAACACGATAAGCCTACGGAGTTGAGAAGCCAGGAGGAACACAATCCAAGTGTTCACCAATACTGATCACAACCGCAGTTGATATTTTCTCTTTGTTTGATAGTTTTATTCAAATTCCCCTATTTACTTTTCCAGTTCTTGCCCATAGATTACAATATCTGATGTCCACGAATCCACATATTCCCTTGAAATTTGACCCAACCTTCGTTGGGTTACTATATTTTGACAGCGACCATATCATTATCTGATAGGAGGTGTTGTTTGAACGTCATCAACTTTACACGACCATTTTTACCTATCTTTACAATGACAAAGTGAAAAGTCCATATATATATATATATATATAATGTACAATAAGTAGTTATACATTAGATATAATACAACATTTTCTTTTAAACTTTAAAATGATAGATTAAAAGTCCATCAGTAAACATAAATGTATAATGAACCCTTATACATTATTTTCTAACATAAATTCAACTATATACTTAAACAATATATTATGAGATTCCATGCTTCGGCTAAATTTAACATTTATTAACCATTAAATACAATAACATTATACATTATCTATGTTATTATACATTGTCATAACAACGATTTTATACATCACTATTTATATTACTATTGTAAAATCACATACTCTTATTCAACTGTTAAACTTACACCTTATAGATGAATATGTTACATACTAACATAGTTTATAGCTACTACCTTACACGACTATTTTTTTCCTATCTATACAATGACAAAGTTAAAAGTTCATATTTATATATAATGTATAATATACTATTATATATTAAATTGTAACTAATACAACATTTTTTTTCTCAAAATTTAGAACGATAGATTAAAAGCCCATAAGTAAACATAAACGTATAATGAACCCTCATACATTATTTTCTAACATATTAAAGTTTGTACTTAAACAATATATTATCATATTCCATACTTCAGATAAATTTAATATTTATTAATTATTAAACACTATATCATTATACATTAGCTATGTGATTATACATTGTCATAACAATGATTTTATACAACATTGTTAAATTTTTTTCTTTAACATTATATTATCAGATTGCAAATTTTAGCCAATTTTGATATTTATTAACCATTAAATATGATAACAATATACATTATCTATGTCATTATACATTGATATAACAATGATTTTATACATCACTGGACTACAACCTCTTATCAATCTAACTAAATTTAGACTATGCAACATATATTAAATAGATACACACCACCAAATATATGCATCATAAAAATCATATTTGGAACAATGGAAACATGAACTAACGATCACAAATTAATATTAAGAACTGAACTTGAATTAACATTATTAAATATAGTTCATAAATTTTCTAGATTCTTTACATGAATAAAGAAAGTTGGTTATTCAAACTTAACAAAGATTCTATCAGATGAAATTGGGAAGAATATGCCAACATAATTGGGTTATCACATGGATAAACAAACTATCTTTTCAAAGTTTTCTTTGAAAAAAAATATTGCAGGTGCATCAATTGTGACCTGCATGCCCGCATTTACCACAATAGTTTGAGCTTGAAAAAAGTAATTCACTTGATTTCAAATTCCTTTCTTTTTTGGCCTTCGTGGAGGTCTTCTGTATCTTGGCGGTAATACTTTTTCATCTTCAATAAATTGAGGTGCATTCCAAACCTTCATGTTTGGCATTGGAATTATCAAAAATTCATATGTCTTAACAATAGTATTTGGCCTATAAAAATTCGAGCAGTAAGGACCATAATCATCTACATTTTTACTCTTAAATACTGCAATTACGTTAGGACAAGGAATCTCATCAATTTGATACCGATTATAGTTACACATGCCATGTTCAATAAAGATAATGTATCTTCTTCCAGATTCATATACACAGTGAAGATAACTTACAGTTGCCTTAACCTGTTAGACACGCATGCTTCAATACATATGATAAAATAAATTTTACTAATGAAAAAAATTATTTACTTTCATACATATATTCAAACACATACCGTCATCCGAGAAGCCTTTGCACCATTAAGAGTCGAATGTATTCAAATCTTTTCCCTAATGTTGTCTTGGTATAAGTTGCAATTTCACTATTTTTACAATTTCATGCTGCAAATAAAATTTTTGCTTCTTCAAGAAATCCTAAAATAGGCTTTTCTCGCGCTTCTACCAAGCAACCATTAATACATTATGCTATATTAGAGGTCATCATCCTACCTCTATTTTCAAGAGAGTGACTTCGAGACCGTTTTTCATATCCAGCTTCTTTCAGGTAATCCTTAACCCTATGATTAATTTTAGCAATCTTTGACATAATGTAATCAAAATCATCTTTTCTATAAGCTTAAGCCATAGAATAATACAGGTCACTAAGTCTGTCTTTGCTTTTTCTAAAATGAGAGCAAATGTTTTTCCATAAGTGTCAAATACATGCTATATGTGGGACATTAGGATACACAATGCTCAAAATTTTTATGATACTCTCGATCCGATACAACACTCTTGTTGTCCCGTTCGCCAAATGCATCCCTAAACTGATGGAAAAACCAAGTACAGGAAAAGTTATTCTCAGAATCTACAACCCCGTAAGCTAATGACAGAATACAACCTAATTAAAAAAATATACATCATAACCCAAAATATATTTTGAATGTATAACATATATTTTTAATTAAATACTTACAAACTGTAAAAAATAATAAAAGATTTAAACAACACTATATAAAAGGGTTAAAAAAGGAAGACTAATACCTGCTCCATCAAGTGTGCTTGTTGATAGAAAAGTTCCTTTTTATGGACCGCTTAAATAAGCACCATCAATAACTACAACAGGTCAGCAAAACTGAAAACTCTTTATCATGGGATTTAAAACAATAAACAAGTATTTAAACTCATTATCCGCTGCCTCATGCATCCTAATATGGGATTCATAATACACTTTGTTTAGCATATAAATATATTACGACATTTTTCGATATCCATCAGCTGGACTACCTCTAAGCATCGCTATTTCCCTCTCATTTGTTCGTCATGCCTTCATGTAGTTAATATCAACTCCATAAATGACCTTTATTTCTTTAATTATGTCCGTCGGTGTGTGTATTTTCTTGTGATTAACTAACTTTGGTGCTGTAAATTCACTCACAAAAGCTGTTATAGAAATCAAGTTTTTCAGTATTCTATCACTAAGTTGACAAGTATGTTCGAAATCAAATCACTGAATCACAAAATATCTAATTCATTCATACAAGATACCTTGAGGATCCATTTACAATTTTTGTTACGACGTTGAAGGACATAACTGTAGCAAATATAATCAAAACACATTGTATAAAAACATATATGTAAAATTCATATTTGATTTACATGCTAATTAATCATGTTACCATTTTCCACATGCATACGTTTCTATGTATGAAAAGTTACAATACAATAGTTTATCTTTTTTAAAATATAATGAATGTATAAGAAAAGTTGGTAGTTTAAATATAGTAGTGTCGCTATACATAACATATTTATGAATGAACAGTTTGATACATATCATATGTTTAAATGACAAACAAAACAGTTAATATGATTTTCAACTATTTAAAGCTCCCTTATACATAACTTATCTATGTATAAGCAGTTAAAATACATAAATAGTTACAGTTACGACAGATTGTTTTGAGTATAGTTAGGGTTTTCAGTATCTTTTCTAGAGTATCGTCTTCTGTAATATCAGTTTGGGTAGCTTTGTTTTGACAGTTAATATGCAATAACATTCTTGTTAGTCTTAATTACTTCAATTGTAAATGTAAAATTAAATATATTTAATACTAATCTTCGAATTTCCTTCGTTGTAACTGAATTTATATTTTTCTTGTTAACCACCATCGTACCTGTGTGTTATCTGTTCGTACAATGAACTTGTTATATAATATATGACTCAAATGCTAATAAAAATTTATATAATGAGCATAATTCTTTTCTATTTATTTTCCATTTTATTTCTGTTTCATTAAACGTTCCTGAGTAGTATCTACAATGATGTTCTAATTTTTCTTCTTCATATCTATATTTAAGTACTCCTCCATAACTATATTCACTTGCATCTGCTTCTACTATATATGTAAATTTTATATTTTCGTCTGGAAATTGTAATTTTGGTAATTCTTTACAAAGTATTTTTATTTTCTGTACTTGTTTTTATTCTTCTTTGTTGTAATTATATTCTACATCCTTTCTTAATTTTTTTTAATGGTTTTAGGTAATCCTTTCTACATCTTCGTTGTAATTAAGAAAGGATATAGAATATAATTACAACGAAGAAGAATAAAAACAAGTACAGAAAATAAAAATACTTTGTAAAAAATTATCAAAACTACAATTTCCAGACGAAAATAAAACTTTTACATATATAGTAGAAGCAGATGCAAGTGAATATATTTATGGAGGAGTACTTAAATAAATATAGATATGAAGAAGAAAAATTAGAACATCATTGTAGATACTACTCAGGAACGTTTAATGAAACAGAAATAAAATGAAAAATAAATAGAAAAGAATTATGCTCATTATATAAATTTTTATTAGCACTTGAGCCATATATTGTATATGACAAGTTCATTGTACGAACAGATAACACGCAGGTACGATGGTGGTTAACAAGAAAAATAAAAAATTCAGTTACAACGAAGGAAATTCAGAGATTAGTATTAAATATATTTAATTTTACATTTACAATTGAAGTAATTAAGACTAACAAGAATGTTATTGCAGATTACATATAAAACAAAGCTACCCAAACTGATATTACAAAAGATGATACTCTAGAAAAGATACTCAAAACCCTAACTATGCTTTCACTGAAAGTTGATAGTATAGGAAATGAGATAGAAAAGCTAAAGACTAATGAAGTTAAACTGAAGTCTGAAGTTATGACTTAGATAACTCAGCAGTATGCAGAGAAATGTCGATCGGAAGACAATAAAATTCTAGAGATAGAAGGAGACGTTGGGACACTCTAAAAAACCCATAACGTTTATCAATCTACTTTGCAGTACAAGCAAATGAGTTAGAAGGAACCCAAATATGAATCTGAACAAAATATTATACAAGCCATTTATACCAAAAACACCAAAAGACCCTTTGTTTATACCCCCACAAACTATTACATATTTAGATAAACTAAACCAAGACAAGAAAGCTTATAACCACATAACCTGAGCATATATTGAAAACATCCACCAGATACAAACCTACTTAAATCTTAAACCCAGAGCTACAAACATTCAAGAACCAAATACGAACTATATAACCCAAAAGATACAAGGATATAATAAGTTAATTGCATTACCAAAAACTAACCCAAATCTAGTTAAAACCTGTTTCAGTTATGGACTACTCAATACTGTATATACCCAAGACGGAAGTGAATTATCTGCTATACCATAAATATATAAAGCAATTACCACTTACAAAAAGATAACCAAGGGCAACCTATTTTTTGTAAAGTTCTATACGACACCAGCAGAGATATTGTATAATGAAATTAAACCAGTTATACAAGTTATGAAAATAGGGATGACTCGAGATATGATCATACCCGAAGATATTCAACAGCAAGTTGAAATACCCAAAATAGATATACCAGATTTTTATGCAAATAAAAGAATTATTGGAATATCCACAATTATCCTAGAATTAGCAAATAACTACCTAAACGGGAATCCAATATGGAGTTATTATTCAAGAGACCAGCTAATGATTTATTCAAATTCAAGAGAGTTAAGACAAACAGATATGGAGGAAGTGCAAAGATGGATTATGACACTACTTAATCCAGAGAAACGACCAACTACCAGAGTAATTAAAGAAAAAATTATTTAAGATAAATTATTGACCAGATACTGTAAATTAATAGGGCATAAATACCCAGACCATCTATGTTCGAGATGTAACGGAGAAGATAACATTATTCCAGTAGTTCAACTAGAATAAAAGAAGATAAGGACGCCAACTGGAAGATATACGACAAAAGATATAAAGCAACACGGACCTATGGAGAAATAATAAAAGCAAGGAGACAAAGCATTAAAGATATGAAAAGGACATATAAAGAATGAGATAATTTCTCTTAACTTTAGATACGTAAATTGTTATGTAACATTTATTAGCTTTTAAATAGCTTTGTTGACTTTTTTGGCAAAAAACCATTATTAGCTTTGTTTTTTTGTAGAATAGATTTAAGACTTTCTTTTTGTAAAGTCTTTTCTACTTTTGTAAAGATGACAAATGTAAAGTAGGAATAGTGTAGAATAGTATACGTGTTTTCTCCTTTTTAGGTTATAAATAGCAGAAGCATTTGGTAAGTTAAGGCAAGACTTTCTACATGAAAAGCAAGTCTTCTTGTGGACAATAAATTTTTTTCTCATATAATCAATAAAGATATTCAGTTTTACAGTAAGCTATGGATGAACAAAGCACAAATTTATCAAATCTACCAGAACAGGTATTTTCATTTATAATTGTGAATAGTTAAATTCATAAATTCCTGACAATCATAAGTATAATAAAATAAGCTCATGTTAGTTACATTATAGTAGAATTATTCAAAGAATAAAAGTTTATTAGCAAAGTAAAAAAGGAGAAAAAATCCTAGAACTATGCCATCCTAAAGGTGAAACCGGCGAGGCAAAGAAGCCGTGATAGGGGAGTAACCAGAGTAGAGGCGTTGTTTAGGAAAAAAATATCCAGATTATCATGCTAATAGTGACTGAAGAACATGCTATTTAAGAATAATCTAGTATATAGTGATCTAAGATGATTATATTTTTGTTATGTATATGATTGGAGGGAATATTTTGAAAAATAGCATCATATGAAAAATGAATAATTATTTACCTGATGAAGTGATAGATGAATTTAAGATACTTGTTTTATATGTACTTAAGGATATAGAGATAGTAGATATAAAGAAAATTATATGGGAAAAGGTATTTAATATTGAAGATGAAGAATTAGAAAATTGGATAGAAGATGAATTAGAACAAATACACTTAAATGACGATAACTACTATTCATACCTAGATAATTATTATCTAGATGGATATTATACAGATTAAAAATGTTAGAATTTATTAGAAGAGCTAGAGAAAAACAAAGTTGGCTATATGAAGAAATTAATTACAGGAATCAACTTAAAAGAGAAAAAAGACAATTAGAAGAAAGATTATTTAGAATAAAATTAACCTTAGAAAAAGAAGATACAAATGATAGTTTATATAATACTATACATGAACAAGAAATGTTAATGGATCACATAGATAACATAGAATTACATATCAAATATAGTACGATTAGAATAAGTTATTACACATAAATTTATAAAATTACAACTACTATAGGATAAAATGATAAACTACAAATACTTAGAATATTGGAGACAAGATATGGAGCAAATAAGATTAATAGAAACACTTATGAAAAAGAATCTAATTGACTACATAAAAACTAGAAATATGGAACATATAGTATACCTTAAAAATAATATAGAAGAATTAATAAGGTTAAAAAAAATAACTAAGGAATGCTATGACATAGCATTTCAACAAACATAGCTATCCGCACAATCCGCACCCCCTACAATAGTATGATTTGTCTAATTTGCTATATAGTAAATAAACTAGTTTAATTATACATGTCTCTTACGTGTAATTTTTAATTAATTAAAATCAAATAATGTTATTTATTGCAAAGATTTTTAATGAAGTGTAAAAGTTTAAATCACTTTTCAAAGATTCTTTACACTTTAATATAATAATGTAAACATAAACATATATCTTAGTGTAAGCATATATATATATATATATATATATATTATCACTAGAAGTTTTAAGTGGTTGATGGATCACTTTTATGTTTGTCATGCAGTACCTCTTTCCCCCGTTGCTAGAGGTTAAGAAAGATATATCAATTTGAATCATATTTGTGGTACGAATATTTTTTTTTTCTATATTTAAAATCTTTCTTTGTTTTTAAAGTTAAATCTTTATAAAATCATTGATTACATTCTTATTACGTACTTAAGATTTTTAAAATTTTGGTACTTCTAAAATTTTCTTATTCTAACGCTTTTATATTTATTTTTACATTTTTCAAATCTTTGTAAAATTAAACTTTGTTGATTTAAAATTCTTAAACTAATGAAAAAAGTATTAGCTATTAATTCTGATGACTTTTAATAAGGAAAAGCTTTATCATAAATATATTTAATTAATTTTCAACCCTTAAATATTAGGAAAAATAGTGAAAAGAAGATCTAGTCTAAAACAAAGACTTTTAATGAAGGGCAAAAAAATTAAAAAATATTTTACCCTTCGCGCTTTTAATATATTATAGATTGTTGAAAGTGCTAGCTAATGAGTATATTTCCACTTGATGAGTTGAGTTGATTTTAAAATTGACATATGATTGGTATAAGATATAAAATACTTTTCTTAAGTTTAATGTTGATTTGAGATCGAAGTTGAGCACTTGGACATCATGCATTGTATTTCATATGGGGTCGGAGTGCACATCTGCACATTATTATCTATTATTAGAGTTGGAGTGCACACCTGAACAATATATATTTATTAAGATCAAAGTGCATGTGTGCACAGTACATGGACCTTGTGAGCCCCCATGGGTCCTAACCTTGAAGCCATTATTCGGTAGGTGTGTACACAGTATATGCGTTGCATTGCATTGCATTGTGCTGCATTGATTCACTTTTGATTAATATTGAGTAAGGAGTATTTTTTGACCTTGTACTATTTATTAAGTACTTGAATAGTTGTTACTTGATTTCACTGTATTGAGGATTTCTTGGATTGTGTTATGATATCCTTATGACTGTTAAATTGATAATCTAGTTAGAATAAGGGTGGCTTTCTAGAGTGCAGGTTGTATGATTATTTTAAATGGTTGACGTGGTGTTAGTCATTACCACTTTGAATTAGGGTCGGTCGACGATACTTGTTGAGTACACATGGTTTTGTATTCACTTTTGCGTTTTCTGTATCTTACATGCAGGTACTGATCCAATGATCTTTTGGCACTGATCTTGTGGTGTCTTCTATGTTAGCATATTTGGAGATTCGAGGTAGCTGCTATCTATTTTAGAGAATATTGAAAATTCCTCAACCCTTATCTATAAACACTTTTTTGGATTTTGAGATATTCTGACTTTTCTTTGATTTCTGAATTTAGTGGCTTGAATTAGTAATTACCAGACCTTAGATTATATACATTTTATGACTATACTACTTTGTAAATGTGCTTTGGAGATTATTCGTGTAATACTCCGAACATTCTTTAAGTCGAGTTTCATCCTGAAGAAGAGTAAGGGCTGACTTTCTAAGTGAGAAATATTTTAAACCATGTAGAATTTTCCTAATATAGACTTTTTTTCATGTGGAGAATTGAATAAACTTTTCGTCGATACCAAATTTGTCAAAATACGATGTCGAAATAAAAAGTTATGGATGTTTTATAGAAAGTTGTCTGAACTGCCTAGGTGCGACGGGCAGGCCGACGGACCGTCGAGCTAGCGACAAACCTTCACCTATTACCGTCACCATGAGGCAGTATCCCCATTCACTAGCCAAGTGCGATGGTTAGGATCGATGGACCGTCACCCTAGGCCATCACGATGAGGCAGTAAGTTCCAGTTCTGGTCTAGGTGCGACGGTCAGTCCGACGGACCGTCAACCCAGTGACAGACCGTCGCACCCCACCGTCGCATGTTCTGTTCAGTGACTTTTAGTCATTTTAGAAAGGGCTTTTTGTTTTTTTCTACCCTTTTAGAACCTATTTATATCAGATCAAGGCTCCTAACTTCATTATTCATCTATAACATCAAAAACTAGGGTTTCTTTCAAGATCAAAATCCTAAGAACAAGATCAAAAACCTTCTTCAAGAAAACTTAAGAAACCAAGAATGTCTCCAAGAAACTTCAATAAAGAGTCTCCTAAGGTATGTTAGATATTGATTCTTAGGTTTCTTCCACCCAAGAAGTCCAAAAATCCTTTTTAAAATTACAAAGTTTATGTATTTATGAGATTTCATGATTTATGTGTATTGAAGTTCATGATTATGTGTTGTTGAGTTTTAATTCATGATTTAAACTACAGGTATTAATAATTGATTCTAGCATGTGATTAATTGTTTAATGTTCATGATAAACCCTCTTCAAGTTGCATGTTGGTTGATGAAATCATGATACTTGGGTGTAGTATTTGTTATATAACTAAAGCATGCTCTCCACATATTTGAAAAAAATGCTTATGTTAAGGAAATAGAGTCAATATAGCATGGTTAGAAAGAAATCCCCAATTATGTAGGCATGAGATAGGCGGCGGAGAAATTTCCGATAGCGAATTACTTGACTCGATGGATGGAGGGAGAGCCCTCCAACTCAAGCACGAAATCAATGTTGAGTCAACAATCATCGAGAGGGGTACCACCAAGCGAGATCCTTTTGATCGTATCCAACGCCCTTCCAAAGAAAAGGCGACTGCTAGCGAGCAGGCTTTCCCTGTTGTTCTGTTCCCGCCACGAGAAAGACGCGTTTGGTCCACTTCATAAATGACATCCTGTCAGTTAGCATTCAAATGCTACTGATGAGTTTACTTCCTGATACGGGAACTTCTCTCTATATAGATAGGTCTTTCCCTCTATTGAGGAGGTCGAGAAGTTCATGTAAGCCAAGTGTTTGTTGAAAAGCCTTATTGACTGATTTATGATATGTTGTATGCATTCTCATTCACGTGTATTCCTTATTGAGTGAACTTTGAGATATTGGTATACACTTCCTATACCATTACATGTTCATGATATTCAAGTGATTGGCGAGATATTGCATTGATTATATTGTGGATGATATCCTATTGTCATGTCATGTACGAGTTATCCTGTTTTATGATATTTATGTTATCAAGTCCTGAGGGTATCTAATACCCAAAATTTAGATTCTTGTCTAGAGCTGAGTTAGTATCAAGATAATCTCAGTTATGCTATGCTCAGTAGAATTTAGACAGTTACAGAACATAAGGAAATTCAGTGATCTCAGTATAAGTGCAATCCAGTCTCAGTATCAGTCTTAACGAAATGATCTGTTAAAGTAAAATCTAGTTTTAATAATTTTTCATGTCTCAAAAGAGTATTTTATACAAAATTCTAAAATAAGTTAAATCAAAAGACACCTGAAGGTCATATCCATGGACAAGTGATGATTGATTCTATCAATGTCGTCATTACCAAATACAAAGAACAAAGAGATATGGCATCAATACAACAAAAAAACGAAATTAATACTTTCAAGAACATTGCAAGAAGACTCCAAATTAGAAAAATAAGGAATATCTAGGTCAGAAATGATAGCCTCATACATGGAAGAATTAAAGAAAGATTTAATGAGAAATCTTGACATGACAAATGCGTCAGACATTTCTATGGCATTTGCTGGTCATACCACAGATAATGAAAAAGATTGCTTAGCTGGAGAATCACAAAATAGCCAGAGCAATGAAGAAATTGATATTAATGAGTACCTTAAAAATTTTAAAGAATAAGTGGAAGAATCTTCCATGTCAATAAAACACAAAAGAAAGGAAATAAAACTATGAATGACATTTCATCTCATATTCAAAATAATTGGGGAAAAATACATATTAGCTTAGCTTTTATGAAGCTACTCTTTCAGAAAGATGTGAAAATATCATAGTAAATAAGTCATGATTTGCTAGTAGACTTGGTTAGTCACGTTTTTATAATATCTACTTTTTATGTTTGTCTTTTACTTAAAGGATCCACTATATAAGGATGTAGTTTGATGCATTAGAGGCAGATTTTCGAAATCCCCCTCACTCTTTTTCACTTTCATTGTGAAATATTCATCTATCAATAAAAATCTAATAGTTTATTTTTTTTAGAAGGCACTTATTAAGCTCTTTAATTCGGAGGTACTTTAAATTTTTGTTCTTTATTTTATTATCTTTACTTTGAATTAACCTATATGATAGCTAAATACTTTTATGTTGAACTATAGCACACTAAACTACTAATAAAATGTGGTACTAAATCCTTAATAAGAATCTTATCAACCAGTGATACTAAGGTAGCTATTAATAGTTTTGATAGTAATAATTTTGGTCCAAGCTATGCTGGAGGTCCTATTGGAAGGCTTATTGAAGCTAAAGGAGAAGTTTCGGACTATATTTGGACTTGTAATGGATCAAAATTTTTACTATCAGGATTATTAACGCGTAAAGATCTCCTATAGTATCATTGAAGCAATCTGATTCTTGTTATTATTATTATTATTATTATTATTATTATCCTACTTCGATATACTACATACATTCTACTACTACTAATATTGCTTCTACCACTACTATTAATTAATCTTATTATTTTAATAATATATTTATACTTTCCTAATGTGTAAATAAATTATATTTAGATATATTTTATAGTATTTAAATTTTAAAAGAGATAAGCTTGAAATAGTAAATATCTATTAGAACACTTTGATTATGGGTTTTTAGTTTTAAGATAATGATAATATTTTTTTTAAAGGATAATGTATTCCAAATTCTATATAAGAGAGACTAAGAAGGTAGAACTCCATATAATTCAAATTTAAATATTGTATATTTTAAAAAAGAAGATTAGTTTGTTATTTTTATTTTTACTTTCAAATATAATGTATCTTTATCTAATAATTTATATATCTGAATTGAGATAAATATCTATTTATTACTACTATTAATACTTTTTATCAACTATTACTATTACTGTTATTTATATATTTTTAATTATTATTATTATTATTGTTGTTGTTGTTGTTGTTGCTCTAGTACCATTGCTACTACTACTAGTACTACTATTACTATTGGTAGTACTACTAGTGCGGCTACTATTACACCTGCTATGGCTACTGCTACTGGCTACGACTATTGCTACTACAACCCCTACTGTTACCTCCTGCCACTAATATTACGTATGTACTACTACTACTACTGTTTAATTATTATTATAATTATAATTATGTAAGATCCCACAAAATTCTTAGCTTAGTTCGGTCCTTTAAACTTGCTAAGGGGTCTAGACTTAGAAAAATTCTACCTAAGTATTCAGACATAGTGTTATATTAGCCTTCAAAAGTTGGCAATCTCATTTCGCGACCTTTACGTCCATAAATATTGATATTTGAGTTAATTCATGATCAGGAATGTCAATAGGTATTTTCGGACAAGTTTCAAATTTTTCAAACCTCGTTTAGATCATGTTTGAATGACCAAAGCAGTGAGTCAACGCGATCTTGATGCAACGCATCATCCATCGCGTCGACAGATAATTTTTCCCTCAGCTTAGTGCAATTTCCAATGAATCGATGCGAACTCGATGCGGCGTGTTGGCTATCGCATCGATGCCAACGACGCAGCGCGTCGGCCTGCACATCGATGATTCAATTTTTCAGTAATTAAAAAGCTGCGTCCTCAGGGTTAATTAAGTCTTTTTCTCATGCCCTTCAGCCCCCATAACATGAAATTTAGCCCTCTTTTAGCATGTTATATTAATTCTTTCACAAATTTCTCAAGAACAAAAACCCTAGGTGAATAAAATTCAAACTCAAGGCTCAAGATTCCACCATTAATTTTCCAGAATTCACCAACTAAGGTATGTGAAGTGTTCATCCAAGGGTTCCTTCCATCCTTGGAGTCCAAGAAACTCTTTTAAAGTTCATGTAGAGTGATTTTATGATTTCCATGATTTGAATTAAAGTGTATTCATGATTTATTACAAAATTCATGTAGAGTTAATTGATATGTGTGCTTTATCATGTAAATTCATGTTGAAACTCTTGGAATTATGTAATAGGAATTGAATCACGATGCCTACATATTGTTTTAGCATTATGTTCATATATTATGCCCCACAAGTGTTTGATGAATTGCCCATGTGAGTGAAATAGTAAAATTGTATCATGTTAGCATGTATTCAAGTTCATGTCATGTAGGTACTTGCTTGAATGCCCAAATAAATGAATGATGATTAAGTAGTTAATTTCCATGTCTCAAGATTATGCCATGTCTTTTAAGTTTATGCTATCGAGTCCTAGGGGTATTTAATATCCGACAATTTAGCTGCTTGTCTAGAGCCATGGTCAGTCACAGAGTAGAATCAGTCATGTCTCGATCAATAGAATTCAGTTAGTTATAGAACTTAGGAAAAACTCAGTGAGCTCAGAATCAGTCCATATCAGTTCAATAAAATTAGTTCAGTTCAGTTATGCAGTACGATCAATAACAATTCAGTCTAGCCTAGTACAGTTTAGAATTCAGTCTAGTGTTTATTTAGTTGGGAGTAGGATTCAGCACCGAGTGAACCCAAGGATGGGGACTCACCTACCAGTAGATTGTGAAATCCTTAAAAGCAGTCCTTACATTCCAGAACTACGTAGCCAGCATAGGTTGAGACATCAACCTGCCAGTTGAGGGTTGATGAGGTGATCTACCTGCCAGTTGAGGGTTGATAAGGTGATCTACCTGCCAGTTGAGGGTACCACCATTCTCGTTCAGAGTACCTGCCAGATAAGGGTGACTAAACACTTGTCCTTACCCATGGCACGGTATTGACACCCTTCCAACTAGGGTTACAGGTTGGACCCTAAATTACTTAGAGAAGGGGCATGTTGCTTAGATGATTACTTCCCACAGTCTCAGTTTCAGATTCAGTCTCAGTATGAACTCAGTTCAGTTCTGCAGATTCAGGACTGTCAGAAACAGTCACTCAGTTCAGTATGGGACTCAGTATAGTTCCACAGAATCAAGACTATCAGATATAGTCATTTAGTTACCAGTAATCCAGTATTCAGTGTTATTACGATCTCAGTACAGTTTACATATTCATGCATGTACTCTCAATCAATCATACTCATGATATTCAGTTAGTATTGTTCATGCATATGAACCCATGCATTTTATCCTACCTTAATGAGCATACCAGTACATTCAAAGTACTGACACATGCTTTTCTTTTGCGCTATGATATCATATCATAGGTTCAGATGCACGGGCTCCCGAGCACCCTTAGAAGTTCAGATTCTCAGCATACATAGTTAGTGGTGAGTCCTCATAGTTTGAGGACGTGATCATTTATTTCAGAATTTCAGTTCATTTTCAGTAGTCGGAGTTAGTTGGGGAATTTTCCCATCAACTCCATAGTTCAGGCAGTTTAGAGGCTATTCAGACTAGAGTATTTTCAGAGAGTTGTACAGTTTTCAGTAGTGATGTTCAGTTTTGGTATTGTGATACCATATTTAGTATTATTTATAGTATTGAACCTTATGGCCAGTTTTTGCCTAATTTCTATATATTTCAGTATTATTGTTATTCAGTTATTACAACAGGTACCAGTTATGGGTTAGCTTGTGGTTCTTCGGGATTATGAGCATCGTGTAGCGTTTGGGGTATAGACTCGGGGCGTTATAAATTATAATAATAATAATAATAATAATAATTATTATTATTATTATTATTATTATTATTACAACCACTACTACAACCACTACTACAATGTACAACTACTTCTATTAATATTAGTTATTATTGTTATTGTTACTAGTTTATATACCCACAAGATACGCAGAAAATATTAAAGTATTATCTTTAATAGTTTCTTATAGGAATATCTTATTAAACTTTAAAAATAGTTCAACTATTATAATATTTTCCAATGAAATTCCGCGCCTTCTCCCCTTCCCCTTCTCCAAACCTCAAAATCTGACCAAATCTATAAAGTAAAAACAATCATATAATTAAGAAAAATATTTTACCTTTCAGGTTTTACTTAATTATTCCACTCACAATTTAAATATATTAGAATGTTAAATTCCTCTCTTAACCCCCTCCCTCTGACCACGATCCAATCCAGGACCTGGCCGTGACGGGTATCACAAGTTCACCAAGGACTGGAGACTACCCCCTTTGCCTAATCAACACAGAATATAACACTAGCAGCGGATGAATTCCAAACATATAACAAGATAGAAAAGTAACAAACTCAAAGATAAATAATAGTGTTAACATCAATACCCAATCCACAGTAATATCCACAAAACCTCTACTAATTCAGAAATAGCCAATGTCGGGACATGCCCATGACCCTGACAATGAAAATATTTATGTGAACTTTTTAATTATAGTTTATGAAAGGAAATTGATGGAATTATCAAGTCTTCTGGAGAATGGAAGATCACTATTTTACCGCAAACTACTAAAGAACCAAGTCGATTCATCTAACATTGTGCAAAAAAATAGGATTGTCTTTGGACCCTGTATCATATGGGAATACAACGTATGGAGATGGTTAGTGGGTTGGGAACTAGCATGTAAATTAGGGATAAGGATGAAGTAATGACAATTCAAAATCCAATTCAACTCAATGTACATGTTCACCTACATATGTGCATACATATATACTTATATAAAATGCTGGGATAGGGAACAAGGATTAACATGAATTTTTAAAATTATAGCCTAGGTTGTGTAGCTTAACCATCAAATATCAGTACCCATGGGATATATGGTCCCAACTCTCACCCCCTGGCCGGGCCTCAGTGCATGTCGCCGTATGAATCAGAGAATAATCTTGTATATATGCATGGAGGACTCTAACCTCCCAATCATATATTATAGATGACTTAAGCACCCAATCCTGTAATGTAATATGAGAGACTTGAACCTCCCAATAATATAATAAGGTGGACTTGAACCACCCGGTCATAAGCAAGGGGACTTGAACCCCAGGATATTTAGACCCCCGCGCCAGCAAATATGGTTTTCAGTATTGGTCCCTCGGGACTGCCACTTCAGGACCCAGCTACACAACCCTCTTTAATCCCCGTTAAAACATTTATCACACATTCCCATTCATTGAACCATAATACACAATTAGTGTAGCACCCTTAAACTTTGAGCATTTTTATTATTGGCCTTCTCGTATTCGAAACATCAATTTTTTTCTTAAATTGTACTTAGGTATGTTAAAGGGGTATCTTAGAAGAGTTTTGGAATTTTAGAATGGGGTTTGGGGTTTTTTTGGGTCATAAAGTCAGTAAGCCTCTGCGATATCGACGTGCCACGGAGGATGGCTTCTGCGATAGCCTCTATGACACAGAGGCTGGTCTCCTCATTAAGGTCTACCCCATGGAGGTTATCTTCTGCGATAAGGTCCATGACACAAGCCTATATAAAAATCTGGTTGTTTTGTTCTATTTTAATTGGGATGAGGGGTAATGAGTTTCTTTCACTCATAAACAACCTTTAAGCACTATATGAGCCAACTCTCATCCTCTTTCACAATATGAAGGGCTATTACTTCACTTTCAAAAATCCTCTCTCAAATTCCCCCTTTCAAGTCAAGGCTAGAGTTTCAAGGAGGTGGTTATCTAGGGTTATAAAGGTGTTATCTTCTTCAAAATTCTTGGTAATTAAGGTATGTAACTCTTTTCTATACTTATCATTTCTTTATGACATGAATTGGTTATTATTCTGCATTGTTTTGATATTGGGTTTTGAACTATGGGTTAAGGGTTTTGAATGTATTTGGTTTAAATGTTTTCCCATGATTACTATTGAATTATTATGTGTTGAATTTATAATTTATGAACTCTTTGGGTGCATTGGTATGGTGAATGAATTTAGGGGTACAATTCATTCCCAAAATAAATGATTTTGGCATAGAAATTGATAATAACCTTGACCCACTTGCATAATTGGCTTTAGAATATGTTTTATATCTTGGTTTGGCTATTCTTTTTGAAACCTTGCATTGCATAAATGGTAAATGGAACATGAATTGATTTAGTTTGGTTTCAAAGTTATTTGAAAGGCCTTGGTATCCATGTCTTTGGTTTTTGAATTAGAAACTGTGGAGCCAGCCTGGTTTAATAGTTTTGTATGAAAAAATGGAATAGACTTGTAAGCTTTAAATTTTGGTATGATGATACAAATGTTAATTCCTAATTTAAAGTCTCCTTGGTAAATGGATGAGAAAGTGTAAATGATTTTAATTGGGCTCAAAGGGGGTTGTGTAGCTAACTATAGAAGGTAGAGGTCCCAAGGAGATCGATACTAGAAAATCATGTTTGCTGACGTGAGGGTTGGTCTTAGTGACTGTGTGCATATGTTACACACACTATATAAATATATATATATTTTTATCAAGGATGGAGAAGGGTAAGTATTCCCCGTCTTTCTACGATACCTCCAGTCGCGTGGCTAACACGCACTGGGGTCCTTTTAGCAGGGAGAGATAAACCTATATAGCCCATGGGTGCAGGTAATAAACGGCCAAGCTACACAGTACAGGTTAAGGTTTCACTCTCATGCTAGGTCTTGTTCCCTTTTCTGGTATGTGGTATATATATATGTATTACTTATATTTTTGTGCACTATTTTTAATGGGGTTTGTATTATGGATGATGGCATTATCTTATCCTATATCCCTGATTTACATACTAGCGCTCTAATCTCTAACCGTCTTCAGATATTGGGTCCTCACGCAATGTAGAAACTAGTCATTCTTCTACCTCATGCACAATGATTAGGTATTCGTGGGACAACTCAGGTGTCAGACTGAAATGGTGAGCTTTCATTCTTCGGAACACCCCATTGCATTCTTGTATTTCCTTTTGTTTGTTTTTTCGTTTGGAATTATTTTTGGCTAGGGTTGGGGGCATGTCCCGATCAAACTATCTTTTCTTTTGTTAAAGATTTTGTTGGACATTATTGTGGGCATAGGTATTGTAATTGGTTTTAGCTTTTGATCCTTTATAGATTCCTTAAACTTTCTTCTCATATTTGGTTTTACGTTGGTATTCATCCGCTGCTAGGTGTACTTGGTTATATTAGATTAGGCTAAGGGGGTATTCTTCCATACTCGGTGGACTTGAGATTCCCGTCACGGCCAGGCCTTGGTTTGGGTCATGAAAGAGTTGGTATCAGAGCCTAGGTTCATGGTCGACTGGGTGTACATAAGGACGTGTTAAGTAGATTCTCTTTTATGAGTGTGTAGCGCACCACACTTATAAGAGAGAGGCTATGAGGCATTTAGGAATTTTTTCTCTTTCTTGTTGTCGTGTTTTTGTGCTATAGAGTTTAAGGTATTGGATTCCTCTAACTTTCATTTGTTTACCTTTCAGATCATGACTCCCAGATGATATGAAGCTATTGAAAACTCATTTATCCCGCTTGAGGACAATGTAGGTGTATCTCATCCTTACCTATAGGCTACAACCTTGGTCTAGGGTCGCTGCTTCTGATTGTTTCCTTGGAGTTCCACCCGTCTCAACTGTGTTAGACTCCTAATATTATGTATTAATAATGACAAACTAATGATTGGAAATATGTAGGATATTCAAGGATCTCCACTGATGGACACAAGGCAAGGAGATATACTGAAGATTGAAAAGATCTTTGAAAAATCAATCAGAAGATCCAAAAAAGGAAGCAAGGAAAAGGGAATCAATCAAATCACCAACTTCCCATACTTATGGCAAACAGATCAATGGCAGAAGAAAATAACGTCACACCAAGATTAAAGTAGCATTTATGACGGACTATCAACTTCCCAGATTTCTAGCAAATAAATCAATCAAGATTATTACAAAGGAAAATAGAAGATCACACCCTCTACATGGACATATCTGATATGGACATGTATGATTGTGAAGGATGCACCACATATGGATTGTGAAGGATGCACCACATATGCACCCTCTACATATGCATATGATTGTGAAGGATGCACCACATATGCACCCTTCACGGTGCAATCCCTCAATCAAGGAATCACCCCCAAATTCTTGATTGAGAAGAAATCTCTTGGGTTTCCTTATGAAGAGTAGAAGCTAAATCCTATAAAAGAAGAAGACTAAAGATACACAAAAGTTAACAACTTCAAGAAAAATCTCAAAATGTCTCAATCTTAGTCTCACAAAGCTTTGTAACTCTTAGTTTACAATTTTTGTATAAATAGTAGGATCGAGTCAACTTTGTAACACAAATTGAAGCTATGTCATTAGATTCGAAGAACAAAATAAGTCTTCAAAACTTGTTTCCCATCGTTGTACTCGAGCCCGATATTGAATGATCTAAGGAAACATTGAAACCCAAAAGAATTGAAAGTAGTCACCACATTGGTGTTCTGAACCAGGATAAATCTCAACGTCTTTACTTTAAATTTGATTATTTACTTGCTTGATTATTTCAAACCTAATCTATTTTGTGAAGTGTACTGATCTGTAGGAGAGTCAACTGTGAGGAGCCAATAGTCGACTCATAGGAAATTTTCAATTCACCCCTCTTGAATTTCACACTAATCCTCCTCCAGTTGGTGACACTCATACTCAGTCACCTCAGTGAGATATTATTAATGCCAAGTTTCACTAATCCATTCATTTGTTTACCAAGTGGGTGATATCTCACTCACGTTAGGCTAGTTCTACTGGTATTTCTAGGAGTTCATTTGAGGCTACTAGAGTTGGACAATTTATGAGTTTGAGCCCTCCAACTTTCACTGGTACTAAGGTTGGGGAGGATCCTCAATGTTTTATAGATGATATAGAGAAGATCTTCTGGGTTATGTATTCCACTGAGGTAGAAGCTGTGGAATTCACTACATATCAATTGAATGATGTAGTGTACTAATGGTATAAAGAGTGGGAGCAACTTAGGGGCAATGATTCTGAGTTTTATTTGTGAATTGATTTCTCAAGTGCCTTTCTTAATCACTTCTTTCCTTAGGAGTTGAGAGTGGAGAAAGCTAAAGAGCTTATGAATTTGAAGTAAGAAAGGATGATGGTAAAGGAATATACCTTAAAATTCTACCAGTTTTCGCAATTTTCCCCTGAGCTAATGTATAGCATGAGGGCTAAAATAAGTAAATTCACTTTTAATTTGTCTCGTGAATTGATTTTGGAGAGCAAGGCTACTTTGTTGAACAAGGATATAGATATCTCTCAACTGGAGGTGTATATACAGCTAGTTGATAAGGAAAAAAGAAGCAAAGAGAGATAGGCAAGAGGAAAAGTAAGAAGTTTCGATATTCGAAATAGGGTGGAGGGTCAGCAATAGAGTGTTAGGAATGGTGAGAAGTGGTCTAAAAAGAAGTGAGGCAACTCTGGCTCCTATTCAATGGCTAGTGCACTTTATCCAAAGCCATTCGAAAAATATCATTTTCATAGTAGTGATGGTTATGGGGCCTAGGGTGACTACTATCAGGCCAATGAGGCTCAGTCAGCTCCATTGTATCCTCTTTGCAGACTTTGTGGTCAGTTGCATCATGGTTTCTGTGATGAGGGAAGGAACCGGTGTTTCAATTGTGGCCAGCCGAGACACATGTTAAAGGATTTCCCTGGGGAAAGGTTTCTATAAGGTCTAATAAGATTTTGGTTGCCACATCAATAGTTTCTACACCAAGGGGTGCCACTTCTAGTACCGACACTGGTCGAAATCACCTGTACACTCTTACTACTTGTCAGGAGTTTGACGTATCTCCTGATGTCATTACTGGTATGTTAAAACTCTCCTCTCATAATTTGAACTATTTATATGACCTGGGGTCTACTCTTTCTCATATGACCCTATTTGTGGCTGTGCATTTTGGTTTTGATCTCGAGTATATTTCAGACCACTTTTTTGTTTCTACCCTGATGGATAACTCGATAGTTTCTAAAAAAGTCTATAAGGGTTGTGTGGTATCTGTTGGTGGTAGAAAACTTTGGTGGATCTATTTGAATTAGACATGCTAGATTTTGATATCATTTTTGGGATAGATTAGTTGCATTCGTGCTATGCTTATTTAGTTTGTTGACCCTTAAGGTTATTTTGAAATTCCCTAATGAACTAGTTATGGAGTGGGAAGGGAGTTCCTTAGTACCTAAGGGAAGGTTCTTATTATATCTTAGATCTCGTAAATTTATTTCCAAGGGGTGTCCTTATTATCTGGTCAGGGTTAAAGATTCTAAATTAGAGGGTCCTTCTTTACAATCTATTCTCGTGGCTTTTGAATTTCTTGAGGTCTTTCGTAATGATCTTTTGGATGTCCTTCCAGATAGGGAAATTTAGTTAGTATTGATCTTCTTCTGTACCCTTGTCCTATCTCTATCACTCCTTATAGAATAGCTCCGACTGAGTTGAAGGAACTTAAGGAACAGTTGAAAGATCTTCTTGACAAAGGTTGTATCCACCCTAGTGTGTCTCCGTAGGGTGCACCTATTTTATTTGTGCGTAATAAGGTTGGCAATCTTTGGATGTGTATTAATTACTATCAGTTGAATAAGGTGACGGTGAAGAATAAGTACCCTCTTCCTAGGATTTATGATCTGTTTGACCAACTTCAGGGTGCTGAATATTTATTTAAGATTGACCTTGGGTTGGGTTATCATCAGTTAAGGATTAGGGAGGAGGATATTCCTAAGAATAACTTCCGTACCTGGTATAGATATTTTGAGTTCTTAGTCATGCCTTTTGGGTTGACCAATGCCCCAACAATATTTATAGATCTTATGAATTATGTATTATGTCAGTTTTTGGACTTGTTCGTGATTGTGTTTATATATGATATTTTAGTATATTTGAAAATTAAAGTGGATCATGTCAATCACCTCTGTGTAGTATTGCAGACCCTAAAAGATCAACAATTATATGCTAAGCTTTCAAAGTGTGAATTTTGGGTAAATGTTGTTACTTTTTTGGGTCATGTTGTTTCTAGTGAAGGGATCATGGTGGATCCATAGAAAGTAGTGGTGGTTAAGAAGTGGACTAAATCCATGACTTCAACCGATATTTAGAGCTTCTTAGGTTTAGCTGGTTATTATAGGAGGTTTGTGGAAAGTTTCTCATTGATCGTTACACCTTTGACTAAATTGACTTAGAAGAAGGTGAAGTTTCTATGGTCCGATGCTTGTGATGGGATTTTTAGGAATCTAAAAGATAAAGTGACTTCTGCTTCGGTTTTGACCCTGCCTGAGGGTAGTGATGGCTTCGTGGTTTATTGTGATGCATCTCATGTGGGACTTGGTTGTGTATTAATGGAGCATGGCAAGATTGTAGCATATGCTTCTAGGCAGTTGAAAGTTCATGAAAGGAATTATCTGACTTATGATTCAGAGTTGTTGGTTGTGTTGTTCGCATTGAAAATTTGGCGACATTATTTATATTGGGTCCACGTTGACATCTATTTAGATCATAAGAGCCTGCAATATGTATTCACCCAGAAGAAGTTGAATCTCAAGCAAAAGAGATAGTTTGAGATGATCAAGGACTATGACATGAGTCTCCACTATTACCCAGGTAAGGCTAATATGGTTGTTGATGCTCTTAAAAGGTTATCTATGGGGAGTCTATCCCACGTAGATGGGGGGAAATTAGACTTGGTGAGGGATATTCACAATTTTTCTAATAATGGAGTCCGTCTCTTAAATTCTGAGGATGATGGTGTATTTGTACAATAGGTGGTGAAGTCATCTCTTGGTGATGAGGTAAAAGAGAAATAGGTGTTAGACCCTATCTTTATGCAAATCAAGGATGATCTGGGTAGGCAGAAGGTAATGGCTTTCGATATTAGGGATGATGGTATCTTGATGTACCAAGGGAGGTTGTGTGTTCCCGATGTGGATGGGCTACGTGGTAGAATTTTGGTTGAATCTCATGAGTCACGTTATTTGGTTCATCCTGGTTTGACGAAGATGTATCATGACCTTAAGGAGATCTATTGGTGGAATAACTTGAAGAGGGATATGGATAATTTTGTGAGTAAGTGCACGGTGTGTCAATAAGTGAAGGTGGAGCACTTGAGGCTCGGTGGGTTATCTCAAGAAATTAAGTTGCCTTTTTTGGAAATAGGAAGTGATAAATATGGATTTTGTTACTGGTCTTCTGTTGACTCAAAACTAGTTTAATTCTAATTGGATCATTGTGGATAGGATGACTAAGTCTGCTCACTTCTTACCTGTGAGGACTAATTATTCTGCCGAGGACTATGCAAAATTATTTATTCAAGAGATCGTGAAGTTGCATGGTGCGCCTGTTTCTATTATCTCTGATCGAGGTACTCAGTTCTCATCACATTTTGGCACTCATTCAGAGAGGTTTGGGGGCTAAGGTGAGCCTTAGTGTCATTTTCCACCCACATACTGATGGTCAAATGGAAAGGACCATTCAAACTTTGGAGGATATGTTTTGAGCTAGTGTAATTGCTTCTTGTGGGATTTGTGTACAGTAATAGCTATCACTCTAACATTGGTATAGCTCCGTTTGAGGTGTTGTATGGTAGAAGGTGTAGGTCCCTTATTGGGTGGTTCAAAGATTGTGAGGCAAGGTTATTTGGTCCTAATTTAGTTCATCAAGATATGGAGAAGGTGAAGGTGATTCGGTATAGGCTTAAGACTACCCAAAGTCGCCAAAAGTCTTATGCAGGCGTTCGATAAAGAGATTTAAATTTTGATGTGGCTGATTGGGTGTTCTTGAAGGTGTCTCCCATGAAGGGAGTGATGCAATATAGTAAGAAGGGGAAGTTTAGTACCATTTATGTTGGCCCTTATTTAATTTTGAGGAGAGTGGCAAATGTTCCCTATGAGTTAGAATTCCCTGCAAGCTTTGGTTCCATTAACCCTGTGTTTCATGTGTCCATGTTGAAGAAATGAGTGGGTGATCCTTCCTTGGTGGTGCCTATTGAGTATGTTGGTATCTCAGATTCCCTTTCATACGAAGAGGTCCCAGTAGAGATCTTGGATAGACAAGTTCGTAGGTTGTAGACTAAAGATGTAGCTTCAGTAAAGGTCCTTTGAAGGAACCATAAGGTTGAAGAAGCCACTTTCAAAGCGGAGGAAGGTATGAGGGCTAAGTACTTATTATTATTTAATGTGTAGGGAGAAGGAGCTTAAGGTATGAATTTCATTTTCCCTTGTTACTATTTGAGTTTATCATTTGATTCCGATAAAATATTGCTATTCTCATGTGAAAAGTGTCCTAGATCATCATTCAGGAAAGAATAATCCTTGGGGTGGGGGGGGGGGATAATGTAACACCCTCAAATTTTGAGCATTTTTTTTGGTATCCCCATGTTCAAAACAATGATTTTTAACTTAATTTGTACCTAGGTATGTTGAAGGGGTGTCCTAGAAGAGTTTTGGAATTTTCAGACGGGGTTCGAGGTGGTTTTAGGTCACGAAGGCACGAAGCCTCTGCGATATCAATGTGCCACGGAGTCTAACTTTTGTGATAGCCTCCGTGGAGATTGGTCTCTGCGTTAAAGTCTGCGGCATGGAGGTTATTCTTCCTGATAAGGTCTGTGCCACAAAACTGTAGAAAAATCAGGATGTTTTGTTCTATTTTAATTGGGATGAGGGGTAATGAGGTCCAATCACTTATAAACAACCTTAAACATTATATTAGCCAATTCTCATCATTTTTGATGATATGAGGGGCTATTACTTCACTTCCAAAAATCCTCCCTCAAATTTCCCTTTTCAAGTCAAGGCTAGAGTTTCAAGGAGGTGGTCATCTAGGGTTTTAAGGGTGTTATCTTCTTCAAAATTCTTGGTAATTAAGGCATGTACCTCTTTCCCTATACTTATCTTTTATTTATGATATGTATTGGTTAATTTTATATAGTGGTGAGTATTCCTGCCTATCACGTGGGTGACCCGGGTTCATTCCCCGACAACTTCACTGAAAACTTCACAGCGCCCAAGTGCACACGCAAGTGTACGTGGTCTTATCAAGTAGTAAAGTGGCCTAATGAAAGCCAAGTATCGATCCCACAGGGACTTGGTTAAACAATGATTTGATTTCAGTTCATAGTTTAGATTGATTTGATGCAAGAGTAACTGAAAGAAGTTTCAAGTTTGTAAATTGCAAGTAAAGTAACAGTGCATAAAATAAAGATCTTGAGACAAGAAATAAGAGTAAAACTCAGGGTCGAAGAACTTTGAACAATCGTATTATGTTATTGAGTTTCATTCATCAATTCACTTACCTTAGTTGTCGATTCGTAGGGTTAATTGCATGATCATTGTCTCCTGACGTCTAACTAATTACCTAATGTGGACATTACAACTACATCGTTGAGCGGGGATGTAGTAATCCAATTAAGTTCTTTAAGCTATCATCCTACGTTTGAATCAAGTAAGTCATCTAAGTACAACCATATCCTAGATGCTAATTCGTATTCCTTATTTCATAAAAGAATACGAACCATACTTTGTTCAATCTCTCATTCTATCTCCCTATTACCTCTCCCAAGTTCACAAGGTTGACAATTGATGTATTCTAAGGGTGATCAAGCCTCAAAATAGTTAAAACAAGATTGAACACACAACCAACAATGATAAGCAATTCAATGAACTTTACTCAAAACAATAGTACTCATGTTATTGACTTCAACCCAGGAAATGGGGTTCTTATCCACTCATAGTCATAATCATGATCCAATAGGTTGAAATCCTGCTATGATCTAATGGAATGCTTAATAAATAAAGTAAAAACCTAAGTTATGAAGTTGTAGAAGCCTTTTTCATGTTCCAAGACGTCCAAAGATGAATAATAATGCTTACAAAGATGTATTTATAGTAGAAAAGTATTCCCAAGCTGTGTAGGATTGAATTTGCACTTATGGACATGTGTGAATTGGACCTCGCATCGCACTTGCTGGAAACGGGAGAGGAATTGCGTCTCACAAGCTGGAAACAGGAGTGAAAGTCGTGTCACGAGGCTTAAAAGGTGGTGTGGAGGTCGTGAAGAGCCCTAATAATGAGGGATCACTATTTTGGGTCCATTTGTAAGATTTTGGTCTATATCACGCACCAATTGGCCTTTCCTACAGTTCACACGCGCTCTAGACATTCTAGGACTCCAAGTTGCATCCAAGTTGTGTATTGTGCTTTTGTTGATCCATTGCAAGTATTTTTGAGTTGTTTCCACTTGACTTGAAGCTTGGATATCCTTCATATATCATGATAATCCATTCACAAAGAATAATATATAATTAAACACAACAATTTAGAGCTCAAAACAACACAACATCCAAAACGGTGAACTAGAGATACAAGCTAAGCATAGGCTACTTCACATTGATCATAAGCTTATTCTTTTGACTCTTGGATTGATCCAATTGAAATTTGAAAATTACCAACAAGTTTTTCCACATATAATTACACACACAAACCAGATGGAACACATTAAACACAATATAATCCAATAAAACCAACTGGACTCACACCTAGCTCATGCTAGTAACACTAGTTTCCTTGATTGAGCTCTAAGTGATTCAATTAAACCCAAACTTGTTTGAAATACACTTTGAACATTGTAATCACACATTTTAACACTTATATGCTTATTTATATACATATGAACACATTAAGCACTCAGGTTACTCTCAAAACAAGGCCAAATAAACTAGAATAATAACCCGAAAGTGTACAAAACCACCTAAGATCATCACCCACACTTAAGCTCTTGTTCGTCCTCAAACAACTCTTTACTCTAAGAATCATAAGCTGAGGTGAATCTACACTTCTACAACTACAAATACACTCAAGATAGCACAACAATGACTATATGCAATACAAGTTTCTACACTAAGCATGTTATATACACAATTGATAGCTCAAGAATCCTACTTCAAAACATCCTAGCCTCAAGAATTGACTCCACTAGTGGAAAACTCATGTATATTTATCAATCAAAGACATCACGCGAATCACCCATATTCATCAACACATGTGCCCATCACAACAAAGAGAGTTACCCAACATCACTCACAATAATGCAATTAGAACAAGATGGGTACAAGAATCAAGTTACGCTCACTCACACAAGGAATTCATAAGTTACACATAATAAACCATAGGATTGCCCTTAGTGTAGTACTCCACTAATGTCAGAATGTCATGTATGGGATCAATTAGGCCTGTTCAGGTTATAATGAAGGCTAAGGGACGGGTAGGAACTATTTTAGAATAGTGACTATCTTCCCAAGAACTTTAATGCAATACATTATTAATTAAAACCTTTCTCCAACAACCAATTTACACCATTTTTGTTTACCCCATTCTTTTATTTTTACCCTATTTCATTTAAGCATATTCATAAACACTTTGGTGGCAGTATTTTTTTTCTATTTATTCACGAATCAACTTTTAGCACAAATTCTTATTTATCATCATTCAACTTCCCCCACAACACCTAACAATTGTACACACCAATAACTATCACTTTGGGGCTTTAATTTCACCCTTTCTATCTTATTTTTCAAACTCCTCACTCAATTGATTTTTCATTAAAGCTCTTAGGAGATTTTTGGATCAAATTCAGGTTATTCAAAGAAGGGATTAGGCTACTTATGGGGATTTTAAATAACAAGCTAATGGCTCAAAGGGGATGACTATGATTAAGCACACATGGTGGGTCAAAAGACGACATAAAACATGGTTATCAAAGAAATGCCTAAATAATCTCCTAAACTCACATCTTTATTTTGCTTTGCACATACACCGAGCAAGTTCTAGGCATCACATGTAATAATGAATATACAAAAACTGATATCACACATGGCACATGCTTGACTCACACCGGATCATCACAGAAACAACCAAAAATAGCATGAATTCAAATTTTAAGCCATAAAAAATAAGAGTCAAAAACTTGAGCCTAAGAGTCTCAAAAGTGGCGATTCGTACAATTCAACATGCTTTCACAATCACAACGCTTGCACCATATAATCAAAAATAGCACCAACAAGAATATCTTACACAAAAAAATTTAAATTGACCCTAAAAATAAGAATTTTCCCACCCCACACTTAAAAAATCTACTTTGTCCCCAAAGTGAACTTTAAAGTTAGAGATAGAAATAATCTTTGAGGCCTTTAGGTCTAGCTAGTAGCATCTTCACACATCACGAGGGTTCGGGGACCACACCCTTAGTCTTTGCCATGCTCCTTCGCTCAAGTTTTTTGATACTCAGATTTTCCATCAACCTGTGAGTCAATAAAAATGAAAACTACATGAAGTAAAAACTAAAAATACTGAAAAGAAAACATGCCTACTTAACTTGGTTGCCTCCCAAGCAGTGCCTAATTTATTATCATGGCACGACCTAACTTAACGACTTAGTCATTGTCTTTCATTCTGTTTCTCATGCTTGGTCTCCACCTCCTTATTCTTTTCACCACTCTTGGGTGAGAATTCTTAAGGGAAGTAGATTTTTCAACTTTAGCCTTTTTAGGCTCATCAATTAGCATCAAATCAAGTGGTGGTGGTGGTGGTAGCTTAGGCAACTCGATGAAGGTGTCAGAAGAGGTCTTTTGTGGAATAACCACCCCACACTCATCCCCTTCAATAACAGTGATCATGCATAAGTCTTTATATTGTAATAGTTTGATGAGTGATTTGTACACCTTAAAATTTGCCTTTTTATCATTCAACCTCATAGTCAACGTTCTTTCTCTCACATCAATCAATGCTTCACCCGTTGCTAAAAATGGATGCCCCAAGATGATTGGTACTTGTTCGTCTGCCTGAAAGTCTAGAACAATAAAACCAACAGGAATAATGAATTTACCAACCTTTATGAGGACATCCTCTATAATTCCTTCAGGATGGGCAATAAACCCGTCTGCCAGTTGCAGAACCATGGTGGTCATTTTTTTCTTTCCTAAGCATAATGTGTGGAACAAATATAGGGGCATTAAATTTATGTTATCCCCTTAATCACTCAATACGTGGCCCACCTTACAACTTCCAATTTGAATAGAGAGAGTTAACTTCCCTGGGTCCCTAAGCTTCGTGGGAATTTTTTATGTCATTACCGCACTACACTCTTCAGTGAGTGTTATTGCCTCTACATCCTGCAATTTTACTTTATTAGCAACCACATCCCTTAAGTACTTAGTATACTCTAGCATTCCCTGTAAAACATCTAACAAAGGTAAGTTGATATGAAGCTCTCTGAACGTGTTAAAGAGCTTCTTGAACATTGCATTCTCTTTTGCTTTTATGTGTTTTTGAGGGAAAGAAAGTGGTGGCATCTTTTTCTTTTCTGGTTCAACAACAACTTTGGTTATCGAGTACTCAGACTTCCTCAAATTTTCAGCAACTTGTTCAGATGCCTATGGGGGAATCAACTCTACATTCACCTCCTTAGTTTCCTTGGGAGGTTCTTTATTCATCTCCTTACCACTCTTTAAAGTGATTTCCATGACTGGTTTAGGATTTTTAATGTAACTTCGCAAACCACCTTGAGGCCTGGTATTCAGCATCTGTTGTAACTACCCCAACTGCAACTCTAAGCTTCTCTGTGCCACTTGCTGATTTTTTACATCTTCAGCCAACTGTGTCTGATTAGCTTGAACATGCTTCATCATCTCTTTAAATTTGCTAGTTGACTGAAGTGGTTGAGCCTATGGTAGTTGAAATTGTTGTTGGGCGGCCCATGGCTGATTTTGTGGCTGGGTCTGCCACTTGTAAGCATTTTCATAGGTCTGCCTTTGAGCATGGCCCATGGACATCACCGATTTTGGATTTGCTACACATATGGCCGCTTGATGCCTACTATTACCGCCTACTTCACACCAAACTGCAGCTTGTTTGATTGCATTGACTGTGGCTACAGGTTGTGCTACTCCCAACATTGTTTTTGCAAGGTACAGATCTATGCGAATATGTCAGTGAATTGATCAACTTATAATAGCCCTACAATTCTTTTTGTTGCACTCCATGATTCTTAATGCCACTCTATATTACCTTGAGTAATGTGGTTCAATAGAGTGTACAGCTCATCATATGTCATCTCAAGAGCTTGACCACCTACAGCTGAATCTAATAATATCCTTGTATTGTGGTCAAGAGCTTCTACAAAAGTATGAGCAAGTACCTCATTGGACTGTTGATGGTGTGGACAGTCCCTAAGAAGAGCCTTGAACCTCTCCCAAGCATGATAAAGATTCTCATCTAGCTTTTGTTTGAAGCATACTATCTCACTGCGAAGTCTCGTAGTCTTACCAGATGGGAAAAAATGAAAAAGAAATATTCTGGTCATGTCATCCTATGAGGTGATTGAGTTTGCCGGTTCTGTATTCAACCATTTTTTTCCTTCCCCAATTAGTGAAAAGGGGAACAAATTCATCCTCACATAATCTGCATTCACACCCATGGGAATGAATGTATCACTAATTTCCAGAAAATTCTGCAAGTAGACCTTTGGATATTTGTGTGACAGCCTTGTTAACTGTCCACTGCTAATCAGAAGTTGTACCATATTTTTTTGGAGCTCAAAATTGCCTCTAGCTACCGGCTTCTAAAATGGGGAGGTCAAATTAGTTGGAAGTGGGATTGCCACTTCTCTGATTATCCTATGGGTTGCTTGTTCCTCAGACATTGGAAAAGGAGCTACTTGGTCTTCTTCTATTTACAAAAATTTGGGGAGATAGATTGCGTCTCTCCTGAGTTGATGAAAAAGTTGCTCAAGTTTAGCACTGGGTTCAACTAAGTCTTGATCCCTAGCCAGCTTTTGTAACCTGTTTCTTGCAAAAACCGAACCAAGACCAAGCATAAAAACACCAAATAAATCTAAAAAGAAAAACTAAAATACACAATTGCAAAATTATAAGTCCCCGACAATGGCACCAAAAACTTGACAGCGCCCAAGCACACACGTAAGTGTACGTGGTCTTGTCAAGTAGTAAAGTGGCCTAATGAAATCCAAGTATCTATCCTATAGGACTTGGTTAAACAATGATTTGATTTCAGTTCACATTTTAGATTGATTTGATGCAAGAGTAACCAACAGAAGTTTTGTGTTTGTAAATTTCAAGTAAAGTAACAGTACGTAAAGTAAATATCTTGAGACAATGAATAGGTGTAAAACCCAGGGTCGATCACTTTAAACAATCATACTATGTTATTGAGTTTCATTCGTCAATTCACTTATCTTGGTTGTCGATTTGTAGGGGTAATTACATGATCACAGTATCCCAACCTCTAACCAATTACCTAATGTGGAAATTACAACTACATTGTTAAGAGGGGATGTAACAATCCAATTATTTTTTTTAAGCTATCATCATATGTGTGAATCAAGTAAGGCATCTAAGTACATCCATGTCCTAGATACTAATTCATATTTCTTATTTCATAAAAGGCTACGAACCATACTTTGTTTAATCCCTCATTCAATTTCCCTATTCCCTCTCCTGAGTTCACAAGGCTGACAATTGATGTATTCTAAGGGTGATCAAGCCTCAAAATAGTTAAAACACGATTGAACACAAAACCAATAATGATAAGAAAATCAATGAACTTAACTCAAAACAATAGTACTCATGTTATTGTCTTGAACCCCGAAAATGGGGTTCTTAGCCACTCATAGTCATAATCATGATCCAATAGGTTGAAATCCTATTATGATCTAATGGAATGCTAAATAAATAAAGTAAAAACCTAAGTTATGAAGTTGTATGAGCCTCCTTCATGTTCTAAGACATCCAAAGATGGATAATAATGTTTACAAATATGTATTTATGGTATACAAGTAGTCCTAAGCCATTTAGGATTGAATTTTCACTTTTAGACGTGTGTGAATTGGACCTTGCATCGCACTTGCTGGAAACAGGAGTAGAAGTCGCATTGTACAAGATGGAAATTGGAGTAGAAGTCGCGTCACGAGGCTTAAAAGGTGGTGTGGAGGTCACAACATGCCCTCGTCATGACGGATCACTGTTTTGGGTCCCTTCTGAAGCTTTTGGTCTATAGAATGAACCAATTGGCTTTCCTGCAGACCACACGTGCTCTGGACATTCCAGGACTCCAAATTGCATCCAAGTTGTGTATTGTGATTTCGTTGATCCATTCTGAGCCTTTTTGAGTTGTTTCTACTTGATTTGAAGCTTGTATATCCTTCATATATAATAATAATAATCCATTCACAAAGAATCTTATAGCATTAAACACAAAAATTTAGATATCAAAACAACACAACATCCAAAATGGTGAACTAGGAACACAAGCTAAGCATAGGCTATTTCACATTGATCTTAAGCTTATTGTTTTGACTCTTGGCTTGATCCAATTGAACTTTGAAAATTTCTAACAAGTTGCTCCATATATAATTACACACACAAACCATTTTTAACACATTAAACACAATAGAATCCAATGAAACCTAGACATACACCTAGCTCAAGCTAGTAACACTAGTTTTCTCGATTAAACTCTAAGTGATCCAATTAAACCCAAACTTATTTGAAATACACTTTGCACATTGTAATCACACATTTTAACACTTATATGCTTATTTATATCCATATTAACACATTATGAACTCAAGTTACTCCCAAAACAAGGCAAAATAAGCTAGAATAATGACCCAAAAGTGTACAAAACCACCTCAGATCAGGTTTTGAACTATGGGTTGAGGGTTTTGAATGTATCTGGTTTAAATATTTTCCCATGATTATTATTGAATTGTTATGCATTGAATTGATGATTTATGAACTCTTTGGGTGCATTATTATAGCGAATAAATTTAGGGGTACAACGAATTCCCAAAATAAATGGTTTCAGTATGGAAATTGATAATAACCTTGACCTATTTGAATAATTGTCTTTAGAATTTTTTTTATCTCTTTGTTTGTCTATTTTTTTGAAACCTTGAATTGTATAAATGTTAAATGGAACATGAATTGGTTTAATTTGGTTTTCAAATAGTTTAGGAAAGGCTTTGATGGCGATGAGTCAACAACAACAACAACAACAAAAACAACATACCCAGTATATTCCCACCAAGTGGGGTCTGGAGAGGGTAAGTGTATGCAGTCCATACTACTACCTCAAATGTGAGATAGAGAGGTTATTTCCGATAAACCCTCGACTAAAAAATAGAACAATCTAAGATAGGGAACAGTAATAGTAAGAGTAGTAAAAGAACAAGATATAATAGGGATTAGCAAACTCAATAATACCATAAAAAAGATACTACAAGTAACACACCAAAAGATACCATAACCTAATCTTCGACTAACTTTCTATCCTAATCTACCTCCTTCACAACTTCCTATATAGGTTCATGTCCTTGTTAAGCTAGAGCTACTCCATGTCATGTATAATCACCTCCCTCCAATATTTCTTCGGTATACCTCTGCCATGCTTGAAACCATCCCTAGCCAACCTCTCACACCTATGCACTGGGGCATCCGTGATCCTCCTCATCACATGACCAAACAATGTCAATCTCGCTTCCCTCATCTTGACTTCCACCTAATCCACACCCACCTTAACTCGAATAACCTCATTTCTAATTCTATCTTTTCTAGTATGCCCACACATCTACCTAAGCATTCTTATTTTCGCCACCTTCATCTTCTAGATGTGGGCCTTCTTAATAGGCCAAAACTCTATCCCATACAATAATGCCAGTCTAACCACCACTCTATAGAACTTGCCTTTAAGTTTGGGAGGTATCTTTTTGTCACACAAGATTCTAGAGGCGAGCTTCTATTTTATCCACCCTACCCTAATTCGATGAGTGACATCTTCGTCAGTCTCTCCATTCTCCTAAATCATAGTCCCTAGATACTTGAAACTATCTCTCTTACTTATAGAATGAGTATCAAGCTTAACAACCACATCGAACTCACGAAACACCTCGCTGAACTTACACTCCAAATATTCCATCTGGGACCTACTCAACCTAAATCCTTTAGACTCAAGAGTTTGCCTCCAAACTTCTAATTTAGCATTAAATCCACTACGCATCTCATCCATCAAGACTACATCATCCACAAAGATCAAACAATAAGGCACCTAACCTTGAATATGCCATGTCCAAACATCCATCACTAAGGAAAAATGAAATGGACTAAGCGTCTAACCTTAATATAACCTCATCAAGATGGGAAAGTGCTTCGAGTCCCCTCCCCTAGTCCTAACCCGAGTCTTAGATCCATAATACATATCCTTAATCTCCCTAACATACACTATAGGTACATCTCTATCCTCTAAACACCTCCAAAGAACCTCCTTGGGAACTTTATCATAGGCCTTCTCTAAGTCGATAAACACCATATGCAAATCCTTCTTCCAATCCCTATATTACTCCACCAGTCTCCTAACGAGATGGATGGCTTCAGTAGTAGAGTGCCCTATCATAAATCTAAATTGATTTTCAAAAATAGTAACAATCCTCCGCAACCTCAACTCTACCACCCTCCCAAACCTTTATAGTATGACTCAACAACTTAATACCCCTATAATTGTTGCAATCCAGAATGTATCCCTTGTTTTTATACAATGGAATCATTGTACCCCACCGCCAAACCTCAGGCATCCTCCTCGTCTTGAAAATTATGTTAAACAATCAAGTCAACCACTCCATACCTACCCTTTCTGTGCACTTCCAAAAATCCACTGGAATCTCATCTGGCCCCATCGCTCTACCTTTATGTATCCTACGAATATCCCCCTTAACCTCCTCAACCTTAATGCGCCTACAATAACCATAATTTCAAATCCTCTCAGAATGCTCCAAATCTCCCAACATAATGCTAATATCCCTTTCTTCATTTAGGAGCTTATGAAAGTAAGACTGTCATCTCTTTCTAATACAATCCTCCTTTACCAGAACTTTGTTGTCCACATCCTTAATACACTTCACTTAATCCAGGTACCCATCCCTCCTCTCCCTAACCTTGGCGAGCCTGTACAAATTTTTATCCCCACTTTTATTATCCAACGATGTGTATAAACTCTCGAAAGTAGCATCTTTATTCCTCATGACTGCTAACTTTGAATCTCACTTTGCAGTCTTATACTTCTCCCTATTCTTCCATTTATCTTCTTCATCCTTACTCTCAACCAACTTTGTATACGCTCTTTTCTTAGCCTCCACCTTTCCCTTCACCTCCTTATTCCACCACCATTCTTTTTAGTTTTTACCCGAACGGCCTCTCGAGACCCCCAACACCTCTCTAACTGTGGATTCAACTTGATTTAATGGTTTTGTATGGCACAGTAGAATAGACTTGCAAGCTCTAAATTTTGGTATGACGATACCAAAAGTTAATTCCTAATTAAAAGACTCCTAGGTAAATGGGTGGGAATGTGTAAATGATTTTAATTAGGCTCAAAGGGATTGTGTAGCTAACTGTGGAAGGTGGATCTCCCGGGAGGATCAATACTGAAAACTCACATTTGTCGACATGAGGGTTGGTCTTAGTGACTGTGTTCTTATGTCACACTATACATGTGTATAGAGTTGAATCAAGGATGGCGAAGGGTAAGGATTTCTTGGATCTCTACGATACCTTCGATCATGTGGGTAACATGTAATAGGGTCCTTTTAGCATGGGGAGCTGAACTCATATAGCCCGTGGGTGTAGATAAAGGATGGTCAATCTACACAGTTCAGGTTAAGGTTTTACGCTCATGCTAAGCCTTTGTTCCCTTTTCCAGCATGTGGTATATATATATGTATGCATTCTTTATGGTGTTGTTCACTAGTTTTAATGGATTTTGTATTATGGATCATGCAATTATTTTATCCTATATCCCTGAGTTATATGGTAGCTCTCCAACCATTAATTGTCTTCAAATGTTGTGTCCCCACGTGATGTAAGAACTGGCCATACTTCTACTCCTCCTGTACAGTGATTAAGTATTCGTGGGATAGCTCAAGTGTCAGACTAAAGTGGTGAGCTTTCATCCTTTGGAAGACTCTATTTCATGCATGGATTTTCTTATGTTTGCCTTTTTGTTTGGACTTATTTTTGGCTAGGGTCGGGGGCATGTACCGACCAAACTATCTTTGGTTTTGTTAGAGGATTTATTGGACATTACTATAGGCATGAGTATTGTGATTGGTTTTTCATTATTGATCCTTTATAGTTTTTTTAATTTCTGTTCTCATATTTGGTTTTATGTTAGTATCCATCTGTTGTTAGGTGTACTTGGTTATATTAGATTAGGATAAGAGGGTAGTCTCCAATCCTCGGTGTACTTGAGATGCTCTTCATGGACAGACCCTGGTTTGGGTCGTGATATTTAGGCATGCACGATTGATATTGTCATACCGACTACAGTTGCAAGGTAACATCATCATGCCATTTCAATTCCATTATCTCTATCAAACAACTCCCTTTGTTCATTAATACAAGGTAGGGGAACATCGACTCCCTTTGTCCATTAAATCAAGCTTTCATGTTTTATTAACCTCTTTACATCATGAAATTATTTTGAAAGTAGTGCAATTAAATTTTACTCGTACTCAAAAACACTTCCACAAAATTTGGGTTGGGGGTCGTTACTAATTCAATTGTCAATAATCATAAAATTTAGGGAAATTACAATCCCTAAGTTTATTTACCATGTCCATACACCCTACAAGTTCAAAACCATAAATAAAGTATGAACAATCATATATAAACCATGGGAAACATATTTCAAAAACAAACATTCAAAATCCTCAACCCATGTTCCAAAATCAACTTCAAAACCACATGGATAACTATTTAAAACACATGCTTTTACAAAATAATAGTTGGGGAAGAGTAACATGCCTAAAATATCAAGAGTTATGGAGAAAAATTACTCTTGGAGCTCTAATTGATAAAATTCATGGAAACCCTAAGTATCTTGACCTTTGAGAATTAAGAGTGTTTTAGAAATTATTTCAATTTGTTTTGGATTAATAATGAAACCCTAAATAGGTTTTAAGTTATGGATCATGATATGGGGAAAAGGGGAAATGCCTAAAGTGCCCTTAATTAAAAGATAAAAAATTATCTCCAGTGACTATGAGTCACTATACGAATCGTAAGGACACGTTATAGTTCATCACCTCGAGTTGTAGTCAAGAAAGTAACTAAATGACCCTTCTCTGGTCACCCTACTATTTGATGTGGCATTGAAACATGACACTTTCGATGCTTAAAACCACAAATTTGATATTTTGTTAGATATGATGCTCTTTGGTATAAATTGTAGTTAAAACAGGTATATAACAATGTTTGAAAGAAAAAAGAAGAAAAAGACCTGAGAAAGTCTAACTCTGATAAGTATGAGTCAGTCTCTGAGTTGTAACCAATTGATATGACTCATATACTGATTCGTATAAGTAATAGAACCAAAAGCCAAACTGAGGATCCAAGTATGAGGAAGATACGACTTAAGTACCCCAGTCGTAAGACAGGGTACGAGTCATATACGGAAGTTGTGAGCATAAAAGAACCTGAACGATTATCCAGGAGTTAGAGTGTCAAAGTTATACAAGTCGAAAGTATGATTACGACTCATATAGGGATGTCGTACACTAACCAGTGTTTAATACCTGAAAAGACTGAAGTCCCAAGTAGATACGGATGAAAGACATAAGTCGTACACTAAGGTATGACTCTTAAGTGGAAGTCGTATGTTGAACAGATAGTTGAAGCCTTGGGAAGATCAAACACTGGAATGGATACAACAAGGAAGGGTATGACTCATAAGCTGAGGATACGAGTGAAGATCGAGTCGTGCCGACTGCCGACTTAACTTTACCTTTCCCATTTTTAATAGGATTTTTATGTTATTTTGAGATATTATAAATACTCTAGGGCTTATATTTTATTAGGTTATGCATTGTCACATTATTTTACATGCTACTACACACTATTACTCATTACTACATTATTTCAAGAGATTTTAGGGTTTAATTTTAAAAAAAGACTTTAGAGTTTATTCATCTTATTCTTGTTCAACTGATTTTATTTGTTATTCATTGATAATCATCATTTCTTGCACAAACATGAGTGGCTAATCTCCTTATCTAGGGTTGTGGTAACCCAGGCTGATTATCTACGTAGAGGAAGTGTGAGACTCAATTTTTCTAGGGTTTCTGCATGTATCTTAATTTTTATTTGCAATAATTAAACTCCTAGTAGTTGCAGGCACTTGAGATTTCCTGTATTCGCATCCATTCGATAACTAAGAAGCTTAAAATTAGGAAAAGAAGGTTAAGATAGTGATTTGAGATGTGATAGCTAACATACCATCATATCACTTAATCCTATCTCGAAAAGTGTAACTAAGGCAGCAGCAAGGGGAAACAAGGCAACACCCTGATATGATAACCAAGTAAAAAGGGTGAAATTTATCTTCTAGATTACCTGGTAGTTGATAATACTTATCTTGTAGGCTTTGTATGCAGAACAACAGAATAATTGGGTTGATCATGAGAAATTTACCCAGTTGAGAAGCCATGAGGGAACACATACCTAGCATTTATCTCATATTGATTTCAACTCAAAAGCACTCAAGAATTGGTTACTATTAGTGATTGATAACAAAATCCCCCATTTACATTCCTATAATGCTCATGGATTACATCAAGGAAAGTAACTGCTCACGTTTTTCCTATGGTATTGACCCCAACCTTATTGGGTTACTATATTTGCAATCAACTGCATTATACTTCTAGTTGAGGTATAGTTTTGTGCGACATTAAATTTTGGCGCCGTTTCCGGGGAAAACGGTTGAGTAGTAAATCTAATAAGTGAAGTTAGTTGGTTTTTAAATTTTCATTTTTATTTGGCATATGTCAGTGTATGACAAGTACGAGGAGTAGAGTCAATCCCTTTCTCCCATTTGATCTAGAGCCAGAAAGAATCCTTTAAACACCTAGTAGGATGTCAGGAAAAGTTCATGATGAGGCTTAAGACCCCCCTCTTGTAGAACTAAATACAACACTCCTGCATGCTCCATTAGACCCACATAATATTGCAGACTTATAAACACAACAACTATTAGAGCAAGGACAAAAAAAGATAGAAGAAGCCAGACTTACTGTAGAGGTGGTAGTAGCTTAGCAAGGAGGACCAGTATGGTCGAGACAGGTTGTTGATCATAGAGATTAGAGAGTCAAGGCTCCTTTTATTTTAGCATATCAATACTTAGACCCATATGAGAAAAATGAAGAATATTTGGGTTATGTTGAGCCTACGGAGTCTGGAGCCATTGTTCCTTGTCCATTAGCCCCTAATGAAGTTTGATATTACTGGTGCAATGATCCAATTATTAAATCTGAAGGGTGTGTTTTCGTGATCTACTAAGGATGATGCAAACATATACCTTACAAATTTTCTTGGGATCTACACAAATTACAATATTCCAAGGGATAATCAAGAAGTATTAAGATTGAGGTTATTCCCATTTTCTTTGACTGGAGAAGCATATTTATGTTTAGGAGAACTTCTAAGAGGATCTATCACTACGTGGAATGAGTTGAAGACACAATTTTTGAGAAGATTCTTTCCTCCTACATGAATGTTACAGTTGAAGGATAAAATTTACAATTTCAGACAGCTACCAACAGAGTCTATGTTAAGGTGTAGTTTTGATTCAAGAAGAATCTTAGCATAGTACCAAATCACAGAATCAGAGGATCTAACTTATCTGAGAAATTTTATTTATCATTGAATGATAGTTCAGAGTTACAAGGGTGACATTCAGAGATTCAACAACTATAAGGGTATTAAAATATTGAGCCACACTATAAAGATTTGGGAGAGAGTGATCGAGTTAAGGTTGAGAAGGATAGTGTCTTTATTGAAGAAATAGTTTGGATTTATGCTCGAGTGATCAACGACGGAGGAAATTCACCTGGTGCAGAGACTGGAGGAACAGTATAGGGAAAGGAAGAAGGATCTGCACATGGTGTTTATCAACTTGGAGAAGGCGTACGACAACGTACCTAGGGAGGTTATTTGGAGATGCTTGGAGGTGAGTGAGCTCCTGGTGGTATATATCAGAGCAATCAAGGACATGTATGATGGATCTAAGACCCAGGCGAGGACTACGGAAGGAGAATCAGAGTATTTCCTTATCTTGAAAGGGTTGTACAAGGGATCTACTCATAGCCCATTTTTGTTTGCTTTGGTAATAGATGTGTTGACACGACGTATTCAAGGAGAGGTGCCTTGGTGTATGCTTTTTGCAGATGATGTAGTTTTGATTGATGAGACATAGGGGGTGTGAATGATAAATTAGAGGTGTGGAGAAAGAACCTTGAGCCTAAAGGGTTCAGATTAAGCAGAACCAACACAGAATATTTAAAATACAAGTTTAATGACTTGAGGCAGGAAAATGAGGTGGTAGTAAGGTTGAATTCCCCGGCGGTGTGTAAGAGGGATAGTTTCAAGTATCTTGGATCCATGATTCAGGGAAATAGTGAAATTGATGAGGATGTCTCCTACCGTATTGGGGTGGGATGGATGAAGTGGAAGCTACTCTTGGGGGTGTTGTGTGATAAGAATGTGCCACCCAAGCTTAAAGGTAAATTCTACAAGGTGGCAGTTCGTCCAGCCCTGTTGTATGGAGAACAGTGTTGTCCAGTCAAGAACTCTCACATTCAAAAATTGAAGGTGGCAGAAATACGGATGTTGCGTTGGATGTGTGGTCTTACTAGGGGTGATAGAGTTCGAAATAAGACTATTCGAGAAAAGGTTGGAGTGGCTTCGGTGGAGGACAAGATGCGGGAAGTCCAATTGAGATGGTTCAGATATGTGATGAGGAGGGTAATGGATGCCCCAATTCATAGGTGTGAGAAGATAGATTTGGATAGTTTTAGGTGGGGTAGGGGCAGGCCGAAGAAATACTAGAGATAGGTGATCAGGCGGGACATGGAGCAGTTACAGCTCACTGAGGAGATGACCCTAGATAGGAAGATCTGGCGGACTCAAATTAAGATAAAAGGCTAGTGCCAGTTTGGGTCGTCGAGGTAGGGAATTACTTGGTAGGTGTATTATTCTTGTTATGCCACCTTGTTGCATGCTTTATTACAGATTTTTTTACTATTCTTTGTTTATTATACCTTGTGGGTGGCGTATTTATGTCTGGTCATCTTGTTCCATGCTTTATTATGGATATGTTTATTATTCCTTGTATTGAGATGGGGGACTATCGAAAACAACCTTTCTACTTCTCCAGAGGTAGTGGTATGGACTGCGTACATCTTACCCTCCCCAGACCCGACTATGTGGGAATACACTGAGTTTGTTGTTATTGTTGTATTGAATGATAGTTCAAGCGATATGATAAATACTATTTTAGGAGGAGCATTTATGCATCTTTGTTGGGAAGCTACACAGGAAATGCTAGATGATATTGTGATTACCAATAGAGGATGGCATACTCGAGATTCGGAACATGGTGGTGGTACATATGCTATTGGAGCAATAAATACGTATGGAGCAGTGAATGACATGGTAGCACAAAAAGTTGCACAACTTCGTACAGTTATTAGGTTTCTTATGAAACAATTTACATCAATAGTGCTGAGAAGGTAAATGCAGTAGTGAAATAGGGGTCTACCTCTAAACCATTCGAGATCGAATCTAAAGAAGAGGCAAAGTACCTTAATCGTAGACTGGCAGATTTTTTAGCCCAAGGGAAAAGGAGTCAAGGTCGAAACTATTATAATGACAGATACAGAGGTAGGAGTAGAGACAAAGATAGTGATTAGCGGTGTAAGAAGGACTATAAGGAGAAGAGTGACAAATATATTCCTCCAGGAAGTCGAGATACAGAGTCCAAAATGGAGGCAATTTTGGCCAAACTTGTCAAAGGGAATGAAAGTCAAGAGAACTTCTTGAAGGATATCAAATTTAATCTTTTGGGATTGAGCCAGAAAGTTGAGTCGCATGCTATGGCAATCAAGCAGTTGGAATAACAGTTTGGTCAGATGTCAACCATAGTGAATTAGAGACAACCTGACATTCTTCCAAGCAATACAATGGTAAATCCCAAAAATGATCGTCAATTCCATGCCATTACCACTCAGAGTGGTAAGGTTACTACAAATTCACCTGTACCTACAACTGACGAGAGAAGTGTGAGGATAATCCAGTTGATGTTGGGAGCAACAATAAGACGAAATAAGAAGAAAAAAAGGCTATAGAGCCTATGTTGAAGCCCATTCCAAGATCACTTCCTCCCTATCCACTCAGAGTGGTAAAGTTACTACAGATCCACCTGTACCTACAACTGATGAGCAGAATAGTAAGGATAAGTCGGTTGATGTTGGGAGTAGCAACAAGCCTAATAAAGGAAAAGAAAAGGCTACAGAGCCTGTACTGAAGCCCATTCCAAGACAACTTCCTCCCTATCCACAAAGATTGAGAAAGAAATAAGAAGAAGGTAAGTATCAAAATTTTTGGTCTATGTTAAAAGAGTTAAATATCAACATACCGCTTGTAGAGGCATTGGAGCAGATGCCAGGATATGAAAAATTCATGAAGGATTTGATCACTAAGAAAAGGTTAGTCAATTATGAACCTGTTGACAATATTCATCATAGCAGTGCTGTAGTCATTAGATATTTGGTGGAGAAGAAAGAGGATCCTGGAGCTTTCACAATACCTTGCACTATGGGGTATTTTAACTTTACTCGAGCATTATGTGATTTGGGGGCTAGAAATAACCTCATTCCCTTTGTTGTATTCAAATGATTAGGGTTAGGTTCTCCCAAACCAACTACCATGAGACTAGTAATGGCGGACAGGATAATGAAGAAGCCTGTTGGTATCCTTTATAATGTTTTGGTAAAAGTGTCTTCTTTCATATTTCCTGCTGATTTTGTTGTATTAGATTGTGAAGTGGACTTTCAAGTCCCTATTATCTTGGGAAGACCATTTTTGGCTATAGGTAGGACACTGATTGATCTAGAGAAAAAACATCTTATACTGTGACTCAATGATGAACATGTGATATTCAACGTATGGAAATCTATGAAGCAGCCTGATAAATTGAGAGTGGTGTATGTGATTGATGTAGATGATGCAGAGACAAATTCATTCCATGATGTTGATGCAGTTACTCTGTGGGATGATGGTTCTGATACGATTGTTCCTATTAAAGAGAGGCTAGGTGTCGAAGATCTTGCAGTTGTGATTATGAATTTTGACTCTGAATGTAAGTGGGTGCATTGCATAGTGATGGTTATAATTATGCACCAAAGAAAAGTGATCTAGATTTAAAGAATTGAACTACTCCACTTGTTTGCCCATCCATTGAGGAACCACTAGTGTTAGAGTTGAAAGCCCTCCCATCCCACCTATAATATGCATTTTGGGGGGCTAACAACACTTTGTTGGTCATTATTGCAGCTGATCATAGCCAGTCAGAGATAGAAGCATGATTGTCAGTGTTACAAAATTTCAAGAGGGCCATTCGATGGTCCATTGCTTATATTATGTGTATTCCGCCTGGTTTATGTACTCACAAGATTCAACTAGAGATAGATTGTGTTTCATCTATTGAACATCAGCATCGCCTCAACTCTCCTATGCATGAGGGGATTAAGAAAGAGATCATCAAGTGGTTAGATGCTGGTGTAGTGTTTCCTATTGGTGATAGCAAGTGAGTTAGTCCGATTTAATGCATCTCGAAGAAGGGTGGAATAATTGTCGTGCCTAATGAGAAAAATAAGATAGTGCCAATGAGGCCAGTCACTACAGGGAAAGTGTGTATAGATTATAGAAAATTAAATGCATGGACTCAAAAGGACCACTTCCCAATGCCGTTCATGGATCAAATGTTGGACAGATTAGCAGGCAGAGGATGGTATTATTTTCTTAATAGGTAATCTGGGTACAATCAAATTACTATTGCACTATAAAACCAAGAGAAGATGACTTTTACCAGTCCTTCTGGGACCTTTGCATTCAAACAAATGCCATTTGGGCTATGCAACACTCCATCCATATTTCATAGATGTATGATGTCTATTTTCTCTAATATGGTCGAAGACACTATTGAAGTTTTTATGGATGATTTTTCAGTTATTAGTGATTCTTTTGATGACCAACTTATTCTCTTGGCAAAGGCTCTTAAAAGGTGTGAAGAATACAACTTGGTACTTAATTAGGAGAAGTGTCATTTCAAGGTCAAAGAAGGAACTGTGTGTCACGACCCAAAAACGAGGGTCATGATGGAACTTGTCGTGGTGTACCTTGATAAGTAAGCCTATCACCCAAACTAATATGAAAAGAGGAAAAGATAGAAATATCCCAAGGTAAGGCTTCTAGAATCAAGCCGAACCATAATAGTAATCATAATAATGCAAAAAGAACTTATCCAAAATAAAAATCATGCCCAAAACTAGGTGTCAATACTGTAAGAACTACTAATACAATCCGAGAGTAAAATACATCGGAAAAATAACCACAAAGGAATAATAACTATCTCCGAATACTAATAAATACATAACTAGTATAGAAAGATAGAGGTGAACTTCGGATGCATAAATGTCCAACCACTACCTTGGAAGCTCCAACAATCGCCCGAGTCAATCAAGCTGAGGCGCACACGAGCTAGGACCTGCATAAAAAAGGTACAGTAGGCATGAGTACGGTCCACTTGTACTCAGTAGGTATCATAGGCCGACCAAGAAAAGTAGTAAATAAAGCATATAAAATATACACTAAGGGCACATCACTTGCAATCAGAAAATGTCCCACAACGGTAGCCCACACCGCTTGCACTAACGGTTCTAATATATCTCACATATACTGCAACATCACCCCAAGATAAAACAAAAGTATGTATTATATCACATATAAAAAGAACAAGGGGAACATGCATATACATGATCATCAAATACAAGTAAAAGAAGATACGATAAATACATAGATGACAAGTCAATATGCCAATACAACACAACATAACACAATAAAGTAAGTGCAATGTATATGATGATGATGATACATGAGGTCGTCGCACAACCTCCAGGATCGTCGCACAATCTCTGTATACACCTACGGAGGAAATATTCCCAACGAAAGACCCATGGAGGTTCGTCAACCCGTATACAATCCATATATCTCATATCTTCTTTCCGGCACATCCCTTAGAAAGGGTTTTATAAGGTGTTACAATATCTTTTAAAAAGGTGTTGCCAGTGTTTCTCAGGTGTTGCCACGGTGGTACTAATGTTTCATAAATGAGTATGATATGAAGATGTAATACTCACAACCAATAATAATGAGTATTTCCACAACCAACCACATGATATATTTTCACAACCAACCACAATGATACATTTCCACAACAACATGAGCCAATATCCATTCATTATTTTCGTTTCATCCATGAATTTCCATATGTCTCATATATCAATAAGGTATGAATATAATCACAATACACCAATGGTACCACATTAAGCATTTTAACAACACAATACAATTATTCAAATGTATTCAAGGCTATTAATATCATATAGAACCCCACACGGTCACATATATCCCATAATAACTCAATTTTAACAATTACATCACATATAGGCCTCCACACGGGCATAACACATAAATAGCCATATTTCATGATTAGTTTTCACCTTTAACATGCATTTTCTATCATCATTTAGTACCTAGCACAGCTAGAAAGAGTTAAGCCATAACCTACCTCAAAAGACGAAATCGGTCCGCTACACTTGAACCCGCGACCTTACTTTTCACAAATAATCCCGAACTCCACTAAAAATATTAAATATGAAATCTACACGTCAAGACAAAACCAAAGACATCCATACTGACTACTTTTGGTTCGGGGTCAAAACGGACCCCAAAAATGGATTTTCCAAAAAAAAGGGGAAAATTAGAACTTTACTTAAAAACATGTTCCCCATAATTTTAGGAACCTACCGCTGAAAACCCAAGTTAAATTGAGTCAAAAACAGGATTCAAATTGAAGAAAATCTATTTTTGAGCTTTACCGGGTAAAATCTTGGAAATCCAGGTTAGAATCAAGAATCAGAGTTGTTTTGAAGGTTAAATTAGAATCAAGAATTAGAGTTGTTTTGAAGGTTAAATTGATGAAAAACTAGTAATTATAAGATAGAAATATTATTCAAGTGAAAGAAGTGAAATTTGGGTTTAAAATCATGCCCTATGATTTTTGGGATTTTGAGGAATTTATCAAGAAATTACTAAGAAACGGGGTGAATTCTTACCTTAAATCCGTAATAAAACCAAGAAATAGATGTTAATCTAGCTTCCCAAGCTTTCACAAACTTTACTTTTAACTCCCATACTATTTTAGGATTTAACTCTCAAAAAATAAGATGAAAAATGAGCAAATGGATCAAAAAGAGGGTGAAACCTGCTATATATAGCAGAAAATCTGCAATGGTAGTTGTTGTTTCTTCCAAGTTCAAACGGACTTCGACGGGATGCCCGAGATTCATTTGGAGTCCGATATATACAAATGAACTATGCAACTATACTAAATTCAACGTTTCGGACCCGTTGGCGATATCAAATTTTCAAAAAAAATACCGTTTCCACAAAGTTGACCCCCAAAATTCGAAATTACAATTTTCCAAAACCGAGGGTTGAAATGAGATTTAAAAGCCGCAAAATCATAACATACATGCTAACACCCTAAATTCGATATTCTAGATCTGCTGACAAAGTCGGATTTTCAATCTGAGGTCGTTTTGATCAAATGTGGGTCCCACACCTATATTTTCAATTTTTTGACTTCCCGACCAATAGGTCAAAATGAGCTCCGGTGTATCGAAACCCGAACCAAAGGTCTACCTAGCCTAAAATCAATATTCCAGAGCTGATGGAACAGTCCGTTGGCCATCCATCACACGGATTAAAAGATATCCACATAAGTCCAATATAAGGCTCTCGAAGCCATAAAAAATCACAACATTGCATAAATGGTGCCAAAATTCATAAAAAATCATGTCAATCACTCCCACACCCCAGAGATATCATAATGTAACTGCGAGGAGGGGTAAAATAGTTAAATCACAAAAAATCACAAATTTCACATATTTTATCAAAATTTTAGGTCGTTACATCATCCACCACTAAAAATCTAGTTCATCCTCGAACTGAGGCAAAAAAAATACCTGAATCAACAAAGACCTAGGGATAAGGACTACACATATCAGACTCGATCTCCCATGTAGCTTCATCTACAGGTTGATGTTGCCACTGGACCTTAACTACAGGGATGACTCTAGAGCTCAACTGCCTAACATCCCTAGCCATAATGGAAATGGCTCCTCAACAAAGGACAACCGCTCTTTTAACTAAACCGACTCCCAATGAATGACATGAGACTCATCTGAATTATAACGATGAAGCATAGAAATATTAAAAACTGGATGAACAAATGATAGATCAAGGGGCAAAGCTAACTCATAATCCACACGACCAACAGTCCGAAGAATCTCAAATGGACCAATATACCTGGGGCTAAGCTTTCCCCTCTTCCCAAACCTCATCACACCCTTCATGGGTGAAACTCGAAAAAAAACATGATCACCAACACCAAATCTCAATGCACGAAGTCTATGATCAGCATAACACTTCTACCTACTCAGAGCTGATCTAAGTCTATCCTGAATGACCCAGATTCTATCTAACGACTCACGAATCAAGTACACACCTCGAGGTCTCACCTCTGAAACATCAAACCAATCTACTAAGGAGCGACAACACCTACCATACAATGCCTCAACAGGAGCCATATCAATACTGGAATGGTAGCTATTATTATATGCAAACTATGGTAAAGCCAATTGCTTCTCCCACTGGCCACCAAAATCCATTGCGCACGCGTGAAGCATATCCTCTAAAACTTAGATAGTCCGCTCTGACTGGCCATCAGTCTGGGGGTGAAATGTTATGCTAAGATCAACCTGAATACCCAACTCATCCTGAAAAGTCTTCCAAAAGTGAGATAAGAACACAAAACCTCAATATGAAATAATAGACACTGACGCACTATGCAGATGCATAATCTCACTAATGAAGGTATGGGCTAATCTCTCAGCACTGAATGAGACCTGAACCGGAATACAATTAGCTGACTTGGTCAATCGATCCACGATGACCCAAACACTACCAGAACTACGAAAAGTATAAGGCAACCCAGTCACGAAGTCCATAGTGATTCGTTCCCACTTCCACTCGGGAACAGGTAACCTCTAAACCAAACCACCAGGTCTCATATGCTCGGCCTTCACCTGCTGACAACATAGGTAACGAGCCCAAAAAATCTGCTATATCTCAACTCATGCCACCCTACCAGTAGAGCTATCTCAAATCACAATAAATCTTAGTCACACCTGGATGGATGGAATATCTGGAACAATGGGCCTCCTCCAAGATCAACCTAATCCAGCCACCCACTTTTGGCATACAAACTCGGCCTCTAATTTGCAAAACTCCATTTGAATCAAGTGAGTCTTCCTTAGCCTCCCCACTCAATACCTTATATTGAATCAACCTCAATCCAACATCATCAAACCAATGAGCTCAAATTTTCCCCATCAAAGAAGATCTAGCATCTACAAGTGCCAAAACACGCCCCGGTGTCCAAATGTCAAGCCTAACCATCTGGTTAGCTAAAAACTAAATCTCTAAGACCAAAAGCCTCTCCTGGGTCAAAAGATGCGCCAAGCTACCCATGCTAGTCGACTTTCGGCTCAAGGCATCCGCAACCACATTAGCCTTGCCCGAATTGTAGAGAATAGACAAGTCATAATCCTTAAGAAACTCAATCCAACAGTGCTTCCTCATATTAAGATCTCATGGGGTGAAAAAGTACTGAAGACTATGATGATCTGAGATGATCTCACATTGGACTCCTTACAAGTAGTGCCTCCATAACTTCAAAGAAAACACAACTGCGCACAACTTTAAATCATGGGTAGGATAATTCCTCTCATGGGGCTTCAATCTTAATGAGATGCATACATAATTACCTTGCCCTTCTGCATCAACACAACACCTAAACCAACACCTGAAGCATTACAAAAGACTGTAAAACCCATGCCCTCCTTAGGTAAAGCTAATATAGGAGCTGAAGTCAACAAAATCTCGAGCTTTTGAAAGCTTGCCTCACAAGCATCGAACCACTGAAAAGAAATCTTCTTCTGGGTTAACTTAGTCAAAAAAACTATGATGGAAAAGAAACCCTCAACTAAACACCGATAATACCCGGCCAAGATAATAAAAATTTAAATCTTGGTGGGTGAAGTAGGTCTAGCCCAATCACGAACCGCTGGAACCTTGGATGGATCAATCATAATACCTTCCTTAGTCATCACATGACCTAAGAAAGATATAGACTTCAACCAAAACTCGCACTTACAGAACTTAGCATACAAATCCTCATCCTTCAATCTCTGAAGCACAATTCGTAAATGCAATAACAAAGGAGTCTAGATATGGTTAAAACACCCAATTCATTAAATCCATGAATAAGGCAGGGGAATTGGTCAACCCAAAAGACATGGACCAAGAACTCATAATGACCATATCGATTCCAAAGAGCTATTTTCAGAATATCCAAAGCTCTAATCCTCAACTGGTGATAACCAGACCGCAAATCAATTTTTGAAAACACTGCAGTACCCTGAAGCTGATCAAACAAATCATCGATGTGAGGAAGAGGATACTTATTCTTAATCGTCACATTATTTTCACATCTGCATAGATCCATCTTTTCTCTTCACAAACACGATAGGTGCACCCCAAGGTAAAACACTAGGTCGAATAAATCCCTTATCTAACAACTCCTGCAACTGATCCTCCAGTTTCTTCAACTCTGTTGGGGCCATCCTATAAAGAGAAATAGAAATAGTCTTGGCGCCCAACTCTATATCAATAGTAAAATCAATATCTCAATCCGAAGTCATACTAAGTAAGTCCGTAGGGAACACATCCATAAACTCACGGACGACATGGACAAAATCCAAGAAAGGAGGCGAAATAACACTGGTGTCACGAATATGAATCAAGTAAGATAAACATGGGATCTCAAACAATTTATGAGCCTGAACATAAGATATGACCCTCTTAGGACCCAAATAAAGTGTACCCTTCCAAGCTATCCTTGGCATAGCCAACGAAGCTAAAGTCATAGTCTTAGCAAAATAATCTAAGACAGCATGATAAAGAGCTAACAAATCTATAATATCAAAATTGACCATGTCTAATACAAGTAAGTCTACCAAAGTCTCATGCTCGGCAAAAGTCACAACACAAGATCAGTACACCCGATCCACCACTAAAGAATCACCTACTAGGGTAGATACACTAATAGGAATGGCAAGAGTCTCACTAACAGAATCAAAACCCAAAGCAAAATACACAGATACATAGGAGAAAGTCAATCCGGGATTAAATAATATAGATATAGGTCTGAAATAAAAGAGGGAGGTACCAGTAATCACAACATCAGAAGCCTCTGCCTCATGTCTGGATGGTATAGGATAACACTATCCTAGAATATAAACTAGCTGAGTAGCCCCACGACCACCATCACAACCTCCACTACCTCTACCTCTCGCACCTTCAGTAAAACTCCTACCTTTCATAGCTAAAATAAGAGTAGTTCTAAATACTCGGCGAGGATAGTCCTTGGCCACATGGCCAATCTCATCACATACATAGCAAACTCTAAACATTCCCTGACAGCCACCTTGCACTGCTGAACTAAAAGACCCATGAGAACTTCTAAAATCTCTGCCTCATGAAGTCTGACCACTGAACTTACCAAAATGGCGCACCCTCTTGGCGCCTTCCTGAGATACCCGATGAATATCCACTGTCACCTTAACATGATCCATAATACTCTGAAAAGAACCCCCAAATGATGGTTGAACTCCAGATCTTAAAACCCCATGTCAGATATTGACACTGAAGGTGGAATAGTACTGGGAGTCTGAGGAGTACCCAAAACAGAAGCAGGTGCAATAGGAGGATCCATACTCTGAACTGGAGGTACACCCGACATAACCAAAGGAGAACCCTCTAGACGGGTCAACAAACGCACCAACAATCCCTCCAACACTGAGGCAGACAAACTCTAAAGAATTAAAGTAGGACCCACACCTCTAACCTACTCAACATGAGGCTCAGGAGAGATTCCCCTAGCACTCTTCCGAGAAGGGTCTGCACCATAGGTCCATCCACTCCCTTGAGTCCATCCACGACTCGAGATTTGCCCTCTGGGAGAAGGCTCTACCTCTCTACTCTCACAAGACCTAAACAATACTATCTGTGCAGAAAGAGTGTAACACAACTTAGAACACAAGGTATGAAAGAACTTTGCATGATAAAGAGTAAAATGAGGTAAGTTTCCTAAAGATATCCTATACCCTCTCAAAGATAGATACAAACGTCTACGTATCAATCCATGAGACTCTATTAGATATCCCGTTCTTACACCATTGAGACCAATAAAACCTAGTTGCTCTGATACCAATTTTCCATGACCCAAAAACGAGAGTCATGATGGCAGTTGTCGTGGAATACCTTGACAAGTAAGCCTATCACCCAAACTAATATGAAAAGAGGAAAAGACAGAAATATTCCAAGGTAAGGCTTCTAGAATCAAGATGAACCATAATAGTAATCATAACAATAAGGAAAGAACTTATAAAAAATAACAATTATGCCTAAAACCAGGTGTCAATAGTGTAAGAACTTCTAATACAATTCAAGAGAAAAATACATTAGAAAAATAACCATAAAGGAATAATAACTATCTCTGAATACTAAAAGAGACATAACTACTATAGAAAGATAGAGGTGAACTTCAGATGCATGAATGTTCAACCGCTACTTTGGAAGCTCTAACAATCGCCCGAGTCAATCAAGATGAGGCGCACTCGAGATAGGACCTGCACCGAAAACGTGCAGTAGTATGAGTACTGTCCACTTGTACTCAGTAGGTATAATAGGACAACCAAGCAAAGTAGTAAATAAAGCATACAAAATATACACTAAGGGCACGTCACCTGCAATAAAAAAATATACCACAACGGTAGCCCACACCGCTTGTACTAACAGTTCTAATATATCTTACATATATTATAACATCACACCAAGATAGAACAAAAGTACGTATTATATCATATATAAAAAGAACAAGAGGAATATGCATATACAAGATCATTAAATACAAGTAAAAGAAGATACAATAAATACGTAGATGATAAGTAAATATGCCAATACAACACAACATAACACAACAAAGTAAATGCAATGTATATGATGATGATGATGATACATGAGGTCGTCGCACAACCTCTGGGATCGTCTCACAAGCCCCGTATACACCTATGGAGGCAAGCCTCCTAATGCAGGACCCATGAGGGGTTCGTCAATCTGTATACAATCCACATATCTCATATCTCCTTTTTGGCACTTTCCTTGAAAAGGGTTTTATAAGGTGTTACAATAGCTTTTAAAAAGGTGTTGCTAGTGTTTCTCAGATGTTGCCATGGTGGTTCCAATGTTTCATGAATGAGTATGATATGAATATGTAATGCTCACAACCAATCATAATGAGTATTTCCACAACCAACCACATGATATATTTCCACAACCAACCATAATGATATATTTCCACAACCACATGAGCCAATGTCCCCTCATTATTTTCGTTTTATCCATGAATTTCCACATGTCTCATATGTCAATAAGGTATGAATATAATCACAATACACTAATGGTACCAAATTAAGCATTTTAACAACACAATATAATTATTCACATTTATTCAAGGCTATTAATATGACATAGGACCCCACACTGTCACACATATCATATAATAACTCAATTTCGACAATTACATCATATATAGGCCCCCATATGGTCACAACACATAAATAGACATTTTAATAGTTAGTTTTCACCCTTAACATGCATTTTGTTTCATCATTTACTACCCAACCCAGCTTGAAAGAGTTAAGCCATAACCTACCTCAAAAGCCAAAATCCGCCTGCTACACTTGAACCTGCGACCTTAGTTTTCACAAATAATCCTGAACTTCACTAAAAATATCAAATATGAAATCTACTCGACAAGACTAAACCAATGACATCCATATTGACTACTTTTGATTTGGGGTCAAAACGGACTCCAAAAATGGATTTCCCAAAAAAAGGGCAAAATTGAAACTTTACTTCAAAAACATGTTTTCCATAATTTTAGGAACCTAAAGTTAAAAAACCAAGTTAAATCGAGTAAAAAATGGGGCTCAAATCGAAGAAAATCTATTTTTGAGCTTTACCGGTAAAATCTTGGAAATCTGGGTTAAAATCAAGAATCAGAGTTGTTTTGAAGGTTAAATTGATGAAAAACTAGTAATTATAAGATAAAAATATTAATCAAGTGAAAGAAGTAAAAATTGGGTTTAATATCATGCCCTATGATTTTTGGGGTTTTGAGGAATTTATCAAGAAATTACTAAGAAAAGGGGTGAATTCTTACCTTAAATCCGTAATAAAACCAAGAAATAGATGTTAATCTAGATTCCCAAGCTTTCACAAACTTTAATTTTAACTCTCATACTATTTTTGGGTTTAACTCTCAATAGACAAGATGAAAAATGAGCAAAATGGATAAAAAAATAGGGTGAAATATGCTATATATAGCAGAAAATCTGCAATGGTAGCTGTTTTTTCTTCCAAGTCCAAATGGACTTCGACGGGATGCGCGAGATTCATTTGGAGTTCGATATATGAAAACGAATTATGCAACCATACTAAATTTGATGTTCTGGATGCGTTGGTAATATCAGATTTTCAAAAAAATATTGTTTCCACAAAGTTGACCCCCGAAACCCGAAATTACAACTTTCCAAACCGAGGGTCGAAATGAGATTTAAAATCCGTAAAATTATACCAAGTATTCTAACACCCTAAATTTGATATTATGGATCTTCTGGAGAAGTCGTATTTTCCATACGAGGTCGTTTTGATCAAATGTGGGTCCCACACCCATATTTCTAATTTTCCAATTTTCCGACCAATAGGTCAAAATGAGCTCGAGTGTACCAGAACCCAAACCAAAGGTCTGCCTAGCCTAAAATTAATATTCTGGAGCTGTTGGTGCAGTCCGTTTGACCATCCATCGCATGGATCAATAGATATTCACATAAGTCCAAAATAAGGCTTTCGGAGCCATCCAAAACCACAATATTGCATAAATGATACCAAAATGCATCAAAAATCATGCCAATCACTCCCACACTCCAAAAATATCATAATTCAACTAAGAGAAGGGGTGAAATAGTTAAATCACATAAAATCATAAATTTCACATATTTCATCAAATTTTTAGGTCGTTACATTGTGCTTGGGCACAGAATTTTGAAGAGAGGCACAGAGGTTGATTGAACGATGATTGAGGTGATTGAAAAATTAGCTTATCCAATTTCTATAAAGGGAAATTGGAATTTTCTAGGGCATGCAAGTTTTTATAGGCGATTTATTAAGGACTTCTCAAAGATTGCTAGTCCATTTTGTAAGCTTCTTGAGAAGGTCCTAAAATTTGATTTCGATGATGCATGTAAGAAGGATTTTGAAAGCCTAAAAGGCAAGTTGGTGTCTGCTCCAATCATTGTGTCTCCCGATTGGTCTTCACCTTTCTAAATTATGTGTGATGCTAGCGGATTGGCCTTAGGGGTTGTACTAGGCCAAAGAAAAGAAAAGATCCTTCATCCCATCTGTTATGCTAGTAAGGAACTAAATCCTTCTCAAAAGAACTATACCATAATGTAGCAAGAGTTATTGGCAGTGGTTTTTGCATTTGAAAAGTTTAGATCTTACTTGATTGGGACAAAGGTGATTGTGCACACAGACCATGCGGTATTGCGATACTTAATGGCTAAGAAGGATGCAAAGTTGAGGTTTATCAGTTGGGTCTTGCAATTGCAAGAATTATATTTCAAGGTGAAAGATAGAAAAGGCATAGAAAATCAAGTTGTGGATCACTTGCCTAGACTAGAGGAGGAAGCAATGCAGAAGGTTGCTAAGGGATTGGAGATTGATGATAGTTTTCCAGATGAACAGATATTGAAAGCTTCCCAAGATTTAATTCCATGGTTTGTAGATTATGCAAATTATTTAGAAAGTGATCTAGTCCTAGAAGATCTTTCATATCAGCAAAGGATTGTTCATACATGAGGTAAGAAAATTTTTCTGTGATGAACCTTATCTTTTTAAAATTTGTATAGATGGAATCATTCACAGATGCATACCTAAAGTGGAGATGATGATCATACTTGAAGCTTGTCATTCATTTCTATTTGGGGGTCATTATGGAGGGGCCCATACCTCTCATAAGATCCCCTACAATGCGGCTACTATTGACCAACTATATAAAAAAATGCTTATGACTAAGCTGCAGCTTGTGATCTTTGCCAGGGACAAGGTACTATTTCTAGAAGACATGAATTACCTATGACCCCTATTTTAGAATTGGAAGTGTTTGATGTATAGGGCATATATTTCATGGGACCTTTTGTGAGTTCGTTGATCTGAGGTGATTTTATACACTTTAGTATCATTATTCTAGCTTATTTCGCTTTGTTTTGAGAGCAATTCGTGTGCTTTATGTGTTCATATTGATATAAATAAGCATTTAAGTGTCCAAGTGTGAATTTAAAATGTTCAAATTATTTTTCAAACAATTTTGTGCTTAATTGAGTCATTTAGAGTTCAACCTGAAAAACTAGTTTTACTAGCTTGAGCTAGGTGTGTGTCTAGTTGGTCTTGGCGGATTCTAATGTGTTTAATTTATTCCAAATAGTTTAATGGTGTAATTTTATATGGAGTAACTTGTTTTTAATGTGCAAAATTTAATTTGATTAAGTCAAGAGTCGGAATAATAAGTGAAAAATCATTGCGAATTTGCCTTATTCAAGCTCTTGTTTTGATTCATCGTTGAGGTTATTGTGTAGTTTTGATCTTTAATATATGGTGTATGATATTTTAGGAGTCTTTGTGAGGTGAATACGATGATATATTAATGATAAAAATGCTCAAAATTCATTGAAAATATACTACAAAAGGCATGAATAAAGAATAAGACGTTCCACACTTAACAAAATTTTTTAGCACAATTTTCAGTGAGATGATGTGAAGTCAACACGTTGCATCGATGTACCAACGCGTTGAGCGATGTGTCACATTGATGAAATTCCTGCAAAGAAATTAAAATGCGCCGACAACAGTTAGACTTTGTCCAATTCTCAATTCAAAGTCTACACGGATTTCAAAGGGGACCACGTGATTGTCAAATCCCACTTTTAGTTGGTATAGAAATACAATAATATATACCTTTTTGGACAAGAATTAATAAATATGTACATCTGGTACCATTATTAATTATTGGTCAACACCTGGACAATATAAAAGAACCACTGGATACGGCACACGAAGGAGGGTGGACACTGTTATGGAAAAAATATGGAGGAGCCGCTACACGGTTTATTAGGTTTTAATTTTATTTTTAGATTTTAATTTTTCATATCATGTATTCAAATATTTGAATCATGATTATAAATATTAGTAGCTAAAAATTTCCTTTCTGGGGTTAAAGCCAAGAACATGATTACTATTGTTTTGGATTAAATTCGTTAATTTTGCTGATCATATTTGGTTGTTTGTTTATTCTTATTTTAATTATTTTATGGATTGATCACCCATAAAATACATATATTGTCGATCTTTTGATCTCGGGAGAGGGAATAGGGAGATAAAACATGGGAATAAACAAAGTTTGGTTTTTTATTCTTTTATAAAATAAAGAATTAAACATAGCGGCTAGGACAGGAATGTACTTAGATGCCTTACTTGATTCATACGTAGGATGATAGCTTTAACTAACTTAATTGGATTATTACATCCCTGCTCAACGATGTACTTGTAATGTCCAAATTAGGTAAAAGATTATAGGTTGGGAAACCATGATCATGCAATTAACCCTACGAATCAACAACCAAGATAAGCAAATTAACGGATTAATTTCAATAACATAGTATGATTTTTCGGAGTGTTTTAACCCCAGACTTTTCTCCATTGATTGTTTCAAGAATTTATTTTTCCATATTATTTATTTTATTTTTAATTTACAAAATAATTCAAAATTCTCTTTTTGGTTACTTTTGCACTAAATTAATCTAGACGGTGAACTAAAATTAAATCGTTGCCAAATCAAGTCTCTGTGGGATTGATATTCAGCTTTCTTGAAGGCCACTATATTACTTGGTAGACCACGTACACTTGCGTGTGCGCTTGGGCGCTGACAAGTTTTTGGCGCCATTGTCGGGGACTTGTTATTTAGCAATTGTTTATTTTAGTTTTACTTTTAGATTTATTTGGTGTTTTTACGCTTGGTCTTGATTTTATTTTTGCAGGAAACAAATTTTCAAAGTAGAAAGCTAGCAAGGGATCATAACTTGGTTGAACCAAACTCCGAACCTGAGCAACTTTACCATCAATGCAGGAGAGAAACAATCCTTCTCCCTAAAATTCCTCAATTCCAAGAAGACCAAGAGAATCCTGCTCCTATGGCTGAACAACATCCGGGTGGTAGAAGGGTTAGGGAAGTGGTAGTCCCACTTCCAACGAACTTGACTTCCCCAATTCAAAGATCGGTAGCTGGAGGGAATTTTGAGTTGAAATACAATATGGTGCAGCTTCTTATTAGTAGTAGACAGTTTGCAGGGCTTTCACACGAGGATCCACAAGTCCACTTGCAGACCTTCATTGAGCTTACAGATACATTTACTCCAATTGGGGTGACTCCAGATAATGTGAGGCTGACACTCTTACCCTATTCACTTATTTGGAAAGCTAAAAAGTGGTTGAATGCATAGCCGTCCAGTTCAATCACAATATGGGATGACTTAGCCAGAAGGTTTCTCATCAGATTTTTTCCATTAGGCAAGACTGTGAGACTTCATAGTGAGATAGTGAGCTTAAAATAGAAACCTGATGAAAACCTCTATCATGCCTGGGAACGCTTTAAGGCCCTTCTTCGGGATTGTCCACACCACCAACAGTCGAAGAGGTACTTGCTCATACTTTTGTAGAAGCTCTTGATCACAATACGAAGATTTTTCTAGATTCATCTATAGGTGGTCAAGCATTGGAGCTAACTTATGACAAGCTATACACATTGTTGAACCGCATAGCACAAGGAAATCCAGAGTGGCATTCAAATTCTAGAAGTTCCATGAAAAGAATTGCAGGTGTGTTGGAGGTGGACCAATTCACAACCCTATCAGCTCAAGTTTCTGCATTGAAGAATTTAATCAATACAACATTCAGCAGCATGAAGTTAGGAGCAACACAACCTGTAGCCACAGTTAATTCCATCCAATAAGCTAAAGGTTGGTGTGAAGTATGCAAAAATAGTGGTCATGCAGCTACCATGTGTGCTTCAAATTTTGAATTAGTCATGTATGTAGGAAATGCTCAAAGGCCAAATTACGGTAATGCCTATAACATGAAGTGGAAAACTCAGCCACATAATCAGTCATGGAACGCCTCATAGCCACAGGCCCAATCGAATTAGTCTACAAGCAACACGGAAGAGATGTTAAAACAAATCTTAGCAGAACTACAAAATCATAAAATGGATCAGGGGAGTTTAGAATTGCAGGTTAGGTAGATACAACAAGCGTTAAATACCCGTCCTCAAGGTGGTCTTCCCGCTGATATAAAAAATCCAAAGAAAGTCATGGTAATCACTTTGAGAAGTGGTAAGAATCTTGAAGGAGAACCTCCAAAAGCAACTAAGGAGGTAGATGCTGATGTGGTCACCCAACAGGTAAATTACAGAGTTGTTGAAAATTCAAGGAAGTCTGAGTACTTGAATAAAAAAGTTGTTGACCCAGAAGTGAAGAAGTGGATGCCACTACCTTTCCCTCAAAGGAAAATAAAAGCAAAGGAGGATGCCCTGTTAAAAAAGTTCATTGATACATTCAAAGAGATTCATATTAACTTACCTTTACTAGATGGTTTGTAGAGTATACCTAAGTATGCAAAGTAATTGAAGTATGTGGTGCCAAAGAATGTAAAACTGCAAGATGTGGGAGCTATAACACTTATTGAAGAGTGTAGTGTGGTAATGGCACAGAAAATCCCCAAGAAATTAAAAGATCAAGGGAAGTTTGCTATCCCTATTCAAATTGGGGGAAAAGAAGTCCATGCATTGAGTGACTTAGGAGCAAACATAAATTTAGTGCCCCTATCATTGTTTAGAAAATTGGGCTTGGGAGAGCCTAAAACGATATGAGTGGTGATGTAGCTAGTAGACGGATCTATAGCATATTCGGATGGAATCATTGAGGATGCCCCCATTAAGGTTGTTAAATTTTTTATTCCTGCTAACTTATTTGTTTTTGATTTTGTGGCAGACGAACAGGTACCAATTATTTTAGGGCGCCCATTCTTAGCGACCGGAGGGGCTTTGATTGATGTTAGAGAAGGCACACTCAAGGTGATGGTAGATGATGAAGAGGTGATATTTGATGTTTACAAGGCCCCTACTGATAATATCTTATATAAAAATTTATGTATGATCAATATGTGTGAAAAGGATGAGTGTGAGGTACCAAAGCAACTAAAGAACTCTTTCAAATATTTGATTGAGCGGCCTAAGATGGAACCACCAATTTTCAACATATTAAAAGGTAAAAAAGGTTTAAAGTTAATTAGGTATGTTTTCTTTTCAATTTTTTTTATTTTTTATTTCACATAGTTTTTGTTTTTGGTTGAGTCACAGGTTAATGGGAAGTCTGAGTACTATAAACTTGAGCTTGGAGCATGGCAAAGAATGAGTGTGGGGTTCCTATGGATATCCTTTATCTGTGAAGATGCTACTAGCTAGGCCTAGAGGCCTCAGGGAGTATTTCTATCTCTTACTTTAAAAGTTCACTTTGGGGACAAAGTAGATTTTTAAGTGTGGGGTGGGGAAATTCCTAAATTTTGGCTCAATTTTAAATTTTTTAGGTTAGGAATAAGTGATATATTCTTGTTGGTACTATTTTTTATTACATAATACAAGTGGGTTTGTTCGTAAAAGCAAGTTGATTGTGTGAATTACTATTTTTGATACTCTTAGGCTCATGTTTATGACTCGTGTACTTGTTGGCTTAATTTTGAATTCATGTTATTATTTGGTTGGGAGTCTATGATGATCCTATAGAGTTGAGTATGTTTCATGTGTGATGTGAGGTATTTTGTAGATTCCTTGTTACATGTGATGTCTAGAACTTTCCCGGTGTGTGTGTGAAGCAAAATAAAGAATGTGGGTTTAGGAGATGATATAGGCATTTCTTTGATAGCCTTGTTTTATACCTTTAATTTTTCCTACCCTTTGTACATTATTCTGTTAACCCCCATTGAGCCTTTAGCCTTTTCTTTAATAGCTTCATAAATAGCCTAATCCCTTCTTTGATAGTCCCTAATTTGATCCAAAAAGCTCCTAAGTTCTTTAATAAAAAAATAATGATAATTGAGAAAGGAGTTTGAGAAATTAAAGGTAAAATTGATTCCCCAAGGTAATTGTTATTGGTGTTTATATTTGATGTGTGATGGTTAGGATTGATAAAAATGGTGTTAAAAATATTCCCATGATTGTAGAGAATGGAAAAAATTAAATCTTGAAGGAATAAGCAATACGCCCACCATGTGTTTGTGAAAATACTTAAAGGAGATGGGGCAAAATAAAAGAATGGGGTGGACAAAAATGGTGTAATTTGGTTGTTCGAGATTGGTTTTAAATGCTTAATGTAGTGTATTAAATCTCTTAGAGAGGTTAGTCACTATTCCCAAATAGTTCCTACCCATCCCTTAGCCTACATTACAACCTAAAAAAGACCTATTTGATCCTAAGATTTACATTCGACTATTAGTGGATCATTACACTAAGGGAAAGCCTATGGTTCATTGTGTGTACCTTGTAGATTCTTTGTGAGAGTGAGCATAATTTGATTCTTATATCCATTGTTCTATAAATTGCATTATTATGAGTGATTATGGGTAACTCTCTTGTTGTGAGCGACATATGTTTGATGAATGTGGGTGATTTGTATGATGTCCTTGATTGAATGATAATCATGAGTTTTCAAACTAGGTGAGCCAATTCTTGAGGCTAGGATGTTTTGAAGTAGTGTTCTTGAGCTTTCAATTGTGTAAATAACGTGCTTTTTGGAGAAACTTGCATTCTGTGTAATCATTGTAGTACTAGCTTGAATGTCTTCCAATTAGTAGGAGTGCAGTGTCACCTCATATTTTTATACTTAGAGTAAAGAGTTGTTCGAGGATGAACAAGAACTTAAGTGTGGGGTGATGTTCTGAGGTAATTTTATACACTTTGGTAACATTATTCTAGCTTATTTCGCTTTATTTTGAGAGAAATTCGTGTGCTTTATGTGTTCGTATTGATATAAATAAGAATTTAAGTGTCCAAGTGTGCAGTTACAATGTTCAAAGTATTTTTCAAACAAGTTTGTGTTTAATTGAGTCATTTAGAGTTCAACCCAGAAAACTAGTTTTACTAGCTTAAGCTAGGTGTGTGTCTAGTTGGTCTCGGTGAATTCTAATATGTTTAATTTATTTCAAATATTTTAATAGTGTAATTTTATATGGAATAACTTATTTGTAATGTGCAAAGTTTAATTTGATTAAGTCAAGAGTCAGAATAATAAGTGGAACATCATTGTGAATTTGCCTTATTCAAGCTCTTCTTTTGATTCATCGTTGAGGCTATTGTCTTGCTTTGATCGTGAATATGTGGTGTATGATATTGTAAGAGGCTTTGTGAGGTGAATACGATGATATATTGATGATAAAAAAAGCTCGAAATTCATTGAAAATACACTACAAAAGGCATGGGCAAAGGATAGGACGTTCCACACTTTATCAAATTTTTGAACGCAATTTATAGTGAGATGGCCGCGTCACATGTGCCAACGCGTTAAGCGACGCATCGCATTGCTAAAATTCCTGCACAAAAATTAAAATGCACCGACAACAGTTGGACTTTGTCCAATTCTTAATTCAAAGTCTACATAGATTTCAAAGGGGACCACATGATTGTCAAATCCCACTTTTAGTTGGGATAGAAATACAATAATATATACCTTTTTGGACAAGAATTAATAAATATGTATAGCTGGTACCATTATTAATTATTGTTCAACACCTAGACAATATAAAAGAACTACTGGACACTACACACGAAGGAGGGTGGACACTGTTTTGGAGAAAATACGGAGGAGCCGCTACACGGATTTTTAGGTTTTAATTTTATTTTTAGATTTTAATTTTTCATATCGTGTATTCGAATATTTGGATAATGATTTTGAATATTAGAGGCTAAATTTTCCCTTTCTGGCGTTAAAGCCAAGAACATGATTACTATTATTTTGGATTAAATTCGTTAATTTTGCTTATCATATTTGGTTGTTTGTTTATTCTTGTTTTAATTATTTTATGGATTGATCTCCCATAAAATACATATATTGTCAACCTTTTGATCTCGGGAGAGGGAATAGGGAGATAGAACATGGTAATAAACAAAGTTTAAGTTTTTATTCTTTTATAAAATAAAGAATTAAACTTAGCGTCTAGGACAGAGATGTACTTAACTGCCTTACTTGATTCATACATACGATGATATCTTTAATTAACTTAATTGGATTATTACATCCCCGATCAACGATGTAGTTGTAATGTCCAAATTAGGTAAAAGATTATAGGTTGGGAAACCATGATCATGCAATTAACCCTACGAATCAACAACCAAGACAAGCAAATTAACGAATTAATTTTAATAACATAGTATGATTGTTCGGAGTTCTTTAACCCTGGGCTTTTCTCCATTTATTGTTCCAAGAATTTATTTTTCCGCATTATTTATTTTATTTTTAATTTACAAAATAATTTAAAATTCTCTTTTTGGTTACTTTTGCACTAAATTAATCTAGACGGTGAACTGAAATTAAATCGTTGCCAAATCAAGTCTCTGTGGGATCTATATTCGACTTTTTTGAAGGCCACTATATTACTTGGTAGACCACATACACTTGCATGTGCACTTGGGCGCTGACATTCGTGTGACATGAAGTACATACTTGTGGCTGTTGACTTTGTTTTGAAGTGGGTGGAGGAAATTGCACTTCCTAACAATGAAGCAAGAAGTGTCTCCGTATTTTTATGGAAGAATATCTTTTCTCGATTCGATATGCCACGTGTCATTATTAGTTACGAAGGGTCACATTTTTGCAATCGTGTATTCAAGATTCTGCTTGACAAATATGGAGTGAATCATAAGGTGGAAACACCTTATCATTCGTAGACTAGTGGACAATTTGAAGTGTCTAATAGAGAAATCAAGTACATATTGGCGAAGATTGTGAATGCCAATAGGACTCATTAGGCAAGAACGTTAGATGATGCACTATGGGCTTACCGTATATCTTACAAAAACCCTATAGGTACTTCACCCTATCATCTTGTGTATGGCACGAATTGCCATTTACCAATTGATCTTGAGCATAAGGCTCTATGGGTATTGATGAATTTGAATTTCGAGTGGAAGAAAGCAATTAAATCTAGGTTGAATGGTATAAATGAGTTGGATGAATTTCGTCTCCAGGCATATAAAATTTCAACACTTTACAAGAAAAATATGAAGTTGTATCATGACCAGAAGATTGAGAAAAGGGTATTTGAAAAGGGTGACCAAGTGCTACGATACAATTTTAGGCTTCATTTGTTTCTAGGTAAGCTAAAGTCAAGATGACATGGTCCATTCACAAACAGTAACAAAGGTTTATCCCTATGGAACTTTAGAAATAAACAAGGATGGTGCAAGACCATTCAAGGTAAACAGACAATGAGTAAAGCACTATATGGAAAACACATAAGAGGTGAAAGAATTAGCTGATATTGACCTTGATAAAGTTTGAGTAATCAAGGAAATTGCGTTGTGCCGTGACATTAAATCAAGCACTGCATAAGAGGTAAACCATAAGGCTAGTTGGTAAATCTGAGTATCCAACTTAGCCACGTCATGCCGCGATGTTAAATCAAGCGCTGTGTGGGAGGCAATCCATGTTTTTATACTAATTTTAGTTATAGGTAATGTGTTTGTTCAATGTGCAGGACTTAAAGAAAGTAGAAAAAATCCAGAGAAGTAAAGAAGTTATCATACAGACTCTTTATAAGTCATATCTATAAGGTACAACTCGTGAGTAGAGTCGTATTGACCTGGAAGAAAAATCAAAATCAGGCATAAGTTTCTGGAATGAATACGATTCCCAATACGAGTTGTAACCTTTGGGTATGGTTCATAATTGATAATCATACCCAGTTTAGAACCCAGGTAAGTCTCAGGCTATACGAGTCAAAGAATTGACCTATAAGCCTGGGTACGAGTCGTATGCACCATTTGTACCCAAGATTACTAGGTCAACTCTCGGGTGACCCGAACCAGTCCTACAATTAAGAGAGGACAAATATACATGATCGGGCACCTGATGCTTCTAACTCGTACCCGCATAAAATTCACCCCAATTTTGAACTTCAATCCACAAAATCCACTTGTTTTCAACTTGAATTAACTACCAACAACCTCAAAATTGTTAATTGGTGTGGGATTAACTCGAATTTGAGGAAAATAAGATCAAAATTAAAATCTACTACTCCACTGACCAAGTAAGTTTCTCAACTTATTCTTTGCCATTTTTCAAGTTAAAATGAGTAATATATGTTATTGTAAATATCAAATAAGTAGAATTTCTACATTTCTTGATATATTGGTACCCTGTTTGTGTTATTTGTGATAAAATTTTGAAATGGGTGTAGACTTAGGGTTTAGGAAAGGATTTTGATGTCTATGTGTGTTTGAGTGTTAGATATAGCTGAAAATTTGTCATGGGTACTTTAGGAATTTTCATTGGAGTCAAACGTTAAGGTTGGACTTCTATGTTGCAGTGGATACAAAACTCCTAACGACTCATACCCGCTAGTACAGAAGTCATAGTAAGACTTGTACCCACTGACAACATTGAAGTCTAACAAATTCAAAGTTCTGGAATAGATACGACTCAACCATATGAGTCATATCCATACCATAATATTCGTATACATTAATCATACCTACATGGGAAGAATTAAAATAGAATTATTGTTTTTGACTTACTTACGACTATTGGTCATGAGTCATACCCATCTGGTACGACTGGTAAGGATAAGTCGCAAGCTGACCAGTGAATAAATATCATGAACTGTCTAGGATATGACTCGGATATACGAGTCATACCCAGTGGATACGACCAGTAACCACCACTCATACCTAACTGAGACAAAGCATAATGAACTTTAGTTTTAAATTTTGCTTTTATTTTATTTTTTAAGTTACTAATAATAGTGTATTTGCAGGTACAATACCTCCAAATAATGCTTCATCCTCCAAAACAAGCGCTAAGAAAGTGACCAAACAAAAACCAATTGAAAATGAGGAAACTAACTTCTATGAAAGCTGGTCGAAAAGCAGTGGAGAAGAATATAATAGAACCACATCAACGAAAGTTGTTCAGAAAGGAAAGAAAGCTGCTAAGGCAAAGGGAAATAAGGTCGTTCTCCAAGAGTCTGAAACACTACCACCAAAAGGACCGAGAAGAAAGAATGTGATTGTGTCTCCTCCATATATATCTCAGTCTATTGATGATCATGATGACGAGGATGAATCTAGTTCAGCAGAAGAGAGTTCAGATGAAGCTCAAGGGCCCAAGGTAGATTCTACCCCGATAGACAGGCAGGACCCTCAACTCGCATTGGATCTAGCTTCGGTGCCCATCGTTGAATAATGAAGATACCCCAATATGTAGGAAATATTTAACATGGGGCTGTTTTGTCTGCCATGGGATAATATAAAAAGGGTTCTATATTCATAGAGGAGAATGACCAGTATGGGGATGGCTGAATTACCCAAGTTTGAAGAACGCTTTTGGAATTATGGTTTTTACTGGATGATGAGAGGATCCGTTATATATAGCGTGGTACTGGTTCGTGAGTTCTATGCCACATACAAAGGAGAACTTTAGCGGCAATATCCATAGGGCCAACAATGAAAATGAGTTGAGCGTATCACATCCCTTGTGATAAGAGGAGTTTGAGTTGATATCTCTCCCCAAACTATAGGGAGATTTCTATATGGGCTGGAATATCAAGCCCTGACCAACACAACTGAGATGGAATATCAAATAGAGAAGATAAGAAAGATAACTAAATGGTCACTAGGTATTGATGATAAACTAATGATGTTTAGGTGGATTGCAGAGTGGATAACTTCTAATTATGTGCATGTTATTTAGCTGGAAGGTGGTTTTAAAGTTTTACAGCAGATCAAGAAGGGTACCATCAACTTTGAGGGTAAAGCTCAGTGGACACTAACCCGATACGGGCCGTGTCAGACTACTGAAGAAGATGTCTTAACCTGGTCTGAGAAGCTATGATATCTAGTTTTACAGCTGGCTATGTATTTCATATTGGTGAGTTCCTAGATTGAGAGATAAGAGACAGAGCTATTGAGGGTCAGAAGGAACTGTGGGCTAACCCCTATATGATTACTCAGATCAACTTGGCAGTAAAAGTTATAGATATACCTGGGATTGATGAGATATTGGAGTCTTGGAGGACGTTTGACATTAGACTGATTTATGATGCGACAAACCCTATGACTCGACCTGTGAGACAGGTTGTAGATGCTATGGTAGAAGTGTTTCTGTAAGATGACCAGAAGACTCCTATGCTCCAGTTGAGACTATTGAGGTAGGTGTAAAGACTGAGGCTACACCCACAACTACAATGGGTACTTCCATTGCCCCACCACCAGTCTATTCTGTGACACCTAGGCCTTAGGTTATGCCTCCCGGTGTGATATTAATCTCTCAGGATACTTGGATAGAAGTTATGACCTAGTTAGCTACTCTTACTGCAAAGGTAGGCTATATGGAGGGCAGAGTATGGATTTAGATGGATTAGCAGTTTGAGGCATAGGATAGGCGAGTCCAAGGGAGCCTAGATTCATTTGAGTTGAGGATTAATCGACAGTTAGGTACTGGCCAGACTCTAAATATTGCTGATTTCAGAGCTGAGATAGCTGAGATAAAAAATATGGTCACTGAGCTGTATGAAAGACCAGTAGTGCAGAACCAGTTGTGGAGACTTTTATTCCCACAATTGAGATGCCTAACATTTGGGAAGATACGGCGGCTGTACAGGTTGATAAAACCAAAGAAAAGAGGAATTGAAAAAGAGGGAAGTGAAACCAGCTGAGAAGAAATCCAGAATCAAGAGCATCCAGGATGAGGCTGATCGAGAGATGTGAGTCAAAGAGATGGCCATGGAAGCTGGTGGGTCAAGAGCTCTAGTTACTGATACTAAGGGGGTTGCTGTTATGCCCCCAACTATTGTTGATTCAGTCCCAGTTATTGGGATGATAGTTGACAAGAGTGGGACCAAACCTGAGGTCCCATAATTTGATGTTGATGCTCCGACGCCTTAAGAGCCTAGGAATGACTCTTATTCTTACTTTATTTTATTTTTGTAGAATTGGGGACAGTGCAACATTCTTTAGTTGGGGGTGAGGGTTATTCCAAAAACTTTGGGGAGCAGTTTGAAAATTTTCAAATGTAGCTAAGACTAAAAGTCTATTATGACTTACAGGTTGATGCGGGCAGCTGAGATAGGGAGTAGATGAACGCGCAAATTGAAACAGATTTTTGACTTTTGATTATGATTGATGGATTCTGAAAAAATTCGGATGTATCGAAAGATTTTTATTTTGTTTTGATTTTTACTTTGTGATGGATAAAACACTGCTAATTTTTGAAATGCTATTATGAAAAGTGATGTTAACTGTCTGCTGAAAAGAATCAGAAATGTTTAAAATGTAAACCCCCTCAGAAATTTTGTCTATGTAAGTACGTGATTTGTTGTAAGACCCCATAAAAGTCTAAGTCAAATTAAGCTCCTTAAAGATCTATAAAAGATCCAACACTTAGAAAATTTTGGCAAGTGTTAAGGACTTAGTCTCATTTTAAGCATTCGAACTTCGAGGATTTATTTTATGACCTTTTCGACCTCCTTTTATCGATTTTCAAGTTGATTCATGATGGGGAAAGTCAATAGTACATCTCGGGTTAGTTTAGGGATTTTTTGGATAGCGTAAAGGCAAGTTTGGTTGCCCAAAATAGTGAAGTCTCGTGATAGCCCCGCGTCGCGAGGTCCAGTCCCATTTCTAAATGTTGCATCGCGAGGGCCAGTTCATGTTTATGTGGGTCGCATTGCGAGGCCAATCCCATTTTGCAGAAATTTTAGTTTAGGTTTTAGGGGTAAAAAGGTCATTTCTCCCACCCTATTCAGCCCTAAAACATGAAATTAATCCTTAAATAACCTAAATATTTCATTATTCACTCAATTTTCCCTAAAGTTCATCATTCTCTATCAAAAGCAAGAAACCCTAGTTTCAAAATTTTAGGACAAGGCTCAAGGATTCCTTCAAGAACCCTTAAGGATTTTTGTTCTAAGGTATGTAAAGTGTTGATTCATGGGTTCCTTTCACCCATGAAGCTCAAGAAACCCTTTCAAAAATATAAATTTTGAATTCCATGTTATGAATTGAATCATATCTATGTTTATGTTGTTGTATGATTACCAAGTTGAAATCTTTAATACATATAATGAAATTATGTTAGCATATGGTTGATATTCTTGTATTTGAAGTGAAAAATGTTGCCATGATGTATTATTTTAATGTTCATGCCTAAGCCTCAAGTTATGCATTCAAAATGTTTTCTAAAATGCATAAAAGAATAAGAATTATGCTTTTTGATTCAATTGTGACCAAATTGACGAATCCATGCTTTACCCTTATGTTCACAATGACCTACATGTTATTGTTATGTATTGTAACGGTTTGGTGGAATGCTCATGAGATTATACTTATGAAATTATGATATATTTATATGTATTCCTATTTATGTGTAACCTTATGACATGAAAATACTTCATGAAAATCCCCAATGGTTGTACTATGAATTGTTGACAATGGTAATGTGTTCAAGAAGTGTCATGTCTTGTCAGTTTTATGCTATCGAGTCATGGGGGTACTTGTACCCGATAATTTAGTTGTGTGCCTAGAGCCAATGTCAATTTTTAAGATGCTCTTAGTCAAGCTATGATCAGTATAATTCAGTCAGTCACATGACTCAGAAAAACTCAGTAAATTCAGTACCAGTCCAGTCCTACTGAGTAATCTCAGTAAACTCAGTCAGTTAACAGAAATGAGTAGTATTTCGTCAGTTAATGGAATTTAGTGAACTCATTCTAGTTCAGCTTAGTATAATCAGTTCAATGTCTATTCAATTGGGAGTAGCATTCAGCATCGAGTGAATACAAGGATGTGAACTCACCTTCCAGCAGAGGGCGTGATTCTTAGAAACAGTCCTTGCATTCCAGAACTACATAAACAGTGTAGGTTGAGACATCAAAAACCTATAAGATAATGGTTTATGAGGTGGCTTAACCTGTCAGATGAGGGTCCTACTATTCTTCTTAGAGTACCTGCCAGATGAGGGTCACTCACAGTTTGTCCTTACCAGTGGCGCAGTATTGACACCCTTCCAATTGGGGTTATAGATTGGACCCCAACTCAGCTATATTGCTTTATTTGGGGCATGTCGCTTATATGAATACCTCCCGCGATCTTAGTCTCAGTCTTTAGAATAGAACTCAAATAGTTCTATAGATTTCAAGATTGTCAGATACAGTCACTCAGCGCAGTACAAAATTCAGCTAGTTCCATTAGAATTAAGACTGTAGGATACAATCACTTAGTAAATAGCATATTATTTATCAGTATGCACATTATCAGTATATTCAATAATTAGAATCCTCACGTTCTCAGTTACAGTTATGTATTCATGCATGTATTCTCGCACAGTTATATTCATGCTATTAGATAGTTATAGTTCATACATATGAACCCCATGCATTCAGCCTTACCTCAATTTGCACACCAGTACATTCACACATACTGACACATGCTTTTCTTTGTGCTTTGGTGTTTTATACCATAGGTTTGAATGCTCAAGTTCCCGATCATGCATAGCCAGCTTTAGGTTTCAGTCAACAGCAGTAGACTAGCAGTGAGTCCTCATCATGCGAGGATACTATATCATTTCAGTATTTTAGTACCCAGTTTATTTTAGTAGTTGGTGTTAGTTGGAGACATATCCTATCAAATCTTTATTCAGATAGTTTAGAGGCTTTCAGATTAGATATTCAAACTTCACTATGTTCAGTATTTATATTTAAATTTGTTTTGGTATTGTTATACTACATACTTCAGTATTATTTTAGTTATTTGAACCTTATCATATTTTATCCCATTATTCCGCATATGATTACAGTGTTAATGTACAGATATTGCAGCAGGTACCAGTCATAGGTTAGCTTATGGTCTTTCAGGATTATGAGCACCGTGTAGCATACGAGGTTCAGAATCCAGGGCATTACAAACTTGGTATCAGAGCCTAAGGTTCAATGGAGTCCTAGGAAGTATGAAAGCCGCAACTAGTAGAGTCTTGTTCATGGGTATGTTGCACGCCACATTTATGTATAAGAGGCTATAAGATGTCTTAGGAACAGTTTCCCTTCTTTTAGTATTATGTCGTGCCAGTGATCATGAGCTCAAACTTAAATCTCAGTCTAATTTGTTTCTTCCTTTTCATTTACAGAACATGCCTCCCAAAAGAAAAAATGGAAATCAGTTAGCCCCTCAACCCATCCAAGCAAATCCCCTGGATGGACATGTTTCTCATTCAGAGTTCAAAGATGCATTCACCACTCTTGCTAATTTAGTTGATGCTCAAAATGAATGGCCAGCTGCTATTTTGGCCAACCCAGTGGCCAACGCTGCTGCAGCTAGGATTCAGGACTTCACCCGGATGAATCATCCATCCCTTTTTGGGTCTAAGTCAGATGAGGAACCTCATGAATTCCTTGATCAAGTCTAGAAGGTTACAAATATTATGGGGGTTACCGCTAGTGAGAGTGATGATCTATCTGCATATCATTTGCAGGATGTGGCTCTCATATGGTTCAAGTAGTGTAAAGAAGAGAAGGCTATAGATGCAAGGCCTATTGAGTGGGAGGAGTTTGCCACTTCCTTCTTAGATAGACTCTTTCCCCTAGAGCTGAGAGAAGCTAAGGTTTTAGAGTTTATCAACCTCAGGCAGGGAAACATGATGGTGAAAGAGTAATCTCTTAAGTTTACTCAATTATTTAGATATGCTCCTCATGTGGTGGCATATAGTAGGGCTAAGATGAGTAAGTTTGTTTCTGGCTGAATGATAGTATGGTCAAGGAGTGCAGGATCGCCATATTGATTAGTGAGATAGACATAGCTAGGCTTATGATCTATGCTCAATAGATAGAGGAGCAGAAGGTTAAGGAAAGGGAAAAGCATAAAAAGAGAGCTAGAGTAGGTAGCTTTAATTTCAGTCAGCCTAAGTCAAAGGGTGCAGCCGTTCTCAGTTCTGCCTAAAGTCATCTATTCCAGCTCCTTCCTCAGCCAGTTCTCCAGTTCCTAAGTTCAGGAATGGTAACCAAGATAGGGTACCATCCTCTAAATAATAGGGCAGCATTAGCAGTGCCCGAACCAATCCTCTTTGTCAGACTTGAGGTAAGAACCACAAGGGTATTTGCAGAGCTGGCAGTGATGTGTATTTTGGATGTGGTAAGCCAGAACATAGAGTCAGAGATTGTCCTTAGCGGGGTATTCAGGATCAGCAGAACCATTTCTCAGCTCAGTCTAGTCGCCCAAATCAGCAGGGTGACACTTCTAGTGCAACCAGTAGGCAGTGCCCAAATAGACTCTACGCTCTTCAGTCCCGACAGGATTAGGAAAATTCTCCTGATGTGGTCACTGGTACGTTACAAATCTTTTATGTACATGTTTATGCTTTGATAGATCTAGGAGATTCTTTATCTTTTGATACTTTTTATATAGAAGTTGATTTTGGAGTCAGTCCCAAAATTCTAGCAGAGCCTTTCTCAGTCTCTACCCCAGTGGGTAAAACCATCATAGCCCGACGGGTATACATGAACTGTCCAGTTATGATATCTCAGAAAGTCACTTCAGCAGACTTAGTCGAATTAGAGATGACTAATTTTGATGTCATTCTCAGCATAGATTGGATTCATTCCTGCTATGCCACAGTCGACTACAGAAATAGAGTGGTCCAATTTTAGTTTCTGAATGAACCCGTCCTAGAGTGGAAGGGTAGTACTTCAGTATTCAGGGGTCAGCTTATTTCTTACCTACAGGATAGAAAAATAATATCTAAGGGATGTGCCTATAATCTTATTCGAGTTATGGACACTAGTTTTGAAACTCCCAGTATTGAATCAGTCCCAGTAGTGAGAGAATATTCAGATGTCTTTCCCGAAGATCTTCCAAGAATTCTTCCCGAAAGGGAAATAGACTTTGGCATTAACCTTCTTCCAGATACTCAGCTTATATCTATTCCGCCGTAAAGAATGACACCAGTAGAACTCAGAGAATTGAAAGAACAGTTAAATAATCTCCTAGACAAGGGATTCATTAGACCCAGTATGTCCCCGTGAGGTGCACCAGTCTTATTTATGCACAAGAAAGACGGTTCTCTCAGAATGTGTATAGATTACCGTCAGCTCAATAAAGTTACGGTCAAGAACAAGTATCCACTTCCCAGAATCGATGACTTGTTTGACCAACTTCAGGGTACCAGTTACTCATCCAAGATAGACCTCAGATCAGGCTATCATCAGCTCAGAGTCAGAGAATGTGACATTCCAAAAACACCTTCCCAAACTCGGTATGGTCACTTCAAATTCTTAGTCATATCCTTTGGTCTTACAAATGCCCCACCCACTTTCATAGACTTGATAAATCGTGTGTTCAAGCAGTACTTGGATATGTTCATTATAGTTTTTATAGATGATATTCTTATCTATTCCTGCAGTGAGCGTGATCATGCAGATCATCTCAGAATCATATTGCAGACTCTCAAAAATCATCAGTTGTTCGCCAAATTTAGTAAGTGTGAATTTTGGCTAAGGTCAGTAGCATTCCTTGGTCATATAATTTTTGGTGATGGAATAAGGGTTGATCCTCAAAGACTAAAGTAGTAAGAAACTAGCCTCGCCCTGTATCTCTATCAGATATCAGGAGTTTCTTGGGTCTGACTGGCTATTACTCATGGTTTGTTGAGGGATTTTTGTCTGTTGCATCCCCTATGTCCAGATTAACTTAGAAGAAAGTCAAGTTTTAGTGGTCAGATCCTTGTAAGAAGAGTTTTCAAGAGTTCAAGACTTGACTCACCTTAGCTCTTCTATATGATTCAGATGGGCTTGTAGTGTACTATGATATATCCAGAATGGGTTTGGGTTGTGTCCTCATGCAGCATAGTAAGGTCATAACCTATGCCTCCAGACAACTTAAACCCCATGAGAAGAATTATCCGACTCATGATTTTGAGTTAGCAGCCATAGTTTTTGCCTTAGAGATTTGGAGGCATTACTTGTATGGGGTGCATGTAGATTTGTTCACAGATCACAAAAGTCTTCAGGATGTATTCTCACAAAAAGATCTTAACCTCCATCAAAGAAGGTGGTTAGAGCTTTTGAAAGACTACGACATGAGTGTCCTTTAGCATTTGGGCAAGGCCAATGTAGTGGTTGATGCTCTCAGTAGATTGTGTATGGGTAGTGTTGCTCATATGGAGGACAATAAGAATAAATTAGCTCAGGAAGTCCATCATCTTTCCCGACTAGGTGTCATCTTTGTCAATTTAGTAAAAGGTAGTATATAGGTTCAGAACAGTTTAGAATCATCTCTAGTTCCAAAGTTAAGGAAAAGCAAGATAGAGATCCCAGTCTAGTCAGGTTAAAAGAATCAGTCAAGGGTCAAAAGGTTGAGGTTTTATCCTAAGGGGGAGATGGTGTATTGTGTTGTCAGGGTCGTTTATATGTGTTAGGTGTTGATGACTTAAGGCAGAAAATTCTTAAAGAAGTGCATGATACGCGTTACTCGATTCATCCAAGGGCCACTAAGATATACCGCAATTTGCGGGAGATCTATTGGTGGAGTGGGGTGAAAAGAGATATTGCAAAGTTTGTGGCTAAGTGCTCTACATATCAGCAGGCTAAGGTTGAGCATCAGAAGCCTAGTGGCTTTATGCAGGAGATTAATATTCCCACTTAGAAGTAGGAAGAAGTGAACATGGAATTTGTGATAGGTTTGCCTCGTACTCGTTATCAGTATGATTCAGTTTGGGTCATTGTAGATAGGATGACCAAATTAGCTCATTTTCTTCCAGTCTATACCTCTTATTCAACCAAGGATTATGCCAAACTCTATATCAAGGAGTTGGTCAGATTGCATGATGTTTCATTATCCATTATCTCAGATAGAGGTACCCAGTTTACCTCTTACTTTTGGAAAGCATTACAAAAGTTTCTTGGTACCCGAGTTCATCTTAGTACAACCTTTCATCCTCAGACAGATGGTCAAGTAGAAAGGACCATTCAGACCTTGGAAGATATGCTAAGGGTGTGTGCAATTGATTTCAAAGATAGTTGGGATGACCAACTGCCTTTGATTGAGTTTGCATACAATAATAGCTATCATTCCAGTATTCAAATGGATCCATTCGATGCTCTCTATGGTAGGAGATGCAGATCTCCAATCGATTGGTTCGAAATTGGTGAGGCTACTGTGATAGGGCCTAACTTGGTATTCGACACCTTAGAGAAATTTCAATTGATCAGAGAACGACTCAAGATAGCTCAGAGCCGATAGAAATCATATGCAGATGTGCACAAAAAGGATCTCGAGTTCGATATTGTTGATCATGTGTACTTAAAAGTCTCTCCCATAAAGGGAGTAAATAGATTTAGCAAGAAGGGAAAGCTCAGTCCCCGATATGTCGGTCCCTTCAAAATTCTTAGTAGCTTCAGCAAAGTAGCCTATGAGCTCGAGTTGCCTTCAGATCTAGCTTCAGTGCATCCAGTCTTTCATGTCTCCTTGCTTAAGAAGTGCATAGGGGACCCAAAAGTTGTAGTCCCTCTAGAGGGCATAGACATTCAGAACAACCCTTCTTTCAAAGAGATTCCAGTCGAAATCCTTGACTATCAGACTCACAGACTGAGAAACAAAAAAGTCCCTCTTGTCAAAGTTCTTTGGCGGAATCAGTCTGTTGAGGGAGATACTTAAGAAGCAGAAGCAGATATGTGGACCAAGTATCCTTACCTCTTTTCTGGAAACTTAGACTTTGCCCAAGGTAGTATTTTTCCTCAAGCTTATTCGGTTTCTTATTCAGATTTCAGTTACAAACTAGTTTCACGCTCAGATTCCCATCATAAACTTGGTATCAAATATCATTGCATATTTAGTCATATGTTCATGCATCAAATCAGTCATGAATTCATGCATCAGATATGCATTCTCCTTGTGAGAAACTCAATTTATCAAAAATACCAGTCATTTATTTATGAATCAGTTTATCCATAAAACCATGCATCGAATATGCATGTTTGGTATGAGTTCCAGTAAATCAATCATGTCAGTCATGTAATCATGTTTCAGTTATTCATGATCAGCGGGTACTTCAATTATCATTTTTCCCTCTCGCCAGTCCCATTCGAGGACGAATGTTTCCAAGGGAAAATATTGTAATACCTCGTAAAAGTCTAAGTTAAATTCAGCTCCTTAAAGCTCTATAAAAGATCCAACACTTAGAAAATTTTGGCCAAGTGTTATGGACTTAGTCTCATTTTAAGTCTTCAAACTCTGAGGATTTATTTTATGACCTTCCCAACCCCCGTTTGTTGATTTTCAAGTTAATTCATGATGGGGAAAGTCAATAGTACATCTCAGGTTAGTTTTGGGATTTTTCGGATAGCGTAAGGGAAAGTTTGGTTGCCCAAAAAAGTGAAGTCTTATGATAGCCCCACGTCGTGAGGTCCAGTCCCATTTTGCAAAAATTTTACCATGGATTTTAGGGGTAAATGGGTCATTTCTCCCACCCTATTCAGCCCTAAAACATGAAATTAATCCTTAAATAACCTAAATATTTCATTATTCACTGAAGTTTCCCCAAAGTTCATCATTCTCTCTCAAAAGCAAGAAACCCTAGTTTCAAAATTTTAGGACAAGGCTCAAGGATTCCTTCAACAACCCTTAAGGATTTATGGTCAAAGGTGTGTAAAGTGTTGATTCATGGGTTCCTTTCACCCATGAATCTTAAGAAACCTTTAAAAAATATAAATTTTGAATTCCATGTTATGAATTGAATCATATCCATATTTATGTTGTTGTATGATTACCAAGATGAAATCCTTAATACATATAATGAAATTATGTTAGCATGTGGTTGAAATTCTTGTATTTGAAGTGAAAAATATTGCCATGATGTATTATTTTAATGTTCATGCCTAAGCCTCAAGTTATGCATGCAAAGTATTTTCTAAAATGCCTAAAAGAATAAGAATTATGCTTTATGACTCAATTGTGACCAAATTGATGAATCCATGCTTTACCCTTATGTTCACAATGACCTCCATGTTGTTGTTATGCATTGTAATGTTTTGGTGGAATACTCATTAGATTAGACTTACGAAATTATGACATGTTTATATGTAATCCTATTCATGTGTAAGCTTATGACATGCAAATACTTCATTAAAATCCCCAACGGTTGTACTATGAATTGTTGACTATGGTCATGTGTTCAAGAAGTATCATGTCTTGTCAGTTTCATGCTATCGAGTCCTGGGGGTACTTGTACCCAACAATTTAGCTGTGTGCCTAAAGCCAGTGTTAGTTTACAAGATGCTCTCAGTCAAGCCATGATCGGTAGAATTCAGTCAGTCACATGACTCAGGAAAACTCAGTAAATTCAGTACCAGTCCAGTCCTATTGAGTAATCTCAGTAAACTCAGTTAGTTAATAGAAATGAGTAGTATTTCGTCAGTTAATGGAATTTAGTGAACTCATTCTAGTTCAGCTTAGTATAATCAGTTCAGTGTCTATTTAGTTGGGAGTAGGATTCAACACCGAGTGAACTTAAGGATGGGAACTCACCTGCCAGCAATGAGTGTGATTCTTAGAAGCAGTCCGTGCATTACAGAACTACGTAGCCAGTGTAGGTTGTGACATCAAAAACTTGTTAGATGAGGGTTGATGAGGTGGCTTAACCTGTTAGATAAGGTTCCCATCGTTCTCCTTAGAGTTCCTTCTAGATGAGGGTCACTCACAGTTTGTCCTTACTAGTGGCGTGGTATTGATACCCTTCTAATTGGGGTTACAGATTGGACCCCAACTCAACTATATTTCTTTATTCGGAGCATGTCGGTTAGATGACTACCTCCCAAAGTCTCAGTCTCAGTCTTTAGAATAGAACTCAGATAGTTCTACAGCTTTCAAGACTATCAGATACAGTCACTCAGCTCAGTATGGAACTCAGCTAGTTTCATCAGAATCAAGACTGTCAGATACAGTCACTCAGTAAATAGCATATTAGTTATCAGTATGCACGTTATCAGTATATTTAGTATTTAGAATCCTCACGTTCTCAGTTACAATTATGTATTCATGCATGTATTCTCATGCAGTCATATTCATGTTATTAGACAGTTATAGTTCATACATATGAACCCAATGCATTCAGCCTTACCTCACTTTGCGTACCAGTACATTCACATATACTAACACATATTTTTCTTTTGCGCTATGGTGTTTTATACCATTGGTTTGGATGCTCAGGTTTCTGGCTGTGCATAGGTTGCTTCAGGTTTCAGTCAGCAGCAGTAGACTAGCAGTGAATCCTCATCATGCGAGGATACTTTATCATTTTTGTATTTCAGTACATAGTTTATTTCAGTAGTTGGAGTTAGTTGGGGACATGTCCCATTAACTCCTTTTTCAGACAGCTTAGAGGCATTCAGACTAGATATTCAGACTTCAGTATGTTCAGTATTTATATTTCAGTTTGTTTTGGTATTGTTATACCACAGTTATTTGAACCTTATGGCAGTTCAGCCCCATTATTCCACATATGATTACAGTGTTAATGTATAGATATTATAGCAGGTACCAGTCATGGGTTAGCTTGTAGTCCTTCGGGATTATGAGCACCGTGTAACGTTCAGAGTTTAGAATCTGGGGCATTACATTTATATATTTGTATGAAACTGTCGAGTATCTGATAATGGCATTAGGTTTATCTGATAATGGCATTAGGATTAGGGATAGTATTGGGACAAAACAATTGCAAAGGTAGATAACTAGTACTTTGTAGTGTAGCCCTGGGCAAATGTGTGTCAAGTTTACGGAGTTTCTGGTGGTGCTTGAATCTAGAACTTGACCAGTTGCTTTTACCTAGGTATAGGATGGTTAAGTAGGAGATGATCATAGGCCATTGTTACATGAGTCCATTTAATCCTAAAAATGCCTTAACCAAAGGAATAAATCTCTTTGATCCAAATATTTGAGCCTTTATAGACCAATTTTTCTTGTTACACCTATCACCTTCTCGTTTAACTTATAATGAACCTATTTTGGACATAGTCCTCCTGTAACACTGTGCACCTCAACTCAGGAAAATCGCCTAAGTTGAGGGTGGATATTATAGGGGCGCTTAAGAGGAAAATGAGTATGAAGATAATGGGTAGAAGAGAAATATATGAAACATGGGCAGGTGTGCTGAAGTGAAAATAAAGAAATGTGTAATGTACAGCAAAAGAAAATGAATAAGATAAATAAGTTCTAGAAAGCCACATCTGAATATGATTAAAAAAAAGAGACATAAGGGTGGAAATAAAGAAGTCAAAAGTCATGAACCCTAAGAAAAGCGTAGTGTCCAGGAGGCTTAGTCACTAAATGAATCTCAAAAGGTATCATACCAGCCCTAAGCCTAAGTTACAAGCCAAATAAAGTCCTATAGTGATCCTACTGTGACTTTCTGACAACTTAGGAAAAGATAATAAGGTTAAGCCTATGGTATTTTATACACACTGGTGATACTTCTTAGTGTGGGAGAGAGTCATTTGTTATATCCCTGAAAAGAGTAGTCTATCCATGATGAGTGAATGGGATTTCTTTAACTGTCAGTGCACATGAGTTCTACTACTAGGTTGCTAGATTGTTTGACGAATGTAAATTATGTCTATTCCCAAGTGTCTATTGCTAATATAATGCCATCATCGAATTCCTTCATGTTTCTACATGTGCTAAATTTCTATATGCAAAATTAAGTTGAAAAGTTGAAAAAATTAAGAGGGGAACAACGAGATTGAAATTTAATTCAAAATCGTTGCCATGGGTTTGATTGATATCTTCTTGTTTAAGCATCAACTCTATGCTAGAAAATAGTAATGTGGTTTTGTTTGCCTGAGGACATGCAAATGGCTAAGTTGAGGGTGTTGATGTGGCATGGAAACACGACAATTTTAATGCTTAAAATCGTGAATTTATGAGTGAACTTAGGATATTTTGTTGGATATGATGCACTTTGGTGTGAATTGCAGGTAAAATAGGTCTATAACAGTGTTTGAATAAAAAGAGAAAAAAAAGACCTGAGAAAGACCAAATCTGATCAGTATACGAGTCAGTCTCTGAGTCATAAGCAATTGATATGACTTGTATACTGAATCGTATGAGTAACATAACGAAAAGCCAAACTGAGAAGCCAAGTATGTGGAAGATACGACTCATGTACCCAAGTCGTAAGACAGTGTACGAGTCATATGCAGAAGTTATGAGTGTAACAGAACCTGAGCTACTATCGAGGAGTTGAAGTGTCAAAGTTATACGAGTAGGAAGTCTGAGTATGACTCGTATAGGGATGCCGTATACAAACCAGTGTTCAAGACCTGAAAAGACTAAAGTCCTAGGTGGATACGGATGAAGTACACGAGTTGTACACTAAGGTACGACTCATAAAAGGAAGTCATATGTTAAACAGAGAGTTGAAGACTTAGGAAGATCAGACACTAGAACAGATAAGACAAGGTAGGGTATGACTTGTAATCTGAGGATACGAGTGAAGACCGAGTCGTACCAACTTCCGACTTAACTTTAACTTTCCCATTTTTAATAGGATTTTAATGTTATTTTGAGATATTATAAATACCCTAGGGTTTATCTTTTATTAGGTTACGCGTTGTGACATTCTCTTACATGCTACTACTCAGTATTACTCATTACTACATTATTTCTTGAGATTTTAGGGTTTTATTCAATAAAAGACTTTGGAGTTTATTCATCTTATTCTTGTGCAGCTGATTTTATGTGTTATTCATTTATAATCATGGTTTCTTGCACAAACATAAGTGGCTAATATCCTTAGCTAGGGTTGTAGGAACCCTGGCGGATTAGCTACGTAGAGGAAGTGTGGGATTCAATTATTCTAGGGTTTATGCATGTATCTTAATTCTTCTTTGCAATAATTAAACTTGTAGTAGTTGCAGATAGTTAAGATTGCTTGTATTCGCATCCATTCGATAACAAAGAATCTTGCAATAAGGAAAAAAAGGTTAAGACAGTAATTTGAGATGCGATAACTAAGCATCCCATCTTTCACTTGATCCTATACAGACAAGTGTAACTGAGGTTGTAACAAGAGGAAACAAGGCAACACCCTGATACGATATCCAAGTAAACAAGGTAAAATTTATCTACTAGCTTACCCGACAGTTGATAATACTTATCTTGTAGGCTTTGCATGGAGAACAACAGAATAATTAGGTTGATCACAAGAAATTTACGTAGTTGAGAAGCCAGGGGAACATAGACCTTGCATTCGTCTCATATTGATTTCAACTCAAAAGCACTCAAGAATTACTTACTATTTGCAATTGATAACAAAACCCCCATTTACTTTCTCGTACTGCTCATGGATTACATCAAGACAAGTAACTTCTCATGTTTTTCCTGTGGGATTGGCCCCAACCTTGTTGGGTTACTATATTTGCAATCGACCGCAATATACTTTTAGTTAAGGTGTAGTTTTGGGAGACATCACTATTCACACCATACCTCTCGTTAGGTGACCTTACGACTCATAGGGTCCAAGTCATTGTAAAGATAGAAACACTTGGGTCACACACTGGTTTGGCTACGGATAGGACCATACAACCCGTTAGGTGCCACTCGAATTAGGATAGTAACTTAGGCTACCTTTATTGGATACCCTATGATTGGTGTCTTATGACCCACAATGACACGTTACGACTCATAGGGTGAGTTGTAGTTAGGATAGTGAGTTCGAAAACTCAAAATTTTTAGTTGCCAACACCTGGGGAATCATATTCTCCCCCCTTAGGATCATTCGTCCTTGAATGATGGTTAAGGCATCCATTAGCACGATTTATCATAGAAACACACCCACACTTACCTTTAATAAAGACAAAAAACAAAGATGTCAAGAAAATCACAATTTCCTTTAATAGAGTCAGAAACAAAAATGGTAAGATTAACACATACCTTGAGCACGAGTATCCAGAACGGGGAACAAATATGGGTATTTTGACTTCATATCTTCTTTAGCTTCCCAAGTAGCATCTTAAACTTTACAATTCCTCCAAAGAAACTCTACAGAATCCATATCTTTTGTCCGCAGCCAACGAACTTTCTAATTCAATATCTCAATCGAGACTTCCTCATGAGACAAGGAATCTGAAACACCAACACTCCCCAAAGGAACTACCATGGAAGGATCACCCAAATACTTCTTTAACATTGAAACATGAAAAACCGGATGAATGGAACCCAATATTAGAGGAAAATCCAACTTATAAGCTACACTACTCGCTTTAAAATTTGATACAGACCAACTTAACGGGCACTGAGATTTCCCTTCCTTACAAAACGCATCACTCCCTTCATGGGAGAACCCTTTAAGAACACCAAATCATCCACATCAAATTCCAAGTCCCTTTGCCTAACATTTGCATGGGACCTTTGGCAACTCTGGACAGCCTTAAGCCAGTCCCAAATCACGTTCATCTTCTCCATGTCTTAGTGAACCAAGTCGGGACCATACAATTTAGTCTCGCCAACCTTAAACCACTAACAGAAGACAAATACCTCCTACCATAAAGATCATTGAAAGGAGTCATCCCAATACTAGCATGATAGATATTATTATACACGAACTCTATGAGGGGCAAATGTTCGACCCAACTACCACTTAAGTCAAGAACACAAGACCTTTGCATATCCTCCAAAGTCTGAATTGTCTTCTTCGCTTGTCCATCCATCTGAGAGTGGAAAACGGTGTTAAAGTTCACCTTAGTTCCCAAACCTCTCTGAAAAGAACACCAAAAGTATGAGGAGAACTGAGTACCACGATCATATATAATAGAAACAGGCGTACAATGCAACTTGACGATTTCCTGAATAAACAACTTTGCATAATCCTCAGGAGAATACTTAGTCCTCACGGGTTGGAAATAAACGGACTTAGTCATCCTGTCCACGATGACCCAAATCGAATCAAATTAATGGTGGGACCTTGGAAGACCAGTAACAAAATCCATATTAATCACTTCTCACTTCTATTAGGTAACTCAATCTCTTGAGACAACCCAACAGGTCTTAAGTGCTCTACCTTTACTTGTTAACAAACCATACACTTAGCCACGAAATTTGTCATATCCCGTTTCATGTTATTCCACCAATAGATCTCTTTCAAATCATGGTACATCTTTGTCAAACCAGGATGAAAATTGTACCTTGACTCATGATCCTCAACCAAGATCCTCTTTCGTAGCCCATCAAAATTGGGGACACAGAACCTACTGTGGTATCTCAAGATACCATCACAATCAATCTCAAAAACCATCACTTTCTGTTGGCCAACATCACCCTTAATTTGAATCAAGGTAGGGTCCAAAACCTATTTTTCTTCACCTCAACACTAAGGGATGTCTTTACCACCTCTTGCACTATCATACCTACTTCCTTAGAGTCTAAGAGACAATCTACAAGATTAGCCAGCCGGTGAATATCCTTCACCAACTCTCGCTTTTCCTCTTTCACATGAGATTAACATCCTATAGATAACCTGCTAAGAGCATCAACAACTACATTATTTACCTAGATGATAGTAAAGCCTATATCATAGTCCTTGAGCAACTTAAGTCATGTCCCTTGCATGAGATTCAACTCCTTTTGGGTGAACATACATTACAGCCTTTTATGATCAGAATAAATGTAACATGAACCCCATACAAACAATGGTGCTATATCTTCAAAGCAAAGACCACAACAATAGTTCTACGCCGTGCGTTAGGTAATTCTTTTCATGAACCTTTAACTGTCTAGAAGCATAGGCCACAACCCTACCATGCTGTATCAACACACAAATCAGTCCCATATGGGATGCATCATAATAAATGACAAAACCATCAGTACCCTCTGGTAGAGGCAAAATCATAACTAAAGTTAACTTATCCTTCAACTTCTCGAAACTACCCTCACAAGCATCAAAACATAGGATTTTTGAGTCAACTTAGTCAATGGGGCAACAATAGAAGAGAAGCTTTCCATAAACCAGCTATAATAACCGGCTAAACCCAAAAAGCTCCAAATATTGGTTGGGGTCGTGGGTCTAGGACACTTCTTAACTGCATCAACTTTCTATGGATCCACCATGATCCCTTCACTAGAAACAACATGACATAGAAAGTAACAACATTTAACCAGAACTCACACTTTGAGAACTTAGCATACAACCGCTGATCCTTAAGAATTTGCAACACTATATGGAGATGATCGACATAATCCACCTCACCCTTCGAGTATACCAAAATATCATCAAAGAACATAATGATGAACAAGTCCAAAAACTGATGGAATACCTCATTCATAAGATCCATAAATTTTGTCAGCACATTAGTCAAATTGAAAGACATCACCGAAAACTTAAAATGACCATATCGGGTTGGGAAAGTAGTCTTAGGGATATCCACCTTCCTAATCTTTAATTGATGATAACCTAACCACAGGTCAATCTTAGAGAAGTACTTAGCACCCTGAAGCTAATCAAATAGGTCATCAATCCTAGGAAGAGGATACTTATTCTTCACTGTGACCTTATTCAACTAGTTGTAATCTATACATATTTAAAGGAACCCATTATTCTTACGCACGAAGAGAACAACAGTACCCTATGGGGAAATACTAGCTAGAATTGCAATTGGCTTTGTCACAGAGTTGAAAGCTCTGTAAAAAGTCTCCTTCAAGTGCAAGTCCGTCATGTTGTGGTTTGGATAGTGTGCAAGCTTCTTCTTAAATCTCTCCCAGGTTTCGTGCAATGCTTAAGTTGGGAGTTGTTTGAAGTTACTAATTTTTTCCCTCAACTGTACCCTTCTGGAGAGTGGAAAGAACCTTTCTAGGAACACCTCTTTCAGCTGTCTCCAGTTGGTTATATAATTGAGCTCTAGTTCATTTAACCATATTGTTGCCTCTCCAGATAGAGACAAAGGGAACAATCTCAACCAGATTGCATTCTGGCTCACTCCCGGATTTTTAAAAGATTTACAAATAGTAATGAAGTTCACCAAATGCATGTTCGGGTCATCACCATGTAAGCTTCCAAACAACCCCTTCAGATTCAGGAGTTGGATCATGGTGCTTATTATGCTGAATTTTGCAAATGGTACCAATGGTGGAGGAATGATAGCACCCATTGCATAAGCTCCGTCCATTCCTTCATCATCTTCATCAACCTCGTATTGAACGGGTTGTTGGTCATACCTTCCTCGAATTAGACGGTTTCTATTGATATTTCGCTGCACTGGTGCAATAAGTTGCTCAGCTCACCTTGAGTTTTGAGAATTTAGCGATTCCTCATCACCCAAGTCTTCATCATCAGTGTTCTGGTGACATGCTTGTTGACCTAAATTCTATACGTTCACCTAAGCCCTGGCCAAAATGGCTAGTCTCTCCGCCTCCTGTTGTTCAGCCATTTTCCCTATCAGTTGAGGTTTCAGATTGATTGGCAATAATGATTCTCCAGAACTTCTTGTTTTTAGCATAAACAACACAGTACCTATAATAGAAAAAAACAACAAATAAACATAAATCTAGAAAACTTAACTAACTGCAAATTAGCGTACACAAACTTTTAGTTTACAATCGTATTCCCCGGTAACGACGCCATTTTTGATAACGCATAAACTATACTCTTGAACTGTTGTAAGCGATCATTGTCAATAAAAAACCCAACTAGGTTGGGGTCAAATCCCACAGGGAATAGGGTGTGAACTCAAGTTGTTTCTGAAATAATTCACTGGTAGTTTACTGTTTCCTGAAATGGGGGTATAAATTTCTCAGACAATTGTTAGTCATTTTGAGATTAATGTTTGTAATCAATATTTTATGAAATAACCAGGATTATGTTCACTAGGGTTTATGGTATATGACAGATGATATGAATAACTCAAGGTTCTCACGGTGGTTAGGATGACAAACTATCTCTATCGATAGTATGCTGAATGTCTCTCGACCTATTTAAGTATCTAATTTTCTAATCCTCTTAGACATAGGGAATCGCAACTCACTGCCCAGATTTTACCTCAGGTTAATCAACCTTGTTACAATGCTGATTATTAAATGAAGACTTTCTGAGTCCCTATCAATAATTCACTTCCTACTGTTTATGATTTCTTTCTTAAGAAAACCAAAGTAGGTACTTCTATTGTATGCAACCAATAGACATAAGTTAGAATATCAGAATTACCAAGAAATCCTAACATCTATTAAACCTTGAGTAATTAATCAACACCTTATCATGACCTAACCCTAGATTCCATAACCCAGGTTAAGAGTGTTTAGCTACTCATGATGCAGGAAATAAGTACACAAGTTGAATTCATAATTGAAAGGATTAACTTACAATAATGAAGGAAATCAAAAGTGTTCTTTCAATTGAATCACAAGGCAAACCACCAAAATATTTTTCTGAGAGAGAAAGAGAGGAGAAAAAGGTTGTATGTTGTAGGATATGTCAATTAATTGATGGATAATAGAAAAACCCTGAAAAAGGATTTAAATATTTAACCCTAAATAAGGAAATGAAATTAAAGTTTTAGATGTTCTTCAGAATAGATGACGGCAGTTGTGATGGCCTATCATGATTTTGACGGCCTATTACGAACGTCGTCAGCTTTTCTGCAAATTCAGTTTCTTCTGCCTAAGGTTGACGATGATAGTGATGGCCTATCAGGATCTTAACAGCGCGTTATGAAGGTCATCACATAACTTTCTGCAACTCCCCTCTTCTGTTTAAGTTTGATGACATCCTTGACAGCCTATCACCAGGCTGACGACGTGCCATGGATGTCGTCAGCCACACTTAGCTCTTCATTTGCTTCCGATTTCATACTTTTTGCTTCCTTTATTTGCGGTTCTCCTTCTTCTCTACTTTTACTGCAAAACCAAAGTAAACTAATCAATAACGACTAAAGTTGCTCAAGACTTTGCAATTATTTAGAGTTAAAAGCTTCAAATATGTTAGCATGGGCTCACACATCAACACCCTCAACTTAAACAATGGCTTGTCTTTAATCAACCTAAACATAACTAATAGTATACAAAGTACAATTTGGCATCTAACTACTCATATCAGTTCAGAATACATGCACTATCTCCAAGGTTAGTCAAAGTAAGAGCAACTGTGTCTATTATTTAAAACACCCATGCAACTCACAAGGATCAAAATATGGCAAAAATTTCATCAATAACAACCCAACACATACCCAAATCACACTATACGAACAAGACAGTGATTAGCAACATACCTCGTGTGCCCTCACAACAAAGAAATCCTTTTTTCACTCATATCAGAATTTATACACACAGGGATAAACACAAGACTCACTCTCAGAACAAAGTTCCAGCATTGCGCATCAAATTCCATAGGCTTTACCTTATAGTCAGTACCCAAGTCTTTAAACAGGTAAGTTAGGATGACTATAGGGCTTTTATTAAGCTTGTAACGTAGGCTAAGGGATGGTATGATATTCATGGATATTTCAAAGTGACTAAGACTCCTTGACACTACATTATACCCTAGGGGTTCCAACTCTTAACCTTCTTTTCTTCCCTTTTTTATTGATCATGCGTGCTCAAGATGGATGCGGTCTTTTCAATTAACTGATTATCTTTTTATTATTTTTCACACAGTTTTCTCTTTTCTTATTTCTTTTTCACCGCACCCAAATCTTTATTCATCCTTCTTATTTTACCTCTCTTAATACACAGATTGCATTATGCACCCCTATAATAGCCACCTTCAACTTAGGTTATTTGCCTAAGTCAAGGTGCACAGTGTCCAAGGAGGACCAGGGCCAAGACAGGTTCATTGTGATATAAATGGTAAGGTGAAAGGTTCACAAGAAGAAAATAGGCTATTTAGGATCAAAGGGGGAGCAAGGGATATTATTTACATAAGAAAGGTCATTTAGGCTAACGTGAGATAACATATAAAAACGGCCTATGATCCTTTCCTAACGCCTATCTGATGACCATGGCATGACTAACCGAGCAAATTCTAGATTCAAAGCACAACAGGAACTGAGCAAGACCTTACACACACATGGCACACAAGTATCTTACATATCACTACTTATCTGGTTCATGCATTTGTTTAACACAGGTCATTCATTTGCCATACTAATGCCATAAAAAGATATACAGTGGTTACAATGGATGCAATTCACATAGTACACAATAGATTAGACCACTGGAGAAGTACTCATAAATCACAAAATAATCAAACTACCTCAAGTACTTGTACTACTCCTAATTATCTACAGATTATTTTACAACAACAATTTACCCTACACCCTCAACTTAATAATCAAAAATAAAATGCACTAAGGGTTAGGGTATACCTGAAGATAGTCAATCACGTGGATACTGGGTCTTCGACCCTAATACTATATCAGCTACTGTCTTCTCCCCATTAGGAGCATCTGAACTAGCGGTAGTCGGAGCCTGGCTAGATGAAGCACCTGCAGCCCTAGCTCTAATGGCTACTTCCTATTTCTTATTATCAGCCATAGACTCCAATCTTGCCTTTTTCAACTCTTCTTTTTCTTCCTTCTTCTTTGCCTTCTTCTTCGTTTTTCTTTCTTCTTCATTATCTGGCTCTTCTTTCTTATTCTTACCTTTCTTTTCCCTCTTTTTCTTCTTTTTCTTCGGGGAGTCTATAGTTAGATCAAGTATAGGAATTTCTTCCTCTAATGCTTCCACAGTCAGACCTATTGGCATCATAATTTGGTGTTGCTGCAGTACCCCAACCTCAGCCTTAACCTTATCTAACGCAGCCCTGAATGTAGCAAGATCCGCACCTGTCATCTCTTTTGCCCAGGCATCGAATTTGTTCTCCAAATCTATAACTCGCGCAGGAAATATCATAAAAGGCTCTAGTGCATCCTTGATTCTTTTGTCCACAACAACAGTAAACTATTTGGAGAAGGCATGTAGCTGGGCCTCGTACCACTTTTCTTGCTTAGCCACCTTCCCGATATCAATAGGTTGAAATGCCAAACCTGTTGCTTCTGGAGAAACTGAGGGATTGGCTTCAGTCTCAAGCACTAAAGTTGCTTGTGCTGAAGAATCCTATACATCGACCTGAGGTGCTGCTCCTACATCTCTAACCGGTGGTTTCGCTGCTACCTCTACCCCTCTGTCAAGTCTATATCCCGGCTAATCTCATCAAACCGTATGGGGTTGTGAGTCTTCTGGGCACGAACGTCTTCATCAACTCCCACAATATTTGGCACCTCAGCAGCTCTGTAATAAGACACAAAAAAGGATAAGCAGTGTCGACCCTCGACATCCTGATCTTTATCTCATCTGCAATGATTTCCCCGAAGTTCAAGGGAAGCTGCTACACCAAACTTTCTACCAAAATAGCCCGGTCATCACCTAGAATATTGTCTCCCTCAGTAGGCATTAGCAAAACTCGCACAATACCCCACCAAAAATTTTCCTCCTGAGTCAACGAAGACTTAAATATTCTCTCATTTGGGTTTGTCACCCAAGCCGGTTCTTCGTCAGCGATGATGTTGGCCAACCAAGGACATTGTTTGTCCTTATTCTTTATTCAAGAATAAAATAATAGTGTGGTGGCCTGAGGCATGAAGTCGGGGCCGTGCAAGAATCTGTTGATGGCTCTAGTCAAAACATCAATGCTTACACCCCTCACCCGAACTCTCACTAGAAGAGGCTGATCTGCTACTTTTCACCTGGTTTGCACATATTCTCCAATTGGGTTTGGTAATTCACATAGAACTACCGAACCAGTGTGGGGCAAAATAAACCTCCTCTTTCTGTAGTCTATCCTAAGCTGTATTCCTTAAATTTCTTCTCCACTTCAGGGTATCTGCTCAACCCTTTCGTGATGATCATCTTTTCTTCTTGGATTGGCCTCTTCGTATTCCTTCTATCAATTTTTTGCAACCCACCATTATAGATGTCTTCAGCTCTAGGGATTTGCCATCTAGCATTATTCCTCACTTCCGGGTTCTTACATTTGATAAGAGTCCTTAGAGGTGGAGACTCTTCATCATCTTGTTTCTCAGTGGATGGGGACCCGAAAGCTAATCCTTCGAACTCAGATTCTTTCGATTCTTCTTGATCCTCTTCATCAGCTTTATCATGTTCAGACTCATGCTATTCAGAATCACCTTTTTCAGACCCCTCCTGCTCAGAAGCTGTGGTCAACTCAGTATCATCACTGTCCTTCACCTCAATTGGTAGAGGTGGTGGTGTTTTCTTTGGACTCTGCTTCTTTTTTAGATTTCTGAGCAAGGGTTCCTCCTCCTCGTAGTCAGATTCCTCGTTGAGGAGCTTATGATGTACATCATCTTTAGCCTTTTTCTTTGGTTCTGTGGGACTCTTTCTGTTTGGTACCATTTTAGAGTACCTAGACACATTAGAAGAACATTAGTCAACCCTAAAGATCACAAACACAGGTAGATTAATAATTTAAGCTCATTTATGTTTCAGGCCCCAGGTGTGATGACAATTCGTGACAAGCCGTCAAGACCGTGATAGCTTATCAGGGTTGTCGTCAATCTCAGACAGAACCCAAAATTTTTTTACACTTTCTAACGACCTTCATGATAGGCTATCATAATTGTGATAGCCCGTCATGATTGTCGTCATCTCTATCCAGAACCAACTTCAGTTTTGTCAGCTTTTCACGACATTCCTGATAAGCCGTCACGATGGTGATAGCCTATAATGGATATCGTCACACTTATCAAAACCCACTTTTGAATTTAACTAAATTTTTGGTCCCTATTCTTGCTCAAGATTTACTTGGATTTGAATCGTGAGCTATCTTTTCAACCTGTGGGCTTGTACGACAAACCCTAGGTGCAATTTTAGCCATTTTCCAAGTTTGAACTTGGTTCAATCACATTGGGGACTTGAGTTAGCTTTCATTCATTCATCATACATTACAAGCAAAGAAGTGTTGAAGTAGAGTATACCTGAGGGAGATTTTAATCTAGTTCCACGCACAAGAAAAAATGTAAAGGAAGAAGATGTTCTTGATTCCTAAGTGCAAACCACACACAAATTAAACTTGTTTTGCTTAGAGTGCTTTTCCAAGAATGGAAACTATTTTAACTAAGGAAAAAAAATAACTAAAGAAAAAGAATTTAAAAGCGGTGGAAATTTGAAAAGTCTCGCGATTTGGGCCGGGTCGGATCTGATTAAAATTAGTCCCAGTTTTCAGATTTTAGGCTTTATGATGACGAAGATTTGTGATGGCTTGTCACGGTTATGATAGCCCGTCAAGATCTTCGTCAACAGTAGGTAGAGAATATCTCAAGTCTGATCTAGCGGACGGCATTCGTGATAGCTTGTCACAGTTGTGACGGCTTGTCATGGATGTCGTCATGACCTTCCAGCTGACCCTTTTCATTTTTTTTACCTTCTCTATACTAAATCCTAATTTATAAAATAAAAAAAAACACTTTCTCAAACATAAAAATTCTTGGTTTCCTCCCATTAGCGCCTGATTTACTGTCGCGGCACGACTGGGTTCTCTTGACTACTCAGAATTCCCCAAGAGAACCCGTTCATAACCCTTTTTCCTCCTCATAAAAGACATCAACGATTGAGAAGACATTCATATCATTTTGGTGTGACATTGGTTGATGCATTTTGAATTTTGCCTCCGTTTTAGTGAGCCTAAACTTGAGCTCATTCAACTTCATGTCAACTATTACTCTTCTTGTTGCCAAGAATGGCCTTCCAAAGATAATGGGTACCTCGAAGTCCAGATCACAATCCAGTACCACAAAATCAGCAAAAAGAATAAAGTCTGCTACTTTCACCAACACATCATGCAAAATTTCAACAGGCCACTTTATTGACCTACCTGTCATCACCAGTCGCATGTTAGTAGGTGTTGGATCTTCCAAACCCAGATTCTTACATACAATAAGTGGAATCAGATTCACGCTGGCACCAAAATCACATAATGCCTTTGCAACATCCAGAGACCCAACCTTGCACAGAATAGTGAATGCACCTGGGTCGGCCTTCTTTTGCACTAAGAATCATGTGGAAACCGCGCTACAATGGTGGAGATTGTCCACCTGCTCACTGCTGACCTTCCTCTTATTTGTGATAAGGTCCTTCATAAACTTGGCATAGCCTGGCATTTTCTCAAGTGCCTCAACCAAAGGTACATTAATTGCCAATTGCTTTAGCATAACCATGAACTTGCCAAATTTTGCCTCATCGACCTATTTCTTCAATCATTGAGGAAATGGAGGTGGCGGTCTAGGAATAGTCTTTCACACCACTTTCGCCTCCTTCTCATCTTCTTTCTCTAAAATATCAACAAAACAATCCAGCTTCTCATACTCCACTAGACTACTTTCTTCGAGTTCATCAATACTTACCTTATTTTCAACAGATTTTCCCATAAAGGGGTCACATAACAACTTACCACTCCGAGTGGTAATCTCCATACACGAACCACCATTTCGCGGGTTTTGAACTGTATCACTAGGTAAAGTACCAATTTTTATCTGGTTCAGTGTAGTAGAAAGTTGGCTCATCTGCTGCTCCAAATGCTTAATAGAAGCAAAGTGTGAGCTAACCAACTGACTGAGGGTAGATAATTCACTCTTCATAGTAGTTACTCCCGAGTTGGTAGCTTCAACTTCCTTTAACAACTTTTCCATCATGTCCTCCATAGACATCTTGCTAGAGCTAGTTGTTGCAGCATCCCTACTTCCAGGAGAAACATACAAACCACTTCTATCATTATTGTTTCTCCAGTGTCCCTGCTCCCTATCTTTATAATCAGGCTTGTCATAGAAGTTTCAACCTTGGTTCCCTTGGCTATTGCCTCAAAAACCCCCTGATTACTCACATATTTTGCCTCTGCATCGGCACTTGTAGCAATAGTACCCTGAGATTCCATATCCTTAACCATTTTAGTCTTGCTTGACAGCATGTGCTTGGTCAGCAAGTCCATCTATGTCCTTAAGTGGGCCATGTCCTGGTGTTTCTCCTCATCCCTTCTGCGCTTCTCTGCAGTTACACCACCGGCAACAGTCGGGCTAGCCACTACAGAATCCCTAGTGTGTCAAGCCCGACTCTACTTGGTCATTCTATTCAGCATATCAGAAGCATCAAGGAAAGAGAGATCAATGAACGAACCACCTGCAACGTTGTCTACAATTGGCTTTGTCACAGAGTTAAAAGCTCTATACAAAGTATCCTTCAAGTGCAAGTTCTTCATGTTGTGGTTTGGACATTGTGCAAGCTTCTTCTTAAATCTCTCCCAAGTTTCATGCAATACTTCAGTTGGGAGTTGTCTGAAGTGACTGATTTCGTCCCTCAACTATACCCTTCTGGAGGGTGGAAAGAACCGTTCAAGGAACACCTCTTTAAACTATCTCCAGTTGGTTATAAAATCGGGCTCTAGATCATTTAACCACATTGTTGCCTCTCCAGACAGAGACAAAGGGAACAATCTCAACCAGATTGCATTCTGGCTCACTCCCGAATTTTCAAAAGATTTGCAAATAGTGATGAAGTTTACCAAATACATATTCGGGTCGTTACCAGGTAAGCCTCCAAACAACACCTTCAGATTCAGGAGTTGGATCATGGTGCTTGTTATGATGAATTTTGCACCTGGTGCCAATGGTGGAGGAATGATAGAACCCGTTGCACCAACTCCATCCATTCCTTTATCATCTTCATCAGCCTCGTATTGAACGGGCTGTTGGCCATACCTTCCTCGGATAGGATGGTTTCTATTGACATTTCGATGCACTGGTGCAGCAAGTTGCTCATCTCGCCTTGGGTTTTGAGGATTTAGCAATTCCTCATCACTCAAGTCTTTGTCATCAGGGTTCTAGTGACGTGCTTGTTGACCCAAATTTTGTACGTTCACCTGAGCCCTGGCCAATGCGGCTAGTCTCTCCGCCTCCTGTTGTTCAGCCATTTTCCCTATCAGTTGAGGTTACAGATTGATTGGCAATAATGATTCTCCGAAACTTCTTATTTTTGGCATAAACAACACAGTACCTACAATAGAAAAAAACAACAAATAAACGTAAATCTAGAAAACTTAACTAACAACAAATTAGCGTACACAAACTTTCAGTTTACAATTGTATTCCCCAGCAACGAAGCCATTTTTTATAATTCTCAAACTAAACTCTTGAATGGGTGTAAGCGATCGTTGTCAATATAAAATCCAACTAGGTTGGGGTCGAATTCCACATGGAATAGGGTGTGAACTCAAGTTGTTTACGAAATAATTCACTGGTAGTTTAGTTTTTTCTGAAATCGGGGTTTAAATTTTTCAGACAATTGTTATTCACTTTGAGATTAATGTTTGTAATAAATATTTTATGAAATAACTGGGATTATGTTCACTAGGGTTTATGATATATGACAGATGCTACAAATAACTCAAGGTTCTCACGGTGGTAAGGATGACAAGCTATCTCTATCGACAGTATGCTCGAATGTCTCTCGACCTATTCAAGCGTCTAATTTCCTAATCCTCTCAGACTTAGGGAATCGCAACTCACTGCCCAGATTTTACCTCAGGTTAATCAACCTTGTTACAACGCTGATTATTAAACGAAGCCTTTCCGAGTCCCTGTCGATAATTCACTTCCTACTGTTTATGATTTCTTTCTCAAGCAAACCAAAGTAGGTACGCCTATTGTTTGCAACCAACAGACATAAGTTAGAATATCAGAATTACCTAGAAATTCTAACACCTATTAAACCTTGAGTAATTAATCAACACCTTATCATGACCTAACCCTAGATTCCATAACCCAGGTTAAGAGTGTTTAGCTACTCATGATGCAGGAAATAAACACACAAGTTGAATTCATAATTGAATGGATTAACTTACAATAATGAAGGAAATCAAAAGTGTTCTTTCAATCTAATCACAAGGCAAACCACTAAAATATTTGTCTTCAAGAGAGAGAGAAAAGAAAAAAGTCATATGTTGTAGGATATGTCAATTAATTGATGGATAATAGAAAAACCCAAAAACAAGGATTTAAATAGTTAACCCTAAATAAGGAAATAAAATTAAAGTTTTAGATGTTCTTCTGAATAGATGAAGGTGGTTGTGACGGCCTATCATGATTTTGATGGCCTGTCACGGACGTCGTCAGCTTCTCTGCAAATTCAGCTTCTGCTGCCTAAGGTTAACGACGACAGTGACGGCCTATCAGTATCTTGACGGCATGCAATGAAGCTCGTCACAAAACTTTCTGCAACTCCCCTCTTCTATTTAAGTTTGATGGCATCCTTGATAGCCTATCACCAGGCTGACGACGTGTCATGGATGTCGTCAGCCACACTTAGCTCTTCATTTGCTTCCGATTTCATACTTTTTGCTTCCTTTATTTATGGTTCACCTTCTTCTCCAATTTTTAGGTCCTGGGACATGATTTGGAGAAAAGGGGAAATGTCTAAGTGCCCTTAATTAAAAGCTGAAAAATTATCGCTAGTAACTATGAGTCACTATACGATCCGTAAGGACACATTATGGCTCGTCACCATGAGTCGTAATCAAGACAGTAACTAAAGGACCCTTCTCTGGTGACCCTATGACTCATACCATACGACTCGCCAGGTGACCCTACGGCTCTAGGGTCTAAGTCGTAGTCAAGACATAAACACTTGGGGCATACATTGGTTTGGCTACGGATGGGACCATACGACTCATTTAAAGTCTTTAAGACTTGTTAGGAGCCACTCATAATCAGGATAGTAACTTAGGCTACCTTTACTAGAAACCTTACGATTGGGGTCTTATGACCCGCAATGACACATTACAACTCGTGCGGTGAGTAGTAGTTAGGACACTGAGTTTAAAAACTCAGAATTTTTAGCGGTCAACACCTAGGGCATCACATCCTCCCCTCCACCCACCATCCACATCCACCTCTAATTAAATTTGTATAAGTAAAACAAAATCAATTGTGAAAAAAATTATGTTTCATATTTTTGTTATTATATTTTTCATAATTTAAAAATATTAGATTGTTAATATTGATTTTTTATTTCTAAGTTTTTATTCTATTATTTACTTTTCCTCAATTTAAAATTTATGAATAGTAATATGTGTATTATCTAATTACTTCAATTTCTCAAATTAGTTCAATATAACCCCACCTCAGCCCCTTTCTTTGCATACATTATTCTACTATTGTATTTTAATTACTTTACTTTTCTCTAATTTAACTTTGAGTTAAATTATTATTTTTCCTTTTGTTACACACAAGTAGTTGAGTTTTGTTCATCTCACAATAGAAATCAATTAGAAGAAAATTCCAAAATTAAACTAATATATTAAGTATGATTTAAATTTAAGTTAAACACTTTCACCTTTATCGAAATATAGTTTTATTTCATATTCAACTTCAAAATTTTATTTTTTAAAATTAAATTCAAAAAATTATTTTTTTTTGGCTAAATTGTATATTGAATTACAAGTAGTCAAATTCAAAAAATTATTAACGTGTTCTAAGAATTAAAAAATATTATAATGCATGCAAATTTCTGGAATATGAGTTTTTAAAGAAAATAAAATCATGAATTCATTACATGAAAAAATAATTTATATGTGTAGCTGTGTACATCATATTTAATTATAGTATAAGGTACATCATTGAAAATACATGATTTTAGTTTTCGATTAAACATTTACCTTTTTCAATAAAAAATTTAAGCTATAAAATTACCAACGAGAAACTATCAATATAAAAATTTGAGTTGTTGCTTGAGTTTTAGTCGTCACCTCTTTTTTTAATTTTATTTTTTAAAATATTAACTCTTGTATGTAGTGTTATCCGACCAGGAACGGAGACCACCCCCGTTACCCAACCCAACCTAGAGCCGCCTGCCCTGAGTTAGCTGAATTCTGAGCATGAAACATAAAAGTGTAACTGCTCACACAAAGACCCTGTGAATAGATCACAATCGTGACCAACCCAACCGAGTCTAACCACCCCATACCAATAATCCAATCATACCAAACCACAAAAAATAAGGCCATAACCAAAGATGTTCTAAAGTATAATATAATTAATCCCAAAATATAATAGGATGGAACAACAAAAAATATCATCCAATGATGTTAGCCCACCGACTTATTCCAATGCTAAGGCCGAAACCTATACCGATCCCATCCATACCAACCCATAGAATTACCACAAAGCTTCTATCCGAAATAGTAATCAAATTCGGTTGGGACATGCCCCCAACCATAGCCAAAACCAATATCCAGAATAAAGTCAAAATGTCTACAAATATCCATAACATAAAATAGAGCCTTCTGAAAGTATGGAAGCTCACCACTTGATTCCAAATATTGTCCCCAAGTCAATAACTATGTAGGAGGAGTAGAACAACCGGTTCCTGCATAGTATGGGTATAAAGCCGCCAGTAGACGGGGTTAGCAAGTGATCGCTAACATGATCTCAGGATAAGGATAAAATAATGTCATTTATAAAACCAAGTAAAACCATCCATGATGCATACAACCTTACATATATGTATATATATAACCATGTTGGAAAAAAGGGATCGGGTTTAGCATGCCTTTAAAACCATTACCTGGGTTGTGTAGCTTTGAAATCCAAAATCACCCACGGGCTATATGGGTTCAGCTCCCCCTGCAGAAAGGGCCCCAGTGCGTATAGCCGCATGATCAAGGAAGTATCCCATGGGATGACTAGTACATCCCCCAAATAAAGTGTGACATCATACACATGGTCACCAAGACCAACCTCATATCGGCAAATATGAGTTTCCAATTTTGGTCCCCTCGGGACCTCCTCTTTTCACGGCTTTGCTACACATTCCGCCATTATTGTCCAATTAAAACCAATTTCCAAATAACCAAACCATTATCTATTTATTAACCAAGGCCATTGATATTGGTATCGTCATACCAACCCTTACTTGCAAGTACCATCCATAGCCAACCATTTATAGTTTTAAGGGGACTTTCAAGTGCCCTTCCATTTACCATATTAAATCACTTGGGAGACTTCCATGTCCCCCACAAGTATAACCAATTAGCCTTTAGCCTTTTCAAACCATTTAAACTACGCATAATTCCTTTACCAAGTTTAAAACATGCAAGAGATCCATTAAAAGAAGTCAATGTAATAAACATATCTTTATAAGCATTTTGTCAAACACATTGGGGTCATAATATAACCAAAACCAATTCCAATTACCAATAAACCATTCCCATTAAATTCAATTATCCAAAACCACCATTAATGCATATAAAAGCATAATAAAAAAAATGGGAAACCATAATCAAGCAATTAACAGCAAAACCCCCAAATCATATTCAAAACCCAAAACCATGCAATAGTAAAACCATGAAAACGTTCATATGAACTATGCTATTAATTAAATTAACAATGAGGGAAGAGAAACATGCCTTAAAAAAAGATGATGACCGAAAGAAATCACTAAGGCAAGCCCCAAATTGATCCCATAGCTGAAACCCTAACTCCCCTTGCTCAATAACTCTTAAGAGCATTATAAAGTGTTAAGGAAGAGTTTCTAAGTGTTAATGAATAGAATATTAGGGTAAATAACCTTCCAGATAGTTTAGAAGTCGTGGGGACTTATTAGGATAAGTAGGAAAATATCCAGAATATCCCCTCTTAAGTTGCACAAATATCCTGTCACAGGGATACGACTGGCCCTCACGAGATGTACCCTCTTAATACGATTGGTATCCACTACTCATATCCAAGCCTCGACCCTTGGATCAAACATTATCCACTGTACGAATAATCCAACCAAGTCATGACCATAGAATACGATCCGTATCCATGACCTGTATCCCTGGTAGAATAAAATACCTGGGGAATTCAACACTGTTTACCATAAAAGTCCCTAGTACGATTTGTACCTTGGCTTACAGCTCATGGTGACCAACTCGTACTCAGATCCAACCTAAGTAACAAAGTGTAAGATTAAGTTAAGGAAAAAAATGACCCGTAACCACCAATACGACTCGTACCCCTAAGTCATACCCATTCGAGTAACCAAAATCCATCCCACCAACCAACACTAGTCAGCATACGACCGAACCATACCATCCATCATATGGCTACTACCTATGAGTCATATTGGGTCTAGAGATTAGAATTTAAAGAAATTTTCTAAGGTACAAAAACTAAGGTGTTTCAGTCTCTCCTACTAGGAACATTCATCCCCGAATGATGGGCAAAGTAGGGGTAACCACACACTAGAGTCATTTGCATTATGTTATCAAACATATTCTCAATCTTTAACAATGTTCAAAAAACAAAGAGGCAAAAATATAAATCTTTCCCTTAATAAACTCTGAAAATAACGATGTGTTAAGACACATACCTTTCGCACGAATCCTAAGAGCAGAAAAAATAAATGTGGATACTTGGACTTCATGTCCTCTTTTGTTTCCCAAGTAGCTTCTTCCACCTTATGGTTCTGCCAAAGAACCTTAACCAAAGTCACATCCTTGGTCGGCAACCGACAAACCTACCTATCTAAGATTTTCATCAGGACTTCTTCATAAGACACGAAATCCGTAAGAACTAATCCTCCCAAAGAAACAACCGAAGAAGGATCACCAAGACACTTTCTCAACATGGCAACATGAAAGACCGAATAAACCAAGCTCAAACTAGAAGGTAACTCCAACTCATAAGTAACATTACCAACTTTCCGCAAAATCTCATAAGGACCCAGATACCGGGGTCTGAGCTTCCCTATCTTGACAAACCGCACTACTCCCTTCATCGGAGATACCTTGAGGAAATCCTTATCCCTAACCTAAAACTCCAAGCCTCAACGACTAATATCTGCATAGGACTTTTGGAGACTCTTGGCAGCCTTAAGCCTATCCCAAATCACCTTCAACTTTTCCATATCTTGGTAAACCAAGTCAGGACCAAACATGTTTGTCTCACCAAGCTCAAACTAATCAATAGAAGATGAACACCTCCTACCATACAATGCCTCAAAAGGGGCCATACCAATACTAAAATGATAGCTATTATTGTAAGAAAATTCCACCAAAGGTAGTTGCTCTACCCAATCTCCACCATAATCAATCACACAGGATCGAAACATATCCTTCGATGTCTAAATAGTTCTCCCCGCTTGCCTATTCATCTATGGATGAAAAGCAGTACTCAAAATCACCTTAGTCTCCAAACCTTTTAGAAAAGATCACCAGAAGTGAGATATAAACTGCGTGCCATAATCAGAAATAATCGAAACAGGCACCCCATGCTGCTTCACAATCTCCTAAAGATATAACTTTACATAATCCTTTGTCGAAAAGATAGTCCGCACTGGCAAAAAGTGCACAGACTTAGTCATTCTATCCACAATGACCCAAAATGAATCATATTGACTCTGAGATTAAGGAAGATTGGTAACAAAGTCTATATTTATCACTTTCCACTTTCATTCGGGCAAATAAATTTCTTGATACAACCCTCCTGGCCTCCTGTGCTCAACCTTCACCTATTGACACACCATGCACTTGGCCACAAAATCTACCATATCCCTCTTCATACCATTTTACCAATAGATCTCCTTAAGATCATGATATATATTAGTTGAGTTGGGATGAACAACATAGCGTAACTCTTGCACCTCAGCCAAAATCCTTTACCAAAAATTGTCGATATTAGGAACACACAACCTCCCTTGGTACCATAAAGTACCATCACCACTGATCTCAAACACCACTACCTTTTGCCTACCAACGTCACTCTTGATTTTCATCAAGATAGGATCCAACATTTTCTTTTCATTGATCTCCACACCAAGAGATAATCGAACCACTTCTTGCACCACCAAACCACCATCCTTGGATTCCAAGATACAAACTCTAAGATTAGCCAAATAACGAATATCCTTCACCAATTCCTATTTTTCTCCCTCCATATGAGCCAAACACCCCATAGATAACCTGTTAAGATCATCAACAACCACATTAGCCTTACCTAGGTGGTAGTAAAGACTCATACCATAATCCTTGAGAAGCTCAAGCCATCTCCTCTGTTTGAGATTAAGCTCATTCTGAGTGAACACATATTGTAAACTCTTATGATTAGAAACATATCCACGTAGACACCATACAAATAGTTCTGCTATATTTTCAAAGCAAACCCAACCTCCAATAGCTCCAAAACATGAGTAAGATAATTCCTCTCATGCACCTTCAACTGCCTGGAAGTATAAGCAATTACCTTCCCATCCTATATCAACACACAACCAAGACCTACCCAAGATGCATCATAATAAACCACGAACCCATTATTTCCTTTCGGCAAAGTAAAAATTAGAGTTGAAGTTAACTTATCCTTCAATTTCTCAAAACTCCCTTCACAAGCATCTGACCAAGAAAACTTAACCTTCTTCTGAGTTAACTTGGTTAAAAGAGAAACTATCGACGAAATGGCTTCCATAAATCACCTGTAATACCTGACTAAACCCAAGAATCTTTGAATATCAAATGGATTCGTAGGTCTAGGCCATCTTTTCACTACAAACACCTTTTATGGATCTACCATGATCCCTTCAGTAGAAATAATATGACCCAAGAAAGTCACAACATTCCACCAAAACTTAAACTTAGATAACTTAGCATACAACTATTATTTCTTTAAGGTCTGCAACACCACAGGTGATTAGCATGATCCACCTCACTCTTCGAATAAACCAGAATGTCATCGATAAATACAATAATGAAAAGATCTAAATATTGTCTGAATACCCTGTTCATCAGATCCATAAACGCTGCTAGAGCATTAGTCAACCCAAATGACATCACCAAAAACTCAAAGTGACTATATCGAGTATGAAAAGCTATCTTAGGGATATATACTCCCCTAATATTTAGTTGATGGTACCCAGACCGAAGATCTATTTTAGAAAAAAAACTTAGCACCTTGCAAGTCGTCAAACAGATCATCTATCCTTGGAAGAGGATACTTGTTCTTTACCATCACCTTATTCAATTGCCTGTAGTCAATGGACATCTGAAGGAAACTATCCTTCTTGCACACAAACAACACCAATGTACCCCAAGGAGATACACTAGGAATAATAAAACCCTTATCTTAAAGATCCTTGAGTTCTCTCAACTCAGCCAGAGCCATTCTATATGAAGGAATAGAAATTGGACGTGTGTCTGGAAGCAAATCAATACCAAACTCTATTTCCCTATTCGGAGAAACACTAGGAAAATCATTTGGAAAAACCTTTTGAAACTCATTAACCACAGAAACTGACTGAAAAGAAGGACCTTCTGAGTTAGAATCTTTAACCCAGACCAAATGATAAAGACAACCTTTGAAGATTAACCTCCTAGATCTAGGATAAGAAATACACCTCCCCCTAAGAGCTAAAGAAACACCATCTCATTCTATAACCAGCTCACCAGGGAACCTAAAGATAACCCTATGAGTCCGACAATCCAAAGATGCGTAACAACAGTGTCACCAGTCCATACCCAGAATAATATCAAAATCCACCATATCCAACTCAAATAGATCCATTAAGGTCTGCTTGCCACCAACAGATACCACACATATCTTATAGGCTCTCCTAGCAATAACTGATTCACCTACCAGGGTAGAAACAAAAAAAGAATCTGGAGTAACATATGAATCAAAACCAAAAAATGCAGCCACAAAAGGAGTCACATAGGAGAAAGTAAACCCCGGATGAGGGGGGCCTAAAGGGCTTTAGTTGCCTCCCTTTAGCCGGCACTGGATTTATGAGAACTCAATTCCTCCAGTCCACACTTTGTGTTGGCCATGAAAAGATAACCAAATTTATACCAACATTATTTAATGTATATTTCTAAGTTATTTATTAGGAACTATTTCATAACTCTGAAAATATAACAATAATTAAGGCGTGATGGACGTTATTATGGTCAAAAATACTTGTTGAAGTTAATTAATTATATTCCATAGATTCTTCAAACAAATTAAAAAAATTCTCGCTGCATATAAAATAGATCATTTTTTTAGTTTAATCCTTGAAAAACTGATCTTGTTGTATTATATGGACGTTGGTTTAAAAATAGTTGATACTGCTCAAATAATTTTTATCCTTCCTATTGAAATTATATGAATAAGATTAACAAGAAAAACAAACAAACAAAAAAAGTAAGAATAGAAAGTTCAACTAAGAACTCAATAAGTAAATATTAATTTAAAAATTATTTTTTTCGCTATAAATGTATAGCTGCCAAATCATTAAATAGGTAGTGTAAATTATATTTTTGAAAAATAATGACCATGAAATCTAACTTGAAAATGTTGAATGTTTTTTTAAAGACAAAATAAAAGCGAGTGGCTAAGTAATCCAATTACTCAAAGTTGAGTGACTTTTGAAAGACAAAAAATAAAATTAAGTAACTAAGGAGGTTAATTTTTTAAAATTAAGCGATTATCCATGCTATTCAAAAAATAATTCAACAATAACTTATATGAACTAGAGAAAATATCATTAATTTTTAAAAATTAAACAGAATAATGAAATGAATAAACCATACTTTTACTTACAAATTTAGTAGAAATTTTATCGTGAGGTAACCATAAGAGGGATATTAGAACTTAGAGAAAATCAAGATGTGTCAGTTTTTTGTTGGTACCCAAATCCAAGCCATGACTAACTAAGCATACTTTAAAAATTCAACATTGTATGTGAAGATCCTAGCCAAAAAGTTTCAAATTTCACCACTTACAAGCCTAAACCCTAGCCGTCGACAATCATACAAACCATAGTTTTCTGGCCAATAGGGACACTTTAGCCGGTGGGAAATTCCCATCGGATGACAGTAGTAAGCGTATTATGGAGGAGATAATAAATGAGCAGCAAAAGATAAATAATAATCCTAAGTTTGCAGATCTGTTCAAGCCAAGAATAATGGATAATTCTAGTATTAGGGTCCCCCCGAAACCCATAGTAATGTTTCATGGAGAACCTAATATTACATGGAAATCGTCAAAAGTTCAAAACTTAATCATACAAAAAAAACTTCAATTTGCAATTATAGGTAAGTTTTCTTATGGCAAGCCTCATATTGACATATTGAGAAAAATGATTCCTAATCAATGTGGAATCAAAGATCACTGTACTATAGGAGTGATAGCTGAAAGACATGTATTAATAAGGCTTGAGACATTAGAAAATTATGTTTAACTGTTATCGACAACAGCTTTCTACATTAATTTGAGGGGCGGGTATTGGAAAATGAGGACTTTGAAGTGGGATCCATGGTTTGAGCCTGATTTTGAAACTTCAATTGCAGTGGCATGGATTTCCATGCTAGATCTTTCTCCAATTTTTTTTGCAAAAGATACAATCTTTTCAATAGCAACAGCAGTAGGGAGGCCACTCATAGTAGACATGGAAACTAAAAATTATACTAGCCCTAGTTGTACAAGAGTCAAAGTGGAGGCAGATTTACTTGCAACATTACCACAAAGGATACAAATAAATGAGGAGAATAATCTTACTGGAGAAATAAAGTCTAAATGGATACAAATTCAGTGTGACTATATACCTAAGTATTGTCAAGATTGTTGTCTACAAGGGCATGATGAGGAAAGTTGTTGGAAAATTCATCCAGAATTATATGAAAAAATAAAGGAGGAGAGTAAAGGCACAAAAGAAAACAATATGAATAAGGAATCTGGTGAACAAAAGAATCAGCAAACTCAGTAGTAGAGTAACATAAGAAGAGAAAACAATAATAAGTTTTAGTGGCTTACAAGGAAGAATAGATACATGAAGGATAGTCCTGGTCGTATTTTAGGAGAGGTAAATGAAAATAATGATGAGGACCTTTAAGTTTCCAATTCTTTTAATGCTTTAAAGGACAAAGAAGGACAAGTGACTGATCCAGTGAATGTAAACACAGAAGAATAGAAGGAAGTACAAGCAGAAGTAGAAGAACTCAGTACTAAAGACTGGGTTAACAAAATTTTTGGAAAGAGTAATATTCAGGAAGTGGAAAAAGAGAAGCCAACAAATAATAAGAATGACAAGGAAAAAGAGAATCAATAAGGGAATGTCCAGCAAGATGAGTATGTTCATAAAAGAATAGAGAAACAGAAAGAAGATACCACTGAAAAGTTGAAGAAGGATGAAGAAAAGAAGCAACTGCAGTTGTGGCAAGGAGAAACAAATGAGTTGATGTTGTTTGAAGGGATTTCTCCTTTAGCTATTCAGACAAATAAGCAAATGGAAAGATGTAATGAAAAAAAAAAGACATGGATGGTCATAATTTGGAAGATAATGTCACCAAAGAAAATAGAGTCTTTGAATAGCAAACAGGGAAAACAAAAAAAGGAAAAATAAGGGGAGTAATACAACCTCAACTATAATTCATACAAGGAGTCATTCTGCTAAGATCAAACCATGAATGCATTAATATGAAATATAAGGTCTATTAATACATAGTAGGCCTTTACTAGATTAATCACAATGTAGAGAAGACATCATTTCTATTTTATAGGGATTATGGAGCCTTTTTAAGATAAGCAAAAAATAGAGGAGTACAGAAGAAAATTGGGGATGAGGTATGCAACAGTAAATGTTAATGGTAAGATATGGGCATTCATGGATGAAAATATGGAATATAGTGTAGTAAAGGATGAGGACCAATAATTATCTCTAAAGTTACAAAGTCAGTATGCTGATATTTCTTTAATTACAACATTAGTATATGTCAAATATAGTTTAACAGAGAGGAAAAAATTATGGGAATCATTATTAGACATGGCATATGCTTTTTAACAACCATGGATAATAGGAGGAGATTTCAATGTCATAAGAAATGAAGAGGAAAAATTGAGAGGGTTACCAGTTACATTCAATGAAACAGAGGATTTTAATCAATGTATTAATTTGTGTAACTTGGACGAACCTCAATTTACAGGAAGAAAATATACTTGATGGAATGGGAGAACTGATGAAGCTTGCATTTTTAAAAGATTGGATAAAGTTCTGTACAATGATAGGTTGCAGAGTTTATTTCAGACTTTAGATGTGGAGCACCTACCTAGAAGTGGATCAGATCACTCCTCTATTCTAATCCATTTCAGAATTGAAAGAGAACAGGTAATTAGATCATTCAAATTCCTGAACTGGTGGTTAAAGGAAAAATCATGTTTGGAAGTGATCAAACAGAATTGGACAGCAGAAATAGAAGGGAATCCTTTCATTGTGTTTCAACAAAAGCTGAAGAAAACAAAAACAAATTTGTTAAGGTGGAGTAAAGAAACTTTTGGTAATATATTCTAGGAAATAAAAACACTGGAGGATATTATCAAAGTTAAAGAGAAGCAATTTGAGGAAAATCCGAGTGAAGTAAGCAGAACAAATTTGAGTAAGGATCAAACTGAACTAAACTTGCAATTAAAAACGGAAAAAGAGTTCTGGATACAGAAAGCAGGTTATAAATGGTTTAAAGATGAAGAAAGAAACACAAAAATTTTCCATAAAATCGTTAAAGGAAGAAGGAGTAGATTAAGAATAAGAAGAATTCAAAATAAAGAGGATGGGTGAATGAAAGAAAAATAAGAGATAGCTGATTAGCTATTAATTTCTTCCAGAATAAGTTTACTAAATAGAAAGATTCAGAGGAATTTTCTATGTTGGATGAAGTTCTAAACCTAGTGACTAAACAGCAGAATGGGAAGATTTTGAAGATTCCTAATGAAGATGAAGTAAAAGTTGTAGTAATGGGATTAAATAGGAATAGTGCAGAAGGACCTAATGGTATTACTGAAGATTTTTATTAGGATGCTTGGGAAATAATAAAATAGGATATTCATAAAATGGTAATTTCTTTCTTTTGTGGTTTCCAGCTTCCTAGATTCATTACTCATACTAATTTGGTATTACTACCAAAAAAGTTAGAAGTGAATACATTGTCAGATATGAGGCCTATATTACTCAGTAATTTTGTGAATAAATTTTTTTCAAGAATTATTCATGAGAGGATTAAAGGCTTACTACCACAGTTGATATCTCCAGAACAAGTAGGTTTTATTCAGGGAAGAAGCATAGCTGAGACTGTTTTAGTAGTGCAGGAAATAGTCTCAGAAATGAGAAAAAGGGGTAAATCTCCTAATATGGTCATGAAACTTGATATGATGAAGGCATATGATAGGGTGGAATGGATATTTCTTACCAAGGTATTGGGGAGAATGGGTTTCTCTAAAAGGCTTATAGACATGGTGTATAGATTGTTAGAGAACAATTGGTATTCAATTCTCTTGAATGGCAACCAAAAGGATTTTTCAAATCTTCTAGGGGGCTGAAGCAGGGTGATCCTTTATTACCTACTTTGTTCATTATTGCAGCAGAAGTTCTGTTTAGGAATCTAAAAAAATTAATGCAAGAAAAAGATTTTAAGTTGTTTGGTATGTCAAGAGAAAGTCCTAAATTGAATCACTTAGCTTTTGCAGATGATATGATCATATTATGCAAAGTTGAAATGAGAACATTACAGTTGGTGTCTAATATTTTGGACAAATATGAAGCAGTATCTGGTCAGAAGATTAACAAAGAAAAAAGTGTAATATATTTGTACAAAAGAGTTTCTAATGGAGTGAGAATAATAGCAGAAGTTGCTACAGGCATATTGAGGAAAGATTTTCCTTTCACATATCTTGGTTGTCCTATTTTCTATATGAGAAAGAAAAAAGAATATTATCAGCAGTTGATGAATAGGATAGCAAATAAGTTTCAGAATTGGAAAGGAAAATTTCTTTCATATGGAGGTAGAGCAGTGTTGATTAAGCATGTGTTGCAGAGTGTTCCTATTTACTGTTTATCAGTGATGAATCTACCTCTAAATGTACTGAATTCTATTCAAAATATTCTTGCTCAATTTTTTTGTAGTAGTAAATATGGAGAAAAGTGTAAACATTGGGTGAAGTGGCAGGACGTGTGTCTACCACAAGAAGAAAGAAGGGTTGGGTTTTAGAAGATTGTCTGATGTTTCTATGGCATTACTCTGTAAGCTATGGTGGACATTTAGGACTATAAAATCCATTTGGAGGGAGTACATGTTCAATAAATATTGTAAAAAGGATCATCCAACACTGCTGGTATGGAAAACTAGTTCAGGGGGTTCACAGATATGGAAGAAGATACTGATTACTAGAGATTTGGTGGAGCATTTGATAGTATGGCAGTTGAAGGAAGGCAATTCTAATTTATGGCTAGATAATTGGACTGGATATGGTGACTTAGTCTCACTAATGAAAGGAAATTGGGAGGAGAATATGTAGTACCAACAAGTCAAAATTATCACAACAGAAGGTAGATTGGATGAGCAGCTAGTTAAAAATATGTTCTCACCAAAAATGGCTAAGCATATTCTTACTAAAGTTCAACCACCTATATGAGAAGGTCAGGACATTCCAATATGAACCATGGATCCAAAAGGGAGATTTCATAGTTAAGAGTGCTTAGTAGTATATCAGGAACAAGTATCACATCAACAACATTTATAAGTATATTTGGGTTAAGGGGTTACCTTTCAAAATAGGTTTATTTATGTGGAGGTTATGGAAAAGAAAAATACCTATAGATGATAATTATAGAAGATGGGGGATGAAGGGACCTTCTAAATATTGGTGTTGTAAAGAACCTACAGTGGAGACACTTCCATATATTTTTAGAAGGTCACCTTATGCTAACAGGACTTGGTCCTACTTTTCTTGTTTTGCAGGTATGTATATTCAAGACTTGACTCTGAGGGGTACTACTTTGAAGTGGTGGGAGGCTGAGGTGAAGATGAAAGAACAATCTTATTATAATGCTCTTCCTAGCATAATTCTATAGGAAATCTGGAGAAGAAGAAATAGAAAGAAACATGAGAACAAGAACACTAAAGATCTGAAACTCATTTACAACAGAACAAGAAATTTGATGCTCTTATTGATGATCAGAAAACCTACAAGAGTCTTCTCTATTGAATGGACTCAAATTTTATAGGATTTAGCTAAGTCTACAAGCAAGATCAAGGTGACAAAAGTGACATGGAAGATGCCAGAAGATGGATGGGTAAAATATAATACTGATGGAGCAGTCAGAAGTAAAGAAGGAGGCAATTCATATGCTTTTTGTCTAAGGGATGGGAATGGTGATGTGCTATATGCTAATGCAGTACCACAACAATATGCCAATAGTATGCAGGTAGAAGCAAATGAAATTCTATATACACCTAAGCATTGTAACCAGACACAATATGATAAAGTAATCATTCAGATGGACTCTCTAGTTATGCGGAAGGTATTATCAGGAAATTAGAAGTGTCTATGGAGCATTGAAATCATAGTAAAGAAGATAAAACAGTATTTGCAAGATAAGCAAGTTGTATATCAACACATTTACAGGGAAGGAAATCAGTTAGCTGATTATCTTGCAAATCTAGTAATAGATTCAGGAGCAATTACTATCACCAGTTTTTAGCAACTTCAAAAGAAAGAAAAAGCTATTCTTAATAGTGATAAATGGAAGTGCCCTTATTTGAGAATCATACCACTAAAGGGATAGAGGGCAACAAGGAAGTTAGGCTATGTAGTGCACAAGCTACATATTCACAAGTCAAGATCACAGCAAAAACCAAGTATGTTTTAACAATCCTAAACTACTGCAGCCATCAAAACAGATTATCAGCTTCAGGGAAGGATCTAGGGGGAGATTCAGCTTCATAAACATGATTGTAAAGCAGTTCCAGATTTTTTTCTGGTCCAAGCATCCCTGTTCTTCATCTTATCCAGATCTGAGAATCACAAGCAGAAAGCACTAAGACAAGCATCGAAAAGTCTTAAATGGAACAAAAGGTTAATGAGAAGAGTCATACTTGGAAGTAGAAGCTTAACTCAGTAGAATAGAGCTAGCTGAGATGATCAACATGCCTTTCAAAGTCTCAGACATCGGAGAAATCAGAAATAAAAAATGAAGTATCAATATTCAAGTCATATGAAGCTGAAATAACAAAGTAAGAAAATAATACTTACTGTTGGAAGCTGAATCTAAAGGTGAAGCTTTGACAAGAAGGCGGTACAAGATTGATTCTCCAGCGTAACAATCGAAAAAAACCAATTTTGAAGACACGAAGGGAAATGGTGAAAGGCGGCGTGAAAGAGACAGAGATTAGGAAAGTTATCTATTTTGGAAACCTACTAATTATATTTGGTTTTGTTATTAGATCCGGGTTGGCCCGGATCAGATAAATCGACTTACAATGTTTAATTATATAATGGGTTGGTCCATTATTTTTTGTTAATTATTAATAAAATACCAAATTAAACCAAAAAAAACATTACATGTGAAGTGGGAATTTGCTTTTCTTCCCCTTTTGTCCCTTGCAGTTCCAGAAAGTAGGTTTCGAGACATGACAAACCCCACCAACAATCTTAAACCCTACCATTTTTTTCTACCTTTTTTATTTGAACTTCTCCTTGAATCTTATATATATATTTTTATTTATAAGAGGGCTTTGAGTAGCTCAAGAAGGCAAGAGATCGACATATCTGCTTCAATTGCTTTAACTGTAATTTTACTATATCATTCATGATTAATTATTATAAGTTATTTATGTATTAGAAAATTAATAATATTTAATAAAAAATTTAAAATAGACATTTATGACATGTCCGCTTCAGCTGCTTCAATCGTATTTTTACTGTATCACCCCTAATTAATTATTGTATCCGTGATTAAATATTATAAGTTATTTATGTATTATAAGAGTTAAGTAGCTGAAGCAGGTAGGAGATCGACATGCCTGCTTCAGCTGCTTCAACTGTAATTTTAATATGTCATTCATGATTAATTATTATAAGTTATTTATGTATTAAAAAATTAATAATATTTAATAAAAAATTAAAATAGACATTTATGACATGTCCGCTTCAATTGCTTCAACCGTACTTTTACTATATCAACCGTAATTAATTATTGTATCCCGAATTAAATATTATAAGCCATTTACGTATTATAATATTAAAAATATTTAATTAGAAAAAAGGTAAAATAGACATTTATGACTGTTTCAGCTACTTTAATCGTAATTTTACTGTATCTGTAAAGCAAGCACGAGGTCGACATGCCTGCTTCAGCTGCTTCATCTGTAATTTTACTATATCACTCCTAATTAATTATTATAAGTCATTTATGTATTAGAAAATTAATAATATTTAATTAAAAAAATTAAAGTAAACATTTATAACATGTCTGCTTCAGATGCTTCAATCTTAATTTTACTATATCATCTCTAATTAATTATTATATCTCTAATTAAATATTATAAGTCATTTACATATTAAAAAACTAATAATATTTAATTTAAAAAAACTAAAATAGGCATTTATGACTGTTTCAATAGTAATTTTACCATACCACCATTAATTATTTATTATACAAGTATTTTTTATAATAATTTTCCTATATCGCTTTAAATTAGTTATTACAAGTCACTTAAGATGTGTGCGTCATTGCTTGAATCGTGATTTTACTATATCACCCATAATTAATTATTATGATCATCTAAGCATTAAAAAATTGATAATATTTCATAGAAAAGGTAAAAGACACATAAAATGATATGTCAACATAAAATTTTTTATTGACTATCGAAATTATGTTAGTGCACATAAATTAGGATGTGATAGAGTACGACATAAAATAACATATATTATTTGAAAATGAAATAAAAAGTATTATAAATCACAATAATTAAGAATTTAATATAAAGGTATATATGTAAAAAAAATGGATTAACTGTCGAAATTTTATCTGTGCCATATAGATTGAGACAGGGAGAATATTCATATATTATTGAAAAATAATGTAAAAGACATTATAAATCACATAATTATCAACTTTAGGATATTTAAAAAATATAAAATATTTGACTGACTCTCGAAATTATACCAACATCATTAAATTGAAATAGAAGAAAAAAATATTATAAATTAAAATAATTAAAAACATAAATTATTTTAATAATTTAAATTCAGATAAGAAAATAACATATATTGTGCTCATGCTGGCACGGGCCATCGATATCTAATAGTTGATATAAGAAGATTAAATATACTAGATCTGTTATGGAAATAGATTAACTGCCTACATCACTTAATTAGTTGGATCCAGTCACATTTGAATCACTATAAATATACTGCCATTTATATTAGATTGATCATTGTCCATGCTTCTTAGTGACTAATTATAGTCTATTAATTAAATCTAATCACCATGACAAAGGGAACATTTTATTTATATTTGGATAATGCACCGCAAACCCACAAGATATAATATTCCCAGGAAATTACATGTTATAGCCCCAATAGTGGGTGATTTTGGATTTTTGACCCCAATAAGAATTTTTTTAAAAAATTAGCTTTACTTTCTTTTTTAGAGTACAAGTACGATTTTATCCTCTACACCACAAATATTTTTATATTTTTCATACTCATTTGTCTCTCAAATTCTATTTTTATTTTTATTATTTTCACTTTTTTTATTTTTTCCTGTAATTTTATTTTCATGTTTTAATACATTTGTCTTAACTTTTATTTTTTATTCTCTTTATTCTTTTTTCTCAAACATTATCTATTTCTTCATTTTTTTCTTGTTTTTTTAATTCATTTGTCTCAATCCTTTTTTTTTTTTTTTTTTTATTATTTCTCTTTTTTTCCTCTCATTTTTCTCAAACTTTATTTTTATTTTTTCCTCTCCTTTTTATTTTTCTCAATTTTTAAAATTCTTCATTTTTTCTTAATCTTTATTTTTTTATTGCATTTTTTTTTCTCAATCTTTTTTTATATTTCTCTATTTTATTTGATCACTTTTTTTTCTCAACTTCTATTATATTTTGCTAATAAATAAAAAATTGGATAATCCGCAAAGAGATCTTCTTTTTTTGACATCAAAGCAAATTTAAGGGCATGAAGTGTTGTTAGGAAGTTCTTTGGGATAAGTTTTGCTTCTAAGACAAAAATTATAGAACAACTCATAAATCAAGACATAATGTGATAGTGTCAATTCTTGCTTGTGGAGCATAACTTGTTGTTTGAAAATCCTTGAGTTAAGTCTTGCTTCTAAGACAAGAGTTATAGAACATCTCATAAATCAAAAAATAATGTGGTAGTATCAAAACTTGTTCATTGGGCGTAACTTATTCTTTTGGGAGGTTCTTGTACTAAGTTTTGTCTTAAAGGCAAGACTAATAGAGCATCACATAAATCAGGACATAATATGATAGTGTCAACTCTTGTCCATGGGGCATAACTTGTCGGCTAAGTCTTATCTCTAAGACAAGAGTTATAGAATATCTCATAAATCAAGGCACGATGTGGTAGTATCAGCACTAGCCCATGGGGAGTAACTTGTTGTTTAAAAGTATTTGGACTAATTCGAGCCTCTAATGCAAGAGTTATAGAGTATTTCACAAATCATTACATAATGTGGTAGTGTCAACTCTTACCCATGGGGCATAATTTGTTGTTTAAAAGTCCTTGATTTATAAAACATCTTATAATCAAGACACAATGTAGTAGTGTCAAATCTTATCTGTGGAGCGTAACTTGTTGTTTAAAAGTCCTTGGGCTAAGTAAGCAAGAGTTATAGAACATCTCATAAACCAAAACATAATGTGATAATGTCAACTCTTACCCATGGGACATAACTTGTTATTTGAAATTCTTTGGGTAAAGTCTTGCCTCTAAGGCAAGAGTTATAGAATATATCATAAATCAAAACACAATGTAGTAATGTCAACTCTTGACCATAAGGCACAACTTGTTACTTAAAAGTCTTTGGTCTAAGTCTTGCCTATAAGAAAAGAGTTATAAAATATCTTATAAATCAATACACAATATGGTGGTGTCAAACTCTTACCCATGGGGCATAACTTATTGTTTGATGGTACATAAGATGAGTCTTATCTCTAAGACAAGAGTTATAGAGCATATCATAAGTTAAAAACACAATGTGTTATTGTTGACTCTTGCCCAATATACGTTGTATGAAAATTCTTGGGATAAGTCGTGCCTCTAAGGCGAGAGTTGTAGAACATCTCATAAATAAAGACATAACGTGGTAGTGTCGACTCTTTTCCATGGGACATAATTTATTATTTGAAAGTCATTTAGCTAAGTCTTTCCTCTAAGACAAGGGTCGTAGAACATGTCATAAATAAAGAAATAACGTGGTAGTATTAACTCTTGCCTGTGGGGCATAATTTATAGTTTGAAATTCCTTGAACTAAGTTTTACCTCTAAGGCAATAGTTGTAGAATACCTCATAAATGAAAACATAACATGGTAGAGTCAATTCTTGCCCGTGGGGCATAATTTATAGTTTTTAAGTCCTTGAGATAAGTCTTGCCTCTAAAATAATAGTTGTAGAACATCTCATAAATGAAAACATAATGTGGTAGAGTTAACTCTTGCCCGTGGGGCATAATTTGTAGTTTGAAAGTCCTTGAGCTAAGTTTTGCTTCTAAGGCAATAGTTGTATAATATCTCATAAATGAAAACGTAACATGGTAGAGTCAACTCTTACCCGTGGAGAATAATTTATAGTTTGAAAGTCCTTGAGTTAAGTTTTTCCTCTAAGGCAATAGTTGTAGAACATCTCATAAATGAAAACATAACGTGGTAGAGTCAACTCTTGTTCGTGGGGCATAATTTGTTGTTTGAAAGTACTTGAGCTAAGTCTTGTCTCTAAGAAAATAATTGTAGAGCATATCATAAATGAAAACATAACGTGGTAGAGTCAACTCTTACCTGTGGGGCATAATTTGTTGTTTGAAATTCCTTGAGCTAAGGCTTGCCTCTAAGGAAATCATTGTAGAACATATCATAAATGAAAACATAACGTGGTAGAGTCATCTCTTTTCCGTGGGCAATAATTTGTCGTTTCAAAGTCCTTGAGCTAAGTCTTGCCTTAGTCTCATAAAAGTAAACATAACATGACAGGGCCAACTCTTGCCCGTGGGGCATAATTTGTTGTTTGAAAGTCTCTGAGCTAAGTCTTGCCTCTAAGGCAATAGTTGTAGAACATCTCATAAATAACAATATAACATGGTAGAGTCAACTCTTGCCCATGGGGCATAACTTGTAGTTTGAAAGTCCTTGAGCTAAGTCTTACCTCTAAGGCAATAGTTGTAGAACATCTCATAAATGAAAACATAACGTGGTATAGTCAACTCTTTCTCGTGGGGAATAATTTATTGTTTGAAAGTCCATGAGCTAAGTCTTGCCTCTAAGGAAATAGTACTAGAACATCTTATAAATGAAAACATAACGTGGTAGAGTCAACTCTTGTCCGTGGGGCATAATTTGTTATTTGAAAGTCCCTGAGCTAAGTCTTGCCTCTAAGATAAGATTTATAAAATATCTCATAAATCAAAATACAATGTTGTAGTGCCAACTCTCTTGCCCATGAAACATAGCTTGTTGTTTGAAAATCATAAGTCTTGCCTTTACAATGTGGTACTGTCAACTTTTGTCCATGAAATGTAACTTGTTGTTTGAAAGTCACAAGTCTTGCCTTTATAATGTGATAGTCTCAACTCTTGCTCATGAGATGTAACTTGAATGGAAGAAATTGAAGAAAAGAACAAAAAAAAAACAAATGCGGAAAAAGAAGAAAATGATTTTTTTTTAAAATAAAAATTAAAGAAAATGTAGAAGTTGAGAGAGAATGAAAAAAAATAAAGGTTGATAAAAATTTAAAAAAAAATATTAAATAAAAATAAAGGTTGAGAATTTTTTTTTTTTTTTAAAAAAGAAAAAATAAAAATAAAAAAAGTTTTTCTTTTAATAAAGTAGATGTTGAGAAGTGTAAAGAAAAAACAATGGGTTGAGGAAAACTAAAAAGAACAAAAAAAAAAGAGGAGAGAAAAAATAAAAAATCAAAGTAAAATAAAAAAGATAAAAAAAAAGTCGAGAGGGTAAAAGAAAAAAAGGAAAAAAAGTAACAGTTGAAAAAAATCAAAAATAAAAAGAGAAAATCAAAAATAAAAATCAAAGTAAAATTAAAAAGAGGAAAAAAATAAAAATTGAAAGATATAAATATGAAGTTATTATCCATTATGAGAATTATTTATGTAATTTACTCCATTGATCAGTGGTAATTTCGTTCAAAAAAATATTAGTTAATAGATAAAGACAATTTTAAGAGTGTTTTTTTATTTAGACTAAAATTTAAAAGTCACCACAATTTAGGTCAATTCTTGAGATTTACCCTAATATTCCTACCAAATGAAAAGAGGCCCAAAAAGATTTTATTTTCTTTATTTTATTGCTAACTTGTCTATCTTTTCTCCAAAAGCATGCTTTCTTTCCATATCTTTTTCTTAACTTTTGGTATCACATGTTTTTTTTTTTTTAAAATCATGTGTCAGAAGATGGTGCTGAAATTTCTAAGAACATGTTCATCCTTAAAATTGTTGCCGAAGATTGTGAGTTAATTAGAATGCAATCACAAGAAAATAAAGAAAACCATAATGTAAAATTTTTAAAAGATTCCGCCAAATATACATTTTTCAAGGTAGAAATAGAGAGTTTTTCTTTATGAATAAGAAGAGTACAAAAATTTCAATTACAACCACTTTATATAATTTTTTTGAAGTATTTTCGAAACCTGTAATGATAATAGGTTTTCAAACCACAAGGAAAATGAATTCCACAAACCTACTAAGGAGATCTAACAGAGTAAGAATTCACAAAACTCCAATATACAAACAATAAATTTTTCCCTTGACCATGAATTCTCTTTATCAATAAGAACAACATTTGTTTAACTTTGCTCTTAACTCTCGCAAGGTTTCTAGTGAGTACTTCTGTCACGATCTAAATTCGTCGTGGGTGACACCCATAATAACTTTATGATGGGAGAACCAACTAACTCAAATATTAAACTAACACTTAGCCAAAATAAGACAACTAATTGTTTGAATTAAACCAAATAAAACTTTAATTATCCGACGAAAATACATATGAAAATTAAACGAAACTTAAAAAAATCCTAGAACCTGAAAGGCATTGTACCAAAACTACTATACGTAAAATATCCCAGGTGTTGATCCTTGAAAATTTCTGAAATTTTATCCTCACTGTCCTGACAACAACTCACCCTACGAGTCGTAGGGTGTCTTGACGGGTTATATGACCCTAGTCGTAAGGTGTCCAGTGAATAATGCTTGAGTTGCTGTCCTGAGTACGACTTGGGGACACAAGCTGTAAAGACCCATAACGAGTCGTTGGACTCAAATCGTAGCCTAAACAGTGTGTGTATGGCTAAGTTTTTCTCTGAGTACGAGTGACTCACTATGATTTGTGAGGACTCGTTACAAGTCATTTGGTGCAAATCGTAGGGTGACCGGTGTAAGGCCCAAGTGGTTCTGTCTTAGATACGACTTGGACCCTACGAGTCGTATGATGTAAGTCATAAGGTTAAAAATTTGGGTGTCCCCTGACACTATCTTGGTTATGACTCGTGGTGACAAGTCGTAAGGTGATGGTACGAGACGTTGTGTGACCCGTACTCACTGGCGATACTTTTCATCTTTTAAGTTGAGGGCATTTTGGATATTTTTCACTTTAATCACTTAAATCCCACGTCCATAAAATACTGTTCCGACATTTTTCTACACTTTAACACATCAAAGACTCTCTTTATTCTCTCTAAATCCCCTTAAGCAAGATACTTAGAGTTTCCAAGAAGTAGGCCATTCAAGGGCTCAAGGGTTGGATTTTCTCCATAATCTTGGGTATTTCAAGCATGTTACTCTTCCCTAATCACTAATTTATTAAAAACATATATTTTAAAGTATTGTTCACTTCCCTAATCACTAATTTGTTAAAAGCATATATTTTAAAGTATTGTTCATATGGTATTGGTTAAGAGTTTTTGAATGCTTGTTGTTGCATAATGTTTCCTATGGTTTACAAATGATTGTTCATGCTTTAATTTTGGTTTTGAACTTGTGGGACGTATGGATAGGGTGAATAAACGAGGGGATTATGACTTTCCCCAACTTGTGACTTTTGAAGTGGTTATGACCTCAACCCCATATTGCAAAATTGGTTTTGAATATGAAAAGTATGAATATTGAACTACTCTTGAACTATTGCATAATGTGAAAAGTCAATGAATCATAATAATTTTTAATTGAACCTTATGGAGTTGTGTAATTCCCCAAGCTAATACATAATTGAACCAAAGGGCTTTGAATTTCCCCATTAATGAAAGTATTTCGGCATGTTAATGTTACCTTGTAAGTGTAGTTGGTATTACAATACCATAATGTATACCTAAATGTGTATCATAGTTCAATGAATGGAAATGTGCGATAAATGATTTAATTGGACTTACATGAGGGTTGTATAGATGAGTTATGAAAGTGGAGGTCCCGAGGGACCAATACTCCGCGGTTACCAATGCGGGGGTCTAAATGATCGGGTGGTTCTAGTCCACCTTATTATTATCATATGATTGAGAGGTTTAAGTCCCCTATATTATATCACATTATAGGGTGCTTAAGTCACCTTGGTATGCCGGGTGGTTTGAGTCCCCTATGGTGCATATATATATCCTCTGGTTCATACGACTATACGCACCAGCGTCCTTCCAGCTGGGGAAGAGTTGGGCTCATATAGACCATAGGTTCCTTTCTATATTATGACGGTTGAGCTACACAAATCCAAGCTAAAGTTTTAAAGTGCATGTGTTGCGGCTCAAATGCACATGCAATTGCATGTGATCGTACAAGTAATATAGTGACTTAGATAGTTGGATATCATTCCCATGAGGACTAAGCAACTAGAAATTCATTTAACTTTTAGTTTTAGATAATGAGTTATTAAGTGTTGCGAAGTATCAACATAATTGTGAAATTAAGAATAAAAATGTAAATTAATAAATAAGAAATAACAATTTGTTATAATCGCAAAGCAAGCAGCGATTATAGGTAGTAATGATTAGAATTCCATGGTTGAGGCACATCGAACAATCATACAATTCTATCTTCTTATCACATTCTAATTGGTTATCGGGTTGTTGATTAGCAAGATTTATAGTCCTATCTTAGTCTCCCGACCTCAAATCTTCTATCTATGAATATTGCAACTACAGCTCCCGCAGAGAGACAACAATTCTTCTAGATTCATAACGTTATATTTTTGTAATTGAACCAAGAAAGGTTTCTAGGTATATCCCCATCCTAGATGCTAATTCAAATCCCTTATTTCATAAAAGGACAAGAACCTTGCTCCTTAATTACTTCGTTCTATCCTACGATTCTCCCCCCGAATTCAGATAGAAATATAGATTTATTGTAATGGTGGCAACTCATAAAAATAGTAAGCTCAAAAAATTAAGAACAACCCAGATGATAATCCAAAAAGAAAATACAATAAAGAATATCAAAGAGTAATCATGTTCTTGGCCTCAACCCTAGAACAAGGGTGTTTAGCTACTCATGTTTGAATTCAACATCCAAAATAAGTAATTAATCATACCCAAAATTAATCTTGAAGTGAAGAAGTTCAAAAAAATGACTAAGAAACCTAAAAGAGAGAATTTCAAGCTTTTCCGCCGCTGCTGGGCTTGCAAAATTGTTTGGGATTGTGCTCACGTGTTTCTTTTATACTTGGACAAAATTTGGTTAGATCTGGATTACTGACGCGATGTGTCGCTGATTGCATTTCCAATGCCATCGCGTCGCGTCATGTATTGTGTTGAAGTATCAAAGCATCGCATCGACTTTGTACTGACTTACTATAATTACACTTCAAAAATTTGACTAAGTCACCAAACACAAGGAATGACACGATGCGTCGACTTCTGTCGGCATACTAGAATTATTTTTCTGAAAATTTGACTAAGTCACAAAACACACGGACCAACGCAATGCGTCGACATCACGTCACGTCACTGGAATTTCACCCTAAAACTTTGACTAAGTCTCATAAATTAATTTCTTTTCAGCTGTTTTCCTCTATTCTTTCTCCAGCTCATTTACACATGCTCTTGGACATAATGAAAAATGGTCTTCCACATCAACATACTTAATTCCATGCCATAAACACCAATTGCTTCATAATATGCGTCCAATTATCATTCAAATCTATTAGAAATTTACCCTACATCACTAATCATATTGGTTAGATATGACACACAATTTAGCTCAAATGCAATAGGATTAAAATATTTTTTGCTCTCAAAACAAGTTAAACTATGGGTAGATATCGGTGTTTGGACATAAAAATATGCCCAAGATCAGTATGTTAAGCCTTTCTCCCTATCACGACATATGATATATATATGTATATGAATTTAATTATGTGCATTGAATTTGAATGATTTTGAACTGTTGATCACGACATTATGTTATCCTTATTCCTGAGTTACATGCTAGTGCTCAAACAACTAACCGTCTCTGAATACTGTATCCCCACACAATGCAGGCACCGAGGATACCTCTACTTTTCCTGTGCATAGTTAGGTGGATCAGCTCGGTTCATCAGTTCATTGTGGTGAAGCAGTGACCTTCCATTCTTCGAAATACTTAGACATTTCATTAGTTCTTATCATAGATTAAGATTGAGAGTTTTCATTATCATTAACATTATTATTATCATTGTTAGAGTGGGGACATGTTGATGAGTGGTTATTTTACCACTCATTCGCACTCATTATTCATGCACATTACATTATTTTGAATGATTAAATGAGTCAAATTTATTGTTAGACGCACTAATAACCACTCTTTGCAGGCATAAAGTTGAGGAGATCAAAAGATGTGGATTTGAGTGTAAAATGATAAAAAAGGAGCAAGAAAAGTATAGCTAAAGACTTGAAGCAGAAGAGCCTCAGGTACTGCGGTCGTGGTCAATAGACCGCGATCGCGGCGGCTAAGAAAAAACCTTCCAACCACGGTTGCGTATCCACTATCATAGCCAGACTTGCACGATTGCAGCTTAGCGGAGGAAATCAGCCCAAGGGCAAATCTGCAATTACACGTGTTGATCCCAAATTGAAAAAAATGACCCAAACCCTGGATTAAAAGAGAGATTCCATCTTCCCTATTTTTTTAGGTTTTAGCTCTAGACTTCATAGCCTCCATTTTTGGAGAAGAAAATATTGTATAAATTTTTGGTGAAGAATACATTGGAGACTTTCTAAGGGAAAGATTTGCTCACTTTCATTGTTGATATTGTGGGAGAGCCATGTTTGAAGTAATATTTGCTTATTTATTCAACAAGTTATTTCAATGGAGATTATGGGTATATCTATGCTTATATATCTTATGTGTAGCTAAATCTCCCTCTTGAGGTTATGTGCGAATAAGGGTTTAAGTGTGTGTGGGTTGTTATTGTTAGTATCTATTTGGTAGTTCATAATTATGGGTTTTATTATTGCTATGTTATTTTGGTTGGGATTTGATGGGTGAAATCCCCAAATACCCATATGGGTTTGATGAGTGAAAGCTCCAAGCTCTAGAAATCTTAAGGCCATCATTGAAAGAAGGGTTTTGGGTGAAGTGTAGGAATCCATATCATCCTCGTAAGAGGGATGTGGAAACCAAAGCAATGCTAGACAATTTTGTGTGTAGTTTGCTAAATTTTCACTATCTTCGACATAAGGGTGAATGCGATGTTAACTATGCCATAGGTATCATCCTAGAAATAGGAATGCCTAGATTGAGGTTGTGGTTACAAATTGATGAACATACCTACTACATATTCGAAAGAATCAATGGATGAAAGTTTGGTGTTTTGTCGAAAGACTAGCATCAAAATCTATAACCAAGCCTACCTATATTTTACTTACTAACTTGATATTGATTACTAAATCCCATATGTCACTCCCTTAATAATGCATAATCCCGAGATCTGTGCATAATTGTTAAAACTCTAATTATTCGTAGCCCCAAATTTATACTCAAAAAATTCAAAAAGAAACATTAGTATAAGAAACTATCCCCCCATTTTATCTTTTTGTACCATTTGTTTGAATTTAACTTGTATCTATCATCTCGAATTAATTTGATCGCCACTCATATTGTTTCTCGTGGATTCGATCCCAACTCCAAAGTTGGGTAAATATATTGACGACGATCGCCTTGCACTTAAATTGGCGTGTAAGCTACGGGTTATCAAAAATGGCCCCGTTGCCAGGAAATAATTTGGCGTATTGAGTTAGTTTAAAATTTTAGATTACTTGCTTGAATTCAATCTTGTAAATATTTGTTTGTGGTTTCTTTTGTAGGTAGCTTTTTATTTTTTTACCTTTCTTTATGGCATCTTCCGACAAATATGATGTTGGTAGTTGGAAGTCCTATCTTGACGATCCATGTCCATATTATGATGTACCACACTTCATGAGAGATTGCGACTATGCTCCTTGGAGAAAAATGGATTCACCATCTCGATCGCATAGGGAGTATAGGTGTTCTTTATGTAGTGGTCGAGATGGACATTAGAGTGATTTCCCAAATTCCCCCTCCCCCATTATACTAACTGAATTTCTAGTTCTTCTCATGAGATTGATAGGTCTTATGTAGAGAAGAAGAGAAGAAACAAACCGGACCCACTGGCATTGAAGCAATGATTCAAACCATTTTGGATATGGTAACTACAACTGGGGAGAATACACAAGATTTGCATCAATCCTACGAGATGTTTAAAAGGGAAAATGTTAAGGCAAAGGAATTGGGTAAGGACAAAATTCTTGTAAAAATCACAACCATGTCCATTCCTCAGGATGAGGTTAATCAAGAAAAGAAACCAAGCTATTATGATGATCTTGGTAGCGAGGACACCTCGGTGACTTCCCAATTTACCGACTCATATGAGGAAGAAGAAGCCAAAATAAAAAAAATGATAGTAGAGTCAAGAGAAGAAACAAAGAAACTCTTCCATAATTACTCTAGTTCATTTCGGGGTGAAGATGCTTCCGAGAAGGCTGACCCAAAATTAGGTTTTATACTTCATTCAACCTATTTTTCAACCTTGTGCTTAGAGGATGTGATAAGGATCCATCCCTTTGTTCAAAGGGAGAATTGTGGGGTTGTGGTGTCCGACTCTTATATTTTGGAATTTGGCATTCCAAAGGAGCATATGGAACCCCATCTATCAAAGGCCAAGGAGTTCAATTTCTGATGTACAAGTAATGGCCTATTGATGTACACCCTTTTACCTACATAGCCAATCCAAAATATCGATGTAAAGTTGGGTAAAAGGTTTAAGTATTCAAAATGGAGAGATCGAGGCTTGCTTGCCATTCCCTCATATTTTCCAAGTTTTATTTTAGAATATTTGAATTTTCTGTCCCTCTGTCGCTCATTGCATATTGAATGAAAGCTGGAACGGAGATTTAAATTTTCTAAATGGAAACATAAAATAAAGGAGTGGAAGCATCTTGCTATGATATTAAACTAAGCACTCGATGGGAGGCAACCCATCACGCCACAAAAAGTGGTACATATCCTTTTATTTATGCATGCTAGGGTAGATTTTGGTTTTATTATTGAGCATGCACAATCCCTAAAATGTGGTTCTATGAGGCATTTTGATCGAAGTTGAGAAAGAAACGTATGAAATTGGCAAGTTTGGACTGAGCAAGAAATATAGAAAAACGGTTGTTTGGTCTCAATTATTGCGACCACGGTCCGTGCCACCGCGATCGTGGAGGCCGAGTGACCGCGATCGTAAAACTATGACGGCGATCATGATCTAATCTGTTTAAAAAAGACCATCTGATTGACCATTTCCACACCACGAACCTCTCTCATTTTCTCTCAAAACCCTCTCTAATTTTTTGCATTCTATAGCATATCCAAGCACAAATTCATCGGGTTGCATTCTCTCAATCGGTAAGTTGTCGAACTTCCTTTGGTTTTCATATGAAATTGCATGTTTAGAACTTGTAGTATAGAAAAAGGCATGGAGTGGTGTTTTCAATGCTACATACATGCTTAATTGTAGTAATTGTTGTGGTTAGATGTTATAGTTTGTGTACACGATAATGGGTAAGACTTGAGTACCCAAAGTTATGCTTTAAACAGTTAACAAAATCGTGTGCACCATGTGTTCGATCTAAGGCCCCAAAGAGTCCAATTATAATTTTTTTAGGGTTAGGGGCTATGATCACACATTCTGGGCTTTAATAAAATGTTTAGAATGTTATTATTCCTAATTGAAACAAGGTATTGAGGGTTAAAATTGCATTTTGAAGTAATGTGCAGAAACTGTCAACTCGATCTCAGGTACCGCGATCGCAGTCACAATAAATGTTTCTGCATCACCGTTATCACAGTCAAAGACTCTCGATCTCCATACCTGAGGGCAGTTTCTGGCAGACATCAAAATTTTTGCCAAACCTTAACTACCCCTGAAACCTTCTGTAACACTACCTCATGAACTTATAAGTTTATCTTGGCATATTTTTGTTGTGATAACACTAATGTTGGCCTAAGCTGCATTGTTTACAGGTTCTCATACTCAACAATGGGAGATTTTAATGACACTCGATTCATGGCCGCCCAATGCCAACACTCTTACTACAAAGATGTCCACAGGACAAAGCTACTCCCTGAAAGGGGTATAAACTTGGACAAGGTAAAGGAGGAGTTCCCAAAATTCCACGCCAAGATCACTGCTACCCGGTGGATGTATTTTTACCCAGAACCATGCTATCCTAACAAACAATGGGTGCGTGAGTTGTACGCAAACCTCAACATAGTTTCACTCGGAAACTCAGTGATGACAATTTGGGGTAAACATGTAAACTTTGGAGTTGAGCAGATTAATGTAGTGTATGGGCTCCAAAATGCTAACATAGGGAAATTTCATGCTAAGGGATGCGAGCCAGGGTCCTGGATGGCTAATATCCTATGTCCGGGTAAAGCAATCCCCTGGGTCATCACTAAAAGAGATATTCCAATAAATGACTTCAAGGTTGAAGAAAGAATATGCCTGAACATCATTTGTAGCAGGGTGTCTCCTTGCACTCATATGACTATTGTCACAGACACCCGGGCTTGGATGGTGGCATGCATTCTATCTGGTATGGTCTAAATATAGGAGAGCCAGTGAGTTCAGAATGGCAGTACTTCCAAACCTATAAAGGTACTCTTTTTCTCTTTCCATCTCTTATAATTAAGTTGTGTAAAAAGGTAGGAGTGGTAGAGTATGCTGCAGATACTTGGGTGTGCCCTGGATCCCTCATCTTCCCACTCAAATTCAGAGGCGAGGTCCCCTCAGGTCAAAGCAAGAAGAGGAAGATGAACTCAAGAAAATTAGTCCAAGTGGTCACAGACTTTTACAGACCCTCATCAACCAATTCTTTCAATGACATCTCTATTCATATTTAGGGGGTGAGGGGACTATTTTCCAGACTACCTCAAGTAATAGGAGAGTCCTTTATTTCCCATCATTCATATATAGCATAGACGTATTATAAGATGTATATAGCAGAGCAACAAAAGCAAGGTGCTATAGTATCCAGTCTGGAGAGAGCCTATTCAGCCTTAGCTGTTTCCCACAGGGACCTTAAGGAGTCACATGACAAGATGGTGAAGACAAAAAATAAAAGAGACAAATTCTTCAAGAAGCTATGGAAAGGGGTAAAGGGCATCTTCAAGGTGATCAAACCTAACCAACCAGTACCTTCACCGAGATTGGAGAGAGAAGATAAGGGCCCTACAAAGTGGTCAGTTGATGATGCTGGTGGTGGGCATGCTGAGTCAATAGGAGATGATAGCTCCAGATACATATTTAGAGAGATCTTTTTACCCTTACTTTTTTTCACATGCAGTGTGGACACTACATTCTTTTAGTTGGGGGTGCCCCCGGATATGTACTTTGTTGATGATTGTTTTTGGGATGATGTTCTGGATATTGTTTTAATTTATGTTTTGGGTACCCTGATGGTGCCCACGTTTTATGGATTATCATACTTTTCTTTTATTGTTAGTGTTCTTTCAATTTTATTTTATTTTGATCTTAGTGATGCATGAATAGGTTTGCCCTATGATGTCTTGAGAGACGACATTCTTAAGGGTAAAGCATTGTGTTTGGGTTAGAGTCAAAGATGCAGGGAAATTGTGAGTACCCATAGCATAAATGTAAAAGATGCAAGGGAAGTCTAAGTACCTGTGGAATTTTATTTTGTAAAAGTTGGGGTCACTTTGTACACCATTGGTGAAGTTTGAGTATCCATATGGGTAGTTAGCCCATTTTGAGCCAAGATGTGAGACTAAGGCTTTGGTTGTAACCATAGTTTAGCAAATTGTGCATGGTGCTATTACAAAACAAGAAAACTCCATCCAAAATGTTTGAAAAAAAATCAAGGGCATGGACGTGAGCAATGTTGCAATAAATCTTTTTTTTCTCATTTTATGGCCCCATAAATTGTCGACTTATAAATAGTGATAAATACTCCCACTTTTTTCTCTCACGGGAGAGACATTTGATCCCCCTTGGAAAATTTTGCATGCCATGTGTGGTGAGACTTTGGTATTCATCTCTTGTACACTTGTGTCATCTAGAACGTACCCCGTTAGTCTTTCAAAGCTAATGTTGATCGTATGTGGTTGGAGAAATGACCTTAGGCCATCCTTGTGACTTTAGAACCCACTCTAGCCTAAAAAGCCTACCCATACATAATTGAAATCCTTAGTTACCTTTGAGCCTTTAGACCTTTCTTTGGCGAACTCATTACAAGCCGTGCTCCATTATTTTTATCCCTCTTTTAAACCGTACCCTTCTTCAACTTGAAAATGAAAATTTTGTCTTAAATCCTAAGTTGGGGGTGGTGAAAGTAATGGAAGGAAGTTTGGAGCCATGAAGTATTAGTAAATTGCCCAATGTGCCCAAGTGTTGAAAATAAATGTTTTAAAAAAGGATCCAACAAAGGAATGACTTGCACGAAGGTGCAAGAAAAAGAAATTAAAGAAAAGTGGTGAACAAAAGAACCAAATTGTAGGCATACGAAAATAAAAAAAATAAAAAAGAGTGTCCCTTAATTGAAAAAGAAATTGTAAAGGGTGATGTAGACGTTCAAGAAAGGGTGTAGCCATTTTGTTCCTAAATGGTATCCTACCCTAACCTGAACCTACATTACAAGATTAGAAAGTCCTTTGAGATCTCCGACCATTTACTTTCTTTGTAGTGGAGATTGAAAATAAGGGCAAGCTTATGGTATGAAACTTGTTGCATTGAGATTTCTTTTGTTAGGAGAGAGTTTGTGCACTTAAAATTTCTTGTTACATAGTTGGTAGTTTGGTGTGTCGAAATTTTCTTTCTTGTGAGGATGGAACGCAAATTAGTTGACGTAGGTGATATTTGTCACCTCCCAAGCAATGAGGAAAATGGAGTATAGCTTAATTACGTCGAAAAGGGAGCCACCTCAAGAGTATTGATCGTTTTTTTTTGGTTGCGCTATAAAGTCTTGTGCATTCCTGAGTATTGTGCTTTATAATCAGGGGTGTAGTGAAACTAGCTTAGCACATATGCAATGAAATACTTATGGTAGCGATTAAAGTTAAGGTCATTGTGATCTTTAAGGCTTAAAGGTTGGCCTTAAATGATTGTGTCTCATGGTAAGAGGTAATGATGCTTGAGGACAAGCAAACGTTTTAAGTTGGGGGTGGTATTGATGAGTGGTGATTTTACCACTCATTCGCACTCATTATTAGTGCATATTAACTTGTTTTGAATGATTAAATGAGGCAAATTTATCATTAGATGCACTAATATCAACTCTTTGTAGGCATAAAGTTGAGGAGATCAAAAGATGTTAATTGGAGCGTAAAATGATCAAAAGAGAGCAAGAAAAGTGCATCTGAAGACTTGGAACAGAAAAGCCTCAGGTACTGCGGCTGCGGTCTATTGAATGTGATTGCGACAGTCAAGAAAAAGTCTTCCAACTGCATTTGCTAAAGTTAACCACGGTCACGTATCCATGATCATAGCCAGGCTTGCGCAATCGCATCTTAGCGGAGAAAATCAAACCAAGGGAAAATCTATAATTACATGTGCTAATCCAAAATTGAACAAAATGACCCAATCCCTGAATTAAAAGGGAAATTGTATCTTCCCCAATATTTTAGGTTTTAGCTCTAGACTTCATATTTTGGAGAAGAAAATATTGTATAAATTTTGGGTGAAGAATACATTGGAGACTTTCTAAGTGGAAGATTTGCTCACTTCCATTGTGGATATTGTGGGAGAGCTAAGTTTGAAGTAACATTCGTTTAGTTATTCAACAAGTTATTTCAATAGAGATTATGGGTATATCTATGCTTATTTATCTTATATGTATCTAAATCTCCCTCTTAGGGTTATGTGTGAATAGGGGTTTAAATATTTTTGGGTTGTTATTGTTAGCATCTATTTGGTAGTTCATGTTTATGGGTTTATCATTGCTATGCTATTTTGGTTAGGATTTGATGGGTGAAAGTCCCAAATACCCACATGGGTTTGATGAGTGAAAGCTCCAAGATCTAGAAAGCTCAAAGCCATCTTCGAAAGAAGGGATTTAGGTAAAGTGTAGGAATCCATATCACCCTCAAAAGAGAGATGCAAAAACTAAAGCAATGATAGAAAATTATGTGTGTAGTTTGCTAAATTTTCACTATCTTAGACATAAAAGTGAATGTGAGGTTAACTATGCCATAGGTATCATCCTAGAAATAGGGATGTCTAGATTGAGGCTCTGGTTACAAATTATTGAACATACCTATTAGGTATTTGAAAGAGTTAATGGGAGAAAGTTTGGTGTTTTGTAGAAAGACTATCATCAAAATCTATAACCAATCCTACCCATATTTGACTTACTAAGTTGATGTTGACTACTAACTCCCAAATGTCACTCCCTTAGTTGTACATAATCACGAGATCTGTGCATTATTATTAAAACTCTAATTATTTGTAGCCTCGAATTTATACTCGCAAACCTAAAAAAGAAACATTAGTGTAGGAACCTATCCCCCATTTTATCTTTTTGTACCATTTGTTTGAATTTAACTTGAATCTTTCATCTCGAATTGATTTGATCGCCACTCACATTATTCCTTGTGGATTCGACCCCGACTCCAAAGTTGGGTAAATATATTGATGACAACCGACTTGCACATAAATTGACATGCAAGTTGAGCGTTATCATATGTCCCGACCAAGATTGGGTTTTTGTTCTCTTTTGTATAGAGGCTTTGTTGAATTACTGTGGACTTGAGTAATGTTAATTGCATATGGTTGGTCTATTTTCAATTTTTGGTTATAGACCTATCTTTTATTCTTTGAACATACCTTGTGTTATCTTATTATATGTTCGGAATCCAGCCATTGTTGGGTAGTGTATGGAGTTTGGTTAGGTTCAGGGGGTGGTCTTCGGTCCATGTTGGATTGGAGATGCCCGTCATGGCTAGTCCCTGGTTCGGGTCATGACAAAGTTGGTATCAGAGCCAAGGTTTGGTGTCATTGGATGTCCACAAATTCGTGTTAATTAGAGTCTCTATTATGGGTGTGTATCCCATCATACTTATAATGGGGAGGCTACGAGGCATTTTGGAATATTTTTCTTTCTTGTTGTTCTATTTTGAGCTATAGAGTCTAAGGTCTTGAAATCTCCTCTAATCCCCGTATGTCCACTTTCAGATCATGCCTCTCAGAAGATCTGATTCTTGTGGAAACTTTTCTTTGCCGTCCGAGGATAATGTCGATGAAACTCGTCTTGCTCAAGGAGTTCAGACCCGATCTAGGGTCACTGGTTTTTATTGCCATAGTAGAGTCCCATCGATTCCCTCTATCCCTCCTTAAATACCTCAATTCGACGTGTCTAATGCTGAATTTTGTCAGTTAATTCATTTGCATACCCAATTGGTGGACTCTCAGACTAAGTGTGTTACTTCTATTGCTTTATCATTTGAGGTCACTAGAGTTCGCCAATTTATAAAGATGAGTCCTCCTACTTTCATCGGTTCTAAAGTTGAGGAAGATCCTTAAAATTTCATTGATGATATAGAATTTTTTTTCATATGATGCATGCTATGGATGTGGAGGGTATGAAGTATGCTTCCTATCAGTTAAATGATATGAAGTATCAGTGGTGTGAGGAATGGGCTTTGTCTAGGGGTGATGTTTTTGTGTCCGCTTTGTGGGACGACATCTCTAGTGCTTTCCTTGATTGCTTCTTTACTCAGGAGTTGAGGGAGGCAAAGGCTGAGGAATTCATGAACATAAATCAAGATAGGATGACAGTGAAAGGGTATTCCTTGAAGTTTCATTAGTTATCATGATATGCATCAAATTTGGTGTCTAGTATGAGGTCTAGAATGAGGAAGTTTGCTTTTGGGATGTCTCGTGAGTTGATTTTAGAGAGCAAGGTTTCCTTGTTGAGTAAGGACATGGACATCTCTAGACTTGTGATGTATATGCAACAAATGAAAGATGAGAAGAAGAAGCAAGCATATATGAGTGAAAGGTAGAATAAGAAGTTTTGATATTCAGATTAGGGTGGAAGTCAACAACATATTGATAGAGATGATGGAGAATGGTCTAAGAATAAGTGGGGCAATTTTGGTTCCTACTCTACGACTAGTTATCCTTATCTGAAGATGTTGGGTGATCATCGCTTTCAGAATAGTGTGGGTCCGAGGGTACAGGGTTCCCAACCTCAGGCTAGTAGGGCTCAGTCAACTCCATCATATCCCCCTTGTAGATTTTGCTGTCAGGTGCATTGTTGTGTTTTTGAAGAGGGGAGGAACAAGTGCTTTAAATATAGTTAGATTGGTCATATGCAGAGGGATTGTCCTTCCAGGGTTGCTTTTGGGGGAAATAAGATCCTCTTTTCTACTTCGTCAGCTTTGGAACCAAAGGGCGCTACTTTTTCTTCTGGATTCGGCATTAGTCCAAACCATTTGTACGCTCTTGCCACCCATCAATATTCTGAGGCATCCCCTGATGTTGTTACTAGTACGCTCAAACTTTTCTCTCATAATGTGTATTGTCTACTTATTCCTGGTTCTACCCTCTCAACCCTTTACGTGGCTATTCATTTTGGTTTTGATCCTGAGTGTATTTCTGATCTTTTTTCTGTGTCTACCTTGGTGGGTGACTTCATTGTTTCTAGAAGGGTCTATAGGGGATGTGTAATGTTGATCTGTTGTAGGGAGACCTTAGTAGATCCGATAGAGTCGGACATGTTAGACTTTGATGTGATTTTGGGGATGGATTAGTTGCATTCGTGCTATGCATCTCTTGATTATCGAATCCTGAAGGTCAGTTTCCAGTTCCCTAACGAGCCGGTGATTGAATTGGAAGGTAGTTTCCAAGTGCCTAAGGGAAGGTTCATTTCGTATCTTAGATCCCGAAAGCTGATTTCTAAGGGGTGTCTTTGTCACTTCGTGCATGTTAAGGATTCTAGGTCCAAAGGTCCTTCTTTGCAATTTATTCCTATGGTCTGTGAGTTTTCTAAAAAGTTCCCTGATGATTTTCTTGGTGTTTCCCCCGATAGGGAAATTGATTTTGGGATTGATATTCTTTTGGATGCTCGTCCTATTTCTTTCCCTACTTAGAAAATGGCTCTGGCTGAGTTGAAAGAACTCAAAGAGGAATTGAAAGATCTTCTTGAAAAGGGTTTTATTTTTCCTAGTGTGTCCCTATGGGTAGCACCTATATTATTAGTACAAAAGAAGTATAGGTCCCTTCAGATGTGTATAGACTACCACCAATTGAATAAGGTGACCATGAAGAATAAGTATTTGCTTCCTAGGATCGATGATCACTCCGATCAGCTGCAGGGTGCTAAGTACTTTTCAAAGATTGATCTTCGGTCGGGTTACCACCAGTTGAAAATTAGAGAGGTGGATATCCCTAAGACTTTCTTTCGAACCCGGTATGGTCATTTTTAGTTTTTGGTGATGTCCTTCGGGTTAACTAATGCCCCGACAATGTTTATGGATCTCATGAATCGAGTATTCTATTAGTTCTTGGTTTTGTTCGTAATTGTGTTTATAGATGATATTTTGGTGTATTCTAAGAGTGAGGCGGATCATGCCGATCGCCTCCTCGTTGTGTTGCAAACCTTGATTCAACGGTTGTATACAAAATTCTCTAAGTGTGAGTTCTGGTTAAATGTTGTGACCTATTTGGGTCATGTGGTTTCTAGTGAGGGGATCAAGGTGGATCAACAAAAAGTTGTGGTGGTTAAGAAGTGTCCTGGACCCACGAATACAACCGATATTCGAAGCTTCTTGGGTTTAGCCGTTTATTAAAAGAGGTTTGTGGAAAGTTTCTCTTCTATTGCTGCCCATTGACTAGGTTGACTTAGAAGAAGGTGAAGTTCTTGTGGTCTAATGCTTGTGAGGATTGTTTCAGGAAGTTCAAGAATAAGTTGACTTCAGCTTCGGTCTTGACTCTACCTGAGGGTACTGATCATTTTGTTGTCTATTGTGATGCGTCCCTGACACAACCCAAACCAGGGTTTTGTCGTAATGGGTAATCCAAGTCCAACCAGGATCGAGGACTACCCCCGTTACCCAACCCAACCCCAAAATACGCATACCCTAAGTCCGATGAATTTTGAACTTATAACAAGATAGTATTTACTACAATTCTAGACTCTGGGATAGGTCTATAACCGTGACCAACCAAAGCAAGTCCAACCATCCAATACCAACCAACAACCATGACCAAATCGATATAATAACAAAGTTCCTGTCCATAACATAACATAAAAGGATAGAACGATCATAAATTCAATCATACAGTATCAGCCCCAATACCAATTCCAATACGCACTAATACCAACACCATCCATTCCAACCCATAGTAGTTCCACAAAGCCTCTAAATGAAAGAAAAACAATATCCAATTGGGACATGCCCCAAACCATAGCCAAAACCAATGTTTATGAAATAACTAGAGTATATAAATACATCCATGATATGAAATAGAGCCTTCCAAAGTATGGAAGATCACTACTTCAATCCAATAGCTGATCCCGAATACGATCACTAAGCAGGAGGAGTAGAATGGACGATTCCTGCATCACGTGGGGATATAGCTTCCCAAAGACGGGTTAGTGGGTGAACACTAGAATGTACTCAGGATAAGGATAAAATAATTCCGACCTTTAAAACCAAGTAAACCAACCATATGCATTCACAACCATACACACATACATACATATATATACGCCATACGCATATACATATATATATATATATACCATAAACACATACATACATACATATATATATATATAATATATATGTAACCATGCTGGGAAGAGGGAACAAAGTTTAGCATGCATTTAAAACCATTAACCTGGGTATGTGTTGCTTAACCATCCTAGAACTATCCATGAGCTATATGGGCTCAGTGTAGCACCCTGAACGGGCCCTGACATATGTAGCTGCACGAACCAGAGATACCATAAGAGTAGGGGATTCCCAGGTACCCTTCGCTCTCCATGATACATATATACAATTGTAACTTAGGGGATTCCCATGTACCCCATATGGGTATAATGACCAAATCCTCATGTCGGAAAACATGAGTTTCTAGTGTCCGTCCATTGGACTCACACCTTCATGGTTAGCTATCACACCCCGCCATTATTGCCCAATTTAAACCATTACTATATAACTAAGACCACCATTCTATTTGTTATTAAACTAGGTTTTAGGTAGTGGTATCATCATACCGACTATAGCTTGCAAACAATGTCCTTAGCCAACTTTTTAAAGATTAAGGGATTCCCTTGTACCCATAGGTTTCATTATCAAGTTGACTTGGGGGAGTCTCGTGTACCTCACAAGTGTTTTATAATTAAGTTCACTTGGGGGATTCCCTTGTACCCCAAAAGGAATGTTTAATTAAGACATAACCATTACTATAAAGACCTTACCATTTAACCATTCTGAACTATTTAAACCATTTAGGGTTCTATTTCCAAGTTAAACCATGCAATAGTTCCACTAAAAGTCCAACAATAGAGTAAAAGCATCTCATAGGCATTTTATCAAAGACATTGGGGGCATATGTTTCCCAAGACAAAACCAAGTACTAATAAACCATTCCCATGAAACCAAATGTCCAAATCATCATTAAAACATGTAAATTCATAATTAAAACATGGGACAACCATAACCAAGCATTTATAACCAAAACTCCCAATATATTTTTGAAAACCCAAAACCAAACAACATTCATGCCAGGAAAACAATTCATAAAACATACCTTTTTTTGGAACTAACAATGAGGGAGAAGTATCTTCCCTTAGATTATGAAGATGATGGAGAGAAATCACCCGTAAAATCCCCAAATTGATCCTCTAGATAAAACCCTAGCCTTTTTTTTTACCTAAGAGCCTTAGAGAGAATTTGATAGAGTTTCTAAGTGTTTAAGACTAGAATTTTAGAGTAAATAATATCCCAAAAGTTTAATAAGTCATGGGGCCTTAAGAGGTTTAGTGGGGAAAAGTGTTATAAGTCATGGGGCCACCTTATACCAGTCGAACCCCACCATATGATTGGTATCCACAATCGTACCCTAGGCCTCTCCTTGGAACCCAACACTGTCCAACATACGATCATCAAGGTCAAGTCGTATTTGATTATATGACTTGTACCTTGACCCGTACCCACCAAAAATGGAAAGCAAAGAGGATTTAGAAACTGTCCACTATACGAGTCAATGAACTCGTACCCTATCTTACGGCTCATGATGAGCCACTCATACTCAGATCTAAGTTAAGTTACTAAGTTTCATATTAAGTGAAGGAAAAATCAAACCATACGAACCGTCACCTATTATACAACTCATACTCACCATTCGTACCCACACTAGAAACCAATCCTACCAACCAACCAACACTAGTTAACATACGACCAAGACCATACCAACCGTACCTCATCATACGACTGCTACCCCCTAGTCGTATGATGTCCAAAAACCAAAAATCTAGGAAATTTTCTATAGTTCTAAAACCCAGGGTGTTTTAGTTTCCCCCACTAGGAACATTCATCCCCGAATAACGAACAAGGTAGCACAAACACGAGTTATACCCTAACATAACCATTCTAACCTTTAACTAAGTTAGAAGACAAAGATGTGATCAAGAAAAAATACCTTCCGCATGAATATTCGGAGCAAAAAAAAATATGGATACTTGGACTTCATGTCCTCTTTCAATTACCAAGTGCTTCTTCCACCTTGTGGTTTCGCCATAGAACCATAACCATGGCCACATCCTTGGTCTATAACCGACAAACCTTCCAATCCAAGATATCAATCGAGATCTTCTTATAATATAGAGAATTCGAAATACCCAATCCTTCCAAAGGAACAACTGAAGAAGGATCACCTACATACTTTTTCAATATAGAGACATAAAATATTGGATGAATGGGGCTCAAACTAGAAGGTAACTCCAATTCATACGTAGCATAACCCTCATCAAAACCATATAAAGACAAATATACCTGTGACTGAGCTTCCTCTTTTTACCAAATCACATTAATCTCTTCATGGGAGACACCTTTAGGATTACCCTAAACCCCAACCTCAAACTCTAAGTACCTACGCCTCATATTTGCATAGGACTTTTGGCATCTTTAAGCATATACCAAATCACCTTTACCTTCTCCATATCCCAAAAAATCAAATATGGGCCAACCATATCAACTTCACAAAGCTCGAATCATACAATTAGAGATCTAAACCTCCTTCCATACAATGCCTCAAATGGGGCCATTGCAATGCTAGAATAATAGTAATTGTTGTAAGCAAACTCTACAAGAGGTAGTTTCTCAACGCACTTACCACCATAGTCAATCACACATGCACGAAACATATCTTCCAATGTCTGAATAGTCCTTTAAACTTGCCCATCTATCCTGATCAGAGAAAATTAAAATATGTATTTAACACCCCGCAAAGTTTCCTCGTTGTCTGAGCCTTAGAGCGTGTCAAGTGAAGTGTAATTCAGACCTTAAAAGATTGAGAAGTGAATTCTCAAGTGATTGGTGTTTAAACCATATATAATTTTCATAAATTTGACTTTTTTTCATGTAGAGAATTGAATTAGCATTCCAACGATACCAGTTTCATCTAAATTTGGTATCAGGGTGAAAAGTTATGGCTGTTTTACTGAGAGTTGTTGGAACCGCCCAGGTACGATGGATAATCCGATGGATCGTCGAGTCTGCGATGGATCGTCTCTTAGCCCGTGGCAACCAAAGCAGTAACTCCCTTTTTTGGCCCAAGTGCGATGGCTAAAATGATAGACCGTCAAGGATGCGATGGACCATCGCTGGGACCGTCGCGCTCAGGCAGTGTGGCCTCATCCTGGTTAACGTGCGACGGATAATCCAACAGACCATCGAGTATATGGCGGACTGTCGCTGAGACCGTCGCATTGAGGCAGTATGTTCATTTTTTGGCCAATGAGCTATGGACGATCCAACAGACCGTCAGACTTGCAATGGACCATCGCTTCGACCATCGCAGCCTCCGTTCATTGTTTCTAACTCATTTTAACAAGGGGTTTTTTGGTCTTTCCACTCTTTTATCAACCAGATATATTCCAAGTGAAGAAAATGGCTTCATTCATCATCCGAAACACAAGAGAGCTAGGTTTTCTTCCTCAAGATCAAATCTAAAACCCTTCTCCAAGAAATCCAAGAACTCACCATGGATTCTACAAATTGAGTTTAGATTTGAGTTCCCCAAGTTCAAAGATTGCAAGAACTCTCTCTCAATAGTAAGAAGAAAAGTTTAGAGGAATCTTGTTCATCTGATTTCATAATCTAAGGTATGTGGGGTTTTGAACAAGGGAAATCCTTTCATCCTTGTTCCCAAAGACTTATTTAAACTATGATTTTCTGCAATCTATGATATTTTATATGAAGTTGAATTAGGGGTTTTCACCCATTATTATTGATTGCAATATTTCGATGTTTCCCATGAATTGAGAGTCTAATGGCATGATTTTCACATGTTTTCTTAAGAAATTACAGCTGGGTCTATACTGCATGATTTTAATCCTTGAGAAATTAATAGTTGAAATATGTAAGATATTGAAGTATATGAGTATGTTGAGATTTTGAGACAAATTGCTGAAATTTCTAGATTTCTTCATGAGTTATGAATATATATGCTATCTATTAAGCTTTTCATGAATTTTAACTTGACATTTAATTATGGGTTATTGAGCCATACTTGAGATTTGTGATATTATGAACTCTTATTCTATAAGCACCCATGATTTGAGTATTCTGAGATTATTGAGAAATATTTTAACCTAATGGTCATGGTGTTTTAAAATCCACTTCACTACATGAGATTACAGATTCAATTATTAGGTTCTTGATAAACCATGAGATGAGAAGATAAACTAAAGAGAACAGTATTTAGCACCGAGATGGGTAAGTTACTACGGTTTCTTACCCCAGAACTATGTGCCACCGTAGGTTTGAGAATTTGGGCCTAAGGCCGAGATATTGGGCCCGAGGCCAAGATAAGTGATCACTGAATTAAGGCTATTCTCCCTGGAAAGAGTATGATGCTCCTCCCCAATATGGGGTCTCTTTCTTAGGAGGACAAAATGTGGACTCCATGTAGCTCGCATGGTTTATGTCGGTTAAGAAAAACTCTCTTGATACAAGTTATTTTCCTAATAGAAAAGTTGCATATTTTCTCCCTAAGACTAAGGTATTTTCCCTTGATATAAGTATTTTTCCCTAAATTTTGAAGCGAGATATTTCCCTAAAGTGAATGAAATGCCTTCAAGTATGTTTCAAAGTTATATAATTTTGAATTCCAAGTACTTGAGTTCAAAAGAGTTATGAGTTCTTGAGCATTAAAGAAGTTTTACTCTCTATGAGACATATGAATGAGTTGAAAGTAGTATTTAAAGTTTCCTTTAACCTATGGGTAATGAGAATAAGATAAGATTACCGGTTTCAAAGTAAGCCTATGATGACTCACGAGATTTGTGTTACATGCTCCATTCTACATTATTCATGAGCTTTACTTTTTATACTTATTCGAGCCATGTGAGTCATTACTTATTGCATGCATGATTTGATTAAAAAGTATTGATGTTGTTTTATATAAATGAATGCACCCCCACATACTCAGTATATTCCTAAGTGCTGATCCACATATACGTCTATGTGCTACATTGTCTTATAATGTAGTTCAGGTGCTCAGTCCCAGCCTTATCAGTGACTTTCGAGTACCTCTATCTATATTCCTATAGTGGTGAGTCCTCATGGTTCGAGGACCTACCTTCAGACATTTCTGTATTTGGGAGACTATGTTTTTACTTTCAATTTATTTCAAGTCAGTTGGGGACCTATCCCAATGGCTCTCTAGTTTATGGATTAGTAGAGGCTTTGTCAGACTAGTTATCAGATTGTTGGTGTGTTTATAATTCCAGTATTATGGTTGTTTGGATCAAGTATTTTCTATGTATCTCCTTTCATATGATATGACTATGCTAGTGTTTGAATTATTTCATCTTGAAATGAGTGTTATTAGTAGAAATAGTCTCAGAGGGTTAGCACCGTGTGATGTCTCGGGAGGCGATTTTGGGTCATTACAAACTTGGTATCAGAGCCTAAGGTTTTAAGGAGTCCTAGGGAGTCTGACAAGCCGCGTTAAGTAGAGTCTTCATCATCGGTGTGTAGCACGCCACATCTATGAGCAAGAGGTTGTGAGACATTTTAGGAAAAAGTTATTTCTTCTTTTAGAATCTATCATGCCTACAGTTGTCCCTCTCATCTAATAATTCGTGCTCTTATATTTCAGAAAATGCCTTTTTGAAGATCGAATGCCCGCAGGAATGATGATGAGCAACCCCCACCTATTGATCCTTTGAATGAGACTGTGTCTCATGCTGAGTTTTGGGCGTCCTTTTAGGCGTTAGCCCAAGAAGTCACCACCAATGTTCGGGACAATAACCAGGCCACAGTTGCTAATCCACAAGGAGGTGATTCAGTTGCGGCTAGGATTCATAATTTTATGCAGATGAATCCTCCAATGTTTTATGGGTCTAAAAAAGATGAGGACCCACATTTGTACCTTAAGAAGGTGAGAAATATCATGCAAGTGATGCATGTTTTTGAGGAAGAAAGTGTTAAGTTAGCATCCTACAAACTGAAGAAGATTGCTTATGATTGGGTTGTATTGTGGAGAAAGGGAAGAGGTGATAATACTGCTTCTATGACTATGCAGGTGTTCCAAGATGCATTCTTGGACAAGTTCTTTCTGCTTAAGATGAGGGAGGCAAAGATTAAGGATTTTATGAACCTGAGGTAGGGCTCCATGTCTGTTAAGGAATACTGCTTGAAGTTCAACCAATTGGCCAAGTATGCTCCTGATTTGATTTCTAACACCCAGGATAGTATGAGCAAGTTCGTGACCCGTGTTTATGGGTTGGTACTGAAAGAGTGTAGGACTGTGATGCTGCATAGAGATATGGATATGGCTAGGTTGATGACATATGCCCAATAGATAGAGGTGGATAAGATTAGAGAGAAAGATAGAGTGAGGGGTAACAAGAGGGCTAGATCTGAGCAGCATGAGTTTAGCCAGCCTAGGTTTCATGGAGGAAACCACCCTTAGTTTCAGAGACGTCCGTCTATGACAGCGACTTTATCAGCTAGTACTCCCCTACCTAGAGGCAGGCAGGAGTAAGGGGCAGGTCTTTTAGGTCTACGTCATAGAACAGTATTGGTAACAGGACCCGTTATCCTTCTTGTGCTATGTGTGGTAGGGATTATTCGGTGAGTGTTCCGTAGATTTGAGGGGTTGTTTTGTTTATGGCAAGCAGGGACACAGACCTAACGATTGTCCTCATGCTAGACAGGGGAACAGAGATGCCCGACCTCAGGCACAGGCTACTAGTGCACCATCTCTTGTATCCTATTCCACCCCTGCTCAGGGCGCTTCATCTAGTACTACTGAAGATCATCGCCAGAATAAATTCTATGCCTTACCATCCCATCAGGAGCAAGAGGAATCTCCCAATGTTGTTACCGGTATGATTCATGTCTTTTTCTTTGATGTCTATATGTTGTTGGACCCCAGGTCAAGTCCCTCTTATGTGACCCCACTTGTAGCTGTGAATTTCAAAATGAGTCCCAAAAAGATTTCTGAGCCCTTCCTAGTTTCTACACCAGTAGGGGAGTCAGTTGTTGCTAAACAAGTGTATAGAGATTGTTCTATTACTGTTCTTCATAGAGTCATACTTGCGGATTTGATAGAGTTAGACATGGTGGATTTTGACCTTATTCTGGGTATGGATTGGCTTTATTCTTGTTATACATCTATAAACTGTCGTACCCGTGTGGTTAAGTTTCAGTTTCCTGATGAACCAACTTTTGAGTGGTTTGGGAGTTCAGTAACTCCCAAAAGTCATTTTATCTGCTATCTCAAAGCCAGAAAGCTAATATCCAAGGGTTGCATCTCTCACCTAGTTAGAGTCAAAGACACTAAGTTCGAGGCTCCAACTATTCAGTCAGTCGATATTGTTAATGAGTTTCCAAATGTTTTTTTGGAAGATCTCCCAGGGGTACCTCCCGATAGAGAGATAGAATTCGAGATTAACTTTCTTCCCGATACTTGGCCTATTTCTATTCTGCCATACCATATGGCACCTGCAGAGCTTAAGGAGTTGAAAGAGAAACTCAAATATCTTGTATACAAAGGTTTCACTGGGCTTGATATTTCTCATTAGGGCTCACCTATCTTATCGTACGAAAGAAAGACGGTTCTTTACGTATGTGCATTGACTATCGTCAGCTTAACAAGGTCACATAAAAAATAAGTATCCTCTTCTGAGAATTAATGACTTGTTTGATCAGTTGCAAGGTGCAAGTTATTTCTCCAAGATAGACCTTAGATCCTTCTATCATCAACTTAAAGTGAGGGAATGTGATATTCCAAAGATAGCCTTCCAAACCTGATATGGTCACTTTGAATTTCTAGTCATATCTTTAGGGCTAACCAATGCCCCAGCAGCCTTCATGGACCTCATGAATAGAGTGTTCAAGCAATAGTTTGATATGTTTGTCATTGTCTTCATAGATGACATCCTTGTATACTCTCGTAATGAGAATGACCATTCGAATCACCTTAGAGTTATCTTGAAAACTCTTTGAGATCACCAGTTGTTCATCAAGTTCAATAAGTATGAATTTTGGCAAAGGTCTGTAGCCTTTCTGGGTCATATTATTTCAGCTGAAGGTATTAAAGTTGATCCCCAAAAGACAGAAGCTGTAAGAAATTAGCCTAGACCTATCTCTCCGTCTGACATTAAAAGTTTCTTGGGTCTAGTGGTCTACTACCATCATTTTGTTGAAGTTTTCTCTTCTGTTGCATCTCTCATGACTCGGTTGACTCAAAAGAAAGTTAAGTTCCAGTGGTCATATTCTGTGATAAGAGTTTTCAGGAGTTGAAGACTCGACTTACTTCAGCCCTTGTGTTGAATTTGGCTGATGATATAGATGGTTTTATGGTGTATTATGATGCCTCTAGAGTTGTCTTGGGTTGTGTGTTGATGCAAAGAGATAAGGTTATAGCCTATGCCTCTAGGCAGTTAAAGCTGTATGAGAATAATTACCACCATGATCTTGAATTAGCTGATGTGGTCTTTTCTTTGAAAATTTGGATACATTATCTTTATGGTGTCCATGTTGATGTGTTTACTGATCATAAGAGCCTGCAATATGTGTTTACTCAGATGGAGTTGAATTTTAGGTAGATAAGGTGGTTAGAGTTGTTAAAAGACTATGATATGAGCGTGTTGTATCACTCGGGCAAGGCCAATGTAGTAGCGGATAACCTTAGCAGGTTGTCTATAGATAGTGTTGCCCATGTAGAGGAAGGTAAGAAAGAATTAGCTCATGATATGCATTATTTGGCTAGATTGGGTGTTAGGTTGCTTGATTCAGCTGAGGGAAGTACTTTGGTGCAGAGTAGTTATGAATCCTTTTTAGTTTCGCAAGTGAAGGAGAAGCAAGACAAAGATCCTAGTTTGGTCATACTGAAGGAGTCAGTGAAGGACCAACAGGTAGACGTTTTCTCCCAAAGGGGAGATGGCGTGTTGAGATTGCAGGGTAGATTGTGTGTTCCGTGTGTTGATGATCTGAGGCAGAGGATTATGGCTAAAGTACATGGAGCGCAGTATTCCATTCATCCTGGCACTACCAAGATATACCGCGACTTGCGGGAAATCTATTGGTGGAATGGTATGAAGAAGGATATATCTAGGTTTGTAGCAAAGTGTGCAATGTGACAACAGGTTAAGGTAGAGCACCAAAGACCTGGTGGTATGATGCAAGAGTTTGGTATACCCACTTCGAAGTGGGAGGTGGTGAATATGTACTTCATGACCGGGTTACCTCTTTCGCGTCATCATCATGACTCTATTTAGGTTGTTGTGGATAGGCTGACTAAGTCAGCACATTTCTTGGCCATGCACACATTTTATACAGCTGAGGATTATGCTAGATTGTATATCTGGGAGTTAGTCAGGCTGCATGGAGTTCCCTCGTCCATCATTTCGGATAGGGGCACTCAATTTACTTCTTAGTTTTGGAGGGAGTTTCAGCAGGGTCTTGGTATCCAAGTTCTTTTGAGTTTTACTTTTCATCCGCAGACAGATGGTTAGGCTGAGAGGACCATTTAGACCCTAGAAGACATGTTGAGGGCGAGTGCTCTTGATTTTAAAGGAAGTTGGAATGAGCATTTTCCATTGATAAAGTTTGCCTATAACAATAGCTACCATGCTAGCATCGGGATGGAACCATTTGATACCTTGTATGGTAAGACATGTAGATCACCCGTAGGTTAGTTTGTAGTGGGAGAAGCTACCGTGACTGGGCCTGATGCAGTATTTGAAGCTATGGAGAAAGTTAAGATGACTAGAGAAAGGTTGTAGATAGATCAGAGTCATCAAAAGTCTTATGCCGATGTGAGAAAAAGAGATCTTGAGTTTGAGGTGGGTGATTTGGTATACTTGAAGATTTCACCCATGAAAGGGGTGAAGAGGTTTGGTAAAAAGGGAAAGCTTAGTCCCCGTTATGTTGGCCCGTATAGAGTTTTGAGACATGTTGGTAAAGTAGCCTACGAGGTTGAGTTGCCCGCAGAGTTGTCAGTTGTTCATCCTGTTTTTCATGTCTCCATGCTTAAAAAGCATATTGGTGATTCTGTTGTAGTAGATCCCTCAGAGAGTGCTGATATTTAGAACAGTCTTTCATTCGATGAGATTCCTGTTGAGATCCTAGATTTTCAGATTCATAGGCTGAGGAATAAAGAGGTTCCCTTAGTCAAAGTTTTGTGGCAGAACAAGTCAGTTGAGGGTGCTACTTGGGAGGTAGAAACAGACATGCGAGTCAAGTACCCGCACCTCTTTTCTGCGAGTTCAAGATCAATCTAAAGGTATTATTTTTCCTTAATTCAGCCCTTCTAATCTAAAGTTCAGCTATGTATCAATTTTTGTATGAGTTCTTGCAATTTCTGAGGTATTCAAAAGTTTAGAGAGATTTTGAGCCGTTTAGCAAACATTTCATCAGCTATGTGTAATCTATTTTTCCTATGTTCCTAGTCTGACTAGTGACATTTGAGGAAGAATGTTTCCAAGGAGGATATATTTTAAGACCCCGCAAAGTTCCCTCGTAGTTTGAGCCTTAGAGCGTGTCAAGTAAAGTGTAATTCCATCCCTAAAAGATTGAGAAGTGACTTCTCAAGTGATTGGTGTTTAAACCATATATAATTTTATTAAATTTGAATTTTTGTCATGTAGAGAATTGAATTAGCATTCCAACGATACCAATTTCATCCAAATCTTGTATCGGGGTGAGAAGTTAAGGCCGTTTTACTGAGAGTTGTCGGAGCCGCTCAGGTGCGACAGACGATCCGACGGACCGTCGCTTGGCCTATCGCAACCAAGGAAGAAACTCCCTTTTTTTCCCAAGTGCAACGGCCAAAATGATGGACCATCAAGGATGCGATGGACCGTCGCGCTCAGGCAGTGTGGCCTCATCCTGTCCAACGTGCGACGGATGATCCAACAGACCATCGGGTATGCGACAGACCATCGTTGAGACCGCTGCATCGAGTCAGTGTGTTTATTTTCCATCCAACGTGCGACGGACGATCTGATGGACCGTTAGAATTACGACGAACCATTGCTTCAACCGTTGCAGCCCCCGTTCAGTGTTTTTAACTCGTTTTAACAAGGGGATTTTTGAACTTTCCACTTTTTATCAACCAGATATATTCCAAGAGAAGAAAATGGCTTCATTTATCATCCAAAACACAAGAGAGATAGGGTTTCTTCCTCAAGATCAAACCTAAAACCCTTCTCCAAGAAATCCAAGAACTCACCATGGATTCTACAAATTGAGTTGAGATTTGAGCTCCCCAAGTTCAAAGGTTGCAAGAACTCTCTCTCAAGAGTAAGAAAAAGAGTTTAGAGAAAGCTCGTTCATCTAATTTCATAATCAAAGGTATGTGGGGTTTTGAACAAGTGTAATCCTTTCATCCTTGTGCCCAAAGGCTTATTTAAACTATGATTTTCTGCAATTTATGAGATTTTATATGAAGTTGAATTAGGGTTTTTCATCCATTATTATTGATTGTAATATTTTAATGTTTCCCATGAATTTAGAGTCTAATGGCATGATTTTCACATGATTTCTTGAGAAATTGCAGCTGGGTCTGTACCCCATGATTTTAATCCTTGAGAAATTAATAGTTGAAATGTTTGAGATATTGAAGTATATGAGTATGTTGAGATTTCGAGACAAATTGCTAAAATTTCCAAATTTCTACATGAGTTATTAATCTATATGCTATCTATTATGCTTTTAATAAGTTTTAACTTGAAATTTAATTATGGGTTATTGAGCCCTACTTGAGATTTGTGATTTTATGAACTCTTATGATATAAGAACCCATGATTTGAGTATTCTAAGATTATTGAGAAATGTTTTGACCTAATGGTCATGGAGTTTTGAAATCCACTTCACTACATGAGATTACAGATTCGATTATTGGGTTCTTGATGAACCATGAGATTGTTTTAAAGTGAATTTCCATGAGATGAGCGAGCTAAAGTAAAGGGAGTAGTATTTAGCATCGAGTTGGGTAAGTTACTATGGTTTCTTACCTTAGAACTACGTGCCACCATAGGTTTGAGATTTTGGGCCTAAGGCCGAGATATTAGGCCCGAGGTCGTGATAAGTGATCACTAAATTGAGGTTATACTCCCTGGAAAGAGTATGATGCTCCTCCCCAATGTGGGGTCTCTTCTTTAGGAGGAAAAAATGTTGGAATCCATGTAGCTCGCATGGTTTATGTTGGTTAAGAGAACCTCCCTTGATACAAGTTATTTTCCTAATAGCAAAGTTGCAGATTTTCTCCCTAAGACTAGGGTATTTTCCCCTAAATCTTGAAACGAGTTATTTTCCTAAAGTAAATGAAATGCCTTCAAGTATGTTTCAAAGTTATATGATTCCGCATTCCAAGTACTTGAGTTCAAAAGAGTTTTGAGTTCTTGAGCATTAAAGAAATTATACTCTCCATGAGACATATGAATGAGTTGAAAGTATTATTTAAAGTTTCCTTTAGCCTATGGGTAATGAGAATAAGAGAAGATTACCGATTTCAAAGTTAAACTATGATGACTCATGAGATTTGTTTTACTTGCTCCATTCTACATAATTTATGAGCTTTACATTTTATACTTATTCGAGCCATGTGAGTCATTACTTATTGCATGCATAATTTGATTAAAAAGTATTGATGTTGTTTTATATAAATATATGCACCCCCACATACTCAGTACATTCCCAATTGTTGATCCACATATACGTCTATGTGCTACATTGTCTTATAATATAGGTTCTGGTGCTCAGTCCTAGCCTCGTCAGTGACTTTCGAGTATCTCTGTCTATATTCCTATAGTGGTGAGTCATCATGATTTGAGGACCTACCTTCAGACATTGCTGCATTTGAGAGACTATGTTTTTACTTTCAGTTCATTTAGAGTCAGTTGGGTATCTGTCCCAACGGCTTTCTAGTTCATGGATTAGTAATGGCTATGTCAGACTAGTTATCAGATTGTGATTGTATTGAGAATTCTAGTATTGTAGTCATTTGGATGGAGTATTTTCTCCGCATCTCCCTTTATATGATATGACTATGCTAGTGTTTGAATTATTTCATCTTGAATTAAGTGTTATTAGTAGAAACAGGCTCAAAGGGTTAGCTTGGGGCTACTTTTAGCCTTAAGCACCGTGTGAAGTCCCAGGAGGTGATTTCGGGTCATTACATTGTACCCCATGCATCTTTACAACCTCACGAAGATACACCCTCACATAATCCTCAATAAAAAAATTAGTCGTCACTGGAAAGAAGTGAGATGACTTTGTCATCATATCCACATGACCCAAACCGAATCAAATTGGTTTCGAGTCTGAGGAAGACTGGTAAGAAATCCATATTGATCACCTCCCATTTCTATTCCGGCAATTCAATCTCTTGATATAACCCTCCAGGCCTCATGTGCTCAAGTTTCACTTATTAACACACTAAACACTTGGACAAAAAATTATCCACATCCTTCTTCATACCATTCTACCAATATATCTCCTTGAGATCATGATATATTTCATCGAACAGGGATGAAAAACGTAGCGTGATTCATTCACCTTAGTCAATACCTTTTCTCCCAAACCATCAATGTCAGGAACACAGCCTCACTTGGTACCACAAGGTACCATCACCACGGATCTCAAATACCATGAACTTCTGTCCACCTACATAACCCTTGATTTTCATCAAGATAAGATCTAGCATTTGCTTCTCCATGATCTCTACACCTAAAGAGACGACAGAACTACTTCCAGTACCAACACACCATTATTCTCGGAGTTCAAAAGGCAAACTCCAAGATTAGCTAAGCGGTGAATATACTTCACCAACTCCTGCCTCTCTTTATCCAAATGAGCTAAACTCCCCATGGATAATTTGCTAAGAGCATCAACAAAAATATTAGCCTTACCTGGATGATAGTGAAGACTCATGTCATAGTCCTTGAAAAGCTCAAATCATCTTCTCTGCCTGAGATTAAGCTCCTTCTACGTAAACACATACTATAGACTCTTATGATTAGAAAAGATGTCCACATGCACTCCGTACAAATAGTGCCACCAGATTTTCAATGCAAATACCACAGCTAACAATTCCAGATCATGAGTTGAATAATTCCTCTCATTCACTTTCAACTGCCCAAAAGCATAGGCAATCACCTTACCATAATGCATCAAAACACAACCAAGTCCCACCCGAGATGCATCGTAGTAAACCACAAATCCCTGATTGCCTTCAGGCAAAGTCAAAGTTGGAGCCGAAGTTAGCTTATCCTTCAGCTTCTCAAAACTACCCTTACAAGCATCTGACCAAGAAAACTTTATCTTCTTCTGAGTCAACTTTGTCAATGGGGTAGCTATCATCGAGAAAACTTTTACAAACCTCCTATAATACCCAGCCAAACCCAAGAAGCTCCGAATGTCGGTTGGAGTCATGGGTCTAGGCCACTTCTTAACTACCGCCACCCTTTATGGATCCACCATGATCCTCTCATTAGAAATAATATGACCCAGAAAGGTAATAACGTTTAACCAGAACTCATATTTAGAGAATTTGGCATACAACTAGTGATCTTTAAAGGGTTGCAACACCATACAGAGGTGATTGGCATGATCCACCTCGCTCTTAGAATATACCAGGATGTCATCAATGATCACAACGACAAAAAGATCCAGAAACTGATGAAGTACCCTGTTCATCAAATCCATGAATGCCGCCGGCGCATTGGTCAAACCAAATGACATAACTAAGAACTCATAGTTCCTATACCGAGTATGGAAAGTTGTCTTAGGGATATCCACCTCTCTAATTTTAAGCTGATGATGCCCAAATCGAACATCTATCTTAGAAAAGAATTTGGCACCTTGCAGCTAATCAAACAAGTCATCTATCCTTGGAAGAGGATACTTGTTCTTAACCATCACCTTATTCAATTGGCGATAGGCAATACACATCCGAAAGCAACCATCCTTCTTACACTTGAATAACACTAGTGCACCCCACGGGGATACACTAGGATGGATAAAACCCTTATCTAAGAGATCCTTAAGTTGCTCCTTGAGTTCCCTCTACTCAACAGGAGCCATTCAATAAGGAGGAATAGATATTGGATAAGTGTCCAGAACCAACTCGATCCCAAACTCAATCTCCCTATATGGAGGAACACTAGGAAGATCATCTGGAAAGACCTTAGAAAAATCATTCACCATCATAACCAAATGCAAAGAAGGACCTTCTAAGTTAAAATCTCTAACCCAAACCAAATAATAGAGATAAACTTTAGAGATTAACCCCTGAGATCTAAGTTATGATATAAACTTCCCCATGGGAGCTTAGGAACCACCCTCCCATTCAACGGTTCACCAGGGAACTTAAAGATAACCCTATGGGTACGACAATCTAAGGACATATAGCACAAATATAACCAATCCATACACCGAATAATATCAAAATCCACCATATCTAATTCATACAAATCCACCAAAGTCTCCTTACTACCAATAGATACTACACACCGCCTATAGATTTTTTTTAGCAACCATAGAGTCACCTACTGGGGTAGAAACAAAAAAAAGATCTATAATAACCTTGGGATCAAAACCAAAATACACAACCACAAATGAGGTCAAATAAGAGAGAGTGGGCCCCAGATCAAGTAAGCAATAAACATCCCGAGAAAAGAGTTGTAACATACCAGTCATGAAATCAAGCGATGCCTCAGTCTCCTGTTAGGTTGTGAGTGCATATAACCAATTTCTACAAGCGCCAGTACCAGAATAAAAAACATATGTAAAAGCAGTACCCGTTTTTGCAACAGAAGATAAAAAGGCAACTGGAACCTTGCTCTCCCCTTGAGAACCCTTACCAACAAGACAATTTCTAAGCATATGGCATGGCTGACCACACTTAAAACACCTGTCCCTCCCCTAATCACAGAAGCCTCGATGTAACCAACCATAGAGCCTACAATGAGTACATGATGAGGCTGACTGAGCCTCACTATCCTGAGATTCGGCACCCTGTGTCCTGAAGTTTCCGCCACTCTGCCGACGCCTATCACCCAACTACTTCAGGTAAGGAGAAATAGCTATAGAAAAGGAACCAGAACTCCCCCACTTCTTCTTGGGACACTTACCACTATCCCAACCAGTTTACTGTTGACCACCACCTTGGTCAGAGAACTTGAACCTCTTACCCTGCCTTTCACCTATCTCAGCCTACTTCCTCTTTTCCTCCTCCACCTGTTGCATATGAACAACCAACCTAGAAATATCTATGCTTTTGATCAGCAATGCAATCTTGATTTTAAGGATCAAATCTCGAGATAGCCCTGAAGTGAATTTTCTCATCCTTTCCCTCATATCAGACACCAATTCCAGAGCATACCTAGACAACTGGTAGAATTTCAAATCATACTCCTTGACCGATATCTTCCCTTATTTCAAATTAACAAACTCCTCTGCTTTCTCTTTCCTTAACTCCTATGGAAAGAAGCAGCCTAGAAATACATTGGAGAAAGTCTCCCATAAGGATGATTTCTTAACATCATCCCTTGCCCTATCCCATTCCTCGTACCATTGGTACACCATATCTTTGAGTTTAAAAGCTGCAAACTCTACCCCTTCCACATTCGTGACATGCATAATCCTAAAAATATTTTCCATCTCATCCAGAAAATCCTGAGGATCCTCTTTTACCTTAAATCCAATAAAGGTTGGAGGACTTATCTTCATGAACTGGCCAACCCTTGTGTCCTTAGAAGATGCAATACCAAATGGATCACACTTAGCTTGAGAAGATACAAACTGAGCAATCATCTAAATCGACTAATGAAATTTAGAATTCATTATATTAGCCTGAGGATCCTGAGCACGACTAGAAAGAACTAGTGCAAGTCTAAAAATATTAGGGACTGGACCTCTAGAACGAGTATGGATCCCTGAGTAGATCATGTCTCATCAACTTCATCCCCAATTAGGATAGAAAAGTTTTCATAAAATTCAGATCATCAAGGCATGATCTAAAAATTGAACAAACAACATTATAGGAGATTCCAGGGCTCAAACCCCAAGCTTAAAAATAGAACACATAGAAGTAATAAATTTCCAAAACGCCTTGCAGCCTTTTCCTTATGAGTATCGCACGCTACACACCCTTAAAAGAGACTCTACTCAACACGTCTTTGTGAACTCTTAATTGACCATGAACATAAAGCTCTGATACCAACTTGACACAACCCAAACTAGGGCCTTATCGTAATTGGCATCCCAAGTCCAACTAGGACCGAAGACCACCCCCGTACCTAACCCACCCCCAAATATGCATACCCTGAGTTAGATGAATTTTAAATATATAACAAGATAACATTTATTACAATTTCAGACTCTTGGATAGGTCTATAGCCATGACCAACCAAAGCAAGTTAAACCATCCAATACCAACCAACAACCATGACCAAACCGATATAATAACAAAGTTTTTGTCCATAACATAACATAAAAGGATTAAACAAACATAAATTCAGTCAAACGATATCAGCCCCAATACCAATGCCAATACTAATGATGACACTAATATCAACACTATCTATTCCAACTTATAATTTTCCCATAAAGCCTCTAAACAAAAGAAAAACAATATCCGATTAGGACATGCCCCCAACCATAGCCAAAACCAATGTCTATGAAATAACCAGAGTATGTAAAGACATCCATGATATAAATTAGAGCCATCTAAAGTATAGAAACTCACCACTTCAATCTAATAGATGATCCCAAATTCAATCACTAAGTAGGAGGAGTAGAATGGCCAATTCCTACATCACGTGGGGATACAGCCGTGCAAATACAGGTTAGCGGGTGTAATGTTCTTCATTTTGATGGAACCTTTTGCATCTTGTTCTTGGGAAAATTGTATGTTTTCAAGAAACCAAGGTTGCATTTAATGCTGGATTTTAGTATTTCAGGGTAAGGAGCTAGCTGAAGGAGAAGACTAAAAAAAGTAGCATAAAAACAACACTGACGATTAAAATGGTGGACCACCAGTCTTGCGATGGATCACCAGCTTAACCGTCTGGCCTAAACAGGATCCAGGATTTTGGAAGACCCAGTGACAGTGAAAATAGTTGACTACCAGTCTTGTGAAGGATCACCATCTTAACCGCCAGGCCCAAACATAATCCAAAATTTTTAAAGACCTAGTGATGGTCAAAATGGTGGACCACCAGTCTTCCGATGGACCACCAAGATAAACGTCAGTGGTAAACAGAACCTAGAATCCTAAAACACTCAGCAATGACCCATTTGATGGACCACCAGTCATGCGACGGACCACCAGTTTAACTGTTAGTGCTAAACAAAACTTGACATTTAGGGATCATCATCGACGACACATATGGTGGACCTTCATCATTCCGATGGACCACCACTTTGGCCATCGATTTGGACATGATTTTTCTGAATTTGAATTTTAAATCCTTTTTACCTGGGAAAATATAAAATAGCCAGTTTTAGGTTTGATTAGGGATCTTTTTGACCTTTTTTGGAGAATTCCCATACTTGAAACATATTGAACATAGTTTTTTTTCTTAGAATCATTCTAGAATTGTGGATCTAAATTCCATTATCATTTTCTCTATTGAAGATTGGAGATCAATAGTTGTGACTTTTATAAGTAAATTCTAAATTAATTTATGAATAACACAATGATTTCTTCTCTTTCTGTGATAGAGATGTGTGGCTAAGTTCCCATAACTAGGGTTATGGGAACCTTGATGCGAATAGATTATTGGGGGTTGTAAATCTAGGAGATTCCCATGATTAATTGAAATTGCATAAACCCTTCTTCACTGTAATGACTTTTCTTGGTTGCAAACTTGAAAAGTGAGACCAAGAACATCACTTGCTCGAATAGAAAAGTGTTTTTTGGGAAAAGAAAGGGTTTACATAAATCTAAAGGATTTAACCTTTGGATAGAGGGTAGATGCCTTAACCAGATTAACCCATATGAGAATATAGTTGAATAAATAATATGTTCCTTAAGTTTGAAAGAATTAAGGGATAAACTACTTATTTAGGTTGAGAAACTAATGGGTAAACCATAGAATTCAATTACTCTTGCAATTAGAATTGTTCATTGAGAATTCAAAATAGTTCATAACCTTAGCTGCTTAAGCATCTTGGTAACCATAACTCTAGTTTGACTACTCTTACTGAATTACTATTTCAAATATAATCTAAAATTGGATTACTTTCCGCGATAAGCATTTGAATACAATTAATAAATCAAAAACCCACTTTATTCTGGAACCTTTGATCAATAGTCTAATAACAACCAACATACTTAGTGAACACAGTATTCTATGTGGGATTTGACACCCAACCTAGTTGGGTTCTATATTTGACAGCGACCACTTATACCTTCTAATGAGAGTTTTAATTTGAGTGTATCAAATTTTGGCGCCGTTGCCGGGGAATACGGTTGTCAAATTAACTTTGTGTTTGTTAATTGACCTTTGGTCAAGTTTCCTAAATTTTACTTTTGTTTATTGTTTTTGTTCTATGCAGGGTAGTTATTGTGTATACCAAGTACATAAAGATCGGGTGCACCATTATTACTAATACCTTCAGAACCACAGTTAATTGGCAGAATGGCAGACCCCCAAGATGCTGAAAGACTAGCCGCTCTTGCTAGAGCTCAACTTAATTAGCAGAATGATGTCCAACATGCGCGTCATCCTAATACTAATGATGATGATTTGGGGGATGATGATTTTTTAGAACCTGTTAACCCAAGGCGTGTAGAGAATGTGGCTACACCAGTGAATCATAATATAAATAGGAATCATCCCTTTAGGGCGTGGCAGGATTGAGAATTGGTACAGTTTGATCTGAACGATGACAAAGATGGAATTGATGGAGCAGGTGCAACTGGAGCTATCATTCCCCCACCTCTAGCACCTGGAGCTAAATTCAATATTACCAGTATGAAGATTCAACTCTTTTATCTTAAGGGGTTGTTCGGTGGTCTTCTCGGAGATGATCCAAACATGCACTTAGTTAACGTTGTCACCATTTCCAAGTCTTTTGATAAACCAAAAGTGGGTCAGAATGCTATCTTCCAGCATTTTTTTCCGTTGTCTCTATTTAGAGAGACGACACTGTAGCTCAATGGGCTGAGTCCCGACCCTATCACCAACTGGAGATAGTTGAAAGAGGATTTCCTAGAAAAGTTCTTCCCACCTTCTAGGAGAGTACAGTTTAGGGATGAAATCAATAACTTCCGATAGCTTCCCACTGAAGCTATTCATGATACCTGAGAGAGGTTTAAAATGAATCTGATATAATGCCCGAACTATAACATGAAAAATATTCATTTGATGGAGACTCTTTATCGGGCTTTGAACTCTATTACAAAGCCAGTCATGGATAATGCCGCAGGAGGGTCGTTTGTTGACCTTACTTTCCCAGAGGCTTTGGAGATTCTTGATCAAATGACAAAACAAAGTAGAGCTTGGCATACCAGGGATTATGTGGTAGAAATCCCTACTATGTCTGGTAGTATGATTGTAGAGCAATGTAATAAAGAAGAAAAATATGACCAAGACATGGCACACTTAAAGACACAGATTGATTTTCTGACTAAGCATCTATTTCTTGGAAAAATGGAGAAGGTGAAAGATGTTGCATCCCAGGGAAAAGCTGACTCTAATTCAGAAGAAGAGGTGAACTATCTAAATAATTAGAGGGGTTTTGAGGAAATAGCCAAGGAAATCAAGGCTGAAACTATTACGACAAGGCTGGCTACAAGGATAGAGATCAAGGTAACTAGAAGATCAAGAATGATAGGAGTGGACTATATGTACCTCCTAGAAGCAGAGATAATGCTGTAACTAGCTCAGGCAAGATGTCCATGAAGGACATGATAGAGAAATTATTAAAAGGAGTTGAGACTACAACCTCTGGGGTGACTACTATGAAGAGTGATTTGTCTTCCATGAGTCAGTTGGTAAACTTATACTCTACTTCTATCAAATAGTTAGAGAAGAAAATGATCCAACTCTCAGTAGCATTGAATCAGAAGAAGAGCAAAACTTTACTAAGTGATACAATTCAAAACCCTTGAAATAATGGCTCTTGCATGGCAATAACCAAATGGAGTGGTAAGGTATTACCAGACCCTTCTGTGGGCAAAGCTATTATTAAAGAAGTGATAAAAAAAGATGTCAATCTTGAAGAAAGTAATCCTGTGGAGTTTGAGAAACAAGATGACATTTATGTTCCTTCTAATCATCAGCAGGTTGATGGATTGGAAAAAGGGAAAGACAAGGAAAAAAAAGCAGTAGTGACTTCTCTACCAAAATCATCGCCTCCTTTTCCTCATATATTGAAGAAGAAGGCCGATGATACAAAGTTTGGAAAATTTATGGCCATGGTTAAGCAGTTGACGATCAATTTGCCATTGGTGGAGCATTGGAACAAATTTTTGGGTATGCAAAGTTCATGAAAGACCTTGTCATGAAGAAGTGGATGGTTAGCTATGAGCCGGTGGACAATATCCATCATTATGGTGCTATCTCTAAAAGGTCTTTGGTGCAGAATAAGGCAGACCTGGAAGCATTTACTATCCCATACACTATTGGGTCTATTGATTTTGCAAAAGCTCTATGTGATTTGGGAGCAAGTATAAACTTGATGTCGCTTGCTGTGTATAAGAAATTGGGTTTAGGGGATCCTACTCCCACAAACATAAGGCTAGTTATGGATGACAGGTCTGTGAAGCGAGCCGTGAGGATTTTATATGACATATTAGTAAAGGTGGCTAGTTTTATATTTTTGGCTAATTTTGTCATTCTCAATTGCAAGGTGGATTTTGAGATTCCCATAATCTTGGGTCGACCTTTCCTTGCAACCAAGTGTGTACATATAGATTAAAGGGCAAACGAGCTTCTATTCAGGCTGAATGATGAGGTAGTTCAATTCTATTTATGCCAGTCCATGAAACAACATAAATATGCAAATGTATTCTCTATTGTAGATGTCTATTATGAGGAAGAGCAGGAAATGCCTAAAGAAAAAAAATTATTGTGGAGACATTAGCTGCTGTATTGATGAATTTTGATCATGACAGTATAGAAGATTATAAGAAAACTGAGTGTGCCTTAACCGGCATGGGGTCTTATTCATATGCACCCAAGAAGTTGGATTTGGATTTGAAAAATCATCTAAATCCACCTTTTAAACCTTCTATAGAAGAGCCACCTACCTTGGAGCTGAAAGAGTTTTCCGGCCATTTGAGGTATGTATTCCTAGGCAGTGGGAATACACTACCTATTATTATTGCGGCTGATCCGGGTGAGCAACAAGTGGAATTCCTCACCTCTGTTCTTAAGAGATATAAGAGGGATATTGGTTGGACGATTGCAGATATCATCAGCATCCCTCCTGGTGTATACACATATAAGATTCAGCTAGAGGAGGATTGTGTTTCGACTATTGAGCACCAACATCGTTTAAACCCACCTATTCAAGAGGTGGTGAAGAAAGGAATCATTAAGTATCTAGATGCAGGGGTGGTATACCCTATTTCAAATAGTAGGCGGGTGAGTCCCATTTAGTGCATGCCCAAGAAAGAGGGCATGAAAATTATGGCTAATGAGAAGAATGAGTTGATCCCACTCAAGCCTGTTACTAGATGGAGGGTGTGTATCGATTACAGAAAACTCAACTCGTGGACACTGAAGAACCACTTCCCAATGCCTTTCATGGATCAAATGCTTGATCGGCTAGCGGGAAGGGGTTGGTACTATTTCTTAGACAGGTACTGTAGTTACAACCATATTTCTATTGCTCCTGAAGATTAGGAAAAGGCGACATTCATGTTCCCATATGGTATGTTTTATTTTAAGAGGATGCCTTTCGATTTGTGTAATGCACCCGCCACTTTTCAGCGGTGCATGATGTCGATATTTTATGATATCGTTGAAGACACCTTGGAGGTATTCTTGGATGACTTCTCAGTGGTCGGTGATTTTTTTGAGCTCTGCTTGTTGAATGTTAGTCAGGCGTTGCAGCGGTGTAAAGAGTTCAACCTTGACCTTAACTGGGAAAAATGCCACTTCATAGTGAAGGAGGGTATTATTCTTGGTCACAAAATTTTTTCTTAAGGCATTGAGGTAGATAAGGCAAAGGTTGAAGTGATTGAGAAATTACCTCCTCCTATCACAGTCAAAGGGGTACGTAGCTTTCTCGGTCATACGGGGTTCTACTGCAGTTTCATAAAGGACTTCTAAAGATTGCAAACCCACTTTGCAAACTTCTAAATAAGGAGGCTAAGTTAACTTTTGATGATAATTGCAGTAAGGCTTTTGAATGCCTTAAGTTGAAACTAGTGGAGGCTTCAATTATTGTTGCTCCTAATTTGACGAAGCCGTTTGAGATTAAGTGTGATGCTAGTGGAGTGGCACTTGGAGCTGTTCTTGGCCAAAAGAAAAAAAATGTTCCATCCGATATATTATGCAAGGAAGGCTCTAAATGGGGCTCAAAAGAATTATTCTGTGACTGAACAGGAACTTTTTGCAGTGGTGTATACTTTTGAGAAGTTCTAGGAATATATGTTAGGTACCAAGGTAGTGGTGCACACAGACCACTCTGCCTTAAGGTACTTAATGGCAAAGAAGGATGCTAAGCCAAGGCTGATCCGGTGGGTATTGCTTCTTCAGGAATTTGACTTCGAAGTCAAGGATTGAAAGAGATGTGAGAATCAGGTAGCAGATCACCTATCTAGACTCGAAGGTGAGTAGGCAGTCAAGGACGAGCTAGAGATTGATGATTCCTTTCTGGATGAGAAAATACTGGCCACGGTGCTTGAAAAAGTACCTTGGTATGCTGACTTTGCAAATTATGTGGTAAGTGAATTAATGTCGGAGAATCTTTCCTTTTATCAAAGGAAAAAGTTTCTCCATGATGTGACACATTATTTCTGGGATGAGCCGTATCTGTTTCAGTGGTATGCAGATGTCATTATTAGACGGTGCATCCTAGAAGTAGATATGTTGAGTTTACTGGAAACAAGTCATGCTTCCTCAGTTGGAGGTCACCACGCAGGTGATCGGACTACAAGAAAAGTGCTTCAAATCGGCTACTATTGGTACTCCTTAGTCAAAGATGCCTATGAGTTCATGAAGAGATGTGACCAATATCAAAGGCAAGGGTCTATCTCAAAGAACCATGAGATGCCAATGTCTAAAATACTAGAGGTAGAATTATTTGATATTTGGGGTATTGACTTCATAGGCTCATTTGGGATGAAGTACATATTAGTTACCGTTGACTACATGTCAAAATGGGTCGAGGCAGTGACTCTGGCGGATAATGAAGGAAAATGGGTTGTTGCATTCTTAAAGAGAAATATCTTCTTGCACTTTGGGGTACCACGTACCATCATAAATAATGGAGGATAACACTTTTACAACAAGATGTTCAGAGCCGCCTTGGCAAAATATGGAGTTAAGCAGCATAAGGTGGCTACCCCATACCACCCATAGACCAGTGGGCAGGTGGACATCTCTAATTGAGAAATCAAGGCTATCCTTGCCAAGACTGTGAATGCTAGTAGGAAAGATTGGTCTAGGAAGTTGGATGATGCCTTATGGGCATATCGAACAGATTTCAAGACCCCTATTGACATGTCACCATACCAATTGGTTTATGGCAAGGCGTGTCATTTGCCGATTAAGCTGGAACATAAAGCGTTGTGGGCACTAAAGTAGCTTAATCTGAACTGGAGTGAGGCAGTTGATATGAGACTAGGGTAGCTAAATGAAATGGATGAGTTCCATCTCGGAGCTTATGAAAGAGCTGATCTATACAAGGAAAGAATGAAGAAGTACCATGACCGCAAAATTAAAAAGCAGGATTTTCAGAAAGGTGAATTGGTGTTCCTCTTCAACTCCAGACTCAAGCTTTTTCCAGGTAAGCTCAAATACAAATGGTCTGGCCCATTTAAAGTTAACCAAGTCTACTCATCTGGGGTAGTGAAACTTGAAAATAACGACGAAAGTGTCTTTATTGTTAATGGAAAGTGGGTGAAATAGTGTATTGGTCCCATGGACTCGATAAAGAGTATTGATGCCATCTATCTTGATGAATTCTGAGTAATCAAGATAACTGAGTCATACCGCGATGATAAATCAGGCGCTAGTGGGAGGCAACCCACAGTGTGTTGTTGTATAGCATTAGTTTAATTTATTTTGATGTTTTAGTGCATTTTTTTATGTGTTTATGAAGTGTGAAGGACTGAAAAAGAAGCAAAAAAAGGAGTAATACAGTTGGAAAAAGGGTTGACGGCCAAATTGGTGGACCGCCAAGTACCTGACAGACCACCATTTGCTTCGTCAACCAGATGCGGAAAATCTGAGGCACTAGAACAAAATTGATGGAGCAATTGGTGGACTTTCAATGCTTTGGTGGACTATCACACTGACCGTTACAATGAAACAGAGTTGCTCAGGTTCTGGTAAGATGCGATGGCCAAACTGGTGGACTCGCAGATCCGACTGACCGTCGATTTAGTCGTCGCTGTAACCCTAGTATTAGGCCTGGTCGGGTTAAATTTCATACCTATTTAAATGACCCATACTTGACACAAAGAATTTTAAAGAGATAAAATACGGCGGTTATAGATGTTGTAACTTTTTCAAATTCTTTAACTGACTAACAACCTTTGGATTCAAAGTATCCAAAGGCATTTACCCCCTCTAGGAATCTCTATCTCCCTTATTCTTCCCTATTTAAGAAAACCTACTCTTTTTTTCACTTCATCACAAACAATCTTGAAAGAAACCACTACAGTGTTAAGTTAATTTTGTTTTCTTAAGTTGCAAACAAGTAGAGAGAAGTTACTGTAGAACCAAGGTATGATCATAACCCTTTTTCTTCTATCTTTGAATTGCAAAAACATGAAGTAAATGAGTGGTTCATTGATATAATTTCATCTTGTTTTCTTCTTTTATTTTGAATTTCTTTGAGTTCAGAACTTTAATAGACACTGTTTGGGTGAATTCTGAGTAACCCATATGTTTAAAAGTGGGAAACTTTGTGCATAAATATGAAATTGGTGTCAATTTTTGCTAAAGATCGATATTGTACACTTAGTGTACGACAAAACTCTGAAATAAAAACTTAATCTGGAGAAGGGGTTGTGACGGCCAACTTGGTGGTCCACTATTTGTGTGACGAACAACCATATAGACCGTCGCAAGGAACCCAGAAATGGTACCCACGGGATAAAATACGATGGAACACTTGGTGAACCACCAGTAACCTAGCAGACCACTAGTGTAACCGTTATAAGGCTCTAAAAAATTAGGTTTTCTGGATAAGACCTGACAACCCAGCTGGTGGACCACCAGTTACCTGACTGACCACCAGTATGGCCGTTAAGTCAAAGTTTTCATTGTTTAGACAGATTTTGTGTTGTAAACTAATTCCTTACTTCTTTTTCAGGTATTATAGAACACAAACTTCCACTAACTAGAGGAGGTAGATTTCAAAGGGGTAGAGGCAAACCTGCACCCACTTACAACACTAGGTAATGAGAAAAGGAAAATCATACACTCTCCCAGTTTGAAGAGAAGAGTGACAGTAGCACCAGTAGTATCATCTCGAGCCCAGACCAGATGGGGGTTGCTAAACCTCAATCCGAGCCTGATGAGGTTGAAACTGAGGCTACTAACGTGGGTGCGATAACTGAAGTAACTAATGTGGACACTAAACCTGAGGATGCCAAAATTATCAAGAGTAAGGATTCTTCAGTTTTGGAGGCAATTAGATGGAAGCTAGAGAGAGCAAGAATAAAATTGTATGATGGATTGGCACCCAAAAGAAGAGGGATCAAAAGTTCATTTGCTAAGGAACATCAAATAGTGACAACGAAGTTACACAAATATCCTGAATTGGAGCGTCGTTTCAACAAGTATTCACTAGCATGAATGAGCAGGCCACATGGATCGTATCAATTAAATTAGGTAAGGGAATTCTTTGCTAATTATCTTGTATTAGCATAGAAGGAATTTCTAAAGGGGTCGTCAATTGTAGACTTTCCGAATAGAGAATCAGTACCGGTCCGAGGAGTCAACATCAATATTTCAGCTCGAACAACCAATAGGATGTTGTTTGGTCCAGAGTACGAAGCTCCACCTTCTATGCCTGATCTTGAGTATAGGTTAAGATCTGCATCTACTCAGAGGCCTTGAGTGGCTACTTTATTGACTGATGATGGTAACCCCTCTTGGGTGACCAATCCACGTGAGCGCATTGGAAAATCTTCTATTAGCTTCAAGGATAAGTTCTGGTGGGCTGTTGTTCATTTTAAGGATGATGCTAACAAAAGGTGACACAAATTTGGATAAACACAAAGATGTATTGGTGGCCAGTTTGATTTCAGGGCTGCAGATTGATTCCATCCAGATTATTGCCGATGAGATGTTCGTAAGGGCACATAAAATGACCAGTGCATTACCATTTCCATGCTTAATTACAGAGTTATGAAAGCAGGCAGGTGTGCCTCTAATTCGTAGAGTTGACAATATAGTCCAGGCTACACAAATACAGGACATTGAGAATTCAAAAGATGACTTAAAGTTTGAGATATGTGTCACTAAGCCTCCAGCTTACCACACTAAATTTGAACCAACTCTCGATGCTCCTGAAATTCCTACAGGTATGCCGTTGCACATCACTACCTATATGCCACCCGAGTATATGCTACCAAGTACATCTGCAGAGTTGGGTTCTCCACCATCAATGGGTGGAGCAGACATTGCCGAATACAGGTTAACGCAGGAAAATTTTGCCAAATCAGTGAAGCTACAAAAGAGGTTTCATAAACAGTTAGATAAATGGGCATCAGAATTCAAGACTTTTGTTGATGGAATTATAGTTGAGGCAATCCATCCATTCTAAACTATTTAGACTAGGATGGACAGCATGGAACACCGCATGAACAAAAGGCTAGATGTACTATCCCTCCCTGATCTTGCCAAGATCATGGCTGAATTTGAGAAGGCGAAGGCTGATATAGCAGAGTTAAAGAAAAGGTAGCCACAACAGACTATTTTTGACCCAGCCTTAGTGATAAGTGATGATGATGAAGGTATTATGGGCCTAATGGGAAGGCCAATGAAAGAAAAAAGAAAGCAACACATGGATGAGCGAGCTACAAGGAAAACTGAGAGGAGAAGAAAAAGAGAAGCAATGATACTGGAGCAACAAGAAAAGTATGATATGAGGAGATCTCAAAAGAAATTAAGGAAATATAAAGAGAAGAGAAAAAAGAAAGAAGAAGACGAAGAAGTAGGAGTTTCTACTAGTGCAGCCCCAACAAGAGGGCAAAGTTCAAACCCAGTCCTGGACACGATACCTTCGATTCCATAGGGTGAGATTTTGAGTACCCCTACCACCATTGGGGTCAACATTGCCGCAAGTGAGGACACTGGTTCCTCACCACACTTTATAGATGCCTTAGATGAATATGAGGTAATACAAGTATACCCACTCCTTTGTACTTTAATTTGATGCTTTGAGGACAATGCATATATTTTTCTGTGGGGGTGGTGTACTTGTACCATGGGGGGTTGTGTTGCTGATATTCTTTTCATCCCATGTGCTATCTAGGAGAATCGGCATGTGTAGGATTATGTTAAGTTCACATTTTTCTTTTCTAGGATTAACTTTAGTCTTGCATTTTTCTTTTTCTTAAGTCTTGTTATGTTGTTAATGTTGGTCAATGAAATAAAAGTGCCGTTTGTGTTAGCAACTTGTTGTGAATATGGATGATGAATGATGTTGGCATCAAGCTATGACTGTTTACTTTTGTCTCCTAGGATATGTGATCAACTGTTAGTGAATCTGTAGCTGGCATTAACTTATAAATAGACATGATATGTGATGCAAATCTTAAGAATAGTAGAATGAGTTTAACTCAACTTAGTTTCCTCTGTGTGTGCGAGTATTTATATTAGTTCTTACATAGTGTAGTACCTAGAACCTGCCTGGTTCAATTGATGTTGTTTTATAGTTGATGAAATAAGAAATGATGGCATAGCACCTTGTACTTTTAATCTACTTAGCCAAAGTAATAAACCCTACCAAAAAGAATTTTCCATTTTCGAACCCTTCTTTGAGCCTTTGTTAATTTTTGTTCATCACCAAGCATTCTAGTTAACTCTCTTTAAGTTTTTAACACCTAGATCTGGTCTTGGACCAATAGTGGGAAATATGAACCTACACTTAGGCAAAACACCTATGTTGAGGGTTGCTATTGTAGGGTTGTTAGCTGTCTAATGAAAAGTTGGTCTGGAATTTGAATTAGAGAATTTGGCCCTGGTTTATTCAAGACAGTGTTCACCTTGACTTATTGCATCAACCTAAGTTGAGGGTGGCTGATGCTTGTGTATATATACAATTATTTTTTTATTATGGTGAAGCATGAATGAATGAGAAAAGGGTAAGTGAGCTAGAAAAGCAATGGCCTTGGTAGGAAACATTTGAAGGAAAAAAGAGTTAAAGCCTAGTGTTTAGTCACTTTTTCCCAAATTCCTTCCTAACCTAGCCAGATACCTCATTACAAGCCTAGAAAAGACCTTCTTGATCTTTGAAATTAGCTAAACGGGGGCACTAGATGATAAAGGCAATCTTATAACTATGAGGGCAACCTGAGTTACACCTAATTTGGTTGATCTCTATAGATTCTTGTATCTATGTTTGTGTAGATGAACTGAATTTGAAACAATGTCGGTTATGGACTCTGAAATGTTAAACCATATGATTTGGATGACAAGTGAATGGTTGTGTAAAAACTGGTTCAGTAGCAAATGCCTATCATTGTATTGTTCATATTTGCAACTTGGTGCTGAGTTACTTGAGGACAAACAATTATCTTAAGTTGAGGGTGTTGATGTTTCGGCTTTAGACGGAATATTTTGCATCTTTTTCTTGGGAAAATTGTATGTTTTCAAGCAACCAAGGTTGAATTTAAAGATGAATTTTAGTGTTTCAGGGTAAGGAGCTAGATGAAGGAGAAGACTCAGAAAAGTAGCAGAAAAACACCACTGACGGTCAAAATGGTGGACCACCAGTCTTGCAATGGACCACCAGATTAACCATCAGGCCCAAACAGGATCCAGGATTTTAGAAGACCCAGTGATGGTCAAATTGGTGGACCACCAGTCTTGCGACGGACCACCATCTTAATCGTCAGGCCTAAACAGAATCTAGGATTTTAGAAGACCTAGTGACGGTCAAAATGGTGGACCACCAGTCTTTCGATGGACCACTAGTATAACCGTCAGTGGTAAATAGAACCTGGCATCCTAAAACACTCAGTGATGGCCTATTTGGTGGACTACTAGTCGTGTGATGGACCACCAGTTTAACCGTCAGTGTTAAACAAAACTTGACATTTTGGGATCATCATCGACGGCTTATATGGTGGACCATCAGCATTCCGACGGACCACCACTTTGGTCGTCAATTTGGATGCGATTTTTTTGAATTCAAATTTTAAATCCTTTTTACCTGGGAACATATAAAATACCTAATTTTAGATTTTATTAGAGATCTTTTTGACCTTTTTTGGAGAGTTCCAATACTTGAAACATATTGTGCATAGTTTTTTTTTCTGAGATTCATTCTAGAATTGTGGATCTAGATTCTATTATCATTTTCTCTATTAAATATTGAAGATCAATAATTGTGACTTTTGTAAGTAAATTCTGAATTAATTTATGAATAACACAATGATTTCTTCTCTTTCTGTGATGGAGATGTGTGTCTAAGTTCTCATAACTAGGGTTATGGGATCCTTAATACGAATAGCTGATTGGGGGTTGTGAATCTAGGAGATTCCCATGATTAATTGAAATTGCATAAAACCTTCTTCACTATAATGACTTTTCTTGGTTGCAAACTTGAAAAGTGAGCCCAAGAACATCACTTGTTTGAATAGAAAAGTGTTTGTTGAAAAAAAAGGGTTTACATAAATCTAAAGGCTTTAACCTTTGGATAGAGGGTAGATGCCTTAATCTGATCAACCCATGTGAAAATATAGTTTAATAAATAATATGTTCCTTAACTCTGAAAGAATTAAGGGATAAATTACTCATTTAGGTTGAGAAACTAATGGGTAAACCATAGAATTCAATTACTCTTGCAATTAGAATTGTTCATTGGGAATTCAAAATAGTTCACAGCCTTAGATGCTTAAGCATCTTGGTAACCATAACTCTAGTTTGACTACTCTTACTAAATTACTCTTTGTAATAGAATCTACAGTTGGATTACTTTCTGTGACAAGAATATGAATACAATTGATAAATCAAAACCCCACTTTATTCTAGAACCTTTGATCAACAGTCTAATAGCAACCACAATACTTAGTGAACACAGTATTCCTTGTGGGATTCGACACCCAACCTAGTTGGTTTCTATATTTGACAGTGACTGCTTACACTTTTTAACGAGAGTTGTAATTTGGGCATATCAAATTTTGGTGCCGTTATCGGGGAATATGGTTGTTAATTAAGTTTGTGTTTGTTAATTGACCTTTGGTCAAGTTTCCTAAATTTTACTTTTGTTTGTTGTTTTTCTTTTGGGTAGTTATTGTGTATACCAAGTACATGGATATTGGGTGCACCGTTATTACCAATACATCCAAAATCGTAGTTAATTGGAAGAATGGCAGACCCCCAAGATGCTGAAAGACTAGCCGCTCTTGCTAGAGCTCAACTTAATCAGTAGAATGACGGCCAACGGGCGTGTCATCCTAATCCTGATGATGATGATTTGGGGGATGCTGATTTGTTAGATCCTATTAACCCAAGGCGTGCAGAGAATGTGGCTACACCAGTGAATCATAATGTAAACAGGAATCGTCCCTTTAGGTAGAGGTAGGATCGAGAACTGGTACAATTTGATCTGAACAATGACGAAGATGGAAATGGATGGAGAAGGTCCAACTGGAGCTATCATTCCTCTACCTCTAGAACTTGGAGCTAAATTCAATATTACCAGTACAATGATTAAACTCCTTCATCTTAAGGGGTTGTTCGGTGGTCTTCCCAGAGATGATCCAAAAATGTACTTGGTTAAATTTGTCACCATTTGCAAGATTTTAACCATTCCAAACCATTTAGGGTTCCATTTTCAAGTTAAACCAAGTAATTGAGAACTCTTTTTGGCATATTTAGTGGATTTGTTGGTCTACTAACCCTATATACAGTCCACATAAGCTGTAAAGTCAAAAAAATCAAGAGCTTCAAGAACTCCATCATTAACTAACATTTTTATTCTTTCAACAGAGATATGTATCAATTTCTTACGCCAAAGTCTTCATGAGTTCTCATTGATAATATATCGCTTAGTGCCAATTTCCTTATCATTCAGAGTTATGACATTACATTCAGCCATGGGGGATAGCTCAACTTTAAAAATCTTTTCATTTAATCTCCAAAATAATAACTTTATTGTCTTTCAAAAGTTTCATTGTAATGAAAATTGAAATCATAACCAACTATTGATAGTCTAAAAATAGAAATTAAATTCTCACCATATGACAGAATATAAAAAGCGTTTTCTAAATCTGATGGAAAACCATCTTTTAAATGAGCCTATAAGTGTCACGGATCAATTTCTCAGATCAGGATTATACCTAATAAACCCCTAGAAGGTAGGACAACCCATATCTAAAAATTTATAGTAATAGACTACCAAGATAAATGAACAAAGATAGCAAAACAAATATAAATAAAAGAATAATACATATAAGACAGTATCAAAACCTAGTGGAATCAAGACAGGAGCTTTTAATACAATAAGAACACAAAATAAAGTACTAACTGAATATATAAGTACAATCCATCTTTGAATAAAACATAGATATTAGTCTAGTCCATAAGAGGGAGAATAGTAATACACCAGATTCCAGGAGATCACTCTAAATCTCTGATCCATAGCTGTTTTGCATGATGCATACAATAACGGAGAGAATCCATACTACGATCTACAGGTTGTAAAAGTGTAGTATAAGTACCAAACACATGATACTTAGTAGGAAACTATCGATTTAGCACCAAATATAATACAATATAGATAATATGCAAGTAGAAATGTAAACTACAGTCAAATATCCAGGAAGTTATTATAATAAAACTTGGGAGGTAATAAGGGGGAACCATCCTATTCTATCCATACTTAGGTACTAAAGAACTATACTATATATCACATATCAATATACTAATAAAGGGTGGAATAAAGATATGTAGTAGTAACAAGGATAAGGAATGAATATACAACTTGAATAAATTAAGAAGAGCAGGATATATGGTAGTAATATAGCTAAATGCACATATGTACATACATATACAAGATTAACTCAATGGTACAACCTAAGGTAGTCATACTAACATAGTAAGGCCTCCTAATCATAGTAGGAACTAGTGTTAACATAATTAGGGTCCCTTAATCCAAATTTCTAAACATGAGACAATTATCTAATTAAAATAACCGAAAGAGAACATAATTAGAATTATATCTCGAGTTTTCGTACCAGTCCATAATCAACCTACCATGAACTAACTATAATAAAAAATATACAGTGTCCAACTAGTTGAACAAACAATACTTACGCCAGGCCCCATAACCTGGAAGGCTCAAACACAACAAACAATACTCATAACCTATATCTATGAAGCCCCACATAAGAATGATAGATATAATAAGTAAAAAACATAATGGTGATAGGAAATACACATGCATGAAACACTGCAAGTGAATTCATTATACTATAACTTAACCAAGTTCCATATAGTAACCCAGTGTCTACACCTTCTCCAGCTTGACGACCTACAAAGGTATATCTCTTCTACGACACAATGGCTCACGAATAAAGAGTTCCCTCGAGGTTTTGAGAGTACCGATATACACTAACATAATATTAATCAAGGATTTTTAATTATCATCATTAATCTACTCTATCCAGTACCAGAGTAGTGTACATATAATAAATGTACAGACTCGATGTAATGACCCTTCAGGTTATTTTTTATATTTCTGCTTATTTTTTCCATTTGGACTTTTTCGTAGCTTCCCCAAGTCATTTATGACTTGATGGAGCTGACAGTTCAGTTTCAAACAATTTGTTTATTTCTAAGAGATAATTTCCATTTAGAAATCTTCCTTGGTTCCAAATGGCCACCGAGTGAAAACTTCAGCAAAAAATCTTTGATGGAAATTCTGACTATGCTAGCAGCTTTAGAATATTGATTTTAGTCTAGGTAGACCTTTGGTTTGGGTCCCAATGCACCCAAGCTTATTTTGACCTATTGGTCAAAAAGTTGGAAAATTAGAAATATGGGTGTGGGACCCATATTTGATCAAAACAACCTCAGATGGAAAATTTAACTTTTCCACCGTATCTAATACATAGAATTTAGTAGGATTACATAGTTCATTTGCGTAAATTGGATTTTGAATAAATTTTGAGGACTTAGCAAAAACATGGAAAATTTCCAAGTTTAAGTTGATATCTAATAACACTAAACGTACATGTCAATTTGAGTGCAAGGCGGTCGTTGTCAATATAATTACCCAACAAGAGTCGGGGTCGAATACACGAGGAAGAATGAGAATGGCAATTGACTAGGTTTAAAATGAAAGTTACTTGCTATGTTCAAACCTATGATACAGGATGGTTTGGGGGTTTTCAATCTTATCGAGTGTGAAAGAAATTCTTGGGCTTTTAAGGGGCTAATTTAAAGCTAAAATCAATTAGAGGGTAATCTATTAGGAATGGATCTTGGGGTTATGCTTTCCTAGGGGCAAGTTATGCATGGATTCATGAAAATTCAGTGCGAATTTCAATTGTTGATGATATGGTAGGCTATGTTGAAAGTCCTAAAGGGTAGTTTTAAGAAAAACCTCAAAGATATCACTCATTGATTCTTTTGAGTACCTAATGAGTGTGTCAATTAGAGTCACCCAATACCTCAATTGGGTATCCGTATTTCTAGGATTATACCCATGGTATAGTCAACCTCATAATAACCTTAATGTCTAAGATAGTGAAAATTAGTAAACTATGCCCATAATTGTCTACTATTGCCTTGGTTCCAACATCCCCCGTTCAAGGATGATATGGGTTTCAAAAGTTCACCTAAACCCCTCTTTCAAGGATGGTTTAATCTTCCAAGAGTTTGGGATTTTCACCCATTAAACCCATTTGGGTATTTGGGGCTTTCATCCATAAACTACAACTAATCAACTGAAGCAATAATAGATTCCATCATCAACAAACTAGAATCTACATAAATACATCACAACCCACATGCAATTGCACCCTATTCTAGCATAATCTCAAGAGGTAGATCTAACACATCATAAGGATAATGAAATCAAACATACAAACATGTCTATCAAAGTTATGCATAATAAAAATAAAGAGAGGACAAACCAAACTTTAGATTCAAATGAGTCATCAATAGGAAAATCTAAATCTACACTTTGGAGTTCCTTTAGTAACTTCTCGCCTCAAATTAGTACAAATTTAAGCTCCAAGCTCCAAGAAATTACAAAAACCCGAAACTAAGGATGGGATATAGGGTTGTAGAATAATGGATTCATTAGGGTTTAAGTATTCTTTTTGTTGGGAAAGTTTGGGACAACTTCATGTATTTATGGTTTTGCCCTTCCGTAGAAATCCCTCTAGGTTGCGATCGCGCTAGCTTAACCGCAACCGCGGCTCCACGATCACTTCCTTCATCACGTGATCGCCACCTTATGAGTTTTTTGACTTAACGTGATTGTAGTGTGCACTCTGCCGTCATGGTACCTGAGGCCCAGTCTGCATATGTTTTCCAGCTTCTGCACTTCTCTTCCCGCTTTGATCCTTTTTTCAGCTAATTTTGCCTCTTTTCATCTTAGCTTCTTTGCACCTGCAAAACATGGGAATTAGTGTAATTAATAGAAAACTTGTCCCATTTAGACATTCAAATCATAGCAGTGTGCATAAATGTTGAGTGCAAATGAGTGGTAAGTTCACCACTCATCAACACCTCCAACTTAAGGCTTTGCTTGTCCTCAAGCAACACCACCATTTACCATGATACAATGCACTTTTATTCGAAAATTTGATGACCTAAATGATCATAATGACTTCAACTTGATTACTACCACAAATATCTCTTCAAGCATGGAAAAGACTATTTTCACGACACCCCTCATCATAACTCGTAATTTTCAAGGATGGACAAGACTTCAAAGAGAAATCATGCAATAATCACTGATATTCAAGAAATGGCTCCTCTTTGACCTCAACTAAATTATACTCATTTTTGCCTCAATTTTTAGGAGATGAAAAAATCACCCACCTTAACTTGCTTACATGTCTCGTCACAAGAAAGTAAATTCCACACACTGAGCTAGCACATATGAAACAAGGAATTTATGTGCAAAAAATCTCTTCCTCACAAAGGAAATCTCTATGAAACAACTGTCATACCATAGGCTTGCCCCTATTTTCAATCACCACTACATTGAAAGTAAATGGTCGGAGTTCTCAAAGGACTTCCTAAGCTTAAAATATAGATTCAGGCTAGGGTAGGATATCAGTTGGAGAAACATGGCAACTCACTTCCTTGAACATCTACATCACACTATTTAATCCTATTTTTTGACTATGGGCCATTCCTCATTGTTTTCTCTCTTTTCATATGCCTATAATTTTGCTTCCTTTGTTCACTCATTTTCTCCTATTTCTTTTACTTTCAATTTTCATGCAATTCTCTTCTTTGTTAAACCATTTTTTTCTTTTTATTTTGTTTCAATGTTAAGGCACAATAGGCATTTCATCTAAAACTGCGTGGTCCCAAACTTACTTCCGTAAATATTTACCACCCCCAACTTAGGATTTTATCCTCAACCTTTATTTTTAAGTTCAAGGAGGGAATGATTCAAAAGAGGGATAAAAGACTGGCTCAGGGTTTGAAATAAGTTTGCCAAAGAGAGGTGCAAAGGCTCGGAGTTGGTGACTAGGGATTATATTCATACACGGGTAGGATTTTTAGGATAGAATGGGTTTCCAATGCCAAAAGATAGCCTAAGATCATTTCTCCAACCAAATACTATTGACATTAGCTTTGAAAGACTAACAAGGCAAGTCTAGATAACACAAGTATACAAGAGATGCATTCGAATAGGTCACCACTCAAGGCATGTAAAACTTGCCATGGGAGCTCAAATGTTCCTCCCGCTAGAGACCAAATTGGAGTATCTATCATTTTTTACAAATAAAAATTTTATGGAGTCACAAAAAGAGAAGAAGTTTTGTTACAAAGTTGCTCACGTCCATGCCCTTTATTTTTGAAAAATTATGGATGGATTGGGCTATTTATTTTAAATTAGCACCACACACAATTCTCTAAATATGGCAACCACCGAAGACTTAGTCTCTCATTTTGACTTCCTATGGGCAAACCAACCATATGGCTACTCAAACTTTGCCCATGGTATGAGTGCAATCCCAAGTACACAATACCACAGGTACTTAGACTTCTTTTGCATCTATAACCTTGATGGTATGGGTACTTAACCTTCCCCTGCATCTATGGAAAAAAACTCAATCATGATGAGTTTCCCTTAAGAATTTCATCGCTCAATCTATCATAGGGAAAGGTTCGCCCAACATCATTATTAAAAGAACTAGACAACTATAAACAAAAATAATCAATTCATAAAATTTTCATGCTTTGAGTGAACTAAGTTCGTGTATTGAAAACCGAATACACATAAGAGTAGGGGCACACCCCCCAATAGTAAGACTTATAGTGACCTCACTACACAACACAAAAGCATAAGAAGGGTTAATGGGATCCTTGAAACCGCAGTGATAACCAAGGTGCAAGATGGAGAGACTGTTGCAGTCGCAACATATATGTCACTATCGCAGTATCGCGATCGCGATCCTTAAGCCACGATCGCGGTACTTAAGGAGGTTTGCTCCCCTATTTCTCCCTACTTTGTACAGGGCTACCATACTTCTCAAACTTGGTTTTTCCCTTATTGTTGTCTTCCAATCCTATCCAAAAAACCTATAAGACATCTAAATTATGTGAATTATTCAAAAAACATATTAATAAAAATATAAAAATGATGGGTTGCCTTCCATTAAGAACCTTATTTTTCATCGCGGCACGACGCCTTTTATAATCCTCATTTGTGACTCCACTTAGAGAATTTAAACCTTTTCCCTAACTTTTGATCATTCCATCTTTGAGGATCTTTGGCCAAAAGTAAGGGCATGAAGATGTATGTTCTATCACGCCACTTTGAAGACTTAAACCTTTTACTCAATTTGACATCGAATTTTTGGTTTGGATCCTTGGGTAAAGGTGAACACATCAATTGGCCACTCATTGAACATTTGAAGTTTTGTTCTTTGGATTTTGATGAATGGGGTTCCAATTGCTCTTTTGGAATGTCAAATTCTAAAATATAGAAATCGAACTCTGTCTCCCCACAATACATCATTTGTCTAGGTGGATGAATTCTCATCACCTCCTCTAGGCATAATATTGAAAAATGGGTTGAATGAGGTCCAACCCTTAATTTCATAATTTTCTCCTACATAGCACCTTCACCCCAAAATAAACTAGAGTCATCATAAGAGATGTCCTTTGATTCATCTTTTGACACTCGTGCCATTACATTTATTTTGGCATCTTTGTCATCATTAGATTTGGTTGTTTAGGAAGTTGAGGGTTCTTTGTTGATTTCCTAAACAACCAAATCAAGTTATAGGTTGTTTAGAAAAGAAATCAAGATATCATTGAGGATGTTGTGTTGTTTTGAGCTCTAAATTATTGTGTTTAATGTTATAGGATGATTTGTAAATGGATTATGATGTTATATGAAGTATACAAGCTTTAAATCAAGTGGAAACAACTTAAAAGGGCTCGGAAATGACCACGGAAGCACAAGATGCAAGTGGACACCAATTTCCACCCCTAAAATGTTTTTAGCGTATGTGGAGTTTGTATTTGTCAAATTGGCACGTTCTGCATTCCATTGGATTCATAAGGGGCCCAAATTGGTTAAACACCCCATCGTGGAGCCTTCCTAATTAGTAATTGTCCCAAAATAGTGTCTCAACGCAATTGCACTGCTTAGCGCCAATGACCAAAATTGGGAGTTAAGTGCCCCAGTTATGCCTAGGATGCTATTTGACACTATGGTGTGACGTTACAATGATCAAAATTGGGAGAAAAGTTCCGAACTAAAGGAAAACGACATGGAAACCTAACCCATGTGGGGTTATGACTTATATACTATAAATATAACATCTTAAAATACGTTTTGGGACATCTTTGAACCCCTAGATCACTTGGAACAACATTGGAGGCTACCAAAACTTCTATTTAGTTTTTTATTTATTTAATTTATCTTTCTTTTATGGTTTTAATCATTTATACAATTAATTGGATGTTGATTATGGCTATTAGTGGCTAAAAAAAACTCCCTTTCCGGGGTTGAAGCTAAGAACATGATTATTATTGCTATGGATTAAGTTTGTTTTCTTTGCTTATCAATATTTGTTGTTTGTTTATTCTCTTTTTAACAATTTTAAGAATTTGCGGCCCTTAGAATACATCTATTGTCAACCTTGTGAGCTCGGAAGAGGGAATAGGGCGATAGAACATAAGAATAAGCATTGTATGGTTTTTGATTCTTTATAAAATAAGAAACTTGAATTAGTATCTAGGACAGGGATGTACTTAGATACCTTACTTGATTCATATGTAGGATGATATTTTTTGAGAACTTAAGTGAATTATTACATCCCTGCTCAACGATGTAGGTGTAAGGTTCAACTTAGGTAATAGATTAGAGGTTGGGAAACCATAATCGCACAATTTACCCTATGAATCAACAACCAAGATAAGCAAGTTAATGAATGAACTCCAATAGCATAATATGATTGTTTAGAGTGCTTAAACCTTGGGTTTTCTCCTATCGATTGTTACTGGATCTTTACTTTACGCATTATTTAATTTACTTGCAATATACAAGCTCAATTCTCTATTTTGGTTACTCTCGCATCAAGTGAACCTAAGATATGAACTAAAATCAAATTGTTGAAAAATCTTGTCTCTGTGGGATCGATAACTCAGTTTTCGTGAAGGACAATATATTAATTGGTAGACCACATACACTTGTGTGTGTACTTGGGTGCTGTTATCTCCCCTGTTGTAGTTACCCGTTCCAACATAGTTTGAAGAATAGCTTCAAAGCTTTTAGATCCAGTATGTTACTCTTCCTTCTTCTCATCATAAAACCTATCGAACTCATAAGAAAAACTAGCATTTGGGTTAGCTTTGCAAAGGGAGGGGGTATTTAAATGATCACTCAAATGTTCTAATTCATCCTCTATTGATTTCGCCTATTCCAATATACGTCGAAGCATTGCTTCAACAATAATATTTTTTGTGCTTCGTTATTCCCTTGCTTTCTTATAAGACCTATCAAAATCATGAGAAGAACTAGAAACCTAGTTACTATAATGGGGGAAGGGGGAATTTGTACAATCTCTCACATGTCCATTTCGACCACCACATAGAGAACAAACATACTCCTTATAAGATCGAGATGCAACACACATCTCTCTCCGAGGAGGATATCTATATTTTTGCCAAAAGTGGGGTCCACCATAATATGGATATGGATTATCAAGATATGCTTTCCAGCCACCAAACCCACATTCATTCGTTGATTCTATAGTAAGAAATGAACAAAAATAAAGAAAATCAACCTAACACAAGAAACAAAGAAAATCACAAAAAAATATTTACATGTTTGAATTAAAATAAGTATGCTAAAATTTCAAACTAACTCAATACGCCAAAATATTCCCTGGCAACGGTAACTTACACGTCAATTTGAGTGCAAGAAGGTCGTTGTCAAGATAATTACCCAATAGGAGTCGGGGTCGAATAAACGAGGAACAATGTGAGTGGCGATTGATTAGGTTCGAAATGAAAGTTACTTGCTATGTTCAAACCTATGGTACAAGATAGTTTGGGGATTTTCAATCTTATCAAGTGTGAAAGAAATTCTTGGGATTCTAAGGGACTAATTTAAGGCTAAAATCAATTAGAGGTTAATCAATTAGGAATGGATTTTGGGGTTATGCTTTCCTAGGGGAAAATTATGAATGGATTGATGAAGATTCAGTGCGAATTTCAATTGTTGATGATGTGGTAGGTTATGTTGAAAGTCCTTGAGGGTAGTTTTTAAAAAAACTTCAAAGATATCTCACATTGACTCTTTTGAGTACCTAACGAGTGTGTCAATTAAATCCACCCAATACCTCAATTGGGTATCTCTATTTCTAGGTTGATACCCATGGTATAGTCAACCTCATAATCACCCTTATGTCTAAGATAGTGAAAATTAGAACATTATGCCCATAATTTTTTATTATTGCCTTGGTTCCCACATCCCTTTTCAAGGATGATATGGGTTCAAAAAGTACACCCAAACCCCTCTTTTTAGGATGGTTCGAGCTTTCAAGAGTTTGGGATTTTCACCTATCAAACCCATTTGGATATCTGGGTCTTTCATCCAAAAATCCCAACTAGTAAACCCAAGAAATAGTAGAAACCATCATCAACAAACTAGAATCTACAAAAATACATCACAACCCACATGTAATTGCACCCCTTTATAGCACAATCCTAAGAGGTAGATCTAGCACATCATAAGGATAATGAAATCGAACATACCAAGATATCTATCAAAGTTATGCTTAAGAAAAATAATAAGAGGAAAAACTAAACTTTAGATTCAAATGAATCTTCAACAAACAAAGCTAAATCTACACTTCAGAGTTCCTTTAATCACTTCTTGCCTCAAATTAGTACAAATTTAAGCTCCAAGCTCCAAGAAATTACAAAACCCTAAACTAAGGATATGAGGTAGGGTTGTAGAGTGATGGATTTATTATGGTTTGAGTCTTCTTTTTGATGGGCAAGTTTGGGACAACTTCATGTATTTATGATTTTGCCCTTATCTAAAATCCCGCTAGGCCGTGATCGCACCAGCTTAACCGCGATTGTGGCTCCGCGATCTCTGCCTTTATCACATGATCTATACCTTCTGACTTTCTTGATGTCCCGCGATCATAGTGGCCACTCCGCAGTCGCGGTACCTGAGGCCCAGTCTACACAGGTTTTCCAGGTTTTGCACTTCTCTTCCTGCGTTGAACTTTTTTCAGCTTATTTTCCCTTTTTTATGTTGGCATATTTGTACCTGCAAAACATTGGAATTAGTGCAATTAATAGAAAAGTTGTATAATTTAGACATTCGAATAATAGCAGTGTACATGAATGTTGAGTGCAAATGAGTGGTAAGTTCACCACTCTTCAACACCCCTAACTTAAGATTTTGTTTGTTCTCAAGCTACACTACCATTTACCATGAGACAATGAACTTTTTTCCCAAATTAGATGACCTAAATGATAATGATGACTTCAACTTGATTACTACCATAAATAGCTCTTCAAACATGGGCAAGACTATTTTCACGACACCCCTCATTATAACTCATAATTTTTAAGAATGCACAAGACTTCAAAGAGAATTAATCCAACAATCACTAATACTCAAGAAATGACTCCTCTTTGACCTCAACTACATTATACTCTTTTTTTCCTTATTTTTTAGGAGATGACAAAATCACCCACCTCAACTTTGTTACATGCCTCCCCATAAGAAAGAAAATTCCACACACCGAGCTACCACATATTCAACAAGGAACTTAAGTTCAAAGAATCTCTCCCTTACAAAGGAAATCTCTATGGAACAAGTGTCATACCATAGGCTTGTCCTTATTTTCAATTGCCACTACATAGAAAGTAAATGGTCGGAGATCTCAAAGAACTTCCTAAGCTTGCAATGTAGGTTCGGGATAGGGGAGGATATCACTTGGAACAACATGGCTACTCCCTTCCTTGAACACCTATATCATACTATTTAATACTCCTTTTTGACTATGGGCTACTCCTCGGTGTTTTCTCTCTTTTTATATGCCTACATTTTTTCTTCCTTTGGTCACTCAATTTCTTATATTTCTTTTACTTGTAATTTTCATGAAATTCAATCCTTTGTTAAACTTTTTCTTTTTGTTTTCATTTTCTTTCAATGGTAAGGCACAATAGGTATTTCACTTACAACTTCGTGGCCCCAAACTTAATTTTGTCAATCTTTACCATCCCCAACTTATGATTTTAGCCTCAAGCTTTATTTTTAAGTTCAAGGAGGGCATAGTTCAAAAGAGGGATAAAAGAATGGTTCACGGTTTGTAATTAGAATTCCAAATAAAGTTACAAAGGCTCAAAGTGGGTGACTAGGGATTATATACATGTACGGGTAGGCTATTTAGTCTAGAATGGGTTTCCAAATCCAAAAGATGGCCTAAGATCATTTCTCCAAACAAATACAATCGACATTAGCTTTGAAAGACTAACGGGGAAAGTTCTAGATAACACAAGTATACAAGAGATGCATTTGAATAGGTCACCACTCATGGAGTGTAAAATTTTCCAAGGGAGTTCAAATGTCCCTCCCGATAGAGACAAAATTGGAGTATCTATCATTTTTTTACAAATCAAAAGGTTATGGAGTCACAAAATGAGAAAAAGCTTTGTTACGAAGTTACTCACGTCCATGCCCTTGATTTTTGAAAAATTATGGACGAAGGGGCTATTTATTTTACATTAGCACCGCACACAATTTGCTAAATATGGCAATAACCGAAGCCTTGGTCTAACATTTTGACTTCCTATGGGCAAACCAACCATATGGCTACTCATACTTCACCCATGGTATGAGTGAAATCCCAAAGCCACAATGTCACAGGTACTCAGACTTCCCTTACATTTATAACCTTGATATTATGGGTACTCAAACTTTCCTTGCATTTGTGGCTCAAGACTCAATCACGATGAGTTTACCTTACAAATATTGTCACTCAATCTATCATAGGGAAAGGCTCACCCAACATCATTATTAAAAACCTAGACAACTACAAACGAAAACAATCAATTCACACAATTTTCATGCTTTGAGTGAACTAAGTTCGAGTATTAAAAACCAATGAATATACATAAGGGTAGGGCCACACCCCCAATAGTATGACTTATAATGGCCTTACTACACAACATAAAAGCATAAGAAGGGTTAAAGGGCTCCCTGAAACCGCACTGATAACCAAGGTGCAGGCTGGAGAGACTGTCGCGATCGCAACATATATGTCGTGATCTCATATCATGATTGCAATCCTCAGGATGTGATCACAGTACCTGAGGCGCTTTGCTTCCCTATTTTTTCCTATTTTCTACAGGGTTGGCACACTTCTCAAACATAGTTTTCCCCTTATTTTTGGATTCTAATTCTATCCAAAGCACCTATAAAACATCAAAATTATGTGAATTATTCCAAAAATATATAAAAAAAATATAAAAATGATAGGTTGACTTCTATCAAGCGCCTTATTTATCATCGTGGCACGACGTCTTTTATAATCCTCATTTATGCCTCCAGTTATAGGAATTGAACATTATTCCCTACTTTTGTTATTCTATCTTTGAGGCTCTTTGGGCAAAATTAGGGGCAAGACGTTGCATGTTCTATCACGCCACTTTGAAGACTTGAACCTTTAACTCAATTTGGCATCGAACTTTTGATTTGGCTCCATAGGTAAAGGTGAACATATCAATAGGCCAATCATTGTACATCAAAAGTTTTGTTCTTTGGCCTTTGATGAATGGGGTTCAAATTGCTCTTTTAGAATGTCAAATTACAAAATATAGGAATCGGACTCCATCTTCCCATAATCCTCCATTCGTCTTGGTGGATGGATTCTCATTACATCCTCTAGGCATAATGCTGAAAAATGGGTTGAATGCGGTCCAACCCTTAATTTCAGAATTTCCTCCTCCATATCACCTTCACCTAGAAAAGAACTAGAGTCATTATAAGAGATGTTCTTTGATTTTTTGTTTGACTCTCGTACCATTTCCTTTATTTTGTCATCTTCATCATCATTTGATTTGGTTGGTTGGGAAGTCAAGGGTTCATTGTTGAAAAGATCATCATCATAGCTTGGTTTCTTTTATTAATTAACCTCATCTTGGAAAGTGGGCAGGGCAATGATATTTTCAAGATTTGTTTCCTTTCCCATTTCCTTTACCTTTACAATCTCCCTTTCAAATGCCTTATTGGATTGATGTATGTCTTCCATGTTCTCCCCTGTTGTAGTTACCCAATCCAAGATAGTTTGAAGCATAGCTTCAAATCTATTAGACACGTTATGTTTCTCTTCTTTTTTCTCATCATAAAATCTATCAAAATCATAAGAAGAAATAGAATTTGGGTTAGTATCGCGAGGGTAGGGGCATTTGAATAATCACTCCAATGTTCTAACACATTCTCTGTTGATTTTTCCTGTTCCAATATATGTTAAAGCATTGCTTCAACATCAATATTTTTTGTGCCTCATTCTTCCCTTTCATTCTCATAAGACATCAAAATCATGAGAAGAACTAGCAACTGAGTTAGTATAATAGGGGAGGGGGCATTTGTACACTTGCTCCTATGTCCAATTTGACCACCACATAGAGAACAAATATACTCCTTATAAGATCGAGATGGTTCAGACATCTCTCTTAGAGGATAATATCTACATTCTTTCCAAAAGTTGAGTCCACCATAATATGGACATGGATTATCAAGGTATGCTTTCCAACCACCAAACCCACATCCATTCCTTGAGGCCATAGCAAGAAATGAACAAAAATAAAGAAATTTTTCCTAACAAAAGAAACAAAGAATATCACAAACAAATATTTACAAGTTTGAATTAAAGCAAGTGAGCTAAAGTTTAAACCTAGCTCAATAAGCCAAAATTGTTCCCCGACAACAACGCCATTTTTGATAACGACCAACTTACATATAAATTTGAGTGCAAGCCGGTGGTTGTTAATATAATTATCCAACAAGAGTTGGGGTAGAATCAACGAGGAACAATGTGAGTGGCGATTGAGTAGGTGCAAAATAAAAGTTACTTGTTATGTTCAAACCTATGGTACAAGATAGTTTGGGATTTTTCAATCTTATCGAGTGTGAAAGAAATTCTTGGGCTTCTAAGGGACAAATTTAAGGCTAAAATCAATTATAGGGTAATCAATTCGGAATGGATCTTGGGGTTATGCTTTCCTAGGGCAAGTTATGCATGGATTCGTGTAGATTCAGTGCAAATTTCAATTGTTGATGATGTGGTAGGTTATGTTGAAAGTCCTTGAGGATAGTTTTTCAACAAAACCTTAAAGATATCACTCATTGACTCTTTTGAGTACCTAACGAGTGTGTCAATTAAAGCTACCCAATACCACATTGGGTATCCCTATTTCTAGGATGATACCCATGGTATAGTCAATCTCATAATCACCCTTATGTCTAAGATAGTGAAAATAGCAAACTATGCCCATAATTGTCTACTATTGCCTTGGTTCCCACATCCCTCTTTAAAAGATGATATAGGTCCCAAAAGTTCAACCAAACCCCTCTTTTAAAGATGGTTTAAGCTTTCAAGATTTTGGGTTTTCACCCATCAAACCCATTTGGCTATTTGGGTCTTTCATCTAAAAATCCCAACTAGTCAACCCAAGAAATAGTAGAACCTATCATCAACAAACTAAAATATACACAAATACATCACAACCCACATGCAACTACACCCTATTCTAGCATAATCCAAAGAGGTAGATCTAGCACATCTTAAGGATAATGAAATCGAACATACCAAGATGTCTATTAAATTTGTTCATAAGAAAAATAAGAGAGGACAAAACACACTTTAGATTAAAATGAATCTTTAATAGAAAAAGCTAAATCTACACTTTGAACTTCCTCTAATCACTTCTTGCCTTAAATTAGTAAGAATTTAAGAACCAAGCTCCAAGAGATTAAAAAACCCTAAACTAAAAATGTGAGGTAGGGTTGTAGAATGATAGATTTATTAGGGTTTGAGTCTTTTTTTGTTGGGCAAGTTTGGGACAACTTCTGTATTTATGGTTTTGCTCTTGTGCTGAAATTACACTAGGCCGCGATCTCACTAGCTTAACTGCGGTCGGGTCATAATTGTGGTGGCCACTTTGCGGTCATGATACCTGAGGCCCAATCTGCACAAGTTTTCCAGCTTTTACTCTTCTTTTCACGCTTTGATCTTTTTCAGCTTATTTTGCCTTTTTTTATCACCGCATCTTTGTACCTGCAAAACATGGGAATTGGTGCAATTAATAGGAAAGTTGTCTAATCTAGACATTCATATCATAGCGGTGTGCATGAATGTTGTGTGAAAATGAGTGGTAAGTTCAACACTCATCAACACCCCAAACTTGAGGCTTTGCTTGTCCTCAAGTAACACTACCTTTTACCATGAGACAATACATCTTTTAGCCCAAATTAGATGACCCAAATGATCATGATGACTTCAACTTGATTACTACCACAAATAGATCTTCAAGCATAGGCAAGACTATTTTCACGGCACCCCTTATCATAACTCGTAATTTTCAAGGATGCATAATACTTCAAAGAGAAATCATAAAACAATCTCTAATACTCAAGAAATGTCTCCTCTTTAACATCAACTACATTATACTCCTTTTTGCCTTATTTTTTGGGAGATGACAAAATCATCCACCTCAACTTTCTTACATACCTCCTCAAAAGAAATAAAATTCCACACACCATGCTTCTACATATGGAACAAGGAATTTAATTGCAAAAAATCTCTCCCTCCAAAAGGAAATCTCTATGCAGCAAGTGTCATACCATAGGCTTGCCCCTATTTTCAATCGCCAATACATAGAAAGTAAATGGTCAGAGATCTCAAAGGACTTTATAAGCTTGCAACATAGGTTTGGGATAGGGTAGGATATCAGTTGGAATAACATGGCTACTCCTTTCCTTTAACATCTACATCACACTATTTAATCCTCTTTTTTGACTATGGGCCACTCCTCATTGTTTTTTCTCTTTTTATATGCCTACATCATTGCTTCCATTGTTCACTCATTTTCTTCTATTTCTTTTACTTGCAATTTTCATGAAATTCTCTCCTTTGTTTAACCTTTTTTTCTTTTCATTTTATTTCATTGTTAAGGCACAATAGGTACTTCACTTACAACTTCGTGGCCCCAAACTTACTTTCGTCAATCTTTACCACCCTCAACTTAGGCTTTTAGCCTTAAGTTTCATTTTTAAAATCAAAGAGGACATGGTCCAAAAGTGGGATAAAAGAATGGTTCACAATTTGTACTGAGTTAGCCAATGAAAGGTCCAAAGGCTCGAAGTGGGTGACTAGGGATTATATTCATGTACGGGTAGGATTTTTACGCTATAATGAGTTTCCAATGATTAAAGATTGCCTAATATCATTTCTCCAACAAAATATAATTGCTATTAGCTATGAAAGACTAACGAGTCAAGTTCTAGATAACACAAGTATACAAGAGATGCATTCGAATAGCTCACCAATCATAGCATGAAAATTTTTCCAAGGGACCTCAAATGTCCCTCCCACTAGAGACAAAATTAGAGTATCTATCATTTTTTTACAAGTCAAAAATTTATGGAGTCACAAAAAAGAAGAAGTTTTGTTACAAATTGCTCCGTCCATGCCCTTGATTTTTGAAAACTTATGGACGGAGGGGGATATTTATTTTACATTAGCACCACACATAATTTGCTAAATATGGAAATAACCGAAGCCTTGGTCTTACATTTTGACTTTATATGGGCAAACCAACCATATGGCTACTCAGACTTCTCCCATGATATGAGTGCAATCCCAAATCCACAATGCCATAGGTAGTCAGACTTCCCTTACATCTATAACCTTGATGCTATAGGTACTCGGCCTTCCGCTGCATCTGTAGCTCAAAACTCAATCACGATGATTTTCCCTTAAGAATGTCATCGCTCAATCTCTCATAGGGAAAGGTTCGCCCAACATCATTATTAAAAGAGCTAGACAACTACAAACAAAAACAATCAATTCACAAAATTTACATGCTTTGAGAGAGCTAAGTTCGAGTATTGCAAACTAATGAATACACACAAGGGTAGGTCCACACCCCCAACAGTAAGACTTGTAGTGACTTCACTACATAATACAAAAGCATAAGAAGGGTTAAAGGGCTCCCTGAAACCGCAGTGATAACCAAGGTGCATGATGGAGAGACTATTGAAGTTGCAACATATATGTCGCGATCTCAGTATCGCAATCGCGATCCTTAGTCCACGATATCGGTACTTGAGGCACTTTGCTCCCCTGTTTTTCCCTGCTTTCTACAGGACACACTTCTCAAACGTTGTTTTTCCCTTGTTGTTGGCTTCCAATACTACCAAAGAACCTACCAGACATCAAAATTATGTGAATTATTCCAAAAACATATAAATAAAAATATGAAAATAATAGTTTGCCTCCGATCAAGCTCCTTATTTATCATTGTAGCACGACGTTTTTTATAATTCTCACTTGCGCCTCCACTTATAGAATTTAAACTTTTTTCCTAACTTTTGATCATTCCATCTTCGAGGATCTTTGTGCAAAAGTAGTGGCATGATGATGCGTGTTCTGTCACGCCACTTTGAAGACTTAAACCTTTTACCCAATTTGACATCGAAATTTTAGTTTGGATCCTTGGGTAAAGGTTAACACATCAATAGGTCACTCATTGTACATCGGAAGTTCTATTCTTTGGCCTTTGATGAGTAGGGTTCTAATTGCTCTATTGGAATTTAAAATTCCAAAATATAGGAGTCGAAATCCGTCTCCCCACAATCCATCTTTCGTCTAGGTGGATGAATTCTCATCATATCCTCTAGGAATAATGTTAAAAAATGAGTTGAATGAGGTCTAACCCTTAATTTTAGAATTTCCTCCTCTGTAGCACCTTCAACTAAAAATGAACTAGAGTCATCATAAGAGATGTTCTTTGATTCTTATTTTTACTCTAGTAACATTTCCTTTTTATTTGGTTGGTTGGGAAGTAGAGGGTTCTTTGTTGGCAAGCTCTTCATCATATCTTGGTTTCTTTTCTTGATTAACCTCGTCTTGGGAAGTGGGTAGGGCAATGGCATTTGGAAGATTTGTTTACTTTCCCATTCCATTTAGCTTGACAATCTCCATTCCAAATGCCTCATTGGATAGATGTATTTCTTGCATGTTCTCCCCTGTTGAATTAAAACAAGTAAGATAAAATTTCAAACTAACTCAATATGCCAAATTATTCCCCGGCAATGGTGCCATTTTTATAATACTCAACTTACACGTCAATTTGAGTGAAAGACGGTTGTTGTTAATATAATTACCCAATAAGAGTCAGGGTCGAATCCACAAGGAACAATGTGAGTAGAGATTGAGTAGGTTTGAAATGAAAGTTACTTGTCATGTTCAATCCTATGGTATAAGATAGTTTAGGGGTTTTCAATCTTATTGAGTGTGAAAGCAATTCTTGGGCTTCTAAGGGACTAATTTAAGGCTAAAATCAATTAGAGGGTAAGAAACTGAGAATGGGTCTTAGGGTTATGGTTTCCTAGGGGAAAGTTATGCATGGATTTATGAAGATTCGGTGCAAATTTCAATTGTTGATGATGTGGTAGGGTAGGTTGAAAGTCCTTGAGGTTATTTTTTCAACAAAACCTCAAAGATATCACTCATTAACTCTTTCAAGTACCTAACAAGTGTGTTAATTAAAGCGACCCAATACCTCAATTGGGTATCCCTATTTCTAGGATGATACCCATGGTATAGTTAATCTCATAATCATACCTTATGTCTAAGATAGTGAAAATTAGCAAACTATACCCATAATTGTCTACTATTGCCTTGGTTCCACATCCCTATTTCAAGTATGATATGGGTTCCAAAAGTTCACCCAAACCCCTCTTTTTAGGATGGTTCGAGCTTTCAAGAGTTTGGGATTTTCACCTATCAAACCCATTTGGATATCTGGGTCTTTCATCCAAAAATCCCAACTAGTCAACCCAATAAATAGTAGAACCCATCATCAACAAACTAGAATCTACACAAATACATCATAACCCATATGTAATTGCACCCTATTCTAGCATAATCCCAAGAGGTTGATCTATCACATATTAAGGATAATGAAATCGAACATACCAAGATGTCTATCAAAGTTATTCATAATAAAAATAAAGAGAGCACAAACCACACTTTAGATTCAAATTAATCTTTAATAGACAAAGCTAAATCTATACTTTGGAGTTCCTCAAATCACCTCTTGCCTCAAATTAGAACAAATTTAAGCTCCAAGCTTCAAGAAATTACAAAAACCCAAAACTAAGGATGAGAGGTAGGGTTGTAGAATAATGGATTCATTAGGTTTTGATTCTTTTTTTTTTGGGAAAGTTTGGGACAACTTCATGTATTTATGATTTTGCCCTTAGGATGAAATCCTACTAGTTCGCTATCGCACTAACTTAACCACGACCACAGCTCCACGATCGTACCCTTCATCACGCATCACTACCTTCTAACTTTATTGACTTACCATGATCGTGGTGGCCACTCCACAATCGTGATACCTTAGGCCTAGTCTGCACAGGTTTTCCAGCTTCTGCACTTCTATTCCTGCTTTGATCATTTTTAGCTCATTTTGCCTCTTTAAGTCTCAGCATCTTTGTACCTACAAATCATGGGAATTAGTGCAATTAATAGCAAAGTTGTCTTATTTAGTCATTCAAATCATAGCGGTCTGCATGAATGTTGAGTGAAAATGAGTAGTAAGTTCACCACTCGTCAATATCTGGTGCCAAAGAGGATACTGCGATTGCACCAAGAGGTATTGTGATTGAAATACCTACTCGTGTAGACTGTGAGCTATTGCAACCCTATGGTGTTTAATAGAAACACGTGGATACCTGATGGGGTTATAAAAGAACCCCTTAGGCCACATTTTATCTTATTTCCACTTACTCTTGAAAGACAAGAACCCTAAAAGGGTTATACATCTTTAATTCAAGTCTTTTGGGTGACTTGGGAGCTTGATTAACATATATTTTCATGAATATATTTGTACTTAAAGTAAGATTTCATCCCTTTCTTGGTGAAATTCTTAGTTCTTTCCCTAAAAGCCCAATTAGCTTGAGGGCTTGATTTTATCCCCAAATTAGCTCGGTTTTCACCTATTTCTTGACGGTTATGATTTCTTGATCATGTATGACCATTGGGTTGAGCTTGGAAATGTGATTTTCGTAAGTGGGACTCCCTTGGGATTTTTAGCGTCATTTTTAAACTCAAAGCACAATGGTGCAATATCGATATCGTTATTTTCATATTGATGAATAGATAATGATTTTGATAGTGTGATGGTATTTTTGGGATTATGAAGTAAAAATGAGCATTTGGTGAACGATTTGGGGATTTTTAATTCATCTTTGAGGTAGGCTTTTGTCTACTCTTCTTCATAAGATGATGCGTGTTATATATTGAGTTTGAATATGAATATTAAGTTTGATTATAGGTAGAATGACTTAGTACTAAATATTAATGTTTGGGGTTTAAATAATGGTTTTGACTCATAGTTTAAATGTTTCTTGCCCTTTTTGAATTCTATTGCCTTCTTCCTAGTTTGAACTAATTGTGGAATGGATATGATATAATGCTAGGTTTGGGATGTGGTTTTAGAATTGGAAGTATAGTTGGTATATTTAACCTTATTTGGGCTATTGTTGTGATCTTGAAATCGTAAGTTAGGTGGAGTTGACTTAAATGCCCATGTCTCTAGATGAATTTCCTATCTTAGGATTGGTTATGACTTACTTGACATCAAGAATTTGAACAAGATATCTTAGCCTAGTTTGGGGTATAAAATGCCTAAATATTAACATTGAGGATTAGACGTGGGTTCTTTCGGCCCACCTTAGGCCAAGACTTATGTTATCCCACTTGGACTTATTGGCGGATGTTATGCATAGTTGAGACTAGTAAGACATTAGTATAAAGTTACTTTACAACTTGGTGAGTCATGATGTATATTCCCCGAATAATGTTTAGTGGATTTTGTCCATGATATTAGTCCTTTAGAGATGTTATTTCCTCGTAGAAGTGATGTTGGGCCTTTAGAGATGTTATTTCCTCATAGAAGTGGTGTTGGTCCTTTAGAGACTTATTTTCTCTTAGATATGATATTGGATCTATCGAGATGATATTCCTCTAAGAAGTGATATTGGGCCTATAGAGATGATATTCCTCTTAGAAGTGATATTGGGTCTATAGAGATGATATTTTCCTTACAGATGTGATATTTGGCATATAGAGATGATATCTCCTCATAGTTATGATATACATAGAGATAATTATTGATATGGGTTTCACATATGTATGTGGGTCGAAGACAGTGATTATGATATTTTAATTATTCCGGACACATTATTGGGCCCAAGGACGTGTTATGTTATGAATTTACTCTCCGAGAAAGTGTTTATCATTGTAAAGGATGTGATTGTATTTTATTGATATATTAATTCTTATATTCCATTGTATGAATACTTGTGATTATATGCATAGATTAAGTATATTCATGATCATTCCATCGATGATTTTTGTGATTTCGATTAGATTATAATATTATCACTATTGTCACTAATTAAGGGTTAAAGTCCACTTTCTACCTTTAAACAAATTTTTTCATATTAATAAATGGATGTTTTAATGAATAACTTATATGTAAAAGAGAGTAATAATGATGTTTTAAAGACCTGATCGAGATGGATTCTTATCTATGATTTGATGCTACTAATTACACAGTCTGTGAGAGATTTGACCCCTTTCTACACTTTTATAATAATTTAGTCCCAAAGTTCACTCTGAACAACAAAATTATGGATTTATACCCTTTTAGATATGACTTAAGTTTGCGAACCTACTATATATCTAAATACACATCTCTCCAATATGGGATGGAGAAAAAAATTGTATTGATGATATAAATTCTAGGTAAACCTGATGATAGTTATAATATTCATGTTTTATATATATGATTATTGATAATGTGACATTGATGATGAATGATAAATTATGGAAATATACTCTACCTTGATTCTCTTTTGATGTTTATTTACTTTAGCCCTTTTGGGTCTAGCTCTTTACTTTATCCCTCGTGGAGCTTGTTCTTTACTTTAGACCTCGTAGGGTTTGCTCTTTCTTATTGACATTAATTAGGATATTATAATGATGTGATAATAATCAGCACGGCCGGAGGATATTATGATGATGTGATGATACCCAAAAAGGCCAGAGGATATTATGATAACGTGATGATACTTGACGAGGTTGGAGGATATTATGATAATGCATTAACAACCGACAAGTTCGGAGGATGGTTTTAATGATGCATTGATACTCAGAAAAGCCATAGGATGATTATATTGATGATCCGATGTGTATATGTATTGGTTTGAGTCCATCTATACCTATGTATGACAATTATATATATATATATACACACATACACATACCCGACAAGGCCGGAGGATGCTTATGATGATGATTGTTATGATGACGATGGTTATGATAATGATGTTTATAAAGGTAATAGTTATGATGATATCATGATATTGATTATACTCACCGATTATGGTATTATGGATTCTGATGCATTTATCCTTGCATGCGCATTGCCTATCACCAATATGCGCCTATATCTATTAGCTCATATGAGGGGCTACCTAGTTATAAATAATGACTATACTTTGTGGTGTGTTGTTTTTTGATTAAACCTTCTGAGCCTGGGGCGATGGGAGCACGTGATATTGTTATTATTATTGTCCAGACTAGTCAGTTACTCGCGTTGTTATTGACATTGTTATTATTATTGTTATGGCTAGTTTATGACAGATTGGTCATTTATTCAGTAACGAGCCTTGAGGTATGATTTTGACATCTTTTATCTTACGCTTATATTATTATGCATGGCCATATGATAACTTGATATGTTGATTAGGACCCTCAGTATTCTAACAGTAGCTCCTACTATGATTATGAGGTCTTAAACAACTAGTCAGATGATTTAGGCTATACTTTTAGTAAACCTTGATTATATCATTATATATATATATGCATACATAGATGTATGCAGCTATGGTATTATAGTATAACCCTTATTTCCTTTATTTACTTAGATTATATACACATTCCTTACCCTTGTATACTTATATATATCTTTCTTCCACTTTTACTTTGTATATTGGCCAGGGATATACAGTATAGTGTTGATATTCCTAAGTATGGATGGAATGATATAGTGCATCCTTATTACTCCCTTCACCTTAATATGTTAGTCTCTTAGACATAAATAAGATAGTTTATCCTTATTATCTCATTGGCTGTCTTGTATGGTTGCTGGACATTTGAGTGTAGTTTCCATTTTATTTATATGTTATATATATCTGCATTATTTTTGGAGCTCAGTCGGCAGTTGCCTATTGAGTACCATGTGTTGGTACTCATACTACACTTTTGTAGCCTGAAGATCATAGTATGATTTATCGTTGTTGATGTATGCATCGTACGGAGAAACCATGGTTTGGAGACTTAGAGTGAGATCCTGATGTTCGGAGTATTACTTGCCTTTCTCTTATGTATTAGACTAGTCTCTATGTTTTATTGGGAGATAAGTTGTATTAGTGTAACTCCCTTGGTATTTTAATTTGTACTCTTATTCTATTAACAACTCTTATAATGATACCACTAGGTTTTGGGACTATATTATGTATTGATCTTTTATTACATCTATTCCACATTCCTTCCTATATCTATTTGGGTAGTCCGTTACTAGCCATTTCAAAAAATGGGTTTGGCATGCCTACTAGTGGGTTATCGTAGAAGCCATCATGACCTGAAAAATTAGGTTGTGTCATTCAAACCATGGCTAAAAGAGTGTAAGACTGTAAATTTGTTACCCAGGGTAAACTCTGGGACTAAATCAACATAAAAGTGTAGAAAGTATCAAAATCTCTCTCGATCAAAGTAAATAATAGAGGTAAAATCATGGACCAAAATCTATGTCGATCAAATCTCTAAAATATTATTTTTAGTTTCAAAAGCTTATAAATCACTCACTAAGGTGATGCGATTCCCGCTACAAAAGAATCCATTTAATAAGTGAAAAGTGGGAATAAATTTATTTTTAGGAAAATAATAGTAAAACCATGTTTTAGTGGAAATCGTACCATTAAGTGAGCATAAATGTACCAAATCTGTGCACTCCATCATCTGTATCCAAACAATAAATTATAAATCTAAATGTCCATAGACTATAGCTACATCCTTTACAAGGATATACAAGGATAAATCACTCTCTCGGAGTACTACTAATATCGTATCATCTCATGACCCAAAAATACAAGGGTCATGATGGCACTTGTTGCGGCGAACCTTGACAAGTAAGACTATCACCCAAATTGATACACAAAGAAAAAAGGGAAGAAATAATACCCCCAAGTTAAGGCTTCTAGAATTAATAGAAACCACATAGATTTGATATAAGCGAAAAGAATAAAATCAACATATGCAACAATAACTCCCAAAACCTGGTGTCAACAGTATAAGAACGTATCTAGTATAACTTGAATTCTAATAAAATACATAAGATGTCCAAATATAAAAGAAATCTTTGTCTCCAAAGTGAAAGTAAAGACATAGTTTATAAGAAAGGTAGTAGAATACATCCGGACGCCGAAAGGTCAACCACCACCTTGAAAACACCAAATCTCACCTGAATCAACCAAGATGGAGCACACTCAAACTAGGACCTACACTGAAAGGGTGTAGTAGGCATCTCTATGGTCCACTTGTACTCAGTAGGTATCATAGGCCGACTGAGAAAAGTAGAAAACAAAGCTTACAAAATATATACTAACGGCACATCATCTGCAATCAGAAATGTCCCACAATGGTAGACCACAATGTTTGCCCTAACAGTTCTATAATATCAACATATAATACAACAACACACCAGATAGGGATACAAATATACACAATATGACATACAAGTCGAATAAAAGAGAAACATGTATAATAATGATCATCAAGTATAATTAAAGAGAGATAGAACAATTAGACATTAACAAGTCAAGGTATAGAACAAATAGATATGTTACAAGTCAATATGGCAAAATAAGTACAACATAAACATAACAAAGTGGAAGTAATTTATATGATGATGATCATGATGATACATGAGGTTGGCACATAGCCTTGAGGTTGGCACACTGCCTTGAGATTGGAACACAACCTTAAGTTTGGAACACAACCTTAATTTTGGCACACAACCTTAGGTTTGGCACAAAACATTAAGTTTGGCACACAACCTTAAGTTTGGCACACAGCCTTAAGGCTGACACACAATCATCGAGTCTTCTCTGGCATAATCCTTTGAAGAAGGTCCATAATATCCAATATCCAATAGTTTTTTCTAGTATTTCCCATAATCCTAATATTTCTAGTGTTTCCATAGAACATACATAGAATAATACACAAACCAAGTACACATACATGATAAAAAGCTATAATAACTCAGATTTTGATCCCTGAAAATTTTGAAGTTTTTGAAATCAAGCCAAACCTACAACTCACCTTATGAGTCGTAAGGTGTCCTTACGATCCTTAGGGGCTAATCATCATTTGACCAGTGAGTAGTTTCTATATTACTATCTTGATTATGACTAGAGGTCACAAGTTATAAAGACTCATTATGAGTTGTAGTGTCCAAATCATAAGGTGACCATTATGTACCCTAAATTCTTCTGTCCTAATTACGATTAGGACACTATGAGCCATAGGGTCTCTTGATGAGTCATGTACTGTAAGTTGTAGAGTTACCAGAGAGGGGTTCGTCATCTACTATCTAGAATACTACTCATGGTGATGAGTCGTAGTGAGTCCTTACGAGTCGTATAGTGACCTGTAGTCACTAGTGACAATATTTTAGCTTTTAATAAAGGGAACTTTGGATATTTCCCTCTTTACCCACTGGGACCCCACACACATAAAAAACCTTGGGGACATTATTTCTAATATTTATCAATCATAAACACTCTCTTTACACTTTTTAATGCCCAATTAAAAGAACAAAGTAGTGTTTCTCAAAGATGGTCATCTAAGGGCTCAAGGGTTGATTTATATCCATAATTCTCTGTACGTTATGGCATGTTATTGTTCCCCAAGATTTATTTTATCAAAAGCATATGGTTATAATTTTACTAGTGTGATTTAATTGATTATTTAAATATGGGTTGAGGGTTATTGAACATTGTTCAATGAACTATTTTTCCCATGTCTTTTATGAATCATATATGGTTCAAATTGTTAGTTTTGAAAATGTAGAGTGCATGGGCACGGTGAATAAACTAGGGGGCATGGTTTCCGACAATTTTGTGAATGTGGATAACTAAATTGGTATAACCCCAACCCAATCTTGTGAAATTGTCTTTGAAAATAAGTATATTTGCATTGAACTATTTTGGGAACCATTGCATAATATAAAGAGTTTATTGAAACATAACAGTTTGATTTAATAATCCAAGAGTGTCATGGTCTTCCTCTATCATTGATTTAAAGAAAGAGGGTTGTTTTCCCCAAGTGAATGGAATTATACAGACATGATGATGTTACCTTGCAAATATAGTTGGTATGACGTTACCAACAGTGTATGCCTTAAGGAATATTGTGGTTTAATTAATGGATATATGTGAAAAACATTTTAACTAGGCTTAAAGAGTGTTGTGTATTTAGTCTAAGAAAGTGGATGTCCCAAGGGACCAATACTGCAAACTGTATTTGCTGGTGCGAGGTTCTAAAGGGCCTGGGGTTTAACGACCCTTGCATATGATTGAGTGGTTTGAGTCCCCCTTGTTAACTGATGGAGTATTCATGTCACCCTTGATAAATTATTGGATGGTCGAGTCCCCCATGTTACATATGTACAAATGATTATTTTTGTGGTTCGTGCGTCTATACACACTGGGGCCCTTTCAGTGGGGAAAGTTGTGCATATATAGTTTGTGCGTGCTTATTTATGATGGTTGAGCTACATAGTCCAGGCTAATAATTTTAAGTTCATGCTAAAACTTGTTCATTACCTCGATAAGTTATATTTATGTATATGTATATGTATATGTATATGCATATAATTGTTATATGCTAGTGTTCAACCCTCTAACCGTCTTCAGATATTGTCCCCATGTGATGTAGGAATCAAAGACATATTTTTTTCCTATATAGTGATTGAATTTCTGGGTTATCAGTAGTCAGCATGAAGTGGTGAGCCTTCTTTTTCTGGAAAATCATTACTTCTTGGTTTATCTTTTATCATTGACTTTTCTTTGGCCTTATTTTGGCTATTGTCAGGGGCATGTCTCGACATTAGTTTGATTCAATTTTATTATAGAGGCTTTTTGGATTAATGTGGATTGGGTATTGGTTATGAATATACTTTAGATTTCTTGAGCTTGTCTTTATCTATCTTGTTATATGTTTAGAACTCAGCCACGTTTAGTGTATTGTGTTCTGTTTGAATAGGCAGAGGAAGTGGTCTCTAGTCCAGGATGGACTTGGGATACCCTTCATAGCCAGACCCTAGTTTGGGTCATGACAAAGTTGGTATCTGATACAAGCATAAAGAGCAAAAAAGAGTACAAGGCATTATCAAAGGTTCAAGCTTCAGATTAAAGACCCTTTTGAAGCCTTTTCAATCCTTGTTCATGCAAATAAGAGCTTATGAGAGCATGATGCCTTCAACCAAGGAAATGTATTTACTAAAACGTGAAGAAGTTCTTTTAATACACTCCAAGGCAGCCTTGAATACACTCTAAAGGTGCCTCAACTTAGGGATATTATGGTCTTTTGAGACTCCCTTTCTACACTCCAAAGAAGAACCCTTCATTAAGGGTATTTTAGATATTGTTTTGTAATAGTATAAATAGACCTTAACTTCCATTTTTCATTAGACTTGGATGAATTGAAATTGAGTATTACTCTTAGTGTAGTTTCTTTCCTTAGTGTAGAACTTGGACAAGCCATCTTAGAGTAGGTCTTGGAAAAGACATCAAAAACTTGAGAGTGTAATACAATTGATGGATTTCATTTGTGTTGAACATTTGGCAAGAAAGGTGTGATTGAGGAAGTGTGAGTCCTTTGGTCCACCTAAGAGGAAGGTTTTATCTTCTATTGGTGAGGTGTTATTTATAGTTTGATACACCATCTTTTGTTAATACTTGGTAGGAGTAAAGGTCTTTCTACTATCTTTACATTTTATGCTTTCTTCTTCATCCCCCTTTCTTCTAGTTTCTATTTTTTATTCCTTGTGTGCCCATTTTCGGTTTTAGCCTTCCTTTAGGCTATCATTTGGTATCAGATCCATGTATTAGAGTTGTTCCCACAACTCTAAGTCTTGGATCTAAGAAAATCTCAACAAAAAGAGTGTAGAAAATCGAAAATCTCACAATAAAAATTGTAAACCCATTTTGTGTTTTGGTAGATTTTTAAATCTTAGATATACATATTTTTTTTGTGTTTTGTTGGTTTCTTGTGTTAGATTCTTTTTCTCTAACACCTAGGGAGTCTAGATCTACACTTGGAACAAGAATTGGTTGAGTTTGAGCTAAGAATGGGTGTTTTTGAAGCTTTTAAGCGAGATCCAAAATTGGGCTTGTGATTTGGATGAGTTTTGTGGCTCATTTTTTACATATTTGAGTTTACCTTGGCCTAAGGAACCTAGATCTACAAAAAAAATCCATATTTGGAGTTCATTTTGTTAGGGGTCAAACTTTGGTCAACTCTTAAATATTCATCTTGTTCTTCCATGTTTATCAAGTCTTGATAAGGAAGAATATTCAAAGAGTGTGTTTGATCCAAAAAAGGAGAAGAAAGAGAGTGTAATTTTTGTTTGTTAAAGAATATTTCTTGGCATATTCATTGTCATCCAAAAGAAAGAAGAGATAAAGGTAATAATCAAGTACAATTGAAAGTACAAGGGGGGACCAATCCATTTTGAATTCATTTGAACCACCCAAAAGGGCTCCAAACCTTCAATTTTCCCTCCCAAACAAAAATTCTTCTTCTCCAAGGGTGTTCTACGTCGAGACTTGAAAAGTTTGGGTGAAAATTTTTGAAAACTCAACGTCCAATCATTGAATGCCATGTCATCATAGATCAACGGCCAATTTAAGTTCTTAGGTAGATTTCCTAGTTTCTAATTGTTTATTGTAGTTTCTTATTTGTTGATTCTATCCCTAATTAGTAAGCTAGTAAGTACCTACTTGTTTGGTAATTAGATTAGAGTCCGTTCGTTTTATGTTTCCGATTTTTGTGTGCTTTTCTCTTTTTAAAGTCGTAGTATTTTGTTGGTTCAAGTTCGTGCATCACTTTATTTGAGTCGTTTCAAACAAAGATCAATTCCGGACCAAAGTTTTTCACCACTCAAGTAACTTTCCAAGTATTGATAATTATTCAACACTTTTGAAGCCAAGTGTGAGGTGAGGTTGAGTGAGAGTGTGGTGAGGCTTTTGAACTAACTTTTTTGCTCGTTTTGTAGGGTGTGTTGCTTGCTGTTTTTGTTTTGTTCTTTTAGGTACATTTGCCATGGAATCCAAAGGTACTACTTCCCAACCTTTGGGAAATGGTGCTATCGTAGCCTTGATGGCTCGGTTTGAGGCCTTTGCCTGAGAAATGAGGAGTGATAATGATGCCTTAAAGAGGAAAATAAAGAATGATAATGATGCCTTGAGAAGTACTATGGATTCTATAAGGGGTGAAATGGTATCCTTGACGGGTGGTGTGATTAGAATGAAAGCAAGGATTGATAGATTATATCCACCAAAGCCTCCACAAAATTCAAACCACCAAGTCCGAAATCTACTTTACCAAGGGCACCACACTCCACAAAACTCCATGCCACAAATCCAAATACATCATCAATGTAATCCAATGCCTCCTCCCCAAGATCCACTAAACCAAAATTACCCCACACAAATAAGAGAAGAGATGGTGATAGAATCTGAGGGTGATGAGGTTGGTTTTCAAGATGGAGAGAATCTTGATATTGAGATACAAGAAGAGTGTGAATAAAAGAAGGAAAGGGAAAAGGAAACCGTGGGTAGTGAAGTAGAAAAGGGAAAGAAATGCTTGATTGTGGATCTTGTCCACAAAGAACCCTTATTACTTACTAACCCAAAATATAGCATTTTGCCTATTATTTTTTCTTCTCATGTGCAGGCTCAAGACCTAAAAATCCCCAAGGAGAAGCCCAAGGAAGTTCCCTTCAAACCCTTGGCCAAAAGTCCCCATTTTGGGATAGGTGATGAAGAAGTGAGTCCAAAGGGAAACCTTGATATATTCCCTTGTAATTTGGAGCATGAGGTCTTCCATGATGCAAGACAAAGTGAAGAACACACTTCCCATGATCTACATAGTAATAAAGCTATCTTCTACACCTCTAGAAACTTGAATTATCGTGATATGGATATTTGCGGACAAAGTGGTGTAGTTTCGGATTTTTTTAGTGAATAAGTGTGTGAATCTTCCTTTTGTGATACTTTTGGTTTTGTTAGGTTGCATAAGGAATAAACTCTTGTTGTGAGTATGCAAGCACTAGTTGATCCTTTAGATAACAAAATCAATTCTTTTCGTAAGAATGATTTATGTCCATCTAGTGCTAGCACTTATAACTTGAATAAGGTTCCATTACCAAGTGACAAGAGTATTCACACACTAGTTTACCCTTGAAAAAAATAAGGTGAGTCTACGTTGGTATGTAAGTTTCCAACAACTAATGAGGATGTGAAGGATGAAATTCATCTTGTTGAGGGAAGTCTTCTAGGTCGTAGATCCTCATTCTTGAATGTTAATCTTCCCATAAAATCAAATGATTTGGATGATTGTGAGTATGATACCCTAGTATAAGGAATAATTAGCCCCAGCTTATATCCTTGGCTACTTCATCCATTTGATCCTGGTGAACTAGTAGGGTGGGGAAGGGATTGTCTTGGTGTGTCTTCATTTTTCCTTGATAATTACCTTAGACTTATCCTTTGTACTGATCATACTAAGTGTTTCATGGTTAAAACAAAGGATTTCTGGTTCTATTTTAAAAGTGTACCCCCTTGGCATGATGTCTTCACTCTTGATTCCTTCCTATACTACCTCTTTACTTAAGATGATAACCTTGTTAATTTTGAATTGATATTATGTAGAGGTAGTAAGTTTAGTGGATGGTTTCCTTGTTTTATTGATGATGATATGTGGGTGAGGTGGACCTTAGGATCAATAGTGACACTATATTTGATGAGGTCCTTTGTAGAGGTAATGAAACAAATGTATTTTATGGTTCCTAAGCCAAAGGTAGCCTTAACTTTTGGGTATAGTGAATTCATTAACACCATTGTATTTTCCTTATCTCATGATATTTTCCAAAACTACCTCCATTGTAACATTTATGCTAATCTCTTCATGTCACATACAAAGGACCCATTGATGTATTTCAAATGTGAACAACCTTGGCTTATTGATATAGATGATGGTCTCGAGTTGCACTCCTCTTTCCTTGATGTCTATATTAACCAAGTCCTTTATAATTCTTGTAGTAAGTGTTTCATGGTCATAACAAAGGATTATTGGCTATATTCCAAGAGTGTACCCCCTTGGCATGGTTATATCATTTGTGGTACTAATGCTAACCCTCCTACCAGGAGGATTATGTGCTTGTTTTCTTATCTCTTTGGTGTTGATAGATGTGAATTTGAGGACAAATTCCTTTCAAGATGGAGAGGATAATACAAGAATAAAGATCAAAAAAGAGTACAAGGCATTATCAAAGGTTCAAACTTCGGATTGAGGACCCTTTTGGAGCCTTTTCAATCCTTTTTCATGCAAATGAGAGCTTAAGAGAGCATGATGCCTTAAACCAAGGGAGTGTATTCGCTAAAACATAAAGAAGATATTTTAATACACTCAAAATCAGCCTTGCATACACTCTAAAGGATCCTCAACTTAGGGATATTATGGTCTTTTGAGACTCCTTTTCTACACTCCAAAGGAGCACCATTCATTAAGGGTATTTTAGACATTGTCTTGTAATAGTATAAATAGACCTTAGCTTCCATTTTTCATTAGACTTGGATGAATTGAAATTGAGTATTACTATTAGTGTAGTTTCTTTCCTTAGTTTAGGGCTTGGAGAAGCCATCTTAGTGTAGATATTGGAAAAGACATCAAAAACTTGAGAGTTTAATACAATTGTTGAATTTCATTTGTGTTGAACATTTGGCAAGAATGGTGTGATTGAGGAAGTATGAGTCCTTTGATCCACCTATGAGGAAGGTTTGAGATTTTATTGGTGAGGTGTGATTAATAGTTTGATACAACGTCTTTTGTTAATACTTGGTAGGAGTAAAGGTCTTTCTACTATCTTTACATTTTATGCATTCTTCTTCATCCCCCCTTTTTTATAGTTGCTATTTTTTGTTCCTTGTGTGTCCATTTTCAGTTTTAGCCTTCCTTTAGGCTATCAGTATCAGAGCCTATGTTTATGGTCAATTGGATATCCATAAAGTCGTGTCAAGTAGTATCTCTTTTCTAGGCATGTAGCGCACCACACTTATAAGGGAGAGGCTATAAGATATTTAGGAATGTTTTCCCATCCTTGTTGTTCTATTTTGAGCTATAAAGTCTAAAACCTTGAATCTTTTTAAATTTCCATATATTAACATTTTAGATCATGCCTCCCAGAAAATATGATACTCGCGGAAAATCTTTAGTCCTATTTGAGGAATATATGGATAGAGATTGTCCTATTTATGGGGTACAAAACTGATCTAGGGATCCAAATCCTGATTTCTCTCATGGAGTTCCATCAATTCCCTCTAGCCCTCCTCAGACATCTCAGGATGATGTGTCTGATGCTGAGTTTTTCTAGTCAATCCATTTTCTTTCCTAGTAGTGTCCTCTCAAACTGAGGGTGTTGCTTTTGTTGCTCTATTTTCTAAGGTCACTAGAGTTTGTTAGTTTATGAGGTTGGGCCCTCTGAATTTTACTAGTTCAAAGATTGAGGAGTATTTTCAAAATTTTATTAATGAGATGGACAAGATCTTTAGAGTTATGCATGCTCTTGACTCTGAGGGTGTTATGTTTGCTGCATATCTATTAAAAGATATGGCATATCAGTGGTATGAGGAGTGGTAGCAGATGATGGGAGATGATATCAAGATAACTATGTGAGATGACTTTTTGAGTATTTTTCTAGATTGCTTCTTTCTGATGGAGTTGAAGGAGATGAAGGTTGAGGAATTCGTGAATCTAAAACAAGGTAGAATGACTGTGAAGGAGTATTCCTTGAAATTTCATCAGTTATCTCATTATGCTCCACAGTTGGTTTCATCTATGAGGGCGAGGATGAGAAAGTTCACTTTGAGCTTGTCTCGTAATTTGGTTTTGAACTGCAAGGCTGACTTATTGAATAAGGATATGGATATATCTAGGCTTGTGGTGTATATGCAAGGGGTTAAGGAGGAAATGAAGAAGAAAGTTGAGATAGGGGAAAGGTAGAGTAATAAATTCAGGCGTTTTGAATAGGGAAGAGGTCTTCAAAATAGTTGTAGGGATGAAAGGTAGTGGGGAAATTTTAATTCTTATTCTACGGCTAGTGCTCCATATCCTAAGCCTTCTGGTGATTGTCGCTTCCAAAAGAACAAAGGATTTAGCGCACAAGGTGCTAGTCACAGGCCAATAGAGCTTAATCGGCTCCATCTTATCACCCTTGTCATTTTTATAGCCAGATCTATCATGGAGTATATGATGTGGGAAGGAATAAGTTTTTTAAGTGTGGTCAGCTTGGTCACATACAACGGGATTGTCCTTTAAGGGTTTCTTCTAGAGCTAATAAGGTCCATGTTGCTACTTTTTCAGCTCCTGCACCAAATGGTGCTGCTTTTAGCACCATCTCTGGCTGGAATCATCTGTATGCTCTTGCCACCCATTAGGAATCTAAGGCTTCTCATGATGTTTTCACTGGTATGTTACAACTCTTCTCTCATGACATGTACTGCTTACTTGATTTGGGGTCTACACTTTATTATGTGATCCTTTATGTGTCTATTCATTTTGGTTTTGGTCCTAAGTACATTTCAGACCCATTTTCTACATCTACCTCAATGGGTGATTATGTGGTTCCTAGAAGAGCTTGTATGGGTTGTGTGGTATCTATCAGTGGTAGAGAGACCTTGGTGGATTTAATAGAGCTAAATATGCTAGATTTTGATGTCATCTTGGGGATGGATTGGATCTATTCATGCTATGTGTGCCTTGATTGTAGAACTCAAAGGGTCAGTTTCCAATTCCCGAATGAATCGTTAATTGAGTGGAAAGGTATTTCCTTAGCACCTAAGGGAAGGTTAATTTCTTATCTTAGAGCCTAGTAATTTATTCCAAGGGGTGCCTATCTCATCTAGTTCGGTTAAGGGTTCTAGTTCCAATGGTCCTTCTTTACATTTTGTCCTTACAGTTAGTGAGTTTCCCAAAGTGTTTCCTAACGATTTTCATGGTATTCCATCCAATAAGGATATTGCTTTTTGGATTCACCTTCTACCAGATACCCATTCTATCTCTATCTCTCCTTACAGAATGGCTCCAACAAGTTGAAAGAACTCATGGAGAAGTTGAAAGATATTCTTGAAAATGGTTTTATTCAAACTAGTGTTTCTCCATCGGGTGTTCCTCTTCTTTTCGTTCATAAGAAGGATGGTTCACTTAGAATGTGCATAGACTACCACAGTTAAATAAGGTAATAGTGAAGAATAAGTACCCTCTCTCTAGGAATGATTATCTCTTTGACCAAGTTCAGGGTGCTAAGTACTTTTCTAAGATTGACCTTCAATCTAGATATCATCAGTTGAAGATTAGGGAGGTGGATATCCCTAAGGCTGCCTTCCATACCCGATATGGAAATTATGAGTTTTTGGTTATGTCCTTCGATTTGACTAATGCTCCAACGACATTTATGGATCTTATGAATTGGGTACTAATTTAGTTTCTTAACTTGTTCATCATTGTGTTCATTAATGATATTCTGGTATATTCGAAGAGTGAGAAAGATCATGCCAATCACCTCCGTATAGTGTTGCAGACCCTTGTAATTCGGTATTTGTATGCTAAATTTTCCAAGTGTGACTTCTAGTTGAAGGTTGTTACTTTTCTTAGTCATGTTGTTTTTATTTAGTTGATTATAGTGGATCTATAGAAAGCTGTGGCGGTTAAGAAATGGCCTAAACCCAAGACTCTAATCGATATTTGGAGTTTTTTAGGTTTAGTCGATTATTATAGGAGGTTTGTGGAGAGTTTCTCTTCGATCGCTGCCCTATTGACTAAGTTGACTAAGAAGAAGGTGAAGTTTCTATGGTCTGAAACATGTGAGGATAGTTTTGAGTTGTTGAAGGATAAGTTGACTTTGGCTTGGGTTTTGACCCTACCCATAGGTACTGATGGTTTCATTGTATATTGTAATGCGTCCCCTGTGGGACATGGTTGTGTTTTGATAAAGCATAGTAGGGTGGTGGCGTATGATTCTAAGTATCTTAAAGGGCATGAGAAAAACTATCCAACTCATGATTTGGAGTTGTTGGTTATGTTTTTTATTTGAATATTTAGCTCCATTACTTGTATGGAGTTCATGTTGATATATATATATATATATATATATATATATATATTCTGATCAAAAGAGTTTGCAGTACGTGTTTTCTAAGATAGAGTTGAATCTCAGGCAAAAGGAGATGGCTTGAGTGGCTCAAGGATTATGATAAGAGTCTTCACTATCATCCAAGTAAAGCTAATGTGGTTGATGATGCTCTTAGAAGATTATCTATGGGGAGATTATCTTATGTTTATGAGGAGAAATGAGGGTTGGTGAAGGATATTCACCACTTGGCTAATCTTGGAGTTCATCTTTTGGATTCCAAGGATGGTGGGGGTGATTATTCAAGTGGTGGAAAAGTCTTCTCTTGGTATTGAGGTAAAAAAGAGAAAAGTTTTGGATCCTACCTTGATGCAAATTAAGGATGAGGTGGGTCAGTAGAAAGTCTTGTCTTTTGAGATTAGTGTTGATGGTATCTTGAGGTACCAAAGTAGATTGTACGTTCTCAATGTCGATGGGTTACGGGAAAGGATTTTGGACAGGTCTCATGAGTTTAGGTATACTTTTTATCCTAGTTTGACAAATATGTACCATGATTTGAAGTAGATTTATTGGTGGAATAACATGAAGAGAGATGTGGCCATTTCGTGCCTAAGTGTATAGTTTGTTAGCAAGGGAAGATTGAGAACTTGAGGCCTGGTGGGTTTTCTCAAGAGATTGAGTTTCCTATATGGAAATGGGAAGTGATTAATATGGATTTTATTAATGGTATTCCATGGTCTCGTAGTCATCTCGAAATGATTTAGGTAATCGTGGATAGGATGACTAAGTCTGCTCACTTCTTGCCTGTGAGGACTAATTATGCTACAGAGGATTATGCGAGGTTGTTTATTCAGGAGACTGTTAGGTTGCATGGTGATCTAGTTTCTATCATCTCGGATCAAGGTATGTAGTTCTCGTCTTATTTTTGGCATTCATTTTAGAGAGGTTTGGAGACTAAGGTAAACCTTAGCATCGTTTTCCTCCCTGAGATAGATGGAAAAGTAGAGAGGACTATTAAACTTTGGAGGATATGCTAAGATCTTGTATAATTTACTTTGGTGGTAATTGTATTTACCATTTGCCTCTCATAGAGTTTGCATATAGTAATAGCTATCATTCAGGCATTCACACGGCCCCGTTCGAGGCCTTGCATGGTAGAAGATGTCGGTCTTCCATCGGGTGGTTCGAAGTTGGTGAGGCGAGGTCATTTGGTCCTGACTTGGTTCATTAGGCTATGGAGAAGGTAAATGTGATTAGGGATAGGCTTAAGACCGCCCAAAGTCACCAACAGTCCTACGCAGATGTGAGGCAAAGGGAGTTGGATTTTGACATTGGTGATCGGGTGTTCTTGAAGGTGTCTTCCATAAAGGGAGTCATGAGATTTAGAAAAAAGGGGAAGCTTAGTCCCCGTTATGTTGTCCCATACTTAATTTTGAGGAGAGTGGGCAATGTTGCTTATGAGTTGGATTTACTTTCTAGTTTAGGTTCCATTCACCTAGTCTTTCATGTTTTGACGTTGAAGAAGTGTGTGAGTGATCCTTCTTTGTTTATTCTTTTGGAGAGTGTTGGTATTTCAGATTTCTTGTCATATGAGAAAGTTCCAATTAAGATTTTTGATCTGTAAGTGTTTGGGATGCAGACAAAGGATGTGGCTTCGATGATGGTTCTATGGAGGAATCACAAGGTTGAAGAAGCCACCTGGGAAGCTGAAGAGGACATTAAGTCCAAATATTCATTCTTATTTTTTGCTTGGGATAATTGTGCTAATATGTGTATTCCTTAAATATCTTTATTTTTTGTCTTTGTTAAAGGTAAGTCTGGTTGTGTTCCGTGTTAACTTGAGCTTATAGATGCCTTGCTTCATCATTCAGGGATGAATGATCCTAGGGGCATAGAATGTAACACCCCGAATTTTGGTCCCAATTTTTTTTGAGTTTTTGAACTCACTGCCCAACCTACGACGCACCTTGTGGTTATGAGTATATTTGTATTGAACTATTTTTGGGAACCATTGCATGATATAAAGATATCATTGAAACATACCAGTTTGATTTAATGACCAAAGGGGGTCGTGATATTTTCTACATTAATTTAATGAACAAAAAGGGATGTTTTCCCTAAGTGAATAGAATTGTACTGGCATGATGGTATTACCTTGCAAGTGTAGTTGGTATGATGATACCAACAGTGTCTTTCTTAAGGAATATTGTGGTTCAATTAATAGAATTCTATGAAAAATGTTTTTACTAGGCTTAAAGAGGGTTGTATAGCTAGACCATGAAAGTGGAGGTCCCAGGGGACCAAAACTAGAACAACATTTGCCGTTGTAGGGGTCTGAAGAGATTATGGTTTGAGTCCCTTTGATTTTGACCGGGTTGTTCAAGTCCCCCTTTTAACTTATCAGATATTCATGTCATCCCTGAAAGATGACCAGTGGTTTGAGTCCCTCATGGTATATACATACATATGATTATTTCTCTAGTTTGTGTGGCTACACGCACTGGGCCCTTTCAGCGGGGAGAGCTGATCCCATATTGCTTGTGGTTGCCTTTTTATGATGGTTGAACTACACAATCTAGGCTAATGTTTTAAAGTTCATGCTAAGCCTTGTTTCTTACCCTGACATGTTATATTTATGTATATGTATATGCGTATAATTTTGTGCAGTGGATTTGGATGATTTTAAACTGTTGATCATGGAATTGTTTTATCCCTCCCACGAGTTAAATGCTAGCGCTCAACCCGCTAACTATTTTTGGATGCTGTATTCCCATGCGATGCAGGAACCGAAAACACCTCTGCTTTTCTTGCGCAATTATTGGATTATCGGGTTATCAGCAGTCAGCTTAAATAGATGAGCCTTCTTATTTCGGAAGCCTGTTACTTCTTGGTTTATCCTTTATCATAGACTTTTGTTTGGACTTATTTTATCTATCGTCGGGGGCCTGTCCCGACATTGGTTTGATTCTGTTTTGTCATAGAGACTTTGTAGATTACTGTCGACTGGGTATTGGTTGTTGATATATTTTAGAATTGAGATTATCTTTATCTATCTTGTTACATGTTCGAAACCTAGCCACTGTTAGTGTATTGTGTTCTATTTGACTAGACAAAGAGGATGGTTTCTGGTCCACGATGGACTTAGGATACTCGTTGCGGCCAGGCCCTTGTTCGGGTCGTTACACAAGCATATATTTATATATATATATGTATAAAGCAACAAAACAAACAAGTTAGATGATGCATATGATGATATGAAAATGATGATACTATGTTCACAACCATTCAAAATGAGTATTTCCACAACCAACCTATAATGGTTCCATTCCACCACCACGCGAGCAAATTTTCACTATCCATGAATTCTCCACATGATTCATTTAACACCCATTTCAGTCTGAAAGAGTTAAGACATAACCTACCTTGAAGGCCAAAACCAGTCCAAAACACTTCAACCACAAAGCCCTACTTCTCACGAACTGTCCTAAAATTAACTAAAACCAAGAAATATAGAATCCATGAAACAAAACAAAGATAACGATACCCATATTGACTTCTTTTTGTTCGGGGTCAGAACGAACCCCCGAAATGAGTTTTCATAAAAAAGGACAAAATCATAACTTTACTTCAAAAATGTGTTCTCCATATTTTTATAAATCTACAGATGAAAATCCCAGTCAAATTGAGTCAAAAATGAGGTTCAAATCGAAGAAAAATCATTTTTAAGCTTTACCAGGTAAAATCATTGAAATCCATGTTAAAATCAAGATTCAAAGTTGTTTTTAAGGTTAGATTGATGAAAAACTTGTAATTACAAGATTAAAACATTATTCAAGTAAAAAGGAGTAAAATTGTGGTTTAAAGTTAGGCCCTAAGAGTTTTGGGGTTTTGAGAAATTAATCAAGAATTAGAGTAGAAAAGGATAGAATCTAACCTTAAATCCGTAAGAGAGTCAAGAAATAGATGTTAATCTAGCTTTCCAAGCACCCAAATGCTTCACTTTTAATATCTCACAATATTTTAGAGTTTAAACCTCATGAGGCAAGGTGAAACAATGGGCAAAATGGGAAAAAATAGAGGGTATTGGGGTTGTCTTTATACTGCACCATATCTGAAAAAATCAAATTTTTTCCATGTCCAACCCTGACTTTGACGGGGTGCTTAGGATTCGTTCGGAGTCCAATATATGCAAACGAACTATGCAACCTCACTAAATTTGATACTACAGACTTAATGGAAATATCAGAATTTAAAAAAAATATATAATTTTCACAAAGTTGACCTCCAAAATGCGAAATCACAATTTTCTAAACCTAGGGTGAAGGGGTATAGAAATATGAAAAATTGGATGAACAACTCATATATCAGGAGGAAAATCCAAATCATAAACCTCATCACCAATACTCTGAAGTATCTCAAATGGACCAATATACCTGTGTATTGAACCCTTGGGGGTTACACGAAACAGTGAGGGACCAGGTCCCACAGGATTAATAATAAGCAATAGAATTGTAAAGAAATTATGGGATATTAAGAAATTTAAGGAAGTATAGAAAGAGTAAAAACACAAGATATTTAGGTGGAAACCCAGAATGGGAAAAACCATGACTTTTCCTCACAAGCACCTCCAAATCCACAATAATGAACCTCATGATTACATCAAGATTTTAGCTTACCTCTAGGCTCCTTTCGCTAGTAGTAACTCTACTACAGACTTAACTTTGTAACTCTACCAAGGACTCTCTCAACTGATTACCTCTAATCAAATACAGTCCTAGATAACTCTCCCTAAGAAGCTCTATCAAAAGAAAACACCACTCTTATAACATGAGTAGTTCTTTTATAAATTAGCACTCAAGAAATATTTTAATATAAGGTCACATAATCAACTACGAACTTGAGAAGTTTTTGAGCTGGGTTTTTTACTGCCTCACTTCACTTTTTAGAATTGCAAAAACTCGATTAATTAAGAGGAATATCTTTCCTTTTATAAATGGGTGATGATTATGGATGGAATATTATTGGACTAGCTATCCAAGTTGGTACAAATAGCACCTGCAAGTTTGTTACACAAGAGGACAAAATTGTGAAGATACCATGTGCCAGTTGTACAGTACTTTACATAGCTAGGGACCTGGTCCTTTACAGTTTATCTTCTCATCATCAAAACTACATATAGAAATTTCCCCCCTTTTTGATGATGACAAACCAAACCATTCAATTTGAGAATTAGTATACATTCATCATATTTAATTAGAGTGATTACCACCTAAGGATGGATGTTCCCCCTATCATCATGCTTTCTCTTCCATCATGCAACACAGGGACCTGGTCCCTTGTTGTTATCTTACAGCAAAAACTTCCCCCTTTCATCATGTACTATTCAGTACATCACATACTCCCTCTGTCATTATGCTACTAGGTCCTTACATATGTATTTACATAAGAAGTCAGTATTCTCCCTTTTGACATCATCGAAAAGGATTAATCAGTAAACCAATAGTAAATTAAGTACAAATCAGGTAACTCATTGTCATTGGGGTAACACTGAGAGATGGTACTAGGTCCCTCTCTTTTCTTAAGTGACTTCTCACATAAGTGCACACTTTATTTGATTTCTTCCAAAGTTGTTCCCATGTGTATATACCTATGATGTTGAGTTAGACTAAAAACTATATATTTTACCAAAGATACCTATCTCCTACTCATAGCTTATTTTGTAGAGACCTACTAATTCACATGGTAGATTAGATCATTTTTATTAGGCCTAGTCTCAGGCGATTCTTACCAAACTATTCCTTGTGTAGAGCCTTAGTAAAGTTATCTACTATCTGGTCCTTAGTCTTTTAGAACATCATACAGATTGATCCTTTCTCAATGTTATATCTTAGAAAGTGATGCCTCACATCGACATGCTTAGTCCTCTTAGGCTGCACTGGATTCTTGGCCTGATTTAGAGCACTTATGTTATCACACATTAGAGGGATGGTATCTGAAACAATTACCAATATCTTTTAATTATTTCTTGATCCATATTAGTCGTGCACAATAACAAGATGCTATAATATATTCAGCCTTAGTAGTAGATAAAGCCACTAAATTTTTCTTTTTTGATCCCCATGAAATTAAGGATGAGCCAAGAAAATATGTCATTCCTGAGGTGTTTTTTCTATATAATAGATATCAGCATAGTTAGGATCAACATAGCCTACTAAGTCGAAACTGTCTCCTTATAGATAGTAAAGGACCAGATCCCCTATACCATTAAGATACCTAAAAATTCTTTTAGCAGCTTTCAGATGAGACTTCTTTGGGCATGCTTGAAATTTAGCACACATTCCTATAATGAAAATAATGTCAGGCCTTCTTGTAGTAAGATATAGCAAGGATCCAATAATTCCTCTATACATTGTTTCATTCATTGAAGGACCTAACTCATCATTATCTATTTTTGATCTTGTTTTAATTGGGGTATCAATTGGTTTTGCATCTCCTATGTTATACTTCTTCTATATATCCTTGATATACTTTTTCTGACAGATCATTATCTCTTGAGAAGTTTGTTTAATCTGGAGACCTAGAAAGAAGGTAAATTCACCCATCATGTTCATGTCAAATTCACTTTCCATCAGTTTATCAAATTCTTCACAAAAGGATTTAGAAGTAGCTCCAAGAATTATGTCATCAAAATATATCTGAACAATCAATAGATTTCCACCCCAAGTCTTATGGAATAAAGTATTGTCTATTTTTAAAGCCATTTTCCAGGATAAACTTTGAGATCTCTCATACTAAGCCCTTGGTGCTTACTTTAACCCATAAAGAGCTTTGTCCAATTTAAGTACATGATGAAGAAAATCAACATCTTTAAAGTACGGTGTCTATTTGACATATATTTCTTCTTTCGAAATTCCATTCAGGAAGGCACTTTTGACATCCATCTGAAATAGTTTGAATACCATATATGTAGCAAATGTAACAAGAATTCTAATTGCTTTTATTATTTCTACTGGATCAAAGGTGTCATCATCGTCAATTCCTTTATCCTAATTATAACCTTGAATAACCAACCTTGCCTTATTTCTATTAATAGTTTTGTCTTTATCTTGCTTATTTCTGTGCACCCATTTAGTCTCAATAATTGTTTTTTCAACAGGCCTAGGTACCATATGTCAGTCTTTGCTTCTTTCAAATCGATGAAATTTTTCTTGCATTGCATTTATCCAATCAACATCTTTTAGCGCCTCTTTTACATTCTTAGGCTCAATTTGAGATAAAAAGGCTAAAGATGCCAAAGCATTCCTGGATTAAACTTTTGTTTGGACTCCTATTTTCAAGGGTGTATTTAGGTTCTCAAGGGGATGAGGGGACTTTTATCTCTAACTTTTCCTTCAGAGATTTATACCACTAGGACCAGGTCCCTGTGAATTCTGACTGGTTTCTCCTGATTGTTATTCTAATAGAGATGGAATTTATGGTTAATATCCAGGATTATCATCCTCATCATCACTATCATCTACATCATTGACCCCTCTATTACCCTCTTTAATAATAACATCTCTTTAAATAAGAATGAGTTCTTCATTGTCTGAGCTTTCACCATCTCTAGTGTTTGTTTGTCTGCCTGACTCATTAAAGATCATATGAATACTTTTTTCAACACACAGAGTTTTTTTTTTGAATACTCTATAGGCATTTATAGTTGAGGAGTATCCAACAAACATAGCCTCATCACTATTGGAATTAAATATTCTGAATTCTCTCTTCCCACTATTTAGCACAAAACACTTGCATTCAAAAGGACTGAAATAGTCTATTCTAGGCTTTCTATTAAATACGAGTTCATATGGAGTTTTATTTAGAAGTGATCTAATTAAACACCTATTAGTCACATAACAAGAAGTATTTACTGCTTCAACCCAGAAATTCTTTGGAAGACCACTATTAATTAGCATAGTCCATGTAATATCTATAAAAGTTCTATTTTTCCTTTAAACAACTCTATTTTGTTGAGGACTTATGGGAGTTAAAATTTTTTGACTTATTCCATGTTCATTATAGAATTCCTCAACTTGAGAATTCTTAAATTCAATCCCATGATCATACCTAAATTCAGCAATTTTGCAATTTAGCCTCACTTGGATTTTCTTGGCAAAAGCTACAAGAACCCCATATGTTTCATACTTGGTTCTTATAAACATTGTCCATGTGAACCTGGAATAGTCATCTACAATGACCAACACATATTTCTTCCCTCCTCTACTTTGTACTTTAATAAGTCAGCATAAATCCATGTGAAGTATTTCAAGGGGTCTGGAATTACTTACTTTCTTTTTCAGTTTGAAGAAAGATCTAGCCTGTTTCCCTCTAACACACATCACAGACTTTGTTTTCAGGAAATTTCAGCTTTGGCAGAACACGAATAGGTTCCTTGAGATCAAATTATTTAACAATGAAGAACTCACATACCCTAATATTCTGTGCCACAGATTTGCATCTTCACTTTGTGCACTTAAACAAGTTAATTCCCCATTATCCATAGAATTCATATAGGCTACTTACATGTTCTTAATTCTTCTAGCCTTGAGAATAATCTTTCCAGATTTCATGTTTGATACAGTGCATCCTTCATATGAAATTTTTACCTTATTTCTCTTATTATAGATTTGAGTCACTGCCCAGACTATGAGACCAAGCAATGAATCATACTCAGTCATCATGAGTCGTGACATGATTTATAACGACTAGCGATAGATTTTCTATGTTTTAATTGAGAGAACTTTAGTTATTTTCCTTTTTCCCCAATTAAAAACCACAACCATAAAAAAACATAAAGAGGGTTATTTTCATAACTTTAGCAATCATAAACTACTCTCTACTCTCACAAATTCCCCAAGTTAAGAACAACTAGGGTTTCTCAAGGTTGATCATCTAGGGCTCTAAGATTGGTCTCTTCTCCATAACTTTTGATATCTCAGGCATGTATCTCTCCCTAAACTTGTATTTTCATTATGGCATACAATGGCTTGATATTTCCATTATTTTACTATTTGATTTTAAACAAAGGATTAAGGGTTTTTTACGGTAATTGTTTAAATACTTTTTCCATGGTTTTGTATTGGTTACCTATGATTTATCTTGTGGTCTTGAATTGAATATATGAATGGGCATGGGAATTATAAAGGAGAACATGAGTTTCCCTAACTTTATGGCTTTAATGGTTTGGAATTGGCTTTACCCCCAACCCAACTTATGTAATTGGTTTTGCTTGCATAATTGAACTCACTTTTGGAAGCTTACATTGCATAAAAGGTTAATGAAACTCAAAATGGTGTTTTAAAGGACTCAGTCGCTAAAGATTGTTTTTTTCAATTGAAAAACTTTAGAGTCATTTTGGCTAAATGGTTTTTGAAATGGCATAATAGAATTGACTTTAAAGTTTAAGATTTTGTATGACGATACCAATGGTAAATTCCTACCTAAAACACTCCTTGGTTAATGGATAGAAATATGTAAATGGTGTTAATTTTGGCTTAAGGGGGGTTGTGTAGCTCACCATGGAAGGTGGAGGTCTAAAGGGACCAATATTGGAAACCATATTTTCCGGCGTAGGGGCCTTGGTGGTCGTATGCATAGTTTACACTTTATATATCAATATTTTTAGAATGTTTAGAGCTAGGTGACTCTGGACCTTCAATGGATTTCTCTGGTTCATGTGGCTAATATATGCTAGGGCCATTTCGGTAGGGGGTCGCGGACCCATAGAGTCTATCAGTGTGTTTAGGATGGTTAGAGATACACAGTCTAGGGGGTTCCCAACACTATGTATATATGTATATTTAAATGTATGTGAACATATACATTGAATATGTATTGATTTGAAATGGCATAATTTTATCCCCTATCCTATTTTACATGCTAGTGCTCACCGCGCTAACCATCGTAGGATGCTATATTGTTTCATAATATAGTGTCCAAAGACACTTCTTTTACCTCTATGCAATATTAGGTAATCCAATTGGTTTGTGGTGAAATGGTGAGCTTTCATCCTTCAAAAGATTGGTCATTCCATTGGTTTTGTTTCATATTTTTGAATTTAAGAGTTCATATTAACATTTTCATTGTCATTGTCACTATCACGATCGAGGGTATATCCTGACTTAGGTTGATGTTTGGCTTTTTAGAGGTTTTTATGGACAACAAAGTTTGGGTGGATTGTGTTATGGATTCATAGATTCCTCTTGGCATTTGATTTATTTATCTTGTTATATATTTGTAATTCATCCACTGTAAGTTGTATTGTGTTCTGGTTAGCTAGGTTAATGAGGGTGGTCTCCGCTCCTTGGTGGACTTGAGATACCCGTCATAACTAGGCCCTGATTTGGGTCATGACAATCTTGGTATCAGAGAGTAGGATTAGCGTTCATAGGTGTCCATAAAGACGTGTTGAGTAGAGTCGCTTTAATGGGTTTGTAGCATACCACTTATAAGAGAGAGGCTACAAGACATTTAGGAATATTTCCCTTTCTTGTGTTCTATTTTGGGCTATAGAGTCTGGTGTCTTGAAATTCCTCTAACTTCCTGGTTGATTACATTTTGGATCTTTCCACCACAAAGATTTATGTTCATGGAAACTTATCTGGCACTTCTTCCTAGTCCTAAGGAAATTTGGAGGGACTCGCCCTACCTATGAAGTGCAAACCTGGTCTAAAGTACTTGACCCTGATTGTGCTACTCCACCTAGAGTTCCAATGGTCCCAACTGGTCCTTCTCCAGTTAGAGATACTCATGCTTAGTCACCATAGAGAGATATCTCTAATGCAAAGTTTTGTCATTCTATTCATCTGTTGACTCAATTTGAGATATATTCGTCATCCTGATCATATGGGTTTTGTTTCTCCTTCTTTTGAGGTCACTCGAGTTGGGAAGTTTATGAGGTTGATACCTTCGACCTTTACTGGTTCGAAGTTTGAGGATGATTCTCAAGGTTTTGTTGATAAAATGGAGACGATATTTAAGGTGATTCATACTACTGATGTGGAGGATATGGATTTTGCTGCATATTAGTTGAAGGATACAACATATTAGTGGTATGAGATGTAGGAGCAGTTGAGGGGTGATGATGCTAAGCAGGCTATGTGGGAGAAGTTTTTGGTGCTTTCCCTGATTATTTCTTTTTGTAGGAGTTGTAAAAGGTTAAAGCTGAGGATTTTTTGAACTTGAAGCAGGGAAGGATGACTTTAAAGGAATATGCCTTGAAGTTCCATCAGTTGTCTCATTATACTTTGGAGTTGGTGTCTAGCATGAAGGCTAGGATGAGGAATTTGCTTCGAGTCTGTCTTGAGACTTGGAGCTAGAGTGTAAGGAGGTGATATTGAATAATAACATGGATATCTTTAGATTGATGATATACATGTAGACGTTGAGGATGAGATAAAGATGTAGGAAAAAAATAGGAAAGAGAAAAAGTAAGAAGTTTAGGTATTCAGATCAGGGTGAAGGGCAGCAGAATATTGGTACAGATGGTAAACAGTGGTCCAAGAGAAAGAATTATGGGAGTTTTATTTCCTCTTCGATGGCTAGTTACCCTTATCCTAAGTAATCTGATGATCTTCACATATAAAATAATAATGGGTTTAACGCACAACGTGCCTAATCTCGTGCTAGTGGAGCTCAGTCAACCCCACCTTATCCTTCTTGCCGATTTTATGCTCAGCTTCACCATAGTTATTGTGATAAGGAGAGGAATTGGTTTTTTAGTTATGGTCAGCATGGGCATATACAGAAGAATTACCCCATGGATAGAGTAGCCATGAGGGCTAATAAGGTCTCGATTACCACTTCTTCAGCTCCTGCACTAAAGGGGTCTACTTTTGGGGTGGGTATTGGTCAAAATCATCTTTATTCACATGCCACTTGTTAGGAATTTAAGGCATCCGCTGATGTTGTCACTGGTACGTTAAATCTTTTCTCTAATGATGTGTATTATGTGTTTGATCTGGGGTCTACTCTTTCTTATGTGACCCCTTATATGTTGTTCATTTTGGTTTTGGTCCTAAGTGCATTTCTGATCCCTTCTCCGTGTCAACCCCAGTGGGTAATTATATTGAGGCTAGAAAGGTTTATAGGTGTTGTTTGTTGTCTATCTTTCATAGGGAGACCTTGGTGAATTTGATAAAATTGAATATCATGGATTTTGATATTATCCTGGGGATGGATTGGCTCCCTTCATGTTATACTTTTCTAGATTATCGGACCCGTAAGGTCAACTTCTAATTCCTTAGTGAACCGTTAATTAAATGGGAGGGGAGTTCCTTAGTGCAAAAAGGGAGATTTATTTCATGTCTTAGAGCCCAGGGATTGATTTCTAAAGGTATCTTTATCATCTAGTTTGGGTTAGAGATTCTAGTTTTGAGGGTCCTATATTGCAATCAATCTCTATGGTTAATGAGTTTCTCGAGGTATTTTCTAATTATTTTCTTGGTATTCTTCCTGATAGGGAGATAAAATTTTTGGATTGATCTTCTACCGAATACCCATCCTATCTCTACCCCTCTATAAAAAATGGCTCCCACTAAGTTGAAGGAGCTGAAAAAGAAGTTAAAGGATCTTCTTGATAAGGGTTTCATTCATCCTAATGTTTCTCCATGAGGTGATCCTATTCTTTTTGTATGTAAGAAAGATGGGTCCCTTCGAATGTACTTAGACTATGGGTATTTAAATAAGGTGACAGTGAAGAATAAGTACCCTCTCCTAAGGATTGATGACCTTTTTGACCAGCTTCAGGGTGCTAGATGTTTCTCTAAGATTGATATTCGTTTGGGTTATCCTTAGTTGAAGATTAGGGATTGGATATCCTTAAGTCTACTTTCCATACCCGTTATGGTCATTTTGAGTTTTAGGTTATGCCATTTGGATTGACTAATGCTCCAATAACATTTATTGATCTTATGAACTAAATGTTCAAGCAGTTCTTAGATTTGTTCGTGAGAGTATTTATAGATGATATCTTGGTATATTCTAAGAGTGAGGAAGATCATAAAAATCACCTCTGAGTAGTGTTGCTGACTCTTAAGGATAAACAATTGCATGCCAAGTTTTTAAAATGTGAGTTTTGGTTGAATATTGTGACCTTTCTAGGTCATGTTGTTTCTTGTGAGGGAATCATGGTAGATCCACAAGAAGTTGAAATAGTTAATAAGTGGCCTAGACCCCCGACTCTAATCGACATTAGGAGCTTCTTGGGCTTGGCCGGGTATTATAGGAGGTTTGTGGAGAGCTTCTCTTCTATTGTTGTTATATTGACTAATTTAACTTAAGAAAAGATGAAGTTTCTATGGTTCGATGCTTGTGAAAATAGTTTTGTGAAGTTAAAAGATAAGTTGACTCTGAGCCAGTTTTGACCCTGCCTGTGGGTACTGATACTTTTATGATTTATTGTGATGTATCTCGAGTGGGACTAGGTTTTTTCTTAATACAGCATAGTAAGGTGGTACCATATGCCTCTAGGCAACTAAAGGTTCATGAAAGAAATTATCCAATGCATGATCTAGATTTGGCGGTTGTGGTGTTTGCGTTGAACATTTGGCATCACTACTTATATGGAGTGCATGCTGATATCTATTAAGATCATATGATCTTACAGTATGTGTTCACCCAGAAGAAATTAAATCTCAGGTAAAAGAGATGTCTCAAGTTTCTTAAGGACTTTGATATGAGCCTTCACTTCCATCCAGGTAAAGCTAATGTGGTTGTTGATGCTCTTAGAAAGTTATCTATAGGGAGCCTATATCATGTGGAAGAGGAGAAACAAAGGTTGATAAAGGATATTCATCGGTTGACGAATTTAGGAGTTCAACATTTAGACTTCGAGGATAGATGGGTGATTATTCAAGAAGTGGTTAAGTCATCTCATGATGCTGAGGTAAAGGAGAAACAGGGTTTAGATCTTATCTTGATGCATATTCGGAATGATGTGGGTATGCAAAAAGTTATGGATTTTGAAATTGGTGGTGATGGTATTTTGTGGTACCAGGGTAGGTTGTGTGTTTTAGATATTGATGGGATGCAAAAGGATTTTGACTGATGATTTGATGTATACAGTTCATCCTGGTTTGAAAAAGATGTATTATGATTTGAAAGATATCTATTGGTGGAGCAATATGAAGAAGGATATGGAAAACTTTGTGGCTAAGTGTATGGTATGTATGGAAGTGAAGGTTGAGCGCTTGAGGCCTGGCGACATATCTCAAGGGATTGAGTTGCTCATATAGAAGTGGGAGGTGATCAACATAGATTTTATTACTGGTCTTTAGCGGACTCAGAATTAGCATAATTCGATTTGGGTCATCGTGGATAGGATGACTAAGTCTACTCACTTTTTTCCTGTGAGGACTATTTACCCTGGAGAGGATTATACAATGTTTTTTATTTAGGAGATCGTTAAGTTGCATGGTTCCCTAATTTCCGTTATTTCCAATCAGGGTACACAGTTCTCTTCTCGTCTATGTCATTAATTTCAGCAAAGCTTAGGCACATGGGTGAACCTTAGCACCTCATTCCACCCTCAGACGGATGGATAGATGGAGAGGACCTTTCATACTTTTGAAGACATGCTAAGGGCCTGTGTGATTGATTTTGGAGGTATTTCTATGTATTATTTGCCTGTAATTGAGTTCGCATACAATAATAATTATCATTCTAGTATTAGGATGGCTCCTTTCAAGGCTCTTTATGGCAGGAGGTGTAGGTCTCTTAGTAGATGGTTCAAAGTATGGGAGACTTGATTGTTTGGTCCTAATTTGTTTTATCAGTCTATAGATAAGGTGGAGGTAAGTAGAGATAGGCTTAAGACCGCTCAGAGTAGCCAAAATTCCTATGCAGATGTGAGGCAAAGAGAGTTGGAGTTTGACGTTGGCGATTGGGTGTTCTTGAAGGTTTCTCCTATCAAGGGAGTGATGAGGCTTAGGAAGAAGGGGAAGTTCTATCCCTGTTATGTGGACTCATATTTTTTTTTGACAAAAGTGGGTAATGTTGCTTATGAGTTGGAATTTCCTTTGAGTTTGGGTTTCATTCATCTAGTTTTACATGTTTTGATATTGAAGAAGTGTGTAGGCAATCCTTCATTGATCATGCCTATTGAGAGTGCTGGTATTTAAAATTTCTTTTCTTATAAAGAAGTCCAATGGAGATTTTAGATAGACAAGTCTGTCATTTGAGGAATAAGGATGTGGATTCGGTGAAGGTTTTATGAAGGAACAAAATGTAGAAAAAGATACTTGGGAGGCTGAACAGGACATGAAGTCCAAATATCCATTTTTGTTCTCCAAGTTTAATAATCGTGCTTAAGGTATGCATTTTCCTACTCTCATTGTTTTTTGACTTTATTAAAGGAATTTTTCTTACACTTCTGTTTTATAATCATGCTAGTGGATGCCTTAACTCCTCATTCAGGGACGAATGATCATGGGAGGGGGGGCAGTGTAACACCCCATATTTTTTACCTCAGAAATTTTTGAGTTTTGATCTCACTGCCGAGGGTATTTGTAGTGAGTCATGAATACTCTCTCCTAGTCATATGTTGTCATCCCTATCCAAACCAGTGTTGGTTACTTAAGTTTTTGTCCTAATTATGATTGACACCAAATGATCCATAAGGTGAGGCCATGAGTCATTGGGTGGGACTCGTGACAAAACCAGTGAGATGGCCCAAGGTTACCATCTTGGTAACGACTAAGACTCCATGAGTCGTAGGGTATGGTCATGAGTCGTATGGTGTGACTCGTGACCAAACCAATAAGGGTGCCTTGAGTCACTGCCCTAAATATGAGTCCATCCAATGATAAATACTCAGTCGTCACGAGTCATAATATGACCCGTAACGACTGATGATAGTTTTCCTGTGTTTTAATTGGGGGCACTTTGGTCATTTTCCTCTTTCCCCAATTAAAAATCATGACCATAAAACTCCCAAAGAGTGTTATTTTCATCATTTTTACAATCATAAACTACTCTTTACTCTATTAAATTCCCCAAGTGAAGAACAACTAGAGTTTCTCAAGGTTGATCATCTAGGGATCTAAGATTGGTTTCTTCTACATAACTTTTGATATCTCAGGCATGTATTTCTCCCTAAACTTATATTTTCATTATGGCATGCAATGACTTGATATTTCCATGGTTTTAATGTTTGATTTTAAATAAAGGGTTGAGAATTTTGGACGATAATTATTAAATGCTTTTCCCAAGGCTTTAAATTTGTTATCTATGATTTATCTTATGGTTTTGAAATCAATATATGCACGGGCATGGGAATTGGAAAGAGGAACATAGGTTTCCCCAACTTTATGGCTTAAATGGTTTGGAATTGGCTTTACCCCTAACCTAACTTGTGTACTTGGTTTTGGAAACATGGATGCTTGCATAATTGAACTCAATTTTGGAACATTACATTACATATAAAGTTAACACGCACTGGGGCTGTTCTGGTGGGAGAAGCTAGATCCATATATCCCGTGGGTATTTTTAGGATGGTTAGAGATACACAGTCCCGGTTAATGGTTTTGAAGTTCATGCTAAAATCTTGTTCCCTAGACCAACACTATGTATATATGTATATTTGTATGTATGTGAACATGTACATTGAATTTGGATTAATTTTGAAATGACATTATTTTTTTCCTATCTTGAGATACATGCTAGCGCTCACCCCGCTAATCATCCTAGGGAGAAATATTATTTAATAAAGTAGTTTCCGAAGATACTTCTTTTATCTATGTGCAACATTAGGTGATCCAATTGCTCCGCGGTGAAGTGGTGAGCTTCCATCCTTCGGAAAGCTTGGTCATTCCATTGGATTCATTCCATATTTTAGAATTGAGGAGTTCAAATGAATATTGTCATTGTCATTGTCACGGTCAGGGGAATTTCCCGACTTAGATTGATTTTTGGCTTTCTTAGATGTTTTTGTGGAAAACAAAGTGCAGGTTGATTGTGTTATGGATTCTTAGATTCCTCTTGGCATTTGATTTATCTATCTTGTTATATGTTTTAGAATTCATCTGTTTCTAGTTGTATTGTGTTCTGTTTGGCTATGATAATGAGGGTGGTCTCTGGTCCTTCGCGGACTTGAGATACCCATCACAACTAGGCCCTAGTTCAGGTTGTGACACGATACCCATATTGAATACTTTTGGTTCGGGGTCAAAATGAACCCCCGAAATGAGTTTTCAAAAAAGAAGCGCAAAATCATAACTTTACTTCAAAAACATTTTTTCTCATATTTTTAGGAGTATACAACTGAAAACCCAAGTCAAGTCAAGTCAAAATTGAGGTTTAAATCGAAGAAAAACCATTTTTAAGCTTTATCAGGTAAAATCCTTGAAATTCGTGTTAAGATCGAGAATCAAAGTTGTTTTGAAGGTTAAATTGATGAAAAACTAGTAATTATAAGATTAAAACATTGTTCAAGTTAAATGAAGTAAAATTGGTGTTTAAAGTCAAGCCCTAAGATTTTTGAGGTTTTGAGAAATTAATCAAGAATTAGAGTAGAAAAGGATGAAATCTCACCTTATGTCCGTAAGAGAATCAAGAAATAGATGTTAATCTAGCTTCCCAAGTACCCACAAGCTTCACTTTTAAGATCTCACACTATTGTAGGGTATAACCCTCAAGAGACAAGATGAAAAAATGGGCAAAAAGAGGGTATTGGGTTGTTTTTATACTGCACCAGATATGAAAAACCTAGGGTTTTTTCAAGTCCAACCCAGACTTCGATGGGGTGCTCGAAATTCATTTGGAGTCTGATATATGAAAACAAACTATGAATTTAAACTAAATTTGATGCTCCGGAATCAATGGCGATATCTGAATTTCAAAAAAATGTCATTTTCATAAAGTTGATCCCCGAAACCCGAAATTGTAATTTTCTAAACTGAGGGTCGAAATAAGATTTAAAAGCTGTGAAATCACACCAAATATGCTACCACCATAAAATCAACGTTTCTGACGCATTGATAGAGATGGATTTTCTATCCGAGGTTGTTTCGACCAAATGTAGGTCCCATACCCATATTTCCAACTTTTAAACTTTTTGACCAACAGGTCAAAATGAGCTCGGGTGCATCGGGGCTCAAACCAAAGGTCTACCTAGCCTAAAATTGATATTTCGAATCTGTTGGCATAGTCTGTTTAGACATCCATCACATGGATCACAAAATATCTACATAAAAGGTTTCCAAAGCCACCAAAAATCACAATATTGCACAAAAGACACCAAAATACATCAGGAACCATGCAAATCACACCCACACCCCAGAAATACCACAATGCAACTATAGGTAAGGGGTAAGATAGTCAAATTATATAAAATCACAAATTTCACATATTTCATCAAACTTTTAGGTTGTTACATATCATGACCCTGGGCCCAATAATATATATATCCTAACCACAACACCACAATTTGGGAAACATGATAATTCACTGAGTCAATTACTATACCTTACACTAAAAGGGGCCTTAGACTCAACTATTTCTAACATTCACGTGACCTAGGGTTGCAGGATCCTATGGGCATAATAAGTATTTCATCTTACGGGTCGATTAACTTTTCTATCCCCAAACTTCTAGATTAGGCTAAGTTATGGAAGTCTACCCATAATAATAGCGTAACATCCCTATCTATTATACAATATATATAATTCACCATCTCATGAAGAAGAGTAGACAAAATCCTACCTTGATGCTAAATTACAAATTCTTAAATCATCTATAAATCATCCTCCTTTGCTCCACGACCTCAAAATGCCTCCATGCTTTAAAAATCATAATCTACCTGTCATTGGGAGAAAAATGAGACTCATATTTCTATATAAAAGGTTGCGTCAGAAATTAGGTCTAGAACGAGCCCGCGGGGGTCTGCAAACGACATCTAAAATTGAATCCCTCACGAGGTCCCTCGAAAGACAAGAAATGTGTGCTCAAAAGTTTAGCACAAATAGTGCATGAATTGAACCAAATCATCCCCTACAATTTAGGGATTTAAAGACCTAATTTCTAAGAATTTACCACGAAATAGGATGAAAATTGATGGAAAAATCAATGGGAAATGACCAAGGAGTATTAGGATAGCTTATCTAAGATCCAATGGATAATTCCCCACCTTTTTCTTCTCTTCAAACTCTCAAAATGGTGTGAAAATAGTGGAGAATTGGGTGAGAATGGAGTAATTAAAATACTCAGGTACCGCTAAAACAGTCACCTTAGCTCTCATGTGTCTGCTGCTAAAGCGGCATCTTGACCGCCAAAGCAGTTTGGCATTCCAGGCGTGGGTACCACTAAAGTAGGTGTATTGGCGCTAAGGCAGGGTCTGTTTAAAAGACCCCTTTTAACTAAAGCAGGCCTTAGCCACATGGCCAAGGTTGCTAAAGCAACTCACGGGTGCTAAATATTTGGCCGATGAAGTGGCTCCACGACTGCTAAAGTAATCATACTTGGTACAAGATACCAGATTTTGCTAAGTCTAAAAATGAACTTTAATTGGGTGCTCAACATTCATTCAGAACCCCGTGAGGGAAAACAAACTATTCCACCATACCAAATCTTACATTCTAAACTCAATAAAACCATCAAAATTTTCATCCGAGATCTTTCGAATAAGTGCTGGGCCTACACCTATAGTTATATTTTCCATATAATCCATCCAATAGCCCAAATAAGTCCAAAATCCTCAATACCTGAACCAACGGTCTCTCTAGCCTAAAATCAATGTTTTATAACTGATAACACTGTCAGAATTCTTATTCAAGGTCATCTACTAGGAGTTTTGATCGGAGATCAAATACAAAACAACAAAAACTCCAAAATAGATAAATAAGTCTAAAATCCAAATAAATTATTCGATAACCAAACTGATTATTTTGGCAAATAAGAAATGATCTACAGTCACTGTGGGGAGGCTTTAAACATAAAAAATACACAAAAATCAAGGAAATGACTAATGATTCATTACAATAGATCCCCATGCCTTCTATATGTGATGTCATCTTGTTGCCAAAATAATTTTTTTTTTCACTTCTCGTTGGCTTTCTTAGTGCTTGAAAATCCTACATGATTTTGCAATGGAGTTGTGGAATCAAAATTGATCTGCCGTGTATTATTAGAAATTTCAGTGAAATTAGATTCATAATATACAAAGATAAAATTACCTTTCTTATGAAGCCACTTCTTGTATTTATGGTATTATTTCTTCTAGTGTCCCTTCTTTTTGTAGATACGAAAAGTGGCTTTGTCAAAACTGCCATTCTTCTTATTCATAGAAACACTCTTTTCCTTCATTGTATTTTTCTTATAATGAGTGCACAAATTAGTACTTTCAAGTACCTCATGTTTCAACCTCTCCTCTTCTTGAACACATATGGTCAAGAGCTTATTGTTGGGCTATTTATCTTTATATATGTTGTAAGATATCTTAAATGGATCATATTTCAGTGGAAGAGAGTTGAGAATAGAATGTAAAAGAAATGCTAAAGACATATCAACTTTAAGAGACTTGAGTTTAGAAATAATATCTCTCATCTCCACAATGTGATCACACACGGTATGACTTTTATCAAATGTTATGACTAAGAGCCTTTTCATAAGGGTGCTACCCAATTCCTTGTCAGAGCTTACAAATTGGTTATCAATTGTCTTCATGTAACCTTTGACATTTTTGTTGTTAGGGATGGAACCCCTAATGCTTTGACTTATATGAGCTTTTATGAGCATTAAGCTCAAGAGATTAGATTGCTCCAACCACTAATATGAAGCCTTATCCTCTGATGTAGTTGATTCCTTGGGCTTAGGTGTTTTTTCAATACGGAGTACCATATCTAGATCCAAACACCCTAAAGTGAGAAAGACTTAATTCTTCCATTCAGTAAAGTTTTCACTGGACATAATTGCAGTTCAAGCATTTTTATCAAATAAAGAAGTAGGAAAAGCCGTGTTAATTGCAAAATAAGGATACACATGCATAATCTATAAAATACATAACCATCAAAATGAATCGCATAAATACCGATTCTTAACTAAATTTTAAGCCTTCCTATGGAAAGAGGTTGCAACCTATGCATAGAATTGCTTAACTTGTTTTGACTAGAAAACCAAATAAAACTAGAAAATAATCCATACCTATGGGCATCAGATAATTTTTAAACAGAAAGATTTACTATCTAGTCTAGTTAATCTGACAAAACTAGTTACCTCCTTGTAGGGTAAGGTTACAATTTGGATAAGATAATTGGAGAACTTTATTAGATGTCATTATTATATCTTCATCATTAACTTTATGTAATGAAAGAATTTGTGTTCTTTATATTATATACTCGGGATGCTGTGGCTAATCCAAACATATGATAAAAAAAATTCAAAAATGACATATTACATCAAATAATTAACTTGAACTTTATGTTAATTATCAAAATACAAAAAATGGATTGAATAGATTGAGGCTACACCAAAGCAATCCTTCGTATAAGGCATCTCAATGTATTTAATTTTAACAATTAACTTAAATATATAGTTGATTAATGACAATGCTAAAACCTGATTTAAGAGTCATAGCCTACATCAAAGCAATCCGATATACAAAGCATCTCATGTTAATCAAGATAAAATCATATAACAAAGCAATATGTCGAGCCTACATATCCTTTGTTAAAACGGTAATTCCTTAGCCATAGTCATAATAGGTTTCATACCATAAGGGAATAGACAAAGCCTATCTCCCATTCATTTTTTTTATAATTATTACAAGAATAGTTTTAATTAAACTTAATAATTATTAGAAGAAATGAAACAGTAGCCAAACTTTATTAATATCAAAACACGAATAAAGACATGTTTTAAAAATCATTATCGCTACTGATTGAAGGACTTAAGAAAAATAAAAGCAATTTGACAAGCCTCTTACAAATTTCAACGCTATTAACAAGTTATAGTTTACTGTTTAAACAAGACAAAAACAAAAACAATATATATTGAATTTTACATAAGTCATAACGCTAGTACTTGTTCATATGACAAACAGACAAAAGCCATAGAGATCCGAAAGGTACTACTATGCTATAGAGATTTTTAATTAAGTTTGAGAAGCACATGAAATTCAATTATGCAATTATTAATTCACTACTCATTTTAACACCAAACAACATGGATAAGGATAGGTCTGATACCACATGTTAAATTTTAACACATACATGGAGCCTAAACTCAGGGGAAAATTTAAATGGGAATGTACCTTCAACCATCATTGTCCAAGTATAATATGAAAGAAAACTTGAGAGATAACTTGTAACAAGCTTAGGAGTCTTCTAGCCAATGCCTATCAAAAGATATGTCAGTCTGATGGAGTCAAAGGTGCATTTATAGATAGGCTAGGGATCCCTAGGTAAATAACTTTAACGCAAGAGACTTTCATAATTATTTTTTGCAACCAAAGAAATATCATATATGTAACGCCCCGTAAAAGGCGTGCATAGATTAGTCTTTAATATTGAGCTCTTAGACTTAATGACTTAAAATTTTCTAAGTGTAAAATGAGACTTAGTCATTTTAGTTGGCAATCTTTAGAATACAACTTTTCAACCTTCCCGACATCCGTTTTTAGATTTTCAAGTTGCGTTACGATCGGGAAAGCTCATAGTGCATCTCAGATAAGTTTCGGAATTTTTCGGAACACATAAGGCTGTGTTTGGATTTCAAAACAGTAGCAAAACGCATAGCCTATTGCCCAATTTTCAGCATTTTAGAGTCAACTTCAAACAATCATAACTCCCTGTATATAATGAACTGTGTGAGATATAATATATCAAACGAAATCTCTTTGAGTCCTCTTTCAAATGCAGTTGGTTTCATCCAATTTGATTATATGAGTAAAAATTTATAATCGATTTACTCCAGATTAACAAACTGTCAACTGAGGGACAAATTTGACGTTAATTGTTCCTTAGGGGTATTTTGGTCATCCTTTACCCCTATATATACCACCAACACATGATTTAATCCCTCAAACACCAAAATACACCTTCATTCATCAAAATTGCTCAAGAATACTCCTTAGGGTTTCAAAATAAAAACCCAAATAGTTCAAGATTTGACCGTAGGTTTTCGAAGATAATTACATATTCGGAATCACAAATCCGCGAGCTTCAAGAAACATCTAGTATTTTCAGAAATAGAGGTACGTGGGGTTATCCTAAAATATCATGGGTGTAGTTTTTATGAACATGCATGCTTTTAAATGGGGGTTTTCAATCAAATGCTAATAACGTGCTTTCAATATGATTTCTAAGTCATTTTTCTTTATGTCATGAGAATTGTTTGCCTATATACTTCAATGGTTGAAACCATGCATATGTGATTTGATATTTTCCATGGAAGTTTGATAAATATGAATGATAAATTGCTTTCAAATTCCCATGATAATGTCTTGATACCCCATATCATATTGTGACCAACAAAAGAGAGCATGAATTTGAAATAATTATTGTTCACCACTTGTAAATGATGAAGCACCTTGGGTTTTACATGATTATACATATGTGGATATGATATTGATGACTTGCAAGTCGGGTATGACGATACCCTACGGAATATGATACGTGATTGAATTAAATGAAGTTTGAATGCATTGATTTCACATAAGATAGGTGGATGCCCGAAGAAGGCATTTGATTGTAAGGGCTCACCGTTGGAAACATGTTTGCCAAAATGGGAATTTCGTACCAGGCTAAGTGATCTTGTGTACTTGACTTTATGTCATTCCCAAATTGGGACTATAGGTAGGAGCCCGGGCTAAGTGATCTTGGGCACTACCATTGGGTCGAGACACCATGCTTCGTGGTCTTATGTGTCTCTCCCTCACTTATACTCTAATCTCGGCGGCAATCAAGATTTGACAGTTGGTGTAAATTATGTAAGGTATTCCACCTAGCTCAGTTGCATTTCATTGTTGTTGAGAAACTATTGCATTATGCCCATGTATTTTCAAATGATTTAATATGAAATTGCTTTATAATGTCTCTCAACTATATTTTGTAAAAATATCATATTTTGTTTTGATATCTCTGCGTGCTAGTACTTTTGTGCTGACCCCCTCCTCTCTCCAACCTCTTAGGTTCAGAGGCCCAGTCTAGGGGTCAAGAGAATCAGTAGATCATTCAGACGGAGTTGCAGAGACAAGTGGTGAGCCTTCTATGTATCGAAAGGTCTTATGTCCTGCAGTCCTTTTATCTTATATTTAGTTTTGGGGTCTACTGGGGGCCTTGTCCCAGTTTATATACAGTTACATGACTCAGTCATTTGTTAGAGATTTTCGCAAATAGTTGTTTAGAGGTTGATTGATGTTGGGGGAACTTTATTTCCCCGTTATTGTTTTTTCTCATATTTATGACCATGTTTTCGAATTATTGTGTTTCTTCCGCATTACTTTGATTATATGAATTAGGTGCATGATTCCCAGACAGATAGAGAGTGTTTTAGGCCTCCATGGTTCAAAATGCTCATCACGGCCAGGCCCTAGTTTAGGTCGTGACAAACTTGGTATCAAAGCACGGTTCATGGTCCCAGGGTGTCTGCGAAATTGCGTCGGGTAGAGTCTTGTTTATGGGTGTGTAGCGTACCACACTCATAAGCAGGAGGCTACTAGGCGTTTAGGAATGTCTCTTTTTTTTCATGTTCTAGTTCGTACAATAGAGTCAGAATGATCCTCTTTCATACTCTAATTTGTGCTATGGTGTCGCCCATATGAAAGTAAAAAGTTATCCCACATTTATTCCTTACTCTAATGTCGTTAGATGTCTCATTATTGAGGTGATTCAAGTACAGAAGTTTAGAATCTAAATGGTATGGTCCTTTCTGATTGAACCATATAAGAGTTAAAATTTGTGCAAGGACTTGATAAGAGTCCGTTAGTGCTTCAATGTGTATTGATTTCGATGTAAACATTGATCTTGATGGAATCGTGCTTTTAAGCTTGAGGTATTAATTGCATTTAGTCCCCTTCAAATTTATGTTACAAATGTCTTGCTTAAGGGGGGATGATGTGTAGTAGAATGTTGGAACTATATTTCCACCCGAATAGTAGTATGCATTAAAGTGTTGTTGTCATGATCTATTGGTAGTAATATTGGACCAAGAAGTTGGGGATGTGAAGTCACAAAGTTAGAAGTCAGAGTGAGGGTGACTTTTGTGTAAATGAATATTTTAGTTGAATAAACGATGTTTGAGGATGATTTACCCCTTTATAGTGATAAACTAATGTGGTAGCTAGTAGCACGTGTGGATGGTATGGTAGTCCATGGGGGAAGTGTCTTACTTAAATTTTTATTTATACAGAGTAAGATGTGTATTCTTAGACCATTAAATATTATGTGTCAATTTTCTATCTCTTGTAATATGTAATCTTGTTATCATGGTGTTTTTGAAAAATAAAATATAAAAAAATTTTAAAGTCTAGTGAAGCCGTGTGGGCTCTTTCGATTCACTAGAATAGTTGCCTTGTTATTCATCTCATTTTTTGGTTCAAAAATACAAAATCAGAGTCTAGTGAAGTCGTGTGAGGCCTATTTCGATTCACTAGCAACTTGTTGTTCTTGTGTTGGCGTAATATATGTATAGCTGAATCTGTTTGCATGAGATTGAGTTGGTAAAGAGGTGATTCGTCCTTGCATGATAGTTTAGTAGAAGGTATAGAAGAAGTTGTTAGTCAAGGTGATTTGTCAGTTGCTTAAAGTGTGAAAATGGTGATATTAGCCAGTAAGTTATAATTATAGACTCATGGTTGTTGTGGAAATTGAAGGCAGTCTAAATGTGTGATTGAGTAAGTAAGTATGAGGTGAGAAATCCGCATAAGTAGATAAGATTGTATGGGGTTATAATATCAGATTAAGGTTGATCATGTCTATTATGTGACTTTACCCCTTGACCCTCTTTTTGTTAGTAGTTCTAAACTAGTACTACTTATGAGAAAAGTATGTGGTAGATTTTTGAAGCATTTGGGTAGAATACCCCAATTTAATGGATTAGTATATTTATTTTATGTTTTATTCTTCATTGACGGTAAGTGATTGATGCTAGATTATAGGCTTGAATTTAAATAGTGTGGTGGTAAATACTGGCAAGAGATTGATGGTGTATGTTTTGTGGGATTAATTAGTAGGCTTGATGTGTTGAAATAGTACGTGCTAATAGATTATGATGAGGAAAACCGTAAGGTCACGATCGATTTTTTTGTGGCTATGAAGTTCTAGTGTACTAGTGTTTCTTGATAGTTATTTCATAGTTTTCAAGTGAGAATTGTGTGTAAGGTTGGGTTGTAAATCATATTTACGTTCAGCACTAGACACTAAGTTTGAACAGTTGATGCCCATTAAGATAGTTGTGACGATTGATTGGGTCATGATACTGGTTTTATAGAAGTGATCTAATAGGTTTGAACGGTGTACGTAAGAGATTAGGTTTATTTGATTCGCAGTGATGTATGATATTGTATGTATGATGTAGAAGTATGCCTAAGGTGACATGAGGTTGCGACATTCTTTCTAAGGCTATTACTTGTTGTGTGTGGCTAGTGGTATCATTGAATTGTTAAGTGGAGAAAGACTAGTTAGATGGTATATAGTGATCTAAATAGCCATTTTAAGGTGTTTTGATTGATAGTATTGGTCCTTTTGCGATGATCTTGATTCACATAGTAGAGGGATATAAATTTGGAGTCGTAATAGTGGTAGGCTATGTCGAAAGTGATATGGTTCATTAAAGGCTTGGTGATATCCATGTTAAGTGTTAGCATCTAAGCTTAAGTTTTGAAGGTTGAACCGATAGAAATAAGTGTGCAAGCATTATACTATGACTATTGGTGGCTATGGAAAGATAGAGTGTATCTCAGAAGGTAGTCATTTGGGTTAAGTTCTAGGACATGCGTGTACTGTCATTTTTTTTCAGACCCTAGAGTGCAGTAAGTGTAGTTTAGTTAGAATCTGGTAAAGGATCTCCCAAACTCTAGATGATGACTTGAAGCTAAGGGGGAGATGATAGAATGAATGACCAAGTAAGGCTCTCAGATTTTAGTAGTGATGCAGTATGATTTAGAACATCAGAAAGTGAGGGAGAATCTCAACCCATTCCTACCTCAGTATTTTTTTCAGTTATCCGTGTTCTTACTTATGCGGGTTCTTACTCATGCCTTATGATTCAGTTCCGTGATCATAGTTCATGTTCCCTATATATGATAGAGAGTCACGTACTCTTCCAGTTCTAAGATAATGAGTTCTAGTTCATTCAAGTAGTCGGAATCACATTCCTTATGTTATGAACTCTAGTTGAGGTCATGAAACTCATGACACATGTACTCACTCTTTATAGTGTGCTCATTCCCGTATAAAAATCTTTTCATGCTTCAGGGTCTTATGTTTTAACCTTTTAGGGACCCTCCCTATACAATAATAGTGGTGATGATGTAAATGTTCTTGTTGATGGAAGATCATAGTATGCTTGTTTAGATAAGGTCATAAGTATGAAGTGAGATTTGGGGCCAAGTCTTTGATACATGTGATGGTTAGTGGAAAAGTTTGTGTGTGTATGTTTTAGGGTAGCGCGTGAGAGTTATATTGACAATAGTTTAGAAACTATGTGAAGTATGTATTTATGGGTGGTTACCTTGAAGTAAACATGTGGTTATAAAATAGGCTTGAATGATGTTTTGGGATTGTAGTGGGAGGTCGCAATATGCATTAGCGACTTCATATTAAGAGTTTAGAGTAGTCATTGAAGTGGTAAGGCATGTTATGCTTAGGATGTGATCTTTAAAAGAGGTATAGAAGGTGGCGTCATATGGTTTAGAAAAATAGCGTGGTGTAGCATGTTGTATTTTTGTGACTTAGAGTTAGGCTTGATCGCGGTGTAAGGATTAAGCTATTTTAGACATTAGTAGAAAAATTTGTCAATGCTCATATGAGAATTTTAATCTGAATTGAATGAATATGATATTTATAGGGAATAGTATAGTTAAGGGATATTCGAGAAGTGTACTAATCTTGAAAGTAAGAAGTTGTATTGCCAAAGGTCTGGTAATTCTATCCTAATTTAGGAGTTATATATCTATATTCCAAACTGCAGAGTAGTGTCAATGTTGTGATTTCCTTAGTGGGATGTCTTGTGTAATCCATACCCAAGATTTGTGGCTCCTTATTACTGTTAGAACTTCTTTAGAGAGAGCGTTGAAGAGATACTCCAGTTAAGTATGAGGGTCCAACATAATTCAGTCTGTATAGCCAGTAAGTCAGTTTAGTAGTCAGATTCGCATGACTTGTTTTCTCGTCTTTTCATTTATTCATGCTACCCGAAATCTCAGAAATGATACTATTCCAATATAGAGTATACTAGTAATTGCGAGTATAGCTCAGTTCATGCGTCATGCATTAGATTCAAATTCCAGAGGTTCAGTTATGAATCAAATCGTAGGTGCCTTGTGCATTGCCTCCGTTTTCCAAGTATCTTAGTGAATTGACCACTCATAGAGGGACATAAGGTCCCAAGGGGGAGATACCCCATCGGTTACATGCATAGGTTCTTATTACAAGCTTCCCATCAGTTGTTATTGCGTATTCAGTCATACGTTCTTTTGTCAGTTCAGTCAGCTATGCTTGCATTAGAAATGCATGTTCAATAGAAAAAGTTCAGCTTATCAGTGTATTCAGTCCTGCGTTAATGAGGACAACTCAGACACAGACCCATGCATCAGATATGCATGTCTGGTATAAGAATTTAGAACATCAGTAGTTCCAGTCTTATAGTCATGTTTCAGATCAGTGTATTCTTTATTAAAGGACATGGCATGTCTGCGTTATTCCATAGCTTTAAGGCTTCAACAAGTTCCTACCCATCATTCGAGGACGAATGATCCCAAGGGGGAGATAATGTAACGCCCCGTAAAAGGCATGCATAGATTAGTCTTTAATATTGAGCTCTTAGACTTAATGACTTAGAATTTTCTAAGTGTAAAATGAGACTTAGTCATTTTAGCTGGCAATCTTTGGGATACAACTTTTCAACCTTTCAGACATCTGTTTTTAGATTTTCAAGTTGCGTTACGATCGGGAAAGCTCATAGTGCATCTCGGATAAGTTTCAGAATTTTTTGGAACGCATAAGGCTGCGTTTGGATTTCAAAACAGTAGCAAAACGCATAGCCTATTGCCCAGTTTTCAGAATTTCAGGATTAACTTCAAACAATCATAACTCCTTGTATATAATGAACTGTGTGAGATATAATATATAAAACGAAATGTATTTGAGTCCTCTTTCAAATGCAGTTGGTTTCATCCAAATTGATTATATGAGTAAGAAGTTATAATCGATTAACTCCAGACTATCAAACTGTCAACTGAGGGACATATTTGACCTTAATTGTTCCTTAGGGGTATTTTGGTCATCCTTTACCCCTATATATACCACCAACACGGGATTTAATCCCTCAAACACCAAAATACACCTTCATTCATCAAAATTGCTCAAGAACACTCTTTAGGGTTTTAAAATAAAAACCCAAATAGTTCAAGATTCAACCGTAGATTTTCGAAGATAATTACATATTCGGAATCACAAATCCGCGAGCTTCAAGAAACATCTAGTATTTTTGGAAATAGAGGTACGTGGGGTTATCCTAAAATCTCATGGGTGTAGTTTTTATGAACATGCATGCTTTTAAATGGGGGGTTTTCAATCAAATGCTAATAACTTGCTTTCAATATGATTTCTAAGTCATTTTTCTTTATGTCATGAGAATTGTTTGCCTATATACTTTAATGGTCGAAATCATGCATATGTGATTTGAGATTTTCCATGGAAGTTTGATAAATATGAATGATAAATTTCTTTCAAATTCCCATGATAATGTCTTGATACCCCATACCATATTGTGACCAACAAAAGAGAGCATGAATTTGAAATAATTATTTTTCACCACTTGTAAATGATGAAGCACCTCAGTTTTTACATGATTATGCATATGTGGATGTGATATTGATGACTTGCAAGTCGGGTATGACGATACCCTACAGAATATGATACGTGATTGAATTAAACGAAGTTTGAATGCATTGATTTTACATGAGATAGGTGGATGTCCGAAGAAGGCGTTTGAGTGTAAGGGCTCACCGCTGGAAACCGTGTTTGCCGACACGGGAATTTGGTACCAGGCTAAGTGGTCTTGTGTACTTGACTTTATGTCATTCCCAAATTGGGACTATAGGGAGGAGCTCGGGCTAAGTGATCTTGGGAACTACCATTGGGTCGAGACACCATGCTTCGTGGTCTTGTGTGTCTCTCCCTTACTTATACTCTAATCTCGGGGGCAACCAAGGTTTGACAGTTGGTGTAAATTATGTAGGGTATTCCACCTAGCTCAGTTGCATTTCATTGTTGTTGAGAAACTATTGCATAATGCTCATGTGTTTTCAAATGATTTCATATAAAATTGTTTTATAATGTCTCTCAACTATATTTTGTAAAAATATTATGTTTTGTTTTGATATCTCTGCGTGCCAGTACTTTTATGCTGACCCCCTCCCCTCTCCAACCTCTCAGGTTCAGAGGCCCAGTCTAGGGGTCAAGAGAATCAGTAGATCATTCAAACAGAGTTGCAGAGTCAAGTGGTGAGCCTTCTATGTATCGGAAGGTCTTATGTCCTACAGTCCTTTTATCTTATATTTAGTTTTTGGGTCTACTGGGGGCCTTGTCCCAGTTTATATACAGTTACTTGACTCATTCATTTGTTAGAGATTTTCGCAGACAGTTGTTTAGAGGTTGATTGATGTTGGGGGAACTTTATTTCCCCGTTATTGTTTCTTTTCATATTTATGACCATATTTTTGAATTATTGTGTTTCTTCCGCATTACTTTGATCATATGAATTAGGTGCATGATTACCAGACACATAGGGGTGTTTCGGGCCTCCATGGTTCGAAATGCTCGTCACGGCCAGGCCCTGGTTCGGGTCGTGACAATATATGCATAACGTGAAGGAAAAATAATTGACTGATTTATTACTTTACTTGGGAGATAAATTAAATTTGTTATAAAAAATATGTGGATCATTAATAAATAAGATTATACATAATATTCTTACAGATATTACTCCAATACTTAATATAAAACACTCGACTTTCGCTTCATCTCTTTATATATTTTCGGTGATATGTTTGCAGACAAAATGAATGAGAAGAAAAAGGAATATATACAGTTTAACATTTGTTATATTAAATCACCTAAGGGCTTTTTCAATATATGATTTTGGAAATAGTGTCAGCTACTTAACCCTTATACCTTGAGTAATCTGCATTCCTAATATCTACTTCTAACATTCAAATACTGTATCTCAAACTCCTTATCTAGTGCTTCTTCAATCAAATCACTGCTAAAAAAAATATAGATTTTCGACCACAAAAAAACGACCACAGATTGTGGTCAGAAAAAACCGACCACAAGTGGCCGATTTTTAATTTTTTTAATTTTTTTTTGGTCGCTTTTATATTTTAAAATTTCAAAATAATCATTTCAATAATTATTATATTAATTATTATTACTCTTACAAATAAAAATAAAAATGTGGTCGGTTTTTAAAAATATTTTTTAAATAAAACCGACCACAAGTGGTTGGTTTTTAATTAAAAAAAAGAAAATAATTTTAATATACCGAAAACTTGTGGTCGGTTTTTAATTAAAAGAAAAAGAAAATAATTTTTAGAAACCGACCACTTATGGTCGGTTTTTAAATTTTTTTTTAAAAAATTAATTTTAAAAAATCGACCACATGTGATCGGTTTTGAATTAAAATTAAAAGAAAATAATTTTAAGACACTGACCATTATGGTTGGTTTTTAATTAAAATATAAAAAACTAATTTTAAAAAACCGACCACTTGTGGTTGGTTTTGTAATTATAAATATAAAATAAAAAATAATTATTTTAAAAGAATAATTATATAATTTAATATTTACTTTATGTAATCTAATTATTATTATTAGTAAAAATAATATATCAGATTATATATATAATATAATATATTTACTTTATTAAAAAATAATTATATATAATCTAATATATTATTTTTTAAAATTATATTGATTACACGTAGTCAATAATCAATATAATAATAATAATAAAAATCAATCAATGTTAGATTTTGTTAAAAAACTTACACTAAAAAATATATCAAATAGAATATATAAAGTACGTTTAACATAATCTTTATCTTTTACTTATATTTCAATATATAAAATAAATATTTTCCTTTATGTATGATTTAAATGACGCTAAACATACATAATCTTTCCATAATGAATATGTGTATATATATATCATATCGTTAGGATAGACACTTGAAAACTGATGTTTATAGTACGTATTTGGAAGCTGAAAACTGATGTTTATAGTACGTATTTGAAAGCTGATGTTTATTATGGGTTAGTAAAATCGTCTATGTGATGATTATAGTATGTATTTGAAAGCTAATAGATAATTGAATGTATGTATAAATACGTATATCTCGTGTAGTGACGTATGCAGGAATCGAAAGCTAGATAACTGAATCTATATATCAAAATATTTTGAATGATACACCGATATATATGATACTATTGATGATCGAATTAATAATATATTGTACGTTGATGTGATATTAATGTAAGATGGTCAAAATAATCGTTAACTCATCAAAGTATGTATTCGAAATACATCACATTATATTACGGGGTAATATACTCTTGTACGTATGTGATGTATATATATAGTACGTATTAAGAACTTGATATAGTAGATAGTGTGTATATGTGTGTGTATGTATAGGTATATATATAGTATATGCATATTATGTAGTGAAGGTATAACGACATAAGATAAAATAACCGATAATTTATCTGAGTATATGTAAAATACGTTGTATATTATTATTGGGTAGTAAAATCGTGTATGTGATGTATATAGTACATATTCAAGAGTTGATATATATATATATATATATGATATAGTGACCGATCGATGAAGGATGTAGTAAAAAACTAGTAGGATATACCAAAAAATAATGAATACCTTGATTTGAAACGATCGAAGTAATAATATACTGTACGTTGATGTGATATTAATGTAAGCTAGTCAAATTAATCGTTAACTCATCAAAGAATGTATACAAATTGCGCTGCATTATATTACGGGGTAATATACTTGTGTACGTATGTGATGTATATAGTACATATTTAGAACATTATATAATCGATAATGTTTATATGTGTGTGTATGTATCGGTATATATATAGTGTATATACATATTTTGTAGTGTAGGTATAATGACATAAGATAAACTACTCGATAATTCATCTGAGTATATGTGAAATACGTTGTATATTATTATGGGGTAGTAAAATTATGTATGTGATGTATATAGTACGTATTTGAAAGCTGATAGGCAACTAATAGAATATATTTATATATATGTATATCTCGTGTAGTGACGTATGCAGTAATCAAAAGCCAGATAATTGAATCGATATATCAAAATATTTTGAATAATAAGTTGATATCATACTATTGAGCTAGGAAATAGATATACTATTTTGTATCAATGTAGACACACATATATTGTTGAAGCTGTAATAACGTAAGAGAAGTAATTATTAATTTATCTGATTAACATGTTGTATTATGAGGTATATATATATATACATATAATATCGTATTTAAAAGTTAATTAACCAAAACTTTTAATTTATTAAAAATTAACTTTAATTTATTAATTTGAATTTATACGCATTAATAGTTTTTCGATAGTAATTTTTTTAAAACTAAATCGAACACATAATTTTGAAAACGATTTTGTAAAAATCGATCACATGTGGTCGGTTTTCTGAAAATAAAAATAAATATCAAACTCAATTTAACCCGACCCGACCCTCTACCCATCAAAATATTACACCCAAAACACAACAAACACACACAAATAACCGCAACACACACACAAATGACCCACAAAACACACATACACAGTGCGTGCGACACACACACAGTGCGTGTGACACACACCCACAGCTCCTCCGGCGACTCCACACACACAAGTAAATTGTTCTCTTCTTCTCTTAACTACCCATTTCCCGCTTAGTTACTAAATGCCACACAACCCTAGTTGCAATTTGAAGTTTTAGAAATGTGAGTGTGAGTTAATTGTTGTTTTTTGGGCCTTTTTTTATTTGATTCATCTTGTTTTAGGGTTATGAAGGTGTTTTCTTTAGTGGGTTTTGAGTAATTTTGGTTAATCTTGCTAAAAAATCAAGTGTGGTTTCAGCTTATTTAGGGTCTTTTTACTTGTTTGGAGTAAAAATTAAGTGTATTTTAGATGTTTTATTAAAGGAGTTTGGCTTAACTATTGTTGCAGTTCTACTAATTGTGATCCAAGATTGTGGATCTATGTGATAAAGTAAGTGATGACTTGATAGTTACTTTCTTCTTAATTATTGTTTTTGTGACTTTTTTACTTGTTTGAGGTTAAAAATTGAGTGTTATTCTACTGGGTATGCCATTGTTGTTGTTAGTCAAAATAAAAGTCATAAATGTGATATCTTTTACTAAATTGTTGTTACAATTGTTTAAGCCAAAGATTATTCTTTCTAATGATTTTATTGTTAGATAGAATCCGAATTCAGGAATAGGATTGCTTTGCTATTTTACAAGTGACCGCTTATCTCTTTCTCTTTAATTTAGTCCAAGCAAAGGTAAGTTGATTTCTCTTTATATTCTTATAATGAAGTCTTTAAATGTAGTTTAGTTTGGGATTGTTTGCTGTAGAAGGCTTTGAAAGCCATAGGAATTTTGTGATGATTATATGGTGTGAGAGGAATATGTGACGCCTCTACTTATTTGTTTTGTTATGCTTGTTCAATTGTTTGACTTAGTATACTATAAATGAATATGTTACTTGAAAGTCAATAAGTGTAGTTACTTGAAGGTGAACTTTTATTTTGAATTTTGTTGAAGCGTAGGTATTGGAAATGTGAACTTTTTATTCTGAATTTTTCTATGCTTGTTAATTTGGGAGGTGACTTAGTAGGTGAAATATGAATTTTTGTTTTGAATGTGGTTTAGTTTCGTGACTTGTGAGGTGACTTAGTCACTTGAAAATGATTAAGTGTAAGTAGGTGAAAGGTGAATTTTTATTTTGAATGTGGTTTAGTTTGGTGACTTATGAGGTGACTTAGTCACTTGAAAATGTTGAAGTTTAGGTACTTGAAAGGTGATTTTTTGATTTGAATGTGGTTTAGTTTGGTGACTTATGAGGTGACTTAGTCACTTGAAAATGATTAAGTATAAGTAGGTGAAATGTGAATTTTTGTTTTAAATGTGGTTTAGTATGGTGACTTGGGTGATGACTTAGTGAGTTGAAATTTAGTAAGTGTAGGTACTTTAACGGTGAATTTTTTGTTTTCAATGTGGTTTAGTTTGGTGACTTGGGTGATGACTTAGTGAGTTGAAATTGATTAAGTGTAAGTAGTTGAAAGGTGAATTTTGGTTTTGAATGTGGTTTGGTTTAGTGACTTGTGAGGTTACTTAGTCTCTTGAAATTGATTAAGTGTAGGTACTTTAAAGGTGAATTTTTTTGTTTTGAATGTAGTTAAGTTTGGTGACTTAGTCACTTGAAATTGATTAAGTGTAGGTACTTTAAAGGTGAATTTTTGTTTTGAATGTAGTTAAGTTTGGTGACTTGGTAGGTGACTTAGTCACTTGAAATTGATCAAGTGTAGGTACTTTATAGGTGAATTTTTGTTTTGAATGTTGTTTAGTTTGGTGACTTGGTAGGTGACTTAGTCACTTGAAATTGATTAAGTGTAGGTACTTTAAAGGTGAATTTTGGTTTTGAATATAGTTAAGTTTGGTCACTTGGTAGGTAACTCATTCACTTGAAATTGATTAAGTGTAGGTACTTTAAAAGTGAATTTTTGTTTTAAATGTGGTTTAGTTTGGTGACTTAGTCACCTAAAATTGATTAAGTGTAAGTAGGTGAAAGGTGAATTTTTGTTTTGGATGTGGTTTTGTTTGGTGACTTGGTGATGGCTTAGTGAATTGAAATTGACTAAGTGTAGGTACTTTAAAAGTGAATTTTTTGTTTCAAATGTTGTTAAGTTTGGTGACTTAGTCACTTGAAATTGATTAAGTGTAGGTACTTAAAAGGTGAATTTTTTATTTTTGAATGTAGTTATGTTTGATGATTTGGTAGGTGACTTAGTCACTTGAAATTGATCAAGTGTTGGTACGTTAAAGTTGAATTTTTTGTTTTGAATGTAGTTAAGTTTGGTGACTTGGTAGGTGACTTAGTCAATTGAAATTGATTAAGTGTAGGTACTTTAAAGATGAATTTTTTTTTTGAATGTAGTTAAGTTTGGTGACTTGGTAGGTGACTTAGTCACTTGAAATTGATTAAGTGTAGGTACTTTAAAGGTGATTTTTTGTTTTTAAGGTAGTTAAGTTTGGTGACTTGGTAGGTGAGTTAGTCACTTGAAATTTATTAAGTGTAGGTACTTTAAAGGTGAATTTTTTGTTTTGAATGTAGTTAAGTTTGGTGACTTGGGAGGTGACTTAGTCACTTGAAATTTATTAAGTGTAGGTACATTAAAGGTGAATTTTTTATTGTAAATGTAGATAAGTTTGGTGACTTGGGTGATGACTTAGTGAGTTGAAATTTACTAAGTGAAGGTACTTTAAAGGTGGAATTTTTTTTTGAATGTGGTTTAGTTTGTTGTTTTAGGAGGTGACTTAGTCACTTGAAATTGATTATGACGTAGATACTTTTTATTTTGAATTCAGGTACTTGAAATGTGAACTTATTGTGACTTGATCTAATTAGTTGAATCTGATTGATTCTGTAGATGGAACCTGATTATAACTTGATATATCAACGAAATAATGATAATAAAATGGGTCTTAGGGGGAAATTTATTGAAGGTATTAGATGATTTGTTGAACATACTAAGACACTTGATGTTTGGTCTCATTTTTGGGCTATTCTTTGTCCTTGTGTTAGAAGTGATGGTACAAATCTTTTAAAAGAAGAAGTTATGAAGGAACATCTTTATAGAAGGGGGTTTCACGAGGACTTTTTAAGATTCTATTGATGGTGATGTTGAGAAAAATAACTTTGTTGTTGGAGAAAGTAGTAGGTCTGGAGGGCATAATGAATATGAAGATACTAGGATGACAGAAATGGTGCACGATTCTTTTGGGATGTAATACGGGGGCGACTTTAGGAAAAATGTCAAAGATATTCCTAATAGAGAAGTAGGAAAATTCTATAAACAATTGCATATTTCTAGTCATCCTTTGTTTGACGGGTGTTCGCACTCTCGTTTATCTATTGCTGTTAGATTAGTATTAAATTTGACTGGAATATTGATGAAGGAGGAATGGACTCAATGATAGACCTTATTAAAGAGTTGGTTGACCCCAGCCTATAGGTTCTTGATTCATTCTATATGGCAAAAAGATTGGTGTCAAAGTTAGGTCTCTCCTCAGTTAGAATTGATTGTTGTGAAAATGGTTGCATGCTATACTTTAAGGAAAATGCTAACCTAGAGTCCTGTAAGTTTTTTCAACACCCTCGATATAAGCGTGGTTGTAGTGGAAATAAAATTGCTATTAAGGCGATGCATTATTTACCTCTAATACTAAGGTTGAAGAGGTTGTATGCTTTAAACAGCTTAGCTCCTCATATGAGATGGCACGGTAAAAATAGAAGGACCACTGGTGTTATGTGTCATGCATCTGATGGAGAGGCTTGGAAGCATTTTGATGAAACTTATCCAGATTTTGCAGCTGAGCCACAAAATATTTGTTTGGGATTACGTGCGGATGGCTTCTCTCCTTTTTCAGTTGGTGTTGTGCCACATTCATGTTGGCCTGTATTTATTACTAATAACGCTCAAATTACACTCTTGAATGGGTGTAAACGATCGTTTTCAATATAAAATCCAACTAGGTTGGGGTCGAATCCCACAGGGAATATGGTGTGAAATTTAATTTGTTTACGAAATACTTTACTGGTAGTTTAATGTTTCCGAAAATGGAGGTTTAAGGTTCATAGAGAGTTAATTGTCACTTTCAATATTTTAGTGTTTGAAATCAGTCTAAATGGAAAACCAGAGTTATGTTCACCATGGGTTTTGGGAATTGGCAGATACTAGGTAATGCTTGGGATTCTTGAAGTAAGTAGAAACAACAGAATATCCCTGACGACGATACTATCTGACTTATCTCTCGACCTCACCAGACAATTTATTATCTAATACTCTCGAACTTAGATAACTTATCTATCTCCAATAGGATTTTACCTCAGGTAGATCAATCCAATTACGACATTGATCATTAAACATAAGGTTGGTAGCTTCCGAGTCCCTGTTGATAATTCACGACCTCTAGTCTATTTCTTCATTAGAAGCAAATAAAACCTAAGGCATAACCTAATGTTTGCAACCAGTAGATTTCAGTTAAAAGAACAGAATTTCAAGACGTCCTACTACTCTTTGAATCCGTTAAACACCTAGTAACCTATCAAACCCTAGTCCATGGATCACATAACTCCGGCTAATGGAATTAGCCTCTCATTATTTGATGAACGAAATACGAAGTTGAATTCATGATGATAAGGATAAACTTACAAACGGATGAAAAGCAACAAGTAGTTTCTTCAATTTAATCCCGAAAATAGGAATCCACAAATAGTTGATAAGTATTCAGGAAAAAATAAAACACTCCAAAACTAAAAAAAAATAACTGTTTGAATAAACCCTAAAAGATTCTATTTATACTAAAGCCTAATTAAGGAAATAAAATAGCAAATTCAATTAATTCTCGGATTAGCTGACGCCCAAGTTGATGTCGCGTCAAGAGTCTGATGCCCTATCATGGATGGCGTCAGACTTGCTCCATTTTCTTTAATTCTCTGCCTTAGGCTAACGATGACTCTCACGCCACGTCAAGGATCTGACGGCGTATCACCAATGTCGTCAGATGTCTTCTCCTATCGCTGGTTTACTGCTTAAGGCTGATGCCATTCTTGACTTCTTATTACCCACTTAACAGCACGTCACAGGCGTCATCAGAACTGGTTCCCAGCTCCAATTCCCTGGTTAAGGCTGACGCTTCTTTGGATAGGCTATCACAAGGTTGACGACTTATCACGGATGTCGTCAGCCATATTTTCTTCTCTTTTTCTCAGATTTTCAACTCTTTTGCTCCATCGTCGTTTATTTCCATTCCTTCTACCTTTTACTGCAATATCATGAACAAACACATCAAAACAAGAAGAGTTGCTTTAGAATTCACAATTATTTTAAGCTAAAAACATTAAATGTGTTAGCTTCCCGTGGCTAATAGTGGTCTACCCAAAATGATAGGAACCTCAAAATCAACATCACAATCCAGTATCACAAAATCTGCAAGCTGAATAAAGTCATCCACTTTTACCGGCACATCATGCAATATACCAACTGGTCGCTTCACCGATTTGTCTGCCATCATAAGACGCATCGTTGTGGGGGTAGGTTCCCCCAATCCAATCTTCTTGTAGATATCAAGTGGCATCAGATTAATACTTGCTCCTAAGTCACATAAAGATTTGTTAAATTTCATGGAACCAACTGTGCATGGTATAGTAAATGCTCCAGGGTCAGGCTTTTTCTGCACTAAGGATTGTGAAGAAACAACACTACAGTGGTGGATGTTGTCCACTGGCTCATACCTTGCCTTCCGTTTCTTTGTTAACAATTCCTTCATAAATTTAGCATATTTGGCATTTGCTCAAGTGCCTCCATCAATGGTACATTCACTGTCAGTTGTTTCAGTATTGCCATGAAATTTGCTAAATTTTTCGTTATCTACTTTCTTCTTCAATCTCTGAGGAAAGGGAGGTGGTGGTCTTGGCATTTCTTTCAATACCACTTCCCCTTCCTTTTCATCTTCTTTCTCCAAAATATCAACAAAACCATCTAGCTTCTCAGACTCCACTGGATTGCTTCCTTCTAGTTCATCGACACTTACCTTATTCTCCACATCTTTGCCCATAGAAGGGTCATATAACATCTTACCACTCCAAGTGGTAATCTCCATAAAAGAACTATCAGTCCGCGGGTTCTAAACCGTATCACTAGGTAAAGTACCAGCTTTTCTCTGGTTCAGAGTAGCCAAAAGTTGGCTCATCTGTTGCTCTAGATTCTTGATAGAAGTAGAGTGTGAGCTAACCAACTGACTGAGGGTAGAAAACTCACTCTTCATAGTAGTTACCCCCGAGTTAGTAGCTTCAACTCCCTTTAACAACTTTTTTATCATGTCCTCCATGGACATCTTGCCAAAACTAGTTGTTGTAGTATCCTGACTTCCAGGAGGAACATACAAATCACTCATGTCATTATTGTTTCTCCAGTGTCCCTACTCCCTATCTTTATAATTAGGCTTGTCATAGAAAGTCCAACCTTAGTTCCCTTGGCTATTGCCTCGGAAAGCCCCCTGATTACTCACATAGTTTGCCTCCGCATCAGCAACTGTAGAAACAACACCCTGAGATTCCACAACTTTAACTATTTCAGTCTTGCCAGATAGCAAGTTCTTGGCTTGCAAGTCCATCTGCGTCTTCAAATGGGCCATGTCCTGATCTCGCTCCTCATTCCTTCTACGTTGCTCCACAGTTATACCACTAGCAACAGTCGGGCTAGCTACTACAGAATCCCTAGTGTGCCAAGCCCGACTTTGTTTGGTCATTCTATTCAGCATGTCAGAAGCATCTAGAAAAGAGAGATCAATGAACGAACCACCTACAGTGTTGTCAACAATTGGATTTATCATAGAGTTGAAAGCTCTGTACAATGTCTCCATCAAGTGAAAGTCAGTCATGTTGTCGTTTGGACATTGTGCAAGTTTTTTCTTAAATCTTTCCCAGGTTTTGTGCAATGCTTCAGTCGGGAGCTGTCTGAAGTTACTAATTTCATCCCTCAACTGTACCCTTTTGGAGGGTGGAAAGAATCGTTCTAGGAACGTATATTTGAACTGTCTCTAGTTGGTTATAGAATTAGGCTCTAGTTCATTCAACCATATTTTTGCCTCTCCAGACAGAGACAACGAAAACAACCTCAACCTGATCGTATTCTGGCTCACTCCTGGATTGTCAAAGGATTTTCAAATGGTGATGAATTTCACCAAATGCATGGTTGTATCATCACCAGAAAAGCCTCCAAATAACCTCTTCAGATTCAGGAGTTGGATCATGGTACTTGTTATGCTGAATTTTACACCTGGGCCAACGGTAGAGGAATGATAGCACCCGTTGCACCAGCTCCATCCATTCCTTCATCATCTTCATCAGCCTCATATTGAATAGGATATTGACTATATCTTTCTCGGACTGGACGGTTTCTATTAACGTTTTGCTGCACTGGTACAACAACTTGCTCAGCTCTCCTTGGGTTTTGAGAATTCAGCAATTCCTCATCACCCAAGTCTTTATCATCAAGGTTCTAGTGATGTGCTTGATGACCTAAATTCTGCACATTCACCTGAGCCCTGGCCAAAACAGCTAGTCTTTCTGCTTCCTGTTATTCTGTCATTCTCCCTATCAGCTGAGGTTTCGGGTTGACTGGTAAGAGTGCTTCTCCAGAACTTCTTGTTTTTGGAATAAAAAACACAGTACCTTAAATACAAAACAACAACAAATAAACGTAAATCAAGGAAACTTAACTATCAACAAATTTTCCAACACAAATTTTTAGTCTACAACCGTATCCCCCGGCAACGACGCCATTTTTGATAACGCTCAAATTACACTCTTGAATGGGTGTAAGCGATCGTTGTCAATATAAAACCCAACTAGGTTGGGGTCTAATCCCTCAGGTAATATGGTGTGAACTTCAATTTGTTTACGAAATACTTTACTGGTAGTTTAATGTTTCCGAAAATGGGGGTTTAAGGTTCAAAGAGAGTTAATTGTCACTTTCAATATTTTAGTATTTGAAATCAGTCTAAATGGAAAACCAGAGTTATGTTCACCATGGGTTTTGGGAATTGACAGATACTAGGTAATGCTTGGGATTCTTGAAGTAAGTAGAAATAGCAAAATATCCCTGACGACGATACTATCTGACTTATCTCTCGACCTTACCAGACAATTTATTATATAATTCTCTCAAACTTAGATAAATTATCTATCTTTAATAGGATTTTATCTTAGGAAGATCAATCCAGTTACAACATTAATCATTAAACAGAAGGTTGGTAGCTTCCGAGTCCCTGTTGATAATTCACGACCTCTAGTTTATTTCTCCGTTAGAAGAAAATAAAACCTAAGGCATAACCTAATGTTTACAACCAGTAGATTTAAGTTAAAACAATAGAATTTCAAGACGTCCTACCACTCTTTGAATCCGTTAAACACCTTGTAACCTATCAAACCCTAGTCCATGGATCCCATAACTCCGGCTAATGGAATTAGCCGCTCATGATTTGATGAACGAAATATGTAGTTGAATTCATGATGATAAGAATAAACATATGAACGGATGAAAAGAAACAAGTAGTTTCTTCAATTTAATCCCAAAAATAGGAATCCACAAATAGTTGATAAGTATTCACAAAAAAATAAAACTCTCCAAAACTAAAAAAAAGAACTCTTTGAATAAACCCTAAAAGATGCTATTTATACTAAAGCCTAATTAAGGAAATAAAATAGCAAATTCAATTAATTCTTGGATTAGGTGACACCCAAGCTGATGTCGCGTCAAGAGTCTGATGCCCTATCACGTATGGAGTCAAAATTTCTCCAGTTTCTTCAATTCTCTTCCTTAGGCTGACGATGACTCTGACGCCACATCAAGGATCTGACGGCGTATCACCAACGTCGTCAAATGTCTTCTCCTATAGCTGATTTACTGCTTAAGGCTGACGCCATTCTTGATGCCTTATCACCTACTTGACGCCACGTCAGAGGCGTCGTCAGAACTACTTCTCATATCTAATTCCCTGGTTAAGGCTGACGCTGCTTCTGATAGGCTATAACAAGGCTGACGACTTATCACGTATGTCGTCAGCCATGTTTTCTTCTATTTTGCTCAGATTTTCTACTCTTTTGCTCCATTGTCATTTATTTCCGTTCCTTCAGCCTTTTAATGCAATATCATGAACAAACACATCAAAACAACAAGAGTTGCTTCAGAATTCATAATTATTTTGAGCTAAAAAGCATTAAATGTGTTAGATTTTGATCACACATCAACTACCCCGTATAATCTTCCTCCTAAAATATTGATGACTAGTCCCTATATATTTCTGAATTGTGTTGTTCCTATCCTACATAATCCAAAAGGAAAAATAGATATCTATTTGCAACCTTTGATCAATGAACTTCAAATTTTATGGCATGAGGGGGTTGAAACATGTGATATCTCACTTAAATAGAATTTTAATCTGCGTGCATATCTAATGTGGACTATTAATGATTTTCCTGCTTATGGAATATTTTTTGGGTGGATGACAGATGGAAATTTGGCTTGTCCATACTGCATGAAAAAAATAAAATCTTTCACATTGAGACATGGCAGGAAAAATTCATGGTTTGATTGTCATCGTTGTTTCTTGCCACCTGATCATGAATATAGAAGACTCAAGAATGCATTCAGAAGGAATATAAGGGAACATGATGGTCCACCTCCCAGGCTATCTAGTCATTATATCTGGGAGATAGTTTAGGATTTACCTAAAGTCAGTGAGGAACCATTATATAGGCTTGATGGATATGGCGTTTCACATAACTGGACTAAGCAAAGTATATTTTGGGAGATAAAATATTGTCCAGATAATTTACTTAGAAATAATGTTGATGTCATGCATATTGAGAAAAACAATTTTTATAAATTGTTCAACACAGTTATGGATGTCACCGGCAAGACAAATGATAATCCTAAGGTCAGACTTGACTTACTAGAATATTGCAAGTGCAGAGAATTACACTTACAGGAGGGGCCCAATGGCAATTTTCTTAAGCCCAAGGCTAGTTTTACATTCAATTTGGGCCAAAAATGTTAAGTATGTGAGTGGGTCCAAAGTTTGAAGATGCCCGATGGATATGCCTTAAATTTGAGATAGAGGTTTGATATGGCATAAGGAATCTTGCATGGAATGAAAAACCATTATTGTCATGTTTTCATGGAATAATTACTTCCAATTTATTGTATTTGTTTACCTGAAAACATATGAAAACCAATAGCATAGATTAGTTTGTTCTTCAATGACTTATGTGTCACCACATTAAAAGAAGAAAATCTGGCGCGAATGGAAAGTAATACTGTTGTTATCACCAATAAGTTGGAGAAGATTTTTCTGCCAGTATTATTCAATGTGATAGAACATTTTACCATTCACCTTATGCACGAAGCTCGTCTAGGCATTCCAGTTTAAACTAGGTGAATATATCCATTCAAATGGTAAATAATTGCAACATCCGGTGCTTCATCTTGGAGGCACTCCATCCGGTTCAAACTAGGTAAATATATCTATTCTACTGGATCTATTGGGTTGTCGGATCTTCATCTTGGAGGCACTCCATCCGGTGCCTCAGATCCACCCACACCAATGTATCCACCAGTACTTGCTCCGCAGCCCACAGACAAAGATGATTATCATAGGCGTTATCTTATTCCATATGGAATAGGGTAAGATTTATAAATATAATAACATTATTCATTTTTTATTTACTATATTATTATGCTCTATGAAATTATGATTTGATCTTGTGTTGTAGGTTTAAGCCGGATGCTGGAGTTGGAAAAATTGCGAGTAAATGCATTTGTCGGCACTTCAATGGCTACTGGACCAGTTGGCAAAAGGTTCCAGACAATGACAGAGAAAAAATGTTTAAAGAATTTCAGGTAAGGATTTAACTTATCGACTACTTAACACATTGTTAGAAAAAAATATTAAATATTATATTTTTGTTTTTGTTGTAGAAATATTACTGGTGGGATAAAGAGAATGAATGTGCTATAAGGGGTAATTTTTATAGAAGAGCTAGATCCAGATTTAACGGTCTGTTGGATGATACTAGAACCAACATGGTATATCCAGGGTTTATACTCGTACCCATATAGAAATATTATATTCTCTATTGGAATAGCGAAGAATACCAATTGTTAAGAAACAAAGGAAGAAAGCCCTAGCATCATCCAACGGTGGCTCTCTACATACTGTGGGTGCAGTTAGTATGATTGCCGTGGAGGAAAAAATGGTATGTAACTTTTACAATTTTTATTATTTGTTTCTATTTAAATTTTTAATTATTTTAAGATTAATAATATTTACATATGCAGGAAAAAGAAAAGGGTAGGAAGATCGCACATGATGAGCTATTCGAGGAGATGTATATGAAGAAGAAAAAGAACCCAACTGATGAAGATGTCTAGGTTGAGCCTCGTGCAAAATCTATCAATGTAAGAATCAAATTTTGAATTTATGAATCGTTTTCTCAAAGTTGATATTATTCAAGTACAAGTACTTTAATTTTTTTTTACTATTAATTTTAACTTTACTTTGAATATAGGACAAATATAAGCAGCTTGTTAGTGAGTATCATAGTATTCAGCCTTCTAAAAGTCAGGGTGACCCAATATCTGAACATGTAGAGGAGGAGTTATGGAAAGAAACTGTGGGTCCTGCAGTTAGAGGCATTTACTACGGATACCACAAAAATTATTTTGGTGAGAATGTTTGGTCTTCGTCCAGCCCTACATCCTATACCTCTTCAGTTGATATAAAAACCATTGAATCACTAAAAATATGGTTTCTAAACTCACTGAAGAGATTCCTGCACAGAGAGAGGGAACAGAAGAAAGAGGAGAAAATAACATCACAAATCAGGATGCTGCAGGAGCAGTTCTGCTTTTTTATTCAATCTGCAGGGATTCTTCCTCCAAGTCTTCGTGATGTAGTTGGGGCTGCAAAAGGTCTAGGCCTACTCGATGAAATCAGCACAAATGAGCAATCAGATCCTGTGTGTGCGGTTGAGGATGCGAAAGACGAAGACGAAGACGTTGAAGATAAGTGGTAGTTTTTTGACTTTTGTTTGTGTTGTAATTTGGATTTGGACATTTTGTTGTAGTTTTTACACTTTTGTATATTTTTAGACATGTATTGTATGTTAGTTGTGTGGGAATATACTTTGTATGTTGTTGTTGTTGTTGTTGTATTGTATGTTGGTTGTTTCATTTGTTTGGCTAGTTGTTTTTTATTTTTTTAAATTTTTTTCCAGAAAAACCGACCACATGTGGTCGATTTTCTAGAAAATTTTAAAGAAACCGACCACAAGTAGTCGGTTTTTTAGAAAGAAATTAATTAATTAAAATTTAGTTAAATAATTTTAAAATAAAACCGACCACAAGTGTTCGATTTTATTAAAATTAATTAATTAATTTTAAAACAAAATCGACAACTTGTGGTTGGTTTTATTAAAATTAATTAATTAATTTTAAAATAAAATCGACCACTAGTGGTTGTTTTTTTTTGAATTTCTTAATTTTAAAATCTTTTTTTACTTTTATAAAAAATAATAATGTATTTTAAAAATATATATATATTTTCAAAAAAACCGACCACACGTGGTCGGTTTTAAAAAAGCTACCACATTTTTATCGACCACGTATTTTGATCGGTTTTGTGGTCGGAAATGCAGAAAAACCTACCACATGATCGGTTTTTGTGGTCGATTTTCCTATTTTTTTTTGTAGTGAATATGACATATTTTAAGCAACAATCAATGTGTCAGCAACATACAATAACACCCAAAACATCATCTTTAAGCTTTTTATAACACATAAAAATTATTGTACCATATGCAGTTGGATAGAAGACGTTATGAATAATTAACATATTAATTTTCTTATGCATTAACTAGGGAAGTATTTCAGACCATAATAAAAAATATTTGAGAAAGAAAATATGGTTCTCCATATCTGGAGTGATAAATCCCCTAGGTTAATCATATATACATATATACACATACACAAATATATGTATATATATGTTCTTTCATTTCACAAGAATGTAATTTCACATCTATTTTATGTGGCTCTAAGTCATATAAAGAACCAACAATGATAACAAAAACTGTTTGTAAAACTATTTTTACCAACTTAATTAAACATGAACATAGAAGGTTAATCTACATACCTAGAAGTACATGTAGTCCCCACGTACGGGAAATAAAGTCATTGGAATAATGAATACCATAAGAATTTGAAGTTTTTCTGGGTAAAACTTAAAATTATTGAAGCATTCATAGCCTATACGCTTGACCATGTTTTATTCATAGCCTATTTTAGAGAGGAAGGTTGGGGAAGCCTAGTTTTCTGCAGATGCTGATAAAAGAGTTATGGACCAAGAGCTACATGAGCTTAGGGATATTTATCTGAGAAAGAAAGCTATGTACTATATTCACAACATAAAGTTTTGATGATTAAAAATTGATGCACACATAAATCGAGGCAAAGTACATTTCAAGTGCGAAGACATTCTTTGAAGAATAAGTATTATGGCTAATCCAATGAAAATATAAACAAGAAATAATATGAAAATATTACATATTGGGATACATAAAAGAATCTTCAAACATAAGAGGAAAAAAGTCATCAACACGTAATGAAAGAACTAAGTAAAACTTGGATTGAAAAAAGAAGTCGCTATTCTACTCCACTATAAAGAATCAAATTTGTGTTGTTGAAGACATACAACATAGAGAAAAGAGACATCATAAAGAACCATATTTAGAGTATCTTCATGTAATAGAGCCTCAGCTTACAATAGAGGAATTTGTTCCATCTAGAATTATCATAATATTTTTTGTTGTTTAGTTTTATTCACTGGGCTTATTTGTATGTCATTACATTCTTAATGCTTTGTACTAGGTTGTCTTTTGAGTTGCAAGGGTATTCTTGACTGGGTTTAGTATTGGAAGAAGCGACCAACAATTAGGGAGAATTGTAGAGAGGTTAAGATGCTATTGTTGTTAGTTTCTTTATTATGGAGTTGTAACTTAAAGTTCTAACTCAAATTTAGTGATAATTTGAGAGGAAAATACTATGAGGTAACTTGTGATTTTTTTGTCCTAAGGGAGAAGTTTCCGAAAAAAAAATCCTTGTGTTGATTTACTTTATTTCACATTTACTTCTAGTATTGTTGCTGAAAAACTTGATTTTTTAGTACATTGGTGGCAACACAAACATAACAATGAACTTGTTAGAGTACATTCTTTGGTCAATTGAGCCACAAGTAATACTTAGTTTTGTGAACTCTAAAGACTCAATAATTGATTCTTTAAAGGAGACATGATATCTGCTTGTAAATTCTCTTATGTCCTTTTCTTTACGATTGGGATTTCTAGTTCTGCAAATGTTCAGATACTGGTCTAAGTAATAATTTATATGTAGCATATTTCTTCAACTGTTCTTTGTATCTTCATAACCCGAGAATGGAATTTCTCAGTACTTATAAAATACCCCATACTTGAGAGGCTTTGGGTAGGGAATTTTTCTCTTTATTTTTCATTTATCAAGGCCTTTCAAGTGCTCTTTTTCTCCCTATTTTAGCGTTTCTTCTTAAATTAGAGATAAGTCTTAGAATCTAAACCAGTGTGGGTCCCTTTGTGTGAGAAAAAGTATTTATTCTTTGAATTTCAGTTTGGTGCACCGTCGGTGTATTTTTTTTTACACTATCAGGTAACTTTTATCTGGTGTAGTAGGTCATCCATTTCTCAGGTAAAAATATAAAAATAAATGACCTGATACAACAGGTAAAAGTCACATGATGATGTAAAAAGAAAATACATAGACGGTGCACCAAACTTAAACTCCTTCTTTATTGTCCTGTATAATATGAGGAAACAAGTTATTCTTATACGTGAGGAAACAAGTTATTTTTTTCTTCTTTTCTCAATACAATACTTGTTTCTCTAAATTGACTTGATTATAGCCTTGTATGTATCTTTAAATTTCCATTGTCTCCACTACGGAAACATATGTATTTGGAAGTGATAGAGACACTCATTCTTTTATTAATGGTGTTTACATTTTTATATGTGCTATTTTATACACAAGAATTTTAAGTGAAAAAACTCCTCTCCAAAGAGGAAAAAACCATGACCTATCTCTATTAAATTATCATTAAAATTGAGCTGCAAGTTTTAGATTGAACCTAACCAAGGATATAAATACTTTTCATGACCCAATTTACAAGTCATGTGGCACCTACTTTATTCCGTCAGTAGGTAAGCCAAACCATAAACCAGGGCTATAATAAATGAGCTAACTTGGTGGAAAATGGCTTAAAAGATGAAAATCAATAATTAAAGAGTTTAAATAGAAATAAGCCAGTCATAACAGTCTAATAGTTAGATAAAAGAGCAAAAACCATCCCAAGCCTCAGTATTATTGGGATAAGATCTCTACAAATAAACTATAAGAACTAACTAGCCAACTACAATTTCTCTTAAAAATGAAAAACATGACATGGATAAATAGAAGGAAAAAGGGACAACTCAAATACCGAGAGCTCACCCTATCTCCAGAATCAACTCAGCATGATCGTCGGATCAGTTGTGGAAACTAGTACTCGAATCTCTACCAAAAAGATACAGAAGTGTAGTATAAGTTCCAAAAACCATACTCAGTAGGCATCATTGGATGACTGACAAAAGTCATGATACAAATAAAATAAGATGCAAGATAAAGTAAACTAATTCAAGGTAATAGGGCAAACTTAGAAATAAGCTCCAACACTATTGTAAATAAATAATAAATACATACAAAATAGTAACACACAGATCACACAACTATACCTACAAGATTTACCCATAAGACAATAAGTGCGAAAAAGTAAATAATCCAATGTAGGCCTCCATAAGCCTGGAGGGTACAATCAAAGAAAGTAAATAACCCAATAGCCATAAATTACCAATTTTTATTCCATAACCATGAATCCATCCAAACCATATCATATCATGAAGAAATCCCAAAATGTTGTACTTGAATCAGAATCAATAATATCATCATCATTACCGTTATTTGCTAGACTTGAACCAAAACTTATGCAAGACTCGAACTATAATTCATATATCATTATCATTATTAATTGATGGACTTGAACCGAAACTTATATATCATTAGAACATATCATTAGACCATGGAGATAACCTATAATCATAAGCCATATCACTAAATTACAATAATTATCAACCAAAACTTAACGGAATTAGAACTAACTCTCAATTATCAAACTAGCATAAGAAATAAGCATATAATCTCTTGAAAGTACAAAAATAAGCATTAATAATTATATATCATGCATAAATAAATCTACAAAAGCTAGCATAAGTGGTATAAGATAGGTTGAAAGGGAACACTTCTAATCCCCGAAATCAATTATAGGCAAATTTTACTCCAGACTAGGCTAAGGTATCTAAATTCATTTCTAGATATTAAATAATCCCTAAATAGCTCAGAGATAGTGATTTATCCTATAACATGAGCAACTAAGTCAATTTTTCCTAAATTATGATTTCAAGATAGCCAAAATAATCTAACTAACCCATAGATTTTCAATCATACCTCTAATACCTAAATCCTACCCCATATCTAGCATAATATCATACTCATACTATGAAATTGCTCAATTTATGAAGAAGGTAAACCTAGCCTATCTGAACATCGAAGAAAACCTACAAAATTTGTTAAATGTCATGACTCGAACTAGGGCCTAGTTGTGAAGGATATCTCAAGCTAACCGTGAGCTAGAGACCACCCCCTTATCCTAAATATCTAAGCACAATAAAGAACCAAGAAAAAGAAAAACCAAACTAAATAAAAATATGTACATAAAACCAAGTGAGAAAATACAAAAAAAACACAATGACTAATAATTCTCACACTTGTCCACAAATTCTCTAAAACCAGAATACCAAATTAGGTTGGGACATGCCCCCGACCATGATAATGAAACTCTTCAATACCCAAAATCTAAAAAAAAACTAAGGAAATGACAAAACCTTCTGGAAGAATGAGGCTTATTTGTCCACAATAAATCAACAGACAAATGTACCTGTACAAGGGTAATAGAAGAGTATTCTAACCCTACGAAATGATGTATATCCTAGGATGGTCAGTGGGATAAACACTGGCATGTAACTCAACAAAAGTGATAAAATAATGTCATGTCCAAAACTAGTCAAACAACATGCACTCATTCATACATACATATATATAGGATGCAGAGATAGGGTAAAGGGTCATGAACATAGGATTTTTAAAATCATTAACCTAGACTGTGTAGCTTTATCTATCCTAAAGGCACCCACGGGCTATATGGGTTCCGCTCCCTCTGCTGAAAGGGCCCCAATGCCTGTTAGCCACATGAATCGAGGAAATCTGTGGGAGGGAAAAAGATACCAAGGCTCCAACCATCCCAAAATATATAATGTGTGAACTATGCAAACGGTAATAAAGACCCCTATGGCGGCAAACATGATTTACAATATTGGTCCCCCCGGACCTCCACCTTCACGTGAGCTACACAACCCCTTTTAAGACCAAATTAAAATATTTACACATAATCATATCCATTAACTTAGGAGTAATTTATCAAGGCATTGACCATTGGTGTCGTTATACTAATTATGCTTGCAATCTAAGTCCCATTATTCCATTCAAATCTAATTAAACTAACTAACTCCCAAGTTCGATTTTAAAACAAAATCATGGACCCCAACGCCTTTCAATTCCATTTTAATCTGTTTGTCTATTAATGTAATGCAATAGTTCCAAAAGTTAGTTAAATCATGAAAAATCCATATTTAAAACCAAAGTTCATGAAGGTGGGTTGAGGATATCACCAGTATCAAGCCAAAATCCAATAATTTGGGGAAACCATTGTTTCCCATTTAAATTTCCCATAACCATGCACCTATTCAATTCAAAAACCTTAATTTAAAGCTAGAATACCATATTAAAACATGGGAAAAACAATTCCAATAGTAAAAAATCCAAAACCCTCAACCCAAAAACAAACCCATAGTTAAATTCACATGAACAATGATTAAACATATTTCTTTATATTAAAATCAAGTTAGGGAAGAGAGATATGCCTGAACACTAAAAAAATTTGAAGAAAAATATAGAGTTTGGAGCTTGGATAATTAATCACTTGAAAACCCTAATTTCTCTTCCTTGGAAATTTAAAAGGAGTGAATGATGTTTCTAATTTGATAATTCATGTTAAGAGGGACCCTTAGATGTTTTAAGGTCGTGGGTAATGTGTAAAGGAAGTAAAATACCAAAATACCCTTAATGAAAACATGTAGGAAAAATTGTTCCTAGTTGTTATAGGATAGGTGATGACTCCTGGTGACTAGTCATGAGTCGTTTCCCGAACTCATGGCTTGAGAAAAAACTTTGGGCCGTCTCACTATTTTGGTCATGATTCCTTCACCATGATTCGTGGCCTTACCTAACAAATCATAGGGTCTAGTCATAATAACAACAATGAATTAGGGCAACCTTACTGGTGAGAAGATGAGTCTTACCTTATTACTTATGATGAGTGAAACGTGCTCATCACTTAATTCATTGCCTGGGGAATGTTCAATTTCACTTCACAAATTTCAATGTCTAAAGCCTGGGGTATTACATTATTCCCTCCTCCCTAGGATCATTCATCCAAGTATGGGGAGTTAGTACACCCCTGGGAACAAAAATAAGAAAGAATACACAGACAACCAAATGACAAATTCGATATGCCACAAGAAGGAGCATGAAAATCATACCTTAAGCATTTCCATCCAACGCGGGGAATAAGAATGGATACTTGACCTTCATATCTTCTCCAGCTTTCCATGTATCTTCTTCCACCTTTTGGTCCCTTCAAAGAACCTTTACCGAAGCCACATCCTTAGTTCTTAATGGATGGACTTGCCTGTCCAATATCTCCACTGGACTTCCTTATAAGACAAGGAATCTAAAATACCAACATCCTTTATAGGAGCAATCAAACAAGGATCTCCCACACACTTCTTCAACATCGACACATAGATCACTGAATGAATAGAAGTAATACTTATAGGCAATTCTAATTCACAAGCAACATTTTTAACTCTCCTCATAATCTGATATAGAACAATATAATGGGGACTGAGTTTTTCCTTCTTACCGAACCTCATCTCTCCTTTCATAGGAGAAACTTTCAAGAACACCCAATCACTAACCATAACCACTAACTCTCTTTGCCTCTTATCTGCATAAGACTTTTGGTGACTCTGAGTAGTATTAATTATTTCATTAATCACCTTCACCTTTTCCATAGATTGGTGAACCAGGTCAGGACTAAACAACCTTATCTCACTAACCTTAAACCACCCAATATGAGACCTACACCTTCTACCATAAAGAGCCTCAAAAGGAGTCATCTAAATACTCAAATGATAACTATTATTTTATGCAAATTCAATAGATACAAGTGATCAACCCAACTACATCTAAAATCAATCACACTAGACCTTAGTATATCCTTCAAAGTTTGAATAGTCTGATCCACTTGTCCATTTGTTTGAGGGTGGAAAATGGTGCTAAGGTTCACCTTATTCCTCAAACCTTTCTGAAATAAATTTTAGAAGTGAGAAGTAAACTGCATGCCACATATAAATTGTAAGACATAGGCACTCCATGGAACTTGACAATCTCCTGAATAAACAACTTGGCATAGTCATCTCCAGAGTAGTTAGTCCTAAAAGACAGAAAGTAAGCAGGCTTAGTCATCCTATCCTTATTAATCTACATCAAATCATACTGATTGCAAGTCTGCGAAAGACCCATAATAAAATCCATATTGATCATCTTTCACTTCCACATGGGCAACTTTATATCTTGAAACATGCCACTCAACCTCAAGTGTTCTATCTTAACTTGCTGATAAACCATACGCTTAGTAATAAAATTTGTCGCATTCCTTGTCATGTTGTTCTGCTAATAGATTTCCTTCAAGTCATGGTACATCTTAGTTTAGTCCATATGAATTATATATCTGGGCTCATGAGTCTTAGCCAAGATCCAGCATAGCCCATAAACATCAGGAACAAACAATTTTTCTTAATACTTCAGAATTCTATCTCCTCCAATATCAAATGCCATAACCTTCTTCTAACCCATATCCTCCTTAATTTTCATTAGTATGGGATCCAAGACCTCTTCTCCTTTACCTCTACGCTAAGAGATGATTTAACCACCTCTTGAATAATCACCTCTCCATCCTGGGATTCCAAAAGACAAACTCCCAACCAGTAAATATCCTTTACCAACACTAAATCTCCTTATAAACATGAGATAAGATCCCCATTCATAACCTACTAAGAGCATCAACAAAAACATTAGCTTTACCTAGATGGTAGTGAGGGATCATGTCATAATCCTTAAGAAATTTGAGCCATCTCCTTTGCCTAAGGTTTAGTTTTCTCTGAGTAAATATGTACTACAAACTCTTATAATTGGAATAAATATCCACATGCACCCATACAGATAAAAGGGCCAAATTTTTAGTGCAAAGACCACAACCGCCAACTCTAAATAGTGAGTTAGGTAATTTCTCTCATGAACTTAAGATGTCGGGAAGTATAGTGTAAAACCTTTTCATTTTGTATCAAGACACAACCCAGTCCCATAAGGGATGCATCACAATACACCAAAAACCTATTAATACCCTCGGGCAGGGTCAAAATTAAAGTAGAAGTCTACTTATCCTTCAACTTCTCAAAACTACCCTCAAAAGTATCGAACCATAAGAACATGACTTTATTACGATTCAACTCTGTTAATAGAGTAGAAATAAAAAAAAACTCTCCATGAACCTCCTATAATACTATACCAAGCCCAAAAAGCTCTTAATATCAGTTAGAGTCGTAGGTCTAGGCCACTTCTTAATTTCCTCAACTTTTTGTGGATCCACCTTGTCTCCCCACTACATACCACATGCCCAAGAAAAGTCATAATATTTATCCAAAAGTCAATACTAAGAAAATTTATCATACAACCTCTAATCTTTAAGAGTCTGCAACATAATTTGGAGGTTTTCGATATGATCCTTCTCACTCATAGAATACACCAAGATATCATCAATGATGACTATCACAAATAAATCTATAAACTTCCTAAATACCGATTCATAAGATCCATAAAAGCAGCCAGAGCATTAGTCAATCCAAATGACATAACCAAGAATTCATAGTGGCCATACCGGGTTTGTAAATCAGTCTTGGTAATATTAACCTACCTAATTTTCAACTGATGATACCCCAAATAAAGATCAATATTAGAGAAACATCTATCACCCTAAATCAAGTCAAAAAGATAATCAATCCTAGGAAGGGGTATCCGATAGAAGATCAATCCCAAAATATATTTCCCTGTCGAGAGAAATTCCAGGAAAATCACTGGGAAACACTTCTGGAAGCTCACTAACCACGGGGTCATATATCAAGAAGGGAACCTCCAAACTAGGATCCTTAACCCAAATTAGATAATACAGACACATTTTGGAAATCAACTTCTGAGCTCTAAGATAGGAAATAAACCTCCCTTTAGGCACTAAAGAAAATCCTTCCCATTTAATTACTGGTTCATTAGGGAATTGAAAAATGACCTTTTGGGTCCTAAAATCCAAGGATGCAAGCATGGTAAAGCTAACCCATCCCCAAGATCACATCAAAATCTATCATGTTAAGCTCTTACAAATCCACCAATTTCTCCCTATGAAAGCTGGACACAACACAATCCTATAGATTTTCCTAGAAACTATATAATCACCCACTAAAGTGGAAACAAAGAAAGGGTCAGAAATATTTTAGGACCAAAACCAAAATATACGGCCACATAAGGGGTCATATAAGAAAGTGTAGACCCTGTATCAAGAAAACAATAAACATCACAAGAGAAGAGATGTAACATACCAATAAATACATCAAGAGATGAATCAGTATTCTGATGAGTAGCAAGTGAATAGAGATGATTTCGTTCAGTGTTGATACTAAAAGTGACGCCCTTTGGTGCAAGAACCGAAGAAGTGGCGATCGAGACCTTACTAGATCTGATGGCAGCTTTAGTGGTACGAAATTTCCTCTCTATATATTTGAGCTAACCATATGTTAAAAACAAGTTCCTCCCCTCATCAAAATAACCACGGTGAAACTGTCTACAAAATCTACAAGGGAAATAACATGGGGCTGACTGAGCTCCACTAGCTTGAGACTAGGCACCTTGTTCCTTAGGACCACTAATAGACTAGATACAATGATCTCCAGTTGGACTAAGATATAGAGAACAATCCAAAGAATGTGAATTAGAATTTCCCCAAGTCTTCTTTTTATACAATCTTTCCCACGGTTCTACTGATTTGCACCTGCTCTTAATATCTAAATTTCTTATTCTTCCTCTCTCCCATTACTATCTATCTCTTTTTTCATCCTCTATCTGCTGCATATAAACTACAAGCCTGGAGATGTCCATATCATTGTTCAATATTATAATTTTACATTCCAATACTAAGTCACTCGACAACCCTACATCAAATTTCCTCATCTTAGATCTCATGGTATACACTAAATATAGAGCATAACGAGAAAATTACTAAAATTTTAATGAATATTCTTTCATACTCATCTTTTCTTGCTTCAGATTCATGAATTCCTCCACCCTGGTTTTCCTCAACTCTTGAGAAAAGAAATAATCCAGGAAGGCACATAGAAACTTATCCAATATAGCTAGCTCAATATCATCACCTCTCAGCTATTCTTATATTTCATACCACTGATAAAATATATCTTTTAGTTGATATACAACAAACTCTATGCTATTAAATCAGTAACGTGCATCACTCTAAAAATATTCACACCCTTGAGGATCTTCCTCAACCCTAGAGCCTGTAAGGGTTGGAGGATTCAACCTGATGAACTGGCCAACCTGAGTAACCTTACACGAAGGAGAAATAGAGCCAACATAACCCAATTGGTGAGACTGAGATGTCACCAACTGAGTAAGCAAATGAATGGACCAATGAAACTTTACATTAGAGATGTCTTCCTGAGGTAATTGATCATAGGTGTCATTAGTCTAGTGAGTCTGAGGAGGAATACTAAGGACATGTGGGGCAGTGCAATTAGGAACAAGGACCCTAGACTGGGTCTGCACTGCATAATAAGGGCGAGTTTGAAACACCCCAAATTTTTGGCCATTAACAATTCTTAATCTTTTGGGTCACTACCTTGGTCACGAATCTTGATGATGAGTCATGAGATATAGTTACAAGTTATTGAACCCTGATCGTACCCAAATTAGAAACTTAGTGGTAAGGTTTTGCTCTGAGTATAAATGTTTCACTATGAGTCATGAGGATATGTTATGAGTCATAAAATATCTTTACAATTGGGTTGGTAGAGTTATAAGGTGGAGAATGTATGGGGTTCCTAAAAACTATCTTGGTTATGACTTATGGTCACAAGTCATAAGGTATGTGTATGAGTTTGGGGGATGACACATAACTAAAGGAAGTTTTTTTCCAGCTTTTAAGTAGAGGGCATTCTGTATATTTTTCCTCTTTTTCCATTTAAAATCCATGTCTTATAACTTTCTTAGACCATCATTAGATATCATAAAAATATCAAATAACTCTCAGAATACTCCCAAACCCTCAAGGTCAAGAAATCTAATCAATTGAGGCTTCCAAGGGTGATTTCCCTCTGTACTTCCTGGTGATTAATACATGTTACTCTTCCCTCATTGTTAATTTTGTAAAAATATATGATTTAAAGTATTGTTCATGAAATTATTGTGATGGTTTTAAAACATGGGTTGGGGTTTTCAATGTTTATGAATTGAAGATTTTTTCTCATTCTTTATATATTATTATCATGCTTTAAATATGGTTTTGAACTTGTGGGTACATGGGGATGGATAATGAACTAGGGAATTATGATCTTCCTAAACTTGTGACTTTTGAAGTGGTTATAATCCCAACCCCATAATGTGAAATTGGTTTTATTTATGAGAACAATGGAAATTTGTAAAATTGAACTAGTCTCAAACTCTTCCATAATATAAAAAAGTATTTGAAATAGAATGGTACAATTCAATGAACAAAGGGAGTTGGTGTTCCCCAATATGTATTAATGAACAAAGGGAGTTGTTCTCTCTGAGTTAATGGAAATTATTTTTGCATGACGTGTTACCTTGCAAGTGTAGTTGGTATGAAGATCTCAACATTATATGCCTTTATGTGTAATATGGTTCAATGAATGGGAATATATCATGCTTGTTTTAATTGGGCTATAATTAGGATTATGTATTTGAGTTGTGAAAGTGGAGGTCTGAGTGATCGATACTGGGAACCGCATTTATCGATGCGGGGGTCAGAGTGACCAGGGAGGTTTGAGTCCCCCTTATTATTAATTCATGATTAGATAGGTTTAAGTCCCCCATAAATTAGTATATGATTGGGTGATTAAGTTACCTTTGTATATGTTGGAGGGTTTGAGTCCCCCTTTTGCATATATATGAGAAATTCTTAGGTTCGCACGGCTACACGCACTAGGGCCTAACTCGAGGGTGAGATCTGGGGCCTATATAGCCCATGTGTACTATTACATGATGGTTTATCTACACAATACACATTAAATTTTAGCCCATGGGTACTATTACTTGACGATTGAGCCACATAATCTAGGTTAAAGATTTGAAAAACATTTTAAGCCTTGTTCCTTATTCTGGTATATGATCTATATATTTATGTATTTATAGTTGATTATTTGCATTGGATTTTGAATGAATTTAAAATGTTGATCATATCATTATGTTATCCTTATCCTCGTATTACATGCTACAATTCATCCTACTTACTTTCTTTGAATGATGTATCCCCACGTGATACAGAAATTGGTCATACTTCACCTCATCTTACTCAGTGACTAGGTAATATGCGAACAACTTTTTAGTTAGATTGAAGTGTTGAGTTTCCTTACTTTAGAGGACTCCATTTTTTGCAGTGGATTTCTTTATGACTTTACTATTCTTTTTATCTTGTCTTTTAGCTATAATCGGGGGCATGTCCCAATTCATTATTCTTTTATTTTGATTAGAGGCTTTGTTGGACTACTATAGACATGGTAGGTATCGGTTGTGGTACTAGTATTTGTATTGATATTGGCATTTATACTGGTATTGGTTGGTTTCTTGCTTGTGGATACTTGGTTTTGGTTATAAACCTATTATAATGCTTTTTAATTGATAATCTCTTATCTTGTTAAATGTTTGAAATTTATCCTACCTTAGGTGTGGTGTGTTTGGATTGATTATGTGAAGGGGGTGATCTCTGGTCTATGCAGGACTTGACTAGGCCCTAGTTTGGGTCGTGACAAAGGTGGTATCAGAGCCTACATTTGGTATCTTTAGGTGTCCAACAAAGCTGTGTCAAGTAGAGTCTCTCTTATAGGTATGTAGTGTGCCACACTTATAAGGAGAGGCTACAAGGCATTTAGGAATGTTTCTCTTTCTTGCTATTCTTTTTTAAGCTGTAGAGTCTAAGGTCTTGAGGCTTTCTAATCCCCATTTTTTTACTTTTCAGATCATGCCTGCCCGATGATCTGAAGCTCATGGATACTCCTATATCCCACTTAAGGACAATATTAATGGGACACACCTTGCTTATAGGGTACAAACCTGGTCTAGCAGTCTAGTTCCTGATTTCCCTCCTGGAGTTCCATCGGTACCCTCTAGTCCTTCTCAAGCTCCTCAAGCTATTGTGTAGAAAGCTGAATTTTGTCAATTCATTCATATGTTTGTTCAGTTGGTAGCTTCCCATTCTGAGTGTATAGCTTCAATTACTTCATATTCTGAGGCCAGAAGGGTTGGCCAGTTTATGAGGTTGAGTCCTTCTGTGTTCACTGATGTTAAGGTTCAGAAGGATCCTCAAGGTTTCATTGATCAGATGGAGAAGATCTTTTGTATTATACATGTTACTAATGTAAAGGGTGTGGAATTCGCTGCCTTCCAGCTGAAGGATTTTGCCCACCAATGGTATGAAGAATGGGAAAAATCTAGGGGAGATGATGCCAAATCCACACTATGGGACGATTTCTCTAGTGCTTTTCTGGACCATTTCTTTCCATATAAGTTATGCGTGGCGAAAGCTAAAGAGTTTGTTAATCTGAAGCAAGACAGGATGACAGTCAAGGAGTATGCTTTGAAATTCCATCAGTTGTCCCGATATTCTCCCTAGTTAGTTTCTAGCATGAGGGATAGAATGGGGAAATTTGCTTCTGGGTTGTCCCGTGATTGGATTCTAGAGAGTAAGGTTTCCTTATGGAATAAGTATAAGGACACCTCCCGATTGGTATACATGCTACAGGTTTAGGAAGAGAAGAAGAAGCAGGCAGAGAAAGGGGAAAGACAAAATAAGAAGTTTAGATATTCTAATTAGGGTGGAGGTTAATAAAAGAGTAGTAGAAATGGTTAAAGGCAATCTAAGAAGAAGTGAGGGAGTTCTTATTCTTACTCTACGACTAGTGCTCCTTATCTGAAGTTGTCGGGTGACCATTATTCTAAGAATGATAATGGGTTTAGGGCACAGGGTGCCCAATTTTAGGCTGGTGGGGCTCAGTCCTCTCCATAATATCCTCCTTGTAGATTTTATGGGCAGGTGCATCATGGGTTTTATGAAGAAGGGAGGAACAAGTATTTTAAATGTAGTTAGACTGGTCACCAATAGAGGCATTATCCTTCTAAGGTTGCTTCAGGGAAAAATAAGATTCTTGTTGCTAATTCATCAGCTCTTGCACCAAAGGGTGCTACTTAAACTTTTGGCGCTGACACTGTTGAAATATCTTATACATCATTTCTACTCGCTAGGATTTTGAGGCATACCTCGATGTCATCACTGGTATATTAAGAGTCTTTTCTCATGATGTGTACTGCTTTCTTGATCCAGGCTCTACTCTTTCTTATGTGACCTTATTTGTGGTTGTGTATTTTGGTTTTGGTCCCGAGTGTATCCCTGATTCTCTTTCTATTTCTACCCTAGTGGGTGACTCGATGGTTGCTAAAAAAGTCTATAGTGGTTGTATGGTATATGTTGGTTGTAGAGAAGCTCTGGTAGATCCAATGGAGTTAGACATGGTTGATTTTGATGTCATATTAGAGATGGACTGGTTGCATTTGTGCTATGCCTCCTTAGATTATCAGACCTATAAGTTCATGTTTATGTTCCCTGTAAGCCGGTTATTAAGTGGAAAAAGGGTTCTCTAGTTCCTAAGGAAAGGTTTATATCATATCTTAGAGCTTAGAGGTTGATTTCCAAGTAATGTATCTATTATTTAGTTTGGGTTAATAATTCTAACTCGGAGGATCCTTCATTGCAATTCGTTCCCGTGGTTAGTAAATTTACTGAGGTTTTTCTCGATGATCTTCCTGGTATCCCTCTCGATATGAGATTGATTTTGGGATTGACCTTGTTCCAGACACTCATCCTATCTCTATCTCCCCTTATAACATAGATCTAGCTGAGTTGAAGGAGCTTAAAGAGAAGTTGACAGACCTCTTTGACAAACATTTTATCCGTCCGAGTGTGTCGTTATAGGGTGCTCCTATTTTGTTTGTGCGTAAGAAGGATGGCTCCCTTCGAATTTTTATTGATTATCATCAATTGAAAAAGGCTACAATAAAGAATAAGTATCCCCTTTCTCGGATTGATGATTTGTTTGATAAACTTTAGGGTGCTAGATGTTTCTCTAAAATTGATCTTAGATCCAGTGATCATCAGCTAAATATTAGGGAGATGGATATCCCTACGAATGCCTTCCAAACCTGGTATGGTCATTATGAGTTCTTAGTCATGTCTTTTGGTTTGACTAATGCCCCGATAAGAATTATAGAGTTGATGAATAGGGTCTTTCGTCAGTTTCTGGATTTTTTTGTTATTATGTTTATAGATAGCATTCTGGTGTATTCCAATAGCAAAGCGGATCATGTTGATCTCCTCCGTTTCATGTTACAAACCTTGAAAGATCAGTATTTATATGCTATGTTTTTGAAATGCAAGTTCTAGTTGAAGGCTGTTACTTTTTTGGGTCATGTCATTTCTAGTGACGGGATCATGGTGTATCTGCAACAAGTTGTAGTGGTTAAGAAGTGGCCTAGGCCCATGATTCCAACTAATATTCGGAGTTTCTTGGGTTTAGCCGATTACTATAGAAGATTTATGAAGAGTTTCTTGACTATAGCTTCCCTGTTGACTATTTTGACCCTGAAGAAGGTGAAGTTTTTATGATCTGATGCTTGTGAGGGTAGTTTTGAGAAGCTGAAAGATAAGTTGACTTCAGCTTCAGTTTTAAATTTTCCTGAAGGCACTGATGGTTTTGTTGGTTTTGTTGTCTATTGTGATGCATCTCGTGTGGTACTTAGTTGTGTATTGATGCAACATGGCAGGGAGGTGGCCTATGCTTCTAGGTAGTTGAAAGTTTATGAGAAGATTTACCCAACTTATGACTTGGAGTTGTTGGTTATGGTATTTGTATTGAAGATCTGATGTCACTATTTGTATAGAGTCTATATAGATATCTTTTTTTATCATAAGAGCTTGCAATATGTGATAACTTAGAAAGAGTTGAATCTCAGGTAGAAGAGGTGGCTTGAGTTGCTGAAAGATTATGACATGAGTCTCCACTATCACCCAGGTAAGGCTAATGTGGTTGTTGATGCTCTTAGTAGGTTATCTATAGGGAGTCTAGCTCATGTGGATGAGGTAAATGAGAGTTTGTGAAAGATATTCACTATTTGACTAACCTTGGAATTCGTCTCTTGGACTTTAAGAATGGTGGTGTGTTTATGCAAGAAGTGGCAAAGTCATCCCTTTCTGCTGTCTTAATGAAGATTATGGGTGATGTGGGCCAGTAAAAGGTTAAAGCTTTTGAAATCGGGGGCGTTGGTATCTTGAGGTACCAAGGCTGATTATGTGTTCCTGATGTAGATGGGTTAAGAGAGAGCATCTTGACAGAGGCTCATGAGTCGAACTATGTCATTCATCCTAGTTCGACGAAGATGTATCATGATCTTAAGGAGATTTATTGGTGGTACAATATGAAGTGTGATTTAGCCAATTTTGTGGCTAAATACATGGTGTATCAACAAGTGATGGTTGAGCACTTGAGGCCCTATGGTTTGACTCAAGAGATTGAGTTACCTGTGTGGAAATGGGAAGTGATCATTATGGATTTCGTTACTAGTTTTCCTCACTCTCGAAATCAGTTTGATTTATTTTGGGTCATCATGAATAGGATCACCAAGTCTGCTCACTACTTGCCAGTGAGGACTAATTATTCAGTAGAGGATTATGCAAAGTTGTTCCTCCAAGAGATTGTGAAGTTGTACGAGGTACCTGTTTCTATTATGTCAGATCATGGCACTCAGTTCTAAATGTATTTTCGTGTTCATTTTAGAGAGGTTTGGGAACTAAGGTTAGCCTTAATATTGCTTTCCACCTGAAGTCGGATGGGAAAGTAGAAAGGACTATTCAGACACTAGTAGATATGGTTCGGGCTTATCTGATTGACTATGGTGGTAGTTGGGTTGATCATTTGCCTCTATAGAGTTTTCATATAATAATAGCTACCACTCTAGTATTGTGATGGCTCCATTTGAGATGTTTAATAGTAGGAGGTGTATATCTCCTATTGGGTGGTTCGAGTCAGTAAGGCGGAGATGTTTTGCCTGGATTTGGTTCACCAAGTGATGGAGAAGATGAAAGTAATTAAGGATAGAAGTAAAGATGCCCAAAGTAGCCAAAAGTTCTATGCAAATATGAGGTTTAGGGAGTTAAAGTTTGAGGTTTGTGATTGGGTGTTCTTGAAGGTATCTCCCATGAAGGGAGTAATGTGGTTTTGGAAGAAAGGGAAGCTCAATCCCCGGTATGTCAGCCCGTACTTGGTCTTGAAGAGGTTTGGTAATGTTGTGTGTGAGGTAAAGTTGCCTCCTAGCTTGAGCTCCATTTATTCGATGTTTCATGTTTTAATATTGAGAAAGTGTGTGGGGGATCCTTCGACGGTTGTTCCTTAGGAGGAGGTGGGTATTTTGGATTCCTTATCATATGAGGAAGTCCCAGTTGAGATCTTTGATTGGCAAGTTCGTCGATTAGGATGAAAGACGTAGGCTTTGGTAAAGGTTCTATGGAGGAACCACAAGGTTGAAGATGCTCCTTGGGAAGCCGAAGAGGACATGAAGTCCCAGTATCCATTCTGGTTCTCCACTTTGGAAAACCATGCGTAAGGTATGTGTTATTCTTAACATCTTTATTTTCTGACCTTGTTAAAGGAAAGACTGATTTCCTTGGCATCTTTGTCTTCTAACTTAGTTTAAGTTAAGAGTAGAGGTATATGGAGTCCAATCATACCTGTGATTCCTTGTCCCATCATCCAAGGATGAATGATCTAAGTGGGAGAGAATTGAAACACCTAGATTTTTTGCCCTTAAAAATTCTGGAGCTTTGGGCTCAATGCCTTGGACATGACTCGTAGGACCCTGGTCATAACCAAATTAGAAACATAGTGGCAAAGTTCTACTCGAGTACGAGTGGCTCACTATGAATTGTGAGGATATGTTATGAGTCGCATCTCAAATCGTAAGATGTTCAGTGTTGAATTCTTTTGGTTTCTATGTTACTCATGACTAGACCTTACGAGTCGTAAGATCTCCTTATGAGTGGGTTGGTAGAGTGTAAGGTGGGAAGTGTATGTAGGTGCTAATCATTGTTTTGGTTATGACTCGTGGTCACAAGTCATAAGGTGTGGGTACGATTCAAGGGGTTGACTCATAATCAAAGGCGGGTTTTTCCCAACTTTTAAGTTGAGGGCATTCTAGATATTTCCCCTCTTGTCCCGCTTAAAACCCATATCTTCTAACTTCTTTAGGGAATCATTATCTATCATAAATACATCAAAGAACCTTTTGTAACACTCCCAAAGACTCAAGGTCAAGAACACTTAGGGTTTTCATCAAACTAATCAATTAGGGCTTTCAAAGGTGATTTCTCTCCGTACTTCCTGGTGATTAAGGCATGTTACTCTTCCCCAATTGTTAATTTTATTAAAACATGTGATTTAATGTATTGTTCATGAAATTATTGTGATTGTTTTGAAACGTGGGTTGGTGGTTTTGAATGTTTATGAATTGAACAATGTTTGTCATGGTTTATATATGATTATCATGCTTTAAATATAGTTTTGAACTTGTGGGTGCATGGGGATGGTGAATGAACTAGGGAATTGTGATATTCCAAAACTTTTGACTTTTGAAGTGGTTATAACCCCAATCCGATAATGTGAATTTTTTTTTAGCTATGAGAAACTGTGGAAAATTTTAAAATCAAGCTAGTCTCGAAATCTTGCATGATATAAAAAGGTATTTGAAATACAATGGTATGATTTATTCAACAAAGGGAGTTGGTGTTCCCCAATGTGTATTAATGAACAAAGGGAGTTGTTCTCCCTAAGTTAATGGAAATTATTTTGGTATGACGTGTTACCTTGCAAGTGTAGTTGGTATGATGATACCAACATTGTATGAATTAGTGTGGAATATGATTTAATGAATGGGAATGTGTTATACTTATTTTAATTTGTCTATAATAAGGGTTGTGTAGCTGAGTCAGGAAAGTGAAGGTTCGAGTGACCGATACTGGAAACCGTATTTACCAATGCAGGGATTAGATTCACCCGGGAGGTTCGAGTTCCCCTTATAATTAATTCATGATTAGGGAGGTTTGAGTCCACTGTAAATCATAATATGATCGGGTGCTTAAGTCACCTTGTTATATGTTGGAGGGTTCAAGTTCCCCATGTGCATATTATGAGATTATTCTCCGGTTCGTGCAGCTACATACACTTGGTCCCGAGCAGGGTTTAAGAGATGAGGACCATAAAGCCCGTGGGTACTATAGCATGATGGTTGAGCTACGAAATCTAGGATAAAGTTTTGAAAAGCATGTTAAGTCTTGTTCCCTATCCCGACATGTAATATATATATATATATATATATATATATATATAACTCTTTGCGTTCAGCTATATGCGTTGGCTTTTGAATGACTTTAAACTGTTGATCATATCATTATATTTTCCTTATCCCCAAGTTACATACTAGCATTCACCCAGGTAACCACCTTCAAATGTTGTATCCCAACACGATGCAAGAATTTTTCATACTTTGGCTCCTCTAGCTCAGTAACTAAGTGATCCAGGGAAAACTTGTTAGTTAGACTAAAGTTGTGAGCTTCCATACTTTGGAGGACTCCATTGCATGTAATGGATTTCTTTATCACCTTACTATTCTTTTGGTCTTCCTTTTTGGCTATGGTCGGGGGCATGTCCCGATGAGATATTCTTTGATTTTGATTATAGTCTTTATCGGACTACTATGGGCATGGGTGGTTTCGGTAGTGGGACTTTTATTTGTATTGGTATTGGTATTGGCATTGATACTGGTATTGGTTTGTTGCTTGCTTGTGGATGGTTGGTTTTGATTATAGACTTATAATAATGTCTTTAAATTGATAATCTCTTAGCTAGTTATATTTTCGGAATTGAGCCGACCTTGTGTGTTTGGTTTGGTTAGGTGAAGGGGGTAATCTGCGGTCTATGTGGGACTTGATATACCCATCACGGCTAGGCCCTAGTTATAATCACGACAGAGTTCCCTCAACATTGTCCTCAGGTAGGACAGAGGGTCCAGCAGAGTTTCTATGAACATCAAATCTTCGGGGAGGCATGATCTGAAACATAAGTAAATGGGGAGTTAGAGAGTTTTCAAGACACTATACTCTATAGACCGAACTAGAACATAAGAAAGGGAAAAATTCCTAAAATTCTTGTAGCCTCCTCTTATAATTGTGGCACGCCACACAACAATAAAAAGGGAATCTACTCGATACGACTTTGTGGATACCCAAAGACCCTGAACCATGCTCTAATACCAAGCTTATCACGACCCAAACCAAGGCTTAGTCATGACGGGTATCTCAAGCCAACTGTAGGCCATAGACCACCCCCATAGCCTAACCACCTAAGTACAATGAAGATCCAAGAAGAAGCAAAACCAAACCATATGAAAATATGTAATAAAACCAAGGGAGATAATACAAAACAAACATAATGACCAACAATCCTCACAACTGTCCACAAAGCCTCTAAAACTAGAATACCAAATTAGGTAGGGATATTCCCCCGACCATGAAAATGAGACTCTTCAATTCCCAAAATATGAAAAGAAACCTAAGAAAATAGCAAAGATTTTCAAAAGATAGAGGCTAACCACTCAACAACAACTCAATGCACAACAGTAATACCTAACACTGCACAGGGGTAACAGAAAAGTCTTTGAACCTTAAATCATGAAAGGATGTAGCATCCAAGGATGATCAGTGGGATAAGAACTATCATGTAACTTAGGGAAAGTGATATAATAATTCCATGTCCAAAACATATTAAAACACATACACACATTCATACATACATATATATAGGATGCCGGTATAAGGTAAAGGGTCATGAACATGAGATAATCATTAACATAGAATGTGTAGCTATATTCGTCCTAAGGGCACCGATGGACTATATGGGTTCAACTCCTCTACTAAAAGGGACCCAACGCGTGTTAGCCACATGAATCGAGGAAATTTGAGGGAGGTCCAGAGACACCAAGGCTCCAACTATCCCAAAAATATATAATGTGTGAACTATGTATCAAGCCGACAAATGTGGTTTCCAGTCCTGGTCCCCCCTGGGATATCCAGTTTTACTGCAAGCTACACAACCCCCTTTAAGCCAAAATTTAAAATTTACACATAATCCCATCTATTAACCCAAGAATAATTTATCAAGGTATTTACCGTTGGTATCGGCATACAAATTTTGCATGCAAACTAAGTCCCATTATGACATTCCTATCCAATTAAACCAACTAACTCCCAAGTTCAAGTTTTAAACCAAATCATGACCACTAAGGCATTTCAAATACATTTTAATCCATTTGTCAGTTAATGTAATGCAATAGTTCCAAAAGTAAGTTAAACTATGCAAATTCTACATTTAAAACCAAAGTTCATGATGGTGGGTTGAGGATATCACCATTATCAAGAAAAAATCCAACAACATTAGGAAACCATTGTTCCACATTTTAATTTTCCATAAACATGCACCCATTTAATTCAAAAACCATAATTTAACATGAATATTATATTTAAAATATGGGGAAAGTATTTACAATAGTAAGCAATAAAAAATCCTCAACTCAAATACAAACCCACAATTAAATTCACATGAACAATGATTAAACATATTCCTTCATATGAATATCAAGTTATGGAGGACAGACATGTCTTAACACGAAAGAAATTTGAAGAAAAATCCAGAGTTTGGAGATTGGATGATTAATCCCTTAAAAACTGTAATTTCTCTTTCAAGGAAATTTAAGAGGAGACACTGATGTTTATGATTTGATAATTAATGTTAAGAGGGACCCTTAGATGTTTTAAGGTTGTGAGTGAAATGTAAAAGAAATAAATGATCAAAATTCCATTATTGAAAATGTGTAGAAAAATTATTGCTTGTCGTTACGGGTCAGTGACGACTCGTGGTGACTGGTCATAAGTCATTGCCTGGACTCGTGGATTGAGCAAAAAGTTTAGTCCATCTCACTATTTTGTTCACGATTCCCTCACCATGACTCATGACCTTACCCAATGACTCATGGGGTCTAGTCGTGACCGCAAAAGTGACCTAGGGCAACCTTACTGATGAGATAATAAGTCTCACCTAATGACTCATGACGAGTGATAGTAACTCATCACTTGAGTCATTTCTTGTGCAGTGTTCAATTTCACTTCAAAAATTTTAGAGTAAAAAACCTGGGGTATTAAACTAAACCACCGATTTCCTTTTTCGAGAAGCTTTTATAAGGTGCCATGCAATCAAAAACAAAATATACTCATCAACATGGGAACAGTGATACCCATATTGCACTATTGTGCTTCAATCCAAAATTATGTAAAAATCCCATGTGGTTCATATTTGCAGAATCACACTTTCAAAACTAACACAACATTCCTTTATGCTCAAGAAAAATTTAACCTAAAAAATGGGTGAATTCTGAACTCTAATGATGCTACAATCAAGCCACCAAGCTTTTATGGATTTTAAAAAAAGATGGAGGATTTAACGATAAAGTTAGTGTTATGTTACAATAAATTCAATAAACAAACACGTTAATAGACTTTACCAAAGCTTCATAATCACCCACAAATAATTTTCCTAAGTTTTCACACTATTTAGGGTTTTTTCTCTCTTGAGAATGGGTGAAAAGAGGGAAGAAATCGGGGAAAAGGGGAATTTATAAGCACCAGTTTCCACTAAAGTAGTCTTTGGTCCACTTTAGCAGTCACCGCTAAAGCACCTGGGTGCCTCTAAAGTGGTACCCATCCCCACGAGCTACACTGCTAAACCAGATCATAGGACACTTTAGCGCCAGGTGATATACCGCTAGGGTGCCACAAAATTAGTACATGTTGTCTGTGCTAGGGATACTAAATCACCCAATGGCCCACTAAAGATCCCTCCGCTAAAGAGTCCAAAGGGTCACTTTAGCGGTCACACCAGATTTCATGCACCAGCTGGAGACTTGGAATATTTACTATTCTCGGCCAACCCCTCGAGAGTTATCTGGAATCCCATATACTTAAGAAAACTATGCTACCCTATAAAATTTGATGCTACAGACTTAATGACGTAGTCAAAATTCCCATCCAAGGTTATTTCGATGTAAAGTGGATCCCACACCCACTTGCCATTTTTCTTAACTTCCATCCAATAGCCCAAAATTAGTCCGAGAGCCTCTAGACCCAAACTAGGGGTCCACCCATCCTAAAGTTGATCTTTTAGAGCTGTTAGAACAGTCAAAATTAGCATACAAGGTTGTTTGACTAAACCTTTTGCCCGCCAACCAATTTAAACCCCGCGAAGGCTTTAAAATAGGAAATTAGCTCTAAGATCCAAAAGAACTACCTGGTAATCGAACTTTCAATTCCAACAAGTCATAAATTACTTATGGAATATATAGGAAATCTCTCAAAGAAGAAAATAAGCGGAAATATATAAAATGATCTTGAGGATTATTACAATATCCATTTCTAAAAGACTTTTCGTCTGTGAAAGTAACTGATTAGGATGTATCTGAGGTCTCGAACAAGTGAGAATACTAGGTCCTCATATCACTCTCGATCTCCAAACTAGACTCCTCTATTGGGCGTGCCTATCCTAATCCTTAACTACTGGAAACCCTCTCGTGCGCAACTACCTCATATCATTGGCCAATATGAGCACAGGATCTTCCAAGAAGGTCAACCCCTCATCTAGCTGAATCGAGTCTCATATAAGAACTTGAGAAGGATCAGGAATATACATAAAAATATGGAAAAATTAATGGACAACAACAAAATATGGGGTAAGATAACATAAAATCCATCTTACCAATAGTGCAAAGAATCTCAAAGGGTCTAATATATCTAGGGCTGAGCCTACTTTCCTCCCAAAACACATCACACCATTCATGGGGGATACACAGAGGAATACACGGTCACCAACTCCAAATCTCAAGCCACAAAGTTTATGAACTGTATAAGCCTTCTGCCTAATCTACGTTGCCCTCAATCTTTCCTGAATCACCTTGACTCTATCCAACGACTCCTAATTCAAGACGGTACCACAGGGCCTAATCTTAAAAGTTTCAAACCATCCAATTGGGTAACGACATTGCCTACTATATAAATCCTTAAAAGGCACTATCTCATTACTCGAATAGTAGTTATTATTGTATGTGAACTATGCCAAATCTAAGTGCTGCTCCCACTGACTTCCAAAATCCATAACACAGGCTTAGAGCATATACTCGAGTACCTAAATAGTATGCTTTGACTTCCCGTTAGTCTAGGGATAGAAAATCATACTAAGATCTACTTGAGTGCCTAAATCCTCCTAAAAATCTCTCCAAAATCTAGAAGTGAACACTAAACCTTGGTTTGAGATGATATATTTAGGCACACCGTACAAATGAACTATCTCACTAACATAGATACGAGCCAACCTTTCGACACTAAAGGACATTTGAATAGGGATGAAGTGTTTTGACTTGGTCAACTGATCCATAATGGCACAAATACCATCGGAGCCATAAGAATTATCGGGAAACCCACTAACAAAGTCCATGAAACTTTTCTCCCATTTCCAATCAGGAATGGACAAACTATGAATCAATCCACTAGGTATTTGATGTTCGTCCTTCACCTACTGATAACACAGGCAATGAGCTACAAAATCCACCACCTCTATTTGTACAACTCCATGATCTTGGGTGCATTTACATGCCTAAGTACCATAGTTTACCCATCTATTACCTAAGTTTTAAGAGAAAAGTGTCTGGATTCATATGTTTTTATTTTGATTTAAATGTAAATGAGCTAACCTACATGATTAGTATTATTTTAGGAGTAAAAAAGGCAGATAGAGACATAAAGGGTTCATGGAATATGGATAACACAACACACAAGAAAATTAGCATGTTGGAGGCATTGTTGGCACCACAGAATTATAGCCCGAGGATATTTATTCATATAAATTAAGTTTAGGGACTTGGGGTAATTAAAAGACTATTAAAAATACCCCAAGATGAGTTTGAATGATTATTCTAGATCTTTTGAAAGAGATAAATGGAAGCTAAGACATTTGCAGGAGGGCTCATCTTGTAATATGAAAATAATACCAAAACATCCTTTAATTTTGGTATGCTTAATTTGATTAATTTGATGTTCTTAAGCTTTTTAGATAGGGTTATAGGATCCGTGTACTTTATAATCTACATTATGGGTTTTTTAATTTACTCTACAATTGTTTCTTATATCCTATTTTCTTCAACTATAATGAATTCTCATTATTTCAAGCATTGAATGCCAAAAAATGTAGCTTTCTTGAGCAGAGAAGTTGTCATCGGGAAAAGAGGGTAGTAACAAGGAGTTAGAGTTTTCAACCTCTAGCTTATAAGTTAATACCTTAATCGGATTATTGACTTGAGGATTGTGTAAAATTACTTTAAACATTTTTGGTTTGAGAGAACTAAAGTGAATCTTTCCTTGAAGGTTGATAAACACTTGGATTCAACTTTTAAATAGGTTTCTCTATAAGTGCATTATATTTATGATTTCATAAAATTCATAGTTAGAAAGTATTGAAATAACATGGTGAACATAACCCATTTCTCTGTATTCAAATATTACAATATGTATCTTAATTTTCTTAGACTGAAACTATTAATTTGTCATCTGGATGAATCCCCCAATTTATTTTGTGGAAACAAATGATTAAAAGTCAAATAATCTGCATACAACTTAATTTGCACCCTATTCCCTATAGGATTTGACCCTAACCTAGTTGGGTTATATATTTTACAACGACCGCTTATGCAATTGTAAGAGAGGTATAATTTGGGCATATCAAATTTTGTCACCGTTGTCAGGGAATACAATTTCCTATTAAGTATATGTGCGTTAATTTAATCTTCGTAAAGTTTCCTAATTTTACTTTTATTGTTGTTTTTGATATTTTTAAGCTATCTATTGTGCACATCACAAACTAGAAGGTCAGGAGGGTCATTATTACCTTTCAACCTAGAACCTCATAGAGTTGGGAGCATGGCTAAACAATAAGAGGATGCAAGACTGGCTTCTTTGGTGAATACACAAGTTAACCAACAGAATGATGGATTAACCAGGCATGTACCCAATATGGATGATAATAAATTAGGTGATGACGAGTTGATTGATCATATAAATAAGTGATATGCTGAAAATATTGCACCAGTAAATTGGAATTGGCAAGTAAGAGGTAGAGTGCACCAATACTCTATGATGCAATTTGATCTAGATGATAATAACAATGTTGATTTTGATAGAGATGGAGCTACTGGAGCAACTATAACACCACTATTTGCTCTTGGGGTGAAATTTAATATCATTAGTATGATGATCCAACTGCTCAACTTGAAGGGGTTATTTGGTGGAGTACCTAGGATGATTCAAATCTGCATTTGGTGAATATAATCAATATTTGTAAGTTATTTGACAATCCTAGAGTGAAAAAATGCCACTCATCTGAGATTATTTCCACTGTCTCTGTTTGGGGAGGCAGTTTTGTGGCTGAATGAGCTTGCACCTGATTCTATAACAAACTGGAGGCAACTGAAAGGAGCTTTCCTAGAAAGGTTCTTTCCACCTTCCAGGATGTTACAATTGAGGGATAAAATCAGTAACTTTAGGCAACTACGTAATGAGGTGCTTCATAAAACATGGATAAGGTTCAAAAGAAGCTGACGCAGTTTCCTAACCACAAGATGACTGATGAGCATTTTATGGAAACGTTCTATAGGTCTTTAAATTCAATGACAAAGCCAACCGTAGACAATGCTTAAAGAAGAGCTTTTATGGATCTCACTTTTACTGAAGCTATAGAAATTTTGGAGAAAATAACTTCAAAAAGTAGAGCTTGGCATACTAGGGATTTTGAGGTAGCAAGCAATACTTATTTTAGCGAGATATAAGTGGAGCAACACCAGAGAAAAGAAGAACATGACCAAGACATGGCCCACATGAAGACACAAATAGATTTTCTTACAAAATATTTGCTCTCAAGAAATGTAGAGAAGGTTAAAGCCGTGGGGTCACATAGTAGAGGAGTTGAGTATAATTCTGAGGAGAAGGCAAACTATTTAAATAATCAAAATGGCTTTGGGTAGGTGTCCAAGGAAATCAAGGTCAGACTTATTATTATAAAGATGATTATAGAGACCATGACCAAGGAAAATAAAAGAACAATAATGATGGAGTGGATTATATGTACCACCAAGGAGTTATGACAATGCTGCTAATAATTCTTGGAAGATGTCGATGGAGGATATGATGTCCAAATTGTTAAAAGGAGTGGAGTCAACAGATACTGGAGTAAAGGAAATAAAGTGTGACTTTTTGATGATGAGTCAGTTAGTTAACACATATTCCATATCTATTAAGCAGCTACACCAACAGATAAACCAATAATCATCAACATTCAATCAAAGAAAAAGTGGGACTCTACCAAGTGATACAATCCAAAACTTGAGAAATGATAGCTCGTGTATGGTTATTACCACTATAAGAGGTAAGGTTTTTCTTGGTCCATGTCTGGGAGCACCATATCATAGTGATGATCTAGAGTTGGAAGAGGAGGTATTTAATGAATAACCAATGGAGTCCAAGAAGCTAAAAAATTGTGATAAGAAAAGTGCAGAGTTAGAACAATCATCTAAGTCAAAGTATGTTAATGATATGGAGCAAAGCAAATCAAAGGAGGTAGAGACTACTCCAACAAGAATACCAAAGCTACAACCTTTATTTCCATATAGACTGAAGAAGAAAGCAGATGTGGGTAAGTTTAGCAAATTCATGGATGTGCTGAAGAAATTGATAGTGAATGTGCCTTTAGTTGAGGAATTATAGAAAATTCTAAGATATGCTAAATTTATGAAGGACCTCATGACGAAGAAAAAAACAGTCAGCTACGAGCCAGTAGATAGACTTCATAATTATAGTACTATTGCTACTAGCTCACTAATGCAGAAGAAAACTGATGCGGGAGCTTTTATTATCCCTGTAATATTGGAGAATTTATATTTTCTATAGTTCTTTGTGACCTTGGAGAAAACATCAATATTATGCCATTAACGATCTTCAAACAGTTGGGTTTAGGGGCTCCTAAGACAACTACCATGCGACTATTACTGGCAGACTGTTCGGTGAACAGATCGGTAGGGATTTTATATAATATACTTGTGAAGGTGACTATCTTTATATTACTTGCAAACTTCATAATTCTTGCTTGCAAAGTGTACTTTGAAGTACCTATAATTTTGGGTAGGACATTTTTGCAACTAGGAGAGTGCAAGTTGATATGGAGCTGAATGAGCTAAAATTTACGCTCAATGATGAAGAAGTAAGTTTTAATGTTTGTCAATCAATGAAACAACCAAGGAAGATAAGTGTAGTCTTGGTTATTGATGTTGGTTATGAATATGATCTAGTTGTGCAAGTTGGGGAAAGGTTTCTTGTGGAAACCTTAGTTGCAGTTTTGTGTGTGCATTGATCGGGATGGGTTTGTATTCATATACACCTAAGAAGATGGATTTGGACTTAAAGAATCATCCAAAATCACCTACAAAGACTTCTATTAAAGAGACAGCAGTGTTGGAATAGAAGTAGTTGCTGAGCCATCTGTGGTATGTATTTCTAGGTGAGGGAAACACTTTATTGATTATTATCGCATAAGATTTAGTGGAGCATCAAGTTGAGGCTTTTATGTTTATTTTGAGTTAATATAAGAGATCCATTAGGTGGTTAATTGCCGAAATCATAGGTATTCCACCTGACATCTGTACACATAAGATTCAACTGGAAGAAAATTATACCTCTACTATCGAGCATCAACGCAGGCTAAATCCACTGATGCAAAAAATAGTGAAGAAGGTGATAATAAAGTGGTTAGATGTTGGGGTAGTTTACCTAATTTTTTATAGTAAGTGGGTAAGTCCTATTCAATGTGTACGCAAGAAAAAAGGTATGACGGTAGTGGAAAATAAGAAGAATGAGCTAATTCCACTTAAGCCGGTAGGATGGCGGGTCTGTAAGTATTACAAAAAATTGAATTTGTGGATGTTGAAAGATCACTTTCTAATGCCCTTCAAGGATCAAATGCTTGATCGATTGGTAGGAATTGGTTGGTATTTCTTTTTAGATGGATACTCAGGCTATAATCAAATGTAGATTGCACCCGAGGATCAAGAAAAAATTACATTCACTTATCCATATAGAATATTTTCTTTCAAGAGAATGTCGTTTGGATTGTGTAATACACCGGTCACCTTCTAAAGTTGTATGATGTCCATATTTCTGGACATGGTGGAAGACACATTGGAAGTATTAATGAATAGTTTCTCTGTGGTTGGTGATTCATTAGAAAGTTTCTTGGTGAACTTAGTCAATTCATTGCAACACTATGAGGACTTTAATCTTATCCTAAACTGGGAAAAATGCTACTTCATGGTGATAGAGGTCTATTGGGGAATATAGTTTCATCCTAAGGAATAGAAGTTGATCGAGCTAATATAGAAGTCTTTGAAAAACTACCTCCTCCTATTTTAGTGAAAGTAATGCGTAGTTTTCTTAGCCATGTAGTTTTCTACCAGAGATTGATAAAATATTTTTCATTACAAAAAAATTTGAAAATTTTTGGAAAATGAAACCAAGTTTGTGTTTGATGAGGAGTTTTTGAAGGTGTTCCAATGCCTTAAGGAGAAATTAGTTGGTACTACTATTATGATCGCCCTAGACTGGCCAAATCCATTTAAAGTGATGTGTGATGCAAGCGGGGTTACACTCAAAGTTGTTCTTGGTCAAAGGAAGAAAAAACTTTCTAACCCCATTTATTACGCCAGTAAATCATTAAATGCGGCACAAAAGAATTACTCATTTACAGAACAAGAGCTTGTGGTTGTGGTTTATGCATTTTAAAAGTTTTGCGCACATTTATTCATAACTAAGTTGGTGGTTCACACTGATCATGCAACACTAATATACCTTATGGAAAAGACAGATGCTAAACTGAGGCTTATGATAGGGGTACTGTTACTTCAAGATTTTGACTTTGTAGTCAAAGACCAAAAAGGGTCTGAAAATCAAGTAGCAGACCATCTGTTGTGGTTAGAGAATGGACAAAAAAGCATAGAGAAGTTGAATATTAATGAATCGTTTTTGGATGAGCATGTTCTTACTGCCACTCTCTATTTGGTACCATGGTATAAAGATTTAGTGAACTTCATTGTCAGTGATATCATTCCAAATAATCTTATGTTTCATTAGAAGAAGTTTCTACATGCCATGACCGGGTATTTTTTTTATGAGTCTTATTTATTTAGACACTGTGATGATAATATCATCAAAAGATGTATACCAGAGGTAGAAATGTTTAGTATCTCGGAGGCATTCCATACATCCCTAGTTGCGGGACATCATTCAAGTTATCAGACTACACGGAAGATCTTACAAAGCAGTTACTATTCGCCATCTATTCACAAAGAGGCTTATGATTTTGTGAGGGCTTGTGATTAATGTCAACGACAAGGATCTATCTCTAGATATCATGATATGCCAATGACTAAGATGTTGGAGGTGGAATTGTTTAATGTTTGGGACCCTTTGTAAGATCTTATGTTCTCAAATATATCTTGGTTGCTGTGGACTACGTGTCTAAGTGGGTGGAAGCTATTGCTTTGGCAGATAATGAAGGCAAACAAGAAGCTGCATTCATGAGAAAGAATATCTTTCCATGCTTTGGAGTTCCAAGAACCATCATAAGTGATGGAGGATCACACTTCTGTAAAAATATATTTCAAGATGCATTGAAAAAATATGGAGTGAAATAACACAAGGTAGCCATACCTTATCACACGCAAACTAGTGGACAATTAGAAGTGTCGAACAAGGAGATCAAGTTTATCTTAACTAAAATCGTAAATACAAAAAGAAGTGATTGGTCAAGAAAACTTGATGATGCCTTTTGGGCGTATTGAACAACTTTCAAGATTCTCATTAGAATGTATCCTCACTAGTTGATGTTTGGTAAAGCTTGTCATCTACCTGTAGAACTGGAACACAAGGTATTGTAGTCACTCAAGAGGTTGAATTTGAGTTAGAAATAAGTAGTTTACTTGAGGTTAGATCAACTTAATATGATGAATGAGTTCCATATCCGTGCATATGAAAGGGATGAACTGTACAAGGAAATGATAAAGAGGTATCACCACCAAATGATTGAAGCAAGAGACATTCAAGAGGATAATTGGGTGCTACTCTTTAACTCTCGATTTAAGATTTTTTTGGAAAGTTGAAGTCAAAGTGGTCGGGTCCATTCAAAATAACCCAAGTCTTTCAATTTAGTTTGGATAAACATGAGAACAAATATGGAAGTGTATTTAAGGTGAATGGAAAAAGGATAAAGAATCACATTGGTTAAACAAATAAGGTAGAAGTTATGTCAACGATATATCTTGACAAAGTCTGAGTTTTATATCATAACATGAAAAAAACATTAAAACCATAAAAATAAAAATACAAAAATAAGAATGGAGCCACGACCAAAACTGTAATACCCCGAGAATCCCAACCGATAGTAGAACCATGATTCAAGCTCATGAGAAATAAATTATAGTTATTTAGTAGTTTTATTATCAAGTTATATGTATATTAAGTCCTCAAATACGTCCTAGCTATTAGAAGTATCAAAACATCCCTTACTGATTGAATTCTTGAGAAGGACATTGCTATAGTCAACTTCAAATGAGCATATCACCGATTATACAAAGAATTTTAGAGATAATTACCGACCAATATATAGATAATTGAAATAAATTTCAAACGATACAAATTTTCCCAAAATTCGGCATCGGAGTAAAAAGTTATGACCGTTTTACTGAGAGCTATCCGAGCTGTCCGGGAGCGACGGGCAAGCTGATGGACCGTCAAGTCAGCGATGGAACATCACTTTGACCATCATAACTAAAGTATTAAGGCCATTTTCTGGCCCAAAATTGATGGTTGGATTGATGGTTAGTCACTAGAGTGACGGTCCATCACTCAGACCGTCAGTTTTGTTCGAAACAGCGTTGAAACGCCATTTTAAAGGGATTTTTGGGTCTTTTTCCACCCTATTTAACATCCAATCATGTCAAATCAAAGCACATAACTCCTCATTCATCAATAAAATCAAAATAAGGGTTTTTTTAAAGATCAAAACCAAAGAACAAGATTCAAACCCTTCTCCACGAAAACTCAAGAATCAAAGCATCACCATTCAAGAACCTTTAAGAAAAGTTAACCTCCTTCAAGATTCAAGATTTTGAGGTATGCATAGTGTTCATTCATGGACTCCTTTCATCCATGAATCCCAAGGATCTCTTTTCTAAGTTCAAGTTTATGGATTTCTTTATTAATTTCATATTGGGTTTATTTTGTTTATATTGAGAATGATCAATTGAATTCAAATCCATGTTGGGTGATCAATGTTATGTGGAATTGATTTGTATTGATGTATATTCATGTGAACCTATGATTAAACCCTAGGATTATGAAATTAGAGTTGAATTATGATGTTTAATTATTGTATAATAATGTTTATACGTACCATGCCTACCATGTGTTTAATTAAATGCCTATATGAAGGAAAAGAGCCCAACTAGTATGATATCATGAAATCCCCAATTATGTACAAGTTTATGCATATCATATGTTTGATGAAGTGCTACAGTATATGAATTATGGATTATGATGTTAGTCATGTGTTCAAATAAGTCATGCTATGTCAGTTTCTTTCCATCGAGTCCTGGAAGTACTTGTATCCAAAATATTAACTGTGTGCCTAGAGCCATGTCATGTTTTCATGATACTCTCAGTCAAGACATGATCCATAGAACTCATCCAGTCATGTAACTCAGGAAAACCCAGAAATCTCAGTAACCTCAGTAGTTTAGTAAGCTCAGTGATCTCAGTACTTAGTACTCAGTAATCTCAGTAACCTCAGTATTCCTATTCAATCTTTGTAACTATAGTACTCTCAGTTAGTCCTCAGAACTTAGTACATTTTGTCAGTCAACGAAACGCAGTAAATTCAGTTTAGCTCTGCTAGACAATACCACTAGTATCAGTTCAGTTTAGATAATCAATTCAGTTCAGTTGATTAGTTAAGCTTAGTTAATAAGTTCAGATTCTTTCAGATGGGAGTAGGATTCATCACCAAGTGAGCCTAGGGATGGGGACTCACCCGCTAGATTGGACTGAGATCCCTAGAAGTAATCCCTAAGTTCCAAAACTATGTAACCAGTGTAGGTATGAGATGTCACCCGTTAGATAGGACTGACATACTCAGGGATCACCCGTTAGCACATTTAAATGCATAGGACTTATCCCAAGGATTGACTCCACAGTAGTTGTCTTTACCCGTGGCACAGTACTAATACCCTTCCAATTGGGGTTACAAGTTGGACCCCAGTTAACATAGTATTTGGCATGTCGGTTAGATGAATACATCCTACAGTTTCAGTTACAGAATTAGGACTGTCAGATACATTCAATTTAGCTCAGTAGTATAAATTAAGGACTATCAGATACAATCAATACTTATCATTATAAATATACTCTGGGCTATGGTGTCTTATACCATAGGTTTAGAAGCACGAGCTCCAGAGCATCAGTAGCATCCATGTTCAGTAGTCAGAGTTAGCTGTGATTCCTCATCCTTCGAGGACATGATGATTATATTACTATTTCAGTTTTCAATTTATTTCAGTAGTCGGAGTTAGTTGGGGACATGTCCCATCAACTTTTTTTTCAGATAGTTTAGAGGCTTTCAGACTATAGCATGTCAGACAGTTATTTAAGTTATTTTACTATTGATATACCATATTTTCAGTTATGTACTAATATTGAACCTTATGGCCTTTCAGTTCATGTTTCCGCATTATACAGTCTTTTAAGTAGTAAACAGGTACAAATATTAGTCATGGGTTAGCTTGTGGTTCTTCAGGGTCATGAGCACCGTGTAACATTTTGGGTACCATATTCAGGGCATTACAAACTTGGTATCAGATCTTGAAGTACAATAGCATCCTAGGGAGTCTAAAAAGTCGCATCTAGTAGAGTCTTGTACATGCATATGTTGTGCACCACACTTATGTGCAGTAGGCTATGAGATGTTTTAAGAACAGTGTCCCTTCTTTCAGTATTCATTTCGTCCCAGTGAGCATAGGCTCAAAGTTAAACTCTAAGTCTAATCTATTTCTCCCTTTCTTCTACAAAACATGCCTCCTACAAAAAGAAATGGAAATCAGTCATCCCATCAGCTCGAAGAACCTTTGGGATATCATGTTTCTCATGTGGAGTTCAGGACCACATTCACTACTCTCGCTCAATAGGTCTCCACCCAAAATGAATGACCAACATTCATTCCAGCCAACTCGGTGGCCAACTCAGCTGCAGCCAGTATTCGGGACTTCACCCGAATAAACCCTCCATCATTTCTTGGGTCTAAGATAGATGAGGACCCTCATGAATTCCTAGATAAGGTTCAAAATATGATAGATATCATGGGGGTGACTACTATTGAGAGTGCTAAGCTAGCTGCATATCAGTCACAGGATGTGGCTCATACTTGGTTCAAGCAGTGGAAGTCAGAAAGGGCAGCTGAGGCAAGGCCTATAGAATGGGATGAATTTTTCAATGCATTCTTAGAGAGGTTCTTTCCCCTACAGCTTAGAGAAGCTAAGGTTCTAGAGTTCATCAACCTCAGGCAGGGTAATATGATAGTAAAATAGTATTCTCTTAAGTTTACTCAATTAGCCAGATATGCCCCTCATATGCTTGCAGACAGTAAGGCCAAGATGAGTAAGTTTGTGTCAGGGGTAAATGATAGCATGGATAATGAGTGCAGATATGCCATGCTGAATAGTGACATGACTTTATCCAGACTTATGACCCATGCTCAGCAGATAAAAGACCAAAAGATTAAGATAAAGGAAAAGCAAAATAAGAGGGCGAGGACAGGTAGTTTCATCTTTGTTCAGCCTAAAACAGGTCGTGGTAGCCATTTTTAGTATATTCATAAGCTTTTAGTGTAATATCCAGCAAAATCCTCTTCCAGTATGAGCCTTAGAGCATATTTGGTAAAGTAAAAATTCGAGTTAAAATATTTCAGGAATATCTTCCTAAGTATGAAATACTTTGAATCATTTGGAATTTCCCTAATTTATAAATTTTTTCATGTATAGAATTGAATAAGATTTCCATTGATACCAAATTCACCCAAATCGGACACTCGGGTAAAGAGTTGGACCCATTTTAGTAAGACAGTGTGTCACCTGGCATTCTGGCGCGTCGCAAAGCTAGCCAAAATGGCAATCGTCAAATTCCAGTGGACCTCCGTGATTCCTCCACGTCGTGGTGAAGTTCCAATTCACAACAAGTTTCCAAAATGATCCCCACCGCATCGCGCCACTGAGAAATTTCCCAATTGTCCAAATCTAGTGAAGGACCGCGATCACGGCGCGTCGCGCCAGGGCCAAAAATTAGGATTTTTCAGTTTAAAATCTCGAAGGGACTTTTGTTATTTTCACCTTATCCCCACCCTCTATATATACCCAGTTAAGGGCTTTCATCCCTCATTTTCTCGTCCTCCACACAAAAACTAGGGTTTCCATATTCCAAAATCCTCTCTTCTTCTTCCATAAATTAAGAGAGATCAAGAGAGAATCACGAGAAACCAAGAATTCTTTTGAGGATTTCAAGAAAAGAGTTTCCACAAGGTATGTAGATATTGATTCTTTGGTCCTTTTCATCCAAGAAGCTCAAGTACCCTTTTTGTTAAATCTTAAAGAATTTATGTTTATGAATTTTAATGATTCTTGTGAGTTGAAATTGATGTTTTTGCTATGTTTGAGTTGTGATTCATGTTTGTTTACAATATTATCAAGCCTTCTCCCTAGTATGTGGTATTCATGTGGTAAGTAGATTATGTTCTTGTTGTTGATGTTGAATGATTTCCAAGATGGAATATTTACATGGTTTGTATGAATCTATGAGATTATGTGAGTTGGAAACATGTAAAATTGGTTGATTAGGGTGAGTATGTCGATGAATACACCTATGCCTAAGTTTTGAATGTAAGGTGTCCGATGAAATGTCTAAAAAACTAGAAATCAAGTAATATAGTTAAATAGTGAGACTAGATGGATAGATGTATGGAATATTGTTATATACACTCCATTTCATGGATAAGACTTTGAGAACTATGTGTATCATGAAATGACCAAGTGAACGAATTACTCCACAATAGTAAGAAATCCCAAGTAAGTGTAAAACCGTACATGTCTTGTGGTTGTTGAAAGACCACAGTGAGTAAGTTGAGACAAGATAGCAGTAAATTTCCCCAAGTAAGTACTCTTTGATATATGAAAAACTTACCATATATGCCAAGTGGTTAGCAATTAAGTTAGGACATGATAGTGTGAAGTTTCCCCAAATTACGTGATATCCGAATATACAACAAGATTTATATAGGTATAAAGTACTTGATATAAGTCTTTGTTGAATGAGGTATAATCTAATAGCATGTCTACCCTAGTCTAGTACATGATGGTGAACAGATGTTGATGATCCTTGAATGTTTGAAGTGACCTTTTGATGATTGTGATGATACATGAATTGTTGTAATGATGAATCAATGCTTGAAATGATGAATGAATGATTATGTTTTACTTTTATGTTATCGAGTCCTGGGGGTATTTATACCCTGCAATAGAGCTGTTGTCTAGAGCCTGTGTCAGTTTCACGATAATTCCAATCGAGCCCTGATTTTTAGAAATCAGTAAACTATAGAAACTCTATATCCTCAGACAGTTACAGAACTTGAGAAATCTCAGAAATCTCTGTTATCTCAGTATTCTCTGTATCGCTAGTAATATAGCCTTAGTGTTGTACTTAACTCAGATCTTGTAGTATTACAGTGTTCAGTTCTGGGCTTGGTAATGACCGAGTAATCTATTCAAATTTTGTATCATTAATCAAATACCGTAATTAAGTAGTATTCCATCAGATACGGAACCATGTGAATTCAACTTAACTCAGTCAAATTATTTGAGAAATATGATCAGTGTCAAATTCAGCCTAGTTTGTATTCAGCTGAAAGTTCAGTTCAGAGTCCTTCAGTTCAGAGTAGAAACTAGCACTGAGCGAGGGAAGGGATGGCGATTCCTCCTGTCAGAGAAAAAGAGGCCGGAGTCGTTAGTATTAATACTTGAACTCAAGAACTGTGTATCCAACACAAAATACAGGAGTCCCCGCCAGTAGAGGTTGTCATCGTCAGAGAGGTTGACTATTATATTGCCTCAGGTCGACTTTCTTTGAGGGTCATTTCATCAGCGAGGCTTGACCAGAGAGTGAGTCTTTACCCGTGGCATGGTATTGACGCCCTTCCAACTGGGGTCATAGGTTGGACCCCACCTGTGGTAGGTCGGGGCATGTCGGTTAAGTAACTACTTCCCACAGTTTTAGTTTCAGTATCAATCTTCAGAAATTAGGACTGTCAGATACAGTCATCTATCATTATGAGGAACTCAGATAGTTCCATTGATTCAGGGACCATCCCGACAGATAGGCTTGGTCACATATATAGTTGTTTGATAGCATATTTAGAGATAAGCCGCCAGATTGGATTGATTCACAGTATCAAATTCTATTGGGTATCCTTGTTGTCAGATTTTGATATAATCATAGTTCTTGTCATTGATAATAGTTTCTGAATATCATCCATTAGAAAGGTTGATCTTTAATCCTGTCAGTCGAAAGCAGTAAGCTCAAAATTCATTCCTTAATGCAAGTACATCCAGATTCTTAGTTATCAGTATCAGATGAGTCAGTGATTCAGTATCTCAACATCAGTAGTGAGTTCAGTCTGCAGTAAAGTGGTATCCGAGTTTCAGTACCTAGTTGTGATGATTGTGTTTATGCTATGTGCATTCATGTTTGTGTTCTCGTGCAACATTTTCATGATTATTCATTTTAGATATTGTTCACGCATAAGCCTTTGTATTTAGCCTTACCTCGTCTACATACTCAGTATATTCTTGATCTGACGCATTTGCTCTATGGTGTTTTATTTGGCACCATAAGTTCAGAGGCACAGGATCCAGAGTATCCTTAGCAGTTTAACCCAGTCAGCAGTAGTAGCATTGAGTCCTCTTCTTTTGAGGATGAAATATCAGTTGATTATTATTGCATCGAATTCTGTTTATATTTATTTTAGTTGACGGAGTTAGTTGGGAACCTGTCCCATCAACTCCACAGTTCAGAAAGTTAGAGGCTTTTCAAATGAATGTATTGGAATTTAGTTTTTAGTTTTGAGTATGTATAGATGTGTTGAACCTTATGGCTAGTTTCCATATTTATTTCAAATTTTATGTAGTGTATAGGTACAGATATTAGTAAAGGGTTAACTTGTGGTCTTTCGGGGTCATAAGATCATGTAAAATCTTGGGATGGGATATCGGGTCGTTACATACTTGGTATCAGCGCCTAAGGTTCAAGAGTGTCCTAGGGAGTCTGAAAATCCGCATCTAGTAAAGTCTTGTGCATGGGTGTGTAGCACGCCACATTTATATACAAGAGGCTACGGGATGTTCTTAGGAGAAGTTTCCCTTATTTCAGTGATCACGTCATACGAATGAGCATGAGATCAAGTTAATCCTCAGTCTTCTCTATTTCTTTCTTCCAATTATAGAGTATGCCTCCTCTAAAGATTTTGTCCATAGGGTTGATGATCATCCCCCACAGCTGGTAGATTCTGAGAATGATAGTGTGTCATACGCAGAGTTCCGGGCAGCTTTTCAGGCGCTAGCCCAAGCTGTGAGTAATGTTCAGAGAAACCGTCAGGCTGAAGTCCTACCTCAGCAAGATGGGAATTCTGCCGCAGCCAGGGTTAGAAGATTCATGAAAATGAACCCGCCAGAATTCTTTGGGTCAGTAGTAGGTGAGGATCCGCAATCCTATTTAGAAAAGGTGAAGAAGATCACCCATATTATGCATGTTTCTGAGGAGGAGAGTATGGAGTTAGCATCGTATAGGCTGAAGAATGTTATTCATGATTGGGTAGTGATGTGGGAGAAGAGTAGAGGGCAGGATGCAGCTCCTGTGACTTGGTCAGAGTTTTAGAGTGCCTTTTCGGATAAGTTTTTCCTGCTACAGATGAGAGAGGCTAAGGTAGAAGAGTTCATAAACCTAAGGCAAGGTTCCATGACCATGAAAGAGTATTGTCTTAAGTTCAACCAATTATCTAACTATGCTCCTGACTTTGTAGCTGACCCTAGAGAGAGTATGAGTAAGTTTTTGTCTGGGGTATCGAGTTATGTATTGAAAGAGTGTAGAGATTCTATGCTCAATAGAGATATGGACCTTTCTAGGCTAATGATACATGCGCAACAGATTGAGGTTGATAAAATAAAAGAGAGAGAGTGTGTGAGCAAGAGAGCCAAGATAGGTAGTTGTGGTTTCTCTCAGGCAGGGTCCCGAAGTGGTAGTCGTTCTCGGCATGATTGGAGATTTATAGTTCCTGCTCCATCTTCAGCGTGTGTGCTCACACCTGTGTTCGGGGGTGTCAGTTCTGATGGAGCGCCAAGATCCAAAGCCCAGAGTAGTGCTAGTGGTGTTCATACCCATCCGCTTTGTAGAGAGTATGGCAAGAGCCACAAAGATATGTGTAGAGCTGGTAGTGATGTGTACTTTGGGTGTGGTGAGCCCAGCCATAGAATGTGATATTGTACAGTGCTAACTCAGAAGGGTAAACTCCGTACGCGTCAGGCTTTCCTTGATCTGGAAGATTCCCCGAACTAGTCCCGGGTATGTTATGAGCCTTTCATCCTTATGATATGCATTGTTAGATCCTTTTCTCCCATTTTGAGATTTATATGGTAGCATGAGTCATGCATGAGTTTCATATTTCGACCGATCAATTATGACCCAGTTCGTAGGATCCCCATGCGCCGCCCCAGTATTTCAGCGAAGTGTATGTGGAGGGACATAGAGTCCCAAGGGGAAGATGACCCACAGTAATATGATGTTGCATGTCATTGGATTCGTCCAGATGCATGTTCAGATTTTCTTTATGAAGTTAACATCAGTTGTCATTGCATTGTCAATTGTCCCTTTGAAAGTTAGTTCAGTCAGTTTTGTTAGACATTCATGCATTAGATAAGCACGTTCTGTAGAAAGAGTTCAGCTTGTCGGTGTGTTCAGCTATGCATTCATGATATCATTCTAGTTATGAGTCCATGCATCAGATATGCATGTGCGATTATGAGAATTCATTTATGATCATCTTCAGTCGAGTATTTCATGTGTCAGATATGCAAGTCCAGTGTGAGCACTCAGTATGTCAGTCATTCCAGTTGCGTAAGCATGTCTTGAAATAATTTTGTTCTTGAGTAAGTTCTGTTGATCCGTCTTCTCAATATATCAAGCGACATTCAAGGATGAATGTTCCCATGGGGGAGATAATGTAATATCCCGCAAAATCCTCTTCCAGTCTGAGCCTTAGAGTGTATTTGGTAAAGAAAAAATTTGAGTAAAAATATTTTAGGAATATCTTCCCAAGTATGAAATACTTTGAATCGTGTGGAATTTACCTAATTTCTACCTTTTTCCATGTAGATCATTGAATAAGCTTTCCATCGATACCAAATTCACCCAAATCGGACACTCGGGTGAAGAGTTAGACCCATTTTAGTAAGACAGTGTGTCTCCTGGCATTCTGGCGCATCGCGGAGCTAGCCAAAATGGTAGTCGTCAAATTCCAGTGGACCAACACGATTCCTCCGCATCTCGGTGAAGTTCCAATTCGCAACAAGTTGCCAAAATGATACCCATCGCGTCGCGCCACTGAGCAAATTCCCAATTGTCCAAATCCAGTGAAGGACCGTGATCCCGGCGCGTCGTGCCAGGGCCAAAAATTGGTATTTTTCAGTTTAAGATCTCCAAGGGATTTTTGGTCTTTTCACCCTATCCCCACCCTCTATATATACCCGGTTAAGGGATTTCAGCCCTCATTTTCACTTCCTCCACCCAAAAACTAGGGTTTCCAAATTCCAAAATCCTCTCTCCTTCCACAAATTAAGAGAGATCAAGAGAGAATCAAGAGAAACCAAGAAGTCTTTCGAAGGGTTTCAAGAAAAGAGTTTCCACAAGGTATGTAGATGTTGATTCTTTGGTCATTTTCATCCAAGAAGCTCAAGTACCCCTTTTTTTTAAATCTTAAAGAATTTATGTTTATGAATTTTAATGATTCTTGTGAGTTGAAATTGATGTTTTTTCTATGGTTGAGTTGTGATTCATGTTTGTTTACAAGATTATCAAGACTTGGCCCTAGTATGTGGTATTTATGTGGTAAATAGATTGTGTTCTTGTTGTTGATGTTGAATGATTTCCAAGATGAAATATTTACATGGTTTGTATGAATCTATGAGATTATGTGAGTTGGAAACATGTAAAATTGGTTGATTAGGGTGAGTATGTCGATGAATACACCTATGCCTAAGTTGTGAATGTAAGGTGTCCAATGAAATGTTAAAGAGACTAGAAATCAAGTATTGTAGTTAAATAGTGAGACTAGATGGATGGATGTCATATTGTTATATACACTCCCTTTCATGGTTAAGACTTTGAGAACTATGTGTATCGTGAAATGACCACGTGAATGAATTACTCTACAATAGTAAGAAATCCCAAAGTAGGTGTAAAACCGTACAAGTCTTGTGGTTGTTGAAAGACCACAGTAAGTTGAGACAAGATAGTGGTAAATATCCCCAAGTAAGTACTCTTTGATATATGACAAGCTTCTCATATATGCCAAGTGGTTAGAAAGTAAGTTAGGACATGATAGTGTGAAATTTCCCCAAATTACGTGATATCCGAAAATACAGCATGATTGACATAGGTATGAAGTACTTGATATAAGTCCTTGTTGAATGCGGTATAATCTAATAGCATGTCTACCCTATTCTGGTACATGATGGTTAACCGATGTTGATGATCCTTGAATGTTTGAAGTGACCTTTTGGTGATTGTGATGATACATGAATTGTTGTAATGATGAATGAATGCTTGAAATAATGAATGAATGATTATGTTTTATTTTTATGTTATCGAGTCCTCGGGGTATTTATAACCAACAATAGAGCTATTTTCTAGAGCCTGTGTCTGTTTCACGATAATTCCAATCGAGCCTTAATTCTCAGAACTTAGTGAACTAAAGAAACTCTATATCCTCAGACAGTTACAGAACTTGAGAAATCTCAGAAATCTCTGTTATCTCGGTATTCTCTGTATCTCTAGTAATATAGACTTAGTGTTGTACTTTACTCAGCTCTTGTAGTATTCTAGTGTTCAGTTCTGGCCTCTGTAATGACCGAGTAATCTATTCAAATTTCGTATCATCAGTCAGATACCGTGATTCAGTAGTATTCCGTCAGATACGGAACCTTGTGAATTCAGCTAAACTAAGTCAAATTATTTGAGAAATATGATGAATGTCAGATTCATCCCAGTTTGTGTTCAGCTGAAAGTTCAGTTCAGAGTTCTTTAGTTGGGAGTAGAAACTAGCACCGAGCGAGGGAAGGGATGGAGATTCCTCCCGTCAGAGAGAGAGAGGCCTGAGTCGTTAGTAGCAATCCCTGAACTCCAGAACTACGTAGCCAGCGCAGGATACAAGAGTCCCCGTCAGTAGAGATTGTCACCGTCATAGAGGTTTACTATTATATTGCCTTAGGTCGACTTCCTGCGAGGGTAATCCCATCAGAGAGGCTTGACCAGAGAGTGAGTGTTTACCCGTGGCACAGTATTGATGCCCTTCCAAATGGGGTCATAGGTTGGACCCCACTTGAGGTAGGTTGGGGAATATCAGTTAAGTAACTACTTCCCATAGTTTCAGTTTCAGTATTAATCTTTAGAAATTAGGACTGTCAGATACAGTCATCTATCATTATAAGGAACTCAGATATTTCCATTGATTCAGGGACTATCCCGACAGATAGGCTTGGTCATATATACAGTTGTTTGATATCATATTCAGAGATAAGCTGCCAGATAGGTTTGATTCATAGTCTCAGATTCTATTGGGTATCCTTTTTGTCATATTCTGATATAATCATAGTTCTTATCATTGATAATAGTTTTTGAATATCATCCGTTAGAAAGGTTGATCTCTAATCCTGTCAGTCGAAAGCAGTAATCTCAAAATTCAGTCCTTGATGTAAGTGCATACAGATTCTCAATTATCAGTATCAGATGAGTCAGTGATTTAGTTACTCAGTGTCAGTAGTGAATTTAATCTATAGTAATGTGGTATCCAAGTTTCAGTACCTAGTTGTGATGATTGTGTTTATGGTCTGTGCATTCATGTATGTGTTCTCATGCGATATTTTCATGATTATTCAGTTTAGATATCGTGCACGCATGAGCCTTTGCATTTAGCCTTACCTCATCTACATACTCAGTACATTCTTGTACTGATGCATTTGCGCTATGGTGTTTTATTTGGCACCGTAGGTTCAGAGGCACAGGATCCAGAGTATCCTTAGCAGTTCAGCCCAGTCAGCAGCAGTAGCAGTGAGTCCTCTTCTTTCGAGGATGAAATCTCAATTTATTATTGTTGCATCAGATTCTATTTTTATTTATTTTAGTTGACGAAGTTAGTTGGGGACCTGTCCCATCAACTGCACAGTTCAGACAGTTAGAGGTTTTTCAAATGGATGTATTGGAATTTAGTTTTCAGTTTTGAGTATGTATAGATGTGTTGAACCTTATGGCTAGTTTCCGCATTTATTTCAAATTTTATGTAGTGTACAGTTACAAATATCAGTAAAGGGTTAGCTTGTAGTCCTTTGGGGTCATAAGAACCGTGTGACGTCCTAGGATGGGATCTCAGGTTGTTACATTTAGTCCCACCTCTATCTTCAGCTAGTGCACCAGTACCCAAGTTTGGGAATGACCATTGTGATGGGTCGCCAGGATTCAAGGCCTAGGGTAGTGAGAACATGAGTCTTACCTATCTTCTTTGCAAAGATTATGGTAAGAATGACCTAAGTGTGTGTAAAGCAGGCAGTGAGGTATGTTATGGATGAGTTAAGCCAGGCCATACGCTGTCTGAATATAAAGTAAGGGCTCAGAAGGGAAAAGATTTGCGCCAGCAGGGCATCACTTCCAGTACCACTAGGGGTCAGTGTCAGAACAGGTTTTCTGCTCTTCAGACTCACCATGATCAAGGAAATTCCCCCAATATAAAATCGGGTACGTTATAGGCCCTTTATACTCATGATGTGCATTGTTAGATCTCTTGCTTTCATTTTAGCTTAAGATTTTCTGCATGATTTGTTCAGTCATGAATCATTCCATTGATGCCCTGTGCATCTCCCCAGTATCTTAGTAAGGTGAGCGTTCTTTGAGGGACATAGTGTCCCAAAGGGGAGATACCCCTTTATTCCTAAATGCTCTCGTGTCTTAAATTCAATTTCTCTTTGCATAAAGAATCCAGTTAGAGTAGAGGGTACTCATAAGTTAGCCCTCAAGTTAAGATCTCAGTCGTGAGCCATGTATTAGGGGCTCAGTTCAGTTTATGAAATTCAGTTTATATGTCATATTTCAGCCTCAGTCATGTTCTCAAGTTCCCGTTCATGCATACTTCTAGCATAATCATAGGGTCATCAGTACTTTTCAGTTATGTAGCATTTTTCTTAAACTTACTCATCTCCCTATTCAAATTACCATTACAAACTTAGTATTCAGTTCATGCTCAGATCCCCATGAAAAACTTGGTACTAAGTACTCTTGCATATTCAGTCATGCATTCATATATCAGTTCAGTCATGTAATTCTGCATCAGACATGCATTCTCACTGCAAGAAATTCAGTTCATCAGGAAATTCAGTCATGTATTCATGAGTCAATTATCCATGCATCATATATGCATGAATTCAGTTTATCAGTCATACATTAGACATGCATGTTCAGTATGTTATATTCATTTATCAGTCATGTCAGCCATGAGATCATGTTCCAGTTATTCATGTTTAGTATGTACATCAATTTATGTTCTTCCTCTCTCTCACTCAGTCTCATTCGAGGACGAATGTTCTTAAAGGGGAGATATTGTAATACCTCGAGAATCCCAATCTATAGTAGAACCATTAATCAAGCTCATGAGAAATAAATTATATTTATTTGGTAGTTTTATGATGAAGTTATATGTATATTAAGTCCTCAAATACGTCTTATCTATTAGACGAATAAAAATATCCCTTACCGATTGAATTCCTAAAAAAGACATTGCTATAGTGAAATTCAAACGATCATATCTCCAATTATACAAAGAAATTTTGATATCATGACCAACAAAAATATACATAATTGAATTATCTTTCCAACTATACCAATTTCACAAAAATCTAGCATCGGAGTAAAATGTTATGGCCGTTTTACTGAGAGTTGTCTGAGCTGTCCAGGAGCGACGGGCAAGCTGACGGACAGTCAAGTCAGTGACAGAACATCACTTTGACCATCATAAATGAAGTATTAAAGACATTTTCTGGCCCAAAAATGATTGTTGGAGTGACGGTTAGTCACCAGAGTGACGGTCCATCACTCAGACCGTCAGTTTTATCCGAAACAATGCTGAAACGCCATTTTAAAGGGATTTTTGGGTCTTTTTCCACCCTATTTAACTCCCAATCATGTCAAATCAAAGAATATAACTCCTCATTCATTCATAACATCAAAATTAGGATTTATTTCAAGATCAAAACCCTAGAACAAGATTCAAACCCTTCTCTAAGAAAACTCAAGAATCACAGCATCACTGTTCAAGAACCTTCAAGAAAAGTTAACCTCTTTCAAGATTCAAGCTTTCAAGGTATGCATAGTGTTCATTCATGGACTCATTTCGTCTATGAATCCCAAGGATCTCTTTTCTAAGTTCAAGTTTATGGATTTCTTTATGAATTTCATGTTGGGTTTGTTTGTTTATGTTGATAATGATCAATTGAATTCAAATCCATGTTGGGTGATAAATGTTATATGGAATTGATTTGTATAGATGTATATTCATGTGAAACTATGATTGAACCCTAAGATGATGAAATTAGAGTTGAATTACAATGTTTAATTATTGTATAATGATGTTTATATGTACCATGTCTACCACGTGTTTGATTAAATGTCTATATGAAGGAAAAGTACCCAACTAGTATGATATCATGAAATCCCCAATTATGTACAAGTTTATGCATATCATATGTTTGATGAAGTACTTCAGTATATGAATTATGAATTATGATGTTAGTCATGTGTTTGAGTAAGTCATTCTATGTCAGTTTCTTTCCATCGAGTCCCGGGGGTACTTGTACCTGAAATATTAGCTGTGTGCCTAGAGCCATGTCATGTTTTCATGATACTCTCTATCAATCCATGATCCATAGAACTCAGTCAGTCATGTGACTCAGGAAAACCCAAAATTTTCAGTAACCTCAGTAGTTCAGTAATCTCAGTATTCAGTAGTTTTAGTAACCTCAGTATTCCCAGTCAATCTCAGTAACTACAGTACTCTCAGTCAGTCCTTAGAACTCAGTACATTCCATCAGTCAACGGAACTTAGTAAATTCAGTTTAGATCCGCTAGACAATACCACTAGTATTAGTTCAGTTCAGTTAATCAGTTCAGTTCAGTTAATCAGTTCAGCTCAGTTAACCAGTTTAGAGTCTTTCAGATGGGACTAGGATTCAGTACCGAGCGAGCCTAGGAATGGGGACTTACCCGTTAGATAGGACTGAGATCCCTAGAAGCAATTCCTAAGTTCCAAAACTATGTAGCCAACGTAGTTACTATCACCCATTAGATAGGACTGACATACTCAGCGATCACCCGTTAGCACATTTAAATATATAGGACTGATCCCAGGGATCACCTGCTAGATTAGAACTGACTCCACAACAGTTGTCTTTGCCAGTGGTGTGGTACTGACACCCTTCCAACTGGGGTTATAGGTTGTACCCCAGTTAGCATAGTATGGGGCATGTCGGTTAGATGAATACATCCCACAGTTTTAGTTACAGAATTAAGACTGTCAGATACATTCAATTCTGCTCAGTAGTATAGATTTAGGACTATCAGATACAATCAATCCGTATCATTATAAATAGACTCCGGGATCACCCACTAACCAGGGATGATATCAACTATGGTCAGTCAGAATCAGTATCATCAGATTTAGAGATCTCCTGCTAAATAGGACTGATCTCAGATTCAGTTACTCAGATATAGTACAGAACTTAGCTAGTTCCATTAGATTTAGGATTGTCAAATACAATCACTCATGTTATCAGTTATGTCAGTTATCAAAACTCATGTTATCAGTATTCAGCTTCAGTACTATCAGATACAGTCAACCATACCAGTTCTTCATAATCAAAACTGTGAGACACAGTTATTTATGTATCAGTAACATAGTATTAGTCCCTCAGTATTCAGTAATATAGTATCAGTCTTTCTCACTCATCTATGACTCAAAGGTTAATATCAGTAAATTCAGTAGTCAGAACTCAGTATTTAGTCCTATCATGATCTTAGTTACAATTACATAGTCGTGCATGTATTCTCATGTTCTTGTTAGTCAGTCAGTTAGTATTGTTCATGCATATGAACCATTTGTATTCAGCCTACCTCACTTGCATACCAGTACATTCAAAGTACTAACGCATTTGCACTATGGTGTCTTATACCAATGGTTTAGAAGCACAAGCTCCAGAGCATCAGTAGTATCCAAGTTCAGCAGTCAGAGTCAGCTGTGAGACCTCATCCTTCGAGGACATGATGATTATATTACTATTTCAGTTTTCAGTTTATTTCAGTAGTCGGAGTTAGTTGGGGACACGTCCCATCAACTCTTTTTTCAGACAGTTTAAAGGCTTTCAGACTATAGCATATCAAATAGTTATTTTAGTTATTTTGGTATTGATATAACATATTTTTAGTTATGTACTAGTATTGAACCTTATGACCTTTCAGTTCATGTTTCCACATTATACAGTCTTTTATGCAGTATATAGGTACAGATATAAGTCATGGGTTAGCTTGTGGTCCTTCAGGGTCATGAGCACCGTGTAACGTTCATGGTACCATATTTGGGGCATTACAAAAACTAAGGTGCTTGGTGGGAGAAAACCCACCTTTCTAACCATTTTTACTTGTTTTTTATTCATTGTAGGTGTGTGAAGTTCTATGGAGGTGTGATAGGTACGAATTTGTCTTAAAAATGAGTTTAATTGAATATGGTAGGTCTTTGGACTTAAAGGAGATTTACAGGTAAGTGTATGTTGTAAAATTTTCATCTGAAACCACATTTGCATCGCAGAACCAAAGTTTTACTTTTGGTCCATGTCGTACCTCTTAAGACAACCCTTACTTCCTCAGTCACGTTCCCACCTTCGTGATGCGAAACCACTCTTCTGCGTTGACCATGAGATGCAAATAGTTCACTTTGGATACCCATGTGAAGTGAAAGTTAATCTCTGCATGGCCTATGTAGCATGAAACAACCATAAACCCTCAATTCCCAGCCTCTGCAATACCTATGCAATGCCACACAAATTCAAACCCTCATTGCCCAACCTCTACGTTTAACCTGTGATGCATAATCCCTCTTATGATTTTGACCTGTGAAGGACAACCAAATAAAACCCTATTTAAATCCCACATCAAAATTGGGTCAACCCGACCCGGTTCCCCTATATATACACCCAACACCCTAAGTCCTCATTATTCTTCTACTTTGTATCCAAGGTCGTGCCTCATAACCCCAATTTACTCTCCAAGTTTCACCCTAAACATATATTCCCATGAATTTTCTCCTGTTTTATTCAAATTCTTCACTTTAAGGTTGGTTTCTTTTTCTTATTATCTTGTTTTCATGACACTATTTTTAATTTTTCTTAGTTTCTTATGGATTATAGGTGAATACACACCATTAATATACCAAAGTGAATTATTGGTAATCTTATGAGGATGAACACCATTGTTGTAGTTGATTAAGCTTGTGGTTGTGATTTAATTGTCATAATTAGCATAATTTGGTGTTGTTGTTGTTCTTTTACGTTCCAAGTTATCCTTGAACATGGTGTTGTTTGAATTGTTTTTATTAATGATGTGTTATGGTTATTGCCATGTTGAGGCTTTAAGGAATGATTTTGTAGAACAATGGTTTTAATGGAATAATTTTGCAGAATTAGTGGTGTTAATGGAATGATTTTGTTGAATAATGGTGTGTGTTAAGGCATGATTATTGTTCTAGTTAATGGAATTAAGTCATCGTTAATTTGAACAATCAATTGTTGTGAAATTCATGTGGTGCATGGAATGAAAGAGTAAATTGGGGAATGATATTGAGAAAGTGGAGGCCACCAATTATATGCTAATGATATTATGAACAATATTGGTGCTCTCTTTCAAAGTGTACATCGGTGAAGTATGAGTACCCGATGGGTTATGCTAACAAATTAGTGTGCGGTGGTCTTTCTAACATCTTCATCTTTGTTGTAGTTAGCCTAATTGTGCTTGACTAATGTTCGGTGTTGATGATGATTCTAGGAACAATGGCTCCCAAGGTGAACAAAGGAAAGGGAGTGGCATCTAGCTCCCATTAAGGTCAGAAAAGGTCAAGAATAGGGAACTTTTTGGAAGCTAACCGTGCTTCCTCGTCCACTCTTCAAATGCCTTGTCATACATTTTGTATCAAATGGGTTTAAAGGAGGGTGTTCAGTGATACAAAGAAAAAAAAGCATCACTACCAACCAATGAAGGTTATTAAAAAAAAGAGTCTGACACAATATTATCCTCGTATTTTTGCCCATATCACTATGCTGAAACTTGAATTTATTTATGTGTACTTAGGCGAATTCAATATGGACTTGGTGAGAGATTTTTATGCTAACTGATTCCTAATACTCAAGGGAATGAGGTGACGATATGAGAACAAATCCTAAAGCTGACGGCTGAGGCATTGAACTCCAATCTTGGCACTCTAGACTAAAGAAAACTTATATAGACCTCCTTACAGAGCTATCAGGCATACCTTATTTGGGTCACATTCCATATGTCGGTGGTATAATCACAAAGAGAAGGGTGAAACACCTGGGCTTGGAACCATGATAAAAATTTCTTCATTTGATGTCACTAGGCTAGGTACGACTAAGGGCATGAGTCTTACCCCTTGGATACAAGTTATAGACCCCCTCTCATGCCCTAGGTAGTTTGGTAAGGGTTACTCACTATCCTAGGTACGAGTTATCCCCCCAATCATCCACTAAGGTATGATTCATACCCAATATAATCATATATAATGGTGTCTTAAACTTGGAGTGGACTATTTTTGGCACAGTGGTGTGTACAGTTTAGGGAATGATTCGTACCCTTTTTATATGACTCAATGGTATGTAGTCATACCCTAACCAGTATAGATGACCTAGCAAAAACCTAGGGTACGAGTTAGGGCTCCACTCATACCCTAGGAAATGGTTAACTCAAGTGAGTCGTACCCTACATTGTGGTTATTTTATAGATTATAACTAAGGGCCCTATTGTTATTTCCTACCCTCAAAACCCTAAGTTCCCTGAATATATAATTGTGTGTGGACTCCTAAGTCACATTTTTAGTAAATCAAACATCCTAAATAATCTCTTAAACACATTTTAGTAAATTAGAGGGTAGGGTTTCAAGGGTATTCATCTTAGGGCAAGAGGAGTGAAGTCTTCCTTGGTGAATCATCATGTTTGAGGCATGTAACTCTCTACCTTTTAAATAACTTAAAAACTATGCATTTCACACATGGATTAGTAAGTGAACATGGTGGTTTTGAAATAAAATAAAATGGGTTTTTGTTATCAATGATGGACAATGTTTGTTCTTGGTTGAGCTTGTGATTATACATGTCATTAGTGATTGATTGCATGTGTGGGTACTTTTTGTATGTGTTCTAACATATGGGTCTTTAATAACCCTAATAATGATGAGTTTCACCTAGAATTTGGTCTTGATAAAGGTATGCACATAAGATGTTTGTGAAAATATGTAAATGAATTGTCTACTCACATGTTAAAGGTGTGTTGAACTAGGGTATTGGTCTAGTGAATATTAGTGAGATAAGATATTATTTTAATGCATGTGAGTACTTAGTAAATGATTGGTAAAGGCCTTGTTGACTATGAATTAAGTCATGATAAATATGAATGCTTGGTAAATGGTTGGTAGGAATCTTATTAACCATATAATTGATTAATTTATAACTCTAGATTGTGTGATGGCCCAATAAGTATGAATGGTTGATAAATGGAATTTTAACGATGTTGTTATCCATAAAATTAGTTAAATTATGACCATGTTGGTTTGATGGATAAAAAGGGGTTCAATCCCCTAAACATGAACTTAAATTGTGTATAGAACTAAAGTGTGGTATAGAAATACAAATGAAGAATGATAGGTTTGGTTAGGATCTTGATGACCACCACATGAATTAAATTATGATTTGAGTTAAAGCATTGTCCTAATAAAGTGTTCAATCAATAAATGTTCCCAGGAAGACGTTATTATCTCATGTGGTTGTGTTTGGATAAATGGTTCAAGTCCTTAAGTGTTGAAATAAATTGTATGGATGTTAAGCGATGCACTAAAGGGGTTGAGAGCTTAAATGTTGACTAGAAATGACAATGAAATGGCTTTTGGTTGGATTCCCTTTCCCAATTAAATAGCTAGTGGTTGGAGTTCCTTGCCAATGAAATGGCTTGTGGTTGGAGTCCCTCGCCCAATAAAATGGCTTGTGGTTGCAGTCTCTTGCCATATGAAATGGCTTGTGGTTGGAGTCCCTCACCCAATGAAATGACTTATTTTTGGATTCCCTCACCTAATGAGATGTCTTATGGTTGGAGTCACTCGCCTAATGAAATGGCTTATGGTTGGAGTCCCTCGCAAAATAAAATTTCTTGCGGTTTGAGTCCCTCACCAATGAAATAGCTTATGGTTAGAGTCCCTTTCCTAGTGAATTTGGTTGAATTGGTTGAGTTGTTTTGAGTCTCGGATCCCCTATACTAATGTAACAAAAAAGTTTAAGGTTCTAAAATTGGTAAGGTGAAAGGTTGAAAGTTCTTCACTCCATGTCTTATGAATGAATGCTTTAAGAATGATTGCTATGAATCTTTCCATGACTTGGCATGTCATATATAAAAATATGTATATGTCTATTCATATATGCTTATGTTAATGTAAATGTGTTTGCATATGATGGTTGGACTAGGATTGAAGAAATACACTATTTTATCTTTATCCTTGAGATATATGAGATTGCTCCAACCGCTAACAATCTCCGAATGCTATGTCTCTATGCGACATAGGGACTGGAGCTTATTCTTCCTCTTCTATGTAGTGACTAGGCATTCGAGCGGTTTGGGAATTGATGTTGAAGTGGTGAGTTTCCATTGTCCAAAGGGAATACATTTTATAGTTTTTTACTTTAAGCTATATACTTTCATAGGCTTGGTATTTTGATATTATTGGGGACATGTACCAATATATTGTTGACATCGTTTGGTTAGAGGCTTTGTGGATGACTGTGGACTTGGGTATATTAGCTAGATTGTTGTCATTAATAAAATATTTGATATTGTGTAAGTATTTATTGTTATATTTACTTTTTTCTACTTGATACTTGTTCAGAGTTCATCCGACACTTACGAAATGAATAGATGGTTAGGTTGGGTTAACGGGATAATCTATGATCCAAGTTGGGCTTGAGATGACCATACAACATGGTTTAGTTTTGGGGCGTGTCAAGTTGGTATCATAGCCTAGGTTTATCGTTAGTTGGGAATCCACACATTCATGAAAAGTAGAGTATGTTTTATGGGTGTGTAGTGCGCCGCACTTATAAAAGAGGGGCTATGAGACATTTAGGAATATTTTCCTTTGTTGTGTTTCAATATCAATATATATAGAGTCTAAGGTCTTGGACTAATTTTTGCTTGCTTATCTTTCAGATCATGTATCCAAAAAGATTTGATTCAAGCCCGGTCAAGGGTCGCGACATATGACTGTCCTCGATCAGTTCCACCTATTCCTACTAACCCTACTTTTGGGGTGAAACTTCTTCTCAGTCACCTCAAAATGTTAGGCTTTGTCTCTCGTTTGCTCTGTTGGTTCAGGTTGGTGGAAAGTGGTCTAATAAGAAGTATTAGGTGGGTCCTAGCTTCTACTCCACGACTAGTGCTCCCTACCTGAACCCATTGGGAGGTGAACATTTTCAAATTGGTATTGCTCATAGGGCATAAAGTGCCTAACATTAGGTTAAAGGGGCCCAATCCTCACTTACCTATCCTCATTGTCGGTTTTACAATCAATCACAATGGTTGGGAACATTTCAATGCTCTTACTATCCCTCAGGAGATTGAGGCACCTTCTGATGCTGACGCGGGTATGTTGAAAATTTTCTCTCATGATGTGTATTGTTTGCTTGACCCAGGCTCTACTCTTTCTTATGTGACCCTGTATGTGACTGTGCATCTTAGATTTTGGTTTTGAGAGTCTCTCAATTCCCTTTTTGTTTCCACCCCAGTAGGAGACTTTGTGGTTATTAAGAGGGTCTATAGTGGGTGTGTGGTATCTTTTAATAGTAGCAAAGCTCTTGTAGACTTGATAGAGTTGAGCGTGGTTGATTTTGATGTTATCTTGTGGATGTATTAGTTATATTCGTGTTATGCTTCCTTAGATTATCGAATCCATAAGGTCATGTTCATATTCATTAATGAGCTAGTAATTTCATGGGAAGGTGGTTATTTGGTGCCTAAGGAGAGATTCATTTTATATCTTAGATTCTATAAGTTAATATCAAAAGGGAGTTTGTATCGTTTGGCCCGAGTTAAAGGTTCTAAATCGAAAGGTTTTTCCCTAGAGCCTGTTCTCGTGGTTAAAATATTTCCCAATATTTTCCCCGGTGATCCTTCCAATTTTTCTCCCGATAGGGAAATTGATTTTGGGGTTGATCTTCTTTCAGACACTCATCCTAGTGTGTCTCCTTGAAGTGCTCCCATGTTGTTCATGCACAAGAATAATGCCTTCCTTCGTATGTTTATTTTTTATTGTCCGTGGGACAAAGCGACCATAAGGAATAAGTATTCTCTCCCAAGAATTGATGTTTGTTTGAATAAATTCAAGGTGTGAAGTTCTCCAATAAAATTAATCTTAGGTCGGGTTATGATTAACTTAAGGTTGGGGAAGAGAATATCCTTAAGGCCGCCTTTAGAACTCGGTATGGTCACTATGAGCTCTTAGTCATGTCCTTTAGGTTGACCAATGCCCTCATGGCATTCTTTGATTTGATAAATAGGGAGGTTGAATGTGGGATTAGTTTTGTTTTGGATACTTGTCCAACTCTTATTCCGCCTTCATAGAATAGTTTTGGGTATAGAAAAACCAAGTATCCCTAGTGTACCTTCCCGGTGATACCCAATAGAGTAGAGTATTGTGCTTATTATCGTAATGGGAGGAATGTCAAAGGTTGATCCTAAATTTTCTTCTAGCGGTGGTCCCCAAGAGAAGGTTCGGTTGCGTACTCTAGTTATTATCTCCTATCTCAGTCGAGAGGGCGCTCTACTAGTATGGAATTCATTCTATTAGCACTTACGCCTATGGTTCGCATCTTCCATATATTTTGTTCCCAAAATATGAGTCCTGACATTACATTGCGTTACCAATGGTATATGTGGCGGTGTGACATTTGGTGTCCAGTCCTATGGATTCTTCCTTTGGTATGTTGTGTCGAGATGGTTCTCATTTTTAACTCGGTGGTTGCTATGAAACCCGTCGGGACTATGGGCTTTGTTTATTTTGGGGGGTCTTGCCTTGAGTGGCATAAGTGGTTCCTGTGCTTTAGTTCATCCATGACCCTTCTTGTGTAAGGTGATAGTGGCTCAGGGAACATGGTGATATTTTGAAATAGGGAAATATTAAAGTCCCTAAGTAGGGGAGATTCTAGGGAAACTTCTAAAACTAAGATTTTGGAAAGGAGTGGATATGAAAACCTTCATGAAAATGATAGAGAGTGCTATATCTTGGGAAGGATAGATCATACCACTGGTATAAAAGTGATATTCTTGAGTGTTGCAGTTGGTAGACATACCAACAGTTATGTTGGGTGCTTAAGTGGTTTGGGAAGGCATGTGTATGAATTTTTTTATGGAATAGTTGTGTTATGGTTTTGGATTTTTAATAATATGTTTGTGATTTTTTCTATAATAGTTGGTTATAGTTTTCCTATGTCGTCTACTTGTGGTTTGCATATTATAATAGTAATGGAGCGGAGTAGTGTTTGGGATAGATGTAAGGAATATAGTCTGGTGGCTTAATCTAACTTCTTCTAAGTTTTGGATAGGCTTGAATATAGAAGTAGTGTATGGCTAGACTCAGGATCATAGTGGTGTGTCTCCGGGAAGCTATAAGTTGATTCAGACTTGCTCTCTAGCATTGACATGACGCCTTTTGAGGCATTGTATAGTAGAAGATGTCATTCTCCTAGTGGGCGGTAGGAAGTTGGTGAGGGTTAGTTCCTCGACCCCAATTTAGTTCACCAAGACTTAGAAAAGATGATGGTAATTTGTGAGAGGTTGAAAACTGCTTAAAGTCGCCAAAAGTCCTATGCGGGCATGAGGCATAAGGATTTAGGGTTTAGTGTTGGCGATTGGGTATTCTTGAAGGTTTCTCCCATGAAGGGAGTGATGGAATTGGATAAAAAGAGGTAGCTTAGTCCCCATTATATTGGTCCCTATTTAATTTTGAGAAAAGGTTAGCAAAGTTTCATACGAGTTGGAGTTTCCTTCTAGATTGAACTCCATTTCCCCGATTTTCTATGTCTCTTTATTGCAAAGATGTGTGGGTGACCCTTGTTTGTTTTTTCCCTTAGAGGATGTTGGTATTTCAGACTCTTTGTCCTATAAGGATATCTTGGTGAGGATCTTAGACCAGCAAGTTCACTGGTTGCGAATGAAAGAATTGGCTCCGATGAAGGTTCTATGGATGAACCAATAGTCTGAGGAAGCTACTTGGGAGGCGGAGAAGGACATGAAGTCCAAGTATCCGCATTCATTTCAAGTTTCAAAAACTCATGATTAAGGTATATGTTAATCTTCTTAATTTGATGCATGTCTTTGGTAGACTATGGGTTCATGTCCCTAAGCTTTGAATTGATCAAGTGTTTTTGATAAATGATGGGATTGAATCTCAAAGACAATGAAATAAATAATTGATTTATGATATTATGATAAATTATATCCTTGTGGTATGCCTTGTTCTATCTTGTTTAGAGCTTGTTTTGATGTGTGATAATGTGTTAACTTGTGCTTATTCTTTCTTTACCAGTCATTCGTGGACGAATGATCCAAGTGGGGGATAATTGAAACACCTAGGCTTGGAACCACGAGAAAAATTTCTTCAGTAGATGTCACTAGGCTAGGTACGACTAAGGGCATGAGTCATACCCCTTTGGTATGAGTTATAGGCCCCCTCTCATACCCTAGGAAGTGTGGTAAGGGTTACTCGCTATCCTATGTACGAGTTAGCCCCCCTAATCATACACTAAGGTATGATCTGTACCCAACATGGTCATATAGAGTGGTGTCTTGATCTTAGAGTGGACTATTTTTGGTACGAGTGGTGTGTACGGTTTAGGGCATTAGTCGTACCATTTGGATATGACTAAAAGGTGTGTAGTTGTACCCTAACCAGGATATATGACATAGGATAAGCCTAGGGTACAAGTTAGGGTACCACTCATACCCTAAGGTTAGGTTAACTCAAGTGAGTCATACCTAACTTCGTGGTTATTTTCCATCTTTTAACTAAGGGCCCTGTGGTCATTTCTTACCCTTAAAACTCTATGTCCCCTCACTATATAAGTGTGTGTGTCCTCCGAAGACATATTTTTAGTGGATCAAATATCCTAAATAATCTTTCAAGCACATTTTGGAGAATTGGAGGCTAGGGTTTCAAGCATGTTCATCTTGGGGCAAGAGTAGTCAAGTCTTCCTTGGTGAATCATCTTTTTTGAGGCATGTAACTCTCTCCCTTGTTAAATAACTTAAAACCATGTATTTCATACTTGGATTAGTAAGTGTACATGGTGGTTTTGAAATCAAATGAAAAGGGTTTTTGTTCTCAATGATGGATAATGTTTGTTCTTGCTTGAGCTTGTGATTATGCATGTTATTAGTGATGTATTGCAGATGTGGGTACTTGTTGTATGTGGTCTAACATATGTGTCTTGAATAACCGTACTAATAATGTAATACCCCGGGAAATTTTTTGTTGAAATTTTGTGCGTAAACGTGTTGGGTTCTATCTTCTAGAATGAATTATAAATTCTCCGTGTGGAATGTCATAGATTATGACCCACCATTGCGTAGAGTATCGAATAAGATTTCTAACGATATGTGGATCATCCAAAAGGGACACCTGAGCGACGAGTTATGAACATTCCGATCGAACCGTGAATAGTAGTGAACAGTAAAACGTTCAGGAAAAAAAGTACTGAGGCCTGGCGTATTTTTTCTCCAAATTTAAACGATCATAACTCCTTGTACATAATGATCTAGGTGATCTACTATATATCAAAGGAAAGATCTGCGATTCCTCTTTCCGATGAAATTGGTTTCATCCAATTTGTCTATTGAAGTAAAAAGTTATGGTCGATCTACTTCAGCCTATCAAAAGTGAATTTTTGGGTCAACTTCAAACGATCATAACTCCTCGTACACAATGATCTGGGTGAGATACTATATATCAACAGAAATATATGAGAATCCTCTTTCTAATGAAATTGGTTTCATCTAATTTGGATATCGAAGTAAAACGTTATGGTTGATCTACTTCAGACTATATAAACAGTCAACCAAAGGACAGATTCGAGAATTATTTGATTTTTAGGGGCATTTTGGTCATTCCCCCTCCCCCAAAATCCGTCCAAACCCTATATTAAAGCCTATTAGAAGCATTATATGTTATATTTCATCAAATTCCCTCAAAAAGAAAACCCTAAGCTCCTACATCCAACTTCAAGAATCTCCAAAGTTCACCATTAATTCTACAAATTTATTCAAGATTCCAAGTTCCTAGTTCAAGAACTCCAAGAACCATCATTAAAAGGCACGATTAACATCTCAAAAATGAGTATCGATCTAAAGTTCATCATTCAAGGTATGTGGGGTTTTTCAACAAGAACAATCTTTCGTTCTTGTGCCCAAAAGTAATTTTCTTTACAAAGGCATGATTTTTATTTGATTTTTTTGAATTTGAAGCATGAACCCATATCTTATGATGATTATTATGAAATCTTGATGTTTATGATTTTGAAAGATGAATTTACATGTGTGGTGATATAAAGCATGAATCTTGAACGATATTTATCATGATTTTGATATTTGGGTCTTCAACCCCATTTGAAATTGTGTCTTTGAGAAAATATGTGCTATATGCACGTTGATGTTGAATATTTGAGATGTTTTGAATGATTTGACCTTTTGGTCGTGAATGAGTTATTTTGAACTCGACTGTGAAAGAAATCCACGTTTTTATTGATTATGATAAAAGGATAACAAATTGGCTCCCGATAAAAATTATTGAAGTGTTTATTATAGATTTTCTTTAATGTGAGCCTGAGGCTAATTTAAATTTTTAAGCTAAGTCCGGGAGTAATCTTTAGCACCGAGTGGGAGGTATAAAGTGACCTTACTTCCCTAGAACTACGTGCCTCCATAGGATGTGAGCCTGAGGCTGATTTATATAGTGATCACTAGTGTTTTTGAATTGATACTGGAAGTCCTACTCCGATGGCAAGGATAGGACGACTCTCCCCAACATGGGTTGTACGTTGGACTCCATGTATCTTACATGGTTTATGTCGGTTATAGGATCTCCCAAAGTGTGTGTATGTTTCCTTGTGTCTATGGTGAATAGTGAAGTGATTTGAAAATGGAATTGTGAAAGTTATTCTTTCGAAAGATTTAAATGATATTTACATTATGAGAATTGATATTCTTGATGAACTGAAAGTGATTGACAAATTATATGATGACTCACATGTGTTATTATACTTATTTCATCCTCTCATGATTATGATGATTTTCTTCAGGCTATATGAGTCTTTCATATATCCTGCATATTTCTTATAAATATTTATGATGATGATGTTTATACAACTGCATACACCCCCATATGCTCGGTCTTTTTCCATGGTACTAACCCACATATTCGTATGTGGGCTAAATTTTCTTGGAATTTAGGTACAAGGTATAGTTGCACCTTCGAATCCAGTCAGTTAATGGTATCCAGTCAGCAGGTGATGAGTTCTTTTGATTCAAGGGCTTGGGTTAGTTATGCAGAGTTATAGTGTTGTATTTTCTTTATTTAGTCGTATTGAGTTGGGGTAGTCGGGAGTCATGACCCAGCTACCTACAGTCAGTACTAGTAGAGACTTCATAGACAGTCAGTAGAAGTTGATGTATTTTGTTTTAATTTTGGTTGTAAAGGCAGAATTGTAATCCTGTAAAATTCCATTTTTGTATCGATCAGATTTAGAAAAGAGTTAATTTGTGCTGATTTGTATTGATTTGTATTTTTATTCAGTTTCTTATGAGTTATGCCAGTAGAAGGGTTAGCTTGGGGTCACTTGTGACCCTAAGCACCGTGTGACGTCTCGGGACCCGATTTTGGGACGTTACAAATAATGAATTCCACAATGAAATTGGTCTTGATAAAGGTATACACATAAGGTGTGTGTGAAAATGTCTAAATGAATTGTCTAGTCACATGTCAATGATGTGTTGAACTAGTGTATTAGTCTAGTGAATATGAATGAGATAAGATATTATTGTAATGCATGTGAGTACTTAGTAAATTATTTGTAAAGGCCTTTTTTACTATTTATTGAGTCATAATGAATGTGAATGCTTGGTAAGAATCTTGTTAACTCATGTAATGGATTAATTTATGACTTAAGATGGTGTGATGGACCAATAAGTATGAATGGTTGATAAATGGTATTGTAACGATGTTGATAGCCATGAAATTAGTTAAATTATGACCATGTTGGTTTGATGGCTAAGAAAGAGGTTCAATCCCCTAAACATGAATTTGAATTGTGTGTAGAACTAAAGTGTGGTATAGAAATACACATGAAGAATAATTGGTTTGGTAAGGGTCTTGATGACCACCAAATGAATTGAATGATGATTTGAGTTAAGGCATTGGCCTAATAAAGTGTTCAATCGATAAATGTTCCCATGAAGACCTTATGGTACAATGTTGTTGTGTTTGGATAAATGGTTCAAGTCAAGTGTTTAAATAAATTGTATGGTGGTTAAGGCATGAACTAAAGGGGTTGAGTACCTCGCCCAAAGAAATGGCTTGTGGTTAGAGTCCGTCATCCAATGAAATGGCTTGTGGTTGGAGTCCCTCGCCCAATGAAATGGCTTATGGTTGGAGTCCTTCACCTAATGAAATGGCTTGTGGTTGAAGTCCCTCGCCCAATGAGATGGATTATAGATGGAGTCCCTCACCCTATGAAATGGCTTGTGGTTGGAGTCCCTCGCCTAATGAAATGGCTTGTGGTTGGAGTCCATCGCACAATGAAATGACTTGTGGTTGGAGTCCATCACCAATGTAATAGATCTTGGTTAGAGCCCTTTTACTAATGAATTTGGTTGAATTGTTTGAGTTGGTTTGAGGCTTGGATCCCCTTGACTAATGTAACGGAGAAGTTTAAGGTTCTAAAATCGGTAAGGTGAAAGGTTGAAACTTCTTCACTCCATGTCTCATGAATAAATGCTTTATGAATGATTGTTATGACTCATTCCATGACATTGCTATGACTCTTTCCATGACTTGGAATTCTATATATAAACATATATATCTATATATGTCTCTTCATATATGATTATACTAATGTAAATGTAATTGCATATGATGGTTTGACTTAGATTGAACAAATATGTTATTTTATTCTTATCCTCGAGATACATGCTAGCGCACCAACCGTAAGCCGTCATTGGATGCTATGTCCCCATGCGATATAGGGTCCATAGCTTATTATTCCTCTTCTACACAGCATTCAAGCGGTCCGGGCGTTGACATTGAAGTGGAGAGATTCCATTTTCCAGAGGGCATATATTTCATAGTCTTTTACTTTAAGTTATAGACTTGTATAGACTTGGTATTTGGCTATTGTCGGGGGCATGTCCTAACATATTATTGACATCAGTTTGTTAGAGGTTTTGTGGATGAATATGGACTTAGGTATATTGGCTAGATTGTTGTCATTAATGAAATGTTATATATTTTCTAAGTGTTGACTATTAGTTTTATTTTTCACTACTTGATACTTGTCGGAGTTCATCCAACACTTACAAATTGAATAGATTGTTCGGTTGGGTTAACGGGGTGATTTCCTGTCCAAGTTGGTCTTGAGATTCCCACATGACATGGTTCAGTTTTGGGGCGTTTCAAGGGGATACCACAACACCTTTCCTTATGCTTTCCTAAACAAGAAATCACTCATTTGGTTAAGGATAGTTGGAGCCTGTCTAATTTTGGGGTCACACTTCACAAACATCTCACGTGATCGGCTATGATTAGTGTTTGCTCTTATGACTGATATCCCTATGAATGTTGGTGCAGTGATCTGCGATTTTATGCACAAATTTAGGCTACACAAGAAGACACAATTCAGTTTTATAGGCTTGTTGACTAAATTTTTAAGAGCTAATTATATTGAGGAAGAGCAAAATTGATCATAAGCTGCTACAAAATCTGAAGAGAGTCGATGTGACACAGGTTAAGGAACCATACTCAAGGCAAGGACCAACTCTCACTACCGCTAAAAGAAATGCATGTGATGATAATTTCTTTGCCATCTCTAGGGCATCATAAAGCTAACAATGATGTCTGGTGCCCGTTCACCTACCACTAATGAATTGCATTTATTGGATTATGACTATCTAATAAATGAGTATGCGAGAGATATGTGTAGGGTGGGTCTCACTTTTTGAGAGCCCATGGATGATGATGTACCAACTGATGAGGATCGGCGGCTAGTGGATTCCAATAAGAAGGCTGATTCTAGTGAGGATAATTCTGAGGTTGATTCTTACAGAGGTGGTATGACTCCTAATATTGAGGAAGAGTAATATTAGGCCCAGGTTCTTTATTCTTTTATTTGCACTAGGGACAGTGCTGTGCTTAAGTATGGGGTAGTTAGGTAAAAAGTGCTTCTTGGATATATTCATGGGACTGTATTTGATAAATTTGTGTACTACCTTGGTTTGGAATAATTAGTACTTTCACTTTAGTAGACTTCTTTAATTTAGTAGGAGTAGTCATTTTGGTCTTTTGGTTTGTTTCTTGCTTTGGTTTTATGTTTTATGTCTTTTATTTTTAGATTAGAAGTTGTGAAATACTATCATAGTTAGGTTCTTTTCTCAATGATGGATGGACACATTTGTCTTAAGAAAAAAATAGTCATTTGTAGGGATTAAAAAGTGGAATCCCTTTTTCATGAAAGTGAATTTAAGGGCTATTATGGGTTACATGACAATATGATACAACATGATATACGTTTTAAAAATAGCATTTTAATAGGTAGATGAATGATTACTTTTGAAAATCCTACGCTTAACTTTATGACTCTTGGGTAATTCAAGTTTGAAGTTAAATTCATGTCATGGTTTGAGTGAGAATTCAACATAGGTCCATCTTAATTTGAACATGTGCCTTGTGTAAGTGAGTATTTGTTTATTCCATATGTCATTGTGGTGTCTATAACATGCTTAGTGTGTGTACAAAGAAAAATGAAGTATGTAAGATTTAGAAAATGATATAGGCCTTCTTTGGTTAGCCTTGTTAATGACCTTTGCAAGCCCTATGAGCCTTTATCCTATTATTTGACAACATCATTTTTAGCCTATTTATTTTTGTTCGTTGAACATGATTTGATCCCCAAAATTCCATAGCACTGTAGTTGAAAAAAATTAATGGATGGGAGTTGGGAATGCAAATAGTAATTGGTAACGAATCAAACATAGTAGTGTTTAATTTAGCAAAGAGATTATGCATTGTGGATAGTGGGAGTGTATAGTAGAAGTAAAAAAGGTGAAAAGGAGAAAAAGAAAATAAAAAAAAAATAGTTGTGTTAAAATGAAATAAATATCCTACATCCACTTTGTAGTCTAATTTAAGGAGTTGAGGCTGAAACAAAAGAAATGTAAATTGCAAGTGCTGGAGAGGAAATGCTGTTGAATTGAGTTTCATGGTAGGTGATGAATTAAAGTCCCTAGGGAAGTTAGTCACTGTTTCTATCCAAATATAGTACCTACCCGTCCATTAGCCTACATTACAACCCAATAAATTTCTACTTGATGTTATTCCTTAAAATCTGTTTATAAGTAGAGTATTAGAAAGGACAAGTTTATGGGTCACCTAATGCACATGAGAATTCTTTGGGAGAGTGAGCATAAATTTTCATCCATACCCCCAAAAAGAAAATTCTTTTGCTGTGATATTTTGGATGTGATGAGAAATGTGGGGGTACTCTCTTGTGGTAAAAGGGTACATGTTTAATGGCAGATTGAGACTTTTTGTAGTTTCTTAATTGGAATATATGTATGAGTTGCTAGCTATTGAGGAGTGTATTCTTGATGGTAGGAAGTTTTGAGTAGTTATGCATGAATCTATAGAGCATGCTCAAAAGCAAGACTTATTGTTCATATGTGTTGTGTAAGCCTAACTTGAGTTCTTATTATTAATTAGTGAGATTTGAGCCTTGTGTAGTGTGCATAAAGTAGATAAATTGTTCAAGGATGAACAAATCTTTAAGGGTAGGGTGGTGATCTTGGGTGTATTTATATGCCTAAGTACCATAATTTACCAATCTATTAACTAAGTTTTTAGAGCAAAGTGCCTAGATTCATATTTTTTAATTCTTCTTTTGATGTAAATTAGCTAACGTACATGATTAGTATGATTTCTAGAGTAAAAGAGGAAGATAGGTACATAAAGGGATCATGGAATGCGGATATAACAAGACACAAGATGTCACGACATGAACCAGGGTCTGGCCGTGATGGTATCTCAATTACCCCATGGATCGGAGATCACCCCCTTTACCTAACTTAGTCAGCTCAACAACCTCAAGTGTCAGGTAAGTTCCAAACATATAACAAGATAGTGCAAAATAAGACTAAAGATAACTCATGAACATGTAAACCAATCCACCAAAACAACACACCATAATCCACAATAATCCAACAAAGCATATACAAATTCAAAGTCAATAAATTATTAGGACATGCCCCCGATGATAGCCAAACCCCAATCTAAATAATGTCTAAGACATAAAATATATAGACCATGAAATGAAGCCTTCCAATGTATGGAATCTCACCCCTTCAATGTAAACTCATGATCCACTTAAACACCTGATCACTGTGCAGGAAAAGTAGAAGAAGTTTCATCCCCTGCATCATGTGGGGATACAATATTCGGAAATGGTTAGCGGTTGGAGCGCTAGCATGTAAACTCAAGGATAGAGGAATAAAATAAGGCCCTCATTAAAAACCAAGTCAAATCATCATATGAAATTACATGTATACAAACATATATATATATATTGTGACCGTATAGGGAAAAAGACTTAGCATGAACTTTGAAAACCTTAACTTGGGTTTTCTACTATAACTGTCATAAAACAAGGCACCCACGAGCTATATAGGCCTATATCTCCTCTAGCTGGAAGGGTCCCAGTACGTGTAGACGCACGAACCTGAGAATATCCACATTTATATATGACTTTATGGGGGACTCCAACCTCCCGGCATAATAAAGGTGACTTTAGCACCAATGTATACAATATGAGGGATTCAAACATTCTATTCATATATTCATTTGGGGGACTTGATTCACTCGATCATATAGACACCCACACCGGCTAGCGTAGTTTCCTTTGTTAGTCCTTTGGACTCCACTTTCATGGCCTAGGTATACATCTCACTTTAAAGCCCAATTTAAAACCTTCATTCCACATATACACAACCATTAATTCAATTACTAACCAAAGGAATCCCATTGGTATAGTAATTCCAACCCCCACTTGCAAGCGTACAACATGCCATAAAACATTATTAATCAACTTTGGGACTCAAACCTATTGTCTAAACCAAGAGATCAATTCAATTCAACATTTAGGGAATCAAATTGATTTAGCAAATTAAACCACTTTAGGTTATAATTCAAATCAATTTATGGCCACCAAGTCCTTTATAAAACTATTTACCAATCATTACAATTCATAGATTATGCCTTAGTTCAAACATAATTCATATATGACAAGATTCTAATCATTGACATTTTCACAAATAGGTTGAGGGAATACCATTAGAAAACCATTATTCAAAGCCAAAAATCATCAAGTCTAGGGTTAAACATGACCCATCCATTAAACCACAATTCCCATGCACCCACATGTGCAAAACCATTATCAAAACATGTATAGTCATAATTTAAAACATGAGAAAACAATACTCAACATTATGAATTCAAACCCTCAACCATGGTTTTAAAAACAACAATTAATGAATCATGAACAATGTTTAAAACACATGATTTTATGTACTAACAATGAAGGAAGAGTCACATGCCTGAGTTACAAAGATTCATGAAGAAATTTTGATCTTTAAGCCTCTAGATAATCACCTTGAATAAACCCTAGCCCAATTCCCTTAAGAAGTTTTTAGAGAGTGTTTTGATCTTCTATAGTGTAGAATGAATGACCAATAATTTTTATAAGATGTGGGGTCTTAAGGGTTTGTGTGGGAAATGTCCAAACTACCCTCAACTTAAAAGCTATGGAAAACTCGTAGGTGGGTACGAGTGAATCTTCCAACTCATAAACACATCATATGAGTGGTACCCTAAAGTTGTCACTTTCTCAAAAAGTTGGAAACCATATTCTGTCCAATATATGACTCCCTTGCCCAACCTGTATCTTCTCCATACGACTAGTATCATCATGTCTTTCCCAAGGAAGAACATCAAAGACTAGACACTGGACAACATACGATTGGACCCTATACTTCTCATCACCAAGTCTGAGAAGATTTGGAAGTTTCTAAAGGGTTTGGATATCTCCTTTTAGTTGTCTACATCATAAATGGTTGTATTTGAGGCTTCTTTTTAGATTATATTAGATCATGCTAAGATGACTTTGGGTATTCTTCGGGAATCTCAGGGAGGCGCTAAAAAGTTATGCCATTTTAGTGAGTTAAGAGGTCAGGTTTCTCGTGGTAGAGATATCAGAAGTTCTCGTGGATATTAGGGTAGGCCAGTGTAGGTGGATTTGAATATTTTAGGTGGTGGATCTTCTGGTTCAGGATTTTAGGGTGTTCATTCAAGGCTAGTTGTACCTTCTCTTATTAAGTCAAGTAGTAGAGATTGTTTTATGTGTGATAAGATTGGCCATGCGACCAATAAATATCCCTATTATTTGATTAGAGCTACTCCTATTTCAGCTATGAGAGGTAGGGTTGCTACCAGATGTGTGAAGGGTATAGGTAGTAGAGCTCGTGGTGATGGTCGTGGGGCCACTCAGGCGGTTGGTGGTCGTGGAAAATGCTATGATATACTAGCCTAACCTAATATAGAGGCCAGAGATATTGTGATCACAAGCATCATCCCCATTTTTTTCATACCTACATCTGTATTATTTGATCCTAGATCGACTTTCTCCTACGTGTCTATGTATTTTGCTTTGAGTTTTGATTCTATTAGAGAGCCTTTTTCCATGTATATTCATGTATCTACCTCGGTAGGTGATTCTTTAATAGATTGATTCTATTAGAGAGCCTTTTTCCATGTTTATTCATGTTTTATATTGATATCTAAGGACTTTACCACTATTGAAACCCTAACCAATTAAATTTGAAAGGATTTGTGAGGATGTGGTCTATTTTAATGATTTGTTAAGTTCTCCTCTTATACTAACCAGGCCCCTTCCTAATTCTTTATTCTTATGTAGTGTATTCTTGAGGTTCTTTTAAGAATCCCTCAATTTTTCTTCAAGCTCAACTTGAAGCCTTGAGGCTTGTTTCTTACCTTTATCATTAGAATTAGTTACTTTCTCTAGTTGACTCGTTAAGCTCTGATTTTTAGCTTTTAATTTTGTGAACAATTTTTCTATTTTAGAGATCTGGAGAGTTAAGGTAATTAATTCAAGATCTTGATTTTATATTTTCTTTTCTAGAGCATTTTTCTTAGCAGTCAGTTCATACATAGAATCAATCAACATATTTGCAAGCTTCTTTATCTTTCTAGCAGAGTAGTTATCTAAATTTTCCATAATGTCAGAAAGAGTTACCTTATTTTCTTCTTCATCTTCTGTGTTTTCCACAAGAGTAAACAAGGAATCATAGGTAACTTCACACTCCTCCATAGCCAGCATAGATATATCTTCAGGATTTTCAGCTTCATCAAATTCACTAAAGGAATCTCCCCAACCTTCCAGAGCTTATTTCACCGTATAATCAGCTGCAATCTTTCTTCTTAACTTTTTAGGGACCAAGTCCTTCTACTTTAATTTTTTAGCTCTAGACTTTAGATATTCTTGATATTCGATTTTGTGCATTGGACAATCCTTGATAAATTCTCACGACTTCTACATTTGTGACAAACTTCAACAATACCTTTCTTTTTGCTACTGTTTCCTTTTCTTTGAAATTGACCACTTTTCTTCATTTCTCTAACAATCTTTTTGCCAATTAGCGATCATCGGTGTCATCCTTACTTGAATCAGACTTTGAAGCTTTGAATGCCAGAGACTGTTCCCTTTTACTTCCTTCTTCTCTTGCCCTTGTTGTTTCTTGATCAAATGAGTTTTTAAATTACCAATAAGTTCATCCATAGTTAGAGTTTTTAGGTTTCTTGCCTTACTAATAGCATCGACTTTGCTTTCCCAAAACTTAGGAAGAACACCTAGAATTTTTCTCATTTGCTTATACAAAGGAATCAGTTCTCCTAAGAAGTTTAGCTCATTTGTGATAGAAGTGAATCTTATATACATCTCTTATATTGTATCTCCTTCTATGATAGAAAAAATTTCATACTAATTTTCTAGCATGTCAACTATAGAATCCTTCACATCAGTTGTTCCTTCATGAGCCATCCTTAGGCAGTCCAAGATTTCCTTAGCATTTTCACAAGACGAATTCCTATTAGACTTATCTGGTCCTTTACCTCACATAAGAAAGTTCTTAGACTTGTAATTCCTTTAAACTTTCTTGCAATCTTCATCATTAAATTCTCACCAGGTTGTGACAACCATTATTTTTATGTCTCCTTCGTTGACCTATATAATAGGAACATGAGGACCATTAAGTGTTATATCCATCAACTCATTATCCTTTGCCATAATAAATATATACATCATGGTTTTCCATCACCCATAGTACTTCCCATTAAAGATAGGTGGTCTAGTGGTAGATTGTCTTTCCTTCAGATTACATAGAGAATCTATGATTTACAACTCACTCTACGAATGAACTTTTTAGAGTGTCCTCAATCTGATACCTATTAATAAATCATGGGGGTGGGGGTACACCACCTTATAAGGGACCAGGTCCCTTAGAGTCAAACACAAACAATAAAGCAGTAAGGAAATAAAACTTTATGGGAAAGTAAAAAACACAATGGATTAACATGGAAACCTCCTTTCTTAAGTGAGGAAAAACCTTGGCTTGACCTCACAAGCACTTAAAAATACACTATAATAAAACTCAAGATTACTAACTCTATTAAAGCTAAGCTCTAAGCTCAACTAATTTGAAATAATTCTATCACAAACTCTCCTTGACAACTCTGCCAAGATCTCCTCTTAGTATTGATTAACTCTAACTAATATCAACTCAGGTAACTCTACCTAAGCACTCTAAAAATACAAAAAAAAAGAATTATTCTTATAAGATAAGTAATTCAATTATAGTGCAAGACTTGAATCAAGAACCATTTCACTCTTAGCACATAAAAACTTAGAACTTGAGCAATATTGAATTTTTGCCTTTTTCTTCTTTGGATTATCAAATTACAAAAACCATTGAATTGAGAAGCACTCTCTTCTATTTAAAGTAGGATAATGATTAGGGTAGAATTTTTATTAGGCAGGTGTCCTGATTAGTACATAGTTTACCGATGTAGTTTTTTACACTAATAAAAAAAACTTAGTAGAATGTAACAACTGGTCCAAATTTGTGAAGACTAAGGGACCTAGTACCTTGTAGTCAACTGATCATCATCAAAACAAGATACAACAGTTACCCATTCTTGAGTAGAAGTGGGAATGTATCACTATGGATTTCTTGACTAGTTTGCATCGTATATCTATTAGTTTCAATAATGTTTGGGTAATTGTGGGTAGATTGACCAAGTTGGTTCATTTTATTCTAGTTCAGGTCTCTTTTAGTGATGAGAGGTTGTACCATAACTACATTCATAAGATTGTGCAACTATATATTGTGCTAGTGTCTATAATTTTTTATCAAGGTTTGATGTTCACGTCTCACTTTTGGAAGAATTTTATAGATAATTTAGGTACTCAAGGTGATCTTAGCATAGCTTTTCATCCCGATAATAATGGCCAGTTAGAGATGACTATCCAGGTTATAGAGAATATGTTCTGTACTTGTGTGATAAATTTTAATGGCCAGTGGGAGCAGTATTTGGTAATAGTAAAGTTTGCAAATAATAAAAACTACTATTCCAGTATTGATATGGCTTCTTTTGAGGCTTTGTATGGTAGGTGTTGTCGCTCTCCAGTTGGCTGGTTTGATGTTTCTGAGGTTAGACCTTGAGGTACGAACTTGCTTCATGATTCCTTGGACTGAGTTCAGATAATTTAAGATAGAATTAGAGCGACTTAGAGTAGGTAGAGTACTATGTAGATTATAGGCTTCGTGTCTTGAGATGTGGGGTTGGTAATCGTGTTTTCCTTTAAGATTCACCCATGAAGGTCAAGCTTAGCCCTAGATGTATTGGTCCATTTGAGATTCATCGAACTACTGGTGATATGGCTTATGAGTTAGCTTTTCCTCCAGAGGTATTGGCTATTCATATAATTTTTCATGTTTTTATGATTTGCCATTATGTTTCAGATAAGTCTCATGTCATTCATTGGGAGTCAGTTCAGTTAGATGAGCGATTGTCTTTCTTTGAGGAGCTGGTCTCCATTTTTATAGGGATGTTAGATAGTTGTATTCTAGAGCTATCCCTATTGTTAAGGTTTAGTGTTGACATCGACTCGTAGATGAGGCTACTTAAGATGTCGAGTCTAATATGCATGGTTCTTATCCCCAACTCTTTGTGGATTCAGGTATTTCTATTGCCTTTATTTTGAGGATGAACTAGATTTTTAGTGGCAGATGATGTAACAACCTAAAGTTTGATGAGAAATGTGAAATGTGAGATTGTGTAATTTTACTATTTCACTTCTCCCCGTTGTTATATTATGGTATTTCTAGGGTGTTCTATATTTATCTAATTGTATGTGACTATCTTGTATATACATGTTAATACTTGAATCTAAGCGTATGCGATATGATGTATATTTGTGTTCTACCTGGTTGTGTTGTTGTAATATATAAGATATGTATATAGAACTGTTAGTGCAAGCGGTGTGGTCTGCTGTTGTGGGATATTTTATAGTGCAAGTAACCCTCCCTTAGTGTACATTTTGTATGCTTAATTTTTTATTTTTCTCGGTCAACCTATGATACCTATTGAATACAAGTGGACCGTACTCATGCCTATATTTTCTTTCGGTGTAGGTCCTAGTTTGAGTATACCCAACTTGATTGATTTGAGTGATATCTAGTGATTTCAAGGTAGTGGTTGACTTTCACGCATCTGGATGTATTCCAATACCTTTCTTATAGATTATGTCCTTACTATTATATCAAAGACATAGTTCCTCTTATATTTTGGACATTTTATGTATTTCATTTGGATTCGAGTTGTACTAGATACGTTCATATACTGTTAACACTATGTTTTGTGAAGTTATGGTTTTGTTTTTGTTTATATTCTTTCTGTATTTATTATACTTATATGGTTCGGCTTCATTCTAGAAGCCTTACCTTGGGATAATTTCTATCTATTTCCCTTTATGTATCAGTTTGCGTGGTAGGCTTACTCTTCAAGATTCACCGCGATGAGTGACATCATGACCATTGGATTTTGGGTCATGACAATGGCTGAAAATATTATAAACTCACTTATATTTGAGAATTTCTTTAGAGAGGTAGAGATTAGGAAAAGAAGATCAATAGTTATTTGAAGCTATCAACCATTATCTAATTAACTTAAGATCGAGAGAAGATAGTTAATCTGAAATCATAAAACAATGGTTATTAGTACAACACATTTAGTCTGAGAGAAGATGAGTGAAATTCACCTAAACAAAGCGGAGAGATAGTTAGGTGATGTATAACTTGGTAGATTTTGCATGCAAGGCACCAAGAGAGTTTCAATAGCATAAAAAGTCGGTGGAGTTATGAAGTCAGGGTGAATACAATTCTAAATTCTAATGATCGTCTTATATTGATAACAACCCTAATTGTGCAGAATTGTTACCGTTACTCTTATATTTACAAAACCCTCCTTTTTACTTTCTGCAATTTCCAATTACATCAAAAAGCTCGTGATAGATTTATAACCTATTTATCGTAGGATCGGCCCAAACTTTGTTAGGTTCTATATTTGACAAGCGACTGCTTTATAATTTCATGGAGGTATAACTTGGGCGACTTCAAATTTTGACAATTATGGTTATAGATTAAATGATTGAGTTTGTTGAAGCTATTGGTTTTATTTTTGATTCTTGGTTTTCTACTATTTATAGGGCACTCACTGATATATTCCCAGTACTCAGAGTTAAGGTAATCCCCATATTCTATTTGATCTTAAGATTGAATTAAGCTTATTATAGAATTATAATATAGAGAGAGTAAAAGAGTAGGATCAAGGAGCCTAACACAAAGTGGTTTAGATGACCCAACCATATTAAATCGGCGAACTCAGTATAGTGTTTAAGAAACTATCAAGTAAAACATAACTTAGTTAATTGCACAAGAAAATCCTAGATGGCACTTGCCCTATGTGCGGAGAAAAGGGATACACAAGAAGAGAAATATCATCATGCAACACTTAATAGAGATAGGCTTACAAGGAATAAAGGTCAACCACTCGTTTATCAGTACTTTCTAGTTTATGATGATCTAATAAAAGATTTAGGGTATGTTTAACAAATTGTGTCAGGTGCTATCATTTTTTCAGAATTATCCCAAGGAAGAAAATTTTATATTATGAGCACAATGATCCAATTTCTGAATTTGAAGGGAGTGTTTGATGGTTTACCTATTGATGATTAAAACATGCACCTTATGAACTTTGTGGGGATTTGCACTTCGTACAATTCGCCTAGGCTGAGTCAGGAAGCTATACGACTCAGGTTGTTCCTATTTCTCTTAGAAGAGAAGCAACATTATGGTTAGTAGAGCTATCTTATGGTCCATTAACACTTGGAGGGAGTTGAGGACACATTTTATATACTAATTTTTCCCTCCCTCTAGAATTCTGCATTTGAAGGATAAGATCTATAATTTCATATAGTGACATTCAAACGCACTTTATGAGAACTGTTTAAGGTTCAAGAAAAAGTTGATGAATGTTCCAAACCATAGAATCTCAAGGAGGAACTTTCTTGAGATATTTTATAGAGCCTTGAATGCAAATACCAAGTCTGTAGCGAATACTATTATAGGTGGATCTTTCATTAGTCATCAATGGGATTAGGCTTCGTAAATCCTAGATTCAATCATTAAAACCCACCGAGGGTGGTATACTCACGAGACATACAAATTAGCTGGTATAAGTGCAATTGGTGTTTCCACTAAGAAAAGATCCTTAGATAAGACAATGGCTCAAGAGGTAGCATAGTTGCAGATAAATATTGGCCTACTTGCTAAGCAATTTATAGTAATAGGAGTAAAAAAGGTAAATGTGGTAGGTTCTCGGGGTAAGGCTTTTATACATGAGAAGTTTAATTTTGAAGATGAGGTAAAATACTTAGAATGAGAGATGATAGGTTTTCGATCTAAGTAGCAAGGGTCTAACCAGGACACTTTGAAATTGAGATAAGGGAATCAAGGTCAAAACTACTATAGAGACCGGTATAGGGACATGAGTAGAGAACATAATGGTGACTGGAGGATAATGGATGATTACATAGAGAAGAGTGGTTTTTATGTTCCTCCCAGGAACTGTGATGCTGAGTATGGATCTTCAAGAATAAAGAAATTTCATGACAAACTTATGAAGGGTTTAAAGAGCTAAGAAAGTTGTCTTAAGTAGGTTAAGGTAGATATATTAGGGTTGAGCAAGAAACAGAAGTCGCATGCAACTGTGATTAAGCAGCTTGAGAAAAAGTTAGGATAGATTTTTTCTATACTGAATAAATGTCAACATGGAACTCTTCCTAGAAATATCATTTAGAATTTGAAAAATGATAGTGACTGCCTCGCTATCACTACTCACATTAGCAAGGATACTACTGATCCACCTATGCTTGTGGTTTATAAGGTGAAGAATGATATTATGGATGTTGATGAAGAATTTGAAACTAAAATGGAGAAGTTGGTGACTAATGGTGAATTATCTCAAAAACCATCAATTGTTAAGAAAAGAGCTAAGAATGATAAAAGATAGGGGAATGAGATTGCGCCAATATTGAAACTCAATCTGCAACCCCTCTACTTTTTCCCAGTAAAAAGGTAATTCCTTTTTATAATCCCCTAGGGAAAAGGTAGAGGGGTTGCAGAAAACCAAAGAAGGGAATTATAAAAAGTTTATTTTGATGTTGAAGTAGATGACTGTGAATATCCATCTTCTTGATGATCTAGAATGTATGACGGTATATATGAAATTTATGAAGGATTTAGTGAAAAAGAAGAGAACTATCAGTTATAAGGATTTTGGTGGTTTGCACCATTATAGTGAGATTACATCTCGATCTCTTGTGCAAAAGAAAGTTGACCCAAGTGCATTCACAATTCCTTGTATGATTAGGTCATCTAGTTTTTGCAAGGCTTTATGTGACCTTGGTGCAAGCATTAAAGTAATGCTGCTGGAAGTGTTCAAACAATAAGGCTTCAGACCCCTTGAACAAACAATTATGCAATTATTAATCTTAGATCTTATGGTGAAAAAAATAGTGGGAATATTGTTTGATGTTCAGATCAAGGTGGACAACTTCATATTTCTGGCCAACTTTGTTATCTTTGATTGTGAGGTTGATTTTGAGATGCCATAAATTAGGGAGACATTGTTAGCCATTGGCAGATCATTAATAGATATGGAAAGAGATAAGCTTAAGTTCAGACTTAATAATGAGGAAGACAGGTTTAATTTTTACAGAACTATAAAGCAACCAATTGACATGAGGGTGGTTTTAGTAATAAAAAGTTTTGATGAGCCTGGAATCCAACCCTCTGGAAACCTTAATAGAGTTTGAGAAATCAAGATCCCCACGTCACGCCAAGACATTAAATCAGGTGTTACTTGGGAGGCAACACAAGGTGTCTTATCTATTTTGCATTTGTGATAATTTATTTTATTATGATTAACATCAAATTTATGCTCCTAATGTTCCACAGGTTTGTTCCTAACTCTCTTTCTTTATGGTAGCCTAATACATTGGGAATAATGCAAGCTTATTTGTTGGGGATAGGGATAATTGTGGGTCTCGATGTCCTTTTGAGGTTTTTGTTTCCATGTCTTTTTCCCCCAAAGTGTGTTATCATAGTAGACCAGGCATGTCTAGGAATTATGTTTTGTTCGTGATACGTGTTATGTGTTTTTTTGCTTAATTAGAAGAAAAATATGGAACCTAAGTGTAGTCAAAATGTTTTGTATTTTATGTGTTTGTGATATGTGTTATGTGTTATTTTTAAATTAGATAAAAAATAAGGAACCTAAGTGCAATAAAAAATGTTTTGTGTTTTTACATGTTTGTGATATGTGTTATTTTGTTTAATTAGAAGAAAAATAAGGAACTCAAGTGCAGTCAAAATGTTTTGTATTTTTATGTGTTTGAAAAATATGATACCCCTTCTAAGCATTTTGTGAATTGTGTGTTGTGAATATATGTGTGACCATTGTTGATTTTTGTTATGGCATCAATATTTTGGACAAAATAATTGTAGCTTAGCATTACATGAATCAGACAGGTAGTATTTGATAATATAATACTGTACCATGTGTGTGTGAGGTGTTTACCTTGTTAACATTGTGTATTTAATCTAGAACTTGATCGTCTAGTTTTGCTTAGTTTATGGAATAGTGGTCGAGACATGTTAATATGCAATGTTTGAATCAGTCCACTCTTAGACTAAAATATCGACCAAATGAAAATAATTATCCCTTGACCCGAATTCAAGCCTAAATTTACATATTTTATTATTTTAGCCTTTTCACCTTCCCGTTTAATTATAATGAACCTGTTTTATCCCAGGTCCCTCCTTGGACACTATGTACCTTAACTTAGACAAATTGCCTAAGTTGAGAATGGCTATCATAGGGAAGTATAGTTGAAGATGGATATGGAGAAAGGTTTTTAATGAAAGAAAAGAAAGTAGGGTTGGGCGTTGTAAAATAGTGTGAAAAGAAAAAACTGCAAATACTGAAGAAAACCTGAGCCAATTAGTAAAGTAATATAGGAGAAAAACGAAGATTAAAAGTAACATGGTTAAGTAGTGGAGCCAAATGTCAAGGAGGGTGAAACACTATGTCCCATATATACCATACCTGCCCCCAAGCCTACATTCCAAGTCTAGAAAAGTTCTATAGTTATCCTAGTCTAGTTTTCCATAAAACGAAGTTATAAAAAATCACGACAAGCCTATGGTATTTTATTCACATTGTTTGAAATTGTTTGAGAGGGTAAGTGTTTTGATGTAGTCCCTATATTGACATGCATTATGATACTGTTAGAGTTGACAATTTCTTATTGTGAGGGTACATGGATTGTACTGTTAACTACTTATTTGTTTGGGTAGCGTCAATTTCATATATGCTTGGTTGTTTGTTGTTAATCTAATGTCACCACTTGACTCCTTTTGTTTCATACATTTGTGCATCTTAGATCCACATGGTGGTTTTGAAAGTTGTGAATAGAAGGGGGAGAGAAGTTTGAGCTAAAATAAGTTGGTTTCCATAGGTTCCTTATGTTTATTTTAGTTAAGCATCATGTTTATCTATTATTTGTTAGGTTCTTGAGGACATGCAAATGGAAGTTGTGGGTGTTGATATGCCATGGTTTAATGTCCCTTTTGATGCTTAAAACTAAAAATTTGTGCAAGTACTTAGATATTTTTGTCAGATGTGATGTGCATTTGTGTTGATTTTGCAAAAAAATAGAGTTTAAAGCAAAGAGTGACATAAAGGGATGAAGAGTTGCTGAAAAGTTTACCCACAAGCCAACCTACGACTCGTGTGTAGTAAATACAAGCTGTGAGTTGCATTGTAGGTTGATTTTTGAATTTAGTACAGTATTCGCTATTTGCTCAAGCCTACCTACGAGCCGTAGGTATAACCTATGAGCCATAGGTTGCATCGTAGGTTGAAGAATCTGAAAAGTTGAAGATGGACTCTAATATATATGATTCCTATGTATGATTCGCGGGTTGAATCTATGACTCAACCCACGAATTGTGAGTTGATAAAGAATAGGGTTTCCTACATTATTTAGGATAGGTTTTCTCTTGTAACTATAAATACCCTTTGGATTTTTATTATCTTTTTGCACACTTTATACATTTTTGACATTATTTTGAGTTCTGAGATACATTATTGATCTTGAAATTACTATTCTTGGGTGTTAGGATTTACAATTAATTTAAGATTTTGGGTTTTCATTCTTATTCTTCGTAAGGTCGTCTTTATGCTTTCATCGATGGAATTTATGAGTGTTAATAAAACCATGAGTGGATAAACCCCAAAACTAGGGTTGCGGGAACCCAGATAGATTAACAAAGCAGGTTAAGTGTGAAGTCATTCTCGATTAGTCTTCTTGCATGTATTGGGGTTTCTTTCACTTTGATTAATTTCTTAATGGTTGGAAACATTAGGAACTCACCCTTATTTGATACTTTCTCGGGAGAGAGATAGAGATTAGGAAAATGATATCACAATACTAATTTGAAGATATCAACCTTTATCTAATTAACTTGAGACCGAGGGGAGATAGTTAATCTGACATGATAAAACAAGGATGAGTAATGCGACACTCTGAGACCAAGAGGAGAGGAGTGAAATTCACCAAAACCAAGGTTGAGAGATGATTAGCTGATACATAACTTGTTTGATTTTTCATGCAAAGTGCAGAGATAGTTTGACAAGGATGACTAGTCTGGGGAGTTATGAAGTCTGGGGGGACACAATCCTAGTGATCATCTCATATTGATAAGAACCCTAATTGACCAACATTGTTACAATAACTCTTATTTTTAGAATACTTTTTTTACTTTATGCAATTTCGAATTACATTAGCAAGCTCGTGATCCATTTCTAACCTATTCCTCATGGGATCGACCATAACCTCGTTGGGCTCTATATTTGACAAGCAACAACTTTATACATTCTTAGATATGTAACTTTGAAACATCAGTGGAACACTCTACACTGCAGGTACAACTACCACATGCCAAAGACACTCTCTAGAATAATGGCTAAATACCCCACACTCATAACCTGCCCCAGATACTTCACTATATCTAGCAGTTCTGTTTAACCCAAAATTACCATCTCAACTAGAAAATCTAGAATATGCATCCATTTATTGCTAGGATAACCCCATAAGTAAGATGAAGTATGACATAAATGGTCCTCCTAGATCGATCCTGATGCCGATAAGATTGGCGCAGAGGGTATCTAACCTGAGAACTTCTACCTATGAAGTGTGAGCCACTCCATCTCCCACTAAAAATACCCTTTTAGTGTGGCCTCTTATTGATGCCCCCTTGGCCTCACATACATCTTCTATAAGGTCTAAGCATGATCAAAGACCAAGATAAAAAATCTGTTGGCGCTAACCAAACTCTATGTAAATATGCAAAGACAAAGTCTCAGTCCCTTACCAAAACACCAAATCTAATTATGCTCAGTCTATAAAGTAACTGTAGCATGCCAGGATTACTCATAGTGTCAAGCATCATACTCTAGGACAATCATAGAACCCTACTGTAATCTCGTAAATTTGTCTCTCTGATATTTTCTAAGTCTATGAAGCATATATTTCTCTTAAAAGTCCTTGGAGAACTAAGTTCATGTCAACGGGGAGATCTAGTTGGCCTAAAATAAAGATAACCTCTCCACCAATATGTAGCTGGTAGGCCCATCTAAAAGATAATGTAGTCAATGCCACAAGTGTTCACTAGTTTTAAATTGCAGAGCCTATCTTCACAAGAAATTATGAACTCAAATTTATCCTCCCCTGGTTCCCCAAAGACCTAGGTGCAGTAAATCTTAAAAATCTACCAAACATATTCTAATCCTCGACAGAAATCATAGGCAAGGAACTATCGATTGAGCAAATACTATCGTTGGAGGGATCTCATCTCTGGGGCCCATAGCTACCAGTTGCCCCCTGCCTCAATACCAATCTGATAGTAGACTGAGCACTATTAGCAGATTTACACTAAACAACCCCAATTTTGGACTACAACATCTTTTAATAGTGATAACGAAATGAATTCCGATGGATCCTGACCTGCCCCCCGAACCACCATTTGCTAGGTTTGTGGAATCTCTAGTGCAGGAGCAAAAATAGGTTCTAGTGAAGGCTCCCTTGCAAAATCTCTAATCGAGGCAAAAACTCTTATCTTTCTCTAAATTATAAGTCTTTCACATTCTCTGATAGGATCCCTAGTCATGGATTTGAGGTCCTCATCTCCCATAGAAGTAGCTCACATCCTAGACATTTGTAAAAGAGTGAAACCAAATGAATCTTATAAAGCAACATAGAATCTTAGCATGAAATAAGTGAAGGAAGTGAAGATCTCAAAAGAATGTCCTTAGCCTCGTAGGATAATATACGAACATCATCATTCTGATCTATAGGACTCTACTAGACACTTGCTTTTATACCAATAATATCAGTAAACCTAGGCTCTGATACCAATTTTTCAAGATCTAATTTTATGAGTTATAATGGAACTTACTTTATCTTATAGGTAATCCTAACTGTAGCCTAGAATGACAAGTAATTGACTAGTTGGTGGAAAATAGCATATATGCTAAATCACACAAGTAATTAGTTTACAAGACATGAAATATAAGGAATACAACATAACTAAAGATAAATAAGGAAGAGCGTAACAATATTCCATGACCTAGTAAGGTTGGTACAAGAGCCTCTAGCAAAAGAATAAGTGTACTATAAGTAGCAAATACACAATAGTCTCAAATAGAAAATCCTAAAAAGATGTTGGAAAAAAAGTGAACTCTGGATCAAAGAGCTCACCCTATCTCATAACTCCGACCAATACTAATATAACATTAACAGAGGCAACTAGTACTTCAATCTACATAAAAAAACATGCAAAATATTATTTGATTACCAAAGCAATGGGTACTCAGTAGGCATCATTGACCAACTAAGCTAAATCATAATATAAATATGATTTGTATGATTCAAATTCATCAACACATTCATCTACACTGAAAGATCATTAACCCTCAAGAATGAGTAAATTTGGAGCTTCAATGATACTCTATTGAACCCATCAAAGAACTAGGGATTTAATACTAAATTAGAGAATTTAACCAAAAATGAGATAGAATCTCACAAGGATTACAATGAGGAAACAACTTTCCTGAGCTCACCAACATCCCATGATCACCCAAAAGTAAATCCCCCAATTCTCCAAGATCTCGAGGGATTTAATGCTTTTTGGACCTAGAGATAATGGGAGAAAAATAGATGGGGACTAAAATAAATTCCCCGTAGGGACCACTTAGCTAAAATGGCATAGGAATGTTTAAGTGATCCCTGGAATTTGGCCAACCTCTCCTATAGCGGATAAAATGTCGCTTAAGAAACATCCACTTTAGCGATCAAGCCTATACTAAAGAAACCTAGGCGGAACTAAACTTGGTCACTAAAGAGATCACTTAGATGCTAAAGTAACCATCACATAATCGAACAAAGGCCCACTTAAGAGGTTGCACTAGCTATGTCCTTGAAACATCTAAACTTTGATTTTGCTAAGTTTCTACCAACCACTTGAGATTCATTTAGAATCTTATGAATGCATATGAACTATGCAATAAAAAATTCAACATTACGGACTCAATAGTGCCATATAAATTTTTATCCAGAGTCATTTTGATGAAATATGGGACCCGCACTTAAGGGACACTTTTACCAAAATCTGTTAAATAGACCAAAATGAGTCCAAAAGCCTTGGGACACAAACTATGGGCCCCCTACACTAAAATCAATGTTTTGATAATGATGGAACTATCAAAATTAGTGTACAAGGTTGTTAACCAGAAGTTTATGCCCAATAGCCAACCCTTAGCAGCATACACTTCAAAATAACATATTGGCTCTACATAAATAAAACGAACTACCCAGTAATTGAACTAACAACTCCTTAAAGTAAAAAATTACTTGGGAAAGCTATAGGAAGACTCTAAATGGTAAAAAAAGTGTTAAAAAGTTGAAAATTATCCGGAGGGTCATTACAAGCACCTCAAAAAAAAATTAAATTAATTTAACACTTTAATCAAGTACAACTCTGGTGTATAAGGAATTATTAAATGGTGCACATAGTTGATTAGGAATCATACTATATGTTAATATAATAGATCAATGGTGTAGTTTCTTAAGATTATGTTAAGAAAATTAAAGTATTCTACCCTATTTATTTTAATTGTTAATTCTTGGAATAGGTGTAATAACCCTTCAGGTCATTTCCCATATTTTCACTTATTTTCACCATTAGAGTTTCTCTATAGTTTACCTAAGTCATTTATAACTTGCTAAAACTGATAGTTTAATTATCGGGAATTTTGTTTGATTTATATAGCCATTTTTCTATTTGAAAGTCTTTCCTAGTTCCAAATGGCCACCAGGTGTAAAATTAAATAAAAAAACCTCGTATTCAAATTATGGTTGTACCAACAGCTCTAAAATATCAATTTAAGGCTAGGTGTACCTTTTGTTTGGGTTCCAAGATACTCGAACTCATTTTGACCAATTGGTCAGAAAGTTAAAAAATTAAAATATGGTTGTGGGACCCATATTTGGTTAAAACGACATCAAATGAAAATTTTAGTTGCCCCATTGAGTCCAGAATTTTGAATTTGGTATGATGATATAGTTAATGTGCGTATATGGGATTCTAGATAAATCCCTAGGGCTTGGCAATAACTTGGAAAATTTTTCAACTTTTAGCTGTCATCTTGTGCAACTGCTATAGCATGACAAGGGTCATGATTGTGATATTCTTTTCCTGAAAATTGGTGTACTCATAGAATTGGTGTTGCGATTTCAACATATTATGCTATCATTAGAGAAGAGCAATCACATGGTATTAGCTGTGATCAAAACTCACTTGTGCAACAACTAAATATTGCAATCACAAGTCTGGTCCTACTGTAGCAGGACCTGAGTACCTAGTATGGGTATAAATAGACCCTTAGTTGTAAATTCAGCCATTTTCATCCATTACTTATGAGATTAAACCCTAAATAGTGAGATAAAGTGAGAATGAAGCTCGTGGGTCACAGGGAAGCTTTATTAACACTTGTATTTGCGATTATCCTTTGAATTTAAGGTAAGATTCCTCTAAATTCATGGTACAATTTTTTATTTTCTTGCTCAAAACCCTAAAAGCTTGAGGGCTAGATTTTAGCCCTGTTATAGCTTGATTTTCACCCATTTTTAAGGGTAATGATTCCCTGAGAAAGTAAAAATGTTGGGTTGGTTTCAAAAATATGATTTCTGTAAGTGGGATGCACATGAAGGTTTTAAAGTAATTTTTGGACGCAACGCACAATGTTGTAATGTAGGTATCGTTATTCTTGTATTGATGAGTAGAATGTTGTTTTGATAGCTTTACATATTGCATAAGCTTCGAGGAAGGGAAACGTGGTGCTTTAGGACATCTTGTGAGTTTTCTTCAGCGTCCAGGTAAGCTAGATTTATCCCTTGTTAGATTGAGCTATCTCATAGTATTATTATGATATTGTGTTAGATTTGGGATGGGTTTTAGGTTCGGGATTGATGAAATGAATGACCTGGGCTATTTGTACCGTTTAGGCTATTTTGAAAACATAGAGTTAAAGAACTTAGCTTGTTTCCTTATGCCTTAAGTGAATTAGGCTTCATGTCTTATGTTTAGCATGAGAATGCCTTAGATCACTCAAGGTAGATAAAAAAGATTTAGACACCCATGCTTATGTTAAGTTTGACTTTAATTTCTTACATTAAAAGAGGTTTCCTTAGTTATAATTTGGGCTAACTATTATTTTTGGGAAGAATCTTTACCTTAGGGATAATTGTGGGATGCTATATATCTAAGAGTGGATTTAGATACCTTAGCCTAGTACGGGGTATAACTTTCCTTAGAATGTATTTTAGTGATTTAGAAGTGTGCTCTTTGACCCACCTTAAGTCAAGATTAATGAATAGTTCTCTTAAACCCCTTATATGCTTATAAAATACTTAGAGAATGCCCTTTTGAGGCAATATTGAGGAACCTTGACATTTGATGGTTATGGTAATTATGCTATTAGAATAAATGATCATAGACTAATGGATTATATTGTCTATTATGCTATGATAATATATGGATCATTTTGAAATAAGGTATAGGTTATGGCATGTATAACCTATCCATCATGCTAATGATAAGCCTTTGACCATGCTATTGCTATTGCCTATGTTATTACTTATGATTGTGATCATGCTAGTAATCATGCTAGAAAATATTCTTCTTGATGATGTTAGCAATTGTGTTATTAATTATGCTAGAAGTCAATTGATTTGATGGGAAGTTATGCTAGAATTCATGATATTTGAATATATTAGCTCTTATGCTATTGATTATGCCACCGACTATGATAATGTGGCTACCGGTTTGAGTGTGAATATTTACTATATATATACCTGGTTTAATTTTGAAAAATGATGTTTATATTAAATATACTCCATTTTATTTTGGAAGATAATGATGATATTGATTATACCTGGTTCAATTCCAGAAGATTTGATGATGATATTTATACATAACTTGATTCCAAAGGAGGATTATGATGAAACATTGATACCCAACAAGATCTGAGGATGATTATGATGCTACATTGATACCCAACAAGGCCAGAGGAAGATTATGATGATACATTGATACATGACAAGTTCAGAGGATGATTATGATGATACATTGATACCCGAGAACACCCAAGGATACTTATACTGATGTACCTATGTGTAAATCTACCGCTTTGAGTTTGGCTATTTATTATGATATAATTATTGTATATCTATATATATTCATATACAGGTTGGGTATGATGTTGATATTAGGGATGTCGATTATATCCCACAAGTGATGAATTAATATAAGGTGGTATAGTTGATGATTATTGATAAATATGGATTAGTGGTGGATATTGTTGAAGTGACTGATCATGACTAATTGATACATGAGGATTAGTTGGTAAGGGATGATTTGTTAATAAATGACGGTCATTTAATGAATGGTGATTAGTGTATAATTGGTGAATAGTTTTTAAATAATTACTAGAGGTTATATGATTTGTTATTAAATGAATTAGTTAATTAGAGAACGTTATCTATTAAATGGTTACTTATGAGTATCGATGATAAGGCTGTTAAATGATGGTAATATTATGGAATGTTGGTAAATTATGGAATGGTGGTTAACTAATGATTTTGTTATTTGTAAGTGATGAATGATTGCTTTATTCTATCTTTGAGTACTCTCCAGGTGTATGGGAGTCTATGATGAGTTATTTACTTTCCGCACCAATTAGTGTATGGGAGCCAATTTTATAGTTTGTGAGAACTTGTGTAATGCCTTATGATGTGTTATTATTCTAATTTATGTACTTATATCACACGTCGATGTTGTCATGTGTTGATGCCTTGTGTTATATTGTTATTCTGTTTAAATTACTTATTATGTACAACAGTATTGGAGATGATTTAGGTTCATTTTTTTACCTTGACTTAGTTATGTTCTCTTGATTTTTAACATACTTACATCATGGTTTAGCTTAGTCGGCCAATGATGCCTACTGAGTATCATTGTTTTGGTACTCATACTACACTTCTATACCTTTTTAGTATGGATCTGAGTACTATTTTTTACCATTGATCGTTGATCATGCTGTGTTAATTTTTTAGAGATAGGTTGAGCTTTTGGAGTCAAAGTCACCTATTTTGTTCCATCTTCTAATATTTAGCCATTTGTTATCGAGAGAGATGTTATTGACTATTCTAGATATTTGAGTTGTATTAGTATTACATGCATTTGTACTATCTCTACCAGGTCGTAAGATCGTATATTTTATTGACTATCTTTGTCTATGTCAAATGTTTTACTTATTTATCAATTTTATTGTTAATTTCCGCCTAAGTTGGGCATTTTCCACCATTTTAAACCATTGCGTTTAAATTTGGGTTACAATTTCACTTACCTACTGGAAAGACAGAGTTGGTGACATCACAACTAATAAATTGGATGGTGATGAATTGGTATTTGAGCCAAGTTTCACCATTATTTTAGGTACAAGAAAAAGTGTCTAGTAGAGTCCTATGGATCAGAATGATGGCATTCATTTCTTATCTTCAGGAGGATATGGGACATTTTTAGAAGTTCTTCACTTCTTTCACTCATATTGTGCTAAGAGTCTGAGATGGTTTATAGAATATTCCTTTGATTTTACTCATTTGTAGATGGCCACCAGACATGATACCACTACACAAGATGAGGTCCCCGAGACTAAGACTAGGGGATCCTACTTTTGTTCATGGATAACCTAGAGGTCATGGACATCCACAAGATGTGTCCCCATCTTAGGCATTACTAAGATTCATATAGAGCATGCATATCTGATGCATGATTTTATGACTGAATTGATACATAAATGCATGACTGAGATTACTGATAAGCTGATCACGCATATCTGATGTGTGAATACATGACTGAGATTTCTGATAACTGAGTTTCTCACAAAGAGAATGCATGTCTGATGCATGAACATATGATTGAATATGCAATGGTAAATGGATACCAAGTTTAAAAAATGGGAATTTGAGCATGAAACTGGTTTGTAACTGGAATTTGAACATGAAACTGAATAAGCATTAAGAAAGCTATTACCTTGGGCTGAGTCTGAGTTTTCGGAGAAGAGGTGAGGATACTTGGTCCGCATGTCTACTTCTGCTTCCCAAGTAGCTCCCTCAACGGAATGATTTTGGCAATGAACTTTGACTAGAGGGACTTCTTTGTTCCTCAGTCTGTGGGTTTGATAGTCAAGGATTTTGACCAGAATCTCTTCGAAAGAGAGGTTGTTCTAAATATCTATGCTCTGAATAGGGACTACAACTGTTGGGTCACCTATGCACTTCTTGCGCAAAGAGACATGGAAGACTGGATGAACTAAGGCTAGATCTAAAGGCAATTCAAGCTCATAAGCTACTTTGCCAAAGCGACTGAAAATTTTAAAAGGACCGACATATCGAGGACTGAGCTTTTCCTTCTTGTTGAATCTCTTCACTCCCTTCATAAGAGAGATTTTCAAGTACATATGATCCCTAATCTCGAACTCAAGATCCATTTTGTGCACATCTGTGTACGATTTATGTCAGCTCTGAGCTGTCTTAAGCCTTTCTCTGGTCAACTAAACTTTCTCTAAGGTATCGAATACTAAGTCATGCCCTTCTATAGTGGCCTCACCAACTTTGAACCAACCGATCGGAGATCTACATCTCTTATCGTAGAGAGCTTCAAATGGAGCCATCTGAATACTGGAATGATAGCTGTTATTGTATGCAAACTTAATCAAAGGTAGGTGGTTATCCCAACTACCCTTGAAATCAATTGCATACACCCTTAGCATATCTTCCAAGGTTTGAATGGTCCTTTTTGCTTGAACATCTGTCTGAGGATGGAAGGTTGTACTGAGGTGGACTCGGGTACCAAAACCCTTTTGGAATGCTTTCCAAAAATGATAGGTGAACTGAGTACCTCTGTCTAAAACAATGAATAATGGAGCACTGTGTAATTTGAACAACTCCCTGATATAGAGTTTGGCGTAATCCTTGGTTGAATAGGAGGTATGAACTAGAAGAAAATGAGCTAATTTGGTCATTCTATCTACAATGACCCAAACTAAATAAGGCTGATGAGAGTACGAGGCAAACCCATCACAAAGTCTATGTTCACTTCTTCCCACTTCCAAGTAGGAATATTAAACTCTTGTATAGACCCACTAGGCTTTTAATGCTCTATCTTAACCTGTTGACATATAGAGTAATTATCCAAAAACTCTGCCATATCTCTCTTTATCATACTCCTCCAATAGATCTCCCATAAATTACGGTACATCTTTGTGTCCCCTAGATAAATAGAGTAGCGTGCACTATTTGCTTCTGCAAGAATTCACTTCCTCAAGTCATCTACACCTAGAACAAACAGACGACCTTAATAACACAATACACCATCTCCCCCTTGGGAAAAAACCTCAACCTTCTGATCCTTGACTGACTCTTTCAACTTGACTAGACTAGGATCTCTATCCTACTTTTCTTTCACCTTGGAAATTGGAGATGATTCTAAACTACTTGGAACCCATATATCACCCTCCTCTGTATCAACTAAGCGAACACTTAGTCTGATAAGCTGATGGACTTCCTGAGCTAGCTTCTTCTTACTATCCTCAACATGAGCAACACTACCCATGGACAGTCTACTGAGAGCATCGGCCACTATGTTAGCCTTGCCCAGATGATAAAGGACACTCATGGCATAATCTTTCAAGAGCTCTAACCACCTTATCTGGCAAAGATTTAGATCTTTCTGAGAAAAGACATACTAAAGCCTCTTATGATCTGTGAACACATCCATATGAACTCCGTATAGATAATGCCTCCAAATCTTTAAGGAAAATACTACGGCTGCTAACTCAAGATCAAGAGTAGGATAATTCTTCTCATGAGGTTTAAGATTTCTGGAGGCAGAGGCTATGAACTTACCATACTACATAAGGACACAACCCAAACCTACTCTGGTTGCATCACAATATACTACGAAACTATCTGAACCATTTGGAAGAGCCAAAACTGGAGCTGAGGTGAGTCGAGTATTTAACTCCTGAAAACTCTTCTCACAAGTATCTAACCAGTGAAACTTGACTTTCTTCTGAGTTAATATGGACATAGGGGATGCAGTAGAAGAAAATACCTCAACAAACCGTCTGTAATAGATGGCCAAACCCAAGAAACTCCTGATATCTTATAGAGAGACAGGTCTGGGCCAGTTTCTTACTACTTTGGTCTTTTGAGGATCTACTCTAATGCCATTACCGGAAATTATATGACCAAGGAATGCTACTGACCTTAGGAAAAATTCACACTTATTGAATTTGGCGAATAGCTGATGATCTCTGAGAGTCTAAAGTATAATTTTGAGATGGTTTGCATGATCACGTTCACTGAAGGAATGGACAAGAATATCATCTATGAAGACTATGAAAAACATGTCCAAGTACTGCTTGATCACACGGTTCATCTAGTCCATGATAGTTGCAGGGGAATTGGTAAGACCAAAGGACATGACTAGGAATTTGAAATGATCATAACGAGCTCAAAAATCTATTTTCGGAATGTCACATACCCTGACTCTAAGATGATGATAGCCTGATCTGAGGTCTATCTTAGAGAAATAGCTGGCACCCTGAAGTTTGTCAAACAAGTCGTTGATTCTGGGAAGTGGATACCTATTCTTAATCGTGACTTTATTAAGCTGACAGTAATCTATACACATTCTGAGAGAATCATCTTTCTTTCACATAAATAAGACGGTGCACCCCAAGGGGACACACTAGGTCTGATTAATCCCTTATCTAGGAGATTCTTCAACTATTCTTTCAATTCTATGAGTTTCACTGGGTCCATTCTGTATGGCAGAAAAGATATAGGCTGAGTAACTAGAAGAAGATCAATGTCGAAGTCTATTTCTCTTTCGAGAGGAATTCCTGGAAGATTTTTGGGAAAGATATCTGAATATTCATTCACTACTGGGACTGATTTAAGACTAGGAGTTTCGGAACTAGTGTCCTTAACTCGAACAAAATGATAGACACATCCGTTAGATATCATTTTCTATGCCCGAATGTAGGAAATAAAATAACCTCTGAAAGCTGACGTACTACCCCTCCACTCTAGGACAGGTTTATTTGGAAACTAGAACTGGACTATTCTATTTCTGCAGTCGACTGTGGCATAGCAAGAATGAAGCCAATACATGTCAAGAATGACATCAAAATCAGTCATCTCTAATTCAACTAAGTCTGCTGAGGTGACTTTCTAAAATAACATAATTGGGTAGTTCTTGTATACCCGCCGGGCTATGATGGTTTTACCTACTGGGTAGATACTGAGAAGGGCTTTGCTAGAATTTTAAGACTAACTCCAAAATCAACTGCTATATAAGGAGAAACAAAATATAAGGAAGCTCCTGGATCTAGCAAAGCATAAACATGTACATAAAAGATCTATAACGTACTAGTGACCACATCAGGAGAATTTTCCTGATCTTATCGGGACTGAAGAGCATATGATCTATTTAGGCATTGCCCACTAGTGGCGCTGGAAGTGGCACCTTGTTGGTTTGGGTGACCGGACTAAGCTGAGAAATAGTTATGCTGACCCTAAAAATCTTATTGGGGACAATCTCTAACTCTATGGCCTGGCTTACCATATCCAAAACATACATCACTGTTAGCTCTGCAAATACCCTTGTGGTTTTTACCATAAGTCTGACAAAGAGGATTGGTTCGGGCACTGCTAACAATCCCTTGCAATTTAGAGCCTGGTGCCCTATCTTTGTTACCCTCCTTGAACTTAGGAACTGGAGAACTGGCTGAGAAAGGAGATGGAACGGATGGCTTTAGGCAGAATTGAGAGCAGTTACCACTCTATGACTTAGGCTGATTGAAATTGAAACTATTAGTTCTATCTATCTTATTCTGCTTTTCACTCTTCTTAATTTTCTGCTCTTCTATCTGTTGAGCATGGATCATAAGCCTGGCTATGTCCCTATCACTAATCAACATGGAGGTTCCACACTCTTTTACCACACTATCATCCACCCCAGAAACAAACTTTCTCATTTTAGCTTTACTATCTGCCACTACATGAGAAGCATATTTAGCTAGTTGAGTAAACTTAAGAGAATACTCTTTCACCGTCATGTTGCCCATCCTGAGGTTGATAAAATCTATCACCTTAGCTTCTATTGGCTTTAGGGAAAAGAATCTATCTATGAAGGCAGTGGAAAACTCCTCCCACTCAATAGGCCCTGCATCTCTAGACCTCTCTACTTTCCAGTATTTGAACCATATGTGATCCATATCCTGCAACTGATATGCAGCTAGCTTAGCACTCTCACTAGCAGTAACCCCCATGATATCTGTAACCTTCTGAACCTGATCAAGGAATTCCTGAGGGTCATCATCTATCTTAAACCCAAAAAAGGATGATGATTCATTTGAGTGAAGTCCCGAATCCTGGCTACAGTAGTGTTGGCCACTAGATTTTCCAGAATGGCAGCTGGCCATTAATTCTGAGCAGCAACTGAATTAGCAAGAGTAGTGAATGCAGCTCTGAAATCTACATGAGAGACATGTTCGTCCAAGGGATCTGCTTGGACGGGCTGAGGGGCTGACTGATTTCAGTTTCTTTTATTGGGAGGCATGTTCTATAAACAAAAAGGGAGAAATAGATTAGACTAAGATTTGAATTTTGAGCTCATTCTCACTGGCACAACATGAATACTGAAAGAAGGGAAACTATTCCTAAAATATCTTATAGCCTCCTGTACATAAATATGGCGTGCAACACACCCATGCATAAGACTCTACTAGATGTGGCTTTCAGACTTCCTAGGATACTGTTGAACCTTAGCCTCCGATACCAAGTTTGTAACGCCCCAAATCTGGTACCCGAAACACAACACGGAGCTCATGACCTCGAAGGACGACAAGCTAACCCATGAATAATATCTGTAACTGAGCACTGCATAATATACTGTATAAATGCGGAATAAAAGGCTAAAAGACCATAAGGTTCAAAACTAAAGACTAATAATTAAAATGAATATGGTATAACAATACCAAAACAACTGAAATAACTAAAAATACTGAAGTCTGAATATCTAGTCTGAAGCCTCTAAACTATCTGAATAAGGAGTTGATAGGACATGTCTCCAACTAACTCCAACTGCTGTAGTAAACTAAATACTGAAATACTAAAATGATGAAGCATCCTCGAATAATGAGGACTCACTGCTAATCTACTACTGCTGACTGAAACCTGAGCTGCTAGGTGAGATAGCGAACTTGAGCGTCCAAACCTATGGTATAAAACACCATAGTGCAAAAGAAAAGTATACATCAGTATGTGAGAATGTACTAATACGCAAGTGAGGTAGGATGAATGCAAGGGGTTCATATGCATGAACTATAACTGACTGATAACATGAACATAAAAATAAATATGTAAGGATACATGCATAAAAAGATAATGGCAACTAAAACATGGGCATTCTAAATACTGAATATACTGATAGCATAGATTACTAGGTGAATGTTACTGACAGTTTTGATTCTGATGGAACTAGCTGAGTTCCATACTAAGCTGAATGACTGTATCTGACAGTCCTAAAATTTGTAGAACTATCTGAGTTCTATTACTAAGAATGAGACTGAGACTGAGATTGTGGTAGGTAGTCATCTAACCAACATACCCCTAATAAGCTGTTATAGCTGAGTTGGGGTCCAATCTATAACTCCAATTGGAAAGGTGTCAATATTGCACCAGTGGTAAAGACAAGCTGTGAGTAAACCTCATCTTGAAGTTTCCCTAAAGTAGAATAGTGGAACCCTCATCTAGCAGTGTTAATCCACCTCATCAACCCTCAACTATCAGTGTTGATATCTCAACCTATGTTGGCTACATAGTTCTGGAATACAAGGATTTCTTCTAAGGGTCACACCCTCTACCGTCAGTATGTGCCCTTATCCTTGGTTTTGATAGGTGCTAAATCCTACTCCCAACTAAATAGACACTGAACTGATTATACTGGGATGAACTGGGCTGAGTTCACTGAGTTTCGTTGACTGGTGGATTATTACTGAATTCTATTAATTGACTAAGTTCATGATATTAGTAAGTTTTCCTAAGTCATGTAACTGACTAAATTCTACTGATCATGTCATTGGAAATTGGCAACTGGGAACTGGGCAAATTGTGCGATGTGGTGGAATCGCAGATCAACACTGAATGCGAATTTTATCCATGGGCTATGCACTAGGATCACATTGCCTTACTGCATTTAGACTAGTGTGAACTAGGTCTTTGGTGTGATGCTCCACTATCGTGGAGCAACACTAGAAATTGACAATTGCTATTTTGATACACTCCGCGACGCGCTACTGTCCTGAATGACGATGTTTCATGACTGAAACTTTAAATTTCCATAACTTCTTACCTGGTTATCAAATTTTGGAAAATTTGGTATCGATGTAAAGATCATTCAATTTCCCACACAGCAAAAAGTCAAAATCTTGAAAATTCCACATGTACAAAAATGTATTCATTTTCAAAGCAAGTCTTTAACATTTTTTGGATGATCTTAAGCTAGGTAGAAGTACGGGGTATTACACTTCACGCGGTGTTTATCTAAGAATTATAGAATTAGTGATTGTATATATATTCTATGTTCATATGAATTTCATTTATGTTAAATTACGGTATGGGTATTTGGATGTGGATTTTGGTAATGAGCCATGGCGGGGTTGAGCTACACACTATTTCGGTCAATTGATAAAGTAGTTATGCTTTATTTTATTATTGGTTGTATTCTTTTGGTGTACTCTCCCATGGTATGGGACACCGTAATGGGTTCTTATTTGATATTCTTTTGTGTACTCTCCGATGGTATGGAACGCCGTGATGAGTTCTTTGTTGTGATCTTTTTTGTGTACTTCCCGATGGTATGGGATGTCATGGTAAGTTCTTATTCTTTATGTTCTGAGGATGGTTGATAATGATTATGGTGAGTAGATTCTTTGTTATTGTGTATATGGATTTATGTTTCTAAAATGATACTCAGTTGTTATGGTGAGTATGGAGTATATTGAGATACTACATCATGTTATTGCTTTAGTAGTATAGACGTTGTTACAGTGGTATCAAAGAAGATTCAATTTCGATCCTATCCCTTAACTTTAAGATTATTGTCTTACTTTATATCGTCTTTACAATATATTTGAGCTCTGCCGGACGATGATGCCTACTGAGTACCCGTGTCTTAGTACTCATACTACACTTAATTACTTTATTGGTGTAGACCCAGGTTCTAGTTGCTACCCTTAATCTAGTCGTGCGAGTTGACTATTTGGAGATAGAGTGAGCTCTTGGAGATTGAGCTTCCCTCTTTCCCCTTTATCTTTATTTGTCTTTTATTTTTGAGACAAATGTATGAGACTATCTAAGACATTTTAGACTTTGAGATTATAAACTTCTATGGTCAAGATTAGAAGCTCTTGTATTAAACTATCAGGTCGTGGGATTTATATTTGAATATCAATTGTTTTAGTTGTGAAGTGTTGTTGTTATATCGTGTTCACACATAGGGTCCATATTGAACATTCCTACCAGGGTAACCCATTACATTAGATGCGGGTTATGATATCGGCTTACCTACTGGTGGGACAAGGTAGGTGCCATCATGACTCGAATGTCGGGTCATGACACATGGATTCCACTAGCACCTATAACTCCCAAGTTGTCTTTAAAATAGGATGGATATATAGTTATACTGATTCCCTCTAGTTATGTATTTATGGGGGGAGTTGGGAGATTGAAATACAGAAGTGTTGTCTTCATATTGAAAGCTTGGTGGAGTGTATGGCCGTATTTAGGGGAAGTTCGATTAGATGCATGGGTTGTGGAGGAAGAGGCTATTTGGGAAGTGGAAGAGGATATGATGTCCAAGTATATGCATTTTCTCTCCGTTTCGAATAATCGTGCTTATAGTTTGTGTGTATTCTTAACATCTCTATTGTATGTCCCGGTTAAAGGAAATAGTAATTCCTTAATGTCTTTGTTTTTCTAACTTCTTTAAAGGGGAGTTTGATGGGAATTATTGTGTTAAAACGTTCTTGTACTTTCTTTTATCCGTTATTTGGGGGAAAATGATAGAGAATTGAAACACCTAGTTTTGACCTTTAGAAAATTTCTTGAGTTTGAGCTTCTAAACATGATATGAGTTGAGGGTACTTATCATATGATGTGGGTACAGTTTAGGGTCCTCAACTCATATATTACTTAGTGTGGTTTTTTTTGTTTACTGTCCAAGGTATGAGAAGGCATTATACTAGTCGTATGTTAGGGTACGAGGAGTATAGTGCCAAACCATATGATGTCTTATGTCTAGCCTATATGATTCTGCCTAGGGTATGGTTCTTGGTTACTAATTATATGATTGGATACGAGTTGGTCCTTGTGGTTTCATGTTTGACAGTATTAGGGTCCAAGTTGGTGCCAAAGGTACGAGTGGTAGGTACCACTCGTATGTTGTGGGTATGATTTGGGTGGTGTGGTCGTACCCTCCTACGTACATTTTCATCTTTTAAGCTGAGGAAATTTTAGATATTTACCACCCCGAAATCCTTAAGTCCCCACATCATATAAAAATTTGTGGACTCTTATAACACACAAAGAAAGATTAAAACACTCCTAACACTCTCTCTAAACTCTCTTAAGAAGATTGGTCTTGGGTTTTCTTAAAGTTTTCATCTAGAGTCTTAAAGACCAAGTTCTCTTTGTGATTCTTCATAAATAAGGCATGTTACTCTTTCCTCATTGTTAGTTCAAACTAAAAGCATGTTTTACTTAGTGGTTTTCATGGCATAATTGTGGGTTTGTGTTGGTTTTGAAGTATATGTTGGGGGGAGGGGTTGGTTACTAATGGTTGAATGATTTTTTTTCCATGTTCTATTTGTGGTTTTCATGTTATAATGTTGGTTTGAACATGTGGTTTAATGGGAATGGTTAATTGGTTCTTGGTTTTGGTTTTGGTAACTATTTGTGGTTTTTATGTTATAATGTTGGTTTGCCCTCAACATGTTTGTTAAAATACTTAAGAGTGTGGTTTTGTCACATAGTTTGACTTTTATTGAAAACCTTGCAATGCATAGTATGGTAATGAAACCCTAATGGGTATGATTGGTTTTAAATGGTGGGTAAAGGCCTTGGTGGCCATAGAACCCAAATTGATTATTTTGGAATGTTAATTGGCAATAAACTCAACCCACTTGTATTGTATTTGGTTTATACACTACTACTTGGTTTTGTTTGTTTCTTGAAACTAATGCATGGTATAAATGGTTAATTAGTTAAGGATGGTTTTGAAAACTATGTGGGGGTAGATGGGAATCCCCTAAGTGAACTTATAACGAAAACCATGTGGTGTACGCGAGAATCCCCCAACTGATTTTTATAATGGAGTCTGCGGGGTACATGAGAATCCCCTTAAGTGTTGGCTAATGACATTGATTGCAAGATATAGTCGGTATGGTGATTCCACTAACTAATGCCTTAACAATTGACTTCTGGAATTAGTGGTTTGGTTATGTTTTAATAGTTTTTATTGGGCAATAATATCGAGTTGTGATAGCTAGCTATTAATGTGATAGTCCGAAAGGTTGGCATTCAAAACTCCTATTTGCCAACATGAGTATTGGTCTTGATGACCACGTACTTGTGGGTTATAAGGGAATCCCCCAAGTACATACACATACATATGTATCATAGAGGGCGAAGGGTACAAGGGAATCCCTGGCCACCTATGGTATCTCTAGTTCATGTGGCTACACGCACTAGGGCCCGTCCAGTCGGTAACACTCGACCCATATAACCCGTGGGTGGATTATAATGGTAAAGATACACGACCCAGGTTAATATTTCAAATATATGCTAAACCCGGTTCCCTTTCCCAATATGGTATATGTATATATATGTATGTATGTGATTGCATATGGTTATTTACTTTGATTTTGAATAATGGCACTATTTTATCCTTACTCCTGATTACATGCTATAATTCACCCGCTAACCCATCTTCGGGCACTGTATCCCCACGCGATGTAGGAACCAACCATATTACCATACCTCTTGCTCAGCGACTTGGTGATTCGGGGATAACTTAAGTCAGACTGAAGTGGTGAGATTCTATTCTTAGGAAGGCCCATTTCATGTTATGGTTTACCTTATGCTTTTACTATTTTCTTGACACTTTTTTTTGTCTATGGTCGGGGGCATGTCCCGACTAGATATTCTCATTGATTATTTAGAGGCTTTGAGTGGACAACTGTAGAATTGGTTATGGATTGGATATGGTTTTGGTTATTGTTGGGTTTGGATTGCTATTGGCTGATTTGACTTGGTTGGGTTGGTCCCGGTTATAGACCTATCCAAAATTCATTAGAATTTGAATTACTCTATCTTGTTATATGTTTGGAATTCATCCGACCTAGGGTATATGTTTGTTTGCTGGTTTGGGTATCTAGGGTGGTCTCTAGTCCTTGTTGGACTTTAGATGCCCATTATGAGAAGGCCCTGGTTAGACTCAAGTCAGTAGGACTCTACTAGATACTTTCTCTTATACCAACAATATCATTGAAACCTAGGCTCTATTACCAATTTGTCACGGCCCTATTTGTAGCTCATGATGGCACTTACTAAATTCTTCCAGTAGGTAATCCGATACAATAACCCGGAGAGTATGTAATGGGTTAACTTAGTAAGAAATGCCAATGTAGGCTAAATTCAACTACCACAAGTTAAAATATAAACAAAGTGTTCTAATATAGATAAACAGTTACCACAAGATACCAATCCCACGACCTGATAAAGCCAGTACAAGATCTTCTATCGTCAATAATACAACCCAAAATACTTAAGGTATAGTCAATACAGCTCTTAAACACTAAAGAATGAATGTAAGAGATAGAGAGAAAATAGTCAACTCGAACTCCGTGAGCTTACCCTATCTCCATAGGATCAACCCCATACGAACTCGGATCAACAATGATAACTAGTACTCGGATCTGCACCATAAAGGTACAGAAGTGTAGTATGAGTACCAAAACAATGGGTACTAAGTAGGCATCATTGGGTGAATGAGCTAAGCCATAATATAAAGATGATAAAATACCAGATAATCCTAAATAGGTCAAGGTACATAATCGAACCTGAATCATCTCCATTATCACTATATATAATGAGTAAGTAAACTGAAATAGTAGTATAACAAATTACATCAACACATACCAATATGGCCGTGCATAATAAATAGATAATTTGGAACCATAACACATCGCACGACATACACACAAGCAAGGATAAGTAACACGTTGGTGCCCATACTCCAATTGGTGCATAAAGTAAAGAACTCATCACCGCATCCTATACTACGGGTGAGTACACCCAAGAGAGATAATAATAAGTCATTTAATCAAAGATGAATCTAATTCTCATCATTATTCAACCGTATTTCACATTTACCACAATCGATCATTTTACAAAACTTTTATTTGTTACCGACATCGACCACAACACCATATTCCACACATTTACCATTATTAAATACTTATCAACTATACTCATTGGTCACTACTCATTAGCTAGGCAAGCATCATTAACTAGTTCATTAGACTCCTAGCCATCACCTTATATAATCAGTTATTAGGCAATTGTTCACCACAACTTCATTTTATCAGCCCACATCACTTATATAACCAACAATTATCACGAACATTACATACTAAGTGAATTCTCAATTTACACTTATTTCCATTTACAACCTAGCATTGATTGGAAAATTAAACAATATCCATCACTAATCCTTAGTTATCATAAATCATGAACTACAACCCTTTATAAGAAATTAACATTAGTGGGTGATAACGCTCAAACTACAGCTCTCGTAAGAGTGTAAGCGGTCGTTGTCAAATATAGAACTCAACTGGATTGGGTGTTGAATCCCACAGGGAATACTTGGTCACTAAGTATGCAACGATTAGTAGACTGTTGATCAAAAATTCTACGAAAAAAGGGGGGATTTACTTGTAGCGTGAATTAAGAGTATCAAAGTAACAAAGAAAAAACGGAATGTTTAGTAGGTTTTAATCAATGAGAATTGTAAGTTAGGGTTATGTTCACCTTATGAGTTTTACGTATCTATTGGCTATGAGTTATGCGGAATTCATACATGCATGCGCTTATAGAGATTCGTATTCTATGGTAAATCCTAGTGTCTTTCGACCATCAAGGATTATATCACTTTAACTCTTTCGAGCTTAAAGCGTATACTAATGGTACGAATTCTCCAAGAGGTTAATCCAGTTACGGCACAAACTTTTAAACAGGGGTTGGTAGCCCTATTTCTTTGTCATTCTCTCTTTTCCAGACATGTAACTTTTCTTTCGAACAAGTTAATGCTATACTGGCATATTCTATATGTTTGCAACCACAAGAATTCAATTAAGATGAAGAGAGTAATGATATAAGCAGCATACGTATCAAGAATTCACAAACTCATAGCAATAGATAGTATCTCATAAGGCTTCCATAACCCTAACAGAGAAGTTTAGCTACTCATGAGCGCAACAGAGATCACAATAAACATCATCATCATATCAAAACTAGAATGATCTCACGTTGGAGAGGAGTGTGGCGTCACAACAAGGTTGACGTTTTTCCTCTTGGTGTTTCCCACGAGTTAGCGTTTTTCTCTGTTAACAATTGTAACGTGAATTAGGAGCGGAAGTTGAATGAAAAAGAATTGAATTAATGAATGAGTGAGTGATAAAAAGCTTGCTGAAAAATTCAGCATATAGGGTTTTTATAACATCCTTGTCCTAGTCCAACTGAAATAGGGTTTTTATCGTTGTCCTAGTCCTACTGGGTTACTGCATACTTGTCCTAATCCTACTAAGTTACTGTTGATCCCCCAAGTCTTTAGAAATGCTGTTTTCGCCCGGGACAAGTTCTCCATGCATCACTTTCAGTCCACAAGCTTCCAGAAGCTGCCTTCCTTCTTACGTGAAGTTTCCTTTGGCATCCAACAGTCCATAAAATGCTGAAATCTTCATCATTTATTCCTGAAAACTTTCTAATCACGCTGGTTATCTCACTTACAGGAAAAAGGACTAAAAGTGCAGGGATTATATACTTTGTCCTTTAAAACTTAGCTAAAATATGGGCAAATTAAGGTGCTTTAGGCGTGTAAATACGCCTAACATCAACACCCCACACTTAATGCTTTGTTCGTCCTCGGACAATATATCATGTCCATATAAATATCTACTTAGGGTTTCACAGTAACAGCACAAAATATTCATCAAGACAGGCACAACAATTATTAACAAAGAGTAGTTTTCTAATCACTTCTAGAAACAATTCAACCTCCAACATAGACTCGTGATGATGGTTAATTCGTATTCAAAAGTTAAGGCACAAAGAATCATACAAGACTACCCAAAACTCATCAACCATGTGTGTCTCACAATATATCACCCATAATTACTCACAAGTATTTCATTTTTCAAAACATGGGTATAAGATTATCCTTGCTCTCACTCTCACAAAGAATTCATATGTTGCAACTGATGACCATAGGCTTGCCCTTAGTGTAATGCTCTACTAATATCAGAATGTTAAGCTTAGGAACAAATAGGTCTTTACAGGTTGTAATGTAGGCTAAGGGACGGGTAGGACTATTTTGGCCAGAAATAGTGACTAAGTTCCCTAAGCGCTTTAATACATCACATTATGCCATTTACACTTTCTTTCAAACGACCTTTCTACTTTCTTTTAATCTACCACCCCTTCTCACCTCTTTTGTTATTCAATTTTAAATAGAATCAACTTTGTATTTTTCTTTTTCATTTCATTTTTCATTTTTTTTTATAACACACATCTATAATAGCCATTGTTTTTCATAACAAATTCAAGTACCAATTAACTTTAAGGAATCACTCTCACCCAATTTCCTTTTATTTTGTCACATGACTTTACAATTTAAAGCGCTTAGGAATTTGGATCAAATTATGGTCTTAAAAAAATGGATTAGGCTACATATGAGGCTGTCAAAGAAAATAGCTAAAGGCTCAAAGGGGGTTCACTAGGATAATGTACACAGGTAGGTAAAAAGAAGGTAAACAATTATAGGCTGCCAAAGAAATGCCTAAATCATCTCCTAAACTCACACTCTTTATTTCGCTTTACACATACACCAGGAAAGTTCTAGCATCAGTCACAACACAGAATATACTATAACCTCACACACACAAGGCACATGGTCAACTTTATTGGGAGCAGTATAGACTCTTAAACCAACAGATGAATGAATTAAACCACACAATTATCACACAGTGAGCCATACGTAGAGCCTAAATGTCTCAATAGTAATGATTTAGCACAAACTCTTGTTATACTACCATGCCATCTATCAGAATAATTTCATGCAAAATCTAAAAAAAAATCTAGAATTTAAACTAACTAATTACGACTAATTAAAACAAACAAGAACTAGAATAAATGTAGGCAAAGAAGTACAAGAAGCATACAAATACCAGCACCCCACACTTAGACGGGACACACTGCCCTCAGTGGAAAATAAATAAGGAAAACCTGATTAGTCGGACTCCTCTTCTATGTCTGGGGTCATACCCCCTGCGTCGGAATCATCATCAGAGTCGTCATCCTCAGAGTTTCCTCAAAATGTACCCCACTTGATCCCAAAAGTGCGTCGAGGTATTTGTAGAGAGGAGGACTCAGCTTGCTCCTTTCTTGACCTTTTCTGTCCTTTCTGTGAGGTGGATGCTTTTTCTTTCACTTGTCGTCCTTTTGGGGCCATTCTACTTGGTGATGGCCTCGGAAGATGATCTTGCAAGATTAGAAGAGAAAAAAGAAAATTTTTGAGAGATTTGGAGAGTAAAGGCGGCGCTTAGGTTGAATTTGCAATGCATTTTTGTTCTAAGACTAAGGTTCTACTTTTAGGACAAGCTTGGGTCGGGTTTTGACCCGTTTGGAATTGGATTAGGAGACCAAAAAGTAAGCATAGGCGGCGCCTAATGCTTTGCCTATGCTTTCCATAGGCGGCGCCTTTTGCAAAGCCTAGTTGAGCATAGGCGGTGCCTATGCTATGTCATTTTTAGGCATAGGCGGCGCCTATGCCATGGCATTCTAGATTCAGAGACAAAAGGTTTTTGCATAGGCGGCGTCTATGCTATGGCATTGTTAGGCATAGGCGGCGCCTATGCCATGGCATTCTAGATTCAGAGACAAAAGGATTTTGCATAGGCGGCGCCTATGCTATAGCATTGTTAGGCATAGGCGCCGCCTATGCTATGGTATTCTAGATTCAGAGAGCTTAGGCCATAGCATAGGCCTTGCCTTGTTCGTTGCCTAGATTTTCATAGGCAATGCCTAACTCATAGACTTTTGCTTCTTCATTCCCAACTTATCACCTTCAACATGCAATACTTCCAAATCAAAATTTGAAACCAAGTTTCTCCTTTATACCTCTTGCACCTACACTTACTCAAAAACAACAAAAACGATTAGAAAGATGGGTTGCCTCCCATCAAGCGCCTTAGTTTTGATCGTGGCTCGACAAAATCCTAGGAAAACAAAAACAACAAAAACAATTAAAAACGATGGGTTGCCTCCCACCAAGCGCTTGATTTATTGTTGCGGCACGACATAGTTATCTCGATTACTTAGACTTCATCGAGATATTTGGTGCATCATTTTCTGAATGGATTCAGACGACGCTGATGCTTAATTATGGGCATGCAATCTTCTTCGAGATGCATCTTGTGCATACATATCCTAGGTGGGATACCAATTATATCATCAATATACCAACCAATGGCTCTCTTGTACCTCTTCAGAGCAGAGATGAGAGCCTCTACGTGCTGTTCACCTAAATCAGCCACAACACTCACCGGAAGTGTATTTTCTCTTCCCAAAAATGCATACCTTAGGTGACTGGGGAGCTCTTTCGATTCTAGCGCTGGTATCTCTTCAATGGAAGTCTTCGCTATTGGTGAAGATTAATTCTTAAGATCAAGGCCCAACATCTTAGGATCATGAGAATAGGACCTTATTCCTTTTAGAGAACGAATGGTTTCTTCTTGTTCTTCAGCCTCCTCACGTTCAAAATTCAGTAGCACATCAGATAGTGACTCAACAGTAAGCTGTTTCTCTACAGATAATTCTTTCTCATCCTCATAATAAACATCATCTACAGAGAACACATTCATATCGCTGGGTTGCTTCATTGCTTTGCATACATCAAAATGGACCACTTCGTCATTCATCTGAAATAAAAGCTCATTAGCTCTTAAGTCGATAAGCACACTTCCAATTGCGAGGAAAGGGCGTCCCAAGATTATGGGAACTTCAGAATCCACCTCGCAATCAAAAATAACAAAGTCTGCAGGAAAGATGAAGGTGGAAACCTTCACCAACACATCATATAAGATACCAACAGGCCATTTTATTGACCTATCTGCCATCACGAGCCACATATTGGTTGGTGTAGGATCGCCCAACCCCAACTTTCTATAAATGGATAACGGCATCAAATTGATGCTAGCCCCCAGATCGCACAACGCCTTAGAAAAATCCAACGATCCAATCGTGCAAGGAATAGTAAAAGCACCAGGATCTTCTTTTTCTGAACTAGCGATCTTGTAGCGATTGTACTGCAATGATGAACATTATTTGCCACCTCATAGCTTACTGCCCGCTTCTTTGTCAAAAGATCCTTCATGAATTTAGCGTATCCAAGCATCTGCTCTAGATCTTCCACCAAAGGAACATTAATAGTCAGCTTCTTCAACATAGTTATGAATTTACTGAACCTGGTATCATCAGCTTTCTTCTTCAGTCTCTGCGGAAAAGGTGGTGGTGGAAGGGGAATTGTTTTCTCCACCACTTCCTTTTTATCTTGCTTCCAATTATCAAACTTTTCAGGAGTGTCGTCAGCCTTCTTCTTCAGTCTCTGAGTAAAAGGTGGTGGTGGAAGGGGAATAGTTTTCTCCACCACTTTCTTTTTACCTTGCTTCCAACTATCAATCTTTTCAGGCTGCAGACGTCTAGGGGTGACGTCATGAACACACTCTTCAGCTTCTTCGGCCTCTTCACATTCTGTATCAATACCATTATCCTCTATATCATCAACTACCTGCTTGCCTTTAGATGGATTTTCCAACACTTTACCACTCCGGGTAGTAATAGCCATACACGATCCTTCATTCCTTGGGTTTTGTATAGTATCACTAGGTAGCGTGCCAGCCTTTCTTTGGTTGAATGCCGCTGATAATTGACTCAATTGTTGCTTCAGTTGTTTTATTGTAGTAGAATGCAAGTCAACTAATTGATTTATTGAAGACAAATCATTCTTTACCTCGGTTACACCCATGTTGGTTGCCTCTACTCCTTTCAACAGCTTAGCCATCATATATTCCATGGACATCTTCCCAGAGCCAGACGCTACAGCCTCACGATTTCTAGGAGGAACATACAAACCACTTCTGTCAGTCTTATTCTTCCAACCACCTTGATCGCGGTCCTTGTATCCAGATTTATCATAATAGTTCCGACCTTGGTTTCCTTGGGCATTACCTTAGAAACCCCTCTGATTATTCAAGTAGTTTGCTTCCCCCTCAGAATCGGAATCATATCTTCCCTGTGATACAACGTCTTTAACCTTTTCGGTCTTCCCTGATAATAAATGCTTGGTAAGAAGATCCATCTGCGTTTTCATGCGAGCCATATCTTGGTCACGTTCCTCTTGTCTACGCCTCTGCTCTGCAGTCATTCCAATAGATACAGTAGAGCTTGCTACCTCAGAATCCCTGGTATGCCAAGCTCTACTCTGCTTTGTCATATGATCTAGCATATCACTTGCCTCAAGAAAAGTAAGGTCCATGAATGACCCACCTGCAGCATTATCAACCACTGGCTTAGTCACCGAATTCAAAGACCTGTATAATATCTCCATCAAGTGGATATTGGTCATCTGATGGTTTGGGCACCGCATAAGCTTCTTCTTGAACCTCTCCCATGTTTCGTGGAGAGATTCAGTTGGAAGTTATCGAAAATTGCTGATCTCATCTCTTAATTGTGCTCTTTTGGATGGCGGAAAGAATCTTTCTAGGAAAGCGTCTTTCAGTTGCCTCCAATTAGTAATAGAATCAGGAGTTATCCAGTTCAACCATAGAGTTGCCTCCCCAGACAGAGACAATGGAAATAGGCGCAGTCGAATTGCATTCTGCCCAACTCCTGGATTGTCAAACGACTTGCATATTGAAATAAAGTTGATCAGATGGATATTCGGATCATCGCCTGCTAGTCCACCAAATAACCCATTGAGCTGCAATAACTGAATCATGGTGCTAGTGATATTGAACTTAGCTCCGGGAGCCAAGGGCGGAAGAATAATAGCCCCTGTGGCACCAGCTCCATCAAGATCGTCATCATCATTATCAAAAGGATCCTGCACAACTCGGAGGTCAGGTCTCATTCTAGCTTGACGATCTCTTTTGTGCATAGGTGCCGCCACCTCATCAGTACGCCTAGGATTCAGTAACTCATCATCACCCAGGTCCTCATCATCAAGATTTGTTGCCCGCCCTGGGTTATCAATATTCTGTTGATGCACTTGAGCAGCTGCCAACGCAGCTAATCTAGCCTGCTCCTATTGAGCAGCTCTTCTTTCAATGTCACATTGTGCATCCATTCTGCCAATAAGATGTGGTTCAGGATTGATAGGTAATAAAGGTTGACCTGAACTTTGAGTGTTTGGCATGCACTCAAACAAACCTGAAAAAAACAAAAACAACAACTAAAAGTAAAATCTGAGAATTTTTTACCAAAGGGTCTAGTAACTATCACAAACTTAGTTGACAACTGTATTCCCCGGCAACAGCGCGAAAATTTGATAATGCTCAAACTACAGCTCTCGTAAGAGTGTAAGCGGTCGTTGTCAAATATAGAACCCAACTGGGTTGGGTGTCGAATCCCACAGGGAATACTTGGTCACTAAGTATGTAACGATTAGTAGACTGTTGATCGAAAATTCTACGAAAAAAAGGGGGGATTTACTTGTAGCGTGAATTAAGAGTATCAAAGTAACAAAGAAAAAACGGAATGTTTAGTAGGTTTTAATCAATGAGAATTGTAAGTTAGGGTTATGTTCACCTTATGATTTTTACGTATCTATTGGCTATGAGTTATGCGGAATTCATACATGCATGCGCTTATAGAGATTCGTATTCTATGGTAAATCCTAGTGTCTTTCGACCATCAAGGATTATATCACTTTAACTCTTTCGAGCTTATAATGTATACTAATGGTACGAATTCTCCAAGAGGTTAATCCAGTTACAGCACTAACTTTTAAACAGGGGTTGGTAGCCCTATTTCCTTGTCATTCTCTCTTTTCCAGACATGTAACTTTTCTTTCGAACAAGTTAATGCTATACTGGCGTATTCTATATGTTTGCAACCACAAGAATTCAATTAAGATGAAGAGAGTAATGATATAATCAGCATACGTATCAAGAATTCACAAACTCATAGCAATAGATAGTATCTCATAAGGCTTCCATAACCCTAACAGAGAAGTTTAGCTACTCATGAGCGCAACGGAGATCACAATAAACATCATCATCTTATCAAAACTAGAATGATCTCACGTTGGAGAGGTGTGTGGCGTCACAACAAGGTTGACGTTTTTCCTCTTGGTGTTTCCCACGAGTTAGCATTTTCCCCTGTTAACAATTGTAACATGAATTAGGAGCAGAAGTTGAATGAAAAAGAATTGAATTAATGAATGAGTGAATGATAAAAAGCTTGCTGAAAAATTTAGCAAATAGGGTTTTTATAACATCCTTGTCCTAGTCCTACTGAAATAGGGTTTTTATCCTTGTCCTAGTCCTACTGGGTTACTGCATACTTGTCCTAATCCTACTAAGTTACTGCTGATCCCCCAAGTCTTTAGAAATGTTGTTTTTGCCCGGGACAAGTTCTCCATGCATCACTTTCAGTCCACAAGCTTCCAGAAGCTGCCTTCCTTCTTACTTGAAGTTTGCTTTGGCGTCCAACAGTCCATAAAATGCTGAAATCTTCATCATTTATTCTTGAAGACTTGCTAATCACGTTGGTTAGCTAACTTACAGGAAAAAGCACTAAAAGTGCAGGAATTATATACTTTGTCCTTTAAAACTTAGCTAAAATATGGGTAAATTAAGGTGCTTTAGGCGTGTAAATACGCCTAACATCAGTGGGCTACAACCGGTATCCAAATGTCAACAATATACCCACGTTACATGTAAACAAGTATATACACATTTGAGCATACAATTGCCATACATAGGACTAGACGGACTCGAATCAATAGATGTACACATAGGCACATCAACAATCATCCTTCAGTCTTGTCGGGTATATAATCATAGTCACACTATGGCCTTATAGAGAATTTATATAATCGTCATAATATCCTCTGGCCTTTCCGGGTGTCAATATCATCATCATAAAGTCCTCCATCCTTTTTGAGCATCAATATCATCGTCACAAACTCCTCCTGCCTTACCGAGTATAAATATCATCACAATATGCAATTCAATTATCTATATTAAAAAAAAGCTCCACAAAGTCTAAAGTAAATTACAAGCCCCATGAGGGCTAAAGTAAATGAACATATACGAAAAGTAAATAAGAGAATACATCCAATACTCAACATTCATCTTCTATGTCAATTCATCAATAGATAGATATTTATGACATGAGTATTATGATTATCATTGGATTTCAATCTTAATTAGCCACATAACTTCCCATGTAGTCAATAAGCATGCCTTCTAGAAACATCAACATAAAGACCCACAATATTAGAAATACGAGGGATTTCTTCCATGGTTACGAGTTTGGTTACAAAAAAAGAGTACAACATGAGTAATAGCATTGACCAAAGCCTGAAATAATAACTTAATTGATAGCACATATGATAATGTAGACATGGGCTTAATTGATAGCATAAACCATAGTTACTTGTTGCATTTATGGTAATTTAGTCAACAAACTATATACATAACTTCTAATGTCATTTATATAGCATAATTACTCAAATTAGACAACATGTTTCTAAGGGAGAATTTTCTAGGCATTTAGTAGATGCCTAAGGTCTTCAAGAGAACTATATCAATCCAAGTTTAAGGTGGATTAAGGACCCCCTTTTAATTTACCAAATACATTCTAAGTCCAAATTCTACTCGGGACTAGGACAAGGTATCTAAATCCATTCTTAGATGTATAGAAAGCCACTAATAGTCCTAAGGTAAAGGTCTTTCCTAATGTTACACCTTATTCAACCATGGAACCTAAGGTACTTCAATTAATGTAAGTGCTAGGGTAAAACCACCCACAACATGAGTGACAAGGTCACTCTCAACCTACTAGAGTAACTAAGGCATTCCCAATTCTAACCATGAGACATGAAGTCTAATTTCCCCAAGGTTCAAGCCTACAAGTTAAGCATTTAAACAAGAAGTTCAAGTGGCCTAAATAATACAACTAACCCAAGTCTTACCATTTATAAATTCAACACCTAAAACATCTCCCAAATCTAGCAAGATATAACAATTATACTATAACATAGCTCAATATATCAAGGAGCAAGCCTAACCTACTTCAAATCCAAAAAAAGCTCACGAACTGCTAAACCTTTGCTTTTCTTTTCTGAGAAGCTTTTTCAAGGTTCCAAGCTATCAAAAACACAATCTACACATTATAATGAGAACATCAATACCCATATTGCACCATTTGCATTAGGTCCAAAAATAATACCTAAAACCTAAGTGGGTCTCACTTATAAAAAATACATTTTCGAGGTCAACCCAATGTTCATACACCATCATAATTTGCATCTGAGTCATTTTGCCAAAGTTTTTGCCTAGTGGCCATTTAAAACTAGCAAAGACTTCTAAACAATGAATTGACTCTAAAACCCAAATAAATTGCTTGGTAATGAGCTGTCAGGTCCAGCAAGTTATAAATGACTTGGGGCAGCTATGGAAAAGCCCTAATAGTGAAAATAATATGGAAAGAAACCTGAAGGGTCATTACATTATTCATGCTTTAAATTTATATTTTTGGGTGAATTGATGTATTATTTAAATGGTTGGAATGGGGGACATGGATTTCCCTAAATTGGATGAATTTTTGGTTGAAACTAGAATTAACCTTAACCCACTTTATAATCTTGGTTTTAAATATGAAAAATGCATTATTTAACTTGTTTCTGAACCCAATGCATTGTATTAATGGATAAATAGATATAAAAATAGATTTGAATGGCCTTGGTGGCCATGGTTTGGATTTTAAATGGAACTTGGGAGTCAATGTGGTTATGTGGATTGGTTTGTCATGTTTAATTTAGATTGAAAGCATATTAGTATGGTAATACCAAGTGGTAAATATCTTAATGACTTACTCTTGGGTTAATGGATGGAATTATGTGCAAAGTAATTTTAAATTTGGGATTAAAAGAGGTTGTGTAGCTCACTGTCAAGGTATAAGTCCAAAGGGGACAAACACTGGAAACCATGTTTTCCAGCATTGGGGTTCTATATAACTGTGTGCTTGATGCATACTAGATATATACATTTGGGACGTTTACTGCCTTTGTGGCTTTAGTTTTCCCTCTTTTTTTCCTTGATTTGTGTGGTTAGCATGCACTAGGCCCTTTCAATGGTGAGAGATGAACCAATATAGCCAATGGTTCCTTTAGGATGGATCAAACTACATAGTTCAGTTAACAGCTTTAAACTCTCATGTTCATTCCTCTTACCAACCTGACATCTTATATATGTATATATGAATGTGTGCATGTGGTTTTGGATGATTTTTGACATGACATTATTTTATCACTCTCCCTGAGTTACATACAGTGCTTATCCCACTTACCTTCCTTTCATGATGTAGGGTCTGAAGTGGTGAGCCTTCATCCTATGAAACACCTTATCATTTCATTATTCTTTGATTATTGACTTAGTACTGATGGATTCTTTTCTTTTGGTCATAGTCATAAGAATGTCCTTACTTAGATGTTATTTGTGTTTAGAGGCTATTACGAAAAAATATGGGTTGATTGGTATTTTGAATCTTAGTTTTCATTTGAGTTATCTATTCATCTTTTATTACTATCTTGATTGGCTTCTGCTTTATTATTGTTGTTGTGATTTTGAGGTTAGGTTAAGGGGGTGGTCTCCGATCTATGGTGGACCTAGTTTGGGTCGTGACACCTTATGATAAACATATACTTTGATTGGGATATAGTATGTAGGTTGAGGATTATGATGTAGTTATGGATATTAGTAGGCCTAACGTGATCTAGTTGTGAAGGTTGTTGGTTGAGATGAGATTACTTGTTGTGTGTTGATTGTTAATTTACTTGGTTTATGTTTATATGTGGGTTTAAGTTAAGTGATTCGATGATACCTCTGAGTACATAGTATTTTTACTGATACTACTCTATGCTCTTTTTTATTGAGTGTAGGATGTGTTTTAGAGACTATTACGATACCTCACCTCTAGCATGTGTAACTCCCTGAGAATACCCCTGGACGTCACATGGTGATTAGAACTATAAGTGATCCCAAGCTAACCCATGATACTAGCATAATCCATGAGAAACTAAATAAATACATGAAACTAGAAATACTAAGTTGAAAAATTATCATTAGCTCAACTTGTTCAAGACAATACCATTTTAAAACATTACATCACTAGATTATACAAAAGGAAACAAAAATTGAATACATCAACTTTGACTGACTGTCTATGAAGCCTCTACTAATAATGACTATAGGTAGACGCAACATAACCCCAACTATCCATAATAAATAAAGATGAGTAAAAAATAAAATACTAAATCTACAAACTGACTTGAGTCCTTGGATAAAGAGACCCCATCACCTACCGACTGGAAGCTATGGACTTCCTAATCATGATATTGTGGGATACAATTGATACCAATATTAAGTAATAATATAGACACATAGACATATATGTGGTTAGTAGTTTTAGGATGTACATAGTAAATGGGGGGTGAATACAATAAGTAAGAATTGAAATAAATTATATGCTGAAAACATGTATGCTAAGTATATACAGACTCACCATGATCATGAATAAATTTAGATACTATGAAGAATAAATAGCAAAGTTTGAAACTGGTAAAACAAGTGAGTCGTTACACTTACTTTCTAAAATCATATATTTTTTGGGAGATCTTAAAAACGACATAAATCATGCGAGCAACATAGAGTCCGATGTAAGAAACCCTATTGAAAGGGCTTGCTATAACTTGCCAAGGTATAAAGGCCAACTAGGATGATCACCTCTACATATATATTTGGACAAGATGAACAATATATATACATGTCGATTTGGACAAGCTACATGTCCATTTGGACATGCTGAATAATAACCTACGGTGGTATGTAGTTTGTATAATTAGGGTATGCTAAACCTTCTCTCTTATGTGCTAGGTACTACTCCCAAATCATACTATTGCTCATAATATATATGAGATGCACCTTAAAAATAAGCATATGAGATGATAAGTCTAAAAACACAATATCATTTTGTTTCTATCTCATAATCTTAATTACTTGTGTGAATTTTATATCTTGCCTAAGATCATAAAATCAGTCTGAAATCAAAATCATATTGCAATAATATGTAATCTAAAATATTCAGTCTAAGCTTCTTGTGAACTGAGTAATCATGCTAAAATCATACACTGTTACCAAATTATGTTACTTTTTCCATGAATACTAAAATTTTCTTCATGAAAACTACTAGGAGTGCAAAAATATGATCAAAACCATGAATTTACATGACAAATGTATTTTATTTCATAAAGGAACACCATAACTTCAAAACCATGTAATGTAGGTATGAACCCTAATTGAGATTTTATAAATTCAATTGTAAAATAAAAACTTTTGGGCACAAGGATGAAAGATAATCCTTGTTCAAACCCCACATACATGGTTTTGTTGATTTCTTGGAGAAAAGCTTGAATTGGAGCCTTGAAAGTATGAATTTTAGGAGAGAAAACCCTTCTTTTCAGGTTCTTGGGTGTTTAGGAGGAGAGGGAATGAGTATTTGGTTATAGGATGAGGGAAAACATTTTATTATAGGTTATAGGATCATTTAGAACGTAAATGACCCATTTTCCCTCAAAATACTGAAGGAAAAAATAGGATTTTAGCATCTCTATGATCATAGGCATGGCACTCCCTTATCGTGGAGTACAACTAGTGTGTTGGGCTCTTATCGCGGACCCTTACTGGTTTGCTCATGAAAATACACATAACTTTTCACTTGGGTATCAAATTAAGGCAAAAATAGATGCGTTGAAAATAAGACTCAAATAACTTTCATTTGATGGGTCTAGAGATCCAAAACTCAATATATTCTAGAAGTTATAGCCATTTAAATTTGAGCCTTATAGTATCAGATACTAAAACTTAATCAATAAGAAATGTTCTCAACTCAACTTTTCTCTAAGTGCATTCGATGACCATGATTCTTATAGAAAGAACTTTACACACTAGGTAAATGATCACGACACTTATATATGATTAAAAATAGGGATGGAAATAGGGAGGTGCAGTGGTTTAAGCACGTGCGGGGCAAGGCGGATTGAGATAATCGCGGTTGTAGTGTGGGTCAAAACTAAAAATAATTTAATTTTTTTAGGACGGTTGTGGAAAGGTTTGGGATCTAGAAATCATAATTTAAGATTTATTAAAGACCTGTTATTGTCTTTCAAAGACAATAGAGGACTCTCTTATCTCTCACTCTGTCTCTCTAGTTATCAACTTGTCGCTATAGATAAGTATGTAATCTTATGATGAAGAAAATACAGTTGATTCATCTTCAAGTATTACCCTTCAACCAACTCAACCAACTCAACTAACTGTGGGAGAGATCCAAAGGTCTTCTCAAATGAATGAAATTTGGGAATCTAGAAAAAGAAAATTTAAGTATAAACATGGAATGATTTCAAACCAATGATGTTCAATGGTTTTTGCTATGGTACTTATAAGTATTACAATGATCATATTAAATCAAGTAGAACTTGTGGTACATAAACTATTATAGAACATACTAATATCCTAATAAGACAAGTAATTTAGAAAATGAGAGTGGTTCAAAGTGTGATAAAACTAGATAATATCATTATTTTGATCAAGATGGTTCTTGTAGAGAACTTGCTCACACCTTTATTTTGCATGAGTATCCTTTATTAATGTTGATCACATAGAATTAAGAAAGATCATTTCTAGTCTTCAAACGTTATCAAACTGTTGTCCAGGAACACAATTAAGAATGACATTTTGAATATTTTTGTATAACACCCTGGGTTTTGACCCTTAAAAAATTTCTTAGAATTTTGGTCTATGGAACTAATACGACTCATGGGAATGAGTCGTATGATATGGTACGAATGGTATGGTCCAGTCATATGATGACTAGTGTCGGTTGGTGGAATGGATTTTGCTTACTGAAGGGATACGACTTAGGGGAACAAGTCATATTGGTGGGTAAAGATCATTTGGTTCCTTATATTAATCTTATACTAGGTTATTTAGGTTAGATATGAGTATGAGTGGCTCACCATGATTTGTAAGATAGGGTACGAGTCATACCATGGACTCATATGGTGGACAGTGTCTAAATCTTCCTTGGGTTTAAATCATCCTGGGGTACGGATGAAGGATACAATCGTATGCTTCGGATACGACTTGGGTGGATGTGTCATATGATGGATAGTGTTGGATCCAAATGTTAAGGCTAGTATATGAGTGTAAGGTACAAATCATATTGAAGGGTACGACTTGTGAAGGTTAGTCGTAACCTTGGGATGTGATTTTGTGCAACTTAAGTAGGGGTATTCTAGATATTTCTCCACTTATCCTAATAAGGTCCCACGACTTATAATCTACTTGGGAGTTTATTTACCCTATGATTCCATTCACTAACACTTAGAAACTCTTCTAAAATACTCTATAATTCTCTCAAAAGCTTATGGTCAAGAGAAGCTAGGGTTTCAACTAGAGGATTAATTTGGGGGTTGTCTTGGTGATTTCATTCCATCATCATCTTGTTTTAAGGAATATTGTCTTCCCTTATTGTTATTTCTAAGTGGAAGCATGATTTTGTGAATGTTTTCATGGCTTTATTGAATGTATGATTTTGGTTTGCAAATATGAACTGGGGGTTTCGATATTAAATGGTTGGTTATGGTTTTTCATGGTTTTAATTATGCTTTATGTTCATTAATGGTGGTTTTGGATAATTGGATTACATAGGAATGGTTACATGGTAATTGAAAATGGTTTTGGTTATATTATGCCCCCAATGTGTTTGACAAAATGTCAATAAGCATTTTTCATTGCATTAAGTCCTTTTAATGGAACTCTTGCTTGTTTTAAAACTTGTTAAAGGAATTATGCATGGTTTAAATGGCTTGGAAAGGTAATTGGATAAATGGTTATTATTATGTGGTACATGAAATCCCCTAAGTGGTTTAATATGGTAAATGAAAGGGCACTTGGAAGTCCACTTAAACCTATATATGGTTGTCTATCTATGGATAGTACTTGCAAGTATGGTCGGTATGACGATACCACCACTAAATGTCCTTGGTTAATAAATGGCAAATGGATTGATTGCTTGGTTGGTAATGGTTTTAATTTGGCAATAATGGCGGGATGTGTAGTAAAGCCATGGAGGGTGGAGGTTCGAGGGACCAAAACTGGAAACTCATATTTGTCGATGTGAGGTTGGTCTTATTGACTGTGTGCATGATGTCACACTATATTTTGGGGGATGTACTAGTTATCCCAGGTTTTCTTCCCTATACATGTGGGACCTTTCAGCAGGGGAAGCTGAACCCAGATAGCCCGTAGGTTGATTAGGACGACAAAGCTATACAGCCCAGGTAATGGGTTGAAATGTATCACAAATTCTATTTCTCTATCAGGTGGGACCCCTGCGAGATCTTCTGGGAAAACATCGGGAAACTCATTAACAATGCTAACTAACTGAATAGTCGGAGTCTCGGACTTGAGGTCTTTAACTTGAACTAGGTGATAGATGCAACCCTTGGAAATCAACTTCCTAGCTTTGAGGTAGGATATGAAATGGCTCTTCAGAGTTACAGAACTCTTGGACCACTCAAAAATGGGCTCGTCAGGAAACTGAAACTTGACCACTCGAGTACGACAATGTATAGACGTATAGCACGGGTGAAGCCAATCTATACCCAGAATGACGTCAAAATCAACCATATCTAGCTCAATCAAATCAACCCATATGACCCGATGAAGGACAGTGATAGGACACTTCTTATACACTCGCTTAGCAGTAACAGATTCTCCTACCGGGGTAGAAACCAGAATAGGTTCAGGAATCCATTCAGGGTCCATCTCAAAATTTACAACAACCAGAGGTATAACATAAGAGAAACTCGAACCGGGGTCCATCAATACATACACATCAAAATGAAAGACACGGAGCATACCAGTGACAACATCTGGAGAGTCCTCCTTCTTTGGCTAAGTGGTATAGCATAGAAGCGATTCTTGCGTGAACCGCCAGTAGTACTAGAAGAGGTGCCCTAAGTAGAAACTGGGAGGACTATGGGTGCGGGGGAACTGGTAGCCTGACTTTGGGGATGAGCATCTCGACTCCCCTATCTAGCATACAGATAATCTCTAAGTCGGTAACCCAACTTACCACAACTAAAGTAACCCTTCTGATCAACAAAATACTCGCCAAAATGATCTCTTCCACACTTGGCACATAAAGGAGGATGAGGTTTGTTACTTATACTTTCCTGATACCTAGAAGGGATAGGCCTGTTCCTCTGCTCCTTCCTGCTTCTAGGTGCGGGAGCACTAACTGAGGAAGGTGCGGGCATAAAAGGATGTCTCTACAATTGAGGGCAATTCCCTCCATAGAATCTGGACAGACCAAATCCCTGTTGCTCTAATCTATCTCTTTTATACCCTCTTACTCTCTCCATCACTTACACGTTATCAACTTCAATCTGTTGGGCATATATAATCAACCGATAAAGGTCCATCATTCTATTAAGAATGGTAGATCTACATTCTTTCACAACGTACTTGACACGCCGGTCACGAACTTGCTCATGATGGTCCTGGAGTCAGCCATCATACTAGGAGCATATTTGGATAACTTATTGAATTTAGGAAAATACTCCTTAACAGTCATGGAGCCTTGTCTCAAATTCAAGAATTCCTCTATCTTTGCTTCCCTCATCTCAAGAGGAAAGAATCTGTCCAAGAACGCATCCTGGAATAACTGCCAACGCATCTAAGTCATGCCAAGTCCAAGAACTCACCCTCCACATCTCCACCCAATCATATGCAACATCTTTCATTCGATAGAAAGTCAATTCAACACTCTCCTCCTCAGTCACGTGTATAATCTGGGTGATCTTTCTCACTTCATCCAAGTACATCTATGGGTCTTCACCTACCTTCGACCCATAGAACTCAGGAGGATTCATTCGCATAAAGTCATGAACTCGAGCTGCAACAGAATTATTCTTTTATGGATGCGGAATAGTAGCTTGGGCGTTAGCTTGAGCATTAGCGGTAACTTCTTGGGCTAGTGCCTAAAAAGATGCCCAAAATTCTGCATGAGACACATGCTCGTTCAAGGGATCAATGGGTTGAGGTTGCTCGTTATTTCTATGAGCTCGATGAGGAGGCATTTTCTGTTATAAGAGAGAACAAGTTAATCGAAGATAAAGAGTCAGTTGTAGGCACGATAAACATTAGAAAGAAAGAAACAACTTTTCTTACAATGTCCCATAGCCTCTTGCTCTTAGATGCGGCGTACAACACACCGATGATCAAGACTCTACGTAATGCGGCTTGTCAGACTCCCTAGGACCTAGGACTCCTAAATCCTTAGGATCTGATTCCAAGCTTTGTAACTCCCCAAAATTTCCATCCCGAGACGTCACATGATGCTTTGGGATACACGTAGCCCTAAGCTAACCCTCGAAGCCAAACACTACCTCAAGGAACTCAATTCAATAATAGTCATGCATAATAAAGAGATATATCACATCGGGTTCAAAAGACATACTGGAGAATACAAAACTGTACAACCAAAATATATATTGAATGTTTGTTCATACTATCACTCTAGTCTAACAAAGCCTCTATACATCAAAATCAAGGATCCTTTGGGACAAACCCCCAACAGACTCAACAGTACTGAAAGCCATAACAACAAAACAATATCACAAAAATATAGACATGGTCCTCGAACCATGAGGACTCACCACTGAGGAAATATAGTGAGGAACCCAAATATCGCTAAAACGGCTGCATATAAGTACCTGAACCTACATTACAAGAAAACGTATCCCATAGAAAAATATATAGGTCAACACTTTGGAATGTACTAAGTATGTGAGGGTGCATGCAACAATGTAAATATCATCATCAATTTCATGAAAATATGCATATTTACAATGATGGCTTACTTGGATTGAGTTAGATTGAAACATACTTTTCATGATCTCATAGTAAATAAATCATATGATAAAAACCTCATAAATCATCATAAACAACTCAACTCTTCAACTCAATACTCGGAGTGACTCGGTAATTCAAGAAACTCAACTCTTATGGACATGGGAGGTTCTTATAACCGACATAAACTATGTGAGCTACATGGAGTCAAATATTTTGCCCTCCTAAGGAGAGAACCCCACATTGGCGGGAGCATCGTACTCTTGCCACGGATTACAACCTCAATTTATAGATCACAATCTCATACTCGGCCTCTGGCCCACAAATATCAATACCAATCCTACGGTGGTACGTAGTTTCAGGGGAAATACCATATTTCCCGCTCGGTGCTAAATACTACTCCCAGACACAAGCTCAGAACGCGTTAGGAAATCCACCACAAACATCACAAGGGTATATCATGAAGATTAAATCAAATCTCTTTCTCATTTATCAAATCATAATCAATTTGTGGATTCCTAACTCTACTCAAATCAAATCAATCTTTCTCCATATCAAAATGTATAAATTCATTAAATTATGAAAACATCAATAACTTTGAAAAAATATCAAGACTTATTGTAACAACTCATTCTGATAAATCAATATACTCAATAATCCAATTTATCATAAGGAAGCTTAAAGCTTGACACATATCTTGAAAGCACTTGAAATATCAACTCATGGTAGAAATATAAAATTCACAATATTAAATATCAAGTCATAACTTGGGAATAGTAAAATAATCATGTATAACAAGCTTGAACAATTTATATTCTCATAGTCTCATGATGAAGTAATTTGGGTATAAACCCACTTGCAAAATCATATAAATCCTTAATAGAAATCAAGGCTTTGGGCATAAGAACGAAAGGATTGCTCTTGTTCAAAACCCCAATACCTTAATCTTTGAAATTTGATGAATTCTAGTGCTTGAGACTCTATCCGCACTTATAATAAATGATTCTCGAAGCCTACACTATGAGGAACTTGGTTCTTAAGGAAATCTTGATGATTTATGGATGATTTTTGGAAGATTAATTTTCTTGAATGAAACCCTAGATATATTTTCTTAAGACAATTGGCAGAGAAAATGAAGAAATTAGGGTTTGGATGGGGATTCTCATATATATAGGGGCCTCCAAAAGATGGAAAACCACCAAAATACCCTTGTAAAAACTTCCTTTAATTGCTAAAAAAATAGCTGATGACATTTGTGACAAGTCGTCAGACTTGTGACAAGTCGTCATGAAATGTCATCCCAAAAGGGTGAAATTTATGACTTTCTGCTTAAGGTTGACGGCATTTTGTGACAAGCCGTCAAACTTGTGACAAGTCATCACAAAATGTTGGAATTTGTAACTTTCTTCTTAGCCGTCAGACTCGTGACAAGACGTCACAAAATATCGTCACACAGTTTCCAGGCTGACACGCTGGAGTAAATTAGGCATAACTTTTCGTTCCGCTACTGAATTTGGGTGAAATTGGTACCGTTGGAAAGCTAATTAATTTTTCTATCTGTTGGTGGGTCATGATCTCAAAATTTCTTAGTTTAACAAGAGATATGTTCATTTGAATTTGACTATGCCAAAATCCTTCTCAAGAATTCATTTGGTAAGGGGTGTTTTGATTCACCTAATCGCTAGGGCATCTTTGAGGCCTTAATACACATCACCCTTGGTAAAAAAAAATTAAAGCACTATAATTTATTTCTCATGAGCTTGAGTCATGGTGGCACTATTGGTTAGAGTTCTCGAGGTATTACAATATCTCTCCTTTGGAAACATTCGTCCCCAAATGTTGCCAGATAGGCTAAGAAAAACAAATAGCTAGAACGACTCACTCAAAGGACTTACTTCACTTTATACCTTCGGATACAATACAAAATGCATGAATTCGTGATGGAAGTAGACACACAGCTAAATCTTTAATAAGAAGGGGGCGGAATTAAGAATGAATGATACCTTCTACTCTCTTCAAACTCACAGAAAAGAGGTGAGTGTACATGGATCACATATCAGCTTCGTCTTCCCAAGTAGAACTCTCAAAAGATTGATTTCATCAAAGCACTTGAACCAAAGGAACTTCTTTGTTCCTTAGCCGACAGATCTGAAAATCCAAAATCTCAATTGGAATCTTCTCGAATGAAAGGCTATCCTGAATATCAAAGCTTTCGGAAGAATCAACAACGATAGAATCACCGATCCACTTCTTAAGCATAGAAACATGGAATACCGGATGAATGCTAGACAACGCCGCAGGTAACTTCACTCCATATGCTGCTTTCCCAACACGACTCAGAATCCTGTATGGACCAACAAAATGGGTACTAAGCTTTCTCTTCTTCCCAAATCTCTTCAGCCTTTTCATGGGTGAAACCTTAAAGTACACCAAATCATTAACATTAAACTTAAGATCTTTTCTTCTCACATCTGCATACGACTTCTGACGACTTTGAGCGGTCTTCAATCTTTCTCAAATCAACTTAACTTTTTACATAGCCTCAAACACAGCATCAGGACCAACCACAGCTGCTTCTCCTACTTCAATCCAACCTATAGGCAATATACATCTTCTCCCATACAAAGATTCGAACGGGGTTATTTGAATACTAGCATGGAAACTATTGTAATATGCATATTCGATCAATCGTAAGTTCTCATCCCAACTACCTTTGAAATCAAGCGCACATGCCCTCAACATGTCCTCCAAAGTCTGAATAGTCCTCTCATCCTGACCATCAGTCTTCGAATGAAAAGCGGAACTCAAATGAACTTGGGTACCAAGAACCTTCTGAAAGGCTCTCCAAAACTGTGAAGTAAACTGAGTACCCCTATCTGAGATGATAGACAAAGGAACTCCATGCAATCTGACTAACTCACGGATATACAATCTAGCATAATCCTCAGCTGTATAAGAAGAATGCACTGGCAAGAAATGAGATGATTTAGTCAACCGATATACAACAACCCAAATAGAATCATGATGATGATGAGAAAGAGGCAAACTAATTACAAAATCCGTATTCACTTCTTCCCACTTCCAAGTAGGAATACTAAACTCTTGCATTAGTCCATCGAGCCTTTGGTGCTCTACCTTATCCTGTTGATAAGTAGAACGCTTTGCTATAAATCCTGCTGTGTCTTTCTTCATTCCGTTTCACCAATAGATTTCCTGCGAATCGCGGTACATCTTGGTAGCACCGGGATGAATAGAATATTGCATGCCATGTGCTTCAGCCATTATTCTCTGCCTTAGATCATCAACATCAGGAACATACAATCTACCCTGCAATCTCAACACACCATCTCCCCCTTGGAAGAAAACCTCTACCTTTTGGTCCTTAACTGACTTCTTCAGTCTGACCAAACTAGGATCCCTGTCTTGCTTCTCCTTTACCTTCGAGACCAAAGAGGACTCGGAACTACTTTGAACTAACATACTTCCTTCAGTGGAATCAAGAAATCTAACACCCAACCTATCCAAATGATGCACATCACAAGCCTATTCTTTCTTATCATTCTCTGCATGAGCTACACTACCCATAGACAACCCGCTAAGAGCATCTGCCATAACATCGGTCTTGCCCGGGTGATACAACACACTCATATCATAGTCTTTTAGCAACTCTAACCATCTTATTTGCCTAAGATTCAACTCCCTCTGAGTAAACATATACTGTAGGCTTTTGTGATCAGTAAACACATAAACATGAACACCATACAAATAAAGTCTCCAGATTTTCAAAGCAAAAACTACAACTGCTAATTCAAGATCATGGGTTGGGTAATTCTTCTCATAAGGCTTCAACTGTCTAGAGGCGTAGGATATAACTTTAACCCTCTACATCAACATACAACCCAAACCAACTTTAGAAGTGTCACAATACACCACAAAACCATCAGTACCATCGGGTAAAGCTAACACTGGGGATGAAGTGATTCAAGTCTTCAACTCCTGAAAACTCTTCTCACAGGCATCTGTCCACTGGAACATAACTTTGTTTTGGGTCAACTGAGTCAGGGGAGACACAATGGAAGAGAATCCCTTAAAAAATAATGGTAGTAAACTGCTAGACATAAGAAACTCCTAACGTCAGATGGAGAGGTAGGTCTAGGTTAATTTTTTACAGCTTCTATCTTTAGGAGATCGACTCTAATGCCTTCGACGGAAACAATGTGACCCAGAAAAACAATTGAACTTAACAAAAATTCACACTTGCTAAATTTAGCGAATAATTAATAATCTCTAAGAGTTTGCACGACAATTCTAAGATGGTCGGCATGATCATCCTCTCTTTAGGAATACACAAGAGTATCATCTATGAATACAATGACAAACATATCAAGATATTGCTTGAAAACTCGATTCATGAGGTCTATGTAGGCTTATGGAGCATTGGTTAACCCAAAAAACATGACAAGAAACTCAAAGTGACCATAACGGGTTCGGAAGGTTGTCTTTAGAATATCTCACTTTAAGCTGATGATAGCCAGATCTAAGGTCTATCTTTGAGAAATAACTTGCACCCTATAGCTAATCAAATAAATCATTGATTCTATGAAAAGGGTAATTGTTCTTGATAGTTACCTTGTTGAGTTGACGGTAGTCAATGTACATACACAATGTACAATCTTTCTTACGCACGAATAGAATAGATGCACCCTACAGGGAAATACTGGGTCTAATAAAGCCTTTGTCTAAGAGATCTTTGAGTTTAACCTTCAACTCTTTAAGTTTTATGGGAGCCATACGACACGGAGGAATGGAAATAGGCGGAGTGTCGGGAAGGAGATCAGTCCCAAATTCTATTTCTCTATTAGGTGGGACCCCTGGGAGATATTATGGGAAAACATCGAGAAACTCATTAACAATGCTAACTAACTGAATAGTCGGAGTCTCGCACTTGAGGTCTTTAACTCAAACTACGTGATAGATGCAACCCTTGGAAATCAACTTCCTATCTTTGAGGTAGGATATGAAATGGCTCTTCGGAGTTACAGAACTCCTGGACCACTCAAAAATAGGCTCATCAGGAAACTGAAACTTCAGCACTCGGGTACGATAATCTATAGATACATAGAATGAGTAAAGCCAACCTATACCCAGAATAACGTCAAAATCAACCATATCTAGCTCTATCAAATCAGCACATATGACTTGATAAAGGATAGTGACAGGACACTTATTATACACTCACTTAGCAATAACAAATTCTCTTACTGGGGTAGAAACCAGAATAGGTTGAGGAATCCATTAGGGTCAATCTCAAAATTTATAGCAACCAGAGGTGTCACATAAGATAAACTCAAACCAAGGTCCATCAATTCATACACATCAAAATAAAATACACAGAGCATACCAGTGACAACATCTAGAGAGTCCTCCTGCTCCTGGCGAGGTGGTATAGCATAGAAGCGATTCTAGCGCGAACCGTCAGTAGTACTAGAAGAGGCGCCCTGAGGAAGAACTGGGCAGACTATGGGAGTGGGGGCACTAGTATCCTGACTCTGGGGACGAGCATCTCGACTTCCCTATCTAGAATACGAACAATATCTAAGTTGGTAGCCCAACTTTCCACAACTAAAGTAACCCCTCTGATCAACAAAACACTCGCCAAAATGATCTCTACTATACTTGGCACATAAAGAAGGACGAGGTCTGTTACTTACACTTTCCTGAGACCTGGATGGGATAGTCTAGTTCCCCTACTCCTACCTTTTTCTAGGTGCGGGAGCACTAATTGAGAAAGGCGTGAGCATAAATGGACATCTCTGGAATTGAGGGCGGTTCCCTACATGGAATCTGGACTGACCAAATCCCTGCTGCTCTGATCTAGCTCTTTTATTCCCTCTTACTCTCTCCCTCTCTTTCACCTTATTTGCTTCAATCCATTGGGCATGTATCATTAACTGAGAAAGGTTCATCTCCCTATTAAGCATAGCAGATCTACACTCTTTCACAACTTAACTCGATATGCCGATCATGAACTTGCTCATCTTGGTCCTGGAGTCAGCCATCATACTAGGAGTATATTTGGATAACTGATTGAATCTAAGACAATACTCCATAACAGTCATGGAGCCTTGTCTCAAATTCATGAATTCCTTTATATTTGCTTCCCTCATCTCAAGAGGAAAGAATCTGTCCAAGAACGCATCCTGGAATAAATCCCAAGTCATGGGAGCGGTATCCTCTCCTCTACTCTCCCACCATATCTCCACCCAATCATATGCAACATCATTCATTCGATAGGCATCTAATTCAACTTTCTCCTCCTCAGTCACACGTATAATCTGGGTGATCTTTCTTACTTCATCCAAGTATATCTATGGGTCTTCACCTACCTTCGACCCATACAACTCAGATAGATTCATCTGTATAAAGTGACAAACTCGAGCTGCAGTAGAATTATTCTCTTGCAGAGGTGGAATATTAGCCTAGACGTTAGCTTGAGAATTGGCGGTAACTGTCTGGGCTGGCTCCTGAAACGCTGCTCGGAATTCCTCATGAGACACATGCTCGTTCAAGGGATCAACAGGTTGAGGTTGCTCATTATTTCTATGAGCTCGACGAGGAGGCATTTTCTGTTATAAGACAGCACGGGTTAATCGCAGATAAAGAGATAGTTGTAGGCACGATAAACTTTAGAAAGAAAGAAAAGACTTTTCCTAAAATGACCTGTAGCCTCTTGCTCATAGATGTAGTGCGCTACACACCGATGATCAAGACTCTACGTAACGCGGCTTGTCAGAATCCCAAGAACCTAGGACTCCTAAACCTTAGTCTCTGATACCAAGTTTTGTAACGCCTCAAAATATCCATCTCGAGACGTCATACGGTGCTTAGGGATACACATAGACCCAAGCTAACCCTCAGAGCCAGATACTACCTCAACAAACTCAATTCAACAATAGTCATGCATAATAAAGAGATATATCACATCGGGTTCAAGAGAGATACTGGAGAATACTAAAACGTACAACCAAAATATATATTGAATGTCTGTACAAACCATTCCTCTAGTCTGACAAAGCCTCTATACATCAAAATCAAGGAGTCTTTGGGACAAACCCCCAACTGACTCAACAGTACTAAAAGCAATAACAACAAAATTGTATCATAAAAATATAGACACGGTCCTCGAACCATGAGGACTCACCACTAAGGAAACGTAGTGAGGCACCCAAATATCACTAATGCGGCTGCGGCTGAGTACTAGAACCTACATTATGAGAAAATATAGACCATGGGAAAATATGTGGGTCAGTACTTTGGAATGTACTGAGTATGTGGGGGTGCATGGAACAATGTAAATATCATCATCAATTTTATGAAAATATGCATATGTACAATGATGGCTCACTTGGCTTGAGTTAGATTGAAACATACTTTTCATGATCTCATAGTAAATAAATCATATGATAAAAACCTTATAAATTATCATAAACAACTCAACTCTTCAATTCAAGACTCGGTAATTCAAGAAACTCAACTCTTATGGACATGGGAGGTTCTTATAACAAACATAAACCATGTAAGATAAATGGATTCCAACGTTTTGCCCTCCTAAGGAGAGAACCCCATATTGGTGGGAGCGACATACTCTTTCCAGGGAGTAGAACCTTAATTTAGTGATCACAATCTCATACTCGTCCTCTAGCCCAAAAATATCAATACCAATCCTACGGTGGTATGTAGTTTCGGGGAAATACCACATTTCCCGCTTGGTGCTAAATACTACTCCCATACACAAGCTCAGAACGCGTTAGGAAATCCATCACAAATATCACAAGGGTCTATCATAAAGATCAAATCAAATCTCTTTCTCATTTATCAAATCATAATCAATTTTTGGATTCCTAACTCGACTAAAATCAAATTAATTTTTCTCAATATCAAAATGTATCAATTCATTAAATCATGGCAACATCAATAACTTTGAAGAAATATCAAGACTCATTGTAACAACTCAATCTCATGAATCAATATACTTAATAATCCAATTTGTCATAAGGAAGCTTAAAGCTTGACAAATATCTTGAAAACACTTGAAATATCAACTCATGCTAGAAATATGAATTCACAATATTAAATATCAAGTCATAACTTGGGAATAGTAAAATAATCATGTATAACAAGCTTGAACAATTTATATTCTCATAGTCTCATAATGAAGTAATTTGGGTATAAAGCCACTTGCAAAATCATATAAATCCATAATAGAAATCAAAGCTTTGGGCACAAGAACAAAAGAATTGCTCTTGTTCAAAACCCCACATACCTTAATCTTTGAAATTGGATGAATTCTAGTGTTTGACACTCTATCCGCACTTGTAATAAATGATTCTCGAAGACCACACTATGAGGAACTTGGTTCTTGAAGAAATCTTTAAGATTTATGGATTATTTTTGGAAGATTAATGTTCTTGAATGAAACCCTAGATATATTTTATTAAGAGAATTGGAAGAGAAAATGAAAATATTAGGGTTTGGATGGGGATTCTCATATATATAGGGGCCTCCAAAATATGAGAAAAGACCAAAATACCCTTGCAAAAACGTCCTTTAATTGCTGAAAAAAATAGCTGACAATATTTGTGACAAGTCGTCACGAAATGTCATCATAAAAGGGTGTAATTTATGACTTTCTGCTTAAGGTTGACGACATTTCGTGAAAAGCCGTCAGACTTGTGACAAGTCATCACAAAATGTCGTCCCAAAATGTTGAAATTTGTGACTTTCTTCTTAAGGTGACGACATTTTGTGACAAGCCGTCAGACTTGTGACAAGTCATCACAAAATATCGTCACACAGTTTTCAGGCTGACACGTTGGAGTAAAATAGGCATAACTTTTCGCTCCGATATCGGATTTAGGTGAAATTGGTACCGTTGGAAAGCTAATTCAATTGTCTATCTGATGGTGGGTCATGAGCTCAAAATTTCTTAGTGTAAGAATAGATATTCTCGTTTGAAGTTGACTATGCTAAAATCCTTCTCAAGAATTAAATTGATAAGGGATGTTTTGATTCACCTAATCGCTAGGACATCTTTGAGGCATTAATACACATCACCCTTGATCAGAAAACAACCAAAGCACTATAATTTATTTTTCATTTGCTTGAATCATGGTGGTACTATTAGTTAGAGTTCTCGCGGTATTACAGTAAATGCCCCCAACCGTAGAAAAAAAGAGTACAAAAGGAATAGTCCCAAACAAAAATGAAATAAGAACATGAAAAGAGGGTCTTACAAAGTATGGAAGCTCACCACTTCAAGTTGATTCACTATTGATCCAAAAATTACCTAATAACTACACAAGAAAAGCAGAAGTGCCTCTATTCCCTGTATCATATAGGGATACATCGTCTGGAGATGGTTAGCAGGATGAGAGCTCCCATGTAACTAAAGGTAGGGATGAAATAATGCCAACACAAAATTCAGTCCAAACTCAATGTACATGTTCAAATACATGCATACATACATATATATATAATATGTTAGGATAGGGAAAAAGGTTTAACATGAGAGTTTAAACCATTAACATTAACTGTGTAGCTCTAACCGTCCTAAGGGCACCCACGGGCTATATGGATTCATCTCCTCCTGATGAAAGGATCCCAACGCGTGTTAGCCACATGAATCAGGAAAATCCAAGAATGATCCAGGGAGAACCTCGACCCCAGCAAAACTAATATATATATATATAAGTGTGAACCATGCACACAGTCTTAACCCCCCCCCCCCCCCACCAGAAAATATGGTTTCCAGTATTAGTTCCCTCAAGACCTCCACCTTCTATGATGAGCTACACAAATCTCTTTAAGCCCGATTAAAAAATGTTTCACATAACTCTTCCATTTCGAAGATTTATCCATTAAGGAATAAACCACAGGTATCGTCATACCATTATGCTTGCAAACTTATAATTATGCCAAACCAATTCCATCAGCCTGGGGAATACCGTGACCATCTTCATTCATTAAATCTAGTTAGGGGAATGCCATGACCCTCTTTGTTCATTAAATTAAGTTTAAAATCTAAGACATGGCCATCATGGCCTTCAAAACCCTTTTTATCCATTTACCCATTACCACAATGCAATAGTTTAGGAAAGTAAGACAAATCATATGATTAACTATATTTTAAATCCAATTATACAAGTGGGTTGAGGGAACACAATTTCCAAAACCAAATACAAAACCAAAATCATCAAATTAGGGGAATAACTTATCCCCCATTCTATTCACCATACCTATGCACACCAACGGGTTTCAAAATACATAAATAAAACATGAAAACTTGCATTTAAACCCTAGAAATTCAAATCAAGTTCAATCCATCTGAAACCCTCAATTCAAATAAAAATCTATATTCAAATCCACATCAGTAACCATTTAAACACATGCTTTAAGTAAAATATGTTTAAGGGGAGGGGTACATACCTAAAAGTATCACAATTATGGACAGAAATCACCACTTGAAAGCCCTAAATAATAGACCTTAAGAAACCTCAACCTGTTCTTGACTTGGGGATTTGAAAGAGTTTAAGAGTGCATTTGATTATGTCTTTTTTATGATAAATATGTCCCAAAAGGGTTTTAAGGTCATGGGTCATAATTGGGGGAAAGGGGAAATGTCTAAAGTATCCTTAATAAAAAACTACAAATTTGCTACCCAGTCGTTATCAGTCACCTTACGACTGACTGACTATGAGTCATCCCCTAGACTTATATTATAGGTAGTGTCCCATGGAATCCCTATTGTTGACCCTACGAGTTATACCATATGACTCATACATGGACCTTATGACTCATAGTCTCTTAGTTATAACCACAATAGTGACAGTGGACACCTACCTTGGTTTGACTACAAAAAGCACCCAATGACATGTAAAGAGTCATTATGACTTATGATATCCCTATCGTAGTAAAAAAAAACATGGGTCTACCTTACTAGTCACCATATGACTCAAGACCTATAAACCATAAGGAGACCTTATAACTTATTAGGTAAGTCATAGTTTAAGGAATGAGCTCTAAACTCAAGAAATTCTTAGAGGAAAATATCTGAGGTGTTACAACACGCTAGCCAGTGTTGGTACCCTGAGAAAGGTACTAGTACGCTTCTAATTGAGGTTATAGTTTGGACCCCAATTAACTTGGATTGGGGCATGTCAGTTATTTTTAGCTCCAACAGTCTTCAGTTCTGTATTTAGATTATGTTCAGTAAGTTTTTCTTGACCAAGTGTTCAGTATTCAGTAATTTAGTTATTCAGTTACCCAACATATGTATATACTCGATATTGTATTAAATTTTCATGGTCATACATTCATGATCAATATATATATATCAACTAGCTTTTCACCTCCCAGACTCAGTACATTTAAATTACTGAACACATACTTTTTTTCACTATATTTTTTCATAATATAGGTTCAAACGCTCAGTACAGACCGCCCTTAGCACATTCACACGCCACTCAGCCGCAGCCTTGGTGAGTCCTCATCAGTCAAGGACTAGTTATATTATTAGTTATTTTTTTAAGTACCTTATCTTATTTCAGTTAGTCAGAGTTAGTTGGGGACCTATCCCAACAACTTATTAGGTTCGGAGGCTTTCAGACAGTCAGATAGTTAGTCACATTTTTAGTTTCATTGAGTATTTTTGGATAGTATTTACCTTGGATTTATGATTTTTATGCATCAGTTTAATTTAGTTAGCTTTTTCCCAATATTTTGTTACTTTCTTTTAGTATTTATTTATTATCCCAGGCCATAGGTTAGCTTAGGGGTCACTTGTGACTCTGAGCACCGTGTTACGACTAGGGGGTAGTCTCAAGTTGTGACAAACTTAGTATCAGAACACAAGGTTTAAAGTGTCCTAGGTTGTCTGAATGCTACATTAAGTAGAGTCTTGTTCATGGGTGTGAAGCACGCCACACCTATGGGTGAGAGGCTAAAATATGTTTTAGGAAAGTCTTATCTTTTCATTATTCATGTCGTGCGATGGATTATAAGATAAATTATACTTCTTTTGATAACTCATTCTTTACCTATTTATAATAAATGCCTCCCAAAAGAGTTAATGAAAGGATGAATGGTGACCAGCAAGCACCATTGCCTGTTCCCAAAACTCTCTGAATGAATAGGTCTCTCATGTAGAATTCAAGGCAATTTTTATAGCATTAACCCAATCTATAGCTACTAAAAATAACCAGCAAGTTATTACCCCAGCCAAACTATTAGCAAATATGACACCAACTAGGATATGAGATTTCACTCAGATGAATCCCCCGATGTTCTATGGGTTCAAGATAAAAGAGGATCCCCATGAGTTTTTGGATAGTGTGACAAAGTTAACTGAGATCATGGGTGTTACTTTGAGTGAAAGTGATGACTTAGCTACTTATAAATTGCATAGGGTGGATCACTCATTGGTTAAGCGGTAGAAGAAGGATATATGGGCCGATTAAGGGCCTTTAGACTGGGATGAGTTTGTCAGTCCTTTTTTAGATAAGTCCTTCCTACTAAAGTTAAGGAAGGCCAAAGTACAAGAGTTCATTAATTTAAAGAAGGGCAGTATGAGTGTTAAGGAGTATTCTCTCTAGTTTACTCAGTTCGCAAGGTATGCTTCAAATATATTGGTAGATTTTAGGGCCCAAATGAGAAAGTTTATATCTAGTGTTTTTGAGGATGTAGTTAAGGAGTGAAGAAAAACTATATTGATTAAGGAGATGGACCTCTCTAGATATATGGTCCATGTTAAATAGATTGATAAAGAGAAGATCAAGGAGAAGGAAAGATAAAATAAGAGGGCTAGGACCAGTAGTTTAAATTTTTCTCAATAGAGGTTAGATGGTGGGAATTGTTCTCAGTTCTACCAAAAATTATCATCCCCTGCCCCCTCTTCTGCTAGTGCTATACTGCCTAAGTTTAGAAAGAATGCTCGTGATAGATCACTAAGCTCTAAGTCCTAGGTCAACATGAATAGTGGTTGCACCAACCCTATTTGCAGAAGATATGGTATGAATCACAAGGGTGAGTGTATGGACGGTAGCAATGCTTTTTTTGGGTTTCAAAAGTCAAGCCACCAGATAATAGAGTGCCAGAGGTAGCACTAAGGGGTATAAATAATTGTTAGCAAGGCCAAACTAACTTCTCATCAATTCCAGTAGGTCACCCAACTCAGCAGGGTACCACTTTTAACGCAACCAGTGGGCAACATCAGAATTGACTCTATTCCTTTCAGACTCGATACAATTAGTAGGGTTCTCCTGACGTGGTTACTAGTACATTGCAAGTATTTCACCTTTATGTGTATGCATTATTAGATACTGAAGCCTTACTTTCCTTCATGACTATCTATATAGTAGTAGACTTTGGCAATAGTGCCTAGTCATAGTTTCTCTGAATGTTACTTCAGTTGATCTTATAGAGTTAGAGATGTCCGACTTTAATGTCATCCTATCCATAAATTGGCTCCACTCTTTATATGCCTCAGTTGACTGTAGAAATAGGATAGTCTAGTTTTAGTTTCCAAATGAGCCAGTCCTAGAGTGAAAGGGTAGTACCTCATTGCCAATAGAACGGTTCATCTCTTTTCTTAAGGAAGGAAAAATGACTCCTAAGGGGTGCATCTATCATCTTGTCCGAGTCAAAGACTCAAGATCCAAAATACCATGTATCGAATCAATTCCAGTAGTGAACGAGTTTCCAGAATTATTTTCTGAGATCTACCTTGAGTTCCTCCCAAAAGGGAAATCGACTTCAGAATAGATCTCCTTCTAGATACCCAGCCTATTTCAATTACACCTTAAAAAATGGATCTAATTGAGCTTAAATAATTAAAAGTTCAGTTAAAATATCTCCTAGATAAGGGCTTCATCAAACCTAGTGTCTCTCCATAGGGTGCTCCATTTTTCTTCATGCAAAAGAAAGATGAAATTCTTTGGATGTGCATTGACTATGGTCAGTTGAAAAAATTCACAATGAAGAATAAGTATCCCATCCCATGTATTGATGACTTGTTCAACTAACTTCAGGGTGCAAATTTTTCTAAGATAGACCTCAAATCTTGCTATCATCAACTCAGAGTCCGAGAATATGACATTCAAAAGGCGGCCTTCCGAACTCGATATAGTCACTTCAAATTCGTAGTTATGTCTTTTGGATAGACAAATAAAAATATATCTTATATGTACTTGATGAATAGGGCATTCAAGAAGTATCGGGATATGTTCATCATAGTATTCATAGATGATATTCCCATCTATTCCCATAGTGAGGGTGAGCACGCAGACCATTTTAGGATTATTTTGCAGACTCTCAAATATCACCAGCTATTTTCTAAGGTTAATAAGTGTAAATTATTGTTGAAATCAGTAGCTTTCCTTGGTCATATTATTCCCAGTGAAGGCATTTGAGTTGATCCTCAAAAGACCAAAGTAGTAAGGAACTAGCCTAGACCCATCTCTCTATCAGATATCATGAGTTTCTTTGGTGTAACCAATTACTATAGATGGTTCGTGGAAGGATTTTATTATATTTACTCTCCCATTTCCAGATTGACTCAGAATAAGGTAAAATTTTAGTGGTCTGATCTTTTGAGAAAAGTTTATAGGAGTTTAAAACTCGACTTACCTCCACCCTAGTTTTGACTCTACCAAAGGGTTTAGATGGTTTCGTGGTGTATTGTGATTCTTCTAGAGTTGGGATTGATTATGTGTTGATGCAATAGGAAAATGTTATATAATATGCCTCTAAACATCTCAATCTCATGATCTTTAGTTGGCAGTAATTGCTTTTACTTTAAGGATTTGGAGGCATTACCTTTATGAGATTCATGTGGATGTGTTCATGTATCACCAGAGTCTTCAATATGTGTTCACTTAGAAGGATCTAAAACTTTGTCAGAGAAGGTGGCTAGAGATATTCAAAGATTATGATATGAGCATGTTGTATCACCCGAGTAAGGCCAATGTTATGGCTGATGCCCTTAGAAGATGGTCTATAGGTAGTATTGCTCACGTTGAAGATGAAAAGAAGGATTTAGGCCATGAAGTTCACCAGCTTGCTATTTTAGGAGTTTGATTGGTTGATTGACTGATGATAGTGTTTGGGTACAAAATGGTTTGTAATCTTCCTTGGTTGCCGAGGTAAAGGAATAGCAAAATAGTGATCCTACTTTGCTTAGGTTAAAAGTGGCAGTTCACGATTAAAATGTTGAGGTTTTCTCCCAAGGGGGAGATGGAATTCATTATTTTCAGGGCTTGTTAAGGCAGTAGATGTTAGCAGAAGATCATAGTTTGTGATATTTGATTCATCCCGGAGCTACTAAGATGTACCATAATTTGAGGGAAGTCTATTGGTAGGGAGGTATAAAGAAAGCTATTGCAAAATTCGTGGCTAAGTGTTCAAATTGCCAGTAGGTTAAGGTTGAGCACCAAAGGCCTAGTGGTATACTCAAGTAATTCGACATTCCCACTAGGAAGTAGGAAGTGGTGAATATAGACCTCATCACAGGGTTACCTCATACTCATCTCCAACATGATTCCATCTGGGTTATTGTGGATTGAATGACTAAGTCACATCATTTCTTTCCAGTTAATACTTTAGGCACAACTAGACATTAAGCTAGACTCTATCTTAGGGGGTCAGTAAAGTTTCAAGGAGTCCCTTTGACCATTATTTCAGACAAAGGTACCCAATTTATCTCTCATTTTTGGAAGAATTTTCAGAAGGGTCATGGTACCCATGTTCACCTTAGTACAAATTTTTAGCCACATACAGATGTTCAATATTAGAGAACCATTTAGAATTTATAAGACATGTTAAGAGAATGTGTAATTGATTTTAAGGAAAGTTGGGATGATCACTTGACCTTGACTGAGTTTGCCTACAATAACAGTTTGCCTACAATATTTAGATGGCCCCATTTGAGGTGATCTATTGTAGGAGGTGTAAATCTTCTATTAGTTAGTTTGAGGTTAGTGAAGCTGCTTTGATTGGGCTAGATTCAGTGCATGAGGCGATAGAGAAGGTTCAGTTGATTAGCGAAGGGTTGAAAATATCCCAAATACATTAGAAATTCTATGTAGATGTTAGAAGAAGGGAGCTTGATTTTGATGTTGGTAACATTTGGTAGGAAAGGGAAGCTCAGTACCCATTATGTTGGTCCTTACAAGATTTTGAGTTGGTATGGGAAGGTAGACTATGAGTTGTAATTGCCTGTAGAGTTTGCACTAGTGCACCCAGTATTCCATGCCTCCTTGTTGAGGAAATGCCTTAGTGACCCAACATCTATGGTCCCTATAGAAAGGAAGGACGTGAAAGATAGTCTATCATCTGAAGAGTTCTCGATTTAGATACTCTATTGTCAGTTTCATTGGTTGAAGAATAAATAGGTTACTTTAGTAAAGGTTCTGTGGAGAAATCAGTTAGTTGAGTTAGGTACTTGGAAAGAAGATACAGATATGATGACCAAGTAGGACTATCTCTTCTCTTTAAACCCAGTACTAGTTTGAGGTAATAGCTCCCCTTATTAATTATTCTTTCATTTCTATCTCAGCCTTCTAAACATTTTTATGTCATAACACGCATTAATGAGTTCAGTTCATGCATCAGTCATAAGTTCAAATATTAGTTCATGATTCATCTCGTAAACATTTAATGTGAGATCTCAATTTTTCCTAGCCTCTCAGTTTATTTAGTTGAATTCAAGGATGAATGATCCCAAGGGGGATATATTTGAATACCCCAAGTTTACAAGATCTTAGCCCCTCAAAAGATAGGCGATAAAATTAATTTTCCAAGGCCAGAAGTCTCGCCTTAATCCAATGTCATAGAAAAAAGTTGTGGAGAATTTCCTTAGGGCTCGTACACTAACAGTGACAATGATTCTGGTAACAAGTCATTATCAGACGTAATGAGTCATTATGTGGGAGTGGTTTTCACTCTAGTGAGGATCTCAAACTTTGACCCAGTAACAACGATTCCAGCTCATGACTCATTATGAGTATGAATAAGTAGTCATGTTGACTCATGACCACACCAGTGAGGACCTCTAAATTTTAGTCCAGCGGTAATGAGTCTACCTCACGACTCATTATCAGTGGCAATGAGTCATAAGGTGGATGTGTTACTTTAACAAAAAGGAACCAAAGAATTGAGTCTCAGATCATGACTACTCTTAATGACTCGCGGTCAAACCTAACGAGTTGTTAGGAGAGTGAGTCGTGATCGCAAAAAAAAGGCACAAACCTTAGAACCTCAGGTCACAACTTAGACCATGACTCATGAACAAATGTAACGAGTCATTGGGTGAGTCGTGGCGTCTTGAACAAAAATTCCTGCACATTTTTAATAGGGATTTTCGATATATTCCACCCTCTTTAACCCAACCAACGACATTTAAGCCTTCAAAAATATCCGTTATCAAGGGTAAACATTATCCTAATCTCTCATTACTCAAAAATCAGTAAACACATAGCAAAAGAAATAATTTCTTTCTCTCCAAAGACAACTAGGGTTCATCAAGCATATTTAAGCTTATAGAAGATTTCTTTAATGGGGTTGCTTTGAGGTATGTGAGATTTGATGAATGGGTACCTTTCACCCATTATGTCATAAGAACTCTTTAAATCATCAAACAAATTCCCTTTCTTTTGAATTGGGTTCCAGGAAAAATATGAGATTCTCTACTCTCATCAGTTTATGTGTGTAACCAAACCATGAATATGTATTTTCCCTAAGATTATTGATTCCCCATGTTCAACATCATGAATTTTCCCCATCATGATAGATTGTTGAGTTGTTGAATTTAAATTGTGAAATTTCATTATCATGCTCTTAAATTTGTTTTCATGTCTAATTTCATTAGACAGAGTTGGTGGGTTATAAACACCCGATACCTAGGAGTATAAACATAAAATAATTTACATGTTCATCATTACTTCAGATCAGGCATGCATTGTTACTATCATAATACCATGACTTGAGCATATAATTTATCAATTCATGTTTCAGTTATACTTTAGGGTCATTCAGTTGGGAGTAGTTGTAATACCCCAAAAAATGCAAATCAATTTTAGCGCCATATTTCAAGCTTATTTATAGTACATCATAGTTCTTTCATAGTTTCATGATCAAGTTTGATATCAATTAAGTTCTCAAATACGTCCTAGCTATTCGGCGAATCAAAATATTCCTTACAGATTGAATTCTTGGGAAGGATATTGGTATAATCAACTTCAAATGAGAATATCTCTTGTTATACTATGAATTTTTTAGTTCAATACCCAGAAAGAGATATATAATTGAATTATCTTTCCAACGATACCAATTTCGCCCAAAACCAATATCAGAGCAAAAAGTTATACCCATTTTACTCCAGCATGTTAGCCTGGCAACAAAGTGATGACATGCGCTGACGGCTTATCACATATCTGAAGACTTATCAGATAATGTCATCAGCCTTAGGCAAAAAATCATAAATTCCAGCATCAAGTGATGACATGAGCTGACGGCTTATCACATACGTGACGACATCAGCCCAATGTCGTCAGCCGTAGAATTCATCATTTTCCAAACGGTTTTGGAGGGGTAGTTTGGTATTTTCCCTTCACCCCAAAGCTCTATAAACACTAAATTCATCCTCTATTTCACCAAAATACATTTTTTTCTCTCAAATTCTCTCAAGAACAAGAAGAGGAGTTTCCAATTGATGATCCAAATCTCAAGGATTCTTCCATCAATCTTCCCAAATCAAGTATCAAGGTATGTCATGTGTTGATTCATGGGTCCCTTTCACCCATGAAGCTCAAAAATCTCTTTTCAAAATACAAGATTTGTGTATTTATGAATGTTCATGATTTAAATAGAATTAAAATTCATATGCATGATGTTGTGGGGTTTTGATTCATGTTTTAAATTACATATTTCAATGATTGACCCTAGTACATACAGATTTGCATAATAATCATGATAAACCCCCTTAAATTTACAATTTGATTGGTGTATCCATGATTATTAGATGTGTTGATGATGGTATAACCAAAGCATACTCCCAATGTGTTTGACAAAATGCCTATCTGAAGGAAAATTGCCATACTAATATGATAATATGAAATCTCCATTCATGTACAAGTTTATGCACATCAAGTGTTTGATGAAATGTCTTAGTCGATGAAGTATATATGTGTAGCCATTGTGTTGTTGTAGAACTTATACTTCATGAAATCTCCAACTTATTGTATTATGGATTGTGATGTTGGTCATGTATTGAATAAAGTCATGCTTTGTCAGTTTCTTCCCATCAAGTCCTGGGGGTACTTGTACCTGAAAAATATAGTTGTGTGCCTAGAGTTAGTGTCATGTTTTCACAATATCCTCAGTCAAGCCATGATCTCTAGAACTCAGTCAGTCATGTGACTTAGGAAAGCTCAGTAATATAGTAAACTTAGTACTATTCTGTCAGTCAATGAAAACTCAGTTAATTTAGTCAAGTTTAGTTCAGTAATCCATGTTCAGTGTCTATTCAGATGGAAGTAGGAATTAGCACCGAGTGAACCCAAGGATAGTAATGCACTGTCAGATGAGGGTGTGATTCTTAAAAGTCATCCTTGCGTTCCAGAACTATGTAGCCAGCATAGGCTGAGGCATCAACACTATCAGATAAGGGTTGTTAAGATGGATAAACACTGTCAGATAAGGGTCCCACCATTTCTTTTTGGGGACACTGTCAGATGAGGGTCACCCACTGTTTTTCCTTACCAGTGGCGCGGTATTGACATCTTTTCAATTGGGGTTACAGATCGAACCCCAACATAACTATATTGCATTATTTTAGGCATGTCGGTTAGATGACTACTACCCACAGTTTCAGTTACAGATCTAGACTATTAGAAACAGTCATTCAGTTTCAGTAATAGAACTTAGATAGTTCTACAGAATTCAAGATTGTTATATGCAGTCACCTCAGAATAGAACGAAACTCAGCTAGTTTCATCAGAAACTAGACTATCAGATACAGTCATTCAGTATTAGTTATTTTAGTTATACTGTTATCAGTATCTCATGTTATCAGTACTCAGATTCAGTAATCATGTTATCACGAACTCAGTTACAATTATTATGCATTCACACATGTATTCTCATATTTATGTTGTTCAGTCAGTTAGTATAGTTCATGTATATGAACCCTTTGCATTTAGCCTACCTCACATACATACCAGTACATTCAATCATACTGACGCATTCGCTCTATGGTGTTTTATACCATAGGTTCAGAAGCACGTTCTCCAGAGCATCAGTAGCATTCCAGTACTCAGCAGTCAGAGTCAGCAGTAAGTACTCATCCTTCAAGGACATGATCATTATCATATCATTCCAGTACTTAGTTTATTTCAGTAGTTAGAGTTAGTTGGGGACATATCCCATCAACTCCTTATTTAGACAGTTAGAGGTTTTTCAGACTATCATGTTCAGTCAGTTTATTAGTTTGTTTTGGGTATTTCATGCCCCACACAGATGTTATATTTTATTAGATATTGTGTCTCAGTTTGGAACCTTATGGCCTTACAACCTTTATTTTCGTATTTACATAGTATATTATGCAGTGTCCAGGTACATATATTAGTCATGGGTTAGGTTGTGGTCTTTTGGGGTCATGAGCACCGTGTAGAATTTTGGGTACCAGATTCGGGGCGTTACAAACTTGGTATCATAGCCCAAGGTTCAATAGTGTCCTAGGAAGTCCGAAAGCTGCATCTTGTAGAGTCTTGTACATGGGTGTATTGCGCTCCACATTTATGTTCAGGAGACTAAGAGATGTTTTAGGAACAGTTTCCCTTCTTTTAGTATTCATGTCATGACAGTGAGCATAATCTCAAGCTAATCTCTCAGTCTAATTTGTTTCTCCCTTTCTTCTATAAAACATGCCTCCTAAATAAAGAATCGGGAATTAGCCAGCCCCTCAGCCCGTAGATCCTTTGGGCGAACATGTTTCTTATGCAGAGTTCATAGCTACATTCACTACTCTTGCTCAGTCAGTTATTTCTCAGAATGAATGACCAACTGTCATTCCAGCCAACCCAATGGCCAATTCAGCTGCAGCTAGGATTTGGTACTTTACCAGAATAAATCCTCCATTCTTTCTTGGGTCTAAGTCAGATGAGGACCCTTAGGAATTCACCGATCAGGTTTAGAAGGTCACAGACATCATGGGGGTTAGTCCTAGTTAGAGTGATGAGCTAGCTGCATATTAGTTGCAAGGTATTTCCCACACTTGGTATAAGAAGTGAAAGTCAGAAAGGTCAGTTGATGTAGGACCTATAGAGTGGGAGGAGTTTTTCACTGCATTCTTAAAGAGGTCCTTTCCTCTAGAGCTAAGAGAAGCTAAGGTGTTAGAATTCATCAACATTAGGAAGGGCAACATGATGGTGAAACATTATTATCTTAAGTTTTCTCAATTATCTAGATATGGCCCTCATATTGTTGCAGACAGTAAGGCCAAGATGAGTAAGTTTGTTTCTAGGGTGAATGATAGTATGGTCAATGAGTGTTGGTCTGTGATGTTGAATAGTGACATGACTTTAACCAGGCTTATGACTCATGCTTAGCAGATAGAGGAGAAAAAGATTAAGATGAGGGAGAAGTAGAATAAGGGAGCAAGGACAGGTAGTTTCAACTTTGCTCAGCCCAAATCAGAAGGAGGAAATCATTCTCAATTTCTTCCTAAGTCATTAGTTCCAGCTCCTTTTTTCGGCTAGTTCACCAGCTTCAATGTTCAGGGATGGTAATAGAGATAGGGCACCAAGATCTAAGTCTCAGGATAGTGTCAGTAATTCCTGAACTAATTCCCTTTGTCAGACTTGTGGTAAGAACTACAAGGGTGTTTTCAGAGCTGGTAGCGATGTCTTTTTTGAATGTGGTAATCTAGGACCCAGAGTCAGAGATTGTCCCCAGTAAAGTTATCAGGGTCAGTAGCACCGTTCCTAAACTTAGTTCGGTCACCTAAATCAGTAGGGTGGCACTTCCAGTGCTACTAGTGGGAAACACTTAAACAGACTTTATGCTCTCCAGTCCCGACAGGATCAGGAAAATTCTCCTAATGTGGTTACTGGTATGTTATAGATTTTTCACTTGCATGTTTATGATTTGATAGATCCTAGTGCTTCATTGTCTTTTGTTACTCCTTATATAGCAGGCGATTTCAAAATCAAACCCAAAATTCTAACAGAGCCATTTTCAGTCTATACCCCAGTGGGTAAAACCATCATAGCCCGACGGGTATACAGGAACTGTTCGGTTATGATATTTCAGAAAGTCACTTCAGCAGACTTAGTCAAATTAGAGATGACAGATTTTGATGTCATTCTCGGGATAAATTAGCTTCACTCCTGCTATACCACAGTCGACTGCAGAAACATAATAGTCCAATTTTGATTTTTGAATAAACTCATCCTAGAGTGGAAGGGTAGTACTTCAGCGTTCAGAGGTCATCTTGTTTCCTTCCTTCGGGCAAGGAAATTAATGTCTAAAGGATGTGTCTATCATCTTGTTTCAGTCAAGGACACTAGTTCCAAAATTCCCAGTCTTGATTCGGTCCCATTCATGAATAAATATTCAGATGTCTCTCCTGAAGATCTTCTCAGAATTTCTCCCAAAAGAGAAAGTCTTCGGCATTGATGTTCTTCTAGATACTCAACCTATATCTATTTCTCCATACAGAATAGCACCAGTAGAACTCAGAGAATTGAAAAAGCAGTTGAAGTATCTCTTAGATAAGGGGTTCATCAGGCCCAACATGTCCCCGTGGTGCGCACCAATTTTATTCATGTGTTAGAAAATCGGTTCTCTTAGAATGTGCATTGATTATCGTCAGCTTAATAAAGTCACGGTCAAGAACAAGTATCCGCTTCCCCATTTTGATAACTTGTTTGACCAACTTTAGGGTGTCATCTATTTCTCTAAGATAGACCTCAGATCAGGCTATCATCGACTTAGAGTCAGGGAATAAGACGTTCCAAAAATAGCTTTTCAAACTCGGTATGGTCACTTCAAATTCCTATTCATGTAAGTCATGAAATAATGATTTAGTTGTGCATGTCCAGTATGCACTTTCAGTTTTCATTTCTCTTAGTCTAATCAGTCTCATTTGAGGATGAATGTTCTCAAGGGGGAGATCTTGTAATACCCCGAAAAATGCAAATCACTATTAGCTCCATATTTCAAGCTTATGAATAGTAAATCATGGTTATTTGGTAGTTTCATGATCAATTTTGATGTCAATTAAGGTCTCAAATACGTCCTAGCTATTAGGCAAATCAAAATATTCCTTACCGATTGAATTCTTGGGAAGGATATTGGTATAGTCAACTTCAAATGAGCATATCTCTCATTATATTATGAATTTTTGAGCTCATGACCCATCAACAGATATATAATTTAATTAAATTTCCAACGATACCAATTTTTCCCAAATCTGATATTGGAGCAAAAAGTTATACCCATTTTACTCCAGCATGTTAACCTAGCAACTAAGTGACGACATGAGTTGAAAGATTATCACATATCAGATGACTTATCATCTAATGTCTTCAACCTTAGGTGGAAATTCATAAATTCTAGAATCAAGTGACGACATGAGCTGACGGCTTATCACATATGTGACGACATCAGCCCAATGTCGTCAGCCGTAGAATTCAGCATTTTCTAAATAGTTTTGGAGGGGTATTTTGATATTTTCCCTTCACCCCAAAGATCCATAAACACTGAATTCAGCCTCTATTTCACCAAAATACATTCTTTTCTCTCAAATTCTCTAAGAAAAAGAAGAGGGGTTTCCAATTGAAGATCCAAATCTCAAGGATTCTTCTATCAATCTTCCTAAATCAAGTATCAAGGTGTGTCATGTATTAATTCATGGGTCCTTTTCACCCATGAAGCTCAAGAATTTCTTTTCAAAATACAAGATTTGTTTATTTATGAACGTTCATGATTTAAATAAAATTGAAATTAATGTTCATGATGTTGTGGGGAGGTTTGATTCATCTTTTAAATTACATATTCCAATGATTGACCCTAGTACATGAGGATTTGCATAGTAATCATTATAAACCCCCTTTAATTTACAAGTTGATTAATGTATCCATGATTATTAGATTTGTTGACGATGGTACAACCAAAGCATGCTCCCCATGTGTTTGACTAAATGCCTATGTGAAGGAAAAGTTCCATACTAGTATAATAATATGAAATCTCCATTCATGTACAAGTTTATGCACGTCAAGTATTTGATGAAATGTCTTAGTCAATGAAGTATGGATATATGTTTTGCCATTGTGGTGCTGCAGAACTTGTACTTCATGAAATCTCTAACTTATTGTATTATGGATTGTGATGTTGGTTATGTATTCAAGAAAGTCATGCTTTGTCAGTTTCTTCCCATCGAGTCCTGGGGGTACTTGTACCCGAAAAATATAGTTGTGTGCCTAGAGTTAGTGTCATATTTTCATGATATCCTTAGTCAATCCATGATCCCTAGAACTCAGTCAGTCATGTGACTCAGGAAAGCTCAGTTTATTATTCAGACAGTTAGAGGCGTTTCAAACTATCATGTTTAGTCAGTTTATTAGTTTGTTTTGGGTATTTCATACCCCATACAGATGTTATATTTTATTAGAAATTGTGTCTCATTTTTTAACCTTACAACCTTACAACCTTTATTTTAGCATTTACATAGTATATTATGCAGTGTTTAGGTACAAATTTCAGTCATGGGTTAGCTTGTGGTCCTTCGGGGGTCATGAGCACCGTGTAGCATTTTGGTTTCCATATTTAGGGCGTTACAGCAGTACTTAGTATCGAGTGAATGCAGTGATGACAGCTTCCCCGTTAGTTAGGTAGAGCCCATTATTATGAGTCTCTATGTTCCAAAAATATGGTACCACGATAGGTTACAAGGGGTCACCTATCAGTTTAGACTTGACACACTTGATTGTTAGGACACCAGTTTAGTGGATCCATGCTATCTAGTGTTGGTACCCTTAGAAAGGTACTAACACCCTCCCAGTTAGGGTTATAGGTTGGATGCTGATTATCTTAGATTAGGGCGTATTGATTATTATTATCTCCCACAGTCCTCATTTTATTATTCAAATTATATTCAGTCAAGTTTGCTTGACCTAGTGTTCAGTATTCAGTAATTTAGTTATTTAGTTACCCAGAATATATATATACTCATCTTGCATTCAATTTTTGTGTTCATGCATTCATGCTCAGTATATATGTATATAGATAGCTTTTCACCTCACATACTCAGTATATTCAAAGTACTGATTGAATACTTCTTTGTGCTATATTTTTTCATAATATAGGTTCAAATGCTCAGTACCTAGACAGCAATTAGCGTATTTATATGCCACTCAGTTGCCGCCTTAGTGAGTCATCATCAGTCGAGGACTAGTTATATTATCAATTATTCTTCTTAGTATTTTATCTTATTTCAGTTTGTCAGAGTTAGATGGGGACTTATCCTAATAACTCATTAGTCTTAGAGGCTTTCAGAAAGTTAGATAGTTAATTATATTTTTTGTTTCATTGAGTATTTTTGGATAGTATTTACCTTAACTTTATGATATTTCCTCATTAGTTTACTTCAGTTAGATTTTGACCAATATGTTGTTACATTTTTTAGTATTTATTTCTTATGCCCGGCCATGGGTTAGAATGGGGTCACTTGTGACTCTAAGAACCTTTTACGACTAGGGGTAGTCTCGGGTTGTGACAATTATGCATGATATCCATTGGTTATGCATTATGGTTTTAGACCATGATATTCTAATTCTTTACTTTGAGGTTGTTTCATTATGGTAATTATCTCATGTTTAAACATATGGATTAGAGACCTTGATTATATTAGCACTAGTTCCTTCTATGATTAGCAGGATTAGAGATGCTAGTTTTATAACTTAGCTTGTACCCTCGAGTTAGCCTTGTTTTGTATATGCATCTATCTATAGCAGTTATGGTATTATTGTATATCCCTCCCTTCTTTCACTTATTCATGTTTTATATCCATTATTTGGCCTTGTGTACTACTATATATATCCTTCTTCAATGTTTTATTTATTATTACCCAGTGATATGAAGTATAGTGCTAGGGTCTCGGAGCATAGTTGGAATAGGATAACTTATCCTTAATTTTTCATTAACTTATTATTTTTATTTCTTGGATATGAATAGAATAGTTATCCTCATTGTCTCCTTAGCTTTATTATGTAGTTTACTGGATATTTTGGTGCAATTAGATTCCTGCTTGCATTCTATTTATATTTGCATTCTTTGGAGCTCAGTCGGAAGTTTCTTACTAAGTACTACATGTTTGGTACTCATACTACACTCTGCACCCTATAAATCATAGTACAGGTTCTCACTGTTGTTGTGTGCATCGTGCAGATCAGCTATGGTTTAGAGACATAGGGTAAGCTCCTAGATTTAAGAGCATGGTTATTCTCCATCCTATGTATTAGACTGATTTCTATGTTGTATTCAAAGATAGGTAGTATCAGTATATTCATTTAGTACTTTTTTTTGTAATCTTATTGCATTAGAAGATCTTGTATTGATTCTACCGGGTTTTGGGACCATCTTATGTATTTCATTTATTTTGGACTTTTCCTCCATTTATCTTTGTACTCCGTTAGTAGTAGTTCTGAACTATTGGTTAGCTTTCCTATTGGTGGGTTATTGTAGGCGCCATCATAACCTGAGAAATCTAGTCGTTACAGGATCGTACCCTATTTTTATTTTCCTTGGTAACGGATATTTTTATATGGCATATTAAAGGGGAGGCGACTTGGTAAATATTATTTGCCTATGATTTTTTATTGATTGACGAGACTTGGTGAAGAGTTAATGATATATTAGAGGTTTGGAGACAGACCTTTGAGTCTAAAGGATTTAGGTTGAGTAGGACCAAGATAGAATAATTGGAATATAAGTTTAGTGATTTGTCGCATGAGGATGACGTGGTAGTGAGGATGGATTATTAAGCCACTTCAAAGAGGGAGAGTTTTAAGTACCTTGGGTCTATGATTCAGGGGAATAATGAGATTGATGAGGATGTCACGCATCGTATTTATGTAGGGTGGTTGAAATAGAGGCTCACTTCGAGAGTCTTGTATGATAAGAAGATGCCTCCTAAGCATTATGTTGTATGGAGCGGAGCGTTGGCCAGTTAAGCACTCCCTCATCCAAAAGTTAAAGGTGTCAGAGATAAGGATATTATAATGGATGTGTGGACTTACCAGGAGGGATAGAGTTAAAAATGATATTGTTCAGGAGGATATGGGGTGGATTTTGTATAGGATAAGATATGAGAAGTAATTTTGTGATGATTCAGACATGTAATGAGGAGGGGCATGGATGCTACAATACTAAGGTATGAGAGGTTGTCTATGGATGGTTTTAAGCGGGGTAGAGGTGGGCTGAAGAAATATTTAAGGGAAGTGATCAGGCATAATATAGCATTTTTACAACTTACAAAGGACATAATTCTTGATAGGAAGGTGTATAGGACACAGTAAGGGTAGAGTGTTAGTAGGCAGGAGTACATTTGTAATAGTAGGAAAGAGTGCTTAGTTTGTATCTATACTTTTAGTTTCTTGTAGTCTCTTGTTCATGTGCTTTGTGATCTCTATGATTTTTGTATTGCTAGTTTATAGTATTACCTTAAAGGTGTATTATTTTCTTTATTATCTAGCCCCTTTTTGTTGTTTGCTTTTATGTTTTTTGTTTTCTATACTATTAGCTATGTGATAATAACTGATATTCAAGGAATACACTATAGTAAGAATGAATCACTATCTTATCATCACTCTTATTGACACACATCACAATATAATTCACAAAACCTGATTTGGTACTTCACCAGATCATCTCTCTCTTAGATTAAATCCATCATTCTAAGCCTACGAGCCTATTCCATATCCTCAAGACTGAGCCATAATTTCCTATCTATAATAATCTACACCTGAATTCTCAGCTCACCCGGATAAAATATATTTGGAAATACTAACTTCATTCTTAAACACATCCTTCATATATACCACCCTTAACTTTATCCAGCTTCAGTAATCATCATTATATACTTACACTCATCTTGGAAAACATACCTACCTCTCTAAATACACAATATATCATTTTATTCATATTTTACTAATATAACACCTCTAAGCTTATATTTTTTCCTAAACCATGAGAGTTATTATTACACCAAAGAACAATCATCAAAAACCTATAACTCGAAACCTATCTATTAAGAACACCATATACTATATAACGAGTCTTCTTCACACTTAGCAGCTCAAAGGTACCATCTAAGAGCATATGAATCTTAATAATATTAGAAAATAAAGCATCCACATATTACCTTGGGTACACCTCTACATCATACCTACACCATCATACTTAATTACGAATGAATAAACTTAAAATTCTTGCATACATTATTTCAAGCCTACTAGATCACTTCTATATAACTAGCATCACTATATCAAGAAATCATTATATACACCTTGATGATTATCCACCGTTCAAATCTAGTGTATATTACTAGACATGATTAACAAGACAACTCTATTTATTATTCTTTCTTGGCAACAATAAAATAACATCAAGAAACACTAGTCCACTACAACCTGATAATAACAATAACTGAACAAAATCTTAAAGTCTATCCTATTTTAATACAATAGCATATCCTCCTTTCACATATCACTACTACTTATCTATCCATACGTATAAATTATATTCATAACTCTATAAGCATCAGCAAATTTCCTTTTCATGATCACAAAGGAAGCCTTGCTTAGCAATCTTATCCACCAAATTTATTAATGACCTATACTTTTCCAACACAAAGAACCGCCACTAAGAACTACTCTCCTACTTCATGCATACCCCAAGTCACCTGAACTAATAACTCTTTTTATTCCTTTCACCATGAAATCTACACCATACTCACTACCCCTTTGTTAACCCCAAAGACATATCACCTTAATCCTAACTTAATCACACACATAGATCCATCTATATGCTTTTAACTAATTTCTATCCATAACATTATTGTCACTATACTTCTAAATACATACTCTCAACTCTAAGGTTGTTCTACTACTTATGGATCATAACACCCTAAGTTACACTATCCCTCAAATAAAAACTCTATTCAATATTCTATGTACATACTCTCTCCGCTCAAAGGTTCTATCTAAATAAATTCCATATTATTTCTTAACCATACAATTCATATGGATAAAGACATAAGATTTTGAATTAAAGAACTTAAAACAAAATAAGAGGCTCCTCTCAAGCCCTCTGGGCAATTTCTAAAGTTTTTGAAACTTAAATCTGAGAATGTCACATTGGTAGGAATTGAGATTTTCTACTCATATTATCTCGAGGGTGATCCATGGTTGGAGGATTTTTGAGTAACACATGAATTAGTCTAAGTTTCTAAGATGACAACTTTATTGCATGATCTAGAGTGTGAAAGAAGGGAAAAAATTCTTAAATGCTCAATAGCCTTTCAAAGAAAAGTACAGACATCTATGTACTATTCCATAAGACTCTAATAGACATGGCTTCATAGACACCCTATTACACTTGAACTATGTGCCCTGGTACCAATTTTGTAATGCCCTAAGAGTACCCATGATATCACACAGTGAGCACCACAGTGATTCAAAGCTAACCCATGGTAATGGCATAATTTATGAACATATGAATAAGTACATGAAAATGGAAATACTAAGAAAAAAAAATTCATTAGATGAACTTGTTCAATACAATACTATTTAGAAACACTTACATCACTAGATTATACAAAAGGAAATGGAAATTGAATATATCAACTCAGACTGACTGTCTATGAAGCCTTTACTAATACTAACTATAGGTAGTTGGGACATGGGCCCAGCTATCCCTAACCAATATAAATGAATAAAATTAAAAAAAATCTACAAAATGACTTGAGTCCTCAGATAAAGAGAACCTATCACCTGCTAGCAAAAAGTCGTTAACCATCTAATCATGATGTTATGGGCTTCAAATAATACCTATATTATGAAACTATATAGCCACATAGATGTATATATGTTTAGTACTTTTGGAATATACCTAGTATATGTGGGTGAATGAAATAAGTAAAAACTAATATATATCATAAACTGAAAATATGCATGCTAAGTATCTGCAGATTCACCATGATTATGAATAAGATGAGATACTGTAAAGCATAAATAAGAAAGCGTGAAACTGGTAAAACTAGTGAGTTATTATACTTTGTTTCTAAAATCATCTTTTCTAAGGGAGATTCTCGTGACTGACATAAACCATGTGAGCAACATGGAGTTTGATGCAAAAACTCCTCATCGAAAGGGCCTGGTATACTTTGCCAGGGTATAAAGTCTAACTAGAGTGATCACATATACATGTTTTTTTTTGGGAAATATAAATAATATTTTTACATGTCCATTTGGACAAGCTGAATAATAACGGAACATAGTTTTTGGAACTTGAGGTACACTAAACCTTCGTTCCTTGGTGATAGGTACTACTTCCAAATCATACTATTACTCGTTATATATATGAAATTCACTTTAAAAATAAGCATATGAGCTGATAATTCTAAAAACACAATATACTTCTATTTCTATCTCAGAATCTTCACTACTTATGTGAATCTCATGTCTTGCCTGAGATCATAAGACAAAATTAAAATTAAAATCATACTGTAATAGTTTGTAATCTAAAATAGTAAGTTTGAGCTTCTTGTGAACTAAGTAAATCATGCTAAAACCACATACTGTTACCAAGTTATGGTACTTTTGTCCTGAACACTGAAATTTATTTCATAAAAACTACTAGGAGATTAAAAATATGTGTAAACCATGAATTTACATACCAAATATACTTTATTTCATAAAGGAACATCATAACTTCAAAACTATGTAATGTGGGTATGAACCCTAATTATAATTTCATAAATTCAATTATAAAAGTCCAAACTTTTGGTCACAAGGATGAAAGATAATCCTTGTTCGAACTCTACATAGCTAGTCTTGTTGATTTCTTGGAGAAAAACTTGAATTGGAGCCTTAAATATATGATTTTTTTTAATGAAAACGTTATTTTGATGTTCTTGAGAGTTTGGTAGGAGAGAAAATGTATATTTGGGTTATTTTGATGTTCTTGGAAATGTTTAGGGATAAGTGAAAATATTTTAGTATTGGTTATAGGATCATTTAGGATGTAAATGGACCATTTTCCTTAAAAAAAACTAAAGTAAAAATTGGATTTTAGTGTCTCTATGATCATGGCATGGAACTCTCTTATAAAGGAACACAACAAACATGCCAATCTTTTATTGCGGACCCTTATTGGTTTGCTCACAAAAATGCGCATAACTTATCACTCGGGTATCGAATTAAGGCAAAATTGGATGAATTGGAAAGAGGAATCAAATACCTTTTATTTGGTGAGTATAGAGATCAAAAAATCAATATATTCTATAAGTTATACTCATTTAAAGTTGACTTTTGTAGGATCAAATACAAAAACTCAATCGATAACAAATGTTCTTAACTCAAATTTGTTGTAACTATTTCCTATGATCGTGATTCTTATCAAAAGCACTTGACATACTAGGTAAATGATCATTACACTTATATATGATAAAAAATAATCATTTTTTATCCTATAAACATATGAAAAATGGTTAGAAGCTTATATCGGAGTTCTTGGGGTACTACAGTATGTGACCGACAACTCCCGATCCAATGGTGAGCGATCATCTTCAGGATGACATGGATCATCTCATTTGATCATGAAGTTTTATTCATACAATGATGCTCTATTATTTTAATTATTTTTTGGATGTTATTCTTTGACATTATTTTTGGATAGAAGTTCTTGTATGATGACTTTTAGATCTTAGGTATCGTGATAGTTAGGTTGATATATTTTGTACTTCTATTTACTTATTTTCTAGAGATGATTATTATTTAGTTGGATTTATAATATCTTATGTTAAAAATGTATAGTATTAAGTGTAAGGTTTGATTAAGAATATTCTCCTAGTAGAGGATTAGTGTGGGTGCCATTCATAACCATTAGGGTCGTGACAAAGTGGTTATTCAAGACCTAGGTTCATTGATCTTGTTTCTCAATACCTTGTATAGTAGAGTCTTAGAGAATAGCATAGAACGTATGTACTTCTCTTTGATAGGCCATAGGACACTAAGAAAACTCTACATTTTTTTTCTTTTGTACTATTACTTGATTCCAATTGGTATCTTTTGATCCAAATTAATATTTGACATTTTCATTCTTATTCTTGTAGATAGTGAGAACACAAGCTAATGAAGCTAGAAAAGAGGCACCCAAACCAACAACTAGGGCTATAGTTCTTGACAAAGTATATGTGAGGGAATGAAAAGGTAGAGAAAGGAGAGCCATGCCCTCTTGAGGTAAATCTCAAATAACTATTGTGCCAGTTAGAGAAATATCAAAGTATCCTCCCCTACATGAGGATGTTCTTGAGATTGTATAGGATGGAGTGGCGTCGATTAAAGATGAAGGAGCATAATTTCAGAGAATTGCATCTCTGATGTAGATGGCTTCTGACATAATACATTAAGTGTTGAGATTTTTGAGAGGGTCGTCTAGTATAGGGGATACACTCATAATTATTTTTTTTAGCATCTAAAAGTACAATATGCTGCTATTTTGGCTCCCATAATAAATAAGGCATTAGAGACAAGGGTTTTTTCTTGATATGTATTAGGTTTAGTGATGATCGGAGATGAAAATGACTTATTTTTCAAGTTTGTAAAGATGAAGCATCCTATTTATCATCGCACCAATTCTGAGGATGCCTATGAATTCATAATTAATTGCCATGAGATACTTTACAAGATAGGAATATAGGAGAGATATGAAGTTGAGTTTGTGACTTTTTAGTTTCAGGGAAGTGCTAAGATATGATTGAGTGCATACATAGGTTATAGGGCTACAAGTTTGTCTCCATTGACATAGACTAAGTTTTATTCTATTTTTCTAGAGAAGTATGTTCCTCGTACCATAAAGGATGCAAAAAAGGACGAGTTTGCTAATCTTAAGTAAGGGAACATGTCGGTTGTATCCTTTGAGGACAAGTTTCGTTCCTTCTCTTAATATTCTTCACAACTATTGAATACACAAGAGGAGCGGTGTCACGATCCAAATAAGCATGACTGACAACCACCCTAACTGTACAATGGTAGAACTAATCAACCCAACCCTTAGTCAAATAATTAAACACTAAAACTATAATGCCCTGAGGCTACCTCCTAGATGAAACACCTTGTCCGTGAATCCCTTAGAAAATTACTTAGGGTGGTTATTCTAGACAACATATGACAAGAAGGTACTAGTCGTATGTTGTGATACGGGTAGGGGTCCCCCTTTCATATGTTGGATAACGTTCTTGGGTTGGTTGCTACCCTAGGTACAATTGAACATCATATCACTCGTATGATAGTGTATGATTGGTAAGTTACCAAGTCGTATGATGCTATTAGCCTTATCCAAAGTGTTCAACCTAGGGTACAAATTGTAGGGTACTACTCATACCCTAGTGTATGACTTGTGCATGAGGGATCGTATGTTGATCAATATGGTGTCCAAGGAGAAGTCTAGGGTATGAGTTAGGGTACCACTCATACCTTAGCATATTGGTCATGGGGGGAGTCATACCCTCCTGGGTTCACTATTCAGCTTTTAGGCTGAGGATATTTTAGACTTTTCCCGCCCCTAAAACCTTATGATACATGACTTATAACATTAATTTTCCTTTAATTCTTGACTTAGAAAAGATCTAAACACTCTAAAAGACTCTCCAAAAATTCTCTATAAAGATTGGGACTAGGGTTCTTCAAGGAGTCTATCTAGGATCTTGAAGACCCAGAATCTCTCCATGAATCTTATGTATAAGGCATTTGAATCTTCCATTATTGTTATTTATCAAATTTCATGTGTTTTTAACCTTGAATATGATTTTAAATGGTGGGTTTGAAATCAAATGTTAAGGGTTTTGATGCATAGTGATGAGCATTGTTTACTCTTGTTTAACCTTGTGTTTATACTTATTTTTCTTAATGATGTGCACATATGGGTTCTTGTTAATTGTGGTTTAACAAATGTGTCATGAGTAACCCTAATCTTCATAATTTTTACTTGGGTTTTCGTCATGGTAAAGGTATGCCCTCATGGTGTTTGTGAAAATGTCTAAGAGAACTAACTAGTAACATGTTAATAGTGTTTTGAACTAATACAATATCTTCATGAGTAAGAATGGTTGGTAAGTGACTTTTAAAGCCTTTTTTGGACATTTAAATGTGTTGGTGACTTTGGTGGATTTCTTAGTTAAAAGGGTTAGAGTCCTTAACATGAAATTAAATTGTGTCTAAAACTAATGTTTGGTATATGGATGCTAATGAAGAATGAATGGTGTTGCATAGTTATTGATGACAATAAATTTATTTGAATGGTGATTGAAATTAAGGTATTGTATTATAAAAATAATTAATTGATAAGTGTTTCATGAAGACCTTGTTGTCATGTACGGTGTTGAAGTGTATCCTTGATGGCTTGAATTGGCTAAGTGGGCTAGAGTCCTTAAGTGTTGAATTTAATGGATGTTAATGAATGGACAAATGTTTAGAGTGCCAATGTCGATGAGTAATGGTCACAACATCTTGTAGTTATAGTCCACTTACTAAAGATGTCTTGAGGTTAGAGTCCCTTACCTAATGAAATAGCTTGAGGTTAGAGTCTCTTACCTAATTAAATGACTTGAGGTTAGAGTCCATTGCCTAATGAAATGGATTGAGGTTAGAGTCCTTTGACTAATAAGATGGTTTGAGGTTAGATTCCCTTGCCTAACATGATAGGGAAGTTCAATCCCTCTAACTTATAAGGGTGGAAGGTTAGAGTCCTTCACTCCATGTATCATGATTAGATGCTTCAAAATGCATGCTAAACTTCGTTCTCATTTTGGCACTTATTGTATCTATATTTCTATATATATGCCTATGTATATAAATGTGGTTTCATGTGATGGTTGGATTGGAATTTAATGATTATACTATATTATCCTTATCCTTGAGGTACATGCTAGTGCTACAACCACTAACCGTCTCTGGGCGCTGTGTCCTTACATGACACAGGGGCACGAGCTTTTTTTTCTCTTCCTGAGTTGTGACCAGGTGTTCTAGCAGATTATGTGTTGACTTTAAAGTGGTGAACTTCCATACTTCGGAAGGCATACATTTCATGGTCTTTCTATCTTATGTCATAGACTTGTATTAGACTTGGTTTTTGGCTATTGTTGGGGGCATGTCCTAACATATTATAGACATTTGATTGGTAGAGGCTTATGGATGACTGTGGACTTGGATATGTTAGTTTGGTATGTTGACATTAATTAAATGATTAGACATTATTAAGTTATGTTTACTAGTCTTGTTTCCTCTATCTTGATCATATACTCAGAGTTGATACGATACTGGTAGATTGAAATGATGGTTATATTAGGTTAATGGGGCGATCTACGGTCCTTGTTTGTATTGAGATGCCCATACGATAAGGACCAGTTTTGGGTCGTGTCACTAGACATCACATGGTACTTAGAACCATAAGTTATCCCAATCTAACCCATGATACTAGCATAATTTGTGAGCAACTAAACAAAATATATAAAACTGGAAATAATAAGTAGAAGACATGTCATTAGCCAAACTTGTTCAATAAAATACTATTAAAAACATTTACAATGCTAGTAATACAAAAGAAAACTGAAATTGATTACATGAATTATAACTGACTGTCTATGAAACCTCTACTACTACTGGCTATAGGTAGCCAAGACATGACCCCCAGCTATCCACTTTTATTATGCTTTTATTATATTATAATCCTTTTGTAACTTGAACTAGTAAACTTGAACTTTTTGTAAACTGAGTACATAATGCTCAAATTGAAATATTTTACCAACCCAAAGGAATTTCATGTCAAAATATCAAAATCAATGCATAAGATCATTTTCATGAATAAAAATATATGTAAACATGAAATCTTGTTCTAAATAAGGCTTAATTCAAGAGGAAATATCATAATCTTAAGGTATAAGAAAAGTGGTTATGAACCCTAGCAAATAAATTTTTTACAATTCAAGTAAAAATCAACCTTTGGGCACAAGGATAGAAGAATGTCCTTGTTCTAATCCCACATACTTGGACTTAGTTAATTGCTTGAAGAAACTTGATATGGAGCCTTGAAAGCTTGTATTTTGGAGAAAAAAACTACTCTTTGGTGTTCTAGAGAGTTTGGGAGGAGATGAATCATGTGTTTGGGTTATGGGATGAGGGAAAACGCGTTAGTATTAGTTATAGGATCATTTAAGATGTAAATGGATAGTTTTCCATAGAAAAACTTAAGAAAGATGGGAATTTTTGTGTCTCTGTGACCATGGGTGTGGAACTCCCTTATTGTAGATCATATAGGGTGTGTCACACTCTTATCGTAGAGCACACGGGGTGTGACACACTCTTATCATGGACCCTCACTGGTTCTCTTACAAAAATGCTATTATATTTTCACTCGAGTATCTTATTTAGGTGAAATTGGATGTGTTGGAAAGAGGACTCAAGTACCTTTAATTTGATGGGAGTTTAGCTCCAAAACTCAATGTATTCTATAATATATACTCATTTAAAGTTGACCCTTATAGGATCAAATACCAAAACTCAATCGATAACAAAATTCTCAACTCAAATTCTCCACATTGAAAATATTTTACAAACTAGGTAAATGATCGTGAAACTTATCGATGATTAAGAATAATATGTTTTGGACCTATAAACATATGATGAATGGTTAGAATATTAGCTATAATTTTTTGGTCTATTACAATATCTTCCCCTAGGGATCATACGTCCTCAAATGAAGACTGATATTGGGATGAAAAGAATAATGTTTCTGACATGAAACTAAACATATGTCCTTACTTGATTGAATTTAAGGAGCTGATTCATGCTGAGAGTTTAGAATTCACTTGAAACATTCATGATATGATTGTACAAATAGAACTTTGAAGTTATAGCTAATGCGATAATATTTCCAAGAGTTACTAAGAAGGAAATATGAGTTTCCTCAAACTCTCCTTATCGTAACTTCTAATAAATTTTGAGGGGAAGCATTTTTTGCATGATCTGTTTATAGAATTCCAAAAAGGAATTGCACATGGCTACAACTATATAACATGGAATATAGGCATATTTAATAGAATCTAGACTAGGATTTCTATGCCTTAGTTTATGAAACTGTTAACTTTCAAGATTAGAAATACTTGTCAAACACTCTTCTCAACTATACTTTTCCTCTTAAATGGTACTCTTCATGTGACACAACTTATAACTTTCACATGGGTATAGGTGATTACTCCTACCAAAGTTTGAGTTGAACTACATGATCTCACCATATTGAATCCTAACTAAAAGTCACAAGGTACTGCACTTGACACAATAACATTAGTATAAACTACAGGAATTCAATATTCTATGTCATTTTAGAGCTCTCATCACAATAATAATACTCCTTACCACTTCAATAACTAATTCTGATCTCTAATTAGGAATTCACTAGCACGCAATGCATTCATCCACTTATATACCAACATGACATTCAAGCCTATTGTTATAACCATGTATGAACTTCTAGAAAACCAACCCATTTAGAAATTTCCATATATTCTATAATACCTCTATCAATAACAACTCTGTGAATTATCTCTAAAAATAAACACCAAAAATTCTCAACTAGCTATGACATGTACCAAATCTTACCTCGATCTTCCTTCACACTTATAGCCTTAGGTAAAACAAGCTTCCAACAATTTTCCTTAATAAGGAACATCTATTCTCTCTTATCTAACCCATTGTTCATTTATTTTATCCACCACTATCTTAACATAAGAAGGGTCATTAAAGTGACAGAACATGAGGACCTAAAGTATGAAAGAATACCATACATATCTTTGTCACTTAATTGATGCATAATAAAGATTATCGTATGATTGAATTGCTTTATGTAGTTTTGATGATGAGCAGCCAAATGTAAGGGGCCGATTTACTGGATGTGCAAGAAATGGTATAGTTGGCATGTGTTGTTTGCATAGTTTTGTCATCTTGTGTAAAAACTTGCAGGTTCTATTTTGTACTAGTTAGGACAGCTGGTCCAATGATCTTTCAGCCCTAATCAAAACTCAGTAATAAAAAAAAAAGACATCTCTTAATCAAACGGTTTTTTGCAATTACAAAGAGTGAAGAGAGGCAGCAAAAACCCCATTTCAATACTGCTCAAGTTCTTAGCTTATAAGTGCTTAAATAGAAATGGTTCTTAAGTGAGTTCTGATTTGTAAATAAATTACTCATGTTATAAGAGTAATGACTTTTATCTTTAAGTAGAGATTTCTTAGGTAGAGTTGCCTAAGTGTAAGGATGATTAGAGTTAATCATCATAGAGAGTCCTTGGTATATTTAACAAGACTTGGTTATAGTAGATTTGCTACTTGCGAAAGATGCCAAGAGGTAGTCTGAAATCTAGACAGTAATCAAGAGGTTGATCATAGTGGATTTCTTTGGAGCTTGTGAGGGAATGCCATGGTTTTTCTCTTCCTGGGTTTTCCCATAAAAAATGTTGTGTTTTACTCTTCCTACATTGTCTTTAGTTTTCCTACACTCTATTGTTTGATTGTCTGTGATTGACTTTGAGGGACCTAGTCCCTCACTATGTGGTGCAACCCTCAAGGGTTTCAATAATTGGTATCAGAGCCAGGTCACTGTAAAAGGTTCACATATAGAGTGTATTGGTTAGCATGGATACTCTACCTAACCTAGAAGAAGGGCAATCAACCACTATACCATATAGATTTAATGGAAAATATTATGGGAGGTGTAAAACAAAGATATTTTACTTCATTATTACTAAAGATAGTGAACCGATGGACATAATCCTTGATGGTCCTCATGTTCCCGTTAAAGAAGTCAAGGAAGGAGAAATAACAAGAATGACTACTAAAAGAAAGAGAGAGTATGATGATGAACATAGAAGGAAGATTGAGAAAAATTACAAAGCCAAGAAATTGGTAGTCTGTAGGATAGGGCCTGATGAATATAACATGATGTCAACTTTTGAAAATGCAAAAGAGATCTGGGATTGCTTGAGGACTGATCATGAAGGAACTACTGATGTGAAGGATTCTAAAGTAGACATGTTAACCACTCATTATGAAACCTTCACCATGAATGAGGGAGAAATAATCCAAGAGATGTATACTAGATTCACTTCTATCACAAATGAGCTTCACTACCTAGGAGAAGTGATTCCATTATATAAGCAAGTGATAAAGATTCTTGGTATTATTCCTAAGTCCTAGGAAAGCAAAGTGGATTATATAATATAGGCAAGGAACCTCAAGACCCGCACCATAGATGAACTCATTGGTATATTAAAGACCCAGAGCTCAAGAAATAACAGAAGAAGGAGAAAATAAAAGTAAAAAGAGAAAAATCTCTGGCATTGAAGGGCTCAAAACATGACTTAAGTGAAGAATATCAAATGTTTCCTATTTGGCAAGTAGGATTATTAGAGACATGAAGATGAGTGGTCAGTTCCAAATAAATAGAATCAACAGGAAAAGAGAAAGAAGTACGGAGGTATGTCACAAATATGGAAAACTTTAGCATTTCATTAAGGACTTTCCATTGCACAAAGTGTATTACTAGGGGTACCTCAAGACTGGAGGTTACAAAGGAAAAAATAGGGACTAGGTCCCTGAAAATCCATGATTTAAAGTATCAGTTAAGTATGCTATAAAGTAAGCTCTAGGAGCATAAAAAGATTCATCCAGTGATTCAGGTAAAGATGAGAAGACATAAGATGATTCTTTGCTAGGAGTGGAAGAGGGTCCAGTTATCTATGATTCATTGTTTGCACTTATGGAAGACACAGAGGATGAAAAAGAAAGGAAGGTAACTCTATCCAATATTAAGGAGAATCTAGATAATTACACAGCTAGGAAGATAAAATGGCTTGTAAATGTGTTGATAGAATCTGTATATGAACTATCTACTGAGAAGAATGTCTTAGAAGAAAAAGTAGAGAATTAAGAGCTTGAGCTGATTACTTTAACTCTCCAAATTTCTGAAACTGAAGAGTTCTTCATAAAGACAAAATCTAAAAATATGAGTCAGATGAGTGATCTAAAGAAAGTAAATGATGTAGATGGAAAATGGAAGAAAGAAGCTTCATGGCTTCAAGTTGATCTTGAGGAAATATTGAGGGATTCCCAAAAGTACTTTATGTTTGTACTTCACAAGAATAAAGAATTAGAGAGGGACCTAGTCTTCTTAATAGGAGAGTTGAATAAATATCTTAAATGAACTGCTTCTTTACATATTCTTTCTAATCTGATTAATTAGAGTGCTAATGATGGCAAAGGATTGGGATATCAAAGAGAACTCCAATATACTGGGTGGCATGGAAAAACTGTCAGTGGTGCTAGAAACAAGGTTTTTAAACCGATGTGTAATCACTGTGGGAAAAATAGGCACATAAGGGAAAATTGTCAAAGCTGGATAAGTTCTAGAATGGACAAATTTAGATATGATCAACAAGAGAATACACTACCAAATGGATTCAAGTATTTGAATAAAATGAAGAAGAAGTATACATCTAGATGGACCAAGAATATTTTGATCACACCATTGTCTTCTTACTGGGAACTCAAACTCAAGTGGTTTCCCAAATCAAATAAGTGATCATAGGTCCAGGTTAGAGAAAGGGGATTGTAGTCAGGAATGTTCATTAAAAGTGGGTGTTCATAGCTTAATCTTAGAAGATCTGATTGTGTTCTCTCGCTCAAGTCATTCCATGGTGGATGAGTCATATTTTGAAATAGTTGAATTCAAGGGACCTGGTCCTTAGAAGACTCTTCTTAAAAAAAAAGCTCTAACAAGTGTAACTTCAAGAATTGGCTATGTTTAGGAGGCAGGTATCTATGATAAAGTAGGTGCAGTATAATCTAACTTAGTTTCATACCTTTGCAGGTATACATCCATGGGAACAACTTCAGAAGGAAACAAATAAAGCTAACACAAGCAGGCAATTCAATTAAAAAGAGAGGGACCTGGTCCTATCTCTCAAGTTAGTACCTACAAGATGCATAAGTAATCACAAGATGTTGTCTGAAAAGCCATATATGTTTCTCTAAGCTGTCAATTCCTTTGCAAAATGAACAGTCATACTTATTAGACTCAAACATGTCAATTCAAAAGGAACATCTTGTAATGACACTGGACACCCATAAACAAAATGAAGATTGAATTAGAAAGAGAGTTTACGTTGAGCTCATGCTCACTCACACGATATGAATACTAAAAGAAGGTAAACTTTTCCTAAAACATCTTGTATCCTCTTGTCCATAAGTGTGGCGCGCTTCACACCCATGTAGAAGACTCTACTCAATGCGTCTTTCAGACTCCCTAGGATACTTTAAAGCCTTAGTCTCTAATACCAAGTTTGTAATGAACCAGAAATACACCCTGGTTGCCACACATTGCTTACGGTCCCGAAATACCACAAACTAACCCATGAGCTGGTAACTGTTGTGAGTACTGAACAATATACTAAAAATAAAAGACATGTGCAAAAGTAATCTAAAGACATAATAAGGTTTTAGAAAAACTGAATAGTGATAACAATATTGAATCATAGTTCTGAACATCTAAAAATGTACTAAAAATATTTGAAAAAAACAATAACTGAACTACTGTCTATCTGTTTGAAGGTCTGAAAACCTCTAAAACTGACTGATTGTGGAGACGATGGGACAAGCCCCCAACTAAATCCGACTGACTAAATCACTGAACTTCTGATATAACTAAATATAAGATAAAATTGTCCTCAAAGTATAAGGACTCACCACTACTACAGATGCTGGATAACTAATCCTGTCTAAGCTCCATCCAGAAACTGAGCGTCCGAACCTATGATATAAGACATCATAGCGCAAGAAATAAGTACTTTAAATATACTGGTATATGAGATGAGGTTATTTGAAATGCATGGGTTAACTAAAAACAAAGTAATAACTGGTTGAATAACATAAGGTAACTGAGTAAACATGCATGAAAGTTGAACTACTGAACGTGCAAGACCAAGCATGTAATCTTTCTAAAATAATCTGTGAAACTGAAATACTAAAATCTGGTAACTGAATAACTGATAATCTATATGTCATGGTCAAGAAACATGAACTGAATTCTATACTGATTACTAGACTGAGATTGTGGGAGGTATCATCTAACTGATATGCCTCGCTCTGAACTGATTGGAGGTCCTACATGTAACCCCAGTTGGAAAGGGTGTCAGTACCAAGCCACGGATACTAACAATGGCTGTGTTGATCCACTAAGTTATTGATGAACCAAAATGTCAAGCCTAAACTAAAGGCTAACACTTGGAAGGAGTCAAGCTTAATCTGATGGGTGACCCCTGGGAGTTAATCAAGCCTAAACTGATAGGTAACTACTCATAACCCACGCTAGATATGTAGTTATGGAATACAGGGACTGCTACTAACGACTCTTCCTAACTGATGGGGAAACCACCATCCTTCATTTGCTCGGTGCTAAATCCTACTCCTAACTGAAAGACATTGATTTCTGGACTGATCTTAGCTTAACTGGTTATGATAACTTACTGAACTGTTACTGTTTATGGTTTATATACAACCCATTCTAAAAATACTGTAACTAACAATGTAAACAGCTAAGTTTTTGGGTATTCATAACCCCCAAGACTCAATAGAAATATCAATAAGAACACATGAGATCATTTAAAACAACAATAGGTAAGCATTACCCCAAAATCATTACTTAGGCCTTTCATCAAACACATGAGGGTCATGATTTAAAGCATGAGGATAGTATAAAACATATAATCATTCATATGGCTATAATACTAAACCATAAACTAGGAGTTTAACATGAAAAAATCATCAATTCAACGTGCAAAGTTTAATTCCAACAACTACTTGTAAACATCATGTATAATTGAAAACCATAAAGATTTATGGAGATAGTTTTATTATAAGCATGTAAATTCATGATTCAAAACATAAAAATAGGTTCTTGAACTCCATGGTAAAATGAAACCATGGATGAATATCACACATACCGTAATTGAAGAATTCTTAAAAGTTCTTGGTGGATTTCTCGAGAATTGATCTTGATAGTTGAAGGGGCTAGAGTTTGTTCTTGAGAGGGAATGTTTTCAATTGAGTCAAAATATGAAATAAGAGGCATATAATGCTCTTTTGATACCCTAATCTCATGTTAGGAATGAGATAAAGTGAGAGAAAATGACTGAGATACCCTCCTAGACCCGTAAATCATTAAAACAAACTGGACACTTGAGTCAATAATTGACACCGCGCGTCAGTCTTACGACACGAAATACAACACGTCGCGTTGGATCCTTCCGACTCGATTCTTATCACGACGCGAATATATTACATTGGCCATCTATTTTTACCATCCAAACATGACTCAAACATCAACCGAAAAATCTAAAACTCACCTGAGACATGATATCGATCACCCCGATCATGAATCAACTTAAAAATCAACGTTCTAAGGCCGAGAAGGTTAGAATTAAAATCATAAATGTATAAGGGGCTTTCGAAATGACTAAGTCTTAATACTTAGTGAAATTTTCTAAGTCGTGGACCCCTTTAGCATGCAAGAGTGAGCTGAAACGGGATAAGATCTTACGGTGTCTTACAGCTCTACATCAAGATACGGTCAAAGACCTATTTATCCTTCACCTTGGTACTAAGAGATGACTTCTCTACCTCTTTCACAATCCCACCACCATCCTAATATTCAAAGAGACGAACTCTAAGATTTTCCAAATGATGAATATCTTTCACCAAGTCTCTCTTCTTTTCATCCACATAAGATAAACTTCCTATTGATAACCTACTAAGAGCATCAACAATCACGTTAGCATTACCTAGATGATAATGAGGACTCATGTCATAGTCCTTGAGCAACTCACGCCATATCCTTTACCAGAGATTCAACTCCTTGTGGGTGAACACATACTACAAAATCTTATGCTCCGAGAAGATGTCAACATACACACCATACAAATAGTGATGCCAAATTATCAAAGCAAAGACCACAACTAATAATTCGAAATCATGCGGCGGATAGTTCTTCTCATGCACCGTTTACTGCCTGGAAGAATATGCAACCACCTTACTATGCTGCATTAAAACACAACCCAATCCCAACCGAGATGCATCATAATAACCAAAAAACCTTTGGTACCCTCGGGTGTGGTAAAAACTAGAGCCAAAGTTAACTTATATTTCAACTCTTCAAAACTATCCTCACACGCATTGGACCATACAAAATTTACCTTCTTCTGAGTCAACTTAGTCAATGGGATAGGAGTCAAAGAGAAATTTTTCATAAACCTTCTATAATAATGAGATCATTAGGCAATTAGAAACTGACCCTTTGGGTCCAACAATCAAGAGACGCATAGCACGAATGCAACTAATCCAATCCCAAAATTACTCAAAATCTAACATATCCAACTCTATCAGATCCACTAATATTTCTCTACTATAGATAGATACCAAAAAACCCATATAGACTCTTCTAGACATGATAGAGTCACCAACTGGGGTAGAAACAGAAAAGGGACCTGGAATTCACTTAGGATCAAAACCAAAATGAATAACCACATATGGGGTCACATAAGAAAGAGAAGACCCAGGATCAAGTAGAAAATATACATCATGAGAGAAAAGTTTGAGCATACCAGTAACAACATCATATGATGCCTCAGAATCCTGATGGGTGGAAAGAGCATAAAGGCGATTCCGAAAAGTGTCGGATCCAGAAGTCCCACACTTTAGTGTAGGGGGTGAAGAAGTAGTAACATGAACCTTATTTGCACTAGAAGCAACATTAGAAAGAAAATATCACTGTATGTGACCAATCTAACCACAACTAAAACACTGATTCTTCTACTGGTCACAAACCCCACGATGCACCTGACCACAAAAATAACAAGGGTGATAGGATGGAGCTTATTGGAACCCACTGGCCTAACATTGGGAACCCTGGGCCCTAAATCCACTAAATTCACTATTTTCAAAAAATGACGATCACTGGACGACTTAGGATAAGTTGCACTAGCTGTACAATAGGAACCAAATTTCCCTCACTTTTTCTTAGACCATTGCCTGCCATTCTTGCCATTATTCTGTGGGACACCACCATGCTAAAAAAATTGAGACCTCTTATTTTTCCACTCTCATATATTGGCTAGTTTCTTATTATCATTTTCAACATATTGCATATACACCACAAGCCTAGATATGTCATGTCACTATTCAATATGGTAGCCTTGCATTCTAACACGAAATCATGGGACAACCCAAAAGAAAATTTCATTATCTGAGCCCTCATAGAAGATACCAACTCCGGAGAGTAATAAGAAAACTGGTGAAATTTCAATGCATACTCCTTCACAATCACCTTGCCTTCATTCAGGTTCACGAAATCCTCATCCTTCGCCTTCTTTAACTCCTGAGGTAAGAAGCAATTGAGAAAATCACCAGAGAAATTCTCCCACAATGCCAACTCTAAATCGTCACCCTTAGATTGAACCCAATCCTCATACCACTGATATGACATATCCTTCAGCTGGTATACAACAAATTAAATACCATCAGAGTCAGAAACATGCATCACATAGAGAATCTTCTCTATAGCATCTATGAACCCTTGAGGATCTTCCTCAACTTTAGATCCAGTAAAGGTTAGAGGATCCAGCCTTATAAACTATTCAAGTTAGTGGCCTCAAAAAAAATCATAGCAGCACCAATAAGACCTTACTATTGTGACTGAGACATCACCAACTGGGTTAGCATATGAATGGAACGGTGAAACTCAACATTGGTAATATCTCCTGTAGGTGCCCGAGTAGTAGTATTACCAGTTGTAGAATGATTAGTAGGGACTGGTGGAACTCCACTGGTGTAATCAAAAGCAGTTACCCTAGACTAGGTTTGAAATCTAAGAGTAGGACAAGCCCCATACACATTGTCCTCAAGTAGGACAGAGGAGTTCCCATGAGCATAAAATCTTTTGGGACGCATGATTTGAAAAGCAAACAAATAAAAATTAGAGGAGATTTCCACACCCTAGACTCTACACCCCAAAAGTAGATCACAAGAAAGAGAAACATTCCTAAATGTCTATTAGCCTCTCCCTTATAAGTGTGGTGCACAACACACCCATATGAGAGTCTCTATTTGACATGACTTTATAGATATCCAAAGACACCAAACCTACGATCTGATACAATCTTTTTCATGACATAAACCAGTTCCTATTTGTGATGGATATCTCAGGTCCGCTAAGGACTAGAGACCATCTCTTTTTACCTAGCCAACAGAAACATAATACACCAAACAATGACTGAATTTCGAGTATATAACAAGACAAAATAGATAAAAATCAAAGTCTATAAAATGTTAGACAACAATACCCAAAACAGTAATATCCACAAAGCCTCTAACAGAATTTGAAACCAATCTAAGTTGGGATATGCCCTCGACCCTGACAATGACAATGAAAATGTTAATGATAAGGATAATGTGAGGTCTTCAACAAAAGTCATCGTCATTATGACTGTGTCAAGTGAAAGTGATGATGTCAGTTCTGAGATTTAATTAATAGCCTCATTGAGTTTTGAGTTTTCTTTACTTAGGGACAAGTAAAATCTTTAAGTTGGGGTTGTTGATGAGTGGCGATTTTGCCCCTCATTTATTTTATTTTTCTTATGATCATGTGTCGTTAATATAGAAATGAGAGATCATTATCGTTTGAATTATGTTAATTTTAGGCAATTTATATTTACAAGGAGTTTTGGCAAAAAGGAGTGAACAAGAGAAAAAATGAGATAAAAAGGAAGAAAATCTCAGAATATGCCCTCAGATACTGGTAAAGTGGATAGTGGCGCCCTTTAGCAGCTAGTCAAATGGGTCAAAGAGGCACTTAGCGCTAATATGAACACTTTAGCAGTCGGTTAAAGAGTTCTTTAGTGCCAATATGACCTTTTTAGCTGTCTTCTTGGTCAAAGTCAAGGTCGACTATAGCGGATATTTGTTCTGCTTTAGTGGTTGGTCAACATCAACATAACCACTTTAGCGGTCATCGAGTAGGTTCCAGAGGAAAGTTTAGAATTTCATATATTTTGATCCCGATTCCTCATATACTCAGTCCATAACCATTCTAACACATATTTGTCAAAATCTACAACCTTGGAGGAAATGGTCCTTGACCCACCACCCTTGGAATTAAAGATTGCAAGCATTTTATTTTTAATTTCTCAAAACTTTATTCTTTTCCTTGCTTTGTATAGATTATTTAGGACTAGTTTGATACATGAGTATTTGTAGTTGGAGATAGTGCAATACTTGTGTATTGAATTTAGGTTTTAATTTTGTGTTATGCTTTTATATTGATTGATTCCCCTTGATTTAGAAATGTGTTTTGTTTATCTAAATTAATTTTGTGTTTAACCATTATACTAAAATTGAGCTCAAAAGAGGATATTAGAGTGGGTATTTCCCATCTACCTTGATTAATGCTTTAAAGATCTAATCGAGGTTGGGAAAGATTAGTTCAGCACTATTTGGGGCATAATCAAACCTTACAAAGACAAAAGTTTGTTTTATGCTTCATGCTTCTAAGCTTGGTTTGCAAGAGCAAGAGAGAACTAAACCCTCAATAGCCAAAAGATGTTTGTAGGTAATTTCAAATCAAAGGCTACTTTACTAGACCCATGATTAAATTATAAGTAGTTAATTAAGTATGGTGGATCGTTGATAGAATCGACTACCCATGTTATATTCCTTTGTTTCCCATCATTGTGAAAGACACTAATCACTTGTTCATATTTTAAATTAGTTTTACCCCTGTTTCATATTAATATATCATAAATCCCCCAAAATACTTGTATCTATTTATGGATTTTAGCGAGTTACTTTTATTTTATATTTACTCAATTACAACTCACACTGTTCCCTATGGATTCGACCCGACTCCTTATTGGGTAAAATATTCTAACAACATCTACTATATCTATTCAAGAGTGTATGAGCGTCATATCAGTCACCCTGGCTTGTACCTCTTTTTTTTCTCTAAAGGCTTAGCCGATCCACCATTTAAGATATTCGAATAAGACATGGAACTAACACACTTCATAATACATGTGATTAATCTTAAAGGAAACCCCAACTCATCCAGCATACTATGAAGAAAGCACCAATCAATTAAGTCATAAGCATTCATCAAGTAAACTTTAAACACACACCTCGGGGATAAACCTTTCCTAGAATACCACTTGAATAGTTCCTGACTGGGATACCACTTGAATAGTTCATGACTTAAGAGTATGATGTATATGATGCTTCTAACATAAATGAAATTTGATTGTGATAGGCCTATGATAGTGCTAATTACCTTTTTTATCCTATTGGTGAGAAACTTTATGATAATTTTATAAATCGTATTACAACATCCAATAGGCCTGCGGTCTTTTACTAGATTAGGAGAAGAAAATTTTGGTACAAAGGTCATAGAAGTACAATTATGACTTCTTGTCATTTTACCTAAATGGAAGAAATCTTTCACTGCCTGAATCACATCGTCATGAATGATCTTCCATTAACTGGTGAAGAATTCCATAAGGTAACCATCCAATCCAGGGGCTTTATCTCCAAGCATGTCTTATAGTGCTACCTAAATTTCACCTTATGTTACTTCTTGAATAAGAGAAAGCTTCTTTAGGTGAGAGATACATGGCCCTTTTCTAATTACAACAAAGTTTGTGCAAGGGATCTTAAGAGCAGTTTTACCTAAAAGGTCTGAAAATAACTCAACAAACTCTTTCTCTATAAATCCATCATCACGAATCTTATTACCATGTCTTTAGTAATTTCCAAATTGAGACTGGTGAGCTGGAGTAGGTGAGCATATGATGCAAGATGGAAGTTGAGATTCTATAGGTTACTCTTTAGAGCTTTGAGCTTTTGGCTTAACTAAAACATTTTAGCTCTAGTGAACTATTCTCCAAGTGGTTCCTACAATATCAAGGAAATGTATGTGGTTTAATACAGTTTGGTACGGCTTGAAAGGCTTAGGTTTAGAGACTGCTTGAGGCCTATATTAGATCATTAGAGGTGAATAGTTAGACGTACATGCAGCCAAAAAAAGCTTCAACCAAACCATACTCTAGCAACCAGTGATAATTTCCCAAATCCCAGTAAATCTTTGAATATACTTTATGGTCTAATTATTATTTATTGCGGAAGGTATAATTACAACCCTTCCAGCTTAAAGAGGAAAGTTAGAGATGGTCAATACAATCCCTAAAATCTTAAATTTCTTCTTGAGTAACAAGGGATCCTAACCTATCATCAGATGAAAGTACAGTATTGAAATCTCCACATAGGAGCCAAGGCTCCTTAATAGAAGTACCAAGCACCTGGAGATCCTTCCATAAATCCACACTTCCGTGCATCTCATTCTTTGCATACAAAATGGTAAGATATGCATTAAATGAGCCATTAGCACCAACTATATAGTAGTGAATAAATTGTTCCTTTATCATGAGAATGTTGACTTCAACATGGGATTTGCATAGCAGCAACACTCTACCATTGAAAGCCATTGGACAATTCCAACAACTTTTTCACCCATCCACCACTTTCTTTAAGATACCTGTTGACTTGTATTCCTTCACCCTTGTTTTTAGACAACCACTAAATTCAATACTATTCTTTCTTAGAACAATCGTAGCTCCTTTTACTTTAAGGATTGGTTCAATCCATTGATATTCCATATTTCTAGCATCGTATGTTTAGATCCTCTCTAGGCTGCCCTGCAGGTCCATCATCAGCTGGTGTGTGTTGTAGGGGAAAACTTAATGCCAAGTTTTCTCTTGAATATTCTTCAGTAAAGTCGAACCATAAGAACAATAAGTTTTATTGGTAACCTTATAAGTTCTAGCCTAGGGAGGGTTAGAATTATCTTATTTCTCATAATCTTTTCTCTACCAATCCTATCAAGTTGGCCTTCTTCTTCTTCAATTCCTTGTTTTTCTCTGTGGATCCTTTTGAAATTCATCTTCAACCTGCTTTGCAGAAGGCTTATTCATCCAGCAATTCATAGAGAAATGCCCAAATTTTATACACTGAGCATAGTACTTTTGCCTCAACTCATATTCCATAGGTTGAAAGATACCTACAGGTGTCACCATTTTTATTGATTCCACAAAAGATTGAGAAATAGCTATTTTCACAAATACACAAGCATATGTGTCACGCCTAATTTTTGAGTAATGATGGCACTTACTTCATCATGCCAGTAGGTAAGGCAAACCATATTCCAAAGCTATAAGCAACGGGCTAATTTTGTAGAAAATGGCATAACTACCGGAAATACGCTAGTAAAAACTTACAAGCAATAAATCATGGAATAATAATATAACGGAAGAGAAATAGGAGAAATAATAACATCCCTTGACCTAGTAGTGTAGGTACAAGATACTCTACTCAAGAAAAATACAAGTACAATCAAGTCAATACACAATAGTCTCAAAAATTGAAAGATTAGAAAAAATAGAAGAAGGAGAAAAGGTTAACTCTAACTGTGAGAGTAAACCTTATCTCCAAAATTTGACCAACACAAATCTCAGTGTCAATGTCAGCAACTAGTACTTGGATCTACACCAAAAAGATACAAAAGTGTAGTACGAGTACCAAATCCATGGGTACTCAATAGGCATCATCGTCTGACTGAGCTAAATCATAATTAGAATATAATAAAATACGAGATAAATAATTTGTCAATATAAGACAACAAACCTGAAATAACGCTCTAAATACAATAAATAAATAATTGATACGCCAAATTACCACTCACTTTAGAAAGTGTAAGTGGTCGAAGTCAAATATAGAACCCAACTAGGTTGGGGTCGAATCCCACAACGAATACTATGAAAATTAAGTGTTATGATTATTAATGGACAATTGATCGAAGGTTCCATAGTAAAGAGGGGTTATTTGTTAACAGTGAAGTATGCTTGTAGTAAATCGTATTCCAACTAATGAGTATGCTTGTAAGGTTTGATTCAATAAGAATGAAGAAACTAGCATTATGTTCACCAAGATGTTGCAACAATCAAGGTTGTGAGTTATCCCAAATTCTTACGTAACAAATTCCAATTGCAAGAATTATTGAACTCTAAAGTTCATCTATGCATTTATCAACCTTAATAGATGATTATCTCTTAATTCTATCGAGCTTAAAGAATATATTGATATGTTCAATTGATTTCTTAAGTGGTTTAATCATGTTAAGGCATCAACCCTTAACCCAAAGGTTAAAGCCTTTGAGATCCTTGTAAATCTCCTTTTTTCCTAACAAAAACATTTCTACTCAAACAAGTGGTGTTATTGGGCTCACCCTTTAAGTTTGCAACCAAAAAAAATCATATTAATTAAGAGGAGTTTATACAATTGTAATTAGTTACAGAATTTAGAAAATCTCACAACCCTAAAAAACAAATCATATTAAGGCTCCCATAATCCTAGTTATGGGAGCTTTAGCCACACATCATAGAAATAGAAGAATATTCCATTGTATTTCTCATAAGTAATTTAAGGAATTACTTACAAAAATATCCCAAGAATTGTTCTTGATCTCAAAAGAAAAATAGTGAATAAAGTATTCTAATCCACAATTTCAGCTCTTTCTCAGAGAATAATAAGATACAAGTTTCTCAAAAGTTGAAAATCAGATAAAAAATGAATGAAAGATACCTAATCTAAACATAAACGGGGTATTTATATGTTTCCAGGTATTGGGGATTTAAAATTTGAACTCAGTATTTCCGCATCACAATTGATGACCAAGTTGACGGCCCATCAGTGGCCTGACGGTCCATCACTTAGACCTTCACTGAGGGTCCCAGGATGCTTCACTTTATTTACTGGTTGATGGTTAAGTTGATGGACCGTCAAGGGTCTGACGGTCCATCACTTGAACCGTCGCTTGATCACTTGTGAGACTTCTTTCTTCTTCATACTGACGGCCAGGTTGACAGTCCATCAGAGGTCCAATGGTCTGTCACTTGGACCGTCACTTAGAGTATCCATTCTACCCATTCTGCTAAAGTTTGTTGGACACCTTAATGGTCTATCACATAGTTGATGACCCGTCAGTTTAGCCGTCATTTCCCTTTTTTGCTCTTACTTGTCCATTTTTCATGTTATTCTTTAGTTAAGTCCTTATCCAGGAAACACTAAAAAACAGCTTTAAACACACCATTGGTTTCTTAAAAACACATAATTAACCTTTGAAAAAGATGTAAAATATTCCATTCAAAGCGGGAATATCAACACCCTCAACTTAAGATAATTGCTTGTCCTCAAGAAACCCAACACCATATTATATGCATGAACAAGACAATGATGGGCATTCAATCGTTCATCTATGCATGATACAACCTCTAACCTATCACCTAACTCATGTATATTTAGAAAATTAGGATCCATAATTGGCACTATTTACAATTCATCACATAGACGATCACAGATGAAATATCCCACAAAAATCCATAGAAACAAGTACAACTCAGATTACCCTCATAGTCAAAGAAGTCCACCACACTTTATGAATTTGTGGACAAATAATTAAGACTCTCACACTCACAAAAGAGGTTGCAAAAACAGCATATACACCCATATTATTTCCCTTTGTATATAATGCTCCTTTACAGTTGATTCGCAATGATCAAACAGGACTTTCTATGGCTTGTAATAAGGTTTCGATACTAGGTGAGGACTCATTTTGGGAAAGTGATTTCAATTTTAGATTTCACTCTCTTCGCTTATGCTAGCTACTTACCATAGCTACCACTATTCTACTTCACTTACAATCCACACTGTTAATCCATAATTTCATAATAACCCTAGTTCTTTTTGTCTACATCAGCCACCCTCAACTTGTGTTGATGCTTTCAATTGAGGTGCACATTATCTAACTAGATCAGGGCTAGATGAGACATTTTCTTTGAACACTCTAACCTACTTATATCAGAAACTAACTTCCCAGCAGTAGCCACCATCAACTTAGGCATTTTGCCTAAGTTAAGGTGAACAATATCCAATACTGGACCATGGACAAAACTAGGAGCTAACATCCAAAAGAAAGTGAATCAAAGTTATTGTTGGGACTGAATAACAATAAAAGGGACTGAATAAACAATAAAGGCAAAAGGAGGGTGAAAAGGAAAGAAATTACATATTTTTGGTGGGGTTCTTTATGGCTAGGCAGACTACAACTGAAGGATACCTGCTATCCTATCCTATTGAATCATCCACAAAGTAACATAAATGAACTGGGTAATTTCTAGCAAGAACTGTATCAAGATACTCTCACACACACAGGCGATGAACTAATACTTATCCTACCAACTTTTGGGTTCACATCACATGATCATGCTTACTTTATCTTTGCATCCTAATGCCAATCATAGATTCAAAATAGTTGGTCAACACATATCAAGTAAAAAGGAATTATACTCAAATACAAGCTATTCACCGTATTCCTCCACATCATTATTCATCCATACATACAAAAGGTGCTAAAAGAGAAGAATATGGAACATTTATAATTACTGAATAATATTTACATCACAATGCATAAGAGAAATAAATAATAACCTAAACATACTGATTCTACTAGATAGAACACGAGGGAAAAGAACACAGGCAACAAAAACCCTCGTGGTGACCAACAACACAACAAGCCCCACCCCCACTAGATAAAAATGCTTTGTCCTCAAATGCATTAATAATAAAGAACAAGAGAGTAAAAAACTTGCAAAGCCTCTTAGGCTTGTGAGTCAGTCAAATTTGGTGAGGCTTCTTTGGCCTCAGGTGCAACATCAGTGACCCCAATGGTAGTAGGGGTGCTCAAAATAGCTCCCTCCTGAATTGGAGGTATCTCGAATGGGACCAGAGTAGGTGTGGGCCCCCTCAATAGGGATGATCTAGTGGAAAATCCTGTTACTTTATCTTCCAACTTTTTCTACCTTTTTTCTTCATCTCTTCTCGACCTCTTCACAACTTTCTTTATTTTTATGGCTTCTCTTTCTTTCGGTGTCATATCTTCTCGCCTTTTTCTCCTTGAATCTATCCTGTCATCATTTTCATCGACTTGTTTACCTTTATCTTTTAGTAGGCTTCCTATAAGATCAACGAGGCCCACATCTTCATCACTGATTATTAATCCAAGATTAAAAATTGGTTGTACAGGCTTTCTTTTTAGTTCAGCAATGTTAACTAGTGCCTACCTAAATTCTACCACAAACTTTGCAAAATCTGGAACTGCTAGTGAGTCCATCCATTTGTTTATATGCTCTTCTATGTCATCTATTTTGGCCTAAATATTTTGATATGGCTTTAAATCTTTATCAACAATGCGGTAAACAAATGGTTTGAACTACTTTGCCCATGCGTTTAACTATTTTTCAAACTTCTTCTGGGTCCTCACGGATTTTTCAAAGTTTTCTTGCTTCAACCTATATTCATAATACTAAGGTTGTACAGACCCAGTGTTTGTAGTCTGTCCCACCGAAGGTATAGAAGATCACCCTGTAGAAGCATCAGGAGGCACAAAATTTAGTGGCACATAAGTGGTAATCGGTAATAGCATACCTGTGGGGATCTCAAATGTCCCTGGGGCTAGAGATGACTATGACTGATAGGTAAGTAGCTTGTTGACTCACATCTTAATGTTTGAATCATCCTTCATTCTCTTAATATCCTGTTTGTGACTTTCTCTAACCTCATTGTCAACCTCTTCTAATTAAAGGCATATTTGCTGGCCTACATAGATTCGTGATCAAACATGGGAAAGGTAAAACACTCACCACTTTGTGTGAACGGAAGAACAACTCATCAACAATAATATGGCCAAAGTCAATCTTCAGCCCAACAACTAGAGTAGCAACTAACATTGCTCTATGACTGTCCAAGTTAGCATCTCCCCTGTCAGCATCAATCGTAGTCTGACAATAGCCCACCAAAACTTAGCCCGAAAGCTGAGGGACAATTTAGCAATGCGCTCTTTGGTATTAAGTTCCCATGATGTGTTACCATCAACAGTGAGAAGCCTAGATAACCAATTCCTTTAGCTAGAGGCCATAGTTAGATGATGCTCAAGTTCTGGTATGGAAGTTGGTGCCTCATAATCAGGTCCAAATAATATCCTATTCAGCGTACGAGCAGAGATATCAATGGTGACCCCTCTTACAGGAAATTATTCCCTGTTAGGCAAGTCTAAAATTTTTGTACCCGTGGGATAGTCCTTCTCTACTAGCATAAAATAATTAGTGAAAAACTCCCGTACGATATTGGGATAGTAAGTCCCTGCAGGTTTGATCATCCACCCTAATTCGTACTCATTAAATCTTTGCTCAAGCTCTGGGTACTCATGCATCTCAAAAGTGACAATTTTGTGATTCTCTGAGATAGGCCTCTTTATTTGCCTATTTGTTATTGGTTTAAGACCATCAAGATAGTTCTCTTATGCTCCTTTAATCTTCCACCTAATTGCTTCCTGCATTTGAGGATCTTTGCTTTTAATCACATTAGTATCCTTAGCTTCCGATGCCTCAACTTGGTCGGGGTTTGATGTGTTAACCCCATCCTCGTTTGGGCTGGAAGTAGTACTGCTGTTGCTATTACTTTTACTCTTCTCTTCAGACTGGGAGAATACTTGATTCAACCACTGATGAGTGTTGAAGGTAGGTATTTCCTCACTGTGTGCCGGTTTACCTCTACCCCGTGCTTGTTGAGCTCTGCCACCGCCGTTGTGTAGGGGTAATTTTCTTACCATTTATCCTGAATAGAGAACAAAACATCAATGTTGAATTAGAAACTGAAAGAAATCAGGTTCAGAGTTGTGTTGACGGACAGTCTGGTGGTCCATCAGGCGTCTGACAGTCCGTAAAGAAGTTCGTCACAGCTTAGTCAGTGAGACAGTGCTTCTGAAACCAGTTGATGGATAGTGTGACAGTACGTCGGTATGGACTTCAACTGGAATTTTTGATTTCCTCTTTCTCTTTGACAATTTTACGAACATCTGGTGTACATTTAATCATTAAGCACACAATCACCATATTAATTTCAACCTTTGAATACAAATTGCACCATTTTTGGTCATGGGTTACTCAGACATCACCCAGAATAATATTTACCAGAGTTTGATTAGAGGCACAAAATCAACAACAAGAAAAGAAGGAGTTCTTTAATCCATTATCACACTCACATTATTCATGTTCTTCATTCTGGAAAAAAAGTAGAGTTTTGATCATACCTTGTCCTTGAAGTACTCTTCAATACTCTGACTTGCAAAACATAGAATAGACTTGACTAATCAATTTCTTAATGAGTGTCTTTACTTTACTTATGATAATAATAATAGAAGAGAGATAAGGTTTAAATAGGAAAAAACAAAAGATGAAGAGTCCTAAGATGGAATGAATTTGAATTCTAAAATGAATGTACATGAATTTAAATGGTTATGGGGGTTAAAGAGGTGGGAACGTGTGAGTAACTAACTCCCATTATCCATTAAATATAATTTGGATCAGATCAAAATGATTAAATAGACCTTTGGTGACCCGACCCGCTTAATTAAAAACTAGGGTATGTTTGATGGGAAACCTGATGGTCCGTCAGGTGTCTGATGGTCCGTCGGTTTCACCGTCAAGCCTTACCAGAACTTGGATTACTTTGCTTTGTTTCAACGGTGAGTGTGATGATCCATCACAAGATTGACGATCCATCGTGGTGTCTTTCAGCTCTTATCCAAAACCCTGATTTTTTAGCTCCATGTAGACGGTGACTTTGACGGTCCGTCGAGAATGTGACAGTCCATCAGCTTAGCTGTCAAGCCTTATCCAGAATGTCCATTTTTTTACAATGGCTTTGATGATTTTATTGACTGTCCATCAAGGCAATGATAGTCCATCATCATTCCCGTTAACCTTCCTCAACTTGATCAAATCCTATTTTCCTATATTTTTATCCCTGCACACTTCAACAAACACATCAAATCATACCAAAAGAAGCAAATAACTCTAACTACACTTACAACAACACATTGTGGGTTGCCTCCTACTAGCGCCTAATTTACTATCGCGGCACGACTCAATTATCTTGATTACTCAGACTTTATTAAGATAAACTATATTAATTATTTAAACAAGTCCATTGGACCGATATATAGTTTGACTCATTTCCCATTTACTTTGAAGACGCTTCTATCTTCGTTCTCAAGTTTGAATACTCCAGATGAATAGACGTGTGTAACTTTAAATGGGATAGACCACTTAGACCAAAGTTTATTGGAAAGAGCTTCAGTCTGGAGTTGAAGAGTAATACCCAATCGTCTTTCTAAAAATCCCGCTTTTTAATCCTCCGATCGTGATATTTCTTTATTCTTTCCTTGTATAGTTCTTCTCTTTTATAATACCCAAGATGGAATTCATCCATCTCATTCAACTGCCCTAGTCTTAGCTATGCTGTCTCCTTCCAATTAAGATTTAACCTGTTGAGTGCCCATAAAGCCTTGTGTTCAAGCTCTATCGACAAATGACACACTTTCCCATAGACCAGATAATTCGGAGACATCCTAATAAGTGTCTTAAAAGAAGTCCAATACGCCCACAAGGCAACATCGAGCTTTTGAGACCAATCTTGCCTACTTGCGTTCACTATTTTGGCTAAGATAGCCTTTATCTCTCAATTTGAAATCTCCACTTTCCCACTAGTATGTGGGTGGTCTGGAGTTGCTACTTTATGCTATTTCACCCCATATTTTTTATAACGCTTAAATTACACTTTTGAATGGGTGTAAGCGATCGTTGTCAATATAAAACCCAACTAGGTTGGGGTCGAATCTCACAGGGAATATGGTTTGAACTTCAATTTGTTTACGAAATAATTTACTGGTAGTTTAATGTTTCCGTAAATGGGGGTTTAAGGTTCACAGAGAGTTAATTGTCACTTTCAATAATTTAGTGTTTGAAATCAGTCTAAATGGGAAACCAGAGTTATGTTCACCATGGGTTTTGGGAATTGACAGATACTAGGTAATACTTGGGATTCTTGAAGTAAGTAGAAACAACAGAATATCCCTAATGACGATACTATCTGACTTATCTCTCAACCTCAGCAGACAATTTATTATCTAATTCTCTCAAACTTAGATAACTTATCTATCTCCAATAGGATTTTATCTCAGGTAGATCAATCCAATTACGGCATTGATCATTAAACAGAAGGTTGGTAGCTTTCGAGTCCCTGTTGATAATTCACGACCTCTAGTCTATTTCTCCATTAGAAGCAAATAAAAGCTAAGGCATAACCTAATGTTTGCAACCAGTAGATTTTAGTTAAAACAACAGAATTTCAAGACGTCCTACTACTCTTTGAATCCGTTAAACACCTAGTAACCTATCAAACCCTAGTCCATGGATCCCATAACTCTGGCTAATGGAATTAGCCGCTCATGATTTGATGAACGAAATATGAAGTTGAATTCATGATGATAAGGATAAACTTACAAATGGATGAAAAGCAACAACTAGTTTCTTCAATTTAATCCCGAAAATAGGAATCGACAAATTGTAGATAAGTATTCACGAAAAAATAAAACTCTCCAAAACTAAAAAAAATAGAACTCTTGAATAAACCCTAAAAGATGCTATTTATACTAAAGCCTAATTAAGGAAATAAAATAGCAAATTCAATTACTTCTCGGATTAGGTGACACCCAAGCTGACGCCGCGTCAAGAGTCTGACGCCCTATCACGGATGGCATCAGACTTGCTCCAGTTTCTTCAATTCTCTGCCTTAGGATGATGATGACTCTGATGTCGCATCAAGGATCTGACGGTGTATCACCAACGTCGTCAGATATCTTCTCTTATCGTTGATTTACTGCTTAAGGCTGACGCCATTCTTGACGCCTTATCACCCACTTGATTTCACATCACAGGCGTCGTCAAAACTGCTTCTCAGCTCCAATTCCCTGGTTAAGGCTGACGCTGTTTCTGATAGGCTATCACAAGGATGAAGACTTATCACGGATGTCTTCATCCATTTTTCTTCTCTTTTACTCAAATTTTCAACTCTTTTGCTCCATTGTCGTTTATTTCCATTCCTTCAGCCTTTTACTTCAATATCATGAACAAACACATCAAAGTAACAAGAGTTGCTTCAGAATTCACAATTATTTTAAGCTAAAAAGCATTAAATGTTTTAGCTTTTGCTCACACATCAACACCCTCAACTTAAAACAATTGTTTGTCCTCAAGCAACAAACTAACTAAGAGAATACAAAGAACATTCAGCAGTCGACAACCATTTTAGCTCAAAACTCAGTTACCGCCTCCAAGGTCAACCAATTTAAACTATTGTGTATCTTATTGAAAAACAGCAATGTAACACAAGGGATTCCAGCCATGGCATCAACTAAGTACCAACAATCATGCTTATATCAATATGACACTACCCAAATAAGTAAGTCTCTTAGAAACATACTAGTGTGCCCTCACAACAAAGAATGTCCCTTTTTTCTCTCACAATAGAAATCAAAGTGTCAACATGGGGATCATCACAAAAACACCCACTCTCAGAATGAAGTTCAAACCAATGTATGCGAAACACCATATGTTTTCCCTTATCTTCATTTCCAAAGTGTCTAGACAGGTAAGCTAGAATCACTATAGGTATTTCTTAGGCTTGTAACATAGGCTAAAGGATGGTATGATAATATACGGCATTTAGAGTGACTATCCTCCTTGGCACTACTTTAACTTGTCGGGTCTACTTATTAATTTTTATTTCTCTCTTTTTCTTTTCTCTTCTTTTTCTCTTTTCTTGATCACACATTCAGAATGGGTGGTTCTTTCTTCCTATTCAAACAAATTTCTTTTCTTGCTCTTTTTCACCAATACCCAATTTTCTATTTCTTTTTCACTTATTATTTTTCTTTTACTCTACCCTTCTTCATACCCAATTTACATCATGCACCCCTATGATAGCCACCCTCAACTTAGGCTATTTGCTTAAGTCAAGATACACAGTGTCCAAGGAGGACCAGGGACAAAACAGGTTCATTATGATCTAAAAGGAAAGGTGATAGGTATTACAGAAAGAAATGGTTAACTTAGGCTCAAAACAGGGATCAAGTGGTAACATGTACACAAGGAATGTCATTTTAGGTTAAAAAGTGACTCAATTCAAAAATGACCTATGATCCTTTCCTAGCCCCTATCTTTCAATAAAGGTAAGACGAACCGGGCAAGTTCTGGATTCGGCAGTACAAAGGGAACTCAGTAGAGATCTCACACACACAAGGCACACAAACACATCACTATCTACAACCTATCTGGTTCATGTAATTGTTTAGCAGTGGTTATTAAGCACTAGACTAATGCCCTAACCGTATGCACAGTGGTCACACCCAGATGCAATTCACACAGTCATGCAAGATAAACCATTGGAGAGATGTTCAAAATCACAAGATAAGTCAACTTCCTACAGTACTTGTACTACTCCTATTTAGTTATAGAACATGCTACAACAACATGCTACCCTACACCCTCAACTTAAAATTAAAACAAAATGAAACTAAGGGCTAGGGTATACTTGGAGTCAATCAAGTCTCAAATCATGGGTCCTTGACCCTGCAGCAGTGTTATCCTCATCAAGATCTTTTCTCTTCTATGGTGCAGTTGCTCTGCTAGAAGATACTCCTATAGCCCTCGCTTGCAGTGCTTCGTCCTATTTCCAGTTGTCCTCTAGGGACGCTTGCGTTGCCTTTTTCAGATCTATTTTCTCCTATTCTGTTAGCTTTTTATCTTCCTGTAGTTTCTTCTCTGCCTCTTCTTCTTATTTTCCTTTTTCTCGGCTTTTCTCTCATTCTCATCATCCTCTTGTCTCTTTCTCTTACCTTTTTAAGCTTCTTTGTTTTTCTCTTTTTACTTTTTCACTGGCTCCACGGTGAGATCAAGGATTGAGGGTTCATCCTTAGATTCTTCAGTTGTCTGCCCTGTAGGCATCATAAACTGGTGTTGTTGTAACACCACCACATCAATATTTACCTTATCTAGGGACACTCTGAATTCAGCAAGATCTGCTCCAGTCAATTCCTGTGCCCTTGTATCAAAACGGTTCTCCAGATCCGCCACCCATGCAAGAAATATAGCAAAAGAATCAAGATCAGACTTAATTAGCTTATCTACAGCAGCGGCAAACTGGTTGGCGAAGGCATGTAGTTGCGTATCACATCATTTGGCCTATTTGGCCACTTTTTTAATATCAATCGGTTGGGCTGTAATTCCTGCTGGTGCTGTAGGAGCTAAAGGGCCTGACTCATTCTCAGGTACTGAACCTGCCTGTATTGAAGAGTTTGGTGGTGCAGCCTCAGAGTTTTGTAGCTTCACTTCAGGTACTGAACTAGGGCCTATAACTGATGGGTTTACCTCAACCCTCACCCCTCTATCAAGTGTCAGCCTTATCTGATTTTTATCATATCGCATCGGGGTTGTGGGTCTTAGTGGCATACAACGTATCATCAATACTTTTTATTTTTGGTAGTTCTGCCTCTGTGCATAACCTGGTGACCAAATAAGGGAATGGGTAAGCGGTGTCAGACCCACTTACTCGAATCTTGATCTCTTCAGCAATGATCTCTCCGAAGCCCAGCTTAAGGTTAGCCTCAAGACATGAAACCAATATAGCTCGATTATCCCCAAGAATGTTATATCCATCAGTTGGCATCAAATGGGTGCGTACAACATCCCGCCAGAACTTTGCCTCTTGAGTTATAGAAGCTTTGTAAATCCACTCACTAGGTCTGGTCATCCATAACGGATCTCCTTTCACTATTAGTGTAGCTAACCAAGGACGCTGGTTATTCTTGCTCTTCAGTCGATGGTAGAATGCTGGATTTATGACCTAAGGAATGAAGTTGGGTCCATGTAGAAATCTGTTGAAAGTCGTGTTAGAAATATCTACATTTACCCCACTAACTGGAACTCTGGTCAGCAAAGGCTGGTCTACTGTGGTCTCTCCATTCTTGCACATACTCTCTAATCTAGCCTGGTAGTTTGCATAGAACTCCTAAACTAATATAGGACAAAACGTCTTTCCTCCCTTAGCAGTCCATCCTAGCCCATAGTTTTTGAACTTCTGCTCAACTGTAGGATACCTTGTCAATCCTGTGATGATGAATCTCTTTTCTGAAAAAATTGGTCGTCTGGAAGATCTTTTTTTTGTTTTGATCATACCTTTGAGGAAGATATCCTCTACTTCAGGGATCTTCCATCTAGCATTCTCTCAAACCTCAGGATTCTTCCATTTTATCAAAGTTCCCCAAGATGGTGGTTCCTTCTCAACTTGATTCTCAGTCGAGGGAGTTTCTGAGGATGGTTCCTCAGAATTAGATTTGTCAGACTCAACATATCCTACCTTCGGTTCTTCAGATTCAGCCTTCTCAGACTCAAGTTGTTCGGACTCATTTTGCTTAGAACCCTCTTGCTTAAAAGATTCACTCTCAGTTGGAATGGTGGTCTCAGTATCATCACTATCCTCCACCTCAATGGTTTTAGGTGGAGGAGGTGCCTTTGGACTTGATTTCTTTCTCTTCCACCTGAGCAGTGGTTCTTTATCTTCATAATCAGAGTCTTCATCAATGAGCTTTCAAACCACCTTGGGTTTGGCATCTTTCTTTGGAGTGTTAGGATTTTTGCCTTTTGGTGCCATTTTAGTGTTCCTGTGATATCAAGAAAACAATATTTAGTACTCAGTATTAAGAACACATGCATTCCATTTGAATTTAGTAAATTAAGAAAAAAAAGGTCAAGATAGTGCATTATCAATATGCTGTGACGATATGGCTGATAAGGCGTCACAGTTATATTAGCCTATTAGCTTTGTCGTCAGCTCTAAACAGACTGACTTTTCTTTTCTCAGGCTTGTGATGACATTCCTGATAAGGCGTCACGTTTGTGATAGCCTATCAGTGATGCCGTCAGTCCAGATTTTCGGCCCAACTCAATTTTCATTCTTAATTTAGGGATAAAATTTTCCTTAGAATCACATGGAGTTTTCACTCATTAAACTAGGGTTTTAATTTTTGCAATTTAAGCACCATTTCAACCCTAATCTCCAATTTTCATAGTAATGGCACAATCAACTTAACTTATTCTTGCCACTGAAGAAAAGAGTGAAGATAAGCTTGAGAATATACCTGATGATCAACTTTGACTTGCTCATATGCGAAAGAGAAGAAAAGATGAGAGGTTGATTTTGAATGTCTTTACAATCCTACAACTATCAGGAAGGTTGTTTCCTTGTTCACTTGGGAGTATTTTCAAAAGGAAGTAAATATCCTAACTAAGGCAGGAAATAACAAAAGAAGGAAATAAAACTTAAAGAAGGAAACTAACAAAAACCGGGAACTTGAAAGGTTTTGTATATTGGCCAGGTCGGATTTTAACTAATTTGGGCCAAGATTTTCAAAAACAGGGTAACGGCTGACGACAACTTATGATAAGCCATCATAAATATGATAGCTTATCACGGGGGTCATCATCCTTAACAGAGAAGGTCTCAACCTTTGGTCTTTCTGACGACATTGGTGATAAGACATCACAGTTGTGATAGCCTATCACAAATTTCGTCAAGACTACTTGGCTTGCTTTCTTTAGTTTTTACCATGACCTTTTTGTACCCTTTTCAGTTCCTTCCGATTACTACCTAAATGAATAAAAACAAAATGCATGAAAATAAAATTTTGGGTTGCCTCCCAATAGCGTCTGATTTAATGTCGCGGCACGACTTGGTCATCTTGACTACTCAGACATTGTCAAGATACCGTATCAATACCTCATTACCATTTTCCTAGAATACATCCACAATTGAAAAGATATTCATCTCTTCCAACTGTTTCTTAGGAGGATGCATTTTGAATCTGGCCTCCCTTTTTCCATACCTGAACTTTAGCTCATTGATCTCCATATCAACCAATACTCTTCCCGTGGCTAATAGTGGTCTACCCAAAATGATGGGTACCTCAAAATCAACATCATAATCCAATATCATAAAATCTGCAAGCAGAATAAATTCATCCACTTTTACCGGCACATCATGCAATATACCAACTGGTCGCTTCACCGATCTATCTGCCATTACAAGATGCATCGTTGTGGGGGTAGGTTCCCCCAATCCAAGATTCTTGTAGATATCAAGTGGCATCAGATTAATACTTGTTCCTAAGTCACATAAAGCTTTGGTAAACTTCATGGACCCAACTGTGCACAGTATAGTAAATGCTCCAGGGTCAGGCTTTTCTGCACTAAGGATTGTGAAGTAACAACACTATAGTGGTGGATGTTGTCCACCGGCTCATAGATTACCTTCCATTTCTTTGTTAACAATTCCTTCATAAATTTATCATAGTTTGGCATTTTCTTAAGTACCTCCATCAATGGAACATTCACTGTCAGTTGTTTCAGTATTGCCATAAATTTGCTAAACTTTTCGTTATCTACTTTCTTCTTCAATCTCTGAGGAAAGGGAGGTGGTGGTCTTGGCATTTCTTTCAATACCACTTCCCTTTTCTTTTCGTCTTCTTTCTCTAAAATATCAACAAAACCATCCAGCTTCTCAGACTCCACTAGATTGCTTCCTTTTGGTTCATCGACACTTACCTCATTCTCCACAGGTTTTCCCATAGAAGGGCCAGATAATATCTTACCATTCCGATTGGTAATCGCCATACAAGAACTATAAATCCACGGGTTCTGAACCATATCACTAGGTAAAGTACCAGCTTTTCTCTGGTTCAGAGTAGCCGAAAGTTAGCTCATCTGTTGCTCCAGCTTCTTGATAGAAGCAAAGTATGAGCTAACCAACTGACTGAGGGTAGAAAACTCACTCTTCATAGTATTTACCCTCGAGTTAGTAGATTCAACTCCCTTTAACAGCTTTTCCATCATGTCCTCCATGGACATCTTGCCAGAACTAGTTGTTGAAGAATCCTGATTTCCAGGAGAAACATAGAAACCACTCCTATCATTATTGTTTCTCCAGTGTCCCTGATCCCTATCTTTATAATCATTCTTGTCATAGAAAGTCCGACCTTGGTTCCCTTGGCTATTGCCTCGTAAACCCCCTGATTACTCATATAGTTTGCCTCCGCATCAGCACTTGCAGAAACAGCACCCTGAGATTCCACAGCTTCAACTATTTCAGTCTTGCCGGATAGCAAGTGCTTGGCCAGCAAGTCCATCTGCGTCTTCAAATGGGCCATGTCCTGATCTCTCTCCTCATCCCTTCTATGCTGCTTCGTAGTTATACCACCAGCAACAGTCGGGCTAGACACTACAGAATCCTTTATGTGCCAAGCCCGACTCTATTTGGTCATTCTAGTCAACATGTGAGAAGAATCTAGAAAAGAAAGATCAATGAATGAACCACCTGCAGCATTGTCAACAATTGTATTTGTCACAGAGTTGAAAGCTTTGTACAAAGTCTCCATCAAGTGCAAGTCAGTCATGTTGTGGTTCGGACATTGTGCAAGTTTCTTCTTAAATCTTTCCCAGGTTTTGTGCAATGCTTCAGTAGGGAGCTGTCTGAAGTTACTAATTTCATCCCTCAACTGTACCCTTCTGGAGGGTGGAAAGAACCGTTCAAGGAACTAATCTTTCAACTGTCTCCAGTTGGTTATAGAATCAGGCTATAGTTCATTCAACCACATTATTGCCTCTCCAGATAGAGACAACGGAAACAACCTCAACCTGATCGTATTCTGGCTCACTCCTGGATTGTCAAAGGATTTGAAAATGGTGATGAAGTTCACCAAATGCATGTTCGGATCATCACCAGGTAAACCTCCTAATAACCCCTTCAGATTCAGGAGTTGGATCATGGTACTTATTATACTGAATTTTGCACCTGGTGACAATGGTAGAGGAATGATAGAACCCGTTGCACCATCTTTGTCCATTCCTTCATCATCTTCATCAGCCTCATATTGAATAGGTTGTTGACCATATCTTTCTCGGACTGGACGGTTTCTATTGACGTTTCGTTGCACTGGTGGAGCAACTTGCTCAGCTCTCCTTGGGTTTTGAGGATTCAGCAATTCCTCATCATCAGAGTTCTGGTGACGTGCTTAACGACCTAAATTCTGTACATCTACCTGTGCCCTGGCCAAAGCATCTAGTCTTTCTACTTCCTGTTAGCTGAGGTTTTGGGTTGATTGGTAATAGTGGTTCTCCGGAACTTCTTGTTTTTGGCATAAACAACACAGTACTTTAAATAGACAAAAACAACAAATAAACGTAAATCAAGGAAACTTAACTATCATCAAATTTTCACACACAAACTTTTAGTCTACAACCGTATTTCCCGGCAACGGCGCCATTTTTGGTAATGCTCCAATTACACTCTTGAATGGGTGTAAGTGATCGTTGTCAATATAAATCCCAACTAGGTTGGTGTCGAATCCCATAGGGAATATGGTGTGAACTTCAGTATTTTTATGATATACTTTACTAGTAGTTTAATGTTTCCGGAAATGGGGGTTTAAGGTTCACGGAGAGTTAATTTTATCTTTCAATATTTTAGTGTTTGAAATCAGTCTAAATGGGAAACCAGAGTTATGTTCACCATGGGTTTTGGGAATTGTCAGATACAAGGTAATGCTTGGGATTCTTGAAGTAAGTAAAAACAGTAGAATATCCCTGACGACGATACTATCTGACTTATCTCTCGACCTCACCAGATAATTTATTATCTAATTCTCTCAAACTTAGATAACTTATCTATCTCCAATAAGATTTTATCTCAAGTAGATCAATCCAGTTACGGCATTGATCATTAAACAGAAGGTTGGTAGATTCCGAGTCCCTATTGATAATTCACGACCTCTAGTCTATTTCTACATTAGAAGCAAATAAAAGCTAAGGTATAACCTAATGTTTGCAACCAGTAGATTTCAGTTAAAACAACAGAATTTCAAGACGTCCTACTACACTTTGAATCCGTTAAACACCTAGTAACCTATCAAACCCTAGTCCATGGATCCCATAACTCCGACTAATGGAATTAGACGCTCATGATTTGATGAACGAAACATGAAGTTGAATTCATTATGATAAGGATAAACTTACGAACGGATGAAAACCAACAAGTAGTTTCTTCAATTTAATCCCGAAAATAGGAATCCACAAATAGTTGATAAGTATTCACGAAAAAATAAAACTCTCCAAAACTAAAAAAAAAAGAACTCTTGAATAAACCCTAAAAGATGTTATTTATACTATAGCCTAATTAAGGAAATAAAATAGCATGTTCAATTAATTCTCTGATTAGGTAACTCCCAAGATGATGCCGCGTTAAAAGTCTGACGCCCTATCACGGATGGCATCAGACTTTCTCCTATTTCTTCAATTCTCTGCCTTAGGCTGACGATGACTCTGATGCTGCGTCAAGGATCTGACGGCGTATCACCAACGTCGTCAGATGTCTTCTCCTATCGCTTATTTACTACTTAAGGATGACGCCATTCTTGACACCTTATCACCCACTTGATGCTACGTCACAGGCGTCGTCAGAACTGCTTCTCAGCTCTAATTCCCTGGTTAAGGCTGACACTGCTTCTGATAGGCTATAACAAGGCTGACGACTTATCACGGATGTCTTCATCCATGTTTTCTTCTTTTTTGCTCAGATTTTTAACTCTTTTGCTTCATTGTCGTTTATTTCCATTCCTTCAGCCTTTTACTGCAATATCATGAACAAACACATCAAAACAACAAGTGTTGCTTCAGAATTCACAATTATTTTGAGCTAAAAAAACATTAAATGTGTTAGCTTTTGCTCACACATCAATTTTGCAAAGGCATCCCAAAACACTTTGTTGCAAATATGAGATCCTCCATTGTGTATGATTGTACGTGGTACTCCAAAGCGAGAGAAGATGTTATTTTTGAGAAAAGCAACCACTCTCTTACCCTCATTGTCAGCCAGAGCAACCGCTTCTACCCATTTGGATATATAATCTATAGCAACCAAGATAAATTTCAACCCATAGGAACTGACGAATGGCCCCATGAAATCAATACCCATACGTCAAACAAATCAACCTCTAGCATTTTGGTCATAGGTATCTCATGGTACTTCAAAATTGAGCCTTGCATATGACACCGGGCACATCTCTTCACAAATTTGTAATCATCCTTGAACAAGGTTGGCCAATAATATCCACTCTAAAATATTTTTCTTTCAGTACGGTCACCTGCATGGTAACCCCAACTGGGGAAGCATGGAAGGCTTCCAAAATATTCAGCATATCAACTTTTGGGATGAATCTTCTAATAATATTATCGACACAATTTCTGAATAGATATGACTCATCCCAGAAGGAATTTTTGGTATCATGAAGGAATTTCCTTTTCTGATGAAAATAAAGATCTTTAGTCATAAGATCACTTACCTAATAGTTGGCAATGTCCGCATACCAAAGTACTCTTTCAAGCACAACAACAAGGATTTTCACATCAGGGAATGCATCATCAATTTCATATTTATCAGTGATTTCCTGATCTCCCTCAAGCCTAGATAGATGGTCTGTGACTTGATTTTCACATCCTTTCCTGTCTTTGAACTCAAAGTCAAACTCTCGTAGAAGAAGAACCTATTTGATTAACCTTGGTTTAGCATCCTTCTTTTCCATAAAATATCTCAAGGTAGCATGGTCTGTATAAACCACCACCTTGGTTTCTAACAAATAAGCACAGAACTTCTCAAAAGCATAGACAACCGCGAGAATTTCTTGCTCAGTAACAGTGTAATTCTTCTATGCCTCATTCAATGCCTTTCTCACATAGTAAATAGGGTGAAACAATTTTTATTTCTTATGGCTAAGCAAAGCCCCAAGTGCCACTCCACTTGTATCATACATGATTTTGAATGGCTTACACTAGTCTAGAGCAACAATAACTGGGGCAGCCACCAATTTTCCTTTAAGGCATTCAAATGCCTTTATATAATCATCATCAAATACAAAGTTGCCTCTTTCTCCAATAATTTACACAGTGGATTTGGAATTTTGTTGAAGTCTTTAATAAACCAGCGATAGAATCCAGCATACCCCAAGAAACTACGAACTCCCTTCACAGAGATAGGAGGGGGTAATTTCTCTATCACTTCTACTTTTGCCCGGTCAACTTCAATCCCTTTGGATAAAATTCAATGTCCAAGCACATTGCCCTCCTTTACCATGAAGTGGCATTTCTCCTAGTTTAGTACGTGATTGAATTCCTCGCATCTCTATAGTGCTCTACTCAAATTTACCAGAGAAAGCTCGAACGAGTCACCCACTACCAAAAAATCATCCATGAACACCTCCAAGGTTTCCTCCACCATGTCAGAGAAGATAGATATCATGCGCCAATGGAATGTGGCGGGTGCATTACATAAACCGAATAACATTCGCTTAAATGCAAATATTCCATACAGGCATGTTAATGTTGTTTTATCCTAATCTTTTAGGGAAATCAAAATCTGATTGTATCCTAAATACCCATCCAAGAAGCAATACCAACCCTTTCCTTCCAAACGATGAAGAATCTTATCCATGAAGGGCATGGGAAATGATCTTTCAATGTCCAAGAGTTCAAATTTTGATAGTCCATACACACTCAACGTCCAATCACTGGCCTAAGCGGAATCAACTCTTTCTTCTCATTAGAAACTACAGTCATGCCCCCTTTCTTGGCCACACATTGTACAGGAATCACCTACTTGATGTTGGAGACAGGGAACACTACCCCTGCGTCAAGCCATTTAATAATCTCATTTTTAAATACTTCTTTCATCGGATGGTTCAATCTATGTTGATTCTCACTAGTTGGTATGAACTCTTTATTTAACTAAATTTTATGGGTGCAGATACCCAGTGGATTACCAATAATATCAACAATCGTCCATTCTATAGCCCTTTTGTATCTCCTAAGTACGGAAATAAGGGCGTCCACCTACTGCTCACCCAAGTCTTCTGCAATAAACATAGGTAAGGTGTTTCCACTGCCTAGAATCATATACCGAAAATAGCCTGGAAGCTCCTTCAACTCCAATACCGGTGGCTCTTTAATAGAAGATTTTGCTAGTGGTGTTGGACGATTTTGAGGTCCAAATCTAGCTTTTTGGGAGTGTATGAATATTATCCTATTCCCATCAAGTCACACATTATCTCCTCATATTCTTCAATACCTTCGCTATCAAAGTTCATTAATACCACAGCCAAAGTTTCAACAGTAAATTTTTCTTTTATCGGCACCATTTGCTTATTTTTATAATATACATCTATAATGGAGAATTCACTCATCTCCTTGTGTTGCTTTATGGACTGACAAACATCAAATTGGACTACCTTATCAGTGAGCCTAAACTGTAGCTCATTTGCCCATAAGTCAATCAACACACTCCCAGCTGTGAGGAAAGGTCTACCCAAGATTATGGGTACCTCGAAGTCCACCTCGTAATCTAGGATCACAAAGTCGGCAGGAAAAATAAAATTTTCCATTTTCACAAGCACATCATATAACATACCAATTGTCTACTTCACTGATCGGTCTGCCATCACAAGTCTTATGTTAGTATGTATGGATCTCCCAAACCCAACTTCTTATAAACTGCCAATGGCATCAGATTAATACTTGCCCCAAGATCACACAGGGCCTTTTTGAAATCCAACGATCCAATAGTACACAGGGTAGTAAATTCTTCAGTGTCTGTTTTCTTTTGCACTAAGGATCTTGTTGAAATAGCAGTTCAATGGTGAAAATTATCCACTGGTTCATAGCTTACCGACCTATTCTTTGTGATAAGATCCTTCATGAATTTAGCGTAGCCAAACATTTGTTGCAGAGCCTCAACCAAAGGCACATTCACAGTCAACTATTTTAGCATTGCCATGAACTTGCTAAATTTTTTGTCATCCACCTTTTTCTTCAATAAATAAGGAAATAGAGGGAGTGGTTTTGGAATTACTTTAACCACTACTTCTCCCTCCTTTTCCTTATCTTTTTCTAACTCATCAGGCTTCTGATGGTTAAATGGACTATCTTCGTTATCCAGATTCTTAGACTCCACTGACGGTCTTCTTCTGCTTCCTCATCCAACTCCACCATATTATTAATTAAAGGTTTGCGCATAGCAGGGCCCGATAATACTTTACCATTGCGGGTAGTAATTATCATACAAGATCCATTATTTTAAGGGTTTTGTATCGTGTCACTCGGTAATGTACCACTCTTTCTTAAATTAAGTGCTGCCAAAAGTTGGTTCATCTACTGCTCCAGCTATTTTATAGAATTTGAATGTGAATCGTCCAACTGAATCATAGAGGATAAGTCACTCTTCATCATTGTCACACCAGCATTAGTCAACTCCACCCCTTTCATTAATTTTTCCATCATGTTCTCCATGGACATCTTACCCGAGCTAGTAGCAGCATTATCACGATTTCCAGGAGGCATATATAATCCACTTCTATCATTCTTATTTTTTCAACTCCCATGGTCACAATCTCTGTAACCAACTTTGTCATAGTAGTTCCAACCTTTATTCCCTTGTCTATTGCATCAAAAATCCCCCTAGTTATTCAGATAGTTATCCTCCTCCACAGAATCGGACTCGCCTCCCCTAATCTTTCATCCTATTGTCTTCACCTTTTCTATCTTTCCTAATAGCAAATGCTTAGTAAGCGAATCCATCTGGGTCTTTATATGGGCCATATCTTGATCTCATTCTTCCTCTCTCCTGTGTTATTTAGCTATCATATACTAGAATAATAGGGCCAGTTACCACAAAATCCCTAGTATGCCAAGCTCTACTTGTCTTAGTCAATCACTCCAACATATCTCAGCCTCAGTGAAAGTATGCTCCATGAATGCTCCCCCTACAGCATTGTCCATTGTTGGTTTAGTGATGGAGTTTAAAGCTCTATAGAATATCTCCATCAAATACTCATCGATCATCTTATAGTTAGGGAACTATGTCAACATCTTCTGGAATCTTATCCAAGTCTCATGGAGTGCCTCATTTGGTAACTTCCTGAAGTTTCTAATCTCGTCCCTCAGTTGTAACATCCTGGAAGGCGGAAAGAACCTTTCTAGGAAAGCTTCTTTCTATTGCCTCCAGTTTATTATAGAATCTGGAGCTAACTCATTCAATTACATTGTTTCCTCCCCAGACAGAGACAACGGGAATAATCGCAGACGAATTTCATTCTGTCCAACTCTAGGTTTGTCAAAAGAGTTGCAGATGTTAATGAAGTTCACCAAGTGCATATTTGGGTCATCCCCTGGAAGTCTACCAAACAACCCTTTGAGGTTAAGCAATTGTATCATGGTGCTTTTGATTTCGAACTTCACTCCTGGTGCCAAAGGTGGTGGAATAATTTCTCCTGTAGCACCAGCCTTGTCCAAATCTGTGTCATCTCCATCATCAGCTACAAACTGCATAACAGGTTGGCAGTTTGTTTTTCCCCTAGCTGTCCAATTCCTATTCACTAGCACAGATACATTCTCAACATACCTCTTATTTATAGGATCAATTAGATTATTATCTCCTAGGTCCTCCTCAGCTAGGTTAGGATCATGAGCTAGCTTACCATCATTTGGTTGATTCAATTGAGCTCTATCCAAGGCGGCTAACCTATTTGCTTCTTGTTGATCTTCCATTATGCCAATTAAGTGAGGTTTCAGATGATATGTTAATAATGGTTCTCTTGAACTCCTCGTATGTGGCATTCAAAATAAAGATCCTGTAATAAACAAAAACAACAAATAAAAGTAAAATTAGGAACTTGACCAAATGTCAATTAACTCTCATAAACTTAATTGATAACCGTATTCATCGGCAACGACGCCAAAATTTGATACACCCATATTACAACTATCATTAGAAAGAATAAGAGAACATCATCAAATATATAACCCAACTAGGTTAGGGTCAAATCCCACAGGGAATACTTTGCAAATTAAGCATTATGATTATTATTGGACGCTTGATCGAAGGTTTTAGAGTAAAGGAGGGTTATTTGTGAATAGTGAAGTATGTATGCAGTAAATCATGTTCCAACTAATGAGTATGCTTGTAAGGTTTGATTCAATGAGAATGAAGAAACTAAGATTATGTTCACCAAGATGTTGCAGCATTCAAGGTTGTGAGTTATCCCGAATTCATATGTAAAAAATTCCAATTGCAAGAATTATTGAACTCTAAAGTTCATCTACGCATTTCTTAACCTTAATAGATGATTATCCCTTAATTCTCTCGAACTTAAAGAATATATTGATATGTTCAATTGATTTCTCAAGTGGGTTAATCTTGTTAAGGCACCAACCCTTAACCCAAAGGCTAAAGCCTTTGAGATCCTTGTAAATGTCCTCTTTTTCCAACACACACATGTCTACTCAAACAAGTGGTGTTCTTGGGCTCACCCTTCAAGTTTACAACCAAGAAAGACTATAATAATGAAGAGGAGTTTATACAATTGTAATTATTTATAGAATTCATACAATCTCACAACCCTAAACAACCAATCACATCAAGGCTCCCATAACCCTAGTTATGGGAGCTTTAGCCACTCATCATAGAAACTGAAGAAGATTTCATTGTATTTCTCATAAATAATTTAAGGAATTACTTACAAAAATCCCAAGAATTGTTCTTGATCTCAAAAGAAGAATACTGAATAAAGTATTCAAATCCACAATTTCATCTCATTCTCGGAGAATAATAAGATACAAGTTTCTCAATACTGAATAGGTTGATGGCCTATCAGAGGTCTGACGGTCCGTCACTTTTACCGTCACTTAGGGTAGCCATTCTGGTCATTTTTCTTATGTTTAACGGATACCCTGACGGTCCGTCTCATGGTTGATGGTTCGTCAGTTTGGCCGTCATTCCCCTTTTTTGCTCTTGTTTGTCCATTTGTCCAAGTTGTTTATTCAACTAAGTCCTTGTCCTAAAAACACTAAAACCCAGCTTTAAATACATTATTGGTTGCTTAAAAACACACAATTACTCCTCGGAAAAAATGTAAAATGTTTCCTTCAAAGATGGAACATCAACAACCAAACTAATAATAAAGGAAAATATAACTATATGTACATACTGACCCCTATAAGCCAGAAAGTGTAATCAAGTAAATAACCCAATGTTGTCCCCCATAATCCTAGCATGTGCAATCAAAGAGAAGTAATAACCAGAATTATACTAATTAGACATATCTCAAAATCATAACTTTGGATCCTTCCATACTGAAAACACCAGACTCAAACCAATTCCATCAATGTCATAAATAATCAATCAATGCCAAACTTGAACTGGAACTCATATCATAATTAGAAGGATTTGAACCAAAATCACGAACAATGCCAAAATTAAATCGAAATTAAGATCACAAATTGCCAGACTCAAATTAAAACTAAAAAATCATCTCCCAAGTATCAATCTAGCATGAAGCATCATGTATCTAACCCGCTCAAGCTCTAGAACATAAATTTAGATCATGTAACACACCTATTAAGTCTATAAGGAGCTAATAGTAATATTGGCCTAAAGTGGGTCGGAGGGACCCACTTCTAATCCCCGAAATCCATTCTAAAGCAAATTTTACCCCGAACTAGGCTAAGGTATCTGATTTAACTATTAGATATTAAATAAGCCACATTTTATTCTTAAGATAGCTAATCTACCTAAAGAACGAGTTAGGTAAGTCAATTATGCCTAATGACGGCCTCTAATTAGATAAATAATATAATTCAAAATAAATGTAACTCCAAGCCCTAATTTCTAACCCGCATGTAACACATTATCATAATTATACAACAATTTATCCCAATCTATGAGAAGGGTAAACCTAGACTACCTAGACGCCGAAGAAAGCCCGATGAAGTCAGCTAAATAAATGATTTACCCTCTTTAGAAGATTTTGCATGATCCCATGATATCAAAAGTGTAATCTACTCATCAATACGTGAATAATGGTACCCATATTGTATTTTTATGATTCGGATCCAAAATCACGTAAAAATCCCATATGGGGCCCACTTGCAATATCACAATTTCAAAGACGTCAACACGTCCCTCTATACTCAAAGGAATATTTACCCTTAAAAATTGGTAAATTTGAGATCAAACGGTGCTAAAATAAACCCAATAATAATCTTGGGATTTTGGGAATAAATTGAGGAATTAATCATGATTTAACAAAAACTTACCAAGATTTCAATAAGAAAATGAGTAATCCAAACTCACAAACACCGCAAATACCCTAATATTGTTTCTCCCAATTTTGAACACTCTTTGGGGTTTCAACTATTGAGACTTGTAAGAAAAATAGGAGAAAATAGAGATAATGAGGCATTTAATGGCCTCCCAAGTGTCCCTTAAGCAGCTACTTGACCGCTAAAGCGGTAATCGCTTGGTCTGGCATAACGCTAAAGTGGACAGTGTGCCACTAAGGTAGCATCCTCTTTAGGGTAAGACTACCACTAAAGAAGCTTGTTGGGAAAGAAAGGGACGCTAAAGCAATCGGTTGGCCACTTTAGCAGATATATCAACTGAAACTTGGAAAAATTTCCTAAGTTTTCACCGACCCGTAGAGATTCATTTGGAATCCCGTGAATGCAAAAAATCTAAGCTACCCTATCTAATTCAACATTTCAAACTCAATGGCATAGTTAAAATTTCTATTCGAGGTCAATTTGATGAAAGGTGGTCCCCACACTCATGGGCCATTTTTATCAATTTCTTGCCAATAGCTTGAAACGAGTCTGAAAGCCTTGGGACCAAACCAAAGGTCCCCCTAGCCTAAAATTAACGTTCTAAAGTTGATGGTACTGTCAGAATTGGCATACGAGTTTGTTGAGCTAAAGCTTTTGCCCGATAGTCAATCTTAGCAGCGAAGACTTCAAAATAGGAAATTGGTTCTAAAAACCAAACGAACTACCAATTAACTGAATTGTTATATCCAACAAATCATAAATGACTTGCGGCCACCATAGGAAATCTCTAAATGGCAGAAATGCATGGAAATCAGAAAATGACCTAGAGGGTCATTTCAATATCCACTAGTAAACTTTTATCCATAAAAGTAAGGGGTTAGGATGTACCAAAAGGCTCGAACTTGTGAGGATATTAGGCCCACATCTCGCTCTCGATCTGCCATGTAGCATCCTCTACTGGACGGTGTTTCCACTGAACCTTAACTACTGGAATCTTTCTAAAGCATAACCGCTTGACATCTCTTGCTAGTATGAATATTCCTCCACAAAGGTCAATCTTTCTTCCAAATAAACTAAGTCCTACCAAAGCACATGATCTTTACTGGGAATGTACTGCTGCAATACAAAAACATGGAAAATTAGATTAATAGCAGAAAAATCTAAGGGTAAGGCTAACTCATAAGTCACTTCTCCAACTATGGAAAGGATCTCAAAATGTCCAATATATCTGGGACTGAGCTTGCCTTTCCTACCCAACCTCATCACACCCTTCATGGAAGATACTCAAAGTAATACCAAGTATCCAACTCCAAATTTTATGACATAATGTTTACGATCTGCATAAACCTTCTACGTACTCTGAGTTACCTAAAGCCTATGCTAAATCTCCCTAACACTATCCAATGACTCCTGAAGTACCACGAGATCTAATCTTATTGGTATCAAACCACCCAATCTGAGATCGAAAATGTCTACCATACAATGACTCAAATGGTGCCATCTTAATACTCGAATGGTAGATTTTATTATATGCAAGCTCTGCCTAATCTATGTGTTTCTCCTACTAACCTCCAAAATCCATAACACCGACTCGAAGCATATCCTCGAGAACTTGAATAGTCCACTCTGATTTCCCATTGGTATGAGGGTGAAAGTTGTGCTAAGATCCACCTGAGTACCCAACTCCTCCTGAAAATCTCACTAGAAGCTAGAAGTGAACACTGAGCCCTGATCTGAGATGATATAGACACTCTATGCAGGCAAGCTATCTCACAATCATAGATACAGGCTAAACGGTTGGCATTGAAGGACATTTAAATTGGAATGAAATATACCAATTTGGTCAACCCATCTACAATGATCCAAATACATCGGAACCACCGGAGGGGCGAGGTAAACCACAAATGAAATCCATGGTCATCCGCTCCTACTTCTACTCGGGAATGGGTAATCTATAAATCAAGACACCAAGACTATGATGCTCGGCCATCACCTGCTGAAAACATAGCCAAGAAGATACAAAGACAACCATATCTATCTTTATGCCACTCCACCAATTATGATCCCTTAAATCTCTATACATCTTAGTTGTACCAGGGTGCATAAAATATCTAGAGATATGAGCCACACGTAATATTGACTAAATCAAGTCACCAACCCTTAGAACACAAATGTGATCATCATACCTTAGGATACCCTCAAAATCTATGGTAGCCCTCTTTGACTGACCACTCAACACCTGATCACGAATAATGCAATGCCTCATATCCTCAAACCAACAACTTTGAATCAGCCTAAGTAAGGTAGAACTTGCCTTAACACTAGAAAGAATCCTACTAGGGTCTTAAATATAAAGTCGCACCATTAAGTTTTCTAGGGACTAGATGTCCCCTGCCAACAACATATCAAAAACTAAAATAGAAGCCAAACTACCCATGCTCACCGCCTTTTGGCTCAAGGCATCTGCAACTACTTTCGCCTTGCTCGGATGCTATAAAATAGATATGTCATAATATTTAAGAAACTCCATCCATCCACGTTGCCCAGAATTTAGCTCTCTCTTGGTCATAAGATGTTGAAGACTATGATGATCGGTGTAGTTCTCACAACGCACTCCATATATATAATGCTTCCAAATCTTAATTACCAAATCTACCACCGCTAACACCCAATCATGAGAGGGAGTAGTTATGGTAGTGCACCTTTAGATGAATCAATGCATAAGTAATAACTCAACCCTACTGCATGAACATGCAACCCAAGCCAACACCGAAAGCATCATAATATATGGTGAACCCCTCACCCTCAATAGAAAGAGCCAATATAGGAGCTAAACTTATAAATCCTTTGAGCTTCTGAAAGTGCGACTCACAATCCTCAAAACACTAGAAAAGAACCTCCTTCTATGTCAATCTTGTCATAGGCACTGCAATAGTATGAAATCCCTAAATAAACCACCTGTAGTAACTGGCCAAAGCAATAAAGGTGCAATGGCTTAATCACGAATAGCCTCAATCTTTGTTGGGTCCACCATAATCCCATCCTTAGATACCACATGTCCTAGGAATGTCACTGACTCATGGCAGAACTCACACTTTGAGAATTTGTCGAAAAGCCTATCATATCTAAAAGTTTGAAGCACAATCTTTAAATATTACATATGCTCATCCTTTCTTCTCGAATACAAAAGAATGTCATGGTTGAACACAATCATGAAGGAATCCAAATATGGACCAAACATGCAGTTCATCAAAACCATAAATATTATTAGCGCATTTGTCAACCCAAAAGACATCACCTGGAACTCATAATTTTCATAACGAGTCTTGATGGCTGTATTTGGGAAGTTCTCATCCTGAATCCTCAACTGATGGAAACCGAACCTCAGTTTAATCATAGAGAACACCATTGCTCCCTGAAAATGGTCAAATAAATCATTAATACGAGGCATAAGATACCTATTCTTTCGTGTCTCTTTAATAACCTTCCTATAGTCAATACATATACATGAGGAACTATCCCACTTCATTATGAGAAAGACAGGATCACCCCAATATGACACACTCGGGCTAATAAAACCCTTACCCATAATATCCTGAAGAGAAGAATTTATCTCCATAAACTTGGTAGAAGCCATACATTAAGGTGCCATAGAAATAAGTCGGGTGCCCAACTCAAGATCAATAATAAACTCAATATCACGCTTAGGAGGAATACCAGGTAAATCTATTGGAAAAACCTCCCAAAACTCATGGACTATGGAAACAGAGTCAAGCGAGAGACTCTCCACACTAACATCAAAAACATAAGTGAGATAAGACTCTAACCCCTTGATATAAGTCTCCTAGCCTAATCATGAGAAGTAATCCCCATTGGCTCATGATTAATAGATTATTGCCACACAACTGGGGTATTTTGGGTATGCCTAAGGTAACAATCTTAGCAAAATGATCTAAGACTGCATGATAGAGGGATAACCTGCCCATGCCCAAAATCACGTCAAAATCCATCATATCTAATATCATAAGATCAGAGTGAGTATCGAACTCTTGAACAGTCATAACACATGGTCTATAAACCCGATCCATTACTAAATAATCACCCAAGGGAGTAGACACGAACAACAACACATATAAAGAACCCTAAGATAACTCTAACTGTAGTGCATAATAAGAAAATACATAAGAATAAGTAGATCTTTGATCAAATAAAGAAAAATTTGTTGATAGGACACTGAAATTGTACCTATAATAATAGCATTCTAAGACTCTACCTCGGGTTTACTAGGTATGGCATACAACTGTTCTCGCTTACCACCTAGTTGGGATCTTGATCGATCTCTATCTACATATATAAAGACCACCACGAGCACCCTAGGGACCACCCCATTAGTCATAAATACCACCTCTATCTAGGGGTTGTACTCCCTAAATTGATGGAACATTCTGAGCTACAGGAACAACTACCCCACGCCTGAGACACTCTTTAGAGAAATGGTTGAAGGCCCCACAATCATAATATGCCCGAGGCATTGTACTTAACCCAAAATATTTTTGCTGGCCCAGAATAACCACCTCAGCTAGAATACCTTGAAGATAAACCTCTTTGAGGGTAGCCACTACACAGAAGACCTTAGAGAATTAAGTCCATGACAATGAAGAGATCCAGTAGGCCTGGAATCAAGATAACCTCTACACCAATGGCGAGTTTCTCTAACTTAAAAGTAGTGTAGTCTACACCATGATTCTTAACCAGACCTAAGTTACAAAGCCTATCCTCACAAGCTACAAAAAACTAATAAGCATCCTCGCCTGGTCTCTAGTTGGGGATGCATCTCTCAGTAGTCTTCGACCTCTAAGTTATCCATAAACTTTGATAGGATCCCTAGTTGCAGACTCTAAATCCTCATCTCATGTAGGGGTGGAATGCATCTTATCCATCTGCTAAAGATTGAATCCAAAGAAATCTTAGAAACCAACTTAAAATCTTAGCACAAAGTGAGTGAAAGCAGTGAAATCATCTAAGAATGTCCTATAGCCTCCCAAAGATAAGAAATGGTCATTATCTTTCTAATTTGTAGGAATCTACTACACATTTGCTTTGTACAAGCAATAATTGTGAACCTAGTATTCATATACAAATTTATCACGACCCGATTTTTGAGTTGTCTTGACCCCAAAACCATGGGCTATGATGGCACTTGTTTGAGCAAGCCTTGATAAGTAAACCTATCACCTAACTGATATAAAAAGGGGGAAAAATATGAACACCCAAGGCAAGGCATCTACAGTGAAGCAAAACCATACAAACATAATATTAGTAGAAATATAATCAAGATACCAAACCAAAATCCTTAAACCTAGTGTCACAGTGTAAGACCTACTAAATATATCTCGAATGTCAAAAGATACTAAAATATTCCAAAAAGGATAAAAACTCTATCTCTGGATACAAAATAAGACATGTATTAGATAGGATGAGGTAGTAGATCGACCCCGGAAGCTTGGATCAACCGCTACCTCATATACTCTAGATACCGCCTGAATCAACTATTGTGCGGCGCATTCATGCTCGGATCTACACCGAAAGGGCGCAGTAGGTGTGAGTATGGTCCATTTGTACTCAATAGGTATTATAGGATGACCGACTAAAGTTTAAAATAAAGGAAATAAACACAAACTATGGGCATGTCACCTTCAATCAAAAAAATATCTCAAGCGGTAAACCATACCATCTCCATTAATAGTTCTATTATATACACATTTAACAAATACAGATAGGGGAAAGAAGAACAAATATACACATACATCAAATACAAGTATAAAAAGATTGAACAAATGGACAACTATCAAGTCAAGAGCAGAAATATAATCAAAAAATAAGCACAATATGTGGAATGCAATGAAGAGATGATCATGATGATGATGATGTGATGCACGAGGTCATCACACAACCTATGTATACACTTAACGAGTTATGCTCTTGTGGTAGGACCCATGGGAGGTTTGTCAACTGCTATACAACTAATATCTAATACAAATATCTGTAACTCCTCTTCAACATATACATCAATAGAGGGTTTTTAAAGATGTCACATTTTCAATTAGAAAAAACTAGTATTTCTAGTATTTCCACGGTGGAACCAATGTTTAATGAATGAATATGATATGAGGATGCAATGCTCACAACAGAAATGAGAAAATCCAATATCCAAGCAATATACTAACCATGTGAGCAAAAAATCTACTCAAATCAACCAAAATCCATGACCCAATATTATCCATAAACAATCAAGTGAAACATGCAAGAAAAATGTCATTGATACCACATAATCCTACAATCTAGGCTTTTTCCTACAAAAAAAAGAGCAATCAAGTATACATATATCAATACTAGATGAACAACATCGTACAAGACCCCATACGGTCCCACATAGCAAATAATGTCTCAAAACCACCAACTATTATCCATATAGGCCCTCGTAAAGGCACATAAATCACCTAAATATATTTTCCATGATACAACCCCATATCCGTAGAATGCTTTACCTTATTATTAACTACCCAACCCAGTATGAAGAAAGCTAAGCCATAACCTATCGCGAATGCTTACTTCTAAATTGGGGTCAAAACAAACCCCCGAAATGGATTTTCTACGAAAAGGGTAAAATTATTTTTGTTGTCCAAAAACATATTTCTCAAGTTTAAAGGAACTCATACGATACAACCCAAGTGAAAATGAGGTGAAATTGGGGTTTGAATAAAAGAAATGCTAATTTGGGCCTTCTGGGCAAAAATCCCCAAATTTCACCTTTAAACTCGAGTTTAAATAAAAATTAAAAGGTAATATTGATAAAAAGTAGTTAAAATAGGAATTTGGAGATTACCCAAGCTTGGAAATGGAGAAAAACACTATAAAACCCTAAAACTCAAAGCTCCAAGTCTAAAAAATTGAGAAGAAAATAAGTAAAGAATATTATATACCCAGGTACAAGATGATGCTAAAGAGATATCTACCAAAGCGTGAATGTCTGCTAAAGCGGACAAAGGCCTCTTTAGCGACCTCCACTAAACCGGATAAGGGCCGCTAAAACGCCCTTGCCTAGAAGTTATCCAGACACTAAAATGGCCAAGTAGTGCTTTAGTTCCTGCTGCTAAAGTGGACTAAGTGGTGCTTTATCTCCTACACTAGTTGAGGGCAACACCAACTGTGGAGGCTTAAGAAATTCTAAGTCTCCAAATATCCCTTGGGATTCATTCAAAATCTTGAGGAAGCAAACGAACTATGCTACCCTATCAAAATCAATGCTTCGGACTCAAGGGCAGTATTAAAATTTTAGAAATGTATTGTTTTCATATAATTGACCCCCGAGGACTATCTTCACAACTTCCCAAATGGAGGGTCGAAATAAGATATAAAAGCTGTAAAACCACACCAATAATGTTACCAACCTAAAATCAACATTTTGGATCTTCTGGTGCAGTAAATTTTGTCATTTGTTGTACAAGTTAAAAGAGGTTGACCGAAGTCAACTAATAAGCTATTAAGAACACCAAAAATCATAATTATACATAAATTACACCAAAATACATTGGGAACCATGCCAAACATCCCCACACCCCAAAATACCATAATGCAACCACGGGGAGGGGTAAAATAGTAAGATCACACAAAAATAAATATTTCACATAAATTACCAAAAATTAAGTCATTATATCATCCACCACTAAGAATCTAGTTCATCCTCGAACTAAGGTCAATAGAAAGAACTGAATCCACGAAAAACATGGGATAAATACTATACATACTCAAACTCCAAAGTATACTCATCTACAGGTCGATGCCTCCGCTAGAGATTAACCACAGAAATAACCCTAGAACATAACCTTCTAGCATCCCAGGCTAGAATAGAGACAGGCTCCTAAACAAAAGACAACTGCTTATCTAACTAAATTAAATCCCAATGAATAACATGAAACTCATCTAGAATGTAACTCCAAAGCATAATAACATGAAAAAACTAGATGAACAGTTGATAAAACTTGAGGTAATACTAACTTATAAACCACATCCCCAATAGTTTGAAGGATCTAAAAAGGTCTAATATACTAAAGGATAAGCTTGCTTCTCTTCCCAAACCACATTATGCCCTTCATGGGTGACACATAAAGGAAGACACGTTCACCAACACTGAATCTTAAGGTATGAAGTCTACCTTTCATATAGCACTTCTGCCTACTCTGAGCTGCTCGAAGTATATCTTGAATGACCCAAACTCTATCTAAGGAATCATGAAGCAATTCCATACCTTGAGGCCTAATCTTAAATAACTCAAACCTACCAATGGGAGAGAGACAACACCTACCATAGAAAGCCTCGAAAGAGCTATCTAAATACTAGAATGGTTGTTATTGTTATATGCAATCTCTACTAAAGATAAATGTTGCTCCCACTGACCTCTAAAATTCATGGCACAAGTGCGGAGTATATCCTCCATAACCTAAATCGTCTGCTCCAATTGACTATTAGTCTTGGGGTGAAAAGTTATACAAAGATCAACTCGGGTAACTAACTCCTTCTAAAAAGTCCTCCAAAAGAGAGATGTGAACACTAAACCTTGATTTGAGATGATAAACATTAGTATACCATAAAGAGTGTTTATCTCATGAATATAGATACATGCTAACCTCTTAGTATTGAAGGAGACCTAAATTGAAATAAAATAAGCAAATTTGGTCATTCGATCCACGATGACTCAAAAACTATCAAAACTATGAGAAGTATGAGGAAACTCAATCATGACGTCCATAGTGATCCACTCCCATGTTAACTCAGGAATAGGTAACCTCTAAGCAAACCACTAGGTCTCAAATACTTGGCCTTCACCTGCTGGAAACATAGGTAACTAGCTAAAAAATTTGCTACATCCTTCCGCATACCACCCTACCAGTAATACTGTCTAAAATATTGATACATCTTAGTCACTATCGGATGGATGGAATACCTGGAATAATGAGCCTCCTCAAAAACTAATATAATCTAATCACCCACTCTTTACACACAAACTTAGCCTCGAGTCCTTAAAACATCATCTGAATTAAGTGTGGCTTGCTTAGACTCAATACTCAATATTTTATCCTGAATCACTCTTAACCCAACATTATAAAATTAATGAGCCTGAATCTTTTCCATCAAGAAAAACCTATCCTCCATAGAATCTAAAACACACCAGGGGTCGAAACATCAAGCCTAGCCATCTGGTTACCCAAAGACTAAATCTCTAAGGCTAATGGCCTCTTTTGGGTCAAAATATCTGCCAAGTGACCTATGCTGGTCAACTTTTGGGTCAAGGCATCTACAACCACATTGCCCTTAATCGTATTGTAGAGAATAGTCAAGTCATAATTCATAAGCAACTCAATGCAATGACACTGCCTCATAGTAAGATCCACTGGGTGAAGAAATAGGGAAGGCTATGATGATCCAAGGAAATCTCGCAATGGACACCGTATAAACAGTGCCTCAATAACTTTAAAGTAAAAATAATTGCGTGCAACTCCAAATAATGTGTAGGGTAATTACTCTCATGGGGATTCAACTAATGAGAAGAATAAGCAATTACCTTTCCCTTCTTCATCTGTACAACACCTAACCTAACACTAGAAGCATCACAGAAGATGATAAAACCCATAGCTTCTTTGGGGTAAGTTAAGATAAAAGTTAAAGTAAAAAATACTTGAGATTTTGAAATCTCTCCTCACAAGCATCAGACCACTGAAAGGAAATCTTCTTATAAGTCAACTTGGTCAATAGAGCTATAATAGATAAAAAAAAAACCTCGACAAAATACTGATAGTAGCTTGGTGAAACAATAAAATTCCAAATCTAGATAGAAAAAGTAGGCCTAGACCAATCATGAATAGTTGTAATCTTAGCTAGATTAACCATAGTACCATTTTTGGTCACCACAAGACCCATGAAAGAAATGGGTTCCAACTAAAACACACACTTAGAGAACTTAGGATAGAACTTCTCATCCCTCAATCTATAAAGCACAATCTGTAAATGCTCCTCATGATCGGTCTCACTCTTGGAATAAACCAAGATATTATATATAAATAGAATGACAAAAGAGTCAAAATAAGGTCAAAATACCTGATTCATCAACTCCATAAATATGGCTGGGGTTATGGTCAAACCAAAGGACATGACCAAGAATTCATAATGACTGTAATGAGTTTCAAAAAATATCTTTGAAATATCAAAAGCTTAATCCTCAACTGGTGATACCCGAACCTAAAATTAATTTTTAAAAACATCGAAGCACCCTGAACTAGATCGAATAAATCAATAATATGATAAAAAAGGTACTTATTCTTTACTATCACTTTTTTAACAATCAATAATCAATACACATACCCATAGACCCATTTTTTCACAAACAAGATAGCACACCCTTAGGGAATACACTATGTCAGATAAATCCCTTATCCAACAACTCCTGTAACTCATCTATTAATTCCTTCAACTATATTGGGGCCATACTGTAAAAAGAAATAGGAATGGGCTTGGTTCTCAAATCAACATCAATAGCAAAGTCAATATCATAATCCAAAGAAATACACAACAAATATGTAGGGGAGACATCTATGAACTCACAGACAACATGAACAAAATCCAAATATGGGCCAAATAAGACAAACATCCACTCTCTACTAAATAAAGAACAGGTAGTAAAGATAAACTCTCTTGGGACCCAAATAAAACACACCCTTCCAAGCTATCCATGGCATATTTGGTGAAGTTAAAGTCAGGATCTTAGCATAATAATCTAGGAAAACATGATAAGGAGATAACCAATCCATACCCAAGATGACAAAAAATCTATCATATTAAGGACAATATAGTCTATCCAAGTCCCAAGCCCAGCAAAAGTTACAACACAAGGTCAGTACACCCGTTCCACCACTAAAGAGTCTTCTATAAGGGTAGATATAAAGATAGTGTAACACCATGAATTTTTGGCCCTTGAAAATTTCTAAAATTTTACCCTCACTATCTAGACTACGGCTCCCCTTACAAGTTGTAGAGAGTTCTAACAAGTCATAAGGACCCACATTGTAGCCTGGCTAGTATGAGTGACTAAGTTTTATGCTTTGAGTACTAGTGGCTCCCAATGAGTCGTATGGACTCATTACAAGTCGTGATGTCCTAACCATAGTTAAACTAGTATGTGTTCCAAGTGTTGTGTACTGGTAATGACTAGGACACCATGAGTTTTGGGGTCCCCAAATAAGTCGTATGAATGTAAATTGTAAGGTCAATAGAATATGTGCCTAATGATATTGCCTTTGCTATGACTCATTGTGATTAGTCATAATGTGTCGTTATGAGTCGCAATGTGACCCGTAGTCACTGGCGATAATTTTTCAACTTTTAAGTTGAAGGCACTTTAGACAATTCCCTTCTTACCTAATTAAATCCCCAAATCCATAAAACACTCAAGTGGGTTATTTCTCATTCATAATGTAATAAAAACATGATTTCTGTTCTTAAAATTATCTAAGTTAAAATACTTAGGGTTTCCAAGAAGTAGGTTATCTAAGGGATCAAAGGTTGAATTCTCTCCAAAAATCTTGGTGTTTTAGGAATGTTACTCTTCCCTATCTATTATTTTGTGAAAACATGTGTTTAAAATAGGTATTCATAAGGTTTTGATATTTTTTGGTACATAGGTTGAGGGTTTTGAATGTTTGTTTTTGAATAATGTTTCCCATGGTTAACATATGATTGTTCATGCTTTATTCATGGTTTTGAATTTTTGGGGTGCATGGGTATGGCGAATAAACTGGGGTATTGTGATTTCCCCTAATTTGTTAATGTTGATCATTGAAGTGATAATGACCTTAACCCCATATTGTGAAATTGGTTTTGAATATGAAAATTATGCACGTCGAACTACTCTTGAACTATTGCATAATGTGAAAAGTTAATAAAGCATAATGTTTTTTATTAAAACCTAATGGGGTTGTCTAATTCCCTAAGCTAATGTATAATTAAATCCAGGAGGTTGTGAATTCCCCCAACCAATGATAATTGGTTTGGTATGCTGATGTTACCTTGTAAGTGTAGTTGGTATAATGATACCAATATTGTATGCCTAAATATGTATTATTCAATGAATGAGAATATGTGATAAATGTTTTAATGGGGCTTAAAAGAGGGTTATGTAGTTGATTCATGAATGTGGAGGTCCCTATGGACTAATACTAAAAATCGCAGTTGTCGATGCTAGGGTCTAAATGATTGGGTGGTTCGAGTCTCCCTTATTATATGATTAGGATGGTCGAGTCCCCTATATTATAATACATGATTGGGTGCTTAAGTTACCTTAGTATGCCAGAAGGTTTAAGTCCCCCATAGTGTATATGTACATCCTCAGGTTTATATGGCTACACACATTGGGCCCTTCCAGCTGGGGAAATGCTTGACCCATATAGCCCGTAGGTTCCTTCTTCTAACGGTTGTGCTACACAGTCCAGGCTAAAGTTTTAAAGTGTATTCTATGCCTTGTTCCTTTTTCCACACATAATATTTATATATGTATATGATGATGTTCACATGGTTTTAAATTAGATTTTGACTTGATATTATTTTATCCCTTATTCCTTAGTTACATACTAGTACTCGACCTATTAACTATCTTTGGATGTTGTATTTTCAATATAGGCACCAAAGATACTTCTACTTTTCATGTGCAGTGATTAGGTGGGTCGGATCGATTCTTCGATCGTATGGTGAAGTAGTGAGCTTTCATTCTCTGAAAGACTTAGATATTTCATCAGTTTCTATTTCATAGATTAGGATTAAGATTTTACATTATCATTAACATTATCGTTGTCATTTTTAGGGTCAGTGATATGTCCTGACACTTTATTGATTTTGGTTTTTATAAAGGCTTTATGGATTACTATGGACATGGGTGATGTTGGTTGGTTATTTTTATCGGTTATTAGTTATAGACATATCTTAAATTCTTTAATCTTATCTTATGTTATCTTGTTATAATTGGAATACATTTGATATTAGGGGTATTGTATTTTGAATTACTAGGGAAAAGGGTGGTCTTTGGTCCTTATTGGACTTGAAATACCCGTCACCACCCAACCCTAGTTCGGGTCATGACAAAGTTAGTATCAAAGTTAGGTTTGGTGTCATTGGGTGTCCATAAAATCGTGTCAGTAGAGTCTCTTTTAGGGGTGTGTAGTGCACCACACTTATAAGGAAAAGGCTATGAGGCATTTTTGAATGTTTCCCTTTCTTGTTATTCTATTTCGCACTATAGAGTCTAAGATCTTGAAATCACCTCTAATTCCCTTATGTTTACTTTTTAGATCATGTCTCCCAGGAGTTTTGATGCTTTGTGGAAACTCTTTTGTCTTATTTGAGGATAATATTGATGGAGATCATACTACTTATGGAGTTTAGACTCACTTTAAAACTCCATCTTCTAATTGTACAACCCCACGTGGAGTTCTATTGGTTCCGCCCTAGCCCTCCTAAAACACCTTAATCTAATGTGTCTAATGTTGAGTTTTGCCAGTCGATCCATTTTCTTACCAGTTGGTGGCCTCTCAAACTTAGCATGTTTTTTTTGTTTCTCCATCTTCTAAGGTCACTACTATTTTCCAATTTATGAGGTTGAGTCCATCGACTTTCACTAGTTCTAAATTTGAGGAATATCCTTAAAGTTTAATTAATGAGATGGAAAAGTTTTTCCATAATATACATGCCATTGATGTGGAAGCTGTGGAGTTTGCTTCTTATCAGTTAAATGATATGGCATATTAGTGGTATGAGGAATTAGACCAGTGTAAGTGTGATGATGCTGAGTCTTCTTTGTTGGATGACTTCTCTAGTGATTTTCTTGTTCACTTTTTTCCTCATGAGTTAAGAGAGGTAAAGGATGAGTAATTTGTGAATTTGAAGCAAGGCAGGATGACAGTGAAAGAGTATGACTTGAAGCTTCATTAACTATCATGATATGCTCCAAAAGTAGTGTCTAGCATGAGGGCTAGAATTCAGAAGTTTTCTTTTAGGTTGTCCCATTATTTGATCTTGGAAAGTAAGGTCGCCTTATTGAACAAAGATATAGATATATGTAAACTTATGGTGTATATGCAACAAGTGTAAGATAAAAATAAGAAGCAAGTAGATGTGAGTAAAATACAGAGTAAGAAGTTTTGATATTTGGATCAGGGTGGAGGTTAGTAGTAGAGTGGTAGAGATGGTGGAAAATGGTCTAAGAAAAAATGAGGCAATTCTGGTTCCTACTATATAACTAGTACTCTTTATGTAAAGCCATTGGGTAATCGTTGTTTATATAATAGTGTTAGTCCCGGGGAACAGGGTAACCAGCCTCAGGCTAGAGGGGCTTAGTCAGCTCCATCATATCTCTCTTGTATATTTTATGGTCAGGTGCATCATGGTGTTTATGAAGAGGGGAGGAACAAGTTCTTTAAATATGGTCAGATTTGTCATATGCAAAGGTATTGTCCTTCTTGGGTTGCTTCTGAGGCAAATATGATCCTCATTGCTACTTTGTCAGCTTCTTTACCAAAGAGTGATACTTCTGCTTCCGGCTCCGCCACTAGTCAGAACTGTTTGTATGCTTTTGCCACCTACCAAGATTCTGAGGTGTCCTCCAATATTATTACTAGTATGCTCAAACTTTTCTCTCATGATGTATATTGTCTACTTGATCCCTAGTCTACCCTCTCTTATATGACCCCTAATGTGGTTGTTTATCTAGGTTTTGATCCTGAGAGTATTTTGGATCCCTTTTTATGTCCACCCCGGTGAGTGAATCCATTATAGCTAAAAGGATCAATAGAGGTTATGTGATATCATAATGGGGTAGAGATACATTGGTGGATCTAATAGAGCTAGACATGTTAAACTTTGATGTGATTTTGGAGATGGATTGGTTTAATTTGTGCTATGTGCCTCTTGAATGTCAGGCCCGAAGTATCATCTTCCACTTCCCTAATAAGCGGGTGATCGAGTGGGAAGGTATTTCCTTAGTTCCTAAGATAAGGTTCATCTTGTAGCTTAGAGCCCAAAAATTAATTTCTAAGGGGCGCCTCTACCATCTAGTGTATGCTAAGGATTCTAGATTCGAAGGTCCTTTTTTATAGTCAGTCCTCGTGGTCTATAAATTTCTTAAGTTGTTCCCTAATGATCTTCCTGCTGTCCCTCTCAATAGGGAAATTGATTTTGGGATTGATCTTCTTCAGGACACTCATCTTATTTTTATCCCTCCCTACAGAATGGCCCTGGAAGAGTTGAAAGAACTCAAGAAGTAGTTGAAATATCTTTTAGATTAGGGTTTTATCTTTCCTAATGTTTATCCTCTGGGTGCTTTAATTCTATTCGTCTATAATAAGGATAGGTCCCTTCGAATGTGTATAGATTACCGTTAGTTGAATAAGATGACTATGAAGAATAAGTATACGCTTCCTAGGATTGATGATTTCTTTGATGAGCTTCACAGTTCTAAGTACTTTTCCAAGATTGATCTTTGATGGGGTTACCATCAATTGAAGATAGAGAAGTGGATATCCCTAAGACTACCTTCCAAATCTAGTATGGTAATTTTGAGATCTTGGTTCTCTCTTTTGGTCTGACTAATGCCCCAGCAGCATTTATGGTTCTTATGAATCAAATATTTCATCAATTCTTCGATTAATTCATAATTGTGTTTATTGATGACATTTTGGTGCATTCCAAGAGTAAGTCGGATCATGCCGACCATCTTCGTCTTTTGTTGCAAACCTTGAAAGATCAACAAATATATGTGAAATTCTCAAAGTATGAGTTCTGGTTAAATATTGTGACCTATCTAGGACATGTTATTTCTAGTGAAGGGATCATGGTGGATCCATAGAAAGATGCAGTAGTTAAGAAATCTCCTACACCTACGACTCCAATCTATATTCGGAGCTTCTTGGGTTTAACCTGTTACAATAGGAGGTTTGCATAAAGCTTTTCTTCTATTATTGCCTCATTTACTTAGTTGGCCCAGAATAAGTTGAAGTTCTTGTGGTCGGATGCTTGTGAAGGTAGCTTCGAGAAGTTGAAAGATAAGTTAACTTTGACTCCTATTCTGACTCTACTCGAAGGTACCAATGGTTTTGTTTTTTATCCAGATGCATCCCAAGTAGGACTGGGCTATGTGTTGATGCAACATGGCAAGATAGTTGTATATGCTTCTAGGAAGTTAAATCTATATGAGAAGAACTATCTAAATCATAATTTAGAGTTGTTGGAGATGGTTTTTGCTTGGAAGATTTGGCGTCACTATTTCTATGAAGTCCATGTTGAAATATTCTCGGACTATATGAGTTTTCAATATGTGTTCACCTAAAAGGAGTTGAACCTCAGGCAGAAAAGATGGCTTGAGTTACTCAAAGACTATGACATGAGTCTTCATTATTATCCAGGTAAAGCTAACGTGGTCGCTAATACTCTTAGCAGGTTGTCTATGGGAGGCTTATCTCATGTGGATGAGGTTAAGCAAGTGTTGGTGATGGATATTCATCGCTTGGCTAATCTTCCAGTTTGTTTCATGGACTCTAAGGATGTGGTGTGATGGTACTAAAGGTGAAAAAGTCATCTTTTGGTGTTAAGGTAAAGAAGAAACAGGTCTTAGAGCCTATCTTGATACAGATCAAGGATGATGTAGGTCACCAAAAGGTAACGGCTTTCGAGATTAGTGGTGATGGTATCTTAAGGTACCAAGGCAAGTTATGCATTCCAGATGTTGATGGGCTGAGAGAGAGGGTTTTGGTGGAAGTTCATGAGTTGTGGTACACTGTTCATCCTAGTTCGCCGAAGAAGTATTGTGACTTAAGAGAAATTTATTGGTGGAATAATCTGAAAAATGATGTGACCAATTTTGTGGCAAAGTTTTTGGTTTGTCAGAAAGTGAAGATTGAGAACTTGAGGCTTTGTGGTTTGTCTCAAGAGATTAAATAGCTCTTGTGTATATGGGAAGTGATTAATATGTATTTTATTACTAGTCTTCTGCAGTCCTGTCATCAGTTTGATTTCACTTGGGTCCTCATGGATAGGATGACTAAGTCTGCTTACTTGTCGCCAATGAGGTCTAATTATTCAGTGGAGGATTATGCTAAGCTCTTTATTGAGGAGATCATGAAGTTACATGGGTCTCCAGTTTCCATCATATCTGATAAGGTACTCAGTTCTCATCTCACTTTTGGAGTTCCTCTCATCGAGGTTTGGGGAACAAGGTAGACCTTAATGCTACTTTTCACCCTCAAATAGACTGATAAGCAAAGAGGATAATACAGACCTTGGAGGATATATGTGAGATCTTGTGTGATCGAATTTGGTGGTAGTTGGGTTAACCATTTGCCCCTCATTTAGTTTTCATAAAATAATAGTTATCATTCTATTATGGGGATGGCTTCATTTAGGCTTTGTATGGTAGAAGGTGCAGGTTCCCTATTGGGTGGTTTTAGGTTGGCGAAAATAGGTTGTATGGTCCCGACTTGACTTACCAAGCTGTGGAGAAGGTGAAGGTAATTTGGGATAGGCTTAAGACCGCCCAAAGTCTCCAAAGGTCCTATGTGGATGTAAGACAAAGGGACTTGGAGTTTGATGTGAAAGATTTAGTGTTCTTGAAGGTGTCTCCCATGAAAGGAGTGATGAGTTTGGAAAAGAAAGGAAAGCCCAGTCCCTGGTACGTTGGTCCTTTTCGTATTCTGAGGTAAGTAGGCAAGGTAGATTGTGAGTTAGAATTTCCTTCAAGTTTGGGTTCCATTCATCCGGTCTTCCAATTTCAACGTTGAAAAAGTGCATAGGCAATCCTTTATTGGTTGTTCCTTTAGAAAGTGTGGGTGTCTCAAATTACTTATCTTCTGAGGATGTCCCAAATGAGATCTTGGATCAACAAGTTCGCTGGTTGCAAGCAAAGGATGTGGATTCAGTAAAGGTTTTATGGAGGAACCAAATGCGTGAAGAAGCTTCTTGGGAAGCCAAAGAGGACATCAAGTCCAAGTACCCATTCTTGTTTCGCGCTTTAATAAATCAAATGAGAGGTATGTGTATCTCATAGTATCTTTGTTTTTTGACTTTATTAAAGAAGATTGTGAATTCCTTGATATCTTGTGTTCCATCTTTGTTAAAGGTAAAAGTGGTTGTGTTTGGAGTCCAATCATGCTAACAAAATACTTGTCTCAAAATTCGAGGATGAATGATCCTAAGGGGGGAATGTCACACTCCTGATTTTTTTCCCTTGTAAGTTTCTGAAATTTTATCCTCACTGCCCGAACTACGACTCTCCTAATGAGTTATAGGGAATCCTGATGAGTTGTAAGTACCCAAATCGTAGCCTAACCAGTGTGAGTGACTAAGTTGTATGTTCTGAGTACGAGTGTCTCCTAAAAATGTCTTATGGACTCATTACGAGTTGTGATGTCCCGTGCGTAGTCAAACCAGTGTGTGTTCTGAGTGTTGTTGTCCTGGTGACCACTAGGACCCTACGAGTAGTAGGTTTTCCTAATGAGTCATATGAATGTAAGTCATAATGTCAACAGTATGTGTGCCTAATGAAACTTTCTCGGCTACAACTTATGGTTACAAGTTGTAATATGTCTTTACGAGTCGCAGTTTGACCCGTAGTCACTAGCAACAATTTTTCAGCTTTTAAGTTGAGTTCTCTTTAGACAATTCCTTTCTTATTCAATTAAAACCCCACAACCATAAATCACTCAAGGGGGTTATTTCTCATTCATAACATAATCAAAATATGCTTTCTTCTCTTAAGACTCTCCAAGTCAAGATAATTAGGGTTTCCAAGAAGTAGGTTATCTAAGAGCTCAAGGGTTGAATTCTCTCCATAAAACTTGGTATTTCAGGTATGTTACTCTTCCCCATCTATTATTTTGTGAAAGAATGTGTTTAAAATAGTTAATCATGAGGTTTTGATGTTGGTTTTAGAGCATGGTTAGGATTTGAATGTCTGTTGTTGAACAATGTTTTCCATGATTTACATATGATTGTTCATACTTTATTCATGATTTTAAACTTGTGGGGTGAATGGGTATGGGGAATAAACTAGGGGATTGTGATTTCCCCCATTTTGTGAATGTTGATCATTCAAGTAATAATGTCCTCAACCCTATATTGTGAAATTGATTTTGAATATGAAAAGTTTGCACATCGAACTACACTTGAACTATCTCTTAATGTGAAAAGCTATTGAAGCATAATGATATTGAATTAAACTTTATGGGGTTGTATAATTCCCAAAGCTAATGTATAATTGAATCTAGGGGGTTGTGAATTCCCGCAAGTGATGATAATTTATTTGGCATGTTGACATTACCTTGAAAGTGTAGTTAGTATGGCGATACTAACAGTGTATGCCTAAATATGTATAATGGTTCAATAAATGAGAATGTGTGATAAATGTTTTAATGGAGATTTAAAGAGGATTATGTAGATGGTTCATGAAAGTGGAGATCCCCAGGGACTAATATTGGAAACTGCGGTTGCCGATGCAGAGGTTTAAAAGATCGGATGGTTTGAGTCCCCCTTGTTATATGATTGGGAGGTTTGATTCCCCTATATTATAATACATGATTAGGTGCTTAAGTCACCTTTGTATGCCAGGAGGTTTGAGTCCCACATGGTCTATCTGTACATCCTCTGGTTCATGAGGCTACACGCACAGGGGACCTTCCTACTAGGGAAGAGCTGGACCCATATAGCCCATGGGTTCCTTCTTATGACGGTTGAGCTATACAGACAAGGCTAATGTTTTAAAGTTCATGCTAAGCCTTGTTCCTTTTTCCCAGCATATTATTTATTTATGTATATGATGATGTTCACATGGTTTTGAATTAGATCTTGACTTGACATTATTTTATCCCATATCCCGTAGTTACATGCTAGTACTCAACCCACTAACCGTCTCCAAAGGTTGTTTTCCTATGCGATGAAGGCACCAGAGATAATTCTATTTTTCTTGAGAAGTGATTAGATGGATAATCTTAGTTCATCGGTCGTGTGGTGAAGTGGTGAGCATCCATTCTGTGGAAGACTTGGACATTTCATCGATTTCTATTCGATAGATTAGGATTGAGAGTTCATATTATCATTAATGTTGTCATTGTCATTGTCAGGATCGGGGGCATGTCCAGATACTTTATTGATTTTGGTTTTGTTAGAAGTCTTTATGGATTACTATGGACTTGGATAATGTTGGTTGGTTGTTTTAGTCAATTACTGATTATCGGTTATAGACATATCATAAATTCTTTGAGCTTGTCTTATGCTATCTTGTTATATGTTCGTAATTCATCTGATGTTTGGGGTATTTTGTTCTTTTTGGCGAGGAGCAGTGGGTGGTCTTCGGTCCTTGTTGGGCATAAGATACCCATCTCGGCCAGGCCCTGGTTCGGGTCATGACAGATAGGCACATCCAAAGGTTTACAAGAAGAATCAAAACTTGAAGCAAAATATGTAGTCACATGGGAACAAGTCAATCCAAGATCATGTAACATAGATGGAGATCTCAAAAAAATGGGACGATACCTATGATGACAGCATCTGAGGCCTCTGCCTCTATCCTTGTAGGTATAGCATAGCATTGATCACATCCACCACCCGACTGAGTATCCCTACGACTACCACTACGAGCACCACTGCATCTGCCTCTTGCACCCCTTCTAGAACTTTTACCTCTCACTGTCGATGTAGGAGTGGCACTAAAACACATTGGGGGTACTCTTTGGCCGAATTTCCAATCACATTACACACATAGAAAACCTTGCAGCCTGGCTTAATAGATGGAAGTAGGTTGAATTACGACGACCACCCAAAGTTGATGAACCTAAAGAACAACCATCTGAAATACAAGGCTTCCTACACTGGTCTACCATGATATCCATAGAAACCTCTAAGATCTCTACCCAAGAAGTCTGACCTCTGAACTCACTCTAATGAAAAAAAAAATTCACTCTGATGGTGTATCTTCATGGTGTCTCCCAAATATGCTCAAAGAATAGACTCAGTCATCTTAGCATAATCCAAAATACTCTAAAATGATGCTCCATACACTACCATCTGAGTTGTAGCAAGATGATGAGAAAAATCCAACCCTTTTAAGAACTTTTGAATTTTCTCAAACTCGGTGGCAATACTAGCACAAGAATATCAAGACAATTCATAGAAACTTGCCTCATACTCTGGAATTGTCATAGAGCACTTCTCCAAATGAATAGACTCATCTCCCATCTGATCCCTCAAATTGAAATACACAAACCTATCCAAAAAGGCCTCAGTAAACTAATCCCAAGTCATCTCTGACGAACTAAGAGGTCGGCAACCAAAAATTGACCTCCACCAATTTCTAGTTGTATCTCTCAACTGATAATTAGTATACATAACACCATGTGACTCAAGTAAACCAAGGTTATGAAACTTCTCACTACATTCCATCAAGAACTCATAGGTATCTTCGCCTATAGCTCCACTAAATCTAGGAGTTCCTAAATTAGTGAATCTCTCAAACCTCTTTTGATCCTCAAAAGACATAACTGTACTCAAAATAATAATAGGAGGCATAATAAATTATGTTGGATGAGACCCAACCTGAGGAGGTAATACAGAAAAAGGCTGAACTCCTGATCTTAGAATACCATACTCTGATACAGGCACAGAAAAGAATGAAACACTATTTAGAACATAAGGTACGTAAGATCCTCATGATGAGAAACAAAATATTGAAAGTTTCCTAAAGACATCTTATATCCTCTCAAAGATAGATACGGACGTCTACATACCGATCTACGAGACTCTATTAGACACCCTGTTCTTACACTATTTGGACCAATAAACCTGGTTTCTCTGATACCAACTTGTCACGATAAAAAAACTAAGGGTTATGATGGCACTTTTCATGACAAGCCTTGAAAAGTAAGATTATCACCCCTCTCAAATATAGATATGGACGTCTATGTACCAGTCTACAAGACTCTATTAGTCACCCCATTCTTACACTATTTGGACCAATGAACCTGGTTGCTCTGATACCAACTTGTCACGATAAAAAAACTAAGGGTCGTGATTGCACTTTTCACGACAAGCCTTGAAAAGTAAGCTTATCACCCAAACTGATATAACAAGGAAAAAACAATACTGACACCTAAGGCAAGGCTTCTTGAGCTAAGACGAACACCAAAAACATAATATTACCAAAAATACAATCAAGATACCAAATCCAAATCCCAAAACCTGGTGTCATAGTGTAAGAACTAATAACTACATCTCAAATTTCAAAAGATATAATAATAGTCCAAAAAGGATCAAGACTCTATCTTTGAACACAAAATAAGACATGTGATAGATAGGAAGAGGTAGTAGATCAACTCCAGAAGTTTTGATCAGCCGCTACCTCAAATATAATCTAGAAACCGCATGAATCTTCTACTGTGTTGTGCAGTCGTACCTAGATCTGTACCAAAAGGGTGCAGTAGGGATGAGTAAGGTCCACTTGTACTCATTAGGTATCATAGTCCATCCGAGTAAAGTATAAAATAAAGCGTACAAGTACAAACTATGGGCACGTCACCTGTAATAAAAAAATATCCCAAACAGTATCCCGCACCATTTTCACTAACACTTCTACTTTGTACATATATAACAATTACAACTAGGGAAAAGAAGAACAAATGTACACATACACCAAATACAAGTATAGTAATATAGAACAAATGGATTGATATCAAGTCAAGAAGAGAAATACAATCACAGAATAAGAACATTGTATAGAATGCAACGAAGATGATGATGATGTGATACACGATGTCATCACATAATCTTTATATTCACCTACTAAGTTGTGCTCCTGAGGTAGTACCTATAGGGGGTTTGTCAACCCATATACAACCAATATTGAATACTAACATCCATAACTCCTCTCCAACATATACATCGGTGGAGGGTTTCTAAAGATGTCACATTTTTTATAAGAAAAAACTAGTTTTTCCAATATTTTCACAGTAGTACCAATATTTCATGAATGAATATGATATGACAATGTAATTCTCTCAACCAATAACAATGAGAATATCCAATATCAAACCAATATAACATCCATGTAAGCCAAAAATTCACTCAAATCAACAAACATCCAAGATTTATTATAATCCATAAACCATCAAATGGAATATGCAATAAATATGTCATTGATAACACATAATCCCAAAATCTAGTCTTTTTCTCACAAAAAAGAGTGTAATCAGGCATGCATATATCGATACCAGAACAACAACATCATATAAGACCCCACGCGGTCAAAAATAATAAATAATATCTCAAAACCACAAAATATTGTCCACCTCGTCCCCCACGTAGGCGTATAAATCACCTAAATACTTTTTCTATGATACAAACTCATACCCATATCACACTTTTACATTATTATTAACTACCCAACACAGTCTGAAGAAAGTTAAGCTATAACCTACTTTGAATGTTATACCAGAAAAAATAAGTCTTTATCACTAAGCTTCTACCTCACGCATGGAACGGAAATTGGCTATAAGTCAAATATAGAATCCATATGTTAAAATAAAGCCAACGATACCTATATTGCCCACTTCTTAATAGAGGTCAAAAAAAAAACCAAAATGAGTTTTCAAAAAAAGAAAGGTAAAACCAAAATTTTTGGAAAAAAACATATTCCCCAATATTAAAAGATATCATAGGAGAAAACTCAAGTGAAGACGGGATGAAATTCAAGTTTGAATCAAAGAAATGCTAATTTGGGCCTTTTGAGAAAAAATCCCAAATTTCACCTTTGAATTAAAGTTATAAACAAGATCAAAAATATGAAATCAAAGAGTAGTTGAAATAGGATTTTGGAGCTTACCCAAACTTTGAAATGGGGGAAATTGCCTAACCCTAAAACTCAAAGCCCTAAGTCTCAAAAATGGAGAAGAAAATGAGAAAGGAATATGATATACCAAGGTGTCATATGCCTCTAAATCAATCAAGTGACTGCTTTAGTGGTCACAGCGAAAGCATTCAAGTACCGCTTTAGCAGTATCCTCTAATGTGTGTTAGTCTGTTAAAGTAGACAAGGTCCGTTTTAGCGCCCTCTGCTAAAGCAGATGGGGGCCACTAAAATACCCTTGCCCAGCTGCTAGCCGACTGCTAAAGCGACCATGTGGCTCTTTAGTTCCTGCTACTAAAGCAGACAAAGTGGCACTTTAGTGGATGCACCAGCTGAGTGGTGCACCAACTATAGAGAATTCAATTCATCCAAAATATCATAGATGTAAATGATACATATAAAAGGCTTAAAACCACACCAACCATGATAGCAACCTAAAATTGACGTTCCAAATCTGTTATCGCAGTCCATTTTGACATCCTATTCATAAATCAAAAGATTTTGACTAAAGTCAACTAATAAGACTTTAAGACCACCAAAAATAACTATCCTACATAAATCACACTTAAATGCATGGGAAACTATGCCAAACATCTTCACGCATCAGAAACACCACAATGAAACCATAAGGAGGTGTAAAATGGTCATTTTACACAGAAATAAATATTTCACACAAATCACCAAAAATTAAGTCATTACACGAATCATGATGACACCTACTTTATCCCTCTAATAGGTAATCCAAACCATAGATTAGAGCTTTAAGCAATGGGCTAATTAGAAAAATTGGCATAAATACAGGAAATATGTAAGTAAAAGACTTATGAGCAATAAATCATGGATTAATCATATAATAGATGAGAAATAGGAGAAATAATAATATCTCATGTCCTAGTAGTGTCGATACAAAAGCCTCTAATCTAAAAGAATACAAGTATTATCCAGTCATTACATAATATTCAGATAAATAAAAAGATTAGGAAAAATAAAAGAAGGAGAAAAGGTTAACTATAGCTTTGAGAGCTCACCCTATATCTAAACTCTGACCAACAGAAATCTCGGCATCAACGGCAGCAACTAGTATTCAGATCTACACCAATAAGGTACAAAAGTGTAGTATGAGTACCAAATTCACATATACTCAATTGGCATCATTACTCAACTAAGCTAAATTATAATATATATATATATATAATAAAATATGAGATAAATAAGCAAAGTCAAGATTAGATAGAAAACCTAAAATAATTCTCAAAATAATTAAAATGAATAACCAAAATAATAATTATAAATAAAAACATAACTATCACTACATACTGGCTCCCATAAGCTAGAAAGTGCAATAAAATAAATAACCCAACACGGGCCCCCATAATCCCTAAGGGTGAAATTATATTGAAGTAACAACTGGAATTACAATAATTAGCCATATCTCTAAATAATAATTATGGATCCATCCATACCACAAACATAACTCGATGGGTTCCATAACCATCATAAATAACCTCTCAATATTGAACTTGAACCAAAACTTATATCATGATTTACTGAACTTGATCTGGAACTCATATCATAAATAGTGTCAAAATTGAACCTGTCTTAAGAACATAAATTGTTAGACTCAAGTCAAAATTAATACCATCTCCTAAGTATCAATCTAGGATAAAGCATCATGTATTAAACCTTCTCGAGTTCAAGATTATAAATGTAGTTTATGTAACATGTCTATTAAGTCTACTAGAAGCTAATAGTAGTCTTGGACTTAGGTGGGCTAGAGGGGCCCTCTTCTAATCCCCACAATCCATTCTAAGGAAAATTTTACCCCGAACATTCTTAGGTATCAGATTTCACTATTAGATATTAAGTAAGCCTCATTTTAGTCCTAAGATAGAAATTCAACCTAAAGAACAAGTAGTTTAGTCAATTAGGCCTAATTACGACCTCTAATCGGATAAATTATCTAACTTATGATAAATGTAACTCCAAGCCCTAATTTCCAACCCACGTCTAACACATTACCTTAATCATATAACAATTAGCCCAGTTTATAAGAAGGGTAAACCTAGCCTTCCTCGACGCCAGAGGAAGGCCAGTAAAGTCCGCTTAATCAACATGTTCCCCTTACGAAAAGATTTCACATGATGCCATATTGTCAAATAATAATCTGCACATCAATATGAGAACAACGATATGATATTTCATTTTTATGCATCAAGTCTAAAATCATATGGGGCCGGCTTACAATATTGCTCTTTTGAAACTATCAACACATCTGTTTATGCTTAAAGAATATTTACCCTTAAGAATGGGTAAATTTAGAGCTAAAATGGTGCTAAATTCAACCTAAAAATAATATAAGGATTTTAGAAACAAATTAAGGAATTAACCATGAATTTAATGGAAACGTACCAAGATTTCACTAAGAAAACGAGTAATTCAAGCTCACAAACACCCTAAAATCTCCTAAAAATGTTTTTCCTAATTTCATACACTCTCTAGGGTTTTAAATTTCTAGACTTGTGAGGAAAAAAAAGAAAATTAGGCTAATGAAGCATTTAATAGCCTCCTAGGCGTCGCTTAAAAGGTCACCTTTAAAGAGGCCAAGTACCGCTAAAGTGGTACCAGGTTTGCCTGACATACCACTAAAGCAGATAATGTGCCACTAAAGTAGAATCTGCTTTAGCAGTTAGACTACCACTAAAGCGGCTTACTGGTCAAGCCAGGGCCACTAAGTAACCGACTAGTCATTTTAAAGAATGAACCAGTTAAGTGCACCAGCTAAAACTTGGAAGGATTTCCAAGTTTTCACTGGCCCCTCAAGATTTATTCAAAATCTCATGAATGAAAAATCACTATACTACCTTATAAAATTTGGCATTCGAGACTTAATGGCACATTCAAAACTACCATTCAATGTCATTTTGATGAAAGGTGTCCCCCATACCCATCGGTCATTTTTATTTTTTCTAACCAATAGCCCAAAATAAGTCCAAAAACATTGGGACCCTAACCAAAGGTCCCTGAATGTAAAATTGATGTTCTAGAGCTGATGGAACTATTAGAATTGGCATATAAGTTTTTTAAGTTAAAGTTTTTATTGATGACTTCAAAATAGGGAATTGGCTCTTAAAACCAAGCAAACTGCCCGATAACTAAACTTTCAGCTCGAGCAAGTCATAAATAATTTGGGGAAGCTACATTAAGCTCTAAATGATGGAAATACAAAAAATGAATTTGAGGATCATTACAATATGAGATCCTGTCCATATTTGAAGTGAATATGTCTATTTTATTAGGTGTACCAATAGGATTTGAGACCTTGATAAGATTTTTCATAGGACCAATATCCTATACGCAAACTAGGTGAACACTTTGCATCACACCCTATACTAACCTGAGAGATGGGACCAGGTCTCTCTCCTTCCTTGAGTGGCTTCTCACATTTATGCATATTTTACCTAATTTCTTCCAAATCTATTCCCATGTATGTATAAGTTATGATGTTGAGTTAGACTAACAACTACATATTTTACCAAGGATACCTGCCTCCTAATCATAGTCAATTTTATGGAGAAGTACTAGTTCACATAGTAGATTAGGTCATTTTGATCATGCCTAATCTCAGTCTGTCCTTAACAAATTTTTCCCTGTGTAGAGCCTTAGTAAAGATAACTGCTCTCTGAAACTTTGTCTTACAGAACTTCTTGTTGATTTTTCATTTCTTAACATTTTCTTAGGAAGTGATTGCTCACATCAATATGCTTAGTCCTCTTATATTGCACCAGATTCTTAGCTATGTTAATAGCACTTGTGTTGTCACACATTAGAGGGATGGTATTTGAGATAATACCAAAGTATTTTAATTATCTATTGATCTATAGAAATTGTGCGCAACAATAAGATGCTACAAAATTTTAGCCTCAACAGTAGATAAACTAACTGAATTTTGCTTCTTCGAACCCCAGGAAATTAAGGATGAGACTAAAAAATGTGGCATTCCTAAGGTTCTTTTTCTGTCTACTAAATATCTAGCATAGTTAATATCAACATATCCTACTAAGTAGAAACTATCTCCTAATGGATAGTATAGGACTAGGTCCTCTATACCCTTCAGATACCTAAGTATTATTTTTACAGCTTTCAGATAAGACTCTTTTGGGCATGCTTAAAATCTAGCACACATTCCTACACTGAAAAAAATACCAGGCCTTCTTACAGTGAGATATATCAAGGATCCAATAATACCTATATATATTGTTTCATTCACTGAAGAACCTAACTCATTATTATCTATTTTTAAGCTAGTTCCAATTAGGGTTTGAATTACCTTGGTATTTCTCATGTTATACTTCTTTAGTAGCTCTTTGATATACTTTTCCTAGCAAATCATTGTCTCTTGGGAAGATTGTTTAATCTGGAGACCTAGAAAGAAGCTCAATTCACACATCATGCTCATATTAAATTCACTTTCTATCAGTTTATCAAATTTTTTACCTAAGGATTCAGAAGTAGCTCCAATGATTATGTCATCAACATATATTTGAACAATCAATAGACTGCTACCCCTGGTCTTTAGGAATAGTGTATTTTCTATTTTCCCTCTTTTGAAGCTATTTTCTAGGAGAATCTTTAAGAGTCTCTCATACCAAGTCCTTGGTGCTTACTTTAACCCATAAAGAGCTTTGTCCAATTTTAGTACATAATGAGGAAAATCTGCATCTTAAAAACCTGATGGCTAGTTGACATATACTTCTTTTAGATTTCTATTTTGGAGGAACTTTTTAAATCCATTAATTTGAATCCCATATAAGTAGAAAATGCAACAAGAATTCTGATTGCTTCTATTTTTGCTACAGGGGCAAAGGTCTCATCATAATCAATTCCTTCCTCTTGGTTATAGCCTTGAACAACCAACATTGCCTTGTTTCTGTTGATAGTTCCATCTTCATCTTTTTTATTTTTTTACACCCATTTAGTCCTAATAATTATTCTTTCAACAGTCCTGGGGACCATATGCCAGACTTTGCTTCTTTCAAATTGATGCAATTCTTCTTGCATTAGATTAATCTAATAGGAATCTTTTAGTGACTTTTTAATATTCTTAAGCTCAATTTGAGATAGAAAGGCTAAAAATGCCACAGTATTCCTGGGTTGATCTCTTGTTTGGATTCCTGTTTTCAAGGGTGTAGTCCGGTTCTCAAGGGATAAAAGGACTTGTGTCTCCAACTTTACCTTCTGAGAATTATACCACTGGGACTAGGTCCTTGTGAATTCTGACTAGTTTCTCCTGGTTGTTTTTATAGTGGAGATGGAATTTGTGGCTGAGATCCTAGATTATCATCCTCGTTATCACTCTCATCTTCATCATTGATCACTTAATCATCTTCTTCAATAATAACATCCTTTTGAATAGGAATGACTTCTTCATCTTCTGATCTTTCACTATCTCCAGTATTTATTTGTCTTCCTGACTCATTAAAGATCGCATGAATACTTTGTTCAACACACAATGTTCTTTTGTTTAGCACCCCATAGGCCTTGCTAGTTGAGGAGTAGCCTACAAACACAGCTTTATCACTCTTGGAATCAAATTTTTCCAATTCTCTCTTCCAATTGTTTAGCACAAAACACTTGCATCTAAAAGGTTTGAAATAGTCTATTCTAGGCTTTCTATTGAATACCAGATCATATGGAGTTTTATTTAGAAGAGATCTAATTAAACACCTGTTAGTCACATAACAAGCAGTATTCACTGCTTTAGCCCAGAAATTCTTTGGAAGACCCCTATCAATTAGCATAGTCCTTGCAATCTCTATAATAGTTCTATCTTTCCTTTCAAGAACTACATTTAGTTGAGGAGTTCTTGGAGCTAAAAATATTTGACTTATTCTATGCTCAGTACAGAATTCAACATGAGAATTCTGAAAATCAGTCCCATGATCAAACCAAAATTCAGCAATTTTGTAATTTAGCTTCACTTGGATTTTTTTGGAAAAAGCCACAATAACCACATATGTTTCATCCTTGGTTCTTAGAAACATTGTCCAAGTGAACTTGGAATATTCATATACAATGACCAACACATATTTATTCCCTCCTCTACTTTAGACTTTGATGGGTTTGCATAAATCTATGTAAAGTATTTCAATGGGTTTGGAAGTACGTACTTGTTCTTCATTTTGAAAGAAGATCTGGTCTATTTTCCTATAGCACAAGCATCACAGACTTTATTGTTTGGAAATTTCTTCTTTGGTAAACCACTGACTAGGTCCCTTGAGATCAACTTCTTTAACAATGAGGAACTCATATACCCTAATTTTCTGTGACACAAATTTGCATCTTCACTTTGTGCACTTAAACACGTTAATTCCCCATTAGCCACAGACTATAGATCAGCTACATATATGTTCTTAATTCTTTTGGCCTTGAGAATAATCTTTCAAGATTTCATGCTTGATATAGTGCATCCATCTGACGAGAATTTTACCTCATTTCCCTAGTCACAGATTTGGGAAACACTTAGAAGACTGTATTTTAGCCTAGTCACATAATACACATCTTCTATTACATGATGAGATGATTTGCCAATTTTTCCAACACCTTGGATGTACCCTTTTTTCCCATTTCCAAAGGACACACCTCCCCCTTGAAGTGCATTGAGAGTGAGAAAACAATTAAGACTCCAAGTTATGTGTCTCAAAAAGCTACAATCTATAAACCTATTTTGTTTGTCATCCTCTTTTTCTATCACATTTTCTTTATTTTATTCAGTACTGGACATTAGAGAACCACAGGAACCTGAGATTATCCTCTTCTCACCATTTTTCAATCTGAGACTATCTCTATTATCCTTGTTTTTCTCAGGTTTATTAGAGGAGACTTCATATGCAGCCAACACCTTCTTTGTTATACTGCTAACTGCATATTTCCTTCTTGATTTTTCTAGATTTTGATCATTCTTTTTGCTAAGATGACCAGCCATTTTATAGCTATAATAATCTTTGTTTCTAGAAGTGCAACTTTGGTGTCTTCTTCACCTAGGTTAGATTCTAGAGCCTTTAGGGTCAATAATTTTTTCCCTCTTATTTCTTTTCTTTTCTCTCCTACTTCAGTCATAGAAGCCATAATGACTAAACACTCTAGGTATGAACTTTTTAGAGTAGCCCGCTCTAATACCAATTATTGAACCCTTAGGGTTGGCACCACACAGTGAAGGACCAGGTCCCTCAAGATCAATTATAAGAAATAGAACTGTAGTGTAATTAAGAAATGTTGAGAAATTCAAGGCAATATAGAAAGAGTAAAAACACAAGATATTTACATGGAAACATAGAATGGGAAAAACCGCGACTTTCTCTCACAAGGGCCTCCAAATTCACTATAATCAACCTCCTTATTACAGTTTGATTTTAGCCTTCCTCTAGGCTCCTTTTTCTAGTAGTAACTATACTACAAGCTCATCTTGATAACTCTACCAAGGACTCTCTGAACTGATTACTTCTAATCAGCAACAAGCTTAGATAACTCCACCTAAGAAACTCTCTCAAAAGAAAACACTATTCTTATAACATGAGTAGTTCTTTTATAAATCAACACTTAAGAACAATTTTAATTTATGCTCATATAATCAGCTAAGAACTTGAGCAGTTTTTGAATTGGATTTTTCCTACCATACTTCACTCTCTAGAATTTCAAAAAACCAATTATTGAAGAGGCATCTCTTTCCTTTTATAGTTTAGTGATGATTAGGGATAGAATATCATTGGACCAGCTATCCAAGTCGATACAAAATAGCACTTGTATGTTTATTACACAAGAGGACAAAATTGCGCAGATACCGTGTGCTAGCTATATAGTACATTACACGTATAGGAACCTATTCCCTTGCAGTTTATCTGTTTATTATTAAGACTACATATAGAAGAATCTATCGATTAGTAATGTATCTTGACTAGGTGTGGATGTTGGCTATTTAATGAATGGTAGTTAGTGCTAACTTGTGAATGAGGTTTATCTAAAGGACCAGTTAGATTAATATTAGAGGTCCTTGAGGACTTGTGAATTAGTAGACTAATAATAATAAGTGTTGGTTAGTTAATAATGACTTGATAGAATGTATCGATATCATAGATATCTAAATGGCTATATGACTATGGTTATGATTACCTTGGTATATGTTATTTCATTTATGATAGTTTATGATGATTATAGATCTTATCAAATGACCGTGGATGGGTAATGTGGAAACCATGGATTAATATGAGTTGGTTATATATCTTGGTGTGTTGATGATTTGATCTATTGATACACACTCTGGTGGTATGGGATGCAGTGATAAGTTTTTTAATTTATGTTTTTTTGGGTGTATTCCCCGGTGGTATAGGATTCCTGGTAGGTTCCTTTACTTTATGTTATAATGGATGATGTGCATTGAAACTTGGTATTTATGTGGTTGTAATTGTATTAGTATTTCTTTACCTTCTTGGATCGATTACTCATGTTATATGATGGTATTAGTATGTAATGATATGAGATGTTGTATTATTATTCTAGTTGATTAGTTATTTTGTACAACAATGATGTAAATGATTCAGGTTCAATTTTGTACCTTGACTTAGAGATATTATCATGCTTTATATCATCTTTATATCATAAATTAGCTTAGTCGGTCGATGATGCCTACTAAGTACCCGGTGTTTTTTGTACTCATACTATACTTTTTACCCTTTTTCTTGTAGACCTGAGTACTAGTTGTCACCGTTGAGTTGACATTATGCAGTGTTGATCATTCTAATACAGGGTGAGCTCTTAGAGTTTTGAGTCACCCATTTCCCTCCTATCTTTATTCAGTCGTTTGTATTCAAGATGATTGTATAGGCTATTTAAAATTTGGGATGTAATTTCTATTGTCATACTTAGATGCTCTTGTACTAATATTACCAAGATGTAGGATTGGTATCCTTAGTTGATTGTTATTTGTGGAATATTGTTTTTTATTATTGTGTTCATCTATTATGGCCCTTGTCAGGCATTTATACCAAAGTAACCCATTTTCTTAGCTCCAGGTTACAGTGTTGTCTTTCCTAATGGTGGGTTTTAGTAGGTGCCATCAAGACTTGTAAATCAGGTCATGACTGTAACACTATTCAAAATCCAAAAAATGATTGTCATGTTCTTTTTATTACCACATATAGTGATGTAACTATAATGGATCTGCCTTTATCTACTGCGGAAGTGCCTAGAGATGATAAGACTCTTACTGATGAGATACATGTAGTAGAGGAAAAAAAGGCAACGAGCAATGAAGGTAAATCTCATGGGGATAAAGGTATGGGTATGGTAAATTACCCAGTAATAAAGTCGATCCCATAACCACCCTCACTTTTTCCTCAATGGCTAAAATTGAGGAAAGAGGAAGGTAAGCTTAAGAAGTTTATTAAAATATTGAAAGTCTTAAGCTTGAACATCCCTCTCCTCGAAGCATTGAAGGAGATTCCTAGGTATGCCAATTTAAGAAAGATTTAGTGACTAATAAGTAGAATTCAAATTTTGAGAATATAGGTTGACTGCACTATTTTAGTGTACTTACTTCTAAATCTCTGGCTCAGAAAAAGGTGATCTCGGTGCATTTGTGATTTCATGTACAATTGGAACCTCCCGATTTGTCAGATATCTTTGTGACTTAGGGGCCAGCATAAATTTGATATTGTTGTCTGTATTCAATCAATTGGGTTTGAGCCCCCCTAAGATGGCTATTATGCAGCTGTTGATGGTCGATCGCACTATTAAGAAGACCATTTGTATTTTTTCTGATGTGATTGTAAGAGTAGATCACCTCATCTTTCCAGATGACTTTGTGATTTTGGATTGTGAGGTTGATTTTAAGATACCATAATTCTGGAAAGACCATTTATGGACACAGGTAGAGAAATGGTTGACATAGAGAAGGAGGAACTCAAGTTCAGAGTCAACAAGGAAGAAGTAACATTCAATGTTCGAAGAATAATGAAGCAGCCGACCAACATGAGAGTAGTGTAGGGGATTGATTATGTTAATGACCCAGGAGGGTAATCTTTGGGGTATCTTAATGAATTTTGAGTAGTCAAAATACCTACATCGTGTAGCATTGTTAAATCAAGCACTGCATGGGAGGAAACTCTTGAGCTTGCTGGTGAAGTATGAATAACCAGCATGGCCACATTGTGCTGCGACGTTAAATCAAGCACTGGGTGGGAGGCAACCTATTATTTTAGTGTTCACTTTTTTTGTTTTTCTTTTATAGGCTTATAGTTTTTAGACTAACCTAGAATGCAACAAGGTTGCTACATCTAAATCTTACAGGTAAGGGGACTGTGTGACCAATCCACAATGTCACAAGTCCCACTCGGGCAAGGTAAAGTTGTGCAATAATTAAAAAATAAAACTTTGTGGATGTTAATGGGGATATTTCTAGACTTTTACTGATGAAATTAGTTACAGGGTCATAAATCTCAATTATAGATCCAAATGTAGTAAGGTAAATGGAAAAATAAAAATTCCAGATTGTAGGGAAATTGGCCAAAAAGAAAGGCACACATACGGTCCTAACATGCGGACTGTATGTACTACATATGACCCATATGTGGGTGTCGTAAGTGAGTCCCTTGTGTTCCTAAATTTTGTTCAAACTTTTAGTCCACCAATGCTTAAATAGAATCTAAACCTACCCTCTTGCTATTTTATGCCCTATTTCACTTATTTTAATATAACAATTCCTCAGAATTGATCTTCTCTCTTAAAATGTAAATTTCCCTCTCAAAGTATATTCTTTTACCACACTTAGAAAAATGTCAAATTGGCACTTGGTCGTGGTACCAACTTGTTTAAATTTTCTATACATGTGTTCCAACTTCGAGTTTACTTTGTAGTACACTTCCGTTTTACATAAAAAAGTAATGTTCTTGTCTCCTACTCATAGTACACTATGTTAAAATTAAAATCAAGTTGGTATGTTATTTTCATGCAATATATACTGTGGCCAACAAATTTTTTAGTTAAGAGACTTGAACTATCCGAAAAGCTTAATGTAAGGCGTGGTTATTGGACTAAACCCTAAAATTATGCCCTAACCTAAAGTGGTACTTGAAGAAGTAGAGGAATACTAAAAGTTTTTCATGTTAGTTGGTCTTGACAAACTTAATTCCTTATGTATGTATGTATGAACATTAGACTCGTTGGGATTGGATTCAAGTATAGGGATGTGAAAAGTGAAGGAAAATTTGGCGCTATCACATTTTGAATTTTTTCTTTGAATTTTGCAGTCCCTTATTCTTTGAAGGAAAATTCGGAACTATCAAATTTTGAATTTCGTAGTCCATCATTCTTTGTTGGAAACCAACATTTGGTTTCTATGGTACACATGGCTCCTGAATATGCTAAGAAGAAAGTTGCTTCAATCAAGAAGACGGGAAAAGTTCCTCGAGCCCAGTGGCTCAATGGAGGATACCCTATTACACAGCTTAGATCAGCTACAGCTGAAGAAACATATCGAGTAACTGAGGCCAGATATGTCTAAGACTATTATTTTGGGCACTATAGGTGAGCAGCTACCAGATGATTCACATTGGGGTAGAAGGATAACCTTTACCCAACCTAGGTCTCAAACTAAGGACACTTAGGCTATCCAAGAAGCTCTAGCCCAGCCAAGAATGAAGTCAGCCTAGAGATCACCCCCACTCTCTCCTCTATCGGGTGATGATGATGATGTTTGGGATGAGGCAGAATCAAAACCAATTCCATAGTTTTATGCTCAAGACCCCTAGTCTAAGGAGGGGTCCTAGGATGAGTCTGAGGATCCAGTTCATTAACAGCCATCAAGTGTACCTAGTATGAGTAGGGTACAGGGAAGTCTTCCCATGATATGCTAGTTCCAGGTACAGAGGCACCAACATAGCAGGGTCAGAGCTCCGCCCCTACACATATCTTGGAGGAACCTCTTTAAGAGATAAACCTGATATGGTGTGTGGAGGGACTTCTTTTCTGCCACTTTCCACCATCTCGAATACCTTGATACTAAGCACCTCCCTAATTAGAAAACCTGCTCCTCTAATCCTGTCTATCCCCAAACTCCGTCTCTTCCTCTTTTCATCCTCTACCTATTGCATATGAATGGTCAACCTAGAGATGTCCATATCTTTAATCAGCAAAGCAGACTTGCTCTCCAAAAACAGATCCCAATTTAACCCAAAAGCAAACTTCTTCATTCTAGCTCGCAGTTAGCCATCAAATCAGGAGCATACCTTGACAATTGTTGAAACTTCAAGGCATATTCCTTGACAGACTCTCTGCCTTGCTTGAGGTTCACAAACTTCTCCATCTTTGCTTCCCTCAACTCTTGGGTAAAGAAACAATCCAGAAAAGCACCATAGAAGGTATCTCATAAGGATGACTCCTCCACATCCCCTATATCCCTAACCCACTCTTTATATCACTGATATGCAACCTCTTTGAGCTGATATGATACAAAGTTTTCCCCATCCACATTGGTAGCCTGCATCACCCAAAATATTTTCTCAATCTCATCCAAGAAGCCCTGTGGATCCTCCTTCACCTTCACTCCAAAAGAAGTGAGAGGACCCATATTCATAAATTAGCCAACCCTTGTGGTCTCAGTAGACAAAGAAGCATACACGTCGTACTTAGCCTGAGCAGCAACCAGTTTTACAATAGCATGAATAGACTAACAGAATTCTGCATTAGTCACCTCGCCTTGAGGAGCACTAGTAGCAACTAGTGGAACTATATAACTATCAAGGATAGGACCATTATATCGAAGATGAACCCCAGGAGTAGGATACACCCCTTCAGCATTACCCCCAGATAGGATAAAAGAATTTCCTTATGTTTCAGATCTATGAGGCATAATTTGAAAAATGAACAAACAGGGATTAGAGTAGTTTCCAGGACTGAGACTCCAAGATTGAAATAGAATACCAAGAAATTTAAACATTCATAAATGTCTTGTAGCCTCTCCCCTATGAGTGTGGCGTGTTACACACCCTTAAAAGAGACTCTACTCGATACGGCTTTGTGGAATCCTGGTTGACCATGAACCTGGCTCTGATACCAACTTGACATAACCCACCCTAGGGACTTATCGTAATAGGCATCCCAAGTCCAACCAGGACCAGAGACCACCCCCGTTACCTAACCCAACCTCTAGCTGTCTGCCCTGAGTTGACTAAATTCCTAGTATATAATAAAGTAGTGTAACATCTCACATAAAGACTCTGGGAATAGATCACAACAATTAATAACCAAATCGAGTCCAACCATCCCATATCAATAATCCAACCATGTCAAACCATACCTAACAAGGTCCATAAACCAGGCCATAACCAAAGGCATTCCAAAACATAGTATAATTAATCCCAAAATGTCATATGAAAAAACATTGAGAATTTTGGTCTGATGAGCCATCCTCCCATCCTATTCCAATGCCAAGGCTGACACCTATACCGATCCCGCCCATTCTAACCCATAAAAGTACGACAAAGCCTATAACTAAAAGAGTAATAAAATCTGGTTGGTACATGCCCCCAACCATAGCCAAAATTAATATCAAAAATAAAATCAAAGTGTCTAGAAATATCCATAACATGAAATGGAGCCTACTGAAAGGATGGAAGTTCACCACTTCAGTCCAAATATTATCTTTAAGTCAATAACTATGTAGGAGTAGAACGGACGATTCCTGCATAGCGTGGGTATACAACCGCTAGTAGATGGGGTTAATAAGTGACCGCTAGCATAATCTCAGGGTAAGGATAAAGTAATGTCATTTATAAAACCAAGTAAAATCATCCATATGCATATAACCATACATATAAATATAACTATGCCGGGAAAAGGGAACGGGTTTAGCATACCATTAAAATCTTTACCTGGGTTCTGTAGCTTTGTTGTCCTAAAATACCCATGAGCTATATGGGTTCAGCTCCCCCTGCTGAAAGGGGCCCAGTACGTGTAGCCGCACGACCAAGGAAGTATCCCATGGGATTACTAGCACATCCCCAAATTAAAGTGTGACATCATGCACATGGTCACCAAGACCAACCTCATATCGGCAAATATGAGTTTCCAATTTTAGTTCCCCTGGGACCTCCACCTTTCATGGCTTTTCTACATATACCACCATTATTGTCCAATTAAAACTAGTTTTCAAATAACAAAACCATTATCCATTTATTAACCAAGGCCATTGATATTTGTATTATCATACCGACCCTAACTTGAAAGTATCATCCATAGCCAACCATTTATAGGTTTAAGGGGACTTTCAAGTGCCCTTACATTTACCATATTAAACAACTTAGGAGATTTCCATGTTCCCCTACATGCATAACCAATTAGCTTTTAGCCTTTCCAAACCATTTAAACCATGCATAATTTTTTTCCAAGTTTCAAACATGCAAGAGTTCCATTAAAAGAAGTCAATGCAATGAACATATCTTAATAAGCATTTTGTCAAGCACATTGGGGGCATAATATGACCAAAACCTATTCCAATTACCAATAAACCATTCCCATTTAATCCAATTATCGAAAACCACCATTAATACATATAAAAGCATAATTAAAATCATGGGAAACCATAACCAACCATTTAACATCAAAACCCTCAAATCATATTTGAAAGTCGAAATCATGTAATAGTAAAACCATGAAAATATTCATATAAACCATGCCTTTATATAAAATTAACAATAAGGGAAGAGAACATGCCTTAAACCAAGATGATGATGGAAACCCTAGTTCCCCTTGCCCAAAAGCTCTTGAGAGAATTATGGAGTGTTTAGGAAGAGTTTCTAAGTGTTAATAAATAGAATAATGGTAGATGAAGATACTTGGGAAGATGAAGAGGACATGAAGTCCAAATACCCATTCTTATTCCCCATTCCGGATAATCGTGCTTGAAGTTTGTGTATTTCGTAAACTCTTTATTTTCTAACTTTGTTAAAAGAAATATTTATTTCCTTGATATCTTCATTTTCTGTCTTTGTTAAAGGTAAGTGTGGTTGTGTTTTGCGTTAAATTGTGCTAATGAATGCCTTGATTAATCATTTGAGTATGAATGATCATAAGGGGGGAGTATGTAATACCCCAGATTTTTGGTCTCTAAAAATTTCTAAGTTTTTCAAACTCACTGCCCAGACTATGACTCTCTCTATGAGTCGTAGGGTGTCATTACGGGTCATAGGACCCCAATCACATGATTATGGTACCTAAGGACTGGTCTGTACAGGTTTTCTAGCTTTTGTGTTTCCCTTCCCGCTTTAATCCCTTTTCAGCTTATTTTGCCTCTTTTTATCTAAGAAATTTTGTACTTGCTAAACATAGGAATTAGTGCAATTTCATGACATTTTTGCCTCATTCATACCTTTAAAACATAGTAGTGTGCACTAATTTAGGTGTCAATGAGTGGTAATTTTACCACTCATTAGTATGCCTAATTATGGAAATTGTGGGTTAGAAGTTGGATCGTTCGGCCCACTTAGGCCTAAGTTTGTGTTAAGTCTTTTGGACTTAGTGAGGACGTTAGACATAGATGAGGCTAGTAAACCTTTTAATACGGTTGCTTCATAACTTGGTAACTTGTATTGATGTTTTTGGATTGTGGATTTTGAGTTATGGTTATGATACTCCCTGTGGAAGGGATTTGGACATTTAGAGATGATATTCCTCCTACATACATTATGTGGCCTATAGACATGCTATTTCCTCTTACACTTGATGATTGTCCTATAGAGATGTTATTTCCTCATAGACTTGATGATTGGCCTATAGAGATTTATTTCCTTTTAGACTCGATGATTGGCCTACACATACTATTTGACACAACCCGAACCAGGGCTTTGTTGTAATGGGCAATCCCAAGCCCAGCTAGGATCGGGAACCACCCTCATTACCCAACCCAACCACCAAACACATAGCTTGAGTTGGATGAACTTTGAACATATAGAAAGACAGCTTATCCAAACATGTGGTGACTCTGGGATAAGTCTATATTCGAGACCAACCCAACCAAGTCCAACCACCCAATAACCAACCCAAACCAAAGCAGAAACCATAAAAAAATACCATGATAATAAACTAATATATGTATATATATGAAACATAACCAATACATACCATACCCAAGTCCACAGTTATCCATACAAAGCCTCTAGACCAACCAAAAAGTACATAGTCGGGATATGCCCCCAACCATAGCCTAAATCCAAATTCTATGAAAGATAAGAGATATGTAAAGTAAACCATGACATGAAATAGATGTCTTCCAAACTATGGAAGATTACCACTTCAATCCAACATCGATTGTCCCCGAATTCGATCACAAAGCAAGAGGAGAAGAATGGTCGATCCTGCATATCGTGGGTATATAGCCGCCCGAAGACGGGTTAGTTGGTGAACACTAGCATGCACTTAGGATAAGGATAAAATAATTCCATTACAAAGACAAGTAAAACCATCCATTATACATATAACCATACATATATATAATCATACGGGGAAAGGAAACCAGGTTTAGTATGCTATTAAAACCTTTACCTGGGATGTATAGTTTTGTCGTCCTAAAACACCCACGGGTTATATGGGTTCAGCTCTCCCTACTGAAAGAGCCCCAACGCGTGTAGCGGTACGACCAGGGAAGAAAACCTGGTATGAATAGAACATCCCTCATATATAAAGTGTAACATTATGCACACAGTCACCAAGATGAGTTTCCAGTTTTGGTCCCCTGGGACCTCCACCTTCTATGGCTTTGCTACACATCCCATTATTATTTCCCAATTAAAACCATTACCAAGCAACCAACCAATTCATTAACCATTTATTAAAAAATCCCATTAGTAGAGGTATCGTCATACCGACTATACTTGTAAGTACTATACATAGCCAACCATGTCTAGGTTTAAGGGATTCTATGTACCCTTCCATTAACCATATTAAACCACTTGGGGGATTCCCATGTAACCCACAAGCATAATCAATTTCATAGACACCAAGTCTTTACCATTTAATCCTTCCAAACCATGTACACCATTTATATCATGTAATGCCCCACAAAATCCTCTTCCAGTTTGAGCCTTAGAGCATATTTGGTAAAGCGAAAATCCGAGTCAAAATGTTTCAAAAATATCCTCCTAAGTATGAAATACTTTGAATCGTGTGGGAATCTATTTAAGCATGAATTAAGATCATAGAGGTCCCCTAACTCATGGACGAGTTGAAAGCTTTCCTATCGTTCAAGTTTTAGTGACCGTCAAAATTTGGGTCAACTTCAATCGACCATAACTCATTCTATATATATATAATTAGAGGACTTACTATATATCAAATTAAATCTCTTTGAATTATCTTTCCAACTATACCAATTTCGTCAAAAACTGATATCGGAGCAAAGAGTTATGCCCATTTTACTCCAGCATGTCTGGCCGGGAAACTGGTGACGACAATTGTGACAAGCCGTCACGCCCGTGGCGGCCTATCACCAAATGTCGTCATCCCTGGGCAGAAAATCAAGAATTCGACCCCTTTTTGTGATGATAATTTGTGACGGCCTATCACGGGCCTGACGACTTGTCACGGATATCGTCAAGAATATTTTCCCAATAATTTAAGGTCATTTTTGCAAGGGTATTTTTGTCATTTCCCACCCTTTGGAAGCCTCTATAAATATGAGCACCCACTTCCAAAACTCTAATTTTATCCTTTTTCTCTTCTAATTCTCTCAAGAATATCTAACTAGGGTTTCATTAAGAACCCTAACCTTCCAAAAATTCATCCATAAATCTTCAAGATTTCTTCAAGAACTAAGTTCCTCATAGTGTGGGCTTCGAGAATAATTTATTACAAGTGTGGATAGAGTCTCAAGAATTAGAATTCATCCAATTTTAAAGATTAAGGTATGTAGATGTTGATTCTTGGGTCCCTTTCATCCAAGAAGCTCAAGAACCCTTTTCAAAACTCAAAGATTTTTATGTTTATGAGTTGTTAATGATTTGTATGAGTTGAAATTGGTGTTATATGTGTTGTTGAGTTTTGATTCATATTTGATTACAATATTCATGAGCCTTGACCCTAGTAGGTAGAATCCATGTGATATTTGTGATGAATCTTCCTTGTGTCGCTTTCTATGTGATGTGTTCATGTCAAATGGATGTAGAAATGGTTGAATAAGTGAAGCATGTTCCCCCTAGGTTTGATAAAGAGCTTAGGTGAAGCATAAGGGCCATTGTAGCATGTTGAAGATGAAACCCCAAATTGTGAGTTAGTTTATGCATGCCTAGTGTTTGATAAAATGCTCAAGTAAATGAATTATTCCATGGTAGTAGGAAATCCCCATATAAGTGTGAACCCGTGCATATCTAGTGTTTTGTTGAAGTACCTTAGTGAACAAGTGGAGATGTGAGAGTAGTAAATTCCCCAATTATGTGTTCTTGATATATGCTAAGTTTTTAATACATGCCAAGTGGTTAGCAAGTAAGTTATGACATGATAGTATGAAGTTTCCCCAAGCCATGTGATATTCAAACACATGTCAAGATTGATATAGGTATGAAATAGTTGAGGTAAAACCTTGTTGAATGGAGTACAATCTAGTAGCATATTTCCCCCACGTTATTATATGATTATGTTTTTTAGATGATTAAAGTGACCCCTTGGCGACTGTGATAATGAATAAGATGTTTGTGATCGTTAAATGCTTGAGGTGATGTCTTGAATGATTATGATGATGAATGAATGATTATGATGATGCATGAATGATTGTGATGATATATGAATGATCGTGATGATGAATGAATGATTATGCTTTACTTTTATGTCATCGAGTCTTGGGATATTTATACCCGACAATAGAGCTGTTGTCTAGAGACTGTGTCAGTTTCTCGATAATTCTAGTCGAGCCATGATTCTTAGAACTCAGTGAACTATAGAATTTTGTATCCTCAGAACTTAAGAAAGCTCAGTAATCTCAGTTATCTCTGTAATCTCTGTATCACTAGTAATCTAGCCTCAGTCCTGTAATCAGCTCAGTTCTAATAGTATTCAAGTGATTCAATTCTAATCTCAGAAGTGATTCGAGTAATCTATTCAAGCTCTGTATCGTCAGTCAGATACCTTTTCCATCAGATACAAAACTAAGTAATCTCAGCGTAACTCAATCAGATCTCTTGAGAAAAATGATCAGTATCATATTCAGATTTGTCTAGTACAGTCTAAGAATCAACCCAGAGTCTTTCAGTTGGGAGTAGGATTCAGCACCGAGCGAACCCAAGGACAGAAAATCACCAGCTAGTAGAGGGTGTGATTCTTAGAAGCAATTCTTGCATTCTAGAACTGTGTAGCCAACACAGGAAAAGGAGTCACCCGTTAAGCAAGCTTGACGTCCTGTTGAGGGTCACTGCCAGAGAGGCTGACCTTAGAGAAAAGATAATGTCTTTACCCGCGGCATGGTATTGGCACCCTCCCAACCGGGGGTAGAGGTTGGACCCCACCTGTGGTAGGTTGGGGCATGTCGGTTAGATGACTACTTCCCACAGTTTCAGTTTTAGATTCAGTCTTAGTTTCAGAATCAATCTTCAGAAATCAGGACTGTATGGTACAGTCATTTATCTCAATGAGGAAATCAGATAGTTTCATTGATTTATGGACCATCCCGTCAGATAGGCTTGGTGTCATATATAGTTGTTTGATATCATATTCAGAGATATGCCGCCAGACAGGCTTAATCATAGTTTCAAATTTCTATTGAATATTCTTGTCGTCAGATTCAAATATAATCATATTTCTTATCATTGATAAAGCTTCCAAAGTCATCTATTAGAAAAGTTGATCTCAGTCTCAAACCTTGTTGAGTATTCTTATTATCATATCTAGAGATCTCCTGTCAGAGAGGCTTTATCTCCATCTCAGATTCTATTGAGTATTTTTGTTGTCAGATTCGGATATGATCATACTTCTTATCATTGATAATCGCTTCTGGAATAATCTGTTAGAAAATATGATCTCTAATTCTGTCAGTCGAAATCAGTAAGCTCAGAATTCAGTCCTTGATGTATGTACGTCCAGACTCTCAGTTATCAGTATCAGATAAGTCAGTGATTCAGTATCTCAGTGTCAGTAGTGAGTTCAGTCTATAGTAAAGTGGTATCTAGAGTTGTGATGATTGTGTTCATGGTTTGTGCATTCATATATGTGTTCTCGTACGGCATCTTCATGATTATTCAGTTTAGATATTATGTATGCATGATCCCTTGCATTATCCTACCTCGCCTACATACTCGGTACATTCCTGTACTGACGCATTTTTGCAATGGTGTTTTATTTGACACCATAGGTTCAGAGGCATAGGATCCAGAGTATCCTCAGCAGTTTAGTCCCAGTTAGCAACAGTAGCAGTAAGTCCTCTTCTTTCGAGGACGAATCTCAATTTACTATTATTGCTTCAGACTTTGTTTATTTTCAATTGACGGAGTTAGTTGGGGACCTGTCCCATCAACTCCATAGTTCAGACAGCTTAGAGGTTTTTCAGACGGATGTATTAGTATTAAGTTTACTGTATTATGAGTATTCATAGATGTGTTGAACCTTATGGCTAGTTTCCGCATTTATTTCTAATATTATGCAGTGTACAGGTACAGATATTAGTAAAGGGTTAGCTTGTGGTCCTTTGGGGTCATAAGCACCGTGTGACGTCTCGGGATGAGATTTTGGGGCGTTACATATCATTTAAAATCATTTATGACCATGCCAAACATTTAAAGAATTTATATCATTTAAACCATGCAAAACCATCCAAATCCATTTAGGGTTCCATTTCTAAACCAAAATATGTAAGAGTTCTGATAGTTCAACATTAGAGTGAAAACATTCTTTTAGGAATTTTATCAAACATGTTGAGGGCATACCTTTACCAAGACCAAAACCAATGTATAAACCATCAAAATTAGGGTTACTCAAAACCCTTTTGTTAAACCATAACCAACAAGTACCAACATATGCAAACCATTACCAAAAACATGTAAAAACATAGTTTAAGCCAATACCAAACCATACGCATCAAGACTCTCAACATATATTTTGAAAACCACCATTCATGATTCATAAATCAATGTTTAAAACACAATACACATGCCTTTAGTTGGAACTAACAATGAGGGAAGGAGTACATGCCTTATACAAGAAGATTTCGAAGAGAAACAAGACTCTTGAGCCCTTTGAAGAACACATGAAGAAACCCAAGCCTCCAATCTTCAAGAGTAAGTTTGAGAGAGTATTTGGAATATTTCCATTCTTTAATAAATATTATGAGAGGCCACCAAGGATTATATAACGTGAGTACATAAAGGATTTGAAGTATGAAATGTTCGGACTACCCTTGACTTAAAATTAAAAACAAGCCACGTCCAGAGGTACGACTCACTTATACCATTCGTATCCTAGGGCACGAGTGGTACCCCAACTCGTACCCAAGACCATGCCAAGACCCTACACACTGGTTCCTATACGACTCACACCTCCCTAACTCGTACCTAAGAGTACGAGTGGTACACTCAATCATACTCACCAACTGTATCATGGGCAGACTCCATAAGACAACTCAATCAAGCACCATACGACTTGCCTAGCACCACTTTTATATTTGGATATGACTCGTACCTTGATGAATCATATCTTGGGAAGTAGATAACCAAACACACTGCCTAATGTATGAGTGAACCACCAAGCCTCACCCTAACTTGTATCCAAGGGCAAAATTGGTAACCTTAAGTCGTATCAAGCCTAGTAAGTCCAAAACCAAGGAAATTTTGCTAGGCTCTAAGACTTGGGGTATTTCAGTATCCCCCACTAGGATCATTCATCCTCGAATGATGGGGAAGGGTTAGAACGAGCACGAGGTAACACATTAACACACATCAAACTTTTCTTCAACCCAAAGTAGAATACAAGGACACAAACCAAGATGAGAAGATCACCATACACCCCAAGCACGATTTATACCCAGCCCCTCCATTTTGACCCTTAACTAAGTTATAAAGCAAAGATGTGAGAGGTACCATTCCTCACCTTTAACCAAGTTATAAACCAAGATGTGTAAAGAACATATACCCTACGCACGAGTTTCTAGAACAAAGAACCAATGCGAACACTTGGACTTTATGTCCCCTGCTGCTTCCCAAAAGGTTTTCTCAGACTTTTGGTTCTACCATGGAACCTTTACCAAAACCACACCTTTTGTTTGCAACCGGCGAACTTACCATTCTATAATCCTCATTGGGAACCCCTTAAAGAACAAGGAATCTAAGATACCAATACAGCCCAAAGGAACCAACCAACGAAGAACCATCCACACCTTACCCCAAGACAAACACATGGAACTCCAAATAAATGGAACTTATACTAGAAAGAAAGTCCAATTAAACTTAGAATTTATCGAGACACATCGCTATGAGAGCTTAAGTCTTAACAATATACCACCACTTCCATGTTCAAGCCTAACTAAAGCTAAAAAAAGTTAACTTAAGCCACTGGGATCTACTCCTTACATCTATCCCCAAACATTACTCTGCTTCCATCACCATTATAACAAGAAAACCATAAGTAAAAGACATGGGAAAACCATGTCCAACTACTATAACCAAAACCCCTAACATATAATTGAACACCCAAAATCATACTACTACTTAGCAATGAAAATAATTCATAAACCATACCTTACCAAACCTCTCAGGTACCCAACACAACTTATTGGTATATCTACCAATCACAACATTGAAGCCTATGACTTATATACCTATGGTATGATATATCCATTAAAAGATCTAGCACCCTTTTACAACTTTCACAAGGTTTTCACCACCCATTCCTTTCCTAACTATTTCTCATAACAACGACCTTATATTACCTTCCAAAACCTTAACTCCAGTAGTCACCCTAGACTCTCCCCTACTTGGGGACTTCTATATTCCCCATTTCACAACATCACCATGCTCTCCAATGCCACTACCGCTTAACATAAAAAGAGTTATTTAAGAAAATAAATTATAAGAATTATCCATGCCACCCAAGATAAGATAAAGACCCCCAAAACAAGACACGGCACTATAAGCACAAAGTATTTCATAGTCACTACCTAGACCATAAATGAAGAAACACCCTGACATAACCATACCAAAAAGGAGTCCTTAATACTGGACACCGAAAGAAACACATCCACACATACCATGACAAATGTAATGTAAGTTAAAACTCATATTTAGGGAACATGGTAAATACCAAACGCAAACCTTAGGCATCTGTGCTATAAGGATGTGTACAACACTAGTAGATACTCTCTCAACCGGGGGAGAAGAGTATTATCAGAATATGCAACTCCGACTTTCCCTTAAAGTTCACCCCTAAAATAAAATTCTAGATTAACCACCAACTTTCATCCCATCACATCTACAAACATAATTCTCTTTTCAAATGGGTATCACCGAAGACGTATATTAGGGATGCTTGGTTCTCCTATACCCAAAACCTCATTTAACCAAATGCTACCTAAATCCCAGCATAGACATGCAAAAACCATGAGAACAAATTGACTCCAAGGTTTCCAATTAAACGAAAGCCATTAAAAATCAAAACATAGCAACCAGGGCCTTTTCAAAATCATTTGAATCCAACCAAAACCAATTTATGTTCCTTTAATCATTTATGCAATGCAAATATTTAAGAATAGTCAAACCGTATGAAAAATTATATTCAATGGAAATTTCACAAACATTTTGAGGGCATAGAATTTTTCAAGGCCAAAACTAAGTAATTGGGGAATCCAGAGTACCAACAGTCCTATACATCTCACAATGTTCATAAACATAAACAAGCGTGAATAATGCATCATAATCCATGGAAAATCAATTAAATGAGTAATCATGTCAAAGTCCTCAATTGAGCCAAAACCCACATTTAAGATCATGAATTTAATAATCAATTTCATGCCAACAATAAAGTACAAGTATAGGGATAAAGACATGTACAAGTTCCATAATCTATCCCATCTAATGACTTTACCCCCAATCCATCTGTTCATCCTGAACGTTCGATCTACAAGTGACAACTTTACCACTATTGAATTCCTTAAGCCATTAACCTCATCCAACCTGCCAATTTACCCCGGCAACTTCTGCATTGCTATTTTTGAGCTAACATACTCCCTTTTATCAACATCAACATCTAAGTTTCAAGCCTAGGATCTACCAACCACCATTCAATACTATCAAAATACCCTATATAGAAGAGAATATACATATACGGTCCTCTCAACAAGAAAGACACTCCAAATACTTTATCCACCAACCAACAACCTATCTATTTCTGGGGAAACCATTCTCCTTATGTATGCAAGAACAAAACACCCCATGGAGAAACAATAAGATGAAGATAACGTTTATCTGAGAGATCCCTAAATTGCTCATTCAAGCTCCTTTAACCCCACCAGAATAATTCTATAAAGAAAGAATATAAATTGGTTAAGTGTCCAAAACAAGACCAACACCAAACCAACCTTCCCATTAGAAAGACTCCATGAGGGTCATCAGAAAGGGCCCTAAGAAATTCATTCACCACCAAAACCAAACCAAAGATGGATCTTCCGAGATAGGATCTTTAGCCCAGACCGACTAATAAGGACATCCCTTTGGAGACCAATCTCTAAGTTCCAAGTTATAACTTTTTCCTTAAAACCAGGGACCCAAATAAAACTATTCTCCCATTCTATAACCGACTTACAAGGGAGCCTAAAGGCAATCTTTATATGGATCTAACAGCCCAATGAAACATAGCATGAGTGAAACCAACCATTTTCAAATGACATTAAAATCCACCACATCCGAGTCAAACAATTTCTCCAAGACCCTTTTTATTACCAACAAAAACCACACACCCTTTATAGACTCTTTTGGCAATCGCAGAGTCATCTACCGATGTATAAATAGAAGAAAAAAGAGTCTAAAGTAATCTTGAGACCAAAATACACAACCATAAATAAGGTCACAAAAGAGAGGGGATTCTGAACCAAGTAAACCATACACACCACAAGGAAAGGGGTTTTCAACATACCAACATCGGGATCAAAAGATGCCTTGGACGCTTGAGGAATAGTAAGAATATTGAGACAATCCTGACCACTATCAGAGCCTGGGGTAGTAGCCAATAATCTATTTTCCCAAGCGGCAACCCTTATGGGACATACCATTCATATGAAACCCAACTGACCACAACAAAAATATTGATTCCTTCCTTCCTCACAACAACCACGGTGCGACCAACCACAAAATTTATAAAAAAAAATGGGATGATGTGGAATGGGCCCTATTATCCTGAGATTGAGCACCTTGTGCCCTAGGAGAATTTACCAATCTAAAAACACCTGTCTCCCAATTGAATTCGGGTAGGGAACATAAGACAGAGAATAGGAGTTAGGACTCACCCAACTCTTTATTTTTGGACTATTTATCACCTTACTGGTGGCCTTCTCTTTTGTTCAGAAGACTGAGACCCCCTTACCTTGCCTATTTACCAACCTTAGCTCATTCTTTCCCGTACCAATAGGACAAGACTGGCGTGACAGAGTTGTCACTACTTAGGTTAATATATTATTAGAATGATGAAACTCAGTATTGGTAACCTCTCTTTGAGGTAGCCGAGTATGAGTATCACCTTCATAGATAGGGTCAGTGGATACCGATGGAACTCCATAGGGAAAATTAGAAGTTGCGGCCCTTGGCTGGGTATGTGCCCCATGAGTTGACTAGATCCATCCATGTTGTCCTCGAGTGGTACAGGCGAGTTTCCAAGAATCTTTAGATTATTTAAAAGACATGATATAAAGAGTGAACCAAGAAAGATTTAGAGAAAAGCTCAAGACCTTAGACTTCATAGCCCGAAAGTACAATAACCAAGAAAGTGGAACATTCCTAGATACCTTGTAGCCTCCTAATTATAAGTGTGGTGCACGATATACCTATAAGGAAGACTCTACTCGACACAGCTTTGTGGAAGCCCCTTGATACCAAAAGCTAAAGCTCTGATACCAACTTGACCTAACCCGAACTAAGGACTTGTCATAATGGGCAATCCCAAGCCCAATCAAGACCCAGAACTTCCCATGTTACCCAACCCAACCACCAAGCACATACCTTAAGTCGGTTATTGTAACGCCCCAAGATCTCATCCCAAGACGTCATACGGTGCTTAAGGCCACACGCGGCCTCAAGCTAACTCTCTGAGCCTGTCATCACTTCTATAACTCACTATGACAATAATCAAGCTGTAATAAGGAAGAATAATCATGTCATCAACATTCTGGAATACAAAGAAATACTATCCTGTACAATCAAAATATCGAAGTTCTGTACATATTGGTACTCTAGTCTGACAAAGCCTTTACAATATAAGACTGAAGAGCCATTGGGATAGATCCCCAACTGACTCGTACTGAACTAGAAATAAACCACCATCTACTATTAAGAAAAAAATCAGGAACATAGTTCCTCGAACCATAAGGACTCACCAACTGTACGAATGTAGATGGAGGTACTCGAAAATCACTGTCACTACTGAGACTGAGCACCTGAAACTACATCACGAGAAAATGTAAAATACAGAAGAGTATGGGAATCACTACTTGGGAATGTATTGAGTATGTGTTGGTGCAGGCAACATTTAAATAATATCATAAACGTACAAGAAAATCATGCATGATGATAATAATGACTCTCATCATTTGAGTTACCCGAAACATATTTTCCATAAATCATCAATAATAACACATGCTTCATAAATCTCATAATCCATTGGACTCAACTCAAACTCTTTGACTCATGACTTAGAGTGACTTAGTAACTCATGGAACTAGGACTATTATGGACTTGGGAGTTTTTTATAACTGACATAAACCATGTGAGCTTACATAGAGTCCAACATCTTGCCCACGTTGGGGAGAGCTGTTCTATCCTTGCTATCAGAGTAGAACCTTAACTTTAGTGATCACTATCTTGGCCTTTGTCCCTTAATATTAATCCTACGGTGGCACGTAGTTCTGGTGAAGTAGGATGCACTGAACACATATTTCTTGGTCGGTGCAAAATACTACTCCCAAACTTAAGCTCAGAACGCATTAGGAAATCCATCTTAATCAACTCAAGGGTATATCATGAGGACTAAAATATAAATATATATCTCATTTGTAAATCATAATCAACTTGTGGATTCCTAACTCGACTCAATCTCAAAATAATCTTTCTCGTCATCAAGTACACTTGCTTATCAAATCATATCAAGTATCAAAATCTTCAAGAAAACATCATAGAACTCGTTCTTGACTCTCAAGCTTAATATCAATATATATTCAATAGACAAACTTCTTATAGAAAAACATAAATCATGACATTTATCATAAATCACTTAGAAATTATTATTTCATGATAACAAAATACAACTCATGGCATAAATTCTTAATTTGAGAAATAAGACAATGAAGTAGTCATATATGTCAATCTTGTATAGCTCAAATCTCATAAATCCTTGATAAATTAATTTGGGTGTAAACCCACTTTGCAAAAATCATGAAATTCAATAGAAATTAAATCTTTGGACACAAGAACGAAAGAAGTATTCTTGTTCAAAACCCCACATACCTTAATCGTTGAAATTGGATGAACTTTAGTTCTTGAGACTTTATCCACACTTGAAATAAATAATTCTTGAAGCCCACACTATGAGGAACTTGGTTCTTGAAGAAAATTTGAAGATTCTTGGAAGATTTATGTTCTTGATAAAACCCTAGATATATTATCTCAAGAGTATTGGAAGAGAGAATGATGGAATTAGGGTTAGGATGAGGATTCTCATATATATATAGAGGCCTCCAAAAGATGGGAAAAGACCAAAATACCCTTTGAATTGCTGAAAAAAATAGCTGACGACATCCGTGACAAGCCGTCAGGCCCGTGATAGACCGTCACGAATTGTCATCACAAAAGGGTGGATTTTGTGACTTTCTGCCTTAAGGTGATGACATTTTGTGACGGGCCGTCAGGCTTGTGACAAGTCGTCACAAAAGGTCGTCACGGATTTTCCAGGCTGACACACTGGAGTAAAATAAGCATAACTCTTTGCTTCGATATCAGATTTTGACGAAATGGGTATCATTGGAAAGCTAATTCAATTATCTATATTTTGGTAGGTTATGAGATCAATAATTCGTACAACAACGGGAGATATTCTCATTTGAAGTTGACTGTGCCATAATCCTTCTCAAGAATTCAATCGATAAAGAATATTTTGATTTGCCCAATTGTTAGGACATCTCTAAAGCCTTAATACACATCACCCTTGACCAAAAAACAACCAAAACACTATAATTTATTTCTCATGATCTTGATTCATGGTTTCACTATTGGTTAGAGTCTCGGGGTATTACAATATCTCCTCTTTGGAAACATTCGTCCTCGAATATTGCTAGATAGGCCGAGAACAAGAGAAAATGAGGACGCATAGATGGAACGACTCACTAAAAGGGACTTATTTCACTCTAAACTTTCAAGTACTTCACAAAATGCACGAATCATAGAGAGAATGACCATATAGATGAATACACTAGATTAGAAGGAAACTAAATTAGGGAAGAATAGTACCTTCGGCTTGATTTGAACTCGCGAAGAAGAGATGTGGGTATCTGGCTTGTATATCTGCTTCTACTTCCCAAGTAGAACCCTCGACTAATTGATTGTGCCACAGAACTTTAACCAAGGGAACTTCCATATTTCTTAGTCTACGAACTTGATAATCTAGGATTTCAACCGAAACTTCATCATACGAAAGGCTATCCTGAGCATCAAATTTTTTTGACGGATCAACAACAATAGAATCACCAATGTGCTTTTTGAGCATAGAAACGTGAAAGACAGAATGGACAGCTAACAACTCGGCAGGCAACTCAATATCGTAAGCTGCTTTCCCAACACGATTCAAAACTCTATAAGGGCCAACGTATTGGGGACTATGCTTTCCTTTCTTACCAAATCTTTTCACCCCTTCATGGGTGAAATCTTTAAGTACACCAAATCGTTAACCCCAAACTCAAGAGCTCTTCTTCTCACATCTGCATATGACTTCTGATGACTCTGGGTTGTCTTCAACCTTTCTCGAATCAGCTTAACTTTCTCCATAGCCTCAAACACAGCATCAGGTCCACTCACAGTGGCTTCACCCACTTCAAACCAACCTATGGGTGATATACATCGCCTTCCGTATAAAACCTCAAATGGAGCCATTCCAATGCTAGCATGAAAACTGTTGTTGTAAGAAAATACAATTAATGGAAAATGTCCATCCCAACTTCCTTAACACATGCCCTCAACATATCCTCCAAGGTCTAGATGGTCCTCTCAGCCTGACCATCGGTCTGTGGATAAAAAGTGGAGCTAATATGAACTTGGGTGTCGCGACCCTTCTGAAAAGCCCTCCAAAAATAAGAAGTAAATTGAGCACCCCTGTCAGAGATAATGGACAAAGGAACTCCATGTAACCTGACTAATTCTTGAATGTATAGCTTAGCATAGTCCTCAGCAGTGAAAGATGTATGCACTGGCAAGAAATACGCGAACTTAGTCAACCTGTCTACAATGACCCAAATCGAATCATGATGACATTGTGAAGGAGGTAAACCAGTCTCAAAATCCATAGTCAGTTCCTCCCACTTCCAAGTAGGAATACTGAATTCTTGCATCATTCCACCGGGTCTTTGGTGTTCTATCTTAACCTATTGGCAAGTTGTACACTTCTCTATGAATTTTGCTATATCCTTTTTCATACCATTCCACCAATAGATTTCTCACAAATTGCGATACATCTTGGTAGCACCGAGATAAATAGAATATCATGCGCTATGCACTTCAGCCATAATTCTCTGCCTCAAATCTTCAACATCAGGAACACATAGTCTATTCTGAAATCTCAATACATCATCTCCCCCTTAGGAGAAAACCTCCACCTTTTGGTCTTTAACTAACTCCTTTAGTCTGACCAAACTCGGATCCATATCTTGTTTCTCCTTTACATCCGAAACTAGAGAAAACTCAGAGCTACTCTGGACCCAAACATTACCCTTAGCTAAATCAAGCAATCTAACTCCCAACCTATCTAGACGATGCACCTCACGAGATAACTCCTTCCTATCTTCCTCGACCTGTGCTACACTACCCATGGACGACCTGCTAAGGGCATCTGCCACTACATTGGCCTTGGCCGAGTGATACAGCACATTCATATCATAGTCCTTTAACAATTCTAATCATCACCTCTGACAAAGATTCAACTCTCTCTGAGTAAACACATATTGCAAACTCTTGTGATCCATAAAGACATCAACATGAACACCGTACAAATAGTGTCTCCTGATTTTCAAGGTAAAGATCATTGCAGCTAACTCGAGGTCATGGGTCAGGTAGTTCTTCTCATGTTGGTTCAACTTTCTAGAGGCATAGTCTATAACCTTACCTTTCTACATCAACACGCAACCCAACCCAACTCTAGAAGCATCACAGTACACCACAAAATCATCTACACCATTTGGAAGGGTCAACACAGGGGCCGAAGTGAGTCGAGTCTTCAACTCCTGAAAACTCTTCTCCCAAGAATCAGACCACAGGAATTTAAATTTCTTTTGGGTCAACCGATTCAAAGGAGACGCAATGGAAGAGAAACTCTCAACAAAACGATGGTAGTATCCAGCTAGACCCAAGAAACTCCTAATATCAGATGGGGAAATAGGTCTAGGCTAATTTTTCACAGCTTCTATATTTTGAGGATCAACTCGAATACCTTCAGAAGAAATAATATGACCCAGAAAAGCGACTGACCTTAGCCAAAATTCCCACTTGCTAAATTTGGCAAATAGTTGATGATCTCTAAGGGTTTGCAAGACTATTTGGAGATGATCTGCATGGTCATTCTCACTTTGGGAGTATACAAGAATATCATCTATGAACACAATAACAAAAATATCCAGGTACTGTCTGAACACCCGATTCATGAGATCCATAAAAGTTGTTGGGGCATTTGTTAGCCCGAAGGACATGACCAGGAACTCAAAATGACCATATCGGGTGTGAAAAGCTATCTTTGGAATATCACACTCCCTAACTTTAAGCTGGTGATAATCGAATCTCAAATCTATTTTTGAGAAATAGTTGGCACTTTACAGCTGATCAAATAGGTCATCAATTCTAGAAAGAGGGTACTTGTTCTTGACTGTGACCTTGTTAAGTTGACGATTGTCAATGCACATCCGCAATGAACAATCTTTCTTTCACACGAACAGAACGGGTGCACCCCAAGGAAATACGCTAAGCCTTATGAAACCCTTTTCTAGAAGATCTTTGAGTTGCTCTTTCAACTCATTAAGTTCTGCGGGGGCCATACGATATGGAGGAATAGAAATAGGCTTCGTATCAGGGAGAAGATCAATCCCGAATTATATCTCTCTATCGGGAGGTACCCCTGGGAGATCTTCCAGAAAAACATCACGAAACTCATTAACAATGCTGATCGACTGAATGGTCGGAGTCTCGAACTTAGTATCTTTAACTCAAACCAAATGATAGATGTAACCCTTAGATATCAATTTCTTATCTTTAAGATAGGATATGAAATGACTCTTGGGAGATACAAAATTTTCAAACCACTCAAAGGTTGGCTCATTGGGAAATTAAAACTTGACTACACGACTACGATAGTCTGTAGATGTATAACAAGAGTGAAGCCAATCCATACCTAGAATAATGTCGAAATCAACCATGTCTAGCTCATTCAAATCTGCAAACATGACTCTGTGAAGGAAAGTGATAGGAAACTTCTTAAATACTTGCTTAGCAATAACAGGTTCACCAACTGGAGTAGAAACTAGAAAAGGCTCAGGAATCTTTTTAACATTGATCTCAAAATTCACAGCCACTAACGGAGTCACATAAGAAAGACTTGACCCAGGGTCCATCAACACAGACACATCAAAATGAAATACACGGAGCCTACCAGTAACAACATCTGGTGAATCCTCCTGCTCCTGGCGGGGTGGTATAGCATAAAAGCGATTCTGGCGCTAACCACCGACAGTACTAGACGAGGCACCCTGAGGAGGAGTAGGACGAACTAAAGGGTCTAGAGCACTAATAGCCTAACTCTGGGAATGAACATCACGGCTCCCCTGTCTAGCATATGGACAATCTCTGAGTCTATGGCCCAACTTGCCACAACGAAAACAACCTCACTTCTCAGCCATACACTCTCCGGGATGCATCTTACCATACTTAGCACAAAGGGGATAGTTAGGTCTATTACTCACACTGTCCTGAGACCTGGACACAGTAGGTCTATTTGCCCTACTCCTGCCTGACTCTGGATGTGGGAACACTAGATGATGATGGTGCTGGCACAAAAGAACGGCTCTGAAACTGAGGGCGGATCTCTCCAGAAAATCTACTCTGACTATACCCCTGTTGCTCTAATCTAACACTCTTATTCCCTCTTACTCTCTCTCTCTCTCTCTTTCACCTTGTTCCTTCAATCTGCTAAGCATGTATCATTAATCTAGAAATATCCATGTCCCTATTGAGCATAGTGGACCTACACTCTTTCATAATGTAACTCGATACGCCAGCCAAAAACTTACTCATACTGGTCCTAGAATTAGCCATCATACCGGGAGCATACTCAGACAACTGGTTGAATTTAAGACAATACTCCTTAACTGTCATGGAGCCTTGTCTCAAGTTCATAAATTCTTCTAGTTTCACTTACCTCAGCTCCGGAGGAAAGAATCGGTCTAAGAACGCATCCTGGAACAACTGCCAAGTCATGGGAGCAGTATCCTCCCGTCTACTCTTCCTCCACATCGCCACCTAATCATAAGCAACAACTTTCAAGCGATAGGAAGCTAGATCCAAACTTTCTTCCTCTGTCACATGCATAATTTGGGTAATCTTTTTCACCTCATCAAGATACATCCGTGGGTCCTCACCTGCCCTTGACCCATAAAACTCTGGCGAATTCATCCGTATAAAATCACGAATCTGAGTTGCCACTGAATTAACTTCTTGCAGAGGTGGTACTGTGGCCTCAACATTGGCCTGAGCATTGGTGGTAACTACCTGGGCTAGAGTCTAAAAAGCTGCCCGGAATTCGGCATAAGTCACCGTCTCATTTAAAGGATCAACGGTTTGAGGCCGTTCGTTGTTTCTGCGAGCTCTATGAGGAGGCATTTTCAGTCATAAGAGAGCACAAATTAATATTAGAGAGAAACTGTCGTAGGCACGATAGACTTTTGAAAGAAAGAAATGACTTTTCCTAAAACATCTCGTAGCCTCTTTCTCATAGATATGGCGCGCTACACACCAATGATCAAGACTCTACGTAAAGCGGCTTGTCAGACTCCCTAGGACTCTTTAAACCTTAGGCTCTGATACCAAGCTTGTAACGCCTCAAGATCCCATCCCAAGACGTCACACGATGCTTAAGGCCACACGCGGCCTCAAGCTAACCCTCTGAGCCTGTCATCACTTCTATAACTCACTATGACAACAATCAAGCTGTAATAAGGAAGAATAATCATATCATGAACATTCAGGAATACGAAGAAATACTATCATGTACAATCAAAATACCAAAGTTTTGTACATACTGGTACTCTAGTCTGACAAAGCCTCTACTACATAAGACTGAGGAGCCATTGGGATAGATCCCCAACTGACTCGTACTGAACTGGAAATAAATGACCATCTACTATCAAGACAAAAATCAGGAACATAGGTCCTCGATCCATGATGACTCACAAACTGTACGAATATAGATGGAGGTACTCGAAGATCACTGTCGCTGCTGAGACTGAGCACCTGAACCTACATCACGAGAAAATGTAGAACACAGAAGAGTATGGGAATCAGTACTTGGGAATGTACTGAGTATGTGGGGGTGCAGGCAATATTTAAATAATATCATAAATGTATAAGAAAATCATGCATGCTGAAAATAATGACTCTCATCACTTGAGTTACCCGAAACATATTTTCCATAAATCATCAATAATAACACATGCTTCATAAATCTTATAAATCATTGGACTCAACTCAAACTCTTTGACTCATGACTTAGAGTGACTTAGTAACTCATGGAACTTGGACTATTATGGACTTGGGAGTTTCTTATAACCGACATAAACCATGTGAGCTTACATGGAGTCCAACGTCTTGCCCACATTGGGGAGAGTTGTTCTATCCTTGCCATCGGAGTAGAACCTTAACTTTAGTGATCACTGTCTTGGCCTTTGTCCCTGAATCTTAATCCTACGGTGGCACGTAGTCCTGGGAAAGTAGGATGCACTGAACCCATACTTTCCGCTCGGTGCTAAATACTACTCCCAGACTTAAGCTCCGAACGCGTTAGGAAATCCACCTTAATCAACTCAAGGGTCTATCATGAGGACCAAAATATAAATATATATATATCATTTGTAAATCATAATCAACTTGTGGATTCCTAACTCGACTCAATCTCAAAATAATCTTTCTCATCATCAAGAACACTTGCTTATCAAAATCATATAAAGTATCAAAATCTTCAAGAAAATATCATAGAACTCGTTCTTGACTCTTAAGCTCAATATCAATATATATTCAATAGACAAACATCTCATAGAAAAACATAAATCATGACACTTATCATAAATCACTTAGATATCATCATTTCATGATAACAATATACAACTCATGGCATAAATTCTTAATTTGAGAAATAAGACAATGAAGTAGTCATATATGTCAATCTTGTATAGCTCAAATCTCATAAATGCTTGATAAATTAATTTGGGTGTAAACTCACTTTGCAAAAATCATGAAATTCAATAGAAATTAAATCTTTGGACACAAGAACGAAAGAAGTGTTCTTGTTCAAAACCCCACATACCTTAATCGTTGAAATTGGATGAACTTTAGTTCTTGAGACTTTATCCACACTTGAAATAAATAATTCTTGAAGCCCACACTATGAGGAACTTGGTTCTTGAAGAAATTTTGAACATTTATGGATGATTCTTGAAAAATTTATGTTCTTGATAAAAACCTAGATATATTATCTCAAGAGAATTGGAAGAGAAAATGATGGAATTAGGGTTTCGATGAGGATTATCATATATATAGAGGCCTCCAAAAGATGGGAAAAGATCAAAATACCCTTGGAAAAACGTCTCTAAATTGATGAAAAAAATAGTTGACGACATCCGTGACAAGCCGTCAGGCCCGTGATAGGCCGTCACAAATTGTCGTCACAAATGGGTGGATTTTGTGTCTTTCTGCCTTAAGGTGACGACATTTTGTGATGGGCCGTCAGGCTTGTGACAAGTCGTCAGAAAAGGTCATCACGGATTTTCCAGGCTGACACGCTGGAGTAAAATAAGCATAACTCTTTGCTCCGATATCAGATTTTGACGAAATGGGTATCGTTGGAAAGATAATTAAATTATATATCTTTTGGTAGGTGATGAGATCAATAATTCATAGTACAACGGGAGATATGCTCATTTAAAGTTGACTATGCCAAAATTCTTCTCAAGAATTCAATTGGTAAAGAATGTTTTGATTTGCCCAATCGTTAGGACATCTTTAAATCCTTAATACACATCACCCTTGACAAAAAAACAACAAAAACACTAGAATTTATTTTTCATGATCTTGATTCATGGTTTCACTATTGGTTAGAGTCTCGGGGTATTACAGTTATAGTCCAAATATATAACAAGATAGAGTATCCAACCATGTGGTGACTCTGGGATAAGTCTATATCCGAAACCAACCCAACCAAGTCCAACCATCCATTAACCAACCCAAACCAATGGAAAAATCATATGCTAATTCCATGTTAATAAGCCAATGTATGTATATATATGAAACATAACCAACCCATACCATACCCAAGTCTACGGTTGTCCATACAAATTCTCTAGACCAACCAAAAAGTACCTAGTTGGGATATGCCCCCGACCAGAGCCAAAAACCAAAGTCAATGAAAGACAAGGGATATGTACAGTAAACCATGATAGTAAGTAGATGCCTTTCGAATTATGGAAGCTCACCACTTTAATCCAACATCGACTATCCCCAAATATAATCACTAAGCAGAAAGAGTAGAATGGTTGGTCCCTGCACAGCGTGGGTATACATCCGCCCAATGATGGGTTAGTAGGTAAACAGTAGCATGCACTTAGGATAAGGATAAAATAATTCCATTTACAAAGCCAAGTAAAACCATCCATTATTCATACAGACATACATATATATATAACCATGTCGGAAAAGGTAACCGGGTTTGGTATGCCATTAAAACCTTTACATGGGATGTATAGCTTTACCATCCTAAACCACCCATAGGCTATATGGGTTTATCTCGCCCTGCTAAAAGGGCCCCAGTGCATGTATCTGCATGATCAGGAGAGAAAACCTGGAATGACTAGTACATCCCTCAAATATAAAGTATGACATCATGCACACGGTCACTAAGACTAAACCTCACATCAGCAAATATGAGTTTCCAGTTTTAGTTCCCCGGGGCCTCCGCCTTCCATGGCTTTGATACACACCCACCATTATATCCTAGTTAAAACCATTACCAAGAAACCAACCAATCCATTAACCATTTATTAACCAAGGCCATTAGTAGTTGTATGTCATACTGACTATACTTATGAATACTATCCATAGCCAACCATGTATAGGTTTAAGGGATTTCATGTACCCTTCCATTAACCATATTAAACCACTTGGGGGATTCGTATGTTCCCTACAAGCATAACCAATTTCATAGCCACCAAGACTTTACCATATAATCCTTCCAAACCATGTACACCATTTATATCATTTATGACCATGTCAAATATTTAAAGCATTAATATCATTTAAACCATACAAAACCGTCCAAATCCATTTAGGCTTCCATTACAAAACACCAACATGCCAGGGTTCCAATAAAAGTTCAACATTAGAGTGAAAATATTATTTTAGGCATTTTATCAAACATATTGAGGGAATACCTTTACCAAGACCAAAACAAATGCATAAACCACCATAATTAAGGTAAATCAAGACCCATTTGTTAAACCATAACCAACAAGTACCAACATATGTAAAACATTACCAAAAACATGTAAAAACATAGTTTAAACCAATACGAAACCATATGTATCAAGACCCTAAACATATATTTTGAAAACCACTATTCATGATTCATAAATCAATGTTTAAAACACAATACACATGCCTTTAATCGGAATTAACTATGAGGGAAGGATTACATACCTTATACAAGAAGATTCCAAAGAGAAACATGACTCTTGAGCCCTTTAAAGAACACATAAAGAAATCCTAGCCTTCAATCTTCAAGAGCAAGTTTGAGAGAGTATTTGGAGTATCTCCATCTTTAATAAGTGTTATGAGAGGCCAGCAAAGATTATATAATTTGACGACATAAGGGATTTAAAGTATGAAATGTCTGAACTACCCTTGACTTAAAACTAGAAATAAGCCACATTTAGGGGTACGACTCACCTATACCATCCGTATCTTAGGGTACGAATGGTACCCCAAATCATACCCAAGACCATGCCAAGACCCTTCACACTAGTTCCTATATGAATCACACCTCCCTAACTCATACCTAAGGGTACAAGTGGTACATTCAATCGTACCCACCAACTTTACTATAGGTAGACTCCACAAGATAGCTCAATCAAGCACCATACAACTTTCTTTGCACCACTCGTATCTTTGGATACGGCTCGTACTTTGATGAATCATATATTAGGCAGTAATTGCACCAAACACACTGCCTAGTGTATAAATGAACCAACAAGCCTCCGCCTAACTCATATCAATGGGTACGATTGACCCTTGAGTCGTACCAAGCCTAGTAAGTCCAAAACCAAGGAAATTTTGCAAGGATCCAAGACTTGGGGTGGTTCACTATTGCATTGCATAAATTGTTAAACAATGAACATGGATTTTAAAGGCCTTGTTGTCTATGTTTTTATTTAATAAACAAAGGGGTTCGGGACATTCCTCCAAGTTAATGGAATTGTAATTGCATAATTAAAAGTTTGCAAGCTAAATGGTACGATGATATCGTGGTGTGCCTTAATGTATGATTCTTTTGTTAATGAGTGGGTTATGTGAAAACTATTTTTAATTAAGCTTAATAGGGGTTAAGTAGTTAAGACGTGAAGGTGTGGGTCTCGAATGACTTACACTGGAAACTCACGTTTGCTGATGTGTGGGTTGGTCTTGATGATCGTATGCATGGTTTATTCTATTGATATATTTTGTATCTAGGATTGATATGGGGTTGGGGTATTCCCTGGTCTTACTTGATACCTTCATTTCGTATAGCTAACACGTACTAGTGCCCTTTTGGTAGGGGGAGCTGAACCCATATAGCCCACGGGTGCCTGTTTATGATGGTTGAGCTACATAGTCCAGGATAATGTTTTACTATCATGCTAAACCTTGTTCCCTGCCACAGCATCTATTATATATATGTATGTATGAATGTAAACATGTATAGTGATTTTGAAATTAAAATTTTGACTGACACTACTTTATTCTTATCCCAAGTTACATGCTAGTGTCTCCCCACTAACCATCTCCGGACGCAATATCCCTACACGATGCAAGGTCTGAAGGCACTTCTACTTTTCCTGCACAGTGATAGGTGATCTCAGAGTCGGTCGTTCCGGTAAAGTGGTGATCTTCGATTCTCTGGAAGACTTGATCATTCCATCGGTTTTCCATCAATAAAGTATAATTAAGGACTTCAAATTTACATTTTCATTGTTATTGTTAGGGTCGGGGGCACATCCCGACGTAGGTTGTTTTCTCGTATAGAGGCTTTGTGGATATTACGGTGGATTAGGTATTGATGTTGACACTCTTAGATGTCCTTGAACGTATTACTTTCTATCTTGTTATATATTTGAAATTCAGCCACTGCTAGGTGGGTTATGTTCGATTTGGTTAGGAAAGGGGTAGTCTCCGGTCCTCCAAAGACTTGAGATGCCCATAACGGCCAGGCCCTGGTTGGGTTCATGACAATGCACTATCAGACAGTGCACCACCAACCAACCTTAAAATTTGAATCAAATCATTCCTGAGCACTCTGAAGAAAAAACAAACCCCAGTAGAGCCTAGGCTGGTCCCTGGCCCACCGCTGGCTAGGAGGGAAGAATCTCTAACTTAGGAGCAGGAATAGAGTCTGGTGAAGGTCCCCTATCCTGGAACCTGGATGGGGAAACATCTTGAGTATGTTCATGACCTCTAGCTCACCTCACGAATAGAAACAAGATTCCTATGCTCGGTCTCAAGACCCTCATCTCGTGTAGCGGTAGCATACGTACTAGCCATCTGTGAAAGAGTGAAACCAAAGAAATGCTTTGTAAACCAACTCAGACACTTAGCAAAAATGAGTCAAAGAAGTGAAGAACTCATAAGAATGTCCTATAGCCTCCTGAATATAGGAAATGAATGTCATTGTTCCGATCTGCAAGACTCTACTAAACACTTGTTTTTGTACCAATAATACCGGTGTAGCCTAGGCTCTGATACCAATTTGTCACGACCCTATTTATGATTCATGATGGCACCTACTCTATCTCGCCAGTAGGTAAGCCGAACCCTAGCTCGAAGCTATTCGTAAACATGGTGGAAATGCCCAAAAAAGGTGAAATAAATAATAAAGATAGAAGCAAGCAGAGCAGTAGAATAGTCTAAGAGATAGCCATATTATAGAAAACCATCCCACAATCTGGTAGAGCCAGTACAAGAGTTACTATAAATACAACCCAAGTCTAAAATAGTCAATACAATCCTGTCTCAAAACTAAAGACAAGACATAGGTAGATGGAAGGAAATCGGGCAACTCTAACTCTGAGATCTCACCCTATCTCCGAAATCAACCATAGCATAATCATCAATCAGTGGAGGCAACTAGTACTTGGATCTGCACCAAAAAGGTATAGAAGTGCAGTATGAGTAACAAAAACATAGGTACTTAGTAGGACTCATTGGCCGACTGAGTTAAATCATGATATAGATATGATAAAATGCAAGATAACATAACTAAGTCGAGATCGAGGCTAACCTGAATCAACTCCAACATCATTGTACATAAATAGGTGTGTAACCAGAACAATAACATAATCATAAAGGATCAAACACATGCAATTAAAATTAAAAAATTGGCCCACATAAGCCAATAAGTGCGGAAAAGTAAATAATCCAATGCAAGCCTCCATAATCCTGGCGAGTACACTCAAATATAATATAACCCAAACCACCATCATTTACCAACTTCCAAGGTACAACCAAAATTTGACCATATCATGCATATGCCATATTACAACCACTCTCATTATCAGACTTGAAATCGATACACATATTATCACAAACCCAAACTAGGGCCTAGACGTAATGGGCATCACAAGTCCAACCAGGACCGGGGGCTACCACGGTTACCCAACCCAACCACCTATATCCAGCCTTAGATGGGCTAAATTTTAAGTATATAACAAGATAGAGTAAATGCTCTCAGAAAGACTCTGGATAGGGTCACAATCGTGACTAGCCCAATCGAGTCCACCCGTACCAAATTAACCATCAGACCATACAAGCCAAACCAAAGGCCATAATCAAAGAGAATACCAAAACATAATATGTTAATCAATCCCAAAATGCAATACGATGGAACAACCAATAATATCGTCCAAGGGTGTAAGCCCCAATACCAATACCAATACTAATGCCAAGGGAAACACCAATACGATTTTACCCATACCAACCCCCCAGAAGTACCACAAAGCCTCTATCCAAAAGAGTAACAATATCCGGTTGGGACATGCCCCCAACCATGGTCGAAACCAATATCCAAAATAAAATAAAACTATCCAAAGATGTCTATAACATGAAATGGAGCCTTCTGAAAGGATGAAAACTTACCACTTCAGTCCAAATGCTAATACCAAATCCATGTGCTAGAAAAAAAAGAGTAGAATGGCCGGTTCCTGCATAGTGTGGGTATACAGCCGCTAGTAGATGGGTTAGCAAGCGATCTCTAGCATGAACTCAGGATAAGGATAAAATAATTCCATTTATGAAACCAAGTAAAACCATCCATAATGTATACAACCATACATATATATATAAGTTCCAGGAAAGGGAATCTGGGTTTAGCATGCATTTAAAACCTTTACCTAGGCTGTATAGCTTTGCCATTCTAAAGCACCCACAAAAATATAGGTTCAGCTTTCTCTGCTGAAAGGGCCCCAGTGCGTGTAGCCATACGACCAGGAAAATATCCCATTGGTATGACTAGTACATTCCCCAATATAAGGTGTTACATCGTGCACACGGTATGCCAAGACCAACTTCATACCAGTAAATATGAGTTTCTAGTTTTGGTCCTCCCGGGACCTCCACCTTCCACGATTTAGCTACACCTCCCCCTTCAATGCCCAATTAAAAATCATTTCCAAATAATCCATTTACCATTTATTAACAAGGTCATTTAGTGGTGGTATCGTCATACCAACCATACTTGCAAGTACTATCCATAGCCAACCACATGTAGGTATAGGGGACCTTAGGTGCTCTTCCAATAACCATATTAAATCCACTTGGGGGAATCCGTACCCCACAAGCATAACCATTTAACCATTTACCTTTACAAACTATTTAATCCATGCATAAATCCTTTACCAAGTTTAAAACAAGCAAGAGTTCTATTTAAAAAAAGTTAATGCAATGAATATAACTTTATAAGAATTTTGTCAAACATGCTGGGGGTACAATATATATATCCAAAACCAATTCCAATTACCAACAACCACTCCCATATAAAACAATTATCAAAAACCACCATTAATGCATAGAAAAGCATAATTAAAACCATGGGAAGCCATAACCAGACATTCATAAACAAAAACCCAAATCATAATTGAAAACCCAAAAGTATTCAACAATAAAATCATGAAAACCAATAGTAAAATCATGTCTTTAGATGGAACTAACAATGAGGGAAGAGAACATGCCTTATATCGAAGAATTGATGGAAAGAAATCACCAATGCAAGCCCCAAATTAGTCCACAAGATGAAACCCTAGCTTTCTTTCCCCAAAGCTTTAGAGAAGATTTTAGATTATTTAGGAGTAGTTTCTAAGTGTTAAAGAGAGAAAAAATAAAGTAAATAGCCTTTGAATTAGGCTAGAAGTCGTGGGATCCTATTTGGGTAAGTAGGGAAATGTCCAGATTACCCCCACTTAAGTTGCATAAAAATCTCATCACGGGGATATGACTGACCTATACGAGTTATACCCTTTCGATACGAGTGGTACCCGTCACTCGTATCCTACCCTAACCCTGGATAAAACATTGTCCAGTATACGACTCATCCAACCAAGTAGTATCCAAAGCATACGATCTATACCTTTCATCCATATCATTGGCAAAATAGAATACCAAGAGGATTGAACAAAGTCCCCTATACGAGTACTAGATACGACTTGTACCCAACCACACAACGCTCTTATCCCCTAAGTCGTATCCATTCCAGTAACCCATCCATCCCACCAACCAACACTGGTCAGCATACGACTGGACTGTTCTACTCGTATCCCAACATATAGCTCATACCCATGAGTCGTATTGGGTTCGAAGAATGAAATTCAAGGAAAAATTCTAAGGGCCAAAACCCAGGATGTAATATTCTCTCTCACTAGGAACATTCATCCCCGAATGACGAACAAGCTAGGGGTAACCACACATAGAGTCATTTGAATTATCAAACATATTCCCAATCTTCATCAAAGTTCAAAAAAAAAAAAGACAAAGATATTATTCTTTCCTTTAACAAACTCAAAAAATAAAGATGTGTTCAAGAACACATACCTTCCACATGAATCCCCGGAGCAGAAAAAAATAGCAGATATTTAGACTTTATGTCCCCCTCTGCTTCCAAAGTAGCTTCTTCCACATTATGTTTCCGCCACAGAACTTAACCGAAGCCACATCCTTGGTCCGCATTCAATGAACTTGCCTATCCAATATCTTAACCGAGACCTCTTCATAAGACAGAGAATTCAAAGTAACCAATCCCTTCAAAGGAACAATTGAAGAAGGACCACCAATATACTTCCTCAATATGGAAAAATGAAAGATCGGATGAACCAAACCCAAACTAGCAGACAACTCCAGTTCATAAGCAACATTGCCAACTCTCTGCAAAATCACATAAGGACCAATAAATCAAGAACTGAGCTTCCCTTTCTTGCCAAACCACACTACTCCCCTCATGAGAGATACCTTTAGGAATAACTTATCCCCAACCTTGAACTCTAAGCCTCTACGTCTAACATCCGTATAAGACTTTTGGTACCTTTGGGCAGCCTTAAGCCTATCCCGAATTATCTTTACCTTCTACATAGCTTGATAAACCAAATCCGGACTAAACATGTCTACCTCACCATGCTCAAACCAACCAACAGGAGATCTACACCTCCTACCATACAACAACTCAAAAGGGGTCATACCAATACTCGAATGATAGCTATTGTTGTAAGAAACTCCACCAAAGGTAGATGCTCAACCCAATTGCCACCATAGTTAATCACACAGGCCCGAAACATATCTTCTCATGTCTGAATAGTTCTCTCTGCATGCCCATTCGACTGTAGATGAAAAGCAGTACTCAAACTGACCTTAGTCCCTAATATTTCTAGAATGACCGCCAGAAATAAGATGTGAACTGCGTACCACGATCAGAAATAATCGAGACTTATACCCCATGCATCTTCACAATCTTCTAAAAATACAGCTTCGTATAGTCCTCCACCGAAGAGGTAGTCCTTACCGGTAGAAAGCGAGCAGACTTTGTCATCTTATCCATGATGACCCAAATCAAATCAAATTAGTTTCAAAACCGAGGAAGACTAGTAACAAAATATTTATTGATCATCTCCCACTTCGATTCAGGCAACTTTATTTCTTGATATAATCCACCAGGCCTTATGTACTCAACCTTAACCTGTTGACACACCATGCACTTGGACATGAAATCAACCACATCCCTCTTTATATCATTCCACCAATAGATCTCCTTGAGATCATGATACATCTTTGTTGAGTTGGGATAAACAATATAGTGTGACTCAGTCAAAATACTTTGCCACAAACCATCGATATCAGGAACACACAACCTCCCCTGGTACCGCAAAGTACCATAACCATCACTGTCAAACACTGCCACCTTTTTCCATCCAACATCACTCTTGATTTTCATTAAGATAGGATCTAGCACTTGTTTCTCCTTAATCTTTGTATCGAGAAATAATCAAACCACTTCTTGCACCATTACACCACCATCCTTAGAGTCCAAGAGACAAACTCCAAGATTGTCCAAGCAATAAATATCCTTCACCAATTACCTCTTTCCTTCCTTCATGTGAGCAAAACTTCCCATAGACAACCTACTAAGAACATCAGGAACCACATTAGCCTTACCTGGGTAGAAGTGAAGACTCATATCAAAGTCCTTGAGAAGCTCAAGCCATCTCCTTTGCCTGAGATTAAGCCCCTTCTGCGTGAACACATACTGTAGACTCTTATGATCAGAAAAGATATCCACGTGAACACCATACAGATAATGCCACCATATTTTCAAAGCAAACACAACCGCCAACAGCTCCAAATCATGAGTAGGATAATTTCTCTCATGCACCTTAAAATACCTGGAAGCATAGGCAATCACCTTTCCATGCTACATCAAAACTAAACCAAGCCCTACCCGAGATGTATCATAATAAACTACAAATCCATCATTGTCTTTCGGCAAAGTCAGAATTGGAGCTGAAGTGATCTTATCCTTTAACTTCTCAAAAATCCCTTCACAAGCATCCGACGAAGAAAAATTATCCTTCTTCTAAGTCAACTTAGTCAAAAGAGCCTCTATCGACAAGAAGTTTTCCACAAACTACCTATAATACCCGACAAAACCCAAGAAGCACCAGATGTTGGATGGAGTCGTGGGCCTAGGTCACCCCTTCACCGCAGAAACCTTTTGAGGATAAACTATTATCCCCTCATTAGAAATAATAAGACCCAAAAAAGTTACGGCGTTCAACCAATACTCACACTTAGAGAACTTGGCGTACAACTATTATTCTTTTAAGGTCTACAACACCACACGGAGGTGATTATCCACCTTACTCTTTGAATAAACTAGAATGTCATCAATGAACACAATGATGAAGAGATCTAAATACGACCTGAAAACTCTGTTCATCAGATCCATAAATGTTATCAGGGCATTGGTCAATCCAAATGACATCACCAACAATTCAAAATGCCCATATCGAGTACAAAAAGTCATCTTAGGGATATCCAGCTCTATATTCTTAGGATATCTACCTCTATAATATTAAGCTGATGGTACCCTGACCGAAGACCTATCTTAGAAAAGAACTTGGCACCTTGTACCTGATCAAATAGATCATCTATCCTCAGAAGAGGATACTTGTGCTTGACCATTACCTTATTCAACTGCCTGTAGGCAATGCACATCCAGAGGAAACCATCCTTCTTGTGCACAAACAACACTAGTGCACCCCACGGAGAAATGTTAGGATGAATAAACTCCTTATTTAGAAAATCCTTAAGTTGCTTCTTGAGTTCCATCAACTCAGCCGAGCCATTCTATATGGAGGAATAGATATTGGATGAGTTTTTGGAAACAAATCAATACCAAACTCTACTTCCCTATCTGTAGGAACACCAGTAAGATCATTCGAAAAGACCTCTGGAAACTCATTAACCATAAAAACTAACTATAATGAAGGACCTTTCGAGTTAGAATATTTAACCCAGACCAAGTGATAAAGATACCCCTTGGAGATTAACCTTCGAGCTCTAAGATAAGAAATAAATATTCCCTGGGGAGCTAAGGAACCACCCTCCTATTCTATAATTCGTTCACGAGGAAACTTAAAGATAACCTTCCAGGTCCAATAATCTAAAGATGCGTAACAATAGTGTAACTAATACATACCTAAGATGACATCAAAATCCACCATCCCCAACTCAAAATAGATCTACCAAAGTCTGATTGTTACTAACAGATACCACACACCTCCTATAGAAACTTTTAGGAATAATCGAGTCTCCTACCAGGGTAGAAATAGAAAAAGGATCCAAAATCATTTCAGGATCAAAACCAAAAGATACAGCCACATAAGGAGTCACATAAAAAAGAGTGGACCTCGGGTCAAGCAAACAATATACGTCATGATAAAAGAACTGTAACGTACCAGTAACGACATCAGGTGATGCCTCGGATTCCTACTAGGATGCCAAAGCATACGACCTATTTCGACCAACACTAGAACCAGGATCAGTAACAGAAGTGAACGCAACACCACCAGGTGTAGGAGCAGAAGATGAAGCCACGAGAACCTTGTTCTCACCCGTAGCAACACTATTAATCGAACAATCTCTGAGTCGATGACCTGACTGGCCATACCTGAAGTATTTATCCCTCTCTTTTTCATAACAACCCCAATGAGTTGACTACAAGAATAGCAATGAACTTCTTATACTTTTCTTCTTCTTTATTCTTCTTCAACCTTTGAGGAAAAGGTAGGGAAGGTCGTGGAATGGTCTTCACTACAAGATCGACTTTCTTTCCCTTTCCTTTATCCTTCTTAACACTCCTACCATTACCTATTGATATTTGTGATGACTTATCACTAGTCACTAGCTTCTCAAGTTCAACTTCGGGTGTCTCATCCATATCAGTAATATCATCCCTAACTTCATCGACTATAAGCATGGAAAAATCAATGGTGGCCTTACCACTCCGAGGGGTGATGGCCAAACAATGATTGTCATTCTTTGAATATTGCACAGTGTTGCTTGGCAGAATGCCCGATTGACACTAATTTAATGGGACCGACATTTGCCCAAACTACTGCTCAATATGTTTGATCACAGTAGCATGCATTTCTATATTTTGGCTAAGTCTCAAAATATCTGCCTTAATCTCCTTAAGGCAATTTTCTTGACTTTCCTGACCTTTACCAGGTTAACAACATATCCTCCATTCTAGAATTAGTATCTCTGTTCTCTAAGAGAACATATACCACATTCTTCTCCTTATAGTCAACCTTTCATCTCCAATTAATATATCTCTCTCAGCACTGATCCCTATATTTATCCACATAGTAGTTCTGCCTTGGTTCCCTTGCCTTGAGTTCCAAGTGTCTGGACCAGACCCTTGGATCTTGGGTCAAAAACTCACCAACTCTCTATCCAGATACTTTATATTTTCATCAGCATCAAAACCATATGAAATAGAAGTGTTACCTTGTGCGCCCACAACATTCACCTCCTAGGAATTCATAGCTACAAACTGCTTTATCAGTAACCCAATGTCCATCCTCATCTGTGCAACCTATTGAGCCACTGAATCATCAACTTTATGCTCGCTGAAAGCACTAATGGCATAAGTGTCAGCACCTCTCTCTACCTCCTAATTATGCCACCCTCTGTTGGTAAGAGAGATTTAATCTAAAATTTCTGATGCTACATCCCAATGCAGATCCATGAATGTTGTGCCAGTAATAATATTTGCCATAGCTTTCGAACTGGGCATGGTAGAAAATCTCGTACAGATTTCTCCCCAAAATTTTGTGATTAGGCACCATCATTAATTTTTTCTCAAACTAAAACCATGCCTCATACATTGGTTTAGAATGTAATTACCTAAAATTATAGATCTCTTCCTTTAATTGTAGCATTCTAGCGGGAAGGAAGAAATAATCAATGTCACGACCTGAGGCTTTCCCCTAGTCGTCACAGGGTGCTTAGAACCACAAGTGATCCCAAGCTAACCCATGTACTAGCATACTGCTTGAGCAACTGAATTTCATTGTATAAGACTAAATTTACTGAGCGAAAACATGATCATAAGAAAGTCTAAATAAATAAAATATTGATAAATTTTTTACAATATGATAAAACTGAGGCAAGAAACTTGAATTACATCTAACGACTCTGACTAACTGCCAATGAAGCCTCTACTATGATGACTATAGATAGCTGGAACATACCTCCAACTACCACTAATCAGTACAGATAAATAATAACAATATAATACATAAACTACAACTGACTAGAGTCCTCGAAATAAGAGAATTTATCACCTACTAGCTAGAAGCTGCAAACTGTCTGATTTTAATGTGTGGGATATAACTGGTACCAATATTATGAGACAATGTAGCACATAGAAATATATATGGATCAGTACTTTAAAATGTACTAAGTAAGTGGGGGTGAATGCAATAAGTAAAACAAATTACATTCATAATCTTAAAACATACATGCTAAGTGCAAGTAGACTCACTAAGAGACTAAAATAAACTGAAAGTTGAAGTATCTTAAAACATGAGTAACAAACATAATCTGATATGCTGGTGAATCATAATATGAAGTTTCTTAAAATCTTTACTTTTGTAGAATAAGTAGAACTGAAGCTGGGAAGCAGTAAAAACATGAATATTGTATGCAAATCTAATGCAAAGCTGAACATGTTGTAAAACAAAATTGAGGATCATGTATGGATACTGATCATAAAACATGAACATGTAAAATTGAGACTGCAAGACCAAATCATAAACATGTACTGACATGATTCGAGTAAATAAATAACTAATATCAAAATAACTGAATAACTGATCTCTAAATACTTGGTCATGCAAACCTAAACTGACGGACTCTGAATACAGTACTGAGACTGTGGGAGCAATCATGTAACCTACATGCCCCAATCTAAGCTAATCGGGGTCCAACCTGTAACCCCAGTTGGAAGGGTGTCAATACCTTGACACAGGTACTAACACATGTCTGTGTGGATCCACTAAACTGGTGTCCCAAAGGACTAGGGAGTCACCATCTACTGAAAGGTGCCCCTAAAAGAGTGTCCACCCTCAACTGGCAAGAAGACCTCTCATACCTACGCTGGCTACATAGTTCTGGAACTCAAGGACTGCTACTAAATATCACACCCTCCACTGGAAGGTGAGCCCCCATCCTTGGGTTTGCTCGGTGCTAAATCCTACTCCTAACTAAATGACACTGGTATTAGTATGAGTCTAACATGATGTGATATTGTAATGATAAGTGCTAAATATAAAAATGGTAGTCCGAATAAAGTAATAAAAAATGGTTTGTCTGACTTTTAACTTGAAAATGGAAACATGTAAAAACACATAGGTATCGGGTGTTCATAACCCTCCAGTACTAAATAATTACTAAATACGAGAAAAATATTAAAATAGTGTTATAACGTCATAGTTCAAAAACCCAAACATAATACATTTCATTAATTTGATGATTTTATGATTTGAAATATGGGAATGAGTTAATCTTGACGAGACAATATACACACTTAGACTAATGCACGAATTGGATAAGTTATCATGGACTCAATTTAAATATACATAATAACTTGAAATTCAAATCATTCTATAACCAAGTTTACGTGGGATCATGTGTGAGCATATATTGAATTCAAATTACTAAGATATAACATGGATTAACCTCATCTTGAACATGAGAAATTTCATAATGAAGGAAAAATTCATACTTTAAATCAAAGAGAGGGTTTTGGGGCTCAATGGGTGGAAGGAACCCATTGATGAATACCCCACATACCTGAAGTTTCTTGACTTATGAAGAAAGTGTGAATCTTGGGACTTAAAAGATGAATTTTGGGTGAGGAACCCTAACCTTAACGTTCTTGATATTCTTGAATTTGAATCTAGGTACTTGAAGGATGAATTTTGGGTGAGGAACCCTAATCTTGATGTTATTGACATTCTTGAATTTGAATCCTGGGACTTGAAGGATGAATTTTGGGTGAGGAACCCTAATCTTGAAGTTCTTGATATTTTTGAATTTGAATCTTGGAACTTGATGGATGAATTTTGGGTGAGGAACCCTAATCTTGATGTTCTTGACATTCTTGAATTTGAATCTTAGGACTTGAAGGATGAATTTTAGGTGAGGAACCTTAATCTTTATTTTATTGATATTCTTGAAGATGGGAGGAGAGAATATGTTATTAATTGATTGACAAAGTGGGGAAAATAACGCCTCTTTATGTTTTTAGGTCGTGGGTTGAGGTTTTAAAGAAGAGAAAAGACCAAACTAACCCTTAGAAACATTCAGGAAGTCGTCCCGATGTCTTAGTCACAACTCGTATGTTCTGGGTACGGGTCGTACCTTGTTTCGTTACTAAGAACCCAAATTTCTACCCCTACTGTTGTGGGTATGAATTCTCCTGATGACTCGTATGGTCTGCTTATGAGTCTTCATCAAGAGTCGTACCCTGACTACCAGCTTTGACAATGCTTCAGTAATTTTACCATAACTTTTCACCCCGATATCGGATTAATGAAAAATTGGTATAGTTGGAAAGATAATTCAATTATCTATCTGTTGGTGCATCTTGAGCTTAGAAATTCTTTGTAGAATAGAAGTTATGCTTATTTAAAGATGACTATTATTATATACACCCCAAAAATCTATTCACTAAGGAATGTTTTGACTTGTTCATGAGATAGGAGATATTTGAGGACTTAATATATACCCAAGTAACTTACAAATCTTTCAAAACATGAGGCTTGATTCTTGGATCCTTCACTGGTTAGGATACGGGTCATATCTTATGACTGATAACAAGTTATTATGACTTGTAGCCACCACTCGTAAGCTGGACAGAAACATAGGGACCTTATATTGTTGAACTCACGACTTAACTTTTATGACTCGTATAGTAATCTTACGACTATAAAGGTGGAGTTGTACCTAAAACAGAACATAAACCATTTCATATTGTCTTGGATACAACTACAATATATGACTCGTATGTTTTGTTTATGACTTAAGAAAAGGAATCGTATGTTGCACAGTGATCTTAAAACACGGGGTATTACAATATCTCCCCCTTGGGATCATTTTTCCCTGAATGATACTGAATTGGATGAAATACTAAGTAAAGGCTGAGATTAGGTACAGAACACTTACCAGATAAATCATGACTTAATATCTAAATCTGAAACTGATGCATGATGCATGGACTGAGCTGAATTCGTAATTTACATGAATGTGAATATTTGACTTCATGGAATGGTCACGCCCATGAAACTTCGGATAGTAAGACTAGATATAGAGATGGAAAACTATAGGAGCTTATCTGTCTGATTGCTAAACTAAATTGTTGGCTATACAAACTAAATCATACTGAAAGTTTATACTCAACTAGAGTATTTTTCAACGCTCCTTGCAAGAAGTTCTAATAACAATAGGGATCAAAGAATTCTTGGGTATGATCTGTACAAAATATCTAAATAAGGAATCTCAATATGGTTGCAACTCTGTAACATGGTACATAGGCCTATAAAACATAATCTAGGACAGAATGAGTAGGCCTTAACAATGTAACTTCTAACTTTCAAGCTTAGTCATACTTCTCAAATACTCTCTTAACTATACTTTTCGCATTAAATACCATGCTCGTTTGATGCAGATTATAATTCTCACATGGGTACATATAACTACTCTAGCCAAAGTCTAAGTTGAGCTAAATACTCTCACCATGTTCAAGCCTAACTCGAAATCATAAAGTACTATGCATAACACCATAATATTAGTTTGAACCATGAATTCAATACCCCATGCATTTTCACAACTTCTCATCTCAAGAATAATTCTTCTTACCACTTCAACAACTAAATTCAGCCTCTTACTAGGAATTCACTAGCACACAACGCACCCATCCACTTACATACCAATATGACATTCAAGTCAATCATTATAACCACATATGAACTTTTAGGAAACCAACCCACCTAGGAATTGTTCCCATATTCTCTAATGCCTTCATCAATACCAAATTTTATGCACTATCCCTAAGAAACGCACACGAAATTTCAAAAAACTAAACATACACCAAAAGCTTTACCTCAATATCTCTTCAAACTTATAGCCTTAGATAAAATAAGCATACAATAATCTTTCCTCAACAAGAATCATTTACATTCTCCCATCTAAACAATTCTCCATCACCATTGTCTTTACATAAAGAGAGGTCACTGAAAGATTAGAACATGAGGACCTAAAGCATAAAAGAACATATGTATAACTTTAACACTTAACTGGGACCTGAGGAATAGAATATCAAAAGCATGAATTCATTTAAGAGGTCAAAACTAAGGACATACATAACATAATCTGAATTTTGCTGGTCATTAAGAGTGCACCATAAGTTATGAGAACTAAACATACTGTAAAGCATGAGTACATGAGTCATGAGCTGCAAGAGCAGAGTTTGAAGTTCATAAATTCATGGAATATGATTTGTACTGCTGAGTGAACTGGAACTCCTCATACTAGGAATTGGAAGCGTACATGATTTTTATGGCAAATGCATGAATATGAGCTATGATCATTGAGCTGACTTGTAAGGCATGGTAGATATCGTGATGACTGAAGTACAAAAATTTACACTGAGATAAGAATGGATCAGGCATCTTTCTTCCCTACTGATGTTCTACAATACACTACATCAATACTAAAATTTGAGAGCCTGACTTGGTTCCTTGTTCTATCATCTTCCCCTTAGCTTTAAGCTATTATTCAAAGTCTGTGGACCCCCTTAATAAACTCTAAACTGAACTACAACCACTTTACTCTAGAGTCTGAGATATAACAAATACACATAAATAATAAACTCACCCTAAAAGACTATACCTAAAAGTGTAAAACTCGTTGCTAGTACTTTCTTCTAGATAGTATACTTACCCCACTAAACATATAATTTGTCTCTTTTCCTTTATAGCCTACTAATATCACATCTCTAAACTTATATTTTTTCCTAAACCATGAGAATCAAAATCATACTGAAAGACTCAACATCATATATCCATAACTCTTTAACTTAGCTATTAAGAACACCATATACTATATAACTAGCCTTCTTTCCATTTAGCAACTCAAGGATACTACTAACCACACACAACACTTAATAATATTACAAAAATAATGCAATCCCATATCACCTTGGGTATGACTTTAGATCATACATACATCATCATATTTAATTTCAAATCAATAAACTTAATTTCTTGCATACACTATTTCAAGCCTACTGGTTCACTTTTCAGATAACTAGCGCGATAGATACAAAATCTAAATTCATATAACCACTATCCCACTTTAATACTATTAAACTTCTAGGTTCATACTTCTAACTCTAGTTCATATGCTATCATAGGATTCTGAGAAGGTATTTAAGAGCACATCTGACTTCAGCTTAATGCACAATTTTCATGAATAAGAATGAACACTTTCAAAGTTTAAAACACAAGGGCACTGATGGGATCCCTTTTAATCCCACATGCAATTCCATAACTGTCTGTGGGGACTGTCTAAGAAAACTCTATCAGTAGGAATTTAATCTTGACTATTTCTATTCCCTGAAAAATAAGGCAGAGTCGACATGAATGGAGCATGAGGAGAATCTATATAAGTTTCTTAGAGAACCTTTCTACAAAATGACCTGAGATATGAAAGAAGGAAAATATTTTCTAAATTCCTTGTAGCCTCTCAAAGAAAAGTACAAATATCTTTGTACCATTCCACAAGACTCTACTAGACACGGCTTTATAAACACCCGAGGACACGTGAACTCTATGCTCTAATACCAAGTTTGTCATGACCCAGGACTGCCCCTAGTCGTAACACGGTGCTTAGAACCACAAATGATCCCAAGCTAACCCATGTACTATCATACTGCTTGAGCAACTGAATTTTAATGTATAATACTAAATTTAATGAGCAGAAACATGATCATGAGAAAGTCTGAATAAATAAAACATTGATAATTTTTTTACAACATGATAAAATTAAGGAAAAAAACTTGAATTACATTTAATGACTCTGACTGACTATCAATGAATCCTCTACTATACTGACTATAGATAGCTGGGACATGCCTCCAACTACCACTAATCAATACATATGAATAATAACAATATATTACATAAACTAACACTGACTGGAGTCCCCAAAATAAGAAAACTCATCAACTACTGGTTGGAAGCTGCAAACTATCTGATTATAATGTATGGCTATAATTAATACCTACATTATGAGACAATGTAGAACATAGACATATATGTGGATCAGTACTTTGGAATGTACTGAGTAAGTGGTGGTGAATGCAATAAGTAAAATTGATTATATTCATAATCTTAAAACATGCATGCTAAGTGCAAGTAGATTCACCAAGGGACTGAAATAAACTAAAAGTTGAAGTATCTTTAAACATGAGTAACAAACATAATATGATAAGTTGGTGAATCACTATACTTAGTTTCTTAAAATCTTTACTTTTGTAAACTAAGTAGAACTGAAGCTGGGAAGCGGCAAAAACATGAATACTGTATGTAAATCTCATGTAAAGCTGAACATGTTGTAAAACTAATCTGAGGATCATGTATGGATACTGATTATGAAAACACGAAGATGTAAAATTGAGAATGCAAGACCAAGCATAAACATGTATTGACATGATCTGGGTAACTGAATAACTAATATCAAAATAACGGAATAACTGGTGTCTGAATACTTGGTCATGTAAACCTGAACTGACACACTCTGAATACAGTACTGAGACTGTGGGGGCTATTATGTAACCGACATTCCCTAATTTAAGCTAATTGGGGTCCAACCTATAACCCCAATTGAAAGGGTGTCAGTACTTTACCACTGGTACTAACACATGGTTGTGTAGATCTACTAAACTGGTGTCCCAAAGGACTAGGGAGTCACCCTCTACTGGCAGGTGCCCTTAAAAAGTATCGTCCTTCTACTGGAAGGAAGACCTCTCATACCTATGCTGGCTACGTAGTTCTGGAACTCAGGGACTGCTACTAAAGGTCACACCCTCTACTGGCAGGTGAGCCCCCATCCCTGGGTTTGCTCGGTGCTAAATCCTACTCCCAACTGAATAACACTAGTATTAGTATGACTCTAACATGATGTGGTACTGTACTGATAAGTGCTCAACATAAAAATGGTAGTCCGAATAAAGTAATAAAACATGGTTTATCTGACTTTTAACTTGAAAATGGAAATATGTAAAAATACATAGGTATCGGGCGTTCATAACCCTCCAGCACTGAATGATTACTAAATACGATAACAACATTAAAACAGTATTATAACATCATAGTTTAAAACCCCAAACATAAGACATTTCATTAATTTAATGATTTTATGATTTGAAATATGGGAATGAGTTAAGCTTGACAAGACAATATACACACTTGGACTAATGCACGAATTGGATAAGTTATCATGGACTCAATTTAAATATACATAATAACTTGAAATTCAAATCATTCTATAACCAAGTTTACGTGGGATCATGTGTGAGCATAGATTGAATTCAAATTACTAAGATATAACATGGATTAACCTCATCTTGAACATGAGAAATTTCATAATGAAGGAAAAATTCATACTTTAAATCAAAGAAAGGGTTTTGGGGCTCAATGGGTGGAAGGAACCCATTGATGAATATCCCACATATCTGAAGTTTCTTGACTTGTGAAGAAAGTGTGAATCTGAGGACTTAAAGGATGAATTTTGGGTGAGGAACCCTAATCTTGATGTTTTTGATATTCTTGAATTTGAATCTTGGGATTTTAAGGATGAATTTTGGGTGAGGAACCCTAATCTTGATATTCTTGACATTCTTGAATTTGAATCTTGGGACTTGAAGGATGAATTTTGGGTGAAGAACCCTAATCTTGATGTTCTTGACTTTCTTGAATTTAAATCTTGGGACTTGAAGGATGAATTTTGGTGAGGAACCTTAATATTGATGTTCTTAATATTCTTAAATTTGAATCTTGGGACTTGAAGGATGAATTTTGGGTGAGTAACCCTAATCTTGATGTTCTTGACATTCTTGAATTTGAATCTTGGGACTTGAAGGATGAATTTTAGGTGAGAAACCCTAATCTATATGTTCTTGATATTCTTGAAGATGGGGGAGAGAATATGTTGTTAATTGATTGAAATAGTGGGGAAAATAATTCCTCTTTATGTTTTTAGGTCATGGGTTGGGGATTTAAACAGGAGAAAAGACCAAAATAACCCTTAGAAACATTCTGGAAGTCGTTTGGAAACCATCCTAGCGTCTTAAATCATGACTTGTATGTTATGGGTATGGGTCGTACCTTGAGTCATCATCAGGAACCCAAATTTCGACCCCTACTATTGTGCGTATGACTCCTCCTGATGACTCGTGTGGTCTGCTTACGAGTGGTCATCCGGAGTCGTACCCTGTCTGCCAGCTTTGATAGTGCTTTAGTAATTTGGCCATAACTTTTCACCCCAATATCGGATTAAGGAAATATTGATATCGTTGGAAAGATAATTCAATTATCTATCTGTTTGTGGGTCTTGAGATCAGAAATTCTTTGTATAACAAAAGCTATTCTCATTTAAAGATGACTATAATTATATACATCCCAAGAATTAAATCGCTAAGGAATGTTTTGACTTGTTCATAAGCTAGGAGCTATTTGAGGACTTAATATATACCCAAGTAACTTATAAATATATCAAAACATGAGGCTTGATTCTTTTATCCTTCACTGGTTAGGATATGGGTCATATCTTACGACTCGTAATAAGCCATTACGACTTGTAGCCACCACTCGTAAGCTGGACAGAAACTTAGGGAACTTATACTGCTGAACTCACAACTTCACTTCATACAACTCGTATAAAAATATTATGACTCTAATGATCGAGTCATACCTAAAATAGAACCCCAACTACTTCATACTATTTTGGATACAACTATAACATACGACTTGTATATTTTGTATACAACTTAAGAAAAGGAATCATACGTAGAACAGTGATCTTGAAACATGAGGTATTACAGTCTAAGAACTACTTTCATAACTTGTTCCAAGTAGTAATAGACCCATGAGGAAGTTTCCCTACCTATAATGTCACTTCACTAGTTAGAGAGAATGGGAACAACCTGAGTCTCAAAACTTTCTGATCCACCCTAAGTATATTATATAAAGTGCAAATTCCAACAAAATTTATTAGGTGCATATGTGCATCATCAATCGGCATGCCAACAAACACACCTTTCAGGTTTAGTAATTGGATCATAGCACTAGTAATGTCGAACTTTACCCCCTGGGCAAAGCAGGAGGAATGATGGATCCTATCTCAATAGGATCTATATGCCCCATGTCTTCATCCGGATCTTCATATACTGGAAAATACTAAAAAGTAGGGGGTACTGGATCTCTATCTTTTCTACCTCTATCGAACTCTTCTCGACGATCAACTTTCTATCTCTATATCGCCTCTAGAGCTGCAAGTTGGGCAGCCTTATTATCCTTTCTCGCATTTTCTTCCATTAATAATTGTGCAGCAGTTTTCTCAGTTGTCTCTTGAATAACATGTATTGGTGGGGAAGTCAAGTCCTGTGGATCTCAAGCCCCTCATGATGAGCTTCACGATCCTGGTCTGACACCTTATGATTCTGGTGTAGGATTCTTTCTGACTTTGGATCAAATGGTATTAAGGGATTGCCTTGACTCCTAGTACTGAGCATATACTAGCATAGGCCCCAAGAAAATAAAAAAGTAAAAGCCAACAATCTTGACAACTCCAATTAATAAATTTGTAACTATATTCCCCGAAAAGGCATAAAAATTTGATGTCGCCCAAACTATACCTTCCAAGAAGATACAATGTGGTCATTGTCAAATTATAGTAACCTAACTAGGTTGGGGTCGATCCCACAGGGAATAGGTCAAATTTGTGAACTTATTGAAGTAGCCAAAAATGCAGAAAATTAAATGGGGGAGAAGGGAATTTTTAGTAAGAAATAAAAAGTAACAAGTCTTGATTGCTTTTGGTTGTAATCAATTTGAGATGAACACTAGGTCCGTGTTCCCCATGCTTCTTAACTCTATAGGTTTATCATGCTCAATCTAATTATCTTACTGTCATATATGCATAATTTGACAAGCTAGGTACTACCAACCGTCTTGTGAACGTTCTGATAAATCTCACCCTTCTCCTTGTGAGTCTCAAGGTGTCACCTTACTAATCTTTGTCGTTGATCCCAGTTTAACTATCACCTTTAGGGTGTCATGTTAGTAGACGAGAGTTGATATCCTCGAATCACTATTGTAATCTTTCTTTCCCTATCTTAATCTCTATTAGGAAGATGATCTCAAATACAAATGGGTTCTCGGTGTTTTCCACCGCTAAGAAAACAATTTAACTAAAGAAGACCACAAAGAAAGTGTAAACAATGATCTAGAAGAATCTTACACTTCCCCTACTTTTTTATTCTGCATGGGTTCCCACAACCTTAGTTAAGGGATTTATCCTCTCATAGTTACAAGAAAATCCGTGGAATTCATAAAAGAAAGCATAGCAATAATCTCACAACAACGGAAGAATAAAACCCAAAGTCCCAGATTAACAAGCAACCAAAAACCAAGAACAAAGAGATCCCAAGAACAAAAGTCAATCTTAGAATCAAATATATGTTTGTGAATAATATGAGTGCGTAAAAGTGCATAAACTAACTAAAAACATCAAAAGAGTATTTATATATTACATAAAACACTAAAAATCCAAACCAAAATAAATAGGGAAACTTGGGTCGGTGGCTACTTACGGGCCCACTTATAGGTGGCCATTGTAGGTGACAGGAAATCTCAGAGTCTCATCATGTTGCAGTACTTGTACTTATGAAGGCACCTACGTGTCGTAAGTGGCACTTACGCCCATAGGTTGCACTTATGTCCCATAGGTTGCACTCTCATAAGTATTAGGCTCAACTCTTCACTTTCAAGTCCTGTGAAGTTGCAAAACCTGAGACTTACAAACCTCATTTGTGCCACGTAAGTGCAACCTACGCTATGTAGGTTGGCCTTTCTGAAATCCTAACTTTTTTTCTTCATTTTAAGCTCCAAAACCTAGTTTCTTGTAAAACAAAGAACAAAAACACATCATATCTACCAATAAGAACCTAAGTACTTGCATATTTTCTGGTTTTAAGCATCGAAAGTTCCAAAAAACCATGACACATCAAGCTTAGTACAATATTTCACCTGCAAACTCATGGTCAGTTGGAGAGGACTATTTAGGTCCTTCAGTATTTGATGTGGGCTTATGTCATTGAAATCAAAGGTCATTAGTACCAGTTTTTGCCTTTGTCCGAGTTTGCTTAGAATAATAGTTTCCACTCCAGCATACAAATGACATTATTTGAGGCTTTGTACGATATGAGTTATCGATATTCAGTGGGTTAATTTGATGGGTTTGAGGTTAGGCCTTAGGGATATATTGAAAGATTTTGTGAAAAAAATAAAGTTGATCCAGGAGAAGGTTTTTCTTAAGGTATTGCCCATAAAAGGTGTCATGAAGTTTGAGAAGATGGGCAATCTTAGCCCTAATTACATTGGTATTTTTGAGATCTTACGATGCACTGGTGAGGCAGCTTATGAGTTGGTATTACCTCTAAGTTTTTTGGGTCTTCACTCTATGGGTCTTGTGTTTGTGCTGAATAAATGTCATTCGGATGGTTCTCATATGATTTGGTGAGATTTGGTATAGTTGGATTAAAATTTAGCTTTTAAGGAGAAGCCTATAGTAATATTGCATAAGAAGATTCAAAATTTGAGGTCAAGGAGATAGCTTCGGTGAAAGTGCAATGGAAGCATCGTCCAGTGAAAGACGCCACTTGGAAGCTAAGTTGGACATACAGGGTAGATATCTCTAATTTTTTAACCTTTCAGGTATGTTTTATATCTTGATGCTCGAGGATGAACATGTGCTCTATTATTAGATGATGTAATGACCCTCAAGGTTATTTATGAATTTTGCTTATTTTCCCGTTTGTCCTTCTCTTAGTTGTGGATTGATATTTATGACTTGCAGGGATGGGTTCTTTGATTTTTGAGGTCATCGAATGAATTTTGAAACAATTTTTGAGTTCAAAAAGTTTGAAACTTTGGAAGTTTGACCAAATTCCACATTTGAAGTTGGCGAGGCCGGATCCAAATTTTAATGGCTCCACTAGGTTCGGAGAGTGATTTTTCCGTAGTTGAAAGTTTGGTGTGGAATTCGTCTTAATAGTGTTCCGGACCCATATTCTCTAGACTAATGGAAGACCCAGGCCTGGCATATTCTATAATTTTTTAGTTTCCTTTCAGTCTCTAGACTGGCCATCACACTTATTTTTCAAGGCTTTCGAGAGGATTTTGGTTATTTCTATTAAACAAATTGCTCTTTATTAATCAAAAAGAGTGTCATTTCATAACCAAGTAGAAGCTGACCATCTACCTCAAATAATCCTACCAAAAGAAAGCTAATCTAGTAAAACAATATCCTCTACAACCACTAGATTAACTAAAAAAACACTCTGAAACACGAAAACTCCATAGCTTAAGGGAAATAATCCATCACGCTCAAAGTAGACTGTTAAGCTGCTATGTTTCTCTCTTGAATGTACATATGCATTACAATATCCATGCTGGTTCTTTCCATGATGACCTGACCTTTCTGAAATCTCAACATATTTTTGTTCCAGATGCAATAGAGTCATAGCAAATGTAGAATAGATGATTGCAGGATGTCCATTCTTTCTTTTTGCTACTGTACAAATCCATTCAAGCACATGATTCCAAGCTCTAATGTTCCTTGTGATGCCTCACCAGACCAATAATTTGGTCCACGCCGGCTTGCTATAACTACACATAAAGAAACAAATGATCAAACAATTCCACTACCAGATTACAGAAAATGTAGACGAGGAGGACTTGGATACCACTTCATTGGAGTCTTTCAATTATTGCCAATCTCTAATGTACTGTCAACCATAGATGGAACTTAAATCTGGGATGTACATGTTAATGCGATATGATACTTTTCCATGGGACATTAGAGTACTGAGGTTGTAGAGTCAAATAAGCTTGCTTGATAAAGAACTTTCCTCCATGTACCATCTTCTCTAATATTTGCAAAAGCAACCCCTAAAGCAGGTATTGAGGCTGTAACACCTTCCTACTGTCAATTATTTTCCTCACCACATATGTCATTTTCAGGTATGGGTATCACTTCCAGATTTCTATGCTTAACATAATAATAATGCACCAATTTGATCCAAATATTATATTTCTTCTTTGAAATAGCCCACAAATGCTTCAATATAGCTATTTTATTCCATATTTTCATATCAGTAACACCCAATTTGTTGAACTTGGTTGGCATATTTTGTCCAAGCAATCAATGCCTTCTTTGATAATTCAACTTGGCCAACCCACAAAAAGGTTCTACAGACAGCTTCCAATATTTTTACCACTCTCTTAGGCAAGATAAAGTTTTGTGCCCAATAACTTTGCATACCAAATAACACTGCTTTGATGAGTTAAAGTCTACCAGACTATGATTGTAGCCTAGTTGACCAGCATCTAACTCTAACAGAAACTTCTCAACCACAGGCATACATTGTGAGATAATTAACTTCTATGTAGATAGAGGTACACCAAGATATTTTAATGTCAAGTTCCCTTCCACATATCCTAAGGCTTGTAAGATATCATTTTTTAAGTTGTTAATACTTTTCATACAAATAGAGCTCTTGTCAATATTAGCCTCCAACCTAGAAGCATTTGAGAATTTATGGAAAGTCTCTTGAAGTAGAGTACCAGAGTCCATATCAGCCTACAAAACATCAAGAAATCATCTGCAAAACACATGTGAATCAAATTAAATCTTTTGGATCTTGGGTGAAAATAAAACAACTTCTATTCTGCTAGTTGTTGCATTTGTCTATGTAGATACTCCATAGCTATCACAAAAAACTATGGGGGCATAGAATCCCCCTGCCTCAAACCCCTTCTAGCCTGAAATGGCTATGTAAGTCTACCATTCATCATCAAGGAATAAGATACTGTAGAGAAACATTCTATTACCCAAACTACAATTTTTTTAGGAAACCCCAGCTCAACCAGCATAGCTTTTAGGAATGGCCACTCAAGAGTATCATACTCTTTCCTAAGATCCACTTTAAGCACACATCTAGGAGATATGTTTTACCTAGTGTATCCTTTGAAGAGCTCATGACTGAGCAAGATATTGTCAGTATAGCTCTGTCTTCAATAAAGCTGACTGTGAGCAACCAATGAGACCATTCAACACCTTCTTTATCCTATTAGCAAGAATCTTTGCAATAATTTTATATACAGTGGAATAGCAGGCAATAGGTCTAAAGCCCTTTACCTTAGTAGGTGAAGGAACCTTAGGGATTAAATTAATTAGTTGTATAATTCCATGCTTTTTTCATCTTACCATTAGAAAAAAACTGCTACACAACTAAATAAAATTCCGCTTTAACAATGGTCCAATGGTGTTGAAAAAATTCAAAAGGATATCCATCAAACCCTGGGCTCTTATCTTTAGGCATTCCTGTCACAACTTGATCTATTTTCTCTAACTCAGCATCCGCACTAACTGAATTTATTGGTCTCTATCAAGGCATGGCCCTTTCTTACAAATTCTGAGTTTGGATAAGGCAGTTCAGCAGCACAATCTCCCATGAGTGAAGTGAAATCAGCAATAAATTCAGTCTCTACATCCTGAGGATCAGTGAGCTTTATTCCACTATGAGTATAGATTGATGAGATTATATTCTGAGCAGTCCTGAGTTTAAGTTTGTCATGGAAAAATTTTATATTAGCATCTCCACTATCTATCCAGCAAGCTTTAGATTTTTTCCCAAGCATGTTATCTTCCACTAAGATCCACCTCTGAATGTCTTATTTGTTACATGAGAAGCAATCTAAACTTGTACTTCCAGTTGTTGCCTAGCTTGTGATAGCTTCTAAGCATATGAAGCCATGTAAGTATTGAGCTCCTTAACATCCTCTTTTAGCTTCTTGAACCTTTCCCATAAGACTGTCATAGGATCACCTCCTTTTGGACTATGCAAAACCTGCTACACAATAGTCTAAAATTTTAAATGTTCCATGACTGATGCATATAGCCTGAAAGGCTTAGGTTGCAAGCTCACTTTATGGATACATTAGACAAGGGCAGGGGAATGATCAGAAATCCCTGGAGTTAATAAATCCACTTCAACATGTCCAAATTATTGTATCCAATCAAAATACCCAAGCTCCCAATCAGTTCTACTGTATATCCTATTTGTTCCCTACTTCTTGTTAGTCCAAGTGAAGAAGAAGCCCTTTGATCTCAAAATCTCAAAGGGGTGAGTTGAAGATGTAAACCAAGTCCTTAAAGCCTTTTGCCTCAGTGTCAGTAACCAGTTGGCTAATTCTATCATCAGTGGATAATACATTGTTAAAGTCTCCACATAGTAACCAGACATCATGCACATTGCCACCAATGTTCAGTAACTCAAACCAAAAAACTTCTCTTTGAACTAGCTCATTTTTAGCATACATAACAGTGAGAATAGCTGAGAAATTAATGGACAAATCCTCCACCTTACAATGAACATACTGCTCATACACATGCAAGACTAGTACAGTTATATGTTTCTTCCAAAACAACTAGATTCTACCATTGTCACCATGTGGATGATCACAAAAATGATACCCGTCATTATTAAATTTCAAGAGAACAGTTTTAGCATTCCTTTCTTTAACTCTAGTTTCTAAGCATCAAAAGACATCTATTTTATTCTTCCTCAGAAAGAGTAGCACCTCTTTCTATTTTAAGGGTTTGTTATGAGCTCTTATATTCCATGTGTGAAAATTCATGGGGGTTTGTGAGGTGAAGCATGGGTAGACCTGGGAGAACCTAATCCATCTCTTTCTATTCTGGTTAACACCTCAAATCTATTACCTGAGTTCACCCTAGGCATATTATTATCTTGAACATTCATAGCAGTCACTTTTTGTGGATTTGCCTCTGGATCTCTATTAGTATCAGGTCCAGTGTAGACCTGGACAGCAGCACTGGGCCTTGACAGCAGCATTACTTGGTCAAGCTTGCCATGTTTGCATAAATTTCTTTCTCTTTCTACCCCCTCCTCCTTCTTTTAGGTGGTTTTTTAAATTCCCTTTCCTGATCTTGCTTCTTTTCCTGAGCAGGAACCTTTTTCTTCAGCCAACATTCCTCATCTAAATGCCCAAATCTGATACAATCAGAGTAGAATTTCAGCCGCCAATCATACTCAACCTTTTGTTGTATGGTACCAAAAGGTGTATCAGTAATAATGGTGTCCTAGAGGGGATGGGACATATCAACCTCTACAACACTAGATACTTTGCTAAGTGCTTCAACTGTCTAGCAACCCACAGGCAGCCCAGGTAAATTCACCCATAGAGGAACTATTGTAATGCATTCAGTATCGAAAATGAAGTCCACCACCCAAGGCTTCAAAATGAAATGATTATTATGATAAGTGTAAGGTCTTGCTTGCATTACCTCTTCCCTATCCTCAATTGAATCAAACCAAAAAACATAATAGCCATTAGCATGGTAGAGGATTTAAGGCTTCTTTACAAAATTCCACACACTGTTTACAAAATTATACATTGATTTCTCATATGGAGTGTCTCCAAGAACATACGCAATAAGAGTTGTAGACCAATAATCATCAGCTTCTTGAATATCATCGATCGTCAATTTAACCACCTTCTTTCCATCATGTTGGCTAGAAAGATTACATGTTAGTGTATTCCCTTTACCCGGAGCCCTATTTTGCGGAGAATGTAAAATCTACGATGTCTGCAAGGCTGGGCCTCCTAGATTTAAGCTTGTAGAAGCACTAATATCATAAAACTGAAGTTACCAGGGAAGGGTCACCATTTCAATCACTAGTTTTTCCCCATCGAGATTTCCACACAAACACTATTACACTCAATATCAATGTCATCTACTAGTTCCTCCTCCTCATGAATAAGCTGAAATTGAGCTGGGAGAAAGCTGCCAAACTTCAGAAGGGAGATGGTTCATCGCATACCCATTGTCGGAGTGGCCATCACCTTCATAGATGTTATTGTGTTACGCCCTCGTACCATAGTCAGTGCACATCATCCCAGCTTGACCTAACATATACGGAGAGAGTACAGCTTAACATGCACCATCCAAAAAATCAAAGATTAGAAGATTCAAGTTCCTAGGCTCTTTTGGTTTTTTTGGTTGGAATTTTAAGTTTTTTTTAAGTTTTGGAATGATCTCGGCCAACATTTGGTCTGAACGATCTCGGAATAGCATTTTGATGATTTCAATAGGTTAATAGCTTGGAGGATTAAAAGCATGACTTACAACAAATTTGCACTTTTAATTTATGTTTGGGGGTTTCGAATGAGTTTTAGGGGTACATTTTGAGTTTTGGACTGATATCTAGTATGGCTTTATTCGCATTCGTGAAGGATCCACCCCGTTCACAAAAAAAGACCAGGTGGTCCCTTGTGATTACAGAACCCTGGTCGTATTTGCGAAGAAGGAGGCTAGGCTTGGTCATGTTTGGTCTTCGCGATCGTGAAGCAACTTGTCAAATTGCCTTTGTGATTACAATGGGTGCTCTGCATTTGCAAAAATGAGACATCTGGACAGAATTTAATTTATCCAATTTGAACTAAAGATTCATTTTCTATTTTGGGAGTTCTAAAGCTCGGATGAAATTCCTGTTAATTTCATCGAATTATAGCATATGAGTTTTTGGAGAAGACATAAGAGATTGAAAAATAATGATATGGCATCTGATTCAAGCTCTGTTTTTGACAAAATTTCATATTTAAGTTTCTTATGGAAAAAATGATTTCGAAAGAATTTTTCAATTTTATTGTCGGTTCCCATTTTGTTGTTAGATTTCAAAGGCTAACTTTTTTATCCAAGTTTGATCTAAACTTATATATTAAGATATAGGTATCAATGTCGTATTCATGTTAAGATTATGTTTTTGATAGATTAGGAGCATTTTGAGTTCACTCGTAAGAGGGAGGCCATTTTGTAATCATGTCGTCTTATGGTTCGACCTCGAGGTAGGTTATCACTTATTCTTCTTCATACTTAGCTTGGGGTAGGATTTATCATGCAAAGCATGTTATTAAGTTAGGAAAAATGTTGTGTTGAAGTAATTATTAAGATGATTTCATATTGTGATGTCCCAATTGAGGTTTACACCGATTAATGGCATGAGAATCGGAAAAAATGATTTGAACATCATTTTTTGTGCGGTTTCATGAAATTTTTTACATATATGAGTGGTGAATTTGCCAAGATGGGCACGATATGAAAAGTAATAAATTAAAAATATGTGGCCTCCGATTAAGAGTGAGAAATTATTTGATATTGAAGCCTATAGTTTGTGCCTCTGAAATAAGGAATACATTGTATTTGTACATGTTGCTATTACATTCTTCTTATTATTGTGACAATACATATGTATTTATTTTCATGGATCAGATACGGGATTGTGGAAAAACTCATTTTCTTTAAGGAAAACACTGATTTTGGCCCTGCTTCAAGTGCTAGCAATCATATTAAGAGAGCTGATGTTGTTCGCCATCAGGAAAAAAATTCTAGGCAGGATATATTGATACGAACCTAAAATATGAAAACAAAAACAACACAGGGACATGGAAAAATAAGGTAAAAATGAGACAAACACGTAAAGGAACAAAATAGAAAGAAGGATAGATAGATTGACACAAATCGATAAAAAAAGGACAACCAAAGGGTATATTAAACCCTAATACCTTCCTATAAATTATCAATAAACACCAACCTCTTACGAGGACCCCACGGAATTCCGAGCAACCCACGCTTCTCATAAATCTATAAAGCTCCCAACAAGCTTCAATAAAAACTAGCAAGTGTAACTCAAATCATCTTTCATCAACTACCCTAAAACGAAAAGAGTCCTAGTTATTTATAGGCCAAAAGGACTTTGGGCCCAAGAGAAATCCTAAATGCAACTTGGGCCCAAAAGTGGCCCAAGAGCCAAACACAATGCTAATTGGCCCTATGTTGGAGCCTATGCTCTCTCGGAGTCCAAGCTATCCTCCAATCACGTATTTGCTCCCCTAGAATGACCAAGTCTTGGATCCTTAGATGTGATCCTTGAAGCATAGATCCCAAAGGAGTGGAGTCAATTTGGCTTAGATCATCCTACTTTTCTTGAAAAGGATTCGTCCTCGAATCCAACTCCTTTATCAACTTGTCGTTGCATCTTTCAAGCTTGGAATCCTTTGATAAGAACTCTGTTAGTCCTTTAAGCTCGTTGTCATAATGCATCCTCTTTGTATCCTCCTTTGAGACTGTTTGTTCATGAACCTACACAAATGAAGGAGTGATACTAGGTAAAATGCTAGCATCATTGTTAGCGGGTAACAAACGACCAATGTTGGAATTTTCTTTTTCAATTTGGATTCGGAGTGGTCATACAACAATTTGTGGAACTTGTGTCGTATTTGGTAGGTTTGAGGGAGTTTGGACATGGGATTGAGGATTAGGATAAGAGGCCTTTGAATGATCCCCAATGTTTGCCAACCTACCATCTATCTTTTCCAATCCATAATTGATGTTCGACAACTTCTCATTCATGTTTGACATTTTCCTAGCCATTTGCTTCATATTTTGTCGCATCCCTAGGACTATCTCTAAAAGGGTATCAAGATTTGCTACACCCATAGCTTCTTAGCACAATTGAGAAAATAGATGAAACAACTATTGATGACTCATTTGAAAGTTAAAAGACTTGACTCAATGACGTTGACGAAGAAAGAAACGACAAAACACAAAGAAAGAATAAAAGAAAATGGATTCAACAATCAATTAATCAACTAATAGATCAATTATTAGTTGTTAGTTAGTGTTTAAGAATCAAAGAAAACAAGTTTAAGAATCAAGAAAAGAAACTAGAAATCCAAAGGTGAGCTTAATGGAATTTTGTCTAAGTTGATGGCTTAGTTGGTAGTCGTCACTTGGTTGATAGCTTATCAACGTTGTCGTCAACTCTAAGCAATGTAGGCATTTTTGGGATGTCTTTAGCACAACTAGGGTGATAGATCGTCACCTAGCTGGCGACTAGGGTAATAGATCATCACCTAGCTGACGACTAGGGTGATAGCTCGTCACCTAGCTGACGACTAGGTTGATGACTTAGTTGGTAGTCGTCACTTGGTTGATAGCTTATCAACGTTATCATCAACTCTAAGTAGTGTAGGCGGTTTGGGTTGTCTTTAGCTGACGACTAAGGCGATAGCTCATCACCTAGCTGACGACTAGGGTGATAGCTCGCCACCTGCACGATTATGGTGATAGCTTGTCACCTGGTAGACGATTGGGTGACAACTCGTCACCTGGATGATAACTAGAGTGACAACTTGTCACCTGGTTGATGAATAAAGAGATAACTTGTCATCTAGTTGACGACTAGAGTGATAACTCATCAATAAAGTCGTCGCTCCTTGGCAGATTGCGTTCCAAATCGTTGAGTTGTTGTAGGCTGCTTTTGGGACGAATTTCACAAGTTTAGAAGGTCCTTCAATGACTTTTTCAAGCTCAAGAACTTTGAATTTGCTCGTGGTCCCCCTTTGTACTCTATTCTTCTCCCTTCTTTTGGAATATTCCTTTTGTGTACCAACCTTATCCTTTCTCATTTTGGAAGAATGGAATATTCCTTGAAATAAACAAATTCAACAACCTTTCTTTCACTCCTTTTTAGATCAAACACAATCTTTTTGAATGTTCTTCTTCAACTGGATATAAAGATTATGAAGAACATAAGAACACCTAAAATTTAACCCTTAAGCAAATGACCTCAGAATTTGATGAAATTCAAGATCCAAGCTCACTTCGAACTTCCGAACACAACCAACACGTTTTTAAGCCAAAAATCTCAACAACATAAATCGAAATTAAGAACCCACTTCAAAAAAATTTCAAACTCAAGCTCAATAATGGTGGGTCACTCAAATCTCCTCGTATTAAACTCAAAATTGAGATTTAGACTCTAATATTGTTAGAGAACAAGAATCTAACACTAAAATCACAAGAAAACACAAAAAATCAAAAAATCAAAATTTGACTTAAGACAAAAACGTGAATAGTAAAAAAAATTGTGATTTTTGAATTTTCAACACAAATAGACCCAAGATTGACTTTGTGGGAACGAAATCAAGCTCGGCTCTGACACCAAATAATACGAACCTAAAATACAGAAACGAAAACAATACAAGAACACGAAAAAACAAGGGGGAAATGAGACAAACACATAAAGGAACAAAATGGATAGAAAGATGGGTAGATTGACACAAACCGATAAAGAGAGGACAACCAAAGGGTATATTAAACCCTAAGACCTTCCTATCAATTACCAATAAACAGCAATCTCTTACGAGGACCCTATGGAACTGGATTCCCGAGCAACCCACGTTTCTCACAAATCCATAAAGCTCCCAACAAGCTTCAATAAACACTCGCAAGTGTAACTCAAATCATCATTCATCAACTACCCTAAAATGAAAAGAGTCCTAGATATTTTATAGGCCAAAAGGCCTTTATTACAACTTGGGTCCAAAAGTGACCCTGAATGCAACTGGACCTAAAAGTGACCCAAGAGCCAAGCACAATGCTAATTTGCCCTATGTTGGCGCCTATGCTCTCTCGGGGCCCAAGCTATTAGCCAAATGCGATGTTGCTCATTACTCCCTCGGAGAACATCATCAAATGTATCTTCTTCCCAAGCTATCCTCCAATCACATTTTTGCTCCCCTAGAACGACCAAGTCTTGGATCCTTAGATGTGATCCTTGAAGCATAGATCCCAAAGGAGTGGAGCCAATTTGGCTTACATCATATATGGACCTCATAAGTTCTCCATTGGTCCACCTCAGAGCATGCTACCGTGGAGGGTGTGTTTATCGGTAAGCATTAGCCAATGAATTTCATGCATAGCATTACATTGCATCTCACATTTTATCATTGTTATGTTCTTGTGATGTTCTTTATTGTCTGTTATATTGAATTGCTTTTCTTAATGTAGAATTACTTCTAGCATTCATTATTCGATATAACTACTACTTAAGCTTAGTCAACCTATGATGAGTACTAGTGGATTGTACTCACCCTATGTTTTCTGCATCTTTTCGGGTATAGATTCGTACCGAGTCACCAACACTAATTTCAATCCGTTCGAAATCTAAAATCTAACTTATTCTGAAACATGGTGATCTCCCAACCTCCGAAAGTTAGACGTGTTTCTTTCTTTATTTGGCTTTATGTTTTAGTCGATTCATAATTCAGACAACAATGTACAAAATTGAGTATCATTTTCCTATTTCATTTTTACCAAACTCTTTGTACACATGACTCTTCAATCGTGGAATAATTTTGGTCTTTGTAATACTTCTACTAGTTGAAGAACACGTGTGATACTTGTGTTTGAGCTTTTTACTTTCCTTTTATTTGTACTCTTGTTGGATCTGAAAGTTGGTTTACCTACTAAGACTGAGTTGGTGTAGATACAATTAGAGTCCTAGATTTTGGACCGTGACGTCAGTTCTACCAGAACGGATCCCACCCTCGATTTTTCTGAACGCAGTTGACCCAATATCTAACTTTTCTTTACGTCCCTATCACTAAAAAGGGAAGTTGTTTACTTTTTCTAGTTGCCAGGAAAAGTTCCAGACATTTAAACTCTGAAATTTCTGAATATTTTGAGTAGAATGCACAAAAAAGCTGATCCAAATATACGGGATGCAGAACAGGAAGGGGGCGAAGAATCGCAACAAGTACTACGCATTGCAGAGGTACTTCGTGTATCAAAATGTCAAAATGTCAAAATGTCACGTGTGCAGTAAATTCGAAGAAACATCTAATTGTAGGATTTAATTACTAGATCAAATTATATTCCTTCTTAACGCTAGCATGGCAGCTGTTGTCAAAACGGTCTCATTCTCATAGAAACACATGAATATACCAAGAGCTTCCATTGAGCATCGGAATGGTGCTCAAATAGTCCACTGGGGCGGCATTTTTCACATCAAACCATAAATGAAAAGAAAATGAAGACTATTAGTCTGTACAAGAGCTTAGAATACAGCTGTGGGAATGCCCAAAAAATAGCAAATTCTTTGGTGGAAATAACTCCCTAAAGTACTGCTTTGAGCAAACAAAAATAATCCTAATGATACAGCAACTACCCAACATTCCTGCACAAAATATACAAAACTTGATGGCATATGAAAAGGTTGAATAGAATTATACCAAGACCAGTCGGGGAAAATGTCCTGCAAATTTTCTGCACTGATATTTAATGTATCACTTCATGTAGGCCCACTTGAGACTTCACCTAAATTGGATTGGGATCCACGAGAATTGTCTGTTGACGATGGCCACTCATCTGGCACCATCAGAAAGTATGTAGACATTGCTTTCCTGAATCTTGTTTTGTATTGTTTTGGAGAAATCACTGTTGGGGATGCATTCTTCGGCCCACCTAGAATGCCTGAAGCCTTCACCCATGTCTCAAGATGCTTGTCCCATGTATACTGTCTCATGAAATCAATAATACCAAGCACCAGTTCATGCTTCTCCTCATCCACCCCGACTAGTAATGAGTAATCCATCACATCTATTGACTGCAAAGCCATAACTCTGTATTAATACAGCAGACAAGGGACCAAACACACATTGCCTTTAATAGTTGTGTTAGAAGAGCATGAAGTCGCACTTTGGACACTTAAAACATATACTTGATGCTGGTTAACTTCGACCACCAAAAAAGTTTTGAGAACCTACTAACAAATGAGAGAACTAGTGCAGCGACAAGGTCAAGTTCATCTTGCAAATGATGGGAGAAACAATTAGAAAACAAGAAAAGATGTGGACTGTGGCAAAGCGAGAAAATGGGGAGGGGTCCCAGCCATCATCTGCTTAATCTTCTTGAAGAGAGGAAATGATAAACTAGTAACCCTAGTTAGAATTTGTTACAATTTGGAGCTTAAGAGAAGAAAAAAGGTTCAGCAGGAGTTTTCATTCATACATTCAACATTCATTCATAGTCAACATTTACAAAAGACTATACTTATAAGCTACATGAGTCTTACAAGACACACTTCATAAGTCTTACAAGACACACTTCTCAAAAATAAAGACTACCATTTATCTTTTAAAATAAAACTAAACATAATATTTAAAAGAAACTATTAAACAAAAGACCATCAAGAAGAGTCTCATATTCTAAGAGTCTCATATTCTAACACTCCTCCTTGAGACTTTTCTTAGATACTCCCAGCATAGCCCTTAGAACTTCAAATTTTCCCTTAGGAAGAGCCTTAGTCAAAATGTCTGCAATCTGCTGATTGGAGCTGCTGATAGGAGCTGCAATGAACTGGAATAACTTCACCATCTTTCTCTGCTTGCCTGATAGCGTGAAACTTCACATTTATATACTTACTACGACCATGTTGCACTGGATTTTTGGCCATAGAAATTGTTGACTTGTTGTCAACCTTAATGACAGCTTCAATTTGATTTTGCTCTAGATCACGCAGAATTTTTCGTAACCATAGAGCCTGATTAGTTGCACCAGCAGCAGCAATGTATTCTGCTTCTGCAGATGATTGAGCTACCACATCTTGCTTCCTTGAATTCCATGAGAACATGCCGGAACCAAGTGTAAAAGCATATCAGAAGTGCTTTTCATATCATCAACACTTCCTTCCCAATCACTGTCTGAATAACCCATCAATTGCCCTCCCTCTTCCCTTTTAAAGAAAATACCGTAATCAACAGTTTCCTTGATATACCCCAATGTTCGTTTAGCAATACGAAGGTGAACTTGACTTGGAGAATGCATAAACCTTGACAAAAAACTTGCCGCGAACATGAGATTAGGTCTTGTTGCTGTCAAATATAGCAAACTACCAATTAGACTTCGGTAAACTATTGGATCAACCCTATCACATCCTTCAGACTTCGAGATCTTTTCATTGTGAACTAGTGGAGTTGATACAGGCTTACACTTCTCCATCTTGAATTTTTTAAGAACATCCCATGCATGGAGAAATATTCTCTGGGAAATAAAGATTCCAACAGTAGTTTGATGAATCTCCATTCCCAGAAAGTAATTCATTTCACTCAAGTCTGACATCTCAAACTTAGTCTCCATTTCTTGCTTGAATTGATTCACCATAGCTTCATTGCTTCCGGTTACCAAAAATCATCAACATAGAGTGATACCACTAGCACATCTCCACCTTTAGCCTTCTTCACATATAAAGTGGCTTCATTTTCACTTCTTTTGAAGCCGCAATGAATGAGATGATCATCAATCTTACTGTATCATGCTAGAGGAGCCTGTTTTAATCCATACAATGCTTTATGTAATCTGTAAACTTTATCCTCCATTCCTTCAACTTGAAAGCCTTCTGGTTGGTAGACATAAATTTGTTCCTACAATGGTCCATTTAAGAATGCCGACTTCACATCCAGATAATACAACTTCCAATTTGATTGAGCTGCCAAAGCAAATAGAAGTCGTATCGTATCATGTCTTGCAACAGGTGCAAATGAGTCTCCATAATCCAGACCTGCAACTTGCGCATAACCGTTCACAACAAGCCTTGCCTTGTGTTTATTAACTGAACCATCTGGATTAAGTTTGGTTCTATAAACCCATTTCACCCCTATTACATTTCTGTCTTTGGGTTTATCAACCAGCTTCCAAGTGTCATTCTTCTCTATCATACCAATCTCCTCCTTCATGGCTTCAATCCAAACATCATGTTTTGATGCTTCTTGATAGGTATTGGGTTCCAAGATAGCAACATCGCATCTTTCATATATATCTAAAAGGGATCTTGTCTTCAAAATTGGCGAATCAAGTGAGGATTCACCATCTGATTCTTTAGCTTCTTCCAGATTTTCAGAGCCAAATGGTTGTGTTTCAGACAGCGGATTCAAGTTCAAATAACCTGCATTTTCTTTCTCAACTTGCTCCTTATCCCAATTCCAATAAGCATGCTCATCCACCACTACATCTCTTCTGATGGAAATACCTTTTGTTTGCAAGTTGAAAACTCTATAACCTTTGGCCTGCAATGAAAGACCAATAAAGATCCCCAATTCACCTTTCGGTTCAAGCTTGCTTCTTCTCACTGAAGGAAATGAGAATACCATATCGAACCAAAGATTTTTAAGTGCTTGGCACATGGCCTTTTTCCACTCCATGCCTCAATAGGAGTTTTACCATTTATTGCTTTGGTTAGCAGCCTATTCAATAAATAAACTGAAGTAGAAATAGCTTCTGCCTAAAAACTTTGCGGTAGTTTCTTTTCAAGCAACAAACATCTAGCCATTTCAACTACCGTCCTGTTTTTCCTCTCTGAGACTCCATTTTGTTCTGGTGAATAACTTACTATCAGTTTGTGATCAATCCCTGTATCTTCACAATACTTGTTGAACTCATTTGAAGTATATTCACCTCCATTGTCTGACCTCAAAGCCTTCAGCTTACAGCCACTCTGTCGTTCAGCAAAAGCTTTGAACTTCATAAAAACTAAAAATACTTGAGACTTGTTACTCAAAAAATACACCCAAGTCATCCTTGTAAAATCATCAATGAACAACACTATTTATTTTGACCCAAGGATGATGTTTTCATAGGTCCACATACATCAGTGTGAACAAGTTCAAGCTTTTCAGTTGCCCTCCATGAAGCACTTTTAGGAAATGGTTTCCTGTAAACCTTGCCCACCTTGCCCATCTGACATGACCCACACACTTCTTTAGATAGTGAGATCTCAGGTAAATCCTTAGTCAATCCCTTCTCATACATAGACCTTAAAGTGGCATAGTTAAAATGCCCATATCTTTTATGCCACAACCATGAATCATTCAATTTTACAAAATTGGCACTATCAAACTTTCCATCTACTGGAAAAATCTTATCCATCATTTCTACTTTGTCAATCAAAGTATCATCAGCATCAAAAATCAAACAATGCTTTCCCTTAAAAAGTAAGGAGTAACCTTTAGACATCATTTGACCAACACTCAACAGGTTACATGCTAAAGATGGAACATACAACACATCATGTATAAGCTTTGTACCTTGGTTAGTTTGAAAGGAAACTGAACCCTTTCCATGTGCTTCTAATGTTACACCATTTCCCATCCTAACTTTAACTTTAAGTGACTTGTCAAGTGTGTGAAACATGAGCTCATTATATGACATGACTCGTGCACCCACTGTCTAGGAACCATTTGGATTGGTTGGTTGTGCTTTCTTCATGAGTAGCCATAAACAAGCTTTCTTCTTTTTCTGACTCTTCAGTGAAGTTTGCCTGCTGAACATGGCGTTGTTGTGGTTGATTCTGCTTGGCCCTGCAATTCTTCTCAATATGACCCATTTTTCTACAAAATCTGCACTGAATTGAAGGCTTTCCTTTGAACCAACAATCCTTTTCTTGATGATTGGTTCTTTTACAGTGGACGCAAGGTGGAAACTTTCCTTTCTGTGAAGATTCAGTCCATGGCTTTCTCTTTGCTGCTTTATCTCCTTCCATCCTCATGTTGTCCTTCACAGGTTGCTTGCCTTTATGCTTTGCTTGAAATGCCACTTCTTCTACTTTTTCATCTCTTATACTTGTTCTTTGTTCTTGGGCTTGCAACTTGCTAATCAGCTCTGCGACGAACAAAGTCTTCAAATCACAAGATTCCTCTATTGCTGAAATCTTGGACTCGAACCTTGTTGGTAAGCTTATCATCATCTTCTCTACCACCTTTGAATCTGAAAAAATTTCACCAAATAATCTTATTTTGTTTACAATTTCCAGAAGTTTGGCAGAGTACTCCTTCACTATATCTCCTTCTTTCATCCTTAATATCTCAAATTCTCTTTTGAGAGTTAAGAGTTTGATAGTTTTCACGCTTTCACTTCCATCGAACTCCTCTTTTAACTTTTCCCATACTTCTTTAGGTGTTTCACAAGCCATTATTCTTGTGAAAATCACATCTGAAAGTGTTGAATGAAGACACGTGAGTGCCTTTGGTTACTTGAACTTTGCATCTTCATAATTCTTTATTTGTGCAACAGTTGGATTTGGTCCCAATTGAGAGGGATCATTTTCACTTTCAACTGTTTCCCATAGACTAAGAGCTTTGAGATAAGCCTTCATATTTATCACCCATATGTGATAATTTTCTCCTGTAAACATAGGAGGACCTGTACCCAAGAAGCTGTTGGATGCCATGTTACTGCTGTTCAGGTTTCTTTTTTTAGAAGATCTGAAAAAAACTTATCTTTAGGCCTTCACAGATCCCTCAAGAAGGTTGGCTCTGTCAATTTTCTGCTGAATGCCTCTCAATATTGAGAGTCTTGTCATTAAATAGAAAATATTCAATGATTACATCCCTAAAGATCCGTCTTCCTATCCCTAAAGATCAACTTTTCTATCCCTCTAAATTCACTATTCTATCCCACCAAATCTGCTCTTACTAAAGTCACTATTATTCTCTTTAACTACTAAATCAAATCTATGTAATTAGACCAATATACAACAATATATGATTACATTAATATACAATATTTATGTCATGCTAACATCCCCCCTCAAATTGATGCTGGTAGATCAAGAAGCATCAATTTGCCGATGAGAAACTGATGTCGTTGTCGTGCCATTGATTTTGTAAATGCATCAGCTATTTGAAGATCACTGGACACGTGCGGAAGAGTAATGACACCTTTATCTACAGCTTCTCGTATATAATAACAGTCTACTTCGATGTGTTTGGTCCGCTCATGATAAACCGGATTAGTAGCAATCTGAATAGCACTTGTATTGTCAGCATGGAGAGGAGTAGGATTAGATTGAGGAAATCCAATCTCAGCAAGTAGTCCACGAAGCCACACAATCTCGGAGCAAGCAGTAGACATTGCTCGATATTCAGCCTCTGTTGAAGATTTTGACACGCGGTCTTGCTTCTTACTCTTCCAAGATATCAAAGACACTCCAAGAAACATGCACCAACCAGTAACCGAACGACGAGTGTCAGAACATCCCGCCCAATCAGAATCACTAAAAGCATTAAGACGAATAGGCGAACCACTAGGAAAGAATAATCCACGATTAGATGTTCCTCGAAGGTATCGAATGATGCGACGGACAGCCACCAAATGAAGATGACGGGGAGCTTGCATGAACTGACTAACTTGTTGAACTGCAAAAGAGATATCAGGCCTGGTAATAGTAAGGTAATTTAAGCTCCCAACTAATTGCCGAAATATAGTTGGATCAGGAAGAAGATCGCCTTCCTCCCGGCGATACTTTACATTCAATTCTAATGGAGTATCCACAGAGGAGGAATCCTGAAGACCTGCCAAAGAAATCAAATCTTGGGTATATTTGTGTTGATTTAGAAACACACCGGATGAATCACGATGAACTTCCAAACCCAAGAAATATGTAAGAGTACCAAGATCTTTCATATGAAAAGAATCCTTAAGTTGCTGTTGCAGGCTAGTGATTAGTGAAGAATCAGTTCCTGTAATAATAATGTCATCGACATATACCAAAAGAAGAACACAACCTGTGGATGTTTTCCGAAGAAACAAAGATGAGTCATAGTTGTTCTGCTCAAAAGAGAATTGTAGCAAAGTAGACCGAAATTTGTCAAACCGAGCTCTGGGAGCTTGTTTTAATCCATATAGAGACCGCTTCAACTTGCATACATCTGATGTAGGTAATGAGAACAAACCTGGTGGAGGTTTCATATAAATATCCTCTTTGAGATCACCATGAAGAAAAACATTCTTGACATCCATTTGATGAAGCGTCCAGTTTTGAGAAGTAGCAATGACAACAATAGTTCGCACCGTCGTCATTTTTGCTACCGGTGCAAAAGTCTCTTCATAGTTCACACCATACTCCTGCTTGTTACCAAGAACAACCAACCGAGCTTTGTACCGATCAAGAGTTCCATCAGAATGAAGTTTAATTGAATAAACCCATTTACATCCAATTGGATGGACATTTGAAGGACATGAAACAATATCCCATGTGTCATTTTCTTTAAGAGTCAAAAGTTCTTCCTCCATTTCCTTCTGCCAACATTCATGCTTGGAAGCTTGTGAGTAACAAGTTGAAACAGAAATGGTAGATAAAGTAGAAGAAAAGCCATACCAATTAGGAGGACGAGATACTCTCGTAGATCGCCAAGTGGGCTCAAGAGGAGCAGGCCTTGAAGAATTCTCAGATTCTAGTTGTGTAGCAGTTTCAGGTAGCGGATCAGTATCAGGAGGGGTAAAGTTGGCCGCCGACGTTCGTACACAAATCCAGGTTTGAACCTCTTAGAAGAAGATGACAAATCCTCAAAAGTAGGAAGAAGAAGAGAAGCAGGAGATGACTCAACATGAGTAGAAAAAAAATACTGATTCTCAAAGAAAACAACATTTCTAGAAACATGAAATTTATTAGAACATGGATCATAACAGAGAAAACCTTTTTGTGAAGTACTATAACCCATAAAAACACATTTAGTAGACTGAGCGGAAAGTTTATTACGCTGAGAAGGAGGAAGATGCACAAAACAAATACAACCAAATGCATGAAAATTATCATAGCTTGGATTTTTGTGATAAAGACGAAAATATAGAGATTCAAGATTTAAGACTTTAGATGGTAGTCTATTAATTGAGTAAACAGCAGTAGACAAAGCTTCCACCCAAAGATGGAACAGAGGACTCAATCAATAAAGTACGAGTGACATCTAAAAGATGACGATTTTTACGTTCAGCAACCCCATTTTGTTGTGGTGTATATGGACAAGAGCGTTGTGAGACAATTCCTTTTTCAAGCAAAAAATTTTTGAACTCAATTCATATATTCTCCACCAGAATCAGATCTCAATAATTTGATGCAAGTAGAAAATTGAGTCTCAATATAGGCCAAAAATGTCTTGAATATGGAAAATACCTCAGATTTGGAATGAAGAAAATATACCCACGTAAATCGACTATAATCATCTATAAATGTCACAAAGTACTTGAAATGAGCATGAGAAACAATTGGTGAAATAACCCAAACATCACTATGAATGACATCAAAACACTTTGTAGCACGACTAACAAAATTAGGAAAAGGAAGAATTTTACTCTTGCCTAATTTACAAGTGGAACAATCAAAGGAAGCAGTGGAAAATTGATTTTTGTTCCCTAATAAACCCGAATTTGATAAATGAGATAACACAATAGAATTTGGATCTCCTAAGCGCTTATGCCATACCTCAGTCTTACTAGGTGTAGAAGTACAAGCAAATGATAGAACATGAGGAATGGAAAAGTGTATAGGAAACAGTCGTCCAACTTTAGGCCCCTTCGCAATTATCGTCCCCGACACCTGATCCTGCACAAGACAACCATTACGAGAAAAATTCACATCACAATTGTTATCTACCAATTGTCCAACTGAAATAAAACTAGTGGAGAGCTTTGGTGACACAAAAATATTATTGAAAGTTTTAGTAATATCCCCAACCTTGGTAATGGGTAAATTACTACCATTGGCAACTTGAATTTGTGATGGACCATGATACTTACGAACATTTTTTAGCATACTAGATGAGTTGGTCATATGATTGGAAGCTCCAGAATCAACAAGCCAAAAATTAGATGCAAGATCACCCTAAAGCTGAAAAGGCTGACATGATCATTTGTCTTACCATTTCAGGAGTAAGAACTTGTCCCGAAGATGAGTTCTTAGTAGTGAAACCATTTGTCCCAGCTTGAAAAGCATTAACCTTACGGTTTTGAGGGCGTGTGAGACACTCTATGATAATGTGTCCTTGTTGTTTGCAATAATTACAAAACTTCCTGCCACAATTGCTAGCAATATGACCATATCCCTTGCAACTGTAGCATTGAGTTCTAGTCATATCCCTACCCTTTCCTTTACCTTGGGCAGCAAATGCAACAACAATATCATCAACTTGCTTGAAAGCATTTTGTGTGACAAAACGCTGCTCTTCCCGAAGTAATTCCCTTAAACAAACATCCAAGGAGGGAGACGGGTCACGATTCATCAAGTGGAAGCGAACAGTCTCAAACTCAGAGCGTAACTTCATCAAAAATTGATCTCGCTTGCTTTGCTCATGAACTTGTTGAACTACAGAGAGAGATTCGGAAGGTATTTTGGCATAAACAATATCTGTAAATTCAGCCCATAAGTTCTGAAATCCAGAAAAATAATCCTGAATAGAAAGATCTTCTTGAGAGTAATTAGCAATTTCATACTCTAAGTGAAAGCGTCGAGCACTATTATCTTGTTTGTAAACCCTTTGTAAATAATCCCACATGGCTTTAGCTGTCTTGTAAGGCCTGAGATTAAGAACAATAAGAGGGTCAATTGACCCTAAAAGCCATGTCGACCCGAGTATCTTTAATCTTCCATTCACCTAACTTTGTAGGATCAGTAGGAGCAAGATCGGCTCCATCTATATGACCCCATAGTTCTTTTCCAGTGACAAATAACTGAAACTGAAACTCCCATGACAAGAAATTCTTTTCAATGAAACGAACACTGAATGATTCAAACTGATATGAAGTCATATTTATGAAAACTAGAAACACTGACTCAAAAAGAATAACCTAAATGACCAAGATCAAAATCCAAGGTGTTAACTGCCGAGGAACAATCAACAAAAACCAAAATTTTCCAAAAAGACTGAAAGGAACCACAATTGAACACTATGAAACAAGACAGCCAAGAGAAGGCTCTGATACCATGTCAATTTTCTGCTGAATGCCTCTCAATATTGAGAGTCTTGTCATTAAATAGAAAATATTCAATGATTACATCCCTAAAGATCCGTCTTCCTATCCCTAAAGATCAACTTTTCTATCCCTCTAAATCCGCTATTCTATCCCACCAAATCTGCTCTTACTAAAGTCACTATTATTCTCTTTAACTACTAAATCAAATCTATGTAATTACACCAATATACAACAATATATGATTACATTAATATACAATATTTACATCATGCTAACAGGATCTTGATACCACTGTTACAATTTGGAGCTTAAGAGAAGAAAAAAAGGTTCAGCAGGAGTTTTCATACATTCATTCAACATTCATTCATAGTCAACATTTTACAAAAGACTATACTTATAAGCTACATGAGTCTTACAAGACACACTTCATAAGTCTTACAAGACACACTATCTTACAAGACACTTCTCAAAAATAAAGACTACCATTTATCTTTTAAAATAAAACTAAACATAATATTTAAAAGAAACTATTAAACAAAAGATCATCAAGAAGAGTCTCATATTCTAACAGAATTAAGAAATGCAGAAACTCTTTACAGAACACAATTTAACAAAGTTACTAGTCATGTAGGATACTGTTTTAAAGCTTACTGCTAGAAATGAAGTATCATTCCACACAGCTCTCTGCAGCAGCCGCTTAGCCTTTGTTCCCACAAAAATCGGAGAAGTTGGCAATGCTTCAATCAGGTTCTGATCAAGTAAGACTTTGTTACTTCCACTTGAATCTGGATTATAGCGTGATCGAGACGACCCTTTGAGGTCATACAGTCTAGTGATGTTGCGATTAAAAAGAAGATTTTCCATAACAAGCACATCCATTCTCGAATCTTTCCCACCTTTGAGATGCTTTGATGTAACCTAACAAATAATCAAAGAAAAATGCCGTGAGGATCACAGCAAGAAGTATTTGTGGGGGAGGGGGTGAAGAAGAAACGAACACATATAACTACCAAAATGCTGTTAAAGATTGGGGAGCAAACAAATTTCAGGCAGTCTCTCTCTTTTTTTGGATGCAAGGAAAATTTCAGAGAGGCCAGACCAAATTGCAGAAGCTAAAGCTTATGAACCAATTTATATGATTTTCTTGGGGGGGGCGCTTTTGATTTCTTTACGGTACAGCGAGGTGCTCCTCTAACGCAAAGGATTGACTATGACGGAAAATTAGCTCTATCGAAATTTCAAAATGGGAGGCCTAACAATGATAATTTTACACGTTCTTCAAATATTTTAACAATAAGTTGCGTCCAGATGGAGATCTAATAACCTCACAGATACAACTTAGTTACAAACCAGACTGGTTCACCGAATAAAAGTCCTCCACAGCACACAGATATCAGAAAGCTGAAAATACTGATTATAACAGTGACTTCGGTTAAATAGAAACGAAATACAGCAAATATGATACCTGGTAGATCCCCAGAATCTTTGCCAAGCAAGTTGGGCTCCCACTAGCTATTGAGTCAGATAAATACTTAAAGTAAGCTGGTGCAAACTTGATAAACGACTCCAATTCCGTCTTTGTAACCTGCTTGATGATAAATCGGTCGTCCAACGTTTTGGCAAAGAAAACATTGCTCTTGCCACCCTGAGCACCCCATTTTTTGCATCGGCTAAGGGAACGTATGAAGTCTGATTCATGGGGGCAACATGACTTCCGTAAGGTCTCAAATTTCTTTGCATAATAGCATGTGACTGTGTACTTAACCTTTCCTAGGGGGGCGTCATCTGAGAAAGATATTCGGGCATGCATAGCATTAATATATGCAGGTGGATCCAGGTTTGAGTTGCGAGAGCTAAAACCCGATGACATGCTTTCATTAGTAGATCCAAAACTTCTTGGAGATTCCGAAACTATTTCATCTACAGAGTGGAGCAGAAGTAAATTTAATGAATCCAGAAAAGGCAATGAAGTTGAAGATTTGTGATTCTCTCTCAGTTTTTGAGATTCATCCGACATTTGATTGTGATAATCTGGTGAAACAAGTGCATATGAGATAATACTTGTCGGCTCATCATCATAAACTGGAACAACAATGTCATTAACACCAATAGCCATCAGAAGCCTGGCACCACCTTGATGTTGCAATTCGCTAAACGACAAGATATAAACAGGACTATGCTCATTCAATTTACCAACAAATTGTGGATTTTCTGTGATATTCTTGTTGAAGGAACGATAGAAGTTTGAGAAATGTGCTGTTGCCCAGGTCAGGTAGTCTGTGTTGTCAGACTTCGCAGATAAATGAGGTGTTTCAGCCCCATTTTTGTCATACATAGACCTTTTGACATCTGCAGTTGTTGCCACACCAGTCAAAGCAGTAGAATCAACAATGAACGAACCTGGAAACTCACTGGTATGCTCCTTAATAGCCAGGTGGCTTTCACCAGTCCATGCAGCATCAAGAGTGTCAGATAAACTTTCCACAGTAGGGAACTTTGCATCTGAAAGAACGCGTCTGATATTTTTTCCAGGTTCCAGTAAAATTCCATCTCCTGTACTTCTTATTGAACAAAAGACCTCGCTGTCTTTCCCGTGAGTTAGTTTCTCATCAGTATTTAATCTTTCATGAACCCCTTCAGGAATCTGACACTGTCTTCCTTCATTATATGTTATTTCAGTCTTCACATTCTGAAGAACTGAATCATATCTCCCCAAGCTTTTTCCAGGTCCCGAAATTGCAGTTCTTTCAGGAAGTTCCTCACTAAAGCTGGGGGGTTTCTCCTTCAGTTGTGTCAAACTGCCCTGAGTTTGGGAATTTTTACCATAAGAACTGGAAAGATGTATCAAGCGTCTGTCCCATAGATAAGCATGGAAAACCAACTGCCTTCTCAGTCGATTTATCTCAAGGATGTCAACTGCAGGCTGACCAACTTTGACCTCTCTGCTAAGCGCCTTGCGTAACAATTCCTGGACCAATGGGGACACCAGTAAGAAATATGTCATTAAGTCATTTGGAGCTACATTGCTGCTTTACTAAAATAAAATGAAAAGGGTAAACAGAAGAAATAAAGACCGCACCCCCAACCCCCCCTCCCCCCCCACAATCAGGTTTTGAAGGAGAGGGGAACCTTTTTTGGGGTTTAGTGCGCGCTGACATGCTAAAAATTACCTTTTGAACTTCTTCCATATTAGGAGGGCTCGTGAGCATCGTATTATCTCTGTTGTGGCTAGAAAGGGAATGGTCTCCAGCAGCAGCCATCCCCATCCCGCATCCCCCACCCCCACCCGGGCCATTGCTGTTCAGAAGGGAAGGAAACTTGAGGTCTGATGCCTTGAATGACAAATACCACCAGGCAGACTTTTAGTTACATGAAAGAGTTCTATTTCGAGTTGTAGCGCCCTTTACACTAAAGTTCCCAACAGCTGTACATCTACAGAGGGAATCAACAGCAGTGATTTTAACGCAACCCTGAGGAACAGCCACTCCGGTTGAGGGCATTCCCAATTGCCCGGGGAAAGTGGCAAGGTCAAGGACCTAGCCCAACAGTTGTCTGTTGGGGTATGGTCTCAATGACTCGAGGAGGAGGCATTCTTCCTGAGGAACCCATCAAAAGGGAGAGTTCTACATTACACATATATAATAGAAGGTTTTCTCTCAACTTCTGGATTGACCACCTAGTCAAACCAAAGACCCTCTCTCAGTTGGAACCAAAGAGGCTAGGGACACATGTCCATCGTGGGACTGATGTCTCTCTTCAATCAGTATACCTTGTTTCCTCACTTGACTCCTCTCATATTCTTTTTTGTAACACCCCGCAAAAAAATCGTCCATGCGTTAGCTCGTGGTATTATGCTCTTAGAGTTAAATGACTAGAACTGTGTCAAACAAGCTTAGTCTCATTTTTGACTTCCAAAATGAGTAAAGTTTAAACCATATATAATTTCCCTAATTTCGACTTTTTATCATGTGGGGAATTGAATGAGCTTTCCGTCGATATAAGATTCGCCCAAATCCGATACCCGGGCAAAAAGTTATGGCTAATTTAAGTTCTAGTTGTAGAACACCGTCATTTTGGTGCTTGGCGCATCGTGGAGGGGTCCTATTTAGCAATTGTCAAATTCCAGTGGCCTAGCGCGATTATGGCACATCGCGCTAAAGCTTCAGGTCCCAACCAGTGGGACAACGCGATGGATCCGCGTCGCGGAGACCTTAAGAATCCCACTCGTCAATTTCCAATGAGCCACCGCGATCGTGGCGCGTCGCGGTGGCCCATGAAATCGGGCTCGCAGTTATATTCTTAGTCTGTTTCATTAAGGGTGTATTGGGTATTTTCCACCCCCTTATCAGCTTAAACACGGGATTATACTCCCAAGTGACCACATTATTCATAGTTCCTTTAGAAATTCACAAGAACACTCCTTAGGGTTTCAAACAAGAAAACCCAAATAACTCAAGATTTAACCGTGGGTTTTCAAGATTGATTGAAGATTTGGAATCCCCAAATCGTAGGCTTCAAGAATCATCCATCAAATTTCTAATTGAGGTACGTGGGGTTTTCCTAAAAATCTCATGGGCGTAGAAATCATGATTTTAAGAAAAGGGTTTTAGATTTATGATTTATAATCATGTTTTAAAAGTCTCAATGGCATTATTTTGGTCTTTAGGCCTTTCCCCAAAATTGATTTGAAATTCTATATATATGTATGCATGTGTTTAAGGATGAAAATTCAATTGAGAGCACGAATTATAATGAATCCCTCTCTTGATATAATTTTTCTCATTATTCGTATGATATGGATTGTTTTGAAAAGCATGATATGAAAGGTTTTGATTTATATTATGATTTGAACATAATTGTGGAATCAAGAGAGAGGGTTGTGCATGTTGAATATACATATAATGAAAGAGTGCATGGTTTTGCCAAAAGCACGTGACCATCATATGTTTGAAGGATTCTTACATAGTTTTGACTTAAGTTTCGGAATACGAAATCTCTTATGCTAATTGTAATGTTGGGTGGTCTGAATTGAGTTTTAAATGAAAGAATTATCCTTAATGCTTTATGGCTCAGAAACCATGACTTGCAAGTTTTGGTATGACGATACTAAAATAGACAATGTCATCACAGACCCAGACAAGCATAGAAACCAGATTTTTATGACTTAAGATTTTAGAATGATATATGTTTAGAAATGAATAAAATTGGGCATAAAGAGATGTTAGGTGGTCCCCCGAAGAAGGCACGAGTTCAGACAACTCATCGCCCAAAACCGTGATTTGTCGATCCGGATATATTATATTACGCTGGCTTAGTGCCCTGTGGTGTATTAGACTCAGACACTCCAACCCTTGCGGCACACTTGGGTTGGGGGCTTCCCCGCCGAGTCAATGGCAGACTCCATATAGCCCGTGGGGTTTTAGACTTGTAGGGGAGTACCACCTAACTCAGAAGTAATACGAAGATCAGCAATTGCACTAACAGAAAGGTTTTATGATTACTAAAAATGCCCATGTGTTTTGGAATTTATATCCTATATGATGTTTTATAATTAGCTCTCAACTATTTTAGTTATATTAAAAGCTTTATTTTGCATTGCTCTGCGTACCAGTACATCTGTATTGACACCCCTCTACCTTCCAGGTTCTGAGGCACAGTCTAGGGGTCCTGATAAGCAGTAGATTTCTTCATACAGCAGTGCAGAGTCCAGTCGGTGAGCCTTCTATATTTCAGAAGGCCTAATTATCTTCAGACATTTATCATTAGTTATGGTTTTGGTCTATTGGGGGCCTTGTCCCAGAATTTTCAGGCAATTGTTGTTAGTCATGTAGTAGAGATTTCGCAGACGGTTTTCAGATGTCATTAGATGGCTTTGGATTTCATTTGCCCTTGTTGAATTTATATCAGACTTAGGACCAAGTTTCTGTTTCATTATATTTTCCGTATTTCCTTATTGTGAATGAATGGTGCATATGATTACAAGCTAGGAGAGCTCTCGGGCCTTGATGGTTCGGGATGTCCGTCACGGCCAGGGCCCCGGTTCGGGTCGTGACAAACTTGGTATCAAAGCACGGTTCATGGTCCCAGGGTGTCTGCAAAATCGCGTCAGGTAGAATCTTGTTTATGGGTGTGCAGCGCGCCACACTTATAAGCAGGAGGCTACTAGGCTTTTAGGAATGTTTCCCCTCTTTGTAATTTAGTTCGTTCTTTGGAGTCTAATTTGTCCTTTAATCCGTGATCTCTTGCATTTTAGAAAAAAATCATGCCTCCCCTCGTACTATCGATCAGAATGCACAGACAGATGAGGTCCGTCCCACTCATAGGATGAGGACCCGAAACAGAGCTCAGACTCCGGAGATTGATGCTACTCCGAGAGTCCCACTTCCACAGACCAGCCCACCTAGGGCACCCAAAGCTCCCCAGATGGGAACTAACTGCACTCAGCCTCGCGAAAGAGAGGTATCGAATACAAAATTCAGACAGTTCATTCACATGCTTGCTCAATTGGTAGCCACACAGACTCAACGGTCGGAAGATGTTGGGTCTGCATCGGTCACATCTGAGGCTACTAGGGTGGGTCAGTTCATGAGAATGAACCCGCCCAAGTTTTCGGGCACCAAAGTAGATGAGGATCCACAGGAGTTTGTGGATGAGATGGAGAAGATCTTCAAGGTGACGCATGTAGACGAGATAAAAGGGGTGGAATTGACAACTTACCAGCTTAAAGAAGTTGCGAACCAGTGGTTTAATGAGTGGGAGGATTCTAAGGGTAAGAGTGCTGAGCCTACGGTATGGGGCGAGTTCGTGGAAGCCTTCCTTGATCGGTTCTTTCCCCTTGAGTTGAGAGAAGCCAAGGCCGAGGAGTTTATGAACCTTAAGCAAGGAAAAATGAGTGTCAAGGAGTACACCCTGAAGTTCAACCAACTGGCTCATTATGCTCCGGAGATGGCTGGTAATATGACAGCCCGACTGAGAAAATTTGCATCCGGCCTTTCGGATGACTTAGTGCTTGAATGCAAGGGGGCTATGCTGAACAAGGACATGGACTTCTCTAGGCTGTTAGTGTATATGCAGCAGGTAGAGGAGCAGAAGGAGAGAATCATTGAGTCTAGAGAGAAGGACAGACAGGCAAAGAGAGCCAGAACAGCGGATCAGAACCACAGTAGCCACAGAGCGGTAATTAGGGAAATAGATGGCAAAAGAAGTTTTGGAGTAATGCGCAGTCTGCAGCTAGTGCCCCAGCGTCCAGACCCCCAACGATCTCAGATTTTTCAGACTAGTCATGGACCCAGAGCTCAGGATACTCAGTCACAGGGCAGTGTGGCTCAGCACAGCAGTATCGTCCTTTTCCGCGGTGTGAGACTTGCGGAAAGCAACACCCAGGGAGGTATCAGTTAGGCACGCTGGTGTGTTATTCATGTGGTCAGTCGGGTCACTTTCAGAGAGATTGTCCCTCCGCTAGGAGGAATATTGGTGGAGCTAAGTCACAGGCAAATTCTTCCGCACCACCACCGCCCCAAAAGGACGCCACCTCAGTTGCCGGGAGTGGTCGCAATCGGTTGTATGCTTTGTCCAACCGCTAGGAGACGGAAGCCTCGCCACACGTAGTCACCGGTACGTTACAAATCTTTTCCCGTGATGCTTATGTATTACTTGATCCCGGGTCTACCTTATCCTATGTGGCTGTCAGTTTTGGGTTTGAGCCCGATGAAATTTCAGAACCTTTCTCTGTTTCCACTCCGGTTGGTGATTCTGTCGTGGCTAGGAGAGAGTATAGCAATTGTGTGGTGACTGTTTGTGGTCGGGATACCGTGGCAGACCTCATAGACTTAGATATGATTGATTTTGATGCTATCCTAGGGATGGACTGGCTTCATTCATGCTATGCCACATTAAATTGTAGAACCCGAAGTCACCTTTTCTTTTCCGAATGAACCAGTGATAGAATGGGAGGGGCATTCCTTAGCGCCTAGAGGGAAATTTATATCTTATCTCAGAACCCGTAAACTTATCTCCAAAGGTTGTTTGTATCATCTTATTCGGGTTAAAGATTCTAATGCCGAAAGTCTTCCTCTCCAGTCAGTCCCTATGGTAAATAAGTTTCCAGAAGTCTTTCCAAATGATCTCCCACGAATACCACCTATCACCTGATAGGGAGATAGATTTTGGTATTGATTTGTTGCCAGACACCCATCCCATCTCTATTCCGCCATATAGAATGGCTCCAGCAGAGTTGAAAGAGTTGAAAGGGCAGTTAGCAGATCTTCTAGATAAAGGTTTTATCCGTCCTAGTGTTTCTCCCTGGGTTGCACCTGTACTTTTCGTGCGAAAGAAAGATGGTTCCCTGCGTATGTGTATAGATTACCGCTAGCTAAATAAGGTCACCGTTAAAAATAAATATCCTCTTCCTAGGATTGATGATCTCTTTGACCAACTTCAGGGTGCTAAATGTTTTTCAAAGATAGACCTTCGTTCAGGATACCATCAGTTGAAAGTTAGAGAGTCAGACATTCCCAAAACAGCTTTTCTAACCAGATACGGTCATTACGAATTCCTAGTCATGTCTTTTGGGTTGACTAACGCCCCTGCAGCCTTCATGGATCTAATGAATAGGGTGTTCCGTCAGTTTCTAGATCTGTTTGTTATAGTTTTCATTGATGATATTCTGATTTATTCCAAGAGTGAGGAGGACCATGCCAATCACCTCCGAATCATCCTTCAGACTCTCAAAGATCATAAATTGTATGCCAAATTTTCCAAATGTGAATTCTGGCTAACTGTTATTGCTTTCTTGGGGCATATTGTGTCTAGTGATGGGATTAAGGTTGATCCCCAAAAGATTGAGGCTGTGAGAAAATGGCCCACACCCACGACTCCAATCAATATTAGGAGCTTCTTGGGTTTGGCAGGGTATTACAGAAGATTTGTAGAGAGTTTTTCTTCCGTAGCTGCACCACTTACTAATTTGACTCAGAAAAAGGTGAAGTTCGTGTGGTCTGACTCCTGTGAAAATAGTTTTGAGAAGTTAAAAAATAAGTTGACAACTGCTCCTGTTTTGACTCTTCCGGAAGGTACGGAAGGGTTCGTTGTGTATTGTGATGCGTCCCGTATGGGACTTGGGTGTGTACTTATGCAGCACGGTAAGGTGGTGGCCTATGCATCTAGGCAGTTGAAGGTGCATGAGCGAAATTACCCCACCCATGACTTGGAGTTAGCAGCTGTGGTATTTGTGCTTAAGATCTGGCGGCATTATCTCTATGGGGTACATGTTGATATATTTACTGACTACAAGAGTTTACAGTATGTTTTCTCACAGAAGGAATTAAACCTCAGGCAAAGGCGTTGGTTGGAGCTTTTAAAGGATTATGACATGAGCCTGCACTACCATCCGGGCAAGGCAAATGTGGTAGCCGACGCCCTCAACAGGTTGTCTATGGGCAGTCTTTCTCATGTTGAAAAGGGAAAGAGGGAGATGGTGAAGGATATTCACCGACTTGCAAATCTAGGAGTACGACTCTTGGATTCCGAAGATGGGGGAGTGGTTGTTCATGAGGTAGCTAAATCTTCCCTTTGTGCAGAAGTTAAAAAGAAGCAGGTTGAAGATCCCATCTTAATGCAGATCAAGAAAAATGTGGGTCAGCAGAAGGTGATGTCTTTTGAAATAGGTGGTGATGGTATTTTGAGATATCAGGGTCGACTATGTGTGCTAGATGTAGATAGGTTACAAAAGAGAATCCTTGACGAAGCTCACACTTCGAGGTATGTTGTTCATCCAGGCTCTACTAAGATGTACCATGATCTAAAGACCTTATATTGGTGGAATAATATGAAGCGTGATGTGGCTAATTATGTTTCCAAGTGTTTGAACTGCCAACAAGTTAAAGTAGAACATATGAGGCCAGGTGGTACGTCCCAAGAGATAGCTTTGCCTTTGTGGAAGTGGGAGATGATCAATATGGACTTTATTACGGGACTTCCGAGGTCCCAAAACCAGTATGATTCTATTTGGGTGATTGTAGACCGGCTGACCAAGTCAGCTCATTTTCTGCCTGTAAGGACGAACTATTCGGAGATGATTATGCTAAGCTTTACATTGAGGAAATAGTCCGCTTGCATGGAGCACCTGTATCCATCATATCTGACCGAGGTACGCAGTTTTCTTCTCAGTTTTGGAGATCAGTTTTGGAGATCTTTTCAGAGGGGGTTTAGGTACCCAAGTGAATTTGAGTACTGCATCCCACCCTCAGACTGATGGGCAAGCTGAGCGCACCATTCAGACTCTTGAGGATATGTTGAGGGCCTGCGTGATTGACTTCAAAGGTAGTTGGGTAGATCACTTGCCATTGATAGAGTTCGCATATAATAACAGCTATCATGCCAGTATTAAGATGGCTCCTTTTACGGCACTGTATGGGAGAAGATGTAGGTCGCCAATAGAGTGGTATGAAGTGGGAGAGACGCAGTTGTTTGGGCCTAATCTTGTTCATCAGGCAATGGAGGACGTGAAGATTATTAGAGAACGATTTAAGACAGCCCAGAGTAGACAAAAATTCTATGCCGATGTTAGAAGAAGGGAGCTAGAATTTGAAGTTGGTGATTGGGTATTTCTAAAAGTCTCCCCTATGAAGGGAGTTATGCGATTCGGAAAAAAAAGGTAAGCTGAGTCCTCGCTATATAGGACCGTACCATATTTTGAGAAAGATAGGTGCAGTTGCGTATGAGTTAGCCTGCAGATCTGGGTTCTGTTCATCCGGTATTTCACATATCCATGCTGAAGAAATGTATTGGAGACCATTCCCTAGTGTTGCCTGTAGAGGAGATCAAGGTGACAGACTCATTAGCGTAGGAACAGAAACCTATTGCAATCTTAGATCGCCAAGTTCGGAAGTTGAGGAGCAAAGAGATAGTGTCGGTTAAGGTGTTGTGGAGAAATCAGAAAGTTGAAGAAGCAACTTGGGAATCAGAAGATGACATGAGAGCAAGATACCCAAACCTGTTTGATCCGGTGAATGACGAAATGGAATGTACAATCCTTGCTTTATTCTTTTACGGTTTTAGTATACTTTAAATCGTGTTTGTCTGTGTTCCGCGTCATCATTCGGGGACGAATGATCCTAGGGAGGATAATGTAACACCCCGCAAAAAAATCGTCCATGCGTTAGCTCGTGGTATTATGCTCTTAGAGTTAAATGACTAGAACTGTGTCAAAGAAGCTTAAGTCTCATTTTTGACTTCCAAAATGAGTAAAGTTTAAACCATATATAATTTCGACTTTTTATCATGTGGGGAATTGAATGAGCTTTCTGTCGATATAAGATTCGCCCAAATCCGATACCCGGGAAAGAAGTTATGACTAATTTAAGTTTCCTAAAAATCTCATAGGCATAGAAATCATGATTTTAAGAAAAGGATTTTAGATTTATGATTTATAATCATGTTTTAGAAGTCTCAATGACATTATTTTGGTCTTTAGGCCTTTCCCCAAAATTGATTTGAAATTCTATACATATGTATGCATGTGTTTAAGGATGAAAATTCAATTGAGAGCACGAATTATAATGAATCCCTCCTCTTGATATAATTTTTCTCATTATTCGTATGATATGGATTGTTTTGAAATGCATGATATGAAAGGTTTTGATTTATATTATGATTCGAACATAATTGTGGAATCAAGAGAGAGGATTGTGCATGTTGAATATACATATAATGAAAGAGTGCATGGTTTTGCCAAAAGCACGTGACCATCATATGTTTGAAGGATTCTTGCATAGTTTTGACTTAAGTTTCGGACTACGAAATCTCTTATGCTAATTGTAATGTTGGGTGGTCTGAATTGAGTTTTAAATGAAAGAATTATGCTTAATGCTTTATGGCTCAGAAACCATGACTTGCAAGTCTTGGTATGACGATACTAAAATAGACAATGTCATAACAGACCCAGACAAGCATAGAAACCAAATTTTTATGACTTAAGATTTTAGAATGATATATGTTTAGAAATGGATAAAATTGGGCATAAAGAGATGTTAGGTGGTCCCCCGAAGAAGGAACTAGTTCAGACAACTCATCGCCCAAAACCGTGATTTGCCGATCCGGGTATATTATATTACGCTGGCTTAGTGCCCTGTGGCGTATTAGACTCAGACACTCCAACCCTTGTGGCACACTTGGGTTGGGGGCTTCCCCGCCGAGTCAATGGCGGACTCCTTATAGCCCGTGGGGTTTAGACTTGTAGGGGAGTACCACCTAACTCAGAAGTAATACGAAGAACAACAATTGCACTGACAGAAAGGTTTTATGATTACTAAAAATGCCCATGTGTTTTGGAATTTATATCCTATATGATGTTTTATAATTAGCTCTCAACTATTTTAGTTACATTAAAAGTTTTATTTTGGATTGCTTTGCGTACCAGTACATCTGTATTGACCCCCCACCTTCCAGGTTCTGAGGCACAGTCTAGGGGTCCTGATAAGCAGTAGATTTCTTCAGACAGCAGTGCAGAGTCCAGTCGGTGAGCCTTCTATACTTCAGAAGGCCTAATTATCTTCAGACATTTATCATTAGTTATGGTTTTGGTCTACTGGGGGCCTTGTCCCAAAATTTTCAAGCAATTGTTGCTAGTCATGTAGTAGAGATTTCGCAGATGGTTTTCAGATGTCATTAGATGGTTTTGGATTTCATTTGCCCTTGTTGAATTTATATCAGACTTATGAACATGTTTCCGTTTCATTATATTTTCCGCATTTCCTTATTGTGTATGAATGGTGCATATGATTACAAGCTAGGAGGGCTCTCGGGACTTGATGGTTCGGGATGTCCGTCACGGCCAGGGCCCCGGTTCGGGTTGTGACATTTTTCTACCGTTATCTCTTATTAGAGAACCCTGATCATTTCTTTCTTCTCCAACTCGTTGCTGCATTAATTTTCACATATCATAGAGTGAGGGAATGCACCTCCGAATTTTCTCCCATACAATACTGAGAGTAAAACTCTCAGGTCTCTTTACAAAAATTAAAGATTTGAAACAAGTTATCCACACCGAACAGAGAGATATTATTTTGGTAGTCGTCTTTCAAAACAGTTGAACTTCAAACAGGTCACCAATAGCTACCTTTCAATAGGCCAGATTGATAAATTTGCTTATACATCACCGATATAATATATCTATACAACAGGATGGAAAAAGAAAGTAAGAAGTCACCTCAAACTCAGTTTTCTCCTTCTCTAATAAATCTTCCATCTCTGCGATCTGCTCACTTATCTTGGGTGATTTCAAGCTGCTATCAACAGAGAATTTTTCCAACTTTACATGAAGAGCTCTGGAAACCTCAGCAAACAAAGCATTAGCCCTGCTGTGCACCTTCTCGTGCAGAAAACAAGCACATCAGGGAAAAAGCAAAACATAGAAGTATCAAAACTGAGGCAAGAATACAATCCAACTGTACCTCATCACCTTCTTTCTGAAACCACTCCTGATTATTATAGCTGAATTCAAGTTTTGGAGATGGGAGAAAGACAGAATAAACATGAACAGGAGCGTATCGCAAACAAGCTACCATTTTCCCAAACCTGCGGAAACAACCAAAGATGAGGTATGATTAATCATCATTTGGGCAACAAGAAAGCTAAATAAGTACTTACTAGTGCCATCACACAAATAAATCTAAAAAAGAAAAGACTGGACCGGCAACACCTGTTAATTATACATGCATCATGACCAGAACCGAGCACAAGATAAAACACCAGCAACTGACAAATATTAATCCAGAATAGGAAAAACTCACCACTGAAGAACCAAAATGGAACAAAAGTAAAACTGACAACCATACACCTGTAAGATTTTCCTGATCTAAGCCTTTTCCGCAATGTGATCTAACTTATCCATTTGTCAAGTTTTCTAGAAGTATCCTCTTGTTGTACTGTTCTCTCTCATTAACAGAAATCTCCATTTTCTATCAGGGACTCCACATCTATAACGATGTATTCAACAAAGGGCAAGAAGAAATGGAATCACATGCTCCCTCATAGACCAATACAAGAAGTCCTCACTGTGAATTCTAGGTCACAGAAACATTAGGAAATGAGCAAAAATAATTCAGTAAAACCAAATATAAGACGGTCAGGATAGCTGATGCATGCTGATGAGCTACATCATCAGAGTATTCGTGCAATCAACTAAAAGCTGAGGACCCATGCAATATTAAGAACCTACTCCAGACCAAAAAATGGTAAGCAAAATGATCACACCTAACGATAAAAAGGAGTTTGTCATCAGTAGCTGTTGCAACAAGTCTATAGTAGTCAATTCAAATTAGAAAATTTTCACATGAAGTGGTGACTTGGGCGCCAGTTTTAACAACATAGGAGGTAATGTTTCCACTACTTTGTGAGACTGTCTAGTTGAAAAGTGTACTTGTTTACAGAGACCAACTTTAACCATTATACAGGAAATGCGTCCGAGGCTTTTATGATAATTTTAACGATGCATCAGGTTTCTGTCTTTCTACATAATATGATATTAGGTAGTTGATTAAAGGAAAATAAACATTCATCCAACAGATGAAAGCATTACAATCCCAGTTTAGAAAGCTAATGCGTAAATTGCCTTCCAGGAAACAGCATACCCATAAAACCGGAGACAGTCTCGGTGAAGAAGATGACCACAACTCGCAACCCTGCTCGCTGCTGCATGATTTGAAAAACTGAGTTCCAAAAATTTCCCAAATGACAATCCCCAAGCAGCATCGGACATCACTACCCTCTTGGTTGGAGGAGGGAAACCATTGGTCCGAGGACATCGCAGACATCTGTGCCACATCCATATCTTCCCTTCCCGTTCACCTTGCAAGATACGTTCAGGTAGCTTCTTTACAGATATTGTGAGGCTGCCTTGCCGATGGGTGTAGCAACGAACATGTGCTTCTGGCGGCATTTCACATGAGGGACACCTAAAATTCTGGAAAATGTATTACACATATCAGAAAAAAGACCACAATAAAACATGCATGCATAGAACGTATCCCATGCAACTTTAAAAAAGGAAGAGAGACATTACCTCATCAAACAGACGGTCCCGTAAAAACCGTCCCAAAGGCATATCAGTGATCCCATAGTATTTTATTCGAGAAATATGAGGGGGCTCACAAACAGTTCCTTTCCAAACACTGCGTGTTGAAAGGCACACTACAATAATCTGCTGGCCGGAAGGTGAGGAAGGATACTCTTGCTTCAGTGACTCTAACTCCTCGAAATAACTATTATCAAATTCTGGTTGCACCAATTCTGAAGTTAAGTGTGCCGTGCGAAAACTTTCCACAACATGAGAAAAGCTACCAGCATCCCTCAAAGCATTGTTAGGAAAATTAAGCATATAATCATTTACTGCAACTTCACCTCTGTCTAGTGGAGATGCTTCATGAGGGTCATTTGGAGCCATTTCATTCGTCCCATCTGCTTGATCTGAGAACTGAAGCCTTGAATGATGCAAAGAATTAGGACAATCAGAAAAGTTCACATTATTTGAGGCAGTTGTAGCATTAGCTAATGAGTTAGAACATTCAGGAAAATTTGACTGTTCGACAAGCGTTTGAGCATTGTTGGATGGTGATGTAATACCAGACAACAGTTTGGTTGAGGAATGAGATGGTGTGCCAGGGCAATGCTGATCGAGTGGTCTCTGGGATACTGGTTGGGAGAAACCAGGAATCATAGATATGGATCTTTGAATAGTTGATGGTTTATCAGGCAATGCAACTTTAATTGGGGACTTCAAAGGGAGCTCTGGCAGCGAAGCACCTTCATCTGCAAGAAAAGATGTCTCCAGAGCCAGGTGATAAGCAGCAAAAACTCCATATTGGATAACACGTTTTATTTTCTTCAAATCGTCCCCGTTGGCACCCTTGAGCAAAATCTGAGAAACCACACAAACAAAAAGTGATCAACTTCCACACTTTTGACATTTGCACCAGGAGACTGATCAGAGCAGAATAATAGGTTCACCAATCTCGTTTCACATTTTCTAGCATCATAAGCATAAACATTACCTATAAGCAACAGAGGACATGTGTAACGCCCAAGTCAAATAATTCTGACTCAAATAATTTATATGCTACTTGATTATCAAGAAGTGCAAATCATATACATAGCAAGTTTATTAAAATATTGAGACGAAACATCAACTGTAAAACCATATCCAAACAATGAGTATTCTCTGCCAAAGGATTAGTCATTACCATATCCAAACAATGAGTATGCTCTGCCAAAGGATTAGTCATTCTTCTTTTATTAAAATTTTCATTCAAGAATAGTTTTGGTTACTCCTTGTTAAAGAAGCAAAAACAGAAATACAATCATTTCCAACATAATGAAATTGGTGCACGACCAAACCTATAGAATGTAGTTTTCCTCACGATTCAGATTTATTTCATGCTCAAGTTTACATACAGGCAACTGAACAAGCCATTAAACATGCAACTTACAGTACAGCCAAATGGCTTTGGGCATCCCTCGAAAAACATCAAGGTCTTTGTCATTTTCTTTCCAGCTTGCCCAGCACTACCATGCTCTTCCACAAACTTATCAACATGGAATGACTCACAGTACCCTAACTTTGGCATTGTAAGGTTATCGATTGAAGGGACTACTTGTGCACCTGTACAACGGGCAATACGCTCTAAAAGAGGCCGCTTCACATTGAGAACCAGAGCTATGTCTTTTGCAAGCAGGTATTCCTGCGCAAATCGAGATACTGATTTTTCTACTAACAAAATGTTTGGATGATGAGCATCAATCTTTGCAACAGCCATCTTCAGATGGTCCATTTCCTAGAAGAAAGATAGAACCAAGTAAAAGTGATGAACCAATCAATGTTAATCCAAATAAAAGTGATGACCCAAATAACAAGAACTATTATTTTATGGTGTTTCGGGTACAAGAACCTGTATAAATGCAACACCAACTTCAACACAAGTTCCTGTATAAACAAGAACACCTATGAAGTTCTTTAACACCTTCAACACAAGATTACTGATAATCTATCCAAGAAGTATGTTTATTTTCAAAAATACGATGAAACAAAATTTGTAAGGCCAAGTCCCCCGACTTCACGGAGTATCCTTAAGGAATAATTTCCCTCACTGTACCCGAGTTTATGAAATCTTCCTCCCAGGATAAAATGGCCTTCAATCCAAACAATAGTGGTACCTCAAATTGTTGGATTCAACAAACTCACTCAACAGCTTAATGATCACACAGAGTTTTTGTTAATAACAAGAGAGTTTTTGCTGTCAAAATTGATTACAATACCTGAGGAAAATATCAGGTATTTACAGCCTTAAGTGTATCCTTTGCATTGGTTCATCTGAAAGACACCTTTTTTGCAACAGTCACGTCCAGGAGCATCTCCTGGACTGTGGACTGCGGCCGTAGATGACGTTCTGCACATTCCAGTGCGCATCTACGTTTGAATTGCGTCCGCAGGTCTCGACTTGAGCTGCGTCTGCGGTCGCATGCCACCCTACGGCACAAAACAGTGTGCCTTTTCTCGAAGGGTCGCATCCCTTCGTGATGTGCGTTGCGTATGCATTGGAATTGCACCTGAAATGCGCCCGCATTTGAAGAAAATTAATTCCATCAGATTTTGGATTAACATTTCACTTGTAAACAAGTTCCAAATAAATTTTTCCTACAAAATTAGATCTCATCGATCGATCATTTGACAAATCCAAATCCAAATCCAAATCCGAAGCCGAAGTCGAAGTCGAAGCCGAGCGAACGATGCGAGGCATCACCTAGTTCTTGCCTCACTATCCATGTGGAGTTAGTGTTTCTCATTATAATCACTTTCAAGTTCTCTTCTCCCACCAATGTGGGAGAAATGAGTGAACTTTCTAATTTGGGAGTACACTTTCTAAATAAGTGTCCCCCTTCTCCCCACCATTTTTCCTCCATTTTCCATTCACAACACCTTGAACCCAACAATCCCCACATGAATGGGGAATGGCTATCTTTTAAAGAATTTACGAACAAGCATGTGATCATTTAGCAAAGACTGATTGCATCCGGATAAGTAGGTTTCCCTTTGAACTTTCCGTACTGAACATGCATCGGATGCACTCGGTCAATCGGTAGATTTGATATCTTTGAACCGTCGAGCTTTAATGTACACCTAGACAACACATGTCACACAACCAGCCTTTTACTGTTTATGGTTCTCACGGTTTTGTTCTTTTCAGCCATGAACACGTCTCGGTTTCATGAGAGCTTAGAGAATAGGTCTTTACTAACATTCTCTTTGAAACGGCTTCCACTTCGCCCTCACATAGCTGATTTCTAAACATTCAATCCTATAGATTAAACTATTTGGTCAAATCTGCCAAATTTAGATAATCATTAAAAAACGTTTCACTTTAAGTCTTATCTTTGTATACTACACATTGTCTACATCATGAGAATGGGTTGGGTAATTGACAATGTTGAACCTATCAGACACAACTTTGTTTGATCTCTTTGAACCTAGCTCTTGGGATCTTCGTCTACTAGGTAGAGTTACCGTCATGCTGACTTGTCCTAGGCCTAGCGAAGATAAAAGAGTTCGACACCTGACCGAAACAAAGCCCGTATTCTTCCTAAACCCCCTATTCTTAGCAGACGATTGAGTTGTTGGCGACCTAAAGACGACCCATTCCCTTGGATGTCCTTTCCACTCCTTCTCTAGATAGGCCTTTTGTAAGTGGATCCGACACATTATCTTTTGTCTTCACATAGTCAACAGTGATAATTCCACTAGAGAGAAGTTCTCTAACGGTATTATGTCTCCGTCTTATGTGACGAGATTTACCGTTGTACATCATGCTCCTTGCCCTACCTGTTGCCGCTTGGCTATCACAGTGTATACATACTGGTGCCACTGGTTTGGGCCAATAAAGAATATCTTCCAAGAAATTTCGGAGTCATTCAGCTTCTTCACCGGCTTTATCCAATGCGATAAATTCAGATTCCATTGTAGAGAGAGCAATACATGTCTGTATGGATGATTTCCAAGAGACTGCTCCTCCACCGATAGTAAACACATATCCACTTGTGGATTTTACTTCGTTCGATCCGGTGATCCAATTTGCATCACTATATCCTTCAAGTACCGCGGGATATTTATTATAATGCAAAACATAGTCTTGAGTGTATTTAAGATACCCCAAAACTCTTTTCATTGCCATCTAATGAGTTTTGTTGGGATTACACGTGTATCAACTCAACTTGTTAATAGCGCATGCTAGGTCTGGTCGTGTACAGTTCATTATATACTGTTAGAATATGAGTAGGAATAGGAATAGCATATAAAATCCTACTTGGAAAAGGATTATAATGTAGTGTCCTATTAGGAAAAGGATTGGAATGTATTATCCATAAATAGGGCCTCAATGTAATAATGTAGTTACAACAATTCAATAATATTTTTCTCTTATATTTCTTCACATGGTATCAGAGCTTCCACGATCTTGGTAAAATATCAAAGAGTTTCCGCTGCCGGCGGGCGGCTATAATTCATATATGCCGCCCGTTTGGCCAATGATTATGTTAGCAAGAGTTGGGTCACTGACTCACTGTGTATCTTTCTAGTGACTATTTTCTCATATCTTTGCGTAGCACCATGCATCTGTCCGGTGACTACTTTTTCATATCTATTTTTCTTAGCACTGTACTTCTTTTTGGTGACTATTTTCTCATATCTGATTTGCGTAGCGCCGTGCATCTTTCCGGACTACTGTCTCATATCTGAGTTGCATAGCACCATGCATCTTTCTGGTGACTCCTCAGATTTAATTTACATAGTTCCGTACGTCTTTCCGGTGACTCCTCAGATCTTTTTCAGTAGGGTCGTGCCTTCATTTCGACCCTGCCCATATAATTTCTCTTTTCCAATAGGATCGTGCCGTCATTCCGACCCTACTCATATAATTTTTATTTCTCAATAGGGTCGTGCCATCATTCCGACCATACACATATTTCTCTTTTTCAGTAGGGTCGTGTCATCATTCCGACCCTACCCATATACTTTTTTTTTCCTCAGATTGTAGTCACTTTTCAGCCATCAAATCTAATAATCCGGCGTGTGAGCATGTTTCGGCTAAGTTTCCGGTGACTTTCATGTTCAAGATCTACTCGTCTCTTGATTTCGAGATGACCTGTATATTTTATACCAGTTTTCGACAATTTTTCAGCGACACATCGACTTTACGGCAATATTTACTACTTTTCGGATCATTTTTTCAGTTTGTTCTGTTTCAATTGAGGTCTCCCAGACGTCCAAAGCAGTCCTTATCAGTTTTCTTGCAGATATCTTCACCAAGTCCCTCACCGATTCTCATATTAGTTACATCCATAACAAGTTTGGTACATATGTCTTCTATGCACCAGCTTGAGGGGGAGTGTTAGAATATGAGTAGGAATAGGAATAGCATATAAAATCCTACTTGGAAAAGGATTGTAATGTAGTGTCTATTAATAGGGCCTCAATGTAATAATGTAGTTACAACAATTCAATAATATTTTTCTCTTATATTTCTTCACATATACATTAAACATCTCAATACTCTTGTGTACTCCAATTGTGAGTCATTTTCACCTTCATTCTTTCGAAGTGCAAAGCTCACATCCAAAGGAGTCTTCGCAATACCGAATTCCATATACTTGAATTTGTCAAGTACATTTTCGATATAATGAGACTGTGACAATGCCAACCCTTGTGGAGTTCTATGGATTCTTATACCTAGGTCTTTCATATCAAACTTGCTCTCGAACATTCGTTTCGTTGCATTTATGTCAGAAATGTCTATACTGATGATCAACATATCATCCACATATAAACAAACAATGACTTGGTGATTCGGAGTGTCTTTAATATAAACACATTTATCACATTCATTTATCTTGAACCCGTTTGCCAACATGGTTTGGTCAAACTTCGCATGCCATTGTTTAGGTGTTTGCTTTAGTCTATATAGCGACTTAATAAGTTTACACACCTTATTCTCCTTTCCTGGAACCACAAAACCCTCAGGCTGTTCCATGTAAATTTCTTCCTCCAGTTCTCCATTTAGGAATACGGTTTTCACATCCATTTGATAGATTTCAAGACCATATACCTCCGCCAAGGCAATTAACATTCGAATCGATGTTATCCTTGTTACTGGTGAGTATGTATCAAAGTAATCAAGGTCTTCTTTTTGTTTGAAGCCTTTTACTACAAGTCTTGCCTTGTATTTGTCAATAGTACCATCCGCCTTCATTTTCCTTTTGAAGATCCATTTAGAACCTAAAGGTTTATTTTCTGGAGGAAGATCAACCAATTCCAACGTATGATTGCTTAAGATTGAATCGATCTCACTATTGACTGCCTCTTTCCAAAAAGATGAGTCTAACGACGACATCGCTTCTTTAAACGTTTGAGGCTTATTTTCTAAGAGAAATGTTACAAAATCTGATCCAAACGAAGTTGACATTCTTTGACGTGTCCTACGTCTTGGATTCTCTTCATTATGTACATTCTCACTTGGTTCATTTCGAGGTCGTTTAGATCCTCCACAAGACTGTTCATGTCTATCTTTATACGGGTAAATGTTTTCAAAGAATTCAGCATTATCTCATTTAATTACCGTATTTTCATTTATATCCGGATGTTCGGATTTATGAACCAAAAACCAACATGCTTTACTACTTTTAGCATATCCTATGAACATACAGTCCAACGTCTTAGGTCCTATCTTAACCCTTTTAGGCATAGGAACTTGAACTTTCGCTAGACACCCCCACACTTTGAAATATTTCAAGTTGGGTTTCCTTCCTTTCCATTTTTCATAAGGAATTGATTGTGGCTTACTATGGGGAACTCTGTTGAGTATACGATTGGCTGTAAGGATAGCCTCCCCCCACAAGTTTTGCGGTAAACCGAAACTTATAAGTAAGGCATTCATCATTTCCTTCAACGTTCGGTTTTTCCTTTCCGCAATTTCGTTAGATTGAGGTGAATACGGAGTAGTAGTTTGATAGACGATTCCATTCTCTACACATATTTGCGCAAAGGGAGATTCATATTCTCCGCCCCTATCACTTCTTATCATTTTGATTTTTTTCTCTAACTGATTTTCAACTTCAGTTTTGTATTGCCTAAACGCATCTATTGCTTCATCCTTACTGTTTAGCAAGTAGATGTAACAGTATCTAGTGCAATCGTCAATAAAAGTTATGAAATACTTTTTCCCTACACGTGATAGTGTTGACTTCATATCACAAATGTCAGTGTGTATTAAGTCTAAGGGATTGGAATTCCTTTCAACGGACTTATAAGGATGCTTTGCATACTTTGATTCCACACACGTTTGACGCTTTGTTTTATTGCACTCAAAGTTTGGCAAAACTTCTAAGTTAATCAGTTTTCGTAACGTTTTGTAATTAACATGGCCTAAATGTTCATGCCACAAATTATAAGACTCAAGCAAGTAAGGAGAAATTGAACTTTTATTGATTTCAACATTCATTACATTCATTTTGAATAGGCTCTCATTGAGGTAGCCTTTTCCTACATACACTTTTGTCTTTACTAAGTACAATTTTTTCGGAAACAAAAACACATTTGAATCCGTTCTTGTCTAGAAGTGAAACTGAAATCAAGTTCTTCCTTAACTCCGGAACATACAAGACATTGTTAAGTGTCAATACTTTACCGGAAGTCATCTTCAAGCATATTTTTCCAGTTCCTTCTACTTTAACAGTAGCGAAGTTAGCCATGTAGATCGTTTCTTCTACTTGAGCCGTAGCGAATGACGAAAACAATTCGTTGTTGGCACAAATATGGCGGGTGGCACCAGAATCCATCCACCATTCGCGAGGATTCCCCACCAAGTTGCATTCTGAAAGCATAGCACACAGATCATCACATTCTTTGTTGGACTCAATCATATTTGCTTGGTCCTTTTTCTTGCCTTTCTTAGGGGCACGACAATCCGTGGACTTGTGGCCAATCTTGCCACAGTTGAAGCACTTTCCCTTGAATTTCTTCTTGGGTTGATTGCTTTCATGTTCAACTTTCTTCCTTTTCTTAGAATTGTTTTGGTCATCTTCTACAATATGTGCTCTATTAATTGTAGAATTCCCTTTTGACCTTCTCTCGGCAGCTTTATTATCCTCTTCAATACGTAGTCGGACAATAAGATCTTCGACAATCATCTCCTTGCGTTTATGCTTCAAGTAGTTTTTGAAGTCTTTCCACATAGGTGGTAGCTTCTCAATTATCGTTGCTACTTGAAATGCATCATTCACAATCAAACCTACAAAACAGTTAATGTGAGTACTAAGAACATTTTCAATTTGTTCAACTAAGGTATTTTTCAAAGATATACCTTCCGCTAGGAGATCGTGGATGATTACTCGCAATTCCTGCACTTGAGAGACAACCGATTTGCTATCTATCATTTTAAAGTCCAGGAACCTTGCAACAAAGAATTTCTTAATTCCCGCATCCTCTGTCTTGTATTTTCGTTCTAGTGCCCCCCACAATTTCTTCGATGTCTTAGTTCCACTGTAAACATTATAGAGGTCGTCTTAGGGACCACTCAAGATATAATTCCTGCGAAGGAAATCTGAGTGTTTCCAAGCCTTTACAATTATGAAACGCTCTTTGTCCGAGGTTCCCTCGGGCACCTCAGGAGCATCCTCACTGGTGAAACTTTGAAGACATAGTGTTGTGAGGTAGAAGAATATCTTTTGCTGCCATCTCTTAAAGTCAATGCCCGCAAATTTTTCGGGCTTCTCTGCAGGTGCCATAGGTTGCGGAGCATTTGCTCGACTTGTTGAGGCAATACTAGTTGCCTCCACAATCGTAGCCGCATCTTGCATTTGACTTTCATTAGTCATTTTTCCTATCACCACAAGACAGTACCTTTAGTATATTAAAAACAACTTTAAACACTTCTTGTTTCTAGTTAACGATGAAGTTTTTATGACTTCCAATCGTCAACCGAGTGATCTTTAACTTGTGATGAAGATTTTATGTCTTCCAATCACTAGTTAAGTTCAAACGGAGTAGAAAGCTTAAAGCTTTAATCTCCAAAAACAAGCAATACAAGCAATACAGATTCTGAGGTTTATTCCTTAAGATTGTTACTTTATGGTGTTTCGGGTACAAGAATCTGTACAAATGCAACACCAACTTCAACACAAGTTCCTGTATAAATAAGAACACCTATGAAGTTCTTTAACACCTTCAACACAAGATTACTGATAATCTATCCAAGAAGCATGTTTATTTTCAGAAATAAGATGAAACAGAATTTGTAAGGCCAAGTCCCCGACTTCATAGAGTGTCCTTAAGGAATAATTCCCCTCACTGTACCCGAGGTTATGGAATCTTTCTCCCAGGAAGAAATGGCCTTCAATCCGAACAATAGCAGTACCTCAAATTGTTGGATTCAACGAACTCACTCAACAGCTTAATGATCACACAGAGTTTTTATTAATAACAAGAGAGTTTTTGCTGTCAAAATTGATTACAATACCTAAGGAAAATATCAGGTATTTATAGCCTTAAGTGTATCCTTTGCATTGGTTCAGCTGAAAGGCACCTTTTTTGCAACAATCACTTCCATGCGCTGGAGATGCGCCTGGACTGCGGCTGCAGATGACGTTCTGCACATTCCAGTGCGCATCTGCATTTGAACTGCGTCCGTAGGTATCGACTAGCGCTGCATCTGCGGTCGCATGTCACCCTACGGCGCGAAACAATGCCTTTTCTCGAGGGGTCGCATCCCTTCGTGATGTGTGTTGCGTATGCGTTGGAATTGCGCCTGAAATGCGCCTGCATTTGGAGAAAATTAATTCCATCAGATTTTGGATTAACATTTCACTTGTAAACAAGTTCCAAATAAACTTTGTCTAAAAGATTAGATCTCATCGATCGATCATTTGCCAAATCCAAATCCAAATCCGCAGCCGAAGCCGAGCGAGCGGCGCGAGGCATCACCTAGTTCTTGCCTCACTATCCATGTGGAGTTAGTGTTTCTCATTATAAACACTTTCAAGTTCTCTTCTCCCACCAATGTGGGAGAAATGAGTGAACTTTCTAATTTGGGAGTACACTTTCTAAATTAGTGTCTCCCTTCTCCCCACCATTTTTCCTCTATTTTCCATTCACATACACCTTGAACCCAACAGAAACTACTCTCAGATGTCAACACCAAGATAACAAGAAACTAGACCAGTCTAGCTAATTTGAATGGTTCAAAAACGAGAAACTAAAGACATACTGTTGAAATTTGCTTCGGTTACTGGAGTGTATTTTAGCATAATAAGTTCCTTAGCTTGAAGATGTATATACTTGTTCTGAATTTTAAATTTTCATTAGATATTTTTAGTTGAGATATTTTAGTTTTTTTGAATTTTTGTTATGCCGATTTTTTGCAAATTATGTTTACAAGTTTGCCATTTAAAGCCCTACATCCTTAGTAAAATTATTGAGAGAAATTTTTAATTATTTTTTCGATCTTTTTTGTTGTGCCATCTTTTGAAAAACCAACAGTAACAGAGCCGCATTAGTCTTATGGGATTTGTGAGTTCATCTAAAGAACCATTTTCAAATCCATTTTTAACCAGTACCAATTTTCAACCTATTTTTCAAACATGGCAAGCAACAATATCTCTTTGAATGCCCCACAAATTTTCACGCCTGAAATTATCAGATTTGGTCAGTAAAGATGAAATCTTATTTTCAACCTTTTAAAAAATCATAGAAAGTTATGATCTTTGCAACAGATAAACACAATCAAAGCCTCTACGATCTTGGTAGAGAATCAAAGAGCTTCTGATGCTGGCGGGCGGCTATAGCCGATATATGCCGCCCGTCTGGTTAATGATCATGTTAGCAAAAGTTAGGCCATCGCACTTCTTTCCCCTACTTTCTCATATCAGATTTGCGGAGCACCGTGCATCTCTCTGAACTACTCATATTTAATTTGCGTCGTATCGTGCATCTTTTCGGACTACTTTCTCATATCTGAGTTGCATAGCACCGTGTGTCTTTCTGGTGACTCCTTAGATCTGATATGTGTAGTTCCATGCGTCTTTACAGTGACTTCTCAGATCTGATTTGCGTAAGGTCGTGCCATCATTCCGACCCTATCCATATAAGTTCTCTTTTTCAGTAAGGTTGTGCCGTCATTCCACCCCTACCCATATAAATTCTCTTTTTTAGTAGGGTCGTATCGTCATTCCGACCTTACCCATATAATTTTTATTTTTCAGTAGGGTCGTGTCGTCATTCCGATTCTATCCCTATAATTTCTATTTCTCAGTAGGATTGTGCCATCATTCCGACCTACCCATATTTCTCTTTTTTAGTAGGATTGTGTCATCATTCCGACCCTACCCATATAATTTTCTCAAATGGTGACCATTTTTCAGCCATCAAATCTAATAATCCGGTGTGAGTATGTTCCGACCAGTTCTTCGGTGACTATCTTATTCAAGATCTACTATCTCTTGATTTCGAGATAACCCATTTATTTTAACCAGTTTCCGACAATTTTCCATCGACACAGAGACTTTCCAGAGATGTTTACTACTTTTCGAATCATTTTTTCAATTTATTCCGTTTCAATTGAGGTCTCCCAACGTCCAAAGCAGTCCTTATCAGTTTTCTTGCAGATATCTTTACCAAGTCCCTCATCGGTCCTCGTATTAGTTACATCCATAACAAGCTTGGTACATATGTCTTCTATGCACCAGCTTGAGGGGGAGTGTTAGAATATAAGTAGGAATAGGAATAACATATAGAATCCTACTTGGGAAGGCATTGTAATGTAGTGTCCTATTAGGAAAAGGATTGGAATGTAATGTCTATAAATAGGGTCTCAATGTAATCATATAGTTACAACAATTCAATGATAATTTTCTCTTATATTTCTCACAAGAAATTAGAGAATACAAGATTGAAATTGTTGAACATTTTAAATTTTAAATTTTGAACCTACTGCTGGTGCTATTTATTACATAACTTTGGCATGCATTGATTATTCCTCTGGAAAAATTCTTCGTTACCCATCCAAGATCCGGGGGAAAATCAACATTTGTTACCACGTTGAGATCAAAGTTCTTGAAGTTATTTTTTATCAGAAAACCAAAAGAGAAAAGTGTATGTTACAAAAGTGTGGAAGTTCCGCCAAAGCAAACATTGAGGAGGGGCAAATCTTTTTAGATTGCAACAATTGAAGCAAAGGATAACTGTTGAAATTTGCTTCAGTTACTGCTGCATCTTTTAGCAGAATAAGTTGCTTAGTTTTAGGGTGAATCTACTTTTTTAGAATTTTAAATTTCTATTAGATTTTTTTAGTTTGTTGAGATATTTTAATTTTTTGAATTTTTGTTACGCAAATTTTCTGCAGATTATGTTTTCACGTTGTCTATTTAAAGTCCTCTATGCTTAGTAAAATTATTGAGAAGTATTTTTTTAATTATTCTTGCATTTTTTTGCTGCAACATCTTTGTAAAAACAAACACATACCTCCAATAAGAGTAAAGGGCACTGTAGCCCCCAACTATCATTTCATCTTAATCCCTTGGAAAAATATATTCTCCCTACAGTCTGTATTGTATTATCTAGTGAATACTTAGAAAGTAAATCGTATAAGTCATCAGAAGAACCAGTTTACTATTTTGATGGAGGACAGACAAAACCAGAATAACTGATAACAGAATAAAAGAAACTTTTAATAACAGAAAGATAAAGAAAAACATGAAGTACAATACATAAACACTTGCACATAGAAGAGACCTCCTCCTTGAGTTTATCTCATTTGCTTCACTATCATAGACTCACTGACCAGCTTTCCCCTGTGACCTACATCCTCTAATTTACATGTCTTCCTCATTCCCCAACTTCCCCTTCCACTGTGCGCCCCTCCCCCCACCCCCCCACCCCCGCAAAAACCCAAATCCAAGAGCTTCCATCACCATAAGTGCAGATCATGTTTTTTTATGTTACAGGAGGTACAGTTGCAACATCTCGTCAAAGATAGATAGATTAAGCTGATTGACAACACGTATTGGCCAACAAAATTCAAATTTTAGGTCTTACACTATGTTTGACTAGAATATTGGGATAGGGTGTTTTTTTTTGGGGGGTGGGGGGGGAGCAGTGTTTGATTTACTTCCCTTACTTGTTCAGTACTAGCTGAAAAAGAACTAGTATATATTTTCTTCTTCCTTTCTGTCCAATTTTGGAAGGATTAAAAAGAACATGAAGAATGAAGTACAACCCTCCACTTTTTCATTTACCTCTAGTTCATTAGCTAATCGAGCAAGAGGAGTAACTCTTACCTTCCCACTCTTTCTCACCCTCAACCAACTGTTTCTCCTTCTAGCCCAACAAAAAAAATAAGAGACTACCAACATCTCAGAACTTCCCAGCAAATAAATGTATAGGAAATGGATCCTAGAAACTCAAGAAGCTCTCCATAGCAATAGCAATGATAGTGTTCATATTATCTTTCCCCAGCTTCTTTTAAATAGTTCAGTTCAGAATCTTAAAGGAAACTATTTTGTATCATGGTTCAGCCATTATCTTATCCATGTATTTTAGTTGTTAGTTTTGTAATTTTGTGATCATGATATGTATATGATCTAAAGCCAATTCAACGATTCTCTATGAGGAAAAGGCGTCTACAATTTTTCTCTCATATAGAAGAGTGGCGGAAGCAAGTGGGGGTCGTAGTGCTAGCTTCGGCCGTCTCTTCTTTATAATTTCTTATTTCTTTCGTTTTAATTTATTTGTCTTATTTTTTTAATTTGATATGTGTTTAAAAATTAAAAAAAATTATTTTAAATTACATAATTAACGGCTTAAAATATTTAACGGCTTCTAAAAATTTTAATTCATTCTTCAAATACTATCACATTTACATAAGACAGAAGGAGTAACATATATCATTCGAAAATTAATTAGTAACAAGTACTATAAATCACATTCTCTTATATAGAAGAGCGATGGAAGAAGGTGGAGGTCGTCCTGCCAGCTTCCGCCGTCTCTTCTTTATAATATCTTATTTCCTCCATTTTAATTTGTTTGTCTTGTTTTTTAATTTGATATTTATTTAAAAATTATACAAAATTATTTTAAATTACAATAATTAACGGTTTAAAATATTTAATGGCTTATAAAAAATTTAATTCATTCTCCAAATACTATCACAGTTACATAAGACAAAAGGAGTAATATACATTATTCGAAAATTAATTATTAGCAAGTACTATAAATCTCAATAATTAACAACGGAAAATATGTAAGAACTATATATAAAAAAATTTATATAGTTATGTAAAATTCTATCAGTGTGACCTAAATTGAAACAGAGTGAGAATCACATATTATCTGAAAGTTATGCAGAAGTATTATAAATCACAATAATTAACAACTTTAAATATTTAAAAATCATACAAAACTCTTAAAATTATATAAAAAATTTGGTTGACTCTCAGTGTCACATAAATTAAAACGACAAGAGTAACATATATTATCTAAAATTTACAATTAAATAAAAAGGTATTAAATATCATTATAATCAATAATTTAAAAAAATTTACGAACCATAAAAAAAAATTTAATTGACTCTCAAAATTCATTTGTATCACAAAAAAGGTAGCATATGTTGGGCCCGTGCAAGCAGGGGCTCTTATGTCTAGTATTAAGTAGATATGGTGTGAGTTGATGGGAAAGGAAAAAGAACAAAAAAGATGGTGTATTTAGTACAAATGCTTCATCTCTACACGAACTTAAGAAAAGTTTGGTGAAGGACAAAGAGTGATACAGAGGCATATCTTTTCTTCTCTTTTTTTGATAACCGTGGTGTCCGGCCATCTTGCGCGCACCTCGACTAATATCACCGAATATCCATCACCTCCCACCAACAATAGGTTACCTACTCCTTGGACAAATGGGAAGAAACAACCACATGTTCAAAGTCCCAAAGATCCTGCAGTCTGCGGGCCAGAATTGCATTTCCTCATCCTATCAAGCAACTAAAAGTATCAACAAAGAATTGGATTGAGTGAAAACCTGCTGCAATAAAGTGTCAAAACTTGACAAATGGTTAGCCACCCTTTGATATTCCAGTGCTCCTCCAAGGATTAGGAGTCTAGGCCTTTCTATTTTTGAGGTCATTCGCCGGTGCGCCACATTTTTCTTACAAACAACGCCTTTAACCACCGTACTAGTAAATAGCATAAAGGAGAACTTTATCAGGAGAAGGAAAATAAACTTAACAATACTTGCATAGTATAGTATGACCCAATAATTTAATGGAAAAATGAAGCACAGCAATGGCAGCAACTAAGAGAAGGAATCATTCAACAGGATTGTCAAATCGTGATGGAAAAATTAACATTTGGCACCAATTCAAACACCCAACTTAAAACCTATGCAACCATAAAAATAAGCAACTTGAAATTTTGATTCCTGCATCACAAAGCCTGCAATTATTTGGTTGATACTGAAAAGCAGTTGCAGCACGGAATAGGAATCTAATCAAAGACAAATTGGAAGTCCATAACTAGAATAAACAAGTATCAAGTTTGAATGCAGGGAGAACAATGAATTAAGCTGCAACGTTGCACAAAAAGAAAGTTTATTTGCATATGAGGTGTTGAAAGCTAGGTTTTCTTTGTAATTCTTTTATGGAGAGGATGAAAAGAAAATATATGAGAGTTTGATTTAGGTACGACAGAAAGCCATGTGGTCGGATGTAGAAAACCTTTCTCTAGGATGTCCACTGGCAATGCATTTAATCTTCACATATCCACAAGGATCCATTCCTCCATTCTGACTCATGTCAGGCTTTAGGAGTGTAGCAGCTTCCCAGGATAAAGATGTGACTATCTCCGACCAACTCTCTTTATTATCCTCTTCAGCTGGAGGAATATGTTCAGCTTGCAAAAGCTGCACAATCAAAAATTTAAAATGTCCATCAACGACATTTTTCATGGCCTTTCTATGTTCCTCGGTTGACCTATTATGGTACTCTCCACTAGCTAAGTTGCATGATGAGTACATGTAACCCCATTCCCCTGGTGCTTCTTCACTACCATCATCATCCTCGTCAAATAAAAGAGATTCTCTATCATCCTCTTCTGTTTCTGGATCTGGTGGCAACCAGAGTAAATAACTATTCTCAAAATCAACAGGTGCATTATCTGTATCATTCACATCATGAGAAGGAGGCCCTTCACGCTCAACACCATCGACACAAGTAGCTGTTTCTTTTGCAAGTTCTTTCATCCCTTCTGAGTTCTTCCATTCACTGTTCTCTGTCAATGATGAGGAATTTACACTACTTGATTCAATCTCAGCAGGTTGATCATTGTTTGGTCCACAAATATTATTCATCTCCTTGTAGTTGAAAGCACCATAAAAGACATCTGTTGGATTAAAGTGTCTTGTCTCAGAATGTGATCCACAAACACCATAATCATCATCCTCATCATCACTCCTGCCATACCAATCCTAAGTAAGATAGCTAATTGAAACATACACGGGAAAAAAACATATTAGCCTAATAATAATACATGAAAGCAAGTAAAGTAAAGGTTTGATACAAGTATTTCATCGCATCTATCTTTCATGACAATACTATACATGCTTGGCCCATGCAAATAATCCAACCTACAACTCAAAGGGTGCACCACAAAAAGTAGAGTTCTCCTCTCTCCAAAATCCTTAAACTTTCTACGTGGCAGAGCCACAGAAGTTAATGAACAACAAAAACTTGGTCAGGATCCAAATATGGCGTCAGTTGTGGGTCCTTTGTACTTGGATAGGATGAGGTGGGTTTGTATACCTCAGTATTCCAGTATTGGAGCTAACAGTAAACTTGAGTTTCTATAACCCGCTAATGACAAGATCTAAATTGGGAATAACCGAATAATTATTTTTAGCAAACACACTCGAGACCTAGAGATTACAAATAAACTACCTTATTTTTGTTCCAAAAAGATTTTTACTCGACTACAATACAAGGTAAATGAACTTGCATATTCCCAAGAAAAGCTGGCTCAGCTCATATGAGCGCAAACATGGGTCGTTATTATTAAACAAACAGAATGGACAAGCTATCGTACATGGCCTGGGTACATTACTGTTGATTGATCATACGGATTTCCTAGCTTAATTATTGCCAGAATAGGAATAGGAATAGAAGTTGTATATGGTATCCTACCTGAAAAAGGATCGTAACGTAGTGTCTTTAAATAGGACTCTGTTTAATAATGTAAAAAAACACAATTCAATGACAGATTTCTCCTTCATTTCTCACCTAGTATCAGAGCATTAGCGAGATGTTCAATGACAGATTTCTCCTTCATTTCTCACCTAGTATCAGAGCATTAGCGAGAAACATCTGGGACAAGAAAATACAGTGACTGTGCATCAATTTCCGGGGACTGTACCGGTTGTTTGCGCCGTCTTCTTTTTCCTTCAGTGTTGTGCGAAAACCAACACCACCACATAATTCGTCATCGAACGGCGACCAAACCCCAATAAGATTTTCCAACAGTCAACCCTGCACGCACCGCCCCTACACGTTCTGCCAGAAGCTAGGTTCCGGCAAGCGAGCTCACGTCATGAGCCATCCGTGGCTTTAAATAGACCAATGTTGGAAAGAGTAGAAGAAGAGGAAATGAGTTGGGCTTGTGGTCTTTGGGTGATTTCTCGCCAAAGAGCATATTTCACAATCTAAGGTGAGAATTTAGGAAGTTTTGAGTCAAGTATACTTGATAAATGCTAGCTTAACATCCACAAACATTTGATTTGTCAAGAAATCTCAATCACCCCAAGAATTCTTCAAGTCGAGATTTTCAATATCCCTCTTCAAGAGGTAATTCCACCGCCCAATTTTAACTTGTACATAAATGAGTATGTTGTAGATGAATGTGAGTAGAAATCATGATTGGATCGGAGTATTAGTTGACACCTAAAAGTGGATATTGCTAAACATGGTTAGATAGTTGGGAAGTAGACGAAGATGACTTAAGGGATTAGTAAATGAACATTTTAGTAACTTGAGTGACGTTAATAACCCATTTAGTGCCAAAATGGAACTCACGGAGTTGGATTACGATATTTATGAGGGGATGCATATTGGCGTAACTAGCAAAGTTGTTGCCATGTGACCTGGAGGTCACGGTTTCGAGCTGTGAAACAGCCTCTTGCAAAAATGCAGGTAAGGCTGCGTACAAAAGACTCTCCTGGTCTAACCCTTTCCCGTACCCCGTGCATAGCGGGAGCTTAAGTGCACCGGGCTAGCACTTTTTATGAGGAGATGGATGTTTGGGAGCCTTAAAGCCAATGTTCGAGCCTAAATGAGTCTTGTTGAGTTTGAATACACATGAATATAAAAACTGGTTATGTTGACGTCGATGAGATTTCATTGGAAGTGTTGGAACGTAGTTTGAATTGTTGAGACTAAAGGATTTACTTTCCGCCAGGCGTCCTCAAATACGTGTTCCAATGATTGTAAAATGCTCTTTTTTAGAATGTGAATACACGTTTGTAACGGCCAGCATGTATTTTCCTCAACTTCATGCAAGTTTTCGATATACATTTTGAAATGTTATTGTTAGGACAGAAAATAATCAAGTGTCATGCAGATGATAGCAAAGCTAACCTCGAATGTCGAATTCAAAAGAGTTTTACAAATGCTTTGCTTAACTCATGAAGTTTGCAACTACTATGATTATAAATGTTAGAGACATGATTTATTGACCATATGCATGGTTTCTTAAGTATCGTCTATTGTTAAGTGGGGGAGTCGACGACTCTTATCGAGTATGTCTGTGCTCAGGCTCGAAGGTAATGTCGTTCTTCATTACAGGTACATGTGTGACCAAAGACGATGCTCCGACGCTTTGTAGCATGTTGCAATATCTCTCTCTTATAGGGAGGGGTCCTATTTTTAAAGCCCTCTTTGCTTCCCTTCAGACTTTCGAGGTGTAAGATTTGGCGATCACTAGTACTAGTGTCCTTTCTGTTGGCTTGCATTCCAAAATTGTCTTGTTACGTATTTCAGTGTTGCTATCATGTAACACCCCAATTTTCTGGAACCGGAACGCCACACGGTACTCATGATCCCGAAGGACCACAAGCTAACCCTTTTTTGATATCTGTACCTGAGCACTGCATAATTTACTGAAATAAATGCGGAAAACTGGCGAAAACTTGCCATAAGGTTCAAATATCTAAAAATACTCAATACTGAAAACTGAATACTAATACATCTGTCCGAAAAGCCTCTAAACTTGTCTGAATTGTGGAGTTGATGGGACAAGTCCCTGTTAGCATGATGTAAATATTGTATATTAATGTAATCATATATTGTTGTATATTAGTGTAATTACATAGATTTGATTTAGTAGTTAAAGAGAATAATAGTAACTTTAGTAAGAGCAGATTTGGTGGGATAGAATAGCGGATTTAGAGGGATAGAAAAGCTGATCTTTAGGGATAGGAAGACGGATCTTTAGGAATGTCATCATTGAATATTTTCTATTTAATGAAAAGACTCTTAATATTGAGAGGCATTCAGCAGAAAATTGACATGGTATCAAAGCCTTCTCTTGGTTGTCTTGTTTCATAGAGTTCATTTGTGGTTTCTTTCAAAATTTATTTTGAAAATTTTGGTTTTTGTTGATTGTTCCTCGACAATTAACACCTAGGACTTTGATCTTGGTCATTTTGGTTGTTCTTTTTGAGTTGGTGTTTCTAGTTTTCATAATTATGAGTTCATATCAGTTTGAATCATTCAGTGTTCGTTTCACTGGAAAGAATTTTTCGTCATGGGAGTTTCAGTTTCAGTTATTTGTCACCGAAAAATAACTATGGGGCCATATAGATGGAACCGATTCTGCTCCTACTGATCCTACAAAGTTAGGTAAATGGAAGATTAAAGATGCTCAGGTGATGACATGGCTTTTAGGGTCAATTGACCCTCTTATTGTTTCTAATCTCAGGCCCTACTTACAAGACAGCTAAGGCTACGTGGGATTATTTACAAAAGGTTTACAACCAAGATAATAGTGCCCGGCGCTTTCACTTAGAGTATGAAATTGCTAATTACTCTCAAGGAGGTCTTTCTATTCAGGATTATTATTCTGGATTTCAGAACTTATGGGCTGAATTTACAGATATTGTTTATGCCAAAATACCTTCCGAATCTCTCTCTCTAATTCAGCAAGTTCATGAGCAAAGCAAGCGAGATCAATTTTTAATGAAGAGACTTTTGCACAGGTAGCAAAAATGACGACGGTGAGGACTATTGTTGCCATTGCTGCTTCACAAAACTGGACTCTTCATCAAATGGATGTCAAAAATGCTTTTCTTCATGGTGATCTCAAAGAGGATATTTATATGAAACCTCCACCAGGTTTGTTCTTTTTGCCTACATCAGATATATGCAAGTTGAAGCGATCTTTGTATGGATTAAAACAAGCTCCCAGAGCTTGGTTTGACAAATTTCGGTCTACTTTGCTACAATTCTCTTTTGAGCAGAGCAACTATGACTCATCTTTGTTTCTTCGAAAAACATCCACAGGTTGTGTTCTTCTTTTGGTATATGTCGATGACATTATTATTGTAGGAACTGATTCTTCACTAATCACTAGCCTGCAACAGCAACTTAAGGATTCTTTTCATATGAAAGATCTTGGTACTCTTACATATTTCTTGGGTTTGGAAGTTCATCGTGATTTATCTGGTGTGTTTCTAAATCAACACAAATATACCCAAGATTTGATTTCTTTGGAAGGTCTTTAGGATTCCTCCACTGTGGATACTCCATTAGAATTGAATGTAACGTATCACCGGGAGGAAGGCGATCTTCTTCCTGATCCAACTATATTTCGGCAATTAGTTGGGAGCTTAAATTACCTTACTATTACCAGGCCTGATATCTCTTTTGCAGTTCAACAAGTTAGTCAGTTCATGCAAGCTCCCCGTCATCTTCATTTAGTGGCTGTCCATCGCATCATTCGATACCTCCGAGGAACATCTAATCGTGCATTATTCTTTCCTAGTGGTTCGCCTATTCGTCTTAATGCTTTTAGTGATTCTGATTGGGCGGGATGTTCTGACACTCGTCGTTCGGTTACTGGTTGGTGCATGTTTCTTGGAGAGTCTTTGATATCTTAAAAGAGTAAAAAGCAAGACCGCGTGTCAAAATCTTCAATAGAGGCTGAATATCGAGCAATGTCTACTGTTTGCTCCGAGATTGTGTGGCTTCGTGGACTACTTGCTGAGATTGGATTTCCTCAATCTAATCCTACTCCTCTCCATGCTGACAATACAAGTGCTATTAAGATTGCTACTAATCCGGTTTATCATGAGCGGACCAAACACATCGAAGTAGACTGTCATTATATACGAGAAGCTGTAGATAAAGGTGTCATTACTCATCTGCACGTGTCCAGCGATCTTCAAATAGCTTATGCATTTACAAAATCAATGGCACGACAACGACATCAGTTTCTTGTCGGCAAATTGATGCTTCTTGATCTACCAGCATCAATTTGAGGGGGATGTTAGCATTATGTAAATATTGTAAATTAATGTAATCATATATTGTTGTATATTAGTGTAATTACATAGATTTAAAGAGAATAATAGTGACTTTAGTAAGAGCAGATTTGGTGGGATAAAATAGCGGATTTAGAGGGATAGAAAAGCTAATCTTTAGGGATAGAAAGACGGATCTTAAGGGATGTAATCATTGAATATTTTCTATTTAATGACAAGAATCTCAATATCGAGAGGCATTCAGCAGAAAATTGACAGTCCCCAACTAACTCCGTGTGATGCCCCGAAAAAAATTTCCGTTAAGATCTCGGACGAAAATGTGTTGAATTCTGTTCTTTATCGTGATTAATAATTTTTCTGTGTGGAATTTCTGGATATGCGACCCGTCATCACGTAGAGCATCGAATAATCTTTCCAACGATATGTGGATCATCCAAAACGGACACTCGAGCGATGAGTTATGATCATTTCGATCTAACCGTGAATAGTGGTGAACAGTAAATGTGCAGGAAAAAAATACCGAGGCCAGGCGAATTTTAGGGTCAACTTCAAACGATCATAACTCCTTGTACATAATGATCTGGGTGAGCTACTATATATCAACAGAAAGCTCTGAAAGTCCTCTTTCCAATGAAATTGGTTTCATCCAATTTGGCCATCGAAGCAAAAAGTTATGGTCGATCTACTTCAGCCTATCAAAACAGTCCACCAAAGGACAGATTTGACATTATTTGATTTTTAAAGGTATTTTGGTCATTCCCACTCCAATCCATCCGGGTAAACCATGAATTTAAGTCCATTAAAAGCATTCAATAGCTCATTTTTCTCCAAAATTTCCTAAGGCTCAAACCCCAACCCTACTACTCCAAATTTCATCCTTCTATGTCTCTTGATTGAACCGTAGAAATTTCAAATTGATTTGGGATTCGAGTTGATCATGTTAAGGGCTTCGAGAAGCACCCTTTATTTTCGTGAATAAAGTTCCAGAGTCGGAAGTTCATATTCATCTTCCATTTTTAGGTATGTGGGGCTTTGAACAAGATTATCCTTTCGATCTTGTGCCCGGTATTTTTGTTGAATTACATTGACATAAGATTTTACATGTTTTACCATGAATTGGAAATATGATTTTATATCTTATATTATTGTCCATGAGCTATGGGATTATGTCATCCGACATGTGTATGATGTTGAGATGGAATTATGTCCAAAAAGTATTTGATTATGAGAGTATGATGATTTAATTCGTTAAGCCTTGATTTATACTATCATTCCACTATTTCCTTATTATGAATTTATAATTGATATTGGAAATTCTATATCCCTACTATGGGTTGATGTCTCAAGTACCTTTAAATGAGAGTTGGATGGCAAATTGAGAAATGTTGATATTGAAGTTGCAATGAGTCTTGGTATTTTCCGGATGGTTTTGATGAGTTAAATTGTTGAAAATATTATGTATTGAGTCTTCATATCCTTGTCCAAATGTCGAGTCGGTTATGGTTCAATGCATTGATACCTTGTTGATGTTGAGGAAGATTAAAATGTTTTGAGGTAAAATGTGTTGAGTTAGGAATCCACAAATTGATATGATTTGATAAATGAGAAAGAGATTTGATTTGGTCTTTATGATAGACCCTTGTGATGTTGTGGTGGATTTCTTAACGCGTTCTGAGCTTGTCGGGGAGTAGTACTTAGCACCGAGAGGGAAATTTGGTATTTCCCCAAACCTATGTGCCACCGTAGGGTTGTTTGATGATGATATTATTGGCCAGAGAGCCCGATTGTGATTATTGCAGTTTTAAGGTCGTACTCCCTGGCAAAGAGTATGACGTTCCCGCCAACGGGGGTTTCAAACGTTGGTATTCCACGTAGCTCACGTGGGGTTGTCGGTTATAGGAAACTCCCCTGTCCATAAGAGTCATGTTTATTGAAATACCGAGTCACTCCGAGTTTTGATGTGGTAAGTCAAGTTGCCTACGATGATCTATAATGATTTATGAGGTTTTTCTCCTACATTTCCTATCTAAGATGTTATGAGTTGCATGATTCAATGTCACTCAAGCCAGGTGTGTCATTATGGTCTGTATGTACGTTTTTACGAAATTTATGATATTATTTATATTTTGCATGCGCTCCCACATACTCAGTACGTATCTTGTGCTGACCCACATATTTCTCTATGGGCTACATTCTTACCATGATGTAGGTTCAGGTACTCAGCCGCAGCCGCGACAGTAATATCCGAGTGTCGCATCTACGTTCTTTCAGTGGTGAGTCCTCATGGTTCGAGGACCAAGTTGCTAGTTTTGGTGTTGTTGTTTTGTGATCCCTTTGGTCTGTTGAGTCAGTTGGGGGTTTGTCCCAATAAGTCGTTGATTTTGCTGTATAGAGGCTATGTCAGACTAGTGTATTGTTGGGTTGGTTTGTGTATAGACATTCCATATATGTACAGTCTAACGATATTCCGTGCCATGTGCGAGGTGATATGATATGTACTTATATATATATCCTTAGCTTAGCGTGTATGTTGTTGTGTTGGAACCCAAGGGTAGTGTTTTGGCTTAAAGGGTTAACTTGAGGCTACGTGTAGCCTTGGGCACCGTGTGGCGTCTCGGGATGATATTTCGAGGCGTTACACTCCGTCTACTGAAAATAAACTGAGTCTAATGCCATAATAAAATAAGTATCATCCTCGAATGAAGAGCACTCACTGCTACGTCTACAGCTGCTAACTGAGTCTGGACTGCTAAGGGTGCTCTGGATCTCACGCTTCGGAACCTATGGTATAAGACACCATAGCGCAAGAGAAAAGTATGCGTCAATACTTTGAATGTACTGGTATGCTAGATGAGATAAGGCTAAATGCAAGGGCTTATGCATGAACATAGCTTAACTGAATAACATGAGAGTACTGAATGAGGACATATGCATGAATGCACAAACCAAAACTGGAATCGCAGTAACACTGAATACGAACTCTAAATACTGGTTTCTAAATACTGACTTACTGATGACTGAGTCTACTAGTACTGATGTCTGAGTTTACTAATACTGAGAGACAGAATAACTGAGTCTATTGAGATTGATGTCTAATCTTGCTGATACTGATACTGATTTATTATATCTGAGATCAAGCCTATATAACGGGTGACCTCTGAGTTTACTGGTAATGATGCCTGATACTTGATAAACTGAATCTGAGATCAAGCCTATATAATGGGTGACCTCTGAGTTTACTGATAATGAATATGATTGTTTGAATTTGAGATCAAGCCTATATAACGGGTGATCTCTGAGTCTACTGATAATGAATATGATTGTCTGAATCTGAGATCAAGCCTATATAACGGGTGATCTCTGAGAGGTAGTCAAGCCTAGTATAACGGGTGACTCTTCATCTGAATTCTTTTATTGAGACTGAATCTGAAACTGAGACTATGTGAGGTAGTCATCTAACCGACATGCCCCTTCTAGCTTCTTTGGGGTCCAACCTGTAACCCCAATTGGAAGGGTGTCAATACCGTGCCACTGGGTAAAGACACTTCTCTCTGGACCCAGGATGCCATGCCTAATATAACGGGTGACACCTGGTTGGAGCCAAGCCTAATATAACGGGTGACTCCGGGGAGGTAGTCAAGCCTAATATGACGGGTGACTCCTCATCCTGCACTGGCTACGCAGTTCTGGAGTGCAAGGATTGTTATTAACGACTCTGCCTAAAATAACGGGGAAGCCGTCATCCCTGCCCTCGCTCGGTGCTGAATCCCACTCGCAACTAAATAGACACTGAACTGATTCCTAGACTGTTCTAGACTGAGCTGAATCTGTTACTGGTCATCTTGCTTGACTGAGCTAATTGAATTTACTTGGTTCCGTTATCTACGAAATGCTACTGAATTCTTGTTGGCTTACTGAGTTTCACTGAAGTCTGAACTGAATATTGGATACTACTGAATACTATTGAATCGGAATTGAATACCGAGTTGGATTAGACTGATACTGAGACTGAATTGAACTAATACTGAGATTACTGAATTTTCTTAAGTTTTGTAGTGGCTGAATTCTATTGATCATAGCACGACTGAAATTATCTTGAGACTGACTCGGCTCTAGACACGCAGCTAAATTTTACCCCAGGACTCGATAGCATAAATAAATAAGACAAGACCACACTTGAGTATCATGACAATGGACTTTCATCCACAACACAATCAATATGATATCTCATCAGTCACTTGAATGTTATAAACATGTAAACGTATAGGGAATGCATACTAATACCTCATAGTTGTTCAATAAGGAATACACATGGATAAGAATGCATGCAACTTATCATAATACATTCACTAAGGAATTTCAACAAACGCTTGGTATGCACTAGTTATCACTTAATTGGGGATTTCATGCTTAACATACTAAAGAGGGCACTATTCTCTTTACTTAAGCATTCTATCAAACATACAGGGACCATGCTTTGGTCATACCACAGATTCTATACTCTATTATCATGAATACATCAATATCATGCAACTTGAAGAGGGTTTATCATGAACATCATACAATTCATCACATACTAGAATCAACTCTTGAAATTGGTAGTCTAAATCATGAATTAAAACTCAACAATAACATGAACTTCAATTTCAATTCACATGAATCATGAAAACTCATAAATATAAGATCTTTGAATTTAGAAAAGGATTCTTGAACTTCTTGGGTGGAAGGAATCCAAAAATCAACATCTGCATACCTTGTTATATGATTCTCGGAAGATTTACAGAGGAATCTTGATGACTTGGGTCTTGAGCTATGAACCCCTAATGGTTGTTCTTGAAGAAAATTGAGAGAAAACTAGTATATTTGGGTGAAATAAATGAGAAACCTCGTGTTAAAGAGTATATATAGGGGTAGCAAAATGACCGTCTTGCCCTTGGAATTAAAATCCGAAACTGAAAAAAAATCCCAATTTTACATGCTGGCGCGACGCGCCATAATCGCGCCAGCTTACTGGAAATTGGACAATTGGGAAACTGAGCCTTGGCGCGACGCGGTGGAAATCGCGTTGCCACCTTAGTTGCGAACTGGAAAGCCACCGCGACGCGGTGGAATCGCGGAGGCTTACTGGATTTCGACAATTGCCATTTAGGCTTGCTCCGCGACGCGCTAAAGTATCAGGTGGTACATTGTCTCACTAAAATGGCTCTAACTTTTCGCCCGAGTGTCGGATTTGGGCGAATTTGGTATCGATCGAAAGCTTATTCGATTTCCCAATAAAAAGTCAAAATCTTAAAAATTTCATATGGAATAAAATATATTCATCTTTGAAGCAAGCTCTTTGATGTTCTAGAGACGAATTTGAACTAGGAAAAGGGTAGGGTATTACAATATCTCCCCCTTGGGAACATTCGAGGGACGAAGGAGACTGATTAAGCTGAGAATACTAGCAGGCTGAACTTACTTGCTGGACATGAACATGAGAAACATGACTATATGACTGGAACTACTGATATACTGAAATTTCATACTGAACATGCATATCTGATGCATGGAATACATGACTGAAGCTACTCATAAGCTGAATTCTCATAATGGACATGCATATCTGATGCATGGATTCTTGACTGAGTTGTTCTCGTAAATGCATGACTGAATACACTGATAAGCTGAGCTTTTCTACTGAACATGCATATCTAATGCATGAATACTTGACTGAACTGACTTTTGAATGCTTGACTGATTATGCAATGATAACGGATGCTAGCTTTGTGAGAAACGTCTGAATATGCAACTGAATGGGTTTAAAGAATTGAAAATATCTGGGAATCATGGGGTATCTCCCCCTTGGGACACTATGTCCCTCTAAGAACGCTTCACCGAAATATTGAGGCGATGCACAAGACACCTACAAACTGGATCATAACTGAACCTCAGAGAGCTGAAACTAATACATGACTCATGAACTGAACTTATCTTGCAACTACTAGGACTTTCCACCTTGGAATAGTTATCTTTCCTTGAGATTTCAGATTGTATGACTAGATGGAAAGATGAGAAAAGAAACTACACGAATCTGACTGTCTGACTGCTAAACTGACTTGCTGGCTTTACTGACTAACTCATGCTGAAACTTATACTTAACTGAAGTACATCTTCCGCACTCTTTCAATTATACTCTCCTCTTTAGCTTCAAGTCATCACCATAAGTATGAGAACACTTTACTAAACTCTGAACTGAACTACAATCAATCTACTCTAAAGTCTGGGGCATAATAATGCACATGAATGATAAACTTATCCGGAAAGTCTGCACCTGAAAGTATAAAACTCACTGCTAATACTATCTTCTAGAATACAACTCTTAACATTCTTTAGTTTCTGCCATGATCATCACATACCTACACCCCTTTTCAACACATGCTTGTCTCGCTAAACACATCATCTGCTTCTGTTCCTTCATCAACTACTAGGATCACACCTCCTAACTCACATCCACACCTTCACACTTAGTTTCCGATCAATAACCTTAAATTCTTGCATGCACTGTTCAAGCTTACTGATTTACCTCTTATACAACTATCCCCATGAATACATAATCTGCTCGATATGGTTAACTCTATCCCAACTCTACTACTGCTAAACTCCTGGATTCATGCTTCTAACTCTAGGTCATATGCTATCATAGGATTCTGAGAAAGGATCTGATGGAATACTGCTGAGCCTATGGGCGATCCCATAACTGTCTGCAGGGACGGTCTGAGAAAGCCCTATCTCTAAGACTTTGAGCTTCACTGTTTCTATTACCTTGAAGGTAAGGTAGAGTTGACGTGAGTGGAGCATGCTGAGAATCTACATAACTTTCTTAGAGGACCTTTCTATAGCACGATCTGAGACATGAAAAAAGGGAAACTTTTCTTATAGCCTCCTGTACATAAATGTGGCGCGCAACACACCCATGCACAAGACTCTACTAGATGCGGCTTTTCAGACTTCCTAGGACACTATTGAACCTGAGGCTCTGATACCAAGTTTGTAATGCGCCGCTTTTCTGGAACCGAAACGCCACATGGTGCTCATGATCCCGAAAGACCACAAGCTAACCCTTTTCTGATATCTGTACCTGAGCAATGCATAATATATTGAAATAAATAAGAAAAACTGACGGAAACTTGCCATAAGGTTCAAATATCTAAAAATACTCAATACTGAAAACTGAATACTAATACATCTGTCCGAAAAGCCTTTAAACTTGACTGAACTGTGGAGTTAATGGGACATGTCCCCAACTAACTCCGTCTGCTGAAAATAAACTGAGTCTAATGCCATAATAAAATAAAGATCATCCTCGAATGAAGAGGACTCACTTCTACGTCTACTGCTGCTGACTGAGTCTGGACTGCTAAGGGTGCTCTGGATCTCGCGCTTCGGAACCTATGGTATAAGACACCATAGCGCAAGAGAAAAGTATGTGTCAGTACTTTGAATGTACTGGTATGCTAGATGAGGTAAGGCTAAATGCAAGGGCTTATGCATGAACATAGCTTAACTGAATAACATGAGAGTACTGAATGAGGACATATGCATGAATGCACAAACCAAAACTGGAATCGCAGTAACACTGAATACGAACTCTAAATACTGGTTTCTAAATACTGACTTACTGATGACTGAGTCTACTAGTACTGATGTTGAGTTTACTAATACTGAGAGACAGAATAACTGAGTTTATTGAGATTAATGTCTAATCTTGCTGATACTGATACTGATTTATTATATCTGAGATCAAGCCTATATAACGGGTGACCTCTGAGTTTACTGGTAATGATGCCTGATACTTGATAAACTGAATCTGAGATGAAGCTTATATAACGGGTGACCTCTGAGTCTACTGATAATGAAAATAATTGTCTGAATCTGAGATCAAGCCTATATAACGGGTGATCTCTGAGTCTACTGATAATGAATATGATTGTCTGAATCTGAGATCAAGCCTATATAACGGGTGATCTCTGAGAGGTAGTCAAGCCTAGTATAACGGGTGACTCCTCAACTGAATTCTTTTACTGAGACTGAATCTTAAACTGAGACTGTGGGAGGTAGTCATCTAACCGACATGCCCCTTCTAGCTTCTTTGGGGTCCAACCTGTAACCCCGGTTGGAAGGGTATCAGTACCGTGCCACGGGTAAAGACACTTCTCTCTGGACCCAGGATGCCATGCCTAATATAACGGGTGACACCTGGTTGGAGCCAAGCCTAATATAACGGGCGACTCCAGGGAGGTAGTCAAGCCTAATATGACGGGTGACTCCCCATCCTGCGCTGGCTACGCAGTTCTGGAGTGCAGGGATTGTTATTAACGACTCTACCTAAAATAACGGGGAAGCCATCATCCCTGCCCTCGCTCGGTGTTGAATCCTACTCCCAACTGAATAGACACTGAACTGATTCCTAGACTGTTCTAGACTAAACTGAATCTGTTACTGGTCATCTTGCTTGACTGAGCTGATTGAATTTACTTGGTTCCGTTATCTGACGGAATGCTACTAAATTCTTGTTAGCTTACTGAGCTTCACTGAAGTCTGAACTGAATACTGGATACTACTGAATACTATTGAATCGGAACTGAATACTGAGATGGATTAGACTGATACTGAGACTAAATTGAACTAGTATTGAGATTACTGAATTTTCTTAAGTTCTGTACTGGCTGAATTCTACTGATCATAGCACGACTGAAATTATCTTGAGACTGACTCGGCTCTAGACACACAGCTAAACTTTCAGGTATAAATACCCCAGGACTCGATAGCATAAATAAATAAGATAGGACAACACTTGTGTATCATGACAATGGACTTTCATTCACAACACAATCAATACGACATCTTGTCAATCACTTGAATGTCATAAACATGTAAATGTATAGGGAATACATACTGTTAGAATATGAGTAGGAATAGGAATAACATATAGAATCCTATTAGGAAAAGGATTGTAACGTAGTATCCTATTAGGAAAAGGATTGTAACGTAGTATCCTATTAGGCAAAGGATTGGAATATAGTGTCTATAAATAGGGTCTCAATGTAATAATGTAGTGACAACAATTCAATAATATTTTCTCCTTTATTTCTCACATGGTATCAGAGCAGGTTAGAAATATCAGACAAAACTCAGTCACCATGCGTCAATTCCGGTGACTGATTTGGGTCAATTTTTATTTTGTGGGTTGTGTGAAAAATACAACACCACCAAAAGAATCGGAAAGATCAGGCGACAAAAACCCCAACGAAAACCGCCGAAAAATTACCCTCCACGCGCAGCCGGATTCCAGAAATTCCGGCGAGATTTGCGTCACGCACCGGCGCGTGAGCCCATCTCCAATCGATTTGTGAGTTGTTTCTTTTTTTGTTGGGGTCGTCGGTCTATTCTGACTCCGAAACTTGCTCCTCTCCAGATTCCGATGATTATTTTGAGATTCCGACCTCCGGAACCCTAATTCCGGTGACATCAGTTTTTTTAGGGGATTTTTTTTTTCAGAAATTCAGATTTGGTTCTTGGAATTTTCAAATCAAATTCCCAAGATATCTTTTGGGCATGATATTTTATTTTTGGATTTTTTTGGCTCCAAAAATATTGAAATTGGAATTTCAAGTCCTATGATTAAATCTGAGCCCTTCATGAGAAGATCAGAAAATCAAACGTCATAGTCCATGAAGAATCGACGAGGGGAAGGTCGATTTGGAAGATCTCGTCCTAGGTGTAGTTATTGTAAAAGGCTTGGACATACTCGTGGCGTATGTTATTCTAGACCTAAGTGTAGTTATTGTAATAGGCTTGGACATACACGTGGAATATGTTATTCTTTGCATGGTCGACCAACTAAAAATGCTCATATTGCTCAGTCTAACACCACAGGTGATCAACGGGTGTATTTATCTAACAAGGAATATAATGAGTATCTTCAGTATCAAGCAAGTAAGAATATATTTCTACCAATAGACGCAACTGCACAATCTCCTACCTTTGGATCATGGGTTGTAGACTCAGGTGCTTCTGATCATATTTCTGTTGATAAATCACTTTTGTCTGATATTGTTTATTCGCAATCTCTTTCAGCTATTACTTTAGCTAATGGTATTCGACCAGAGCCAAAAGGAGTTGAACAAGCCAAACCCCTATCTTCTGTCACTCTAGACTCTGTTCTTTATGTCCCTGGTTGTCCTTTTAATCTTATATCTGTTAGTCGTTTGACACGTGCCCTTGATTGCAGTATAACTTATTTTGATGATTCTTTTCTAATACAGGACCGCAAAACGGGACAGACAATTGGCATAGGACATGAATCACAAGGCCTTTACCATCTTACCGCTTCAAATTCCTTCACAGCATGCTCCAGCATGCTCCACTACAGATCCTCCCAACCTTATTCACAAACGTTTGGGATATCCTAGTCTATCCAAGCTACAAAAGATGGTGCCTAGTTTGTCTAGCCTATCCACATTAGATTGTGAGTCGTGTCAACTTGGGAAATATACCCGTGCTACATTTTCACGTAGTATTGAAAGTCGTTCAGAGTCTATTTTCTCATTAGTTCATTCCGATATTTGGGGTCCTAGTAGAGTCAGTTCACCGTTAGGATTTCGTTACTTTGTTACTTTCATCGATGATTTTTCAATATTTACTTGGGTTTACTTAATGAAAGATCGTTCCGAGTTATTCTCTATATTCAAAAGTTTTTGTGCTGAAATACAAAATAAATTTGGTGTTCCTATTCTTGCTTTTCGTAGTGATAATGTCATAGAATACTTATCCTCCCATTTTCAGGAGTTTATGACTCATCAAGGAATCATTCACCAAACATCATTCAATAATATTTTTCTCCATTATTTCTCACATGGCAAAACATGTGGTCCCAAAAACACGAGGGGGGATAGAGTAGAGATATGACTGAGGAAATAGTATGGAATGGGGAACCTTATTCTGGATCGAAGATGATGGCATTCTGTTAATGAGATAGCAAGATGTGAGGACCGCATCGCCCCAAAAACGCAGTGGAACATGGGATTCAACGAGAAGAGTGCGAGTAGTCTCAATGAGATGCCTATTTTTTCTTTATGCTATACCGTTCTGCTGAGGGGTGTATGGACATGATGTTTGAGCTTCCAGGATCTTGGTAAAGAATCAAAGAGTTTCCACTGCCGGCGGGCGGCTATAATCCATATATGCCGCTCGTCTGGCCAATGATTATGTTACCAAAAGTTGGGTCACTGACTCACTGTGTATCTTTCTAGTGACTATTTTCTCATATCTTTGCGTAGCACCAAGCATCTGTCCGGTGACTACTTTTTCATATCTATTTTTCTTAGCACCATACTTCTTTTCGATGACTATTTTCTCATATCTGATTTGCGTAGCACTGTGCATCTTTCCAGACTACTGTCCCATATCTGAGTTCCATAGCACCATGCATCTTTCTGGTGACTCCTCAGATTTAATTTACATAGTTCTGCACGTCTTTCCGTTGACTCCTCAGATCTTTTTCAGTAGGGTCGTGTCAATTTTCTGTTGAATGCCTCTCAATATTGAGAGACTTGTCATTAAATAGAAAATATTCAACGATTACATCCCTAAAGATCCGTCTTCCTATCCCTAAAGATCAGCTTTTCTATCCCTCTAAATCCGCTATTCTATCCCACCAAATCTGCTCTTACTAAAGTCACTATTATTCTCTTTTAACTACTAAATCAAATCTATGTAATTACACTAATATACAACAATATATGATTACATTAATATACAATATTTACATCATGCTAACATCCCACCTCAAATTGATGCTGGTAGATCAAGAAGCATCAATTTGTCGACGAGAAACTGATGTCGTTGTCGTGCCATTGATTTTGTAAATGCATCAGCTATTTGATGATCACTGGACACGTGCGGAAGAGTAATGACACCTTTATCTACAACTTCTCGTATATAATGATAATCTACTTCGATGTGTTTGCTCCGCTCATGATAAACCGGATTAGTAGCAATCTTAATAGCACTTGTATTGTAAGCATGGAGAGGAGTAGGATTAGATTGAGGAAATCCAATCTCAGCAAGTAGTCCATGAAGCCATACAATCTCGGAGCAAGCAGTAGACATTGCTCGATATTCAGCCTCTGTTGAAGATTTTGACACGTGGTCTTGCTTCTTACTTTTCCAAGATATCAAAGACTCTTCAAGAAACATGCACCAACCAGTAACCGAACGACGAGTGTCAGAACATCCCGCCTAATCAGAATCAGCATTAAGACGAATAGGCGAACCACTAGGAAAGAATAATCCACGATTAGATGTTCCTCGGAGGTATCGAATGATGCGACGGACAGCCACCAAATGAAGATGAAGAGGAGCTTGCATGAACTGACTAACTTGTTGAACAGCAAAAGAGATATCAGGCCTGGTAATAGTAAGGTAATTTAAGCTCCCAACTAATTGCCGAAATATAGTTGGATCAGGAAGAAGATTGCCTTCCTCCCGGCGATACTTTACATTCAATTCTAATGGAGTCTCCACAGAGGAGGAATCCTGAAGACCTGCCAAAGAAATCAAATCTTGGGTATATTTGTGTTGATTAGAAATACACCGGATGAATCACGATGAACTTCCAAACCCAAGAAATATGTAAGAGTACCAAGATCTTTCATATGAAAAGAATCCTTAAGTTGTTGCAGGCTAGTGATTAGTGAAGAATCAGTTCCTGTAATAATAATGTCATCAACATATAACAAAAGAAGAACACAACCTGTGGATGTTTTCCGAAGAAACAAAGATGAGTCATAGTTGCTCTGCTCAAAAGAGAATTGTAGCAAAGTAGACCGATATTTGTCAAACCAAGCTCTGGGAGTTTGTTTTAATCCATACAAAGACCGCTTCAACTTGCATACATCTGATGTGGGCAATGAGAACAAACCTGGTGGAGGTTTCATATAAATATCCTCTTTGAGATCACCATGAAGAAAAGCATTTTTGACATCCATTTGATGAAGAGTCCAGTTTTGTGATGCAGCAATGGCAACAATAGTTCTCACTGTCATCATTTTTGCTACCGGTGCAAAAGTCTCTTCATAGTTCACACCATACTCCTGTTTGTTACCAAGAACAACCAACCGAGCTTTGTACCAATCAAGAGTTCCATCAGAATGAAGTTAAATTGAATAAATCCATTTACATCCAATTGGATGGACATTTGAAGGACATGAAACAATATCCCATGTGTCATTTTCTTTGAGAGCCAAAAGTTCTTCCTCCATTGCCTTCTACCAACATTCATGCTTAGAAGCTTGTGAGTAACAAGTTGGAACAGAAATGGTGGATAAAGTAGATGAAAAGCCATACCAATTAGGAGTACGAGATACTCTCGTAGATCGTCATGTGGGCTCAAGAGGAGCAGGTCTTGAAGAATTCTCAGATTCTAGTTGTGGTGCAGTTTCAGGTGGTGGATCAATATCAGGAGGGGGTAAAGTTGGCCGCCGACGTTCATACACAAATCCGGGTTTGAACCTCTTAGAAGAAGATGACAAATCTTTAAAAGTAGGAAGAAGAAGAGAAGCAGGAGATGACTCAACATGAGTAGGAAAAAAATACTGATTCTCAAAGAAAAGAACATTTCTAGAAACATGAAATTTATTAGAACATGGATAATAACAGAGAAAACCTTACTGTGAAGTACTATAACCCATAAAAACACATTTAGTAGACTGAACAAAAAGTTTATTACGCTGACAAAGAGGAAGATGCACAAAACAAATACAATCAAATGTATGAAAATTATCATAGCTTGGATTTTTGTGATAAAGACGAAAATATGGAGACTCAAGATTTAACACTTTAGATGGCAACCTGTTAATTAAATAAATAGCAGTAGACAAAGCTTCAACCCAAAATTTAGATGGGACAGAGGACTCAATAAAGTACGAGTGACATCTAAAAGATGACGATTTTTACGCTCAGCGACCCCATTTTGTTGTGGTGTATATGGACAAGAGCGTTGTGAGACAATTCCTTTGTCAAGCAAAAAAATTTTGAATTCATTTGACATATATTCTCCACCAAAATCAGATCTTAATAATTTGATACAAGTAGAAAACTGAGTCTCCATGTAAGCCAAAAATATCTTGAACATGGAAAATACTTCAGATTTGGTACGAAGAAAATACACCCATGTAAATCGACTATAATCATCTATGAATGTCACAAAGTACTTAAACTGAGCATGAGAAACAATTGGTGAAATACCCCAAACATCACTATGAACAACATCAAAACACTTTGTAGCACGACTACCCAAATTAGGAAAAGGAAGAATTTTACTTTTGCCTAATTTACAAGTAGAACAATCAAATGAAGCAGGGGAAAATTGATTTTTACTTCCTAATAAACCAGAATTTGATAAATGAGACAACACAACAGAATTTGGATGTCCTAGACACTTATGCCAAAGCTCAGTCTTATTAGCCGTAGAAGTACAAGCAACAGATATAACAGGAGGAATGGAAAATTGTATAGGAAACAATCTTCCAACTTTAGGCCCCTTCGCGATTATCGTCCCCGACAACCTGATCCTGCACAAGACAACCATTACGAGAAAAATTTACATCACAATTGTCATCAACCAATTGTCCAACTGAAATAAGACTAGTTGAGAGCTTCGGTGAAACAAAAACATTCTTGAAAGTTGGAGCAATATCCCCAACCTTGGTAATGGGTAAATTACTACCATTAACAACCTGTATTTGTGATGAACCTTGATACTTACGAACATTTTTTAGCATGTTTGTTGAGTTGGTCATATGATTGGAAGCACCAGAATCAACAATCCAAAAATTAGATTTAACATCAATACCTTGTAATCTCAACGCTGAAAAGGCTGATACGATCATTTGTTGTACCATTTCAGGAGTAAGAACTTGTCCTGAAGGTCCTGAAGATGAGTTCTCAAGAGTGGAACCATTTATTGCTGCATGAAAATTATTTACCTTACGATTCTGAGAGCGTGTGGGACACTCTTTGATAATGTGTACTTGTTGTTTACAATAATTACAGAACTTCTTGCCATAATTTCTAGCAATATGGCCATATTCCTTGCAATTGTAGCATTGAGTTCTATTCATATCCCTACTCATACCTTTACCTTGAGCAGCAAATGCAATAACGACATCATTTCCTCTTCTGAAAGCATTTTGTGTGACATAACGCTGTTCTTCACGAAGTAATTCCCTAAGCCAAATATCCAGGGAGGGAGACGGGTCACGATTCATCAAGTTAGAGCGAACACTCTCAAACTCAGAGCGTAACTTCATCAAAAACTGATCTCGCTTGCTTTGCTCATGAACTTGTTGAATTACAGAGAGAGATTCCGAAGTTATTTTGGCATAAACAATATCTGTAAATTCAGCCCATAAGTTCTGAAATCCAGAATAATAATCCTGAATAGAAAGACCTCCTTGAGAGTAATTAGCAATTTCATACTCTAAGTGAAAGCGCCGGGCACTATTATCTTGGTTGTAAATCTTTTGTAAATAATCCCACAAGGCCTTAGCTGTCTTGTAAGGCCTGAGATTAGAAACAATAAGAGGGTCAATTGACCCTAAAAGTCATGTCATCACCCGAGCATCTTTAATTTTCCATTCACCTAACTTTGTAGGATCAGTAGGAGCAGGATCGGCTCCATCTATATGACCTCATAGTTCTTTTCCGGTGACAAATAACTGAAACTGAAACTCCCATGACGAAAAATTCTTTCCAGTGAAACGAACACCGAATGATTCAAACTGATATGAACTCATAATTATGAAAACTAGAAACACTAACTCAAAAAGAACAACCAAAATGACCAAGATCAAAGTCCTAGGTGTTAATTGTCGAGGAACAATCAACAAAAATCAAAATTTTCAAAATAAATTTTGAAAGAAACCACAAATGAACTCTATGAAACAAGACAGCCAAGAGAAGGCTCTGATACCATGTCAATTTTCTGTTGAATGCCTCTCAATATTGAGTCTTGTCATTAAATAGAAAATATTCAATGATTACATCCCTAAAGATCCGTCTTCCTATCCCTAAAGATCAGCTTTTCTATCCTTCTAAATCCGCTATTCTATCCCACCAAATCTGCTCTTACTAAAGTCATTATTATTCTCTTTAACTACTAAATCAAATCTATGTAATTATACTAATATACAACAATATATAATTACATTAATATACAATATTTACATCATGCTAACAGGTCGTGCCATCATTCCGACCCTGCCCATATAATTTCTCTTTTTCAGTAGGATCGTGTCGTCATTCCGACCCTACTCATATAATTTCTATTTCTCAATAGGGTCGTGCCATCATTCCGACCCTACACATATTTCTCTTTTTCAGTAGGGTTGTGTCATCATTCTGACCCTACCCATATACTTTTTTTTCCTCAGATTGTAGTCACTTTTCAGCCATCAAATCTAATAATCAGGCGTGTGAGCATGTTTCGGCTAAGTTTCCGGTGACTTTCATGTTCAAGATCTACTCGTCTCTTGATTTCGAGATGACCCATATATTTTATATCAGTTTTCGACAATTTTCCAGCGACACACCGACTTTACGACAATATTTACTACTTTTCGGATCATTTTTTCAGTTTGTTCCGTTTCAATTGAGGTCTCCCAGACGTCCAAAGCAGTCCTTGTCAGTTTTCTTGCAGATATCTTCACCAAGTCCCTCACCGATTCTCATATTAGTTACATCCATAACAAGCTTGGTACATGTCTTCTATGCACCAGCTTGAGGGGGAGTGTTAGAATATGAGCAGGAATAGGAATAGCATATAGAATCCTATTAGGAAAAGGATTGTAATGTAGTATCCTATTAGGAAAAAGATTGTAACGTAGTATCCTATTAGGAAAAGGATTGGAATATAGTGTCTATAAATAGGGTCTCAATGTAATAATATAGTGACAACAATTCAATAATATTTTTTCTCCTATATTTCTCACACATACTAATACCTCATAGTTGTTCAATAAGAAATACACATGGATAAGAATGCATGCAACTTATCATAATACATTTACTAAGGAATTTCAACAAACGCTTGGTATGCACTAGTTATCACATAATTGGGGATTTCATGCTTAACATACTAAAGAGGGCACTATTCTCTTTACTTAAGCATTCTATCAAACATATGGGGAACATGTTTTGGTTATACCACAGATTCTATACTTAATTATCATGAATACATCAATATCATGCAACTTGAAGAGGGTTTATCATGAACATCATACAATTCATCACATACTAGAATCAACTCTTGAAATTGGTAATCTAAATCATGAATTAAAACTCAATAATAACATGAACTTCAATTTCAATTCACATGAATCATGAAAACTCATAAATATAAGATCTTTGAATTTAGAAAAGGATTCTTGAACTTCTTGGGTGGAAGGAACCCAAGAATCAACATCTGCATACCTTGTTATATGATTCTCGAAAGATTTACAAAGGAATCTTGATGACTTGGGTCTTGAGCTATGAACTCTAATGGTTGTTCTTGAAGAAAATTGAGAGAAAACTAGTATATTTGGGCGAAATAAATGAGAAATCTCGTGTTAAAAAGTATATATAGGGGTAGCAAAATGACCGTCTTGCCCTTGGAATTAAAATTCGGAACTGAAAAAAATCCCGATTTTACATGCTGGCGCGACGCGCCATAATCGCGCCAGCTTACTAGAAATTGGACAATTGGGAAACTGAGCCTTGGCGCGATGAGGTGGAAATCGCGTTGCCACCTTAGTTGCGAACTGGAAAGCCACCGCGATGCGGTGGAATTGCGGAGGCTTACTGGATTTTGACAATTGTCATTTTAGCTTACTCCGCGACGCGCTAAAGTACCAGGTGGTACACTGTCTCACTAAAATGGCTCTAACTCTTCGCCCGAGTGTCGGATTTGGGAGAATTTGGTATCGATGGAAAGCTTATTCGATTTCCCACGGGATAAAAAGTCAAAATCTTAAAAATTTCACATGGAATAAAATATATTCATCTTTAAAGCAAGATCTTTGATGTTCTAGAGACAAATTTGAACTAGGAGAAGGGTGGGGTATTACATATCATCATTTCCTAAGAGGGTGTGGAGGATTCATATTAGGGTAGAAGGTTAGTCGAGTTAGAGTGTTGTCTTGCTTGTCGAGGGTTTAGGCTTTTTGTATTTGTTGTTGTACTAGCCGTAGTACTATAGTCCTTGCTTGTGATGTATATCATAATTTCTTATTTATTATGTTTTGATTATCACACTATTATGTTGTTCTTGTTTTTCTTTTCTGTCTACTACAATGCACTGTTTCTTTGTTAGTTTCTATACTTTCAGTGCTTCCTTTTTCTTTGTACCTGGATTTGCTGCATTTGAGCCAAGGTTCATTCGGAAACCGTCTCTCTACCTCCATAAGGTAGTGGTAAGGTCTACATACACTCTTGTAACATCAATACTATCCATAATCATTTGTGTAATGCAAAGAATAAAAAATAAAAAAGAAAAAAGAAAATAAAACATACGTTTCAGAGGAGTTGAACACTTCTACGTTAAAAAGTAGAGTTGTCAATACGGGTCGGCCCAGCACATCCGGGCTAGCCCACACGGGCTTTGAGTTTGACTGGTCAAGCCGGGCTGACCCATCAAAATGATGGGCCAAAAAACACCAAGCCCACACCATTACTCTGTGGGCTGCGGGCCTCACGAGCCAGCCTACTTTTTAAAAAATAATATTTTATAATTTAATTTTAGAATGTTAACAAACATAAATATTACCAGACAATATTACATAATGTTAATACTTGTTAATCAAGTCTCCAACACCCCAAAAAATACTGCTAATAGCGAAATTAAATAACTTTTGACATGATATCCTTCGAACCAAATAAAAATACTAATAAGCAATCTAAATAGTTCTACGTATTTGAGTTACGGGCTGGCCCACGGGCTAGCCCAACCCACATTGCTCAAGCCCCACGGGCCATGGGCTTGTCCGGACCGGGCTAAAAAGCCCTGTTCTTAAATGGGCTACAAAAATTAAAGCCCAACTCCATCAAATTACAGGTCGGGTCGGGCCGACCCAATGGGCCTGGTCAATAAGCCTGGCCCATATTGACGACTCTATTAAAAAGAAAGTGAACATACCTCCTTCAGAACGTAAATTCAACAACATTGTAGTAATAACTTTTAATGCCATTGATGCTCATCGTCAATAACTCAAAGTTCACCCGTCTTTGTCAATTTCAAATCCTATATAAAGGTTGTCTTTGGAGAAGATAAATACACCACAAAAAGAAAGAAAACATCTTCCTCATCTCATCTTCCTCTTGAATTATTTTGGGCAATTGGTTTGGGTAACCTCCAAACTTCCAGCCACTAGTGCACGTGTTTGAAAATTTCAAGCAGGTGCACCAGCATATTTTCTTGCATTTTGCATGCTCATCATGAAAATTTTCCCTTCTTCTCCTCCTCTTTTTTTTCCTGCTGGTGGCGATGGGATGATTTTTTGCTGAACACTTGTTAGACACTTCAATATATCAGTGATCAGGCCAATCGGGCCTTAAAAGTTGGTGCCATATCCGTGCTATGGTTTCTGCTTTCATGTAGTTGGTTCTTTTTTTTGAGCTTTTTATTTTTAGTTATATTTCATGTTTCAGATGATTTCTGTTGGGTATTCATATTTATTCACTGGTACTTAAGTTCCCATTTCTGACACATAATCTCATGATAAGCTATCCATTTTGGATTCCTCATAAGTAAGGACTTTTATGAGACTGGATTGCTTCCGCCTTATTGATCTTACTACTTGAAGTGGCTCTCTCTGATTTGAAAAGGAAAAATGAGGGGATTCTTTGGCTGTCATATTGCAAGAGAGCAGAGGCACTGTGGAGCATATTTCTTTTAAGGATATTTTGATTCCAGTATATTCTGTTCTTTTGCCAAGTTCGCATAAATTCCAAAACATTATGTCTATTAAGTTAAGACATGTTTCATCCATGACATATAGGTCTACCTCGCCGTGTTTTAACATATTCACTCATCGTGATGTCACACCTATGACTTGGTGTTGCCATGCCATAAATAAAACCCTAATTCTAATTGAGTTATGTACGAGCTCAAACTTGGCTTGTTATACAAAAGAACCGAGATTGAGCTCGTAGAAACTTAATCAAGACAAGTTTAAGCTCGACTCTACTCTGGGCTTGAATATATGCTAAACCAAGTTCGAACCATCAAAAATGGTTTGATTCAGCTTGTATCCAGCACTAAGTTTCTTATCCGTTGTCCAGTTTACAGATCAAGGCCAGTATTGGATTTACCAACTGGGGTCAAATTTGTGTAGCAAGAAAATACCTTTGATCTAGTATACCAACCAATTTTATCCAAGAAATTCCTCGCATAACAACAATCAGCAGCAACTTAACACTGAAAGTTACTCTAAGGCAGTAAGACTTAATAAATAAAATTTAACTAACATATGGGTAGACAACAAAATCGAAGCACTGAATAGCAGAGCCAAAAGTCATAAAACTCAAAAATGTTAAAACCTTGAAAAAAATCTTACATAACTGATGAAGTACTTCAATAAAGTTGGTTTCTTAACCATGATCACACCTAAAGATCAGCTAAAATATAGTGTCTGGTGTTCCATATGTGGATCTAACACATGCAAATTAGGCTTTGGCCATATATTAAATAAGATTACAGTGAAAATGAAATTAACATGTGCAAACCAGCAAGAAGGGCATAAAGGAAAAACAAATCCTGTTTATACATGCTGTTCGTCTGTACTTATGAAACTAATTATAGATACCTGTAGCAAGAGGCAAAATGACCAAAATCTGGATTTCCCAAAGATGTGGCTTGGTTTTGCTGGAGAGCTGCAGGATCCATCTGAGCTGATTGAGAAGCACTTTGACATGAGCTGCATGGTACATATTGATATGGTCCTGTGGGGTAAACAGTTGAACTACCACTGCTACCACTGTTACAAGTACAGCCAGACTGATTGCTAGCCAAACTTGTGGTAGAAGGAGATGGACTGAAAGCTGGACTAGGAAGGTTCATCCTACTATCAACTGTAGTTAACCCCTGCTGCCATTGCTTAAAACAGAAGTTACATACTCTAATCCTATCTCCATCTTCCTGGCCAGCCTTGGGCTCCTCGTTTGGGACAGGAACGGAGTTTGATGCGCATTTGGCACAGAAAACTCGGCCACAGAGACGGCAATGATGTCTGCGGTTAAATACAGTAAACTGAGAGTCGCACTCATAGCATACCCTACAGCTTTGGTCGGGCATCCAGAAATCTCTGGACACACTCACCTGCTCTGTTCTTCTTGGCATCCATGATTTTACTATGTCAACTATCTCAGTAAGCTTCTTATTTTCAGGCGTGTCCATGAACACAACTTCCAGGCTACCATGCTCATCATTACCTAATAATCATCTGCCACAGCTCGTGCTACTACCAATATGTATGTGTCTCCAACCTAGACTGCATAGAGAAAACGGAACTCAGACTTCGTCGGAATATTTCACCACATTCAGATTATCATACTCATCACTGCCTACTAATCATCTTCTACAGAATCTACTACTGCATAAATAATAACAACACCACACCCAGTGTACTCCCACAAAGTGGAGTAAGGTGCACGCAGACGTTACCCTACCTTAGAAGTAGAGAGGTTGTTTCTAATAGAAACTCTGGCTCAAGAAAAACAGTCCAAAGCAGTGGAAAGAAAAAAAAAAAAAGAGGTAGAAGAAACAATAGATAGTAAGAGAACAAAACAATAATATAGAGTGAAAAAATAGAATAAAATTTCCAAATCACACAAGAGTATCAATCTCTCTTTAGCATATATAGAGTGAAACAAATGAAAATAAACAAAACAAATTGCACTGCTTCCATATATTAGTACATTATATCTGAAAATACTACAAACTTAAAGAGTAACATTAGTTCGAGAATCAAACAAGTGAGGTGCATATGAAAATTGTGAGGAACTCACCGCCGGCGCAGTCCACTGCTTTCTCCGCCCACCGTTTTCTTTTTTTTTTGCTTATTAGAAATTATTTTTTGAAAATATTTTCTGGTCTTTTTGTTTTTCTGTTACAGATAATATAGACTTATAGAAATGGGAGAATTTGTAGTTGTGGCTGAGAAATTGGAGTGTGAATAGAAATTAACTTTGTTATAGTAATTTTTTTTTATTTTTGCATATAAATAGTTGAGGGGAAAAGGCCAAAAAAAAAAGAAAAGAAAAAGAGAGTCACGAAAATAATATGAGGGATAAGACAAAGCTAGTTGGGACAGAAAAGGTAGTGATGATTTGGTGCGCATGCATTCCTTCAACTATTATCTTGCCACGTGTTTACTTATATTATAAACGAAAAAGGAAAAAAACTGCCCTCCACCTATTAAAAATGATACAAAAATATCTTTTATCCACTTTGGACTCTGTAATGTCCATCTACTTTGGCCTCCAAAATATATTCACATTCATCTTTAAATTCCAAAATATCCTTATATTAAACAGTCTAAATAATAAATTAAAAAAAAAATCTATTTATATATAATAAGAGAGTCAAAAATAACAAGTATCAATACTATAAAAATCTATTTTTTAAAAAAAATTAAACATAAATATTTTTTAAAAAAAGAAAAAAATAAACTAACCTGCATATTAACCCTCCTTATATAAATTATAGATTAAATAAATTAAAAAATTTCTTAACATGCACATTAAAAATATTTTTTAAAATCTTATCAATTTATTTTAAAAAAATTTAAATCAATTACATTTTTTAAAAATAATTCCCACATCCCACTAGATGGGAATATATTAGGTATGTTATTGTTGTTACTTAAAAAAAAAAAAAAAGTCAAAACAATTACTATTTTTGTTTTAAAAGGACAAATCCTACAAAAATGGAAAAGAAACTGAAATTATGGAACCGCACTTAGAAACCGACAACAATTTATCTCTTTCTCTTTTTTACTTTTATATATTCCGGAGATAAATTACTCTCAGTAATTTTCATATATACTCTATTACACATTAATAGAAAATGGCAAACAAAGATTTTCTTTCCAGAATTTGTTTGAAGGGAAAATTGGCATTTGTGACTGCTAATTTCTGGAGTTTGATTTTGAATTGATTGTATTAAGTTCGAATTTAAGTCATGGAAAGTTTTAAGTTTTTATTTGCCTTTTGTTATTCATTACTGTATCATTTGTGTTTTATCTATGATTCCATTTGTTTACTCTTAATGAAGATCTTAATTATCAAGTATTCTTATTCTTTTTTTTTTTTTGGTTAAATTTTGGTTTTTATTAATAAAAATCAGTTTAATACATGTTGAGCTAAACAATTACAAGACCATACATAACACTGGCCCAATTCCAAAATGATCCAACCAAAACATTGACCCGGCCCACATCCGTTCCCGCATACTTAAATAGGAGTAGGGTTTCCATTTTCATCAGTTGAGTTGAACTGAACTTTCCTATGCCTCCTTCATCATGTTCCTCTTCATGAATCTTCAATTCGTGCTTCTGCATCTGTGGGTGATAAATACCATACCCCATGTTGCTTGAAGATGACGATTCCAGCTTGCATGAGTGAGATCTCTTCTTTTACCTTGAGCTTGATGTTTACCAGCTGACTAAGCTCCCAAATTAATCTTTTCTTTGCTTCTCCAAGTGAAATCTTCAATAAGTTCCCGTGGTTTTTTTGTGCTAACACGCTGGGTTTCGTCTTCTGACCCTTGATTCCTTCTTCTTGTAAGTATCTTGCTCTTACACACTTACTTATTGTCCTGTATATTGTTACTGGTCTTCTTCTTCTTCTCCATGTACAACTATAGCTGAGATAGAGATAATGGAAAGCTTGGACCCGTTGTTAGCTGAAGAAGACAAAGGAGCTCAGTCGGTTAAATCTAATCTGACTTGGTGACCCCCAACCTACTGAAAATCCCTTTTTATTGGCTGGTGTATATAAGCTCAAAAACATTCTCACTTTTTTTTCATCTTCTCTGCTTGTAAATATTGTGAAGGAAACTATTGTAGCCTTTCCAGTCTTCTTAGCATTTTGTGAAACTTAATCTCAGATAGGGACATTGATGCTTGTCACTATTTAGTATCTTTCTACCTTCAGATGGTAGCTAGTTGAATGTTGTAAATAAGAACTGCTATTGTTGAAATGCTAAGTTAGCTAAGTAATCCGCAAGTTTGTTGTCTTCCCTGAATATGTGAACTATCTGTACTTGTTTGTGTTGCAATAACTTGTTAATCCTGCTTACTGTAATTCTCCATGGTATTGCCCATTCCTGATTTAGGAATTTCTGCATTGCTAGTGAATCTGTCTGAATAATAATATTTTGCTGCCCTGATTGACTGCAATGAATTGTTGCTTGCATTATAGCTTCAGCCTCTGCTACCATGTTATCTGTATCTTCTATTGTTGCTTCTTCAGCATGAATCAGATCCCCTTTACCATCCCTTAAGCAAAATGTCCATGAACTACTTTATGGGTTCCCTCTTGATGCACCATCTATGTTATATTTAAACCAGCCTTGATCTGGTAGTTCCATAAAACTACCTTAGTTAATACTTTAGGCCTTAGCTGACTTAACTGATGTAATAGAGTTGGCCGTTTTCTCACCTTCAACAACATCCTTAACTGTCTTGTCACATTGAATACTAGTGGTGATAGGTCCGTGCTAAGCTTTAATTTTTAAAATTATTATAAAAGCAGTGAAATAAATTGTTATTATTAAATAATTTTAAATAATTCAAGTTTTTAATAATTTTAATTTCTAATATTTTTTCTTTTATTCTATTTTAAGTGACATCGATATAATTTCAAGAGTTAAGCAAATATCACGATTGAAGTAGCGAAACAGACATGTCTGAAAGGACTTATAATAACTAATTAGAAGTGATATAACAAAATTGTTATAAAAAATACTTGTAAAAATAATTTAAGTGAGCCTCGTATAAGATGTTAACTTAATTTAAAACATAAAGAGTTATTTAATTATTTTTTGTCTATTTTATCTTTTTTTTATCCAATTTATTAACTTTTTAATACTTAAATGATTTATAATTAGAGGTGATATAGTAAATTATGGTTGAAACAGCTGAAGTAGACATGTTATAAATGTCTATTTTACTTATTTATTTTATTAATTATTATGAATTTTCTAATACGTAAATAACATATAGTAATTAAGGGTGATATAGTAAAATTAGGGAGCAAATAGTGATCGACAAGCACGTCGATCACCGAAACGAAAAGGTTGTTAAAAAAATTTAAATTTAATTTCCTTGTTTATGTATTTTATGCTTCATTTAATTATACATAATAAAAATTGATATTTTTATCACTCAGATCTACATCGTAACTATGTATTTAATTTTTTGTTTGAATCTAATTATTTAGATCTCCATAGATGTACTACTTTCATATCTTTTTTTACACATATATTACTATTGCAAAGTACTTTATCCGTTCATTTTTAAAAACTTTAATCTATTTTATCCTTGTTATTAAATATTATTTATAATCTAATACTTAAATAACTTATAATGACTATTTAGAGATATAATAAAAGTTACTTGTGAATTTTTTTTAAGTGAACCCCGTATAAGTCATCAAGTTGATTTAAAACATCAATGGTTAACTAATTAGAAGCGATATAATAAAAATACTATAAAATGTATTTGTGGAAAAAAATTTAAGTGGACTCCATTTAAGTTGTCCAGTTAATTTAAAACATCAAGTGTTAACTTATAATTTTGTGTCTATTTTATCTTTTTAATGAAATATTATTAATTTTCTAATGCTTAAATGATCTATAATAATTAATTAGGTGTGATATAGTAAAATCACGATTGAAATAGCTGAAACAAATATTTCATAAATGTCTATTATATTTTTTAATTAAATATTATTAATTTTCTAATACGTAAATGACTTATAACAATTAATTAGGAATGATATAGTAAAATCACGGCTGAAGCAGGCATGTCATAAATATTTATTTGTACTTGTTTCATTGTATATTATTAATTTTCTAATATGTAAATGACTTATATAATTAATTAGGAATGATATAGTAAAATCACGATTGAAGCAGCTGAAACAGATGTCATAAATATCTATTATAATTTTTTAATTAAATAATATTAATTTTCTAATACGTAAATGACTTATAATAATTAATTATCTAATACTTCAATGACTTATAATAACTATCTAGAAGTGATATAATAAAATTACTATAAAAATTACTTGTGATTTTTTTAAGTGAACCTCGTATAAGTCGTCAAGTTAATTTAAAACATCGACGACTAACTAATTAGAAGCGATATAATAAAATTATTATAAAAAGTACTTGGGATTTTTTTTTAAGTGGACTACATATAAGTCGTTAAGTTAATTTAAAACACCAAGAGTTAACTTAGAATTTTGTGTATATTTTACATTTTTTTTTATGAAATATTATTAATTTTTAATGCTTAGATGATCTATAATAATTAATTAGGGGTGATATAATAAAATCACGATTGAAAAAATTAAAGCAGACATGTCATGAATGTTTATTATATTTTTTAAATTAAATATTATTAATTTTTAATACATAAATTAGTTATAATAATTAATTAGGAATGATATAGTAAAATCACGGTTAAAGTAATCGAAGCAAGCATGTCATAAATATCTATTTTTTTTAATTATGTATTTTTAATTATCTAATACGTAAATAACTTATAATAATTAATTAAGAATAATATAGTAAAATCACGGTTAAAGCAGCTGAAGCAGTCCTGTCATAAATGTCTATTTTAATTTTTTTAATTAATTTTTTAAATATTTTAATGCATAAATGACTTAAAATAATTAATTTGGGGTAATATACTAAAACCACGATTGAAGCTGCTGAAGCAGGCATGTCGTCCACAAGCTGCTTGCTTGAGCAACTTATTGTCACTTATATATTAGTAGTAGATAATCTATGCATGCTAATCTCCTTACCCTCATGCTTCTTGGTATTTCTCCTCCTCTATAATTCCCACATAATGATTGTTGGTATTGCTCTGAAGTAAGATTTCTTTCTTTTCTTAACTTTAGCATTCCACCATGCATAGATTGTCTCTCTTAAGCTCCTTCTCCGTATGTTTATTCCTGCAAAAGAAGAAAAATAGGACCAAGTCCTGTTAGCATAAAGTGATCTCAATAACACATATGATATTGTCTCTTGAGCTGGATTTTGACAACACCAATACCTTGAGGGTCCTTGAAATCCCCATCTTCTCACAGTGGCATCTACAGAGATCCTTCCCCTCTACATTCTCCACATAAAAAATACAATTTTGAAAGGAAGCCCTTTTATCCACAATTGCTTATAAAAGTCATTAGCTTCCCCCCTGCCTCACATAATGCCATGCAGATTTTACTGAAAAATTCCCCTTGCCTCCAAACTCCAAATTGCCTGATCTTGTTGATTAATCTCTCCTATTCTAACTTTGGTCATAACATGAGTCACAATCTCATCAGCAAAAGTACTCTTAAAAAATCCTCATTCCACTTTCCATCCACCATTAAGTCTTTCACCTTCTGAAATCTTTCACCCCATTCATAACTTTCCTCAAGAACTGAATACAAATCTCCCAAGCCACTCCAGTTATCATACCATAAGTGAGCATCTCCTCATCTAACTTTCCATACAATCAGATGATCTATCATGTCCCCAGCTTGTAATATTTTCTTCCAAACCTGAGATCCACTCCCTACTTTCCATATGACCTCCTTAGGATAATATTTCCTGCAATACTTATGAACATATATTCACTCCAAATAGAGTTCTTAGTTCTGAAATTCCACCAAAGCTTGCGAAATAGAGCTGTTGATATATCTTGCAACCTTCTGAACCCCAATTCGCCTTCTGCTTCTGGTAAACACATGACAACCAAGAAACCCAATGTATTCCCTTTCCTCTTATAGTACTACTCCAAAAGAATCTTGCAATTGTCTTCTGAATAGTATTAAGCATATTCTTGGGAAGATTTATCACTGATAAACAATGTATAGGGATGCTTTGTAACACATGTTTAATGAGTACTGCTCTTCCACCATATGACAGTAACTTCCCCTTCCAAGCTTGTAACTTAACACTAATTCTATTCATAAGCTGCTGATAATAGACTTTATTTTTTCTCATGTAGAATATAGGACATCCCAGATAGTTGAAAGAGAATTATTTCCTCAAAATACCCGTTGCAACTTCTGCCATCACAGCTACTCTATTTGACACCTTGTGATATAAATAAATGACACTTTTTTCTTTATTAATCTTATGCCCTGAAACCCTTTCATAATTTTCCAATGTGGTTGTCACCAGCTGCAATGCACCTAAATCTGCCTTACAAAGGATGATCATGTCATTTGCAAAGGCCAGATGGTTTATTTTAGGACTCCCTCTGGGCATCCCAAATAATCTAAACTCCTTCTTAATCATGATTTTTTTCAAGCTTCTTGATAAAACCTCTGCAGCTATGATAAAGAGTGAAGGTGACAAAGGATCATCCTATTTAAGAACTATGGAAAACTTGAAAAAACCTTTGGGTTGCCCATTTAACAAAATGGAGTACCAATTGTTAGCCAGTAACGTGAACACCATATCAATCAGTTGTTCACAAAATCCTATTTTCCTCAATACCTTAGTCATAAACAACTATTCTACCCTATCATATGCCTTCATCATATCCAATTTTAGTATCATGTTTGGTGGTTTACCCCTCTTCTTTATTTCAGACACAATTTTTTGTACCATCAAAATATTTTCAGCTATACTCCTCCCTTGTACAAAACCAACTTGTTCTTCAGAAACTATTTGAGGAAGTATACCCTTAATTCTTTCATGAATAATTCTTGAAAAAATTTTATTCACAAAATTACTATGGGATATTGGTCTGAGATCTAAAAATATATTTACTACTAATTTCTTTGGTAGTAATACCAAATTGGTATGAGTGATAAATCTTGGAAGCTCATAGCCACAGAAAAAAGCTCTTACCATCTGATATATATCATCTGAAACAACAGTCCATGCATCTTGAAAAAAAAGCTCTTTTCATGCCATCAAGTCCACCTGCACTATTCCTGTTTAATCCCATGACTGTATTATGTACTTCCTCTAATGTAGGTATTCTCTTCAATTCTTCATTCTGTGAATTTGTGACCAACTGAGGTAATTCTTCTAGCATTGAAAAATCTTGTGTATCTTCCTGCTTCTCAAATTGCTTCTGGTAAAAGATTTATGCTTCTTCAGCTATATTCTCTTGTTTATCCAACCAACTCTCATCTTCATGCTGTATTCTCTGTATTTTCAACCTGGCTCTTCTCTCTTTGACTACTGTATGAAAAAATTTTGTATTCTTCTCTCTATCTTTAAACTGTTCAAAACCAGCTTTCTGTCTCTAAAACTCCTCCTTCCTTTTCAGTTGAAGTGCTAGTTCTGCCTGTGCCTGTGATAGCTTAGCTCTATTAGCACCTAATGACTCTTGCTCAAATTGCTGCTCTCTTACTTTAATTACCTCCTCTAAAGTAGCTATCTCTTGGAATATATTTCCAAAAGTTTGCTTACTCCATTTAGTCAATGCAGCCTTTGTCCTCTTCAACTTTTGATGAAATTTGAAAAAGGGATTTTCTTCATATTCAACAGACCAATTTTCTTTAATAACATCTAAGCATGACTTCTCCTTCAGCCAAAAATTAAGGAATTTGAAAGGTATGATTAGTTGCTCACTTGATTGGCTAAAGTGCATCAATATTAGTGCATGGTCAGATCCACTCCTTACTAAATTTTCCAATTCTAAGACTGGAAACAACTCCTACATTTTATTATTAACCAAGACCCTATCAATCCCTTTGAAAATACAATCATTATCAATCCGACCATTCCACCATGTAAATCTTCTCCCTTTGAAAACACATTCCTCTAAATTACACATACTAATACAATGATTAAAGTCATCAGCCTCATCCACTGTGACTTTTAAGCCACCAAGATTTTTCTCATTATTTCTAATAACATTAAAGTCTCCCCCACAATCCAAGACCGCTGGATATTATTAGCAAGTTCTCCCAAAGAATCCCACAGTACCAACCTTTCATTTTGATTACACGTTGCATACATTAGGGTAACAAAAACTTCTACACCTACATTTTGATTCTCCATTTTTAGGGTGATCTGTTGTTCTTTTACCCTAATAATAGAGTAGTCAATAAAATTATCCATGAAAGCCTATATTTTACCTGAATAATTCACCACTGCATATTGTATTCCCAATCTATTTTTATATTCTTCTATACTATGACTTTCCTGAAAAGGTTCTATTAAGCCAATGAATCCAAAATGAAACCTTTTATGCATTATAATCAATCTTGTGAATACTTTTTGAGTGTTCACAGATCTGATATTCCATATTAAAGCATTCATTTTGATAATGATTTCAGCATGTGGCTCCTTGTCTGCATTGTGGTTTCTCTAACCTTTTCATTATTCTTCTTTCTTGCTCCATGCTTCTAATTTAAAGACTGAGCTTGTTCTGGTAATAAATCCCCTGCCACTGTAGAACCTTCAATATTATCCATCAGGTTGTCTTTATCCAAATATGTATTATTTCTATTAACCATCTGCCTCATATTGTCTACTTCTACTGCTATTGGTAGTACTCCTTCCATTATTTTTGCCTGCTTGTCTGCATCTTCATATGGAACCATTGCCAATTTTGTATTCTTGGCATTCTCTTCTGCTGGCTTATGTTGTACCTCATCTTCTTTATTCTTATGAATCGGACTCTATTTCTTCTTGCTCTGTGTCTCTGGTATTACTTCTTCTTACCTATCAGCTTCTTTTGTATTAATTTTCTCTTCTTTCTGATTACTTACACTATTCATCTGCTCCATTGCCACTATTGTTTCTTTTTTTCCAAAACTACTACTGACCTAATTCTTAGTATTTCATTGTGTTGTATATTGGATACTTCCTCATTATTCTCCGGCTGATTTTGAGTTAATGCCTCAAATGCATTTGATGTGAGAACATTCTCTGCTTTGTCAGTTATTTCTCCCACTATATAACCAAACCTATTTTTTTATTTTTGTTTCTCCTCAATTTCCATTGATTCATATTATTCTCCTAAGGTGTTTCCATATGACCCTGCTTCTTCTATTTTTCACCATCATTAACATCTATTTTTCTTCCCTATGCTCCTATTTCTTCTCATACATCTCTGGGTGAAGATTCCAGCATGTAGTTTCATCATGACCTTGTAAACAACATTCCTGGCAGTATTTTGGCTTATAGTCATAATGAATGCTTATCCACTTTGACTTGATCTTTCCACTTGCATCATCCTCTTCATTGATTTTCACTCTATGAGGTAGTTTAGCCATAAGATCTACTTCAATATTCTCTCTAGCACAACTAGGCCTAGTATGGTTTCTTGTAGCCATATCTATCATTAATGGCTTTCTAATTGAAGATGCAATTGAGAAAATTGCTTCTTTGGCAAAGAAGTTCAGTGGAAGATCTGGCATAGAAATCCATGCAATGCCAATTGTTGTTTCAATATCTGGTTCAAACCAAGGATCTTATTTAAGAGTCCTTATTTGCCAATACACATCATTAGCCTTGATATGATGAGATACTGTTGATAATAGTTGCACATAATCTTCTAACTGATGTAACCTTATTAAAATATGTCTTGAATCCATTAGCCTTATTGTGCATTATCCCTTTATGCCACACTGCGTAGGGATAATTTTTCTTAAAGTGTTAATTTCTGGTCTGCCATGAGAGAACTTACCAATGACTGCATACTGTCGGTTCTCTTGTATTATTAATGCTTTCAACTCCGAAGATTTCCATGTCACTATCGGCTCCCGTTGAACCATTATGACTGGTTTAGGGGAAACTTTAATGTTTTCATGCACATAAGAATTATTTTTCAGTTGATCTGCATATGTTGTTACCACGCCTTGTTGTTTCTCTCCTTCTACTTACTTCTGTTTCAAGGATTCATCCGGTGGATCATTTTCACCAGAGGTAGTCGCCATTATCACCAAGAATTAAAGTACGTATTGATCAGTTTGCATGCGCCGAAATTAGGGTTTTTTCATGCCCTCATCAGTAGGGTTTCTATTCCTCAAGCCTCAATTAAGTGTCAAAGTCATAGGGGAAGTGACTATGAGTGGCGAGTATTCTTATTCATTTAGTTTGTATACAATATTTAATTTTGATTTCTGGGTTATTAAAAGTGAAAGAGGCTCAAGTAAAAGCGAAATAATCTTGCAACTATAGGAGGTAGTTTCCAACTTTATTTTCACATTGTGAACTATGAGTGGATTTTCGTGCTTTAATTTTTGACTCCCAACCCATTTTCATTGAACAATAAAAGACAATTTCATGAAAACATTAAGTTATTGAACTGAAATTTTTAATTTTTAATAATATTTTGCAACTTTTAGGATTTGTATATTGATGGACAACGAATATCTTCATTTTAGAATTATATCTTTTTATATTTTAGCGGTTTAATTCTTCTCGCGAGCTAATTTACATTGTATTTCCTTATAATTGTTATGTAGACATTAGTCAAGATGGCAATAAGTATTCTGAATTTAAACGCTACTGTAACATTCCCCAGCATCAAGTAGAAAGTTGGATAAGGCAATGAAAAAAATTCGTTTTAGTGGATTTGAGGTCGGCCAAGAGGACAATAATTTAAAATTTGTCTTTTTGAAAAATAAAAAGACTAACATAAAAATTCACTTACTTTCTTTGTCAATGATGCACTGTTTAATATGTGAAACAAGGAAAAACATATAATATCCACTAAGGTGGTCTATTGGCTGTTAATGTTGTTTCTGCTTTGAACATAAACCTAAGGAATGTCTTATGTATCCTATTTGTAGTATGGATGATAAGATAACATTTGCAATTACATCTGGGTGCTAAAATAGGAGAATTTAATGTATTTGGGACTTCCTTTAGGAGATAAGATTAATCCCATTGAAGTTTTGCAAGTGTAGGAAAAATTTGAGAAAGGTTAGCAACTTGAAAGATAAAGTATTTGTCAATGTGGGGAAGATTAACTAAACAATTTGATTAGACATCATTCTATCCTACTTTATATTTGTGTTTCTTATGCCTGATAAGATTTTGAAATATTTGGACAAAAGAAGAACTGAAGAAAGAACATTTTGTGGCAAGGCAACTGTAACACAAAAAGTTGTATTAATATTGAAAAAAAATGGTGTGTGTGTGAAATGTGGGAGTTCTCTGTAGATGTTTACTATGTAAACAATTATGGAATAGAACCAAGAAGATGAAATTCTCTGGGAAAGGTTGTTAATGCATATTATGGTATATAGATGAACATTGGCGCCCAAAGGTTGTTTCCTCCTATAGTTTAGGTCCGTGGAGATTTATTAGAAGATTATGTAGAATTCAAAAATACGATCTGTTTCAATTTTAGAGACACGTGAAAAGAAAATGTCTGGATGCTCCAGTGCGAAGGTGTGAGACGCTAGCTATTGATGGTCTCAAGAGAGGTACAGGTTGACCAAAGAAGTATCAGGGAGAAATGATTAGAGAGAATATGGCATTGTTCCGATCTACCGAGGACATGATCTTAGATTTATTGTATGATTATTGAAATCTCACAAAAGTATGTCCATTTATCATAATAACATCAAACTACTAAAAAAATAGTTTTTCCGACCACAAAAAATCGACCACAACATGTAGTCGCAAAAAAAGCGACCACATGTGATCACTTTTAGAGATTAAAATTACAAAATAATCATTTCAATAATTTATATATTAATTATTATTTATTTTTAAAAAATACAAATAAAAATACTGACCACTTGTGGTCGATTTTGGAATTTTAAAAAATAAAAAATAAAATAATTTTAAAAGATCGACCACTTGTGGCCAATTCTATTTAAAAAATATAATTACTTAAAAAGAGACCACTTGTGGTCAGTATTATTTAAAAAAAAAGTTAAAATATTTTATAAAAGCGACCACAAATGGTCGGTTTTTAATTAAAAAAATAATAATTTCAAAAAACCAACCACTTGTGATCGATTTTATAAAAAATATATAATTAAAAAGTAATTTTAAAAAGCGACCACTTGTGGTCGGTTTTATTTTAAAAATTAAAGTTAAAATATTTTATAAAAGCGACCACAAGTGGTCGATTTTGGAATTAAAAAAATAAAATAGAAAATAATTTTAAAAAATCAACTACTTGTGGTCGGTTTTATTTTAAAAATACAATTAAAAAGTGTCTTTAAAAAGCGATCACTTGTGGTCGGTTTTATTTTAAAAATTATATTTAATAAACTTTATAAAAGCAACCACATGTGGTCGGTTTTAGAATTAAAAAATATTAAAAAGAAAATTATTTAGGAAACCGACCACTTGTAGTCGCTTTTATATTAAAAAATAAAATATTATTTAAAAAAGACCACTTGTAGTCGTTTTTTATAAATAAATAATTATATGTAAAATTAAATATATTATTATAACACCCCGAGTCTGTACCCCAGACGCTATACGGTGCTCACAATCCCGAAGGACCATAAGCTAACCCATGACTGGTACCTGCTGCAGTAACTGTATAATAAATACTATAATGATTGCGGAAATAGGTGGAAACATATGCCATAAGGTTCACATCTGTAAATAAATCTGACTATAAGTACTAAAAAACTGAACAACTGTCTGAAAATACTCTAGTCTGAAAAGCCTCTAACCGTCTGAACTGTGGAGTTGATGGGACAAGTCCTCAACTAACTCCATCTACTGAAATATAACTGAAGTGCTGTAAATAATAAGCATGTCCTCCATTTATGAGGATTCACCGCTACTCTGAAAGTTGAGAATCTGAACTTCTAAGGGTGCTCTGGAGCCCGTGCATCTGAACCTATGATATAAGGCATCATAACACAAAGAAAAACATCTGTCAGTACTTTGAATATACTGGTATGCTCAGTGAGGTAGGCTGAAATGTATGGGTTTCATATGCATGCACAATAATAACTGAATAACATGAGTATGACTGAGTAAGAGTATATGTATGAATACATAGACTGTAACTGAGATTGTGCTAATACTGAGTACTGAATCTAAATACTGATAATCGATATATGAGTTTACGAATACAGTATTACTAATTATCTAAATAACTGTATCTGATAGTTCTGAATACTGTGGAATCGTACTAAGTTCCGTACTGAGCTGAGTGACTATGTCTGATAGTCCTGAATCTGTAGAACTGAACTGAGTTCTATTCTGAGACTGAGACTGGAACAGAGACTGCGGGAGGTAATCATCTAACTGACATTCCCTTCTCTAAACTGATTAGAGTCCAACCTGTAACCCCAATTGGAAGGGTATCAATACCGTGCCACGGGTAAGGACAAGCTGTGAGTTAACCCTCTCTAATAGGAAGCTCTTCCGTCAACCCTCGCTGGCAGGATAACTCGAATAAGAAAAATCACCCCTCAATATAGCTGGCAGGAAGATATCTCAACCTACGCTGGCTACGTAGTTCTGTAACGCAGGGATTGCTATTAAGGTTCAAACCCTCTGCTGGCAGGAATGCCCCTATCCCTGGGTTAACTAGGTGTTGAATCTTATTCCCAACTGAATAGACATTTAACTGATTTCTAGTCTGTACTAGGCTAGACTGAGTTGTTACTGATATTACTGTTTAATTGAACTGAACTAGGTACACTGAGTTTCGTTGACTGTCGGAAACTACTGAATTTAGTTAACTGACTGAGGTTATTGAGGTCTGGACTGAGTACTGAACTAGACTGGAAGAATACTGAGTTTACTAATTTTTTCCTGAGTTCTGTAACTGACTGAGAGTACTACTGATAGTAACGTAACTAATACTGTACTATGACCGACCATGACTCTAAATAATCAGCTAAATTGTCGGGTACAAGTACCACAGGACTCGATACCACAAAATAAGAGACATGGCATAAACTTGAAACATGTAAAGTAAGCATTTGATCATTCTTCATTCATTGGGGCATTTTAACAAACACTTGCATGTTATGAACTTAAACACATGCTAACAGGATATAACTTCACTGTTTAACTCACATGCTTAATTCATCAATCACTTGAAAGGCATAAATTATGCACATAGTACTAATCAATATGTAAGCATAATTTCAATATTAAATTCACCATTTGAAGGATTTAGCATGATTTCACATGGTAACACATATAAATCAATTAAACCCACATGAAAATTGATCATGAAACATTGATTTGAAACCCAATTAATCATTTTTAAACATGAATATTATCAAGCCCAACGTGGAGTTCATATACTTTAAGTCTAAAATAGTTTCTTAGACTCCAAGGATGGAAGGGGCCCTTGGATGAACACTTCACATACCTTAGTTAAGGAATTTCTAAAAATTGATGGTGGAAATCTTGAGTTCTTGATTTGAAATTGAATCTTCTAGAGTTTTGTTCTTGAGCAATTTTGAGAAAATGTGAGTTTAATTGCTCTCTAAGGTGATAAATTTCGTATTTTAGGGGCTGAAGGTTGAGGAAAAAAGACCCAAATACCCCCAAGGACACGGTCTTTTAATGACTGAAAAACTGTACCATCGATGCGTAGACTGACGCACCGCATCATTGGCATCGACGCAATAGCAAACGTGTCGCGTCGAGTCCTCATCGACTCACTAGAAATTGACATTGAGAGCTGGGGAAAACATTTATCAATGATAGTCGATGCGGTGCGCCAAGATCGCATTGATCCACTATTTTAGGATTCCAAAGGAGCTTCAGGCGAAGTCTGAAAAATCTGAATCTTGTCCGGGAACACCTATGTACATTCCTGATCATGAATCAACCTAAATATCCACCTATAATGGACGTAAAGGCCATGAAATAAGATCACCAACTTTTAAAGGCTAGAATGACACTAAGTCTGAATACTTAGCTAGAATATTCTAAGTCTGGGACCCCTTAACAAGCTTAGAGGATTGAATTAAACTAAAGATTTTATGGGGTCTTACATTATATCCCCCTTGGAAATATTCATCCTCGAATGAGACTGCGGAGACTGACAAAATTGAGAGACTGAACTTAGACACTGGGCATGCATAACTGAAGCATTGTTTCATGACTGAGATCACTGATACACTGAATTATCGTGTTTAACATATATATCTAATGCATAAGCACATATCTGAACATGATTCATGAATGCATGACTGGAATTACTGATAAGCTGAGTTTCTCATACTGGACATGCATATCTGATGCATAAATACATGACTGAACATGCAATGGTAACTGATACCAAGTTTGTAACTGAAATTTGAACATGAAACTAAATAAGCTTAAGAAAAGCTATTACCTTGGACTGGGTCTGAGTCTGCGGAGAAAAGGAGAGGATACTTGGTCCGCATGTCTGCTTCTGCTTCCCAAGTAGCTCCCTCAACGGACTGATTCCGCCAAAGATCTTTGACTAGAGGGATTTCTTTGTTCCTCAGTCTACGAATCTGGTAGTCAAGGATTTCGACTAGAATCTCTTTATAAGAGAGGCTGTTCTGAATATCTATGTCCTCTACAGGGACTACAACTGCTTGGTCACCTATGTATTTCTTTAGCAAGGAGGCGTGGAACACTGGATGCACTGAAGATAGATCTGAAGGAAACTCAAGCTCGTAAGCTACCTTTCTGAAATGGCTGAGAATTCGATAAGGGCCGACATATCGGGGACTGAGTTTCCCCTTCTTGCCAAATCTCTTCACCCCTTTCATAGGAGAGATTTTCAAGTACACATAGTTACCAATCTCGAACTCGAGATACTTTCTGCGCATATCTACGTACGATTTCTACCATCTCTGAGCTGTCTTAAGTCTTTCCCTGATCAACTAGACTTTCTCTAAGGTATAAAATGCCAAGTCAAGCCCTACCACTGCGGACTCACACAATTCAAACCAACCAATGGGATATCTACACCTTCTTCCATAAAGCACCTCAAATGGAGCCATATGAATACTGGAATGATAGCAACTTATATGCGAACTCAATCAAATAAAAATGGTCATCCCAACTACCTTTGAAATCTATCGTGCATGCTCGCATCATATTTTCTAAGGTCTGAATGGCCCTTTCTTCTTGACCATCTGTCTGAGGATGGAAGGCTATACTGAGATGAACTCCGGTACAAGGACTCTTTTTGAATGCCATCCAGAAATGAGAGGTAAACTGGGTACCTCTGTCTGAGATGCAATCTGACTAACTCCTCAATATAGAGTTTGGCGTAATCCTCAGCTGAATATGAGGTATGGATTGGAATAAAATGAGCGGATTTGGTTATCCTATCTACAATGACCCAAACTGAGTTATGCTGATGATGAGTACGAGACAATTCCGTCACAAAGTCCATGTTCACTTCTTCCCATTTCCAGGTGGGAATGCTGAACTCCTGCATGGACACACCAGGCTTCTGATGCCCAATCTTAACCTGCTGACACGTCGAACACTTAGCCATAAACTCTGCAATGTCTCTCTTCATCCCACTCCATCAATAGATCTTCCATAAATCATGGTATATCTTAGTGGCCCCTGGATGAATCGAGTAGCGTGCACCATACGTTTCTGCAAGAATTCACTGCCTCAAGTCATCTATGCCTGGAACACATAGCCGACCCTGGCAACGCAGCACACCATCTCCTCCTTGGGATAAAACCTCAACTTTCTGATCTCTGATTGATTCTTTCAACTTGACTAGACTGGGATCCCCATCCTGCTTTTCCATCACTTCAAAAACTAGGGATGATTCTAAATTACTCTGCACCCATACACTACCTTCTGTTGAATCGACTAAGCGAATACCTAGCTGGGCTAACTAATGGACTTCCTGAGCTAACTTCTTCTTACTGTCCTCCACATGAGCAATACTACCCATAGATATTCTACTGAGGGCGTTGGCCACTACATTGGCCTTGCCCGGATGATATAGAACACTCATGTTGTAGTCTTTTAACAACTCCAACCACCTTCTCTAATGGAGGTTTAGTTTTTTCTGAGAGAACACATACTGCAGAATCTTATGATCAGTGAACACATCAACGTGCACACCATACAAATAGTACCTCCAAATCTTTAAGGCAAACACTACTGCTGCTAACTCAAGATTGTGAGTAGGATAGTTCTTCTCATGGGGCTTAGGGATAGGCTATAACTTTACCTCTCTGCATTAAACATAACCTAATATGACTCTAGAAGTGTCACAATACACAGAGAAGCCATCGAAACCATCTGGTAGGGTCAAAACTGGAGCTATGGTAAGTCCAGTCTTCAACTCCTGAAAACTCTTCTCACAAGGATCTGACCACTGGAACTTGACTTTCTTATGAGTCAATCTGGACAAAGGGTATGCAATAGATAAAAATCCCTCAACAAACCATCGGTAATAGCCAGCCAAACCCAAAAAACTCCTGATATCTGACGGAGAGATGGGTCGGGGCCAGTTTCTCACTGCCTCAGTCTTTTGGGGATCAACTTTAATGCTATACCGGAAACGATATGGCCAAGGAATGCTATTGAACTTAACCAAAATTCTCACTTACTGAATTTGGCGAATAGCTGATGGTTTCTGAGAGTCTACAATACTATTCTGAGATGGTCTGCATGATCGTATTTACTACGATAGTAAACAAGAATGTCATCTATGAAGACTATGACGAACATGTCCAAGTACTGATTGAACACACGGTTCATCAAGTCCATGAAGGTTGCTGGGGCATTGGTAAGACCAAAGGACATGACTAAAAATTCAAAGTGACTGTATCGAGTTCTGAAAGCTATTTTTGGGATGTCACATTCCCTGACTCTGAGATGATGATAGACTGATCTGAGGTTTATCTTAGAGAAATAGTCGGCACCCTGAAGTTGGTCAAATAAGTCATTAATTCTGGGAAGTGGATACTTATTCTTGACCGTAACTTTGTTTAACTGATGGTATCTATACACATTCTGAGGGAACCATCTTTCTTACGCACGAATAAAACTGATGCGCCTCACGGGGACACACTGGGTCTGATGAATCCCTTATCTAAGAGATCCTTTAACTGTTTCTTTAATTCTCTGAGTTCTACAGGTGCCATTCTCTATGGTGGAATAGATATGGGCTGAGTATCTGAAAGAAGATCAATTTCGAAATCAATTTCCCTTTCAGGAGAAACTCCTGGAAGATCTTCGGGAAACACATATGGGAATTCATATGCTACTGATACTGATTCAAGAGTAGGGGTTTCTGAACTATAGTCTTGGACTTGAACGAGATGGTAGACACATCCTTAAATATCATTTTTCTAGACCGAAGGTAAGAAAAAAATTGACCTCTAAGCGCTGAAGTACTACCCCTCTACTCTAGGATGGGTTCGTTCAGAAACTGAAACTGGACAGTTCTGTTTTTGCAGTCGAATGAGGCATAGAAGGAATGAAGCCAATTTATGTCGAGAATGACATCAAAATCAGTCATCTCTAATTCGACTAAGTCTGTTGACATGACTTCTTGAGATATTATAATCGGACAATTCTTATATACCCATCGGGCTATGGTAGATTTACCCACTGGGGTAGAGACTGAGAAAGGCTCTACTAGAATTTTGGGACTGACTCTGAAATCAACTGCTATATAAGGAGTAACAAAGGACAAAAAAGCTCCTGGATCTAGCAAAACGTAAATATGCAAATGATAAACTTGTAATGTACCAGTGACCATAACAGGAGAACTTTCCTGATCCTGTCAGGACTGAAGAGGATAGAGTCTATTTGGGTGCTGCCCACTGGTGGTACTAGATGAGGCACCCTACAGATTCGGGTGACCAGACTGAGCTGGGGGACAAGTATGCTGACTCTGCGAACCCACCTGAGGACACTGTCTGACTCTGTGGCCTAGATTGCCACATCCGAAACACACATCGCTGCCAGCACTGCAGATACCCTGGTGGTTTCTGTCGCACTTCTAGCAAAGGGGATTGGTTCGGGCATTGCTAACACTGCCCTGGGGCTTAGGGCTAGGGGTGGGCGTTCGGTCGGTTTGGTCTGATTGTATACTATCGGTTCGGTTTATCGATTTTTAGATTGACAAAAATGACATTCATAACCAAACCAAAATAAATTTGGTTTTGTTTGGTTTTTACAAATTCGGTTCGATTATTTTAAATTTTTATTTTGGTTTGAAATATTAAAGTCGTTAGCCTCTCTTTTTCATAACTGAGCATTTAAAATTAATGGGTTCTTTTAGAAAAAATATTTTTTTCAAACCTGTTTTTCATTCCCAAATATAAATAACTATAAATAACTCAATATGGATGAAACAAAATGAAATAATCATAAGCTTAACATAATACATAACGTCATTAATCATTACATATAATATAACCTTGCATAAATTGTCCATAAAACAGTCTAAAGTCACCAAAATAGTCCATAAAATATTTGAGTCACTAAAGCAATCCATAAACAGCCTGCGGCGTATGCAAATTTATTGTTAAATATTAATTGTGAATATGAATTACTAAATATTATATATATATATATATAATATAATATAATATAATATAATATAATATATATATATTATATATAATATATATATAATAAAATATATATATTATTTATTTATTTATAAAATTTTGGTTTTTTGATTTAACCGATTTTTTTTAAATCGAAAACCAATCCAAAAAACTGAAATTTTAAAATTACAAACCGAATCCGATCTGAAAAACCGAAAAACCAAAAAACCAAAACCAAAATTAAATTTCGATTTGATTTTTCAGTTTTTTCGGTTTAAACCAAAATATGCCTACCCCTACTTAAGGCCTGATGCCCTATCTCTATTGCCATCTCTGAATTTCGACACTGGAGCACTGGCTGAGGATGGAGCTGGAACTGAGAACAATTCCCACCCTCTGACTTAGGCTGAGCGAAGATGAAACCACCTATCCTCGCTCTCTTGGTCTCCCTCTTCTTCTCTTTATTCTTGGCCTCCTTTATCTATTGAGAATGTACCATAAGCCTGGATATGTCCATCTCCTTTATCAGCATTGCGGTCCTTCACTCTTTGACCACATTGCTAGACACCCCTGATACAAACTTACTCATCTTAGATCTGCTATCTACCACAACATGCGGGGCATATCTGGCCAACTGAGTAAACTTGAGGGAATACTCCTGCACTGTCATATTGCCCTGCTGCAAGTTTATAAACTTTAAAACTTTTGCTTCCCTCAACTCTAGCGGGAAGAACCTATCCAGAAAAGCAACTGCAAACTCCTTCCATTCTATGGGCCCTGCATCTGCGGCCCTCTCTGCTTTCCACTATTTAAACCATGAGTGATCCATATCCTGTAACTGATATGTGGCCAATTCAACGCTCTCAATAGCAGTCACCCCTATGATATTGGTAACCTTCTACACCTGATCAAGAAATTCCTGAGGGTCCTCATCTGACTTAGACCCGGTAAACGATGGAGGGTTCATTCAAGTGAAGTCCCGAATCCTGGAAGCAGTAGTATTGGCCACTAGGTTGGCTGGAATAACAGCTGGGCGTTCATTCTGGGATTCTACAGAATGAGCTAGGGTGGTAAAGGCTGCTCTGAACTCCACATGGGAGACATGCTTGCCCAAAGGATCTAGATGGATGGGCTGACTAGTCTCCCGTTCCTCTTTCCTGAGTCCTTTTTGGAGGCATATTCTGTAAATGGAAGATAATCTAGGATTAAAACGAGAGTGTAACTGGAGCTCATGCTCACTTGCACGACATAAATACTGAAAGAAGGGAAACTTTTCCCAAAACATCTCGTAGCTTCCTGTCCATAAGTGTGGCGCACAACACACCCATGTACAAGACTCTACTACATGCGGTTTTTAGACTTCCTAGGACACTGTTGAACCTTAGGATTTGATACCAAGTTTGTAAAGCCCCGGGTCTGTACCCCGGATGCTACATGGTGCTCACAATACCGAAGGACAATAAGCTAACCCATGACTGATACGTGCTGCAATAACTGTGTAATAAATACTATAGTGATTGCGAAAATAGGTGGAAACATATGCCATAAGGTTCACATCAGTAAATAAATCTAAATATAAGTACTGAAAAACTGAACAACTGTCTAATTCTAGTTTGAAAAGCCTCTAACTGTCTGAACTGTGGAGTTGATCGGACAAGCCCCCAACTAACTCCATCTACTGAAATAAAACTAAAGTACTTTAAATAATAAGCATGTCCTCGAACTATGAGGACTCACCACTACTATGAAAACTGAGAATCTGAACTGCTAAGGTTGCTCTGGAGCCCATGCATATGAACATATGATATAAGACATCATAAGGCAAAGAAAAACATACATCAGTACTTTGAATGTACTAGTATGCTCAGTGAGGTAGGTTAAAATGCATGGGTTTCATATGCATGCACAATAATAACTGAATAACATGAGTATGACTGAGTAAAAGTACATACATGAATACATAGATTGTAACTGAGATCGTGCTAATAGTAAGTACTGAATCTAAATACTGATAATAGATATCTGAGTTTATGAATACAGTATTACTGATTATCTGAATGACTGCATCTGATGTTCTGAATATTGTGGAACCATACTGAGTTTTGTACTGAGCTGAGTGGCTATGTCTGATAGTCCTGAATCTGTAAAACTGAACTGAGTTTTATTCTGAGACTGAGACTGGAACTGAGACTGTGGGAGGTAATTATCTAACAGACATGCCCCTCTCTAAACTGATTGGGGTCCAACCAGTAACCTCAGTTGGAAAAGTGTCAATACCGTGCCACGGGTAAGGACAAGTTGTGAGTTAACCTTCTCTGACAGGAAGCTCTTTCGTCAACCCTCGCTGGCAGGATAACTCAAATAAGAAAAATTAACCCTCAATATATCTGGAAGGAAGATATCTGAACCTACGCTGGCTACGTAGTTTTGTAACACAGGGATTGCTATTAAGGGTCAAACCCTCAACTGGCAGGAATGCCCCCATCCCTGGGTTAACTTGGTGTTGAATCCTATTCCCAACTGAATAAACATTGAACTGATTTCTAGTCTGTACTAGGCTGGACTGAGTTGTTACTGATATTACTGTTTAATTGAACTGAACTGGGTACACTGAGTTCCGTGGACTATCGGAAACTACTGAATTCTGTTAACTGACTGAGTACTGAACTAGACTGGAAGAATACTGAGTCTACTGAGTTTTTCCTGAGTTCTTTAAATTACTGAGAGTACTACTGATAGTTATATAACTGTTATTGTACTATGACTGACCATGGCTCTAAATAATCAGCTAAATTATTGGGTAAAAGTACCCCAGGACTCGATACCACAAAATAAGAGACATGGCATAAACTTGAAACATGTAAAGTAAATATTTGATCATTCTTCATTCATTGGAGAATTTTAACAAACACTTGCATGTCATGAACTTAAACATTTACAAATGGCTTTAGCATTATTTCACATGGTAACACATAAAATCAATTAACCCCACATGAAAATTGATCATGAAACATGGATTTGAAACCCAATTAATCATTTTTAAACATGGATATTATCAAACTCAACATGAAATTCATATACTTGAAGTCTAAAATAGTTTCTTAGACTCTAAGGGTGGAAGGGACCCTTGGATGAACACTTCACATACCTTAGTTAAGGAATTTCTTAAAATTGATGGTGGAAATCTTGAGTTCTTGATTTGAAATTGAATCTTCTAGGGGTTTGTTCTTGAGCAATTTTTAGAAAAAGTGAATTTAATTGCTCTCTAAGGTGATAAATTTCATTTTTTGAGGGCCGTGTTGAGGAAAAAAGACCCAAATACCCCAAGGACGCGGTCTTTTAATGACTGAAAAATTGTACCATCGATGCGCATACCGACGCACCGCGTCGTTGGCATCGATGCGATAGCCAACGCATTGCGTTGAGTCCACGTCGACTCACTGGAAATTGTTGCTGGGAGCTGGGGAAAACATTTATCAACGCAATAGTCGACGCGACGCGCCAAGATCACGTTTATGCACTGTTTTAGGATTCCAAAGGAGCTTCAAACGAAGTCCAAAAAATTCAAAACTTATCCGGGAACATCTACGGACATTCCTGATCATGAATCAACCTAAATATCCACCTATAATGGACGTAAAGGCCATGAAATAAGATCGCCAACTTTCGAAGGCTAGAATGACACTAAGTCTGAATACTTAGCTAGAATATTCTAAGTCTGGGACCCCTTAACAAGCTTAGAGGACTGAATTAAGCTAAGGATTTTGGGGGACTTACAATTATTTTTTGAAACTACACTAATTACACATAGTCGATAACCAATATAATAATAATAAAAATTAATCAATCTTTGATTTAGTCAAAAAAATTATACTAAAAAATATATCAAATAAAATAAATAAATTACGTTGAACATAATCTTTATCTTTTACTTATGTTTCAATATATAAAATAAATATTTTCCTTTTCATATACGTTAAATGACATTAAACATGTATAATCTTTGTATAATGAATATGTGTATATATGTCTACCATTGAGATAATGATATTATTCTACTATTGCAGTTATAATAATGTAACGTACATATATAAACGATAATTCATCAGAATATAATGAATGTAGTTCTATTATGAGGTAATATACTTGTGAATGTGATGCATATAGTACGCATTCAAGAATTCATATATATAAATATCTTTATATACATACATATATATATATATAGAGATAGATAGATAGATAGATACATATAGATATAGATATAGATATAGATATAGATATAGATATAGCTATAGATATAGATATAGATATAGATATAGCTATAGATATAGATATAGATATACATATAGATATAGATATAGATATAGATATAGATATAGATATAGATATAGATATAGATATATGATGTAGTGATCGATGTAAAAAACTAGTAGAATCTATCCAAACATATTGAATACCTTGATTTGAAACGATAGAAGTAATAATATATTGTACGTTGAAGTTATATTAATGTAATCTAATCAAATTAATCGTTAACTCATCAAAGTATGTATATGAAATACTTCTCATTATATTATTGGATAATATACTCATTTACGTATGTGATGTATATAGTACGTATTTCGAACTTGATATAGTCGATAGTGTATATATGTGTGTGTATGTATAGGTATATTTATTGTATATACATATTATATAGTGAAGGTATATTAATGACATAAGATAAACTAATCGATAATTCATTTGGGTATATGTGAAATATGTTGTATATTATTCTGGGGTAGTAAAATCATGTATGTGATGTATATAGTACGTATTTGAAAGCTGATAGCCAATTGAATATATTTATATATACATATATCTCGTGTAGTGACGTATGCAGTAATGGAAAGCTAGATAACTGAATCTATATATCAAAATATTTTGAATAATACATTGATATTATACTATTGAGGAAATAGATATACTATTTTATGTCAACGTAGACACGTGTATTTTATTGAAGTTGTAATAACGTAAGACAAGTAATCGATAATTTATCTGATTAACACGTTGTATTACGAGGTATATATATATAATATATCGTATTTAAAAGCTAATTAACCAAAAATTTATCATAATTTGTAAAATTCATTTATATTATTATACGATTGAGGAAATATACTACTCGTGTTAATGTGAAGATAAAATAACTAATTATCTGGTTTATATATATACACATTGCATTAAATTATTTGGATGTTGTATAAATATTATACAATTTATTAAAATTTTAATTTTTTAATAAAAATCGACCACAAGGGTTCATTTTTCGAATGATATATTTTTTTAAAAAATAAATCAACTGCGTATTTTGGTAAACCCGTTAATGAACTGACCCAACCTAATCTTAATTGCCCTTTTCCATCTGTATATTATATATAATATCGTATTTAAAAGCTAATTAACCAAAATTTCATCCTAATTTGTAGAATGCATTGATATTATTATACGATTGAGGAAACATACTATTCGTGTTAATATGATGATAAAATAACTAATTATATGATTTAACTTTTTTAAAAAAATTGACCACATGTGATCGTTTTTCGATAGTAAATTTTTTAAAAGTAAATGGAACACTTATATTTTATTTTGTCAATAATTTTGTAAAAACCAACCACATGTAGTCAATTTTCAAAAAGATTTCCAAAAAATCGACCACATGTGGTCAGTTTTTAAAAATCTTTCTAGAAAATCAACCACATATGGTTGGTTTTTCTGAAAATTAAAAAAACTAAATTTTATTAAATAAATTTATTTCGACCCGACTAAACCCGTCCAAATAATACATACCCACCAACCCACCAACACACACGCAAACATATCGCAAAACATACACCAACACAGATCGCAACACACACACAGAGACTGACTCCAAATTGGCGACGACGAACTTCGGCAGCTCGGCCTCCGGTGACTCCACACACACATGTACGTTGTTCTCTTCTTCTCAGTTAACTTCTCTTTTCCCTCACAGTCACTAAATGACACACAATCCTAGTTGCGATTTTAAGTTTTAGAAATGTGATTGTGAGTTAATTGTTGTTCTTTTTACTTGATTCAGCTTGTTTTGGGGCCTTTTTTTTTATCTTGATTCAACTTGTTTTGGGTGATGTATTTGTTTTCTTTTGTGGGTTTTGAGTAATTTTGGTGAAGTTTTCTAAAAAAATCAAGTGTGGTTTGAGCTTATTTGGGATCTTTTTACTTGATTGAGGTGAAAAATATGTGTATTTTAGCTGTTTCGTTACTCGAGTTTTGCTTAATTGTTGGTGAATTTTACTAATTATGATCCAAGATGGTGGATCTAAGTGATAAAGTTAGTGATCACTTGATAGTTACCTTTTTCTTAATTGTTGTTTTTGTGTCTTTTATACTGTTTTTAGGTTAAAAAATGAGTCTGATTATACTGGGTATGTTATTGTTGTTATTAGTCAGAATGGAAGTCATAAATGTGATATATTTTACTAAATTTTTGCAATTGTTTAAGACAAAGATTATTCTTTCTAATAACTTTACTGTTTGACAGAATCTGTATTCGCAAAAGGATTGATTTGCTATTTTTCGATGACCGTTTATCTCTTTCTCTTTAATTTAGGCCAAGTAAAGATAAGTTGATCTCTCTCTATTTTCTTATAATGAAGTCTTTAAATGTAGTTTAGTTTGGGATTGTTCTCTGTAGAAGGCTTTGAAAGCCATGAGAATTTTGTAATGATTATATGGTGTGAAAGGGATATGCGACGCCTCTACTTATTTGCTTTATTACACTTGTTCAATTGTTTGACTTATACTATAAATGAATTTCTTACTTGAAAGTGAATAAGTGTAGTTATGTAACTCCCCGAGTCATTACCCCGGACGCTACACGGTGCTCATAATCTCGAAGGACCACAAGCTAACCCATGACTGGTACCTGCTGTAATAACTGAATAACAATAATACTAAAATATGTGGAAATTAGTCAAAAAATTGACCATAAGGTTCAATACTGTAAATAATACTGAATATGGTATCACATTACCAAAACTGAACATCAATACTGAAAACTAAACAACTGCCTGAAAATACTCTAGTCTGAAAAAGACTTAATTAGCCTTGAGGATGCAACCTTTTAATTATTGAAAAGTTAAATAATCGACGCGCAGGCCGACGCGCCGTGTCGTTGGGATTGATGCGATGGCCAACGCACCGCATCGAGTCTGCATCAATTTATTGAAAATTGCACTGAGCTGAGGGAAAACTATCTTATCAACGCAATGGTTAACGCGACGCATCGAGATCTCGTCGACCCACTATTTTTGGCACTCAAACATGATCTAATTGAGGTCTAAAAAATCCAAAACTTGTCCAAAAATACCTATTGACATTCCTGCTCATGAATTAACTCAAACATCAATAGTTAATGATCATAAAGTTCGCGAAATAAGATTTTCAAATTTCGAAGGATAAAGTAGCACTAAGTCTGAATACTTAGATAAAATATTCTAAGTTTGGGACCCTTTGTCATGCCTAAAGGACTAATTTAAGCTAAGAATTTTGTGGGGTCTTACATTATCTACCCTTTAGGGACATTCATCCTCGAATGAGACTGCTGAGACTGAGAATACTGAGAGACTAGACTTAGACACTGGGCATGCATAACTAAAGCATGGTTTCATGACTGAGATCAGTGATACACTGAATTATCATACGGAACATGCATATCTGATGCATGAATACATGACTAAACTGAATCATGAACATATGACTGAATATGCAATGGTAACTGATACTAAGTTTATAACTAAAGATGAACATGAAACTGAATAAGCTTAAGGAAAACTATTACCTTGAGCTGAATCTGAGTTTGCAGAGAACAGGTGAGGATACATGGTCTGCATATCTGCTTCTTCTTCCCAAATAGCTCCCTCAACAGACTGATTCCACCAAATAACTTTGACTAGAGGGACTTCTTTGTTCCTCAGTCTGTGAATCTGATAATCAAGGATTTTGACTGGAATTTCTTCGTAAGAGAGGCTTTTCTAAACATCTATGCCCTCTATGGGGATTACTGCTGATGGGTCACCTATGTATTTCTTTAGCAAGGAGACATAAAACACTGTATGGATTGAAGATAGATCTGAAAGCAACTCAAGCTCATAAGCTACCTTTCCAAAATAGCTGAGCATTCGATAAGGACCAATATATCAAGAACTGAGTTTCCCTTTCTTTCCAAACCAGTTTACTCCTTTCATAGGAGAGATCTTTAAGTATAGATAGTCACCAATCTCAAACTCGAGATCTTTTCTGCGCACATCTTCATATGATTTCTGTTGGCTCTGAGCTATCTTAAGCGTTTCCCTAATCAGTTAAACTTTCTATAAGGTACAAATACTAAGTCAAGCCCTACTACTGCGACCTCACCCACTTTAAACCAACCAATGAGAGATCTATACCTCCTCCCATAAAGCACCTTAAATGGAGCCATTCGAATACTGGAATAATAACTGTTGTTGTATGCGAATTCAATCAAAGATAAGTGGTCATCCCAACTACCTTTAAATTCTATCGCACATGCTCACAACATACCCTCTAAAGTCTGAATAGTCCTTTCTGCTTTACCATCTGTCTGAGGATGAAAAGCTGTACTGAGGTGAACTCGGGTACCAAGCCCCTTTTTGAATGCTTTCCAGAAATAAGAGGTGAACTGGGTACCTCTATCTGAGATGATGGACAATAGAACACCATGCAATCTGACCAAATCCTTGATATCGAGTTTGGCATAATCCTCGGCTGAATAAGAGGTATGGACTGGTAGAAAATAATCTGATTTGGTCATCCTATTTACAATGACCCAAACTGAATCATGCTGGCGACGAGTATGAGGCAAACCCTGCATAAAGTCCATGTTCACTTCTTCCCACTTCTAGGTGGGAATACTAAACTCCTGCATGGACCCACTTAGCTTCTGATGCTCGATCTTAACCTTCTGACATGTTGAGCACTTAGCCACAAACTCTGTAATGTCTCTCTTCATCCCACTCCACCAATAGATCTTCCATAAATCACAGTACATCTTAGTAGCCCCTGGTTGAATAGAGTAGCGCATACCATATGCTTCTACAAGAATTCGTTGTCTCAAATCATGTACACCTGGAACACATAGCTGACCAATATAATGCAAAACACTATCTCCCCCTTGGGAGAAGACCTCTACTTTCTGATCTCTGACTGATTCTTTCAACTTGACCAGACTGAGATCTCTATCCTTCTTTTCCTTTACTTCAAAAACTAGGGATGATTATGAACTACTCTGCACCTATACACTACCTTCTGCTGAATCGACTAAGCGGACACCTAGTCGGGCTAGCTGATGAACTTTTTGAGCTAACTTCTTCTTACTATCCTCAACATGAGTAATACTACCCATAGACATTCTACTGAGAGCATTGGACACTATATTGGGCTTGCCTGGATGATACAGGACACTCATATCGTAGTCTTTCAACAACTCCAACCACCTTCTCTGACGGAGGTTTAGGTCTTTCTGAGAAAATACATACTGTAGGCTCTTATAGCCTGTGAACACATCAACGTGCACACCATACAAATAGTTCCTCCAAATCTTTAAGCCAAGCACTACTGCTGCTAGCTCAAGATCATGAGTAGGATAGTTCTTCTCATGAGGTTTAAGATGCCTAGAGGCATAGACTATGACCTTACTTCTCTGTATCAGAACATACCCCAAGTCAACTCTAAAGGCATCACAATACACAACAAAGCCGTCTGAACCATCTGGTAGGGTCAAAACTAGAGTTGTAGTGAGTCGAGTCTTCAACTCCTGAAAACTCTTCTCACAAGAATCTGACTACTGGAATTTGACTTAATTCTTAGTCAGTATTGACATAGGGGATGTAATAGATGAAAATCCCTCAATGAACCGTCGATAATAGCCTGCCAAACCTAAGAAACTCCTGATATTAGACAGAGAGAATAGCCTTGGCCAGTTTCTCACTGCATTGGTCTTTTGGGGATCAACACTAATGCGATCACCGAAAATTATATGGCCGAGGAAAGCTACTGGCCTAAGCCAAAATTCGCACTTACTAAATTTGGAGAATAACTGATGATTTCTTAGAGTCTATAATACTATTTTGAGATGGTCTGTATGATTATGTTCACTGCGGGAGTAGACGAGAATGTCATCTATGAAGACTATGACAAACATATCCAAGTACTGCTTGAACACACGGTTCATCAAGTCCATGAAGGCTTCTGGAGCATTTTTAAGACCAAAATACATGACTAAGAATTTGAAGTGACCATACCGAGTACTAAAATCTATTTTTGGGATGCCATACTCCCTGACTCTGAGCTGATAATAGCCTGATCTGAGGTCTATCTTAGAGAAATAACTGGCACCCTGAAATTGGTCAAACAAGTCATCAATTTTGGGGAGTGAATACTAGTTCTTGACCATGACTTTATTTAACTAACGATAGTCAATACACATTCTGAGGGAACCATCTTTCTTACGCACGAATAAAACTAGCGCACCCTACGGGGACACACTAGGTCTGATGAATCCCTTATCTAGGAGATCCTTTAATTGATCTTTCAATTCTCAGAGTTCTGTTGGAGCCATTATGTATGGCGGGATAGATATGGGCTGAGTATCTGGGAGAAGATCGATTCTGAAATAAATTTCCCTTTCGAGAGGAACTCCAGGAAGGTCTTTGGGAAATACATTTGGGAATTCATATACTATTGACATTGACTCAAGAGTAGGGGTTTATGAACTAGAGTCCTTGACTCGAACGAGATGGTAGGCACATCCCTTAGATATCATTTTTCTAGCCCGAAGGTAAGAAATAAACTGACCCCTAAGTGCTGAAGTACTACTCCTCCACTATAGGATGGGTTCATTCGGAAACTGAAACTGGAGAATTCTATTTCTGCATCAACTGAGGCATAGCAGGAATGAAGCCAATCCATGCTTTGAATGACATCAAAATCAGTCATATCTAATTCAACTAAGTCTGCTGAAGTGATTTTTTGTGATATCATAACAAGGTAGTTCCTGTATACCCGCCTGGCTATGATGGATTTACCCACTGGAGTAGAGACTGAGAAAGGCTCTACTAGGATTTCGGGACTGACTCCGAAATCGATAGCTATATAAGGAGTAACAAAGGATAAAGAAACAGCAAAGCATAAACATGCAAATGGAAAACTTGTAACGTACCAGTGACCACATCAGGAGAACTCTCCTAATCCTGTTGAGGTCGAAGAGCATAGAGTCTGTTTAGGTGCTTCCCACTGGTGGCACTGGAAGCGGCACCTTGCTGATTCAAGCGACCGGACTGAGCTGGGGGACGGTTATTCTGACCCTGAGAACCTGATTGGGGACAATCTCTGACTCTCTGGTCTGGATTAACACACCCGAAACATATATCACTACCTGCTTTACAAATACCCTGGTGGTTTCCTCCATACTTCTAATAATAGGGATTGGTTCGGGCACTGCTAGCACTACTCTGGGGTTTAGGGCCTGGTGCCCTATCCCTATTGTCATCTTTGAATTTTGGCACAGGAGCACTGGCTGAGGACGGAGCTGGGACTGAAGATTTCGAGAGAAACTGAGAATGATTCCCACCCTCTAACTTAGGCTGAGAAAAGTTGAAACTACCTGTTCTCACTCTCTTGATCTCCCTCTCTTTCTCTTTATTCTTGGCCTCCTCTATCTGCTGAGCATGGACCATGAGCCTAGATATATCTATCTCCTTAATAAGCATTACAGTTCTACACTTATTGACCACGCTGCTATACACCCCTGACACAAACTTACTCATTCGAGATCTACTGTCTGCTACCACATGAGGAGCATATCTAGGTAATTGAGTAAACTTAAGAGAATACTCTTTCACTGTCATATTTCCCTGCTTCAGATTGATAAATTCCAGAACCTTCGCTTCCCTCACTCCAGTGGAAAGAACCTATCCAGAAAATCAGTGGCAAACTTCTCCCACTCTATGGGCCTTACATCTACGACCCTCTCTGCCTTCCACTATTTAAACCATGAGTGAGCCACATCCTGAAACTGATATGCAACCAACTCAGCACTCTCAACAATAGTCACCCTCATAATATTAGTAACCTTCTGCACCTGATCAAAAAATTCTTGAGGGTCCTCATCTGACTTAGACCAGGTAAATGATGGAGGGTTCATTCGAGTGAAGTCCCGAATCTTGGTAACAGTAGTATTGGCCACTTGGTTGACCGGAACAGAAGCTGGGCGTTTATTCTAGGCTGCCACAAAATGATCTAGGGGTGAAGGATGTTCGAAACTCAGCATGGGAGACGTGTTCGTCCAGTAGATCTGGCTGGACGGTCTGGGGTTCTAGCTGATCTCCTTTTCCTCTTCCTTTAGTCCTCTTTAGAGGCATATTTTTGTAAATGGAAGAGGAAGGATTAAAATGCTCACTCGCATGACATGAAGACTGAAAGAAGGGAAACTTTTACTAAAACATCTCGTAGCCTCCTGTCCATAAGTGTGGCGCGCAACACACCCATGTATAAGACTCTACTAGATGCGGCTTTCAGACTTACTAGGACTTTGTTGAACCTTAGGCTTTGATACCAAGTTTGTAATGCCCCGAGTCTGTACCCTAAATGCTACACGATGCTCATAATCTCGAAGGACCACAAGCTAACCCATGACTGGTACCTGCTATAATAACTGAATAACAATAATACTGAAATATGCAAAAATTAGGCAGAAAACTGGCCATAAGGTTCAATATTGTAAATAATACTGAATATGGTATCACAATACCAAAACTAAACGTCAATACTGAAAACTGAACAACTGTCTGAAAATACTCTAGTCTGAAAGGCCTATGAACTGTCTAAACTGTGAAGTTGATGGGAAAAGACCCCAACTAACTCTGACTACTGAAAATAATACTGAAATACTACAAACAACTATGTTCTCAAACTATAAGAACTCACCACTACGCTGACTTCTGAAAATTTGAACTACTAAGGGTGCTTCGGAGCCCGTGCATCTGAACCTATGATATAAGACATCATATCGCAAAATAAAAGCATGCATCAGTAATTTGAATGTACTGGTATACTCAGTGAGGTAGGCTGAAATGCATGGGTTCATATGAATGAACAATACTAACTAAATATCATGATTATGACTGAATGAGAGTACATGCTTGAATATGTAAACTGTACTGAGATCATAAATACATGGAATACTGGATTACTGGTAACTGAATGACTTTATCTAACAGTCTTGATTTTGTGGAACTATAATGAGTCCCATACTGAGCTGAGTGATTGTGTATGATAGTACTGAATCTGCTGAATTGAACTGAGTTCCATACTGAGACTAAATATAAAACTGAGACTGTGGGAAGTAATCATCTAACCGATATGCCCCTTCTCTAACTGATTTAGGGTCTAACCTGTAACCCAATTGGAAGGGTGTTAATATCATACCACGGGTAAGGACAAGTGCTGAGTCACCCTCATCTGACAGGTACTCTGAACAAGAATGCCAGTACTCTCAACTGGCAGGTAGATCACCTTATCAACCCTCAATTGGCAGGTTGATGTATCAGCCTACAATGGCTAAGTAGTTCTGGAATGCAAGGAATGCTTCTAAGGATTTCACCCTCTACTGGAAGGTGAGTCCCCATCCTTAGGTTCACTCGGTGCTGAATCCTACTCCCAACTGAATCGACACTGGACTCAATTCTAAAATGTACTAGGCTAGACTGAACTGTTACTGATCTTACTGTATAACTAAACTGAACTGATTTTACTGAATTGAGCTGGACTGATTCTGAGTTCACTGAGTTTTCTTACGTTCTGTAACTGACTGAATTCTATTGATTGAGATATAACTGACCATGACTCTAGACAAATAACTAAATTATTGGGTATTAAATACCCCAGGATTCGATAGCATAAACTTAAAAGGCATGGCATAATCTTAAGACATGGTAATTAACTACTTGGTCATCATTTATTCATTTGGGAATTTAAGCAAACACTTGCATGACATGAACTTGCATACATGCTAACATGAAATAATTTCACTATTCAACTCACATGGACAATTCATCAAACTCTTGTGGGGCATAATATAGGCACACAATACTAAAACAATATGTAGGAATCATGATTCAATTCCAATTACACAATTTCAAGAGTTTCAACATGGATTCACATGATAAAGAATACATATCATTTAACTCTACATGAATCTTTCCATAAATCATGAATACACTTTAATTCAAATCATGAAAATCATGAAATCATTCTACATGAACTTTAAAAGGGTTTCTTGGACTCCAAGGGTGGAAGGAACCCTTGGATGAACACTTCACATACATTAGTTGGCAAATTCTGGAAAATTAACAGTGGAATCTTGAGCCTTGAGTATGAATTTAATTCACCTAGATTATTTTTCTTGAGAAATTTGTGAAAGAATGATTATATTTTACTAAAAGAGGGCTAAATTTCATGTTATGGGGCTAAAAGGCGTGGGAAAAAAAGACTTAATTAGCCCTTAGGACGCGGCCTTTTAATTACTAAAAGTTGAATCATCGATGAGCAGTGTCGTTGGCATCGACGCAATGGCCAATGCGTCGTGTTGAGTCCACGTTGATTCACTGAAAATTGCACTGGGATAAGGGAAAACTATCTTATCAATGCGATACTTTGAAATCGCGTTGACCCACTATTTTAGGCACTCAAACATGATCTAATCGAGGTCTAAAAAATTCAAAACTTGTTCGGAAACACCTATTGACATTCCTGATCATGAATTAACTCAAACATTAACATTTAATGGACGTAAAGGTTGTAAAATAAGATTTCCAACTTTCGAACGCTAAAATAGCACTAAGTCTGAATACTTAGCTAAAATATTCTAAGTCTTGGACCCCATGTCAAGCCTAAAAGACTGATTTAAGCTAAGAATTTTGCGGCGTCTTACATTATCTCCCCTTTGGGGACATTCATCCTCGAATGAGATTGCGGAGTCTGAGAATACTAAGAGACTGGACTTAGACACTGGGCATGCACGACTGAAGCATGGTTTCATGACTGAGATCACTAATACACTGAATTATCATACTGAACATGTATATCTGATGCATGAATACATGACTGAACTGAATCATGAACATATGACTGAACATGCAATGGTAACTGATACAAAGTTTGTAACTAAAATTTGAACTTGAAACTGAATAAGCTTAAGGAAAACTATTACCTTGAGCTGAATCTGAGTTTGCGGAGAAGAGGTAAGGATACTTGGTCTGCATATCTGCTTCTGCTTCCCAAGTAGCTTCCTCAACGGACTGATTTCCCCAAAGAACTTTGACTAGAGGGACTTCTTTGTTCCTCAGTCTGCGAATCTGATAATCAAGGATTTTGACTAGAATCTCTTCGTAAGAGAGGCTGTTCTAAATATTTATGCCCTCTATGAGGATTACGGCTGATGGTTCACCTATGTATTTCTTTAGCAAGGAGACATGAAACACTGGATGGACTGAAGATAGATCTAAAGGAAACTTAAGCTCGTAAGCTACCTTTCCGAAACAATTGAGAATTTGGTAAGGACCGACATATCGGGGAATGAGTTCCCCTTTCTTTCCAAATCACTTCAATTCTTCCATTGGAGGGATCTTTAAGTAAATATAGTCACCTATCTCAAACTCGAGATCTTTTCTACGTACATCTACATATGATTTTTGCCGGCTATGAGCTGTCTTAAGCCTTTCCCTGATCAGTTGAACTTTCTCTAAGGTATCAAATACCAAGCCAGGACCCACGACTGTGGCCTCACCCACTTCAAACCAACCAATAGGAGATCTACACCTCTTCCCATAAAGTGCCTCAAACGAAGCCATTTGAATATTGGAAAGATAGCTGTTGTTGTATGCGAATTCAATCAAAGGCAATTGGTCATCCCAACTACCTTTAAAATCTTTCGCACATGATCGCAGCATATCCTCTAAAGTCTGAATGGTCCTTTCTGCTTGACCATCTGTCTGAGGATGAAAAGTTGTACTGAGGTAAACTCGGGTACCAAGACCTTTTTAGAATGCTTTCCTGAAATGAGCGGTGAACTGGGTACCTCTATCTAAGATGATAGACAACGGAACACCATGCAATTTGACCAACTCCCTAATATAGAGTTTGGTGTAATCTTTGGTTAAATAAAAGGTATGAACTGGTAGGAAATGAGCTGATTTGGTCATCCTATCTACAATGACCCAAACTGAATCATGCTGGCGACGAGTATGAGGCTAACCCATCACAAAGTCCATGTTCACTTCTTCCTACTTCCAGGTGGGAATATTGAACTCCTGCATGGACCCACTTGGCTTCTAATGCTCGATTTTAACCTGCTGACATGTTGAGCACTTAGCCACAAACTCTACAATGTCTCTCTTCATCCCACTCTACCAATAGATCTCCTACAAATAACGGTACATCTTAGTAGCCCCCGTATGAATAGAGTAGCGCACACTTTGCACTTCTGGAAGAATTAACTGTCTCAAATCATCTACACCTGGCACACATAGCCGACCCGGACAACGCAAAACACTATCTCCTCCTTGGAAGAAGACCTCTACTTTCTGATCTCTGACATATTATTTCAACTTGACCAGACTGGAATCTCTATCCTATTTTTCCTTCACTTTTGAAACTAGGGATGATTCTGAACTACTCTGCACCCATACACTACCTTCTGCTGAATCGACTAAGTGGAAACCTAGTCGGGATAGCTGATAATCTTCCTGAGCTAACTTCTTCTTGCTGTCCTCAACATGAGAAATACTACCCTTAGACATTCTACTGAGAGAGTCGGCCACTACATTAGCCTTGCCCCGATGATACAGGACACTCATGTTATAATCTTTCAATAACTCCAACCACCTTATCTGATGAAGGTTTAGGTCTTTTTGAGAAAATACATACTGCAGGATCTTATGGTCTGTGAACACATCAACGTGCACACCATACAAATAGTGCCTCCAAATCTTTAAGCCAAACACTACTGCTGCTAGCTCAAGATCATGAGTAGGATAGTTCTTCTTATGGGGTTTAAGCTGCCTAGAGGCATAGGCTATGACCTTACCTCTCTGTATCTAAACATACCCCAAGCCAACTCTAGAGGTATCAAAATACACAACAAAGCCACCTGAACCATTTGGTAGGGTCAAAAGTGGAGCTGTAGTGAGTCGAGTCTTCAACTCTTGAAAACTCTTCTTACAAGAATCTGACAACTAAAATTTGACTTTCTTCTGAGTCAGTATGTACATAGGGGATGCAATAGACGTAAATCCCTCAAAAAACCATCGATACTAGCTGGCCAAACCCAAGAAACTCTTGATATCTGATGGAGAGATAGGCCTGGGCCAGTTTTTCACTACATCAGTCTTTTGGGGATCAACTTTGATGCCATCCTCGAAAATTATATGGCCGAGGAAAGCTACTGACCTAAGCCAAAATTTGCACTTACTGAATTTGGAAAATAACTGATGATTTCTAAGAGTCTGTAATACTATTCTGGGATGGTCTGCATGATCATATTCACTGTGGAAGTAGACGAGAATGTCATCTGTGAAGACTATGACAAACATGTCTAAGTACTACTTGAACACACAGTTTATCAAGTCTATTAAGGCTGCTGGAGCATTGGTAAGACCAAAGGATATGACTAAGAATTTGAAGTGACCATAACGAGTTTTGAAAGATATTTTTAGCATGTCACACTCCCTGACTCTGAGGTGATGATAGCCTGATCTGAGGTCCATCTTGGTGAAATAACTGGCACACTGAAGTTTGACAAACAAGTCATCAATTCTGGGGAGTGGATACTTGTTCTTAACCGTGACTTTATTTAACTGATGATAGTCAATACATATTCTGAGGGAACCATCTTTCTTATGCACGAATAAAACTGGCGCGCCCCACGGGGACACACTGAGTCTGTTTAATCCCTTATCTAGGAGATCCTTTAACTGATCTTTTAAATCTCAGAGTTCTACTGGAGCCATTCTGTATGGCGAGATATATATGAGCTGAGTATCTGGTAGAAGATCGATTTCAAAATTAATTTCCCTTTCAGAAGGAACTCTAAGAAGGTCTTCAGGAAACACGTCTAGGAATTCTGTAATACCCCGAGAAATCTAACTAATAGTGCCACCATGACTCAAGATCATGAGAAATAAATTATAGTGCTTTGGTTGTTTTCTTATCAAGGGTGATGTGTATTATGGCCTCAAAGATGTCCTAGCGATTAGGTGAATCAAAACATCCCTTACCGATTGAATTCTTGAGAAGGATTTTGGCATAGTCAACTTCAAATAAGCATATATATTATTACACTAAGAAATTTTGAGTTCATGATCCACCAACAGATAGATAATTGAATTAGATTTCCAATGGTACCAATTTCACCCAAATCCGGTATCGGAGCAAAAAGTTATGCCTATTTTACTCCAGTGTGTCAGCCTGGAAACTGTGTGACGACTTGTCACAAGTCTTACAGCTTATCACAAAATGTCGTCACCTTAAGCAAAAAGTCACAAATTCTAACATTTTGTGATGATATTTTGTGATGACTTGTCATAAGTCTGACGACTTGTCACAAAATGTCGTCAACCTTAAGCAGAAAGTCATAAATTCCACCCTTTTGTGACGACATTTCGTGACGACTTGTCACAATTCTGAAGACTTGTCACAAATATTGTCAGCTATTTTTTTTAGCAATTTAAAGGACGTTTTTGCAAGGGTATTTTGGTCTTTTCCCATCTTTTGGAGGCCCCTATATATATATGAGAATCCCCATCCAAACCCTAATTTCTTTATTTTCTCTTCCAATTCTCTTAAGAAAATATATCTAGGGTTTCATTCAAGAACATTAATCTTATAAAAATCATTCATAAATCTTCAAGATTTCTTCAAGAACCAAGTTTCTCATAGTATGGGCTTCGAGAATCATTTATTACAAGTGCGGATAGAGTCTCAAGCACTAGAATTCATCCAATTTCAAAGATTAAGGTATGTGGAATTTTGAACAAGAGCAATCCTTTCGTTCTTGTGCCCAAAGTTTTGATTTGTATTATGGATTTATATGATTTTGCAAGTGGGTTTATACCTAAATTACTTCATCATGAGACTATGAGAATATAAATTGTTCAAGATTTGTTATACATGATTATTTTACTATTCCCAAGTTATGACTTGATATTTAATATTGTGGATTTCATATTTCTACCATGAGTTGATATTTCAAGTGCCTTCAAGATATGTGTCAAGTTTTAAGCTTCCTTATGACAAATTGGATTATTAAGTGTATTGATTCATGAGATTGAGTTGTTACAATGAGTCTTGATATTTCCTCAAAGTTATTGATGTTGCCATGATTTAATGAATTGATACATTTTGATATTGAGAAAGATTGATTTGATTTGAGTCGAGTTAGGAATCCATAAATTGATTATGATTTGATAAATGAGAAAGAGATTTGATTTGATCTTCATGATAGACCCTTGTGATGTTTGTGGTGGATTTTCTAACGCGTTCTGAGCTTGTGTCTGGGAGTAGTATTTAGCACCTAGCGGGAAATGTGGTATTTCCCCTGAAACTACACGCCACCGTAGGATTGGTATTGATATTTATGGGCCAGAGGCCGAGTATGAGATTGTGATCACTAAATTGAGGTTGTACTCCTTGGCAAGAGTACGATACTCTCGCCAATGTAGGGTTCTCTCCTTAGGAGGGTAAAATATTGGACTCCATGTAGCTCACATGGTTTATGTCGGTTATAAGAACCTCCCATGTCCATAAGAGTTGAGTTTCTTGAATTACCGAGTCACTCCAAGTCTTGAGTTGAAGAGTTGAGTTGTTTATGATAATTTATGAGGTTTTTATCATATGATTTATTTACTTTGAGATCATGAAAAGTATGTTTCAATCTAACTCAAGCCAAGTTAGCCATCATTGTACATATGCATATTTTCATAAAATTGATGATGATATTTACATTATTGCATGCACCCCCACATACTCAGTACATTCTAAAGTGCTGACCCATATATTTTCCTATGGATTATATTTTCTCGTAATATAGGTTCAGGTACTCAGCCGCAACCACATTAGCAATATTCGGGTGCCTCACTATGTTTTCTCAGTGGCGAGTCCTCATGGTTCGAGGATCGTGTCTATATTTTTGTGATATTGTTTTGTTGTTATGGCTTTCAGTACTGTTGATTCAGTTGGAGGTTTGTTCCAAAGGTTCCTTGATTTTGATGTATAGAGGCTTTGTCAGACTAGACGGATGGTATGTACAGATATTCAATATATATTTTGGTTATACAGTTTAGTATTCTCCAGTATCTCTCTTGAACCCATTGTGATATATCTCTTTATTATGCATGACTATTGTTGAATTGAGTTCCTTGAGGTAGTGTCTGGCTCTGAGGGTTATCTTGGGGCTACGTGTATCCCTAAGCACCGTGTGACATCTCGGGATGGAAATTTTGGGGTGTTACAAATTCACATACTACTGACACTGACTCAAGAGTCGGGTTTTTGAACTAGAGTCCTAGACTCAAATGAGATGGTAGACACATCCCTTAGATATCATTTTTCTAGCCCGAAGGTAAGAAACAAGTTGAACCCTAAGTCCTGAAGTACTACCCCTCCACTCTAGGATGAGTTCATTTGGAAACTGAAACTAGACAATTATGTTTCTTCAATCGACAGAGGCATAGAAGGAATGAAGCCAATCCATGCCGAGAATGACAACAAAATTAGTCATTTCTAATTCTACTAAGTCTGCTAAAGTGATTTTTTGTGATATCATAACCGGGAAGTTCCTGTATACCTGCCTGGCTATGATAGATTTACCCACTGGGGTAGAGACTGAGAAAGGCTCTGCTAGGATTTTAAGACTTACTCCAAAATCGACAGCTATATAAGGAGTAACAAAGGACATAGAAGCTCCTAGATCTAGCAAAGCATAAACATGCAAATGGAAAACTTGTAACGTACTAGTGACCTTATTAGGAGAACTCTCCTGATCTTGTCGAGACTAAAGAGTATAGAGTCTGTTTGGGCACTGTCCACTATTAGCACTGGAAGCGGCACCCTGCTTATTTGAGTGACCGAACTAAATTGGGGGACTGTTATTCTGATCCTGAGAACCTGAATGGGGACAATCTCTGACTCCGTGGCCTGTCTTACCACACCCAAAACACATATAGCTACCCTCTCTACAGATACCCTGGTAGTTTCTACCACACTTCTGACAAAGGGGATTGGTTCGGGAACAACTAACACTGCTCTGGGGTTTAGGGCCTGGTGCCCTATCCCTATTTCCATCTCTGAATTTTGGCACAGGAGAACTCTCTGAGGACGGAGCTGGGAATGAAGATTTTTGTAGAAACTGAGAATGATTCTCACCCTCTGACTTAGGCTGAGCGAAGTTGAAACTACATGTTCTCGCTCTCTTGATCTCCCTCTCCTTCTCTTTATTCTTAGCCTCCTTTATCTGTTGAGCATGGACCATGAGCCTGGATATGTCCATTTTCTTAATAAGCATTACGGTCCTACACTCCTTGACCACGCTGCTAGACACCCCTAACACAAACTTACTCATTCGAGATTTTCTGTCTGCCATCACATGAGGAGCATATCTAGCTAATTGAGTAAAATTGATAGAATACTCTTTCACTATCATATTGCACTGCTTCAGATTGATAAATTCCAAAACTTTTGCTTCCCTCAACTCCAGTGGAAAGAAACTATCCAGAAAATCAGTGGCAAACTTCTCTCACTCTATGGGCCCTGAATTTATGTCCCTCTCTGCCTTCCACTATTTAAACCATGAGTGAGCCACATTCTGCAACTGATATGCGGTTAAATTAGCGCTCTCAACAGCAGTCACCCCATAATATCAGTAACCTTCTGCACCTAATTAAGAAATTCCTGAGGGTCCTCATCTGACTTAGACCTGGTAAATAATGAAGGGTTTATTCGAGTGAAGTCCCGAATCCCAGCAGCAGCAGTATTGGCCACTGGTTTGGATGGAACGACAGCTGGGCATTTATTCTGGGCTGCCACAGAATGAGCTAAGGTGGTGAAGGCTGCTCTAAACTCAGCGTGGGAGACATGTTCAACCAGTGGATCTGGTTAGACGGGCTGGGGTTCTGGATGATCTCCTATTCCTCTTCCCTTAGTTCTCTTTAGAGGCATATTTTTGTAAATGTAAAAGAAATGATTAGACTGAGAGTTCAACTGGAGCTCATTCTCACTCACACGATATGAATACTAATAGAAGGGAAACTTTTCCTAAAATATCTCGTAGCCTCCTGTCCATAAGCGTGCCGTGCAACACACCTATGCACAAAACTCTACTAGATGTGGATTTCAGACTTCCTAGGACTCTGTTGAACCTTAGGCTTTGATACCAAGTTTGTAACGCCCCGAGTCTGTACCCTGAACGCTACACAATATTCATAATCTCAAAGGACCACAAGCTAACCCATGATTGGTACCTGATGTATTAACTGAATAACACTAATACTGAAATATACAGAAAGTAGGCAAAAAACTAGCCATAAGGTTCAATACTATAAATAATATTGAATAAGGTATCACAATACCAAAACGGAACATCATTTCTTAAAACTGAACAACTATCTGAAAATACTCTAGTCTGAAAAGCCTCTAAACTATCTGAATTATGGAGTTGATGGGACAAGCCCCCAACTAACTCCGACTATTAAAAATAATATCGAAATACTAAAAACAACCATGTCCTCAAACTACGAGGACTTACCACTACGCTGACTGCTGAAAATCTGAACTGCTACGGGTGCTCTGGAGCCCGTGCATCTAAACCTGTGATATAAGACATCACAGCACAAAACAAAAGCATGCGTCAATACTTTGAATGTACTGTTGATGTGTGAGCATATGCTAACACATTTAAGGCTTTTAACTGAGAATAATTGCAAAGTCTTAAGCAACTTTTGTTATTTTTGATTGTTTTATCTTTGATTTTGCAGTGGAAGTCAAGAGGCAAGAGAACCAACAATGATGGAAGTAAAAGAGTTGAAATCTGAAGTAAATAGAAGAGAAGTGTGGCTGACGACATTCCTGATAAGTCATCAGCACTCTGATAGGTTATCAGCTTCATCGTCAGCCTTAAATAGAGAATGAGATTCAGTTGGAAGAAGTGATGACGACATGTGATAAGCCGTCAGCCTTGTGATAAGACGTCAGAGTCACCGTCAGCCTTAGACAGAACATGGGAGCTGAGGTGGAGAAAGGACGACATTATCTGACATGTCATCATAGTTTTGATAAGCCGTCAAGATCGTCGTTATCCTAAGGCAGAACATGAGAGCTAAAGTAAATTATCGACGACATCTGTGATAAGTCATCTAAGATCTGATAAGCCGTCACACTTCATTGTCAGCATAAGATAGCGAATGTCAAAAGCGAAAGGAGCTGACGATATCTATGATAAGTCGTCAGATTCCTGATAAGGCATCACAAAATGTCATCACTTGTCCGAGAAATTACTGAACTCTGTGAAATTTTTTCCATAATTAGGGTAAACTATTTAAAGTATTGTTTAGGGTTTTCTTGGAGGGCTGGTACTCGACAGACAGAACCTATTTTTGGAACACACGTATTTTGTTATTTTCTTGGCTTAAACAAAAACAATTAACTTTGAAGAGATTATTATCAATATTTTAGGATTTCTACTTTGATCTAATCTGAGAAACACTCATTGCTATTCATCTTGCTGTAAGTTCATCTTTCAAATTATGAATTCAACTTGTTGTATCGATTATTACATTATGAGTAGCTAAATCCCTTTAACCCGAATTATGGGATCTATGGGTTAGGTCCTGGTAAGTTGCTAAGTGTTCAAGATTTTAAAGGTAATAGGACTCCTTGATAATTCTGAGGTTTTTAATTATTGTCTATTGGTTGTAAATGATAGATAGCACCTTTTTTGATTTGCTTGAGATAAGAAATCAACTATAGTAGGAAGTGACTTATTGACAGGGACTTGGAAGCTACCAACCTTCCATTTAATAATTGATGCTGTAACAAGGTTAATTAACCTGAGGTGAAGTCTGGTCAGTGAATATAATTTCCCTAAGTCCGAGAGGATTAGGTAATTAAATGCTTAAGTAGGCCGAGAGACATTTAGGCATAACTTCAATAAAGACAATATGTTGTTCCTACCTATCGTGAGACTCTTGAATCACTATTAGCATCTGTCAAGTACTAAAACCCATAGTGAATATAATTTTGGTTTTCCATAAACTCTTGAATACAAACACTGAAACTAAAGTGACCAACAATTATTTGCTAATCTCCAAAACCCCTATTTTAGGAAACATCCTAATATCAGTTGATTAAATCGCAAACGACTTAAGTTCACACCATATTCCCTGTGAGATTTGACCCCAAACTAGTAGGGTTATATATTAACAATGATCGCTTACATTCTCATATAAGAGGTGTAGTTTGAGCGTTACAAAAAATGGCGCTCTTGCCGGGCAATACGGTTGTAAATTAAAGTTTGTGTGTGCTAATTGACTGTTAGTCAAGTTTCCTAGTTTTATGTTTATTTTTTGTTTTTGTTTTTTGCAGGACTTTTGTGGTGTATTCCAAGAACCAGAAGTTTCGGAGAATCATTATTACTATTTAATCCGGAACCACAATGAATTGGTAGAATGGCAGACCAGCAGGAGGCTGACAGGTTAGCAGCCTTAGCTAGAGCTCAGGTGAATGTGCAGAATGTTGGTCAACAAGTACGACATCCAAATCCTGAGGATAAAGATTTGGTAGATGAGGAGTTGCTAAACCCTGGTAACCCAAGGCGTGCAGAGTAAGTAGCTGCGCTAGTACAACGTAATGCTAACAGGAATCGTCTGTTCTAAGGAAGGAAAGATTACCATTTGGTCCAGTATGACCTCAATGGTGATGATGATGGAATGGATGAAGCAGGTGAAATGGATGCAATTATTCCTCCACCATTGGCACCTGGGTAAAATTCAACATTACGAGTACTATGACTCAACTCCTCAATCTGACGGGGTTGTTTGGTGGCCTTCCTGGGGATGACCTGAACTTGCATCTAATGAACTTTGTCACCATCTGTAAATCTTTTGATAACCCAGGAGTGGGTCAGAATGCTATCCGATTGAGATTGTTCCCATTGTCTCTGTCTGGGGAGGTAACATTGTGGCTTAACGAGCTGACACCCGATTTTATAACCAACTGGAGGCAATTGAAAGGAGATTTCCTAGAAAGGTTCTTTCCACCTTCCAGGAGGGTATAGTTGAGGGATGAGATCAGCAACTTTAGATAGTTCCCAACTGAAGCCTTGCATGAAACCTGGGAGAGATTAAAAAAGAAGCTGACACAGTGTTCGAACCACAATATAATGGAGACTTTGTACAGGGATCTTAACTCTGTAACAAAACCAATTATAGATAATGTTGCTGGTGGTTCGTTTGTTGATCTTAAATTCCCAGAGGCTTCAGAAATGCTAGAGAGAATAACTCAACAGAGTCGGGCATGGCATACCAGAGACTCTGTGGTAGCAAGCCCCACTATTTCTGTGGGTATGACTGTGGAATAATGTAGAAGAGACGAGGAGCGTGACCTAGATATAGCTCACCTAATAACACAGATGGACTTACTAACCAAGCACTTGCTTTCAGGCAAGACTGAAAAGGTGGAAGCTGTGGGATCGCAAGATAGAGTTGATGCTGATCCAGAAGAAGAGGCAAGCTATGTTAATAATCAGAGGGGTTTTCGAGGCAATAGACAAGGGAATAAATGTCGCAATTATTATGATAAGCCTGGTTATAAAGATAGGGAACAGGGAAATTAGAGGAGCAATAATGATAGGAGCGGGCTATATGTCCTTCCGGGAAAACGTGAGGCTGCTACAACAAGTTCTAAAAAGATGTCCATGGAGGACATGATGGCTAAATTGTTAAAGGGAGTGGAGGCTACCAACTCAGGAGTGACTACCATGAAGATCGACCTGTCATCTATTAGTCAGTTGGTAAACTCGCACTCTACTTCGATCAAGCAACTGGAACAACAAATGAGCCAACTCTCTGCAGTGCTGAATCAAAAGAAGAGTGGAACATTACCTAGTGATACAGTCCATAATCCACGAAATTATGGCTCATGTAAGGTGATTACCACTATAAGTGGTAAGCTATTACCTGGCCCTTCTGTGGGAAAAAATATAGTTGATAAGGTAGTTGATGATGAATCGGAAGAAGGTGGTCCAGTGGAGTCTGAGAAGCTGGATAGTTCTGATAATGCTCCAAAAAAAGGGAAAGATAAGGACAAGAAGGTAGTGGTGAAAACTCTACCAAGACCACCACCTCCCTTTCCTCAACGATTGAAGAAAAAAATTAAGGATGCAAAATTCAGCAAATTCATGGCAATGCTCAAATAATTGACAGTGAATGTGCCTTTGGTGGAGGCACTCGAGAAAATGCCAGGGTATGCTAAATTCACGAAGGACCTTGTGAATAAGAAAAGAGAGTTGAGCTACGAACCGGAGGATAATCTCCATTTTGGTAGCGCTATTTCTACGAGGACCTTGGTGCAGAAGAAGCCAGACCCAGGAGCATTCATTATTCCTTGTAGGATTGGGTCTCTGGAATTTGCTAAGGAATTATGTGATATGGGAGCGAGCATTAATCTGATGCAGCTGGTTATATATAGAAAGCTGGGTTTGGGAAATCCCACACCCACTAACATGCGACTCATGATGGCGGATAGGTCAGTAAAATGAGCTGTTGGTATTTTGTATGATGTGTTGGTCAAGGTATCTAACTTCATATTCCCTGCGGATTTCATCATTCTGAATTGCGAGGTGGACTTTAAGGTGCCCATAATCTTGGGTCGACCTTTCCTCGCAATCGAAAGTGTGTTGATTGATTTGAGAGCTAATGAGCTCTCATTTAGGATAATGATAAAGTGGTGCAATTTGATGTGTTCCAATCAATGAAGTAGTATGAAGAAATTAGTGTGTTCTTAGTTGTTGATGTGTATTATGAGGATGAATAGGAGGTGTCAATAGAGGAGCAACTGGTTGTCGGGCCTTTAGCCGCAGTTCTGATAAATTTTGATCGTGAAGGAATTGAAGAGTACGAAGAGACTGTTTGTGCTTTTTCAGTATTGGGTTCATACTCTTATGATCCTAAGAAGCTAGACCTTGATCTTGCTAATCGACCAACACCACCGTCTAAGCCATTTATTGAAGAGCCACCGATGTTGGAATTAAAAGAACTGCCTGGGCATTTAAGGTACGTGTTTTTGGGAAACAAAAACACGCTACCCGTTATTATTGAGGCTGATTTGGGCGAACAGCGGTACAAGTACTTATTTCAGTACTTCAGAGGTTCAAGAGAGTAGTAGGATGGACTATCACAAATATTATTGGCATTTCCCCTGACATCTGCACGCATAAAATACAACTTGAGGAAGATTGTATTCCAACCATCGAGCACCAGCACCGTCTTAACTCACCAATGCAAGAGGTTGTTAACACGGAAATTATTAAGTGGTTGGATGCAGAAGTGGTTTACCCTATTTCTGACAGCAAATGGGTGAGCCCAGTTCAATGTGTGCCAAAAAAAGGGGGCATGACTATGGTTGCAAATGAAAGGAATGAGTTGATTCCACTCAAGCCTGTGACTGGGTGGAGAGTTTGCATGGACTACCGCAAACTAAACTCATGGACTTTGAAAGACCACTTTCCGATGCTCTTTATGGACCAAATGCTTGATCGATTGGTCAAAATGGGATGGTATTGCTTCTTGGATGGTTATTCTGGATAAAACCAGATTTGTATTGCTCTTGAAGATCAGGAGAAGACGATATTCATATGCCTATATGGCACCTTTGTATTTAAGAGGATGCTGTTTGGGCTATGCAATGCACCCGCTACTTTTTAACTATGCATGATGTCTATCTTCTCAGATATGGTGGAGGACACCATAAAGGTATTCATGGATGATTTCTCTGTGGTGGGAGATTCTTTTGAGCTGTGCTTGGAAATCCTGAGTATGGCCTTGAAACAATGTGTTGAATTCAATTTGGTGCTTAATTGGGAGAAATGCCACTTTATGGTAAAAGAGGGCATCATTCCCGGGCACAAAATTTCAGCAAAAGGGATAGAGTTTGATCGAGCCAAGGTTGAAGTTATTGAGAAACTACCACCTCCCATTTCAGTGAAGAGAGTGCGTAGTTTTCTTGGACATACTGGTTTTTATCGAAGGTTTATAAGAGACTTCTCGAAGGTTGTAAATCCACTTTGTAAACTTTTGGAGAAAGAAGTGAAGTTTTCCTTCGATGATGATTGCTTGAAGGTATTTGAATGCCTTAAAAAGAATTTGGTTGAGGCCTCTATCATTGTTGCATCGGACTGGTCAAAATTGTTTGAGATCATATGTGATGCAATCGGTGTTGCTCTTGGAGCTGTATTGGGACAAAAGAAGGTCAAACTGTTTCATCCAATATATTATGCCAGAAAAATACTGAATGGAGCGCAAAAGAACTACACCGTCACTGAGCAGGAACTCCTGGCTGTAGTGTATGCTTTTGAAAAATTCAGGGCTTATCTGCTTGGGACCAAGGTGGTGGTCCACACTGACCATGCAACCTTGAGGTATTTGATAGCTAAGAAAGATGCAAAACCAAGGCTGATTAGATGGGTGTTGCTGCTACAAGAATTTGACTTTGAAGTCAAAGATAGGAAGGGTTGTGAAAACCAGGTTACGGATCATCTGTCTAGAATGGAAGGTGAGCAGTCAATTAGTGATGAAATGGAGATAAATGATGCATTTCCTGATGAGGAGATCTTGGCTGCTGCCGTGGAGAAATTGCCTTGGTACGCTGATTTTGCAAATTATGTTGTGACACATTACTTCTGGGATGAGCAGTATTTTTTTTGGAGATGTGCTGACAATATTATAAGAAGGTATGTGCCAGAAGGGGATGTATTGTGTATATTAGAAGCATGTCATGCTTCCCCAGTTGGAGGTCACCATGCAGGTGACCGAATAGCTAGGAAGGTGTTGCAGAGTGGCTACTATTGGCCAATATTGTTCAAGGATGCTCATGAGTTTATGCTGAAATGCGACTTATATCAGAGGCAGGGGTCGATCTCCAAAAGACATGAGATGTCTTTGACTAAGATGCTTGAAGTGGAATTGTTTGATGTCTGGGGCATTGATTTTATGGGTCTTTTTGTAAGCTTGTATGGGATGATGTATATTTTAGTTGCTGTTAACTATGTCTCAAAATAGGTCAAAGCTGTTGCCTTGGCTGATAATGAAGGAAAGAGAGTTGTTGCTTTTCTCAAGAAGAGCATCTTCTCTCGCTTTAGAGTACCACGTACTATTATAAGCGATGGAGGATCTCATTTTTACAACAAAGTGTTACAAGCTGCCTTAGCAAAATATGGAGTGAAACAGCATAGAGTAGAAACTCCATATCACCCACAAACTAGTGGGCAAGTGGAGGTATCAAATCGAGAGATTAAAGCTATCTTAGCCAAAACGGTGAACGCTAGTTGGAAAGACTGGTCTCGAAAGCTCGATGATGCCTTATGGGCATACTGGACTGCTTTTAAGACACCTATTAGCATGTCACCATTCCATTTGGTCTATGGAAAAGCATGGCACTTACCAATCGAGATGGAGCACAAGGCTTTATGGGCACTCAAAAGGTTAAATTTAAGTTGGAAGGAGGCAGTAGAGCTAAGACTAGGACAACTGAATGAGATGGATGAATTCTGTATTAGGGCATATGAAAGAACAGACCTATATAAAGAAAAGATAAAGAAGTATCATGATTGGAGGATTGAGAAACGAGAATTCCAAAAAGGTGACTTAGTGCTTCTGTTTAATTCTAGACTCAAACTGTTCCCAGGTAAGCTTAAATCCAAGTGGTCAGGCCCGTTTAGAGTTAGTTAAGTCTACTCATCTGGAGTAGTAGAACTTGAAAATGAAGACAACAACACCTTCAAGGTAAATGGGCAACGAGTCAAACTTTACATTGGTCCAAAAGACTATGAAAAGTACTGCTACTATCTGTCTCGATAAAGTCTGAAGTAATCGAGACACCTGAGTCGTGCTGCGACGTTAAATCAGGTTCTACATGGGAGGCAACCCATGATTCCCGTGCTTTATCTACTCTAGGTATACCCGAACCCTTAGTTTAATTTTATTTGATTTTAAGTTGAGGGTGTAGGGTGAGTTGTTATTGTAACATTTTGTAGTTGACTAGGAGAAATACAAGTACTTGAGGTAGTTAACACGATTTTGTTATTTGGTGAACACCTCTCAAGTGGTCTAATTCTTTAATTGTGTGATTTGCATCTAATTGTGACCACTGTTCATCTTTGTATGGTATTAGTTCTAGTAAATTGACAACCATTGCTAAACAATTGCATGAACCGGATAAGTAGTAACTTGTGATATACTTGTGTGCCATGTGCGTGTGAGATTTTACTTAGTTCCCTTTGTATGTTGGATTTAGAACTTTCCCGGTTAGTCTTACCTAAGTTGAAGGATAGGGGTTAGGAAAGGATCATAGGCCGTTTTGATATTAGCCCACTTTAGCCTAAATGACCTTTCCTGTATGCATAATATCCCTTGATCACTATTTTGAGCCCGAATAGCCTATTTCTTTTTATAATACCTATCACCATCCTATTTTTGTATCATAATAAACCTGTTTCGGCCCTGGTCCTCCTTGGACACAGTGCACCTTGACTTAGAAAAATGACCTAAGTTGAGGGTGGCTATCATAGGGGTGCGTGATGTAAAATGAGTATGAAGAAAGGTAGAGTAAAAGAAAAGAATAAAAAGCTGGGTAAGGTGGAAAAGAGCAAGAAAAGAAAAGTGGTGGAAAAGAGCAAGAAAAGAAAAGTGGTGAAAAAGAAGAAGTGATTGTAGAAAAGAACCGCACCCATCCTGAATAAGTGTGATCAAGAAAAGAGAAGAGTAGAAAAAGGTAAATGAGTGAGACCCCAAAAGCTAGTGTAGTGTCAAGGAGGCTTAGTCACTTTAAATATCATCGAGTATCATACCAGCCCCTAGACTACATTACAAGCCAAAGAGAAGACCTATAGTGATCCTAACTGACCTGTCTGAAGATCTTGATAATGAAAATAAGGGCAAGCCTATGGTATTCGACATATATTGATTTGAACTTCATTCTGATAGTGAGTGTCTGGTGATTGTCCCCATGGTTACATATGTAATGTCTGATATAAGTGAAGTGGGACTTTTTTTTAGTGAGGGCATACTGGTTACCTTGCTAGTTGCTAACTTGTTTAGATAGTGTAAGCTTGATACATGCATAGTTGTTGTTGCTGATTTGATGCCATTCTTGATTCCTGTGTGTAATGTTGTTGCTCTTCAATAACATACACAGTTGTTTGTAAATTGATTGACCTTGGAGATGGTGAAGATGTTTTGAGATAATATAGATGGTTGACTGCTGAATGTACTTTGTATTCTCTTGTTTGTGTTTTAGCTTCTTGAGGATAAGAAATTATTTTAAGTTGAGGGTGTTTATGTGTGAGCATATTCTAACACATTTGAGGCTTTTAACTGAGAATAATTGCAAAGTCTTAAGCAAATTTTGTCGTTTTTTATTGTTTTATCTTTGATTTTACAGTGAAAGTCAAGAGGCAATAGAACCAACAATGATGGAAGTAAAATAGTTGAAATCTGAAGCAAATAAAAGAGAAGTGTGGCTGACAACATTCCTGATAAGTTGTTAGCACTCTGATAGGTTATCAGCTTCATCGTCAGCCTTAAACAAAGAATAGGATTCAGTTAGAAGAAGTGACGATGATATGTGATAAGTCGTCAGCCTTGTGATAAGCCGCCAGAGTCGCCGTCAGCCTTAGACAGAACATGGGAGCTGAGGTAGAGAAGTGACGACATTGTCTGATATGTCATCACAGTTTTGAGAAGCCGTTAAGATCGTCATTAGCCTAAGGCATAACATGAGAGCTGAAGTAAATTTTGAAGTTTAGGTACTTGAAGTATGAATTTTTTATTTTGAATGTAGTTTAGTTTGGTAATTTGGGAGATGACTTAGTGACTTGAAATTGATTAAGTGTAGCTACTTGAAATGTGAATTTTTCATTTTGAATGTAGTTTAGTTTGGTAACTTGAAATGTGAACTTTTGTGACTTGAAATTGATTGAGTGTAGGTACTTGATATGTGAATTTTTATTTTGAACGTAGTTTAGTTTGGTAACTTGGGAGGTGACTTAGTGACTTGAAAATGTTGAAGTGTAGGTACTTGAAATGTGAACTTTTTGTTTTTAATGTAGTTTAGTTTGGTACTTGGGAGGTGACTTAGTTACTTGAAATTGATTAAGTGTAGTACTTGAAATGTGAATTTTTCATTTTGAATGTAGTTTAGTTTGGTAACTTGAAATGTGAACTTTTGTGACTTGAAATTCATTAAGTGTAGGTACTTGAAATGTGAATTTTTGTTTTGAATGTAGTTTAGTTTGGTAACTTGGGAGGTGACTTAGTGACTTGAAAATGTTGAAATGTTGGTACTTGAAATGTGAATTTTTTGTTTTGAATGTAGTTTAGTTTGGTAACATGGGAGGTGACTTAGTGACTTCAAATTGATTACGTGTAGGTACTTGAAATGTTAATTTTTCATTTTGAATGTAGTTTAGTTTTGTAACTTGGGAGGTGACTTAGTGACTTGAAATTGATTAAGTGTAGGTACATGAAATATGAATTTTTGTTTTGAATGTAGTTTAGTTTGGTAGCTTGTGAGGTGATTTATTAACTTGAAATTGATTAAGTGTACGTACTTGAAATGAGAATTTTTATTTTGAATGTAGTTTAGTTTGGTAACTTATGAGGTGACAAAGTTACTTGAAATTGATTAAGTATAGGTACTTTAAATGGGATTTTTTGTTCTGAATGTAGTTTAGTTTGGTAACTTGGGAGGTGACTTAGTGACTTTAAATTGATTAAGTGTAGGTACTTGAAAGGTGAATTTTTGTTTTGAATGTAGTTTAGTTTGGTCACTTGTGAGGTGACTTAGTCACTTGAAATTGATTAAGTGTAGGTAATTGGAATGAGAATTTTTGTTTTGAATGTAGTTTAGTTTGGTAACTTGGGAGGTGACTTAGCGACTTGAAATTGATTAAGTGTACATACTTGAAATAATTTATTTTTTTTTGAATGTAGTTTAGTTTGGTAACTTGGGACGTGACTTAGTCACTCAAAATTGATTAAGTGTAGGTACTCGAAATGAGATTTTTTATTTTGAATGTAGTTTAGTTTGATAACTTGTCAGGCGACTTAGTCACTTGAAATTGATTTAAGTGTAGGTACTTGAAATGAGAATTTTTGTTTTGAATTTAGTTTAGTTTGGTAACTTGGGAGGTGACTTAGTGACTTTAAATTGATTAAGTGTACGTACTTGAAATGAGAATTTTTGTTTTGAATGTATTTTAGTTTGGTAACTTGGGATGTGACTTAGTCACTTGAAATTGATTAAGTGTAGGTACTTGAAATGGGAATTTTTCTTTTGAATGTAGTTTAGTTTGGTAACTTGTGAGGTGACTTAGTCACTTGAAATTGATTTAAGTGTAGGTACTTGAAATGAGAATTTTTGTTTTGAATGTAGTTTAGTTTGGTAGCTTGGGAGGTGACTTAGTGACTTTAAATTGATTAAGTATACGTACTTGAAATGAAAAAAATTATTTTGAATGTAGTTTAGTTTGGTAACTTGGGACGTGACTTAGTCACTTGAAATTGATTAAGTTTAGGTACTTGAAATGGAAATTTTTGTTTTGAATGTGACTTTTGTTTTGAATTTAGGTACTTGAAATGTGAACATTTGTGACTTAAACTAATTACTTAAATGTGATTGATTGTGTAGATGGAACCTGATTATAAATGTATATATCAACGGAATAATGATAATAGAATGGGTCTTAAGGTGGAATTTGTTGCAGGTGTCAAGCGATATATTGAATATGCCAAGACACTTGATGTTTGGTCACATTTTTGAGCGATTCATTGTCCTTGTGGAAATTTTACTTAAACAGAATTTCAATCTACGTGCATATCTAGTGTGGACTATTTATGATTTTCCTGCTTATGGAATATTGTCTGGGTGGATGACAGCTGGAAAGTTGGTCTGTTTATACTGTATGAAAAAATAAAATCTTTCACATTGAGTCATGGCAGGAAAAATTCTTGGTTTGATTGTCATCGTTATTTTTTGCCACCTAATCATGAGTTCAAGAGACTCAGGAATGCATTTAGAAAGAATAGAACTGAACATGATGGTCCACCTCCAAGGTTATCTGGTCATGACATCTGGGAGATAGTTTAGGATTTGCCAAAAGTTAGCGAGGAACCATTGTATAGGCTTGATGGATATGGCGTTTCACATAACTGGACTAAGCAAAGTATATTTTGAGAGTTAGAATATTGGCTAGATAATTTACGAATATTGGCCAGATAATTTACTTAAAAATAATTGTTGTCATGCATACTGAGAAGAACTATTTTCACAACTTGTCAACACAGTTATGGATGTTACCGGCAAGACAAAGGATAATCCTAAGGCCAGACTTGATTTACCAGAATATTCCAAAGCGTACATAATTACACTTACAGGAGAGGACCAATAGCAATGTTCTTAAGACCTAGACTAGTTATACATTCAAGTTGGACCAAAAGTGAAAAATATGTGAGTGGGTCCAAAGTTTAAAGATGCCCGATGGATATGCCTCAAATTTAGGAAAGAGGGTTGATATGGCAAAAGGAATCTTACATGGAATGAAAATCCATAATTGTCATGTTTTTATGGAACAATTACTTCCAATTGTTTTTATTGGTTGCCTGAAAATATATGAAAATCGATAGCAGAGATTAGTTTGTTCTTCAAAGATTTATGTGCCACCACATTAAAAGAAGAAAATCTGGCTCGAATGAAAAGTAATATTGATATTATCACCAACAAGTTGGAGAAGATTTTTCTGCCTCGGTTCTTCGATGTGATGGAATATCTTCCCATTCACCTTGTCTATGAAGCTCAGCTAGGCGGTCCAGTTCAAACTTGGTGAATGTATCTACGCGAACGGTAAGCAATTGTAACATATTTAAATTCATACTAATCTTTTTTTATATAGTAAACATCTAATATTAAGATTATGTAGGACAATTAGAAAATTGAAAAGGGGTTTCAAAAATAAACATAGGGTGGAAGGCTCTATGGTTGAGGCATATCTTGCAAGAGAACCATCTCAATTTTGTTCATACTACTTTGGTGATGAAGTTGCTTGTTTAAGAAATAGACCGAATCATTATCAGGACGATGAGAATGATCCTCATTTGCAACCGATATTAATTTTTAATCAATATGGTAGTAGGGCTAAAAAGATCATATTTCGCCGGCTCACTACCATGGAGCACAAATCAGCAACTTTGTATGTCTTGCTGAATTGCTCAGAAGTTGAGCCCTCTCTAAAGTAAGGATTCTAAATATTAATATATCATATTTATTTACTCATTCCCTAAAGTAAACTAATTGTGTTTTACATGTTGGATCTTCAGTTCATTTAAGACTCAATTCCACGAAAATTAAGTGTATGCATCCTTTGCAACATGGTTTAAATATGAGGTGTGTAAGTGTACTAATATTTCTAGAAATTTTAAACATTTACACATTCTTCAACTAATATATATATGTGTATAATATTTTAGGTATACCATTCACCAAATATGTTCGCATACGATCAGTTCTTGAGAGATATTTCTTTGGGATCAATTGAAGCTCATACAATGTCCCATTACACAGTAAATAGATTTAAATTTTCACCAAAGAACACTCCAGAAAAAGGAAAAAAAATAATAGTGGTGTTTGGGTTAAGGGTGATGGTGATGTTGATTACTTTGGCATCATACAAGAGATCTTAGAAATGGAGTATGTTGGTTTACCAATAAAAAAAATTATTCTCTTCGATGTAAGTGGTTTGATCCAAGAACAAGAGGTACAAGAGTAGGAGCATAACATCATTGAAGTAAAGCACAATAGGACGTATCCTGTTTACGATCCCTTTGTTCTTACGCAAAATGCTAAAAAAGTTTATTATGCTCCTTATTCGTTGCGCAGTGATAAGTCTGATTGGTGGAATGTAATTAAAACAAAGACTATAGGACGGGTGGAAGTTGAGAATGTGTTGGAGACTACGTATCAAAATGAAATGCAGATTGATCACCAGTTAGTGGACATTGATTTAGTGGATAGTTTGAACCACCCGAAAAAATATATTTGAAGAAGTTAATATTGCAAAAGAAGAGGCTGAGTGGGTAGGAGATGAGGAAACTTCTGAAAAGGGTGAATGATTTAGTGAAGAATCTTTGAGAGAGGAGGATTAGTTTGTGTAGGTTTTATTCGTTATGTATTGATGTCTTTATGCTTTGTACTATTTACCTTTATGTTTCTTGTTTAAGACTGATATGTAGTATACTGTGTAAGATTGTTGTTGTTTAATACTAATTTAGTGATTTGAAATGTGAATTACTAACTTTAAATTAGTTACTTGGAATGTTTTAACACTGGTGTTTTCTTATAATCATTTTGTAAGGACTAACTACTTGTTAACTTTACATAATTTAAATGGAAGGCAAAGGTGACAAAGGTAAGCAAAAAGTTGATCCTACAAAGACAAAAAAAGAAAAAACAACCTCTGCCTTATAGACGATCGTCAGGTATTCATATATTTGAGAGTCGGTGTGATGACGTGCCAGCATGACCCTCATATTCTGGGTCGTCGTAGCATTCAATTCCTACTCTTACGCATGTGGGTCCACTTCATGGGTCTATAACGACTCATTCTGCTCCTATCCCCATGTCACCGCCTTCACAGTACTATCAGACGATCGCTGGCATAGACAGTCATCTACCATCGCCTGCAGTACCCTCTACTAGTAGTCACTCACGTTCTCACAGTGATTCTGCTGGATCTATTGGGTTGACGAATATTCATCTTGGAGGCACTCCATCCAGTGCTTCAGATCGGCCCATGCTAGTGCATCCACCAGCACTTGTTCCGCAGCCCGGAGACAGAGATGTTTATGGAAGGCGGTATATTATTCCATATGGAGTAGGGTAAGATTTCTAAATATAACAACATTATTCATTTTTCATTTACTATATTATTATGATCTAGGAAATTGATGTTTGATCTTATGTTGTAGGTTTTTGCCCAATGATGGAATTGGAAAAATTACAACTAAATGTATTACTTAGCACTTCAACGGCTATTAGACCAGTTGGCAAAAGGTTCCAAAATTTGATAGAAATGAAATGTGTAAAGAATTTCAGGTAAAGATTTAACTTATCGACTACTTAACACATTGTTAGAACAAAAAATTGAATAGTATACTTTTATTTTTGTTGTAGAAATATTTTTGGTGGGATAACACGCATGACTGTGCTATACGGAGGAATTTTTATAGAAGAGCTAGAGTTAGAATGAACGGTCTGTTGTATTAATTCAGAACGAACAGGGTACGGCCAGGGTTTATACTCGGACCCATGTGGCAAGATTATCTTCGCTATTGGAGTGGCGAAGAATACCAAGTGTTGAGTCAGAAAGGAAAGAAAGCCAGGGGATCATCCAAGGATGGCTCTCTACATACTGCGGGAGCAGTTTCGAATTACTGTGGAGCAAAAAATGGTATGTAACTTTTACAGTTTTAATTATTTGTTTCTATTTAAACTTTTAATTATTTGAAGATTAATAGGAACAACATGAGGTATTCGAGGAGACCCATGTAAGGAAGAAAAAAAACCCATCTGATGAAGATGACTGGGTTGAGCCTCGTGCAAAAGCTACCCACGTAAGATTCAAATTTTGTATTTATGAATCTTTTTCTCAAAGTTGATATTATTCAAGTACGAGTAGTTTAATATTTTTGTACTACTTATTTTAACATTACTTTGAATATATGACAAATATATGCGGCTCGTTAATGAGTATCGTAGTACTCAGCCTCCTGAAAGTCAGGGTGACACAATACCTGAACATGTAGAGGAGGAGATATGGAAACAAATCGTGGGTTCTCCAGTTAGAGGCCAATACTATGGGTACCACAAAAAATATTTTAGCGAGAATGTTAGGTCTTCTTCCGGCCCTACATCCTATACCTCATCAGTTGATAGAGAAACTATTGATTTACTAAAGAATACGGTTTCTCAATTCACTAAAGGCCTTGCTGCACAGACTGAGAGGGCGAAGAAGAAGGAGGAAACAACGAAACAAATGAGATTGATGCAGGAGAAGATCAACTTTTTTATTCAATCTGCAGGGATTCTTCCTCCTTGTCCTGGTGATGCAGTTCAGGCTGCAAAGGGTCTAGGCCCACGGGTTGATATCACCACAGATGAGGAATCAGATCCTTTTGCAGAATAAATTAGGTTTCATAAAGTTAGTTGAGCTTCACATGTCGATATTAATACACTTAACAAAAGAACAGATAAGATCTCATGTCATTAGAAGTCTAGTGTAACAATTCAGCTTTCTTTAACTAGTGTTAGTCTTTGTGTAGTTCCATCAAATGCAGATAGTATTGTGTCTGTTTACTCCTAGTGACTAATCCATGAATTCCGTTGGTCTGTCAGGTTGCTTTTATGCTGAATGAAGCTGAACTTTTCGTAAGAAGAACAAGGCTGACGTAACAATCCATTTTTGATTTCCAGCACAGAATTTGTGCTGATGTCTATATATATATGTGCAAAAAATATGTTACCATTTCAGACCAAAGAACATTTCTAGTTTCTCTTTGTAATCATCTGTATCTATTCCATTTTGGCTAAGCTTTCCTTCATTTATCTCATTTTCTGGAGACAAACTCCAGCCGAGTAGTCACATAGTCAAAATACTTGGTTCAGCAATGCTTTTCAACAGAACTAGTCTGGGCTATGTTGCTCAGACTATCCTAAAAGGTTGTCACACCCATATTGGATCCTCCAAAATGCACTACTTATGGAGGATCCCATCAGCATCTTTGAAGAGTCGACGCATCATGGGTCTGGGCTAATTCGGTAAAAATTATACAAAGTCTATGTTGCAAATAGGGTTTTTTTTGGTATTGAGTGAACAAGCTTTGTTGCCTTTTCAATAAGAACAGACTTAGAAACTAAATGGGGTGCTGGAACTGGATTGGATGTCTATAACAGTCATCTTCTATAACAATTAACAACATTTCATTATAACAACAAAGTCTTTTCTGGGATCATATTTTCATCTTATGTTATATTATATGCTCTCTATAACAAAATTTCACTACAGCAAGCAAAAAGTTATCCAAACAAACAACATCGTTATAGAGAGGTTTGACTGTAACATATATGTTAATAAGAAAGTTAATGCGTGATTCCAAGCAATTTAACAAGCTACCCCAGCTTTTTTTGTCCCTTATTTTGTCGGGGGTTGACAGTATTGGACAATAATTATCTATCCTTGATAAAATGAAAATAATGTAACCCTATCATAACATGGCAAGGGTAGCGTCTACTTCAGTGAAAGAAGTAATAGAAGCCACATACATCTAGCCTGACAGAACAATAACTGCACAGTAGGAGACAATAAAAGAACTAAGAATCATGATGCTCCAGTGACCTAAAAGGTTCAAACAGCTTGCTGAGTGTAAACAACTACCTGAGCCCCTGAACATGCTGAACTTCATGATAACGCGATAGAAAAGCTTCAAATGTCTCACCGCCCACACAGCCTCAAATTACATGTCGTACTTCCCTTTTCTTTTTAGTCTATTTCAAAACGCCTAAATCACCAAGCCTCTTTGCAAAATCACACAGGATCATCTTGAAAGGCGATATGCCATTGAGACCCCTAATCCAAATTAAACATTCTAACAAAAATAAGGTAATATTGGTCAACACGCCCAAACTTCATACAAAGAAAAAGAAGGTTTAGATTCAAATCATTGGATCGGAGTGGCAGTTTATTCTAGCTAGGGAACTTGCTTCTTTTTTTCCTGTCCTCCGTTGATGATTTCTCTCAAAATATGTGTTAATGTTTTTCTAAGTTGAAGACTTAGAGTAGGAGTATGGTAGATTTTAATATTTTATCATACAAAAAATCAAGCAACGTAGTTATTACAACAATTCTATTTATATTGTCATCCTTATTATTTTGCTGGTGAAAGAGTTAAACTTCACCAATTGAATAACAACGAAATATCATTCATATTGTTATCCTAGCTGAACCTAACTTACTTGGGACTGAGGCATAATACTCGTTATATTCATGTTGTTATCCTACAAAGGGTGGAGTAGGGAAGTTGTTTTAACAATCAGTTCTTTCTTACTTTCTCCCGTGCAATGTAAATTAAGACACTTTGATTGGCTCGCCTTGGTGGAGAAGATAAGAGCCATTAAAGGGCTCTCCCCCTATTTGGTCGGAAAAGTTTTGAGAATACTCCATCCACATGGATTATAGTTTTTCTTGCAATGTTCTCAACCTAAGTTGCTCAGACTCTTAAAAAATGTTGCCGCACCAGTGCCGGATCCTCCAAAAATGCACTATTTTTGAAGGATCCTACACGCACCCGATGATATTTTTTAAGAGTCCGAGCAACATAGTTCTCAACCACATTCTCTACTATATTAAAGTTCAGATAGGCATAATAACATAGTCTTTTGTAAAATGAATAGCAAAACCAACTATCACCTTATTTAGATGGTATATTCAAGTGAATGCACGTTCAAACACAACTTTAACTTCTTACTGATTTTTAAATTCAAACATAATATATCCAAACACAGTACTACCATCATAAAAAGAAAGACGAATTGGGGATATGTACTGGTATAGAAAATCCAATGGACCGATCGTTTTGTAAAAACATGTTCATATTACCAAATGAAATCAACCTTCTGCCAAACATTGCAGAGAAATCCATCAAATAATTATTGTCCAAGATAAGTAGCTCCATGAAGCCAATTTGGTGGAATAACTCCAACATCAATCTGTGCTACACTACACTTCTTTTTGTCGTCGAAAGTGTAGTGATATAGAGTGCCATTGTTCCATTCCAGATCATATAGAAGCTTACCTACATGTACGATAACTAGAATTTTGAGTTTATAAGTTTTGATATTCAAGAAAATCAGCTCACTTGCTTAAGCTTACTTACATGTATGATAATTAGAATTTTGAGTTCATAAGTTTCTAGATTCAAGAAAATTAGCTCACTTACTTAAGCTTACCTACAAGTATGATAACTAGACTAGTTTAGGTACTAGCAGAAGAGGAACATCGGAAATGGAACATTAGCAAGTAAAAGAGGAATGATGTTTTAAGTTCATACAAATAAATGAAGACTTGAAGAGATAGTAAATCAATTTAAAGAAAATAGTCACTAGAAAGTGACGTTGTTAGATAAATATTACAGTTACAAAGTGGAATTTAAATAACCTTCTTAGTCTTTTGTTCCAATTCTAACTGGTGCATCTGGATGCAAAATACACCACTGAATTGTTAAGGCTGCACATTCCAATAAAAATGTCCTTCCTACAACATCATAACAAACATTTCTCCTTTTCTCTATTCTGTTACCTCTTCATCTAATAGTGGGTATTTCTTCAATTTGCAAAGCATCATATTGTCTGGGTCTGGGTTATTTGGCTGGGCGGGTTAGGTTTTGAGATAAAATTAATTAGTTTAATTTAATATTAATTGTCCAATAGGAATGTGTCATTTCATAAATGAGGTGGGGTCAAGAGGTTGCTGTTAAATGGAAGAGCAAAATTGACCCAATAGGTAGACGGGAAGGGCACTTTAGGCCCAATAGGTAGATGAAGGATATCTTTGCATCATTTTAGATAGTTGAAGGACATTTTAGGCCCTTTTCAGTTTATATTATTTAAATTAATTTATTATATATTTTAAGAAATGACATTTTTTATAATATTTTTTATTTTGGAATGACGTTTTGGTCAAACTTAGTTATTTTTTTTACCATAATATGAAATATGAAATAAATAGGAATTAATTAATACTTTATAAAATAATTTTTTGTTGTAACATGCTAGTTCTCAAGATGTCACTTGACATAACTCTATGCTAGACTATTCTCCTTTATTATATATAAAGTTTAGGATACGCGCCCCACGCGTGTACTTCACTTCAATGAGTTTAATATTTTAAAATCACTTCGATATGATTAAAAAAACACCCGCCGACATTATAGTAGATATTGTCTTCAAGCACATCTGATATCAATAAATAATAATAATAATAATAATAATAATAATAATAATAATAATAATAATAATAATAATAATAATAATAATAATAATAACCACCACCACCACCACCACCACAACAACAACAACAATAATAATAATAATAATAATAATAATAATAATTCACCAATTTTTTCATTGTCAAAATTTTTGAGTTTAATACTTTCAAATTAGAATAACACATTCAGTGTAGTCTCACAGGTGATACATTGAGATTATAAACATCAAGAATATACTAAAATTTTAAAAATTTTACCTTAATTCACAAGCAATTTTTTTTCTTCAATCATAAGCTATCTCAAATTTCACAAAAAGACTTCTCAATTATCAATTATTATTAATAAGATATGATAATTCATTTATTGTAAACTTCAAGAATATACTAATACTAAAATTCGTAAAAATGCTTACCTTATATCACAAGTAAATTTATCTCTTCATTAATCATAGATACTACCAAGATTTCAATTGGTAAGAAAATTTTAGTGTACGTGCTTTGCACGTGTGTCTTGCATCAATAAATGTTATATCTATTTAAATGTCAAATAAATATGGTATCTCAAACTGTACTACAAAAAGTTCTATCATTTTCTTAGTTCGTAAGATTTACGATGACACACGTAAATCTTATCCTATCCAATGAAAAATTTATGTGAACTTATAAAGATAAATATATTTAGTTACTTTCTTCATACAAAATTCAAAAATCTAAAATTTTCAGAAAAAATAAAAATAGACTAGCCAAAAGAAAATTCTTTCTAAGACCTAAAGAGTTTGAACTCTCTTCCAAATTCAGGCCTCCAATATGCTAATGGGGAAATATTGCAATTTGCTACTTTCGTTAGTGTTTTTACAAATTGTAGAATTTGATCTAATAACTCACCATCTCTCAAGCACGGTATTTGTGTAATGACTTTGCATGGCCAAGAGAGAAGCTGAAGGGTCGAATTGTGACAACTTTTTCATATACATGAATCTATTTAACTCATAATGAGCTTTTTCTTATGACTGCATAAGCTAATCTGTTGTTGCTTTATTGGCCCTACAACGATAGCAGTTTTCAATCTTAAGAATCAATTTGGAAATTCTGATAACTTGCCTGTTTAATGTCTTTGTAAATTATTTTCACAATTAATTCTTATTACATTTTAAATATGTGATTACTCAATAACTAAAAAAGAGGAACAATATTAGCATAGATGATGAGAAAATTTCTATTTTTATTTTACATATTGCATAACCTACCTCTACACATCTGGCAATAACTTAATAATGTAAAGTGAATTTAGTTAAAGTTACACAATGGTCTCTTGTCCTGAAACCCAGAAAGAATCATAACGATGTTCATTCAAACGACGTCATTTAATAAGTAAAACCTCTGATGTACCCTTACAATTGGATTGAACTCAAATTATGAGCATATTTATAGGATCTATACAATATAATGTCATGCGAAAGTTAACACTGGAATTTTTTATCACGACCCAAAAATAAGGGTCATGATGGCATTTATCGCAGCGTACCTTGACAGTAAGCCTACCCAAACTGATACAAAAAGAGGAAAAGACAGAAATATCCCAAGATAAGGCTTCTAGAATAAAGACGAACCATATAAGTAATTATAACAATGCGAAAAGAACTTATCCAAAATAACAATCATGCCCAAAACCAGGTGTCAATAGTGTAAGAACTACTAATACAATTCAAGAGTCAAATACATCGGAAAAATAAACATAAAGGAATAATATCTGTCTCGAAATACTAATAAGGACATAACTACTATAGAAAGATAGAGGTGAACTTGGAACGAATAAATGTCCAACCGCAACCTTGGAAACTCCAACAATCGCCCAAATCAAGCAAGTTGAGGCGCACTCGAACTAGGACCTGCACCGAAAGGGCACAGTAGGCATGCGTACGGTCCACTTGTACTCAGTAGGTATCATAGGCCGACCAAGCAAAGTAGTAAATAAAGCATACAAAATATAAACTAAGGGCACGTTACCTGCAATAAGAAAATGTCCCACAATGGTAGCCCACACCGCTTGCACTAACAGTTCTAATATCTATATCACATATATTGCAATATCACAATCAAATAGAACACAAGTATGCATTATATCACATATAAGTAGAACAAGGGGAAACATACATATACAAGATCCTCAAATACAAGTAAAAGAAGATAAGACAATTACATAAAGGGCAAGTCAATATGGCAATACAACACAATATAAACATAATAAAGTAAGTGCAATGTATATGATGATGATGATGCACGAGGTTGTCGTACAACCTCAGAGATCGTTGCACAATCCCCGTATACACCTATGGAGGAAAGCCTCCCAATGCAGGACCCATGCGGGGTTTGTCAACCCATATACAATCCACATATCTCCTATATCCTTTCCGGCATATTCCTCGGAAAGAGTTTTATAAGGTGTTACAATATCTCCATCCCGGCACATCCCTCAGGGAGGGTTTTTAAGAAGGTGTTTCCACGGTGGTACCAATGGTTCATGAATGAGTATGACATGAGGATGTAATGATTAGAACTAATCACAATGAGTATTTCCACAACCAACCACATGATATATTTTCATAACCAACCACAATGATACATTTTCACAACCATGTAAGCCAATATCCACTCATTATATTCGTTTCATCCATGAATTTTCACATTTCTCATATGTCAATAAAGTATGAATAAAATTACAATACACCAATGGTAACACATTAGATATTTTAACAACACAATACAATTATTCATATCTATTCAAGACTATCAATATCACATAGAACCCCACAAAGTCACACCTATCACATAATATCTCAATTTTGACAATTACATCACATATAGGCCCCCACACGGACACAACACATAGATAGTCATTTTCATGATTATTTTCCATCCTTAACATGCATTTTGTACCATCATTTACTACCCAGCACAGTTTGAAAGAGTTAAGCCATAACCTACCTTAAAAGCCAAAATCGATCTGCTACACTTCGAACCTACGATCTTACTTTTCACAAACAATCCTGAACTCAACTAAAAACATCAAATATGGAATATACACATGAAAACAAAATCGACGACACCCATATGGACTACTTTTGGTTTGAGGTCAAAACGGACCCCCGAATAGGATTTTCGAAAAAGAAGGGCAAAATCAAAACTTTACTTCAAAAATATGTTTCTCATATATTTAGGAATCTACATTGGAAAATCCAAGTCAAATCGAGTAAAAAACGAGGTTCAAATTGAAGAAAACCCATTTTTAAGCTTTGCCTGGTAAAATTTTTAAAATCCGGGTTAAAATCAAGAATCAGAGTTGTTTTGAAGGTTAAATTGATAAAAAACTAGTAATTATATGATAAAAACATTATTCAAGTGAAAAGAAGTGAAATTGAGGTTTAAAATCAGGCCTTAAGATTTTTGGAGTTTTGAGAAATTAATTAAGAAATTACTAAGAAAAGAGTGATTTCTTACCTTAAATTTGTAATAGAATCAAGAAATATATGTTAATCTAACTTTCGAAGCTCCCACAAGCTTAACTTTTAAGCTCTCACACTATTTTAGGGTCTAACTCTCACGAGGAAGGTGAAAAAATGAGCAAAAATCGGATAAAAGGGGCTATTTATACTGTACCCAGGTTACCGAATATTTAACACATAAAACTCATTCCTCAATCCTGATTTACCCTTTATGTATCTAGTTGCACCAGCAGCTTGTTGCACCAGATATTTTTAATTCGAAGCAAACTTCGACGGGGTGCCCAAAATTCGATCGAGTTTGATATACGCAAACGAACTATGTAACCACACTAAATTCGACGCTCCGAATTCAATGGCGATATCAGAATTTTGAAAAAACATCATTTTCACAAAGTCGACCCCCGAAACTCAAAATCACAATTTTCCAAACCGAGGGTCGAAAGGAGATTTAAAAGCCATAAAATTACACCAAACATGTCACCACTCTAAAATCGACGTTCTGGATCTACTGGCGAAGTTGGATTTTTCATTCGAGGTTATTTCGACCAAATGTGGGTCCCACACTCATATTTTCAATTTTCCAACTTTCCTATCAATAGCTCGAAATGAGCACGGGTGCACTGAGACCCGAACCAAAGGTCTCCCTAGTCTAAAATTGATATTTTGGAGCTATTAGCATAGTCCGTTCAGCTATCCGTCATACGAATCAAAAAATATCCCCATAAGTCTCAAATAAGGCTCTCGAAGCCATCAAAAACTACAATATCACATAATGGTACCAAAATGCATAAAAAACCATGTCAATCAGTCCTACATCCCAAAAATATCATAATTCAACTATGGGGAGGGGTAAAATAGTGAAATCACACAAAATCATAAATTTCACATATTTCATCAAATTTTTAGATCGTTACATCATCCAACACTAAAAATCTAGTTCTTCCTCAAACTAAGGCAACGAAATACCTGAATCAATGAAGAGCCGAGGATAAGAACTACGCATATCAGACTCAACCTCCCAAGTAGCCTCATCTACAGGTCGATGTCTACACTAAACCTTAACCACAGGGATAACTCTAGAGCGCAACCGCCTAACATCCCTAGCCAAAATAGAGACCAACTCCTCAATAAAGGACAACCGCTCATCTAACTGAACCGACTCCCAAAGAATGACATGAGACTCATCAGGAATATAATGATGAAGCATAGAAACATAAAAACTAGATGAACAGATGATAGATCAGGGGGAAAGGCCAACTCATAAGCCACATCACTAACAGCCCGAAGAATCTCAAATAGACCAATATACCTGGGGCTAAGCCTCCCCCTCTTCCCAAACCTCATCATACCCTTCATGGGTGAAACTCAAAGGAAAACACGATCACCAACACCAAATATCAATGCACAAAGTCTACGATCAACATAGCACTTTTGCCTACTCTAAGCCGCTTTAAATCTATCCTGAATGACCCAAACTCTATCCAAAGACTCACTAAGCAAGTCCGTACCTCGAGGTCTCACCTATGAAACAGCAAACCAACCCACTGGGGAGCGACAACGCCTACCATACAATGCCTCAAAAGGAGCCATGTCAATACTGAAATATAGCTATTATTAGATGCAAACTCTGCTAAAGCCAAATGCTGCTCCCACTGGCCACCAAAATCCATCATGCATACGCGAAGCATATCCTCAAAAACCTGGATAGTTTGCTCTGACTGGCCATCAGTCTGGGGTAATACGCTGTGCTAAGATCAACCTGAGTACCCAACTCATTCTGAAAGTCTTTCAAAAGTGAGATATGAACACAAAATCTCGATCTGAAATAATAGACACTAACACACCATGCAGAAGCACAATCTCACGAATATAGATACAGGCCAACCTCTCAGCACCGAATGAGACCTGAACTAGAATAAAATAAGCTGACTTGGTCAATCAATCTACGATGACCCAAATATTGTCAGAACCATGAGAAGTATGAGGCAACCCAGTCATGAAGTCCATAGTGATCCATTCCCACTTTCACTCGGCAATGGGTAACCTTTGAAGCAACCCACCAAGTCTCAGATGCTCGGCTTTCACCTGCTGATAATATAGGTAATGAGCCACAAAATCTGCTACATCTCACCTCATACCACTCCACCAGTAATGCTGCCTTAAATCATGATACATCTTAGTCATGTCTGGATGGATAGAATATCTGGAACAATGGGCTTCCTCCAAGATCAACCTAATCTAATCACCCACTCTCGGCACACAAACTCGGCCTCCAATCTACAAAACTCCATCTGAATCAAGTGAGGCTTCCTTAGCCTCCCCACTCAACACCTTATCTCAAATCAACCTCAATCCAACATCATCAAACTGATGTGCTCGAATTTGCTCCATCAAAGAAAATCTAGCCTCCACAAATACCAAAACACACCTAGGTGTCGAAATATTAAGTCTAACCATCTGGTTAGCTAAATACTGAACCTTTAAGACCAAAAGTCTCTCTTGGGGTCAAAAGATGCACCAATCTACCCATGCTAGGCGACTTTCGGCTCATGGAATCCGCAACCACATTAGCCTTGCCCGGATGTTAGAGAATAGTCAAGTCACGATCCTTAAGCAACTCAAGCCAACGACGTTGCCTCATATTAAGATCTCGCTGGGTGAAGAAGTACTAAAGGCTATGATGATCTGAGAAGATCTCATAATGGACTCCATACAAGTAGTACCTCTACAACTTCAAGGCAAACATAAATGCGCACAACTCCAAATCATGGGTAGGATAATTCCTCTCATAAGGATTTAACTGACGAGATGCATAAGGAATTACCTTGCCCTCCTGCATTAACACATCACCTAACTCAACACCTGAAGCATCACAAAAGACGGTAAAACCCACGCCCTCCTTGGGCAAAGTCAAGATAGAAGCTAAAGCCAACAAACCTTGAGCTTTTGAAAGCTCGCCTCACAAATATTGGACACTGACAAGAAACCTTCTTTAAGGTCAACTTGGCTAATGAAGCTGCAATGGATGAAAAACCTTCAACAAAAAGCTGATAATGACCTGCCAAGCCAACAAAACTCTGAATTTCAGTGGGTGAAGTAGGTCTAGTCCAATCACGAACCGCTGCAACCTTGGCTGGATCAACCATAACACCTTCCTTACTCACCATATGACACAAAAAAAATAGACTCCAACCAAAACTCTCACTTAGAGAACTTAGCATACAACTTCTCATCCCTCTCTAAAGCATAATCCATAAATGCTTCTCATGCTCAACCTCACTCTTGGAATACACTAAGATATCATCTATAAATACAATAACAATGGAGTCAAGATACAGTCAAAACACCCAGTTCATCAACTCCATGAATGCGGTAGGGGAATTGGTCAACCCAAAGGACATGACCAAGAACTCATAATGACCATATCAAGTCCAAAAAGTTTTCTTCGAAATATCCGAAGCTCTAATCCTTAACTGGTGATAACCGAACCTCAAATTAATTTTCAAAAACACCGCAGCACCCTGAAACTGATCAAACAAATCATCAAAGTGAGGAAGGGGATTCTTATTCTTAATCGTCACCTTATTCAATTGTCTACAATCAATACATATATGCATAGACCCATCTTGTTTCTTCACAAACAAGACACGCGCACCCTATAGTGAAATACTAGGTCGGATAAATCCCTTATCCAATAACTCCTGCAACTGATCCTTTAGTTCCTCCAACTCTATTGTGTCCATCCTATAAGGAGCAATAGAAATGGGCTTGGTTCCCGGCTCAACATCAATAGCAAAATCAATATCTCGATCCGGAGGCATACCAGGCAAGTTTGTTGGAAACACATCCATAAACTCACAAACAACACGAACAGAATCTAAGCAATGAGGCGATACAACACTGGTGTCATAAATATGAGCCAAGTAAGATAAACACCCCCTCTCAACCAATTTAAGTGCTTGAACAAAAGATATAATCATCTTAGGACCCGAATGAAGTGCACCTTTCCCAGCTATCCTTCGTACACTCGATGAAGCTAAAGTCATAGTCTTAGCAAAATAATCTAAGACAACATAATAAGGATCCAACCAATCCATGCCCAAAATAATATCAAAATCGACCATATCTAGCATAAGTAAGTCTACCAAAATTTTACGCTCGGTAAAATTCACAACACAAGATCGGTACACCCGATCTACCACTAAAAAATCACCTACCAGGGTAGATACATGAATATGAATGGCAAGAGGCTCACTAACAGAATAAAAACCCAAAGCAAAATACGCACACATAAGAGAAGGTCTATCCAGGATCAAATAATATAGATGCAGGTCTAAAATAAATGGGGACGATACCTATAATCACAATATCAAAAGCCTCAAACTCAGGTCTGGATGGTATAGCATTACACTGACCACGACCACCAGCTACTTGAGTGGCCCCATGACCACCCCCCGAGCTTTACTATCTCTGCCACTTATACCTCTGGTAGCACCCCTACCTTTCAAAGATGAAATAGAAGTAGTTCAAATAACCCAACAAGGATAGTCCAGGGCCACATGGCTAATCTCATCACATACATAGCAACCTCTACGACCAGTCTCAATAGGAAAAGGTACAACTGGGCCCGAACGACCACCCTGAACTACTGAACTAGAAGATCCACCACCTGAACTTTGTAAAGCTGCCTGCACTGACCTACCATGGTATCCATGACAAGCTCTAAAATGTCTGCCTCGGGAGGTCTGACTCTTGACCTCACCAAAATGTCGTGCCTTTTTGGCGCCTCCCTAAGATGCACAAAGAACGCCCTTTGTCATCTTAGCATGATCTACAATACTCTAAAAAAAATCCCCAAACACAACCATCTGAGACGTAGCCAACTGAAGGGAGACATCCAAACCCTTCACAAACTTTTGAATCTTCTCAGACTTGGTAGAAATGCTATCATAGAAATATCTGGACAGGGCATGAAAGTGTGCCTCATACTCAATAACTGTCATACTGCCCTTCTCCAAATTATCAAACTCGTTTCGTATATGATCTCTCAAACTGAAAGGCACAAATCTCTCTAGGAAAGCCTCAGCAAACTAATCCTAAGTCATATTTAGAGAATCACGAGGTCTACAACTGACAAGCGACCTCCACCAATATCTCAGTGCGTCTCTCAACTAATAAGATGTATAAGAAACTCCATAGGACTCGAGCTAACCTAAATTGTGCAACTTCTCTCAGCAATCAATCAGGAACTCATAGGTATCCTCGCCCGCTGCACCACCAAATCTGGGAGGACCCAATCGAGTAAACCTCTAGAACCTCTTTTGATCCTCATAAGACATCACTGCACTAGCCATGAGAGGAGGTATAGTAAATATGGCAGGCTGTGATCCCATCTAGGGAGGTAACATAAATGACGGCTGGACTCCTAATCTCGGAACCCCATAGTCAGATGTCGGCAGGGTCTGAGAAGTACCTAAACCAAAAATAGGTGCAACAGAAGGATCCACACTATGAATTGGAGGAACACCCTGCATAACCAAATGAGAACCCTCTATATGGGTTAGCAAACACACCAACAATCCTTCCAACACTAGGGCAGATGAACCCTAAAGAATTAGAGTAGGACCCACACCTCTAACCTACTCAACACGTACCCTAGCATTCCTCCTAGACGAGGCTGCACCATGAGGCCATTCCCTCCCTCAAGTCTGTCCATGACTCGTGGCTCACCCTTTGGGTGAAGCCTCTGCATCACAACTCTTGTGGGACCTAGTAAACACCATCTATGCAGAAAGAGTAAAACACAACTTAGAACACAAGATATGAAAGAACTTCAAAAGGTAAAGAATAAAAATAAGAAATTTTTTCTAAAGACATCCTATAGCCTCTCAAAGATAGATACGAACGTCTATGTACCGATCCACGAGACTCTATTAGACATCCCATTCTTACACAGTTGAGACCAATGAAACCTAGCTTTAATACCAATTTGTCACGACCCAAAAATGAGGGTCATGATGGTACTTATTGAGGCGTACCTTGACAAGTAAGCCTATTACCCAAACTGATACAAAAAGAGGAAAAAATAGAAATATTCCAAGGTAAGGCTTCTAGAATGAAGCTGAAAGATATAAGTAATCATAACAATGCAAAAAAAACTTATCCAAAATACCAATCATGCCCAAAACCAAGTGTCAATAGTGTAAGAACTACTAATACAATCCAAGAGTCAAATACATAGGAAAAATAAACATAAAGGAGTAATATTTGTCTCGAAATACTAATAAGGACATAACTACTATAGAAAGATAGAGGTGAACTTGGGGTGTATAAATGTCTAACTGCTACCTTGAAAGCACCGACAATCACCCAAATCAAGCAAGTTGAGGCGTACTCAAGCTAAGACCTACACCGAAAGGAAATAGTAGCATGAGTACGGTCCACTTGTACTAAGTAGGTATGATAGGCCAACCAAGCAAAGTAGTAAATAAAGCATACAAAATATACATGAAGGGCACGTCAACTGCAGTCAGAAAATATCCCACAATGGTAGCCCACACTGCTTACACTAACAGTTCTAATATATATATCACATATATTGCAACATCACAATCAGATAGAACACAAGTAAGAATCATATCACATATAAGTAGAACAAAGGGGAACATAAATATACAAGATTATCAAATACAAGTAAAAGAAGATAAGACAATTACATAAAGGGAAAGTCAATATGGCAATATAACATAATATAAACACAATAAAGTAAGTGCAATGTATATGATGATGATGATGATGCATGAGGTCGTCGCACAACCTCTGAGATCATAGCATAATCTCTGTATACACCTACGGAGGCAAGCCTCCCAACGCAGGACCCATGGGGGATTCGTTAACCCATATACAATCCACATATCTCATATTTCTTTTTTGGCACATCTCTTAGAAAGGGTTTTATATGGTGTTACAGTATCTCTTCTCTGGCACATGCCTCAAAGAGGGTTTTTAAGAAGGTGTTGCCAGTATTATTTAGGTGTTGCCATAGTGGTACCAATATTTCATGAATGAGTATAATATGAGGATGCAATTCTTAGAACCAATCATAATGAGTATTTACTCAATCCACCACATGATATATTTCCATAACCAACCACAATGATACATTTTCACAACCATCTGAGCCAATATCCACTCATTATATTCATTTTATCCATGAATTTTCATATTTCTCATATGTCAATAAAGTATGAATAAAATTACAATACACCAATGGTAACATATTAAACATTTTAACAACACAATACAATTATTCACATGTATACAAGGCTATCAATATCACATAGGACCCCACAAGGTCACACCTATCACATAATATCTCAATTTTGACAATTACATCACATATAGACCCCACACGGGAACAACACATAGATAGCCATTTTTTATGATTAGTTCCCACCCTTAACATGCATTTTGTACCATCATTTACTACTCAACACAGTTTGAAAGAGTTAAGTCATAATCTACCTCAAAAGCCAAAACTGGTCTGCTACACTTAGAACCCATGACTTACTCTTCACAAATAATCCCAAACTCAACTAAAAAATATTAAATATAGAATCTACACATCAAAACAAAACCAATGACACCCATATTGACTACTTTTAATTCAGGGTCAAAACGGACCCTTGGAATGGGTTTTCAAAAAAGAAGAGCAAAATTAGAATTTTACTTCAAAAATAAGTTTTCCATATTCTTAGGAATCTACAGATGAAAATCCAAGTTACATCGAGTCAAAAAATGAGGCTCAAACTGAAGAAAACCCATTTTTAAGCTTTGCCAGGTAAAATCTTTAAAATTCAGGTTAAAATTAAGAATTTGAATTGTTTTGAAGGTTAAATTGATGAAAAACTAGTAATTATAGAGAAAATGGTCTATTACCCCTCCAACCTTTAGTCGAAATCCCAACTACCCACTCAACCTTTACTGGAGTTCCATTACTCCCCTAAATAATTTTTTTTGATATTTAGTAAACCCCGAATTGCTGTCATGGCATGGGAGGTGAGAACACCCCCAATAGGTGCGTCAGTTGAAGCATTAACAGTTCAAAAGCAATATTTTAAATGCCACGTGTATAATACACATCATTATTTTTAATTATTAAATAATATTGTCTTTTCTATTTTTTTATTCTTGTTAGAAAATAAAAGGAAGGCCTGGCCTTCTCTCTGTTAGCCTCTCCTTCATCTCCAAACAATAATCTTTAACTCCAACGCTAAATTAATTTTTACCTCGAATCAATCTCACAATGAATAAATCAGGCTCTTGTCTACACCTATTTCTATTCTTCAATAACCCACGCCTAAACCCACGAAATCAAGAACAAACCGTATTGAATTTCACACTCGAATAGATCTATTCCATTTGTTTTTTGATGAATTTTGACAGAACTGGTGGATTTATGGTGAGATGGATTTGTTTCAAACATTTTCATCGCTATTTTGGTATTTTCGATCGTTTTCTGGTGTGATTTGATAAAAAATATAGAAAAAAAAAGTTGGTCGTGATTTGAATTTAAAAGGTAGTTTCGTCAGAGTTATTCCGACGATGTTTTCATTGCTATTTTAGTATTTTCGGTCATTTTTTTTATGTGATTAGGTCGAAAAAATAGGAAAAAAAAGCTGGTGGTGATTTGGATTTGGTGCTACCGTGTTGTTGGTTAGCTGCAGTGGGAGCTAGTTTACTTAAGTCTGTGAAAATTTTAGAGGGTGTAGCAAGACTTAGTTTAGCAAATGATATTGAATTTCAAGAGAAAAAATTCATTGCATTGGTGAATGAAGAAAGAGAGAATCAAGCAAAATTGGGAGCTCCTGCACCTAAAATCCCCATGGAAATTCTAGCTGAGAAAGCTCTGGACGCTATACATGTGTATTGCTTTGGAAGGGATTTGATTGAAGAAGATGATGAAAAACTGCTAATTATTACCATGCTTAAATGATGCTAAGTACCAGGTCATGGTGTAGTTCTACAACTGTTCAAATGATTACTGTTAAAAAAAATGGAGTGGGCCCCGGCGTGTGTATACATGCATGGCTTCTTATTTGGTTTATATTGCCATGTCCACAATTGGGGGTTTACTAAATACCGAAAAAAATGTTTAGGGGGGGTAATGGGACTCCAGTAAAGGTTGAGTGTGTAGTTGGGATTTCGACTAAAGGTTGGGGGGCTAATAAACCATTTTCTCGTAATTATATGATAAAAACATTATTCAAGTAAAAAAGAAGTGAAATTGAGGTTTAAAATCAAGCCCTAAGGTTTTTGGAATTTTAAGAAATTAATTAAGAAAAGAGTGAAATATTACATTAAATCTGTAATAGAGTTAAGAAATATATGTTAATCTAGCTTCCCAAGCTCCCACAAGCTTCACTTTTAAGCTCTCACACTATTTTAGGGTTTAACTCTCAAGAGGAAGGTGAAAGAATAAGCAAAAATTGAATAAAAAGGGTTATTTATACTGTACCCAGGTTACCAGACATTTAACACATAAAACTCATTCCTCAATTCCGATTTACTCTTTATGTATCTGGTTGCACCAAATATTTTTAATTCGAAGCGGACTTTGACGGGGTGCTCGGAATTCGATCAAAGTACGATATACGCAAATGAATTATGTAACCACACTAAATTCGACGCTCTGAATTCAATGGCGATATCAAAATTTCAAAAAAAAATCATTTTCACAAAGTCGACCCCCAAAACTCAAAATTGTAATTTTCCAAACCGAGGATCGAAATGAGATTTAAAAGCCGTAAAATTACACCAAATATGTCACCACCCTAAAATTGATGTTCTGGATCTGTTGGCAAAGTCGAATTTTCTATCCATGGTTATTTCGAACAAATGTGGGTCCCACACCCATATTTTCAATTTTCCAACTTTCCGATCAATAGGTCGAAATAAGCTCAGGTGCACTGGGACCCGAACCAAAGGTCTACCTAGCCTAAAATTGATATTCTGGAGTAGCATTGCAGTCCGTTCAGTCATCCGTCATACGAATCAAAAGACATCTTCATAAGTCTAAATAAGGCTCTTGAAGCCATCAAAACTCACAATATCACATAAATGGTACCAAAATGCATTGAAAATTATGTCAATCACTCCCACACACCAGCAATATCATAATGCAACTATGGGGAGGGCTAAAATAGTCAAATCACACAAATTCATAAATTTCACATATTTCATCAAATTTTTAAATCGTTATAGTTTGAGCGACGATGACAAAAAAAAACTTGTATGAGGACTACATTGTGAATTTTGTTGTATAGTGAATTTGGTTAGAACTACATGATGATCTCTTGTTCTGAATTTCAAAAAAAAATCCATAATGATGTTCACGCGAACGACGTCATCCCATAAGTCCAACCTCTTGATGCACCCTTAGAACGCGATTGAACTCAAATTTTAAGCACATTGATGAGTCGAGTCTATACAACATGACGTCATGCAGAAGCTGACAAAAAACTTTGTGTGATAATAAGATAAAAAAATTATTTGAGGGCTATATTGTGGATGCTATGTGGTGTTAAGAAAGAATTTTCAATTTATAAAAATCTGAAACTTTTTCCTACAAGAAAGGAATAATCTAAATATGGTAAATTTTTATTTTTCTTCTATAAATTGTTTATCAATATTAAAACAATATCATTGGTTTCCTTTTTAACTTCAAATTTGTATACATATTTTGGTGTCCTTTTTCACTTTAACTTTGTATTCTTTCCTTTTACTTATTTAATTCAATAAATAGCCCGACCTTCTTATTTAAGGTTTAACTTTCTTTTTTCTTTTTAAGATGTTTTTGATTTCCTTTTTTAATTCAAATTTGTATGCTTATATTATTTAAATAGAAAAATTTATATAATTGAGTAAATGACGATTTTGTCTATTGCAGAGTATTTTAATGAAGGGTAAAAAGTTCAAACCACTTTTTTAAGGGTCTTCACACTTTTAATATATTATAGATAGGTATGAAATATAAAATAAATATGGAATAAATATGAATTAGTTAATACTCTATAAAATATATTTTTGTTGTCATATGTTAGTTTCAAGATGTCACTTCCCATAACTTCATGCTAGACTATTCTCCTTTATTATATATATAAATATTTTTTTATTTTGGAATGAATTTTTGATCATACTTAGTTATTTTGTTTACCAAAATAAGAAATATGAAATAAATATGTAACAAATATGAATTAATTATACTCTACAAAATAGATTTTGTTGTAACATGCTAGTTCACAAACCGAAAAAGGGCCAGAAATACTCTTACAGTATTGAAATTGGTTCAAAAATATCCCCCGTCAATCTATTGGGCCAGAAATACCCTTCAAGTATTGAAATTGGTTCAAAAATAACCCCTTCCCCCAATCCACCTTTATAGCTCAAAAATACCCTTGCAACTAACGATTTTTTTAAAATCATAATTAAAACTAAATTAATTAAAATGTTAAGACCAATTCAGACTCAACTAAAACTACCAATCCAAATAAATATCAATAATACATTAATCGCAAGTATTGTATTTGTAATACCCCACAAGTTTCTATATAAGTTTTTAACTATTTGTCATATGTTCAAAGGCCCCAAAGTGATTATGTCAAGCCATAATTAAGTTTCATAATCATTCACCTTGTGTATAAAGTATTTTTGATGTGAATTATGGTCATAGGAAGCACTTAGAGCAAAGTCGAATTGAGAGAATTTGTATCGATTGAGTTTTAGTATCCGATCCTACAAGGGTCAATTTTAAATGAGTGTAATTCTTAGAATATAATGATTCATGTGTCCTACTATAGATCAAATGAAATATCTTTGAGTCTTCTTTCTAATGCATCTGATTTCACCTTAATCTAAAATCGGAGTAGGAAGTTATGCTTATTTTACTTCGGAGTGTCCGTCTATCAACAAGGTGATGACTTGAGTAATAAGACGTCAACTAAGTGACGAGCTATCAACCTCGTTATCAGCCTTAACCAAAAAAATATCCTACATCACTAAGGAAAGGTGAAGACTAGGTTGATAAGCCATCACCTAAGTGATAAGCTATCAACTAAGTTGTCTCCCTTAACCAGAAACTGTCCAATATCCAGCTAGAGGGTGACGACTAGGTTGATAAGTCATCAACTAGGTGATAAGCTATCACCTAAGTCATCAACTAAAATTTCTTGCAATTTTTATTCAGTTTCTCTAAGTGTAATTTGGTCTTTTCCTTACATCAACTCCTTTTCCTCGAATTAAAACCTCCAATACATGCTATTTTCCCCATTCTCCATCAGTTATCATGCGTCAAAACCCTTCCCCTTTCCCCCAAGAACAAAAATTCAAGTTTCTTCTCAAGAATTAAAGAATCCAAGGTCCCAATTCTAAGCTTCTTCTTCAAGGATTCAAATAATTAAGGTATCTTGGGTATTCATCAATGGGTTTCTTCCACCCATTGGGCCCAAAAATCTTCTTTTTGATTAAAGTATGAAATTTTCCCTCGTTTATGGTTATCCATGTTAATTATGAACTTAATCCTTGCTTCTCTTGGTAATTTGAATTCAAGCCATGTCAACATGTTTTCCCCATATGAATTAGGTTACTTTATGATATGAATTTCAATTACAAGTTCTATATTCAATTGATTTCATGCTAAATCATCAAGTTATAAATTAAACCATGTAAATATATTGTTCTCTCAAGTTTAACACATTCCCATGTTCAAATTCATATTTCTCACTAATTTATTAAAATGCCTAATGCTTTAGGTCTTTGAACTCTGACTTTATATAAGTTTTTTAAACATTATTATCATATTTTGTGATCATTCAGTGCTGAAGGGTTATGAACATCCGATACCTATCTATTTATACATGTTTTTATTTTTAAGTTACAAGTCGGTCAGACCATGATTTCATTACTATATTCAGAACATCATGTTCATGTTGAGAACTTATCAGTACAGTACCACAACATGTTAAACCACTAATAATATAAGTATCAGTTTAGTTGGGAGTAGGATTTAGCACTGAATGAACCCAGGGATGGGGGCTCACCTACCAGTAGAGGGTATGACCTTTAGTAGCAATCCCAGATTTCTAGAACTACGTAGCCAGCATAGGTTTTTAGAGGTCTTCCTGCCAGTTGAGGGTTGACATTCTCTTAGTGGAACCTGCCAGTAGAGGGTGACTCCCTAGTCCGTTGGGACACCAGTTAGTGGATCCACATAGCCATGTGTTAGTACTAGTGGCAAGGTACTAACACCCTTCCAACTGCGATTATAGGTTGGACCCCGATTAGCTCAGATTGAGACATGTTGGTTATATGATAGCTCCCAAAGTTTCAATTCAACTCAGTATTCAGAATATGTCAGTTCAGGTTTACATGGAACAAGTGTATAGATGTCAGTAATTCAGTTATTCAGTTGTTTGATTTTACAAATTATTTCATTACACATTTATGCTTGGTCTTGCATTCGTCTTATATGTTTATATTTTTATGCTCAGTACTCACATATAATCCTTAGTACATTTTTACAGCATATCCGGCTTTATATGAGATCTACATGCAACATTCATGTTTCTATCGCTTCCCAGCTTGCAAAATTGTTTTCAGTTCATGATTTATAAATTTCACTATGACTTGCCGTCTCTATGTACAAACATGTTTTAAAATGCATACTTCAGCAATTAACTTATGTCCGTAGATTTAAAACATATTTTAAATATCTCCATGATGTAGTACATTTCCTCATAAAATTAGTACATTCCAAAGTACTGACCACATATATGCGTTTGTGGATACTTTCCTTCATGATTGTAATACCCCGTAATATTCTTAGCCCGATTCATCTCCTAGTTACATGCATAAAGGACTTAAGGCTTGAAATTTTCACTAAGTGTTGGGGACTTAGTCATTTTAAAGACCCCTATACTTCAAGGATTTTTATTTTGGTCTTCCCGACCCCGAGACGTTGGTTTTTGAATTAATTCATGTTTAGGGATGTATGAAGTATGTCTCGGAGGAGTTTCAAATTTCCAGACAAGGTATGGGGCATGTTTGGATCACGAAACCAGTGGGTCACTGAGCTAAGCCCATATCGCAACATTATTCCCGACCTCATGCTGATCGTGTCGCAGTGAGAAAATCCTTCGACTGCAATAGGATCGCATCGCGGTGAGGATGTGTCATCTAGTTCTTAATTTAAATAATTGATGGGCAATTGGGTCTTTTTTCCCTCAATATAAATCGTCCATAACACGACTTGGGGAATTATTTGCCTTTCTTCTCAATTAGTCTCAAGAAAACTCTCCTCCTTCCCTAAGAACAAATTCAATTCCTTTTACCCAAGTAATCAAGAATTCAAGTTCCCCAAGTTCAAGAACCTTCAAGAAAGCATCAAGAATAGGTTTTCTTTCCCAAGTTAAGAAGCTTAAGGTATGTGGGGTATTCATCAATGGGTCTCTTTCACCTATTGAGTCTAAAAACCTTCTTTCTTAATTAAATTATGGAATTTTCTCCTTTACTATGGTATTTTATATGTTCAAGATGGGTTTAATTCATGTTTTTCCTTGATAATTCAAATTCAGTTCAGCCCATGTATTATCCCATGAAAGATTAGATTGCCTCATGCTTTAAATTTCAGCTTCCCATGTTCTATTAAAGTGAATTTCATGTTAATTTCCCCAATTTATGAATTTAGCCATATAGTCATGTTAATTTCATGTTTAACACATTCTCATGTTCAAGTTCAATATTTTCACATATTTGATAAAATATCTATGTTTTGGGTTTGAACCATGATCCCATACTATAGTTTTAAACTTTGTTATCGTATTTTATGTTCATTCAGTGTTGGTGGGTTATGAACACCTGATATCTATGTGTTTTACATGGTTTCTATTTTCAAGTAATGAGTCTGCCAGACCATGGTTTTAATATCATATTCAGAATTTTATGTTCATGCTGAGCACTTACACGTACAGTAACATGTCATGTTAAGCAACTAATAATACCAAAGTCTTTCAATTAGGAGTAACACTTAGCACCGAGTAAACGTAGGGATGATGTCTTCCCCATCAGTTAGGCATGGGCGTTAGTAGAAGTCCCTAAGTTCTAGACCTATGGTGCCACCGTAGATTTTGAGGTGTCCCCTGTCAGTTAGGCATGACACCCTCGTCCTTTGGGATATCAGCCTTGTGGATCCACATCGTCAGTTATGAGTTGGTACCCCTGGCAAGGTACCAATGCCCTTCCAACTGAGGTTACAGGTTGAACCTCAATAGGTCAGATTGTGGCATGTCAGTTATAAGTAGCTCCCACAGTCTCGTTTTAGTGTTTAGAGTATGACAGTTTAGATTTCCATGACCAAGTATACAGATAACAGTTATTCAGAATATTTTAGTACATGATTATACTTGGTCTTGCATTCTCAGTTTTACATGTTTATTCACCCATGTTCAACCGCCATGTGTATTTTAGTTAGTCCCTAACTCACGTACCAATACATTTAAAGTATTGATCGCATATTTTTCTCTTGCCCTATATTGTCTTATAATATAGGTTCGGATGCACAGCTTCCCAACCATCCCTAAACAACTCAGCATTTTCCCCGCAGCAGTATTGGTAAGTCCTCATATACCGAGGATGTGACATGTTATTTATATTATTTCAGTATTCTTTTATGTTTAGTTCCGTTGGAGTTAGATGGGGGCTTATCCCATCAACTCCATATGTTTAAAGGATTTTAGACAGACAGTCTAGTTTTAAGTGTTTATGAGATATTCAAGACATGTCGTTTTATGTTATTTCAGTATTTCAAATTAAAAGTACTTTATTAGTTTATATTCCGCATATGTCATATTACTATCATTATATTTAGTGCTCACAGCAGGTACCAGATCATGGGTTAGCTTGGGGTCATATGCGGCCTTAAGCACCGTGTCGCGACTAGGGGGTAGCCTCGGGTTGTGACAAAACTTGGTATCAGATCCTAAGGTTTTAAAGTGTCCTAGTGTTTCTGAAAGCCATGATGAGTAGAGTATTAAGAATGGGTATGAAGCGTGCCACACTTATGGACAAGAAGCTACAAGACGTTTTTAGGAAAGTTTCCTTTCTTTCAGTATTCATGTCGTGTGAGAGAGCATGAGCTCTATTGAATTCCTGTTTATAACTCATCTTTCATTCCGTTTATAGATAATGCCTTACAGAAGAAATAATGAAAGAAGGAAAGGGGATCAACCTGCCCACTATCGATTTAGGAAGATCCCCTGAATGACCATGTTTCTCACGCTGAGTTCAGGGCTGCTTTTACAGTTTTAGGCCAATGTTGTGGCTTCTCAGAACAACCAGTAGGCTGTTGCTCTAGCCAATCCAGTGTTAAATACAACTGCAGCCAGGATTAGGGATTTCACTCGGATGAAAACCCCTCTATTTTTGGGATCCAAGTTGAGGAGAAACCGTAGGAGTTTCTGTACATGGTGCAAAAAGTGACATATATCATAGGCATTACTTCGAGTGAGAGTGCAGAGTTGGTTGAATATCAGTTGCAGGATGTAGCTCAAATCTGGTTTAAGCAGTGGAAGGAAGACTGTGGTGTTGATGCAGGTCCGGTGGAGTGGGAGGAGTTTGCCATGGCTTTCCTAGATAGGTTCTTCCCATTAGAATTGAGGGAAGCTAAGGTTCAGGAGTTCATAAACTTGAAGCAGAGAAGTATGAACGTGAAGGAGTACTCGATCAAGTTCACTCATTTGGCAAGGTATGCTCCTATGATAGTGGCTGAAAATAGGTCCAGAATGAGTAAGTTCATATCTGGTGTATCTGATAGTATGGTTAAGAAGTGTAGGACTGCTATGTTGATTAAGGAGATAGACATGTCTCGACTTATGGTTCATGCTCAGTGGATTGGGAATAGAAGTTTAAGGAGAAAGAAAGAGAGAATAAGAGGGATAGAACATGTAGTTTCAACTTTTCCCAGCCAAGGTCGGAAGGCGGTAATTATCCTCAATTTTTCCAAAAAATTTTAGCCCTAGCTCCATCTTCATCCAGTACGCCAATGTCTAAGTTCAAGCAGGAGAGTTGGGATAGAGCGCTAAGTTTTAAGTCCCAAGGTAGTGTGAGCAGTGGTCGTACCAATCCGCTCTACAAAAAGTGTAGTAAGAATTATTAAGGTGAGTGTAGAGCTGGTAGTGGGGTATGGCAAGTCAGGACACAGGGTAAGGGAGTGCCTAGTGGGTATGTGGAGGGGTATAAATAATAACTAGTAGGGCCAAACTAATTCTTCAGCAGCACCAGCAGGTCTGCCGACTCAAAAGGGTGCCATATCCAGTGCCACCGGTGGGCAGTGCCAGAATAGGTTGTATGCTCCCCAAACTCGGTATGATTAAGAAAGTTCTCCTGATGTGGTTGCGGGTACATTACAAGTTTTCCATCTCCATGTTTATGCATTGTTAGATATCGGAGCTTCACTTTCCTTTGTGACTCCTTATATAGCTGTAGATTTCGGTGTCAATCCCAAAACATTAGTAGATCCTTTCTTTGTGTCTAACCTAGTGGGTAAATCTATTATAGCTAGACGGGTATACAAAAATTTCCCCATCACATTGTCTCAAAAAGTTACTTCAGTTGATCGTGTAGAGTTAGAGATGAGTGATTTTGATGTCATTCTCGGCATGGATTACCTCCACTCATGTTATGACTCAGTTTATTGCAAAATAGAAATGTTCTATTTCAGTTTCCTAATGAGCCAGTTATAGAATGGAAGGGTAGTACTTCAGTGCTTAAGGGTCAGTTTGTTTCCAATCTTAAGGCAAGAGAGAAGATATCCAAGGGGTGTATTTACCCTATTGTTCGAGTGAAAGACTCATATTCTGAGACCTCAAGTTTTGAGTTATTTCCAGTAGTAAAAGAGTTTCCTGATGTGTTCCCTGAAGATCTTCCCGGAGTTCCTTCTGAATGGGAAATTGACTTCGAAATAGATCTCCTTCTAGATATCCAGCCTATCTCTGTTCCCCTTTACAGAATGACTCCACCTGAGCTTAAAGAGTTAAAAGAACATCTAAAGGATCTCTTAGATAAGGGTTTCATCAGGCCTAGTGTTTCTCTATGGGGCGCTCGGGTCTTATTCGTGCGCAAGAAAGATAGTTCTCTTAGAATGTGCATCGATTACCGTCAGCTGAACAAAGTCACAATCAAGAATAAATATCCACTCCCCATAATTAATAACTTGTTCGACCAACTTCAGGGTGTTAGTTATTTCTCTAAGATAGACCTTAGGTCCGGCTATCATCAGCTTAGAGTCAGAGAATGTGACATTCTGAAGACAGCCTTCAGAACTCGGAATAGTCATTTCAAATTTCTATTTATGTCTTTTGGACTAACAAATGCCTCTGTAGCTTTCATGGACTTGATGAACAGAGTGTTCAAGCAGTACTTGCACATTTTTGTTATAGTCTTCATTGATGATATCTTCGTCTATTCCTATAGTGAGGATGATCATACAGACCATCTGAGAATTATGTTACAGACCCTTAGGGGTCGTTTCGTGTGGGGTATTAAAACAAATAGTCTTAGAATAAAAAAATAGTCTCGGGATAAATATTTTGGTGCTTTGTTTGGTTGCCAAGTTTGGAATAACTTATTCCGAGATTAACAAATAGTACCGAGATAAGTTATCCCACCCTTTAGGTAGTATAAATAGTCCCAACATTATTTAACTTGAGATAAAGCCATAAATGATAAAATCAACATCCAATTATCACTTTTAATATATATATATATATATATATATATATATATATATATACATATACATATATATATACATATATATATATATGTATATATATATATTCCATTACTTTTCTACTATATATAAGAGAATGTGAAATTTTGATAGTCCTCACATCAATTTTTTTGTCAATTTTATTCCTAATTTAAATTTTAATTACTCTACAAATTTTCATCCATTTTAGTAAATTTAAACAATTATATGAGTTTTTTAAATGCAACAAAAGTGATGAGTCATGGGAAAATGATAGTGACACCATAAAAACTATTTATACAATGAAATTCAAAATTAATCCAAGGGTTGTACGAAATGTTTATTAATCTTACTTCAAATTTTCATTTTTCCTAACAAATTTATCATGAACAAGTAATTAAAGTATTTTGACATTCCCTTTCTAACTTAGTACATGCTTAATATTAAATAAAAAATTATTTTTTATATATAGCTAAAAGTGTTTGAAAGTTTAATTTTTTTAAAAGTATAATTTAACTCTCCAAATATTAATGATACTAAATAATGAAAAATTAGAGTAATTCTTTTTCACATTTTTTGATGATGAATGTTTTTAACAAAAAATGGAATTATCAACGTTTTATAGAATTTAGGACATAATAAATAATTTAACATAAAATATTGAAACTTCATACACATTTAATAAATATCAACACAAATTTTTTAACATGCATTTTTAGGAAAAAAAAACTACTACAGTTAAAAAAGAAATAGTTTCAATTTCTTTTGTATGGTTTAATATGAAGAAAAATAATTAAGTTATAAGCTGAAGGGTATTTTTGTACACAAACTATTTATTTTTAAAAAGAATACAATGCATATTATTTTTAGTACCATAAACCAAACAACCACTAAGATATAATACCAGCATAACCAATCCCAGGACAACTACTCCTAGTATAACTTATCCAGCATAACTAATCCCAGCATAACTTATTTCCAAACCAAACGACCCCTTAGAGCTCATCAATTGTTCGCCAAGTTCAGTAAGTGCGAAATTTGGCTAGGATCAGTATCTTCTTTAGCCATGTTATTTCCGGCGATGGTATCCGAGTTGACCCTCAAAAGATCGAAGTAGTAAAAAACTGGTCTGGACCATATCTCCATCCTATATTTGAAGTTTCTTAGTTTTGGTTGGCTATTACAGACGGTTTGTTAAAGGGTTTTCTTCCCATGTCTCATTTGACTCAGAAGAAGGTCAAATTTTAGTGGTCAGATTTCTACGAGAAGAGTTTTCAAGATTTGAAGACTCGACTTACTTCCGCCCTAGTCTTGGCCTTGTTAGATGGCACAAATTGGTTTGTTGTTTACTGTGATGCTTCCAGAGTTGGTATTGGTCGTGTATTAATTCAAAGAGGTAAGGTCATAGCCTACACCTCTAGACAGCTTAAACCCCATGAGAAGAATTATTCTACCCATGATCTTGAGTTAGCATCAATTGTTTTTACCTTGAAGATTTGGAGGCATTATTTTTATGGGGTTCATGTTGATGTGTTCATGGATTATAAGAGTTCGCAGTACATGTTTACGCAAAAAGGTCTAAATTTTTATCAGAGAAGGTGGTCTGAGTTTCTAAAAGATTACGATATGAGTGTATTATATCATCCGTGCAAGGCCAATATAGTGCCAGATGCCTTTAGTAGACTATTTATGGGTAGCGTTGCTCATGTTGACAGAGATAATAAGAAGTTAGTTAGTAAGATTATCATCTTTCTAAATTAGGTGTTCGATTGGTTGATTCAGATGAGGGTAGTATATGGGTTCAAAAAGGATCGAAATCTTCCTTGGTTGCTGAAATGAAAGAAAATCAAGATAAGGATCCTAGTTTAGTTAAGTTGAAGGACGCGGTTGGAGATCAGAAGGTAGAGGTTTTCTTCCAAGGGGGAGATGGTGTGCTTTGTTGTCAGGGCAGGTTGTGTGTTCCGCATATTGATGGTTTTAGCCAGCGGATCTTAGCAGAAGCACATGATACGCGGTATTCCATCCATCCAGTAGCCACTAAGATGTGCCGTGATTTGCATTAAATCTATTGGAAGGAGTAGTATGAAGAAGGATATTGCAGAGTTTATGGACAAGTGGCCAAATTATCAGTAGGTTAAGGTTGAGCACCAAAGGCCTAGTGGTTCACTTCAGGAGTTTAGCATCCCCACTTGAAAGTGGGAAGTGGTGAACATGGATTTTGTGACAGGGTTTCCTTGTACGCATCGTCGACATGATTTGATTTGGGTGAGTATTGATAAAATAACCGAGTCAGCCCATTTCTTGCCAGTTCATACTTCGTACTCAGTTGAGGATTATGCCAATCTTTATATTAGGGAGTTGGTTAAGTTGCACGGGATTCCGTTGTCCATAATTTAAGATAGAGGTACTCGTTTACCTCTCACTTTTGGAAGGCATTTCAGAAGGGTCTTGGTACCCAAGTTCATCTCAGTACAACTTTTCATCCTCGGACAGATGGTCAGGTAGAGAGGAACATTCAGGCCTTAGAGGACATGTTGAGAGAATGTGTTATTGACTTTAAAGGTAGTTGGGATGACTTCTTACTTTTGATTGAGTTTGCTGACAGCAACATTATTACTCCAATATTTAGATGGCTTCGTTTGAGGCTCTCTATGGGAGGGGATGTAGATCTCCTATTGACTGGTTTAAAGTAGGTGAGGCTACAATGATAGGGACAGATTTAGTGTTTGAGTCGATGGAGAAGGTTCAGTTGATTCAAGAATGGATGAAGACAACCTAAAGCCATTAGAAATCTTATGCAGACATGAGAAGAAGAGAACTTAAGTTTGAGGTTGGTGATTTGGTCAATTTGAAAATTTTACCTATGAAGGGAGTGAGGAGATTTGGAAAGAAGGGGAAACTTAGTCCCTACTATGTTGGTCTATATAGAATCTTGAGCTATTTTGGGAAGGTAGCCTATGAGCTAGATTTGCTTGCATATTTATCATCTGTACATCCAGTGTTCCATGTTTCTTTGTTAAAGAAGTGTATTGGTGATTCATTTGAAGTTATTCCTTTAGAAGATGTTGACGTTAAGGATAGCCTTTCCTACGAAGAAGTCCCAGTTGAGATCCTTGATCGTCAGATTCATAGGCTAAGGAATAAAGAAGTTGCCTTGGTTAAAGTCCTTTGGCGCAATCAGTCGGTTGAGGGAGCTACTTGGGAAGATGAAGCAGATGTGCGAACCAAGTACCCTCATATTTTCTCTGCAAACTTAGATTCAGCTTGAGGTAATGATTCTTCCTTAGATTGACTCTTTTTAGTTCTCAGTTTCAGCCATGTAACCATTCCTATGTCATTACATGTATTCACGAAATCAGTTCAATTCATGTATCATGCTTTAGACTCAGTTATGTAATCATGTTCCAAGTCATGTATGTTCAGAACAGAATCTCAGTTGCCTTAATACTCTCAGTCTAACCAGCCTCATTCGAGGATGAATGTTCCCAAAAGGAAGATATTGTAATACCCCATAATATTCTTAGCCCGATTTAACTCCTAGTTGCATGCATAAGGGGATGAAGGCTTGAAATTTTCACTAAGTGTTGGGGACTTAGTCATTTACAATACCCCTAAACTTGGAGGATTTTTATTTTGGTCTTCCTGACACTGAGACATTGGTTTTTGAGTTAATTCATGTTTAGGGATGTATAAAGTATGTCTTGGAAGAGTTTCGGATTTTTCAGACAAGGTTTGGGGCATGTTTGGATCACAAAACCAATGGGTCACTGCAATAAACTTGCATCGTGGTATTATTCCCGACCTTATCCTGATCGTGTCGCATTGAGAAATTCCATTGACTGCGATAGGACTGCATCGTAGTGAGGATGTTGCATCTAGTTCTTAATTAAATAATTGAGAGGCAATTGGGTCTTTTCCCCCTCAACCCAAATCGTCCATAACACGACTTGGGGCATCTTTTAGTACATTATTTGTCGTTCTTCTCCAAATCATTCTCAAGAAAACTCTCTTTCTTCCCCAAAAACAAATTCAATTCCCTTTTCCCAAAGTAATCAAGAATTCAAGCTCCCCAAGTTCAAGAACCTTCAAGAAAGCATCAAGAATAGGGTTTCTTTCCCACGTTAAGAAGCTTAAGGTATGTGGGGTATTCATCAATGGGTCCCTTTTACCCATTGAGCCCGTAAACCTTCTCTCTTAGTTAAATTATGGAATTTTCCTTTATTATAGTATTTTATATGTTCAAGATCGGTTTAATTCATGTTTTTCCTTAGTAATTCAAATTTAGTTCAACCCATTTATGATCCCATGAAAGATTAGAATGCCTCATGCTTTAAATTTCAGCTTTCCATGTCCTATTCAAGTGAATTTCATGTTAATTTCCCCAATTTATGAATTTAGCCATTTAGTCGTGTCAATTTCCCATGTTTAACACATTTGTATGTTCAAGTTCATTATTTTCACATATTTGATGAAATGTCTATGTTTTGGGTTTTGAACCATGACCCCACACTATAGTTTTTAAGCTTTGTTATCGTATTTTATAGTCATTCAGTGTTGGGGGGTTATGAACACCCGATATCTATGTGTTTTACATGATTTTTGTTTTCAAGTAATGAGTTAGTTAGGCCATGGTTTTAATATCATATTCAGAATTTCATGTGCATGCTGAGCACTTACACGTACAGTAACATGTCATGTTAAACAAATAATAATATCAAAGTCTTTCAATTGGGAGTAACACTTAGCACCAAGTGAACGTAGGGATGGTGTCTCCCCCATCAGTTAGGCATGGACGTTAGTTGCAGTCCCTAAGTTCTAGACCTATGGTGCCACCATAGATTTTGAGAGGTCACATGTCAGTTAGGAATGACACCCTTGTTCTTCGGGGCATCATCCTTGTGGATCCATATTGTCAGTCATGAGTTGGTACCCCTGGTAAGGTACCAACGCCCTTCCAACTGGGGTTACAGGTTAGACCCCAATAGCTCAGATTGAAGCATGTCGGTTATAGCTATCTCCCACAGTCTTGGTTCAGTGTTTAGAGTATGACAGTTCAGGTTTGCATGACCAAGTATACAAATAATAGTTATTCAGTTATTCAAAATATTTTAGTACATGATTATGCTTGGTCTTGCATTCTCAGTTTTACATGTTCATAAACCCATGTTCAGCCGCCATGTGTATTTTAGTTAGTCCTTACCCCACGTACTAGTATATTCAAAGTACTAATCACAGACTTTTTCCTTGCCCTGTGTTATTGTACAGCTTCCCGATCACCCCTAGACAACTCAATATTTTCCTCGTAGCAGTATTGGTGAGTTCTCATCTAATGAGGCTGTGACATATTATTCCTTTTATTTCAGTATTTGTTTATGTTTAGTTAAGTTGGAGTTAGTTGGGGGCTTGTCCCATCAACTCTATATGTTTAGAGGCTTTTAGATAGACAGTTTAGTTTTCAGTTTTTATTAGATATTCAAGACATGTCGTTTTATGTTATTTAAATATTTCAAATTAAAAGTACTTTATCAGTTTATCATCCACACATGTCATATTACTATCATTATATTCAGTGCTCACAGAAGGTACCAGATCATGGCTTAGCTTGGGGTCGTATGCGACCTTAAGCACCGAATTGCGACTAGGGGGTAGCCTCAGGTCGTGACAATAATGTAGGTATCAAAATTAGTCCATACACCAGGGCCAGACAGTTCTCAGCATTCAACCAACAGGTGATGAGTTCTCTTATTTTGGGAACTCCAGTCTGTTGTAGTTCATGTATTGTTGATAACACTCAACTTACACGTTAATTTAAGTGCAAGGCAGTCGTCGTCAATATTTTACCCAACTTTGGAGTCGGGGTCGAATCCACGAGGAACAATGTAAGTGGCAATCAAGTTAATTCGAAATAATGGATACAAGTTAAATACAAACCAATATTACAAGAAGATAAAAATGGGGGGTGAGGAGAGTATCAACACTAATGTTTCTACTTGGGATTTCTAGTATATATTCGGGGCTATGAATAACTAGAGTTTTAACAATTAGGCACGGATCATGGGATTATGTGTTACTAAGGGAAGTGACACATGAGTGCTAATGGTCGACATCATTTTAGTAGATCACATATGGGTAGGTTCGGTTATAGATTTTGATGCTAGTCTTTTAACCAAACACCAAATTTTCAACCATTGATTCTTTCGAATACCTCTTGGGTGTGTTCAACAATTGGTAACCAAACCTCAATTTAGGCATCCTATTTCTAGGATAATGCCTATGGTATAGTCAACATCATGACCACCCTTATGACTAAGATAGTGATAGATAGGCAAACTATACACATAATTATCTATCATTGCTTTGGTCTCCACATCCCTCTTTCAGGGATGATATGGATTCCTAAAGTTCGCCCAAAACCCTTCTTTTAAGGATAACTATGAGCTTTCTAGAGCTTGGAGTTTTCACGATCAAAATCATGTGGGTATTTGGGGCTTTAGCCCATAAATACCAATCACGTTAGCCTAGCAATGATAAAATTCATAAATATGAACTCCCGAATAGAGGCTAACAATAACAACCCCCACACACTTTAACCCCTATTTACACATAACCTCAAGAGGGAGATCTAGCTACACATAAAATAAATAAGCATAGATATACCCATAATATCCATTGAGGTGACTTATTGAAGACTAAGTGAATGTTACTTCAAACTTTTCACTCCTACTAATCAACAATGGAAGTGAGCTATTCCTCCACTTAGAAGGTCTTCAATGTATTCTTCATCCAAAATTTATACAATATTTTCTTCTCTAAGTATGGAGGCTATGAACTCAAGAGCTAAACCTAAAAATTGGGGAAGATGGAATATGAGGAATAATTCTAGGGTTTGAGTCTTTTTGTCAAAATTGAAATCAGCCACATGTATTTCCAGATTTGCCCTTGGGCTAAACTCTTCCGCGAAGTAGCGATCGCACCAGCTTGGACACAACCGCGGCCTTCACGACCACGATAGACTTAAGCAAACGTGGTTGATTGAACCTACTTGACTTCCAGGATCGCGGTCAGCAAACCACGATAGTGGTAACTGAGGCCCTTCTGCTCCAAGTCTTCACCTGAACTGTCTTGCTCCCTTTTTGATCATGTTAAGCTCCAATCTATATCTTTCTATCCCCTCAACTCTATGACTGCCAATAGTGGATATTAGTGCATTTAATCATAGTTATGTCTCATTCATTTATTCAAAACAAGGTAATACGCACGAATGTTGAGTGCGAATGAGTGGTAAAATCACCACTTATCAACACACCAACTTAAAGTTATTGCTTGTCCTCAAGTAACACTACTTCTTACTATGAGACACAATCATCTATGCCCAAACTTTATGACTTTAAGATCATAATAAACTCAACTTTAGTCATCACCACAAGTAGCTCATTGCACATGTGCTAGGCCAGTTTCACTACACCCCTCATTATAAAATTGCAATATCTAAGGAAGCATAAGACTTTAAAGAGCAACCAAGAAACAAGAACTAATACTCTAGGAATGGCTTTTTTTTACCATAACTAAGCTATACTCTATTTTCCTTATTGTTCGGGAGGTGACACAATCAACCACCTCAACTTGTTCACATACCAACCTCACAAGAAAGAGAATTCAACACACCAAACTACCAAATATGCAACAAGGAATTTTAAGTGAAAAAACTCTCTCCCTCACAAAAGAAATCTCTACACAACAAGTGTCATACCATAGGCTTGACCCTATTTTTCAATTACCACTACAAAGAGAGTAAATGGTCAGAGATCTCAAAGGACTTTCTAAGCTTGCAATGTAGGTTCGGGTTAGGGTAGGATATCATTTTGGGGACATCATGGATACGCTCTTCCTTGAACGTCTACATTACACTAATCAATTTTCCTTTTTGACTAAGGGCCAATCCTCTTTGCTTCTTCTCTCTTTACATGCCTATTTTTTGCCTCATTTGATTACCAAAATTTCTTCTATTTCTTTTTCTTGCAATTTTCATGCAAACTTTTCCTTTATTGGACTCTTTTTTTTCTATTTACTATCAAAATTTAGGCACATTAGGCATTAAACTAACTTTGTGGCCCCAAACTCTTTTCCATCAATCTTTACCACCCCCAACTTAGGCTTTTAGCCTCAAATTGCATTTTCAAATTCAATAAGGGTATGGTTTAAAAGAGGAATAAAAAGAATGGTTCATGATTTGTAATGAGTTTCCCAACGAAAGGTCTAAAGGCCCAAAGTGGGTAACTAGGGATTACAATTATGCATGGGTAGGCTTTTTAGGCTAGAGTGGTTTCCAAAGTCACAAAGATGGCCCAAGATCATTTCTCCAACAAAATACAATAAAAAATTATCTTTAAAAGACTAACGAGGTAAGTTCTAGATAACACAAGTATATAAGAGATGAATGCAAATAGCTCACCACATATGGCATGCAAAATTCACTAAGGGAGCTCAAATGTCCCTCCTGCTAGAGACAATTTTGGAGTATCTATTTCTATTCACAAGTCAAAAACTTTAGCCACAAAAAAAAACATTTTGTTACAATATTGCTCATGTCCATGCCCTTGATTTTTCAAAAATTTTGGATGGAGGGGGTTCTTGTTTTGCATTAGCAGCACACGTAATTTACTAAATTATGGCTACCACCAAAGCCTTAGCCACGCCTTTTGGCGAAAAATGGGCAAACCACCGATATGTCTACTGAGACTTCGCCAATGATGTATAACATGATCCCAAATTTACAATTTACAATGTCACAGGTACTCAGACTTCCCTTGCATTCATGACATTTATGTTACGGGTACTCAGAATTTCCCTGTACCTATGTCTCAAAATCCAAACATGATGCTTTACTGTTAAGAATGTCGTCACTCAATCTATCATAGGGCAAAGCTTGTCATGCATCACCAAAATCAAAATAAAAGTATAGTAAAAAAGAAAAACTAAGACTAAAATAAAAACATAATAATCCATAAAACGTTGGCACCATCAGAGTACCCAAAAATGCAGCATCCCCAAAAACAAAATAAAAATAGTATCCAAAATGTCATCCCAAAACAACATCAACAGAAATATTCGGCACACAATTCCAAAACAATACACATCCGGGGGCACCCCCAACTAAAACAATGCAGTGTCCTCACTGTATGTGCAAGCAAACAAGAGTAAAAGGGGTCTCCCTAAATATACATCAAGATCTATCCTCTCCTGCTAACTCTGCACCATCACCCTCTGCATCATCAGCAAACCACTCAGTCGGAGCCTCGTCCTCACTATCCAACATTGGTGAAGGTAGTCGATGGTTGGTTTTGAGTACCTTGAAGATGCCCTTTACCCCTTTGCATAGCTTCTTGAAAATTTTATCTCTTTTCTTCTCTTTCTTCAACATCTTCTCATGTGACTCCTTGAGGTCCCTGTGAGAGGCAGCCAAGGCCGAATAGGCTATCTCTAGACTGACTACTATGACACGCTACTTATGCTGCTCTACCATGTACTTCTCATAATATGAGTGTGCTACGTATGAATGACACGCAGTGGAGGGCTCTCCCATTCCCTTAGACAGTCTGGACAATAGCTCTCTTACCACCTGCATCTGACTAGAAGTATTATCGAATGCAGTGGCTGATGAGGGTCTGCAAGAATCTGTGTCCTCCTAGGTCAACTTGCCTAACTCCATCTTTTTTTTCTTACTATGACCTGGGGAACTCTTACCCCTAAATTTGAGTGGGAAGATGCGGGGGTCTGTGAGTACCCAGGTATCTGTAGCATATCCCTCTACCCGTGCCCTCTTGCACAACTCTGTGAAAAGGAAAGAGAAGAGAAAATGTGTACCTCCATGATTCCTGAAGTACCTACACTCTGAGTGCACAATCTAGCTCACATCCAGGGCAATGCCAGATAAGATACAAGCAGCCATCCGAGCTCGCATATCTATGACAAAAGTTATATGAGTGCATGGTGATACTCATCTACATATAATATTCAGTCAAATCCTGGACTCAACTGTGAAATCGTTCATTAAGATGTCTCTTTTGGTGGTGGCCCAGGGAACCTCTTTGTTAGGGCATAAGATATTTGTCGTCCAGGTCCCAGGCTCGCATCCCTTCGCATAAAACTGCTCTATGTCAGCATCTGGGATCCCATACATTTTGTTGATCTGCTCTGTCCCAAAGTTCACTTGCCTTTCCCGAATAGTCATAACCGGGTCTGTGAAAGAAGCTAAACTAAAGTTGGCGTAGAACATACAAACCCAATGCTCATTAGCCGTATAGGGTTCTGAGGAAAAGAAGATCTACCCAGTATGAGTGAGTCTAGCATGGAAGCTTGGGAACTTTTGCTCTACTTTGTCTAAGCTAACTTCCCTTTCAGGGAGTAACTTAGTTCTTGGCAAATCCGCATAGTAGAGGTTCTGGTATTGTGTGGCCATGAACTTATTATTGTCAAAATCTGCCATCTGTGAGGCTTAGAACTTGTAAGCAATGCAACTCAGACCAACATTAGTCTTATCATACCAAAAACCTGCTAGATAAAACAAAAAAGCTTATGTGGTAGTGTTATGGAAGGTTTCGAGGGCGGAAAAGGGTGTACAGAAATTTTAATTTCTCCCAAAAAACTACCCTCAGGTATGGCGATCGCATAGCATTGACCGCGATCGCGATGCTACGATCGCGGTCATCGAGATCGCGATCGCGGTACCTGAGACCAAATTTTGTCAGTTTTTGTGTTTTAGTCCAGATGAACAATTTAACTCTAACTTTTTGTTCCTACTAGGCATATCATCATTATAATCATAGAAAGTAAGCCTAGAGTGTGTGATTATAGCCCCAAACTTGAAAGAATACAAATTGAACTCATTGGGGCATTAAATCGACCACATGGTGCACACTTCGTGTTAAGCATTTTTAGGCCTAATTCTGGGCACTCAAGACGTCCCCAAGAGTGTGGGCACCAACTATAACAGCTAACCACAACAATAATCACAAAAAAACATGCATTCAGTAATGAAAACACAATATCAAGCCTTTGCTTAAACTACAAGTTCTACACATACAATTATACAAAAATCAAGGACGTTGAGACAACATACCAGGTGTAGAGATGCAAATGAATTAGAATGACACTTAGGGGTGCAAACCTAGAGATTGATAGAATTTTGAGAGAAATTGAGAGAGGTGCGGGTGAAGAAATAACATTCGAATTGTCATTTAAACTGATTTGACTGCGATCACGATCCTAGTTTCGCGATCGCGGACACACAGCCTCTATGATCGTGGTGGCACGAACCACGGTTATAGTAATTGAGACCAAATAATTGGGTCTCTTGTATTTCCTGCTCAGTCCAAACTCGTTAATTTCATATGTTTCTCTCTTCCAGTTCCTTCAACATTCCTCTTAGTGCTAACATCTCATGGATTATGCATAAATAAATACAAAAATAAAATCTACTCTATCATGCATAAATAAAAATGATATGTGTGACTTTGCGTGGCGTGATGGGTTGCCTTCCATCGAGCGCTTATTATAACGTCGTGGCATGATGCCTCCACCATTTTTCTTTGTGTCTCTACTTAGAAGAGCTGAATCTCCGTTCCAACTTTCATTCAATATGCAATGAGCAGCAGAGGGACAAAAGATTCAGATCTTTCAAGATGAGGCTTGGAAGAGGTGAGGAAATAGTAAACAAGCTTCGATATCTCCATTTTGAAGACTTGAACCTTTTACCCAACTTTACATCAATTTTGCTGCTTGGCCCTGTAACGCCCAAAAAATCTGTCCCGAGATGTCACACGGTACTTAGGACTATAAGTGATCCCAAGCTAACCCTTCTACTGGCATTACTCATAAGTAACTGAATGATATGCATAAAACGACTGAGTTTACTATGTGGAAACATAATAATGATGGAATCTGGGAAAAATACAATATCAATACAACTTTTACATTCTGATAAAGTCTGAAAGAGGGACTAAAAATACATAACTGACTCTAACTGACATCTGTGAAGCCTCTACTATACTGACTATAGATAGCTAGGACGTGACCCCAACTATCACTAATCAATACATAAGTGTAAAAAAGTAAAGTACATAAATAACATCTAACTAAAGTCCCCGAAGTAGAAGGACTCATCATCTGCCAGCTAAAATTTGTAACTGTTTGACTCTGTCTGCACATACTACAACTTGTACCTACATTATGAGACAATGTAACACAGACGTATATATGGATCAGTACTTTGAGGATGTACTAAGTATATGGGGGTGAAATGCATAAGTAAATTATCATCTCATAATCATCATTTATAAAACAATGCATGCTAAATGTAAATGACTCACATAAGCTGGAATATCCTAAATACTGAAATCTGAAATCATGAATAGCAAATAACACTTTATAAATCTAGTGAGTCATAAAATTTAGTTCTAAAGCCGTGCTAATGTTCTGTCTATAAATCATACTATCCAAGTGTAAAAAGAGCTCACTTCTAAATCTGAAAGCTGAAATCTGTAACTATTGTCTTTCTATAAAGCATAATCTGAGTAAAATTGTGAGCCTTTACACTTAGTTTTCTAAAATATTTTTTGTTATTCTTTTCTTTTCTTTTAACTAGCAGGGAAAAATACTTTAAAACTGTTCTGCAAGGGAGGTTCTTATAACCAACATAAACCATGTGAGCTAACATGGAGTCCAACGTCTTGTCCTCCTAAGGAAGAAACCTTACGCTGGGGAGAGGCATCATACTCTTGCCAGGGAGTATAACCTACCCATGTGATAGATCACAAGCTAAATCTATCATCCATATAGAAATGGGAATAATCTGATAATTTGTACCTAAGTTGGCTAAATAGTTTTGTGGAAGTAGGATGCGCTAAACCCACACTTCCCGCTCGGTTCTAAATACTACTCCCTTTTTATTTACTACGCTCATTCTGTTGGAAATCCACTCTAAAACTAGCATAAGGATTTATCTAAAACCAATTATGCGTTTATCTGATAAAATCTGTAAATGAAGCTATTTTTCTTTCTGTAATCTGTAATAATCTGTAAAGTGGTTCCATAGCTAATCTGATGATCGAAAGATCAAAGCCTTACTAAAAATATGTGAAACAATCTGATAATAGGATGCTTAAAGCATCATCTTTCTCAAAATCTCAACATATAAACTTGGGGCTTAAAACTCATATATCAAACTCATGTCAAAATATCATAGTAATCATGCTCGATAATAAAGTCAATGATAATTCATCTCAAATCTAGAAATTTCTGAATTAAGCATAAAAATATGAAAGTAAACGTGCAATTCAACTTCAAAGTAGCTTAAAACTCATAATCTTTATAAATAGCAATAATGGGTATGAACCCTAATTCAAATCTCATGTAATTTCAGTCAAAATCATGTAAATTTGTAATTAAAAATTAATTTTGGGCTCAAGGATGAAACGAGACCCTTGTTGAAAAACTCAACATACCTTGATTGAAGATTAGATGAAGAAACTTAATCTATTGATTCCTATTTGAGTTCTTGAAGATGGATTCTTGATTATCTTGCCTTGGGAATGCTTAATCTTAAGCTTTCTTGGAGAAACCATGGTGGAATCTGATTTTTTGGAGAAGGAGCTTTGAACTCTAGGGTTTTTTTTTGAGAGAAAATTGATGAATATAAGCCTAATGTGCTTAGAATAGGCTTAAATCTTATACTTTGACGGATTGGGGGCTTGGGAATTGACCAAAATGCCCTCTTTAAACTTCCAAACAAAACTGGAAAAATTACCAAAAATCCCGATTTACTGAGCCACCGCGATGCGCCACTATCACAGTGGCTCACTGGAAAAGGACGAACGGGAACTGGACGTTCACCGCGATGCGCCACAATCGTGGTGCCCCTTAGATTGCTATTTTGGCCACTGGCGCGACGCGCCAATATTGCGTTGGGCTACTGGATTTTGACAATTGGGGAAATAGACCACTCTGCGATGCACCAATACCACGGAGGCTCACTGGAATTGACAATTGCCATGTTTACCTTCTCCGCGATGCGCTGAGGTCCAGGTGGCACACTGTCAACTTAAAAATGCCATAACTCCTTCAGTGAGTGTCGGATTTAGGCGAATTTGGTATCGATGGAAATCTTATTCAATTTACCACACAATGAAAAGTCAAAATCTTGAAAATTCAACATGAAATAAATATTTTTCACTTTGGAAGCTATCCCTTAACATTCTAGGAACAAATTTAAGCTAGAAAAAATATGGGGTATTACAATATGTCCCCTTTGGGAACATTCGTCCTCGAATGTAGCTAATTAGGCTAAAATTACTGAGGAATCTGAGGTTGTAAGCTATCATGCACAACTTAAATAAACTGTATGACTGAAACCCAACGTAGTGGGCTACTGAACTAGTCTGTAAGTGCATGAACTTTCATGGGAATAACTATATAGCTGAGATCAAAACGAGAGCGTCAACTCATGACCAACCATTACTTTGGGCTGGATCTGATTTCATTAAGAAAGAATGAGAGGTTTATGATATGAAAAATCAGGGTATTACAATATCCCGCCCTTGGGATTGCTCGTCCCCGAATGATTCTGATTTGGTTGGAATACTAGGAAAAGATTGACACGATACACAGGATACTTACGAACTGAATCATGACTTAATATCTGAATCTGAAACTGATGCCTGATGCCTATATTGAGCTGAATTCGGAATTTACCTGGATGCATATAACTGCCTCTTGAAAAGGCCATACTAATGAAATTTCAGGTAGTAAGACTAGACTAAATTGAAAGATGGAAAAACTATAGAGATTCGTCTGTCTGACTGTTAGACTGGATTTCTGGTTATACTGACTGAATCATACTGAATGCTTATAACCAGATGGAGTACTTCTTCCACACTTTTCTAAGAAACTCTAAAGATATTAGGGTGTAAAGGACTCTTGGCATGATCTGAAGAAGACCTCTGAATAAGAAATCATAATATTGCTACATCTCTATAGCATGGAATATAGATCTATAAATCATAAGTTAGGATAGAATTACTAGGCCTCAAGCAACACAACTTCTTATCTTCAAGCTTAGCAACACTTCTCCAACACTTTCTCAACTATGCTATTCCCTGAAATATGATAATCACTTGATTCAACTTATAATCCTCACATAGCATTGATAAATCCTCCTACTAAAGTTTAAACTGAACTAAATCCTCTCATCACGGTCAGGCCTAACTCGGAATCACAAGGTACTGCACATAACCTTATAATACTAGCCTAAACCATGAACTCAGTACCCCAAGCTACACTAGGATGACTCTTCTTATCACTTTAACAACTAAATTCAACCTCTTAATAGAAATCCATTAATGCACTACACGTCTATCCTCTTATACACCAACATGACATTCAAGCCTATTTTCATATCTACACATGTCTTTCTAAACAAATACCCATAAGAGCATCTCTCCCATATTTTCTAATACATTTATCAATAACAACCTCCATGCACCATTCAATTCTTAGGATATTACACATAAAAGATTCTCAACTAACCGAGTCATACACAAGAAAATAAACTTCACCTCAAAAATTCTTTCAAACTTATAGACTTATATAAAACCAGCTTACAAAAATCTTCCCAAACATAACACATTTACTATCTCCCATCCACACAATTGTTTATCATCACTATCTTGTCCAGGGAAAGGTCACTGATAAGTTAGAATACCAGGGCCCGAAACATGAAAGAATACTAAGCATAACTTGACACCTTACTGAGGCCTGAGGAATAGAGTATTCACGACATGGATTTATTAAGGAGATCTAATCAGAGGACGTACATGATATAAATTTAAATTTTGCTGATCGTTAAGAGTGTTGCATGAGTACTGGAACTGAATAGACTGTAAGGCCTGAATTTGGAGTTCATAACTTATGGAATGTGATTCCAACTGCTGGATGAACTGGAACTCCTCTTACTAGGAATTGGGAGAGTACATGACTCTCTATTATACGCATGAACATGAGCTATAGTCAGAGAAATGACATGTGAGGCATGAGTAAATATCGGGATAACTGGAGTAGGAAACTTTGTACTGAGATGAGAATGGGTCGAGCATCATCCTCTCCTACTGACTTTCTATACTGCATTGACATCATTTACTAGAATCTGGAAGTCTGACTTGGTTAGACATTCTATCATCTCCCCTTTTGGCTTTAAGACATCAATATGAGTCTATGAACCACTAAATAAACTTCAATCCAAACTGAAATCACTTTACTCTTGAGTCTAAAACACAACAATACACGAAAATAATAAACTTACTCTGAAAGACTACACCTGAAAGTGTAAAAACCCACTTCCAATATTTCCTTCTGAGGTACAACTCTTTCTTTCTATAGCCCCACTAGTTATTACATAATATATTGGACACTTACTATATTAGAATCTTCATGAGTATAACCATATCCTGAGTTCACACTATCTAGAGCTTCAACTCTTATTTCTATTTATTCAATCTTTAAGGATTCAAACTTAGATTCTAACACTTAACACAAGTATCATCAACCTTTAATAAACCATACTACTTCCTTCATACTCGGCTAATATCACATAAGATCACATCTCCAAACTTATATCTCTAAACCATGAGAATCATGATTATATGTTTTGACGGATTGGGGGATTGGGAATTAACCAAAATGCCCTCTTTAAACATTCAAACAGAACTGGAAAAATGACCAAAAATCCCAATTTACTGGGCCACCGCGATGTGCCACTATCGTGGTGGCTCACTGGAAAAGGACGAACGAGAACTGGACGTTCACCACGACGCGCCACAATCGTGGTGCCCCTTAGATTGCTATTTTGGCCACTGGCATGACGCGCCAGTATAACGTTGGGCTACTAGATTTTGATAATTGGGAAAATAAACCACTCCACAATGCACCAATATCACGGAGGCTCTCTGGAATTGACAATTGCCACTTTTGCCTCATCTGCGACGCGCTGAGAGTCCAGGTGGTACACTATCAACTTAAAAATGCCATAACTCCTTCACCGAGTGTCGGAATTAGGCGAATGTTGTATCGATGAAAAACTTATTCAATTTCCCACACAATGAAAATTCAAAATCTTAAGAATTCAACATGGAATAAATATTGTTCACTTTGGAAGCTATCCCTTAACATTTTAGGAACGAATTTAATCTAGGAAAAATATGGGGTATTATAGGACCCTTGGGTAAAGGCATGCACATTAATAGGCCACTCTTGGTACATCAAAAGTTGTGTTCCTTGGCCTTTGATGGATGGGGTTCCATGTGCTCTTTTGGATTATCAAACTCCAAAATATAAGAATCGGACTTCGTTTCCCCATAATCCACCATTTGTTTGGAGGTATGGATCCTTATCACATCCTCTAAGCATAATGTTAAAAAGTGGTTTGAACAAGGCCCAACCCTTAATTTCGGGTTAGCCTCCTCCAAAGCATCTTCACCCCAAAATGAGCTAGAGTTATTATAAGAGATTTGCCTTGATTTTTCTCTTGACTCTAGTACCATTCCTTTTATTTTAGCATCTTATTCCTCATATGATTTGGTAGAATAGGAATTCACCGAGGAGTATTCGCTACCAAGCTCATCATCATAGCTTGGTTTCTCTTCTTGATGAACCTTCTCTAAGGAAATGGGCAAGGTAGTGATAGTTTCAAGCTTTTCTTTTTTGCTCATTTTCTTTATCTTGACACTTTTCTATCCTAATGCCTCTTGTTACATGTCTTGTATATTCTCTCCTATTGCATCTACTCGATCCAAAATAGCTAGTAACTTTTTGTTAAAGCTATTGGACTCGGTATGTTGTTCTTTCTTCTTCTCACCATAGGACCTATCAAGCTTATAAGAAGAACTAGCAACCCAGTTAACATAATAGGGGAAAGGGGAATTTGGACAGTCATCCCAATGTCCATCTCGTCCACTACATAAAGCATACCTATACTCCCTGTAGGATCGAGATGGTGGATCCATATCTCTCTGGGGAGCATAGTTAGAATCTTTCTTGAAGTGTGGTCTGTCATAAATTTAACATGGATTAGATAGATATTAGGATTCAAGCAAGTAAGTAAGCTAAAATTCTAAACTAACTTAATACACCAAATTATTCCCCGGCAATTGCGCTATTTTTGATAACGCTCAACTTACACGTTAATTTAAGTGCAAGGCGGTCATCGTCAATATACTTACCCAACTTTGGAGTCAGGTTCGAATCCACGAGGAACAATGTGAGTGCCAATCAAGCTAATTCTAAATAATAGATACAAGTTAAATTCAAACCAATATTACAAGAAGATAAAAATTGGGGGTGAGAAGACTATCAACACTAATGTTTCTTTTTGGGGTTTTCTAGTATAAATTCGGGGCTATGAATAATTAGAGTTTTAATAATTAGGAATGAATCTTGGGATTATCTGTTACTAAGGGAAATGATATGTGAGTGCTAATGGTCGATATCATTTTAGTAGATCATATATGGGTAGGTTCCGTTATAGATTTTGATGGTAGTCTTTTAACGAAACACCAAACTTTCACCCATTGATTCTTTTGAATACCTAATGGGTGTGTTCAATAATTGGTACCAAACTTCAATTTAGGCATCCCTATTTCTAGGATAATGCCTATGGTCTAGTCAACTTCACGACCACCCTTATGTCTAAGATAGTGATAAATAGGCAAACTATACACATAATTATCTATTGTTGCTTTGATCTCCACATCCCTCTTTCGGGGATGATATGGATTCCTAAAGTTTTCCCAAAACTCTTCTTTTGAAGATAACTATGAGATTTCAAGAGCTTGGAGTTTTCACCCATTAAACCCATATGGGTATTTTGGGCTTTCACCCACAAATTCCAATCACGTTAGCATAGTAATGATAAAATTCATAAACATGAACTACCAAAGAGGCTAACAATATCAACCTACACACACTTTAACCCCTTTTTACACAACTCCAAGAGGGAGATCTAGCTACATATAAGATAAATAAGCATAGATATACCCATAATCTCCATTGAGATGACTTGTTAAAGATTAAGTGAATGTTACTTCAAACTTTACACTCCCACAAATCAACAATAGAAGTGATATAGTCCTCCACTTAGAAGGTTTACAGACCGCAATCGAGGTAACGGAGGCCCTTCTGCTCCAGGTCTTCAGTTGCACTGTCTTGCTCCCTTTTTGATCATTTTAAGCTTTAATCTACATCTTTCTATCCTCTCAACTCTATGCCTGTAAAGAGTAGATATTAGTGCATTTAATCATAGTTATTTCACATTTATTCATTCAAAATAAGGTAATGTGCACGAATATTGAGTGCGAATGAGTGGTAAAATCACCACTCATCAATTGTATTGTTATTATTCTTATGTATTGATTTGTGGTAGTTGGATGCATGTCTCAGCCACCTACAGTCAGTATAGTAGAGGCTTCATAGATAGTCAGTCAGAGTCATGATATGTAATTCAAGTTCTTTCTTAAGATTTATCACGCTAAAAACTTTATCAGTATTACATTCATTCAAATTTCTCATGATCATGCTTCTGCTCAGTAAATTTAGCTTGTATATACATTTTAAATCAATTGCTCAAGTATCATGCCAGTACATGAGTTATATTGGAATCACTTGTGGTTCTAAGTACCGTGTTACGACTAGGGAGTAGTCTCGGATCGTGACAATATTAATTCTCTACTAAATCATACTATTCTATGTAAACTATATCATGTCAATTTGATACAAACACAACAATACTCATAAAAGACTTGGACCTGTCGTAAAATGCTATCATAGAAAGCATATTTTCAATTAATATGTATCATTTATTTTAATTGAGGCTAGATCACGTCATATTAATTTGTGGTCAAATTAGTTGAAATGAATAATTATATGAAATATAATATATAGTATATTATGAGCTAAAATTTGATACACTGACACTATTATTGTGCTGAATACCCCTACAAAATTAATCATAATTTTGATCCGTGAATGGTGTAATGTGTGTGGCATGAAGTGATCTCGCAGGGGAAATGCACTTGTCAGTCTCGCAAGATAATTTGATGTATCTATAATATATTAAAAGTGTGAAGACCCTTAGAAAAGTTATTTGAATTTTTTATCCTTCATTAAATGATTTCGCAATAAACAAAATCATCTTTTTTACTTACTTCCTCTAATTAATATTTTATTATTAAAAAAAGTAAAGCATCCTACAATACATGAAGAATTAATGTTAGTAGATTTTCTTTTTCTTTATGTACATGAAAAAGAGTCCTAAAATTTATGATAAGAAAAAAGAAAAGAACATTAATATTACTTACGTTGTCATTTATTTATTTACATTTAGTATCCACTTTAGGTTAGGATTATTCTACCAAAACTCTCTTTAGGTTTAAGACTATATAATCTACCCAAACTGTCGTGGGTTACAATATGAAAAAAAAAATAGGTTTATGTTTCACTATTTGATGTTACTTTAGTTTTAAAAAAAAATCCTAATTAATTTTATTATTAGTTAGTTTGATCCGAAAAAGATCTCATAGTTGCATCTTGATTTCATATTCTTTAATCTATGAAATCTTGACTATGTGTATGAATGCAGAAAATTTATATTATATTGAGGTTGACGTGATTTAGTATTGTAATTTCAGATGATCATGCTCTATTTTAATTGTGAGAAGGCCAGCAGAATGATGTGGAGTATAAATCAATATACTAAGAGACCCCTGCATTACAATGGATGCATGCTTGTGACTAAGGTACATTGTTATATGTTCTTATGTTGATCATGTTATTGTTTCAACTAAACAATAATGAACGAAATATTTCTCATTGAATGTAAGGAACAAAATAAATCAGATTGATAAAAGTACCATGTGAAATCTTTGATATTTGCTAACAAGATAAAGTGGAGAACAAGGATCCCTATGGAATTTTTGAACCTCTACTAGTGTGGAGGAAAAGCTATACTCATTCTTTACCAATTACTTCAAAACCAAAAAGCGTATAAAAGCTCTAACCTGTGTTAGGACTTTAAGCGTAAAGTGTAAATAAAGCATGAGCTTTAATAGAAAAATAGACGCAAAGAATATATATATATGTATGTATGTATGTATATATAGAGAGAGAGATGTATAGACACACACATACATACATATATTAAAAATTAGTGGAGCTGGTAATAATTTGGGCTCCAATTGTTTAACTGAAACAAATGCATAACGATAAATATTTACCAAGTTCATTTACAACAAGTTAATAAATATATAAGTTTATTTAGAGACGGATATGAATTATAACAAAGAACTTAGATTCGAGCAATTTAATAATAGATTAACAATAAAATTAGTTGCTAAGTCCAATTTTTGATAGTGTTTATTGACAAATAAGGTGTGTGCTTTTTGAACAAACGACACTCAACAATATGCTACGGGGCAAAATGTTATGAGGTAAGAGCATTTTGTTTGTACTTTTGAGTGATGATAATTGATGTTTTATCAAAGGGAAGTTTGATAAAATAAAGTCTGCAAGAAACACGTGAACTCTCTTGTGCAGTTGACAGTGTTGTGTTGCTACAAGTGTATAGATCCTTTATTTTGCTTCTTTGGTTGTCATGTTGTCTTCCTGTGGTGAGTTTTTCTTACCACATAGTATACATATTTTTAGAGTGTAATGGGATTACTTCTAAGTGTATAATACGAAATACAGGTCCTGTACTTTTATTTTTGAATTTCACCTTTTTGCTGACTTGAATAAAGATAATCGTTGTAATTATAACTTTAATGTGCAGTTAAATTTATGCTATCAACCAAGTGTTATTGGTTGGGGAATGGAGATAATTATATGAAATGTGTTAACAAGATTTAAAAGTAAGATCTATAAAGTGATGGTTAGACCACTTAGGTTGTAATGATCAAGAGTTGCACATTCAAAGGATCAAAGTGGCAAAAACGAGAATACTATGATAAATATGTGGGCATATTGGGAGAGAGAGGGTTAGGAATGAGGATATTTCAGAGAAGGTGGGAATGGTTGTTGTGATGGTCAAGGCTAGAGGCAAAATTGAGATGGTTTGGACAAATGAGAATAAGATATTTTTGATAAAAATGTAGAATCCTATGAATAAAAATAACTCTCCTTAAAAAATAAAGGCTTTTAGAATTAGAAAATAAATATAATGACGAAATATTATTTAGAGTGTTTAAACTCTGGTTGTCATTAATTCGAACCATCTCAATTTATACAAAAAGACTAAATAGTATAAATTAAATTGTGAGTATATTTTTTGCTACATTTAATTTTACTTTTACTTATTAGTATGACAGTGATTTATCATGTTTCTCTTTAATTAACTATAATTGTTTGTATTAAAATTTTATGTTATATTTTTTAAAATTTTGTACTTTGTAACAATCATACATACAATAATATATTTTTTATATATATTTATTTTTAATTAACACGTGATATACGTGCAACACACGTATACTAAACTAGTATAAACAAAAATAGTGCAACTATTTAGGAAAGAATGTAGGATTATTTTGATACAAAATAAATGTGTCACGTAAAATAAAATGGAGGAAGTAACAAGATAATTTTGTCTAACACGTGGCACAACCAAGACCTCTCAATTAGTTTTACTAGCTAATAAAGAGAAATATACATTACAAAGAAATACCAAAATAAAATTATAATTAGGGGATAGAATTCTTCACAATCTTACATTACGCTGACAGATTCTAAGTCAATGAAATTTCTGCATTTGATAACAAAAATTACTCATACTACCAGGTAGTTTTAGATGGAAATTTTTTTGTACGATTTTGAATCGAGTAGTTTGAGTTGGGTCTAGATTGGATTTTTTTATTAAGCAAATATTGAGATTTTATTGATTAATTAAACTCTTACATCACATTAGGCCCAACACCCTTATTAATCTACACACTAACAAAAACACAAAAAGTAAAGAATGAAGTGGCCCAATTCGGGTCCAATGACCCGAGTCTGCTACTTCTACAAATACCCTTTGTAGGATTTCCAATTCCACACTCTACTTTTGATTGCCTAACCCTTACACATGTAACTATGTTGCCGCCACATGTGGGTCAGGATTGAATTTAACATTTTAATAATTTAGTTTCAACCAATTGAAAGCTGCTATGTATTTAATAAAAATTTTAATTATGGTATTAAAAAATCGTTAGTTGCAAAAGTTTTTTTTACCATAAAGGTGGATGTAGGGGTATTCTTGAACAAATTTCAATACTTGAAGGGTATTTATGGCCCAATAGATTAACAGAGGATATTCTTGAACTAATTTCAATACTTGAAGGGTATTTCTGGCCCTTTTCCGTTCACAAAATGCCACTTGACATAACTTCATGCTAGACTATTCTCATTTATTTTATACTAGTATGTATATCCACGCGATGTGCGGATGATATTAAAGTATTAGTTTAATCGTTTCATATTGAGATGTCTCATCAAGCATATTAAATCATATTATCTTTGAAAAAATAAATCAACTATCATATTATTTCTCAACAAAATGTGGAAAACAAATTCTATCCCACCTCTACCACCATAACCCCTCTCCCTTTTCCCCTCCCCCACTTCCTCCCCACTTCTATCAAATCTATGCGGAAAAAAACAATTATGTTATTGTGAAAAAGTTTTATGTTTTGTATTTCTTTTTTCTTGTTATATTATTCATAATTTAAAGATATTAGATTGTTAATCCCTCCCATCCTCCCCACTCCACTTCTCTAATCAAATGTATATGAGTAAAAATAAAATTATAATGAGCAAAAAAAGAAATTTATGCTTCATATTTTTATAATCCCAAATACATAATAAATAAATTAAAATATCTAAATGTTTATAAATTTGTTTTATAATTTACCTAAAAAGGTATTTTTTTTAAAAATAAAAAATAATACCCCATCACCACCATCATTACACGCCTCCACCCCCACCTAATCTTCCATCCTCTAATCAAATCCATACAAAAAAATAATAATCATGTTATGTTTATATTTTTCTATATTATATTATTCAAAATTTAAGATACTTGATTGTTAATTATGTCTCTCCCTAGCTCTAACCAAATCTATATGAGTAAAAATAAAATAATAATTAACAAAAAAAAATTAATATTTTATATTTTTATGATCCCAATTTCCAAATACATAATAAATAAATGTCTATAAATCTATTTTATAATCTGCCTAAAGGGTAAATATGTGAATATGATATTAAATACATAAATCAAACAATTATGAATTCATACAACTGAATAAATACAGAAAAAGTACGAAATTAAAACAATGTTAAAAAGGAAGAACAATAATCAAAAATATATTTTGAATAACTTAAGCTTGTTAACTAAATAAACAAAACTTCTGCTCCCACGGTTACCTATTATTCTGTTCTCTTCATTCTTGTTTGTCTCTTTAGCAAGTCAACAATAGCAACAAATTATAACTAAAAAAAAAGAACAAACTCTCAAGTATACTTTTTCATAAATTAACCCATAAAAGTAATATTAATCTAAAATAGGTTTACTTATGAATCTTTTACTTATCGAAGTCGTCATTTCAATAATTACCTGTAACACCCCAATTTAGGATAAGGAGTCCCACATCAGCAAAACACAGGAGGGATGCATAAGTAAGCAAGTCTTACTCCCTAGTGATGCGTTTTAAAGTCGTATGGGTCTAGACCCAGAGCGGACAATATCACTAGTGGGTTGGGTTGTTACAGAGGTCTCTCGGGCCTAGATAGTTTGGGATGCCCGTCGCGGCTAGGTCCCTGACTCGGATCGTGACATTACCTATTACTTTTCTTCTTGTCTTCTTGGAAGGTATTATCATTTATAGTGATAGGCAAAGAGCCGCAAGAAGTGGATAGAGATAACATCAATGGTGGTGAACTTGTTCATCTTTGTTTACATTAACAGAGTAGGATGAAGATGAAAATGTTATATTGTTACTGCATATAAAAATATGTTAAATAATTTTTTTTTATAAAATGAAAAATACAAAGAATGTATAAAAGAATTCACCAATAAAGCTGATGATATAGTAGTATATATAAGAGAGACTAAGAAGCTAGAATCTCATTCCAGTTCAACTTTCATTTAAATTCAAAGTTCAAGTACGTATTTTTAAATTCAATTTTGAATTGGATCTTTATCTTTTTCTTCAATTCAAAATTTATGTATTTCATTTAAAATTTAAATTTTAAACTTAATTTTTTAATTATCAATTCAATATTTGTTTTAGAATTCAAAATATTATATCCTACATAATTTTACCATTTTATATCTTCGTATGAAAGTCAAAACATCATTTATTTTGGAACAAAATGAAAAGGTTAAAACATCATTATTGTATTATTATTAGTCCGTACTATTATCACTATTACCACTATTATTTTTATTTTTATTTATTTATTTCATTATTACTATTATTATTATTATTGTGATTATTAATAATTTTATTTATATATTTTTTAAAGTTAAAATATAATAATATTATTAATCCATATTTGGATCCCTATAAATATCAGTAAAAAATACATATTAGAGTGTTTTGCTCTTTATAATGAATTCACGAAAGAGAATTGTACTTTTTTTTTCTTAGTAAAAAATATACTTTAACATTGTATTCTATTGCATCAACATTTGTATCGGATGTTTTTTAACATATTTGACTTCTTCTTGATCAAACTTATCGTCAAAATTTTCTTTGATGTTGGCTTTTCATATGATTTCTTTTCTGATTTAGGAGAAATTAAATGTGTAAAAATTTAGTGGAGGTATGATAAAGATAAAAAGACTAAGAATATGAAAACGTAAGCCATAAGTGATCCCTAATTAAACTTTTTCAATTTATCACTAAGAGTAGCACCAAGTACAATTGGTGCTCAAAATTTAATCCACTTTATTGTCAATCCATAAGTACACCAAAAATCTCAAAACATCATATTAGATGAATAAATTATCACAAAAAATAGAAATACATATAATAAATATGAACATCTATTTTAATTAAATAACAATATAAAAGTAGTAACAAAAAGAGTCAACTTGACTTCGCAACTAAAGGTGATTTTATTTATTTATTTACGTAGTTGAATGTATTTATTGTTATATTAAAAAAATATTACTTGAATTCAGGCGTGGATATAATAGAAAAATAGATTAGCATGCATTTTGCATCATCACTCAACTGCATATAAAAATTAAAAATATTAAAATTAAAAAATCTAAAAAAAGTGAAGAACATAAAGAATGGAGTAAATTAATTCATGAAAAAAAAAGTTGATGATCAGTACAAAATAACTAAAAGAAAAGAGGAGAAAACTTGACATTGTATATATCAATATAGAATATATATATATATATATATATATATATATATATATATATATATAGGAAAAGCAAAGAAATTAGAATTTTATTCCAACTCAAATTCTATTTATATTTAAATTCAAAAAACTAATTGATTATGATATTGATTTGGATAAATATAAATTTATCTCTTATATATAAGTGAAGGATTGGTGTACCACTAATTTTGTATTTTGTGGCTACACCAGTCCTTCATTTATATATAAGAAGAAATTATTAGTATTAATATTATTATTATTATTATTATTATATTATTATTATATTATTATTATTATTCATTTTTTATTTACTACTACTACTATTATTATTATTATTATTACTATTATTACTATTATTACTTTACTTAACTACTATATATTAGTGAAGGTTGGGGTGACTACCAAGGGTATTTCGGTAATTTTATTGACCCATAATATTAGGATTGGTGTACCACTAATTTGTATTTTTGTGGCTACACCAATCCTTCATTTATATATAAGAGAATTATTATTATTATAATTATTATACTATTATTATTACTATTATTACTTTTTTTAACTATTACTATTACCACTAATATTATTATTACCAATTGAGAAAAGATCGCTTCACTGTAGCACTAGGTACCTTTACTATATGGTAGTTAACCTTGGTCATGAATCAAATCTTAAACCAAGTCCCAATTACGGCCCTTCACGCCCACCTGACTAATCGACCTTTACAGGGATATCCGGCATAAATGCCAAGATTGGACTCATAACTGCAGTATCTTAACATACAGACCTCTGTAACAATGGAGGTTTACAATTCTTATTAATAACAAGATGCCATTTCATAAATGTAACATATTCTTCTATAGTTCAACAATAGGAATTTAGCCCATCATAGGCTAGAGATAATAAAGTTTAAATTAAATTAAAATGCAGAAATTTAAAAATAACCTTTATCTGGATGGGTTGTGCTCAGAACCAAAAGATTTTATTTCCAACCAAGATATATGTTACAAGGGAGAGAGAGTAATAGTAGAGAGAGAGTAGTGGTTCTAAAACCTACCTGTAATAAATGAAAATGAGCTCCTTATATAATAGATGTTCTATACAAAAGACAAAACAAAAAATGGCCATTACTATTCACAATTGGCCTTTACTATTTATAAACGACCCTTGCTTTTTCAAAAATCTAAGTGTCCTTTACTATTCACAAATGACTCTTGCTTTTTCAGAAAGCTGCTTTCATTTTGTCTGTCATCATAGCTTTCAATAATTTCAATATTGGCGGGACCCTCCATATTCGTATGTCATTTTTCCTCTTTATTTTTGGTTGTACTGGAAGATTCTTCCATAGTTGTTTGGAATTTTCACAAATAGTCATCAAGATCTATTTCTTCATCACTCTGGATATCCTGCGACTCACCCGCCAAGCAATCCCCTGCAGAAGAGATGAACATATCTGAAGTGTACTCGTGATCAAGGCTTTTCAATAATTTTTTTTTGACTTCTTCCATATAAGATGCCAAAATCTCAGCTTTGGTCATTGTGCTTTTCTTCATTTGAAGCTTTCTAGTGATGTTCTTGAAAGGGCTAAGCTCTTCCTGTTCATGAGAAGACTTCATTTCTTTTTGCTGTCTATATTTTGCAATAGTCATCTTTATTGATTCAATAAGATGGTGACCATGGACATTACCATCACCGGTTTTCTGGTTTAATTTACTCTAAAATTTTGTATAATAAACCCGCATTAAACATGGTAAATTATCAATATTTGATTTTACCACTATGGACCACTTCAAGATCCACGGAATTAAAAATTCAGTAAAGAAATACATCATAGATATTCCTTCAAAATATGTATTATCTTTTTGCATTTTTAGAAGTATTGGTGATATTTCTATCCAGTCCTTGTACATACTTTTAAATGGCTCAGGCAATATCTTTGGTGAGGGACCATGCAAGATCCACCATTTAGCAAACAAATTTGATATGCTTTATTTGTGCACATTTGCACATATTTTCACAAACCATGAATAAGATCTCTCAGGATTCTCACATAAGAAAACCTTATCAAAGCTTTCCATATAATCCCAGTAATTATATTTTACAGCAACTTTCTGCTGTTCGGGATGTATATATTCTCTTTATCTTAGGGTACTCAAGCCCCATTCTTCATAAGTCAAAATCTGTTTGATTATAATTTTAGAATAATTATAATCTTTTTTTACTGCTTCATTAGAATAAAAATGTTGGATTTCTGCAGAACCCATTGTCGATAATATGGATTGATAATGTTTGCGATATTTGTAAGATACGACAACATAAAATGTATTATCCAAATACCTTTGCATCAGTTGCTAAGGATTATCTTTCCATCGGAGATCATGATTTTCAAGGAAAATTATGACTTTCTCTGTATTGGTGCGTTCATACAACTTAGTATTCCCAATGTCATCTTTAATAATACTCGAATATGAAGGGACCTCATTATCCCCTTGTTTCTTAGACTTGAATTTCATGAATTCTAAAAATTCTTGATATGTTTGTTCATCTGTATTCATACCAGAAGAACTTAAACTTGCAATGCTCGAGGATATCAGCCTCTAATTTTCAATTTGGGCGAGGATATTACCTCTGCCTCTTGGTGAATTTCTTCCACCTCTTTCTTTGAACAAAGAAGAAGATCCTCGTGAGGCCATCCTGTAATCCATAAGAGAAAACATTAGCTTAAGAATTCACGAGTTAAAAAATCGGGTAGACTATTATCCGACCATTTAAAAAAAATATTGGATTTCAAAATCAAATGGGGCTAACAAAGCCTGCCATCTTGCAAATATTTTCTTAGAAACATCATGTTTAAAATCCTTGTTAAAGATAAATTTTGCAGGTTGGCAATCAATCCTAATTAAGAACTTTTGATTATAAAGATCGCCTTGAAATTTAAGAACACATTTAACTATAGCAAGAATTTCTTTAGCTACAGTTGCATAATTTTTTTGGCTGGCACTCCATTTTCCAGAATAGAATTGAATAATATGAACACGTTTTTCTTTTGGGGAATATTGCTTGAGAATTCCACCATATAAAATTTAGATGCATCAGTATCAATCATTTTTGCCCAATTGGGATTTGCAAGTGTAAGGCATTGTAGATTCTCAACTTTAGCCTTAATATTTCTTACCGCAGTAGTATGGCTCTCAGACCATGCTTTAGGATTTGTCTTCAGTCTATCATACAAGATAGTTGTATCTTTTTTTAGATCTTCCATAAAAGGATATATACAATTCAAACTTCCCAGAAATCTCTGCAATTGGGTCTTGTCTGTTATTTTATCAGGAAATTTAGAAGCAAATTCAATACTTCTATTTATGGGAATAATTTTCCCCTTTTCAATATTGTGACCTAGAAATCTGACATTGTTCTGGAATAAAAACATCTTTGGCCTCAAAATTACTAAGCCATTTTGTATAATGATCTTTCTGAAAAGATCTAGATGTTTAAAATGTGTTTCTACGTTCTTTGAGAATACCAGAATGTCATCAATATAGACAATAATAAAATTACTATGTGGCATAAAAATATCATTCATGATATTTTGAAACTCTGAAGGAGCATTCTTCAGTCCAAAAGGCATGACATTCCATCAAATTTGTAACGACCCAAGAACCTATCCCGAGATATTACACAGTGCTTAAGGTCACACGTGGCCTCAAGCTAACCCTCTAAGCCTACCATCTCTTTCAGATCTCACTATATCACTAATCATGCTAAATAGGGAAGAATAATCATGTAATGAACATACTTGAATATGAAGAAATATTGACCTGTACAAACAAAATACTGAAAGTTCTGTACATACTGGTACTCTAGTCTGATAAAGCCTTTACTACAAAAGACTGAGGATCCATTGGGACAGATCCCCAACTGACTCGCCTAAACTGAAAAGAAACAACCATCTACTATCAAGGCAAAAATCAGGGACATAGGTCCTCGAACCATGAGGACTCACCAATTGTAAGAATGTAGATGGAGGTACTCAAAGATCACTGTCACTGTTGAGACAGAGCACCTAAACCTACATCACGAGAAAATGTAGAACATAGAAGAGTATGGAAATCAATACTTAGGATTGTACTGAGTATGTGGGGGTGTATGCAACACTTTTAAACAATATCATAAATGTAAAATAAAGTCATGCATGCTGCCAAAAATGACTCTCTTCGCTTGAATTTTATGAAACATAATTTCCATAAATCATCGATAATAACTCATGCTTCACAAGTCTCATAAATCATTGGACTCAACTCAAACTCTTTAATTCATGACTTAGAGTGACTCGGTAACTCAAGAAACTTAGACTATTATGAACTTGGGAGTTTCTTATAACCGACATAAACCATGGAGCCGCATGGAGTCCAACGTTTTGCCCTCCTAAGGAAGGAACCCCACATTGGCGGGAGCATTATACTCTTGCTAGGGAGTATAACCTCAAACTCATCTCTGTGATCACAAGCTCAGCTCTTTGACCCTAAAATCTCAATCCTACGGTGGCATGTAGTTCTAGGGAAGTAGGATGCGCTGAACCCACACTTCCCACTCGGTGCTAAATACTCCTCCCAGACACAGCTTAGAACGCGTTAGGAAATCCGCCTTAATCAACTCAAGGGTCTATCATAAAGACTAAATCATAAATATATCTCATCTGTAAATCATAAACAACTTGTGGATTCCTAACTCGACTCAAACTCAAAACAGTCTTTCCAAACATCAAGTACACTTGCTTATCAAATCGTATCAAGTATCAAAAGCTTCGAGAAAACGTCATAGGACTCATTCTTGACTCTCAAGCTCAATATCGATAAATATATTCAATACTCAAACTTCTCATGGAAAAAGTATAACTCATGTCACTTGTCTTAAATCGCTTAGAAATCATCAATACAAAATAACAATATACAACTCATGGCATAAATTCTCAATTTAAGATACGTGATGGTAAAATAATCATAAATATCAAACTTATTCAACTCAAAGCTCATAAATCATCAATAAAGAAATTTGGGTGTAAACCCACTTGCAAGGATCATTAAATTCTAATAGTAAAAATCAATTCTTTGGGCACAAGAATGAAAGGATATTCTTGTTCACGCCCCACCTACCTTGATTATTATCCAGGATGAATAAACTTGCTATAGAATTCTTTTCCCACTTCTTGAGTTAGAGATCTTAATGTTCTTGAGTTGGAAGTTTTAAATCTTGAACTAATTTGTGAAAACCATGGCTTGATGTTGAGATGTTTAGACATGAATTGGATTGAATTTTGGAGAGAAACCCTAGAATTTTGGAGAAGATGGAAGAGGAAATGAGGATTTTCTCCCTCACTTGTATATATATAAAGGGTAAGGATGGGTGGAAAAGAGCAAAATACCCTTGAGCAAATTCTAGAACTGGAGCCCAATTTTTGGCCTTGGCGCAACGCGCCAGGATCGCGGTCCTTCACTGGAATTGGATAATTAGGAAACTGCTCAGTAGCGCGATGCGGTGAAGTCGTATTTGCCACTTTGGTCATGACCTGGAATGGCACCGCGATGCGGTGGAATCGTGTTGGTGCACTGGAATTTGACAATCTTAAAATTGAGCCTTGGCGCGATGCGTCGATATTGTGAAGGCTCACTGGAAAATGACAATTGCCATTTTGGCTGGCTCCGCGACGCGCTAAAGTGCCAGGTGGTACACTGTCTCACTAAAATGGCTCTAACACTTTACCCGAGTAGCGTATGAGAATTTGGTATCGATGAAAAGCTTATTCAATGCTCTACAAGACAAAAAGTAGAAATTAGAGAAATACAACATGGAATAAACATCAATCACTTTGGAAGTCATCCATATTCACTCAAAAGGCAGATTTAGGCTTAAGAAATGATCGGGGAATTACAAAATTATCCCATAGGAATATTGAAAGTAGTTTTATATTTGCCAGTTTCTAATATTTAGATTTGCGAAAAACCTGATTTCAAATCAAATTTTGAAAATATTATAGCATCATACAGACGATCTAATAAATCCTTCTTATTGGGAATTGGATATCTAATCCATTTGAGGACTTTATTTAAAGATTTGTAATTGATAACTAACCTCGGAACTCCTCGTTCTTGTTCTGCATACTTATTCACATAAAAATAGTACATGACCATGGAGACTTAGATGGTCAAATCAGGCACTTATGCAAAAGAGATTCAATTTCTTTTTTACATAATTCTAAATAGTAAGAATTTATTTGACAAGGTCTGGCCTTAGTCGGTAAATTACCTTCTTGGAAATCATTTTCAAATGGAAGACTAACAACATGTTATTTCCATTGCCAAAACGCATTTGGATGATCCCCACAAATTTGAATTGACAACTGATTTTTTAGAAACTCAATTTTTTCAAGTAATTTTGGTTTTTGAAGAGTTTCATTGATAGTCAAAATACAAATTTCATTTTTCAAAAATTCCATTTGCCTATTTTTTGAAAGAATCTTTTCTTTAATCAGATTAAAATATCTGGTATAGGGTGGATCACACCATTCAAACTGAATATGTTTATTATTAAAGGTACCAATGATACCTTTTTCATCCAACCGGACTAACGGATACAAATGTAAAAAACAAGGTTTCCCTAAGATAAGCTCATCAGTAATATCTTTAACTAAAATAAAAGTTTCAGGCTTACAAACTTTGTTTTTGCTAATGTAAACTTTAGGGATTCTATATTTGTCTACCATTTTCTGACCACTTGCATTCCTCACAGTATTAATGGTCTTTTCAAAATATCTTAAAGGTATCATACTTTTCTGAATGCAGTTACAGCCTGCCCCACTGTCAATGAGATCTGTAAATTTCTTCTTATAGTTGTAATCAATAAGAAGGGTGACCTTAGGATAAAAGTATTGGTGAGCAGCTTCTTCTAAGGTTTTAAGGAAATCTCCATCAGGGAGAGTTTGGCTATCCTCAGCGGGGAAGAATTTTGGGTTTTCTAAAGAAGAAACCCTTTGATCTAATGCCAAATTATGACTCTTAAGGAAAGATATTTCCTTCTTGAGATTATCTATCTTATTCTTCAGGTCCTGGGTTATTGCTGGAATAGATTCGACCTAATGCCTTTCCCTTAAAAGTTTATTAACTTTAGTCATGGTATAAGGACCTTTTTAGGAGGGAATAATATGCATTTCTTCCTTAATAGGGGAAGAACTGGTGGATGCCTCATCATCCTGCTTACCCAGGTCTTTTAGAATTTCTAGTAGAGCTACTAATTTGTAATCTTTCAAGACATTAATTTTTGTATCTTGAAATTGGGATATGATGTTTTATAAAACATCCTCATCCTCCTTGTTTGTACAAGGTTATCCTTCTTGGCAAGGTATGCACTCATCATCTGAAGGCATATAGTCTTCTTGATAGAGAACTCGCAGGTCCTCATCGGTTGAATTATTTTCCTCATTATCACTATGGTCCGTATTGGAGTTTTCCGGAGATGAATTGAGCAAAAACTTACACAGAGAGTCTTTAATATCATCATCAATAGTGAGACTCTTTATCTTACTTTTTATTTTGCAATCTTTTGCAAAGTGACCAAATCTACCACATCGGTAACAAGTGTTGGTCTTCTTGGCTTTTTTATAAGCCTTTTTGGATTTGTAATCCTCTTTTATTTTTCCCTTCTTCTCAATCTTTTTAGAATTTTTCTCCTCAGAGTACTTTTTATTACTCTTATGAGATTCTCTAGAGGTTTTGGGAATATCTATAGCAAATTGCTCACAAAATTCTCCCAACTGTTGTCTCTCAGAAAGACGATACTTCTTAATCTGTTGGCTTAACTTAATATCACTACATAAAGGTAAACCTTCATGAGTAACAACCTTTATAAGGTTACCATAGGTGTAAGCCTCATATTTAATATTCACATTAGGACTTCTAAGGGTTTTCCTAATTCTTTCAGCAAATAACACGGGAAGACCATCTATAAACTTGGACTTCCAATGAGAACTGTTACTCTCAAGTAATTCCATCACTCTACAAAGGAATACATCTTTATACCATCTCCAAGATGTCAAAGTCTTACATCTAAGATTTTGGAGCAGAGTCCTAATACTTTCACTATTATCGGACCATCTTCCAGAGAAGTGCTCAATAATATTAATAATTAGAGTATAAACAGTGTTCATGACCTCTTGGCCATCTTCTTTCTTTACTACAGACTGGATGATTTTGGTTTTTTGGTCTTGGGTAAGATAATTATCCCACTAGCCTTAAAGTTGACCAGTAAAACCTGTTGTAATCATTTTGGAAATACCCCTATCATTAGTTTTCGGAAGGTCTTTACATATGGTACTGTACATCAACATTTTATGTACCATTTAATATATCTATCTATTAGATAATCCATCTACATTCCACTCGTAGATTTCATCACCTCTAAAACTATTGGGGACATATAATCCTTGTTCTTCAAATAGAACATCCTGAGGAGTTGGTCTAGGATAATAAAACATCTTTTGGGTAGGCTTTCTAGCAAATTTATTTGAGATCTTATTTATCTCAACAGGAGTAGCATGCCCACCATTGTCTCCTGCAAAATTTTCATCATGGATAGGATTTATCTTTAATCCACAAAATTTTTCTTCTAGCAATTTTTCGATATTATCCAAGTCACTAGATAACTTGAAATCTTGGATTTCAGGGGGAGGTTGGATGGTTGGAGTAGTCAGTACCTCAGGGTCCTTAAGTTTAAGGTCTAGTTGCTTAGTATTACTAAGCTCTATCCTTTTTAAATCAGCTATGACCTTATCAATTTTCTCATATAGAGAAATTGTTTTCTCTCCCAAGATGTTCATATAATAATTAGCATAGTTATGTTGTTTTAGCATTGTATTGACATTTTGAGCAGTTATTAGGGCAATATCATTATCCATCAGCTTAGCAAAAGCTGTAAAATAATCTATCTTGTTGTTTTTTTTTATTTGAAAGGACTGCTGGAGAGGGAATACTGAAGTAGTAGTTTCTCCAGTAGGTAATTTAAACTCCCTAGCTAGCATGGAAATGTAATTATCCACATATCTGGCCATAAATCAGGGTACAAAAGCAATTATTTTATTATGCACAGAAAGATATGTATAGAATTCTTCCTAGAAAGCAGTTTTTTCTTCTTTGCTAAAGTTTTGAAAAAAACATGTTTGGAACAATTCCCATCTAGGTTTATAGAATTCTTCAGAAATTCTTTTTCTTGCCAGAGATCCTGGAGTAAAATAAATTTGGTTGTGATTCATTTTAAACCAATGGGAAATTCCATTTCGGACTCAATTGGATCCATAATATTGGATCCATTTCGGAATGGCTGGCACTCCATTTTCTAGAGTAGTATAGAGGAATTTATTCAAAGGTTTGTAATTGATAACTAACCTCAGAACTCCTAGTTCTTGTTCTTCATTCTTATTCACATAAAAAGCAGTACATAACTATGAAGACTTAGATGGTCGAATCAGGCCCTTATGCAAAAGAGTTTCAATTTTTTTTAACATAATTCTAAATAGTCAGAATTCATTTGACAAGGTCTACTTACAAAAAATTGTTTCCATTAAAATAGTTTCATTTTTGAAATCAATTATTCTACACATTGGATTTAAGTTAAACTAACAGATTAAGAAGTATTGTCTTTCTGAGAGACAACAACTGGGAGAATTTTGTGAGCAATTTGCTATAGATATTCCCAAAACCTCTAGAGAATCTCATAAGAGTAAGAAAAAGTACTCTGAGGAGAAAAAGTCTAAAAAGATTGAGAAGAAGGGAAAAAGAAAAGAGGATTACAAATCCAAAAAGGCTTATAGAAAATCCAAGAAGACCAACACTTGTTACCGATGTGGTAGATTTGGTCACTTTGCCAAAGATTACAAAATAAAAAGAAAAATCAAGAGTCTCACTATTTATGATGATATTAAAGACTCTCTGTGTAAGATTTTGCTCAATTCCTCTCCAAAAAACTCCAGTCTGGACCATAATGATAATGAGGAAAATGATTCAACCGCTGAGGACCTGCGAGTTCTTCATCAAGAAGACTATATGCCTTTAGATGATAAGTGCATACCTTGCAAAGAAGGACAACCTTGTACAAACAAGGAGGAAGAGGATGTTTTATACAACATCATATCCCAATTTCAAGATTAGAAATTAATGTCTTGAAAGATAACAAATTAGTAGCTCTACTAGAAATGCTAAAAGACCTGGGTAAGTAGGATGATAAGCCATCCACCAGTTCTTCCCCTATTCAGGAGGAAATGCATATTATTTTCTCCCTAAAAGGACATTATACCATAACTGAAGTTAATAAACTCTTAAGGGAAAGACAGAAGGTTGAAGCTATTCCAGCAATAACCCAGGACCTGAAGAAATGTGATAGATAATCTTAAGAAGGAAATATCTTTCCTTAAGAGTCATAATTTGGCATTAGATCAATGGGTTTCTGCTTTAGAAAACCCAAAATTCTTACCCACTGAGGATAGCCAAACTCTCCCTGATGGTGATTTCCTTAAAAACTTAAAAGAAGTGGCTCACCAACACTTCTATGCTTAGGTCACCCTTCTTATTGATTACAACTATAAGAAGGAATTTACAGCTCTCATTGATAGTGGGGCAGGCTATAACTACATTTAAGAAGGTATGATACCTTCAGGATATTTTAAAAAGACCACTAATACTGTGAGGAATGCAAGTGGTTAGAAAATGGGAGTCGAATATAGAATCCCTAAAGGTTACATTTGCAAAAACAAAGTTTGTATGCCTAAAATTTTTATTTTAGTTAAAGATATTACTGATGAGCTTATCTTAGGGAAACCTTGGTTTTTACATTTATATTTGTTAGTCTGTTGGGATGAAAAAGGTATCATTGGAACCTTTAATAATAAACATATTCAATTTGAATGGTGTGATCCACCCTATACCAGATATTTAAATCTAATTAAAAAAAAAATTCTTTCAAAAAATAGGCAAATAGAATTTTTGAAAAATGATATTTGCAGTTTGACTATCAATGAAAATCTTCCAAAACCAAAATTACTTGAAAAAATTGAGTTTCTAAAAAATCTCTCATTGATGAGAATTCTTTGGATGCATTAATTCTGAGTATTAAATTACATGGATATGATTACATGCCTGGTACTGAGGTTATTTGTATTTTTTATAGGATATATTATAAACCTCTCTATAAGGAAGTCCAAGTTTATAGATGGTCTTCCCATGTTATTTGCTGAAAGAATTAGGAAAACCCTCAGAGGTCGTAATGTGAGTACTAACTATGAGGCTTAAACCAATAGTAACCTTATAAAGGTTGTTACTCAAGAAAGTTTAGCTTTATGTAGTGAGATTAAGTTAAATCAATAGATTAAGAAGTATCATCTTTTTGAGAGACAACAACTGGGAGAATTTTATGAGCAATTTGTTATAGATATTCCCAAAACCTCTAGAGAATCTCATAAGAGTAAGAAAAAGTACCTGAGGAGAAAAAGTCTAAAAAGATTGAGAAGAAGATAAAAAAAAAGGATTACAAATCTAAAAAGGCTTATGGAAAAGCTAAGAAGACCAACACTTGTTACTGATGTGGTAGATTTGGTCACTTTGCAAAATATTGCAAAATAAAAAGCAAGATCAAAAGTCTCACTATTTATGATGATACTAAAGACTCTTTGTGTAAGATTTTGCTCAATTCCTATCCGGAAAACCCTCGTCCGGACTATAGTGATAATGAGAAAAATAATTCAACTGATGAGGACCTACAAGTTCTCCATCAATAAGACTATATGCCTTCAAATGATAAGTGCATACCTTGCCAAAAAGGACAACCTTGTAAAAAAAAGGAGGAGAAGAATATTTTATACAACATTATATCTTAATTTCAAGATATAGAAATTAATGTCTTGAAAGATAACAAATTAACAACTCTACTAGAAATACTAAAGACCTGGGTAAGCTGGATAATAAGCCATCCACCAGTTCTTCCCCTATTTAGGAGAAAATGCATGTTATTACCTCCCAAAAAAATCCTTATACCATGACTGAAGTTAATAAAATTTTAAGATAAAGATAGAAGGTTAAAGCTATTCCAGCAACAACTCAGGACTTGAATAATGAGATAGATAATCTCAAGAAGAAAATATCTTTCCTTAAGAGTCATAATTTGGCATTAGATCAAAGGGTTTCTGCTTTAGAAAACCCAAAATTCTTACCCGCTGAGGATAGACAAACTCTCCCTGATGGAGATTTCCTTAAAACCTTAGAAGAAGCTGCTCACCAACACTTTTATGCTAAGTTCACTCTTCTTATTGATTATAACAATAACAAGGAATTTACAGCTCTCATTGATAGTGGGGCAGGCTATAACTACATTTAAGAAGGTATGATACCTTCAGGATATTTTAAAAAGACCACTAATACTGTGAGGAATGAAAGTGGTTAGAAAATGGGAGTCGAATATAGAATCCTTAAAGCTTACATTTGCAAAAACAAAGTTTGTATGCACTTTTATTTTAGTTATAGATATTACTGATGAGCTTATCTTAGGGAAACCTTGGTTTTTACATTTGTATCTGTTAGTCCGTTGGGATGAAAAAGGTATCATTGGAACCTTTAATAATAAACATATTCAGTTTCAATGGTGTGATCCACCCTATACCAGATATTTAAATCTGATTAAAGAAAAGATTCTTTCAAAAAATAGGCAAACGAAATTTTTCAAAAATGAAATTTGCAGTTTGACTATCAATGAAACTCTTCAAAAACCAAAATTACTTGAAAAATTTGAGTTTCTAAAAAATCAGTTGTCAATTCAAATTTGTGGGGATCATTCAAATGCATTTTGGCAAAGACAACAACATGTTGTTAGTCTTCTTTATGAAAATAATTTCCAAGAAGGTAATACACCGACTAAGGCCAGACCTTGTCAAATGAATTTTGACTATTTAGAATTATGTAAAAAAGAAATTGAATCTCTTTTGCACAAGGGCCTAATTCGACCATCTAATTCTCCATGGTCATGTACTTTTTTTTATGTGAATAAGCATGCAGAACAAGAATGAGGAGTTTCGAGCTTAGTTATCAATTACAAACCTTTGAATAATGTCCTCAAATGGATTAAATATTCAATTCCCAATAAGAAGGATATATTAGATCATTTGTATGATGCTCTAATATTTTCAAAATTTGATTTGAAATAAGGTTATAGGCAAATCCAGATATTAGAAACTGACAAATATAAAATTGCTTTCAATGTTCCAATGGGACAATTTGAATGGAATGCCATGCCTTTTGGATTGAAGAATGCTCCTTCAGAGTTTCAGAATATCATGAATGATATTTTTATGCCATAAAGTAATTTTATTATTGTCTACATTGATGACATTCTGGCATTCTCAAAGAATGTATAAACACATTTTAAACATCTAGATCTTCTTAGAAAGATCATTATACAAAATGGTTTAGTAATTTCGAGGCCAAAGATGTTTTTATTCCAGACCAATGTCAGATTTCTAGGTCACAATATTGAAAAAGGGAAAATTATTACCATAAATAAAAGTATTGAATTTGCTTCTAAATTTCCTGATGAAATAACAGACAAAACCCAGTTGCAGAGATTTCTGGAAAGTCTGAATTATATATCTCTTTTTGTGGAAGATCTTAAAAAAGATACAGCTATATTGTATGATAGACTGAAGAAAAATCCTTAAGAATGGTCTGAGAGCCATACTACTGCGGTAAGAAATATTAAGGCTAAAGTTTAGAATCTACCATGCCTTACACTTGGAAATCCCAATTGGACAAAAATGATTGATATTGATGCATCTGACATTGGATATGGTGGAATTCTCAAGCAATATTCCCCAGAAGAAAAATGTGTTCATATTGTTCAATTATATTCTTAAAAATGGAGTGTCAGCCTAAAAAATTATGCAACTATAGCTAAAGAAATTCTTGTTATAGTTAAATGTGTTCTTAAATTTCAAGGCGATCTTTATAATCAAAAGTTCTTAATTAGGACTGATTGCCAACTTGCAAAATTTATCTTTAACAAGGATTTTAAACATGATGTTTCTAAGCAAATGTTTGCAAAATGGCAGTCTTTGTTAGACCCATTTGATTTTGAAATCTAATATTTAAAAGGGTCGGATAATAGTCTACCCGATTTTTTAACTCGTGAATTTTTAAGTTAATGTTTTCTCTTATGGATTTCAGGATGACCTTATGAGGATCTTCTTCTTCGTTCAGAAGAAGAGGTGGAAGAAATTCACCAAGAGGCAAAGGTAATGTCCTCGCCCAAATTGGAAATCAAAGGCTAATATCCTCGTGAATTGCAAGCTCAAGTTTTTCTGGTATCAATACAGATGAACAAACATATCAAGAATTTTTATAATTCATGAAATTCAAGTCTAAGAAACAAGGGGATAATGAGGTCCCTTTGTATTCAAGTATTATTAAAGATGACAATGGTAATACTGAGTTTTATGAACGCACCAATACAGAGAAAGTCATAATTTTCCTTGAAAACCATGATCTTCGATGGAAAGATAATCCTTGGCAACTGATGCAAAGGTATTTGGATAATATGTTTTATGCTGCGGTATCTTATGAATATCACAAACATTATCAATTCATATTATCGGCAATGGGTTCTGCAGAAATCCAACATTTATATGCTAATGAAGCAGTCAAAAAAAATTATAGTTATTCTAAAATTATAATCAAACAGATTTTGACTCATGAAGAATGAGGCTAAGTACCCTAAAACAAAGAGAATATATACATCCTGAATAGCAGAAAGTTACTGTAAAATATAATTACTAGGATAATATGGAAATATTTAATAAGGTTTTATTATATGAGAATCCTGAGAGATCTCATTCATGGTTTGTAAAAATATGCGCAAATGTGCACAAACAAAGCTTACCAAATTGGTTTGCTAAATGGTGGATCTTGCATGGTACCTCACCAAAGATATTGCCTGAGCCATTTAAAAGTCTATATAAGGACTGGATAGAAGTATCACCAATACTTCTAAAAATGTAAAAAGATAATACATATTTTGAAGGAATATCTATGATGTATTTCTTTATTGAATTTTTAATTCCGTGGATCTTGAAGTGGTCCATAGAGGTAAAATCAAATACTGATAATTTACCATGTTTAATACGGGTTTATTATACAAAATTTTAGAGTAAATTAAACCAGCAAACCGGTGACGACAATGTCCATGGTCACTAACTAATTGAATCAATAAAGATGACAATTGCAAAATATAGACAACAAAAAGAAATGGAGTCTTCTATTGAACAGGAAGAGCTTAGCCATTTTAAGAACATCACTAGAAAGATTCAAATGAAGAAAAGCACAATGACCAAAGCTGAGATTTTGGCATCTTATATGGAAGAAGTCAAAAAAGATTTATTGAAATATCTTGATCAGGAGTACACTTCATGTAAAGACCTGATTTTTATGGAACCGGAATGTCACACGGTGCTCATGATCCTGAAGGACCATAAGCTAACCCTCTACTGATATCTAAACCTGAGCACTGCCTAATATCTGTAATAAATGCAGAAAACTGGCCATAAGATTCAAAATGTCTAGAATACTCAAAACTAAAAACTAAATACTGATACATCTGTCCAAAAAACCACTAAACTATCTGAACTGAGGATTTGATAGGACATGTCCCCAACTAACTTCGTCCACTGAAAATAAACTAAATCTGATATTATAATAAAATAAGGATCTTCTTCGAATAAAGAGGACTCACTGCTACGTCTACTGCTGCTGACTAAGACTGAGCTGCTAGAGGACTCACTGGATCTCAGTATTTCGAGTTGAGATATTTTTAGTTATGGTTTGTGCATTTATGCATATGTCAGTACAGAATGTACTGAGTATGAAGATGAGGTAAGGCTAAATGCAAGGTCTTATGCATGAATAATTACTTAACTGAATAATCATGAGAATACTGAATGAGGACATATGCATGAATGCACAAACCATAACTGAAAACATCGCAACTGGAAATACTGAAACTCGGATACTGCTTTACTAATATCTGAACTCACTACTAATACTGAGATACTGAACAACTAAATCTCCTGATATAGAAAACTGAGTACTAAAATCGAGATCAGTCCCATCTAGTGAGTGATCTCAGATACTGATGATACTGAAGCTGATTAACTGAATCTACTCATATTAATGACTGAAAGCTGAGCTTACTACTCTCGACTGTCTGAATCTGATATCAAACCTTTCTAATGAATGATCCCTAAATTTACTATCAATGATTAGAAAAGATTATGTCTGAGATCAAACCTATCTAGCGGAAGATCTCTAAATCTTATAATGAGAATACTCAACTGAATCTGAGACTGAGATCAAGACTATCTAACAGGTGATCTCCAGATCTGCTAATGAGATTAATCAACTGAATCTGAGACTGAGATCAAACCTATCTAACGGGTGATCTTTGGATCTGATAATGAGATTACTCAACTAAATCTGAGACTAAGATCAAGCCTATCTAACGGGTGATATCTAAATCTGATAATCTTGATACTGAATAACTTTACGTGAGACCATGCCAATCTAGCGGGTGGTCTATGAATCAATGAAACTATCTGGGTCCCTTACTGATATAGGTGACTGTATCTGACAGCCCTGATTTCTGAGTTCTACTCTGAAGGTTGATACTGAATCTGTAACTGTAGGAGTTCTCACTTAACTGACATGCCCCAAGTCTGAACTGATGGGGTCCAAACTGTAACCCCAGCTGGAAGGATATCAATACCGTGCCACGGGTAAATACCTCTACTCTGATCAAGCCTCTCTAACGAGTGACCCTTACAGGAAGTCAAGCCTAAGTCAGTATAATATTCAAGCCTTATTCTAACGGGTGACTCTTGCTCCTGCACTGGCTATGTAGTTATGGAGTTCAGGAATTGATTCTAACGACTCTGTCTCTCTAACGGGGAGCCTCCACCCCCTCACTTGCTCGAAGCTAGCTCCTACTCCCAACTGAAAGACTCTAAACTGAACTTAAACTTATCTGAATTTGTTACTGATCATATTTCTCGAATGATCTGACTGAGTTACACTGAATTTACCTGGTTCCGTATCTGATGGAATACTACTGAATCTCATCATCTGACTGTATGATACTGAGTTCTGAACTGAACACTTGAATACTACTAGATCTGAGCTGAGTACTGAATTGAGGCTAGAATACTAGCGATACTGAGATTACTGATATTTCTGAGATTTTCTTAGTTTTGTATCTATCTGAGAGTACAGAATTCTATAACTCACTGAGTTCTGAGAATTGTAGCTTAACTGAGATTATCGAGAAAATAGACACGGGATCTACACTATGACTAATTTATCGGGTATAAATACCCCCAGGACTCGATAACATAAAAGTAAAACATAACCATTCTTGAATAATCAAGACCATGGATATTCATTCACCATCACAATCACTAAAGCATCTCTTCAAGTATTTAGAAATCATAAATATGTGATAGTATATGGAGACATGCTATTATCTCATACTCCATTCAACAAGGTCTTAAATCAAACACTCGGCATGTATTAAAGTCTTCGCATGTATCGAAGAGCACATAATTGGGGAATTTCATGCTATCATATCACAATTCATTCACTAAGGATTTTCAACAAACACTTGGCATGCATGGGTTTGTACACAATTGGGGATTTCTAGTCCACATGCTATAATGGCTCTAATTCTTTCACATAAGCATTTTATCAAACATATGGGGAGCCTGCTTTGGTTATTCACAATTTCTACACTTAATTGACATAAACACATCACCTAACATGCAACTTGAAGAGGGTTTATTATGAACATCACATGAATATCATATACTAGGATCAAAGCTTAAAACTTTGTAAATAAAACATGAATTAAAACTCAATAATAACATGAACTTCAATTTCAATTCACATGAATCATGAAAACTCATAAATATAAGATCTTTGAATTTAGAAAAGGATTCTTGAACTTCTAGGGTGGAAGGAACCCAAAAATCAACATCTACATACCTTGTTATATGATTCTCGGAAGATTTACAGAGGAATCTTGATGACTTGGGTCTTAGATTAGAAATCCTAGGTCTTGTTCTTGAATAAAATTGAGAGAAACCAATAATATTTGGGTTTAAATGTGCTGAATCTCGTGTTAAAGAGTATATATAGAGGTTGGGACAAGACCCTTTTGTCCCTTGAAATTAAAAATCCGGAACTGGAAAAATCCTGATTTTACATGATGGTGCGACGCGCCATAATCATGCTAGCTTACTAGAAATTGGACAATTGGGAAACTGATACTTTGCACGATGCGGTGGAAATTGCGTTGCCACCTTGGTTGCAAACTAGAAAGACACCCCGACGCGGTGTAATAGTGGAGGCTCACTGGATTTTGACAATTGCCATTTTGGCTGGCTCCGCGACGCGCTAAAGTGCTAGGTGGCACACTGTCTCACTAATATGGCTCTAACTGTTGAACATATAACAGTTATGTAAACAAGTATTCCATGGCTCTGATACCAATAGAGAAAAGATCACTTCACTGTAGCACTAGGTACCTTTACTATATGGTAGTTAACCTTGATCATGAGTCAAATCTTAAACCAAGTCCTAATTATGTATCTTCACACCCACTTGGCTAATCGGCCTTTACAGGGATATCCGGCATAAATGCCAAGATTGGACTCATAACTGCAGTATCTTAACATTCAGACCTCTGCAAAAATAGAGGTTTATAATTCTTATTAATAACAAGATTCCATTTCATACATGTAACATATTCTTCTATAGTTATACACTAGGAATTGAACCCATCATAGGCTAGAGATAATAAAGTTTAAATTAAATTAAAATGCAGAAATTTAAAAATAACCTTTATCTGGATGGGTTGTGCTGAAAACCAAAAGTTTTTATTTCCAACCAAGATATATGTTACAAGGGAGAGAGAGTAGTAGTAGAGAGAGAGTAGTAGTTCTAAAACCTACCTCTAAAAAATGAAAATGATCTCCTTATATATAATGGATGCTCTATACAAAAGACAAAACAAGAAATGGCCCTTACTATTCACAATTGGCCTTTACTATTTATAAACGACCCTTGCTTTTTCAGAAATCTAAGTGTCCTTTACTATTCACAAATGACTCTTGCTTTTTCAGAAAGTTGCTTTCGTTTTGTCTGCCATCATAGCTTTCAATAATTTCAACATTGGCGGGACCCTCTATATTCGTATGTCATTTTTCCCCTTTGTTTCTTGCAGTGCTGGAAGATTCTTCCATGGTTGTTTGGAATTTTCGCAAATAGTTATCCAGATCTATTTCTTCATCACTCTAGATACCCTGTGACTCACCATCCAAGCAATCCCCTGCAAAAGAGATGGACATATCTGAAGTGTACTCTTGATCAAGATTTTTCAATAATTTTTTTTTGACTTCTTTCATATAAGATGCCAAAATCTCAGCTTTGGTCATTGTACTTTTCTTCATTTGAAGATTTCTAGTGATGTTCTTGAAAGGTCTAAGCTCTTTCTATTCATGAGAAGACTTCATTTCTTTTTGTTGTCTATATTTTGCAACAGTCATCTTTATTGATTCAATAAGTTGGTGACCATGGACATTACCGTCATCGGTTTGTTGGATTAATTTGTTCCAAAATTTTGTATAATAAACTCGCATTAAACATAGTAAATTATCAGTATTTGATTTTACATCTATGGACCACTTCAAGATCCACGGAATAGAAAATTCAGTAAAGAAATACATCATAAATATTCCTTCAAAATATGTATTATCTTTTTTCATTTTTAGAAGTATTGGTGATACTTCTATCCAGTCCTTGAACAGACTTTTAAATGGCTCAGGCAATATCTTTGGTGAGGGACCATGCAAAATCCACCATTTAGCAAACCAATTTGGTATGCTTTGTTTGTGCACATTTGCACATATTTTCACAAACCATGAATGAGATATCTCAGGATTTTCACATAAGAAACCTTATCAAAGCTTTCCATATAATCCCAGTAATTATATTTTACAGCAACTTTTTGCTATTCGGGATGTATATATTCTATTTATTTTAGGGTACTCAAGCCCCATTCTTCATGAGTCAAAATCTATTTGATTATAATTTTAGAATAGCTATAATCTTTTTTGACTGCTTCATTAGCATATAAATGTTATGTTTCTGCAGAACCCATTGCCGATAATATGGATTGATAATGTTTGCGATATTTGTAAGATATTGCAGCATAAAACGTATTATCCAAATACCTTTGCATCAGTTACCAAGGATTATCTTTCCATCGAAGATCATGGTTTTCAAGGAAAACTATGACTTCCTCTGTCTTGTTGCATTCATACAACTCAGTACTAAGCCATTTTGAATAATGATCTTTCTAAAAAGATCTAGATGTTTAAACTGTGTTTCTACGTTCTTTAAGAATACCAGAATGTCAACAATGTAGTCAATAATAAAATTACTGTGTGGCATAAAAAATATCATTCATGATATTCTGAAATTCTGAAGGAGCATTCTTCAGTCCAAAAGGCATGACATTCCATTCAAATTGTCCCATTGGAACATTGAAAGCAGTTTTATATTTGTCAGTTTCTAATATCTGGATTTGCCAATAAGCTAATTTCAAATCAAATTTTGAAAATATTAGAGCATCATACAAATGATATAATAAATCCTTCTTATTGGGGATTGGATATCTAATCCATTTGAGGACATTATTCAAAGGCTTGTAATTGATAACTAACCTCAAAACTCCTTGTTCTTGTTCTACATGCTTATTCACATAAAAAGTAGTACATGACCATGGAGACTTAGATGGTCGAATCAGGCCCTTATGTTGTAATACCCCGTATGTTTCTAAGCTAGGAAGTGAATAAGTATTCCTACATATGAAATCTCCTATCCTGTGATTCATACTTGAGTACATGACTTACAATGAATATCCTAGTGATAGGATAGCTTATTATGCATCAAGCATGTTCATATAAGTCACTTAAGGTAATACAAGCTAAGATTTTTTGAATCCATCAAGTTTTAGTGTTCGATTTTGCAAGGGTCATCTTTGAAGGAGTATAACTCACCGTTACTGTGGAATTTTGGCTGATTTAGACACACCAAATTGTAGAGAATCGAATTATCTTTTCAACGATACCAATTTTGTCTTAATCCAATACCCGAACGAAAAGTTATGCCCATTTTCGTGAGAGACAGTAAGGATAGGCGATTGGTTAGGATCCGACCAACGAAACATAGGCGATTGGTTAGGCACCGCCCAACCTAGCTTGGGCAATTACTTGGGCACCACCTAAGTCAGTTCCAGGTGCCAAAAACACTCTGTTTTGAGTTATTTTAAGGGTAATTTAGTCTTTTAACACTCCTTACACGTCCTTAAACTTAACCCTACGAAATATATAGCTTCTAAATATATTAAAACCCTATTATCATCTCAAATCTCATCATCCAAGAGAACTAAAATAGAAAAACAACTAGGGTTGCATAACTAAGCTTGAACATCCGATTTCAAGGAAATTCCTCCGTCAATCATCAAGAATCTTCCTTCTAAGGTATGCGTGAGTTGATTCATGGACTCCTTTCATCCATGAAGCTCAAGAACCATCTTCTAAATTATGTATTATGATGTTTATAATATTGGTGGTTGATGTTCATGTGGTTGGAGTTTGATGATGCCTAAGATGGGATCTTTGTATGTTTTGTGTGAGGATATGGTGGTATTTAACGTATAAATATGTGAAATTGGTGGTTGAATATTTGAAATCTTGATGAATCCACCTATGCCTAAGATGTGCATGTAAGGTGTTTGTGAAAATACCTAAGGGAATAGAAATCATGGTTTTATGACATAATAAGTCCTAAATGACTATTCCATGTTCTAAGTTTATGTTCAACGTGATCCCCATGCTATTGTCTTGAATTGAAGATGTTGTATGAGATGCTCATGATATTGTTTTGATATGGAATGACCATATTATTGAAGCCATGCAAGTATATAGAGTCCTAGAAAGTCTGAAAGCCCCATCTAGTAGAGTCTTGTACATGGGTGTGTTGCGCGCCACATTTATGTGCGGGAGGCTATAAGATGTTTTAGGAACAGTCCCCTTTCTTCATTATTCATGTAATGCTAGTGAGCATAATCACAGGTTAAACTCTCATTCTAATCCATTCTTCTCTCATTCTAGACCATGGCCCCAAAGAGAAGAAACCAGTCAACTCCTCAGCCCGCAGATCCTTTGGGCGAACATGTTTCCCATGCGGAGTTTAGAGCCATATTTACCACACTTGCTCAGTCCATGGCTGCACAGAATGAACGTCCACCAGTCATTCTGGCCAATCCAGTGGCCAATCCCAAAGCAACTAGGGTTCGGGACTTCACCCGGATGAACCCTCCATCTTTCCATGGGTCTAAGTCTGATGAGGACCCTCAGGAGTTCATTGACCAAGTCCAGAAGGTCATTGACATCATGGGTGTTACTTCTATTGAGAGTGACAAGTTAGCCGCTTACCAGTTATAGGATGTTGCTCATGATTGGTACAAATAGTGGAAGTCTGAGAGGTTAGATGATGTAGGCCCTATCGAGAGGGAGGAATTTGTCATGGCCTTCTTAGACAGATTCTTTCCCCAAGAGATGAGGGAAGCCAAAGTTCTTGAGTTCATCAACCTCAGGCAGGGTAATATGACGGTTAGGGAGTATTCTCTCAGTTATACTCAGCTAGCTAGGTATGATCCTCATGTGGTTGCAGACAATAGGGCTATGATGAGCAAGTTCATGTCAGGGGTCAATGATAGCGTGGTAAATGACTGTAGGTCTGCGATGTTGATTGGTGATATGACCTTAGCCAGACTCATGACCCATTCCCAGCAAGTAGAAGAGCAGAAGTTTAAGACTAGGGAGAGGCAGAACAAGAGAGAAAGGTCAGGTAACTTCAACTTTGCTCACCCCAAATCAGATGGAGGAAACCGTTCACAATTTTTCTCCAAGTCAGTCGTTCCAGCTCCTTCCTCTGCTAGTACTCCAGTGCTGAAGTTCAGAGACGGCAATAGAGACAAAGCACCAGGATCTAAATCTCAGGGCAGTGTTAGCAGTACCCAAATGAATCCGCTTAGTCAGACTTGTGGTAAGAACCACAAGGGCATTTGCAGAGCCAGTAGTGATGTCTGTTTTGGTTGTGGCAAGCCAGGCCACGGAATTAGGGAGTGTCTGCAGTCAAGTCTTCAGGGTCAGCAAAATCATTCTGCAGCTCAATCCGGTCGCCCGAACCAGCAAGGTGCCATTTCCAGTGCTACCAGTGGGCAATGTCCAAACAGACTCTATGCTCTTCAGTCCCGGCAGGATCTGGAAAATTTTCCTGATGTCGTTACTGGTATGTTACAGATTTTCCATGTTCATGTTTATGCTTTGCTAGACCCAGGTGCATCTTTGTCTTTTATTACTCCATACATAGTAGGCGATTTTGGAATCAGTCCCGAAGTCCTAGCAGAGCCCTTTTCAGTCTCTACCCCAGTGGGTAAAACCATCATAGCCCAGTGGGTATACAGGAACTGCCCGATTATGATAGCTCAGAAATCCACGTCAGCAGATTTAGTGGAGTTAGAGATGACTGATTTTGATGTCATTCTCGGCATGGATTGGCTTCATTCCTTCTATGCCACAGTCGACTGTAGAAACAGGATAGTTCAGTTTCAGTTCCCGAATAAGCCCGTCCTAAAGTGGAAGGGTAGCATTTCAACGTTCAGGGGTCAACTTGTTTCCTACCTTCGGGCAAGAAAAATAATTTCTAAGGGGTGTGTGTATCATCTCGTCCATGTTAAAGATTCCAGTTCTGAATATCCCAGCCTCGAAACAGTCCCTGTTGTTAATAAATACTCAGATGTCTTTCCCGAAGATCTTTCAGGCATTTCTCCCGAAAGGGAAATAGACTTTGGCATAGACCTTTTTCCGGATACTCAACCTATTTCTATTCCGCCATACAGAATGGCACCAGCAGAACTCAAGGAACTGAAAGATCAGTTGAAGGATCTCTTAGATAAGGGATTCATTAGACCCAACATTTCCCCATGTGGTGTGTCAGTATTATTCGTGCGCAAGAAAGACGGTTCTCTCAGGATGTGTATTGATTACCGTCAACTCAACAAGGTCACGGTCAAGAACAGATATCCTCTTCCCAGGATTGATGATCTATTCGACCAACTTCAGGATGCCAGTTACTTCTCCAAGATAGACCTCAGATCAGGCTATCATCAGCTCAGAGTTAGAGAATGTGACATTTCGAAGAAAGCTTTCCGTACTCGGTATGGTCACTTTGAATTTTTAGTCAAGTCATTTGGTCTTACCAATTCCCCTGCAGCTTTTATGGATTTGATGAACCGTGTGTTCAAGAAGTACTCGGACATGATTGTCATAGTCTTTATAGATGATATTTTGGTCTATTCTCGCACAGAGCGTGATCATGCAGACCATCTCAAGATTGTTCTTCAGACTCTCAGGGATCACCAGTTATTCGCTAAGTTCAGCAAGTGTGAATTTTGGCTAAGATCAGTAGATCCTCAGAAAACCGAGGCAGTAAGAAACTGGCCCAGACCCGTATCTCCATCAGATATTAGGAGTTTCTTGGGTTTGGCTTGCTATTACAAACGGTTTGTCGAGGTATTTTCTTCTATTGCATCTCCCATGTCCAGATTGACTCAGAAGAAGATTAAGTTTCAGTGGTCAGATTCATGCAAGAAGAGCTTTCAAGAGTTGAAGACTCGACTCACCTCAGCTCCAGTTCTAGCTATTCCAGATAGTTCAGACGGTTTTGTAATCTATTTTGATGCATCCAGAGTGGGTTTAGGTTGTGTCCTTATGCAGCATGGTAAGGTCATAGCCTACGCCTCCAGACAGTTAAAGCCACATGAGAAGAATTATCCTACTCATGATCTTGAGTTAGCAGCGGTAGTTTTTTCCTTGAAGATTTGGAGGCATTATCTCTATGGAGTTCATGTAGATGTCTTCACAGACCATAAAAGCCTCCAGTATGTCTTTTCCCAGAAAGATCCCAATTTTCGCCAGAGAAGGTGGTTAGAGCTCTTGAAGGATTATGACATGCGTGTTCTTTATCATCCGGGCAAGGCCAATGTTATGGACGACGCTCTCAGTTGACTCTCTATGGGTAGTATTTCTCAAGTTGAGGATAGTAAGAAAAAGATGGCTCCGGAGATCCATCAGCTTGCCAGACTAGGCGTTCGCTTAGTCGATTCTTCAGAGGGTGGTGTATGTGTTCATAGTAGTTCAGAGTCATCTCTAGTTTCTGAGGTGAAAGATAAACAATACAGGGATCCTATCCTTGTTAAGCTCAAAGAGTCAGTTCAGAATCAGAAAGTCGAGGTTTTCTTCCAAGAGGGAGATGGTGTTCTTCGTTGTCAGGGTCGCCTATGTGTTCCAGGTGTAGATGAATTGAGGAACCGGATTCTTGCAGAAGCTCATGGTGCGTGATACTCTATTCATCCAGGGGACACTAAGATGTACCGCAACATGCGGGAGATCTATTGGTGGAGTGGGATGAAGAGAGATGTTACAGAGTTTGTGGCTAAGTGCTCTATATGTCAGCAGGTTAAAATAGAGCATCATAAACCTAGTGGTTCCATAGAAGAGTCCACCATTCCTACTTGGAAGTGGGAAGAAGTAAACATGGACTTCGTGACGGGTTTGCCTAGAACTCGTCATCAGCATGATTCAGTCTGGGTCATTATAGATAGAATGATCAAGTCAGCTCATTTCCTTCTTGTTCGTACTTCTTATTTTGCCGAGGATTATGACAAACTCTATATCAGGGAGTTAGTCAGGTTACACGGTGTTTCACTATCTATCATATCAGACAGAGGTACCCAGTTCACCTCTCACTTTTGGAAAGCATTCCAAAAGGATCTCGGTACCCAAGTCCATCTCAGCACAACGTTTTATCCTCAGACAGATGGTCAAGCAGAGAGGACCATTTAGACTCTTGAAGATATACTAAGGGCGTGTGCAATTGACTTCAAGGGAAGTTGGGACGACCACTTGCCATTTATTGAGTTTGCACACAACAATAACTATCATTCTAGTATTCAGATGGCTCCATTCAAAGCTCTCTATGGTAGGAGATGTAGATCTCCGATTGATTGGTTCAAAGTTAGTGAGGCCTCAATCATAGGTCCTGACTTAGTATTTGACACCTTAGAGAAAGTTCAGTTGATCAAAGAGAGACTCTGGGATGCTCAGAGCCGCCAGAAGTCCTATACAGATGTTCGTAGAAAGGATCTCGAGTTCGAGGTCAATGACTATGTCTATATTAAGATCTCTCCCATGAAGAGAGTTAAGAGGTTTGGCAAGAAAGGGAAACTCAGTCCCCGGTATGTCGGTCCCTTCAGAATTCTTTGTCGCTTCGGCAAGGAGCTTATGAGCTTGAGTTGCCTTCAGATCTAGCCTCAGTCCATCCAGTCTTCCATGTCTCTCTACTCAAGAAGTGCATAGGTGACCTAGTAGTTTTTGTCCCTATTCAGGGCATCGACATTCAGAACAGCCTCTCTTATGAAGAGATTCCAGTCAAAATCTTAGATTATCAGACTCGTAGATTGAGGAACAAAGAAGTCTCTCTAGTCAAGGTTCTTTGGCGAAATCAGTTTCATGAGGGAGCTACTTGGGAAGAAGAAGCAGATATGCAATGCAAGTATCCTCACCTCTTTCTCGTCAATTTAGATCAAGCTCAAGGTAACAGTTCTCCTTAAGCTTATTCAGTTTCATGTTCATGTTTCCAGTATAAACTTGGTACCTATTAACTGTTTCATACTTAGTCATGTATTCATGTGTCAGTTGTCCGTGCATCAGATATGCACGAGTTCAGTATGTTTAGCATGTCAGTCATGAGATCAAGTTTCAGTTCTTCATGTTCAGTTCAGGTTCTATTGTCTTATATGCCTTCTCAATAAATTCTTATTCGAGGACGAATGTTCCCAAGGGGGAGATATTATAATACCCCGTATGTTTCTAAGCTAGGAAATGAATAAGTATTCCTACATATGAAATCTCCTATCCTGTGATTCATACTTGAGTATATGACTTACAATGAATATCCTAGTGATAGGATAGCTTATTATGCATCAAGCATGTTCATATGAGTCACTTAAGGTAATACAAGCTAAGATTTTTTGAATCCATCAAGTTTTAGTGTTCGATTTTGCAAGGGTCATCTTTGAAGGAGTATAACTCACCGTTACTGTGGAATTTTGGATGATTTAGACACACCAAATTGTAGAGAATCGAATTATCTTTTCAACGATACCAATTTTGTCTTAATCCAATACCCGAACGAAAAGTTATGCCTATTTTCGTGAGAGACAGTAAGGATAGGTGATTGGTTAGGCGCCGCCCAACCAAACATAGGCGATTGGTTAGGCGTCACCTAACCTAGCTTGGGAAATTACTTGGGCACCGCCTAAGTCAGTTCCAGGTGCCAAAAACACTCCGTTTTGAGTTATTTTAAGGGTAATTAAGTCTTTTAACACTCCTTACACATCCCTAAACTTAACCCTATGAAATATATAGCTTCTAAACATATTACAACCCTATTATCATCTCAAAGCTCATCATCCAAGAGAACTAAAATAGAAAAACAACTAGGGTTGCATAACTAATCTTGAACATCCGATTTTAAGGAAATTCCTCCATCAATCATCAAGAATCTTCCTTCTAAGGTATGCGTGAGTTGATTCATGGAATCCTTTCATCCATGAAGCTTAAGAACCATCTTCTAAATTACGTATTATGATGTTTATGTTGTTGGTGTTTGATGTTCATGTGGTTGGAGTTTGATGATGCCCAAGATGGGATCTTTGTATGTTTTGTGTGAGGATATGGTGGTATTTAACGTATAAATATGTGAAATTGGTGGTTGAATATTTGAAATCTTGATGAATCCACCTATGCCTAAGATGTGCATGTAAGGTGTTTGTGAAAATACCTAAGGGAATATAAATCATGGTTTTATGACATAATAAGTCCTAAATGACTATTCCATGTTCTAAGTTTATGTTCAATGTGATCCCCATGCTATTGTCTTGAATTGAAGATGTTGTATGAGATGCTCATGATATTGTTTTGATATGGAATGACCATGTTATTGAAGCCATGCAAGTATGTACATGTTGTGTGCATTCCCGATCATGTGATAGTTTGTTGAGAATCATTCTTATTATGAAATCCTTACTTATGATATTGTGAGTTGTGGACTCAAATCTTGTGATCAAGTCATGCCATGTGTGTCAGTTTCCTCCTATCGAGTCCTGGGGGTACTTGTACCTGAAAACTATAGTTGTATGCCTAGAGCCATGTCATGTTTCACGATATCCGAACTCAAGCTATGATTCCATAGACTTCAGTCAGTCATGTGACTCGGGAAAACCTCATGATATTAATCAGTTGTCAGATATCAGTAACATTCCGCCAATCAACGCAATTCAGTAAGATTAAGTCATGTACAATCAGTTATTTATGTCCAGTCCCTCTAGATGGGAGTAGAGGTTAGCACCGAGTGAACCCAAGGATAGGAACTCACCCGCCAGTTCAGGGGGTGATTCTTAGTAGTCATCCTTGTGTTACAGAACTACGTAGCCAGTGTAGGTTGAGACATCTTAACCCGTCAGATTAGGGTTGATAAGGTGGCTTAACCCGTCAGTTTAGGGTTTCCACCATTCTCATTGAGTACCCGCCAGATAAGGGTCACTCACAGGCTGTCCTTACCCGTGGCACGGTATTGACACCCCTTCAGTTGAGGCAGAGATTGGATCCCAGCTTAGCCATAACAGGCATACATGGGGCATATCGGTTAAATACTACTTCCCAAAGTTTCAGTATCAGTCTCAGTAAAAGAACTCAGGGCGTTCTTCAGATTTCAGTATATACAGGACTGTCAGATACAGTCGTCCATGTTATCAGTTTCAGTATGAGTCATGACAGTTATCAGTAAACCATGTATTAGATTATATGTCATGCTATCACGTATTCACAGTCCCAGTTTTTATATATGTGTGTTTGCACTTCTACATTCATATTAGTCAGTCAGTGTTGTTCATGCATGAAACCCTTTATGTTTAGCCTACCTTCCTCGTATACTCAGTACTCCAGTTATACTGACGCATTTGCGCTATGGTGCTTTCTTTTCATGTTACACCTTAGGTTTCGAGACACGAGCTCCAGCCCAGCAGTAGCGGTAGCATTCCAGTCGCAGAGACACAGTGAGTCCTCATTGATTCGAGGACAATATGATTTGATACATTTATTTATTTCTTCAGTTCAGTTTTATGGAGTTAGTTGGAGACATGTTCCTTCAACTCCTTATTCAGATAGTTTAGAGGCTTTCAGATTTATGTTCAGATTTACGTTCAGACTTAGCTTTCAGATTGAGTTATTTTGGGTATTTTCACCCACATAGTTTTATTCAGTTGAACCTTATGGCCTTACAGTTATATGTATTCTGCATTATTATATCATGATTTTCAGTATACAGGTACAGATATCAGTCATGGGTTAGCTTGTGGTCCTTCGGGGTCATGAGCACCGTGTAGCATTCCGGTTCAGTGAATCGGGGTGTTATATATGCAAAAGAGATTCAATATCTTTTTTACATAATTCTAAATAGTCAGAATTCATTTGACAAGGTCTGGCCTTAGTCGGTGTATTACCTTCTTGGAAATTATTTTCATAAGGATACCTTTTTATTAAAGGTTCCAATGATACCTTTTTCATCCCAACGGACTAGCGGATACAAATGTAAAAAACAAGGTTTCTCTAAGATAAGCTCATCAGTAATATCTTTAACTAAAAAAAAGTTTCAGGCATACAAACTTTGTTTTTGCAAATGTAAGCTTTAGGGATTCTATATTTGACTCCCATTTCCTGGCCACTTGCATTCCTCACAGTATTAGTGGTCTTTTCGAAATATCTTGAAGGTATCATACCTTCTTGAATGCAGTTACATCCTACCCCACTGTCAATGAGAGCTATAAATTCCTTCTTATAGTTGTTATTAATAAGAAGGGTGACCTTAGCATAGAAGTGTTGGTGAGCAGATTCTTCTAAGGTTTTAAGGAAATCTCCATCAGGGAGAGTTTGTCTATCCTCAACGGGTAAGAATTTTAGGTTTTCTAAAGCAGAAACCCTTTGATCTAATGCCAAATTATGACTCTTAAGGAAAGAAATTTCCTTCTTGATATTATCTATCTCATTCTTCAGGTCCTAGGGTTATTTCTTGAATAGCTTCAACCTTCTGTCTTTCCCTTAAAAGTTTATTAACATCAGTCATGGTATAAAGACCTTTTTGGGATGGAATAATATGTATTTCCTCCTGAATAGGGGAAGAACTGGTGGATGGCTTATCATCCTGCTTACCCAGGTCTTCTAGCATTTCTAGTAGAGCTGCTAATTTGTCATCTTTCAAGACATTGATTTCTATATCTTGAAATTAGGATATGATGTTGTATAAAACATCCTCCTCCTCCTTGTTTGTACAAGGTTGTCCTTCTTGGCAAGGTATGCACTCATCATCTGAAGGCATATAGTCTTCTTGATGGAGAACTCGCAGGTCCTCATCGGTTGGATCATTTTCTTCATTATCACTATGGTCTGGACTGGAGTTTTTCGGAGAGGAATTGAGAAAAATCTTACATAGAGAGTCTTTAATATCATCATCAATAGTGAAACTCTTGATATTACTTTTTATTTTTCAATCTTTTGCAAAGTGACCAAATCTATCACATCGATAACAAGTGTTGGTCTTCTTGGCTTTTCTATAAGCCTTTTTGGATTTGTAATCCTCTTTTCTTTTTCCGTTCTTCTCGATCTTTTTAGACTTTTTCTCCTTAGAGTACTTTTTTTTACTCTTATGAGATTCTCTAGAGGTTTTGGAAATATCTATAGCAAATTGCTCACAAAATTCTCCCTGTTGTTGTCTCTCAGTAAAACGATACTTCTTAATCTGTTGGTTTAACTTAATCTCACTACATAAATTTAAACTTTATTGAGTAACAACCTTTATAAGGTTACCATAGGTGTAAGCCTTATAGTTAATACTCACATTAGAACATCTAAGGGTTTTCCTAATTCTTTCAGCAAATAACATGGGAAGACCATCTATAAACTTGGACTTCCAATTAGAACTATTACTCTCTGGTAATTCCATCACTCTAGAAAGGAATACATCTTTATACCATCTCCAAGAAGTCAAAGTCTTACATTTAAGATTTTGGAGCAGAGTCCTAATACTTTCACTATTATCGGACCATCTTCCAGAGAAATGCTCAACAATATTAATAATTAGAGTATAAACAGCGTCCATGACCTCTTGGCCATCTTCTTTCTTTACAACAGACTGGATGATTTTGGTTTTGTGGTCTAGGGTAAGATAATTATCCCACCAGCCTTTAAGCTAACAAGTAAAACCTGCCGTAATTATTTCGGCAATGCCCCTATCATTAGTTTTCGAAAGGGCTTTACATATGGTACTGTAGATCAACATTCTAGGTACTATTGTAGATATCTGTCTATCAGATAAGCCATCTATATTTCACTCATAGATTTCATCACCTCTGAAACTATTGGGGACATATAATCCTTGTTCTTTAAATAGAACATCCTGAGGAGTTGCTCTAGGATAATAAAACATCTTTTGGGTAGTCTTTTTACTACTATTATTACTTTACTTTACTACTATATATAAATGAAGGTTCGAGTGACTACAGAGGGTATTTCGGTAATTTTAGTGACCCCAACTTTTACTTATATATAGTAGTAAATAAAATGATTACACATGCATATGGTTTTTTTCTTATATTTATTAGTTTTGTCCTCATTTTTATTGTGCATTAAAATAGTTACATATGCATATTCATTTTTTCTTATATTTATTAATTTTGTCCTCATGTATTATTTTAATAATATTTTTATTTAGACCTTTGTAATTAAATTATACATGGTCCTAATTTTTTTTAAATATCTTTTTGTTCCTTATTAAATGACTATCAAGGGTATTTCGATAATTTTATGGTGCAATAAAATGGTTACACATACATATTGTTTTTTCCTTATTTTTATTAGTTTTGTCCTCATTTTTATGGTGCAACAAACTGGTTACACATGCATATTATTTTTTCTTGTATTTATTAGTTCTGTCCTCATGTATTATTTTAATAATATTTTACTTAAACCTTTGTAATTAAATTATACATATTACTATTTTTGCATAAATATCTTTTTTTCCTTATTAAATGACTACCAAGGGTATTTCGATAATTTTATGATGCAATAAAATGGTTACACATGCATATTGTTTTATATTTATAATTATTAGTTTTGTCCTCATTTTTATGGAGCAATAAAATGGTTACACATGCATATTTTTTTCTTATATTTATTAGTTTTGTCCTTATGTATTATTTTAATAATATTTTTATTTAGACCTTTGTAATTGAATTATACATGGTAGTAATTTTGGATAAATATTGTTCCTTATTAAATTACTTATTTTTTATACCCCAAGGGTATCTCGATAATTTTATGATGTAATAAAATGGTTACACATGCATATTGCTTTTTACTGTTATATATAAATGAAGGTTTTTGGTGTACTACTAATTTGTCTTTTTGTGGGTACTTACTATTATTATTATTATTATTATTATTATTATTATTATTATTATTATTATTATATTTTACTATTATTCATTTTTTTACTATTACTATTACTATTACTATTATTATTATTATATGTAATACCCCGATCGTTTCCTAAGCCTAAATCCGTCTTTTGAGTGGATATGTATGACTTCCAAAGTGATTGATGTTTAAACCATGTTGTATTTCTCTAATTTATAATTTTTTTCATGTAGAGCATTGAATAAGCTTTCCATCGATACCAATTTCATCGAGATCCGACATCGGACGAGGGAGTTATGGTCGTTTTACTGAACGGTGTTGGATCGACCTGGTGGACCGTCAGGTTCCTGGTGGACCGTCAAGTGCCCCGTCAAGCCAAGGAAGTGACTCCTTTTTCAGGACATCGTGCGACGGCCAAGTTGGTGGACCGTCAAAAAGTTGACGGACCGTCAAGGGGTCCGTCAGGTCGAGAAAGAATGTCTCGTTTCTGGCCCTCGAGTGACGGACGACTTGTTTCCTGACGGACCGTCACTTCGACCATCACGTCGAGGAAGAACGTTCCAGTTTTGGCACTCGAGTGACGGACGATCTGGTGGATTGTCAGGAAACTTGACGGACCGTCAGATCGACCGTCATAGGCCCCGATCAGTGAATTTCAGCTTTTTCAAAAGGGCATTTTGGTCATTTCCTCCCATAAGGTCTTATATATATATCCTAGTAGAGAATAGTCCTTCATTTTCTCCTTTCATCTTCTAAGAATCTCCTAGAAACTAAGGTTTCTACAAGATCCAAAAATTCAATCTTCTTCCAAGAAATTCAAGAATCTTCCATAGAGATTCAAAGTGATCTAAGAATCAAGCTTTCCTAATTAAAGGCATCAAGAAATTTAGCTCAAGAATGCTATAAAGAAGTTTATATCAAGTTTCTACATCTCCAAATATTATAATCCAAGGTATGTGGGGTTTGAACAAGAACACTCATTTCGTTCTTGTGCCTAAAGATTTACTTTCTATTATTGATTTACATGATTTTGCAAGTGGGTTTACATCCAAATTTCTTTATGTATGATTTATGAGACTTGAGTTGAATAAGCTTGATATTTATGGTTATTTCACCATCATGCTTCTTAAATTTAGTATTTATTCCATGAAATGTATATTGTCATTATATATTGATGATTTCTAAGTGATTTATGATAAGTGTCAAGATTTGTGTTTTTCTATGAGAAATTTGACTATTAAATATATATATATATATTTGAATTGAAAGTCAAGAATGAGTTTGAGGATGTTTCCTTGAAGCTTTGGCATTTGAAATGATTTGATAAGCAAATGTACTTGATGTTGAGAAACATTGTTTGAATTTGAGTCGAGTTAGGAATCCATAGTCGTATATGATTTACAGATAATATATATATATATATATATATATATGTTTTGGTCTTTGTAATAGACCCATGAGTTGATATTGATTAAGGTGGATTTCCTAACGCGTTCTGAGCTGAGTCTGGGAGGAGTATTTAGCACCGAGCGGAAAATTTGGTATTTCTCCGAAACTACGTGCCACCGTAGGATTGATGTTGATAATTGTGGGCCAAAGTCCGAGTGTGGGATTTTGATTGGGAAATTGAGGTTGTACTCCATGGCAAGATTACGACGCTCCCGCCAATGTGGGGTTCTCTCCTTAGGAGGACAAAACGTTGGACTCCATGCGGCTCACATGGTGTAGTTATGTCGATTTTAAGAAACTCCCACGTCCATAATAATCTAAGTACCATGAGTTACCGAGTCACTCTAAGTCATGAGTCAAAGAGTTTGAGTTGAGTTAAATGATTTATGAGATTTATGAAGCATATGTTATTACTGATGACTTACGGAAATGATGTTTTAGATAATTTAAGCGAAAAGAGTTATGATTGTCAGCATGCATGATTTTATTATACATTTATGATATTATTTAAAATGTTGCATCCATCTCCACATACTTAGTACATTCTCAAGTACTGACTCTCATACTCTTTTGTATTCTATATTTCATCATGATATAGGTTCAGGTGCTCAGTCTCAGTAGCGACAGTGATCCTTGAGTACCTTCATCTACATTTTTGCAGTTGGTGAGTCCTCATGGTTCGAGGACCTGTGTCTCCGATTTTGTCTTGTTAATAAATAGTTGTTTACTTTCAGTTCATTACGAGTCAGTTGGGGATCTGTCCCAATGGCTCCTCAGTCCTATGTAGTAGAGGCTTTGTCAGACTAGTGTGCCAGCATGTACAGAGATTTCAGTATTTTATTTGTACAGAACCGTATTACTTCATATCTCAGTATGTTCATGTCATGATTATTCATCCCTACTTTATGATGATTCGTGCTGTAGAGAGTTCTGAAAGTGATGACAGGCTTTGAGGGTTAGCTTGAGGCCACGTGTGGCCTTGAGCACCATGTGATGTCTTGGGATAGGTTCTCGGGGAGTTACATTATATTAATATTATCATTGTTATTATTATTATTATTATTATTATTATTATTATTATTATTATTATTATTATTATTATTATTATTATTATTATTATAATTACTATTATTACTTTACTATTACTATTACTTTATTATTATTATTATTATTATTATAATTATTAACTTATTAATTTTTTTTACTATTACTACTACTACTATTACTATTACTATATTATTATTATTATTATTTCTATTATTACCTTACTATTACTATTACTTTTTATTATTATTATTATTATTATTATTATTATTATTATATTACTATTATTCATTATTTTTACTATTACTATTACTATTACTATGTTATTAATATTATTATAATTATTAATACTATTATTACTTTACTATTACTATTACTTTATTTTACTTTACTTTACTATTACTACTATATATAAGTGAAGGTTTGAGTGGCTACCAAGGGTATTTCGGTAATTTAGCCACTCCAACGTCCACTTATATATAGTAGTAAATAAAATGGTTATACATGTATATGATTTTTTTCTTATATATATTAGTTTTGTCCTCATTTCTATGGTGCAATAAAATGATTACACATACATATTATTTTTTTCTTATATTTATTAGTTTTGTCCTCATGTATTATTTTAATAATATTTTTATCTAGACCTTTGTAATTGAATTATACATGGTACTATTTTTGTAAAAATATTTTTTTATTCCTTATTAAATGACTACCAAGGGTATTTCGATAATTTTATGGTGCAATAAAATGGTTACACATGCATATTATTTTTTCTTATATTTATTAGTTTTGTCCTCATATATTATTTTAATAATATTTTTATTTAGACCTTTATAATTTAATTATACATGATAGTAATTTCTTATAAATATCTTTTTGTTCCTTATTAAATTACTTGATTTTTATACCCCAAGGATATTTCGATAATTTTATGGTGCAATAAAATGGTTACACATGCATATTGCTTTTTTCTTATATTTATTTATTTATTCCTCATTTTTATGGTGCAATAAAATAGTTACACATGCACATTATTTTTTTCTTCTATTTATTAGTTTTTTCCTCATTATTATTTTAATAATATTTTTATTTAAACCTTTGTAATTGAATTATACATGGTAGTAATTTTTTATAAATATACTTTTGTTTCTTATTAAATGACTACCAAGGGTATTTTTGTAATTTTATGGTGCAATAAATATTTTGAAACCAACGTATGTCTCCTCAACTTATATATTTGAAACTGTCAAATGAGACGTGCATCATTTACTTTTCCTGGAATGTCCAACCGAAAGACGTGCCGCCAACTGTAGTTGCAATAATCTAGCTAGATTTTTATCCACTTATATAATAACTTTTGTATTGATTAGACCAGTCTAGCAAGCTCAATTTTATTCCACATTGAACTAAGATATATTATGTTAACATCGGTTCATTGTACTATATTTTTTTTCTTTTACTCCTATACTAAACAATTAAAATAAGTAGAAAATAATCTTCCCCAAAGTTGGATCTCTTTTGCACATTAGTGTTGCCAAAATGCCCATGCCTTGCACGGGCGCGAGTGTCTAGTTTCTTATATTTATTAGTTTTGTCCTCATTTTTATGGTGCAATAAAATGGTTACACATGCATATTATTTTTTCTTATATTTGTTGGTTTTGTCCTCATTATTATTTTAATAAGATTTTTATTTCGACCTTTGTAATTGAATTATACATGGTAGTATTTTTTATAAATATCTTTTTATTCCTTATTAAATGACTACCAAGGGTATTTCGATAATTTTATAGTGTAATAAAATGGTTGAACATTCATATTGCTTTTTTCATAGATTTATTAATTTTTTCCCCATTTTTATGGTACAATAAAAGGATTACACATGCATATTATTTTTTATTATATTTATTAGTTTTGTCCTCATATATTATTTTAATAATATTTTTATTTAGACCTTTGTAATTGAATTATACATGGTACTATTTTCTTATAAATATCTTTTTGTTCCTCATTAAATGACTATCAAGGGTATTTCGATAATTTTATGGAGCAATAAAATGGTTACACATGCATATTGTTTTATATATATATATATTTATTAGTTTTGTCCTCATTTTTGTGGTGCAATAAAATGGTTCCACATGCATATTATTTTTTTCTTATATTTATTAGTTTTTTCCTCATGTATTATTTTAATAATATTTTTATTTAGACCTTTGTAATTGAATTATACTTGATAGTAATTTTTTATAAATATCTTTTTTGTTCCTTATTAAATTACTTATTTTTAATACCCCAAGGGTATTTCGATAATTTTATGGTGCAATAAAATGGTTACACATGCATATTGTTTTTTTCTTATATTTATTAGTTTTGTCCTCATTATTATGGTGCAATAAAATGGTTATACATGCATATTATTTTTTTTCTTATATTTATTAGTTTTGTCCACATGTATTATTTTAATAATATTTTTATTTAGACCTTTGTAATTGAATTATACATGGTAGTATTATTTTATAAATATCTTTTTGTTCCTTATTAAATGACTACCAAGGGTATTTCGATAATTTTATGGTGTAGTAACTATTTTGAAATCGACGTATGTCTCCTCAACTTATATATTTAAAACTTTCAAATGAGACGTGCATCATATACTTTTCCAGGAATGTCCAAACGAAAGACGTGCCGCCAACTGTAGTTGCAACAATCTAGCTAGATTTTTATCCACTTATATAATCACTTTTGTATTGGTTAGACCAATCTAGCAAACTCAATTTTGTTCCACACTGAATGTATATATTATGTTAACATCGGTTTATTGTACTACATTTCTTTTCTTTTACTCCTATATTAAATAATTAAAATAAGTAGGAAATAATCTTTTCCAAAGTTGGATCTCTTTTGCACATTAGTGTTGCCAAAATGCTCGTGTCTTGCACAGACACGGGTATCTAGTATATAATATAAAGGAAGGTCACAAAGAAGGTGATGTGGCACCTCCCTATGACCTCCATTCCTATTTATCTTTATTCTCCCTTTTTTGATCATTTTTCTTCATTTACTTATTTATTTTATTTTTATAATTAAAAAATTACTTATTCAATTCATCAACTTTTCACCTCTCACTTTAATTACCTTCTTTATTAGAGATTTAATATATATTTATGTATTCTTCCACCTCCAACCTTTATAATTCTTAATTAACTTTATTAATATGGAGTAGTAATGAGCTAAAAAATGGGAGATAAAAAGACAAAAATAATCAATATATATATATATATACTTACACTATTATATTATAGTTTTAGTTGCGGAAAGAAAATGCTTCACATGAGTTTTGGTATTTTTTTTTTGAATAGTAGCAATTTATTTGATGGGATTGTGTATTGGTAAGTATTTATCTTTATTAAACTTGCGTATATGTACTTTATTCTCAGTAAATACAAATAATTTATTTCTTTATAATCATTTCATTATTATTTCTTATTCATTTGTTAAATTTTGATGATTCATGCTATGTCATCTATATCAAGATTGGTACATACGATAGATCTAGTTGAATACATTTCTTCTAAGCTAATTTTATATAGTACTCGATCTCTAAATTCATAAAAATAAATTTTACTCCTATTTTATTTCGATTTTTTTATGATGCAGAATTTTCTTAGATTAAATATGTTCAAGAATATTATTAGTGATTAATACCGTATAACTTTGAAAAGTATTTCCAAATTTAGTCACACAAAAATATAGGCAAAACTTAATTTCTTAACAAAGAAATGAAAAAGCAAGTAAAAATTGACTACTATTACAATTGAAGTTAATTATTTCTTACGTAAACATTAAAGCAAATAAAAAGTTCACTGTTACAATTAAATCATTTGTGTTGGTTCATAAAATTAATAACATACATTACATATTATGTACGTTCATGCATTTAAAAATCGCCATCATGAGTAGTGAGGAGTACTATAAAATTATTCACTAAGTAATTTAATCTTTTGATTTTTCTTAATAAAAGATATCATTCAAGCGAAGTAGCAATTTTTTTTGTGTTAATGGTAGGACGAAGCTGGATAATTCATCTTTTTTTAATCATGTGTGTATCAATATAGATAGTACCTTTTGTTTGGAGAAAAAACTAAAGAGATGGAGAAAGTGCATTTATTCATAAAAGTGGAAGTGCTCCATTTATATATTTATTCTACATGGTAGATGACTCAATATTATCTAATGATAACTATTAATTACTTTTATTTTCTTATATATTTTTATGGTAATCTATATCTGTATATACGCATAAAATTTAGAATATATAAAGTGATATGGTGCCTTTCTCTAACCAACATTTATTAAAAAAAAAATCTCATTTTCTATTGACATTTATTATTTTCATTTAATAATTTTAAAAAATTCAACTTCCATTATTGATAAAGGATCAAAAAGACGCAACTAAATTTACTATCATTAGTAATAATCCAAAAAATATCTACAAGTTTACGACTAATTAACTTAATGTTACAATGGTTTCTATTATTTAGTAAATCAATATTAATAACCTTCATAATTGATTATTAAGTCAAACACATGAATAATTCATGGATCATTATGAATGGTTTTATGTTGGTTCCTTATTAAAAATGAAAAAGGCTTAAAATGAAATTTAGAAGATTACTTCATCTCAAAGTTGAGAAAAAAAAAGTATATGTAGATGTCAGTGCTTCAATGTAACAATGTCTTTCAATAAATTATTTATCAATTCCCATCTTACTTATTTGTAGAAAAAATACATTTAGATTTCAATATCAATATAACTGTTACATGGTGGAGAGAAAGTGATGTGAAACAAGATTATAGAAGCAAGATAGTAATTAAAGATAGAAAATAAAGAAAGATAGACACAATTAGATTCAAACAATCAAAAGATGTAATGGTGAAACTAACCAAAACACTCCTTAATTGGGAACCAAAATCACCTAATCTATTAGAATCCTCAAGAAGGTAGCAACCTTACTTGCAAATCCTAGGACAATTGTTGAAAAATCAACAAGGGGTTTTCAAGCTCTCAAAGGAGGCACAAATATTCAATATTCCAAAACTAGTTGTTCAACCCTAATACCTAACTATTTATACTAAGGGTTAAAAGAAGTTAGGAAAGACCAAATTGCCCTTCATTTAAATTACAAGCTAATTTAAATGGTAGACCCACTTAGTATATTAAATATCTTCAAGTCATCCATATTGGAGCCTTCAAAAGATTTCATCTTCATCCATAAAGCTTGATGTGCTTGAAGGTCCTTAGCTCGACTTCTTGTGAAAGGCCTTCTTAAAGTAGCGTCACTTTGATGTACATCACTTTCCTCTTTTTCGAAAGAATTCGTCCTCGAAGTCGCCAATCCTGCATCAAAAAGAGATAAATCACTAACATTGAAAACATTATGAATCAAATACTCACTTGGTAAGTACACTTTGTAAGCATTATCTCCAATCTTCTCAAGCACTTGAAAAGGTCCATCTCCTCTTAGCATAAGCTTGTTCTTCCTTTTTCTTGAAAATCTCTCCTTTCTAAAGTGAACCCATACCCAATCACCAGGTACAAAGGTGACTTTTTTTCATTCTTTGTTGGTTCTTTTGGTTGCATCATTGTTAGCCTTCTCAATTTGTAATCTTACTTTCTCATGGATGTTCTTCATAGCTTTTGCCTTAGCTTTTGCATCTACACTCACAATAACATCTCTGGTCAAAGGAGTTAAATCCAATGAAGCCAAAGGATTAAAGCCATAAACACACTCAAAAGGGGTTATACCAATAAATCTATGAATAGTTCTATTATAGGCAAACTCAATTAATGGAAATTGATCCTCCCAAGAAGTTAACTTTTCTTTAACCATAGCTCTAAGCATGTTACCTAAAGTTCTATTAACCACCTTGGTTTGACCATTCGTTTGAGGATGACAAGAAGTAGAAAATAGCAATTTGGTTCCCAAATTTCCCCACAAAGACCTTCAAAAATGACTAAGAAATTTTGAATCTCTATCACTAACAATTATTTGGGGAACACCATGCAATTTCATCACATTATGAACAAATAAAGTAGCAACATGAGGTGCATCATCACTTTTATGGCAAGCAATAAAGTGAGCCATTTTTGAAAATCTATCTACAACAACAAAGATACTATCCTTACCATTCCTAGTCCTAGGGAGCTCAACAACAAAATCCATGGAAATATCTAGCCAAGGACCGATAGGAATAGGCAAAGGGGTATACAAGCCATAGGGTTGGGTACAAGATTTAGCATGCTTACAATCCAAACACCTAGCACAAATTCTTTCCACATCTCTTATCATTTTAGGTCAAAAGAAAAATTCACTAAGAATAGCTAAGATTTTTGACACTCCAAAATGACCCATCAAACCTTCATTGTGTGTCTCTTTCACCTACAACTCTCTCCATGAAGATATAGGCACACAAAGTTTTCTATTTCTAAACAAGTAGCCCTCTTTCAATTCAAATCTAGGAGTTATAACTTCATTTCACTCCTTAACAACTTGCACACACCTATTCAATCTCACTTGACACTCTCCAAAGACTTTTCCAAAATCATCATTAGTAGAATATAAATCCTTCAAACTCTCAAAACCCATCAACCTAGACGTCAAGGTATTTATCAATGCATATCTTCTAGATAAAGCATCCGCCACAATATTCTCTTTACCTTGCTTATAATTAATCACATATGGAAAAGACTCAATGAACTCTATCCACTTGGCATGCCTCTTATTAAGTTTATTTTGGACCCTAATATGCTTCAAAGCCTCATGATCGGTTCTAATCACAAACTCCTTATGCCACAAATAATGTTTCCAATTTGCCAAAGCTCTCACTAAGGCATAGAGTTCATTGTCATAGGTAGAATATTGCAATGGAGCTCCTCTTAATTTCTCACTACAGTAAGCTATGGGTTTCCCTTCTTGCATCAAGACCGCACCAATGCCTACTCCACTAGAATCACACTCAATTTCAAACATCTTTTCAAAGTTAGGAAGTTGAAATAATGGAGTGGAACTAAGTTTCTCTTTCAGGATTCTAAAGGCTTCATTTTGTTTTTGTAATACCCCGTACTTTTCCTATCTTGAAAAGTTTCCCCAAGAATGTTAGAAGTTTTCTTTGAAATATGAATCCACTTTTTTACATGTGGTATTTTTAATATTTTCACTTTTTATAATGTGGGAAATAGAATAAGCTTTCCATCGATACCAAATTTGCCTAAATCCAACACCCGGGTGAAGAGTTAGAGCCTTTTTAGTGAGACAGTGTATCACCTGAGCCTTCAGCGCGTCACGGAGATAGCTCAAATGATAATTGTCAATTTCTAGTATTGCTCCACAATAGTGGTGCATCGTGCCAAAATTCTAGGTCGCAGACAAGGTGGCAACGCTATAGCTCCACGTCGCGCCACTGTGCAATTTCCTATTTATCACTTTCCAGTGACTTGGCGCGATAGTGGCTCGTCGCGCCAAGGATGAAAATTGGAAAATTTTCTCAGAAATTAAATACGTGTCCTAGGATTAAAAGGGTCAATTTTCCACCCTATATAAACCTTATAACATGAGATTTAGCCATAATTCAGCAGCTTATACTCAATTACTCTCAAAAACTCTCACGAACAAGCCCTAGGGTTTTCATAGAAGGTTCAATTCTAAGGGAATTCACCGTCAAATTTCAAGAATCTCTCCGTCAATCTTCGTAGAATCACAAGATAAGGTATGCGTAGTGTTCATTAATGGACTCCTTTCGTCCATGAAGCCCAAGAATCTCTTTTCTAAGTTTAAGTCTAAGGATTTCTTTATGAATTTCATGTTGGGTTAGTTTTGTTTATGTTGAGAATGATCAATTGAATTCAAATCCATGTTGGGTGATTAATTTTATGTGGAATTGATTTGTATAGTTGTATATTCATGTGAACCCATGAATAAACCCTAGGATGATGAAGTTAGATATGAATCATGATGTTTGATTGTTGTATAATGTTGTCTACATGTGTTATGCCTATCATGTGTATGATTAAATGCCTAGATGAAGGAACAATTCCCAACTAGTATGATATCACAAAATCTCCATGTATGCACAAACTTATGCATATCATATGTTTGATGAAGTGCTTCAATATATGAATTATGAATTATGTTGTTGGTCATGTGTTCAAGTAAGCCATGCTATGTCAGTTTCTTCTCATCGAGTCCTGGGGGTACTTGTACCCAAATATTTAGCTGTGTGCCTAGAGCCGTGTCATGTTTTCACGATCTCCTCAGTCAAGCTATGATCCATAGAACTCAGTCAATCATATGACTCGGGAAATCTCAAAAATATCAATAATTTCAGTAGCTCAGTAATCTCAGTATTCCCAGTCAATCTCAGTAACTTCAGTATTCTCCGTCAGTCCTCAGAACTCAGTACATTCCGTCAGTCAATGAAACTCAGTAAATTCAGTTTAGCTCCACTAAACAATACCACTAGTATCAGTTCAGTCCAGTTAATCAGTTTATCTCAATTAATCAGTTTAGTGTCTTTCAGATGGGAGTAGGATTCAGCATCGAGCGAGCCTAGGGATGGGAACTTACCCGCTAGATAGGATTGAGATCCCTAGAAGCAATCCCTAAGTTCCAAAACTACGTAGCCAACGTAGGTACGAGATATAACCCATTAGATAGGACTGACATACTCAGGGATCACCCGTTAGCACATTTAAATATATAGGACTGATCCCAGAGGTCACCCACAAGATTCGGACTGACTCCACATCAGTTGTCTTTACCAGTAGCACGGTACTGACACCCTTCCAGCTGGAGTTACAGGTTGGACCCCAGTTATCTTAGTATAGGGCATGTCGGTTAGATGAATGCATCCCACAGTTTTAGTTATAGAATAAGAACTGTTAGATACAGTCAATTCAGCTCAGTAGTATAGATTTAGGACTGCCAGATACATTCACTCCTTATCATTATAAATACACTCCGGGATAACCCATTAGACAGGACTAATCTCAACTATAGTCAATCAATAACGGTATCATCAGATTTATAGATCACCCGCCAGATAGGACTGATCTCAGATTCAGTTACTCAGATACAGTATGGAACTCAGCTAGTTCCATCAGATTCAGGACTGTCAGATACAGACACTCATGTTATCAGTTATATCAGTTATCAGAACTCATGTTATCCGTATTCAGCTTCAGGACTGTTAGACACAGTTAACCAGACCAGTTCTTCATAATCAAAACTGTCAGAAATAGTTATTCATATATTAATAACATAGTATCAGTCCCTCAGATATCAGTAATTCCATGTTATTAGTAAACTCAGTAGTCAGAACTTAGCATTCAGTCCTATCACGATGTCAGTTACAGTTACGTATGTATGCATGTATTCTCACGTTCATGTTAGTTAGTCAGTTAGTATTGTTCATGCATATGAACCTATTGCATTCAGCCTACTTCACTTGCATACCAGTATATTTAAAGTACTGACGCATTTGCATTATGGTGTCTTATACCATAGGTTTAGAAGCACGAGCTCCAGAGAACCAGTAGCAACCCAGTTCAGCGATCAGAGTTAGCAGTGATTCCTCATCCTTTGAGGAGATGATTATCACATTACTATTTCAGTTTTTAGTTTATTTCAGTAGTTGGAGTTAGTTGGGGACATGTCCCATCAACTCCTTATTCAGACAGTTTAGAGGTTTTCAGACTACAGTATGTTCAGATAATTATCTCAGTTGTTTTGGTATTGTTATACCATATTTTTCAGTTATGTACTAGTATTGAACCTTATAGACTTTCAGTTCATGTTTCTGTATTTACGATATTATTACTATTATTCACTGCTCAATTTACAGATATCAGTCATGGGTTAGCTTGTGGTCCTTCGGGGTCATGGGCACCGTGTAGCGTTTCGGGTACCAAATTTGGGGCGTTACAGTTTTCTACCCTAAATAAAAGGATTATCCTTCTTAATGACCTCGGTTAGAGGAGCGGCTAAAGAACTAAAACCCTTCAAAAATCTCCTATAAAAATTTGCCAACCCATGAAAGCTTCTAACATCACTAATGGACATAGGAGTTGTCCAACTTCAAATAGCCTCTACCTTTTCATCATCCACATCTACTCCTCTTGAACTTACAACAAAGCCAAGAAAAACAACATGGTCCACATAAAAATAACACTTTTTAAAATTCACATACAACTTTTTATTTCTCAACACATCAAATATCATTCTCAAATATTGTACATGATCATCCAAATACTTGCTATAAACCAAAATATTATCAAAATAAACCACAACAAAATTAGTAATAAATGACTTAAGCACATGGTTCATTAGTCGCATAAAAGTGTGTGGTGCATTGGTTAGCCCAAAAGGCATCACCATCCACTCATATAATCCAAACTTAGTTTTGAAAGCGGTTTTCCATTCATCTCCAGATTTTATTCAGATTTGATAGTATCCGCTTGTCAAATCAATTTTAAAGAATAAGGTAGAACCACACAATTAATCTAGCATATCATCAAGTCTAGGGATGGGATATCGATATTTTACCATAATTTTATTAATGGCACGACAATCTACACATATCCTCCATGTCCCATCCTTCTTGGGTACTAGAATTACAGGCACCGCACATGGACTTAAACTTTCTCTCACTAAACCTTTATTCACAAGTTCTTCAACTTTTCTTTGCAATTCTTTGGTATCTTGAGGATTGCTCCTATAAGCCGCTTTGTTGGGTATTTGAGAACCCAGCAAAAAGTCAATTTTATGCTTTATTCCTCTCAAATGAGGCAACCCACCTGGTATTTCTTTCGGAAATAGATCTTCATAATCTTGCAACAAAGAAGAAACAACACTTGGAAAAGATAAAGAGGTTAGTTCATTGTTATAAAGCAAAGAATAACCTTTAGGTTTAATAAATATGACTTGAGTAGCATCCTCATGTTTAGTTCTTTCATGCTCTCTTAATTTTGCAAGATCATGCACATTTTCTCTCTTTTTTGTTTTTTTGGTTTTGCTTGCTCACTTTTTTTTTTGTGATAACTCATTCTCACTTGAGCTCTCAATCTCTCTTTTTTCCTCTCTTGAGTTATGATTTTTCACTCCCTTACTCCTCTCTTTCTTTTCTCTCTCAAGTTTTTCTTTCAACTCTCCCATTTTTCTATATTCTTTACTCACTTGAAAAGGAGAAAGTGGGTTAAGAATGTGCTTTTTACCATCCTTAACAAATCTATATTTATTTTACCTTTCATCATGTTTATCCCTCACATCATATTCTCATGGTCTTCCCAATAATAAATGACAAGCTTACATTGGTACAACATCATAAAGCACTTCATTATGATAACTTCCAACCTTAAATTTTATCAACACTCTCTTGGTTACTTTGAGTTTACCATATTTATTAAGCCATTGAAATCTATAAGGTTTTGAATGCCTTCTTGTTGGAAGTTTCAATTGTTCTACCATAGATACACTAGAAAAATTGACACAACTTTCACTATCAATAATAAAGAAACATAATTGCTCTTGCACTCTACACCAATTATGAAATAAGTTCTCTCTTTGATTATTAAGATCTTCCCTCACTAGAGCACTCATACTTCTCCTCACAACAAGAACAAGTTTTCCATCATCATTAATTTTTTTCCATCACCTTTTCCCATAAACTCATCACTACTATCATCCTCCATGTGGTCATCTTTAGATTCATCTTTGGTTTTATAACCACCATCATTCAATGCAATGATAGTTCTTCTATTAGGACACTCATTTGCTTTATGACCATATCATTGACATTTAAAACACTTTATTTTAGATGGAGTTTTAAGTTTAGATTTGTTACCTCCATTCTTGTAGTCCACCTTTGATTTACCTTTGTCTAAGTTGGACTTCAATTCTTGCCTGGCACCTTTGGATTTGTCCCAAGTGGGAGATGATTTCCAAATTTCCTTATTTTTATCCCATGAAGAAGAAAAAGATTGCACCCTTGACTTTTTTTCCTTTTGATGACCCTCCACCTTGAGTTACATTTGATAAGCCTCATATAAAGTAGATAGACAATGCAATTTCAATGGTTTCCTTACCTCTTTATTTAAGCCTGAGATAAATCTTGCCACAAGTTTTACCTATTCATCATTAACATTAGCTCGACGCCTAGTATGCTCTAACTCTTCATAATACTCTTCCACACTCTTACTTCCTTGTTGAAGATTGTAATACTTCTTGAGTGTATTTTGCTCATAATCTTGACCCACAAACCTTTCTCTCATATGCCTTTTCATGTTATTCCAACTTGTAACAAAGTCTCTATTCACCCAAGTATCTCTTTCAACTTTCTCCCACCATGTAGAAGCAAAACCCTCAAGGTGACTTATAGCATAATTCATCTTTTTAACATCACTCACATTGTTGAGATTATATTGCCTTTCAAGTTTCACAATCTAATCAAGATATTCATTTGGGTCACTACTTCCTTTGAAGAATGGAAGGGTAACCTTGATGTTGTTGAATCCTCGATCTCTATCGTCATTCCTTCTATTTTATTCTCTACCATCAACCGAATACCACCCTTCATTTCCCCCCTTCTTCCTCTCCCACCTAACCTCTCTTGTTGAACTTGATCATTGGATCCATAATCATAATTATCACCATCAAAAAAATCATGCTCTTCAAGGTTATGTTGGGCTCTCATTTGAGTTCTATTGGCTTGTGTGGAAGATTTCTCTGTTGATTCCCCTCTTTGGGAGTGTTGCTTGATTGCAAACTTTTGGCAAAGTAACATTAGGAGAGAGGGTATCTTGCACTACCATGTGGGATGGAGTTGTATCAAGAGGAGTCTTACTTAATCCCTCATTATTTTGACCAATGGGATTGATAAACCTCAAGTGGTTGCTTTGCTATTTCTTGATTTCTCACCCTTCTATCCATAGCTTCCAATTTTTCCTTCATTTCTTCCAATAGCTTTTGAAGCAAAATTTCCATTTTGCTAGCGGATTCTCTCTCCAAGTGAGTCATTGTACCTACAAAATAAATTAAAAGTTAGAAGAAAGAGTTCCTCACCACTCACTCACATCATGTTTCCCTCTTTTGTCACTCACACTCGTGTATCACTCTAAGACCATCCTCAAATGAACTCACATCTCTATTGCTTGTTACCATTCTTGAATAACCCAAGGTTGAGAGTCAACACTGTCAAATAATTCACAAGTAGTACCACTTCTTCGGAATGGAGTGGAGTTTATGTAATCAAGAACGGACAATTAAAACTCACGGACAAAGAAACAAATAATCATACAATGAAATAAAAGAAAAAAAGCACAAAAAAAATTGACATGAATAAATTAATCGGACACAAACTAGTTTAACATTAAGTATGAATTAATACTCAAAGCAAACTAACTAGAATTAACAAGAAAATAAGAAACAAATTTGAAAGATTTGAACTATTTTATAATTCTCAAATTCATCCTCTTCAATACCCAAACAAATGAGCTCAAATTTGAGATATATCTTCCCCACAACTTTACCAACAACTTCTAACCAACAATTTCTTCAACCAAATACCAAATCAACAAAACCCATTTTCAAGTTTATTCTTCAACATGACTTTCAATTATTTTTTTTGGTCATATATTTTTTTGATTTTTTTTTCAACTAGGAAACAACATGTAACTCAAGAAATATATCAAACAACATTCAATCAATTTGATTTATTTTAAATTTTTTTTAAATATCAAAATCCCAAGACTTAGGTTTGTGAAAACAAATCTAATCCAGGATCTGATACCAATTTGATGTGAAATACGATTATAGAAGCAAGATAGTAATTAAAGATAAAAAATAAAGAAAGATAGACACAATTAGATTCAAAAAATCAAAAGATGTAATGGTGAAACTAACCAAAACACCCCTTAATTGGGAACCAAAAAGTACTTAATCTATTAGAATCCTCAAAAAGGTAGCAACCTTACTTGCAAATCCTAGGATAATTGTTGAAAAATCAACAAGGGGTTTTCAAGCTCTCAAAGGAGGCACAAATATTCAATATTCTAAAACTAGTGGTTCAACCCTAATACCTAACTATTTATACTAAGGGTTAAAAGAAGTAAGGAAAGACCAAATTGCCCTTCATTTAAATTATAAGTTAATTTAAATGGTAGACACACTTAGTATATTAAATATCTTCAAGTCATCCATAATGGAGCCTTCTAAAGATTTCATCTTCATCCATAAAGCTTTATATGCTTGAAGGTCCTTAGCTTGACTTCTTGTGAAAGGTCTTCTTAAAGTAGCATCACTTTGATTACATTAGAAAGAAAAAACTGGATAAACCACAAGTTGGGTAACAGTGGCGTAAGACCTAATAGTAGCTATTTTTCGTGAACTTCTTTAGGCATATAAGATCTTATAATTTCTTTCTTATTGAATTTCATAAATATGTTTTTAACATAACAAATGTTAATTTGAATTGAAATCTCGATCCACTACCTCTTGACAAATATTACTTGGGGGTATGTATATTGTGATTTCTCTTTTCTCTAATCCTCCTTACTTTAAAGTATACTATCTTCAATTTCTATGCTTTTTAAGTATTTTAGTTTTATATTTTGTGCATTTATATTGTAAAATTTTACTTTCTAAATAGAAATAATTAGAGCATGTTTGGATAGACTAATAGCTTTTGTCTTATAAGTCAAATATTATAAGTTAGAAATTCTAACTCTTAACTTTTGATTTATTTTTGTCTTTTGAGCTTAAAATAAAGTGCTTAGAAAAACTTTTTTATTTTAATGAAACACAACAAAAAATATTTAAAAACTATTTTGACTTAAAAGTTCTTAAAGTAAGCCCATTCAAAAAGGCTTTTTACTCTCCCTTCTTCATCTATATATGTGAAGGGGCTTAGGGTAATAGATATTTTTCACTTTGAATTTAAATATAGATTCTTCAAAATTATTATGATAAAATTTTGATATATATAATTTATATGAAAAATATAACAAATCAACATAGTCAATAATTCATAATATCTAAAATTAAAAAATTATGATAGAAAAAGTATTTAATTACTCAAACATTATTACCTTTTTATATAAAGTAAAAGGAAAAATATCTTAAATGAAATGTACAAATTAGATCTATAATTTTATATTTGTAGAATAATTTTTATAACTGCGTGAAGTGCAGATAGATACACTAGTTTAAAAAACAAAGGTGCAAAAACTTATAGTTACTAGGGCAATTGAGCTAAAAGTAACAAAGGAGTTTTAAAATGAGGTGTAGGTAACTCAAATTTTAATAATTGAGTATAGGTGACAATTAATTTATTATGGATTAAGAAAGTCGGGGAAGTTTGAGAATAGCCCACAAGTTTTTTAATTTATACTTTGATCCAAATGTTAACTTACTATAACAGGAAACAGAGGGAAAAAAGACGTATTTATCTCTCTTCTCATTCATTGTTGTTTTCTCTCTCTTCACGATTTTTGTTGTTCATTGTTGTTTCTCCTTTATTCATCATCTTCTGCTTCATTATCATCATCTTTTTCATTATTATTATCTTCTTCTTGTTGTTGACCATTGTTGTTGTTGTTACCTCTACTGCTACTACTTGACCAATTTTTTAGGTCCAATTTTATTTCGTACATCACTTTCACTTTGACATTACTTCATAGGAGACTTTGATAAGTAAAATTATGATTTTTAGTTGAATTGTCATCTGGGTACACTGCTACTGTGTTGTTTTTTCAATAATGGATAAAACCCAAACATGAATCTAACATAAGAGCCATCTGTTTAAACAGATCACTCATCTGTTGCGACAGATGAGTCTTCTCTTGCAATGGAAGACTCATATGTTGGATTCATATTTATGGTTTTGTGGTGCTGTAACATGAATCGAACATATGGGTTATCTGTTGCAACATAATACTTATTTGTTGAAACAGAAGAGTGATCTGTTGAACTAGATCAGTCACCTGTTACAATAGAACCTAACTCAGTTCCAACAGATGCATCGTATGTTGCAATAATAAGTCATTTGTCTCAATAGGTTAGTTATTTATTGTAACATGACACTCATATGTTAGAATCAACTTCAAAGGTTCTTTACTATTAACATCATCCCAACAGGTGATTCATCTGTTGCAACAGATGTATAGTCTGTTGCAACATATGACTCACCTGTTACAACAGATGACTCATCTGTTGGAATGAGCTTGAGGACCGTAACATGAATCCCAACGGGTGAGTCATCTGTTGCAACTGATCACTGACCAGTTGTAATATATTTTTCACCTGTTGCAATAGACTACTCATCTGTTGGGGTTTATGTTATGACACTATGAAATCACTATTAATTTTATTATGATATCATTATTAACTTTTTTTAACAAATGACTTTATATAGGTATCACTAATGTAGGGATCAATAACAATAGGGGTGGATTGTCATGGTCAATGGATCGAGAATAACAATCGATATGTATGGCGCTGGAAGAGGGGTGAAATACTAGAGACGATAGCCATGGCAGTCCAAAGTGATGTTTTGTATGATATTTTGTGAACTTAATCATCAGCTATTTTGGATTGAATTTTCAACCGGAAGAACTCGTCACCAACTACATGAACAACTCATTTAAAAATCAGAGGTTACACCTTTCAAGATAATCGATCAAGTTCGGTTGTCTGCTTATCTTAGTGATTCAGCTAGGCTAGTGTTAAGGGTGTACGTGGTTGAAAAAATTGAGAGAGAATGAGAACCAAATTATAGAAGAAGAAGAAGAAGAAGAAGGAAAACAAGATATATTTGATGATAAGTTGGATGATCTAGACATGAATATTCCAAATGATGATCAAACTCCTACGCCCGTACTGCGAGCAATACACTGGACAGTTCTTCTCAATCGACACAATCTGGCAATTGTCAAGACGATGAGACCAGCTTTTACAAGGGAATGTCATTCAAGGATAAGATAGAACTTTCTAATTCTTTGTTTATTTCTTGCTTGAAAAAAGATTTCAAAGTAAAAAAGGTGATTAATTTGAGCAAAGTCTTTTCCTTCAGATGTGCTAATCCGAACTGCAAGTGGTGGTTGGGGGATGTGAAATACTTAAGTTCTTATAGATTCGTCATTAATGTTTATGATAAGAATCACACATGTGGTTCGAAGCACATTACGGACCAAAATACTCACACCACGGTAGAGGTCCTTTGTCAATATTTCAAGAATAGATTCCCCAATGGTAAAGGCCCTTCTACAAGTGATATGGCCAATCAACTCCTTATGAAATTGAGTATTACAGTCAGTTATTAGAAAATAAATATGACCATGAGGATTGACAAGGACTTGGTTAGGGGGACACACGAGCACGGGTATACAGCCCTCGATGCCTACCATTACATGCTTGAGTCCATAAATTTCAGAAGTAAGACGGCATTTCATGTTGATAAAAATGAAAATTTCAAGTACTTTTTTGCATCCTATGGTGCTTGGATTCTTGGTTTTCAACTTCTGAGAAAATTCATAGACATCGACTGGACCTTCTTGAGGAGCAGGTATAATGGATTTTGCTAGCAGCGGTGGCATAGAATGTGGAGAGTCGCATCTTTTCTATCCCTTTTTGTGTAGGGGACAATGAATAATATGCCTCGTATGGATATTTTTTTGAACAAATACAAAGTTGCATCGAAGATACCGAAGACTTGTGTTTTATTTTGGATAGGCATCCAAGTATCCCAAAGATGAGTTTAATTTTCTACACTTCAGCTCACTTTGATTGTTGCATGAGGCATCTTAGTGATAATATTCGAAACAACTTTCACAATGAAAGGATCGTGACCCATTTTTATAGAGAAGCTAAAGCATATAATAAAGAGGAGTTTTTAGACCATTTCAATCAAATAACAGATATACATCCCAAGGCAGCAAAACATCTCATGTGTATCGATTTCGAGAGATGGAGCCAGGCATTTTGTCTGGCAAATAGGTACATTCATGTGATTTAATGTTTTGTTTGAGTTACAAGTTTAGTATGATACCGTACTAAGTGATTCTTTTGTATAGGTATAATATTATGACGTTAAACATAGTTGAATTGATGAATTCATTGGTTGGCATTGAAAGAGAATTTCCCATCGTGGTGCTATTTGATAAAATAAACAAGAAGTATGGAAAATTATTTTACAAAAGGCGTATGCAGTTCTAGAATGCAGGAACCAATTTTTTTCTCGAAGTGGAAAAAAATATCAACGAACGTTAGTTTGAGGAATAGGTTATTTGCTCATCAAATAGCAGATTACAAGTTCAGTATCGACGGTCATGGTGATGTTTCCATGGTTAATCTTCAAATAAGATCTTGTACATGCAGAGTTTTTGACTTGGACAAAATACCCTGTCGACATGTTCTGGCAATGCTTCGAGCTCAATACGGTGCACAAGATAGAACTAAAATTTATGAGTGCTCCTCTTTATATTATTCGGTGGAAAGATATATAATGACATATAGTGAGAATATTAATTCGGTGCCTCCCGAAGAATCTTGGATTGTTCCTGTCGAGCTTTTAGGGAGATTAATACCTCATTCATATATTGACTCAAGAACTATAAAACTGGAAAGAAGGTGATATAAGAGGAGGCGTGGTATCGGAGAATCACTCCCATAAAAAAACAAGTATTTTGTATGTAAGAACGCTGGCCACAAAAGAACTAAATGCCGGATCATAATCCACTATGATTTTTAAAATATAAAAACTTGTGTTGTTGTTTGTTATGGACTTGGATATTTTTAACTCATTGTTGTGAATGTAAATGTTATTATTTATTATATAAAATATTTTTTTTATTAACTTGTGCATCAATAAAAAGAGGTAAAACAGAAACTAAATAGAACGGACCACAAAATTATTTTCAGCAGACTACTTATCCATTGCAATAGATGGACATTTGCTGGAAGAACACAAAATAGTTCACCAAACTGGAATGTGTTCCTCCAACGGATGAAAAATCTGTTACAATAGATGGATAATCTGTTGGAGCAACACAATACAGTTTTTGCCACTGGTTTGTGTTACTCCAACAGATGACCAATTTGTTTCAACAGATGGTCCATATGTTGAAAAAACTCAAAACTCTTTCTATTACTACTAGATTCAAAATTGTGCCAAATGCTCAATCCCTACATCCAACCGTCGATATGTTGAGAAGCAAAAATAAATAGAATGAAAATTAAATAAGAATTAAAAAGTCAAAGTTGACCAAACATGAATTTTTTCATTAAATAAAAATAAAATACATTAGGTAGGTAGATCGGATATAAATTTAAAAAATACATACGCTAAAAGAAAAAACATAACCTAATTATTATTATCATTATTATTATTATTATTATTATTATTATTGTCAGATGACCTTTTGTCATTTGGCAGCAGAAGGGCCCTCCTCAGCCTGCGAATCTCTCGGAGCATCCTTGCTCTCATGGCATTCAACTCCCACTGTAGGTCATTAACCTGCCTCTGAAGTTCCCGCACGGTGTCGCGCAAAATAGTAATGTCCTTAACAGGATCAGTCATATCTAGAACACACATAAATTGATAAAAAACGTAAACACAAAACTAGAGATAAGATTTTGAATGTAATACAATTTATACTACAAACTGGGTAGATTTACACCTAAAAAAAACTTACCTGAGTAAGGGAAAGAAATCTGGTCTTTGAAAAGAAATGGTTGAAGATGTAATATGAAAGACAAGATACAAGAAATAAATACAGTGTAGTAGAATGAACGAGTAAGGAGGGACCTATTTATAGAGGATTGAATTTGAATGTGTTAGGCAAAAAGGCACAATTGTTCACCTCCATTTTATTAATTACATTCAAGCTAGTGACTTTTTTATTACTGTTAAAAGTCATGACTTAATTAAATCAAGCTGGTGACCTTTTTATTATTGTGACAAGTCATGACTCTTCAACTTCTTAATATTAATTAGTTATTAAAATTAAATAACCATTTTTCTCAATTAAATAATCGAAGACTTCTCACCTTTTCAATAACTGTTTCTTTTAATAATATCCATTTTTATTAAATTGTGGTAGAAGATGGTCCATCTGTTGCATCAGATACCCATCTGTTGGGGGCCATCAGATAATTAAAATTAAATAACTATTTTTTATGATTTTCAATTGTGTTTATCATTTATTTCTTTATTATTTTTTTATGAACTATTTTTATTTATTAAATAATTGAAAAGTCATGACTTTTCACCCTTTCAATAAACCTCTTTTTTTATTAATAACCATTTTTATTCAATTTTTCCAACAGATAGACCATATGTTAAAACAGATTTATCATCTGTTCGGAGAAAACAAACCAATGGCAAGAACTTATTGTGTGCTTCTAGCAGATTTGTGCAATAGATATTCCATCTGTTGCAAAATATTGGTCATGTGTTGGTTGAACACAATGCAGACTGATGAAGTATATTGTGCTCTTCCAGCCAATGTCTATCCATTGCAACACTTGGGTAATCTGTTGAATATATTTTTTATAGTCGGTCGTATTTAGTTCCTGTTTGGTTACCTTTTTTAATTGATGCACAAGTTATTAAAAATATATTTTATATAATAAATAATAATATTTACATCCCCAATAATGAGTTAAAATTATCAAAGTCCATAATCAAGCAACAACACAAATTTACAATTACAACGATCATGGTGCATTACATACATAGCACTTATTTTTATTGAAGGACATGTAGTCCTTTGACATTCAAGATAGTTACCTATTGAGCCTCCGTAGTTTTGTACACTACTTCACGATGGAAATTGAAGATTAAACTCTGTTTGATATTGATGGGGTAGGAAGAATAAGGTGCGTGCAGATGGATGGATCCACTTTTACGCATGAGTTATGTCTTACTGATCAGGTTATCCTGATGACACATATAAAGTACAATGATTTTGTGAATACAGTTTTTTATCGCATAGGCATTGATCTTTCAAACAAGATCATGCATTTTATAGTTAAGTTTGATAGGTACGAACTGATAAGGCCTAAGAGTTCCAAGAAGGGGGTGTCGATCCCCTGTTACAATTTAATAATAGTTTTTCTCATGTTTATGCGTTAAGTTCTAAGAAGGGGTCAATATTTGATGGCATTGTAGACATTTAATAGTGATTGGACCAATTTAGATGGTGCAATAGACTTTGAGAAGGCCTTCAAAGCCTCCCACTATAGCAAATAAGAATGAAAAAACAATAAAAAATCCACTAGTCCAAATTTATATAGATGGGTTGCTTGAGGAGATTATTATACAACAGAAGGTTCTTGGGAGAATACCTGTGCGGGAAAGGGGAGGTGGAGAAGATGATATATCATCTCAGACCTTATTTTAGAGGAAATACAAGTAGCAAGTAAGGAACTTCCAGCCAATCTGGCCAATGAAATTGACTTGAAAGATAAAAAAACTGAATGAGTTGCAAATGTGAAAGCGTGTCCTAAAATTAAAATCTGTCAATCATTGTTGAAAAGAAAAATGGTAAAGTAGACTGGAGATGGACAGTTTTCTAGGAAATTGCGCCTAGATAGTATGGCCTAAATGAAGACCCACAAAGAAAAAGATTAGAACTCTAAGAAAACAACTTGGCGAGCACCGAGGATTGGTAAGATTTTCAGTCAAGAATGAAACTTAAACCAACAACTCCTGAAGTAAAAATAAGGGAATCCAAGGCGTCAATTTCTAAAGTCTAACTTGCACTCCCATGCCTTCTATTTGTGGTTCTAATCAGGTCAATGACAGTAGAAACAAAAAGGTCTAAAGTCGGGCAGAAATCACATGCCTTATTATTTCCACTGCTTTTGACCTGACCAGAACTACAAGTAGAAGGCCTGAGATGCAAGTTTAACTTTAGAAATTTCCACCTTGGCTTGATCCCTTATTTTTACTTCAGGAGTTGTTGGTTCAAGTTTCGTTCCTGACTGACCATCTTACCACCCTCGGTGCTCACAAAGCTATAACCTTAGAGTTCTGATCCTGCACTTTGTGGGTCATCATCCAGTCCACAATATCTAGTCGTAGTTCCCCAGCAAAGTGCACAGCTCCAGTCAACTTCACCATTTTTCTTTTCAAAATCGACTGATGGATTTATATTTATGAATAAACTTTCATTTTTTCAGCTTATTTGGTTTTTTCATTTTTCATGTCAATTTTATCATCCAGATTCGCTACACGTTTCTTGCTGCCCTGTGTTTCATCTTTAATAAGGTATAAGTTGATATATGGTCTTCAGCATCTCCCATTTCCCTCTCAGATATTCTCCTAAGAACCTTCTACTGCATAAGCATTACCCCAAGAAACCCAACCACATAAATTTAGACCAGGGCAATAACTATATTGATTTCCATTCTTGGTTGCAGCAGTGCGATGCTTTGGAGGCCTTTCAAAAGTCTATTGAACCCTTAAAATTAGTCCAATCACTATTGAATTTTTACACTGCCACCAAAAATTGATCCCTTCTCCTAACTTGACACATAAACATTAGCAAAACCATCATTAAACCATAACAGGATATCGCCACCACCTACTTGGTCCCTAGGCCTTATCAGTTTAAACCTTTCAATCTTAACTATAAAATGCAATATCTTCTTTAATGATTAATGCCTAATTGGTAAAAAACTTCATTCACAAAATTAATGTACTCTATGTATGTTTTCACGATAACAAGATCATTAATACATACCTCCACATATGAAGTGGTTCCATCTACAAGAAGTTTATTCCTTCGAACCCATATTTACTCTAGCCTTTTATGTTGGTCGAGCAAAAGTTGATCCACTTTCATTTTCTTTTATCTGCAAACAAGAGAAAAGTAATTGTTGTTAAATAAGAGAAGAAGAAAAAGAACATTACAATTGATGTCTGCATAATTTTTAAAAAGGGTAACACAAAATGGAATGAATATAACATATTACAACAAGCGTTCTAACAGATGACACATCTATTATAACTGATTCTCCATTTATTTAATAGATGAGTCATCTTTTGCAATAGGCAACACATCTGCGGCAACAGATGGCTGACATGTTGCAATAGATGGGTCATCTATTGGAATAAATCAAACCAGCCTTGCTAATGGTTTGATTTCTTCCAACAGTTGCTCCATCTATTCCAACAGTTAATTCATCAGTTGCAATAGTTAGTTCATCAGTTGCAATAATTGGGGAATCTATTGCAACACCACAAACAATAACAACAATATCAGTAATATCATCAACAATAATAAAAACAACACCATATGTTCCAACACTATCAATAACACAAACACCACATGTTCTAACACCATCAACAACACAAACACCACATGTTCTAACAACACCAACACCACCAACAACATCAACAATAAAAAATCAAATAAAAGACATAAAATAAATGATACTGCCAATAAGGCTTTTTAAGTTCTCCTAATAGATGACTTTTTTTACATATTTTAATAAAAATAATGGTTCGTTCATTCAAGACTTAAAAGTAACCTTTTTTCAAATTTTTCATAAATAAGATATGTGTAATAGGTAAATAAATAAAAATAATAGATGTAAATATCTAATTTAAATAACATACAAAGAAGAAGACGAGAAGAAAAGATCAATAGTGAACCATACATGTAGTGTCAAAAAAGGAAAGGGATCAAAACACCCATTTAGGTCAAGAAAAGATATAAATCGGTTGAGTTCCAAAAGTATTCTCACGCAAAAGAGGATAAAAAAGAGAGAAAAAAAATGGCTGTGATTACCCTAAAGAGGAAAGAAAGAAAAAGAAGAAAGATGAATTAATTTATGACTGAAGGAGAGATAATTCTAGAGATTTGTTTTAAATATTTATTAATAACTTTAATGGGCACGAGGAGACGGTGACATTGAAAAGACAAGATAAGACTACTCAAGAAGAAGATTTTTGAGTTATCCAAGAAATATTTTTTACCTTCTAAGTATTTTATATTATTTATCTCGGACAGAAAATTGCTATAAATAAATTTAAAAAAGATCTTAAAATATATAAGTCATCTGTTGCAACAAATGTCAATTTTTGTTTGAAAATTTCCAATAGCTCATTCATCTGTCGCAACAGATGACAATGTCTATTTGATAATTTACAACAGATAGGTAATCTGTTGCAATAGTTTTATTTATATGTTTGATAATTTTCAACAGATAAGTCATCTATTGCAACAGGTTGAACATCACTTTTAATATAATTTCAATTGAGTTCATAAGTTCAACTACAATTTTAATTAATTTAGCTAGAACTAGGGATGAGTTCACAGGGTCAACTACAGTTTCAATTGAGTCATTGCAATTGAATGATATTGGTATTACGTTCCTCCTAACCTGAATCGTCAACCAATCAATCTGAGTTGAAATGATTCATATTAGCTTATTATTTAAAATATCTAAATTAATTTAGATAGAACTAGGAATGAGTTCACAGGGCCAACTATAGTTTTAATTGACTCATTGCAATTGCATGATGTTGGTATTGTATTTCTCCTGACCTGAGTCATCAATCGATCAATCTGAGTTAAAACGATTCATATTAGCTTATTATTTGAAAGACCTAAATTGATTTATCTAGAACTAGGGATGATTTCATGGGGTCAACTACAGTTTCAATTTCATGTTGTTGGCATTGTGTTCGTCCTGACCTGAGTCGTCAATCGATCAATCTGAGTTGAAACAATTCAGATTAGCTTATTATTTGAAATACCTAAATTGATTTATCTAGAACTATAGATGAGTTCATAGGTTCAACTATAGTTTCAATTGAGTCATTACAATTACATGATGTTTGTATTGTGTTCCTCCTAACCTGAGTCGTTAACAGATCAATCTGAGATGAAACAATTCATATTAGCTTATTATTTGAAATAGCTAAATTAATTTAGCTAGAACTATGGATGAGTTCACAAGGTCAACTACAGTTTCAATTGAGCTGTTGTAATTGCATGATGTTGGTATTATGTTCCTCTTGAATTGAGTCATCAATCGACCAATCTAAGTTGAAACGATTCATATTATCTTATTATTTAAAATACCTAAATTGATTTAGTTAGAACTAGGGATGAGTTCATAGGGTCAACTATAGTTTCAATTGAGTCATTGCAAATGCATGATGTTGGTATTGCATTTCTCCTGACTTGAGTCGTCAATTGATTAATCTGAGTTAAAACGATTCATATTAGATTATTATTTGAAATACCTAAATTGATTTAGCTAGAACTAGGTATGAGTTCATAGTGTCAACTACAGTTTCAATTGAGTCATTACAATTGCATAATATTGATATTACGTTCCTCCTGACCTGAGTCGTCAATTGATCAATCTAAGTTGAACTTAATATAATTTATTATAATGAAACAATTACAATTTATCTCTTTTTAAAAATTAATTAAGATCAATTTGGATCAAATTAATATTTTTAAAACTTGTCATTATTTTCTAAAATACAAATCAACCCGTACAAATCATCCATTTGCGGGAAAAATGCTTCATCATTTCAAATCTCGAGTTCTCACTCTTTTTTTTATCTCTCAACAATACAAACAACAACTACTCAACATATTGCTCAACCCTATCGATTTTCTTCCTATTTCCAACCACATAGTTTTGATTTTTGACTTTATTCTTGCTTGTATCTGGCATTTCTGTCTTTGCAGGTAACATAGTTTGAGAAGAGTTCTACATCTGTTCTTTTTTCTAAAAATTAGGTCTTTTTATTTAATGATGAAAAATAAGACTTTTAGTTGTATTATCTTCGAGAATGATTTAACAATTTTGAGTTTTGATGATAAAATCATAGGAAAAAACTGAGAAAATCATAATTTTTATCGTAGTTTTCATTGATTATCGTGTATTATTAGATGGTGTTTGTGGTGGCGTTGGTGGTTGTTGTTGGTGGTGTTTGTATTGGTGGTGTTGGCGGTCTTCATGGTAGTATTGGTGGTCTTGGTGGTGGTGGTGGTGGTGGTCTTGGTGACATTGGTGGTGGTATTGGTAGTGGTGTTGATGGCATTGGTAATAGTGGTGGTTGTCTTGGTGTTGGTATTGGTTGCATTGGTGATTTTAATTGGTGGTTGTGTTGGTATTGGTGGTTTGGTGGCGGTGTTGGTAGTGTTAGTGGCATTGGTGGTGGTGGTCTTGTTGGTGATGTTGGTGGTCTTGGTGTTGGTATTGGTGGCATTAGTGGTAGTGTTGGTATTGATGGTGTTGATGGTGGTGGTGGTGTTGGTGGTGGTGGTGGTATTGGTATTGGTGTCATTGGCGGTGGTGTTGGTATTGGTGGAGTTTGTGGTGGCTGTTGGTGCTGGTGTTAGTATTGGTGGTATTGGTGGTGGTATTAGTGTTGGTATTTGTGGTGTTTTTGGTGACTGTTGGTGGTGGTGGTGGTGTTGGTGGTGTTGGTGTTGGTGGTCCATCTGTTGAAATAGGTGGAACAATTGTTGGGAGATATTAAAATAGGTCTTCAAATAGATTCCTCAGTTGTTGGCATAAAACAAACCAGTAGCAAGACTATTTTGATCTCATACATCAGGTTGTTCATCAGTTGAAACAGGTTATTCATCTGTCGTAACAGATGATTCGTCTATTCCAACTGATAGGTTATCTATTAGAATATGTTTTTGGTAATGTGGCATATAAAAATTTATTAAAATTTGTCTTACCTTTTTTAAAAATTTATGTAGACATCAATTGTAATGATTTTTTATTTTTCTGTTGTTTGTAGGTAAAACATGTCTCCAAAAAAAAAAGAAAGTGAAAGTGGATCAACTTCTGACCACCTAACAAAAAAGGCTAAAGTATATATGTATTCGGAGGAGCTTCCAGAATAATCTCAGTCAGGCAAGGTAAAGTTGATGAAAGATATGAAAACGATGTTGAGGGAGGTGGAGAAGGGTATGTAGAAGGTGATGAGGAAAATAAAAGTGGGGAGGAAGAAGCAAAAGATAAAGAAGAAGAGGATGAAGTAGAAAGTAAGAAAGATGATGAAGATCAAAATGATGATAATGCATCATCAATGGGATGTGAATTAAGAATGAAATTCCAGCATGACCCTGTCAAAATTATTAGTATTGACAGATTTCAAGTTGAGATGCCGATATATAACCTTGCAGATTTAACTAGTGATTTTGTACTTAAATCTCAGTTAGGGAAATATTTTAATGATTTTAGGAAAATAATGAAGGAGGAAAAAATAGATGAACTTTTTAAGAAGAGTTGCTTTGAACACTTTCTTGAGCTACCTAGGACAACAATGCCCGTTTCCAAATGAACATGGTATATGGTCTTCTCAGGCACAGTATCAAGTATGTGGGGGATGATAAGGATACAAAGGAGGAGGGCAAAAATATGGATGAAATCTGGATCAACTACTGTGGCATCCCGATTTATTTTGGCATGAAAGAGTTTGACATAGTGACAGGCTTGAGATCCAATCATCCAAAAGAACCTCTCATCAAGGAAACACCCCACAAATAGTTCAAGGCAAATAGAACAACCGAACCACCACCATCAAATAAAGGGAAGGCATTATCCAAGCGACCACCCACCAAAACCAACAAACAAAAGGAAAAAATAGATGGGTTGTTGGATATTGCTAGACGTGGCTATAGAGTCATGATGTTGATACAAAATATCAAGGATAAAACCATACCAAATAAGTACAAGGAGCAATTGTGCTTAGTTTGGTTTGCCCATTCCGTTATATTGTCAAGAGACGTATACAAAGTCATAGAAGATGATTTGTTGGAGCTTGTAGAGGATTTTGAGAAATTCAACAATTTTCCCTGGGGATATGACAACTACAAGTTGACTACCAAATATTTATTGACAAAGCTATCCCCAAATAAGATCACATTATATGGTTTTTCTTGGACTTTCATGGTAAATTTAATCACTATTTGTTTAATCTTTCATTAAATTATACTGAATAATTATTATGACCTTTTTTTACTTGCTTCCTATTTATATTTTTTAGGCTTGGTCATTTGAAGTCATTTTTCCCCTCTAAAAGTAAGTCAAGAATTACCTGGATGAGGTTTCTCATCCAAGGATCCTTAGGTGGTTGGCTGCAAAAAGCAATACAAGAATTAAGGATGTTGATCTCTTTAACCCTCCGAATGATGCAATAAGTCTTCTTTCAAGTAAAATAATTTGACTCAAAGAAAGATATTGAACTAGATGGGCCATTTGTTGTGATAGATTGATCATGTGTTGCAACAGATTACCTGTCTACTGCAACTGGTGCAACAGATGGTGTTGCGACAGAAGATTTATATTTTGTAACAAATTACCCATATGTTGCTTTGTTTCTCTGAAACCAACTCAACGGATTACCCATCTACTGTAAATTATGCAACAGATGGGTAATCTGATGCAACAGATGGTTAATTTGTTGCCACATATGAATCATCTGTTATGACAGAAAGATCATCTGTTGCATACATTAAGAGTGTGTTAACATGTAACCCAACTGAATGTAAATTATATTTGTCTTTTTTATAGGTTGTGCATCCATGGATCGTGCCTACTAAGCAGGAGTTGGGGATGACTTTTTTTAATACTCTAGGTCTTGTTGATATAATAGCAGACCCAAAGGTGGAGTTAATAAAGAAGGAATTACATGGAGTAACAGCTATAAGAAGAGCAGTTAGGCAAGGTCAGCCTAATATTGAGGCTCTTCATGACCAACCTGCTGCAATAGATTCGGGTGATGCTTCTGGGCTATTGTTGGTGGAGTTGTTGATATTGGCGGTAGCCATACTAATGCTGATGCCACCGCCAGTTGTGATGATGAGCATGTTTATACTTAATAAAAAATAAATATATTTGAAAACACCCCTTACACAGGTCTCTCTTACCCTTACACCAATCCTTCCCATCCTTATAGTGGTCCCCCTCACCCCTCTTCACCCTCATGTTCTCATTGCAAATGCAAATAGTGCATGGATAAACAGGATAAACTCTTTGAAAAAGTAGAGGCTATTGCTAAATTTATTGAGGAATTGAAATTCAATAGGGGTGTCATACCATCCAAGAAGGTGAGGGAGCCATACACTCCAACAGTGGCAGTTTGGTAGAAAAAAAGAGTAATTAGACATATACTCTCAATTGAAACCAAAAAAAATTCAACTCCTTCCTCTCTAAAAGATGTTGAAGTTCAGGGACCATTGAAGAGGGTGGACATATATGCGGAACTTGACGCCAAACATAAGGATGCTCTGCGAAAGACCATGAATTCCAATCAATGCATAAAAGAATTCACCATGCATACCTTTTCCCCTCAAGACTTAAAGAATATGACAGATATACATCAGTGGTACGTGGACAAGGTAAGTTTAATTTTCCTAACCTATCCTTCTAATATACTCCATGAAGAAGAAGCTACGCAATAGATATATCATCTGTTGCAACAGCTGGGTATTCTGGTGCAACTGGCAGTGGTTCTATTACAACAGATTACCCATCTGTTGCATAAGTTACATTAGATAGGTAATTTATGAACAGATTCAGAGAACCCTCTGCAACAGATGGACCATCTATTGCGTCTTTCCATTTTGTTTTTATTTTTTAAAATTACTAACCTATTTAAAAATTATCTTCTAACATCACAGTATGTTTATGAAATTCTCTTCCTCATGAGGGGCATACAATTAGCGTACCCAGAAGCTTATTATGTTGCCGATAGGATAATGGACCTCAATTTCAAGGATAGGTACGCTAACCTTATTAAGCTAGCGTTAACTCCTGGTGGCCCCAGATTTGATTCGTTGGTTTTTGGGTTTGAATGGGATGAAGATATGATTAATTATATTAAAGGAAAGAGGTCATATCCATACGGAAAGGACTGAACCAGAGCAAAGAGGATTTTTGCAGTCATGAACATGGAGAAAAAACATTTTTTGGCTGTTGGGATACTGCTCGAGGGGGGAATGATGAAGGTTTATGAAAGCAACTTACCTGTCTTCAATGACACAAATTTTTTTACCAAGATGCAACCACTATTGGAATTGTTCCCCAACTTGTTGAGGCGGCGTGGAATGATGAATCATTTTCCAGCAAAATTATTAAAGTAAACATGGGATTTTGAAGGTCGAAACAAAGACAAGGACCTTCCAAAAAATGAAACTGGTGCCGCACTTGCACACATCGAATATTTGCTGACCGACACAGAAATATCCAACCCAACGACCTTTCTGGGTGACAACACCGTGGCAAGGATGCAAGATATTTGGGCTTATGGTGTACTAGATAAATGCTTGGAGCGTGTGTATTAAAAAGATGATGTAGAAATACAAACACCATAACAATTTTTTATTTCAAGTCACTTCACTTTACATGTAGTGACAATTTTTTATATTTGATGAAAATAGAATTTTTTTTATACTGCAACAGATTGTCTAACTGTTGTAATAGATAGTCTAACTTTTCTGAAATATAGTTTATCTGTTCTAATAGGTTGGTCATCTATTGCATTATGCAGATGTTTATATCTAAGTCTATTTGTTACAACAGTGGGAAGACCTGTTTGATAATTCCAACAAATCACCTACATGTTGCAACATATGTCTAAATCTGTTTGATATTTCCAATAGATATGTCATCTGTTGCAACAAATACCTTATTTGTTTCAATATTTGAATCTAGTTTCCATTTCAATTAATTAGTTCAAATCTAAGGATAAAATAAAATTCATAGAAAAATAAAATAAATTGAAGCCTACAGAAATTACATGAAATAAATCAACAAATAAATAAAATGTAAAAAAATTGTTATGGGTACAAATCTCAACAAATAAATTAACAATTTAAGTTTTGATGCCAATAATTCCTAAGGAGAGGTGAGGTTATTACTTTAACTGACTCAAGCTATAAAGATCGACTCAATATGGATAAGTTGTTCTTCATCCAGTGCTATGGAATTCGACTTTGATTGTCGTGGATCTTTAATATTGCTTGCATATGATTTTTATGCTTTCGCTTCTCCGTATTTTCATAAAAGAGTATGTAACGCCCCGATTCTTGAGAACTGGAATGCCACACAGTGCTTATGATCCCAAAGGACCATAAGCTAACCCTTTTTCTGATATCTGTACCTGTTCACTGCATAATATAATAAAATACATACAAAAACTGGCTAACACTTGCCATAAGGTTGAAACATCTAGAAATATACAATACCTTAAACCACACACTACTACATCTGTCTGAAAAGCCTCTACACTGCCTGAACTGTGGAGTTGAAGGGACAATTCCCCAACTAACTCCGTCTACTAAAATCAAATACTGTAATAACAACATCCTCGGATGATGAGGACTCACTGTTGCACCCACTGCTGCTATACAAGTGACTTCTAAGATGCTCCAAGTTTCACTCCTCTGAACCTATGGTCCCCCAAAATAAAAGAACACCATAGCGTGAATGTGTCAGTACTAAGATGTACTGAGTATGCAAGCAGGGAAGGCTAAATGCAAGGGCTTATGCATGAACATTTAATCAACAGAATAATCATGAGAATAACAAACGAGTACACATATATGAATGCACAGTTCACAACCACTATAACAATTATAACGACTCCAGATACCACAGCTCGAATACCACTTTACTGTCCTCGGAACTCACTACTGTACTGGGGTACTGCATTACTGAATCACAGGATACCAACACTGATCAATCGAATACACTCACACCCCTGACTCCTGAAGATTTATATTGACACAAAAACCGTGGGAAGTAGTTAAATAACTCACCATGACTCCTCATAAGCAACTAATATGTGGGGGTGCACACAATAATTTGAATAATATCTTTGATTTTATTAAAACATGCGTACAGAAAATGAAGACTCACATGGCTTGATTTTCATTATCTATACTTCTCATAATATTATAGAGAGGAAAACATAAGTAAAATCCCATAAATCATCATAAAATCATCAATATTCATCATAAATTCTCATGACTCATCATAAACAGCCAAACTCATCAACTCAAAACTCGGAGCGACTCGATAGTTCAAGAAACATACTCTTATGGACAGGGGAGTTTCCTATAACCGACAACCTCACATGATCCGCGTGGAATACCAACGTTTGCCCTCCTAGGGAGAGCACTCCCATTGGCGGGAGTATTTTAATCTTGCCAGGGAGTACAACCTTAAAGCTTTCATAATCACAATTCGGCTCTCTGGCCAACAATATCATCATCAACAACCCTACGGTGACACATAGGTTTGGGAAAGTACCAAATTTCCCTCTCGGTGCTAAGTAATACTCCCCGACTAGCTCAGAACGCGTTAGGAAATCCACCACAACATCACAAGGGTCTATCATAAAGACCAAATCAAATCTCTTTCTCATTTATCAAATCATATCAATTTGTGGATTCCTAACTCAACACATTTTAGCTCAAAATATTATAATTTTCCTCAACATCAACATGGTATCAATAACAAAAGCATTTCATCTCTGCGAGCTTAAAATCAATATAAATCATCCTGACTCTGCGGATGCAAATCAATATTCTCAAATGATCATTCTTTCATTTCAATATTCAAATCATGACAATAGCTTTTGAAAAGCATTTAAGATCTTCAAATCATAGTAAGATTTTATATGTCGTAATATAACTCAAATCATGGCTCTTATATCAAGAATCCTCAAAAAAATAATTTCATAGTAGTGGTATGCAATTTATGGCATAAAATCTCAATTCAAGAAAACAAGATAATAAGGTTATTATGTATACCAATATTGGACGATTCAAAGTTACATAAATCATATCTTGAAAACACTTGAAATATCAACTCATGGTAGAAATATGAAATTCACCATATCAAATCATAACTTGGAAATAATAAAGTAATCATGTACATCAAATCTTAAACAATTTATATTTTCATAACCTCATAATTCGTCATTAAAACATCTTGGATATTTACCCACTTTACAAAATCATGAAATTCCAATGATAAAATCAATTCTTTGGGCACAAGAATGAAAAGATATTCTTGTTCAAAACCCCACATACTAAGTTCTCACGGAATTCATTTTATGTTCTCAAATCATCACAAATTCATCGATCGTAGCACGACTAAGATTATCGCGAAACTGACTCAGCTCTAGACTAGCAGACTATTCCGGGCATACGTACCCCCAGCAATCAATAACATAAGTAATACATAGTATACAATAACGCATACTCACATGACCACAGGCCATCATGCACCATGCATTCATTAACACCTCACACCAATCATTTGAAGATCATATTCATATACAAGTATTGGGATCTCATGCCATTACATCGTAGATCATTCAACAAGGATGCATATGGTTAAGGAAGAATACAACATAACATAGTTCATCCAATCGGGATACACACAAATAACATACATTCAACACATCATGGTTCACTTCTCAAGGTTCTTTCCTTTAAGATATTGATATATGTAATTCGACCCATAATTAGACATTTCACACTTAGCGTGGCCTAATGGCCTTATCATTTCCCTTAAACATCATAGTAAATACGTAGCATGCAAGTATGGTATGAACTCATCACTTCGATCACAAGGGGTCATACGATCCATTTTTCTTCAACTAGGCATTTCTACGATTACCTTGCATGCACCATTTAGGGAATAGGTCAGTATAAACAATTACATGCGCTACAACACCATCATTCATCTTAATTCCACCAACTAAATCCCTCATCCGCACTTACAACCATATCATAAGCCTTCCACACAACATCCCCAATTTTAGACAATAACATGGAGTTCATGTTGAACGTATACATAGAAAGTAGTCTAGTCATTTAGAACTTATTATATCCTAAGAACGTAATTTATAGCCTCTTAGACAATTCCACAAAAACCTTACATGCACTTTTAGGCATTGGTGAATTCGTCAAATTCTCATGTTTTCCGCCACCCCATATATCTCATCCAACACACATAATCATCACATGCATGTATCAACCAACATACACCATCATCACACATATATATATATAAACCAACATGCATAATCATCATATATATATATATCAAGTAACATACATAATCCTCATATATATCTCAGCCATCAAATATCAATCAACATATATATATATATATATATATACATCATCAAAGTCTAGAAAATATATATATATATGTACATAACTTAAACTTTCAAATAGGGATTCGTGGACTCTATGGACGAAAGGAGTCCATAGATAAACACTTGCATACCTTAGACTCCGTAGCCGGAAGAGATTGACGGAAGGAATTCTTGAATCAAAGCCTCCAATTAATTTTCCTCAATTCAAAACCCTATCCCTAACTTGATATATATATATATATATATACATACATATAAGATAAATGAGAGGAAAATAATACAAGTTCTCAGCTGAATGGGGTATTTATAGAGGTTTAAAAGAGTGGTGAAAGACCAAAATGCCCCTAAGAAATAAATAAAACCCGAATCTGTCCATGGGGAACTGTTTTGATAGGCTGAAGTACATCGACCATAACGTTTTACTCCAATATCCAAATTGAATGAACCCAATTTCATTAGAAAGAGAACTCTCAGATCTTTCCATAGATATATGGTAGCTCACTCATATCATTATGTACACGAAGTTATGGTCGTTTGAAGTTGACCCAAAAATTCGCTTTTGATAGGCTGAACTAGATTGACCATAACTTTTTTGCTCCGATAGAAAAATTGGATGAAACCAAGTTCATTGGAAAGAGGACTCGCAGAGCTTTTCGTTGATATATAGTATATCATCCAGATCATTATGTACAAGGAGTTATTATCATTTAAAGTTGGAGCAAAAATACACCTGGCCTCAGTACTTTTTCCTGCACATTTTACTGTTCATCACTATTCACCGTTCGATCGGAATATTCGTAATTTGATCGAAATGGTCGTAACTCATCACTCGAGTGTCCATTTTGGGTGATCCACATATCGTTGGAAAGCTTATTCGATGCTCTACGAAATGCTGGGTCGAAATACAAGAAATGACACACAGAAAAATTATAAATCATTCTCGAAGATAGGACCCAATACGTTTACGCACAAAATTTTGACGAAAAATTTTCCAGGGTATTACAGAGTAGCATATTGTCAATGTTGTTCAATAGTAGCTTCTACTGAATTATCAATGCTAATCGCAGAGATATAAAAAAATGGAAAAGAATAACTCATCTATTTTAGTAAATCAAACAGGTCCTCCTCCTATTTTAAATTGTCCCAAACAGATTATCTATCTGTTGCAACAGATGAATCATCTGTTGGGACAAATTAAATATAAGGAATACCTATATGATAATTTTCAATGGATGACCCATCTATTGCAACATATAACTCATCTATTTAGAAAAACTAAAACAGTAGGAAGTCTTGATTTAATTTATCCCAACAGACCCATCTATTGCAGCAGATAGGTCATTTGTTGGTACAAATAAAAATGGTAAGAAGAGTTATTTTATTTGCTAAAATAGATGAGACATATGTTACAACAGATACTGCATCTGATGCAATAGGTTACTCAACTGTTGCAATAAATGTATATATTTTTTTGATAATTTTCAGAAGATTTGTCATCTGTTGAAACAGATATGTGTCTGTTTGTTAGTTGGAACAGTTGATATATATTCACTTTCTTTATCTCATGTTGCTCTTTTATGTCCCTTGTACATTGCTCAATAGTGCAACACAAAGACAAAGGAGTTGCAATTTTGCTTGTTTGGATGCTTAATAATGCCTTGGAAATTACTTTCCTTCTCCTCTTAGCCTTAATAACTAATGGAGTGAGTGGATATGAAATACTCTTTAATGGAATGACACATCTCTTACATGTTAATTTCTTTACAGAAGTAGTTAATACATTAATAGCATTAATCACTCCATCATGTTTCGTCTTGCAACCTTGACCATTTACATGTAGAATATTCGCTAGGAGGGAAAAAGTCTATATAACCAGTATGATCATACTCATAATGGTTTGTTGTTTTAACAACTGTAAGAAGAGCATCATTAGCCCCAACAGTAGCACCACTACTATCACCAACATCTCCATCACCACTAACACCATCAACAATAATAAGCCAACCCTCCAAAATTATTTTTCTTGTGATGGTTGTTGCTCCAAATAATTTCTTTTTTATTTTGTCAATGACCTTAGGGTTCGATAAAGTTTGCACAAATAATAAAGTAAGAAAAATGGCATCTTCAACTCTCGATTGGTCGGAACAAGCGACGAATGCATAATTTAAAATAAATCAATACATATATTAGAATGATGATTAGATCGTTCAAAAAAATCATTAATTAAAATAAAAACCTAATTAGAATTAGACTTACTGCATTCTTCGGGGGGTTGAAGAAATCAAGAAATTTTGAATTTTTATCAGTTTTGACCGACAACCATCTCAGGATTCTTGTACATAAAACTTCTTCCTGGTAATTCGCTTGTTGTCTCAAATAAGGAATGACTTCAAATGCCTAAGCCTATAAAATAACGCCAATAAATCAAAAGAATTATTTAATAAAATAAAAATAAATCATAATAAAAGAAATATTTACCATGAAAGCCCATGGAAAGCCATATAAGTTGACTGTCTTTGGTGTTAATGGAGTCAATAAATATTTGACAGTTATTTTGAAGCTTCCATAACCCCAAGGATAGCTGTTAAATACCTTAAAATCCTCGGAGAGATTTATTAAATCAAGCGGTATGTTGTTGCTAATGTCTCTCACCCAAAGAATATTGTGTACAAATCAAACCAAGCACAATGATTGTTTGTGCTTCTTTGAAAGTCTTTAACCTTTCAACGCGTCTATTAAATTTTTGTTTTTGAAGCCTGGACTAACAAGGGACACCAAGTAGTCACCATCAGTTGACTTGCCTTTGCCTTTCTTAGGTATGTGGGGTGCTTCTTTGGGGTTAGAATAGGTATAACTTGAGAAGGAGAAGGAGGATAACATTTTAGTCCAGTAACTATGGCAAACTCCTTCCATCTAAAACAAACAGGCATGCCACAGTAATTTATCCACACCTCATCATTTTATCCTTATTTTCATACATAAACTTACGATTGAAAAGATCATATACCATTTTATTTAAAAATGAGCATTGTTATCCTTCGGAAAATCAAGATATTTCCTAAAGTAGCTTACCCTGAAATAAGCATCCAATTTTTGTTCTCGAAGTATTTTCTGAAAGGCGTCGAAAGATTTTTCCATGGCTGACTTAACCAATAAATCACTAGTTAAACTGATGGCACCACCGCACTACATTCTCACAGGATAACTATCAATGCTGAAGGTTTTGACCAAATCTTCAGTGGAAGGGCTATTATCATTTGGATCATCTCTTTTGAAACATTCCTCACCTCTATGTTCATTATATTCTGCTTCTGATTGAGATATCGCTTGTAAAGCAAGCTCATAGAATGGTGGATGTAGCCTAGCTGCTTCACTTGTTCCTTTACTTGAACCTGATTTGGTTCTTTTTCTTTTGAAAGCCATATTATCTAAAAATAATAGAAAAATAAAAAAGATTATAATTGGTTAATACATCGTTATAAAAGGATAACAGTAAATCTAACATATACAACAGTAAACTAACAGTTCCAATAGATCAAATATCTCTTGCACCAGGTATATTATCTGTTGCAATATATAAATAACCTGTTGGATTAGGTGAGAAATCTTTTGGAAATAGTTCCAACAAGTCACTCATCTGTTGAAACAGATGACTGGTCTGTGCAACAGATCAAACATTTTTTGTAACATATGAGTGATCTGTTGAAACTATTATCAACTATCAATATTGTTTAGATTTCTTCCATCTATCCTTCCAGATATTTACCTTTTGACCATTATAAATAGACCACTAAATAAGATCTCTACAAAGGTTCCAGGCTTTATGAATATTTCTCCAAGTTTTAGAATGTAAAGGGGGAAAACTACCAGGATTAGGATTGTTCTTCTAAAGGAGGACCCTAGCCCATAATGAGGAGGGGTTTGAGTGAAGCCTCCAGGATAAGCTGCAGAGCAGAGTATCATTCTTGATACTAGCTTGCTCTATACCCAAACCTCCCAGATGTTTGGGTTTAGTGATGGTGGCCCAGTTGACCATGTGCATCTTTTTTTTCTCTTCAGTAGAGCCCCAAATGAAGTTCTTTTGGGCTCTATCAATAAGATTATGAATCGTCCTAGAGAGAAAGATGTATTACATAACATGATTGGGAATACTCCTTAGGATGGATTTAGCAAGAGTAGTCCTACCTGCCATATTGAGAAATTTGACCTTCCAACCAGCAAGTTTATTACTGATGTTGTCCAAGATGAACTGGAAATCAGAAAGCTTAGGTTTCCCATGGAAAAATGGAAAGCCCAAGTATTTTCCAAAGGTGTGGCTAGTTTTGATGCTAAGAATGTAGGAGAAGTGATCTTTGGTAGAGTTTTGGCAGTTAGAGGAAAACAATACTTTGGATTTTTCTAAGTTTACTTTTTGGCCCGAATGGGTGCTAAAATTATGAAGAGTTCTAGAAATAGTAGCACAATTGAATTGATCAGCCCTAGCAAAGAGAGTTAAGTCATCTGCAAAGAACAGATGGGAAATTTTTAAACCTTTATGATTAATCTAGATAGGGGTCCATTAGAGGGTATCCACTTTATGGTAAATACATCTGAAAAGAAGTTCCATACAGAGGATGAAAATATAAGGAGAGAGGGGGTCTTCATGTCTTATTCCTCTGAAAGGCTGGAAACTGGTAGTGTAACCTTTATTGACTAAAACAGAGATAGGGGAAAAAGAGACACAGGACATGATGAGCTTAGAAAGACCAGGAGAAAAGTTAAAATAGGCATGGTCATGCCTAATAAAAGATCATTCAAGCCTATCAAAGGCCTTTTCAAAATCAATTTTCAGAAGTATGTTGGGGTTCTTACCTTTAATTTTCCTAAAGTGATCAATGTATTCCTGAACAATGATAGCATTATCAGATACTCTTCTCTTGGATAAGAAGTTAGATTGAGTGCCACCAATTAAATATTGAATGAAGGATTTAATCGTATTAGCAATAATTTTGGTGATGATTTTATATTGGGTATTACAAAGACCAATGGGTCTAAAGTTCTTAAGAATGGTGGCATTTCTACACTTGGGAATGAGACAAATGTAGGTAGAGTTGACTTTTATATCCATAGTACCCTGAGTGAAGGTGCTTGTACAAAAGTCCAAAAGGAGTGGAGAAAAAGTATCCCAGTATTTTTGGTATATGAAAGGATGCATGCCATCAGGTCCAGGGGCCTTAAAAAGCTGGGAGGAGAAAACAACAGTATGGATTTCAGGTAGAGTAGGGATGGAATCAAGAAAGGGGTGAGAAAAAGTGAAGATAGAACCTGAGTGAGAAGGATTAACCTGGAATTTAATAAAGACATGAAGATGCTCATTCTTGAATAAGAAGGTGTAGAAAGACAAAATAGAATCTTTGATTCTTTCTTAATCATAGAGCCAGACACCCTGATCCTGGAGAGAGTTGATTTTGTTTCATCTCCTTCTGGTAAGAGTAGAGGAATGGAAGAATCTAGTGTTCCTATCCCCTTCTATGAGCCAGTTAATTCTGGATTCTAACATGCAAAAGTCTTGCTTATTCTTTAGAAAGGAGCTGTAATCCTTAGTGAGCTCTATTTCTAAGTTATGGAGAAAGGCACTAGTGGGATAGTTGGGGGATTGCTGGACACCTCTAGTCTAGCTAACAGATGCTTTTTCTTCTGAAAGATGTTACCAAAGATGTTTTTATTCCAGGAATTATCAATGTCAGCAAAGTCCATAGTGGCTCTAGTGAGATTGGCACCTATAGGGAAAGACTGGGCCACTAGAAGGGGGAAGTCAGAGTGGTTGCACCATATGGATTCAATTGTGAAGGGATTAGGGGTGATCTGAGAAGAACTGATAAAGGTTAGAAAGAGGGAGGAGTGGTCAGAGTGGGTCCTAGGTAGATACAGAACAGAAGCTTTAAAGGTATATCCATTGACCATTCGTTAAGCATCTATCTAGTCTTTCAAGAATGAGATTTTGTCTATGTTTATACCTCATATTAGACCAAGTAAACTTTCTACCCCTAAACCCAAGGTCAATAAGGTTGTAGTGGTTTAGGTAATCCCTAAAAATAGTAGCCCTAGCATTGTTAATACTATTTCCCCCAAATTTTTCAGAGGCTAACAACAATTTATTAAAGTCACCCCCTATTAACCAACTATCATTTTCCAGAGTATGAAGTAAATTGGTAATGCACATTAATTGATCGCAGAGAGATCTTCTAATGAAAAACACATTACTAGCATAAATAATACTAAGGATCCAGTAGGAAGGAGGGAACTAACCTTAACTGTTGCATGGATGGCTTGAGAAAATATAGAGATGTCTTTGATAGTTATAACATCATCTTTCCATAAGAGAACACTACCACCAGAGGAGCCAGTTTCACAGGATTAAAGAAAATAGGGGAAACCCAACACATCAGCAAGACCTCTGTGATCAGACATCCTAGTCTCTAGCAGGGCTAGAATAGAAGGTTGATGGATACCTACAAGGGATTTACAGTGGCGCCTAAATTCAGCATTATTTGCTCCCCTAGCATTCTATATTAAATAGTTTTTCATTATTTCGTTTGATGGTTAAGGATTCCTCTGGTGGACTATTTTCCCTTTCCCTGATGGGTAAGATGGGCTGGGGTGACTTATGCTCTTCCTCTTCTTGTAGAGAGGGGAAATTTTTTCTTCGTAATGATCCCCTATCATAGGGTTTGACAGTCCTAACCGTATTTCTATTCTTGAAATGTCTTGTGAAAGAGGACAATGACTATCTCTTAAGTAGGTCCCTCAAAGACCAGGTTTATAGGACTTTTTAAAGTGAGAACATCGGTTCTAGGAATCCTTAGTTGAGCTAGAAGGGCTTCCATTTCCCTGTTGCTCTCTCTTAGGGTTTCCAAATTCTTTTATCTTTTGAGGAATTCCAGGTTCTAAGGAAAAGATGGAGCAGGCAGGCTCAGAAGGTTCACATTTAACTCAGTGGGGGTTTCCCCATTGAGATTCACAAAATATGGTCCCAAATTCAAGGGTAGGTGTAACGCCCTGATTTTCTGAACCGGAATGCTACACGGTGCTTATGACCCCGAAGTACCACAAGCTAACCCATTAGTGATATCTGTACCTGTACACTGCATAATATACTTGTAAAGTGCGGAAAACATAAAAAATAGGCCATAGGGTTCAACTGAATAAAGAAACTGTCAAAACATAACATCCATGTGGGTAGCAAACACCCAAAACAACTGAATCTGAACTGAATCTGAATACTAAATCTGAAAACCTCTAAGTACTGTCTGAATAAGGAGTTGAAGGAACATGTCTCCAACTAACTCCGTAAATTGAAAACTAACTGAATTAATAAATGAATAAATCAAGTAATATCGTCCTCGAATGAAGAGGACTCACTACAACTCTGTCTACTGAATGTGACTGCTACTGTTGGTCTGGAACTCGTGTCTCTGAACCTATGGTGTAACATGAAAAGAAAGCACCATAGCGCAAATGCGTCAGTATAACTGGAGTACTGAGTATCCGAGTAAGGTAGGCTAATGCAAAGGGTTTACATGCATGAATAATGTTAACTGACTGACTGATATGGATGTAAGAGTGCAAACATACATACATAGTAACTGAGGTCGTGAGTACGTGATAGCTAAATCTGTACGCTAATACATGTCAAAAAAGTAGTTCTGATAGCATGAGGGACTGTATCTGATAGTCCTGAATCTGATGAAACTGTCTGAGTTCCGTACTATAACTGAGGCTTGACTGTATCTAACAATTCTTGTATACAGATATCTGAAGAAATGTCTGAGTTCTTTTACTGAGACTGAGTCTGAAACTGTGTGAGGTAGTTATTTAACCGACATGCCCCATGTATGCTAAAGTAGCTGAACTGGAACCCAATCGTTTCCCTGATTTTAAGGGTGTCAATACCGTGCCATGGGTAAAGACATGTTGTGAGTGACCCTCAAATCTAGCGGTGTCCCCAAAAGAGAATGACGGATGTCCGCCCCATCAACCCTCAAGCTGGCAGTGTTGATGTCTCAACCTATGTTGGCTACATAGTTCTGGAACACAAGGATTACTTCTAAGAATCACACCTTCATCTGAAGCAGGTGAGTTCCCATCCTTGGGTTCGCTCGGTGCTAACTCCTACTCACATCTGAAGAGACTGAACATAATTTAACTGACTATACATGAACTGGGTTTACTGAATTTCCGTTGACTGACGGAATAATACTGATAACTGACTGAGATCATGAGGTTTTTGAGGTTTCTTGAGTCACATGACTGAATGAATTCTATGGAACGTGGCTTGACTGAAGATATCATGACAACATGACATGGCTCTAGGCACACAGCTATAGTTTTGGGTATGAATACCCCCAGGACTCGATAGAAGGAAACTGACACACATGACATGACTTGATCACAAGATTTGAGTCCACAATTCATAATATCATAAGTAAGGGATAGTGTACTTCATGAGTCTATTCAACATCTCAAACATGGTAGGGAAAGCATGGATACATTTCGTGTACATGTTCTATAATTCCATTATCACACATGTTTCACACAACAACAATAGCAACACATAAATAGCATAGAATTCATGTTGAGTGTATAGCTAATATGGACTTGTCATTTAGATATCATAGAATCATGTAAAAATGAACTTCAAGCATCCTAGGCATTTTAACAAACACCTTGCATGCACACCTTGGGCATAGGTTTTCTCAACAAATATTAATCATCTTGAACCACCCAAGTTTCATGGGTTTTAACCACAATATGCATACTTCATGGAAATCATCTTAAAATAATATTCTGAAGTTTAAAAAATGGTCATTGACATGAACAACATCACATAGCAATAAGGAAATCAAAGTTTCTCATTTAAAATCATGGTTCTTGAACTCTATGAACGAAAGGGGTCCATAGATGAACACAACGCATACCTGACTCAAGGTTCTTGATGTTTTTGAACTGGAAGGATTTGAAATCCTTTGATTCTTAAAGAAAATTGAGTCTTGGTCTTGAAGATTTAATTTAGGGAGAAACTCTAGTTGTTGTTTGTGAAATAAAAGTGAGCAAAATGGCTGAATTCGTACTTATCTGGGTATATATAGGCAGGTGATAAGTGACCAAAATACCCCAGTTAAAATGACCTGGAAATAAGATGAACGTGGAATGTGACGATCCGACTGACGGTCTTTCAGACTCCTGGTGGACCGTCATTCAGCCTGTCAGACGTGGAGCAGAAATGGGCTCCACTGGATAAGGGTTGACGGCCTGATTGACGGTACGTCACAACTTTGATGGTCTGTCAACTCGTCTGTCAGTCCTTATCTAGAACATGGCTTAACTATCATGGCTTTGACGGTCCAACTGGTGGTCCTTCACTAATTTGACGGTCCGCCAACTGGGCCGTCGCACCTGGGCGATTCTGACTGTTCCGAGTAAAACGTCCATAACTCCTTCGTCTGATGTCGGATTTGGAAGAAATTGGTATCGTTGGAAAGCCAACTCAATTTCCCACGTGATAGAAAGTGAAAATCTAAAAGATACTGCATGTACAAAAATAGATTTGCATTTCAAAGTAAGTCCTAGCATTCTTGATATGCTTTCTAGCTAGGAAAAGGCACGGGTATTACAATAGGGGGTTTGGAGGTGGGAAGAAAGGTAGACTAGAGATATTTAGACTCATTATTTTTATGATGATTGCTGGAGTTAGCTCCCTCTGAAAAGGTTGGGCTGATGATTTGCATTAGAGTGGTCATCCAAACATTGGGTCCAAAGTTTTGGAGACCCCGGGTCTTAGATGAGGATAGTTATTTGATGCACCCCCCAATGAAGGTGAAGAGAAATGGATTGACTAGCCAGACAAACTTCCAACCATGAAGTCGGTGCGTGAGTAGGTGGAAGGGGAGCTGAGATGAAAGTAATCATATTTGGAGTCGATGGGAAGCTCATTTTGTTCAAGGGTAATACATTACATATCTTCCTCATTATAGTTAGTTTTATTGTGCTATGGGGAATGTGGAAAGCCTTAGCTTTGGACAACTCAATGGCATTTAATAACTTATCCAAAATAAAACCACTGTCAATTAAATCCCCCTAGGAAGTGGAAGGGATTTTTGACGACATGGGGGAGTGTAATGCCCTGATTTTCTGGAATTGGAATGCCACACGGTGCTCATAATCCTGAAGGACCACAAGTTAATCCTCTACTGATATTTGTACCTGATCACTAGATAATATAATATAATAAATGTGGAAAACTGGCAGAAACTTTCCATAAGGTTCAAAACATCTAAAATACTCAAAACTAAACACTAAATACTGATACATATGTCTGAAAAGCCTCTAACTGTCTGAACTGTGGAGTTGATGGGACATGTCCCCAACTAACTCCGTCTACTGAAAATAAACTGAGACTAATTTCATAATAAAATAAGGATCATCCTCGAATGAAGAGGACTCACTGCTACGTATACTGCTGTTGATAGAGTCTGTACTGCTAAGGGTGCTCTAGATCTCGTGCTTCTGAACCTATGGTATAATACACCATAGCGCAAGATAAAAGTATGCGTCAGTACTTTGAATGTACTGGTATGCTAGATAAGGTAAGTCTAAATGCAAGGGCTTATGCGTGAACATAGCTTAACTAAATAACATGAGAGTACTGAATGAGGACATATGCATGAATACACAAACCATAACTGAAATCATCGTGACTCTAAATATTGATACTCGGATACTGCTTTACTGATATCTGAACTCACTACTAATACTAAGATACTGAATAATTGAATCTTCTGATATTAATAACCAAATACTAAAGTTGAGATCAGTCCTCTCTAGCAGTTGATCTATGAAACTGATGCTACTGAAGCTGATTAACAAAATTTGCACATATCAATGACTGATTTCTGAGTTAACTACTATCGACTGACTAAATCTGTGATCAAACCTTTCTAACGTATGATCTCTGAATCTACTAATAATGATAAAGAATGATTGTATCTGAGATCATACCTATCTAGCGAAAGATCTCTGAATCTTTTAATAATAGAAATAACGGACTGAGTTTGAGATCAGGCCTATCTATCGTGTGATCTCTGACTCTATTAGTACTGATACTGATTAACTTTATATGAGACCAGGCCTATCTAGCGGGTGGTCTATGAATCTATGGAACTATCTAAGTTCCTTACTGAGATGGGTGATTGTATCTGACAGTCCTGATTTCTGAGTTCTACTTTGAAGACTGATACTGAAACTGTAATTGTGGGAGTTTTCACTTAACTGATATGCCCCAAATCTGATCTAGTGGGGTCCAACCTATAACCCTATCTGGAAGGGTGTCAATATCGTACCACGGGTAAAGACCTCTGTTATGGTTAAGCCTCTCTAACGGGTGACCCTGAACAGGAAGTCAGGCCTAAGGCAATATGATAGTCAAGCCTTAATATAATGGGTGACTCCTGGTCCTGCGCTGGATATGCAGTTCTGGAGTTCAAGGACCATTAATAACGACTCTACCTCTCTAACGGGGAAGTCGTCATCCCTGCACTTGCTCGGTGCTAGTTTTTACTCCCAACTAAAAGACACTAAACTGATTATTGGACTGTACTAGAATGAGTTGAATCTATTACTGGTTATCTTACTTGAGTGATCTGACTAAGTTTACTTGATTCCATTATCTGACAGAATACTTCTGAATCTCGTTATCTGACTGGATGATACTAAGTTATGAATTGATTATTTGAATTCTACTGAGGTCTGAAACTGAATTCTTGAATACTACTAGGATTTGAGTTGAGTACTGAACTGAAATTGGAATGCTAATGATAGTTAGATTACTGAGATTTCTTAAGTTTTATAACTGTCTAAGAGTACTGAATTCTATAACTGGCTGAGTTCTAAGGATCATGGCTTGCCTGAGATTATCCTAAAAACTGACACTGGCTCTAGACAGCAGCTAATTTGTCAGGTATAAATACCCCCAGGACTCGATAACATAAAGTAAAACATAATCATTCTTGAATAATCATGACCATGGACTTTTATTCACAACACAATCAATACGATATCTCGTCAATCACTTGAATTCCATACACATGTAAAGGTATAAGGAATGCATACTAATATCTCATAGTTGTTCAATAAGGAATACACATGGATAAGAATGCATGCAACTTATCATAATACATTCACTAAGGCATTTCAACAAACGCTTGGCATGCACTAGTTATTACAAAATTAGGGATTTCATGCTTAACATACTAAATAGGCACCATTATCTTTACTTAAGCATTCTATCAAACATATGGGGAGCATGCTTTGGTTATACCACAGATTCTATACTTAATCATCATGAATACATCAATATCATGCAACTTGAAGAGGATTTATCATGAACATCATACAATTCATCACATACTAGAATCAACTCTTGAAATTGGTAGTCTAAATCATGAATTAAAACCCAACAATACAAAATCATGAACTCTAATGCACATAAATCATGAAATCTCATAAATACGTAAACCTCAAAATTTTGAAAAGGATTCTTGAGCTTCTTGGGTGGAAGGAACCCAATAATCAATATCTAACATACCTTAGAAGACTCTTTCTTGAAGGTTCTTGAAGAAAATCCTTAGTCTTGTTCTTGATTTCTTGGCTAGGGTTCTTGCCCCTTTGAGAGAAAAATATAATGTTCTTGAGAGAAAAGTGAGGAAAATAATGGAATAAGGGCTTATTGGGCATTTTATTTCGTGTTTAGGGCTGATAGAGGTCATGGGAAAAGTCTAAGATGCCCTTGGAATTAAATAACGGAATCTGAAAATCCCAATTTTTCATGCTGGCATGATGCACCATAATCGCGCCAGCTTACTGGAAATTGGACAATTGGGAAACTGCTTGATGGCGCGATGCGGTGGAAATCACGTTTCCACCTTAGTTTCTATCTAGAAATACACCGCGATGCAGTGGAATTGCGGAGGCTCACTGGATTTTAACGATTGCTATTTTGGCTAACTCCGCGACGCGCCAAAGTACCAGGTGGTACACAGTCTCACTAAAATAGCTCTAACTCTTCGTCCGAGTGTTGGATTTGGGCGAATTTAGAATTGACGGAAAGCTTATTCAATTCTCCACATGAAAAAAATTCGATATTAGGGAAATTCTACACAGTTTAAAATATTTCTCACTTGGAAAGTCAGCCCTTACTCTTCTTAAGGATGAAACTCGACTTGAAGAAAGTTTGGGGTATTACAATATCTCCTCCTTGGGAACATTCTTCCTCGAATATCGCTTGTTAGGCTAAGAATATTGATCGACTGAACTTACTTAAGGATCATGAATATCTGAAACATAACTAAGTGACATGAAACTATTGATATACTGAGTTATTATACTGGACATGCATATCTAATGCATGGAATACTCAACTGAAGCTACTCATAAGCTGAATTCTCATAATGGATATGAATATCTGATGCATGGATATGTGGAGTTTCTCTCATGAATGCATGACTGTATACACTGAAGAGCTGAACTTTTTCTACTGAACATACATATCTATTGTATGAATATAACTTATTCTTGAATGCATGACTGAGTATGCAATGATAATTGGTGCTAACTTCATAAGGAGAGTCTAAACATATAACTAAATAATTCTAATGACATGAAAGCATCGGAATATTATGGGGTATATCCCCCTTGGGACTCTATGTCTCTCTAAGAACACTTCGCTGAAATATTGGGGTGGTGCACGGGGCACCTACGAACTGGGTCATTATTGATCGTCTGAGATCTGAAGCTAATGCATGACTCATGAACTGAACTTATACTCGCAACTACTAGGATAATCTACTTTGGAATAGATACATTCCAAGAATTTCTGATAGCATGATCTGGTTAAGAGATAAGATAACAAACTATATGAATCTGATTGTCTGACTGCTAAACTGACTTGCTGGCTCTACTAACTGGCTCACACTGAAAACTTAAGCTCAAAATGGGAGCAAAGGATTTAAGGATGCCTATCATAAAGATGAAGGACTCATAACATACCCGAATCTATATCAGGGAACCTTTCCTGATCATGGTGAGTCTGAAGTGCATAGAGTCTGTTCTGACGCTGACCACTATTGGCACCAAAAGTGGCACCCTGCTGACGCAATTCTCTACCCCTCTGATCTAGCACTCTATATTCTCGCATTCTATGGCCTGGCTTACCACATCTAAAATATACCTGACTGTTAGCTCTACACACACCTAGGTGATTCTTGCCACAGTCTCTACAAAGTGGATAGGTACAAACACCACTAGCACTACCCTGGGCTTTGGAGCCTGGCGCCCCATCATGACTGACTTCCCCGAACTTTGGTGTGGGTACAATAGCTGAGGATGGAGCTGGAACTGAAAACTTCTGACTATGCTGAGAACGGTTATCACTCTATGACCCTACTTGAGAGAAATTACGACTACCTATTCTGGCCTTCTTACTCACTTTCTCCCTTTTTCATCTTATCGGCCTCAATCTTCTATGCATACATCATCAGTCTAGCAAGGTCCATATCTCTATTGAGCATAGCAGTCCTACACTCTTTCCACACTAACCCGGATACATCAGTCATAAACTTACCCATACTCGCTCTAGGGTCAGCTATCAAATCGGGAGCATACTTAGCTAACTGATTTAACTTAAGGCAATACTCTTTTACTATCATGAAGCCTTGGCTCAGGTTCATAAACTCTTCTACCTTATCTTCTCTCATCTCTAGCGGGAAAAACTTATCTAGAAAGACATCCTGAAACTCCTGCCAAGTCATAGGAATTGCGTCCTCCCCTCTACTCTTCTTCCACATCACTACCCAATCATGAGCAATATCCTTCATCCTATAGGACGCTAACTCTACACTCTCCTCATAAAAAATATGCATAATCTGGGTGATCTTCTTTACCTCCTCTAGATAAAGTTGTGGGTCCTCATCTGCTACTGACCCAAAGAATTCTAGCGGGTTCATTTTCATAAAATCTCTAATTCTGGCTGAGTATGAACCCCCATCTTGCTGAGGTGGGACTGAAGCCTGGCGGTTTCCCTGAACACTAGTGGTGACAGCTTGGGCTAGCGCCTGAAAAGATGCCCGAAACTCTGCATGTGACACATTCTCATTCGGAGGATCTACGGGCTGAGGTGTTTATTTATCAACCCTACGAGCATTATCTCTGTGAGGAGGCATACTCTGTAAATGAAAAGGAGAATGGATCAGACTGAGAATCAACTATAACTTATGCATACTCGCACGACATGAACGCTGAAAGAAGGGAAACTGTTCCTAAAAACATTTTATAGCCTCTTATACATAAATGTGGTGCGCAACACACCCATGCACAAGACTCTACTAGATGCGACTTTTCAGACTTCCTAGGACACTATTGAACCTTAGGCTCTGATACCAAGTTTGTAACACCCCGATTTTCTGAAATTGGAATGCCACACGGTGCTCATAATCCTGAAGGACCACAAGCTAATCCTCTACTGATATTTGTACCTGAGCACTAGATAATATAATATAATAAATACAGAAAACTGGCAGAAACTTTCCATAAGGTTTAAAACATCTAAAATACTCAAAACTAAACACTGAATACTGATACATATGTCTGAAAAGCCTCTAACTGTCTGAACTGTGGAGTTGATGGGACATGTCCCCAACTAACTCCGTCTACTAAAAATAAACTGAGACTAATGTCATAATAAAATAAGGATCATCCTCGAATGAAGAGACTACTACGTCTACTGTATTTGATAGAGTCTGTACTGCTAAGGGTGCTCTAGATCTCGTGCTTCTGAACCTATGGTATAAGACACCATAGCGCAAGAGAAAAGTATGCATCAGTACTTTGAATGTACTGGTATGCTAGATAAGGTAAGGCTAAATGCAAAGTCTTATTCATGAACATAGCTTAACTAAATAACATGAGAGTACTGAATGAGGACATATGCATGAATACACAAACCATAACTAAAATCATCGTGACTCTAAATATTGATACTCGGATACTGCTTTACTGATATCTGAACTCACTACTAATACTAAGATACTGAATAATTGAATCTTCTGATATTAATAACCGAATACTGAAGTTGAGATCAGTCCTCTCTAGCGGTTGATCTATGAAACTGATGATACTGAAGCTGATTAACAAAATCTGCACATATCAATGACTAAGTTCTGAGTTAACTACTATCGACTGACTAAATCTGTGATCAAACCTTTCTAACGGATGATCTCTGAATCTACTAATAATGATAAAGAATGATTGTAGCTGATATCAGACCTATCTAGCGAAAGATCTCTGAATCTTTTAATAATAGAAATGACGAACTGAGTTTGAGATCAGTCCTATCTAATGGGTGATCTCCGGCTCTATTAGTACTGATACTGATTAACTTTATATGAGACCAGGCCTATCTAACGGGTGGTCCATGAATCTATGAAACTATCTAAGTTTCTTACTGAGATGGGTGACTGTATCTAACAGTCCTGATTTTTGAGTTCTACTTTGAAGACTGATACTGAAACTACAACTGTGGGAGTTCTTACTTAAATGACATGCCCTAAATCTGATCTAGTAGGGTCCAACCTGTAACCCCAGCTGGATGGGTGTCATTACTGTGCCACGGGTAAAGACCTTTGCTATGGTCAAGCCTCTCTAACGGGTGACCCTGAACAGGATGTCAAGCCTAAGGCAATATGATAGTCAAGCCTTAATCTAGCAGGTGACTCCTGGTCCAACATTGGCTATGCAGTTCTGGAGTTCAGGGACTATTACTAATGACTCTGTCTCTCTAACGGGGAATCCGTCATCCCTGCACTCATTCGGTGCTAGTTCCTACTACCAACTGAAAGACACTAAACTGATTCTTGGACTGTACTAGACTGAGCTGAATCTATTACTGGTTATCTTACTTGAGTGATCTGACTAAGTTTACTTGATTCCATTATCTGACGGAATACTTTTGAATCTCGTTATCTGACTGGATGATACTAAGTTATGAATTGATTATTTGAATTCTACTGAGGTCTGAAACTGAATTCTTGAATACTACTAGGATCTGAGTTGAGTACTGGACTAAAGTTGAAATGCTAATGATACTTAGATTACTGAGATTTCCTAAGTTCTGTAACTGTCTGAGATTACTGAATTCTGTAACTGACTGAGTTCTAAGGATCATGGCTTGACTGAGATTATTGTGAAAACTAACACTGGCTCTAGACAACAGCTAATTTGTCAGGTATAAATACCCCCAGGACTCGATAACATAAAGTAAAATATAATCATTCTTGAATAATCATGACCATGGACTTTCATTTACAACACAATCAATATGATATCTCGTCAATCACTTAAATGTCATACACATGTAAATGTATAGGGAATGCATACTAATATCTCATAGTTGTTCAATAAGGAATACACATGGATAAGAATTCATGAAACTTATCATAATACATTCACTAAGAAATTTCAACAAACGCTTGGCATGCACTAGTTATCACAAAATTGGGGATTTCATGCTTAACATACTAAATAGGCACTATTATCTTTACTTAAGCATTCTATCAAACATATGGAGAGCATGCTCTAGTTATAACACAGATTCTATACTTAATCATCATGAATACATCAATATCATGTAACTTGAAGAGGTTTTATCATGAACATCATACAATTCATCACATACTAGAGTCAACTCTTTAAATTGGTAGTCTAAATTATGAATTAAAACCCAACAATACAAAGTCTTGAACTCTAATACACATAAATCATGAAATCTCATAAATACGTAAACCTCAAAATTTTGAAAAGGATTCTTGAGATTCTTGGGTGGAAGGAACCCAATAATCAACATCTAACATACCTTAGAAGACTCTTTCTTTAAGGTTCTTGAAGAAAATTCTTAGTCTTGTTCTTGATTTCTTGGCTAGGGTTCTTTCCCCTTTGAGAGAAAAATATAATGTTCTTGAGAGAAAAGTGAGGAAAATAATGGAATAAGGGCTCATTGGACATTTTATTTCATGTTTAGGGTTGATAGGGGTCATGGGAAAAGTCTAAGATGCCCTTGTAATTAAATAACGGAATCTGAAAATCTCAATTTTTTATGCTGGCGCGACGCGCCATAATCGCACCTGCTTACTGGAAATTGGACAATTGGGAAACTGCTTGATGGCGCGACGCGGTGGAAATCGCGTTGCCACCTTGGTTGCAAACTGGAAATACACCACAACGTGGTGGAATCGCGGAGGCTCATTGGATTTTAACGATTGCCATTTTGGCTGACTCCGCGACGCGCCAAAGTACCAGATGGTACACTGTCTCACTAAAATGGCTCTAACTCTTTGCCCAAGTGTTGGATTTGGGTGAATTTAGTTTCGACGGAAAGCTTTTTCAATTCTCCATATGAAAAAAAGTCGATATTAGGAAAACTTTACATAGTTTAAAATATTTCTCTCTTGGAAAGTCAGCCCTTACTCTTCTTAAGGATGAAACTTGACTTGAAGAAAGTTTGGGGTATTACAGGGAGTCATGAAGCTGTAGGAGGTAATCATTAGTTGATTGGGGTGGACCCCAGCAATAGCACTTCTTTCTCTTTATTATTTAGGGTAGGAGAAAAAAAAGAGGATTTAATAAGGGGTAGAATAGTCGAAAGAATTCCCGGACTGAAAATCAGAATTGGGCTTTGAAGAGAGAATTGGTCCTAAAGAGAGACTGGGCCTAAGACTGACCCCTAGATGGGGAGAGATAATTTTATTATTACTATTATTATTAGGCCTAAATTACCCATGGTAAATATTAGTAGCAAGAGCATGGGAGAGGAGGGGGTAATAGTAAAGGGAGAATTGGGCTGACCCATTCGAAGTCCAGATGGTCCAGGATTCTGGATGACCCGATTCAGCCCAGAGGCCCATTGTTGCCCTAGGTGAACCACATTGTCGGTGGTTATGGGTTCCGCCTCCTTAGGAGGAGAAGAGTTAGGGGACTTACCTGGCGTAGCGTTCTTCACTTCGTTACCTCGATTATGATTAGCCAGAGTGGGGTTTGACGCAGTTGATTTCTTGGCATTTTTTTTTGCTGGAAAGTAACTATCTTCCATTCCTCTTTGTGATCCATGATGGGGGAAGGAGTCTTTGGAGGTGAAGGATTCTCCGACAAAGGAAACACTTTCTTATTCGGGAGAGACATAGCGACGTGACTTAAACACCCACACAATTTGTAAAGGATTTTTTCGGCCTCATACATGAGTAGTTGCTTGTGATTGCCAATGGTCACTGAGGTTTTGACCGGTTTACCCAGTTCGACCTGAACACAAATTCGAGCATAGAGACCTCGAATTGTTGAGGATGTGCACGAGTCCACTTTGAGGAGTTTTCCTATTCTCCGATCGATCAGCTCCAAAATTGTCCGATCGTAGAATTTCGTAAGCAATTGAGGGAGGCGGACCCAAATCACAGTGGAATCGATCTTAGAAGTGCTTGGGACGAAGTTGGGTTCCCATTTCCGTATAGAGATGAAGCTTCCAGCTACAATCCATGACCTACCTTGTAGGACAATGTCTTGGTTGTTCTTGATATTGAATTTGGCAGTGAAAAAACTATATCCCAAATCGATTAGGCATAAGGGTTCTGAAATTTTCCAGAGAGCATCTAATTTTGTTTTAAGATATTGGTGGGTGAGGTTCCCCCAAAAGCTTTGAGAATGACAGAGAATTACCAAGGAGCGTAAATTCATTGTTGCTCCTCTAACGTGAGGTTAATGAATTCTTCTTCCATTTCAGAAGTTTTAGGTTCGGAATCAGCATAAACCATTGGTTGATCTATATTGGTAATGAGATTTGAAATAACTTATTTGTAAGACAGGTTGTTTTCCATTTCTAGCTTAAAGGATTTGAGGAAGAAAGAAGCGGTGGAAAGGGTGAAGAATGGACACCTATGTTAGAGAGGGATGAGACCTTCTCTCTCTAACCCATGATTTCTCACTTATTTATCTTTAATCAATTTTTATTATATAAAATTAACATACTTCAAAGTCAATGAAATATTAAAAATAATCATTAATAGTGAAATTCCAGTTGATACTTAATAACAAATCACAATTACAATTGTTTTACATGTATTGATATAAAAAAGAACATCAGTATTGATTAATTTTTTAAAAAATAATAAATTATAAAATATTATAATTATTAATTTTATTGTTGGACTTTTAACCTTGTATTTTTAATCAATTAAAAGTTGTAATTACATCCCTTACCTTCCATTTCATTTTTTTAATCTATTAATTCAACTTCATCTACTAACTGCACTTTTAAAAAAAAAATGTTATCTTTCAATTTCATTTTAAACACTAAAAGTACTTAACTTTGTCAATTGCAAAACTTCTAATTCTAAATTTTAGATTTCACAACTTCAATTCATCCAAACTTTGTTCTATTATTTTAAATTTATTTCATGGTTGATTTCATCATTAATATCTTGAAGTATTTTATTTATACTTAAGTATAATATCTTCTATATTAATTCAATTAAAAGTTTTTATGCCACTCTCAAAATTACTTATACCACCAAATTTCACATCCATCCCTCACCTCTACCCCACCACTCACCCACAAATTTTATTTGATTTTTAACTTTTCAATTTTTTATTAATTTTTTTCTCACCCCACCCACCCCCAACCCCAACCCCCCTTCCCCCAACAAAAAAAATAAATTTTATTTTATTTTTATAAGAACTTTTTTTTCTTTACACTACCTACCCCTAATCCCTACCATCCACCCCGATTCCTTACCCAACACCTCTCTCATCCCCACTTTTCAGAATTTTTTATTGTTATTTTTGAGAACTTCTTAAAAGTTGTTGTTTTACCCCCACCCCCTACTGTAACCCCCAAAAAAATTAATATTTTTTCTTTTTTCTTTTTTAGATTTTCTTTCTATCCCCACCCCAAATGCCACCTACATCCACTTCGCCTGCCCCCACCCCAACTCACCTAGCCTAGCCCCCACCCTCACTCTACCCATCCCACCCCATTTCGACCACTACAATTCTCTACCCTCATCCTCCCCTATCACAATACTATCACTATATCTTTACTCATTTTTATTATTTTTTAATAATACTTCACACCTATTAAATTATATTACTTTAAAAGAAAAGGCCCAACTATTCATTTAATATTTATGAGATATTTATATGCATCATTTACAGAAACTTTAAATTTTTTAGTTAAATCCATGACAAAAGATAAATATAATGCTAATTGTAAACAACAATAACATAATAGCAACAACAAAAATATTAAACTTTTAACATAAATTTTCATGATATGTTTCAAATACATGGCATGTTCCTCACTTTTTCATATTCACTAAATTTCACCAAATTTCACATAACAAATCTTATTAGGTAATTTCAATTGCAACATTTGATTGAACATCTTGCCTTAATGAATATTTTCGAGCTAATGTTGTACCTCCATTTAAAATCTCCACATTCTGCAATTTGACCAATTGAACATGCTGCTTTCCTAACAACATAACCAAATTTATATAGTAATAATTGATAATTTTTTATGCAATTGGTTAATGAAGTCAGCATATTTGCATAATTTCTCTTACTTTTCTGCGTATAATATAATGCAGCTTTAATTACTGAAAATAATAATTTGAAGCAATAAAAAGGTTATTCACCTGTTGCTATCACATATTAACATTATTTTTTTCAATGTACTTCATGTCAAACAGCTTGTATTATCTGCAAGAAAATTAATCAACACAAAAATAATTAAAAAGACAAATATTTGATTTCATTAAACTAATCAATAAGATATCTTTGATCCTCCAAATTACACAAATGAAATTGTGGGCATTAAAAAATAAATAAACTAAACTATAAAATAAAAAATATAAAACAAAGAGGAGAAAAAACAATTTATCAATAGTAGAGAGAGAGAGAATGGAATATATCCCTATTTATATTGCTAGTTGACATATTGAAACTGTAATTTCAAAACTTTAAAATAAAAGACTGTATGACATTACAATATCTGATAGGATAAGTTTTAGAGAGATGAAAAAGAGTTTCAAATAAACTATACCACATATTTCTGTTCCTTATTTGGAGAGTTATTATCTCTAGTTCTAATAAATTAATAAAGTTATCTCTTTATATTTCAAAGCTTAGTTTTTTAATAGATTTTTTTATATCTTTTTAATTTAAATTAAAAAGTTACTAAATAGCTAAATGAAATTTGCACAGTATTTTCAAATTTAGTTATGGATATGATCTTTATCTTTTTTTCAATTCAAACATTTATATGTTTCATTTTAAATTCAAATTTTAACACAAATTTTTACTTATCAATTCAATATTTGTGTTATAATTCAAAATAATTTCTCGAACATAATCTCTACTATTTATCTTCATATAAATTCAAAACATCATTTACGTAGGAGCAAAATGAAAAGGCTAAAATTATTTATATAGGAATGAAGGAAGTATTATTATTATTATTATTATTATTATTATTATTATTATTATTATTATTATTATTATTATTATTATTATGGCGGCGGCGGCGGCGGTGGTGATTGTTATTATTATTAACTACTACTACTCTTAATACTATTACTACCACTATTATTATTATTATTATTATTATTATTATTATTATTATTATCATTACCACCACACTATTACTATTACTACATATGGTTTTTTGGTAAGCACTATTATACGTACTACTATTTATATTTTTATTATTAAATTAAATGTATTCAAATATATTTTATAGTATATAAAAGGAAGAAATTTATGAAATAGTAAGAGTTAATGTAGGACTCTTCAACCATAAGTTTCTATTTTTAAGCTAATGATTTTCTTTTCTTTTTTAAGGGATAATACATTTTCAAATTCAAATATTTAATATCCTTCAATTCAAAATTTTTATTACAATGACATTAAACCTTGTCCTAGAATTTGCCACATGGCCTCTCAATAGCTTGCCACTTGGCTATTGTGGTGCTTCGTCCTCTGCTTTATAATATATATATATATATTTATATATATATATATATATATATATATATATATAAAGAATATATGAAATATGAAATAATTATGAATTAATTAATACTCTACAAAATAAATTTTTATTGTAGCGTGCTAGTTCTCAAGATGTCACTTGGCATAACTTCATGCTAGACTATTATCATTTATTATATATATATATATATATATATATATATATATATATTATTTTGAAATAACTTTTTGATCAAACTTAGTTATTTTTCTTACCACAGTAATAAATATGAATTAATTAATACTCTACAGAATAGATTTTGTTGTAACATGCTAGTTCAAAAGATGTCACTTAGCATAACTTCATGCTAGTATATATATATACGAAATATGAAATAAATATGAATTAATTAATACTCTACGAAAATAAATTTGTTTTAACATGCTGAGAACAAATATGAATTAATTAATGCTCTACAAACTAGATTTTTGTTGTAAAATGTTAGTTCTCAACATGTCACTTGTCACTTGTCATAACTTCATACAGATATGATATATGAAATAAATATGCATTAATTAATATTATACAACATAACTTTTTATTGTAACATGTTAGTTTTCAAGATGCCACTAGACATGACTTCATACTAGACCACTCTTCTTTATTATATATATAGACTCAAGATACCACTTGGCATAACTTCATGCTAAATCATTCTCCTTTATTATATATACAGATATTCTTTCTAGTTTTACATTCTTTTATTTTTAACAGCTAATGAGATCTAACGTCAAATGTCAGCATACATATATAACATCTCACTATAGAAGCAATGAAACTTTCAAATAAACACTGTCACTATAAAAAGGTTTGACTTCTTCTACCTTATTGAAATTTCCACTTTATAGTTCAGTATTCTAAAAGACAGTTTTGGTATTCGCCCTAGGATCGTCCTGGGGCGGGGCACTATCAAATCGACTCGGGGTTCACGTGTGGGGCTTAGTTCAGTGAGACTTACCCCTAAGTGCCAGACTATACGCCCTAAACACTCCTAATTCCCAACGCTTGGGGCTCGCCTAATAGTTCTTACACGTGTGCCAAATTCTTCAGTCTACAATATTGATCCTCATAATTCTTTATTAAATGAATGATATTTAGTAGTTTTTCATCTATAGAAATTAGAAAATTGAGAATAACTAGCTTATTTACTATTTGAGAATGTCAAGAAGGTGAATATCACTTAACATTTCAGTTTAAATACATATAATAATTTTACAACTTTACTTGTCATTGTCTTTATGGTTTTGCCCTATATCTCAAAATTATCATATTTATTATTTTGTTATCTCAAAGTATTTCATGTTTTGTTAGTGAAAGAGTGATAATTTAATTATAATATTAATAATTTATTGATTATTTCTTTTAAGAAGATAAATTTTATAGTATGATAGTCATATATTTTAAGAAATTATAAGTCTTTTATTATTTGAATGTTAAATTTTTAAGTTGATTTGCATCTCTTAATATTTTTTATATTATTACATTATTTCTACTTGTAAAAAGATGTTAATGTTATAAAACAAGAAAGAATAAATAAGAAGAGTAGAGAAAATAGAGAGAGTAATTCTTATTTCTCTTGAGGATCTTGATGTATAATTTACAATGAAAGAACCCTTCTATTTATAGGTAAAATTTACTCCTAGTCTGAGTAAAAGATAGATAATTCAAATCCTAATAGATATCAAAGTAGATCTTGATAGATCTTGATAGACATTCACTATAATGTAAATACATTTATAACACTCCTCCTTGAATGTCTAATTGGTAGATAATGTGTCTCGTTAAAACCTTACTAGAAAAAACCCAGTGGGAAAAAAATCTAGTGAAGGAAAAAGAGTACACATCTCTAACCATACACATATAGGTTGTCTCATTAAAAACCTTACAAGAAAAATGAGTGGGACAAAATCTCATAAGAAAAAAAGAGTACAACGTGTATTAACTCCCCCTAATGAGAACATCCTTGAGTCTTTGCATCTCGATCTTGTGCAGCATCTTCTTGAAAGTTGCAATTGGAGAAGATTTGGTGAATAAATCAGTCACATTGTCAGTTGAACGAATTTGTTGCACGTTAATATCATCATTCTTTTGTAGCTTATGTATGTAGAAAAGCTTTGGCAAAATGTGTTTCGTTCTATCTCCATTTATGAATCCTCCCTTAAGATGTGTTATGTATGTTGAATTATCTCTGTATAAAATTGTGGGTAGATTATCATATTTCACACCACATTTTTCTCGAATGAGATGTATCATGGACCTCAACCATACGGATTCTCGGCTTGCTTCATGAATAGCTATTATCTCAGTATGATTCGATGAAGTGGTTATGATAGACTGCTTTGTATATCTCCAAGATATAGCAGTACCATCATATATGAACAAATAGCTTATTTAAGACCGAGCTTTATGCGGGTCAGATAAGTACCCAACATCAGCATGATCAATAAGATCGGGACTACAATCTTTAGAATAAAATAAGCTCATGTGTTTTATCCCATTTTGATATCTCATAGTAGGAGCAGAAATATACCTTGCTAACAAATTGACTGAAAAGGCTATATTAGGCCTTGTAGTATTTGCAAGATACATGAGTGCACCACTTGCACTAAGATATGGTACTTCATAACCAATCTAATTCAGTATATTTCTCATTTCAACAAATAATCCATTGCTTTGAAAACTCTCCAAGAGTTTCAATAATTTTCAAGCTATAAGTTTATACAATGTAAGGATTATCAATATGTTTTCCGAAAACTTTTATATTTTGAATCCTTAAAGAAGTTTTCATACAAATTTTGTCAAGTGACAATATTCAACATTTTATGTGTGACATCTTCAAGTGTCTGGACTGCAAATCAAATAAGTTTTCACTTACTAAGATGCTCCCTTTCATATCACTTTATAAATGTTTCTACGTCAGCATGCTTAAATAAACGTAGAATTTCGATCCTCATAATCTTTTACAATATTGCGCCAATATTGTGTCAAAGATATTGATGATAGATCATTTCGTTTTGATTCACAATGCGACATAACATTTTGAGATCTCATCACTTCATTATTTTCAGGTACATGAACCTCTCATAAGGTTTCATGAAGTGTTATGTCGTAGGCTCTTCAAGAGCTCATTGCCTTCTTATTATGAGTATTTGCTCCTTATTTTTCATGAAGTGTTATGTCGTAGGCTCTTCAAGAGCTCATTGCCTTCTTATTATGAGTATTTGCTCCTTATTTTTTAAGGACTATTTTATTTGGAATCGATTAGTCTACCATGTTTCATGCATGCATAGACTATGTCCTTTAGGAATACAAAATAAGAGCACTTACGCTTAATATGAGATGCTTTCGGCATTTAACTTGAATTATCTTTCGGAAGAGGATCTGGTGATGATTCCTAACATATTTCATAACGCTTATAATCTCCCCCTTATGTTAGAAAAATTAACATACATCCTCTACTTCTTTGAGGAATCCATCTTTGTGCATTATGGTATATTCATTAATCGTATACCGCACATCAAAATTTTTAGATGGAATAATTGGTTTTCGACCTTGACCCAATTGAGAGGGAAGAAATAATCATAATTTATTGGTCTAATGCATACAAATGCTATTGCAATATATCATATTTCAGACCAATACATGAAGTTTTGTTCTTATTAACAATGGTTTAGATATTTATCGAAGACATTCAATGTTAAACCATCATCATCAAGATGAATATCTTGATTACACAATCTGAAAGTCATGCTTAACTCAATTTTATTGAGCAAGCAACTTTATGAATGTCAAACTGCAGGTTGATAATAAATGTACATGTGATCATCTTATTGATGCATCATATCACATGATAGATGAACGGGCACTTATTCACCTTTTATAATTTTCAGATTTGAAGGAATCCAATCCCAATATTAGTTGGTCTAACCAACTTATCATGAGAACAAACGACATAAACAATTCTTGAAGAATCTTTTAGTTCTTTAATACATGCACATCTTTGAGATGTCACAATCGTTCATATCAATTTATGAACTTTTATTCTAGTAAACTTCAAGTTTACCATGACATTTACTTTTTCTTTAGTAAATTTCAGATTTAGTATTACATGAATAAATTTTAGATTTACTACTTCAAAAGTAGATTTCAAAATTATTCAACCTCTTTCAGAGGTGAGTTGTAATACAATCACAATCAAGTGCACGTTTGCATTAATAAGTTTCTCATTCCCCAGGAATGAAATATAATCATGCCTTAAGCCTATCAAATTATGATAGCTTATAACCTCTTTCAAGATTTTGCTACTTCAGAAGCAAATCGAGGCATACATATGATGTAGAGAATTTTTCTCTAGCATATCTTATAATCATATAAGCGTGTGAAAATATCATCACTTTTGATGATCATTATCATATTGTCCCTCTACGCGTATATTCGTGCATTCAATCACTTGTCTTCTTTTAGACATATTATGCACTGCTATGACATACACCTCAAGAATGAAGTAAGTTTTCATATTTCAGACTTATCATATATTGCTACCACATTCACTTCATGAAATGGAGAATATTTAATGGGTCGAATTTCATGACTTTTCATTAAAAACACATTATTTTGTCTTAGCCGTCATAATATCATCAATATGGTGCATTGAGATTCAAACTCAACGTCTTACCCATATAAAAGCGTCTTAGGCATAAATTGATGGGACTTAAACCCAACATATTATCATCCCTTTTGATAATATTGTTCTTGAGGAATAAATTTAAAACATAATAGTTCCAAACCAATTATTTTTCCTCAAATTCAATAATAATTATATTATTAGTAGCAAAAGACAAATAACATAAGGAATTCCTAACCTTGAAATTCTTTAGATTTATAATCTCAACTATTTGGTAGAGTCTCGTGCTGATAACGTGTTATAAAATTAGAAAGAATAAATTAGAAGAATAGAGAAAATAGAGAGAGCAATTCTTATTTCTCTTGAGGATCTTGATGTATAATTTACAATGAAGGAACCCTTCTATTTATAGGGGAAATTTACTCTCAGTCTGAGTAAAAGACAGATGATTCAAATCCTAATAGATATCAAAGTAGATTTTGATAGATCTTGATAGACATTCACTATAATGTAAATACATTTATAACAGTTAAAACTTTTATTTTTTATGAGTTCTTTAAATCATGTTTTAAGTTTTTAAAATGAGAAAAAGCATAAAGGCCCTCTAAACTTATCGCCACAATTTACTTTAGCACTTTAACTTTATAAATTATTATTTATCTCTCTAAAAAACTTTTGTGTATATTAAATATCACCCCCAAAATGTAATACCACTCTCACAATGGAGAGTGTATTACACTCGCGTCACGTCATTGCCACGTAAAAAATTATTTAAAGAATTAATTTCACTAATATATATTTTATATAATTAGAAAAATATAACCCCCCCCCCTCTCTTCTTCAAAAGACCCATCCTTTTTTAATCTTCAAACCAAAACCACCACCATCCCAACTCGCCCCCAGCCACCCCGCCAACCACCCGCCCTTCCTTTCTTTTTCTTCTTCTTCTAACCTCCATTAATACTTTTTAGTCCTTAATCATTGATATAATTTAATATATCCCCCCCCCCCTCCCTTCTTCTTCAAAAGGCCCACCTCTTTAAAATCTTTAAACCAAAACCACCACCACCCCAACCTGCCCCAGCCACCCCTCCAACCAACCACCCTTCCTTTCTTCTTCTTCTCCTTCTTCTTCTTCTAATCTCCATTAATACTTTTTAGTCCTTAATCATTGATTTAATTTCTAATTCTACTTCTAATTTCTTTTCTTATAACATTTTTTTAGAAAGAAATGGGTATTTCTATTTGCATATTTGAAAATTATAATAAAGATTTTTTGAAGCAAGATGGAGATTTTTTCTTTAGATGACGATAGAAATTTGACAAAAGAGAAAGAGAAAGGTGGGGGGGGGGGGTAAAAAATGCGGGTTTTTTTTTTTGCTACGTCAGCCATTAAGGGGGTAATATGATTCACGTAAAAGTTGTTTAAGAGGTATTTAAACGTGTGTAAAGTTAAAGTGTTAAAGTAAGTTGTGGTGACAAGTTTAGGAGGATATTTTTTTTTTCTTTTAAAATTATTAACGTATTTTAATATAATTTTGTGTTACTATACTGTTTTTACTATATTATAAATTAAAAATTAAAGATTCGCGAGGCTTATTCCCCATGCCTCAAAACATATGCCTTGCTACGTGCTATGTAAATTGCCCCGCCTCATACCCCCGCCTTTAAAAACTGTTTTATACTAGCTAGTAGCAACCACATAATGCTAGTTATAAAATTACTCAATTTGCTAGTACTTTTTACTATGTAACTGGTATCTTCGACTCTTTTATTTCTATGCTCTATATAATTCAAATTCTAATTCTAGATCATAAGAAAAGTACTACTGTTTTTTGAATTATTGTGTACACGTCGCTCATCCATTTAGTTAATCTTGTTCTTAAATTTGTTGTTTTGTTTTGTGACTATTCGTCTAAAATAATGTGGGCCAATTGACAAAAAAGAAACAATTCTTGCAGTCTAATCTAAACATCAATTGTGGGATGGCATGGCACTTGCCTTTCAAATTTCAATCAACAAATTTTAGCTAATTTGGCAAGTCCTGGATTAACTCCTCTCTCTAGAGCAATCTGTCTCCTACAGTGCAATAACATCTCTTGGTTACGAGAATTTTTTATTTTTTCTTCAAAAATTATTTTATTTTAATAAAAATAGTGATGTTTAACCATAAAAAGTATTTCACTTTAGAAAAAATTATTTTTTTAAAAATAAAAATAAGTAAAATTTATTTTTACTTTTTTCACTCCTATTTCTCACAAAATTTTAAAAACAACTTCAATTTATATTCATAATCAAATACAATATTAATTTTAATTCCAAAAAATTATTATTTTTATAGCCAAATCAGGCCTATTAATATTTAATAAGCATACGTACTTCCTCAATTGCTGTGACCTCTTTTCACGCACCTCGGGCAAAACTCAACTACCCTAAGCTGTATATACAGCTGCTGTATTTTCTGTCGTGGTGCAATAGTTAGTTACCTCGAGCAGCACGCAATTTTAGCCACATTTGCCACTTTCAGTTTTTTTTTTTTTTTACTTCGTTTAAGTTTTAATCCTGGTCTACCAAAAGTCTACAGATTCAAACAATCAATTTTAGCACATAAAGGCGCTGAGATACCTGAGGGGTCGTTTGAGAGTGTATTAATAAAAATAATGCATATAATTGTATGTATTATTAATATATTATTTGATTTATTTTTTCATTCTATGTATAATTCATGTTTGTATTAGTTATATATTCTATTGTATATTGAGGTATGTATAATTAATACCACTTATTTTCTATGTATTAATAATACAAAGGCTTAACACATGCATTAACTTGATGAATTACAAAATTGTCCCTCAAATCATTGTCCCTCTTTCTCTTTTCTGCACTTTACCATGAAAAAACAATAATGATTTTCTCCACCTCTTCTTCTTCCCCCAATTAATCAAAAAATAGTTATTTTTTCTATCGAAGGGTTGTGCTTCGTTCTTTTGTTCTATTGTTTTGTTCCATCAAAGATCTTCTGCAACATTACTTCCTAAACTTCTTCTATTAGCATCAAAATTCTCTTCGTTCAGCTTACTTTTATCACTCCCGGCGGAAGAGCAAATTATCATATTTATTGAAGAATTTTGAATCAATATCTACTTTTGATAAAGTTCTGAAAATTGTTTATACTAGAGGATTTTTTTCAAAGAAGATGAAGTATTAGAATATTTTAATAGAAAGGAGTATTTTGATAAATAAACATCTTTTCATAAAAATTAAATAAATATAAATTATTTTTAGTACATGAAACCAAACACTGTGTAAGAAAAAATGATTGCATAACTAATACTAGCATTACTAATACCTGCATTACTAATACAAGTATTACTAATATACTATGGAGTCGTTTGGTAGAGTGTATAAGATCAATCCAAAATATAATGTATTAGTAATACTTGTATTACTTATGTTTGTATTAGTTATGCATGTATTATTTCTTATATATTGTTTGATTTGATGTATAAGAAATAATACATCTTACATAATTTCTATAAAAGAAATGTTTGTTTACAAAAATACTTTTCTTTGATTTTGTACACTTTTTTGCAACAAAATTTTTTTGTCATCTCAAATATAATTAGTATTGTTGAACTAGTAGATAGATGTTTCGAATTAATTGCAAGACCTTCGTCTTTGCACATGAAATATTATGTCAACGGGTTAACATAGTCAAAACAAAAATAAAATATAAGACGTAAAATTAAGAAAGTCTCAATTTTTTTTTAATCTTTGTAAAGACCCCCAAAGCAAAGCAAAAATATGTTACAATTATTTAAATCAATTATTCATTGTTGTAGATTAAAATGATGGGGAAAAAATTGTGAAATGTTTTGAAAAGATTCACTATTGCAAATTAAAATGACGGAAAAAGGAATAATGAAATATTTTGAGAGGAAAATTGAGGGGTATTAAGGTCATTTAATAAGTTAATGCATGTATTAAAAACTTTACATTACTAATACATAGAAAATAAGTTATTAGTAATACACACCTTAATACACAATAAAGTATATAACTAATACTTGCATTAGTTATACATTGACTAAAAATTGTACCAAACAAGGTATTCATAATACACATTAGTTAATACATGCATTATTTTTGTCAATACACTACCAAACGACCCCTATATTCAACATTATTCTTATACACTCTACCAAACGACCCCTAATAGTATTATCTGATAAATATCAATCATGAAAATGAACCCCAAATAATCCAGAATTACAACTGTATATCACAAACCTATTTATGTATGTGTAAATGTTTTTGGTCAAGGAGAAAGCATTATCCTGTTTCATAAGCAAATTCAAATATTAAACCAAATATTGTATTCTCCTTGTATGAAACAAGAGACTATGCTAGAGCTAAAACATCCCATCTTAATCAATGAGGGCTCTCTTAAATCATAGTGGAAAGCTTTCGTATAGGTTTTTGAGGGCTGCATACAAGGGTTCTCCAGCCTTGGGTCTTTCAACCGCTCCAAGAAGAATGTCAGCTGTAGTGATGTAAGGATCCCCATAAAACTGGAGATTAGTATCCATCCGTGTTGTCACGGCATTCCCCTCAAGTGAGACTCCCACAAATGCACCTGAATCATACAAATCAAAGCCCAAGTGATTTAAGCAGGGTGAAGTAACACATTTGACCGCTTGGCCAATAACATACATATATTATACATTTTTTGGCTATTTGTTTTGGGCGGGCAGCTATTTAAGTTAATTTCCCATTAAGAAGCAATTACACTGCTGCTGATAACATCCAGTCTTGCAAGATAGCCATCAAAGAAAGCAAAAACCACGTTACCTTTACAACAACTGTAAGTATAGCATATGCCAGAACCTTTCTCTCCAGCTCGAAGATCTGCCTCCACAACTCTCCCAACTGGACCAGCTGCAGCACTACAACCAGCGCCAAGAGAAAAATGCATGCGGCTGCAAAATGTCTTCACGGCCTTAGAATCATGTAGCACAATAATGAAGTCCGTCAACTCACCTCCAATCTGTTAAAAGACAAAATCAACCTTTTAGGTTAAGGATGAAGACAAATTTAAGAAAAGAAGCACAAAAACACAATCCAACACATGTGCTCAATTATTCACCTGATTAGGAGAATAAGTTTCATTAGTTTTAGTCAACCGAAATGGATCAAATTGTTAATTTAGGAAGAACAAAACAGTGTTTGTCAATTAAGATAAAGCAAAACGCTAATGATATGCCCATGGACCTTTTTCGCTCCCCTACAGGCTACAACATAAAAGACCTTCAGACCCAAGCTTTGACAAAAATAGAAAATGAATCCGATATTCTGATTAAGGACAAAATGTAATCACACAATTCGCCTGAATTCTTAGCATAATTGTTAAAATGTTATCTGAACAGACCACATTCTAAAAACTGAAGGAGAGTGTCATTAGCAAAGACCATTAATTTAGAGTATACCTGTGCACCCCATCCCAAACCGGCTGATAGTATAGCAGATGGTGCAGACCATGAGCCATCGGACCTTCGTGCGACCACCAGGCCGGAGCCAAGTTTATAAGTAAGAAGCATCCCAGCTTTGGCAACGGTTAAGATTGCCAGACCTTTAGCTCCTTTTAAAACTGCACTGGGTATGGACCTCTCAGGATTCAACCGAGCAACCTGTGCATTACAAGATTTAAGCAGCATTACAAGGTAAAAGTTGCACAATGGGGACAGCAAAGCAATCACAGAAGAATTTGAAGATTCTGATTTTGTAAGCATCTCCTAGCACTACAATTCTTGTTCCAACCTTAAAGGAAGAGGGACGATGGAATGTCATATTGAGCTGTGTGTGTGAGAGTGAAGAGAGAGAAAATTTACAATGAAGCTAAAAAAGATAGTCAGTATTCGAGTTCTCTGCATTTTGCACCTTTAATATATAACTCAATTTTAACTTGCACCTTGTTCTCTTATTTTTTATGATTACCCTCCTAACCTATTTTAGCCCATTTTTATTTGTCTTGGTAATGGATGATTTGACGCGACATATCCAAGGGGAGGTTCTGTGGTGTGTGCTATTTGCACATGACATAGTATTGATTGATGAGACACCAGGAGGAGTTAACGGTAAGCTGGATGTTTGGCGATTGACCCTGGAGTCCAAAGGGTTTAGGTTGAATAGGACTAATACAAAGTACAAGTTCAGTGACATAACTCACGAGGCAAATGTGGAAGTGAGGATTGATACACAAGCCATCTCCAAGAGAGGAAGTTTCAAGCATCTTGGGTAAATAATCAAAGGAAATGGGAGATTGACGGTGATGTTATACATCATATTTGGAGCAGCGCGTATGAAATGGAGGCTCACATCCAGTGTCTTGCCTAATAAGAAAGTGCCATCAAGGCTACCAACTATCTTGTATGGTGCAGGATGTTGGTTGATCAAGAATTCATACGTTCAGATGAAAGTAGCAGAAATGAGGATGCTAAGATGGATGGTTACCATTTTAGGAGAGTGACTAGGAACAAAGATATACCTGACAAGGTGAGGAGCTCTGTGATGGACAAGATGAAGAAAGCAAGGTTGAGATGGTCGGGCATGTGAAGAGGAGATGCCCAGTGAAGAGGTGTGAGCGATTGCTATGGTTGGTCGGGGGGATAGGTAGAGATAGGCCAAAGAATTATCAGAAAGGGGTGATTAGACAGGACATGGAACACCTGCTTTGAAATACTTTATTTGAGTCGATGGTCTACCAGAAACAACCTGTGTACCTCCATAAGGTATGGTAAGGACGTAAGGTCTGCATATACACTACCCTTCTCAGACCCCACTTGTGGGACTACACTAGGTATGTTGTGGTTATACCCTCCTAACCTATTTGTTTCTTTGCAAAATCTTGATTTATGAAGGGTAATAGAGAAGTTGTATGTGTTGCTTAACTAAAGAAATGGGTTTACAACCCTGGAAGAGAATTAGGAGGACCCAACAACAACATACCCAGTGTGTATTCCCACAAAATGGGGTCTGGGGAGGCAAAGTGTACGCAGTCCATACCACTACCTCAGAAGAGGTAGAGAGGTTGTTTCCGATGATAAACCCCCGACTCAGGACAAACACCAATATAACAAACATAAAAACACACTACAGAATGATACAAGATACAAGACACCCATCGATTAATACATAAACTATCTAATCGAAATCACCAACATCACCAAACCACCACAAACAAAAAACTACAAGACACATGCATAACACTATGACTATAGACACAACTACATGCAAAACACTCTTCCCTATTGGTAAGGAAGCACTCCAACCCACACCTCTACCCTAATCCGTGTCCTCCACGCTGGGCATGTCCTCCGTAAGCTGCAACTTCTTCATGTCATGCATAATCACCTCCCTCCAATATTTCTTCGACCTACTTCTACCCGTTTGAAGCCATATATACCCAACCTCTCACACCTCCGTACTAGTGCATTCGGGCACCTCCTCACCACCTGAACGAACCATCTCAACCTCACTTCCCGCATCTTGTATTCATCGAAGTCACTCTTATCTTCCCTCAAATAATCTCATTTCTAGCCCTACGTCTCCTAGTAAGTCCACAAATCCATCGCAACATCCTCATCTCTGTCACCTTCAACTTTTAGATGTGGGAGTTCTTAACCGGCCAACACTCCACTCCATACAACATAGCCAATCGGACTACTACTCTGTAGAACTTACCTTTAAGCTTGGGAGACACCTTCTTATCACATAAGACTCCTGAAGCAAGCCTCCATTTCAGCCACCCTACAACAATACGGTGCGTGACATCCTCGACAATCTCCCTATTCCCCTGAATTATAGCTAAGATACTTAAAACTATCTCTCTTCTGAAAGGGCTTGAGAATCCAACTTCACTACCATGTCCACCTCATGCGTCAAATTACTGAACTTACATTCCAAATACTCTATCTTGATCCTGCTCAACCTAAACCTTTTAGACTCAAGGTTTGTCTACAAACCATCAACTTATCATCAACTCCTCCACTATCTCGTCAATTAGCACTACATCATCAACAAATAACATATATACACCAAGGCACCTCCTTTTGAATGCACCGCGTCAAAAAATCCATTATCAAGGCAAATAAAAATGGACTAAGAGTCAAGCCCTGGTGCAACCCTTTCAAAATAGGAAAGTGCTCCGAATCTCCTCTTATCGTCCTCACACGCGTCTTCGCTCCGTCACACGTCCTGAATCGACCTAGTATATGCAACGGGCACACCTCTAGCCTCAAGCACCTACTAGAACCTCTCTGGGTACCTTTGTCATACGTCTTCTCAAGATCGATGAACACCATATGCAAGTCCTTCTTCCTATACTGCTCCACTAGTCTCCTCGCGAGGTGAATGGCCTCGATTGTCGAGCGACTTGGCATGAAACCGAACTGATTCTCATAAATTGTCACGATCCTCCTCAACCTCAACTCTACCAACCTTTCCCAAACCTTCATAGTATGACTCAACAACTTGATACCCCTAATAGTTGTTGCAACTCTGTATGTCCTCCTTGTTCTTATATAATGGAATCATTGTACTTCATCTCCAAGATTCGAGCATCATTGTCGTCCTAAAAATAATATTAAACCTTGTCAGCCACTCCAAACCTGCACCTTCAGCGCTCTTCAACAAATCCACCGGGATCTCGTCTGGCCCAGTCGCCCTACCCCTACGCATCTTATGAATATCCCCTTTGACCTCTTCAACCTTAATACGCCTACAATAACCCTAATCTCAACATCTCTTTGAGTGCTACAAGTCCCCCAACACGAAACCGTTGTCCCCTCGTTATTCAAAAGTCTATGGAAATAAGACTGTCACCTCCTAGTGAGGGCGTCCTCTACCAATACTTCGTCATGCACTTCACTTAGTCAAGATCGTGGGCCCTCCGTTCCTTAGCCTTGGCAATCCTATACAACCTCTTATCCCCGTCTTTCTCCTCTAAAGCCGCATACAAGCTCTCAAAAGTTGTCGTCTTAGCCTCTTTCCTAGCTAACTTGTACTCTTTATTCGTCCTTTTCTCCTCGTCATCCTTTCTCTCAACCAACTTTGCATAAGCCACCTTTTTAGTCTCCATCTTCCTCGTTCCACGAGTAGTTCCCCTGGTGCTTGCCAGATCGGCGTCTCGAGACACGCAACACCTCTCTGGTTGTCTCCCTGATGCAACTGGCAATCATTTCCCACATGCAATCCACATCCCCTCTACTCTCCCAAGCCCCCCTAGACGTCAACTTCTCCCCTATCTCCAAAGCACGGACATAGTTAAGCTTCCCAACCTAATCCTGGGCCGCTCCTCCCCACCCCTTCTTTCTGCCCATCCTTGTCAATTTTGCTAAATGATCTCTCAAGTTGAGATTTCTGTCATTAAATAGAAAGACTTCTCCTTGTACATCCCTAAAGATCTGCCATGAATCCCTTAATATCTGTCATTCCTAGTTGTTACATCTCTAATAATATCTCCTATATCTAAATATTGAAAGCTATTTTACACAAATATTTACAAAGATTACACATTTATAACCGAAATTTGTTTATTGAAATCTGTCCAGCTATCTGGACAGATATTATGTCTATTATCCTAACATTCCCCCTCAAATTGATGTCGGTGAATCAAGAAGCATCAATTTGCCACTAGAAACTAATGGTGTTACCGTGCCATGGATTTTGTAAACACATCGTCAATTTGAAGATCACTTATACATGTGAAAGAGTAATGACACTTATATGCACATTCTCTGATATAATGATAGTCCACTTCAATGTATTTGGTCCTTTCATGATTAAACCGGATTGGTAGCAATCTGAATAGCACTTGTGTTGTCAACGTAGAAAGGAGTGGGATTAGATTGAGGAAATCTAATTTCTGCAAGTAAATCACGAAGCCAACCAATCGATATTCTGATTCAGCAGAAGATTTTGAAACACGGTCTTGTTTCTTGCTCTTCCAAGATATCAAGGAATCTCCGAGAAACATGCACCAACTCGTGACGGAGCGACGGGTGTCAGGACATCTAGCCCACTCAGAATCACTAAATGCATTAAGTTGAATTGGAGAACTACTAGGAAAGAATAATCCACGAGTAGATGTTCCCAAGAGACATCGAATGATCCGACGGACAACCACCAAATGTAGATGATTGGGAGCGTGCATAAATTGACTCACTTGTTAAACTGTAAAAGAGAGACCAGGTGGAGTAACAGTAAGATAATTTAGGTTCCAAACTAATTGCCGAGGCAAAGTAGGATCAAGAAGATCTCTTTCAGCACAATGATACTTTACATTCAATTCCAATGGAGTATTTACGGAGGAAGATTCTTGAAGACCAGCCAAAGTAATCAAATCTTGAGTATATTTTTGTTGGTTTAAGAACACGCCCAAAGAATCATAATTTACTTCCAACCTTAAAATGTACATTAGAGTACCAAGATCTTTCAATATGAAAAGAATCCTTTAGCTGCTATCGGAGGCTAGTGATTGGTGAAGAGTCAGTTCCTGTGATAATATCATCTACATACACCAAAAGAACACAACCTGCAGATGTTTGTTGAAGAAACAAAGATGAGACATATTTGCTCTGCTCAAAAGAGAATTGAAGCAAAGTAGACCGAAACTTGTCAAACCAAGCTCCAAGAGCTTGTTTTAATCCATAAAATGATCGCTTCAACTTGCATACATCTGATGTAGGTCATGAGAACAAACTAGGTGGGGGTTTCATATAAATATGTTCTTTGAGATCACCGGAGAAAAGCATTTTTGACGTCCATTTGATGAAGAGGCCAATTTTGTGACGTAGCAATGGTAATAATAGTGCGCATCGTAGTCATTTTTGCTACCGGTGAAAAATTCTCCTCATAGTCCACACCATACTCCTGTTTGTTTCCAAGAACCACTAGTCGAGCCTTGTATCGATCAAGAGTTCCATTAAAATGAAGTTTAATTGAATAAACCCATTTACATCCAATTGGATAGACATTTGAAGTACAAGGAACAATGTCTCATGTGTTATTTTCTTTGAGAGCCAAAAGTTCCTCTTTCATTGCTTTCTGCCAACATTCAAGCTTGGAGGCTTGTGAGTAACCTATTGGAATAGAGATGGAGGATAAAGTATAAGAAAAACCATACCATTTAGGAGTATGAGACACTTTAGTAGATCACCGAGGAGGGTCAAGAGGAGCAGACCTTGAAGAAAACTCCGATTCTGGTTGTGGAGCAGTTTCAGGCGGATCTGTTTTGAAATGGGCAAAGTTGGCCGACGCCGTTCATATACAAATCCAAGTTTGAACTGCTTAGAAGAAAATGACAAATCCTCAAATGTAGGAAGAAGAGGAAAAACAGAAGATGACTCAACATGGGTAAGAAAGAAGACTGATTTTCAAAGAACACAACATTTCTACAAATAAGAAATTTGTTAGAACTTGGATTATAACAAATAAACCTTTCTGCGAAGTGCTATAACCCATAAAAGCATGTTTAGTAGAATGAAGAGAAAGTTTATTGCGTTGAGAAAGGGGCAAATGACAAAACAAACACAACCAAATGTATATAGTAGGTAGGATACTTGTGATAAAAACCATAATATGGAGATTCAAGATTTAACACTTTAGATGAAATTCTATTAATCAAATAAACAACAGTAGACATCTATTAATCAAATAAACAACAGTAGACAAAGCTTCCACCCACTATTTAGATTGTCCAGATGACTCAGTCAATAAAGTCCAAGTGACATCTAAAAGACGACGGTTTTTACACTCAACAACTCCATTTTGTTGTGGTGTATATGGGCAAGAGCGTTGTGAGATGATTCCTTTCTCAAGTAAGAAATTATTGCATTCATAAGACATTCCCCACCAGAACCACCAGATCTTAATATTTTGATACATGTGGAAAATTGATTCCCAACGTAAGCCAAAAAATTCTTGAACATGGAAAACACTTCAGATTTGGATCGAAGAAAATATACCCATGTAAACCGACTATAATCATCTATGAATGTCACAAAGTACTTGAAATGAGCATGTGAAACAATTGGTGAAATGCCCCAAACATCACTATGAATTACATCATAACACTTCGTAGCACGACTATCAAAATTAGGAAAAGAAAGTTTTACTTTTGCCTAATTTACAAGTAGAACAATCAAAGGAAGCAACTGAAAATTGTTTTTTATTTCCTAATAGACCAGAATTTGATAAATGAGACAACATAATACAATTATGGTATCCTATGCCAAACCTCCATCTGCCTAGTTGTAGGAGTACAAGTAAAAGATAGAACAGGAGGAATGAAAAAGTGTATAGGAAACAATCTTCCAACTTTAGACCCCTTCGCGATTATCGTCCCCGACACCTAAACCTGCATAAGGCAGCCGTTACGAGAAAATTTCACATCACAATTGTCATCTACTAATTGACCAACTGAAATAGACTAGTAGAGCACTTGGGTGATACAAAAACATTCTTGAAAGTTTGAGTAATATCCCCAACTTTGGTAATGGGTAAATTACTACCATTGGCAACCTGAATTTGTGAAAGACCGTGATACTTACGAACATTTTTTTAGCTCACTAGTTGAGCTGGTCATATGATTGGAAGTGCCAGAATCAACAAGCCAAAAATTAGATGTAATATTGTTACCTTGTAGCCCCAAGGATGACACAACCATTTGTTGTACCATTTCGGGAGTAAGAACTTGTCCAGTTGCCGGAGTAGCAAATTGGTTGTTAGTTCCTGTTAAATATGAGTTATCAGAAGTGAACCATTTATGTCCGCTTGGAAGGCATTGATCCTACGATTTTGAGGACGTGTGGGACAATCCTTGATTATATGCTTGTGTTGTTTACAATAATTACAAAACTTCTTCCCACAATTGCTCTCAATATGGTCATATGCTTGCAACTGTAGCATTGAATTCTGCTCATATCCCTACCCTTTCCTTTTCCTTGAGCAGCAACAGCAACAGTCTAAATGTTTTCTTGCTTGAAAGCGTTTTGTGTGAAAGGACGCTGCTCTTCACGAAGTAATTCTCTAAAACAGATATCTAAAAAGGGAAACGAGTCTCGATTCATCAAGTTAGAGCGAACACTCTCAAATTCAAATTGCAATTTCATCAAAAATTGGTTTCTCTTGCTTTGCTCATGAACTACTTAAATTACAGAGACAGATTCAGCAGGTAGTTTAGCATAAATAATATCAGTAAATTCAGCCCATAAGTTCTGAAATCCTGAAAAATAATCTTGAATGGAGAGACCTCCTTGAGAGTAATTAGCAATTTCATGCTCTAGCCGAAAGTGTCTTGTGCTATGGTCTTGGTTGTAAACCTTTTGTAAGTAATCCCACATGACCTTTGTTGTCTTGTATGGCCTGAGATTAAGAACAATAAGGGGGTCAATTAACCCTAAAATCCATGTCATCATCCAAGCATCTTTAATCTTCCATTTACCAAGCTTTGTAGGATCAATAGGAGCAAGATCACTTCCATCTATATGACCCCATAATTCTTTTCTGGTGACATAGTTGAAACGAACATGGAAGGACTCAAACTGATGTGACGCCATGTTCTTGACTTAGCTAAGAGAGACAGAAACACAATGATACCAAAATGACCAAGACTAAATTCCTAAGATGCTTAGGACTGACTGTTAACAATAAGTAGTAAGCAGAATCAAGACTTTCCAAAAAAAAATTCTGCAAGGAACCACAGATGAAAGACACTAGGAATCAAAGATGAAAAGAAGGCTTTGATACAGGTCAATTTTGTTGAATGATCTCTCAAGTTGAAAGTTCTGTCATTAAATAGAAAGACTTCTCCTTGTACATCCCTAAAGATCTGCCACGAATCCTCTAATATTTGCCATGTATCCCCTAATATCTGTCATTCCTAGTTGTTACATCTCTAAGATAATATCTCCTATATCGAAGTATTGAAGGCTATTTGCACAAATATTTACAAAGATTACACATTTATAACCGAAATCTGTCCAGAAAATCCGTCCAGATAGCTAGACAGATATTTCGTCTATTATCCTAACATTCTGATTTCCAAGTCCATCACCAAAAGCTTATGTTGGACCAAAAGACACTCGCTAGTTATGACCATACAATCTTTACATAACACTTTATCACCCTTTCTAAGGAGCAAAAAGTTTGTCTTCTTTCTTTTTGATGTAAATATGGAGTAGGTCATGCACTGAATGGAAGATATGTTGCACTAAATCTCCGAATATTGAACAATCAAAAACTAATGTACCAAAAAAGGCACAAAGTTCATAAAAGAAAAACATCCACAAAATTGATTCAACACAACCCTAAATCTATATAGTCCAAACTAAAATAATAAATTTGAGATAGCTCATTTTCATAATGGTTTTAAGGAAATGAAAGGGCGAGACTAATTCCAGAAGCAACTAGGTGAAGGTCTCGTATGGCATTGGATGTGAGTCTCCTTCCACCCTTAGGATTAAATTTATTTTCTTTTTTCAAAAAAAAAAAGGGAATAAAGCACACACAAATTTTCTCTTTTATCCTTCATTGAAGAAACTCTTTTATGAGTTTCCTCAAAAAATAAATTAGGGGGCAAATTATAAAAATAAAAAATAAAAAAATAAGAGGATTGGTCCAAGTTAAAAGCTGATATATAGATAAGCCATGCAAAATACAAAGAACTCAAAATATTCTCCTCAATAATAACAAAAGGCACAATTCAACATAGCTATAGGACAGTAGAATTTTGGAGTACTTCTGTACATAGCAACAAAAGGCACAATGTTGGTTCTTGAGGTTAATACCAACAAAATTACAAAAAATGCCTTAGTAGTAAAAAGAATTGACCTGTGCATACATCCTCAATGTGTTTGATGACTTGTATATCTCATACTCCATGGATAAACCCACTGGAAGGTTCAACCAACCTCTTGTACAAGTCCAGTCCATAACATCATGCTTTGCAACCTGTACAGCGTTGCTGATGGTGTTGATGAGCACACCTTGCACTGGGTCAAGCCTATCATAGCAGGTATCACACACTCTCTGTGGTTTCTTCTCCCGAAACTTCACAGGCAACAGGCACCTCCCTTTTGTGCATGTCCTACAAAAAACCCCTCCACAAAACCGACAATGATGTCTTCCACAAGTGAATGCTGTAAAAGGCGCAGCGCATTGCATACAAACAGTTGTTGAACTGTCTGGAAGCCACTCTGGAGGCTCAGATTCCAATACATCCTTGTAAGCACTGTAGTTAAATGCGCTTGGCTCAACTAATGGCGGAGCACTTGGTGTGTAAACTGATGAATGCAAGAACGTATCTCCATTTGTACCAGATCCAAGAAACGAAACATTAGAACTAGGTAATTGTGGAACTGTATTTGAAACCTGACCTTTATTCTGCCCTGTAACAATGGCAACTAGCCCACTCAAGACATTTCGTAAATTGACCTCAGGAGGACCACTTTGTGGCACAAAGTTATATGGGTCATGAACAGACTCATAGCCCCTATCCAATACATTATCAGATTCGATCATTGGGTACCCACATGAATAATTTTTACCAGTTGAATGGGGATCTTCTGGGAGTCTGCCCCATAAATCCTCATCAACTTCGTCTTCAACAAAATGAAATTTTGCATTGTCCTTTTCCAAATTAGCAAGCGAAGAATACGCAACTTTGCCTTCAAATTTCACCATGATTCCAGGATAATTAGTATAACATATCAACAATGGATGAGCTGCAAATCGGTAAACATGACACCAGTCAAAAGAAAATTCAGGAGGAACTCCATAAAAAGTTTCAAACACTGTCAACTCACGAGATGCTCATAGCAACCATTTAAAGATCCTTATTCACCCTAAGATGTTTATCCTGCTTTAGATAGAATGTTTTAATTTATTTTTTTAGATAACATTAAAAAGTTTTGCCAGACCCATTTTAACTCCTTTTCTTTATTTTTTTAAAGCTCTTCTCACAATTTTATCCTCTATTCTACTCTTTATACGCTTATACGAAACAATATGTAGCTGGAGTGCTTCTAAAAATTCTCTTAATATTGTGGAAGGCCAAAATCCTAGAAGAAAATATGGAGAAAACTAGTCAAATACACTCCCTCTGTCCCATATTAGTTGTCAAGATTACCAAAAATACTTATCTCAATTGACCTGTCATTTCACAAAAGATAAAATCAATTATTTTGTTTCATTTTACTCTTAGGGGTCGTTAGGTTGGGAACAAGTTATCCCACCATGAAGATGGAATAACTTATCCCATCACTATGGTATTTGGTATAAATGGTGAGATAAATAATCCCAGGACTAACTAATAACTCCAACCCACCACAGGATATGCATTTTATCCCGGGATTATTATGCCTAATATGCCTCACACCAAACTACCCCTTAGTGTTAAATGTTCTTGAAATAAGATTAGCTTAGTCTTGTTCTTAAATAAAGTGCAATTTATTGTAGTAGTAATAACATACTTACTCTTTTCTAATTTCTTAAGTCCAAAAGGAAAATATGACAAACAATATGGGACGGTATGAGTAAAATCAAACCAACTAAGCCTCAACCCCAAACTAACTGGATTCAGCTCCAATTCCAGTACTGGAACATAAATGAACTTATTCACCAAAGGAGAAATCCTTCCAGACAGGAATGAGAACTTAAGCATTATTGGGAGTGTTAAAAATGAAAAATTAATAAGTAAGAGAACCGGAAATACCAAAAAACATGCAATTTTATAGCAAAACATACAGAATTAAAGCGATAAAGACACCCAAATAGAAAACCGAATTTAAAAAAAAAAAAAATTAGGAGAAACAAAATATAGGGTTTAAAAGCGAGAGCTTACAAGCTAGCTACACAACTTCATAATCCAATCAAACTCTATACGAAAATCTGAATATTCGAATTTCAATTTTCTCTATACCTAGGGTTGTCATCTATAAATACCCAAAAAAAAAAAATCAATATACACAGAGACAGACACAAAACTTGGGATTGAATAGAAAATAATGAATTGGAAAAATTACCAGATGTAGTTGTTTGGTGATGGGTGTTAAGGAATTTTGAAAGGAAGGAAGAAGGCGATAAAGAGGTTTGTGGTTTCGTGGTTGGAAGTTTGCTTCTGAAATCGGGTATCAAACTCATATTTTGAGCCTATTTTTATAAAGGGAAAATACATAAACACCCTCATTTTGTACGAGTTTTTCATAAACAAACTTAAATTTTACTTTCAATCTATTAACCCCACAATTTTTTCATAATTCATTGTAAATACATCATTTTTCACTCAATTTTAATCACAACAAAAAGAGTGAATGCACGCACCAATCATATACTGTCATGTGTAAATACATTTAATTTCATATTTTATTTATATTTTTTAATAAAATTTTCTTTTTATTTTATTTATCACCCTACCCTACCCCTCTCCTCTCACCTTCACCCCATCCCTCATCTCCCCCACCCCCATCCAACATCTCCTCCTCCCCCACTCTCCCCGTAACACCCTACCCAACCACACAAAACATAATTGTCTTCTTCAACACCTCCATTAAAGCTTTTTTTTTAATCATTGAATTATTTTTACTAAGAATCATAAAACTCCATTAAAGCTCCATTAATGGAGTTTTATGATTCAAGTAGAATGGTGTTGAAGAAGACAATGGAGCTTTAATGGTGTTTTATGATTTTTAGTAAAAATAGTTCAATGATTATTTCAAAAAAAAATCTTTAATAGAGGTGTTGAAGAAGACAATGGTCCATTCTACTTGAATCATAAAACCCCATTAATGGAGCTTTAATGGAGTTTTATGATTCTTAGTAAAAATAATTCAATGATTATTTCAAAAAAAAAATCTTTAATAGAGGTGTTGAAGAAGACAATGGTCCATTCTACTTGAATCATAAAACTCCATTAACGAAGCTTTAATGGAGTTTTATGATTCTTAATAAAAATAGTTAAATGATTATTTTTTTAAAAAAAATAATGGAGGTGTTGAAGAAGACAATGGTGGGTGGGGATGTTGCGGGGGAGGGTTGAGAGGTGCTATGAAATAATTTTTAAAAGTAAATAAATATTGATTTAAAAAAAGAAGATAAATTATATATCAAATTATTTACACGTGGCAACTTTTAATTGGTCAATAAAAGTTAATTTTGAGCCTTTCAAGCGCCTGTTGTGCGTGTATACACGCAGAAGATCAAAATAGTATATTTGCAATGATTTAAGTAAGATTCGTGGGGTAATAGGTCGAAAGTATAGTTTAAGTGTCTTTTTTAAAAAGTCGGACAAGATCAGGGGAGTCTTTATGTATTTTTTATTTATAAAATAACTACTAAGTTAAGGTACATGTAATGTACATGTGTTTAATGTTAAAAAGAAAAGGAAAAAGTAATGATTTCCACCTCAAACTACACACAAAAAATTTAGATCACACTCAAACTATCATATTAACCTATTACACACCTATACTATATAAAAGTGAAACTATTACCTCCCGGCGACATCTTTGCCCAATTTTAATGAGTGCAGTGTACTCCATTCGTCCTGTGGTGATGCTACATGTTTAATTTAATTTTCCTATTTAATTAATAGACTCTTAAATAAACCTAACCCGAACCAATCCAAATATTTCACTTTACCCGATCCATTTAGGTAGAATATGAATTTAAATATCTTTTTCTTCCTACCCAACTAATTTAAATCTTTTTTTTTATCATTGATAAATTAAAGGAAAAAAGAGAAATTCAAAGAGAGAAACAGACAATGGTAAAATATATGTTGAGTATAGAAGTTGCAGTGAAATTTTGATAGGCGGTGATAACATCATTATTGTCGGTGGCAGGTGTGGAAAGAGAAAGGCAAAAAGGGAAAGGAGAAGTTTCATTAACAATTGTAAGGCGCCATTAGAATTTAGTAGTGGTACAAGTGCGAATTTGTGGTGGTTTTTGTGATTTTGGATGTTAACAATGGTGATATTGTGATTCTGATGGCAATTTTAGTAGTGGATGTTGAATTTTATGATGGTTGTTTGTGATTTTTGTGATACTAATGGTTGTATTGTGATTCCGATAATGAAATCTATGGTGGATTCTTAAAATTATTGTGGTGAGGATTTGAGTTTGATGATGATGGTGTCAATGGTGGTGTTTTAATGGTGATTTTGGCGAAGAAGAAGCAATTGAAGAAGGCGGGACCCACATATTAAAATGAATAAATAAGAAAAATTTATTTTATTAACATTTTTTCAATTGAAAAAATAATTTATCTAATTGTATATATTAAGGAAAAATATTAGGAGTACTTAATGATATAATGACAAATGAAATAGTGACACGTGTGCAATTATGTCATTTTAAGATTTTTTTTCCTTCCTCTCACGCACCTTAGGAAGGTGAATACACCTTCTCTGCCACATCACCTTCTAAGGTGGAAATAATTTCACTTTTATATAGTATAGGTGTGTAATAGGTCACTATGATAGTTTGGGTGCGATCTAGACTTTTCGTGTATAGTTTGAGGTGGAAACCATGACTTTTTCCAAAAGAAAATTACATGTATACGAAGTAAAGCTTTATTGTTGTGTAAGATATAATTTGTAGACTTAGAGCCCGTTTTAATAGGATTAAAAAAATAGTTTTTCAGCTTAAGTGATTAAAAGCTTAAAATAAGTGCTTATAAATTAAGCAGATAAGTGTTTGAATAGAAGTGCTGAAACTGAAAAAAAGTTGTTGATGTGTTTGGTAAACAATTGATGTTAAACACTTTTTTGTTGTTAAAATGACTTAAATGTCCTTAAAATTGTTAACACTATGAATAAGGTGAATTATTTATAATTTTTAATTTTAAAATAATTTTTTTGAACAAACATCCGATATAATGATGGATTCAATGAAAACAAAGAAGAAAGATGAAGAGGAAATTAGAGGGAAGAGATGAAGCGAAGCAGTAAAGAGAAAAAGAAAAAAAAAACTATATATTTAAGAGCTACAAGTTTAGGATATAGTTGGAATTGGAGGAAAATATAAGAGATAAAAAGGTAAATATTTTGGTCAAATCTAAAAGAATTTTAATCTAAAAAGCAAAAGCTGGGGTACCCAGCTTCTCACTTTTTGATTTTTTTAATTAGTTTTTTAGCGTTTCTTAAGCACTTTTTAATTTTACCAAACACCTTAAAAAGCTAAAAAAAAGATTAAAAGCTGGTTTGACCAGATTTTAATCCGATCCAAATGGGCTCTTATTGTATAAGATGCGCATTGCTATTTTCGCTAACTTATGTGTCTGTCTTTATTGAGTCATCACTATATCTTATAGATATTTTCTTATGTTATCATCAACTCGATCATTAAACAATTAGCATTTTTGGGTATTTTAACGATTAATTTTTTGACTGATATCTTTTAGTAAATTAGTTTAACTGCACGTGTCTCACGCGTGTAACTTATAATTATTAAAAATTAAATGATTTTACCTATTGTGGAGATTTTTAATAAAGTGTAAAAGTTCAAATCACTTTTCAAAAATCTTTCACACTTTAAATATAATAATGTAAACATTAACATATACACATATATGTTTTACCACCAGAAGTTTCAAGTGGTTGATGGATCATTATTTTTGCGTTTGTCATATAGTACCTCTTTCCCTTGTTGCCACAGGCTAAGGGAGACGCATCTATTTCAACCAATTTGTGTTACGATTGTTTTTCCTTTTTTATACAACAACAACAACAACAAACTCAGTATATTCTCACATAGTGGGGTCTGGGGGTAAAGTGTATGCAGTCCATACCACTATATATTTAAAATATTTTCTTATTTTTAAAATCAAATCTTTACAAAATCATTGATTATATTCTTATTACGTACTTAAAACTTTTAAAAATCTGATACTTCTTAAATTTTTCTTATTCTAATTATTTTATATTTATTTCTATATTTTTCAAATCTTCTTAAAATCAAATTTAGTTGATTTAGAATTCTTAAAATAATGAAAAAAGTATTAGATGTCATTAATTTTGATGATCGCTAATAAGAAAAACTTTTACCATAAATATATTTAATTAATTTTCAACTCTTAAATTATGAAAAAATATTGAAATTCTGATAACTTCTAATAAGGAAAGGTTTTACCATAAATATATTTAATTAATTTTTATCTCTTTAATATTAAGAAAAAAATAGTGAAAAAATAATTTTGTCTAAAGTAAGGACTTTTAATGAAGGACAAAAAGTTCAAACAACATTTCTAAGGCCCTTTACACTTTTAATATATTATAGATATAGATATAGATTATAGATTATACATTATAGATTACAGATATAGATAGATATAGATTATAGATTATAGAAAATTACTACTTTTAATCATACTTTTTGTTTATAACCAATGCACGGTGTCTTAAAAGTGAATTGGTTTTCCATCATCACTTACTCGGAACACTTCATTTTGTGTGCCTTTCTACCTATCCATCATTCTTTTTCTAATACTTCTTAATTTCACCAAGTCTACTTCAAATCCACGACTTATTGACATATAAATATTTAAGACCAACAAATACTTAAAATAGCTAATTAAGAATAAAGTTTTTTATAGGTAGTGGGATAAGAAGCATCCATGGCAAGTCCACAATTTTTTTTTGTGATCAACATTGTTTTTCAGGTGTATATATATGTTTTCACCCATTTACTACTCAAAAAATTCTTTATAATTCAATATTTTGTATCATCACTTGTAGCACCATATCCCGCTGTTGTAACAACACGGTTAAGCCAAGTGCAACATGATCCACTGAATGCCCTACTTGAATAGAACTGAAAATTAAAGCTACTCTCATCGATTGTCGCTGATATCGGTTGATTTGTCACAACTTGCAAAAAAAGCCTTTTCATTGTTGGCCGACACATCTTCGTATCCTGTAATTAACGATAAATGTGAAATAGTGAGTGCAACGAATTACATTTAAATAGATCAAAATAATTAAGTTAATGAATAGGTTAGGTCATCAACCATCAAAGCTCGTTCATAAGCTTCTCAATATTGTTAAGTGAAAGAATTTGTTGTCCTTGCTTGGACTAAAGCCAACTACAACTTTATGAATCCTTTTTCACCATATTACTCAACCATTTCTATTGTCCTTCTTTTGAAGATGGAGCTTCACCGAGCATAATTAAACTTGAAATGATATATCACACATTAAGAGTTGTGGTGGAATGGATAAGATCTTTTAATTCTTAGAATATCATGTTTTTTGTAGTAAAATAGATGAATTGAATAAAAATGTTAAGATTGTAAACATTTGAATAAAGATGTTGAGATTGTAAAATATTCTTTGTAGCTTCACCTTTACACCTAATCAATAAAACATGTTTATGACGTTTCTTTGCACTTGTATTAAGTTAATTAAGTTGCATGATAACATAACCTTTTGAATTCCTGATCAGTAAACCTATAAAGCCAAGAACAGTAGTATACATCCAACAAAATAATCACTTATATGTAGGTAAACTTTTAGAACTTACAAGTTCGAGAGAAAAGTTTCTTGCTTAAGAGCGATGAAAAAAAATCGAGTCGTAGGCAAGTTAAATAGTTAGGTGTAATTTAAAATTTGTTTAAAGTTCTAAATATAAAAGGAAAGCAATTAAATGATTAATTTTAAATAGAGTTTTAATTGATTTAAAGCACTAAATATAAGAAAAATAATTATATGACACTTTCAAAATATAATATTAAAAATAGTAGTTGAACTATTTAGTAGGATTTTTTTTTGCTTTTTTTAAAATATTTTTTTGCCTAATTTTTGGTACTAGGTGAAAAGAATTTTGTACCTTTTCTTTGGGCTACCAGATAGATGCTGAAAAGAAGTCATTGACATGTAAAGTTTTTCTCTCTCTTAATGAAGGTTTGCAATTAAGAACAAAAAAAATTATTATAAAAAATGCGAGCACGAATCCATGGAAACAAATTCTCTGCCCAAATCTGCTTTGGCAGAATTTATTTATGTACAAAAGTTGATGAAAAATAATCTTTCCCCTAATCTTCATACTTCAATGGACGACACTTAAATAACTGATGAAGTTACTCCAGAAAGCTCCGACAACAATTTTATACCTATAACGGCAACGGATGAAGCAAGATTGTACTCTTCCCCATGGCAAAAATCAGTGATAATCAAGGTTGTGGGTAGGAAAATGAGCCATCAAATACTACAAAGAAAGCTTCAAGAGTTATGAAAACTATCCGAGGAGCTGACACTTGTGGATCTCTGTTATGATTTCTTTCTAATTAAGTTAAAAAACAAACAAATCTTTGTACATGTGTTGCATTATGGTCTTTGGTTTATGTATAACAACTTTATCTTAGTCCAAAAATGGGAGCCAAAATTTGTGGCTTCACAAGCCCGTCTTGCTCACACTGCTATTCCAGTTCGCCTTCCTGAATTACCGACGGAATTCTACAATTGGGAGATTTTGTGTAGTGTTGGGGAGAAGATAGGAACGTTACTCAAGGTGGATTCTTACACATCCACTACTTCTCGTGGTATATATGCTCGATATTGCATTCAGGTAATATGTTAGAAAATCCCCTGCTACATCACCTATATTTAGGCACCCATAAGTAATTAATTTTGTGTGATGCTTCATCTCGAATTTGTACTAATTATGGTTAATTGCGGAATATCTCTCATTATCCATTTAAGAATCTAGAGATATTGATAGAGATGGAGGACTGCAGGCGGGAGGAAGGAAAAGAGGACTCTTCAAAGCACAAATCCTCAATTGATAAAGATGGAATGACTGATGATCATGAGGAAATTGAGGGATGGCAATTCATGAAGTTTCCAACCAAATTGTCTCCATGTTCGTCGAAAAAGGGAAAGCTGCCGCTGAATTATAAACATGGCTACATGACTGGCTCTACTTTAGCAGTGGGACTAGGTAAGTCTGAAAATTCTAAGTCTTATTTAAGAGACCATTGTACCCCTGCAAAGTCAAATAATTTTCATGTGGAAAAATTAAATTGCCAAAGGGACGATGCTTGGATAGTATGGGCCATACATCAAGATGAGTCCAACAATTACCCATTATTAGTGGAGGAAAAAAAAGCCTTTACTATTAAATAACTCTAATAGTCTTGATACAAAGAAACAAATAAGTTCAAATAATAAAGACTTAGCAGATGCCATGCAGGAAATTACCTTTTCAATACATACTACGTCCGCTTTTCATAAAATATCAACTATTGATATTAATCTTTCTTATTATTACGCTGCATGTGACCAAAATGACTTGTTAATTTTTCCTTATTCACCTTCCCCAACCCTCCTCTCGTCTAGCCATCTTAATTACCATACTCAGCTTTTTTCTGTCTCCTCTAAAAATCATAACATTTCTAATAACTTGTCCCACCAAAACTCTTCATATACATCACCCTCCCCCCACTCGATTCACAACCTTGTTCAACATCAAATTTCTCCAATAGAACAACTAAACAATCAACCCCTTACCTTGTTTACTCTTCAACAAATTCACTTCCCCTCCACCTGCCCCAATTTTGGTTAGAGGTAGCCCTAACGGGATATGCTATAACGTTTACCCTGTAAGTCAATGATAAAAAATGTCTAGTAATGATTCAGAACCCATGAGACCTTGCGAATATTATTATGGAAGGAATGTCAATAGAGTTGGATGTTTTTAACAATCCTTCAATGACAAATATGACTGTTCCGACTGTTCCTACCCTTCCTTTCTATCCTCAACAAAACCAGGGGGAGGAGACAGTCTCATGGATCCAATCATATGTTACGGTGGTATCCATGAAACTCGAGATGCAACCTTCCAAAGTCCAGCTACAAGCAACAACAACAACAACATCAAACCCAGTGTATTCCTACATAGTGGGGTCTGGGGAAGGTAAAATATATGCAGTCCATACCACTACCTCCGAAGAAGTAGAAAGGCTATTTCTAATAGACCCCCAGCTCAAGACAAAAAATAGTATATAAATTTGCAATAAAGCATGAAAAAATGGAATAGCAGAAATAAGATACCCACAAAGTAATACCCTACACTAACGAACCAAAGTCACCACCACCTCTTATACCCTCCTACTAGCAACTCCAACCTATGTACATAGCCCTACGACTACCAGTTCGACTACGCTAAATCTCTCCTAACTACTGGCTATACGACCCACCCACATGCACTAGCCTTATAACCTAATTTTTGTCCTCCAAACCTTCCTATCTAGGGTTATGTCCTCAGTAAGGTGTAACTAATCCATGTCCCGTTTAATCACCTCTCTCTAGTATTTCTTCGGCCTACCCCTACCCCACCTGAAACTATCCAAAGCTAGCCTCTCACACCTACTAACTAGGGCATCTGTTCCCCTCCTCATCACATTCTTGAACTATCTCAACCTAACTTCCCGCATCTTGTCCTTCACCGAAGCCACTCCCACCTTCTCCTAAATAGTCTCATTCCTAACCCTTTCACCCCTAGTAAGCCCACATATCCAATTCAACATCCGTATTTTTGCCACCTTTAATTTTTAAATATGAGAGTTCTTGACTGGCCAACACTCCGCTCCATACAACATGGCTGGATGGACTGCCACTCTGTAGAATTTGTCTTTAAGCTTGCATTCCATATACTCAGTCTTGCTCTTATTCAACCTAAACCCTTTAGACTCAAAAGTTTGTCTCCAAACCTCCAATTTATCATTCACACCCCCTTGCATCTCCTCAATCAAAACAACATCATCTGCAAAAAGCATACACTAAGGCACCTCCCTTGAATACGCCACATCAACACATCCATCACCAACACAAACAAAAATGGGCTAAGAGTCAATCCTTGATGCAACCTTGTCAAGACAGGGAAATACTCTGAATCTCCCCCCATCCTGACCTGAGTCTTTGCTTCATCATACATATCCTTAATTAATCTGATGTACACCACCGAGACCCTACTCACCTCCAAGCATCTCTAAAAAACCTCCCTAGGAACTTTGTCGTATGTCTTCTCCAAGTCGATAAATGTATGTCCTTTTTTTTTTCTCTATACTGCTCTACCATTCTTCGTACCAGGTGAATTACCTTTATGCTCGAGCGATCGAACATAAATCCAAACTGATTCTCCAAAATAAACATTATCTTCCTCAACCTCTGCTTGACCACTCTCTCTCAAAGTCCAGCTACAAGCCTTGAGCCTAAATGTTCCACAACCTCACTAAGTCCATAATCTGATCGAGAACAAAGGGAATGGGCGTGCGAGAATAAGAACGAAAGGGACACCAACAGTGACTACTTTCCTAGGTCAGGTACGAGTATTCCTCCTAAAAAATTATGCAAAAAAAGAATAAGCATAAACTACCCACAAAATATATACAAATGATCAATACATACAAGACCAACTATGAACCCGGATGTAGGAAAATATGCACTGATTCTGAGTCTGTCTTTAAGGAACACTGATATTCTTTGTACAAATCCTAGACGTCCACTTAGTTTTAAATGCCATATGAACTTTTTTATTTGGAACTGTAGGGGATCCCCTACTCAGAAATTTAGGATTAATTTTAGGGAACTTCTTGACTTGCATAAGCCTGCACCACTAGTAATGTTGGAAACTCATAGGGAAAACCACTAATCTATGCTCTATAAGTTTCATTTTTCAAATATTATTGTTATTCCAGCAGAGGGACAAATGGGAGAAATAGTTATTCTATGGCATGATGATCTTTTAAATGTTACAGAGGTGACTCTTATATTCCAAGAAATTCATTGTATGATACATATATTAACATCTACAAATAAGTGGCTATTATTAGTTATTTATGCTTGTAGTAATATGTCTCACAGATATGTTCTTTGGGAAAATCTTAAGAATATTACAGATTCAGTGTGGAGACCTTAGTTAATGGGTGGGAATTTCAATAAAATTTGTAGGACATCAAAGAAGTTTGGTAGGTTAGCTGTGAATCAGGCTAGAGATAATCGTTTTTCTCAATGCCTAAATTACTGTAGAATGATTGACTTGGGTTTCGCGGGTAATAAGTTCACCTGGTCAAATTTACGTAGGAATAACAGAACCATTTTTGAAATGCTTGATAGAGTTACTGCGAATTCTGACTGGTTGGATTTATTTTTGAAAGCAAGGGTAACGTACTTGCCATGCACACACTCTGACCATTATCCTCTCATTTTATCTCTATCGCCTCCAATAAATATTCCTACTAAACCTTTTAGGATGGAAAATATCTGATGTCTCACCCTCAGTTCCCTTCAATTATCTTGGACTCTTGGAATCAAATGAATAACTTCCTTTTACCTTCTATTTCCCATTTTCAACAAGTATCTATCTTGAACAAGGAAATATTTGGTAACATTTTTACTAAGAAAAAAAATTCTTGTGAGGCTTTCTAGAATTCAAGCTTCTCCTCATTATGCTTTAAGTAGTTTCCTGCAAAGCATGGAAAAATCCCTTACTCAGGATATTAATGCTTTGCTCTTAGCAGAACATGAATTTTAGAGGCTTATGTCCTAAATCCACTAGCTTAATGAAGGATATGCTAATACGAGTTTTTTCAACTTCTCCACCATTGAGAAAAGATGCAAAAAATTTATCCCTTATAAATTTGGTGGGCAATTGGATATCAGGAAGGTGTGATGTTGAGAGACGTGTAGTATCCTTCTATGAGAACCTTTACACAAGGAAACTTTATTTCTTTAGTAGGCATTATACTCGTGCATTTTCCCACATTATTTTTACGACTGAGGCTGAGCTACTAGAGAAATCGATTTGATATGACCCGAACCAGGGCCTAGTCATGTCGGGCATCTCAAGTCCAACAAGGACTTGAGACCACACCCTATATCTAATCCAACCAACCCATATACAATCCATGTTGGATGAATTCCGAACATCAAGATAGAGTATTTAGAATTTAATGACTTTGGGATAAGTCTAAAACAAAGACCAACCCAACCAAGTCATACCATCCAAACCAAACCAAACAAACTATAATATGCCCAAGTCCACAGTTGTCCATACAAAGCGTTTACACAATGTCAAAGAATATCTAGTCGGGACATGTGCCCAACTATAGCCAAAGACCAATGTCAAAGGAATTATAGAGACATAAGATAAACCATAACATGAAATGGGCCTTCTTAAGAATGGAAGCTCACTACTTTAGTTTGGCTCAAGCTATCCCCGAATCACCAAGTCACTGAGCAGGAAGTGTGATAGTATGGCCGATTCCTACATCGCATGGGGATATAGCACCCAAAGACGGTTAGAGAAGTGAACGCTATCATGTACTCAGGAATAAGGATAAAATAATGCCATTATTCAAAACCAAAGTAAAAAACCATACGCAATTACATACATACATACATACATATGTGTGTATATATATATATAAATATATATATAAGGGAATAAGGTTTAGCATGCATTTAAATCCTTTACCTGGGCTATGTAGCTTTTCCATCCCAAAACCACCCACAGGCTATATGAGTTCAGCTCCCCCTGCTGAAAGGGCTCCGGTGTGTGTTAGCCGCACGAACCAGAGAATAACACCTGAGATGACTGGTACATCTCCCAAAATATAAGTGTGACATCATGCACACGGTTCCCATGACAAAACCTCACATCGACAAATATGAGTTTCCAGTATTGGTCCCCTTTGTGATCTCCACCTTCTACGGCTTTGCTAACACAACCCCTTTTAATCCCATATTAAAATTATTTACACATTCCAACCATTTACCATGGAGTCTTTTAATTAGGCATTAACCATTGGTATCATCATACCAAAATTAGAGCTTGCAAGTCTATCCTTTTATGCCATACCAAAGCCATTAAACCAAGTTGACTCCAAAGTTTCCAATTAAGACAAAACCATGGCCATCAAGGCCTTTTCAAACCATTTAAAACCAACCAATCCAATTTAGGTTCCATTACCATATTATGCAATGCAGAGATTTCAAGAAAAACCATACCATATGACAAAATCATTCTCATTGGCATTTTAACAAACATGTTGATGACATATAAATTCCAAAATCAAAACCAAGTATCAATTGACCATTCCCATGCAACCATATGTCCAAACCATAATTATAACATGAAAAATCATAAGTATAACATAGGAAAACATTATCCAATCATAAACAACCAAAAACCCCAACTCCTATTTCAAAATCAAAATATTACCACAATAATACCATGAAAACCATTCATTAAAACATGCTTTTAGTTGAACTAATAATAAGGGAGGAGTGACACGCCTGATTTATGAACATTCACAAAGAGATTTTGATCCTTAGGCCTCTAGATGACCACCTTCAAGAAGCCCTAGCCTAATTTTCTTGAAAGGTTTTTAGAGAGAGTTTAGAGAGTGTTTTGAATCTTCTGAAGTTTATAAAAAATGACCGACTAGGATTATAATATGTGGGGTCTTAAGGTCTTGGGGAAGGAAATATCCAAATTACCCCAGCTTAAAGCTGCAACAAACTCACATGAGGCTACGAGTTGCCCTTCCAACTCGTCACCATAACCTACGACTAGTACTATCATCACCAAGATAGAAGGTTGGATACCACACTCTATCCAACTTATGACTCCCTTGCCTCACTCGTCACTAGACCATATGACTGGTATGGTCTAGTCATATCCAAGATAGAACATCTAGGTCTAGACACTGGACTTCATACGATTGGACTCAACCCTCTGGTCACATCAACATATGACTCGTATAGAGTCTCTCGTAATAAGGATGGAACTTAGCCAACAACACACTGACCAACATAGGACTTGGGTCCCTAGACCCGTCATCACACCATACGACTCATGGTATGAGTCGTATAATGATCAGAGAGTTTAAAATTGAGGAAATTTTTAGGGGTCAAGGTTTGGGGGGTTTCACAATTACACATCAAGAAATAATTAATGTTGTATTCTCTTCCAAGCCGTATAAATAGTCAGGACCTACTGGTATTTATTTATTTTATTAATAAAAAAATATTGGGGAATTCTGTGTAGCTCGATCAAGGAATTTTGTGTTAAATATTTTCAATAGTTGGCGTATTTAAGAGAAAATTAATGGGACCTTTATTTGTATAATCCTTAAATGTTCTAACTGTAATGACCCTTCAGGTTATTTTCTATATTTTCGCTTGTGTTTGCCATTTAGAGCTTTCCTATAGCTGCCCCAAGTCATTTATGACTTTCTTAAAATGACAGTTCGGTTATCGGATAGTTCGTTTGGTTTTTAAAGCCAATTCTCTATTTTAAAGTCTTTGTTGGTTCAAATTGGTTACTGGGCGAAACTTTAGTCAAACACCTTGTATGCCAATTTTTACTATTCCAATTACTTTGGAATATTGATTTTAGTCTAGGTGGACCTTTGGTTCGGGTCTCGAGACACTCAAGCTCATTTTGAGCTATTGGTTGAAAGTTAAGAAAATGGTAAGTTGGACGTGGGACCCACTTTTAGTTGAAACAATCTTGGATGGAAATTTTAACTGCGCGATTGAGTCTAGAATATCGAATTTGATAGGGTAGCATAGTCTGTTTTTGTATTTGAAATTTTGGACGAATCCCAAGAGGTTGGCGGAGACTTGAAAATTTCTAAGTCTCAGCTAGCACTGGTGCACTTGCGTCTGCGAGCCTCTAATCACTTAAATGATCTATCGACCAGCAGTAAGTATCATGAACACGACATTCATGTCGTAAAAGTGAATCCCATTAGTAGCAGGAAGGTATCACGTAAGCGATATCCTTTATCGCGAATTCGACTTCTGCCCTTTTTGGCCAGGTATTACGATTGCAATCGATAGATCGCTAACACGATTCTCGTGTACCTGGGAAGGGTATAAATACCTCTTTTTATCATCTTTTTCACTATTTACATCTATTTCCAAGATCCTTAAACCCTAAATATTGGGAAAAACTTAAAGAAAATATTTGTGGGTGAATTTGGAGCTTGACTAAAGTTTATTTACACGATCCGCCTTCAAATTTGTGGTAAGATTTCCTCATTTTCATGGTTGATCTTCCCATTTTCATCTAAAATGTTGGTGACTTAATTTTAACACCAATATATCTCAAAATTCACTCATTTTTAGGGTAAATGTTCCTTGAGCATAGAGGGTCGTTAAGTTGGTTTCGAAAATGCAATTTCCATAAATGGCCACCACGCGGGATTTTTACATAATTTTGGACCTGAAGCCCAATAGTACAATATGGGTATCATTGTTTTTGTTTTTATGAGTAGATTATGATTTTAATAGCGTGACACCTTGCGAAAGCTTCTCAGAAAGGGTAATCAGTGATTTAACAATTTTTTCGGGCTTTCTCGGTGCCCAGGTAGGCTGGTTTACCTACTTCATAGATTTGAGCTATATCGTAGTATAATTATGATATAATTCTAGATATGGGATGAGATTTAGGCGTTGGAAGCATGAACACAGATATTTGGGTTAATTGGACCCTTAGGCTACTGTGAAATCTTAAAAAAAGAGTAGTTAGCATAATTAGTCATGGCTTGTGAATTGGGTTTCTTAGTATATTATTAGAATGGAAATGACTTAAATTACTTAAGTAGGTGAAATTTCATAATTACTCATGTTAGGGTAAAATTGTTCTCAATTGCTTAAGTTAAGGGAATTGCCCTAGTTGCTATTGTCCTAGGTCCTTAGTTAATCATGTTTGAGGAAGCCTTATATCTTAGGGCTAATTATGAATTACTTTACATCTAGGAATGAACCTAGATACCATAGTCCGGTTTGGGGTAGACATTGCTCAAGAGAATTTTGGAGATTAGAAGTGGGCCCCTTCGACCCATCTTAAGCCAAGAATTGGGATAAGGTTGAAGACTAATTTGCATATGGTATACTCTTATAAATGGTAGGTTGACACTTTAGAGGGTTGAATATAATTATTAAGTATATTAGTTGGGTATGGAAGGATGGATACAAATTTTGAGTATTGAGAATGATAGTGTTTTTATGTGTGACTAATGGGATGATTTATAAGTATGATTTATGACGTATGCATGCGATTACGGGTATGATTCCCGAATATGATTCATGACTTGGACCATTGATATGCTTAATGCTATATATATTGGTATGATTAAGGGTTATTGGCTTGTTGGGTGATATGGCTTATGTGGACATATAATATGGATCAAGGGCATAATATGGCTTATGTAGATGTACAATATGGCTCATGAGTATAATATGGCTTATATAGATATAATGTGGCTTGTATATATAATATGGCTCATATATATAAAGTGGCTTGTACATATATGTCTTAGATACATGTAATATGGCTCATGGACTTTATATGGCTCATAACTATGATTAGGCCCATAAATAGAATACGACCTATAGATGTAAGTAATGGCTTGCGATTATAATATGGCTTTTAGAGATGATGTGGCATATAGATGCGATTAACGACCCAGATATAAGATAGGTGGCCTACATATATGGTTATTTATATAGAATATGACCTATAGATGCAAGTAATGGCTTGCGGATATAATATGGCTTTTAGAGATGATGTGGCATATATATGTGATTAACGACCCAGAGATAAGATAGATGACCTACATATATGGTTATTAATATAAATTTTGGATATGCTTAGTAATATCGCTTATGAATATTAGTATTGATATAGTCTCCTAATATGGCTAATAATATGACTTATAGACATAATTATGGATAAGACCCGCAGATATGATTCCTTGTTCGGTTTATAGTTATGAGTAAATGGATGGTCTATTGCTATGATTTATTGGTATAATATATTGAGTTTAGCTTATTGAAATGGCTCTCTAATATGATTCATTGAAGCGGTTTATAAATATGGAGTCCCTATTCAAGTCTGGCAATTACCGAGGATATTGATAACATAATTTTCGATTCAAGTCCGGCAAAATTGATGATAATAATAATAATGCTTTTTGAGTTCCGATTCGAGTCCGGCATTGAGGATTGTTCCTGATGTAATATGGGATGGATGGTTCCTTGGTTATGGAATGACGGTTGATAACCTTTGGTTATTTGGTAGTTATTTTCCTTGATTATATCCTCCAGGCTTATAGGGGCCTGCGTTGGATTATTTACTTTTTTGCACTTATTGGATTATGGGCCCCAATCTTCTAGCTGTAATGGTATGATCCTTATGTTTTTATCGCGTAGGCATTTACTGGTTTATGTACGATTGTTATGTTACCATTTTGGTTCTATTTACTTATGTATGTACAATGGTGTTGGAGGTTACTTATAGATTTGCTCCTTTTACCTTGATTTAGTTTATCTTATCTTGTATCTTATAGTATTTATACCATGATTTATCTCAGGCAACCGATGATGCCTACTGAGTACCCGTGGTTTTAGTACTCATACTATACTTTTATACCTTTTTGGTGCAGACCCGAGTACTAATTGCCACCACTAATTCCCTGATCGTGCAGAATTGATTTCGAAGATTGGGTGATCTCTTGGAGTCGGAGTTTCCCCTTTTCCTTCTAGTTATCTATGTCTAATCTTTTGTTTTGATACAAATTGTATTGACTATTTTAGAACTTATGGTGTGTTGTAGTATCTCTTATACTGCTATTGTTTTGCTTATTTATGAGTTGTATTATCTATTACGCCCCTTTGGGGCATTTTCCACCAAGTTAGCCTATTTTAAAAAGCTCTGAGCTACGATTCGACTTACCTACTGGTGGGTTAGAGTAAGTGCCATCATGACTCATATAACAGGTCGTGAACTAACCCTGTATCTATTACACAGTATAAGCCGATTAGTTTGACAAATACGACTTATAAGATTATTACTAAAATCTTAGTAAATTGTATTAAACCTATCCTTAATGACATTATATGGCCCTTTCATTCCAGTTTCTTGACAAATCGTAGGGCCTCGGATAATACAATTTTGGTGTAGGAAATTCTCCATTTTTTTAACAATACAAAAGGCAGGAAGTGCTATATACTCATGATAATTGATCTGGAAAAGGTTTTTGACCGCTTGGAATGGTCCTTTATATAGGATACACTACTTTACTTAAATTTTCCTGTAAATTTAGTCAATCTCATTATGTCCTGTATCACCACTTTTTCAATTTCCATCTTGTTAAATGGGTCTGTTATGTCTTTTTTTCTCTCCATCAAGAGGAATCTATCAAAGGGACCCGCTCCCCTTATATCTTTATTCTTTATATGAAACGACTCTCTAGACAAATTATGTTAGCTGTGGACCACTATTTGTGGAACCCTATTAAAATTGTTGTGCAAGCACACCACTATCTCACCTATTTTTTGATGATGATATCATCCTGTGTGCAAAATTGGACCAAACTTCCTGTTCTTTAATAGCAACAATCTTTAGTCTATACAAATCTATATCGGGTCAAAAGATAAATATGAGAAAGTCGAAGCTTTTCTCTCAAAAAATATCCCACCTCTTCATAAGGAAATGGCCAGCGCTGCTCTTAATATTTTGAAAGGTCGTAGACTTGGCAAGTACTTGGGATACCTAATATTAACTTAGAGACCAACTAATCAGGGCTTCTAATTCCTACTTGGCAACTTTAAGGATTGATTGGCAGGCTGGACGATTGTAACACCCTCAAAATTTTGGGTATTTTATTTTTGGCCTTCTCATACTTGAAATATCAATTTTTGACTCAAATTATATTTGAGGATGTTAAAAAGGTAACCTGGAAAAGTTTTAGAATTTTTTGATGGGGTTCGAGGTGGTTTTGGGTCACAGAGGCAGTAAGCCTCTGCGATATTGGTGTGCCACAGAGGTTAGTCTTTGCAATAAACTTTGTGACACAAAAAATAGTCACCGCGATAATGCCCATGACACGATAAGGTCCGTACCACAAACCTATAGTAATTTTAGGCTGTCTTGTTCTTTTAAAATGATATGAGGGGTAAATGGGTCCTTTCACCTATAAATAATTTTTAATCACCATAAGGACATTTTTCTATCAGTTTTTAATATATGAAGGTCATTCTCATTACTCTCAACCATCCTCTCTAAAGTTTCTCTTTTCAACTCAAGGCCAGGGTTCAAAGAGGTGATCATCTAGGGTCCTAAGGGTATGGTTTTCTTTGAATTTCTCAGCAATTAACTCATGTACCTATTTCCCTATACTTGTATTTTATTAATGTCATGAAAATTGGTTTATTATTCATGGTTTTGATGTTGGGTTTTGAACTATGGGTTTAGGATTTTGAATTTATTTGGTTTAAATTTTTTCCCATGATTATTATTGAATTGTTATGCATTGAATTGATGATTTATGAATTCTTTGGGTGTATAGGAATGGTGAATGAATTTAAGGGTACAATGGATTCCAAAATAAATGGTTTTGGTATGGAAATTGATAATAACCCTAACCCACTTGCATAATTGGTTTTGGAATATGATTTATCACTTGGTTTGGCTATTTTTTTTGAATCCTTGCATTGCATAAATGGTAAATGGAACATGGATGGAATTGGTTTGGTTTTCAAATGGTTTTGGAAAGGCCTTAGTGGCCATGGCTTTGGTATTTAAATTGGAAATGGTGGAGTCAACTTGGTTTAATAGTTTTGTATGGAAAAATGGAATAGACTTGCAAGCTCTAATTTTGGTATGGCGATACCAATGAGAAATGCCTAATTAAAAGACTCATTGGTAATGGTTGGGAATGTGTAAATGGTTTTAATATGGGCTTAAAGGGGGTTGTGTAGAAAATCCATGGAAGGTGGAGGTCTCGGGGGGACCAATACTGAAAACTCATATTTGCTGACGTGAGGTTTGGTCATGGTGACCATGTGCATGATACACACTTTATATTTTAGGGATGGCATTAGCCTTCTCAGGTTTTCTATGGTACGTGCGGCTAACACGTATTGGGGCTCTTTCAGTAGTGGGAGATGAATCCATATAACCCATGGGTGCATTTAGGACGATAGAGCTACACAATCTAGGTTTATGATTTTAAAATACATGCTAAACCTTGTTCTTTTCCCCCAGCATATGATATATATATATATATTTATATATAAATATATATATATTTATATATATATATATGTAAGTATTGCATATGATGTTGGGCATTGGGTTTTACTAGTATTCATATTAAGGATTATGGCATTACTTTACTACTTTATCCCTGAGTTACATGTTAGTGCTCCAACCACTAAACGTCTTCAGATACTATATCCTCATACGATGTAGGATCCGAAGGTAATTCTACCTTTTCTGCACAACGATCTGGTGTTCGTGGTTAGATCGAGAGCTAACTTGAAGTTGTAAACTTCCATCATTTAGAAGACTTCATTTCATGTTTTGATTTCCCTTATCTTAGACTTTATGTTAGATTTGTTTAGCTATGGCCGGGGGCATGCCCCAATATTTTACTAGTATTCGATTTATTAGAGATTTTGTTGGACTACTATGGATATGGGCATTATGGTTGATGTTCAGTATTAGTTTAGTATTGTTGATGGTTTTTGGATATTAATTTCATATAGATTTTTGGGTTTATCTTTCCTATCTTGTCATATATATATTGGTTACGTTGAAATAGGTTAAGAGTGTAGTCTCTGATCCTCGGTAGATGTGAGATACCTATCACGGACAGGCCTTGGTTCGGGTCGTGATAAAGTTGGTATCTGAGCTAGGTTCATGGTCATTTGGGTATCCACAAAGTCGTGTCAACTATAGTCTCTTTTATGGGTATGTAGTGCGCCACACTTATAAGATTGAGGCTATGAGGCACTTAGTAATGTTTTCTTTTCTTGTTTGTTTATTTTTGGGCTGTAGAGTCTAAGGTCTTGGATTCATCTAACTCTCGTTTATTTTCCTTTCAGATCATGCCTCTCAAATGATCTAAAGTTTACGAAAACTCATTTGTCCCGCCTGAGGACAATATTGGCGGATCTCATCCAACTTATAGGTTACAGACCCGATCTAGGGTCGCTGCTTCTGATTGTCCCCATGGAGTCCCACCTACCTCCACTGATCCTTCTCTAGAGGGTGACACTTTTATTCAGTCACCTTGGGGAGATATCACTAATGCTCAGTTCCGCCAATCCATTCACCTATTGACTCAGTTGGTGACATCTCAGTCACGTCAGATGAGTTCTGCTGGTATTTCTAGGAGTTCATCTAAGTCCACTAGAGTTGGCTAATTTATGAGGCTAAGCCCTCCGACTTTCACTAGTACTAAGGTTGAGGAGGATTCTCAAAGTTTTATAGATGAGATAGAGAAGATCTTTCAAGTTATGCATGCCACTGAGGTAGAGGGTGTGGAATTTGCTGCTTATTAGTTGAAGCATTGGCCTACCAATGCTACAAGGAGTGGGGGCGGCTAAGGGGTGATGATGCTAAATCTGCTTTGTGGGAGGATTTCTCTAGTACCTTTATTACCGCTTCTTTCCTCAGGAGTTGAGAGAAGAGAAAGAAGAGAAGATTGTGAATTTGAAGCAATGTAGAATGTTAGTGAAAGAGTATGACTTGAAATTCCACCAATTGTCCCGATATGCTCCAGAGCTAGTGTCTAGCATGAGGGCTAAAATGAGGAAATTTTCTTCCAGTTTGTCTAGCGAGTGATTTTGGAGAGCAAAGCTACCATATTGAATAAGGATATCGACATCTCTAGACTTATGGTATATATGCAACAAGTTGTGGAGAAAAAGAAGAAGCAAACAGATATGAGGGAGAGGCTGAGTAAGAAGTTTTGGTATTTAAATTAGGGTGGAGGTTAGCAACAGAGTGGTAGAGATGGTGGTAAATTGTCTAAGAAGAGGTGGGGCAACTCGATTTCATATTCAACGACTAGTGCTCCTTATCCGGAGCCGTCCGAAGATTATCATTTTCAAAGTGGTGATGGTTCTACGACACATGGTACCCAATCTCAGGCCAGTGGATCCCAGTTAGCTCCAACATATCCTCCTTGTAGACAGTGTGGTCAATTGTATTATGGCTTCTATGATGAGGGAAAGAGTTGGTGTTTTAATTATGTCCAGCTGGGACATATTTTGAGGGATTTCCCTAGGGGTAAGGTTGCTTCAGGGGCTAATAAGGTTCCAGTTGCCACATCATCAGCTCCTGCATTAAGGGGTGCCAGATCTAGTACTGGCACAGGTCGAAATCGCTTGTATACTCTTATTATCTAAGACTCTGAGGCATCAGTTGATGTCATCGCTGGTATGTTACAACTCTTTTTTCGTGAGGTGTAATGTTTACTTGACTAGGGTTTACTCTTTCTTATGTTATCCCATTTGTGGTTGTGCATTTTGGTTGCTGTCTCGAGTGTATTTTGGACCTCTTTTCTATTTCTATCTTGGTGGGTGACTCTGTGGTTGCTAGAAGAGTCTATCGGGGATATGTGGTATCTGTTGATTGTAGGGAAACTTTGGTGGATCTGTTTGAATTAGACATGCTTGATTTTGCTGTCATCTTGGGGATGGATTGGTTACATTCGTGCTATGCCTTTTTAGACTGTCGAACCCATAAAGTCATTTTCTAATTCCCTAATGAGCTGGTTATTGAGTGGGAAGAGAGTTCATTAGTGCCTAAAGTAAGGTTTATATCATATCTTAGAGCCCAATAATTAATTTATAAAGGGTGTCTTTATCATCTGGTCTGGGTTAAAGATTCTAACTCGGAGGGTCCTTCTTTACGATCCATTCCCGTGGTTAGTGAATTTTCTAAGGTCTTTCTTGATGATCTTCCTGGTGTCCCTCCCGATAAGGAAATTAATTTTAGGATTGATCTTCTTCTGTACACTCTTCCTATCTCTATCCCTCCTTATAGAATGGCTCTGACCGAGTTGAAGAAACTTAAGAAAAGTTAAAAAATCTTTGTGACAAGGGTTTTATCCGCCCTAGTATGCCTCCATGGGGTTCTCCAATTCTTTTTGTGTGTAAGAAAGATGGTTCTATTTGGATGTGTATTGATTACCGTCAGTTAAACAGGGTAACTGTGAAGAATAAGTACCCTCTTCCTAGGATTGATGATCTGTTTGACCAACTTTAGGGTGCTAAGTATTTATCTAAGATTAACCTCCGGTCGGGATATCATCAGCTTAAGATTAGGGAGGAGGACATCCCTAAGACTGCTTTTCGTACTCAGTATGGCCATTATGAGTTCTTTGTCATGTCTTTTGGGTTGACCAATGCCTCGGTGGCATTTATGGATCTTATGAATCGGGTATTTCGTTAGTTTTTGGACTTATCCGTGATTGAGTTAATAGATGATATTCTGGTATATTCAAAAAGTGAGGTAGATCATGCCAATCATCTCCGTGTTGTGTAGTAGACCCTAAAAGATCAAAGACTATATGCTAAGTTTTTGAAGTGTGAGGTTTGATTGAATGCTGTTACTTTTCTGGGTCATGTTGTTTCTAGTGAAGGGACCATGGTGGATCCACAGAAGGTTGCGGTGGTCAAGAAATGGCCTAGACCCACGACTCCAACCGATATTCGGACATTCTTGGGTTTAGCCAGTTATTATAGGAGGTTTGTAGATAGCTTTTCATCGATTGCTACACCTTTTAATAGGTTGACTCAAAAAAAGGTTAAGTTTCTATGGTCTGATGCTTGTGAAGGAAGCTTTGAGAAGCTGAAAGATAAATTGACTTCTGCTCTGATTTTGACTTTGCCTAAGGTTTGTGATGGCTTTGTGGTTTATTGTGATGCGTCCCGTGTGGGACTTGGTTGTGTATCAATGCAGCATGGAAAGGTGGTAGCGTATGCTTCTAGGCAGTTTAAAGTTCATGAGAAGAATTATCTAACTCATGATTTGGAGTTGTTGGCTGTGATGTTCACATTAAAGATTTGGCAACATTACCAATATGGGATCCATGATGAATTCTTTTTAGATCATAAAAGCCTGTAATATGTATTTACCATGAATAAGTTGAATCTCAGGCAAAGGAGGTGGCTTGAGTTGCTCAAGAACTATGACATGTCTCCACTATCATTGGTTGACATCCAAGCTACACCTTCTCTCAGAAGATGATACGGTCATAGCCAAATATAGTAACCCAACGAAGGTTGGATTCGAATCCCAAGGGAATACATGGACTCACGGCTCTCAGTTGTTGTAATCAACGGGCAGAACTGGAAAAGTAAATGGGGGGGGGGTTGAGTAGTAATATCGAGAAAGTGGTGAGTATGATATGACCCAAACCAGGGCTTTGTCGTAGTGGGCATCCCAAGTCCAACTTGGACTAGAGTCCACCCTCGTTACCCCAACCCCACCAACCAACGCATATCCTAAGTCGGATGAATTTCGACCATATAATAAGATAGCGTATAAGCGTAACCTAAGACTCTGGGATAGTTCTATGACCGTGACCAACCCAAATGAGTCCAACCATCCATAACCAACCAACAACCATAACCATAACCAAACTAATATAAAAATCAAGTTCCTGGCCATAACATAACATAAAAGGAAGGAACAATCATAATTCTAGTCCAACGGTATCAACCCCAATTCCAATGCCAATACTAAGGCTGACACCACTATCGATACCACCCATTCCAACCTATGGTAATTCCATAAAGCCTCTAACCAAAAGATAAACAATATCCGATTGAGACATGCCCCCAACCATAGCCAAAACCAATATCCATTAATGAACCAAAGTATGTAAATACATCCATGATATGAAATGAAGCCTTTCGGAATATGGAAGTTTACTACTTCAATCTAATAGCTGATCCCGAATCAGATCTTTAAGTAGGAAGAGTAGAATGGCCGGTTCCTGTATCGCGTGGGGATATAGCCGCCCGAAGATGAGTTAGCGGGTGAACGCTAGCATGAACTCAGGATAAGGATAAAATAATTCCATCCAGTAAAACAAAGTAATCCAACCTTATACATACAAACCATACATACATACATATATATAAATATATATATATATATATATTTATATATACATACATAGATACATATATATTTATATATGACCATGCCAGGAAAAGAAATCGGATTTAGCATGCATTTAAAACCATTAACCTGGGTATGTGTAGCTTAGCCGCCATAAAACCACCCACGGACTATATGGGTCCAGTGTAACCCCCTGAACGGGCCTTGATGCGTGTAGCCGCACGAATTGGATATACTATAAGAGTAGGGGATTCCCGAGTACCCTTCGCTCTCCATGATACATATGTACAGTATAGTTAGAGGATTCCCACGTACCTCATAGTATCATATATGGTCGCTATGACTAACTCTCATGTCAGCAAACAAGAGTTTCCGGTGTCCGTATATTGAACTCGCACCTTCACGGTTAGCTATCACACCCCGCCAATATTTCCCAATTAAAACCATCACCATCCAACCAAACTATTATTCTATTATTATTAACCAAGGCTATAAGTAGTGGCATCGTCATACCGACTATAACTTGCAAGTAATGTCTTTAGCCAACCTTTTTATGTTAAGGGATTCTCATGTTCCCATAGACTACATTATCAAGTTAACTTGGGGGAATCCCGTGTACCCCACAAGTGTTCCATTATTAAGTTTGCTTGGGGGAATTCCATGTACCCCACAAGATGTTCATTACTATGTTTACTTGGGGTGTTCCCTTATACCCCACAAGAAAGTTTAATTAACCATAACCATGACCACCAAAACCTTACCATTTAACCATTCAAACTATTTATACCAACTAGGGTTCCATTACTAAATCATACCATGCAATAGTTCCATTAAAAGTCCAATAATATAGTAAAAGCATTCTCATAGGCATTTTATCAAACATGTTGGGGGCATAGTGTTTCCAAAACCAATTCCAATTACCAATTAACCATTCCTATTCACCCAATTGTCCAAACCACCATTAGAGCATGTAAATACATAATTAAAATATGGGAAAATTATAACCAAGCATTTAATACCAAAACCCCAACATATGTTTGAAAACCCCAAAACCATACAATAATTATGCCATGAAAACATTGTACAAAACATGCCTTTAGTTGAAACTAATAATGAGAGAGGAGTACATGCCTTAGATTACGAAGATGATGGAGAGAAATCACTCGTACAATCCCCAAATTGATCCTCTAGATGAAACCCTAGCCTTCCTTTACTCAAGAGACTTAGAGAGAATTAGAGAGTGTTTCTAAGTATGTAAGATTAGAATAATAGGGTAAATAATGTTCCAATAGAGTTATAAATCGTGGGGCCTTAAGTGGTTAAGTGGGGAAATGTCCAGATTACCCCCAACTTAAACTACTTAAGATTCCCGTCAGATGGTACGACACCCATACAGTTGTACCCTCCAATACAAGTGGTACCCACCACTCGTACCCTAGGCCTTCCTCTTGGACCCAACACTGTCCAGCATACGACTTACGTAAACTAAGTCGTACCTAAACTATACGATTAATACCCCCAAACCATATCTCTGGAAGAATATAAATAAAGGAAGTTTGAATACTGTCTAACACACAAGTCAACGGTTCGACTCATACCCTATATTATGGCTCATGGTGAGCCACTCGTACTTAGATCCAAGTTAAGTTACTAAGTCTCAGATTAAGTGAAGGAAAAACCCAAACCATACGACCCATATAAAACTATACGACTCATACCCACTAAGTCGTACCCATTTCAGAAACCAATCCAACCTACCAACCAACACTGGTTAGCATACGACCAGCCTATACCAACCATATCCCACCATACGACTGGTACCCACAAGTCGTATGATATCTAGAATCCAAAAACCCAAGAATTTTTCTATGGGTCCAAACCCAGGTTGTTTCAATCTCCCTCACTAGGATCATTTATCACCGAATGATGGACAAGGTAGGTCAAACACAAGCACGCGTCATTTGCAGTATCAAATATCAATCCATCCTTTAACCAAGTTCGAAAACAAAGATGTGATGAAGAATACATACCTTCTGTATGAATATCTTGAGCTGAAAATAAATGCGGATATTTGACTTCATGTCCGCTTCTGCTTCCCATGAAGCCTCTTCCACCTTATGGTTCCACCATAGAACCTTAATCGAGGCCACATCCTTGGTCCGTAACAGACGAAACTATTGATCTAATATCTTGACCGACACCTCTTCATAAGATAGAGAATTTGAGATACCTAATCCTTCCCAAGGAACCACCGAAGAAGGATCACCAAGACACTTTCTCAACATAAAGACATGAAATACTGGATGAATGAAGCTCAAACTAGAAGGCAACTCCAATTCATAAGCCACATTATCAACTCTCCGCAAAACCACATAAGGACCAATATACTGAGGACTGAGCTTCCCCTTTTTACTCAACCGCATCACTCCCTTCATGGGAGATACCTTTAGGAATACCTTATCCCCAACTTCAAATTCCAAGTCTCTACTCCGTACATCTGCATAGGACTTTTGGTGACTTTGGACAGCCTTAAGCCTATCCTGAATCACCTTTACCTTCTCCATAGCCTGATAAACCAAATCCGGGCCAAACATATCCGCCTTACCAAGATCAAACCATACAATAGGAGGCCTACACCTCCAACTATACAATGCCTCAAAAGGGATATCCCAATGCTAGAATGATAGCTATTGTTGTAATCAAAACTCCACCAAAGGTAAATGCTCAACCCTATTACCACCATAATAAATCACACATGCCTGGAGCATGTCCTCCAATTTCTGAATAGTCCTCTCTACTTGCCCATCCATCTGCGAATAAAAAGTAGTACTCAGACTGACCTTGCTCCCCAACCCTTTCCAAAAGGACTGCCAAAATAAGATGAAAATTGTGTACCATGATCAGAGATAATCAAAATAGGTACCCCATGCATCTTTATAATCTCATGAAGATACAACCACGTATAATCCTCAGACGAAAAGTTAGTCCTCACTGGAAAGAAGTGAGAGGACTTTGTCATCCTATCCATGATGACCCAAACCAAATCAAATTGGTTTTGAGACTGAGGAAGACAAGTAACGAAATCTATATTAATTACCTCCTATTTTTATTCCAGCAAATGAATCTCCTGATACAAGCCCCCAAGCCTCATGTGCTCAACTTTTACTTGTTGACACACCAAACATTTGGCCACAAAATCAGCCACATCTTTTTTTATACCATTCTAACAATACATCTTCTTGAGATCATGATACATTTTTGTCAAGTCGAGATGTACAACATAGCGTGATTCCCGCGCCTCAGCCAAATTTCTTTATCGTAACCCATCAATATCAAGAACACAAACCTCCCTTTGTACCTCAAGGTACCATCACCACTGATCTTAAATACCATTACCCTTTTCCCACCAACATCACTCTTGATTTTCATCAAGATAAGATCTAACTTTTACTTCTCTCTGATCTCTGTACCATGAGATGACCGAACCACTTCCTGTACCATCACACCACCATCATTGGATTCCAAAAGACGAACTCCAAGTTTAGCCAAACGGTGAATATCTTTCACCAATTCCCACTTCTCTTTATCCACACGAGCTAAACTCCCCATGGACAACTTGTTAAGAGCATTAGCAATCATGCTAGCTTTACTTGGGTGGTAGTGAGAACTCATATCATGGTCCTTGAGAAGCTCCAACCATCTTCTCTGCCTGAGATTTATCTACTTCTGAGTGAACACATACTGCAGACTGTTATGATCCAAAAAGATGTCCATGTGCACTCCGTACAAATAATGACACCAGATTTCTAAAGCAAAAACCACCGCTAAAAGCTCTAAATATAAGTAGGATAATTCTTCTTATTCACTTTCAACTGCCTGGAAACATAGGCAATCACCTTACCATGCTGCATCAAAATGTAACCAAGTCCCACCCGGGACGCATCACAATAAACCATAAACCCCTCATTACCTTCAGGTAATGTCAAAATCGAAGCCGAAGTTAGCGTATCCTTCAGCTTCTCGAAACTCCCCTCACAAGAATCCGACCAAGAAAACCTTACCTTTTTTGAGTTAACTTAGTCAATAGGGCAGATATCGTTGAGACATTTTCCATGAACTGCTTATAATACCTAGCCAAACCCAAGAAACTCGGAATATCGATTGGAGTCGTGGGTCTAGGCCACCTTTTAACCACAACCACCTTTTGCAGATCCATTATGATCCTCTCACTAGAAATAATATGACCAAGAAAAGTTACAGCGTTTGACCAAAACTCACACTTGGAGAACTTGGCATACAATTGCTGCTCTTTCAGGGTATGCAACACCACACGAAGGTGATTGACGTGATCTACCTCACCGTTAGAATAAACAAGATTGTCATCCATGAGCACAATGACAAAAAGATAAAAAAACTACCTAAAAACCCTGTTCATCAAATCCATAAATGCCACCGGGGCATTAGTCAAATCGAATGACATAACCAGGCACTTAAAGTGCCCATACCGAGTACGAAAAGCCATCTTAGAGGTATTCGCCTCCCTAAGATTAAGATGATGATACCCAGACCGAAGATCTATCTTAGAAAAGATTTTTGCATCTTGCAACTGATCAAACAGAAAAGGATACTTGTTCTTAACCATTACCGTATTTAATTATCATAGTCAATGCACATCTGAAGGGAACCATCCTTCTTTTGAATGAATAACACTGGTGCATCCCACGGGAACACACTAGGACGGATGAAACCCTTATCCAAAAGATCCTTAAGATGCTCTTTGAGTTCCCTCAACTCAGTTGGAACCATTATATAAGGAGAAATAGATATTAGACGAGTGTCCAGAATCAAATCAATACCAAAATCAATCTCCCTATTCGTTGGAACACCATGAATATTATCCCGAAAGACCTCAGGAAACTCATTCACCACCGAAACCGAATGTAAAGAAGGATCTTCCGAGTTAGAATCTTTAAACCAAACCAGATGATAGAGACACCCTTTGGAGATCAATTTCCAAGCTCTAAGATAAAAAATAAACCTCCCTTTAGGATCTAGGGAACCACCCTCCTACTCAATAACCGCTTCATCAGGGAACCTAAAGACAACCTTACGGGTTTGACAATCTAAGGACACGTAGCAAGAGTGTAACCAATCTATCCCCAGAATAACATCAAAATCCACCATATCAAGTTTAAGCAAATCCACCAAAGTCTGCCTACTACCAATAGATACCACACCCCCCTATAGACCCTCTTTGCAATCATAGAGGCACCTATCGGGGTAGAAACAGAAAAAGGATCCAAAATAACCTTTGAATAAAAATGAAAATACATAGCCACAACTGGGGTCACGTAAGAGAGAGTGGACCCTAGATCAAGAAAATAATACACGTTACGAGAAAAGAGGTTTAATGTACCAGTAATGACATCAGGAAATTCCTCAGATTCCTACCGAGTAGCAAGAACATATAACCTATTTTGGACAGCACCGGTACCAGAAGCAGAAATAGATGCAGAGGCAACACCCTTTGGTTCAGGAGCAGAAGATGAAGCAACCAGAGCCTTACTCATTCCCGAATCACCCTTGGCAATTAGAAAATTTCTTAGCATATAGCCTAGCTAACCATATTTAAACACCTATCCCTCTCCTCATTAAAAAAACCCCCATACAACCTACCATAGAACTGATAAGTAGGGCATGATAAGGCCGACTGAGCCCCACTTGCCTGAGATTGGACACCCTATGCCCTAAAATTATCGCCACCCTACTGACACCTATTACCTAACTTCTTAGGTAAGGAGCACTAGCTGTAGAGAAGGAACCAAAACTCTCCCACTTCTTTTTTGGATAGTTACCACCATCCCGACCACCTTGTTGTTGCCCACTACCTTATTCAGAAGATCTGAAATTCTTACCCTGCCTTTTCCCAAACTCATCCTGTAGCCTCTTTTCCTACTCCACCAATTGCATATGAACAACCAACCTAGAAATATCCATATCCCTGATCAATAATACAGTTTTACTTTCAAGGATCAAATCCCGAGACAGTCCAAAAGTGAGCTTTCTTATCCTTGCCCTCATGTTAGACACCAATTCCGAAGCATACCTTGACAGCTGATGAAATTTCAAGGCATATTTCTTGATCGACATTTTCCCTTATTGCAGATTGACAAATTCCACCACCATCACTTTTCTCAACTTCCTGAGGAAAGAAGCGATCCATAAAAGCATTAGAGAAAGTTTCTCATAAAGTCAACTCCTCAACATCACCTCTTTCCCTATCCCAGTGCTTATACCATTAGTATGCCACATCTTTAAGCTAATAAGCAGTAAAACTCATCCCTTTCATATTTTTAGCCTGCACCACCCTGAAGATTTTCTCCACTTTATCTAAACAACCATGAGGATCTTTCTCCACCTTTACACCAGTAAAAGTATGAGGATTCATCTTCATAAATTGGATAACCTTTATGGCCTTAGTAGATGAAACACTAAATGTATCTCTCTCATCCTGAGAAGTAACCAACTGAGCAATAACATAAATCCATTAACTGAATTCTGCATTAGTCACCTCACCATGAGGAGGACAAGTAGCAACCAGTGGAATTCAAAAAATATTAAGGACTGGACCCTAAGACTGAGTATGGAACCCCTGAGAAGATCGTGTCCCTTAAAATATTGTCCCTAGTTGGGCCAGAAGAGTTACCTTGCATCTCAGATCATCGAGGCATGACTTAAAAAAAGAACAAACCAGGATTAAAGAAGATTCCAGGACTTAGACTCCAAGTTTGAAAATAGAATACCAAGAAAGTAAAACATTCCTAAATGCCTTGTAGCCTCTCCCTTATGAGTGTGGCACGCTACACACCCTTAATAGAGACTCTACTCGACACAGATTTATGGACTTCCAATTGACCATAAACCTAAGGCTCTGATTCCAACTTGAAATGATCCAAACTAGGGCCTTGTCGTAGTGGGCATCCCTAGTCTAACCATGACTTGAGACCACCCCAGTTACCCACCCCAACCAACCTACGGATATCCTATGTCGGATGAATTTTGACCATATAATAAGATATTGTATAAGCAAACCTAAGATTCTGGGACATGTCAATAACCTTGACCAACCCAAATGAATCCAACTATTCATAACCAACCAAAAATAATAACCAAGCCAATATAAAAACCAAATTCCTATCCATAGCATAACATAAAAGGATGGAACAATTATAAATCTAGTCCAACAGTGTCAACCCCAATACCAATGGCAATACTAAGGCTGACACCAATACTGACACCGCCTATTCCAACCCATAGTGGTTCCACAAAGCCTCTAACCAAATAAATAACAATATCCAGTTGGGATATGCCCCTAACTATAGCCAAAACCAATATCCATAAAATACCAAAGTAAGTAAAGACATCCATGATGTGAAATGGAGCCTTCCGGGTTATGGAATCTCACTATTTCAATCCAATAGTTGATCTGGAATGCGATCACTAAGCAGGAGGAGTAGAATGGCCGATTCCTGCTTCACATGGGGATATAGCTGCCTGACGACGGGTTAGCGGGTGAACGCTAGCATTAACTAAGGATAAATATAAAATAATGCCATGCTATAAAACCAAGTAAACCAACCATATGCATACAAACCGTACACACACACACATATATATATACATATATATTTATATAACCATCCTGGGAAAGGGAACCGGTTTAGCATGCATTTAAAACCATTAACCTAAGTATGTGTAGTTTAACCGTCCTAAAACCATCCACGGGCTATATGGGTCCAGTGTAACCCCCTGAATGGGCCCTGATGCATGTAACCGCATGAATTGAAGATACCATAAGAGTAGGGGATTCTCGAGTACCCTTTTCTCTCTATGATACATATTTATAGTGTACTTAGAGGATTCTCATTACCTCATAGTATCATATATGGTTGCTATGACCAACCCTCATATCGGTAAACATGAGTTTCCAGTATCCGTCTATTAGAATCATACCTTCACGGATAGCTATCACACCCCACCATTATTTCCTAATTAGAACCATCACCATCCAGCTAAACCATTGCTCCATTATTATTAACCAAGGCTATAAGTAGTGGTATCATCATACAGACTATATCTTGCAAGCAATGTCCTTATCCAATCTTTTTATGTAAAGAGATTCCTATGTACCCATAGACTACATTATCAAGTTAACTTAGGGGAATCCCATATACCGTATAAGATGTTCATTACCATGTTTACTTGGGGGATTTCCTTGTACCATACAAGGAAGTTTAATTAACCATAACCATGACAACCAAACTTACCATTTAACCATTCCAAACCATTTAAACCATTTTACTAATTAGGGTTCCATTACCATACCATGCAATAGTTCCATTAAAAGTCCAATAATATAGTAAAAGCATTCTTATAGACATTTTATCAAACATATTGAGGGTATTGTGTTTCCAAAACTGATTTCTATTACCAATTAACCATTCCCATGCACCCAATTGTCCAAACCACCATTAGAGTATGTAAATACATAATTAAAACATAAGAAAATCATAACCAAGCATTTAATACCAAATCCCCAATATATGTTTGAAAGCCTCAAAACCATATAATAATTATGCCATGAAAACATTGTACAAAATATGCCTTTAGTTGGAACTAACAATGAGGGAGGAGTACATGCCTTTGATTATGAAGATGATCGAGAGAAATCACTCGTACAAATTCCAAATTGATCCTCTAGATGAAAATCTAACCTTCCTTTACCCAAGAGCCTTAGAGAAAATTAGAGAGTGTTTTTCTAAGTATTTAAGATTAGAATAATAGGGTAAATAATGTCCCAATAGAGTTATAAGTTGTGGGGCCTTAAGTGGTTAAGTGGGGAAATGTCCATATTACCCCCAACTTAAATTACTTAAAATTCGCGTCAGATAGTACGACTACCCATACAAGTCGTACCCTCCAATATGAGCTATACCCATCATTCGTACCCTAGGCCTCCCCTTGGACCCAACACTGTCCAGCATACGACTAACCTAAACCATATTTTACCTAAGCAATATGAATTATGCCCCCAAACCGTATCTCTAGCTGAATAGAACAAAAGAAAGTTTAAACACTATCTACTATATGAGTCAACAATATGAATCTATCCTATCTTATGGCTCATGGTGAGCAACTCATGCTTAGATCTAAGTTAAGTTACTAAGTCTCAGATTAAGTAAAGGAAAAGCCCAAACTATACTACCCATATCCAACCATATGACTTGTACCTACAAACTGATACCTATTCTAGAAACCAATCCAACCTACCAACCAAAACTGGTTAGCATACAACCAGCCCAGACTAACCGTACCCCACCATACGACTGGTACCTATAAGTTGTATGATGTCCAAAATCTCGAAATCTAGGAAATTTTCTAAGGGTATAAACCCAGGGTGTTTCAGAGTATCAACTTCGGTTGTATTCTGTTGTGAGTGAAAACTTGAATTATGTTCCCCCTGGCTTCTCAACTTTGTAGGCTTATTGTGCTTTGTTAAGCCAACTCGATACCTTACATGCAGAATCAATAAGTTATGTACCTTCTACAGTCTTTTGGATGAGCAGATGGGTTTTACCCTTTACCTTTTGGGTCTTAGGATATCGCCTTACTAACCCCTATCTTGATCCCATTTAACTATTACCTTTTGAGTCTCTAGTTATTAGATAAAATCTAACCATATTACTTAGATAAAACCTAGTACCATAGATCGATAGTTAAACTCCAAATTACTATTGTTATTATCTTTTCCTAGTCACTATTCCTCTTTTGGAGTAAGTATAAAATCTAGGTGGGATCCTAACGTTGCACCCGTTAAGAAAACTATTAAAGTAAAAATAATACAATGAATGCATGGGTATCAGTTCAGAACAACAATAACACTTCCCCTACTTTGTCAATCTACCAGGGTTTTCACAACCCTAGCTAAGGGTTTTTTTCTGCTCATGCTTGTGAAGTAATCAATAACATTCATGATTGAAAGCATAAGATGAAATCACAATAATCACAAGTAAAAACCCAAAACCGTAACTGAAATAATCAATTGAAACCAATACAAGATAATCACAATAATAAATTGAATCTCAAAATCAAAATATGTATGTATCAAGAGTGCGTAACTTCTACTAAAAACACATAAGAGCTATTTATAGTACATAAGGAAACCCTAAAACCAAAGCCCATACAAAATAGCAGAAAAAAGGGTCGGTGGCTACTTGTGGCCTCTACATGCGCCTAGTCCTTGGGCACATGTAGCACATGCGGCCTGCAGGGTGGGCGTATATAGTGACTGGATATTCCCAGACCTAAAAATCCTGCAGCTGTGCTCTCGGGATTTTGGGATTGTTGCACATACTTTACCTACATGCCGTCCATATGTACTATATGAGGTTTGCATGTTGACTTATCTTGTGCCAAAAGTCATTTTTCAGCTCATCTTCAATCCCGCACATGTTTTGATCATGATAAATCTAGAAAGTATCTCGAACATCCATAATTGCTCCCATAAGTAGCTCAAAACACCTTTTTTCATATTTTTCACAAACTTAGCATCCAAAAAATGATTTCATGCAAAACATACCCAAAACACATCATATCTAACAAAACAACCTTAGAAACTTACAAATTTTCCTTGTTTTAAGCATCGAAAGTGCTATATTTTTGTAGCACATCAACACCCTAAACTTAGAATGTTTCCACGTCCCTATGTAATAAAACACAACAAAACAAAACTAAACATAATGCTTAACTAGGAGAATCTAAGCTATTCAAGGCTGTCAATCAACACTTTAAGCTCAAAACACAATACCCCCCGATCTTACTTTTCAAAACCAACTGTGTAAGAATATTAAGTACAATAATGTGACATAATGGGATCAAGGTATGACATTACACTAGCAAAAGACAACCATCATATGTACAAGTTACACTACCCAAAATAAGTAAGAAACTAGTAATATGACTCATGTGCCCTCACAACAAAGATGTCCACTCACTTATATGAAATAATGCATGTCAATGCAGGGACAGTCAAGAGACACCCATACTCAAAAGAAAAGTTCCAATCAATGTGCATCGAATACCATAGGCTTGCCCTTATTTACTTTTCCTTAGCATTTAAACAGTCAAGTTAAGATCACTATAGGACTTTTCTTGGCTTGTAATGTAGGCTTTGGGGGACGGTATAGTACATATGGATACATCAAGTGACTAAGCCTCCTTGGCACTACACTAACCTTGGGGTCTCACTTACTAGCCAATTTCTTTTTTATTTCACCCTTATTATTCTCTACTGCACATTTAGGTTGGGTATGGCCTTTTATTATTTCTTTTTCACTTTTTTTTATATTTTTTTTTCTTTTCTTTTATTTTGCTACCACACCCATCCCTACTTTTTTCCCTTTATTTTACCCTTCTACATACCTATTTAACACTACGCACCCCTATGATAGCCATCCTCAACTTAGGCATTTTGCCTGAGTTGAGGTGCACAATGTCCAAGGAGGACTAGGGCCAAAATAGGTTCATTGTAATACAAATGGGAAGGTGAAACGTGAAAACAAAGAAATAGGCTACAAGGCTTAAAACAAGGATCAAGGGATATTATTTCACACATGGAAGGTCATTTAGGCAAAAAGTGGACTAAAATAAAAAATAGCCTATGATCCTTTCCTAACCGACTATCCTTCAACCTAGGCAAGACTAACCAGACAAGTTCTAAATTCAAAACACAAAGAGAACTAAGTAGCATCTCACACACACATAGCACAGAGTCAATATTACAAACTACTACTTATCCGGTTCATGCAATTGTGAGCAAGTGATTATCATGTCCTTAATCCTAATGCCATAATAAGATCCACAATGGTTACACATATATATACAGTCACAAAGTTCTAAAATACAAAATTTGAAGGGGTATCAAAAATCAATTAAAACATGACTACTACCCTAAAAACTGAAAAATCTTCTAATTACACAAAAACACATCATAATACAAAACAAAACACAATACAACATAAATTTACATAGACATGCCGGTTCTACAACCATACCGTGGCTAATGGGAGAAGAAGCAAGACAAAAAACACTCGTGACGGCTATGGTATACCCTGCCCGCAACAAAAAAACTGTGTACTATCCGCAATGTGTGAAAAAATATAGAATAAAGGAAAGTGAGAACATACCTAGGATGCACTAAGTGTCCTGTTAGGACCATCCCCAGATGGGGGCATATCAGCTAGCAGAGGCAGTGGTGGTGACGATGCACTACTACAAAATGAATCCACTGCTATCTCTATACGCCTCTGCCTATCAATTACTGTGGTATCCATCGAATTATGTCTGGCCTTTTTAATGGACTGGTCATATGACATGTCATAATTTTGCAAGTCTCTAATGTGACCTTTTTGGTCCCAAGTATTAAGACCTTCTCATCATCCTCTGTAAATAAATCAAACTATATCGATGTATGTGGAGGTGATATCTGGACGTATAACTGAAGGAGTGGCTGCTATATGGTTCTCTATGAGAGAGTGTACCTCTAATTGCAATATGTCCCTCTCCCCTTTTTTCTAGGCTAGATTTGGTGCCTATATCTCTGTAAATCAAGCTGTAAACTATCTCTCAAACTCATTAATATGTGCCTGTAAGTCAATACGTAGCTTAGATAAGGCAACTCTATGTGTGGCTTCGCATCAAGCCTCTACCATCTCAAATCTAGTTCAAACCCCTGAATGTATCTTCTCGTATAGGATAGTCATCTCAGAATCATCAACCTATACCTAAATACTAGTAGCCCTCTAACTATACACTAAGATCTACAAGAACTCTCGAAATATAATAATTATTCCTGTAGTAGTTGTAGTGGATGGGCAAGTGGGCTCTACAGGTATGCCAACTGGCTCTAAGGTCGAAGCCAGGGCTAATTAAGATGTGGCTGGTGTCCCCTAGCCCTATATAATAATATACAAGGCCTATATATTCTTATTTATTTCCATATCAACAATAACTCCTACCTCGCCTTCATGTGCATCAGCAAACTCTATTGAAATTGATGGGCCTTCAGTTTGGGCTTGAGGTGGTGCAACTGGTTTTCTAGATCTCCTATGAAGGCCTGGACATTCCAGTTCTTTTATACTCTTTGTTTATACTGTTTCCATCACAAGAACCCTCTCATCTACTCTCGGTAACTCAGGTACATCGACCTCATCACATATTTTTTGAATCATGCAAGGAAATGGAAAATTAGTCATCTCCCCAAATGCTCTGTCATGGATATTATGCCGAAAGATGGCTACAAAATCAATAGCATATCCAGACATCATACTAGCAACTAGGGCTCCTACTCCCAAGTCAACGTATTATCTGAAGCTCTGGGGAATAGTCGATATCGAATGAGCAGCCACCAAAACTTAGCCTCAAAGGTCAACAAGCCTTTTTTGATCATACCATGACCCTCAATACATGGGTTCGTATCACCAAAGGTAAAATATAGCTGGCTATCCACCTAGCCATCTCAACTCTCTCTCGTCTATGCTTAGCCTCTAATAGGATGTGTCTATCACGTGCGACTCTCAGTCTGTAGTCACACTCTACCGTAGATATGAGATGATATAATTTGGAACAAAAATGACTCAGAAAATAGTCTCTGCTAAAAGATCAACTCTGATCCCTCTCACAAGTGTATGATCAAGCTGCGGTTGCTCTATATGCCTTATCGAGCCTGGTAGCTGTGCATGGAAAGAACTACTGTAGCTTAGTCAAATGCATAAAACTTATGTACTATAGCACTAGTTTATCAGGTACTAACTGATAATAATCAAATGTAACCCACAACTGTGGTACTCTAGTTAGCCCTGATAGATCAATCCGACGCTCCTCATAAATAAGTCTCTTAGGACTACCAGTATATGAGATACAATTTTCTATATCATAAATTGCCCGCATATCCTCTACACACCAACTCAGATGTGCCACCGAGGTATGTGTGGGTACAGGACTCTGACCCTGCTGTACTGGTGCATCATGGAAAACCTGTTCTATACCCTCCTTAGACTAAGGTACATCTGACTATTGCACATGTATGGTGGTACCCTTCTTAAACTGGGGTACCACTGATGACTCTTTCTTCTCTGCATCCTCGGATGAATCCTGGGACCGCTCTTCAGATTGGGGGTCCTGAGCTACATTCTTCGTACTTGACTCTGAATCTGCATCCTCCCCTTCCTCCTCCTCTCCTTTATCTGGTGGAGGAGTGTGTGGAGGTGATCTATGGGATGACTTCATCCCTGTCTAGGTTGTAATTTCCTGGGTTTCCTGGCGTATCTGCCTTCTAGTCACTCTACGTGTCACCCCAATTACAGCATCTCTACGTCACTGAATTGGGTACTCCTCCACCGAACCACTAGGCTCAGGAGACTCAGTCTGTCTCTTAGATATCTTGCCCTTATTCTTCTTAGCTTCTTTGGTGCCATGTGTACCTGATAAACTAGTCATTAGTTTCAAACAAAAATGAGGGATAACAAAATCTTAAGAAAAACTCAAAATTTGAAAAGTTTGAATCTTTCCTCAATTTTCACACCCTTATAACCTATTTGAAATCCCAACAAGTCTAATGTGCACAAACCTACCAAAAATCATGATTTTCAAAGCAAACTAAACATGCTCAACTTTTGGCATTACTCTACTCATTCAAGTTCAACTTCTGGTTGGGACCTAACTTTAGAATTTAATTCACAACAAAGCCCTACTTAAAGATTATAGGCTACTAAAAGGATCCTACATACAAGAAAGATAGATTCTATATATTTTGTATGGGAATACACATATCAACTTTTTTACTCAATAAATAAATCAATATATAACTATTAGGAGCCAAGAAAGTTACCTCTTTTATGAAAATTTGGACGTGAACAATGAATAAGTCTAGCAAAAACAAAGTAAGAACTTGCTTTTAGTGTGTTGGGACAAGTTGGTATCACAAAAAAGTTTCAATTTAACCTTTACTTAAGTGTGGGGTTAGTTTATATTTTAAGAGGGAAGTTTGAATTTAAAAAAAAAAGTGAAGTTTTGATGATTTGAATGAGTTAGAATGAGGTTAAGGATGTTTAAATATAGATGGAGTCTATTTTAGGTCTTAAATAAATGTTGGTAGGCCTAAACTTTTAATTAAAAATTTGGGCCCACAACTGATCTAGACGTGGCAGCTACATGTGCCTGCCACATACCGCTAGGCATGAGGGGCATGTGCCATATGCGACCAACATATGCAGGGCCAAATTTTTTGGCTCACTTCCTACAGTCCGAACTTGGTATTTTGATAATTTCCCAACTACTTATGGTCCCATAATATAAATACACAGTCCCAAAAGTATGAATATGCACCAAAGTCCATAACTTTCTATTCTCATCCTAAAAAAATTCATCTTTTCAATTATTTCTCAATTTACCTGGCCAGAGTGGGACTTGTGACCATGATGGGTTAGTCACACAATCCCTTTACCTGGAAATTGATGAATGTTGCAATTTTACCATATTCTGGTAAGTGTAAGGGCTAAAAACCTACAAAATAAAAATAGCAAAAACGTGAACATTAAAATAGTGGGTTGCCTCCCACCCAGCGCTTGATTTAACATTGCAGCATGATCTGGCTGTGTTGGTTACTTAGAATTCACTAATATGACCATGGGTTGCCTCCCATACAACACTTGATTTAATATCGTGGCATGATGCAAGTATCTTAATTACTCAAAGTTCATTAGAATACCCATAAGAGTACCCTCTAGGGTTATCAATACAATTAATCATCGATACCACTCTCATATCGGTTGGCTGCTTTATCGATTTTCGGATGTTGAATATTACCTCTTTATCATTGACTCTGAATTTTAGCTTTTCTTTCTCCATGTCAACCATTGCTCTATATGTGGCCATAAATAGTCTTTCCAATATGATGAGCATCTCGGTGTCAACCTCACAGTCCAAAATGACTAAGTCAGTGGGAAAGATGAAGTTGTCCATTATCACAATCACATCACAAGAAATTCCCACAGGTTTCTTCACCATGCGATCAGCCATCAATAACTGCATTGAAGTTAGTTCTGAAGGGTTCAAGCCCAGTTGCTTGAATATGATAAAAAACATCAAATTTATGCTGTCTCCTAAATCATATAAGACTCTAGATAATTGGGATGTACCAATAGTGCATGGTATAGTGAATTCTCCTGGATCACCCCTTTTCTGAGCCAAAGACCTCGTAGTGACTACACTACAATGGTGCAAGCCATCAACATCCTCAATTGTAGATCCTTTTTTTTGTGACTAGTTGCTTTATAAACCTAGAATATCTAAGAATCTGCACCAACGCCTCGAGAAGAAGAATATTCAAGCCCAATTCGTTTAGCATCTCAATAAATTTCTTGAATTTTCCTTTATCTCTTTTCTGCTTCAGTCATTAAGGAAAAGGTGGGTGTAGTCTCGGAATTTGTCTTATTTCCAACTTAACAACCGAGCCCTTACCTCTTTCCTTATCGACTATATCATCACCACCTTTTGCCTTTTCTAACTCCATAATAGGTGTCTCATCAATTGTAGCTTCCGCAGCAGGTAGTGGGGGATCCATAGTAGTAGTACCACTCCTTGTGGTAATGGCAAGAACATGACCATCTTTTTTCAAATTTTGCATAGTATTGCTTGGAAGGTACCTGGATGCCTTTGGTTCAGAGTTGCTGACATCTGCCCAAACTGGTGCTTCAACAGCTTGATAGTAGTTGCATGAGATTCAACCTTTTGGGTCAAACCCAAAATGTTGGCCTTAATCACTGTAAGGCTGATCTCTTAATTTTCTTGACCCTTTACTAGCTTAGTCATCATCTCTTCTATTCTTATTTCTGCATCTCTTTTAGAAGGTGGAATATACCGATCTTCCTTCTCTCTATAGTCATCCTTCTTCCTCTAGTCACTGTCTTTCTCTCTACTATGATCTTTATATCTGTCATAGTAGTTTTGACCTTGGTTCCCTTGCCCTTGGGCTTGAAAACCCACCAACTGACAACCCAAATAATTTGCTTCTTTCTTCAATTTAGACTCATATGCTTTGGAAGCCAAACCCTATGCTGCTAATACATTCACTTTCTCAAAACTTGCTGCTGCAGAATGCTTTGATAGTATGCCTAGATCAACTCTTAGAATCTATTGAATCATCAACTACTTTTTGGTCGTAGGAGTCACCAAAAGTATATGTGTCAGATCCCCTCTCAACCTCCTGAGTTTTCCACCCTTGGTTAGTAAACGAGATTTGATCTAGCATCTTTGAAGATGCCTCTCAGTGTAGTCTCATAAAAGCTGCTCCAGATAGGGTGTCTGCCATGGCTCTAGAGCTTATGGTCAAGGTTCGATAAAATATGTCCAATAAGCTCATCCCTGACATTCGATGGTTAGGGCTCAGGTACAGACCACATGTGGTCACTGACCCTGTTTTCTCCTATTTTGTTTAGGCTTTAGTTTTAGGGTTTCCACTACTATAAATACCTTTTTGTGTTTTTTGGTAGGAGTTATGAACTTTTGATACTCACCAACATATTTTGATTTCAAGATTTAATTTTGATCTTGGAATTCTCTTGTATTGACTTCAGTTGATTAATTTAGTTACGGTTGTGGGTTTTTACAATTATTATCATTGTAATTCACCTATGCTTACAATTATGAATGATATTGATTTCTTCATAAGTATGAGCGGCTAAAACCCATAGCTAGGGTTGTGGAAACCTTGGAGAATTGACGAAGTAGGGGAAGTGCTTTTGTTTTTTTGAATCGATACCCATGAATGCATTGATTTATCTTTATTATAATAGTTTTCTTAATGGGTGCACACATTAGTACCTCACTTATATATTACTACTTACCTGAAAAGAGGAGTAGTGACTAGGAAAACATAAAGACAACAGTAATTTAGAGTTTAACTGTTGATCCATGCTTCTAGGTTTTATTAAGTAAGATGGTTAGATTTCATCTAATAACTAGAGACTCAAAAGGTAATAGTTAACTGGGATAATGATAAGGGTTAGTAAGGCGACATCCTGAGACTCAAAAGGTAAAGGGTGAAATCCTTCTGCTCATCCAAAAGACTATAAAAGGTATATAACTTATCGATTCTGCATGCAAAGTATTGGGTTGGTTCAACAAAGCACGATAAGCCTACGGGGTTGAGAAGCCAGGGAAAAAATACTAGTATTCACTTATGACTGATTACACTCGAAGTTAATATAGTTACTTGCTTGAGATTACTGCATCAAAACCCCCCATTTACTTTTCTTGTTCTGCCTGCCGACAACAACTGCTGCGATCCACAATTTCACATGTTCCCTTGATATTCAAACCCAACCTTCTTTGGGTTACTATATTTTGATAGCGACCATATCATCTTCTGGGAGGAGGTACAGTTCGGATGTCATAAAAAATTTGGCGCCGTTGCTGGGGATCACAGTGTTGATTTATGATTTGAAGTTGGTGCAGTTTGTGCATTTTTCTTTTTGTTTTTGTTCTTAGTTGGGCATACAATAGTGTATGCCTAGAACACGGAGTAGAGGTAATCCCTTACCCCAGTGAATTCGAATCCAACGAGGATCCAACAAACACCTAGTAGGATGTCAGAGCAGAAAAGACATGAACTTCCTGAAGGGGTTCATGATGTTGTACCCCCTCCTCCCAAAAGAGTATAGGATATCCTTGATCATTAAACTGGTGAGTTGTTAACTCAAGCTGAATCTGAGAGGAGGGCAATAGAAAAAGCTTAGAGGGTAGCTAAAGAGGCAAAACTAACTGAGTAGAGACAAGAAACAGACTGCCGAGCAACACTTAGTGGAAATCAAAACAGAGATAGAGGTTCCCGTGTTCAAGTAATACCAGTTTATCAGTATGTGAAGCCATATATAGGTGATGAAGAAGACTTGGGATATGCTGAACCAGCAAAGACTGGAGTCATAGTTCCTCTTGTTTTACCCCCAGGTATCAAGTTTGACATCACGAGCGTAATGATCCAGCTCTTAAATTTGAAGGGTGTGTTTGCAGGTCTACCTATAAATGATGGAAACTTGTACCTTGCCAATTTCATTGGGATCTACAATTCGTATACAAGTCAAGGAGTGAATCAAAAAGCACTCAGACTGAGTCTGTTCCCTTTCTCACTTATAGGAGAAACATCTTTATGGTTAGGGAAACTTCGATGAGGCTTTATCACTACATGGAAGGAGTTACGTAGGCAATTATTGAACAAGTTCTTTCCTCCATCCAGGATGTTGTAGCTTAAGGATGAGATCTATAATTTTAGGTAGTTGTAGTCAGAATCTATGTACGAGGCATGGTTTAGGTTCAAGAAAAAGCTAAGTATGGTGCCCAACCATCGGTTATTAGGGATGAGCTTACTGGAGATATTCTACAGAGCCTTGACCATCAGCTTTAAAGCCATGACAAATACCATATCTAGAGGAGCTTTTATGAGACTATACTGAGAGGTAGCTTCAGAGATGTTAGATCAGATCTCACACACTATATTAGGGTGGAAAACTCGAGAGACTGAGAGAGGATCTGGCACATATGCTACTGGGGCCTCCTGCAACCAAAAGGTAGCTGATGACACAGTAGCATAAGAGATTGTGTTTCTATGAACTGATCTTGGGGTACTAGTAAAATAGCTTATAGTAGCAATTTTTGAGAAGGTACGAGTAAGAATTAGAGGAGAAAGAAAATTATCTAGATCGTTAGTTGGCGGGTTTTTGAGCCCAAAGGCAAGGGAACCAAGGTTAGAACTACTATGATATTTACAAAGACCATAGCAGAGAGTGAGATGATAACTGGATAAAGAAAGATGACTATAGAGAGAAAGGAGATAGGTACATTCCACCTAGAAGACAAGATGAATACAAAATGCAAGAGATGCTGGCTAAGATAGTAAAGGGTCAAGAAAATCAAGAGATCAGCCTTAAGGAGATTAAAGATGACATTTTAGGATTGACCCAGAAGGTTGAGTCACATGCCACTACTATCAAGAAGTTTGAGCACCAGTTCAGGCAGATGTCAGTAACTCTAAACAAAAGGCAACCAGTCACCCTTCCGAGTAACACGATGTAAACTCTAAAAAATGATGGTCATGTACTTTATATTATCACGAGAAGTGATATCACTACTATGGATTCCCCACGACTTATTTTAGAAGCTGTTGATAATGAGACACCTACAGTTGAGCCCGAGAAGGTAACATGTGATAAAGGTAATGCCGCTGAATACAAAGGTAAGGGTTCGATCATTGATCCAAAAATCAGACAAATTCTTTGACCACCCTAATGTTCTGGCTTTTGACGGAACATTTTATACCTTTTACAAGGGATAATAGAGCATTTTAAGTAACTATTGTTATATTTGACAATGGATTTTAGTGTTTTCAGGTCAGAGACTTAGCTGGAGAAATAACTGGGAGAAGTAATAGAAAAAGGGCTTTGACGGTCAAACTAATGGACCGTCAACTATGTGACAAACCATTAGGATGTTCATTAATGACAAGCAAAATGAGCAACATGGTAGAACCTTGCGACGACCCAAGCGACAGTCAGCCAAGACACTGACCAGCCATCAACTTGGCTATCAACTTTAAGTAGAATGAATCAACCTTAGTGATAAAGAGATGGTCCAGAAGATAGACCGTCAACCCAGTGATGGTCCATCAACCTATCCGTCAGAGGTGAAACAGAATTCAACATCACTGGAAGCATTACAATGAATCGTCCAGAACTTGACAGGCCGTCAACTCATCCGTCATACTTGAAGTGGCAATTCGAGTTTTGAATTTTAAAACCCCAGTGCCTGGAAACATATAAATACCTAGTTTAGGTTTTATTTATGCATCTCTATCATATTTCCATCTTTAAAAACTGATTGTAACGTATTATTCTCTGAGATTCAAGCTACTATTGTGGATCTAGCTATTTTTATTCATATTCTCACTGAAGATTCAAGAACAATTATTGGAACTTTTGTAAGTAATTCTCTGAATTTATTTAAGAATAACACAATGACTACTTCTTCTTCTCTTAAGATATGTGGCTAGGTTTCCATAACTAGGGTTATGGGAGCCTTGATGTGAATAGCTGATTGGGGTAGTGAAAATACTTAATTTCCCTAGTTAATTGAGATTATATAAACCCTTTTTCATATTAACGACCTTTCTTGGTTGAAAACTTGAAGGGTGAGCCCAAGAACATCACTTGTTTGAGTAGAAAAGTGCATGTTGGGAAAAGAAGTGGTTTACATGGAATCCAAAGGTTTTAACCATTGAGTTATGGTTGATGCCTTAACAGGATTAACCTACATGAGAGACTAGTTGAATAAACCAACGTATTCTTTAAGTTTGAAAGAATTGAAGGGTAAACTAATCCATTTAGGTTGAGAAACAAATGGGTAAACTTTAGAATTCAATAACTTTTACAATTGAAGTTATAAATTGGAAATTTAAGATAACTCACAACCCCGGTTGCCAAAACATCTTGGTGACCATAACTCTTGTTTGTCTACTCTCATTGAATTAAAACTTGTAATAAAACTCACTAGTTGGAACACAATTTTCTACAAACACCTAAATACTATTAAAAAGTGAAAACTCCCTTTATTCTGGAACCTTTAATCAATAGTCTATTAACAACCATAACATTTAGTTTGCACAGTATTACCTGTGGGATTTGACCCTAACCTAGTTGGGTTCTATATTTGACAGCGACCTCTTACACTTTCTAACGAGAGTTTTAATTTGGGCATATCAAATTTTGGCATCATTTCCGGGGAATACGGTTTTTAAGCTTGTGATTGTTAATTGTCCTTTGGTCAATTTTCCTAAATTTTACCTTTATTTGTTGTTTTCGTTCTTTGCAGGGTAATTACTTTATATACCAAGTACAAGGAGGTCGAGTAAACCATTATTACCAGTACATCCAGAACCTTAATTAATTAGCAGAATAGAAGTTCAGCAAGAAGCAGAGAGATTAGATGCCTTAACTAATACTTAATTAAATCAACAGAATGCTGGTATTCCAGGCCGGGAGTAAAACCCAGATGATGAGGATCTAGGAGATGATGATTTGATAGATTCAGCCAATTAAAGATGTGTAGATGGTATAGCTGTGCCTGTGAACAGGAATGTGAATAAAAATTGCCCCGCCAAGGCAAGACCAAAGTGCCAAGCTATTCAGTTTGACCTTGATGAAAATGAGGACAATATGGATGGAGCAGGTACAATCGGAGCCATTATTCCTCCACTACTGGCACTTGGAGATATGTTCAACATCACTAGTACAATGATTTAACTACTTTATCTTAAGGGGATGTTCGGTGAACTTTTGGGTGATGACCCGAATATGCATTAAGTGAACTTCGTCTCTATTTGCAAGTCTTTTGATAACCTGGGAGTTGGACAAAATACTATTTGGTTGCGATTATTTCCATTGTCTCTGCCTGGAGAGGCAACATTGTGCTTAAATGGGCTGACTCCTAATTCTATAACAAACTGGAGGCAGTTGAAAGAGGCTTTCCTAGAAAGGTTCTTTTCGCCATCCAGGATGTTACAGTTAATGGATGAGCTAAGTAACTTCAGGAAGCTTTCGACGTAAGCTCTTTATGAGATGTGGGAGAGGTTCAAGAAAAAGTTGATGCAGTGTACCAGTCACAAAATGACTGACATACACTTGATGGAGACTTTGTATAAAACTTTAAACTCTATTTCGAAGCCAGTTATGGATAAGGTTGTAGGTGGAGCATTTATGGATCCCACTTTTCCAATAGCTTAAAAAATGCTTGATAAGATGACTAAACAGAGTAGAGCTTGGCATACCATGGATTCTGAGGTAGCGAACTCTACTATGTCTAGTGGTATGTTTCGGAGCAACACCAGAAAGAGGAGGAGCATGACCAAGATATAAAATACATGAAGACCCAGATGGATTTTCTTACTAAACATTTGTTATCTGGAAAGACTGAGAAGGTGAAAGCCGTTGGGTCACAAGGTATAATCGACTTTGATTATGAGGATGAGGCTAATTATTTAAACAACCAGGGGGGTTTACGAGGCAATAGACAAGGAAACCAAGGTTGGAACTATTATAATAAAGCTGGGTACAGAGACCACAACCAAGGGAACTGGAAAAACAAGATTGACAGGAGTGGTTTGTGTGTGCCTCCTGGGAATCGTGAAGCTGTTCCTACTAGTTTAGAAAAGATGTCCATGGAGGACATGATGGTAAAATTATTGAAATAAGTGAAATCAACCAATATGGGTGTGACTGAAATGAAGAGTGATTTGTCATCGATGAGTCAGTTGGTTTATTCATACTCCATTTCTATTAAGAAGCTGGAGCAATAAATAAACCAGTTATCCATAATATTTAATCATAGAAATATTGGTACATTACCGAGTGATACAGTGTAAAATCCTCAGAATGATGGCTTTTGCATGGTAGTTACCACTCGGAGTGGTAAAGTATTACTGGGCCCTTCTATGGGCAAAGCTGTGATTGATGATGTGGTTAAAGAAGATGTGGAAGATGAAGAAAACTGTCCAGTAAGGTCTGAGAAACTGGATGGTAATGAGATTTCATCTAACCATCAGAAGGTTGATGAGTTAGAAAAAGAAAAGGGAAAGGAGAAGGAAACAGTGGTTACTACTTTTCTAAAACCACCACCTCCTTTTCCTTGTTGATTGAAAAAAAAGACTGAGAACACAAAATTTAGAAAATTCATGGCGATGCTGAAGCTGCTGAAGCTGCTGACGGTGAATGTGCCTTTAGTGGAGGGACTAGAGTAGATACTTGGATATGCTAAGTTTATGAAGGACCTTGATATAAAGAAGAGAACAGTGAGCTACGAACCAGTATATAATCTTCACTATTGTGGTGCCATTTCGACAAGATCCTTGGTGCAAAAGAAAGCAGACTGAGGAGCATTCACCATCCCTTGTACTATCGGGTTGCTAGATTTTTCTAAAGCCTTATGTGATCTCGTAGCAAGTATTAATTTGATGCCACTTGCTATTTAAAGGAAGTTGGGTTTGGGGGACCCTACACCCATAAATATACGGCTAGTGATGGAAGATAGGTCAGTGAAGCTGCCAGTGGGGATATTGTATGATATACTAGTAAAAGTGGCCAGTTTATATTTCTTGTTGATTTTGGTATTATGATTGCAAGGTGGACTTCGAGGTACCCATAATCTTGGGTAGACCTTTCCTTGCAATCGGGAGCGTGCTAATAAGCTACTATTCAAACTTAATAATGAGGTAGTTCAGTTCGATGTGTGCCAGTCTATGAAGTAGCATAAAGAGATGAGTGTATTCTCCATTATTGATGTTTATTATGAGGATGAGCGAGAGGTACCGTTTGAGGAGAAATTTTCTTTTGAAACTTTGGTTGTGGTCTTGATGAACTTTGATAGCTAAGGTATTAAAGAATATGAGGAGACGGTATATGCCCAGATGAGAATAGGATCATATTATATGCTCCTAAGAAGCTAGATTTGGACCTAAAAAATCATCCAAGACCACCGGTTAAACTATTTATTGAAGAGCCACCGGTGTTGGAGTTGAAGGAGTTTCCAGGCCATCTACGGTATGTATTTCTAAGCAGTGGAAACACTTTACCTGTGATTATTGCAGTAGATTTGGGTAATAAGTAGGTTGAGGCACTTATCTCTGTGCTTAGGAGATACAAAAGGTCTATAGATTGGACTATTACCGATATAAAGTTCCTAATCAGATTCTTTCCATCAGGAAAGAATGCAAGACTTCATAGTGTGATAGTAAGATTCAAATAGAAGACTGATAAAAACCTTTATCATGCTTGAGAATACTTCAAGGATCTTCTTCGGGATTGTCCACACCACCAATAGTCCAATAAGGTACTTTCTCATGCTTTTGTAGAAGTTTTTGATAACAATACAATGATTTTGCTAGATTCATCTGCAGGTGGTCAAGCACTGGAATTGACTTATGATGAGTTGTAAACATTACTGAACTGCATAGCATAATGAAATCCAGAGTGGCATTCAGATTCTAGAAGTGCCACGAAATAATTGCATGTGTATTGGAGGTGGATCAATTCACAGCCTTATTAGCATAAGTTTCTGCCTTACAAAATTTGATCAACACTCAGTTTAGCAGCATGAAGTTGGGAGCAGTACAACCTGCAGCCACAGTCAATGTCGTCCAACAAGTTGTAGATTGGTATGAAGTATGCGGAAATAATGGTCACTTAGCGGATATGTGTGCTTCCAATCCCGAATCAGTGATATATGTAGGCAATACTCAAAGGCCAAATTTTGGTAATGCCTATAACATGAAGTGGCAGACTCAGTCGTGGAATGCATAACAACAACATCAAATTCAGCAACCACAAACCCAAATGAATCAGTCAACTAGCAACATTGAAGAGATGTTGAGGCAACTTCTAGCTAGTCCGACACAGTTGACTGCAACATGAAAAATCTTAAAACGGTCATGAGAAGTTTAGATTTGTAGTTGGGGCAATGATCACAAGCAATGAATACTAGGCCATAAGGTGGTTTTCCAGTAGATACAGAAAATTCAAAACAAGTCATGGAAATCACTTTAAGGAGTGGTACAGAGCTCCAAGAAGAATCTACCAAGCTAATAAAAAAGGTAGATGCTGATGTGGTGACCCAACAAGTAAATAAAGAAGTTGCTGACAAATCAAGAAAGTCTGAGTACTTGAAAGAAAAAGTTACTACAGAAGAAGAGAAGACGATGCCATCACTACCCTTCCCTCAGAGGCAAATAAAAGCGAAGGAGGATGCTATGTTCAAAAAGTTCTTTGACACATTCAGAGAGCTTTATATAAATTTACATTTGTTAGATGTTTTGCAGGGTATGCCCAAGTATACAAGGTACTTGAGGTATGTGGTGGCTAATAAGGTGAAATTACAGAATGTGGGGGAGATAACACTCACTGAAGAGTGTAACGCGGTAATGACACATAAAATCCCCAAGAAATTGAGAGATCCAAGGAATCTTACTCTCCCTATCCAAATTAGGAGCAAAGTTGTCCACACACTGAGTGACTTAGGGGAAAGTATAAATTTGATGCCCATGTCTCTGTTTGAAAAATTGAGCTTAGAAAATCCTAAAGCGACAACCTTGGTTCTACAGCTGCCAGACTGGTCATTTGCCTATCCTAAAGGAATCATTGAGGATTTTCTCATAAAGATGGGTAAATTCATTATTCCCGCTGGCTTTTTAGTTCTTGATTTTGAGGTAGACGAACAAGTACCAATCATCTTGTGGCATCCATTCTTAGCAACTGGAGGGGCCTTGATTGATGTTAGAGAAAGCATGCTAAAAATAAGAGTAGATGAGAAGAGGTGGTATTTGATGTTTACAAAACACCCATCGTAAATTCCCAATATAAAGATTTATGTGTGATCAATGTTATAGAAAAGGCAAAGTGTGGGGTTGTTAATCCACCAAAGACCTATTCGAATTACCTAATTGAGAGACCCAAGTTGAATCTATTATTTCCCAATATGATGAAGGTTGAAGTAAAGAGAGATGTTGACCTTGAGAGTACAGACTCAAGAGGTCAGAAATGAATGAAAAAATTTCTCTCAAAGAGGAGTAAAAGGGTAAAGGAATATGGTGCAGTTGAGATGGGTCATGCCGCGACACTAAATTAGGCACTGCTTGAGAGGAAACCCAAGATAATTAGGTATGTTTTCTTTTGAGTTTATAGTTTTTATTTCATGTAGTTTTTTGTTTTTGGTTGAGTCACAGGTTAATGGGAAGTCTGAGTATTAGAAACCGAAGCTAAGGAGCATGGAAAAAACTGAGTGTGGAGTCCCATGGATCTCATTTATGAGTAAAGATGATACAAGCTAGACCTAGAGGCCCCAGGAAGTATTTCTTTCTCTTGCTTTTAAATTCACTTTGGGGACTAAGTAGATTTTTAAGTGTGGGGTAGGGGAAATTCCTAATTTTTGGCTCAATTTAATTTTTTTTGGTGTAAGATATTCTTGTTGGTGCTATTTTTGATTACATGATGCAAGTGGGTTTATTATTAAAAGCATGTGAATTGTGAGAATTGTTATTTTTAATGACTTTTAGGCTCATTTTTATAACTCTTGTACTATTTGGCTTAAATTTGAATTCATGCTATTGTTTGGTTAAGAGTCTATGAAGATCCTATTGAGTTGAGCATATGCCATGTACGTGTAAGGTTTTTGTATATTCCTTGTTACCTGTGATGTCTAGAACTTGCCCGGTGTGTGTGTAAAGTAAAATAAAGAGTGTAGTTTTAGGAGATGATTTAGGCATTTCTTTGATAGCCTTGTTTTAAACATTCAATTTGTCCTACCATTTGTGCATTGTCCTAGTTAACCCCCATTGAGTATATAGCCTTTTATTTGGTAGCTTTATATGTAGCCTAATCCCTTTCTTCGATAGACCATAATTTGATCCAAAAAGCTCCTAAGTGCTTTAATAGAAAAAAATAATTGAGAAAGGAGTTGAGGAATTGAAGACGAAAAAGGTGAAATTGATGCCCCAAGGTAAGAGTTATTGGTGTTTATATTTGATGTATGATGATTGGGAGTGATATAAATGGTGTTAGAAATATTCGCATGATTGTAGTGAATGAGAAAGATTGAATCTTGAAGGAATAAACAATATGCCCACCTTGTGTTTGTGAAAATGCCTAAAAGTGATGGGCAAAATAAAAAATGGGTTAGACAAAAATGGTGCAATTTGGTTCTGGAGATTGGTTTTAAATGTATAATGTAGTGTATTTTAGCGCTTAGAGAGGTTAGTCACTTTTCCCCAAATACTTTCAACCCATCCCCTAGCCTACATTACAACCCGAAAAATTCCTAATTGATCCTAAGCTTTACATTTTGATATGAGTGAAGCATTACACTAAGGGCAAGCCTATGGTTTATTGTGTGTAACTTGTGAATTCTTTGTGAGAGTGAGCATAATTTGATTCTTGTACCCATCATATTATAAATTGCTTAATTATGAGTGATTATGGGTAACTCTCTTGTTGTGAGGGGCACATGTTTATAGAATATTGGTGACTTGTATGTTGTCTTTGATTGAATGATAAGAATGAGTTTTCCAACTAGGTGAGTCAATTCTTGAGGCTAAGATGTTTTGGAGAAGTGTTCATGAGCTTTCAATTGTGTAAATAACATGCTAAATGTAGTAATTTGCATTCTATGTAGTCATTGTAGTACTATCTTGAGTGTCTTGCATTTAGTAGAAGTGTTGAGTATCCTTAGATGATGATTCTTTTAGGTAAAAGTTGTTCGAGGATGAGCAAAGCTTTAAGTGTGGAGTGGTGATGTTTGGTGTATTTATGCATTCTAGTGTCACTATTCTAGTCATTTTAGCCTTGTTTTGAGGATGATTCTATGCTATATGGGTTGATAATGTGATAAATATGTATCAAAGTGTTAAAGCATTTGTTTATGTTGTTAGAAGTGTGTTTCAAACAAGTTTGTACCTAAAAGATTCATTTAGAGTTTAACCCGGAAAGCTAGCGTTATTAGCTTGAGCTAGGTGTTTGTCTAGTTGATTCTGGTGTAGTCTACTTGTTTGAAAGTGTTTCAAATTGTTTTAATGTTTAATTATGAGTGTAATAACATGTTTTTAGTGATCAAAGTTCAATTTGAATGAGTGTACAGCTGGAACAATAAGTGAAAGATCAATGCGAACTAGCTTAGCTTAGCTTTTATTTTTATTATTCATTATGGATGTAGTGTTGGGTTTTTCTCTTAATTTGTGTGGTGTGATGATATAGGATTCTTTTGTAGCTTAATATTATGATATTTTAATGTTAAACAGGCTTTGAATTCATGCGAAAGACACCACAAGATAAGAGATCAATAGGGGAGACTCAACACTTAACCAAAATTAGGAGAGCAGTTTCCAGATAGGTTGGGAGATTTGGAGGCACTTCCCACTTGTAGCTAGGGTATATAAAGGGAGAAACCTTTCTTGGAGCAGGGATAAACCCAGGGCGATGACCTAACCATTCTCGGGCTCAATTGCTGAAGGTTTTCTTATCCAACATGGAATGGTCTTACTCCTATACTATAAATACACATTGCATCACATTTTTACATATCTTTGGACATATTTTGGAGAGAAAAGGGCTGTTGAAACTTCTTCTTTTTGTTTTTATTATTTTTATTTAGTTCATTCATGTTTTTAGTCGTTCATTACAACATTGTGATTACGATTATGACTATGCATGGCTAAACGCCCTTTTACGGGGTTAAAGCCAAAGACATGAGTACTATTGTTTTGAATTAAGTTCATTTATTTTGGTTATAATTATTGGTTGTGTGTTCATCTTTTATTTAACTATTTTGAGGATTCAAGACCCTTAGAAAACATCAATTGTCTACCTTTTGAACTCGGGAGAGGGAAAAGGGGATAAAACATGGAGATGAACAAAGTATGGTTAGTATTTCTTTATGAAGTAAGAAATTTAAATTAGTATATAGGATAGGGATGTACTTAGATATCATACTTGATTCACACGTAATATGATATCTTAAAGAACCTAATTGAGCTATTACATCACTTCTCAACGATGTAGTTGTAAGGTTTAACTTAGGTAAAGGATTAGAGGTTGGGAAACCATGATCTTGCCATTGAAACTACGAATATACAACCAAGATAAGCAAGTTAACGAATAAAATTCAATAACATAGTATGATTGTCAAAAGTGCTTTAACCCTAGGTTTCTCCTATTGATTGCTTCAAAGACTCTTATTTATGCATTGTTTACTTTTCCTTATTTACAAAATTACAAACTCTCTTTTCGGTTACGTTTGCATCAACTGAATCTAAATTGTGAACTAAAATAGAATCATTGTTAAATCAAGTATCTATGGGATCAATACTTGGCTTCTTGAAGGCCACTTTACTACTTAATAAGACCACGTATACTTGCGTGTGCGCTTGGGCGCTGTCAAGTTTTTGGTACCATTGCCAGGGACGTGATCTTGGCAATTGTTTATTTTATTTTTAATTTTATATCTAATTGGTGTTTTTACGCTTGTTCTTGGTTTTGTTATTGCAGGAAACAAGTTTTTAGGTTAATAAACTGGCAAGGGATTAGGAGTTGGTAGAACCAAGCCCTGAACCCGAGAAAGACTTTAACCAATGTAGGAGAGAAGCAATCGTTCTCCCCAGAATTCCTTAAATCCAAGAAGACCAAGAGAATACTGCTCCAATGGCTGAAGAACAAGCATCCCGAAGGACAGTTAGGGAAGTGACAATCCCACTTCCAACAAACTTTACTACCCAATTCAAAGACCGGCAGCTGGGTGGAATTTCGAGTTAAAACACAATATGGTGCAACTTCTTATTAATAATGGATAGTTTGCAGGGATTTCACACGAGGATCCACAATTCCACTTACAGACCTTCACTGAACTTACTGATACATTTATTCTGAATGGGGTGAGTAAAGATTATATGAAGCTAACACTATTTCCTTATTCAATTTTGGGGGAAGCTAAAAGGTGGTTGAATACGGAGCCGGCCAATTTAATCACATCATGGGATGACTTAGCCATAAAGTTCCTCATCAGATTCTTTCCACCAGGAAAGAATGCAAGACTTCGTAGTGTGATAGTAAGCTTCAAACAGAAGACTGATGAAAACCTTTATCATGCTTGGGAATACTTCAAGGATCTTCTTCGGGATTGTCCACACCACCAATAGTCCAATAAGGTACTTGCTCATACTTTTGCAGAATTTTTTGATAACAATACAATGATTTTGCTAGATTCATCCGCAGGTGGTCAAGCACTGGAATTGACTTATGATGAGTTGTACACATTACTGAACTGCATAGCACAAGGAAATCCATAGTGGCATTCAGATTCTAGAAGTGCCACAAAATAATTGCATGTGTATTCGAGGTGGATCAATTCACAACCTTATCAGCACAAGTTTCTCCCTTACAAAATTTGATCAACACTCAGTTCAGCAGCATGAAGTTGGGAGCAGCACAACCTGTAGCCACAGTCAATGTCGTCCAACAAGTTGTAGCTTGGTATGAAGTATGCGGAAATAATGGTCACTTAGTGGATATGTGTGCTTCCAATCCCGAATCAGTGATGTATGTAGGCAATGCTCAAAGGCCAAATTTCGGTAATGCCAACAACATGAAGTGGCAGACTCAGTCGTGGAATGCATAACAACAACATCAAATTCAGAAACCACAAGCCCAAATGAATCAGTCAACTAGAAACATGGAAGAGATGTTGAGGCAACTTCTAGCTAGTCCGACATAGCTGACTGCGAACATGAAAAATCAGAAAGCGGCCATGAGAAGTTTAGATTTGTAGTTGGGGAAATTATCACAAGTAATGAATACTAGGCCACAAGGTGGTTTTCCAGTAGATACAGAAAATTCAAAACAAGTCATGGAAATCACTTTAAGGAGTGGTACAAAGCTCCAAGGAGAATCTATCAAGGTAATAAAAGAGGTAGATGCTGATGTGGTGACCCAACAAGTAAATAAAGAAGTTGCTGACAAATCAAGAAAGTATGAGTACTTGAAAGAAAAAGTTACTAAAGAAGAAGTGAAGAAGATGCCACCACTACCCTTCCCTCAGAGGCAAATAAAAGCGAAGAGGGATGCTATATTCAAAAAGTTCTTTGACACATTCAGAGAGCTTTACATAAATTTACATTTGTTAGATGTTTTGCAGGGTATGCCCAAGTATACAAGGTACTTGAGGTATATGGTGGCTAATAAGGTAAAATTACAGGATGTGGGGGAGATAACACTCACTGAAGAGTGTAGCGCGGTAATGACACATAAAATCCCCAAGAAATTAAGAGATCCAAAGAAGCTTACTCTCCCTATCCAAATTAGGAGAAAATTTGTCCACGCACTGAGTGACTTAGGGGCAAGTATAAATTTGATGCCCATGTCTCTGTTTGAAAAATTGAGCTTAGAAAAGCCTAAAGCGACCACCTTGGTTCTACAGCTGGCAGACTGGCCATTTGCCTATCCTGAAGAAATAATTGAGGATGTACTCATAAAGATGGGTAAATTTATTATTCCCGATGGCTTTATTGTTCTTGATTTTGAGGCAGACGAATAAGTACCAATCATCTTGAGGCATCCATTCTTAGCAACTGGAGGGACCTTGATTGATGTTAGAGAAGGCATGCTCAAAATTATAGCAGATGATGAAGAGGTGGTATTTAATATTTATAAAGCACCCATTGTAAATTCCCAATATAAAGATTTATGTGTGATCAATATTATAGAAAAGGCAAAGTATGGGGTAGTTAATCCACCAAAGACCTCTTCGGATTACCTGATTAAGCGGCCCAAGTTGAATCCACTATTTTCCAATATGATAAAGGTTGAAGTGAAGAGAGATGTTGACCATGAGAGTACAAACTCAAGAGGTCAGAAATGAATGAAAAAATTGCTCCCAAAGGGGAGTAAAAGGGTAAAGGAATATTGTTGAGTTGAGATGGGTCATGCCGCGACACTAAATCAGGCGCTACTTGAGAGAAAACCCAAGGTAATTAGGTATGTTTTTTTTTTAGTTTTTAATTTTTATTTCACGTAGTTTTTGTTTTTGGTTGAGTCATAGGTTAATGGGAAGTCTGAGTATTGGAAATCTAAGCTAAGGAGCATGGAAAAAACTGAGTGTGGAGTCCCATGGATCTCATTTATGAGTAAATATGGTACTTGCTAGGCCTAGAGGCCCCGAGGAGTATTTTTTTTCTCTTGATTTTAAATTCACTTTGGGGACTAAGTAGATTTTTAAGTGTGGGGTGGGGGAAATTCCCAATTTTTGGCTCAATTTATTTTTTTTTGGTGTAAGATATTCTTGTTGGTGCTATTTTTGATTACATGATGCAAGTGGGTTTGTTTTTAAAAGCATGTGAATTGTAATTGTTATTTTTAAGACTTTTAGGCTCATTTTATGACTCTTGTACTTTTTGGCTTAAATTTGAATTCAAGCTATTATTTGGTTGAGAGTCTATGAATATCCTAGTGAGTTGAGCATATGCCATGTGTGTGTAAGATTTTTGTATATTCCTTGATGCCTGTGATATCTAGAACTTGCCCGGTGTGTGTGTAAAGTGAAATAAAGAGTGTGGGTTTAGGAGATGATTTAGGCATTTCTTTGATAGCCTTGTTTTATACATTCAATTTGTCCTACCATTTGTGCATTATCCTAGTTAACCCCCATTGAGTACATAGCCTTTTCTTTGGTAGCTTCATATGTAGCCTAATTTCCTCCTTTGATAGACCATAATTTAATCCAAATAGCTCCTAAGTTCTTTAATAGAAAACATAATTGAGAAAAGAGTTAAGGAATTGAAGAAGAAAAAGGTGAAATTCATGCCACAAGGTAAGAGTTATTGGTGTTTATGTTTGATGTATGGTGATTGGGAGTGATATAAATGGTGTTAAAAACATTTCCATGATTGCAGAGAATGAGTTAGATTGAATTTTGAAGGAATAAACAATATGCCCACCATGTGTTTGTGAAAATGCCTAAAATAGATGGGGCAAAATAAAAGAATGGGGTAGACAAAAATGATGTAATTTGGTTATGAAGATTGGTTTTAAATGTATAATATAGTGTATTAAAGCACTTAGAGAGGTTAGTCACTATTCCCCAAATAGTTCCCACCCACCCCTAGCCTACATTACAACCCGAAAAAGTCATAATTGATCATAAGCTTTACATTCTGATATTAGTGAAACATTACACAAAAGGGAAAGCCTATGTTTCATTATGTGTAACTTGTGAATTCTTTGTGAGAGTGAACATAATTTGATTCTTGTACCCATCATATTATGAATTGCTTAATTATGAGTGATTATGGGTAACTCTCTTGTTGTGAGGGGCACATGTTTATTGAATGTGGGTGACTTTTATGACGTCCTTTATTGAACTATAAGCATGATTTTTCCAACTAGGTGAGTCATTACTTGATGCTAGGATGTTTTGGAGTGTGTCCATGAGCTTTCAATTGTGTAAATAACATGCTTAATATAGTAACTTGCATTCTATGTAATCATTGTAGTTCTAGATTGAGTGTCTTGCATTTAGTAGAAGTGTAGAGTCTACTTAGATGATTATGCTTTTAGGCAAAAATTGTTCGAGGACGAACAAGGCTTTAAGTGTGGGGTGGTGATGTTGGGTGTATTTATGCATTTTGGTGTCACTATTCTAGTCATTTTAGACTTGTTTTGAGGATGATTCTATGCTATATGGGTTGATAATTAGATAAATATGCATCAAAGTGTTAAGCATGTGCTTATGATGTTAGAAGTGAGTTTCAAACAAGTTTGTACCTAAAAGATTCATTTAGAGTTTAACCCGAAAAACTAGCGTTACTAGCTTGAGCTAGGTGTTTGTCTAGTTGATTCCGGTGTATTCTACTTGGTTAAAAGTGTTTTAAATGGTATTCATGTGTAATTATGAGTGTAATAACGTGTTGGTATTGAGAAAAGTTCAATTTGAATGAGTGTATATCTGGAACAATAAGTGAAAAATCAATGAATACTAGCTTAGCTTAACTCTTGTTTTGATTCGTTGTTATTGATGTGCTGTTGTGTTTTTCTCTTAATTCATGTGGTGTGATGATGTAGGATGCTTTTGGATATGAATATGATGATATTTTAATGTTAAAGAATCTTGAAATTTATGGGAAAGACGCTACAAAACAAGGGATCAAGAGGGGAGCCTCAACAATTAACCAAAATTTGAAGAGCAATTTCCAGAGAGGTAGGGTGATTTAGAGGCTCCTCCCCACCTAGAGCTGGGCTATATCCAGGGCGACTCCTTGCCTAGAGCTGGGCTAAACCCAGGGTGATGATGTTGGGTGAATTTATAAATTTTAGCGTTGGTATTCTAACCTTTTTAGCGTTGTTTTGAGGATGATTCATATGCTTAATGTGGTGATAATGATATAAATGTGCATCTAAGTGTCCATGTATGTTTTTACAATGTTTAATAGTGTTTCCACACAAGTTTTGATTCAAATTGATCATTTAGAAGTCAACCGAGAAAACTAGTATGACTAGCTTAAGCTAGGTGTTTGTCTAGTCTATCGTATTGGGTTCTAACGTGTTTAATGAGTTACTAAGGTTGTTATTGTGTATTTATATGTGAAAAAACTTGTTGGTAATGTTCAAGGGTCAATTGTATCAAGACAAGAGTTAAAACAATAAGTTAGAAATCAAAGTGATAGAAGCCTATGCTTAGCTCGTGTTTCTAGTTCTTTGTCTAGGATGTTGTATTGTTTTGAGATTTAAATTGTTGTTTTTAATGCTATAGGATGCTTGGTGAATGGATTATGATGACATATGAAGGATATACAAGCTTCAAATCAAGTGGAAACAACTCAAAAAGGCTTGGAATAGATCACGGAAGCACAATACACAACTTGACACAAATTTGGACACCTGAAATATCTTGGGCGAGTGAGGGCATGTGGGAAAGTATCTTGCCGCATTATACAAACCAAAAGTCTCATAAGGGACCTAAAATAGTGTGTACGTGCGATATGCGTGCATCGCATGCTCCATTTCTATGGAATACAGTGAGTGGTGCTTGCTCTCTCCACCCCTGTACTTTTTCATTGATTCCTTCTCCTACATGACTTGGGCTTACCCTATTGTTATAAATACAACTTTGTAAACATTTTAATTTACTTTTGGACGTCTTGGACGAGTTGTGGGGCTTCTCAACACTTCTTTTAATGTTTATATCTATTTATTTTAGTTTTTTGATGGTTTGTATCATCAATCCAAGGGATTAGATGATAAATAATTCCATTAATCCCTATCTAGGGTTAAGTCCAAGATCGTGATTACTTTTATTTTGAATTAAGTTTGTTAATTTGCTTATCATCATTGGTTGTTTGTTTATTCTTGTTTTAACTATTTTAAGGATTAGCTACCCTTAGAATACATCGATTGTCAACATTGTGAACTCAGGAGAGGGAATAGGGTGATAGAACATGGGAATAAACTAAGGATGGTTTGTATTTCTTTATGAAATAAGGAATTAAAATGAGCATCTAGGACAGGGATGTACTTAGATACCTTACTTGATTCACATGTAGGATGATGGATTTAAAGAACTTAAGTGACTCATTACATCTCCGCTCAATGATGTAGTTGTGAGGTTCAACTTTGTTAAAGATTAGAGGTTGGGAAACCATAATCATGCAATTAACCCTACGAGTCAACAACCAACTTAAGCAATTTAATAAATGAAGTTCAATACTGTAGTATGATTGTTCGTAAGCCTTAACCTTGGGTTTCTACCCATTATTGTCCTAAGTCATTACTTTCCCGCATTATTTTAGTTTTTTTTAGTTAACAATTCTAAAACTATATTGTTTACTTTCTCTCAATCGTTAAACTAGAATTGGGTAGTTGTAAACACAAGTCCCTGTGGTATCCATACTTGTCTTCTTGAAGGCCACTTTACTACTTGATAAGACCACGTACACTTGCATGTGCACTTGGGCGATGTCAAGTTTTTGGCACCGTTGCCGGGGACTTGTAAATAGGCAACTATCTTATTTTAGTTTTTCCATATTCAGATTTACATAGTTTAGTTGTTTTAGTTTTTAGTTTTTTATTTTCTTTTTTATCACACTTTTTGAGATGTTAGCCTTGGGTAGATGATTTTCGAGGGATGATAATTCTTGTTATTATTGTGGAGGACCCCACTCCGAAGCTTTTTGTTTAGATTTTTATCCAAGCGTTTGGAGGGGACATGCTTGTTTCCAACCTGTGGAGCAACCCACTAGTTGGTGTGTGGTTTGTCATGTTTGCGGTCAATGCTCAATAGACAACTAAGGAGGTAGATGTAGAGTTGACTTCCCAACCGATTGCAGACAAAGTTGCTGATAATTCGAGGAAGTTTGAGTACTTAGAAACTAGATATGTTGAACAGGTTAAGGTGATACAACCACCACCATAAGAATCGCAGCCACTCGATTGTCATCTTTCTCTTGAGACTAAAATTGAGAAAGTGAAGAAGAGTGAGTTGTTGAGGATAGTGTAAATTTAGAAGTAGGATTTGTTGGGCGACACTCAAAGCACTTTTCTACATTATGTTTAGATGATGTCTTATCTGTGGAATCATTTGAAATAGTGAAAGAGTGTGAATATGAGGAACAAGAATCCTATATTCTTGATTTTACACCGGATAAGCAACATAAAAATGCACCTCACTTCAAGGCCGAGTGGTTTACCATGCATATTTCATTACTCGATTCCTTAATATTTGTACTACCACTTTATGAGTGAGACAAAAAGATGGATGCTAAGTTGGGGGCAAAATTTATATCCTTAAGGTGGAGGAAAAAGTTGATTGGGTCGTGGAAGTCCGTCCAGCCATGTTGTATGGAGTAGAGTGTTGGCCAGTCAAGAACTCCCACATTCAAAAAGTGAAGGTGGCGGAAATAAAAATATTGCATTAGATGTGTGGGATTACTAGAGGGGATATAGTTAAGAATGAGATTATCCAGGAGAAGGTGGGAGTGGCTTCGGTAGAGGACAAGATGCGGGAGGAAAGGATGAGATGGTTTGGGTATGTGATGAGAAGGGGTACGAATACCCCGGTTTGTAGCTGTGAGAGGCTAGCATTGGATGGCTTTAGGAGAAAGAGAGGTAGGAAGAAGAAATACTAGAGGGAAGTGATTAGACATAACATGGAGCTGATTCAGCTTACTGAGGACATGACCCTAGATAGGAAGGTGTGGAGGTCGCGAATAAGGGTAGAAGGCTAGGATGAGTGCGTGGGTTGTATAAAGTAGTTAGAAGAGCTCATGTATAGCCAGGTTAGTAATCCTAGGTCAGTGTCCATAGGTATGAGCCCCTAGTCAGGAGGGTTTGGGTGTGGTGGGTGTCTTTGGTCTGTGAGTGTATGTTTCTACTAGGTGAGTGTCCTATTTTAGATGTCCTATTTCTTATCTCTTATTCCATATTGCACTTATTTATCTTATTTCTTATTGCTTTGATTTTTATTTTATTATGTCTTATTCCTTATTTATGTAATGCCATCCATCCAGCTTCATGTTTCATTACGCTCCAGTTTACTATCCTTTATCTTGAGCTGAGGGTCTATCGAAAACAACCTCTCTACTTCTTCGGAGGTAGCGGTATGGACTGCATACATTTTACCCTCCCCAGACCCCATTTTGTGGGAATACACTGGATTTGTTGTTGTTGTTGTTGTTGTTTTTGGTCGTGACGCGACACTAAATTAGGTATTTTTTGTGAGGAAACCCAAGTTAAGGTATTTTTTCTTTTAGTTTTTAGTTTTTTATTTCACCTAGTTTTTGTTTTTTGCTTGAGTCACAGGTTGATGGGAAGTCTGAGTACTGGAAACCTGAGCTAAGAGCATGACAAAAGCTGAGTGTGGGGTCCCCCAGATCCTTTTCATGTGAAAGATGCTACTAGCTAAGCCTAGAGGCCTCAGGGAGTATTTCTGTCTCTTACCTTTAAATTCACTTTGGGGACAAAGTAGATTTTTAAGTGTGGGGTGTGGAAATTCCCAAATTTTGGCTTAATTTTTTTTTTTTGTAAGATATTCTTGTTGGTGCTATTTTTTATTACATGGTGCAAGTGTTTTGTTTGTAAAAGCATGTTGATTGTGTGAATTGCTACTTTTGAGACTCCTAGGCTCATTTTGTGACTTTTGTACTTGTTGGCTTAATTTTGAATTCATGCTATTAGTTGGTGAGGAGTCTATGATGATCCTAGTGAATTGAGCATGTGCCATGTGCGTGTGAGGTTTTTCATATTCCTTGTTGCATATGATGTCTAGAACTTGCCCGGTATGTGTGTGAAGCAAATAAAGAATGTGTATTTAGGAGATGATATAGGCATTTCTTTGATAACCTTGTTTTATACCTTTTATTTGTTCTACCCTTGTGCATTATCCTAGTTAACCCCTATTGAGCCTTTAGCTTTTTCTTTGGCAACCTCATAAGCAGCCTAATCCCTTCTTTGATAGACCATATTTTGATCCAAAAAAGCTCCTAGGCACTTCAATGAAAAATTAGTTGAGTAAAGAGTTTGAAAAATAAGAGGGAAAAGGTGAAATTGATGCCCCAAGGTAATAGTTATTGGTGTTTATAATTGATTTGTAGCGGATAGGTGTGATATAATTTATGCTAAAAAAATTGCCATGATTGTGAGAAAAGACAAATTGAATCTTGAAGAAATAAACAATACGCCCACTATGTGTTTGTGAGAATACTTAATATAGATGGGGCAAATACAAAAGAAAGGGGAAGTCAAAAAAATGGTGTAATTTGGTTGTTGGAAATTGGTTTTAAATGTATGATGTAGTGTATTAGAGTGCTTAGGAAAGATAGTCACTATTCTTGTCCAAAATAGTTCCTACCCATCCCTTAGTCTACATTACAACCCGAAAAGAACCATTTGATCCTAAATTTCACATTCTAATATTAGTAGAGTATGACACTAAGGGCAAGACTATGGTTCATTATGTGTAATTTGTGAATTCTTTGTGAGAGTGAGCGTAACTTGATTTGTATACCCATTATGATAATTGCATCATTGTGAGTATTTATGGGTAACTCTTTTGTTGAGAGAGCACATGTTTGATGAATGTGGTTGATTTGTATGATGTCTTATATTGAGCAATATGCATGAGTTTTCCATGTATTGAGTCAATTCTTGAGGCTAGGATATTTTGGAGTAGGATTCTTGAGCTTTTAATTGTGTATAACATGCGTAGTGTTGTAAACTTGCATTACATATAGTCATTGTAGTACTAGTTTAAGTTTCTTGAATTTAGTAAAAGTGTGGAGTCTCTTCAGCTCATGGTGCTTATAGTTAAGAATTGGTCGAGGACGAACAAGGCTTTAAGTATGGGGTGGTGATGTTGGGTGAATTTATGCATTTTAGCGTAGCTATTCTAGCCTTTTTAGCCTTGTTTTGAGGATGATTCATGTTCTTAATGTGGTTATAATGATATAAATGTTCATCTAAGTGTCCATGTATGTGCTTACAATGTTTAATAGTGTTTCCACACAAGTTTTGATTCAAATTGATCATTTAGAAGTCAACCAAGAAAACCAGTGTGACTAGCTTTAGCTAGGTGTTTGTCTAGTCTATCATATTGGGTTATAAAGTGTTTAATGAGTTCCTAAGGTTGTTATTGTGTATTTATATGTGAAACAACTTATTGGTAATGTTCAAGGGTCAATTGGATCAAGACAAGAGTCAAAACAATAAGTTAAAAATCAAAGTGAAAGAAGCCGATGCTTAGCTCGTGTTTCTAGTTCTCCGTCTTGGATGTTGTGTTGTTTTGAGTTTTAAATTATTGTGTTTGATGCTATAGGATGCTTTGTGAATGGATTATGATGATATATGAAGGATATAAAAGTTTCAAATCAAGTGGAAACAACTCAAAAAGGCTTAGAATGGATCACGGAAGCACAATACACAACTTGACACAAATTTGGACACCTAAAATGTCTTGGGTGAGTGAGGGCGCGTGGGAAAGTATATTGGCGCGTTCTAAACACCAAAAGACTTTGAAGGGACCCAAAACAGTGTGTACTTGAGATACGCATGAATCACATGCTCCATTCCTATGGAATACAACGTGCGCTGCATGCTCTCTCCACCCCTATACTTTTTCGTTGATTCTTTCTCCTACACGACTTGGGCTTACCCTATTGTTATAAATACAACTTTGTAAACGTTTTTTAATTACTTTTGGACGTCTTGAATGAGTTTTGGGGCTGCTAAATACTTCTTCTAGGGTTTATATCTCTTTATTTTAGTTTTCTTTATGGTTTGTATCATCAATCCAAGGGATTGGATATGAATAATTCCATTAAAGGCTAAAACTCCCTATCTGGGGTTAACACCAAGATCATGATTACTTTTGTTTTGAATTAAGTTTGTTAATTTGATTATCATCATTGGTTGTTTGTTTATTCCCGTTTTAACTATTTTAAGGATTAACTACTCTTTGAATACATCGATTGTCAATCATGTGAACTCGGGAGAGGGAATAGGGAGATAAAACATGGGAATAAACAAAGTATGATTTATATTTCTTTATGAAATAAGAAATTCAAATTAGGATCTAGGATAGGAATGTACTTAGATGACTTACTAGATTTACATGTAGGATGGTGGCTTTAAATAACTTAAGTGAATCATTACATCCCCGCTCAACGTTGTAGTTGTAAGGTTCAACTTAGGTAAATGATTAGAAGTTGGGAAACCATAATCATGCAATTAACCCTACGAATCAACAACCAAGATAAGCAATTTAACGAATGAAGTTCAATAACATAGTATGATTGTTCATAAGCCTTAACCCTAGGCTTCTATCCATTGATTGTGCTAAGTCATTACTTTCCCGCATTAGTTTAGTTTCTTTTTAGTTTATAATTCTAAAACTATATTGTTTATTTTCTCTCAATCGTTAAACTATAATTGGGTAGTTGTCAACACAAGTCCCCGTGGGATCGATACTTAGCTCCTTGAAGGCCACTTTTCTACTTGATAAGATCACGTACACTTGTGTGTGCACTTCGGCGCTGTTAGGCGATGCCCTACACAGTCCCGAGCTCAATAGCTGAAGGTTTTCTTGTCCAACACAGAATGGGCTTACTCCTATACTATAAATACATGTTGTGTCACGTTTTTACACATAATCAGACATATTTTGGAGAGCAAATGGCTGCTGCAACTTCTTATTTAGTTTTTTATTAATTTTATTTAGTTCATTCATGTTTATAGTCGTTAATTACAACATTGTGATTACGATTATGACTATGCGTGGCTAAACTCCCTTTTCCTGGGTTAAAGTCAAAGACATGAGTACTATTGTCTTGAATTAAGTTCATTTATTTTGCTTATCATTATTGATTGAGTGTTCTTCTTTGATTTAACTATTTTGAGGATCCGTGACCCTTAGAATACATTAATTGTCTACCTTTTGAACTCGGGGAGAAGGAATATGGGATAGAACATAGAGATAAACAATGTATGGTTTGTATTTCTTTGTGAAATAAAAAATTTGAACTAGTATCTAGGATAGGGATGTACTTAGATATCGTACTTGATTCACATATAGGATGATAGCTTGAAGAACTTAATTGAACTATTACATCACCGCTCAACAATATAGTTGTAAGGTGTAACTTAGGTAAAGGATTAGAGGTTGGGAAACCATGATCTTGCCATTGACCCTACGAATCTACAACCAAGATAAGCAAGTTAACGAATGAAATTCAATAACATAGTATGATTGTCAAAAGTGCTTTAACCCTAGGTTTTCTCCCACTGATTGTTTCAAAGACTCTTATTTACGCATTGTTTACTTTTCCCTGTTTACAAAATTACAAACTCTTTTTTGGTTACGTTTGCATCAATTGAATCTAAATTGTGAACTAAAATAGAATCATTGTTAAATCAAGTCTCTATGGGATCAATACTTGGCTTCTTGAAGGCTACTTTACTACTTGATAAGACCATGTATACTTGTGTGTGCACTTGGGAAATGTCATATTTCCTGGATGGGCTTGAACCAACAACAAGTAGACCAATAAGGAGGCCCATCCATCAAGAGTATCAGATTATCACCACCTAACTGCATGAGTACCCAGAGCTGGAGTGGAGATTCAATAAATATGAGTTATCTTGGATGAGCAGGCCACCTGGGACATACAAAACAAATCTTGTTCGTGAGTTATTTGCCAACTATTTGGCATTGCTAGAGAAAAATTACCCCCAGGGTACGAAGATCATTGACATGGAAAACCGGGATGCAGTTTCGGTGCATGGAGTAAACATAGATATTTTAGAATTTATGTTGAACAGATTCCTTTTTGGTCTTGAGTATGAGATACCTAGTGCGATCCTAGATTTGGAGCACCGAATGTTCACAGCAAACTAACAAAGACCCTGGCTGGCCCGAGTATTGACAAATGATGGAAATCCAGTGTGGCTGCATAACCCTCATGAGAGGATAGCTAAGTCGTCCCTAAGTTCTAGGGTGTAATTTTTGTGGGCAATTGTAGGGTTGAGATTGATGCCAATAGACGGCGATGCTAATTTGGGGATTCAGACAACGGTAATGGTTGCTACCTTGATTGAGGGGCTGAAGGTAGACTTCGGCCACACTATCGCCGATGAGTTGTTTGCCCGTGCACACAAGACGTCCAGTGCTCTACCATTTCCATGCCTTATCACAGAGTTGTGCAAATGGGAAAATGTTCCTTTAATCAGTGGGGTTAATAATGCGGTTCGTACGAGTCACAGACAGGATATTGAAAAAAAATAGATGACTTAAAGTATGAAATGTGAGTCAACAAGCCTCCCGCCTATCAAACTCAGTCAGCTCCAGCCCCTAAGACTTTGGATATTCACTCAGGTATGCCATTGCCTATCACTACATATGTACCGACAGATTTTGTACCACCTACCACTTCTATAGGTTTAGCCTCTGTGCCGCCAATGCATGGGATTATAGATTCTGCATCTGTCCCACCTCAATATTCTGAATATAGGCTGACACAAGAGAATTTTACCAAGGCTGTTAAAGCACAAAAGAGGTTCGATAAGCAGTTAAACACATGGGCTACACAGTTCAAACCCTCTGTTGATCGTATTGTAGCTGAGGCAATCCATCGTTTTTAGAACATTTAGATCAGGATAGACCATATGGAGGAGTGTGTCAATAAAAGGTTGGATGCAATGTCTATTCTAGATTTTGCTCAGTTCATGGGAGAATTTAGCCAATCACAGGCGGACATAGCAGAGCTGAAAAGATAACCACAACAGCCCATTTTTGACTCAGCTCTGATTATCAGTGATGAGGATGAGGGCATTATAAACTTGATGGGTATGTCGCTCAATGAAAAAGGTAAGCAGGTGGATGAAAGTGCTGAAAGAAAAGCCGCCAAAAGAAAAAGGAGAGAAACGATGACTCCTAAAGAAAGGTATGAGAGAGATTTGAGAAAAGCTACGAAGAGATCATAGAAATATGAAGACTTGAGGAAGAAGAAAGTTGCGGATGAAGCTACATGAGTGTCGACTAATTCTTCCCCACCTAGGGGACAAATTCCAGACCCGGTTCCTATTGATATACCTCCGATCCAGGAGGACGCTGGTTTGAGAACTCCTACCACCATAGGGGTCAACGTTGTTGCACCTGAGGCAAAAAAAGCTTCACCGCATTTAACTGATTCCTCATCAGATTGAGAGGCTTTACAAGTATTCCCCTCCTTTGTACTTAATTTTAATGCATTGAGGACAAATCATTCATTTTTAGTGGGGGCGGGTATACTTGTACCATAGGGGTTTTGTTGCCTGTGTTCTTTTCCTCCCGTGTGTTATCTAGTAGAACTGACATGTCTAGGTTGCATATTTATTTTTCTTGTGATGTACATATCGTGTCATGATTATAAATATGTTATTTATGTTATTTTCCTCCCTTTAGCACCATTTTGTATGTATGAATGAAAAATGACTGTGGCAAAGTACTTTGAACTTGATTGTATGACTATTCTTTCTTGTCACTTGGTAAATATGTTGAACAACCATTTGTGATTCTGTAATTGGCATTAAGATGTAAGTGTGCATGACCATGTGATGTAAATCCTAGGAGTTGGTAGAAAAAGTGTTAACTCATTTCCTGTATGTGCGAGTGTTTGTTGTAGTTCTTGCATAGTGTTACACCTAGAACTTGCCTAGTTCATTAATGTTGTTTTGCGATTGATTCAATAAGATAGGATAGCAGGACTCCTTGTACTTTTAGTCCACTTAGCCATAAAGAATGACCTACCAAATAGATTTTTCTATTTTTGAACCCCTTTTGAGCTTATGTTAGTTTTTATTCATTCCCAATAACTCTGATTAACTCTCTTGAGGATGTTAGCACCTAACTTTGGCCCTGGTCTAATATTGGACATTGTGCACCTTAACTTAGGCAAAATATCTAAGTTAAGGGTGGCTACTATCAGGATGTTAGCAGTTTGATGAAGATAGTCTAGATTTGAAATGAAACATCACATCCGGCCCTGATCTAGTTAGATATTATGCACCTCAACTGACTGCATCAGCATAAGTTGAGGGTGGCTGATGCCGACTCTAAAAAAACTGGGGTTGTGGCAAAAGTACAGATGAATAATAGAGATTGTAAGTAAGCTAGAATAGCAGTAGTCTTGGTGAGTAGTAATCAAGGGAAAACAGAGCGAAGTCTAAACTTTAAGTCACTTTTCCCTAAATTTGTCCTCACCTAGCCCCCGAACCTCGTTACAAGCCTTAGAAACACCTGCTTGATCTTTGTGAATCGACTGAAAGGGAGAATTAGATGATAAGGGTAAGCCTATGGGTATGTATGTTATGTTTTCAACTTCGTTTATAAGAGTGAGAGTCCTAGTTTTATCCATAAGTTAAATGACTAGAGTATGGTGGACTTCTTTGACTGTGAGGGCATATTGAGTTATAGTTAGTTTTGTTGATTTCTTTGGGATGTTGTGTCTATGGTTGTGTTTGTGCTGAATTATAAATAATTCCAGTTATGGATCCTGATGTGCTAAGACCACATAAGCAAGATGATAGTTGAATGGTTGTATGAAGTTTAGTTTAACAGTTGAATGCCCGTCATATGTTTGTTCATGCATGTGATTTGGTGTTGAGTTTCTTGAGGATAAGAAATTGTCTTAAGTTGAGGGTGTTGATGTTTTGGACTTTAACAGAACATTTTATACCTTTTACAAGGGATATTTGACACTGAATTTTAGTATTTTCAGGTCAGAGACTTAGCTAGAGAAATAACTGGGAGAAGCAAGAGAAAAAAAGCTTAGACAGTCAAATTTATGGACCGTCAAGATGTCCATCAACGACAAGCAGAATGAGCAGCATGGCAGACCCTTGCGACGGCCTAATCGACACTGACGGACCATTAACTCAAAGCAGAATGAGTCAACCTTGGTGATGAAGAGGTGGTCCAGAAGATGGACCATCAACCCAGTGATGCACTATCAACCTGGCCATCGGAGGTGAAATAGAATTCAACATCACAGGAAGTATTGCGACGAACCCAGCAACGGACCGTCCAGGTCTTGACGGGCTGTCAACTCATCTGTCATACTTGAAGCGGCAATCCGAGTTTCGAATTTTAAAATCCCATTCCCTAGAAACATATAAATACCCAGTTTAGGTTTTATTTACACATCTTTATCATAGTTCCATCTTTGAAAATTAATTGTAACTTATTATTCTCTGAGATTCAAGATACCATTGTGGATCTAGCTATTTTTATTCATATTCTCTCTAAAAATTAAAGAAAAATAATTGGAACTTTTGTAACTAATTCTCTGAATTTATTTATGAATAACACAATGACTACTACTTCTTCTCTTGAGATATATGGCTAAGTTCCTATAACTAGGGTTATGAGAGCCTTGATGTGAATAGCTGATTGGAGTTGTGAAAATCCTTAATTTCCCTTGTTAATTGAGATTGTATAAACCCTTCTTCATATTAATGACCTTTCTTGGTTGCAAACTTTAAGGGTGAGGCCAAGAACATCACTTGTTTGAGTAGAAAAGTGCATGTTGGGAAAATAAGAGGTTTACATGGAATCCAAAGGTTTTAACCATTGGGTTATGGGTTGATGCCTTAATAGGATTAACCCACATGAGATACTAGTTGAATAAACCAATGTATTCTTTAATTTTGCAAGAATTGAAGGGTAAACTATCCATTTAGGTTGAGAAATAAATGGGTAAACTTTAGAATTCAATAACTTTTACAACTGAAATTATAAATTGGAAATTTAAGATAACTCACAACCCCGACTGCCTGAACATATTGGTGAACATAAATCTAGATTGTCTACTCTCATTGAATTAACACTTGCAATAAACTCATTAGTTGGAACACAATTCACTACAAACACTTGAATACTATTAACAAGTCAAAACCCCCTTTATTCCAGAACCTTCGGTCAGCAGTCTAATAACAAACATAACACTTAGTTTGCACAATATTTCCTATAGGATTTGACCCCAACCTAGTTGGGTTCTATAATTGACAATGATCGCTTACACTTTTAAATGAGAGTTGTAATTTGGGCGTATCACACCCCAACCTTTTCCTTAGAGATTAAGGCAAAAAAAAGAGGAGGTAAGTTTAAGCGATTCATTGAGATGCTGAAAGAATTGAGCTTGAACATTGAAACACCCTAGGTTTCTGGCCCTTAGAAAATTTCCTGGATTTCTGGTCTCTGGACAAGATACGACTAGGGGAAATGACTCAAACACTAGGATATGAGTGGTATGGGTTAGTTGTATCCTGACCAGTATTGGTTGTGGGATGGATTTGGTTTCTGGAATGGGTTATTTGTTTGGTACGAGTCGTATCGGTGGACACGTGTTGTTTGGTATGGATTTTTCCTTCACTTAATCTTATACTTGGTAGAGTAATTTGGATTTGAGTACGAATGGCTCACCATGAGCCGTAAGCCAGGGTACGAGTCGTACCATGTACTCGTTTGGTGGGCAGTGTTCAATCTTATTTAGATTCTATTCTTTTAGGGGTACTGATGACCTGACCTAATGTGGGCCTTATTGTAATAGGCGTCCCAAGTCCAACCGGGATCGGAGACACCCCCGTTACCCAATCCAACCACGATTAGCATACCTTGAGTCAGCTGAATTTTGAACATATAACAAGATAACATAACCGAACAAGGACTGACTTTGGGATAGGTCTATTCCTAGACCAGCCCTACCAAGTCATTCCGTCCACCAAACTATACCAACTAAACCACCAAGCCAAATGAATACCAAATCAAGGGCCATAACCAAATGGGATCCAGAACATAATATGATTAATCCTAAAATGAAATACAATGGAATAACTAACAATATCGTCAATAGGTATCAACCCCAATATCAATACCAATGTTAAGGCTGACACCACTACCGACCCTGCCCATCCAACCCATAGTAGTACCAACAAATCCTCTATCCAAAAATATACCAAAATCTGGTTGGGACATGCCCCCAACCATAGCCAAAACCAATATCCATAAATAAGTCAAAGTATGAAATAACATCCATGAATGGAGCTTCTAAAATAATGGAAGCTCACCACTTCAATCCAAATGCTGACCCCAAAGTCTAAAATTGCTAAGCAGGAGGAGTGGAACAGCCGGTTCCTGCATCGCATGGGTATACAATACCCAAAGATGGGTTAACGGGTGAACACAAGCATGAACTCAGGATAAGGATAAAATAATTCCATTTATTAAACCAAGTAAAAACCATCCATATATACAAAACCATACATATATATAACCATGCCGGGAAAGGGACCGGGTTTAGTATGCCATTAAAACCTTTACATGGGTTGTGTAGCTTTGCCGTTCTAAACCACCCATGGTCTATATGGGTTCATCTCCCCCTGGTGAAAGGGCCCTAGTATGTGAATCTGCACAACTAGGGAGGAAAACCTGGGATGACTAGTACATCCCTCAATATATATATATTGTGACATCATGCACATGGTCTCTAGGACCAAACGTCACATCGGCAAATATGATTTTCTAGTTTAGATTCCCCCGGTACCTCAACCTTCTATGAATTTATTACATATCCCTTATTTACGCCCAATTAAAACTATTTTCCAACTAAACCATTATTCCATTATTATAAACCAAGGCTATCAGTAGTGGTATCGTCATACAACCAATAACTTGCAAGTATTATCCTTAGCCAAACCTTAGGGGATTACCATGTACCCCATAAGATTTTGAATTAACCAAAACCATGGACACCAAGGCCTTTCCAATCTATTTAAAACCATTAATATTATTTAGGGTTCCATTACCAAGTTTAAACAATGCATAAGTTCTATTGAAAAATGAATGTTATAGTGAAAACATTGTTAAAGGCATTTTATTAAACACATTGGGGGCATAGTATTTCCAAAACCAAAGTCCATTACCAAAGAACCATTCCCATGCAACCAATTATCCAAAACCACCATTAATGCATATAAAAGCATAATTAAAACATGGGAAAACCATAACCAAACATTTATAATCAAAATCCCCAAATCATATTTAAAAACCTAAAATCATACAATATTCAAATCATAAAAACATTGTATAAAACAATACCTTTAGTTGGAACTAACAATGAGGGAAGAAAAAATGCCTTAAACTAAGATAATAATGGAGAGAAATCACCAAGACAAGCCCCAATTTACTCCTTAAGATGAAACCCTAGCTTCCTTTGTACAAGAACTCTAGAGAGGATTTAAGAGTGTTTCCAAGTGTTTAAGAATAGAATAATAGGGGAAATAACCTCCCAAGAGCAATATAAGTTGTGGGACCTTATTAGGATAAGTGGGGAAATATCCAAAATACCCCCACTTAAGTTGCACAAAATCCCGCCACAAGGATACGACTGACCCTTACAATTCGTATCCTCCCTGTACGAGTGGTAACCACCACTCATACCCTTGGCCTCCCCCTTGAACCCAACACTGTCCAAGGTACAACACACCTAAACCTAAGTCGTATTCAAGTTATAACTTATACCGATAAACCATACCCCTGGCAGAATAGAATCCAGGAGGTTTGAACACTGACCACCATACGAATCCTGGGTATGACTCATACCCTAGATTATGGATACTGGTGAGCCACTGGTACTCAGATCCAAGTTAAGTTACCAAGTCTAAGGTTAAGTAAAGGAACTGAATGATCTGTATCCAACCATATGACTTGTACTACCAAGTCATACCCATTCCAGTGACCAAAATCCATACCACCAACCAACACTGATCAGCATTTGACTGGACCATACCATTCATATCCAAACATAGAACTCGTACCCATGAGTCATACTGGGTCCAGAGACCAGAATTCTAATAAATTTTCTATGGTCCAGAAACCAGGGTGTTTTAACGGATCATGAGTACTAGTCATAGACTTGGATACAATATGGTTTAGGGTGAGTCATACCTTGGAAAATGTTGGATCCAAGAGATATGTCCTTGGGTACGAGTGGTGGGTACCACTTGTATTATAAGGTATATTTGGTATAGATAGTCATATCCCTCTGACGGGATTTTGGTGCAGTTTAAGTGAGGGCAATCTGGATATTTCTCAACTTAACCTAATAAGTCCCCACGACTTCTAAATTACTTGGGAGGTTATTTCCCTATTACTCTATTCATTAACACTTAGCAAAACACTCTCTAAAGTTCTTGGGCAAAAAAAGATAGGGTTTTATCTTAAGGATTAATTTTGGGGCTTGTGTTAGTGATTTCTCTCTATCATCTTCTTGGTTTAAGGCATGTTCTCTTCCCTCATTGTTAGTTCCAATTATAGACATTGTTTTATACAATGTTTTCATGGTTTGATTATTGTATGTATTTGGGTTTTCATATATAATTTGAGGGTTTTGGTTATAAATGCTTGGTTGTGGTTTTCCCATATTTTAATTATGATTTTATATGCTTTAATGGTGGTTTTGGATAATTGGTTGCATGGGAATGGGTGTTTGGTAATTGTCTTTGGTTTTGAAAATATATTCTCCCAATATGTTTGATAAAATGCTTATGAGAATGTTTTCACAACATTGTTGAATTTTGAATGGAACTCATGCATGGTTTAAATATGGTAATTGAACCCTAAATGGCTAAATTGTTTGGAATGGTCAAAATAGAATGGTTTTGGGTTTAACAATCATTCTTGTAGGTACAATGAAATCCCCTAAGTAATCATAATAATGGAATAATTGTGGGGTATATAGGACTCCCCCAAGTTAATTGGATAATTTGATCTATGGGTACATAAAAATCCCTTGATCTAAAAAAGGTTTGGCTAGGTACAATACTTGCAAGTTATAGTCGGTATGACAATACCACTATGATAAAGCATCCCATATTTTGAACCTTAGAAAATTTCCTAGAATCCCATTCATCGAACCCAATACAACTCATGGTATGAGCCGTATATTGGGGTACGAGTAGTGAAGTCCTATCATAAGCTAACCAGTGTTAGTTGGTGGGATGGTTTTAGTCACTAAAATGGATATGACTTAGGGGTAAGTGTTGTATGGTTGGGTACGAGTCGTATAGGTGACTCGTAAGGTGGACAGTATTTGATCCTCCTGGTGTTGCATTCTTCCAGGGATACGAATCATGGGTATGGATATTATGCTGAGGTTACGACATGAGTGGATGAGTCATATACTAGACAATTTTTGATCCATAGTTGAGGTTTGGTTACGATCGGGTGGGTATCAATCGTAAGTGAGGTTATGACTCGTAAGAGGGTTAGTCGGGACCCTGTGTTGGGTTTTTATGGGATTTAAGTGGGGGTATTATGGACATCTCCCTACTTACCCTAATATGGACCACTACTTCTAATATACTTAGGAGGTTATTTACCCTATTATTTTACTCTTAAACACTTAGAAACTCTTCCTAAATATATCATAATTCTTTCAAGAGCTTTTGGGACAAAGAGCTAAGGTTTCAACTAAGAATTTACTTTGGGGCTTGTCTTGGTGAATTATTTTCATCACTCTTCTTGGTTTAAGGCATGATTCTCTTCCCTAATTGTAATTTCAATTAAAGGCATGGTTATATGGTTGATTTCATGGTTTTTGTCTTGCATGATTATGGCTTTAAACTATTGATTTAGGGGCTTTGATGTTAAATGCTTGGTTATGATTTCCTATGGTTTTAATTATGCTTTCTATGCATTAACAATGGTTTTGGAAAATTAAATTGCATGGTAATAGTTTATGGTAATGGAATTTGGTTTTGGTCATATTATGCCCCCAAGGTGTTTGATAAAATACTTATCAAGATATGTTTATTGTAACGACTTATTTTAATTGAACTCTTACTTGTTTTCGGCTTATATATAAAACCTTAAATATTTTTCAATGGTTTACAAAGGTTAATGTCTAATTGGTTATGCTTGTAGAGAACATAGTAGTCTTTCAAAAGGTTTAATATGGTTAATGATAGGGCACTTGAATGTCCTCTTAATCTAAATGGTTTGGTTATGGATAGTGCTTGTACGTATGGTGGTATGATGATACCACTCAATTATTAAATACCCTTGGTTAATAAAATGATAATTAGATTGTTTGGACTTGGTTTTAATTGCGCATTAATAGTGAGAAGTGTAAGCTAAGCCATAGAAGGTGACAGTCTCGGGGGATCAAAACCAAAAACTCATATTTGCTAATATGAGGGGTTTTCCATGACCACGTGTGAGTTTCACGCTTATATTAGAGGGATGTACTAGTCATCCCAAGGATATTGCCTACAAATACTAGGACCCTTTCAGCAGAGGGAGCTGAACCCATATGACCCGTGGGTGGTAGAACGGCTAAGTTACATAGCCCAGGTAAAGGTTTTAATGGCATGCTAAACCCGATCCCTTTTTCCAGCACTTATATATATGTATGGTCATTTGCATTAGATGGTTTTCACTTGGTTTTGATAACTGGCATTACTTTATCCTTATCCCGAGTTTCATGCTAGTGTTCACCAACTAACTCGTCTACTGGCGGCTGTATACCTATGCTATGTATGAACAAACCATTCGACTCCTCCTTTATAGTACTTGATCTGGGGACAACTTATTGGATTAAAGTGGTGAGCTTCCATTCTTTCGGAAGGCATCATTTCATGTTGTACATTCTTAGACATTTTATTTTCTTTTCGGATATTGGTTTTGACCATGGTTGAGGGCATGACCCAACCAAATATTTGTATTCTCTTGGATAGAGGCTTTGTGGTACTTCTGGGAGTTAGTAAAGGTAGGATCGGTATTGGTGTCGTCCTTGGCATTAGAATAAGTTGGGAGGCTGGCATCACCAGACATAATTTTTCACCGTTCCATGAGAGCATTATACAATCCTATTATATGATCGAAATTCAGCTCATCCAAGGCTGTATAAGGTGGTTGGGTTGGGTTAAGGGGGAAGTCCCCGGTCTTGGTTGGACTTTGGATGCCCATTACGACAAGGCCCTGGTTTGGGCTGCATTAAGTTGGTATCAGAGCCTAGATTCATGTTCAATTGGGAGTCCACAAAGTCGTGTTGAGTAGAGTCTCTTTTAGGGGTGTGTAGCACTCCACACTCATAAGGAAGAGGCTGTAAGACATTTAGGAATGTTTTAATTTCTTGGTATTCTTTCTTCAAGATTGACTTATCAGACCTGGAATCTCCTCTAATACTTATTTGTTCATCTTTTAGATCATGCCTCCTAGATCTGGAACATAAGAAAATTCTTTTTATCCATCTAGAAGTGATGATAAGGGAACACTTTCTACTCTCAGGGTTCATTTTTGATCTCATGGTCCCATTCCTGATTGTACCAAAGTTTCTCCTATTCCTCCTACTGCTCCTCAGGTCCCTTAGGACAATGTGACAAATACAGAGTATCATTAGTCTATGCATGTTATTGCCCAACTGGTTTCTGCTCAGGACGAGCGGGGTATGACTAGCGTTGTGTTTACTTTGGCTGCTTGGCTTGGATAGTTTATAAAGATATGTCCTCTTAATTTTATGAGAGTGAAGGTAGAGGAAGACCTACAAGGATTTATTGATGATATGGAGAAGATCTTTTGGGTAATAAAGGCTACTAATATGGAAAGATTAAACTTTGCAAATTGTCAGTTCAAAGAGGTTGCTTATCTATGGTATGGGGAGTGGGATAGAGATAAGTGTGATGTAAAAGAGGATAGTTTGTGGAAGGCCTTTTCTAATACCTTCATGGATTGATTCTTTCCTCAAGAGTTGAGGAAAGCTAAGATTCAGGAGTTTGTGAACCTCAAGCAAGGGATAATGTCGGTGAAGGAGTATGCTTTGAAGTTCTATTAGTTGTTGAGGTATGCTCCTGATTTGGTGGCTGATACAAGGTCAAGAATAAGGAAGTTTGCTTCTGGGATGAACAGAGATCTGATTCTGGAGAGCAAGACTAGTTTACCTATGAAGGATATGGACATGTCATGCCTGACTGTTCATATGTAGTAGGTTGATAATGAGAAGAGAAGGTAGGCATAATATGGAGACAGGCAGGGTAAGCGGGGAAAGTTTTTTTATCAGGGAATTGCCTAGTCTCAGGGTGGTCAAAATGGTGGGAAGTGGTATAAAAAGAAGTGGGGGAGTTCTGGTTCCTTCTCTACTACCAGTGGTCCTTACCCTCAGTAGTCGGGCGATAAGAATTATCATGGTGGTGACAATTCTTGGTTCAGGGAGCCCAGTCTTAGGCAAGCTAGGGTCAATCTATTTCTTTGTATCCTTCTTGTCAATTTTGTGGTCGTCCTCATCAGGGATTCTGTGAGAAGGAAAGGGATAAGTGCTTTAAGTATGGCTAAGTAGGCGATCATCTCAGGGATTGTCCATCTAACAAGGTTTCTACGGGGGTGAATAAGATTCCGCTGGCTTTATCTTATGTTCATACACCTGATGGTGTGGCATCTACTTCTATTACTACTTCTAGTTCTAGTGATGGTCAGAACAAGTTGTATGCTTCGGCATCCCGTTAGGAATTTGAGGCATCGCCTGATGTTGTTACTAGTACGTTACAACTTTTCTCTCATGATGCATATTATTTTCTTGATTCGGGTTCTACCTTTTTCTACGTGACTCTTTATATAGCTGTGTCTTTCGTTTTTAATCCGGAGGTTATTTCGGATCTATTTTAAATTTCTACCCCTGTAGAAGATCTGATCATTGTTAAATGGGTCTATAGAGGGTGTGTGGTATCTGTGAGTGGTAGACAAACTTCAACGGATCTTTTTGAGTTGGGTATGGTAGATTTCGATTTAATCTTGGGCATGGATTTGTTGTATTCTTATTATGAAAATTTGGATCGTCGAACCCGTAGGGTCATCTTTAGGTTCCCTAGTGAGCAAAAAATAGAATGGGAAGGTTGTTAGCACCAAGGGGGAAATTTATTTCTTATCTTAGAGCTCTGAGATTAATCTCTAAGGGTTGTTTTTATCACTTGTTTTGGGTTAAAGATTCAAATTTGGAAGGTCCTTCTTTGTCTTCGGTCGCCGTGGTTAATGAGTTTCTAGAGGTATTTCTAGATGATCTTCCAGGTGTTTCTCTGGATAGGGAAATAGAGTTTGGTATTGATTTGCTTCTGGACACTCATCCAATTTCTATTCCTTCATATAGAATGGCTCCGACCTAGTTAAGAGAACTTAAGGAGCAAATTAAAGATCTTCTAGACAAAGGGTTTATTCATCCTAGCATTTTTCCATAGGGTGCATAGGTATTGTTCATGCGCAAAAAGGATGATTATTTTTGTATGTGCATCGACTAAAGGCAGTTGAATGAGGTAACAGTCAAGAACAAATATCTTCTTCCTCAGATAGATGATCTATTTGACCAGTTGCAGGGTGCCATATTCTTATCTAAGATAGATCTTCGGTATAGATTCCATCAGTTGAAGATTAGGGAGGTAGATATCCCTAAGATGACTTTTCGCACTTGGTATGGGCATTATGAGTTTTTGGTGATGTGATTTAGATTGAGAAATACCCCGATAACATTTATGGATTTGATAAACAGGATGTTTAGGTAGTATTTGGACCTCTTCATCATTGTGTTTATTGATGATATCATGGTGTATTCAAAGAGTGAGGTGGATCATGCTAATCACCTCCGTGTAGTATTGCAGACCTTAAAGGAAGATCGGTTAAATGTTAAGTTCTCTAAGTGCGAGTTTTGGTTGAATGCTATGACTTTCTTGGGTCATATCATTTCTAGTGAAGGGTCATAGTAGATCCGCAGAAGGTGGCTGTGGTGAAAAAGTAGCCTAGACCTATGACTTCATCTGATATTCAGAGTTTCTTGGGTTTAGCCGGGTATTATAGGTAGTTTATAGCGAGTTTTTCATCGAAAGCTGCTCCTTGACTAAGTTAACTCAGAAGAAGATTAAGTTTTCTTGGTTCGATGAGTGTGAGGGGAATTTTGAGAAGTTGAAGAATAAGTTGACTTTAGCTCCAATTTTGACATTGCCGGAAGGAAATGATGGATTCGTGGTTTATTGTGATGCATCTCGGGTTGATCTTAGTTATGTGTTAATGGAGCATAGGAAGGTGATAGCCTATGCTTCCAGGCAGTTGAAGGTGAATGGGAGGAACTATCCTACTCATGATTTATAGTTGTTGGCCATTGTGTTTGCTTTGAAGATATAGAGGCATTATTTGTATGGTGTTCACGTGGATATCTTTTCAAATCACAAGAGTTTGTAGTATGTATTCTCACAAAAAGAGCTTGATCTCAGTCAGAGGAGATGACTTAAGCTTCTCAAAGACTATGATACGAGTCCTCACTACCACCCAGGTAAAGCTAACGTGGTTGCTGATGCTCTTAGCAGGTTGTCCATGGGTAGTTTGGCTATGTGGAAGAAGGGAAGTAAGAATTGGTGAAGGGTATTCACTATTTGGAAAATCTTAGGGTTCGTCTCTTGGACTTCAAGGATGGTGGTATGATGGTGCAAGAAATGGTTAGATCATCTCTTGGTGCCAAGATTAAGGAAAAACAAGTTTTGGATTCTGCCTTAATGAAAATTAAAGGTAGCATTGGTGCATAAAAGGTGGGGGATTTTTTAGATTAGCGGAGATTGTACTTTACGATACCAAGGAAGGTTGTGCGTTCCTAATGTAGACGGTTTGCAATAAAGGATATTGGCTGAGGCGCTTGAGTCACACTACGTTGTTCATCCCAGTTCTACTAAAATGTACCATGATCTCAAAGAGATCTATTGGTGGAGTGGCATGAAGTGGGACGTGATTGATTTTGTGTCCAAATGGATGGTGTGTCAACAAGTTAAGGTTGAGCACATGAGGCCTTGTGGGCTGAATCAAGAAATTGAGTTGCCTGAATAGAAGTGGGAGAAGATCAATATGGATTTCATGATCGTTTTTTTCTCGTTCTCGGAACAAATTTGATTCGATTTGGGTTATCATGAATAGGATGACAAAGTCTATGCATTTTTTGCCTATGCAGACTAACTTTTTGGTGAAGGATTATAAGAAGCTTTATCTTCAAGTGATTATGAAACTACGTGGGGTGCCTGTTTCAACTATTTTCGATCGCGGTCTGTAGTTTACGTCTCACTTCTAGTGGCCTTTCCAGAAAGGGTTGGGGACTAATGTGAGTCTAAGTACTGCTTTCCATCCACAATCGGATAGGTAGGCAGAGAGAACTATTTAGACATTGGAAGATATGCTTCGAGCCTCTGTGATTAATTAGGGTGGAAATTGGGTAGAGCATCTACCTTTGGTAGAGTTTGCTTACAACAATAGCTATCATAAGAGTATTGGTATGACTCTTTTTGAGGTATTATATGGTAGGAGGTGTAGATCTCCTATTAGTTGGTTTGAGCTCGGCAAGGCATATTTTTTTGGTCCGAATTTGGTTCGTCAAGCTATGGAAAAGGTAAAGGTGATTCAGGATAGGCTCAAGGCTGTCCAGAGTCGTCAAATATCCTATGCGGATGTTAGGCGTAGAGACTTTGAGTTTGCAGTTGGGGTTAAGGTTTTCCTTAAGGTGTCTCCTATGAAGGGAGTAGTGCGGTTTGAAAAAAAAGAAAAGCTCAGTCCTCGATACATTGGTCCTTATGAGATTTTGTGGAGAGCGAGCAATGTTGCGTATGAGTTGGAGTTTCCATCTAGCTTGAGTTTGGTTCATCCGATAGTCCATGTTTCTATGTTAAGAAAGTGCGTTGGTGATCCATCTTCGACTTTTCCTTTGGAGGGGTTGGATATCTTAGATTCTCTGTCTTATAAAGAGTTCCTGGTTGAGATATTTGATAGGACAGTTCGACGGTTGCGGAGCAAGAATGTGGCTTTGGTTAAGGTGCTATGGTGGAACCATAAGGTGGAAGAGGCCATGTGGGAAGCGTAGGAGGACATGAAGTCCAAGTATCCACTCTTGTTTTCTTCTCCTGATATTCATGCAAAAGGTATGTGTTCTTGAACACATCTTTATTTTCTGAGTTTGTTAAAGGAAGAGTTGCATCTCTTGTATCTTTATTTTTCATTTTGTAAAAGTAAGAGTAAAGATATCAAAATGTGGGATTTATGTTTGATAATGCAAATGACTCTGTGTGTGGTTACCCCTACCTTATTCGTTATCCGGGGATGAATGTTCCTAGTGGAGGAGAATGAAGCATCCCAGGTTTGGACCCTTAGAAAATTTCTTGAAATCTCATTTTTTGAACCCAATATGACTCATGGTATGAGCCATATGCTGGGGTATGAGTGGTGAAGTCCTATCATAAGCTGACCAGTGTTAGTTAGTGGGATGGTTTTGGTTACAGGAATGGATACGACTTAAGGGTGAGTGTCGTTTGGTTAGTTATGAGTCGTATAGGTGACTCATAAGGTGGACATTATTTGATCCTCCTGGTGTTACATTCTGCTAGGGATACAGATCATATGTTGAGGTTACAACTTGGGTGGATGAGTCATATATTGGACAGTGTCTGATCCATGGTTGAGTTTTGGTTGCGATTGGGTGGGTAACAATCGTAAGAGAGGTTACGACTCGTAAGGAGGTCAGTGTGACCCTGTGTTGGGTTTTTATGGGATTTAAGTGGGGGTATTTTGGACATTTCCCTACTTACTCTAATAAGGACCCATGACTTCTCATACATTAGGAGGTTATTTACCCAATTATTTTACTCTTAAACACTTAAACTCTTCCTAAACATAGCATAATTCTCTCAATAGCTTTTGGGACAAAGAGCTAGGGTTTCAACGAAGGAATTACTTTGGGGCTTGTCTTGGTGAATTCTTTCCATAAATCTTCTTGGTTTAAGGCATGATTCTCTTACCTAATTGTAATTTCAATTAAAGGCATGGTTACATGGTTGATTTCATGGTTTTTCTCTTGCATGATTATGAATTTCAACTATTGATTTGGGGGTTTTGATGTTAAATGCTAGGTTATGATTTCTTGGGATTTTAATTATGTTTTCTATGCATTAACGGTGGTTTTGGACAATTGAAGTGCATGGTAATGGTTTAATGGTAATGGAATTTGGTTTTGGTTATATTATGCCTCCAAGGTGCTTGATAAAATGCTTATAAAATATGTTCATTGAATTGACTTATTTTATTAGAACTCTTGCTTGTTTTTGGCTTATATATGAAACCTTAAATGTTTTTCAATTGTTTATAAAGGTTAATGGCTAATTAGTTATGGTTGTGGAGAACATGGTGGTCTCCCAAAAGGTTTAATATGGCTAATGATAGGGCACTTGAATATCCCCTTACTCTAAATGGTTTGTTTATGGATAATGCTTTTAAGTAATGTTATATGATGATACTAGTGGATTATTAAATAGACTTGGTTAATAGAAGGATAATTGGATTGCTTGGCCTTGGTTTTAAATAGGCATTAAGGGCGGGAAGTGTAAGCTAAGCCATGGAAGGTGGTGGTCCCGAGGTGATCAAAATTGAAAACTCATATTTGCTGATATGAGGGGTCTTTAATGGCCACGTGGGAGTATCATATTTATATTGGAGGGATGTACTAGTCATCCCAAGGATATGGCCTGGTCGTGCGGCTACACGCATAGGGACCCTTTCAGTAGAGGGAGCTGAACCCATATGGCCAGTGGGTGGTAGGACGACTAAGCTAAATAACCCAGGTAATGATTTTAATGGCATGCTAAACCAGGTCCCTTTTCCCAACACTTATATATATGTATGGTTGTTTGCATTGGATGGTTTTCACTTGGTTTTGATAACTGGCATTACTTTATCTTTATCCCGAGTTTCATGCTAGTGTTCACCCACTAACCCATCTACCGCGGTTGTATACCCACGCTATGCAGGAACCAACTATTTGACTTCTCCTTTATATTACTTGATTTGGGGACAACTTATTAGGATGAAGTGGTGAGTTTCCATCCTTTCGCAAGGCATCATTTTATGTTTGATATTCTTATACATTTTACTTTATTTCTGAATATTGGTTTTGGCCATGGTTGGGGGCATGTACCAACCGAATATTTGTATTCTTTTGGATAGAGGCTTTCTGGTACTTCTGGGGTTGGTATAAGCAGGATCGGTATTGGTGTCGGCCTTGGCATTAGAATAAGCTGGGAGGTTGGCATCATCAGACATAATTTCTCATTGTTCTATCGTATTATATTTTGGGTTTGATTATCAAATTATGTTTAATATTTTCTAAATGGTTTGGTATGGTATGGATGGTTGGTTTGGTATGGTTAGACTCGATTGGGTTGGTCATGGTTGTGAACTATCCCAGAGTCTTCATGAGAGCCTTATGAAATCCTATTATATGCTCGAAATTCAGCTCATCCAAGGCTATATAAGATGGTTGGGTTGGGTTAAGGGGGCGGTCCCCGGTCTTGGTTAGACTTTGGATGCCCATTACGACAAGGCCCCGATTTGGGCTACATTAAGTTGGTATCAGAGCCTAGGTTCATGGTCAATTGGGAGTCCACAAAGTCGTGTTGAGTAGAGTCTCTTTTAGGGGTATGTAGCGCTCCATACTCATAAGGAAAAGGCTGCAAGACATTTAGGAATGTTTTACTCTCTTGGTATTCTTTCTTCAAGCTTGACTTATCAGTCCTGGAATCTCCTCTAATCCTTGTTTGTTCATTTTTTAGATCATGCCTCCTAGATCTGGAACACAAGGAAATTCTTCTTCCCTATTTAGAAGTGATGCTAAGGGAGCACGTTCTACTCTTTGGGTTCATCTTCAATCTCATGGTCCTATTCCTGATTGTACTAGAGTTTCTCCTACTGCTCCTCAGGTCCCTCAAGGCAACGTAACGAATACGGAGTTTCATCAGTCTATGCATGCTATTACCCAATTGGTTCTTGCTCAAGCCGAGCGGGGTACGACTAGCATTGTCTCTATTGATGCCGCTAGGCTTGGACAATTTATGAAGATGGGTTCTTTAACTTTTATGAGAGTGAAGATGGAGAAAGATCCACAGGGCTTTCCTGATGAGATGGAGAAGACCTTTCGGGTAATAAGGGCTACTAATATGGAAGGAGTAAATTTAGCAGCTTATCAGCTCAAAGAGGTTGCTTATCTATGGTATGAGGAGTGGGACAACGATAAGGGCAATGTAGAAGAGAATGGTTTATGGGAGGCCTTTTCTAGTGCCTTCATGGATTAGTTCTTTTACCAAGAGTTAAGGAAAGCTAAAATGGAGGAGTTTGTGAACCTCAGACAAGGGAGAATGTCTGTGAAAGAGTATGCTTTGAAGTTCCTTCAGTTGTTGAGGTATGCTCATGATTTGGTGGCTAATATGAGGTCGAGAATAAGAAAGTTTGCTTCTGATATGAACAAAGATCTAATTCTTGAGAGAAAGACTATTTTTCTCATGAAGGATATAAACATATCGAGGCTGACTGTTCTTATGTAGCAGGTTGAGGATGAGAAAAGTAGGCTCTGGATTTGGTATCTGATATGAGAGCAAGGATGAGAAAGTTCACTTCTAGGCTATCTCGAGATTTGATCCTTGAAAACAAGACTGCTTTACTGATTAAGGATATGTATATTTTGAGGTTGGATGTCCAGATGCAGCAGGTGGAGAATGAAAAGAGGAAACAAGCAGAGTTTTGGGAAAGGCAGGTTAAGAGAAACAGGTTCTCTGAGTTAGGTGGTGCTCAACAGCAGGGTGGTCGAGATGGTGGCAAATGGATGAAGAATAAGTGGGGGAGATCTTGTTCCTTCTCTACTGCTAGTTCTCCTTACCCAAAGTAGTCGGGTGACAGGCGTCCGCAAGGTGGTGATAATTTCCAGACACAGGGTGCCCAATCTCAGGCGAGTAGGGCTCAGTCGGCTTCTTCATTCCCTCCTTTCTAGTTCTGTGGTCGTCTTCATCAAGGATTTTGTAATGAAGGGAGGGAAAGATGCTTTAAATATGTTCATCTAGGCCATATGCTCAGAAAATATCCGATTGGTAAAGGTGCTTTGGGAGCGGTCAAAGCTCCAGTTGCGGTAAGGGTGCTTTGGGAGCGGTCAAAGCTCCAGTTGCTTCATTTTTTGCTCCTGCACCTAGTGGTGCTGCTTCAGCGTCTGCTCCCATTTCTGGTACCGACACTAGCATGAATAGGTTGTATGCTCTTGCATCTCGACAGGAATTTGAGGCATCACCTAATGTCGTTATTAGTACGTTACAACTCTTTTCTTGTGACATGTATTGTCTGTTTGATTTGGGGTCCACTCTTTCCTATGTGACCCCATATATGGCTGTATGTTTTGGTTTTGATCCTGAGGTTATTTTAGATCTTTTTTCTATTTCTACCCTAATAGGTGACTCGGTTATTGCTAAAAGAGTCTATACGGGGTATGTGGTATCTATTAGTAGCAAACAGACCTTGGTAGATCTGTTTGAGTTGGATATGGTGGATTTTGATGTTAATTTGGGGATGGATTGGTTACACTTTTGTTACACATCCTTAGATTGTCGTACTAATAAGGTTGTCTTTAGGTTCCTTGGTAAACCAGTTATAGAGTGGGAGGGTGGTTCCCTAGCTCCTAGGGGAAGGTTTATTTTTTATCTTAGAGCTCAGAGATAATCTCCAAAGAATGTCTTTATCACTTGGTATGATTTAAAGATTCTAACTCGGATGCTCCTTCTTTTCATTCAATTCCGGTGGTAAATTAATTTCCCGAGGTCTTTTCGGATGATCTTCTTGGTTTTTCTCCGGATAGGGAGATTGAGTTTGGTGTTGATTTGGTTTTGTACACTCGTGAAATATCTATTACTCCTTATAGAATGGCTCTAGCTGAGTTGAAGGAACTCAAGGAGCAACTTAAGGATATTTTGGATAAGGGGTTTATTCGTCCTAGTGTATCCCCGTGGGGTGCACCGGTGTTGTTCTTACGCAAGAAGGATGGTTCCCTTCGGATATACATTGACTATCGACAGTTGAATAAGGTAACAATTAAGAACAAGTATCCTTTTCCAAGGATAGATGACTTGTTTGATCAGTTGTAAGGTGCCAAGTTCTTTTTTGAGATAGATCTTTGGTCTGGGTATCATCAACTTAAGATTAGGGAGGAGGATACCCCTAAGATGATTTTTCGTACTCTATATGGGCACTTTGCATTCTTGGTTATGTCATTTGGCTTGACTAATGCCTCGACAGTATTTATGGATTTGACAGAGCCCAAGCGCACACACAAGTGTACATGGTCTTATCAAGTAGTAAAGTGGCCTTCAAGAAGCCAAGTATCGATCCCGCAAAGACTTAATTTAACAACGATTTTATTTTAGTTCACAATTTAGATTCAATTGATGCAAGAATAACCAAAAAGAGAGTTTGGAATTTGGAATTTAGATTCAATTGATGCAAGAATAAACAAACAACCAATAATGATAAGCAAATCAAACGAACTTAATTCAAAACAATAGTACTCATGTTCTTAGATTTAACCCCAGAAAGAGGGGGTTTTAGCCACTCATATCCATAATCAACATCCAAATAATTGTATAAATGATTAAAACCATAAAAGAAAGATAAATTAAGGAAATAAAAACCTAAAAAGAAGTTTTGGTAGCCTCCAATGTTGTTCCAAGCGATCTAGGGATTCCAAGATGATTAAAACGTGATTTATCACGTTATATTTACAGTAAACAAGTCATAAAATGACTAGGAATAAGTTTACACGTTATTTCCTTTCAGCTGGGAAGTTTTTTTCCGCTTTTGATGGCCACCGCATCGCGGTGACATTCTAATTGACAATTGTCAATTTCCAGAATACAACGATTTCAACGGGTTGTAACGCCTCCTTAAACTCCACAAAAATCCACACGCACTAGTGGGTCACAATTTTGGTCCTATTATGTATCCAATGGTGTTTTTCACATGTATATTGGACACTCCTATAGGACACACACGCTCCATACAATTCAGGGGTCCGAATTGCGTCAATTTTTGTTTTGTGATTTCGTTGAGCCATTCTGAGCTTTTTGAGTTGTTTCCACTTAATTTGAAGCTTTTATATCCTCCATATATCATCATAATCCATTAACCAAGTATCCTATATCATTAAATACAACAATTTATAGCTCAAAACAATACAACATCCAAGACGGTGCATTAAAAACACGAGCTAAGCATAGGCTAATATCACTTTGATCTCTAACTCATTGTTTTGACCCTTGGATTGATCCAATTGACCCTTGAACATTATAAAAAAGTTATTTCATATATAAATATATAATAACAACCTTAGTAACTCATTAGGACACATTAGAATCCAACCCAAGAGGCTAGACAACACCTAGCTCAGGCTAGTCACACTAGTTTTCATGGTTGAACTCTAAATGCTCAAATTGAATCAAAACTCATGTGGAAACACCATTAAACATTGTAAACCCATATTTGGACACATAAATGCTCATTTATATCATTATAAACTCATATAGTATAAGAATCATCCTCAAAACAAGGCTAAAAAGGCTAGAATAGTAAGTAACACTAGAATGCATAAATACACCCAACATTATAGGAAATTGTTGAATATTTTTTATGGTGTTTATTGATGAAATCTTGGTGTATTCTAAAAGTGAGGTGGACCATGACAATCATCTCTGTGTGGTGTTGCAGACCTTGAAAGAGCAACATTTGTATGCCAAATTCTCTAAGTATGAGTTCTGGTTGAATAATGTGACTTTTATTGGTCATATTATTTATAGTGAGGGGATCATGGTGGATCCTCAAAATTTTTTGGTGGTTAAAAGGTTTCCTAGATCCACGACTCCAATTGACATTCAGAGCTTCTTGGGTTTGGCCAGGTATTATAGGTGGTTTGTGGAATGCTTTTTGACTATACCTATTTCTTTGACCAAGTTAACTCAAATGAAGGTATAGTTTTCTTGGTTAGAAGCTTGTGAAAGGAGTTTTGAGAAAGGATAAGCTGACTTAGGCTCTGGTTTTGACCTTGCCAAAAAGTACAGAGGGGTTTGTGGTTTATTGTGATACATCCTGAGTGGGGCTTAGATGTGTTTTGCTGTAGCATAGGAAGATGATTGCCTATGCTTCCAGGAAATTGAAGGTGTATGAGAGGAATTATCTAACTCATGAGTTAGAGCTGTTGGCGGTGGTTTTTGCTTTGAAAATATGGCGTCATTATTTGTATGGAGTTTACGTAGGCATATTTATAATCATAAGAGTCTACAGTATGTGTTCACTCAGAAGGAGCTAAGTCTCAAGCAAAGAAAATGGTTGGAGCTTCTCAAGGACTATGATATGAGTCATCACTATCACCCAGGTAAAGCTAATGTGGTTGCTAATACTCTTAACAGGTTTTACATGGGAAGTTTGGCTCATGTGGAGAAAGGAAAACGATAATTGGTGAAGGATATTTACTGCTTGGCCAATCTCAGAGTTTGTCTGTTGGACTCCAAGGATGGTGGGGTAATGGTTTAGGAAGTGGTTATATTGTCTCTTGGTGTAGAGTTCAAGGAGAAGCAAGTGCTAGATCCTATCTTGATGAAAATCAAGAGTGATTTTGGTGGGCAAAAAGTGATGTTCTTTGAGATCAGTGGCAACGGTATTTTATGATACCAAGAGAGGTTGTTTGTTCTTGATGTCGACAATTTACAACAAAAGGTTTTGGCTGAGGTGCATGAATTGTGCTATGTTGTTCATCCCAGTTTGTCAAAAATGTATCATGATCTCAAGGAGATTTATTGGTGGAATGGTATGAAAAAGGATATGGTTGATTTTATAGCCAAGTGAATGGTGTGCCAACAAGTTAAAGTTGAGCACATAAAGCTTGGTGGGTTTTATCAAGAAATTGATTTGCCCGAATAGAAATGGGCGGTAATCAACATGGATTTTGTTACCAGTCTTTCTTGGTATCAAAACCAATTTGATTTGATTTGGGTCATCGTGGATAGGATAACGAAGTCTTCTCACTTCTTGAAAGTAAGGACTACCTTTTCGGTGAAGGTAGTAAAGCTGCATGGGGTACCTGTTTCGATTACCTCTGATCGTAGTTTGCAACTTTCATCTCATTTTTGGCGATCTTTTCAGAAGGGATTGGATACTAAGGTGAGTCTGAGTACTACTTTTCATCCTCAGATGGATGGGCAAGCGGAAATGACTATTCAAACATTGAAGAATATGCTTTGGGCATGTGTTATTGACTATGATGGCAATTGGGTTGAGCATCTACCTTTGGTAGAGTTTGCTTACAATAATAGATATCATTCTAGTATTGGGGTAACCCCTTTTGAGGCTATGTATGGTAGGAGGTATAGATCTTCTATTGGGTGGTTTGAGCTTAGTGAGGTGGATATGTTTGGTCTGGATTTGGTTTATCAGGCGATGGAAAAGGTAAAGGTGATTCGAATAGGCTTAATGCTGCCCAAAGTAGCCAAATTACTATACGGATGTAAGTTATAGAGACTCGGAGTTTGAGGTTGTGGATAAGGTATTCCTAAAGGTATCTCCCATGAAGAGAGTAATACAGTTTGGTAAAAAAAGAAAGCTCATTACCCGATTTATTGGTCCTTATGCGATTTTACGGAGGATTAGTAATGTGGCTTATGAATTGGAGTTACCTTCTGGTTTGAGCTCCATTCATTAGGTAGTTCATGTATCTATGTTTAGGAAATGTCTTGGTGATCCTTCTTCAGTGGTTCCTTTAGAGGGCTTGGGTATCTCAAATTCTCTAGCTTACGAAGAGGTCCCGGTCAAGATCTTGGATAGGCAGGTTCGTCGGTTACAGACTAAGGATGAGGCCTCGATTAAGGTTCTATGGTGTAATCACAAAGTGGTAGAGGCTACATGGGAAATAGAGGAGGACATAAATTCCAAGTATCTGTATCTATTTTCTGCTCTTGGGATTATTGCAGAAGGTATGTGTTCTTCAACATAATTTTGTTTTTAAACTTTGTTAATGGAAAGGTTAATATCTTTGTATCTACATTTTCTAACTTGGTTAAAAGTTGGATTGATATTTTATAATGCAAATAAATCATGCTCGTGGTTACCCTACCTTGTCAGTCATTCGGGGATGAATGTTCCTAGTGGGGGAGACTGAAACACCCTGGGTTTCTAGCCCTTAGAAAATTCCTTGGATTTCTGGTCACTGGAAAGGATATGATTAGGGGAAATGACTCATACACTGGGATACGAGTGGTATGGGTTAGTCGTATGCTAACCAGGGTTGGTTGGTGGGATGGATTTGGTTTTTAGAATGAGTACGATTTGTTTGGTATGAGTCGTATCGGTGGACACAAGTTATTTGGTTTGGGTATTTCCTTCACTTAATCTTAGACTTTGTAGACTAATTTGGATATGAGTATGAGTGGCTCTCTATGAGCCGTAATATAGGGTATGATTCGTACCATGTACTCGTATGATGGGCAGTGTTCAATCCTCTTTAGCTTTTATTCTCCTAGGGGGTACGGATCATAGGTACCAGTCGTACACTTGGATATGGCATGGTTTAGGGTTAGTCATACCTTGGACAGTGTTGGGTCCAAGAGAGATGTCCTTGGGTATGAGTGGCAGGTACCACTCGTATCGGAGGGTACAACTGGTATAGATAGTCATATCTCTCTGATGGGATTTTGGTGTAGTTTAAGTGAGGGCAATCTGAACATTTCCCCACTTAACCTCATAAGTCCCCACGACTTTTAACTCTCTTGGAAGGTTATTTTCCCTATTGCTCTATTCATTAACACTTAGAAAAACACTCTCTAATTCTATCTAAAGTTCTTGGGCAAAGAAAGTTAGGGTTTCATCTTAAGGATTAATTTGGGGCTTGTGTCGGTGATTTCTCTCCATTATCTTCTTGGTTTAAGGCATATTCTCTTCCCTCATTGTTAGTTCCAACTATAGGCATGGTTTTATACAATGTTTTCATGGTTTGGTTATTGTATGGCTTTGGGTTTTCAAATATAATATGGGGGTTTTGGTTATAAATGAATGGTTATGGTTTTCCCATGTTTTAATTATGCTTTTTATATGCTTTAATGGTGGTTTTGGATAGTTGGTTGCTTGGGAATGAGTATTGGGTAATTGGTTTTGATTTTGGAAATACTATGCTCCCAATATGTTTGACAAAATGCATATGAGAATGTTTTCACTACATTGTTGGATTTTTAATAGAACTTATACATGGTTTAAGCTTGGTAATGGAACCCTAAATTGCTAAATGGTTTGGAATGGTCAAAATGGAATGGTTTTGGGTTTAACAATCATTCTTGTGGGGTACAATGGAATCCCCCAAGTAATCATAATATTGGAACACTCGTGGGGTACATGGAACTCCCCCAAGTTAATCTGATAATGTGATCTATAGGTACATGGGAATCCGTTGATCTCAAAAAGGTTTGGATAGAGACAATACATGCAAGTTATAGTTGGTATTACAATACTATTATGTATAGCCTCAGTTAATAACAGTGGTTTGATTGGTTGGAAATGGTTTTAATTGGGCAATAAAGGCGGGGTGTGAGAGCTAACCATGAAGGTGGGAGTCCAACTGATGAAAACTGGAAACTCGTATTTACCGACAAGAGGGGTAGGTCATAGAGACCTTATATGATACTATGAGGTACACGGAAATCCTCAAAGTACACTGTACATATGTATCATGGAGAGTGAAGGGTACTTGGGATTCTCTTACTCTTATGGTATCTCCGATTCGTGCGGCTACACATATCAAGGCCCGTTCAGGGGGTTATACTGGACCTATATAGTCCATGGGTGGTTAAGGATGGTTAAGATACACATACCCAGTATAATGGTTTTAAATGTATACTAAACCCGATTCCCTTTCCTGGCATGATTATATATATATATGTATGGTTTGTATGCTTATGGATGGTTTACTTGGTTTTGTTAAATGACATTATTTTATCCTTATCCTGAGTTCATGCAAGCGTTCACCCTCTAACCCGTCTTCAGGTGGTTGTATCCCCATACGATATAGGAACCGGCTGTTCTACTCCTCTTGCTTAGTGATCAAACTTTGGGATCAACTATTAGATTGAAGTGGTGAGCTTCCATCTTTTCGGAAGGCTCCATTTCATGGATGTTATTTCATACTTTGGTTTATTTATTGATATTGGTTTTGGATATGGTTGGGGGCATGTCCCAACCAGATTTTAGTAGTCTTTTGGTTAGAGGATTTTGTGGAACTACTATAGGTTGGTATGAACGGGATCGGTATTGGTGTCAGTCTTAGTATTGGAATTGGTATTGGGGATGATACCGTATGACTAAATTTCTCACTATTCCATCCTCTTTTATTTTGGGATTATATATAATTATTATGGAACTCATATGGTTATGGTTTGGATTATGGTTTGGTTGGTATTGGTTATCGGTTGGGTATCAGACGGTTGGACTCATTTGGGTGGTCACGGATATAGACCTCTTCCAGAGTATTGGGTTATACAATAGCTATACTCAATTATTTTTCATCATTTTGCATATGAACCTCTCCAAATAGATGCTAATTATTGACTAAATGACATTTAAGTGAATCAAAGAGGATAAAAATTAATTCAAAAATTTACCTATGCTATATTGTTATATGTTTGAAATTCATCCAACTCAGGATGTGCGTAGGCCGATTGGGTTGGGTAACGGGGGTGATCTCCAGTCCTGGTTGGACTTGGGGTGCCCATTACGACAAGGCCCTAGTTCAGGCCATGTCAAAATACCTCTTCTTGAGGCGTTAGAGTAGATGCATGGATACACCAAGTTCATTAAACAAATGGTCACAAGGAAGAAAGGAGCGACAATTAAGGATGTTGATGGTGTGCACCACTACAGTGCAGTCACGACTAGGTTTTTGGCGCAGAAAAAGGGTGACCCCGGAGCATTCACGATACCATTTACTATTGGATCATCCCAATTTGCCAGAGCCTTGTGTGATTAAGGGGTAACATTACTTTGATGCTGCTGGCCATATTCATGCAACTGGCTTAAACCCTCCAGAACCGACTACGATGCGACTGTTGATAACTGACTGCACAGTGAACAAACCTATGGGAATCTCTTTTGATGTGATCCTGAGGGTGGATAACTTCATATTTCTAGCTAACTTTGTCATCTTGGAGTATGAGAACACAGAGATGCCCGTTATATTGGGAAGACCATTTATGACCACAGGTAGAACTATGGTAGACCTGGAGAAAGGTGAGCTGAAATTTAGAGTCAACGGTGAGGAGGCTATATTCAACATTTGAAAGTCAATAAAGTAGCCAATCGACATGAGGGTAGGGTCAGTGATTGGTTGTATTGATAACCCTGGAGGATACTCCGATGGGTACCTTGATGAATTCTGAGTAGTTAAAATACCTGCGTCATGTCGCGACATTAAATCAAGCACTGCATAGAAGGCAACCCATTGGCTTTTTGGTGAAGTCTAAGTAACTAACATAGCCACGTTGGGCCGCGACGTTAAATCAAGTGCTGAGTGGGAGGCAACCCACTACTTTTAGTATTCACGTTTTTGTTGTTTTTTTAATAGGTTTTTAGCTCTTGGACTTACCCAAAAAATGGTAAAAATTGCTACATTCATCGATTTCCAGGTAAGGGGGTTGTATGATCAACCCATCATGGTCACAAGTCCCACATGGTAAGTTGAGTTATAAGTTGAAAAATTGAAATTTTGAGGATGAAAAATGAAAAGTAATGGACTTTGGCATCTGATTTTACTTTTGGGACCTCAAACTTAGGTTGCGGGACCATAAGTATCTGAAAAAATATCAAAATGTCAAGTCCAAATTATAGGAAAATAGGCCAAAATCTTTGGCCCAGTACTTGCGCCCTACACCTGTTGGCCGCAGGTAGCACCGGCGCCCTATGCCTGGCCGCAGGTGGAAGGTGCAGGTACAATTCGCGACTAGGTCAAAAAGTGGGCCCATTTTTTTATTCAACTTTTGGGCCCACCAATAGATAAATATGACCTAAAAAAGTCACCCCACCTATATTTTTAACAACCTTAACCTCATTATAACTCATTCTAATCCTCAAAACTTCACTTTTCTCTTGAATTCAAACTTTCCTCTTAAAATACAAACTAACCCCACACTTATGTACAGGCTAAATTGACACTTATTTGAGATACCAACTTGTCCCAACATGCTAAAAACAAGTTTCAACTTTGGTTTTGCTTGACTTCTTCATTTTTCACTTACGATTCTTCATATAAGAGATAACTTTCTCGGCTCATAATGGTTATGTATTGATCTATTAGTTGTGTAAACAAGTTGACATGTGTATTCTATTGCAAAATACATAGTATATATCATGCTTGTATATAGGATCCTTGAAGTAGCCTAAATTCATTATGTAGGTCTTTGTTTTAAAGTAAAATCTAAAGTTAGGCCCCAACCGGAAGTTGAACTTGAATGAATAAAAGTAATACCACTAGTTGAGCATGCTTGTTTGTTTTGAAAGCTGTGATTTATGATAAGAGTGTTCACATTGGACTTGTTGGAATTTCAAATAGGTTATATGGGTGTGAAATTGAGGAAAAATTCTAAATTTTTGAATTTTGAATTTTACTTCAACTTTTGCTATCCCTCACTTTTGTTGGAAACTAACAACTGGGTTTTCAGGTACATATGGAACCTAAGGCTATGAAGAAGACAAAGTTCGATACCTCAAGGAGATTATAGAGTTTCTCGAGCCTAGTGGTTCAGTAGAGGAGTACCCGATGCAGCGACGTAGGGTCACTGTAGTTGAGGTGACACACAGAGTTACGAGAGGACAGACACACAAGGCTTCTCAGATAGTTGCAGCCCGACCAAGGATAAAGTTAGCAAGGATGTCACCCCTACACACTTCTCCACCCGATGATGATGATGAGGAGGAGTAAGATTCTGAGTTTACTCCCTAAGTTATTGCTCAAGACCCCAGTCAGAGAAGAGGTCCCAAGATTTATCAGAGGAGGTAAGTCAGGAGGAGCCATCAGCAGTGCCCCAACTTGAGGAGGGTACCACTACTCATGTATAACAGACAGATGTACCCCATTCTGATAAGGGTACAGAGCAGGCTACCCACGATGTATCAGTACAACAGGGCCATATCCTGCTCTCACACATGCCTCAGATGTACCTCTCGAGGTGGGACCTTCGAGGTAGTATGTGGAAGGGATGTGGGAGATCCTTACTATTAACATTCATGTTTGGGAGTCAGGTAGGCTAATGAGGTGCATTTATGAGGAGTGCCAGATTGACCTATCGGGGCTAGATCGAGTACCATAGTTACGAGTGGTATTTGATAGATATAAGCTAGAGTGGATGACTAGGACACTCAATTTTTATAGCCCGACTATGGTACAGGAATTTTATGAATCCTATAGAGCTACCGTAGTCCTTTCTAAGCATAGATATCTAGGCCAGGTGAGATTTGCGAGGCAGCCACAGCTTGAGCATACATAGGTTAGAAGGGTTAGAGTTAACATTTTGATAGAAACTATCCACAGAGTTATCTTTAGCCCAGATTACATTAATCTTGCATCTATATTTGAGTGTGACCACATACTGAGGGTTGCACGTGATCGACATATCATGCAGGAGGTGAAGCACTTATGAGAAAGGGTTGAGATTCTAGGTGGATAACTAGTTATATTTCACCTTTAGGTGATGTGACCCCATGGATTGATAGACATGGTGTAATTAAGAAGGGCCTATTGAAATTTGAGGCCAAGTTTAGGTGGTTGCGGATTAGATACCGACTGATACTGACTCTTTCAAATAATACATTAATGTAAGAGGGAGCAAAACTAGTTTCTTTTATGCTGGACGGATATGCTATTTATTTTACTACCATCCTCAGGTATGAGTTACATGACAAAGCATTTGGGGAGTTGACTAATCTTTCATTCCCTTGCACGATTCAAAGGGTGTGATGATGCCAGTGTGCCTGAGATTCCAAGACTAGATGAGAGGGTACTTGCAACGACGATTGCACAGACAAAGACTATGAAGGATCTGGAACCTCCAGGCCCTTCCAGGAGATCGAGATAACAAGAAATAGTACCACGAGCCCAGACTGAGGGCCTAGCAGTTTCCATAGAGCCTGATGAGGTACATCAAGGTGATATGGGCGTTAGTGTTGATATGGAGATAAAAAAGTAGAGAGAGGCTCCATACTCTAGTATGTAGGGTGAGGGGACAAAACTACTTCTTTTTCAACCCCAGCTTTAACCTTAGAGCTGGTGGGTGTACCTTCAGAGCCTACTCTCCCATCCACTAAAACTTCTATTATAGGTATGATCAATATATCTAGCAAGTTTTTGTAGAGCTTAGTGGACAGCCAGAGGGCCACCGATGTTAGGTTAAGGATTGTTGAGACCGAGATAACTACCCTCTACGAGCAGATAAGATCAGAGGTTAAGACTAGATTTGAGTAGGTAGGGGCCCAATAGGAGGCCTCACTAAGAGCTACACTGTCTGGGCTACATACTAATTTCCAGATATGGCTCTATGAGTTTGAGAGATAGGTTGTATCCCGATTCACAAAGACAGATATGCAGAATCTAGCCCAAATAAGAGAGGTATTTGATATGTTACAAGCAGTGGTATGCTCTCTCACAGAGAGCTATATAGAATCCACTCCCTCAGTTATACCATCTGTGGTCCAGATATCACCTCTATGCATACCAAGAAAATTTAACTTTTTTATAGAGGGTGATGAGCCGGTCCCAATAGTTGGGGCCAAGAGAGGTCACATAGACGACTTATAGGATCCTGATGAGCCATATGACCAGGCCATTAAAAAGTCCATACATGATTTGATAGAGTCTACATTTGTTGATAGGTAGAGGTATGCATATATAGCAGCAGATGCACCATCTAGTAATGCACTACCACCACCACCTCCTCGCTAGATAATATGCCCCTATCTGGGGATGCTCATGATTCGGGCGCCTAGTATATCCCAGGTATGTTCTCACTTTTCTCTATTTTACTTTCTTTTAGCGCATTGAGGACAATGCACAGTTTTTAGTTGGGGGTGGCATACCATGTCGCCGTGGGTTTTTGTTGTCGTGCTTCTTTTCCTATTGACCACGGTATGGTTGTAGAACCGACATGTCTAGGATAATTTTGTGTCATATTGTGTTTTTTTGCATACTTAGGAGATTTTTAAGTATTTAAGGAAGTAGACATGTTTTGATTGATTTTTGATACCCCTCTAAAGTTCTTGTGTTTTAGAACTGTATTAATGTATATATGTGTAAACATTATGGATCTTGTTATGATATTAGAATTAGGGACACAATAATCACTTTCTAATAATTGCATGAATCGGATAGGTAGTAGTAGGTAATATTAACTCTGTGCTCTGTGTGTGTTAGATACTACCTAGTTCCCTTTGTGTGTTGAATTCAGAACTTGCCTGGTTAGTCTTGCCTAGGTTGAAGGATAGTTGGTTAGGAAAGGATCATAGGCCATATGTACCATACCAGCCCCCAAGTCTATATTACAAACCGAGAAAAGTTCTATAATGATCCTAACTTTAATATCTAAATGTTAAGGAAAAGAAAATAAGGGCAAGCCTGTGGTATTTGGCTTGCATTGATTGGAACTTCTCTTTTGAGTGTGAGTGTCTCTTGAACGTCCCTGAATTGACATGCATTATTTCATATGAGTTAGTGGGACATCCTTGTTGTGAGGGAACTTGAGTCACATGGCTAGCTATTTGCTTGTTTGGGTAATGTAACTTGTACATATGAATAGTTATCTATTACTAATTTAATTGCTATACCTTGATCCCATTGTGTTATATTATTGTGCTTCATGTTCATACACAGTTGGTTTTGAAAAATAAGGATGGAAGGTGTGTGTGTTTTAAGTTTAAAGTGTTGACTGACTACCTTGGATACCTTAGATTCTCCTAGTTAAGTGTTGTTTTTGTTGTGTTTTATTGCCTGAGGACATGCAAATATTCTAAGTTGAAGGTGTTGATGTGCTATAGAAATATAGCACTTTCGATGCTTAAAATGAGGAAAATATACAAGTTTTTGAGGTTATTTTGTTAGATATGATGCGTTTTGGTTATGTTCTGTAGAAAATCATATTTTGGATGCTAAGTTCATGAAAAGGTAAAAAAGGTGTTTTTGGCTACTTTTTGGAGCAATTATGGATGTTTGGGACACTTTCTAGCTTGTTCGGAATCAAAGAATGTTTGAGAATTGAAGAAGAGCTGAAAAGATGACTCCCGACACTTACTAAGGCAACCTACAGACTGCATATAGGACCTACGGACCGTAGGTAGTCAAAGTAAGTGACAAAAGTCCAAATTCTCGAGAGCTGACTTGTAGGATTTTTTCCATTTGGTACTGGGCCCTGTACCTGCTCTCACCCTGCTGACCGCAGGTACTACCTGCTTCCAGGGTCAGTGCACAGGTACAGGCCATATGTGGACACTGACCCTATTTTCTCCTATTTCGTTCGGCCTTTGGTTTAGGGTTTCCTTATGTAATATAAAAACCCTTTATGTGCTTTTTGGTAGGAGTTACGCATTTTTGATACTCATAAACATATTTTGATTCCAAGATTCAATTTTGATCTTGGGATTCTCTTGTATTGTCTTTAGTTGATTAATTCAATTACGATTGTGGGTTTTTACACATCTTATCATTGTGATTTCATCTATGCTTTCAATTATGAATGATATTAATTTCTATACAAGCATGAATGGATAAAACCCATAGCTAGGGTTGTGGAAACCCTGGCAGATTGATGAAGTAGGAGAAGTGCTTTTGTTGTTTTGAACCAATACCCATGCATGCATTGATTTATCTTTATTATAATATTTTTCTTAATGGATGCATACTTTAGGATCCTGCTTAGATATTGCTACTTACTCTAAAAGTGGAGTAGTGACTTGGAAAAGATAAAGACAATAATAATTTGGAGTTTAATTATCGATCCACGCTTATAGATTTTATCTAAGTAATATGGTTAGATTTTATCTAATAACTAGAGACTCAAAAGGTAATAGTTAATTAGGATCAAGTTAAGGGTTAGTAAGGCAATATCCTAAGACTCAAAAGGTAAAGGGTGAAATACTTCAGCTCGTCCAAAAGACTGCAGAAGGTACATAACTTATCAATTCTGCATGTAAAGTATTGGGCTGGTTCAACAAAGCACGATAAGAATATGGAGTTAAGAAGCCAGGGGGAACACAATCCTAGTATTCACTTACGACTGATTACAACCAAAGTTAATATAGTTACTAGCTCAAGATTACTACATCAAAACCCCCATTTACCTTTCTTATTTTGCCCGCGGACTACAACTGTTGAGATCCACGATTTCACATGTTCCCTTGGGATTCGACCTAAACCTTCATTGTGTTACTATATTTTGATAGCAACCATATCATCTTTGGAGAAGAGGTATAGTTTGGACGTCATCACTTTCCACCCGCAGACGAATGGACAAGCAAAAAGAACCACTCAGATATTAGAAGATATGCTTTGAGCCTGTGTAATTGATCATGGTGATAGTTGGATTGACCGCTTACCTCTTATGGAGTTTTCATATAATAATAGCTATCACTCTAGCATTGGTATGTCCGCGTTTGAGGCATTGTATGGTAGAAGGTGTAGATCTCCCATTGAGTGGTTCAAAGTTGGTGAGGCAAAGTTGTTCGATCCTAATTTAGTTCATCAATCTATGGAGAAAGTAAAGGTGATTCGGGATAGTCTTAAGACTGCCCAAAGTATCCAAAAGTCCTATGCAGATGTGAGTCAAAGAGAGTTAAAGTTCGATGTGGGTGATTGGGTATTCTTAATGGTGTCTCCCATGAAGAGAATGATGCATTTTGGAAAGAAGGGGATGCTCAATCCTCGTTACATCGATCCTTATTTAATTTTAAAGAGAGTGAGAAGTGTTCCTTATGAGTTAGAATTGCCTATGAGTTTAGTTTCAATTCACCCTGTGTTTCATGTGTCCATGTTGAGGAAATGAATGGGTGATCCTTCCTTGGTGGTGCTTATTAAGAATCTTGGTGTCTTGAATTCCTGTCTTACGAAGAGGTTTCGGTAGTGATCTTAGATAGACAAGTTCATAGATTACAGACTAAAGATGTATCATTGGTAAAGGTCCTTTGGAGGAACCATAAAGTGGAAGAAGCCACTTGGGGGGCGGAAGAGGATATGACGGCTAAGTATCTATTTATATTCCATGTGATAGATAAAGAAGCTTGAGGTATGAATTTCATTCTTCTTTGTTGTTATACGGGTTTATCTTTTGATTCTGGTGTGTTGTTATCATTCTCATACGAAATGTGTCTTAGCTCATCATTCTAGGACGAATGATCCTGGGGAAAAGGGGTAATGTAACACCCTCAAAATTTTGGGTATTTTATTTTTGGCCTTCCTATACTTGAAATATTGTTTTTTCAGTCAAATTATGTTAGAAGATATTAAAAGGGTAACCTGGAAGAGTTTTGGAATTTTTAGACGGGGTTCAGAGTGGTTTACGATCATGGAGGCAATATTGGCATGCCACAGAGGTTAGTCTCAATGATAACCCCTATGACAAGGAAGATAATCACTGTGATAAGGTCCGTGACACAAAGGCTGGACTTCCGAGGTCTGTGCACGGACCTATAGTAATTTCTGAATGTCTTGTTCTTTTAAAATAAGATGAGGGATAAAGGGGTCCTTTCACCAGTAAATGATTTTTAATCACTACAAGGACCTATTTCTATAAGTTTTCAATATACGAAGGTCATTCTCATTACTCTCAACCATTCTCTCTCAAATTCCCCTTTTCAACTCAAGGCTAGGGTTCAAGGAGGTGATCATCTAGGGTCCTATGGGTGTGGTTTTCTTCGAATTTCTTTGCAATTAAGGCATTCACCTCTTTCCCTATACTTGTATTTTATTAATGGAATGAAAATTGGTTTATTATTCATGGTTTTGATGTTGAGTTTTGAACTATGGGTTGGCGTTTTTGAATGTATTTGGTTTAAATGTTTTCCCATGATTATTATTAAGTTGTTATGCATTGAATTGATGATTTATGAATTATCTGGGTGCATAGTGATGGTGAATGAATTTAGGGGTACAATGGATTCCCAAAATAAATGGTTTTGGTATGGAAATTGATAATAACCTCAACTTACTTGCATAATTGGTTTTGGAATATGATTTATCACTTGATTTGGCTATTTTTTGAAACCTGGAAGTGCATAAATGGTAAATGGAACATGAATGGAATTGTTTTGGTTTTCAAATGGTTTTGGAAAGGCCTTGGTGGCCATGGCTTTGGTTTTTAAATTGGAAATAGTGGAGTCAACTTGGTTTAATGGTTTTGTATAGAAAAAATGGAATAGGCTTAAAACCTCTAATTTTGGTATGACGATACCATTAGGAAATGCCTAATTAAAAGATTCCTTGGTAAATGGTTGGGAATATGTAAGTGGTTTTAATATGGGCTTAAAGGGGGTTGTGAAGCAAAGTCATAGAAGGTGGAGGTCCTGGGGGGACCGATACTGGAAACTCATGTTTGCCGACGTGAGGTTTGGTCATGGTGACCTTGTGCATGAGAAACACTTTATATTTTGGGGATGTCATTAGCCTTCTCGGGTATTCTCTGGTATATGTGGCTAACAAGTACTGGGCCCTTTCAGTAGGGGGAGATGAGCCCATATAGCCTATGGGTGACTTTAGGACGGTAGAGCTACACAATCCAGATTAATTATTTAAAAATGCATGCTAAACCCTATTTCTTTTCTCCGGCATATGATATACATATATATGTAAGTATTGCATATGATATTGTGCATTGGTTTTTACTGGTATTCATATTAAAGATTATGATATTACTTTACTACTTTATCCCCGAGTTATATGCTAGCGCTCTACCCCTAACTGTCTTTAGACACTATATCCCTATGCGATGCAAGATTCGAAGGCAAGTCTACCTTTCCTATACAGTAATTAGGTGTTCGTGGTTAGATCGAGATTTTACTTTAAGTGGTGAGCTTCCATCCTTCGGAAGACTTCATTTCATGTTTTAATTTCCCTTGTCTTAGACTTTATCTTAGATTTATTTTGGCTATGGCCTGGGGCATATCCTGATATTTTACTTGTATTTGGTTTGTTAGAGACTTTGTTGGACTACTGTGGATATGGGCATTATGGTTGATGTTCGGTATTGTGGATGGTTTTCAGATATTGATCTTATATAGACTTTTGGGTTTATCTTTCCTATCTTGTCATATATATATTGATTATGTTGGAATAGGTTAAGGGGACAGTCTTCGATCCTCGGTGGACTTGAGATACCCATCACGGCCAGTCCCTGGTTCGGGCCATGACAAAGACTATTTTTCTTTCAACTGCTAGGAGAACTACGTTAATTCATTCAATTATTAATAGTCTCCCCTACCATGTAATGTATCTTCTGAAACTTCCCTCTCATATTGTTAGCAAAATGGAAACCTACCAAAGAAATTTCTTCTGGGTTACTTCTCCCACTAGTAGGAAGATCCATCTTTTAAATTGGGCTACGATCATAAAGCCTAAGTATTAGGGAGGTTTAGGTATCCAATCGATTGACAATAAAAATTTAGCCCTTCTAGCATCCTCATCTTGGCATATTTTTCGCTCGCCATCTCTTTGGGCCTATATTTTATGATCCAAATATTTAGGCAAACGAGACAGCACGTCACGAATCTGGAAGACACTTATAATAGGTTGGAGCCAGTGCCAACTTGGTTTGCAATGGTAATTGGCGGACAGGGACCATATTGGTTTCTTTAATGATGCCTCGATTGAGACAAACATCCCTCTACGTAGGTTGATACAAGTCCCACTCCTGTAATATAACTTTCGAGCAAAAATTTCTTGGTACAGATCAAGAAATTATTGGGATCTATCATACTTTTTTTTGTTCTCCCTTAGAAATCTTATAGCAAATCAAAGTTGTTCACATCCCCATTCACTATAAGACATTAATAGATAGACTCAGATGAGGCTTAACATACTCAAAGTCCTTTACCATTAGTTCATGCTATAATGCTATATTTTCATCCAATGATCTAGTTGATTATGCGAACTCATCTGTAGATTTATTCTACAGGATCTGGAAACTTGATTTACCACCAAAAATACGCCATTTTATTTGGATTCTGAACTATAACTGGCTTCCGATGACCTCTTATCTATACTTTATACACTATATTCCCTCTCCAGCATGTAAAGGATGTAATTCATCTGTCGAGGAATCAATCAATCATATCTTCTTAACTTGTAAATCAGTTGAGCCAACATGGTTTCAACTAGGAGTCATGGAACAAATACACTCATTACAACCATATGTTACAAGTTTCCATTGGCATGCCCTCTGATTACAATATTTTTTCAATATTATACCTCATCAATAAGCCCCTTCCGCAATTCCTAATAAAGTTCTATTGGGATACTATTTATGGATGATTTTTCTTTCCACAACAGATGTATTTTTGATAATGTAGCCTTTCAAACATCCCTTACTGATATTATAGCTACTGCAACTGAATATTGGTTCTTAGCTGGACGGTGTAAACCTTTTAGACGATTGATGACCTTGTATGTGAAATGGATACCCCCTGCTCCTCTCTTTATCATGCTCAACACCAATGCTACCTTTGATAATGAGTTGGGCTTAGGCTCTATAGCGGGTGTATTTCAAAATTTTAAGGGTGGACTGATTATTAGGTTTTTTCATGAGGGTTTGTACTCCAAGCTTCTTAGAGGCAAACTTTAGGCTTTACGATTTGGACTTCAACTAGCCATTTAGTGTTGTTATATAAATTTGGAGATTAATGTGGATTACTACCAAGTTATAGAACTCTTAAATAAGTTATCTGATGATAGTTCATCTTTACTCTCTAGCGACTTATGCCTGATGCGTAGGATGAACAATCCACATCTAAAGCACATCTATAGTAAGAAGAATAAGTTGGCAGATGCACTGGCGATACTAGATAGTTCTACTACTATTATTACTATAATAATGAACCTCCAACACCCATTGTGGATATTTTGCTGGATGATATATATGAAGGTTTATCACATCAGAAAGTTAAGATAGGGATGTCTGCTCAGACATCAATGCTGTATAATATTAGTAGTCTTACTTATCAAGTTGTAAATATTAGCAGTACGGGAGCAACAACTATTGTTGTTAATGTGTGTACAGTGGCTCTTCACAAGTAACTCCCCTGTAGACGTAGATCTATATATAATATAACTTTTATTTGCACAAAAAAAAGGCTTACCCAAAGCAACAAAAAAATCACCCCCCAAAAAAAGTTTACCATTTACTTAGAGATTTAATCATAATAAAAAAAACTATTTATAAGAGAGAATGTTGAAGTTTGGTAGTCCTCGCAAATTTTACGGTGCAATACAATAGTTACACATGCATATTGCTTTTTTCCTACATTTATTAGTTTTGTCCTCATGTTCTATTTTATAATATTTTTATTTTGACCTTTGTAATTGAATTATATATGGTAGTAATTTTTTGTAAATCTTGATTTGTTTCTTATTAAATTACTTATTTTTGTATGCTTATTTCTTATATTAAAAATTATTATTTTTACTTATTTATTTTAGCAAATCATGAAAGATTAATTTTTTTTCTATATTATTCTTATTTATTCAGTAACTACATAAAGTATAATTCGTAGTCAACCTTAAATTTTCAAAATACAATTAATAAACATAATTTTATATGTTTTATTCCTAATATATAATTTCTTCTATGCATTGTTAAGTCAAAGAGACAAGTAAAGAGAAATTGAGAGAATATATTTTTCTCTTTCTCTTTCATTTTGCTTGATATTTTATACTGAAAGTATTTTTTTTTTACTTATTATTTAAGGAAATCAGGAGAGGTTTATTATTTTCTTTCTATATTACCCTTATCATTAAGTAACTATACAACATAATAGTTGTCAATCATATTCTTTCAAAATATAATTAGTAGCTTTTTAAGGGTTGTATCAAATCAACAAATGTAAAACAAAAATAAAACTGATAGAGTACATTATATATTATTGTACTTTTTAGTAAAATGCAATTTTGAAGTTACAACTTGATTTCCAATCAGAGCATTTATAATGTCATACTAATAATACCCCAAATTCTTTTTTTTTGGGTGTGTTTGGTATAAAAATATTTTTTAATGAAAAATATTATTTTAAAAAAATATTTCAAAAATAATATTTTTAATTATTTCCTTGTTTTAGGTATGTAAGTAAAAAATATTATTCAAAAATCATTTTTATATAATTTAAATTACTATAAGAGCTGGGAGTATAAGATGACAGGGTTGGAGCTATGGGGTAGGGTTAATACAAGGTGTATTGGAAAGCGAGGACCCAATGAATGCGAAATTTCACTGGTAGAATATAACTTTCCTACTTTCACGAAGCCATTTTCCTAAATTTCTTAAAAACTTATTTTCCTAAACAATACGATTTTCAAAAATTTAACCAATCAAATGTGAAAAAAAAACATAGTGAACACATCATTTGTTTCTTTAAACTTGAGTTCTATATCCTTTGTGTTTTCTAATCTCCTTCATAATTTATTCTCGTAAATGAAGTCCTTTAAAAGTTTTCCAATTATATGACAAAAAACTTTAATAATTATGAAGACTTACCAAACAAGACTAATTAATGTATCACTAAATTAAATAAATTCTGCAATAATAAAAATGTTACGTAAGTTATATATTTTTTTAAAAAATTAAATTTACTTTTTTGTATCATGAACTTGGGATCGAACTTAGCACCGACCTTATGCAACTAGTCTTATTTATGTAAAACAAGAATAATCTTTACTCCTTAATTATACTACTAAAAATCAGCTTGTGCTCCTTATACACTGTTTGGATGGTGGTTTTCCATGATATGATATGATTACTAAGAAAACCATGTTTATTTTGATTGTGTCTTAAAATGTATGGTATGATTTAGTTTCATGGTTTGGTAACCATGAAAACCCTCAGCTTATGTAATCACCGATTTGGTGGCATCTATGGTTTGCTTATTTTTTTCAATTATGCCCTTACTTAATATTTTATAATCCTATTTTACCTTTCATCTTATAGTATTTAACTCCACCTCTTACCTCGACCCCCCCTCCCCATAATTATTTTTTAAAATTATTTTTTAGAAAATTTTAAACTTTTTTCTTATCCCACCCTCTACCAAACCCCTACCCCAATTTTTTTTAAAAAATTGATTTTTCTAAAGAATGTCAAAACTTTTCATACCCCACCCTCACCCTCACCCACCCCTACCCCTTCCCCCCACCTACCAACTTCCCCTCCCAACACCAATTTATTTTATTTTTTTAAAAAACTTTTCAAAAAAAATTCTTACCGCACCCCCACCTCCTACCAACACCCCCCTAAATAAATAAATAAATAAATAAATTATTCTTTAAATTTGTTTTCTTTAAAAAAATTAGAAATTTTCTTTTTGCCCCACCTCCTAACCTTACCCCCACTCTACAACCCCCATCCCAATTATTTTTCCAAAAAATTATCATAATTTTTTCTTACCCCACCCGCTTATCCTATTCGTTCTCATTGTTTAATGGTAAATGTATACATATGCTTTTAGAAAATATTTTCCTATTTGCTAACAAAAGAAAATTAGTAAAAAATAATTTATTTTTCTTAAAAATATTTTTTATTCCACATCGAACACATTCGTAGCATACACAAAAGATGCATTCAAACTTTTGACTTTTCGTTGGTGGTTGCGTCTCAAACACCAAAAGGAAATGAAATTTGTTACTATAAACAAGGAATCCATTACATTTATTTTGATCTACTGTTGTATTGCTTTTGTTAGAATTTAACTGAATTTAACAACTTAATATATTTACATGGCATCATTTATGATAAATTAGCAGGAAAAAAATTATTTTATTAATAATTATTGACAAATTTAATATTTATAATAATTAAGGACATTTAGTAAAGTTACCAGTTATGATACAGTACCATACCGTCAAATCAAATAATAAAACTGTTATTAAACAATAGTGAATAATATAGTCCATCCAAATATTGTATTGTACAATATTATATAGTACAATACCATACCATACAGTACCGTACATTATGAAACCATGACAAACCACCATCCAAACAAAGTGTTGGTCTTCGTAAGGTTCACTAATAGAGGTGGAGTTAGTGTTTTGATTACGGCTTCAATTAAACTCAATAACTTTTATTTAAATTTAAATTTATTTTTAGGTATTTGTCCAGTATTTACAAATCATCAATATAAAATTACTCAATTAGAATGATTAGAATCTTTAATCTATAAATTATACATACTAATTCTGAATCTATCCATTAATACATGAATCAAATAAAAAAATATTTTGTATTTTTTGCATTTTATTAAAGTTATTTCAGTATTTGTAATTTCGAACATCTTCTAAGTTTCTGTTTGGACAACCACCTTGAAATTGGTATAATTATTAGAGTTGTAATTACTTAGACTAATAATTATGTTGATTTGCTTGTTTGCTTCAGTGTAATTACAAATGCACTGTTTGGTTGTTCAAGTATAATTATCTAAAATTTAAAATTTAATTACATGGTTATATTAAATTTTTATAAAAGTTAATTATCTAAAATTTTAAAATTACATTAGACAAATACGGGCCTTTTACAAATTATGGTAAATTAAATATTTAAGATATATATTGTCTTTGAAAATATAATAATTAATAAACACATGTTCTTCATTAATATTATAAAAAATTAATTGATTTCTATTTCTTAGATTAGTGTAGCTTAATTAAACTATTCATAAAAAACTAAAAATACAAGATATCTAAGAACACCATGAAATACATGTTTGGCATAAAAGATTAATATTATAAATATAATGTCATAAAATTATTAAAAAAAGATAATCTATCAATTCTACTGAAAAATAAATGAAAATATAATAATTAATAAACACATGTTCTTAATTAATATTATAAAAAATTAATTGATTTCTATTTCTTAGATTAGTGTAGCTAAATTAAACTATTCATAAAAACTAAAAATACAAGATATCTAAGAACACCATGAAATACATGTTTGGCATAAAAGATTAATATTATAAATATAATATCATAAAATTATTAAAAAAAGATAATCTATTAATTCTACTGAAAAATAAATGACTTGTAATGTAAAATATCAAGTCAATACTACTAAAACAAATGAAACTGAAAATAAAGCATAAGTTCTAAATTCAAAACAAAAAAGTTAACATAATACTCTTATGCAAATTTCAACATAACATGTTTAAATATGATTTAAAAGAAAAGAAAAACATAAGTCCATAACTTTATTCAACAATAAATTCTACGTTAATTTAAATATTAGAATACTAACCAAATTATGCTAAATTAAAAAAATAAGTAAAAGTAGACAATATGAACAATTGCATGGAATCAAGTAAAGTAAAGATTGGGAATCAAAGTAAGGGAATGAAATATAAATAATATAAAATAAAATATATACTATTAAAAAATATTAGAATAATAAAAATTAAAAAATTGAAATAACAAAAAACCAAATTTAAAAAAATAAAAATAAAAGGAAGAAATTTAAAAGTATGCAACTTGTAATTACACCATGTAATTACCAGCAATTCACAGCTTCCCCAGGAGAATTGAAAAGTGTAACTACTCCTTGCCAATTATGTCCAATTACCTGCTAACCAAGTAATTACGTGGCCAAACAAACACACCAGACAATTTAATTACATCCAATTACACCAAATTCAATTACCAGTGTGGCTTTTCAAATAGACCTTTAAAAAAATTGAGCCTAGCTTAAGCTGCCTGAAAGACAACAAATAAACCATTACTCACAGTATATTTTTAAGGCAAAATGGTTCAGTAGACTCTTGTACTATGTCAGTTTTGTAATGTGGATACTCCTACTTACATGTTTGTCATCTGAACCCTTGAACCCATTAAAAAGCAATATTTTACACCCTTTGATCATTGACCGGACCTATGTGGTATTAAAGTGGCTGACTAGGATGAGGCACGTGGGTGCGAGTGGAGTCAATTTTTGATCAACTTTATATTAAAATAATTAAAAAAACTAAAAAAAATATTAAAATTAAAAAATAAAATAAAAATGGTCTTTTTTTTCCTCCAACTTTTTAATTTAAAAATATTTTAAATTTTTTTTAAAAAATAAATTTTAAAAATAAAACAAAAAAGTCCCCTTCCCCAACCCCCTCCCCATGTCTAGCCACCCCCACCCCACCCTTCAGCCCCTCTCCCCCAGCCAGCCCCTCCACACCCTACCTCAGCCCTTCACACCACACCCCAGCCCCGTTCAGCCCCTCCTTATCCTACCCCAGTCCCGTACACCCTACCTCAGCCCCGTCCAGCCTATCTCTACCCTACCCTAGACCGTCCCCACCCCACCCCAGCCCTCCATACTCCACCCAACCCCATCCAGCCCCCTTTCTACCCCACCCCAACCCCCACACCCCACCCAACCCCATCTAGCCCCCTCTCCACCTCACCCTAGCCCCCACACCCCATCCAACTCCGTCCATCCCCTCCCCACCCCACCCTCAGTCCCTTTCAACCCCCACCCTACCTCAACACTCATACAACCCCTCCTCTCCAACCCAGCCCCTACCCCGAGCCCCCTCCCCAACACCACCTTAACTTTTTATTTATTATTTTAATTTTTCCTCTCAATTCAAATCTTTTCATATTTTTTGAATTAAAATTTAAATTTTAAATCTTTTTATTTTTTGGGGGATTAAATTTTAAATTTGAATTGAAAGTGAGTGATTGTGGATATTGAAAAAAAATAGTGAATTTTGGTTGAAAAAACTTATATTTTTTGTGAATTTGTTAAAGATATTAAAATTTGAAAATCGGAAATTCATTATGTTTGTATATATGAATTTATAGTTAAAAATTTAAATTAGTTTGAGAAGAATTTTAATTATTTGGAATGAATTTGATATTTAATTTGTGAGTAAAAATAAAAACATGATTATTTAAACTTTTCTACAATTTATAATTTTTTTATTTTATTAAATTTATTTTAATATTTAATTTCTTATGTATCATTTTAAAATGACATAGAATTTAATGTAATACCTAAAAATGACGTGGAAGCTAACGTGACAAACGTGGCAGCTGACATGGCAGCTGACATGGAGAGAGTGTGTTACACTCACCCAAAAAGTGTTTAAAATGTTGCTTTTTAGTGGGTTCAAGTGTCCAGAGGATAAACATGTAAGTAGGAGTATCCACATTACAAAACAAACATAGTACAAGGGTCTATTGAGCCATTTTGCCTATTTTTTAAAATAAATTGAGTTTTCCTTTCCTATACATCAAAAAAATTATGTATAATTCTAAAAAAATTTCATACTTAAAATAAAAAAGTTATATATGATAATAATTTCACATTTATTCTATTTTTCTCACTATGATATAGAGAATTATGTAACTGTTAAAGAATTACATAATACTTATTTGAACCATCCAATTTTTTATGTTGCAATTTAGTCGTTAATAAGTCTTCATCATACTTTGTAGATTGTTTTGTCACAACTCATTTGCAGAGGCAGATGTAACTCACGGGCTATGGATTTAATCAAATTCATATATATATATATATATATATATTATATATAAGCTTTGAGTTGGGGGATTTTGAGCACTAAAAATGGTGTTGCGACTACAGTTATTATAGACGTATAAGGGTTGAGAAGGCTAAGGTATTCGTAGGATGCATAGGGGTATGATGATTGGGTCAGATGTGATTCCAGTAGATTTTTGGAAGAGCACTAGCGGGGTAGGTAGAAAGTAGTTTACCGAGTTGTTTACATTATTTTTAAGACGATGAAGATGCCCGAACTTGGACATGGAGTATGATAATTCCATTATATAAAAATAAGGGTGATATTCAAAGTTGCAATAACTATAGAGTATCAAGTTGTTGAGCCATAATATGAAGGTTTGGGAAGGGTGGTAGAGTTGAGGCTGAGGAGGATCATGACTATTTTTGAGAATCATTTTTGATTCATGTTAGGTTGTTCGACTATCAATGCTATTCATCCCATGAGGAGAGTAGTCAAGAAGTATAGGGAGAGAAAGAAGGACTTACACATGGTGTTCATCAATATTGAGAAAGCACACGACAAAGTCCCTACGAAGGCCATGCAGAGGTATTTGAAGGCTAGAGGGGTGTGTTCCCATGGTGTACATAAAGCCGATTCAAGACACATACGATGGGGGTATGAATCGTGTGTGGATGGTGGGAGGAGATTCGAAGAAATTTTTTATTTTGATTGGGTTGCACCCGGGATCGACACTTAGTCCATTCTATTCACCTTAGTAAGGGATGTATTGATGTGGCATATTCAATGGGAGGTGACTTGGTGTTTGTTATTTGCTCATGAAGTAGTACTATTTAATGAGACTTGGGGAGGAGTTAATGATAAGTTGGAGGTTTGGAGACAAACCCTAGAGTCTAAAGGGTTTTGGTTGAGTAGGACCAAAATAGAATATGTGTAATGTAAGTTTAATGATTTGATGCATGGGGCAGATATGGTAGTGAAGCTGGATTCCCAGTCCATTTAAAAGAGAGATAATTTCAAGAATCTTGAGTTTGTGATTCAGAGAAATGGAGATACTGACGAGGATTCCATACACCATATTGGTGTAGGGTGGTTGGAGTGGAAGCTTACTTTAGGAGTCTTGTATGATAAGAAGATGCCTCCTAAACTTAAAGACAAGTTCTACAGAGTGTCAGTTCGGCTAGATATGTTGTATGGAGAAGAGTGTTGGACAATCAAGACCTTCCATATCCAAAGTTGAGGGTAGCAGATATGAGGATGATGAGATGTATGTGTGGACTTACCAGGAGATATAAGGTTAGGAATGGGAGTATTCGAGAGAAGCTAGGAATGTCTTTGGTGAGAGACAAAATACAGAAAGTCCAGTTAAGATGGTTCGAGCATATGATAAAGAGGTGCATAGATTCCCCAATACAGAGGTATGAGAGGTTGGATATAGATAGCTTCAGTTGGGATAGAAATAGGTCAAAGAAATATTTAAAGGAGGTGATTAGACATGACATGAAGTAATTATAGTTTAACGAGGACATGGCCCTAATGAGAAGGTGTGGAGGACGCAAATTAATGTAGAGGATTAATGGGTAGGAACACGTCCTTGGTAGTAGGAAGGGGTGTTTTTTTTGTAATTGTGCGTGTGGTCATACTGTTATACATGCGTCTTATATTTTCTTGTTCGTTGTGTTTGGTGATGTTTGTGATTTTTGGATAGATTGTGTATAGTATTAGTTTGTCGATGTCTCGTTTTTTTATTATCTACTAGTATATTACCTCATTTGTTTGTTGTTCCTATTTTTTTATACTGTTATTTGTCCTGAGTCAGGGCTCTATCAAAAATAGCCTCTTTACTTTATCTTAGGTAGTTGTATGAACAACATTCACTTTATCCTCCCTAGTTCCCACTTTGTGGGAATACGCTGGACATGTTGTGTTATATATATCACTTGATAATTCTCCAGTTTGCATGAATTTATACATTTAAATTTGTATATTTATACATATAATCTGAACTTATATCAATTTATACATTTGAATTTATACCAATTCATGTATATCTTTAAGATATGAATTGTAGGTCTTTATATTTGTGTTTGGATATTAAATTCAGAGCTAATTTTCATCTGTATCAACTATCAATTATACATTTATATTTGTATTCATAGCTAATTTTCATGGATAAATACATAAAATGTATAAATACATTGAAATTGTATTTTAACTTCTGAAATCGTATGAAAAATCAGAGGAATTTTAGTTTGAGTTTTATTTTTTTATTTTGAAAGTTGTAATAGTCCATATGAAAAAACAAAATATTTGAAAAAAAACATCCGCATGATTTATGAGAAATTTTCGTTCTTCAAGTAGATCCTATTCCTGAATTGTATATGTACTTAAGTGGAATTTTGGAAGAAAAATACAATTGATAGACAAAGTAGCTATGGTTTGTAATTTCACAAACTATATCTATACAACCTTAATTTTAACCCGAATGACAACTATTAATCTTAGGTATATTTATACACCTAAGTGTCATTTCTATGCATGTTTAGCTTAGTTTTAAGAATAACTGGACGTGCTTAGTGAAATATAAAGTGTGTATTTGTGTATTTATGTCTAAGTTGCATGTTTAGAGTTCTTGAGGTGCATTTAAAACAAGTCAAGAGTCAAAAGAATCAAATAGAGTTTAAACGAGAAGACTAATTAGACTAGCCTAGCCTATGTTTGTCCTAGTGTACTTTGATAAGCCCTATTGTATTGTGTAACCTAATATTTATTATGATATATTGTAGGAGATAATTGGAGCATCTTTGAAAGATGAATAAAGCCTATAAACAAGCCACAAGAATTGGGGAAATAAGAAACAAACGAACGAGAAGAAGAGAGCACAGTGTAATACCCCATACCATTAATTAATAAGTGTTTGTAGTTGCAAAAGAAAAAAATATGAAGATATAAGAAAGTGCGCTAAATAAAATTTAACCCAAAAAAAAAGAAAAGGGAAAGAAAGAGAAAAAATGGGTCAAGGCCCACTTGACCAACAAGAAAATATATAGAGGGATTTAAAAGGGCTTATGCCCATTACCTGCATAAAAGAAACAAAGAAGCCACCAGCCCTTTGTGAAAGGCCAAGGAAAAAAAGTTTTCAACCTGCAATTTTTTTTTAAAAAAGAAAACAACAAAGGTTTTGATTTTTTTGGTGTTCTTTTGGAGGAGAACAAAGAGGACCCAACCATCGATAGGATAACTAAAGAGAACTTGGACAATGAGGTAAATTTCTTAACTTGGTTCATAAATTTTACTCATATAAATCATGGCTTTATATTTGGGATTGAAAGTTTAAGAATCAAGGGTTAAAATGATAGAAAAATATTTTAAATTCTCATGAACGAAATGAGAATATTAAATGATTGGATTGTAATTTTCATATTTTCAGCTTAACCAAAGAATAAAATTTGGCAATAAGGTTATTGTGATTTATGATATCGAGAAAAATTAGCTGTAAGTATGTTCTCATGAGTTGAAGAAAAAATTTAGTATAAGTTGACAAGTTGAAAGCCAATCATGAAATGTCTAGAGTTGGGTAGTTTAAAGCAGTCATGTTTTAGCCTAAACAAGGAAATTAACACGAGATTGATATGATGTGATTATAGATTCTATAGAAGAAAGTCACTTACCCATTGTTCGAGGTGACAAATTTGGTATCCAACAAGTGTACTGTGAGTAGTAACCTTACCATAATTGTGTTTGTAAGTTACATATTTTATACTTGATTTTGATGAAACAAGAGATACTGAATGCTTTGAAATTGCACGTGGGGCAAGTCTTTTACTTGATATGATACTGAAATAGTTATTTTAGAAGTTACTATCGTTATAAGACATATTTACTGTTATTTGAGATATGATTACTGATATTTTTCTTGTGAAATAAATATTCTGACATGTGTTTCATTTAAAGTTTATATGCAGTATGTTTTGATATGACCTTAAATGCCCTATACTATTTTGAAAATTCTTTCATATGGGTACCTATAATCTATAAAGAAAGTATAAATGGGAGTAGACCTTGATTTAAATTTCGTAGCTAACTGCTGGTTTGCTAGACCTGGTGCACCTTGTATTTACAATTTCTGTTACAACCCTCTCTAGTGGAAAGGTATAACTAACATACAATTATCGATCTCCCTAGATTAGGGACCTACTAGTAATATTATTTTAACCCCTTTATGAGGGGTCCATAATTATTGACTTTTCTTGAAGCAGAAATTCACACTGATTACATGATTCGTTCTTGAAAACCTCCCAAATATGTAATTTTTGATATGATACAATGCTTATTGAGTTTATTACTAAAAAATTACTTAATCTTGTTTACATAAAAAAATGATACTGCTTATCATTACTGTTTTCTGAAAGGGAATTTGTTTTATGATGTTTTATGACTTGTTCTTATTAAAATGATTGTGGTTAAGTGTTATTACTCCCTGAGATTTCATTTCACTTCTCGCTATAATTTTTTCAAAGAACGCAGGTGACCTTGGTAAGAATTTTTTTAGCTAGAGCATTCGAGTTAGCATATTCCTGGTGAGCCTCACACTTGTTTGCGTGAGAAACTATTTATTTATTTGTTATGTTTTTTTCCTTGAAAACTCTTAGAGTCACTCCATAGTGATGTACCATGGTTTCATGGCACTTTTGATGCTTGAAATAACGAAATTATACAAGTGCTTAGGTATTTTTATTAGATGTGATGTGTTTTTATGTTGGTATTGTAGGAGAATAGAGTTTGGAGAAGAGAAGGAGCAAAAAATAATGAAGAGTAGCAAAAAGGCTACCTACGAGCCCTACCTACGGTCCATAGGTAGTACCTACAGGCCCATAGGTTGGGTCTATAGGTTGCAATACTGAAGTTCTAAAAGCTGAAGATCCTTCTAATTCCTATGAACCTACCTACAGCCTGAAGTGGGGTCGTAGTTGGTGCTGATTCTGATTTCCTATTTTTTTAGGATAGGTTTTTTAGTTTTTTTGATGTATCTATAAATACTCATTGGATGTTTCATTATTAAGTGACACACTGTATACACTTATTACATTGTTTTGAGTTCTGAGATACACTTTTGATCTTGGAATTCTTGTTCTTGGTTTTCAGGGTTTGATATTAATTTGAGATTTTGGTTTTCATTCTTAATTAATTGTGAGATCATTCATATACTTCCAATTATGAATTTTCTGTGTTTTCATACAATCATGAGCAGATGAACCCCATAAATAGGGTTGTAGGAACCCTGATAGATTAATAAATTAGAGGAATAGCAAGGTCATTCTTAATTGGTGTTCTTTCATGTATTGTGATTTCTTTCATATTGATTGCTTTCTTGTCGGTTTCAAATATTAGGAACCCATATATATTTTATACTAACCTGAGAGAGAGGTTGACATTGGGGAAAGAGAGATCATGATAATAGTTTGAAGCTGCCAGCCTTTATCTAATTAACTTGAGACCGAGAAGAGATAGTTAATCTGGGATCCATAATAAGGTTTAGCAATTGATACTCTGGGATCGAGAAAAAATGAGTGAAATTGACCCAAATCAAGGTCGATAGACTGTTAGGTAATACATAGCTTGTTAGATTCTACATGCAAGACACCGAGATAGTTTGATGAGCACAATAAGTCTGTGGAGTTATGAAGTTAGGGGGAACATAGTCCTAGTGATTGTCTTATACTAATAACAACCCTATTTTCCAGCATTGTTCCTATTACTACTGTTCTTACGAAACCCCTTATTTACTTTCTGCACTTTCCAGCTACATCAACAATCTCGTGATAGATTTTTGTTCTATTCCCTGTGGGATTGAACCCAACCTTATTGGGTTCTATATTTTATAAGAGACCACATTTTAATTTTTAGGAAGTGTAATTTGGGCGACATTACATTTTAGTGTCATTGCCGGGGAGTTCGATTATGGATTGATTGATTATGGTTGTTGAGGTTGTTAGTTTTTTATTTTCTGTTGTTTATGGGGTGTACACTAGCTTATGACTAGTACTCGGAGTTAAGGAAATCCCTTGATTCTATTTGATCTGAGCTTGAATGAACCTTATGACAGAATTATAAGATGGAGAGACAAGAAAAGTATGAGAATAAAGACCGACACGAAGGGATTCATGATGACCCAAATACATTGAATTTTTCACCTCTACATGGTGTTCTTAAAATTATTGAGGAAAGTACTAACCAGTTGATATCTTAAGAGAAGGAGAGGTTAGCACTGGCCTAATGTGATGAGGAAAAGTCTATATAAGAGGAAGAAGATCATCGAGCAACATTCGACATAGAAGGACTTCAAAGAAATTAAGTTCAGCCACTCGCTTATCATTACTTGCTAGTTTATGATGATTTGGAAGAAGATTTGAGGTATGTTGAACTGATCGAGATAGGATCTATCATTTCTCCAGAGTTTGTCTAAGGAACTAAATTTGACGTTATGAGTACAATGGTTCGGTTGCTTAATCTGAAGGGTGTGTTTGCTGGTTTTCCTATCGATAATGCAAACATGCATACAATGAACTTTGTGGGGATTTTCACTTCATATAATCTACCAGGGGTGAGTCAGGAAGCCTTAGACTTAGATAGTTCCTATTCTCTCTTACAAGTGAAGCAACATTATGGTTAGGAGATCTACCTCATAGGTCCATTACCACTTGGAATGAGTTGCAATAATAATTCTTCGATAGATTTTCCTGCCTTCTAGAATTTTGCAGTTAAAGGATGAGATTTACAATTTCAAATAATTAGATTCAGAGGCACTGTATGAGACATGGTTGAGGTTTAAGAAAAAACTCATGAATGTTCCCAATCACAGGATTTCAGGGAGGAATTTGCTGGAGATATTCAATAGAGCCTTGAATGCAAATACCAAGACTGTGGATGATACTATTATCGGTAGGGCATTCACAAGCTTTCATTGAGTAGGCTACAAAAATCTTAGATCGAATTACTAAAACAGACCGAGGATGACATACTTGGGAGATATATAAGCGAGACAATACTTATTATATTAGATCTTCTAATGAGCAGAGATCCCTAGATAAGACAATCGCTCAAGAGGTAGCACTACTACAGACTGAGATTGGGTTGCTTACTAAGAAGTTTGTAGTCATTAGAACATTAAAGGTATATGCAGTGGGTGCACAAGGTAAATCTACTAGACATGATGATTCTGACTTTAAGGAGGAAGCAAAGTACTTGGACAGAGAGATGGCAGGTTTTTGAGCCAAGGGTCTAATCATGACACTTGGATCTTGAAGCAAGGGAATTAAGGTCAAAACTATTACGACAACAGGCATAGGGACTGATGAGTGGTGAAAATATCCAAGTACTTCTTGAACACCCTATTTATCAAGACCATAAAGCTATAGAAGCATTCATTACCACTCATTTGCACTCGACATTCATGCACATTACCATATTTTGAAAGAATAAATAAGATATATCTATGATTAAATACACTAATATCCATATTTTGCAAACATATAGGTTATGAGATAGAAAGATATAGACTTGAGCTAAAAAGGATCAAAAGAAGTACAACTGGAAGACTTGGAGCAGAAACATGCCTCAGTTACCACGATCGCAGCCTGAGGGCCGCGATTGTGACCAGTAAAGAAGGTAGCAACTACGATCACACTGATCTACCTGCGGTCAAGATAGCCACGATTGTGGTAAATATGGTGGATCGCGGCCACTTGGGAATTAACTCAGGGGCACTTTCATAATTTTCAGCAGCCGACCCTAAATCCTTTAAAAGCTTAAAAGGCTTTCTTATTTTTGGCATTCTAGAGCTTAGCAATACTTTGAATTTGAAATTGAAACCCTAAATTATACAAGAATTGTAAATTTGATTTAGAATTTGGATTTTGGTACTTGTGAAGAATGGATGCCTTAAACAACCCATTTGGTATATGTTTCTTTCTTTTCTTCATGAGTAGCTAAATCTTTTAATCTTGGAATTATGTTGAACTAATATGCAAATTAGTTGTGGGTTGTAATGTATTTTTGTATATGCTATTTAAATGATAATGGGTTATACTATTGCTTGATTAAATCAGTTGGGATTTATGGGTGAAAGCCCCAAATACCCATATGGGTTTGTCTTAGAAAAACTCATGCTCTTGAAAGACTAAACCACCTTAAAAGAGGGGTTTGGGTGAACTCTAGGAACCCTCATCATCCTTAAAAGAGGGATGTGGGAACCAAAGAAATAGTATATAATTATTAGGTTTGGTTTACTTATTTTCACTATCTTTGACATAAGGGTGATTTTGTAGTTGACTTTACCTTGGGTATCATCCTATAAATAGGGATGCTCAAATTGAGGTAGTGGGTAAATATGATTTCCATACTTGTTAGGTACCCAAAAGGGTCGACAAGTGAAATATTTAAGGTTTTATTGAGAAATTAACCTCAAGGGACCTAGGCCTAGCCTACCACAATAGTAACTTACTAGCATGTACACCAAATCTTACACATCCACACCTAAATTGCCTTTAGGTAGACATAATCCCAAGATTTCCCAATTATTGATGTTCGCTTAAAATTTGTTTCTTAGTTTGTGGGATCAAGTTACTAGTGACATACATCCCCCTTAATCAAACCCCACCTATTTTTAACTATGTCATTTACTTTACTAACACTCTGGGTATTATCTTCGCAGTACTTAATCACCCATAAGTTAGAATTCTATCTTTCACTCCTTGTGGATTCGACCTCAACACAAGTTGAGATATTGACAACAACCACCCTCTACCACTTTAAATAGTATAAGTGAGCGTTATCAGGGACAAAAGTAGAGAATGTGATGGTGACTGAAGGAGAAAAAATGATTATAGGGAGAAGATGAAAGAATTGCTTGATAAGATGGTTAAGGATTCAAAGAGCCAGAAGAGTTTCCTTAAGGAGATCAAAGTAGATATATTAGGGCCTAGATAAAAAATATAATTGCATGCTACCACGATTAAGCAGCTTGAGCAATAGTTTGGTTAGACATCGTTTATATTTAATCAACATCAACCAAGCACTCTTTCGAGTAATACCGTTCAGAATTAGAAGAATGATAATCTCTTCCTAGATATCACCACTTAGAGTAGTAAGTATACTATTGATTCATATATGCCTGTAGTTTATGAGTTAAGGAATGATACTGTTGATGTTGATGATGCACCCAAAGCTGAAACTGAGAAGTTGGTTACTAATGGTGAGCATCGCAGGAATCGTCGCGAGTAGAGAAACGACCTGGATAATGATAAAGGAAAAAGTAAGGAGGTCGAACAAGTCTTGAAGCCTGTTCCATGACCTCCCCACCTTTCCCCCAAATATTAAAGAAAAAAGACAAAAATGGGAAGTATAAGAAATTTATTTCTATGATGAAAGATTTGAGTGTGAGCATCTCTCTTTTTGAAGCTTTAGAGAAAATGCCTAACTATGTAAAATTTATAAATGATGTAGTGATGAAGAAGAGAACTATTAGATATGAGGATATTGGTGGTCTACATCATTATACCGTAATTACATCTCGATCTCCCATGCAAGAGAAAGGTGATCCCGGTGCCTTTATAATTCCTTGTACGATTAGTTTATATAGATTTTATAGGGATTTATGTGACTTGGCTGTAGGCATTAACTTGATGCTGCTGGCAGTGTTCGAAAAATGGGGGTTGAGACCCCTCAAACCCACGATGATACGGTTATAAGATCATATAGTTAAGAAGGCCATGGGTATATTATTTGATGTGTTGGTCAAAGTGGACAATTTCATCATTCCGGTTGACTTTGTTATATTGGATTGTGAGGTTGATTTTAAGATGCCCATAATTTTGGGGAGAGCATTTTTAGCCCCGGGTAGAGAACTGGTGGATATGGAAAGAGGTGAGCTTAAGTATAGGCTGAATAATGAGGAGTCAGTGTAAAACTATGAAGTAGCCAATTGACATAAAGGTGGTTTTGGTAATAAAAAATATTTATTACCCTGGAGGCCAACCCTATGTCTACCTGGATGAAGTATGAGTAATTAAGGTCCCCACATCGTGTCGCAATGTTAAATCAGGTACTGCTTGGGAGGCAACCCAAAATGTTATATTATTTTTTCCTTTGTGATAATTTGTGTTATTTTTGATTGATATTAGATCTACGCACCTAAGGTGCCACAGGTATGCTCTTAACTCTCTTGCTTTGTGGTGGCCTAATGCATTGGGGACAATGTATGCTATTTGATAAGGGTAGGACTACTTATGGGTTTAAATGTCCTTTTGAGGTTTTTATTGCCGTGTCTCTTTTCCCCGGAGTGTTTTTATCTTAGTTATAAATGACATGTTTAGGTATCATATTATGTTGTTTTATGTTATATGTTGTTTATATTTAATTAGAAGAAAAATAAGGAACCTAAGTGCAGTTAACATGTTTTTTTTAAGTGTTTGAAATATATGACACCCCTCCAAATTTTTTTGTGAACTGTGTGTGTAAATATATGTGTGACCATTGTTTGAATCTTTCTATGGCATTACTATTAGGAACAAAATAATCAAATCTTAGCATTGTATGAACTGGATAGTTAGTAGTTAATAATATAACCCTGTACCATCTGTGTGTGAGGCACTTACCTAGTTTTCCTTATGCATTTAATCCAAAACTTGCCCAGTTAGTCTTGACTAGGTTGAAAGATAATTATTTAGGACATGAGCATAGGTCATGTTTGAGTAAGACCACTCTTATCCTAAAAGACTAACCAAATGCGAATAAGTATCCCTTGACCCCTAATTTCAGCCTAAATTAACCTATTTTCTTATTTCACCTTGTCAATTCCCAATTAATAACAATGAATATGTTTTGGCCCTGGTCCCTCCTTGGACACTGTACACCTCAACACAGGAAAAATACCTAAGCTTAGGGTGGATATCATAGGGGTGCATAACTAAAAATGGGTATGAAAAAAGGTGTTGAAAAATAAGAAAAATAAAGTAGGGTTGGGTGTGGTATAAAAGTGTGAAAAAAAAAGAAATAGGAAAATGAAAATAAAAATGTGAAGTGAATAAATGAAAAGCAAGAAGAAAACCACACCCAATTCGAATAAGCAATCAACGAGAAAAAAAAGGAGAAATAAAGGATGCATGGTTGAGAAGTGGAATTAATAATGTAAGTGTAGTGTCAAGGAGGGTGATTCACTATATCCAAATGTACCATACCTTCCCCTAAGCCCACATTACAACCCTAGAAAAGTCCTATAATGATCCTAGTCTAACTGTTTGAAAAAATAAGGTATAGAAAATAAGGGAAAACTTATGGTATTTATGCACACTGTGAAACTTCTTTTGAGAGAGTGGGTGTCTTGATATCATCCCTAGATTGACATGCATTATTATACTATAAGAGTTTTGATTGATTTGCTGTAAGGGTATATGGGTTGTATTAATAATTGCTTATTTGTTAGGGTAGTGTAAATTGCATATACGCTCGATTGTATGTTTCTATTGTAATGTTATCACTTGATTTCGTTGTGTCATACTGTTGTGCTACATGTATCCACACAGTGGTTTTGAAAGATGTGAGTGAGAGGAAGTAAGTATTTTGAGCCAAATTGAGTTGACTACTATAGGTGCCTTAGGTTTCTTTTAGATATATCATTGTCTTTTTTGTTATGTGTTAGTTTCCCGAGGACATGTAAATGTTCTAAGTTGAGGGTGTTGATGTGCCATGGTTTCATGGCACTTTTAGTGCTTAAAATAAGGAAATTATGCAAGTACTTAGGTATTTTTATTGGATGTGATGTGCTTGTATGTTGGTGTTGCAAGAAAATAGATGCAATACCCCAGATCTTGGTCCTTGAAAAATTTCTAAAATTTTATCCTCACTGTCTAGACTATGACTCCCCTTACGAGTCATAGGGAGTCTTGACGAGTTGTAAGGCCCTAATCGTAGCTTGACCAGTGTGTGTGGCTAAGTTTCCTTTCATAATTATGAGTGGCTTAAAATGAGTCATAAAGACTCTATACGAGTCGTATAGTACAAATCATAGGGTGACCAGTGTGTGGCCCAAATGATTCTGTCTTGGATACGACTTGGACCCTACGAGTCGTAGGGTCACGATACAAGTCTTATGATGTGAGTCTTAGGGTCAGTAGTAGGTGTGCGTTATGACACTATCATAACTACGAGTCATGGTAATGATTCGTAAGGTGTCTCAATGAGTCGTTAGAGGACCCGTAACGATTGGTGACAATTTTTTAGATTTTAAGTTGAGGGCCTTTGAACATTTTACTCTTTACCCACTTAATAACCACAACCATAAAACACCCTAGGGACGTTATTTTCAATACTTTGGCACTCACAACTCTTTCTCAAACTCTCATAAATCTCCAAGGTCAAGATACTCAGGGTTTTCAAGAAATAGGTCATCCAAGGGGTCAAGGGTTGATTTCTTTCCATAAATCTTGGTGTTTCAGGCATATTACTATTCCCCAACTATTTTTATGTGAAAAACATGTATTTAAATAGTTTGATTTGATGGTTTTAAATGTGGGTTTCAACTTGGTTGAGGGTTTTTGGAATGGTTGGTTCTCAAATTATTTTTCCATGATTAACTATGCATTGTTTATGATTTATTAATGGTTTTAAACTTGTAGGGTGCATGGGTATGGTGAATAAACTAAGGTGTCATGGTTTCCCCCAAAAGTTGATGCTTTGAAATAGGAATTGGTTTTGAATAATTATGTTCCCTCAACCCACTTTTGTGAAGGGCTTTGAATTGTGAATTTTTCACTTGGTTTGACTTACTCACCTATATTAATACATTGCATAAATGGTTAACCAATTAACATAGATTCTGAAAGCCTTTTTGGCTATGATTTTATTTAATAAACAAAGGGGGTTGAGGTATTCCCCTAAGCTAAAGTGATTGTTATGGCATAGAGATAAGTTTGTAAGTATTAGGGTATGATGTACCCATGGTGTGCCTTAATGGTTGGTTCTTTGGTTAATAAATGAGTTATCTAAAACTTGCTTTAAATTGGGATTAATAGGGGTTATGTAGCAAAGCCATGAAGGTGTGGGTCTCGGAATGACTTATACTGGAAAATCATGTTTACCGATGTGAGGTTTGGTCTTGATGACCTTTTACATGGGTCACGATTGATATATATTTTGGGACGGCTAGTTACCTTGATGGCTCTAGATTTCCCTCAGATTTTCTTCAGTAACGCACTGGGGCCCTTTCAACAGGGGGAGCTGAACCCATATAGCCCATGGGTGCCTTTTATGATAGTTAAGCTGCATAGTCCAGGATAATGTCTTAATTCATACTAAACCTTATTCCCTATTCTGATATATTAATTATGTTTATGTATATATATGATGATGATATTCATATGGTTTTGAATTGGATTTGACTTGGCATTATTTTATCTCCTTTCCCTGAGTTTCATGCTAGTGCTCAATCCACTAACTATCTCTAGAAGCTGTGTCCCCATGCGATGCAGGTATTAGAGATACTTCTACTTTTTCTGTATAGTGTTAGGTTGATTGTCTTGGTTTTTCGTTCATTGATGGTGAAGTGGTAAGCTTCCATCCTCCAGAAGACTTGATCATTTCATCAATTTCCTTTGATAGACTATAATTGAGGATTTCACATTATCATTAACATTTTCATTGTCATTTTTAATTTCAGGCTCGGGGGCATGTCCCAACATAGATTATTTTTGATTTTTTCGATGCTTTATGGATATTACTGTGGATTGGGTTGTTATGATGATTGGCACTATTAGTTGTCTCGAGTTATTACTCTCTATCTTATTATTTGTTTGGATTTTATCTACTATTATACATTTTATTTATCTTGGTAAAGGGGGTGGTCTCCATTCCTCGGTGGACTCGAGATACTCGTCATGGCCAGGCCCTGGTTCCTGTCTTGACAAAGTTGGTATCAGAGCCTAGGTTTTGTGTTATTGGGTATCCACAAAGCCGTGTCAAGTAGTATCTATTTTATGGGTGTGTATTGTGCCACACTTATATGAAAGGGGCTACAAGGAATTTAATAATGTTTCCCTTTTTTGTGATCTACTTTTGGGCTATAGAGTCTAGGTTGTTGAAATCTTCTCTAATTTCCATTTATTCATTTTTTAGATCATGCCTCCTATATGATCTGATGTTCATGGAAACTCCTTTGTCCCGCTTGAGGACAATGTAGACGGGCTCGTCATACTCATTGAGTTTAGACCCGGTCCAGGGTCATTGCTTCTAATTTCCCTAGTGGAGTTCCATCGGCCCCTAGTAATCTTTCTCTCACTGTTAACACTCTTGTTTGGTCACCTCTAGGAGATATTACTAATGCTGAGTTTTGTTATTTCATTTATCAATTGGCCTAGTTGGTGACATCTTAATCATGTTAGTCGGGTCGTGTTAGTGCTGCTGAGAGTTTCTTATGAGGCCACTAGAGTTGGCTAGTTTATGAGGCTGAATCCTTCGACATTTACTGGATCTAAGGTTGAGAAAAATACTCAAGGGTTCATAGATAACATGGAGAAGATTCTCCGTTTGATATATGATTCTGACTCTGAGGGTATGGAATTCACTATATACCAGCTGAAGGATGTGATGTATCAGTGGTATGAGAAATGGGATCAGTCTAGGGGTAAGGATGTAGAGTTGAAATTATAGGAGGATTTCCTGAGTACTTTCCTTGATCGCTTCTTTCCTTAGGAGTTGAGAGAGGTAAAGGCTGAGGAGTTTATGAATTTGAGGCAAGTCAAAATGTCTGTGAAGAAGTATGCATTGAAGTTTCATCAGCTGTCCTATTATGCCCCAAAGCTAGTATCTAATATGTGGGCTAAGATGACGAAGTTTTCTTTGGGCTTATCTCAAAACTTGGTATTGGAGTGTAAGGATACCTTTCTAAATAATGACATGGATATCTCTAGGCTTGTGGTGTATATGTAGCAGGTCAAAGATGAAAAGAAGAAATATACTAAAATAGAGAAGAGGCAAAGCAAGAGATCCTAGTTTTCTGAGCAGGGTAGTGGCCAACAAAATAATGGCAAGGATGGAAGGTAGTGGTCTAAGAAGAAGTGGGGGAATTCTAGTTCTTATTCAAAAGCTAGTGCTCCTTATCCTAAGTCATTCGGTGATTGCCATTGTCAGAGCAACAATGGATTTAAAGCCCAGGGTGTCCAGTCAAAGTCCAGTGGGGCTCAATCAACTTTATCCCATCCTTCTTATAGATTTTATGGACAATTTCCTCATGAATTTTTTGATAAAGGGAGGAATAAGTGTTTTAGATGCATCTAACTTAGCCACTTTTAGAGGAACTATCCCTTAGGAGATGTTGCTATAGGGTCTAATAATGTCTCGATTGTTGCTTCTTGAGATACCGCACCAAAGGGTGCTACTTCCGACTCCGACACTAGTCAAAACCATCTATATAATCTAGTCACCCATCAGGATTCTGAGGCATCCCTTGATGTTGTTACTAGTATGTTCAAACTCTTCTCTCATGATGTATATTGTCTATTTAATCCAGGGTGTACCCTCTATTATGTGACCCCTTATATGGATATTCATTTTGGTTTTGATCCTAAATATATTTCGGATCCCTTTCCTATATCTACCCTGCTTGGTGACTCTATTATGGCTAGAAGAGTCTATAGGGGTAGTTTAGAGAAGTTGAAAGATTAGTTAACTTTGGCTCCGATTTTGACCCTACCCGAGGGTGCTAATGGATTTGTTGTCTATTGTGATACATCTCGTGTAGGACTAGGTTGTGTGTTGATGCAACATAGAGAGTTGGTTGCATAAGCTTCTAATCAGTTGAAGGTGCACGAGAAGAATTATCCAACACATGATTTGGAATTATTGGCTGTGGTCTTTGCTTTGAAGATTTGGTGTCACTATTTGTATGGGGTTCATGTTGATGTCTTCTCAGACCATAATTGTTTGTAGTATGTGTTCACTCAGAAAGAGTTGAATCTTAGGAAGAGGAGATGGCTTGAGTTGCTCAAGATTTAGGGTTCGTGTTGACGTCTTCTCAGACCATAAGAGTTTGTAGTATGTGTTCACTCAGAAAGAGTTGAATCTTAGACAAAGAAGATGACTTGAGTTGCTCAAGGACTACAAAATGAGTCTTCATTATCATCCAGGTAAAGCTAACGTGGGTGTTGATGCTCTTAGTAGGTTATCTATAGGAAGCTTATCTCATGTAGAAGAGGAAAAATAAGTTTGGTGAAGGATATTCACTGGTTGGCTAATCTTGAAGTTAGTCTCTTGGACTCTGAGGATGGTGGTGTGATCATAAAAGAAGTAGTGAAATCATCTCTTAGTGCTAAGGTAAAGGAGAAATAGGTTTCAGACCCTATCTTAATGCAGATCAAGGATGATATGGGTCGCCAAAAGGTGATGGCTTTTGAGATTGGTCGTGATGGTATCTTGAGGCACCAAGGTAGATTATATGTTCCATATGTTGATGGGTTGCGAGAGAGGATCTTGGTTGAATCTCACGAGTTGAGGTACACTGTTCATTATGGTTCCAGAATGATGCATCATGACTTAAGAGAAATTTATTAGTGGAATAATATGGAGAGGGATGTGGCCAATTTTGTGGCCAAGTATATGGTTTGTCAGCAAGTGAAGGTGGAGCGCTTGAGGCCTGGTGGTTTGTCTTAAGAGATTGAATTTCCTGTGTGGAAATAGGAAATGGTTAATATGGATTTCATTACTGGTCTTCTACAATATCGCCATCAGTTTGATTCTATTTTGGTCATCGTGGATAGGATGAATAAGTCTGCTCATATCTTGCCAGTGAAGAATAATTATTTGATAGAGTATTACGCTAATCTTTTCATTGGGGAGATCGTGAAGTTGCATGGTGCTCCATTTTCCATCAAATCTGATTGAGGTACTCAATTTTCATCTCACTTTTGGTGTTTCTTTCAGAGATGTTTGGGGACTAAGGTGAACCTTAGCATCGCTTTCCACCCTCAGATGGATGGACAAATGAACAGGGCAATTCAGACTTTGAAGGATATGCTAAGATCTTGTGTGATCAATTTTAGTGATAGTTGTGTTGACCATTTGCCTCTTATTAAGTTTGCGAATAAAAATATCTATCACTCTAGTATTAGGAAGGCTCCATTTGAGGCTTTGTGTGATAGGAGGTGTAGGTTTCTTATTGGGTGGTTCGAGGTTGGTGAGAGTATCTTGTATGGTCCCGACTTGGTTCACCAAGCTTTAGAGAAGGTGAAAGTTATTTGAGATAGGGTTAAGGCTGCCTAAAGTCTCCAAAAGTCCTATGTGCATGTAAGATAAAGGGACTTCGAGTTTGAGGTAGATGATTTGGTGTTTTTGAAGGTGTCACCAATACAGGGAGTGATGCAATTTGGAAAGAAGAGGAAGCTCAGTCCTCGTTATGTTGGTCCATACCGTATTTTAGTACGAGTAGGCAACATGGATTATAAGTTGGATTTGCCTTCGAGTTTGGGTTTTATTCATCTAGTCTTCCATGTTTCGATGCTGAAGAAGTGCATAAGTGATCCTTCTTTGGTTGTTTCTTTGGAAAGTGTAGGTGTCTCGGATTCTTTATCGTATGAGAAAGTCCCAATTGGGATTTTTGATCGACAAGTCTGCCAGTTTCGACCAAGTACGTGGATTTGGTAAAGGTTTTATGGAGGAACCAAAAGTGTGAAGAAGCCACTTGCGAAGCCGAGGAGGACATAAAGTCCAAATACCCATTCTTGTTTCCCTCTTTGGATAATCGCGCATGAGGTATGTGTAATCCTTAACATTTTTTTTGGTCTTTGTTAATGGTAAGTGTGGTTGTGTTTGGAGTTGAATCATTCTAATAAATGCCTTTTCCTATCATTTGAGGAAAAATGATCCTAAAGGGGGGGGGGGGGGGAGTACGCAATACCCCAGATTCTTGGTCATAGAAAAATTTCTGAAATTTTATCCTTACTTCCTAGACTACGACTCCCCTTATGAGTTCTAAGAGTCTTGATGAGTCACAGGACCCTAATCATAGCCTGAATAATGTTTGTGGATTAGTTTCCTGTCCTGATTACGGGTGGTTCCAATGAGTTGTAAAGACTCTATACAAGTCGCATAGTACAAATCATAAGGTGACCAGTGTGAGGCCCAAATGGTTCTGTCTTACATACTACTTGGACCCCATGAGTCGTATGGTCACGATACGAGTCGTATTATGAAAGTCATAGGGTCTGCATTAGGTGTACGTAATGACACTGTCTTGACTACGACTCGTGGTAGCGAGTCGTAGTTTTTATGAGACCCATAACTACTGTCGACAATTTTTCAGATTTTAAGTTGAGGGCACTTTGGACATTTCCATCTTTACCCACTTAATACCCACAACCATAAAACACCCTTGGGACGTTATTCTAAAAAATTTAGCTCTCAGATCTCTCTCTCAAACTCTCACAAATCCCCAAGGTCAAGATACTTAGGGTTTCCAAGAAGTAGGTCATCCAAGGGCTCAAGGGTTGATTTCTCTCCATAAATCTTGATGTTTCAGGCATGTTACTCTTTCCCAACTTTTATTATATGAAAATCATGTATTTAAATGGTTTAATTTTATGGTTTTGAATGTGGGTTTCAACATGGTTGAGGGTTTTAGGAATGGTTGGTTCTTAAATTATTTTTCCATGATTAACTATGCATTGCTTATGATTTATTAATGGTTTTAAACTTGTGGGGTGCATTGGTATGGTGAATAAACTAAGGGGTCATAGTTTCCCTCAAAAGTTGATGCTTTGAAATTGGAATTCGATTTGAATAATTGTGTTCCCTCAACCCACTTGTGTGAATAGCTTTGAATTATGAAATTGTCACTTGGTTTGACTTACTCACCTGTATTAATGCATTTCATAAATGGTAAACCAATTAGCATAGATTCTGAATGCCTTTTTGGCTATGATTTTATTTTATGAACAAAGGGAGTCGAGGTATTCCCCTAAGCTAATGTGATTGTTATGGCATAGAGATAAGTTTTCAAGTGTTAGGGTATGACGATACCCATGGTGTGCCTTAATGGTTGGTTCTTTGGTTAATAAATGGGTTATGTGAAACTTGCTTTAGATTGGGCTTAATGGGGGTTATGTAGCAAAGCCATGAAGGTATGGGTCTCGGATGACTTTTACTGAAAACTCATGTTTACCAATGTGAGGTTTGGACTTGATGACCGTTTGCTTAGGTCACACTTGATATATATGTTAGGACGGCTAGTTTCCCTTATAGATTTAGCTTTCCCTCGTATTTTCTTCAGTACGTGTGACTAACACGCACTGGGATCCTTTCAATAGGGGGATCTGAACCCATATAACCCGTGGGTGCCTTTTATGATGGTTAAGCTGCATAGTCCAGGATAATTTTTTACTTTATGCTAAACCTTGTTCCTTATCCCGGCATATTACTTATGTTTATGTATATATGTATATATGATATTTATATGGTTTTGAATTGGATTTGACTTCGCATTATTTTATCTACTATCCCTGAGTTTCATTCTAGTGCTCAACCTACTAACCATCTCCGGACGCTGTATCCCTACGTGATGCAGGCATTAGAGAACTACTTTTCCTGCACAGTATTGGTGTATTGTGTCGGTTCATATTATTGGTAGTGAAGTGGTGAGCTTTCATCCTTCGAAAGAATTGATCATTTCAGCAGTTTGCTTTCATAGACTAGAATTGAAGAGTTCACATTATCATTAATATTATTATTGTCATTATCATTATTAGGTCCAGCGGCATGTCCCGACTTCGATTATTTTCGATTTTGTTGAGGCTTTGTGGATAGTACTGTGGATTGGGTTGTGGTGATGATTGACACTATTAGTTGTCTCGAGTTATTACTCTCTATCTTTCTATATGTTTAGATTCAGTCGCTACTAGGTGTTATGTTCTGTATGGCTAGGTATGGGGGTGATCTCCGATCCTCGGTGGACTCGAGATACCCATTAAGGCTATGCCCTGGTTTGGGTTGTGACAATAGAGTTTGAAGTAGATTGGGTCCGTAGGTTGAAGTATACCTACAAGCCTGTATGTTGGGTCCATAGGTTACATTCCTAAAGTTTTAAAGCTGAAGATCCCTCTAATTCCTATGAACATACCTTCGACCTGTTAGTGGGGTCGTAGGTTTGTTCCGACTTTGATTTCCTACTTTATTTTGGATAGGTTTCTTAGGTTTTCTGATGTATCAATAAATACCCATTGGATGTTTCATTATTAAATGACACACTCTATATACTTATTACATTATTTTGAGTTCTGAGATACACTTTTGATCTTGGAATTCTTGTTCTTGGTTTTCAGTGTTTGATATTAATTTGAGATTTTGGTTGTCATTCTTAATTATTTGTGAGATCATTCATATGCTTCCAGTTATGAATTCTATGTGTACTCTTACAATCACGAGCAGCTAAACCCCATACTAGGGTTGTGGGAATCCTGATGGATTAACAAAGTAGAGAAAGTGTAAAGTCATTCTTGATTGGTGGTCTTGCATGTATTGTGATTTCTTTCATATTTATTGCTTTATTGATGGTTGAAAATGTTAGGAATACACATGTATTCGGTACTAACTTGAGAGAGGTTGAGATTGGAAAAAAGAGATCACAACAGTTAATTGAAGGTACCAACCTTCATCTAATTAACTTGAGATCGAGAAGAGATATTTAATCTGGGATCGGGTTAGTAATGCGACACTATGAAACAGAGAGTAGATGAGTAAAATTCACCCATACTAAAGGTTAAGAGATGATTAGGTAATACATGACTTTTTAGATTCTACATGCAAGACACTGAGATAGTTTGACGAGCACGATAAGTCTGTGGAGTTATGAAGTCAGGGTGAAAACAATCCTAGTGATCGTCTTATACTAGCAACAAACCTATTTTCCAACATTATTACTATTAATACTCTTCTTACAAACCCCCCATTTAATTTTTGCACTTTCTAGATACATCAATAATCTCGTGATAGATTTTTGTCCTATTCCCTGTGGGATCAACCCCAACCTTTTTGGGTTCTATATTTGACAAGTGACCATGTTATACTTTTTAGGAGGTGTAGTTTGGGTGCAAATAGGTTGTGTTGTTGATATTTGAGCGTTGTTTATGATGTTGAGCTTTTGTGCTATTGATTTGAGACAAGAAATTTTCTTGATAGGCCCAAAAATTGGGATACTCTGCCCAATTTTTGTAGAATACTGACGAGGCTTGCTTGGGAGTTCTAACGTCCTTAGCTCCAATCATATCCTATTTTGGGTCATGAAAAAGTTGGTGTCAGATCCAGGTTATTCCTATGACTAATGAAGCACATGTTAGTAGTAGAATCTCAATTATGGTTATGTTGCCAACTATTTCTATAATCGTGGTTTTGCGAGAGAGTGATAGGATGTGTTTTGATTTTATTTTTGATTCTTCCTTGTGTGTGTTACTTTTAAGAACCATTATATAAATCTAACCATATTTGTCTTGTTAATGAGATGGTTCAGACTTGAGAAACTAATGGTAGGGGAAGAGACAAAGCTCATAAAAAAGGTGTGGTAGGGGTCGTGGTGATACTGCAGGGAATTACACTACCACTTTGAGAATTTCAAGAAAGCCCAATCCTGAAATGAATGCAAGTCCACCCCAACCATCGTGTGAGGGTAGTACTATTGAGGCAATTGCTTCCATGCAAAAATTCATAGAGGGCTTGACCAACTGACTGGATAAGATAAGAGAGGGTTGGTAAGCATAATTCTGCATAACCCCAGCCACAGTTCTAGACACCTGCACAGACTTACAAGTTTGGAAACGAAGAGCTATCTTTGCAGGAGTTCTTGAAGTTGAAATAACCAAAATCACAGGTTCAGAAAGTTTGACTGATCCTTAGAGATTTCTGGATGGTATACTCAAGGCACTCTATGTGCTAGGATGTTTTAGTAAGAGGGTTGTAGAGTTTGTATTTTACAAATTGAAGGACATGGCTAACACTTGGTATGATACATTATTTGTAGGAAGGCCCACTAGAGCAGCACCACTGATATGGGATGAGTTCACTATGTTCTTTATGGATAACTTTCTTCCTGACAGTCAAAAGTAAAAATATCCAGAACAGTTTGAGAAATTAGTCCAGACTCTATATTTGGATGTGTCAACTTGTAATACCAAATTCTGCAAGTTGGCTAGATATGCTCTGTACTTGGCGTCTACATAAGTAGCTTGAGTGTAGAGGTTTGTCAATTGGCTGGTTGCTTGTCTCTATAATGTAGTAGCCCTATAGATGAAAGTCTTGACCTATTATAAGGCTGTGGATCTTCCTAAAAAAATTGAGGACATGGGTCGTGTAGAGCGGGCAACTTATGATATTCGTAAGAAGGCTAAAATGAGGGGATATTTTAGTGGAGTCTCTAGTACAAATCGCAGAATGAGGAATAAGGGAAAGAAATAGGGCCATCAGATAAGGAAAAATTTAGTTTCGTAGTCTGCATACAAAACACCTCCTAAATAGGGTACTTAGGGGTTTTCAGCACATCATGGATATCATAGTTCTGGGAAGATGTATGCCACTACTCCATCCTGCCAGAATTATGTCTAATCACATATGGGCCAGGGTCATGTTTTGACTAGAGAGTATTTTTGATGTGGTTAATTAGGTCATTACATTAGGGATTGTCCTTAGACTTTGAGAAATATTAGTCAGTGTTTTGTTTAGTTAGTTGCACCTATTCAGGATACTCGTAATACTATAAGTATTGGAAATAGATATCGAGGTTGTGGAGATCGGGTTGCTGGAAATTAGGAACAAGGAAATGCTGGTAGAGGACAATTAAGAGTTTCTACACTTAGTAAGTAGGAGGTTTAGGCCTCAAATGTAGTGGTTATAGTTATTTTTTCTATCTATTCATTTGATGCATATGCATTGATTGATCCGGGTTCTAACTAATCTTATGTGTCCTTGTACTTTGTTGTAAGATTTGATAGATAGCCAAAGATGTTAGATGGTTCTTTTATTATTGCTACTTCTATGGGAGATTCTTTGTTAGTTGAATATGTGTATCATGATTGGCAAATTATAATGAAAGGTAGGGATACTCTTGCTAACTTAATTATACTTGATATGATTGACTTTGATATATTGATGCGCATAGATTGGTTATCTCCTTGCTATGCTACTTTTGATTGTCATGCACAGATAGTTCAGTTTGAGATACAAAACGAACCTAGTTTTTTATTAAAAGGGGGCAAGTTTCAGAGGTTGGTAAAGTTATATCTTTTATGAAGGCTCAACGACTATTGAAGAAAGGTTGCATGAGTCTCTTAGCTTTGTTAAGTGATGTTGGAGAGAGAACACTTATTTTGAAGGAGCTACCTATTGTGAAAAAATTTTCCTGGATTACATCCAATTTGAAAGATAGACTTCGATATTGATTTGGCATCTCTAGCACTATGATAATATCTATATCCCCCATATCGTATGGCACCAACTGAGCTGAAGGAGATAAAAAAGCAGTTGCAGGACTTTCTAAATAAGAGTTTATCAGACAGAGTGTTTCACTATGGGGTGCACCATTTTGTTTGTAAAGAAGAAAGATAGGTCTCTATGAATGTGTATTGACTACATGCAGCTAAACAAGGTAATAATATGCAATAAGTATTTATTACCTCATATAGAGGACCTGTTTGATAGTTACAGGAAACTGTCTATTTTTTGAAGATTGATCTTCAATAGGGTTACCATTAACTTAGAATCAGAGAGGAAGATATTTCTAAGACCGCATTCAAAACTCAAATGGGCATTATGAGTTTCTTGTGATGCCTTTTAGGTTAACCAATGCTCTAGCAACATTCATGAACTTGATGATATGATATTCAGGCTATTTTGGATAAATTTGTGATAGTATTTATTGATGATATTCTAATATATACTCGTAGCTAGAAAGAACATGATTATCAACTGATGACTATATTACAAACATTGCAGGGACATAGGCTTTATGCTAAGTTCTCAAAGTGCATATGTTGTCTTGACTCAGTATCATTTTTAGGGCATGTTGTCTCCAAAGATGGAATCACGGTGGATTCTAAAAAAGACAGAAATAGTGCAGAAATGACCTAGACCTAGTTTGCCTATAGAGATTCACAACTTTGTAGGTGACAAATTTATATAGGCATTTTATGCAGGATTTCTCTAAAGTAGCAGCCCCATTGACCAAGTTGACATAGAAACATATGAAGTTCCAGTTGACAGAAGATTGTGAGCTGAGCTTTAAGAAATTCAAAACATGTTTGACCACTATACCAGTATTAGCCTTACCATAAGGTTTTGGAGGATTTAAGGTATTCTGTGATGCTTCAAGCGTTATATTAGGATGTGTCACATGCAAAATGATCATGTTATTGCTTATGCTCTGAGATAGTTGAAGAAGAATGACTTGAACCATCCACCACATTCTTTGTAAATGGCCGCAATGGTATTTGCTCTTAAAATTTGAAGGAATTACTTATATGGTGAAACTTGTGAGATTTATACTAATCATAAGAGCTTGAAGTACATTTTCCAGCAGAGAGATCTAAATCTTTGAAAACACTATGCTATATTGTATCATCCCGGACAAGCTAATTTGGTGATTGATGCTTTGAGCAGGAAATCTATGGATAATTTGGTGCATATAGCTCTTGGAAAGAGATAATTAGCAGAAGATATACAGAAACTTAAAGGCAAAGGTGTCAAATTTGGTATTGGAAATCAGGGGTATTATTGACTCATGTTCAAGATAAATCTTTTTTATTAAAATTTATAAATGCCACTCAGTATGAGGATATGCAGTGCAAATACTGAAATGAGGTCTTAACTAGTTAAAATAAGACAATGAGTTTTGAATGTGATGGTATTATCTGATTGGGTAACCGATTATATGTACTAGATACAAATATGTTAAGATGATCCATTCTTGAGCAAGATCACAACTCCAGATATACCCTACACCCTGGCTCCACTACGATATATCTTGATCTGAAAGAATTGTACTGGTGAGAAGGTATGAAGAAAGATATTGCCAACTTTGTTCCTAATTGTTTGACTTATCAGCAGGTTAAAACGGAGCATTGGTGATTGGCAGGATTACTTCAAGAGATTAGGATTACAGACTGGAAATGTGAATGAGTTACCATGGATTTTGTAATCGGGATACCGCGAACCATCAGAGATTATAAATCTATATGGGTAATTGTAGATCAATTTACTAAATCAACTCACTTCTTTCCAGTAAAGATTCCATATAGTGGAGTGAAATATGCTTAGTTATTTATGAATAAAATTATCTGACTTCATGGAGTTCTATTGTCGATCATTTCTGACAGAGGATCACAGTTCACTTCATGATTTTGGGGATATTTCAAAGAAACATTAGGTACCCAAGTAGATATTAGTACTGTATTTCATCCACAAACAGATGGACAGTCTGACCACACTATACAAATTTTGAAAGATATGTGAAGATCTAGCATTCTTGATTTTATAGGTAGTTGAGATGCTTTCTCACCATTAGTTGAATTTGCTTATAATAATAAATTTTAATCGAGCATTTAGACAGCTTCAATGAAGCCTTGCATGGTAGGCGATGTCGTTCTCCTATCAGGTGGTTAGAAGTTGGAGAGGTTAAGGTGTTAGGAACAAACTTGGTACAGGAAGCTACGGACAAGGTCCAATTTATTAAATAGAGGTTTCTCACAGCTCAAAGAAGACAAGAATCCTATGATGAAAAGAGGAGAGGAGATTTAGTGTTCATAGTTTGAGATAAGGTATTTCTACGAGTCTCTCCTATAAAAGTTGTGATGCAATTTGGGAAAAGAGGTAAATTGAGCCCGAGATATTTAGGACCTTATGAGATACTTAAACGTATAGGAGGAGTGGCTTATCATTTAGCACTTCCTCCCGAGATGTCTTTCACCCATTTAGTGTTTCATGTCTCTATGTTAAGGACATGTATATCAAAATCCTCTCGTGTTCTCGAAGCACCGACCTTGCAGCTTGAAGAGAATTTAACGTATGAAGAGGAACTAGGGGAAATTATTGATATACAAGTAAGAAAGATTTGATCAAATGAGTTTGTCCCCATGAAAGTCAGACAATGAGAGTCGAAAAAGGATATGCGAGTCAAGTACCCTCACTTGTTTCAATCTATAGGTATGCATTTGTTTAAAATTTGGGGATCAAATTTCTTAAGGTAGGGAGAATGTAATACCCCATACCATTAATTAATGAGTATTTGCAGTTGCACAAGAAAAAAAATAAAGAAATAAAAAATGGGCTAAAGCCCATTTAACAAAAAAGAAAGGGGAAAGAAAAAGGAAAAAAATAGGTCAAGGCCCATCTTCCCAACTAGAAAATATATAGAGGGATTTAAATAGGCTTATGCCCATTACCTACGTGGGAGAAAGAAAACAACTACTCCCTTTGTGCAAGGCCAAGGAAAAAAAGTTTTCAACCTGCAATTTTTGTAAACAAGAAAGCAGAGAGGGTTTTGATTATTTTTAGGCATTCTTTTGTAGGAGCACAAAGAGGACCTAACCATCGATAAAATAACTAAAGAGAATTAGGAAAAGGAGGTAAAATTCTTAACTTAGTTCATAAATTTTACTTGTATAATTCATGGCTTTAGATTTGGGGTTGAAGGTTTAAGAATAAAGGGTTAGAGTGATAGACAAATCTTGTATATTCTCATGAATGTAACAAGAATATTAAATGATTGGATTGTAATTTTTATATTTTCAGATTAACCAAAGAATAAAATTTGGATAGTAAGGTTACCGTTGATGTGCTATAGGAATATAGCACTTATGATGTTTAAAATATGAGGATATGCATGTACTTAAGGCTATTTTGTTAGATTTGATGTGTTTTTAAGAGTGTTTTGCAGGAAATTAGATTTTGAGATGTTAAATTCAAGAACTATGAAAAATGGCTTGAGTCAAGTTAGAAACCCATTTTCAGCCTTTACTACCCGACTTATGTCTCCCTCCTAACAATCCATAAGGACACCTTACAAGTTGTATCTTGGACAGACCTTACAAGTCGTATCTTGAACAGATTCGACACAGCTTCAGTATTTTGGCCATAAATTCTCACCCCGATATCGAATTAAGGAAAAATTAGTATCGTTGGAAATCTAATTCAATTGTCTATCTATTGGTGGTTCTTCAGATAAAAAATACTAAGTACATAAAAAGGTATGCTCAGTTGAAGATGACGATAATTATATTCTTCACAAGAACTTAACCATTAAGGGATGTTTTCACTTGCCTATAAGCTAAGAGCTATTTGTGACCTCAATATGTATCTAAATTTATATTTGAAGTGTTATATGAATATGAATCAGAAGTCTGAATACAAATATTATGGTCCAACTGTACACAGACCAGTGTAGAAGAAAGAAAGAAAAAAGTCCCAGGTGGATACGAGTCAAGGCCACGAGTCGTATGATCAAGGTACAACACATGATAATAAGTTGTAAGTAGAACAGAAAGTTGAAGCCTGAAAGATAGTCACTGGAGTGGATACAAGAGCCTTGGTGCGACTCATATGATGATGGTACGAGTTGAAGACCTAGTCGTACCTTATGGCGACATTACTTTTCCTATCCCATTGATTTGTTTCCTAGGATTTCCATGTATCCCAATTACACTCCTATAATGTTTTTAAGTTCTATTATGTATGGGTAATTAAGTTTTCCTATTTTATTTAGGATTTGATTTATAGAGTTTTTACATTTTATTTATGATTTAATTTCTAGGGTTTTCCTATTTTATTTAGGATTTGATTTTTGTAATCTATAAATACCATTTAGGCTTTTTTTATTTATCAATTCAAATTCTAATTCAGATATTAATTCTAATTCTCATTTATCTATTGATTATTATTCTTTATTTTTTCTTGGTTTGCTATTCAATTTAAGACTTTGGGATTTATTCTTTCATTATTTTGAGATTGATTTTGTAATTTTGTCTGTGGATTAAATGATTGATCTCAGAACTATGAGCGGCTAATTCCCTTAGCTAGGGTTGTGGGAACCCTGGCAGATTAATGAAGTAGAGGAAGTGCTAAGTCATTCTAGATAAATATTCTTGTATGTATTGTGATTGTCTTCAGTTAAATTGATTTCTTAGCGGTGCCCAAAGTTCAGAACTACCTCTAATGACTATTTTCTTCAAAAGAGAGGTAAATATTGGGAAAAGACATCGCAATAGTAATTTAGGATTCACCTCTACCTTATAGTCCCCACCATCTCATATAATAACTCGATCTCAATAGGTGATAGTGAACTGAGGTCGTAACAAGGAGAAATAATGCGACATCCTGATACTAAACTAGTAAAGCGTAAGATTTATCTTCACATTCACAAGATGACTGATAAAACATATCCTGTAGACTTTACATACAAGATATTAGAATAGTTTGACAATGCTCGATAACTCTATTGAGTTGAGAAGCAAGGGGGAACACAAGACTAGTGTTCGTATTAGATTGTTTACAACCAAGAGCAACCAATTCTTCTCCTTTTTCTACTTCAACAAATCCCCCCATTTTTACTTTCTTTTACTTGCTTGCTAATTAAAATAAGTTTGAGAAGGATTTCCAATGTATTTCCTTGGGATTCGAACCCAACCTAGTTGGATTACTATATTTGACAACGATCTCTTTATCCTTCAAGTGGAGGTATATTTTGGGCGTTATCCCCAAGCACGATTTACACTCCAACACCTTCATCCCGACCTCTAACTAAGTTAGGAAATAAAGATGCAAGCAGAATAATTCCTTACCTTTAACCAAGTTAGAAAACAAGGATGTGTTGAAGAACACATACCTTATGCACAAATTTTTCTAAACAAGAAACCAATGCAGAGCCTTGGACTCCATGTCCACTTTCGCATCCCAAATGATTTTCTCTAACTTTTAGTTCCCCCATGGAACCTTTACCGAAGCCATACCTTTCATTGCAATCGAAGAACTTTACCAATCCATGATCCTTGTTGGGAACCCCTTAAAGAACAAGGAATGCGAGATACTAAAACCACCTAAAGGAACCTAACCAACCAAGGACCATCCACACCTCCACAACACAAAGATTACCAGATGAATGGACTCATGCTAGAGAACAAGTCCGAATTGATTTGGTATTTACCGAGACACATCACTACGAGAGCTTGAGTCTAACTGTACACCACAAATTCCATGTTCAAGCCTATCCAATGCTAAGAGTAGTTAACTTAGGCTACCGGGCTTACTTCTTACATTTATCATGAAACACTATTCTGCTTTTATCACCTTTATAACATGGAAACTATGAGTAAAGGTCATGAGCCAACCCATATTCAACCATTTATAACCAAAATCCCCAACCTATGATTGAACACCAAACTCATGCAACAATGAAACCATGAACATTCATAAAAACTATGCCTTACCAAACCCAACACAACTATGGGAACATCTACTAACCACAACAAGTCAAGCCTACCACTTACATACCTGAGGTATGATCTATCCATAAAAGATCTAGCACCCTCTATCATTACACAAGGATTTTCACCACCTATTTCTTTCCTATCCAATTCTCATGACAACAACCTTACCTTAATTTCAAACCTTAACTGTAGTGGCCACCTTAAACTCTCCCCCACTTAGAGGGACTTCTATATTCCCCTTTACAAAATGTCACCATTCTCTCCAAGACGCAACCATCCTAACATAAGGAGAGTCATTAAGGAATCTGAAGTACAAGAATTATCCATGCCTCCTAAGGCAAGACCTCTAAATAAGACATGACACCAAAGACAAGAAGTACTTTATAACAACCACGTGGACCAAAATGAAGAACCATCCCGACAAAACCATACCACAAAAAAGTCCTTAGAAATGGACACCAAAAGAAACACAACCACCTATACCATAAATAATACAATGTAGAGTCAAGACTCATATCCAGGGAATAAGGAAAATGCAAGATGTGAACCTTAAGCATAAGTGCTATAAGAATGCCTAAAACACCTGTAGAGTACTTCTCTTAACCGATAGAAGAGAATCACCAGAATATGCAACCCGACCTTCCCTTGAAGTCCACCACTAAAGAGAATTTAAGGATAATCATCAACCTTCACCCCCTTTACCTATAAGCACAATACTCCAATCCCATGGGTATCATCAAAGATGTACACCAGGGATGTTTGGTTCTCCTCTACATAAAATTTTATCCATACCAATGCTACCTAGAGCCCAGCATAGATATTAAAAACAATTAGACCAATTTGACTCCAAGGTTCCCTATTGAAACAAAACTATTTAAAATCAAACTGTGGCCACCAAGGCCTTTCCAAAATTATTTAAATCCAACCAAAACCAATTTATGTTCTCTTAACCATTTATGCAATGCAAATATTTAAGAGTAGTCAAACCATATGACAAAATTATGTTCAATGGTAATTTCAAAATACAATTTGAGGACGCACAATTTTCAAAACTAAAACCAAGTAATTGGAGAATCCATAGTACCCCAAAAATCATTTACCATTCCCATGCATCCCACAATGTTCAAAAACATTAGTAAAACATGAATAATGCATCATAATCCATGGAAAATTAATTAAATAAATGATTTGTCAGAATCCCCAATTGTGCCAAAATCCATTTTCAAAATCATGAATTTAGAAATCAATTTCATGCCCACAACAAAGTACAAGTATAGGGACAAAGATACGTGCAAGCTCCATGATCTAACCTATGGAATAACTAGATCCCCAGTCCCTCCGTTCAACTTGAACTTCCGACCTATAAGTCACAACTTTCCCACTATTATAATCCTAAAGTCATTGACATCACCCAACCTACCAATTTACCTTCACTATTTCCGCATTGCTATCCCAAGATATTATACCCTCTTTATCAGAATCAAACATCTAAGATTCACACTTAGTGTTTATCAACCACTATATACTTCTAGCAGGGTACCCCATATAAAAGGGAATATATATATAAGGTCCACTCCATAGGAAGGACACTCCAAATCCCTTATTCACCCATCAACAACCTATCCATTACCAAGGGAAACCATTCCCCCTTATGCATGCAAGAATTAAACATCCGACAGAGAATCATCAAGAATGATGAATCCTTCATCTAAGAGATACTTTAGTTTTTCCTTAAGATCTTTTAACCCAACCAGAACTATTTTATAAAGAAAGAATATAAATTGGACAAGTGTCCGAAACAAGACCAGTCCAAAACCAACTTTTCTATTAGAAAGGCACCACAAAGGTTATTAGAGGGACCCCAAGAAATTCATGCACCACCAAAGCCAAATGCAAGGAAAGACCTTTAATTATTAGGATCTTTAACTCAGACAAATTAATAATAGAGATACCCCTTTAGAGGACAATCTACGAGCCCTAAGATAGAACATAACGTTTTCCTTAATAGATAGGGAATAAAATAAAACCATTATCCCATTCCATAACCGTCTCACCAAGGAGTCTATCGGGTTTGACAATCTAATAATGAAAAACACGAGTGCAACCAAATCCATTCCTCAAATGACATCAGAATCCACCACATCCGAGTCAAATAATTTCAACCAAGACCCCTTTATTACCAACATATACCGCAACCCTTATAGACTCTTTTGACAATTGCAGAGTCACCTACCGGGGTAGACTAAAAAGAAGAAAAAAGTTCGAAAAAACCTTGGGACCAAAACTAAAATACATAACCACCAATAGGATCACACAAGAGAGAGGACCTCAAACCAAATAAACCATACACACCACAATGTAAGGAGTTTTCAACATACCAATGTCGGAGACAAAAGTAGCATCCCTGGTGTAAGAGCTAGAGAAGTAGCAACAAGTATCCTATTTTCCCAAGTGATAATCCTTATGGGACACTCCCATTTAACCAGGAAAAAATAACTCCTTACCTTGCCTAGTTCCAACCTCACATTATTCCTCCTCATACCAATAGGACAAGACTGGTGCAATAGAGTTGTCACTATATAGGTCCATAGATTAATAGAATGATGTAACTCAACATTGGTAACCCCTTCAAGAATGAGTTCCTTCTTCCAAAATAGGGTCAGTGGAGATCGATGGGACTCCACATGGAAAACCAGAAGAGGCAACCCTTGACCATGTCTATGCCACATGAGTTAGACTAGATCCATACATGTTGTCCTCGAGTGGGATAGAAGAGTTTCCACAAACTCTAGATCATTGAGAGGACATAATCCAAAAGACGAACCAAAGAAAATTTAGAGAAATGTTCAAGACCTTAGACTCCATAGCCCGAAAGGAGAATAATCAAGAAAGTGAAACATTTCTAAATGCCTCATAGCCTGATTATAAGTGTGGTAAAAGACACATCCATAAGAAAGACTGTACTTGATATAGATTTGTGGATAACCCATGACACCAAATCCCAAAGCTCTGATACCGACTTGACATAACCCGGCTCTCGGGTCATGCCGTAATAGACATCCCAAGTCTGAATGGGACCGGAGACAACCCCTGTTACCTAAATCAACCACCAAATGCATACCTTGAGTCGGTTAAAGTCCGAACATATAACAAGATAACGTATCCGAATGTGTGGTGACTCTAGGATAAGTCTATAATCGAGACCAACCCAATCAAGTCCAACCACCCAATAACCAACCAAACCAATGTGGAAGCCATAAAACTAATTACCATAATGATAAGCCAACATATGTATAAATAACATAAACCATATATACCATACCCAAGTACATAGTTGTCCATACAAAAAGTTTATACCAACCAAAGAGTACTCAGTCGGGACATGCCCCCAACTATAGCCAAAAACCAAAGTCTATGAAAGACAAGAATTATGTAAAGTAAAACATGACAGAAAATAGGTTCCTTCCAAACTATGGAAGCTCACTACTTTAATCCAACATACTATATTTGAATCCGATAATAAATCAAGGGGAGTAGAATGGACGGTTCTTCCATAGCATGGGTATATAACCGCCAGTAGATAGGTTAGTGGGTGAACACTAGCATACACTCAGGATATATATATATATATATATATATATATATATATAACCATGTTGGGAAAGGAAACCGGGTTTAGCATGCCTTTAAAACCATTACCTGGGATGTGTAGCTTGGCCGTCCTAAACCACCTATGGGTTATATGGGTTCAGCTCCCCCTGCTGAAAGGCTCAGTACATGTAGCCACACGACTAGGGAAGTATCCCATGGGATAACTAGTATATCCCTAATGGTGTGATATCATGCACACGGTCCACTAAGATCAATCCTCATATCAACAAATACGAGTTTCCAGTTTTGGTCCCCCCGGGACCGCCACCTTCCACAACTTTGCTACATATCCCACCATTATTGCCCAATTAAAACCTTTTCCAAATAACCAACTGATACATTTACATTTTATTAACCAAGACCAATATTATTGGTATCATCATACCACCCCATTACTTGTAAGTAATATCAATAGCCAAACTATTTAGGTTAAGGGGACTTTCAAGTGCCTTTCCATATACCATGTTAAACCTCTTGAGGGCCTTCCATGTTTCCCACAAGCATAAAAATTTATCCTTTTACCTTTCTAAACCATTTAAACTAACTAAATTAATGCATTCACTTGAGATATTTCCATGTATCCTGCAAGGTTTTCAAAATAGACCAACCATGACCACCAAAACCTTTACCTTTTAAACCATTCCAAACTAATTTTGACCATGCCAAGCATTTAAATAATTTATATAATTTAAACCATGCAAAAACCATTTATAGTTCCATTACCAAACCAAACCCTGCAGGAGTTCCAATGAAAGTTGAACAATAGAGTAAAAACATTCATTGAGGCATTTTATCAAACATGTTGAGGGCATACCTTTACCAAGACCAAAAAATGCATAAACCACCATAATTAGGGTTACTAAAGACACCTTTTGTTAAATCATAACCAACCAATAACCATATATTCAAATCATTACCAAGAATATGGAAAAACTTAATTTAAACCAATACCAAACCATATGCATCAAGACCCTCAACAATATTTCAAAATCCACCATTCATGATTCATAAACCTACGTTTAAAACACAATACATATGCCTTTATGTTGAAATAACAATGAGGGAAGGAGTACATGCCTTATACAAGAAGGTTCCGAAGAGAAACGTGACTCTTGAGCCCCTTTGAAGAACACAAGAAAACCCTAGCCTTAAATTTTCCAAGAGTGAGTTTGAGATCGTATTTGATGTGTTTTAATCCTTTAATAAGTGTTATGGAATGAAATATATTGTTATATGACATGAGGACATAAGGTATTAGGAGTAGGAAATGTCCAAACTACCCTTGACTTTGAATTAAAACAAGCCACGTCCAAAGGTATGACTCCTTCTAACCATTTGTATCCTAGGGTATGAGTGGTACCCCAACTCGTACCCAATACCTTCCAAGACCTTACCTACTGGTTTCTATATGACTCACACCTCCCCACTCTTACCTAATGGGTATAAGTGAAACCCCCAATCATACCCACCATCCGTATAGTAGACAGATTCCGCAAGACAATACATACATGCACCATACGACTTGCCTTGCATCACTCGTATGTTCCTATATGACTCTTACCTAGTTGATTCATATGCTGGGAAGTATCCAAGCCTAACATACCACCTAGGGTACTCGTAAAACATCACGACATCCCATAAGTTGTATCCAAGGGGTACAAGTGACTCCCTTAAGTCGTACCGAGCCAAAAAAGTCCAAAGCCTGAGAAATTTTGCAAGGTTCCTATTCCTAGGGTGTTTTAGGACCATAATTGGATGTTAATTGTCATGATGTTAAGAGAGAGGGATCTTCAAACCTACCCAATCTTTTGAAATAAAGATATTCTAGATATGTGATGGTCAAGATAGCTATTGGAGTGATTGTCCAAACTATTGTTCCCCTCCCCTGGACCTCTATTATGACCGCTCTATTGTATGTGATGCTGGCATGGCTAACGGATTAAATAAGGCAAAACATGAGGATCACCTCATAAATATGCCAAAGCAGGTACTGAAGTTGCATGAACAATAATTGAAACAACAACCAAAATCCACAGAGAAGATGAGTTCCCATGTCATAAAGCTACATGATAGGGCTAAAACTTATGTTGATCAGTAAGTTATAGTGTTACACAACACTTAATAAGAACCTAATTGATGAAGTAGGGTTGGCACTAGTAGAATAAAATTGTGATGAAGTAGACATAGTAAGACAAGATTGGCTAATGGAACTAGAGCAACAAATTAAATTTCAAGAATGGTCTCATAGCCATGACAACCCAATTAAAAGAGAGTAGAGGTTAGATTATTTCATAGATAACTTAATCCGGCTTAGATATCTGTGACTTGAATATTCAGTTGATAAGAAAAATTAAGATGTCTGTTGTCCAATCACAAATAGTTATAGAAACTAGCCATTCTATAGAGAGGTAAGATGAATTTCAACCACTCATATACCATTATTTGCTTGAGGGTGCATTGAGAAAGTGAATAAGAGTGAACATATTATAGATGGTGTAAGTTTGAAGGTGGTATATGTCGGGTCTCTTTCAAATCACTTTTCCACCTTATATCTAGATTATGACATATCTTTTGAGTTATCTAAACTAGTGGAGGAGTGTGTAGATGAGGAAGAAGAATCCTATATTCTTAAATTTGCAAAGATGAGAAACAAAAAACATCTCTCACCTTAGGGAAAAGTGATTTATCATGTACCATCCATTACGTGGTTATTTCATCTTTATACCACTGCTCTATGAGTGAATCAACAATATGGATGCAAAGTTGGGGGTCAAATTCAAATCCTCAAGGTGGAGAAAAAAGTTGGTGGGTTGTGTCATGATGTTAAATCAGGTGTTTGTGGGAGGCCACCCAATATTTGGTAAGTAGTTTGTTCTTATTTTGTTTTTGTGTTTATAGGTTGAGAGAAAGTCTGATGTACCCTAAATTTGAGCTAAGAAGCATAGAAAAGATAAAGTGTGGGGTCTTTCGGCCCATAATAAAAATCTGAGAAAGTGACATGCTACAAGCTAGGCTTAGAGTCCTCAAAAAGTATTTCTAATCATTTTTCTTAATTTGGTTTCTACTTTGGATACAAAGCATGATTTTAAATTTAGGGTAGGGCATCTTCCAATTTGTATAGGGTGAAGTGCGCTATAGGATTTTCATTTTGATTTATTGGCAAGTTATTGACTGAATTTTAAAAAATTACAAAAAGGATTTTATCTTTGTTTATTTTTAGTTTTTGTCGATTTGTTTTTTTAGTAGAACCATACTTCACCCGCCCCTCAATTTTGTATTTTGATTCTATTTCTAGGGGGAGCCTTTTGAATACGGTATTTGATGTTTCGGTATCTTACGGAACAGTTAGCATCATTTTCTTAGGAAAATTGTATGTTTTCAAGCAACTAAAGTGTTAATTAATAAAGTTTTTAGTGTTTTCAGTGAAAGGAGATAACCACAGATAAAAGCTAGAAAAAGTAGCAAAAAAGTGAGTTTGACGGTCAAAATGGTGGACCGTCAGGATTGCGATGGACCACCAGGTGAACCGTCAAGGCAAACCAGAACATGGAATGCTAATGTCTTGAGTAACAGACCATATGGTGGACCGTCATCCATGTGATGGACCACCAGATGGACCATCAACCCGTATCTAGAAACCACCTTTCAGAGGGACTCAGTGACGATCAACGTGGTAGACCGCCAGCCATGTGACAGACCACCAGATGGATCGTCAATGCTTATCCAGAAACCACCTTTTAGAAGGACTCAGTGATGATCAGTATGGTGGATCGTCAGTCTTGCGACGGAACATCAGTGTCACCGTTAGGTCTTATCCAGAAACTGCAATTTGGATGAAACTAGTGACGGACAAGATGGTGGACCATCAACACTTTTACGGACCACCATATGGACTGTCAACTGGGACGCGACTTTTTTTCTTTTAAATTTTAAATTCCTTTTTTAGCTGGGAACATATAAATACTAAATTTTAGGGTTAAGAACGCATCTTTTATCTTTTATAAGTTTTCTCATCTATTGAAACTCTGGGGAACCTAGTACTTTGGGGATTCTTGAGATCTTGAAGAAATTTAGCATTGAACATTGATTATTGAAGATTCAAGAACTGATTCTTGGAATTCTTTGTAGGTAAATTCTTAATCTATTTATGAATAATACAAGAGTTATTTCTTCTTCATCTATGGAGTATTGTGGCTAAAATCCCATAACTAGGGTTATGGGATCCTTAATGTGAAATGCATCTATGGGTTGGGAATCAAATTGAGTTCCATAACTAAATGATATTGCATAAAACTTTCTTCAATTTCATGACTTTTATTGGTTGCAAACATGAAGAGTGAGACCTAGAACAACACTTGTATGAACAGAAAGTGTTTGTTGGGAAAATAAAGTGTTTACATGAATTCTAAGGGATTTAACCTTTAGAGTAATAACTAATGCCCTAACAGGATTAGCTTACATGAGAAATGGGTTGAAAGAACAATGCATCCTTTGAGTTTGATAGAATTAGAGGATAATCTATCCACTTAGGTTGAGAAACTAAGGGATAAATAATAGGACTCAACCTTTCTTGCAATTGAATTTTCTAAGTAGAACTCATAAATGATTCACAACCCGAATGGTGCTAGCATTTTGGTGACCATAACCCTGGTTTGTTTAATCACATAAAGTTACGAATTACAAAGAGAATCATTAGTGGAATACTCTTATTACAATTAATTATTTTATAAGTTAAAAAAAAACCCGTTTCTTCTTAGGAACCTCTGATCAACAGTCCAATAACGATCACAACACTTAGTAAGCACAGTATTCCCTGTGGGATTCGACACCTAACCTAGTTGGGTTTTATATTTGACAGCGATTGCTTACGCTTTCTATCGAGAGTTGTAATGTGGGTGTATCAAATTTTGGCGCCGTTGCCGGAGAAAAATTTGGCGTATTGAGTTGGTTTGGAATTTTAGTTTACTTGCTTGAATTCAAATTTTTAAATATTTGTTTAGTTTGCTTTTTTATTTTCTTTTATTTTTATTATTCTCATACCTTTTTGAGATGTCAACCTGGATAGATAGTTTTTGGAGTGATGACGATTTTTGTGATTATTGTGTGAGACGACATTATGAGGCTTACTGTCCATAATTAGATGAAACTATAACTTGGTGTTTAACTTTTGGTCAAAGTGATCATTCTATAGATATGTGTGCTGCCATGATTCAAGCGAAAAAAATAATGAAATGAATTTTAGAGAATCAAGAACAGCTATGGGAAGAGCTAAAGGAGTTACCTCTCCCACCATATTTACAGTGGCTAAACAAAGAAGAATATAAGGAGAAAATTAGCCAATTTAAGGAGAAAACTCAAGAATCACAGTCACTCGATTGACATCTTCATCTTGAGACTGACATTAAGAAGGTGAATAAAAAAGAGTGTGTAGTAGATAGTGTAAATTTTGAAATAGAATTAGTTGGGCCTTACTCGAAGAATTTTTCCACATTATGTATAGATGATATCTTGTCTATGGAATCATCTAAAATAGTGGAAGAATGTGAAGATGAGGAACAAGAATCCTATATTTTTTATTTTACACTTGATAAGCAACATAAAAATGCACGTCACTTTAAGACCGAGTTTTTTACCATGCATCATCCATTACTCGGCTTATTAATTGTACCACCCCTTATGAGAGAGGGAAAAAGATGGATGATAAGTTGGGGGTGAAATTTATATCCTTACGGTGGAGGAAAAAGTTGATTTGGGTCGAGCCGCGACACTAAATTAGGCGCTTCTTGGGTGGCAACCCAAGCTAAGGTATGTTTTCTTTTCAGTTTTGTGTTAGTTTTTATTTGACGTAGTTTTTGTTTTTGGTTGAGTCACAGGTTAATGGGAAGTCTGAGTACCATAAACTTGAGCTAAGGAGCATAGCATCAAATAAGTGAGGAGTCCCAACGATCTCCTTGATGTGAAAATGCATCTAGCTAGGCCTAGAGGCCTCAGAGAGTATTCCTATCACTTTAGTTAACAATTCACTTTGGGGACAAAGTAGGTTTTTAAGTGTGAGGTGGGGAAATTCCCAAATTTTGGCTCAACTTAAAATTTTTAGGTTAGGAATAAGTGAGATATTCTTGTTAGTTCTATTTTTGATTACATGATGCAAGTGAGTTTGTTTGTAAAAGCATGTGATTTTGGAGAATTACTACTTTTTTGACTCTTAGGCTCATGTTTTGTGACTCTAGTATTTATTGGCTTAATTTTGAATTCATGCTATTGTTTGGTTGGGAGTCTATGATGATCCTATTGAGTAGAGCATGTGCCATATGCGTGTGAGATTTTTGTATATTTCTTGTTGCATGTGATGTCTAGAACTTGCCCGGTGTGTGTGTGAAGCAAAATAAAGAATGTGGGTTTAGGAGATGATATAGGCATTTCTTTGATAGCCTTATTTTATACCGTATGTTTTACATACCCTTGTGCATTATCTTAATTAAACCCCATTGAGCCTTTAGCTTTTTCTTTGGTAGCCTCATAAGTAGCCTAATCCCTTCTTTGATAGACCATAATTTGATCCAAAAGGCTTCTAAGTGCTTTAATTAAAAAAAATGAATTTGAGAAAGGAGTTTGAGAAATTGAAGAAGAAAAAGGTGAAATTGAAGCCCCAAGGTAATAGTTATTGGTGTATAATTGATGTGTGGTGGATGGTTGTGATATAATTTATGCTAAAAATATTGCTATGATTGTAAAAAAGAGAAAAATTGATTCTTGTGGTAGTAAACTATGTGTCCACCAAGTGTTTGTGAAAATGCTAAAAAGAGATGGGGAAAAAAATAAAAGAGATGGGTAGACAAAAGTGGTGTAATTTCGTTGTTGGAGATTGGTTTTAAATTTATAATGTAGTGTATTAAAGCGCTTAAGATAGCTTAGTCACTATTCTTGGCCAAAATAGTTTCTACCCATCCCTTAGCCTACATTACAACCCGAAAAAGTCCTAATTGATCCTAAGATTTACATTCGGCTATTAGTGGAACACTACACTAAGTTCAAGCCTATGGTTCATTATGTGTAACTTGTGAATTCTTTGTGAGAGTGAGCGTAATTTGATTCTTATACCCATTACATTAAATTGCATTATTTTGAGTGATTGAGGGTAACTTTCTTGTTGTGAGGGGCACATGTTTGATAAATGTGGGTGATTTGTATGATGTCCTTGATTGTGTAATAAGCATGAGTTTTCCAACTAGGTGAGCCAATTCTTGAGGCTAGGAAGTTTTGGAGTAGTGTTCATGAGCTTTCAATTGTGTATAACATGCTTAATATTGTAAACTTTCATTCGTGTAGTCATTGTAGTGATAGCTTGAGTGTCTTGCATATAGTATAAGAGTATATTTCCCAGATCATTACACTTAGAGTGAAGAGTTTTTCGAGGACGAACAAGGCTTTAAGTGTTGGGTATTGATGTTGGGCGTATTTACGCATTCTAGCATCACTAAAAGTCTTTTTAGCCTTGTTTTGAGGATGAATCTTATGATATATGTGCTTATAATGACATAAATGAGCATTCATGTGTCCAAGTATGTGCTTACAATTTTTAATGGTGTTTTCATATGAGTTTTGATTCAATTTGAGCATTTAGAGTTCAACCGAGAAAACTAGTGTGACTAGCTTGAGCTAGGTGTTTGTCTAGTCTATTGTATTGGGTTTTAATGTGTGTTAATGAGTTAATAAGATTTTAATTATGTATTTATATGTGAAATAACTTAGTTATAATGTTCAAGGGTCAATTGGATCAGGAAAACATTCAAAACAAAGAGCTAAAACTCAAAGTGAAATTAACCTATGCTTAGCTCGTGTTTTGAGTTCATCGTCTTAAATGTTTTGTTTTTTTGAGCTCTATTTTGTGGTTTTTGATTCTTTATGATGATTTTGGAATGGATAATGATGATATATGAAGGATATACAAGCTTCAAATCAAGTGGAATCAACTCAATAAGGCTCGGAACGACTCAACGAAACCAACGTACAGAATTTGACTCCATTTGGAGTCCTGATATGTATTGGACCATTGAGGGTGCGTAAACAGTGATATGGACTCGTTAAAATCACCATTGGATTCTAAAAAGGATGAATTTTAATAAACCTTGGAGTGTGTAGCAATTTATAGAGTGTAAAGAGGCGCCATGATGCGGTGAAATCGGAGTAAAATTCTGGAAATTGACTCACTGGTGGTCAAAATGGTGGACCACAAGTCTTGTGACTGACCACTAGTTCGACCTTCAGGCTAAAACAAAATGCAGGATTTCAGTACACTCAGTGAAGGTTGAAATGGTGGACCACCAACTTTGCGACTGACCACCAGACTGACCGCCAGAATCAAGATTTTAGAAAATTCACTGAAGGCCAGGATGGTGGACCACAAGCTTTGTGACTGACCACCAAACTGACCACCAGACCACCAAAAAAGAATCCAGTATTTCTAAGGAGCCAGTGAAGGTCGAAGTGGTGGACCACCAGTTTTGTGGTGAACCACCAACTTGACCACCAACTTTGATAAAAATTTTCTGAATCTTAATTTTAATTCCTCTCTACTTGGGAACATATAAATACTTGTTTTAGGGTTTCTTATTGGGTTCTCATCATTAATTTTTTCTCTATTTTTCATAGCCTCCATTCTTGAAACTCTTTGTAAGAGTATTTTTAGGGAAATTAATCAAACTTTGGGGATTTAATTATTTCATCTCCATTGAAGATTCAAGAGCAAATTCTTGTAACCTTTGTAAGTAAATCTTGAATTTATTTATGAATTACACAAATATGCTTCCTATTTCTTCCATGGAAATGTATGATTAAGCTCCCATAAATAGGGTTATGGGAGCCTTGATGTGAAAAATGAAATTTAAAGTGTGAATCCAATTGAACTTTATGAGGAATTGACATTGTATAAATCTTTCTTCATTTTCATGATTCTTCTTGGTTGCAAACTTGAAGAGTGAGCCCTTATACAATCACTTGTTCGAATAGAAAAGTGTTTATTGGGAAAAGAAAGGGTTTACACAAATCTAAAGGCTTTAACCTTTGGATTGAGGGTCGATGCCTTAGTCAGATCAACCCATGTGAGAATACAATTGAATTATTAATCGATTCATTAAGTTTGTGAAAATTAAGGGATGAGCTACTTATTTAGGTTGAGAAACTAATGGGTAAACCATAGATATCAATTACTCTTACAATGGAAATTGTTAAATAGAGCTCTTAAGTGATTCACAACCCTAATTGTTCAAGCATCTTGGTAACCATAACTCTAGTTTGTTTAACATCTCTGAATTACTACTTACAAAAAGAATCATTAGATAGGTTAACTCTGTTACAATTAATTAGGACATAATTCACAAATTAAAAACCCCCATTTTATCTTTTCGTATAATTTGATTGAATTTAACTTGTAGCTATAGTTTTAAATTAGTTTAATAGCCACTCACATTATTCCCTGTGGATTCGACCCAGACTCCAAAGTAGGGTAAATATATTGACGACGACTGCCTTGCACTAAATTGACGTGTAAGTTGAGCATTATAAAAAATGGCACCGTTTCCAGGGAATACGGTTGTCAACTAAGTTTGTGATTGTTAATCGACCATTTGGTTAAAGATTCCTTAATTTTACTTTTTGTTTGTTGTTTTTGTTTCGTGCAGATTGAGTGTTTTGCATGCCAAATACTCGAAGATCGGGTTAACCATTATTACCTATTAATCCTGAACCATATTTTATTGGTAGAATGGATGGTCAACGGGACCCAGAAAGGGTAGTTTCTCATCAGGAGTAGGCTAGATTAGCTGCTCTAGCAGCCGCTCAAGTGAACCAGCAAAATGCTGATAATGTTGGCCGAGAAGTAAACCCAGACGATGAAGACCTGGGTGATGATGAGTTACTAAATCCAAGGCATGCATATGATAAATTTGCACTAGCAAACAGGAATGTAAACAAAAATCGCCAGGCTAGAATGAGACCAGAACGCCGAGCTGTTTAGTTTGCTCTTGATGATGATGATGATGAGTTGGATGGGGCTGGTGCCACAGGGGCTATTATTCCTCCACCCTTAGCACCCGAAGCCAAGTTTAATATTATGAGTACGATGATGCAGCTGTTGCATCTGAAGGAACTGTTCGATGGGCTTACTGGTGATGACCCGAATATGCATTTGATCAACTTCATTTCAATATGCAAGTCGTTTGACAATCCGGGAGTGGAGAAAAATGCTATTCGGCTGTGATTATTTCCGTTGTCTCTTTTCGGAGAAGCAACATTATGGTTGAATGGGCTAACCCCCGAATCTATTACGAATTAGAGGCAATTGAAAGATGATTTCTTAGAAAGGTTCTTTCTGCCGTCCAAGAGGGCACAATTAAGATATTATATAGGGCCTTGAATTCGGTGACTAAGCCAGTGGTGGATAATGCTACGGGTGGGTCATTCGTGGACCTCACTTTTCTTGAGGTGTCTGAAATGCTTGATCATATGACAAAGCAGAGTAGAGCTTGGCATACCATGGATTCTGAATAAGCAAACTCTACTGTATCTATTGGCATGACTGCAAAAAAGAGGCGAAGGGAAGAGGAACGTGACCAAGATATGGCTCACATGAAAACGCAGATGGACCTTTTTACTAAGCATTTATTATCAGGAAAGATAGAGAAGGTTAAAGCTGTTGCATCACAGGGAAGAGCTGACTCCGATTCTGAGGAGAAAGCGAATTACTTGAATAATCAGGGGAGTTTCTGAGGCAGTGGCCAAGGAAACCAAGGTCAAAACTACTATGAGAAATCTGGGTACAAGGACCGAGATCAAGAAAATTGGAAGAATAAGAATGACAGGAGTGGTTTATATATTTCTCCTAAGAGTCGTGAAGCTGCTGCATCTAACTCTGGAAAGATGTCCATGGAGGACATGATGTCTAAACTGTTGAAGGGCGTAGAGGCAACTAACACAGGAGTAGCTGAGGTGAAAAATGATTTATCTTCGATGAATCAATTGGTTTATTTGCATTCCACTTCCATAAAATAGTTGGAGCAGTAAATTAGTCAACTTTCTACGGTATTTAATCAAAGAAAGGCTGGCACTCTACCAAGTGACATAGTGCAAAATCCAAGAAAGGATGGGTCGTGTATGGAAATTACTACCATGAGTGGCAAGGTGTTGGAAAACCCATTTGTGGGTAAGTCGGCAGCTGATGGTGTAGCAGAGAATGTTGATGAAAAAGATTGGGATCATCCCGTAGAGGCTGAAAACCCTAACGAGATCATTCATGTATTACACCCAACTATTAGCAGTACGATGCAGTTGAAGATCATAAAAATAAAGAAAAGGAAGTGGTGGAGAAAACTCTCCCAAAACCACCCCCCTTTCCCCAGAGACTGAAGAAGAAGGCTGATGACACCAAGTTCAATAAATTCATGACCATGATAAAGCAACTGACTATTAATATGCCTTTGGTAGAGGCACTAGAGCAAATGCCAGGGTATGCCAAATTCATGAAGGACCTTTTGACAAAGAAAAGGGCAGTAAGCTATGAACCGGCGGATAATTTCCATCACTGTAGTGCGATTGCCACAAAGTCCTTAGTACAGAAGAAGGCAGGTCTGGGAGCTTTCAATATTCTTTGCACGGTTGGATCTTTGGATTTTACTAAGGCTTTGTGTGATCTGGGGGCTAGCATTAATCTGATACCGCTAGCCATTTATAAAAAGTTGGGGTTGGGTGATCCTACACCAACCAATATGCGGCTTGTGATGGCAGATAGGTCGGTAAAATATCCTGTTGGTATTCTGTACGATGTATTAGTGAAGGTGGCTACCTTTATTTTTCCTATGGATTTCGTTATTTTAGATTGCGAGGTGGACTTCGAGGTGCCCATAATCTTGGGTCATCCTTTCCTCATAACCGAAAGTGTGCTGATTGATAAGCTCTTATTTCAGATGAATGACAAAGTGGAACGTTTCGATGTATGCAAATCAATGAAGCAGCACAAAGAAATGAATGTGTTCTCTATAGTTGATGTTTATTATGTGGACGAGTAGGAACTATCTATAGAGGAGTATCTTACTGTTGAACCATTAGCTGTTGTGCATATAAATTTTGATCGTGAGGATATTGAGAAGTATGAAGAAATTGTTTGTGCTTTGAAAGGAATGAGGTCATATTCTTATGCCCTAAGAAGATTAATCTTGACCTTAAGAATCGACCTTCACCACCGGTGAAGCCATCCATTGAAGAGCCACCGATATTAGAGTTGAAAGAGCTACCCAGTCATCTGAGGTATGTGTTCTTGGGTAGAGGAAATACACTGCCGGTTATTATTGCTGCTGATCTAGGCAAACAACAGGTAGAATCTCTCATCTCTGTTCTTAAGAGGTATAAGAGAGTTATTGATTGGACTATTGCAGATATCATTGGTATCCCTCCTGGCATATGTATGCACAAGATTCAACTAGATAAAGATTGTGTGCCTACTATTAAGCATCAGCGTCGCCTAAACCCACCTATGAAAGAGGTGGTTAAGAAAGAAATCATCAAGTGGCTAGATGTAGGGGCGGTGTACCCAATCTCAGACAGTAAATGGGTGGGTCCTGTACAGTGTGTTCCCAAGAAAGGGGGCATAACGGTAGTAGCTAATGAGAAGAATGAGTTGATCCCACTCAGTCCTGTCACTAGGTGGAGGGTGTGTATGGACTACCGAAAGATCAACTTGTGGACACTAAAGAATCACTTTCCAATGTTATTCATGGACCAGATGCTCGATCGATTGGAAGGTAGGGGTTGGTACTGTTTCTTGGATGGTTATTTGGGGTATAACCAGATCTCTATTTCTCCTGAAGATCAGGAGAAGACGACGTTCACGTGCCCATATGGTACATTTTCTTTTAAAAGGATGCCCTTTGGTTTATGTAATGCACCGACCACTTTCCAGAGGTGCATGATATCGATATTCTCTGATATAGTTGAAGACACCTTGGAGGTGTTCATGGATGACTTTTCAGTTGTTGGAGATTCCTTTGACTTGTGCTTGCTGAATTTAAGTCAAGCATTACAGCGGTGCGAAGAGTTTAATCTGGTCCTTAATTGGGAAAAATGCCACTTTATGGTGAAGGAAGGCATTGTTCTCGGCCATAAAATTTCTGCGAAAGGTATTGAGGTGGACAGGGCCAAGGTTGAGGTCATCGAGAAACTACCTTCCCCCATCTCTGTAAAAAGGGTACGTAGCTTTCTTGGCCATGCATGATTCTATTGTAGATTTATAAAAGATTTCTCGAAGGTTGCAAACCCATTATGCAAACTTATTGAAAAGGAGGACAAGTTCTCTTTTGATGATGACTGCAGAAAGGCGTTTGAATGCATTAAGCTGAAATTAGTGGAGGCTCCAGTTATTATTACTCCTGACTAGACAAAGCCGTTTGAACTAATGTGTGATGCTAGCAGGGTGGCGCTTGGAGCTGTGTTGGGCCAGACAAAGGATAAGCTGTTTCATCCAATCTATTATTCCATCAAAGACCTGAATGGGGCTCAAAAGAACTACACTGTCACCGAACAGGAGCTCCTGGCTATAGTTTACGCCTTTGAGAAATTCAGAGCGTATTTTCTAAAGACCAAGGTGGTGGTCCACATGGATCATGCATCTCTGAGGTATTTAATGGATAAGAAAGATGTGAAGCCGAGATTGATCCGGTGGGTATTATTGCTTCAAGAATTTGACTTTGAGGTAAAGAATCATAAGGGATGCGAAAACCAGGTGGCTGATCACTTATCCAGACTTGAATGTGAACAAGCAATCAAGGACAAGTTAGATATTGATGATTCCTTTCTGGATGAGAAGATACTAGCTGCGAAGCTCGAGCAGATTCTGTGGTATGCTAATTTTGCAAACTACGTGGTAAGTGAGGTGATGCCGGATAATCTTTTCTTTCACCAAAGGAAAAAGTTCCTTCATGATGTGACCCATTATTTCTAGGATGAGCCCTATCTTTTTTGGCGATATGTAGATGGTGTTATTAGACGCTGTGTCCCAAATGTAGAAGTGCTGAGTATTTTGGAAGCATGCCATGCTTCACCTGTTGGTGGTCACCATACAGGTGACCGTACTTCCCAGAAAGTATTGAAGACCAGCTACTATTGGCCTATGCTATTCAGAGATGCATATCAATTTGTTCGGAGATGTGATCAATATCAGAGGCACGAATCAATTTCCAAACGCCATGAGATGCCAATGTCCAAAATGATGGAAGTAGAGTTGTTTGATGTATGGGGCATCGAATTTATAGGACCGTTTGTAAACTCATATAGGTCAAAATACATCCTAGTAACTGTGGACTACGTCTTGAAATGGGTAGAAGCTATTGCTTTGGCTGACAATAAAGGAAAAAGAGTTATAGCATTTCTGAAGAACATATTCTCCCATTTTGGAGTACCAAGAACAATCACAAGTGATGGGGGATCCCATTTTTGCAATAAAGCTTTCAGGGCTGTTTTGGCGAAGTATGGAGTAAAGGAACACCGAGTAGCAACTCCGTACCACCCACAAACTAGTGGGTAAGTGGAGGTGTCGAATCGTGAGATCAAGGCCATTCTCGCCAAAACTGTGAATGCCAATATGCAAGATTGGTCTCGAAAGCTAGATGACGCCTTGTGGGTGTATAGAACTGCTTTTAAGACACCAATTGGCATGTCACCGTATCAGCTAGTCTATTAGAAGACATGTCATTTGCCAATCAATATTGAACATAAGTCCTTGTGGGCTCTCAAAAGGCTGAATATGCATTAAAAGGAAGCAACTGATCAAAGATTGGAGCAGATAAATGAGATGGATGAATTCTGTCTCAGGGCTTATGAAAGAGCCAACTTGTATAAAGAGAAGATGAAGAAATACCATGATCAAAGGATTGCACATAGAGAATTTAGAAAAGGTGATTTGATACTTCTTTTCAACTCTAGACTGAAGCTATTTCCAGGTAAGTTGAAGTCTAAATGGTCGGGTCCATTCAAAATTAGCCAAGTCTACTCATCTGGAGTAGTCGAGCTTGAAAACGAAGATGTAGTGTCTTTAAAGTTAACGGTCAAAGAATCAAACTTTATATTGGTCCAAAAGACGTAATAAAAAGTTTTGATGTCTTTTATCTCAATGAAGTCTGAGTACCCGAGATACCTAAGTCGTGCCGCGACGTTAAATCAGGCGCTAGTGGAAGGAAACCCACAACATGTTGTTGTAACCATAGTTAGAGTCTATTTTATGTTTTTGTGCAATTTTGATGCGTTTATGAAGTGTGCAGGGCCTGAAATACAGTAAAAAGAAAGATAGGCATACATCTGAGCTACTGGAACGTTGTGACGGATGACTTGACGGACCACCAGGACCTGACGGACCACCACTTTCAACCGTTAAGAACTGGCAAGAAAAAACATTCACTGGATAAGCCATGATGGCTTGAGTGGCGGACCGTCACGAACCTGGTGGGACATCACAACAGTCGTCAGAAGTAAGATTGGTGACCCACATTCTGGTAAGAAGTGACGGTCAATCTGGTGGACAGTCATAGGTTTGGTGGATCGTCCCACATACCGTCACACCAAAATAGAAAAACTTAAACTCAGGTAGTGTGTAACGTTCAAAGTGGTGGTCCGTCAAAGTGTTGACGTACCATCAATTTGACCGTCACTTTAACCCTAACTCTGAATCGGGTTGGGTTAAATCGGTACTCTTTATAAGTACTCCGTGTTTGACCCAAAGTGTGACTTTGTGAATAAATTTGAGTGGGTACATCCATGGTAACCGTTCCATGGCCTTTGGCTGTCCACTTCCTTAAGATTCAAAGAACTTGAAGGGAGTTATCCCATCTGAGACTCCCTATCTTCTCTATTTTTTTTCCTTATTTATACTAGTTACTCCTTCCCTCTCTTCACTACAAATAAAGGAAAAGCTAGTGCTTGTATTTGTGAGTTAGTTTTCTCTCTGAAGCTTCAAGAACAAAGCGTGACTGCAAAATCTGGTATGTAAAGAAACCTCCTCTTTCGAATTTTCCTAATAAGTGTAAGAGCATGGTTTGTTTCTTTAGCTTGTTCTTAGTGTAATGAGTTCGAATGACTCAAGGTACCAATTTGTGTGAAATATGAGCAATATTAGTTGTAAACTGAGGCCAATGTGCTTAAAGTATGAGCTTAGAGCTGTGTTGATAGATAAAAAAATTATCTGAGGTGCTATTGTTCGACAAAATGGTCGAACCAAGAAGGATGGCTGAAGACGAAGGTGTGACGGTCAAACTGGTGGACCGTCAAATCTGTGACGGACCACCAAGATGACCATCAGAAGACGCAATACAAATGCACCTTCTGTATAAGCCATGATGGTAGACTTGGTGGGCCGTCAACTTTGTGACGGACCACCAAGTATACCGTCAGAAGACGTAAATTTTTCTCGAACACTACTTAAGGGCTGACGGCAGAGTTGGTGGACCGTCCCACCACTGGTGGGCCATCAAACCTACTGTCAGACCTCATTATGCACTGTTTTGATTGTGTTTGAATGCAGAACTGATTTCTTAAGCAGTTTTCAGGTGATATGGCTCCAAAACCCCCACAAACCAGAGAAGGAAGATCTCAACGAGGTAGGAATGTGTCCGCTCCGTCTTACAACACCAGGAAAAATGAAAGAGAAGCTCTCATACTCTCCCAGTCTGAAGAAGAGAGTCAGAGTACCTCTAGCAGTTCAAGTTCAACCCCCGATGAGGCAACTGTTGCTGCAACTCAACCATTGCCGGTAGCAGGTGAAACTGAAAATATTATTGTGGGGGATCAAACAGACGATCCTAATGCTAAAGCTGTACTAGAGGGTGATAATGTTATCAGGCAAAAGGATCCACAAGTTTGAAAGGCCATCAGGTGGCAAATAGAGAGAGCACGGAAAGAGTTTTATGATGGGTTGACACCCACAGCTCGAGGGATCAGAAGATCATTCATAGAGGAACATCAGATTATGACAACATAATTTCATGAATATCCCAAGTTAGAGAATTGGATCAATGAATATGGACTGGCATGGGTGAGCAGGCCACCAGGAGAGTACCAACCAAATTGGCTGAGGGAATTCTTCACAAATTATCTATGTTTGGTGAAAGCGGAATGCCCAAAGGGAACTCCAATCTCAAATATACCAAATAGGGAGTCTATTCGGGTTTGAGGGGTCACTGTTGATATCTCATCCCAAACAATTAACAAGATGCTATTTGGGCCAAGATATGAGGCTCCACCCACTGTCCTGGATTTTGAGTATAGAATGCGAAATGCTTCCGGTCAGAGATGTTAGGCTGCTTCTTTATTGACCGATGATGGAAATCCTTCCTGGTTGACTAATCCCAAAGAGCGCATTGCAAAGTTCACTCTCAGTTTTAAAGCTAAGTTCTGGTGGGCTATTATTCGGTTGAGGTTAATGCCAACAAAGAGAGATGGAAACTTGGATCATCACAGAGAAGTAGCAGTAGCCAGTTTGGTTTCAGGACTGCCAATTGATTTTGGCCAGTTAATTGCAGACGAGATGTTCGTGTGGGCACATAAAATGACCACTTCTATACCCTTCCCATGTTTGATCACTGGGTTATGAAAACAAGCCGGTGTGCCTCTGATCCATGGGGTTGATAATGAAGTACAGTCTACACATAGGCAGGACATCGAGAATTCAAAGGACAAATCAAAAATCAAAATTTGGTTGACCTGACCTCCGGCATATCAGCCTTAGTCTGCACCAGGTCCAGAGACCACAAAAATGCCTGAAGGTATGCCTTTACCTATTACCACATATGTACTACCTGATTATGTGCCCCAGGGCACGTCTACAGGGTCAGAGTCTACACAGTTTGCTGGGGGACAGGATTTTGTGGAGTACAGATTCAACCAACATAATTTTGTTAAGGTGGTGAAGAACCAAAAACGGTTTCAGAAACAGCTAGAAAAATGGGCTGGAGATTTTAAGACTTTTATGGATAAAATTGTGGCCAAAGCAGTCAAAATATTTCAAACTATTAAAGTTAGAATGGATAACATGGAGGCCCACATAAACAAAAGGCTAGATTCACTGTCTCTCCCTGATCTTGCCAAGCTCATGGTAGAGTTTGAGCAGGCAAAGGCTGGCATAGCAGAGTTGAAGGAGAAACAGTCACAACCGCCTGTATTTGACCTGACTTTAGCGGTAAGTGATGAAGAGGAAGGCATTCTAGATTTGATGGGTAGACCAGTGAAAGACAAAGGCAAGCAACAAATAGATGAAAGAGCCACAAGGAAAGAAGAAAAAAAGAGGAAGAGAGAAGCCATGTCACCCGAGGAGTTAGATAAACAGAACCTGAAAAGAGCTGTAAAGAAGTCAAGGAAAGAAGCTGAAAGAAAGCAAAGAAAGACAGAAAATAAAGCGGCAGGAGTCTCTACTATTGCTGCCCCAGAAAAGGGGCGAAGTGCAGGATCAGTTTAGGAGACTTTCTCTAATTGTGGAGGTTGAGGTTGTGAGTGCCCCTACCACCATAGGGTCCAACATTGAACAGGAGAAGAACGCATGAACATCACCCCACCTAAAAGATACCTCAGAAGAATAGGAGGTGAAGAGAATATCCCAGTCCAACCATGTATGGTAAGTTATTACTTTGAGGACAATGTATATCTTTCTGTGTGGGGGTGGGTGTATTCAAATCATGGTTGGATGTTGTTGCCGATATTCTATATCCAATCATGTACTATATAGTATAAATGACATGTTTAGTTTTTTTTTCTTTCTTGCATTTCAAATTTTGTAGCCTGTGTTGTAAATATCTGTGTTTAAGATAATCTATAAAATGTTTTTGTTTCAGTACTTTGTTGTAAATATAGATAATGAATGATGTTGGCATAAGACTATGAGCATGTGTATGTAATTAGTTACTCTATCATGTAAACATATGTACAGAACTCTCAGTAATTCTGCATTTAGCATTAGTCTAGAAGAAGCATGAGACATGCGATGAACATTCCAAGAATTGCAAAGGAAGTTTACTTTTGTTGCCTATGAGTGTGATATTTTACTTGTAGTTCTTTCATAGGTTAAGACTTAGAACTTTCCCTAATCATTGATATAATCTTCTAGAGGAGTCATTGGGATAGGATAACAGGCCTCCTTGTACTTTGAGTCCATCTAGCCTAAATAAACATCCCTGCCAAAATGATTACCCCTTTTTGAACCCATCCTATGCCTTTAAAACCCGTTTTAAAATCCTATCACTGTGAGTTACTCTCCGTAGGTTTTCAACATTCAGATATAGCCTTGGACAAATACTAATACATTATTCTTTCCAACTTAGACAAAGCATCTAAGTTGAGGGTGGCTAAAGAAAAGAGACAAATGGAAAGTAAGTTAGAATCTAATTAGAGTCAATTGGCTACTGAATGCATCGGCATGAGTCGAGGGTGTTTAAAAAAAAATAAAAAATAAAAAAAAAGAGAAAGAGAGAAGAGTGGTATTCTACAATATCATATTGAGGCTGAAAAGATGCTAGGGCAAGGAGAGTTAAGTTTCAATGAGTCACTTTACCCAAAAGCATACCCCACGTGAACCGAAACCTTATTGCAAGCCTTGAAAAGACCTGTTTAATCCTAGTGAGTCAACCTTGAGGTAGTGTCATATGGCTAGGGAAAGCCTATGGGTAATTGGACTATGGTTGTAACTTCTTTGTGAGTGTGAGAGTTAGACTTTGTCCACATCATACAATGAGTGGTGGATTTTATTTTTGTGAGGGCAACTGAAGTTTCACTTAACTTTGCGGTTCTCTGTAGAATATAACATTCATGCTTGTGGGTCTGAACTATGATAGATGCTGGGTGTGAATCCTGAAGTTTTAAATGCATGTGATTGAACTGATGAGTTAATAGTTGCATCAAAATATTTCAAGGGTTAGTTGGATGTCATTTTATTGTTCATGTGTGCAATTAGGTGCTGAGTTGCTTGAGGACAAGTAAATATCTTAAGTTGAGGGTGTTGATATTCCGGTATCTTACGGAACAATTAGCATCATTTTCTTAGGAAAATTGTATGTTTTCAAGCAACCAAAGTGTTATTTAATAAAGTTTTTAGTGTTTTTAGTGAAAGGAAATAACCATAGAAGAAAGAGGGAAAAAGTAGCAGAAAAGTAAGTTTGACGGTCAAAATGGTGGACCGTCAGGATTACGATGGACCACCAGGTGAACCGTCAAGGCGAACCAGAACATGGCATGCTAATATCTTGAGTGACGGACCACATGGTGGACCGTCAGCCATGTGATGGACCACCAGATGGACCGTCAACCCGTATCCAAAAACCATCTTTTAGAGGGACTCAGTGAAGATCAACGTGGTGGACTGTCAGCCATGCGACGGACCACCAGATGGACCGTCAATGCTTATCTAGAAACCACCTTTTAGAGGGACTCAGTGACGATTAGTATGGTGGACAGTCAGTCTTGCAACGGAACGACAGTGTCACCATCAGGTCTTATCCAGAAACTGCGATTTGGAAGAAACTAGTGACGGACAAGATGGTGGACCGTCAACACTTTGACGGACCACTATATGGACCATCAACTGGGACGCGACTTTTCTGCTTTTAAATTTTAAATTCCTCTTTTAGATGGGAACATATAAATACCAAATTTTAGGGTTAAGAATGCATCTTTTATCTTTTATAAGTTTTCTCATCTATTGAAACTCTGGGGAACCTAGTACTTTGGGGATTCTAGAGATCTTGAAGAAATTTACCATTGAACATTGATTATTGAAGATTCAAGAGCTGATTCTTAGGATTCTTTGTAAGTAAATTCTTAATCTATTTATGAATAATACAAGAGTTATTTCTTCTTCATCTATGGAGTATTGTGGATAAAATCACATAACTAGGGTTATGGATCCTTAATGTGAAACGCATCTATGGGTTGGGAATCAAATTGATTTCCATAACTAAATGATATTGCATAAACCTTTTTTCAATTTCATGACTTTTCTTGGTTGCAAACTTGAAGAGTGAGACCTAGAATAACACTTGTCTATAAGGAAAGTGTTTGTTTGGAAAAGAAAGTGTTAAATGAATTCTAAGGGCTTTAACCTTTAGAGTAATAGCCAATGCCCTAACAGGATTAGATTACATGAGAAATGGGTTGAAAGAACAATGCATCCTTTGATTTTGAGAAAATTAGAGGATAATCTATCCACTTAGGTTGAGAAACTAAGGGATAAAGAATAGGACTCAACCTTTCTTGCAATTGAATTTGCTAAATAGAACTCATAAATGATTCACAACCCGAATGGTTCTAGCATTTTAGTGAACATAACCCTAGTTTGTTTAAAGTTACCAATTACAAAGAGAATCATTAGTGGAATACTCTTGTTACAATTAATTATTTTATAAGTTAAAAAAAACCCTTTTCTTCTTAGGAACCTCTGATCAACAATCCAATAATGATTACAACACTTAGTGAGCACAGTATTCCCTGTGGGATTCGACACCTAACCTAGTTGGGTTCTATATTTGACAGCGATCGCTTACGCTTTCTATCAAGAATTTTAATTTGGGCGTATCAGTATTCTTTTTTATTTTTATGAGTAATTTTAAATTTTTGTTATTAGGAATAAATAAGGATGCTCTAGCTGGGTGGTACTCATGATTACTTGTTACAAGTGGTGTTGAATTCTAAAGCATGATGGGAATGTTGAAGGACTTATAAGAGACACTTAAGCTATTTTATCTGACTTTTTTGTGATATTAACTTAAATTTGGATTCTTATGATTGGTTTTCTGAGAGTCTATTGGGATCCTTCTTGAGTTAGACATGTACCATGTGTGTTTAGGTTTTTATTATATTCCATATTTTCATATTGATGTCTAGAATTTCTTGGTGTGTTTGCAAATACAAATAAAGAATGTTGGGTTTAGGAGATGATATCGGTATTTCTTTGATATCCATGTTTGATACCTTCTTTATTTACTCTTTCCGCATGATCTTAGTTAGCCCCATTGAGCCTTTATCCTATTTTTGGTAGCCTCATATGTAGATTATTCACATTCTTTCAATTGGCTGTAGGTTGATTAAAAATGACTACGCACTTTAGTTGAGAAATTAAGATATTATTGAGTGTAAAATTGAAGGAGGAAAAAGTGAAAGTGAAGCCCCAAAATAATAGATAATAATGTGTTGAAAAAGTTTAGGTGTTATGGTTGGGAGTAATGTAATGAATATAAAAATTGATTGATTAATCACTTGTATAGAAAACACTCCCTACTAAGGATGTGTAAGCTAGTTTACAGATGGGGTAAAACAAAAAAGAGGTGAGAAGATAAAACTGGTGAAAATAGGTTAGTTGGAGATAAGTGGAATAAATAGTTTGATGTATTAAAATGCTTCGGGAAGATAGTCAGTATCACTGATAGAATAGTTTCTACCCATCCCTTAGCCTACAATACAACCTTTAAAGGCCTACTGGATATTGAGCTTTGATATTATAATATTAGAGGAGTACTACACTAAGGGAAAACTTATGGTTCAACTTATGTGACGTGTATATTCTTTGTGAGAGTGAGCAAAATTTGATTGTTACACCTATTATTGTGATAAATTATATATTTGTGAGTAAATATGGGTGACTTTCTTATGGTGAGGGAGCATATTTAATTATGGATAGGTGAATTATATGATATCTTTGTTGAGTAATATGCATAAGTTTTCCAACTTGGTAGAGTCAAATCTTGAGGCTAGGAAGTCTTGAAGTAGTATTCATGTGTTTTACAAGTGTTGAAATGCCTAATGTAGAACTTGTTATTCATACAGTCAGTGTAGTTCTAGCTTGAGTGTCTTATTTCAATTAGTGATGAAAAGTGTTCCTAGGTTTTTCTTAGTATAAAGATTTGTTCGAGGTCAACCAAGACTTTAAGTGTGGGGTGGTGATATTAGGCATATTTATATACCTAAGTGTCATTATCTACACACGTTTAACTTAGTTTTGAGGATAACTTGATGTGATTAATGAAGTATAAAGTGTGTATTTGTGTGCTAAGTTGCATGGTTTTAGTGTTTGAGGTGCATTTGAAACAATTTAAGAGTCAAAATAATCAAATAGCATTTAGATGAGAAAACTAGTTAGGCAAGCCTACAACATGCTTGTTCTAGTGTTCTTTGATGGGCTCTATTGTATTGTGTGGCCTAGTGTTTGTTATGAGATATTGTAGGATACCATTGGAAAATCTATTTAATACAAATAAATCCTAAAAACAATCAATAATAAGTGGGTAAACAAGGAACAAGAAGACAAAAAAAAGAGAGCAAAGATTGTCCCAAAACCTCACCTAGAGGGCTTAGCCTTGTGCCGCATCCCTATATCATTGGAAGGGGACTTGATATGTACCCCCTATGATTAGGTAAAATTGCTTAGGGTGTGATATGGGCTTGTGTCTCACCCTCTTGGCCCTGCAATGTCCATGTAATGCCACCCCTCCCTCTCTAGGACGTTTAAAAGTTGTTTTTTCACTTGTTTAAGTTGGGGGAAAAGTAGTTAATGAATATGATTCGTATGGGGAAGCCTATGGAAGAAACACATCACTATATAAGGAGTAATTTTCCACATTTACAATACATCTTGGGCTCAATACATATTTTTAAAGAGGATAAGACAACAAGGGCTCTACGTTAGGGTTTTTCTTCTTTTTACTTTTAGTTATTTTTTTGTAGTTTTACTCATAAGTTCATTAATGGTGATTATTTGTATGACTATGAGAGATTATACACCCTATTTGTAGGTTTTAGTCTATGAACATTATTGCTTAGCATAACATTTATGTTGGTTAACATTTATTATCACAATTGGTCGTTCTTATGTTCTTTCACTTACTATTTTATTGATTCACGACCTTTAGAATACATTTATATTTATTTGGTGATCCCAAAAGGTGTAACATTATATTAGAATATGGAACATAATGAATGGTTTCTCCTCTTTCAGATGAGTTAAAGACTAGATTGGCGGTTAGGATAGGAATATACCTTATTTGCCTCATTTGCTCAAATATGGGATCAAATACAAATGCATTTGAGTTAGTTTTCACATCCCTACTCAACGATGTAGTTGTGAGGCAAATTTAAATATAAGATTAAAGGATATAAAGACCATAATTATGATATTAGCTTCCTGAATCAACAACCAAGATAAATAACTTAATCAACGAGATTGTAGTGCTATGCGTGATTGTTCAAGATGCATTGACCCAAGATCCTCCTTGATATTGTTTCAACCCCAAGTTTATCATCATTAATATAGTTGCCATTTAGTTTTTTGTTTTAAACTTCATACATCTTTGGTTCTATTTCTTGAATAAATAAAATGAATTGGTTTGGTCTAAGTGAATAGTTAAACGACAAGTCCTTGTGGGTTCGACATTCAGCTCCCAAGAGCCACTTTATTACTAGTATAACCATGTACACTTGCGTGTGTGGTTGGATGCAATAACTATTTCTTAATTTTGTTATTTTAGAACTCTTAGTTAATTAACTAGATTGGTTAATGCAAATCATTGGTGCCCTTTTTCTCATTCAATTGTATAAGCCCAATGCATAGATTTAAAATAAAAAAATAACAGTGAGAGTTTTTTTCTTCCAAAACTTGATGGAATAAATACCTATGGAGATGTCCATGTCATTTTTCATCCTCGTATAAGAACTAGGCATATTTATCTGTTGGCTTTATCTAATAATTTTGACCTCGCATCAAAATTTAAAATTTTATGAGTTTTGACCATTTTGACCCTCCTAATGGTTGCCTTATCTGATTTAGTAGTTGCAAGGATGATTGGTATGATACCCGATGCATTCGAGTGTGTTTTATTTGAGTTTGTGGTTTATGAGTATTCTTAAAAGGATAGGTTTGACTATGGTCAATATTTGTCAATTTGAGTTCCATATGGTGATCTAGACAACACCATTAGATTTGGAATATCAATTTTGGGTTAGTAGCGGGGTCAATTCATGTAACGTCCTGAGGATACCTTTGGACGTCACATGGTGCTTAGGACTACAAGTAGCCCCAAAGATAACCCATGATATCTATTCAACCAAACTCTAATAAAGTAAACTTAAAACATGAGAGAAAACTAAAAATAACAATAAACTAGGTTCAAAAGGATAACAATCTCAATAAAGCACTGTAACTTAACATCATCCAAAACTATGAAAGTCTAAAAGAAACACATCGTCTGATTAGTCTTGAGAAGCCTCTAACTAATATTGAAGATCCACTAGGACAGATCCCAACTGACTCAAACTAAAAACATGACATGTGAATCAATAATAATAAATATCTAGAAACAACATAAGTTTGTCTTTCAAGCTATGATGACTCACCAGTTGGCTAGATGTAGGAGGTGGTAACCATGGCTAGTCGTACTACTGGAGATGAACACCAGAACCTATATTATGAAATAATATAGCTGTAGAGTCATATATGTTGCAAGTACTTCTAGAATGTATTGAGTATATGAGGGTAAATGCAATAGTAAAACTGAAACTGAACATACTCATAGAACATGCATGCCAAGTGTAAATAGACTCACCTTTGTCATGAATAAAATTGAAGCTGAAATCTTATAAAGCATAAATAAAAAAACAACATCTTAATAAGGATTGTGAATCATTCCACTTAGTTTCTAAAATCTTCTTCTTCTATGGGAGATTCTCTTAACCAACACAAACCATGTGAGAAACATGGAGTTTAATGTAAGAACCCCCATGGAAAAGGCCCACTATACCTTGCTGGGGTATACAGGCTAACTGGTGTGATACCTATACATGTCTTTTTGGACAAGCTGAATAATATATAACATGCCCAAGGACAAGCTACATGCCCATTCAGAAAAGTTGAATATAATCTATGGTGGCACGTAGTTTATAAAACTAGGGTACGCTGAACCTTCGTTCCTCAGTGCTGGCTACTACTCCCAAAAATCATAATATTGCTCATACTATATCTATGAAGTTCTCCTTAAAATATGTATATGAGTAGATAAGTCTGAAAATACAATATGCTTCAATTTCTATCTCAATATCTTGATTTCTTATATGAACTTCATATCTTGTTTGTACTTATGAAACTCAAAATTGAAACTTTTATTATGCTGTAAAACTTGTGTAACTTGAACTTCTTGTAAACTTAGTACTTTATGATCAAATTGGAATCATTTAACATCTCATAGAAACTTCGTATCCAATATAAAAAATCAATGCTTAGATCACTTTAGCGGATAAAAACTTAAGTGAACATGAAATCATATGTGAAATAATGTTCAACCCATTAGGAAACATCAAAATCTCATAGCATATGATAGGGGGTATGAACCCTAGGTATCACTTTCTTAAATTTGATGTAAAATCAAATCTTTTAGGTGCAATGATGAATGATTATCCTTGTTCAAACCCCACATACTTGAATATGATGAATTTTCTTGAGAGAACTTGAGTTTGAACCTTGAAAGCTTAATTTTGAAGGATAAATTCCATTTTAGTGTTCTTGAGAGTTTTGGAGGAGATAAATCGTGTATTATGATTTATAAGGGTGGGGAAATGGGTTTTGTATGGTTATGGGATCATTTAAGAGGTAACATCCATAAAGCCTTTAGAATTTTTTTAGCAAAAACAAACTTTGGCATATCTATGCCCTTATCATGCCACACAAAGGGCAGGGCATGCCCTTATCATAGATACTAGTATGAGTGGCATACTCTTATCATACCAACTACTTATTTTTGTATAAGGGTGTGACATACCTTTGTGGCATGCCCTAAATACGGACCCTTACTATTTTGGGGTCCTAAAATATCCCAAAACGCATTCCAAAAATTCTAAAACACTTCTAAATAGTCCCGGTATCATTTCTTATCATTATTCAACTCAAAAATGTTAATAAATGTGAAATATCTATCAAAATTAAATCATTAAAATCTTGGGATCTAACATTATCTCCTTTTGGGACCATTCATCCTCAAATGCAGATCAGAAAGGGAAAGACCTATCTCATGGGCTCGTTAGGCTGAGATATGAAACTTATCTTGCTCTAAAACTAAAATCATTAATGTCAAATATGAAATTACAACTGAAATGACTCATTAGATATATTCCATGATTTTATGGCACTTTTTATGCTTAAGGAAATTGTGCAAGTACTTATGTATGTTTGTTAGATATGATGTGCTTTTGTGTTGATTTTGTAAGAAAATAGAGTTTGGAGTAGACAAGAAGAGGAAAAAGTGATGAATAGTGTTTTGGAAGGCTACCTAGGATCCAAACTACGGCCCATAGGTAGTATTTACGAGCCCGTAGATGGCTCCTTAGGTTGAGTTCGTAAGAGTTCCGAAGGTTGATAATGTATTTTGATTCCTATTCCCCCTACCTATGAGGCGTAGGTACTACCTATAGACTGTATGTATCCTCGTAGGTAGGAGTTCTGTAGTTTGAAGGTTCCTCTAATTTCCAAGAGCCTACTTACGCCACGTAGGTACAACCTACGACCGGTAAGTGGGGCCGTGGGTTGGTGCCGACTCAAGATTCCTACTTTGTTTAGGATAAGTTTTCTGATGTATCTATAAATACCCTTTGAATGTTTCATTCATATTTAGTTATGCACTTTATATACTTTTTTCAACATTATTTTGAGTTTTGAGATGCATTATTGATCTTAGAATCATTATTCTTGGTTTTTAGGGTATGAAATTAATTGGAGATTTTAGGTTTTCATTATTATTCTTTATAAGTTCATTTATTTGTTTTAATCTATTAATTCTATGTGTGTTCTTGTAATAATGAGCAGCTAAACCGCATAACTAGGTTTGTTGGAACCCTAATGGATTAACAAAGTAGAGGAAATGAAAAATTATTTTAAATTGGTGTTCATGCATGCATTGGATTTATTTTGTTTTGATTGCTTTATTGATGGTTGCAAACATTAGGAACTAGCCTATATTCAATACTTACTTGAGAGAGAGGTAGATATTAGCAAAAAGAAATCCCAATAGTAATTTAAAGATCCAACCTTCATCTAATTAATTTGAGATCAATAGGAGATAGTTAATCTAAGATCAAGAACAAAGGTTAGTAATGTGACATCTGAGACCGAGAGGAGATGGGCGAAATTCATCCAAACCAAGTTTGAGAGACAATTATGTGATACATATTTTGTTAGATTTTGCATGCAAGTCATCGAGATAGTTTGATAAGCATGATAAGTCTATGGAGTTATGAAGTCAGGGGGAACACAATCCTAGTGATTGTATCATATTGATAACAACCCTAATTTCCCAATATTATTACTGTTACTCTTACTTTTACAAGAAATCCCTTATTACTTTCTGCACTTTTCAATTACATCAACAAGCTCGTGATAGATTTTTAACCTATTCCCCATGGGATTGACTCCAACCTTTTTGGGTTCTATATTTAACAAGTGACCACTTTATACTTTCTTGGAGGTGTAATTTGGGAGACATCAAATTTTGGTACCATTTTTTAGAGATACAATTACGGATTGATTGATTGAGGTTGTTGAAGTTGTTGGTTTCATTTGTTAATTTTTGGTTTTCTATTGTTTCTAGGGAACACAATGGTGTATGCTCAGTACTAGGATTCAAGGAAATCCTCTAATTCTATTTAATCATGAGCTTTAACAGACCTTATGATAGAAATGTAAGATTGAGAGAAAAGAAGAGTATGAGCATGAAGATTGGCACGAAGGGATTCATGATGACCCAACTTCTTTGAATCAGCTACCTCTACATGGTATTCAAGATACTACTGAGAAAATAACTAATCGACTGATAGACGAAGAGAATTCAAGGTTAACACTTGCCCGATGTGCTGAAAAGAGGGCTAGACAGGAAGAAAAAGATTATTGAGCAACTATAATTAGGGAGAGACTTAAAAGGAATAGAGTTCAACCACTCGCTTATCAGTACTTTCCAGTTTATGAGGATCTAAAAGAAGATTTGAGGTTGTTAAAACAAGTGAGATAGGTGCGATCATTCCTCTAGAGTTTCCCCAAGAAATGAAATTTAAAATTACAAGTGTAATGATCCAGTTGTTGAGAGTGTTTAATGGTTTGCATACTGATGATGCAAATATACATATTATGAACTTCATTGATATTTGAACTTTGTACAGTCTGCAGAGGGTGACTCAAGAAAATCTATGACTCAGGTTGTTCCCATTCTCTCTTATAGGTGAAATAACATTATGGTTAGGAGAGCTACCTCGTGGGTCCATTACCACTTGGAATAAGTTAAGAACACAGTTTTTGGATCGATTTTTCCTACTTTCTAGAATTCTATAGTTGAAGGATGAGAGTTATAATTTTAGATAGTTTAGCGGCCTTGTACAAGACATGGTTGAGGTTTAATAAAAAGCTGATGAATGTTCCCAATCATACAATTTTAGGAAGGAACTTGTTGGAGATCTTCTATAGATCCTTGAATGCAAATACCAAGGCTGTGGATGATACTATTGCTATAGGGATTTCATGACTCTTTATTGGGAGCAGGATATAGAGATCTTAGACCAGATTACTAAAACCAATCAAGGGTGTACACGGAAGAAGAACATGTCAGCCGATACTTATGCTATTTGTGCTTCCAATGAGCAAAGAACCTTAGATAAGACTATGGCTCAAGAGTTAGTACAACTAAGGACTGAGACTGGGTTTCTTAATAATCAGTTTAATAACTATCAGAGTAGTAAAGTTGAATATAATGGGGGCACGAGGTAAATATTCTAGACAAATAAGTCTGTAAAGAAGGAGGAAGCAAAGTACTTAGATAGAGAGATGATGGGTTTCTGAGCCAAGGGACAAAGGTATAATCAAGAACTTGTAACTCAAGGTAAGGGAATCAAGGTCGAAACATCAGAGACAAATATAGGGATATGTGTAGAGAATGTGATAGTTACTGAAAGAAAAAGGATGACTAAAATAAGAAGAATGGTCTTTACGTTCCACCGAGGAATTGTGATGCTGAATCTAGAATTGAAGCATTGCATACTAAGGTCCTGAAAGTTTTAAGAATCCAAGAGAGTTTCCTTAAGGAGATTAACGCAGGCATATCAGGATTGAGCCAGAAAGTAGTATTGTATGCTATACGATTAAGGATTTTAAGCTGTAGTTTGGAAAGATGTCAGATACATTGAATCAATATCAACTATTCACTCTTCCTAACAATACTATTTAGAATCTTAAGAATGACAATCACTGCCTAGCTATCACTAATCAGAGTGGTAAGAAATGTATTGATCCACCTATGCCTATGGTTGATAGGGTGAAGAGTGATACTTTAGATATTGATGATGCACCTGATGCTGAAATTGATATGTTCGTGACTAATGGTAAGACGTCAAAAAAATCAATGGGTGTTGAGAAACTAGCTGATAATAATAAATAAAAGGGTTAAGAGGTTGAACCAGTATTGAAATTCATTGCACAATCTCCCCTACCTTTTCCTCGAAGGTCTAAAAAGAAAGCAGAAGAAGGCAAATACCAAAAATTTATGTCAATATTGAAGGAATTAACTTTGAATATCCCTCTTGTAGAAGAATTGGAACAGATGCTTGGTTATGTAAAGTTTATAAAGGATATAGTAACTAAGAAAAGGACGATGAGTTTTGAGCCTGCTGATAATATGCACCACTATAGTGATATTACTTCTCGATCTTTGGTTGAGAAGAAGAAGGATCCCAGAGCTTTCACTATTCCTTATACCATTGGGTCCTTAAGTTTTGCATTAGAATTATATGATTTAGGAGCTAGCATTAATCTGATGCCACTAGTTTTATACAAATAGTTGGGGTTCAGGGCATTTCAGTCGACCTCTATGAGATATTAATGTTCGATCACACAGTGAAGAAGCCAGTTGGTATATTGTGTGATGTGTTGGTAAAGGTGGATTCTTTCAAATTCCTAGATAACTTTATAATTTGAGGTAGATTTTGATATCCTTATTATCTTGGAAAAACCCTTCCCATCCACGGGTAGGGAATTGGTTAACATGTAGAGAGGACAAATAAATTCAAGCTTAATGATAAACATGTCACTTTCAATACGTATTAGTTAATAAGGAAGCCAAAATATATACGGATGGTGTCTGTGATAACTACCATAGATAAATGCATTAATTGAACCCATTGAGGAGAGACTTAGTGTTGAGGCATTGGTATCAGTGATTATGAATTTTGATAGTGATGATAACAATGGGTATGATAAGATGGTGAGTGCACTTATTAGCAGAGGTTCTTATTCTTATGCACCAAAGAAGTTGGACTTTAATTTAAAGAATAGAGCAACCCCGCTAGCTCGACCATTTATTGAGAAGCCATCTATTTTGGAATTAAAGACCCTTTTCTCTCATTTTCATTATGCATTCTTGGGGGGGGGGGCAACAATACCTTGCCAGTTATCATTGCACCAAATTTGTTGGATACATAGGTTGAGGCCTTGATTTTAGTGTTGCGTAGTTTTAAATGGGCCATTGGGTATTTCAAGATTCTACCTGGAATTTGAACTCATAATATTCATCTTGAATTGGAGTGTATCCCTAGCATTAAGCATTAACGTCATCTGAATCCACCTATAAAAGAGGTAGTAAAGAAGGAGATTATTAAGTTGTTAGATACAGGTATGGTTTATCCTATTACCGACAACAAGTAGGTGAGCCTGGTTCAATATGTTCCTAAGAAGGGTGGGATAACTGTGGTCCCTAATGAGAATAACAAGTTAGTTCCTATGAGACTAGTCATGAGATAATGAGTTTGTATGGATTATCAGAAGTTGAATACTTAGACGTAGAAGGATTACTTTCCTATGCCATTCATGGACTAGATGTTAGTCCATCTTGTTGATAGAGGATGGTATTATTTTCTTGATGGTTACTTTAGGTTCAGTTAAATTTCTATTACCATAGTGGACCATGAGTGAAACACCCTATCTTTTGACCCTTGGAAATTTCTTAAATTTGAGTTTTCCGATCATCATACGACTAATATTTACTTATCATATGATGTGGGTGTGATTTAAGGGGACTTGGTCATATGATACTTAGTTTGGTTTTGGTTGTTTACTGTCCAAGGTACGAATTGACATCATAAGGGTCATATAGAGATAGTACGAATGGTATAGTCTGATTCGTATGTTGTCTCGCATCCAACCCATTGGATTCTGCCTTGGGTACGATCCTAAGGTACTAATCATAAGTTATGGATATGAGTGGTCTATGAGTCATGTATTGGATAGGATTGGATTCCAACATTCTTTCTAGGGTACAAGTGGTGGGTACCACTCAAATGATGTGTGTACGAGTAGGGAGAGTCATACCCTCCTGCGTACATTTTTCAGCTTTTACGCTGAGGGTATTTTGGACATTTCCCTTCTTATCCTCTAATAACCCACAAATTAAAACACTATTGTGACTTTATTTAACCTATTCTTCTCAATCAAAAAAACTTTAAACACTCCCAAATCTCACTCAAGGCTCTAGGTTCAAGAAAGGATAAGGTTTTCTTCAAGGTTGTCAATTAAGGCTTTCAAGGGTGGTTTCTCTCTGTACTCCTTGGTATCTAACACATGTTACTCCTGCCTCATTTTTAGTTCAACTAAATTCATGTTTTAATAAATGGTTTTCATGGTTTAAATTGTTGGTATTATTTGGTTTTGAAATATATGTTAGGGGTTATTGTTATCAATGGTTGAATAGTGTTTTCCCATGTTTTACTTATGGTTTCTCATATTATAGTATTGGTTTTAACATTGTGGAATGAGTGGTAATGGTAAATGGGTTTTGGGGTACTTTGGATTCCCCAAATTGCTTGGTTTTGGTTTTGGAAATTATATGCCCTCAAGATGTTTGCTAAAATTCCTATGAGAATGGTTTTGTCACATAGTTTGACCTTAATTGAAACCCTTGCAGTGTATAATTTTTTAATGGAACCTAAATTGGTTTGAATGGATTAAAAAGACCATGGTGGCCATGGTTTTGGTTTATTTAGAAATCATGTGGGGTACATAGGAATCCCCTTAGGATTGGCTAATGCATTGCTTGCAAGCTATAGTCAGTATGGTGATACCACTTCATAATGACTTGGTAATTAACTTTAGAATTAGTGGTTTGGTTATATACTTAAGGTTTTAAATGGGAAATAATGGTGAGTTATGATAGGTAATCGTGATACTGTTAGTCCAAGGGACGGACACTGGAAACTCATGTTTGCCGACATTAGGGTTGGTCATGGTGACCATATACTTGTGGGGTACATAGGAATACCCTATGTTTATACTTATATTTATGTATCATGGAGGGTTAAAGGTATATAAGAATCCTTTATCCCTATTATATCTCTGATTTATGCGGCTACACACACTGGTGCCCGTTTAGGGGGTAACACTGGACCCATATAGCCCGTGGGTGGTTTTAGGATTGTCAAGATACACAACCCAAGTTAAAGTTTTAAATGCATGCTAAACCTTGTTCCCTTTACAGGCATGGTACATATGTATATGTGTATGTTATTGCATATGGTTATTTACTTTGGTTTTGAATAAAGGAATTGTTTTATCCTTATTCCTGAGTACATACTAGCATTCACCCGCTAACCTATGTTTGGGCGGTGTATCCCTACATGATGAAGCAACCGACCATACTACTCCTCATGCTCAGTGATTGGATTGGAGGACAACATTTGTGTCGGATTGAAGTGGTAAGCTTCCATACTATGGAAGACTCCATTTCATGTTATGGGATTTTCTACCTACTTTTTTATCTCTTAGACTTTTGTTTTTGGCTATGGTCAGGTCCCGACCGGATATTGTTTTGATTTCTATTAGAGGCTTTGCGAGACTAGTTTGGGTTGGCATAGGCGGTATTGGTATTGGTGTAGGTCTTGGCATTGGTATTTGTATTGGGGCTGACACCATTTGAATGTATTTGATTTATGATTATTCCATATTAATATAGGTTTGAAATTCATTTGACATAGGGTGTAGGGCGGTTATAGTTGTGTATTGGGGGTGGTCTCGGGTCTCGGTTGGGCTCGAGGCACCCAACACGACTAGACCCTGTTTTGGGTTATTTTAGATTGGTATCCAAGCCCTAGGTTCATGGCAAGTTGGGATTCCACAAAGCCGTGTCGATTAGAGTCTCTTTTAAGGGTGTGAAGTGCGCCACACTCATAAAGGAGAGGCTATAAGGAATTTAGGAATGTTTCTCTTTCTTGTGTTCTATTTTAAAGCTATTGAGTTTGAGTCTTGAAATCTTCTCCAATTCCTATTTGTTTGATTTTTAGATCATGCCTCGACGATCTAAAGTTCATGAGAACCCTTCTGTCCCAATTAAGGATAATGCTGATGGAACCCATTCCACTTATGAGATCCATACCTGGTCTAGGGGTATAGTTCTTGATGATTCTAGAGTTCTACTAGCACATCTATTTCATCTCAGACTCCTCAGGCTGAAGTGATAAACGTTGAGTTTCGTCCATCTATTCACATATTGGCATAATTGGTAGCCACTCAGTCTGATTATGGTGTTATTGTTACTCCATCTTTTGAGGCCATAAAGGTTGTTCAGTTCATGAGGTTGAACCCTATGACCTTTTAGGCATTAGGGTTGAGGAGGATCCTCATGGTTTTCTAGATGAGATGGAAATGATATTTTGTGTTATGCATGCCACAAATGTGGAGGGTGTGGAGTTTGCCACTTACTGGCTGAAGGATATGGCGTATCAATGGAATGAGGAGTGGGAAAAATCAAGGGGCAAAAATTCGGAGTCATCTATGTTGGAGGATTTTTCTAATGCATTCTTGGACTGCTTCTTCCCTTAGGAGTTAAGGGAAATAAAGGCGAAAGAGTTTGTTAATCTGAAGAAGGGTATGATGTCAGTCAAGGAGTATGCCTTGAAGTTTCACTAGTTTTCTCAGCTTGCTCTGGAGATGGATTCTAGAATGAGGGCTAAAATGAGGAAGTTTTCTTCTGGGTTATCCAGAGAGTTGATATTAGAGAGTAAGGCTGCCTTGTTGATCAAGGACAAGAATATCTCCAGGTTGGTTGTGTATTTTCCACAGGTAGAGAAATAAAAAAAGAAGCAGTCTAAAATACGGGAGAGGCAGGGAAAGAATTTCATGTTCTCTGAGAAGGATGATGGCCAATAGTGAAGTGGCAGGGATGGTGGTAAGTGGCCTAAGAAAAAGTGGGGCAATTCTACATCTTACTCGATGGATAGTTCTCCTTACCAAAAGCCATTGGGTGATAGGCGTTACCATGGTGGCGATAACTTTAGGACATAATGTTCCTAATCTCAGGCTAGTAGGGCCCAATCAGCTCCATCATATCCTCCCTATAGTTACTGTGGTCATTTGCATAGGGGTTTCTATGATAAGGGAAGGGATAGGTGCTTCAACTATGGTCATCCAGGGCATATGCTTAGAAACTGTCCTGTTGGTAAGGTTGCCTCTGGGGCAAACAAGGTTCCAGTTGCCTCTTCTATAACTCTAGCACCAAAGGGTGCACCATCTAGTTCTGGTACTCTCACTACACACCAAGAGTCTGAGGCATCGCCTGATGTCATTACTTGTACATTGAAACTCTTTTCTCATGATGTGTACTATTTACTTGATTTGGGGTCCACTCTTTATTAACCTATTTGTGTCTATGTATTTTGGTTTTCGTCCTGAGTGTGTTTCAGACCCTTTTTCTATTTCTACCTCCATCGGTGACTCTGTGATTACTAGAAGAGTCTATAGGGGTTGTGTGGTATCTGCTTGTAGTAAAGAAACTTTAGTGGATTTGTTTGAATTAGATATGGTGGATTTTGATGTTATATTAGGGATGGATTGGTTGCACTCATGTTATGATTCTCTAGACTGTTGGAATGTAAGGTTGTCTTTAAATTCCCTAATAAGCCGGTCATAGAGTGGTAGGGTGGTTCCCTATCTCCCAAGGGGAAGTTCATATCATATCTTATATCTCAAAGATTAATCTCCAAGGAATGTCTCTATCATCAAGTTCAGGTTAAAGATACTAACTCATAAGGTCTTTCTTTCCATTCCATCCTGGCGGTAGATGAATTATCTAGGTCTTCCCTGATGACTTTTTTGGTGTTCCTCCTGATAGGGAGATTGAGTTTGGGATTGATCTTGTTCTAGGAACTCCTCTAATTTTTACTCACCCATATAGAATGGCTCTGGATGAGATGAAAAAACTTAAGTTTCAATTAAAAGATCTCTTAGATAAAGGGTTTTATCTATCCTAGTGTGTCCTCTTGGGGTGCACTGGTGTTATTTGTGTGCAAGAAGCATGGTTCCCTTCAGATGTGCATTGATCACCGGCAGTTGAATAAGGTAATGGTAAAGAACAAGTACCCTTTTCCGAGGAAAGATGATTTGTTTGATCAGTTGCAGGGTGCTAAGTTTTTCTCCAAGATGATCTTCGATCCTGGTGTTATCAGTTAAAGATTAGGGAGGAGGACATTCCTAAGACTACCTTTCTTACCTGGTATGGGCATTTTGAGTTCTTGGTGATGTCATTTGGTTTGACTAATGCCCCTGCGACATTCATGGATTTGATGAATAGGGGTTTCCATCAGTTTCAGAATCTATTTTTCATTGTTTTTATAGATGACATTTTGGTGTACTATAAGAGTGAGGTGGATCATATCGATTACCTCTGCATTGTGTTGCAGACCTTAAAGGAGCAGCAGTTGTATGCCAAGTTTTCAAAATATGAATTTTGGTTGAACGCTATCACTTTTTTGGGGCATATCATTTCTAGTGAGCGGATCATGATGGATCCACAGAAGGTTGCATTGGTTAAGAAGTGTCCTAGACCCACGACTCCAACCGATATTTGAATCTTCTTGGGTTTAGCTAGTTACTACAAGAGGTTTGTGGAAGTTTTTCTTCTATAGCTGCCCCATTGACTAAGTTGACTCAGAAGAAGGTAAAGTTCTTATGGTCTAAAACTTATGAGGATAGTTTTGAAAAGCTGAAAGATAAGTTAACTTCGGCTCTGATTTGACTCTGCATGAAGGCATTGATATGTTTGAGGTCTACTGTGATGCATTCCATGTGGGACTTGGTTGTGTTCGAATGCAGCATGGCAAGGTGATAGCTTATTCTTCTAGGCAGTTGAAGGTGCACGAGAGAAATTATTCGACTCATAATTTAGAATTGTTAGCTGTGGTGTTTATGTTAAAAATCTGGTGTCATTATTTTTATGGAGTACATATGAATAAATTTTATGATCATAAGAGCCTGCATATATGTTTACTCAGAAAGAGCTTAAACTCAGACAAAAAAGATGGCTTGAGTTTCTATAGGATTATTACATGAGTTTTCACCACCATCTAGGTAAAGCTAATGTGGTTACTGATGCTCTTAGAAGTTTATCAATGGGGAGTCTAGATCGTGTGGATAAAGGGAAGTGGGAGTTAGTGAAGGACATTCATCGTTTGGCTAACCTTGTAGTTCGCCTCTTAGACTTTGAGGATGTTCACCACCATCTAGGTAAAGCTAATGTGGTTACTGATGCTCTTAGAAGTTTATCAATGGGGAGTCTAGATCGTGTGGATAAAGGGAAGTGGGAGTTAGTGAAGGACATTCATCGTTTGTCTAACCTTGTAGTTCGCCTCTTAGACTTCGAGGATGTTGGTGTGTTTTTTTAGAAAGTGGAACAATTGTCTCTTGGTGATGAAATCAAGGAGAAGTAGATGTGATCCTGTCTTGATGAGGATCAAGAGTGATGTAAGTAGGCATAAGGTGGTGGCTTTTAAGATTAGTGGTGATGGTACTTTGCGGGTACCAATGAAGGTTATGTATTCCTGACATCGATGGTTTACGAGAGAGGAACTTGGCTGAGGCGCATAAGTCACGCTATGTTGCTCATCCTGGTTTGACAAAAATGTATCATGACATCATTGAGATATATAGGTGGAACAATATAAAGAGGGATACAACTAATTTTATGGGTAGATGCATGGTGTTCCAACAAGTGAAAGTTGAGCACATAAGGCCCGAAGAATCGTATCAAGAAATTGAGTTGCCTGAATAAAAGTCGGAAGAAATCAACATGAATTTTGTTACCGGTCTTTCTCATTCTCGAAACTAATTTTATTTGGTTTGGATCATCGTGGATAGAATGGCATAATTATCTCACTTTTTGCCTGTGAGGACTAATTTCTTGGTTGAGGGTTATGCAAGGTTGTATTTTCATGAGATTGTGAAGTTCAATGAAGTGCCTTTTCTGTCATCTCGGATCATGGTACATAGTTTACATCTCACTTTTGGCGATTGTTTTAGAAAGGTTTGGGGACCAAGGTGAGTCTTAGTACTGCTTCTCACCCGCATTTAGATGGGAAAGCAAAAGGACTATTCAGACATTCGAGGATATGCTTTGTTCTTGTGTGATGGACTATGGTGGTCATTGGTATGAGAACTTATCCCTTATGGATTTTTCTTAAGATAATAGCTACCACTCTAGAATTGGGATGGCCCTATTTGAGGCCTTGTATGGTAAGAAGTGTAGGTTTCTTATTTGGTGGTTTGAGGTTGGCGAGGTAGAAATATTTTGCTTGGATTTGTTTCACCAAGCAATGGAAAAGGTGAACGTTATTTGGGATAGACTTAAGGTTGCCCAAAGTCACCAAAAGTCATATGCAAATGTGAGATGAAGAGAGTTAGAGTTTGATGTTGGGGATAGGGTGTTCTTAAAGGTGTCTTCCATGAAGGGAGAGATGCAATTTGGTAAGAAGGAGAAGCTCAGTCCCCGATATGTTGGTCCGTACTTGGTTTTAAGGAGGGTTGGTAATGCTGCATATGAGTTGGAGTTGCATTCTAGTTTGAGCTCCATTCATCCGGTGTTCCATAGTTCTACAATTAGGAAGTGTATGGGTAATCTGTCTCAAATTGTGCCTATCAAGGATATTGGTATTTTGGATTCTTTGTCTTATGAGGAGGTCTCGGTTGAGATCTTGGATCGTCAAGTTCGTCGATTGCGGACCAAGGATGTGGTCTCGGTAAAGGTTCTATTGTGGAGCCACAAGGTTGAAGAGGATACATAGGAAGCAGAAGAGGACATGAAGTTCAAGTATCCGTTCCTGTTTTCTGCTCCAAAAGTTTGTACGGAAGGTATGTGTTCTTCATAATGTCTTTGTTTTCAAACTTTGTTAAAGGAAAGATAAATTTCTTACATCTTTGTTTTCTAACTTAGTTAAAGTTCAGATTTGAGGTATTGAGGTATAAATCATGATTTTACCGCCTTGTTCCATCATTCGAGGACAAATGATCAAAGATGGGGATAATTGAAACACCCTGGATTTTGACCCTTGGAAATTTCTTGAGTTTGAGTTTTCAGATCATTAGACAAGTAATGCTTACTTGTCGCATGATGTGGTACAATTTAGGGGGCCTTGGACATATGTTACTCAGTGTGGTTATAGTTTTTTACTGTCCAAGGTACGAATGGACATCATAAGGGTCGTATGGAAATGGTACGAGTGGTATAGTCCAATTCATATGTTGTCCTGTATCCAACCCCTTAGATTATTCTTAGGATACGATTCTAGGGTACTAATCATAAGTTGTGGATATGAGTTGGTCTATGAGTCTTGTGTTGGACAGGATTGGAGTCCAATATTCTATCTAGGGTATGAGTGGTGGGTACCACTCATATGATGTGTGTAGGAGTTGTGGGGGGGGGGAGAGTCGTATACTCCTGCACACATTTTTCAGCTTTTAAGCTGAGGGTATTTTGGATATTTCCCCTCTTAACCTCTCATGACCCCACGACTTAAGAATTATTGGTACTATATTTACTGTATTCTTCTCAATCAAAAACACTTTAACCACTCTCAAATCTCTCTCAAGGGTCTTGGTTCAAGAAAGGCTAGGCTTTTCTTCAAGGTGGTCAATTAGGGCTTTCAAGGTTGGTTTCTCACCGTATTCCTTGGTATCTAAGGCATGTTACTCCTCCCTCATTTTTTGTTTAACAAAATTCATGTTATAATGAATGGTTTTCATGGTTTAAATTGTGGGTATCGTTTGGTTTTGAAATATATGTTGGGGGTTTTGGTTATCAATGGTTGGATAATGTTTTTCCATGTTTTACTTATGGTTTCTCATATTATAATGTTTGTTTGAACATTGTTTGACCTTTATTGAAACCCTTGCAATGTATAATTTGGTATTGGAACCTAAAGGGGTTTAAATAGTTTTAAATGGATTGAAAAGGTCTTGGGGGCCATGGTTTTGGTTTAATTGTAAATCATGTGGGATACATGGAAATCCTCTAAAGATTGGCTAATGACATTTCTTCAAAGCTATAGTCGTATGACGATACAACTTCATAATGCCTTGGCAATTAACTCTGGAATTGGTGGTTTGGTTATGTGCTAAAGGTTTTAAATAGGCAATAATGGCGGGTTGTGATAGCTAACCGTGAAGATGTGAGTCCAATGGATGGACACTGGAAACTTATGTTTGCTGACGTGAGGGTTGGTCATGGTGACCATATTCTTGTGGGGTACACGGGAATTCCCTAATTTTATACTTGTATATATGTATCATGGAGGGAAAAAGGTACACAAAATACCCTACCCCTATGATATCTCTGGTTCGTACGGCTACACGCATTGGCACCCGTTCAGGGGGTAACACTAGACCCTTATAGCCCGTGGATGGTTTTAGGACGGTTAAGCTACACAACCCAGGTTAAAGTTTTAAATACATACTAAACCTGGTTCCCTTTCTTGACATGGTATATATGTATATGCGTATGTGAGTTCATATGGTTATTTACTTTGGTTTTAAATGATGGCAATCTTTTATCCTTATTCCTGAGTACATACTAGCGTTCACCCGCTAACCCATCTTCGGGTGTTGTATCCCCACATGATGTAGAAACCGACCATACAACTCCTCTTGCTCAGTGATTGGATTTGGGGACAATATTTGTATTGGATTAAAGTGGTGAGCTTCCATACTTCGAAATACTCCATTTCATGTTATGGGCTTTTTTTAATACCTTGTTATTTCTTAGACTTTGGTTTTTGGCTATGGTCGGGGGCATGTCACAGCCGAATATTGTTTTGATTTTTGTTAGAGGCTTTGTGAGACTACTTTGGGTTGGCATGGGTGGTGTTGGTATTGGTGTCAGCCTTGGAATCGGTGTTGCATTCAAATGCACACGCACGTGTACGTGATCGTACAAGTAATATAGTGACTTAAACAGTCGGATATCGTTCCCACGAGGACTATGCAACTAGCAATTCAACAAACTTTAGTTTTAGACAAGGAAGTATTAAGTGTTGTAAAGTATCAAGATGATTTTGATGTATTGAATAAAAATGTAAATAAATAAGAAATAGCAATTTGTGACTATAGCAAAGCAAGCAAAGGTTGTAAACAGTAATGATGAGAATTCTAGGGTTGAGGAACTTCTAACAATCTTACAAATCTCTATTCTTATCACAGTCTAATTGATTATTAGGTTGTTTATTCACAGGGTTTATAACACGATCATGGTCTCCTGACCTCTAATATTCTACCTACATGAACTTTTTAGCTACATCATTGAGCGGGGATGCAATAATCCATTTAGATGTATATGGCTATCTTCCTGCAATTGAACCAAACAATCTTCTAGGTATATCCCTATCTAAGATGCTAATTCAAATCCTTTATTTTATAAAAGGATGAGAACCTTGCTCCTTAATATCTTCGTTCTATCCTACAATTCTCCTCCCAGATTCACATAGAAATATAGATTTATTCTAATGGTGGACACTCATTAAAATAGTAAGCACAAGAAATCAAGAACAACCCAGACAATAATCCAACAAGAAACTATAATAAAGAATATCAAAGAGTAATCATGTTCTTGGCCTCAAAACCAGAGCAAGGGTGTTTAGCCACTCATGTTTGAATTCAACATAAAAAAAAAGTAATTAAACATACTCAAAAATAAATCTTGAAGTAAAGAAGTTCAAAAGAATTCTAAGAACCCTAATACTGAGATCTTGCTGCTTTTCTGCCGCTGCTGTGCTTTCAAAAAGTGATTTCAATTTTGCTATCGTATTCCTTATATACTAGGATGAAATTATCCTGATTGGAACCACCTCCGTGACGCATCAGATGTCACAAATAGGGAGATGACACTTTGCGCCATGTATCGTGTTGAAAAAGTGACGCGACATGTCCCATTCATGTTACTTCACTCGAATTTCCTTTCCAGATTTTAGCTAAGGCAAAAATTCCTCTTCAGCTATTAGCTTCTCCACGTACTTTAGCCTTTCATGTATGCTTCCTAGATTTATTGAAAGTGTCTTCCCATTTTAATATAATCAATTCCATAGAATCAATCATCACTTGCATCATATCATGCATCTAATTTTGTCCAATTCCATATGAAAATTCAACCTGCACTACTAACCACCTTCATTAGTTAAATCATGCAATTACACATCAAAACACAATAAGAACATATATTTTATCTCTCAGAACAAGTTCAAATATGGGTGAATATTGGTGATTGGGTATATAAATACACCCAATATAACCACCCCACACTTAGAACCTTGTTTGTCCTTGAAAAATTTCAAGAAACACAATAACCAATCAAGTTTAACATCACAACCTAGGTGAAATGCTTGTGCCGGGCACTTACAATTATAACAATGACTTCTTAGCTCAAAATATGTCAAAATACTTTTATGCACATGGGACAGTTCTTTTCAAATCTATTTATCTCAATAGTGAACTTCCAACTTGTGGAAAACTTAATCAAATCACTCAATCTAAAAAACACAATAAGCAACCGGACTATCATCCACATGCACCCTCACAACAAGAAAGTTTCCCCATGTTCACTCACCATTTTTTTCAATGTATAATGTAAGGGGAATATCAAAATCAAATCACTCACTCTCAATAAAAAATTCATACTTGATAGATAATGAACTATAAGCTTTCCCTTAGTGTACTACTCCACTAATAGTCGGATGTTAGGATAAAAGATCAACTAGGTATTTCATGGTTGCAATGTAAGCTAAGGGATAGGTAGGAACTATTTAAGAAATAGTGACTAATCTTCCTAAATTCTTTAATACCTCACATTATACAATTAAGATCATTCTCTCTCAACCCAACTTCACTTTTTCTACCTTCACACCCATTTGTTTCACCCTACTCTTATTAAGCACAATAACATACACTATGGTGTGAGTATTTTTCTTTTACATCATGATTCAATTTTCAGACCTTATCTACACCCATTTAATGTTACGTACCCCTATGATAGCAAACCTCAACTAAAGCTATTTGCCTTGATTGAGGTGCACGATATCCAAGTTGATCCAGGGTCAAAACAGGTTCATTCTAACACAACTAACTAAAACTAATGGGAATTCTTTTAGAACAAATTTCTCTAACTCCCAACAACAACAATTGTACACCACTAACTTATTACTTTGGGGCTTCACTTTCACCTTTTTCCTACTTCAACTTCACACTCCTTACATAATTAATATTTTCACTAAAGCACTTAGGAGCTTGGGATAAAATAAAGGTCTATCAAAGAAGGGATTAGGCTACATATGAGGTTACCAAAGAAATCAGGCTATAGGCTCATCAGGGCTAACTAGGGATATTCATAAGGGTAGGAGAATGAAGTCTAAAAATTCTGCTATCAAAGAAATGCCTATATTATTTAGTTCACCCAACATCATTTATTTCACTTTGTAAACACACCAGGCAAGTTCTAGACATTCTAATACATGTAGAATACAAACAATCACTCACGCTCACAGTGCATGCTAGGAATTAAGTCGTATCCTTACGGTTCCCGATCTTATTCTTTGTCAAGTTCAACTTTAATCCAACAACCTGTATTTCACTAATTGAGAATTAGCATATAAAATTAACTTATTTTCCTTTTGTTTTAAAACAAATTCGTTCAAAGTCACTGTAAAAATAGCCTAACACAAAGCACTTCTCCAAATATCATGATTGGGTTCCTATAAATTCTCATCTTCTAAAGACTAACTCCCCTTAAGATGGTCGTCGTCCATCTATCATAGAGGAGGGAAACTAACTATGGTGATTTATTTTGTATTACCTTAAGGTCAAAAACGTATATTTCCTTGAGGGAAAAAACAAGCACTTTAAACTAAAAATAAAAACCATTACCAAATATACTAACTATTATGGACCATAATGTTCCGAATAGTTAGAAATGGCTAAGTTTAACATCCCGACAGAAAAATAAAAACATCCCAAAAGCAGAAAAAAAATTAAAAATGTCCAATCAACATAAACCAAAGGAAAAAGTAGAAGGAATGAGAATTCCACCACCCCACACATAAAATAAAGCACTGTACCAGTTCTTGCAAAGTAAGTAGAGTACGAGGTGGGAAAGGACTCCCTGGTCATATGTCATCTATGTCATCATCAAAATCCCTAGCTCCCGAGTTGGGATCATCATCACCAGCATCCTCCCCCCCTCTGACTCATTATCTAAATATCATAACTGTCACTCATCATCTGTGGGCACATCATCATCAACCGACTCTATAAATTCTGGGCCTATTTGTAGCATGGTCTTGGCATAAAACCCGAGTGGATATTCCAACTCTAAAGCTCTAATCTCCTGTTGGGTAGCTAGTTGCTTACCAATCCACAACTGAAGCATCTGAAGCCTATGAATTCAGGTAATGATCTCATCATTCCAAGCCTGACGCTCGGGCATAGTCAATGTAGAACTATAAGCTACACTTCCCTTAGTACAAGATAAATACAACATTCTAGTATCTACTGTCAGTCTATAATCAACATCCTCCTCATCTACACCCTGTTCCTGCATAAAATATTACAACAATCCACCAAAACTATATCGACGATCTGCCTGGAACATTGCTTTCCTCATAGATGAGAAGATGATGACACCTACATTTAAATTAATATCCTCATGCATTAGGGAATAAATAAGACATACCCGATCACAAGTCACTTCAATAAAATGTGTCCCATTGATGAGGCAAGTATATATCATCTTAGCCCATAAGTGGGCCTCTCTATTCATGTGACCATAAATGAGAGACACGTGAGTGCCGCTCTCCTTATGACATATCCATCGGGTAGTCGAATGATTACCATATAGTATATGTCGAATGTGTGCATAAGGTGGAACAATATTCATTAACTTCACTAGCTCAGTATCCACCTTGGGTGTACCTAGGAGAACATTCAAAGTGTGCACAGTAAAAGTGACTCCCTGACCCCTTATCTTAACTTCTTAGTCCCTGTTCCTCGGGTCCCAGTTTGCCAAAAATTCTCTAACAAGGCTCAGGTTGCATTCAGTGGGCTGCTCAAACAAGATGTCCATATGTAGTTCCTTTATGAAGCACACCATATTCAGGAACTCTCTCAACAAGATTAGTCGATAAATGAACTAGTTTTCTGAATATTTTGTCTCCTTATGTAGGGCATACATTTTTTTCCTGCTTCCATGACTCCTTTTGTTCCATACCTCCTGGATTGCCCCTGTGGAATTAGTAGAGCTTTGGGAACATGATCATTTTACCTACTTCTTTTGTGTCCTTGGTTGGAGGGTCCCGCCTTGGCTTTGCCCTTTTGTTGGCGATCAGACATATTTACTGCTAAAGCAAAACATGCAACAACCACATCAAATAGAGTGAGTATGTTGAACTAGCAAACACTAAGTGGGTAGCAATAAGAACACCCCATATTTAGCTACTAGAATAGGTTCTTGGGTAGAAAAATTGGGGTACTTAAACTCCCTCTCAATTGTCAATCTGTAGCAGTCCAATTTCCTATATATCACCATAAATTAACTCATCTTTCTTTTAATATAAATAGAATATAGTAATCCTTACTTCATCAACCATACTAGACATGTGTATAGTTTTATAGTGCAAGAGTATTTCATCAATATGTACTCACCCATCTCCCTACTGTCAAAAAGATGCATCTATTCAACCCGTATTAGCTAGCACAAAAATAGACCATACATGGAAGATGCCATAAAGATACATATGTTCTTAGTCTATGGTAGAAACAAGCAAGCATTGAAACTCATCATAATCTCATGATACAAGTAGTTCAATTCCATATTTCTATGGAACAAAGTTCATCATAAACTCTAAATGGCATACTCAATCTTGAACAAATTAATTATACAGTATAAGTATGGCTAATATGCTCTCATTTTGTGCACCTAATGAAGTAAAAGAAAGAGAAATAAAGGACTTACCTTGATTAAGATGGAGGAGATCTCCTCTTTGCTTGAGAAAAGAGATCAAAGTTTAGAATGAACTATAGCTATGGGGAATTAGGGGCGGTGTTGCTGGGGTTGAAGAATAAAGTGGAATTGAAAAATATGGGAGTATATAAAAAGAAAGGGGAATTTTAGTGGTCAATTTGGGTTTTCTACATGGGTTGGGGCAGGCGACGCAATACGTTGGTAAATGCAGGGGATAGGTGATGTATGAGAAGATACTAACACATTTGAGGTTTTTAACTGAGAATAATTACAAAGTCTTAAGAATCTTTTATCGTTATTGATTGTTTTCTCTTTGATATTGCAGTAAAAGTCTAGATACAAGAAAATCAACAATTATGGGAGTAAAAGAGTTGATTTCTAAGCAAGTAGAGAAGGAAGAATAGCGGACGACTTGTCTGATAAGTCATCAGCCTTGTGATAAGATATCAAAGTTCTCGTCAGCCTTAGTAAGAGAATAAGATTTAGCTGGAAGAAGTGACGCTAACCTGTGATACTCCGTTAGAGTTGTGATAAGCCATCAAGCTTGTCGTCAGGCTTAGATAGTTCTTGAGAACTTGAAGTAAAAAAGCAATGACAATTTTGATAAGTCGTCACATATCTGATAAGCTGTCAGGCATGTCGTCACTCAGAAGCAGAAGGAAAAAATTTGAAGCATGCCTGACGACATATTCTGATAAGCTATCAGAACTCTGATAAGCCGTCAGACATGTCGTCACACATAAGCAGAAGGAAAGAAATGGGAATCATGTCTGATGACATGGTCTGATAAGCTATCAGATCTCTGATAAGCCGTCAGACATGTCGTCAGCTAAGGAGAAAAATCTGAATTTTTAATTTTGAATTTTTCTTAAGTCATGGATATAAATAGCATCTTTTAGGGTTCATTGAGGGGCCGCATCATCTTGGACATCTTGAAACGGCTGGAACTCATTGCAAAGGCCAGTTTACCTCTTTTTTCTCTCTTTAATTAGAATTCAATTTTCAATTCTTTGATTTAGTTGTGGGATATTCTTCTTGAATTTGGGAAGAGAATCAATTTCTGACTATATCTTTTGTATGTTTTATCTCTTTGAATTATGAATTCAGTTATTGTTATTGCTTTCTATTTCATGTGGAACTAAAACCCACAACTAGGGTTGTGGGATCTATGATTATTCGTCCATGAATTTAATATTTGATTAGGGTTCGAGTGATTGTGGGAACATATTGATAATTCTTTTGTCTTAATTATTTTTTGCTGGTTGCAAACAATAGGCGTTGCTTACTGTTGATTTGCTTGAGATAAGAAATCAACCATATAGAGAAGTGAATTATCAATGAGAATTTGGGAAGGTTAATTTCTCATCTAATGATTACTGTTGTAACAAGATTGATCAACTTGAGATAAAATCAGTATGAATAGAATGCTTTCCTAAGTTTGAGAGAATTAGGGAGTTCAACATCTAGGTAGGTTGGGAAACACTTAGATGGACTGTCGAAACTGATAATTTGGTGTTTCCCATAAGCCATGAGAATCCAATACTGTAACTTTTATTCAATGGAGGATTACTAATCATAGTGATCACAACTCTAGTTTCTCTATATCATTGATTTGAAATAATGCAGTTTAAGATTTGAGTTCTAAGGTGAATTGAGGTGTTAATAACATTTTTTTGATTATTAAAAACTCCCATTTTATCTTTTCATATCATTTGTTTGAATTCAACTTATAGCTATATTTTCAAATTTGTTTAATCGGCACTCACATTATTCTCTGTGGATTCGACCCCGGTTCCAAAGTTGGGTAAATATATTGATGATGACTGTCTTGCACTTAATTGACGTGTAAGTTGAGCGTTATCAACAGGCGATGCGACGCGTCAGTAAACATGTTGGAGGAGAAGCGTGACGCATCGAGTTCACGTCAAATCATTGGAATTTGCATTCTAATATTCCACTAAGTGTTAGGTATGGAATAAGTGATGCGACACATCTATTTTGCGTTAGGAAACTGGAATTTGCAATCAAATATTCCTCTAAGGCAAAATTTTCCCTCACCTGGGGGAATATTAAATTCCCCCTTACCTTTTCACCTCATAGCACATATTTCATTTACTCCATGAGCCCTCATTTTAAATGGTCCATCTACTTCATATTTTCCTAACTGCCACCAAATTTCTTATTCCTGTACATTAAAAAAAAAAACTAAACTACTTAAGAAAAAGTGGGTTGCCTCCTACTCAGCGCCTTATTTTTGGTCGTGGAACAACTCACTTTTTGTATTTTTACTTTCTTTTATATGTTTTTCTCTTTTCTTTTTTCTTAAAACTAAAAACACAAACTACGCTATTACATTATATTCATGTGTTGCCTCCACTTAGAGCCTTAGTTTACGTCATGGAATGACTCAACTCAATCTCATTCATCTACAAAGGTGATGGAGACATTGCGCTTATCTCCATGATCCGTCCAATAGTGCCAAGAACTTATCAGTCTTTTCCTTGTTCCACATCTCCACCGCACCATGAGGTGTCATATGCACCTCCTCAAAAGGCCCAGACCACTTAGAATGTAGCTTACCAGGAAATAATTTCAACCTTGAATTAAACAACAAAACAAGTTTTCCAGGTTCAGAAACTCTGTCCAAGATATGCTTGTCATGCTATTTCATCATCTTCTGTTTGTATAGTTTGTCATTCTCATAATCATTGAGATAAAACTAATGAAGTTCAACAAGCTTCAACAATCTCTTCTCACCCGCGACCTTCATATTAAGATTCAACTTTTTCACTGCCCAAAGTTTGATGCTCAAGCTCTACAGGTAAATAGAAGGCTTTTCCATAAACCAAACTATATGGAGAGGTACCTATGGGCATCTTATAGGCTGTCCTATAATCCTATAGTGCGTTATCCAGCTTTTCATCCCAATCCTTGCATTGACCATTGACAGTATTTTATAGAATTTGCTTTATCTTCAGATTAGATACCTCTACTTGACTACTTGTTTCTGGATGGTATGCAGTGGCCACTTTATTCCTGACACCATATTTAGATACAAGATTTTTAAACCAAGTGTTAATAAAATATGTACCTCTATCACTGGTTATAGCTCTGGGAGTGCCAAACTGAGAGAATATGTGCTTCTTCACAAATTTTAGTACTACTCTTGCATCATTAGTGGGAAAAGCTGCAGCTTCCACCTACTTAGATACATAATCAACTTCCACTAGAATATATAAGTTTCCATTGGATGGTGGGAATGGTCCCATAAAATCTATTCCTCAAACATCGAATACCTCAACTTCCAGAATGTTGTTCAGGGGCATCTCATGATGCCTTCAAATTGTACCTAGCCGCTGACACATATAAAACCTCTTCACAAAAGCCACTACATTTCTAAACAATGTTGGCCAAAAGAATCCTGATTGTAACATCATTTTGGTCATTTTTTCACCCCCATGATAGCCATCGTAAGGGGATGAATGGTATTTTAAAAGCACTTATTGAAATTCTTCTTCAGACACAGATCTATGCACAATTCCATCTGAGCCCTGTTTGAAGAGATAAGGCTCATCCCATACATATGGACGAGAATCATGTAGAAGCTTCTTTCTCTATTAAATGGTAGCTTCAGGAGGGTAAACCCTACATACCAAAAAATTCACAATGTCTGTATACCATGGTAACTCACAAACATCAAGTGACAATAATTGCTCATCAAAAAACTCTTCTCAACTGCAAAGTATATCATCAACAATATGGTCATGATTCTCTAGCCTGGACAAATGACCTGTAACTTAATTCTCTGCTTCTTTTTTATCACACACTTCTAGGTAATATTCTTGAAGAAATAAAATCCAGCAAATCAACAATGGCATTGCATCTTTTTTGTTGAACAAGTACTTGATGGAATCATGGTCTGTGTGAACAATTACCTTGGGGCCTACCAACTATGATCTAAATTTATCGAATGCATAAAAGATTGCTAACATTTTTTTCTGTGAATGTGTAATTTATTTGGACACCATTCAAGACTTTACTTGCATAATAAATAGAACGAAATACCTTGTCTTTTCTATTCCCCAAAACTTCTCCCACAACCACTTCACTTGCATCATACATTAGCTAGAAAGGTAACGCCTAATCTGGAGAAACCAAGATGGGTGTTTCTGTCAGTTTGTTCTTTATCCTCTCAAAAGCTTCTTGGCAATCAACCCTGAAATTAAACTTAGTTTATTTTTCTAGAAGCTTACACATAGGACTTGCAATCTTTGAGAAATCTTGGATAAACCGCCTGTAAAAACCTGCATGCCCTAGAAAACTTCTCACTCCCTTCACACTTATAAGATATGGCAGTTTTTCAATCACTTCAACCTTGTATATATCCAATTCATATCCTTTACATTACACCTTATGAGCAAGGACTAATCCTTCCTTGACCAGAAAGTGACATTTTTCCCAATTTAGTACAAGATTTGTCTCCTCACAACGAGCTAGGACTTGATCTAGATTCTGCGAGCATACATAAAAAATGTTACCATAAATAGAAAATTCATCCATGATACCTCGATAAATTATTCAACCACGTTAAAGAAAATTTCCATCATGTATATTTGAAACATTGTGGGTGCATTGCAGAGGCCAAAAGGCATACGTCTGAATGCATATGTGCCATATGTGCAAGTAAATGTGGTCTTTTCTTAATTTTTTGTCACAATGGGGATCTGATTATACCCTGAGTAATCATCCAGAAAGAAATAGTATTTTTGCCCTGCCAACCTATCTATTATTTCATTAATAAATGGGATGGGATAATGATCCTTTCTGGTGGTTTCATTTAGCTTTCGGTAGTCAATGCAGATTCCTCAACCAGTTACCATGCGCTTGGGAATAAACTCATTAGCTTTATTAATGGCTACAGTTATGCCACCTGTAATTAGGATATAGTGACTGGGCTGACCTACTTGCTTTTGAAAATAGGATAGACAATCCCCGTATCAAGCCACTTAATGACTTCTTTTCGTACCACTTCCTTCATCACCAGATTTAATTGCCTTTGTTGCTTCGCACTTGCCTCTTAACCTTCTTCCATGTATATATTGTGCATAAAAAAAGCTAGATTGATTCCAGTGATGTCTAACATTTGCCAGCCAATTTTCTTTTCCCTCCTTTTTAAAATTGCCAATGCTTTCCTTACCTGCACATCAAATAAACCTACAGACAAAATAACAGGAAAGGTATCATTATCACTAAGGAAAACATATTTTAAGCATATATAAAGAACCTTAAGCTCCAATTTTGGAGCTTCATTAGTTAAATCTTTGGGGATGGGCTAATAGGCTTGTTTAATTGCTCAAAAGGTAGGTTTCTCATTTCAAAAATCATCAAATTCATAACTTGAACCAATTCACGTGCCTCTACATCTCCATAAAGATCAAAACCCATAAATTCTTTCTTGAGTGGATCATCAAAAAGCAATAGATGTAGCTCAGATGCAAGGTCAATAACTAATATGAAAGACAATTCTTCATATATAACAGGCAATTTTAGCACCGTATACACATAAAAAACCTCCACTTTTTCATATGCTCTCATATTTATCTTCACTATTACTACATCAATAAGTGACTTTCCTGTTGCTAGGAATGGGCGTCCCAAAATAAATAGAACAACCAAATCAACTACAAAGTCAAGAATAACAAAGTCTACTGGAAAGATCAATGATCCCACTTGCATTAAGACGTCTTCAATAATTCCATCTAGAGTAGAACAAGACCTATCAGCCAACAACAAAATAATGGTCTTGTCTTAGGGAATCCCAAAACCTATCTTTCGGTACTAAGATGTGGGTATAAGATTGATGCTCGCCCCCAACTCACATAATCCACGAGCACTGATGGCCTTCCCAATAGTGATACACAAAGTAAAAATACCTCAATATTTTAGGTTTGTGGGCAATTTGTTCTGTATCTTAGATGTGCACTCCTCAGTAAGTACAACTATAACATATTTTGTCAACCAGTTCTTGTTTTCCACTATGTCCTTTAGATACTTTGCATATTTTGGAACACTCTATAGAATATCAATAAGAGAAAGATTTACATGAACCTTCTTTATAATATCCAAAAACTTCTTGTAACTTGTCTCCTCTTAGTGCTTTCACCGCCCTTGAGGAAAGGGTAAAGGTATAGTCTTCTTCTCCACTTGAATTTCAGCACTTGTAACTCTTTCTTTGGCCTCTTTCTCCTCATTTTTTTTAGTATCATCATCAGTAGTTGTGGGACTAACCTGCCCAGGTACCGACTCATTTAACAGTAACCTACTCTTTGTTGTGACTGTATTTACCTACTTTGGATTTGCCTCTGTATCACTAGGTAAGCCTCCTTGAGGTTTAGTGTTTTGCACTCTCGCAATCTAACCAAGTTGCAACTCCAAATTCCTAGTAATCAACTATTGAGTCTTCATATCTACCTGTTTACTTTTTATATCCGCTTCTATCTATGCCTGATAAGCTAGAAGTTGCTTCAACATCTCTTCTATATTTCTTGTTTGAGTAGTGGTTTGATTATTCTGAACTTGCTATTAATTCTGTTACATTGGCGCCTAATACTGATTATTGTTCTGTGCCTTATTTCCACCCCTTGAGAAATTGGGATGATTCCTCTAGTTGGGATTATAGGTGTTACAAAAATTCTGTTGTCCTAGATAATTCACATTCCTTACATAATTAATAGAATTTGGATTAACTGTACAAGCATCTGCTGCGTGCTCGCTACTACCACAAACCTTACACCAAGAATTTACTTGTTGGACTGTATTTGTTGTTGATGTCGGCTGTGAAGCCCCTAACTTCATGCTGCTGAGCTAATTAGTAATTTGATTCTAGAGTGATGCAAGTTGAGATGATAAAAAAGTGAACTGAGCTACATCTAATACACCTACACCCTTTTTAAGAGCACTTCTCAAGTCAACATACCATTCAGGATTCCCGTATGAAATATGATTCAGAAGTGTATACAATTTATCATAAGGCTTCTTAAGAACTTACCCATCTGTTACTGAATCCAAGAGAATCTTGGTATTTGGATCTAACCCCTCGATGAAAGTATGAACAAGAACATCATTAGAATGATGATAGTGAGGGCAATTTCAAAGCATACTTTTAAATCTCTCCCAAGCTTGATATATATTCTCTCCTTCTTTCTATCTAAAACTTAAAATCTTACTTCTCAAACATGCAGTCTTCCCTGGTGGAAAGAATCAAATAAGGAACTTCCGAGCTAGATCTTCCCTGGAAGAAGAATGTTGTGTTGGTTTCGAAAGTGTAATTCTGTAAATAGGCCCTTCATGAGATTCTTACATAATATTGGACCCAAAGTATACTGGTGCAATTTAGGTATCATTGTTCTTATTTTGACGAGTAGATTATGATTTCGATAGTGTGGCACCTTGCGAAAGATTCTTAAAAAGGAAAAGCAGTGGTTGAGCGAATTCTCTAGCCTTTTTGTTCGGTGTCCAGGTAGGCTAGGTTTGCTTTTTTTATATAATGAGCTATCTCGTAGTGTGATTATTATATTATTCTAGATATGGGGCAAGATTTAGGTATTGGTAGTATGAATGAGAACTTTTGGATTAGTTGAATGAATGAGAACTTTTGGATTAGTTGAACCATTTAGGCTATCTTGAAATCAGAAAATTAGAGAATTAGCTTTGCTACTCATGTATTAGGTGAATTTAGCTTTGTAGTTTATGTTTAGAATGGAAATGCCTTGGTTTCTTAAGCTAGGTGAAATTTCCTTAGTCACTCATATTTGGGTGGAGTTTGTCTTAGGGGCATAAGTTGGGGGAAATTGCTTTAGTTGCTATTATTTTAGGTGGGATCGACTAGTTGTTCATGTTTTGGAAGGATTACTATCTTAGGCCATTTATTGCTTATTCAACATCTAGAAATGAACTTATATACCTTAGCCTAGTTTGGGGTAGAAGTTGCCTAAAATAAATTTTGAGGATTAGAAGTGGGCCCCTCTGACATATTTTAGGCCAAGACTTGTGATAAATATGTAGATTTATTTGAGCATATTATACCCTTATTAATGTTCAGTTTAGGACTTGAGGAGAGTGAATATATTTATTGAGTATGTAAATAGATATTGAAGGATTTATGCTAATTTTCGATATCGCTAATGATATTGCTTATATACATGATTTATGATTAATAATATGATTTATAGATATGGCTAATAATATAACTTATATGTATATATGATTATTGGTATAACTTCTGGATATGATAAATGAGAGAATTTATAGATATGCTAATGATATGGCTTCCAAATATGATTAATGATATGATTTATAAATATGACCAATGAAATGACTTACGTATATATATGATTATTTATATATATTCCAGGTATGATTAATGATATGATTTATAGATATGATCAATTAGATGACTTACACATATATATATATAATTATTGATATGGCTTCCAAGTATGATTAATAATATTATTTACAGATATAACCAATGAGATGGATTATGGATATATATGATTCTTGATATGGCTTTTGGATATGTGTAATGATGTGATTTATAAATATGGCTAATGATGTGGCTTATATATATACGATTATTGATATGGCTTTCAGATATGATTAATGATATAGCCTATCGACTGCATAATGATATCGTTATAGGTGTGATTAATGATATGACTTATAAATATGATATGGCTTGTAAATATGATTAATGTCTCATATATATGATATGGCTTATAGATATAATATGACTTATAGATATGATTAATGGTTCATAGATATGATATGGCTTATAGATATGATTAATGGCTAATAGATAGGATATGGTTTATAGATATGATTAATGGCTCATAGATATGATATGGATTATAGATATGATTAATGTCTTATAGATATAATTAATAATGTATAGATACGATTATTGAAAAAAATTATGATTATGACTATTGACACGACCTATGGGCATGGTTAAGGAAAGACTTAATAGATGCAGTATTGGTATAATTTATTGGATTATTTTATCAGTACAACTTGTTGATATAGTTCATTGATAAAATTTATAAATATGTGTTCCATTTTTAGTCTGGAAATTGACAATAATCTTGATAATATGAGTTTCGATTCAAGCCCAGTAAAGGATGATAGTGATGATGATACAATTGAGTTTTGATTTAAGTCTGGCATAGGGAATTATGTATGAAATGATATGGTACAAATGAATTCTTGGTTATGACATGATAATTTGGTGATTTATGGTTGTTCGGTGATGTTAGGCGTATTTACACGCCTAAAGCACCTTAATGTACCCATATTTTAGCTAAGTTTTGAGGACAAAATATATAATTCCTACACTTTTAGTCCTTTTTCCTGTAAGTGAGCTAACCAACGTGATTAGCAAGTTTTCAGGTATAAATGATGAAGATTTCAGCACTTTATGGGCTGTTTGACGCCAAAGGAAACTTCACTTAAGAAGGAAGGCAACTTTTGGAAGCTTATGGACTGAAAGTGATGCATGGAAAATCTGTCCCGACCAAAAACAATATTTCTAAAGACTTGGGGGATCAGCAGTAACTTAGTAGGATTAGGACAAGTATGCAGTAACCCAGTAGGACTAGGACAAGGATAAAAACCCTATTTCAATAGGACTAGGACAAGGATGTTATAAAAACCCTATTTTGCTGAATTTTTCAGCATTCACTCATTCATTAATTCAAAGCTTTTCATTCACTATCAATTATTCATTCGATATTTTAGGACTATTCATGTTACCATATTCTGTAAGTCTAACACAGAGAACTCGTCTCTCTTGAGAAGAACGGCTAGGGCAAAACGTTTGAGAGCTTTTGACGCCATATGACTTCCATCGCCAAGATTATTCTAGGTTGTGGTATGATGATTATATCTATTGTGATTTCCGTTGCACTCATGAGTAGCTAAACTTCTCTGTTAGGGTTATGGAAGCCTTATGATATACTATCTATTTCTATGAGTTTGTAAATTCTTGATACGTATGCTGCTTATATCATTACTCTCTTCATCTTAATTGAATTCTTGTGGTTGCAAACATATAGAATACGCCAGTATAGCATTAACTTGTTCGAAAGAAAAGTTACATGTCTGGAAAAGAGAGAATGACAAGGAAATAGGGCTACCAACCCCTGTTTAAAAGTTAGTGCCGTAACTGGATTAACCTCTTGGAGAATTCGTACCATTAGTATACGCTTTAAGCTCGAAAGAGTTAAAGTGATATAATCCTTGATGGTCGAAAGACACTAGGATTTACCATAGAATACGAATCTCTATAAGCGCATGCATGTCTAAATTCCGCAAAACTCATAGCCAATAGATACGTAAAACTCATAAGGTGGACATAACCCTAACTTACAATTCTCATTGATTAAAACCTACTAAACATTCCGTTTTTTCTTTGTTACTTTGATACTCTTAATTCACGCTACAATTAAATCCCCCCTTTTTCATAGAATTTTTGATCAACAGTCTACTAATCGTTGCATACTTAGTGACCAAGTATTCCCTGTGGGATTCGACACCCAACCTAGTTGGGTTCTATATTTGACAACGACCGCTTAAACTCTTACGAGAGCTGTAGTTTGAGCGTTATCATTTGGTTGCTTAGTTTCCTTGATTGTACCCTCTAGTCTTTTGGGGGCCTGCATTGGGTTATTTACTTTTATGAACTTATTGGCTTTTGGGGGACAATCTTGTAGTTATAATTGTGTGATATTTATGTTATAATGTAATGAACCTTCAAGTTATTTTTTGTATTCCTACTTATTTTCATTGTTAGAGCTTTCCTATAGCCGCCTTAAGTCATTTAGGACTTGTTGGAATTGACAGTTCGGTTATTGTGTAGTTCGTTTGTTTTCTTACAGCAAATTCCCTAATTTGAAGTCCTTACTAGTTCAATTTTCCTATCAGGCAAAAACTTCAAAGAAATGGCCTCTTATGCCAGTTTTGAATGTTCCAACAACTTTGGAATGTCGATTTTAGGCTAGGTGTACTCTTGGTTCGAGTCCTGAGGCACCCAGGCTCATTTCAACCTAATGGTAGGAAAGTTAAGAAAATGAAAATTGAGTGTGGGACCCACTTTTTATCGAAACGACCTTAGATGGAAATTTTGACTTTGCCATTGAGTCTGAAACATCGAATTTTATAGGGTATCATAGTCCATTTTTGTATACGAGATTCTAGATGAATCTTTAGAGGTTGGCGAAGACTTGGCGAAATTTCAAGTCTCAGCTATGCTATGGTTTCACAAATAGAAAACCTAGGATCACAATTGTGACTCCCTTAGCAGGCCACCAAGTGTCGAGATCGCGGTGCGCATATAATGATAGCAACTCGCATTGGCAACCACCATATGCGGCGATCATGAGGGTTGGGTCGCGATAGCAAATCCCAAGACTTAATAGATCCCTTTTAGCCTATCTTGCATATGTCTTCATCCATTCTCTTGAGACTTAAACCCTAAAGAGCGGATAAGCTTGGTATTATAGCTTATGGGTGATTTGGGATCTTGGAAAATGATTATTACCTAATTTTCATTTGGATTTGAGTTAAGATTCCTCCATTTTCATGATTCATTTCCCCCTATTCTTATCTAAAATCCCTAAGACTTGGTGGCTTGATTTTGTCCATATTTGAGGGTAAATACTCCTTGAGCATGAGGGAATGTTGGGTCGGCCTCGGAAATGCAATTTCCTAAATGAGACCCACATGGGATTCTTGAGTATTTTTGAACACAAAGCACAATGGTGCAATATGGGTATAATTATTCTTGTGTTGATGAGTAGATTGTGATTTTGATATGTTGGCATCTTGCAAAAGCTTTTTGGAAGGGAAAATCGATGATTTAGCATATTCTTTGAGCATTTTTCGGCATCTAGGTAGGTTATGTTTCCCCCTTTCATTTATTGAGCTATGTCATAGTATGTTTATGATATCATGTTAGATTTGGGATGGATCTTAAGTATTGGTGATCAAATTGACTATACTTGGGTTAGTTGGACCTTCTAGGCCATTTGAAACCATAATTTAATTGCTTTAGCTTGGTTTCGTAGATCATTAGTAGAATTTCTATCTTAGGGATAATTAAGGCTTGTTTGATATCTAAAAGTCAATTAAATCTCTTAGCCTAGTCTGGGTAGATTTTGATTAATAACAGATGTCGGGGTTTAGAAGTGGGATTCGACCCACCTTAGGCCAAGACTTGAGTTAGTTTTGTAGATCCTTATACGTTTATTATATATATTTATATGCTTATTATGAAACTTGATGGGACTAGATGTTAAATGATCACAATGGTTGGATGTTGGGAGTGGATAATAAATATGGTAGGACTCAATTAATATGATGAGTTGATATTGGTATTTGAGATTTATTAGTTATGCTATTGATTATGTTATTGTTCATGACTTGCGGGAGATATCGATGATACACGTACATGCATATTCTTACCATTTTAAATTCGGACATTGATGGCATGCATAACTTGTTCAAGTCCAGAAGATAATTATTATATTACATATAGATACAAGCATATACCCGATTTATGTCTGGAAGATTACTATGATATTGATTATATAATTACTAGTTTGAGGCTGAGAACTTTCTATGATATTAATCATGATAGTGATGGTATGATATTTTCACGACCCGAGAATGCCCCCTAGTCATATCATGGTGCTTAGAGTCACAAGGGATCCCAAACTAACCCATGGCCTAGCATAAAAATAGGAATACTGAACAGATAATAAGATACTGAGCAAATGTTAAACTTAAAGGAACTGATAATAAGAATAATAAAATCAATACGGAATATTAAACTATGACTTCCTGAAATACTCAACAAGTTAAAAACATAACTATCTGTCTATCTGAAAGCCTCAACCTCATATAAGTTTTTCGGAGAAGCTCCCAACTAACTCCAAACTGTCTGAAACTAAATAAAGGGAAATATTAAAAAGAAATATGAATAAATAGTCCTTAAATGATGAGGACTCAGCAAACAATGCTGATGATATGGTACAAAAACTACAAAGCTCAATTTGGATGTTTAGCGTTAGAACCTATATTATAAGACAATATAGCACAGAGAAAGTATGTGATTAATTCTTTGAATGTACTGTGTATGTGAGATGGGAAAATAACTAATATAAATTGAACATGAGGCATGAAACATAGTGAAGTGATGCAAGACCAAGTAAATAGTATGTAATATATGATAAGATAAATAACTGAATACATGGTGTAATACCCCGTACTTCTACCTAGCTTAAGATCGTCCTAAAAATGTTAAAGACTTGCTTTGAAGATGAATACATTTTTGTACATGTGGAATTTCAAAGATTTTGACTTTTTGTTGTGTGGGAAATTAAATGAGCTTTCCATCGATACCAAATTCTCCTAAATCCGATAACCGGAATAAGAAGTTATGGAGATTTAAAGTTTCAATCATTAAACACCATCATTCAGACCAGTAGCGCATCATGGAGAGTGTCAAATAGCAATTGTCGATTTTAAGTGTTTCTCCACAATAGTGACGCATCACGCCAAAGACCCAGTTCACAATTGTCTAAATCCAGTAAGGCTACACGATCCTAGCGCAACAAGCCATGGATAAAATTCGCATCAACTGTTGATCCGGGTTTTCACCGCGTCGTGCCGTCCACCTAGTTCCTAGTTGGCAATTTCCAGTGACAACATGCGATAGCGCCGCGTCGCGCCAGCCTATCAAATTGGGAAATTTTGATGAAAAATAAATATTTTTTCCAGGGATAAATTGGTCTTTTCCCAAGGTTTTAACACGTCCAGGTGCGGGATTAAATCCCTAAAAATGTTTAAAATCACTCTTTACTCATTTTTTTCCCAAATTAAGAACATTCTCTCCCAAGAAACAAAACCCTAGATTTCAAGAAATCAAAGCCAATTCCAAGAATTTCTCAAAAAAACTTTTAAGGAATTATGTTCTAAGGTATGTCAAGTGTTGATTCATGGGTCCCTTTTACCCATGAAGCTCAAGAATCTCTTTTCAAAATCTAAAGATTTTGTATTTATGAATGTTCATGATTTATTTGAATTGAAATTCGAGTTCATGTTGTTGTTGGGTTTTGATTCAAGTTTTAAATTACATATTCCAATGATTGATCCTAGTATGTGATGTTTTACATAATATTCATGATAAACCCTTAAAATTGAAAATTGATTTATGCAACCATGATAATTAGATGCATTGATGATGGTATAACCAAAATATGCCCCCTATGTGTTTGATAAAATGCCTATGAGAAGGGAAAGGTGCCATTATAGCATGTTAATGTGAAATCCCCATTAATGTACAAGTTAATGCATGTCAAGTGTTTGATGAAATGTCTTAGTCAATGAATTACGGATGTATATATATATAGTCGTTGGTGTGCTTTCAAATTTGTGCCATGATTTACTTTTATGCCATCGAGTCCTGGGGGTATTTATACCCAAAAATTTAGCTATGTGCCTAGAGCCATTGTTAGTTTTATGATAATCTCTGTCACGCCATGATTAGTAGAATTCATTTAGTTACATGTCTCACAAAAACTTAGTAATCTCATGAACTCAGTCAGTTAACGAAATTCAGTAATTATCCGTCAGTCCACGAAACTCAGTGAACTCTGTCTAGTTCATCCCAGTATAAATAGTTAAGTGTCTATTCAGTTGGGGGAAGGATTTAGCATTGAGAAAACCCAAGGATGAGGTCACACACTGACGATATATGGTGTGACTCTTAGAAGCAATCCTTGCGATCTAGAACTATATAGCCAGCATAGGTTGAGACATCAACACTGATTGTGAGTTTTATTGAGGTGGATTAACACTGCTAGATGAGGGTTCCACCGTTCTCCTATGGGGAAACTGACAGATGAGGGTCACTCATAGCTTATCTTTACCAGTGACATGATATTTACACCTTTCCAATTAGGGTTACAGGTTGGACCCCAACTCGGCAATAACATCTTATTAGGGGCATGTTGGTTAGATGACTACCTCCCATAGTCCCAGTCTCAGTCTCAGTAATAGAACTCAGATAGTTCTATAGATTTTAGGACTGTCAGATACAGTCACTCAGCTCAGTATGAAACTCAGCTAGTTTCATCAGAATCAAGACTATCAGCAACAGTCACCCAGTATCAATTATATCAGCTATCAGTAATCCATGTTATCAGTATATTCAGTATTTAGAATCCCCATGTTTCAGTTACAGTTATATTTTACTGCATGTATCCTCATGCTATTATGTTCATGTTATCATTCAGTTATAGTTCATGCATATGAACCCCATGCATTCATCCTACCTCACTTGCATACCAATACATTCTCATGTACTGACACATACTTTTCTTTTGCACTATGGTGTTTTATACCACAGGTTTGGATGCTCAGGTTCCTGATTGCACCTAGCAGCTCAGGTTTCAGTCAACAACAGTAGATTAGAAGTGAGTCCTCATCATTCAAGGATGCTTCATCATTTTAGTATTTTTGTACTTAGTTTACGACAACAGTTGGATTTAGTTGGGGACATGTCCCATCAACTCCTTATTCAGATGGTTTAGAGGCTTTCAGACTAGCTATTAAGACTTCATTATTTTTAGTTATTTTAGTTGTTTTGGTATTGTTATACCACATTCAGTATTATTATTAGTCTTTAGTTTTGAACCTTATGGCCTTTCATCTTTTTATTCTGCATTTATACAGTATATTATATAGTGCTCAGTTAAAGATATCAGTCATGGGTTAGCTTATGGTCTTTTGGGGTGATGAGCACCGTGTAGTGTTTTGGGTACCAAATTTGGGGCGTTACAAACTTGGTATCAGAGACTAAGGTTCAATAGTGTCCTAGGAAGTCTGAATGCCACATCTTGTAGAGTCTTCTGGAAGGGTGTGTTGCGCGCCACATTTATGTACAGAAGGCTATAAGATGTTTTTGGAATAGTTTCTCTTCTTTTAGTATTCATGTCATGCAAGTGAGAATGAGCTCAAAATTCAACTCTTAGTCTAATATGTTTTTCCCTTTTTATTTACAGAACATGCCTCCCAAAAGAAGAAACAGAAATAAGTCATCCTCTCAACCCGTCCAAGCAGATCTTTTTGATGAAGATGTCTCTTATGCAGAGTTTAGAGCTATATTCACTACTCTTGCTAATTCAGTTGGTGCTTAAAATGAACGGCCAGCTGATGTTCCGACCAAACCAGTTGCCAACACTACTACAACCAGGATTCTGGACTTCACCCGAATGAATCCTTCATCTTTTTTTGGGTCTAAGATAGACGAGGACCCTCAGGAATTCCATAATTAGGTTCAAAAGGTTACAAATATCATGGGTGTTACCGCTAGTGAGAGTACAAATCTAGATGCATATTAGTTACAGGATGTGTCTCACACATGGTTCAAATAGTGGAAAGCAGAGAGGGCTAGAGAAGCAGGGCCTATTGAGTGGGAGGAGTTTGCCACTACCTTCTTAGATAGATTCTTTCCCCTAGAGCTGAGAGAAGCTAAGGTGTTAGAATTTATCAACCTTAGGCAGGGAAACATAAAGGTGAAAGAGTATTCTCTTAAGTTTACTCAAATAGATACGCTCCTCACGTGGTGGCAGATAGTAGAGCTAAGATGAGCAAGTTTGTTTCTGGGGTGAATAATAGTGTGGTCAAGGAGTGCAGGACCGCCATGTTGATTAATGAGATGGACATAGCCAGGCTTATGATCCATGCTCAATAGATAGAAGAGCATAAGATTAAGGAGAGAGAAAAGCAAAATAAGAGAGATAGAACAGGTAGCTTTAATTTTAATTAGCCTAAGTCGTAGGGTGGTAACCACTCTCAGTTCCTCCCAAAGACATCCGTTCCAGCTCCTTCCTCAGCCATTGCTCCAGTTCCTAAGTTTAGGAAGGGTAACAAAGATAGGGCGCCAGGCTCTAAATCGCAGGGTAGTGTTAGCAGTGCCCGGACCAATCCTCTTTGTCAGACTTGTAGTAAGAACCACTAGGGTATTTGAAGAGCTGGGAGTGATGTGTGTTTTGGATGTCGTAAGCCAGGATACAGAGTCAGAGATTGTTCCCAGTCATATTTTTAGGGTCAGCATAACCATTTCTCAGCTCAGTTCGGTGGCCCGAACCAGTAGGGTGCCACTTTCAGCGCCACTAGTGGGCAACACCCAAATAGATTATATGCTCTTCAGTCCCGAAAAGATCAGGAAAATTCTCCTGATATGGTCACTGGTACGTTGCAGATATTTCATGTATATGTTTACACTTTGCTAGATCTAGGAGCTTTCTTGTCTTTTGTTACTCCTTATATAACAGTTGATTTTTGAGTTAGTCCCGAAATTCTAGCAGAGCCCTTCTCAGTATCTATCCCAGTGGGTAAAACCATCATAGCTCGATGGGTATACAAGAACTTCCCGATTATGATATTTTAGAAAGTCACCTTAGCAGACTTAGTCAAATTAGAGATGACTAATTTTGATGTCATTCTTGACATGGATTGGCTTCATTCCTTCTATGCCACAATCGAATGCAGAAACAAAATAGTCCAGTTCCAATTTCCGAATGAACCTGTCCTAGACTGGAGGGGTAGTACTTCAGCTTTCAGAGTTCAGCTAGTTTCCTACCTTCAGGCATGGAAAATGATATCTAAGGGATGTGTCTATCATCTTGTTCGAGTTAAGGACACTAGTTCCGAAACTCCCAGTCTTGAATTAGTCCGAGTAGCGAACAAATATTCAGATATATTTCCCGAAGATCTTCGAAGAATTCCTCCCGAAAGGGAAATAGACTTTGGCATTGATTTTCTTCTAGATACTCAGCCTCTATCTATTCCACCATACAAAATGGCACCAGCGGAACTCAGAGAATTGAAAGAACAGTTGAAGGATCTCCTATATAAGGGATTCATCAGACCTAGTGGGTCCCCGTGGGGCACACCAGTCTTATTCGTGCAAAAGAAAAATGGGTCTCTCAAAATGTGTATAGATTATCGTCAGCTCAATAAAGTCACGGTCAAGAACAAGTATCTACTTTCCAGAATCGACTACTTGTTTGATCAACTTCAGGGTGCCAGCTATTTCTCTAAGATAGACCTTAGATCAGGCTATCATCAGCTCAGAGTCAGAGAATGTGATGTTCTGAAAATAGCTTTTTAAACTCGGTCTGGTCACTTCGAATTCCTAGTCATGTCTTTTGGTCTTACCAACCCCCCCGCAGCTTTCATGGACTTGATGAACCGTGTGTTCAAGTAGTACTTGGACATGTTCGTCATAGTCTTCATAGATGATATTCTTGTTTATTCCCCATAGTGAACGTGATCACGCAAACCATATCAGAATCGTACTTTAGACTCTCAGAGATCATCAGCTATTTGTTAAATTTAGTAAGTGTAAATTTTGGCTAAGGTTAATTTCATTCCTTGGTCATATCATTTACGGTGATGGCATTACAGTAGATCCTCAAACGACCGAAGTAGTAAGAAACTGGCCCAGATATGTCTCTCCATCAGATATTAGGAGTTTCTTGGGTTTGGCCGACTATTACAGATGGTTTGTTGAGGAATTTTCTTATATTGCATCTCCTATATCCAGATTGAATCAGAAGAAAGTCAAGTTTCAGTGGTGAGATCCTTACGAGAAGAGTTTTCAGGAGTTGAAGACTCGACTCACCTTAACTCCAGTTTTGGCTCTTCTAGATGGTTCAGATGGTTTCGTAGTGTATTATGATGCATCCAGAGTAGGTTGGTAAGACCAATATTATGGCAAAAGATCTCAGTAGAATGTCCATGGGTAGTGTTACTTATGTTGAGGACAGTAAGAAGAAGATAGCTCAGGAAGTCTATCAACTTGCTAGACTAGGTGTTCCCTTAACCGATACAGATGAGGGTGATAAATGGGTTCAGACTAGTTCAGAATAATCTCTAGTTTCCGAGGTGAAAGAAAATCAAGATAGAGATCCCAGTCTAGTCAAGTTGAAAGAGTTAGTCAAGGATCAGAATATTGAAGTTTTCTCCCAAGAGGGAGATGGTATATTGCATTGTCAGGGTCGTCTGTGTGTTCCAGGTGTAGATGAATTGAGGCAGTGAATTCTTGAAGAAGCACATAGTGTGAGCTACTCTACTCACACAGGGGCCACAAAGATGTACCGCGACTTGCGAGAGATCTATTGGTGGAGTGGCATGAAGAGAGATGTGGCAGAGTTTGTGGATAAGTGCTTTATATGTCAGAAGGTTAAGATAGAGCATCAAAAGCCTAGTAGGTTCATGCAAGAGTTCAATATTCCTACTTAGAAGTGGGAAGAAGTGAACATGGACTTTGTGTCAGGTTTGCCTCGTACTCGTCATCAGCATGATCTAGTTTGGATCATTGTAGAAAGAATGACCAAATCGTCTTATTTTTTTCTAGTTCATACCTCCTATTCAGCCGAGGATTATATCAAACTCTATATTAGGGAGTTGGTCAGATTACACGGTGTTCCATTGTCTATTGTTTCATACAGAGGTACTCAGTTCACCTGTCATTTCTAGAAAGCCTTCCAAAAGGGTCTTGGTACCCGAGTACACTTGAATATAACCTTCCATCCTTAAACAGATGTTAAAGCACAAAGGACTATTCAGACCTTGGAAGATATGCTAAGGGCTTGTGAAATTTATTTCAAGGGTAGTTGGGATGACCACTTGCCTTTAATTGATTTTGCATACAACAACAACTATCATTCCAGTTTTCAGATGGCTCCATTCGAAGCTCTCTATGGTACGAGATGCAGATCTCTGATCGGTTGGTTCGAAGTCAGTGAGGCCACTGTAGTAGAGCCTTAATTAGTATTCTATACCTTAGATAAAGTTTAGTTTATCAGAGAAAGGTTTAATACAACTCAGAGCCGATAAAATTTTTATACAGATATACGCAGAAAGGATCTCGAGTTCGAGATTGGTGATCATGTGTACTTGAATATCTCTTCCATGAAGGAAGTGAAGAGATTTAGCAAGAAGTGAAAACTCAGTCCCCGTTATGTCGGTCCCTTCAAAATTCTCAGTCGCTTCAACAAAGTAGCTTATGAGCTCGAATTTCCTTCAGATCTAGCCTCAGTTCATCCAGTATTCCATGTCTCTTTACTCAAGAAGAGCATAGGTGACCCAGCGGTTGTAGTCCCAATTCAGAGCATAGATATTTTGAAAGACCTTTCTTTTAAAGGGATTCTAATTGAAATCCTTGACTATCAGACGCGCAAAATAAGGAACAAAGAAGTCCCTCTAGTCAAAGTTCTTTAGCAGAATCAGTCCGTTGAGGGAGATACTTGGGAAGCAGAAGCAGACATGCGACCAAGTATCCTCACCTCTTCTCCACAAACTCATACTCAGCCCAAGGTAATAGCTTTCCTTAAAGCTTATTCAGTTTCATGTTCAAATTCTAGTTACAAACCAATTTCATGCTCAGATTCCTATTTTTTAAACTTGGTATCTATTTACTATTGCATATTCAATCATATGTTCATGCATCAGATATGTATTCTCCTTGTGATAAACTCAGTTATCAGAAATCTTAGTCATATATTCATACATCAGATATGCGTGATCAACTTATTAGTACTCTAAGTCATGCATTCATGTATCAACTCAATCATAAAATAATGCATCAAATATGTATGCTCTATATGAATCTCAGTAATGTCAGTCATGTAGTCATCTTTCAGTTGTTTATGTTCAGGATGTATTTCAGCTTATCATTTCTCCCATCTCAATTAGTCTCATTCGAGGATAAATATTACCAAGGAAGAGATATTGTAATACCCCATACTTCTACCTAGCTTAATATCATCCCAAAAATGTTAAAGACTTGCTTTGAAGATGAATACATTTTTGTACATGGTGAATTTTCAAGAATTTGACTTTTTGTTGTGTGGGAAATTGAATGAGCTTTCCATCGATACCAAAAATTGCCTTAATCCAATAACCGGGTAAGAAGTTATGGCAATTTAAAGTTTCGATCATTAAACACCATTATTTAGGCAAGTAGCGCTTCGAGGAGTGTGTCAAAATAGCAATTGTCGATTTCCATTGTTGCTTTGTGATAGTAGAACGTCATGCCAAAGACCCAGTTCACAATTGTCTATATCCAGTAAGGCAATGCCATCCTAGCACATCGCGGCATGGATAAAATTTGCATCCAGTACTGATCCGTAATTCCACCGCGTCACGCCGTCCGTCCAGTTCCTAATTGGCAATTTTTAGTGACACAACGTGATAGCGCTACATCACGCAAGCCTGCCAAATTGGGAAATTTTAATGAAAAATAAACATTTCATCCAGGGATAAATTGGTCTTTTTCCAAGGTTTTAACACGTCTAGGTGAGGGATTTAATCCCTAAAAACATTTCAAATCATTATTTATTCACTTTTTCACCAAATCAAGAACATTCTCTCCCAAGAAACAAAACCCTAGCTTTCAAGAAATCAAAGCCAATCCCAAGAATTTCTCCAAGAACTTTTAACGAATTGAGTTCTAAGGTATGTCAAGTGTTAATTCATGGGTCCCTTTCACCCATGAAGCTCAAGAATCTCTTTTCAAAATATAAAGACTTTGTATTTATGAATGATCATGATTAATTTGAATTGAAATTCATGTTCATGTTGTTGTTGGGTTTTGATTCATTTTTTAAATTACATGTTCCAATGATTGATCCTAGTATGTGATGTTTTGCATAATATTCATGATAAACCATTCAAATTGCAAATTGATTTATGAAGCCATGATAATTAGATGCATTGATGATGGTATAACCAAAATATGCCCACATGTGTTTGATAAAATGCCTATGTGAAGGAAAAAATGCCATTATAGCATGTTAATGTGAAATCCCCATTCATGTACAAGTTAATACATGTCAAGTGTTTGATGAAATGTCTTAGTCAATGAATTATGGATGTATATATATAGCCGTTGTTGTGCTTTCGAAATCGTACCATGATTTACTTTTAAGCCATCGAGTCCTGGGGGTATTTATACCCGACAATTTAGTTGTGCGCCTAGAGACAGTGTCAGTTTTATGACAATCTCAGTCACGCCATGATCAATAGAATTCAGTTAGTTACATGAATGAGGAAAACTCAGTAATCTCATGAACTCAGTCAGTTAACAAAATTCAGTAATAATCCATCAGTCTATGAAACTCAGTGAACTCAGTCCATTTTATTCCAGTATAATCAGTTCAGTGTCTATTTAGTTGGGAGTAGGATTTAGCACCGAGCGAACCCAAGAATGAGGGCACACACTGACGATAAAAAGTATGACCCTTAGAAATAATCCTTGCATTCCAGAACTATGTAGCCAGCGTAGGTCGAGACATCAACACTGATAGTTAAGGTTTGATGAGGTGGATTAACACTGCCAGATGAGGGTTCCACAATTCTCCTTTGGGGACACTACCAGATGAGGGTCACTCACAGCTTGTCTTTACTAGTGGCGCGGTATTGACACCCTTCCAATTGGGGTTACAGATTGGACCCCACCTCAGCTATAATAGCTTATTAGGGGCATGTCAGTTAAATGATTACCTCCTAAAGTCTCAGTAATAGAACTCAGATAGTTCTACAAATTTTAGGACTGTCAGATACAGTCACTCAGCTCAGTACAGAACTTAGCTAGTTCCATCAGAATGAAGACTGTCAGCAACAGTCACCTAGTATCAGTTATATCAGCTATCAGTAATCAATGTTATCAGTATATTTAGTATTCAGAATCCCCATGTTTCAGTTACAGTTATGGTTTCATGCATGTATTCTCACCTAGTCATGTCCATGTTCATGTTATCAGTCAGTTATAGTTCATGCATATGAACCCTATGCATTCATCCTACCTCACTTGTGTACCAGTACATTTTCACGTACTGACACATACTTTTCTTTTGCGTTATGGTTTTTTATACCATAGGTTCGGACGCTCAGGTTCCCGATCGCACCTAGAAGCTCAAGTTTCAGTCAGCAGCAGTAGATTAGCAGTAAGTCCTCATCATTCGAGGATGTTTAATCATTTCAGTATTTCAGTACTTAGTTTACTACAAAAGTGGGAGTTAGTTGGGGACATATTCCATCAACTCTTTATTCAGATAGTTTAGAGGCTTTCAGACTAGATATTCATACTTCAGTATTTTCAGTTATTTCAGTTGTTTTGGTATTTTTATACCATATTCAATATTATTATTAATCTTTAGTTTTGAACCTTATGGCCGTTCATTCTTTTATTCCTTATTTATACAGTATATTATGTAGTGCTCAGTTACATATATCAGTCATGGGTTAACATGTGGTCCTTCGAGGTCATGAGCATCGTGTAGCATTTTGAGTACCAGATTTGGGGTGGTACACATGGTCATGCGAAATCTGAAACAGAAACATAATCTATGGACAGTTGGAAATAATAACAACCGACATACCCCAATTTGAGATGACCGAGATCCAAGAGTATGAATACTTATTGGCATGTATCCACTAAACTGATGTCTAAAAAGGACTAGGGCGTCAGTCCTGATATGACGGGTGACCCCTTATAACCTACGGTGGTGCCATAGTTTTGTAACTTAGGACTTTACTAAAGGTCTCAGTCCAAAATGATGGGTGAACCTTCATTCCTGCATTCACTCGGTGATAAGTACTACTCCCAACTGAATGACATTGATAACTAATATGCTCAATATAATAATATTCTAAAACTAACATTGTATGTATGATATGAAGTACTCACTAATGTATAATCTAGAAAATATGATGTTCGCAAGTGTATCTATGAATTCCTAGGTTTTAGGTGTTCATAACCCACCATCTCTGAAGAATTCAACTAAATATGACAATATTTAAAAGTATTAACATGATAGGGAATTTTATAACTCAAACCTAAGAATTAACAATTTATCAATATAATGGTATTTCATGTTTCTGCATATAGGAAGATGCTTTAAACTTATGGGAAACACATATCCATAGTTTAATTCATGAAATAAACTGAAGAATTATGAAATTCATGCTTTTCATGAAACCCTAAATTAGAATGGTGAATTTAGCTTGAGTATTGGAGAAACTTTTGGGACTCAATGGGTGGAAAGAACCCTTGGATAAATCCCCCATACCCGGAGATTAAATCCTTGAAGAATTCTTTGGAATTTGAGAATGGAATAGATGAACCTTAATTTGCACTTTGGAGAGGAAAGCCACTTCGTTTCTCCGTTTAAAATAGAGTGTTGGATGTTATTTGAGTTAATGATGGAATTTGGGTGATTTAGCCTTATATTCCATCCTTGGGATAGATAAAACAGTGTAATTTTGGGGTTAAAAGAGCAGGAAATGACCAAAAATCCCCTTTTAAAATATGTAGAGAATCTCTAGAAATAGTTTCAACGACTCGTAGGGTCTGACCATAAGTTTTGGCCTGCATTCATGACCAAATGATTGAAATTTTGGTTCTTCATTATTATGACAACGACTTCTCCTAACGAAGTGTGTAGTCTGATAATGAATTGTATGTTGGAGTCGTCGTCACTATACTGAATTGTCTAATTCTTCACTGCTGTAACGACAAGCCTTCTTGATGACTCGTTTAGTCTGACAATGAGTCATCGTCAAAGGCGTCGTTATTGTTAGCTTGACAACGCCTTAGTAAATTGGCCATAACCTTTTACCCCGATAATGGATTATGGAGATACTGGTGGTGTTAGAAAGATAATTTAATTATCAATTCCTTGGTGGATCTAGAGCTCAAAACTTGGGGTATTATAATATCTACCCCTTGGAATCGTTCATCCCTGAATGAAACTGACTAAGCTGAACTACTAGGGGAAAAGCTATAATTTTACATTGAACTTGTACAAGACAAACAATGAATTTATGAATGAATCTACAACTGATGCATAGACTTAACCAAACTCATGAATATACATATAAATAGCTGGGTGGCTGAAGATAGAATGATTTAATTAATTCAGGGAAGCTTTAACTTTATGTTGGGACTAAGTTTGAAAAGAAAAGATAGGGGTACTTGGTTATCATATCTGCCCCTGCTTCCCAAGTAGCTCCCTCTACTGATTGATTTCCCCCTAAAACCTTTACAAAAACGACGTCTTTGTTTCACAGCTTATGAATCTGGTGATCAAGGATCTCCAATGGGAACTCTTCATAAGAGATACTATCCTTCACACCCACACTCTCTAAAGGAAAAAATAATGCTGGGTCACCCATGCATTTCTTTAACAAGGAAACATGGAAAACTGGATGAACTAGTGCTAAATCTATTGGAAACTCCAACCCATAGATTACCATTACATATCGACTCCAAATCTTATAAGGACCAACATAGTGGGGACTAAGTTTTCCCTTCTTATCAATCTCTTCACCCTTTTCATGGGAGAAACCTTTAAGTAGACAAAATCACCTATATCGAACTCAAGCTCCCTTCTTCTCACATCTGCATAAGATTTTTGATGACTCTAAGCAGTTTTCAGCCTTTCTCTAATAAACTGAACTTTTTCCATCACCTCATGTATCCAATCTGGACCTATCAAAGTAGCTTAACCAACCGCAAAGCAACCAGTAGGAGATCTACATATCCTACTATAAAGTTCTTTAAACAGGACCATCTGGATACTGGAGTGATACCTATTATTATAAGAAAACTCAATCAAAGGAAAATGATCATCCTAACTACCCTTGAAATCAATCACACACGCTGTCAACATGTCCTCTAAGGTCTGAATGGTCCTCTTTGCCTGGCCATTTATCTACGGGTGAAAAGTCATAATAAGATAAACTTGGGAACCAAGTCCTTGAAAAGTCTTCCAAAATTGAGAGGTAAACTGGGCACCTCTATCTAAAATAATGGTCAAAGAGACTATGAAATTTCACCAAATCCTTAAGATAAATTTTAGCATAATCCTCGGCTGAATCTAAAGTGTTAACTGATAAGAAAAGGGTTGACTTAATCATTCGATGCACGATAACCTAAATCAAATCATGTTGTCGGTGAGTACGAGGCAACTCTATAATGAAGTCCATATTCACCACCTCCCACTTCCAAGTAGAAATGTTGATCTCCTAAAGCATACCACCAGGCCTCTGGTTAACCTGCTGGTAATTGTAACACTTAGCCACAAATTCTACATATCCTTTTTAATTCCATTCCACCAATAAACTTTTCATAAATCATGATACATCCTAGTGGGTCCTAGGTGAATATAATATCAAGAACTATGATCTTCTGATAATATCCAATTGCCTCAAGTCATCCATATTTGGAACACACAGTCTTCCTTGACAGTGAAGAATGCCATCTCCCCATTGGGAGAAAACCTCAACCTTCTGACTCTGAACTACTTCCTTCAAACTACGAAAAATAGGATCACTATCTTGATTTTTCCTTACCTCAGCTACCACTAGGGATTCTGATCGTTTTAAACCAAAATATTACCTTTGATTGAATCGACCAATCAAAATACCAACCAAGCAAGATGATCAACCTCACTAACTAACTCTTTCTTCTTATCCTCACTATGAGCAACACTCCCCATAGACAATCTACTATGGGCGTCGGCCATAACATTTTCCTTACCTAGATGGTACAGGACAATCATATCATAATCCTTCAGCAACTCTAGCCACCTTCTGAAGAAGATTTAGATCTTTTTGTCTAACATACTCTGAAGATTCTTGTGATCAGTGAACACATAAATATGAACCTCATAAAGATAATGCCCCAAATATTTAAGGAAAAAACAACGGTGGCTAAATCAAGATCATGAGTCAGGCAGTTCTTCTCATGAGGCTTGAGTTATCTAGAGACATATGCTATAACCTTTTCCTGCTGCATCAACACACAACTAAGACTCACTCTGGAAGCATCACAATAAACCAAAACACCATCTGAACCCTTTGGCAGAGTCAAAAATGAAGCGGAGGTGAGTCGAGTCTTTAACTCTTGAAAACTCTTCTTTCAAGAATCAGACCATTGGATTTGACCTTTTTCTGAGACACTCTGAACATGGAAGATGAAATAGAGGAGAATCCTTGTATAAATCATCTATAGTAACCAGATAAAACCAAAAAATTCTTGATATCTGATAGAGAGTTGGGTCTCGTCCAGTTCCTCACCACTTTGGTCTTTTAGGGATAAACTCGAATGCCTTAACTGAAAATGATGTGACCAAGGAATGCTAATGGTTTCAACTAGAACAAGTGCTGAACTTAAAGAATAATTGTGATCTTTAAGAGTCTGTAAGACAATTCTTAAATGATCTGCGTATTTATCCTCACTTCAAGAATAAATTAGGATGTCATCCATGAAGACTATAATGAACATGACCAAGTAAAGCGTGAACACCCTATTTATTAAGTCCATAAAAACTGCAGGAGCATTCATTAGTTCGAAAGACATAACAATAAATTCAAAGTGACCATAGCGAGTTCTGAAGGCTATCTTTGGAATATCACATTCTCTGACTCTGAGATGTGGATAGCCAGATCTGAGGTCTATCTTAGAGAAATAATTGGAGCACTGAAGTTAATCAATCAAGTCATCAATACTAGGGATGGTATACTTATTCTTGATTGTGACTTTGTTCAACTAACGGTAGTCGATGCATATTCTAAGAGAATTGTCTTTCTTGCAGATGAAAAGAACTAGAGCACCCCATGGACAGACAATGGGCCTAATAAAACCCTTGTACAAGAGATCTTTCAACTATTCATTCAATTACTTAAGCTTGATTGGACCCATTAATAAGGTGGAATTAAAATAGGTTGGGTATGTGGAAGGATATCTATTCCAAAGCCAATTTCCTGTGCGGGAGGAACTGTGGGAAGATCTTTAGGTAACACTTTTGGAAATTATTTTACTACTAGAACTAACTCAAAACTCGAGGTTTCGGACCTTGAGTCCTTGACTCAAACAAGATGATAGATACATCCTTTGGAAATCATTTTCCTTGCTTTGTGGAAAGAGAAAAACCGACCTATAGGCACTGAGGTACTACCCCTCTACTCTAAGACTAGTTCATTAGGAAACTAAAAAATGGAATATTTTGTTTCTACAATCAACAGAGGCTTAGCAAGAGTGGAGCTAATGCATTTCAAGAATAACATCAAAGTCAGTTATGTTTAGCTCTCTAAGGTCGACTTAGGTGACTTTCTAGGATACCGTGAGTAGGCAGTTTTTGTATACCCATCTGGCTATGATTGAACTACAAACAGGAGTAGAAACTGAGAAGGGTTTTGCAAGGACTTCGAGGCTGACACCAAAATGTATTTCTATATCGGGGTTCACGTAGGAAAGTTTTGCTTTGGGGTCTAACAATACTTAAACATGAATATGAAAAACTTGTAACATACATGTAACCACATCAGGGGAACCCTCCTGATCCTATCAAGTCTGAAGGGAATATAACCTATTCTGATGTTGCCCACCAGCTGTACTAGATATGGCACCTTGTTGAGTTGGGTAACCTACTGGAACTACTGAAGAACTAATATTACTCTACTGACGAACATCCTTAGCTCTCTGCATAACCACTCGGAATTCCCTCACTCTGTGGAATAAGTTTTCACACCCCAAGTAAGCATCAATACCATCCATACACTCACCTTGTGGTTCTTACCACATTTATTACATACTGGGTTAGTGCAAACACTATTCACACTACCTTGTAACCTTGAGCCTGCTGCTTTATCACAAGAATCCTTCATAAAATTTGGCACTGGAGCACTAGTAGAAGATGGGGTTGGAGTTGAAGATTTTTGGCAGAATTGAGAACGATTACCACTATCTGGCCGCTGCTGAGAGAAATTAAAGCTACCTATTCTAGACCTCTTACTCTTCTTTTCCTTCTCCTTGATTTTCTCCTCTTTAACCTGTTGAGAATGGAGCATTAATCTAGATATGTTAATCTTATTAACCAACATAGATTTCCTACACTCCTTGACAATATCCTCAGAAATACCTGACACAAACTTGCTCATTCGAGCCTACAGTCAGCAACCATAGTTGGAGCATACCTTTCCAGGTGAGTAAACTTAAGCAAATACTCTTTCACACTTATATTGCCCTGCTTTAGGTTTATGAACTAGTGTACCTTGGATTCTATCAACTCAAGTGGGAATAACTTGTCTAGAAATGCAGCAACAAACTTATACCATTCCAACAATCCTGCATCCACACCTCTATCCTCCTTCCACTGCTTGAACCATGTGTGTGCCACTTCTTTCAATTGATAGGCAGCCAAATCAGCACTCTCAATGAAGTGACAACCATGATTTTAGTGACCTTAAAAATAATATCCAGGAACTTATGTGGATGATCTTTAGGTTTAGATCCAAATAACAAGGCGGGAATCATCCTAGTGAAGTCTTAGACTCTAGTTGTTGTTGCATTCACGACTAGGTTGGCTGGTGCAACGACCTGCTTGTTATTTTGAGGTGTCATTGATTGGGATAATGTTGTGAAAGTGTCATGACCTGATTTCCGAGTCATGATGGCACCTACCTTGTCCCACCGGTAGGTAAGCTGATACCTAACCCGGAGATAATGCAATGGGTTACCTTTGTATGAACGTCCAACAGGGACCCTATGCGTGAACACGAAATAACAACAACGCTTCATAACTAAAACAATCGATATTCAAATACCAATCCCATGACCTGATAGTATTAATATAAGAGATTCTAATCTTGACCATAGAAGTATACAATCTCAAAGTCTAAAATATCTTAGATAATATCATACATTTGTCTCGAAAACAAAATTCAAATAAAGATAGAAGGGAAAGAGGGCAGCTCAATCTCCAAGATTTCACCCTGTCTCCAAATAGTCAAATCGCACGAACTAGCTCAACGGAAGTAACTAGAACCTGGGTCTACACAAAAAAGGTACAGAAGTGTAGTATGAGTACCAAGAAACGGGTACTCAGTTGGCATCATCGGCTGACTGAGCTCAAATATAATGTAAAGACGATATAAAGTAAGCCAATAATCTTAAAGTCAAGGGATAGGATCAAACTTGAATCTTCTTTGATACTACTGTAACAACATCTATACTACTAAAGCAATAACATGACATACTATCTCAATACTCCATACTCACCATAACAACTGAGTATCATTTAGGAAATATAAAAGCCATATACACAATAACAAAGCATCTACTCACCATAATCATTATCAACCATCCTCAGAAGATAAAGAACACGAACTTACCATGACACCCTATATTGTTAGGAAGTTAACGAAATGGAGCACAAAAAAGAACTCATCACGGCGTCCCATACCACCGATGAGTACACAAAAAAATATCAAACAAGAACCCATCATGGGGCCCCATACCACCGGAGAGTATACCAAAAGAATACAACCAATAATCCAATATAGAATAACTACTCCATCAATTGACTAAAACCGCGGGTAGGTCAACCCCGGCATGGATCATTACCAAAATCCACATCCAAATATCCATACCGTAATTTAACATAAATGAAAGCAATATAGCCATATCATAGATATGGAGTCACTAATTCTATGATTGTTAGATATACACCACGTAAAGTCCATAACCTTATTTCCCGTGAATCAATATATTTCAAGTCTTATAATTACTAGCCATCAATTTGTGGAAAACTACAAGCCATTCATATTATAGGTTATTCATCTATCATAAGGTCATTCTTTAGCTAGAATCTTCATGATATGAGTCATTAATTAAGCCATATCAACCTCACATATTGGAAGATAATCTAATTAAACATCATGCAATACTAGGTCCATCATCACTAAGCATGACGCAACATAAAGAACTAGTTTCCATATTTTTAATCAAGTAAAGTCCACCAACTAGTTTTCTAGGTTTCTAGCTATCAAATTGTAATTACATATTTTAGAAGTAACTAGTTGTTACATAAGCCACTTTACTAGGCAAGATTTCATAATATAACCTCTTATTCAAGTCAAGTAGATATATTAGGTTAGCCTTTAATTCTACGCAAGATTACACATACCACTAAGTCTTAACTCAATATTAGGCATAGATTTCCTCTAGTTACTAATTAGTATCAACAAGGGTCACGACTCCTATTTAGTGATAAGGAATAAGAAATGAATAGAAATTTACCAAGAGAGACCTCATATATCAATCACATAGGCGGTTGGCCCCATATGGCCTAACTTTACTAATATCAATGCATATAAGTAATTTTCCCGACACGGCATCATAACGTTCTTACCTCTTCCGAATTTATCGGGAATCATCATATCATCAACATATCCTTTTCTTTGGATTTACCGGGTATCATCACCATATCGACATATCCTTCTGATTCACAGGGAATCATCATAATATCAACATATTCCTTCGGATTCATCGGGCATCATCATAATATCAATATATCCCTCCGAATTCACCTGACATCGTCATAATATCTACAAGTCTCCCAATATGAAAACATACATCCACATGCATAGCCGAACTAATAATCACTCAAAAGTTCACAATATAAGGAAGTAGGGATGTAGGATAACACTTTGCCATTTTACCTTGGTAATAAGATTCACACGTAATATGAGCATAAACAAGAGCATGAGTATTTACAAGACATTCACAATAACCACTTAACAAGATTATTCAAGTCATGATCTAAAGATAATCTGATAATGGAGTTCAACTATCACAACACCTTTATATATAGTTAAGACAATCACCACATATCTATGTCACTAAGCATTTACCTAGTTCAAGCTTAAGGTGGGTCAAGATCCATTTCTAAATCCCAAAGAAAGCCAATGCTTTATTAATACAGTACTAGCTTCTACCCGGGATTAGACTAAGTCATCTAAGTTACCTCATAAGGGCTTGAAAATCCTTAATAAACCTAAAGGGGAAACTTCTTCAAATATCCTTTCTAAGTCAACCCAACACCAAGGTCACTTCCTATTTAGAAAACATATATATAAGTCAACATCACCCATAAGATTAGTGAAGAACACCATTCTAATCTATTAGAGCGTCTATAGCATCCTTATACTATCTATAAGACTACAAGTGAACTAACCAAGGATTCTATGTTAAGGATCCTGGCGTTACACTACACAAGTTCAATTGCCTAATCAACCAACTGATCTCATAGTTGACCATTTAATCAACTATCATCTAAAATCCCCGACCAATATCACAAGATATCAATATTTACATTACAAACAAGATCAATCTAGTCTATGAATAATCCTAACCTACCTTGAGTCCAAGAAACTCATGAACCGACGAGCTTTTATTTTCCCTTCCGTGAAGCTTCCTCTTCCACAAGCAATGCTATCAACAATATAATCCAAGCATTACAACAAGAATGAAAATACCCATTATGGAACCATTGTGCCTTGGGTTTCAAATGGACACCAAACCCCTAATTGGGTATCATCCTTAAAAAGGAGTTTCCAAGACCAACCCATAACCTAACTATCTTTAGGGAGCTAAAACCCTCAAGTAATTTGAGTCAATCACTCAATTTTGGGGCTACAACTAGCCCTCAATGATTTAGGGGTGTTGAGTCAACTAACCACGAAATCAATACCGAATTAGAGGAATTCTTACCTTATATTTTAGCAAGAACCAATCACCCAAGTTGTTTAAGCTCCAATTCAACCCCCCAGACACGTTTAGAAGGTTTTACACCCCATTAGGGTTTATAGGTTAAGAGGGAGGCACAAAATTGCTAAAATTCATGCTAGAAAACACTTAAACATTGAGTAACCAACTTTCTAATGGAGCGGTAGCAGCCTCCACCTCACCTCAGTCGCGGCATCGCAGTCACACCTCCTTCGCCACGGTCATAGTACCTTGGTGCATGCCATGCATGGTTAAAGCTTGGAACTTGGTTTCGAGCTTAGGCCAATGCCTTAGGATGAGTTTGGGGTCCATTTGGAACAAATAAGGTGTGAAACCCCTTATTTTTCAACGTTTTAGATGCATTGGCGAAGGCAAAATTTGTAGATGGGACTATTTTACTTAAGTTTTTTCTTAATGGTCAATTAGGACCAATGAAGACTTCAAATTAAGAAAGGGGTTCTAAAACCCCAAACGAACCATCAGGTAACCAAACTATCTATCTCCGCAAGTACTAATGACTTGGAATGACTATGGAGAAGCTCTATTAGTAGAAATAAGAAAAAGTACAGATAATGACCTTAAAGGTCATTATAACATCCACTACTAAGGAACTTTCATCACCAAAAGTTAAAGACAAGCAAGTACCTAAAGTCTCAAACAAGTGAGGATACTGGGCCCACATCTCACGCTCGATCTCCCAAGTATCTTCTTTTACTGGGTGATGCCTCCATTGAACCTTGACTACCAAAATCTCCCTAGTGCACAATCATCTCACATCACTTGCAAAAATAAGCATGGACTCTTCCACAAAGGTCAACTGATCGTCCAACTGGATCAAGTCCCATGTAAGCACATCAGAAGGATCTAGAATATTCTTCCGCAACACAGAGACATGGAAAACCGGATGGACGACGACAAATTCTAGAGGTAAGGCTAACTCATAGGCTACCCCGCCAAGCACACGAAGAATCTCTAAGGGACCAATATAGCGAGGGCTAAGCTTACCCTTCCTTCTAAATCTCATCACACCTCACATAGTTAAAACATAAAGGAATACCTGGTCACCCACTCCAAAACTCAAGGCACGGAGTCTATGATCGACATAGGCCTTTTGTATACTCTGGGATGCTCTTAATCTATCTTGAATCACTCTGACTCTATCTAATGAGTCCTAAAGCAAATCTGTACCACAGGGTCTAACCTCAGAGGTATCAAACCACCCTATAGGAGAATGATACCTTCTACCATACAACACCTCATAAGGTGCAATCTCAATATTCGAATGATAACTATTGCTGTAGGTGAACTCTGTCAAAGCAAAGTGATGATCCCACTGACCTCTAAAGTCCATAACACAAGCTCCTAGTGTATCCTCAAGCACCTGAATAGTCCGCTCGGGCTGACCATCCATCTGCGTATAAAAGGTTGTACTCAAATCCACTCGAGTACCCAACTCCTTCTGAAATTCTCTCCAAAACCTCGAAGTGAACAAAGAACCACAAACTGATATGATAGAAACAGGAACACCATGCAAACGAATGATCTCCTAAACATAAATCTAAGTCAATATCTCTGCACCGAAGGTTATCTAAATAGGAATGAAATGTGTCGACTTGGTCAAATGATCCACAACAACCCAGATACCATCGTGACCATGGGAAATATGAGGCAAACCACTAATAAAGTCCATGGTGATCCTTTCCCATTTCCACTCAGGAATGGGAAATCTCTGAGTCAATCTACCGGGATGCTGATACTAGGCCTTAACCTGCTGACAACACAAGCAATGGGCTACAAAGTCTGCCATATCTCTCTTCATACCATCCCACTAATACAACTGCCTTAAATCTTTATACACCTTGGCCGTACCAAGATAAATAGAATATCTAGAACTCTGAGCCTTATGCAGAATAGACTGAATAAAATCATGAAGTCGGGGAACACAAATATGACCCTAAAATATCAAGATACCCTCGGAATCCATGGTGTGTCTCCCAGACTCACCGCTCACTACTCTATCACAGAAAATGAACAACTTATCATCCTCAGATTGACGATCATGAATCTGCTAAAATAGGGAGGACCTCACCTCTACAAAAGCCAAAATACTCCCAGGATCCAAGATGTTGAGGCAAACCATCAAATTGACTAAGGGATGAATGTCCCATGCCAATGGCCTTTGAGAAGCTGAAATACACACAAAACTACCCATACTTACCGCCTTGCTACTCAAGGCATCCACCACCACATTAACCTTACCCAGTTAGTATAAGATAGAAATATCATAGTCCTTTAGCACCTCCATCCATCTACACTGGCAAGAATTAAGCTCCTTCTGGGTCATAAGATGCTAAGGACTACGATGATTAGTAAAAATCTCACTACACACACCATATAAATTGTGAGGTAGTTGCGCTCATACTCCTTAAGCTGTCTAGAAGCATAGGCAATGACATGACCCTGCTGCACTAAAATACATCCAAGAACAACATTAGAATCATCACAAAACAAAGTAAAATCTTTGCCCTCAACTAGAAGAGCTAATACTGGGGCTGAAGTGAGACAATCCTTGAGCTTTCGAAAGCTCAACTCACACTCTTTGAACCATCAGAAAAGAACTTCCTTCCGAGTCAACTTAGTCATAGGGGCTGATAAGGTAGCAAAACTCTCAATAAAACGGCTATAATAACCAGCCAAACTAATAAAACTGCAAACTTCAGTTGGGGACGTAGGCCTAGCCCAATTAAGAATCACTGAAATCTTAGCCAGGACAACCATAATACCCGCTTTGGACACCACGTGTTAGAGAAAAGATACTTACTCAAGCCAAAACTCCCACTTGGAGAACTTGGCAAAAACCACATGCTCTCTCAAAACCTGGAGCACAACCCTCAAATGTTATGCATGCTCCTCACTACTCTTAAAATACACAAGGATATCATCAATGTACACTATGATAAAAGAGTCTAGATAAGGTCTGAACACATGGTTCATCAAGTCCATAAATACGGCTGGAGCATTACTCAGCCTAAAAGACATTACCAAAAACTCATAGTGACCATAACGGGTCTTGAAGGCTATCTTCAGGATATCCTCAGCCCGAATCCTCAACTGATGATAATCGGACCTTAAATCTATCCTAGAAAATACTGCTGCACCCTGAAGCTGGTCAAACAAATCATCAATATAAGGTATAGGATAATGGTTCTTCACCGTCACCTTATTAAGATGTCTATAATCAATACATATCTGCATCGATCCATCTTTCTTTTTTACAAACAAAATAGGGGCTCCCCATGGGGACACACTCTATCTCATGAACCCTTTGCCAAAAAGATCTCGAGTTGAGAGTTTAGTTCCTTAAGATCTGTGGGAGCCGTATGATAAGGTGCCATAGAAATAGGTTAGTTACCAGGATTAAGGTCAATAGCAAACTCGATCTCACAGTTAGAAGGGATACCAGGAAGATCGCCAGGAAAAACATCAGGAAATTCACACATAATAGGAACAGAGTCAATTATCTGACTCTCTACATGTGTATCACATACATAGGCAAGATAAGACTCGTAACCCCTCAACATAAGCCATCTAGAACAAGCATAAGAAATTATCCCCATCCACTCGCAGCCAATCGCTCCCTACCACATGACTGGGGGCACACTGGGTATGGATAAGGTAACGGTCTTGCCAAAACAATCCATGACCGTATGATAGTGAGATAACCAGTCCATGCCCAGAATCACATCAAAATCCAACATCTCCGAAATAATAAGATTAGCATAAGTATCATCATCACTAACTGTCATGATACATGATCTGAATACCCGATCCACTACTAAAGAATCACCTACGGGAGTAGATACATGCAATGGCATAGATAATAAATCAGTAGTAAACTCCAACCATGGTGCATAATAAGCAGATATATAAGAATAAGTAGATCCAAAATCAAATAAAGAAAGAGTCGACTTGCAACATAATAAAATTACACCTATGACTATTGCATCTGAAGTCTCAACCTTAGGCCTAGAAGGTACTGAATATAACTGACCATGCTCGCAACCTGGCTGAGCACCTGAAGAACCACCTACCATGCCTGCCTTAGTACTATGTCGAGCATCCTGGTAACCACCTCTACGACCTCACGCACCACCTCTACCTAAGGGATGAACCGCCCTAATGGGAGTAGCTCCTTGGGATAAAACACCTATTGACCCATGACTAGGGAACTCTCTAGAGAAATGACTAAGAAGTCCACAAGTAAAACAGAACTCACGAGAAGAACCAGAACTTACATAACTGGATGATCCGGCATAACTGCCATGCAAAACATAGACCATAGATGAACCTCTCGTAGATTGATCACTACTTTTACTAGGGAACCTACTAGAAATAAAATAATCCCCATCAGTTGTCTTAAGAGTTGCCTGAACTGGTCGACTTTAAGGATGAAAAGATGGATGTGGAGGATGTCCTACCTAAGGAATACCACCTCTGAAGTGGGAACTACTACGACTCCCACCAAATCTTCCCTGATACTTAGGCCTCTTATCACATCCCTCACACTTCATGTCCTCCATCACCCTAGCATAATTAGCAACCTCAGCAAAGGTCCTACCAGCAACAACCAAAATCTGAGTAGCCATCCTAATAGGAAGTCTCAATCCTCTTATGAAGCAGTGAACCTTCTCATATTCCGTATCCAAGATAGCAGTCACATGCCTAGCCAACTCATGGAAATGAGCCTCATACTTAGCGACTTTCATAGAAACCTGCTCCAATCTAGAAAACTGATCCCTCAAATGATCTCTAAGGCTGCACGGTATGAACTTCTCTAAGAACATCTCAGAGAACTGAGCCCAAGAGAGAGGGGAAGATCTAACTGGTTTAGAACTCATAAAACCCTTTCACCAGTGTCTAGCAGATAAGTCCATCTTAAATGTGTTGTATTCTACACCAAGAGTCTCCACAAGGCCTAATCCACGAAGTCTATCCTCACAAGTAGTTAGAAACTCAAATGCATCCTCTCCTAGAGCACCTACAAATCTAGGTAGAGCTAACCTCAAGAACCTACCCACTGTCTTCTGCACCTCGGTAGATATAACAGGCTGGGTCCCAGCTGGCTGAACAACTACCACAATAGGAGGAAACTCAACTCCAAGAGCCACAGCTGCAGGCTACACTCCTACTTCAGTAGTCTGTTAACCATCAACAAAAATCAACAACTGAACCAAAGTATCTCTAAGAAAAGAAGAAGGAATAAATCCTAGTGGATCCTAGGCTAGTCCCTGGCTGAGGTGGAGGAGTCTATGGATTGGGTACTGGAATAGGGTCTAGGAGATATACACCCTGTTCCCTAATAGGGCACAAATCACGAGTCTAGGTCTCAGGACCCACCTCGTGTATCACTGAAGCACGTGTACTAGGCATCTATAAAAGAGTACCATCAATAGAATATCCTACAAACCAACTCAGACTCTTAGCACGATGTGAATAAAATAAGTGAAGGACTCCTAAGAATGTCTCATAGCCTCACGAAGATAGGAAACAGACATCAATGTTGTGATCCACATAACTCTATTAGACACTTACTCTTGTAATAATAATATCGGTAAAACCTAGGCTCTGGTACTAATTTGTCACGACCTAACTTTTGAGTCATGATGGCACCTACCTTGTCCCACCGGTAGGTAAGTCGATACCATAACTCGACGCTAATGCAATGGGTTACCTGGTAGGAACATCCAATAGGGACCTTATGCGTGAAAATAATATAACAACAATACTTCACAACTAAAACAATCGATATTCAAATACCAATCCCATGACCTAATAGTATTAATACAATAGCTTCTAATTGTAGCCATAGAAGTTTATAATCTCAAAGTCTAAAATGTCTTAGATAATCTCATACATTTGTCTCGAAAACAAAACACAAATAAAGATAGAGGGAAAAGAGGGGAGCTCGATCTCCAAGAGATCACCCTGTCACCAAATAGTCAGCTCACATGAACTAGCTCAACTTTTGAAACTAGAACCTGGGTTTGCACAAAAAAGGTACAAAAATGTATTATGAGTACCAAGACGCGGGTACTCAGTAGGCATCATCGGCTGATTGAGCTCAAATCTAATGTAAAGATGATATAAAGAAAGAAAATAATCTTAAATTCAAGGGATAAGATCGAACCTGAATCTTCTTTGATACTACTATAACAATATCTATACTACTAAAGCAACAACATGACATACTATCTCAATATACTCCATACTCACCATAACAACTGAGTATCATTTCGGAAAAATAAATCTATATACATAATAACAAAGCATCTACTCACCATAATCATTATCAACCATCCTTAGAACATAAAGCACAAGAACTTACCATGACGTCCTATACCACTGGGAAGTACATGAAAGAAAGCACAACAAAGAACTCATCATGGCGTCCCATACCACCGGAGAGTACACAAAAGAATATCAAATAAGAACCCATCATGGTGTCCTATATCACCGGAGAGTACACCAAAAAATACAACCAATAATACAATAAAGCATAACTACTCCATCAATTGACCAAAACTACGGGTAGCTCAACCCTGCCATCGCTCATTACCAAAATCCACATCCAAATACCCATACCATAATTTAACATAAACCAAAGTAATATGTCCATAACATAGATATACAGTTACTAATTCTATAATTCTTTGATAAACACCGCGTAAAGTCCATACTAGTTAACCTTATTTCCCATGAATCAATAGATTACAAGTCTTATAATTACTAGCTATTATTTTAGGAAAAGCTACAAGCCACCCATATTATAGGTTATTCATCTATAATAAGGAAATTCTTTAGCTAGCATCTTCACGATATGAGTCATCAATTAAGCCATCTCAACCTCATATATTGGAAGATAATCTAATTAACCATTATGTAATACTTGGTCCATCATCACTATGCATGTTGCAATATGTGATATGAGTATCACAAGGCAAGATTTCATTATATAACCTCTTATTCAAGTCAAGTAGATATATTAGGTTAGCCCTTGATTCTATGCAAGATTATACATACCACTAAGTCTTAACACAATATTAGGCTTAGATATCCTCTAGTTGCTAATTAGCATCAACAAGGGTCATACCTCTTATTTAGTGATTAGGAATAATAAATGAATAACAATTTACCAAGAGAGACCTCATATCTCAAGCACATAGGAGATTGGCTTTACATGGCCTAACCTTACAAAAATTAATGCATATAAGTAATTTTCCCCACACAGCATCATAACGTTCTTACCTCTTCCAGACTCATTGGACATCATCATACCATCAACATATCCTTTCCTTCAAATTCATTGGGCATCATCATGATATCGACATATCCTCCAAATTCACCCGCCATCATCATAATATTAACATATTCTTTTGAATTCACCAAGCATCATCATAATATTAATATATTCCTTCAGATTCACTAGACATTATCATAATATCAACAAGTCTCCCAATATGACAACATACATCCACATGCATAGTCGAACCAATAATCATACACAAAAGTTCACAATATAAGGAAGTAGGGATGTAGGATAACACTTTGCCATTTTACCTAGCTAATAAGCTTCACACGTAATATGAACATAAACAAGAGCATGATTATTTACAAGACATGAACAACAATCTCTTAACAAGATTATTCAAGTTATGATCCTAAGATAATCTGATAATCGAGTTCAATCAGCACAACTCTTATATATATAGTTTAGACAACAACCACAATCTAGGTCTCTAAGCATTTACCTAGTTTATGCTTAAGATGGGTCAAGATCCATTTCTGAATCCCCAATAAAATAAAACCTTTACTAATACAAGACTATATTCTACCCGGCATTAGACTACATAATCTAAGTCACTTCATAAGGGATTATAAATCCTTATTAAACCTAAAGGGGAAACTTTTCCAAATATCCTTTCTAAGTCAACTCAACACCAAGGTTACTTCTTATTTAGACAACATATATATATAAGTCAACCTCACCCCTAAGATTAGAGAAGAATACTATTCTCATCTATTAGAGCGACTATAATATCCTTATACTAGCTATAAGACTACAAGTGAACTACCTAACGATTCTAAGTTAAGGATCCTATGTTACACTACACAAATTCAATTGCCTAATCAACCAAATAATCTCAAGTTTCACCATTTAATCAACTATCATTTAAAATCCCCTCCCAATCTTGTAAGATACCAATATTTACATCACAAACAAGCTCAATCTAATCTACGGGTAAGACTAACATACCTTGAGTCCAAGCAACTCATGAACCAACTAGCTTTTTCTTTCCTTTTTGTGAAGCTTCCTCTTATATAAACAACACTATCACTAATACAATCCAAGAATTACAAAAAGAATGACAATACCCATTATGGCACCATTGTTCCATAGGTTTCAAATGGACATAAAACCCCCAATTGGGTTTCACCCTTGGAAAGGAGTTTCTAAGACCAACCCAAAACCTAACTATCTTTAGAGAGTTAAGACCCTCAAGTAATTTAAGTCTATCACTCAATTTTGGGGCTACAATTGACCCTCAATGATTTAGGGGTTTTGAGTCAATTAACCATGAAATCAATACCAAATTAGAGGAATTCTTACCTTATATTGTAAAAAGAATCAATCAAACAAGTTTTTTAAGATCCAATTCAACCCACAAGACACGTTTGGAAGGTTTTACACTCTATTAGGGTTTATAGGTTAAGAGGGAGTCAAAAAAATCCAAAATTCATCCAAGACAACACTAAAATATGGACCATCCAGTTGTCTGATAGTGTAGTCGCACCCCCACCTCACCGTGGTTGCGACATTATGGTCGTGCCTTCTTTTCTATGGTCGCAGTACCTAGGTGCATGCTATGCATGGTTAAATCTTGGAACTTGGTTTCGATCTTCGGCCAATGCCTCGGGATGCATCCAGGGTCCATTTCAAACAAATAAGGTATGAAACCTCATAGTTTTTGATGTTTCAAATGCATTGGCAAAGTCAAATTTCACTTACAGGACTGTTTTACTAATGTTTTTGCTTAATGGTCAATTTGGACCAATGAAAACTTCAAATTGAGAAAGGGGTTCTAAAATCCCAAATGAACCATCAGGTAGCTGCACTATCGGTCCCTACAAGTCACTAATGACTTGGGACAACTATGAAGAAGCTCTATAGGTAGAAATAAGAAAGAGTACCAATAATTACTGAAAGTAGTCCTAAACTTAACATGAGAGACCTTTTTATTCAGAGGTTCTTCTAGAGCTAGAGATAGTGTTTGTTGATTCTTGTTCCTCCTTTTAGTTCTGTTGGAAGGCATTTTATGTAAGTTAGAAGAAGAATTTTAATAGAGTTCACACTCTATCACATGACATAAATCATGATAGAAGCGATATATTTACTAAGATATTTCATAGCCTCTCACTCATAAGTATGGCTTGCTTCACACCAATTAACCAGACTCCACTTAACACGACATTCAAAAATTCAAGGATACTTTAAACTTGGATCTGATTCTAAGTTTGTCATGACCCGACATTGTCCCCTAGTCATAACATAGTGCTTAGAGTGACAAGTGACTCCAAGATAACCCAGGGCCTTGTATAATAATAGGTATACTAAAGAAATATTAAAGTACTGAGCGGAAGCTAAATTAAAAGAAAATGATAATTGGAATAATAGAATCAAACTATGACTGTCTGAAATACTCAACAAGATAAAAACATAATTATCTATCTATCTGAAATCCTCTACCTCATATGAGTTGTTATGACAAACCCCCAACTAACTCCAAACAGTCTAAAACTAAATAAAGGAAAATACTAAAAAAGTATGAATAAATAGTCCTTAAATTATAAGGACTAACCAAATAATGTTGTTGATATGGTACGAAAACGTGCTAAACTCGATCTGTATGTTGAGTGTTGGAACCTATATTATAAGACAACATAGCATAGGAAAAGTATACAATCAGTAATTTCAATGTAAAGAGTATGCAAAATAGGAAAATAACTAATATAAATTGAAGATAATGCATAAAACATGGTGAACTAATCCAAGACAAAGTATATAACATGTATGTTATGATAAGAAGAATAACTGAATACAAGGTCATGCAAAATATAAAATTGAAACACAATCTATGGATTATGAAAGCTAATAATAATTCACATACCCCAATCTGAACTGAACAAGGTCCAACCTATAACCCCAGTTGGAAGGTTATTCAGTACCTTACCAAGGTTATGAACACTAGCTGGCATGTATCGATTAAATTGATGTTCAAAAAGGACTAGGGTGTCAGTCACAATTTGATGGGTGACCTCTTATAATCTATGGTTGTGCCGTAGTTTTTGAACTTAGGGACTTTACTAAAAGTTTCAGTCCTAACTGACGGGTTAGCCTTTATCCCTGCATTTGCTCGATGCTAAGTACTACTCCCAACTAAATGACACTGATAACTGATATGCTCAATAAAATAATATTCTAAAAATAACATTATATGTATGATTTAAAGTTAAGTAATGTATAATCTTGATAATATGGCATTTTCAAGTGTATGTATGAGTTCCTAGGTATCGAGTTTTCATAACCCACTAGCTCTGAAGTATGTAACTCAATATGACAATATTTAAAAGTATCCACAAATAGGGAATTTTATAACTCAAACCCAAGAATTATCAATTTATCAACATAATGGTATTTCATGTTTCTGCGTATGGGAAGACGCTTTAAACTTATGGGAAATACATATCTTTGGTTAAATTCACAAATAAACTAAAGAATTGTGAAACACATATTTTTTATGGAACCCTAAATTTGAAGGGTGAATTTAACTACAATATTGGAGAAATATCTGGGACTCAATGGGTGGAAGGAACCTATTGATTAAATCCCACATACCTAGAGATGAAATCCTTGAAGAATTCTTTAGAATTTGAGCTTGGAATAGAGGAACCCTAATTTGAACTTTAGAGAGGAAAGTCAATTCTTTTCACTATTTAAAATTGAGTATGGAATGTTATTTGAGTTAATAAGGAAATTGGGGTGGTTTAGCCTTATATTCCAGACTTAGGATAGATAAAATGATAGATTTTTGGGGGTTAAAAGAGTGGAAAAGATCAAAAAGCCCTTTTGAAATATGTAGAGAATCTCTGGAAATAAAGCGATGACTTACGCTATGACTTGTAGGGTCTAACCACAAGTCGTGTCTTGGATTCGTGTCAAAAGGACTAAAATTTGGTTCTTCACTATTATGACAACGACTTTTTTTGATGACTCGTGTAGTCTGATAATGAGTCATATGTTGGAGTCATTATCATTGGACTAAATTTTTTGATTCTTCACTGCCATTGTGACGAGCCTTCCTAAAGACTCATTTAGTATGACAATGAGTCATCGTCAAAGGCGTCATTACTAACAGCTTGATAGTGACTTAGTAAATTGCCTTAACTTTTCACCCTATTAAAAGATAAAGGCATGTCTAGTGGCATTGGCAAGCTAATTTAATTATCTATTCCAAGTTGGGTCTAGAGCTCAAAACTTGGTGTATTATATATATCAATGATATTAATGCTTGTGATATCGGTTATGTTCGAGTATGGATATAGAGTATGCTATTGATGATATGTGCATCATTTTTAAGTATGGAAGTGGTAATTATTTTAATGTGACATGATATGGATAGATTTTTGTTGTACCTTGGGAGTAGGTAAATGATGGTGGTTTGGGTTATACTATCTTTGAGTGTACCCTCCAGACTTATGAGGTCTAGTGTTGGGTTATTTTCTTTTCCACACTTATTGGCTTATGAGGGACAATTTTATAGTTATAATGAAACACCCTAGGTTTTTTTCCTTGGAAAATTTCCTCGAGCCTCTAGCTCATTGTCTTATTGATGACTTACCATACGAGACGTATGGTATGGTTATGGATCTAGGGACCCCAGTCATATGTTGGTTAGTGTGTTTATTGACCACGTTCATTCCTTGGTACGATAGAATCCATATGAGTCGTATGTTGATTTAACGAGAGGGTTGAGTCTAATCTAAGTTGACTAGTGTCTAGCCCTTGATGTTCTGCTTAGGATACGATTTAAGGGTACTAGAAGTATGGTATGGTGATGGGTTAGGCAAAGGAGTCGTATGTTGGATTGAATGTGGTATCCAACTTTTTGACCTATTGACGACTTGAGGGTACCACTCGTATATTGTGGTGATGAGTTGGAAGGTCCACTTATACCCACCTATGAGTTTTCTACAATTTTAAGTTGGGGGTATTTTGGACATTTCCCATCTTAATTCCTTTTGACCCCATGACATAAAACATCTTTTGAGACTTTATGAACCTATTATTCTCAATCAAGCACTCTTAAAATCTCTCTCAAGTTCTTGGTTCAAGAAAAGCTAGGGTTTCTACAAGGCAATCAATTAGGTGCTTTTAAGAGTGAATATCTCCATCATCCTTGGTTTCTAAGGTATCTTACTCCTCCCTCATTGTTAGTTCAACTAAAAGCATGTTTAATGAATGATTTTCATGGTATTATTGTGGATTTGTTTTGGTTTAAAGCAGAAGTTAGGGGTTTTGGTTGTTTATGGTTGGATAATGTTTTTCCATGTTTTTCTATGGTTTTACATGTTATAATTATAGTTTGAACATGTGGTTACATGGGAATGATCAATTTATACTTGGTTTTTGGTTTATGAAATTATGTGCCCTCAACATGTTCGTTAAAATACCAATGAGAATGTTTTTGCCACATAATTTGACTATTCTTAAAATCTTTGCATCTCATAAAAGGGTAATGAATCTTAAATTAGTTTTGTTGATTATAAATTGTTTGGAAAAGCCCTAGTGGCCACGACTTTGGTCTAATTAGAAATCTTGTGGTGTACATGGAAATCCCCTAAGTGTTGGCTAATGACTCTGCTTGCAAGCTATAGTTGGTATGACAACACTACTTCATAATGCCTTGATAATGAACTCCTTGAATTAGTGGTTTGGTTATGTGCTAAATATTGTAATTGGGCAATAATGGTGGGTTCTGATAGCTAACTGTAAAGGTTTGAGTCTGATGGACAGACACTGGAAACTAATGTTTGCCAACATGAGGGTTGGTCTTTGTGACTATATGCTTGTGGGGTATATGGTAATCCCCCAATATAAACTTGTTTATATGTATCATGGAGAACGAAGGGTATATGGAAATCCCCAACCCCTATGCTATCTTAGATTTGTGTGGCTACACACAACGAGGCCCATTCAGGGGGTAACACTAGACCTATAGATCTTGTGGGTGGATTATGATAACAAAGCTAAGTAGCCCAGGTAAAGGTTTTAAATGCATACTAAACCTGGTTCCCTTTCCTGGCACAATATATATATGTATGTATGTGATTGGATATGGTTATTTACCTCGGTTTTGAACCACTGACATTATTTTATCTTATCCCTAAGTGCATCCTATAGTTCACTTTGCTAACTATGTTTAGGCAATGTATCCCCATGTGATGTAGGAACTGACCATACAACCATTCCTCCTTCTCAGTGTATTGGATTCGGGGACAACTTTGAGTCTGACTGAAGTGGTGATCTTCTATACTCCAGATGACTCTATTTCATGCTATGGACTTCTTTTGTTTTTGTTATTTCTTTCTTTTAGTTTTTGCTATGTTCGGGGGTATGCCCCCACCAGATGTTATTGATTTTGGATAGAGGCTTTGTCAGACAACTATGAGCATGGGTGGTGTCGGTATTGGTGTCAGCCTTGGTATTTGTATTGATTTTAGGGTTCGCATTGGTGGGATATTTGATTGAGGTTGTTGGATTATGATTATAGACATTTATTAAGTCCTTATAATATTATCATTTTATCTTAGTATATGTTTGGAATTCGTCCGACATAGAGTATAGGGCAAATCCATAAGTTCATGGTCATAAAGTTAGGTATTATGGGTGCTTTCTGGTCTGGGTTAGACTTGAGATGCCTGAAATGACTAGGCCTTGGTTTGGAATGAGGAAGTTCGCTTCTGAGTTGTCTCAATACTTGATTTTGGAAAGTAAGGCTCCTTTATTGAACAAGGACATAGACATTTATAGGTTTGTTGTGTACATGCTGCAGGTTGAAGACGTGAAGAAAAAACATGCTGAGGTTGAAGAGAGGCAGAATAAGAAGGTTAGATTTTCTGATCAGGGTAGTGGCCAATAGTAGAATGTCAGGGATGGTGGAAAGTGGACCAAGAAGAAGTGGAGAAGATATGGATCTTACTCGACAACTAGTTCTCCCTACCCAAAGCTATCAGGTGACAGACGTTTGCAAAGTGGCGACAACTTTAAGGAACAGGGTACCCAATCTCAGGCTAGTATGGTCTAATCAGCTCTATCATATCCTCTCAGTATATTTTGTGGTCATTTGTATTGGGGTTTCTTTGATGGAGGAAGATATAGGTTCTTCAACTGTGGTCAGGTATGGTATATGCTTAGAATCATTCCTATGAGCAAGGTTGCCTCTGGGGAAAACAAGATTCCAATTGCCTCTTCTTCAGTTCTAGCACTAAAACGTGCACCATCTAGTTTTGACACTGGTCGGAACCGTCTATATGCTCTCACTAACGCCAGGAGTCTGAGGCATCTCCTAATGTTATGACTGGTATGTTGAAACACTTTTCCCATGATGTGTATTATTTACTTGATCCAGGGTCTACTCTCTCTTTTGTGACCCTATTTGTGGCTGTGAATTTTGGTTTTGATCTAGAGTGTGTTTCCGACCTTTTTCCTATTTCTACCCCAGTGGGTGACTCTTTGGTGGCTAAAAGAGTCTGTAGGGGTTGTGTGGTATCTCTGTGTGGTCCAGAGACTCTTGTGGATCTGTTTGAATTAGATATGGTTGATTTACATATCATAATGGGGATGAATTAGTTACACTCGTGCTATGTTTGTTTAGACTATTGAACCCGTAAGGTTGTCTTTAAATTCTCTAATAAGCCATTTATTAAGTGGGAGAGTTGTTCCCTACATCCTAAGGGAAAGTTCATATTGTATCTTACATCTTGGAGATTAATCTCTAAGGGGTGCCTCTAGCATTTGGTCTAGGTTAAGGATTCTAACTCGGAGGGCTCTTCTTTGCATTCCATTTCGGTGGTGAATGAATTTCTTGAGGTCTTCCCTGATGACCTTCCTGGTGTTCCTCCTAATAGGGAGATTGATTTTAGGATAGATCTTGTTCTGGAAACTCGTCCTATTTCTATTCCCCCGTATATAATGGCTCCAGCCGAGTTGAAGGAGCTTAAGAAGAAACTAAAGGATCTCTTAGACACGGGCTTTATCTGTCCTAGGGTGCCCTCGTGGGTGCACTAATTTTATTTGTACATAAGAAGATGGTTCCCTTCAGATGTGTTTTTATTACTGTCTGTTGAATAAGGTGATGGTAACGAATACGTACCCTCTTCCAGGGATAGATAATTTTTTTGACCAACTTCATGGTGCTAAGTTTTTCTCCAAAATTGATCTTTGGTTTTGGTATCATCATTTAAATATTAGGGAGGTGGATATCCTTAAGACTGCTTTCTGAACCTAGTATGGGCATTTTGAGTTTCTGTTTGTCTTTTGGGTTGACCAATGCCCCAAAGATATTCATGGATTTGATGAATAGAGTCTTCCAACAGTTTTTGGACTGGTTCCTTATTGTGTTCTGACAGCGCCCAAGGCACACACAAGTGTATGTGGTCCACCAAGTAATAAAATGGCCTTTAATAAAGCTGAATATCGATCCCACAGGTACTTGGTTTTGCCAACTATCCAATTCTAGTTTAACGATTGAGAAAAGGTAAACAATAAAGATTTAGAATTGTAAACTAAAAATAAACTAAACTAATGTACAAAATTAATTACTTAGGACAATCAATGGATAAAAGCCCAGGGTTAAGGCTAACGAAAAATCATACTACGTTATTGAATTTCATTCGTTAAATCACTTATCTTGGTTTTTTATTCTTAGGGTTAATAGTATGATCATGGTCTCCCGACCTCTAACAATTTACCTAAATTGGACATTACAACTACATCGTTGAGCGGGGATGTAATAATCTAATTAAGGGATTTAAAGTTATCATCCTACATGTGATTCAAGTAAGGCTTCTGGGTACATCCCTGTCCTAGATGCTAATTTGAAATCTTTATTTTATAAAAGATTACGAACCTAACCTTGCCTATCCCCATGTTCTATCTTCCTATTCCCCCTCTTGATATCACAAGGTCGACAATGAATATATTCTAAGGGTAGCTAATCCTTAAAATAGTTAAAACAAGGATAAACAAACAACCATAATGATAAACAATTCAACAAACTTAATTCAAAACGAAAGTAGTCATGATCTTGGCCTTAACCCCGGAAAGGGAGTTTAGCCCTTAATGGAAATATCATCATCCAATTACTTGGACTGATGATACGAACCATGAAATAAACTAAAGTAAAATATTATGGACCCTAATAACGTGTATAGTATCCTCCAAAAGTATCAAAGGACATCCAAAAATCTATAAAAATGTGTACAATGATGTATTTATAGCACAAGATTAAGCCAAAGCTGTGTAGAAGTTGGATTTCAACAATTTGAGAGCAAGGGAGTAAAGGGGGCGCCGACCTGGGTTGAGCCCTGCTCCAACCAAGGCTCTGCCATAGGTAGAGCACTGAACCATCCAAGGCTCTTCCCTAGTTAGAGAACCGCTCTAGTCAAGGCTCCGCGGGCTTATCTACGTGGTCCCTCTGGAAGTTGCTTCCGAAATTTTGGCTAAGTGTTGAGTGCCTCCTTCCATCCTTTGTCTTGTGGTGTTGTTTCCCTTTAATTTTCAGCTTATTAAGCATCAAAATATCATCATATTTAGCTCACAAATATTTCTACATAATCAAACACCACAATTAGAGACAATCACAACATAATATCCATGACGATGAATCAAAACATGTGCCAAGAATAAGCTAATTCACAATGATCTTTAACTTTATGTTTCGACTCTTAACTTAATAAAATTGAACCTTGCACATTACCAAAAATTTATCCCACTCATAATTACACTTTAAATCTATTTGGAACACATTAAACACAATAGAATCCAACGGGATCAACTAGATAAGCACCTAGCTCAAGCTAGTAACCTAGTTTCCACGATTGAACTCTAAATGATTTATTTAAGTAAATATTTGTTTGGAATACACTTTGAACATTGTAATCACGTACTTTCACACTTATATGCACATTTATATCATTATCAACCCTTATAGAACACAAATCATCCTCAAAACAAGGCTAAAAAGACTAGAATAGTGGCACTAAAATGCATAAATACACCCAATATAACCACCCCACACTTAAAGTCTTGTTCATCCTCAAACAATCCTTTAATATAATCATAATAGGTTAAGTAGACTCTACACTTCCACTATATGCAAGACTCTGAAGCTAGAACCATAATTACTACACAAAATGTAAGTTTCTACACTAAGCATGTTTCAAACACAGTTGAAAGATCATGAACACTACTTCAAAATATCTTAACCTCAAGAATTGACTCACTAATTTGGCAAACTCATGCATATTTCTCAATCAATGACAGCATACAAATCACCCACATTCATCAAACATGTTTCCCTCACAACAAGAGAGTTACACATAATCACTCATATAAAAGAATTTTGAAAAAACCGTTGCCTTAGACATACTTGACATACCCTCAGTCTTGTTATCGGGAGTTGTTAGCTGCGAGACGATGGGTATTATTTCTTATATGTGTGCTAGGAGACTTATTTTGGGGGTTTGCGAGTCTTATCTCACTTATATTTGTGATGTTATAATGGAGAGTTCGTCACTTGACTCTGTTCTTGCAGTTTGTAAGTTTCCTAATGTTTTCCCTATCAATCTGCTTAGTAGACCTCCTGCCTGTGAGATTAAGTTTGTTATTGATCTTGAGCCTAGCACCCAACCTATTCTTATGACACCTTACGGTATGGTTCCTACCGATCTTAAGGAACTAATTTCTCAACTTCAGGATCTTCTTGGTAAGGGTTTTATTAGACTAAGTGTATTTTCTTGGGGATCTCTTATGTTGTTCGTGAAGAAAAAAGATGGCTCCATGCGTATGCGCATTAACTAGAGCATCTTAATAAGGCGATTATGAAGAATCACTATACTAGGCCTCATATTGATGAATTTCTTGACTAGCTTTAGGGTGATACAATGTTCTCTAAGATTTATTTGAGGTTTGGTTACCATCAATAGAGGATTCAGGATGAGGATATCCCAAAGACAACCTTTAGGACCTGTTATGGTCAATATGCGTTCTTGGTGATGTCTTTGGGTTGACAAATACCCCAGTTGCATTCATGGATTTGATGAATTATGTATTCAGGCCTTATTTGGATTCCTTCATGATTGTGTTCATCAACGACATCCTTGTGTATTCGAGGAGTAGAGAGGAGCATCCATAATTTTAATTGGTTGGGCTCTAGACTTTGAAAAAGCACATACTTTTCACCAAATTCTCTTAAGTGTGAGTTTTGGATTGAGTGGGTGATATTCTTTGAGCATGTGGTTTCTAAGGATCAGATTATGGTAGCCCCAACAAAGATTGGGGTCATTCATGATTGGAGTAGGCCTACATCTCTGACTGAGGTTCGCACTTTCATTGGTTTTGCTAGTTATTATAGGTAATTAATCGAGGGTTTTTCTACTTCTTTAACACCTATGACTAGATTGACTCATAAGGAGGTTCCTTTTCTATGGTTCTTGAAGTAAGAGTTGAGCTTTGGAAAGCTTAAGGAGTTTCTTACCTCATTTCATATTTTGGTTCTTTCTGTTGAGGGTGAGTGATTCACCATGTTTTGTGATACTTTTGGTGTAGGTTTGGGTTGTGTATTGATGTATTAGGGTCATGTTATTGGTTATGCTTTGATACAACTTATGGTGCATAAGATTAACTACCCAACTTATGATTTGGAGTTGGTAGTGGTAGTTTTCGCACTTAAGATTTGGAGGTATTATCTTTATGGGGTTTATTATGATATTTTCACCAATCATCGTAGTCTTCAACATCTTATGACCCAAAGGGATATTAATTCTAAGCAGTGTAGATGGATAAAGTTGCTTAAGGATTTTAATATCTCCATCTTATATCATTCGGGCAAGGAAAATATGGTAGCTGATGCCTTGAGTTGGAAGGTAGTGAGTATGGGTAGCTTGGATTGTGTATCAGTTTCTCAGAAGCCGTTAGCACGGGACATTCAATCCTTAGACATGTTTTACCTCGATATTTCAAACCCTAGGAGGATTCTTGCTAGTTTTAAGGTAAGGCCTTCTTTATTTGAGTAGATTAGAGATCGTCTGTTTGAAGATAATAGACTTCCCATCCTCTGTGATCAGGTGTTGAGTGGTAAGTCCAAGAGGGATACCATAGATTTTGAGGGTGTTTTGGGTTTTGATAGCTGCATTTGTGTTTCGAGAGTTGATAATTTGATTTAGTTGATTTGTACAAGGCTCACAGCTCTAGATATTCTATTCACCCAGGTACAACTAAGATATATTGAGATTTGAGGTTGATGCGTTATAGAAATATAGCACTTTCAGCACTTAAAACTATGAAAATGTGCAAGTTTCTAAGGTCATTTTGTTAGATATGATGTATTTTAGGTATATTTTGTAGGAAACTAGGTTTTTGATACTAAGTTAGTGAAAAGATGAAAAATGGAGTTTTTGGCTACTTACTTGATCAATTTTGTGTATTCGTGACACTTTCCGAATGTACGTGACTAAATCATGTAAGGAAAGTTGAAGATTTGAAGATTGGTTGCAAGTATTGGAAGGCCTGGCACTTACCTATGTCTTCATGTGTACCACATATAGATATTTGGTTGGTATAAGACTAAGGTAAGTACTAGAATTAAAGATCCAGAGAGTGAATGATCTGTAAAAGAACTTCTGGCACTTACCTATGTCAACATGTGGACCGCATGGGGGTAAGGAAGTGCGAGAAGTCCAAAATACCGAGAGCAGAAGCTATAGGATTTTTTTCTGGCACATGTAGGTGTCTACATGCACCCAGCCTCAGGCTGCATGTGGCACATGCGCCCAAGGCCAGGCCGCATGTGGACACACATAAATGGTCACCGACCCCTTTTTGTCCTTTTTTGTCCGAGCTTTGATTTTAGGGTTCCTCATGTACTACAAATACCCTTTATGTGTTTTTTAGTAGAAGGAACACACTCTTGATACTCACAAATATATTTTTATTCTGAGATTCAATTTTTGTCTTTGAATTCACTTGTATTGATTTCGGTTGACTACTTCAGTTATAGTTTGGGTTTTCTAGTTATGATTATTGTGACTCATGTTATTCTTTCAATCATGAGTGTTGTTGATTCATTCACAAGCATGAGCGTCTAAAAACCCTTAGTTAGGGTTGTGGAAAACCTCACGAATTGATAAAGTAGGGGAAGTGCTATTGTTGTTCTAAACTGATTTTTATGCATGCATTGTATTATCTTTACTTTAATAGATATCTTAGAAGTTTTAAACATTTTGATCCCACCAAGATTATTGCTACTTACTCCAAAAGAAGAGTAGCGACTAGGAAAAGATAATTATAATAGTAATTAGAAGTTTAACTATCAAACCACACTGCTAAGTATTATCTAAGTAAGATGGTTAGCTATTATCTAATAACTAGAGACTCAAAAGGTAATAGTTAACTGGGATCAATATAAGGGTTAGTAAGGTGACATCATGACACTCAAAAGGGAAAGGATGAAATTAATTAGCTCGTGCAAAACATTGTTGATGATACGTAACTTATCAGATTCTGCATCCATGGCATCAGGTTGGTTAAATAACGCATGATAATCCTACAGAGTTGAGAAACCAAGGGGAACACAATCCTAGTGTTCACCTGCGACTGGTTACAACTGAAGTTGATATTAGCTACTTGTACTTTATTGTTTCTCAAAACACCCCATTTACTTTTCCAGATTTTTCCCATTGATTGCAAAAGTTGAGAGCCACAACTCCACATATTCCTTTGGGATTCGACCCCAACCTTTTTAGGTTACTATATTTTGACAGAGACCACATAATCTTCAGAGTGAAGGTGTAGCATGGGCGTTAACAAAATTTGGTGTCATTGCCCGATAATACTGTATTGATTTATGAATTGTAGTTGTTGCAGTTTACAGGTATTTTTGTTTTTGTTCTTTGTTGGATATACGCCGGTGTATTCCTAGAACAAGGAGTAGAGGTAATCCCTTACTATCATTAAATCCAAATCCAGAGAGGATCCTATAAATACATAATAGGATGATGGAACCAAAAAGAGATGATATTTCTAAAGGGGTTCGCGATGATGTACCTTCCCCTCCTCCTGAAGGACTTTAGGATATTGATGATCAGTAGATGGGGGTACTTTTATAAAATGTTGCTAATGAGAGAAGGTCAGTAAAAGAAGCTCGGTGGATAGCTTGGAAGGCAGAGTTAGTTGAGTAAAGACTAAAAGTAGACCGCCGAGCAGCACTCGGTGGAAATCAGACTAGAGTTAGAGGAGGCCTTCCTCAAGTGATCCCAATATATTAATATTTTCTTCCATACGAGGATGATGAAAAAGATATGGATCCATTATACCTCCTGTTTTATCCCCAGGCATTAAGTTTGACATAACGAGCGTAATAATCCAGCTCCTAAATCTGAAGGGTGTATTTGCGGGTTTGCCTACAGATGATGAAAACATGCACCTTGCAAATTTCATTAGGATCTATAATTCATATACAAATACAGGGGTAAATCAGGAGGCACTTTGCACAGGCAATTCTTGAACCGGTTGTTTCCTCCATTAAGGATATTGTAGCTAAAGTATGAGATTTATAATTTCATGCAGCTGCAGTCAAAATCTATGTATGAGGCTTGGTTCAGGTTCATAAAGAAGCTTATCATGGTGCCCAACCATTGGATTTTAGGGACAAGCTTATTAAAGATATTCTACAGAGCCTTGACCATCAGTCCAGCAGATACCATATCTGAAGAAAATTTTATGAGAATACGCTGGGAGGCAACTTTAGATATGCTAGATCAGATCTCACTCACTAACCAAGGATGGCAACTTGGGAGGCTGAAAGAGGATCTGGTACGTATGTTATTGGTTCCTCCTACCACCAGAAAGTAGCAGATGATATAGTAGTATAAGATATTTTACTGCTAAGAAGTGATCTTGGGTTACTAGCAAAGCAGTTTGCAACAACAAGTTTTGAGAAAGTGAATGCATTAGAAGCATAGGGTCAACTTCCCATGCTTACGAGTCAGAGTTAGAGGAGGAAGAAAACTATATGGATCATAAGTTGGCGGGTTTCTAAGACTAATAAAAAGGGAACAAAGGTAGGAAATATTATGACAAATATAGAGACCATAGTAGGGAGTGAGATGGTGACTGGAGGAAGAAGGAAGACTACAGAGAGAAGGGAGACCGGGACATTCCACCTGGCAGAAGAGATACAAAATATAGAATAGATGAGATGTTGACTAAGATGGTAAAGGTTCAATAAAATTAGGAGATTAGCCTAAAAAAGATTAAGGATGACATTTCAGGGTTAACCTAGAAGGTTGAATCTCATGCCACTGCCATCAAGAAGTTGGAGCACCTGTTCATACAGATGTCAGAACCACTGAACTAGAGACAGTTAGGCATCCTTCTAAGCAACACTGTGTGAAATCCAAAAAATGATGATCATGTTCTTTCCATTACCACAAGGAGTGGTATGCCTACTGTGGATCCCCATTAATTATTGTGGGAGCGACAAAATATGATGAGGCTTATATTGAAGAGACACCTATTATGGAGTCAGAAAAGGCAATAAGTAGTGATGATACAGTTGGTAAGAAAAGAGGTACAGGTCAGGTTGTTGAGTAGGAAATAAAACAGATTCTAAAACCACCCCCACCTTTTCCTTAGAGAATAATGTAGAAGAGAGAGGAAGGTAAGTTCAAGTGATTCACTGAGACGTTGAAAGAGTTAATCTTGAACATTGGAGTAGATGCCTGAATATACCAGGTTTATGAAGTAATTAGTTACAAAGAAGAAATGAGCTACGATTGAGGATGTTGATAGTTTGCACCAATGTAGTTTAGTCACTACTAGATTCCTGGCACAAAAAGGAATGACCCCAGAGCATTCATTATACCATGCACTATTGGGTCATCTTGATTCACTAGAGCCTTATGTGACTTAAGAGCCAATGTAACTTTGATGCCGCTAGCTATGTTCAAGAAATTGATCTTCAAACCTCTTGAACCAACTTCAATGCAGCTATTGACGGATGACCGCACTGTGAAGAAAACTGTGGGATTTTATTTTGATGTGATTGTGAGAGTTGATAACTTCTTTTTTGGCTGAATTTGTCATTTTGGACTGTTAGGTTGACATCGAGATGCCCATCATATTTGGGAGACCATTTATGTCCACAGGTAGAGCAATGGTTGACATGGAAAAGAGAGAGCTGACATTCAGAGTCAATGGTGGGAGGCCACATTCAACATCAAATAATCAATGAAGCATCTAACCGACATGAGGTTGGTGCCAATTATTAATTATATTGATGACCCAGAAGGGTACTCTTATGGGTATCTTGATGAATCTGAGTAATCAAGGTACTTACATTGTGCTACGACATTAAATCAAGCACTACATGGGAGGCAACCCATGGGGTTATTGGTGATGTCTTCTAACCAACACAGCCACATCGTGCTGTGACTTAAATCAATGTTGGGTGGGAGGCAACCCACTACTTTAGTGTTCATTTTTTTTTGTTTTTCTTTTGTATGTTTATAGCTTATGGACTTACCCAGAATACAGTTGGATTGCTATATGCATAAATTTCCAGGTAAGGGGACTGTCTGACCAACCCATCATGATCACAAGTCCTACACAAGCAAGAAGGTGAGCAATAATTGAATTTTTTTTGAAGTCTTGAGGATGAGAATGGAAAGTTGTGGACTTTGGCACATAATCATACTTTTCAAAATCATAAATTCAAGTTATGGAATCATAAGTAGCTGGGAAAACATCAAAATTCTAAGTCCAAAATGCAGGAAAGTGAGCCAAAAATTTAAGCCCACATGCACCCTGCACACGTGGGCCGCATATGGGACATACGCCCCATGGCTGGTGCATATGGGTGCCGCAAGTGGAGTACATATGGGCCTAAATTTTAATTAAACTTTTGGTCCCACTAATGCTTATTTAAGACCTAATTCTTCCCCCTTCACTATTTAAACACATTTTGCCTCATTCTAATTCATTCAAATCCTCAAAACCTCAATTTTCTCTTTAAATCCAAACTTCCCTCTCAAATCATAAACTGATCCCACACTTAAAGAAAGTCTAAAATGAAAATTATTGGATATAACAACTTATCCTAAAACACTAAAAACAAGTTCAAATTTGGGGTTTGCTCGATTTCTACATTGGTCAAATTTGGGGTTTGCTCGATTTCTACATTGTTCACTTTCGGATTATCATAAAAGAGGTAACTTTCTAGGATCCTAATGGTTATATATTGATTTAATTATTGAATAAAAATTTGATATGTGTATTTGCATGAAACATATATAGAATCTATCATGCTTGTATGTAGGAGACTTGAAAAAGTCTATAATCTTAACGTAGGGCTTTGTTTTAAATTAAATTGGAAGGTTAGGCCCTAAACAAAAATTGAACTTGAACAAGTAGAGTAATAGAAAAGTTTGGGCATGTTAATTTGTATTGAAAATCATGATTCTTTTAATATGTGTGCACATTGCACTTATTGGGACCGTGTGAAAATTAAGGAAAAATTCAAACGTTTTGAATCTTGAGTTTTTCTTCAAGTTTTGCAATCCCTCATTTTTGTTGGAAACTAATGACTAGTTTTTTAGGTACACATGGAACCAAAAGTTTCTAATAAAAATAAGGTTGATACAACGAGGAGATGGAACAAGTCCCCTGAGCCCAGTGGTTCCGCAGAGTACCCGATTGCATAGCTTGGAGAGGTTGCAGGTGGTGTGACATGCATAGTGACTTAAGGACAGATGCGCCAGATAGCCGAGACTATTATATTGGGAACAATGGGACATCCGCTACCTGATCAGCAATCTATGTCTCAGAATAAGGCTGGTCAGATTGTCTAGGCTGCATGTGTATGTATAGACAGACCGAGGATGAAGTCAGCATGAAGATCACCTCTACATTCTTCTTTGTTAGATGATGATGAGGATAATCCAGATTTGGATGCAGTTCCATAGGTTATAGCTCAGGGAAACTAGTCTGAAGAGGGGTCCTAAGATTCATACGAGGCTACAAAGCAAGATGAGTCATTAGCGGTACCCCAGTCTAAGGAGGGTACTGTAGTTCATATATAACAGTAAGATGTACCCTAGTTTGAGAAGGGTACCGCAATTCATGTACAATAGCCAGATGTACCCAGTCTAAGAAGGATACAGACAAGGTTTCCCATAAGATGCCCATTCCAAATGAGGAGGCACCATTACAACAGGGTTAGAGTTTCACACTCGCACATTCCTTGGAAAAACATATTGAAGAGGAAAATCTGAGGTGGTGAGTGGAGAGGATATAGATGAAATATGATATAAATAGTCGTATCTCAGAGACCAATAGGACCAAGAGCATATTTTCAAGGAGTGAAGGATTAATCTATCTAAGTTAAGTAGAGATACATAGTTGTGGGCTTCATTTAATTTCTATCAATTGTAGTGGATGACGAGACTAATCGGTTCTTACATCCCATCTATGGTACGAGAGTTTTATGCATTACATCGTGCTATAATACTTCTCCAATGAACAGATTTCCAGGCCTAATGAGACACATGGAGCTGGCACAACTTAAGCATACCCTTGTGAGAGATGTCACGATTGATATTTGAACATAAACTATTCACTAGGTTATTTTTTATCCAAATTATATCACCACTTCACCCACATCAGAGTGTGACTACAGATTGAGAGTTGCACGTGATAGATACATTATGTAAGAGTCTAAGCATAGATGAGAAAGAGTTGAGATGGATAGGTGGATAGCTATCTATATTTCACTTTTAGGTGATAAGACCTCATGGATCGATGGACATGGTGTGATAAAGAAGGGTTCATTGACTTTTGATGCCAAGTTTTGGTGGTTGCTCATCCAATATCGAGTGTTCCCTACTTCCTTAAATAATTTATTGAATTAGGATAGAGTATCCCTGATTGCTAGTTTGATGGCCGAATACACTATTGACTTTGCAGCCATCCTCCGATATGAGATCCATGATAGAGATTTTGGGGAGGCAATAAATTTGCCATTCTTATTCCTTATTCAGAGATTATAAGATGAGGACGATGTACCTGATATACCAAGAGTATATGAGAGTGTTCTTGTGATAACTACTACATAAATAAAGAGTACAAAGAATTTGACACGCCCGACCATTCCCACGAGATATAGGGAACCTGCCATAGTATCTCAAGCATAGACTAAGGGCCCATCAGTTTCCACAGAGTCTGGTGATGTACATGGAGGTGATGTGAGAGGTAGTTTTGATCTTAAGATAGAGAAGCAGAGAGAGCCCCCAAATTTGAGTAATCGAGGTAAGGAGACACCATCCACTTCTTTACCAACTCTAACTTTAAACTTAGAGCTGGTTGGCATATCTTCAGAGTCCACTCACCTATCCATTACAGCTTCTTCTATAGGTGTGATTTTAGTATCTTAAAAGTTCTTGAAGAGCTTAGCGTATTGTTAGAGGGACACTAATACTCGATTGCAGGTTATTGAGACTAAGTTGACTACTCTATATGGACAGATCGAATCAGGGGCATGGACTAAATTTGAGATGGCAAAGGCTGGTGGGAGGCCACATAGAGAGCTGCCATTTTTAAGCTATTTGCTAATTTATAGGCATATCTTGATGCTTTTGAGAGACATGTTACATCAATATATACCGAGTTAGAGACACTAGATCAAGGACATATGAATAAGGAGATGGATATATTATGAGCAGAGATACTCTCTCACACAGAGAGTCGTGACAACCACTCCTTTAACCATACCCTTAGTGGTCTAAATTCACCTCCATTCATACCCAGACTTTTTGATTTCTTAGCAAAGGATAACGAGGAGGTCCTGGTAGTTAGGGTCAAGAAAGGACATATGAGAGACCTGTTGGATCTTGATATGCCATATGACCAAGCCTTTAAAAGGCATGAACATGATTTGATGGATTCTGTAGTTGTTGAGAGGTAAAGGTAGGTAGAGATAGCAGTAGGTGCATCTTCTAGTAGTGCACCACCGCCTCCTTTAATTGATATGTCTCCATCTGGGGATGCTCATGACACAAACACCTAAGCTTCCTAGTTATGTCCTTATTCCATTAGTTTTATATTATTTTAACATATTATGGACAATGCATAATTTTTAGTTAGGGGTGGGGTATACCATAACCACCATGGGTTTTTATTTCCATGTTTTTTCTCCTATCGATCGCGGTATGATTGTAGAACTGGTATGTCTAGGTTAAAATTTATGTCATATTAATTTTTTTTATTGTGATGTGTTTTTGTGTAATTAGGAGGTTTTTAAGTATTGAGGGAAGTTTCCATGCTTTTGATTGATTTTTCAGAAAAATAATACCCCTAAAATTTTTTAGAACTGTATGAATGTACTTATTTGTGACCATTATGGATCTTGTTATGGCATTAGGATTACAGACATGATAATTACTTGATAACAATTGCATGAATCAAATAAGTAGTAGCTTATAATATTGATCCTGTTCCATGTGTATGAGATGCTACTTATTTCCCTTTGTGTGTTGAATTTAGAACTCTCCCGATTAGTCTTGCCTAGGTTTTAGGATAGTCGGTGTGGAAAAGATCATAAACCATTTGTATTTTAATCCACTTTTGGCCTAAATAACCTTCCCTATGTGAAATAGTATCCCTTGATCCCTGTTTTGAGCCTTATAACCTATTGTTTTTCTTTTACCTAACACTTTTCTATTTGTGTTGCAATAACCTATTTTGGCTCATTTCTCTTTGGACATTGTACACCTCAACTCAGGAAAATTGCCTAAGTTAAGGGTGGCTATCATAGGGGTATGTGATGTAAAGTGGGTATGTAGAGAGTTAAAATAAGAGAAAAAGTTAGTAGGACTGGGTGTGGTAGAAAAAGAAACTAAAAGAAAAAGAAAAAATTATGAAAAAGTGAAAAAGAAAGAATAAAAGACCACACCCAACCTGAATGTGCAGTAAAAAATAAAAAGGGAGAAATAAGGGGGGAATAAAAAGTAAGATGGCAAATTAGTGGACCCCAGGGTTAGTGTAGTGCCAAGGAGGCTTAGGCTGTATTTGTTTTTTTTAAGATTCAGATATCTGAATCTGAATTCATGTCTGAATGATTAAGATATTGTCGCTAGATCTGAAAATTGAATGATTAAGACTGTTTGTTTTTTCAGCATCTTAATGTGCAAAAATATTTTATTTGTATATATAATAAAATTAAAAATACAATTCAAATAAAAACTAATTATATATTAAAAATGTATGTAATTTAACAGAACAAAATTATATTATTTAATTGAAAAAAATTATGTTTGTTAGTTATAATGGAGATGGTTTATAATGGTAGTTGAGGTGACAATGATTAATGTTAGTGATTAGTAAGATTCGTGGTGATAATTATGATGGTTGGTATTATAGTGATGTTATGTTGTTGGTAGTTGATAGTGGTGGTGGTGGTTGTGATGTGACGTTGCTTGGTGTTAGTAGTTTGAGGTGTTGATTATGATGGCTGAAAAATGAATGCATGATGGTTGACGATGTGTTGGTACAAGTTAGAGATGTTGTTAGTTGTGATAATGGATATGGTTATTAGTTGAGATAAATTATAGCGATGATAGTGATTGAAGTGATGGTAGAGATAGCGGTACTAGTGACAATGGTGGTAGCCTCTGAAGAATGTTTGGAGGTTATGATGTATTAGTGGTCGCAGTTAGAGGTGGATTTAGTTGTGATAGATGAGTTGGTCGATAATAGGGATTGAGCGATAGTGGTTAATGATGGTGGTGCTATTAACTATGGTGTTGGCAATAAATATAATTAGAATAATAGAGGTAGTAGGTGTGGTAGCGATTGACAATAGTGGTTGGTAGTGATATTTGATGTCGATGGTGGTTGTGATGGTGGAGGTGGTTGACAATGATGGGGGTGGGAGAGGTAGTGACTGATGATTGTGAATAGAGTGGCGGTGAACATTATCCAACACTAGAATACCTCTTCAGACCTATTAACACTTGATTCTAGATCTGAATGATTAAGACCTAATAAAAGCTAAAATCTTAATAAAAAACAAATGCACTTAATATGACCTCCATTAAGTGGGAAAAAAATGAGCCCTTAGTCACTTGATATCCATATGTACCATACCAGCACCCAAGCCTACATTATAAGTCGAGAAAAGTCCAATAACAATCCTAGCTTGACTTTCTGAAAACAAAGGTTAAAAAAATAGGGGCAAGCCTATGGTATTTGACGTATATTTTTTGGAAATTCTCTTCTAAATGCTAGGGTCTCTTGACTGTCCCTTCATTGACATGCATTATTTCATATTAGTGAGTGGGACTTCTTTGTTGTGAGAGCACATGAGTCATATTACTAGCTACTTACTTGTTTTGGGAAGTGTAACTTATCTATATATACATGGTTGTTTGTCACTAATATAATTCCATACCTTGATCCCATTATTTCCCATTGTTGTTCTTCATGTTTATACACAGTTGGTATTGAAAAGTTGAGATAAGAGGGGGTGTTGTGATTTGAACTCAAAGTGTTGATTGACTTCCTTGGATAACTTAGTCTCCAAGTTAAGTGTCATGTTTTGTTTTATTGTTTTGTTTTTCCTGAGGACATGTAAACATTCTAAGTTGAGGGTGTTGATGTTCTATAGAAATATAGCATTTTTTATGCTTAAAACTATGAAAACATGCACGTTTCTAAGGTCATTTTGTTAGATATGATGTATTTTTGGGTATGTTTTGAGGGAAACTAGGTTTTCGATGCTAAGTTCTTGAAAAATATGAAAAATGGAGTTTGTGGGTACTTACTTGATCAATTTTTTGTATTCGGGACACTTTCTGGATGTACATGATCAAAGCATGTGATGAAAGTTAAAGATTTGGAGCTTGATTGCAAGTATTGGTAGGCGGGGCACTGACTTATGTCTACATATGGACCACATGTGGTCTATATAATACTAAGGTAAGTACTAAAATTGAAGATTTATAGAGTGAAAGAGCTGAAAAAGAACATATGGCCCTTACCTTATCAACATATGGACTGCATGTAGCACATGTGGACAGTATGTGGGAAAGGTAAGTTCTAGAAGTCTAAAGTCATGAGATCGAAAGCTGCAGGACATTTTTCTAGAGCATGTAGGTGTTTACATGTGCCCAGCCTCAGGCCGCATGTAGCATATGATCCCAAGGCCAGGCCGCTTGTGGACACACAAAGTTCCCACCGACCCTTTTTTTCCCTTTGTTATCCAGACTTTGATTTTAGTGTTTCCTCATGTACTATAAATACCCTTTATGTGTTTATTAGTAGAAGAAATGACTTTTGATGCTTACAAACATATTTTTATTCCGATATTCATTTTAGTCTTGGAATTCTCTTGTATTGATTTCGATTGATTAATTTAGTTAAAGTTTTGGGTTTTCTAGTTTTGATTATTGTGGTTCATCTTATGCTTTCAATCATGAATGTTGTTGATTCTTTCACAAGCATGAGCAGCTAAAAACTCTTATCTAGGGCTGTGGAAACCCTAGCGAATTGATGAAGTAAGAGAAGTGCTATTGTTGTTCTGTACTGATACCCATGCTTGCATTATTATCTTCACTTTAATAGATATCTAAGTGGTTGCAAATGTTAGGATCCTTCCTAGATAATTACTACTTACTCCAAAAGAGGAGTAGTGACTAGGAAAAGATAATTACAAAAGTAATTTCAAGTTTAACTATCGATCCATACTACTAGGTATTATCTAAGTTAGATGGTTGGCGATCATCTAATAACTAGAGACTCAAAAGGAATAGTTAACTAGGATTAAGATAAGGGTTAGTAAGGTGATATCCTAAGACTCAAAAGGTAAAGTCAAAAGACTGTTGATGGTATATAACTTATTAGATTCTACATACAAGGTATCATATTGGTTCAGTAAAGCACGATAAGCCTATGGAGTTTAGAATCCAGGGGAAACACAAGCCTAGTGTTCACCTATGACAGATTACAATTGAAGTTTATATTATCTACTTGTTCTATATTGCTACTCAAATGCCCACCCCCATTTACTTTTTTAGATTTTGCCTATTGATTACAACAGGTGAGAGGCAAGTCTCTACATATTCCCTTAGGATTCAACCCCAACCTTTACAGGGTTACTATATTTGACAGTGATAACATAATTTTCAGATTAAAGATGTATCTTGGGCGTTATCAGAGGCAACATTATCGGTGGAGTGGCATGAAAAAAGATGTGGCAAGTTTTGTAGCTCGTTGCCTATATTGTTAGCAGGTAAAGGCGGAGCATTAATGACCAAGTATTTTGATTTAGAGGATGCCTATTCTTGAGTAGAAGTGGGAACGGATTACCATGGACTTTTTTTGTGGTTGCCTCATACTTCCTATGGTTTCGATGGTATTTGGGTCCTTGTAGACGATTGACCAAGTAGGCATATTTTATTCCCTTTCAAATGTCCTTCATCATTGAGAGGTTGGCTCGTATCTATGTTAGTGAGATAGTCCATTTGCATGGTGTGCCTATATCCATAATTTAAGACTGGGGTTACATGTTCACTTTTAGATTTTTTAGAACTTTCCAGGAGGAGTTAGGTACTTAGGTGGATCTTAGTATGACCTTTCATCTACAGATCGATTGCCAGATGGAGATTCAAGTTCTCAAGGATATGCTGCAAGCCTGTGTTATGGATTTTGGATGTCAGTGGGAGCAACACTTATCCTTGATAGAGTTTGCATATAATAAAAAGTTTTTATCCAAGTATTGAGATGGAGCCTTTTGAGGCTTTATATGGTAGGAGATGTTGCTATTTTATTGGATGGTTTGAATCTTTTGAGATTAGACCCCATGGTACTAACTTACTTTTAGAGTCGTTAGATAGAGTCAGAGTGATTTGGAAAGGTTGAGAGAAGCTCAAAGTACGCAGAAGGCCTATGCAGGCCGTAGGATTTGTACCTTAAGATTTAGAGTTGGTGATCAGGTATTCCTCCGTGTGTCACCCATGAAGGGTGTGATGAGGTTTATAAGGAAGGAAAAACTCAACCCTAGATATATTAGACCCTTTGAGTTTTTTCGCACTATAGGTGAGGTGTATTATAAGTTAGCCTTACCTCTAGATTTTTTTGGTTTTCTATCGGTTTTCCTAGTTTCTATGTTGTGGCAATTTTTATCTCATTTGCTCAAATGGGTTTTAGTCTAGTTGGATGAGTAGTTGACTTTTGTGTATGATACTGTACTCATTTTGTCTAATGATGTTAGGCAGTTATGCACTAGGGAGATTCCTGTGGTTAAGGTAATATGGAGAAACCACCCAGTATAAGAGGCTACTTAAGAGATCGAGATGTGAACCCATTATCCTCACCTGTTTGAGACTTCAAGTACATTCTAACCCTCAACTTTTGTGGATGAAAACCCTTTTAATAGTGGATATTGTAATGACCCTTTAGGTCATTTTCTGCATTCCCTCTTATTTTTACCGTTAGAGCTTTCCAATAGCTGCCACAAGTCATTTAGGACTTGCTAGAACTGATATTTTGGTTACTGGGCATTTCATTTGGTTTTTTGAAAGCCAATTCCCTATTTTGAAGTCTTCATTGATTTAAATGGGATATCGGGAGAAAACTTCAGTGAAACAACCTCATATGCCAATTCTGAATATTCTAACAACTCTAAAATATTGATTTTAGGCTAAGTGGACTCTTGGTTTGGGTCCCGAGGCACCCAAGCTTATTTCAATCTATTGCTCAAATAGTTAAGAAACTAAAAATTAGGTGTGGGACCCATTTTTCATCAAAACAACCTCAGATGGAAATTTTGACTTTGCCATTGAGTCAATAATACCAAATTTGATAGGGTAGAATAGTCTGTTTACATTTACGGGATTCTGAATAAATCCTAAGAGGTTGGCAGCTATGCTGGTCCCTTCACAAATAGTGAGCCTTGGGTCACTTTTGCGACTCCCATGGCAGGCCACTAAGTCCTATGATTGTAGTGCCTATGTCGCGATAGTAACTCAAATCGGTAGCCACCATATGTGGTGATTGAGAGGGTTGGGTCATGATAGCGACTCCCAATCCATGGGAAGGGTATAAATAGTTCTAAGGGTCGGGTCATGATAGCAACTCTCGAACCCTGGGAAAGGTATAAATAGTTCCCTTTTTGTCCTATTTTGCCCAATCCTTCATCCTTTCTCTTAAGACTTCAACCCTAAAGAGTGGATAAGTTTGGGATTAGATCTTGAAGTTGATTTGGAATCTTGTGTAATGATTATTATGAGATTCTCCTTTGTATTTCAGGTTTGATACCTCAATTTTCATGATTGTTTTCTTCCGTTTCTTCTCTAAAATCCCTAAGACATAGTATCTCGATTTTGGCACTAATGTAGCTCGAATTTCACCCATTTTTAGTGTAAATACTCCTTGAGCACGAGGGAATATACGTCGGAATATGCTGTACCGCAATGCATGAGATCCTATTCTTTGGACCAGATGAAAAGAAAGTAAACCAAAGTCGACTCGATTCTAGTGTTGTAAATAAGAAGAAATCTTTGTTCATTGCCTTTATTGTTGGGTCATCCTCAAAAATGCAATTTCCATAAATGAGACTCACATGGGATTTTTGAGTTTTTTTGGAACTGAAGCACAATGATGCAATATAATTATTCTCGTATTGATGAGTGTTTTTTTATTTTTATATCTTAGCATCTTATGAAAGCTTCTCAGAAAGGCAAATTAGTGATTTAGCAGATTCTTTGAGCTTTCTTAGGCATCTAGGTCTTCTAGGTTTTCCCCTTCATAGATTGAGCTATGAAATAATATGTTTATGATATCATGTTAGGTTTGGAATTGGTTTTAGGTGTTGGTGATCAAATTGACTATACTTGGGTTAGTTAGACCTTCTAGGCCATTCGAAAATCGTAATTTAGGTGCTTTATCTTAGTTGGTTAGATCATTAGTAGAATTTCAATCTTAGGGATAATTAAGGCTTATTTGACATCTAAAAGTAGAATAGATACCTTAGCCTAGTTTGAGGTAGAGTTTGATTGATAATGGATTTCAGGGTTTAGAAGTGTGCTTTGAGCCTCCTTAGGCCAAGATTTGATCTAGTTTTGTTATATCCTTATACATTTGTTTTAAATCTTTATATGATTATTATGAGGCTATGAGACTAGATATTTAAAGGTCACGATGGTTGGATATTGGGAGTGGATGCTTAATACGGTAAGACTTGATGATTATAATGGGTTGATATTGGTAGTTGAGGTTTACTGGTTATGCTATTGATTATGTTATTGTTCATAACTTGAGGGTGATATCGATAATACATATGCATGCATATGCTTACCGATTCAAGTCCAGACATTGATGATGATATTGATGACATGCATAAATGATTCAAGTCTGAAAGTAAATTATGATATGGCATACAAATATAAACATATACCTGATTTAAGTCCATAATATTACTATATATAGATTATATAACTACATGTTTGAGTCCAAAAAATTGCGATGATATTAATCATGATAGTGGTGGTATGATATCAATGATATTGATGCTTATGATATCGGTTATGTTCGAGTCCAGATATGGAGTATGATATCTATGATATATGCATCGATTTTAAGTCCAGAAGTGGAATTTTTATAATGTGGCATGATATGGATAGATTCTGGTTGTACCTTGGGAGTTGGTAAACGATGGTGGTTTGGGTTATACTATCTTTAAGTGTACCCTCCAAGACTATTGAGCCTTCGTTGGATTATTTTCTATTTCCCCATATGATGTAGGTGCCAGATCAACTTATACTTTTCCTGTGCAGAGTTAGGTTGGTCGGCTCGATTCATTGATTTGTGGTGAAGTGGTTAGTTTCTATCCCTAAAAAAACATAGGCATTTCAATAGCTTTCATTCATGGATTTGAGTTGATAAATACTTTCATCATCATTAACATTATCATTTTCATTCTTATTATCATCTTTCAGAGTTGGGGATATGTCACGACTAAGGATGGTTTTGGTTCTTTATTTAGAAGGCTTTGTTTGGACTACTGTGAATATTAGGTGATATTGATATAATTTTTGGCCGGTCATCGGTCATTGATTATAGACATGTTTTAACTTTTCTTAAGCTTGTTGCATGCTATCTCATTATATTTTCAGAATTTATCTGACATTAGGGGATGTTGCATTTGGTTTGGGATAGGTGTAGGGATGATGTCTGGTCCACGTGGGACTTGAGATAGCCATCATGGGTAGGCCTAGTTTGATTAATGAGAAAGATGGTAGTAGAGAATATGTTTGGTGTCATTGGGTGTTCAACAAAGTCGTGTGATGTAGAGTTTCATTTAGGAGTGTGTAGCGCGCCACACTTATAAGGGAGAGGCTATGAGGCATTTAGGAATGTTTTCCTTTCTTATTGTTCTATTTTTAAGATATAGAATCTAATTACCGTATGTTTTCTTTTAAGATCATGCCTTCCAAAAGATCTAATTCTCATGGAAACCCTTCTATCCCATTTGAGGATAATATGGATGAAGCTCATCTAACTCCAGGATGTCAGACCCGATCTAGGGTCACTGCTTTTGATTTCCCCAAGGGAACTCCACCGGTTCCCCCTATCCGTCCTCAGGCACACCAGGCTGGCCTTTCTAATGTTGAGTTTCTCCAGTCGATTCATTTGGTTACCCAGTTGGTGTCCTCTCAGACTAAGCAGGTTGCTTCTGTTGATCCATAATATGAGGCCACTAGAGTTGGCTAATTCATGAGGTTGAGTCCTTCTATTTACACTGGTTCTAAGATTGAGGAAGATCCTCAAAATTTCATTGATGAGATGGAAAAATCTTCTATGTGATACATGATTCTTATATAGAAGGGGTAGAGTTTGCATCTTATCAATTGAAGGATGTGGCATACCAATGGTATAAGGAGTGGGACCAGTCTAGGAGTGACAATGCTGAGTCCACTTTGTGTGATAATTTCTTTAGTGCTATCCTTGATTGCTTATTTCCATAGGATTTGAGGGAGGCTAAGATTGAGGAGTTCGTGAATCTTAATCAAGGTAGGATATCCATAAAGAAGTATGCTTTGAAGTTTCATCAGCTGTCACATTATGCTCCTGAATTAGTATCTAGCATGAGGGCTAGAATGAGGAAGTTTGCTTTGGGGTTGTCCCCTAAGTTTATCTTGGTGAGCAAGGCTGCCTTATTAAAAAAGGATACGAATATCTCTAAGATTGTGGTTTATATGCAATAGGTGGAATAATAAAACAAGAACCAAGCAAAGATGAGTGAAAGGCAGAATAAGAAGTTTCACTATTCAGATCAGGGGGTAGGTCAGCAACAAAATGGTATAGATGTTGTAAAGTGGTCTAAGAAGAAGTGGGGCAATTCTGATTCCTACTCTACAGCTAGTGCACCTTATCCAAGGTAATCAGGTGATCGTCATCCTCAGTTTGATAGTGGGTTTAGAGCACCAAGAGTCTAGTCATAGGCTAGTGGGGCTCAGTCAGCTCCATCGCATCCTCCTTGCTGATTTTACTGTTAGGTGCACCGTGGTTTTTGTGAAGAAGGGAGGAGCAAGTACTTTAAATGTGGTCATATTGGTCATATGCAAAGGGATTTTCCTTCTAATGTTTCTTCTGGGAAAATAAAATTTATGTTTCTACTTCATTAGCTTCCGCACCAAAAGGTGCTACTTCTACCTCTGGCTCTGGCACTAGTCAGAATCATCTGTATGCTCTTTCCACTCACCAGGATTTTGAGGCATCCCCCGATTTTGTTAATGCTATGCTCAAACTCTTTTCTCTTGATGTATATTATCTACTTGATCTCTGGTATACTCTCTCTTATGTGACCCCTTATGTGGAAATCCATTTTGGTTTTGATCCTGAATGTATTTAAGATCCTTTTTCTATGTCCACCCCGGTGGGTGACTCCATTGTGGCTAAAAGAGTCTATAGGAGTTGTGTGATGTCGGTCCATGGTAGGGAGACCTTGGTGGATCTAATATAGATTAACATATTAGACTTTGATATGATTTTAGGGATGGAATAGTTGCATTGGTGCTATGCGTCTCTTGATTGTCCAACCCTTTGAGTCATTTTTCACTTCCTTAATAAGACGGTGATAAGTGGGAAGGTAGTTCCATAGTGCCTAAGGGAAGGTTCATCTCGTATCTTAGAGCCTGAAAATTGGTTTCAAAAGGGTGCCTCTATTACTTAGTACATGTTAAGCATTATAGATCCAAAGGTCCTTCCTTGAAGACTGTCCCCATGGTCTATGAGATTCAAAGATATTTCCTGATGATTTTCCTGATATTCCTCTCGGTAGGAAAATTGATTTTGGGATTGATCTTTTTTCGAACTCTCATTCTATTTCTATCCCTCATTACAGAATGTCTCCGATTGATCTAAGAGAACTCAAGGAGAAGTTGAAGGATCTTCTTAACAAGGGTTTTTCCACTCTAGTATGTCTCCATGGGGGGCTCCTATGCTTTTCGTGTGTAAGAAGGATGGTTTTCTTCTGATATGTATTGATTACCGCCAGACCGTGAAGAATAAGTATCCCTTTTTAAGGATTAATGATCTATCCGATCAACTTTAGGGTTCTAAGTTCTTTTCCAAGATTGATCCTTGGCATGGGTACCATTAGTTGAAGATTAGGGAGGCGGATATCCCTAAGATTGCCTTCCAACCTCGATATGGTCAGTTTAAGTTTTTGGAGATGTCTTTTTGTTTGACCAATGCCCTGGCAGCATTTATGGACCTTATAAATTGTTTTTTTCATCAATTCTTGGACTTATTTGTCATTGTCTTTAATGATGATATTTTTGCGTATTCTAAGAGTGAGGTAGATTATGCCGATCATGAAACATTAGAAAATTTCTGGGATTTTTTGGTTTTTGGACAAGATACGACTAGGGGGTACGGGTCGTATAATAGGGTATGGTTGGTAAGGCTTAGTTGTACACTGACCAACATATGTTGGTGTGTTGGATTGGTATCTGGAATGGGTATGACTTGGTTTGGTATGAGTCGTATAGTGGTTTAAGGGTTTTATGGTTGGGTTTTCCTACACTTAATATAAGAACTAGTAAAGTAACTTAGATCTGAGTGCGAGTGTCTTACCATGGGTCATGAGATAGGGTACGAGTCAACTATCCCACTCTTATATTGGACAGTGTCAACTCCTTTTGGTTTTGTTATGGGTACGGGCTGAGAGTACTATTCATACCCTTAGATACTATTTGTATTGCATGTTCATATGTTGATTAGTGTGAGGGTCTAAGGGGGGTCTAGGGTACGAGTAACGGGTACCACTCGCATTAGAGAGTACAACTAGTATGGTTGAGTCGTACCCACCTTTGGGGATTTCATAAAGTTAAGTTGGATGTAATCTAGACATTTCCCCTCTTAATTGATTATGACCCCATGACTTATACAACACTTGGGAGGTTAATTTCCCTATTATTCTAATCTAAAACACTTAGAGACACTCTTTAATTCTCTCTAAGTCTCTTGGGTAAAAGAAGGATAGGGTTTCATCTAGAGGAGCAATTTAGGACTTCCCTGGGTGATTTCTCTCCATAATGTTCATTAACTAAGGAAAGATACTTCTCTCTCATTGTTAGTTCAAACTAAAGGCATGATTTATACAATGATTTCATGGCATAACTACTTTAAGATTTTGGGGTTTTCAAATATATGTTGGGGTTTTGGTATTAGATGTTTGGTTATGGTTTTCCCATGTTTTAATTATGTTTTTACATGCTTTAATGGTGGTTTGGAAAATTGGTTTCCTGGGAATGGTTAATTGGTAATTGGATTTGGTTTTGGAAACACTATGGCCCCAACACGTTTGATAAAATCCCTATGAGAATGTTTTTACTATATTATTGGATTTTTAATGGGAATTTTGCATAGTATGGTTTGGTAATGGAACCATAAATGGGATAAATGGTTTAAATGGTTTGGAATGGTCAAGTGGTAAGGTATGGTGGTCAAAGTTATGGTTAATTAAACATACTTGTGGGGTAAAAGGGAATCCCCTATGTAAACATGTTAATGAACCACTTATGGAGTACATAGGATTCCCCTAAGAAAACTTAATAGTGGAACACTTGTGGGGTACATGGGACTTCCCCAATTTAACTTAATTATGTAATCTATGGGTACACGGGAATCCCCTTACATAAAAAGGTTGGCTAAGGACACTACTTGCAAGCAATAGTCGGTTTGACGTTACCATTACTTATAGCCTTGGTTAATACTAATGGTATAATGGTTTGGTTGGATGGTAATTTTTTTAATTAGGCAATAATGAGGGTGTGTGATATCTAATCATGAAGGTGCGAGTCTAATAGACGAACACTGGAAACTCATGTTTGCCGATATAAGAGTTGGTCATAGCGACCATATATAATACTATGAGGTACATAGAAATCCATTAAGTACACTGTACATATGTATCATGGAGAGCAAATGGTACATCAGAATCCCCTACTCTTATGGCATCTCCAATTAATGCGGCTACACGCATCAAGGCTCGTTTAGGGGGTTACATTGGAACCATATAACCCGTGGGTGGTCTTAGGATGGTTAAACTACACATACCCAGGTTAATGGTTTTAAATGCATGCTAAACCCAGTTCACTTTCCCAACATGGTTATATATATGTATGGATTCTATGCGTATATATTCTATGTATAGGATGACTATGTCTGCTCACTTTTAGCCAGTGAGGACTAATTTCTCTTCTGAGGAATATGCCAAGTTATTCATTGAGGAGGTCATGAAATTGCATGGTACTCTAGTATCCATTATATCTAATCCGGGTACCTAGTTCTCATCTCATTTTTAGAGGTTGTTCCAGCGAGGCTTAGGGACTAAGGTGAGCCTTAGTACTACTTTTCCCCTGTAGACGGATGGGCAAGCAGATCGAGCAATTTAGGTCTTGAAAGATATGTTTCGGGCTTACACATTTGATTTTAGTGGTATTTAGGTTGACCACTTTCCTCTCATAGAATTTACCTATAATAACAAGTATCAATCTAGCATTAGTATGGATCCGTTTGAGGCATTATATGGTAGGAGGTGTGAATCTCCTATTGTGCTATTTGAGGTTGGTGAGAATAAGTTATTTGGCCCTAATCTAGTTCACCAAGGCATGGATAAGGTGAAGGTAATTAAGGATAGACTTAAGCTTTCCCAAAGTCACCAAAAGTCCTAAGAGGATGTGAGGCGAAGGGAGTTGGAGTTTAGTGTTTGTGATTGGGTGTTTTTAAAGGTGTCCCCCATTAAGGGAGCGATGCAATTTGGTAAGAAGGGGAAGATTAGTCCCCGTTATATGGGTCCGTGTTTGGTTTCAAAGAAGGTTGGTAATGTCTCTTATGAATTGGAGTTGCCCTCTAGTTTGAGCTCCATTCATCCAGTGTTTCATGTTTCGATGTTGACAAAGTGCGTGGATGATCCTTTAGAGGTTGTTCCTTTGAAGGAGGTGTTTATTTTGGATTCCTTGTCCTACTAGGAGGTCACAGTTGAGATTTGGGATCGTCAAGTCCGTTGGTTATTGGCTAAGGACGTGGCTTTGGTAAAGGTTCTTTGGAGGAACCAAAAGGTTAAGGAAGCTACTTGGAAAGCCGAGGAGGACATGAAGTCCAAGTATCTGTTCTTGTTCCCATCTTAAGATAATCTTTCTTGAGGTATGTGTATTCCTTAACATCTTTATTTTTTTACTTTGTTAAAGAAAATGGTGATTTCCTTGGCATTTTCTGTTTTCTATATTTATTAAAAGTAAGAGTAGTGGTTATGAAGTCAAATAGTGTTAATAAATGTCATGTCCTATCATTTGAGGATGAATGGTCCTAAGGGGGAGTATGTAACGCCCCGAGTTTTTGGTCCTTGAATTTTTTTTGAAATTTTGTCATCACTGTCCTGACTACAACTCATCTGATGAGTCGTAGGGATTCATAATGGGTTGTAGGGACTCAGTCGTGACTTAATCAGAACAAGTGTCTTAGTATTCTGCTTTGTGTACAAGTGGCTCTCTACAAGTCGTCAATACTTCTTACGGGTCGTAAGGACCAAGTCGTAAGGGGTCCAGAAAGTTTGGCCCAAGACATTGTCTTCCTTACAACTAAAGGCCATGAGTCATAAAGACTCATAACTAGTCATTACGTCTCAATCATAGGGTGTCCAGTGTGTCATCCCAAATTTGTTGATGTACTGAGAGCGAGAACTGGTTATGAGTCATCAAGTATGGTTACGACTTGGTGGTATGAATCATAGATAGACCAATATGGGGCATTGGTGGTTCTATCTTGACTATGACTCATTGTGATGGGTTTTAATGTGTCTTTACGAGTCGTATAGTGACCTGTAGTAACTTGTGACAATATTCATTCTCTTTATTAAGGGTACTTTGGACATTTCCCCTCTACCCCAATTATAACCCACGACCTAAAACCCTATTGGGGACCCTATTATCATTGTTAACTCACTAAAACACTTCAAAATCTCTCTTAAATTCTCTCAAACATCCATACTTAGGGTTTCCAAGAAGTGGGTCAAGTAGAGCTTCAAGGGTTGAACTCTCTTTGTAGTCTTGGGTAGTTCAGGTATGTTACTCTTCCCTCATTGTTAATTTTTAAAAAGAATATGTTTAAAGTATTGTTCATGAGCTATTTATGTTGTTTTGAAATCAAGGGTTGAGGGTTTTTAATGCTTGTTGTTGAACAATGTTTTTCCATGGTTTACATATGATTATTCATGCTTAAATTATGGTTTTGAACTTGTGGGTGCTTGGTATGGTGAATGAACTAGGGAATTGTGATATCCCAAACCTGTGACTTTTGAAGTGGTTATGACCCCAACCCCATATTGTGAAATATGGTTTTAATTATGAGAAATATGGGAATTTGTAAAATTGAACCAAGGGGGTTTAGAATTCCCCCAAATAAAGATAATTGGTGTAGCATGTTGATGTTACCTTACAAGTGTAGTTGGTATGATGATACCAACAATGTATGCCTTAATGTGTAATTTGGTTCAATGAATGGGAATGTGTGATACTTGTTTCAATTGGGCTTTAATAAAGCTTGTGTTGCTGAGTCGTGAAAGTAGAGGTCCCAAGGGACCAACATTGGAAACTGTGTTTTCCGACACGGGGGTCTATATGACTGGGAGGTTCAAGTCCCCCTTATTATCATCATCATATGATTAGCAGGTTTGAGTCCCCCATATCTTATTACATGATTTGTTGCTCGTGTCACCTAGATATGCAGGGAGGTTCAAGTCCCCCATAGTTCATATATTTACCCTTTGGTTCATGCGGCCACACATACTGGGGCCTGACCAGCTGGGGCAGCTGGGCCCATATAGCCAGAGGGTGTCTTCATATGTGATGACGGTTGAGATACATAATCCAGGCTAAAGATTTAAAGTGCATGTTAATCTTTTTTCCCTATCCCGACATGTGATATATATATACATATATGCATTTGATTATATGCATTGATTTTGAATGATTTTAAACTATTGATAATGGAATTATGTTATTCTTATCCCCGAGTTACATGCTAGTGTTCACCCCACTAACCATCTTCAGACACTATATCCCCATGCAATCCAAGCACCGGAGCAACTTATACTTTTCCTGTGCAGAATTTGGTCTGTCGACTCGGTTCGTTGCATTGTGGTAAAGTGGTGAGCTTCCATCCCCCAGAAGGCTAAGGAATTTCAGCAGCTTTCATTCTTAGATTTGAGTTGATAGATACTTTCATTATCGTTAACATTGTCATTTGTTAAAGGCGGGGACATGTCTCGACTAAGACTGGTTTTGGTTCTTTGTTTAAAAGGCTTTTTTTGGATTACTGTAGATATTGGGTAATATTGGTTGATTGTTTGTCCGATCATCGTTCATTGGTTATAGACATGTTTTAAATTTCTGTAATCTTGTTGCATGATATCTTATTATATGTTCGGAATTCATCCGACATTGGGGGATGTTATGTTTGTTTTGGGTTAGGTGTAGGGGTGATATCTGGTCCACGTAGGACTTGAGATACCCGTCACGGCCGGGCCAATGTTTGGTTCATGGCAGTGACATATTATCTCGTATGTATTTAGTTATTAATGTACAGCAGTGTTGGATCTTATTTCCAGGTTTACCCCTTTTACTTTGACTTAACTTATTTTGTTTTTTATCTTAATATATCTATTTAATGATTTAGCTCAGTCGGATGATGATACTGAGTACTCATGTTTTTTGTACTCATACTATACTTTTGTACCTTTTTGGTGCAGATTTGAGCACTAGTTGTTGCAGCTGATTCGATGCTCATGCAAAATTGATTTAAAAGATTGGGTTAGCTCTTGTAGTAGGATTTACCTTTTTTTCTTCAATTTATCTATGTCTAGTCTTTTATCTTCGAGGCGGATTGTATTTGACAATTTAGTTCTCATAGTTCATTTGGTGTAGCTCTTGTACCGTTATTACTGAGTCTTGGGATGGTTGTTGATTTCTTATCTCTCTTAGACCACTATGACTGTGTTATTACTATTTAAGTCTTTAATTGTTAATTTTTGGATTTTAGGCCATTTTCCACCAAGATAGCTCATTGCATCTAGCTCCAAGCTATGTTTTGGCTTACTTACTGGAAAGATACGGTAAGTGCCATCATGGCTCGTAAGTTGTGTCGTGACAAGGGGTAAGCAAATTGAGCTAAAATGATTTGATTGTTGTATGTGCCTTATGTTTCTTTTAATTAAGCATCGTATTTTTTCTATTATGTGTTAGTTTCTTGACGACATGCAAATGTTCTAAGTTATGAGTATTGATGTACCATAGTTTGATGGAATATTTATACTTAAAAGAAGAAAATTATGCAACTACTTAGGTATTTTTTTAGATGTGATGTGCTTTTGTGTCGATTTTGCATGAAAATAGAGATCAGCGCGTTCCAAAAAATTCAAAATAATTTCTATTGGTTTCGTTATCATTCCTTTTCATTATTCAATTTAGACATCGTAATAAAAAACATAAAGCTATCAAAAAAATCATAAAATCTTGGGGTCTAACATTATCTCCCCGTTGGGACCATTCATCCTCGAATGCAAGTTGGATGGGAAAGACCTATCTCATGGGTTTGTTATGCCGAGATATGAAACTTATCTTTCTCTAAAATTGAAATCATTCACCTCAAACATGAACTTATAACTGAAATGACTATTTAGTGACATCCCATGGTTTTATGGCACTTTCAATGCTGAATACAAGGAAATTATACAAATAATTAGGTATTTTGTTAGATGTGTTGTCCTTATGTTTTGATTTTACAGGAAAACAAAGTTTAGAGAAAAGAAGGAGAAAAAAGTGATGAAGATCGGCTGGAAGGCTACCTAGGAGCCAACCTGTAATCCCTAGGTAGTACCTACAAGCCTATAGGTTGCTTCTTAGGTGAACTCCTAAAAGTTCTGAAGGTTGATGATGTATTCTGATTCGTGTGCCCCTTAACTACGAGGTGTAGGTACTATATATAGACCATATGTAGCCCCGTAGGTTGGTGTTTTGTAGTCTGAAGATTTCTCTAATTTCCACGAGCCTACTTACACCCCGTAGGTATAACCTATGATCCTTAAGTGGGTTCATAGGTTGGTGCCAACTTAAGTTTCCTTCTTTGTTTAGGATAGGTTTTCTGATGTACCTATAAATACCCTTTTGATGTTTCATTATTAGCTTACACACTTTATACGTTTTATATATTGTTTTGAGTTCTGAGATGCATTATTTATCTTGGAATCATTATTCTTTGTTCTTAGGGTTTGAAATTAATTTGAAATTTTGGGTTTTCATTATTATTCTACGTATGTTTTCATCTATGAATTTTATGTGTGTTATTGCAATTATGAGCAGCTAAACCCCATAACTAGGATTGTGGGAACCTTGAAGGATTAACTAAGCAGAGGAATTGCAAGATGTTTAAAAATTCGAGTTCTTGCGTGTATTATGATTTCTTTGTTTTTGATTGCATTATTGATGGTTGCAAAAATTAGGGACTAGCCTATATTCGATACTTTCTCAAGAGAGAGGTAGAGATTAGGTAAAACAAATCACAACAGTAATTTGAAGCTACCAACCTTCATATAGTTTAACTTGAGACTGAGAGGAGATAGTTAATATGAGATAAAGAACAAGGGTTAGTAATGCGACACTCTGAGACCGAGAGGATATGAGTGAAATTCACTCAAACCATGGTTGAGAGATTGTTAGGCGATACATAACTTGTTAGATTTTTAATGCAAGGCACCTAGATAGTTTAATGAGCATAATATGTCTGTGGAATTATGAAGTCAGGGGGGGACACAATCCTAGAGATCATCTCATATTGATAATAACCCTAATTGCCCAATGTTTTTACTATTACTTTAACTTTTACAAACCCCCTTATTTACTTTTTGAACTTTCCAATTACATCAACAAGTTCGTGATAGTTTTTTTATCTATTCCTCGTTGGATCGACCCCAATCTTGTTAGGTTCTATATTTGACACACGACCACTTTATACTTTCTTGGAGGTGTTATTTACTCAAATGAACTTCATAAGGTAAGAGTAAAGATAATGGTGAATAGAATATATTAGAAAGGATTTCTTACCTGAAATTAACTCTGTGCTAAAAGTTAATAGATGAGGATAACGAATCATCATGTCTACCTCTACTTCCCATATCACTCCCTTAAATGTTTGATTCCTCCATAGAACTTTCACTGAATCCACTTCCTTATTCCTTAACCTTTGAACTTGTCGATCAAGGATTTGAACTGGAACCTCCTCGTAGGACAAACTATCTTACACTCCAATGCTCTCTACGGGAACTACTAAAGATGGATCTCCAATGAACTTCTTCAACATCGACACGTGGAAGAATGGATGGACAACGACTAATTCTTATAGAAGGTTTAACTCATAGGTAATATCTCTGACATACTTTACTATTCATAAGTACCAATATATTAGGGACCAAGCTTTCCTTTCCTTCCAAATCTCATTAACCCCTTCATGGGAGAAACCTTTAGAAACACTCAATTACCCACCTCAAACTTTAGCTCTCTCCTCCTCACATTTGCATACAATTTCTGATGACTTTGAGTGGTTTTCAACCTCTCACGAATCAGCTGAACCTTCTCCATAGCTTTGATAAAAGATTCCAACCCAACCAAAGCCTCTTCACCAACTTCGAACCAACATATATGTGATCTACACCAATTCTCGTACAATGCTTCGAAAAGAGCCATTTGAATACTAGCATGATAACTGTAGTTATAGGAAAACTCAATTAAGGTTAGATGATAACTTTGAAGTCCATCACACAGGATCTCAACATATATTACAAAGTTTGAATCATGCGATCAACTTAACTATCTGTTTGTGGGTGAAAAGCAGTATTAAGCTTCACCTTTGTACCAAGGATTTTCTGAATAGATTGCCAAAAATGAGAATTGAATTATGTACCATGGTCTGAAATAATGGACAAGGGAATCCCATGGATACTAACTAACTCTTGAACAAAAAGCTGAGCATAATCTTTCATTGTATCTGAGGTATTAATTAGTAAGAAATGGGATGACTTGGTCATTCGATCCACGATGCCTAAATAAAACCATGCTGACGTTTGGTGAGAGAAGTACTATATGAAATCCATATAAATGACCTCTCACTTCCAACTGGGGATGCCAATATTCTGAAGCGTACCTCTATTTCTTTAATGTTTAACCTTTACTTGCAGACAATTGGGAAACTTATACACAAACTCTGCTATGTACCTCTTCAAACCATTTCACCCATAAACTTCCCGCAAGTCACGATACATCTTGGTAACACCCGAGTTAATAAAATACTTAGAACTGTGGGCTTCTACAAATATCATTTTTCTTAACCCATCAATAATAGGAACACATAAACGACCCCGATAGCGAAGGACACCATCTCTTCTTGGGAGAAAACCTCAAACTTTTACTGCTAAACTACATCCATTATTTGGATAAGTATGGCATCATTAAGTTCTTTCTCTTTTGCTTCCACCACTAATGATGACTTTAAACTATTTTGAACCACTATACCACCATCATCTATGCCAACCAATCATGGTCCTAATTGGTATAATCTATGGACTTCCGTGGTTAATTTCTTCATCTCCTTTGTCACATAGGCCACACTATCCATAGACCACCTACTCAACGTGTCATCTACTATATTCGTTTTACCCGGATGGTAGAGAACATTCATGTCATAATCTTTTAGTAGATCCAACCATCTTCTCTGTCAAAGATTTAAATATTTCAACATAAATACGTATTGAAGACTCTTATGACCGGTGAAAATATAGACATGAACACCATAAAAGTAGTGACTTCAAATTTGCAAAGGAAACACAACAACTACTAACTCTAAATCATAAGTTGGACAATTCTTCCCATGGAATTTAAGTTGCCTAGAGGCATAAGAAATTACTTTACTATTTTGCATGAAAGCACAACCTAACCCAACTCTGGAGGCATCCCAATACACCAAAAATATATCTAACCCAATTGGCAAAGATAACACTAGTGATGAAGTCAATCTATCCTTCAACTCTTTAAAGCTCTTCTCGTATTGGTCTGGCCATATAAAATTAACTTTCTTTTGTGTTGGCTTTTTCAATGGTGAAAATATTGAGTAAAAAACCTTAACAAACCTCCTATAATTACTGTCTAAACCCAAAAAGCTCCTAATATCGAATAGAGTAACGAGCCTAGGCCAACAATTCACTGCATCTAATTTTGAGGGCCAATATGAATACTTGCACCCCAAATCACATGTCCCAAAAAGGTAATAGACTCTAACAAAAATTAACACTTACTAAAATTTGAATACAACTAATGATCCTTGAGGGTCTGCAACACTATTCTCAAAAGGTTTGAATGCTCCTCCCCACTCCAAGAATAGACAAGTATGTTATATATGAAGACGATGACAAATATGTCCAAATACTATTTGAAGATCCTGTCCATTAAATCCATAATGGCTGAGCATTTTTTAGTCCAAAATACACAACCACAAACTCAAAGTCACCATACCGTGTCCTAAAAATAGTCTTCGAAATGTCACATTCTCCGACCTTCAAATGATGATATCCGAACCTACGATCGATATTTTAAAACCAACGGGCGCCCTAAAGCTGGTCAATAAGTCAAAAATTAAGGGTATGGGGTACTTGTTCTTTATGGTAACCTTATTTAGCTGTGGTATTATATACACATACAGAGAGTACCATCTTTTTAGCGCACGAATAAGATAGGAGAACCCCTTTTTAGCGCACGAATAAGATTGGAGAACCCCAAGGATAAACACTAGGTCTGATGAACCCCTTATCTTAGAGGTCCTTAAGTTTTTTTTTATACTCCTTAAGCTCATACGAAGTCATTCAGTAGGGAGGAAGAGAGATGGGTTGGGTATTCCCAAGAGCACACGTAAGTGTATGTGGTATTATTAAGTACTATAGTGGCCTAATGAAAGCCAAGTATCATTCCCACAGAGACTAGATTCAACAACAATTCTATTTTATTTCACAATTTAGATTCAGTTGATGCAAGCGTAACGAAAAAGAGAGGTTGGAAATTTCGCAAGTAAAGTAAACAATGTGTAGTGTAAAGATCTTGTAACAATCAATAGGAGTAACCCTAGGGTTAAAGAAATTTGAACAATTATACTATATTATTGAATGTCATTCGTTAACTTGTTTACCTTGGTTGTTGATTCATAGGGTTAATTGTGTGATTATGGTTTCCAAACCTTCAATCCATTACCTAAGTTAAACCTTACAACTACATCATTGGGCGGGGATGTAATAGTCCACTTAAGTTCTTTTTGCCATCATCCTACGTTTGAATCAAGTTCGGATCCTAAGTACATCCCTGTCCTAGGTGCTAAGTTCAATTCTTTATTTCATAAAAGAATAAAATTCCTAACTTTGTTTATTTCCATGTTCTATCTTCCTATTCCCTCTCTCGAGTTCACAAGGTTGACAATAGATTTATTCTAAGGGTTGCAAATCCTTAAAATAGTTATAACAAGAATAAACAAACAATCAATAATGACAAGCAAATTAAATGAACTTAATTCAAAAAAATAATACTCATGTTCTTCTTTAACCCTGGAAAAAGGGTGTTTAGCCACGCATAGTCATAATCGTAATCACTAGATGTAATTAACGACTAAGGATATCAATAAACTAAATTAAAATGATAAAAACCTTGAGTTATGAAGTTGTAGCAGACTTCTTGATGTTACAACACATCCAAATATAAATAATAATGTTTAGAAAGATGTATTTATAGTATCCAAGTGGTCCCAAGCAATGAAGGATTGAAATTGCACTTTTGGCCGTGTGTGAATTGGACCTTGTGTCGCGAGTTCTAAAATCGGGAATAGAAGTTGTGTCGTGAGTTATAAAATCAGGAATAGAAGTCCTATCATTAGTTTGAAAATAGGGAATTAAAGTCGTGTCGTGAGTTCTAAAATCGGGAATATAAGTCATGTCATGGCTTTATCGCGACACCTCTCTGGAAATTGCATCTTGAAATTTGGTTAGGTGTTGGTCGTTCCTCCTTTCATCCTTGACTTTATGGTGTATTTCCCATTTTTTTCCAGACTCACAATCATCCATATATCATCATATTAATCTCACAAAATATGCCTCATGAACACACCACACGAATTAGAGGTTCAAACAACACAATATCCATCATGACGAATCAAAAACAAAAGCTAAGACAAGATAAATTTCCGTGATCTTCCACTTCATGTTCCGACTCTTTACTTAACTCGCTTGAAATTTGAACATTATCAACAAGTCGTTCCACATATAATAACACCATTAAAACCATAAGAAACTCATTAAACACACTATAATCTAACGGGATAAACTAGACAAGCACCTAGCTCAAGCTAGTAACACTAGTTTTCCGGGTCGAACTCTAAATGAATCTTTTAGGTACAAACTTGTTTAGAATCCACTTTTAACATTATAAACAAATGATTTAAGGCTTATATGCACATTCATCTCATTATCAATTCATATAGAACACGACTCATCCTCTAAACAAGGCTAAAAAGACTGGAATAGCGACACTAGAATGCATAAATACACCCAACATCACCACCCCACACTTAAAGTCTTGTTCGTCCTCGAACAAATCTTAACTATAAACATCATAATCTAGAGACTCTACACTTCTGCTAAATGCAAGACACTCAAGCTAGTACTACAATGACTAGACAGAATGAAAGTTTCTACACAGAGCATGTTATTTACACAATTGAAAGCTTATGAACACTATTCCAAAACATCCTAGCCTCAAGAATTGACTCACCTAGTTGGAAAACTCATGATTATCATTCAATCATGTACATCCTACAAATCACCCATATTCATCAAACATGTTCCCCACATAATAAGAGAGTTACCCATAATCACTCACAGTTAAGTAATTCATAACATAATGGTTACAAGAATCAAATTGCGCTCATTCTCACAAAGAATTCACAAGTTACACATAATGAACCATATTTTTTCCCTTAGTGAAATTCTCCACTAATATCAAAATGATGAACTTAAGATCAATTAGGAATTTTTTGGGTTGTAATGTAGAATATGGGACGGGTAGGAACTATTTAGGAATAGTGAATAACCTCTCTATGTTCTTTAATACACTAAATTATACCTTTAAAACCAAACTCAGACAACCAATTTACACCATTTTTTGTCTACCCCATTCTTTTGTTTTGCCCCATCTCTTTTAAGAATTTTCATAAACACATGGTGGAAGTATTGTTCATTACCATATATATCAATATTCTTGTTTTTTTCACAATCATGATAATATTTCTAGCATAAATTATATCACACCCATCCACCATATATCAATGATCAACACCAATAACTATTACCTTGGGGCATCCATTTCACCTTTTTCTTCTTTAATTTCTCAAACTCCTTACTAAATCAATATTTTATTAAAGAACCTAAGAGCTTTTTGGATAAAATTATGGTCTATTAAAGAAGGTATTAGGCTACATATGAGGCTACCAAAGAAAAGGTTAAAGTCTTAATGGGGTTAACTAGGATAATGCACAAAGGGAAGGACAAATAGAAGGTATAAAACAAGGCTATCAAAGAAATGCCTATATCATCTCCTAAACTCACATTCTTTATTTTGCTTTACACACACACCAGGAAAGTTCTAGACATCACATCCAACAAGGAATATACTAATACCTCATACACACATGGAACATGCTCAAGTCAACATGATCATCATAGACTCCTAACCAAATAATAGAATTAATTCAATATTAAGCCAACAGTACAAGAGTCACAAACATGAACCTAAGAGTTTCAAAAATAGCAATTCACACAACCAACACACTTTTACAATTAAACCCACTTGTATCAGGTAATAAAAAATAGCTCCAATAAGAATTTCTTACAACAAAAAAAATTTAAATTGAGCTAAAATTTAGAATTTTCTTACCCCACACTTAAAAATCTACTTTGTCCCCAAAGTAAACTTAAAACTAAAAAATAGAAATACTCCCCGAGGCCTCTAGGCCTAGCTAGTAGCATCTTTACACATAAATGAGATTCGTGGGACCCTACACTCAGTCTTTGTCATGCTTCTTAGCTCGGGTTTTCGGTACTCAGACATTCCATCAACCTGTAACTCAATAAAAAACAAAAACTAGGTGAAATAAAAACTAAAAACTAAAAATAAATCATACGTACATAACTTGTGTTGCCTCCCAATCAACACCTAATTTAGCAACGGGGGACGACCCAACTAACGAATTAGTCATTCTGTTTCCTCTCTTTCTCACTCTTGGTCTCCATCTTCTTATTCTATTTACCCCTCTTGGGTGTGAATTCTCAAGTGCAATAGGTTTTTCAACTCTAGCCTTTTTAGGATCGTCAATTAGCATCAAGTTAGGCTTAGACGGTAGAAGATTAGGCTACTCAATTTGGTATTCCAAAGAGGTCTTTGGTGGACTAGCCACCCCATACTCGTCCACTTCAATCACATTGATCATACATAAATCTTTATATTAGGACGTTAGTATGGGTGCTTTGTATATATCAAATACCACCTCTTTATCCTCTACCCTTATTTTGGGTGTGCCTTCTCTAACATCAATCAATGCTCTTCCAGTTGCTAAGAATGGATGCCCTAAGATAATTTGCACCTATTAGTCTGCCTCAAAATGAAGAACAATAAAGTCAGGAGGAATAATAAATTTACCAACCTTTATGAGGACATCCTCAATGATTCCTTTCGGATAGGCCATGGATCTGTCTGCCAGCTACAAAACCACATTGGTCGATTTAGGTTTTCCTAAGCCCAATGTGTCAAACAAAGATGGGGGCATCATATTTCTTCTAGCCCTTAAGTCACTCAATGCATTGACCAGTTAACTCCCAATTTGGATAGGGAGTGTAAACTTCCCCAGATCTCTCAATTAATTGGGGATTTTCTGTTTTATCACAAAGCTACACTCTTCAATGAGTGTTATCTCCCTTATATCCTGAAATTTCACCTTAGTAGAAACCACATCCTTCAAGTACTTTGCATACTTAGGCATACTCTGCAAAATATCTAATAAAGGTAAATTAATGCGAAGCCCTCTGAAAGTGTCAAACAACTTCTTAAACATCGCACCCTCCTTTACTTTCATGTGATTTTGAGAAAATGGTAGTAGCAGTACTTGCTTCCTTTTTTGTTCAACAACAACTGTCTCTTTCAAGTACTCAGACTTCATTGACTTATCAAAAGCTTTTTCAGAAACCTGTTGGGGAGTCAAATCTGTATCTACCTTTTTTGTTGCCTTTGGAGGATCTTCTTGAATCTTTTTACCGCTCCTCAAGGTGATTTCCATAATCTTCTTTGGATTTTCTGTATCTGCTGGCAAACTACCTTGTGTCCTGCTAGCTAATGCTTGTTGTATCTGCCCCACTTGAATCTCTAATCTTCTCTGAGTAGCTTGCGAATTTTTCCTGTCTGCAACCAATTGTGTCTGACTAGCTAGGAGCTGCTACAACATCTCTTCCATGTTGCTAGTTGACTGATTCTTTTATGCCTGTGGTTGGTGAATTTATTATTGTTGTGCATTCCATGGCTGAGTATGCCACTTCATGTTGTAGGCATTACCATAATTTAACCTTTGAGTATTACCAACATACATTACTTATTCTGGATTGGACATACACATGGCTGCTAAGTGACCACTATTACCACACACTTCAAACTAACCTGCAGCTTATTGGATGGCATTGACTGTGGCTGCAGGTTGTGGAGCTCCTAATTCCAAGCTGCTAAACTGAGTGTTTATTATATTCAATAATGCTACAACCTGAGCTGATAAGGTCGTGAATTGGTCCACCTCCAATACACCCATAATTTTTTTTGTGGAACTTCTAGAATCTGAATACCATTCTGGATTTTGCTGTGGTATGTAGTGCAACAATGTGTACAACTCATCATAAGTCAACTCCAGTGATTGACCACCTGTGACTGAAACTAGAAAAATATTTGTATTATGATCAAGAGATTCTACAAAATTATGGGCAATTACCTTATTGGATTCTTAGTGATGTGGACAATCCCGAAGAAGGGCCTTGAAGCGTTCCCAAGCGTGATATAGATTATCGTCAGGCTTTTATTTGAAACTCACTATCTCACTGCGAAGTCTCATAGTCTTGCCTAATGGAAAGAATCTAATGAGGAACTTTCTGGATAAGTCATCCAATGATGTGATTGAATTGGTTGGCTCTGTATTCAACCACCTTTCAGCTTCCCCAATAGTGATTTGGGAAAAGTGTAAGCCTCACATAATCTGTGCTGACCCCAGTCGGAATGAATATGTCAGTAAGATCAATGAAATTCTGCAAGTGAACTTGTGGATCCTCCTGTGAAAGCCCTGCAAACTGTCCACTGCTGATGAGAAGCTGCAACATGTTATTCTTTAACTCAAAATTCCCTCAGCAGCCAGTCTTTGAATTGGGGAAGTCAAGTTTGTCAGAAGTAGGACTTCCACTTTCCTCACTGTCCTTCGGCCTGCTTGTTCTCATCCATTGGAGTAATAACTACTTGGTCTTCTTGTATTTACGGAAATTGGGGAAGACGAATTGCATCTTTCCTCTGTTGATGGAAGTGTTGTTCGAGTTCGGGGCTTGGTTAAACTAAATCCCTATCGTTTGCCAGATTCATAACCTTAAAACTTGTTTCCTGCAGTCACAAAACCAAGGCCAAGTGTAAAAATACCAAATAAATCTAAAACTAAAACTAAAATAAACAGCTTCCAAATAAGAAGTTCCTGACAACGGCGCCAAAAACTTGAAAGCGCCCAAGCGCACTCACAAATGTACGTGGGCTTATCAAGTAGTAAAGTGTCCTAATGAAATCCAAGTATCATTACCATAGAAAATTGATTCAACAACCATTCTATTTTAGTTCATAATTTAGATTCAGTTGATGCATGTGAAACAAAAAAAAGAGTTTGAAACTTTTACAAGTAAAGTAAACAATGTGTAATGTAAAGATCTTGTAACAATCAACAGGAGAAAACCTAGGTTTAAAGCACTTTGAACAATTATACTATGTTATTGAATTTCATTCGTTAACTTTGTTATCTTGGTTGTTGATTCGTAGGGTTAAATGCGTGATTATGGTTTCCCAACCTCTAATCTTTTACCTAAGTTGAACCTTGCAACTACATCATTGAGCGTTGATGTAATAGTCCGCTTAAGTTATTTTAGCTATCATCCTATGTTTTAACCAAGTTTGGCTCGTATGTACATCCATCTTCTAGGTGCTAAGTTTAATTCTTTATTTCATAAAAGAATAAAAACCCAAACTTTGTTTATTCACATGTTCTATCTTCCTATTCCCTCTCTCGAGTTCACAAGGTTGACAATATATTTATTCTCAGGGTCTTAAATCCTGAAAATAGTTATAAAAAGAATAAACAAACAACCAATAATGATAAAAAAATCAAAAAATCTTAATTCAAAACAATAATACTTATGTTCTTAGCTTTAACCCTGAAAAAAGAACATTTTCCCACGCATAGTCATAATCGTAATCACTAGATTGTAATTAACGACTAAGGACATGAATGAACTAAATTAAAATGATAAAAACCTAAGTTATGAAGTTGTAGCAGCCTCCTTGATTTTACAAGACGTCCAAAGATGAATAATAATGTTTACAAAGATGTATTTATAGTATCCAAGTGGTCCCAAGCCGTGTATGATTGAATTTTCACTTTTGGTCGTGTGTGAATTAGATCTCGCGTCGCGAGTTCTAAAATCGAGAATAGAAGTTGTGTCGCAAGTTCTAAAATAAGGAATAGAAGTCCTGTCACGAGTTCAAAAATAGGGAATAGAAGTCATGTCGCGAGTTCTAAAATTAGGAATATAAGTCGTGTCGTGACTTCATCGCGACATCTCTCTGGAAATTGCATCTTGAAATTTGGTTAAGTGTTGGTCATTGCTCCTTTCATCCTTGACATTGTGGTGTATTTCCCATGGTTTTCCAGCCTCACAATCATCCATATATCATCATATTAAGATCACAAAATATCATACAAGAACACACCACACGAACTAGAGGTTCAAACAACACAATATCCATCACGACGAATAAAAACCAAAAGCTAAGACAAGGCAAATTTCTGTGATCTTCCACTTCAAGTTATGACTCTTTACTTGACTAGATTGAACTTTGTACACTATCAACAAGTTCTTCCACATATAATAACACCATTAAAGACATAAGGAACTTATTAAAGACACTATAATCCAAGGGGATCGACTAGACAAGCACCTAGCTCAAGCTAGTAACACTAGTTTTCCGGGTTGAACTCTAAATGAATCTTTTAGGTACAAACTTGTTTGGAGTTCACTTTTAATTATAAACACATGACTTAACACTTATATGAACATTCATCTCATTATCAATTTATATAGAACATGAATCATCCTCAAAACAAGGCTAAAAAGACTAGAATGATTACACTAGAAAAGCTCCTAAGCGCACTTCGCTTGCATCACACGTTACCTTAAAAGGTGCAGACCAGTAGGGAGACACAATGATGGGCTCCGAAATCAACCGCGCCTTTAGGCATTTGAAATCCCTGATACATGCATCATCAAACACAAATTTCATATCTTTATCTAAAAGCTTGCACAAAGGATTTGCAATTTTAGAGAAGTCCTTGATGAACCAACTACAAAAGCCTACATGACCCAAAAAGCTCCATATGACTCTAAATGACACTAGTGGTGGCAATTTCTACATAACCTCAATCTTAACTTTGTCCACCTCAATACCATTTTTGGATATCTTTTTCCCTAGCATGATGCCTTTTTTCACCATGAAGTGACACTTTTCCTAGTTTAGCACCAAATTGTATTCTTTACATCTCTGCAATGCGCTGTCCAAATGGGCCAAACAGTCATCGAATGAGTCCCCAACCACTAAAAGTCATCCATGAATACTTTGATAGTGTCTTTCACCATGTCAAAGAATATGGAAATCATATATCTCTAAAATATGGCAAGCACATTTCATAACCCGAACAACATCCTCTTGAATGCGAAGGTCCCATAGGGGCTAGAAAAAGTAGTATTTTCTTGGTCTTTGAGAGCAATCAAGATTTGATTGTAACCAAATACCCATCAAGAAAATAATACCAACACTTTTGTGCTATCTATACAACATATGATACATTAATGGTATAGGGAAATGATTCTTTTGTGTCGACTTGTTCACTTTTCTGTATTCCATGCATACTCTCAAATCGGTCACTGGCCTCATTGGTACCAATTTATTCTTCTTATTTGAAACCACTATGATTCTCCCTTTCTTTGGAACATATTGAACCGGGCTCACCCACTTGCTGTCTGCAATGAAAAATACCACCCCCAGTATTTAACCACTTTATTATCTCCCATTTCACTACCTCGCCTTTGGTGCTAAATACTGTAATGCTGTCCGTCTCAAGCAGAATTTTGTGTGTGCATAAACCTGGTGGAATCCCCCCAATGTTAGCAATACTTAACCTAATAGCTCTCTTGAATTTCTACAATACGAATATCAAAGCTTCAAGCTGTTCTCCAGCCAAATCTATTGCAATGATCACCGGTAAGGTTTTGTTGCCCCCCAAGAATGCATACTACAGATGAGATATGAGGGTCTTCAATTCCACTATTGGTGGATTCTCAAGATATGGTTTTGCTATAGGTATGGTTCTTTTATTCAAATCAAGATCCAACTTTTTAGGGGAATATTTGTAAGAACCTATGCCATGTAGTGCATGCACCAGCTCATCATATTCATCTATCCCATAAATCTTAAAGTTTATGATTATTGTTGCTAATGTTTCTACCCTTAATCTTTCCTCAATAGGAACATCCAATGCAACCACATCATCCTTCATAGCATCTATCACTACTACCACTCTCATATCATTTATCTATTATACTATCATACATATATTTAACATTGTTTTATCATTTCTCCATTTAAAGATAATCTCCTCTAGGTCCATATCAATCAACACCCGACCAGTGGACAAGAAGGGTCTACCCAAGATAATCGAATATTGGGCATCCACTTTATAGTTTAAAATCATGAAATCTACTGGATATATGAATAATTCTACTCGTATGTCTACATTGTGCATAATACCCACTGGCTCCTTTATAGATAAATCAACCATCAACAGCCTTGCAGATGTAGTCTTGAGTTCTACTAACCCCAATACCTTTTATATCACCAATGGGATATAATATTTATTTTTGCTCGCGAATCACATAGAGCCTGATTAATATCTTAAGGCCTAATAGAACATGGGATGGTGACTGAACTGGGGTCCCCTTTTTTTCCTTCTGAAGGTGCATAAAAATATGTGCTAAATTGTTGCACTATAAATTATAGATGTTATGTAAGCCAGTCGTCACCGTTATCACTCTCAAAATCAGCATCACTACAAATTATCTTCTCAAATTAAGCTTTAGGTGGCTCATCCGCAACAATATTATTGTTCTTTGGCTCATTATTAGAAGGCAAAAATGCTCATTAGGTGGGCAATCACCGGTAATGTTAATAGCTAAGCAATGCACAAGTGTCGAAGGATTCTGCACAATGTCACTGGGAAGGACACCTATCTATCGTTGGGCCAAAGTGATAGAGATTTGCCCATACTGTTATTCCAACTACTTAATAGAAGTTGAATGTGACTCAACTTTCTGGGTCATGATGCTGCCTGAAATGGGGTCTTGTCATAATGGGAATCCCAAGTCCAAACAGGACTGGCGATCGCCCCATTAACCCAACCCAACCACCGTATACAGCCATGGATGAGCTAAATTTCCAGCATATAACAAGATTATGTAATGCTCTCATGAAGACCCTGGGATAGGGTCACAACCACAACCAACCCAACCGAGTCTAACCATACCAAACCAACCTTCCATACCATACCAAACCATCTAGAAAATATCAAACATAATATGATAATCCAACCCAAAATTTAATACGATGGAACAACCAATAATATTATCCAATGAAGTCATCCCCAACACCAATGCCAATGATAAGGATACCAAACCCCAGAATTACCACAAAGACTCTATCCAAAAGAATACAAATATTCGGTTGGACATGCCCTCAACCATGGCCAAAACAAATATCTAAATAAAGGTAAAATATCTAAGAATGTCCAACGTGAAATGATGCCTTCGGAAAGAATGAAAGCTTACCACTTCTGTACAATAAGCTATCCCCGAATCAAGTACTATGAAGAAGGAGTCGAACGGTCGGTTCCTACATAATGTGGGTATACAACCACATATAGATGGGTTAATAGGTGAACACTAGCATGAAACTCAGGATAAGGATAAAGTAATGTCAGTTATCAAAACCAAGTGAAAACCATCTAATGAAAACAACCATACATATCTATAAGTGCTGGGAAAAGGGACTGGGTTTAGCATGCCATTAAAACATTTACCTGGGTTGTATAGCTTAGCCATCCTACCACCCACAGGCCATATAGGTTCAGCTCATTTTCTAAAAGGGTCCCATTACGTGTAGTCGTACGACCAGGCAATATCCCTAGGATGATTAGTACATCCCTCCAATAAAAAAATGTCACTAGCACGTGGCCATTGAAGACTCCTCATATAGGAAAATATGAGTTTTCGGTTTTGATCCCTTCGAGACCGCCACATTCCATGGCTTAGCTAACACTTCCCGTATTTATTTCCCAATTTAAACCAACTCCAAATGATCCAATTATATTTTTATTAACCAACACTATTTAATAAACCAGTGGTATTGTCATACCACTATACTTGCAAGAATTATCCATAGCTAAACCATTTATATTAAGGGACATTCAAGTGCCCTATAATTAGCCATATTAAATCTCTTGGGAGACTACCATGCTCTCCACAAGCATAACCAATTATCCCTTAACCTTTGTAAACAATTGAAAACCATTTAAGGTTTCATATATAAGCGGAAAACAAGAAAGAGTTCCATTAAAATAAGTCAATGCAATGAACATATCTTTATAAGCATTTTATCAAACACCTTGGGGGCATAATATAACCAAAACCATATTCCATTATCAATAAACCATTGCCATTAAATTCAATTGTCAAAAACCACCATTAATGCATAGAAAACATAATTTAAAACCATAGGAAATCATAACCAAGCATTTAACATCAAAACCCCCAAATTAATAGTTGAAAGACATAATCATGCAAGAGAAAAGCCATGAAATCAACCATGTAACCATGCCTTTAATTGAAATTATAATTAGGGAAGAAAATCATGCCTTAAATCAAGAAGATTAATGGAAAGAATTCACCAAGATAATCCCCAAAGTAGTCCTTTAGTTAAAGCCCTAACTCTTTGTCCCAAAAGCTCTTGAGAGAATTATGATATGTTTAAGAAGATTTTTTAAGTGTCTAAGAGTAAAATATTATGGTAAATAACCATCTAAGTGTATTAGAAGTCATGGGTCCTTATTAGGGTAAGTACGAAAATGTCCAAAATACCCCCACTTAAATCCCATAAAAACCCTACATAGGGTCACGACTGACCTCCTTATAAGTCGTAACCTCCCTTACGGTTGATACCCACCTGATCGTAACTAAGCCTCAACCATGGATCAAATACTGTCCAGTATATGACTCATCCACCTAACTCATGACCTCAGCATACGATCCATCCCCATGATCTGTATCCCTGGTAGAATGTAACACCAAGAGGATCAAACACTATCCACCTTACGAGTCACCTATACGACTCGTACCCAACCATACAACACTCACCCCTAAGTCATATCCATTCCAGTGACCAAAACCATCCCACCAACTAACACTGGTTAGTTTACAATAGGACTTTACCACTCGTACCCCAACATATGGCTCGTACCATGAGTCGTATTGGGTTTGAAGAACGGGATTCCAAGAAATTTCTAAGGGTCAAAACCAGGGATGCTTCAGTCTCACCCACTAGGAACATTTGTCCCCAAATAACGGATAAGGTAGGGGTAACCACTCACAGAGTCATCTGCATTATCAAACACAAATCCCACCTTTTGATGTCTCTACTCTTACCTTTACAAAATGGAAAACAAAGATGCAACTCTTCCTTTAACAAACTTAGAAAATAAAGATGTGTTCAAGAACACATACCTTCCACACAAATATCAGGATTTGAAAACAAGGGTGGATACTTTGACTTTATATCCTCTTTCTCTTCCTACGTGGCCTCTTCCACTTTGTGGTTTCTCCATAGAACCTTAACCAACCCACATCCTTGGTCCGAAATCGAAGAACTTGCCTATCTAATATCTTAACCTGGACCTCTTCATAAGATAGAGAATCTGAGATATCTAACCCCTCTAAAGGAACAATCGAAGACAGATAACTAATAACTTCCTCAACATAGAAAAATGAAATATCAAATGAACCAAACTCAAGCTAGATGGCAATTCCAAATCATACGCAACATTGCCCGCTCTGCGCAAAATCTCGTAAGGACCAATGTTCCGAGGACTGAGCTTTCCTTTTTTTCCAAACCGCACTACTCTTTTCATAGGAGACACCTTAAGGAAAACCTTATCCCCAACTAAAACTCCAATTATCTATGCCTAACATCCGTATAGGAATTTTGACGACTCTGGAAGCTTTAAGCCTATCCCAAATAACCTTTACCTTTTTCATAGCTTGACGAACCAAATCCGGTCCAAACAAATAAGCCTCACTGAGATCAAACCAACAAATAGGAGATCTACACCTCCTACCATACAATGCCTCAAAAAAAGCAATACCAATACTCTAATGATAGCTATTATTATAAGAAAACTTTACTAAAGATAGATGCTCTACCCAACTGCCACCATAATCAATCACATAGGCTCGAAACATATCTTCTAATGTTTAAATAGTTCTCTCCGCCTACCCATCTGACTACGGATGGAAAATAGTACTCAGACTTACCTTAGTCCCAAACCCTTTCTGGAAATACCGCCAGAAGTGGGATGTAAACTACGTACCACAATAGAAAATAATTGAAATAGGCACCCAATGCAGTTTTACAATCTTTTGAAGATAAAGATTTTCATAATTCTCTGCCAAAAAGTTAGTCCGCACAGGCAAGAAATGCGCAGATTTTGTCATCCAATCCACGATGAACAAAATTAAAACAAATTAGTTATGAGACTGAGAAAGACCGGTAACAAAATCTATATTGATCTCCTCCCACTTCCATTCAGGAAACTCAATTTCTTGATACAAGCCACCTGGCCTCTTATGCTCAACCTTAACTTGTTGACACACTATGCATTTGGAAATAAAATCAACCACGTTTCGCTTTATGCCACTCCATTAATAAATCTCCTTGAGATCATGGTACATCTTAGTAGAACTAGGATGTACAACATAGCATAACTTGTGTTCCTCAGCCAAGATCCTTTGCCGCAAATCATCTAAATCAAGAACACATAACCTCCCTTGGTATAGCAAAGTACCATCGCCTCTAATCTTGAAATCTGCTACCTTTAGCCCACCAATGCTACCTTTGATTTTCATCAAGGAAGAATCTAATACTTACTTCTCCTTAATATCTGCATCAAGAGACAATCTAACTACTTCTTGCACCATCACACCACCATCCTTGGAGTCTAAGAGACGAACCCCAAGATTTTCAAAATAGTGAATATCCTTCACCAATTCTCGCTTCCCTTTTTCTACATGAGCAAAACTACCCATGGACAACCTAATAAAAGCATCAATAACCACATTAGTTTTATTAGGGTGGTAGTGAAGACTCATATCATAGTCCTTGAGAATCTCAATCCATCTCCTCTGCCTGATATTAAGCTCTTTCGGCAAGAACACATACTGCAAACTCCTATGACTAGAAAAGATATTCACGTGAACACTTTACAAATAATGTCGCTATATCTTAAAAGCAAACAAAATGGCCAATAGCTCCAAATCATGAGTAGGATATTTCCTCTCATGCACCTTCAACTACCTGGAAGCATAGGCTATTACATTCTTATGTTGCATCAACACGCAACCAAGACCAACCCAAGATGCATCACAATAAACAACAAACCCATCATTGCCTACCGGCAAATTCAGAACTAGAGCCAAAGTCAACTTATCCTTCAACTTCTCAAAACTCACCTCACATGCATCCGACCAAGAAAATTTAACCTTCCTCTGAGTTAACTTAGTCAAAGGAGTAGATATCGATGAAAAACTCTCCAAAAAATACCTATAATACCTGGCTAAACCTAAGAAGCTCCGAATATTAGATAGAGTCATAAGTCTAGGCTACATCATCACCATATACACTTTCTACGGATCCACCATGATCCTTTCACTAGAAATGATATGACCCAAGAATGTCACAACATTCAACCAAAACTTGCACTTAGAGAATTTAGCATATAAGTGTTTTTCCTATAAGGTCTGCAATACCACAGGAGGTGATTAGCATGACCCATCTCACTCTTTGAATACATAAGAATATCATCAATAAACACAATAATGAAGAGGTTCAAATACTGCTGAAATACCCTATTCATCAAATCCATACACATTGCCAGGGCATTTGTCAATCAAAATGACATCACAAAAAACTCATAATGCCTATACCAAATGAAAAAAAGTCGTCTTAGGGATATCCACCTCCCTAATCTTCAACTGATGGTACGAGATCAAAGATTATCTTAGAGAAGAACTTGGCACCCTATACCTAGTCAAACAGATCATTTATTCAAGGAAGAGGATATTTTTATTTAACAAGTACCTTATTCAACTGCCTATAGTCGATGTACATATAAAGAGAACCATCCTTTTTGTGCACGAACTACATTGGTGCACCCCATAGAGAAACACTAGGATGAATAAACCATTTGTCCAGAAGATCTTTGATTTTCTCCTTGAGTTCCCTTAACTCAGTCGGAGCCATTCTACATGGATGAATAGAAATTAGATGAATGTCCGGAAGCAAATCAATAATAAACTCTATTTCCTTATCTGGAGGAACACCAGGAAGATCATCCAAAAAGATCTCTAGAAACTCACTAACTATCAGAACTGACTACAACAAAGGACCTGCCGAGTTAGAAGCTTTAACCCGGGCCAAGTGATAAAGACAATCCCTATAGATTAAGCTATAAGCTCATAAATAAGAAATAAACTTCCCCCTTGGTTCTAAGGAACAACCTTCCCATTGTATTTATGGCTCACCAGGGAATCTAAAGATAACCCTACGGGTTCGACAATCCAAATTTTCATAACAAGAATGCAACTAATCATGCCCAAGATTATATCGAAATCTACAATACCCAACTCAAATAGATCCGCCAAAGTATGTCTACCACTCAAAGATACCACACACCCCTTATAGACCCGTTCAGTAATGACCGGATCTCCTATCGGGGTAAAAATAGAAAATGGATCCAAAATAATATTCTGATTGAAATCAAAAGACACAACTATATAAGGAGTCACATAGAAAAGGGTTGAACCCAGATCAAGCAAATAATATACATCATGAGAGAAAAGTTATAATGTACTAGTAAAAACATTAGGTGATGCATCAAATTCCTAATGGGACGCCAAAGCATATAACCTATTCCAACCAGCACTAGAACCAAGAGTAGTAAAAGAAGTAGATGCCATATCACTGGGTGTAGGAATAGAAGATAAAGCCACCGAAATCTTATTATCCACGTAGAATCCTTGTTAGGTGGATAATCCCTGAGCCGATGGACTACCTGGCCACACTTGAAGTATTTATCCTTTCCATCCTTACAAAATCCCCAATGTGGATGATTGCAAAATCAAAAAGGAGGATACGAAGAAATAACCTGACCTCCGCTTGTTTGAGACTAGGATCCTTGTGCCCGAGAATTATCACCACCATGATGACGCCTGTCGCCCGACTGCTGGGGGTAAAGAGCATTGACAATAGAGAAGAAACTAGAAATCCCCCACTTTGTTTCTTCCACTTCCTACTATCTCGAACACCCTGAGACTAGGCACCACCCTGATAAGAAAACTTGCCCTGCTTACCCTGGTTGTCTCTATATTCTGCCTTCGTTCTCTTCTCATCCTCAAACTACTGTATATGAACAGTAAGCCTCGACATGTCGATATCCTTCATGAGAAAAATAGTTTTGCTCTCCAGAATCAGATCTCTATTCAGCCCAAAAGTGAACCTCCTTATTCTAGACCTCGTATCAGCCACTAAATCAGGAGTATACCTCAACAATTGATGGAACTTCAAAGCATACTCCTTCACAGACATCCCTTGCCTAAGGTTCACAAACTCCACCATTTTAGCTTCTCTTAACTCTTGAGAAAAGAACCGATCTATGAAAGCGTTAGAAAAGGCCTCTCACAAACCATCCTTTTATACATCACCCTTATCTCTGTCCCACTCATAATACCATAGATAAGCAATCTCTTTAAGATGATAAGATACAAAGTTTACTCCTTCCATATTAGTATCCCTCATTAGTTGAAAGATCTACTCTATCTCATCAAGAAAGCCCTGTGGGTCTTTCTCTACCTTTACTCTCATAAAAGTCGAAGGACCCATCTTCATAAACTATCCAAGCCTAGTAGCCTCAGCAGACATAATGCTAGCCATACCTCGCTAGGCCTCAACAGTAACTAGTTGGGAATAACATGCATTGACTTACAAAACTCTGCATGGGACCTAAGGAGCAGTAAAAGGAATATGAGGAATTCCAGTATCATTAGGAATAGGAACATGAGATCGAAGATGAACCCTATAAGTAGAATGTGCTCCCTCAACATCACTTCCAGGTGGGGCAGAAGAATTTCTTTGTGTTCCTGGTCAAGAAGGCATGATCTGATAGATGAACAAACAAGGATTAGAGGAGATTCCAGGACTGAGAAATCAAGCTCGAAAAAAGAATACCAAGAAAGTAAAACATTCCTAAATGTACTGCAACCTCTCCCTTATGTGTGTTGCGCACTACACACCCCTAAAAGAGACTCTACTCAACACGGCTTTATGGACTCCCTATTGACCATGAACCTAGGCTCTGATACCAATTTGACACAGCCCGAATCGGGGCCTTGTCGTAATGGGCATCCCAAGTTCAACCAGGACTAGGGACCGCCCCTTAACCTAACCCATCCACTGTATACAACCTTGGATGAACTGAATTTTAAGCATATAACAAGATTGCACAATGCTCTCATGAAGACTCTGGGATAGGGTCATAACCATGACCGGCCCTACAGAGTCTAACCCTACCAAACCATCTATCCATACCAGACCAAACAATTTAGAAAATTTCAAACATAATATGAAAATCAAACACAAAATGTAATACAATGGAACAACCAATAATATCATCCAGTGATGTCAGCCCCAATAATAATGCTAATGCTAAGGCTTGCACCAATACTGATCCCGACCATACCAACCCCTAGAAGTACCACAAATCTTATATCCAAAAGAATACAAATATCTGGTTAGGACATTCCCCCAACTATGGCCAAAACCAATATCTAGAAAGAAGGTAAAATAATGAAGAATATCCAACATAAAAAGATGCCTTCCAAAAAAATAAAAGTTCACCACTTTAGTCAAATAAGATGTCCCTAAATTACGTACTATAAAGGAGGAGTCAATCGGCAAGTTCCTGCATAACATGGGTATACTACTGCCAATAGACGGAAAAGTGGTTGAATACTAGCATGAAACACAAGATAAGGATAAAGTAATGCCAATTATAAAAACCAAGTGAAAACCATCTAATGCAAACAACCATACATATATATAAGCATTGGGAAAAAGGATTGGGTTTAGAATGTCATTAAAACCTTTACCTGGGTTGTGTAGCTTTGCTATCCTACCACCTACGGTCCATATGGGTTCATCTCCCCCTGCTGGAAGGGTTTCAGTGCGTATAGTCGTACGACCAGACAATATCCCTGGGATGACTAGTACATCCCTTATTTATAAACATGACACTTGCACGTGGCTATCAAAGACCCCTCATATCAGCAAATATCGGTCTCAGATTTTGATCCCCCTGGGACCTCATCCTTCCATGACTTAGATTACACTTTTCGCCATTAATGCCCAGTTAAAACCAAGTCCAAGCAATTCAATTATCCTTTTATTAACTAAGTCTATATAATAAACCAGTGGTATCTTCATACCACCATACTTGCAAGCATTATCCATAGACAAACCATTTAGATTAAGGGGACATTTAAGTATCCTATCATTAGCCATATTAAATCTCTTGGGAGACTACCATGTTCTCCATAAGTATAACCAATTAGCCATTAACCTTTGTAAAGAATTGAAAAACATTTAAGGATTCATATAAAAGCTCAAACCAAGCAAGATTTCAATTAAAATAAGTCAATGCAATGAACATATCTTTATAAACATTTTATCAAACACCTTAGGGCATAATATAACCAAAACCAAATTCTATTACCATTAAACCATTACCATGTAATTCAATTGTTCAAAACCACAGTTAATGCATAGAAACCATAATTTAAAACCATAGGAAATCATAACCAAGCATTTAACATCAAAATCCCCAAATCAATAGTTGAAAGCCATAATCATGTAAGATAAAAACAATGAAATCAACTATGTAACCATTCCTTTAATTAAACTTATAATTAGGGAAGAGAATCATGCCTTAAATCTAGAAAATTAATTGAAAGAATTCACCAAGAAAAGCTCCAAAGTAATCCTTTAGTTGAAGCCCTAGCTCTTTGTCCCAAAAGCTCTTGAGAGAATTAATATATGTTTAAGAAGAGTTTCTAAGTGTTTAAGAGTAAAATCTTAGGGTAAATAACCTCATTAGTGTATTAGAAGTTGCGGATCCTTATTAGGGTAAGTAGGGAAATTTCCATAATACCCCTACTTAAATCCTATAAAAACCCGACATAGGGTCACAACTGACTTCCTTATGAGTTGTAACCTCCCATACGGTCAATACCCACCTAATCGTAACCAAGACTCTACCATGGATCAAATATTATCTAATATACAACTCATCTGCCTAAATTATGACATCAGCATGTGATTTGTACCCATGATCCATATCTCTGGCAAAATGTAACACCAGGAGGATCAACCCAGTAACCTATATATCTCATACCAATCCATAAGTCGTATCCATTCCAGTTACCAAAACCATCCTACCAACTAATATTGGTCAGATTATAACAAAACCTCACTACTCATACCCCAACATACGACTCGTACCATAAGTTGTATTGGGTCCAAAAAACGGGATTCCAAGAAATTTTTAAAGGGTCCAAACCTGGGATGCTTCAGGTCAATCCTGAAATATCAGCCTTTAGTTCTTTAAGTCTAGTTTTCTAGTTCTCTTAACCCTTCATCAGCTTAGTCAACATCTCTTCTATTTTTGATTCTGTATCTCAAAAGTTGTACTAGTAATAACAGCATCCAAAGTCTCAGCCTTAGGTCTAGAAGGTAATGCCTACAACTGACCATGCCAGCCACCTGGTGGGGAACCTGACCAACTTCCTATCATACCTACTTGAGAACCTACTCGAGTATCCTAGAAACTACTCATGCGACCATGAGAACTACCTCTCATTGAGGGATGAACTACTCTAATAGAGGAAACACCCTTTGTATGAAATAACAATTGCCCCAAGACTAGGGAAATTATACAAATAGTGACCAAAAAGTCTACAAGTAAAATAGAAAACATGAGTTGAACCAGAACTAATAGATTCAGCTAACCCAGAATAACCATCACGACTAGATTGACCAAAATTTAAACCCATAAATGAATGACCACTTCCTTTACCAGGGAGATCACAAACACTAGATTGTCCTTCGTTCGTAATCAAAAGTATTTCCTGCATTGGTCAACTAGGCTAACTCTGAGGCTGATAGGATGGACGTGAAAAATACCTAATGTGAGAACTACCATCTCTAGATTAGGGACTACAATGACTCCCACTGAATATGCCCTAAATCCTAGGATTTTTATCATTACCCTCCTAATTTCTCATGGTGCATCTCCTTTATCACCCTTCTAAGATCCAAAAACTCAGCAAAAGACCTAATCATAATGACTAAACTCTTAGTAGACATACAAATATAAAGTTACAACCCTCTAACAAAGGAATAGACCCTCTCTTACTCAGTGTTCAAAATGGAAGTTGCATGCCTAGCCAACTCATGAAAATGACCCCCATATTCTACAACTGTCATAGAGCCCTGCTCCAATCTAAAGAACTGATCCCTCAAACAATCTCTAGGGATACAAGGCATATATTTCTCTAAGAATATCTTAGAGAATTGAGTCTAAGTCAAGAAAGATAATCTAGATGGTCTAGAATCCATAAAACCTCTCCACCAATGATAAGTAGACAAGTCCAACTAAAATATGGTATAATCCATACCACGACTCTTAACAATGAAAAAAACACAAAGACTATCCTTATAAGCAATTAGAAACTCATGTCTATCCTCACCTTGAGCACCAGAAAATCTGACCAGAGCCAGTCTCAAGAATCTTTCCAACATCTTCTGCTCTCTAGAAGACATAGGAGATTGTACAAATAGTGGTTGATATACTACCAGCTAAGCAACCACTAGTGTGTAAGATGAACCTCAACTCTGAGAGCCATAATTACAGGTTACGTCCCCATCTTAATACCACTCTAATTAGTAAACTGTGTACCATCAGACGATATGCCACCAACTATCCCAAAAGCTAAATCAACACATCCCTAAGAAATGAAGAAGAAATAAACCCCAATGAAGACTGGGATGATCCTTGTCCCACCTCTATCTATGGTGGAAGAATCTCCAAATTAGGTGTATGAATAGGGTTTGGAGAAGGCGGCCTATCCTGGGCCCTAGTCGGGATACATAACAAGGCTATCCATGACCTCTATGTCATCTACAAATAAGAGAAGGATCTATAGGCTTGGTCTTAGGAACCTCATCTTGTGTAGTGATAACACGTGTCCTGGTCATCTGCAAAAGAGTAAAGTCAAGGTAATACTTATACAAACCAATTTAGACTCTTAGCACGATATGAGTGAAAGAATTGAAGAACTCCTAAGAATGTCCTATAGCCTCCCAAAGATAGGAAATAGATGTCAATAATCCAATCCACAACAATATACTAGACACTTGTTCCTACCAATAATACCGGTGAGACCTAGGCGCTATGATACCAATTTTTCATAACCCAATTTTGAAGAGTCATGATGAAACCTACTAAATCACACCTATAGGTAATCCAATACCATAACCCAGAGCTAATGTAATGGGTTAATTCGATAGGGAATGCCCATCATAGTCTAAATTTTAAGAACACAAGTTATAAATAAACAAAGTGTTCTAAATAGATAAATAGTCAACTTAAGATACTAATCTCGTGACCTGGTAGAGCTAGTACAAAAGCATAAAATGTTAATAATACAACCCAAAAGACTTATAATATAGTCAATACATATGTCTAGATATAAAATACTAAATAACAATAAGTTAGAAGGTGATGGGGGACATGGAACTCCAAAAGCTCACCCTATCTCTGAAAGATCAACTATGCATAAAAAATGGTCAACAACAACAACTACTATTTGAATCTATACCAAAAAGGTACAAAAGTATAGTATGAGCACCAAAAAAAAGGTGCTTAGTAGTCATCACTGGCTGACTAAGTTATGCCATGATATAAAAATGATATAATGCAAGATAATCATAAGAAATAGATAATCATAAGAAATAGATAATCCAGTATATAGATAATCAAACCTAAATCATCTCCATTATCACTATATAAAATGAGTAATTAAGCCAAAAAAATAGTATAATATAAGGTATCAGTACATGCCATTATCACCATGCATAAGAAATAGATAATCCAGAATCATAACACATCATAAGGCATTAACACAAGAAAGCACATGTACAAAGTTAGCTCCTATATGCCAATTGGTGTATAAAGTAAAGAACTCATCACAGTATCCTATACTACTGAGGAGTACACCCAAGAAAAGAATAAAAGAATTTAACTAACAATATATCTAAACCTCATCACTATTCAATCATTTTCCCATAATTATTATCAATCGATCATTTTATCAAACTTTCATAAATTACCAACATTGACCATGTACCTATATTCCATACTATTACCATCATTAACCATTTTACCATCACTACTTCATTAGACAACTATTACTTATTACTATTTCATTACGTTACTAGTCATTATAAAGCTCTAGTCATCACTTAAGCAACAAATCATTATTTTATCCACCAATCTTTGTATATTAAACATAATCATCATCTATCGACTAACATGATTTATCAACTAATGTCATTTATTTCTATCCATGATTTCCCATCCAAGTCTCATTTATCATCCAGTCATTTCTTAAACAACATCCACCACTAATCATCAACTACACCATTTTATAGTTATTTATCACTAGTGATCCACAATGGGCATCTCTAATATCAACATCATTCCTAAATGACAAATAAGTATAAATGCATGTAATTTCCATACATAGGGCTAGACGGACTCGATCGATAGATGTATGAATAGGCATATCAATGTAACCATCCTTCGGCCATACCGGATATCAATGCCTCATTATAATCATTCCCCATCCTTTTCGGTTATCAACATCATCGTAATTATCCTCTGGCCTTTTCGAGTATCATCATATCATCATAATATCTTTCGGCCTTCTAGGATATCAATATATTATCCCAACCTCCTCTGGCCATGTCGAGTATCAATATATATGTATAATAATAATCGGTGGTAACATCAATAACATAAGAAATTACATAATGAAATATCATGATTTCAAGCATAATTTGTAACATAACTTCCCATAAAAATCAATAAGCATGACGTTTAACAAAATTTGTGGCACCATTGCTAATATTATCATAATGACATAATTTCAAGCATAATTTGTAGCATAATTTCTTAGAATTATCAATATCATAGGCCATATCATGGGTTATGACCCCTTTAGTAGCATACTCACTGGCCTTTTATTAGCAAAAAATAGTTTATCAATAACTTGAGCATTAGCTAATTCTTGGTATAATCTATAGCTTATTCATAGCATAGTCAATAATAAATTTTATGGCTTAGGCAATGTTTTAGTCAAGGTATCATTCAATAGTATATTCGGAAGCGCAATGAATAGCCAAATAAAAACATAATTAAAGGCTCATCATGAGCTTGGCTAGTATTTCATATATATGACATAATTGGTTATACATTACTTCTAGTGTCATTCATCATAACCAACAAGTACCAAGGATTACTTAACCTTGCCCCAAAAGGGCATTCTTTAAGCATTTAGCAATGTATATGTATGTTAAGGGAATTAAATTAAGTCTTGTCTATAAGGTGGATCAATGGACAACTTCTAAATCTCCTAAATACATTCTAAGTTCATTTCTACCTCAGACTAAGCTAAGGTATCTAAATTAACCCTTAGATATATAGCAAGACACAATTGAATCAAAGGTAGTGAATCTACACAAGTACTATAACTAAGTCCATTGGAACTAAAACAACTTTATTAGGGTAAGCAACTAAGGCCAATCTTTCCCTAGGCATGATGAAACACCCTAGATTTTTTTTCTTAAAAATTTTCTTGGGTTTTTGGCTTTTGGACATCATACGAGTTTGGGTAATAGTTGTATAGTATGGAATATATAATATGGTCCAGTAATATATTGTCCAGTGTTGGGGTAGTTTTGGGTGGTTGAGTTTCTTAAATGGGTACAACTTAGGTGGGTATGAGTTGTATGGTGGGTGATGAGTCGTACAGTTGGGTTTAGCTTAACTTAATCTAAAACTTAATAACTTAACTTAAAGATGAGTATGAGTGGTTTACCATGGGTCTTGAGATAGGGTACGAGAGGTATAATCTAACTTGTATGTTGGACAGTGTCAACCTCTCTTGATTCTGCCTTAGGTATGGTTTATGGGTACGAATTATATAATTAGGTACAAGTGGGACTTTGGAGTCATAGGTTTATCGGTATGGGGTTGAAATTTTGCTTGGGGTATGAGTAATAGGTAACACTTGTATCCTAGGGTACAGATGAGGGGTGGTCGTACCCTTCTACAAAAAATTAATATAGTTTAAGTTAGGGGTATTCTGGACATTTCCCCTTATAACTCCTTGAGACTCCATGACTTAAAAGACCTTTTTAAGGCTTTATTAACCTATTTACAATCAATCAAATATTGTAAACTCTCTCAAAATCTCTTAAATTTCTTAGATTAAGCAAAAACTAGGGTTTTCTTCAAGGTGGTCAATTTAGGCTCATAGGGGTGATTTCTTCTCATCTTCTTCTGAATCGGAGACATGTTACTCCTCCTTCATTGTTAGTTCCAACTAAAGTCATGTTTTATGAATTATTTTCATGGCATAAATATTGTATGGTTTTAGGTTTGCAATATATATTAGGGTTTTTGGTTATAAAAGCTTGGTTATGGTTTTTCAATCTTTCAATTATGGATTTACATATTTTAATGGTGGGTTGGACATCTGGTTGCATGGCAATGGTTAATTGACACTTTGTTTAGGCTTTGAAAACACTACGTCTCTAATGTGTTTGATAAAATGCCTATGATAATGCTTTTACTAAATTTTTCGACTTTCATTGAACTATTTCATGGTATAAGTTGGTAACGGAATCCTAAATGGTCTAAATAGTTTGGAATGGTCAATTGGTAAGGTCTTAGTGGTCATGGTTTGTCTAATAGAAAGCCTTGTTGGGTACAAGGGAATCCCCCAAGCAAGATGAGTAAAGAGCATACTTGTGGGGTATATGGGAATCACCCAAGCTGACTTAATAATGTAATCTATAGGTATATGGGAATCCCTTCTTTTCTAAAAGATTGGCTAAGGACATTTCTTGCAAGCTATAGTTGGTATGATGATACCACTACTTATAGCCTTGGTTAATAATAAATGGAATAGTGGTCTAAGTTATATGGTAATGGTTTTAATTAGGCAATGATGGTAGGGTTTGATAGCTAACCGTGAATGTATGAGTCTAATGGATGGAAACTGGAAACTCATATTTGCCGATATAAGGATTGGTCAGGATGACTATATTGGGTACATAGGAATCCACTAAGTTACAATTGTATACATGTATTATGGAGAATAAAGGGTACTTGGGAATTCTCTACTTCTATGGTATCTATGGTTCGTGTAGCTACATGCATTGGGACTCATTCAATGGGATACACTAGACCCATATAGCTCATGGGTGGTTCTACGATGGTTAAGCTAAATATACCCAGGTTAATGGTTTTAAATGTATGCTAAACCCATCTCTTTTTCCCAGTATGGTTATATATATATATATGTATAGTTGTGAATGAATATGGTTGGTTTACTTGGTTTTAAGGCATTATTAAATCCTTATCCTAAGTACTTGATAATGTTTACCCTCTAACCCATCTTTGGGCAGCTGTATCCCCATGAAATATAGAAATTAACCATTCTACTCCTCTTACTTAGTTATTGGATTTGGGATCACCTACTAGATTGAAATAGTGAGCTTCCATACTTTGAAAGGCTCTATTTCATATCATGGATGTTCTTACATACTTTGGTCAATTTATAGATATTGATTTGGGAAATGGTTTGGGGCATGTCCCAACCGAATATTGTTTTCCTTTTAGTTAGAGGTTTATGGAACTACTATGGATTAGAATGGGCAGTGTTGGTATGGGTGTCATCCTTAGTATTAGCATTGGTATTGGGGTTGATATCATTTGATTGAATTTATGATTTTTCCATCCCTTTATGTTATGTTATGGACAAAAACTTGGTTATTATATCCATTTGGTTATAGTTGTTGGCTGGTATCGGATGGTTGAACTTTCTTAGGTTGGTCATGGTTATAGACCTATCCCAGAGTCTGAAATTGTAATAAATGCTATATTTTTATAAGTTCAAAATACATCTAACTTAAGATATGCATATTCGTAGGTTAGGTTAGGTAGCCAGGGTAGTCCCCGATCCTGTTTGAAGTAGGGATGCCCATTACAATAGGGCCCTGGTTCTAGTCATGTTAAGTTAGTATTAGAGATGTAGGTTCATGGTCAATTGAGGAGTCCACAAAGTCATGTCGAGTAGGGCCTTCTTTAAGGGTGTGTAGCACACCACTCATAAGGGAGAGGCTACAGGGCATCTAGGAATATTTCTCTTTCTTGAGTTCAGTTTCAAGCTATAGGGTCTAATATCCTGAAATCATTTCTAATGCATGTTTTTTTGCTTTTTAGATCAGTCCTTGATGATCTGAAGCTCACAGAAACTCCTCTGTCCTAATTGGTGATAATGTTCATGGGACACATTCTACTCAGGGGATCAGTACTCTATCTAGGGGTCCAGTCCCTGATTATTCTAGATTTCTACCAATTTCTTCTAGTCTTTCTTTGGCCAACATAAAAATTGCAGAGTTTTATCAGTCGATCCATATAATTGCTCAGTTGGTAGCTTCTCAGGATGAGCGTGGTGCATTTTTTATTCCATTCTTTGAAGCTACAAGGGTTGGCTAGTTCATGAAGATGAGTTCTTCAACCATTATAGGTGTTAAGGTGGAGGAGGATCCTTAGGGTTTTCTAGATGAGATGCAAAAGATTTGTAGGATTATGTATGCCATAAATGTGGAAGGGTGGAGTTTGCAACTTATTAGCTCAAAGATGTGGTATACCAATGGTACGAGTAATGGGATAGGGCAAGGAGTGATGCTAAGGAATAATTTTTATGAAAGACTTTCTACAATGCATTTTTGGACCGCTTTTTTCCTCAGGAGTTGAAAGAAGACAAAACAAAAGAGTTTGTTAATCTAAAATAGGGGAAGATGTCAGTCAAGGAGTATTCCTTAAAGTTCCATCAGTTGTCTAGGTATGCTCTAAAATTGGTGTCTAATATAAGGGCTGGGATGAGAAAGTTTACTTCAGGATTGTCTCAGGATTTTATCCTTAAAAAGCAAGAATGCATTGCTGATCAAGGACATATTATTTCTAAGTTGATTGTTCATATGCAACAGGTGAAGAAGGAAAAGAGAAATCATGTTGAGATAGGTGAAAGGCAGGGTAAGAAGTTCAGGTTCTCTGAGCATGGTGGAAAGTAGTAAAGTGATCAGATGGTGGTATGTGGTTAAACAAGAAGTGAAGGAGTTTTTGTTTTTTCTCTACATCTAGGACTCCCTACCCATAACAGTTGGGTGATAGGCGTCAGTAGGGTGGTGATAACTTTAGGGCATAGAGTGCCTAATATCAGTCTAGTGGGAATCAGTTGGCCTCATCATGTACTCCTTGCAGGTTTTGTGGTCAGTTATATTATGGATTCTATGATGGGGGGAGGATTAGGTGCTTCAAATATGGTCAGCCAAGCCACATGCTTAGAAATTGTCTAGTTGTTAAGGTTGCTTTAGGAGAAAATAAGGTTTTGATTGCCTCTTCATCTGCTGCCTCACCCAAGGGTGTTGCTTCTGCATTTGTTCCTGCTTCTAGTAGCGGCACATGCCAAAATTGGTTATATGCTCTTGCTACCTGATAGGAGTCTGAGGCATCGCCTGATGTCATGACTGGTATGTTACAACTTTTTTCTTAGGATATTTATTGTTTACTTGATCTGGGGTCCACACTTTCTTATGTGACCCTCACTTATGGCTATGTATTTTGGTTTTGATCCCGAGGTTAATTTGGGTCCTTTTATTATTTTTACCCGGATAGGTGACTTTATGGTTGCTAAAAGCGTCTACAAGGGGTGTGTGGTATCTGTTGGTAGTAAGGAAATTTTGGTAGATTTTTATGAAGTAGATATTTTAGATTTTGATGTTATTATAGGTATGGATTGGTTATATTTGTGCTACGCATCCTTATATTATTAGACTCGTAGAGTTGTATTTAAGTTCCTTAGTGAGTTATTTATTGAATGGGAGGGTGGTTCCTTAGCTTCCATGGGGAAGTTTAAATCATATCTGAGGTCTTAAAGGTTAATCTCTAAAAAAAGTCTCTATCATTTGGTCTGAGTTACAGATTCTAACTCATAAGGTCCTTCTTTGCATTTGGTTCCGGTGGTGAATGAGTTTACTGAGGTCTTTCCAGATGATCTTCCTAGTGTTCCTCTGGATAGGGATATTGAATTTGGGATTAATTTGACCTTGGACGCTCCTCCAATATCTATTCCTCCTTAACGAATGGCTTCAGCTGAGTTGAGAAAACTTAGGGATCTTTTAGAAAAAGGTTTCATCCACCCTAGTGTGTCCCCATGGGGTGCACCGATATTATTCGTGCGTAAGAAGGATGGTTTTCTTCAGATATGTATTCATTATAGATAGTTGAATAAGGTGATTATTAAGAGCAGGTATCATCTTCCAAGGATTGACGACTTATTTGATCAGTTGCAAGGTGCCAAATTTTTTTCTAAGATAGATCTTCGGTACGGGTATCATCAAATTAAGATTATGGAGGTGGATATCCCTAAGACAAATTTTCATACTCGCTATGGATACTTTGAGTTCTTAGTTATGTCATTTGCTTTGCCAATGCCCCAGCGACATTCAAGGATCTTATGAATAGGGTATTCCATTATTTTTTGGATCTTTTTGTCATTGTGTTCATTGATGACATCCTAGTATATTCTAAAAGTGAGGTATATCATGCCAATCACCTCCGTGTGGTGTTCCAGACCTTGAAAGAGCAATAGTTGTATGCCAAATTCTTAAATGTGAGTTCTGGTTGAATACAGCTATTTTTCTAAGTCATATTTTTTCTAGTGAGGGGATCATGGTGGATCCATAAAAGATGGCAGTGGTTAAGAGGTTGCCTAGACCTACGGCTACAACCAATATTCAAAGCGTCTTGGATTTGGCTAGGTATTATAGAAGGTTTATGGAAAATTTCTTGAAGATAGAGGCCCTATTGACCAAGTTAACTCAGAAGAAGGTAAATTTCTTTTGGTCAAATGCTTGTGAGTGTAGTTTCGAGAAGCTAAAGGATAAGCTAACTCTGGCTCTGGTTTTGAATTTGTCAAAAGGAAATGAGGATTTTGTGGTCTATTGTGATGCATCCCGGGTGGGACTTGGTTATATTTTGATGCAGTGTGGTAAGGTAATTGCCTATGCTTGTCGGCAGTTAAAAGGTCTTGAGAGGAATTATCCAACTCATGATCTGCAATTATTAGATATGGTATTTGGATTAAAAATCTGGTAGCACTATTTGTACGGAGTGCACATGGATATTTTCTCAGATCATAAGAGTCTGCAGTATGTGTTTACACAAAAGGAGCTTAACCTCAGATAGAGAAGATGGTTGGAGCTTCTCACACACTATGATATGAGTCTTTACTACCGCTCAGGTAAAGCTAACATGGTCGTTGATGCTCTTAGTAGGTTGTCCATGGAGAGTTTTGCTTATGTAGAGAAGGAGAAGCGGGAGTTGGTGAAGGATATTCATTGCTTGGCTAACCTTGGAGCTCATCTTCTAGATTTTGAGGATGGTAGTGTCATGGTACAGTAAGTGGTACGATCGTCTCTTATTGCGGAGATGAAGCAAAAACAAATGCTAGATCCTTTCTTGATATAAAGCAAGAGTGATATAGGTGGGTAAAAAGTAATAGTATTTGAGATCAGTGGTGATTGTACCTTGTGGTACAAAGAGAGGTTATGTGTTACGGACGTTGATAATTTGAGCACATAAGGCCTGGATACTTGTATTAGGAGATTGAATTGTCGAAATGGGAATGGGAGGTGATTAACATGGATTTTGTTATCGGTCTTCTCCAGTCTCAGAACCAATTAGATTCAGTTTGGGTCATCAGGGATAGGATGACAAAGTTGGCTCACTTCTTGCTAATGAGGACTAAATTTTTGGCTAAGGATTATGCGAGGGTGTATCTTCATAAGATTGTGAAGTTTCATGGGGTACCTATTTTGATTATCTCTGATCGTGGTACACAATTTTCATCTTACTTTTAGTGGTTGTTTCAAAAGGGGTTGGGTACTAAGGTTAGTCTAAGTACTGTTTTTCACTTGTAGATGGATGCGCAAGCAAAAAAAGACTATTTAGACATTAGAAGATATGTTTTGTTCTTGTGTGATTGATTATGGTGGTAGTTGGGTTGAGCATCTACCTCTTATGGAGTTTGCTTACAACAGGTCTCATTCTAGCACAGGGATGACCCTTTTTGAGGCATTGTATGGTAGGAAGTGTAGATCTCCAATTAGGTGGTTTGAGGCCGGTGAGGCAAATATGTTTGTCCTAAATTTGGTTTATTAGGCTATAGAAAAGGTAAAGGTGTTTCGGGATAGGAATAAGTCGGACTAAATTCACCATAAGTCCTATGAGGATGTAAGACTTAGGGACTTAGAGTTTGAGGTTGGGGATATGGTGTTCCTAAAGGTGTCTCCAATGAAGGGAATAACGCCGTTTGGGAAAAAGAGGAAGCTCAATCATCGGTATGTTGGTCCTTATGTGGTTTGGAGGAGGGTTGGTAATGTCTCATATTTATTGAAGTTTCCTTCTTGTTTGATCTCTACTCATCCGGTATTCCATGTCTCTATGTTGAGAAAGTGTATAGGCGATCCTTCATCGGTTATTCCTTTTGAAGGTTTGTGTATCTCAGATTCTCTACCTTATGAAGAGATCCTAGTGGAGATCTTCCATCGACAAATTTGTTAGTTGTGAACCAAGGATGAATCTCAATTAAGTTTCTATCTGCATTTGTTTCAGTTTCGGATGTTCATACATAAGGTATGTATTTTTATCACATCTATGTTTTCTAACTAGGATAAAGTAAGGTTAATTTCCTTGCATTTATGTTTTCTAACTTAGTTAATGGTTGGAATTGTTATGTTGGGGTGTAACTCGCGGTTGTACTACCTTGTCCGACATTTGGGGATGAGTGATCCTAGTGGGGGAGATTGAAATACCCTGGGTTTTGGTCCTTAGAAAATTTCCTAGGTTTTCTTCTTGTGGACATCATACGAGTTGGGGTAATAGTCGTATGGTATGGTATGGGTAATATCGTCCAGTCATATATTGTCTAGTGTTGGGTGGATGAGTTTCTAGAATGGGTACGATTTAGGTGGGTATGAGTTGTATGGTGGAAGACGGGTCTTATGGTTTGATTTTTCTTCACTTAATATGAAACTTAGTAACTTAACTTAGATTTGAGTGTGAGTGACTCACCATGGTTCATGAGATAGGGTACGAGTGGTATAATCCAACTCGTATGTTGGACAATGTCAACCCTCTTGATTCTTACAAAGGTATGGTTTATGGGTACCAATCATATGATTGGGTACGAGTGGAATTTTGATGTCGTAGGTTGGTTTGTATCGGGGTTGATAATCTTCTTGGGGTACGAGTGGTGGGTACCACTTGTACCCAGGGATACAGATGGGGGGTGGTGGTCGTAACCTCCTGCGGTAAATTAATACAACTTAAGTTGGGGGTATTCTTGATATTTCTCCTTATAACTCCTTGGGACCCCACGACTTAAAACACATTTTGGGGGCTTCATTAACCTATTTGAAAGCAATCTCACACTCTAAATTCTCTCAAAATCTCTTAGTGCTCTTGGGTTACACAAAAGCTATGTTTTCTTTCAAGGTGGTCAATTGAGGCTCATAGGGGTGATTTCGTCTCATCTTCTTCTGAATCGAAGGCATGTTACTCCTCCTTCATTGTTAGTTCCAACTAAAGGCATATTTTATGAATTGATTTCATGGCATGAATGGTGTATGGTTTTGGGTTTGCAAATATATATCGAGGGTTTTGGTTGTAAATGCTTGGTTATGGTTTTACCATGTTTTAATTATGGATTTACATATTTTAATGGTGGTTTGGACATTTGGTTGCATTGGAATGGTTAATTGGTACTTGTTCTTGGCTATGAAAACACTACGCCCCAATATGTTTGATAAAATGCCTACGCGAATGCTTTTACTAAATTGTTGGACTTTCATTGAACTATTGCATGGTATAACTTGATAATGAAACCCTAAATGGTATAAATGGGCTAAATTTTTTGAAATGGTCAAATAGTATGGTCTTAGTGGTCATGGTTGGTCTAATTGAAAGCCTTGTTGGGTACAAGGGAATCCCTCAAGAAATATAAGTAATGAACATACTTGCAAGGTACATGGGAATCCCCCAAGCTAACTTAATAATGGAATCTATGGGTTCATGGGAATCCCTTCTTCTCTGAAAGGTTGGCTAAGGACATTTCTTGCAAGGTATAGTCGGTATGACGATACCACTACTTATAGCCTTGGTTAATAATAAATGAAATTATGGTCTTTGTTATGTGGTAATAGTTTTAAATGGGCAATATATATATCTATCTATATATGTGTGTGTATGTGTGTATATATATACATACATATATATACATATATATATACATACACACTCACACATATATATGCATATATATAGATGATACGCCCAAATTACACCTCTCTTTCGAGAGAGTAAGCGGTCGCTGTCAAATATAGAGCCCAAATGGGTTGGGTGTCGAATCCCACAGGGAATACAGTGTTCACTAAGTATTGTGATTATTATAACACTATTGATCTAAGGTTCCGAAATAAAGGGGGTTTGGAAATGTTAATGGTGCTCCTTTGTATTTGTGTGACACAAAAGTCCAGCTACTAAGAGTAAATGTAGATGTAATTTCAATGAGAATGAATTAACTAGAGTTATGCTCACCAAGATGTTCAAACAATTAGGGTTATGAGTTTGTGTTCGAAATCTAACTTATGTATCCAATTGCAAAAATTATTGAATTCTAAGGATTACCCATGTGTTTCTCAGCCTAATGAGTATTTCACCCTTTACTTCTCTCGAACTTAAAGGATTCATGCATTATTTAGTAACACTCTCATGAGGATTGATCCTGTTAAGGCATCAACCCGTTAACCCAAAGGGTAAACCTATGGAGTTCATGTGAATCACTTCTTTTCCCAACATCCACTTTCTTGTCAGACAAGTGGAGTTTATGGGCTCACTTCTCAAGTTTTCAACCAAGAGATGTCATTAAGATGAAGAAAGATTCATGCAATTTTGATAGATGGCAAAAATCAAACCCATTTACAACCCCAAAATAGTTCTCTACATCAAGGCTCCCATAATCCTAGTTTTTGGAGTTTAGCCACTCATCTCCATATAAGAAATCAAAGTTATATTGATGTTCATAAATAACTTCAGAAAAGTACTTACAAATGTAACAATATTGTTCTTCTCAATCTTTGATGGAAAATATGAAAACTAATAATAAACTCTCAATTTCTAGATTCAAATACCAATGAAAAAGAAGTAAAACGCTCCCAATAGAGGAGAAAGTATGAAACTAAAGACAAAAGATACCTACTAAACCCTAATACTTGGTATTTATATGTTCTCGGCTAAAAGGATTTAAAATTTGAAATCATAAAATTCACGTCTAAAGTGATGGCCAAATTGGTGGTACGTCGCAAGGTTGATGGTCCACCATTTGGCCCGTTGTTGCTGATCTTGGAAGGTTACTTTCTGGATAAAACTACGGCCAACTTGGTGGTCCGTCGTAAGACTGACGGTCCACCAATTAGTCCATAGCTGAGTCCTTCAGGGAGCTTGGTTTTGGATGACACTGATGGCCAACTTGGTGGTCCATCGTAAGAATGACGGTCTACTATTTGGTCCATCGCAGCAAGACGGTCAAGTTGGTGATCCATCGCATGACTAATGATTCACCATTTCTATCATCGCAGAGTCTTCTGAAAAGCTGAGTTCTAGTTAGATATGACATTAACTTTGTGGTTCATCGCAACATTGTCGATCCACCATTTTGACCGTCAGAAGTGTTTTTCTGCCACTTTTCTGAGACTTTTTCTTCACCTAGATCCTTACCCTGAAACATTAAAAACCAGCATTAAATACAACCTTAGTTTCTTGAAAACATACAACTTTCTCAATAAAAAAATGAAAAATGTTCTGTCAAAAGATGGTACATCAACGCCCTCAACTTAAGATTGTTGCTTGTCCTCAAGCAACCCAGCATCCCATTGCAAACATGAACCATACCATGAAAAGCAACTAACTAATGAATCACTTTGATGCAACCATTCACTCATCATTTCACTCACATGAGTTTCAACCAGCAGGTTCTACACCCAGCATTGATTATAATTCAGCACACACAAACATGGATATCATGTCCCAAAGAGAACATAAGAACTAAGCAAAACTCTAGTTTCCATCACAACAATGAAGTCCATCACTCTTTATACTATGTGGACACAATCTAAACTCTCACGCTCATCAAAGAAGTTACAAACATAGTCCAGGTACCCATAGGCTTGCCCTTGCCATTTAACACACCCTCAAAGCTGATTCGCTAGGATAAAACAGTTCTTTCCTAAGCTTGTAATGAGTCTTCAGGCTAGGTGAGGGTACTCTTTTGGTTAACGTGACTCATTAGGGCTTAAATCTCCTTGCCCTAGCAACTTTTCATCCCCAAGCTGCTATTTTCATCAACTTGCTTACAATTTCCCTTAATCAATTCTACTTAAATCATCAATTCTACTTAATTTTATTTTTTGAATAAGCATCAGCCACCCTCAACTTATGCTGATGCAATAAGCTAAGGTGCACAATATCGTTGGACAGATCAGGGCTAAATGCCTTTAAACTATATTCTAAACCAACTTTCCACTGGGTGCTTACATTTTGACAATAGCCACCCTCAACTTAGGTGTTTTGCCTAAGTTAAGGTGCACAATGCCCAATATTGGGCCAGGGCCATATTTGAATAATAATACCTTTCGGAGAGTTAATTATAGTTATGGGAAATAAAGAAAACTATTGAAAAGCTCAAAATGAGTTCGAGTAAGGGAGAGATCTTAGAGAGGTTAATTATTTAGGCTAAGTGGAATAAAAGTACAAGGTGGCCTGCCATCCTATCCTATTGAATCAGTTAGAGAATAGTATCAATGACTTGGGCAAGTTCTAGTCACTACACTATGCAAGAACTCAAGACAAATCCTCACACACACAGAGGCAACTGAGTTAAACTTCTTCTGCTACTCTTAGGATTTCCATCACATGATTCATGCACCTCTTACATGATAATGCCAAATGCAGATTCACTAAAGGTTATGCACCCAAGCTACATAATCAAAGTAAATAATCACGCATACATGGTCATAGTCTTATGCCAACATCATTCATTATTCACATCTACAAAGGGATACTGAAACAGGGAAGAAAAAAAGACATTTTATAAATAACATTAAACACAATATTTACAACACAAGCTTAGGAAATTAGAAATACAAAAATAAGACACCCTAGGCATGCCGATTCTACTAGATAGCACATGGAGGGAAAAGAGATCGGCAACAAAACCCACCATGGTTCAAGTACACCACCCCCACAGAAAAATAGATGCATTGTCCTCAAAGCATTGATTTAAAGTACAAGGAAATGGTTTTACTTATTTGGCCTCTTATTCATCTGAGGCATCTGTGAAGTATGTAAAGGCTCCTGCATCCTTATCTGGTGCAATGTTAGCCCCTATGGTGGTAGGGGCACTCACAACCTTACCCTCCAAGATTGGAGGAATCATCTCTCGAACTGATCCTGCACTGTGCCCCCTTGCTGGGGCAGCACTAGTGGATACCCCTGTTGCTTTGTATTCTTATTTATTTCTCCTCTTTTCTTCATATTTAAGTGACTTCTTTCGAGCCCTCTTAATATCATGACGTTCTCGTTGTTCTGGTGTTATTTCTTCTCTCTTTCTCCTTTTTGCTTCTTTTCTGACAGTTTTTTCATACATTTGGTCCTTCTCTTTGTCTTTCAGTTGTTTGCCCATCAAGTCCACAATACCCTCATCAACATCAGTATCCACCAAGGTTGGGTCGAACATAGGCTGCTATGACTGCCTACTCTTCAGCTCTGCAATATCCATCTTTTCTTATTCAAATTCAGCCATCAGCTTGGCAAGGTCAGGGAGGGAAGAGAATCGACCCTTTTGTTTATACGAAGTTCCATAGTTTCCATCCTAGTATGAATGGTCTATAATGGATGAACTACATCAACCACGATTTTATCAACAAAAGGCTTGAAGTCTTCAGCCCACTTATCTAGCTGTGTTTCTGAAATCTCTTTTGTGTCTTAACTGACTTAGAAAGTTTTCTGGTGTGAACCTGTATTCAGTAATATATGCTCTACCCATAGATTGTGCGAAATCTGACCCTGCAGATATACCTTTGGGTCCGTACTCAGGTGTCACATAGGTGGTAATGGGTAAAGGCATACCTGTGGGAATCTCTGTAGTATTAGGAGCTAGTGAAGATTGAGTCTGGTAAGCTGTAGGCTTGGTGAAACACATCTCAAACTTAGAGTCATCTTTCGACTTCTCAAGGTCTTGTTTGTGTATAGCCTAGATTTTATTGTCTACTCTGCGAATCAAGGGCACACCAACCTATCTGCATAAAGTCGTGATTAAGCACGAAAATGGCAATGAACTGGAGATTTTGTGTGCCCTCACAAACATCTTATCTGCAATTATCTGGGCTCGAACTGGTACTTCTAGTACTATCCTCACTCTCCTCTTCAGATTGGAAGAGTAGGGGAATTTCCCTTCCACGTTTTTTGGTGTTGTATCCGTATACGGGTTCGCCGCCACCCCTTTGAGATCTTACTCTTCTATTTACTGGTAGTTTGGGAGCCATAACACCTAAAAAAGAGGTAAGAAATCAGTCCACAGCGAAAATCTAACAAATCAGTGCACTTCATGACTTGACGGTCAAAATGGTGGTTCACCAGGTGTGGAACGGTCCACCACTTTGGTCGTCGCGCCTTATCCAGTATCTTGGATTTTTCATAGCCCTACGATGGTCAAGTTGGTGGTCCATCTCGAATCTAACAATCCACCATTTCAATCATCGCACCTCCTTTTTCAAGTTCATCTTTAAATTTGGCATATATTCGAGCATTTGTTGAGCAACATTGTTTGTTTAGAAATATTGGACTAAAATAACACAATCAAGCACAACTTTTCACATTTTAATCATGTAGATTACTCAGACTTCACCTATACAGATTATGCTTAAGCTCCTATTTCAAAACCTTCAACAATTCAAGGCAACAGAGCTATAACAAGATGCTAATTTCTTTACAAAACAACTTGCCAAACACATCCCACAGCTGAATGCGTTATTTAGACAAAGAAGAATAGAATTATGTACATACCTTGGTTTTGCAGAAAAACAAGCTTGCAACTTTAGAGAACAAGACTAATTCAAACAACTCTTCAATTGTGATCTCAACTTGACTTTGATGAATAGAACAAGAAGAATGGATGTGTTTAAATAGGATAAAAGGAAGGAGATGTAGAGTCCTAGAGGTAATAATTTCCTTCAGATTCGTTGAATCCAAAGAAATTTGAATAACTTAAGGATTTTAAGAGGTTACAACGTATGTAACCGCCTTATTTAACACTTTAAAACTATTTGGGTAAAAAATGGGTCATTTAACAAGGCTTCTAATTCAACCCAACCCGACCCAGAATTAGGGTTACAGTGATGCTAGGCCCGATGGTCCGTCAGATTTTTTACGGTCCACCAGGTTAGCCATCGAATCTTACCAAGACCTGTGCAACTCTACTTCATTATGATGGTCTTCGGGATGGTCCACCATATTTTTGACGGTCCACCAGGTAAGCCATCGAATCTTACCAAGACATGTGCAACTCTACTTCATTATGATGGTCTTCGGGATGGTCCACCATATTTTTGACGGTCCAACAAAGTCACCGTCATACCTTACCAGAATCCAGGCCATCTAGGTTGATTTTGACGGTCGATTAAACGGTCCACCAACTTTGGGATGGTTCACCACTATAACCGTTAACTTGATCCAGTGAATAAATTTTCCTACCTATTTGCGATGGAGGAAATGGTGAACCATCATGGGAATGGTGGTCGACCAAATCGTCCGTCAATTTTGTTCCAGTAGCTCAGATTTTTTGACCTTTTTTTCAACTGTAGCAATCCTTTTTTTTTGAAATTTTAATACCGCACACTTCACAAATGCATCAAAAATGCACTAGTAACAACACTTTTAATTTAACACTAACACATTGTGGGTTGCCTTACACTAGCGCCTGATTTATTCTCTTGGCACGACCCAGTCATCTGGATTAATCAGACTTTATCGAGATAGACAGTAGCAATATTCTTTATCGAGTCTTTTGGACCGATTTATAGTTTCACATGCTGTCCATTTACGTTGAAGACACTTCCGTCTTCATTTTAAAGTTCCACTACTCCAGACAAGTAGACTTGACTAACTTTAAATGGGCTGGACCATTTGGATTTGAGCGTACCTGGAAACCGTTTGAGTCTGGAGTTGAATAGAAGCACCAAGTTGCCTTTCTGGAAATCCCACTTTTCAATCCTATTGTTTTGGTACTTCTTCATTCTTTCCATGTATAGATCAGCCAAATAATAAGCTCTGAGAAGGAACTCATCCATCTCATTTAGCTGCCCCAGTCCCATATTTGTTGTTTCATTCTAGTTTAGATTAAGCCGTTTCAGTGCCCACAATGTTTTATGCTCTAGCTCAATCAGCAAATGGCATGCCTTACCATAAACCAATTGTTATGGTGATATGCCAATGGGCGTTTTAAAGGTCATTCGATATACCCATAATACATCGTCTATCTTCCTAGACCAATCTTTTCGCCTAGCATTTACAGTCTTAGCAAGGATAGCTTTGATTTCCCAATTAGAGATTTCCACCTTCCCACTGGTTTGTGGGATGTATGGGGTAGCCACCTTATGATGTTTGACACCATATTTTACCAAGGCATCTCTGAATATATTGTTGCAGAAGTCTGATCCTCCATCGCTTATGATGGTATGTGGTACCCTAAAGAGAGAAAAGATATTTCTCTTTAAAAATGCAACCACCCGCTTCCCTTCATTATCAGCTAGATCCATGGCCTCGACCTATTTTGACACATAGTCAACAGCAACTAGTATGTACTTCATTCCAAATAAGCTCATGAAGGGCCCCATGAAATCAATACCCCAAACATCGAATAGTTCTACCTCCTATATCTTGGACATTGGCCTCTCATGGAACTTTGAGATAGACCCTTTCCTTTGACATTGGGCACATCTCTTTACAAACTCGTAAGAATCCTTGAACAAAGTGGGCCAATAGTAGCTGCTTTGAAGTACTTTTCTGTCAATACAATCACCAGCATGGTGACCTCCAACTGGGGAAGCATGGCTTGCTTCCAATACACTCAGCATATCTACTTCTAGGATGCACCATCTAATAATACCATCTGCACATCGCCGAAAAATATATGGCTCATCCCAGAAGTAATGGGTCACATCATAGAGAAACTTTTTCCTTTGATGAAAGGAAAAATTCTTTGGTATCACCTCACTTACCACATAATTCGCGAAGTCAGCATACCAAGGTATTTTTTCGAGCACTACAACCAATACTTTCTCATTAGGAAAGGAATCAATAATATCAAGCTCATCTTTTACTACCTGCGCACCTTAGAGTTTGGATAAGTGATCAGCCACCTGATTCTCACATCCCTTACGATCCTTGACCTCGAAGTCAAATTCCTAAAGTAGTAATACCCACCAGATCAACCTTGGTTGAGCGTCCTTCTTTGCCATTAGGTACCTCAAGGAAGTGTGGTCAGTGTGTACCACCACCTTGGTACCTATAAAATATGCCCAAAACTTCTCAAAAGCATACACCACTGCTAGAAGTTCCTGCTTTGTGATAGTGTAGTTTTTCTGTGCTCCATTCAGTGCTTTGCTGGCATAATAAACTAGATGAAATAATTTGTCTTTCATTTTCCCCAATACTACTCCAAGGGAAACACCTTTTGCATCACACATTATCTCAAATAGTTTTGACCAGTTCGGTGCAACAATGATAGGGGCCTCCACCAGCTTCCTCTTAAGGAATTAAATTGCCTTAATGCAATCAACGTCAAAGAAGAACTTAGTTTCCTTCTCTAAAAGTTTGCAAAGTGGATTTAAAATTCTAGAGAAGTCTTTTATAAACTCCGCTAAAAGCCAGTGTGCCCAAGGATACTGCGCACCCCTTTCACTGAGATAGGAGATGGTAGCTTCTCAATAACCTTTACCTTGGCTCGATTGACCTCTATTCCTTTTGTTGAATTTTCTTGCCCGAGAACAATGCCCTCCTTCACCATGAAGTGGAATTTCTCCTAATTAAGCACGAAATTGAATTCCACACACCTCTGCAAACCCTTACTCAAGTTCTCCAGACACAACTCAAATGAATCTCCAACCACAGAAAAATCATCCATGAACACCTCCAAGGTGTCCTCAACCATATCCGAGAAAATAGACCTCATATATCTTTGTAAGGTAGAGGGTGCATTACATAACCCAAATGACATCTGCTTGAATGCAAAAGTTCCATACGGGCATGTGAACGTCGTCTTCTCTTGATCTTCAGCAACAATACAGATCTGATTATAACTAGAATATTTATCCAAGAAGCAGTACCACCCCTTCCTGCCAACTGATCAAGAATTTAATACATTAAGGGCATTGGGAAGAGGTCCTTTAAAGTCCATGAGTTTAGTTTACGATAGTCCATGCAAACTCTCCAACCAGTCACAGGCCTCAGAGGAATCAACTCATTCTTTTCATTTGCAACAAAATTCATGCCCCCTTTCTTGGGCACACATTGAACCGGGCTTACCCATTTACTGTCGAAAATAGGGTAAACCACTCCTGGTTCTAGCCACTTAATAATTTCCTTATTAACCACCTCTTGCATTGGTGGGTTAAGTCAGCATTGATGCTCAATGGTAGGAGTACATTCTTCCTCAAGTTGTATCTTATGAGTGTAGATTCTAGGAGGAATGCCAATAATATCAGCAATATTCCAGCCTACTGCTCTTTTGTATCTTTGAAGTACCGAAATGAGTGCTTCCACCTGCTTCTTACCTAGTTCATCCGTAATAATAATAGGTAGCATATTCCCACTTCCCAGGAACATATACCTCAAATGACTGGGTAACTCCTTTAGCTCCAGGACAAGTGGTTCTTCTATAGAGGGCTTAGCAGGTAAACTAGGATGATTTACTAAGTCTAAGTCCAACTTCTTGGGGGAATATAAGTAAGACCCCATGCCCATTAAGGAACATATTGTCTCCTCATAATCTTTTATACCATTCTGATTAAAATTCAACAACACTACAGCCAAGGTTTTAACAGCAAATTTCTCTTCTATCGGCACTTCATGATCCTCTTCATAATAGACATCTACAATGGAAAACACATTCATTTCTTTCAGATACTTCATTGATTGGCACATATCAAATCATAAAACTTCATCATTTAGCCTGAATAAGAGTTCATTAGCTCGCAAATCAATCAGCACACTTTCGTTTGTGATGAAAAGTCGACCCAAGATTATGGGCACCTCGAAATCCACCTCACAATCCAGAATAACGAAATCTACAAGATATATAAAACTAGGAAACTTCACCAACACATCATACAAAATACCAATAGGTCATTTGACCGAGCTATCCGCCATCATAAGTCATGTGTTAGTGGGTGTAGGATCTCCCAAACCCAACTTTTTGTAAACATCTAGCAGCATCAGATTGATGCTAGCTCCCAAGTCGCACAGAGCTTTTGCAAATTCAAGAAGTCCAAAAGTGCATGGGATAGTAAAAGCTCCTGGGTCTGCCTTTTTCTGCACCAAAGACCTTGTGGAAATAGCACCACAACGATAAAAATTATCTATCGGCTCAAAACTAACTGACTGCTTCTTTGTGACGAGGTCTTTCATGAACTTTATGTACCTGGGAATTTTCTATAATGCCTCCACCAGCGGTAGATTAATCATCAACTGCTTCGGTATAGCCATGAATTTGCTGAACTTTGTGTCGTCGGCTTTCTTCTTCACCCGATAAGGAAATGGAGGAGGTGGCTTTGGAAGAGTGGTAATCACCACTTCATCCTTTTTTTCCTTATTCTTCTCTAAATCATCAACCTACTAACTATTGGATAGTGTGTCATCAATAACCTCATCCAATTTCCCAGATTCCACTAGATGATAAATCTCTATTTCTTCAATATCATCGGATATAATATCAACTGCAGGATTACCCACAGTAGGTCCTGCTAATACCTTACCACTTCTAGTAGTGATATCCATGTAAGATCCATCATTTTCCAAGTTCTAAATGGTGTCACTTGGTAATGTTTAAGTCTTTCTCTGATTCAAAGCTACTGAGAGTTGGCTCATTTGTTTCTCTAACTACTTGATAGAGGTAGAGAGTTAGTTCACCTACTGACTCATAGAAGATAAATTGCTCTTCATGGTAGCCACTCCAGAGTTGGTAGCTTCAACTCCCTTTAATAATTTATCCATCATGTCCTCCATGGATATCTTGCCAGAGCTAATTGTAGAACTATCTCTACTTCTAGGAGGTACATATATCCCACTCCTATCATTCTTACCTTTCCAATTTGCTTTCTCCTTTTCCTTGTAACCAGCCTTGTCGTAGTAGTTCTGACCTTGATTTCCTTGTCTATTGCCTTAGAAACCCCCTTTATTATTCAAATAGTTAGCCTCTCTTTTGAATTAGAATCATCTCTACCTTTAGCTGTAATAGCCTTCATTTTTTTAGTCTTTATAGATAATAAATTCTTGGTCAATAGATCCATCTGCGTCTTTAAGTGTGCCATGTCTTGATCACATTCTTCCTCTTTCATATGTTGTTCTATATTTATGCCAATAGACATAGTAGGGCTTGCTACCATAGAATCCTTGGTATGCCAAGCTCTGCTTTGTTTGGTCATCCAATCAACCATCTTCGAGGCCTCCTGAAAAGTGAGATCCACAAATAATCCTCCTGTAGTATTATCAACAACTGGCTTTGTAATAAAGTTCAAAGCCTGATAAAGAGTCTTCATCAGATGAATATCTGTTATAATATGGTTTGGACACTGTGTTAGCTTCTTTTTAAACATCTCCCATGTCTTATGAAGGGCTTCGGTTAGAAACTGCCTAAATTTGATGATCTCATCCCTCAACTGTACCCTTCTGGAAGGCGGAAAGAACCTTTCTAGGAAAGCCTCTTTCAGTTGCCTCCAGTTGGCTATGGAATCGGGCGTCATCTCATTAAGCCATAATATTGCCTCCCCAGATAGATAAAACAAAAATAAACACAGTAGGATGGCATTCTGTCCCACTCCCGGGTTATCAAAGGACTTGTAAATAGTGACAAAATTCACTAATTTCATATTGGGATCATCTCTCGAGGTCTTGCCCTAAAAGGATAGTTTTTGTTCACTGGTGTAGCTACATTCTCTGCACACCTTCGATTAGCAGTATCTAACAAGTTGTCATCCCCCAAATCATTATCATCAGGGTTAGGATGATGTGTCTGTTGGCCATTATTCTGCTGATTTAGTTGGCTCTAGCCAATGCGGCTAGTCTCTCAGCATCTTTGGGTTTTGTCATTTTGCTAATAAGTTATGGTTTTGAATGTATTGGTACTAACGGTACACCCGATCTCTATGTAATTGGCATACCCAACAACTCCCCGGCACAAATAAAAACAACAAACAACAGTAAAATTTGGGAAACTTGACCAAAAGTCAATTAACTAACTCAAACTTAATTGAGAACCGTAATCCCCAGCAACGGCGCCAAAATTTGATACACCTAAATTACACGTCTCTTATGAGAGAGTAAGCGGTCGCTGTCAAATATAGAACCCAAATGGGTTGGGTTTCGAATCCCATTGGGAATATAGTGTTCACTAAGTATTATTATTATTATTAGACTGTTGATCTAAGGTTCCGAAATAAAGGGGGTTTGGAAATGTTAATGGTGCTCTTTTTTATTTATGTTACACAAAAGTCCAGCTACAAAGAGTAAATGTAGATGTAATATCAATGAGAATGAATTAACTAGAGTTATGCTCACAAAGATGTTCAAACAATTAGGGTTGCGAGTTTGGGTTCGAAATCTAACTTATGTATCCAATTACAAGAATTATTGAATTCTAAGGATTACCCATGTGTTTCTCAACCTAATGAGTATTTCACCCTTTACTTCTCTCAAACTTAAATAATTCATGCATTATTCAATAACACTCTCATGAGGGTTGATCCTGTTAAGGAATCAACCCGTAAACCAAAAGGGTAAACCTATGGAGTTCATGTGAATCATTTCTTTTCCCAACATCCATTTTCTTGTCAGACAAGTGGAGTTTATGGGCCCACTTCTCAAGTTTGGAACCAAGAGATGTCATTAAGATGAAGAAAGATTCATGAAATTTTGATAGATGTTAGAAATCAAACCCATTCACAGCCCCAAAATAGTTCTCTACTTTAAGGCTCCCATAACCCTAGTTATGGAGTTTAGCCACTCATCTTCATATAAGAAATCAAAGTTATATTGATGTTCATAAATAACTTTAGAAAAGTACTTAAAAATTTCACAATATTGTTCTTCTCAATCTTTGATGGAAAATAGGAAAACTAATAATCAACTCTCAATTTCTAAATTCAAATCCCAAAGAAAAAGTAGTACAAGGCTCCCAATAGAGGAGAAAGTATGAAACTGAAGATAAAAGATACTTACTAAACCCTAATACTTGGTATTTATTTATTCTCATCTAAAAGGATTTAAAATTTGAAATGATAAAATTTGTGTCCAAAGTGACGGCCAAATTGGTGGTCTATCGCAAGGTTGACGGTCTACCATTTGGCCCGTCGCTGCTGATCTGGGAAGGTCACTTTCTATATAAAATTGATGGACAACTTGGTGGTCCTTCATATGACTAACGGTCCACCGCTTGGTCTATTTGTTGAGTCATTCGGGGAGCCTGGTTCTGGATGACACTGACGACCAACTTAGTTGTATATCATAAGACTGACAGTCCGCCATTTGATCCATCGCAGCAAGATGGTCAAGTTGGTGATCTATTGCATGACTGATGGTTCACCATTTTTATTATCGCAGAGTCTTCTAAAAAGCTGAGTTCTGGTTAGATCTGACGGTTAACTTAGTGGTTTGTCCCAACACTGACGGTCCACCATTTTGACCGTCAGAAGTATTTTTCTACCACTTTTTTGAAACTTTTTCTTTAGCTAGATCCTTACCCTGAAACATTAAAAAAAACATTAAATACAACTTTAGTTGGTTGAAAACATTCAACTTTCTCAAGAAAAAAATGCAAAATATTCCGTCAAAAGCCGAAACATCAATACACACACACATATATATATATATCTATATATATGTATATACTGTTGTGAATGCATATAGTTGGTTTTGTTGGTTTTAAAGGTTGGAATTATTTTATCCTTATCCTGAGTACTTGCTAGCATTCACCCGCTAACCTATCTTCGGACGGCTATATCCCCACGTGATGTAGTAACTAGCCATTCTACTCTTCTTGCTTAGTGATCGGATTTAGGATCATCTATTGGATTGAAATGGTAAGGTTCCATACTTCTGAAGGTTTTATTTCATATCATGGATGTTTTTACATACTTTGGTCATTTTATAGACATTGGTTTTTGCTACGGTTGGTAACATGTCCCAATCGGATAATGTTTTTCTTTTGATTAGATGCTTTATGGAACTACTATGGGTTTGAATAGGCGGTGTCGGTATTGGTGTCAGCCTTAGTATTGGCACTGGTAGTGGGGCTGATACTATTTGACAAAATTTATGAATGTTCTATCCGTTTATGTTATGTTATAGACAGAAACTTAGTTATTATATCAGTTTGATTATAGTTGTTGGTTGGTAATGGATGGTTGGACTTGCTTGGGTTGGTCATGGATATAGACCTATCCCAGAGTCTAAAATTGTAATAAATGCTATCTTGTTATACATTTAGAATTCCTCTAACTTAGGGTATGCATATTCAGAGGTTGGGTTGGGTAATAGGGGTGGTCCTCGATCCTGGTTGGACTTGGGATGACCAATACAACAAGGCCTTGGTTTGGGTCGTGCTAAGTTGGTATCAGAGCTTTAAGTTCATGCTCAATTGGTAAGTCCACAATCTCGTGTTGCATAGGGTTTCCCTTTTGGGTGTGTAGTGCACTACACTTATAAGAGAGGCTATAAGAAATCGAGGAATGTTTCTCTTCATTGTGTTCTGTTTCAAGATGTAGGGTCTAATGTCCTAAAATCCTTTCCTATACCAGTTTGTTTCTTTACGCATCATTCCTTGATGATCTAAAGCTCATAAAAAGTTATTTGTCCCAACTATGGATAATATTGATGGGACACGTTCTACTCAAGGGATCCATACTCGATCTAAGGGTCCTGTAACTGATTATTCTTGAGTTCAACAGTTTTTTCTAGTCCTCCTTCGGATGATGAGATGAATGGGAGTTTCATCAGCCGATCCAATGATTGTTCAGTTGATGGCTTCTCAGGCTAAGTGTGGTGTATTTGTTATTCCATCTTCTAAAGCCACAAGGGTTGGCCAATTCATGAAGACTAGTCTTCTAACTTTTATAGGTGTTAAGGAGGAGGGGGATCCTTAGGGTTTTCTTGATGATATGGAAAAGATTTTCAATATTATACATGCCAAGAATGTGGAAGGGGTAGAGTTTACAGCTTATCAGCTCAAAGATGTGGCATACCAATGGTATGAGGAATTATAACGCCCTAATTTTCTGAACTGGAATGCTACACGGTGCTTATGACCCCGAGGGACCACAAGATAACCCATGACTGATATTTGTACCTGTAGACTGAAATTCATGACATAATAATGTGGAAAACATGCACAATAAGCCATAAGGTTCAACTGAAATAATATAACATCCATATGGGCAAAAAATACCCAAAACAACTGAAAACTGAATCTGAAAGCTAAATCTGAGCGTAAATCCGAAAGCCTTTAAGTACTATCTGAAATAAGGAGTTGAAGGAACATGTATCTAACTAACTCCGTAAAACTGAACTGAAGAAATAAATGAATAAATCAACTAATGTCGTCCTTGAATGAAGAGGACTCACTGCAACTCTGTATGCTGAATGCGACTGGTACTGCTGGTCTGAGACTCATGCCTCTGAACCTATGGTGTAACATGAAAAGAAAGCACCATATCTAAAATGCATCAGTACAACTGGAGTACTGATTATACGAGTGAGGTAGGTTATGCAAGGGTTTACGTGCATGAATAATACTACTGACTGACTGATATGAATGTAAGAGTACAAACATACATACACAGTAACTAAGATTATGAATACGTGATGGCTAAATCTGTATGCTAATACATGGCTGGAACCGTAGTTCTGATAACATGGATGACTGTATCTGACAGCCCTGAATCTGGTTGAACTCTCTGAGTTCCGTGCGATAACTGAATATGACTGTATCTAATAGTCCTAGTATACTGATATCTGAAGAACTGTCTGAGTTCTTTTACTAAGACTGATACTAAAACTGTGGGAGGTAGTTATTTAATTGACATGCCCCATATGTGCCATTATGGATATGATGGGGTCCAATCTCTGCCCCGACTGGAAGGGTGTCAATACCGCACCACTAGTAAGGAAAATATATGAGAAATCCTCATATAACAGGTAACTCTAGTGAGAACGGTGGGAACCATCATATAACAAGTTAAGACACCTCATCTACCCTCATATAACAGTCTGCGATGTCTCAACCTATGCTGCCAACATAGTTTTGGAATGCAAGAATGACTGCTAAGAATCACACCCTCATATATAGGTGAGTTCCCATCCTTGGGTTCACTCAATGCTAACTCCTACTCCCATCTGAAGAGACTAAACATGATTCAGCTGACTGTACATGGATAGATTAAATGACTTCCATTGACTGATAGAGTGGTACTATTATCTGAGAGTTAACTGGGATCATGAGATTTCTGAGGTTTCCTGAGTCACATGACTGACTGAGTTCTATAGATTATAGCTTGACTGAGATTATAGTGACAACATGACATGGCTCTAGGCACACAACTATGTTTTTCGGGTACGAATACCCCAGGACTCGATAGAAGAAAACTGACACGCATGACATGACTTGATCACAAGATTGGAGTCCACAATTCTCTATATCATAAGTAGGAGATAGTATACTTCATGTATTTAATCAACACCTCAAACATGGTAGGGAAAGCATGGATATAATTCGCACACAAATTCATGATTTTCAACCAACATAAATAGAATGGGCATTCATATTGAAGTGTATCGCTAACATGGACTTGTCAGTTAGATATCATGAAATCATGTAAATATGAACTTCTAACATCCTAGGAATTTTATCAAACACCTTACATGCATTTTTTAAGGCATATGTGGATTTCATACTTGCATTAGTTCAACCCACCAAAAGTTCATGATTTTCAACCAACAATCACATATATTCCATGAAAAACATCCTTACATATCATCTTGAAACTTGAACAACAATCATCAACGTGTATATGCTTATATCACCACAAAAGTTTATAAAATAACATTTAAAAGCATGGTTCTTGAACTCTATGAACGAATTGAATCCATAGATGAACACTACGCATACCTTAAATCTTGATCTTGAAAGATATCTAATGTTTCTGAAGGTTCCTGAAGAAATCCTTAGGCTTGCCCTTGATTTTTCTTGACTAGGGATTAACCCCTTTAGGAAAGAATGCTCTTGTTCCTGAGGAGATGATCTTGAGAGGAAACCCTAATCTTGTGGTTGAAAGTGTAAGAGAGGGTTTTTAAGATGTTTTAACTGAAGAGAATGGAAGATAATACGTTCGTTGAGGGTTATAAGTCGTGGAAAGTGAAGGGAAAAGACCAAAATACCCTTATGAAATAAATTCCCAGTTGCTGAAAATCATAGCTGACGACATTTGTGACAAGGCGTCAAAAGTGTGGTAAGCCGTCTAAAATGTCATCACACAGGAGTTGGAACTGATGGTTTCTGCCTAAGTCTGACGACCTTCATGTTAGGGAGTCACAAATGTGGTAAGAAACCACGAATGTCGCCACTTAGGAGCTGGTTTCTGCCTAAGGCTGACGACCTTCATGGTAGGGCGTCACAAATATGGTAAGCTACCACGAATATCGTCACACAGGAGTTGGATTCTGCCTAAGGCTGACGACCTTCATGGTAGGGCATCACAAATGTGGTAAGCTACGACGAATGCCATCACACAGGAGTTGGATTCTGCCTAAGGCTGACGACCTTCGTGGTAGGGCATCACAAATGTGGTATGCTACCACGAATGTCGTCACACAGTTTCCAGCCTGACATGCTGAAGTAAAATAGGAATAACTCTTTGCTCCGATATCGGATTTAGGAAAAATTGGTATTGTTGGAAAGATAATTAAATTATATATATGTTTATAGGTCATTATCTCAAAAATTCCATGTATAATGAGAGATATTATCGTTTGAATCTGACTATGGAAATATCTTTCTCAAGAATTTGATCGGTGAGGAATGTTTTGATTCATCTGATAGCTGGGAGTTATTTGAAGCCTTAATATACATATAACCTACTCATAAAATTATAAAATAACCATGATGTACTATTTATGAGCTTGGTACATGGATCTAATATTGGTTTGGATTTTTTGGGGTATTACAATATCTCCCCCTTGGAAACATTCATCCTCGAATAATGACTGCTTGAGAGGGGAGAAAAGATAAACAATGCATATACTGATCATGCTCAACTGACACATGATTTAGGACTGAATTGAATTATAAACTAAATATAGCCCAACTGAACATGCATATCTGATGCATGACTGATAAACTAAACTCATGAATGCATGATAAGCTATGCACTGATACTTGATACCATTTTTATACTGGAATTTTGAACATTTAACTGAATAAGCTTAAGGGAAATTGTTACCTCGAGCTAAGTCTAAATTAGCAGAGAAAAGATGAGGGTACTTGATTTGCATGTTTGTTTCTGCTTCCCAAGTAGCTCCCACCATGGACTGATTCCGCCAAAGAACCTTGACTAGAGGGACTTATTTTTTCCTCAGTCTATGAGTCTAATAGTCGAGGATTTCGACTGGAATCTCTTCATAAGAGAGGCTATTCTGAATGTCAATGCTCTAAATAGGGACTACAACTGTTGGGTTACCTATGCACTTCTTGAGCAAAGAGACATGGAAGACTGGATGAACTGAGGCTAGATCTGAAGGAAATTCGAGCTCATAAGCTACCTTGCTGAAGCGACTAATAATCCTGAAGGGAACGATATATCGGGGACTGAGCTTTACCTTCTTGACAAATCACTTCAATCCCTTCATGGGAGAGATCTTGAGATACACATAGTCATCGACCTCGAATTCGAGATCCTTTCTATGAACATCCACATAAGACTTGTGTCGGCTCTGAGCAGCCCAGAGTATTTCTCTGATCAACTAAACTTTCTCTAAGGCATCGAATACTAAGTCAGGCCCTATGACTGCGGTGTCACTAACTTTAAACCAACCGATCGGAGACCTATATCTCCTACCATAGAGAGCTTCGAATTAAGCCATCTGAATACTGGAGTGATAGCTTTTGTTGTATGCGAACTCAATAAAAGGCAAGTGGTCATCCCAGCTTCCCTTGAAATCAATTGCACACTCCCTTAGCATATCTTCTAGATTCTGAATGGTCCTTTCTGCTTGACCATCTGTCTGAGGATGAAATGTTGTACTGAGATGAACTTGGGTACCAAGACCCTTTTTGAATGCTTTCTAGAAGTGGGAGGTGAACTGGGTACCTCTGTCGGAGATGATAGATAGTGGAACACCGTGTAATCTAACCAACTCCCAGATATAAAGTTTGGCATAATCCTCGGCTGAGTAAGAGGTACGAACTGGAAGGAAATGAACTGACTTGGTCATTCTATCTACATTTACCCAAACTGAATCATGTTGATAACGTGTTCTAGGAAAACCCATCACGAAGTCCATGTTCACTTCTTCCCACTTCCACGTAATAGTGAACTCCTGCATAGAACCACTAGGTTTTTTATGCTCTATCTTAACCTGCTAACATGTAGAGCACTTAGCCACAAACTCTGTAACATCCCTCTTCATCACACTCCACCAATAGATCTCCCACAAGTCGCAGTACATCTTAGTGGCCCCTGGATTAATATAGTATCGCGCACCATGCACTTCTGCAAGAATTCGCTGCCTCAAGTCATCTACACCGGGAACACATAGACGTCCCTGACAACGAAGAACACCATCTCCCCCTTGGGATAAAACCTCTACTTCCTGACTCTGAACTGACTCTTTTAGCTTGACAAGGTTAAGATCCCTGTCTTGATTCTACTTCACCTCGAAAACTAGGGATGACTATAAACTACTCTGAACACATACACCACCCTCTGAAGAGTCGACTAAGCAAACGCCTAGTCTCACAAGCTAATGAATCTCCTAAGCTAATTTCTTCTTACTATCCTCAACATGGGAAACACTACCCATGGACAGTCTACTGAGTGCATCGGCCACTACATTGGCCTTGCCCGGATGATAAAGGACACTCATGTCATAATCCTACAAGAGCTCTAACCACCTTCTCTGATGAAGATTGAGATCTTTCTGGGAAAAGACATACTAAAGGCTCTTATGATCTTTGAAGACGTCTACATGAACACCATATAGATAATGCCTCCAAATCTTTAAGGCAAAGACAACTTCTGCTAACTCAAGGTCATGAGTAGGATAATTTTTCTCATGGGGCTTTAACTGTCTAGAGGCATAGGCTATGACTCTACCATGTTTCATGAGGACACAACCTAAACCTACTCTGGATGCAACACAATATACTACAAATCTATCGGAATCGTCGGGAAGTGCTAAAACTGGAGTTGAGGTGAGTCGAGTCTTTAACTCCTGAAAACTCTTCTCATAAGGTTATGACCACTGAAACTTGACCTTTTTCTGAGTCAATCTGGACATAGGAGATGCAATAGAAGAAAATCCCTCGAAAAAACCATCGGTAATAGCCAGCCAAACCCAAGAAACTCCTGATATCTGATGGAGAGACAGAGCGAGGCCAGTTTCTTACCGATTCAGTTTTCTGAGGATCTACTCTAATGCCATCACCGAAAATAATATGGCTAAGGAATGCACTTACTGAACTTGGTGAACAACTGGTGATCCCTGAGAGTCTGAAGAACAATTATGAGATGGTCTGAATGATCACGCTCTGTGTGAGTATAGACCAGAATATCATGTATGAAGACTATGATGAATGTGTCCAAGTACTGCTTGAACACCTGGTTCATCAAGTCCATGAAAGCTACAGGGGCATTGGTAAGACCAAAGGATATGACTAGAAATTCAAAGTGACCATACCGAGTACGAAAAGCTGTCTTTGGAATGTCACATTCTCTAACTCTGAGTTGATGATATCCTGATCTGAGGTCTATCTTGGAGAAATAACTGGCACCCTGAAGTTGGTCAAATAAGTCATCTATCCTAGGTAGCGGATACTTGTTCTTGACCGTGACTTTGTTGAGCTGACGGTAATCAATACACATTCTGAGAAAACCATCTTTCTTGCGCACGAATAAGACTGGCGCACCCCATGGGGATACACTGGTCCTGATGAATCCCTTATCTAAGAGATCCTTCAACTGATCTTTCAGTTCCTTGAGTTCTGCTGGTGCCATTTTGTATGGTGAAATAGAAATAGGCTGAGTATCTGGGAGAAGGTCTATGCCAAAGTCTGTTTCTCTTTCGGGAGGAATGCCTGGAAGATCTTAGGGAAAGACGTCTGAATATTTATTAACCACTGGGACTGATTCGTGACTGGGAGATTTGGAACTGGAATCCTTAACATGCACGAGATGATACACATATCCCTTAGAAATTATTTTCCTTGACCGAAGGTAGGAAACAAGCTGACCCCTGAAAGACGAAGTGCTACTCTTCCACTCTAGGATGGGATCATTCGGGAACTAAAACTGAACTATCCGGTTTCTGCAGTAGACTATGGCATAGCAGGAATGAAGCCAATCCATATCGAGAATGACATCAAAATCAGTCATCTCTAACTCGACTAAATCTGCTGATGTGGATTTCTAAAATATCATAACCGGGTAGTTCCTATATACCCGCCGAGCTATGATGGTTTTACCTACTGGGGTAGAGACTAAAAAGGGCTCTGCTAAAATTTCAGGACTGATTTCGAAATCGCTTGCTATGTATGGAATGACAAAAGACAAGGATGCACCTGGGTCTAGCAAAGCACAAACATGAACATGGAAAATCTGTAACATACCAGTAACGACATCAAGAGAATTTTCCTGCTCCTGTCAGGTCTGAAGAGCATAGAGTCTGTTTGGGTGTTGCCCACTAGTAGCACTGGAAGTGGCACCCTGCATGTTTGGGAGACCGAATTAAGCTGTGGAATGATTCTGCTGACCCTGAGGACCTAGATTACGACAGTCCCTAACTTTGTGGCCTGTCTTTCCACAACCAAAACAAATGCCTTGACCCTCTCTACACACACCCTGATGTTGCTTACCGCAGGTCTGACACTGAGGATAAGTGCGGGCACTTGTAACACTACTCTGAGATTTAGAGCCTGGTGCTCTATCTCTGTTTCCATCCCTGAACTTCGGCACTGGGGCACTAGCGGAGGAAGGGGCTGGAACTGCTGACTTAGGACGAAACTGTGAATTATTTCCTCCCTCTGATTTGGGCTGAGAAAAACTGAAACTGCCTACTCTTGCTCTCTTCTCCCGCCTCTCCCTAGTCTTAACCTTCTACTTCTCTATCTATTAAGCGTGGGTCATGAGCCTGGCTAAAGTCATATCACTATTCAGCATCACATACCTACACTCATTTACCACGCTATCATTCACCCCTGATACGAACTTGCTCATCTTAGCCTTTTTGTCTGCAACCACATGAGGGGCATATTTGGCTAGCTTAGTAAATCTAGGAGAATACTCTCTAACTGTCATATTTCCCTGCCTGAGATTGATGAACTCAAGAACTTTGGCCTCTCTCAGCTCTTGGGGAAAGAATCTGTCTAAGAAAGCCGTGATGAATTCTTTTCACTCAACAGGACCTGTATCCTCTAACCTTTTTTTTACCCACTGCTTTTACCAAGTGTAAGATACATCCTGTAATTGGTATGCAGCTAAATCGGCACTCTGAGAAGAAGTGACTCCCATGATATCAATGACCTTCTAGACTTGGTCAAAGAATTCCTGAGGATCCCCATCTGTCTTAGACTCAAAGAAGGATGTAGGGTTCATTCGGGTGAAGTCCCCAATCCTAGCTTCTGCTGAATTGGCCACTAGGTTGGCCAGAACGACTTCTGGTCATTTATTCTGGATAGCTACAGACTGAGCAAGAGAAGTAAATGTGGTCCTGAACTCCACATGAGAAACATGTTCGCCAAAGGATCTTCGGGATGAGGAGTTGGCTGATTTGTTCTCTTTGGAGGCATGTTTCTAAAATAAGAGACAAGCGGATTAGACTGAGAGACTTACTTGAAATTATTCTTAATAGCACGACATAAATACTGTAGAAATAGAACTGTTCCTAAAACATCTCATAGCCTCTTGTACATAAATGTGGCATGCAACACACCCATGCACAAGACTCTACTAGATGCGGCTTTCAGAATTCCTAGGACTCTATTGAACCTTAGGCACTGATACCAAGTTTATAACGCCCCAATTTTCTGAACCAGAATGCTACACGGTGCTTATGACCCTGAGCGACCACAAGCTAACCATTGACTGATATTTGTACCTGTAGACTGCAATTCTTTACATAATAATGCGGAAAACATGCACAATAGGAAATAAGGTTCAACTGAAATAATATAACATCCATATGCGCGAAAAATACCCAAAATAACTAAAAACTAAATCTGAAAGCTAAATTTGAGCGTAAATCTGAAATCCTCTAAGTACTGTTAGAAATAAGGAGTTGAAGGAACATGTCTCCAACTAAATCCGTAAAACTGAACTGAAGAAATAAATGAATAAATCAAATGATGTCGTCCTCGAATGAAGAGGACTCACTGCAACTCTGTATGTTGAATGCGACTGCTACTGCTGGTCTGGGGCTCATGCCTCTGAACCTATGGTGTAATATGAAAAGAAAGCACCATAGCGCAAATGCGTCAGTACAACTAGAGTACTGAGTATATGAGTGAGGTAGGCTAATGCAAGGGTTTACGTGCATGAATAATTCTACTGACTAACTAATATGAACGTAAGAGTACAAACATACATACATAGTAACTAAGATTATGAGTACGTGATGGTTAAATCTGTACGCTAATACATGGCGAGAACCGTAGTTCTGATAACATGGATGACTGTATCTGACAGCCCTGAATCGGGTTGAACTCTCTGAGTTCCGTGCTATAACTGAATTTGACCATATCTAACAGTCCTGGTATACTGATATATGAAGAATTGTCTGGGTTCTTTTACTGAGACTGATACTAAAACTGTGGGAGGTAGTTGTTTAACCGACATGCCCCATATGTGCCATTATGGCTAAGATGGGGTCCATTATCTTCCCTGACTAGAAGGGTGTCAATACCACACCATTGGTAAGGACAATATATGAGCAACCCTCATATAACAGGTAACTCTAGAGAGAATGGTGGGAACCATCATATAACAGGTTAAGACACCTCATCTACCCTCATATAATAGGCTATGATGTCTTAACCTATGCTGGATACAAAGTTCTGGAATGTAAGGATGACTGCTAAGAATCACACCCTCATATACAGGTGAGTTCCCATCCTTGGGTTCACTCGGTGCTAACTCCTAGTCCCATCTGAAGAGACTAAACATAATTCAACTGACTGTACATGGACAGATTAACTGACTTCCATTGACTGACGGAGTAGCACTATTATCTGAGAGTTAACTGGGATCATGAGATTTCTGAGGTTTTCTGAGTTACATGACTGATTGAGTTCTATAGATTATAGCTTGACTGAGATTATTGTGACAACATGACATGGCTTTAGGCACACAACTATGTTTTTTCGGGTACGAATACCCCCAGGACTCGATAGAAGAAAACTGACACACATGACATGACTTGATCACAAGATTGGATTCCATAATTCTCTATATCATAAGTAAGGGATAGTATACTTCATGTATTTAATCAACACCTAAAATATGGTAGGGAAAGCATGGATATAATTCACACACAAAATTCATGATTTTAAGCCAACATAAATAGCATGGGCATTCATATTGAAGTGTATCGCTAACATGGACTTGTCATTTAGATATCATAAAATCATGTAAATATGAACTTCTAACATCCTAGGTATTTTATCAAACACCTTACATGCATTCTTTAAGGCATAGATAGAGTTCATACTTGCATTCGTTCAACCCACCCAAAGTTCATGATTTTCAACCAACAATCACATATATTCCATGAAAAACATCCTTACATATCATCTTGAAACTTGAACAACAATTATCAATGTGTACTTTCTTATATCACCTCAAAAGTTTACAAAATAACATTTAAAAGCATGGTTCTTGAACTCTATGAACGAATTGAATTCATAGATGAACACTACGCATACCTTAAAACTTGATCTTGAATGAGATCTAATATTTCTGAAGTTTCCTGAAGAAATCCTTAGGCTTGCCCTTGATTTTTCTTGACTAGGGTTTAACCCTTTTGAGAAAGAATGCTCTTGTTCCTGAGGAGATGATCTTGAGAAGAAACCCTAATCTTATGGTTGAAAGTGTAAGAGAGGGTTTTTAAGATGTTTTAACTAAAGAGAATGAAAGATAATACGTTCCTTGAGGGTTATAAGTCATGGAAAAATGAAGGTAAAAGACCGAAATACCCTTATTAAATAAATTCCCAGTTGCTGAAAATCATAGTTGACGACATTTGTGACAAGGCATCAAAAGTATGGTAAGCCGTCAAAAATGTCATCACACAGGAGCTGGAACTAATGGTTTCTGCCTAAGTCTGATGACCTTCATGGTAGGGCATCACAAATCAGGTAATCTACCATGAATGTCGTCACTTAGGAGCTGGTTTCTGCCTAAGGCTGATAACCTTTGTGGTAGGGCATCACAAATGTGGTAAGCTACCACGAATGTCATCACACAGGAGTTGGATTCTTCCTAAGGTTGACGACCTTCGTGGTAGGGCATCACAAATATGGTAAGCTACCATGAATGTCATCACGCAAGAGTTGGATTCTGTCTAAGGTTGACGACCTTCGTGGTAGGGCGTCACAAATGTGGTAAGCTACCATGAATGTCGTCATACAGTTTCCAACCTGACATGTTGGAGTAAAAGAGGAATAACTCTTTGGTCCAATATCAGATTTAGGCAAAATTTATATCATCGGAAAGCTAATTCAATTATCTATCTGTTGATATGTCATGAGCTCAAAAATTCCAAGTATAATGAGATATATTCTCATTTGAATTTGACGATGGAAATATCTTTCTCAAGAATTCAATAGGTGAGGAATGTTTTGATTCGTCTGATAGCTGGGTGTTATTTGAATCCTTAATATAAATATAACCTACTCATAAAACTATAAAAGAACCATGATGTACTATGTATGAGCTTGGTACATGGTTCTAATATTGGTTTGGATTTTTCGGGGTATTACAGGAATAAATAGAGCAAGGGGTGATGTTGAGGAATCATCTTTGTGAGAGACTTTCTCCAATGCATTTTTGGACTGCTTCTTTTCTCAGGAGTTTAGGGAAGTGAAATCAAAGAAGTTTGTTAATCTAAAACAAATGAAGATGTCGGTCAAGGAGTATGCCTTGAAGTTCCATCAGTTGTCTAGGTATGCTCCAGAATTGGTGTTTGATATGAGGGAAAGGATGATAAAGTTTTCCTCAGGACTGTCTTGGGATTTTATCCTTGAAAGAATGACTTCATTGCTAATCAAGGACATGGATATTTCTATGTTGGTCATTCATATGCAACAGGTGGAGGAGGAAAAAAAAAGTAGGTCGAGATAGGTGAAAGGCATGGTAAGATGTCCAGGTTCTCTGAGTAGGATGGACAATAACAAAGTGGTCAGGATGGTGGTAAGTTTCCAAAGAAAAAGTAGGATAGTTCAGGTTCTTTTTCCACAGCTAGTGCTCCTTACCCAAAGTAGTCTGGTGATAGGCGCTAGCAGGGTGGTGATAAATTCAGGGTACAAGGTGCCCAATATGAAGATTGTGGGGCTCAGTCACCTTCATTATATCCTTCTTACAGGTTTTGTGCTCGGTTAAATTAGGGTTTCTATGATGAGGGGAGGGACAACTGCTTCAAATAGAGTCAGTGAGTCCATATGCTTAGAAATTATCCAGTTGGTAAGGTTTCTTTGGGAGAAAATAAGGTTTCAGTTGTCTCTTTATCTGCTCCCGCACCAAAAGGTGTTGCTTCTACATCTATTTCTATATCTGGTACCAGCACCTGCTGAGATTTGTTATATGCTATTGCTACCCGATAGGAGTCGGAGGCATCGCATGATGTCATGACTGGTACATTATAACTCTATTCTTGGAATGTTTATTGTTTACTTAATTTGGGGTCCACTCTCTCTAATGTGACCCCATTTGTGGCAATGTATTTTAGTTTTAATCTTAGGGTTATTTCATATCCTTTTTCTGTTTCTACCATTATAGGTTACTCTGTGGCTGCTAAAAGAGTCTATAGGGTGTATGTGGTATCTGTTGGTAGTAAGAAGACTTTAGTGAATTTGTATAAATTAGATATGGTGTATTTTGATGTTATTCTAGGTATGGATTAGTTATATTTTTGCAATGCATCCTTAGATTATTGGACCCGTAGGGTTGTCTATAAGTTCCCTGATTAGTCAGTTATTTAATGGGAGGGTGGTTCCTTATCTCCCATGGGGAAGTTTAAATCATATCTTACGACTTGGAGGTTAATCTAAAAAGGGTGTCTCTATAATTTTTTCTGGGTTAAAGATTCTAACTAGAAGGTCCTTCTTTGCATTTGGTTCCAATAGTGGATGAGTTTTTTGAGGTCATTCCAGAAGATTTTTCTGGTGTTCCTCTAGATAGGGAGATTGAGTTTGGGATTTATTTTATCCCGAACTCTATCTATTCGTCTTTATAGAATGCCTCCGACTGAGTTGTGGGAACTCAAGTAGCAACTTAATGATCTTTTGGACAAGGGTTTCATCCACCCTAGTGAGTCCCCGTTGGGTGCAACAGTGTTATTCGTGCATAAGAAGGATGGCTCCCTTCAGATTTGAATTGATTATTGGCAGTTAAATAAGGTGATAGTTAAGAACAAGTATCATCTTCCAAGGATAGATGACTTGTTTGATCTGTTGCAAGGTGCCAAATTCTTTTCTCAGATAGATCTTTGGTCTAGGTGTCATCAGCTTCAGATTACAGAGGTGGATATCCCTAACACAACTTTTTGGACTCAGTAGGAGCACTTTGAGTTCTTGGTTAAGTCATTTGGTTTGACCAATGCCCAGAGACATTCATGGATCTGATGAACAGGGTCTTCTATCATTTTATCGATCTTTTTATCATTGTGTTCATTAATGACATCTTGGTATATTCTAAGAGTGAGGTGGATCATACCAATCACCTCTGTTAGGTGTTGTAAACCTTAAAAGAGTAGCCGTTGTATGCCAAATTCTCTAAATATGAGTTTAGGTTAAACACTGTTACTTTTCTAGGACATGTTATTTCTAGTATGGGGATCACAGTGGATCCACAAAAGGTACTAGTATTTAAGAGATAGCTTAGACCCACGACTCCAACTGAAATTCAGAGCATCTTGGGTTTGGCTGGGAATTATATGAGGTTTGTGGAAAGTTTCTCGATGATAGCTTTCTCATTAACCAAGTTGACTTAGAAGAAGGTAAAGTTCTCTTCATAGGATGCTTGTGAGTGTAGTTTTGAGAAGTTGTAGGATAATCTAACTTCAACTCTGATTTTAACTTTGTCAGAAGGGAATGAAGAGTTTATGGTCTATTATGATGCATATCGGGTGGGACTTCACTATGTTTTGATGCATCATGGTAAGGTGACTTCCTATGCTTCTAGGTAGTTGAAAGCTTAAAGGAATTATCCAACCCATGATCTAGAATTGTTCATTGTGGTGCTTGTATGTAAAATATGGTGGCACTATTTGTACGGAGTGCCCTTGGACATCTTCTTGAATCATACGAGTATGGAATATGTGTTTATACAGAAGAATCTTAACCGTAGGCAGAGGAGATGGCTCGATCTTCTCAATGACTATGATATGAGTCTTCACTACCACCTAGGTAAAGCTAACGTGGTTGCTAATGCTCTTGGTTAACCTTGGAGTTCGTCTTCTAGATTCTAAGTATGGTAGTGTGATGATAAGGAAGTGGTGCGGAGATCAAGGAGAAGAAAATTCTAGATCTTGTCTTGATTAAAATAAAGAGTGACGTAGGTGTGCAAAAGGTAATGGTATTTGAGATCAGTGGTGATGGTACCTTATGGTACCAAGGGAGGTTATGTGTTTCAGATGTCAATGGTTTGTAAGAAAGGGTATTAGTTGAGGTGCAGGAATTGCGCTATGTTGTTCATCTTGGTTCGACATTAAAGTATCATGATGACAAGGAGATTTATTGGTGGAATGGTATGAAGAAGGATGTGGCTAGTTTTATGGACAAGTGTTTAGTGTGTCAACAAGTGAAAGCTAAGCACATGAAGCCTAAAGGCTTGTATCAGGAGATTGAATTGCCGAAATGGAAATGGGAGGTGATCAACATGGATTTTTTACCGGTATTCCTCGATCTTGAAATCAATTTGATATGGTTTGGGTCATTGTGGATAGGATGAAAAAGTCGACTCACTTCTTTCTAGTGAAGAATAACTTTTTGGCCGAGGATTATGCGAGGGTGTATTTTCATAAGATTATGAAGTTGCATGAGTTACCTATTTTTATTATATCTAATCATGGTACGTAATATTCATCTCACTTTTGGAAGTTCGGTTAGAAGGAGTTGGGTACTAAGGTTAGTCTGAGTACTGCTTTTCACCCGCAGACGTATGGGCAAGCAAAAAAGACTATTTAGATATTGTAAGATATGTTTCATTCATGTGTGTTTGATTATGGTGGTAGTTGGGTTGAGCATCTACCTCATTTAGAGTTTTATTACAACAATAGTTATCATTATAGCTTTGGGATGGCCCCTTTTAAGGCATTGTATGGTAGGAGGTGTAAATATTTTATTAGGTGGTTCGAGGTCGGTGAGGTGAATATGTTTGGTCTAGATTTTACTTATAAGGATATGGAGAAGGTAAAGGTAATTTGGGATAGGCTTAAGTAGTCCCAAAGTCACCAAAAGTCCTATGTAGATGTAAGGCATAGGGACTTGGAGTTTGAGGTTGGGGATAGAATGTTCCTAAAGGTGTCTCCCATGAAGGGAGTAATGCGGTTTGGGAAAAAGGGGAAGATTAGTCCTCGGTATATTGTTCCTTATGTAATTTTGAGAAAGGTTAGTAATATGGCTAATGAATTGAAGTTGCCTTCTAGTTTGAGCTCCACTCATCCGTTATTCCATGTCTTTATGTTGAGAAAGTGAATAGGTGATCCTTTATCAGTTGTTCCTTTTGAATGTTTGGGTATCTCAGATTCTCTATCTTATGAAGAAATCCTGGTAGAGATCTTTGATCAGCAGGTTCTTCAGTTACGATCTAAGTATGTAGCTTCAATTAAGGTTTTATGGCAAAATCACAAGGTGGAAGAAGCTACATAGGAAGTGGAAGAGGACACTAAGTCCAAGTATCCTCATTTGTTTTTGGCTCCAGATATTTGTGCGGAAGGTATGTGTTCTTGATCACATCTTTGTTTTCGAACTATGTTAATATAAGGTTAATTTCCTTGCATCTTTGTTTTCTAAATTAGTTAAAGGTTGGAATGGTTATGTTGGGGTGTAACTCATACTTGTACTACCTTGTCTGTCATTCGGGGACGAATGATCCTAGTAGGGGAGACTGAAATACTCTGGGGTTTGGTCCTTAGAAATTTTGCTTTGTTTTTGGATACTTGACATCATACGAGTTTGGGTAATAGTCGTATGGTATGGTATGGGTAATATGGTCCAGTCGTATGTTGTCCAGTGTTGAGTGTAAGTCCAATGGATGGACACTGGAAAGTTATGTTTGACGACATAAGGATTGGTTATGATGACCATATGGGGTACATGGGAATCCCATGTTATTGTATATATGTATCATGGAGAGTGAAGGGAACTTAGGAACCCCCTACTCCTATGGTATCTCCGCTTCGTGCGGTACATGCATTGGTGCCTGTTCAGGGGATTACACTGGATCCATATAGCCCGTGGGAGGTTCTAGGATGGTTAAGATACACATACCTAAGTTAATGGTTTTAAAAACATACTAAACCCGATTCCCTTTTCCCAACATTGTTATATAGATATGTATGTATGGTTGTGAATGTATATGGTTGGTTTAGTTGGTTTTAAAGGTTTGTTTTATCCTTATCAAGATTACTTACTAGCGTTCACCCGCTAACCCTTCTTCAGGTGGTTGTATCCTTACGCAATGCATGAATGGGCCATTCTACTTCTCCTGCTTAGTGATCAAATTCGAGATCAGCTATTGGATTGAAGTGGCAAGCTTCCATACTTCAGAAGTCTCCATTTTATATCATGGATGTTTTTACATACTTTGGTCATTTTATAGACATTAGTTTTATCTATGGTTGGGGGCATGTCCGAACCAGATATTATTTTTCTTTAGGTTAGAGGTTTTATAGAACTACTATGGGTTAGAATGGGCGATATCAGTATTGGTGTCAGTCTTAGTATTGGAAATAGTATTGAGGCTAAAACGTTTGACTGAATTTATGAGTGTTTCATCCTTTTATGTTATGTTATGGAAAGGAACTTGGTTATAATATCGGTTTAATTATGGTTGTTGGTTGGTATTGGATGGTTGGACCTACTTGGGTTGTTCACTGTTATAGACCTATCCCAGAGTCTGGAATTGTAACAAATGCTATCTTTTTATGTGTTCGGAATTCATCCGACTCAAGGTATGTGTATTCGGAGGTTGGGCTGGGTAACGGGGGTGGTCCCCGGTCTTGTTGAACTTGGGATGCCCATTACGACAAGGCCTTGATTCAGGTTGTGTCACATTATTGACAAGGTCACTCCCATCTAACTAGAGTAATTCTAAGCATTCTCATGCGAAATATGAGGCATTAATTTTAATCCATTAAGGTTCAAGGCAACAAGTTAAGCATTTCACTATTTGGGACCAAATGACCTAAAAGCTTCAATTAATCCCAAGTCTTGTATATCATCAATCCAACACCTAAAACCCATCCCAATATAACAAGATATAACAATTATACTATGACATAGCTTAATCTAACAAGGGATAAACCCAACCTACCTCATCATTGAAGAAAGCTCAATAGTCTACTAGACCTTTGTTTTTTTCTTTCGAGAAACCTCTTCAAGATACCAAGCTATCAAAACACATTCTACACATTAATACGAGAATATCGATACCCATATTACACCATTGTTATTCCGGTCCAAATCATGTCAAAAAATCAATGTGGGTCCCACTTACAAAAATCATATTCTTGAGACCAACCTAATATGATATCAAGCTCATGGAATCAAAACCCTTAAAATTGGGTGAAAAACAAGCTAAGTTTAGGGCTAAATCAAGCCCTAAAGGATTTGGGGCTTTGGTCAAAGAATCTACAAATTCATGCATGAATTTGAAGGATTCTTACCTTGGATTCGAAGATATTCACAAAAATATATGTTAATAAATCTCCCAAGTCACCCTCGAGACTCAATTTAATGTTATCACACACTTTAAGGTTTTTGCTCTCAACAGAATAGGTTTAAATGGGCAAATTCATGGCCTAAGGGGTCCTTTTATATCCCTTCCAAGTCATCAGGTGCTACAATCACACAACTTGGTTGTAGAAGTAGGTATGGAGATCGCCAAACTTTTTAATGCGATCTCACTACTTTTTGCATATCATGTCTGATCAAGGGTCAGACCATCCAAGTTTACACTAAGGCCTCGAGTTTTATTCAGAATCCAATATACGTAAATTAAGTATGTAAACACACTAAATTCGATGTTCCAGATACAATGGAGAAGTCATATTTTCCATCTAAGGTCGGTTTAAACAAATGTGCGTCCCATATCCAAATTTCTAATTTTCCAACTTTCTGAACAATAGGTCAAAATAAGCTCAGGTGCATCGGGACCCGAACCAAGGATCTACTTAGCTTTAAATTGATATTCCTGAGTTACTTGTTCAGTAAATATTTGCATCTGAGTTAATTTTATGAAAGTTTTTGCCCGGTGTCCATTTGGAATCAGCGAAGACTGCCAAACAGGAAATTTGCTCTAGAAACCAAACGAATTGTCTGATAACCAAACTGTTAGTCCTAGAAAGTCATAAATGACTTGGGGAAAATATGGAAAATCTCTAATAGTAAAATTAAGTGGAAATACGTAAAATTACCTGAAGGGTCATGGACCTTCACTTTTTTGGGATCCCAAAATATCCTGAAATGCATTCCAAATATTTTGAAACACTTCCTAATAGTCCAATTATCATTCCTTATCATTATTCAACTCAAAATTGTAATAAAATATGAAGGATATATCAAAATAAAATCATTAAAATTCTTAGGGTCAAACAATTCATGTTCGAAACCTTTATTTTGCATTTTGACCCTACATTTGGAAACTAGATAATTTTGTCCTAATAGGGTCTCGAGGTTTATTTTGTTGTAAATTTTTTTCCAAAAATGTATTATTTCCATTTAGTTCAAAACATCAAAATTAGCCTAGATGCATTATTGGTTTATTTCAGTAGGGCCCTAAATGAATTTTGAGGGTCCGTTCGTAGAGTTTTGACTTGTACCTTTTCTAGTTTTCAGCTATTTCTAATGTAGATATCCTCTCTATATTTTGATCAGAGACCTAACCTCATGATCATAATGAAGGAATTCCTTATGCGTCGTGATTATGGAGAGGATAAGTTGTGTTCACGGAGATGGACTTTGTTGGGCACCGAGATCGCGGTGGAGTAGTCATGATTGTAATGATGTAGAATCTAAGTCATTGTGAACTCAAGGATGACCATATTCATGAGGGTTTTGATTGGGTTGAGTCACAATCGAACATAAGCGACCGGGATCGTGATGACCAACTAGGAACATGGCAGAATTTAATCCCCATCTCGACCTAAAATCCTATTTTCACTATATTTCACCTTTAAAAGCTCGGTCTATGTTAATTTCTTTGTGGTTTTTGAGAATTCTTCAATGGGAAAGTTCCTAAATCTTTATTTTATTATTTCCCATTGATTACTTTATAATTCCATCCTCATATTCTTGATTTCCAAAAAGGGATTTTAGGGTTTTGCAAGTAAAGCTTTAGAATAGTTTTTCTTCCATTTGAAACTCGTTTCTTACTAGTGTTTGCATGTTTTTTAGCTATAGAATCCTATCATTTTTGAGAACATTATTCTTAAATAAAATTCTGGCTTAACTTCTTTCATTTTTTTACTCATTTTTCAAATCCATTTTGGACCCATCTTATATAGGGTCAATATGGGTATCAGTAGCTTTGTTTTGACTTGTAAATGACATATTTGATTAGATTGGACATATAAGTGTTGATTCAAGTGATTTGGGATTTTGATTGAGGTTTTAGATCGCGCGTGGACTTGTAAATCTTTTTTTTAAGGCTAGTTGAAATGTACTTTGACTTTTTCAACAGTATTTATGTTTTCTATGCATGTTTGTTTGTATGTTATGATTTGCTTAGGATTGGGGCCAAGCTTCGATAAAATGGTGAGAATATCTATGAATATCGGGGTCTTTTGGTGGATTATAGTTACTTTATTGCCTTGATTATTTAGTATTGATGCTCTTAAATATCCTAATATTATGAGTGGACTTGTATTAGTTAATGAGAATTTATGTATGGAATAGGGTAGGTTTGGATAGTTCTGCAATAGAGGGTAATTGGAATTATTATTTATTTCGTATTTCTCGTGTGGAGTTTGAGTGAACAAGTTTATGGACTTCAGTAATTAATTATGATTGCATGCCTGAGTAGGGGATTATATGTATATTGTTGTGGATTTGAGAAGATATGTTATCGTGATGCTTGGATGGTGTCTTGACTTGATGTTATTGGTCATGTTTGAGCATTAAATGTGTTATTTATTACTATGTCGCCCGAGTAGGAGATAGACTTGTCACCATAGGCCTTATTTATGCATTAGAATGTCTTATCTATCATTGCGTCACCCGAGTGAGGGGTTGACTTGACATTATAGGCCTTATTTAAGCATTTAATTGCATTGTCATTGTAGTGATTACCGAGTGAGGGGTTGGAAATGATATTATTACTGAGTACATGGCTATTCATTTTTGTGATACAAAGTAAAAAATAATATAATGAATTATTGAGTTAATTCTGAGCTAAGTTATACATCCATTGAATGGGTTTTGATCTTCATACTAATTGGTTATGAGTATTACATCCTGATATCATGCATGCATATTCATGAGACATTGTTACCACCAAGATATTTTAATTTTTGTAAGAAAATGAGACACCTTATAAAGTGCCAATATTGAGGCATGTGCCGCTAAGGTTGATTTGAGACAAGAAGTTTATATTATATGAGTATATAGTTGCAAACCCCCATGTGTCCTACCTAGTAGTTGCAAGCTCGGTAGGTGTATATAGAAAGTCATTGCATGACTTTTACCATACATCATCATCACTACATTGCATTACATTACCTTTCGTGGTATGGTTTGGTATTGTGTTAGTGTTTTCTCTTATACTATATCATTGTGTTAGAACCTTATTTGTTATGTTGTGTTTGAGCATTTATTTTATTTTGTTCCATTACCTTATATAATCTTATACTAATTGGGAAATTGAGATACTTTGATACTTGGGCTATAGCCGTGGCTTGATAATAGAGATAGTAGCATAGCACCTTTTGGTATCATAAGAGACACCCTTATATATATAATCTCTTTATATCTATCCCATAGTATTGGTTAATGATAATTGATTAAGTCGGTTTCCTCATATTTATGAGTCTTATTCATAAATGACTTATGTTGTTGCTAAATATAAATAATTAGTGTTGACTCACCAAGATTAAAGTGCCTACCCTGTACATTGTGTAAGTCTAGTGACTGTTGTATTGTATTATGCTAACTGAATGAAGTGATATTTTTTATGGGCTATAGATGGTTTAGGAATTCCTGTGTAGTAAGGGGTGGTGGTTCTTACTGTCACTTTGGATTAGGGTCGGTTGTTTATCGATGATGCTTGTTGAGTATACATGGTTTTGTATTCACCCTTGCTCCTCTTTCTTTTTTCTTGTATTTTAGAACCCCGCAGGTATCGGATCAAAGAGTAGTTTGTAGATTTTTTTCTTCCAACATTAAAGTTGTTAATATTAAGGTAGTGCCAGTGAAATCCAAGCTTACTTAGACCTCTATTTATCAACCTTGTGCTTACTCAAATTTAATATGCTTTAGCTATTAATATCATTCTATATTGTAAGGCTTGTACATATGACAACTAGGTAAGGGATGGAAATCTGAGACTCATGTCTCATATATATATATGTGTATATATCTATATCTATATCTATATATATATATATATATATTTAGATTGTTTTATTTCTCTTGTTTCCAAATTTTTTTCCCTTTAATACTTATGTTTGGGTTAGGTTAGGCTTACTTGTTTGGAGGGTGGGATAAGTTCCATCATATGCCTATTTTTAGGTCGTGACAAATTGGTATCAAAGTTTAGGTTCATTGATCTATCTAGCACAAGTCGGGTTGACTAGAATCTTTTGAATTGGTATGGAAACGTCTATTATCTATATTTAAGAGGCTACATAACTTTAGGAGATTTTCATTCCTTTTCTCTGTTTTGGGTGTTAGCTTTGTATAACTCAAAGAATTCTTATTTACTATCTCATAGATGGTGAGCATACATTTTTCCGTGGCTAGAGATTTAGAGTAGTGCCTCCAGTGTGTGAAAGAAGTAAGCTTTGAGGTAGAGGTCAAATTGGGATGTCCAGACCAATTAGAGATTAGGTTAGAGTTGTCTCTTTAGGTTCTAGGTTTTTTTTATTATTGTAGGTCTGGAGTATTAGAGGGGTTCAGTGGAGACATCACCTGTGACCATACCTATGCTTGAGGATCATTTGGATTGAGTGTTATGTTATGCTTCTTCAAGGCTTCGTACTCCATATACATGTGTTACTACTACTGGTTCTCCTAGTGTCGATGAGGTATTGTTGGATCGGATCCATATCAAGTGACTTTACGTTTTATGTTCCTGGAAGGGTAAATTTGATATGTAGTGTTTTTAAGTACAGGTCCACCCTTTTGCAATGGAGATCTTACATTTGATGCATATATGCTATTGGTTGGTTTCCAAGAGAGATTCTACATATTGGGGTTTCTGGATTCTAATAGAGTAGACTTCACTTCCTTTCAGTTCTTTGGACTAGCTAGATAATGGTGGAGGGCATTTGCAGTGGGTAGATCGATTGGGTCACCTCCTCTTTCATGGTATCATTTTGTTAGGTTATTTTTAGAGGAGTTTATGTGGATATATGATAGGGTTATGGGTTATAAGGTCCAAATATTTTATGACCATCATGATATGTATGATGGAGGTCAGGATCTTTGTGGTTATGCTTGGTGAGAGTTAGATCAGGGTGGTCTTTTATGTTTAGTTTAGCGGGCTCCGGTTTCTTTTGTTTTGCTTCCAGTATAGAGTTCTCAGTCACTATAGAAGGGATTCTCCACAGTTTATTCTAAGAGGTGATTCATTAATTGTTCTAAGAGATGACAAGTTTTAATATTAGGTTCCACACAATTGACACGAGGCAGGAGTTTTTGGTACAGTAGCTACAGGTATGAGTTTAGTATTATTTTATTTGTATTGGTACTACTTGATTATGGGTATACATCCTCTTATGTGTTTGCTTATTTGGCATTGAGTCTTGATATAATTCGTGGTCTTTTTCTAGATTTACTGATATTACTACCCAAAGGTAATTCCTTAGTGGCGGATCTTGTGTACTGATCCTTTGTCGTGACTCACTTAGAGTGCATTGTGGGATTAGGCTTGATTTCTTGAGTCTCATGGATTTTTGTGTAATTAGATGTGATCTTGTCATAACCCGAACCAGGGCATGGCTGTGACGGGGATCTCAAGTCCACCGAGGATAGGAGACCACTTGTTAGCCTATCCAAACAAACACGACATGTATACATATATCAAGACATGAGAAATGACCCAACAATCTAAGAGATGTCAATATCTAAGTCATCCATAATATCCAAGTCCACAGTATCCACAAGCCTTTAACAAAACTGAGTTCCAATATAGTCGAGACATGCCCCCGACCATAGCAAAAAACAAGACTAAAATAAAGTCCAAGACATAAAGACTAGTACATGAAATTAAGTCTTTTGATGGATGGAAGCTCACCACTTCAAGTCAACTTCATTTACAGTCCCCCAATCACCTAGTACCTGTGTAGGATGGGTAGAAGTATGGCCGGTTCCTGCATTGCATGGGATACAGCGTACGTAGTCGGTTAGAGATTAGAGTGCTAGCATGTAACTCAGGGATAATGGAAGAAAATAATGCAATGATCCATGATTCAAAGCCAGTAAAACCAATGCACAACATTACATGCAAAACATACCATATTTATATCATATACCGAGGAAAGGAATGAGGCTTAGCATGAACTCTATAATCTTAACCTGGGTTGTATAGCTCTGCCATCCTAAAGGCACCTATAAACTATATGGGTTCAGCTACCACTTCTAAAAGGGCCCTAGTGCGTGTTAGCCGCATGACCGGTGAAAAACTTGAGATGAATAGTACATCCCCCAAAATATAAAGTGTGACATCATGAACACCGTCACCACGACCAAACCTCACATTGTAAAACATGAGTTTCTAGTATCGGTCCCCCGGGACCTCCACCTTCCATGGCTTTGCTACACAACCCCCGTTAAGCCCATATTAAAATAAATTACACATTTCCAACCATTTACCAAGGAATATTTTAATTAGACATTAACCGTTGGTATTGTCATACCAAAACTAGAGCTTGCAAGTCTATTACCTTATGCCTAAACCAAATTAGACTCCACCTTTTCCAATTAAACCAAAACCATTTATAATCAAACGATGGCCACAATGGCCTTTGGAAAACCATAAGAATACAACCAAAACCAATTCATGTTCAATTTACTATTTATGCAATGCAAGGATTCCAAGAATTGTTGAACTATGTGACAAAATCATATTCATTGTCAATTTCACAAAGAGGTTAAGGGCACATGATTTCCAAACCATATACCAAGGAAAAATCATAAAATTGGGGATTTCCCATGACCCCTCCATTAAATAATCATTTCCATGCATTCCACAACAATTCATAAACATTAATAAAGCATGAAGTTTGCATAATAAACCATGGAAAACATTTAAACCAAAACATATACACAACCCTCAACCCATAGTTCAAAACCCATTATTAAAACCATAAATAATAATCAATTTCATTCCATTAACAAAATATAAGTTCAAGGGAAAGAGATACATGACTTAATTGACAAGAATTTTTAAGAAAACCACACCCTTAGGACCCTAGATGATCACCTCCTTGAACCCTAGCCTTGAGTTGAAACAGGGATTTTTAGAGAGGATGTTTAAGAATAATGACCTTTGCATTTTGAAAAACTGATGAGAATTGGTCCTTGTATGTTTCAAAAGGCATGTATGAGTGAAAGGACCTCACTGCCCTTATCCCCCGCACCTTTTAAATAAATAAAACAACTGTAAAATTCACAGGTCTGCATCACGAACCTCAACGCGAGGATTATCTTCCACATCACGGGGCTATCGGGGAGTCTTACTGCGTTGTGACCCAAAAGTACCCCAAACCCCATCTAAAATTCCAAAACTGTCTCGGGTTACCCTTTTTACATCCTGAAAGCTGATTTTAGTCAAAAATTGATATTTCAAGCACGGGAAAGCCAAAAATAAGATACCTAAAATTTGAGGGTGTTACATTATTCCCCCTTAGGATCATTCGTACTTGAATGATGACTAGGACATATTTCGCACGAGAATAACCATAATACACTGAAAACAAAAGATAAACTCAGATAATAACAAGAAAGAACGGAATTCTTACCTCAAGATTCTTCATCCATCACATGGAATAGAAATAGATATTTACCTTTATATCCTCTTCTGCTTCCCAAGTGGCTTCTTCCACTTTATGGTTTCTCCAAAGGACCCTTACCAATGATACAACTTTAGTCCACAACCTACGAACTTATCTATCCAAGATCTCTACTGAGACCTCTTTATAAGATAGGGAATTTGAGAAACCAACATTCTCAATAAGAACCACTAAGAAAGGATCACCCATATTTTTCCTTAACATGGACACATGAAACACAGGGTGAATAGAACCCAAACTCGTAGGCATTTCTAACTTATAAGAAACACTTTTCACTCTCTTTAAGATCAGATAAGGGCTAATGTAATGGGGACTAAGCTTCTCCTTCTTTCTAAAATGCATCACTCCTTTCATGGGAGACACCTTCAAGAATACCCAATCACCCACATCAAACTCCAACTCTCTTCACCTCACATCCGTGTAGGACTTTTGGCGACTTTGGATAGTCTTAAGTCTATCTTTAATTGCCTTTACTTTCTCCATAGCTTGATGAACCAAATTGGGACCGAACAACATCACCTCACCAACTTCAAACCACCCAATAGGAGATCTACACCTACTACTATACAAAGATTCAAACAGAGCCATACCAATGCTAGAATGATAACTATTATAGTATGCAAACTCTACAAGACGCAAATTATCAACCCAAATACCTCCAAAGTCAATCACATAGGCTCGAAGCATATCCTCTAAAGTATGAATGGTTTTTTCTGCTTGTCCATCCGTCTGCGGGTGAAAAGCGGTACTAAGGGTCACCTTAGTCCCTAAACCTCGCTTAAACAACCTCCAAAAATAAGATGAGAACAGAGTACCACGGTCCAAAATGATGGAAATCAGAGCACCATGCAATTTCAAAATCTCATGAATTAACAACCTTGCAAAATCCTCTGTACAATAATTAGTCCTCACTATTAAGGCGTGAGCAGATGTAGTCATCTTATCCACAATGACCCAAATAGTATTAAACTAGTTTTAAGACTATAGAAGATCGATAAAAAAATCCATATTTTTCACTTCCTATTTCCACACAGGCAACTCAATCTCTTGAGATAACCTCCTGGGCCTCAAGTGTTCTACTTTCACTTTCAAACACACCAAACACTTAGCTACAAAATTAGCTATGTCCATCTTAATGTTACCCCACCAATATATTTCCTTAAGATCATGATACATCTTCATCACATTAGGATGACTCGAATAATGTGACTCATGAGTTGCGGTCAAAATTCTACCTCGCAGCCCCTCCACATCGAGAAAACACAATCTACCTTGGTACCTCAGGATACCATCACCACCAATCTCAAAAGCCATCACTTTTTAACTACCCATATCATCCTTAATTTGTATCAAGATAGGATCCAATACCTTCTTCTCCTTTACCTCAACACTAAGAGATAAATTCGCTACCTCTTGCACAAACATACCACTATCATCCAAATCTAGGAAACAAATTCCAATATTAGCCAAATGATGAATGTCCTTCACTAAATCCCACTTCTCCTCATCCACATGAGACAATCTCTCCATAGATAACTTGGTAAGAGCATCTACAACCATATTATCCTTAATGGGTGATAGTGAAGACTCACGTCATAGTCTTTTAGCAATTCAAGCCATCTTCTTTTCCTGATATTTAATTTCTTCTTGGTGAAAACATATTGTACGCTCTTATGATCTTAAAAGATATCAACATGAACCCTATATAGGTAATGCCTCCAAATGTTCAATGCAAACACACCAGCCAAAAACTCCAAATAATGAGTTTGATAATTCCTCTAATGAACTTTTAACTGCCTAGAAGCATACACTACCACCTTGCTATGTTTTATCAATACACAACCAAGTCCTGTAAGGGATGCATTATAATAAACCATGAACCCATCACTACCCCAAGGCAAAGTCAAAACCAGAGTATAAGAAAATTTATTCTTCATCTTCTCAAAACTCCCTTCACAAGCATCAAACCAGAGAAACTTCACCTTCTTTTAAATCAACCTCATCAAAGGTGTAACAATCGATAATAAACTCTTCACAAACCTCTTATAATAACTTGGTAAACCCAAGAAGATTTGAATATCAGTTTGAGTCGTGGGTCTAGGCCACTTCTTAACCACCACAATATTTTGTGGATCCACCATGATTCTTTCACTAGAAGCAGCATGACCCAAAAAAGTAACAGCATTTAATAAGAACTCATACTTTAAAATTTTAGCTTACAATTGTTGATCTTTTAGGGTCTGCAATATCACGCGATGGTGATAGGCATGATCCACCTCACTCTTTGAATACACAATAATATCATCTATAAATGCAATCACAAACAAATCAAAGAATTGATAAAATACCCGGTTCATGAGATCCATAAATATCATTGAGGTATTAGTCAACCAAAAAGGTATGACCAAGAACTCAAAATTTCTAGAACGAGTACAAAAGTCAGTCTTAGGGATATCCTCATCCCTAATATTTAATAGAATGATAGACTGATTGAAGGTCAGTATTCGAGAAATACTTAGCACCCTGAAGTTGGTCAAACAGATCATCAATCCTAGGAAGGGGGTATTTATTCTTCACGGTCGCCTTATTTTACTGATGGTAATCAATACACATTCGAAGAGAACCATCTTTCTTATGCACAAAAAGAATAGGAGCACCCTATGGAGACACACTATGGAAGATAAAACCTTTGTCAAGAAGATCCTTTAACTACTCTTTAAGTTCCTTCAACTCAGTCGGGGCCATTCTATAAGGAGGGATAGAAAGAGGATAGGTGTCCAGAATAAGATCAATACCAAAATCAATTTCCCTATAGGGAGGAACACTAGGAAGATCTATGGGGAAAATCTCTGGAAACTCACCAACGACAAAAATAGATTGTAAAGAATGACCCTTGAAGTTAGAATATTTCACCTAAATCAGATGATAAAGACAACCATTAAAAATTAATTTTGGGGCTCTAAAATACGATATAAACCTTCCCTTAGGCACTAAGGAACTCTTTTCCCACTTAATAACTAGCTCATTTGGGAATTTAAAGGCGACCTTATGGATTCGACAGTCAAAAGAGGCATAGCACGAGTGCAAACAATCCATTCCAAGAATGATATCAAAATCAACCATATCTAACTCAAACAGATCCACCAAAGTTTTCCTACCACCAACAGACACCGCATATCCCCTGTAGATCCTTCTAGAAACCACCGAGTCACCCACTGAGGTAGAAATAAAAAAGGGGGTTTGAAATACACTGGGGACCAAAACCAAAATGCACAGCCATAAATAAGAAAACATAAGAAAGGGTAAAGTTGGAATAAGTAAATATTACATATCATGAGATAACTGTTTAACCTACTAGTAATGACATCAGGTGATACCTCAAACTCCTAACGGGTAGTAAGGACATACAAGAGATTTTAACCTGTGTCAGAGCCAGAAGTGGCACCCTTTAGTGTAGGAGCTGATGAAGTACCAATAAGAACCTTATTAGCCCCCCAAAACACCCTGTCCCTAAGGAAATCCCTCAGCATATGCCCCAGTTGGCCACAATCGAACTACCTATTCCTCTTTTCATCATAGAAACCATGATACAACCAACTACAAATTCTGTAGGGAGGATATGATAGAGCTGATCGAACCCCACTGGCCTGAGATTGTGCACCCTTTGCCCGATAACCATCAAAACTTTGAAAATGATAATCCCCAAATGACTTCAGATAAAGATCACTCGTCGTCAAATATAAACCTGAGTTGCCCTGCTTCTTCTTAGACCACTTACCACCATCTCTACTATCCTGCTTTTGACCCACACCCTGATTTAAATATCAAAACTTCTTACTCAGCCTGTCCCCTATCTCAACTTGTTTTTTTTGCTCTTTCTCTACCTACTGCATATAAACTACAAATCTAGAGATATCCATATTCTTATCCAATAAGGCAGTCGTACTCTCCAAAATAAACTCCCGATATAATCCATAAGCAAATTCCCTTATTCTTATGCTAGACACTAATTTAGGAACATATTGGGACAACTGATGGAACTTTAAGGTATACCTCTTTACTTTCATCCTGCCTTACCTCAAGTTTATGAACTCCTCCACGTTTGCCTGCCTCAACTCCTGAGGAAAGAAAAGGTCTAGAAAAGAACTAGAGAAATCATCCCATAGGATTACCTCAGCATTATCGACCCTAAGCCGCTCCCATTTCTCATACCATTGATATCATACATCCTTTAATTTATAAGCAATGAATTACACACCTTCCACCACAGTAGCCTACGTAACATAAAATATCTTTTCCATCTCATCAATAAAATTCTAAGGATCCTCCTCAACCTTAGTACCATAGAGAGTCGGAGAGCTCAACGTCATAAACTGTCCAACTCTAGTGGCCTTAGAAGAACTCATAGCAATACTAGTAGAACCCTCCTAACATGACTGAAAGGTCACCAACTGGGTCAACGGATGAATAAACTGATGGAACTTAGCATTAGTAATATCCCCCTAAGGTGGCTGAGTCTGAGTACCACCAGCTGGAGAAAGATTAGTTGAGATAGGTGGAAATCCGTGAGAACAATCAGAAGCAGTGACCCTAGATCGGGTCTACACTCGAGGAGTAGGATGAGCTCTATCCATATTGTCCCTAGATGGGATAGAAGAGTCTCCATGAACATCAGATTAGCTGAGAGACATGATCTGAAAGGTGAATAAATAGATATTAGAGGAAATTCAAGACCTTAGACTCTATAGATGGAAAATAGACTACAAGAAAGGGAAACAATCCTAAATGTCTCGTAGTCTCTCCCTTATAAGTGTAGAATACTACACACCCCTAAAAGAGACTCTACTTAACATGGCTTATGGACACCCCCATAATATCAAAACCTAGGCTCTGATACAAACTTTGTCATAACCCAAACCAGGCCATCTCCATGATAGGTATCTCAAGTCTACCGAGGACTAGAGACTACCGCTTAGACTATCCAAATAGAACACAACCTATATACAAATATCAATATATGAAAATTACCCACTAATCTAAGAGATTTTAATATATAAGTAATCCACAATACCTAAGTCCACAGTATCCATAAGCCTTTAAAAAAAATTGAGTACCAATAAAAATTTGGGACATGCCCCCGCCCATAGCCAAAAAAAAGACTAAAATAAATTCTAAGACATAAAAACTAGTACATGAAATGAAGTCTTTCGATGGATGAAAGGTCACCACTTCAAGTAAACTTCACAAACTATCCCTCGATCACCTAGTCACTATACATGATGGGTATAAGTGTGGTTGGTTCATCTATCATATGGGGATACAATGTACGTAGACAGTTAGTGATTGTAGCACTAGCATTAACTCAGGGATAAAGGATGAAAATAGTTTCATATTTCATGATATCATATGTCGAGGTAAGGGATGAGACTTATCATGATCTTTAAAATCTTAACCTGAACTAGAAAGCTCTATCGTCCTAAAGGCACCCACGTGCTATATGTGTTCAGCTCCCTCTACTGAAAGGGCCTAGTGCATGTTAGCCACACGATCAGAGAAAAACCTAAGATGACTAGTACATATCCAAAATATAAAGTCTAACATAATGCATACTTTCACCACGATCAAATCTCACATCGGCAAATATGAGTTTCCAGTATCATCCCCTCGGGACATCCACCTTCTGCAACTTTTCTACACAACCCCTTTAAGCCTGTATTAAAATTATTTACACATTTCCATACATTTACCAATGAGTATTTTAATTAGGCATTAACCATTGGTATTATTATACCAAAATTAGAGCTCGCAACTCTATTACCTTTTTCTATATAAACCATTAAACAAATTAGACTCCACTATTTCCAATTAAACCAAAACCATTTAAAATCAAACCATGGCCACCTTGGATTTTAAAAAATCATATGAACCCAAATAAAACCAATTCATGTTCTATTTACTATTTACGCAATGCAAGATTCCAAAAATAGTTAAATTATGTGACAAAATCATATTCATTGTCAATTTCACAAATAGGTTGAGGGCACATGACTTCCAAACCATATAACAAGGCTAAATCATCAAATCAGTGATTAACCATGACCCCTCTATTAAATCATCATTCCCATGAATCCTACAATATTTATAAACATTAGTAAAACATGAAGTTTAGACAACAAACCATAGAAAACATTTAAATCAAACACATGCACAACCATCAACCCATAGTTCAAAACCCATTATTAAAACCATAAATAATAATCAATTTCATTATATTAATAAAATATAAGTTCAAGGGAAAGAGATACATTCCTTAGTTGCCTAGAATTTTAAAGAAAACCACACCTTTAGGACCCTAGATGATCACCTCCTTGAACCCTAGCCTTGAGTTAAAAAGGTGATTTTAAGAGAGGATACTTAAGAGTGAATAATGACCTTTTCATATTGAAAAACTAATGAGAATTGGTCATTGTATGTTTTAAAATTCATGTATGAATGAAACAACCTCACTACCCTTCTCCCCTATTTTTAAACAAACAAAATAAACAAGTTTGCATTGTGTACCTCAATGCAGGGATTATCGTCTACATTGAAGACCTTAACATGGGATTATCTTCCATGTTACGAGGCTATTATGGAGGCTTACTACCTCTGTGACCTTAAACCATCCCAAACCTCAATCAAAAAATTTGAAACTCTCTCGGGTTAGCCTTCTTACAGCCTTGAACATAATTTGTGTAAAAAATCAATATTTCAAGCATAGGAAGGCCAATAATAAGATACCTAAAATTTGAGGGTGTTACAAATCTCTTTAATGGTTTTGTTGTAGTCTAGTGATGGATCGATAGTGGGTTTTGGCATATTTAGATTATACAAAGTGATATAGGGGTTATTTAAAGAGTCATGAGTCTTTTGGAATCAAATATGTGTTTTAATTATTAGGATGGTGAGTTATGAGTGAAGAAAGTTATAGCTAGAAGGCTCGTGTAGAATTACCTGCAAGCATTATTGATAGTATGTGTGCATGGGATTAGTTATTTAGAGGGTTATTTCAATGTATTTTTGGTTTGGTTTAATTCTATATTTATGATATCAACTTTCTGAGTTGACAAGTAGTGCTTAGATTGTGTAAGGAGAACTTATGGTGTGTCGGACTTAGTACAACCAACATGGAGGGATCACCTTTGAAAAATTCTAATTGGATAAGGGAAAATTTTAAGGTGCTTATGCCTCGCATACTATTACTTCCTTAGTGATTGGATTTTATTGCATAATGTTATTTGATTCTTTTGAGATAATCCTCAATTAAGTTGGAAGGATTTTAGCTTATGAGGGATTCTTTCCTTGTTTCGAGTTTCAAATAGAAAGGAAAACTAACTTGTAGAAAATGTTATTCTATAAATAAGTGTCCTAATGGGATATTTTTTGCTCTTGAGTTTTGATGTTTGGAGTATATGTTTCTATTCCATAGTGCTTATGTTAGAAAATACTGAATGGGATAAGTTAAGAAAGGTTGAGGAACTTGTTCATAAGGAACTTGATATATTTAAATTTTTGTTGTAGATTTGAGTCAAAAATTTAAAGTTTTGATAGTGTGGTTTATCAGTAGCTTATGTAGAGTCTATAGGTCACTCTTTTTAGTCTAATTCATGATTTAGGTGTTGGTTAAAGAGATAAAGTGCTTATTGCACTCCTTCTATAGGTTGATTGTTTTCTGTTATGACAGGTTGCATATGTGTGTGGGCTCAAAAAGCCCCCTTGTTCTACCAGATTATTGAGGACTTCGGGTTAGTTGATTTCTTTTAAGTATTGAGAACTACACGTGTTATTGTGAAGAGTGGAATGCATATTTGATGTCTTTAGATACGTCATTCCTATAGTATATAGAGACCTATGGTGATTCGTAGTTTCCTCAAAGGGTTAAGTGGTATGTTATGTCTATTGGGTGGTCACCTAATATGTTGAGTGTGGTTTTTAAGGTTTTGTGTATCTTTGATACCGATTTCTGGCCTAGTAGTTATAGCCTAAGGCTATGTTGTGGTTTGTCTTGATAGTGATAGTATCATCTTTAGGTGGGTCATGTGGTTTATGCATCCCTTGGCAAGGGTGGGGCCAGGGATAATTTTTGGTCTTATGGTTGTAGCCAGTGTTTTGGTCAAGTTTCATTTTGCCATGTATATTTATGCCTTTTGTAGTGTTCGGCTCTATTTTTGGGTATAAAGGAAGTTCAAGAATATAAAAATTCAGTTTTATTGATGATTTGGCCTAAAATTTTAGTGATGTGACTTGGTGAGTCCATATGTGTTATATTTCTTATTTTGTTGTGAGACTGATGGTTTTATGATTATGACTCTGTGTTGGAGTGCTTGTTTGATGTATTTCAAGGGTATTTTCTATCCTATACCTATTTTGGCATTTTTCTACTTATACGTTCAAGGATGAGTCTGTGTTTTAGTGGTGGATATTGTAATAACTCTCATATTAAAATTTAAAATTTAAATTTTTTGACCATTTTTCCCCTTTTGTGCCTGTCTTATTTGATATGAGTTATGGGGATGGCTGGCACAATCCTCAATGTATTTAGGAGTGTTTTATTTGAGTTTGAGGTTTTTGAGTATTCTTAAAAAGATCGGTTTGACTTCGGTCAATATTCTTTTATCAAAATATCAAATAGAGATTTGGAGAACACCATTAGATCCAAAATGCCAATTTTGGGTTAGTAGCAGAGTCAGTTCAAGTTTGGAACCTTCATTAGAATTTTGACCCTACACTTGAAAACTAGTCAATTTTGGCTTAAAAAGGTTCGAGGGTTTATTTTTATGTAAACAATCTTTTTTTTTTGAAAATTTGACATTGCCATTAAGTTTAGAACATCAAAATTAGTCTGGATGCATTATTAGTTTATTTCTGTGAGGTCCCAAACTAATTTCAATGGTCCCTTCAGAGAGTTTTGACTTATACCTTTGCTGGTTCTATTATTTCTGGTCCAAATATCCTCCTTTCATCGAGTTCATGACCCTAGTCTTGTGATTATGATAAATGAGTTCCTTATACATCATGATCGTAGGGAGGATAGGTCGCGTTTGCGGAGAAGGATTTTGTCAGGTGTCGCAATCGTGATGGTGTAGAATCTAGGTCATCACAAATGCCAAGCGGGTTATTGTATTTTGAGGGTTCATATTAAGTAGAGTCACAATCTCAACATAGATGACCGTGATTGCATGAACAACATAAATGACCGCGATTGCAATGAACAGTTGGGACAGGGCATAATTTAATCCCCATTTAGAACCAAAACCCTATTTTCTCCATATTTTACCTTTGAGCTCAGTCTATGGCAATTTTACAAGGTTTTTGAGAATTCCTCCATGGGTAGGTTCCTAAATCTTTATTTTATCATCTCCTGTTAATTTCTTTACAAATCCACCTCAGATTCATTATTTCAAAATGGAATTTTTCCGATAAAGATTTAGAATGGTTTTTCTTATATTTGAACCTTGTTTCTAATTTATTTTTTCATGAATTTTCAACTATAGACTACTATAATTTTGGAGAACATTATTCTTAAATAAAATTCCAATTTTACTATCATTTTTTAACTCATTTCTCAAACCCATTTTGAACCCGTCTTATATAGGGTCAATATGAGAATCATTAGCTTTATTTTGACTTGTAGATAACATATTTGATTAGATTAGATGCATTTAGTTTTGGTTTAAGAGAGTGGGGCTCCCGATTGAGGTTTTGGACTATGTGTAGGCTTGTGGATTTTCATTTAAGGCAAGTTAAGATGTACCTTGATTTTATCAAAAGTATTTATATAACACCCTACAAACTCCTAGCTAAGTTTGTAACCATTTATCATATGTTTAAAGTTCCAAAAAAAATTATTTAAACCATCGATAAATGTCATGATCATTTACCTAGTGTGTAAAGTGTTTTAGATGCAAATTATGGTCAAAGGAAGCATTTAGAGCAAAGTTGAGTTGAGTACCAACTTTTTTTATGGTGAATTTAATATGTATTTATGAGCAATAGTATGATTTGGGAGTAGTATTTAGCACCAAAAAGTGAGGTTTTAGCCTATCCTATTTCCATAAACTACGTGCCATCGTAGGTATTCATTTTCAACTTGTCCAAACGAACATGTAAAATCATGATTTAGCTTGTCTAAATAGACATGCATAGGTGATGACCTTAGTAAGGCTTTATACCCTGGTAAGGTATATCAGTTCCTTTTGATGGGAGATTTTAACTTGGACTCCATGTTACTCACATGGTTTATGTCTTTTAAGAGAATCTCCCATAAAAAATATGATTTTAGAAACTAAGTTCACCAAATTACTAACTTTATCAAATGTTGTTTTATGACTTATGCTTTATGATATTTCAACTTTCAGTTTTATTTATGAATGTAGAGAGTTTGTGTATACTTAGCATGTATGTTTTTAAGTTTTTGATTTATATCAGTTTTTACTTATTACATTTACCTCAATACACTCTATATTTTATAAGTATTGACCATATATACATCTGTGTGGCTGCATTGCTTTATTATGTAGGCATCATTTTAGCTCGCAAAATCATGATTAGGCAGTTTGCAGCTTCCAGCCAGCAGGTGATGAGTTCTCTTCATTTGAGGAATAAAGTCAGTTATAGTTCTAGTGTCTTATTTTAAGTTTTTCGTATTGATTAGGGATAGCTGGGATCCATGTCCCATCTACCTATTGTTAGTATTAGTAGAGGCTTCATAGGCAGTCAATAAGAGTTGATGTATTAAGTTGCAGTTTTCATTTATATAACCAATGTTGTAAATGTTTTAAACAGTATTATATTGAACAAATTCAGCTAATGACATTGCTTCCACTTAGTATTTTTATTTTCATGTATTTTTTTCAGTTGCACATGAATTATGCCAGTATCATGGGTCAGCCTTGGTTCGCTTATGGTTATAAGCACCGTGTAATATCCAGGGGGTAGTCTCGAGGCATTAAAAACTTAGTATTAGAGCATAAATTTCAAGTGTCCTAGTATGTCATTGAAGCCATGTCTAGTAGAGTCTTGCGAAATGGTACGAATATGTCTGTACTTTTTTATAGGCTACTAGGCATTTAGAAAATATTTTCCTTCTTTCATACTCCAGATCATTCAATGAAGTTATTTTCTTTGAAACTCACATTGATTCGTGTGTTACTCCAAATCCTCTAACTATGACTTATCTTTGAGCAAATAAATGTAGTAAATTTTAATTCCTCCCGATATGACGCTCCTAAATCAACAATCTGAAACTTCAAAAAATTGGACAAAGGTCTTGAGAGGATCCATTAGTGTGTTTTAAGTCCTTTGATTCAAAGTCTTATATCCTCATCGATATGAGTTATACAATTAAGACATAATATGATATGTATTCAATTTTCTCTTTAACCTTTCACTACAAATAACATCTATGAGAGGAGAGAGTATGTACCTAAATTATTGAAAAGAGTTTTCATTCAAGGAATAGTGTATCTTAGGGTGTTATGATCCATAATTAGTAGAACAACCTCAGAGTTGGGAGTATGGATTTAAAAGTGTAGAGACAAAAAAGGTGGGGATAGAGATTAGTTAAGAGTTGATGGATCTATGTATGCTATTAAGTTAGAATTGAGGTGATATGTTTATGGGTGTTAACTAAGAGGTTGTGAGTGTGTTTTAGATTTCATGGTGGAATGTAGAGAAAGAGTCATTAGTTAAGGTGACTTGGGGTATGCTTGAAGTAGGAAAGGAGTTCTTTATGGCACTTTATTGACTTAGAAAAGAATAGGTCATTAATGAAAGTATTAGGTTGTTAAGGATTGTTATTATGGGCTTCCTTTATGACCGTAAAAAAGGAAAATTGGTCCATGCTTATAGAGATATGACTATGATTTAACCGTATGGATGGGTAAATAGTAATAATGTATGAAAGGTTGATATGCCAATGGATTTTAATAAGATAGAATATAAGATTATGATCAATTATTATTATGAATTTCTAGTGGACTAGTATTTTTTGATGTTTTATTGTATAGCTGCCAAGTAAGAATTGTATGTGAAATCATATTGTTAATCATGTCTAGTACTAGACACTGAGTTTGAACAATGGATGATCATTAAGGTGGAAATAATGATTTCTTATGAAAGTGATGTTTGTTATATGGAAGTTAGCTAGTAGGCTTGAAAGAGTGTATGCAAGAATTTAAGTTCATTCATTCGCAATTAAGTATGATGGTGTAGGTATGATCTAGAGGTGCATTCAAGGTAATATGTGGCTTCATGATTTTCTAATATTATTAAGTGTCATGAGTGATTACATAGTACCCTTAAGTTGCTAAATGTGAAGAAAGATAGTTATATAATCTATGGTGTTCTTAATAGCTAAATTAAAGAATTATATATAGAAGATGTTGAGTCATCTGGTATAGTTTTAAATCTCAAGGTTTTAGGAAAAAATATGAACTTAGAGGTGTGATATTAGTAGACTAAGAAGAAAAAGGGGCTGATTATGTGTTTAGAGAGACAAGTATGTTTGCTAAGAAGAGTGTAAGTACATGATGATGATTATTGAAGCTAGAGAAAGTTAAAGGTGATATCTATTCAAGGAATGACCAAGAATGAAGATATTATTTCTCAAATATGGTTTATTTAAGTAAGTTAAGTATTCGTGTATAGACCATTAGAGTAAAGAACTTATGTCTTAGTTTTGAGGATATGGAATAGGCCCATAGGCTTAGAATGTCATCTATAATCTAAGGGGGAGTTGATAAGGTGAGGAATCAAATCAAGTTTTGTGAATAAGATTGTGATATATGTCAGTAAGAGTTATGATGAGAGAGTTATTTATTCTTACTCTAGCATATTCCTTGGATTTTATTCATTATGACAGCCTACCCATGTCTTGCATGATAAAGCCACGCCTGTGACCAATGTTTATAACTTCACAAATATTCATGTTCATTCTAAGATCCTAGTAAAAGAAGTAATAGCTTCACTCTGTTATCTTAGTCATCCCTCATGGATCTATGAATTCAATTCATATGTTGGGTAACTTATCATAAATATGAACCCATGTTTCATAGTGTGATCAATCCCTAAACTCATGATACGCCCTTAATGACTAGTGAAATTCACATTATGTCATATATGTCCTCAGTTTAAATCTCTTTAACAAATCCATGCATTTGATACTCTATTCCTCAGGCCATAGTTTAGGGTCAAAGTTACTCTAGGATTCTTTCATTCCTTAGGTCCTCATTTTCTAATCCTTTAGTGACCACTCCTTATGTTAACATAGTGGTGATGAAAATGGATGAAAAATGGTTTAGACATGAGAGAGTAGATATTTCTTATTAAGGAAAATTTGTTTGTGTTATCTATGGTTATAAGTGTGAAGAAAGATTGAGGAAAAGTTTTGGTATAGGAAATAGTTAGTAGAGATGTTTTGGTATGCCTTTTTGGTTGTAGTCCATCAAATTGTTATTGAAGAGGTATTAAAGAAGATAAGAAAATTCATAGATGATTTGATTGCCTAGAAGTTCATATATGGTTATAACGATAGGCTTGAATTTCATATAGGTATACTAGTGGATAAATGCATTGTACACTGGTGAATTCATAATTAGAGCTCAGATTTAGTATTGAAGTGGTAAGGATTATTATTTTCACGACCCGAGGCTACCCTCTTGTCGCGACATGGTACTTATGGCCATAAGTGATCGCGAGCAAACCCATCGTCTTGTACCTTCTATGAGCACTGGTAAAATGATAATAACATAACATATGCAGAAGATAAACCAAAAAAGTACTGTCAATCTGAATATTGAAATATGTAAAATGACATGTTTGAAGTATCTAAAAAAAACTAGAAAACTAAACTGTCTATCTAAAATAACTCATGATAAGTGAAGACTAAATGACTGTCTAACTGTCTGACTGACTGTCTGTCTGAAAGCTTCTAAACATCATAAGGAGTTAATGGGACATACCCCCAACTAACTCTGACTGACTGAACATAAGGAAATACTGAAATAACTATAAAATTACATCATGTCTCCAATGGAAAAGAACTCACCACTATTGCTGCTAAGTAACGCTGAGCTGTCCTAGAACGATCGGGAAACTGAGCGTCTTAACCTATGTTATAAGACAACATAGCGTAAAGGAAAAGTATGTGATCAGTACTTTGAATGTACTGGTATGTGAGATAAGAACTGACTGAATGTATGAGATAACTAAGAATAAATGCATAAACATGTAATATCTAAGAATGCAAGACCAAGTATAAACATGTTTCTGAGATAATTTGTAATCAAAAAGACTGAATTCTGCATAACTAAATAAATGAGAATTTGTATACTTGGTCAAGCAAACCTGAGATGAGATATACCAAATACTGACTGAAATTGTGGGAGGTATTATGTAACCGACATACCCCAATATGAGCTAATAAAGGTCCAACCTATAGGTTGGAAGGGTGTCAGTACCGTGCCACCAGTACTAACACATCGCTATATGGATCCACTAAACTAGTGTCCCAAATGACTAAAGAGTCACCCTATACTGGAAGGTGCTCTCATGAGATATGTGTCAACCCTCAATTGGCAGGAAGACATATCAAACCTACACTAGCTACGTAGTTCTAGAACTCAGGGGCTTCTACAAAAGGTCTCACCCTCTACTGGTAGTTGAACCCCCATCCTTGGGTTAGCTCGGTGCTAAATCCTACTCTTAATTAAACTGACACTAGTTCTGATTTGAACTAAATTCAACTAAACATTACATCTGATAGTGCTCATAATGATCATAAATATCTGAGTATAATGATATGATTCATAGTTATTGGTGTTCATAACCCTCCAGCAATGAATGATCATACAAGACGATATCAAAGCTTAAAATTGTACTATTGAATCATGGTTCAACAGCCAAAACATAAATATTTCTCTAAATAAGTGAGAAGTATGAACTTGAACATGGGAATGTGTTAAACATGAGAAAACTACATGATTACATGGCTAAATTCATGATTAGAGATATAGCATGAAATCAATGGAATATGATATGGATATTTACAACTCAAAACATGAAATAGCTTAATTTACAATACTTGTAGACATTGCTTGTAATTGATTTACCAAGAAGTTCATGGATTAATTTCATAAGATTCATGAATAATTTCATAAAGTAAGATAAGATTTATACTTTTAAGTCAAAATTAGGCTTTGGGGATCAATGAATGAAAGGAACTCATTTGTGAATACCCCACATACCTTAAGTGAATGGATTCTTGAAGAAATCTTAAAATCGAACTTAAATCCTTGAGTTCTTGAAAGAAGAAGCTTGGATTTTGTTCTTGGAAAAAGTGGAAGGGTTTTTTAAATGCAACTGAATTTTGGGGTCAAGGGAGTGTAATTTACATTTTTGAAGACTCGTTATTTCATTTAGGAGTGATTAGGGACGGTTTAGGGGTGTGAAAAAACTTTAACTCCCTTGATTTAAGTCAAAACGGAGAACCTTTGGGCACTATGACTTTGTTGTGCGATGCATGTAAATCGCACACCTTAGGTTGTGTGGCTCATGACAATATTACACCTTAGGTTGGGCGGTGTATGCCAATTTCATACCTTAGGTTGTGTGTCGCATGCCAATCATCACACCACATCCAGTGACCGTTTGCGATTGTCATGCAACACATGGCCTTTGCATGGTCATAACTTTTCATTCGGGTATTGGATTAAGGAAAAAATGGCATCGTTGGAAAGCTAATTCCATTATATACAATTTTGTGGTCTTGAGATAAAAAATTCCACATAGGTAAGAAGTTATACACGTTCAAAGATGACCCTTGTGGAATCAAATATAAAAATTTGGCTGAATTGAAGGCTCTTAGCTCACTTTGCTTTAAGTGATTCCGATGAATATTTTTTACCTCATAATCTATATTCACACTAGGCCAATGATCATGGAATACATATTCAAATATAAATCATGGACTTAGAGTTTACACACATAGAAACAACAATTCGAATTCTAGCTCAAAAATGCGGGTGTTACATTATCTCCTCCTTGGGATAATTCGTCCTCAAATGAAACTATTTAAGGTGAAGAACTAAGAAGGTTGATATCATACACTAAACACTTATGATCTAAACCATGATTAGGTAATCGAATCTAAAACATAATACATAGACTGAATAGAGTTTCGTGAATACATGCTATGACAAGAGGATGGTCATATAGCTAAGATACAGAATGAGTGAGTCTATTTAAGAGAAACCATTACATCAAGCTGAGTCTGAATTCATAAGGAAAAATGGGGATACTTGGCTCGCATATCTATTTCTGTCTCCCATGTGTCTTCCTCAACGGACTGATTTCAACATAGGACCATAAGCAAAGAAACTTCTTTAATCCTTAGCCTACGAATCTGACGATCAAGGATCTCAACTAGAACTTCTTCATAGGAAAGGCTATCCTTAACATCCACATTTTCTAAAGGAAAAATAGAAGTTAAATCACCAATGTATTTCTTTAAAAAAGAAACATAGAACACAGGGTCCACAAACGCCAAATCTGCCAGGAAACTCTAGTTCATAAGCTACCTTTCCAAAATGACTCAAAATTCTATATGGACCAACATAGAGGGGATTGATATTCCCCTTCTTTCCAAATCTCTTCACCCTTTTCAAAGGCAGAATTTTCAAATAGACCAAGACACTAACCCCAAACTCAATATCCCTTCTCCTTATATCAGCATAAGATTTCTGATATTTTTAGGCTATCTTTAGTCTCTCTCAAATTAACTGAACTCTCTCCATCGCCTCCAACACTGAATCTGGACCTATCAAAGTAGCCTCACCTACTTCAAACCAACCAAATGGAGATCTACATATCCTCCTATAGAGATCCTCAAAAGGAGCCATCTAAATACTAGAGTGATAACTATTATTGTAGGAAAACTCAATCAAAGGTAAGTGGTCATCCCAACTACCTTTAAAGTAAATAACACATGCCCTAAAATTTTACTCTATAGTCTAAATGGTCCTCTCTGCCTGACCATCTGTCTGAGGATAAAAAATTGTACTGAGGTAAACTTGGGTACCAAGACCCTTCTAAAAAGACTTCCAAAATTAAGAGGTAAACTAAGTACCTCTATCTAAAATAATAGACAATGGAACCCAATGCAATTTAACCAACTCCATAAGATAGAGTATAGCATAACCCTCATCTAAAAATGAAGTATGAAATGGAAAGAAATGGGTTGACTTAGTCATTCTATCTATGATGACGCAAATCAAATCATGTTGATGACACGTACGAGGCAATCCTGTCATAAAATAAATATTTACCACCTCCTTCTTACATGTGGGTATGCTAAACTCCTGAAGTGTACCACTAGGCCTTTGGTTCTCAACCTAAACCTACTGACAGTCCAAACACTAAACCACAAACTCTGTAATATCTTTCTTCATACCACTCTACTAATAGATTTCCCATAAGTCACGATACATTTTAGTGGCTCCAAGGTAAATAGCATACTGTGCACCATGCACTTCTGCTAATATTCATTGTCTTAAACCATCAACACACGGAACACATAACTTTCCCTGACAATGAAGTACACCATCTCCCCCTTGGGAGAAAACCTTCACCTTCTAATTCCTAACCGCCCCATTTAATTTAGTTAAACTAGGATCCCTGTCCTACTTTTCTTTTACTTCGACAATCAATGAAGACTCCAATCCATTCTAAACCCATTTAGTACCTTCTACCAAATCAACCAACCAAAATCCTAACTTAGAAAGATGATGTACCTCATGGACCAAATCCTTCTTATCACCTTCGACATAGGCAACACTACCCATAGATAATCTACTAAGGGCATCCGCCACTACCTTGGCCTTGCCTCGATGGTACAACACGCTCATAACATAATCTTTCAATAACTCGAACCACCTTATCTAGAAAATATTTAGGTCTTTCTATGTGAACAAGTACTGTAAACTCTTGTGATTTGTGAACACATTAACATGAACCCCACAAAGGTACACAACCCAAGATCATGGGTTGGATAATTCTTCTTGTGGGGCCTAAGATTTCTAGAGGCATGGGCTATAACCTTACTTCTATACATCAATACAAAACCTATACCAACTCTAGAAGCATCAAAATATACTATCAACCAATTTGAACCATCTGTCAAAGTCAAGACTGGGGCGGAAGTGGGTCGAGTCTTCAACTCTTGAAAACTCTTCTCACAGGAATTTGACCACTAAAACTTAACCTTCTTATGGGTTAGTCTCGACATGGGGGAAGCAATAAACCCTTCAAAAAATATTTGTAATAACCAGCTAAACCTAAGAAACTCCTATTATCTGATGATAAGATGGGTCTAGGATAGTTTCTCACTGTTTTAGCCTTTTGAGGATCAACTCGAATGCCATCACTAGAAACTATGTGACCAAGAAAAACAATTGATCTTAACTAGAATTCACACTTGATACACTTAGCGAACAACTGATGATCTCTAAGGGTCTGCAATATAACTCTCAGATGGTCTGTATGATCATTCTCACTAAAGGAATATACAAGAATGTCATCAATGAAGACTATGACAAACATGTCTAAGTAATGCTTGAACACCATGTTCATCAAGTCCATGAAAGTTGCATAGGCAGTTTTTAGTCCAAAAAACATAACTAGAAATTCAAAGTGACCATATCAAGTTCTAAAGGTTGTCTTTGGAATGTCACACTCTCTGACTCTGAGTTGATGATAGCCGGATCTGAGTTCTATCTTAGAGAAATAAGTTGCACCCTAAAGTTGGGCGAACAAGTCATCAATTCAATAAAAGGGATAGTTATTTTGGATGGTGACTTTGTTCAACTGACGATAGTCAATGCATATGCTGAGAGAACCATTTTTATTACGCATGAATAGAACTGGAAGACCCCATGGTGAAATGTTAGGCCTAATAAAACCCTTATCCAGGAGATCCTTTAACTTCTCTTTTAGCTCCTTAAGCTTATCTAGAGCCATTCTGTAAGGTGGAATAGAGATAGGCTGGGTATCTGGATGGAGATCTACTCCAAAGTTAATTTCTCTTTCGGGAGGAATTCTGTGAAGATATTCGGTAAATACATTTGGAAATTCCCTTACTACTAAAACTGACTCAAGACTCGAAGTTTTAACATTTGAGTCCTTCACTCAGATGAGATGCTAAATACACCCCTTAGATATCATTTTTCTTGTCTTAAGATAGGAAATAAACCGACCCTTAAGCACTGAAATGCTACCCCTTCACTCGATAACTAGATCATAAGGAAATTTGAACTGGACAATTCTATTTTTAGAACCAACTGAGGTATAACATGAGTGGATCCAATCCATGCCAAGAATGACATTAAAATTAGCCATCTCTAACTCTACAAGATCAACTGAAGTAACTTTCTAAGACACTGTGACAGGCAATTTCTATATATTCATTTGTCTACAATGGACTAACTCACTGGGGTAGACACTGAGAAAGGCTCTACTAATATTTTTGGACTAACACCAAAGTCTACAACTATGTAAGGAGTCACAAAGGAATGTGAAGCTCCAAGATCTAACTATGCATAAATATGAAGATAAAAGACATGTAACGTACCCATAATAACATTAGGAGAACTTTCCCGATCATGCAAAGTATGGAGAGAATACAATCTATTCTTACGATGTCCACTAGTTGCACTGAAAGTGGCACCCTACTGAGTCTAGAGATCAGCTAGACTAAAGAACAATCGGATTGACCCTGCTGACTAGCCCTTAGGCAATCCCTAACTATGTGGCCTGGAGTGCCACATCCAAAATGAAAATCACTGCCAGCTCTAGACTCACCCTGGTGATCCCTACCATAGTTCTTGTAGAGAATATTTGTACAATCATTGTTCACACTTCTGATACGCCCAAATTACAACTCTCATTAGAAAGCGTAAACGGTCGCTGTCAAATATAGAACACAACTAGGTTGGTTGTCGAATCCCACAGGGAATACTGTGCTCACTAAGTATTGTAATCGTTACTGTACTATTGATCAGAGGTTCCTGAATAAGGAGGGTTTTGATTTGTAACTTATAAAGTAATTAATTGTAATAAGAGTATTCCAATGAATGATTCTCTTTGCAATTAGTAATTTAATAAGATTAAACAAACTAGGGCTATGGTTACCTAAATGCTAGCACAACTAGGGTTGTGAATCACTTAAGAGTTCCATTAGCAAATTCAATTGCAAGAAGGGTTGAAACCTATTCTTTATCCCTTAGTTTCTCAACCTAAGTGGATAGATTAACCTCTAATTCTCTCAAACTCAAATGATACATTGTTCTTTAAACCATTTTCTAATGTAAGCTAATCTTGTTAGGGCATTTGCCATTAATCCAAAGGTTAAAGCCCTTAGAATTCATGTTAACACTTCCTTTTTCCTAAAAAAACACTTTCCTTTAAGATAAGTGATGTTCTTGGGCTCACTTTTCAAGTTTGCAACCAAGAAAATCCATTAAATTGAAGAAAGGTTTATAAAATATCATTTATTCATGGAACTAAATTTGATTCACAACCCATAGATGTTTTTCACATTAAGGATACCATAACCCTAGTTATGGGAACTTAGCCACAAAATTCCATAAAAGAAGAAGAAATAATTCTTGTATTATTCATAAATAGATTTAGAATCCACTTACAAAAATCTCAAGAATCAGTTCTTGAATCTTCAAAAAAGAATTGAATGATTAACTTCCCCAAAGATATGCTTCAATCCCCAAAGTACTAACTCAAAAAAGTTTCTATAGATCAAAAACTTGTAAAAGATAAAAAAAAACTCCTCCCCTTACCCTAAAATTTAGTATTTACATGTTCCCAAGTAAAAAGAAATTTAAAATTTAAAATCAGAAAAACCGTATCCAAGTCGACGACCAAAGTGGTCGTCCGTTAAAAGTCTGACGGTCCACTATTTGGTCCGTCACTGAGTCTTTTAGAAAAGTGGTTTTTGGATAAAGCTTGACGGTCCAACTAATGGTCTGTCGAAAGTCTGATGGTACACCATTTGGTCCGTCACTGAGTCCTTCAGAAGAGTGGTTTCTGGATAAAGCCTGACTGTACACCTGGTGGTCCGCCGTAAGACTGACGATCCACCATTTGGTCCATCACTGAGTCCTTTGGGAGGCCATGTTCTGGTTAAGCCTGATGATCCACCTGGTGATCCGTCGCAAGACTGGCAGTCCACTATTTTGATCGTCAAATTCCTTTTTTGCTACTTTTTCCAAGTTTTTTCTGTGGTTCACTCCTTTTCCTATAACACTAAAAAAAAACTCATTAAATAACACTTTGGTTGCTTGAAAACATACAATTTTCCCAAGAAGATGATGCTAAATATTCTATCAAAAACCGGAACAGCAATACCCTCAACTTAAGATAATTGCTTGTCCTCAAGCAACTCAGCACCTAATTGCGAACATGAATAATACAATGACCTACAACCAACCACTGAAATATTTTGATGCAACTATTCACTCATTATTTCACTCACATGAATTTAACACGTCAGGGTCTACACCCAAAATTGATCATAATTCTGCACACAAACATGGATGTTACATCCCACAGAGAATAGTAAAACTCAGTGAAACTACAGTTGTCCTCATAAAAATAAAGTCCACCACTCATCACATGATGTGGATGCAATCTAAACTCTCACACTCATCAAAGAAGTTACAAGGATAGTCCACAATACCCATAGTCTTACCCAAGCCATACGACACCTCCTTAAGGTCGACTCGCTAGGATTAAACAGGTCTTTTCAAGGCTTGAAATGAGGCTTCAGGATAGGTAAGGATATGTTTTTGGATAAAGTGACTTATTAAGACTTATCTCTCCTTGCCTTGGCATCACTGTAGCCCAGATCAGCTCATTTACTACTTCCAATAACAGGCTCTTCTTCAGACATAAAACCATTGTTTCTTAAAAGAAAGAAGACAAGCATCAACCACTCTCAACTTATGCTAATGCATTCAGTTAAGGTGCACAATACCTTTGAACAAATCAGGACCAAAAGCATTTAGATTAAAATTTACACTCACTTTCCATTTGGCATTTGCACCTTGACAAAAGTCACCCTCAACTTAGGTGTTTTGCCTAAGTTAAAGTGCACAATACCCAAATATTGGGACAAGGCCAGAGTAGGATTCTAACGCCCTACGGATAGTAAATAAAAGTTATTGGAGTTTAAAAAGGGTCCTAAAGGCACAAGACAGGTTTAAATGAGATAAAAATATTTTTGGTGGGGTTATTTATTTAGGCTAAGTGGGCTAAAAGTATAAGGAGGTCTCTTATCCTATCCTATTGAATCCACTAGAAGACCCTATCAATGACTCAGGCAAGTTCTAGGCATTAGACTATGAAAGAACTGAAGTTAAATCCTCACACCCATAGGCAACTGAGCTAAACTTTTTCTGCAATTCTTAGAGTGTTCATCACATGATTCATTCACCTTTTACAGAATAATGCCAAATACAGATTTACTGAAGGTTATGGACACATGTTTGCATGAATAAAGTAAATAATTGCATACACATGCTCATAGTCTTATGCCAACATCATTCATTATCCATATTTACAATGAATTACTGAAATAGAAATATTTTATAGATAATCATTAAACACAGATATTTACATCACAAGCTGCAGAATTTAAAATGCAATAATAAAAACACCCTAGACATGTCGCTTCTACTAGATAGCACATGATTGGATTTATAATATCAGCAACAACATCCAACCATGATGTAAATACACCCACCCCCACATAAAAAGATATACATTATCCTTAAAGCAATAAATTACTGTAGATGGTTGGATTGGGATATTTACTTAGCCTCCTATTCCTTTGAGGCATTTGTCAGGTGGTGTGAGGTCCCTGCATCCTCACCCGGTGCAATGTTGGCCCCTATAGTGGTAGGAGCACTCACAACCTCACCCTCCATAATTTGAGGGATCGTCTCCCAAACTGAACCTGCACTTCGCCCCCTACTGGGGCAGCACTAGTAGAGACTCCTGCCGCTTCATTTTCTGCTTCTCTTTGCTTCCTTTCAGCTTCTTTCTTTTACTTCTTTGTAGCTCTTTTCAGGTTATGCTGGTTTAACTCCTCAGGTGACATTGCTTCTCTTTTCCTTCTTTTTTCTTCTTTTCTTGCTGCTTTTTCATCCATTTGTTTCTTGTTTTTGTCCTTCATGGGTCTACCCATCAGATCCAGAATGTCTTCATCATCATCACTTACCACTAAAGTCGGTTCAAATACAGGCGGTTGTGATTGCTTTCCCTTTAACTCTGCTATGTCATCCTTTGCTTGCTCGAACTCTGCCATGAGCTTGGCAAGATCAGGGAGAGACAGTGAATCAAGCCTTTTGTTGATGCGGGCTTCTATGTTATCCATCCTAACTTGAATAGTTTGAAATGGCCTGACTATTTTGGCTATAATTTCATCCATAAAAGGTTTGAAATCTCCAGCCTACTTTTCTAACTGTTTTTGAAATTGCTTTTGATTCTTCACCACCATAACAAAATTTTCCGTGTTGAACCTGTATTCAGTAAAATCCGCTCCACCAGCAGACTGTGTAGAACCTGACCCTACAGACGTACCCTGGGGCACATAATCAAGTGGTACATATATGGTGATGGGTAAAGGCATACCTTCGGGCATTTCTGTGGCCTTGGGAGATGGTGTAGACTGAGGTTGATATTCTAGAGTCTTTTTCATATAAATTTCGAACATCGATTCATCTTTCAACTTCTCAATGTCCTTCCTATGTGTAGCCTATACTTTATTGTCAACCCCACAGATCAGTGGCACACCAGCTCATTTGCATAACCCAGTGATCAAACATGGGAAGGGTACAGAAGTGGTCACTTTATGTGCCCGCACGAACATCTCATCTACAATTAGCTGGCCAAAATTAATTGGTAGCCCTGAAACCAAACTGGCTACTGTTAATGCTCTATGATAATCCTGGTTCCCATCTCCTTTTGTTGGCATTAACCTCAACCAACTAATAGCCCACCAGAACTTAGCTTTAAAGTTAAAGTGAACTTTGCAATGCGCACTTTGGAATTAGTCAACCAGGAAGGATTTCCATCATCAGTCAATAAAGAAGCTGCCCAACGTCTTTGACTGGAAGCATTTCTCATTCTATACTCAAAATATGGGATAAAGGGTGGAGCCTCATATCCTGGACCGACTAGCATCCTGTTAATTGTTTGGGCTGAGATATCAACGGTGACCCCTCAGACCAGGATAGACTCCCTATTTGGTCTATTTGGGATTGTAGTCCCCTTTGGGTATTTCGTTTTCACCAAACACAGATAATTTGCGAAGAATTCCCTTACCCAGTTAGATTGGTACTCTCTTGGTGGTCTGCTCATCCATGCCAGTCTATATTCATTGAACTAGCGCTCTAACTCGGGATATTCATGAAGCTCTATTGTTATAATATGATGTTCTTCTATGAATGATCTTCTGATCCCTCGAGCTGTGGGTGCCAACCGGTCATAGAACTCTTTTTGTGCTCCCACTATCTGCCACCTGATAGCCTCCCGAATATGTGGATCCTTCCTCCTGATAACATTATCACTCTCCAGTTCAGCTTCAACATCAGGAACTTCTGTTTGATCCTCCACGTTAATAGTTTTAGTTTCACCCTCTACAGGCAATGGTTGAGTTGTAGCAACAGTTTTCTTATCGGGGCTTGAACTAGTACTGCTAGAGGTACTCTCACTCTCCTCCTCAGACTAGAAGAGTTTGGGAGCTTCTCTTTTATTTTGTCTGATGTTGTAAGCCGGTGTGGATGCATTCCTACCTCGTTGAGATCTTTCTCCTCTGGTTTGTGGAAGTTTAGGGGCCATAACACCTGAAAAAGAAGTCCTGAATTAGTTCAAAATTAAAAAAAATAGTCACATTATGTAATTTTGCCTTGTGATGGTCAAGTTGGTGGTCCGTCGAAAAGTTGACGGTCCACCAATTCAATCGAAGCAGCTTATATAGAGAGTGCCATCTCAGAGTTCTTTATGACGGTCAAGTTGGTGGTCCATCATAAAATTGACGGTCCACCAATTCAACTATCGCACCTTCATCTTCAGCCACAGTTTTGGGTTCGACCCTTTTGTCGAGCAATTGCATATCAGATCAATTTCCAGCTATCAACACAGCACTAAACTCATATTTTAAGCACATTCTTCAAATTTTACAACTTATGCTACTTAGATTTCACACAAATTGGAACATTGAAGTCCAACTCATGTCATTCAAACTCAACACAATAGGAACAAACCAAGAAAAACAAATCATGCTCTTAAACTTAATATGGACAACCAGAAGAGAAGGGTATGAACATACCTTGATTTTGTAGGTACACTACATCCTTGAAACTTCAGAGAAAAAGCTAACTTACAGATTCTAGCTCTTGCGTTACTCTTTATTTATGATGAAGAGAGGGAAAAAGTAAGCTAGTTTAAATAAGGTAAAAATAGAGGAGATAGGAAGTCTCAGATGGGATAACTCCCTTCAGGTTCTTCGAATCTTAAGAAAGTGGAACAGCTAAAGGTCATGGAATGGTTACAATGAATGTACCCACTCAATTTTATCCTTAAAATCTCACTTTGGGTCAAATTGGAGTACTTATAAAGAGTACCGATTTAACCCGACCAGATTTAGAATTATGGTTAAAGTGGCGGTGATATTGATGGTACGTCATAAATGTGGAGGACCATCACTTTGAACGTCAATCATCACCAGAGTTTGGGTGTTTCTATTTTGGTGTGACGGTCAATGGGATGGTCCACCAAAAATGTGACGGTCCACGAGTCTGACCGTCACTTCTTACCAGAATGTAGATCACTGATCTTAGTTTTGATGGTTTTTATGATAGCCCACTAGGTTTGTGACGGTCCGCCACTTAGGCTTTCGTATCTTATCCAGACAATGAACTTTCTTTCCATTTCTTAATGGGTGAAAGTGGTGGTCCGTCAGGGGACTGGTGATCCGCCAAGTCGCTCGTCAGCTTGTTCCAGTAGCTCACTTGTATCCCTCTTTTCCTTTTTTACTGCATTTCTGGTCCTGTACACTTCATAAACACATCAAAATTGCACAAAAACATGAAATGGACTCTAACTATGGTTACAACAACACTTTGTGGGTTGCCTCCCACTAGCGCCTGATTTATCATCGCGGCACGACTCAGTTATCTCAATTACTCAGACTTTATCAAGATAAAAGATACCAACACTTCTTATCGAGTCTTTTGGACCGATATAAAGTTTTATTCGTTGCCCGTTCACTTTGAAGACGCTGTCGTCTTCATTTTCAAGCTCGACTACTACATATGAGTAGACTTGACTAACTTTTAACGGTCCTGACCACTTAGACTTGAGTTTACCTGGAAACAATTTGAGCCTGGAATTGAACAGAAGTACCAAATCACCTTTTCAAAAATCTCTACTTTTAAGTCTTCGTTCGTTATACTTTTTCATCTTCTCTTTGTAAAGGTTCGCTCTTTCATAAGCCCCGAGAAGGAATTCATTCATCTCATTCAGTTACCCTAATCTTAGCTCTGTTGCCTCCTTCCAATTCAGATTTAACCTTTTTAGAGCCCACAAAGCCTTGTGTTCCAGCTCAACCGGTAAATGGCATACTTTTCCATAGACTAGCTGATATGGTGACATGCCAAATGGAGTATTAAAAGAAGTCCGATACGCCCACAAAGCGTCATCTAGCTTTTGAGCCCAATCTTGCCTATTATCAATCACTGTTTTGGCTAGTATGTTTTTAATCTCCTGATTCGAGACCTCTACTTGCCATCTAGTTTGTGGGTGATATGGAATTGCTACTCTATGTTGTTTCACCTAATATTTCACTAAAGCCGCCCGGACCACTTTTTTGCAAAAATGGGATCCTCCATCGCTTATAATAGTCTGTGGCACTCCAAAGTGACAGAAGATGTTCTTCTTAAGAAATGCAACAACTCTCTTCACTTCATTATCAGACAAGGCAACAGCTTCGACCCATTTCGATACAAAATCCACAGTAACTAAAATGTATTTCATTCCATACGAGCTTATAAAAGGGCCCATAAAATTGATGCCCCAGACGTCAAACAATTCCACTTCAAGCATCTTAGTTAAAGGCATTTCATGCCTCTTGGATATCAACCCCTGCCTCTGACAATGGTCACATTTTAGCACAAAATAGTGAGTATCCTTCAATAATGATAGGCAATAGTAGCCACTCTGCAACACCTTTCTCGCAGTTCGATCACCTGCATGGTGACCCCCAACTGGGGAAGCATGACATGCTTCCAATATTCTCAATACATCCACCTCTCAAACACGTATCCTTATTATATTATGAGAAATATCACCAAAAAAAATATGGCTTATCCCAGAAGTAGTGTGTCACATCATAAAGAAATTTCTTTTTGTGATGAAAAGAAAGATTTTCTGGAATCACCTCACTCACCATAAAATTTGCAAAATCAGCGTACCAAGGTAGTTTCTCCAGAGCAGCAGCTAAGATCTCCTTATCCGGAAATGCATCATTGATCTCCATCTCATCTCTAACTTCTCACTAACCTTCCATCCTAGGCAGATGATTCGTCACTTGGTTTTCGCAACTATTTCTATCTTTGACTTCAAAGTCAAATTCTTGGAGTAGAAACACTCATCTATCAACCTTAGTTTCGCATCTTTTTTAGCCATAAAATATCTCAAGGCTGCATGGTCAGTGTGGACCACCACCTTGGTTCCAAGAAGATATGCTCTAAATTTCTCAAAAGCATGCACTATAGCAAGAAGTTCCTATTCGGTGATTGTGTAGTTCTTTTGAGCTCCATTCAGAGCTTTGTTGTAATAATAGATTGGATGAAATAACTTGTCCCTCTTTTTCCCCAAAAAAGCTCCCAGGAAAACACCGCTTGCATCACACATGATCTCAACCGGCTTGGACCAATCCGTTGCTACAATGATAGGGTCTTCAACCAGCTTCTCTATAAGGCATTCAAGTGCCTTCAAGCAATCTTCATCAAAGGACAACTTTCCTTCCTTCTCCAAAAGTTTGTAGAGTGGGTTTGCAATCTTGGAGAAGTCTTTAATAAACCTCTGATAAAATCCAGTATGGCCGTGAAAACTATGAACCCCCTTCACAGAAATTGGAGGTGGTAGTCTCTCAATAACTTCAACCTTGGCTCGATCAACTTCAATTCCTTTTGCTGAAATTTTATGCCCGACAACAATGCCCTCCTTAACCATGAGTGGCACTTCTCCCTATTAAGAACAAGATTGAATTCCACACATCGTTGCAAGGTGATACTCAGGTTTTCCAAACACAACTCAAATGAATCTCCTACAACCGAAAAATTATCCATAAACACCTCCAAGGTGTCTTCAACCATATCTGAGAAAATAGACATCATGCACTATTGGAAGGTGGCAGGTGCATTACATAACCCAAATTGCATCTGCTTGAATGCAAAAGTACCATACGGGCATGTAAAAGCGTTCTTCTCCTGTTCTTCGGGAGCAATACAAATCTAGTTATATCCAAAATAACCATCCAAAAAGCAATACCATCCCTTTCCTGCCAATGAATCAAGCATTTGATCCATGAAGAGCATTAGAAAGTGATCCTTTAAGGTCCACGAGTTGAGCTTTAGGTAATCGATACACACCTTCCACCCAGTAATAGGCCTGAGTAGGATCAATTCATTCTTCTCATTGGCTACCACTGTCATGTCCCCTTTCTTGGGCACACATTGCACAGGACTCACCCAATTACTGTTTGTTATTGGATATACCACTCCTGCATCTAACCACTTGATGATTTCTTTCTTTACCACCTTTTGCATAGGTGGGTTCAGGAAAAGCTGATGCTCAATAGTAGGCATACAATCCTCCTCTAGCTGAATTTTGTGCATACATATGCCAAGAGGAATACCAATGATATTCGTAATAGTCCAACCAATAGCTCTCTGATATATCTTAAGAACAGAGATGAGAGCTTCCACCTGTTTCTCACCCAGATCAGCAGCAATAATGATGGGTAGTGAATTACCACTACCCAGGAACACGTACCTCAAATGACCGAGTAACTCTTTTAATTCCAACACCGGTGGTTCTTCAACATATGGTTTTGCTGGTGGTGTTGGTCGATTCATAAGATCAAGATCGAGATTCTTAGGAGCATAAGAGTATGATCCCATTCTTGTCAAAGAACAAACGGTATCTTCATAATCCTCAATAGCTTCATAATTAAAATTCATAAGTACTGCATCTAATGGCTCAGTAGCAAGATGCTACTCTATTGGTACTTCCTGCTCGTCCTCATAATATACATCAACAATTGAGAACACGCTTATCTCTTTATGTTGTTTCATTGATTTGCACACATCAAAATGCACCACTTCATCATTCATCCTAAATAAGAGCTCATTAGCTCACAAATAAATCAGCACACTTTCAGTTGCGAGGAAAGGTCGACCCAAGATTATGGGCACCTCGAAGTCCACCTCGCAATTCAAAATTATGAAATCTACAAGAAATATGAAGGTACACACCTTCACTAGTACATCATACAAAATACTAACAAGTTATTTTACCGACCTATCCGCCATCACAAGTCGCATGTTGGTGGGTGTGGGGTTTCCCAAACCCAACTTTTTATAAAAAGCTAGTGACATCAGGTTAATGCTAGCTCACAGATCACATAAGTTCTTAATTCCAAAGACCCTATCGTGCAAGGAATAGTGAATGTTCTTGGGTCTGCCTTCTTTTGCACCAAGGACTTTGTAGCAATAGCGCTGCAATGATGGAGATTATCCACCGGTTCGTAGCTCGCCGCTCTTTTCTTTGTCAAAAGGTCCTTCATAAATTTGGCATACCCTGGCATTTTCTCAAGTGCCTCAACCAAAAGAACATTTACCGTCAACTACTTCAACATATCCATGAATTTACTAAACTTTGTATCCTCAACCTTCTTCTTCAATCTTTGAGGAAAAGGAGGTGGTGGTTTTGGGAGAGTGTTCACCACTGCTACCTTTTCCTTGTCTTCCTCTCTTTTCAACTCATCAGCCTTCCGACAGTTGGATACAACATCATGAATAACCTCATACAGTTTTTCAGACTCTACCGGATGATTAATATTTGTTTCATCAATATTCTCTGCCATAATATCAACCACAGGCTTACCCACAGATGCACTTGCCAGTACTTTACCACTCCTAGTGGTAATTTCCATGTACGAACCATCCTTCCTTAGATTTTAAACTGTGTCACTTGGTAGAGTGCCAGCCTTCCTCTGATTAAACATAGCAGAAATTTGGTTCATTTGTTGCTCCAACTGTTTTATTGAAGTAGAGTGCGAGTAAACCAATTGATTCATCGAGGATAAATCATTTTTCATCTCTGCTACTCCATTATTGGTTGCTTCCACCCCCTATAATAATTTATCCATCATATCTTCCTTGGACATCTTCCCAGAGCTAGTTGTAGTAGCCTCACAATTTCCAAGAGGCACATACAACCCACTTCTGTCATTTTTTTTTTCAATTTCCTTGGTGTCAGTCCTTGTATCCAGATTTATCATAGTAGTTTCGACCTTGTTTTCCTTGGCCACTACCTCAAAAAAAAAATTGATTGTTCAAATAATTGACTTTCTCCTCAGAATCAGAGTCAGCTCTTCCCTGTGATACAACAACTTTAACCTTTTTTATCTTTCCTAATAATAAATGCTTAGTAATAAGGTTCATCTGCGTCTTTATGTGAGCCATGTCTTGATCACGTTCCTCTTCCCTTCGCATCTGTTCTGCAGTCATGCCAATAGATACAGTAGAGCATGCTACCTTAGAATCCCTAGTATGCCATGCTCTACTCTGCTTTGTCATATGATCCAATATCTCAAATGCCTCAGGAAAAGTGAGGTCCATAAATGACCCACCCACAGCATTATCCATCAATGGCTTAGTCACCAAATTCAAGGCCCTATATAATATCTCCTTCAGGTGGATATTGGTCATCTAATGATTCAGGGACTGTGTGAGCTTCTTTTTGAACCTCTCCCAAGTTTCATGGAGAGCTTCAGTTGGAAGCTGCTTAAAATTACTTATTTAATCTCTTAACTGTGCCCTCTTGTACGGCGGAAAGAACCTTTATAAGAAAGCATCTTTTAATTGCCTCTAATTTGTAATAGAATCGGGGGTTAGCCCATTCAACCATAAAGTTGCTTCTCCAGACAGAGATAATGGGAAAAGTTGCAGCCAAATAGAATTTTGTCCTACTCCTAGATTTTTGAACGATTTGCATGTTGAGATAAAGTTAATCAAATGCATATTTGGGTTATCACCCGCAAGTCCACCGAACAGTTTCTTAAGATAAAATAACTGGATCATGGTACTCATAAAATTAAACTTAGCTCTGAGTGCTAAGGGCAGAGGAATAATAGCCCCTGTAGCACCAACCATATCCAAGTCATCATCATCATCGTCTAGAGCAAACAGAAAAGCTCGGCGTTCATGTCTCTTCCTAGCCTAGCAGTTTATATTGATATTTCTATTCACTGGTACGGCTACATCATCTGCACGCCTTAGGTTTAATAACTCATCATCACCCAAGTCCTCATCATCTGGGTTTACTTCCTGACCATCATTGTCTACATTTTGTTGGTTTACTTGCGTGGCTGCAAGGGCTGCTAATCTAACCAGCTCCTGTTAGGCAGCTATTCTTTCCAGGTCATATTGACCATCTATTCTGCCAATGAGTTGCGGTTCTGGATGAATAGATAATAATGGTTGACCTGATCTCCACGTACTTGGCATACAAGACACTCAACCTCCACAAAACAAAAACAATAAATAAAAAGTGAAAATTGGGAATCATTGATCAAAGGGTCGATTAACAATCACAAACTTAGTTGACAACCGTATTCCCCTGCAACGGCACCAAAATTTGATACTCCCAAATTACAACTCTAGTTAGAAAGCGTAAGCGGTCACTGTCAAATATAGAACCCAACTAGGTTGGGTGTCGAATCCCACAGGGAATACTGTGCTCACTAAGTATTGTAATCGTTACTGGACTGTTGATCAAAGGTTCCTGAATAAGGGGGTTTTGATTTGTAAGTTATAAAGTAATTAATTATAACAAGAGTATTCCAATGAATGATTCTATTTGCAATTAGTAATTTAATGAGATTAAACAAACCAGGGCAACGGTTACCAAAATACTAGCACAACTAGGGTTGTGAATCACTTAAGAGTTCCAATTAGCAAATTCAATTGCAAGAAGGGTTGAATCCTATTCTTTATTCCTTAGTTTATCAACCTAAGTAGAAAGATTATCCTCTAATTCTCTCAAACTCAAAGAATGCATTGTTCTTTCAACCATTTTCTCATGTAAGCTAATCATGTTAGGGCATTTTCCATTAATCTAAAGGTTAAAACCCTTAGAATTCATATAAATACTTCCTTTTTCCCAACAAACACTTTCCTTTCAGACAAGTGATGTTCTTGGGCTCACTTTTCAAGTTTGTAACCAAGAAAACCTATTAAATTGAAGAAAGGTTTATATAATATCAATTATTCATAGAACTCAATTTGTTTCACAACCCATAGATATTTTTCACATTAAGGATCCCATAACCCTAGTTATGGGAACTTAGCCACAAAATTCCATAAAAGAAGAAGAAATAATTCTTGTATTATTCATAAATAGATTTAGAATTCACGTACAAAAATCTCAAGAATCAGTTCTTGAATCTTCAATAAAGAATTGAATGATTAACTTCCCCAAAGATATGCTTTAATCCCCAAAGTACTAGGTTACAGAAAGTTTCTATAGATGAAAAAGTTATAAAAGATTAAAAAAACTCATCCCCTCACCCTAAAATTTAGTATTTATATGTTCCCAAGTAAAAAGGAATTTAAAATTTAAAATTAGAAAAATCGTGTCCAAGTCGACGACCAAAGTGGTGGTCCGTCGAAAGTCTGACGGTCCACCATTTGGTCCGTCACTCAGTCCTTCAAAAGAGTAGTTTCTGGATAAAGCCTGACGGTCTAACTGGTGGTCCATCGAAAGTTTGACGGTACACCATTTGGTTCGTCACTGAGTCGTTTAGAAGAGTGGTTTCTGGATAAAGTCTGATGGTACACCTGGTGGCCCTTCGCAAGACTGACAGACCACCATTTGGTCCGTCACAGAGTCCTTCGGGAGGCCATGTTCTGGTTAAGACTGACGATCCACCTGGTGATCCGTCGCAAGACTGACGGTCCACCATTTTGACCGTCAAATTCCTTTTCTTCTACTTTTTCCAAGTTTCTTCTGTGGTTCACTCCTTTCCCTGAAACACTAAAAAAACTCATTAAATACCACTTTGGTTTCTTGAAAACATACAATTTTTTCAAGAAGATGATGATAAATGTTCCGTCAAAAACCAGAACATCAACTACCCTAGGACTTAGAACCTGGCGTTCAATCCTGGCTGTCTTGCTTGAACGTAGGTACTGGCGCATTATCTGAAGATGGAGATGGGGATGAAATTTTTTGATGGAACTGATAATGATTAGAGCCTTATGACCTTGGCTGATAATAGTTAAAACTAACTATTTTGGCTATTTTATTCTCTCTCTCCTTCTCCTTACGCTTCTCCTCCTTAATCTGTTGAGCATGAAACATGAGTCTAGATAGGTCTATATCTATTATCAACATGGAAGTTCTACACTCCTTGACCACACTATCAAATACACCAGACACAAACTTACTCATCTTGGACCTAGATTTAGCCACCATAGTCGGAGAATACCTTGAAAATTAAGTAAACTTGAGCGAGTACTCCTTCACGCTCATACTACCCTACTTCAAGTTAATGAACTACTGAACCTTAGATTCCCTCAACTCAAGGGGAAATAACCTGTCTAATAAAGTTGTGGAAAACTCTTCCCACTCCATAGGCCCTGCCTCAACACCCATATATTCTTTCTACTTCGTAAACCAGGTATGAGCTACACCCTATAATGGATACACAGTTAAATATGCACTCTTACTTGTAGTGACTCCCATGATATCAGTCACTTTTTGTACTCCATCTAGAAACTCCTACGGATCTTCCTCAGAATTGGATCCTAAAAACATAGGAGGATTTATTCGGTTAAACTCTCAGACCCTAGCTGCAGTCGTATTCATTACCGTATTGGATGGGGAAATAACTTGGATTTTTTTGAGAATCTATAGAATGGGATAAGGCTATGAAAGCATCCCTGAACTCAGCGTGAGAGACATGATCATTTAGGCGATCTTTCTGAACAGGCGATAGTGCGGGCTGATCACTATTCCTCTTTCTATTGTTTTTTCTAGGAGGCATTGTCTGTAAATGAAATGAAGGATTTTTTAGAATGAGGAAATTCAATAGAGCTCATGCTATTTCGCATGACATGAAAATTGAAAAAATGGAAACTTTCCTAAAAACCATCTCGTACCCTCTTGTCTATAAGTGTGGGGAGCTTTACTCTAATGCACAAGACTCTACTCAATGTGACTTTAAGACATTCTAGGACACTTTAAAACCTTAGGCTCAGATACCAAGTTTTTCCATGACTCGAGGCTACCCCCTAGTCGGGACATAGTGCTTATGGCTACAGGTTACCCTAAGCTAACCCATGGTCTGGTACCTACGATGAGAAATGGATAAAATAATAATAACATAATATGTGCAAAAGATAAACTAATAAAGTAATATTAATCTGAATACTGAAATATGTAAAATGACATGTCTGAAGTATCTGAAAAACACTAGAAAACTAAATTGTCTATCTAAAATAATTGATGATAACTGAAGACTGAATGGCTGTCTAACTGTCTGACTGACTGTCTGTCTGAAAGCCTTTAAATATCATGAGGAGTTGATGGGGCATACACACAACTAACTTTGACTGACTGAACATAAAGGAATACTAAAATAAATGTAAAAGCACACCACTACTACTACTGAGTAACACTGAGTTGTCTAAGAATAGTCAGGGAACTGAGCGTCCAAACCTATGTTATAAAAAAACATAGCGTAAAGAAAAAGTATGCAATTAGTACTTTGAATGTATTGGTATGTGAGATAAGGACTGACTAAAATGCATAAGATATTGAGCATAAACATGTTTCTAAGATAATCTATAATCTGAAAGACTAAATTCTGTATAACTAAATAACTGAGACTCTGTACACTTGGTCAAGCAAACCTAAGCTAAGATACACTGAATACTGATTGAAACTGTAGGAGGTATCATGTAACCGACATGCCTCAATATGAGCTAATCGGGGTCCAACCTGTAACCCCAGATGGACTGGTGCCAGTATCGTGCCACTGGTACTAACACATGGCTGTGTGGATCTACTAAATTGGTGTCCCAAAGTACTAAGGAGTCACTCTCTAAAGGCAGGTGCTCTCGTGAGACATGTGTACACCTCAACTGGCATGAAGACATCTCAAACCTGATGGCTACATAGTTCTAGAACTCAGGGACTACTACTAAAGGTCACAACCTCTACTGGCAAGTCAGCCCCTATCGTTGGGTTCACTCAGTGCTAAATCCTACTCCTAACTGAACTGGCATTGGTATTGAACTGAACTAAATTCAACTGAACTGTAACAACCTAATTTTCTGGAATCAGAACGTCACATGGTGCACATGATCCCGAAGGACCAAAAGCTAAACCTCTAATGATATAAATACCTGAGCATTGCATAATATCTTTAATAAATATGGAAAACTAGCAAAAACTATCCATAAGGTTCAAAACGTCTAGAATACTCAAAACTGAAAACTGAATACCGATACATCTGTTCGAAAAACCTCTAAACTGTCATAAGTATGGAGTTGATCGAACATATCTCCAACTAACTCTATCTACTTAAAATAAAATAAATCTAATATGATAATAAAATAAGGATCATCCTCGAATGAAGAGGACTTACGGCTACGTCTACTGCTGCTGACTGGGACTGAGCTGCTAGGGGTACTCTGGATCTCGTGCCTCTGAACCTATGGTGTCAAATAAAACACCATAGCACAAATGAGTCAGTACGAGAATATACTGAGTATGAAGGTGAGGTAAGGCTAAATGCAAGGGCTTATGCATGAATAATTATTTAACTGAATAATCATGAGAATACTGAATGAGGACATATGCATGAATGTACAAACCATAACTGAAAACATCGCAACTCAAAATATTAAAACTCAGATACTTCTTTACTAACATTAGAAATCACTACTAATACAAAGATACTAAACAATTGAATCTCCTGATATAGAAAACTGAGTAATGAAATTGAGATCAGTCCCATATATTGAGTGATCTCAAAAACTAATGATACTAAAGTTGATTAACTAAATCTACTTATATCAATGACTGAAAGCTGAGCTTACTGCTCTCGACTGACTGAATCTGAGATCAAACCTCTCTAACGGATAATCCCTAAATCTATTATCAATGATAAGAAAAGATTATGTCTGAGATCAAACCTATCTAATAGAAGATCTCTAAATTTGATAATGAGAATACTCAACTGAATCTAAGGTTGAGATCAAGCCTATCTAATGGGTGATATCTGTATCTGATAATGAGATTACTCAATTAAATCTGAGACTGAGATCAAGCCTATCTAACGGGTGATCTATGGATTTGATAATGAGATTACTCAACTGAATTTGAGAATGAGATCAAGACTATCTAACGGGTGATCTCTGGATCTGATAATACTGCTACTGAATAACTTTACGTGATACCATACCTATTATGTGGGTGGTCCATAAATCAATGGAACTATCTGAGTTCCTTACTGATATAGGTGACTGTATATGACAGTCTTGATTTCTGAGTTCTACTCTGAAGATTGATACTGATTATGCAACTGTAGGAGTGCTCACTTAACCGACATGCCTCTAATCTGAACTGGTGGGGTTCAACCTATAACCCCAGCTGGAAGAGAGTCAATACCGTTCCATAAGTAAAGACCTCAACTATGGTCAAGCCTCTCTAACAGGTGACCCTCACAGGAAGTCAAGCCTAAGGCAGTATAATAGTCAAGCCTTTTCCTGATGGGTGACTCCTATATCCTGCACTGGCTATGCAGTTCTGGAGTTTAGGGATTGCTCCTAATGACTCTACCTCTCTAACAGGGAGCCGCCATCCCTGCACTCTCTCGGTGCTAGCTCATACTCCCAACTGAAAGACTCTGAACTGATTCATGAATGAACTTAAACTGAGCTAAATCTGATACTGATCATGTTTCTCGAATGATCTGACTTAGTTAAGCTAAATTTACTTGGTTTCGTATCTGACAAAATACTTCTGAATCTTATTATCTGACTGAATAATATTGAGCTCTGAAAAGATTACTCGAATACTACTGAGTTCTGAACTTAACACTCGAGTACTACTAGATCTGAGCTGAGTACTGAACTAAGGCTAGAATATTAGCGATACTGAGATCACTGAGATTACTTAAGTTCTATATCTATCTAAGAGTACAGAGTTCTATAACTCACTGAGTTCTGAGAATCGTGGCTTGATTGAGATTATTGTGAAAACTGATACTATCTCAAGACTACATCTAAATTATCGGGTATAAATACCCCCAGGACTCGATAACATAAAAGTAAAACATAACTATTCTTGAATAATCTTGACCATGGACATTCATTCACCATCATAATCACAAAAGCATCTCCTCAAGTATTTAGGAATCATAAACATGTAATAACATAGGGAGACATGCTATTGGCTCATACTCCTTTCAACAAGGTCTTGCATTAAACACTTAGCATGCATTAAAGAACACATAATTGGGCAATTTCATGCTATTATGTCACAATTCATTCACTAAGGCTTTTCAACAAACACTTGGCATGCATGGGCTTACACACAATTGGGGGTTACTAGTCAACATGCTATAATGGCTATAATTCTTTCACATAACCATTTTATCAAATATATGGGGAGCATAATTTGCTTATTCAATAATTTATACACTTAATTGACATGAACACGTCACTTAACAAGCAACTTAAAGAGGTTTTATCATGAATATCACATACTAGGGTCAAAGCTTGAAACCTCATAAACAAAACATGAATTAAAAACTCAATAATAGCATGAACTCCAATTTCAATTCACATAAATCATGGAAACTCATAAACATAAGATCTTTGAAATTTAGAAAAAGGTTCTTGAGCTTCTTGGATGAAAGGGACCCAAGAATCAACATTTCCATACCTTAAGAAACTCTTTCTTGAAGGCTCTTGGTGAGATTCTTGATTTCTTGATTTCTCTTGATTTTTCTTAAAGAAGAAAGAAGGGTTTTGATTTAATAGAAACCCTAGATTTTGATGTTGAAGAGGAGAAATGAAGTTGTGAGCCTTGATCGGGTATAAATAGAGGCTGAAAAGAGTGGAAAAGAACCAAAAAGCCTTTTTTAAAATGAGTTAAAAATACTAAATGGGGGTTGAAGTGACGGTCCGTTGCTTAGTCTGACGGTCCATCGGATCGTCCGTCGCACATCGGTCAGAAAAAGAACACTCTACCTCGATGATATGGTCTCAGGGATGGTCCATCGCAAACCTGATGGTCCGTTGGATCGTCCGTCGCACGTTGACCAGGATGAGGCCACACTGCCTCAGCGGTGATGGTCCCAGCAATGGTCCATCGCGGTCTTGACAATCTGTCGTCCTGGCCGTCGCATTTGGGACAGTCAATGCCTTGGTTATGATGGTCTAGGCGATGGTCCATTGAAAGCTTGATGGTCTGTCAACCCGACCATTGCACCTAGGTGGTTCTGACTGCTTTCAATAAAATAGCCATAACTTCCTCGTCCGATGCCGAATTTTGACGAAATTGGCATCGATGGAAAGCTTATTTAATTATCTACATGACAAAAAGTTTATATTAGGGAAATTCTATGTTTTTTAAAATATTTCTCACTTGGGAAGACACTTCTCAACCTTTTAGGGCCAGATTTACACTTCGTTGAACACGCTTTAAGGATCAAACTACGAGAGAATTTTGTGTGATCTTACATGAACATTACTTATGATAGTGCTCATCATGATCATAAATATCTGAGTATAATAATAAGATTCATGGCTTAACTATCTTATTACTTGAAAATTTGAAATCATGTAAAACACATAGGTATCGGGTGTTCATAACCCGCTAGCACTGAATGATCATACAAGATGATATCAAAACTTAAAATTGTAGTATGGAATCATGGTTCAATACCCAAAACATAAATATTTCACTAAATAAGTGAGAAACAAGAACTTGAACATAGGAATGTGTTAAACATGAGAAAATAACATGATTACATGGCTAAATTCATAATTTTGGGATTTAGCAAGAAATCAATGGAAATTTTCAACTCAAAACATGAAATAGATTAATTCACTTGGAAACACTTGCAAGCATGGCTTGAAATTGATTTAGAAAGAAGTTCATGGATTTATTTTATAAGATTTATGAATGATTTCATAAAGTAAGATATGATTTATACTTTTCAGCTAAAATAGGGTTTTAGGAATCAATGGTTGTAAGCAACCCATTGATGAATTCCCCATATACCTTTATTTAATGGATTCTTGAAGAAATTTATAAATCGAACTTAAATCCTTGAGTTCTTAAAAGAAAAAACTTGGATTTTGTTCTTGGGAAGAGGGGAAGGATTTTTGAATTGAGTACTAAATGTTGGGCTTAAGGGAGTGGAATTTACATGTTTAAAGACTTTTATTTAATTTGTGAGTGATTAGGGACGGTTTAGGGGTGTGAAAAGACTTCAACACACTTGATTTAATTCAAAACAGAGCAACTTTTGGCACTATGGCTTTGTTGTGTGGCGCATGCCAAACGTACACCTTAGGCTTTATGGCACATGCCAATTGCACACATTAGGTTGTACGGCACATGCCAATCCCATACCTTTTGTTGTGTGTCTCATGCAAATCGTACGCCTTAGGTTGTGCGGCGATTGTCACACCTCATCCAGTGGCCATTTGCGCTTGTCACTGGATGCATGGTCATAACTTTTCGCTCGGGTATTGAATTAAGGAGAAATTGGTATAGTTGGAAATATAATTCAATTATATATAATTTCATCAGTTTTTAGATACAAAATACCCCATATGTAAGAAGTTATACATGTTCAAAGATGACCCTTATGGACTCGAATATAAAAAATTAGCCAAATCAAAGGCTCTTAGCTCACTTTGCTCTAAGTGATTCCTAATGATGTTTCATCTTTTGACGGAACATTTTTCATATTTTTCTTAGAAAAATTGCATGTTTCCAAGAAACCATAGTTGCATTTAATGCTGGTTTTTAGTGTTTCAGGGTAAGGAGCTGACTAAATGAAAAGATTCAATAAATTTGAGGAAAAACACTTATGACGGTCAAAATGGTGGACCGTTAGTTTTGCGATGGACCACCAACTCAACCGTCAGATCAAGGCAGAACCCATGTACTTTGAAGACCCAGCGATGGTCCATGTGGTGGACCATTAGTCTTGCGATGGACCACCACTTTGTCCATCAGAAATAAACAGAACCAGGAATTTTGGAAGGCACAGCGATGGCCAACTTGGTGGACCGTCGATCTTTTGATGGACCACCACTCCATCCATCAGGATTATCAAGAACCCGACTCTCCAGCACCACCAGCGATGGTCAAGATGGTGTACCGTCAGTTTAGGGACGAACCACCATATGAGCCATTAGTCTTAACCAGATAGTGACCATCCAAGATTAGCTGTGATGGACCAAATTGTGGACCATCAGTCTTGCAATGGACCACCACTTTGATCATCACTTTGGATGCATATTTTGTATTATTTGAATTTTAAATTCTTTTTACGGGTGAACATATAAATACCCAGTTTTAGGTTTTATTAGGCATCTTTTATCCATATCTTATCTTTTATTAGGATTTCCAAGACTTGAAACATATTGTTACATAGTTTTGCTTTAAGATTCAATTCTAGAATTGGGTGATCAAGATCTGATTATTATAGTTTCTATTGAAGATTGAGGAGCAACAATTGCAATTTTTGTAAGTAATTTTTGAATTAATTCATGAATAACACAAGGTATTCTTCTCTTTATATGGTGGAAATATGTGGATAAGCTTCCATAATTACGGTTATAGGAGCCTTGATGTGAATAGATGAATTGGGGTTGTGAATATAGTAGGATCCCATGTTCAATTGATGTTGCATAAACCCTGCTTCATTTTAATTACTTTTCTTGGTTGCAAACTTGAAAAGTGAGCCCAAGAACATCATTTGTTAAAATAGAAAAGTGTTTGTTGGGAAAAGGAAGGGTTTACACAAATCTAAAGACTTTAACATTTAGATAAAGGGTAGATGCCTTAACCGGATCAATCCATGTAAGAATGTAATTGAATAAATAGTTTGTTCCTTAAGTTTGAAAGAATTAAGGGATAAATTACTCATTTTGGATTGAGAAACTAATGGGTAAATCATAGAATTCAATTTATCTTGCAATTAAAATTGTTCATTGGGAATCCACAATAGTTCACAACCCTAGCTACTTAAGCATCTTGGTGACCATAGCTCTAGTTTGACTACTCTTATTGAATTACTATTTTCTATATAATCAATAATTGGATTACTCTTTATGACAAGCGTGTAAACACATTTGATAAGTCAAAACCACCTTTCTATTTTGGAGCCTTCGATCAACAGTCTAATAACAACCACAACACTTAGTGAGTACACTTCCCTGTGGGATTCGACACCCAACCCAGTTGGGTTCTATATTTGATAGCGACTGCTTACTCTCTCATAAGAGAGGTGTAATTTAGGCATATCAAATTTTGGCACCGTTGTCGGGGAATACAGTTGTCAATTAAGTTTGTGTTTGTTAATTGACCTTTGGTCTAGTTTCCTAAATTTTATTTTTGTTTGTTGTTTTTGTTCTGTACAGGGAAGTTATTGTGTATGCCAAGTACATGGAGATCGAGTTCACCATTATTACCAATACACCCAGAATTACAGCTAATTGGTAGAATGGCAGATCCCCAAGATGCTAAAAGACTATCCGCTTTGGCTAGAGCTCAACTAAATCAGAAAAATGATGGCAAGCAGTCACGTCATCCTAATCCTGATGATGATGATTTAGGGGATGACAACTTGTTAGATCTTGCTAATCCAAGGCATGCAGAAAATGTGTCTACACCAGTGAATTAGAATGTCAATAGAAATCACCCCTTTAGGGAAATGTAAGAGCGTCAACTAGTGCAGTTTAATCTAAACAGCGATGAAGATGGAATGGATGGAGTAGGTGCAACTGGAGATATCATTCCTCCGCCTCTAGCACCAGGATCTAAATTTACTATTATCAGTATGATGATTCAACTCTTTCATCTTAAGGGGTTGTTCGGTGGTCTTCCTAGAGATTATCCAAACATGCATTTGGTGAATTTTATCACCATTTTCAAGTCCTTTAATAATCCAGGAGTGGGTCAGAATGTTATCCGTCTGCATTTATTTCCATTGTCACTGTCTGGGGAGGCGATACTATGGTTTAATGAACTGACTCCTGACTCTATAACCAACTGGAGGTAGTTGAAAGAGGCTTTCCTAGAAAGGTTCTTTCCACCCTACAGAAGGGTACAGTTGAGGGATGAAATCAATAACTTCCGACAGCTTTCCATTGAAGCTATTCATGAGGCATGGTAAAGGTTTAAAAAGAAGATAATGCAATGCCCGAGCCATAATATGACAGATATTCATCTGATGGAGACCCTTTATTGGGCTTTGAATTCTATTACGAAGCTAGTAGTAGATAATGCTGCAGGAGGGTCGTTTGTTGATCTTACTTTCCCATAGGCCTCAGATATGCTTGATCGGATGACCAAATAGAGTAGAGCTTGGCATACCAGGGATTCTGTGGTAGCAATCTCTATTGTGTCTAGTAGTATAACTTCAGAGCAATACAAGAAGGAAGAAGAACATAATTAGGATATGGCACACTTAAAGACTCAGATGGATTTGTTGACTAAGTATCTATTGTTTGGAAAAATAGAGAAGGTGAAAGTTGTTGCATCCTAGGGAAGAGCTGATTCTGATTTGGAAGAAGAGGTAAACTATCTAAATAATCAGGAGGGTTTTGAGGCAGTATCCAATGAAATCAAGGTCGGAACTATTACAATAAAGTTGGTTACAAGGATAGAGATCAAGGGAATTAGAAAAGCAAAAATGATAGGAGTGGACTATATGTACCTCCTGGAAGCAGAGATAATACTACAACTAGATTTGGAAAGATGTCCATGGAGGACATGATACAAAAATTATTAAAGGGAGTTGAGACTACTAACTCTGGGGTGACCACTATGAAGAGTGACTTATCTTCCATGAGTCAGTTGATAAACTCACACTTTACTGCTATCAAGCAGTTGGAGCATCAAATAAGCCAACTCTTAGCAGCATTAAATCAGAGGAAGAGTAGAACTTTACCAAGTGATATAGTTCAGAATCTTCAAAATGATGGCTCCTGCATGGCAATTACCACACAAAGTAGTAAGGTATTAACAGGCCCATCTGTGGGCAAATCTGTGATTGCAAAATATATTGAGCATGAAGAATCTTATCCAGTGGAGTCTGAAAAAACTGGATGAAGTTATTAATAATACACCATCCAACCATCAACAGGTTGATGAGTTGGAGAAAAGCAAGGAAAAGGAGACTAAAGTGGTGGTTACTGTGCTCCCAAAACCACATCCTCTATTTCCTTATAGGTTGAAAAAGAAGGACAACGACACAAAGTTTGACAAGTTTATGTCCATACTTAAGAAGTTGGCAATCAACTTGCCATTGGTAGAAGCATTGGAGCAAATGCCCAGGTACGCAAAGTTCATGAAAGACCTTGTTATGAAGAAGCGGATAGCTAGCTATGAGATGGTGGACAATCTCCATCATTGTGGTGATATTTCCACAAGGTCGTTTGTGCAGAAGAAGGTAGACCTGGGAGCATTTACTATCTCATGCACTATTGGGCCTCTTGATTTTGCAAAATCTCTATGTGATTTGGGGGCCAGTATAAACTTGATGTCGCTTGCTGTGTATAATAAATTGGGTTTGGGGGATCCTACTCCCATGAACATAAGATTAGTTATGGCAGACAGGTCTGTGAAGCGACCCATGGAGATTTTATATGATGTATTAGTTAAGGTGGCTAATTTTATATTTCCAGCTGATTTTGTCATTCTCGATTGCAAGGTAGACTTCGAGGTGCCCATAATATTGGGTAGACCTTTCCTTATAATCGGGAGTGTACTTATTGATCTAACTATAAATTAGCTACTATTCAAGCTGAATGATAAAGTATTTCAATTCGATGTATGTCATTCCATGAAATAGGATAAAGATATGAGCATATTTTCTATTGTGGATGTTTATTATGAGGAGTAGCAGGAAGTACCTATAGAAGAAAAAATATTTTGGAGACTTTAGCTGTATATTAATGAATTTTGATCAAGACGGTATTGAAGACTATAATAATACTGTGTGTTCCTTGGTAGGAATGGGGTCTTATTCTTATGCACCAAAGAAGCTGGATTTGGACTTGAAAATTGACCTTGTCCACCAGCCAAGTCGTCTATTGAAGAGCCACCCACTTTTGAGCTGAAAGAGTTGCCTGGTCATTTGAGGTATGTGTTCCTGGGTAGTGGGACTACATTACCTGCCATTATTGTAGCTAACATAGGTGAACAATTGGTAAAAGTCCTCATTTCTGTTCTTAAGATATATAAGAGGGCTATTGGTTGGACGATTGCCGACATTATCGATATTCCTCCTGGTATATGCATATATAAAATCTAGCTAGAGGAGGATTGTGTCCCGACTATTAAGCATCATTGCTATCTTAACCTACCTATGCAAGTGGTGTTGAAAAAATAAATTATTAAGTGGCTAGATGCAGGAGTGGTGTACCTCATCTCAGATAGTAAGTGGGAAGTCCTGTTCAGTGCGTGCCCAAGAAAGGGGGCATAACAGTGGTGGCTAATATGAAGAATGAGTTGATTCCACTCAAGCCAGTTACTGGATGAAGGGTGTATATGGATTACAAAAAACTCAACTCGTGGACATTGAAGGATCACTTCCTAATGTTTTTCATGGATCAGATACTTGATCGGTTAGCGGGAAGAGATTGGTACTGCTTTTTAGATGGGTGTTTTGGTTACAACCAGATTTCTATTGCTCATGAAGATCAGGAGAAGACGACATTTATGTGCCCATATGGAATATTTTCTTTCAAGAGGATACCTTTCAGGTTGTGTAATGTACCTGCCACTTTTCAGTGGTGCATGATGTCGATATTCTCTGATATGGTTGAAGATACCTTAGAGGTATTTATGGATGATTTCTTGATTATCAGTGATTCTTTTGAGCTCTAGTTTGTAAATCTGAGTAGGGCCTTGCAGATGTGTGAGGAGTTCAATCATGTGCTTAATTGGGAGAAATACCACTTCATTGTGAAGGAGGGCATTGTTCTCCGACACAAAATTTCAGCAAAGGGGATTGAAGTTGATCGAGCTAAAGTTGAGGTTATAGAAAAGCTTCCACCTATTTTAGTGAAGGGAGTGCGAAGTTTCCTTGGTCATGCTGGCTTCTATAGGAGGTTTATAAAGGACTTCTCAAATATTGCAAACACCCTTTGCAAACTTTTGGAGAAGGAAGTCAAATTCTTCTTTGATGATGATTGTTTGAAGGCATTTGAATTCCTTAAAGGGATGTTGGTTGATGCTCCTATTATTGTTGCACCAGATTGATCAAAACCGTTTGAGATAATGTGTGATGCAAGTGGTGTTTCCCTTGGAGTTGTGCTGGGACAGTAGAAAGAAAAATTATTTCATCCATTCTATTATGCCAGCAAAGTGTTCAATGGAGCTCAAAAGAACTACACCATCACAGAACAGGAACTTTTTGCAGTTGTCTATGCCTTTGAAAAGTTTTGAGCGTATTGGCTTGGAACCAAGGTGGTGGTCCACACTGACCACGCAACCTTGACATATTTGATGGTGAAAAAGTATACAAATCCAAGGTTGATTAGATGGGTGTTGCTACTTCATGAGTTGTACTTTGAAGTTAAATATCGGAAGGGTTGCGAAAATCAAGTTGCGGACCACCTGTCTAGGCTTGAAGGGGAAAGCAGCCAGAGATGAATTTAAGATCAATGATGCATTTTCTGATGAGGAAATCTTGCCTGCTGTTATGGAGAAAATACCTTGGTATGATGATTTTGCAAATTATGTGGTGAGCAAGGTGATCCCAGAGAATAATTCCTTTCATCAAAGGAAAAATTTTCTCCCTAATGTGAACCATTACTTCTAGGATGAGCCGTATCTTTTTTGGCGATATACGGATGGTATTATTAGACGGTGCACCCCAGAAGTAGATATGTTAAGTATACTCGAAGTGAGTCATGCTTCCCCAGTTGGAGTTCACCATGCAGGTGATCGGACTGCAAGGAAAGCTCTTCAGAGTAGCTACTATTGGCTGCTTATTTAGAGATGCCTACGAGTTTGTGAAGAGGTGTGAACAATGTCAAAGGCAAGGATCCATCTCAAAGCACCATGAGATGCCAATGTCTAAGATACTGGAGGTAGAATTATTTGATGTTTAGGGCATTGATTTCATGGGGACCTTCGTGATCTCATTTGGGATGAAGTACATATTAGTGGCCATCGACTACGTGTAAAAATGGGTTGAGGCAGTGGCTCTAGCAGATAATGAAGGGAAGAGAGTTGTTGCATTCTTGAGGAAAAACATCTTCTCTTACTTCAGGGTACCACGTACCATCATTAGCAATGGAGTATCACACTTTTGAAACAATATGTTTAGAGCGGACTTGGCAAAATATAAAGTTAAGCAGCACAAAGTGGCTACACCATACCACCCGCAAACCAGTGGGCAGGTAGAAATCTCTAATCAAAAAATCAAAGCTATCCTTGCCAAGTCTATAAATGCTAGTAGGAAGGATTGGTCTAGGAAATAGAAAGATGCCTTGTTGGTGTATCGAACAGCTTTCAAGACACCTATTGGTAGGTCGCCGTACCAATTGGTTAATGTCAAGGAGTGTCTGTAATACCCCATTTATTTCTAAGCTAGAAAATAAACCATTGTTCCTACGTATGAAACCTCCTATCCTATGATTCATATTTGAGTACATGACTTATAATGAGTATCCTAGTAAGAAGAGATATTATTATGTGTTAAGCGTGTTCATAATAGTCACTTAGAGTAAGCCAAGCTAATAGCTTTTGAATCCAACAAGTTTTAGTGTTTGATTTTGCAATAGTCATATTTGAACGAGTATAACTTGATGTATATGTGGTATTTTGTCAGATATAAACCCACCAAATTGTATAGAATCGAATTAGCTTTCCAACGATGCGAATTTCACCAAAATCCAACACCCGAGCTAGAAGTTATGGCTTTTCAAAGTGGAGTGTGTCGCCTAACAAATCGCCTAAGTCTACTGGAATGGTTATGCCATAAGTTGTGGGATGCACAACCTAACTTATGCCATAATTAGTGTGACGCACAACCTAACTTATGCTATAAGTTGTGCGACACATAACCTAGCTTACACAATAAGTTGTGCGCCACATATCTTATGGCCCAAGTGATATAAACACCCTATTTTTGAGTTATTTTAAGGACAAAATAGGTATTTTCCACCCCTATATAAGCCTATAATATGGGATTTAGCCCCAATTCAACCAAAATATAGTTATTTCTCTCAAAATTCTCTCAAGAACAAGTTAGGGTTCTTAATTAGGGATTCAAATTCAAGAAAATTCCACCGTAAATCTTCGCGAAATCAAGAACTAGGGTATGCATAGTGTTGATTTATAGATTCCTTTCATCCATAATGCTCAGAACCCTATTTCAAATTATAACTCATGATGTTTATATTGTGGGTTGTTTGTAACCATGTTTATCTTGTTGAATGATTGCCAAGATGGGGTATTTATGTGTTTTTCATGAAACTACGTTAGCATGCAAGTTGAAATCTATGAATTGAGTTGTTTATGATGTGTAATTTGATGATTACACCTATTACCTAAGTTGTGCATGTAAGGTGTTTGATAAGATGCCTAAGAGGATAGAGATTGTGTGTTATAGCTCAATTGTGATCCATATGATAAGGGCATATTTTACCCTTATATTCAAATGACTCCCATGCTATTGATGTGCAATGTAGATGCTTATTGGAATGCTCATGATGTTAGAGTATGAAATTATGACATTGAGTATATGCATTCCTACCATGTACAAGATTATGATAACCATGTACTTCATAAAATCCCCAACTTATTGTATTATGGATTGTTGATGTTGGTCATGTATTCAAGAATGTCATGCCTTGTCAGTTTCCTTCTATCAAGTCCTGGGGGTACTTGTACCCAACAATTTAGTTGTGTACCTAGATCCAGTGTCATGTTTTCACAATATCCTTAGTCAAGCCATGTTCAGTAGAATTCAGTCAGTCATGAGACTCAAGAAAACTCAATAAACTCAGTAATCCCAAAAATCTCCAAAAGCTCAGAAATTTAATAATCTCAGTAGTATTCCATCAGTCAACAGAACTCAATAAACTTAGTCCAGTTTAGTTTAGTTAATCATGTTCAGTGTTTATTCAGATGGGAGTAGGAATTAGCACCGAGTGAACCCAAGGATGAGGACACACACTGTCAGTTGAGGGTGTGATCCTTAGAAGCAATCCTTGATTTCCAGAACTATGTAGCTAGCATAGTTTGAGACATAAACACTGACAGATAAGGGTTGATGAGGTGGATTAACACTGTCAGATGAGGGTCCCACCGTTCTCTTCTAGGGATACTGTCAGATGAGGGTCACTCACAGCTTGTCCTTACCAGTGGTGTAGTATTGACACCCTTCTAATTGAGGTTACAGATTGGACCCCAACTCAGCTATAATAGCTTATTAGGGTCATGTCTATTAGATGACTACTTCCCACAGTTTCAGTTTCAGATTCAGTCTTCAGAATAGAACTCAGTCTAGTTCTATAGAAATTAGGACTGTTAGATACAGTCGCTCAGCTAAGTGTGGAACTCAGCAAGTTCCATCAAAATTAGGAATGTCAAACATAGTCACCCAGTTAACAGTATATTAATTATACGAAATTTATGTTACCAGTATTCAGATTTCAGGACTATTAGATACAGTCAATCAGACTAGTTCTTTATAATCAGAACTGTCAAAAATAGTCATTCATTTATATGTAATACGACATCAGTTCCTCAATACTCAATAGACCCAGTCATTCAGTATCCCAGTATTAGTACTTAGATATCATTAAATCCATGTTGATAGAGTTCATGAGTCTGTGCGATCACGATCTCAGTTACAGTTACGTATTTATGCATGTATTCTCACGTTCATGTTATTCAGTCAGTTAGTATTGTTCATACATATGAACTATTGCATTCAGCCTACCTCACTTTCTTAACAGTATATTCAATAGTACTGACACATTTGCACTATGGTGTTTTATACCATAGGTTTAGAAGCACGGCTCCCGAGCATCCTTAGTAGATCAGACGTTCAGCCTCCAGACTAGCAGTGATTCCTCATCATTCGAGGATAACATAATTATCTTATTACTTTATTATTTCAGTACTTCGAAGTTATTTGGGGACATGTTCCATCAACTCCATATATTTTGGATAGTTTAGAGGCTTTCAGACTACAGCATGTTTCAGACAATTTATTTCAGTTTTGGGTATTGTTATACTCTATTACAGACATTGTTTTATATTCATTATTAGTTCAGTTTTGAACCTTATTACCTTACATCTTATATTCCACAAATTTACATTATATTATTTAGTGCTCAGTTATAGATATCAGTCATGGGTTAGCTTGTGGTCCTTTGGGGTCATGAGCATCGTGTAGTGCTCCGGGTACTAGATTTGGGGCATTAAAAACTTGGTATCAGATCCTAAGGTTCAACAGTATCCTAGGAAGTCTGAAAAGCCGCATATAGTAGAGTATTGTGCATGGGAGAGTTGTGCACCACACTTATGTACAGGAGGCTATAAGATGTTTTAGGAACAGTTTCCCTTCTTTCAGTATTCATGTCGTGCCAGTGAGCATGAGCTTAAATTTAACTCTCAGTCTAGTCCATTTCTCCCTTTTGTGACAGAATATGCCTCTCAAAAGGACTAACGAAAGGAGAACTGAGAATTAGTCTGTACCTCTGCCCGTTCAGGTAGATTCCCTGGATGAGAATGCCTTTTATGGAAAATTTAGAACCGAGTCCCTTACCTTATATTACTCAATAGTAGCTCAAAGAAATCAGCAGGCTGTTATCCCACCCATGAATATGATTCATGCACAGTAGATTGAGGTGGGAAAGCGTAGAAAGGGAGAAAATAAGAGAGTGAGAATGAGTGATTTCAATTTTGCTCAGCCTAAGTCAGAGGGAGGTAACCATTATCAATTTTTCCCAAAGGCATCTATTCTAGTTCCTTCCTCAGCCAGTGCTCCAGTTTCTAAATTCAAAGATAGGCTGACAGGTCCTAAACCTTAGGGAAGTAGTAGCAGTGCCCGGACCAATCCCATTTGTCAAACTTGTGGCAAGCATCACAAGGGTGTTTGCAGAGCTGGCAGTGATATTTGATTTGGATGTGGTGAGTCAGGTCACAGAGTCTGATACTATCCTAAGGCTGGTCTACGAAGTCAGCATAATCGTCCTTCAGCTCAGTTCGATCGCTCGAATCAGCAAGGTGACACGTCCAGCACCACCAATGGGAAACGTCCAAATAAAATTTGTGCTCTTCAGTCCCAACAGGATCAGGAAAATTCTCCTGATGTAGTCACTGGTACATTAGAGTTCTTTCACTTGCATGTTTATGCTTTGCTAGATCCAGAAGCTTCCTTGTCTTTTGTTACTCCTTATATAGCAGTTGATTTCAGAGTCAGTCCCGAAATTCTAGGAAATTCCTTCTCAGTCTCTACGCCAGTGGGTAACACTATCACAGCCCAGTAGGTATACAGGAAATGTCCGGCTATGGTATCTCAGAAAGTCACTTTTTCGGACTTAGTCGAATTAAAGATAACTAATTTTTAATGTTATTCTTGGCATGGATTGGCTTTATTCCTGCTATGCCACAGTCGATTATAGAAATAGAATTGTCCAGTTTTAGTTTCTGAATGAACCTGTCCTTGAGTAGAAGGGTAGTATTTTGGAATTCAGGGGTCAAATTATTTTCTACCTACGGGCTAGGAAAATGATATCTAAGGGATGTGTCTATCATCTTGTTCGAGTTAAGGACTCTAGTTCCGAAACTCCCAGTCTTGAGATGGTTCTTGTAGTGAATGAATATGTAGATGTCTTTCCCGAAGATCTTCCAGGAATTCCTCCCGAAAGGGAAATAGACTTCAACATTAATCTTCTTCCAGATACTCAGCCCATATTTATTACACCATACAGAGTGTCACAACCAAAACTCAAAGAACTGAAATAATAGTTGAAGGATCTCCTAGATGAGGGATTCAGGAAAATTCTCCTGATGTAGTCACTGGTACATTACAGTTCTTTCACTTTCATGTTTACGCTTTGCTAGATCCAGGAACTTCCTTGTCTTTTGTTACTCTTTATATAGCAGTTGATTTCAGAGTCAGTCCCGAAATTCTAGCAAAGCCCTTCTCAGTCTCTACCGCAGTGGGTAACACTATCATAGGTTGGCAGGTATACAGGAAATGTTCGACTATGGTAACTCATAAAGTCACTTCATCATACTTAGTCGAATTAGAGATAACTAATTTTGAATGTTATTCTTGGCATGGATTGGCTTCATTCCTTCTATGCCACAGTCGATTATAGAAATAGAATTGTCCAGTTTTAGTTTCTGAATGAACCTGTCCTTGAGTGGAAGGGTAGTATTTCGAAATTCAGGGGTCAGTTTATTTCCTACCTACAACCTAGGAAAATAATATCTAAGGGATGTGTCTATCATCTTGTTCGAGTTAAGGACTCTAGTTCCGAAACTCCCAGTCTTGAGTCGATTCTAGTAGCGAATGAATACGTAGATGTCTTTCCTGAAGATCTTCCAGGAATTCCTCCCGAAAGGGAAATAGACTTCAATATTAATCATCTTCCAGATACTCATCCCATATCTATTACGCCATACAGAATGGCACAAGCAGAACTCAAGGAACTGAAAGAACAGTTGAAGGATCTCCTAGATAAGGGATTCAGGAAAATTCTCCTGATGTAGTCACTGGTACATTACAGTTCTTTCACTTGAATGTTTACGCTTTGCTAGATCTAGGAGCTTCCTTGTCTTTTGTTACTCCTTATATAGCAGTTGATTTCAGAGTCAGTCCCAAAATTTTAGCAAAGCCCTTCTCATTCTCTACCCCAGTGGGTAACACTATCATAGCCCAGTAGGTATACAGGAAATGTCCGGCTATGGTATCTCAGAAAGTCACTTCAGTAGACTTAGTCGAATTAGAGATAACTAATTTTGTATGTTATTTTTGGCATGGATTGGCTTCATTCCTTCTATGTCACAGTCTATTATAGAAATAGATTTGTCCAGTTTTAGTTTCCGAATGAACCTAGTGGAAGGGTAGTATTTCAAAATTCAGGGGTCAGTTTATTTCCTACCTACGGGATAGGAAAATAATATCTAAGGGATGTGTCTATCATCTTGTTCGAGTTAAGGACTCTAGTTCTGAAACTCCCAGTTTTGAGTCGGTTCTAGTAGTGAATGAATATGTAGATATCTTTCCCGAAGATCTTCCAGGAATTCCTCCTGTAAAGGAAATTGTAACGCCCCAATTTGCTGAACCGAAATGCTACACGGTGCTCATGACCCCGAGAGACCACAAGCTAACCCATGACTGATATTTGTACCTGTATACTGCAAATCATGACATAATAATACGGAATACGTAAAACTAAAAGTCCATAAGGTTCAACTAAATAAAACCATGTGGGTGAAAATACCCAAAACAACTCAATCTGAAAGCTAAGTCTGAACATAAATCTGAAAGCATCTAAACTATCTGAATAAGGAGTTGAAGGAATATGTCTCGAACTAACTCCGTAAAACTGAACTGAAGAAACAAATAAATGTATCAAATCATATTTTCCTCAAATCAATTAGGACTCACTTTGTCTCTGCGACTGGAATGCTACCGCTACTGCTGGGCTGGAGCTCATGTCTCGGAACCTATGGTGTAACATGAAAAGAAATCACCATAGCGCAAATGCGTCAGTACAACTGGAGTAATGAGTATACGAGGAGGTAGGCAGAACATAAAGGATTTCAAAAATGAACAACACTGACTGACTAATATGAACGTGGGAGTGCAAACATGCATATATAAAAACTGGGACCGTGAATGCGTGATAGCAAGACCTGTAAGCTAATACATGGTTTACTGATAACTGTCATGACTGATACTGCAAGATGATAACATGGACGACTGTATCTAACAGTCCTATATATATTGAAAGCTGAAGAACATAATGACTGTATCTGACAGTTCTGTATATACTGAAATCTGAAAAACACCCTGAGTTCTTTTACTGAGACTGATACTGAAACTGTGGGAGGTAATTGTTAACCGACATGCCCCATGTATGTTGTTATGGCTAAGCTGGGGTCCAATCTCTGCCCCGACTGGAGGGGTGTCAATACCATGCCACTGGTAAGGACAGCTTGTGAGTGACCCTTATTTGGCAGGTACTCAATGAGAATGGTAGGAACCCTAAAATGACAGGTTAAACCACCTCATCAACCCTAATCTGATAGGTTAAGATATCTCAACCTATGCTGGCTACGTAGTTCTGAAACATAAGGACTGCTTCTAAGAATCACACCCTGAACTGGCGGGTGAGTTCCCATCCTTGAGTTCACTCGGTGCTAACCTATACTCCCATCTGGAGGGACTGGACATGAATAACTGACTATACATGACTTAATCTTACTGAATTCCATTGACTAGCAGAATGTTTCTAGTATCTGACAACTGACTGAGATCATGAGGTTTTTCTGAGTCACATGACTGACTGAAGTCTATGGAATCATAGCTTGAGTTTGGATATCGTGAAACATGACATGGATCTAAGCACACAGCTATATTTTTTGGGTACGAATACCCCCAAGACTCGATAGGAGGAAACTGACACACATGACATGACTTGATCACAAGATTTGAGTCCACAATTCATGATATCATAAGCAGGGGATAGTATACTTCATGTATTTATTCAACATTTCAAACATGATAGGAAAAGCATGGATATATTTTGTCTACATAATTTATATCTACATTATCATACATGCTTTATACCTCAGCAATAACAACACATAATTTGCATGGAAATTCATATTAGAGTGTATGGCTAACATGAACTTGTTATTTAGATATCATGAAATCATGTAAATATGAAGTTCTAACATACTAGGCATTTTATCGAACACCTTGCATGCATTCTTTAAGGCAAAGGTGTATTTCATACTTGCATTCTATCAATCCACCTAAAGATCATATTTTTCAACTAACAACATAACTTTCATGAGATGTACAGTCACGATACTATTATATAGAAAAACAAACAAGCATCAACATGGGTATGATCATATCACCACAACCAACCAAGCTTTTGTATTTTAAAGATTGATTCTTGAACTCCACGGATGAAAGAAATTCGTGGATGAACACTACGCATACCTTGGAAGGGAGGTTCTTGATGATTGACGGAGGAATTTCCTTGAAATTTGATCTTCAAGCTTGATTGTGCAACCCTAGTTGTTTTTCTCCTATGGTGCTCTTGGATAATGAGATTTGAGATGTTAATAGGGTTGTAATATGTTTAGAAGCTATAAATTTCGTGAGTTTAGGTTTAGGGACATGTAAGGAGTGTTAAAAGACTTAACTACCCTCAAAATAACTCAAAAGTGTTTTCGTGGCTGAAATCATACATAGGCGCCGCATATGATATCACCTACATCTACATAGGCGCCGTATATGATATCGCCTATGCTTTAAATAGGCCCCGCATATTATATCTCCTATGATTTACATAGGCGCCGCATATGATATAGCCTATGCTTTCCAGTGGCCATGTGCGTTGGTTAGGCGACGCCTTCTACTTTGAAAGGCCATAACTCCTTGCTCGGGTGTCGGATTTTGATGAAATTGGAATCGTTGGAAAGATAATTTGATTCTCTACAATTTGGTGTGTGTAAATCTTCCAAAATGTCACATATAAATCACGTTATTCTTGTTAAAATATGACCTTTGCAAAATCAAACACTAAGACTTGATGGATTCAAAAACTCTTAGCTTACATCACTCTAAGAGACTCGTATGAGTATGCTTAAGACATTGCAAGCTATCCTATTCTAGTATATTCATTGTAAGTCATGCACTAAAATTCTACTCACAGGATAGGAGGTTTCATACGTAGGAAAACTTATTCACTTCCTAGCTTAGAAACATGCGGGGTATTACAATATCTCCCCCTTGGAAACATTCATCCTTGAATGAGAATTTACTGAGAGGGGATACAAGACAACAAAACCTAAACTGAACATGAAGAACTGAAACTTGATCTCATGACTGACATGCTAAACATACTGAACTTGTGCATATCTGATGCACGGACAACTGATACATGAATGCATAACTGAGTATGCAACAGTTAATAGGTACCAATTTTATACTGTAAACATGAACATGAAACTGAATAAGCTTAAGAAGAACTGTTACCTTGAGCTTGATCTGAATTGGCGGGGAAGAGGTGAGGATACTTGGTACGCATATCTGCTTTTTCTTCCCAAGTAGCTACCTTATGAGATTGATTTCGCCAAAGAACCTTGACTAGAGGGACTTTTTTGTTCCTCAATCTACAAGTCTGATAATCTAAGATTTCGACTGGAATCTCTTCATAAGAGAGGCTGTTCTGAATGTCGATTCTCTGAATAGGGACAACAACTGTTGGGTCACCTATGCACTTCTTGAGCAAAGAAACATGGAAGACTGGATAGACTGAGGGTAGATCTGAAGACAACTCAAGCTCATAAGCTACCTTGATAAAGTGACAGAGAATTCTGAAGGGACCGACATACCGGGGACTGAGTTTCCCTTTCTTGCCGAACCTCTTAACTCCCTTCATGGGAGAGATCTTAAGATAGACATAGTTATTGACCTCGAACTCGAGATCCTTTCTATGAACATCTGCATAGGACTTCTGTCGGCTCTGAGCAGCCCGGAGTCTCTCTCTGATCAACTGAACTTTCTCTAAGGCGTCGAATACTAAGTCAGGACCTATGACTGAGGCCTCACTAACTTCGAACTAACCAATCAGAGATCTACATCTCCTACCATAGAGAGCTTCGAATGGAGCCATCTGAACACTAGAATGATAGCTATTGTTGTATGCAAACTCAATCAAAGGTAAGTGGTCATCCCAACTTCCCTTGAAGTCAATTGCACACGCCCTTAGAATATCTTCAAGAGTTTGATGGTCCTCTCTTCTTGACCATCTGTCTGAGGATGAAACATTGTGCTGAGATGGACTTGGTTACCGAGACCCTTTTGGAATGCTTTCCAAAAGTGAGAAGTGAACTGGGTACCTCTTTCTGAGATGATAGATAGTGGAATACCATGTAACCTGACTAACTCCCTGATATAGAGTTTGGCATAATCCTCGGTGGAATAAGAAGTACGAACGGGAAGGAAATGAGCTGACTTGGTCTTTCTATCTATAATGACCCAGACTGAATCATGTTGATGACGAGTTCTAGGAAAACCCATCACGAAGTCCATGTTCACTTATTCCCACTTCTAAGTAGGAATGGTGAACTCTTTCATGGAACCACTAGGTTTCTGATGCTCTATCTTAACCTGCTGACATGTAGAGCACTTAGCCACAAACTCTGCAACATCTCTCTTCATCCCACTCCACCAATAGATCTCCCACATGTTGCAGTACATCTTAGTGGCCCCTGTATGAATAGAGTATCACGCACCAGGCGCTTCTACAAGAATTCGCTGCCTCAATTCACCTACACCTGGAATACATAGACGACCCTGACAATGAAGAACATCATCTCCCCCTTGGGAGAAAACCTTGACTTTCTGATTCTGAACTGACTCTTTGAGATTGAAAAGGATAGGATCCTTGTCTTACTTCACTTTCACCTCAGAAACTAGAGATGACTCTAAACTACTGTGAACACATACACCACCCTCTGAAGAATCGACTAAGAGAATGCCTAGTTTGGCAAGCTGATGGATCTCCTGAGTCATCTTTTTCTTGCTACCCTCAACGTGAGAAATACTACACATGGAGAGTCTACTGAGAGCATCGTCCATAACATTGGCCTTGCCCGGATGATAAAGAACACTCATGTCGTAATCCTTCAAGAGCTCTAACCACCTTCTCTGACGAAGATTGAGATCTTTCTGGGAAAAGACATATGGAGGCTTTTATGGTATGTGAAGACATCTACATGAACTCCATAGAGATAATGCCTCCAAATCTTCAAGGCAAAAACTACCGCTGCTAACTCAAGATCATGAGTAGGATAATTCTTCTCATGTGGCTTTAACTCTCTGGAGGCATAGGCTATGACCATACCATTCTACATGAGGACACAACCTAAACCTGCTCTGGATATATCACAATATACTACAAAACCGTCTGAACCATCTAGAAGAGCTAGAACTGGAACTGAGGTGAGTCGAGTCTTCAACTCTTGAAAGCTCTTCTTGCATGAATCTTACCACTGAAACTTAATCTTCTTCTGAGTTAATATGGACATGGGAGATGCAATAGAATAAAATCCCTCGACAAACCGTCTGTAATAGACAGCCAAACCCAAGAAACTCCTGATATCTGATGGAGATACGGGTCTGGGCCAGTTTCTTACTGCCTCGGTTTTCTAAGGATCTACTCTAATGCCATCACCGGAAACAATATGGCCAAGGAATGCTACTGATCTTAGCCAAAATTTTCACTTGATGAACTTAGCGAATAACTGGTGATCCCTGAGAGTCTGAAGAATAATTCTTAAATAGTCTGCATGATCATGCTCTATGCGAGAATAGACCAGAATATCATCTATAAAGACTATAAAAAATATGTCTAAGTACTGCTTGAACACACGGTTCATCAAACCCATGAAATCTGTAGGGGCATTGGTAAGACCAAATGACATGACTAAAAATTTGGAGTGACCATACCGAGTACGGAAAGCTGTCTTTGAAATGTCACATTCTCTAACTCTGAGATGATGATAGCCTGATCTGAGGTCTATCTTGGAGAAGTAACTGGCACCCTGAAGTTGGTCGAATAGATCATCAATCCTGGGAAGAGGATATTTGTTCTTGATCGTGACCTTGTTGAGTTTACGGTAATCAATACACATCCTGAGAGAACTGTCTTTCTTGCGCACGAATAATACTGGCGCACCCTATGGGGAAACGCTGGGTCTGATGAATCCCTTATCTAAGAGATCCTTCAACTGATCTTTCAGCTCCTTGAGTTCTGTTGGTGCCTATCTGTATGGCAGAATAGAAATAGGTTGAGTATCTAAAAGAAGGTCTATGCCGAAGTCTATTTCCTTTTTGGGAAGAATGCCTGGAAGATCTTCGGGAAAGATATCTGAGTATTCATTAACAACAGGGACTGTTTCGATACTGGGAGATTCAGAACTGGAATCTTTAACATGCATGAGATAATACACACATACCTTAGATATCATTTTCCTTGCCCAAAGGTAGGAAACAAGTTGACCCTTGAAGGCTGAAATGCTACCCTTCCACTCTAGGACGGGCTCATTTGGGAATTAAAACTGAACTATCCTGTTTCTGCAGTTGACTATGGCATAGAAGGAATGAAGCCAATCCATGCCGAGAATGACATCAAAATCAGTCATCACGAACTCAACTAAATCTACTAACATGGATTTCTGAGATATCATAACCGGGAAATTCCTATATACCCATCGGGCTATGATGGTTTTACCCGCTGGGGTAGAGACTGAAAAGGGCTCTGCTAGAATTTCGGGACTGATTCCGAAATTGCCTGATATGTATGGAGTAACAAAAGACAAGGATATACCTGGTTCTAGCAAAGAATAAACATGAACATGGAAAATCAATAACGTACCAGTAACGACATTAGGAGAATTTTCCTGATCTTGCCGGGACTGAAGAGCATAGAGTCTATTTGGGCGTTGCCCACTGGTAGCACTGGAAATGGCACCCTGATGGTTCAGGCGATCGGACTAAGTTGCAGAATAATTTTGCTGACCCTGAATACTTGACTGCGGACACTCCCTAATCCTGTGGCCTGGCTTGCCACAACCAAAACAGACATCACTACCGACTCTGCAAATGCCCTTTTAGTTCTTACCACAAGTCTGACAAAGGGGATTCGTTCGGGCACTGCTAACACTGCCCTAAGATTTAGAGCCTGGCGCTTTGTCTTTCTTGTCATCTCTGAACTTCGGCACTGGATCTCTGGTAGAGGAATGGGCTGTAATGGCTGACTTAGAGCAAAACTATGAATGGTTTCCTCCATCTGACTTGGGGTGAGAAAAGTTAAAGTTACCTGACCTTTCTCTCTTGTTCTACCTCTCCCTAGTCTTAACCTTCTGCTCTTCTACTTGCTGGGCATGGGTCATGAGTCTGGCTAAGGTCATATCATTGATCAGCATTGCAGACCTACACTCATTTACCATGCTATCATTGACCCCTGACACGAACTTGCTCATCTTAGCCCTATTGTCTGCAACCACATGAGGAGCATACCTGGCTAGCTGAGTAAATCTGAGAAAATACTCCCTAACCGTCATATTCCCCTGCCTGAAGTTGATGAACTCAAGAACTTTGGCTTCCCTCGGCTCTTGGGGAAACAATCTGTCTAAGAAAGTCGTGACAAATTCCTCCCACTCGATAGGTCCTGCATCATCTAACCTCTCAGACTTTCACTATTTGTACCAATCATGAGCAACATCCTGTAACTGGTAGGAGGCTAACTCGGCACTCTCAATAGAAGTAACACCCATGATGTCAATGACCTTCTGGACTTCATCAATGAACTTCTGAGGGTCTTCATCAGACTTAGACCCATGGAAAGATGGAGGGTTCACCCGGGTGAAGTTCCGAACCCTAACTTCTGTGGGATTGGCCACTGGATTGGCCGGAATGACTGGTGGCCGTTCATTCTATGTATCCAGGGACTGAGCAAGTGTGGTAAATACGTCTCTAAACTTCGCATGCGAAACATGTTCGCCCAAAGGATCTTCGGACTGGGGATCTGGATGATTTCTTCTCTTTGGGGCCATGGTCTGGAATAAGAGAAGAATGGATTAGACTGAGAGTTTAACTTGTGATTATGTTCACTAGCATGACATGAATACTGAAGAAAGGGGACTGTTCCTAAAACATCTTATAGACTCCTATACATAAATATGGCGCGCAACACACCCATGTACAAGACTCTACTAGATGCAGCTTTCAGACTTCCTAGGACTCTATTGAACCTTAGTCTCTGATACCAAGTTTGTAAAGACCCAATTTGCTGAACCAGAACGCTACACGGTGCTCATGACCCCGAGGGACCAAAAGCTAACCCATGAATGATATTTGTACTTGTATACTGCAAATCATGACATAATAATGTGGAATACGTAAAACTGAAAGGACATAAGGTTCAACTAAATAAAACCATATGGGTGAAAATACCCAAAACAACTCAATCTGAAAGCTAAGTCTGAACATAAATCTAAACATAAATCTAAAAGCCTCTAAACTATCTGAATAAGGAGTTTAAGGAACATGTCTCCAATTAACTCCTTAAAACTGAGCTAAAGAAATAAATAAATGTATCAAATCATATTGTCCTCAAATCAATGAGGACTCACTGTGTCTCTGCGATTGGAATGATACCTCTACTAATGGGCTGGAGCGCGTGTCTCACAACCTATGGTGTAACATGAAAAGAAAGCACCATAGCGCAAATGCGTCATTACAACTGGAGTACTGAGTATACGAGAAAGGTAGGCTGAACATAAAGGGTTTTATGCATGAACAACACTAACTGACTAATATGAACATAGAAGTACAAACATGCATATATAGAAACTGGGACCATGAATGGATGATAGCAAGACTTGTAAGATAATACATGGTTTACTGATAACTGTCGTGACTGATACTGCAAGCTGATAACATGGACGACTATAGCTGACAGTCCTATATATACTGAAATCTGAAGAACATAACAACTGTATTTGACAGTCCTGTATATACTAAAATCTGAAGAATACCCTGAGTTCTTTTACTGAGACTGCTACTGAAACTGTGGGAGGTAATGTTTAACTGATATGCCCCATGTATGTCGTTATGGCTAAGATTGGTTCCAATCTTTGCCCCAACTGGAGGGGTATCAATACCAAGCCATGGGTAAGGACAGCATAGAAATTCATATTAGAGTGTATGGATAACATGAACTTGTTATTTAGATATCATGAAATCATGTAAATATGAAGTTCTAACATACTAGGCATTTTATCGAACACCTTGAATGCATTCTTTAAGGCATAGGTGGATTTAATACTTACATTCTATCAATCCACCTAAAGATCATGTTTTTCAACTAACAACATAACTTTCATGAGATGTACAGTCACGATACTATTATATAGCAAAACAAATAAGCATTAACATGGGTATGATCATATCACCACAACCAACCAAGTTTTGTATTTTAAATATTGATTCTTGAACTCCACGGACAAAAGGAATCCGTGTATGAACACTACGCATACCTTGGAAGGGAGGTTCTTCATGATTGACGAAGGAATTTCCTTGAAATTTGATCTTCAAGCTTGATTGTGCAACCCTAGTTGTTTTTCTCCTATGGTTCTCTTGGATAATGAGCTTTAAGATGTTAATAGGGTTGTAATATGTTTAGAAGCTTTAAATTTCATGAGGTTAGGTTTAGGGACATGTAAGGAGTGTTAAAAGACTTAACTACCCTCAAAATAACTAAAAAACTAAGTGTTTTCGTGGCTGTAATCATACATAGGCGCCGCATATTATATCGCCTATATCTACATAGACGCCGCATATGATATCTCCTATGCTTTACATAGGCTCCACATATGATATCTCTTATACTTTACATAGGCGCCGCATATGATATCGCCTATGCTTTCCAGTGGCCATGTGTGATTGGTTAGGCGACGCCTTCTACTTTGAAAGGCCATAACTCCTTGCTCGGGTGTCGGATTTTGATGAAATTGGTATCGTTGGAAATCTAATTCGATTATATACAATTTGGTGGGTCTAAATCTGCCAAAATGTCACATATCAATCACGTTATTATTGTTCAAAGATGACCCTTGCAAAATCGAACACTAAGACTTGATGGATTCAAAAACTCTTAGCTTGCATCACTCTAAGCGACTCATATGAGCATACTTAAGACATCTCAAGCTATACTATAGCTAGTATATTCATTGTGAGTCATGCACTCAAATGGTACTCATAGGATAGAAGGTTTCATACGTAGAAAAACTTATTCACTTCCTAGCTTAGAAACATGCGGGGTATTACAGAAATAGACTTCAACATTAATCTTCTCCCAGATACTCAGCCCATATCTATTACGCCATACAGAATGCCACAATAAGAACTCAAGGAGCTGAAAGAACATTTGAAGGATCTCCTAGATGAGGGATTCATCATACCCAGTGTTTCCCCGTGGGGTGCACCAGTCTTATTCATGCGAAAGAAAGACGGTTCCCTCAGAATGTGCATAGATTACCATCAGCTCAATAAAGTCACGGTCAAGGAAAAGTATCCACTTCCCATAATCAATGACTTATTTGACCAACTTTAGAGTGTCAGCTAATTTCTCTAAGATAGACCTCAGATCAAGCTATTATCAGCTCAGGGTCAGAGAAGGTTAGATTCCAAAAATGGCTTTTCAAACTCGGTATGGTCACTTCAAATTCTTATTCATGTCATTTGGTCTTACCAATACCCCAATAGCTTTCATAGACTTTATGAATCGAGTGTTCAACCAGTACTTGGACATGTTCATCATAGTCTTCATAGATAACATCCTTGTCTATTCTCGAAATGAGTGTGATCCTGTAGACCATTGCAGAATAGTATTACAGGCCCTCAAAACCCATCAGTTATCATGATATCTATTCATGCCCCATAATTCAGCTCTATGATCATCACTCATATTCGTGTACGTTAGTGAAAATCATGTACGCTTACAGTTCCTATTATAAAGAGTTCTAGTTCACTCAGTGTTATGAATCATGTTCCATGAGTACAAAAATTTCAGACTAAGGTTATGCAGCTCATGAATTATACACTCATTTCATGCTTTACATTATGCTCAGCTCACATGACTCATGCTCCACTCCTAATGATCAACCAAACTCAAACTATGTCATATATACCCTTAGTTTAGATCCCTTGGTGAATCCGTTAGGATGATGTTCTATCCCTCGAGTCTCAATTACGAAGTTAGCTCAGTAACCAATATTCAGTAAAGGACTCAGATATTCCTACAAAACCACGGCTTTCAGCTATCAGTTACTTAACCATCATAATTCAGTACTTCAGTACCAGTCTAAACCTCAGTTATCAGAAACCAGTATTCAGTCCCATCTACAGTCTTTGTTACAGTTACTGTCTTAATTACGGTCTTAGCTACAATCTCAGTCCCAGTCTTAGCCCAGTAATCAGGTCGGTAACTCAATTTAATTTTGGGTTTACTCGACCATAGCATATAGTTATCAGTCTCTTAGTTTTTAGCCTTCCAGTACCTCAGTTTACAGGACTATTCCAGAATCATGTTATACTTCTTGTGTTGCATTCTCAAATAATACAGTTACCCTCAATTCATGTTCAGTTATCTTATGTCACTCAATCAGTCCTTATCTCCTATGCATAATGCTCTGAAGCTGTAGTCCAGTTATTCAAGACTAAGTACAATTCTGTCTTGCAGACCAGTATTCTGCTATCAGTCATTCAGTTAATTAAATAAGTTAGTATGTTTAGGAATTCGTGCTCAGTTCTTATGAAAATATTTTTAGTAGTCTCAGGTGAAGAAGAAGTACTTCAGTTAAGTGTAAGTTTTTAGTATGACTTAGATTGATCAGCCAGTAATTCAGTTTAGCAATCAGTAAACAAGTTTGTATGGTGTGGTTTCCCATCTTTCCACTTAGTCCTACTATTAGAAATCTCAGGAATATAACTATTCCAAGATAGAAAGTCCCAATAGTTGCAAGATCAGCTCAGTTTATGTATTATTTCTCAGTTTCAGATCCCAGATATTCAGTCACGATTCAGCTCGTAGGTGCCCTATGCATCATCCCAGTTTTCCTCAGTATCTCAGTCAAGTCAGTATTCTTCTAGGGACATAATTTCCCAAGGGGGAGATTCTCTATAACCCCCGAGCTATCATGCCCTAAACCCTCTAATTTATCTTTATGTAACAAATCTAGTTTAGAGTTGTGGGTACCCATAGGTTGACCCTCTATCTCCAATATCAGCCATAAGCCATATACTCAATGGCTCAGTTTAGTTCATGATACCCAGTCTACATCACATGTTACAGACTCAGCCATGTTCTCATGTTCTCATTCATGCGTGTTCAGAAAGGATCTCGAGATGAGGTCAAAAAATTTTGTGTGCTTGAAAATCTCTCCCATGAAGGGAGTGAAGAGGTTTGGCAAGAAGGGAAAGCTCATTCCCCAATATGTCAGTCCCTTCAAAATTCTTAGACGCTTTGGCAAAGTAGCTTATGATCTCGAGTCGCCTTCAGATCTAACTTCAGTGCATCCGGTCTTTCATGTCTCCTTGCTTAAGAAATGCATAGGTGACATAGCAGTCATAGTCCCAATTGAGGGCATAGGCATTCAAAAAAACCTCTTTTTTGAAGAAATTCCAGTCAAAATTCTTGACTACCAGATTCGCAGACTGAGGAACAAAGATATCACTCTAGTCAAAGTTCTTTAGCGGAATAAGTCCATTGAGGGAGCTACTTGGGAAGAAGAATCAAGAATGTGATCCAAGTACCCTCACCTCTTCTCCGCTAATCCAGACTCATCCCAAGATTATAGCATTCCTTAAGCTTATTCAGTTTCATGTTCAAATTTTAGTTAGAAACCAGTTTCATGATTAGATTCCCATCATAAACTTGGTATCAAATACCATTCCATATTCAGTCACTTATTCATGGATAAGATCATTCATGTATTCATGCATCAGATATGTATTCTCCTTGTGAGAAACTCAGTTTATCAGAAATACCAGTCATGCATTCATGAATCAGTTTAGTCATGAAAACATGCATCAGATATGCATTCTCAGTATAATACAATCAGCTTATCAGTCATGTCAGTCATGTAAACATATTTTAGTTTTTCATGTTCAGTGTGTACTTAAGTTATTATTCCTCCCCTCTCAGTCAGTCCTATTTGAGGAAGAATGTTCCCAAGAGGGAGATATTATAATACCCCATATATTTCTAAGCTAGAAAATGAACCATTATTCCTATATATGAAACCTCTTAACCTGTGATTCATATTTGAGTACATGACTTACAATGAGTATCCTAATAAGACGAGAGATAATGATTTGTTAAGCATGTTCATAAGAGTCACTTAGAGTAAGGCAAGATAAGAGCGTTTGAATCCATCAAGTTTTAGTGTTTGATTTTGCAAGAGTCATATTTGAATGAGCATAAATTAATTTATATGTGGTATTTTGGCATATTTAGACCACTAAATTTTAGAGAATCGAATTATCTTTCCAATGATACCAATTTTACCAAAATCCAACACCCGAGCTAGAAGTTATGGCTTTGCAAAATGGAGTGCGTCGCCTAACAAATCGCCTAAGGCTACTGGAATGGTTATGCCATAAGTTGCATGATGCACAACCTAACTTATTCCATAAGTTGTGCGACACAAAACCTAGCTTATGCGATAAGTCGTACGTCACATATCTTATGGCCTAAGTGACGTAAACACCCCATTTTTGAGTTATTTTAAGGGCAGAATGGGTAATTCCCACCAATATATAAGCCTATAACACAGGATTTAGCCCTAATTCCACCAAAATATAGTCACTTCTCTCAAAATTCTTTTAATAAGAAGTTAGGGTTCTCAATTAGGGATTCAAATTCAAGAAAATTCTACCGTAAAATCTTTGTGGAATCAAGAACTAAGGTATGCATAGTGTAGATTTATGGATTTCTTGTATCCATAAAGCTCAAGAACCCTATTTCAAATTATAAATCATGATGTTTATGTTGTGGGTTGTTTGTAACCATGTTTATCTTGTTGTCTGATTTCCAAGTTGGGGTCTTTATGTGCTTTTCATGAAACTACGTTAGCATGCAAGTTGAAATGTATGAATTGTGTTGTTTATGATGTTTAATTTGATGATTACACCTATTCCCTAAGTTTTGCATTGTATGGTGTTTGATAATATGCCTAAGAGTATAGATATTGTGTATTATAGCTCAATTGTGATCCATATAATAAGTGTGTGTTTTACCTTTATGTTCAAATGACTCCCATGCTATTGATGTGCAATGTAGATTCTTATTGGAATGCTCATGATGTTAGAGTATGAAATTATGACATTGAGTATATGCATTCCTACCATGTACAAGATTATGATAACCATGTACTTCATAAAATCCCAAACTTATTGTATTATGGATTGTTGATGTTGGTCATGTATTCAAGAATGTCATGCCTTATCAGTTTCCTTCTATCGAGTCCTGGAGGTACTTGAACCTGACAATTTAGTTGTGTGCCTAGATACAGTGTCATGTTTTCATACTATTCTCAGTCAAGCCATGTTCAATAGAATTCAATCAGTCATGAGACTCAGGAAAACTCAGTAAACTCAGTAATCCCAGAAATCTCAAAAAGCTTAGAAATTCAGTAATCTCAGTAGTATTCTGTCAGTCAATAGAACTCAATGAACTTAGTCCAGTTCAGTTTAGTTAATCATGTTCAGTGTCTATTCAGATGGGAGTAGGAATTACCAACGAGTGAACCCAAGGATGAGGGCACACACTGTCAGTTGAGGGTGTGATACTTAGAAGCAATACTTACATTCAAGAACTATGTATCCAACATAGGTTAATACATCAACAATGATAGATAAGGGTTGATGAGGTGGATTAACACTGTCAGATGAGGTTCCCATCATTCTCTTCTGGGGACACTGTCAAATGAGGGTCACTCACAGCTTATCTTTAACAGTGGCGCGGTATAATAGCTTATTAGGGGCATGTCAGTTAGATGAATACTTTCCACAGATTCAGTCTTCAGAATAGAACTCTTTGCAGTTCTATAGAAATCAGGACTATCAGATACAGTCGTTCAGCTCAGTACGAAACTCAGCTAGTTTCATTAGAATCAGGATTGTCAAACACATCACCCAGTTAACAGTATATTAATTATATGAAATTTATATTACCAGTATTCAAATTTTAGGACTGTCAGATACAATCAATCAGACCAGTTCTTCATAATCAGAAACTTCAAAAACAATCATTCCTTTATCAGTAATACGACATCAGTTCCTCAATACTCAATAGACTCAATCATTCAGTATCCCATTATTAGTACTCAGATATAAATAAATCCACATTATCAGAGTTTATGAGTCAATGCCATCATGATCTTAGTTACAATTACGTAGTCATGCATGTATTCTTACATTCGTGCTATTCAGTCAGTTAGTATTGTTCATGCATATGAACCATTGCATTCAGCCTACCTCACTTGCATACCAGTACATTCAATCGTACTAACGCATTTATGGTATGGTTTTTTATACCATAGGTTTAAAAGTATGAGTTCCCGAGCATCCTTAGTAGATCAGACGTTCAACAGCTAGACTAGCAGTGAGTCCTCATCATTTGAGGATAATATGATTATCTTATTAATTTATTATTTCAGTACTTCAGAGTTAGTTGGGGTCATGTCCTATCAACTTCACAGATTTTAGTCAGTTTAGAGGCTTTCAAACTATAGTATATTTCAGATAATTTATTTCAGTTTTGGGTATTGTTATACCCTATTATAGACATTGTTTTATATCCAGTATTAGTTCAGTTTTGAACCTTATGGACTTACATCTTATATTCTACATATTTACATTATATTATTCAGTGCTCAATTACAGATATCAGTCATGGGTTAGATTGTGGTCCTTTGAGATCATAAGCACTGTGTAGTGCTCCAGGTACCAAATTCGAGGCGTTACAGTGTCATTTTCCGATTGAACTAGAGCGTAAAGCGTTGTGGGATTTGAAGTGGCTTAACTTAGATTGGAATGAGGTAGCAAATATGAGACTACGACAGAATAATAAGATGGATGAGTTTTTTCTTAGAGCTTAAGTACCGGGATGATCTATACAAGGAAAGAATGAAGAAATACCACGACCGCAGGATTGAAAAGAGGGATTTCCATAGAGGTGACTTGGTGTTTTTATTCAACTCCAAACTCAAACTGTTTCCAGGTAATCTAAAATCCAAATAGTCTGGCCCATTTAAAGTGAGTCAAGTCTACTCATCTGGAGTAGTGAAACATGAAAATGAAGACAGAAGTTTCTTCAAGGTAAATGGGCAACGTGTGAAACTATATATCGATCCAATGGACTCGATAAGGAGTATTGATACTATCTATCTCGATGAAGTCTAAGTAATAGAGATATCTGAGTTATGCCGTGACTATAAATCAGGCGCTAGTGGGAGGCAACCCATGGTGTGTTGTTATAAAACAATAGTTAAATTATTGTGTTGTTTTATACATTTTGGATGTGTTTGTGATGTGTGCAGGATTGAAAATACAGAAAAAAGGGTGAAAATCAGAACTATTGGAGCAAAAGTGACAGGTGATTTGGTGGACCACCAGTCATCTGATAGACCACCATTCCTACCATCACAAAATAGTTGCATAGTTCATTCACTGGGTAAATTTGATGGACAAAATGGTGCATCGTCGCGAATTTGGTGGACCACCAAATAGACCGTCAAAACTCAAGCTGGTGGCCTAAGTTCTGGAAAGAGGCGACGATCAAAGTGGTGAGCCATCACAAAATTGGTGGACCTCCAAGTTGACCATCATTGTTAAGCTGAAGTGACCATGTTCTGGTAAGAAGTGACAGTGTAATTGGTGGTACGTCACATGTCCGATAGACCATTGTTGAAGCCATCAAAGTTACCCTAATGCTGGGTCGGGTTGGGTTAATTTAGAAGCCTATTTAAAATACCCGTACTTGACCCAAAAGATTTTAAAGAGGTAAAATAAGGTAGTTACAATGTTTTTAACCTCTTTCAAATCTTCAACTGCTTAACTCCTTTTGGATTCATGTATATGAATGCAGTTACTCCATCTAGGACTTCCCATCTCCTTTCTTTTTCCTCTATTTAAAGAAACCCTCACTGTTTTTTCTCTTCACCACAAACAAGTTGAAATCAAAATTAAAGAAGTTCTAAGTTAGTCGTGCTCTCTAAAAGTTGCAAGTTAATTCACTGCAAACTCAAGGTATGAATGTGACCCTATTCTTCTTTTGTTGAATTTCAACAACCTGAATGGCTGATTTGTTGTTAAAACTCCATCTAGTTTTTTTCTTTTAATTTGCTGGGTATAAGGACTATTGAGTGAAGTCTGAGTATCTTATATAGGTAAAAGTAAAAAATTGTATGCATAAACATGAATTGGGTGTCAATTGTTGCTTAAAAAGTTGGGGTGTATACTAAATGAATGACAAAATGTCAAATCAAAAACTGAAGCTAAAGAAGAGAGTGCGACGGTCGAAGTGGTGGACCATCACTTTTATGATGGACCACCAAATTAACCATCACAACAACTCCAGATGTGACACCCACTGGATAAGCTGCAACAGCCTAAGTGGTGGACTGTCGCTGTCTCGATGGACCACCAAATGGACCGTTGCAAGACCCTACAATTCTAAGCCTTCTACATAAGACCTGACGGTCCACCTGGTGGATCACCAATTACCTGATGGACCAACAGTGTGGCCGTCAACCCAAAATTTTCGTTGTTTTGTCCTGTTTTGTGCTGTGAACTCATTTCTTACTTCTTCTCCAGGTGTTATGGCTCTTAACCTTCCACTAAATAGAGGAGGAAGATCTTAAAAGGGTAGAGGTGAACCAGCACCCGGTTACAACACCAGGCAATATGAAAGGGAAACTCTTCATCTCTCTTAGTCTGAAAAGAAGAGCAACAGTAGTACAAGCAGTACCATCTCGAGCCCAGATGAGGCAACGGTTAGTACAAATCAACCCGAGACTGTTGATGGTTAAACTGAGGCTATTGATGTGGGAGAGAAAACAAAGGCAACTAAGGTGGAGAGTGAACCTGAGGATGTTAACATAATCAAATGTAAGGATCCTTAGGTTCGAGAAGCAATTAGATGGCAGATAGATAGAGCAAGAGAGAAATTTTATGACATATTGACACCTACAACAAGAGGGGTAAAAAGGCCATTCATGGAAGAAGTTTAGATTGTGACAACGGAGCTTCATGAATACCCTGAGTTGGAACGTTGTTTCAATGAGTATGAGATAATATGGATGAGCAGACCACCAGGAGTGTACCAACCGAATTGGGCAAGATATTTCTTTACCAATTATCTTGTGTTAGTAAAAAAGGACCTTCCAAAGAATACACTGATTACCAGCTTGCCAAACAGGGAGTCTGTTCCTGTTCAAGGAGTAACTATAGATATTTCATCCCAAACAATCAATAGGATGTTGTTCAAGCCATAATACGAGGCTCTACTTGTTATACCAGATCTTGAGTTTAGGTTAAGGATTGTATCTACTCAGAGGCCTTGGGTGGCTTCATTATTGACTGATGATGGCAACCTCTCTTGGTTGACAAATCCATGGGAGAGTATTACAAAGTATTCCATTAGCTTCAAAGCTAAGTTCTGGTAGGCAGTTGTTTGCTTAAGGCTGATGCCAACAAAAGGTGATGGAAATTTGGATAAAAATAGAGTTGTATTGGCGGCAAGCTTAGTTTTGGGGATTCTGGTTGACTTCGGCCAGATTATTATGGATGAGATGTTCATAAGAGCACATAAGACAAGCAGTGCATTACCATTCCCCTGCTTAATCACTGATTTATGCAAATAGGCATGTGTACCTCTAATTCATGGAGTTGATAATGAAATCTCGTATACACATAAATAGGACATTGAGAAGTCGAAAGATAACTCAAAGTTCAAGATGCGTGTTACCAAGCCCCCTTTTTTACCAGACTCAATCTGCACCAACTTCTGATGCTACTGAAATGCCTGCAGGTATGCCGATGCCCATCACCACTTAACTTCCACTCGAGTATGTGCCTCTAAATACATCTGCAGGGTCAGATTCTACATAGTCTATGGGTGGAGCAAATTTTGCTGAGCACAGGTTCACACCGGAAAAGTTTGCTAAGTCGGTGAAGACACAAAAAAGGTTTCAGAGAGAGATAGATAAGTGGGATTCATACTTCAAGCCCTTTGTTGATGAAATTGTAGTTGAGTCCCTTCCTCTATTTCAAACCATTCAAGCTAGGATGGACAACATGGAGCACCGTATTAACAAAAGGCTAGATGCACTGTCTCTCCCTGATCTTGCCAAACTCATGGCCAAATTTGAGCAAGGGAAGGCTGATATAGCAGATTTGAAGGAAAGGTATCCACAGCAGCCTGTGTTTGACCCAGATTTTATGGCGAGCAATGATAATGAAGGTATAGTGTACCTAATGGAAAGGCCCATAAAAGACAAAGAAAAGAAGAAGATGGATGAGAAAGTTGTAAGGAAAGAAAAAAGAGGAGAAATAGAGAAGCAATGACACCGGAGAAACAAGAACAACATGATATAAAGAGAGCTTGAAAGAAATCAAGGAAAGATAAAGAAAAGAGAAAGAAGAGAGCAGAATATAATGCAGCTGGAGTGTCCACGAGTGCTGCCCTAGTAAGGGGCAAAGTTTTGCATTGGTTCAAGAGATGATTTATCCAACCTAGAAGGGTGAGGTTTTGAGTTCCCCTACCACTATAGGGGCCAACATTGCACAAGGTGAGGATGCAGGAGCCTCACCATACTTCACAGACGCATCAGATAAATCAAAGGCAATATAAGTATACCCATTCCTTTTTACTTTAATTTTATGTTTTAAAGACAATGTATGTCTTTTTATATGGGGGTGGGGCACTTGTACCATGGGGGGTTGTGTTACTGACATTTTGGACCCCTACTATATGCTATCTAGATGAAGGGCATGTTTAGGTTTAACTTCATATTTGCATTCTTCTTGTTTTTAAGTCTCGATATATTGCTAAGGTTCGTCTATGAAATAAAAGTATTGTTTGTGTTAGTATATTGTTGTGAATACAGATGATGAATGATGTTGGCATCTAACTATTACTGTTTCTATTTAACTATTTACTTTTGTCTCCTAGAATATGTGATCAACTATTAGTGAATCCGTAATTGGTATTAACCTGTAAATACACATGATATGTGATGCAAAAATCTTAAGAACAATAGAATAGGTGTGACTCAGTTGTCGTTGTGTGTGCGAGTATTTGTATTAGTTCTTACATAGTATAGTACCTAGAACTTGCCTGGTTCAATTGATACTGTTCTATAGTTAATGGGATGAGAAGTGATGGCAGGCTACCTTGTGTTTTTAGTCCATTTAGCCAAAATAATTGACCCCACCAAAAATAAGTTTCCATTTTTGAACCCTTTATTGAGCCTTTGTTAATTTTTCTTCATCACCAAACATTCTAGTTAACTCTCTTTCACCTATTGACGCCTAGGTCTAGCCCTCTCCTAGTAATGGGCAATGTGTACCTAAACTTAGGCAAAACACCTAAGTTGAGGGTGGTTGTTGTAGGACTGTTAATTGCTTAGTGGAAAGTTGAACTAGAATTTGAATTAAAGCATTTGGCCTTAGTCTAGTTAAGACAATGTGCACTTTGACTTATGGCATCAGCCTAAGTTGAGGGTGGCTGATACTTGTATAAAAAAAAGGGTTTATTGTGGTAAAGCATGAATGAATGAGAAAAGGGTAAGTCAGATAGCAAAGAAATAACCTTGGTAATAAGAATTATTGTGTTGGCAAAGAGAGTTAAAGCATAGTTTTTAGTCACTTTTGCTCAAAATTTCCTCCTAACTTGGCCTGATACCTCAGAACTAGCCCAGGAAAGACCTTCTTGATCTTGGAACTCAGCTATAGGGGGCATTGGATGATAAGGGAAATCTTATGGGTGCATGTGCTATGTTTGAAACTTCTTTGATGAGTGAGAGAGTTATAATTTGTATCCACAAAAGATATTGAGTGGTGGATCTCCTTGACTATGAGGGCAACTTGAGTCATGCTTAATTTAGCTGATCTCTGTAGATGCTTATATTCATGTTGTGTAGGTGAATTGATTTTGAAACGATGCTGGTTATAGACTCTGACATGTTAAAGCATATGATTTGGATGACAAGTGAATTGTTGTGTGAGAATTGGTTCAGTGGTAAATTCCCGTCATTGTATTGTTCATATTAGTAATTGATACTGAGTTTCTTGAGGACAAGAAATGATCTTATGTTGAGGGTGTTGATGTTCCAGCTTTTGACGGAATATTTTTCACCATTTTCTTAGGAAATTTGCATGTTTCTAAGTAACCAAGGCTGCATTTAATGCTGGTTTTTAGTGTTTCAGGGTAAGGAGCTGACTAAAGGAAAAGATTTAGTAATTTACAGAAAAACACTTATAACGGTCAAAATGGTGGACCGTCAGTTTTGTGATGAACCACCAACTCAACCGTCAGATCGAGGCAGAACCTATGAACTCTGAAGACCCAGCGATGGTCCATGTTGTGGACCGTCAGTACTGCGATGGACCACCACTTTGCCCATCAAAAATAAATAGAACCAGGCATTTTTGGAAGGCTCAGCGATGGCCAACTTGGTGGACCGTCGATCTTTCGACAGACCACCACTCTAGCCGTCAGGATTATCCAAAACCTGACTCTCCAACACCACCAACGACGGTCAAGATGGTGGACTGTCAGTTTAGCGATGGACCACCATATGAGACTTCGGTCTTAACCAAATAGTGACCATCCAAGATCAACTGCGACAGACCACCACGTTGACCGTCACTTTGGATGTGGATTTTATATTATTTGAATTTTAAATTCTTTTTATGGGGAAACATATAAATACCCAGTTTTAGGTTTTATTATACATCTTTTATCTATCTTTTATCTTTGATTAGGGTTTCCAAGACTTGAAATATATTGTTACATAGTTTTTCTTTAAGATTCAATTCTAGAATTAGGGAATTAAGATCTGATTATTATAGTTTCTATTGAAGATTAAGGAGCAACAATTGTGATTTTTGTAAGTAAATTTTCAATTGATTCATTAATAACACAATGCCTTCTTCTCTTTCTATGGTGGAAATATGTGGATAAGCTTCCATAACTAGGGTTATAGGAGCCTTGATGTGAATAGCTGAATTGTGGTTGTGACTCTAGTAGGATCCCATGTTCAATTGATGGTACATAAACCCTGCTTCATTTTAATGGCTTTTCTTGGTTGTAGACTTGAAAAGTTAGCCCAAGAACATCACTTGTTCAAATAGAAAAGTTTTTGTTGGGAAAAGAAAGGATTTATACAAATCTAAAGACTTTAACCTTTAGATAGAGGGTAGATGCCTTAACTGGATCAATCCATGTGAGAATGTAATTGAATAAATAGCTTGTTCCTTAATTTTTAAAGAATTAAGGGATAAATTACTCATTTTTAGTTGAGAATCTAATGGGTAAATCATAGAATTCAACTTATCTTGCAATTGAAATTGTTCATTGAGAATCCACAATAGTTCACAACCCTATCTGCTTAAGCATCTTGGTGACCATAGCTCTAGTTTGACTACTCTTATTGAATTACTATTTGCAATACAATCAATAATTGGATTACTCTCTGTTACAAGCATTTAAACACATTTGATAAGTTAAAAACCCCTCTCTATTTTGGAGCCTTTGATCAACAGTTTAATAATAACCACAAAATTAAATGACTATAGTATTCCTTTTAGGATTCAACACCCAACCCAGTTGGGTTCTATATTTGACAGTGACCGCTTATGTAATACCCCAAAGTTTCCTAACTAATTTTGTCTCAAGAATGTCAAGTATTAGCTTCTAAATTGAATGATGTTTATTCAACAAGGAATTTTCAATATTTTCACTTTTTATCATATTGGAAATTCAATAAGCTTTCCATCGATATAAAATTTGCCTAAATCTGATAACCGGGTAAGAAGTTATGACTATTTGAAGTCCCCATCGTAAAACAGCGCCATATTGGTCAATGGCGCATCGTGCTACAAGTTAAATTGGTAATTGTCCTTTTTTCAGTGTCCCAGTGCAATTTTTGTATGTCGTTACAAACTTCTAGGTCGCAAATGAAGTGGCAACGCGATGGCTCCGTGTCGCGCTATTTTCCTATTTCCCAATTATCAAATTCCAGTGACACAGTGCGATAGCGCCACGTCGTGCCAGGGTTCCAAGTCAGGAAATTTTCACCAATTAAAAAGAAGCATCCAAGTTTAAAAGGGTCAATTTCCCACCCCTATTTAATCCCTTGAACATGAGATTCGGCTATTTGGAACCCAAAATATACTAGTTTCTCTCAATTTTCTCTTAAGAACAAGTTTGGTTTTCAATTGGGGATTCAATTTCAAGAAAGTCTCTCCGTCAATATTCGCTAAATCAAGAACTAAGGTATGTCATGTGTTGATTCATGGGTCTCTTTCACCCATGAAGATCAAGAATCTCTTTTCAAAATCAAAGATTTGTATATTTACTAATGTTCATGATTTGATTGAATTGAAAAGTGATGTTCATGTTGTTGTTTGGTTTCATTCCATGTTATAGACTATTAATTACAAGAATTGATTCTAGAATGTGAGAAATTACATGGTATTCATGATTAACCCTTCAATTCACAAGTTGATTAATGTATCCTTGATTATTAGATGTGTTGATGATTGTATAACCATAGCATGCTCCCCCTATGTTTGATTAAATGCCTATGTGAAGGAAAAGTGCCATACTAGTACGATAATATGAAATCTCCATTCATGTACAAGTCATGTATGTCAAGTGTTTGATGTTTCTTAGCCAACGGATTATGTATTGTTGATGTTGGTCCTGTACTCAAGAAAATCATGCTTTGTCAGTTTCCTTCTATCGAGTCATGGGGGTACTTGTACCCGAAAAATATAGCTATGTGCCTAGAGTCTATGTCATTTTTTCACGATATCCTCAGTCAAGCCTTGATACATAGAACTCAGTTAGTCATGTGACTTAGGAAAGCTCAGAAATATAGTAATCTTAGTACTATTCCGTCAGTCAACGGAACTCAGTTAATTCAATCCAGATCAGTTCAGTAATCCATGATCAGTGTTTACTCAGATGGGAGTAGGAATTAGCACTAAGTGAACCCAAGGATGGGAACACAAACTGTCAGATGAGGGTGTAATTCTTAGAAGTCATCCTTGCATTCCAAAACTATGTACCAGCATAAGTTGAGACATCAACACTATTAGATGAGGGTTGGTAAGGTGGATAAGCAATGTCAGATGAGGGGCCCACCATTCTCTTTTGGGGACACTGTCATATAAGGGTCACTCACAGCTTGTCCTTACCAGTGGTGTGGTATTGACACCCTTCCAATTGGGGTTACATATTGGACCCCAACTTAGCCATAATGGCGTATCAGGGGCATTTTGGTTAGATAACTACTTCCCACAGTTTCATTTACAAAATCAGGAATGTCAGATATAGCCATTCATTCTTAGTAATAGAACTCAGATAGGTCTACAAAATTCAGGATTGTCAGATACAGTTAACTCAAAATAGTACGAAACTCAGCTATTTTCATTAGATTCAGGATTATCAGATAGAGTCACTCATGTCATCAGTTATATCAGTCATTTGAATTCAATTATCAGTTATGTTAGATATCAATAAATTCATGTTATCACAATCTCAAATATAGTTGACGTATTCATGCATGTATTCTCACGTTTATATTAGTCAGTTAACCAGTATTCTTCATGCATATGAACCTCATGCATTCATCCTACCTTCCATGCATACCAGTACATTCAAAACACTAACGCATTTGCACTATGGTGTCTTATACCATAGGGTCAAAAGCACGAGATCCAGAGCATCAGTAGTATTCCAGTCTCAGTAGTCAGAGTTAGTAGTGAGTCCTCATCTTTTGAGGAAATGATCATTTATTTATTATCTCATTAATTAATTTATAAGTTGGAGTTAGTTAGGGATATGTCCCATCAACTCCTTATCTAGATAGTTATGTTTTAGAGGTTTTTCAGACTATAGTATGTTCAGACAATATTTTAGTTTTGGGTATTCTATTACCCCACTCAGATATTATATTTTATCAGTCATGCAATTTTGAACCTTATGGCCTTTCACCCTCTATTTCCACATCATATTTAGTATGTTATACAGTGTACAGGTACAAATATCAGTCATGGGTTAACTTGTGGTCCTTCGGGGTCGTGAGTACCGTGTAGCATTCTGAGTACCAGATTCGGGGCATTACAAACTTGGTATTATAGCCTAAGGTTCAATAGTGTCCTAGGAAGTCTGAAAGCCGCATCTAGTAGAGTCTTGTACATGGATGTGTTGCACACCACATTTATGTACAGGAGTCTATATGATGTTTTATGAACAATTTTCCCTTCTTTCAGCATTTATTTCATACCAGTGAGCATAATATCAAGTCAATCTCTAAGTCTAATCTATTTCTCCTTTTCTTCTATAGAACATGCCTCCTAAAAGAAGAAATGGAAATCAGTCAGCCCAAAGAACCTTTGGGAGAACATGTTTCTCATACAGAGTTCAAAGTTGTATTCACTACTCTTGCTCAGTCAGTTTTTGCTTAGAATGAATGACCAGCCATCGCTCTGGCCAACCCAGTGGTCAATTCAACTGCATCCAGGATTTAAGACTTCACCAAAATGAATCCTCCATCCTTTCTCGGGTCTAAGTCAGATGATCACCCTCAGGAATTCATCGATCAAGTTCAAAAGGTTACAGACATCATTGGGGTTACTCCTGTCGAGAGTGCTAAGCTAGTTGCATACCAGTTGCAGGATGTTTCCCACACTTGGTTTAAATAGTGATAGTCAGAAATGCCAGATGATGCAGGGCCTATTAAGTGGGAGGAGTTTGCTACTGCATTCTTAGACATATTCTTTCCCCAAGAGCTGAGAGAGGCTAAGGTGTTAGAATTCATCAACCTCGGGTAGGGTAACATGACGGTGAAAGAGTAGTCTCTTAAGTTTACTCAATTAGCCAGATATGCTCCTCATGTGGTTGCGATAGCAGGGCCAAGATGAGTAAGTTTAGTTCTGGGGTGAATGATAGTTTGGTCAACGAGTGTAGGTTTGTGATATTGAATAGTGACATGACTTTAGCCAGTCTTATGACTCATGCTCAGCAGATAGAAGATCAAAAGGTTAAGATGAGGGAGAAATAGAATAAAAGAGAAAAGACAGGTAGTTTCAACTTTGCTCAGCCTAGATCAGAAGGAGCAAACCGCTTATTTCTAGCTCCTTCTTCAGCCATTGCTTCAGCTCCTAAGTTTAGGGATAGAAATAGAGATAGGGCGCTAGGCTCTAAGTCTCAGGGCAGTGTCAGCAATGCCCAAACTAATCCCCTTTGTCAGACTTGTGGTAAGAACCATAAGGGTTCTTGCAGAGCTGGTAGCGATGTATGTTTTGGATGTGGTAAGCCAGTCTATAGAGTCAAATATTGTCCCCTGTCAGGTTATCAGGGTTAGAAGAACCGTTTCTCAGCTCAGTCCGGTTGCCCAAATTAGTAGGGTGCCACTTTCAGTGCTACTAGTGGGCAACGCCCAAACAGAATCTATGCTCTCCAGTCCCGGTAAGATCTGAAAAATTCTCCTGATGTGGTTACTAGTACGTTATAGATCATTCATGTGCATGTTTACGCTTTGCTAGATCCAGGAGCTTCCTTGTCTTTTGTCACTTTCTATATAGCTGTTGATTTTGGAATCTCTCCCAAAATTCTAGCAGACCCCTTTTTAGTATGTACCCTAGTGGGTAAAACCATCATAACCTATGGGTATACAGGAACTACCCGGTTATGATATTTCAGAAAGTCAGTTCAGCAGATTTAGTTGAATTAGATATGACTGATTTTGATGTCATTCTCGGTATGGATTGGCTTCATTCATGCTATGCCACAGTCAACTGTAGAAATAGAATAGTCCAGTTTTAGTTTTCGAATAAACCCATCCTAGAGTGGAGAGGTAGTACTTCAGCTTTTAGAGGTCAACTTGTTACCTACCTTCGGGCATAGAAAATGATATCTAAAGGATATGTCTATCATCTTGTTTGAGTTAAGGACACTAGTTCCGAAACTCCCAGTCTTGAATAAGTCCCATTAGTGAATGAATATTCAGATGTCTTTCCCGAAGATCTTCCGGGAATTTCTCCCGAAAGGGAAATAGACTTCGGCATTGATCTTCTTCCAGATACTCAGCCTATATCTATTCTTCCATATAGAATGGCACCTACAGAACTCATAGAATTGAAAGAGAATTTAAAGGATCTCTTAGATGAGGGATTCATCAGGCCCAGTGTGTCCCCGTGGGGTGTGCCAGTCTTATTCGTGCGAAAGAAAGATGGTTCTCTCAGAATGTGTATAGATTACCATCAACTCAATAGAGTCATGGTCAAGAACAAGTATCCTCTCCCTAGAATTGATGACTTTCTTGACCAACTTCAGGGTGCCAGTTATTTTTCTAAGATAGAACTCAGATTTTTCTATCATCAGCTCAGAGTCAGAGAATGTGACATTCCAAAAATAGCCTTCTGTACCCCATATGGTCACTTTAAATTCCTAGTCATGTCCTTTAGTCTTACCAATGCCCCAGCAACTTTCATAGACTGAATGAACCATGTGTTCAATTAGTACTTGGATATGTTCATCATAGTCTTTGTAGATGATATTCTGGTCTATTCCCACAGTGAGCGTGATTATGCAGTCCATCTCAGAATTATACTTTAGACTCTCAAAAATCATCAATTTTTTGCCAAATTCAGTCACTGCGAATTTTGGCTTAGGTCAGTAGCAGTCCATGGCTATATTATTTTCGGTGATGGAATTAGAGTAGATCCTCAAAAGACCGAAGCAGTATGAAACTATCCCAGACCTATCTCTCCATCAGACATCTGGAGTTTCTTGGGTTTGGTTGGCTATTACAGATGGTTTATTGAAGGATTTTCGTCTATTGCATCCCCTATGTCCATATTGACTCAGACGAAAGTCAAGTTTCAGTGGTCAGATACTTGCGAGAAGATCTTTTAGGAGTTGAAGACTCGACTCACCTCATCCCCAGTCTTAGCTCTTCCAGATGGTCCAGATGGTCCAGATGGGTTTGTAATGTATTGTGATGCATCCAGAGTAGGTTTGGGTTGTATCCTCATACAGCATGGTAAGGTCATAGTCTACGCCTCCAGACAACTTAAACCCCATGAGAAGAATTATCCTACTCATGATCTTGAGTTAGCAGTCGTGGTTTTTGCCTTAAATATTTGGAGGAATTACTTGTATGGAGTTCATGTAGATGTGTTCACCGATCATAAGAGCCTTCAGTATGTCTTTTCTCAGAAATATCTCAATCTTCGTCTGAGAATGTGGTTAGAGTTGTTGAAATATTACAACATGAGTGTCCTTTATCATCCTAGCAAGGATAATATAGTGGCCGATGCTCTTAGTAGACTGTCTATGGGTAGTGTTACTCATGTCGAGGACAGTAAAAAGAAGTTAGCTCAGTAATTCCATTAGCTTTCCAGACTAGGTGTTCTCTTAGTCAATTCAGAGGAGGGTGATATATGGGTAGAAAGTAGTTCAGAATGATCTCTAGTTTCTAAGGTGAAAAAAACAAGATAGAGACCCCAGTTTAGTCAAGTTGAAAGAGTCAGTTAAGGACCAGAAAGTAGAGGTTTTCTCCCAAGGGGGAGATGGTGTATTGCGTTGTAAGGGTCGTCTCTGTGTTCCAGGTGTAGATGACTTAAGGCAGTAAATTCTTGCAGAAGCGCATGGTGCGTGCTACTCTATTTATCCAGGGGCCACAAAGATGTACCGTGACTTGTAGAAGATTTATTGGTGGAGTGGGATGAACAGAGATGTTGTAGAATTTGTGGTTAAGTGATCTATATGTCAGCATGTCAAAATAGAGCATCAAAAACCTAGAGGGCCCATGCAGGAGTTCAATATTCCTACTTGGAAGTGGGAAGAAGTGAACATGGACTTTGTGATGGGTTTTCCTCGTAGTCGTCGCCAGCATGATTCAGTTTGGGTCATTTTAGATAGAATGACTAAATCAACCCATTTTCTTCCAGTTCATACCTCTTATTAAGCCGAGTATTATGCCAAACTCTACATCAGGGAGTTGGTCAGATTACACGGTATTCCATTATCCATTATATCAAACAGAGGTACCCAGTTCACCTCTCATTTCTGGAAAGCATTCTAAAAGAGTATTGGTACCCAAGTTCATCTCAGTATAGTCTTTCATCCTCAGACAGATGGTCAAGAAGAAAGGACCATTCAGACCCTAGAAGATATGCTAAGGGCATGTGCAATTGATTTCATGGGTAGTTGGGATGACCACTTGCCTTTGATTAAGTTTGTATACAACAATGGCTATTATTCCAGTATTCGGATGGCTCCATTCAAAGCTCTCTACGATAGGAAATGCAGATCTCCAGTCGGTTAGTTTGAAGTTAGTGAGGCATTGGTGATAAGACCTATCTTGGTGTTGGATTCCTTAGAGAAAGTCAGTTGATCATAGAAAGACTCTGGGTTGCTCAGATCCTACAAAAGTCTTATGTAGATGTGCGAAGAAAGGATCTCAAGTTCGAGATTGGTGACTATGCCTATCTAAAGATCTCTCCCATGAAAGGAGTGAAGAGTTTCGACAAGAAGGGAAAGCTCAGTCCCTAATATTTTGGTCCCTTCAAAATTCACAGTCGCTTTAGCAAGGTAGCTTATAAGCTCGAATTTCCTTCAGATCTAGCCTCAGTTCATCTAGTCTTCCATGTCTCTTTGCTCAAGAAGTGAATAGGTGACCCAGCAGTTGTAGTCCCTATTCAGAGCATAGATGTTTAGAACAACCTCTCTTATGAGGAGAATCCAGTCGAAATTCTAGACTACCAGACTCGTAGACTGGGGAACAAATAAATCCCTCTAGTCAAAGTTCTTTGGAAGAATTAGTCCATTGAGTGAGATACTTGGGAAGCAGAAGCAGACATGCATACCAAGTACCCTCACCTCTTTTCCCCTGACTCAGATCAAGCTCAAGGTAATAGTTCTCCTTAAGATTTTTAGTTTTCATGTCCAGATTTTAGTTACAACTTTGTATCAGCCTCATGTTCAGGATTCCATATTTTAAACTTGGTACTAAGTACCATAGCATATCTAATTATATGTTCATGTATCAGATTAGTCATTGGTTTATCCATCAGACATGCATTCTCCTTGTGAGAAGACTCAGTTATTAGAAATATCAGTCATGTAATCAGTTCCATCATGTATTCACACATCAAATATGTGTGATCATCTTATCAGTACTCTCAGTCATGCATTCATGTATCAGCTCAGTCATGAAATCATGCATCAGATATGCATGCTTTGTATGAATATCAAAAAATTTAGTTATGCAGTCATGTTTCAGTGTTCATATTCAGTATGTACTTCGGCTTATCGTTTCTCCCCTCTCAGTCAGTCTCATTTGAGGATGAATGTTCCCAAGGGGGAGATATTGTAATACCCAAAGATTCATAACTAATTTTGTCTCAAGAATATCAAGTATTTGCTTCTAAATTGAATGATGTTTATTCCATTGGGAATTTTCAAAATTTTCACTTTTTTTCATCTGGGAAATTCAATAAGATTTTCATCAATATAAAATTCACCTAAATCCGATAACCGGGTAAGAAGTTATACTATTTCAAGTCCCCATCGTAAAACAGCGCCATATTAGTCAGTAGCGCGTGGAGCTACAAGATAAAATGGCAATTATCCTTTTTCCAATATTCCAGCATGATTTCTCCGGGTTGCACCAAATTTCTAGGTCACAAATGAAGTGGCAACGCGATGGCTCCGTGTCTCCCCATTTCCCTATTTTCCAATTGTCAAATTCCAGTAACACAGCGCAATAGCGCCGCGTCGCGCAAGGGGTCCAGGTCGGGAAATTTTCACCAATTTAAAAGACGCGTCCAGGGTTAAAAAGGTTAATTTACCACCCCTATTTATGCCTTTTAACACAAGATTCAGCTATTTGAAACCCAAAATATACTAGTTTCTCTCAATTTTCTCTCAAGAACAAGCTAGGGTTTTAATTGGGGATTCAATTTTAAGAAAGTCTCTCCATCAATCTTCGCTAAATCAAGAACTAAGGTATGTCATGTGTTGATTCATGGGTCTCTTTCACCTATGAAGCTCAAGAATCTCTTTTCAAAATCAAAGATTTGTATATGTACGAATGTTCATGATTTGATTGAATTAAAAAGTGATGTTCATGTTATTATTTGGTTTCATTCCATGTTATAGACTATTAATTACAAGAATTGATTCTAGTATCTGAGGAATTATGCGGTATTCATGATAAACCCCTCAATTCACAAGTTGATTGGTGTATCCTTGATTATTAGATGTGTTGATGATTGTATAACCATAGCATGCTCCCCCCATGTTTGATTAAATTCCTATGTAAAGGAAAAGTGCCATACTAGTATGATAATATGAAATCTCCATTCATGTACAAAATACGTATGTCAAGTGTTTGATAAAATGTCTTAGCCAATGGATTATGTATTGTTGATGTTGGTCTTATACTCAAGAAAGTCATGCTTTGTCAGTTTCCTTCTATCGAGTCCTGGGGGTACTTGTACCCAAAAAATATCATCGTGTGCCTAGAGTTCATGTCATATTTTCATGATATCCTGGGTCAAGCCATGATCCATGGAACTCAGTCAGTTATGTGACTCAGGGAAGCTCAGTAATACAGTAATCTCAGTATTATTTCGTCAGTCAACGAAACTTAGTTAATTCAGTCATGTTCAGTTCAGTAATCCATGATCAGTTTCTACTCAAATAAGAGTAGTAATTAGCACCGAGTGAACCAAAGGATGGGATCACACACTGTCAGATAAGGGTGTGATTCTTAGAAGTCATCCTTGCATTCTAGAACTGTGTAGCCAGCATAGGTTGAGACATCAACACTGTCAGATGAGGGTTGATGAGGTGGAAAAGCACTGTCAGATAAGGTCCTCACCGTTCTCTTTTGGGGACACTGTCAGATGAGGGTCACTCATAGCTTGTCTTTACCAGTGGCGCGGTATTGACACCCTTCCAATTGGGGTTATAGATTAGACCCCAAATCATCCATAATGGTGTATTAGGGGCATGTCGATTAGATAACTACTTCCCACAATTTCAGTTACAAAATCAGGACTGTCAGATATAGTCAATCAGTCTTAGTAATAGAATGTAGATAGTTCTACAAAATTCAGGACTGTCAGATATAGTCAACTCAGAATAGTATGGAACTTAGCTAGTTCCATCAGATTCAGGACTGTCAAATACAGTCACTCATGTCATCAGTTATATCAGTCATCAGATTTCAGTTATCAGTCATGTTAGTTATTAGTAAATTCATGTTATCACGATTTCAGATATAGTTACAACATATTCATGCATGTATTCTCACATTCATATTAGTCAGTTAGCCAGTATTGTTTATGCATATGAATCCTATGCATTCAGCCTACCTTTCATGCATACTAGTACATTCAAAGTCCTAACGCATTTCTGCTATGGTGTCTTATACCATAGGTTCAGAAGTACAAGATCCAAAGCATCAGTAGCATTCCAGTATCAACGGTCAGAGTTAGCAGTAAGTCCTCATCTTTCGAAGACATAATCATATATTTATTATCTCATTATTTAATTTTTAAGTTGGAGTTAGTTGGGGACATGTCCCATCTACTCCTTAACCAAAAAGTTATGTTTTAGAGGTTTTTCAGACTACAGTATGTTCAGATAGTAATTTAGTTTTGGGTATTCTATTACCCCACTCATATGTTATATTTTATCATTCATGCAGTTTTGAACCTTATGATCTTTTAGCCTCCATTTCTACATTATATTTAGTATGTTATACGGTGTACAGGTACAGATATCAGTCATGGGTTAGCTTATGGTCCTTTGGGGTCGTGAGCACCGTGTAGCATTTTGAGTACCAAATTTGGGGCATTATATCTTACTCTCTCGTAAGAGAGGTGTAATTTGGGCGTATCACCTATGAACATTTTTCAACCTCATAATATCTCTTCACACTAGGCCAATAATCATGACTCATGTATTCAAATATAAATCATGGATTTAGAGTTTACACATGAAGAAATAGCGATTCAAATTCTAGGTCAATATGTAGGGTGTTACAATTATCCTTAGTATAAGATCTCTAGGAAGACATTGGATATTGAATCCTATAGTTTAAACTAGTATCATTGTCTCATGTGTAGTCCTTTCTGACTCCCAATTAGGGTTGAGCATTATGAGAGTACGTAGTTCGACTTAGACTTTGGTACGGATAGTCACATGTACCCGTGTGAGTATTATAAGTTGTATCAAATGATATGTAGTATTTAAAAGAAAAAGTATAATTGAGATGTATTGTTGAGCTTGAAAGTTAACAGTTGTATCGCCTGTAATAACCCTTCAGCTAATTTTCTGTGTTTCAGCTTATTTTGGCCGTTAGAATTTTTCTATAGCTGTTTCAAGTCATTTATGACTTGCTGGAACTGATAGTTTTGATACCTGGCAGTTTATTTAGTTTTTAGAACTATTTTCCATTTAGAAGTCTTTGTTGGTTCCAAATAGCCATCGAGCAAAATCTTTAGTAAACCGACATCGGATGGAAAATTCGACTTTGCCAACGCGTTCGAAGCATTGAAATCCATATGGTTACATATCTCGTTTATTCATATTAGACTATGGATTCATCCCGAGGACCTGGCCAAAACTTGGAACCAAATTCCAAGTTTCAGTCATTGTCTAGTGCCCGAAGTATCGCGATCGCGGTGGTCACAATTGAGGTCTAGCGAGTATATGTGATCGCTCCTCCTAATGCATGAATGGTCCATTTAAAATCCCTCTTTTGGCTGAAATTTAGTCATTTCCTCCATTAATTTGAGTCCCCAAACCCTAATAGAGTGTAAAACCCTTAAAGTGAGTCTTGTAGGTTGATTCGGAGCTTGAGTACATTGTGTAATCATGTTTTATTTTGAATCTAAGGGATTAGTCCTTTAAATTTTGGTGTTAAATTCTTTTTTATTAGACCCAAAACACCATATGGCTTGAGGCTTGATTTTAGTCCCCAATATGGTTGTTTTGCATAAAATTTTTAACAGTTTTAACTCTCTAAAGGTATTTGAACAATGGGATAGTCTAGAAAACATATTTTCCATATGTGGGACCTACTAAGAGGTTTTGATGTTGTTTTTTACCCAAAGCACAATGGTGCAATATGGGTGTTTTTATTATCGTAATAATGCATAGATTATCTTTTATATAGCTTGGCTCGTGAAAGAAACTTTGAGATAAGGGAAAGTAAAGATTGTCGATTCGTGAACTATTTGGTACTCAAGGTAGGTTAGGCTTACTTGTGTTAGATTGAGCTTTATTGTTGTATAATTATGATATATTGGTAATATTAGGTGGGGTTTTAGATGTTGAATTGGTAGATGGAAATTTTAGGGACTAGTCGGATCACTTAGGTCTTGAAACACATTAAGCGGGATAGTTGACTCATAGCCTTGAACCTTTGTTTGTTGGATTTGTAATCTCGTGAATAGTATAGGGATACTCTAGTTGATCTAGTAGGTGAGAGTAACCTTCTTTACTCACCTTAGAGGTATGTTGACCTAGATATGCTTAGTTATGGAATGACTTTAGGTGCTTGGGTGACTTAGGAGAAATACTCGAAGAAGAAATATCCTATAAAACTAAGGTGGATTGGTAAGACCTTAGGCATGATTTAGATAACTTAGTTTAATTTTGGGTAGAAGTTAGACTTGTAAAAGAGAACTTTAGGGATTATTAGCAGCGGAACTTAACCCATATTAATCTTGAACTATGCAACTTCTTTAATGAACTAGATACATGATGAATGCCTAGATTATACTTTAGGTGATATGATGGATAAACTTGGTATATGGTTTATGAATATTATCAATGTTGGCAAAATGTGTATACTTTATTGATTATCTTGTTTTCATGATATGGATAGAATTGGAAATTCTTGTGAATTGAATTTATGCTTATGCTATTACTTAACTTATTGGCTAGCTTACAATGTGAGCCTTGAAATATGTTACAACTCTTATTATGATTCAAGCTTAATGACAAAGCTAATGTTTGTGTAAAGGGATCTCTTACACTAGTATGGTGAACCATGTGGGTAAAAAGGGTATTTTAGAAGGCATACCATTGACTTATAATTGACATGTTAATAATTATGTTAAGCTCAAAAAGGTGGTGATTGTTCATGTCATTGGGATATACATGCCCATGCATCTACTCACATAATTTGGTGATGATTAATACTAATGTATCTTGATATGTATTTTCTTACCTCTCTTACAATGTATTGAGTGTGTCTAAAAATTTGCCTAAATCCGATAACCGGGTAAGAAGTTATGACTATTTCTAGTCCCAATCGTAAAACAGCGCCATATTGGTCAATGGTGCGCCGTGCCACAAGATAAAATAGCAATTGTCCTTTTTCCAAGGTCCCAGTGTGATTTCTTCATGGCGTGCCAAACTTCCTGGTCGCAAATGAAGATGCAACGTGATGGCTCCGTGTCGCACCATTTTCCTATTTCCCAATTGTCAAATTCCAGTGACACAGCACGATAGCACCGCGTCACGCCAGGGGTCCAAGTCGGGAAATTTTTACCAATTTAAAAGATGTGTCCAAGGTTAAAAGGGTCAATTTCCTACCCCTATTTAATCCCTTTAACACAAGATTCAGCTATTTGGAACCCAAAATATACTAGTTTCTCTCAATTTTCTCTCAATAACAAGCTAGGGTTTCAATTGGGGATTCGATTTCAAGAAAGTCTCTTCGTAAATCTTCACTAAAGCAAGAACTAAGGTATGTCATGTGTTGATTCATGGGTCTCTTTCACCCATGAATCTCAAGAATATCTTTTCAAAATCAAATATTTGTATATTTACAAATGTTCATGATTTGATTGAATTTAAAAGTGATGTTCAATTTGTTGTTTGGTTTCATTCCATGTTATAGACTATTAATTACAAGAATTGGTTCTAGAATGTGAGGAATTATGTGGTATTCGTGATAAACCCTTCAATTTACAAGTTGATTGATGTATCCTTGATTATTAGATATGTTGATGATTGTATAACCATATCATGCTCCCCCCATGTTTGATTAAATGCCTATGTGAAGGAAAAGTACCATACTAGTATGATAATATGAAATCTCCATTAAAGTACAAGTTATGTATGTCAAGTGTTTGATGAAATTTCTTAGCCAATGGATTATGTGTTGTTGATGTTGGTCCTGTACTCAAGAAAGTCATGCTTTGTTAGTTTACTTCTATCGAGTCCTGGGGGTACTTGTACCGAAAAAAGATAGTTGTGTGCCTAGAGTCCATGTCATGTTTCCACGATATCCTTAGTCAAGCCTTGATCCATAGAACTTAGTCAGTTATGTGAATCAGGAAAGCTCGATAATATAGTAATCTCAGTACTATTCCATCAGTCAACGGAACTCAGTTAATTCCGTACAGTTCAGTTCAGTAATCCATGATCAGTGTCTACACAGATGGGAGTAGGAATTAGCACTGAGTAAACCCAAGGATGGGAACACACACTGTCGGATGAGGGTGTGATTCTTAGAAGTCATCCTTGCATTCCAGAACTATGTAGACAGCATAGGTTGAGACATCAACACTATCAGATGAGGGTTGATAAGGTGGATAATCACTGTCAGATGAGGGGCCCACCATTTTCTTTTGGGGACTCTAACATATGAGGGTCACACACAACTTGTCCTTGCCAGTGGTGCGGTATTGACACCCTTCTAATTGGGGTTACACATTGAACCACAACATAGGCATAATGGTGTATTAGGGGCATTTCGGTTAGATAACTACTTCCCACTATTTCAGTTACAAAATCAGGACTGTCAGATATAGTTATTCAGTCTCAGTAATAGAACTCAGATAGGTCTACAAAATTCAGGACTGTTAGATACAGTCAAGTCAGAATAGTACGGAACTCACCTAGTTCCATCAGATTCAGGACTATCAGATACAGTCCCTCATGTCATCAGTTAAATCAAACATTAGAATTTAGTTATCAGTTATGTTAGTTATCAGTAAATTCATGTTATCACAATCTCAGATTTAGTTATGACATATTCATGCATGTATTCTCGCGTTCATATTAGTCAGTTAACCAGTATTGTTCATGCATATGAACCCTATGCATTCATCCTACCTTGCATGGATACCAGTATATTCAAAGCACTGACCTATTTGCGCTATGGTGTCTTATACCATAGGGTCAGAAGCACGAGCTCCAGAGCATCAGTAGTATTCCAATCTCAGCAGTCAGAGTTAGTAGTTAGTCCTCATCTTTCGAAGACATATTCATTTATTTATTATCTCATTAATTAATCTATATGTTGGAGTTAGTTGGGGTCATGTACCATTAACTCCTTATCTAGACAATTATGTTTTAGAGGTTTTTCAAAATACAGTATGTTCAGATAATATTTTAGTTTTGGGTATTCTATTACCCCCATCAGATATTATATTTTATCAGTCATGCAGTTTTGAACCTTATGGTCTTTCAGACTCAATTTTCGCATTATATTTAGTATGTTATACTGTGTACAGGTACAAATATCATTCATGTGTTAACTTGTGGTACTTCAGGGTCGTGATTACCGTGTAGCATATCGAGTACCATATTTGGGGTATTATAAACTTGGTATTAGAGCCTAATTGTCAATAGTGTCCTAGGAAATATGAAAGCCGCATCTAGTAAAATCTTGTACATAGGTGTGTTGCGCGCCACATTTATGTACAGAAGGCTATAAGATGTTTTATGAATAGTTTTCCCTTCTTTCAGCATTTATGTCGTGCCAGTGAGAATATTCTCAAGTAAATCTCTTAGTATAATCTATTTCTCCCTTTCTTCTACAGAACATGCCTCCTAAAAGAAGAAACGGAAATCAGTCAGCCTATGTGCCCGAAAAACCTTTGGGCGAACATGTTTTCCATGCAGAGTTCAGAGCTGTATTCACAACTTTTGCTAAGTTAGTTGCTTCTCAGAATGAACGTCCAGCCGTAATTTTGGCCAACCCAGTGGCCAATTCAGCTGCAGCCAGGATTCGAGACTTTACCCGAATAAATCCTCCATCCTTTCTTGGGTCTAAGTCAGATGAGGACCCTCAGGAATTCATCGATCAAGTTCAGAAGGTTACAGATATCATGGGTGTTACTCCTATCGAGAGTGCTAATATAGTTGCATACCAGTTGCAGGATGTTTCCCATACTTGGTTTAAATAGTAAAAGTTAGAAACGCCAGATAATGCAGGGCCTATTATGTGGGAGGAGTTTGTTACTGCATCCTTGGATAGATTCGTTCACCAAGAGCAGAGAGAGGCTAAGGTGTTAGGATTCATCAACCTCAGGCAGGGCAACATGACGGTGAAAGAGTATTCTCTTAAGTTTACTCAATTAGCTAGATATGCTACTCATGTGGTTGTAAATAGCTGGGCCAAGATGAGTAAGTTTGTTTATGGGGTGAACGATAGTATGGTCAATAAGTGTAGGTCTATGATGTTGAATAGAGACATGACTTTAGCAGGGCTTATGAATCATGCTCAGCAAATAGAAGATCAAAAGGTTAAGATGAGGGAGAAACAAAATAAGAGAGAAAATACAGGTAGTTTCAACTTTACTCAGCCTAAATCAGAAGGAGCAAACCGCTTTCTGTTCCATCCTAAGTCATCAGTTCTAGGTCCTTCTTCAGCTAGTGATCTAGATCCTAAGTTCAAGATAGAAATAGAGATAGGGCGCCAGGCTCTAAGTCTCAGGGAAGTATCATCAATGCCCGAACTAATATCCTTTGTCAGACTTGTAGTAAGAACGACAAGGGTACTTGCAGAGCTCATAGAAATGTCTGTTTTGGATGTGGAAAGCTAGGACACTGAGTCAGAGATTTTTCCCAGTCAGGATATCAGGGTCAACAAACCCGTTCCTCAGCTCAGTCCGGTGCTTAAATTAGCAGGGTGCCACTTCCAGTGCTACTAGTGGGCAACGCCCAAATAGACTCTATGCTCTCCAGTCCCGACAAGATCAGGAAAATTCTCCTGATGTGGTTACTGGTACGTTATAGATCTTTCATGTGCATGTTTACGCTTTGCTAGATCTAGGAGTTTCCTTGTCTTTTGTCACTCCCTATATAGCTGTTGATTTTGGAATTAGTCTCAAAATTCTAGATGAGCCCTTTTCAGTCTCTACCCCAGTGGGTAAAACCATCATAGCTCGGTGGGTATACAAGAACTGCCCGGTTATGATATTTCAGAAAGTCACTTCAGCAGATTTAGTTGAATTAGATATGAGTGATTTTGATGTCATTCTCAACATGGATTAGCTTCAACCCGGCTATGCCACAGTCAACTATAGAAAGAGAATAGTCCAGTTTTAGTTTTTGAATGAACCCGTCCTATCGTGGAGGGGTAGTACTTCAGCTTTCAGAGGTCAACTTATTTCCAATCTTCGGGCATGGAAAATAATATCTAAAGGATGTGTCTATCATCTTGTTTGAGTTAAGGACACTAGTTTTGAAACTTCCAGTCTTGAATCAGTCCCAGTAGTGAATGAATATTCAGATGTCTTTCTCGAAGATCTTCCAAGAATTTCTCCCGAAAGAAAAATAGACTTCGGCATTAATCTTCTTCCAGATACTCAACCTATATCTATTCTTCCATACAGAATGTCACCTACAGAACTCTGAGAATTAAAAGAGCAGTTAAAGGATCTCTTAGATGAGGGATTCATCAGGCCCAGTGTGTCCCCGTGGGATACACCATTCTTATTCGTGCAAAAGAAAGATGGTTCTCTCAGGAAGTGTATAGATTACAGTCAACTCAATAAAGTCACCGTTAAGTAAAATTATCCTCTCCCTAGATTTGATTACTTGTTTGACCAACTTCAGGGTGCTAGTTATTTCTCTAAGATAGACCTTAGATTTGGATATCATCATCTCAGAGTCAGAGAATGTGACGTTCCAAAAATAGCCTTTTGTACCCCATATGGTCACTTAGGATTCCTAGTTATGTCCTTTAGTCCTACCAATACCCCAGCAGCTTTCATAGACTGGATGAATCGTGTGTTCAAGCAGTACTTAGATATGTTTATCATAGTCTTTATCGATGATATTTTGGTCTATTCCCATAGAGAGTGTGATCATGTAGGCCATCTCAGAATTGTACTTCAGACTCAAAAATCATTAGTTGTTTTCCAAATTCAGTAAGTGAGAATTTTGGCTTAGATATGTAGCATTCCTTGCCATATCATTTCTGGTGATGGCATTGAATTAGATCCTCAAAAGACCAAAGTGTTAAGAAACTAGCCCAGACTTTTCTCTCCATCAAACATCAGGAGTTTCTTGGTTTTGGATGGCTATTACAGATGGTTTATTGAAGGATTCATCTATTGCATCCCCTATGTCAAAATTGACTCAGAAGAAATTCAAGTTTCAGTGGTCAGATCCTTGCAAGAAGAACTTTTAGGAGTTAAAGACTCGACTCACCTCAGCCTCAGTCTTAGCTCTTCCAGATGGTCCAAATGGGTTTGTAGTGTACTATGATGCATCCAGAGTAGGTTTGGGTTGTATCCTTATGCAGCATGGTAAGGTCATAACCTACGCCTCAAGACAACTTAAACCCCATGAGAATAATTATCCTACTCATGATCTTTAGTTAGCAGTCGTGGTTTTTGCCTTAAAGATTTGGAGGAAATACTTGTACGGAGTTCATGTAGATGTGTTCACCGATCATAAGAGCCTTCAGTATGTCTTTTCTCAAAAAGATCTCAATATTCATCAGAGAAGGTGGTTAGAGCTCTTGAAAAATTACAACATGAGTGTCCTTTATCATTCGAGCAAGGACAATGTAGTGGCCAACGCTCTTAATAGACTGCCTATGGGTAGTGTTACATATGTTGAGGACAGTAAAAAGAAGTTAACTCAGGAAATCCATTATCTTACCGGACTAGGCGTTCGCTTAGTCGATTTAGAGGAGGGTGACATATGGATTCAGAGTAGTTCAGAATCATCTCTAGTTTCTAAGGTGAAAAAAGAAAGATAAAGACCTCAGTTTAGTCAAGTTGAAAGAGTCAGTTAAGGACCAGAAAGTGGAGGTTTTCTCCCATGGTGGAGATGGTGTATTGCGTTGTCAGGGTCATCTCTGTGTTCCAGGTGTAGATTACTTAAGAAGGTGAATTATTGCAGAAGCGCATGGTGCGTGCTACTCTATTTATCCAGGGGACACAAAGATGTACCGCAACTTGTAGGAGATTTATTGGTGGAGTGGCATGAGTAGAGATATTGCAGAATTTGTGGTTAAGTGCTCTACATGTCTGCCGGTCAATATAAAGCATCAAATGCCTAGTGGGTCCATGCAAGAGTTCAATATTTCTACTTGGAAGTGGGAAAAAGTGAACATGGACTTTGTGATGGGTTTGCCTCGTAGTCATCGCCAGCATGATTCAGTTTGGGTCATTTTAGGCAGAATGACTAAATCAACCCATTTTTTCCAGTTCATACCTCTTATTAAGCTGAGGATTAGGTCAAACTCTACATCAGGGAGTTGGTCAGATTACACGGTATTCCATTATCCATTATTTCATATAGAGGTACCCAGTTCACCTCTTATTTTTGGAAAGCATTCCAAAAGGGTCTTGGTACCCAAGTTCATCTCAGTACAGCCTTTCATCCTCAGACATATTGACAAGAAGAAAGGACCATTCAGATCCTAGAATATATGCTAAGGGAATGTGCAATTGATTTCAAGGGTAGTTGGGATGACCACTTGCCTTTGATTAAGTTTGCATACAACAATAGTTATTATTCCATTATTCGGATGGCTTCATTCAAAGATCTCTATGGTAGGAGATGAAGATCTCCAGTTGGTTGGTTTGAAGTTAGTGAGGCCTCGGTGATAGGACCTGACTTGGTATTCGATGCCTTAGAGAAAGTCCAGTTGATCAGAAAACAACTCTGGGATACTCAGAGCCAATAAAAGTCTTATGCTGATGTGCATAAAAAGGATCTCGAGTTAGAGATTGGTGACTATTCCTATCTAAAGATCTCTCCCATGAAAGGAGTGAACAGGTTCGACAACAATGGAAAGCTCACTCCCCAATATTTTGGTCCCTTTAAAATTCTCAGTCACTTTGGCAAGGTAGCTTATGAGCTCAAATTACCTTCAGATCTAACCTCGGTTCATCCATTCTTCCATGTCTCTTTTCTCAATAAGTGTATAGGTGACCCAGTAGTTATAGTCCCTATTCAGCGCATAGATATTCAGAAAAGCCTTTCTTATGAGGAGATTCTATTCAAAAGTCTAGACTACCTGACTCATAGACTGAGGAACAAAGAAGTCCCTCTAGTCAAAGTTCTTTGGAAGAATCAGTCCATTAAGGGAGCTACTTGGGAGGAAGAAGCAGACATGCGTACCAAGTACCCTCACCTCTCCTCCGCTGACTTATATCAAGCTCAAGGTAACAGTTCTCGTTAAGCTTTTTGAGTTTTCATATTCAGATTTTAGTTATAATTTGGTATCAGCCTCATGTTCAGGATTCCATTTTTTAAACTTGGTACTAAGTACCATTGCATATTCAATTATATGTTCATTCATTATATTAGTCATTGGTTCATGCATCAGACCTGCATTCTCCTTGTGAGAAAACTCAGTTATTAAAAATCCCAGTCATGTAATCCGTTCCATCATGTATTCACATATCAGATATGTGTGATCACCTTATCTGTAATCTCAGTCATGCATTTATGTATTAGCTCAGTCATGAAATCATGCATCAGATATGGATGTCCTGTTGAATCTCAGAAATGTAAGTTATGTAGTCATGTTTTAGTGTTCATGTTCTGTATGTACTTCGACTTATTATTTCTCCCCTCTCAGTCAGTCTTATTCGAGGATGAATGTTCCCAAGAGGGAGATATTGTAATACCCGAAGTTTCATAACTAATTTTGTCTCAAGAATGTCAAGTATTAGTTTCTAAATTGAATGATGTTTATTCCATGGGAAATTTTCAAGATTTCATTTTTTGTCATGTGGGAAATTCAATAAGCTTTCCATCGATATAAAAGTTACCTAAATTCGATAACCGGGTAAGAAGTTATGACTATTTCAAGTCTGCGTCGTAAAACAGTGCCATATTGGTCAGTGGAGCACCGCGCTACAAGATAAAATGGCAATTCTCCTCTTTCCAATATACGAGCATGATTTCTCTGTATTGCACCAAATTTCTAGGTCGCAAATAAAGTGGCAACGCAATGGCTCTGCGTCGCGCCATTTCCCTATATCCCAATTGTCAAATTTTAGTAACACGGCGCAATAGCACCGCGTCGCGCTAGGGGTCCAGGTCGGGAAATTTTGACCAATTTAAAAGACGTTTCCAGGGTTAAAAGAGTTAATTTCCCACCCCTATTTACTCCTTTTAACATGATATTCAGCTATTTAAAACCCAAAATATACTAGTTTCTCACAATTTTCTCTCAAGAACAAGCTAGGGTTTCAATTGGGGATTCAATTTCAAGAAAGTCTCTCCGTCATTATTCGCTAAATCAAGAACTAAGGTATGTCATGTGTTGATTCATGGGTCTCTTTCACCCATGAAGCTCAAGAATCTCTTTTCAAAATCAAAGATTTGTATATTTACGAATGTTCATGATTTGATTGAATTGAAAAGTGATGTTCATGTGGTTATTTGGTTTCATTCCATGTTATAGACTATTAATTACAAGAATTGATTCTAGTATCTAAGGAATTACACAGTATTCATGATAAACCCTTCAATTCACAAGTTGATTGGTGTATCCTTGATTATTAGATGTGTTGATGATTGTATAACAATAGCATGCTCCCCCCATGTTTGATTAAATGCCTATGTGAAGGAAAAGTGCCATACTAGTGTGATAATATGAAATCTACATTCATGTACAAGTTATGTATGTCAATTGTTTGATGAAATGTCTTAGCCAATGGATTATGTATTGTTGATGTTGGTCTTATACTCAAGAAAGTCTTGCTTTGTCAGTTTCCTTCTATCGAGTCCTGGGGGTACTTGTACCCAAAAAATATAGTTGTGTGACTAGAGTCCATGTCAAGTTTTCACGATATCTTGGGTCAAGCCATGATCCATAGAACTTAGTCAGTCATGTGACTCAGGAAAGATCAGTAATACAGTAATCTCAGTATTATTCCGTCAATCAACGGAACTCAATTAATTCAGTACTGTTCAGTTCAGTAATCCATGATCAGTTTCTACTTAGATGGGAATAGGAATTAGAACCGAGTGAACCCAAGGATGGGAACACACACTGTAAGATGACGGTGTGATTCTTAGAAGTCATCCTTGCATTCCAGAGCTATGTAGCCAGCATAGGTGGAGACATCAACACTGTCAGATAAGGGTTGATGAGGTGGAAAAGCACTGTCAGAGGAGGTCCCCACCATTCTCTATTGGGGATACTGTCAGATGAGGGTCACTCACAACTTTTCTTTACTAGTGGCTCCGTATTGACACCTTTCCAATTTGGGTTTCAAATTGGACCTCAACTCAGCCATAATGGTGTATTAGGGGCATGTCAGTTAGATAACTATTTCCCACAATTTCAGTTACAAAATCAAGACTGTCAGATACAGTCATTCAGTCTCAGTAATAGAACGTAGATAGCTCTACAAAATTCAGGACAGTCAGGTACAATCAACTCAGAATAGTATGGAACTCATCTAGTTCCATCAGATTTTGGACTGTCAGATATAGTCACTAATGTCATCAGTTATATCAATCATCAGAATTTAGTTATTAGTCATGATAGTTATCATGAAATTCATGTTATGACGATCTTAGATATAGTTATGACATAATCATACATGTATTCTCACATTCATAATAGTCAGTTAGCCAGTATTATTCATGCATATGAACCCCATGCATTCTGCCTACCTTTCATGCATACCAGTACATTCAAAGTACTAACGTATTTGTGCTATGGTTTCTTATACCATAGGTTCAGAAGTACGACCTCCAAAGCATCAGTAGCATTCCAGTCTCAACAGTCAGAGTTAGCAGTGAGTCCTCATCTTTCGAGGACATGATCATTTATTTATTATCTCATTAATTAATTTATAAGTTGGAGTTAGTTGGGGACATATCCCATCAAATCCTTATCCAGACAGTTAGTTTTGGTTATTCTATTACCCCACTCATATGATATATTTTATCAGTCATACAGTTTTGAACCTTATGGTCTTTCAGCCTCCATTTCTGCCTTATATTTAGTATGTTATACAGTGTATAGGTACAGATATCAATCATGGGTTAGCTTGTGGTCCTTCGGGGTCGTGTGCACCGTGTAGCATTCCGAGTACCTGATTCGGGGCGTTACATCTTACTCTCTCAAAACAGAGGTGTAATTTGGGTATATCACCTATGAACATTTTTCCATGTCATAATATCTCTTCACACTAGGACAATGATCATGACACATGTATTCAAATATAAATCATGGACTTAGAGTTTACACATGAAGAAACAACGATTCAAATTCTTGGTCAAAATGTGAGGTGTTACAATTTTCCTTAATATGAGGGCTTTAGGAAGACATTGGATATTGAATCCTATAGTTTAAACTAGTATCATTATCTCATGTGTAGTACCTTCTAACTCCCAATTAGGGTTGAGCATGATGAGAGTACGTAGCTCGACTTAGACTTTGGTATGGATAGTCACATGTACCCATGTTTTGATTATAAGTTGTATCAAATAATATGTAGTATTTAAAAGGAAAAGTATAATTGAGAAGTATTGTTGAGCTTGAAAGTTAACAGTTGCATCGCCTGTAATGACCCTTCATCAAATTTTCTGTGTTTCAACTTATTTTTGCCGTTATAATTTTCCTATAAATGCCCCATGTCATTTATGACTTGCTAGAACCGATAGTTTGGATACCTGGTGGTTTATTTAGTTTTTAGAACCATTTTTCTATTTAGAAGTCTTTGTTGGTTCCAAATAGCCATCGAGCAAAACCTTTAGTAAACCGATATCGGATGGAAAATTTGACTTTGCCAACGCATTCAAAGCATTGAAATCTATATGGTAACATATCTCGTTTATTCATATTGGACTCTGGGTTCATCCCGAGGCCCTGGACAAAATTTGGAACCAAATTCCAAGTTTCAGTCATCGTCTAGTGCCTGAAGTATCGTGATCGCGATGGTCGCGATTGAGGTCTAGCGAGTATGTGCGATTGTGCCTCCTAAGGCATGAATGGTCCATTTAAAATCTCTCTTTTGGCTGTAATTTAGTCATTTCCTCAATTAATTTGAGTCCCCAAACCCTAATAGAGTGTAAAAACTTAAAGTGAGACTTGTAGGTTGATTGGGAGCTTGAATACATTGTGTAATCATGTTTTACTATGAATCTAAGGTATTAGTCATTTAAATTTTGGTGTTAAATTCTTTTTTATTAGATCCAAAACACCAAATGGATTGATGCTTGATTTTAGTCCCCAATCTGGTTGTTTTGCATAATTTTTTTGACGGCTTTAACTCCCTAATGGTATTTGAACAATGGAATAGTCTCGGAAACTCATTTTCCATATGTGGGACCTGCTAAGAGGTTTTGGTGTTTTTTTTTTGCCCAAAGCACAATGGTGCAATATGGGTATTTTTATTCTCGTAATAATTCATAGATTATGTTTTGTATAGCTTGGCTCGTGAAAGAAACTTTGAGAAAAGGGAAAGCAAAGATTGTCGATTCGTGAACTATTTGGTACTCAAGGTAGGTTAGGATTACTTGTGTTAGATTGAGCTTTATTGTTGTATAATTATGATATCTTGATAAGATTAGGTAGGTATTTAAATTTTGAATTGGTATATGGAAATTTTTGGGACTAGTCGGATCACTTAGGTCTTGAAACACATTAAGAGGGATAGTTGACTCATCGACTTAAACCTTAGTTTGTTGGATTTGTAATCTCGTGAATAGCGTAGGGATACTTTAGTTGATCTAGTAGGTGAGAATGAGCTTCTTCACTCACCTTAGAGGTATGTTGACCTAGATATGCTTAGTTGTGGAATGACTTTAGGTGCTTGGGTGACTTAGGAGACATACTCGAAGAAGAAATGTCCTATAAAACTAAGGTGGATTGGTAAGACCTTAGTCATGATTTAGATAACTTAGTTTAATTTCGGGTAGAAGTTAGACTTGTAAAAGAGAACTTTAGGGATTATTAGCAGCTGAACTTGACCCGTATTAAGCTTGAACTATGCAACTTCTTCAATGAACTAGATACATGGTTTATGCATATTGTCAATGTTGGCAAAACGTGTATACTTTATAGATTATCTTGTTTTCATGATATGGATAGAATTGGAAATTCTTGTTAATTGAATTTATGCTTATGCTATTACTTAACTTATTGGCTAGCTTACAATGTGAGCCTTGAAATATGTTACAACTCTTATTATGATTCAAGCTTAATGATAAAGCTAAAGTTTGTGTAAAGGAATCTCTTACACTAGTATGGAGAACCATGTGGGTAAAAAGGGTATTTTAGAAGGCATACCATTGACTTATAATTGACATGTTAATAATTATGTTAAGCTCAAAAAGGTGGTGATTGTTCATGTAATTGGTATATACATGCCCATGCATCTACTCATATAATTTGGTGATGATTAATGGTAATGTATCTTGATATGTATTTTCTTACCTCTCTTACAATGTATTGAGGGTGTCTTTAAATTTGCCTAAATCTGATAACCGGGTAAGAATTTATGACTATTTCAAGTCCTCATCGTAAATCCACGCCATATTGGTCAGTGGCGCGCCATGCCACAAGATAAAATAGCAATTGTCCTTTTTCCAGTGTCCCAGTGCTATTTCTCCGCATCGTGCCAAACTTCCAGGTCATAAATGAAGTGGCAACACGATGGCTTCGTATCGCGCCATTTTTCTATTTCCCATTTGTCAAATTCCAGTGACACAGCGCGATAGCGACGCGTCGCGCCAGGGGTCCATGTTGGGAAATTTTCACCAATTTAAAAGACGCATCCAAGGTTAGAAGGGTCAATTTTCCACCCCTATTTAAGCCCTTTAACATAAGATTCAGCTATTTGGAACCCAAAATATACTAGTTTCTCTCAATTTTCACTCAAGAACAAGCTAGGGTTTCAATTTGGGATTCAATTTCAAAAAAGTCTCTCCATCAATCTTCGCTAAATCAAGAACTAAGGTATGTCATGTGTTGATTCATGGGTCTCTTTCACCCTTGAAGCTCAAGAATCTCTTTTCAAAATCAAAGATTTGTATATTTACAAATGTTCATGATTTGATTGAATTTAAAAGTGATGTTCATGTTGTTTTTGGTTTCATTCCATGTTATAGACAATTAATTACAAGAATTGATTCTAGAATGTGAGGAATTATGCGGTATTCATGATAAACCCTTCAATTCACAAGTTAATTGATGTATCCTTGATTATTAGATGTGTTGATGATTGTATAACCATACCATGCTCCCCCCATGTTTGATTAAATGCCTATGTGAAGGAAAAGTGTCATACTAGTATGATAATATGAAATCTCCATTCATGTACAAGTTATGTATGTAAAGTGTATGATGAAATATCTTAGACAATGGATTATGTATTTTTGATGTTGGTCTTGTACTCAAGAAAGTCATGCTTTGTTAGTTTTCTTCTATCGAGTCCTGGGGGTACTTATACCCGAAAAATATAGCTGTGTGCCTAGAGTCCATGTCATGTTTTCATGATATACTCAGTCAAGCCTTGATCCATAGAACTCAGTCAATCATGTGATTCAAGAAATCTCAGTAATATAGTAATCTTAGTACTATTCCATCAGTCAACGAAACTCTGTTAATTCCGTCCAGTTCAGTTAAGTAATCCCTGATCGGTGTCTACTCAGATGGGAGAAGGAATTAGCACCGAGTGAACCCAAATATGGGAAAACACACTGTCAGATGGGGGTGTGATTCTTAGAAGTCATCCTTGCATTCCATAACTATGTATCCTGCATAGGTTGTGACATCAACACTATTAGATGAGGGTTGATAAGGTGGATAAGCACTGTCAGATGAGGGGCCCACCATTCTCTTTTAGGGGCACTATTATACAAGGGTCACTCACAGCTTGTCCTTACCCATGGTGCAGTATTGACACCCTTCTAATTGGGGTTACATATTGGACCCAAACTTAGCCATAATGGCACATTAGGGGCATTTCGGTTAGATAACTACTTCTCACTATTTTAGTTTCAAAATCAGGACTGTCAGATATAGTCATTCAATCTCAGTAATACAACTCAGATAGGTCTACAAAATTCAAGACTATCAGATACAGTCAACTCAGAATAGTATAGAACTTTGCTAGTTCCATCAGATTCAGAACTATCATATACATTCACTCATGTCAACAGTTATATCAAACAATAGAATTCAGTTAACAGTTGTGTTAGTTATCAGTAAATTCATGTTATCACGATCTCAGATATAGTTACAACATATTCATCCATGTATTCTCACATTCATATTAGTTTGTTAACCAGTATTGTTCATGCATATGAACCCCATGCATTCAGCCTACCTTCCATGCATAGCAGTATATTCAAAGCACTGACGCATTTTCTCTATGGTGTCTTATAGCATAGGGTCAGGAGCACGAGCTCCAGAGCATCAGTAGTATTCCAGTCTCAGTCGTCATAGTTAGTAGTGAGTCCTCATCTTTTGAGGACATGATCATTTTTTATTATCTCATTAATTAATTTATAAGTTGGAGTTAGTTAGGGATATGTCCTATCAACTCCTTATCTAGACAATTATGTTTTAGAGGTTTTTCAGACTACAGTATGTTCAGATAATATGTTAGTTTTGTATATTCTATTACCCCACTCAGATATTATATTTTATCAGTCATGCATTTTTGAACCTTATCGTCTTTCAGCCTCTATTTTCGCATTATATTTAGTATGTTCTATAGTGTACAGGTATATATATCAGTGATGGGTTAACTTGTGGTCCTTCGGGGTTGTGAGTACCATGTAGCATACTGAGTACTAGATTTGGGGCGTTACAAACTAAGTATTAGAGCTTAAGGTTCAATAGTGTCCTAGGATGCCTGAAAGCCGCATCTAGTAGAATCCTCTACATGGGTGCGTTGCGCGTCACATTTATGTACAAGAGGCTATAAGATGTTTTATGAAAAGTTTTCCCTTCTTTAAGCATTCATGTCATGCCAGTGAGCATAATCTTAAGTCAATCTCTCAATCTAATCTGTTTCTCCCTTTCTTCTACAGAATATGCCTCCTAAAAGAAGAAACGGAAATCAGTCTGCCTCTCTGCCCGAAAAACCTTTGGGCGAACATGTTTTTCATGCAAAGTTTAGAGCTTTATACACGACTTTTGCTAAGTTAGCTGCTTCTCAGAATGAATGACCAGCCATCGTTCTGGACAACTTAGTGTCCAATTCAGTTGCATCCAGGATTTGAGACTTTACCCGAATGAATCTTCCATCCTTTCTCGGGTCTAAGTCAGATGAGGACCCTCAGGAATTTATCGATCAAGTTCAGAAGGTTACAGACATCATGGGGGTTTCTCCTATCCAGAGTGCTAAGCTAGTTTCATACCAGTTGCAATATGGTTCCCACACTTGGTTTAAAGAGTGAAAGTCAGAAAGGCCAGATGATGCAGAGCCTATTAAGTGGGAAGAGTTTGTTAATGCATTCTTAGATAGATTATTTCCCCAAGAACTGAGAAAGTCTAAGGTGTTAGAATTCATCAACCTCAGGCAGGGCAACATGACGGTGAAAGAGTATTCTCTTAAGTTTACTCAATTAGCCAGATATGCTCCTCATGTGGTTGCAGATAGCAGGGCCAAGATGAGTAAGTTTGTTTCTTGGGTGAACGATAGTATGGTCAACGAGTGCAGGTCTGTGATGTTTAATATTGACATGACTGTAGCCAGTCTTATGACTCATGCTCAGCAGATAGAAGATCAAAAGGCTAAGATGAGGGAGCATCAAAATAAGAGAGCAAAGATAGGTAGTTTCAACTTTGCTCAGCCTTAATCAGAAAGAGCAAACTGCTCTCTGTTCTATCCTAAGTCATCAGTTCTAGATCCTTCTTCAGCCAGTGCTCTAGCTTCTAAGTTCAGGAATGGAAATAGAGATAGGGCGCTAGGCTCTAAGTCTCAGGGCAGTGTCAACAATGTCCGAACTAATCCCCTTTGTCAGACTTGTGGAAAGAACCACAAGGGTGCTTGCAGGGCTGGTAGTGATGTCTGTTTTGGAAGCGGCAAGCCAGGACACAGAGTCAAATATTATCCCCAGTTAGGTTATCTGGGCCAGCAGAACCTTTCCACAGATCAGTTCGGTCGCCCAAATTAGCAGGGTACCACTTTCAGTGCTACTAGTGGGCAACGCCCAAACAGACTCTATGCTCTCCAGTCCCGACAAAATTAGCAAAATTTTCCTGATATGGTTACTGGTATGTTATAGATCTTTCATGTGCATGTTTGCACTTTGCTAGATCCAGGAGCTTCTTTGTCTTTTGTTACTCTCTATATAGCTATTGATTTTGAAATCACTCTCAAACTTCTAGCAGAGCCCTTTTCAGTCTCTATCCCAGTGGGTAAAACTATCATATCCCGGTGGGTATATAGGAACTGCCTGGTTATGATATTTCAGAAAGTCAATTCAACAGATTTAGTCGAATTGGATATGATTGATTTTGATGTCATTCTCGGCATGGATTGGGTTCATTCCTGCTATACCACAGTCGACTGTAGAAACAAAATTGTCCAGTTTTAATTTCCAAATGAACCCATCCTAGAGTAGAGTGGTAGTACTTCAGCTTTCAAAGGTCAACTTATTTCCTACCTTCGAGCATGGAAAATGATATCTAAAGGATGTGTTTATCATCTTGTTTGAGTTAAGGACACTATCTATGAAACTCCCAGTCTTGAATCAATCCTAGTAGTGAATGAATATTCAGATGTCTTTCTCGAAGATCTTCCAAGAATTTCTCCCGAAATTGAAATATACTTCGGCATTGATTTTCTTCCAGATACTCAGCCTATATCTATTCTGCCAAATAGAATGGCACCTGCAGAACTCAGAGAATTGAAAGAGCATTTGAAGTATCTCTTAAATCAGGGATTCATCAGGCCTAGTGTGTCCCCATGGGGTGCACAAGTCTTATTAATGCGAAAGAAATATGGTTCTCTCAGAATGTGTATAGATTACCGTCAACTCAATAAAGTCACGATCAAGAACAAGTATACTCTACCTAGAATTAATGACTTGTTTGACCAACTTCAGCGTGCCAGTTATTTCTCCAAGATACACCTCAGATCTGACTATCATTAGCTCAGAGTCAGAGAATGTGACATTCCAAAAATAGCCTTCTGTACCCCATATGGTCACTTCAAATTCCTAGTCATGTCGTTTAGTCTTACCAAGTCCCCAGTAGCTTTCATAGACTGGATGAACCGTGTGTTCAAGCAGTACTTGGATATGTTCATCATAGTCTTTATAGATGATATTTTGGTCTATTCCCGTAGTGAGCGTGATCATGCAGACCATCTGAGAATTGTACTTCAGACTCTCAAAAATCATCAGTTGTTTGCCAAATTTAGTAAGTGCAAATTTTGACTTAGGTCAGTAGCATTCCTTTGCCATATCATTTCCGGTGGTGGCATTAGAGTAGATCCTCAAAAGATCAAAGCGGTAAGAAACTGGCCCAGACCTTCCTCTCCATCAGACATCAGGAGTTTCTTTGGTTTGGCTATCTATTATAGACGGTTTATTAAAGGACTTTCATCTATTGCATCCCCTATGTCCAGATTGACTCTGAAGAAAGTTAAGTTTTAGTGGTCAGATCCTTGCGAGAAGAGCTTTTAGGAGATTAAGACTCGACTCACCTCAGCCCCAATCTTAGTTTTTCCAGACGGTCCAGATAGGCTTGTAGTGTACTGTGATGCATCCAGAGTAGCTTTGGGTTTTATCCTCATACAGCATGGTAAGGTCATAGCCTACGCCTCCAGACAACTTAAACCCCATGAGAAGAATTATTCTACTCAGGATCTTAAGTTAGCAGCCGTGGTTTTTGCCTTAAAGATTTGGAGGCATTACTCGTATGGAGTTCATGTAGATGTGTTCACCGATTATAAGAGCCTTCAGTATGTCTTTTCTCAGAAAGTTCTCAATCTACGTCAGAGAAGGTGGTTAGAGCTCTTAAAAGATTATGATGTGAGTGTCCTTTATCATCTGGTCAAGGCCAATGTAGTGGCCGACGCTCTTAGTAGATTGTCTATGGGTAGTGTTACTCATGTTAAGGACAGTAAAAAGAAGTTAGCTCAGGAAGTCCATCATCTTGCAAGACTAGGCATTCTCTTAGTCGATTCAGAGGAGGGTGACATATGGGTTCAGAGTAGTTCAGAATCATCTCCAATTTCCAAGTTGAAAAAAGCAAGATAGAGACCACAGTTTAGTCAAGTTGAAAGAGTTAGTTAAGGACCAAAAAGTAGAGGTTTTCTCCCATGGGGGAGATAGTGTATTGCGTTGTCATGGTCGTCTCTGTGTTCCAGGTGTAGATGACTTAAGGAAGTGAATTCTTGCAGAAGCGCATGGTGTGCGCTACTCTATTTATCCAGGGGCCACAAAGATGTACAGTGAATTATAGGAGATCTATTTGTGGAGTAGGATGAATAGAGATGTTTCAAAATTTGTAGCTAAGTTCTCTACATGTCAGCAGGTCAAGAAAGAGCATCTAAAACCTAGTTGGTACATGCAGGAGTTTAATATTCCTACTTGGAAGTGGGAAGAAGTGAACATGGACTTTGTGATGGGTTTTCCTCGTAGTCGTCGCCAGCATGATTCAGCTTGGGTCATAGTAGACAGAATGACTAAATCAACCCATTTTCTTCCAGTTCATACCTCTTATTAAGCCGAGGATTATGCCAAACTCTACATCAGGGAGTTGGTCAGATTACATGATATTCCATTATCTATTATTTCATACAGAGGTACCTAGTTCACCTTTCATTTCTGGAAAGCGTTCCAAAAGTCTCTTGTTACCCAAGTTTATCTCAGTACAACCTTTCATCCTCAGACAAATGGTCAAGAAGAAAGGACCATTTAGACCCTAAAAGATATGCTAAGGGCATTTGCAATTGATTTTAAGGGTAGTTGGGATGACCACTTGTCTTTGATTAAATTTGCATACAATAATAGCTATTATTCCAGTATTAAGATGGCTTCATTTGAAGCTCTCTATGGTAGGAGATGTAGATTTATAGTCGGTTAGTTTGAAGTTAGTAAGGCCTCGGTGATAGGACCTGACTTGGTATTCGATGCCTTAGAGAAAGTTCAGTTGATCAAAGAAAGACTCCAGGCCGCTCAGAGCTGATAGAAGTCTTATGCAGATGTGCGTAAAAAGGATATCGAGTTCGAGATTGGTGGGTATGCCTATCTAAAGATCTTTCCCATGAAAGGAGTGAAGAGTTTTGGCAACAAGGGAAAGCTCAGTCCTCGATATTTTAGTCTCTTCAAAATTCTCAGTTGCTTTGGCAAGGTAGCTTATGAGATCAAATTGCGTTAAGATCTAGCCTCAGTTCATCTAGTCTTCCATGTCTCTTTGCTCAAGAAGTGTATAGGTGACCTAGCAGTTGTAGTAGCTATTCATAGCATAGATATTTAGAATAGCCTCTCTTATGAGAAGATTCCAGTCGAAATTCTAGACTACTAGACTCGTAAACTGAGGAATAAAGAAGTCCCTCTAGTCAAAGTTCTTTGGCAGAATCAGTCCGTTGAGGGAGCTACTTGGTAAGTAGAAGCATAAATGCATACCAAGTACCCTCACCTCTTCTCCGCTGACTCACATCAAGCTCAAGGTAATAGTTCTCCTTAAGTATTTTAGTTTTCTTCTCCAGATTTTAGTTACAACTTGGTATCAGCCTCATGTTCAGGATTCTATTTTTTAAACTCGGTACTAAGTACCATTGCATATCCAATTGTATATTCATGCATCAGATTAGTCATTGGTTCATGCATCAGACATGCATTCTCCTTGTGAGAAGACTCAGTTATTAGAAATATCAGTCATGTAATAAGTTTCATCCTATATTCATGCATCAAATATGTGTGATCATCTTATCAGTACTCTCAATCGTGCATTCATGTATTAGTTCAGTCATGAAATCTTGCATCAGATATGCATGCTCTGTATAAATCTCAGAAATGTCAGTTATGTAGTCAAGTTTTAGTGTGCATGTTTAGTATTTACTTTGTCTTATCGTTTCTTCCCTCTCACTCAGTCTCATTCAAGGAAGAATGTTCCCAAGGGGGAGATATTGGAATACCCAAAGTTTCATAACTAATTTTGTCTTAAGAATGTCAAGTATTAGCTTCTAAATTGAATGATGTTTATTCCATGAGGAATTTTTAATATTTTTAGTTTTTTTTATGTGGGAAATTCAATAAGCTTTCCATCGATATAAAATTCGCCTAAATCCGCTAACTGGATAAGAAGTTATGACTATTTCAAGTCCCCATCATAAAATAACGCCATATTGGTCAGTGGCGCGCCGTGCTACAATATAAAATGGCAATTGTCCTTTTTCCAATGTCCCAGCATGATTTCTCTGCGTCGCGCCAAATTTCCAGGTCGCAAATGAAGTGGCAACGCGATAGCTCCGCGACGCGCCATTTCCCTATTTCCCAATTGTTAAATTCCAGTAACACGGCTCAATAGAGTCGCGTCGCGCTAGGGGTCCAGGTCAAGAAATTTTCTCCAATTTAAAAGATGTGTCCAGGATTAAAATGGTTAATTTCCCACCCCTATTTACGGGCTTTAACATGAGATTCAGCTCTTTGGAACCCAAAATAGACTAGTTTATCTTAATTTTGTCTTAAGAACAAGATAGGGTTTCAATTTGGGATTCAATTTCAAGAAAGTCTCTCCATCAATCTTCTCTAAATCAAGAACTAAGGTATGTCATGTGTTGATTTATTTGTCTCTTTCACCCATGAAGCTCAAGAATCTCTTTACAAAATCAAAGATTTGTATATTTATGAATGTTCATGATTTGATTGAATTGAAAAGTGATGTTCATGCTGTTATTTGGTTTCATTCAATGTTGTAGACTATTAATTACAAGAATTGATTCTAGTATCTGAGGAATTATGCGGTAATCATGATAAACCCTTCAATTCACAAGTTGATTGATGTATCCTTGATTATTAGATGTGTTGATGATTGTATAACCATAGCATGCTCCCCCCATTTTATGATTAAATTCCTATGTGAAGGAAAAGTGTCATACTAGTATGATAATATGAAATCTCTATTCATGTACAAGTTATGTATGTCAAGTGTTTGATGAAATGTCTTAGCCAATGGATTATATATTGTTGATATTGGTCCTTTACTCAAGAAAGTCATGCTTTGTCAGTTTCCTTCTATCGAATCCTGGGGGTACTTGTACCCAAAAAATATAGTTGTGTGCCTATAGCCTATGTCATGTTTTCACGATATCCTCGGTCAAGCCATGATCCATAGAACTCAGTCAGTCATGTGACTCAGGAAAGCTCAGTAATACTGTAATCTCAGTATTATTCCATCGGCCAAAGAAACTCAGTTAATTCAATCCTGTTTAGTTCAGTAATCCATGATCAGTTTCTACTGAGATGGGAGTAGCAATTAGCATCGAGTGATCCCAAGGATGGGAACACATATTGTCATATTAGGGTGTGATTATTAGAAGTCATCCTTGCATTCCAGAAATATGTAGCCAGCATAGGTGGAGACATCAAAACTGCCAGATGAGGGTTGATGAGGTGGAAAAGCACTGTCAGATAAGCGCCCCACCATTCTCTTTTGGGGACACTGTCATATGAGGGTCACTCACAGCTTGTCTTTACCAGTGGCGCGGAATTGACACCCTTCCAATTGGGGTTACAGATTGGACCCCAACTCAGCTATAATGGCATATTAGGGGCATATCGGTTAGATAACTACTTCCTACACTTTCAATTACAGAATCAGGATTGTCAGATACAGTCATTCAGTCTCAGTAATAGAACGTATATAGTTCTACAAAATTCAGGACTGTCAGATATAGTCACTCATGTCATCAGTTATATCAGTCATCAGAATTCAGTTATCAGTCATGTTAGTTATCAGTAAATTCATGTTATCACGATCTCAGATATAGTTATGACGTATTCATGCATGTATTCTCAAATTCATATTATTTAGTTAGCTAGTATTGTTCATGCATATGAACCCCATGCATTCAGCCTTCTTTCCATGCATACCAGTATATTTAAAGTTCTGACACATTTGAGCTATGATGTCTTATACCATAGGTTCAGAAGTACAAGCTCCAAAGCATCAGTAGCATTCCAATCTCAACAGTCAGAGTTAGCAGTGAGTCCTCATCTTTCGAGGACATGATCATTTATTTATCATCTCATTAATTAATATATATGGTGGATTTAGTTGGGCACATGTCCCATCAACTCCTTATCCAGAAAGTTATGTTTTAGAGATTTATCAGACTGCAGTATGTTCTGATGGTAATTTAGTCTTAGGTATTCTATTACCCCACTCATATGTTATATTTTATCAGTCATGCAGTTTTGAACCTTATGGTCTTTTAGCCTTCATTTTTGCATTATATTTAGTATGTTATACAGTGTACAGGTACAGATACCAGTCATGGGTTAGCTTGTGGTCCTTTGGGGTCGTGAGCACCGTGTAGCATTCCGAGTACCAGATTCAGGGCGTTACATCTTACTCTCTCGTAAGAGAGGTATAATTTGGGAGTATCACCTATGAATATTTTTCCATCTCATAATATATCTTCACACTAGGCCAATGATCATGACACATATATTCAAATATAAATCACGGACTTAGAGTTTACACATAAAGAAACAACGATTTAAATTCTAGGTCAAATGTGGGGTGCTACAATAATCCTTAATATGAGATCTTTAGGAAGACATTGTATATTGAATCCTACTATTTAAACTAGTATCATTGTCTCATGTGTAGTACCTTCTAACTCCCAATTAGGGTTGAGCATGATGAGAGTACGTAGTTTGACTTAGACTTTGGTACGGATAGTCACATGTACCCATGTGAGGATTATAAGTTCTATCAAATGATATGTAGTATTTAAAAGGAAAAGTATAATTGAGAAGTATTGTTGAGATTAAAAGTTAACAGTTGCATTACCTGTAGTTACCCTTCAGCTAACTTTCTGTGTTTCAGCATATTTTCGCCGTTAGAATTTTCCTATAGCTGCCCCAAGTCATTTCCAACTTGCTAGAACTGATAGTTTGGATACCTGGCAGTTTATTTAGTTTTTAGAATCATTTTTCTATTTAGAAGTCTTAGTTGGTTCCAAATAGCCATCGAGCAAAAACTTTAGTAAACCAACATCAGATGCAAAATTTGACTTTGCCAATGCGTTCGAAGTATTGAAGTTTATATGGTTACATATCTCATTTATTCATATTAGATTCTGGATTTATCCTGAGGCCTTGGCCAAAACTTTGAACGAAATTCCAAGTTTCAGTCATCGTCTGGTGCCTGACGTATCGCGATCGCGATGGTCACGATTGAGGTCTAGCAAGTATGAGCGATCGTGCCTCCTAAGGCATGAGTAGTCCATTTAACATCCCTCTTTTGTCTAAAATTTAGTCATTTCCTCCATTAATTTGAGTCCCCAAACCCTAATAGAGTGTGAAACCCTTAAAGTGAGTCTTGTGGGTTGATTGGGAGCTTGAGTACATTGTGTAATCATGTTTTGCTATGAATCTAATGTATTAATCCTTTAAATTTTGGTGTTAAATTCTTTTTTATTTGACCCAAAATACCAAATGGCTTGAGGCTTGATTTTAGTCCCCAATATGGTTGTTTTTCATAAATTTTTTGATGGCTTTAACTCCCTAATGGTATTTGAACAATGGGATAGTTTCGGAAATTCATTTTCCATATGTGGGACCTGCTAATAGGTATTGGTGTTGTTTTTTACCCAAAGCACAATGGTGCAATATGGGTGTTTTTATTCTCGCAATAATGCATAGATTATGTTTTGTATAGCTTGGCTCTTGTAAGAATCTTTGAAAAAAGAGAAAGCAAAGATTGTCGATTCGTGAACTATTTGGTACTCAAGGTAGGTTAGGCTTACTTGTGTTAGATTGAGCTGTATTGTTGTATAATTATGATATCTTGATAAGATTGGGCGGGGTTTTAGATGTTGAATTGGTAGATTAAAATTTTTGGGACTAGTCGGATCACTTAGGTCTTGAAACACATTAAGAGGGATAGTTGACTCATAGCCTTGAACCTTAGTTTGTTGGATTTGTAATATCGTGAATAGCGTAGGGATACTCTACTTGCTCTAGTAGGTGAGAGTGACCTTCTTCACTCACCTTAGAGGTATGTTAACCTAGATATGCTTAGTTGTGGAATGACTTTAGGTGCTTGGGTGACTTAGGTGAAATACTCGAAGAAGAAATGTCCTATAAAACTAAGGTGGATTGGTAAGACCTTAGGCATGATTTAGATAACTTATTTTAATTCCAGGTAAAAGTTAGACTTGTAAAAGAGAACTTTAGGGATTATTAGTAGTGGAACTTGACCCGTATTAATCTTGAACTATGTAACTTCTTCAATGAAGTAGATACATGATGAATGCCTAGATTATACTTACGGTGATATAATGGATAAACTTGGTATATGGTTTATGCATATTGTCAATGTTGGCAAAACGTGTACACTTTATTGATTATCTTATTTTTATGATATGGATAGAATTGGAAATTCTTGTGAATTGAATTTATACTTATGCTATTACTTAACTTATTGGCTAGCTTATAATGTGAGCCTTGAAATATGTTACAACTCTTATTATGATTCAATCTTAATGATAAAGCTAATGTTATCTCTTACACTAGTATGGTGAACCATCAGGGTAAAAGGGGGATTTAGAAGGCATACCATTGACTTATAATTGACATGTTAATAATTATGTTAAGCTTAAAAAGGTTGTGATTGTTCATGTCATTGAGATATACATGCCCATGCATCTACTCATATAATTTGGTGATGATTAATGGTAATGTATCTTGATATGTATTTTCTTACCTCTCTTATAATGTATTGAGTGTGTCTTGTACTTGTTCTTGCTTCATCTATATGTATGCATTTATTATTATCATGATGATTATAGGTGGTATGATTATGCCCGATGAATCAATAGGATATATTGATGATATGATTATTCCTGGTGAATCCATAGGATATATTGATGATGCGATGATGCCTGGTAAACCTAAAAGAGGTATTTTTCTTATGATGATGTCCGATAAATCCAGAGGATATATTAATGATGTGCTGATGCCCGGTAAATCTGAAAGAGGTATTGATGTTATGATGATGCCCGGTGAATTCGGATGATATGATGATGCTCTGTAAATCCTAAAGAGGTATTCATGTATGATGGTGCTCGGTAAACCCAAAGAATATACTAAGTTATGGCGATGTTACATATGGTAAGTATACATGAATATATCGGTATATGTGTATTTATGTCATTGAATGGTTAAGTCTTTATGTTCACTTAGGATATGATGTTTTCCTTGGAAGTTGACTATAATTCTCTACCATTAATCACTAGTTAAGTGGTGTGGCTCTTGTTAAGACTAAATAGTGAATAGAAGTAGAATGTACTGATATTGAGTTAAGACTAATTGGTAAGTGTAATCATGCTTAGAGTTAAGGATTTATCTAGTGGATATATTGGGCTTGAATAAATTATGATGTTATGGGATTTAGCCTAGTAAAATGGGTTATTTGATAACTAGTTCTCTATGTAAAGTGATTATATTACTTGATGGCTAGAAGCCTAGAAAACTACTTGGTGGACCTTGTTTTGTTAAAATGTGGTAACTAGTAGTTATGATTGTTAAATAGCTAATGATGTTAATAGACAACAACTAATGATATTAATAGACTTAGCATTATTGATGGTTAGTGATATTGATGTTTAGTGTGTAATGTCGTTTGTTGCTTAAATGAGGACTTAGATAATTATGGTGCTAACTAAAAAATAGCGTAGGTTAATAAATAGATAAGTATTGGTGATATGTAGGTTCTCACTATCTTGATTACTAGTGTACTTATGATAACTAGAAATGAGTTTGTTAAATGGTGAATATGGTTTAGTGGTACGTCTTGGTTAGATATGGATGTTGGTTATCTAATGAATCATAATTAGGTTCTACCCCATGAAGTAGGAGTAGCTGAGGAATTAGTTAGGCTAATGGTTAGAGGCTTTATGATGACTAGCAAACTAGTAGCTTAATAATAATTGGTCGTTAGTTAATATAGACTAGGTGGAGTATATTAATGAGTTAGATGTCTAAATAACTATATAGCTATGATTATGATTATTTTGGTATATGTTGGTTCGACTTGAAGTAGTTGATGATGATTATGGATCTTGGCAAGTGACCATGGCGGGAAGTATGGAACTTGGTATTTATGTGATTGTAATTGTATATACATGTTGCTTTACATTTCCAGATTGTTTATTCACTTTGTATGACGGTTGTGGTATGTATTGATATGAGATGTCGTTCTATTGTTCTAGTTGTTAGTTATATTGTACAGTGATGATGAAGAAGATTCTAGTTTGATTTTGTACCTTGATTTATTATTATCGTCTTACTTTATATTATCTTTATATCATAATTTAGCTCAGTCGGGCGTTTCTACTAAAGTACTCATTGCCTTAGCTTCAGTTTACGATATTTTCTTACCTACTGGTGGGTTTAGTAGGTGCTATCATGATTCATAAATTGGGTTGTGACAAATTGTTATTATAGCATAGGTTTCATCAATCATATTGGTACAAGGGCAAGTTTCTAATAAAGTCCTGTGGATTGGAACGTTGACGCTCATTTCCTATCTTTGAGAGGCTACGGGACATTCTTAAAAGTCCTTCACTTTTTTCACTCATATTGTGCTAAGAGTCTGAGTTGGTTTGTAGGATATTCTCTTGACTTTAGTCTTTTGCAGATGTCTAGAACTCATGTTGTATCTATGCGTGATGAGGTTCCCGAGACCAAGCCTAGAGATCATTCCTATATTTGAGGATAGCCTCGAGATATGTCCCCAGTTAGGGATCAAGATAGGACTCCCCCAAACCCCATTCCTGCACTCGAGGTAGAGATTCCTTTACCACAGCCAGCGGAGGGCCAGGGACCAACCCAGGCTTTACTAGGTTTTATTCCCTCTTTTTTGCTTATAGATGCTTTGGTTCAGCTGATGGGTATTGTTGATGTCTCGTAGACTATTGGGTCAGAAGTGTAGCATGTAGTTGTAGCTCCTGGAGTTGAGGTTCCCCTTATGTTGGCAGTTGTTCAGCAGACAATTTCTTAGCCTGTTATGACCCAGCCTGCTATGTCTGCTGAAGAGCAGAAGATGTTGGGTAGGTTTTTTAGGTTAGCCCCCGCCTAGATTTTTTGGTGCTCCTGGAGAGGATGCCTTTGAGTTTTTGACTGCTTGTGAGGATAGGCTTCGTGGTTTAGGCCTTGTTGAGAATTATGGTGTGGATTACACTATATTTCAGTTGGACTTATCTGCTCGACACTGGTGGAGAGGTTTTATATGTTCTAGGCCAGTTGGATCTTCTCCTTTTTCATGGACTTAGTTCTCTGAGATGTTCTTAGAGAAGTACATGTCTTTCATCCTTAAGGATTGATTGAGAGATTAGTCCTCTACATTGGAGCAAGGTTATAGACAGTCGTTGAGTATGAGGATCATTTCCATAAGTTGGCCAGACATGCGACTTCTATCTTTGACACTAAGTATGAGAGAGTTTGTTGCTTTGTGAGAGGATTGAAACTTCCTATTCGGATGGCTACTTAGAGTTTTGTAGTTGCGAGTATGACATTTGTTGAGGTTTCTGACATGCTAGAGTAATAGAGAACATGCATTTTGAGGGTCGTGATAAGAGGCACAAATATCTAAGATAATTTGATGGGAGCTGTAGTAGTTCACAATTCAAAGGTGGTACTTCTTATGTTGTGCATCCTCCGCGTCCATTTTTCATCCTTAGAGTCAGACTAATTGACCAGTTCAGGCAGTTTTTCAGACCACTAATGGAGATCAATTTTGTATTAGTGGTTGCCCTAGTAAGGGTTGTGATCAACCTTTGAGAGGTTCATCCGTAGGCCATGCTACGCATGGTGGTTACCCCGATTTAGCCAGATCAATGAGTTCTAGTTCTACTTATGATTCTTGTTTTACTTGTAGGCTTTTGGGTCATTTCTTGAGAGATTGCCCTAGTCATAGGACGATAGTTGTTTCAACCCAGGGTGTTTCTCCTATTAGGGCAGTTTATTCCTTGGGTAAAGATTCTTCGCGAGGTTGTAGGGGTGGTTACCAAGGTGCTTTAGGTGGTACTCAGGAAGGCACAATAGGAGTTCATTCAGGTGGCAGGCATGGTTAGTTATATGCAGTACTTGCTAGACCCAAGGCTGAGACTTCGGATACTATTGTGACAGGTATGATTTTGGTGTGCCTCAAGTCATCTATTTCTTTGTTTGATCCTGGATCCACTTATTTTTTTATATCTACTTATTATGCACTATGGTCTGACTTGACTAGTGATGTATTATTTGTTCCATTGTGCATATCTACTCTTATGAGTGATTCTTTAGTAGTGGATCGAGTATTCAAATTATGTGGTGTGACAGTTAGTGATGTTGTTACTTATGTTGATCGTATTATTCTGCATATATTAGATTTCTATATGATTCTGGGCATAGACCGGTTATCCCACTATCATGCGGTCATGGATTGTTTTGCCAAAATCGTTACCTTAGCCATGCCCGGTGTACCCCTAGTCATGTTGTAGGGAGCGATTAGTCGTGAGCTGATGGAGATTATTTCTTATTTTTGTGATAGAAGGCTTATATCGAGGGGTTGCGACTCTTATCTCACTTATGTATGTGATACTCGTGTAGAGAGTCTATTGCTTGACTGTATTTCCCATTGTGTGTAAGTTTCCTGATGTCTTTCTTGCCGACCTGCTAGGTATTCCCCTTAACTGTGAGATTGAGTTTACTGTTGAACTTGAGCCTGACACCCAACCTATATCTATGGCACCTTACCATATGGCTCCTGCTGATCTTAAGGAGCTGAACTCTCAACTCCAAGATCTTCTTGGTAAGGGTTTCATTAGACCTAGTATGTCCCGTAAGGAGATCCTATTTTGTTTGTAAAGAAGAAGGGTGGTTTGATGCATATGTGTATTGATCATAGGTAGCTTAATAAGGTGACAGTGAAGAACCGTTATTCTATGACTTGCATTGAAGATTTGTTCGACCAGCTTCAGGGTGCAGCAGTGTTCTCTAAGATAGATATGAGGTCAGGATATGGTGAAACATGTTCAGTATAATTGAATTGAACATTTTTGCAAATATTCTTTGAAGAAGTTTCACTTTCCCCTACCAAATTTATATTCTCCATTGTAATTCCTTATCAGTTGATGATTCAGGTTGAGGATATCCTGAAGACAGCCTTCAGGACCCGTTATGGTGATTATGAGTTTTTAGTGATGTCTTTCAAGTTGATTAATGCCCCAGTAACATTTATGGATTTGATGAGCCGTGTGTTCAGACCTTATCTAGACTCCTTTGTTATTATGTTCATTGATGACATTCTTGTGTATCCAAGAAATAGTGAGGAGCATGCACAATACTTAAGGATTGTGCTTCAGACCTTGCGAGATTATATACTTTTTGCCAAGTTCTCAAAATGTGAGTTTTGGCTTGAGTTAGTGTCTTTTCTTGGATATGTTATTTCTAAGGTAGGCATATGGTATACCCAGCTAATATTTTGGTGATTTGTAATTGGTCTAGGCCTATGTCTCTGATTGAGGTTTGCAATTTTATTGGCATGTCTAGTTATTATAGGCATTTTTTTAGAACTTTGCTACTATTTTAGCCCTATAACTAGATTGACTCGAAAGGAAGTTTATTTTTATTAGTTCGAGGAGTGTGAGTTGATCTTTGGGAAGCTCAAGGATTGTCTTACTTCAGCTCCAGTGTTAGCTCTTCCAATTGAGGATGAAGGATTCACCATTTGTTGTGTTGCTTTAGGTGTTAGCCTTGGTTGTGTTTTGATGCAACAGGGTCATGTTATTGTTTGTGATTCTAGACAGATTAAATTGCATGAGCATAACTACCCTACTCATGATTTGGCATTGGCAACGGTAGCTCAAGATTTGGAGGCATTATTTGTATGGGGTGTATTATGGATTTTCATCGATCACCGTAGCATTCAGCATCTTATGACCCAGCGAGAGCTTAATGCTCGCCAGCGCAGATGGATGGAGTTATTGAAGGACTATGATATTTCCATCTTATATCATCTTGGTAAGGCGTATGTGGTAGTTGATACCTTGAGCCACACGGTAGTGTGTATGGGTAGCTTGGCTTGTATATCTGTTTCTCATAGGCCTATGGCCTGGGATATTCAGTCATTAGCCAATTTGATGGTTCGCTTTGACATTTTGGATCTTTCTAGGATTTTGGCTTGTGTGGAGGCGATGTCCTCCTTATTTGAGAAGATTCATGATCATCAGTATGAGGATAGTAAGTTGTGTTTTCTCTATTATCAGGTGGTGAGTAGTTATCCTGGGAGGCACACTGTTAATTTGGAGAGTATCTTGAGGTTTTAGGGTCATATTTGTGTTCCTCGACTAGATGGCTTGATTCAATCGATTCTTAATGAGGCTCACAGTTCTTGATATTCCATTCATCTTGGTACGACCAAGATGTATAGATATTTAAGGCAGCATTACTAGTGGAACGGGATTAGGAGAGATATGGCAGACTTTGTGGCTCGTTGCCTATTTTGTCAGCAAGTTAAGGCTGAGTATCAACGTCCACATGGGTTAACTCAGAGATTACCCATTCTCGAATGGAAATAGGAGTGGATTACTATGGACATCATTAGTGGTTTACCTTATACTCCCCATGGCCTTGATTGTATTTGTGTTATTGTGGACCGTTTGACCAAGTCATCACATTTCATTCCTATTCAGATGACCTTTAGTGCTGAGAGAATATCCCATATTAATGTTTGAGAGATAGTTCATTTTCATGGGGTGCCTGTTTATATCATATTAGACAGTGGTTTTCTATTTACTTTGCGATTTTGGAGAGCATTTCAGAAGGAGTTGGGTAATCGAGTGGATTTGAGTACAGTATTTCATCCGCAGATAGATGGTCAGTCTGAGTGGACTATTCAGGTGCTTACATATATGCTTCAAGCCTATGTTATGGATCTTAAAGGGTAGTGTGATTAGCACTTAGTATTGGCAGAGTTCGCCTTCAACAACAACTATCATTCGAGTATTGAGATGGCGCCTTATGAGGCTTTGTATTATAGGAGATGTTATTCTCTGATAGGATAAAGGTATAAAGACTATGCCGACCGTAGACTCTGTGCTTTGAGATTCGTAGTTTGTGACCATGTGTTACTTTGTATTTCTCCTTTGAAGGATGTGATGAGATTTTGAAGGAATGGTAAGCTCAGCCCTCGTTATATTATTCCTTTTGAGATTCTTTGCGTAGTTGGCAAGGTGGATTATGATTTAGCCTTGCCTCCAGATTTTACTGTTGTTCATCTGATTTTTCATGCATCGACGCTGTGAAAGTATATTCTTGATCCATCTTATGTGCTTAGGTGGGACTTAATTTAGTTAGATGAGTAGTTGGCCTTTGTGGAGGACCCCATTTTTATTTTGGCTAGTAATGTGAGACAGTTGTGTACTATAGATATTTTGGTGGTTAATGTTCAGTTGAAGCACCACCTAGTTGAGAAGGCTATTTGGGAGGTCGAGAGTCAAAACTGGGTCCAATAGCCTCATTCCTTTGAGACTTTAGATATTTTCCTTCATTTTTAACTTTCGAGGATGAAAATTCCTTAGTAGTGGATGTTGTAATAACCCTTCAGGTCATTTTCGAGTTCTTTCTTATTTTCATTGTTAGAGCTTTCCTATAGCTGCCCCAAGTCATTTATGACTTGCAGGAATAGATAGTTCGGTTACCTAGCAGTTCATTTGGTTTTTAGAATAATTTTCCCATTTAGAAGTTTTTGTTGGTTCCAAATGGCCACTGAACAAAAAATTTAGTAAAATGACATCAGATGTAAAATCTGACTTTGCCAACACGTCTAGAGCATCAAAATCTATATCATATATCATTTGCTCATATTGAACTCCGGATGCATCCCGAGGCCTTGTCCAAAACATGGAATCAAATTCCAAGTTTCAGCCATCATCTAGTGCCCGAAGTGCCGCAATTACCTAAGGAGTAGGGTGATCGCAATGACTGCGATCATGGTCTAGTGCATATGCACTATCGCACCTACTAAGGCCTGGAATGGTCTATTTAAAATCCCTCTTTTCGCCAAAATTTAGTCATTTCCTCCATTGCTTTGAGTCCTCAAACCTTAATAAAATTTTCAAGGTGCATGTTTGTGTCATCTGTAGGCAAACCATGTAATACACCTCTTAGATTTAAGAGTTGAATCATTTCTCTCGTTATGTCCAATTTAATGTCTGGGGAAAGACAGGAGGAATAATAACTCCAGTCTCTGCCATCTCAACATACCTTAAATTATTATCATCATCCTCATAGGGCTGCAAATACTGATATGCTGGGATCACTTGAGCATGACCACCTCTAACTCTATTTTGATTACCATCGAGTGTTGCTCAGCAGTCTTCTTCTTGTCTCTACACAGCTAACTCTACCTCCCGAGCTATATGTTGAGCATCATCTTTATTTTTTTTATTTGCAACTTGTGCTAATAGCACCTCTGTCTGCTGGTCAATAATGTCCTGAACACTCTCAGGAGGAGGGGTAGGCACCTGGTGTGCATCATCACGAACCCCTTCAGGAATATCATCTCTATTTAGCTCTGTCATCCTACTAGGTATTTGTAGGATCCTCTCTTGATTTAGATTTGGTGGGAGTAAGGGATTGACTCTACTCTGTGTGCTAGGCATACACCACTTAAACCCAACTATGAACAAAAACAAAAAGACCCAAAAACTGTAATAGCCTTAATTCACAACTTAACATCGTATTCCCCGCAATGACGCGGAAATTTGATCACGCCCAAGCTACACCTTCAATCTGAAGATTATGCGGTTGTTTCCAAATATAGTAATCTAATAAATTTTAAGGTTGAAACCCAAGGGAATACGTGGAACTGTGTATCTCAATTGTTGTAGTCAACGGGCAGAACTGGAAAAGTAAATGGGGGTTTGTAGTGACAAGGTTGAACAAGTAACTAAAATCAATTCAAGTTGTAATTCAGTCGTAAGTGAATACTAGGGTTGTGTTCCCCTGGCTTCTGACTCACTAAGATTCTCGTGCTCAATCCAACTATAAACTGTTGTGCTTGTAGAGTCTGGTAAGACAGATATCATCAACCACCTCTTGGCACTATTTGGTGAATTTTACTCATCTTCTCTTGGTCTCAGAGTGTCGCATTACTAACCCTTACCTTAGACCCCAATTACAACTATCTCATCTCGGTCTCAAGATGATTAAATGGGAATTAACTGTCTTAAGAAGATAGTACAGGTAAGCCTATTTTGATAATTAACATCCATTGTGATTTTCTTTTCCCAATCTCTACCCCCCTCTCGGGTTCATAGTGAATACATGTGGGATTCTAATGTGTGAAACCGTTAAGAAATCAATCAAAGTGAAGGAAACCCCAATACATGCAGCAATAATACTCTAAAAGGATTGAATGCTTTCCCTACTTAATTGTGTAGCCAGAGTTCCCACAACCCTAGCTAAGGGAGATTATCCTCTCATGTTTGTGTAACGGCCAAAGGAATTCATATTTGAAAACATTCAACAATCACACAATAATCAACAACTGAAAATCCCAAAGCATTAACTTAATTAACAACCAAAATCAATACACAATAATTCTAAGACCAAAGACGGATCTCAGAATCAGAATATATGTTTGTGGGTATAAAGAATGCATAAACATAATACAAAACATCAATAGGGCATTCATAGAATATATGGAAACCCTAAGAATCAAATCTCGAATAAAAAAGGAAAAATAAAGTCAATGGCAACTTACTAAGTCAACATGCGGACTATATGTTGAACATACGGTCCGTACTTTGAACATACGGTTCGTATGTTAAACATAGTATGTTACCACCATTGAGTCTAGATCTTTAACTCTCTGGATTTTTGCATTTTTGTACAGACAAAGTCTACATACGGACCGTATGTTGAACATGCGGACCACATGTTGACTTAGTATGTTGATGATCTTACTTTTTTCTTGCAGCATAGACTCTGGACGGTCGGTTTCTCAATGTACTTTTTTCACAGGCGCTAAGTATGTAGCACATACACCCAATGTTGACTTAGTATGTACCCCAAAACTTCACTTTACTTTTTTTCCTTCAGAATTGCATCCAAAACCTAGTTTCTTGCAAAACATACCCATAACGTATCATATCTAACAATCCATCCTAAGAAACTTGCATATTTTTATAGTTTTAAGCATCGAAAGTGCTATATTTCTATACCACATCAGTGATCCTCTCGGACTCACCACTCAACACTTTCTCAAAAAGGAAGCAAAGCTTGCTATCCTTAAATTATCGATCTTGAATCTACTAAAATAGTGAAAACCTAGCCTCAATACGAGCAAAAATCCTTTAATGGTCTAAAATATCAACGTAAACCACCAAATTAGCTAAGGACTGAATGTCCTATGCCAGTGGCCACTAAGAAACTGAAATACAAGCCAAGTTACCCATACTCACAGCCTTTCGACTCAAGGCGTCTACTACTACATTCGTCTTGCCTGGATGATACAAGATACAAATATCATAATCCTTAAGAAACTTTATCCATCTATGTTTCCTAGTATTAAGATCTTTCTGGGTCATAAGATGCTAAGACTGCGATGATAGGTGAAAATCTTACCATGCACACCGTAAAGATAATGCCTCTAAATCTTATATGTGAAAACTACTGCTGCCAAATCCATATCATGAGTGGGACATTTGTGCCTATGTACCTTAAGCTGACTCAAAGCATAAGTGATAACACAACCCTATTACACCAATGCACAACCCAAACAAACACCAAAAGCATCACAATAAATGGTGAATCCCTCACCCTCAACAGGAAGATCCAAAATAGGAGCTGACGTAAGAAACTTCTTGAGCTTACCAAAGATTGACTCACCTCCTTGCCCATTGAAAATGAACCTCCATCTAAGTCAATCTAGTCATAAGTTCTAAAATAGTAGCAAAACCCTCGACAAATCGCCTATAATAACCGGCCAAACCAATAAAGCTACGAACCTCAACCAGAAAGGTAAGCCTAGCCCAATCACGAATGGCCTCAATTATCATCGGGTCTACAATAATTCCATCCTTAGGCACCACATGTCTAAGGAAAGTCACTGACTCAAGACAAACTCACACTTAGAGAATTTGGCAAAAAGAAAATGATCTCTCAAAGTCTAGAGCACAATCCTTAAATATTGTGCATGCTCTTTTCCACTCCTCGAATACACAAGGATGTCGTTGATGAACACAATCATGAAAGAATCTAAATAAGACCTGAACACTCAGTTCATTAAATCTATGAATGCGGTTGGGGCATTAGTCAATCCAAAAGACATCATTAGGAACTCATAATGACCATAACGGGTCCTAAAAGCTGTCTTCAAGTATCCTCGGCCCAAATCCTCAACTGGTGTAACCAGATCTTAAATCAATCCTAGAAAACATGGCTGCACCCTAAATCTAGTCAAACAAGTCATCAATGTGAGGCATAGGATAATGGTTCTTCACTGTTACCTTATTAAGCTACCTATAATCAATGCACATACGCATGGAACCATCCTTGTTTTCCAAAAACAACACAGGATCTCCCCAAGGAGACACACTCGGCCTAAAAGCCCTTGCCAAAAAAATCCTGGAGTTGTGAATTCAGCTCCTTAAGCTTGGGAGGGTCCGTACGATAGGGTGTCATAGAAATAGATTAGGTGTCAGGCTCAAGATCAATAACAAACTCAATCTCACGGGCGGGAGGTATGCCAGGTAGATCGATAGGAAAAACATCAAAAAACTCATGGACTACAGGAATAGAGTCAAACGACAGACTCTCTATACTAACATCACAAATATAAGCAAGATAGAACTTGCAGTCCCTCAAGATAAGCCTCATAACACATAAATAAGAAATAATCCCCGTTATCCCACAACTAACAGCTTCCTACCACATGACTGGGGGTATGCCGGGCATGGCTAAGGTAGCAGTCTTAGCAAAATAGTCCATGACCGCATAATAGTGGGATAACCAGTCCATGCCTAAAATCACATCAAAATCCACCATGTCTAACATAATAAGATCAGAATGAGTATCAACATCTCCATCAGTCATAACACATGATTTGAAAACCCGTTCCATTACTAAAGAATCACCTATGGGAGTAGATACATGTAATGGCATGGCTAATAAATCCCAAGATAACTCTAACCATGGAGCATAATAATTAGACACATAAGAATAAGTGGATCCTGAATCAAACAAACCAAAGGCCGGCTGGCGGCACAAAAAAATTATACCTGTAACAATAGCATCCGAAGACTCAGTATTAGGCTAGCAGGTACTACATATAACTAAACACGCCCGCCACCTAGCTGGGCCTCTGATCGATCACCTCCCCTACCTGCCTTAGAACCATTATGAGCACCCTGAGGATCACCCCTAGACCATGAAAACCACCTCTAGCTGAGGGATGAACTGCTCTAATAGGAAAATCAGTCTGCACTGAAGTAACAATTACCCCCATGTCTAGGGCACTCTTGTAAATAATGGCCATGACCTCTACAACTATAACATATACCCTGAATTAAACCAGAACTAAATGATCTAGTTGATTTGATATAGCCACCTCGACTAGTATAACTAAAAGACAAACCTCTCAAAGACTGACCACTACCCTAACCAGAGCGATCACTAATACAAGACTGACCTCCATCAGTAATCTGGAGCGCTACTTCAACGGGTCTACTAAGCTGACTTTCAGGCTAATACGGTTGACAAAAAAGGTATATACCATGAGAACTGCTACCTCTAAATTGGGAGCTACTACGACTCTCATTCAATCTACCTGATATTGAGGTCTCTTATCTCCAACTCCTTAGGCCTCGAGATATATCTCCTCTGTATGCTGAGCATGATAAAAAAACCTCAGAAAAAGACCTAGCAACAACAACCAAACTCTGATAGAGATACAAAGAGGAAGTCTCAACCCTTGCATAAAGTAACGAACCCTCTCATACTCAATATTCAGAATAGAAGTAGCATGCCTAACTAACTCATGAAAATGAGCCTCATATGCCACAATTGTCATGGATACCTACTCTAATATTGTAAAATGGTCTCTTAAATGATCCCTAAGGCTGTGAGGTATGTACTTTTCCAAGATCTCAGAAAACTGAGCCCATGTCAAAGAAGAAGATCCAACTGGCCTAGAATCAAGATGACCTCTCCACCAATGTCGAGCTACCAAATTAACTAAAAAGTAGTGTAGTCCATACCATGAGTCTCAATAAGGCCTAAATTACGAAGCCCATCCTCACAAGCAATCATAAACTCATATGCATCCTCGCCCGGTGCACCAAAAAACCTAGGAATAGCCAATATCAAGAACCTTCCCTATATCTTCTGCTTCTCAAAAGACACAGCAGGCTGAGCAACCAGTGGATGATCAACTACCAATACAAGAGGAACCTCAACTCTAGGAGCCTCAGTACTACTCTGATTTGTAGACTGTGCACCATCAGATGGTGCACCACTAAACAAACCCAAAAGCTGAACCAAAGCATCTTTGAGCACTGAAGAAGAAATAAACCTTGGTGTAGCCTAGGCTGGTCCATGGCCCACAATAGAAAAAGGGTCCAGTGGAGGCCCCCTATCCTGGTCCCTACCTGGGGATACATCTCTAGGCTTTCCATGATCCCTAGCTTATCCACGAATAGTGAAAAGATCCCTAAGCTCGATCTTGGGACCCTCATCTCGTGTAGCGGTAGCACGCATCTTGGCCATCTATGAAAGAGTGAAGTCAAAGGAATATTTTACAAACCAACTCAAACACATATCATGAAATGAGTGAAAAAAGTAAAGAAATACTAAGAATGTCTTATAGCCTCCCGAAGATAGGAAATGGACGTCATTATATTGATTCACAGGAGTCTACTAGATACTTACTCGTGTACTAACAATACCGGTGTTACCTGGATCTAATACCAATTTCTCATGACTCGATTTATGAGTCATGATGGGACCTACTAAACTCCACTAGTAGGTAGGCCAAACCATAACCCGAACCTATTTCTAATGGGTTAACTTAGTAGAAATTGCCCACAAGAAAAAAAAGTACAATTATAACTTATAAATAAAATAGGGTATTAGGAATAGATAAAACATAGCCAATACATAAGAAACCATCCCACGGCCTGGTAGATCCAGTACAAAGGCTTCTATAAATACAACGCAAATCAAAAACAGACAGTATAATTTTGTCTCGGAACTAAAGACTAGATATAAGTAAGATAGAAGGAAATAGGGAGACTCCGACTCCAAGAGCTCAAACTATCTCTGAATCCACCACAGAATGATCCTCAAATCAACGGAGGCAACTAGTACTCTGATCTATACCAAAAAGGTACAGAAGTCTAGTATGAGTACCAAAACATGGGGGGCGTGAATCCAAGCCGCATAGGCTATAAAATAGTACTTGAGCCTTTCATTTTCATCAACCTGCAATGTTGTTTTACTTTATGGATTTACAGACTCAAGCATATAATGGTGCACATCAAGCACTGAATACATGTGCTCATGTGTTCCCCTAATAAAATAATTGGCAATCTCCACGCCCTTATAAATCTTCCAACAACTCAACTATCAATCCAATTTTTTATAGAGTGTATTGGTTATATATCTTATAGATCGGTGTTTGCCATTAGGGAATCTACTATTGAAGTATTTACTGATGACCTTTATTGGGGGGCGTGAATTATGGCTCGTAATATACTCTGAACCACATGTGTGATTGTAATACCCCAAATCTGGTACCCAGAACACTACACGGTGCTCGTGACCCCGAAGGACCACAAGATAACCCATGACTGATGTCTGTACCTGAACACTGTATAATATACTATATAAATATGGAATAAAAGTCTAAAAGTCCATAAGGTTCAAATATCTGATAAAACACAACATCTAAAAATATGGTATATCAATACCAAATCAACTGAAATAACTATTTGAACAAACTATAGTTTGAAAACCTCTAACACTGTACTGTCTGAATAAGGAGTTGATGGGATATGTCCCTAACTAACTCTAACTACTGAAATAAACTGAGTATTGTAGAAGTGAAGTAATCAAATCATAACATCCTCGAATGATGAGGACTCACTGCTGACCCTAACTGCTGAAACTGGAATGCTACTGATGCTCTGGAGCTCGTACTTCTGAACCTGTGTATAAAACATCATAGCACAAATGTGTCAGTATGATTAAAATTACTGGTATGCTAGTGAGGTAGGCTGAATGCAAAGAGTTCATATGCATGAACAATACTAACTGACTGTATAATATGAACGTGAGAATACATGCATGAATAAATAACTATAACTGATTTTGTGATAATACTTACTACTAAGTCTGAATACTGATATCATGAGTTACTGATAACTGATGTAACTAATACTGAGTGACTGTATCTGACAGTTTAGATTCTGATGGAACTAGCTGAGCTCTGTACTGTACTGGGTGACTGTATCTAACAGCCTAGATTCTGTAGAACTATCTGAGTTCTATTACTGAGACTGAGAATGAGACTGTAACTATGGAAAGTAGTCATCTAACCGACATTCCCTAAATAATATAATATAATTGAGTTGGGGTCCAATATGTAACCCCAATTGAAAGGGTGCCAATATCGTGCCACTGGTAAGGATAAGCTGTGAGTAATCCCTCATATAACAGGTACTCTAAGGAGAATGGTGGGACCTCATCTAACAGGTTAATTTACCTCATTAACCCTCATCTAAAAAGTTAGATGTCTTAACCTACGCTGGCTACATAGTTCTAGAGCGCAAGGATTGCTTCAAAGAATCACAACCTCTACTCGCAGGTGAGTTCCCATCTTTGGGCTCACTCAGTACTGAATCCTACTCCCAGGGGGTTAGACACTAAATTAATTATATTGAATTGACTGGACTGAGTTTACTAATTCCCATTGACTGATGAAATATTACTGAGATCTGATAACTGACTGAGATTACTGAGATTACTGAGTTTTCCTGAGTCATGAGACTGACTGAATTCTACTGAACATGGCTTGACCAAGAGTATCTTGAAAACTGATACTGGCTCTAGGCATACAGCTAAATTGTCGGGTACAAATACCTCCAGGACTCGATAGCATAAAAGTAATTCATGGCATAAGTTCGAAAACACAACAATGGCTATACATATATCCATAATTCATTGAGTAAGACATTTCATCAAACACTTGACATTCATTAACTTGTACATGAATGGGGATTTCATATTATCATACTATAATGGCACTTTTCCTTCACATAGGCATTTAATCAAACACATGGGGAGCATACTTTGGTTATACCATCATCAATGCATCTAATTATCATGGTTTCATAAATAAATTTGCAATTTGAAGGGTTTATCATTAATATTATGTAAATCATCACATACTAGGATCAACCATCGGAACATGTAATTTAAAACATGAATCAAAACCCAACAACAACATGGATATGAATTTCAATTCGACTAAATCATGAACATTCATAAATACACAATATTTAGAATTTAAAAAGAGATTCTTGAGCTTTATGGGTGAAAGGGACCCATGAATCAACACTTGACATACCTGGGTGGATGATTTCTTGAAGATTGGTAGAGGAAACCTTGAATTATTGACTTGGAATTAAACAACTAGGATTTATTGATCTTGGGGATTGATCTTTGAGAGAAACCCTAATTTGGTGTTGTGGATGAATAATGAAGCTATGAGCTCTGGTCTGGTATAATTAGGGGTTAAAATGGGCGGAAAAAGACCCAAATATCCTTTTAAAAATGACTTAAAATCGCTGATCGGAAATGGCGATGGTTTGGGCGACATTCCGTCGCTGGCTCGACGGTCCGTCAGTCCATCCCATCGTACTTAGCTAGAACCTGAACTTTCTGCCTCATCTTCGATGGTTTGGGCGAAGGTCCGTCGCTAGCTCGACGGTCCATCGCACTTGTCCAGAAGATTGGTTCACTCCTTAGCCATTATATCTTGGGTGATGGTCCTTCGCTAGCTCGACGGTCCGTTGGTCCTTACCGTCGCTTCTGGGTAGTTCCAACAGTTCTCTGTAAAACGTCCATAACTTTTTACTCCGATACCAGATTTGAATGAAACTGGTATCGTTGGAAAGCTAATTCAATTTTCCATATGATAAAATGTTGAAATTAGGTAAATTCTATATGATTTAAAAATTAATCATTTAGGAAGTCATCACTAACTCTTCTGGAGACTAGATTTGACTTAAGGAAAGTTCGGGGTATTACAATATCTCCCCCTTGGGAACATTCATCCTTGAATAGGACTGACTAGACTGGGAAAGTTGATAGACTGATCTTACTTAAGGGACGTGAACATTTGAATATGTCTATATGACTGGAACTTCTGATATACTAAAATCACATACTGAATATGCATGTCTGATGCATGGATATATGATGGATAGTCTTCTTGAATGCATGACTGAAATTATAGAGAAGCTGAGTTTCTCGTCATGAGAATGTATATTTGATCCATGAATACGTGACTAACATGATACATGAACATATGACTGGATATGCAAGGGTATTTGATATCCAGTTTATAACAGAAATCTGAACATGAAACTGAATAAACTTAATGAAAGCTATTACCTTAGGCTGAGTCTGAGTTTGCAGAGAAGAGGTAAGGATATTTGTCTGCATGTCTGCTTCTGCTTCCCAAGTAGCTCCCTCAATGGACTAATTTCGCCAAAGAACTTTGACTAGAGGGACTTCTTTGTTCCTCAGTCTACGAGTTTGGTAGTCAAGAATTTCGACTAGAATCTCTTCATAAGAGAGGTTGTTCTGAACATCAAGGCCCTCTATAGGGAATACAACTGATGGGTCACCTATGCACTTCTTAAGCAAGGAGACATGAAAGACTGGATATACTGAAGATAGATCTAAAGGCAACTCAAGATCATAAGCTACCTTGCCAAAACGACTGAGAATTTTGAAGGGACCAACATACCGGGGATTGAGCTTTCCTTTATTGCTGAATATTTTCACTCCCTTTATAGAAAAGATCTTTAGTTAGATAAAGTCATTAATCTCGAACTCGAGATCCTTTACTGAACACATATGAACAGGAATATGAGAACATTACTGAGTTTGTAACGTGTGACATGGACTGAGTATCGTATACTGAACTGAGCTATTTCATACAAGGCTTACGGCTGAGATTGGAGCTTGAGGGTCCACCTATGAGTACCCACTACTCCAATCTAGGTTCCTTACATAAAGAGGGAATGACATTTAGGTAATAAAAGTTTAGAAGATTATAGTATATCTCTCCCTTGGGACACTACGTCCCTCGAAGAATGTTGATAGCCGAGATACTGAGGAGAGACTAGAATAATGCACAGGGCACCCACGAACGGAATCGAGACTAAATATCTGGGATCTGAGACTGAGTCATGAAATATGAACTAAGATGAACATGCAACTTCTTGATTGGTCCATCTTAGAATGGTTACATCCATGAAACTTTGAATAGTGCGACTAGGTAGACAGAATGGGAAAATATGTGAACTTGTCCATCTGACTGTCGGACTGAAGTACTATTTGTTCAAACTAATTCCTACTGACTGACTCATCTGATTTGTTGGCTGACTGATGGCTGAGTACTAGGCATGTAAGACTGAACTGTACTTAGTCTGAATAACTGGACTGAGAATATGGAGTTTTTTATGAACATGAGAAAGGGACTAACTGAGTAACATGAGATAGATGAGCATGAATTCATGAAATACTTGTATTGCCTGAGAATGCAAAACCAGGCGTATAATATGATTCGAAAACATTCTGTAAGATAAGGTACTGAAACACTGATAACATGTGTAACTGATAACTACACGCTATGGTCAAGCAAACCTGAAATTAGAATATGGTACTGACCTGATTTCTGAACTAAGGCTGAGGCTGACACTATATCTAAGACTATAGCAGAGACTACTAATAAATCTATAATTGAGACTCATACTGGGACTAAATGCTGGTTTTTGATAATTGAGGTTTAAACTGGTACTGAAGTACTAAATTCTGATGGCTAAGTAATTGATAACTGAAATCTATGGTCCTATAGGACTATCTGAGTCAGCTTCAGGTTTTATCTAGTGTTGTAATATGAATCCAACATATGAGTCATCTATTGCAACAGATGACTCATCTATTGGATTCATGTTACAGAACCAGTAGCTTAGTCCAACAGGTAGGTAATCTATTGCAATAGATAACTTGTTGGAACTACTTAAACGGTAATGAAAACCATCCAACAGTTATTGTAAATGAATACAACAGCTATTGGATAAGTAGTATTGTCGAAAAAAGCAACAGATATACCCAGATGAGAAATTGAACTAAAAATTATAATTTCTATGAAGTAATGTCCAATGATATATGAACAAAATTTAATCTAATGGTACGACAAGCAGCAGTAGAGGAAGATGATAAACAAGAAGAAGATGATGAAGAAGAAAAGAAAAGCAGCAGGAACAATGAACAACAACAATAGAGCAATGCACCAAAAGCAAAGAGAGAGAAACAAGAGTAGCAACCACGTTTTTTCCCTCTATTTTTAGTTGTTAGGATTTTATATTGAACCAAAGTGTAAAATAAAAAATTTGAGTGCAATTCTCATACATGGGTCAAAATTTCTTAATCCATCATTTGATTTTTGTCACCCACACTCAACAATTAAGACTTGAGTATCACTCTTAAATAATTTGTCCCAAGTAACATATATTATTTCAAAATGAGATAATATATAGAAAAGAATATATATATAAAAAAAAAAATTGATCAACTATCGAAATTTTATTGGTACCACTGTAGGGACAAAGAGACTATTCATACTTTATTGAAAAATGATGAAAAAAATATTATAAATTACACATTTTAAAAAATTTAAAAGATATAAAATATTTAATTGACAATCAAAATTATATTTGTCTCTTAAATTGAAATAGAAGAAAAAATATTATAAATCACAATAATAAAAAACTTAAATTATTTTAATGATTGATTATCCAAATTCTATTTGTGAGATAAAAAAAATAACATAGGAACCGTGCTAACACTGGCCCGTCAATATCTAGTTAAGAGAAGAAGCTCCATACTGCCACAACCCGTGATGGAGCAGCTTTTAACATCAAAGATAATTCGGACATGGGAAAGAGAAACCAAGACCAGCTAGCTATTTTCTGAACATGAGTACTAATTCAAATACAAAATATTCTAAACACCAATGGTGGAAGATCTTAAGTCAAAAAGAAAAGAAAAAAAGGATCAACGTTTTCTCTGTTCATACACGCTGCTTCTTTCCAGGTTGTATTTCCCCGTCCTCAAGCGCTTCACCTTTATCTTTGTCCATCTTCTTTCTGGTGAGTATTTTGTTTATCTTATGCAGCTCATTGGTAAGCTTCTGGTCTTTGTTTTGTTTCCTCGTCTTCCTACCATCCTGCATCTTCACTCCAAACTGGAATGCAGCTTTGGGCATTGCTTCCTTCTGCTCATTGTATGTTGCCCACTCCTCTTCTGTCTCGAAGTCCCATCGATGAAGCCGGCCTTTTGCCTGTAGAAAAATATTCTTCTATCAAATATTATCCATCACAATAGTGGTTCTCACTGATAACACCACGTCAAGAAAACTTGCAATTGATTTCACCGATAAGTATCATCGTTTAAGTATATAAATAAAAGAAATCCGAACAACTTTTTTTATCAACAAAAAGAATTAGCACATCATGTAGGTTCAAAATGATGAAAGGGTAAACCAAGGTATGACATGTGAAGAAGTGGACTTCATATTCAGAGAGAACAAATATCACTTACGCGTCCACCCATGTCCATTTTTGTCAAATCAGCTTCATCATCACTGTCAACAATCTCACGATTGTACTCTTGGTAACCAGGATAGCACTCCGAATAGCTTTCAGAAATAAAGTTAGGATCCTTCTCTCTAGAATCTCTCTCTCTCAGTTGTAGAAGCCTCTGATCATCCCTCTTGAATACTGACCCTAGCCCTCTATCCTTTTCTTCTTGAGTCATAAACTGCGGATCCTGAAGAGCGTTAACATCGGCTTGCATATCATAATTCTGCTGGAGATATTGCTCAGGATAAGCCAGCTGTTCGGAATACTGATAACCTTGCCACTCTGGTTGGTAAACACCAGCTAGCACTTGTGCTTGAACTGCATCATATCCATTCTGGAAAGAGCAAACATATACAACAATCAAAAGATGAATACCAGTTGCAACACATGGGAAAAACTAATTAAGGTAGTAAATACAGTAAAGTCGATACTGGACAAATACGATGAGAGCACCCAACTTCATCGGTTCTTCGGAGAAATGTAGGAGAAAGTAGGCAAATTTTGTTATAAAATATTGTTAGGCCTTTTTTAACAGGAATGGTCTACTCATGCCTTAAAACTCAAAACTGACTCACCGCATCTTGCCAACTATGAGAAGGCTCGGATGGAGGTACTGGTCCATAGGCAGGTTCACTGAAATATGAGGTCCTCTCTTTGTTTCGAGGAGATTCTTCCATGTCCTCCGATACAGGACTTTGACCCATATCTCCAGCAGGAATGGAGTAGTCAACGCCTTCCCCTATGAAGATATCGTCGTCTTCACGTCTAGCAACAGCAGGTCCTCGATTCTCTCTTCTTTCTGAATGGTTTTTTTTAGGAAGTTGTGCAGATGGAGGCACAGCTTCTTTATCATTTTGGCTCTTTGATGCATCCAACTTCGATACTTCGTCATAACCATTGGTTATGACTGTCTTGCCTGTTCAATATTAAAAACTATTGTCAGAACACAGAGCAAAGGAACTAGAAGAGCAGCTCCTAATAAATGAAGAAAAGAGATTAACACCTCCCCCCACGCCACCACAAATAAAAAAAAAAAGGCTAAGGGAAAAAACCAGCTCTTTATTAATGAATAGGAAACAAAGAAAATCCAAAGCCTAAAGAAAAGGAAAAGGAAGCAAAATATAGTTTGCATGGGAAACACATAATAATACTTCAGAGAACCAAAAAATGCATTTGTTTAGTCTCCATGTCAATATGGAATGATATTACATATTACCTATGTATCTAGTTATCAACTACCTTCACAACCCATGCGACATTTTCTTTAAGTTTCACCCTGTACCCCCATGTCGAAGAATAAAGCCCACATTCTATTCCTTTTGTCCCAATTTATGTCGCACCTTTTCTTTTTAGTCTGTCCCAAAAAAAATGTCACCTTTCTATAATTAGAAACAACTTAAACTTTAAAATTTCCCTTCTAAGTTTTATTTAAGACAACAAATTTCAAAACTCTTCCTTTTATTCTTAAAATTTGTGACTAGTCAAACCGTGTCACATAAATTGGGACGGAGGGAGTACTTCATTATAGGAAACCAGGCCCAAATTCACTTCTGTAAGCAAGTAAGCAAACCAAAAGCATGCAGCGGCACCAATCAGAAATTAGAGAAAAGGTTTCCATAAAATAAACTGGATATATAAGAATCTACATCACATTCAAACTCAGAGTAATTTTAGAAAATACAAGTAAAGGTTTAGAAGGAATGAACGCTAAGCACCTTTGCCATCTTTTTCCTTCTTCTTCTTCTTGAGAACTTTTCCTGACGATCCAAGGCGGAGATAGGACATGATTTTAGCTATTCGGTCTAGAACAGAACCATCAACACTGACTATAACCATTTCCTGGAAACATAGATGGGGTAACCCATTTAGATGGAAAAATCAGGAAGAAATTGCCCGACAGTAGTGGAATATGTGGAATAACAACATACCCAGTGTATTCCCATCAAGTGGGGTCTAGGGAGGGTAAAGTGTACGCAGTCCATACCACTACCTCAGATGAAGGAGAGAGGCTGTTTCCGATAGACTCCCGGCTCAGGACAGATAACAATATAAAAAACAAAACACATAAAAGCAAGCAACAACAAGGGATATCACACCACTAGATAGTAACGGATAATAACGCAAACAAGACACACACAAGGTAATACTATAAAATATCTATTCAAAAAACATAGATATCACCCATACACCACAAACAAGATACTAAAGGCACAGCTGCAGACAAAGCACTCTTCTCTATACACTAACACTCTACCTTAATCCACATCTTCCACACCTTCCAAATCAAGGGTCATGTCCTCCGTAAGCTGTAATTGTTCCATGTCATGTTTAATCACCTCCCTCCAATACTTGTTCGGCCTACCTCTACCCCGTCTAAAACTATTCATAGCCAGCCTCTCACACCTCCATACTGAAGCATCCATGGCCCTCCTCATCATATGCCCGAACCATCATAACCTCACTTCCTGCATCTTGTACTCCACCGAAGCCACTCCCATCTTCCCCCAAATAATCTCATTTCTAATCCTATCCCTCCTGGTAAGTCCACACATCCATCGCAACATCCTCGTATCCGTCACCTTCAACTTCTGGATATGGGAGTCACTTCATACAACATAGTTGGTCGGTCTGCCCCTCGATAGAACTTACCTTTGAACTTAGGAGGCACCTTTTTATCACACAAGACTCCCGAAGCAAACCTCCATTTCAACCACCCTGCACCAATACGGTGTGTGACATCCTTATCAATCTCTCCATTCCCTTGAATCATAGACCCAAGATACATGAAACTCTCCCTCTTCTGAACGACCTGGGAATCAAGCTTCACTACCACGTCCGCCTCGTGCGACAAATCACTAAACTTACATTTCAAATACTTCGTCTTAATCCTTCTCAACCTAAATCCTTTAGACTCAAGGGTCTGTCTCCAAAGCTCCAACTTATCATTAACTCATCCCCGAGTCTCATCAATCAGTACAATATCATCAGCAAATAACATACACCAAGGCACCTCTCCTTGAATACGCTGCATCAAAACATCCATCACCAAGGCAAATAAAAATAGGCTAAGAGTCGATCCCTGGTGCAACCCTGTCAAAACCAAAAAGTGCTTCTGAATCTCTGCCTGTAGTCCTCACACGAGTTTTCGCATCGTCTTACATGTCCTAAATCGACCTAGTGTACGCCACGGGCACCCCTCTAGCCTCGAAGCACCTCCACAGAATCTCCCTGAAAATTGTCATACGCCTTCTCAAGACCGATAAACACCATGTCCAAGTCCTTTCTCTCTCTAAACTACTCTACTAATCCCCTCACGAGGTAAATGGCCTCGGCAGTCGAGCAATCTGGCATGGCACCGAATTGATTCTCAGAAATAGTCACGATCTTCCTCGGCCTCAACTCTACCACCCTTTCCCAAACCTTTATAATATGACTCAACAACGTGATACCCCTACAGTTGTTGCAACTCTGAATGTCTCCATTATTCTTATATAAAGGAACCATCGTCCTCCATCTCCACGCTTCGAGCATCATTGCATCCTAAAAATAATGTTAAACAATCTTGTCAGCCACTCCAAACATGCCCCGCCAGTGCTCTTCCAAAAATCCACCGAAATCTCGTCTGATCCAGTTGCCCTACCCCTACGCATCCTACGAGTAGCCCCCTTGACCTCCTCAACCATGATACGCCTACAATAACCATAATCGCGACACTTCTCTGAGTTCTCCAAGTCCCCAAGCACGAAACCTCTATCCCCTCATCATTCAAAAATGTCTATGGAAATAGGACTGTCATCTCTTCCTAATGAGGGCATCCTCTACCAACACTTTGTCATCCTCCCCCTTGATGCACTTCACTTGGTCAAGGTCACAAGTCTTCCGCTCCCAAACCTTGGCAAGCCTATACAACTTCCTATCCCCGTCTCTCTTTTAAAACCACATACAAGCTCTCGAAAACAGCTATCTTCACCGTTATAACCACTACCTTAGCCTCATTCCTAGCTAACTTGTACTCCTTCTTATTTTTCCGCTTCTCGTCATCCTTGCTCTCCACCAACTTACCATACGCCACCTTCTTAGTCTCCACCTTCCTTTTGAGTTCTTCATTCCACCACCAGTCTCCCCGGTGTTTGCCAGATTAACCTCTCAAAACACCCAACACCTCTCTAGCGGTCTCCCTAATGCAACTAACAGTCGTCTCCCACATACTATCCACATTTTCTCTACTCCTCCAAGCCCCCATAGTTGTCAACTTCTCCTCTATCTCCAACGAACTGGCCAAAGTCAAGCTACCCCACTTAATCCTGAGTCGATCCTCCACACCCCTCTTCTTTTTTCCCTTTCTGATTACCATGTCCATCACCAGAAGCCTATGTTGGGTCGAGAAAATCTCACCAAGTATGACTTTACAATCTTTGCATAACGCTCTATCATCCTTCCTAAGGAGCAAAAAGTCTATCCGAGTTTTGGAAACCAAACTACAAAAGGTAATAAGGTGTTCCTCCTTCAGGAAACCCAGAGTTACTACCCACAACCCAAAAGCCCTAACAAAATCCAAAAGAGAAACTCCTCCTTCATTCCGTTCCCCGAAATCGAAACCACCATGCGCATCATTATAACCTCTCGATAAAGACCAAATATGCCCACTTAAACCCTATGAGACCCCGTAAAATTTCGATCATTTTATTTTTGACCCTCCTATGTGCGTAATGTTGATTTTTGACTTGAATTATGATTAGGTATGTTGAAAGGGCATTTTGGGGAAGTTTCAAAATTTTCAAAACGTGTTTGAGGTCATGTTGAAATCCCGAGGCAGTAAGCCTCAGCGATAGTGGCATGCCACGCCACTTAGCTTCCGGGATAAGGGTGTGGCACGGAGGCTAAGCTCCACGATAGCGGCGTGCCACACCGCTATATATTTTTCATCCAGTTTTGTTTTTTCAGCTTGGGGTGGGGACTTTTAGGTCTTTTTCACTTTTAAAATATCATAAACGACCCCCAACCCCATAAAACCCCAAATTTCACTTAGCTTTACATTGTGTTCTCCTCTCATAAATCCAAGTCAAGAAACTCAAGGATTTTCATTCTCCGGGCTCCAAACTTCAATTCTTCTTCAAATTCATCTAAATTTCAGGCATGTTGCTCATTCCCAAACTTGTGTTTTACATTGTGGCATTAATTTAATCAATATCGTTTTGAATGATGAGTTCGAAATTGGGTTGAGGGTTTTGGATTGTTATTACTTGAATTACTTTTTCCATGTTTTAATTTGATTATTCATGCTTTAATTGATGGTTTTGGGACTGAATTGGTACATTGTTTTAATAGTTAGAATGGGGGACATGGGTTTTCTCCAAATTGATGAAACTTTGGCTTAATAATGGCATTAACCTCAACCCACATTGTAAACTTGATTTTGAATATAGATATTTGCATAGTTTAACTTGACTTTTGAGTCCATTTCATTGCATTAAAGGATAAATAGATGAGTATGGTTTTGGAATGACCTTGGTTTTGAATTTTAAATGGAACTTGGGAGTCTAATGGTTAAATGGACTAGTTTGGCATAATTGAATTAGCTTGCAAGCATATTGGTATGATGATATCATGTTGGTAAATGCCTTAATAAATGACTCTTGGGTTAACAGTTGGTTTATGTGCAAATTGTTTTAATTTGGATTTAAAGAAAATTGTGCAGCTCATTGTCAAGGTGTAGTCCCGAAGGGACTAACATGAAAACGTGTGTCGGCGTTGGGGGTCTAAATGACCATGTGTCTGGATACACATTATATTTTGGATGGTGATTTCCTTGGTGTCTTTAGCCTATCCTCGATTACCTTGGTACGTGCGGCTAACACGCACTAGGGCCCTTCCGGCAGGAGGAGTCAGACCCATATAGCTCGTGGATGCCTTTAGGACGGAGCGAGCTACATAGTTCAAGCTAATGGTTTAAACTATTATGTTAATGGACCCTTGACCCTATCTCGGCATCCTATATATGTATATAAATATTGTGCATATGGTTTTGACTGGTTTTCTTTTTGGCAATGGCATTATTTTATCCTTTTCACCTGAGTTACATGCCAGTGCTCGCCTCACTGACCGTCCCCAAACACTGCATCGTTTCATAATGTAGGTTTGGAGGACTTTTTTGTTGCTCCTGTGCAGCATTAGGTGATTCGGTACGTCTGTTGGTCTGTTGTGAAGTGGTGAGCCTCTATCTTTCGAAAAGTCTTGCCATTTCATTAGGTTTCTATTCATATATTAGGAATTGTGAATTCCTTTCTGTCATAGTCGGGGGCATGTCCCGACTTAGTGGTATTTCTGGTTTTAGAGGTTTTTGTAGACAAGTATTGGGATTGATGTTTGTTTGCTTTGGATTCTTAGAATTTCTATTCGACTTATCTATTCTTCTTATTATTATTTGGTTGGCTTCCGCTGTTTACATTTATGTGCTCTTGAGGTAAGGCTAAGAGGGTTGTCTCCGGCTCATGGTGAGCTTGAGATTATCCATCACGGCCAGGCCCGGGTTCGGGTCATGACAAATCCCCTCCAACGAAAAGCTTCTCAGAGCTCGGAACGCCTCTCACCATCTCATCCAAAACCTCCCAAAAGACCTCCTCGTCCAAGCCTACTTGTATAGCGTAGGCACTAATAACATTCACCATAGACCCTCAATGACCAACTTAATCGATATCAACCTATCGTTGACCTATCTAACCTCCAACACTGCCACCTAAGCTCTTCATCTACTAAGATACCTGCCCCATTCCTATGTCTCACACTACCAGAGTACCACAACTTATACCCATCCACATCCTTCACCTTAGAGCCTACCCATTTAGTTTCCCGAACACAAGCTATACTAATCCTCCTCTTCCTAAGAATCTTCACGAGCTCTATGGAATATGTGGAAAAAAGATTAAAAAAAAAATACCTCAAGGACTGGACAGTCAGCTTTGCTTCTGTGTAGAGTGGTGGGAATATCATTGGAGTATCCACTATCCTGCAATATACACATCAACCATAAGGAAGGAAAAAAGAGACCATGAAAGAAAATATACTCATAGGAAATGCAAAACAAAACCGTTCACATCTTTTTCACTATGCATATGACACATCTGATCACCAAGCTTTTTAGTATTAAAATAATACAACTCCAACAATTCTAGCATCTAAATCCCAACAACACCCTTCCCCCCTTCCCCTAGAAAAAGGAAGGCCTTCAAAATATACTTCACAAGGAAAAGACTATTCATCCCGGCCATACAAGCTACGGCCATACAAGCTAAACTCTAATGTCCCCCAGCATTTTCCCTTCATTTATTTGGACAAGCAGGGTGGGGTAAGACAAGACAGGAGCTGTACGGATACACTGATTGCACCCTTGGGAGCATCAATAGTTAACTGCAATTTTGCAAAACAAAAACTATGATTCAATACAGAAATAGAAGCTTCTCAGCTACCTACCACAAGTAGAATTTCTTTTACTATTACATCTTAGGTCTAAGAGCACTATAAGAAAACTCAACCAATGGTCTGTGCAAGAAATTTCTTTTCAGGCAAGTAGCTAGAATACATATTATAAGAGCAGAGGAAGTATAAAAGGAAAACATACCATATTAAAAATAAAAGCCATTCGTCCAGGAAGAAACATCTCATTGGTCTTTATAACAGTCTGAGGCTTGATTATCCACTGGTACACTGACTGCAACCCAAAAAACGTACTATTCACTGTATTGAAAAATAATAGCACCAAAGCAACAACTATAGATATTTGAGACTGAAATAATTGAAAGAGGTAATGCACCTTGGCAGTTGCAGTGCGGAATGACAATTGATGATCTTCCTTTGAACCTCTATTAGCAAAACAGATTAAACAGAATAATTAAACGAACAAGTTCCAGCACCATTGCTTCTTAGACATGGTGTTTAAAAGAACAATTCAATAAAAATGCTCATTACTCTGTATATACACAAAAAGATGTTAGCACAGTCATACACGCAACTCATGATAGTGGTCATCAATCAAGGGTAATCTATGGAAGAATATATACAGGAGCATCTACAAAAGAAACCCCTAGCTAAAGCTACTGTCATATGCAATGAAAGCTACAGATGGATCAAATTTAAAAGGGTAGCCTAGTGCACTAAAGCTCCCGCTATGTGCAAGGTTTGAGGAAGGACCGAACCACAAGGGTCTATTGTATGCAGCCTTACCTTGCAATTCTGCAAGAGGTTGTTTCCATGGCTGGAACCCATAACCTCCTGGAACCCATACCAGTTACTCCATGGCTCCCCTTCACATGGATCATCTTTTATTAGCTAAACTTACATGAACAATTCAGGAAACCTTGGAAGGCTCTTGGAGTGTGATACAAGCATAAAGAGCACAAGGATTACAAGGTCTTATCAAAGCTTCACACTTCGGATTGTCAAAGGTTCAAGCCTCGGATTTGAAAATGCTTGAAGACGTTTTGGAACCATTACAACGCCTTGTTCAAGTTGAAGATTGAAGAAAGGGTTCTTACACTCCAAGGTCGCCTATACTTGGGATTATTAAGGGAAATATTGTCTTTTGATGGCTCTCTTTTACACTCCAAAGGAGCACCCTTCATTAAGGATATTTTCGTCACTGTTATGTAATAGTATAAATAGACCTATTAGCTTCTATTTTCCTTAGACTTTGATGAATTAAAATTGAGTATTACTCATATTTTGTAGCTTTAGTCTAGTAGTTGTAGCTCTTAGAACCAAAACTTGGTCCATGAACATTTGAAAGTTAGGGTTTTCACTTGTCTTGGATGATTTGGCAAGAAAGGTGTGCTTGAGGAAGTGTGAGTCCTTTGGGTCACCTAAGAGGAAGGTTTGAACTCTGTGAGGTCTGTTTGAAGATTTGAAACATCTTCTAGTGCTAATCATTGAATAGGAGTAAGGGTCTTTCTATCTATCCTTTAATTTCAAGCATTCTTCTTCTTTATCTCCTTCTAGTGTGATGATTTTCCCTTTGTTTACTTGCTGATTTTTGCATTCTTGTGTCAATTTCGTGTGTTCATAGCCATTTAGGCTATCAGAGTGTCAGTTACTTGTACATTGAGTCATACGTTCAGTTTAAGCAATAAAGTAACAAGGCTGTACCTAGGTTTTCCTTCAATCTCATCTCCAGCATCTGGCTTCTTATCTATTTCACTTCTGACTTTGTGAAGTAAAGCATAATCTAACCCTTTAACCAAATGTGTGTGTTCCACGTCACCTGATATACGATCACATAAAAACGATTGGTTAGCTGAAGAGAACAGCAAAATCAAATAGGACATATAGCAAGAGACTAAAACTTTTTAAGAAAATGTTCAGCAGAGATCAGCTGTTGTATGTTTTGATTAACCTCCAAGATACTTGCTCTTCTCAATAGATAATTTCTGAGCATCAGCAGACCTGGAAGTTTAATACAAGAGATTTACAACAAAATTCTCATTTGTCACCAACAATTACCAAAAAGCGAGGGCAAGATAAAACAAAAAAATTGGCAATGTCTTACAGAATATCAACATTGCCGGGAGGAGCGACAGCATGGAAAGCGCCCAATTCAGTCAGTTCATAATCTGGATTTTGATCTTCTCTTCTTTCTTTAGCTCTGTCTCTGTACTTAGGCAGCTCCGCTTCTTCAGCCTTCTCTTCTCTATAACAAACAATTACGGAGCTATTAAATTTCAATTCAGATTCACAAAAATTCGAAAACAAGGACGGGAAAAAAAAACTTACTTGTTGCGACGAACTATCTTTTCCTTGTGAATTCGCTTGGAGGAAGACATCGTTGAGACCTTATTCCCAAAATCCCAAGATTAGGGTGAAGAGACAATGAAACCTCTAGGTAGATACGACTAAAACAACTTGACTTTATTCCTTTAAGCAAATAAATATATTCCTCAACTTTGTTATTCAGAGGGAATATAATTTCGGACCCTAGACAAAAAATAGCATCTATTTTACCTAATTTTTAAAATTATAATTTATATCTCCTCTTTTTTTTCTTGTTCTTTCTTTGCATTCTTTTTCTTTTATTTCTCGCCTTTTTTTTTCTATCCCTAACCACTATTTCTCTTCCTTTTTTTTTCTTTTTTCTTATTTTTTATTTTTTTTCTTTTGATTATATTTTATATTTTTTAAAAAATATAACTACAATAAATACAAGCATATGAATAATGAAAAAATTATTATAATTACTTATTGTATTTATATTTATCATTATTTTAGTTTTTTTCTTCTCTTTTTTCAATTTTTTGTACTTTTTAATTTTCTTCTATTTTTATTTCTTTTTTCTTTTCTTCTTTTTTGATTCTTTCTTTTCATTTTCTTCTCTCTTCTATCCTTAATTTCTATTTTCTTTCTTTTTTTTTCTTTTTTTCTTGCTTTCTTCTTTTTTTCCTATTTTTTTCTTTTTCTTTCTCTTTTTAATCTCTAAATTTTATTTCTTTTTTTTTTCTTTTTTCATTTTGTTAATTTTATTTTTTATATTTTTTTTCTTTTTTCCGCTATATTTTATATTTTTATAGTTTTAGAAAATATGGCTACGTCGAGCATAAGCCATTGATGATAACGAAAATATTTTAATAGCTTATTGTATTTTTATTCGCACCATTATTTATATTTTTGAATTCATTGATGCAATTGTATCTATATTTGTATTTTATAGTTGCGTCTGTATTTGTATTTTGTAGTTCACACTTGACAACAACAACAACAACAAACCCAGTGTATTTCTACATAGTGGGGTCGAGGGAGTAAGATGTACGCAGTCCATACCACTACTTCAAGAGAAGTAGAAAGGTTGTTTCTGATAGACCCCCGACTCAAGACAAGGAATAATAGACAATACTTAATAAAGCATGGAACATGATGTCAAGACAAAAATATGTCATCGACAAGGGATAATAAACAAAAAATAGTAAATACATTCGTAATAAAGCATACAACAAAGTGTCCTAGCAAGAATAATACATCTACCAAGTAATGTCCTACCCCAACGACTCAAACTGGCACTAGCCTTCTATCTTAATCCGCGCCCTCCAGATCTTCCTATCTAGGTTCATGTCCTCAGTGAGCTGTAACTGCTCCATGTTCCGCCTGATCACCTCTCTCCAGTATTTTTTCGGCCTACCCCTACCCCGCCTGAAACCATCCAAACCAAGTTTCTCACACCTACGAACTGGGGCATCTGTGCCCCTCCTCAGCACATGCCCGAACCATCTCAATCGGACTTCCCACATCTTATCTTCCACCGAAGACACTCCAACCTTTTTCTGAATAGTCTCATTTCAAACTCTATCACCCCTATTAAGCCCACACATCTAACGCAACATCCGCATTTCCGCCACCTTCAATTTTTGAATATGAGAGTTCTTGACTGGACAATATTGTGCTTCATACAACATGGCTGGCCGGACTGCCACCTTGTAGAATTTGCCTTTAAGTTTAGGCGGTACCTTCCTATCACACAACACCCCCGAGGCGAGTTTCCACTTCATTCATCCCGCTCCAATACGATGGGAGACATCCTCGTTAATCTCTCCATTCCCCTGAACCATGGACCCCAAATACTTGAAACTATCCCTCTTACACACCGTCTGGGAATCCAACTTTACTACCACCTCGTCTTCCTGCCTCACGTCATTAAACTTGCATTCCAAATATTTTGTCTTGCTCCTACTCAACCTAAACCTTTTAGACTCAAGAGTCCGTCTCCACACCTCTAATTTATCATTCACACCCCCCGCATCTCATCAATCAAAACTACATCATCTGCAAAAAGCATACACCAAGGGACCTCTCCTTGAATACGCCGTGTCAACACATCCATCACCAAAGCAAACAAAAACGGGCTAAGAGTGGAACCCTGATGCAACCCCGTCAAGACAGGAAAATGCTCTGAGTCTCCTCCCGCCGTCCTCACCTGAGTCTTATCTCCATTATACATGTCCTTGATTGCTCTAATATACGCCACTGGTACCCCACTCACCTCCAAGCATCTCCAAAGCACCTCCCTAGGGACTTGTCATACGCCTTATCCAAGTCAATAAACACCATGTGCAAATCTCTTTTCCTTTCCCTATACTGTTCCACCAGTTCCGCACCAGGTGAATTGCTTCCATCGTCGAACGCCCGGGCATAAATTCAAACTGATTTTCTGAGATAGTCACTATTCTCCTCAACCTCAAATCGACCACTCTCTCCCAAATCTTCATAGTGTGGCTCAATAACTTAATACCTCTATAGTTATTGCAACTCTGAATGTCACCCTTATTCTTATAAAGAGGGATCATAGTACTCTATCTCCAAGCCTCGGGCATTTTTTCCTACTTGAAAATGCGATTAAATAATTCAGTCAACCACCTTAAGCTAGCCTTCCCAGAAAACTTCCAAAAATCCACAGGGATCTCATCAGGCCCCGTCGGGTTTATATTTTATAGTTCGTATTTGTATTTGTATTTGTATTTTATAGTTCACACTTGCATTTGTATTTTATAGTTCGCACCATCATTTATATTTTATATAATTCACACTTATATTTTGAAGAACTGTTTTACATTTGTATTTTATAGTTGACAGCATATTGTATTTGTACTTTGTGATTTTATTTTGTTTGTATTTATAGTCTATTTTCATCGATGCACTTGTAATTTTAAAGAACTATTTTGTATTTGTAAGTTGGTCGCATATTGTATTTGTATTTGTAATTTTTGTTTGTTTATATTTGAATTTGTAGTTGACAACATCATTTGTACTTTTAAACAATTGAAAAAGAATAATTATTTTTTTCGACGAACACTTGTATTTATATTCATTGATAGGAAGTGTATTTTATTGATACAAATTGAATAATACAAATACAAATGTGAAATTATACAAATACAAATGTTACATTTGTATCAAATGATACATATTTATACAACTTGAATCATATGCATATAATTGATACTTGTTTATATACAAAATACAAATGATAAATTTGATATACAAATACTAACAATACATTTGCATTGAATGACACATTGCATATTTATATATTTTGGAATAAATCAAATACAATTAATACATATACTTGTTTGTACACAAATAAAAATGATAAATTGTATATATTCACAACTAAATTATTCAAATATAAATAATAAATTTATTTAAAATATATAGTATGGTAAAAATAAATATGAAATATAAAACATATAAAATATATAATACAACAACAACAAAAGAGAGAAAAAAGAAATTTTAAAAAATGAAAAAAGGAGAAAGAATGACCCAAAAAAGCGAAACAAGAAAAAATAATACAAAAAAAACTGCAAAGAAAAAAAAATGAAAAACACGGAAAAGAAAAAAAAGAGAAAGAAAATATAAAAGCGAGAAAAAAATAAAGACAAAAGGAAAAAGGAAAAAACTATAAAAGAAAGAGAAATAAAAGATAGAGAAAGAGAGAAAATAAAGGAGAGACGATATACATAGTATTTAATTGACAAGAAGAGGCTATGGATTGATGTTTAGTTACCCCATATAATTTTAACGTCCAACAAAGACTGCATATTTATTTTTTTAGTTAATAATATATATTGAATTAATTTTTTAATACGACTTTAAAAAATATCTTGTTCATTTTTTTATTCCTCCAGATTCGACTCAACTGATAAAATATAATCTCACTTCTATTTAGTCATAAAATAGATTTAGGTCGAGTTTAAATAAAAGAGGGTTGATTTTTTAGTTGGGTCGGGTTCGGAAGGGTAAATAAAATAAGTGAGGTAATTTTTTAAAGACACGTAACATTTTTTGAAATTAAAAATCAATTTTAGAATTTTTTTTAACTTAAGCTATTGAAAGGATAAATATGAACCTTTTGTTAAATGGCGATGATATATCTGCACCATTTATCAACGATGATGGTATATTGATGTGTCGTAGTCTTACTACACTTTCGATGCCAAAAATTATGAAAATTTGCTAGAACAAAGAACTTTATGTGGGTATGATATGCGTTTATGGTATTTGCAGGTCAAACTAGTCCGAAGAAGAGAAGTGCAGAAATTAGGGACTTAAAGGCATCAGACAAAGCCATATTACGACAGTTAGATCTGACAATAGTCATCCCATTTCTATCGTAGGTTAAAACAGAGAAGCGATATTTAGGTGGCCTTTAGATGAATGCATCCCATTATCATTGCTCGATGTAATGATCGTTAGATTAATCTTGGGAAAAAAATCCACCAACAGTTTTGTCACGACCCGAACCAGGGTCTGGCCGTGATGAGCATTTCAAACCATGGAGGCCCGAAACACCCCTATCTGTCTGGTAATCATGCACCTAATTCATATCATCAAAGTAATGCAGAAGAAACACAATAATTCGGAAACATGGACATAAATATGAAAAGAGACAATAACGGGGAAATAAAGTTCCCCCAACATCAATCAACCTCTAAACAACTGTCTGCGAAAATCTCTAACAAATGACTGAGTCAAGTAACTGTTATAAACTGGGACAAGGCCCCCAGTAGACCCCAAAACTAAATATAAGGTAAAAGGACTTCATGACATAAGACCTTTCAAAACATAGAAGGCTCACCACTTGTCTCTGCAACTCTTTCTGAATGATCTACTGATTCTCTTGACCCCTAGATTGGGCCTCTGAACCTGAGAGGTTGGAGAGGGGGGGGGGGGGGGGTCAGCACAAAAGTACTGGCACGCAGGATATCAAAACAAAACATAATATTTTTACAAAATATAGTTGAGAGCCATTATAAAACAATTTCATATCAAATCATTTGAAAACACATGGGCATAATGCAATAGTTTTTCAACAACAATGAAATGCAACTGAGCTAGGTGAAATACCCTACATAATTTACACTAACTGTCAAACCTCGGTTGCAGCCGAGATTAGAGTATAAGTGAGGGAGAGACACACAAAACCACGAAGCATGGTGTCTCGACCCAATGGTAGTGCCCAAGATCACTTAGCCTGGGCTCCTACCTATAGTTCCAATTTGGGAATGACATAAAGTCAAGTACACAAGATCACTTAGCCTGGTACCAAATTCCCGTGTCGGCAAACACGGTTTCCAGCAATGAGCCCTTACACTCAAACACCTTCTTCGGGCATCCACCTATCTCATGTAAAATCAATGCATTCAAACTTCAATTAATTCAATCACGTATCATATTCTGTAGGGTATCATCATACCCGACTTGCAAGTCATCAATATCACATCCACATATGCATAATCATGTAAAAACCAAGGTGCTTCATCATTTACAAGTGGTGAACAATAATTATTTCAAATTTATGCTCTCTTTTGTTGGTCACAATATAATATGGGGTATCAAGACATTATCATGGGAATTTGAAAGCAATTTATCATTTATATTTATCAAACTTCCATGGAAAATCTCAAATCACATATGCATGGTTTCAACCATTGAAGTATATAGGCAAACAATTCCCATGACATAAAGAAAAAATGACTTAGAAATCATATTGAAAGCAAGTTATTAGCATTTGATTGAAAACCCTCATTTAAAAGCATGCATGTTCATAAAAACTACACCCATGAGATTTTAGGATAACCCCACGTACCTCTATTTCTGAAAATACTAGATGTTTCTTGAAGCTCGCGGATTTGTGATTCCGAATATGTAATTATCTTCGAAAACCTACGGTCAAATCTTGAACTATTTGGGTTTTTATTTTGAAACCCTAAGGAGTGTTCTTGAGCAATTTTGATGAATGAAGGTGTATTTTGGTGTTTGAGGGATTAAATCCCGTGTTGGTGGTATATATAGGGGTGAAGGATGGCCAAAATACCCCTAAGGAACAATTAAGGTCAAATCTGTCCCTCAGTTGACAGTTTGATAGTGTGGAGTAAATCGATTATAACATTTTACTAATATAATAAAATTGGATGAAACTAACTTCATTTGAAAGAGGACTCAAATAGCTTTCGTTTGATATATTATAGCTCACACAGTTCATTATATACAGGGAGTTGTGATTGTTTGAAGTTGACCCTGAAATGATGAAAACTGGGCAATAGGCTATGCGTTTTGCTACTGTTTTGAAATCCAAACGCAGCCTTATGAGTTCCAAAAAATTCCAAAACTTATCTGAGATGCACTATGAGATTTCCCGATCGTAACGCAACTTGAAAATCTAAAAATAGATGACGGAAAGATTGAAAAGTTGTATCCCGAAGATTACCAGCTAAAATGACTAAGTCTCATTTTACACTTAGAAAATTTTAAGTCATTAAGTCTAAGAGCTCAATATTAAAGACTAATCTATGCACGCCTTTTACGGGGCGTTACATTATCTCCCCCTTGGGATCATTCGTCCTCTAATGATGGGTAGGAACTTGTTGAAGCCTTAAAGCTATGAAATAACGCGGACATGACATGTCCTTTAATAAAGAATACACTGATCTGAAACATGACTATATGACTGGAACTACTGATGTTCTGAAGTCTTATACCGGACATGCATATCTGATGCATGGGTCTGTGTCTGAGTTGTCCTCATTAACGCAGGACTGAATACGCTGATAAGCTGAACTTTTTCTATTGAACATGCATTTCTAATGCAGGCATATCTGACTGAACTGACACAAGAACGTATGACTAAATACACAATAGCAACTGATGCGAAGCTTGTAATAAGAACCTATGCATGCAACCGAATGGGGTATCTCCCCCTTGGGACCCTATGTCCCTCTATGAGTGCTCAATTCACTAAGATACTTGGAAAATGGAGGCAATGCACAAGGCACCTACGATTTGATTCATAACAGAACCTCTGGAATTTGAATCTAATGCATGACGCATGAACTGAGCTATACTCTCAATTACTAGTATACTCTATCTTGGAATAGTATCATGTCTGAGAGCATGAATAAATGAAAAGACGAGAAAACAAGTCATGCGAATCTGACTGCTAAACTGACTTACTGGCTATACAGACTGAACTATGCTGGACCCTCATACTTAACTGGAGTATCTCTTCAACACTCTCTCTAAAGAAGTTCTAACAGTAATAGGGAACCACAAATCTTGGGTATGGATTACACAAGACATCCCACTGAGTAAATCACAACATTGACATGACTCTGCAGTCTGGAATATAGACATACAACTCCTAAATTAGGATAGAATTACCAGACCTTTGGCAATACAACTTCTTACTTTCAAGCTTAATACACTTCTCGAATATCCCTTAACTATACTATTCCCTATAAATATCATATTCATTCAATTCAGCTTAAAATTCTCATATGAGGATTGACAAATTTTTCTACTAATGTCTAAAATAGCTTAATCCTTACACCGCGATCAAGCCTAACTCTAAGTCACAAAAATACAACATACTACACCACGCTATTATTCTAAACCATATGACGCCACCTTCTATACCTCTTTTAAAGATCACATCCTAAGCATAACATGTCTTACCACTTCAATGACTACTCTGAACTCTTAATATGAAGTCGCTAATGCATATTGCGACCTCCCACTACAATCCTAAAACGTCTCATTCAAGCCTATTTTATAACCACATGTTTACTTCAAGGCAACCACCCATAAATACATACTTCACATAGTTTCTAAATTATTGTCAATATAACTCCCACGCGCTACCCTAAAACATACACACAAACTTTTTCACTAACTATCACATGTATCAAAGATCGACCCCAAATCTTACTTCATACTTATGGCCTTATCTAAACAAACGTACTATGATCTTTCATCAACAAAAACATTTACATCATCACCACAATCATTGCATAGGGAGGGTCACTAAAAGGTTAAAACATAAGACCCTGAAGCATGAGAAGATTTTTATACAGGACTGAGCACACTATAAAGAGTAAGTACATGTGTCATGAGTTACATGACCTCAACTGGAGTTCCTAACATAAGAAATGTGATTCCGACTACTTGAATGAACTAAAACTCATTATCTTGGAATTGGAAGAGTACGTGACTCTCTATTATATACAGGAATCACGAACTATGATCACGGAACTGAAACGTAAAGCTTGAGTAGGCATTGGGATCACTGAAAAATACTAAGATAAGAATGGGTTGAGTCTCACCCTCACTTTCTGACGTTCTATATCATCATGACATCACTACTAGAATCTGAGAGCCTGACTTGGTTATTTGTTCTATTATCTCCCCCTTGGCTTTAAGCCATCATATTAAGTTCAAGAGATCCCTTATTACTAGACTCTAAGCTGAACTACACTCACCGCACTCTGGGGTCTGGAATACAACAATACACATAATTAAATAGAAATTTAACCCGAAAGACCACACATGAAAGTGGAAAGCCCACTGCTAATACTACCTTCTGAGATACACTCTATATTTCGATAGCCCCAATAGTCATAGTATGATGCTTGCACACTTATTTCTATCGGTTCAACCTTCAAAGCTCAAACTTAGATTTCTAAAACTTAACATGGATATCATCGAGCCTTTGATGAACCATACCACTTTTGTCATAGCCTACCAATATCGCGACTCCAAACTTATATCTCATTACTATGAGAATCAAAATCATATAATAGAGCCCAACACTATCAATCTCATGCCACTATTCGGACATCCACATTCTACATTAAATTCAAGCCAATAATCTAGCATCAATCATCTACCATCAATGAAGAAGGCAACATAATATACTAGTCCGTCAAATCTGAACATTCTATCCAAAGACCTCACAAATCTACTACATACCTTCTCACAAGTAGTACTAGTTTACAATTACCAACAAAAGAGGTCAAGGGGGGGGGGGTAAAGTCACATAATAGGCATGGTTAACCTTAATCTGATATTATAACCCCATACAATCTTATCTACTTATACTGATCTCTCACCTCCTAATTACTTACTCAATCTCATGCAAACAGATTCAGCTATACATATATTAAACCAACACAAGAACAACAAGTTGGACAGCAAGCTGCTAGTGAATCGAAATAGGCCTCACACGGCTTCACTAGTCTTAGATTTTTGTGTTTTGAACAAGAAATGAAATGAATAACAAAGAAACTATGCTAGTGAATCAAAAGAGCCCCACACGGCTTCACTAGACTTTGATTTTTTTCAAAAACACCATGATAATAAGATTACATATTACAAAAGATAGAAAATTGACACACAGTATTCAATGATCTAAGGATACACATCTTACTCTGTATAAATAAAAATCTGAGTCAAACACTTCCCCCACAGACTACCATACAGTCCACACATGCTACTAGCTACCACATTAGTCTATCACCATAAGTGGGTAAATCATTTTCGAACATCGGTTATTCAACTAAAATATTCATTTACACAAAAGTCACCCTCACTTTGACTTCTAACTTTGTGACTTCACATCCCCAACTTCTTGGTCCAATATCACTACCAATAGGTCATGACAACAACACTTTAACGCATACTACTATTCGGGTGGAAATACAGTTCCAACATTCTATTACACATCATCCCCTCTTAAGTAAGACATTTGTAACATAAATTTGAAGGGGACTAAATGCAATTAATACCTCAAGTTGAAAAGTACGATTCCATCAGGATCAATGTTTACATCAAAATCAATACACATTGAAGAACTAACGGACTCTTATCAAGTCCTTGCACAAATTTTAACTCTTATATGGTTCAATCAGAAAGGACCATACCATTTAGATTCTAAACTTCGGTACTTGAATCACCTCAATAATGAGACATATCTGAGGACATTAGTGTAAGGAAAGAATGTGGGATGACTTTTTACTTTTGTATGGGAAACACCATAGCACAAATTAGAGTATAAAAAAGGATCATTCTGACTCTATTGCACGAACTAGAACATGAAGAAATAGAGACATTCCTAAACGCCTAGTAGCCTCTTGCTTATAAGTGTGGCGCGCTACACACCCATAAATAAGACTCTACCCGACGCGATTTCGCAGACACCCTGGGACCATGAACCGTGCTATGATACCAAGTTTGTCACGACCCGAACCAGGGCCTGGCCGTGATGAGCATTTCGAATCATGGAGGCCCAAAATACCCCTATCTGTCTGGTAATCATGCACCTAATTTATATGATCAAAGTAATACGGAAGAAACACAATAATTCAGAAATATGGTCATAAATATGAAAAGAAATAATAACGGGGAAATAAAGTTCCCCCAACATCAATCAACCTCTAAACAACTGTCTGCGAAAATCTCTAACAAATGACTGAGTCAAGTAACTGTATATAAACTGGGACAAGGCCCCCAGTAGACCCCAAAACTAAATATAAGATAAAAGGACTGCAGGACATAAGACCTTCCGAAACATAGAAGGCTCACCACTTGTCTTTGTAACTCTATCTGAATGATCTACTGATTCTCTTGACCCCTAGACTGGGCCTCTAAAACTGAGAGGTTGGAGAGGAAAGGGGGTCCGCACAAAAGTACTGGCACACTGAGATATCAAAACAAAATATAATATTTTTACAAAATATAGTTGAGAGCCATTATAAAGCAATTTCATATCAAATCATTTGAAAACATATGGGCATAATGCAATAGTTTCTCAACAACAATGAAATGCAACTGAGCTAGGTATTCCCTACATAATTTACACCAACTGTCAAACCTCGGTTGCCGCCGAGATTAGAGTATAAGTAAGGGAGAGACACACAAGACCACGAAGCATGGTGTCTCGACCCAATGGTAGTGCCCAAGATCACTTAGCCCGAGCTCCTACCTATAGTCCCAATTTGGGAATGACATAAAGTCAAGTACATAAGATCACTTAGCCTGGTACCAAATTCCCATGTCGGCAAACACGGTTTCCAGCAATGAGCCCTTACACTCAAACGCCTTCTTCGGGCATCTACCTATCTCATGTAAAATCAATGCATTCAAACTTCATTTAATTCAATCACGTATCATATTCTGTAGGTTATCGTCATACCCGACTTGCAAGTTATCAATATCACATCCACATATGCATAATCATGTAAAAACCAAGGTGCTTCATCATTTACAAGTGGTGAACAATAATTATTTCAAATTCATGCTCTCTTTTGTTGGTCACAATATAATATGGGGTATCAAGACATTATCATGGGAATTTGAAAGCAATTTATCATTCATATTTATCAAACTTCCATGGAAAATCTCAAATCATATATGTATGGTTTCAACCATTGAAGTATATAGGCAAACAATTCCCATGACATAAAGAAAAAATGACTTAGAAATCATATTGAAAGCAAGTTATTAGCATTTGATTGAAAACCCTCATTTAAAAGCATGCATGTTCATAAAAACTACACCCATGAGATTTTAGGATAACTCCACGTACCTCTATTTCTGAAAATACTAGATATTTCCTGAAGCTTGCGGATTTATGATTCCGAATATGTAATTATCTTCGAAAACCTATGGTCGAATCTTGAACTATTTGGGTTTTTATTTTGAAACCCTAAGGAGTGTTCTTGAGCAATTTTGATGAATGAAGGTGTATTTTGGTGTTTGAGGGATTAAATCCTGTGTTGGTGGTATATATAGGGGTGAAGGATGACCAAAATATCCCTAAGGAACAATTAAGGTCAAATCTGTCCCTCAGTTGACAGTTTGGTAGTCTGGAGTAAATTGATTATAACTTCTTACTTATATAATCAAATTTGATGAAACAAACTTCATTTGAAATAGGACGCAAAGAGCTTTCGTTTGATATATTATAGCTCACACAATTTATTATATACAGGGAGTTATGATTGTTTGAAGTTGACCCTAAAATGCTGAAAACTGGGCAATAGGCTATGGGTTTTGCTACTGTTTTGAAATCCAAACGCAGCCTTATGCGCTCCAAAAAATTCTTAAACTTATCCGAGATGCACTATGAGCTTTCTCGATCGTCTCAACTTGAAAATCTAAAAATGAATATCGGGAAGGTTGAAAAGTTGTATCCCGAAGATTGCCAGCTAAAATGACTAAGTCTCATTTTACACTTAGAAAATTTAATGTCATTAAGTCTAAGAGCTCAATAGTAAAGACTAATCTATGCACGCCTTTTACGGGGCATTACAAGTTTAGGCATGTGTTAAGTATGAAGAGGATCAGACTAGAGGATTCCACGGTCATTGCATGAAACAACAAAGTCGTTCTGAAGATCATTGGAAGGTTATCCTGCAAAAAGTAATGAAATCAAAGGTGGAATCAATGAAAGGGTGTCAGGATCACCCTTTAAATAATGAGTTTGTCCTGACATCACGGTATCTACCTATTATCGTCCCTACCTTCTTATTGGTGATGCAAACCTTCATCCCATAAACTTTGTAGGGATTTGAACTTCTTACAACCTACCTGGTGTGAGTCAGGATGCTATTAAATTATGGTTGATTCCCTTCTTTTTGATAGGAGAAGCCACTCTTTGGTTAACCGAGCTACCACAAGGGTCGATCACTACTTGGCAAAAGTTGAAGACACTATTTTTAGAGTGGTTTTTCTCACCTTTCAGAATTTCACAATTGAAAGATGAGATTTATAACTTTAGACAGCTACATTCGGGAGTGTTGTACAAATTTTTCTTGAGGTTTAAGAAGAAGTTACAGAATGTTCCAAATCACAAAATACTAGGCCATACTTTGCTTGAGACTTTCTACAGGGGTTTGAATGTAAACAATAAGGTTGTGGCTGGCACTGTGACTGGTAGAACGATTATGAGTTTAACTTGGGTGCATGCTTTTGAGATTCTAGATAGGATCAATAAAACTAATCAGGGTTGGCCCACTAGAGAGGCAGACACGCCCAAACACTTATATATTTGGAGCATCTGTAGAGAAATGTATGGTTGATGATTTTGTCACCCAAGAATTGGCATAATTAAGGACTGAATTTAGTGTGTTCACAAAATAGTTTATAGCAGCTAGGCAGAAAATGTGAATTTAGCTGGGTCACAAGGTAAGACACCTAGACATGATAATTTTGATTTTGAAAAAGAGGCTAAGATCTAGATGACCAGGTAGCGGTTTTCCAGCCAAAGGTCAATGGTCTAACAAAGACAATTGGTGCTCTGGTCAAGGGAACCAAAGTCAAAACTACTATAAAGACAATAACTACAATGGGTATAAGTATAGATACATGAGTAGAGGGAGAGACAGTGATTGGAAGAGAAAAGATGATTATAAAGACAATGTGGCCTATATGTTCTGCAGAGGAACCGTGATACTGATTCATGTAATTCGAGAATGAAAGACATGCTTGCTAAAATGGTAAAAAGGGTAGAGAAAACTGAAGACTGCCTCAGGAAGCTTAGAGTAAATATTTTAGGGATGATTCAGAAAGTTGATATATATGCCACTATCATTGAGTAGCTTGAGCAAAAATTTGGTCAGATTTCAGTCGCAATAAATCAATTTCAACAAGGTACACTACAAGTAACACCATTCAAAATACAAAAAATGATGGTCGTTGCATGGAGATTACTACTAGGAGTGGTAAGACGACATTGACCCACCTATGCTGTAGTTTTTGTAAATGATGTAGAGCCGATAATTTTCGATAATAAGATAGTAGCCAATTCTAAAAATCTTATTGATGATGTGATTACATCTGAAAAGCCTCCAATTACTGAAAATGGCTAAGACTAAAAAAGAAAGGAAAAGAAGGTCCCACAAGTATTGACTCCTATTCCATGACTTCTTTATCTTTTTTCATAAAGAATGGAAAAGAATGTTGAAGAGGGAAAGTATCACAATTTTATCTTCATATTGAAAAAATTGTCAGTGAGCATCCCTTTAGTTGAGGCACATGAGCAAATAACAAGTTACACAAAGTTTATGAAGGATTTGGTGCAAAGAAAAAAGATTGTAAGTTTTTATCCCATTAATAATGTGCAACATTATAGTGCAATAGGTTCCCAGCCTCTAGTTGAGAAGAAAGAAGATCCTAGACCTTTCACATTTCCATGTACCATTGGGTCTCTGGCGTTAATTTGATACCACTAGTAGTTTATAGTTAATTAGGGTTAGGGATGCCCAAACAAACTTTGATGAGAATTTTCATGGTAGATCATATCGTAAAGAAGCCTATGGAAATTTTATGTGATATTTTGGTGAGGGTTGCATCCTTTATTTTTTAAACTGGTTTCACTATCCTTAACTGGAAAGTTAATTTGAGTTTTTTTATTATCTTAGGGAGGCCATTCCTTGTGACTGGCTGGGGATTGGTTGATATGTGGATTGGATGGTTGAAGTTTCAATTAAATTATGAACATGTGACATTTTATGTATGTTAATCCATAAGCAGCTGAAGGATGTGCGAGCAGTCTCAATTATTGATACAGTTGATGAGGATGCATTAGTAGCTTCTATAAATGATAGGCTTGGAGTCGAAGTACTTGTAGCAGTTACCATGAATTTCGAGGAAGATGATATTGATGGTTACAATGAGTTTGTAAGCACACTTGCTGGTTTGGATTTCTACACTTTTACACCAAAGAAGTTGGATATTATTTGAAGAATATAGTGACCCCGCTGACTAGACCTTCTATTAAGGATCCTCTTATTTTGGAGCTTAAACTGTTTCATTCCATCTTTGTTATGCATTTTGGAAGCTAATAACACCTTGCTGGTTATTTTGCAACTAATTTGGTTGATGGACATGTTGAGACTCTAGTGTGTGTGTCGCAGAAATTCAAGGCCATTGGTTAGTCCATTGCTAATATCATTGGGATTCTGCTTGGAATTTACACACATAAAATCCAACTTGAGCCATATTATATTCTTAGTATTGAGCATAAACGAAGACTTAGTCTGCATATGATGAAGGTATTTAAGTAGGAGATTATTAAGTGATTGGATGCTAGTGTAGTTTATCTTATTCTTGATAGCAAATGGGTGAGCTCAGTTCAATACATGCTGAAAAGGAGTGGAATCACTGTGGTTCCAAACAAAAAAAATGAGCTTATTTCTATGAGGTCGGTCACTAGTTCGAGAGTATACATGGACTATAGGAAGCTGAACACATGGACTGAAAAGAATCACTTTCTGATTCCGTTTATGGATTAAATGTTAGACCGTCTTTCTATTAGAGTATGATATTATTTTCTTGATGGTTATTTAGGTTAAAATCAAATTTTGATTTCCCCCAAGACTAAGAGAAGACAATTTTCACTATTCATATTGGATATTCAAGTTACAAAGAATACCTTTCAGTTTGTGTAATGCGCTAGTGACCTTTCAGCGTTGCATGATGTCTATTTTTATTTGGTGGAAGACACTATGGAGGTATTTATGGATGACTTTTTAGTGGTTGATGACTCATTTGAATATTTCTAGGCTCATCTAGCTAGTGTATTGATGAGATGCAGAGATTGGAACTTGGTGCTAAATTGGGAAAAGTGCTATTTTATGGTCAAAATAGGAATAATGCTTAGTCACAAGATTTTGAAGAAAGGGATTGAAGTTTACAAGGATAGGATTGAGGTGATTGAAAAATTACCTTTAATTTCTGTGAAAGGTATTTGGAGCTTATTAGCGCATGCTGGGTTTTTTTATCATAGATTCATTAAGGACTTCTGTAAAATTGTACATCCTTTGTGCAAATTATTGGAGAAGGAGATGAAGTTTATTTTTGATGATGAGTTCCTTAAAGAGTTTGAGTTTCTGAAAGAGAAGTTGATTTCATCCCCTATTATTGTGTCACATAATTGGTCTATGCCATTTGAGGTTATATTCGGTGCTGGTGGTATAGCACTACTAATAGTCCTAGGCTAAAGGTGAGAGAATATTCTACATCCCATTTATTATGATAAAAAAGTACTTAATCGTTCTTAGAAAAATTATACTATGACTAAACAAGTGTTGCTTGCTAAGGTGTTTGCTTTTGAGAAATTTCGATCGTATTTGCTATATGCTTGGCACGAAAGTGATTGTGCATACTAACCACACAACTTTTAGGTACCTTATGGGAAAAAAAAGATACTAAGTCGAGGTTAATTCATTGGGTACTTCTATCACAAGAATTTGACTTTAAGGTCAAGGATAAAAAAAATTAAAAATTAGGTATCAGACTACTTATCATGACTTGAAGAAGAGGAAATGTTGATGTTAAAGAATAAGCTTGAGATTGATGACATTTTTTTAGATGAACAGGTGTTGGCTGTATCCTAAGACTTGATTCCATGATTTGAATATTTTGCAAATTATTTAGTAAGCGACATGGTGCCTGAGGATATATCATTTCAGCAACGAAATAAGTTTATGTATGATGTGTAAAAAAAATTTCTGGAATGAGCCATTTTTGTTTCAGATTTGTGTAGATGGGATAATTGGTAGATATGTTCCTGATGTAGAGATAATGAGTATTCTAGAGGCATGTTATTCTTTACCAGTTGAGGGTCATCATTGAGGTGATCAAACTTCTCATAAGATCTTGTAATGTGGGTATTACTAGCCCACCATTCACAGAGATGCATATGACTATATAAGGGCTTATGACCAGTGCTAAAGACGAGGAAACATCTCGCGAAGGCAAGAGCTTCCAATGACCACAATACTTGATCTTGAGATATTTAATGTATGATGCATTGATTTCATTAGCCCATTTGTGGGCTCATATGGTATGAATTGCATTCTAGTTGTGGTTGACTTATTTTGAAGTGGGTGGAAGCAGTTGTGCCTCTAAATAATGATAGGAAGAGTGTTATCACATTTTTGAGGACGAACATATTCTACAGATTTGGGACTCCAAGGGCAATAATTAGTGATATAGGTTCACATTTTTGTAATCATCTATTCAGAGTCCTATTTGATAAATATGATGAGAAACATATGGTGGAAACATCCTACCATCTTCAAAACCGCAGATAGGTTTAGGTCTCTAATTGTAATATCAAATTCATTTTAGTAAAGATAGTAAATGCCAATAGAGGGAGTTGGGCTAGAAAGTTGGATGATGTATTATAGGCTTATCAGACAACATTTAAGACTCGTATTGGTGATTTCTCATATCAGCTTGTGTATGGTAAGGCATGCCACCTTTCTATTGAATTTAAGCATAAAGTATTATGGGTATTGTAGAGGTTAAATTAGGAGTGGAGTGATGCGGCTAAATTGAGATTTGAACAACTGAACCAAATGAACGAGTTTTATCTTAGAGCATATGAAAGTTCATCTTTATACAAGGAAAAGATGAAGTCATACCATGATCGGAAGATAAAAAAGAAAGAGTTCACTAGCAGTGATATGGTTCTGTTGTTTGAATCCAAGATTCACTTGTTTTTTGGAAAGTTAAAGTCAAAATAGAGGACACGTATTGACTAGTGATAGTGTTTCCGTATGGTACAATTGAACTTGAAAATAGTGATGTCCAAAAGTTTAATGTAAATGTCCAAAAGGTGAAACGCTATCTCAATAATATTGAAGAGATCAAGGTTATGTGTGATATGGATCTTGATGGTGACTAAGTAATTTAGCATACCTGAGTCATGCCGTTAGGTTAAATTAGGTGATTCATGGAAGGCAACCCATGGATTAGTTTGGTGAAGTCTGAATAGCCAAACTAGACACACCATGCCACGATGTTAAATCAAGCACTGTTTAAGAGAAAACCTAAGGATTTTGTATTTAGTTATTTGTAGGGTAATGTGTGCCAAGTGTGCAGGGATAGTACAAAAAAAAACTCAGGAACTAAAATAAAATAGAACCAACAAAAGTGTAGATGATCATTGAAAGTTCCAATGATCGTATGTTTTTTCATCTACAGGAAGTCTAGAGGAAGTATTTTTAGGAAGAGGTTCAATTATTGAATACCAACGGTTGTTCTAAGATAAAACGATCATGGAATCCATCGTCTGACTAAAATACTGAAAACCAACTTTCAGGAGTTGGAACTAACAAGTTTAAGGGATGACCGTTGCTACATATAACACTTATCTTTAAGCTTTGTTACTTCCCAACTAAGTTTTCTACCCCTCATAGAACGATGATATACAATGATTATTGTATGATCCCATGATCATAGGTATGAGTCGTCTATTAGGTCCCTGAATTTTTAAAATTATTTGATCTGACCCTGACTGATTCAATTTTTAATCCATATTTATTTGACCCTAAGACCCAATACATACCTACTCTTATTTAAACTCTAATTTCATATTAATGTACAGACAAAACAAATCAAAAGAATTTCACTCTAACCTAGGATCTTGATGATTCAACTGCTCCCAAAATTGTGTACTTTCTCAGTGCTTAAACTTATAACTATTCAAAGAAGTTGCACTCTCTACACAATAAGTTTCTTTCTCATTTGTTATAATTATGAATTATAAGTAAGATTAAAAGAGAAGATGAGCAATACATACCTTCTAGAGTGCAGGAAAAATACCAAATTGAGTTCAGTTGGAGTTGAGTAACTAAACTAATTGAATAATATACATTGTGAGGTCGTTTGAATGATGGGTATGGTCAAGATGAAGTTTAAGTAGCCTTAGTGTCAAAATAGGGTTAAACTTATGTGTTTTAAATAAGTCTAAAGTCAATGTATACTTAATGAAGCACTAACGATCGTTGTTTTTATGAACGATCACTGGTTGGTTCATAGTGGGTGCTAGATTTCAATGTACTAGAAGTTCATCAGACGAACATGTACAATAATCATCGTATCTTGGTATGATTATTGGTAATATTTGTCTGGTGTGACAAACCTCAGGTAATTTTGAAAGGGACTTTCTACAATCACAAGGATGATCGTACTTTCTTAAAACAATCATTTAATCGATCATCTATAGAAATAATTATGTACCTATTTCTGTCTTACTCTAAGACTAATGACTTTTCCTATAGGTAATATGGCACCTAAATTGAACAAAAAGAAGCTAGATGAAGTAGCCCATAAAGATAGCCAAGAAGTCAGCACTATAGGACTAACCTTCAGACTAGGAGTCTGAATTCGTTGAGTCTCGTAGTTTGGAGGTTGAGTATTCTATAAGTGAATATAGAAATAAACGATCCTTGAAAAACTAGATCTAAATCTTCTAGGGATAAAGCTATGACATCCACAATATTGGTGCTTGTAGCTAATTCAATTGAGCCTTTCCAATCTGAAAAAGGAGGGAATGCTGCAAACCCAATTGGGAGTGAGCCTGAAGTTGTAAGAGTTGATGCTAATATGTGTTTTTAAGAGGAAGAAGAGTCTCTGGATGTTTCAATAACACTATCTTGAGATCCTTAAAAGGACCTGCTAGGAGAAACCCTCATAGGGGGTAGACCTGAGGTAATGGAGAGATCCAAAGTCCTGGGACTATTAAAATAATGAGGTGTCCCTTAACAACAATAAGAATAAGAAGAAGGATTCAAGAAAAACCCTACATGATACTTGGGGCACTATAGAGAGTTTCGAATCTAGACCGGGTGTTCTAGAAATATAAGCTGGATTGGATGATTAAAACAATAGACAACTATAGTAATGGGTTATAAGAGAGTTTTACTCCAACTATGTGGTGATACTTGAAAACATAACTCTTTCCAGGAAGGATAAAGATATGAGGAAGCAACGATGATTAGACAAGGTGATAGTATGGTGTGCAGAAATTGATATCTCGAAGAAGGATAATTCTAGAGAGTTATTTGGTGATAATTTTGAACTAGAAGATAAAACTTTGGAATATGACTATTGAATGGCGGAGTTGAAAAAAAATGAATAAGCTAAGTATTGATTATACGTTGATGCACTACAAGTGGTTGGCTAACAACATTGTTGAAGCTAAGAAAGGAGCAAAATGGGTAAATGGTGTGGCTATCTATAAAAACACACTGAGATTCACCACCAACACTTTGTATTCCATTGTTAAACACTACATAACACTAATAGAAATAATAGCTTACTATGTGTTGATAAGGCAAGAATGGTAGCAGCCTTCAAGGCAAAATTAGAGCAAAATATTTAGTGAATCATTGTGGATGAGATTTGAAAGAGGGCTTTACTTTTTTCACACTACTCTACCCTTCCCTAGATTGGTGACTTTGTTATGTCGGAAGTCGAATGTGCCTTCCATTTTGGCCGTTGATAGGTTTACCTATCCTACCAAGACTACAAATTTAACATTGATCAAAGACTACATAAACTTGGTGGATCGAGTCCAGGAGCCTTTTCCAAACTTATCCTAGAGGTAGTAGAGTGGGTTACCTAGGCTACAATAATTTCGACTCTTGAACCTGGTGCTACTTTTTTTTACACAGTATCTTACAACACTCTTAAGTGTACTTTATTCTGTGCCTACGAGATACACCTTGGTGCCTATGACATTTTTAGAAAATATAATGATAAACCACATTATTTTGGATGCAATGATAAAAATAATTAGAGGAAGAGGTAAAACACTATGTCGAGGATGAGATTAAGGCGGTGGTACAGGGTATGTAGACCTAATTTGATATCAAAATAATGGAAAAGTTGGAGAGTATTTAGGCACACTTTTTTAGTACAGTCATACCTAAGCTAGCCTTACTTAAGCTAGCTTTGAAGGATCTTTTTGAGCGGTAACTTTTGGTTATGTAGCCTTCACTGCTCTTGACTGTTGAGGATTTTGGTATAGATATGGATATATAGGTCCCATACTTATAAAACTAGGCCTTAATAGATGGGGGCAAGGTAAGGAATACATAATGTGGTGGATGATATAGGTGACGATATACAGCCTCATAAGAAGAGAAAGAGAAAAGATAAGAAAGGTAAAAAGATGAGAATTAAGGAGTGCGAGAGGACCTTCAAGGTACCTATTTTAGAGGGGACTGAGATCCTACCTACTGTTGTTATTATTGCTATTTCTAATACTATTATTGAGAGTGCGGGAGGTACAGAGATAGCCCCCGTGACATTATTTTTGACTGTACCAGCTGTCACCAATGCTAACGTGAGTATACATGCCATAACCATTGTCGAGGTTACTAGAGCTAGAGTGCATAGATGGATTGCATCTATAACCCCAATTAATCAGTCCACAATAAGTGGTTAGTGTTCCATAGGTACTCTTCCCTAGTTATTTATTTTTATGCATTGGGGACATGCACAATTTCTAAGTTGAGGATGGGGTTATACCGATCTGAGGATTTTTATTGCATGTTTCTTTCCCCTTGAATGTGTTGTTGCTATGTTTCTTTTCCCTTGAATGTGCTATATAGTTAGAACTGACATATTTAGGAGTTCAATTTTTATATTTAGTGTTTTGTGTTATTATGTAACCAAGAGGGACATAAGAAAACTTGGCCCAGTTAGAATAAATAAGAGCATACAATTATTTTGATTGAATTTTTGTGTAGGTTTTTTAGGCTTAAATGATACCTCTCCATGATATTTTTTATATATTTGTTGTGTTGTGTGCTTACTATGTACTGTGACCATTGTGGATCTTGTCATAGCATTAGGATTATGATCGTGATAATCATATCCTAATTAGAATAAACCAAATAGTTAGTGATTGTGTGCGTAGCCTTGAGCGATGTGTGTTGACAATTAGTTACCGAGTTTGGTGTATATGTGTAATATAGAACTTTCCCAGTTAGTAGCACCAAAGTTTTAGGATAGTAGGTTAAGAAAAGATCATAGGTTGTTTTTTAATTTTCCACTACAAGCATACACACCTTCCAAATTTAAAATAATATCCCTTGATCCCAAACTTTGAGTCTAAATAGACCTTTTTCTTAAACTAACACCTTCACTTTCCTAATTCATTTATAGTGAACCTTCTTTGGACCTGGTCCCTCCTTAGACACTATGCACCTCAACTTAGGCATATAGCCTAAGTTGGGGGTAGATATCATAGGTGTGCGTGAAAGAAGTTGGGTATCTAGAAGAAGTTAATCAATGAGAAAAGATTCGGGTGAGGTATGGTGTAAAAAAGAAAGAAAAGATCAAGAAATAAGAAAAAAAAGAGAAAAGGAAAAAAGTTGTAAAAAGAAAACAACACCCGAGGTTCAAAAAGTCAAAAACAGGGAAAAATAATTAATGTGAGTAAGTGGAGACAAAAGTGGTGCAGTTCCAAGGAGGAATAAGTCACTTAATCCATATGTACCATACCTATTCCCAAGCCAACATAACAAGCCAATAAAAGCCTATAATGTTCCTAATCTGACTGTCTGAAAAATGAAGGCCTAGAAAATAAGGACAAGCCTATGGTATTTCATATGCAATGTTTAAACTTCTTTGTGAGTGTAAGTGTTTAGATTTAGTCCCTTTCCTAATATTCATTATGTATTTTGAATGTGAGGGACATTTTTTATGTTAAGGCATAAGGGTTTCATCATAATTATTTCTTGTGCGAGTATTATCATTGCTTTGCATGTTAGATTTTTTGTAGATAGTGTAATGCCATTAATTGATCACTTTGTGTCATGGTGAGTGGTTTGTGTTCATACAATGAAGTTTGGTTTTGATGATGTTAGAGGGATTTGAACTTGTGTTTTGATTCATGCGTGCTTAAATTAATTTTTTAAAATATGACTGTTGTAGTACTCTTGGATTTCTCTTGGTTAAGTGTCATGTAGTTTGTTGTTTTGTATAATTTGTTTTATTTTTTGAGGACATGAAAATGTGCTAAGTTAAGGGTGTTGATGTTATGTGGTCTTATGACACGTTCGATGCTTAAAACTAGGGATATTTGCTAGTACAAAAGCATTTTTATATGGGTATGCTATGCTTTTATGGTATTTGTAGGTCAAATTAGTCTAGAGAAGTAAAGTGTAGAAATTAAGGGCTTAAAGGTATCAGATAAAGCTAACCTACAACTGTTGGATCTGACAATGCTTATCCCATTACTATCATAGGTTGAAGAAAAGAAGTGATATTTAGGTGGCCTTCAGACGAATGTATCCCATGATCCTCATTATATTAATGATCATTAGATTGACCATGGGAAAAAAGTCCAACAATAGTGCATGTAGGTGTTATATATGAAGCGAATTAGATGAGAGAATTCCATAATCCTTGCATGAAATAGCAAAGTCGTTCTAAAGATCGTGAGAATGTTATCCTGAAAAACGATGAAATCAAGGGTGGAAGCAATGAGAGGAAGTCAGGATTGTTCCTTGAAATAATGATCTCATCCTAACAAGGATCTTTAAGATGGGAAAAATGTAATATCGACCAATGAGCACCGAGGAAGATCATGGCATCTACCTACGATTATCCTAGCTTCAACCAAGGTGTCGACTCAGAAAATCCCATTGTGTTTAGGATATATTTTCTTTATGTCTATAAATACTCCTACTAGGTTTATTGTTTTAGTTAATATTCTCTTAATACTTTTGAGGAACATTATTGTTCTTTGAAGTACAAATATCGACTTTTAGTTTTTAATTCGCAATGAGATTTGTGATCTTCATCTCTTTCTTAGTAAGTTTGTAATTATGATTTATATTCAGAATTATTCTTGTGTGCTTGAAATTATGAGTAGCTAAATACCACAACTAGAGTTGTGGAAATCATGATGGATTAACAACATAGTGTTCAAAGTACGATGTGATTCTTAAATATTGTTTATGGATGTATTGTGATTCTCTTTGATTTAATTGCTTTTTGATAGTGGCCAATGTTATAAACTGCCTCATCCTTACTCGCAATGAAAGAAGGTGTAACAAATGGGAAAAGAAAATTAACAATGAGACTGGGAGATATCAACCTCTACTTAATTAGTTTGATCTGGTAAAAAAGATAGCTAATATGAGATTAATTATGGGTTAGTAATGCAAAACTTAGGAGACGATAATACATGATTGCGGACTGTTATCTAATTGGGTGTAAGAATTATTTAAATAAAATAACCTATCAATTCTGCATGCCGAGTACTATAAGAGATCACTAGTACAATGAATATATGGAGTTATTAAGTTATGGGGAACACAGTCCTAGTGCCTCTCTTACATTGATTGCAAGTCCAATAAAATCAACAACTTGTTACTATTTGACGTTCTCAAATCCCCTATTACTGGGAATTGCTTACTAATTGTTCAGACAAACATATTGATAGATATTTCAACCTATTCCCCGTGATATCGATCAGAACCTAGTTGGGTTCTAGATTTGATCAATGACCCCTTTATACTTTTATTAGAGGTGTAATTTGGCGACACCATATTTATACACTATCTTTTGATGAGGTGATATATTTGCTCTAAATCAAAAGTTGACGGGTATATTTTACCTTTTTTGCTTCCATAAATATGGTTGCCATACACAAATTGTGTAAAAGGACTTTTATTTTGTAAAATTTATGTAAACTGCCTATTCAATCCCAAAGTATTTGTAGGAAATTTTCATCTACACGATAGTCATTAGTCCTACTCAAAATATTTATCTGTATACCACACTACTATTTATCATTTAAGCCTACTCAACCTAAAGTATCCAAGTATCTATATTCTTACACTTAAGGCTTTGTTTCATTACTCACACTAATTTTGTAGCCCTTCAATTTTCTCACTCTTACACCTTAGCCTTTATCTCAAAGACTATAGAGATAACTTTAATGGCGAAGTTGAAGGTCTATGATCCTTAATCTTTCCTTTGCCAAATACTTGAAGAACTCAAGACTAAAATTATGTTTCAATCAAATTAGGGGCTATTTATAGTAGTTAAAATACCCTAGAGATCCCTCTAAATCAGACTAGGAATGTGCGATAAAATTTGCCCAGAATGACTTAGCTCATGGTACAAGCTCCATTTGCTTGCCCTGGAGCTCGCTGCTCTCCAAAGCATTGACTTCTTCAGGGTGTAAACTTTAGATAAGGTGTATTTTTTATCTCCCTTCACCGTGGAACTCTAGTAAAGCACTAACATTACTCTTGGACTCTACTTTGTGATAATCACTCATTTGTGCTCTTTTTTGCTTCTTTCACCTAAAATACATAAAATAACTTATATAAGTTCCAAATCATGAAATCAAGTAAAACTACAAGATTCAAGCAAGAATATCCTCAAAACAAGAGTTAGATGTGGGTAGGAAGTAGTAAAATGAGTCTATCTTAGACTCACATCATAACACCACACTTTAACCTTTGATTATCCTCGAACAACCACTAAATTCCAATTTCAAGTGTTCCTTCAACTATACATCCTTAGGCTACCTTCACCTAGATTCCCAAGATATCTCATGCAAGAGACTCTCAAACAAGGTACATTGAACAAGTCAAAACAAGAGTCTCCTATCAAGACAATGCAATCTCTAACCATTCTCAAACATCATAAATTGGAAAAATTATTAGTACACCATCAAACACAAAGGTCATATATAACTTAAGTCATTATGTGTTCTCACTTCATGAAAGATGTCCTCTCACACACAATTTGATGGTACATAATATTTTTCTGGGATATATAATTGAAACAAATTTATCCAATCTCTCAAAAATAATTCATATGTACACATGGTATAACATAGACTTGTCCTTATTGTAACAATGCAAGTGAACAAAATTGTTCACATTTTTTTCACTATGCATATGGCATATATGATCATCAAGCATATTAATATTAAAATATTGCATTTCTAATGATTCCTTCATCTAACTTCCTACAATACCTTTTCCCCTGCCTTTTGAGAAAGTAAAGTAATAAAGTAACCTAGTAGTTACTTAGGTTTTCCTTCAAACTCATCTCCATCATTCGACTTTTTATCTATTTCACTTCTCACTTTATGAATTAAAACATAATCTAACCCTTTAACCAAATAGATGTATTCCATGTTACCTGATATACGATCAATAAAAAAATGATTGATTAGCTAAAGAGAAGAGCTAAATCAAATACAGAATATATCAAGAAAGCTATTGATCTGAAGTTAGCTACTCATTTCGGCACACAAAAGTAATATTTTTTTTTTAAATGCTCAGTTGCGATCAACTGTTTTATAATTTATTTTTTGTTGAACTCTAAAGCCAGGTAGAAAATAGAAATATTGTTTTATGTTTTTCATTAAAAAATGAGTTAGCAGAGCAGACTAACCTAAAAAATACTTGCTCTTCTCAATATATAAATTTTGAACATCAAAAACCCATTTAATACATGAATTTAAAAAAGAAATTCAAGACAATTATTTCCTCTAGAGTCCATTTTATTGACATCTCCCGAATGTAAGACCTACTTTGGTCCAATAATTCAAAGGCAAAAAGCAAGGCAAGATAAATTAAAAAATAGTTATCGATTTAGTGTTCTTAGAAAATATAATTGTTCTAGGGTGGAGTAATAACATGAAAAGCACTAATTTGGTGAGTTCATAATCAAGATTTTGATCTTTTTTCCTTTCTTTACTCTGCCTTTGTACTTAGGCAACTCCACTTTTTTAGCTTTCTCTTCTCTTTAAAGAATACTTACCAAATTTGATAAGATCCTAATTGAAAGATTAGAATCGACTCACTATGAAATTCAAGTTCCGTGATTTCAATTAGAGGACTCTAATCAAAATCGACTCAAACACAAAATTAAAGAATAAAAGAGAAACGAGAAGATGAAAAGAGAAGAAAGAAAGGCTAATTGAATCCATAATCAACCAAAGAAGAAGAGTATCAAATTTAATAATTAAGAGAAACTCAACCTAAATCCATAAATGAGTGACTCAATATGAAATTTAAGACAAGTAGGTTTCAATAAATAATAGAAATTCGCCTATCAATCTAAGCTATACTAAGCTACTCTAGAATAGGGATTACACCCTCTATAAAATAGTAAGCTCTTCAAGAGTATTTTCTCTCATAAACTAAATCTAAGAAAGAAAATAACTAAGACATCTATTTATAATTTTGCCTACAATCAAAATAGCCCAAATGACTATTTAAGTTATAGACAAAAATGGTTGTTTAAGAAATAGCCTTCAAGGGCTCTTCTTGATCACTAAAATGCACTTGGCATTCTAAGCTTGCCTCTTGATCTCCTTAAGCTGGTCTCGATCTCCAAACTTGGCTTAATGTTTGCCAAGGTAGACTTGAGCTCGCCAAAGTGTGGCTTTTCTCAACAAACATGACAAGTTCCTTGCTTGCTAGGATCCTCTTCTTTAAACATAGCTTCCTTTGTGTTCCGTGCTATCATTCAAACATGAAAGCCGTTTCTTTGATTTTTAACAAGATATATACATGCTTCTCTTCGAGTCCCTAGTATAAGATAAAAAAGAGCATCGTAGTTGGTGCTATCCATGCTTGTATCAAAATTATAGAGCTATTAAAATTCAATTGTTTTTCACAAAAATCACAATACACATAATAAAAGAAAACAAGAACATCAGAGAAACAAACTTATTGTGCAACTTTTCCTTGTTATTTCACCCAGAGGAAGACATTGTTGAGAACTTATTCGCAAATTCCAAATTATGGTGAAGACATGGTTGAGAGCCTGTACCCCATAGAATTCTTAATTTAATACCTCACTTAGCAGTATGCTTAAAGAGCTAACTATCTAAAAAATTTTTAAGTGTAAAAAAGGCAACCATATTTTAAGCTCCTAAACTTTTATGATTTCTAAATTGATTTTCCCGACCTCAAGACGCGTATTTTAAAGTTGATTCATGTTTAGGAGTGTAAAGGGGGTGTCTCGGGAAAATTTTAGATTTTTCGGATGACGTTTGAGACATGTTTGGATGAGCAAAACAGAAGCCCGACGCGATCTCATCGCGTCATGTCAGAAATCGCGTTGGCAGGACTGACGCGTCGCATTGCTAATCACGTCAGAAGGACCAATGCAGCGCATCGGGTAGTGCAACGGGTGCCCAATTTGCAATTTTAAATTCCAAGTTTTGGAGGGTATTTCAGTCCTTTTCCTTGTTATTTCTCAGCCATAACACGAAATTAAAACGTCCTTAAGACATAAAATACCCAAAACCACTCAAATTTATCAAGAAACAAACCCTAATTTCCCTTCTAAGGACCAAGAGTTCATCCTTAAGTTCAAGAATCTTTCAAGAAACAAGCCAAAAGTTGGGTTCCATTCCCCATACTAGTGATCTAAGGTATGTGGGACTATCCTAAACCCCATGAGCATTGATTTTCGATTTTTAAATTTGTTTTAAAGGATTTATATATATATATATACAAAATTGTTTAAGATTATTGATAAACTTATGTTAAAATTATTACATCAGGATAAAGTGTTGCAAAAATTATGGTATGAAGCCCTAAACTTGAATTATTTTTGTATGACCATGATGATGATTAGCTTGTGAATTTAAATGAGAGCATGGGATATGTAATTCCCTTTTTTTCTATGAAATTGTATTGATTTTTCAGGTTGAGAGTGGGTTACACAAATTGTTAAATGTTGAGCCTGTTATGTATACATTGAACAATTTCAATGAGATAATGGAAAAGTGATTTTCTTATTTTTATGATGATCAAGATTCCTATTTAGAATAGCTTAAAAGTGATTTAAAAGGGTGACCATCGTAGATTAAGTATTGAGAATGGTTTGTTTTTTCATCTGTTTTGAAATATGAACTTTTGTTCAAAAGGTAGAGTTTTTAGATGGTTAATAAATATCTTTTAAAAGAAGATAATGGCAGTAGAAATGATGTTCCATGACTTTCAAGTCTGGGTATGATGATACCCTATTTTTATGTTCCCAAAGATATTAAGAAAGAAATAACTTTCCAAAGAAGATACAGTTTAAAGAATCTAAAAATGGTCTTAAGAGATTTAGATGGATACATGAAGAAGGCATGAGTCAAATGACTCATTGCTCGAAACCGTGATTTTCTGACATGGATTTATGATACCCAAAAGGGAAATTGTGCGCTGGCGACGGCCCAATGGTGTGGTAGAGAAGCAGAGACTCTAACCCTTGCGAAAAACTTGGGTTGGGGACTTGGCCGCTGAGTTAAGGGCGGATTCCATATAGCCCGTGGAATAGCAGAGTTGTTGGGTGTACTAGCTAGATCAGAAGTAAGATAAAGAGTAGAGTCGTGAATTGCAGAATGTGTTTTGAAAGTTTTGGATTATGCCCATGTGTTTTCAACTGTTTCAAGATAATATGTGATTTATGAAATGCTCTCATCTATGTTTTATAATAATGCATATTCTATTTTTAGATTATTATGCGTACCAGTACATTTATATTGACCCCCTATATTTCACAGCCTGAGGCTCAGTTCAGGGGTCCCACTAAGCCATAGATTTGTCAGACAAAAGTGTGCAGTCGGTGAGCCTCCCTTATTTTAGAAGCCCTATTTTTAGAACATTGTTATTTCATTTTGTTTTTGGTCCGACTAAGGGCCTTGTCCTAGTTTAGACATGATGTTGGTTTTGATGTATTAGAGGTTTCACAGACTGATGTTAGATGCTGTTAGAGGGTTATGAATTTAATTTTGAATTGGTTAGTTGGACTATAGTGTCGACCATGATTTCGTATTATGATGTTTCCGCTTTTCTTATTATTGTACGAATATTATGCTTGATCGCTAGATAGATAGAGGTGCTCGAGCCTTCATAGTTTGGGATACCCATCGCGGCCAGGGCCTCGACTTGGGTCATGATAAACTTGGTATCAAAGCACAGTTCATGGTCCCAGGGTGTCTGCAAATCGCGTCAGGTATAGTCCTATTTATGGGTATGTAGCACGACATACTTATAAGCAGGGGGCTACAAGGTGTTTAGGAATGTCTCTCTTCTTTTATGATTTAGTTCATGCTATAGAGTCTATATATCTTCTAATAAATGATTTTCTATATTTTAGAAAGTTAACATGCCTCCTCGTTAATCCAACAAATAGAATGCCCAAGCTGAAGAGGTTTGCCCTACCCATGGGATGCGAACCCGTAATAGAGCTTGCACCCCAGAGTTTGTTCCTACTTCAAGAGTTCCTCCAGTTTTGACCTGTCTACCTCAGGCTCCACGGACCGGTGTTAATCGTCCCCAGCCTCCTCAGAGAGATGTTTCAAATGCTGAGTTCCAATAGTCTATCAATATAAATGCACTATTGGTGGCCTCTCATACCCGTTGGTCTGAAGATGTGGGTTCTATGTCGGGTTCATCTGAGATTACCCGGGTTGGCCAATTCATGAGGTCGAACCGACCTATGTTCTTTGGGATAAAGGTTGAGGAGGACCCCAAGGGTTTATTGATGAACTAGAGAAAATTTTCAGGGTGATACACATATATGAGGTTGAAGGGGTTGAAATGGTGGCCTATCAGCTGAAGGATGTGGCCAATTAGTGGTTTAATAAATGGGAGGATTCAAAGGTTAGTGATGCTGAGCCTTCGGTGTGGGGTGAGTTTGTGGAAGATTTTTTAGATCATTTCTTTCCTTTGGAATTAAGGAAGTCAAAGGTTGAAGAATTCATGAATTTGAAACAAGGGAGAATGAGTGTCAAGGAGTACACCCTGAAATTCAACCAGTTATCCTATTATGCTCCAAAATTGGCGGGTAATATGAGATCTCGCATAAAAAAGTTTGCATCTAATCTCTCAGATGATTTGGTATTGGAATGAAAAAGAGCAATGTTGAATAAAGACATGGATTTCTCTAGGCTATCCGTTCATATACAATAAATAGAAGAGAAGAAGAAAAGGCTGGCAGAGGCAAGAGAGAAGGATAGGCAGGCCAAAAGGGCTAGGTCTATTGACCAGAATAACAATCAACACCAAGGTGGTAATTGGGGTAACAAGTGGTCAAATAGGAAGTTTTAGAGTAATGCACAATCATCAGCCAGCTCCCCAGTGCCCAAACCTCCAGCTAATCAGTGGTTTCAAAATTTTTAGCCTAGCCATAGACCGAGGATGCAAGGCACTCAGTCTCAGGGGAGTGTAGCTCATACTCCTCGATCATACCCTCACTGTGAAAAATATGGAAAGGATCATCTGGGGCTGCGCCAGTTTGGTACTCTTATTTGTTATTCCTGTGGCCAGCCAGACCATATTAAGATGGACTGTCCCGCAGTGAGGGGAAATTTTAGAGGAGCTAAGTCTTAGATGAACTCTACAGCCCTGCCTACAATGGGTGCTACTTTAGCTACTGGTGGTGCCGCAATCGATTATATGCCTTATCTAATCTCCAGGATGCGGAGGTTTCACCAGATGTGGTTAGAGGTATGTTAAAAATTTTCTCCCATAATGTGTATGTGTTACTTGATCCTAGGTCTACATTGTCTTATATGACCCCGTATGTGGCAGTTAGTTTTGGTTTTGAGTTTGAAAATATTCTAGAACCCTTCTCTATTTCTACTTCTATTGGCGACTCTGTTATGGCTAGGAGAGTGTACAAAAATTTTGTTGTGTCTGTCTATAATCATGATACGGTGGTAGACCTTGTAAATCTTGACATGATTGACTTTGATACTATTTTAGGAATGCATCGGCTCCATTCGTGCTATGCCACACTAGATTGTAGAACCCGTAAAGTTATTTTCTCCTTTCCAAATGAACCAATGATAGAGTGGGAGGGGTATTCTTTAGAACCTAGGGGGAAGTTCATATCTTATCTCAAAGCCCATAAACTTATCTCTAAGGGCTGTCTGTATCATCTTATTCGGGTCAAAGATTCCAATACTGAAAGTCCTTTCCTCTAGTCTATCCCTTTGGTTAACGAATTCCCGAAAGAATTTCTTGATAACCTCCCAGGGATACCACCTGATAGGGAGATAGATTTTGGCATTGATTTATTGCCGGACACCCGTCCTATTTCTATTCCTCCATACAGAATGGCTCCTGTAGAATTAAAAGAGTTGAAAGAATAGTTAAAAGATCTTCTTGACAAGGGCTTCATCCGTCCTAGTGTTTCTTCCTGGGGTGCATCTGTACTCTTTGTGCGTAAGAAAGTAGATTCCCTCCGTATGTTTATAGACTACCGTCAGCTAAATAAGGTCACTGTTAAGAACTAATACCCTCTTCCTTGAATTGATGATCTGTTTGGCCAACTTCAGGGTGCCAAATGTTTCTCCAATATCGACCTTCATTTGAGGTATCACCAGTTGAAGTTTAGGGAGGCTGACATTCCTAAAATAGCTTTCCGAACCCGATATGGTCATTATGAATTCTTAGCTATGTCCTTCGAGTGACTAATTCCCTCGTGGCCTTTATGGACCTAATAAATAGGGTGTTTCATCAGTTTCTAGATCTATTCGTCATAGTCTTTATTGATGATATCTTGGTTTATTCTAAGAATGTGGAGGATCATGCTAACCGCCTCCGAATCATCCTCCAGACCCTTAAAGATCATGAGTTATATGCAAAGTTTTCTAAATGTGAATTCTGGCTTAGTCCCATCGCTTTCTTAGGGCACATTGTTTCTAGTGAGGGGATCAAAGTTGACCCCCAAAAAGATGAGGCAGTGAGAAAATAGCCCAGACCCACGGCTCCAACCGATATCCTGAGCTTCTTAGGTTTGGCAGGGTATTACAGAAGATTTGTAGAGAATTTTTCCTTCATAGCTGCTCCTCTTACTAAATTGACTTAAAAGAAGGCAAAATTTTTATGGTTTGACTCATGTGAGAGTAATTTTGAGAAACAGAAAGATAAGTTGACTACCACACCTGTTTTGACTCTCCTTGATGGTACAGAAGGTTTTTTGGTGTATTGTGATGCATTTCGGGTGGGACTTGGGTGTGTGCTTATGCAACATGGTAAAGTAGTGGCCTATACATCTAGGCAGTTGAAGGTATGCAAAAAGAATTATCGACTTAGAGTTAGCAGCTGTGGTGTTTGCACTTTAAATCTGACGAAACTATCCTTATGGGGTGCATGTAGATATATTCACTGACCACAAAAGTTTACAATATGTTTTCATGCAAAAAGAATTGAATCTTAGGCAAAGGCGATGGTTGGAACTATTGAAGGATTATGACATGATCCTGCACTATCATCCAAGCAAGGGAAATATGGTGGTCGACTCCCTCAGCAGGCTATCAATGGGCAGTCTTTCTCATGTTGAGAAAGGAAAAAAAAAGATGATGAAAGATATTCACCGGCTTACAAATCTAGGGGTTTGACTTCTGGATTTCGAAGATGGAGGAGTAATTGTTCATAAGATAGCTAAATCGTCCTTATGTGCTGAAGTTAAGAAAAAGAAGGCCGAAGACCCTATCTTGTTGAAGATTAAGAATGATATGGGTTAATAGAAGGTTATGGCATTTGAGATTAGCGGTGATGGTGTTTTCAGGTATCAAGGTAGGCTATGTGTGCCAAAGGTAGATGGGTTGCGACAAAGAATTCTCGATGAAGCTCACACTTCAAGGTATGCTGTTCACCCAGGCTCTACAAAAATGTACCATGATCTTAAGATGATATATTGGTGGAACAATATTAAACGTGATGTTGCTAACTTTGTTTCTGAGTGTTTGAATTGTCAACAAGTCAAAGTAGAGCATTTGAGATCAGGTGGCATTTCCCAAGAAATAGCCTTGCTGATGTGGAACTAGGAGATGATCAATATAGATTTCATCACGGGGCTTCCGAGGTCCCGAAACCAATATGATTCTATTTGGGTGATTATAGACCGGATGACTAAGTTAGATCACTTTCTTCCTGTGAGGACTAACTATTCGGGAGATGATTATACCATGTTGTACATTAAGGAAATATTTTGCTTGCATGGGGCACCGATATCCATTATATCCGATCAAGGTATGCAATTCTCTTCGCAGTTTTAGTGGTCTTTTCAAAGGGGTTTAGGTACCCAAGTGAACCTGAGTACTGCCTTCCACCCTCAGACTGATGGGCAAGATGAACGCACCATTCAGACCCTTGAGGATATGTTGAGGGCCTGTATGATTGACTTCAAAGGTAGTTGGGTAGACTTTTGTCGTTGATAGAATTCTCCAACAACAATTGCTACCATTCCAGTATTCAGATGACTCATTTTGAGGCACTTTATGGGAGGAGATGTAGGTCACCAGTTGGATGGTATGAAGCAGGTGAAACTCGATTGTTTGGACCTGACCTTGTTCATCAGGCAATGGAAAAGGTGAAGATCATTAGGAAGCAACTTAAGATGGCTCAGAGTCGTCAGAAGTCTTATGTCGATGTTAGAAGTAGATATTTAGAATTCGAAGTTGATGATTGGGTTGTCCTCAAGGTCTCCCCTATAAAGGGAGTCATGCGATTTGGAATGAAAGGAAAGCTTAGTCCTCGTTACATATGACCATATCATATTGTGAAAAGGATCGGTGGGGTTGCCTATGAGTTAGATTTCCCTGCCACCCTAGCTTCTGCCTATCGAGTATTCTATGTGTCCATGTTAAAGAAGTGCATTGGAGATCATTCCCTAGTATTTCCTATAGAGGAGATCAAGGTAAAAGACTCCTTGTCATATAAATAAGAACCTATTACCATATTGGGCCTCCAAGTTCGAAAGCTAAGGAGTAAGGAAATAGTTGTGGTTAAGGTATTGTGGAAGAATAAAAAAGCTGAGGAAGCTACTTGGGAGTCAGAAGATGATATGCAAACTGGATACCCAACCCTCTTTGAGACTGTGGATGATGACATAGAAGGTATAAGTCCTATACTACTCTCTTGATCTTTTCCTTAGTGTGCTTGAAGTTGTGCTTGTCTATGTTTAAGCCATCATTCGGGGATGAATGATCCCAAGGGGGGAATAATGTAACATCCCATAGCATTCTTTATTTAATACCTCACTTAGTAGCATGCTTAAAGAGCTAACTATCTAAAAATTTTCTAAGTGTCAAAAGGACTTAGCCATATTTTATGCTCCTAAACCTTTATGATTTCTAAATCGATTTTCCCGACCTCAAGATGCGGATTTTTAGGTTGATTCATGTTCAAGGGTGTAAAGGGGTTGTCTCGGGGAAGTTTTAGATTTTTTGAATAATGTTTGAGACATGTTTGGATGAGCAAAACAGAAGCCCGACGCGATCTCATTGCGTCGCATCAAAAATCGCGTTGGCAGGACCGATGCGTTGCATTGCTAATCTCGTTGGGTAGCATATTAAGCCCAGTTTGTAAATTTATATTTCGAGTCTGGGAGGGTATTTCAGTCTTTTACCACATCATATCTCAGTCATAACACAAAATATAAATGTCCTTAAGGCATATTATACCCAAAACCACTCAAATTTATCAAGAAACAAACCCTAATTTCCCTCCCAAGGACCAAGAGTTCATACTTAAGTTCAAGAATCTTTCAAGAAAGAAGCCAAGAGTTGGGTTCCATTCCCCAAACTTGTGATCTAAGGTACGTGGGACTATCCTAATCCCCATGGACATTGATTTTTGGTTTTCAAATTTGTTTTAAAGGATATATATATGTATATACGAAATTGTTTCAAGATCATTGATAAACTTGTGTTAAAATTATTACATCATGATGAAGTGTTGTGAAAATTATGGTATGAAGCCCTAAACTTGAATTGTTTTAGTATGACCATGATGATGATTAGATTGTGTATTTAAATGAGAGCATGGGATATGTAATTCCCTCTCTTGCTTTGAAATTGTATTGATTTTTCATGGTGAGAGTGGGTTACACAAATTGTTAAATGTTGAGCCTGTTATGTATACATTGAAAATTTTTCATGAGATAATGGAAGAGTGATTTTCTTGTTTTTATGATGATCAAGATTCCTATTTAGAATGACTTAAAAGTGATTGAAAAGGGTGACCACCGTAGATTAAGTATTGAGAATGGTTTGTTTTTTCAACTGTTTTGATATATGAACTTTTGTTCAAAAGGTAGAGCTTTTAGGTGGTCAATAAATATCTTTTGAAAGAAGATAAGGGCAGTAGAGATGATGTGACATGACTTGCAAGTCTGGGTATGAAGATACCCTATTTTGATATGCCCGAAGATATTAAGAAAGAAATAACTTTTCAAAGAAGATATGGTTTAGAGAATCTAAAACTAGGCTTAAGAGAGTTAGATGGTTACCCGAAGAAGGCACGAGTCAAATGACTCATTGCCTAAAACCGTGATTTGGTGACATGGGTTTATGATACCGAAAGGGAAATTATAGGTTGGCGACGACCTAATGGCATAGTAGAGAAACAGTAATTCCAACCCTTGCGGCAAACTTGGGTTGGGGGCTTAGTCGCCGAGTCAAGGGAGGATTCCATATATCCTATAGAATAGCAGAGTTGTAGGGTGTACCATCTGGCTCAGAAGTAAGATAAAGAGTAGAGTCGTGAATTGCAGAATGTGTTTTGAAAGTTTCGAATTATGCCCATATGTTTTCAACTGTTTTAAGATGATATGTGATTTATGAAATGCTCTCACCTATGTTTTATAATAATGCATATTCTGTTTTTAGATTGTTCTGCATACCAGTATATTTGTATTGACCCCTATATTTCAGGGTCTGAGGATCAGTCTAGGGGTCCCGCTAATCCGTAGATTTGTCAGACAGAAGTGTGCAGTTGGTGAGCCTCCCTTATTTCAGAAGGCCTATTTTTAAAACATTGTTATTTCATTTTGTTTTTGGTTCGAATGGGGGCTTTATCCCAGTTTAGATAAGATGTTGGTTTTGATGTATTAGAGATTTCGCAGAATGATGATAGATGCTGTTAGAGGGTTATGAATTTTATTTTGAATTGGTTAGTTGGACTATAGTGTCGACCATGATTCCGTATTATGATGTTTCTGCTTTTCATATTATTGTATGAACATTGTGTATGATCGCCAGATAGATAGAGGCACCCTGGCCTTCATAGTTCGGGATGCCCATCGCGGCCAGGGCCTTGGCTAGGGTCGTGACAATATTCATAAAGATCCAAAATAACAACTTTTAGTTTATTTGATATATAGTAAGTATAATCCATGTGATGCCTAGACCCAACATGAAAACAGTTATACAGTGTTGTTTATTCTACCTTATACATTGTAGATAAATATGTAGCGATCATTATAATATATTCTACTCACAAGTGAAGTGGATAAACTTGTTTGTCCTCTAAATTTTAAATTTTGATTTCTAATAGAAAATAAGGGTGGTAGGAAGTAATGATCAGATTGAGCATGACTCAATTGATCTGTTCAATTCTTGTGACATAATTTGATTGTGAAGAAAAATATTTTGTAAAAGTTAAGTTATAAATTCTGATTTTATTTGAATATGTATACTTGTATATATTAATTTTTTTGAAAAGGTTTTCAAATAGATATGCCAGTGAATAGTGAATATTTAAGAGAGGAGATCAAGTAAGTAGCAACAAAATGCATTAGCGTTTATTTGATAATTATTAATTTATATAAACTAAGCAATTTTTCTAAACTAAGATAAACTAATCCACATGTAATATTGAATTATCTTTTTCTTATCTAATTTTGTCACGATCCTAATTTTGGGGAAAGTGATAACATCTATCTCATATCCGTGATAGGTAATCCAACCCAATTACATGCTATAACACAATTCAAATAAGCTGAAGAGATAGTTAAAAACACAACAGGTCTTTTTCAGACCAATACTTTTGAAACAAAGGTGGGAAAATATAACACAACTATCCAATCTGGACGTCACTAGTACAAACCTCCATGATACGAACACCACTCCAAACTCAACAATATCTAACAAAAGGGAAAAACAACAATGGTAAAAATAGATCTCCAAGAGGTCTGCAGATTAGTCATGTAGCTACCTTCAATCTCCAAATTTAAGGGTCCCACTCAGCTACTAATCAATGATCCAAAAAGCTGGTCTCACAACCTACACAATAAGGTGCAGAAAAGAAACATGTATAAGTACAAATTCAAATGTACCAATAACATCATTGATTTAACTAAATTCAAAGTGATGATGATGGTCAATTCTACGCTACTTCGTTCTAATACTTAGTATATAAAATTCTTATTTTAAATAAAACATATTTAAACTATCATCTAAAGTCAACACAACAAATTTACAATAAAGACATTTCTAGACAGCCCAAAATCACAATCAAATTCATATAAGAGAAATAGTCACCTTTACAATTAATCAATTACTTTACCAAAAACAGTGCAAGTCATGTATATAATGATGTAATTAGTGCACATGTCTCCTAGTAGGTCAAAAATCTGTACATGCCAGTTACCTTGGCTAGCTTGGATTATCCCGTATGGGATAACCATATGCCTAGAAATGCCCCGAGTGATCAACATTTTGTAACAAACAATCATTTACTTGGAAATATTGTGGATGGCCTTTTATAGGAATTTATCCATTTACTTCCTTAATTATAAAAACCGTGTGCATGAGATACAATGCCGAAATATAAGTAAGCCTTTCGTCAAATGAAATCCTCAACACAAACAAATATAATCATCGCAGAATCATCACAATATAATATAAATGGTAAAAATAAGATCCGATAAATAATTCACATGCGAACTTGGAATTATCAAAGTCTTCGCACATATTACAACACAAATATTTTTACCAATGTTATAACCATACACATGATCAAAAACACATATACAGTCTCAACCTCTTATAACATGAAATTGATACCCACATAGATACTTGACACTTTGTCGATATGAAACCCCAATTACCCAACACCAATTGTACTATATAACACACTAATAGCCCGTTTGAACAAACTTTTAAAATCAACTTATTTTGAAAAATGCTTTTCAAAAAAGTATTTTTTGTGAAAAGCAATTTGTGTTTGATCAGTAAATTTAAAAAGAACTTTTGGACAATAGTTAGTGTTTGATCAAACTTTTTCAAAGTGCTTTTAAGCGTATTTTTCTCAAAATTTCTTTTAGGAAAAAAGCTACGTTTTTAGCTTATGAAAAACTGCTTTTTCCACCCCACAGAAGCACTTATTTTTCTTTCAAATGCTTGACCAAACACCTCAATTTTTTAAAAATAATGACATGTGAGAAAAAAATAAGCACTTTTGGAGAAAAATAATCTTGGCCAAACATGCTATGACACTTTGAAAAAGAATCAAAAAAAGCCTTAACTTGCCTTAAATAAATTCTAAAAAGTCAAATCATAGCCTTTCCCTTATGTAAAGCTTTCGAATGTGCCCAACCTCAAATGAGTACTATATATAAGTACACGATTCTATAGATACTCATATTGTTATACTTCTATTTTGGATCTAAAAAGCCAACCCAAAAGTCAATTCTAAGTCCTCAAGGATAATATTAAAATTTTCATTGGACATATTACCTATACTATAAGGGTATTAGATATGAAATTTCATAAATAATAGATCTAAATTCGACCTTTAAAACCCAAAAATATGATTTCATAACCTTTGCCTAAAAATCCACAAACCCCCAATTTCAATCACTGCATTTAAGGGTAAATTATCTCTCAAGTATCAAGAAATGTGTAAATACTAGTTAAGATTCATACCCAATGAATAATTCTTGAATTCCACCTTTTAAATCACCCAAAATGAGTTTTTACGCTCCAAAAATAGGGTTATGGGGTTTGAATTTGATAATAGGAATTAAAACTATCCATGCATGCTTTCCTCTTCTCGATCGAGGTGGGTCCCTCTCGATCAGGAGAATTACCCATCCTGAACCTTCATGATCATGATGCCCACATTGTGAATGTGATGAATAACTTGACCTAGACCCAGTCCTGACTTGATTATCCTTCACAATCATAAGCCCACCTTCATTAGTGCGATATAATAATTAACCTTTCTTCTTTGCGAATAGAATGCCTTCCTAACAATTGCGAATAGGATTTGGTTGGCACTAAAAATAGCAATGACATCAAAAGTGAACTATTTTCATAATCCCTAAACAAAATATTGGGATTTATTCAAAAATCCATGCATTCAAACCAAATATGCTACTAGACTACAAATGATATTTAATACTTACTAAAACCACCAGAACACTGATCCCGAGTCGTGTTAATGCAATATTGATCGACCTCAAATTTTAACTTAGGATTTTCCAAACTTCCACCCAATGATTTAAAAATTATCCAATTGCTTTGGTACCTGAACTAATGGTCTAACAAACCAAAGTCATTCTATGGAGTTGATGGTATTGTCGGAGTTTCATTCTAAGCTCATCTTCCTCAAATATTAAGTTTGGTTAGCCATTTCAACTCTCCAATCTTCCAAAATGAGAAGTCTCATCAAAAACCCATACAACAACCCAGAGAGCTATGTTACTTACCCTTGCTAACCACAAATACCATACTACACTACAAGAAAGGTAAAATGGTTAAAACATGCAAAATCAGAAAAGTCTATAAGGATTATTACATTACCTAACACTAAATCATATATTCTTCCTCGAGCATAAAGAGAAAAAAGATACTCGAATCATCAAAACATTAGAGACTCCAACTCTGCATGTCCAACTCGCTCTCCTAAGTAGCATCCATAACTAAATTATACTTCAACTAAACCTTTACTGAAGTAATTTTTATTAATCTCAACTTTCAAATCTGTGTATCTAAAATAGCTACAAGTTTCTCCTTTAAAGTCAGATTTTAATCCAAATCCACCAAATATTATTGTATTAAATAGGAACCATCTGAATGGTATGTATTTAGCATATAGACACAAAAAATATGGTGCACAAGAAAAAGACACAGAGGTAAGGCTATTTCATTGTAACACCCTGTAAGTTTTTTCACGTTCATGTAGATTATCATGATATTTTAAGCTAGAAAATTAAGTTGTTTGACCATTATATAAGTTAGAAACCATTTAGGATGAGGTTTGAGACTTAAAAAGAGTTTTGGGCATGAGAAATAGTTGGTGAGCTATATTAGGATGACCTCATATTGGGGTTTGTGCTACAACTGTCACTAACTCTAGAGGTATTGAAAAATAGCATACTTATAGAATAGAGGTTATAATAGTGATGGGGACGTGCGATAGCCTTCATGAAACACAACCTAAGATGTGGTATAGGCTATGTGTTTCACCCTTTTTCCAAATAGAAACTTTTCCTAATGTTACTTACATATGGGTGTTTTTGCCGTAAGTGTTTTGAGAAACTACTTACAAGACCTTAAAACCTTCCAATAGAGTATATACAATCAGAATTCAACTCTCTCTTCTCCACACTTTTCTCAAACTCTCAAGACAGGAACACTATTCTACAATACATAAGAATTCAAGTCAGAAGTTTTTTCAAGTCCTCTTTCAAGTTTTTTCTTCTTCTACAAGGTATGCAATACTAATATTGGTATGTACTCATCAAATTCCTTTCTTCCCTAATTCAAATCACTCTCAAGATTAACTAGGATTAGAGAAATTCTCATGATATGATATTTAACCAAATTCTTCAAGAAATATCTATAAGATTTTTCTTAGGTAAACTCCCTACTTTATGATTACCCTAATTTATGTAAATGATAGAATATATTATGCATGAATTAAAAAAATTATGAATATTATAATATTATAATGTTATCTGATCTTAGAGACAATACAAGGGCTTGAGAAAACCCATTGGAGTGTTCATGTTTATTGATTCAAAAGTATATACCTCTCTATATGAATCGTGCATCTGGGATAGGGTAAGATGTGTATACATAAGAAAAAGTATAGTTTTAAATGCTTGGGTAGTGTTACCACCTAATAAATAGTGCTATTCAAGGTGCCTTAAGCAGTAATTAGAAGATTGATCCTAGAGCCATAAATATAAAGTCAAAAGTGTATTAGTATAAAGGAAGAGATAGTAAATTGATCAAAGTATATTGATATTGAGTGTATTTATTCACTTAAGTACCAAATTTTATCCATATTTAAGCTAAGTTTTGAGAACAAAGTATCTTGATTATATATTTAATCTTACTTTTGCTGTAAATGAGCTAACCAATGTGATTAGTACCTTTTCAGGAGTAAATGAAGAATATGGAGATATAGGAAGATCATGGACCGCAAAGAATACAAGATTGAAGTAAAATGGCATGACTGGAGGCTGTATTTGCATTGCAACCCATAGAGTGCACGTTGAGCTTCATGTCACAAATCCTGGGGTTCACATTGAGCTTTTCACCATGAACCTTGGGGTTTGCGGTGAGTTTTGCATCGCGACCCTTAGGGTTTACGCTGAGCTCTGGGTCGTGATTCTCTAATTTGAGATAAATGTTTCTTTTTAATTAAGCCTTTTAACTAGGGTTATGGGAACCTTGTAATCAACAATCTAAACTATGAGTTTTTGAGATTAAATTACAATTGTTCTTATATCTTATTCTCTTTATCTTAATGAAATCTCATGGTTGTAAACTTGAGAGTGTGCCTTAAAACACAACTTGCTTGAACAAAGAAGTTGTTGTTTAGAAAAGAGAATAGTAATAAGGAATTAGATTTTTCAATCTTTATTTTGTGAATTAATGCCTTAATTGGATTAATGTCTTGGAGAATACGTATACTTATCATTACCACTTTAAGTTTGAGAAAATAAAAGTGTATCTTTCCTTGAAGGTTGATAAATACTTTGATTGAAATTTTAAATATGTTCCACTATAAGTACAATCTATATATGAGTTCCTATAACCCATAGTTAAAAAGAGTTGAAATAACAAGGTGAAGATAACCCTAGTTTACCATTTATCTGTGTTCAAACATTCCACTAATTTTCTCACTATTTTCAAACTAAAATCACTAAATTATCGTTTGAATCAAACCTTCTTTATTTTATATAAACTTCTGATTAAAATTGAAGAATCTGCATACAACTTAATTAGCACTCTATTCCCTGTGAGATTCGACCCAACCTTCATTGGGTTATATGTTTGATGACGACCGCTTACACTTTTGTAGAAGAAGTTGTAGTTTGGGTGTATCAAATTTTGGAACCATTGCTAGGGAATGCGATTGTCAGTTAAGTTTACGTGTATTAACTGACTCTTAGTCAAGTTTCCTAAACCTTACTTTTGTTTGTTATTTTTGTTATTATAGGATATTGATTATGTATGCCATATACAAAATGGTCAGTCGATCCTCTAGTACCTTACGATCCTGAACTTTAAAGGAATTTAAGAAGGAATATAAAAGCACAACATGAGGCAAATAGGTTGGCTGAATTAGCCAATGACCAGGTGAACTGATAGAACGCTAATGTACTAGGTCATGTAAGGAATATGGATGATGATGACCTAGGAGATGATGAGTTGGTTGACCCAATAAACTAGCGATGGGCTGATAATGCCACACTAGTGAACTGTAATCAACAAGTACGAGGAAAAGAGTGCCAATAGCCTGCGGTGGAATTTTCTCTAGATGATAATGATTCTGATTTGGATGAAGCTGGTGCTATTGGTGTAATTGTTCTACCACCATTGGAACCAGAAGTAAAGTTGAACATTAGTAGCACAATGATTCAGCTACTCAACTTGAAAGGTTTGTTTGGTAGACTACCTAGTCATGATTTGAACATGCACTTGGTGAACTTTATTAATATTTGCAAGTCGGTTGACTATCCTAGAGTTGAATAAAATATGATTCATCTGAGGTTGTTTCTATTGTCTTTGTATGGGGAGGACACTCTGTGTCTAACTGAGCTGGCACTTGATTCTATAACAAACTAGAGGCAATTGAAAGGATCTTTCCTAGAAAGGTTCTTTTTGCCTCCAATATGTTACAACTAAGGGATACGATCAACAACTTTAGGCAACTGCCTAATGAGGCTCTTATAAAACATGGATGAGATTCAAGAAGAAATTGACTCAATGCCCAAACCATAAACTAATTGATGAGCATTAGATGGAGACATTTTATAGGGCTTTGAACTCAAACACAAAGCCTATAGTGGATAATACAATTAGAGGGGCTTTTATGGATTGTACTTTTACCGAGGCTACAAAGTTATTAGATAGGCTTACGAAGACAAGTGGAGCTTGGCATACCAGGGATTTTGAGGTATAAAACAACATTTATTCAATTTGAATATCAGCAGAACAATGCCAAATAGAAGAGGAACGTGATCAGAATATGTCTCACATGAAAACACAAATGGATTTACTCACTAAACATTTGTTGTCAGGTAATGTGGAGAAGGTCAAAACAGTTGGCTCTCATAATAGGGCACTTGAATCTGATTCTGTGGAGGAGGCTAACTACTTGCATAACCAGGGGGTTTTCGAGCTGGTGGCCAAGGAAAACAAGGTTGGAACTATTAAAGGGAAGATTATTATGACAAGGCTAGTTATAAAGACTATGATCAAGGAAACTGGAAGAATAAAAGTGATCAGAATAGATTGTATGTTCCACCTGGTAGCCGACATAATTTCACCAATGATTCAAGGAAGATGTTTATGGAATCCATAATGGCTAAGTTGCTTAAATGGGTAGAGTCGTCTGATGAAGGTGTCATAGAAATGTGGGGTGATTTATCAACCATGAGCCAATTGGTCAATTCCTGTTCTACCTCTATTAAGAAATTGAAGCAGTAAATAAACCAACTGTCATCCACTTTTAATCAACGAAAAGCAGAAGATTATCGAGTGATACTGTGCAAAGCCCAAGGAATGATGGTACATATTTGGCAATTACTACTAGGAACGACAGAGTATTACCAAACATGCATCCAATAGTATATCTGCAAGTTGATGATGTTGAATTGGATAACAAGGGGAATAATGATACACCAGGTGAGTCTGAAAAGTTGGGAGATTTAAAGGGTAAGAGTATCGAAGTACAACAACCATCTATGCTGAGCAGTGTTACTAATATGGAGCATGGAAAAGAAAAAGATGTAGAGATTATCTTGATAAAAATTCCAAGGCCATCGCCTCCTTTTTATATAGGTTGATGAAGAAAGCAGATGAGGGTAAGTTTAGATAATTCATGGCTATAATAAATAATTATTGATAAATGTGCCTTTGGTGGAGGCATCAGATAAAATATTAGGATACGCTAAATTTATGAAGGACCTTACAACAAAGAAGAGAATAGTTAGTTATGAGCTTGTGGACAACCTTCATCATTATAGTGCCATTGCTACTAGATCACTAGTATAGAAGAAAGCTGATTCGGGAGCATTTATCATCTCGTGTACGATTGAAGCATTTAATTTTTCTAAAGTGCTATGTGATTTTAGGGCAAGTATAAACCTCATGCCATTGGTAGAATTCAAGAAATTTTGCTAAAGTGCTTTATACGTCTATTGATTATAGAACGATCAGTGAAGAGACTGGCAGGTATTATTTCTAATGTGCTTGTTAAAGTGGGCAATTTTACATTCCCTGTAGATTTTGTAATCCTCGATTTTGAAGTGGATTTTGAAGTGCCCATAATCTTGGGTAGGCCATTTTTAGCAATCGGGAGAGTATTAGTTGATATGGAGCGGAATGATATAAAATTTAGGCTCAATAATAAAGAAGTCAGTTTTGATGTCTATTGATCTATGAAGAAACCGAGGGAGATGAGTGTAGTCTCGGTTATTGATGTTATTGATGAAGTTGATCTGGATGTATCAATTAAAGAAAGGTTTGCGGTGGAGACTTTAGCTGCAGTCTTAATGAATTTTAATAGCATAGGAATTGATGAATATGATGAGACAGTATATTCATAGACTGGAATAGGTCATACTCATATGCTCTTAAAAATCTAGATTTGGATTTGAAATATAGACCAACACCACCTGCAAAGCCTTCTATTGAAGAACCACCAGTGTTGGAGCTGAAGGAATTATCGGGCCATCTTTGGTATGTGTTTTTGGGTGATGGTAATACTTTATTGATGATTATTGTAGCTGATTTGGTGGAGTATCAAGTTGATGCTTTTTTCAGTATTGAGGCGATATAACAGAGACATTGGGTGGACAATTTTCAAAATCATAGGCATTCCACTGGGGATCTGTACTCATAAAATCCAACTAGAAAAAGACTTCACTCCTACAATTGAGCATCAACATAGACTTAATCCTCTAATGCAAGAAGTAATGAAGAAAGAGATAATAAAGTGGTTAGATGCAATAAGTTGAATTAGCTTTAATAAGGAAAAAGAGAAATAAGTTGAAGGTTGATAAGTGAGACCCCAAAAATAGTGTAGTGCCAAGGAGTCTTAGTCACTTTAAATATCCTTGCGTATCATACCAACCCCAAGCCTATATTATAAGCTGAAGAAAATTCCTATAGTGATCCTAGCTTATCTGTCTGAAAGCCTCGGTGATTAAAATAAGGGCAAGCTTATGGTATTTGGCATATATTGAATGGAACTTCTTTTTGAGAGTGAGCATCTCTTGACCGTCCCTGCATTTACGTGATTGATTTCATATATGAGTGAAGAGGGATTTCTTTGTTGTAAGGGCACATCGGTGGAGTTGCTAGCTGCTTACTTGTTTGGGTAGTGTAACTTATACATATGTATGATTATTGTTGCTAAATTGATGCCATATCTTGATTCATTTATGTTACATTATTGATCTTCATTGATATACACAGTTGGGTTTGAAGGTGATTAAAATTGGAGAGGGTAATGTGATTTGAGCAAAAATTGATAATCAACTATCGTAGGTATCTTATGTTTCTCTTGGTTAAGCATAGTAGTATGGTGTTATGTAGTTTCTTGAGGACAAGCAATGGTTTTAAGTTGAGGGTGTTGATGTGCTAGCCTTCTGTTAGCACATTTAAGACTTTTAACTTGAAATAATTGTAAGTTCTTAAGTAGCTACTGTTTTTTTTGATCATATTTCATGTGATTTTGTAGGAAAGTCAGGATGCATGGAAATATATGAAGGCTACGTCAAGAAGGATGATTTTTGGTGAAAATAATTGAGTTTTGAAAACTTCACCAGACGACATGGTCTGATAAGCTATCAGATCTCTGATAAGCTGTCAGACATGTCGTCACATTAAGGCAGAGAACAAGAAAATGGAGACATGTATGACGACATGTCTGATAAGTTATCAGATCTCTGATAAGCCGTCAGACATGTCGTCACACTGAAGCAGAACACAAGAAAATTAAAGTAGTTCTGACGACATTTTCTGATAAGTCGTCAGATTCCTAATAAGCTGTCACATTTGGCGTCACACTGAAGAAGGTCTAACGACATTCTCTGATAAGCTATCAACTTTGTGATAAGCTAGCAGACATGTCGTCAGCTAAAGGACAAAAAGCTGAATTTTTAGTTTTGAATTTTTCTTAAAGTACAGATATAAATAGTGGATTTTAGGGTTTCATTCAGTATCTGGAACTTATTCCAAAGGTAAATTCACGTCTTTTTGGGCCTCTTAACTTTGAATTCAATTTTCAACTCTGTGATTGGGTTGTGGGAACTTCTTCTTGAATTTGGAAGAGAACGAACCTCAAACTTCATCTTTTGTAAGTTTAATTTCTTTGAATGATGAATACAGTTGTTACTATCTCTTTCTATATCATGTGGAACTAAAACCTACAACTGGGGTTGTGGGATCTATGATTATTCCTCCATGGATTTAATAGTTTGTTAGGGTTTGAGTGATTGTGGGGACATCTTGATAATTACTTTGTAATGATCATTATCTATTGGTTGCAAACAATAGATCCCGCCTTATGTTGAATTGCTCGAACTGTGAAATAAACTAAAGGTAGCAAATTATCAACGAGGATTTGGGAAGGTTAAGTTATCATCTAATGATTAATGCTATAACAAGATTGATCAACTCGAGATAAAATCAGTATTAATAGAATGTTTTCCTAAGTTCGAGGAATTAGGGAGTTCAACATCTAGGTAGGTTGAGAAACACTTAGATGGACTATCAAAACTAATAATTTGGTGTTTCCCACAAGTCATGAGAATCCATTACTACAACTATCATTCAATGAGGGGTTAATAATCATAGTGATCACAACCCTAGTTTCTCTCTATCATTGATTTGAACCATTGAAATTTTAGCTTTGAGTTCTGAAGCAAGTCGAAACTTTAATTATCGTTTGATTGATAAAACCCCCAATTAAAGAAAACCATTATCTATCATTCATTTTAATCACAAATAGACTTGAGTGACGCCTTATTCCCTGTGGGATTCGACCTCAACCTAGTTAGGTTATATATTTGACAACGACCGCTTACTCTCTTGTAAGAGAGGTGTAATTTGGGCGTATTAGGGTACAAATAAGGGAAAAGGAGAATTGACTAGAATGCCCTTAATGAAAAGACTGAAAAATCACCGTCCAGTCACTACGGGTGACCTTGCGACTGGTAGGGTCACCTTACGACTCGTAAAGTCCCACTATAGTCTGGACAGTGTCAAGGACCACCAACGCTGACTTGGTTACAAGTCGTACTTTATGAATCGTACTCAGTTATTAGGTCTCGCTCAGTCCGGTCATCGTCAAAGTAGAAACAATTGGGCATCACATTGGTTATGCAATGGAAGGCACCATACGACTCGTTACGAGACACTACGGCTCATAGGGTCTAAGTCATAGTCAGGGAAAAAAATCTAGCTCAACATACTGGCCAGGCTATGATTGGGTCCATAATACCCGTCAAGACTCCCTACAACTCATAAGAGGAGTCGTAGTCTAGGTAGTGAGGATAGAATTTTAGAACGTTTCAAGGACAAAAATTCCAGGGTGTTATATCCTCCCCCCTTAGGATCATTCGTCCTCGAATAATGAGACAAGCTATCCCTTATCACGATTTAACATCGAAACACACCCTCTTACCTTTAACAAATACAAAAAAAGATATCAAGGAATTCATTATTTCCCTTAAAAAAGCCAGAAAACAAAGATGCTATAGAATACACATACCTCTCACATGATTATTCGGAGTGCGAGAAAAGAATGGGTATTTGGACTTCATGTCCTCTTTGGCTTCCCAAGTAGCTTCTTAACACTTTTCATTCCTCTATAGAACCTTTACCGTAGTCACATACTTTGCACGCAATCGGCGAACTTGCCGATCTAAGATCTCAATTGGGACTTACTCATAGGATAAGGAATCTGAGATGACCATACCATCCAAAGGATCAAACAAGGAAGGATCACCCATGCATTTCCTCAACATTGACATATGGAAAATCAGATGAATAGAACCCAAACTCGAAGGCAATTCCAATTTATAAACGACATTGCCCCGTCTTCTCAAAGTAAGATATAGACCAACATAATGAGGACTGAGCTTCCTATTATTTCCAAACTACATCACTCCTTTCATGGGAGATACCTTCAAGAATACCAAATCATCCACGTCAAACTCCAACTCCTTTTGCCTTACATCCGCATAAGACTTTTGGCAACTTTGAGCTGTCTTAAGCCTATCCTGAATCACCTTCACCTTCTCCATATCTTAGTAGACCAAGTCGGGACCATATAACCTATTCTTGCCAACCTCAAACCACCCAATAGGGGACCTACATCTCCTACCATACAAAGCCTCAAATAGAGCCATTCCAATACTTGAGTGATAACTATTATTATATTCAAACTCGATGAGAGGCAAATGGTCAACCCAACTACCACCAAAATCAATCACATAGGACCTTTGCATATCCTCCAAAGTCTGTATTATCCTCTTCGCTTATCCATCCGTCTGCGGATGGAAGATGGTGCTAAGTTTAACCTTAGTCCCCAAACCTCTCTGAAAGGAATGCCAAAAGTGAGATTAGAATTGAGTACCTCAATCAGATATGATGGAAACTGGAGAACCTTGAAAATTCATGATCTCCTCAATGAAGAGCTTAGCATAATCTTCCGCCGAATAATTAGTCTTTATTGACAATAAGTGAGAAGACTTAGTCACCCTATCCACGATGACCCAAATGGAATCAAACTGATGATGTGACCGCAGAAGACCAGTAACAAAATCCATGTTAATTACTTTCCATTTCCACACAGACAACTCAATTTCTTGAGATAACCCACCGGGTCTCAGGTGTTCCTCCTTTACTTGTTGACAAACCATGCACTTATCCACAAAATTTCCACATCTTTCTTTATGTTATTCCACCAATAAAATTCTCTCAGATTATGGTACATCTTCATCGAACCAGGATGAATAGCGTACCTTGACTCATGATCCTCAGCCAAGATCCTCTCATATAGCCCATCAATATTGGGAACACACAACCTACCTTGGTACCTAAAGATACCATCACCACTAATATCAAAGTCCATCACCTTATGGTGACAAACATCATCCTTGATCCCCATCAAGATAAGATCCAAAACCTATTTCTCTTTCACCTTGTCACACAATGATGACTTTAACACCTCTTGCTCTATCACTCCACCATTCTCAGAGTCCAAGAGATGAACTCCAAGATTAGACAAATGGTGAATATCCTTCACCAACTCTCGCTTCTCATCTTCCACATGGAATAAGCTTACCATAGAGAACCTGCTAAAAGTATCAACAACAACGTTAGCCTTACCTAGATGATAGTAAAGACTCATGTCATAGTCCTTGAGCAACTCAAGCTATTTTTTTTGCCTGACATGAAACTCCTTCTGAGTGAACACATAATGTAAACTCTTATGGTTTGAGAATATTTCAACATGAACCCCATAGAAATAGTGGTGCCAAATCTTCAAAGAAAAGACCACAACCAATAATTCCAGATCATGCATCAGATAGTTCTTCTCATGCACCTTTAAATGCCTAAAAGCATATGTGACTACCTTACCATGTAGCATTAACAAACATCCAGTCCTACTCAAGATACATCACAATAAACAATGAAACCATCGGTACCCTCGGACAAGGTCAAAATTGGAGTCAAAGTTAAGTTATCTTTAAACTTCTCTAAACTACCTTCATAACCATCATGCCAAAAGAAATTCACCTTCATTTGTGTTAACTTAGTCAATGGGGAAACAATAAAAGAGAACTTTCCACAAACCTCCTATAGTAATCGGCTAAACCCAAGAAACTCTGAATGTCGGTTGGAGTCGTGGGCCTAGGACACTTCTTAACCACCATAAATTTTTGTGGATCCACCATGATCCCTTTACTAGAAACAACATGATCTAGATAGGTTACAATAATTAACCAGAACTCACATTTAGAGAACTTTGCATACAACCGCTGATCCTTCAAGGTTTGCAACCAAGGCGGAGGTGATTGGCATAATTTGCCTCACTTTTGGAATACACCAAAATATCATCAATAAACATAATTACAAACAAATACAAGAACTGACGGAATACCTGATTCATAAGATCCATAAATTTAATTGGGGCAATAGTCAATCCAAAAGACATCACCAAAAACTCAAAATGACCATGCCAAGTGAGAAAAGTAGTCTTAGGGATATCCACTTCCCTAATCCTCAACTAATAGTAGCCCGACCAAAGATCAATCTTAGAAAAGTACTTAGCTCCCTGAAGCTGATGAAATAGGTCATTAATCCTAGGAAATGGATACTTATTCTTCACTGTCACTATATTTAACTGGCGGTAGTCTATACACATACGAATGAACCCATCTCTCTTTTGCACGAAAAGGATTGGAGCAACCTAGGGAAAAAACTAGGGCGAATAAAACCCTTACCTAAAAGATCCTTCAACTACTCCTTGAGTTCTTTAAACTCAGCTGGAGCCATTCTGCAGGGAGGGATAGAAATAGGAAGAGTGTCTGAGAGAAGATCAATCCCAAAATCAATCTCCCTATTAGTAGAAACACCAGGAAGATCATCAGGAAATACCTCAGAAAACTCATAGACCACAGGGACCGATTGCAAGGAAGGACCTTTGGAACTAGAACCTTAACCCGAACCAAATGATAAAGACACCCTTAGAAACCAATTTTTGGGCTCTAAGATAAGAAATACAACCTCCCCTTGGGAACTAGGGAACTACCTTCCCACCCAACCCCTGACTCATTCGAGAATCAATAACTGACCCTTTAGGTATGACAGTCAAGAGATGCATTGCATGAGTGCATCCAATCCATCCCTAAAATCAAGTCGAAGTCTAACATGTCTAATTCAATCAGGTCCACAAATATTTCCTCACCACAAATGGATACCACACAATCCCTATAGACTCTTCTATCCATAATAGAGTCAACCACTGGGGTAGACATAGAAAAAGAATCAGGACTACACTCAGGATCAAAACCAAAATGAATAGCCATATAAGGGGTCACATAAGAGAGAATATACCTGAGATCAAGTAGACAATATACATTACAAAAGAAAAGTTTTAGCATACTAGTAGCAATATCAGGAGATGCCTCAGAATCCTGATAAGTGGCCAAAGATTATTAACCATTTTGACCCGTGCTTGAACCAGAAGCAACATCTTTTGGTGCAGCAGCAGAAAAAATAACAATCGAGACCTTATTAGCCCCCGTAGCAACATCGCCTAAAGAGAAGTTTCTCTTAATATGGCTAGCCTGACCCCATCTGAAACACTTCATCCTCCCTTTATCATAAAATCCATGATGCACCTGACCATAAAAAGGATAAGGGGATAAAATAGAGCCGACAGAGCCCTATTGTCTTGAGATTGGGCACCTTGTTCCTTAAAACCACTGTTTCTCTGAAAATGTTGATCACCAGATGGGTTAGGATATGGAGAACTAGTCGTAGAATAGGAATAAGAATCCCCCCATATCTTTTTAGACTATTTCTCTCCATCTCTAACACTATGCTGCTAACCTCTACCCTGATTCAAATACCGAAACTTCTTACTTTGCCTTTCAGTCACCTCTGCATGCTTTTTTTGGATCCTCCACTTGTTTTATATACATCACAAGCCTAGAAATATCCATGTCATTGTTTAATTAGGTGGCCTTACACTCCAATAGGTCTTAAGAAAAACCTGAAGCAAATTTTCTCATTTTAGCCCTTATATTAGATACTAGCTCATGAGCATAACGGGACAACTGATGAAACTTTAAGGTATACTCCTTCACAGTCATCTTGCCTTGCACTAAATTCATAAGCTACTCAGTCTTTGCCTTCCTCAACTCCTGAGAAAATAAACGGTCAAGAAAAGCACCAAAAATCCTTCCATAAAGCCAACTCCACATTATCTACCTTAGACTGATCCTACTCTTCATACCATTGATAAGCCATATCCTTCAGCTGGTATGCAGCGAACATCACACCCTCAAAGTTAGAAACATGCATCGCTTCAAGAGTCTTCTCTATCTCATCTATGAACCCTGACGATCTTCCTCAACTGTAGAACCAATAAAGGTCATATGATTCAATTTCATAAATTGGCCAACTCTAGTGGTCTCAGAAGAACTCAGAACAACACCAATAGGAATTAACTGACGTGACTGAGATATCACCAACTGTGTTAACAGATCAATGGAACGACAAACTCAACATTGGTAATATTTCCTGGAAATGACCGAGCAAGAGTGTTATTAGTGGGAGAAGGATCAGTGGGAACTAGTGGAACTCCACTAAGGCAACCAAAAGCTGCAATCCTATATCGGGTCTAAACTCCTTGAGTAGGATGAGCCCCGTCCATATTTTCCTCAAGTGGGATAGAGGAGTTTCCACGAACATTAGTATTTCTTGGATGCATGATCTGAAAAGAAAACATATGGGAATTAGACAAGACTTCAAGATCTTAGACTCTATAACCCAAAATAGAACAAGAAAAAAGGGAAACATTACTTAATGCCTCGTTGCCCCTCCCTTATAAGTGTGGAGCACTACACACCCATAAAATAGATTCTATTTGACACGACCTCATTTATAAGTGTGGAGCGCTACACACTATAAAAAGATTCTACTTGACACGACTTTGTGGATACCTAAAGAGACCTAACATAGGCTCTGATACCAACTTTGTCACGACATAAACTGGGGCCTGCCTATAATGGGTATCTTAAGTCCAACAAGAACCAGAGACCACCCCCTTCACCCATCCAAATAGAACACAATACCCCAATAGTGGATGAATTCCAAACATATAACAAGATATCATAAGATAAGCTCAAAGAATTTAAGACATGTCTATAACCGATAATTGGTAAACAATCAAAAATAACCAACCAACATTACCCAACTCCACAGTAATCCACAAATCCTTCTAAAAAAACAAAAATTAATAAAGTGTTGGGACATGCCCCCAACTTAGACAATGACAATGACAATGATAATGTTAATATGAACTCTTCAGTACTAGTCTATGAAAGAAAACCAATGAAATGTCCAAGTATTTTAGAAAATAAAAGATCACCACTTTACCATCAACAACTGATAAATTAAGATGATCTACCTAACACTGCATAGGAAAAGTAGCAGTATCTTCGGTGCTTGCATCGTATGGGGATACAATATCCAGAGACGGTTATGGGTTAGGCACTAGTATGTAACTCAAGGACATAGGATATAATAATGCCATGATCAATGTTTCAAAGTCATTCAAATTCAATGCACATAACCATATGTATATATAAGCGTGTCATGCCGGGAAAGAGAATAAGTCTTAGTATAAAGTAAAACTTTATCCTAGAATATATAGCTCAACCGTTATAAATAGGAACCTATGGGATATATGGGTTCAGCTCCCCCTATTGGAAGGGCCCTAGTGTGTGTTGGCCGCACGAATCGAAGGTATAAAGAAAGATTAGAGAATGATCCAACCCTACGTCAATCTAAGATACGAATATATCAATAGTGTGAACTATGAACATAGGTCATCAAGACCAAAACTCATGTCAGCAAACATGAGTTTCCAGTACAAGTCATCTAAGACCCACACCTTCAAGGCTTTGCTATATAACCCCTATTAATACCACCTTAAAACAAGTTTCACATAACCTATTTATTAACCAATGAACCAACCATTAAGTCATACCATGGGTATCGTCTGACCCTTGCACTTGAAAGCTTGTATCTATGCCATAACAATCACATTAACCTGGAGGAATGCCTTGACCCCCTTTGTTCATTAAATCAAAGCATAGCCAACAAGGCTTCCAAAATCTATGTTCATTGTTTAATCATTAATGCAATGCAATTCCATAGGTGAGTAAGCCAAACCAATTGGCAATTTCACAATCCAAAGCCATTTATAGAAGTGGGTTGATAGGACACAATTATACAAAACTAATTCCAATTTCAAATACCAATTTTGGGGACCCTTTAATTTATTCACTATTCCTATGCACTCTATAAGTTCAAAACCACCAATAAAGCATAAACAATGCATAACAAATCATGGAAAAAAGAATTATAGAATCAACCATATCAAAACCTCCAGTCACATCAAAAACCACATTAGAAACCATCCAATTAAACCATTTAAATACATGCTTTTAATAAAGTAATAATTAGGGAAGAGTAACATTCCTGAAATTTTAAGAGTTACAAGGGAATTTTCCTTTGAAAACTCTAATTTATGAACTTCTAAGAAACCCTAAGTAACTTTCTTGTGAAAATTTAGACAGTTTGAGAGTGTTTTCAATTATGTTATGAATGAGAAATATCCCCTTAAAGTGCTTTATAGTTTTGGGGTTCAAGTAAGGGAAAAGGAGACTAGAATACCCTTAATGAAAAGACTAAAAAATCACCGTCCAATTACTATGGGTGACCTGGCTACTTGTAGAGTCACCTTATGACTTATAAGGTCCCACTCATAGTTTGGACAGTGTCCAGGACCACTTACACTAACTTGGTTATGAGTCATACCTAACGAATCATACTCAGTCATTAAAACTCGCTTAGTCCAGTCGTCATAAAAGAAAAAACTATTGGGTATCACACTGGTTAGGATACAGAAGGCACAATATGACTCGTTATGAGACACTACAACTCGTAGGGTCTATGTCATATTTAGGATAGAAACTTTAGGCCAACATATTTTCCAGGCTACGATTGGGTCCATAAGACCTGCCAAGACTCCCTATGACTCATAAGGGGAGTCATAGTTTGGGTAGTGAGGATAAAATTTCAGAAAGTTTCAAGGACCAAAAATCCGAGGTGTTACAAGAAGTGGGCCCCTCTGATCCACCTTAGGCAAAGACTTGGGTTAGCCTAGTGTACTTATTACGCATGATATACTCTTATTAATGTTCGGTTTGGCACTTGAAGAGGTTGAATATATTTAATGAGTATGTTAGTTGGATACAGAATAATTGATGTTAATTTTGGGTATTGCTAATGATACTGCTTATATTTATGATTAATGATTACTGGCTTATATATATGATATGGATTATAGACATGATAGATGGCTCGTAGATATTATTAATAAATTATGGATATGTAATGGCCTAATGATATGATTAGTGATATAAATCATGAATATGACTATTGACGTAGGCTATGTGCATGGTTATTGGTAATGCCTAGATAGACACGATATTGGTGTGGTACATGGAGGTGGGTACCGACATGAATTATGGTTGTTATTCTTGTTCCTCTGTATAGATATGAATAAAAGGGGTGGTCTATAGTTATAGTTCATTGGTATGGTCTATTGATTTAGTTTATCGATATGGCTTGTTGGGAGGGTCTATTGACACGATTTATAAATAGGAGTTTTGATTTGAGTTTGGTAGTTGATGATGATATTTATAATATGAGTTCCAGTTTAAGTCTAACAAATGATAATAATGACGATGACTATTGAGTTTCGATTCAAGTCTGATAACGCTCAACTTACACATCATATTAAGTGCAAGGTAGTCGTTATCAATATAAACCCAACAAAAGTTGGGGTCGAATCCACAAGGAACAATATGAGTGGTGATTAAATAAATTTGAAATTAAAGTTACCTGATAAATTAAAATATATTATACAAATATTTTAGGGGATTTTGAATGTTTTCAAAATTGTAAGACAATTCTTGGGCTTTTAAAGGACTAATTTGAGTCTAAGGATAATTAGAGTTTAATCAATTAGGGAGGGATCTTGGGGCTATACTTTACCTGAGGCAACTAGTGTGTGGGTACATGAAAATCAACTTTAAATCTTAGGTAAGGCATGCTTGGGTAGGATCGGTTAGGGATTTTGATAATAGAATTTCAACAAAGTATCAAACTATCACCCACAGATTCCTTCGAATACCTCGGGGGTGTAGTCAATTAATCATCACAAAGCCTAAATTTGGCATCACTATTTCTAGGATTATGCCCAAGATATAGAAATTCCATAATTTATCCTTATTTCTAAGACAATAAAAAGGGAATAACTATTATCTATCTAATTGTTCACAAATGCTCATGTCACCTACATCCCTCTTTTATGTATGATGTAGGATCTAGACTACCCACATCTCTCTATTAAGGATGATTTGGGGTTTAGGGAAATTAAGGCTTTCACCAACAAGTTCCATTTTATAATCAAACATTTGTGAAACCCAACAACATTAAGCCTTTAACTAAGAATTAAAGCTATTAATCAAAACCCATACACACTTGCACCCTATTAAAACATAACTAAAGAGGAAGAACTAGAAACTCATAAAGATAATAAACAAAAATATACCAAAATCTCCAACAATTTGATTCATGAAAAATAAAAATAATGCAAACAACACTTTAAATTCCTATGATTCTTCGATGGGATTAGCCAACTCTTCACTTAGGAGTCACTCTAATGTCTTCTTATCTCAAGATTAGTACAAATTTAGCTCCAAGCTCCAAGTGATAAAACCCTAGAAACTAAGATGAAGATGAAGGATAAATATGGTAAATATGATGATAATCCCCAATGTGCAAGGTTTTTTAGCTTTTTGAGAATTTGGGGTCAGCTGTTAATTTACAAAATTACCCCTGGGCATAATCTCGCATTGCCGCAATTGCGGCAGCTTGGCCACGATCGCGGTTGCCTTCAAATAAATGCAATCACAATTTTTGACCTATCTTGATGGGCCATGATCATGGTATCTCAGACCGTGTCCTTCTCCAGGTCTTCCAACTACACTTGTTATTTCTTTTTGATCCCTTTTTAGTTTAATTCCACATATTCCTTTTCATCACATATATTCTTACAAAATGTGGAAATTAGTGCACTTAATCAGAAATTTGTTTCATTCATACATTCAAATTGGGGTAGTGTGCATGAATTTTGAGTGAAATGGAGTGGTAAATTCACCACTCATCAACACTCCTAACTTACATCTTTGCTTGTCCTTAAGCAACACTATCTCTTACCATGAGACAATGCACATTTAAACCCCTTTTATACAACCCAATGATCACAATGAATTCAAGCTTGGTTACTACCAAAAGTATCTATTTAAACATAGGAAAAGCTATTCTTACGACACCCCTCAACATGAAATGCAATTCGAGGATGTAAGTAACTTTAAAGGGAAACAATGCAACAATCACTGACACTCAAAAATTAACTCTCTATTAACCTCAACTCCATTATACTCCTTTTACCTCATTATTAAAAAGATGATAATGTCGCCTACCTCAATTTGTTCACATACCTTCTCATAAAAAGAAAAATCCCACACACGCCAAATTATCAACTATACAACAAGGGATTCAAGTGCGAAACTCTCTCTCTCTCAAAGACTCTTAATGCTAACGAGTACCATACCCTAGGCTTGCCCTTATTTTCACTCACCACTACAATAAATACACTTAGTTGGAGATATCAAAGGGCTTTTTGAGTTTGTAACGTAGGTTCAGGGAAGGGTAGGATATCATTTAGGACAAAGTGGCTACACCCCCCTTGAACATCTATATCACACTATTTCATCCTTCCAACTTTCTGATCATGGACCACTTCTTATGATTCCACACTTTACACATACCTATTTTAGCTACCATGATTTTCCCAACTTTTTGGAGGCATCTTTAATTTGCTTATATCTTTTCCAATCTATGCTTTATATTATTTTCATCATACCTTCTTTTTAATTTTCTTTCATTGCTTAGCTCATAGGCATCCATTTACACTACCATGGCCCAAAGTCAACTCTTTCAAACTCATTTCCCCTAACTTAGACATTTAGCCTTAATTTTCATTTTTCATGTTTAAGGAGGGTAGGGTTCAAAAGAGAGACAAACTTTGAATGGATCAAGGATTTTAACGTGGTTGCCAAAGAAAGGCTTGAAGGATCGAATTGGGTAACTAAGGGAACTATCTTAAGCATGGGTAGGCTAATTAGGCTAAAGTGGGTTCCTATGTTCATAAAGATGGCCTAGGATTATTTCACCAACCAATCACAATCAAAATTAGCCTTGAGATACTAATAGATCATGTTCTAGATGGTACAAGTAGGCATGAGATTTATACACAAATGCTCACCACACATAGCATGTAAGCTCCTCAAAAGGGTTCAATTGCCTTTCCTACTAGAGACAAAAATGAAGTATCTACCAATTTCTACAAGCCAATATCTTGGAGTCACAAAAGGAGGTAAAGTATTGTTACAAGATTGCTCACATCCGTGCCCTTGATTTTCTAAAATTTTTTAGACGGAGGGGGGGAGGGTGTTTGCTTTGCATTTGCATCACACACAATTTGATCTTTATGGAACCAAACCAAGACGACGTCTCACATTTCGTCTTTCATACGGTCAAACCATATAGCTACTTAGACTTTCCATAGGTATAAGTGTGATTCCAAATCCAAAATGCTACGAGTACTCAAAATTTCCCTACATTTATAGCTTCGATGCTACGAGTACTCAAACTTTCCCTACATCTATGGCTCAAAACCCAATCACGATAATTTTCCCTTAAGAATGTCGTCACTCAATATATCATAGGGAAATTATCGTAGGATATCATCACATGCAAAATAAAGATAAAGTAAATATATAAAAACAAAATAAAATGGCTAATCCATGAAAATGTGGGCACCATCAGAGTGTCCAAATATTATAACCAATAACAAAAATAAAAATCATCCAAAATAACATCCAACTATCTAGAAGTATTAATAATACAGGACCAAATAAAATGAATCCAGAGACAGACACCCCAACTAAAAAGCTAGCAGTGGCCTCACTGCATAATAAATCAAGCATAAAGAGAGATAAGGGTGCTCCTTGAAACTGCATCAAGGGCTTCTCTCACCCTCGGACTTTGCATCATCATCTGCATCCTTAGGACTGGACCACACTACTAGGTCCCACTCATCACTCTCCACTTAGGAGGAAGGAAGTCTATAGTGGGGTTTTACATTCTTCCAAAGGCCCTTTACCTCCTTCCACATATTGCTAAAGAATTTATCTCTCTTCTTCTCCTTTTTTACAATCTTTTCATATGAAACCCAAAGTTCTCTGTGAGACTCTTCCAAGGATGAGTAGGCTCTCTGAATCCTTGCAATGGTAGGCCCCTGTTTTTGCTGGTCTTCTAGATACCTCTCATAATCGGAGCGGGATATATATGAGTGGTAAGTGGTGGAGGGCTCTCCTAAAATAAGATTTCTAATGGCCCTAATATCAATACCAAGATCCTCAAGAGGCTCGACTATGGATGGACTACCAGACGTAGGATCCTCACATGCCGACTTTCCCAAGTCAATCTTTCTTTTATGCTTTTGATCGATGCGCCCTCACCTCAAATTTTTAGAGGATAGATGGGGTGCTAGGGCGTACCCAAGTGTAATTAGGGTACTCTACAACACCTTCTCGCCTGCACAACTCGATAATAATAAGAAGGGAAGAAAATATTCTTACCATCATGATTTTTAAAGAACGTCATCTCTGGTAGCACAAGTCGACCCATATTCAAAGGAATGCCATCTAAAATGCAAGCAACTATTCTAGCTCGTAAATCCAAACCACTGTCCCCTGGGTATAAGGAGAGACCTAGCTACAAATGATAGTCATCCAAATCTAGGTCTCAGCAGTGAAGTCATTCATTGATATATTCCTTTTGGTCATAGCCCAAGAGACTTACTTTTTAGTACATAACCTTTCTGCCAACCAGCTTCCTGGCTCACACCCTTTTGCTACAAACTCATCTATGTTTGCATTCGGGAACCCATAGATGTCATTGATTTGCACCTCCCCAAAGTCCACCTCCTTCTCTCGAATCTTGATAATCTTCATGGATAGGTCTGATAAAGATACCATGCTGAGCTAGTCTGTCATGAAATACATAAAGCTTTTTTGGCACTTTCTCTAAGTATATTCCTCTCTCTGAGAGCAACTTTGCTCTTGAAAGATCACCATAGTAGAGAGTGTGGCACTCGGGGGCCATGAAGTGAATATTGGTTATAATCTTTCATGAGGTAATCCTGAAAAACATGAAGACAACAGAACAACATTAATCATCGATATTTTCATTCTCCAACTAAGCTATGTTGTCCACTAAAGCTCATGGGATGGTAACTCGATCGTGTTTGGACAAAATTTTGAAGTGCAGAATTTTTGGCTCAGGCTGACATTCAGCCCCAGGTATAGTGATCGCGGGCCATAGAGTCGCGATTACGATGCCGCAATCATGGTCTAGATGACCGCGATGGCTGTAACTGAGACCGATTTCAAGCCATAATTTTCAATATCCAAAAATCCAAATTCTAAGCCAAAATATGTTCTACAACAACAATTCACACTAAAATTATTGAACCAGACTACTAGGTATTCGATTATGCCTTTAGAATAGGAAAACATTAAGTGAAGTCTTGTTTGGGCATTTGATCGAGCACTTGATATGCACCCTTAATTTTACTTAACTTCACACACAATTAGGGTACTCAAGACTTCCCCACCTGTGTGCATGATAATGCTCACCCGTACCATATGAAGTAGTAGAGGACAGTCGTTGTCAATATCTAAACTCTTGTTAAGGTCTAATACATAAGGATTGAAAATTAGAATTCTAGTCTTATGGGTCTTAACACTTACTAAGAAAACACCCAAAGTGAAAATAAAGTAAAAAAATGATTGAAAATTGGGGGAAAGGGTTGTTTTAGGAGAGTGTGTGTGTGAATAGTAACTCAATTCTGCAAACTACACAAAAATTGTAATTTAACTTTAATATAAAGGAGATCTTGAGATTATGTCTTCCTAAGGGAACATTAGGTATGGGTATGTGTAGATTTGGTATACATGCTAGTTGTTAACAATAGGGTAGTCTAGGTCCTGGGTCCTTGAGGCTAGCTTGTCAACAAAATGTAAAAATTTTCAATTATTCAACCTTTCAAATACCTAATAAGTGTTTTAATTATAATCACCTAATACTTCAATTGGGTATCCCTATTTCTAGGAAGATACCCTAAATGTTGTCAACGTCATACTCACTCTTATGTCTAAGATAGTGAGGATTAGTAAACTAAATCCATTAATTATCTACTATTGCCTTGGTTCCCACATCCCCTATTCAAGGATGATGTGGGTTCCAAAAGTTCACCCAAACCCCTCTTTCAAGGATGGTTTGAGCTTTCAAGAGTTTGGGGTTTTCACCCACAGACCCATTTTGAGCATTTGAGGCTTTCACCTACAAATCCCAACCAATTTAATCAAGCAATAGTAGAACCCAAAATCAACTAATTATCATATGCACAAATACATCACAACACACAACTAATTTTACCTTAGTTCAATATAAATCCAAAAGTAACAGATTTAGCTGCTCATGAAGAAAAGAACGAAACATATACCTAAGAGATTGTTCAAAGAATCCATTCTTCACAAATACCAAAATCCAAACCTCCCTATCAAATTACAAAACTTGCCCAATTTAGTGTTTCAATTTAAAATTCAAAGTATTGCTAGTCTCTAGAATGCTCAAAACGGGAAAGGGTTTTAAGCTTTTAAGGGATTTGGGTAGGCTGCTGAAAATTACAAAACTGCCCCTGGACCTAATCTCACATTGCCACGATCACACTGGATTTGCTGTGATTGTGGCTACCACAACTTTTGGTGGATACACACATAATCGCGATTGCTGACCTTCTTTACTCACCGCGATCGCGTCCCTTAGACCGCAATCATGGTAAATGAGGCCTATTTTTTCTCCAGGTCTTCTAACTGTACTTCTTTTCTCTTTTTGATCCTTTTTAGCTCAAGTCCATATCTTCTCATCTCATAACCTATATGCTTGCAAAGTATGGATATTAGTGCATTTAGTGATACATATGTCTCATTTATACATTTAAATCATGACAATGTGAATGAATGTTAAGTATAAATGAGTGTTAGATTCACCACATATCAACACCCCCAACTTAAAGCTTTGCTTGTCCTCAAGCAACACTACCTCATCAAGAGACTATGCATATTTATTTCCACTTTAAATGACCTAATGATCATAATGACTTCAAGCTTAGTTAATACCACAATTTAGCTCTTTAAACATGGGCAAAACTATTTTTTTGACATCCCTCTACATAAAATGTGATATTTCAAGGATGCAAAAGACTTCAAAGAGCAACCATGCAATAATCACTAATACTCTAGAAATGACTCACCTTTCTCCTCAACTACATTATACTCTTTTTTGCCTCATTTTTTGAGAGATGACAAAATCACTCACCTCAACTTGTTCACATGCTTTCTTACAAGAAAAAAAATTCCACACACCAAGTTATCAAATATGCAACAAGGAATTTAAATGTGAAACACTCTCTATATTAAGAACTCTCGATGCTAACAAGTACCATGCAATAGGCTTGCCCCTATTTTCAATTGCAACTACAATGAAAATACTTGGTTGGAAATCATGAAGGACTTTTTGATCTTGTCATATAGGTTTGGGGTAGGGTAGGATATTATTTAGGAAAAACATATCTATACCCTCCTTGAACATCTACATCACACTATTCTATCCAACTTTTGATCATGAGATACTTTTTTGTTTTCACTTTTTCTTTACACATGCCTACTTTTATTTCTTTAGTCCACCCATTTTATTTTCATTTATTTATCTTGCATCCTTTGTGTGTTTCTTTCCTTTGTTGGACCCTTTATTTTTCTTATTCATTTGTTCTCAATGTTTAAGCTCATAGGCACTTACTTATAACTTCGTGGCCCAAAGTTACCTCTTCCAATCGTTGATATCCCTAACTTAGGATTTTAGTCTCAAGTTGAAATTTTAAGTCCAAGGATGGTAGGGTTCAAAAAAGGGGTAAAAATTAAAAGGCTCATGACTTGCAATGTGTTTGCCAAATAAAGGTCTAAAGGCTCAAAGTGGGTGACTAGGGATAACATCGATGAAAGGGTAGGCTTTTTAGGATAAAGAGGACTTTCAATGTCATAAAGATGACCTAAGATCATCTCACCTACCAAGTACATTCAAAATTAGTCTTGGGAGACCAATGGGGTGAGTTCTAGATGGTACACGTACACATGAGATTTGGACAAATGAGATTACCACACATGGCATGCAAAATCGTCAAGGATAAATTGGCCCTTCCGCAACAAAAATGAAGTATCTACAAATTTTAACAAGCAAAAATTTATGGAGTCACAAAAAGAGAAAAAGAATTGTTACAAGGTTGCGCACATCCATGCCCTTGATTTTTAAAATTTTTTTGGATGGAGGGGGGTGTTTACTTTGTATTTGCACCACGTACAATTTTCTAGACATACCATTAACCCATGTATTCGTCTCATATTTTGTCTTTCATATGGGAAAACCTAATGACTACTCAGACTTCGCCATATGTATGAATGCGATCCCAAATCCTAAAATGACACTTGTACTCAGCTTTCCCTTGTATTTAAGACCTCGATGCTATGGGTACTCAAACTTTCCCTACATCAACGACTCAAAAATCAATCATGATGCTTTTTTATTAAGAATGTCGTCACTCAATTTATCATAGGGAAATGCTCAAAATTCATCACAAACAAAATAAAGATAATGCAAAAATCTAACAACGAAACAAAACAACTGATCCATGAAAATGTAGGCACCGTTAGAGTGTCCGAATATTAAAACCCAAAAGAACATAAAAACAACCAGAAATATCAATAATACAGGACCAAATAAAATGAATGGAGATATTGGTACCCCCTAACTAAGTAGCTAGCAGTGTACTCATTGCATAAATAATAAAATATAAAAAGGGATAAGGCTGCTCCCTGAAACTGCATCAAGAACTACTCTCATCTGTAGACTCTACATCATCATCAACATCCTCAATATCGGACCACTCGGATGGTGCCTCATCATCACTCTCCACATAGGAGGAAGAAAGTCTATCATAGGATTTTAGGACCTTCTATAGGCCCTTCACCCCTTTCCACATCTTGCTAAAGAACTTATCTCTCTTCTTCTCACTTTTCACTATCTTTTCATATGCAATTTAGAGATATCGATGTGATTTTGCAAAGGATGAGTAGGCTCTCTCAAGCCTAGCAATGGTAGCTCCCTACTTTTTTTAGTCCTCTCGATACTTCTCATAATTAGATTGGGACACATATGAATGACGGATGGTGGAGGGTTCTTCTGGCTCCTGGGGCAAATCTGACATGAGCTTCTTGATGGTTATAATATCAACTCCAATATCCTCAAGAGGCCCAGTGGTGGATGGCCTACAAGACTCAGGCTCCTCACATGTCGACTTTCTTAAATCGATATTCCTTTTCTTGATTTTGCCTAGTGTGCCCTTTGCTCAAATTCTCAAAAGATAGATAGAAGTTCCAGGACGCACCCAAGTATCTCCAGAGTTTTCCTCTATGCCAGCTCTCCTGCAAAGATTAGTAATCAAAGAGAAATAAGAGATGTGTCCCACCCTGGTTTTTGAATAATTTCATAATAGAAACCACGAGCTGACCAATATTCAAAGAAATGACGTCTAGAATGCAAGAAACTATCCAAGCCAATAAATCTGGGACTGCTGTCATGTGGGTGAAAGGGGAGACTCCACTACATATAATGTTTAACCAAATTCAACCCTTGACAGTGAAGTCATTCATGTGTTTGTTACTCTTAGTTGCCGCCCATGAGACTAACTTTCTGGGGCAAAGTCTTTTAGCCAACCAACTTCCTGGCTTACACCCTTTTTCTTCAAATTCACCCTTGTCTATATTTGGGAGCCCATAGATACGTTGACACGCTCTGCCTTGAAGTCCACCATTTTTCCCTGAATTTTGATAGTCATGTAGGATGAATCTGAGTAAGAAACTATGCTAAGATTGGCATAGAATTCACGGACCCATTGCTCATTAGTCTTACAAGGATTCGGGTGGAAACTCCGCCACCTTGTGGCTACAAGCCTATCATAAAATGTTGGAAGATTTTTTGGCATATTCTCCAAGCATATTCCTCTCTCCGGGAGAAACTTTGTCCTTAAAATATCACCATAATAGTGAGTGTGGCACTCGGGTGCCATGAATAGGATGTGGTCATATTTATCCATGAGATTATCCTTAAAAACAACAGATGACACAACAACATCAATCATTGGTATATTCTTGCACAAACTATGCTATGTTATCGACTAAAGATCATTTGATGGTGTTTGGACAAAAATTCTAAGTGCAAAATTTTTGACATAGGTAGAAAATCAGCCTCAATTACTGCAATGCAGGCCATAGAGTTGCAATCGCTACACCGCGAATGCGGTCCTAGCAACCGCATTGCGTTAACTGAGACCAGTTTTAATACCAATTTTTAATGTCCAAAAAATTCAAATTATGAAGACCAAAACATGTTCTATAATAAGGATTTGCCCTTAAAGCATTGAACAAGACCACTAAGTACTCGATTATGCCCTTAGAATGTAAAAAGCTTCAGTGAAATACTAATTTGGACAATTTATCGATCACTTGGTGTGCACTTATCATTTTCCTACACTTCACAAATAATTTGGGTACTCAAGACACCTCCATTCAAGTGCACACCTTATTCTAGCAGCTAAACACCACACAAGTACAATTTATGAAGCATTTAAGCATGAAAAACATCATTTTAGGCCTTCTCTATATCACGCATACTATGGCCTATTTTCAATAATCAAAGCATGGATTCAAGGAACCTACCTAATAGGTGATGTAAGAAGGATGCAAGGATGCTTTTGGAGTTCTCACAATCTTGGCCAGAAATGGGTCCAAATAGAGAGCAGATTTAAAAAGGGAGTGTGAGGGAAAATTGGGAGTCAGGTGGTCTTATAACTAAGGTGACTGTAATCGTAGTCATGGGTCCGTGATTTTAGACATGTGGGTGTCCGGGATCGTAACCTAGGGCCCGAGATCGCGATAACTGAGGGAATTTGTGCACCCCTATTTTCTCTTGTTCAACTCATTTCACGTTTGGACAGGTTTTCCGCTGTTTAGTTCATAGTGGAAAAAATTCACACATTCCCCTTTTTAAGATCCTCCAGCACACTCAATAGTGCCATAAATGCATGGGTTATTCAATTGTCAAAAATAAAATCTATACTACAAAAATAAAAATAAAAGATATGAGCCACTTTTGTGGTATTTGTGGGCTGCCTCCCACGTAGCGCCTTAGTTTATGTTGTGGCATGACATTTTCCTTCTTTCTCAAGTTAGGTACTCTAGAGCCCATTCATTCACTCCTCCATGTTTAACATCGATCACCCATATTACTTGGTTCTATCAGTTGTTTCTTTATTTTGCATACTCAAAAAGAGACCTCGTCATCATGAACTCTAAACCTCATTTTTCCCAACACTAAGTTAACAATGGCCCCTCCGGTGACTAAGAAGGGTCGACCAAGAATGATGGGACCCTCTTGGTATATTTCACAATATAAAACCATGAATTTCGGTAGATGTATAAATTTGTCCACTTTGACTAAAATATCAAACAAAATCTCGACCAACTTCTTTATAGACTGATCCGCTATTAAAATTCTCATGGATGTTGGAGTTGGGGTGTCCAATTTGAGATTTTTATAAATGACAAAAGGAAAAAGGTTTACAGTTCCACTAATGTCGGATAGATCTTTCGCAAACATATGAGTTCCACTGATGTAAGGGATAGTAAAAGCTCTGGGGTCTTCTTTCTTTTCTGCAATTTTGCTACCCATGATAGCACTACAACTATGGGTGACTTCAATCGTGCAACCTTTGATGAGATTTTTTTTAACATCAACTTCCTCGTGAGCTTAGAATATCTTGAGATCTCTTGGATCACTTCAAGCAATGGGATGTTGATAGAAAGGTTGATAAGCATAGCCACTCTTGAGTTTATCACCCTTCTCTTTTATTTGAAGCCCTTGAGAAAACGGGGGAGGGACCTGTATTATAGGCATCATATTACTTTGTGGTTTCTCATTTTCCACCACCTCTTCATCAACTTTTATCAATTCCTTTTCATATTCTTATTTTTGAGATTTTGGTGGTTCTTCGTTTGATTTAACCTTGCATATCTTTTCACCCTAATATTCTTTTAAGTGATCACCAAGGGTCTTCCCACTCCTAGATACTATTTCTAAAATTTGAGCTTCACTCTTCGGGTTCATAATAGTGTCACTAGGAAGAAAACCCTTTGGCCTAATATTCAATTAGGTAAAAATTTGACCGATTTGAGTCTTCAATTGATTAATAGAGGTGGAGTGGGACACCACAGTTTGATTAAGTTGCGAAAAATCACTTTTCATTTCATAGACCATTTTGTCCATTCCTTCCACTCTCATCAAAATCCTTGCCAAGATATCTTCGACTTTGTGTTTATCGGGGTCGACAATGCTACTATCTTTTTTCTTTTCCCGGTTATGAAGGGGAACACATTTGTCATAATCACGATTTGTATCCCTTCAATCAGCGTCACATTCACAGTCCGTCCAACCTTGATTCCAACTTTTCCTTTGATAGGCGGGTCGGGAACCCCTCGATTAGTTTTCCAAGTACCGAATCTCCTCATTAAGATTTTTAGACTTTTCATCTTCCTCATAGGCTTTCGATTCCATAGAATTTACCACATTCATGGGTGTACCCATCACATATTTTGTTAAATGCTCTAATTGTATCATCATCTTAGCCTTATTCTCCTCTCTTTCTTCATCTCATTTCTTTTGTTCCTTGTTAACAAAAGATGTAGTGTGAGAACTCTTAGGAGCTTGGTATATTGGGTATGCCATCCCCAATTTTTCTTAGTAACCTCCTCAAGAAAATTCATTGCCGCATGATAATACAACTTCACAAGAGAGCCCCCCGCCATATTATCTACCATGATTTTGTTAAGTGGATCAAGAGCACGGTAGATGATTTGGAGAAACATCTTCTCCAGGACCTTGTGGTTTGGACATTGCATTTGTTTTCCATTGAATATTTCCAACACTTCATACAAAGAATCTCCATTCAATTGCCTAAAGTTGATGATATCATCCCTCAATTAGAGTATTTTGGATGGTGGTAAATATCGGTCAAGGAAGGTCGTGGTGAGTTCATCCCATGAAGTGATAAAACTGGCTGGAGGATATTGAAGCCATAATACCGCCTCTCCCATTAGAGAAAACGGGAAGAGATAAAGCCAGATGGACTCTTGGTTTATGTGTGCACTATCAAAGGGTGCACACACCTCTACAAAATTCTTCAAATTGAGGTTGGGGTCCTCATAAGCTTGCCTCCCAAAAAGTCCCTTCATTTGAAACATGTGAATTATGATGCTTGTTATATAAAAGACACCATTCCCATGAGTAGGTGGGATACGAATGGAACTTGAATGACCAACATCATTGAGTTGACCCTTATCATCAAGAAGGCCATTGAAAGACCCGGCTTTACTAGCATTATCACTTATGGTTCCATTTATGCTATAGAGATACCTAGAAGGAAACAAAAACAACAACTAAAATAAATATACAACACTATGCGTATGCCCTAAGTAAGAATCAAGATCGCACAAGTGAAAACTAAATTTCATTCCGTGGCAACAATGCCATTTTAATAATGCTCACTTGTACAACATGAAGTAGTATAGGACGATCGTTGTCAATATATCAACACTTGTTGAGGTCGAATCCACAAGGAGTGAAAAGTAGAATTCTTGTCTTATGGGTCTTAACACTAACTAAGAAAACACCCAAAGTACAAATAAAGTAAGAAGCAAGATTTAAAATTGGGGGAGGGGGGTTGTTTTGGGAGAGTATGTGTGTCAATAGTAACTCAATTCCACAAACTACACAATAATTGTAATTTAACTCTAATATAAAAAATATCTTGGGATTATATCTTCCTAAGGGAAAATTAGGTATGGTTATGTGTAGATTTGGTATACATATTAGTTGTTAACAATAGGGTAGGCTAGGTCTAGGGTCCTTGAGGATAGCTTCTCAACAAAACCTTAAGAATTTCACCTAGTGAGCCTTTCGAATATGTAATAAGTGTTTTAACTATGTTCACCTATTACCTCAATTGGGTATCCCTATTTCTAGGAAGATACCCAAGATGTAGTCAACTTCATACCCACTCTTATGTCTAAGATAGTGAGAACTAGTAAACTAAATCCATTAATTGTCTGTGATTGCCTTAGTTCCCACATCCTAATTTCAAGGATGATGTGGGTTCCAAAAGTTCACCCAAACCTCTCTTTCAAGGATGGTTTGAGCTTTCAAGAGTTTGAGGTATTCACCCACAGACCCATTTTGAGCATTTGAGGCTTTTACCCACAAATCCCATCCAGTTTAATCAAGCAATAGTAGAACCCATTATCAACTAACTAGAATATGCTAAAATACATAACAACCCACAAGTAATGGAACCTTAGTTCGACATAAACCCAAGACTAAAGGATTTAACTACTCTTGAAGAAAATAAAGAAACATATACCAAAGGGATTGTTCAAAGTATCCATTCTTCACAAATACCAAAATCCAAATCTCTAAATCCAATTACAAGACTTGCCCAATTTAGGGTTTCAATTTCAAATTCAAAGTATTGCTAGTCTTTAGAATGTCCAAAATGGGAAAGGGTTTTAAGATTTTAAGGGATTTGGGTTGGCTGCTAAAAATTACAAGACTGCCCCTGGGCCTAATCCCACATTGCTGTGATCACATTGGATTTTCTGCGATCATGGATACCACTACCGTGGGTGAATCCATGCAAGTGCGGTTGCTAAACTTCTTGACTAGCTGCGATCGCTGCCCTCAGACTACAATTATGGTAACTGAGGCATGTTTGTACTCCAGGTCTTCCAGCTGAACTTCTTTTCTATCTTTTGATCCTTTTCAACTCAAGTCCACATCTTTCTGTATTATAACCTGTATGCCTGCAAAGTGTGGATATTAGGGCATTTAATGATACACGTGTCTCATTTATACATTTAAATCATGGCAATGTGAATGAATGTTAAGTGGAAATGAGTGGTATATTCACCACTCATCAGTGCACACCATATTCTTACAGCTAGCCACCACACAAGTTTATCTCAACATAGACTTAACAATTAAAATCATAGATTTAGGCCTTCCTTATAACATACATTCTATGGCTTATTGTCAATAATTAAAGCATGAATTCAAGATACTTACCTGAGGAAATAATGTAAGAGGGATGTTCTAATGCTTTTGAATGCCTATAATTTGCCCAAAAGTGGGTGAAATTTGAGAGAAAATTTGGGAAAGAAGTATGAGGGAAATGGGAGTCCGGTGGTCTTTTAAAACTGTTCTGACCTCAATCACAGTCTGAGGTCTGCGATCGCGATAATAAAGAGCATTTTTGCACATCTATTTTTCTTTGTTCAGTCCAATATGAAAAATTTCACACTTTCCCCTGCTCAAACTCACTTAAAACACTCTATAGTGCCACAGATGATGGATTAATCAATGACACGAAATCTAAAATCTACTCTATCAAATTTAAAAAGAAAGGATACGAGCAAATTGCATGGCATTTGTGGGTCGCCTCACACATAGTGTCTTAGTTATCGTTGTGGCAATATGTCTTCCATTCTTTGCAAGTTGGATCATGCACTTACTCATCTTCAACATCTATAACCGATAATACTTGAAGCTCCATGGGTTGTTTGTTTGTGTTGCATACCTGAAAGGATACTTCACCATCATGAACTCTAAACTTTATTTCCCCAATCTCCAAATCAACAATGGCTCTTTTGGTGGCAAAGAAAGGTCGACCAAGGATAATAGGTACCTATTGGTCCATCTCACAATCTAACACCAAAAAATCCATCAGAAGGATGAATTTATCCACTTTCACCATTACGTCGAATAAAACACCAACTGGTTTCTTGATAGACCAGTTCGCCATCAAAAGCCTCATCGACATTGGTGTAGGGGCACTCAAGATAAGACTCCTATATATTGAAAATGGCGTGAGTTTTACACTCGTACAAAGATCATATAGAGCTTTTTCAAACTTATGTGTCCCGATTATGCATGGAATGGTGAAGACCCAAGATCTTTCTTCTTTTCTTCTATTTCTCTACTCATGATAGCGCTACAACCATGGGTGACTTCAATGGTGTAACCTTCAACAAGATTATTCTTTCACATCAATTTCTTCATAAGCATAGAATACCCCAAAATTTCATGGATAGCCTCGAGTAATGGGATATTGATAGAGAGGTTGCTAAGCTTAACCATAAATTTCTTAAGCTTGCCGTTCTTAATTTTTTCTCTTAAGCCTTTGGGGAAATGGACGAGGGATTGGAATAGTGGGAAATACATCACCTTGCGGCTTATCATTCTCATCCACATCTTCATCAATTTCCATCAGTTCTTTTTTATCTCCTTCTTCTTGAGATTTCAGAGATCCTTCTTCTGACTCAATTGCTAGCTTTGTCTTCACATTCATTGGATTAACCTTGAGGCTATTTTTCACCTATATTTTCTCTCTCAATTTTCTTAAAATGATCACCAAGGGTCTTTCCACTTCTAGTGACTATTGCCAACACTTGAGATTTATTTTTTGGATTCACAATAGTGTCACTAGTAGGACCCTCCATTGGTCAGCATTTAATTGAGTGGAGATTTTCCCTATTTACATTTCCAATTGTTATATAGAAGAAGAATGGGATACAATCATTTGGTTGAGTTGCAAAAAATTGCCTTTTAATTCGCAGACCATTTTGTCCATTCCCTCCACTTTCATCAAAATTCTTGCTAAGACTTCTTCGGTTTTGTATTTGTCGGGGTCAATGGGGTTACCTTCTTTGTTCTTTGCCTGGTCATGAGGAGGAATATTATGATCTTAGTCACGATCTTTGTACCTCCAATCACGGTAACAATCACTATCCATCCAACCTTGGTTCCCACCTTGACTTTGATAGGCGGGGTGGGAACCCCATAAATAGTTAGCCAAATACCGAATCTATTCATCAAGCTTCTTGACCTCTTCATCATAAGAGGCCTTGGATTCCATGGTATTCACCGATTTTATGGTTGCACCCATTATATACTTAGTTCAAAGCTCCAATTGCATCATCATTTTTGCCATTTTTTCCTCTCTCTCTTCATCTCTCTTCATTTCCTCTTTATCACTAAAGAAGGTAGTAGGAGATCCTTTTGGTACCTCGGCATCACGGGTGTATCACCCCTGATTTTGCTTGGTAATTTCCTCAAGTAAGTTTGTAGCTGTTTTATAATTCAACTTTAAAAAAGAGCTACCCACTACAGTGTCTACCACAATTTTGTTGAGCGGATCAAGAGCCCAATAAAAGATTTAGAGAAGCATATTCTTCGGGACCTCGTGATTGGGACATTACATGAGTTTTCTGTTGAATGTTTCTCACACCTCATACAAGGGTTCTCCGCTTAATTGCCTAAAGTTAATGATTTCATCATACAATTGGAGAATATTAGAGGGTGGGAAATACCGGTTAAGGAAGGCCATGGTAATTTAATCCCATAAAGTAATTGATCCAGCCAGAAGAGGGTGAAGCCACAATACCGCCTCCCCCATTAGAGAAAATGGGAAGAGACACAACCGGATGGACTCTTGGGTTATGTGTGCAATATCAAATGGTGCACAAACTTCTACAAAGTTCTTCAAATGCAAGTTGGGGTCCTCATAGTCTTGTCCACCAAAAAGTCCCTTCATTTGTAGCATATGCAACGTGATGCTCGTGACATAAAAGTCACCGTTCCCATGAGTAGGTGGGATACAGATGGCACTTAAGTCCAATGTCATTGAGTTACTCCTCATCTAGAGGGACATCGAAGGACCCATCAATACTTGACTTGTCACTCATAGTTCCTTGAACACTCTGGGAATCACCTAAAAAAGAAACAAAAACAACAACCAAAATAAATAAACACTACTATGGGTATACCCTAAGTAAAAATCAACACCACACAAGTGAAAGCTAAACTTCACTTCTGACAACAATGCCATTTTTAATAACGCTAAACTTACACATCAAATTAAGTATAAGACGGTTATTGCTAATATAAACCCAGCAAGAGTTGGGTTCGAATCCACAAGGAACAATATGAGTGACGATTAAATAAGTTTGAAATTAAATTTACTTTCTAAATTCAAATATATTATACAAATATTTTGGGGGATTTTGAATGTTTTCAAAATTGTAAGACAATTCTTGGGCTTCTAAAGGATTAATTCGAGACTAAGTATAATTAGAGCGTAATAAATTAGGAATAGATCTTGGGCCTATGATTTACTTGAGGCAACTAGTATGTGGTTACATAAAAATCAACTTCAAATCATAGCTAAGGCATGCTTGGGTAGGCTCGGTTAGGGATTTCGATACTAGTCTTTCAACAAAGTATCAAACTATCATCCATGGATTCCTTCGAATATCTCATGGGTGTGGTCAATTAATCATCACAAAGCCTCAATTTGGCATCCCTATTTCTAGGATGATGCCTAAGATATAACAATTCCATAATTTATACTAATTTTTAAGACAATAAAAAAGGAATAAAAATTATCTATCTTTTTGTTCACAAATGCTCATGTCACCTATATCCCTCTTTCAAGGATGACGTAGGATCTAGACTACCCATATCCCTCTCTCAAGGATGATGTGGGGTTTAAGGAAATTGATACTTTGACCAACAAGTTCCATTTTATAATCAAATATTTGTGAAACCCAACAACATTAACTAAGAATTGAAGCTAATAATCAAAATCCATATACGCTGGCATCGTATTAAAACATAACTCAAGAGAAAGAACTAGAAACTCATTAAGATAATAAACAAAAATATACCAAAATCTCCATAAATTTAATTCATGTAAAATAAATAGAATGCAAACCACACTTTAAATTCCCATGAATCATCAATGGGATTAGCCAACTCTTCACCTAGGAGTCACCCTAATGTCTTCTTATCTCAAGATTAGTACAAATTTATCTTCAAGCTCTAAGTGATAAAACCATAGAAATTAATATGAAGATAAAGGATAAAGATGGTATAGATGATGATAATCCCCAATGTGCAAGGGTTTTTAGAGTTTTGAGAATTTAGGGGCAACTATCAATTTATAGAATTGCCCCTGAGCATAATCTCGCATTGTCACAATTGTGACAACTTTCCCATGATCGCAAGCATCACAGTCGCCTTAAAATAAATGTGATCATAGTATGTGACCTATCTTGACTGGCCGCAATTGCGGTCTGAGAACTGCGATCACGGTACCTGAGACTGTCTCCTTCTCCAGGTCTTCAAACTGCACTTCTTATCTCATTTTGATCCCTTTTTAGCTCAATTCCACATCTTTCCTTTTCATCACCTGTATTCCTACAAATTTTGAAAATTAGTGCATTTAATCACAAATTTATCTCATTCATACATTCAAATCGCAATAGTGTGCATGAATTTTGAGTGCAAATGGGTGGTAAAATTATCACTCATCAAAGTCCGATATTGGGTATTTTTTATGAGATTATACAATTTGGATGAATTCTTGGTTATCATATGATAATTGGTAAATTATAATTTTTTGGTTACTTAGTTACCTTGATTGTACCCTCACGACTTATGGGGTCCTGCGTTTGGTTATTTACTTTTCCGTACTTTTTGTCTTATGGGAACCAATCTTGTAGTTATAATGGCATGATCTTTATGTTACTATCTTATATGCATTCATTTATCTATGTACAGTAGTGTCGGAGCTTATTTCAAGGTTTGTCCCTTTTACCTTAACTTAGCTTATTCTATCTTGTATCTTATAATATTTATATCATGATTTAGATCAGTCTGCCAATGATGCCTATTGAGTACCCATGTTTTTGGTACTCATACTATACCTTTTTACCCTTTTGGTGCAGATTCGCATACTTGTTACCGCTGCTGATTTAACGCTCGTGCAGGGTTGATTTTGGAGATTGGGTGAGCTCTTGGAGTGAGAGTTACCCTTTTTTTTCCCATTTATTTATGTATGACTAATCTTTCATCTTTAAGAAAGATTGTATTAGGCTATTTAGTACTCATAGTTTATTTGTAGTAGCTCTTGCATCGACATTACCGAGTCTTGGGATGGTTGTTGATTTTTTATTTATCTATTAGACCTTTATCATTGTATTATTTCCATTTAAGTCTATAATTGTTAATTTTAGATTTTAGGCTATTTTCCACCAAGTTAGCCCATTTTATCTAGCTTCTTTCTATGGTTCTACTTATCTTCTGGCAAGGTTGTTTTAGAGCTTTCTCTTGAGTGAGACCTCTAAATTCAATTTTTGGCTCTTTCTTTATAAGGCTGAGTCTTTGATCTGGAGTAAATTTGCAGCTTAAATAGCTCAAATTGGTTGGGAGACTATCTTTTTGTTGTATGAGTACAATTCCTTGTGTGGTAAGACATTTGAATAATTCTTGTACATACGTGTAGTCTAGAACTTGCCCCGAGTATATTCAAAGCAAAATCTTATCCAAGCTTTGTTTAGAGGATGACTCGAGGCCATTTTTATCCATCACATGGCTAAATTCAGACCTTAATATTGATCCTTAGTAAACCCTTTAAGCCTTTTGCCCATTTTTCTTTCTTCTTTTGATGATATCCATGCTAAAACACCTAAACCCCTTTTGAGAAACTCTATTTTGGAACTTAATCTCCTTTGATGCATTGCATGATTCTATGTAAAGAAATATAGGTGAAAGCCTAAGTTTGAGGGGAGGGGGGAGGTTGTGTAATGATAAAATTGATTTGAGTGTAGTAAAATTCATAGTTTGGGGTAATTTTGTGATATGCTAAAATGAGTTAAGCAAGGTGTATGTTGAGTTGTCGAATCAAGTGCTTAAGAGACAAGAGATATGATTGATGACAACGTTGAATAGCCTAGCCCATAGAACTTGAATCGAAATTAAATAGAAGAAGGTCTATGAAAAGATTAATGTGATAACATGTTATATGTAGTTTTGATGATGAATAACTAATTGCAAAGGAACAAGTCCTAGATGTGCAAGATACAGTACAACTGGCATGATTTGTCTGCACACTTTTGTCCTCTTGTGTAACAAACTTACAGGTGCTATTTTTTACTGATTAGGATAGCTGGTCGAATGATCTTTTAGCCCTAATCATCACTCAACAATAAAAGGAAAGATATACCTCTTCATAAAGTGTTTTTTCACAAATCTAAAGAGTGTAGAGAGGTAGCAAAAACTCCATTTCAAGATTACTCAAACATTGCTTGTATTCTTATCTTTGTAGTATGCTTAAAGAGTGAGTGAGTAAGTATTCTTAACTGTTGATTTATAATTGAACTACTCAAGCTATAATAGTAGTTTTTTCAGTTTGTTGAGAAAGGTTCTTAGGTAGAGTTGCCTAAGATAGTTTCTAATTAGAGATAATCAGTAGAGAGGTCCTTGGTAGAGTTACCAAAATGAGCTTGTAGTCAAGTTTCTATAAGCAAAATGAGCCTAGAGGTAGGCTAAAATCTAGACTATAATTAGGAGGTTGATTATAGTGGATTTATTTAGTCCTTGTGAGGGAAAGCCATGGTTTTTCCCTTCCTGGGTTTCCACATAAAAGTTTGTGTGTTTTTACTCTTCGTGCACTTTCTTTTGTTTTCTTCCACGATTAGTGTTTGATTGTTTGTGATTGATTTTGAGGGACCTGGTCCCTCACTATGTTGTGCATGCCCTAAGGGCTCCAACAATTAGTATTAGAGTTAGATCACTCTAAAAGCTTCACACCTAGAGTGTCTTGGTTAGCATGGCTGCTCCATCTAACCTAAAAGAAGAGCAATCAACTGCTAGACCACCTAGATTCAAAGGACAGTACAATGGGTGGTGAAAAATAAGGTTGTTTGACTTTATTATGGCCGAGGATAGTGAGCGAATGGACATTATTCTTGATGGTCCTCATGTACCTGTAAAAGAAGTCAAAGAAGGAGATGTTACAAAAATGGTTTCAAAGCAGGAGGGAATTCAATAAAGAAGATAGAAGAAGGATTGAGAAAAACTACAAGGCTAAGAAATTGTTAGTTATGGTATAGGGCTTGATAAATATAATAAGATCTCCGCCTATGAAAATGCAAAGAGATCTGGGATTGCTTAAGGACTGAACATGAAGGTACTACTTATGTGAAGGATTCTAAAGTAGTCATGTTGACTTCTCAGTATGAAACTGTTACAATGAAAAAAGGAGAAACAATCCAAGAAATGCATACATGATTCACTTGTAACACTGATGAGCTTCACTGTCTGGTAGAAGTGATTCTATTATATAAACAAGTGAGAAAAATTCTTGGTATTCTTCCTAAGTCCCGGGAAATCAAATTAGATTCCATAACTAAAGCAAGAAACCTAAAGACCCTCACACTGGATGAACTGATTGGAATTTTAAAAACCCACGTGCTCAAAAAGTTGCAAGGGATAGAGATGAAGGAAACAAAAAGTGAAAAATCCCTAGTATTAAAAGCTTTTAAATATGAACCCGTTGATGATAAAAACACTGATGTTGCCTATTTAGCAAATAGAATTGTTAGAGCCATGAAGATGAATGGTCAGTTCCAAAAAAAGGAAGCAACTACAAAAAGGGAAGCAATACTGAGGTATGTCATAAATGTGGAAATCCTGAGCATTTCATTAAGGACTGTCCATTGCACAAAATAGATTACCATGGGTACCTCAAGACTTGAGGTGAAAAAGAAAAGAACAGGGACCAGGTCTCTAAAAATTCAAGAAGGAAGGCAGCAACTGATTATGCTGTTAAGCAAGATCTAGCAAGATGGGGAGACTCGTCTAGTGATTCAAGTAAAAATGAGAAGACTAGAGATGTTTCTATGCTAGAAGTGGAAGACAATCTAGTTATCTATGATTCCTTGTTTACTTTTATGGAAAATGCTAAAGATGAAGAAGAAAATGTGGTAACACTTTCTAATCTTAAAGAAAACTTGGACAACTATTCTACTAGAAAGATAAAAAAGCTTGCAAATATATTGATTGACTCTATGTGTGAAATGATTGAGAAAAAATTTACTCTAGAAGAAAAGGTGGAAAGTTAAGATCTTGAGTTAATTTAACTAACTCTCCAAATATTTAAAACCAAAGAGCAGGTTACTAAGCTAAAATCTGAAAATCTAAATTTAGTGAGTCAACTAGAGAAAAGCAATGATGCTTGTGTCAAAGAAAAGAATAATTCTTAAGAAGAAAAAATAGAATATTAGGAGCTTGAGTTGATATCCTTGACTCTCCTGATATCAGAAATTGAGTATAGGTTGCTAAACTGAAACTTGAAAATCAGAGTTTGGTAGGTCAACTGGAGAAAGTAGATGTTTCGGAGTGTAAAGGGAAGAAAGAATCCTCAAAGTTTTAGATTGAGCTTGAAGAAAATTTGAAGGATTCAGAAAAGCTTCTCATGACTGCACTTCAGAAAAATGAGGAGTTAGAAAAGGACCTGGTACATCTGAACAAAGAACATAAAAATCTCTACAATGGACTACATCTTCTCAAATCCTTTCTAACCTGACTCATCAAGGTTCTAATAATGGGAAGGGTCTTGGTTATCAAGAAGGAATCCAAGTTTCTCAAGGGAAGGTTGCTCGTGATTCTAAGAACAAGGTCCATAAGCATCTATGCACTTCTTATGGAAGAGACGTACACTTGAAAGAAGATTATCAAACCTAGCTCAGAGCCAGAATGACAAATGTTAGACATGTCCACAAGGGGAGCACCTATCCCAAAGGTGTAATACCTTGGAAAAACATAAAAAATCTCACACTACCTAAATGTACAAAGAAGGATTTAATCACACCTCTTTCCTCCTAGTAGGAACTTAATCTCAAATAGGTTCCAAAGTCTAACAAATAATTATGAATATAGGAAGGAGAAAGGGTTTGTAATTAGGAAAATCTTTTTTGTTATGTAATTGCTCAAGGCTATGAGTGGAAAGTCTAATTGGATTCTCATTCCTAAGACAGTTCAAGGTGATGGTGTCTTATATGATTAAAATTCCTATCCTAAGGATGAGCTCAAAGATGTGAAAGAAGCTGGAAAGTTCAGAGCTATGCTGAAGGAACTCTGGACATTTGAAGAATGCCAAGTCTAGGACCTGGTCCTCGAACCTATTTCTAGAATAAGTCATGGTATTATATGGTGTAATGAATCTATCAAGATGATGCCGGGATTGACTAGACTAACCTGTTATCAAGTGAATTAGTGTCTCCTCACAAAATTGGCTATGTTCAGGAGGTAGGTATCCTTTGTATAGTTGTACTTGTTGGTATAACTCAGTACCATACCTTTGCAGGTATACACCCTTGGGAATAACTTTGACAGTTGACAAATGTGACAAGAACAAAGTTGAAGATTCACACAAACTAAAGAGGGACCTGGTTCTATCTCTCAGGTTAGTATTTTGTATGTATAAATTTTGTCTGTTCAGCCAAGAAAAAATGGAATCCTTCTTCTCCTTGTGTCATAACAAAGTTGTCCTATTAAAAAAGGGAAGGTGAGTCACCTAAAATTTGATCTTGTTCATATCTTGTTCCTCTGAAAACCCTTTCATGTTCTCATTATTCCTTAAATCTTGTTGTACCCACTCCTCTCTTATTAATAAAGGAAAATCCTAATTCCAAACAACCTTTCTAAGAAAAAAACCTTCTTGATGGATGCAGCTCTCCTAGTTTCCTATTCTTTAAAAGATTCTGAGCCTAGTATTGTGAAAAATTCCTTCCTAAACCATCCTGAAAAACAACCTTCTTCTTCTAGTCTTCCAAAGCCTAACCCCTTCATCACTGAATCTGTTGATGAACAACTTTCCCCAAATCTTTAAAACTGGCCTGATAATGTTGGGATGAATGAAACCTGGGTTGTTGAAAATCTCATATTATTATTAAATATCCTAGGAAAGAGATTAGTTGATCACAAGAAAAATGGTTTTAGTAAACTATCAAAAGTTTTGGGAAAATGGTCTAGAAGTTTTACTGATAAGTAACTGACTCCTGAGGGACCTGGTCCCAAGAAGAGAAAAGTGGATGAAAAAGAATCCATGATCACTTATACTAGAAGAAATAATGGGGTGAAAAATGAGGTTGCATCACAGGAAGAAAGAAATAGGATCTTGAAGAATCAAAAGGTGTTAACTAGAAGGATATTTGATTCAAATATGCTAACAGACCCTCGTTTGGTGGAATTAGTAGAGCTCATCAAATATCAAGGGTGGATGTATCATATGGAAGGACCTATTACCACTGTGTTTGATGAGATAGTCAAAGAATTTTATTTCACTTTAGAATACTGCATAGGTCCAAGGAAAGGAAATAAAGCTGAATGAGGAAACATTGGGAATGAATTTGGAAGTTCCTATATATGGGGTAAGAATTGTCACCAAGTAACTACCTTCAATAGAATTCTTATCCAATGCATCCAAAATAAAAGAAAAAACTATGGTTGCAGTGAATAGGAAATCACTCAAGAATGAGTTTCAATTGGCCTTTGACTTTGTGTACAAGGTAATTCTACCCAAGTCACAAAAGAAAAGCATTGTCTCATCCATTGATTTGTATGTAATGGAATTCCCGAGTGGCTTTGAATTCATTAATCTGCCTGCACTGATGATAGAACACATGCACAAAGTGGTTCTTGGTAAGAATGGAAAGCATGGGATTCCTTATAATTTTGGCTGAACAAAGTACTTAATTATTATGGCATTGTTTGTGATTTTGGAACCCAAGGATCTGCGGTTCAAATGTTTGATATGAAAACACAAGACAATATAGAATGTTTCAAACCAAGAAGTATTTATCAAAGGGATCTTAGGAAGGAAATAGAGGAACTGATGTTCAACCTAGCTGCCAAGAATGAAAAAATCAATAAGTTTCAGGTGACAATTTTGCATTTATCCACAGGAAACCCATGTGACAAATAAATGCTTAAGATTAAGGATGTTGAACCGAAGAAAAGGGTGTCAATCTTAATCGATGAGGTCCTTAGGTCAAATGCAGAGATAAGGCATCTCAATAACAACCTGACCTTACTCCTTCAAAATATTTTTCCAGTCCTTCACTTTTTAATTCTTCTTGATTCCTGTGGATTTTTCCCTAAGAATATTTAATTTCTGCACTATAATGATACTTATCCTACTTATGAATGGGTCCTTGATTTGTGTGCTACATTTGTTCTCTTTAAATTGCAAGGTTATTCTTCATGTTAGTATTGCCCAATGGCGATGATTTAACTAATTTGTGCTTGATTTATTTTTGATTTACCGTTCTCTCTTTTCAATGATGCCAATAAGAGGAATACTTACTGAGTACATATAGTAGGGGACAAGGTATTAGGTATTCTAGGTGAATATTATAGGTGAATGTGAATGGCATATTGATAGGGGGAAAAGAGGGAGTGATGTGCTTAATAGATAAATAAAGAGAGTCTTATCGACTAGGGGAAGTGTGCAAATTCACTAAATGTAGGTGCATGATGACAGGGGGAAGAAATAAAAGGATTTTGGTGCAAATGACAACAAAAGACTAGGTCCTTCTGTTGCATGATGAAGAAAGCATAATGATGGGGGAACATTTATCTTCAGTTGGTAATCATAGTGAGTAAATGTGATGAATGTGCACTGATTCTCAAAGTTGAATAGTTGGTTTGTCATTATAAAAAAAGGGAGTTATTATATGTAGTTTTGATGATGAATAACTAATTGCAAGGGACCAGGTCCATGAAAATGCAAGATACAGTACAACAAGCATGAGTTGTTTGCACAATTTTATCCTCTTATGTAACAAACTTGTAGGTGCTATTTTGTATTGATTAGGACAACTGGTCTAATGATCTTTCAGACCTAATCATCAATCAGCTATAAAAGAAAAGAGATGCCTTTTCATCAAGTGGTTTTTGCACAAATCTAAAGTGTGTAGAAAGGCAGCAAAAACTCTATTTCAAGATTACTCAAGCATTGCTCATATTCTTATCTTTTTAATATGCTTAAATAGTGAGTGAGTGAGTTTTCTTAAGTGCTGATTTGTAATTGAACCACTCAAGCTATAAAAATAGTGTTTTTAGTTTGTTGAGAAAAGTGCTCAGGTAGAGTTGCCTAAGCTAGTTTCTAATTAAAGTTAATTAGTAGAGAGGTCCTTGGTAGAGTTACCAAGATAAGCTTGTATTAGAGTTTCTATAAGCAAAAATAGCCTAGAGGTAGGCTGAAATATACAATGTAATCAGGAGGTTGATTATAGTGGATTTACTTGGTTCTTGTGAGGGAAAGCCATGGTTTTTCCTTCCCCGGTTTCCAAGTAAAAATCTCTGTGTTTTTACTCTTCCTACACTGTCTTTCATTTTCCTCTACGATTAGTGTTTGATTGTTTGTGACTGATTCTGAGGGACCTGGTCCCTCACTATGTGGTGAAACACCCAAGGGTTTCAAAAGAACATCTCTTGAAAGATCCAAAGAAGTGATGAAAGAAAATAGTGTGCTTGTTTTATTTGGTAATTACTAAGCTAAAGGTTAAGAGAAATGAGAAAAATAATTTGGAGGTGAATAATATGGATAATTTAAAAATTTTGGGGTTCAAAGAGATAAGATATTGCATTGAAGAAGGTATTTTAGTAACTTGATCCATATATTCTTTCGCATACCTTAAACCTTCATATAAACCCGCAAACCTTGGTCACTCCAAACTAGGTAAATCTATATTAGTCACGAAAAACACAAAGGGAAAGCCTATGGTTTTACTTATTGTACTTGACTTTATTTGTGAGAGTGATTTTAAATTCTTTCATTTGAGATTCTTTTATAATTGAAATGCCTTGTGTGTGGAGCTAACTATTGCATGTAAGCAGCATCGATACTTTAGGGTATATGGTGATGTCTTACTCCTAGTTTGGGTAATGATCAAGGTCAGTTGCATTATGAAGATTGAGATGATCTTTGAAGATTTTGTGTCACCTCTTGAGAAGCATTATTGATTTGAAAGGTTCATTTGATACTACATTGCATCCTGACATCTTAAAGATGTGATTATTGAAAAGTTTTGGTTTATTTATTGCCATGACATGTTTGAGAGGTCTTTGTTGAACTTTGTTAGCTTAGATCTATAGTATAATTTTTTGGGTGGTTTTGAGTAGTAAATACCCTGCATCATTGGATTATTCTTAGGTGCTTGAGTACAAGCAATAATTTAAGTTTGGGGTTTGATAAGTCATTAATTTGATGACTTATTGGCATATTTTAGGCTTAAATTATCATGTTTTTCCATCAATTTGGTGTTAATCTCATGTAAAATTCTCATTTATGAATTCAAGGTTGAAAACAATGATGATCTAGCCATTTAAGTAATGGGAGGTCAAACATGAAATAAAAGAAGCATTAAAGTTAACATGGACATGTCGGGGAGCCACCCTCGCATGTGGGTGGCCAAACTAGCCCAAATTGTGTCATCAGCACCCAAGGTGCACCCTATCTGCACCTAGGGTACACCCAACCTACGCCCTATTTGCACTTGATCGGCTCAACAATTTGGTGGTATTTTGGTAATATCTTAAAAACATGAAGTTGGGGTCAAAGGGGGGTTTTCAGCTTATTGTTGAAATATTTTTGATCTAAGAAACATTGAACTGACCCTCAAGTGAAGAGTTAGTAGTTTTTATTGAAGACTTATTGAAATTAAAACAAGTATATTGTATTATCTTTATTTTCTATGGATCAATTTAAAGAAAATTTTGGTATATCTCTACTTTCTCTCTCTATGAGTAGCTAATTCTTCATCTTGGGGTTATGCTTGAATAAGTTGTGATTAGTGCACGGGTTTTGTTTATTTTTCTTCTTAATTAACTATTTGATATTCCATGCTTAAACTAAGAATTGGGGGTTGCAAACCACAATTACCTTTAAATCCATATTATCCTTGACAGAGGGAATATGGGTGAGGAATGAGTGTAAATAATAACTTGAATTGGTTTATTTAATAGCACCTCTTAGACATTAGGATATTAATTGAGGCTATAGATTGGTGAAGTTGTTACACTTATGAGGTGTTTGAAAGAGACCATTTGTGATATTTGGTGTTTTATTGACAAATTAACAGTAAAACCTTTAGATCTAGGCTACCTATGACTTCTAGATAAATTTAGACAAATAATCAAATATTCATGCATGAACCTACACCTAGGAATGCATAACCCTAAATCCAATCTACACTTGATTAACCTCTAATTGTTTCTAGCTTTGAAATAGTATTATCAAAACAACAAAATAGTTAAATTTGAAATCATTCAAACAAACCCCCCATTTTTACTTCCATATTTGTTTACCACACATTATGGGTCAAATCCTAGTTGACTTCTAACACTATGAAATATTGAAATCATTGTCTTCACTCTCTGAGGATTCAACCCCAACCTACCTTAGGTTGATATATTGATGAAGATTGTTTACATCTCAAGGGTGTAGTTTGAGCATCATTTTCTACCAGGTAGGACCCATGGGGGGTTCGTAACCCATATACTATAACTCATATATCAAGCCAACCTTGCGGGCAAATGACCTTAGCTAAGGGTTTTTCAAATTAACATAATGATGTTCTATGGATTAATAGAACTTTTGATGCGTAAAACCAAGAAATATGTAATTTCTTAGGTGTATTTTTGAGGATATGATATGTTTTTGAGTTGATCATGTAGGAAACTAGGTTTTGGGATCTAACCGAAAGAAAAAAAATTGAAATCTAAAATTTTTGCTACCTACTTTGGCACCTACTGGATGTAGGTGATATACCATAGGTGCCAAAATCCTCGAATTCAGAGAATAAGAAGATAAAAAATTGGACTACTACCTATGGTGGGACACCTACGGCTCATAGATGCCATCTACGACCTATAGGTGGCCACCAGCTAAAGTTTTCCTCTTTTGTTTAGGATTTAGTTTCTAGGATTTCCATGTAATATATAAATTCCCTTTTTACCTTTTTAGTTAATATACTCTATAGATGCTAGTATATGCCCTTGGGGGATACCAAAGACTCTTAAAAATATATTTTGATTCCAAGATTTGATTTTGATCTTGGGATTCTCTTGTGTTCTTGTTTTTGGTTGAATTATTAACTTGAGACTTTGTGTTTTCTTATTTAATTAGTGTGATATTGTTTCTATGATTTTGCCTATGATATTTCCATGAACTATCTTGCAACTATGAGCGGTTTATTCCCTTAGCTAGGGTTGTGGGAACCCTGGCGGATTAATCAAATAAAGGAAGTGCCAAGTCATTCTAGATCAATATTCTTTCATGTATTGTGGTTTTATTCTATTTAATTTATTTCTTAGTGGTGACCAACATTAATAATCCACCTCTATTCACTACTTACTTCAAAGGAGCGGTAGAGATAGGGAAAAGAATATCACAATAGTAATTTAAAGTTAATTATTGATCTAAGCTAATCATCTTCATCTACTTAAGATAATTATCTTCCATCTAGTAATTTGATACTCAAAAGGTAATAGTTAATCTTTGATCTAGGGCATGGGTTAGTAATTCGACATTCTAAGACTCACAAGGTAAAGATTGAGATTTGCTAATGAGTCCACAAGACAGTTGGCAATACATAACTTGCCAGATTCTGCATGTAAGGTATTGGAATAGTTCGACAGTGCATGATATATCTATGGAGTTATAAGCCAGGGTAAATACAATCCTAATGTTCATTTTGGATTGATTACAACAAAAAACATTCTATTTTTGTTACGTTTTACTTTTCAAAATAAGTCCCCCCATTTACTTACTGCTAGGTGATTTCAGCAAGTTTGAGAGATAGTTCCACATATTCCCTGTGGGTTTGACCCCAACCTATTTGGGTTACTATATTTTGCATCGACCACTTTATACTTCTAAGGAGGTGTACTTTTGGGCAATACAAAAGTTTGGCATCGTTGTTGTAGATTGTGGTTGCAAATTGATCGATTAAAGTTATTGAAGTTTTTGGGTTTTATTGTTAATTCTTTATATATATATAAATATATATATGTTTGGCTACTCATCTAGATATTTCATATTTACAAGAGGAAGTGTGGAGTGATGATGACTTCTTATTTATTTTTGGAGCATAATGAGAGCATGCTACGCACATTGACGCTCCTGGAAAAAAGATTAAGAGGAGTTCATTCAGAAGGTTGACAGGTTTGGCTTTGATATTCACAGATTACAACTAGAATTGAATGCAAAGGTTTATGTATGTGCCGCCCAATAATTTATTTATGAGTTTTGTGATGTTGAAAACTTTTTATAAGCCAAATTGAGGAGCTAAAATTGAAGGACTCAACACTTGATCAGACTTTTGTGGATATTGTCACTACTCAGAAAAGCACATTAGAATTATGTGAGGATGTGAAGGATAATCAAATTCATGAGTTGAGGCATATTGGACCTTATTCTAATCACTTTTCCACATTATGTTTGGATAGTACGATATTAGTTGAGACATCCAAGCCTATAGAAGAGTGAAAGAAGGAGGAAAAATATGTCTATATTCTTGAATTTGTTTTTCCAGGATGACTGAATTACATTCCTCACTTAAGGGCTAAGATTTGCGACATGCCATATCTATTTCTTGGTTCCTTTATTTTCATACCACCGCCCCTTGAGTATAGTAAGAAATCATAAAAAAAATTAGGGGTGCAATTCATAAGTTCAAAGTGGAAAGAAAAGTTGAAAACCACTTCTTTGGCTGCCTTGATGAAGTTTGTAATCAAGGTACCTGAGTTGTACCATAGTGTTAAATCAGGTGCTGCATGGGAGGCAATCTCTAGTATTTTTGGTGAATTTTGAGTAACCAACATAGCCATGTCATGCCATGATGTTAAATCATATGTTGCTTGGGAGGAAACATAAGGCATTTATGTTCGTGTGAATGACATCAGATCTTCGCACTTATGGTGCCCCAGGTATGTTTCTAACTCTCTTATTTTGTATCGGTTTGATGCATTACAGACAATGCATGATTATAATTTGAGGGTAGGGCTACTTGTGGGTCTAGATGTACTCTTAGGGTTTTTGTTGCCGTGTCTCTTTTCCCAAAGTTATGTTGCTAGTAGAGCCAACATGTTTAGGTCATATTGAGTATTGTTTCATATTGTTTTGTTTATGCTTGACTAGGTGAAAAATGAGTACCTATGTTAGTCGATAGGTTTTGATTGTACTTAAATATCTTTTGAGAAAAATGATACCCCTCCGAAAAATTTGATTTCGAACTGTGTGATGTGTATATATATTGCGTTCAAGCTCACACACAAGTGTGCGTGGTCCACCAATTAGTAAAATGTCCTTTAAAATCCAGGTATTGATCCCACAAGGACTTGTGTTAAACAACTATCCAATTCTAGTTCAACTATTAAGATTAATCAAGTGTTAACATAACCACAAGATTAATTGAGAGTAAACTTAATAATGCGGTAAATTAAAGGTTATTGAATAAAAATGGAGAAAAACAAGGGTTACATCAGAACGAACAATCATATTACGTTATAGAATGTAATTGGTTAGGTTAATTATCATGGTTGTTGGTCCACAGGGTCTATACTTTACTATGGCCTTCCGAACCTCTAATCGATTACCTAACTTAGCCCCACAACTACATGGTTTATCGGGGATGTGAGATCTAAGGTAAACACATTAATATTTCATCCCTTACTTGAAACAAATAGATAAAATAGGTATAGTCATATCCTAAATGAAAATTATAACTCCATTCAATTAGAAGATTACAATTCTATTCTATCTATCCCATGTTCTATCCTCTTGTTACTCCTCCCGGGTTCACAAGATGATTATACATGTATTCTAAGGACATCAAATACTTAAAATAGTGATAAAAATGATAAATAAAAAACCAAATACTATAAGAAAACCCACCAAATCAATTCATAACCATAATACTCATGTTCTTGGCCTTAACCTCGGAAAAGGGTGTTTAGCTGATCATGGACGTAACCACAATCACAATTATTGAATACATGTTAAAATTCATAAAAAAACCTAATTAATGGAATAAAAACCACATTTTAAGTTTTCTACAGATCCCTCAAAGTCCCAAGGTCATCTAATGTGTGTAACATAACAACAAAGTGTCCTATTTATACTTGGACCAAAGCGGCCGATTTTGACATAGCAGCGTGCCATGCCAATATCACATTGACTAGGGTCCACGGAAATACATTATCATTTTGATATACTGGAATTGTATTCCTAGAATGCTTAAAATTTTGTGGAATGTCCCTAAAGCGGTGCCTAAGGTCTATGGCACGCCAATGACTCCTAAACATCCATTTTTGGTCAAATCTTGTCCCATGTGTTTATCCATCCATTCCGAGACTTGTGATGTTGTTTCAAATTGATTTACAACTTGTTTATAATAATATATCATAATTATAAAATAACCCATCATACTATATAATCAAACACTACTAATTAGAGCTCAACACAATATACAATTCAAGACGATGACCTAGTAACTTATTCTAAGAGTACTAGTTTTGTCCTTTTGATCTTTAGCTTAGTGTTTTGTCTCTTAGATTGATTCAATTAAACCTAAAGAACTATAAAAAATTTATTACAAACATAATTACACAATAATAACCTTAGTAACTCATTACTCACACTAGAATCCATCTAGAACAACTACAACAGCACATAGCTCAAGCTAGTAACACTAGTTTTCTCGTCTAAATTCTAACTGACCAATTGATTCCAAAAATGTTTAAAAAACACCTTAAACCTTATAATTAAGTATTTTAACACTTATATGCTCAATTATAAAAATATTTACTCCTTAGTAATGAGAGAAATCCTCAAAACAAGATACTTAAGCCCGGATAACAACACTGAGGTGCATAAATCCATCTCACATCATCACCCCATACTTAAAGCCTTGGTCGTCCTTGAAAAACCCTTCACTCAAAGCATCATAATCAGAGAAGGATCCAAACTTCTATAACAAGCAGAAAACTCAAGCCAGTACTACAATGACTACACAGAATATAAGTTCTATACACAAACATGTCTTATACAATTGAGAACTTAAGAACACTACTTCAAAACTTCCTAACCTCAAGAATTGAATCACCAAGTTGGAAAACTCATGCACATTACTCAATCATGGAGATCATACAAATCACCCAACTATCATTAAACATGCTCCCTCACCATAAGAGAGTTACCCATTATCACTCACATAGATGTAATTATTACAAGAATGGGTATAATGATCAAATAAAACTCACTCTCACAGGGAATTCATAGGTTACAAATGATGAACCATAGGCGTGCCCTTAGTGTAGTACTCTACTAATATTAGAATGTGAAGATTTAGGATCAAATAGGTCTTTAAGGGTTGTAATGTAGGCCGAGGGACAGGTAGGAACTATTTGGCTAAGAATAGTGGCTATCTTCCCTAAGCGCTTTAATACATCACATGGACATTAAGATCAATCTATTAAAAAACAATTTCTACCCCATCTCTCTACCCACATATTTTATTTTTCCCTATCTCATTAATCTCATTCATAAATACTATGGAAGGGAGTATTTCTTATCTATGTATAATTAAATTTTAGCCCAGTTCTTTCTTTTTCACTGCACAACTCCAAACCACAACATATATCAGTTTTAACACACCAATAGCTATTTTTCAGGGCCTCACTTTCACCTTTTTTCTTATTTTCATACTCCTTTACTGCATTGATTTTTTAAGCTAAAGTGCTTAGTAGATTTGGATCAAATTAAGGTCAACAAAGAAGGGAAACATGCTATATCTGAGGCTACCAACAAAATAGGCTAAAGACTCAATGGGGCTGATAAGGATTATGTATCAAGGTAGATAAAAGTTGGTATGAAATAAGGTTATCATTAAAATTCCTATATCATCTCCTAAACCCACACTCTTTATTTTTCTTTTTACACATACAAGGCGAGTTTTAGACATCACATGCAACAAGGAATACAAAAACGATCTCTCACACACATGGAACTTGAGTAAGTCTAATAGGACAATCATTGACTCTAAACCAAGTAGTCACACGAATTCAACATTAAGCCAATAATTATTTCTTTGGGCTTAACTATCGTCCTATCTAACAATTGAATCATCATAGGGCATGGTCTCGACTCATCCAACCCAAAATTTATGAACATATATAGAGGCATAAAATTTGTAATTTCCCCTACATCACTCAAGGCATGGACCACTTCACCATCACCAATCTAAATGGGGAGGGTGAAACTTCATGGGTCCTTAATATTTTTCGACATCTTTTTAGTTACCACAGAGCTGCACTCCTCTGTCAGTTCTACCATCTCAATTTCCTATAGATTTACTTTATTAGTCACTATATCCTTCAAGTACTTATCGTACTTGGGCATTCCTTGCAATACATCTATAAGAGGAATGTTAATGTGAAGCTCTCTGAATGTGTTAATGAACTTCTTACAGCATGCATCCTTCTTTGCTTTCTAGATCCGATGTAGGAATGGTGGTGGTGGTCTTTCCTTCTTAACCACCTTTGTTTATGAGTACTCAGACTTTCCCAAATTTTTAGAAATTTTGTCTGCAACCGGTTAAGGAACCAACTCTACTTCTACTTCCTAATTTGTCTTTGGAGGACTATCATTTAGAACTTTACTACTCCTCAAAGTTATTTCCATTACTTGTTTTGGAGGTTCATTATTGCTTGGAAAACCACCTTAAGGCATGGTATTCTGTGCATCCGCTAGTTGCCCCACCTGCTACCTTAACTATTTTTGTGCAATTTGCTGATTTTTATTTCAATAGTTAGCCAGGATTTTTTTCAGAGTCTCTTCAATGGTACTATCCTGAGTATTATGTTGCTGCTATTGAAACTGCGGCTAGTTGTTGCCCTAAGGATACATTGGCTGAGTTCAACACTTTTGATTTTAGGCATTACTATAATTTGGCTTTTGTTCATTTCCCACAAAGTTAATGGATTTAGGATTTTCACCACATAAGTATGCCAAAATATCATTATTGCTACAAATCTCACACCATATCGGAGCCTTCTGCACCACATTAACCCATGTCGAAGTCTGTTGCACACCCAACTTGCTGAATTATGTCATCATCTAATTTTAGAGAACAAGCAGTTGGGCAGCTAAGGATGTTATGCTATCAACTTCGATCATACCATTAGCCTTTTTCACTGAGCTCCTTGAGGTATTACTATACCAATCCAGATTTCCTTGGGCAATCTGGTTCAACAAGGTGTATTTCTCATTAAATGTATTTTACAGATCTTGACCACCTGCAGCTGAATCTAGAAAAATTTTGGTGTTATGGTTGAGTGCCTCATCAAAAGTGTGAGATAGTACCTCATTGAACTGTTGGTGATGTGGATGGTCCTGAAGAAAAGACTTGAATATATCCCAAGAATAGTGTAGGTTCTCATCTGGCCTCTACTTGAAGCTCAAAATCTCAGTGCGCAGTCTTACAGTCTTACTTGATAGGAAAAAATAGATGAGGAATTTTTGGGCTAAGTCATCCCAAGTTGTGATTGAACCTGCCAGCCTAGTGTTCAACCATTTTTAACTTCCCCAAAAGTAAAAAAGAGAATAGTGTCATCCTTATATAATCAATTGACACACCCATAGGGATGAATGTGTCACTGATCTCTAAAACTTTTGCAAGTGGATTTGTGGATCTTCATGTAATATCCCGATAAAGTGTCCACAACTATGCAGAAGCTACACCATATTCTTAAGTTCAAATCTACCTTTAGTAGCTGGTGTATGAATAGCCAAGGTCACATTAGTCGTAAGTGGGATTGCCACTTCACGAACTGTCCTGAGGGCTAGTGGGTCCGTAGTCATAGGAGCATAAATGTCTTATTCCTTATGAATTTATTGGATATGGTAGAAAAAAACTAATTGTCTCCTCTGCTAGTGAAAGTGTTACTTGGGGTCAGGATTTAGTTCAACAAACTCTTGGTCCCTTGCCATATTACTAGCTTGTTAACATGCCTGAAAATTTAGAAACCAAGACCAAGTGAAAAGAACCAAAGATATCAAAAAGTAAAACTAAAATTATGACGGTTGTCAAATTACAAGTCCCCAACAACGGTGCCAAAAACTTGTTACGCCCAAATGCATATGCAAGTGTATGTGGTCCACCAAGTAGTAAAATGGCCTTTAAAATCCAAGTATCGATCCCACAAGGACTTGTGTTAAAAAACTATGCAATTCTAGTTCAACTTTTAAGATTAATCAAGTGCTAACGTAACCACAAGATTGTTGAGAGTATACTAAGGGTAAATTTTACAATGCGGTATATTAAAGGTTCTCGAAAAAAATAGAGAGAAACCAGGGTTAAGGAACTATGAACAATCATAGTATGTTATATAACTTCATTAGTTAGGTTAATTATCTTGGTTGTTGGTCTATGGGCTCTATACTTTACTATGGCCTTCCGAACCTCAATTGATTATCTAATTTAGCCCCACAACTACATCATTGAGAGGGGATGCAAGAACTAAGTTAATATGTTAATATTTCATATCATACTTGAATAAAATATAGCAAATAGGCATATTCCTATCCTAAATGCAAATTATAACCCCATTTTATTAGACGATTACAATTCTATTCTATCTATCCCACGTTCTATCTTGTTGTTACTCCTCCCGAGTTCACAAGATGATTATACATCTATTATAAGGGTTTCAAATCCTTAAATAGTGATAAAAAGTATAAATAAACAACCAAATATGATAAACAACCAAACCAAATCAATTCATAACCCTAATACTCATGTTCCTGGCCTTAACCCCAGAAAAAAAAATGTTTAACCGTCATGGATGTAACCGTAAGCACAATGATTGCATATGATGTGTCTTGTTTTGATGATGAGAAGATGACTATAAGGTACCAAGTCCTTGGATATTCAAGGCAATAGTACAGCTCGTACGCATTTACACAGTTTGGTTCTCTTGTGTAACAAACTATGTAGGAGTTGCTTATACTATTGAGAAGACCTGGTCCAATGGCATTTCAACCCTAATCATAAATCAACTATATAAGGAAGAGGATGATTCTTTATCAAGTGGTTTTTTCATAATCCAAACTTAAAAGAGTGAAGAGAGAAAAAGGCAAATACTCAAATTTAGCTCAAGTTCTTAGTCTTTGTGTGCTAATAGTGAAAATGTTCTTGAGTCTATTTTGGTTTGTTATTGAATTACTCATTCTATAAGAGATCTTTTCTTACTTTAAGATTGCTTAGGTAGAGTTGCCTAAGTTTGTCACTGATTAGAGTTAATTAGTGTTGAGAGAGTCTTGACAGAGTTGTCAAGCTAGGCTTGTAGTAGAGTTATTAAAAGACGGAGGATCCTAGAGTTAGGTTCAAATATAATCTATAATAAAAGGGTTGATTATAATGGATTTTGGAGAGCTTGTGAGGGCAAGCCATGGTTTTTCCTTCCTTGAGCAAGGGAGTTTCCATGTTAAATTAGTTGTTCTTTTATTTTCAACAAAGTTTTATCTTCCTTTATGCTTTACTAATTTGTATCCTGTGATTGACTTTGATGGACCAGGTCCCTAATAGTGTGAGGTGATCCCAAAGGTTACAATAATTAGTATCAGAGAAGGTTCACTCAAAAAGGTTCACACCTAGAGTGTTCTGGTTATCATGGTTGTTTCACTTAATTTGGAAAAAAGAGAAAAGGCCCCCTTAAACAATAAAGTGCCAACAATTAGTAGAGTTATTCCAAAATCCTGGGAAAGCAAAATAAATGCTTTTACTGAGAAAGGGGTGGAGATAAAGGGAGAAAAAGAGAGATATAATTGAGATTGAAGACTTTAGTTTATGACTTAAGTGTGGAAGACACTGATATTGCCCTTTTAGAAATAAGGATTGTTAGAGCAGTGAAGAAAAATGACTAGCTTAGAAAAAAGGTTGGCATAATTGAAGTTTTTCACAAAGGTGGTAATTCTATCGCATTAGGGACTTCTTAAAGCATAAAATGGATAATAAAAAAATGCGTACAACTGGAAAAGAAAAAGATAAAAAGAAGGATCGATCTAGCTATTTAGTGAAGAAGGTGTTGGCTTCATGGGAAGACTCCTCTAGTAAATCTAAGAAACATAAAAAGTATTGAGATGGTTTCATACTGAAAAAGAATGATAAGAAAATCACTTTTGGTTCCTTGTTTTCCCTTATGGAAACTACTAAAAGTAAAGAATAAAATAGGATAGAAAAGGGGAATTGTAGCCAAAACTGGTTATGGACAGTGGTTGTTCAAGACACATGACAGTAGGACTGATTATTTTCTCTTCCTCAAGACACTTCAAGGAGGAGGTGTGTCTTTTGGAAATGGTAAAAAAAGGGCATATCCAAGGTGTTGGAATGATTGGAAAGTCACCTCAACATGAAATTTAAGATATGTATTATGTAAATTGACTTAAGTATAGTACTCCAAGTGTATCTGAAATCTGTGACAAAGTAAATGAGGTAAATTCTCATTTGATGGATGCACAATATAAAACATGAAATCTGGAAGAATTATTGTCAAAGAAAAAAGGGTCAAAACATGTATGTAGCTGATCTGGAGGCTGTGGATGATGGGAAATTAACTTGTATAAGTGTTCAAAGTGAAGATACTAATGTATGGAACAGAAGACTAGGACATGCAAGTTTATTTTTGTTAAATAAGTTGATTTCAAGGGACCTGGTTCGTGGCCTCCCAAAGCTAAAATTTCCATAAAACAAAGTTGGTAATTCTTATGTTAAAGGTAAATAAACCAGATGGAAGAAATATGTACTTGTTATTGTAGATGACTACTCTAGGTTCACCTGGACAATGTTTATAAGAACCAAGAATGAAACATATGAGGTTCTTATGGCTTCTTCCTAGAAAATTCAAATGAAACTAAATTGTAAAATTGTTGAATTCAGATCTGATCATGGAACTAAATTTGAGAATTTTGAAGTTTCTGAATTTTGTGTTGAGCATAGAATAAGTCACAACTTTTCTTCTCCTAGAACTCCATAGAAATATGGAGTTGTTGAAAGGAAGAATAGAACACTCATAGAGATTGCTAGGACTATGCTGATTGATAGTGGTCTTCCAAAGAGTTTCTGGGCTGAAGCTATCAATACTTCTTGTTATGTGACTAATAGGGGATTTATTAGGTCACTCCTAAATAAGACTCTATACGAGCTGTTTTTCAATAGAAATCCTAAGATAGACTACTTCAGACCATTTGGATGCAAGTTCTTTGTGCTGAACAATGGCAAGAGAGAATTGGGAAAATTGACTCTAAAAGTGATGAAGCAGTGTTTGTAGGCAATTCCTCAACAAGAAAAGATTATAGAGTCTTCAATAAAAGAACTCTGTGAGTTGAAAAAAGTGTTCATATAATCTTTGATGAGTCTAGAAATCAAATGAATCCAGGTAATGATAAAGATTTAGAAGTTGAAGAACTTATTCCTGTTCAAAGGTATTATATTACTGAAGATGATGATCAAAGGATAAATGATGGAGATGAGAATGATGAAAGTAATGGTGATCTAAAAACTCAGGCACATATCCTAGGTTCAGTAGAAAAATAATAAAAGGGACTATTCAAGATTTTCAGGGACCTAGTCCTAGTGGAATCATTCTCAGAAGGCCAAACTGGAGGCACAAATCCTTTCATCCCTTTGAGAATCTGACTATACCCTTGGAAATAGGAGTCCAAAAAAGATCTTAAGATAGAAATGCTATGGAATTTTTAGCCTTTTTATCCTAAATTGATCCTAATAATGTGAAAGAAGCCTTGAAAGATGCTGATTGGATTAATGTAATGCAAGAAGAACTTCAACAATTTAAAAGAAGCATAGTCTAGCATCTGGTCGCCGGGCCTGTTGATAGACAAATTATTAAAACCAAATGGATGTACAAAAATAAGCAAGATGAAAATAGAACTATTAATATAAACAAAGAAAGGATGGTTGTTCAAGGTTTTAACCAGGAAGAAGGGATTGACTATGATGCAACTTTTGCCCCTTTAGCAAGAATAGAGGCAATCAGGATTCTTATTGCATGGGATTCAAACTATTTCAAATGGATGTCAAAAGTGCCTTTCTGAATGGAAACCTTAAGGAAGAAGTCTATGTCAGACAACGTCCAGGTTTTGAAGATATAGATTTTCCTCACCATGTACTTAAATTGGAAAATGCTTTTTATGGCTTGAAGCAAGAACCAAGGGCCTGGTATGAGAGACTCTCAAAGTTTCTCCTGGAAAATGGCTTTAAAAGAGAGATAATTGATAATACTCTATTCTTAAAGACCATAGGTAGTAGCCTATTGATTTTTTTGATATATGTGGATGACATAATCTTTAGAGCTACTTCTGAATCCCTATGTGAAGACTTTGCTAAGCTAATGGGGAATGAATTCAAAATGAGTATGATAGGTAAGTTGAGCTTCTTCCTAGGCTTGTAGATTAAACAAACTTATCAAGGGACAATGATTTGTCAAGAGAAGTATATTGAAGTTTGTTGAAGAAATATAACATGAGAGATGCTTAGAAAATTGATACTCCAATTTGAACCATCTCAAAAATTGATAATGATAAACTAGGTCCTTTAATAGATGAGACAATGTATAGAGGAATCATTGGATCCTTGTTGTATCTCATCGCAAGCAGGCCTGACATTGTATTTAGTGTAGGACTATATGCCAGATTTTAAGCCTTTCTAAAAGAGTCTCATTTGAAAGATACTAACAGAATTCTTAGGTATATGAAGGGACAGGGGACCTGGTCCTATACTATCCATCAGGAGACAGTTTTGACTTGGTAGGATATGCTGATGCTGACTATGTTAGATATTTGGTAGATAGAAAATGTACCTCGGGAATGGAACATTTTCTTGGTTCATCCTTAATTTCCTAGGGATCTAAGAAGCAAAACTCAGTTGTTCTATCTTCTACTGAAGCTGAATATGTTGCAGCAACTTCTTGATGTGCTCAATTGTTATGGATTAAGAAACAATTGAAATATTTTGGTATAGTCTCATATGCCATTCCTCTAATGTGGGACAACACAAGTTCTCCAAACATGGGCAAGAATCCATTGCAGCATAAGAGGACTAAGCGTATTGATGTGAGACATCACTTTCTAAGAGACAATATTGAGTAAACGACTATCTGTATGAAGTTTTGCAAGACTAAGGATCATATATCCGATATATTTACTAAGGTACTTCACAAGGAACAATTTGTGAAGATTAGGTTGAAGCTAGATCTGATCAAAATGATCTGACCTGCCATATAAATCAGTTATTCTCCACAAAAATTGGCTATGATCAAATGTATTTGTTAGTCTAACTCAGTACCATACCTTTGCAGGTATAAGAAAATAGATGAAGTATGCACAAACTTGAGAATTCACTCAAAGAAATAGAGGGACCTGGTTCCATCTCTCAGGTTAGTATCATGAATGTGCATGATTTTGTTGTTTTATTTGAAAAGGCCACATCTTCTCTCTCCTTGTCAAAAATTTGTCCTATCCAAAATCAAAATCAAACTCATCTTTGCATTAATTCCATGGACCTTGACTTCTGCGGTATGCTGTGGAGCTCCCAATTTTAGGCTATTGAACTAAGTGTTTATCATGTTTTATAATATCGCAACCTGAGCTGATAAAGCGGTGTATTGGTCTAACTCCAACAAACCTCCAACTTTCTTTATTGCACTCCTAGAATCACCATGCCACTCTGGATTTCCTTGTACGATGTGGTACAATAAGGTGTACAACTCATCATAAGTTAACTCTAATGCTTGACCACCTGCGGCTGAATCTAGCAAAATTTTTGTATTATAGTCAAGTGCTTCTACAAAAGTATGAGCAAGTACCTAATTGGACTATTGATGAAGTGGACAGTCCCTAAGAAGTTCTTTGAACCATTACCAGTCATGATAGAGGTTTTTGTCTAGCCTTTGTTTAAAGATAACAATCTCACTACGATGTTTCGCAATCTTTCCAGACGGGAAGAATCTGATGAGGAACATTTTAGCTCGCTGGCTCCAAATTCAACCACTTTTTTCTTCCTTAATAACTGAATAAGGGAAGAGTGTAATCCTCACATAATAACATTCACATCTATCAGAATGAATGTGTTAGTAAGCTCTATGAAATTTTGTAAGTGGACCTAAGGATCTTCATGTGACAGCTTTGTAAATTGTCCACTGCTTATCAACAGTTGCATCAAATTGTTTGTGATCTCGAACCTCCCTCCAGCAGGTAGTTTTTGAAAAGGCAAGGTCAGATTTGTCAGAAGTGGGATTGCCACTTCCCGAACTATCCTACATGCTTCTTGTTCTTTAGCTATAGGAACAGGATTTTCTCGGCCTTCTTTGATTTGAGGAATACAAGGGAGAAGGATTGCTTCTCTCCTTCTTTGATGAAATCTTTGCTCAGGTTTGGGATTTGATTCAACCAACTCTGGATCCCTTGCTAGCTTACTAGTCTGTACTTGTTTCCTGCAAATTCAAAAATAAATACCAAGCATAAAAATACCAATGAAATATAAAAGTAAAACTAAGAATAAAGTAGTCACCAAATTACAAGTCCCCAACAACAGCGCCAAAAATTTAAGAGCACCCAAGCGCACACGCAAATGTACGTGGTCTATTAAGTAGTAAAGTGGCCTTAAATAAAGCCAAGTATCGATCTCACGGGGACTTGATCTAACAAGGATTCTGTTTTAGTTCACAATTTAGATTTAATTTATGCAAGAGTAACCAAAAAAAGAGTTTGTAAATTGTAATTGAAATTAAAGTAAACAATGCAAAAAATAAAAGTCTTTGAATAATAAATAGGAGAAAACCCAGGGTTAAAGCACTTTGAACAATCATACTATGTTGTTGAACTTCATTCGTTAACTTGTTTATCTTGGTTGTTGATTCATAGGGTTAATTATATTTTCATGGTCTTCCGACCTCTAATCGTTTACTTAATATGGACATTACAACTACATCATTGAGCAGGGATGTAACAATCCAATATAGTGTTTGAAAGCTATCATCCTACGTTTGAATCAAGTAAGGCATCTAAGTACATCCCTGTCCTAGATGCTAATTCAAATTCTTTATTTTATAAAAGAGTAAAAATCATACTTTGTTTATTACTATGTTCTATCTCCCTATTCCCTCTCCCGAGATCACAAGGGTGACAATATATGTATTTTTTGGGTGATCAACCCATAAAATAGTGAAATTAAGAATAAACAAACAACCAATAATGATAAGCAAATTAAACAAAATAAATTCAAGACAATCATACTCATGTTCTTGGCTTTAACCCTGGAAAGGGAGTTTTTTGCCACTCATAGCCATAATCAACATCCAAATAATTGTATGATGAATTAAATCCATAAATAATGCTAAATTAAAGAATAAAAAATCTGAAAAGAAGTTATGGTAGCCTCCAATTATTTCCAAATTGATCTAGGGGTTCCAAGAAAAAAAACATGATTTAACATGTTTTATTTATAGTAGACAAGTCATAAACTGACTTGGATTGGGTTTCCATGTTATTATCCTTAATCTGGGAACTTTTTCCCATTTTTGATGGTCATCCCATCACGGTGACATTCCAATCTCCATAGGACCGCGAAGCGGTGTAATCGCACAAACATTCTGGAATTTGACAATTGTAGATTTGTTTTTCACTGTGACATGGTGGCTCCTTCACCGGTATTACCACCGAGACATAGTGGGTCACATGCCCAGTATACTCTACATGCACCTGCACTCGCCCAAGACATTTTAGATGTCCAAAATTACTTCAAGTTGTGTATTGTTCTTCCGTGATCCATTTAAGCCTTTTTGAGCTGTTTCCACTTGATTTGAAGCTTGTAAATCCTTCAAATATCATCATAGTCCATTAATAAAGCATCCTATAGCATTAATCACAAAAATTTAGAGCTTAAAACAACACAACATCCTCGACGGTGAACTAGAAACATGAGCTAAGCATAGGCTTCATTTACTTTTATCTTAAGCTTATTGTTTTGACTCTTGTTTTGATCCAATTGACCCTTGAACATTGAAAACAAGTTGTTTCACATATAAATACACAATAACAAGCTTATGAACTCATTAAACACATAAGAACCCAACATGATAGATGATGTTTCGGCTTTTGATGAAATATTTTAGGACTTTTTCTTAGGATAATTGTGTGTTTTCAAGAAACCATTATTGTATTTAACATGATATTTTAGTGCTTTAATGATAAGAACTGATAATTAAGAATAACATGGACAATCTGAGCAAAGCAAAGGTAAGTGAACAACGATGGTTTATGCGACGGACCGTCGGCTATGCGACGAACCGTAGGTCTGAACCATCGCCAAGATATAGAACGCACAATCACTGGAAGTCCTATGATGGTCCAGGAGATGGGCCGTCAACCTTGCGATGGACCTTCGATATAATCATCGCCCAGAAGCAGAGAATGGAATCACTAAAAACCCAGCGAAGATGCAGTCTATGGACCGTTGAACCTGCGATGAACCGTCGCTTTACCCATCAACCATAAAGCGGAAAATCTATGTTTGAATTTTAAAACCTCAGTTCTAGAATCATATAAATACCAAGTATTAGGGTTTAGTCCAGATTTGGTGGTCATTAGTTTCATACTTTCTCCTCTATTGAGAGCTATGTAATATTTTTCATTGAGATTTGAATTGAGAGATTGAGATATGACTATTAGGTTTTATATTTTCCACCGAAGATTGGGAAGGGGAATATTGTGACTTTTGTAAGTGACCTCTTGAATCCATTTATGAGCATCAATATATCTTTGATTTCTTATATGGAGATGAGTAGCTAAACTTCCATAGGTAGGGTTATGGGAGACTTGATGTAGAGAACTATTCTGGGGTTAGGAATTGGTTTGATTTCTAACATCTATCAAAATTGCATGAATATTTCTTCATTATAATGAAATATCTTGGTTACAAACTTGAGAAGTGAGCCCATTATTGATAATGCTGCAGGGGGATCATTTGTGGATCTCACTTTTTAGGAGGCCTCAGAGATGCTTGATCGAATGACCAAACAAAGTAAATCTTAGCATACCAGAGATTATGTGGTAGCAAGACCTACTGTGTCTATTGGAATGACTACAGAACAGCGTAAGAAAGAGAAAGAACGTGATCAATACATGACATAATTGAAGAAGAGGATGTATTTGTTGACCAAGCACTTATTATCTTCAAAGACTGAAAAAGTGAAAGATGTTGCAGCCAAAGGTAGAGATGATTATGATTCGGAAGAAGAGGATAACTATTTGAATAACCAGGGGGTTTACGAGACAATAGCCAAGGAAATCAAGGTCAGAACTACTACAACAAGGCTTGTTACAAGGATAGGGATCAAGGAAATTGGAAAGGTAAGAATGATAGGAGTGGGCTATATGTACCTCCCGAAAGCAGAGATAATGCTGCAACTAGCTCTGGAAAGATGTCCATGGAGGACATGATGGAGAAATTATTAAAGGGAGTTGAAGATACTAACTCTAGGGTGACTACCATAAAGAGAGATTTGTATTCTATAAGTCAGTTGGTAAACTCACACTCTACCTTTATCAAGTAGTTGGAGTAATAAATGAGCCATCTTTCGGTAGCATTGAATCAGAGAAAGACTGGAATATTTCTAAGTGATACCATTCAGAATCCACGAAATGATGGCTCTTGCATGGCTATCACTACTAGAAGTTATAAGGTATTGGCAAAACCTCTTGTAGGCAAGCCTGTGGTTGATATTGTAGCAGATGATATTGAAAAAATAGAGATTTATCATTCAGTGGAGTCTGGGAAATCAGATGAGGTTAAAGATGATGCACTATCCAACAGTTAGCAGGTTGAGGAGTTGGAGAAGAATAAGGGAAAAGAGCCTAAAGTGGTGGTTACCACACTTCCAAAACCACCCCTTCCGTTTGCCCATCGGTTGAAGAAGAAGGCCAACGATACAAAGTTCAGTAAATTCATGGCTATGCTTAAGTAGTTGACGATTAATCTACCATTGGTGAAGGCATTAGAGCAAATGCCCGGGTACACAAAGTTCATGAAAGACCTTGTCACGAAGAAACGGTCAATTAGTTTTGAGCCGACGGATAATTTTTATCATTGTGATGCTATTTCCACAAGGTCTATGGTGCAAAAAAGATAGATCCGAGAGCATTTAGTATCCCAAGTACTATTATCCCTCTTGACTTTTCAAAAGCTCTATGCGACTTGGGAGCTAGCAACAATCTGATGCCACTAACTATTTACAAAAGTTGGGTTTGAGAGACCCCACACCCACTAACATGTGACTTATGATGGCGGATAGGTCGGTAAAACAACCTGTTGATATTTTGTATGATATGTTGGTGAAGGTTGCTAGTTTTATATTTCTTGCGAATTTCGTCATTCTGGATTGTGAGGTGGACTTTGAGGTGCCCATAATCTTGGGTCGACTTTTCCTCGCAATCAAAAGTGTGCTGACTAATTTGGGAGCTAATGAGCTATTGTTTAGGCTGAATGATGAAGTGGTGCAATTAAATATGTGTCAATCAATGAAGCAGAAGAAAAAAATAAGTGTGTTCTCCATTATGGATGTCCATTATGAGGAGGAGCATGAAGTGCAAATTGAAGAGAAATTTGTTGTTGAGACATTAGCTCCCGTGTTGATGAATCTTGATCAGCATGGTATAGAAGATTATGAGGAGACAGTGTGTGTCTTAACAGGCATGGGGTATTACTCATTTACATCCAAGAAGTTGGATTTGGACTTAAAAAATCATCCAAATCCACCTGCTAAGCCTTCTATAGAAGAACTACCCATCCTGGAGCTGAAAAAATTACCCAGTCATTTGAGGTATGTGTTCCTGGGCAGTGGGAATACACTACTATTATTATTATGGCTGATCTGGGTGAGCAATAGGTAAAATCCCTCATCTCTATTCTTAAGAGATATAAGAGGGCTATTAGTTAGACGATTGCAGATATCATCGGTATCCCTCCTAGTGTATGTACACATAAAATCCAGCTGGAGGAGGATTTTGTCCCAACTACTGAGCACTAGTGTCACTTAAACCTACCTATTCAAGAGGTGGTGAAGAAAGAGATCATCAAGTGGCTAGATGCAGGAGTGGTTTACCCTATATCGGACAGTAAGTGGGTGAGTCCTGTTCAGTGCATGCCCAAGAAAGGGGGCATGATAGTGGTGGATAATGAGAAAAATGAGTTGATTTCACACAGACCTATTACTGGGTGGAGGGTATGCATGGATTATCAAAAACTCAATTCATGGACATTGAAGGATCACTTCCCAATGCCCTTCATGGATCAGATGCTTGACCGGTTAGCTGGAAGGGGTTGGTACTATTTCTTAGATGGATATTTCGGATACAACCAGATTTCCATTGCTCTTGAAGATCAGGAGAAGACGACATTCACATGCCCATATGGTACGTTTGCTTTTAAGAGTATGCCTTTTGGGTTATGTAATCCACCCGCCACTTTTTAGCGGTGCATGATGTCAATCTTTTATAATATGGTTGAAGACACCCTAGAGGTGTTTATGGATGATTTCTTGGTTGTCGGTGATTTCTTTGAGCTGTGCTTGCTAAATTTGAGTCGGGCATTACAGCGATGTGAAGAGTTCAACCTTGTCTTTAACTGGGAAAAATGCCACTTCATGGTGAAGGAAGGCATTGTGCTCGGTCATTGAATTTTAGCTGAAGGCATTGAGGTAAACAAGGCAAAGGTTGAGGTGATTGAGAAATTACCCCCTCCTATCTCAGTCAAAGAGGTACGTAGTTTTCTTGGCCATGCAGAGTTTTACCGCAGATTCATAAAAGATTTCTCAAAGATTGCAAACCTGCTTTGCAAAATCTTGGAGAAGGAAGCCAAAATTGATTTTGATGATGACTGCAGAAAGACCTTTGAATGCCTTAAGTTGAAGCTAGTGGAAGCTCCAATTATTGTTGCTCCTGACTAGACGAAGCCATTTGAGATTATGTGTGATGCCAATGGAGTGGCACTTGGAGCTGTTCTCGGACAAAAGAAAGAGAAATTGTTTCATCCAATATATTATGCAAGCAAGGCCCTAAATATGGCTTAGAAGATTTATACGGTGACATAGAATGAACTTCTGGCAGTGGTGTATAATTTTGAGAAGTTTAGAGCATATTTGCTAATACCAAGGTAGTGGTACACACTGACCACGCTTTCTTGAGGTACCTAATAGAGAAGAAGGACGCTAAACCAAGGTTGATCCGGTAGGTATTTCTACTTCAGGAATTTGACTTTGAGGTCAAGGATCGCAAGGGATGTGAGAATCAGATGGTTGATCACCTATCCAGACTCGAAGGTGAGTAGACAGTAAAAGACGAGCTTAAAATTAATGATTCCTTTTCGGATGAGAAAGTATTGGCTACAGTTCTCGAAAAAGTACCTTAGTATGCTGACTTCGCGAACTATGTGGTAAGTGAAGTAATGCTAGAGAATCTTTCCTTTCATCAAAGGAAAAAGTTTCTTCATGATGTGAAGCATTATTTCTGGGATGACCCGTATCTTTTTTGGCGGTGTATTTGAGAATGGAAAAGAGATAATCTAAGCGAAAACTGTTACCTTTATGGGAGAGATTTTCAAATAGACTAAATATCCAACTACAAACTCGAGATCTTTCCTACGCATATCTGCATAAGATTTCTGATGGATTTGGGCTATCTTAAGCCTCTCTCTGATCAATTAAACTTTCTCTAAAACATTGAACACTGAATCTGGCCCTATTAATGAAGTCTCACCTACCTTAAACTAGCCAATAGGAGATCTATATCTCCTCCCATAGAGATCCTCAAATAAAGCCATCTGAATACTAGAATGATAATTGTTATTGTAAGAAAACCCAATCAATGGCAAGTGATTGTCCCAACTGCCCTTAAATTCGATAACACGAGCTCTCAAAATTTCCTCTAGGGTTTGAATGGTCCTCTCTATCAATAATATATCAGAGGGTGAAAGGTTGTACTGAGATAAACTTAGTTACCAAGACCCATCTGAAAAGCCTTCCAAATATGAGAGGTAATCTGAATACCTTTATCTGAAATGATGGACAACGAGACTCATGCAATCTTACCAACACTCTAATATAGAGATTGGAATAATCCCCGGCTGAATAAGAAGTATGGACTGGCAAGAAATGGGCTAATTTGGTCATTTTGTCCACAATAACCCAAATTGAATCATGTTAGCATCGTGAACGAGGCAACCCTATCACAAAATCTATATTCACCTCTTTCCACTTCCACGTGGGGATATTAAATTCCTGCATAGATCCACTAGGCCTTTGGTGCTCAACCTTAACCTACTGACAATTAGCATACTTGGCTATAAACTCTATAAGATCCTTTTTTATATTTCTCCACCAATAGATTTCCCATAAATCATGGTACATCTTAGTATCTCCTGGGTGAAGAGAGTAGCACACACCATGCACTTCTGCAAGAATTCATTAACTTAAACCATCTACACACGACACACACAATCTACCCTGGCAACGCAACACACCATCTCCCCCTTTGGGAGAAAACCTCTACATTTTTATCTCTAACTGACTCCTTCAACTAAACTAGACTGGGGTTCTTATCTTGATTTTCTTTCACCTTGGCAGCCAAAGAAGATTCTAAACTATTTTGAACCAATACACTACCCTAAGCTGATTTAATCAAATTAATGCCTAATTTAGCCAACTGATGAACCTCCTGAACCAACTTCTTCTTATCATTCTCAACATGAGTAACACTACTCATAGATAATCTACTAAGGGCATCTACTACTATATTGGCCTTTCTCAGAGGATACAAAACGCTCATATCAAAATCTTTCAATAATTCTAACCACCTCCTCTAACTAAGATTTAACTCTCTCTGCCAAAAAACATACTGCAAACTTTTGTGATCCATGAACACATAAACATGCACCACATACAAATAATGCCTCCAAATTCTGAAGGCAAACACAATAACTGCTAACTCAAGATCATGGGTAGGATAATTCTTTTTGTGGGGCTTAAGTCTTCTAGAGGCACAGGCTATGACCTTACCTTTCTGCATTAAAGCACAACCCAAACCAACTCTGGAAGCATCACAGTAAACAACAAACCCATCTAAACCATCTGGCTAGGTCAAAACTGGGGCTGAGGTGAGTCGAGTCTTCAACTCCTGAAAAATCTTCTCACAGTAATCTGACCGCTCAAACTTGACTTTCTTCTGAGTCAATCTAGACACAGGGGATATAATAGATGAAAACCCTTCAACAAACCATCTGTAATAGCTAGCCATACACAATAACCTCCTGATATGTGATGGATAAATAGGTCTGGGCCTATTTCTCACTACTTCAGTATTTTGAGGATCAACACTAATGTCACGCCTAAAAATAGTATGGCCAAGAAAAGGTACTGATCTTAGCTAGAACTCACACTTACTGAATTTGGAAAATAACTGATGAGCTCTAAGAGTCTGTAATACTATTCTGAGGTGGTCTGCATGATCGTTTCATTATGAAAATAGACAGGGATGTCATCTATGAAGACTATGATGAACATGTCCAAGTACTGCTTAAACACTCTATTTATCAAGTCCATGAAAGTTGTTGGGGCATTTGTTAGACCAAAGGACATGACTAGAAATTCAAAGTGACCATATCGAGTTCTGAAAGCTATTTTTTAAATGTCACATTCTCTGAATCCGAGCTGATGATAATCAAATTTGAGGTCTATCATAGAAAAATAACTGCCACCCTAAAGTTGATCGAACAAGTCATCAATCTTGGGGAGTGGATACTTATTTTTGATTGTGACTTTGTTCAACTGATTGTAATCGATGCACATTCTAAGAGAACCATCTTTCTTATGCACGTAAAGGATTGGAGTGCCTCATGGGGAAATGCTAGGACTAATGAATCCCTTATCTAAGAGATCTTTTAACTATTTTTTAACTCCCTAATCTCCACAGGAGCCATTTTGTAGTGAAGAATAGAGATAGGCTGGGTATCTAGAAGAAGGTCTATTCCAAAGTTGATTTTCTTTTTAGGAAGAACTCTAGAAAGATCTTCGGGAAACACATCTGGAAATTCTTGCACTACTAAAACTGAATCGATATTTGGAATCTCTGGACTAGAGTATTTAACTCAAACAAGATAGTAGACATACCCCTTGGATATTATTTTTCTCGCTCTAAGGTATGAAATAAGTTGACCCCTAAGTACTGAAGTACTACCCCTCCATTCAAGGACTGGTTCATTCGAAAACTGAAAATGAACAACTCTGTTTCTACAATCAACTGAAGCATAGCAGAGTGGAGCCAATCCACGCTGAGAATGATATCAAAATCAATCATCTCTAACTCCACAAGATCAACTGAGGTGAATTTTTTAGATATTGTGACCGGACAATTCCTGTATAACTGCCTGGCTACAATAGAGACACCTATTGGGGTGGACACTGAGAAGGGTTCTGCTAATATCTCAGGACTGACACCAAAATTCACAGTTATATAAGGGGTTACAAAAGAAAGTGAAGCTCTAGGGTCTAATAAAACATACACATGAAGGTAAAAAATATGAAACATACCCATGACCAAATTAGGAGAGCTTTCCTGATCATGCTGGGACTGGAGTTCATACAATCTATTTTGGCACTGACCACTGGTGATACTAGAAGTAGCGCCCTGCTGAGTTTGGCGACCTGCTGGAACTGATGGTTGACTGGACTGACCCTACTAGCGCGACTCTCTCCCCTTCTTAGCAACTAATTAACATTATCTAAATTTATGGCTTGGATTGCCACATCCAAAATATACATCAATACCAGGTCTACACACACCCTAATGATTTCTACCACATTTCTGGCAAAGAGGGTTTGTACGACCACTTTTCATACTACCCTGAGGATTAGAGCCTAGCGCTTTATCCTAATTGTTATTCCTAAACTTTGGTACTAGCGTACTAGCTAAGGATGGAAATATGTCTGAAAACATCTATCAAAATTGAGAACGGTTACCACCTTCTAACTTTGGCCGAGCAAAACTAAAGCTACCCGTTCTGGCTCTCTTACTCTCCCTCTCCTTCTCCTTAATCTTTTGCTTATCAATCTGTTGAGCATGGAACATAAGCCTAGATATGTCCACTTCTTAATCAACACAATATTTCTACACTCCTTTACCACACTGTCAGATATGCCCGATACTAACTTACTAATTTTAGGACAGTTATCAGACACTACATAAGGAACATACCTCGCCAACTGGGTAAACTTAAGGGAATAATCCTTCATGCTCATACTACCCTACTTCATATTTATAAACTCCAGTACCTTAGCTTTCTTTAACTCCAAAGAAAAGAATCTATCTAAAAAGGTTTTAGCAAACTCCTCCCAATTTATAGGCCCTGCATTTATGCCCCTATCCTCTTTTAACTGCTTAAAGTAGGTGTGGATCACATCCTGCAACTGGTAAGCATCCAACTCTGTCGTCTCACTAAAAGTCACACCCATAATATCTTTTACTTTTTGAACTATGTCAAAGAAGTCCTGCGGATCCTCATTAGACTTGGATCCCAAAAACTGAGGGGGATTCATTCAGGTGAAGTATAGAATCCTAGCTACGATAGTATTAGCCACTGGGTTAGCTAGGATAGCAGATGGATGATTGCTCTGAGCTGCTACTGAGGGGGATAAAGTGGTGAATACAACTTTGAACTCTACATTAGAAACATACTCATTCAGGGGATCTTCCTAAATGGGCAGAGGTATGGGCTGGTTCCTATTTCTTTTTTTTTGTTATTTCTAGGAGGCATGTTTTGTAGCACTAGCTGACCAAGATTCAAAGGAATGTTGTCTAAGATACATGCAGCCATCCAGACTCGCACATCCAGAACATAGGTCATGTGAGTGCATGGAGAAACCCATCTAAAAATGATGGATAATTATATCCTTACCTCAGCCATGAAGTCATGCAATGATATCCCTATCTTGGAGGCAGGGCAAGAGACCTCTCTACCAAGACACAACTTCTCAACTAACTAACTTTCCGATTCACACCCCTTTGCCTCAAAATGATCCATGTAATCATCCAGTAGCCCATATAGATAGTTAATCTATTCGGACCTGAAGTGAACATTCTTCCCCTAAATCCATGTAACTGGTTCAAAGAAAGATACTATATTGAGGTTAGCATAGAATTCCTTCACCTAATGTTCATTCACCCGACATGGATACAGGGAAAAACACCTCCACCTTGTGGCTACAAGTCATTCATGAAATGGCAGGAGCTTTTCCATCTCCTTATCTAAGCATATTCCTCTCTCCAGAAGTAGCTTTGTCTTTGGAAGGTCAACATAGTACAAAGTTTGGCACTACGGGGCCATGAAGTGGGTTTGATCAAAATCTCCCATTTTGAGCTTTAGAAACCTAAGAACAACACAAAGCATTAATTATCAACATTTAGATGTGAAAACTATGCTATGTTATTCAACTAAGCTAATGGTGCGGTGTCTTGGCAATTTCTCGGCAAGAAATGAACTTGAAAGATTTTTAGTCCAGGTTAAAAAATAAACTCAGATGCCACGATCATGGGATACTGAGCCATGATCTCCCTAATGCAATTGCATTTTAGTGGTTACGATCGCGCCAACGTGATCGTAATCCTGTAATCGCGATTGCGGTCCTGTAATTGCGATCGCGATAACTGAGGCATTATTGGACCAAATTTTTCACAATCCAAAACTTCCAATTTCAATGCATGTTTGTGTTTCAAATAAAAAATTTACATTATGAATATGAACTTAGTCCCTAGAAGCTCGATCATGCCCTTAGAACATGGAAAAACTTGTAAGAACTTCGTTCGGGCATTTAATCGAACACTTGGTGTTCACATTTTATTTCTATCATTTTGAATAATTTTAGGTACTCAATACTTCCCCAAGTATGTGCAAACCAATAACAACAAATAACCACACAAAGCAAGCACATTTAAACAAGGATTTAGCATGCAAAGTTCAATTTTAGGACATTCCTAATAAATCAGTTATAAGGCCTACACATAAGCATAAAAGAGAATTTAAATCAAATGTCATATTGAGAGATGCCGGGAAGGATGCAATGCATAATTGTATGATCAACACATAATCAAAAGTAGGTGCAATTTGACAAAAAATGGAAAGAGTTTGAAAGAGGGAATATAGTGGGGGTGCGACTGTTCAAGTCTTAGATAGCCTTGACCGCGATTGCATTTAGATTTCTGCGATCACGCTAACATGGCAATCGCAATCGCGATAGAACACGTACCACAATTGCGGTAACTAAGACCAATTTTTGGTCCTCTGTTTTCCCTGTTCAGTCCACTACTCAAATGTACCACACTTCCTATTTCTTAATCTTATTCAAAACACCCTGTAGAACCACAATTTCATGGATTAATCACTAGAAAAAAATAATACCTCTCTAAGAATTAAAATTCAAAGGATACGGGCCACTTTCGTGGAATTGGTGGGTTGCCTCCCACCTAGCACCTAATTTATCATCGAGGCATGATGTTCTTTAAATTTCTAGTTGGATCCTTGAGGGATCCTTTATCCACTTCCTTTTACAGCACATTAATGATGGACTCCACTTGAAGTTCGATTGGTTGCTTTTCGTTTTACAAACCCGAAAACACACTTTATCATTTTGGACCCAAAATTTCATCTCACCTTGATCCATATCAACAATTTCTCTCCTAGTTGCAAAAAAGGGTCTCCTAAGGATAATGGGTATTTCTTGGCCAATTCCATGATCTAGGACCAAAAAGTCCATCGGTAAAATAAAATGATCAATCTTGACCAAGACATCATACAAAACTCCAATTGATTTCTTAATTGAGAGATCTGCAACAAGAGTCTCATTTTTGTAGGAGTACGAGTTCCTCAACCAAGCCTTTAGTAAATTGCATATGGAATGAGATTGATGCTTACACCAAGGTTACACAAGGCTTTATCAAATTTATGTGTCCCAATGGTGCAAGGGATTGCGAAGGCTCCTGGATTTTCTTTCTTTTTCACCATAGCACTTGTCATGATAGCACTACAACCATGGGTAACTTTAATGGTTTCCCCCTTCACAAGGCACTTTTTGGACATCAATGTTTTCATTAGCTTAACATATCCCAAAATTTCTTGAATGGCTTCTAGCAATGGGATACTAATTGAAAGATTGCTAAGCTTGGTGAGGAACTTCTTGAATTTGACACTTTCCTCTTTTTTCTTGAGTTTTTGAGGGAAATGAGAAGGGATTTTTATTTGGAACAATAGGTCACATTGCATTTCATTACCCTCGCTACCTTAGGAGTTCCCTCCCCATCAACTATCTCTACATTCATCATTGACTTTTCATCATCCCCTTCTTGACACTTTGGAGACTTATCATTCGACTCACCCAGATGCTTCTTATTTGTGTTCACTAGATCATCACAAGAATTTTCTCTGACCTCAACCTCATATGCACCAAGTTATTTATCGCTCAAGGTGATAATTGCTAAGACTTGAACATCATTTTTTAGATTTTCCACTGTATCACTAGGGAGGCCATCCTTGGGCCAAGCATTGAGTGCAATTAAGATTTGGACAATTTAAGTCTCCAATTATTTGATGGAAATAGAGTGTGATACAACCATTTGGTCGATTTGAGAAAAATCTCCTTTCAATTCTTGGATCATTTTGTCCATTTCCTCCACTCTAATCAACATCCTAGCAAGTCCTCGGCCTTGAACTTTTCGGGATCTACAGGATTTGATTCTTTTCTCTTTATTCGATCATGGGGGCATATATCTATCATACTCTTTTTTTCTCTCCCTCTAATCACAATCTCTATCCCTATCACGGCATACCCTTTCTCGATCACGATCGGTCCAACCTTGGTTCCTACCTTGCCTTAGATAGGTCGGGTGAGAACCCCCGAGTAGTTTTCCAAATATCTAGTCTCTTCATCAATCTTATTGGATTCTTCCTTATCATATCCTTTGGATGCCACGACATTGATAATTTCTGTGGGTGCACCCATCACATGCTTCGTAAGGAGTTCTAATTGTGTCATCATTTTTTCCATGTTTTCCTCCCTCTCTTCTTCTTTCCTTTTTCACTCTTTATCCACATAGGAGGTGGTAGGGGAAATTTGATCTACCTCGGTGTCCTAAGTATGCCACCCCTATTTTTCTTTGTAATTTGATGAAGCAAAGTTGAACCCACTCCATGTGACAACCTCATAAGTGATTCACCAGCCGTGTTGTCTACCACAGTCTTGTTGAGTTGGTCTAATCCCGATAGAATATTTGTAGAAGCATATTGTCCGGTACCTCGTGGTTAGGACATTTCACAATATTTTCATTAAACCTCTCCCAAACTTCATATAGAGGCTTCCTATTAAGTTGACAAAAATTAATGATTTTGTCCCTCATTTGCAACATCTTTGATGGTGGGATGTAACGATCTAAGAAAACATCGCTAAGATCGAACCACAATGTTATTGACCCATAAAAAAAGACCATAACCACAATACTGCCTCAATCGTTAGAGAGAATGGGAAGATGTGCAACCGTATTGATTCTTGTGAGATGTGTGCAATATCAAACGGGGCACATACTTCCACAAAATTTTCAAATACAAGTTTGGGTCTTCGTGAGCTTGACCCCAAAGAGTCCTTTTATTTGAAGAATGTGTAACATGATTCTTATGACGTGGAACACCCCATTCCCCATATTCGATGGGATGTGGATGACACTAGAACTCCCCGCATCGTGGAGATGATCTTCATCATCAAGAGGCCCATCAAGGTCCCGACATTACTTTTGTGATCACTAATTATGTTGTGGACACTATTTAAATAACATATAAAGAAACAAAAAGAACAACCAAAATAAATAAAATACACTATGGGTAAACCCAAAGTTACTATCAATACCACACAAGTTAAAACTAAGTTTCACTCCCCAAAAATGATGCCATTTTAATCACGCTCACCTATACTATGGTTTTGGTGTAGGACGATCGTTGTCAAATGTATTAACCCAACTTGAGTTGGGGTTAAATCCACAAGGAGTTTAACTAGTATTCAAATCATATGCATGTTGAAGGCTACTAAGTATTTACCTTTAATGTAACCATAAAGTAAAACATGAATTAAAATTGAGGGGAATGGTTTGAAAAGTTGTTGAACAAAAACTACTTGACCTACTAATTAAGGGCAACAATTGTAGAAAGGATTTCAATATGAGAATAGTCTTGGGATTATGTTTTCCTAAGGACAAATAGTGCATGGGTATATGAGAATCGAATGCAAACTCTAGATAATAACTATATGGGTAGGATAGGTTAGGGGTTTTGATGTTATTTTTTAAAACCAACACCAAAATATCACCCGTGTATCCTTTCGGATACCTCATGAGTGTTGCAAACAAATCAACCCACAACTCAATTGGGCATCCCTACTTCTAGGAAGATGCCCAAGATATAGCAAATTCGCAATCCATCCTTATGTCTAACAAAAGGTAAAGGAATAAGCTAACATCTTATTATTGTTCACAAATACTTGTCACCTATATCTCTTTTTCAAGGATGAAATGGGATCTAAATGAGTACCCACATTCCTCTTTCAAGGATGATGTGGGATTTTGGGAATTTGGGGTTTTCACCTACAAATTCCAATTCAACAATCAAGTATTACTAAAACCCAGCATCATTAACCAAGAGTCTACACTAACAAACATAAATCCACACACATTTGCACCCTATGCCAACATAACCCCAAGATAGATGTTTTGCTACTCATGAAGTTTGAGAAAGAGATATTACCCAAATTCACATTCAAAAGCTTCCAATGAAGATGTAAGCAAGGGTATTCTTAAAATTCAACTTCAATTACAACTAAAATCCTTGAAAAATTAACCACAATAATGTTTCCCAATTTAGTAGGGTTTTTACAATCCAAAACATGAATTCTCAATTGCAAGATATCCCAAAAGTGAAAAAGTTTTTGCCCTATAGAGAGTTGGAACTAGCTATGAGAAATTATATATCTTCCCTTAGGCTATTTTCTACTCTATCTCTATTGCCGGTTATTGATCACGATCGCAGCTCCCGCAATCAGAGTAAGCACATCGCGATCGCCTATTTAACTGTTTCTGCCTTGTCACGATCACGACCTTAAGACTGTGATTGCGGCAGTTGAGGGACAGTTCCTACTCCTCATTTTTCATATTTTGTATTCCTTTGCCCTTTTTGTTCCCTTTTTTAGCTTACTTCACTTATTTTCTTCCATTTACTTGTAAACCTACAAACTAAGGGAATTAGTGCATTCAAAAGTAAAATTTGCCTTATTTACACCATTTAATCATAGTAGTGCGCATAATTTTTTATGTATATGAGTGGTAAATTTACCACTCATCATGCACCTCCACCTCGGAAAATTGCCTAAGTTAAGGGTGACTATCGTAGGGATGCGTGATTAGAATTAGGTATGAAGGAGACGTAAATAAAGGAAAAGAAATTAAGGTTAGGTGTGGTAGAAAGGAACAATTGAGAAAAGGAAAAAAATAAAAAGAAAGAGCATAAAAAACTGCACCCAACCTGAATAAGCAATAAAAGGAAAAAGGGAGAAATAAGGGCAGAAAAAAGGAAAAAAGTTGGTTGATAAGTGGACTTCTAACATTATTGTAGTGACAAGGATGCTTAGTAACTAAATTCCTAAATGTACCATACCATCCCCCAAGCCTACGTTACATGTTGAATAAAGTCCTATAGTGATCCTGTCCAACTATCCGAATAAAACTAAGGTAAAGAAAATAAGGTCAAGCCTATGGTATTTTATGCACATTGTTGGAACTTATTTTAAAAGTGTGAGTGTCCTATTATCGACCTAACATTAAGATTATTTATTTTACTGAGTGAGTGGCACTTCTTTGACGTGAGAGTGCATAGGCTGTGTTGCTAGTTATTTATCTATTTGGGTAGTGTGATTTGTACATAAGCTTGATTATATGTTGCTAATGTAATTCCATAGAATGATTCTCTTGTGTCACATTGTTGGGATGCATATATCCACACAATTGGTTTTGAAAAGTAAAAGTAGAAGAGGGTGATGTTCTTGAGATGAAATTGAGATTGACTGCCTTTAGGTATCTTAAGTTTCTCTTGGTTAAGCATTCTATTTTGTTTTGTTGTGTTTTTGTTTTCTGAGGACATGCAAATATTATAAGTTGAGGGTGTTGATGTGCCATGGTTTCATGACACTTTTGATGATTAAAACCAGAAAATATACAAGTACTTAGGTTCGTTTTGGTAGATATGATGTGTTTTTGTGTTTTGTTTGCAGAAAGCTAGGTTTTGGAGCTTAAAATAAAGAAAAGGAGTTACAATTTTAGAAAGGGAAACCTAGGATCCAACCTACATGGCATAGGATGCACTAACGTGGTGCAAGTGAGGTTCATAGGTCTCTGGTTTTGCAACTTCAGAGGACCTGAAAGTGAAGAGTTGACCCTGGTACTTATAAGGGTGAAACCTTTGGGACATAAGTATCACTTAGGCCCTATAGGTGCCTTCATAAGTATAAGTACTATAGCATGATGAGACTCTGAGATTTCCTGTCACCTACGATGGCCACCTACGTGGTGTAGATGCCATTTACGGCCTGTAAATGGCCACCGACCCAAGTTTCCCAATTTATTTTGGTTTTGATTTTTAGGATTTTTATGTAATATATAAATACCTTTTTTACATTTTTAGTTAGTTTATGCACTTTTGCGCACTCATATTATTCACAAACATATATTTGATTCTAAGATTGACTTTTAATCTTGGAATCTCTTTGTTCTTGGTTATAGGTTGATTATTAATTTGAGACTTTGGGTTTTATTCTTCAATTGTTGTGAGATTGTTTCTATGCTTTCTTTTATGAATTTCATAGAGTTTATTGTAAATATAAGAGGATAAATACCTTATCTGCGTTTATGGGAACCTTGGCAGAATAACGAAGTAGGGAAAGTGTAAGATTCTTCTATAGATCATTGTTTACACTTGGATTGTGATATTCTTCAGTTTAATTGTTTTCTTAGCGGTGGCCAATGCTGAGAACCTGCCTGTATTTGATATCATCTTCATAAAAGAGATTGAGATTGGGAAAATAAGATTACAACAGTGATCCAAGGATATCAACCCTCATCTAATAACTTGATACCCAAAAGGTGATAGTTAAACTAGGATCAAAGACAAGGGTTAGTAAGGAGACACCATAAGAGACACAAGGAGAAGGGTGAGATTTATCAAAACGTTCACAAGACGGTTGGTAATACCTAGCTTGTCAGATTCTACATGTGTGACAGTGAGATAGTCAGACTAGGCATGAAAAACTTATGGAGTTAAGAATACAGGGGGAACAAAGTCCTAGTGTTCATCTCAGATTTATTACAATCGAAAGTAATCAAGACTTGTTACTTTTTACTGTTTACAACAAAATTCCCCCATTTACTTTTTTGCACTTCTGGCTACTTCAACAAGTTTGTGAGACAAATTTGACCTATTCCTTGTGGGATCGAGCCAAACCTAGTTGGGTTACTATAATTTGACAGCGACCACATTGTATCTTCTTGGAGGGTATAGTTTGGAAGACATCAAAGCTCAAACAGAGTACCCAACTCCTTTTGTATCGAATCCCCAAAATGAGATTTAAAATGTATACCTATATTATAAATGATGAAAATAGGCACCTTATGAAAATGAACTATCTACCTAATGTAATTTTGAGTAAATCTATCTTACAGATAGTTAGTCTTAATTGGTACAAAGTGAGTGAATTTGGTTGGCCTATCAAAGTTACCCAAATGGCATCAAATTTCCTCAAAGTCTGTAGTAAGACAACCATGAAGCCATAGCTATTCACTTCCACTTCAACTTGGATACATGCATCAGGTGAATCATCCCACAACTCTCTAATGCTCATACTTTACTTGCTGACTATTTAAGCACTTCAACATATATCCATAATCTTCATCTTTATCCTACACCGCCAATAATATTGCTTCAAGTCATGATACATCTTCTCTTCCCTAGATGAATAAAACATTTGAAATAATGAGCCTTCTCCATGATTAATCTAGTCAAGTCACCCACTTTAGACACACAAACATAGGACTTAATCCTTAAAATTCCTTTTGGACCCAACATTACCTCTCTATCTTCAATCCAAAACACTTTATCTTGAATTAGCCTTAACTTCTCATCCTCAAAGTGCCGAGCCTTAATCTAATCAAAAAGCATGGATTGAACCTCCACACAAGCAATAAACCTCTTAGCTAAAAAATATCAAGTCTTACCGATCAGTTGGGTAAGGACTGAATGTACAAAATCAAAGGACTACTTCAGCTAATACCAATGTAAGGATACCCATATTCATTTCCTTTATACTCAAGGAATCCACTACCATATTGCCTTTCTTGATTAATAAATAATCACTATGTCATAGTCCATAAGCAACTACAACCAGTACACTACCTCAAATTGAGATCTTTCTTTCAAAGATGTACTGTAGTCTACGATGATCTATAAGGATCTCACAATGAACATCATAAAGGTAATGCCTCCAACTATTCAAAGAAACAATCACCATTACAAACTATAAATCATGAGTAGGGTAGTTCTATCATGAACCTTCATCTACCTAAAATCATATGAAATAACCTTGTCTTTCTGCATCAAGCCACACCTAAGGTCAATCCTGGAAGTATCATAATGCATAGTAAAATACTCGCCCTCTACTAGTAAAGTCAAAATTAGAGCTAAAGTCAATAAATATTTGAGATTTGGGAAGCTCACTTCACACTCATCATACCATAGGAAAACTACATTTTTCTAAGTCAACTTAGTCAAAGGAGATATGATCAAAGAGAATCCTTCCACAAACCATTTGTAACAACCATCTAACCAATAAAGCTCAAAATATTAGTAGGTGAAGTGAGCCTAGACCAATCCCACACTACCTAAATCTTTTTCAAATCCATCATAATCCCATATTTTTATACCATGTTTCCTAATAATTCCACATAATCTAACCAAAACTTACACATGGAGAACTTTGCACACAATTGGCTATAATTTAAGATTTAAAGAACAATACCTCAAATGTTTCTAATGCTCCTCCCTACTCTTGTAGTAGATCAAGATGCCATTGATGAAAATAGTCATAAATGAATATAAGTAGGGTTGAAACACCCATCAACTCCATAAATGCTTCTAGGGAATTAACTAACCTAAAGGTCATAATAAGTAACTCATAGTGGCTATACTAAGTGCTAGAAGCAATCCTCAAAATATCTAAAACTTTGATCTTTAGATAATGGTAGTATATTCTCAAATAAATATTTGAGAACACTGATGCACCCAGAAGCTGATCAAATAAATTATCTATGTATGGTATCAAATATTTATTATTGATAGTCACCTTATTTAACCGTCAATAGTCGATACACATTCCTATAGAACTATCTTTTTACTTCATGAATAATAAAGGAGAACCCAAAAGGAAAAACCATATCTAATGAATTCCTTACTTATATCTTGAAATTTCTTCTTCAATTCCTTCAACTCAACCAAAGCCATCATATAGGGTAGAATAAACATGGGATGAGTGCTCAGCTCCAAATTAATCCCCAAATTAATTTTGTGGTCTAGTGGAATACTTGTAAATTATGTTAAGAAGACCTCAACAAACTCACTCAGCATAGGAAAAAACTCAAGTGAAGAAGTGTCAATACCAGTATACCCAATGCGTGCTAAGTAAGTCAAACACCCCGTCTCTGTCATCCTCTTTTCCCTCAAAACTAAAATTATTTTCTTTAGAGTTGGCTAACCATACCATTCCACAACAAATGAGAAATACTAGGAATAACTAAGGTAACAAAATGATAATCCAAGATAGCATATTAATGAGACAACCAATTCATACCCAAAATCACATCAGAATCCATCATATCTAGGATAATATAATCTACCTAAGTATCATATTCTATCAAGGTCAACACTAGATTGATATACTCAATCCATTACTAATCAATCACCTACATGGGTAGAAACATAAATAGAAAGTTCTAAAGAATTACAACATTATATCCATATGTATAAAAAATTAGAAGACACGTATGAATAAGTAAATCTCAGATAAAACAACACCAAAGTTGACTGATGAAAAACCAAAATAGTCCCTTTAATGTACCTTTAATGAATTTGTCTAAAGTCTCAACCTCTGCTCTAGTTAAAATATCATAACACTAGCCACATCTACTTTCGGACTATGTGCTTGCATGAATATTTCAATAACTTATCTAAGCACCACCTCTAGCTACTTGATAACTACCTTTACCACTCTATGTACCTATGCTAGCTGATGGTGATAGTGCTCAATTAAACTAAATTCGAGAGCCCTATTGTCTCTTACCTTTCTACACCTATGACATGCTCTAGAAAAATGATTAAACTCTCTATAACTAAAGCATACACCATAGGTAATAGGCTTGCGAGATGATTCAGATGAACTAAAGTATCCACCATGACACAAAAACTAAAATAAGAACCCTTAGACATCTGAGTTGTACTATGGCTGCTCTGACTGTTGAACCTAGGATGACCACCATCTGAAGTCTGTAATATAGCCTGAATAGGTCTGCAGTATCACAATAATGCCTTCTAGCTGAGAAGTCTTTAACTTAAGATGATGATCCACTAAACCTACTATGTCTATGAACACTCCAGTCACTACCTCTATAGTCACTAGATGTTTGGTATCTAAATAAAGAGTAGTAATCAACCCGTTCACAAACTTATGAACCCACTACTCCTCTGTAGGCATACTCATTAATGCATGCCTAATCTAGGGATAGATCCTAGTCTCCTACTCAACAATAAATATGACACCCTACTTAAGATCATCAAACTAATCTCTTAACTTTCTTTGCTACTACAAGAAACATACTTCCCTAAGAAGGCCTAAAAAAATTATATCTAAGATATAAAAAGTGACTATCACAGCCTAAAAGGTCATCATTGGCACACATCCTAAACCATATATCTAAATATCCACCATGACTCACAAAAGAAAAATAAGAACCCCTAGACATTTGAGTTTTACTCTGGATACTCTAACTATTGAACCTAGGATGACCACCATCTGAAGTCTGTTATATATCTTGAATGGGTATACAGTATGACAATAATACCCTCTACCTTAGAAGTGTTCACCTCACGATGTTGAGCCATTAAACCTACTATGTCTATGAACTATCTAGTCACTACCTCTATAGTCACTAGATGTTTCGTAGCTAAATAGATAGGAGTAATAAACCTATTTACAAACTGTTGAACCCAATACTCCTCTGTAGGTGTACTTATTAATGCATTCCTAATGTAGGAATAGAGCCTAGACTCCTACTCATCAATAAATATGGTGCCCTGCTTAAGATCATCAAACTAATCCGTTAAATTTCCTCTAATACTATAAGGGGCATACTTCTGTAGAAAGGCCTCAACAAATTATATCTAAGTTATAAGAAGCAGCTATCATGACCCAAACGGTTATGATTGACAACCACCCTGACTATAGAGGGAGAACCATGCTTAAACCAACCTATACTAATCAAGTTTAATAGTAAACATTTACATTCTACCATTCTTATCATTAATAAGTTCTAAAATCCCATTATTTAATAAATAAGTAAAAATTTCAAACCAACATAATCATCAAATCACTAAGAGAGTGCAGAATCCTCTATTTATTACATCCCCGGGACCTGAAGTCACCGTACAAGAACACTAAGAGTACTCAATTCTATGACTGAAAGATTATCCAAAATACAAAAATTAACAAAAGAGTGTCTCAGTCCCAAAATAACAGACATGAGCATAAAAATGAAGATCTAAAGGGTTTTGGATCATGGTTTTCACCTTTAAATTGAAATCCAGAACTACTAGCTAGAGCCGATGTCTCATCTCAAATGCTAGAACATGCTCTACATTTAATAAAAATAAGAGCACAGGTAACATCAATACATCAAAAAGTATTGGTAGGCATCATAGGTTGACTCAACCTGGCACCATACAAATAAGTAAACCAATTAAATGCAAATGATCATCACAAAACTTATAATCAAAGACAAATAACACTTTTATGACACTTCATTTTAGAAGGAGTACAAACTCATGTTTATATCTTCTTACACTTAGACAATTTCATCAGCAAGTTACATAATTACAAGTGTACATTCAATGCAAATGGTGAATGTATGAATGCAAGATGTGCACATTATCTCCTTCCCTTCTCAATATTATCAACATCATTCTCAATATCATGAACATCATGATCAATATCAATTTCAACATCATGAACATCATGATTTCAATAGCAGTATCGCTACCTTTAACTTTTTATCAAAACTATGCATGAATAGAAAATGTAGTCAATAATTATAATTAGTGCTCACAAGCAATCACAAGTACTCAATTCACATATAGGCATGGAGTCACGCAAGTCTAATTGCTACAATAAATCGTAATCTACCTCGATTTCTTGCTTGAAATATTATTTGGTCTCAACTTGACCTTTCTTTAAATTTCATCTCATTCTTGATCTATAAAAACAATTATACAACAATGATTTTAATAATTCACCTTTCCCAATCATTAGGCACCTACATTTATCAACTTATTGTATAGAATTGTGCTAGTTCATCATCCTAGGGTTTTGTACCCTTTAAACTTAAAAAATGATATATAATCTAGCATTTTCAACAATAATTCTACTAAAGAAAGTATTTTCTAAAACTCTAGGACCATTCACAACCTAAAACCATCAAATTTTCACTAATGCTCTTACGTTCATAAATTAGGGGTAATGTCAATTTTCCACTATGCACAAAATTCTAACGATTCTCAATAATTCTAAGAAGTAATTCAAGTTTAAAATGTAAAAAAATTATCGCCAAAGATGAAAACCTCTGCAAATTTGCAAAAATTTACCTTTACCAAAGCCTTGGTTTATTATTCAAAAAAATTGGGAATGAATTTTTTTTTTGAGATTTAAAAACTAAAATGTCTTGCATTTTGCCATTGCACCGGTACAATTACCGTTGCAATGTTTTATTTTTACTATAGCATTCTTCGGAAGAAACTTGGGACCTCTCCCTAAATAGGTCCATTTTTAAACACATCCCTCAAAATACACCATCACGAACTAACCCCTTTATGGTAAACTCTTTAATCAAAGTTCTGCACATCGGTTTTATGTCTTAGAAGTTGCTATGACTCTCTAAAATTGCTATCTATCTAGAAATCATGCCAAATATACCCACCAGCATTGACATTAATATTAAATTTTCTTAGAATAGTACACCCTCAAATTTCATCTAACACTAGACCAACCTGAATTTCTTAAAAATTGCCTAAGAAAAATTTGGTGGGGTTTTTACTCTCTATTTTTAGCATAACAACATTTTGGATTGCTACATTAGATGCCTATTTAACCCTCGTTCATTCCTGAATAACAACTAGGCCCAAAATGACACACTAAGGCAAGAGTACATACCTGGGTCAATGAATAAGTGTGGGTACCACTTGTGCATATTTGTTTCTAACTCCTAAGTTTTCTCTTCAGTTTAACAATTCTATTCAACCTTTACATAGGGAATAACTCTAGTTCTCAATTTTTGTAACGCCCCGTAAAAGGTGTGCATAGATTAGTCTTTAATATTGAGCTCTTAGACTTAATGACTTAAAATTTTCTAAGTGTAAAATGAGACTTAGTCATTTTAGCTGGCAATCTTCGGGCTACAACTTTTCAACCTTTATGACATCCGTTTTTAGATTTTAAAGTTGAGTTATGATCGGGAAAGCTCATAGTGCATCTCAGATAAGTTTTGGAATTTTTCAGAACGCATAAGGCTGCGTTTGGATTTCAAAACAGTAGCAAAACGCATAGCCTATTGCCCAGTTTTCAGCATTTCAGGGTCAACTTCAAATAATCATAAATACCTGTATACAATGAACTGTGTGAGCTATAATATATCAAACGAAATTTCTTTGAGTACTATTTTAAATGCATTTGGTTTCATCCAATTTTATTATATGAGAAAAAAGTTATAATCAATTTACTCCAGACTATCAAACTGTCAACTGAGGGACAGATTTGACCTTAATTGTTCCTTAGGGGTATTTTGGTCATCCTTCACCCCTATATATACCACCAACACGGGATTTAATCCCTCAAACACCAAAATACACCTTCATTCATCAAAATTTCTCAAGAACACTCCTTAGGGTTTTAAAATAAAAACCCAAATAGTTCAAGATTCGACCATAGGTTTTCGAAGATAATTACATATTCGAAATCACAAATCCGCGAGCTTCAAGAAACATCTAGCATTTTCAGAAACACAGGTACGTGGGGTTATCCTAAAATCTCATGGGTTTAGTTTTTATGAACATGCATGCTTTTAAATGGGGGTTTTCAATCAAATGCTAATAACTTGCTTTCAATATGATTTCTAAGTCATTTTTCTTTATGTCATGGGAATTGTTTGCCTATATACTTCAATGGTTGAAACCATGCATATGTTATTTGAGATTTTCCATGGAAGTTTGATAAATATGAATGATAAATTGCTGTCAAATTCCCATTATAATGTCTTGATTCCCCATATCATATTGTGAACAATAAAAGAGAGCATGAATTTGAAATAATTATTGTTCACCACTTGTAAATGATGAAGCACCTTGGTTTTTACATGATTATGCATATGTGGATGTGATATTGATGACTTGCAAGTCGGGTATGACGATACCCTATAGAATATTATACATGATTGAATTAAATGAAGTTTGAAATCATTGATTTTACATGAGATAGGTGGATGCCCGATGAAGACATTTGAGTGTAAGGGCTCATCGCTGGAAACTGTGTTTGCCGACACGGGAATTTGGTACCAGTCTAAGTGATCTTGTGTACTTGACTTTATGTCATTTCCAAATTGGGACTATAGGTAGGAGCCCGGGCTAAGTGATCTTGGGCACTACCATTGGGTTGAGACACCATGCTTCAAGGTCTTGTGTGTCTCTCCCTCACTTATACTCTAATCTTGGCGGCAACCGAGGTTTGACAGTTGGTGTAAATTATGTAGGGTATTCCACCTAGCTCAGTTGCATTTCATTATTGTTGAGGAACTATTGCATTATGCCCATGTGTTTTCAAATGATTTGATATGAAATTGCTTTATAATGGCCCTCAACTATATTTTGTAAAAATATTATGTTTTGTTTTGATATCTCTGCGTGCCAGTACTTTTGTGCTGACCCCCTCCCCTCTCCAACCTCTCAGGTTCAGAGACCTAGTCTAGGGGTCAAGAGAATCAGTAGATCATTCAGACAGAGTTGCAGAAACAAGTGGTGAGCCTTTTATGTTTCGGAAGGTCTTATGTCCTACAGTCCTTTTATCTTATATTTAGTTTTGGGGTCTACTGGGGGCCTTGTCCCAGTTTATAAACAGTTACTTGACTCAGTTATTTGTTAGAGATTTTCGCAGACAGTTGTTTAGAGGTTGATTGATGTTGGAGGAACTTTATTTCCTCGTTATTGTTTCTTTTCATATTTATGACCATATTTCTAAATTATTATGTTTCTTCCGCATTACTTTGATCATATGAATTAGGTGCATGATTACCAGACATATAGGGGTGTTTCAGGCCTCCATGGTTCGAAATACTCATCACGACCAGGCCCTGGTTCGGGTCGTGACAAACTTGGTATCAAAGCATGGTTCATGGTCCCAGGGTATCTGCGAAATTGCGTCGGGTAGAGTCTTATTTATGAGTGTGTAGCACGCCACACTTATAAGTAGGAGGCTACTAGGCATTTAGGAATGTCTCTCTTTCTTCATGTTCTAGTTCATGCAATAGAGTCAGAATGTTTTTCTTTCATACACTAATTCTTGCTATGGTGTCACCCATACAAAAGTAAAAAGTCATCCCACATTTTTTCCTTACTCTAATGTCCTCAGATATGTCTCATTATTGAGGTGATTCAAGTACAGGAGTTTAGAATCTAAATGGTATGGTCCTTTCTGATTGAACCATATAAGAGTTAAAATTTATGCAAGGACTTGATAAGAGTCTATTAGTGATTTAATGTGTATTGATTTTGATGTAAACATTGATCCTGATGGAATCGTGCTTTTCAGCTTGAGGTATTAATTGCATTTAGCCCCCTTCAAATTTATGTTATAAATGTCTTTCTTAAGGGGGGATAATGTGTAGTAGAATGTTGGAACTGTATTTCCACCCGAATAGTAGTATGCATTAAAGTGTTGTTGTCATGACCTATTGGTAGTTATATTTGACCAAGAAGTTGGGGATCTGAAGTCATAAAGTTAGAAGTCAGAGTGAGGGTGACTTTTGTGTAAATGAATATTTTAGTTGAATAATCGATGTTCGAGAATGATTTACCCCCTTATGGTGATAGACTAATATGGTAGCTAGTAGCATGTGTGGATTATATAGTAGTCTGTGGGGGAAGTGTTTGACTCAGATTTTTATTTATACAGAGTAAGATGTGTATCCTTAGATCATTGAATATTGTGTGTCAATTTTCTATCTCTTGTAATATGTAATCTTATTATCACGGTGTTTTTGAAAAAAATCAAAGTCTAGTAAAGCCGTGTGGGGCTCTTTTAATTCACTAGCATAGTTTCTTTGTTATTCATTTCATTTCTTGTTCAAAACACAAAAATCAAAGTCAAGTGAGGCCGTGTGAGGCCCACTTCGATTCACTAGCAGCTTGCTGTCCAACTTGTTGTTCTTGTGTTGGTTTAATATATGTATAGCTGAATCTGTTTGCATGAGATTGAGTAAGTAATTAAGAGGTGAGAGATCAGTATAAGTAGATAAGATTGTATGGGGTTATAATATCAGATTAAGGTTAACCATGCCTATTATGTGACTTTACCCCCCTTGACCTTCTTTTGTTGGTAGTTGTAAACTAGTACTACTTGTGAGAAGGTATTTAGTAGATTTGTGAGGTATTTGGATAGAATGTTAGGATTTGACGGACTAGTATCTTATGTTACCTTCTTCATTGATGGTAGATGATTGATGCTAGACTATTGGCTTGAATTTAATGTAGAATGTGGATGTCAGAATAGTGGCATGAGATTGATAGTATTGGGCTCTTTTATATGATCTTGATTCTCATAGTAATGAGATATAAGTTTGTAGTCGCGATATTGGTAGGCTATGATGAAAGTGGTATGGTTCATCAAAGGCTCGGTGATATCCATGTTAAGTGTTAGAAATCTAAGTTTGAGCTTTGAAGGTTGAACCGATAGAAATAAGTGTGCAAGTATCATACTATGACTATTGAGGCTATCGAAATATAGAGTGTCTCTCAGAAGGTAGTATTAGCAGTGGGCTTTCCACTTTCATGTGTGGTCTTTTGGGTTAAATTTCTATTTAATTATGTGTATTGTTGTATTCCAGACCCCAGAGTGGGGTGAGTGTAGTTTAGCTTAGAGTCTAGTAATAAGGGATCTCTTGAACTTAATATGATGGCTTAAAGCTAATGGGGAGATGATAGAACGAATAACCAAGTCAGGCTCTCAAATTCTAGTAGTGATGTCATGATGATATAGAACGTCAAAAAGTGAGGGTGAGACAACCCATTCTTATCTTAGTATTTTTCAGTGATCCCAATGCCTACTCAAGCTTTAAGTTTCATTTTCGTGATCATAGTTTGTGATTCCTGTATATGATAGAGAGTCACGTACTCTTCCAGTTCCAAGATAATGAGTTCTACTTCATTCAAGTAGTCGAAATCACATTCCTTATGTTAGGAACTCTAGTTGAGGTCATGCAACTCATGACGCATGTACTCACTCTTTATAGTGTGCTCAGTCCCGTTTAAAAATCTTCTCATGCTTCAGGGTCTTATGTTTTAACCTTTTAGTGACCCTCCCTATGCAATGATAGTGGTGATGATGTAAATATTCTTGTGATGGAAGATCATAGTACGTTTGTTTAGATAAGTCCATAAGTATGAAGTAAGATTTGGGGGCCAATCTTTGATACATGTGATGGTTAGTGGAAAAGTTTGTGTGTATGTTTTAGGGTAGCGCGTGTGAGTTATATTGACAATAGTTTAGAAACTATGTGAAGTATGTATTTATGGGTGGTTGCCTTGAAGTAAACATGTGGTTATAAAATAGACTTGAATGACGTTTTGGGATTGTAGTGGGAGGTCGCAATATGCATTAGCGACTTTATATTAAGAGTTCAGAGTAGTCATTGAAGTGGTAAGGCATATTATGCTTAGGATGTGATCTTTAAAAGAGGTATAGAAGGTGGCGTCATATGGTTTAGATTAATAGCGTGGTGTAGCATGTTGTATTTTTGTGACTTAGAGTTAGGCTTAATCGCGGTGTAAGGATTAAGCTATTTTAGACATTAGTAGAAAAATTTGTCAATGCTCATATGAGAATTTTAAGATGAATTAAATGAATATGATATTTATAGGGAATAGTATAGTTAAGGGATATTCGAGAAGTGTACTAAGTTTGAAAGTAAGAAGTTGTATTGCCAAAGGTCTGGTAATTCTATCCTAATTTAGGATTTATATGTGTATATTCCAGATTGCAAAGTAGTGTCAATATTTTGATTTCCTCAGTGGGATGTCTTATGTAATCCATACCCAAGATTTGTGGCTCCCTATTACTGTTAGAACTTCTTTAGAGAGAGCGTTGAAGAGATACTCCAGTTAAGTATGAGGGTCCAGCATAATTCAGTCTGTATAGCCAGTAAGTCAGTTTAGCAGTAAGATTCACATGACTTGTTTTCTCATCTTTTCATTTATTCATGCTACCCAAAATCTCAGACATGATACTATTCCAAGATAGAGTATACTAGTAATTGCGAGTATAGCTCAGTTCATGCGTCATGCATTAGATTCAAATTCCAGAGGTTCAGTTATGAATCAAATCGTAGGTGCCTTGTGCATTGCCTCCATTTTCCGAGTATCTTAGTGAATTGAGAACTCATAGAGGGACATAGGGTCCCAAGGGGGAGATACCTCATTCGGTTGCATGCATAGGTTCTTATTACAAGCTTCGCATCAATTGTTATTGCATATTCAGTCATACGTTCTTGTGTCAGTTCAGTCAGATATGCCTGCATTAGAAATGCATGTTCAATAGAAAAAGTTCAGCTTATCAGTGTATTCAGTTCTCTGTTAATGAGGACAACACAGACACAAACCCATGCATCAAATATGCATGTCCGGTATAGGAATTCAGAACATCAGTAGTTCCAGTCTTATAGTCATGTTTCAAATCAGTGTATTCTTTATTAAAGGACATGTCATGTCCGCGTTATTCCATAGCTTTAAGGATTCAACAAGTTCCTACCCATCATTCGAGGATGAATGATCCCAAGGGGGAGATAATGTAACGCCCCGTAAAAGGCGTGCATAGATTAGTCTTTAATATTGAGCTCTTAGACTTAATGACTTAAAATTTTCTAAGTGTAAAATGAGACTTAGTCATTTTAGCTGGCAATCTTCGGGATACAAATTTTCAACCTTCTCGACATCCGTTTTTAGATTTTCAAGTTGCGTTACGATCGGGAAAGCTCATAGTGCATCTCGGATAAGTTTTGGAATTTTTCGGAACGCATAAGGCTGCGTTTGGATGTCAAAACAGTAGCAAAACGCATAGCCTATTGCCCAGTTTTCAGCATTTCAGCGTCAACTTCAAACAATCATAACTCCCTATATATAATTAACTATGTGAGATATAATATATCAAACGAAATAACTTTGAGTCCTCTTTCAAATTCAGTTGGTTTCATTCAATTTGATTATATGAGTAAAATGCTATAATCGATTTACTCCATACTATCAAACAGTAAACTGAGGGACAAATTTGACCTTAATTGTTCCTTAGGGGTATTTTGGTCATCCTTCACCCCTATATATACCACCAACATGGGATTTAATCCCTCAAACACCAAAATACACCTTCATTTATCAAAATTTCTCAAGAACACTCCTTAGGGTTTCAAAATAAAAACCCAAATAGTTCAAGATTCGACCGTAGGTTTTCGAAGATAATTACATATTCGGAATCACAAATCCGCAAGCTTCAAGAAACAACTAGTATTTTCGGAAATAGAGGTACGTGGGATTATCCTAAAATCTCATGGGTGTAGTTTTTATGAACATGCATGCTTTTAAATGGGAGTTTTCAATCAAATGCTAATAACTTGCTTTCAATATGATTTCTAAGTCATTTTTCTTTATGTCATGGGAATTGTTTGCCTATATACTTCAATGGTTGAAACCATGCATATGTGATTTGAGATTTTCCATGGAAGTTTGATAAATATGAATGACAAATTGCTTTCAAATTCCCATGATAATGTCTTGACACCCCATATCATATTGTGACCAACAAAAGAGAGCATGAATTTGAAATAATTATTGTTCACCACTTGTAAATGATGAAGCACCTTGGTTTTTACATGATTATGCATATGTGGATGTGATATTGATGACTTGCAAGTCGGGTATGACGATACCCTATAGAATATTATACGTGATTGAATTAAATGAAGTTTGAAAGCATTGATTTTACATGAGATAGGTGGATGCCCGAAGAAGATGTTTGAGTGTAAGGGCTCATCGCTGAAACCGTGTTTATCGACACGGAAATTTGGTACCGGTCTAAGTGATCTTGTGTACTTGACTTTATGTCATTTCCAAATTGGGACTATAGGTAGGAGCCCGGGCTAAGTGATCTTGGGCACTCCCATTGGGTCGAGACACCATGCTTCGTGGTCTTGTGTGTCTCTCCCTCACTTAAACTCTAATCTCGGAAAAAACCGAGGTTTGACAGTTGGTGTAAATTATGTAGGGTATTCCACCTAGCTCAGTTGCATTTCATTGGTGTTGAGGAACTATTGCATTATGCCCATGTGTTTTCAAATGATTTGATATGAAATTGCTTTATAATGGCTCTCAACTATATTTTGTAAAAATATTATGTTTTGTTTTGATATCTCTGCGTGCCAGTACTTTTGTACTGACCCCCTTCCCTCTCCAACCTCTCAGGTTTAGAGGCCTAGTCTAGGGGTCAAGAGAATCAGTAGATCATTCAGACAGAGTTGCAGAGACAAATGGTGAGCCTTCTATGTTTTGGAAGGTCTTATGTCCTGCAGTCCTTTTATCTTATATTTAGTTTTGGGGTCTACTGGGGGCCTTGTCCCAGTTTATATATAGTTACTTGACTCAGTTATTTGTTAGAGATTTTCGCAGACAGTTGTGTAGAGGTTGATTGATGTTGAGGGAACTTTATTTCCCCGTTATTATTTCTTTTCATATTTATGACCATGTTTCCGAATTATTGTGTTTCTTCCGCATTACTTTGATCATATGAATTAGGTGCATGATTACCAGACAGATAGGGGTGTTTCGGTCCTCTATGGTTCGAAATACTCATCACGGCCAGGCCCTGGTTCGGGTCGTGACAATTTTCTCACATCTCGATCTAATATAATAATTGGTTCCTTTTATTAGATAACTCCCTGTCAAATAACTTGGATTCCAATGAATTATATTGTCCTCATCTCCATGGTATTTTTTTAGCATAGGCACGTGAAATACCAGGTGAGCCTTGAAGATATTAGGAGGAAAGGACAACATATAAGATACTAAGCCTATTCCCTTTAATAACTCAAATGTCCCAATGTATCTTGAACTCAATTCACCCTTCTTACAAAAATGCATCACAACTTCATGGGTGACACTTTCAAGAGTACTTTCTCTCCTTGTTTGAACCTTACATCCCTCACTTTATTGGTAGCGTACTTTTTCTATAAACTCTGAGCTGTTAGGAGTTTCTCTTGTATAAGCCTTACCTTCTTTATCAAATTCTTGGGCATCTCTGTATTTTAAGCTCACTTCAAAAATATCTAACCATCTGATTGGAGACCTACATATTCTACCATATAAGGCTTAAAATGGAGCCATGTCAATACTAGATTGGTAGCTATTGTTGGAGGCAAATTCAGATAAAGGTATATATTGATCCCACTGACCCCCAAAATACATGACACAAGGCTGAAGCATATCCCCAGGCACTTGAATGGTCTATTATGATTGTCCGTTGATTTGTGGATGGAAATATCTATTTATATCCAATACAGAACCCAAATATAATTAAAAAAATTCCTAGAAATTTGAAGTAAATTGAGTATCTCTATCTAATACAATCAAACTAGGTACGTATGGAGCCTTACAATCTCATTCACATTAATCTTGGAAAACTTAGTTGTGTTATAATCTATCTTTAGTGGAATAAAATATTCCAACTTGGTCAATCGATGAAAAATCACCCATACAGAGTCGCACTTTCTCAAGGTATTACGAAGACCCATCACAAAGTCCATAGTAATTCGTTCCTACATCTATTTTGAAATGACCATCCTTTGAAAGGTGACACTAGGTTTCAGATGCTCATACATGACTTGTTTACAATTTAGACATATGGTGACAAAATCTATATCACATTTCATTCTTAACCACCAATAACCTATCTTAAGTCCCTATACATCTTGTTTACACCTAGATATATAAAGTGTTTGGAGTTGTGAGCCTCTGAAAGGATAGTAGAAATCAAATTACCCACACGAGGCATACATAATTTCCCCTGAATCCTCAACACTCCTTCATCATAAAGAAAGGCTTTTCTAGCCTCACCTTGCAATATTTTTTCTCTAAGGTTGATTAGTCTCTTGACTTCAAAGGATCTGCTTTTGATTTGGTCAAAGAATTTGGACCTAACTTCCATATGAGACAATACTTCTCCCTCACTAGTAACTTGCAATCTCAGGAAATCATTAGCCAAGGACTGTATATCTCCCACTAAGGGGAGACTAGACATCTTCAACCAAGCCAAACTTTCTATACTTACTAACTTCCAGCCCAATGTGTCTGCTACCACATTGGCCTTCCTAGATGATATACAATCGAATATCATAGACCTTAATCAACTCCATCCATCTTTTTTGCTTCATATTCAAGTCTCTTTGAGTAAACTGAATGCATGAACACATAGTTATAATAATTTTCCAAGCAACAAGTATGGGGAATTTTTTTTTGGCAACACATAACATAGGCTTACAATCCTCAAATATAGGTAATTTAACCTAAACTTATGCTCGTGGGCCATACGATTATTGTTGATCAGCATACCTTTAATACAATACCTATCATGGCAGGTAACTTCCCAAATATAATATATGGAACTATATATACTACAACTATGATACAATTTTTTGATCTAAGGCCATTTATTAACTAAAACCCCAATTCGAGTGTTACAATATCAAATTAGTTCAATTATCACATCGATCCAACCTTTTTCCCTATCATTAACATGCTTTATAATATGTCATCACCTAAGATAAGTCTAATAAAAGTAAATTATAATCTACCTCAATGAAAAACTGCAAGCAACAGACTACTGCCCAATGAACTTTTCCTAACGCACGACCTAAAAACAGTCTCAATCTACTAAATATGTTTTATACGTAAATACAGGTCCATTAACATGCATATCGCAATATAAAAGTCTAGGTCAATCTTGGTCAAAATGTCAAACGCCAAGACCTATCATCAAAATATAATTTCTTTCAAAATCAATTTATGCATAAAACGACGACAACAACAATTTAAGTTCTTTGTCTTAATTAATGCATAAGACAAAGAATTCAAATTTAAAATTTCATTGGAAACAAGGATCAAATTGAATCTCAAATCACAAAAATACACTCTCTTAATCTTTAGAAAGAAATTCCTAAATTCCATTTCCCATATGTAGAAATTCAATTAAATCAGCATTAAATTATTGGAAAATTACCAAAAAGGTGGTAAGAAACTTAACCCCGTGAAAAATATTTGAAAATACTTCAAAAATCTCCCAAATCGGAACTCAAAATATCAAAAGATAAAATTATTAAGGTTAAGTTCAAGAAATGATATCTAATTCGGTCTAGGTACCATATCTCTTCACGGCCAAGCCTCATATAATGATCACAACCTTACCCAATTTAAACGCCTCGTGAAAGCATCACAATACCATAAAATGCAATGAACAAATCCTAAACCCTTTTTAACAATCGCAAAAGGTCCCTTGTGAATGCAATGACCAAGTCATTTTTTTTTATCACGGTCATGATTGATCCTTTGGACTGTGCAGAAAGAAGCCAGGTACCAAATAACAATAATGCCAAAATCAGCCAAAACTTAGAACAAACCTTCAGAACTTCCTAAATAGAAAATTAATAGAGCAAATTGATCATATTTAGATCAAATCACCTATTCAGGATCATCTTGACCAACTATTGATCGTGGTCAATTCTAGGCTTATAAAAATCTAGAAATCCTACCAAAGTTCCAAAATGTCCCCCAGAAGCCTGGGGAACTATCCCAAACTCCAACTAGGTCATAAATTACCCTCCAATCATAGTAAAACTAGAAGAAATAGGATTAGGAATCACCTATCCCTCATTTCCAAATTTCAACTTCCAAAAATTAAAAATCTTTCCTAAAACTCATCCAACTACCTTGGAAGTCATGTCATCCTTCTCCATATTCATAAATAACTAACCACAATAGAGGAGGGTCAAATAGAGTAAAAAAGGCAAATATATCAAAAAAATCTTGAGGGTCATTACATTACTTACTATTAAAATTTATGTTCATTCTCAAATGTAAAGATATAGAATGTACCTGAATGCTCAAAAAGTTAGAATATCTGTTCTGCATGTCCAACTCTATTTCTCAAGTGTCTTTTTTTACTAAACAATGCCTTCACCAACCCTTCATAAATGTTAACTCTCATTGGACCTCAACTTCCAAATATTCCTATAAAAATGTTAATCTCCTCCTTAAAGGCTAAATTTTGATCCAGTTGTATCGGTACCATTGAACACATCGGAGCCATCCAAAATATATTTTTTCAATATAAAAATATGGAAAACAAGGTGAAAACCTGAAGGCTAGCTTATAAGCTATTTCACTAATGCACTATAAGATCTCAAAAGGCCCGATGAACCTAGGATTGAACTTGACCTTTTTTATGATTGTCATGGAAACCTGCATGGATGATACCTTGAGAAATATGTTTTCTCTCATCATGAATTCTAAGTTTAGAACCTTTCAATCCACATAGTTTTTTACCTGTTATGAGGTATAACAAGAGTTCCTAAATCAGTTTCACCCTGTCCAAGGAATAGCTCAATAAATTTATGTAGTAAAGCTTGATATCAAATGCATTAAACCAACCCATCAAATATCTTCTCTCCTATAATATAAAGACTCAAATGGTGCCCTTTAAATATTAGAATGATAACTATTATTGTAAACAAACACAACTAAATAGTAAAAATAGGTCCCAACATCTATCGAAACCAATAACACATGCTTATAACATATCTTAAGGGACCTAGATGGTCCTCTCAAACTGACCATCAATTTGTGGATAAAATATTATACTAAGCATGACCTAAATACCCAACTCTTACATTGACCTCAAAAAATGAGATTTGAATTGAGTACCTCTATCTAAGATGATAAAAATAGGTATCTCGTGCAGATGAACTATCTCTCAGATGCAAATCTAAAATTATTCTGAACTGTAAGTAGTCTGAACTGACATAAAGTGAGGGGACTTAGTAAACTTGTTAATAATGAGCCAAATCATATCAAATTTCCTTAAAGACTATGTCAATCCTACCATACATATCCACTCTCACTTTCGCTCGGGTTTAGGCATTCTCTTAGTCATCCCACCTTTTTCTTTGATCTCAATACTTTAGTTGTTGACAATTTAACCATAAAGAAATGTACTTTATGACTTATCTCTTCATCTTATACCACCAATAATATTACTTCAAGTCATGATACATCTTCGTTGCTCCAAGATGAATGGAATGCTTAGAACTGTGAGCCTCATTTATGATTAATCTAGTCAAATTACCCACCCTAGGAACACAAACATGAACCTTAATCCTCAAAATACCTTTTAGATCTAATTATATTTTTCTAGATTCATCCCTTAAAACTTTATCTTGAATCAACCTCAATTTTTCCTCTTTAAACTATTGGGTCTTACTCTGTTCCAGTAGCATAGACCGGACCTCGATATAAGAAAGAACTCTTCTAAGCTCTAAATTATCAGCTCCTACAAATATGTTGGCTAAAGACTAAATATCTAAGGCCAAAGAGTTCTCCTTATCTAGTAATAATGTCATGATACCCATACTCACCGCCTTTCTACTCAAGAAATTTATCATCATGTTGGCCTTGTCAGAATGATAAAGAATCATGACATCATAATTCTTAAGCAACTCCACCCACTTTTACTTCCTCAAATTAAGATCTTTCTATTTAAAATGTACTGTATGTTGTGATTATATGTTAAGATCTCATAATGAATTCCATAAAGGTAATATCTCTAAATTTTCAAAGAGAAGACCACCAATGCCAGCTTCAATTCATTAGTCTGGTAATTCTTCTCATGGACCTTCAACTACCTAGAAGTATAAACAATAACCTTGCCCCCATGCATCAAAACAAATACAATTGCTAATTGCTTTTACTAAAAATTGAGAAAATAACCAAACAAAATTGACACATTATATAAATGAATTTATAATTATTTGACTATATGATAATAATTTTTCATAAATAGATATAAATATTTTATAAATCATTAATATACTTTTAAAAGAATATTAGACATGTGAAGTGGAGGAACCTTTACAGTTATGCAAGTTAAACATGCTAAAGTTTCTTTATAGTGTTGAAAAACAATAGAAGATTCAATACATTCATCTCGTAATAGTAGACTGAAATTTGTTGATTCCTAATGTTCATTTGAAATAGTTATCTTATGTGTATGTTTTTTTAGTATTACAGCATTGTTTAGTTATAAATAAAAAAACAAACTAAACTGAATCAAGTCAATAAGAGCCAAATTAAGGATTTTGATTTTATTTTGTTTAATTTGGTATTAATATTTAAAAACTAACTAAATTAATTTAATTTGATTCAAAACTAATCCAAACTGAACCATGAAAGCCACTATCCCTAATAGGATCCTCTCATCCTCTCTAAAACCATTTGGTTTCATCACGTCCCATTAGGAGAAAATTATACCTTGTGTCTTTTCGGTCTTGAAAATCCCCCCCCCAATGTATTTGGTCTTGAATTTTTATCCCTAAAATATTTGATTTTAGATTTTTCCTTGCTTATTAGTTCTAACATTTTCCCTATAATGCAAAACTTGTTCTCAATTGAACAGATTCATTGTCTTGAAAAATCCTGAACGATTGTCTTATGGGTAAAAGTTAAAACTTATGCCTGATTACAACATACTTAAGTTCTAATTGTTTCCTATAATGTGAAATTTCTGATCAATTGAGGTTCATAATCTTAAAATGTCATGAACATCTACCTTATAGGCAAAAGTTAAAACTTATGCCTCATTGACAACATACCTAGTTGTATCTTTTGCCTATAAGACATATTTTCTGGTCAATTGTGCAAGTTCATTATCTTAAATGTTCTAAATGTCTATTTTATGGCAAAAGATAGAACATCTAAATTATAGAAAAAGTTTGTTAAGTGGATCCAACAAATCAAGACCACCCCTTGTAGAGGCCATTTTTGTAAGACTTTTCTTACATAGGATAAAATATCAAGATCAACCTATTTTAGGGCTATTTCTGAACTTGACCCTATTAGATAGTGGAAACTAGGGGTGTTCATTGTTTGATTTAGATTGATTTTTGATTAAAACCAAAACTAAATCAATTTAGTTAGTTTTTAAATTTCTAAAATTAAATCAAACTAAATAAAATAAATCATCGACTTATGTAGATTTAATTTGATTTTTGATTTATAACTAACTAATAATAAATTGATAATAGTGAAATAATAGAGAGATTAAACAACTATTTCAAATGAACACTAGGAATCAACAATTTTTTCTTTATTATTATACGATGAATGCATCTGAATCTGCTATTAATTTTCAACACTATTCAAAAATTTAAGCATGTTTAAGTTGCATATCTCTAGAGGTTCCTCCACTTCACATGGTTAACATCTACAGAAGCAATATACAACTTTATATAGAATGAATAACCTTTTGAAAATCACATGAGCAAGCCATTGAAGAGTAGATGAATTTCTTATCAAATAAAATAAAAAACTAACAATGCACCACATATAGATATTAGAATTACGAGTCATTTGGTATGAATGATAAGGATAATGCTTCAAGGATAAAGTGCACAATAATTTTACGTTGTGTTTAGTTAGGGGTTTTAGTTAGTCCAGAAGTATTTGTCCCACCATTTGATGGAATAACTCATAGCAGAGAATAACTTTGATTATCTCATTACACATATCAAACAATCCCTTAGAGTGTTAGGTTTGAGCATATTTTTAAGAAATGAAATATTAAAATATTGTGGTACATGTGAAATAAGTATGCTAAAATCAAATTAGTAACTAAAAGTTAAAAATATTTATAATTACTATGAAAAATTAATATTATATAGTTAAATAATTATGCAATTTATGTATATAATTAATCGGTCGGTTTTGGTGATTCTTTTAATTTTTTTAAGTAGAACCAAAACTAAACCAAATATTGCCAATTTTTAAAATTTAAAATCAAATCAAATATCAATTTTTTTTAAATCGATTTGATTTGACTTTTCTCCAAACTTGAACCCCTTTCATTTAACTAGGTAAGCGTGATTCTAAATAACTTCTTTCTTCTTGTATTCAATAGGGGATAATTGCATGCCAATTAGAGATTACTCTTCTAATGTCCAAATAAATAATATTCAATATTGATCAGGACATAATATAACTTGTTATTAATATTTAGAGTAGTTTAGTAGCCAATAAATATTGTACCCTTGCCGGCACAAGAACCATGTTCTCTAATCTTCCTACTATTTTTTTAACAATGTTTAGTCTAATTCTTTGAAGAAAAGGAATTTTTCCTATATTTTGAGCAACACTTAATGTAATAAATTTCTTTGCCTTGGAACACACAAAAAAATATCCTCGCGAAAAGATGTAATACAAAAATTGAAAACTTAAAGAGTTTGAAAATTACTTTAATCTATATCAATTTAGTTTTTCTGTGCTTTGTGGAAATTGAACTTATTCTTAAAAAAGTATGTAACTACAAAAAATAGACTTATCCAAATTAGGTGCAACTATAGATATATGATGATGGGAATATGTGGAATGTACATGTGGAATGATTTCAGGAAAATAATCCAACATAAAACATTACATTACAATCGACTTTTACCAAAAGTGAAAGAAAATAAATGTTGACAAAAAAATAGATGAAAGTCCTTGTGAATTCTCTAAAACTTTAACTTCAATAATCTATATTATGAGCAGTTTTTGGTGATCCGAAGAGAAGTCTTTGTTCTCTAAAGCCTCTCATGAAGATGTTCTTCTCCAAAAGTTGAACTTCACTATCCCATAGAGTGTCAACATTCTTAATTTACCAGTTAATGTACTCCAACTCAAACACATAAGACATTAAAATGTGACACGAATTTATCTATACATACAATTCTTCCTTGTTAAAACTGACACTAAAAATCATACAACCTTAGTGATATCGATATAAGAGGGTCAAATCAAGATAGCCCAATCAAGCTTTCTATCTAAAGTTTTGTATGGCTACAATTAATATAAAATCTAATAGAAATTCAAAGTTTTGTGTAGATACAATCAATATTGTTACTTTGGTTGGTCTATAATACCAACCATACTAAACATTTTTTCTTTATCAAGAAAATTGGCCATCCTCTGAAGTCTGAAGAGAGCAGAATTATCACCATTCCAAGAAAGTAAAATAGGCGAAAAAGGGGGGAGGAGGTACAAATGTGGAATCAGGAATTTGATCCTAGACAAACAAAGTTAATTAGACCAGAGCACATACAAATAATTTAACTGGCAAAAAATTATGACAGTAATGACACAAAAAAAATGAACTTGTTATTTTCTTCCAAGTTCCTATTGATTTTCCTTCATCATGCCAAGCTATATTGTCTAGATGACTTAAAGAGATAAATAATATGAGCATAAAAAGTGTAATCACCCTGCAAATTATTTTATAAACTTATTTTACCCTCCTCGTAGTTTTTAGACGTGATACATGACTTATGGATACGGATAGTACCAATTCTTGAGGTATTCAAAAGTAATTTAAGTTGTTGGGCTCTTGAGGTTAATAATGTAAGTCCGATAATGATCAATCTTAGATCGAGAAGACCTCATATTAGTATCGTAATATTTTCAATAGTCCGGAATATATTTTTTAGTTAATTTACATATTTAATTTTTTTATGGGATTCTGAATAGATTTTGAGGATTTAGTAAAAGTTAACAAATTTTGAGAATTTAGTAAAAGTTTTGGATATGAGATAATTAATTTAGTTAGAGGTAGTGGGTTAAAACTACAATTATTTTGTTCTCATGTAACCCATATTAAGATTAATTGAAGTCAATAGTTTTAACTTTAAACTGTGAAGTTCAAACAAAGAATGATTTACGCATGGTTGAGTTGGGAAGAAGAGGGTATCGATAATTTGAGGTTATTTTAATTTAAATTAATTACTGTCGTCATCCTATTTTATGTGTCATCATTTTTTTTTATCCTTCCCAAAAAGAATGTTGTCTTTCCTTATCTGGTAACTATTTAAAGATACAATTCAACTTTTACTCTTATTCGTCCCACTTATAAGACCCCACTTAATTAAAGATAATAGTAGTATATTTTTTAATAAAAGATAATTTGATAAACATCACCAAGTCTTACTTTATTTTTTAAACTCCATGCCCGATCAAAATATGCCACATAAATGGGACAGAAAAAGTAATACACAATAGAAATAGCACGTTAATTTATGTATTTGGATGTTGTATACTTCTATTACTCAGAAAAAACTTAGGAGTTAGAAAGATTCTCCACTGTAATGATTACTACAATCAGTACCTAAAAAGTAATTCAATGGAAAAGAAAAAAAACTAATCATTGGCCAAATCATTAACTAAGAATGGTGATGAGATGATGATGTTAATGTATTGTATTGGACATACTGATTATGTTGCTAGTTAGTTTTGAATATGAGGTTTTTCCTAAAAACCATTGATCATGCACGATTTATATTTTTCTTTATTGATTTGGTTTTAGGTTTGGGGTTTTTAGAGTAAGAATTTATAAAATGAGTGTCATTAGATTCATACTCTTATATAGATTATACATTTGAATAGATTTCGACCGTTCAGACACTTTACAAAAAGGCAATCTTGTAAATTGACGATTGAATTTCTTTTGAGGCAAGTTGAGACTTTTCTTAGACTTTTTTTCTAAGTGCTTATTTTTTCATTATGTGTAATGGGAGTAATTGGGAACGGGAATCCCGTATAGGTGAAGTGACGAGCATCTATGCGGGTATCAATGTAATTTGAGGGGTTAAAACAAGCTAATTATTCATTTTTAACTGTTTTCCCTATTTGTTAGTCCGATGGGATAATTTGCTATGGTAAATGAATTATTGAAAATTCTAGATAATGAGAATACTCCCACTTGATAAGTTGATTTAATTTTGGAATTGATGGTTATTCAAATTAAGATATGAAATGCTTTGCTTAACATTATTATTGATTGAGATCGTAGTTGCATGCCTGCACATCATGCATTGCATAATACATGGGGTCGGAGTGCATGATTGGACATTATTATCTATTATTAGGGTTAGAGTACATGCCTACATAATATATTTATTGGGATCGGAGTGCATGCATGCATAGTACATGGACTTTGTGAGTCCCCCATGGGTCCTGGCCTTGAAGCCATTGCTCGATAGGTGTGTACATAGCATATGTATTGCATTACATGGACTAAGTGAGATTGATCTAGGACCGACTCTTGTCATCTCAGAGTAGATAGAAGAGTTATGCTGATAGGAGGGTTCGTGAACTTGAAATTCATACAGGGTGAGCGGGTATTATTGAAGGTGTCACCCATGAAAGGTATGATGAGGTTTGGGAAGAAAGAAAAGCTCATTCCAAGGTTTATTAGCCCTTTTGAGATTCTTTAGCGTGTTAGGCCAGTGGCTTATGAGTTGTCTTTGCCCCTGGAAATTTAAGTCGTGCATCAAGTTTTCCATGTTTCCATGTTGAAGAAGTACCATCTGGATGAGTCTAATGTGATTCAGTGCGACTCGATGAGTTTGGATCAGAACATGACATTTGATGAAGAGCCTAGAGCTGTCCTGAATAGGTAGGTTAGAAAGGTGAGATCCAAGGAGATATCCTCTATGAAGGTGTAGTGGAGGTATCATCCTATAGTTGAACCCACTTGGGAGATTGAGTCTGACATGTAGAGTAGACATCCTCATCTCTTTGACAGCCCAAGTACCTTCTTTCTCTTTATGTTTGAAGACGAATATCTGTATTAGTGGTGGATGATGTAATGACCATACAAATCATTTCATAAACTTATTTTATTTTAACCCTCCTCATATATTTTAGATGTGATTTATGATTTAAAAAGATGGCTAGTACCAATTTTTGAGGTGTTCGAAAGTGATTTAAGTGTTTGGGCTCTTGAGTTTAATAAAGTAAGCCTGATCATGGTCAATATTTGATCGAGATGACCTCGAATTAGTATCGTAAAATTTTTAATAGGTCTGGAATATATTTTTTAGAAAATTTACATATTTAATTTATTTCTATAGGTTTCTATATAATTTTTGAGGATTTAGTAAAAGTTTTGGGTATTAGATAATTAATTTAGTTGGAAGTAGTGGGTGAAAACTATAATTGTTTTTCCTCATGTAACCCACATTAAGATTAATTGAAGTTAGTAGCTTTAACTTTGAACTATAGCAGAAGTTCAAACAAGGAAAGATTTACACGTGATCGAGTTGGGAAGAAGAGGGTCTCGATAATTGAAGTTAGTTTAATTTAAATTAATTAATACATAATAGTAGTAGCATGTTAATTTGAGTGTTTGGACGTCATATGCTTCTATTACTTGGAAAAACACTTAGGAGTTAGAAAGATTCTCCACTATAATGATTACTATAATCATTACTTAAAATGTAATTCAATGGAAAAGAAAAACAAACAAACTAATCATTCGCCAAATCATTAACCAAGAATGGTGATGAGGCAATGATGTTAGAGTTATTGGTTGCGTCGCTACTTAGTTTCAGATCCAAAGTTTTTCCCCAAAAGTTATCGATTATGCACGATCGGTATTTTTCTTTATTAATTTGATTTTAGATTTGGGATTTTAGAGTAAGAATTTATAAAATGAGTGTCATAGATTTGTACTCTTATGTAGCTTATATTTGAACAGATTTTGACTGTCCAGAGACTTTACAAAAGGGAAAACTTGTTAATTGACGTTTGAATTTCTTTTGAGGCAAGTTGAGACTTTTCTTAGACTCTCTTTCAAAGTGCGTATTTGTTAGTTATATGTAATGGGAGTAATAGAGAATAGAGGTCCCGTATAGGTGAAGTAACGAGCATTTACGCGTGTATCTAGGGGTCAAAATAAGCTAATTGTATGTTTTGAACTATTTTCCATAGTTGTCAGGGTAAATGAATTGTTGAAAAAGCTAGCTAATGAGAATACTCTCACTTGATAAGTTGAGATAATTTTGAAATTGATGGTTATTTGGCATAAGACATGAATATTTTGCGTAACATTATTGTTGATTTTGGATTGTAGTTGCACTCACGTATGTCATGCATTGTATTACATATGGGTCAGAGTGCATGCCTGCACATTATTATTTATTATTAGGTTTGGAGTGCACGCATGCACAATATATTTATTGGGATCGGAGTGCATGCCTGCACAATACCTGGACCTTATGAGTCCCCATGGGTCCTGACCTTGAAGCCATTGCTTGGTAGGTGTGTACATAGCATATGCATTGCATTGCACAATAGTCATTCATTCATTCCTGATTCAGATTAAGTAAGGTATAATTGTTGACGATGTATTATTTATTAAGTACTTGACTATTTATTACTTGATTTTGCTATACTGAGGAATTTTTGGACTGAGTTATGATGTTCTTATGACTGTTAGACTTGATTATTCTGCTAGAATAGGGTGGTTTTCCTGAGTGCAGGTTGTATGATTGACATGGTGTTACTCGTCACCACTTTGAATTAGGGTCGGTCGTTGATGCTTGATGAGTACACGTGGTTCATACTCACCCTTATTTTTTCTGCACCTTACGTGCAGGTGCCAGTCCGATGAATTTTGGACATGACGGAACTCATCTATAGGCACCTAAAGTTTCAACAATCTTTCACTTTGGCACTTAAAGTAGACGGTTTTTATTTTTGGCATCTCAATGTGTCACTTTGGCACTTTTTGCTGAATCACCATTGCTTGTGTACCATACGCATTTTGAGCGCGTGTGAAGAATATTTTTATAATTTTGTCCGTCTCTCTTCTCTTTATTCCTCACTCTTTCCTCCATTAATTTTCACTATTTTTTTCCTTCAACTTCCATCAATTTTACTTCCTTTTAAACTACAATACAAATAAAAATACACACTGGATATTTTTGCAAAATATGGTGATTGTGCCATTAATTTCATTTCTTTCCAATTCAGTGACTCTCAATTTGATCCAATATACTACTTGTTCAACTAAATTTATCACAATTTGATTGAAGAATTCATTTTTCAATTTGATTGAAAATTTTATTTTCCTCACATATATACACACTACACAGTGCCCATACACATGCGAACGGAGAAAGAGAAAACAAATTATCACAAAAACCCCATTTTTGTGTTTTGCTTTAATTTGATTAAAAAATCCATTTTTTTACACATGAATCATCACAAAAAAAGAGAAATAAATTGTGTGTGCGTAACCGCGTTCATTAAAGGTCATCAATGGCGTCATCTCTGCTTTCTTAAAATTTGGGATTTTAGGAATTTAAGGGGTGGGTGGGTTAAAGAAAATAATATTGGGGGTGGGGTATTGAATAAGATTATTTTGGGGTGGATTTGTGGGGAGGAGGATACAAGGTCAAAGAAACTATGAGTACATTTTAGTATTTTTCGGCGAGTAACTGACCAGAGTAAAAATGTATTGCCGGAGAAAAGAGAGAAGTTTTTTTGGAGATGATGGAGAAGATGATTTTGGAAAAGATGGAGTAAAAATTGGAGAGTATTTTGGTGGAGAAGATGATTTTGGGGGTGGGGGTGGGTGGGGGGGAGGGGTAATTTATTATTTTTTTAAAAATTTAAATTAACTATTTAAAAAGTATTTTTAGATAAAAATGACAAATGTCGGCATATTATTCATCACTTTAAATGTCAGCAACACATGTATTACACGCACATTGCATATTTTTGTTGATTGTGTAAAATGGGTCAAAATCACACATCAAAATGATAGTTGAGGTGCAAAAAATGAAAACCGTCTACTTTAGGTGCCAAAGAGAAAGATCGCTGAAACTTTAAGTGTCTGTCGATGGGTTTCGCCTTTGGACATTGATTCTTGTGGTTCCTTCATTATCATCTTTGGAGATTCGAGGTAGCTATTATTGTTTTCAGAGACTACTGAAATCTCTTTCAGCCTTATATTTATGCATTTTCTGAATTTTGAGATACCAAACTTTTCTTGATTTCTGTATTTAGTGGCTTGTATTTGTGACTACCAGACCTGGGATTATCTAAGTTTAACTATACTAGATTATTAATCTATTTTTGGCATTATTCAGTGTTTATTTTGATCTTACTTCCTTCAACTTCTATAAGTTTGGGATGTTGTCTTTGGAATTGGGTTCCTGGATTACCTACCACGAAGGGTGGGATAGGTTCCATCATGGTCCCAAATTTAGGCCAAGAAAAATAGTATAGAGCCCCAGGTTCATTAGTCTTACAAGTACAAGTCGAGTCTAGTAGAGCCTCATAGATCGGTTCAGAGAAATTTGTTACCTATCTTCGGGAGGCTACAGGACTTTAGGAAATATTTATTTTCTTTTCACTCTTATCGTGCAATATTGACCCTCAATTTAAAATACAAAAATTCTTATCTTTTCTCTCACAGATGGTGAGGACTCGTATGTCATAGGATGGCAGTCAAGAGCCCGCACCAGCCCCTGAGTCGGTCGCTCGAGATGGGATGCACGGACGAAGGAGAGGACGTGTTTGGGGTAGAGTTCATAGAAGAAATAGAGCTCAAGGAGACGCCCAGATTCTTGATAATCCAGGGTCTCTTGAGGTTGTGTTCGAGGAAGGTGTTAATGATTTTTAGGTTCTAGCTAATAATGTGGTCCTAGTTCAGGCACCATAAGGATTTGTTGGTACATCGATTCTTTAGGATACCTTGATTAAAGTGTTGGGTATTTTTGAGACTATATCTTAAAAAAAGCAGATTATTTGGTACGCCATAAGGTTCACAGGTTAGGATAGGGGAGAAGACCCCAGATCAGCAATCCATCCCAATTTATCAGGGTTTGGTGGTTCATCTAACATCGAGATATGATGGTATTACCTCTACCAAGGTTAAGATCTACTGATAGGGTTAGAGAAGCTATGTCTGATGAGGAGCAGCGACGGTTTGAGAGGTTTAAGAATATAAATCCACTGCAATTTTAGGGTGATCAGCATGAGGATGCCTATAAGTTTCTGGTCAGTTGGCATGAGAGATTTCAAATTATGGGATTGGTTGAGTCCCATGGGATTGTTTATAATACATTACAGATATATGGTTCTGTTAAGTAGTGGTGGCGCTCCTATATTGATACCAGTCCAGTGGGTTCTCCACTAATGACTTAGGATATGTTTGCATAGGCTTTCTTTGATAGATTCATCCTTTGAAGCTTGAGGGAGGAGCGGAGGCACCGGTTTTAAAATTTGATACAAGAGGGTATTTTATGGCTGAGTACGAGATTCAATTTTATGCTTTGTCCCGTTATGCTATGGTGATCTTTCAAGATGAGGCTGAGATGATTAGTAGGATTATAAGAGGTTTTCCATTTAGGATCAGAGAGGTCATGTTTGTTGTAGCCCAATCTGGGGCTTTTATTCAAAGGATGCTTGAATCAGCAAAAGAGTTTGTGTTGATGCATCGTGAAGAGTATAGGGATCTGAGGGACAAGAGGTCCCACATTTCAAGTCGATTTAGTAGCACCTCATCTGGAGGTAGGGGTTCATTTAGGCGAGATTTTTTCCCTCAGCATGGTAGGACAGTTCAGGCAATGACATCAGAGGCTGGACATTCAGGGCAGGGTTTTTATGGTTTGAGATAGTCTTCTCTGGGTTCTTCTCAGAGGTTTTTAGGTTTTGGTGGCCATACAAGATATTCAGGTCATTCTCGACAATTGTATCCTAGGTTCTATTATAAGTGTGGTAGTTCGAAGCATTTTTAGAGGGATTTTCCAGTATACAGATAGGGAGGTTCACAACAGGGTCATCAAGCTCATGCTAGAATAGTAGCAAGCTCAGTGTAACACCCCAGATTCTTGTCCCTAGAATTTTTTGAGTTTTTCTGTTCACTTCCCAGACTACGACCCAGGCTATGAGTCGTAGTCACTCATTATGGGTCATAGGGCTTGAGGTGTACGGTGACCAGTGAGGTTGCCCAAGTTTCTATCCTAATCACTATTAGTACCTAATGAGTCGTAAGGAGTGGTCACGAGTAATAGTGTGTGACTCATGACCAAACTAGTGTAGGTTCCCAAGTCACTATTATGATTATGACTAGGACCCTATGAATCATATGGTCTGAGTATGAGTCATATAGCACGACTCATAAGGATAACAGTAAGGAGGCCCCATGTCTTTGCTCAGACTACGAGTCATGGTGATGACACATGACCAGAAATCACGAGTTGTGATGTGACTCGTGGTCAATGGTGGAAGTTTTTCATGTGATTTAATTGGGGGCACTTTGGTCATTTTCCCTTTTTTTCTGATTGTGACACATGACTTAAAAACACTTTGGGGTCCTATTATCACCCAAAAACAAGTCAAATACACTCTTTCTTCTCTCTCAGTTCCCTAAGTCTAAAACAACTAGGGTTTCTCAAGGTTGGTCATTGATCTTGGATGTATTTATATGCCTAAGCACCATAACTTACCCATATTTTAGCTAAGTTTTGAGAACAAAGTGCCTAGTTTCTTATGTTTTTACTCTACTTTGATGTAATTGATCTAACCTATGTGATTAACATGATTTGAGGTATTAATGAGGTAGATAGAGACATGATGGAAATACAGATTGCGGATGACAAATCACACAAGATAAAAGTAGCTTGTTGGACCAAATATGGCGCCTAAAAACTATGTCCAAGACTAATTTATTATTTATAATTAGTTCAGGGATTTAGAAGGCAATTATGAGAGAAAAGATTATTAAAAAGACTTAATCCTGAATTTTTATCATTATTCATTATTTTATATTAGTTTTTGAAGAGGAGAAGGGCGGCTTAGCTTGGGAGAGAGAGATAAACATTTTTTTCTCTTTCTTTCACTATTCGTACACCAAGATCATCTTCTAGATGATGAATATTTCTATTGTGATTTCCATTTTATTCATGAGTAGCTAAGTTTATTAGCTAGGGTTATGGAAGCCTTGTAGCATACAATTTATTACTTTGGGTTTTGAATTCATTATGCATTGATTTGTTTACATCATACTCTCTTTGTTTATCTTGAATTCTCGTGGTTGCAAACATAGAGGAAGTGCCTTAAACCATAACTTGTTCCAGAGAAAGGTTGTTGTTCAAAAAAAGAGTGTAGTGACAAGAAAATAGGATTTGCAACAGCTATTTCATATGTTAATGCCTTAACAGGATTCACTACTTGGAGATTTCGTATTGTTTTTATAAACACTTTTGATTCGAGAGTACTAAAGTGAATTAGTCTTTTATGGATGAGAAACACAAGGATTATGTTATTAAGGAATGTATGAATTCGTAAAGCCCATAGTTAGAAAGTATTGAAAACTACAAGGTGTACATAACCCTAGCTTGCTATTTCTCTGAATTTGAATACTACTACACATATTTCATATTGTTAAACTGAAACCATTAATTTCTAAACTGAATCAAATTCCTTTTTTTTAACAGAAACGAATGATTAAAAGTCAACTAATCTACATACAACTTAATTAGCACCATATTCACTGTGGGATTCGACCCCAACCTAGTTGGGTTCTATATTTGACAGCGATCGCTTATGCTCTCGTAAGAGAGGTGTAATTTAGGCATATTAAATTTTGGCACCATTGTCGGGGAATACGGTTGTCGATTGAGTTTATGTATTTTAATTGACTGTTAGTCAAGTTTCCTTATTTTATGTTTATTTGTTGCTTTTGTTCGTTACAGGCTCATTGTTGTTTATGCGATGAACCAGAAGTTCAGGAGGGCTATTATTACCCTTCAATCCTACACCTCATCTCATTGAAAGAATGGCTAACCAATAGGAAGCTGAAAGATTAGTCGCTTTGGCTAATGCTCAATTAAATCAACAGAATGCAGATAACCCAAGTCGAGTACCTAATCTAGATGAAGAGGACCTGGGAGATGATGATTTAATTAACCCGACTAATAGGAGGCGTGCAACAGGATTAGTTGCATCTATAAATTGAAATTGTTCATTCAGAGGAAGACTAGACTGCCCAGCTGCACAGTTTGATATTGACAACGATGAGGACGATTTAGATGTAGCTGGATCTATAGGTTTAATCATTCTACCACCACTAGATCCTGGGGTAAAATTCAATATCACCAGTACTATGATCCAGCTACTGAATCCGAAAAGATTCTTTGGTGGATTACCTGGTGATGATCCAAATCTACATTTGGTGAATTTCATCAGTATTTGCAAGTCATTTGATAATCCTGGAGTGGGAAAAAATGCTATTCGTTTAAGATTATTCCCACTGTCTCTATCTAGAGAGGCAACTATGTGGTTGAATGAGCTGACTCCTGATTCTATAACAAATTGGAGGCAATTGAAAGGAGCTTTCCTAAAAAGGTTCTTTCCGCCCTCCAGAATGTTACAGTTGAGGGATGAGATCAACAACTTTAGGAAATTGGCTAATGAAGCTTTGCATGATACTTGGGCGAGGTTTAAAAAGAAATTGACTCAATACCCTAATCATAAGATGACTGATGAACACTTGATGGAAATATTCTACAGATCTTTGAACTCACTTACAAAGCCACTAGTGCATAATGCTGCAGGAGGAGATTTTATGGAGCTTACCTTTACTGAGGTTGCAGACATGGTAGAAAGAATGACTAAGACAAGTAGAGCTTAGCATACCAGAGATTCTATGGCAGCAAGCAATACTAGGTCTAATGTAATATCAGCAGAGCAACGTAGGAGAGAAAAGGAGCGTGATCAGGATATGGATCATATGAAAACCCAGATGGATTTTCTCACGAAACATTTGCTATCAAGAAATGTATAAAAGGTAAAAGCTGTGGGGTCCTATGATAAAGGAGCTGAATCAAACACTGAGGAAGAGGCTAATTATTTGCATAACCAGGGGGTTTCCGAATTGGTGGTCAAGAAAACCAAGGTTGGAACCATCTAGGAGATTGGAAGAATAAAAGTGATAGGAGTGAACTGTATGTACCTCCTGGAAGCCGTGATAATGCTGCCACCAGTTCAGGCTAAATATCCCTGGAGGGTATGATGGAGAAACTATTAAAGGGAGTTGAGGCGACAAATTCTGGGGTGACTACTATGAAAAATGACATATCTTCCATGAGTCAACTAGTAAATTCGCACTCAATTGCTATTAAAAAACTAGAGCAGTAGATGAACCAATTATCTATAGCATTCAACCAAAGACAGAATAGGACTCTACCAAGTGATACAATTTAGAATCCGAGGACTGATTGATCGTGTATGGCTATTACCACTAGGAGCGGTAAGATGTTATCTAGTCTAGAATTGGGAGCATCCTCTCATACTGATGCGGTCAAAATAGATTGAGATATGGTTGATGAATCTTCAGTGGTTCCTGTGGAGTTGGGAGGTTTTGAAAAGAAGAGTGCGAAAGTGGAACAACCACCTAAGATGAAGCATGTTAGTGATGTGGAGCAAGGCATAAGAAAGGAGGTAAAAGTTTCTCCAGTTGAAATCCCAAGGCCACCACCCTCATTTCCATAATGATTAAAGAAGAAAGAAGATAAAGGCAAGTTTAACAAATTCATGGCTATATTGAAGCAATTGATAGTGAACGTGCCTTTAGTTGAAGCACTGGAACAAATGCCCGGATATGCTAATTTTATGAAAGATCTTGTGATGAAGAAAATAGCGGTAAGCTACGATCCGGTGGATAATCTCCATCATTGTAGTGTTATTTCTTCAAGGTCACTGGGGCAGAAGAAGGCAGACCCAAGAGTATTCACCATCCCTTGTATGATTGGGTCTCTGGATTTTACTAAGGCCTTATGTGATCTGGGAGATAACATCAATCTGATGCCGCTAGCTGTTTATAAGAAGTTGGGTTTGAGAGACCCCGCAAACATACGACTTATAATGGCAAATAGATTGGTGAAAAGGCCAATTGGGATTTTACATGATGTACTTGTAAAGGTAGATGGATTTATATTTCCTGCCGACTTTGTAATTTTTGATTGTACAGTAGACTTTGAAGTACCCATAATAATTTTAGGCAGGCCGTTCTTAGCAACCGGGAGAGTGTTAGTTGACCGAGAGTTGAATGAGCTGAAATTTAGGCTCAATGGGAAAGAGGTTAGTTTTAAAGTGTGTAAATCCATGAAACAACAAAAGGAGATGGGTGCTTTTCAATTGTTGATGTATTCTACGAAGATGAATGAGATGTACCAGCTAAGGATAGGCCTGTTGTAGAGATCATTGTTGGTTTGGTTGAACTTGCAAGCAAGGATGTGAGTGACTTCAAAGTGACTGGACTTGGACTAAAGAATTTTCTTGATTCAACAAATAAGGTACAAATGGTATCATCGATGTATCTTGATGAAGTCTCAGTAGTCAAGATAATAAAGTCGTGCCGCGACTTTAAATCAGGTGCTTCATGGGAGGCAACCCATGATTTTATTTTCATTTTATCATGTTAAATAAATAAAAAAAAGAGTCGAGCCATGACTAAAACTACGGCGCTTGGTGGGAGGCAACCCATCCTTCTAATCATTTTTTGTTGTTTTTGATTAAGTGTAGGTCCATAAAGTACTAAGGAGGTGATTAGTACCAAATGTGGTTTGAAATTGAGGCATATCAATGGTGGTAAGTTAGGAGTAATAGTGACATTACAGGTAAGTTAGAGTGGTCAAATATGTAAGGCTCGAGTTATGACTTGAGTTAGAGTTGTGACCTAAATTATGTTAATTCGCCCCCAAAGTTTCATGGTGTGACTTTATTTTGTGATTTTCAAGGAGGTTTGTGGTGGTAGTGTAGGGACCGGGATGATAGGCCTGATCTTGGAGCCCACCACTGACCTGGATGGGGGTGCGGGGGCGAAGCCCCTGCAGTACGGACCTTTCTCAATGCTTTATATGAAGAATAGGGTGCATGACATCCAAGTTTAAGTGTACTATAAGGTGTGTGGTGTCCAAGTTTACATAGGCCATGGCAAAGGTATCACCTAAGACATAGCCTAAGCCTACTGCCTCAAGTAGGCATTACTATGTGCGGCGCACACCTTAACTTATGCAACACCTTATGCGGCGTACACCTTAATGTTGGAAATAGCTTGTGCGTCGCACACCTAACCGGACACCCTCACTTTTTCACTTCTGTGATACCTTGGGCAGCGCACACTTAAACTTGTGCGATAACATATGCACCATACACTTACCTTTCTGCGATAACATGTGCATCGCACACCATACCGCATAGGCTCACTATTTCATATGTGCGATGACCAATGCAGCGTACACTTAAACTTGTGCAATAACTTGTGTGCCGCACACCCTTCCAATTTCAACATATATCCGTCTTTGAATTGGGTTAACCCAACCCGAATTTCATTCTTTCAATAGACTCCACACCCTAAATACCCAAATTCATCTTTATTTTACCCCCAAGCCATACAAGATTTCTCCCTCACCACTCTCTTTGTCCTTCAAGATTACTCTTTGCTTAACAATCTCAAGAATTTCCCCCTTCCTTCCTCAATCTTCCATCTCCAAGGTACGTTTTACTTTCTTAAACCTTAGTTATTGTGACCTTTTGTTATAGTTAATTAATTTCTTGAGGATTATGAATTAAATTCTTGCTATGTCTATGTCAAAGAATGATTTTGAATATCTTGGAAAGATAAGCACCATTTTTGTAGTACTTGAGCTTGTACATATAAGTGAATTGTTCACAACCAACATGTTAGTTATGTATCCATTAGTTTCCATCTTATTGTATTGAACATAATGTTTAGAAAATCGTGTAAAAGTGATGGTGTTCTATATATCTTTATATGGTTGAAGTTGTAGGGAATGATTTTGTTTAAAAAGTGTTTCATTGAAATAAAATTAGGGAAATTGAAGTGAGTGAATTGTATTGCGACTAATGTTGGTGCACCATATCAATATGTATGTTGGCGAAGTCTGAGTGCCCGATAATAACACTTAATTGGTTTATACTAACAAATTAAGTATGGAGTAGTGACTTCACCACCTTTATCTTAATTGTAGTTAGTTTCATTATGTGTGGATGACATGGGTGATGTGATAAATACAGGAAAAATGGCTCCGATGATGATCTCCATACAGGTGGCATGACTCTTAATGTTGATGAAGAGTATTACTATCCAGGTTTTTTAGATTGTTATTTGCACTGGAGACAGTGCCTATATTAAGTGTGGGGTGGCTGGTTGCTTTGTTTCTTGTTTTATAAGAAATTAGTACCTTCTCCTTAGTATACTTCTGTGATAAGATTAGTTATTTTGTTTATTTATTTCTTGTTAGATATTTGTTTGATTTAGTCATAGTTAGGTGCTTTTCTCGATGATGGATGGATGCCGACCGTCTTAAGAGAAAATTAGTCATTTAATTTCATGTAACTATTCTTGTGGATCCCAAGACATTATAATATAAGTATGTGATGGGTCATTACATTTGAAACACCTAGGCTCTAGTTGTGACTCATGTTGTGATTGTTCGTTTTAGTTGAATTCATTTAATTGTTGGGTCGAGAATCTATAATGCTCCTAATTGAGTTGACCATGTTCCATGAGTGTGTAATACTATTATATATTCCTTATTACAACTGATGCTAGAACTTTCCTGGTGTGTGTGCAAAGCGAAATAAAGATTATGAGTTTAGGAGATGATTTAGGCATTTCTTTGACATCCATTGTTCATGCCTTCTTTTGACCTACCTTTGCACATTATCTTAGCTAGCCCCATTGAGCCTTTAGCTTTTTCTTTTGCTAGCCTCATATGTAGCCTAACTCATTCTTTAATAGACCGTAATTTGATCCAAAAGCTCCTAAGCACTTTAATATAAAATCAATTTGACTTAGGAGTTTGACAATAAGAGGAAAAAGGTGAAATTGATGCCCCAAATTCTAGTTATTAGCATGTGAAATTGATGTGGTTGGGAGTAGCAAAAATTGCTGAAAAAGTTCCAAATTTATCCCGGACATGTTACAATGAACCTGTTTTGGCCCTGATCCTTCTTGGACAATGTGCACCTTAACTAAGGCAAATCGCTTAAGTTAATGGTGGCTATCATAGGGGTGCGTAATGTGAAATGGGTGCAAAAAAAAATGAAAGGGTTGCATACTCCCACCATAGTGTTATTAATTGAGCTTAACGAGCTTGGGTGAAAAACAAATCGGTGAAGATAGAAAAAGTGGAAATTGGTTGTTAGAGATTGGTCTTAATTATATAATGTAGTATCTTAAAGCTCTTAGGGAAGATAGTCACTATTTCTGGCCAAAATAGTTCCTACCCATCCCTTAGCCTGTATTACAACCTGTAAAATACCTATTTGATCCTAATCTTAGCATTCTGAAATTAGTAGAGCACTAAGCTAAGGGAAAACATACGGTCATCAGTTGTAATTTGAAAATTCTTTGTGAGAGTGAGTGCAACTTGATTTTTGTACCCATTTTGTTAAAAATTACATAATTGTGAGTGATTATGGGTAACTTTCTTGTTATGAAGGCACATGGTTGATGAAGGTTGGGTAATTTATATGATTTCTTTGCTTAAACGGTATACATGAATTTGCTAACCTGATGAGTCTATTCTTGAGGGTAGGTTGTTCTCAATAATGGTTCATGAATCTACTTCTTGTTTCATATTCGTTGTGTGAGCCTCTTTGAATATCTTGTGTTTTCTTTGTGGGTTTTAAATCTTGTGTATGCGTAAATGGATAAGTTGTTCGAGGACGAACAAATTTTTAAGTGTGGGGTGGTGATCTTGGGTGTATTTATACGCCTAAGTACTATAACTTACCCATATTTTAGCTAAGTTTTGAGACCAAAGTGCCTAGTTTCTTATGTTTTTACTCTACTTTGATGTAATTGAGCTAACCTATGTGATTAGCATGATTTCAGGTGTTAATGAGGTAGATAGATACATGATGGGACTACGGATTACGGATGACAAATCACATAAGAGAAAAGTAGCTTGTTGGACTAAATATGGTGCCCTAAAACTATGTCCAAGACTAATTTATCATCTATAATTAGTTCAGGGACTTAGAAGGCAATTATGAGAGAAAAGATTATTAAAAAGACTTGATGCTGAATTTTTATCATTATTCATCATTCTGTATTAGTTTTTGAAGAGAAGAAGGGCGGCTTAGCTTGGGAGAGAGAGAAAAATATTTTTTCCTCTTGCTTTCACTATTCGCACACCAAGATCATCTTCTAGTTTTTGGTATGATGAATATTTCTATTATGATTTCCATTTTATTCATGAGTAGCTAAGTTTATTAGTTAGGGTTATGGAAACCTTGTAGCATACAATCTATTACTTTGGGTTTTGAATTCATTATGCATTGATTTGTTTACATCATACTCTCTTCGTTTATCTTGAATTCTCGTGGTTGCAAACATAGAGGATGTGCCTTAAAACACAACTTGTTTGAGAGAAAGGTTGTTGTTCGGAAAAAAGTGTAGTGACAAGAAAATAGGATTTCCAACCCCTATTTCATATGTTAATGCCTTAACAGGATTAACTACTTGGAGATTTCATATTGTTTTCGTAAACACTTTTGATTCGAGAGAACTAAAGTGAATTAGTCCTTGATGGTTGAGAAACACTAGGATTATGTTATTAAATACAATACACTTCTCTGTAAGCATGATGCATGTATGAATTCGTAAAGCCCATAGTTTGAAAGTATTGAAAACTACAAGGTGGACATAACCTTAGCTTGCTATTTCTCTAAATTTGAATACTACTACACATATTTCATCTTGTTAAACTGAAACCATTAATTTGTGAACTGAATCAAATTCTCTCTTTTTGTTTTACGAAAATGAATGATTAAAAGTCAACTAATTCACATACAACTTAATTAGCACCATATTCCCTGTGGGATTCGACCCCAACCTAGTTGGGTTTTATATTTGACAGTGACCGCTTACGCTCTCGTAAGAGAGGTGTAGTTTAGGCATATCAGTCATCTAGGGCTCAAGGATTGATTTCTTCTCTATAAATTTTGATATCTCAGGAATTTTATCTCTTCCCTTAATCTTGTTTACTCTACAGGCATGGGTTTTATTGTTATACATGTGGATTTAAATATGGAATTGATTTGGGTTAAGGGTTTTAGAATGATGGTTACTTGAATTGGATTTTCATGTCTATAATGTATTTATTTATATTTTATCTATGTATTTTGAAACCTGTTGTGGTGCATGAGCATAGTGAATGGGGTAGGAATCACGCCATTCCCCCTAATTTGATGATTTGGTTTGGAATTTGGTTTTGGAAATCGCTTTCCTCAACCTACTTGTATAAGTGGCTTTGAAATATAGAAATCACATGATTTGACATTTCTGATCGATTTATGCAATTCTTTTCTCACTTTTGGATTTCGTTTCAGAAAGGCTTGGGAACACGGTGAATCTTATCACTGCATTCTACCCTCAGATGAATGGACAAGTGGAAATGACCATTCAGACTTTGAAAGATATGCTAAGGGCCTATGTAATTGATTTTGGGGGTAGTTGGGTGTATAATTTTCCTCTCATTGAGTTTGCATATAATAACAATTATCATTTTAGTATTGGGATGGATCCTTTTGAAGCTCTTTATGGTAGGAGGTATAGACCTCCTATTGGGTGGTTTGAGGTTGGCGAGACTAGATTGTTCGGTGTGTACTTGGTTCACCAATCTATAGAGAAGGTAAAGGTGATTCGAGATAGACTTAAGACTGCTCAGAGTCACCAAAAGTCCTATGCGGATGTGAGGCAAAGAGAGTTAGAGTTAGATATTAGAGATTGGGTGTTCTTTAAGGTGTCTCCCATAAAAAGAGTGATGAGATTTGGAAAGAAGAGGAAACTCAGTGTCTGTTATGTTGGTTTGTACTTGATTTCGAGAAGAGTTGGAAATGTTGTGTATGAATTGGATTTGCCTTTGAGTTTGGGTTCCATTCACCTGGTTTTCCGTGCATCGATGATGAAAAAGTGCATGGGTGATGCTTTCTTTGCAGTGTCTATTAAGGATATTGGTATTTTGAATTCCTTTTCTTATGAGGAGGTCCCTGTTGAGATTTTGGATAGGTAGGTCCATCGTTTGAGAACTAAAGATGTAGCTTCGGTGAAGGTTCTATGGAGGAACCATAAGGTAGAAGAAGTTACTTTGGAAGCTGTAGAGTACATGAAGTCTAGATATCTATTCTTATTCACCCAGTTTGATAATTATGCTTAAGCTATGTGTTTTCCTACTCTCTTTTGTTTTCTAACATCGTTAAAGGAAATTGTGGTTGCACTTTATTTTAATTGTGCTAATGGATGCCTTAACTCATCATTCGGGTGTGAATGATCCTAGGGAGTAATGTAACACCTCGGATTTTTGTCCCAAGAAAATTTTGAGATTTTCCCTTCATTTTCCAGACTACGACCCAAGCTACGAGTCGTAGTCACTCATTACGGGTCGTATGGCTTGAGTCGTAGGGTGACTAGCTAGGTTGCTCGATTTTTTTTCCTGATCAAGATTAGTACCTAAGGAGTGGTCATGAGTTGCAGTGTTTGACTCGTGATCAAACCAGTGTAGTGTCCAAGTCACTGTTGTGGTTATGACTAGGACCCTACGAGTCATAAGGTCCAAGTATGAGTCGTATTACATGACTCATAAGGATAATAGTAAGGAGGCCCCATGTCTCTTCTCAGACTATGAGCGGTGATGACTCGTAACCAAACGTCACGAGTCATGACGTAACTCGTGGTCAGTGGCGGCAATTTTTCCTGTGATTTAATTAGAGGCACCTTGGTCATTTCCCTCTTTTTAAAATTGTGGACCACAACTTAAAAACACTTTGGGGTCCCATTATCACCCAAAACCAAGTCAAATACACTCTCTCTTCTCTCTCAAATCCCTAAGTCAAGAACAACTAGTTGGTCATCTAGGACTCAAGGATTGATTTCTTCTCCATAATTTTTGATATCTCAGGCATGTAATCTCTTCTCTTAAACTTGTTTATCTAAAGGCATGGGTTTTATTATTATACATGTGGATTTAAATGTGGAATTGATTTGGGTTGAGGGTTTGGGATGATGGTTACTTGAATTGGATTTTCATGGCTATAATGCATTTGTTTATGTTTTATCTATGTATCTTGAAACCCATTGGGGTGCATGGTGAATGGGATGGGGGTCAAGGCATTCCCCCAATTAGATGATTTGGTTTGAAATTCAATTTTGGAAATTGTGTTCCCTCAACCCACTTGCATAATTGGCTTTGAAATGTGGAAAATCACATGATTTGACTTACTCTCCTAAAATATTATATTTGCATAAATGGTTAAATAGATAAAAATGGCTTTAAAGGCCTTGTTGGCCATGTTTTTTATTTAATGAACAAATTAGATGTGCATAATTTTAATCTTGCAAACTTATTCGGTATGACGATACCAACGGTATGTGCCTTAATGGATGGTCTTTGGTTTAATTAATGGGAATGTGTAAATGATTTAATTGGCCTTAGAAAGGGAGTTGTGTAACTGAGCCATGAAGGTAGAGGTCCCGAAGAATCGTTATTGGAAACTACGTTTGCCGACATGGTGGTTGGTATTTATGACCTTGTGCATAGTTCACACATTATATATATATATATATATATATATATATTCTAGAATGGTTGTAGCCTTGATGGCTTTGGCCTTTCCTTGGATTTCTCTGGTTTGTGCGGCTAACATGCATTGGGGCCCAACCAGCGGGGAGGGATCTGGGCCCAACTAGTGGTGGGAGATACACCCATATAGCATATGGGTATGGATGACAGTTTAAGCTACATAGTCCATGATAATGTTTTAAACTTCATGTTAAACCTTGTTTCCTATCCCAACATATTATATATATGTATATGAATGTGTGCATATGATTTTGGAATGATTTCAAACTAATTGATCATGGCATTATTTTATCCCTTCCCTGAGTTACATGATAGTACTCACCTCGCTAACCATCCTCGAACGTTGTATGCCCACTCGATGCAGGGTCCGAAGACACTTTTGTTTCCTTACACAGTGGTAGGTGATTCTTGGATTTTCCGAGAGTCAACTTGAAGTGGTGAGCTTCCAATCTTTGGGAGAGCCTCATTTCATGGTCTTGTCTTGATATATTTCTTAGACTATTTCTACAGTCTCTTTTTGGTTATGGTCGGGGCATGTCCCGGCTTTGGCTGCTCTGGATTATTAGAGGCTTTTTTGGATTATTGTGGATTGGGATGGTTGTTGAATTCTTGGATCCTATTCAGTTGATTTATTTATCTTGTTATATGTTTGGAATTCAGCTCTATCTTGTATATGTTTGAAATTTATCCGCTGCTAGTGGCATTATGTCCTGGTTATCTACGCTAATGGGAGTGGTATCTGATCCTTGGCGGACGTAAGATACCTGTCATGCGTGGGCACTGGTTTGGGTCATGACACCTAGCTAAGGATCGGGGAAGATCTTAAGAAAGTAGAGGTGCACCACTGGTTGGCAGGAAAGGTGGTAGAGGAGTGACTCTGGCGATAGATGATAGAGCGCACTATTATTCCTTTCCAGGGAAGCCCAAGGCAGAGTCTTCTGATGTAGTCATTATAAGTATCATCTTAGTTTGTCATCAACCTGCTTCAGTGTTATTTGATCCCGGTCCTACTTTCTCCTATGTGTTTGCATATTTTTCTTCCAACCTTTATATGATGTGTGGATATATAGCTGTGCTGTTATGACTTGAACCCGAGCCTAGCCGTGATGGGTAATCTCAAGACACCATAGGCCTGAGATAATCCCCTTAGCCTTATCTCAAGAGCACATAAATATAAAAAGCGAAAGCCAACCAAACCAATGATAAGTAACTACTACCAAAGGCAAATGTAAAGAGTCAAAACAAGACATCAATGACATCCCAAATCTTGTCCAAGAAAAGCCTCTAAACCAAGAATACCAACTAAGTTAGGACATGCCCCCAACTATGACAAAAAGAATCACAAAATGTACTAAGATTAATAAGAAAACATAATGAAATGACCAGGCCTTCCGAAAGATGGAGGCTCGCCACTTCACAGTAGATCAACAAAAGTATAGAAAACACCTAACATTGCACATGAGCAACAGAGAAGTCCTCCGAGACTACATCATGAAATGATACAGCGTTCAGGGATGGTCAGTGGGGCAAGCATTGATACGTAACTCAGGGGAAGGGATAAAATAATGCCATTGCTAAAAAACAATCAAAAACACATGCACAACATTTATATATACATATGTAGGATGTCGGGATAGTAATAAGGGTCCAATTACATGATATTTTACACCATTATCCTAAATTATGTAGCTCGCTCCATCCTAAAGGCACCCATGGGATATATGGGTCCGACTACCCCTGTTGAAAGGGCCCCAGTGCATGTTAACTGCATTTACCGAGGAAATAGAGCATAGGGTAAAGACACCAAGGCAATATCTATCCAAAATATAATGTGTATCCAGACACATGGTCATATAGACCCCCAACATCGACAAACGTTGTTTCTAGTGTTAGGACCCCCACGACTACACCTTCGCGGTGAGCTACACAATTGTCGTTAAGTCCAAATTAAAATAGTTTGCACATAAACTAACCATTTAACCTAGGAGTCATTTATTAAGGTATTTACCAAAATGGTATAATCATTCCAATATGCTGTCAAGATAATTCAACTATGCCAAACCAGTCTAGTTAACCATTAAACTCCCAAGTTCAATTTATAATCCAAAACCATGTCCACCAAAGGCATTCCGAATCCATATTTATCATTTATCCTTTAATACAATACAATGGGTTCAAAACAAGTTAAATTATATGAATATTCATATTTAAAACCAAGATTGTAAAGTAGGTTGAGGTTAATACCATTATCAAGCCAATAATTTCAACAATTTGGGGAACGCTATGTCACCCATTCCAATCAATATCATAATGTACCAATGTAGTCCCAAAAACCATCAATTAAAGCATGAATAATCCATTTTAAAACATGGGAAAAGCAACTCAAGTAATAACAATCAAATCCCCTGAACCCAATTTCAAACCCATCAATTCAAATCATATGAATATTGATTAAATAAATGTCACAATGTAAAATTCAAGTTAGGGAAAGAGAAACATGCTTGAAAAATAAAGAAAATCAAAGAGAAATCAGAGTTTGGAGCTTGAATGATTAATTCTCTATAAAACCCTTGACCTTTCTTGGGTGGCGAGTTAAAAAAGAGAACATTAGTGTTTTGATCATTAAAACTGAAGAAAAAGGGATCTTCTAGTGTTTATAAGTCATTTAAGGGGTAAAGGGACCGAAAGCCCCTTATGCCAAGTGAAAAAAACAAAAAAGAATGAAAAATACATAACGGCATGGAACATCACTATAGCATAGCTTTACCCCCGTGCCATACCCTTATCGTGGAAGCTAAAAGGTGTGGAACGCCACTATCACAGAGGCCTACTGCCTCGGGGTCGCAAATGACGCCGAACTCCTTCTTAAAATTTGGAAACTTTCCCCGAACACCCTTTTAACATCCCTCATCATAATACAGTCAAAAGTTAATATTGTGTTATCATGACCTGAACCGGGGTCTGGCTGTGACAGGTATCTCAAGTCCGTCGGGGACCGAAGACTACACCCTTTACCGTAGCCAGCCAGAACACAGTACAACTAGCAGTGGATGAATTCTGAACATATAACAAAATGGTTAAGCAACTAGCTCAAAAAGAAATTTAAGAAATTTAACATCCATCCCAGTCCACAATAATCCACAAAGCCTCTAATATCCAAAGAACAACCTATGTTGGGACATGTTTCTGACAATAGCCAAAAGGAAAACCAATGAAATAGCCTGTGACATAACTAAACCAAGAAGTAAGTGTCCTTTCAGAAGAAGAATGCTCACCACTTCAAGCTGACTCACGAATAATTCAAGAACCACCTATTAGTGCGCAGAAAAAGTAGAAAAGTCTTTGTTTCCTACATCGCTGGGGATACAACATTCGGAGATAGTTAGAGAGATGAGTGCTAGCATGTAACTCAGGATAATGATAAAATAATGTCAGTTAAAAATATAGTCCAAACTCAATGTATATGTTCACATACATGCATACATACATACATATATATAAGATGTTGGGATAGGCAACAAGGTTTAGAATGAGATTTTAAATATTAACCTAGACTATATAGCATTAACCGTCATTAAAAGACACCCATGGGCTATATGGGTCGGGCTTCCCTACCGAAAAGGCCAAGTACGTGTTAGCTACACGAACTAGAAGAATCAAGGAAGACCAGGGAATGACCTGACTCCTCATCTATCCAAGATATATATATATAATCCATGGTACATCACCATCCCACTACTAGAGTGATAACTAATGTTACACACAAACTGAATGAGACATAAATAATCCACCCAACTATAATCAAAATCAATCACACAGGCCCTTAGCATATCTTCTAAAGTTTGAATGGTCCTTTGTACTTTTCCATCCATCTGAGGGTGGAATGCGGTGCTAAGGTTCACCCGTGTGCCCAATCCTTGCTGAAAATAATGGCAAAAGCAAGAAAAGAACTGCTTACCTCAATCCAAAATAATAAAAACTGGAGAACCATGAATTTAACTATCTCCTGAATAAACACCTTAGCATAATCCTCTCCTTTGAAGTAGTCCTCACAGGCAAAAAGTGAGCCGACTTAGTCATCCTATCCACATTGTCCCAAATCAAATCAAACTGATGCGAGACCTCAAAAGACTAGTAATAAAATCCATGTTTATCACTTCCCATTTACACACGGGCAACTCAATCTTTTGAGATATGGTGCCAGGCCTCAAGTGCTCAATCTTCTCTTGCTGACACACCACACACTTATCCACGAAGTTAGCTATATCCCTTTTTATGTTGTTCCACCAATAGATCTCCTTCAAGTCATGATACATCTTTGTTGAACCAGGATGGACTATATACCTCGACTCATGAGCCTCACTCAAAACTTTTTCTCATAGCCCATCTATATCTAAAACACACAATATACCTTGGTACCTCAAGATAGCATCTCCACTAATCTCAAATGCCATAACCTTATGTTGGCCCATATCACCCTTAATCTGCATCAAGATAGGATCCAAAACCTGCCTATCCTTCACCCTTGCACCAAGAGATGACTGCACCACCTCTTATACAATTACATCTCCATCATCAAAATCCAAAAAACAAATACAAAAATTAGCCAATCGGCGAATATCCTCTGCCAATCCTCGGATCTTCTCATACACATGAGATAAGATAGCAATGAACAACCTTCTAAGAGCATCAACAATCACATTTGTTTTACCAGGATGGTAGTAGAGACTCACCTCATATTCATTGAGAAAATCAAGCTATCTCTTTTGCCTAAGATTCAACTCCTTCTGGGGGGAACACAAACTACAAGCTTTTATGATATGAGAAGATATCCACATGAATTCTATACAAATAATGGCACTAAATCTTCAAAGTAAAAAACTACAGCCAATAACAAATCATGAGTCAGATAATTCCTTTCAAGAACTTTTAACTGCCTAGAAACATAAGCCACAACCTTGCCATAGTACATCAACACACAACCCAGTTCCACATGGGACGCATCACAGTACATAAAAAACTGTCAGTACCCTTAGCCAGAGTCAAAACTAAAGCAGAAGTCAACTTATCCTTCGACTTCGCAAAACTACCCTTGTAAGCATTAGACCATAGAAACTTCACCTTTTTCTGAGTCAACTTAGTCAATGGAGAAGTAATAGATAAAAAACTTCCCACAAATCTCCTATAATACCCATCTAAACCCAAGAAACTCCGAAGATCGGTTGGAGTTGTGGGTTTAGGCCAATTCTTAACCGCCTCAACTTTCTGTGTATCTACCATGATCCCATCACTATACACAATATAACCCAGGTCACATCATTCAACCAAAACAAGCACTTTAAAAACATGACATACAATCACTAATATTTAAGAGTCTACAACACTACTTGATGGTAATTAGCGTGTGATACGTGCAAGCGCACATGCAAGTGTACATGGTCTCACCAAGTAGTAAAGTGGTCTTTTAGAAGCCAAGTATCGATCCCGTATGGACTTATTTTAACAACTATCGAATTCAAGCCCAACTATTGAGATTAAAATGGTGTAATCCATAGAGTTTAGGAGTTATAAACCTAAATTACAGTAAATAATGGAATAAAGTAAATGTCTTGGACAATTAATGTAGAGGAATCCAAGGTTAAGGCTCTGCGGACTATCCTACTACGTTATTGAACTTCATTGGTTATCTTACTTATCTTAGTTGTTGATCCACGGGGTCAATATTATGATCATGGTCTCTTAAGCCTGTAATTTTCTACCTAACTTAGAACTAGAACTACATCATTGAGCAGAGATGTGAGAACTAAGCTAAACACATTTATATTTCATCTCGTAATAAACCAAATAGGTCACTTAGGTATATCTCTATCATAAACACAAATTACAACTTCATTCTGTAGAAGATTATAATCTTATTCTACTTACCCCCACACTCTATCCTCTTATTCCTCCTCCCAGGCTCATAAGATGACAATAGATGTATTCTAAGGTTAGATACTCATTAAAATAGTTATAACATGGATAAATAAACAACAAAATATGATAATAGATCCAAATCAATTCAAAGCAATAGTAATCATGTTCTTGGCCTTAACCCCAGAAAGAGGGCTTTTAGCCGCTCATGGACATGACCGTCATTGCAAAGGTAGAAATCATTTTAAAGTTCATACAAAAATAAAGTAAAGAAATAAAAACCCTAATTGAAGTGTTTTATAGCCTCCATACAAGTTTCAAAGTCGTCCAAGGTGTATAGCCTCATGTTTAAGTGTCCTATTTATAGGAGGTTAAAACTACCAAAATTGGACTAGGGTCTGCATTGCACCCTCTATAGTGGTACCTAGGGTGTACGATGCACCCTAATCATAGAGAAACGTTGTTTTTAGTCCATTAGGAATCTCCCTATATGCAGAATGATCCCCATAGTGGTGGCTAAGCCCCACGACACACTAGTGAACTCCAAAAGGTCCATTTTATGTCAAATCTTGTCCCGTGCTTTTTTCCATCCATTCCAAGCCTTGTGGTGTTGTTTCCACTTGATTTCTAGTTTTTGTATCCCCCATATATCATAATAATCAATTAACCAAGTGTACTATAGAATCAAACACCACGAACTAGAGCTCAAAACAACACAACATCCAAGACAGTGAACTGGAAACTTAAGAATATTAGTTATGCATCTTTTGATCTTAAACTTGGTTTTGACTCTTGGATTATTTAAATTGAACCTATAACAGTATAAACAAGTTGTTACATACAAAATTACATAATAATACAATTAGTAACTCATCACACATACTAGACTTCATCGAGATCAACTAGAAAAACATCTGGCTCAAGCTAGTAACACTAGTTTTCTCGTTTTCACTCTAAGTATCCAATTTAAGTACAAACATGTTTGGAAAACACCTTAAGCATTGTAATCAAGTAATTAAACACTTGGATTCTCAATTATATCATTATTGACTCATTAATCATTCATATTTTCCTCAAAACAAAACTAAATAAGCCCGGATAACAACACTGAGGTGCATAAATCCACCTTAGATCACCACCCCACACTTAAAGCCTTGTTCATCCTCAAACAACTCGTTACTCTAAGTATCATAATCAGAAGATACTCCACACTTCTACTACAAGAAAGAAACTCAAGCTAATACTATAATGACTACACACAATGCAAGTCCTTACATTAATCATGTTATGTACACAATTGAAAGTTTACGAACATTACTTCAAAACATCCCAGCCTCAAGAATTGACTCACCTAGTTGGAAAACTCATACATATTGCTAAATCAAAGAAATCATACAAATTATCCAACTATCATAAAACATGTGCCCTCACAACAAGAAAGTTACCCATAGGTACTCACATAGATACATATCATCACAGAATGGGTATAACAATCAAGTTACACTCACTCTCACAAAGAATTCATAAGTTACACAACATGAACCATATGTTTTCCCTTAGTGTAGTACTCTACTAATGTCAGAATGTTAAAGATCAGGATCAAATAGGTAATTAAGGTTTGTAATGTAGGATAAGGGATGGGTAGGAACTATTTTGATCAAGAAAAGATACTATCTTCCCTAAGAGCTTTAATATATCACACTTTTTATTCAATTCACCTCTAACAACAAACTTTCACCACCTCTATCTACACACATATTTTGTTTTACCCAATATCATTAAGTTCACTAACATATAATATGGAAGAGAGTATTGTCTATTAATTCATGATTTAACTTTTAGCACAAATTTCTTTCGCTCCCAACCACCACGCATCAATTGTACACACCAATAACTATTACTTTGGGACTTTACTTTCACCTTTTTCCCACTTGAATTTCAAACTTCTTAGCTCAATTAAATTTTAACTAAAGCACTTAGGGGTTTTGGATAAAATTATGGTCAATCAAATAAGGGGATACAGGCTACATATGAGGCTGCCAAAGAAAATAAGCTAAAGTCCCAATGGGTATAACTAGGATTATGCACAATGGAAGGTAAAAGAGGGTAAGAAACATGGCTATCAAAGAAATGCTTATATCATCTCCTAAACCTACACTCTTTATTTTGCTTTGGATACACAACAGACAAGTTCTAGACATCAAGTATGACAAGGAATATACAAACACCTCACACACACATGGCACATTCTCAACTCAAGTAGGATCATTATAGACTCTTAACCAAACAATCACATGAATTCAACATTAAGCCAACAAGTACAAGAGTTATAAAATAGATCCTAGGAGTATCAAAAGTAGTAATTCATACCATCAACATGCTCCTTCCATTCAACAATACTTTCATCATGCAATCACATATAGCACCAACAAGAATGTCCCACTCATTCCTAACACAAAATTTTAAAATTATTATTAAAAATTATTCCATTGTTGTTGAGTTTTGCTAGGTTAGTGTCTCCCCTCTTATCAAATGGACTAGGGTGAGAGACACGGCTTCATCATAGTGACACACCATAATTACTTTTGAAAATGGGAATTTACCCACCCCACACTTAAAAATCTACTTTGTCCCCAAAGTATACTTAAAAGTAGAGATAAAAATACTCCCTGAGTCCTTTAATACTAGATAGTATTATATTTTAACCTTAATATGGTCTGGGGACCCCACACTCAGTCTTCGCTATGCTCTTTAGCTCATATTTCAAAAACTCAGACTTTCCATCAACCTGTGACTCGACAAAAACAAAAACTATGAGAAGTAATAGTCTGAAAATACTGAAAATAAAATCTACCTTAACTTAGGTTGCCTCCCAAGCAGCGCCTGATTTAGTGTCACAACATGACCCAATCTTAGACTTAACCATTTTACTTTATGTTCTTCCTCTTACTTAGCGGCCATCTTCTTATTCGTTTCTGACCTCTTGAGTATGAACTCTCAAGGTCAACAACTTTCTCTATAAAAGCCTAATTTTCTAGGCTCAGCAATCTACATTACATCAGGTTGTGGTGTTTATGTTTTGAGTCACTCAATGAAAAAGTCTGAAGATGTCTTTGGTGGACTAAACTCTACCACCCCACACTTATCCCCTTCAATCACTATAATCATACACAAATATTTGTAGTGGGATAGTGTGTTAAGTGGTTTATAAACTTTGAAAACTACCTTTTCATCATCTAATATCATTATGATTATGCCCTCTCTCACATCTAACAATGCTCCTCCCGATGCCAAGAATGGACATCCCAAGATAAATAACACCCTTTTATCAGCCTGGAAATCTAAAATAATAAAATTAGTAAGAATAATAAACTTACCAACCTTGATGAGAACATCCTCTATAATTCCCTCAAGGCGGGCTAGGGTTCAGTCTGCCAATTGGAGTATCACAGAGCTCGATCTCGGCTACCCCAGTCCTAAAATGTTAAACAAAAAGAGAGGCATAAAGTTGATACTTTATCCCAAATCACTAAGTGCCTGGACCACCTCACTGTTGCTAATTTAAATAGGGAGAGTGAAACTCCCAAGGTCTTTGAGGTTTTTGTGCATCTTCTGCATCACCACTGAACTACACTCCTCAATGAGTGCTACTTTCTCTACATCCTGCAACTTAACTTTATTAGTGACCACATCCTTTAAGTACTTAGAATACTTGGTCATTTCCTGCAAAATATCTAAATGAAAATGGTCAATATGAAGCTCTCTGAACATATCAAAGAACTTCTTGAAACATGTATTCTCCTTTTCTTTTCTAAGTCTCTGTGGTAAAGATGGTGGTGGTCTTTCCTTAACCTGTTTAACAAATTTTGTTTTAGAGTACTCAGACTTCCTTGAATTATCTTCAACTTTGTTAATTGCCTATTGAGAAACCAACTCAGCAACTACCTCTATAGTTATCTTTGGAGGTTCTTCATTCATCTCTTTACCATTCCTCAAAGTGATTGCCATTACTTGTTTAGGAGGTTCAGTATCACTTTGCAAACTACCTTGAGGCCTGGTATTTTATGCCTGTTGCATTTACCCCAACTGGTATTAAAAAATCTTTTGCAGTATTTGTTGATTTTTGAGTTCAATAACCATCTATTCTTGGGTGTCCATGATCTTTTTCAGCATGTCCTCTATGTTGCTGGCCTGCATATTTTGTTGTTGTTGTTGTTGAAACTGAAACTGTTGGTTGTTGTTCCATGATTGACTTTGTGGATGGTTCTACTACTTTTGATTGTAAGCGTTCCCATAATTCGGCCTTTTAGAATTGCCCACAAACATCACTGACTCAGGATTTGCGCCATACATAGCTGTCGAATGACCACTATTGCCACAAACCTCACACCAACCTGTGGTCTTCTACACTGCATTCACTTGAGTCGCAGTGCAGTTTGATTCACACTCAATTTTCTTAGTTGGTTCATTATCTGATTTAGCATGGCTGAGAGCTGAGTGTCCAAGGCTGTAACATTGTCAACTTTAATCATGCTTGTAGCCTTTTTCATTGACCCTCTTAAGGTATCACTATACCAATTGGTATTTCCTAGAGTAATTCGGTTCAACAAGGTGTATAGCTCATCATACATCAACTCCAATGTTTGACCACCTGTAGCTGAATCTAGAAAAAAATTTGTGCTATGGTCAAGTGCCTCAACAGAAGTGTGGGCTAGTACCTCATTGGACTGCTGATGACATGGATTGTCCTAAAGAAGAGCTTTGAACCTCTCCCAAGCATGATATAGGTTCTCATATGGCCTATGTTTGAAGCTCACAATCTTACTGTGAAGTATCACAGTCTTGCCAGATGGAAAAAATTGAATGGGAAACTTATGGGATAAGTTATCCCAGGTTTTGATTGAACTTGTCGGCTCAATATTTAAATACTTCTTCACTTCCCCCAATAGTGAAAAGGGGAAGGTGTCATCCTCACATAGTCAGTTGAAACACCCATAGGGATGAATGTGTCACTGACCTCCAACAAGTTCTGCAAGTGGACTTGTGGTTCTTCATGTGAAAGCCTGATAAACTATCTACTGCTGATCAAAAGTTGTACCATGTTCTGTTTCAGCTCAAAGTTACCTCCAACAACCAGTGTTTGAAAAGAGGAGGTCAAATTTATTGCAAGTGGGATTGTTACTTTGTGAACTGTCCTACTGGCTGTTTGTTTTTCAGCCATGGGAGCAGGATTGTCCTGTTCCTCTTAAATTTGCGGAATACAGTAGAGAAGGATTTCTTCTCTCTTCTGTTGTCAAAAGCGCTGCTCGACTTTGGGTTTTGGTTTAACTAATTCCTGATACCTTGCTAGCTTACTAGAATTTTAACCTATTTCCTATAAATTCAATACCAAGACCAAGAGTAAAGCACCAAAGAAATCTAAAAAGTAAAACTAAAATTAAAATAGTTGCCAAATTACAAGTCTCCGGCAATGGCGCCAACAACTTGTTGTGCCCAAGTGCACATGCAATTGTTCGTCGTCTCACTAGTAGTAAAGTGTCCCTTTATAAGCCACGTATCGATCCCAAAGGGACTTGTTTCAACAACTATCAAATTCAAATGCAACTATTGAGATTAAAGTGATGCAAACGTAATCCAAAGAGTTTTGGAGTTATAAACTTAAATTAAATTAAACAATGCAATAAAGTAAAAGTCTTGGATAATCAATGGAGAGGAATCCAGGGTTAAGGATCTATGAACAATCCTACTATGCTATTGAAATTCATTGGTTAGATTACTTATCTTAGTTGTTGATTCATGGGGCTAATAGTATGATCATGGTATGTCGAGCCTTTAATCTTCTATCTAACTTAGACCCACAACTACATCGTTGAGTGGGGATATGAGAACTAAGTTAAACCCATTTATATTTTATCCTGTAATGAACCAAATAGTACACTTAGGTACATATCTATCCTAAATGCAAATTATAACTTCATTCTGTAGAAGATTATAATCCTATTCTATTTACCTCTACGTTTTATCCTCTTGTTCCTTCTCTCGGGCTCACAAGACCATAATAGATGTATTATAAGCCTAGATAATCCTTAAAATAGTTTTAAAAAAAAAGGATAAATGAAAAACTATATATGATAAGAAATCAAAAAGAAATCCATTCAAAGCAATAGTAATCATGTTCTTGGCCTTAACCCCAGAAAGGGGGCTTTTTGCTGCTCATGGACATAACCGTAATCGCAAAGGTAAATATCATGTTAAAATCCATAAAAAGCTATATATAAGAAAGAAAATCCCTAGATAAAGTGTTTTCCATCCTCCCTCCAAATTTCAAAGTATTCCAAGGTGTATAGCCTTATGTTTAAGTGTCCTATTTATACGAGGTCAAAACTGCCGAAATTGGACTACGGTCCACGTCGCAACCTCTATAGCGGTACCTAGGGTGTGTGACGCAACCTAATAACCGAAAAAAACTATTTTGGGTCCCTTATTAATATTACTATGTGAATCACTCTCCCCATAGCAGTGAGTAATCCCCGCAACGCGCTAGTGAACTCCAAGAGGTTCGTTTTACGCCAAATCCTGTCCCGTGCTTTTGTCCATCCATTCCAAGATTTGTGGTGTTGTTTAAACTTGATTTACAGCTTTTGTATCATCCATATATCATCATCATAAACTCAAAAAGCATACTATAGAATCGAACACCACGAATTAGTGCTCAAAACAACACAACATCCAAGATAGTGAACTAGAAACTTAGGCTAAGAATACTAGTTTGCCCCTTTTGATCTTAAACTTGGTTTTGACTCTTGGCTTATTTCAATTGAACCTCTAACAGTATAAAAAAGTTGTTCCGCATAAAATTACACAATAGTACCATTATGAACTCAAAACTTACACAAAACTAAATAAGCCCGGATAACAACACTGAGGTGCATAAATCTACCTCATATCAGCATGATCTTCCTCACCCCTCAAGTATACCAAGATGTCATCAATAAACACAATCATGAACAAATCCAATGACTATCTGAATACCCAGTTCATCAAGTCCATAAATTTAGTCGAAGCATTAGTCAACTTGAATAACATCACCAAAAACTCATAATGACCATATCGGGTTAGGAAGGCGGTCTTAGGGACATCCACCTCCCTGATCTTCAACTGATGATAATCCGATCGTAGATAGATATTAGAAAAGTATTTAGCACCCTAAAGCTGGTCAAAAAGATCATTTATCCTAGGAAGAGGATTCTTATTCTTCACTGTTACCTTATTTAACTCACAATAATCTATGCACATTCGAAGGGAACCATCCTTCTTACGCACGGGAGCACCCCATGGGGACACACTAGGATGAACGAAACCCTTATCAAGAAGATCCTTTAACTACTCCTTAAGTTCTTTCAACTCAGTCGAAGTCATTTTGTATGGAGGAACAGAGATAGTATGGTTATTTGATACAAGATGGATCCCAAAGTCTATTTCCCTATTAGGAGAAATACCAGGAATATCATCGAGAAACTCTTCAGGAAATTCATTAACCATAGGGATGGATTATAGACAGGGAACCTTAGAACTAGAATCTTTAACCCAAACTAGATAGTATAAAAACCCATTGGAAATCAACTTCCGGGCTCTAAGATAAGAAATAAACCTGTCCTTAGGAACTAAGGAAATCCCTTCTGATTGAATTACCGGTTCATTCGAGAATTAGAAACCTACCCTTTGGGTGCCAATCTAGAAAAGCATAACACCAGTGAATCCAATCCATCCCCAATATCACATCAAAATATCAGATCCACCAATGTCTCCCTATCACCAATAGATACCACATAATCCCTATAGACCCTTCTTGCTATAACAGAATCACCCACCGAGGTAGACACAGAAAAAGAATCAAAAATGCATGGGAGGCAAAAATCAAAATTAACAACCACATAAAGGGTCACATAAGAAAGGGTAGACCCTGAATTAAGTAAAAAATACATATCATGAGAGAAAATTTATAATATACCAATGACAACATCAAGAGACGCCTCCGATTCCTGACATGTTGCAAGAGCATAGAGACGATTCCGACCAGTGCCGGTACTAGAAGTAACACCATTTGGCACAGGAGCTGAAGCAGTAGATATCAAAACCTTATTAGCTCCAGTAGTAACATTTCCTGAAGGATAGTTCCTCTAAATATGACCAGGCTGGCCACATCTAAAACATTTATTCCTCCTCCTATCACAAAAACCATTGTACGCATGCCCACAAAATCCGTAAGGAGGATATGATGGAGTTGACTGAGCTCCACTAGCCTGAGATTGGGCACCTTGTAAATTGAACCCACTATCAGTCTAAAAGCTATGACTGCTAGATGACTTAGGATAAGAAGCACTAGACATAGAATAAGAACCAGAACTCCTCCAATTCTTCCTCTTGCTCCACTATTTACCATCTCTACCACTATTCTGCTGGCCTCCACTTTGCTGTGAATATCTGAACTTCTTACTCTGTTTTTCCCCTATTTTGGTTTACTTCTTCTTCTCATCCTCTACTTGCTGCATATACACCACCAGCCTAGATATATCCATGTCATTATTCAATATCTCTATCTTACATTCTAGTACCATGTCCCGAGACAAATCCAAAGAAAACTTCCTTATCCTAGCCCTCATGCTAGACACCAACTTTTGAGTGTAACGAGAAAAAACATAGAACTTCAAGGCACATTCTTACACACTCATCCTGCCTTGCTTTAATTTTACAAAATCTTTATCCTTAGCCTTCCTCAAATCCTGAGGAAAGACACAATCAAGAAAAGTACCAGAAAACTCTTCCCATATAATCTGCTCAGCACCATCATCCCCCAACTTCTCTCACTCTTCATACCACTTGTATTCTATGTCCTTCAGTTAATATGCAATAATCTCCACACTCTCATATTCAGTAGCATGAATCACCCTAAATATCTTCTCCATCTCATCTACAAAAGGTTGAGAATTCTCCTCAACCTTAGAGACAGTAAAGGTTGGTGAATTTAACCTGATGAACTGGCCAACTCTAGTAACCTCAAAAGATGGAGCTATAGAACCAGCACGATCAGTAAGTAGTGTTTAAGAAGTCACTAACTGAGTCAGCATATTAATAAATAGATGAAACTCAGTATTAAAAATGTCTCCTTAGGGTGGTGGGGCATGATCATCATCAGTTCAAGAAGCCCGGGGAGGACTGGTAGGGACTGGTGGAATTCCATGATGGGTAATACAAGTAAGAGTTGGGATACTAGATCGGGTCTGTACTTCATAAGTAGGACGAGTTCCATCCACATTATCCTCAGGTGGGATAGAGGAGTTTCCACAAGCATTAGATCTCTGGGGAGGCATTATATGAAATACGAACAAATGGAATTAGAGGAGATTTCAAGACTTTAGACTCTATAGCCCAAGAATAGATCATAAGAAAGGAAAACATTCCTAAATGACTTGTAGCCTCTCCCTTATAAGTGTGGCATGCTACACATCCATAAAAAAGACTCTACTTAACACGGCTTTATGGACACCCTATGACCATGAACCTAGGATCTACTACCAAGCTTGTCACAACCCTAACCAGGGCTTGCCGTAATAGGTATCTCAAGTCTGTCGAGAAATAGAGGCCATCCCCCTTTAACCTAGCCAACCAGAACACAGTATAACTAGCAGTTAATGAATTTCGAACATATAACAAGATGATTAAGTAACTAGCTTAGAAAAAAATTTAAGAACCTTAACATCCATTTGAATCCACAGTAATCCACAAAGCCTTTAATATCCAAAGAACAACCTAGGTCAGGACATGCCCTAGATAATAGACAAAAAGGAAACCAAAGAAACAGTCTATGACATAACTAAACCAAAAAGAAGCAAGCCTTCGTAAGAAAGAGGCTCACCACTTCAAGTTAACTCACAAATAATCCAAGAACCACCAATCACTGCACAGGAAAAACAGAAGAGTCTCTGTTCCCTGCATTGCATGGGGATACAATGTTCGGAGATTGTTAGCGGGATGAGCGCTAGCATGTAACTCGGGATAAGAATAAAATAATGCCAATTCAAAATCTAGTCCAAACTCAATGTATATCGTCACATACATGCATACATATATATATATAAGATAATGGGATAAGGAACAAGGTTTAGCATATGATTTAAAATATTAACCTGGAATATGTAGCATCGACCATCATAACAAAGAAACTCATAGGATATATGGATCTATCTCCCACACTAAAAGGGCCTTAATGCGTGTTAGTTAAACAAATTGGAGGTATCTAAGAAGACCAGGGAATACCCCAAACCCACGTCCATCTAGGATACATATATATATATACAAATAAAGTATGATATGTGCACATAGTCATCAAGACCAACCCCCACGCCGACGAATACAGGTTTTCAGTATCGATCCCCCCGGGACCTCCACGTTCACGGTCAGCTACACAAACCCCTTTAAGTCCAATTAAAACATTTACATATTTCCATTCATTAGACATGGGACTATCCATTAACCCATATACCATTGGCATCGTCATATCAATTTTGCTTGTAAGCTTATAATTATGCCAATCCAACTTCATCATCCTAGGAGAATACCTCGGCCCCCTTTGTTCATTAAATTATTTGAAGGAATGCCTAGACCCCCTTTGTTCATTAAATCAATTTAGTGAAATTCCTCGACCCCTTTTGTTCATTAAATTATTTGGGGGAATATCTCTACCTCATTTGCTTATTAAATTAAGTTTAAAATTAAAAACATGGCCAACAAGGCCTTTAAAATCCTTTTCATCCGCTTAACCATTTATGCAAAGCAATAGTTTAGGGAAGTAAGCCAAATCATATGATTAACTATATTTCAAATTCAACTATGCAAGTGAGTTGAGGGAACATAGTTTCCAAAACCAATTTCCAAACCAAAATCATCAAATTAGGGGAATACCTCGACCCCCATTCCACTTACCATGCCCATGCACCCCATTTGTTCAAAACCATCAATGGAGTATAAATAATGCATAAAAAATCATGGGAACATCATTTAAACAACAATCATCCAAAATCCTCAACCTAAATTCCAAGCCAAATCTTAAACCACATAATAATAATTTAAACACATGCCTTAGTAAAATAAGTTTTAGGGAAGAGGAACATGTCGAAAAGTATCAAAATTTTGGAGAGAAATCACAACTTGGAAGCTCTAAATGAATACCCTTAAGAAACCCTATCTTGTTCTTGACTTATAGATTTGAGAGAGTTTAAGAGTGTGTTTGATTATGTTTTAGATAATAATGAGGTCCCAAAAATGGTTTTAAGGTCGTTGGTTACAATTGGGGAAAGAGGTTAATCACCAAATTACCCTTAATAAAACACTAAAAATTTATTGCCCAGTCTTTAGGGTCACCTGTCGACTCATAACCACTGACTACGAGTCATCTCCTAGACTTGTAGTCTGGTTAGTTCCCCAAGTTATCTCAACTATTTACCCTATGAGTCGTACCATATGACTCTTAGACCCACATTATGACCTATAGGGTCCAGTCGTAGTTACAACAGAAACAAGGGACCTCCACACTAGTGACACTAAGAATCTCACATTACGACTCGTGATGACTCACCATAACTCATATGATCTTAATCGTACCTAGGACAGAAACTTTGGGTCCTACACTGTCACCCTATGATTGGGGCACTACGACTCATATAAAGTCTTCATGACTCATTAGGTGAGTTTTATCTTGGGCATTAATCTCAAATCTCAAAATTTTCAAAGGCAAAAATATTAGGGTGTTACATACGCACATGGAAGGGTTAAAAATAAAATGATCAAAATTTTACAGGGTCTCAAGTTATCCCCCCTCCCCCTCTTAGGATCATTTATCCCTGAATGGAGAGTTAGGATATATTTAGCACGATGATAAAGAGAACACAGTAGACTCCAAGGACAATCTTGGAATACGTAAAGAGGGAAATGAAACTCATACCTCAAGCACTTTTATCTAACACAGGGAACAAGAATTGGTACTTGGTGCTCATATCTTCTTCTATTTCCCATGTAGCTTCTTCTACCTTTTATTTTCTCTAAAGAACCTTTATCAAGCTACATATTTTGTACTCAATCTATGAACTTGCTTATCCAATATCTCAACTGGAACTTCTTCATAAGAAAAAGAATCTATAACACAACATCCTCAATAGTCACTATCAAAAAAGGGTCACCCACACACTTCTTAAGCATGGACACATGGAAAATGGAATGAATCGAAGACAAACTCGCTGGTAACTCTAACTCATAAGAAACATTCCTAATTCTTCTTATGTTTTGGTACGAACCAATGCAATGGGGACTGAGTTTTCCCTTCTTCCCAAATCTCATGACTCCTTTCATTGGAGAAACCTTCAAGAACACCTAATCACTTACTTTAAATTCCAACTCGCTTTACCTTACATCCATATAAGACTTTTGGCAACTTTGAGCAGTCTTAAGCCTTTCTATAATTACCTTAACCTTCTCCATGGCTTGGTGAACAAAGTCACGGCCAAACAACCTAGTCTCACCCACTTTAAATCATCTAATAGAATGCCTACACCTTCTTACATAAAGAGCCTCAAAAGGGGCTATTTGGATGCTAGAACGACAACTATTGTTGTAAGTGAACATAATAAGAGGAAAATGATCAACCCAACTACCTTTAAAATCAATCACACAAGACCTTAGCATATCCTCCAAAGTTTTAATAGTCCATTCCTCTTGTCCATCCATTTGAGGGTGGAAAGTGGTGCTAAGGTTCACCTAAGTACCCAAACCTTTATGAAACAAATATCATAAGTAAAAAGAGAACTGCGTACCTTCTCTTCTAAATGAAGAACTTGGCATAATCCTCTCCTGAGTAGTTATTCCTCACAGGAAAAAAGTAAGAAAACTTAGTCATTCTATACAATGGCCCAAAGAGAATCATCTTAATTCCAAAACCATAGAAGACCAGTAATGAAATCAATATTAATGATTTCCAACTTCCACATGGGTAATTTATCTCTCGATACATGCCGCCAGGACTCAAATGTTCCACCTTAACTTTTCGACAAAACCATACACTTAGCAATAAAAATTGTCATATCTCTCTTCATATTATTCAACCAGTAGATTTCCTTCAAATTATGATACATTTTGGCCAATCCCAGATGAATTGTATATTTGGACTCGTGAGCCTCAACCAAGATTCTTTCCCGTAGCCCATCAATATCAGGGACACATAATCTTCTTTGATACCTCAAGATGCCATCTCCACCAATCTCAAAAGCCATAACTTTTTACTGATCCACTTCACCTTTTATTTGAGTAAGTATAGGATCCATAACCTATTTCTTCTTTACCTTAGTACTAAGAAATGATTTAACCACTTCCTAAACAATCAATCCTCATCCTTAGAGTCCAAGAGAGGAATCCCTAAGTTAGCCAACCAATGAATATCCTTCACCAACCCTATTTTCTCCTCATCAACATGAGATAATCTTCACATAGACAACCTACTAAGAGCATCAGTAACAACATTAGCTTTACCTAGATGGTAGTGAAAGCTCATGTCATAAACCTTAAGTAACTCGAGCCACCACCTCTACCTGAGGTTCAATTCCATCTGTATAAACACATACTGCAAGATCCTGTGATCTGAATAAACATCCATAAGCAACCCATACAAATAATGGGGCCAAATCTTCAAAGTGAAAACCACAGCCACCATCTCTAGATCGTGTGTCGAGTAATTCCTCTCATGAACCTTAAGCTTCCTGGAAGCATAGGCTACTACCTTACCATGTTGTATCAAAACATAACCCAGCCCCATATGGGATGCATCACAATACACAACGAACCCATTAGTGCCCTCGGGTAGGGTCAAAATAGGTGCAGAAGTAGACTTATCCTCTAACTTCTCAAAACTAGCTTCACAAGCATTGAACCATAAAAACTTAATCTTTTTCTGAGTTAACTTCGTTAGCGGAGCAGTAGTAGATGAGAAACTCTCCACAAACCTCCTATAATACCCAGCCAAGCCCAAAAAACTACAAATGTCAGTTGAAGTCATGGGTTTAGGCCACCTTTTAACTGCCTTAACTTTTTATGGATCCATGTTTATGCCCTCACTTGAAATAACATACGCAAGAAAAGTCACAACATAAGAAAAAGTTCACACTTAGAAAATTTTGAATATAACTTCAGGTCTTTAAGAGTTTACAATACAATTTGAAGGTGATTGGTATGATCCTCCTAACTTTAGAGTACACCAAGATGTCATCAATAAAGACTATAACCATCAAATCCAGAAGATACCTGAACACCCGATTAAAAAGATCCATAAAAGTAGGCAAAGCATTAGTTAACCTAAATAACATAACCAAAAACTCATAATGGCTATACCGGGTCCGAAAAGCAGTCTTGGGAATATCAAACTCTGTAGTTCTCAATGGGTGATAGCCCGAATGGAGATCAATCTTAGAGAAACACCTATCATCCTGAAAATGATCGAAAAGGTCATAAATCCTAGGAAAAGGATACTTATTTTTCACTATAACCTTATTCAACTGATGATAGTCTATATACATGCAGAAAGACCCATCTTTCTTTCATAGAAAAAGCAAAGAAGCACCCCACGGAGAAACACTAGGGTGAATAAAGCCCTTATCAAGAAGATCCTTCAACTGCTTCTTTAGTTTTTTTAATTCCACCAGAACCATCCTATAAGAAGGAATGGAAATGGGACGGGTGTCCGATAAAAATTCAATCTCGAAATCTATTTCCCTATCAAGAGAAATTTTAGAAAGGTCATTGAGAAAAACATCAAGAAATTCATTAACCATAGGGAGTGACTGCAAAGAGGGACCCTCAGAATTAGAATCTTTAACCTAAACTTCATGATACAGACACCTTTTGGAAATTATTTTTTGAGCTATAAGATAATAAATAAAACTCTCTTTGGGTTCTAAAGAACTGATCTCCCATTAAGTCACCAATTCATTAGAAAAATAGAAACTGACCTTTTGAGTCCTACAATCCATAGAAGTATGGCATGACTAAAGGTAATCCATCCATAAGATTACATCAAAATCTACCATGTCCAGATCTATCAAATCCACCAATGTCTTGCTATGAAGGATGGACACCACACAACCGTTATAGACCTTTTTAGAAATAGTAGACTCACCCATCGGAGTAGAAATAAAAAAGGGTCAAAAATATTTTTAGGACTAAATCCAAAGTGTATAGCCATATAAGGGGTCACATAAGATTAGGTAGAACCTGGATTAAGCAAATAGTAAACATCATGGTATAAGAGTTGTAACATACCAGTAACAATATCTAGGGATTCCTCCAATTCCTTATGAGTAGCAACTGCATATTCCAGCCACTATCGGCACCTAATATGGCACCCTTAGGTATAGGAGCCGAAGAAGTGGCAACTGGTACCTTTAAAGAAACAACTTTAGCTATAGAATAATTTCACTACAAATGACCAGGTTAACCATAATTACACAAGTTCCTCCCCTCCTAATAATATCCACAGTAAAGCTTTCCACAAAATCAACAAAGAGGATGAGGTGGGGTTGACTGTGCTCCACTGGCCTGAAACTGGAAACCCTATGCCTTAGGATCGGTGCTAGCATAAAAATGACGATCACCTGAATGTTTGGGATAAGGATAACTGGCTTATGAATAAGAATTTCCCCAATTCTTCTACTTAGTCCACTGCCTACCATCTCCCATATTATTCTACTGAGTTGTGCCCTACTCTACATATCTAAACTTTTTGTTCTACCTTTCTCCCAACTCTACCTACTTTCTTTTCTCATCCTCCACCTACTGCATGTAAACCACCAATCTGGAGATGTCCATATCATTATTCAGCATTGCAATGATACATTTTAACACCAAATCATAGGACAAACCAGTAGCAAACTTTCTTATTTTGAACCTCATATTGGACACTAATTTTGGAGCATAACAGGATAGCTATTGGAACTTCAGTTCATACTCCTTAACACTCATCTTACCCTACTTCAAATTCATAAATTTTTTTTCCTTAACTTCTCTTAGCTCTTGAGGAAAAAAGTGATCAAGAAAAGCACCTGAAAATGGATCCCATTTAGCTGGCTTAGCATCTTCGCCCCTCATTGCTTCCCATGTCTCATACTACTAGTAAGCCACATCTTTTAATTGATAGGTAGCAAACTCCACACCCTCTAAATTAGTAACATGCATAACCTGGAAAATCTTCTCCATATCACCAATAAACCCCTAAGGATCCTCCGCAACCTTAGATCCTATAAAGGTTAGGGGATTCAACCTTATAAACTGGCCAACTCGAGTAACCTCAGATGAACTAACAACAGAACCAACATGATCAGACCGGTGAGACTGTGATGCCATCAGTTGAGTAGGCATATAAATAGACTGACAGAACTCCATATTAGAGATATCTCCCTGAGGTTATTGAGAATGAGTATCACCAGAATGGAAAGCTTGAGAAAAACTAGAATAGATCGGTGGACCCTACATGGAGCAGCACAATTAGGAGTAACAACCCTAGATAGGGTTTATACTCTATAAGTAGGGAGAATTCCCTCCACATTTTCCTCAAATAGGATATAGGTTCCAGTAGAGTTTTTACAATTGTCAGATCTTTAGGAGGCATGCTCTGAAATATGAGTAAGCTAAGAGTTAGAGAATTTTTATAGCAACTAGACACTATATCCCGAAATAGAACACAAGAAAGGAAAACATTCCTAAATACCTTATAGCTTCTCTTTTATAAGTATGGTGATCTACACACCCATAGAAGGGACTCTACTCAACATGGATTTATGGACATGTAGTGACCCTGAACCATGCTCTAATAACAACCTTGTCAAGACCCAAACCAAGCCTAGCTATGATGAGTAATCTAAAGCCTCTATAGGTCGGAGACAACCATCTTAGCCTTACCTCAAGAGCACATAAATATAAATAGAGAAAGCCAACCAAACTAATGATAAGTAAATAATACCAAAGAAGGATATTAAAGGTCAAAACAAGACATCAATGACATCCCAAATCTTGTCCATAAAAAGCCTTTAAACCAAGAATACAAATTAAGTCGGGACATATACCCGACTATGACAAAAAGAATCCTAAGAAGTACTAAGACCATTAAGAAAGAACAATGAAAAGATCAAGCCTTCTAGAAGATAGAGGATCACCACTTCACAGTAGATTAATAAACATACCAAACCACCTAACGCTGCACATAGGAAACAAAGAGGTACTATGAAACTATATCACAAAATGATGCAACGTTTGGGGATGATCAGTGGGGTGAGCACTGGCATGTAACTCAGGGAAAGAGATAAAATAATGTAATTACCTAAAACCAATCAAAACCATATGCACAATATTTATATATGCATATGTAGGATGTCAGAATAGGGATAAGAGTCCACTTACATGATAGTTTAAACCATTATCCTAAACTATATAGCTGCTCCATCCTAAAGGCACCCACGGGTTATATGGGTATGACTCCCTCTATCGGAAGGGCCCCAGTTCATGTTATCTATATATACTAAGGAAATTGAGGATAGGGTAAAAATACTAAGGGGAAAGCTGTAACACCCCATACATATACATGTGGAATTTTCATGATTTTGACTTTTCATTGTATGGGAAATTGAATAAGCTTTCCATCTATATAAAATTTGCCCAAATTCGACACCCGGGCGAAGACTTATGACCATTTTAGTAAGACAGTGTACCACCTGAGCCATCAGCCCATTGCGGAGCCAGCCAAAATGGCAATTGTCAAAAACCAGTGAGCCTCCGTGATATTGGCGCTTTACTCCAAGGCTCAATTTTAGAATTTTCCTTTTCTAGTATTCCAACGCGATACCACCGCGTCGCGGTGAACTTCCAGGTCGCAACCAAGGTGGCAACACGATTCCACCTCATTACTCCACCATGCAATTTACCAGTTGTCATTTCTAGTGGCTTGGCACGATAGTGGGGCGTCATGCCAGGGGTCCAGATAGGAAAAATTTCAAAAAAAACTTAAAGTTGCACCCAGGGTTAAAACAGTCTTTCCCCATAATTTTAATTCATCCAGATATGGGATTTAACCCCTAAAAATATTTAAACCCTTTATTATTCACTTTTCCCCAAAATCAAAAGATAATTCTTTCTCAATAAAACAAACACTAGATCTCAATAATCAAGGTCAATCCCAAGAATTTCTCCAAGAACTCTAACAAACTCTCAAATTGAGGTATGTTAGATGTTTATCCATGGATCCTTACCTTCCATGGAGACCAAGAATCTTTTTTCAAAATATAAGATTTATGATTTATGATTTCCATGTTTGAATTTGATTGAATTCATGTTCATGGTGTTGTTTGAGTTTTAATCTATGATAGAGATTACAAGTTCCAAGAATTGATTCTAATATGTGTTGAATTACATGATATTCATGATAAACCCTTCAATTTGCAAGTTGATTGTTGTAACCATGTTAACCCTAAGTGTTTATGATTTAATGAACCAAGTATACTTCTATGTGTTTGATAAATTGTCTATGAGAATGAAATAATTCCATTAAAGCATGCTAAAATGTATTCTCCATCCATGTACAAGTTAATGCATTATAAGTGATTGATGAAATGTCTCTATGAATGAATTATGACCAAGTTAACATTGTTATGTTATTCAAGATGATGTTTTGCTTTACTTTTAATGCTATCGAGTCTGGGGGTATTTAATACCCTAAAATTTAGCTGTTTACCTTGAGCCAGTATTAGTGATAGGATAATATCAATCACGTTATGATCAGTAGTACTCTCAGTCAGTTATAGAACTCAGTAGAACTCTGTCAGTTACAAAACTTAGGAAAACTCAGTAAACTCTATATCAGTCCAATCCAGTTTAGTATAATCAGATCAATGTCTTTCAATTGGGACTATGATTTATCACCGAATGATCCTAGAGATTGGGTCTCATCCGTTAGCTAGGACTAGGTCCCTAGAAGCAATCCCTAAGTTCTAGAACTATATAGCCAGTTTAGGTTATGAGATGCCACCCGTTAGATAGGACTGACCCACTCAGGGATCGCCCGTTAGTTTAGGACTAATCCCAGGGGTCACCCATTAGTTAGGACTGACTCTACAGTAGTTGTTTTTACTCATGGAATGGTACTAACACCCTTCCAATTGGGGTTACAGATTGGACCCCAACTCAGTTACCTTATCTTATTTGGGGCATGTCGGTTAGATGATTACTTCCCACAGTTTCAGTTTCAGTCTTCAGTCTAGAACTCAGTTCAGTTCTACAGGATCAGGACTGTCAGACACAGTCAATCAGTATCAGTAAATTATTTATCACTAACTTTAGATATCAGTTATACAGTTATCAGAACTCAATACTTAGCTTCAGAAAAACTTAGTTATAGTATATACGTACTCTTATATTTAGTTACTCTATATCATTTAGTCAGTTATTGTTCATGCATATGAACCCTTATATTCAGCCTTACCTCATTTAGCATGCCAGTACATTTCCACGTACTGATCGCATACCCATTTTTTGCACTATGATGTTTCATATCATAGGTTCGGACGCTTAGGTTTTGGACCGCGCTTAGCTAGATTTAGCCTGTAGTAGAATATTTAGCCGTGATTTCTCATCTATTGAGGATATGTTTTTTTTATTTTAGTATTTTAGTTTAGCAGTAGCTCAGTAGTCAGAGTTAGTTGGGGGTTTGTCCCGTTAACTCCACTTTTCAGACAGATTTAGTTAGAGGCTTTTCAAACTAGATTTTTAAATAGTATTCAGTTTTATAGATTTTTAAATAGTATTCAGTTTTATAGATGTTATATTTTATCAGTATTTCAGATGTTTTGAACTTTATGGCATTTCAGCCTATTTTTCCACATTAACTACGGTATTACTATTCAGTGCTCACAACAGATATCATTTATGGGTTAGCTTGTGGTCCTTCAGGGTTGTAAGCACCGTGTTACGATTAGGGGGTACTCCTGATTCATTACAAAAGCCATCACAAATATTATGTATATCCAGTAACATGGTCATATAGACCCCCAATATTGGCAAATATTGTTTCCAGTGTTAGCCACCTGGGACTATACCTTTATGGTGAGCTACACAATTCTCTTTAAACCTAAATTAAAATAGTTTGCACATAAACCAACCATTTATCCCAAGAGTCATTTATTAAGGTATTCACCAACATGGTATTATTATACCAATATACAAGAAAGCTAATTCAACCATGGCCAACAAGCGCATTCCAAATTAATATTTATATATTTATTCTTTAATGTAAAACAATGGGTTCAAAACAAGTTAAGTTATGTGAATATCCATATTTAAAGCCAAGATTGTAAAGTGGGTTGAGGGTAATACCATTATCAAGCCAAAATTTCATCAATTTGGGGAAACTCGTGTCACCCACTAATCAATATCATAGTGTACCAATCCAGTCCCTAAAAAACATCAATTAAAGCATGAATAAATCATTAAAACATGGAAAAAGAAATTCAAGTAATAAAAATCAAAACCCCTTAATCAAATATCAAATCCATTAATTCAAATTAGATGAATATTGATTAAATAAATATCACAATATTAAATTCAATATAGGGAAAGAGAAATATTCCTGAATTATAAAGGAAATTGAAGAGAAATTAAAGTTTGGAGGTTGAATGATGAATTCTCAGTAAAATCCTTGAGCTTTCTTGGGTAGGAAGTTAAAGAAGAGAATAGTAGTGTTTTGATCTTTAAAACTGAAATAAAAGGGGTCATTTAGTGTTTCTAAGTCGTTTAAGGGGTAAAAGAACCAAAATACCCTCACCCCAAGTGAAAAATTAATAATTAGATGAAAAATAGATAGCGGTGTGGCATGTTGTTATCGTGGATCTTAGCCTCAGTTCCATGCCCTTATCGCGGAAACTATATGGCGTGGCATGCCACTATCGTGGAGGCCTAGTGCCTTAGGATTCCGAAATGACCCTGAACCCCTTTTAAAAATTCTAAAACTTCTCCCAAACACCATTTTAACATTCCTCATCATAATCTAAGTCAAAAGTTAACATTACGTATACCGAAGGGTCAAAAATAAATTGATAAAAAATTTATGGGGTCTCACATGTGCCTATTTGTGTTTCTACCCCAATAGGTGAGTCCTTAGTGGTGGATCAAGTATACCAATCCTACGTTGTTTCTATTGTAAGGTGTGATACATGGGTGGATTTGATTATCCACGGTATGGTTGATTTTACTATAATTTTAGGCATGGATTGGCTTTGTCCCTATCATGATATCTTGGACTATTATGCAAAGATAGTTACTTTGTGTATGCCTAGTTGGCTGAGGTTAGAGTGGAGTGGTGTTTGGAATTCATATCCTAAGAAGGTAATTTCATCCATTTAGGCCCATCGGTTAGTTGATAAGGGATGTATATCACATTTGGCTTATGTTTATGATACTGATACTGAGACACCTTCTTTGGAGTTAGTGAAGATGGTTAAAGAGTTCATGGATGTATTTTCTACAGATCTTCCTAGTGTTTCTTTGGATAGAGATATTGATTTTGGTATTGATTTAAAGCTGGGCACTAAGTATGTTTTTGTTCCTCCTTATAGGATAGCACCAGCTAAGCTGAAAGAACTAAAAGAACAACTTTAAGATTTCTTAAGCAAAGGGTTTTTTCAACTAAGTATATCACCTTGGGTTGCTTTGGTGTTATTTGTATAGAAGAAAGATGGGTCTATAAGGATGTGCATTGATTATCAATAGTTGAACAAGGTGACAATCAAGAATAAGTATCCTATATCGTGTATTAGTGATTTATTTTATTAGCTTTAGAGTGATTCAGTGTTTTCAAAGATTGACTTGAGATCAAGGTATTATCAGTTAAAGATTCAAGCCTTAGACATTCCTAAGACAGCTTTTCGGATAAGATATGGCCACTATAAGTTCTTAGTTATGTCCTTTGGTTTGACTAATGCCCCAAAAACATTTATGGAGTTGACAAACAGGTTGTTTCATCCATATCTTAATTCACTTGCGATTGAATTCATTGATTACATTTATATGATTTCTTTGAGCAAGGCAGATCATGCAAAGCATCTGAGGATCATACTCCAGAGGTTGAGGGATGAGAAGTAATATACAAAGTTTTCAAAGTGTGAATTTTGTCTCAGTTCTATGGCATTTTTGAGACATGTGGTGTTCAAAGAAAGTATTATGGTTTATCCATCCAAGGTTGAGACGGTTGGGAATTGGTCACAACCTATTTCACCTTCAGATATTAGAGTTTTATTGGGTTGGTAGGCTACCACGGGCGGTTTGTACAGGGTTTCTATTCTATTACAGCTCCTATATCTTAATTGACTCAAAAAAATGTGGCTTTACAGTGGTTGGATAAGTGCGAGGAGAGCTTTCAAATGTTTAATACTTTGTTGACTTTAGCTCTTATCTTGACCCTACCTATGGAAGGTGAGGGATTTACTATGTTTTGTGATGCTTTTGGTATTGGCTTGGGTAGCGTGTTGATACAGAAAAATAAGGTGATAGCGTATGCATCGAGGCAATTGAAACCACCTAAGAGGAATTACCCTATGTATAACTTAGAGTTACTATCAGTTATGTTCTTATTGAAATTGTGGAAGCACTATTTGTATGGAGTCCATTATGAGGTGTTCACTGATTACCGCAGCGTTCAATATATCTTCAAGCAAATAGAGTTGAATTTGAGGCAGCGTAGGTGGATGGAGTTGTTAAAAAATTATGATATGACCATCCTATATCATCCGAACAAGGACAATATAGTAGAGTATGCCTTGAATAGAAAGGTAGTTAGTAAGGAAAGTATTGCATTATTGAGTGTGGGGGAGCGACTATTAGCCAAGGAGGTTCAATGGTTGGCTAACAGTTTTATGCATCTTGATATCGCTGAGTCAAGTAAAGTTCTTGCATGTGTTGAGTCTAGGTCCTTTTTGATAGATCAGATTCGAGATCATTAGTTTTGAGGATGAAAAGTTTTATATTATTATAGCTAAGGTGATGCGAGGTGACGCTAAGGAGGCGATTTTGGACCAGGAGGGTGTTTTAAGGATTAAGAGGTAGATCTGTGCTCCTAGAATGGGTGAGTTGACTAGATCTATTATGAAGAAGGCCTATTGTTTACAATATTCTATCTATCTAGGTGCAGCAAATATGTATCATGACATAAAACAACATTAATAATGGTGTGGGATGAAGAGGGATATTACAGATTTTGTGGCTAAGTATTTGAATTGCCAAAAAGTGAAATATGAGCACTAGAGACTAGGTGGTTTACTTTAGAGGATACCCATTTCTGAGTGGAAATGGGAGTGTATTACTATGTTATAGTTGGGTTACCTCAGACCTTGGGGAAGTTTGATTCTGTTTGGGTGATTGAGAATATAATGACCAAATCAGCCCATTTTGTGCTATAAAAATGAGCTATAATGTAAAGAAGTTAGCCAAGATTTACATTCGTGTGATAGTTTGATTACATGACAAGTCCATTTCCATAGTTTAGATAGTGGTACTTAGTTTTCTTCAAAATTTAGGCGTACTTTGCAGTGGGAGTTGGGTACCTAGTTGGATATGAGTACAATATTCTATTCACAACTAGATAGCTAGTTAAAGCGTACTATTCAGGTATTGGAGGACATGTTACAGGCTTGAGTAATATATTTTGGGGGTCGCTGGAATTAGTTTTGACCCTTGGTGGAGTTTTCATATAATAATAGCTACCATTCTAGTATTTAGATGGCTCCGTTCAAGGTTTTGTATGGTAGAATGTACAGGTCTCCAGCTGGGCAATTTGATTCTTTAAAGGTAAGCCCTTAGGGCACTGACTTGTTGAGACATTCAATGGACTGAGAGAGATTGATTCAAGACTAGCTTTTAGCGGCTCAAAGTAGACTGGGGAGTTATACTGACAGGAGAGTTCGTAACTTAGAATTCATGCAAGGTGAGTGGGTATTATTTAAGGTGCCATACGTGAAAGATGTGATGAGGTTCGGGAAGATAGAAAAGCTCAGTCTAAGGTTTATTGGCCCTTTTGAGATTCTTTAACGTGTTGGGCCAGTGGCTTATGAGTTGTCTTTTCCACTGGGACTTTTAGTTGTTCATCCACTTTTCCATGTTTCTATGTTGAAGAAGTACCATCCAGATGATTCGCTTGTGATTCAGTGGGACTCAGTATGTTTGGATCAGAACTTGACATTTGATGAGGGGCCTATAGCTATCCTGGATAGGTAGGTTAGAAAGTTGAGATCCAGGGAGATAGACTCTGTGAAGGTGCAGTGGAGGCATCATCCTATAGCTGAACCACTACTTGGGAGATTGAGTCTAATATATGGAGTAGATATCCTGATCTCTTTGACAGCCCAGGTACCTTCTTTCTCTTTGCGTTCGAAGAAGAACTTCTACTTTAGTGGTGGATGATGTAATGACCTTGCAAATCATTTCATAAACTTATTTTATTTTAACCCTCCTCATAGATTTTTGACGTGATTTATGATTTACGGAGATGGGTAGTACCAATTCTTGAGGTGTTCTAAAGTGATTTAAGTTGTTAGGCTCTTGAGTTTAATAAAGTAAGCCCGATCATGGTCAATCTTTGATTGAGATGACTTCGGATTAGTATCGTAATATTTTCAATAGGTCTGAAATATATTTATTAGGCAATTTACTTATTTAATTTATTTCTAAGGGATTTTGAATAAATTTTGAGGATTTAGTAAAAGTTTTGGGTATTAGATAATTAATTTAGTTAGAATAAGTGGGTCAAACTTCAACTATTTTTTTCTCATAAAACCCACATTAAGATTAATTGAAGTCAGTAGGTTTAACTTTGAACTGCAACAGAAGTTCAAACAAAGAACGATTTATGCATGGTTGAGTTGGGAAGAAGAGGGTCTCGTTAATTTAAAGTTAGTTTAGTTTAAATTAATTAATACACAATAGCAGTAGCATATTAATTTGAGTATTTGGACGTCGTATGCTTCTGTTACTTGGAAAAAAAAATTAGGAGTTAGATATATTCTCCACTGTAATGATTACTATAATCATTACTTAAAAAGTAATTCAATAGAAAAGAAAAACAAAAAAACTAATCATTGGACAAATCAATAACAAAGAACGCTGATGAGGCAATGATGTTAATGTATTACATTAGTGTTACTGGTTGTGTCGCTGCTTAGTTTTGGATCCAAGGTTCTTCCCAAAAAGTTATCGATCATACATTATTGGTATTTTTCTTTATTAATTTGGTTTTAGGTTTGAGGTTTTTAGAGTAAGGATTTATAAAATGAGTGTCATTAGATTTATACTCTTATGTAGATTATATATTTGAACAAATTTTGACCGTTCAAAGACTTTATAGATAGGAAAGCTTGTTAATTGATGTTTGAATTTCTTTTGAGACAAGTTGAGACTTTTCTTAAACTCTTTTTCGAAGTGCTTATTTGTTAGTTATGTGTAATGGGAGTAATGAGGAATAGGGGTCGCGTATAGGTGAAGTGACGAGAATCTATGTGGGTACCTGTGTTATTTGAGGGGTTAAAATAAGCTAATTGTATGTTTTGAAATGTTCTCCGTATTTGCTAGCCTGATGAGCTGATTTGCTACGGTAAATGAATTGTTGAAAAAGCTAGCTAATGAGAATACCGCCACTTGATAAGTTGAGTTGATTTTGGAGTTAATGGTTATTTGGCATAAGACATGAAATGCTTTATTTAACATTATTGTTTATTTTGGATCGCAGTTGCATGTTTGTAGGTCACGCATTGCATTACAGATGGGATCGGAGTGCACGCCTGCACATTATTATTTATTATTAGGGTCGAAGTGCATACTTGTATAATATATTTATTGGGATCGATGTGAATTCTTGCACAGTATATAAACCTTATGAGTCCCCTATGGGTCCTGACCTAGAAGCCATTGCTCAATAGGTGATGAGTGGTGATTTTACCACTCATTCTCACTAAATATTTGTGCACATTAACTTGTTTTTAATGAATGAATGAGACATATTGGTGATAAAATACACTAACTTCCACTCTTTGCAGGCATAAAGTTGAGGAGATCAAAAGATGTGGATTGGAGCTGAAAATGATCAAACGAGAGCAAGAAAAGTGTTGCTAAAGAGTTGGAGCAGCAAGGCTTCAGGTATCGCGGTTGCGATCTGCTGACCACAATTGCAGAAGTCAAGAAAAAGTCATCTAGCCGCGATCGTGGGAGTTACCCACAATCACGTAACCGCGGTCGCATCCAGACCCGTGCGATCGTGGCTTAGCAAAAGAAATCAGCCCAAGGACAAAACTAGAAAGGCACGTGGCTGATCCCAATTTTGATAAAATGTCTCAAACCCTATCATCATTCCAATATATTCCATCTTCCCCAATTTTTAGGTTTATCTCTTGAATTGATAGCCTCCATTTTTTAAGAAGAAAATATTGTATAATTTTTGGGTGAAGAAAACATTGGAGACTTTCTAAGTGGAAGATTAGCTTACTTCCATTGCTGATTTGTGGGAGTGCCAAGTTTGAAGTAACATTCTCTTAAGCTTTAATAAATCACTTCAATGGAAATTATAGGTATATCTATGCTTATTTATCTTATGTGTAGCTAGATCTCCCTCTTGGGGTTATGTGTGAATAGGGGTTAAAATGTGTGTGGGTTGTTATTGATTAGCTTCTATTTAGTAGTAAGTGTTTATGGGTTTTATCATTGCTATACTAACCTTGTTGGGGTTTGATGAGTGAAATCCCCAAATTCCCACATGGCTATGATGAGTGAAAGCTCCATACTCTAGAAAACCCCAAACCATCTTCAAAAGAAGGGTTTTGGGTGAAGTTTAGGAATCCATATCAACCTCGAAAGAGGGATGTGGAGACCAAAGCTATGATAGACAATTGTGTGTATAGTTTTCTAAATTTTCACTATCATAGACATAAGGATGAATGTGAGGTTGACTATACCATGGGTATCATTCAAGAAATAGGGATGCCTAGATTGAGGTTGTGGTTAGAAAATGTTGAACACACCTATTAGGTATTCGAAAGAATCAATGGGTAAAAGATTGGTGGTTTGTTGAAAGACTAGCATCGAAATCTATAACCAAACCTACCCATATTTGACTTACTAAATTGATGTTGATTGACAACACCCACATATCACTCCCTTAGTAATGCATAATCCCAAGATCCACACATACTTGTTAAAACTCTAATTATTCGTATCCCCAAATTTATAATAGAAAATCCCAAAAAGAAACATTAGCGTAGATACATATCTCCCCCATTTTTACCTTCTTGTAATATTGGTTTGGATTTAATTTGTATCTATTGTTTCTAAGTAACTTGATTTCTACTCACATTGTTCCTCGTGGATTCGACCCCGACTCCATAGTTGGGTAAATATATTGACGATAACTGTCTTGTACTTAAATTGACATGTAAGTTGAGCGTTATCAAAAATGGCGGCATTGTCGGAGAACAATTTGGTGTATTAAGTTAGTTTGAAATTTTAGTTGATTATTTGAATTTAAGCTTGTATATATTTGTTTGTGATTTTCTTTTGTAGGTAGATTTTATTTTATTTTTATTTTACTCTATGGCATCTCCTAACAAATATGATATTGGTAGTTGGGAATCCTATCGTGAAGACCCATGTCCTATTTATGGCGGACCATACTTCAAGAGAGATTGTAACTATGCTTCCCAGAGAGAGATGAACCCACCATCTAGATCCTACAGGGATTATAGGTTTCCTTTATGTAGTGGTCGAGATAAACATTGGGAAGATTGTCCAAATGCCCCCTTCCCCGATTATACTAATTGAATTTCTAGTTCTTCTAATGAGATTGATAGGTCTTATGTTGAGAAAAAGGAGGAGCAACAAACTGGACCCATTGGTCTTGGAGCAATGCTTCAAACCATTTTGGATTGGGCAACTATAACCGGGGAGAATGTGCAAGAATTGCATCAATCCTATGGGGTGTTCGAATGGGCAAATGTAAAGACAAAGCAACTGGGTAAGAACAAAATTCTTACAAACATTACAACTATGCCCATTTCCTAAGAGGAGGTTTGTCGAGAAGAGAAACCAAGTTATCATGATGGGCTTTGTAGAAAATACTCCTCGGGGACTTCCCAACAATCCAAATCATACAAGGTAGAAGAAGCCAAAATAAAAGAAATGGTACTAGAGTCAAAAGAAGAATCAATGCAAACTTCTTATGATGTCTCTAGTTTATTTTGGGGTAAAGGTGCTTTGGAGGAGGCTAACCCAGAATTAGGAGTTGGACCTTATTCAAACCACTTTTCACCATTATGCTTAGAGGATGTGATGAGGATCCATCACTCCGAGCAAATGGTGCATCGGGGGGAGACGAAATCAAATTCTTACATTTTTTACTTTGTCATTCCAAAAGATCATATGGAACCCCATCCATCAATGGCCAAGGAACATAACTTCCAATGTACAAGGAGTGTCCTATTGATGTGCCTACTTTTTTCCAAAAAGCCAGCTTGGAAATTTGATTTCAAAATAGGTAAAAGGTTCAAATCCTCAAAATGGAAAGATCGATGCTTTCTCTCCATGTCCTCACATCTTCCAAGTTTCATGTTAGAAGATTTGAATCTTCTATCCCTCTGTCTCTCATTGCATATTGAACAAAAGTTGGGATGAGGATTCAAATCTTCTAAGTGGAAACATAAAAGAAAGTGGTGAAGTCATTGTACCACGATTTAAACTAAGCGCTAGATGGGTGGCAACCCATCACACCATGAAAAGTGGCTTGTATCCTTTTTATTTATGCATGATATAGTAGATTTCATTTTTTATGCATGCACAATCCATGAAATATTGGTGCTAAGGGGAATTTTTGTTGACTTTGAAAAGGGAATGTGTGAAACTGGCAATTTGGACTGAACAAGCAGTGCAGAAAACCCAATTGTTTGGTATTAGTTACCACAACCGTAGTTCATGCCATCGTGACCGCGGATACCGCCTGATCGCGATTGCGTAACTAGGACCGCGATTGCGGTCAAATCAGTTTAAATGACCATCTGAATGGCCTTTTTTCCCACACCCCTCTCTAAATTTCTCTTAAAATCCTCTCTAATTTTTGGCATTGCATTCTATATCCAAGTGCCATCTCATCCCAATAGCATCATCTAACTTGGTAAGTTGTCTCAACTCCCTTGATTTTGATATAATTGCATGCTTTGAACTCGTAATGTATAAAAAGGGCCTGAAATAATGTTTTCGTTACCAAATTCATGCTTAGATGTTATTGTGATGTGGTTAACTGTTGTAGTTAGTGTACACATTATTTGGGAAGTCTTAAGTAACCAAAATTAAGCCTTAAATTGCTTAAATTGAAGTGTACACCATGTGTGCGATTAAAATGCCCCTATGAATTCAATGTTTAATTTCTTTAAGTATGGGGCTGTGATCACACACTTTAGTCTTGAAATTCTCTATTTATAATTTTATCATGCCTAGTTTAAGCAAAGGATTGGGGTAAAACTACATTTCGAACACTGTGCAGAAATTGTCAAACTTGGTCTCAGGTACCGCGATCGCGGTCCCGATGACCAGGATCATGGAACAGCGGTCACAGTCAACGCTCTATGATCTCTATACCTGAGGGCAGTTTTAGGAAGACTTCAAAACTTCTACACATCCTCTGCTACCCCTAAAAGATCACATAACACTACCACATGAGTTTACCTATTTAATTTAGCTTGTTTTAGGTATGATAATACTAATATTGTTCTAAGTTGCATTGCTTATAGGTTCTCATCCTGAAAAATAGGAGATTTCAATAACACCGGATTTATGGATGCATAATACCAGCACATCTACAACGAAGATTTCCACAGGATGAAGCTACTCTTTGAAAGGGGTATTAACTTAGAAAAAGTGGAGGAAAAGCTCCCAAAATTCCATACCAGACTCAATACAATCAGGTGGATGTGCTTTCCCCCAAAACCCTGTTATACTAATAAGAAGTGGGTGCGTGAGTTCTATGCAAACCTCAGTATAGTTTCTCTCAAAAACCCAGTGATGACAATTCGGGGCAAGCAAGTGAACTTCAGAGCGGAGCAGGTTAATGCTGTGTATGGGATCCTAGATGCCGACATGGGGCAGTTCCAGGAAAGAGCATGTAAGCCAGGGTCCTGGATGGCCAACATTTTATGTCCTGGAAAAGCAGTTCCTTGGTCCATCACCAAGAGAGATATTTTGATGAAAGACTTCACAGCAGAAGCCAGGATTTGGCTGAACATTATATATAGCCGAGTATCACCATACACCCATATGACCATTGTCACATATTCGAGAGATCGGATGGTGTCTTGCATCCTATCTGGCATCCCTCTCAATGTGGGCAAGATTGTTCTTTCAGAGTAGAGGTATTTCCAGAATCATGGAGATACACACCTTCTTTTCCCTTCCCTTATAACTGAGCTTTGCAAGAGGACAGGAGTGGAAGAGTATATTTCATATATATAGGTATGTCCAGGCTCCCTTATCTCCCCACTTAAATTCATAGGTAAGGGTGCCCCAGGTCGGAGTAAGAAAAAAAAAATGGACACCGAAAAATTAGCCTAATAGGAAATAGATTCTTGTAGACCTTCATCAATCGACCCCCTCAATGACATCTCAGGTCAAATAAGGGAGGTTAGGAAGTTAGTTTCTAGGTTTCCTCGGGGACCAGGAGAGCCATCCACCACCCGCCACTTATATGTGTCTCAATCAGATTATGACATATATCATCAGGAGTAGAAGAAGCATGGGGCACTGTTGCCAGTTTGGAGAGAGCCTACTCAGCCTAAGCGGGATCACACAGGGACCTCAATGAGTCACATGAGAAAATGGTAAAGAGTGAAAATAAAAGGGATAAATTTTTCAAGAAGTTATGGAAGGGGGTAAAGGGCATCTATAAGGTGCTCAAACCCAATGAGCGTCTACCTTCACCGAGATTGGACAGTGGAGATAAGGCCCCTGCTGATTGGTTGGTAGATGATGCTGGTGATGAGTGTGTAGATTCAACAGAAGAGAGAAGCTCATGATGCAGATTCAGATTTAAGGAGACCCCTCTTGCTCTTGTTTTATAGCATATATAGTGAGTACACTACATTCCTTTTCATTGGGGGTGCCCCCAAATTTGTATTATTTTGATTGCTTCTGGATATTTCTTGTTATGATGTTTTGAGATGACACTTTGGATACTTTTATTTATTTATTTGGTTTTGAGATTCTACATCTTTGGGAACTCTGATGGTGCCCACGTTTTATGAATTATCATGTGGTTTTTAGTATTAGTTTTTCTTTTACTTTTATTTTGATTTTGATGATAGATGACTAACTTTTCCTTATGATAGATTGAATGATGATATTCTTAAGGTTTAAGCATCGTGTTTCAGTTTTGAGACATAGGTGGAGGGAAATTCTAAGTACCCGTAGCATAAGTGTAAAAAAATGCAAGGGAAGTCTGAGTACCTGTGGCATTGTATGTAGTAAAGCTAGGGTCACTTTGTACACCTTGGCAAAATCTTAGTAGCCATAAGGGTAGTTCGCCCATTTTGAGCCTAAATGTGAGACCAAGACTTTGGTTGTAGCCATAGTTTAGCAAATTGGGCAACAGGCTAATGCAAAATGAACAACCCTCTCCGTCCAAAAATTTTGAAAAATCAAGGGCATGGACGTAATCAATGTTGTAACAAAACTTTTTGATCAATGTTGTAACAAAACCTTTTCTCTTTTAGTGGCTTCATAAATTTTGACGTATGAATAGAAATAGATATTCCCATTTTGTCTCTTGCGAGAGGGACATTTGAGCCCCCTTGTCGAATTTTACATGCCATGTGTGGTGATATTTTTTTATTTATCTCTTATACACTTGTGTTATCTAGAACTTCCCTTATTAGTCTTTCAAAACTAATTTTGATTGTATGTGGTTGGAGAAATGATCTTAGGCCACCTTTGTAATTTTGGAACCCACTCTAGCCTATAAAGCCTACCCATGCATAATTATAATCCATAGTACCCACTTTGAACCTTTGGACCTTTCTTTGGCAAACTCATTACAACCTTTGATCCATTCTTTTTATCCCTCTTTGAACTTGTAAATGTAACTTGAGGCTAAAATCCTAATTTAGGGCGGTCAAGGTCGATAGAAGGAAGTTTGAGGTCACAAAGTGTTAGTAAAATATCGAATGTGCCTAAGTGTGAAAATAAAGGAATAGAAAAAGAAAGGACCCAATAAATGAATGAATTGCATGATAATTGCAAGAAAAAGAGATGAAAGAAATGGTTAAACAAAGAAAGCAAAAAGTAGTCATGATAAGAGAGAAAAAATAAAGAAAAGTGGCCCATAGTCAAAAAGAAAGATTGAAAAGTGTGACGTATATGTACAAGAAAGGGTGTATCCATGTTGTCCTAAATTATATCCTACCATAGCCCGAACCTATGTTACAAGCTTAAAAAATCCTTTGAGATCTCCGACCATTTACTATCTTTGTAGTGGGGGATTGAAAATAGGGGCAAGCCTATGGTATGACACTTGTTGCATTGAGATTTCTTTTGTGAGGGAGAGAGTTTTTGTACTTAAAATTCCTTATTGCAAATTTGGAAGCTTGGTGTATGAAATACTTTTTCTTGTGAGGTCGGCATATGAAACAAATTGAGGTGGGTGATTTTGTCACCTTCCGAGCAATGAGGAAAAAGGAGTATAGCTTACTTATGATCAATAGAAATCCACCTCTAGAGTATTGGTTTTTGTTTCTTGGTTTCTTTTTAACGTCCTATGTATCCTTGAATATTGCATTTTATGATGAGGGGTGTAGTGGAAATTAGCTTAGACCGTGTGCAATGAGCTATTTGTGGTTGTGAATAAAGTTGAAGTCATTGTGAGCTTTAAGATATAAAGTTCGGTCATAGAGAATTGTTGTCTCATGGTAAGAGATAGTGTTGCTTGAGGACAAGCAAATGCTTTAAGTTGGGGGTGTTGATGAGTGATGATTATACCACTCATTCTCACTAAACATTTGTGCATATTACCTTGTTTTGAATGAATAAATGAGACATATTGGTGATAAAATGCACTAATATCCACTCTTTATAGGCATAGAGTTAAGGATAAGTAAAGGTGTGGATTGGAGCTAAAAATGATCAAAAGAGAGCAAGAAAAGTGTAGTTGAAGACATAGAGCAGCAAGGCCTCAAGGACCGCGAGACCACAATCGCGGCAGTCAAGCAAAAGTCATCCAACCACAATCCTGAGAGTTACCCATGGTCATGGAAGCCAGACCCGCACGATTTTGGCTTAGCGTAAGAAATCAGCCCAATGGCAAAACTAGAAATGCATGTGGTTGATCCCAATTTTGACAAAATGACTCAAACCCTATCATCATTCTACTATATTCCATATTCCCCAATTTTTAGGTTTAGCTCTTGAATTGATAGCCTCAATTTTTGGTGAAGAAAATATTGTATAATTTTTAGGTGAAGAATACATTAGAGACTTTCTAAGTAGAAGATTAGCTCACTTCCATTGTTGATTTATGGGAGTGCTAATTTTGAAGTAACATTCACTTAATCTTCAATAAATCACTTCAATGGAAATTATAGGTATATCTATACTTATTTATCTTATGTGTAGCTAGATCTCCCTCTTGGGGTTATGTGTGAATAGGGATTAAAGTATGTGTGGGTTGTTATTGATTAGCTTCTATTTAGTAGTTCATGTTTATGGGTTTTATCATTGTTATGCTAACTTGGTTGGGGTTTGATGGGTGAAAGACTCAAATTCCCACATGGGTATGATGAGTGAAAGCTCCATGCTATAGAAAACCCAAAACCATCTTCGAAAGAAGGGTTTTGGGTGAAGTTTAGGAATTCATATCATCCTCTAAAGAGGGATGTGGATCCCAAAGCAATGATAGACAATTGTATGTGTAGTTTTCTAAATTTTCACTATCTTAGACATAAGAGTGAATGTGAGGTTGACTATACCATGGGTATCATCCAAGAAATAGAGATGCCTAGATTGAGGTTGTGGTTACAAAATGTTGAACACACCTATTAGGTATTCAAAAGAATCAATGGGTGAAAGTTTGGTGTTTTGTTGAAAGACTAGCATCAAAATCTATAGCCAAACCCACATATCACTCCCTTAGTAATGCATAATCCCAAGATCTACACATAATTGTTAAAACTCTAATTATCTGTATCCCCAAATTTATACTAGAAAAAACCCAAAAAAAAACATTAGTGTAGATACATATCTCCCCCATTTTTACCTTCTTATAATATTGGCTTGGATTTAACTTGTATCTATTGTTTCAAAGTAACTTGATTGTCATTCACATTATTCCTCGTGGATTCGACACCGACTCCAAAGTTGGGTAAATATATTGATGACGACCACCTTGCACTTAAATTGACATGTAAGTTGAGTGTTATCAGTAGGTGTTTACATAGCATATGCATTCCATTGCACAGTATTCATTCATCCATTCCTGATTCAGATTAAGTAAGGTGTAATTGTTGACTTCATATTATTTACTAAGTACTTGACTATTTGTTACTTGATTTTTCTGTATTGAGGAATTCTTGGACTGTGTTATGATGTTCCTATGACTGTTAGACTTCATAATGCTACTAGAATAGGGTGGTTTTCCTGAGTGCAGGTTGTATGATTATTTTTAGATTATTAACCTGGTATTACTTGTCACCACTTTGAATTCAGATCGATCGTCGATACTTGTTGAGTACACGTGGTTTTGTACTCACCCTTTCTTTTTTATTGCACCTTACATTTAGATACCGTGCCGATGACTTCTGGATGCTGATTCATGTGGTTCCTTCATTAGCATCTTTGGAGATTCGAGGTAGCTGTTATTGTTTTCAGAGACTACTGAAATCTCCTCCAACCTTATCTTTATGCATTTTCTGCATTTTGAGATAATCAAACTTTTCTTGATTTCTATATTTAGTCGCTTGTATTAGTGACTACCAGACCTGGAATTATCTAAGTTTAACTATACTAGACAATTAGTCTACTTTTGGGATTATTCGGTGTTTATTTTGCTCTTATTTCCTTCCGCTTCTATAAGTTTTGGATGTTGTGTATGGAATTGAGTTCCTAGCTTACCTATCGCGGGGGGTGGGATAGGTGCCATCACAGTCCCAAATTTAGACCGTGATAAAAAGACTATGATATGCATCAAATAATCATCTAGTTCCAAATAATTAAGTTGATGGAAAACTAATATGTTTGTCATGTTAGTAGAAGTAAATTCCCACTTAGGCATGGCTCCAATTAGTTAGACAAATAGCTAAAACAAAAATGAAAAATTAATAACTCATTAACTGTATTATTTAATAAAAACACAAACTCTACCAAGCAGATTCATCTTCATCCTCTCACTTACTCCTAGGTTTCTTCTTTTTAAGAAAATCTGAAATTTGTTCATTCTTCAGATTGAAAAATCACAATGTTGTCAAACTAATAATTAACCAATACTAAAGTGGCTTAACACTATTTTTTTAAAAAAAGAAGATTTTCAATATCAAACAACATGTATACAATCAACAACTTAGCATATTCAACTAAGGCAATGACACAAAAAATAATTACATTATATCAAACCACCATATATTAAAGCAACGACATAGAAAATGATTGTATCCGTTCAAATGTATGTCAAATAGACTATCTCAATATACAAGAAAACTAAATCTTTAAGAGAGTTAAACAAATTAAATCATCAAATCACGACAAAGCTTTGGATAGAAAACCATCCACTCTCCAAAAATAGTAAGTTTATCAATCATCTAAGACTAAGTACTTTTATGAGTTGTGTAATCTATAATATTTATAATTATTAATATTTACACATATGTATATTGACGATATCTCTATATAAAGTGGAGCAATGGAATATTTGCAGCTTTTCAGCACCTTGATAGGAAACCACTTTGTCGTGGTTTGAGTGTAATTTATGAGTTCGGTCAAGTTGCAGCTTAGATAGACTCTCTTTGCCTTGCATGTGCACTGTGTAGATATCTTCTTTCTACAATATAACAAAAACATAATTTCTTCAAAACTTGAAAAAACAAGAGAAAAATCTTTTTTGCAAAATTTGTCCGACAGTTTAAATGTTCATGAAACAACTAGGATAATAGCCACAATTTTCTATATAATGTGTTCAATATATTTACAGTGGACATGTAACTTGTTCAAGATTGAAAGGGCTCATTGGATTTTATGTCTACTTTTCTATTTCAAATTTGACTTGATTTATTTCTAATATTGTCCTATATTGATACTTTTGTACAATGTATTAATGAACCTTAGATACTTCATAGATAACATTTCTTAACCATAACTTCTAAGTAATGTTGGAGGTGTATCAAAGCTTGAAGATAATGCTTTCACAGAAAGAAATAAAATGAATAATTACTTTCAATATCTATTTTCTCCCTTCAGTAATTTGTGTTTTTAACCAAGTAGGAGAATTATCTCTATGACAATTATATTGAGACAACTAAACCTCTTAAAAGGGCCAATTAAAACACCCCGAATTTTGGCCCTTGAAAATTTTTTGAACTTTGGCTCACTGCCTTGGTTATGTGTAGACCCCTAAAGTCATAGGGTGCCTTGATGAATCATTGGGATGAATCATAACTAAACTAGTAAGTTTGAGGGATGATTCTGCTCTAAGTACGAGTGTCTCACTAAGAGCCATAAGGATATGTCACGAGTCGTTAGAAGAAATTGTAGGGTGTAATGTCGCACAAAACTACACTCTAATTAGAAGTATATTGTTGTTGATTGAAAATATAATAACCCATCTAGGTTGGGGTAGATCCCACCGGGAAAATGTGAACAGGTGCTTGCCTTGGTGTAATCCACGAGTATTACAAGAAAGTAAATGGGGGGATTGTAGTGTCATTTGTAAATAGTCACCAACTCTTGAATGCTTTTGAGTTGTAATCAATAATAGATAAACACTAGGTTTGTGTTCCCCTTGGATTCTCAACTCCATAAATTTCTCGTGGTTAACACAATTGTTCTGTTGTTCTGCATGTAAAGTCTACAAGATAGGTATTATCAACCGCTGGGTAAGCTTGAACAATAAATTTCACTCTTTACCGGGTAAGTCTAAGGGTGTTGCTTTATTGCTCCTTGCTAAGACCTCAGTTCACTATCACTGGGTAGGATCAAGTGACTAGATGAGGTGGTAGAAACTCAAAGGTGGAGGTGAATCCCAATCCACTATCCTAATTATTTTTCCCAATCACAAGCTCCCTTGTAGGGGATGGATGTGAATACATGCTATCTCAAGTTATGACAGATACTCAAGATCAATTCTCATAAAGAATATTAAGATACATGTAGAAACCCTAGAACAGATGAGTTACACACTTCCTCTATGTATCTAATCTCCCAAGATTCCCACAACCCTAGTCAAGGAGATTAATTGCTCATGTTTGTGCAAGCAACCATGATTATCAATGAAGAACACATAAAATCAATTGCTCAAGAATAAGATGATTAAACTCCAAAGTATTTAATTGAATAAACCCTAAAATTTCAAGAACAATTGTAAAAGTATTGTAATGTATTGTGAAAGAGTGTACGGCTAGTATGAATGATTTGTATCTTTTCTTTACTTGGTCTTTTATTTGGATCCATGATTCTGGATTGCTTATGATTGGTTGAAACAACTCATATACTCATCTTACGACTTGTATACACAAGTCATATCTTACCCTCACTTGGCATTTTATCCTGGTATTAGCATCTGTTATGGGTATGATTCCTCCTATGAGTCGTATGTTGAGTACACGACTCGTAAGTTGATTTGTATCTTGATCAATTTTGGTTTTTTTCAGATCTTTTTCTTCTTTTTTCATTCAAACACTACTGTAAACCTGTTTTACTTGCAATATACACTAAAGTGCATCATATCTAACAAAACACCCTAAGTTTACGCAGAAATTCGTTGTTTTAAGCATCGAAAGTGTTGTGTTTCCACGTCATATCAACACCCTCAACTTAAAATTTTCCATGTCCTCGGGCAAACAAAACTAAATAAATATTTTATAGAACCAAGGTGATGCTTAAATAGGAAGATCTCAAGTAACCCATGGCAGTGATTTTGAACCAACTTTAACTTTTGTTGTTCCCCTCCTTTCATTCTAATTTTCAAAACTCAACTGCATATAACAATTTAGCACACGTATAAACATGAGGGAATCCAATGATGGCATTACATTAGGAATAGACAATTGGGAATCAATATAGATTACATTCATCAAACAACTTAGCAACCTAGCGACCTAACAACATGGCCCACATGCGCTCACAATCAAAGAAATCTCATTCACTCTCCTTTTGGATAAATCAATCTATTCAGGGATATAAAAAATGACTCTCTTACTCATAAAGAAGTACCATCAGTGCACATATAATACCATACGTTTGACCTTATTCTCTTTTTCTAAGTTGTCAAACAGTCAAGGTAAGATCACTATAGGACTTTATCTGTCTTGTAACATAGTCTTGGGCTGGTATGATACCTTTTAGGATTCATTTAGTGACCATGCCTCCTGGACATTACGGCTTTCTTGGGGTCCACTCACTTTTTACTTCTTTTATTTCTGCCCTTATGTCTCCCTTTTTCTTTTAAACATATTTTAATTGGTCAGGTATGGATTTATAGAACTTATTTTTATTATTCTTTTTCTTTTGATTTCCATTGCAACTTTTCTTTCTTTTCTTTTCTTTTCACCACACCTGCTTAGGTTTCAACTATTTTTTTTAGCCATTTTCCTCATCCTCGGCTTTCTCTGACATATCCCTATAATATCTACCCTCAACTTAGGAGATTTTCCTGAGTTTAAGTGCACAATGTCCGCAGGAAGAGCAGGGCCAAAATAGGTTCATTATAAGTTAAACGGGAGGGTGATAGGTGTAATAAGAAAAATTGGTCTATGAAGGCTCAACTACTTAGATCAAAGGGGATTCATTCATTCGTTAGGGCATTTTAGGCTCATCTGGACTCACACAAAAAGGGCCTATGATCATCTCTTACATAACTATCCTAGACCTAGGTAAAAGCAACCGAGAAAGTTTTAGATTCCAACACACCCAGAACTCAGTATATCTCATGCACACTTTCACAGGGCTATATTACTAAGTCCTAGTTATCCAACTATGCAATTGTTTTATCCTTAATTGTTTTATCCCTAATTCTAATGCCATTTCCCGATTCGCAACCGTCTCACATTAGTATGCAAATCACACAGTCAAATAAAAAAATTTAGAGGGGTCAATTTTTCAACACAATTTAACATAGCTTCTCACATAAGTGTTTCAAATCAGCAGTGTTTTCACAAAACCACAATTAAAAATCACAACAAAATCTTTTATTGAAACTGAAATTGTTCAAAATCCTCAAAAAGTTATAGTAAAAAAAATAGTCCGCTGCCATAGGCGTGCTAATATACTCCCTATCTCAGCTGCCTGCATCAAACCTATAAGTAATAACAGACTTTCAGTTATATCCAGATTTTTTATTTTAGCTAAACCCCAATTTTTTAGAATAACCCCCACCCCCAACTAAAACTCATTGCACTGTCCCCATTGCTACAAAAACAAAAATAGAGTAAGGATAAAGGCCATACCTAGGTGCTCAAGGCACTGAGTCATCACATCTGCATGTGGGACCTCAGATTGAGTCCCACTTTCATCAGCTACCATCCCATCAACCAGGACTGAATCAATCATAGACGAAGGCACAATATCAACCCCTACAGTATCAACAACTAGAGCTCTAGATCCACCAACTCTTATGTCCATTTCGTGAACTCTTATCTTGCGATCCCGCTCATCCTGAATACTCTCAGCACGGGCCCTCTTCTCAGCTGCTCGATCTTATTTTTTATTTCTTTTTTTCTTTCTTCTTTATTCCTCTATCTCCTCAATTCTCAACCAGTGGGCATCACTATCTCAACCATCAATTCCGGAATCACTAATCTCTTGTATAGCTCATGCACCATCTTCTTAATCTCTGTAATCTTTGGATTCTTCTTCGTAATATCAGGAATTTGTCTATATCTCAACTTTTGAGTCATCCTTAACTTAAAAACATCTAATCTGATCTGTACTCACCTATCCTTCCACTCAAGCTGAGAGTCAATCCATGGTCGTACACCACCCTCTATGTGACCCACTCTAGCCTCTAATGTGGCTAGCCTCATCATAATATCCGTCTAGAGAGTCTGTGAAATAAGCACAATATAGGATGGCATACCTCAAGGTCTTAGGAGCACGGATTGGACTGGTGGTGGGGCACTAGAAGTACCCATTGCATATATAGGTGTGCCCTCTGTCTGTGACTCTATCTCAATAGCCGCAGCTACTGCAAGGGTGTTAGGCTGATCATCCTACAGGAACTATCCTATCATACTATCAGTAGCATGTCTTATTAGTCAGGACAAAGGGTTGGCCACATCTCTAATCAAGCCGATATCAAATGTCCTCCGATCCTCGATCATCTCATCAATCCCAGAGAGTTCTAGCACTCCTGCAAACAAGTTTATTTAATCATGCAGGGGTAGGACAACAATGCCTTTTGACCCCCAATTGACTTATCTCTCAACTCTCGATCTAGGAACTCACTAACATTAAACTCGTAATCGGCACTAAAATCGACTATCATAAATTCCCGAACCGAGCTCAAAACATCATCTCTTATCATAGAACACATCTGGTATCGAGATAGTGTCCACCAATCCTTACCCTCAAAGTTGAAGATACTCTTCTTTATCTGCTATGAGACCACTCCGGGGCCTCCTACAACCCAAATAACATTTTGCCTATTTGAGGCTATACGCTCAACTATCCACCAAAAAATTACCATCTTGTCCTCAAAACCCAATATCCTCTTGGTAATCTTTCTCATCTCTTCCATCCTAAATTTTATCTCTGTTGTGTTGGCTGGGACCTAATATTCTGGCCCATACAAGAATCTCCCAATAGTGTGGGGAGAAATATCAACTCAAAATCTATAAATCATAAGGGAAGTAGCTAGCCCTATAGGGAGATATTATATGATGAGTAAAACTCATTAACCAAGACCTTACTATATTTTTAGGCGCTCTTATCATCTATTCAAACCTGTCCTTCCTAAAGCGCTCTTCAAACTCTAATAACTCTGTCATTCCTGTGGTAGTCATTCTTCTCTCTGGATATAGCACTCTATTTATCTTTCTACTCAAAAGCCTGAACAACCCACTATTGAATATATCCTGTATTCTGAGGTACCCTCATTATTCAATGATGGCCACCGAGGTAGTAGTGAGTGCTAGTGGTGTGTCCTGTCGAGCTATCGGTGGTACTTTATTCACATCTCCCACATCTTCAGCATGCTCAAAATTTACCTCTTCCAAACTGGATTTAGCCTCATCATTATTATCATTTTCATCATTAGGATTATCAGCGTTGGAAGGTGGTTAGGTGTGTGGGGAGAAAATATAGTAGGATTCTTTCTCCATTGGACCTTTTGGGGTGATTCTAAGTCTTGGGGAACTACTTTCTTCCCCTTAGCCTTTCCAGCTGCCTTCCCCTTTTTTTCTACTTTATTTTTAGAGGTTCCATCATAAACTTCCCCGCTGCTTTTGTATAAGGTCTCATACTCAAAATAACTGAATTTTGCACTATCCTCTAGAGCTTGCTTAGTTTCCTTCTTCGCAACTTGTTTGGATGAGGAAGTATTATTTGGAGGCATGGTTCCTGCAAATACACCATTATTAGTGACTAAGTTAAGAAAAGGAAAGAAAAATTTAAAACTAAAGTTCTATGAGCTTATTCTGGTTCAGGTACGGGTGGTGGGTACTGGCCGTATTGATTGGGTATGGCTTGTAGAACCGAGTCATATCATGTACAGTACATGACCTTTGTTTAGTGGTAGGCTTACGACTCTTCTTAACCAGTTGTATCGGCAAGGTATGACTCATCACCAACAGTCGTAAGTTGATCAGGAATATTTATTTTGAATTTAATCATCACATGTGGGTATGACTAATAAAGTATGAGTCTTACGGTCTGAGTACGACTCGTAATGCCAAGTTGTATCCCTTACAGAACCTTAAATGTGTTAGGCCTTTATGTTGTCAGTGGGTACGATCCCCATTACGACTCCCATACTAGTGGGTATGATTTATAAGAGGTCTCGTATCCACTGCAACATAGAAGTCCAACTTTAAAGTTTGACTCCTTAGAAAATCCCTAAATACCCACTACAATTCTCAGCTATATCCATCATTTTAGTCCACTCAAACATGTCAATGGAATTTATCAAACCCTAGTTTTACCCTAATTTCCAATTTTTAAGAAACTCACCTAACCTAGGCTACCTAATAATGCAATATTTGTAGAACTTTGACTACAACCAAGTTCATAGCAATAAACACTATGTATTTCAACTTTAAAAGTAAAGAAAATGCATTGAAAAAACTACTTGGAGCTTAAAAAATCTTAAATCTCAATTTCACTTCTATTCCTTCCCAAATTTGAGTTTAAATCACAAAGAGTGAAGGAATTGAAGTTGTTGTATTTTAATCTAGTTGAATACACTTTGATTTCGTGGATTGTTGCTTGAAATTAGCTTCAAAATAGCGTGGGTACAAGTGAATTTACCTCTTTTCTCTTTTAATTAAAGATTTGGGATGGGTCAACCTACTATCTGACCATGTAAGCCTGGATATGAGTCATACACACGGATCATACCCAATCTTACAGGTCATTATTTTGACTTGTACAGACCTGGTACTTACCTGGGTTTCTGGAGTAGGTATGACTCAAGGTGGCGAATCGTACCTTAAGGGTATGACTCATTCTGAGAATCGTATCTATTCCAGAAACATTTACCTAAATTTTATTTTCCTCCCAGGTCTACACGACTCCTACTTACGAGTCATATCCTCTATATACGACTCGTAAAGAGTTTGTATGACCAAGAAGTTCTTCAACTTTTCTTAATATATATTGTACTTATTAACCCTGCACACTGAACAAACATATTACCCTATAAAAAAAATACCAAAACATGGGTTGACGCCCAGGAAATGCTTGATTTAACATCGAGGCACGTCGTAGCTAAGTTGGGTACACAGATTTCTCCAACTATCCTATGGTTTTCCTCCCGCGCAGCACTTGATTTAACATTGTAGCAAGACATAATTGCCTTGGTTACTCAGACTTCACAAAGGTCAATTTTAGTCACCTCATTTACTTCTTCAGAAATTCCCATGTAGTTCTTCACTCTTTGTCCGTTTACCTTGAATGGGTGATCACCATCCCTCTTCAGTTATAAAATACCATAGGGATAAACTCTTGTAACTGTGAATAGGCCATGTGTAATACCCCGTACTTTTCCTAGCTTGAAAAGTTTCCCAAGAATGTTAGAAGCTTTCTTTGAAATATGAATCCATAATTGTACACGTGGTATTTTCAAGATTTTCACTTTTTATCATGTGGGGAATCGAATAAGCTTTCCATCAATACCAAATTTGCCCAAATCCGACACCCGGGTGAAGAGTTAGAGTTTTTTTAGTGAGACAGTGTATCACCTGAGCCTTCAGCGCATCGCGGAGATAGCTCAAATGGCAATTGTCAATTTCTAGTGTTGGTCCGCAATAGTGGCGCATCGCGTCAAACTTCTAGGTCGTAGACAAGGTGGCAACGCAATAGTTTCACGTCGTGCCACCGTGCAATTTCCCATTTGTCACTTTCCAGTGACTTAGCGCGATAGTGGCGCGTCGCGCCAAGGATAAAAATTGAGAAATTTTCTCAAAAATTAAATACGTGTCCTAGGGTTAAAAGGGTAAATTTCCCACCCTATATAAGCCTTATAAAATGAGATTTTTCCATAATTCAGCAGCTTATACTCAATTACTCTCAAAAACTCTCAAGAACAAGCCCTAGGGTTTTCATAGAAGGTTCAATTCCAAGGGAATTCACCGTTAAATTTTAAGAATATCTCTATCAATCTTCATAGAATCACAAGCTAAGGTATGCATAGTGTTCATTCATGGACTCTTTTCGTCCATGAAGCCCCAGAATCTCTTTTCTAAGTTTAAGTCTATGGATTTCTTTATGAATTTCATGTTGGGTTTGTTTTTTTTATGTTAAGAATCATCAATTGAATTCAAATCCATGTTGGGTGATCAATTTTATGTGGAATTGATTTGCATAGATGTATATTCATGTGAAGCTATGAATAAACCCTAGGATGATGAAATTAGAGATGAATTATAATGATTAATTATTGCATAATGTTGTCTACATGTGATATGCCTACCATGTGTTTGATTAAATGCCTAGATGAAGGAACAATGCCCAACTAGTATGATATAATGAAATTCCCATGTATGTACAAGCTTATGCATATCACATGTTTTGTGAAGTGCTTCAATATATGAATTATGAATCGTGTTGTTGGTCATGTGTTCAAGTAAGCCATGCTATGTCAGTTTCTTCTCATCGAGTCCTGGGAGTACTTGTACCCGAACATTTAGTTATGTTCCTAGAGCCATGTTATGTTTTCACGATCTCCTCAGTCAAGCTATGATCCATAGAACTCAGTCAGTCATGTGACTCAGGAAATCTCAGTAATCTTAGTGATCTCAGTACTCAGTTATCTCAGTAACTTCAATATTCCAAGTCAATCTCAATAACTTCAGTATTCTCAGTCAGTCCTCAGAACTCAGTACATTCTGTCAGTCAACAGAACTCAGTAAACTCAGTTTAGCTCCACTAAACAATACCACTAGTATCAGTTCAGTTCATTTGATCAGTTCAACTCAGTTAATCAGTTCAATGTCTTTCAGATGGAGTAGGATTTAGCACCTACCGATCCAAGGGATGGGGACTCACCCGCTAAAAAGGAATGAGATCTTTAGAAGCAATCCCTAAGTTCCAGAACTACGTAGCCAACGTAGGTATAAGAAGTCACTTGTTAGATAGGATTGACATACTCAGGGATCACCCATTAGCGCATTTAAATGTATAGGACTGATCCCAGGGGTAACCCGCTAGATTAGGACTAACTCCACAGTAGTTGTCTTTAGCAGTGGTGTGGTATTGACACCCTTCCAGTTGGGGTTACAGGTTGGACCCCAGTTAGCTTAGTAAGGGGCATGTCGGTTAGATAAATACATCCCATAGTTTTAGTTACAGAATTAGGACTGTTAGAAACAGTCAATTCAGCTCAGTAGTATATATTTAGAACTGTCAGATACAATCACTCCTTATCATTATAAATAGACTCCAGGATCACCTATTAGACAGGACTGATCTCAACTATGGTCAATTAGTAACGGTATCATCAGATTTAGAGATCACCCGATAGATAGGACTGATCTCAGATTAAGTTACTCAGATACAGTATGGAAATCAGCTAGTTTTATTAGATTCAGGACTGTCAGATATAGTCACTCATGTTACCAGTTATATCAGTTATCAGAACTCATGTTATCAGTATTCAGCTTCAGGACTGTTAGACACAGTCAACCAAACTAGTTCTTCATAATTAGAACTATCAGAAATAGTTATTCATGTATTAATAACATAGTATCAGTCCCTCAGATATCAATAATTCCATGTTATTAGTAAACTCAGTAGTCAGAACTTAGCATTCAGTACTATCACGATGTAATTTACAGTTACGTATGTATGCATGTATTCTCACATTTATGTTAGTCAGTCAGTTAGTATTGTTCATGCATATAAACCTATTCCATTCATCCTACCTTACTTGTATACCAGTACATTCAAAGTACTAACGCATTTGCGCTATGGTGTCTTATACCATAGGTTAGAACCACGAGCTTCAAAGAACCAGTAGTATCCCAATTTAGCGATCAAAGTTAGAAGTGAGTCCTCATCCTTCGAGGACATGATGATTGAGTCCTCATCCTTTGAGACTTTCAGACTATAATATGTTTTAGACAATTATCTCAGTTGTTTTGGTATTGTTATACCATATTTTTTAGTTATGTACTAGTATTGAAACTTATGGCCTTTCAGTTTATGTTTCCGCATTTACGATATTATTACTATTATTCAGTGCTCAGTTTACAGATATCACTCATGGGTTAGCTTGTGGTCCTTCGGGGTCATGAGCACAGTGTAGCATTCCGGGTACTAGATTTGGGGAGTTACAAACTTGGTATTAGAGCCTAAGGTTCAATAGTGTCCTAGGAAGTCTAAAAATCTATATCTAGTAGAGTCTTGTTCATGCATGTGTTGTGCACCATACTTATGTGCAGGAGGCTATGAGGTGTTTTAGGAATAGTTTTCCTTCTTTCAGTATTCATGTCATGCCAGTGAGCATAGGCTCAAAGTCAAACTCTCAGTTTAATTTGTTTCTCCCTTTCTTCTTCAGAACATGCCTCCTAAAAAAAGAAACGGGAATCAGTCAGCCCCTCAGCCCGAAGAACCTTTGGGCGAACATATTTCTCATGCGGAGTTCAGGAATGCATTCACTACTCTTGCTCAGTCAGTTTCTACTCATAATGAATGACCAGATATTATTTCAGCTAACCCAGTGGCCAATTCAGCTGCATCCAGGATTCAGAACTTCACCCGAATGAACCCTTCATCCTTTCTTGGGTCTAAGTCAGATGAGGACCCTCAAGAATTCCTAAATCAGGTTTAGAAGGTGACTGACATCATAGGGGTGACTACTGTTGAGAGTGCTGAGTTAGATGCATATCAGTTGCAGGATGTGGCTCATACTTAGTTCAAGCAGTGAAAGTCAGAAAGGGCAGATGATGCCGGGCCTATAGAATGGGATAAATTTGTCACTGCTTTCTTAGAGAGGTTCTTTACCCTAGAGCTGAGAGAAGCTAAGGTGTTAGAATTCATCAACCTCAGGCAGGTCACCATGAAGGTGAAAGAGTATTCTCTTAAGTTTACTCAATTATCCAGATATGTCCCTCATGTGATTGCAGACAGTAGGGCCAAAATGAGTAAGTTTGTGTCAGAGGTGAATAACAGTGTGGTTAATGAGTGTAGATCCGCCATGCTTAATAGTGACATATCTTTAGCCAGACTTATGACCTATTCTCAGTAGATAGAAGAGAAAAAGATTAAGATAAAGGAAAACCAGAACAAGAGGGCGAGTACAGATAGTTTCAGCTTTGCTCAGCCTAAGTCAGGGGGTGGTAGTCATTATCAGTATAGTCATAAGCTTTCAGTCCCAGCTCCATCTTCAGCTAGTGCACCGGTACCTAAGTTTGGGAATGACAATCGTGATGGGTCGCCAGGCTCCGAGGCCCAGGGTAATGAGAATAGTAGTCTTACCTATCTTCTTTGCAAAGAGAGTGGTAAGAATCACAAGGTATATGTAGAGCAGGCAGTGAGGTATGTTATAGATGTGGTAAGCCAGGCCACAGGCTACGGGAATATAGAGTAAGGGTTCAGAAGGTAAAATATTTATGCCAGCAGGACATCACTTCCATTACCACTAGTGGTCAGCATTAGAATAGGCTTTACGTTTTTCAGACTCGCCCTGATCAAAGAAATTCCCTCGGCATAGATTCGGGTATGTTATAGGTCCTTCATACTCATGACATGCATTTTTAGACATCTTTTACTCATTTTAGCTTAAGATTTTTAGCATAATTTATTCAGTCATGAATCATTCCGTGGATGCCCTATACATCACCCTAGAATCTCAGTAGGGTGAGCATTCTTAGAGGGACATAGTGTCCCAAGGGGGAGATACCCCATTATTTTCTCAATGCTCTTATGTCTTAAATTAAGTTTCTCTTCGCATAAGGAATCCAGTTTAGAATAGAGGGTAATCATAAGTTGACCCTCAAAGTCCCAACCTCAGCTATGGGCCAAGTATTCAGAGGCTTAGTTCAGTTCATGAAATTCAGTTTATGTATCATATTTTAGCCTCAGTCATGTTCTCAGGTTCCAGTTCATGCATATTTCTAGCATAATCATGGGGTCATCAGTGTTTTCAGTCACGTAACAGTTTTCTTAAACTTAATCAGTTAGGTTCTCATATTTCCGCTCATGCATGTTTAGTAAGACGATCTTGGATTCATTAGCATTTTTGATTAAGATAAAATTTCTCCTTAATCTTACTCAGTTTCATGTTCAGTGTTCATTACAAACTTGGTATTCAGTTCATGCTCAGATCCCCATTACAAATTTGGTACTAAGTACCCTTGCATATTCAGTCATGCATTCATATATCAGTTCAGTCATGTAATTATGCATCAGACATGCATTCTCACTGTGGGAAATTTAGTTCACCAGCATATTCAGTCATGTATTTATGAGTCAATTATCAGTCATGCATCAGGTATGCATGAATTCAGCTTATTAGTCATGCATCAGATATGCATGTTCAGTATGTTATATTCATCCATCAGTCATGTCAGTCATGAGATCATGTTTCAGTTATTCATGTTCAGTATGTACGTCATTTTATGTTCTTCCCCTCACTCTCAATCTCATTCGAGGATGAATGTTCTCAAGGGGGAGATATTGTAATACCCCGTACTTTTCCTAGCTTGAAAAGTTTCCCAAGAATGTTAGAAGCTTTCTTTGAAAGATGAATCCACTTTTGTACACGTGGTGTTTTCATGATTTTCACTTTTAATCATGTGGGTAATCTAATAAGCTTTGCATTGATACCAAATTCGCCCAAATTCGACACCCGGGTGAAGAGTTAGAGCCTTTTTAGTGAGACAGTGTATCACTTGAGCCTTCAGCGCATCGCGAAGATAGCTCAAATGGAAATTGTCAATTTCCAGTGTTGCTCCGCAATAGTGGCGCGTCAAGACAAACTTCCAGGTCATAGACAAGGTGGCAACATGATAGCTCCAAGTTACGCCACTGTGCAATATCCCATTTGTCACTTTCCAGTGACTTGACTCGATAGTGGAGCGTGGCAACAAGGATGAAAATTAAGAAATTTTCTCAGAAATTAAATACATGTCCTAGGGTTAAAAGGGTCAATTTCCCACCCTATATAAGCCTTATAACACGAGATTTGGCCATAATTCAGCAGCTTATACTCAATTACTCTAAAAAACTCTCAAGAAGAAGCCCTAGGGTTTTCATAAAAGATTCAATTCCAAGGGAATTCACCATCAAATTTCAAGAATCTCTCCGTCAATCTTCATAGAATCACAAGCTAAGGTATGCATCGTGTTCATTCATGGACTCCTTTCATCCATGAAGCCCTAGAGTCTCTTTTCTAAGTTAATGTCTATGGATTTCTTTATGAATTTAATGTTGAGTTTGTTTTGTTTATGTTGAGAATCATCAATTGAATTCAAATCCATGTTGAGTGATCAATTTTATGTGGAATTGATTTGCATAGATGTATATTCATGTGAACCTATTAATAAACCCTAGGATGATGAAATTAGAGATGAATCATGATGATTAATTATTGTATAATGTTGTCTACATGTGTTATGCCTATCATGTGTTTGATTAAATCCCTAGATGAAGGAACAATGCCCAACTAGTATCATATCATGAAATCCCCATGTATGTACAAGCTTATGCATATCACATGTTTGGTAAAGTGCTTCAATATATTAATTATAAATTGTGTTGTTGGTCATGTGTTCAAGTAAGCCATGCTATGTCTGTTTCTTCTCATCGTGTCCTAGGGGTACTTGTACCCAAAAATTTAGCTGTATTCCTAGAGCCATGTCATGTTTTCATGATCTCCTCATTCAAGCTATGATCCATAAAATTCAGTCAGTCATGTGACTCAGGAAATCTCAGTAATCTCAATAGTTCAGTAATCACAGTGATCTCAGTACTCAGTTTCTCAGTAACCTCAGTATTCCCAGTCAATCTCAGTAACTTTAGTATTCTTAGTCAGTCCTCAAAACTCAGTACATTCCGTCAGTCAATGAAACTCAGTAAACTCAATTTAGCTCCGCTAAATAATACAACTAGTATCAGTTCATCTCAGTTAATCAGTTTAGTGTCTTTCAGATGGTAGTAGGATTCAGCACCGAGCAAGCCTAGGGATGCGGACTCACTCGCTAGATAGGACTGAGATCTCTAGAAGCAATCCCTAAGTGCCAGAACTATGTAGCCAACGTAGGTACGAGATTTCACCCGTTAGATAGGACTGACATACTCAGGGATCACCCATTAGAACATTTAAATATATACGACTGATCCCAGGGGTCACCCGCTAGATTAGAACTGACTCCACAGCAGTTGTCTTTACTAGTGGCATGGTACTGACACCCTTCCAACTGGGGTTATAGGTTAGACCCCAGTTAGCTTAGTATGGGGCATATTGGTTAGATGAATACATCCCACAGTTTCAGTTACAGAATCAGGACTGTCAGATACAGTCAATTCAGCTCAGTAGTATAGATTTAGGACTGTCAGATACAGTCACTCCTTATCATTATAAATAAACTTCGGAATCACCCATTAGATAGGACTAATCTCAACTATGGTCAATCAGTAATGGTATCATCAGATTTAGATATCACCCAGGACTGATCTCAGATTCAGTTACTCAGATACAGTACGAAACTCATCTAGTTCTATCAGATTCAAGACTGTCAGATACATACACTCATGTTTTCAGTTATATCAGTTATCAGAACTCATGTTATCAGTATTCATCTTCAGGACTGTCAGACACTGTCAACCAGACCAGTTCTTCATAATCAGAACTGTCAGAAATAGTTATTCATGTATCAGTAACATAGTATCAGTCCCTCAGACAATAGTAATTCCATGTTATTAGTAAACTCAGCAGTCAGAACTTAGCATTCAGTCCTGTCATGATGTCAGTTACAGTTATGTATGCATGCATGTATTCTCACGTTCATGTTAGTTAGTCAGTTAGTATTATTCATGCATATGAACCTATTGCATTCAGCCTACTTTACTTGCATACCAGTACATTCAAAGTACTGACGTATTTATGCTATGGTGTCTTATACCATAGGTTAGAACCACGAGCTCCAAAGAACCAGTAGTATCCCAATTCAACGATCAGAGTTAGAAGTGAGAACTCATCCTTCGAGGACATGATGATTGAGTCCTCATCCTTCGAGGACATGATGATCACATTACTATTTTAGTTTTCAGTTTATTTCAGTAGTTGGAGTTAGTTGGGGACATGTCCCATCAATTCCTTATTCAGACAGTTTAGAGGCTTTCAGACTATAGTATGTTTAGAAAATTATCTTAGTTGTTTTGGTATTATTATGCCATATTTTTAAGTTATGTACTAGTATTGAACCTTATGGCCTTTTAGTTCATATTTCTGTATTTACGATATTATTACAATTATTCAGTGCTCAGTTTACAGATATCAGTCATGGGTTAGCTTATGGTCCTTCGGGGTCATGGGTACCGTGTAGCATTACGGGTACCAGATTCGGGGTGTTACACCATGCCACCTCGACCTTAGCTTACCTGGAAACAAATGAAGCTTAGAATTATATAGTATCACCTGGTCACCTTTTTCAAATACCTTCTTCTCAATCTTGTAGTCGTGATTCAACTTCATCTTTTCTTTGTAAAGTGTTGAACTTTCATAGGCCCGGAGCCAAAATTTATCAACTTATTGATGCTATTCAGCCTTGACTTTGCTGCATCCTTTCACTCTAGATTCATCTTTTTTAATGCCCATAGTGCTTTATGCTCAAGCTCTATTGGTAAATAATATGTTTTTCCATACACAAGCTAATTAAGTGAAGAACCTATGGGAGTTTTGTAAGTTGTATGGTAAGCCCACAGTGCATCATCTAAATTTATTGCCCAATTAGTCCTATTGGCATTCATAGTCTTCGCCAATATGGACTTGATTTCTCTATTAGATACTTTAACCTGTCCACTAGTCTGCGGATGATAGGGTATTGCCACCCTATGGTTCACTCCATATTTTTCAAGCAAACTTTTGAATAGGTAATTGCATAAATATGACCCTCCGTCACTAATAATAGCACGTGGTATACCAAATCGAGAAAAGATATTCTTTCTTAAAAATACAGTGACACTACGAGATTCATTGTTAGGAAGCGCAATTGCTTCCACCCATTTCAAAACATAGTCTATAGCCACAAGTATGTATTTCATGCCAAATGAACTCATGAAAGGTCCCATGAAATCTATGCCCCATACATTAAATACTTTCAATTCTAAAATAGGAGTCATAGGTAGTTTATGTCTTCTAGAAATAGTACTTTGTTGCGGACATTGATCACAAGTAGAATAAAAATCATGAGCATCTTTGTATATGGTTGTCCAATAGTAGCCGCGTTGTAGGATTTTGTGAGTTGTGCGGGCCCCTCCATGATGGCCCCCAACTGGCGATGAATGGCAGGCCTCGCGTATGCTCACCATTTTCTCTTTAAGTATACACCTACAAATGATTCCATCTACATAAATTTTAAAAAGATAAGGTTCATCCCATAAAAGTTTTCTTATGTCATGCATGAACTTCTTCCTTTGCTAATATGAAAGATCTTTTAGGACTAGATCAATGGAAAAGTAATTTGCATAGTCAGCAAACCATGGAATTAGACCTGGAGAAGATACTAATAACTGCTCGGCTGGAAAACTGTCATCAATCTCCAACCCAGTAGCAACCTTCTACATAGCTTCCTCCTCTAGTCTAGACAAGTGATCCGTAATTAGATTTTTCGTGCCTTTTTTGTCCTTAACCTCAAAGTCAAATTCTTTCAACAACAGCACCCACCGAATAAGCCTAGGCTTTATATCTTTTTTATCCATTAGGTACCACAATGTTTCATGATCAATATGCATAATTACCTTTGACCCAATCAAGTAAGATCTAAACTTTTCAAAGGAAAAAACCACTGCCAGTAACTCTTACTCTATCACGGTATAGTTCTTTTGAGTAGGATTTAGTGCCTTACTAGCATTGTAGATGGGATGAAGGATCTTTCTGTTGTCCTAGTACATCCCCTAAGGTCAATCCACTAGCGTCACATATAATCTCAAAAGGTGAGGACCAATTAGGAGACACAATGATTAGATAAGTCACTAAATTCTCTTTTAGGCTTTCAAAAGCCTTCTTACATGCATCATCAAAATTAAATTTTACCTCCTTCTGAAGAAGGTTGCAAAGAGGATTAGCAATCTTTGAGAAGTCCTTGATAAATTGCCTATAAAAACCTGCATGCCCTAGAAAACTCCGAATTCCCTTTTCAGAAATTGGGTAAGGTAATTTTTCAATCATCTCAATTTTTGCTCGATCAACCTCTATGCCTCTCTTTGAAATCTTGTGCCCAAGCACGATTCCTTCTTTGACCATAAAATGGCATTTTTTCCAATTAAGTACCAAGCTGCATTCTTCACACCTTTGTACAGCATTTGCCAAGTGCTTTAGGCAATCTTCAATAGATCACCAACAACTGAAAAATCATCCATAAAAACTTAAAAGGTGTCTTCGACCATATCAAAGAAAATATACATCATACATCTCTGAAATATGGATGGGGTGTTGCATAGCCCGAATGGCATTTGTATGAATGCATAGGTCCCTTAAGGACATGTAAAAGTAGTCTTCTACTGGTCCTTAAGTGCAATAGTGATCTGATTGTAGCCTGAGTACCCATTAAGAAAACAATGCCATCCTCTACCCCCTAACCTGTCTAATATCTGATTCATGAAAGGCATAGGAAAATGGTTCTTCTGAGTCTATGCATTCAATTTTATATAAGCCATGAACACTCTCCATCTAATAACTATCCCCATAGGCACTAGCTCATTCTTCTTATTAGGAACCACATCCGCATTTCTTCAAAATGCATTATACCGGATTGACCCACTTGTTATCAACAATGGGATACACTACACCAGCATCCAACCACTTGATTATTTCTTTCTTCACCACCTCCTTCATAGGAGGATTTATTTGACGCTGATGTTAAATAGATGGAACAAAATCCAGTTCAAGTTGTATTTTTGAGTACACAAACCAGGCGAAATACCCAAAACATTTGCAATAGACCATTTAATGGCCCTCTTAAATCTATACAATACTGACAATAATGTTTCTACTTCTGACTATCTTAGATCAGGTGCATTAATAATTGGCAAAGTATTTTTGTCCCCCAAAAATGCATATAGCAAGTGAGATGGGAGGGTCTTCAACTCTAACACCGGTGGTTCCTCAATGAATGGGCGAGCAGGTGGAGTAGCTCTATTCTTCATATCTAAATCAAGATTCTTTGGAGCATGATTGTAACCACTCCCATACAGTGCACTTACTAGCTCTTCATACTCCTCGATACTATCAGAGTCAAAATTCATGATCACTGCTGCCAGTGCTTCAACACCTAATCTATCTTCTATAGGAGCAACCGCATCAGAGACATCATCCCACAAAATTACTGCATCAACATCATGGAATGAATTTGTCTCCTCATTATATAAATCAATCACAGATTCCACTCTCAATTCATCAGGTTGTTTCATAGATTTCTATACATTGAATGTGACTTATTCATCATTGAGTCTCAGCATCAGATATTCTTTCTTCAGATCAATCAACGTCCTACCTATAGCCAAAAATGGTCTTTCCAAAATAATTGGGACCTGAAAGTCCACTTCACAATCTAATATAACAAAATTAGTAGGAAATATAAAAGAAGACATTTTTACCAAAACATCATAAAGGACACCAACAGGCTTCTTTACTATTCTGTTAGGCATCACTAGTCTCATGGTAGTTGGTTTGGGAGCTCCCAACCCCAACTTCTTGAATTCTGCAAAGGGCATGAGGTTAATGCTATCCCCCAAGTCACATAATACTCGAGTGAATTTGAAAGACCCAATAGTACAAGGTATTGTGAATGAATCAGGATCCTTCTTCTTCTTTACCAAAGATCTAGTAACTACCACACTGCAATGATGAATATTATCAACTGTCTCATAATTGACTGACCTCTTTTTGGTGATCAACTCATTCATGAATTTTTCATATCCTGGCATCTGCTCTACTGCCTCTACAAACAGTATGTGACAGTCAATTCTTTTAACATAAAAAAAATTGATACTTACCATCTTCTAGTTTCTTTTTCATTCTTTGTGGATAAGAAGGAAGAGGTCTTGGAATGGGTTTCAGCATAGGATTTGTAGCCTTCTCTTCTCCTCTATTTTGTTTGCTGCTACTCCCAATATCAATTAGATTATCCTCTTTCTTATTCTCATCAACTATGGGTACATGTGGTTCTATAGTAACCTTACCACTCTGAGGGGTAATGGCATAGCATTGACTATCATTTCTGGGATTTGCCACTATATTGCTAGAAAGATTGCCAGTTTGTCTCTGATTTACTGTGGCTGACATTTGAGAAAATTGTTTCTCTAATTTCTTGATTGCTGTAGCATGTGATTCAACTTTCAGGGTCACTCCTAGCAGATCATCTTTGATATCCTTCAGGCAGTTTTCTTGACTTTCTTTCCCTTTTACCAGCTTAGATAAAAGGCCTCCATTCTAGATTTTATATCTCAACTACATGGTGAAATATACTTTTCACTCTTCTCCTTATAGTCATCTTTATTCTGCCAATTACCATCTCTTTCTCTACTCATATCTTTGTAGCTATCATTATAATAGTTTCGATCTTGATTCCCTTGCCCTTTGGCTCAAAAATCTACCAATATACGATTAAAATACTTTGCCTCTTCTTTAAATTTGATCTCAAATAGTTTGTAAGTAGACCCTTGTGCCATAACTGCATTCACCTTCTTTGCACTTATCAATCCAAATCGCTTTGTAAGCAACCCAATATCTATACGAAGCTGTGCAACCTCTTATGCTACCATATCATTCGCTACTCTATAAGTGTTTGTTGCTTCGATAACATATATACCACCTCCACGTTTAGAATCTTTTTTATGTTATCCAATATTGGTCATAGTAATGTCATCTAGCATTTCCTGCACAGCTTTCCAATGAAGACGCATAAATGCTCCTTCTAAAATCGTATCTTCCATAGCTCTTAAACTGTCATTTAGTGATCTATAGAGGATTTTTGACAAGTTAGATCCTCTAATTCTATGATTTGGTACCATGCTCAGCTTCTTCTTGAATCAAAACCATACCTCATACATAGATTTTGTACGTAACTACCCAAAATTATAAATCTCATCCTTCAACTATAGCATCCGTATAGGAGGGAAAAATCTATTCAGAAACTATTTCTTCAACTCATGTCAAGTAGTGATAGATCCTCTTGGAAGTTACCCTAACCATAATTATGCTTCTCCTATCAAAGAAAATGGGAACAACCTCAATCTCAATGTTTTCTTATCAACCCCTGGAATAGTGTAAGATGTGCAGAGCCCGAGAAAATTTGTAAGGTGCATGTTTTCATCATTTGTAGATGCACCCAAAAACACACACTTTAGATTCAACAATTGGATCATTGCACTAGATATATCAAACTTTACATTAAGGGCTAATGCGGGAGAAACAATGGCTCCAGAATCAGTAGGTTCAACATAACCCAGATCTTCATCATCATCCTCACATGGGTCTAAGTGTTTATATACTAAAGTAAATGGAGCTTTGCCTCTCTAAATTCAATGATTAACAACTTGTCTAGGCCTGACTAGTCCACCTTGCTAAGCTAATTCCCCCTCTATAGCAAATCTGGCCTCTTCAGTTTCTCTATATTCTCGTTCTAATAGTTAGTATGTCTATAAATATGCAATATTTTATGGATCTAATAGAGCACGTAGGAGTACCATATTCGGATCCACAAGTGGGGGACCTTGAACCTCTTCACAGACTTGTCCTGATATCCTTCTTAGTGTTTGAAGGATTCTCTCTAGTTCTAGATCAAAAAGGATTAAGGGATTTCCTCTACTCCTAGTACTTGGCATACACCAAAATATGACAAATCAAAATTAAAAAAAATAAAAACCTGTGAACTTCACCAATTCAATTCACTACTCAAATCGTCTTCCCCGACAACAGCACCAAAATTTGATGTTGTCCAAAACTACACTCTAATTAGAAGTACAATGCGGTCGATTACAAATATAATAACCCAACTAGGTTGGGGTCGATCTCATAGGAAAAATGTGAACGGTTACTTTCCTTGGTGTAATCCAAGAGCAGTACAGGAAAGTAAATGGGGGGGATTGTAGTATTAATTGTAAGTAGTCACCAAATCTTGAATGCTTTTGAGTTGTAATCAATAAGAGAGGAACACTAGGTTTGTATTCCCCCTAGCTTCTAAACTCCGTAAACTTCTCGTGGTCAACCCAACTATTTTGTTGTTATGTATGTAAATTCTACAAGATAGGTATTATCAACCGCTGAGTAAGCTTGAAGATAAATTTCACCCTTTACCAGGTAAGTCTTAGGGTGTTTCCTTATTTCTCCTTGCTAAAACCTCAGTTCACTATCACTGGGTAGGATCAAGTGATTAGATGAGATGGTAGGAACTAAAAGGTGAAAGTGAATCCTAAATCACTTTCCTAATCTTCTTTTCCCAATCATAAGCTCCCTTGTAGGGATAGATATGAATACAAGCTATCTCAAGTTACTGCAGATACTAAAGATTAATTATCGTGAAGAAGATTAAGATACATGCAGAAACCCTAAAACTTATACTGGTACAACAAGCTCAAGTCCATTTATAAGGATCCAAGCTCGGGAGTTACAAAAACTCCAAGCATTTTCATGAATATGGCCATGTGTGAGTGTGTTATTAATCCATCTAAGGGATTACATTTATTGAAGTGTGAAGAGGCCTACAATTAACACTCCAAGGACACCCTTTGGACCAAGGGTCATCTGGTCATTTTCTACTCCTTTTATAATTGTTATATATAGAACATATTAGGGTTATTCTAGGACCTAGTTAATTATTGATATTCTTACAAGACTTTTAATATTTTTTAGACTTCTCTTGAGGTATTTGAGTTCCTCTTGGTCCAAGTAATAGTTTGGTGTTGATATCTTCTAGTCTTAGTTTCTTTATATTTGATACATATTAGGGTTCTTGACTTTAGGATATTTATATCAAACTAACTATCTTACAATTCTTGTAATATTATTGTTGTTTCTCCTTGTTCTAGTGAAAGTCATGTGGGATGTTGTTTATATATTGTTGTTATCATCTTGTTTACTTGTTTTGATGACTTATTTTTGTATGATTTTGTATCAAAGCTCATGGCTTGATTTTGTTCCAACAAAATCAATCTTGGGAAGATCTTACCAAACATAGTAACATTGTGTTGTTGTATCTTGGTCGAGAACTGATTGTGTTCTTGAAGTGTCTTGGCCAAAACTCTGTGACTAGATATAGAAGTATTTTATTTGTTTTTAATGTTTCTAGTGTTAGTTTCTTCATCACTAACACTAAAAGTGTCTAGATCTAAAGTTTGAGCTTATATTGTTGAAGTTGCTGTTGTGAACTTGAAGTTTGGTCATGTGTTATGGCTTTGTTATGGTGGATTGTAGTTGGACGTTAGATGTTTTTGTTACTCTTGGTGTTGTTGTTGCGTTCTTGAATTCCTTCACCACCTTCATCATCTTGTTGAATCTTAAAGTGAAACTTAGATCTAAAAAGGTGAAAGATAAAAGTTTTAGTACTTATTGGTGAAAGGATTTGCTTACATCACTCAAAAGACTTGACATCTACTTTTCAACCTCTTTCCCATGTTTTAAGGAAGAAGTACAAGTCAAGTCAATACTTTTGAGTTTGAATTTGAAAGAAAATACTCCAAGACTTGTAGTTCCCTCCAACAACCAATTTCATTATTCAAAATTGTGAATTGACCAAGAACTTTAAATTGGTAAATAAAAGGTGTTTGAAACCGCAACCAACTGAGGGTTGGATGTCATTATTTTACTGTTCACACATCTATTTTAAGCTCAAATTTGGATTCTTAGTTTCTTATTTGTTGATCCTCAGTGTCGTTTAATTGATCCTAGTACTAATTAGCAAGCTAGTAAAATTCTACTGGGTTGTCAATTAGTTCTTGAATCCGTTGTTTGTGTCTATAATTCTTGAGTGCTTTTATCTTTTTGATTTGTTGTATCTTCTCGGTTTAAGTTCGACAAGATTTATTTGAGTCTTCAAACAAGAATCTCCTCTGAACAAGAGTATACTTATCCCTTGAGTACTCACGAGTTACTAGCCAACTTACAATACTTATGGAACTAAGTGTGAGGTGATCCAAAGAGTGTGAGTGTCATGAGGCTCTTTTGAACTAATTGTTTGTTATTTTCTAGGTACTTATTTAGGTACATTAACAATGGAATGAACCACGTCTCAAACTGTGGACAACAATACACTTGGTACTCTCATTGCTTCTCTTGAGACCCTAAATCGAAACATGGAAAAGATGCAAACGGAGTTGTCGTCGTTGAAAGGGGAAGTGTCAACATAAGTGAGAGGTTAGAACAAGTGGAGAGTCAAAGGAAATCAACACCTCAACATGGTTCTTTAAGTGGACATGATCAAAACTCATCCACTACCATTACTCCCGAGACCTTACATCAAATGCTAAATCCACCATAATCTCCACTAAATGTCGCAAGCCAAGCTACTCCTTACCCCTAAAACCGAGACTCCAATAGACCATTCCATTCCTAATCTCCTCAAGTCCCACAGAAGGACTTAGCCGCCAATTACCTCCACTAAATCCGAACCCTCCCTTCTAAGCTCCACTCAACCAAAGTCCACAACCTCTACTTGATCCAATTTCTCCAAACCAAATCCCACTTAACCAAAACCAACCCATCCACTTTGAGGATTATGGTAGAGAGGAACATGAAGGGTATGGAGTGTATGATGATTCTTACATGAGGGAAGAAGATATGAGAGAAGGTTGTATGGATCAAATAGGATACCGAGGGCATGGGGAAAAAGTTATTCCATGGAACCAATAGGGGAATCGCCGCTAAGATAGAGATGTAGGTATCAATACCATCAAATTGAGTCTTACAATCTTCAAAGGAAAAAGTGACTCCAAGGCCTACCTTGCTTGGGAATCTTCTTGTGACAAGATCTTTCAAGTCAATGGTATCTCGAAAGAAAATAAAAAGTTGCTATGTCATGGCTTATTTTGAGGGATATTCTAACACTTGGTGGAAATATATCAAGTAGTAGGGAATGAGTTGATTAAAGGCCAACCGCCACCTTGGTTTAGGTTGAGGTATCTCATGAGGAAATTATACCTACTCGAGAGCTATAAACATGAGCTCCTTGCCAAGTTGTAAAATTTGAGGCAAGGGAGAAAAAGTGTCATGGCCTACTATGATGACTTCCAACAACTCATGTTGAAGCTTGACTATCGAGGGGAGAAAGTTGTTCATGACATCATTCGATTTAAGGTTGGGTTGAACAATAAAATCTCCACTCACTTTACTCTTCACAAGTTTGATACCATTAATGGTATCTTTCAAGCGGCCATAGAGATTGAAAGAGAGCTCAAAGAGAGATCAAGTTACAAGAAAAGGGGACAAACATCCTTGGGTTGGCCTAGAAACTAAGAAATGGCTCAACCCTCCTAAGGTTGGTACAAAGGCAAGGAGAAACCCCCTAATGCTAGACAATCCTAGTCCCAAAATAGAACCCGAGAGTGGGAAAAAGGGGGAACCCTAGGGGTCTCAAACTTAAAAGGAAAGGATACTATTGTGATGTTGGCTAGAAGGAAGGAACTCTTCTTGGAACATGATGGAAACACACCTATACTTCTTTTGGCTCATGTTTTAAGCACTAACCTTTCTCATTCTTCTATTTCTCATTTTATTTCTCTTGTTTTACAGATTATGAGAATGTCTTTCCCAAAGAACTTCCACAAAGGTTACCCCAATTTTAGGATATTGAACATCAAATTGACTTTGTGTCGGGATCATAATTGCCAAACAAACCAGCTTATAGAAATAACCCTACGGACACTAAAGAGATTCAACGATAAGTTGAGAAACTTCTCAATAAAAGGTACATCAAAGAGAGCATAAGTCTATGTTCGGTTTCGGTATTTCTAGTGCCAAATAAGTATGGAACATGGCACATGTATACGGACTGCCGAGCCATCAACAAAATTACAGTAAAGTATTGTCATCCCATTCCTAGGTTGGATAATATACTTAATAAGTTGAATGGTTCTTATATATGTTCCAAGATTAATCTTAGGAGTGGTTATCACCAAATTAGAATGCAACCCGGTGATGAATAGAAAACCACCTTCAAGACCAAATTTGGTCTCTATGAATAGACGGTTATGCCATTTGGCCTGACCAATGCTCTGAGTACTTTCATGTGGTTAATGAATTATGTGATGAAACCGTTCATTGGAAAGTTTGTTGTTTTCTATTTTGTTGATGTCTTGGTCTATAGTAAGTCCCTAGCCGAGCATGTATTGCATTTACAAAGTGTCTTTGATGTTCTTAGAAAGAAGAAATTGTATGCTAATCTTGAAAAATGCTCCTTTTGTGTTGATGAAGTTGTTTTTTTGGGTTTTGTTGTTAGTTAAAGAGGGGTCTAAGTGGATGAATCCAATGTAGATGCTATTAAAAATTGTCCAACCCCATAATCCATCAGTGAAGTCCAAAGCTTCCATGGATTGTCTAGTTTTTATAGATGATTTATCAAAGGGTTTAGCACCATTGTTTCCCCCTTAACCAAAATAACTTGGAAAGACCAACCATTTAAGTGGGTTGGTGAACAAGCTAAGGCCTTTGAGGCCTTAAAAGCTATGCTTATTTCCGCACCCTTTCTACAATTACCCAACTTTGATAAAATATTTAAAGTCGAATATGATGCTAGTAAAGTAGGTATAGGGGTTATTTTGATGCAAGACCTTAAACCCATTGCCTACACTAGTGAATATCTCAAGAGCGCAACTCTAAATTATTCTACTTATGATCTAGAGTTATACGCCTTGATTTGAGCTTTGGCTAATTGGGAACACTACTGGTGGCCTAAAGAATTTGTGATCCGAATGGACCATGAATCCTTGAAGCACCTTCGGGTCCAAGAAAAGCTCAACAAATGGCATGCTAAGTAGATTTAATTCCTATAAACCTTCCCTTATGTTATTTAATACAAAAAGGGTAAGGAAAATATGGTTGCCAACGTATTTTTTAGGAAACATGTACTTATTTCAACCACTTCTTCTAAGTTGATGGGATTTGAGAGCCTAAGATCATTCTATCTCGAGGATCCTCACTTTGCTCCCATCTTTAGGGAATGTGAAGAATTGGGTAGGTAGAAGTGGCTCATAGATGGAGGATAAAATCCTTATTCTAAGTTTGACGGCTATTTATTCAAAGAAAGACGGTTGTGTGTGCCTTCTAGTTCTTGGAGAGAGTTATTTGTAAGAGAGGCACACGATGGTGGCCTAATGGGGCACTTTGGGGTTGATAAAACCCTTGGAATCTTGGAGGAACAATTCTACTGGCCTAAGATGCACAAAGATATTTATACAATTTGTAGCCAATGTATGGATTGTAGTAGTGCTAAGTATCATCTCCTCCCTCAATGGTTTTATACCCTACTTCCCACTCATTTACGTCCTTGGCTTGATATATTTATGGATTTTGTGTTAAGGTTGTCGAGAACTAGAAAAGGTAGGGATAGTATTTTTGTTGTGGTTGACCGGTTTTCTAAGATGGAACATTTCATTCCATGCTCTAAAAGTGAGGATTCATCTAGTGTAGCCTCTTTGTTTGTTGAAAATATTGTCAAGTTGCATGGTATTTCGAGGACCACTATGAGTGATAGGAACTCTAAGTTACTTAGTCACTTTTGGAGATCGATGTGGGATAGGCTTGGTACCAAGTTGCTATTTTCAACCTCTTGCCACCCACAAACTGATGGCCAAATAGAAGTAGCGAATAGGACCTTGGGTTCTATGCTACGTTCCATGGTTAAAGGTAAAATAACTTCTTGGGACGATCACCTACCCTTGGTTGAATTTGCTTACAATCATGTTATACACTCAAGTTCGGGTATGACACCCATTGAGTATGTATATGGCCTAAATCCCCTTACCCCTTTAGATCTAACCCTTTTGTCAAATGATCTTATGATAAGCCTAGATAGAATCAAAAGGGTCGAGGCCATAAAAAGGTTGCATGAGAAGGTCAGGCTACAACTTGAGAAGAAAAATCAAGAGGTTGCAAAAAGAGCCAACAATGGGAGAAAGAAACTTGTTCTTAAACCGGGAGATTGGGTATGGGTGCACTTAAGAAAGGATGGGTTTCCATCTCAAAGGAAAACCAAGTTGATGTCAAGCGGTGATGGTCCTTTTCAAATGCTTGAAAAGATCATTGACAATGGATACAAAATTAACCTTCTTTAGGAGTATCAAGTGCACAACACCTTCAACGTATGTGACCTTTCTCTTATTTACACAGTTGAGGGTGATCAACCACCAAATTTGAGGTCAAATTCCCTTCAAGATGGAGAGGATGATACGAGTACAACAAGATCAAGTCCATTCACAAGGAGCCAAGTTCGGGAGTTACAAAAACTCCAAGGCATGTTCATGAATATGGTCGTGTGTGAGTATGTTATTATCTATCTTTGGGATTACATTTATTGAAGTGTGAAGAGCCTACAATTAACACTCCAAGGTCGCCCCTTGGTCCAAGAGTTATTTGGTCATTTTCCACTCCTTTTGTAATATACTTTATATAGAACATAATAGGATTATTCTAGGACTTAGTTCATTATTGATATTTTTACAAGACTTGTAATATTTTAAGACTTCTCTCTCTCCCTTCTGAGAGCCACCCAAAACTTGAACAAGTGTAGTTACACTGGTGTTTTTCATTGGCTAAAAACTTGGGTTTTGAGGTGTTTGAGTTCCTCTTAGTCCAAGTAAGAGTTTGGTATTGATATCTTATAGTCTTAGGGTCCTTATATTTGATAAATATTAGGGTTCTTAGACTTTAGGATATTGTTTGTCAAACTAACTATCTTATAATTCTTGTAATATTATTGTTGTTTCTCCTTATTCTAGTGAAAGCCTTGTGGGTCATTATTTATATATTGTTGTTATCGTCTTATTTACTTGTGTTGTTGGCTGATTTTTTTGTCAAGAATAGATGAGTTTCACACTTCCTCTCGTAACTAATCTACCAGGATTCCCACAACCCTAGTCAAGGAGATTAGCTACTCATGTTTGTGCAAGCAACAATGATTATCAATGAAGAACACATAAAATCAATTGCACAAGAATAAGATGGTTAAACTCCAAAGTTTTTAATTGAATAAACCCTAAAATCTCAAGAACAATTGTAAAATTATTGTAAAGTATTGTGAAAGAGCGTAAAAAAATGTAACCTAATAAAAGATAAACCCTAGGGTATTTATAGTATCTCAAAATATCATTAAAATCCTAATAAAAATGGGAAAGGTAAAGTTAAGTCGGCAGTCGGTATGACTCGGTCTTCACTTGTATCGGCATTATACGAGTTATACCATGTCTTGTCGTATCCGTTCCAGTGTCTCATCTACAAAGGCTTCAACTTCCTGTTCAGCTTATGACTTCTTCTTATGAGTCATACCTGAGTGTACGACTCGTGTCCTTCATCCATATCCACCTGGGACTTTTGTCCTTCCAAGTCATAAATACTGGTTTGTATATGACATCCCTATATGAATCGTACTCAGACTTCTGACTTGTATACTTCTAACACTTCAATCTTTGGATAGTATCTTAGGTTCTGTTATGCTCACGATTGCTTTGTACCTATCGTATCCTCAGTGTACAGCTCGTACAGATAAGCCATATTTTTTCTTCACTTGGTCTTTTATTTGGGTCCTTAATTTTGGAATGCTTACGATTGGTTGACATAACTTGTATTATCATCTTACGACTCGTATAGATGAGTCATATCTTACCCTCACTTTGTATTTTGTCCTAGTATTTTCTTCTATTATGGGTACGATTCCTCCTACGAGTCATAAGTTGAGTATACAACTCGTGAGCTAATTCATATCTTGATCAGTCCCTCTACAAGTCGTACTCAGACTTTCGACTCATATACTTATGACACTTTAATCTTTGGATAGTAGCTTAGGTTTTGTTATGCTCACAACTTCTTTGTACTTATTGTGTCCTCAGTGTACGGCTCGTACGGATGATTCGTATCTTTTCTTCACTTGGTCTTTTGTTTGGATCCATGATCTGGATTGCTTACAATTAGTTGACACAACTCGTATACTCATCTTACAACTCATATACATGAGTCATATCTTACCCTCACTTGGTATTTTGTCCTGGTATTAGCATTTGTTATGGGTATGATTCCTCCTACGAGTTGTATGTTGAGTACACGACTCATGAGTTGATTTGTATCTTGATCAGTTTTGGTCTTTTTCAGATCTTTTTCTTTTTTCATTCAAACACTATTTTAGATCTGTTTTACCTACAATATACATCAAAGTGCATTATATCTAACAAAACACCCCAAGTTTACACAGAAATTTTCAGTTTTAAGCATCAAAAGTGTCGTGTTTCCATGCCACATCAGGGTGTCCAGTGTAAGTCCCAAATTTTTTTTTGTGTTACTATGATTGGACCCTACGAGTTTTAGGGTCTCATTATGAATGGGTTGGTCGGGTTGTAAGGTCGACAGTGTATTGGGGTCCTAGTCACTATATTGGTTATGACTCGTGGTAACGAGTCGTATGGTGTGGTTATAAGTCAAGGGGTCGACTCATGGTCAAAGATGACCCTTTTTCAGTTTTTAAGTTGAGGGCACTCTAGACATTTCCCAATTTAACCCCTTGGATCCTACGACTTAAATCTTTCTTTGAGACTTCATTATCACGTTATTTCCAATAAAACACTCCCAAATTCTCTCTAAAACTCCCTATTCAAGTTAAGGCTAGGGTTTCAAGAGGTTGGTCTATTAGGGCTCTCACGGGTAGTTTCTCTTTGTACATCTTACTATTTCAGGCACTCTTCCCTCATTGTTAATTTTGAAAAGGCATGTGATTTAAAGTATTGTTCATAAGATTTTTGTTTTGGTTTTGAAAACAAAGGTTAGGATTTTTTAATGTTATGAATTGAACAATGTTTATCATCGTTTATATATATGATTTTCATGCTTTTAATATGGTTTTGAACTTGTGGGTGCATGGGTATGGTGAATAAACTAGGGAATTGTGACTTTCCCAAACTTATGACTTTTGAACTGGTTATGACCTCAACCCCATAATGTGAAATTGGTTTTGATTATGAGAACTGTGGGAATTTGTAAAATTGAACTAGTCTTGAACTGCATGATATGAAGAAGTATTTGAAATACAATGGTATGATTTAATGAACAAAGGGGGTTGGTGTTCCCCAATGTGTGTTAATGAACAAAGGGAGTTACTCTCCCCAAGTTAACGAAAATTGTTTCGGCATGATGTGTTACCTTACAAGTGTAGTTGGTATGACGATACCAACAATGTATGCCTAAAAGTGTATTGTGGTTCATTGAATGGAATGTGTGACAATTTTTTTAATTGTGCTCTAATAAGGGTTATGTAGCTGAGTCGTAAAAGTGGAGGTCCGAGTGACCGATACTGAAAATTGTGTTTGCCAACGGAGGGGTCAAAGTAACTAGGGAGGTTCGAGTCCCCCTTATTGTTATTTCATAATTAGGGAGGTTTGAGTCTCTCGTAAATCATTATATGATTAGGTGCTTAAGTCACCTTGGTATATGTTGGAGGGTTCGAGTCCCCCATGTCCATATATATAAGATTATTCTCCAGTTCGTGAGGATACATGGACTGAGGCCCGACCAGAGGGTGAGAGATGAGGTTCATATAGCCCTTGGGTACTATTATATGATGGTTGATCTACAAAATCCAGGCTAAAGTTTTGAACAGCATGTTAAGCCCTGTTTCCTATCCCGACTTTTGATATATATATTTATGTATATGCATTTGATTATGCGTATTGGATTTTGAATTATTTTAAACTGTTGATCATATCATTATGTTGTCCTTATCCCCGAGTTACATGCTAGCGCTCACCCTGCTAACCTTCTTTGGATGTTGTATCCCCACGCGATGCAGGAATTGATCATACTTCTGTTCTTCCTGCTCAGTGACTAGGTGACTCGGTGACAGCTTTTAAGTCAGACTAAAGTGGTGAGCTTTCATACTTCGGGGGACTCTATTTCATGCTATGAATTTGCTTATGACATTACTATTTCTTCGGTATTGGTTTTGGCTATGGTCGGTGACATGTCCCGACTGGATATTTTTTAATTTGGATTAGAGGCTTTCTCGGACTACTATGGGCATGGGCAGTGTCTGTATTGGTACTGGTATTGGTATTAGTATTTGCATTGATACTGGTATTGATTGGTTGCTTGGTTGTGGACGGTTGATTTTTGTTATAGACCTATTATAATGTCTTTAAATTGATAATCTCTTATCTTGTTATATGTTCGGAATTCAGCCGACCTTGGAACACGATGTGTTTAGTTTAGTTAGGTGAAGGGGTGATCTTCGGTCCATGTGGGACTTAAGATACCCGTCACGGCTAGGCCCTGGTTCGGGTCGTGACAAAGGTGGTATCAGAGACAGGTTTGGTATGATTGGGTGTCCAACAAAGTCGCCATAGCGGTGATTTATATCTTCATTACCTTGTGTTGGATCAGATCTCTTACCCAATTTGTATTTGTTTTTTTTTTAAATAGTATATAGCTTACATATGTTGATAGTGTAAATAATTTTTAAACTATAAATGTATTTTAGCATGACACAGTTGCGAGTCACCTATCTTATTTTTCAGATTTTCTTTGTTTTTATACACTTTGTTACCAAAAGGAATGGAGATATTATTTTAAGGCATATTGATAGTCTTCTTCTTGTTCTGATTTGTAAAAGTACATCATGCCATCAAACCCCCGATTAAGATAACTTAGAACACTTCTCACGCTGCATTTTCATTCGAGTATTCATAACTAAAGATAAAATGAACTAAAGCCAATAAGTGGCTAACAATTCAAAAGCTCTTTTACTTCTTAACAACCAAATTCATGTTGATTCTTTTTGTGAATTCTACCTCTTCCCACGTATGCTACACATGAACTAAAATTAATCATCGCACATTTTATTGCTAATATCATGTCTTCTTGCTTAGTCTCAATTATGACATAACTCACAAGTAGTTCATTAAACTACTAGATATCCAAGGGGTCGTACTAGCACGAGCCCAATATATGTTATTTTTTTATCGCAATTTATGTGACATAAACAAAATTTAGATAATCAATTATATTTTTAATATGTTTTTAGATATTTGAACCTGTATAATATTGTAATTTATAATATTTTTTTAGCATTGTAATTTACTATTTTAAGTTGTTAGCTATTGTAATTTATAATACTCTCCTTGTCCAAACTTTTGTGGCATTGATAACCAATTATATTTTAAAAATAATTTAAATTTTTAATTATTGTAATTTATAATACCTTTTCTTCTATTCCAATTTAAGTGACACTGATATAATTTTGAGTCAATCAAATATCACAATTGAAGTAGCGAAGCAGACATGACTTAAGTGACTCATAATAACTAATTAGAAGTGACACAGCAAAATTATTAAAAAAACTTGTGAAAAAATTTAAGTAGGTCTCGTATAAGATGTTAAGTTAATTTAAAACATCAAGAGTTAATTTATCATTTTATGTTTATTTTACCTTTTTTATTAAATATTATTAATTTCTTAATATTTAGATGACTTATAATGATTAATTAGAGATGATATAGCAAAATTACGATTGAAGCCGCTGAAGCAGACATGTCATAAATGTCTATTTTATTTTTTTATCAAACATGATTATATTTCTAATACGTAAGATTCAACAAAATATCACAATTGAAGTAGCGAAGCAGACCGTCTTAAATGACATATAATAACAAATTAGAAGTGATGTAGCAAAATTGTTATAAAAAGTATTTGTGAAAAAAAAATTAAGTGGCCCTCGTATAAGATGTCAAGTTAATTTAAAATATTAAGAGTTAATTTGTCATTTTATGTCTATTTTACTTTTTCTATTAAATATTATTAATTTTTAATACTTACATGACTTATAATAATTAATTATGGATGATATAGTAAAATTACTATTGCAACAATTGAAGCAGACATGTCACAAATGTCTATTTTACTTTTTTAAAAATTAAATATTGTTAATTTTTTTAATATGTAAATGACATATAATAATTAAATAGGGGTGATATAGTAAATTCACAGAGCAAGCAAGCATGCCGACGAACACATAAAGTTTAAACAGCTAAAGCTGACATATCTTAAATATTTATTTTACCTTTTTATTAAATATTACTATTAATTTTCTAATACATAAATGACATATAATAATTAATTAGGAGTGATACAGTAAAATCACAAAGTAAACAGGTACATCGATGAAGAGGTGCCCCATTTTACCACAATTCTACATAGTATTAATAAAGAGATGATACCCAATTACCCCCTGAACTATACCCAAAAAGGCTATGACACACCTCAACTTAAAGGGGGTCCTATTACCCCCCTCAACTAATTAAAAATGTAATTTTGACACCCTTAGTGCCTACGTGGCACATACATGGCACAACACACTAAAGTGTCCACTTAGGCACACGTGTGTGACGTAGGCACTAAGGGTGTCAAAATTACACTTTTAATTAGTTCAGGGGGTAATAGGATCCTCTTTAAGTTGAGGCATGTCATAGCCTTTTTGGGTATAGTTCAGGGGGTAATTGGGTATTTTCTCATTAATAAATCAAAAAATTTAGAGAATTCATAAAGAATTTAAAAAAAAAAAAATCTACGTGGAAAGTGTATGTTTTCTCAAAGTACTACTATCCATAAGTGTTGTACAATTAGCTAAGAAAATTGTTAAGGATTCCAACCCCATTTAGGTATCCTTCTAAATTCGGATCAGGGGGGCTCTAATACATATATTGGACACCGAGTGAATTTTTTTCTGAGAAAAATCTAAGAAAATTATTCAATAGTATTTTTGTTACAACAGAAAAACATGAAATCAAACATCAAATAAAATCAAATTGCTACAATCAAATAAAATTTTAGGATTCTGAATACACATATACATGAATTTCCAACCAAACATGAAAGAAAACAAAAGCATTATTTCTATTATATAGAAGCACTGGTTTCGACATGCCTGCTTCAGCAGGCTGCTTGCTTTGTGATTTTACTATATCACCCCTAATTAATTATTATAAATTATTTATATATTAAAAATTAAGAATATTTAATTAAAAATAAAATAAACATTTATAACATGTTTGCTTCAATTGTAATTTCAGTATATCACCCCCTAATTAATTATTATAAGTCATTTACATGTTAAAAATTAATAATATTCAATTTGTGATTTTACTAAATCACCTCTGATTAATTTTTATAAGTCATTTATGTATTAAAAAATTAATACTATTTAATTAAAAAATAAAATAAATATTTAGAACATATCTGTTTCAGCTGCTTCAATCGTGATTTTACTATATCACCCCTAATTAATTATTATAGCCATTTATGCATTAAAAAATTAATTACATTTAATTAATAAAGTAAAATAGATATTTATGACATCCCTGCCTCAGCTGCTTCAACCATAATTTTACTAAATATCACCCCTAATTAATTATTATAAGTCATTTAAGTATTAAAAAATTAATAATATTTAATAAAAAGATAAAATAGATATAAAAATGATAAATTAACTCTTGATGTTATAAACTAACTTGACGTCTTATATGAGGTACACTTAAATTTTTTTCACAAGAATTTTTATAGTAATTTTGCTATGTCACTTCTAATTAGTTGTTGTAAGTCATTTAAAACATTTATGTTTCGCCGCTTTAATCGTGATTTTACTATATCACCCTAATTAATTATTATGGTCATCTAAGCATTGTGCCACTTAAATTGAAATAAAAAAACATTATAAATCACCATAGTTAAAAATTTAAATTATTTAAAAAATATAATTGGCTATCGATGACACGAAACTTTGGACAAGGAGAGTAACATATATTATTCAAAAATTACATAAAAAGTATTATAAATTACAATAGTTAACAACTTAAAATATCTAAAAATAATTTAATCTGTTATATATTTCAAAAAAAAAAAAAACTATAAATCACAATAATTACAACTTAAAAATTTTTAAAAATATAAAATATTTGATTTACTCTTGAAATTATATTAGTGTCACTTAAATTAGAATGGAAGAAAAGTATTACAAATCATAATAATTAAAACTTAAATTATTTTAAATATATAATTGACTATTGTTTGTACAAAAAAAAAAGAAATGTATATTATTTAAAAATTACATAAAAATATTATAAATTACAATAGCTAACAGATTAAATTATCTAAATACATATTAAAAGTATGATTGATTATTTAAATTTTATTTGTGTCATATAAATTGAGACAAAAAAATAACATATATTGAACCCCTGCTAAATCTCGGATGAATCTTAGAATGTATATGCAATTCTTTTTTTTTAAACGTTTGTTTAAATATATCAAGATTGAAAAGGCAAGTTCTAATACAGCATTTCAAATAGTGTATAAGAAATAATGTTAGCATAAATAATATCAAGGGGGTAATAGGACCCTCTTTAAGTTCTGGTGTGTCTCGGCAATTTCATTTATAGTTTAGGATGGAAACAATGCATTTTCTCTATTGTAAAAATAGTGTTAGCATTTGTTGGATTTATGATAATGTAATTTTATTAAGATAATACATTCTATTCAAAATTATTTTTATACACTCTAACAAATGACTCCTATGTTTCAATGAAAGGAACATATACAAAAGTAAAGTTCGATAAAATATTTTCAGAAATATGTTTTATCATGTTCTCAAAGTCAAATAACTTAAATTAATATGACAAATGTTAACTTATAGTTTGTTTTTTTTGTAATTTTTAAAACACTAAAAATTTAAATTTAAAATATTAATTTAATTTAACTTCAAAGAATAAGTTGACAAACAAAAGAAAAGGAGAAATGAAAGAAAAAGATATTTATGTTGGCTTAGTAGAGGAATACAATACAACTTTGGGTTACTAATTGCAATCCACGTGTGATGTAATATTCAATGACTAGATAACATTTTATGTTTTTCAACAATCACTCTATTTTATACAACAGGTGTCAAGTCTTATGTATCAATTTTAATTTCATATTTTATACTTAATGTAGCAAATCTCAGTCATATGATTAAAGATCTAAACTTCTAAATGCATTGAATTTTGTTATTTATATGAGTAAGTTATACATAATCTTCTTGTGAGATAATTTGACTCCTTGAAAAAATACAATCAAGTAGTTAATATGTTTTGTATATTCATGTTTTATAATTCAAAATTTTAATTGTCAACAATCTATCGACATAATCAAAATATCTTAATGTTGGGCCCGTGCTGACACGGCCATGCTCCTCTAATAAAATTAGAAAAGGAGATTTACCTGGGAAGTAGGCGAAAGTAGAGAACACCCATATATATCTAGCAAAACTTAAGAATTCAAAAATAAAATGAAACACCAAAGAAAAATTTTGGCCATAAAAATTTTGTTAAAAAAACTCAAGTGGGAAAAAAATAATTTTTGGGTCAAAATCTAGCTTTTGGGTTATTTTGAATCTTTAAACGTACCCCAAATTCTTATCTTTTTTTGTTAGCTAAATTTTTATCTTTTATTATAAACCATCACTACTACTACTACTACTACTACTACTACTACTACAGCAGCTGCTGCTGCTCCTGCTCCTGCTGCTCCTACTACTTCTACTCCTGCTCCTACTACTGTTGCTGCTCCTACTCCTTCTACTGTTACTCCTGCTGCTGCTGCTCCTGCTCTTACTGTTGTTTCTGCTCCTACTCCTGCTGCTGCTCCTACTACTGTTGCTTCTACTCCTGCTCCTGCTACTGCTACTCCTACTCCTGCTCCTGCTACTGCTACTCCTACTCCTGTTGCTTTTACTGCTACTCCTACTCCTGCTGCTGCTACTGCTACTCCTACTCCTGCTGCTGCTACTGCTACTCCTACTCCTGCTGCTGCTACTACTACTACTACTCCTGCTGCTGCTACTACTACTACTCCTTCTGCTGCTACTACTACTATTACTCTTGCTGCTGCTACTACTACTACTACTACTAGTATTATTATTATTATTATTATTATTATTATTATTATTATTATTATTATTATTATTATTATTATTATTATTATTATTATTATTATTATTATTAAAGGACCGGATCGCTTCAAATGATATTCCAGGAACATTTACAAGTAAAGCATAAACTCATAGTAATAGTTTTAATTCAAAACGGGTCCAAAACACAGCCCTTAATGCCCTCTTGGCTAACAAGCCTTTCAATTAGACCTCCGACAAGAAGCCTGAATCAAAACTATTATTGTAAGTCTATGTGTTGCGACCTTAATATCATTTGGATGATTTGATTCTTATTTGAATAACGTATGTCATATCATACTAGTAGCATAGCCTGCTATAGTTTAACACTAAGTATTTAGCCTATCATTAGGCTATGCTAAGTAAAAAAAATTAAAATTTAAAATTACAAAAATTTAAATACCTTTATAACAGATGGTTGTGGTAAAAACCAGAGCTTTATTTCAATCGAAGAAAATATTACAAGAGAGCAAGAGAGAGTAGTAGAGAGAGTGGGGATTCTAAAAAACTTGTCTCTAAAAGTAAAATTGGGCTTCCTTATATAACGGATGCTCCAGGAAAACAACAAAAGAAAATTATTGGTATTTACTGTTTACATTGGCACTTACTATTTATATATGGCCTTTACTTTTACAAAAGTCAGTGGCCTCTATTGTACGCTTTATAAAAGTTGTCTGTCATCAAGATGTGTCCCCCAATAATACTATTAGTAGTGGGGTCTTCAATTATTTTATTTTTTTCCTTTACCTTTTGTAGACGTGGAAGATTCTTCCAGTGTATCCTGGAACCTCTTTAAGTATTCATCCAGATCTAGTTCTTCATCACTCTGGATGCTTTGGGATTCCCCAGCTAAGTAGTCCTCTTTGTTTTCCGTAGTATGACCTGCGGATGATATCGACATATCTGAAGGACATCCTTGATCAAGATTCCTCATTAGATATTGTTTGACTTCTTCCCTATATGAATCCAGTCTCTTTGATTTAGACATTGTTACTTTCTTCATTTGAAGTTTACGAGCCATGTTCTTGAACGGACTGTGTTCCTCTTGTTCATATAATGGAGTCATCTCCTTCTGTTGTTTATATTGAGTAACACTTGTTTTTATTATTTCAATTAATTGATGGCCATGGACCTTTCCATTTGCAGTTTGTTGATTTAACTTACTCCAAAATTTAGTATAATAAATTCTCATTAAATATGGGAAATTGTCGAGGTTAGGTTTTAGCTCTATGGACCATTTCAAGATCCAAGGAATGGAGAATTCGATGAAGAAATACATTATCGATATTCCTTCAAAATAGATATTCTTTTTCTACATTTTGAGAAGTACTGGTGACACTTCTATCTTGTCATTATAAAGACTTTTGAAAGGTTCAGGCAAAATTTTTATCGAAGGACTATACAAGATCCACCATTGAGCAAACCAATTTGGTATCCCTTGTTTGTAGACATTTCTACAAACTTTGATAAACCATGAATGAGATCTCTCGGTATTCTCACATAATAGAGTCTTATTAAAACTCTCAACATAATCCTAGTAATTATATTTAACTGCAATTTTTTGTTGTTCAGGATGGATATATTCCTTTTATTTAAGGGTACTCAAGCCCCATTCCTAAGGAGTGAAAATCTTTTTGATTATAATCTTGGAGAAATTATAATCTTTCCTGACATTACCACTTGCATAAAAATGCTGAATTTCAACAGATGCCGTTTGAGACAATATAGTCTCGTAATGCTTCCTGTATTTGTATGTGGCAATAGTATAGAATGTATTATCCATGTACTTCTGCATGAGTTGCCATGGATTTTCTCTCCATCTGAGATCATGGTTCTCAAGAAGAAGTATGAGCTCTTCTGCTTTGTTTCGCTCATAGAGTTCCATATTCTCATTATCATTATCTTTGAGAGCACTAGCATATGAGGGCTCCTCTTGTTTTTTGGATTTAGTTTTCATGAAATCTAAGACTTCTTGGTACATCTGTTGATCGGAATTAAGATCTGATGTACTTTAACTTGCAATGTTCGAGGCTACAAAACTTTGATTACCAATATGGGCAAGGACATTACCTCTTTCTCTGGTGGAGGTTGATCTATCTCTTCCCCTTTCCCTATAAGAGGAATTGTAACCTTGTGAGGCCATCCTGTATAACATGGAAAACATTAGGTCAGATATTCACGAGTAAGAAAGTCGGGCAGACTATTATCTGATCCCTTTAAATATTGAATTTCAAAATCAAATTGAGCTAACAGAGTTTGCCATCTTGTAAACATTTTCTTTGACACATCGTGCTTACAATCTTTATTAAAAATAAATTTAGCAGTCTGGTAATCAGTTCTTATAATAAACTTTTGAGTATAAAGATCGCCTTGAAATTTTAAAACACATTTGACTATAGCAAGGTTTTCCTTTGCCATAGTTGCATAATTTTTTTAGCTGTCATTCCATTTTCCAGAATAAAAATGAATAATATAGGTCTGCTTATCTTGTGGCGAATATTACTTCAAAATTCCACCATAACCAATATCAGAGGCATCAGTCTCAATGATTTTTTCCCAATTGAGATTTGCCAAAGTAAGGCATGGTAGGTTATTAACCTTTGTTTTAATATTTTTTACTATGAGAATATGACTCTCTGTCCATGCATTTGGACTTTTCTTCAGTCTATCATACAAGATAGTTATGTCTTTTGTCAAATCCTTTATAAAAGGAGAGATATAATTTAGACTACCCAGAAACCTTTGCAATTGGGTTTTATCTGTTATAATATCTGGAAATTTAGAAGCAAATTCAATACTTCTATTTATATGAATGATTTTCCCTTGTGTGAAAAAGGAACATTTTTAGCTTCGATATGACTAAGCCATTTTGTATAATGATCTTTTCTAAAAGATCCAGATATTTAAAATGTGTCTCAATATTTTTTAGAACACCAATATATCATCAATATAAACAATTATAAAATTGCTATGGGGAATGAATATTTCATTCATGATGTTCTGGAATTCTGAAGGAGCATTCTTCAGTCTAAATGGTATGACATTCCACTCAAATTATCCCATTGGAACATTAAAAGCAGTTTTATATTAATCTGCTTCCAATAACTGGATTTGCACATAACCTGATTTTAAATAAAATTTAGAAAATATTAGAGCATCATATAATTTGTCTAATAAATCCTTTTTATTTGGAATTGGATACATGATCCATATAAGGAATTTGTTGAGAGGTTTGTAATTTATAACCAACCTCGGAACTCCTCTTTCTTATTCAACATATTTATTAACATAGAAGGTCGTGCATGACCATGGAGATTTTGAAGGTCATATAAGACCTTTATGAAAAAAGAATCAATTTCTTTTTTACAAAATTCTAAGTATTCAAAATTCATTTGGAAAGGTCTTGCCTTAGTAGGGATATTACCCTCCTGAAAACTTTCTCCATATGGAAGGCTAACTATGGCCAGAGTCTTGCACCTCAGATTTTGGAGAAACATCCTGATACTTTCACTGTTATCAGTCCATTCCCAAAAAAGTGTTCAATACTATTAATAACCAGAGTATAGACAACATTCAAGGTCTCCTGACCATTCTCTGTCTTTACTGCCCCTAAAATTTTGGTTTTATAATCTGGTGTGAGATAATTATCCCACCATTCTTTAAGTTGTCCAAACCTACAGTAATTATTTCAGCAATAGTCTTATCACTGTTCTTAGGATTGGCCTTGCAGATTGTATAGTACATCAATATTCTATGTACCATTATAGAGATCTATCTATCAGTTAGACCGTCTACGTTCTATTCATAGATTTCATCACCTCTAAAACTGCTAGGAACATATAATCCTTGTTCTTCAAATAGAGCATCTTGAGGAGTAGGACTTTGATAATAGAACATCTTCTGGGTTGGTTTCCTCACAATTTTTCTGAGAGTTTATTAACCTTAGAGGATCATCATTGTCCTTTGCGCTATTATCACCATGGATAGGATTAATCCGTAATCCACTGAATTTTTCTTCCAATAATTTTTCTATATTTTCTAAGTCATTACTTAACTTGAAATCTCTAATTTTAGGTGGAGGCTGAATACTAGAGGTAGCAGTAATAACTTTGTCTTTATCTTTTTGCTTAGTATTACTAAGCTCTATCTTCTTTACCTCAGAAAGAATTTTATCCATTGTATCATATAGAGAAATAATATATTATCCTAGAATGCTCATATAGATATTAGAATAATTATGTTGTTTTAACATCATATTAACATGCTGAATAGTAATAAGAGCATAATCAGTCTCAATCAGTTTGGGAAAAGCAGTAAAATAAACTACTTTATTATATTTTTTCAACTGAAAAGATTGTTGGGGAGAGAAGACTGACATGGTGACCTCATCATTAGTCAATTTAAAATCCCTAACAAGCATGGAAATATAATTATCTACATATTTGGCCATAAACCAAGGGACAAATGCAATCATGATGTTATGAGTAGAAAGATCTTCATAAAATTCTTCCTGAAAAGTAGTTTTTTCTTCTTTATTAAAACTTTGAAAAAACCATTTTCTGAAAGGTTCCCATCTTGGTTTAAAGAACTCATTTGAGATCTTTTTCCTTGCTGGAGATCCCGGACTAAAATCAATTTTATCTTGATTCATTTTAAACCTATGGAAAAATCCATTTCGGATTCTGTTAGATCCAAATCAGAAACAACACTAGCAATATTATCGGTATCGGTCCTGATATTATTCATTCTAGAACCTTCTCTAATTTAGGAAGTAGAAGATCTAGATGGAGAATTAACAATATAATCAACAGGAGATATATAAGATGATGTTGATCTTGTTAATCTCGATGCATATGCAATATGCAACTCATTATCTCTATTCATTAGAGGCAAAGAATCAAAAAATCAGATCTTAACAGTACCATCAGTGGTCTGTTCTACCTCCCTTATCTCACTATTGAGATTATTCTGAGGAGGAGCTTCATCCTCAAGAATCCATTCATTCGAGAAGTCAATTTCATCTCATTTAATAGGTCGTCTAGTAACAACTTTAGACCTACCAAAGTTGGTTTCCATTAGAATAGTTTCATTCTTGAAATCCAATATTTTACACATAGTATTCAAAGTATAAAGAGGTTTATAGTAAAATCTATAACAAATACATATAACCTCAGTACCTAGCATGTAATTATAACCATGCAACTTTACGCTCAAAATCAAAGCATTCAGTGAGTTCTCATTATTAAGAGAAATTCAAAAATTAGGATAAGCATTAAAATAAACAGGGCCATAGGCCAAGCTTGTTTGGATAATTTATTATTATTATTATTATTATTATTATTACTATTATTAGTATTATTATTATTATTATAGGATCTATTTTTTTAAAGACACTAGGAGAAAGGATGCAATTTGAATAGGCACCTTTTCGGATTGAATGGTTATGACATTTCTAAAGAGTTGCACCTTTCCAAAGAGTTGCACATTTCCGAAGAGTAGAACCTTTATGAACCATTGCTTATCTTTATAAAGAGAAACCTTGATTTCTATAAATACTTGGATTTTTCCTCAGGTAAAGACAATAATTTTAGAGTTGAAAACATTCTTCTTCTTCTTAAAAACTCTCTTGTGATCATCAAACTGTTGAATGTATTCGAAGTTTCTGAAAATTTGAGGTACCACTATTTTTAGAAAGAGAATTATTTTATCCTGGGAGGAAAGATTCCATAACCTCGGGTACTTGAGGGGAATAAATTTCTTAAGGACACACCATGCATTTATTGTACTTGATTCTACAAATTTCTGTTTCATCTTCAGTTCTTAATAGTTGATAAATGCTTCATTTGATAGTTTATTTGATTATTCATTTGAACTTGTGTTTGAAGGTATTGAACTTCACTGTAGTTCTTGAAAACTTGTTCTTGAACTTTGTTTGAAGTTTGTGTAGAAAAACATACAGATTTTGTACCTGGAACAACAATCTTAAAGAATTTATACTGATCTGTATTGTTTAGTTTTACTATTTTTCGATAAATATTTTAAACTTTATATTGATAGTTCTTCAACTATTTGAACTTGTGTTTGAAGTTCTTGAAACTTTATTTTGATAGTTCATAAGTTGGTTGAACTTGTGTCGAAGTTCTTAACATTTGGTTTTGCTATTTTCCAAAAAATAGTTTGAACTTCATTTTGTTGATGTTCATATGTTGGGTTGAACTTATTGTTAAAAGTTAAAAGTTGTAAATACAGAGTTTAAACTTCATTTGATTGTTCATATGTTAATTTGAACATATGTTTGAAGTTACTCTTGATTCGTGAACATTAGTCAAAAAGGTAACTTGAGATGAGAAAGCATATGGGTCATGAACCCCCTATGGGTCCTATCTTCAAAGCATTGAGGCTCAAAAAGTGTATACATAGAGTTATGCAATGACTTTCAATCATTCATCATAATACCACCATCATTATATTGTCTTACATCTTTTATCTTTCTATTATGTTCTCTTGATATGTATTTAGTTGTTGGAAAATGCAGATTTTACCAAACCCGAGAAAAACAATAATTTTAAGGAAATTAGAAAAATATTTATTTTTTGTGCTTGTTTGGTGAAAGAAAAAATTATCACTATTTATAAATCAAGTATTTGGTTAATCTGTATTGGGTATGATTTGATGGAGACTAAAATCTTTTATTGTCTACTCCCTCGGTTAGAAGAATATAAAAACGTCACCGAGAAATTGGTATAGGAATTCGGTTTGAAGAATATAAAAACTTCACCGATTTGGTAAACTCTCAGTATTATTTTATGGAGTTTAAAACCTATGATTTTCACTTTGTTTGAATTTAATCCTGATTTGAAGTCATAAAAACTTCATAAAGTTTCAAAGTTCATTCGATTAATGATTTGAAGATATAAAAACTTCATAATTGACTAGAAAAAAGTTGGCTAAAGATTAAGTCTTTATTGTTAGTATTCTGAAATACTAAAGAGTATGTTAAGGATTGACAGTAAAATGATGAATGAAAATGAAAAACAAATTGATTTGGTTGTGAATGGTGTTGTCCCAATGGCAATCAATGTTGCATCATTAAGTCATTTAGATATTGCTCTAGCAATAAAAATTGTAGAAAAATCAGAAAAATATTTTAGTGTGAACTTCAAGAATAGAAGCAAATGATGTCATTTTTGTTGGCCAAACTTGAAATATAAATGTTCACAAGTATAGATCCTTATATTCTAGAAAAGATAATGATTGAAAATCAATTGTCTAGTTTGAAAAATCTTATGAGTCATTCCAAGATAGGCGAGGATAATGAGTTGAATAAAAAATCATAAATGATGGTTGCAAATCCTGTTCAGGATGATGCTCCGAATAATAAGAAGATGAAGAAGTTTTTTGGGCAAGAGAAAGAGCAGAATAAGAAAATGTTCAAAGGCAATTTCTACATTTGTAGCAATGTTGGCCACAAAGCTTTAAATAGTGAAGTTCTAAATAATAACAAGAAAAGAGATTAGATAAACATGTTGGAAACAAATAGAAATATTGAAAATCTATGTGATATGATCACTGAAGTAAATCTAGTTGGATATCCAAATAAATGGTGGTTTAATTTAGGAGCCACTAGACATGTTTGAGCGAACAAAGAATCTTTTGCTACTTATGATACTGCTGGTCCCAAAGAAGTGATCTTCATAGAAAATAATGAAACAACTAAGGTTGAATAAAGTAGGAAGATATTCCTAAAGATGACTTCTAGCAAGGTGGTGGCTCTCAACAATGTTCTCTATGTTCTATTATTAGGAAGAACTTAGTGTCGACAACACTTCTCGTTAAAAATGGGTTTTAAGTATGTTTGTTTTGGAGAAAGTTGTAATAAGCAAGAATGAAACGTATGTAGGAAAGGCTACCTCAATGAGGGACTTTACAAACTTGATGTAATGGTTGTTGAAATGAAAAAAGTTGGGGCTTCTTCTTACTTGCTAGAGTCAAATAATTTGTGGCATAGTTTTTTAGGACATGTCAATTACAAAACCTTGCAAAAACTTATTAGTTTGAAAGTGTTGCCTAAATTTGAGTACAATAAATCAAAGTTCAAATATGTGTGGAATCAAAGTATGCTAAGCATCTGTATAAGTTCATTGAAAGGAATTCCAATCCTTAGACTTAATCCACACATATATTTGTGATATGAAGTCAACACCATATCGTGGTGGGAAAAAGTATTTTATAACTTTTATTGACAATTGTACTAGGTACTATTATGTCTATTTGCTAAATAGTAAGGATGAAGCAATAGATGCTTTTAGAAAATATAAAACAAAAGTTAAAAATCAGTTAGAGAAAAAGATCAAAATGATAAAAAGTGGTAGGGGTGGAGAATATGAATCTCCTTTTGCAGAGATATGTGTAGAAAATAGAATTTTCCATCAAACTACTACTACGTAATCACCTCAATCAAATTGAATTGCGAAAAGGAAAAATCAAACTTTAAAGGAAATGATGGATGCCTTACTTATAAATTTAGGTTTACCACAAAACTTGTGGGGGAAAGCTATCCTTATAGCTAAGAGAATACACAATAAAGTACTCCATAGTAAGACACTTTCAATTCCATATGAAAAATGGAAAGAATGGAAACCCAACTTGAAATATTTCAAAGTATGGGGGTGTCTAACGAAAGTCCAAGTTCCTATGCCTAAAAAAGTACAGATATGACCTAAGACGGTAGACTGCGTGTTCATTGGATATGCTAAGAGCAGTAAAGTATGTTGGTTTTTCATTTATAAATCCAAACATCCAGATATCAATGAAAATATGGCAATTAAATCAGATAATGTTGAATTCTTTGAGCACATTTATCCATATAAAACTAGACATAAATAGTCTAGGGAAGGGTCTAAACGACCTCGAGATGAATCAAGTGAAAATGTACATAATGATGAGAATTCAAGACGTAGTCCACGTCAAAGAACGTTAACTTTTTTTAGATCAAATTCTGTAACATTTCTCTTAGAAAATAAACCTCAAATGTTCAAAGAAGCGATGTCATCTTCAGACTCATCTTTTTGAAAATAGATAATCAATAATGAGTTTGATTAAATCTTGAGCAACCATACTTAGGAGTTGGTTGATCTTCCTCCAGGAAATAAACCTTTAGGTTCTAAATGGATCTTCAAAAGAAAAATGAAAGTGGATGGTACTATGGACAAATACAAGGCAAGACTAGTAGTAAAAGTCTTCAAACAGAAGGAAGGCCTTGATTATTTTGATACCTACTCTCCTGTAACAAGGATAATGTCAATTCGGATGTTAGTTGCCTTAGCGGCGGTATATGGTCTTGAAATCCTTCAAATGGATGCAAAAATAGCATTTTAAATAGAGAATTGGAGGAAGCAATTTACATGAAACAACCCAAGGGTTTTGTGGTTTCTGGTAAAGAAAAGAAAGTGTGCAAACTTGTTAAGTCACTTTATGGACTAAAACAAACACCCAAACAGTGGCATGCAACGTTTGACCAAACCATGTTGGCAAATGGGTTTAAGATAAATGAATGTGATGAATGTGTTTACATTAAAGACACTCTGAATCACAAGGTCATTATTTTTTTATGTGGATGACATGTTGATCATCAGTAGAGACATTTATGACATAAATGCTACGAAATGAATGTTTGAGAGTAAGTTTGATATGAAAGACATTAGAGTTGCAGATGTAATTTTAGGAATAAGAATCCATAAAACTCCACAGGGGTTGACATTGTCACAGTCTCATTACATTGAAAAGATACTTGACAAGCTCAAGTATTTGAATTTTGGTATTTCCAAAACTCCATTAGACATGATCTTTGTACTTCAAAAGAATGATGGAGAAAGTGACTCATGGTTAGACTACACAAAAGTGTGGAGATATTTAATGTATATCATAAACTATACAGGGCCAGACATAGCATGTGTTATTAGTAAATTGAGTCGGTACACAAGTAATCCAAATAAAACTCATTGTATAGCAATGAAAAGAGTTTTGGGGTATCTTAATTACACTCAAGACTATGCTTTGTATTATAATAAGTATCCAGTGGTAATTGAAAGCTATAATGATGCAAATTAGATCACCAGATCGAATGAAGTAAAATCCCTGAGTGGATATATATTTACCTTAGGTAGAGGAGCAGTCTCTTGGAAATAGTCCAAACAGACATGTATTACCCACACTACAATGAAATTTGAATTTTGTTGCATTAGATAAAGCCGGTGAAGAAGCTGAATGGCTCCAAAATTTCTTGGAAGATATTCCTTATTAGCCCAAACCATTGGCACTAGTATGTATACACTATGATAGCCAAGAAATAATAGGTAGGGCAGGGAGCATGATGTATAACGGTAAATCTTGTCATATAAGACAGAAACATAATACCGTTAGAGAACTACTCTCTAGTGGAATTATCACTGTTGACCATGTGAAGTCAAAGGATAATGCGTTAGATCCACTTACAAAAGGCCTATCTAGAGAGAAATTTGAGAGAACATCGAAGGGAATGAGTTTACGGCCTAGGACAAGTCAGCATAGAAGTAACTCTACCTAGTAGACTGGAGATCCCAAGAGCTTGGTTCAAAGAGACTAAACAAAGTTTGTGACTGACGGTTTGACATTGTCAATATACTCAATCCATTCTCATGATGTATACAATGTTTAGAAAATAAGGATAAGGCTTATGGTGTGAATCTTTTTAATGGTTATCTAAATTTGGTAGATTTTTTCAAATAGTTTAATCTATAGGATTGAACATTTATAAATCACCTATGTGAGGGTGAAGTGGAAGCCGTTTCAAGGAGAATATTAGTAAAGGCCTATTCTCTACGTTCTCATGAAATCAGGACGTGTTCATGGCTGAAACGAATAAAATCATGAGAACCATAAATGGTAAAAGGTTGGTTGTTTGACATGTATTGTCTAGGTGTACATTAAAGTTTGAAGGTTAAAAGATATCAAATCTACCAATTGACCGAGTGTATCTGATGTATGTTCACTATGGAAAGTTCAAAGGGAAACCCACTTATCCAGATGCAATCAGTCTTTGCTTATTGATCACATACTTGTCCGTAAATTTTTGACAAGATAGTCATTCCCCATTCATTTGGGGGCTTATTGGGTTATTCCGAAGTGTGAATGGAAAGGATGCAATTTGAATAGAAAGGATGAATTTGAATAGGCACCTTTTCGGATTGAATGGTTATGACATTTCCAATGGGTTGTGACTTTCCGAAGAGTTACACCTTTTCAAAGAGTTGCACCTTTCCGAAGAGTTGCACCTTTCTGAACCAATGCTTCTCTTCATGAAGCAACACCTTGATGGCTATAAATACCTAAATTTTTCCTCAAATAAAGACAATAATTTTTAGAGTTAAAAACATTTTTCTTTTTCTTAAAAACTCTCGTGTGATCATCAAACTGTTGAATGCATTTGAAATTTTTAAAAATTTGAGGTACCGCTATTTTCAGAAAGAGAATCATTTTATCATGGGAGGAAAGATGTCATAACCTCAGGTACTTGAGGGGAATAAATTTCTTAAGGACACACCGTGCATTCGGTGGACTTGATTCTACAAATTTCTACTTTATCTTCATTTCTTAATAGTTGATAAACACTTCATTTGATAGTTCATTTGATTATTCATTTGAACTTGTGTTTGAAGGCATTGAACTTCACTGTAGTTCTTGAAAACTTGTTCTTCAACTTAGTTTGAAGTCTGTATAGAAAAATATATAGATTGTGTACCCAGAACAACAGGATCTTCGTATCTAATTGTAACAACTTATAATAGTATTAAAGAGATTATTTATCAAATATAAAAAAATTATATTAAAAATAGTTGATTAGTATATTTATTATTATTATTTTTATCGAAGGATCTTCGTAACTAATCAATAGTTTTATTAATATCATAGTACAATTTTTGAATAATGTATTATCTAGTTTATTATAAAAATAATAATTTGTGTCAAATTTATAGATATTAATAATACTTTTAGAACTTATTGTTAAAAAATCATTTATTTTAAAAAAAATGAATGAAATTTTGTTCTAAAAATTTTAGATATTGAAACTTGACCCAAAATTAATTTTTCCAAAAAAAAAACATTTGTGTTATATAATATGGATGTCATGTGACATATATATGTATGAAATATCATTTATTAGAGATAATAGTTAGTAGTCAAGTTGGATTTGAAGACCAAAAAATACTTGTTCAATTTGGATTTGAATACCTATTGACCAAATTGCCAACTTGCCAACTTGAAGTCAAGTTTGACAATCTTAGGAACTAAGTTTGGTGGTCTATAAATAGCCACTTTTTATATATTTTATTGATATTTCAAAGTAGTAAATCAAAAGTATTACTAAAGTTCTATCATATATTTAAGTTTGATATTGATATTTTGTCTTTATTTTATAACACGTTATCAGCATGAGACTCTACCGTCTCAAAATTTGAAGGCTAAGAAAAGAAAATTAGATCAAAATATGGAGAAGGCAAGACCGCAAGAACTATGCGATCATCATGATTTGGATTTCACCTTTCTACTATGTATGATAAGATAAGTATATTATTAACTCATATTCTTTAATTAAGTTTGAAAAGAATATTGATAATCACAAAGTGTTGATATTGTTATAGGCTCAAGTTTGAGTTTAATATACTTTGGCCGTGGGTGTGACGATGGATTTAAATCTCATGCCATTAAGAGAGTAAGACATTAGGTTAAGAGTCCTGATGCAGCATGATGATAAGATATTGGGTTTAAGTCCATTTATTTTTTGCCTAATACGCCTTTATATGGATAAGTGACACGGCCCGAACCGGCGCCTTGTCTTAATAGGCATCTCAAGTCCAACTAGGATCGAAAACCACCCCCGTTACCAACCTCTAAAAACGCACCCTAAGTTAGATGAATTTTGAACATATAACAAGATAATATTTTGCATAAATTGAGACTCTGGGATAGGTCCATAACCGTGACCAACCCAAGAAAGTCTAACCATCCAATAACCATACCAATACCAATGCCAAGGCTGACACCACTACCGATACCCCCCATACCAATCCATAGTAGTCCCCCAAAGCCTCTAACTGAAAGTAAAATAATATCTGATTGGGACATTCCCCCAACCATAGCCAAAACTATAGTCTATAAGATGACTAAAGTAAGTAAAAACATCCATGACATGAAATGGAGTCTTTTGAAATATGGAAGCTAGCCACTTCAATCCAACTGAGTTGATCCCGAATCCGATCACTAAGCTGGAGAAGTAGAACAACTGATTCATGCATCGTGTGGGGATACAACGCCCGAAGATAGGTTAACGGGTGAATGCTAGCATGCACTCAGGATAAGGATAAAATAATTCCAACCTTTAAAACCAAGTAAACTAACTATATGCATTCACAACCATATATTCATATATATGACCATGCTGGGAAATGAAACCGGATTTAGCATGCCTTTAAAATCATTAACCTGGGTATGCATAGCTTAACCATCCTAGAACTAATCACGGGATATGTGGGTTCAGTTTAACCCCCTGAACGGTCTCGACATATGTAGCCGCATGAACCGGAGATACCATAAGAATAGGGGATTCCCGTGTACCCTTCGCTCTCTATGTACATATGTACAAGTGTACTTAAGGGATTCTCGTGTACCCCGTAAGTATCATCTGTGGTCACCATAACCTATCCTCATGTCGGAAAACATCAGTTTCCAGTGTCCATCCATTGGACTCACATATTCATGATTAGCTATCACAACCTGCCATTATTGCCCAATTAAACCATTACCACACAACCAAACCACCATCCATTTATTATGAACCATGGCTATAAGTAGTGGTATCGCCATACCGACTATAGCTTGCAAGAAATGTCCTTAGCTATCCTTTATGAGAAGAAGGGATTTCTATGTACCTATAAATTACATTATTAAGTTGACTTGGAGGAATCCCATGTACCACACAAGATGTTTGTTATTAAGTTTGCTTGGGGGATTCCCTTATACCCTACAAGGCTTTCAACAAGACTAACCATAGCTATCAAGACCTTACCATTAAACCATTCCAAATCATTTATACCACTTAGGGTTCCATTACCAAGTTATACCATGCATAGTTCAATAAAAGTCCAACAGTTTAACCAAAAATATTCTCATAAACATTTTATCAAACAAGTTGAGGGAGTAGTGTTTCCAAAACTAAAACCATGTACCAATTAACCATTCCCATGTAACCAAATGTTCAAACCTTTATAATAATATGAAAACCATAAGAAAAAGATATGGGAAAACCATAACCAACCATTTTAACCAAAACCTGCAACATATATTTGAAAACCCAAAACCATACTATATTTATGCCATGAAAACAATTCATTAAACATGCCTTTAGTTGGAACTAACAATGAGGGAGGAGTACATGCCTTAGATTACGAAGATGACGGAGAGAAATCACCCTTGTAAGCCCCAAATTTATCCTATTGATAAATCACCCTTGTGTTGTTGTGTCTCTTGTTCATCTTGTTTATCTTGTGTTGTTGGTTGTTTTGGTGTGAAATACACCTTGTTCTCTCGTCACTCTTGTGTTATTATTGTTGGTCGAGACTTGTTCTCATTTGGTCCTCGATTTCTCTTGTGTTTTGTATCTTGTGTCCGTATTGTGGGTTGATTCCATTATCAACTATATAATATTAGTTTTTTATAAATAATTGTAAATATTTTATACCTTTTAATAATTGATTTTGTTTTAATCTACTTATTTCACATGCACTAGAACACTTTTAAATCTCATTTCTTAGAAAAATATGTACAAACCCAACACTATAAGAGTCTAAGTATCTAATTGTATGTTTTTAATTTACTTTGCTAAGACAGCCATATACTCTTCAATTTCTCGCCCCTTTGATTTTTTTAAGGGTTTAACATTATGTTTAAAGCTGAATATTACTTCTATGATTGTTAGACGTGTGAAAGAAAGGACCTCTACAGTTATGCAACTTAAACTTGCTAAAATTTTAAAATAGTGTTTAAAAATAATAGAAGATTGATATACAATCATTTTGTGATAGTAGAGAGAATTATTGATTCCTAATTATCATTGAAATAGTTGTCTCACATCCCGTTGTTTTACTATTATTAATTTATTATTATCTAATCATAAATTGAAAAATTGAATCAAACCAATGGCTTTTATTTTATTTGATTTAATTTGATTTTAGAATTTTAAAAATTTACTTAATTAATTTAATTATGAATTTAATCAAAAACCAACCCAAATCAAATCATGAACACCCTTACAACAATAGAATTATTTTTTCTCATTTACAGAAGATATGGTCCACCATTTAACCATATTCCTCAGGATCTTTGAGAAACAAAGAAAAAATTTGATGGTTGTCATTCATCTGTCAATCCTGTAATTTTATGATAATTCAGGAATAGAAAATGACTACAATGAGCTATCAATTGTTAAATAATGTCATTCATCTAATCATAGAACCTCAATATAAACTTATAATGTGATAGAAGACTGACTATCAACCATCTTTCTCTGAAAGGAGAAAAATAGCTAAATCTATCAAAAAATATTTTTCAAATTCTTGCAATATTATCCTTTCAGGTGGAAATATCAAAACTGATGTAACAAGGTGGTGCCTGACTAAATTTGACAACAGAGTTCACGAGTTGTTTTTGCAATGTTTACCATTAGTTTTGATATGAGAAATAGGAAAGAATCAGAAGTTAAACTAGTAGAGCTATAGATCAAGTTTCTAATTTAATGAAATTTTTGCTTAAGTCACAGTTTTCTTCTTTAACTCTTTTTAGTTCATGGTGGAAAAAAATTAGACCCATACTAAATTAGACCTATACTTGATATCAAGTTGGGTAGATGGACTAAACCAAGCTAAAATGAATAAAGTTGAATGTTTTTGGTAATTAAATTTTTTATTAATCACCAATTGAGAATATTTACAAATCCAAGGGATAGTCACACTCCACATCCCTTCTTAGTTATAGACTAAATCATCCTTAGTACGACCAACAGGCCAAAGAGCCAAGCCTACTGACTAAAGTGAACTTACATAATCAAACAACCTAGCATTAGTTCTTACTCTAGTAGACAGAGCCAACCTAATTCGATGAAGTATAATCTCAGTTGTGGTAGTTCTTTTCTGAAAATTTTTTATATTTCTGTCTATCCAAATATGGTATATCACAGCTGCAAAACTCGCCCTCAGTATGATCCATTTTGGATGCTTGCCTCTAGTGCAACTATCAACCCTTGCCCATTCTACATTTCAGGTTTGAGGAAGGTGTTTCCATCCCTGCCTATAATATCCCGTACTAATCTTACCGATTCAACACTTAGTTGTATGCTTAAGGGGCATAAGACTTGAAATTTTCACTTAGTGTGGACTTATCCATTTTTAAGACCCCTAAACTTCGAGGATTTTCATTTTGGTCTTTCCAACCCCGAGACATTAGTTTTTGAGATAATTCATGTTCATGTATGTAAAAAGTATGTCTCGAAGGAGTTTCAGATTTTTCGAACAAGGTTTGGGGCACTTTTGGGTCACGGAACCAGTAGGTCACCACGACACGACATTAGTCCCAACCGCATGTTGACCGCGTCACGTTGAAGGTGTTGTGTCTAGTTCTTGATTTAAAATTGAATACATGTGTCATAATCTTTATCCTAGTGTGTGAAGTGCTTATGAGGTGAAAAATATTCATAGAAATCACTTAGAACAAAGTTGAGCTAAGAGCCTTTGATTTGTCCAAATTTTGGTATTCGATTTTATTAGGGTCAACTTTGAACGTGCATAACTTTTTAGATATATGAAAATTTTCATCTCTAGGCCTATCAAATTGTAGATAATTGGATTATCTTTCTAACGATACCAGTTTTGCCTTAATTCGATACCCGAGTGGAAAGTTACGATCATTTTTGTTAGAGTCAGTAAACAACCACGATAAGACCGCGTCATGGTAATATAGTTGCGTCCAGTTTTTTTATTTAAATAATTGAGGGGCAATTGGGTCTTTTACCCACTCAACCCATTCGTTCATAACACGACTTGGCCATCAGTTAGGGCATAATTTTTCCCTTCTTCTCTAATTTTCCTCTCAAGAAAACCCTCTCTTTTTCCCAAGAACAAATTCAAATTCTTTTTCTCCAAGAAATCAAGAATCCAAGTTTCCCAAGTTCAAGAACCCTTAAGAAAGCATCAAAAATTGTGTTTTCCTCTCAAGCTAAAAGCTTAAGGTATGTAGGGTAATCATTCATGGGTCCCTTTCACCCATGGAGCCCAAAAACCCTTTTCTTTCGATTAAAGAATGAACTTTCTATCATTATGGTATTTTGTATGTTCAAGAAAGATTGAATTTCATGTTTTCATGGTGATTTAAATTAAATTCAGCCCATGTATGATACCATGCAAGATTTAATAACCTCACGCTATGAATTTTAGTTCCCATGTCTTATTCAAGTAAATTTCATGTTGTTGAATTCTAATGTTAAGAATATCCCCATGTACAAGTTCATGCTTTCTACATGTTTGGTGAATTACCCATGACTTAGGTTGAACCATGATTCAATACTACAGTTTTAAGTTTAAATGTCATGTTTTATGATAATTCAGTGTTGGTGGGTTATGAAGACCCGATACCTATGTATTTTACATGATTTTTAGATTTTCAAGTATGATTCAGGTAAACCATGATTATTCTTATTTATTCAGTTATTATGACCATAATGAGAACTATCAGTTATGAAATCATGTTCAGTTAAACTCAGTCCAGTTTCAGTTCCAATGTCATTCAGTTGAGAGTAGGATTTAGCACCAAGCAAACCCAGGGATAGGGAGCTCACCTTCCAGTAGAGGGTGTGACCCTTAGTAGCAATCCCCAAGTTACAGAACTATATAGTCAGCGTAGGATAGAGATGTCTACCTACTAGTTGAGGGTTGAGAAGGTATCTATCTGCCAGTCGAGGGTTGACAAGGTGTCTACCTTCCAGTTGAGGGTGACAGATATCTCATTCGAGCACCTGTCAGTGAGGGTAATTCATTAGTCCTTAGGGATACCAGTCTAGTGGATCCACGTAGCCAGTGTTAGTACCCGCGGCACGGTACTGATATTCATCCAACTGAGGTTACAGGTTGGACTCTGATTATCTCAAATTGGGTTATGTCGGTTAGATGATACCTCCCATAGTATCAATATAATATTCAGTGTATTATCAGTTCAGGTTTGCTTGACCAAGTGTACAGATTCTCGGTTATTTAGTTATAAGATTTCATTCTTTGAGTTTATAGATTATTTAAGAAATATGTATATATTGGTATTATATTCATAAATGTTATAGTTTTTATGCATTTATGTTCAGTTATCTCATGCTATTCAGTTAGTCCTTATCTCATATGCACAGTACCCCACAGTTTTAGCCCAGTTATTCAGACTAAGTACAGTTCAATTTTACATGATTAGTATTCATATATCCGCTACTCAGCATACTGATGTTAGTTATCCCTTACTAAAATTTCAGTTGTTCGGTCACACAGACATCAGTCATTCAGTTAATCAGATCTACTTAGTACATATTATGTTGGTTTTATATGTTTAATCATTCATGCTCAGTATATTTGTATATTCAGATCCTTGAGTTAAGTCAGTTTTCATTACATAATTTCAGACCCAGTATTCATACATCATCTTCAGTACAGTTTTTACAACATATTCAGCCTTACAAGAGAATTGTTAACAGCTTTTATGTTTCTACCCCCAGCTTATGGAATTATTTCCATCTCAAGATTTATAAATTTTCTATGATTTATAGTTTTCACATATAGTCATGTTTTAAATGTATATTTCAGTAAATAACTTATATCCTCAGTTTTACAGCATGTTTAAAATATTTTCTTGATTTAGTGCATGTCTCCATATACTCAGTATATTCCAACGTACTGACCACACATATGAATTTGTGGCTGCATCCTTCATAATATAGGTACCATATGTAGCTCTCACACCAGGGTTAGACAGTTTGCAGCTTTCAGCCAGCAGGTGACGAGTTCTCCTATTTCGAGAACTCCAGATAATTTTGGATCATGTACTTTATTTTTTATTTTTCCATATGTATTGATTAGTGGTAGTTGGGGGAATGCCTCAGCTATCTATAGTCAGTATAGTATAGGCTTCATAGATATCAGTCAGAGTCAGTCATGTAATTTGAGTTTCTTTCTTCAGTTTTATCATAATGTAAATTGTATCAGCATTAACTTTATTCAGACTTTTCATGATTATGCTTCCGCTCATTAAATTAAGTTTTCTAATGTATTCTAAATCAGCTGCTCAAGTATCATGCCAGTTCATGGGTAAGATTGGGATCAGTTGTGGTTCTAAGCACCGTGTTACGACTAGGGGATAGTCTCGGGTCGTGACACTGCCACTTCACAATTTCACTCTATATAGCCTGTGTAAAGATGCACTCAAAGAACAAATGTTATCTAGATTCAGCTTTGGTCTTGCAGAGCACACATATAGGATCTACATTCATTTTCCAACTTAGTAGCACATCTTTAGTCCTTAGTCTCCCATGAAAGTTGAGCCAGAGAATGGACACATGCTTAGACTCTGCAATGTTCTTGGTAATCATTTTCCTTCATGCTACATTATCCACAGCCCCTCATAAAGTTTTATAGGTCCTGGCAATAGACAACTTGTTATTAAGGACCAACTTGCTGATGTTTCCCAACGCACTCCAGTGTTTCCTCATACTCAAGATTTTCTTGGTCATCCATGAAGCTTGTAGAGTAATAGCCATTGTCTGTACATCCTGCCTCTTTATAAAGTAAGTATGAACCCATGCTATCCAAAGTTTTTCTCTATATAGACTCAATGCCTACAATAGCTTACAGAGTGCAGTCTGGTTCCATAGTGTTAGGATCGAGAACCCGGTTATTGCGGAATTTAGCCAAATAATGTTATAATGACAATAACAAAGACAATAACAAGTTGATAGTAACGGTACTTAAAGAAAATGTAAAGGAGGCACAAATTTAACGTGGTTCGGTCAGTGTGACCTACGTCCACGAGCGGAGAGAAACAACTTCACTATATCAACAAGAGTACAATAGAGAGATTACAAAATTAGAGTAGTCACTCTAATTAACCCAAATATCCCAAGAGAAAACCTCACAAGATCACTCCAAAAGAAAGGGCTCACACAAAGTATTTTCCAACACCAACTCTCTCAACTTAATACTCTAATAGGAAGGAAGAATAAATACAAGAGAATGAAAGAGAACTATTGTAATTTGATGTGTATTACAATTGAGAAAGAAGGCCTCTATTTATAGATATAAAAATGGAGACAAGTAGCAACTTTGTTTGAACAAGAAGCAACTTGTTTGAACAATTAGCAACCTTGTTTGAACAAGTAGAAACTTGTTTGAACAAGTAGCAATCTTGTTTGACAAGTCCAAAAAATAATCTTCCACAAGTATTTGGTAGAAACTTCCTTTGACAAAGCAAGAGTGAATCAAACAAAGGCCACATTACAAATATCCACCTTGGCCTGAGTTTGGTTAATATAGTAAATTTGTTTCCTCTCCGCAAAAACCCGTGTGGGCAAAATCATTCTTCACAAACGGCAATCAAGCTCAAGCAAAGCTTGAACTTATTGACCGGAAGAGACTTTGTGACCATGTCTGCAGGATTGTCTCTAGTGTTGATCTTCTGAATAGAGACCTTTCCTTCAATAATAGATTCCCAAATAAAATGATATTTGATGTCAATATGCTTCGTCCTCTCATGATACATTTGATCTTTAGTCAAGTGGATGGCACTTTGACTATCACAGAAAATAATAATATCACCTTGGTGTGGACTGAGTTCAGCAAACAGACCCTTCAACCATAAGGCTTCTTTGATAGCCTCGGTCACTGCCATATATTCTGTTTCGGTAGTAGATAAAGCTACTATGCATTGTAATGTATCTTTCCAACTGATAGCACAACCACCAATGCAAAACACGTAGCCAGTCAGTGATCTTCTTTTATCAAGATCACCTGCATAATCTTAGTCTACAAAACCAACTAAAGTGTTAGTATTTCTACCAAATTCCAAACATACATTTGAGGTACCACGCAAGTATCTGAGAATCCATTTCACCGCCTACCAATGTGCTTTTCTAGGATAAGCCATATATCGACTTACCACACTTACTGCATGTGAAATATCCAGACGTGTATATACCATTGCGTAAATAATACTGCTAACTGCACTAGAATACGTTACCTGTGCCATATAACTTTTTTCTTTCTCTGACTGCGGTGATTGAGCAGCTGATAACTTAAAATGAGAAGCAAGAGGAGTACTTACTGGTTTAGCTTCTTTCATGCCAAACCTCTCCAAAACCTTCTCCAAGTACTTCTTGGTCAAAAATAGCCTGCGGGCTTCTCGATCTCTTCTGATCTCCATGCCAAGGATTTTCTTAGTTGCTCCCAAATCTTTCATTTCAAATTCACTTTTCAGCTGACTTTTCAAATTGTGAATTTCTGTCAAATCCTTAGTAGTAATAAGCATGTCATCAACATATAATAGTAAGTAAATGAATGAACCATCATTTAACTTTCGAAAGTAAACATAACTATCATACATGCTTCTTGAATAACCATGACCCAACATAAAGGAATCAAACCTCTTGTACCACTGTCTTGGAGATTGTTTTAATCTGTACAAGGATTTCTTTAACAAGCAAACATGATCTTTCTTTCCTTCAATTTTAAATCCTTTAGGTTGATACATATGTATTTGTTCCTCAAGTTTGCCATGTAAGAAAGTTGTCTTAACATCAAGTTGTTCTAATTCCAAATCATGCATGGCAACTAGGGTAAGCAAGACACGAATAGAGCTATGTTTAACAATAGGTGAGAAAATATCATTAAAATCAACCCCTTGTACCTAACTATAGCCCTTTGCAACTAATCGTGTCTTATACCTTGCATCTTCAACCCTTGGAATTCCATCTTTTTTTCTTAAAAACCCATTTACAACCAATGATTCTACTTCCTGACGGTGGCTTCACAAGAGACCAAGTACCATTCTTATGAAGAGATTCAATTTCTTCATTCATTGCAATCAGCCACTTGACTGAATCAGCACCAGAAATTGCTTCTGAATAATTTGATGGTTCTCCGATTTCTTCAGTTTCCTGTACAACTGAAAAAGCAAATGCAACATAATCTTCATACCTTTCTGGTCTGAGAATTTGTCTTCTTGGTCTATGTGTTACTATGGAATACTCATTTGGTTCAACTTCAGAAGTCACAACTTCTGGCTCAACTTCTGGATTTTCAACTGTATTTTGTTCCACAGTTGATGATGAGCTTGGCTCAGAAGGTATGCCAAGATCAACCTCCACCTGTTCATATATATCATGCTCTTTGTTCTTGGTACAAGAGCTAGAAGACTCTTTTCTAGAATATAACATGGAGGATTCATCAAAAGTTACATCTCTGCTAATTATAATTTTGGTGACTTGGGATCAGGGCACCAAAGTCTGTATCCTTTCACCCCAGATGCATAACCAAGGAAAATACATTTTTTAGCCCTTGGCTCTAATTTTCCATCATTTACATGCATGTAAGCAGGACAACTAAAAACTTTTAAGTCGGAATAATTAGCAGGTGTACCTGACCATATTTCCTCCGGAGTCTTGAAGTTCAAAGGTGCAGAAGGAGCACGGTTGATAATATAACAAGTTGTAGAGATAGCCTCAGCCCAAAAAGCATTTGTCAACCCAGTATTTGAAATAATACAACGAGCTCTTTCCAAAAGAATCTTGTTCATCCTTTCTGCAATACCATTTTGTTGAGGTGTCATCCTCACAGTGCGATGTCGAGCAATTTCTTCATTTTTGCAAAATTCGTTGCACTCGTCATTACAAAATTCCAAGCCATTATCTGTTCTAAGCCGCTTGACCTGTTTTTCTGTTTGTTTTTCAATCAAAACTTTCCATTGTTTGAAAGTTAAGAAAACATCACTTTTGTTTTTCAGAAAATAAACCCAAACCTTCCTTGAATAATCATCAATGAAAGTTAACATATACCTGGCACCACCTTTTGATGGGGTACGGGGAGGACCCCAAAGATCTGAATGAATGTAGTCCAAAGTACCTTTTGTTGGATGAACTGCTGGAGATTTGAAACTGACTCTTTTCTGCTTTCCAAACACACAGTGTTCGCAGAACTCCATTTTTTCAATACTTTGTCTACACAGTAGACCTCTTTTGCTGAGGATGGAAAGACCTTTTTCACTCATATGCCCCAATCGCATATGCCACAATTTCATGATGTTGGGATCAAGTTGATTTGAAGTGGAAACTACAGCAGCACTTGTAAAAGTGGATCCCAATAAAGTGTACAACGTACCTGATCTGTGTGCTTTCATGATCACAAGAGCTCCTGAAGATACTTTCAAAACTCCACTTTCACCTGTGTATTTACACCCAAGATATTCTAGAGTGCCCAATGAAATGAGATTTTTCTTCAAGTCGGGAACATATCTAACATCTGTGAGAGTTCTCACCACACCATCATACATTCTAATTCGGACTGTACCTTTACCAAAAACCTTGAAGGGAGTATTATTTCCCATCAAGACAACTCTACCTCCAACAGATTTGAATGTGTTAAACAAATCCCTATTGGGACACATATGATAAGAACAACCTGAATCCAAAATCCACTCATCGTTAGATTTAAAACTATTATTAGTTGCTAAGAATATTATTCCTTCAGACTCATTAGCAGCTACACTTGCTTTGGCGGAGTCAGTATTTTGGTGCTCATTTTTGTTTTCCTTACGCTTTTCTTTGTTTTTCAACTTATAGCATTCAGAAATGAGATGACCTTTTTTTATGTCAGTATTTGCACCCAACATTTATAGGTTTAGACTTTGACCTTGATTGAGACCTCTCACTATTTGATTCTTACCTTGATTGAGACCTCTCACTATTTGATTCTTTCTTATTAGACCTACCTCTTACAAATAATCCTTCCCCATGGGTTGCGCTACTTTCCCGAGTAATATCTCTATCCATCTGTTCCTTTTTTTTAAGATAGATTTGATTTCTTTGTAAGAGATATTATCCTTTCCATAAAGCATAGTATCTCTAATATGCTTAAATGATTGGGGTAAGGAAATAAGTAATAAGACGGCTTGGTCTTCATCATTTACTTCAACGTCTATATTACTCAAATCCATAAGAATAGAATCAAAATCATCAAGATGTGAGAGTATAGAGGTACCTTCTACCATACGAAATGTGTAAAGCTTTTGCTTCAGGTAAAGTTGATTTTCCACTGTCCTCTTCATATACAAGGCTTTTAGTTTTTCCCACATGCCTTTCGCTGTGTTTTCTACAAATACTTCACGTAAAACCTCATTTGAGAGATTTAGAATAATACCTGATTTTTCCTTTTTGTCTATGACGGCAAATTCTTCGTCCGTCATTTTTTCCGGCTTCTTCTCCTTTCCTTCTAGTGCCATATCTAAGCCATCCTGAATTAAGATAGCTTCCATCTTTAATTGTCATATCCCAAAGTTTGCACTTCGATCAAATTTCTCAACGTAAGTCTTTGTTATAGTCATTTTGGCTACTGAAAAATAACCTGGTTAGATCCGTCTCTGATACCAATTTGTTAGGATCGAGAACCCTATTATTGCGGAATTTAGCCAAATAATTTTATAATGACAATAACAAAGACAATAACAAGTTGATAGTAACGGTACTTAAAGAAAAAATAAAGGAGGCACAAATTTAACGTGGTTCGATCAGTGTGACCTACGTCCACGAGCGGAGAGAAACAACTTCACTATATCAACAAGAGTACAATAGAGAGATTACAAAATTAGAGTAGTCACTCTAATTAACCCAAATATCCCAAGAGAAAACCTCACAAGATCACTCCAAAAGAAAGGGCTCACACAAAGTATTTCCCAACACCAACTCTCTTAACTTAATACTTTAATAGGAAGGAAGAATAAATACAAGAGAATGAAAGAGAACTCTTGTAATTTGATGTGTATTACAATTGAGAAAGAAGGCCTCTATTTATAGAGATGAAAATGGAGACAAGTAGCAACTTTGTTTGAACAAGAAGCAACTTGTTTGAACAAGTAGCAACCTTATTTGAACAAGTAGCAACTTGTTTGAACAAGTAGCAATCTTGTTTGACAAGTCCAAAAAATAATCTTCCACAAGTATTTCGTAGAAACTTCCTTTGACAAAGCAAGAGTGAATCAAACAATAGCCACATTACACATGGCTATATATTGATCACATTTATCCCACCTGCTCCTTTTGGAAGACAAATCTTTTCCTAAGTCACCAAAGCTTTTTTTGTAATTGTTGCTTCCCCTGACCATAGAAAACTTATACATGCAGCTTCAATTAACTTGATCACTTTCTTGGGCATTAAAAACATTTGGGACTAATAAGCTTGTACACCAATTAATATAGCCCTAATGAGCTGTAATCTACCAGCATATGACAAGCATTTTTCCATCCACGTAGTGATTCTAGCAGTAATCTTTGCCACTAGAGGTTTGCATTGCATCACTGTGAGCCTTTTAGTAGATAGTGGTACCCCTAAGTAATTAAATGGAAGCTCACCCCTTTCATACCCCAGCACGTTCAAGATACTACGTTCGCTTTCCTCTTTCACCCCTCCAAAATAGACTTGACTTTTAGTCAAATTTTCCTTCAAGCCAGATGCCGCGGAGAACATATTGAATTTAGCATGAAGAAGTTGCGCTGATTTCTTATCCCCTCTAGCAAAAAGCAGTAAATCATTAACAAAGCAGAGACAAGTGATGCCTGGCTTTTTACATCCCGGGTGAAAGTGGAAAGCTGTATCACCTTTGAGTGTATTCAAACACCTCCGTAAGTACTCCATCATCAAGACAAATATGTAGGGGGATACAAGATCCCCTTGCCTTAGTCCTCTCTTGGCCTTCATAGTATCAGTTAGTTTTCCATTAATCAAGAAAGTGTAACTGACTGTTTGAATATATGTCATGATCCAATTTACCAGTTTTTCAGGAAACCCCATAGCTCTCAACATTTGATCAATAAAGGTTTATTTCACAGAGTCATAAGTCTTCTGTAGATCAACTTTAATCATGAACCTTGGTGAATGTTGATAGCTGCAATAAGGGCAATTCAGGAAGTGCAGGGGTTGATGGTGTGTTGAGAAATCATAATGGATGTTTAGTGTTGTTATTCTCTATTCACTGCTCATAAAGACAGTAACTGTAAAGCTTCGTACAAGCCCAGAAGATTGGATAGTAATGATGTCTTGATAATAGCTGTCACATGGTAAAAAAGTAACATATTAATATGTGATACATACATTTAGATCGTAAAATATTTTTATCTTTTCACCTTAATTTGCTGGGTCTTCTATATATTTAAATTTTTCATCAGATTTTGACTTCTAATTTAATACTGGAAGTGTTTGCCGAATCATGAGGGATACACCTTAACCGGTGAAATATTTTTAAGAACAGTGACGGAAGCACGCATCAAACTAGAGAATTTTCATGATTCATTAATATTTTACAACAATCTTAAGGATATTTTCTGTGAATCACGAAAAAGAAAAATATTTGAAAGAGATATTGCAAGAAAATACCATAATATAATTACTTGATGAATTATGATAATCTAGTGGTTCATCAGAAATGGAGGAGCAACGATGGTTGAGGAAGGAGCAATGATGGAAAGTGCAGCGAGAAGCTTTGTTGCTTCAAACACAATATTTACAACTGCGCGTTAAGGAGCTAGAAGCCATGTTTTCGGAGGTAATATTGTTCAATCTCCGCTTTGACATAAATATGATTCTGCCATTAAAAGGTATGTTGATATACTAAAACATTCTATGCTATTTTTATGAAGAAAAAAATTATTACATGCACAAAGCCAATAATAATAAGATTTTTGAGAAAGGAGTGGGAAAAGTTGGCTATCCTGTTAAGCCAGAAGCAGATGATATTATTGTGGTCATCTCTAAAAGTAAATGCTGAGATCAATATGAGAGTGAATGCTGATAAGCTTTGCATGAATAAAAATTATTGTATAACTTACCAAGTCAATGGAAGAGAAGAATTTATTTGTCTTGAGAACTAGTCATGTTCTTGAAAAAGAAAAATATTCTTCTTAAACTCATATGCAAAAAAAAATGACTTTACATGTTGTCGTGAATTACTGTTTAAGATATCATATAATGTTTATAAGATAACTTACATGAAATTTTTTATGGGTAAATAATATTTTTTCTTTTTAAAATGATTACTTTTCAGAATGTTTAAAAAAGTAACATTTTCTTTTGTTTATTACAAGAATTGGATTTTGGAAATCTTATTGAACTTCTAATGAAAAGATATTTAATGAATAAATTTCCATCAACGAAAAGATGTAGGATGGCCAAATTTTCTGTGAAAATTAAATTTTGAGTTAAGAGACACATGCACAGTTAATTGGTGAAAATTATGTTAACTGTAATTTATATTATGAAATGTTTTATGAGAAATTAGTTGAACTTGTTGTTAGAAATATTATCTTATTTTAAAAGGTTTATGGGGGTAAAGTGTTTTTTCAAAAGTTATTTCACTTAACTTGAAATATTTAAAAGTAGGTTGCTTGCATGTTTTTGCTACTTGATTTTGAAAAAGAATAATATAATACTTTTTATTGTATGTTAATGTTAATTAAAGTATTGCGTATAAATTGTATTTATTAAAAGTAATGAGATTGACGTCGTGAACAACGTTGTAACAAAACAATAAAATTTTGAGAATATATTTTCGTTCAATGGTGATAATATCTTATGAATGTGACTTTAATATTTGTTCAATATAATTTTGAAAAATGAAGTTTTGAGGAGAAAATTACAAGAATAAAAAAAATTGGTGAAGATTTTTATAATTATGTTGTTGATATAAGTGATCTTGAAATATATTACGTTGTTACTTCTTAATGCATATTTGAAAAGATGGATTGATGACATAAAGTCCTAGTAGTGGAATATTTGTCGTACTAGAGGGTACAAATAATGATTCATATATGCTAATGAGTTGACCCTTGATGACATAAAATAACATGAAGTCAAAGAGACCACAGTAGTTTATCATGAAATTTGAGTTTGTGGTTTAATGCGGCTAACATAAATTCTTAGTGAGGTTTTAGGTTGAAATAAAATCAACGAGTCTATATATATATATATTGTGGTCTCCAAGCAATATTAGTTATAGTGAAAAACTAATTTTTCAATAGCAAAATATATGTGTTTGAGATATAAAGTGATAAAAAGTTGTTTAAGAGATGAAAAATGTCCATAAATTATGTGAAGTTAGAAGTGAACTAGCCAATCGCTATCTACATTTTTAGGAAAATATTTATAAGTAAAGCTTCATTGAGGATGAGACTTTGTCAGAGTTGTATATCAAACATAATGGTAACCCAACATATATGTGATTGAAGATTCCATGAAATAAGTTCCTATGAATAACAAATCATTGTTTGATTTTGTGCACTATAAAAATTATCTGTTCTATGATCTATTATGTTGTGCATATAGAGCAAATCTGCAAGGAAAGTAAGGCTGAGTTGTGAACTCTTAATTCATTACCATATCCGTTATAGGTGGTATATTGCTCATGGGTGGATCTATGTGAGTGTGAAATGATTTTGCTTCTATGAAATTGTGACAGATTTCTAGCGCACTCATGAATATCAGTTGGACTTACAAAGAACATTTTGGTTCATGAAAGTTCTAAATTTCACCAGTTGATTTGTGAGTTTAATCTTACTTTCTCTAGTTTTAATTCTTAGTCTACGAATAGCAGATTCGAAACATTGTATTCATGTGAAAACCCAGCAAAACTTTTATTGTATTTCTTAATATTATTTTAAGATATATATGAAGGATAGTGATAAATATATTCTTTATATCTCAAAAATAATATTATTAAGTATTTACCTATCATTACTAGTCTTTAATTACCAACTCTTATTAGCTACCAATTAAGACATTGATTATATACTTATTAATATTAAATTTGATAACATTCCTGTGATATTATTTTAGTCAAAGTTAAATTGCCTATTTGGCAGTGACATTTTATTAGTTGGTTATTATGTTTCAATGGTCTTGATGACCTATTACTATCATTTATTATTTTTTATTTTAGTCGTTGGGGGACGAGAAAATTAAATATGTTTCTATGTAAACTTTTCAAAGCATTATGACAAAGTGGGAGAGAAAAGAGTTAGAATATTAGTGTAAAATATTTTTATCTTCTTACTTTAGTTTGTTGATTTAAAATATTAGTTTAGGTCTTCTATATATTTAAAATCTTTGTATTCTGGCTCATAATTAAATATTAGAAGAGTTTGTTGATTTTAAGAATACGCCTTAATCAATGAAATATCCTTAAGGATGACAGAAGCACGCCTCAAGCTAGAGAATTTTCATGATTCATCAATATTTTACAACATTATATTCATCAAAAAGGGAAAAAAACTTCATGGAAGATACAAGACTTTCGGGAGGTACAACAAATGAGGATGCGTTTAATTGCAGGTTTTACTATTTACGCATTTACTATGTAAGCGTTGACCTCACTTGCTGCACTTCCTCTACAAGTTCAGGTGAAAAGTTTTACTATTTATGCCTTTACGTCGTTAATTTCTGAAGTTGTCCTCGTTCAGTCTTTATCAAAAATTTGTTATACATATTGTAATGTCTATACCCAATAGCATGAGGCAGTTGGGGTTATAAGAGGGTATAAATTAGAGAAAATGTATAAAGTAATTATTAAAATTATCTCGAATTTATAAAAAGACAATTAAAATATGCAGATATTCTATTGCCCCACAAAACAATTCTAAAATGGTATTATCACATCTATTTTAAATAAGTCCTAATTTTTAAAATTAAGCGTTTATTGACACATTAATTTTGCTAATTTTTTTTCAGTTTTAGCGTCTCTTATTACGCTTATAATGTGTCAATATCTCAGTTTTAGCGTCTCTTATTACGCTTATAACGAAATGGCTTAATTAATAAGAGACGCTTCAACCTATTGACCATTCTTTCCTTGTCTATCTCCTTCACCAACAACTATCCTCACCCTTTTTTATTTTTTAAATATATAAATGGCTTTTTCTTCTTTTTTTCAATATAACATGCTGCTTCTTTTTTTTATTTTTTCGTTTCCAGCAGATTCAAAAGGTTGAGATATTAATTAATTTATCTTTTTTTTTATGTACAACTTTAGCAAAATTTTGGAAAAAAATAATTTTTTCAAAATTGACAAGGATTTGAAATGAATCTCGAAGAAAAAAGTTAAATGACGCTTTTTAATCATATTAAATTTTGATGAATTTTATTAAGTTATTTAAAATGTAAAAGAAATTTTAGATAAAATAACAACAATATAATAATAATAAAGGGTGAAGTTATAAATAAGTGCTGAAATGGGAATGTTTGCTTTGGGGTTGGGGGTGGTGCGGGTTGGAGGGGGGGTGGGGGAGGGAGCTGACAGGGATGAAGAAATGGTGGCATCAATTTTTTGAAGAAAGAAAAGAATAAAATTACAATAACAAAAGAAAAACGAAAAAATTAGATGACAAAAAAAGAATGTAATAATATCAACTCAAAATTGTTTAATAGGGTAATAGAACCCCCCAAAAAATTTAAATGATTTTTAAAAATATGGTACAACTTTGATGGTTACTTTATGCATTTCTCTATAAATTTCAATGGCCTCCATTTTTGGAAGTTTCATCAATCAGATTATCCATTAGCCATATCCTAGATAGCTTAGTATAATTATCTTCTTCCCTGCTTTTCGCCACTATACTGCTCATTCTTCATTAAAAAAATATGCATCAGCTAAATTATAAAGATGGTTTAAGCATCTTCATTTCCACGTTTTCAGTTTGGTTGCCCATTAAACTGATGAATGTTAATTGCCAGAGATCCATGCTTTCAACACAAGCAAAATTTGTTTTAACTTCCTATTGCACGATTATAGATGTCACTTCAAATAGAAGTATGTGTTTGAAATGAAAACTTGATCTAAAATAGTCGAATGGAGTGCTAGCAAGTCAAACCTGTCTATTTACAACATTGGAACCTACAATCTGTGAAAAGTGTTGCAGAAAGAATCTTATAACTGTTGGACTATGTACTAATGGTATCGGACTAGAAACGATTTCCGCAATCATATAAATGTAGGCCTAGATGGTTTGCTTAGTCGGGTAATATAGTAAAAAGAATGCTGATACAACAAATGTTGTACTTCATCGTAGGATTCTCACGCGACACTTCTCCAAACATGAGGCATGCCCAGTAATAGAATGAGCTATAGGCGCGAGCACATTTACCAACACATAACTCACAGGAAAGACACGAATTACAATGTTCGACTTCTCCAACTCAATGACACAGGGTCTCTCCAAAGTTTACCCAACGTGCAAAGCTATCTGAAAGTTCCTCGACAACGACACAGCTCTGGGCATCACTGTAGGATGCCTCTGCTCCAGCGTTTTCTGTTCCCTGCAAATAGTGAACTCTGTAGTTGAATATTCAAGCATCGACAAGGTAGACAACATTTTTCAGTAACTTAGACATAGTAATAGCATTAATTGTGAAAACAGAAAACAGTGCATTGTCAACTGCACCAGAAACAAAAACCACCAACAACAACAAACATACCCATAATACCTCCACCAAGTGGGGTCTGGGGAGGGTGTTCATACCACTACCTCGGAGGTGAGATAGAAAGGCTATTTCCTATAGACCCCCGACTCAAAATAAAACAATCTAGACAAGGAATAGTAAAAGAACAAGATAGAATAGAAATCAATATATCCAATAATACCATAAACAAGATACACCAAGTAATACAACCAAAGATACAACATCCTAAACTCATATTAACCTTCTACCCTAATCCGCCTCCACAACTTCTTATCTAAGGTCATGTCCTCGGTAAGTTGGAGCTGCTCCATGTCATGTCTAATCACCTCTCTCCAATATTTCTTCGGTCTACCTCTACCTCCCTTGAAACCATCCCTAGCCAACCGCTCACACCTCTGCACTGGGGCATCCGTGCCCCTCCTTATCACATGACCAACCCATCTCAACTTTGCTTCCCTCATCTTGGCTTCCACCAAAGCTACTCCCACCTTATCTCAAATAACCTCATTTCTAATCCTATCTTTCTTAGTGCACCCACACATCCACCTAAGCATTCTCATCTCTGCCACCTTCATCTTCTGGATGTGGGTCTTCTTAACATGCCAACACTCCACCCCATACAACAAAGTCGGTCTAACCACCACTTTATAGAACTTGCCTTTAAGTTTAGGAGGTACCTTTTTGTCACACAAAATTCCAGAGGCAAGCCTCTATTTCATCCACCCAACCCCAATCCGATGAGTGACATCTTCGTCAATCTCTCCATCCTCCTGAATTATAGACCTCAGATACTTGAAACTATCTCTCTTATGAAAGAATGAGTACCAAGCTTAACAACTACATCGGACTCATGAGACATCTCGCTGAACTTACACTCCAAATATTCTGTCTTGGACCTACTCAACCTAAACCCTTTAGACTCAAGAATTTGCCTCAAAACCTCCAATTTAGCATTAACTCCACTACGTGTCTCATCAATCAAGACCACATCATCCGCAAAAAGCAAACAAAAAGGCACCTCAGAATTTGCCACATCAAAATATCCATCAAACAGACGAAGTGTCGATCCTTGATGTAACCCCATCAAGACGGAAAAGTTCTCTGAGTCCCCTCCCCCTCTGAGTCCCCTCCCCCAGTCCTAACCTGAGTCGGAAAAGTGCTCTGAGTCCCCTCCCCCAGTCCTAACCCGAGTCTTGGCTCCGTCGTACATATCCTTAATCGCCCTAACATACACCATAAGTACACCTCTAGCCTCCAAACACCTCTAAAGAACCTCCCAGGAAACTCTATCATAAGCCTTCTCTAAGTCGATAAACACCATGTGCAAATCCTTCTTCCTTTCCCTATACTGCTCCATTAGTCTCCTAACGAGATGGATGGCTTCAGTAGTCGAGCGGCCTGGCATAGAAACCAAGCCAGGCAAAAATGGCTTCAAATCAGAAGCGACTACAATCATGTGTTAGGTGACTACTAAACCAACACACTTAAGGGAATTTGCTAAAATTGTTCAGCGAACCTTTAAAGAAGCTGTTTTGACTCGGGAAAACATGAGAAAGAGGGGGATACAGCTATGATCAAGATGCTATCTGTATAGACAGAAAGCAGAAACAATCAACCATCTGTTTTGACACTGCAGAATTACTAACCAGCTGTGGGATATGGTCATTACTCTTGGAGGAATCTGATGGACAATGCCAGAAGAACTGATGAAGTTCTAGCAAGCTGGAATGAAGAGAAGAACTGCAACTGCAACAAAGATAGATGGGAAATTTTCCCAGCAAATATTTGGGGGAAAATATGGAAGGAAAGAAACTCTAGATGTCTTGAAGATACAAGTAGCACTTTACAGAACATGAAATCAAACTGTACTCTTTTGTTGGTTTTTGGTGCAAGTCTTAAGTACATAGATGATCATGGGGAAACTGTAAAGGTATTAGGATCCTTGTAAGAAAAGCAAGGATTCTGTAACAATCCATTTTGGTTTCCAGCAAATTTTAATGCTGATGTCTGTATATATACACAAAATATGTTACCTTTTCAAGAAAAGAAAAAGAGGGGGGCGGGGGTTACAACAATTTGAGTTCTTTCTTCACTGTGGATATAAATTTGCCTAGACAAGTTATAGCCGCATTGAAGAATGATGGATATGGATTGCCAAACTTCAGGATTCATGTGAAGAAAATCAAATTTTCTTTTGAACTTGAATGCATGCTACTTCCTGTTCGCATAGCAAGCAAAAATAAATAAAAGAAATATACTAATTTTACTAATGAATCTAGCGAGTATAATTATGTTGTTCCCTTGATTCTTCTCTCCTAAGATTTTTTCGTAATTCGAGGGTTGTCAGTAGCGTGTTTCTCAAATGTACGATAATTTAGACCTCCTTGAGATGTGTTTGATCTCCGAAAACGTCGTACAACACTTCGGCGTTTCGGGTTGATCTTCGGGGAAGACTCCATTGACCACTCCTTTGAAGAACTGTGGTTGATGTTGCCAACGATTGTCCAAGTCTTTTTCCGAATCCCCCCTTTAGAATATTATGTACCCCCTATTTATAGTTGGGGGAAGTAGGCCAGGTTGCTTGTGATTGATTGAAACATGTCATTTTGACACTTGACGACATTTGACTGGTTCTTGAATTTGAATGAGGTTTCCACATCATTTGGACATGTGGCATCATCTTGTTGGTCTTTAATTTGACAGGATGCCAAGTCACCTTGACACGTAGCATGGGTTTGGGCTTCAAGGTATAATGGACCTTGATCTTGAATTTAACAAAATGGACTAATTAATGGGTTTGGGCTTCAAGGTGTAATGGACCTTGGTTTTAAATTTAACAAAATGGACTAATTAATTTGTAAGGCCCAAATTAATTAACCAATCCAAATAATCATGGATTAAACTCAAATTTTGTATGAATTTAACCCGTTGAATTTTATATGTCTACAAATGCCCCCTACTTCGAGACTTATCGACGTGTAGGCTTGCCAAAATTTGGCGGCGAGACTTGAAGTACTCGTGAATGTGTTTTTATTTTTGTGACTTCAAAGATACTTGTTTCTCATCGATGCATTCTAGCTAGACCAGTACTTGCGAGTGGTCTAACTAAAATTTCTTTTGTGTGGTGGTCTTGTGATTTATGAAAAGCGATGGGTATTGAGAAAGTATGTACTTATATAGTGAACTCCTCAAATGAGACATTATCAATTACGAAATATCATGGGAAGTATTCATGCGTATATAATGATTTTTTTCTAAACTTTTCAGGTTTTGACTCTAATGCAAGCCCTTCCATAATTCGGCTCAAACAAATACTTTCCATAATTTGGTTCTACTAGAAAATTTTCCATAATTTAGTTAAACTAAAAAATTTCCCTAATTTGGATTCCATGAAAACATTCTATAATTAAGCTCCAAGAGAAATTTTCCATAATTTCGGTTCTAATGAAACTTTTCATAATTATAATTTCCCATAATTCGTAGGATGAAACTTATGTCGCTTTCTTTTGACATCTATAAATACCCACGTTCCTACGGTGGTTGGTTGTAAATTTGTGACACCGTCCAACTCAATGAGTCCGTATCCAGAAGGTAAAACCTTCTCTTACATATGCTTTCCATCACGTTTTCACAGCTCTGCGCAACTGTGGTAGAAAATTCATATCTTGCTGCATAAATGCTGAAATTTCGATTTGTTTGATGTTCCATAAACTAGACTCGTAGAGCTACGATAAATCTGAAATCCACAATGAGATAGTTCCTAAATCGTCCCAGGTAACACTTTGAATTCGTGCTAAAATTCTGATGAGCTGACTGTCCCAGCTTCATGTGGCCTTACGAAGAAATGTTTATCTTGACTTAGGAACAACGAAATCACGAGTGGTTTGTGGCATTGGAAAGAAGGTTCATGAAGCTACATAATATACGAAATCCACAATCTAATTCCATATGTATTCTTTCAGGTATTTGTTTGAAGTCAGCCTTCAGATAGCTGCCAAATTAAAGTTATGACCTTACGAACCTAACCTTTTCCTTTAACTTTCTTTTGCAGATGTTTTAGTGACGTTGTTGGTTTTTAACTTTGAAATTAAAGAATTAACAGAGAAAGACTTGGAGAGGAAAAAATACTACAATTGTACTGTCAAAGGGAATTATTTTATTAATAACTCAAAAACATATATTTATAGCTAAATTTCTAACTAGACTTAAATTTAAATTCAAATTCAAATAACGGAATAACTAATTCCTAAGTCTAAGCCACGTAGAACTCTACTAATTTAAAACTACTAATAGTTATCTACTTCTACTTTATTTCTAAACATATCTTCAATAGACGTTATACGACTATTGCGACATGATGCACTTTCGTGACCGTAATATGTCGCATCCTCATCTAGAGATAATGAGTGACCAACGAAATCCGAATGCCAAAATCCTTGCCATAAAAGTTCTTCCTCCGGCCATTGATAACCTCTCACTTGACAGAGAATTGTGTGTCGAGTCTCTTCACCTTAAGGAATGGTCGCAAGCTGAGACGAAAGATGTCAAGGGAAATTTCTCGAGTCAGGCTATAAGCATGAATGTTCACCTGCTGAAATCCGCAATTCCGCAATTGATAAGGGAAACACACCCGCTAAATCTTCTCCTCCTAAGGGATGCATTAGCAATTGGAGTGTTCCATCTTCTGGTTTTGGTAACGTTTGCTAATACTCTTGACTACTGGGAATGGGTAGAGGATGTGCTGCCTCGCTACAAGGAAGAGTTGGAGCACATCAAGGTTTATGACTCCGTATATACGTCTTTGTTTACGTATGACTATGATGGCAATGTGCTTCACGCTTTTTGTGAGCTTTGGCGTCCATTTACCAATACTCTTTCCACTTTCATGGGAGAAATGTCCATATCACTTTCGGACTTGTGGATGATTGGAGGTCTTCCAATTCACGACTCTTTTTTGTTGATGAAGTTGTCCCATCAGCAAAAGAATTAACACATACGAATACTTGCCAAAAATCATCTCTTCCCAAAAGTTGCTTGTATTTATTTTCAGCTACATAGGGCTCCTCATTTGAGAGAATTAATGCAACAATCACGTGACACTATGTTTTTTATTTATTCATGTGACTGAACTTAGAATGAAACTCTAAGCACCTACGTACCTTGGTGAAGAGGATTAAGTCATAACGTAATTCAAAAAGAGTGATCTTTCTATTCTTTTTTGGTGTCCCTAACTTTTGCCTAGATCACCTCCTTTGAGGTTTTCAACCTAGCGGACTTTTATTTTTTTTATTTTTGGTCCTAACTTTTTCCTAGGCCACCTTTTTTGAGGTTTTCAGCCATACGAACATTTTTCTTTTTTTCTTTTTAAGCCGTACACAGCTTATACTCTTGCGGGCCAGGAGTGACATGCAGTTTAAGCTCGTGCCTTAAGGAGCATTTTGGGGAAGAATTCTTGTAATGTAACTTTTCTCCCAACCCTTAGTGATGAAATATTATTGCACTTCAGTTTGATATTGAATTTTATGGCCCGCATTGATTGAAGCAGATTTGCACTTGATCTTGTGTCGACTTTTAGAAGTTCCTTGACATTTTTTTCCTTTTCCGAGCGATCAATGTCCAAAGTATCACCTTTCTTGCAATTAGAAAAGTCATTTGACATGGACTTGCTTGTTGTTTTCTTTAAGACTGGAGCCTTAATTAGGTCAAAGCTCCCAAATTGTAGCATGACGACTCTTTTGGTGATGCCACAGAGCGCATGGGCTGTAGAGCTTTTGAAATTGAACCTTTCTTATAGTCCAATTTGGCGCTAACATGGTTTGCATCAACTGTATCGCCATTATCAATGATCTTTCCCTCTCACATTAATGTCATGATCTTTTCCTTTAGGATGAAGCATTTTGTGGTGTGATGACTAACAACGCGGTGAAATTTGTAGTACTTAGGATCGTCGACTTTGTTTGATTCTTCAGGTTGCTTTGACTTAGGAAGTTTAATGACTTCTTTTGCTAGCAACTCGTGAAAAATCGCAGGAACATCAGAGTCAGGAAAAGGATATACATTTGCTTGTAACTCCTTCAAGGTTGGTTGATTTTTCACTTCTCGCATTTGTTGCTTTGGAGATTTCTCTTTCAATTTTTGTCTTGTGCAACTCACATTTGTTGCCATAAATTCCCTAATTTGATCTTCTGACGAATCCTTGAATCTTGTGACTTCTTTTCTAGGATCAAAGACAAGTGACGTCATTTCATGATTTGTAATGCTTAGTTCCATGTCATGTGCGCGCGTAGCTAATTCTTCAAAAGTTTGAGGCTTGATTCCTCGGAGGATATACACAAGGCCCCAATGCATCTCTTGAATGAAAACTTCAACCGCAGAAGTTTCAAAAAGTTAATCCTTGCAATCAAAGCTCAATGTTCGCCAGCGATTGATGTAATCCACTACAGGCTTATCTTTACTTTGTCTTGCATTTGTCAGCTCTATCATGCTAACCGCATGATGGGTGCTATAGAAACGATTTAGGAACTTTCTAGTTGCTCCCAACAATCAATGGATTCAGACTCCAAGTCTGTGTACCAATCAAAGGCGTTGCCTTTCAAAAAGCGAACAACTGCTTGACAAGATCACCATGTGTACCAGCACTGCTACAAGTCTTAACAAAATAAGCGATGTGTTGCCTTGGATTTCCCTTTCCATCAAATTGTTGAAACTTTGGCAGTTGATATCCAATTGGCATCGGTAAGCCCTCGATTTGCTTAGAATACGGCTTTGAGTATCCTACGAAACTTTGTGACAGACCGCCATAATGTGCCTTGATGGTGTTTGCAATCATATCTTGCAGTTGTTGAACTGTTAGAGTAGTCACTGAAGTGGATCGATTAGCGAATTGACTATCAATTGACTTGATGAGCGATTCAACATCAACTTTTTCTTGCGGTGTTAGATTATAACTTGACTCTCTCGAATTGTAGAGATCTAAGTTGCTCATAAGTTGAGTGATTTGAAGATCTTTCTCATTAACAGACTTCTTCAAGGCTTCAATGGTTTGCTCCATTATTGCAAACTTCTCATCTATGTCAACCGCATCAACCATGAAGGTGTTGACTTTCCTTGAAGTTGGAGAATTCGTTGATTCCTCAGATTCTCCAAAGTAGAAGACAGTTTCAGACAGTTCGTTTGATAACATAGATGCAAGGTTGCCCCCGGAGATTGTAGTTACAACCGAAATTTGAAATTTTCTCCTTTTCATCATCTCCAAAAAGGTGAAGTATTGAGATCCATCCAAAGCACAAGTGTTGAGCTTGCGTCGATTGATGGGGCCGACAAGTTTGATCTCAGCAGATGCGGCAGTAGTAGACTTCTTGCACAAAAGTCATTGATTTTGAAGCCCATTGCAGTAGTTGATTTTGTGATATCCAATTTGTAGAAGGAAGAGATGAAGAGCAGAACTAGTCCCACTGGGCGTGCCAAAATTTGTTCGCAACATATTTTCGTGGTGCTAAAAATTAACTGCAATAAAAAATAAATAAAAGAAAAATAATAATTTTATTAATGAATCTTGTGAATACAATTCTGTTGTTCTCTGGATTCTTCTCTCCTAAGATTTCTTTGTGATTCGAGGATTGTCAGTAGCGTGTTTTTCGAATGTAGGATAATTTAAACCTCCTTGATATGTGTGTGATCTCTGGAGACGTCGTGCAACACTTCGTCATTTTGGGTTGATCTTCGGGGAGAACTCTGTTAACCACTCCTTCGAAGAAATGTGTGGTGGATGTTGTCAATGCTTGTCCGTCTTTTTTCGAATCCCCTCCCCTTTAGAATGCTATGTTACCCCCTATTTATAGTTGTGGGGAGTAGGCCAGGTTGTTTGTGATTGACTGAAACATGTCATTTTGACACTTGACGACTTTTGACTGATTTTTGAATTTGAATGAGGTTTCCCATCATTTGAACATGTGGCGTCATCTTGTTGATCTTTAATTTGATGGGGATGCCAAGTCACCCTGACACGTAGCATGGGTTTGGGCTCCAAGGTGTAATGGACCTTGGTCTTGAATTTAATAAAATGGACTAATTAATTTCTAAGGCCCAAATTAATTAATCAACCCAAATAATCATGGATTAAACCCAAATTTTGTATGAATTTAACCCGTTGAATTTTATATGTCTACAGTTCCGTGGATGAATGTCACGTCCGTAAACAGATAGGTTCTAACATTTGGTTAGATCCTTTTTTTTTTTTTTTTGAAAACTCAAAAAGCATGCATTTTGTAAAGTAGAAGTCCTCAATTAGTTAAACATATTTTTGCATGGGGGAGGCATACTCATTCCTCAATTAAACGTAGGAGGCAAAAGGCTTCTATAAGCACCTCCCATGTGATCTATTTTATTGGTCATATGAAATTGCACCAAAAAACATCACTTTGAGTGGTTTAGCATGAAAATAAATAAATTAGAAAGTGGTAAAATCCTTACTTGTGAAGTAACTGAAATACCAACATTCATGCTACATCCACCTTCACTGGACAGCGGGGTCCTTTCCCCCACTATATCACTGACAACATTCTCTGATGATGGTCCACCTATTGGGGAGTTCATGAACAAAGACCTGCACCAACAGAAAGCACAAATAACATTGTTTCTTCTGTCAATCAGTTCTATATGGAAGAACTCAATGATTATTCTTCCTGTAGTTCAGGATTATGGAAACAGCAACTTGAAGGCACCATTATGAGAAATAAAGAACAGAGAGTACACAAAAAGAAGTGTCAACTGTCAAGCCTCAACTTTTTTACAGCGTTTGTCTAGTCCTACACAACCATCAACATTAAAATCTCCTTATCAAAAACAGATATCACCTGAATATTCATTTGAAGTTATCCTTTAAAACCAAAAAGAGAAAACAGTATGGCACAGGAATACTGGTCACAACATAGCCAACTGGCAGAGCATGACCAGCTGTACATCACATAAAATCCCAAGAACATTGAAGGAATAAAGGAAACATTAAAAGCCTCTCATAGCCTAGGACCAGTGAACTAGGCAAGCAACTTGCAAGCCTATATTAGAGACGAATTATTACATTCAATCCTTTCAGATAGAACTTAGCTGGGAACTGAAGATTTGATGGAAAGGACACGAAGTGTCCTATTATTCATTCCACAGGACCTTGGTTGCTAAAAGTGATAGCAAGTTTAAGAACTTAAAAACATTTTGATCTCCCTATTTTACAAGAAATTAATTTCACCACATAATATGAAAAGGAAATCATATTAAAAACTGAAGTCTTGCAAAAATTGACTACCAGAACAACAAACATTAATATGAAAAGGAAATCATATTAAAAACATTTTCCTCGAAAGCTTAGTTCAAGTGGCAAAGGTTAAGGGCCTTGTGGCTTAGGTCACAGGTTATAGTCCTGTGCCATGCAAACTAAGTCTCGTATTTAAGTAGAGAAGGGTAGAGCGATGGGATTTATCCTTAGTCTTGAAGGCTGTGGTTGGTCCTAAGGGTCGGCCGCAATGGATTACTCGGTCATAAAATAAAAAGCGTACCAAAACATTTGAATTATCAATTAACAGATAACTTGGATTCTCAATACCTAAGAGTTGCATGGAAGAGTACCAAGCATTTTGGAAACTGGAATGACCTAAGTGCAAAGTGTCTCATGATCTCAGCTAATTGAGTTGATGAGAGATAAATACATTAACAAACTTCGTTTTGTTAAAGGAATCCGATTAAAAATGGCATAAGCAACTGCTTAGTTCCTCCGAGACACTAAAGCCAACAGAATTTGAGAGAATGTAAACCTCAACAAAATATGTCACAAGAAATAAAATATCTCAGATGTAAATTCCAGCTTAACGTTATTATCGACAGAACCTGAAATTAAGTCTTGATGTCCTCAGTCAATTACCTGTCCAAGAACTCTTCCTCACAGGAATTCCCAGAAGAAGATAACCAATCTAAGTCAACAAAGTTGGAGCAGTCATATGCATCTGCATTTTGTTGTTGAAGGGATCGATCTCTTTGCATTTCGACAAAAATTTGCCTTGTAGGAACTGTTTGAGCATACCTGCATTATGAAAGAGCAGAGCAGAAGATGAGAAAGAAACTGATGTATATGTAGTTTTTTCCTTTCTAGGATAATAGAAACTTAAACTAGATTTCATGCTAAATTATCTAAATTCACTTAAATTCCCAGAAGTAGCATATTCATTTGCATGCAGTGAGAAATAGAATCCATAGACGGTAGTTCAACTAACCACAAATATAATGGTACGACAACACAAAGCTATTTTTTAAGAGATGGTAACAATTTTTTATATTCAAAAGAACAAAAAGGTGTGCTGGTGGTCGAGACAGGGTTGCATCAGGGATCGACTCTCGGTCAGTTTCTGTTTGCACTGGTGATGGACGTGTTGACACGGAGGATTCAAGATGAGGTGCCATGGTGTATGTTATTTGCAGATGATGTAGTGCTGATTGATGAGACGCGGCGGGCGGGCGGGCGAGGGGGGGGGGGGGTGAATGAAACATTGGAGGTTTGGAGGCAAACCATCGAATCTAAGGAGTTCAAATTGAGTAAGTCCAAGACGGAGTATATGGAATACAAGTTTAGCGACTTGAAGCAAGAGGCCGAAGTGGTGGTGAGGTTGGATTCTCAGGTTGTTTGTAAGAGGGATAGTTTTAAGTATCTTGGGTCAATGATTCAGGGGAATGGTGAGATTGATGAGGATGTATCTAAACGTATTGGAGCAGGTTGGATGAAGTGGAGGCTCGCATCGGGAGTGTTGTGTCACAAGAAGGTGCCCTTAAAGCTTAAAGGCAAGTTCTACAGAGTGGAAATCCGTCCGGCCATGCTGTATGGGGCGGAGTGTTGGTCAGTCAAGAAATCCCACATTCAAAAATTGAAGGTAGCGGAAATGAAAATGTTGCGTTGGATGTGTGGGCTTACTAGAGGAGATAGAGTTAGGAATAAAATTATTCGGGAGAAGGTGGGAGTGGCTTCGGTGGAAACAAGATGCGGGAAGGAAGGCTGAGATGGTTTGGGCATGTGATGAGGAGGGACACGAATCTCCCAGTTCGTAGGTGTGAGAGGCTAGCTTTGGATGGGTTCAGGAGGAGTAGAGGTAGGCCGAAAAAATACTGGAAAGAGGTGATTAGACATGACTTGGAGCTGTTACAGCTTACTGAGGACATGACCCTAGATAGGAAGGTGTGGAGGTCGCGGATAAGGGTAGAATGCTAGTGCGTCCGTAGGTTGTAACTAGTAGTTGTAGAGCTCTTGTGTAGCCGAGTTAGTAACCCTAGGACCGTGTCCATTGGTAAGAGCTGCTAGCGTAGGCTACTACTAGGTGGGTGTCCTTGTCTTTCCTTATTTCCTATCCTTTATTTTCGTACCGCTCTTGTTTTCGTGTCTCTTTTATTTCCTTTTTTACTATTTACTATTTCGTATTTCGGTTATGCCACCCACCCTGTTTCATGTTCTACTATGACCTTGTTAACTTTTCTCCACCTTGAGCCGAGGTTCTATCAGAAAGTCTCTCTACTTCCTCGGAGGTAGTGGTATGATCTGCGTACATCTTACCATCTCCAGACCCCACTTGGTGGGAATACACTGGGTCTGTTGTTGTAAAAAGCTATGCTGGCCATAATACAGGGGAATGTACCAAAATATACATCTCAAATTTATATCTTCTTGCAAAGATCCTAGAACATCTAGAATAGCTTTTGAAGCATTCCTGCTTACACCAAAAATGAAACAACAGCGGACATTCAGTTTATCTTCTGGAATGAGCTATCCCTATCTTCAAAGCACCTTGGGTCCCTTCCTTTTCATACAGTCCACCATGTGCATACGGGAATCAAATCGCAGTTATTCTACTGAGCAGAGGGTCCTTTTTTTTTTAGAAGGTAACATATTTTGTATAACTATTTGCTGCATAAAAACTGCAGTCATTCATACTTACAACGGGATATAAGAAGATGTACTAAGCTATAACCTACTTACAGAGATCCTAGATCCTATAACATGAACAAAAGATTCTACACCTTCCATATATTCATGTTTACACCAAAAATAGAAAAAGGCCAAACACTTCATCTTCAGTTTCTGGGTAGAGCTATAATTGTCTTCAAAACACCTTTGATTTCTCTCTTTCAAAATTGTCTACCAAATGCAAGCAGGGACAATCTTCCATCCTTCTTTATGTTCTGAGTGAGTGCTATATTTGTTCCAACACTCCAACACTTCAAGTGTATCTCTTGGCATGACCCACGTGATTCCTTTTAAATTAAGGAAAATCCTCCAAAGTTGTACAGTTAACTTGCAGTGTAAAAAAAGATGGTTGATTTTCTCTGATTCTTCTCCGCACATATAACATCTACAACACAAGTGGAAGCCCTTTTTCTTAAGTCCTTCATGAGTTAGAACCGTTTTTCTAGCCATAAGCCAAGAGAAACAAGTCACTTTGTGAGGAATTTTAACTTTCCAAATTAGTTTCCAAGGCCAACAACTAATTTGGTTGTTAGAATGATTAAATTCCTTGTAAGCTGCCCTGGCTGAAAATCTCCCATGTTTATCCACTTGCCATGTAAGAGTGTCTTTATGGGAGGAGGGCCCTTGAATAGATTAAGGGTGTTATAGAATTCTGCCAAGTCATCTATCTACAGATCATTAAGTTGTCTTCTGAAATTCAGGTTCCAACCATGAGCATCCGAGACTTTCTCCTACTGTGGCATCTTGTTGATGGTTCAGGCTGAAGATTTGCGGGAAGAGTTGTTGTAGTAGACGTTGGCCTAACCATCTCACTGACCAGAAAGATGTTTTCAATCCGCTACCCACTTGATGGCTGCACTTACTCATGAATTTGGCCCCCAGATTTCTGATTGACCGCCATAAACTTACTCTGTAAGGTGTAGTGTGTAGTGACTGCCTTGGTTGTCCATTCCCCATCCATCATACTTTTGAGCGATTACCTTCTTCCAGAGAGAGAGATCGATCATCTAGGGCAAACCTTCATAACCATTTCATTAAACGGCAATGGTTTTGAGTTATCAGGTTCTTGATTCCCATACCACCATTCTTCTTGCTGATAATCACCGACTTCCATTTGACCAAATGTATCTTCTTGGTATCACGGTTGCCTTGCCAAAGGAAGTTCCTTCTAAGAGCATTTATTCTATACACCACATTTGTTGGAACACGAAAAATAGACCTCATATAAGTTGGTAATGCATCTAGCATCCTGTTTACCAGGGTTAGTCTACCACCCAACAATAATAGTATTGATCCTTCCAGTTAATCACCTTTTTCTCACACTTTTCTGGGACTCCATTCCAGATATCTTTGGAATTGCTTTTGGCACCACGAGGCATTCCAAGGTAAATAGTTGGCAGCATACCTATCCTTCCTCCCAAAATGGTCGTCACGTTGTGAATGTCAAGGACCTCATTAACGGGATATAAGAAGCTCTTGTTCCAGTTAATGTGGAGCCCAGATATAGCCTCAAAAAGAATGAAAATCACCCTTAAAAATCTTATTTGACCTTTGTCAGCTCCACAGAAAACTAATGTATCATCAACGTATTGTAAATGAGTGATTTCAAGGTTATTTACAGCCCTTGAATCTACTCTAAAACCAGTTATCCAGCTGTTTGATTGAGCATTTTTCATCATATCATATTTAGTCTCTCCATGGCAATGATTAACAAAAAAAGGGATAGTGGATCCCCTTGCCTTAGTCCGTCCTCTTTGAGAAAAAAAGAATCCAGCAGGTGAGACGTTGACTAGGACAGAAAACTTGGTGGTGTTGATGCAATAGTGGATCCAGCTGACCCATTTTTCTCCAAAACCCATTTTCACCAAAGTTCTGAATAGGAAATTCTAGTTTAAGTGGTCCAAAGCCTTTTGTATATCTAGTTTGCAAAGGATACCAGGTTCTTTCTCTTTTATTCTTGAATTAATACATTCATTGGCTATAAGAATGGCATCCATGATTTGTCTCTCCTTTATAAAGGCCATTTGTTTATCTTCAACCAATTTGTGCATCACTTTTTTGAGTCTCTCAGTCAACAACTTTGAGATGATCTTGTAAATACTGCCTAAAAGATTAATAGGCCTGAAATCTTTCAGTTCCTTGGCCCCCACCTTTTTAGGAATCAAGGCTATAGATGTAACATTGAAGCTTCTTTCAAAAATGCCTCTTTCGTGGAAGTTGTGAATAGTGGCAATGACTTCAGTGTTCACTATTTCCCAAGAATGTTTGAAAAAAGCCACTGAGAAACTGCACATGCTTGGACACTGGCCCATATCTCTTGTGCTTCAAATGGACTCTGTAGCATCAGATTATCTTCTGAAGAGATAGTGGGACAAATTCTCATGTTATAGTGGGGTCTCCAATTTTCTGTCTCTGAATAACGGTTATGATAAAAAGAGATGATCTCCTTTTTCTATATCAGCAGGGTTTCATATCATACAGGTTCCCCATCAATTTCTAACAAGTCAATATTGTTGAATCTTCTGTGTGCATTAGCTGATTTATGGAAGAACTTGGTGTTGTTGTCACCATGTTTCAACCATAATGCCCTTGATCTTTGTCTCCAGGCCATCTCCTCCTTTTTTGCTATCTCCTCAAAGCCCATGTGTAAGGCATTTTTGTTTCTTATTTCCCCCTCTTTCCTCCTCTTTCCTCCTCTGCTAAATTCTTGAGATCCTGGATTTCTTCAAGTTTTGATAATTGTTACGCGTGTCAAGCTTCTGCATCTCCAAGTTTCCTTGTAATGTTTTGCTCCAGTCTCTAAGTTTGGCTTTCAAAGCTTTCATCTTGTAAGCCAAAACATAGACAGGTTTGCCAACACAATTGAAAGAGTCCCACCAATCCTTGACTCTTTCTTTGAACCCTTCCGTTTGCAACCATCAATTTTCAAATTTGAGGTATGATTTAGACGGTTCCCAATCGCTGCACTGTAGTAATACAAGTGAGTGGTCAGAGGTCACTCTATCCAGAAGTGATTGTTTGTTTGTTATTCCTGAATCTTTCATCCCATTCATCAGGAATCAAAAATCTATCCAACCTTGCAGCAACATCATGTTTGCCACCTTTTTTCCAAGTAAATTTCCCACCTGCCAGTTGCAAATCTAGCAAGCCCATATCTTGAATGAAATCAGAAAAAGCAGTCATTGATTTGTTGATTCAGTTGCAATTTTTCTTTTCTGAGGGGAATCTAACTGTGTTGAAATCTCCACATAATACCCAAGGACCTGAAAATAGACCTCTGGCAGCTCCAGCTTCCTCCCAGACTTCCTCTCTAATTTTTATGTCATTAGGTGCATACACTCCTGTTAAGTGCCACGTGAGATCCTGTGTCTTGCCTATGAATTTATATGTGATGGAGTGACAACCTAGATTCACACTGCACTCTCTATCCCAAATTCTTTTGTCCCACAATAGAAGAATTCCTCCTCTGGTAACACTGGCCTCCAATTTGATGTGATCGGCCCATTTGTTGGCCCAAAGATCTCTAACTAAACCATTAATATCAGCTTGAACTTTGGTTTCCTGGAAACAATATATATTTGCCTTCCAAGTGTTGATACAACTCTTGATCATTCTCCTCTTCCTTTCATCATTCAATTCTCTAATGTTCCATGAGATTAAGTTAATTTTCATTGATCAATATTCGTGTGATATCCCCCCCCCCCCCCCCCTTCCTGGTGCCATGTCTTTTGAAATTATGGCCAAAATCGAGACTTTGCAGTTCCATAGCACCTTTTACCTTTGGCGTGAACTACAACATCTTGTTGGCGTGAACTACAACATCTTGTTGGTCTTCCCCATGTTTAATTGGTTCTTTTGATCAATCTTCATGAGTAATTGTTGAGCCGCCTCCTCAAAACCCTGAAAATCAATACCAAATTGCTTGACAATTTTGATGATGTTTCGGTGTATCCAGATTGGGATGTCAAAATCTAGATCCTGCTCGGGTTCTAGGGTTCTACAGTATAGATGCTAATGGGGACAACATCTTCAACAGGTTTTTCTCTAACAATAGAGAGTTGCATGTTATTCGGGGCTAGTGGTTCAGAATGAGTAGGATCTATTTCAATGGGTTCTTCTATCGTACTTGAATTAACAACCTTTTTCGTTGTCTTTTTGTGTTACTGGAGATAAATTTCCCTTCGCCATAGATGGAGTAGTGGAGTAAGCTTCTCCCTACTGCGTAATGTTCTGAGAGGCAGTGTATTGAGAGATAACATTTATTTCCTCTAAAAATGGATCAAATATGGGCTTTAAAAAATAGGTGCAAGTGTATTCTCCCCCTAAGTTGTTGGGCTAGGAAATCTGGGTCGAAAGGTTTAGAAGCTGGTGGCCTTTTAGTTAGGGAAGCGTTCACACGTGGCCAGACACGTGTTTGACTATTAGGGTTTATTTGAAAATTACCCATGTGCCCTGTCCTGTCAAGATGCTATCCTCTCGAGCCCCACCCTCTCTAGAGCTAGAACTCATTATTATCCGATAGTCCGAAGTTCTTTCCATGCTTCCTAGTCTACGAAATTGTGTTTTCGTTTCCTCTCACCAGAATTTTTGCCCAGTTGAGGTGATTCCTCAGCTGGGTCTCGTCCTCAGTTCTTATCCATCCTCCACCCTACTGCTTTGAATACATTTTGCGACCATAGATGCAAGGGGAGTCCGACCAATCTAATTCAGACCTGTTTGATTGTTGCAGAGCGAGGGATCGATTCCACTATCGGCGTCCACCATTGTAGTCCGAGTCTGTGAAGTTGAACTTCACAACTCCAGTTGCCTCAGGATGTATTCAATAGTTGTTTTTTATGGGAACTCAAAGAGAAATCGATTTTGCCCCATCTCGTAAATGTTTACTCCGTGCACGTGCTTCCATGTGTTGCTGACCCAGCGCCTAATATTTGGTAGGGTAGGGGTATCTGCTATTCCTCCAGGGAGGATGCCGACTATGCTTCTCGAAAGAAGCTCATTTTGTGAAGAGCTGACCCCTTCAGACATACAGATGATTCCATCTCTTTCCTGTACTGTGACTTTTTCCATCTCTCTTGTAGTCCATTTGTTTGTTTCTTCTGGCAGTTTCTGAGTAGAGCAGTCCTTCCTCTATCTTTCTAGAGAGTATTGTAAAAGGCTTTACAGATGAGCCATTAATGAACTTTGCAATTTTGTTAGCTATGTCCTACCCTGTATTAAACGTACGTTCAGGAATAATAATGACAGATCTTTTGTTTACATGCTTATAATACTTATATAGCGTCCATGTCTGTTGAAATTTCTTGAGCAAAAGAACTCAGAGGAGTATTTTGATGCTTCCATCTTCCTACAAAATTCCCTTTCACTTTGGAAGCTTCCTTCAGTGACCAGTATAGCCATTCCATTATCTTCTGACTGAAAAAAGTTCTAATGATGTTGCGGTCTCGTTCTGTCCACTTGTACGAAGCATCTGTGCGAGACTCTTCACTGGTGATATCATACGATTTGAAACCAACGGAAAATTAAATCGCATTGTCTTCCATCTTGACTTGGCTGAGATTTCCGAGCAAAAGTTGCCGGATTATACTCTCTGAGTTGACTTCTGTTGGTTGAAAAGGTTAGAAAAGGTTTACCTCGGGGGATGTGCTTGGGAGCATTTCTTTTTTAATGGTTTCCCAATATCCACGGAGCAGAGGGTATTCTCCCTTTGTTTCAGTACGACAATGTTTCCTTGGTGTTATTTGGCATAACCCAATGTATCCCCTAAAGCTAGAAATATATTCCAAAGCTGTACCGCCACTGAATAATGTAAAATCAAGTGACTATTAGTTTCTAGCTCTCTTCCACATAAGTGACATCTAGTGCAGAGTTGTACACCTCTTATATATCAAATTATTGTGTTAAGCAGGCCTTTTTAGCTACTATCTTTACTTTTCAAATATGTTTTCAAAGCCAAAATTCGTCATAATATTGTCTGATTTTTTTCTTGGGGGGAAACCGATAACTTTATTGTAACACCCCACGTTTTTCGAGCGAGAAATTTAACCGTCGTTCCTACGGGAATAGAGCCAAACCCAATGATTTCTATTTAAATATAGGTATGTTGAGCAATTACATATCATGGGGACATCTTGGGATACCTCCTAACACAAAGATGAATTGAGAACTTCTTTCCCGATTCAGTTTTAGTAGACGCTTCAACTTAGGTCAGCTTCCAAAGACTATTACTCCCGGAATATAGTGAGTTACATGGCCTACTATATACCAAATGAAAGATCTTCGAGTATTCTTTCCAACACAACTGGTTTCACCTTAATCCGATATTAGCGTAGAAAGTTATGCTCATTTTACTTCGAAGTGTCTGTTTATCAGAAGGTGACGACGAGAGTTGACGACTATCAGAAGGTGACGACTAAGTTGACGAGTCGTCAACTCTCATCGTCAACCTTAACCAGAAATGAGCAAAATTCATCTAGAATTAACGATTAGGGTGACGTGACGTCACCAAGTTGACGGCTTATCAACCTAGTCGTCAGCTGAGGAAAATCCTGCGTTTTTGTTGGTTTCTCCAGGGGTATTTTCGTCCTTTCATCACCCCAAACTCCTCTCCCATGACTTAAATCATCCAATAAAGCGTTATTAGCCATTACTAATCAGTTTTAAACGCTCATAATCCTCTCCACTCTCAAGAGAAAGAAAGATTAGGGTTTCTCCAAGGTTCATACTTCCAAGACTAAATCTCAAGCTATTTCGAATTCTTGTTCATCAAAAAGGTATGTGGGACTATCCTAAATCTCATGGGCATGATTTAATTGTTTTGCAAGCTTTAAGAATATATAATTATGTATACGCAATGGGTTTTGAAATTATTGAAGAGCATGCATTGGGGACCCCGTTTTATGATGAAATCTTGTTTAAACTATGGGATTTTTCCCTAAACTTGAATTATATTCATGTGTATGAATGTTATGAGCTTTGAGAATCTGTATGAGAGCACGATTTATGAAATTCCCTCTCTTGTTATGAAATCCATTGTCTTAATGTGTTGTGGTTGTTTATACGTATGGTTAAAAGCTTGAGTTTAAATGTTTCACTATCAATTGTGGGATTGCATTGCTTTACGATCCAATGAGAGGGTGTTTTATTAATTTATAAATGCTCTTTTGACCTAACGAAGGATTGCACGTATTTTTATGTAAGAATTGGCCATCCCATGTTAAAGTATTGAAAGAGAGTGTTTTGCATAAGTTCATGTGCCTTTGAAATAATAATCCTCTTGAAGTGTCTAAATGTTTTGGTGGTCCAATAACCCGTTTTGAATGAAAAGACTAACACATGATATGATATGGCTTATATGACTTGCAAATCTTGGTATGACGATACCAAAATAGATGAATGCCATGACATACTCAGAATAGAACAGACTATAAACCTTTTCGGATTTCAGATCATGATTTCAGTAAGATGCATGTTTTAAAAGGCTAAAAATGGGCTTTAAGAGGGTTAGGTGGTTATCCGAAGAAGGCACGAGTTCAAAGAACTCATAGCCCAAAATCGTATTTTGCCGATGCAGGTTTATTAGGAGAAGGTATGTCAGCAAGGAGGCATATTCTTTCTCATAACAAAGTGTGTCAGCAAAGAGGCATATTTTGAGTTTATTAGGTACCCCAATTCTTGCGACAAACTCGGATTGGGGGCTTGGCCGCCGAGTTAAGGGCGGACCCATATAGCCCGTGGGTAATCAGAATTGTGGGGTGTACCACCTAGCTCAGAAGTAAAAAACAAGAGTTGAGTCAATGATTTACAAACATGAATTGAAGCTCTTTATACTATGCCCATGTGTTTTTTATTTATATTATGACAAATCGTTTTCACAATGCTCTCACTTATTTTATATGAAATATATGTTATTTTGGATTGTTCTACATACCAATACTTTCGAATATTGACCCCCTATATTTCAGTAACTGAGGCACAGTCCCGTGGTCCCGCAAACCAATAGATTATTTTCAGACATTCAGAGTTGGTGAGCCTCCCTTAGATCGGAAGGCATCTTTCCCATGTGTTGTTCCCTTTTGAGTTTTATCGTCTGGTCGGGGGCCTTGTCCCGATTTAGACAGATTAGTATGTTCAGTTCAGGAGGTGTCGTAGATTGATTTAGATTGGATTTGGTTTTCTTATTTATTTTTGTCGTAAAGTATTAAGTTTGATTATGGGATTATTACGTTCTCATTTTATCTTCCGCATTTTTATTTCATATGAGTTATGCTTATGATTACATGCTAAGGGGTCTCTCGGGCCATTATGGTTTGGGATGCCTATTACGGTCAGGGCCTCGGTTCGGGTCGGGACATTTGTATATATTGATAGAAACAGATCAGTACTTAAGTTGTACTGAAACCGTATATACAAGATAATCCTATGATCCTATGTCTATAATGAATCCAACACATCAATAATAGATACAGGATCATTAAATCAAATATGATTACACAAAAAACACAAAATCAATATACAATTCAACTTGATCTATTCTATACCATTCTCTACATTCTCAAAGCAAATAACATTCCTCTTTTTCTAAATTGTCCACCATATGCTAGCTGGTATGATTCTCCATCTACTTCTGCTTTTAGCCTAAATCCCGGCTTCTTCCCAACTTTGAAGGGTCTTTGTAATCTTTCCGAGCATAGACCAAGACAAACCTTTGAGATTTAGGAATAGCCTTCCATAATTTTCCTGTGTGATCTTACAGTGAAGGAACAAATGCTTAATAGTTTTTGCCTGCTCTCCACAAAACACACAATTAGAACACAGTGTCATCCCCATTTTCATTAGATTGTCTTTAGTAAGGATTGCTTCCTTGGATGGAAGCCAAATAAAACAAGCTAATTTGTGAGGAATATTTACCTTCCAAATAATTTTTCAGGGTCATTTGACATTCTGTTGATTGAGGTTGTTCATCCTCCTATATGTTTTGCCAACCTTTAAGGTTTCTTTGTCACTACCTAACCACTAAAGTTCATCTTCCCCTTCTTGTGTCCCTTTAAACTGTCCAATAGTGTTAAAAAATTCTGCGACTCTTGTGATTTTTCCAGTCATTTACTTTTCTTCTGAAATTGATCTCCCACCCTTCGGCTGTCCACATTTCTGCAATGGTTCTGTGTTGCTGTAGCATTAAGTTATTAATGTCTAGATAAATATTCCTCAGAACCCTCATCTCATGCAAATCATCTATCCAGAAGTTTTTCTTCCCCCATTCTTCACTTTTAACCTCGGTGTTGATCTTTAATTCATCCCACAAAGCCCTTATAGATCTCCTTATAGATCTCCACAGGTTCACACCATATGGTGTACTTCCTTTGGCATCCACCTATTTTCCTCCTCATACTTGGCTTCAATGACTATCCCCCAGAACATTTGTTTATCGTTGGCATACTTCTACAACCATTTCATTCTGAGGGCCTTGCTGTGATTCTACAGATTTTTAATGCCCAAGCCCCCGTAACTTTTCTCTACTATCAGATCTTTCCATTTGACCAAATTGTAACGTTTCCTGTCCTTGTTTCCTTGCCATAAGAACTTCTTTTAATCTTGTCCAATCTATTTGTGAGTCCTCCAGGTATGGAAAATAAGGACATCATCTAAATTGCATAGCATCTAGGATAGCGTTAATGAGAGTTACCCTACCTCCTAGTGACAAGTATCGCCCCTTCCATCTTGCCAGCTTCTTTTCACATTTCTCCATTACACCATTCCAAATTTCTTTGGATTTTGATTTGGCACCCTAAGGCATGCCAAGGTATGTCGTTGGTAGAGCCCCAACCTCTCTACCTAAAATTGTATTCAGTGTCTCCATGTTGTTTACTTCATTAATGGGGTAAAGAAAAAAAACTTTTTCTCCAATTAATGTGTAACCCAGAAATCCCTTCAAACAAAACCAATGTCACTTTCAAATATTTGAGTTGAACTTTTTCTGCCCCACAAAAGATAAGTGTGTCATCTGCATATTGTAGATGAGTCATCTCTAAACTTTCCTTTCATTCTCTAGCCACATCGAACCCGCATAACCAGCTTGTTGTGTTTGCTATTCTAATCATGTTATTGAGTCCCTCCATGGCTAACAAAAAAAGGAAGGGGATAGAGGATCCCCTGCCTAAAGCCCCTTTGTGCTCTAAAAAATCCTACTGGTGCACCATTAATCAACACCGAGAAGTTCACTAAAGATATGCAGAATTTTATCCATTGAATCTACTTAAGTCCGAATCCCATCTTCTCCAAAATTCCAAGCAAGTAACCCGAATTAACATGGTCATAAGCTTTTTCGATGTCAAGCTTGCATAAAATTCCTGCTTTCTTTTACTTTAGTCTTGACCCTACAGCTTCATTTTGCCACTAGAACTGCATCCATAATCTGCCTACCTTTAATAAATGCCATTTGAGTTGACCAACTTTTTCATCAGCCCTTTCAATCTTTCTATTAGGACTTTGGAGAAGATCTTATATATACTTCCTATCAGGCTTATGGGTCTGAAATCCTTCAACTCAGTGGCACCTTTCTTCTTAGGAATGAGGGCAATGAAAGTAGCATTGAAGCTTCTTTCAAATATTCCATGCCCATGAAGTTTTGAAAAGCCTTCATTATATCATGTTTAACAATCTCCCAGCATTTAATGAAGAAGCCCATAGTGAAGCAGTCAGGTCCTAGGGCTTTGTCTTTTGCACACAACTTGAGACACTTCAGCACCTCCTCTGCCTCAAATTTTCTCTGTAAACTCTCTTTCTCCTCTATTGAGATGACTGAACAATTAGAGATATTGCTAGCAAGTCTCCATTGTGAAGTTCCTGTGTACAACAACCTCTGATAAAAATCAACTACCTCTTTTTCAATTCTATCTGTGTCCTGTGTGATCTCACCTTGTACCTCCAATTGATCAATGTTATTGTATCTCTTGTGGGCATTTGCAACTCTGTGGAAATACTTAGTGTTCCTATCTCCCTCTTTCAACCATAAAGCTTTTGATCTGTCTCCACGCAATTTCTTCTCTTATTGTATCTTCTTATGCGATCATGTTCCTCTCTTCCCGTAAATTCCCCTGAATCCCTAACCACTTTAGTCTCGAAAATTCCCCAGTTTTTTGTTACTTCTTTCTCTGCTTGCTTCTCTACGATCTGTGTGGCAGCAGAAGCAATTGTTTGCTGAAAAGTATTTTGAAGGACTACGTAGAAGTCGTCTTTTGATAAGGGGATGGACTCGTGTCCATTTAAATTGTTATAGATGCATTGGGTTGTTGGATAAGGCCAGATGATTTTATATCTGTTGAGCCCAAAGTGTAGTGACCCATGACCCTTTTCTCATTAAAGTCTTCCACGTGTTGTGCACGTGCCTTTGACTCACCTTTCCCTCCAGCTATCAACCATACGCCTCCCACGTGATCTTTGTCAACGAGATCCCTAAATCGATGGGATATTTGTACTTTATTACAGAGATTGTTTTGTTTTGTCCATTGAATAATATGATTTACTGGATAATTATTTTGTTTTGTCCACTGGATAATATGATTTACTGGATAACTCCCTTCATCGTCTTCTCCATTGTTTCCTCCAACGAACTCCGGCAATATTTCGAATCTAGGGTTTGCCTCGGACCAGATTGGAATTTAAAACTTGAGACCATTCGGTGAGATTACAACTTCTTTCAGAATATTCTTCTCTTCATTGGCGACCAAGATTCTGGCCACTTCATATGATTCCTAAGTTCAGTTTCTTCCTCCGTAACCAGCCAACGCCCACAAACTTCTCCAATTTCCTGGAAAACTTTGTGCAACCACAAGAGTAATGGTATTCCGACGGCTTTAATCCTAGTTTCCTTTGGGTATCTTGAGTACGGCACACACCCCTCTGTAGGACTCCACCACTTAAGAGTGAATTTGTTTTTCTGCCAGGGCCATGCATGTTGTAAAACTTGGTCCACCATATATCTATTGGGGAATTCGAGCAGAAATCTGTTATTATTCATCTCATAGATATTGACCCCAAATGTGTTTTTCCATGAGGTTGATGACCATCTCCTTATCTCACTCAACGTGGGTCTCTCCATATTCCCATCTGTAATGCCCCCTACCAGACATCTGTTTAGCAGCTCTGTCACTTGGTCTCCAGATTTTAGAGATATTTCTATTACCCCCTTATCCCTCCTCACCTCTGCTTCACCAATTTTCTTTGAGTGTCATTTATTGTCTCGAAATGCTTTAGCGTAGGGATAGTTGGCATCAGTTAACTGAGTGGGCTCTACAGTAGATTTTTTTTCTTTGGGCATTTGATGAACTCTTCAATCTTTTTTGTAATATCGCACCAACCAACATTCAATGCTAATTCCGGGGTAATTAATACTAATTCCCCCATGCCCCCCCCCATATTTAAGGTAAGAATGCTCATGTATCTTCCGTGTTCATTCCTCTTTTTTGTGCTGAAGTGCTCTGCATCTCTTTCCGACATTTTCCATCTCCTAATCAAGTTCTTTTGGTCTCTAGAGGCTTCCCTCAAGGTGAAGCAAATCCATTCCATAGTCTTGCTGCTCATCTCTGTCCTTCTCATCAGTCTTCGACTTCTCTCGACCCATTCATACCAGAATGTTGAGTTTGATGTCCATCTTGTTATATCGAAAGATTTGAAACCAGCATTTAAGTAGATCCTACTCTCCTCCATGATAGTTGTTAGAATGAAAGGAAAAGAAAGAAAAGTTATTCCGAAGTGGGATAGCTTGGGGAAGAATTGAAGAAAAGGAGGAATTCCGGCAGGTTACCACCGGAAGAGACTTTTTCTCCCTCCTAGGAAGTAGGAGAGAGAAGGTTGCGGTCTTTGTAACTCAAGACGAGGTTATATAATATTGTCTGATTAAAAACCTGATAGTTGGTTTTGACAGAGAATCTACCTGACTTGTGTCCCAAAAATCAACCATGTATTCATTCCGAGTGACCCCTATGAATGGGTTGTCATATTCAAGAATCTCCTATAAGCGAGATTCCACCCTTGGACAGACCAAACCTCATTGATAGTGGTCGTCTGTTGCTGATTTATAGTGAATATTTAAGGATAGATGGTCTTCAAAAGCTCTTTCTTCGGCCAGTTATCTTCCCAAAAAGAGATTCTCTCCCCATTGACCACACACACAGCTATTCCATATTGTGGCTTCATGTGGCTTCCCTACTCTTCATACTTCCATCAGACCTCAACTTCCAGCTAGTCATTCCCAATTTTCACACTACAGATCATGTGTTTAAAGTCACTTAAGCTGTAACTATGGCACTGTAGAGTTGGCAAACTGAAGTTTTACACTAAAAGGTGTCACACTGCTGGAACATTATGAGAAAAGGATTCATCGAGTGCTTCCGTGTCTCCTGGTAAATCAAATCCGAAAGTTAAGGGAATTCAAACATTTGCAAGGCCGCAAGGCATATTTCAACTCGTTTTCATCTGACTTACCAAAGATTAGCATGGTTTTCGGATGGGTGAGGGATAGCCCAATAGGGTAATCAAAGAGGGATTGGGACCAAATCCCTGGATAACCTCAATACTTGAACTTAACATCATTTTATTAATTTTCTTCCAACACCGCGTGTAGAAGTGTGTGACCATCTCATTCATAAGCTTAAGCTTTTAAATGAGATGCCCATCATTAACATGGTATCCGAGTAGATGGAGGTCCTAGGTTCAAGTCTCACTGCCGCTCATTGCCGCTCATTATCGAAAGAGAATTTGGCCCATGAAGAAAAAATCAAGCCTACACATAACGGGCATTGTTGAAGATAAATGTATACGAGGTTTATTAGAATTTATACAAATAGGCTATTAGGACTTAGGTCTCTCTCATGGGTTGGGGGAGGGGATCAAGTACATGTATTTTACTGATTAACCAACTTCTAAACCTTGGACTAGATCCTAAGGAGAAACCACTTCATTACGTATCTCAAATCGAGACCTTTCGACTCAAGATATTCAGTTTTGTCGATAGAGCAACACCACGTTTCACCTTAAATGGGTCAAAATATACGGGATAAATTGACTTTCATGGATGATTAGATCGAGCAACTAGGGTATGTGGCTGACGAGTAGATAAGAGTATGTTCTCCCTAAAAGCTTAACCTTTTAGTTTAGTGGATTATTTAGTACACACTTCAACAAAGAGGATGATGGACATCAAAATACTGCACATTATTCAAAAGATGAATGTTGTAGAAATGAGGATGTTGAAGAGGATGTGTGGGCATACTGGGTGCGATAGGATTAGGAATGAGGTTACTCGAGATAAGGTGGGAGTGGCCTCCATGGTGGACAAGATGAGGGAAGCTAGATAGACATGGTTTGGACGGGTGAAGAGGCAAGGTGCAGACACCCCAATAGAAGTTACGAGAGGTTGAATATTAGTAGGTACGAGGAGAGGTAGAGGCCGGCTGAAGAATTCTAAGGCAGGGGTGATTACAGGACATGACGCAGCTTCAGGTTACCGAGAACATGACCTTAGATAGAAGGTTGTAGAGGACGCGTATTTATTAGAGTAGAAGGTTAGACGGTTAGAAGTGGTTGCCTTGCTTTTTGAGGATTTAAGCTTATTGGTGTTTGTCGTGTATGGTAGTGTAGGGTTTATCCGTAGATGCTGAGTTGGAGCTAATTTCTGCTTGTGATATCTATGATAATCTATTATTTATTGTGTTTCGACTATCACACTATTTTTGTTATTATTTCTTTCTCGTATACTTTGCACTGTTCCTTTATTGGTTGCTATATTTTCTTCATTGTTTCCTTCTTTGTACCTGGATTTGTTGCACTTGAGTCGAGGGTCCTTCAGAAACAGCCTCTTTACCTCTCTGAGGTAGTGGTGATTTGTTGCACTTGAGCCGAAGGTCTTTCGAAAACCACCTCTTTACCTCCCCGAGGTAGTGGTAATGATAAGGGTCAAAGAGGCATCTTAACACTCGAGGACATGAAGACGTGAGTGAAGACCCGAGCTTGTGGGGCTGCCCATCCAAGGAACAAGCTTTGAAGTGTAGAGAACAAGTCCCAACACTCAAAGCCGTCCAAGAAGCCAAGTCCAAGGCCGCCCCTTTGTAAGGCCTCATTAGGAGCCTTTTGGTCATTTTGTAATAAGTGTTGCCCTAGCTTATAAATAGAACCTTTAGGTCATTTTGTCCATTAGACTTTGATGATATATTTTGTAAACTCTTTGAGAGTGTCTTGCAAGGTGGAATCCTTGTGGCAAGTGAGGATATCACTTGTGTTTATAACAACCTTAGAAACGGTGGTTGCTTGGGAATTCCCGTAAGAGAGTAGGTATTTAATATTGTTGTTTGTGTTTTGGTGTTTAATATACACCTTAGTGCTTAAACTTGTAGTATTTCATGTCTCACTGTCTATCCTTTTAGTTATTGTAATCTTGTTTCCGTTTTGTTCTTATATTGTTGAAGTCGTGTGTTGTTGTTCTCTCCTTGTTGTCGTCATCTTGTTAACCTTATTGTAGTTTGGTTGCTCGCTGTTTGGTGTCAATAACACCTTGATATCATCTCTTTCTTGTTCTTGTAATTCGAATCCGAGTGTGGTCATCAAAGGGTCCTCGGTTCTCTTGAACTAGTGGACTGTTTTGGTGTGTGAATTGTTGTGTTCTTGGGGTGTTTGGTATCAATTGGTATCAGAGCCATCTAGGTTTTGTTCTTACAATACCAATTTTGGGCTCCCTTAGTCGAAAAAAAAAAAAAAAAAAAAAGTTGTTCTTGGCCGAGAGTTTGTAATCGTGTTGTTTTTGATGTTTGGCCGAATTGGTGTCTAGATTTAGGAGTGTTTTTACTTGTCTTTGTTGTTTCTTGTGTTGGTTCTCTTCATCTCTAATACTCTTGAGTCTTGATCCAAGTTCTTGAGCTAGGGTTCAAGAAGTTGTTGAAGATTGTGGGACGGTTTTGTTGGTGGTGGTGATGGTGTTCATCTTGTGTTCTTGAAGTGTGTTGAAAAAGTTGTTGTTGATCTTGAAAACCATATAAAGAAAAGAAGACTTGTTTTTCTTGAAACAATTTTCAAGACCACACCAAAGTAGTAAGGAGACCAAAAGACTTCCAAAAGTATAGTTACCAAAGAGGAGAAAAACCACTTTTCAAAAATACCCCAAAGAGGAAAGGAGACAAGACTACCATAAAGGTTGTTTTACCAATTTGGTACAAGTAGGTGAAGGACTTCATGAATCTTGAAAGTGGAGTCTAAGACCTTGTTTGTCTCAACTTTGGCCGAAATTCTTGTCTTCCAAATACAAAATTGAACTAATTTCTTGAAACAAAAAATTTTCAACTTCAACGACATTTCAACAACCAATAGTAATGTGCCACGTCATCAAGAGCTCAAGAACGTTGGAATTCCTAGTTTCACTTTTTTGATTCTATTGGTTTCCATTTTGTTGGTTCTCATACTAATTAGCAAACTATTAAATACCTACTAGATTGTAGATTAGTTTTTGAGTACGTTTTTCTTTCGTGTTAAGCATTGTATTGTGTGCTTTTCTCGTTTTTAAGTCGTAGTATTTTCTTTGGTACAAGTTCAAACATCATTTCTTGAGTTGTTTCAAACAAGAATCTACTCCATCTTCGAGCCACAATTGGGACCAAGTAACCTCAATAGAGTATAAGCGAGTTATCAACACTTGTGAGGCCAATAGAGTGAACTTCAAAGTGTGAGTGTGAGGGAGTTTGTAGACTGTTTTGAGACGTCTTGTGGACTGATTTTTGCTAACCTTTAATGTGTGTGTTGTTTTTGTGTTGTTTGTTTAGTAGTTTTTGATAGGTACAAAGACAGATGAAAGTGAGACGCTTAGTTGGGCTAGTTCTTTCATTGAAAGGTTTACCAATGCTATGGATAGACGAATGGGATCTTTTGAAAGAAGAATGGACAACATGATGGAAAGAATGGAATGGATGGAAAGCTCTCTTTGCAAGAAGTTGGATAACTTGATAGAGCATTCACGCTTTCCTAATCGAATTCCCGTGAGTGGCCATGCTCCAAATGCTACAAGATAATCAAACTAACCCTTGCACTCTAGTGAAGAAGGATAATAGCCAACTAAGTGTGAGTGATAGTTTGTCTTTAGGTAAGCCGAATGTGCCTTCATTTTGTGGAGATAATGTACAACTTGAAATTGTGGATACACTAGTTGATCCACTTAGTGTTGAAGCCGTTGTGCCAAGTGATAGTACATTGTCTTACGGAAGTCATGAAGACCAACTTGTGTGTGAAAATGGTGATGTTGAACATGTTATTAACTAAGGATGAACCTCTAGTTGATTTTGTTGTAGATCATGCTAGTATAGAGGGGACATTTGATCGTAATTGTAGTAGTATTGGGGTAAGGAAGTGTGTTCCCAACCCGTGCCCATGTGTGCCCATGGACACTCCACCCATTTGACCCTGGTGATCATTTGAAATACAGTGATGATGTCTTTTGGAATGACTTAAATGTGCATGAAATGTATGGCCTTCCTATCTCGGCTTTCAAGTCTATTTGTTGTTCCAAGAAGAGTAAGTTTTCCACTTGATAAGCAACTCTTGTTCCTTGTTTCTTGTCACACTTATGTGGATAAACGAGTTGATTCTTTCTTGTAGGGTATTCGGCTAAGAGGGATGTTTGGTTGTATGTGAAGTTTGAGCCACCTTGGCAAGATGCTATGATTGATTACACTAATCCTAACCCTCATACCTTGAGGAACTTGTATGCTTGTCCTTCCTATTGTTTTGCAAAGTTCGGATTCGAGGACGAATCCTTTCTAAGGAGAGGAGGATGATACCAGTCAAAGAGGCATCTTAGCACTCGAGGACATGAAGACGTGAGTGAAGACCCGAGCTTGTGGGGCTGCCCATCCAAGGAACAAGCTTTGAAATGTAGAGAACAAGTCCCAACACTCCAAAGTCGTCCAAGAAGCCAAGTCCAAGGCCACCCCTTTGTAAGGGCTCATTAGGGGCCTTTTGGTCATTTTGTAATAAGTGTTGCCCTAGCTTATAAATAGAACATTTAGGTCATTTTGTCCATTAGACTTTGATGATATATTTTGTAAACTCTTTGAGAGTGTCTTGCAAGGTGGAATCCTTGTGGCAAGTGTGGACATCACTTGCGTTGATAACAACCTTAGAAACGGTGGTTGCTTGGGAATCCAATTCCCTTGAGGTCCCGTAAGAGTGTAGGTGTTTAATATTACTTGTTGTTTGTGTTTTGGTGTTTAATACACACCTTAGTGCTTAAACTTGTAGTATTTCATGTCTCACTATCTATCCTTTTAGTTATTGTAATCTTGTTTCCGTTTTGTTCTTATATTGTTGAAGCCGTGTGTTGTTGTTCTCTCCTTGTTGTTGTTATCTTGTTAAACTTATTGTCGTTTGGTTGCTCGTTGTTTGGTGTCAATAACACCTTGATATCATCTCTTTCTTGTTCTTGTAATTCGAATCCGAGTGTGGTCATCAAAGGGTCCCCGGTTCTGTTGAACTAGTGGACTGTTTTGGTGTGTGAATTGTTGTGTTCTTGGGGTGTTAGGTGTTTGGTATCAGGTAAGGTTTCCATACACTCCACCCTCCCTAGACCTCACTTGTGGGATTTCACTGGGTATGTTGTTGTTGTTGTCAACTTCCAGTAACCAATCATCTTACAACACAAAGCTAGCAAAAGTTACATTTGTATTTCTAATGTAATTATATTTCCCTATATAGCATTTTATGTTGTGTCAAACATACATCTTATGCCACTAACCACATGAAGCCTTTCCACTTCATACGATGCTCAACTCTTGAATATTTTCATGGCCACCCAGATTGCTGCATTTTTACTCTGCAAGGGATTTTATAAAAAGTTTTAACAAAGAATTTCTCATTACACAGTCATACCATGGTAAGTGTCAGGGCTTGTACGCACGGTTGTGAAGCTAGCAAATAGCTGTAACAGTTGGCACATATCCTCCACCTTCCAATCATTGAAGTTGCTACTAAATTCCACGTCCATCTCGGTGTCAGTCTGCCATAAGCTATATCATTTTGTAATAAGTGTTGCCCTAGCTTATAAATAGAACCTTTAGGTCATTTTGTTCATTAGACTTTGATGATATATTTTGTAAACTCTTTGAGAGTGTCTGCAAGGTGGAATCCTTGTGGCAAGTGTGGACATCACTTGCGTTGATAACAACCTTCGAAACGGTGGTTGCTTGGGAATCCAATTCCCTTGAGGTCCGTAAAAGTGTAGGTGTTTAATATTACTTGTTGTTTGTGTTTTGGTGTTTAATATACACCTTAGTGCTTAAACTTGTAGTATTTCATGTCTCACTATCTATCCTTTTAGTTATTGTAATCTTGTTTCCGTTTTGTTCTTATATTGTTGAAGCCGTGTGTTGTTGTTCTCTCCTTGTTGTTGTCATCTTGTTAACCTTATTGTCGTTTGGTTGCTCGCTGTTTGGTGTTAATAACACCTTGATATCATCTCTTTCTAGTTCTTGTAATTCGAATCCGAGTGTGGTCATCAAAGGGTCCCCGGTTCTGTTAAACTAGTGGACTGTTTTGGTGTGTGAATTGTTGTGTTCTTGGGGTGTTAGGTGTTTGGTATCAGGTAAGGTTTCCATACACTCCACCCTCTCTAGACCTCACTTGTGGGATTTCACTGGGTATGTTGTTGTTGTTGTCAACTTCCAGTAACCAATCATCTTACAACACAAAGCTAGCAAAAGTTACATTTGTATTTCAAATGTAATTATATTTCCCTATATTGCATTTTACGTTGTGTCAAACATACATCTTATGCCACTAACCACATGAAGCCTTTCCACTTCATACGGTGCTCAACTCTTGAATATTATCATGGCCACCCAGATTGCTGCATTTTTACTCTGCATGGGATTTTATTCTCATTACACAGTCATACCATGGGAAGTGTCAGGGCTTGTAAGCACAGTTGTGAAGCTAGCAAATAGCTGTAACAGTTGGCACATATCCTCCACCTTCCAATCATTGAAGTTGCTACTGAGTTCCACGTCCATCTCGGTGTCAGTCTGTCATATGCTATAGCTTCTCTAATCAACTGCATTTCTGTAACTAGTAGGGATTGCTTCTATGATTAGTGTTCTATCCAAGCATCAAGCAGGAAACAAGTTCCATGTGCCATTTCTTACATTGAAAATGTTGTTCTCCGTGAAGCTCTCCCATAATAGTCTAATGCCCTTTCGAAGTAACCTAGTTCAAAAAAAAATAGTCTAATGTCTTCAGGTTCATGCACCATGACCAAGAACATGATTTAGTTTGCAAGACCTCCAAAACATATTTTGCTCCAATCAGCTGTCTACAAAGTGCATTTTCCTCGTCATTGAATCTCCACAGCCACTTAGCAATGATTATCATTATGATTTTTGAATTTCCTAATTCCAGCCACTTTTTCTGTTTGGACTTCCATCTCATTTGATGAAATTGGAAGTTCTCTCTGTCCCGGTCATAGAAAATCCTTTCTCACTTACTCAGACATTTTACTACTTTTTGGGGACTTAAAGTAGGGACATTGTATATGTACAAAATACATTGAGGACCAATCTGCACCTAGTGATAAGTATCATCCGTCTAGTAAGCCAACTTTCTGATTCTTCTAGCGCCCCTTTCCACGTGTAATCTGATTTAGGCCTCATTTGTTTGCACTTAATGGAGGTCTGAATCTGAATGGTTCAGACTTCAAACCATTAAGTGCTATTGTTTTTTTAATATATTTTAGTTCTTAATAGATCTGAATATGTCCTAATCATTTAGATCTGGAACCAAGTTTTAATATCATTAAGAGGTATTCTTGTGTTGAATAATATTCACCACCACTCTATCCACAATCACTAGTCACCACCACCACCAACCACCACCATCAACCGCCGCCACCAACCATTTCCACCATCACAGTCACCATTGACAATCAATATCACTACCAACTACTACTGTCAGCCGCTACAAAACCTACCACCTCCATTATTCTAATTATATCCACCACTACTACCACCCCAACTCTAACACCAATTCCAACGCCGCCACCATCATCAACCACTACCAACCAACTCATTTATCACAACTAGCACCACCGTTAACTACCACTAATACATCATCAACCTCAACACATTCTTCGACCACCACCACCATCATTTTCACCGATATAGCCACCTCCACCACTACTTCAACTACTACTATCACTACAATCTATTTCAACTAACAACCATTTACACTATCACAGCTAATAGCATTTCCAACTACCACCAACACATCGCCAAACATCATACATTCATTTTTCAGTCATCACAATCAATACCTCCAAAAACTACCATCACCCAACTTAATATCACAATCACCACCACCGCTATCAATCCCCACCGTCATGACAGTCACTATAATACCAATCATCTCTACCATCACAACTATCACCACCAACATTACTAATCACTAACATCAATCATTACCACCACCACCACCAGTACAAACCATCTCCACTATCACTAGCAAACATAACAAAAAAAATCAATCAAATAACAATTTGTTGTATTAATTCAAATATTTTTTAATATATAATTAATTTTTTATTTGAATTATATTTTTTATTATATGTACAAATAAATAAATTTTGCACATTCACATGTTGAAAAACAAACAGTCTTGAACATTCAGTTTTTAGATCTAGACACAACATCTTAATCATTTAGATTCAGATTCAGACGTCTGAATCATAATAAAAACAAATGCAACCTTAGTCTTGCCCCTGGTGGCATACAAGATACTTTTACCCAGCCCTTCTAACATTGTAGCCAGTATTTTTGGCAATTCCTAAGTGTGACACACCACAGTAGCAAAAAATAAATAGCTTCTTCAAATTAATGTAGAAACATTGTATAAGGTATTTGTTGTTGGGTAACAGAGGTGTCGACTACTGCACCGAATACATACTACTTTCCACTGGCACATTCACAGAGTAATTTTTACCACCCACCAAGGTAGATGTAAATGGAAAGAATTACTTAATGACTTTTCCACAGTTGGGATTGAACCTCATATCATTTTCATCCACTTTATATTGATTATTAGGTCACACCTTTAGATGCATTATCAACAAAATAGTTCTCAAGAATAAGAACGTTCTTCCTCTACCTCATACATTACGAGCTTTTCATCTACATGAGAAGATTTTGAGATATTCTCCATGTCTTTTTCATCCAATTGTGAACCTTTAATATAGTATCTATAACCAAGTTAAGGAGAGGGGGTGAAAAATGATTCTGTTGCCTTAAACCTCTTTCGGCGGGAATGAATCATAAGATTTTCAGGTAAAAAATTAGAGCTCCACATTTAAATATGACCCAAAAAGAAGAAAACCGAAAAGCATCTAACAAATCCCAATCACACAACAATGTAGAGAGTAGTCCAAATTAGCAAGTCACTAGCTAAACCATTGCAAAACCACCAATGGATCCATAATTGCACGGAATAAAAGGAAATGCGACACCTAATAAACTTCCATCAATATATAAATTTTGTGTACCTTGAATATGTCAAATCACTTTCACAAGTTGACATTTCTGGTGTTGATTCGGAGAGCACTTTGCTTCCTTCATTTGACTGAGTAGACAGGCTGGACTTAGAAAGACCCTTTCCAATACTCCGAGTTGATAGGGGAAATTGACTTTCATGAAGGATGTTCCCATCTGAGAATGATCTTTGAAAGAGTGACCTGTTTATCACCATAAGAATATACAGTTATCCTTAAATACTTCGAAACATGAAATTACAGGAAAAGATCAAGTCGTTAGGAGGCCATTTCTGCCATCTCTGTTCTAACACATTATCTCAAAGAAAATTAATTAAAGCTATGAAATGCTACAGAATATCAAAGTCTTTGTCTTCTATATCTGTCTCATCCTAATTTAGATTATAAATATCTAATCTATGGAAAACAAGAAGCTAAGAGGCATAATATCACGACTTTGACAATTACCTTCCATTATCGCCAACATAGCTTTCCCCATTCCTACCCACATGGTAATGCTGATAAGAGTCCAATTCCCATATATCAGGCCTACCCTCTCGCGGTTGAAAGTACCCCAAAAACCTGCTCATAGAATGTCATCAAAATTTCAAGCAGCAGGCCCAGCCATTTTTCAAATTATCTGAAATCTCGAGAAAATTGACAAATAGAATATCAAAAGGAAAGCAGTTAAACTTAAAGGATTTGCACAAACTAAACCACTCATTCAAACTGCATTGTCACATACGAATAAAGAGAAAATGAGCTTACACATTAATAGCATTTTGTTTTTCTGCATCCATGTAGGCATTGCTGTAATATCTCTGAAGAGTCCTAAAGAACTCTTGTGATTGAATTGCAGCTCTCCACTGGCCCCTCCTCTCTGAAAATATCTACAGGAGACATTCCCACATTGTCAACTAACCCAAGATTAAACTATTAACATTGGATGAGGAAAGATGAACATACATGTGTAGAATGTCCTGGGCTTTGTTTCCATTAGTATCAAGGAAGGGTATGGGATAGTAGCAAATAAAAATGAGGCAAGAATGACTAAATTTTGGGTCTCTACCATTCTAGCTCCTTAAGTTCCATTATATCTTACAAAGAAAATAGTTTAATTATGTCACTGACTCTAGTTACAAATCAGGTTCTTTCCTTTCTCAATTTGCAAGAAACTAATTTTGCACTTTTAATTAAGATGAAAAACAAAAGATAAGAAAGGATAGAATTGGGAGAACAAAATACACTCTCCACCCACGCACCCCAGATTACACAATAAAGAAGCTGCTTACCACCCACGCACCCCAGATATGATTTATTATTATTATTATTATTTATTTATTTTTATTTTTATTTTTATTTTTTTTTTATTTTTTTTATTTTTTCTTTTTTTTTTGAAAACAAAACTTCTACTTTTATCTGCCTTGGAAGTACAGTAATTTCAGACATCAAAGAAGAAAACTGAAAGACTCATATATCATCTCATAAAAATAATTGCAAACAGGTTTCATTTCTGCAAAGGGTTGTTTCCAAGGCTTGAACCCGTGACCTCCTGGCCATGTGACTAGGAGGTCATGGGTACAAGCCTTGGAAACAGCCCCTTTCAGAAATGTTAGGTGAGGCTGCCTACAATAGATCCTTGTGGTCGGGCCCTTCCCGGGACCCTGCGCATTGTGGGAGATTAGTGCAATGGGCTGCCTTTTTTACGTCTAGCCAACCTAATAATTTGCAGAAAGAAAATTACAGATGGAAGATTGTTTCATATTTGCAAGAATGATGAAGAAACCCTTAAAGCTCTCTTATCTCACTTGTGTTTTGTTGTAAGTAACAAACCATATGTATTGATGGTTGGACAAACTTGATGGACGTCTTTGAATGACTCTGGTTGTGTCATGTTTTCAACTTAACATAGTTTTGACACCGATGAGCAGAGGGGCATCCAGGATTTCGAGAGCATGGGTGCACCACTACTTTTAAGATAGATATTTGATTTGATTGTAGAATTTTTTAAGGTGACACGAAGTCGACAAGCAAACTCTAATCAACACTCATTTTACTATTTTTTGGACGAGTTTACATACTTCAGAGAAAAAAAAAAAGGACAGCCAGGTGCACTAAACTCCCGCTGTGCGCGGGGTCTGGAGAAGGGCTGAATCACAAGGGTTTATAGTACATAGCCTCGCCTTACATTTTTTCAAGGTGTTGTTTCTACAGCACCCGTGAATTCGTGGTCACATGGCCTCAACTTTACCAGATACTACAAGGCTCCCCTTCTACTTTAAAAACTATTTATAGAATTATTACTTAAATGTCTTACATTTATATAGCAAATTAAGTAACCATTAAAAAGTCATCATCTATTTTGAAATATCTTTTCATTGAAAAAATACTTAATTCTTTATTTATATGATGATTTTCAAAAGAGTGTTTGAGGGGAAGGTAATCCCTTCATAATGTTGTCATGGGTTCGTGGTTATTGAAAATTTTGGTCCAAAATATTTATCATTTTAGGAAAAGAAAATAAAATACACTTTTTCTCATTTACTACTAATTGTTCTTGGAAGTAAAACAATATTGATTCCATATCATAAAATGCATAAACTGAGTATATGTTTATTGTAAAGAAATAAGGATAAATTAGTCAAAAATTACTTTTTATTTATCATTTTTTACGAAATATGCAAAGAAAGAATGACAAGTACAAAGGAACAGAGGAAGTACTTGCATTTCTGGGAGATTTGAACTCACATCAAAAGAATATCAAATAAAGAGATGAAAAATGTATTAGAAAGAAGGGACAACGGCAGAATGACCAAAGTTGGTAACCAATGAATAGAAAAGTCAAAAGAATGACTACGGCACGACAAGAAAGAAAGAAAAGGAAACAATAAAGAAAAAGTCAGTCTGGAATTGAACCCCCAACCTTTGTGACCACGGTGCACCCATCGACCGCTGAACCAGAGAGTTCATTTGAGCATGGGTTCATACTGTTATTTAAGTATATAACGAGAAAAAACACGACTGTTATACCTAGTCTCGGGAGGGGAGCATGGGTTCACGTGAACCACCCCACTCCACGTAAATCCGCCCCTGCCAATGAGGTCCTTTTTACAAATGAAATAACTGATCCATAAATAATGTGCAAAAAGAAAAGGAAAATGTTAAGCACTAGCTTTACCTTGTTGTGAGCTGCAGAGCCACCATATTGATGAGCAAGTGTATCACCCATCCTCTCATAGAACCCCATTAATTCTTCTGCCAAAGGATCATCAAGGTCTATCTTTGTTGAATTTGTAACTCCTAATGCACGGAGTTGATGACCCAAAGCAGCCAATCCATATGCATACTGTGCCACATTAGTACGATCCAAACAATCTATGCAATTTGTCCTTAGCACTCCCCTTTGGAACGTTGCTGGTTTCAGATAGCCATTACTCACGTAGCTACACCCATTGGTTTTCCCCTCCGAGTTATCCGACTCACCGTTGTCATTATTATATTGTTTCTCAACATCAGGGTCAAAATGTCTCAAAGGAACCACATTACTCGCAGCAGCATATCTGTGCCATATCATTGCAACTATTTTTAAAATACAATTCTAAGTAGCTAAACACCCAATAGAAAACCTAATGCATATGCAATTCAATTTTATCCCTTTTTTATTGACCCACTTCAAGTGGTAGCTCATATTAACGTTTAAAGAGATTTTTTTTTCCTATCATCGTTGGAAAACTCTGAAATGCAAAATTTCTTAGCTGCATCACTGAAACCGGAAGAGCCTTTTGACTCTTGTCATGAGACATGATTACTTGAAAGGTAGCAGATGTGCATAGTGACAAGAAAAATTATGGCAAGGAATTGTATAAGGAAGCCAATCAACCAGACGGTTGTATTATTACTATGGAAAGAGACTGCAGAGAAGCAAGTGATATCACAAAATAGGAAAAGAGTAGGACTGGGCCAAATACTTCCTTAAGGGAAACAGAGAATTCTTTTTCCAGATGAAAAGGGATAGAACCACAGAGTTTTGATAGGTAAAACTGGACAGAAAACTATGAGATACTATGTTCTCTTTTATCAAGAATTACTAACTTAAGTATAGGTCGAGATACTATGTTATTTACAGTACTCGATAATGGATAAACAGAGGAGCTGGCAGGGATTTGGGCAAGAGGCGTGCAGTATTCATCATTTGGGACAGATACATTCACATCCCCTATGGCGGAACAAGAATCAATGCACGAGGATAGTTGCCGCGCCTCCAGAAGAAAATGTTGGAATGCAGGTTATGGACACAAACTAATAAGTGTAAAGTGTCTTCTACACCTTTGCATTCAGCTCGGTTTTTCTAAACTCTACCACATCTGATCTACTTACATAGAAACATCCGTCCCTTTGTCCCATCTCAAAGGATCAAATGTGATCCCAAGGAAACAATATAAATCGAACCTTAATTGATGATGAATAAATATATTTTAAAAAGAAACAAGAAGTCATATCTTAAGCTCTTATATCAAGCTTGTAATTTTGTTTTAGGACTAATAATTCATGTATATAAAGCTAACTCCTTCAAGTATAAGCATATCCCTAAATCATGCCATTTGACAATGACGGGAACTAAAACCTAATTCTTTTTGCAGCATCCATCGACAAATTCTAATCCAAATCAGCACACGGTTGGCCTTCTTCAGCCTCATATGTCTAGTGAACCTCTTCACTGTCTAGATTGCCTGCCAATATCATGGGCCTGATCACTTAGTACTTCGAATATGACAAAACCAACAACTCAAACACCAAAAGTGAGATGTCTCAGAAGTTTTAGCCTATTGACGTCTCAAGATAATTATATACACAGCCAATCAACTGAGATGACAGACACAGAATAACTAGAGACTACAGTTCTTCGCAATTCCGAGTATTTGACTTTCTCCTGGGGTCATTTATTAGTGTTAGGATGTAAGTGATCAATAACTAATCCAACCATCAAGATACAGGAAGTTCAAGAATAGATGACCATCACTTGAAGACATAATTAAGTAATTAAAAATAGGTTCTCTCTAATAGCTTAAGCTTTCAAATTTGATGGTCACACTGTAACGACCCATTTCGCCGTTATAGCGTTGTTTAGTGCATAAGTACACTGCTACAATTTCCCTTAGGAAGAGAGTTGATAAAATCACAAGCTAGAGACCTAGGATGGTTTCTGACGAAACTCGGGTGTTGTGTGCTTTAGTAGTGATGAGTGATTCTTGGAGCAGTGTTTGGTGGTTGTGTTCGTTATAGGATGGTCAAGTGGCATAGTTGCCTGTAGAAAGTTTCGGAACAATAAATGGATTCGTAAAACTCCGGTTATAGAGTTTGCCTCGTTGGGATAAATCTGTCATGTCTTAAATTGAGGTATATGCTGTAAAATGGGAGTAGCTTCAGCTTTCCCACGTGTTTCTGTTTAAGGACTGCTGCAGCGACACCACTGTAGCGGTCGAAACTGTCGTAGCGGTGGTAGTTGGGGTGGCAGAGGCCGCCGTAGCAGTCCGTCAGTCGCCATAGCGGGACCGCTGTAGCGGTGAAGGGAACGTTGCAGCGGTAATCGCGCAGTTTAGTTTCCCTTAAGTCCATTTTTCCGAGTTTATTTCACAAAAACTCAGAGTTCGTTTTAAGACTGCTATGAAGCGATTTTCTACTTTAACTAGAACGATTTTCTTCATTGGGGTAAGTAATTCCTTCGTCTTATCATGTATTAATCCATGCCAATTGTAGAATCGTTAGAACGGGGATTATGGTGGACTTCTTATGTTAAAGCCCTATGTTCATGAATTGGTATAAAAAGCCTATCGGTAGATGTAAATTCGTCTAAGATTGATTCTAGGTTGTTAATTAACACTTCCTAACATAGAAATGCTCCCCTTGAACATAAAGTATGGGATTTGGGGCAAATTGATGGTTGAAAACCCTTAAGTCAAGGTTTTAGCTATGATAAGGGTAAAACTAGTAGGGTTGAACCCCCAAAGCTTAAAATTGAAGAGTAGCTGATTAATTACTCTTGCATTTGTTTGTTTGAGACCGAGAACAACTCGAGGCATTGAGGAAAGGCAAGTCTCTTGCAAACTAGCTTGGATTTGGGTTCTTCGGTTGAGGTAGATTATGGTTTAATTGGAGTTTAGACTTGATTTAGTTGCTTGTGTGCTTCTAAATTGGATACCTTGTTGATTGTTCTTTGGACATACTTGTGATTGATGATTATGGCTTATTAACGCTTGAATGAATAAACTATTGAATATTGAACTCGATTGAAATACGTTATAATTGTAAAGTGTACTTGTATATTGGGTGTTCTATGTTATATCCCGAGAGATAGTGAAAAATGGAACCATAAGTTGATATTCGTTGAAGGATCAGGTACCACGTCGGTACAGCTATTGATATTATTACGATGGATCAGATACCACGCTGATACGGCACATGGACCCTAATGTGTCCCACGCAGATCACGACCAATAAGCAACAATAAGTCCCTTAGTATGTGTGTACAGATTAGTGTTGATATGTGAGTTACCATGGTATATTATGATGAAAATTAGATTAATGGAATTACACTTATGAGATTGGGATGGACATCGTGTTGTGATGTGAATACTAAGATTGTTTAGTTCATGATTGTTTATGATAGTTGGTGGTGGCTAACATGACTTGTATAATTGACATTATTTGTTTGATTAAAATGATTGTTTTGTTAAGTAAATTACTATGTGTTGAAGTTCTTGTCTACTTGTTACTTGATTTATGTTGTATAACTTGTTTCTAAATTGAGTTGGCTGATGATGCTACCAACACATAGTGGTTTGTACTAATACTACCCTATGCTCTTCTTTTGTTGAGTGCGGACAGTATTCCAGAGGCTCAAACGCAACCTCATCTCTAGCGGTACCAATTGACTCAATCCGAGAGTAAGCACTCCATATCCAGGTTGTGGCGGATCTTCAGTCCTTATTGTCTTCCTTTTGAATAATGATATTTTACTTTATTAGTGATTGTTTTGAGATACTCTTTGACATTGTTTTGGTTTTTAGAATCCTTGTACGATGACTTTCAAGTCTTAGAGATGTAATAGGTAGTATTTCTCTGAACTTCTTATTTGGTTTTTGAAGTCTTTATTATTTTGCGTTGAGATTTATTATTATTCTGTCTCAAAAGGGTTAACTGGATGGGTTAAAGGCTTGGGTTAGATAATTCTAGAAACTAGAGGGTTAGTGTGGTGTCACTCACGGCTGTTTCGGTCATGACAAACCCACTTTGACATAATCATAAAGTAGGTAGAGGTCCTGGGTTCGAGTCTCACCGCCACTCATTTCCATGTGCTTGGCCAATGAAAAAGAATGAGCCCGCGGGTGAAGAGGTGTGTGAAGACATAATTTAGTAATTAGAAGTATGCCCACTCTAATGGCTTAAGCTTTTGGAAGAGATGGTCACACACTTCAACAATTACAATCCCTTTGATACAATTTGGCAAGATTCACATTCATTAGTCCATAAAATTTCAAAAAGCCTTTAAGGGATAAAAAAGGGAATCACTACCCGGAGGGAGATACCTAATGCAACTACGTCAAAGAGGAAAAAGCAATCCTAGATATTCAAAACCATGAGTCTAAAGAAAAAACACAAAATTGATTAGTTTTCTGACAGCTGCGTAGAGGAATAACAATCAAAAAGGAGTAACCATAAAAGAAGAGGGATAAGGTGAAACATCAAAGAGAATGAAGCACCATGAAAAGATAAGACTTCGCTTAAGATGAGGATTAGGAATGACCACATTGGACATGAAGCAAATAATCAAAGAAATTGTACAGAACTCTATATGCGCTACCACATGAAAAGAGATTATTTGTATAGAAAGAATGACCTCCACGTGTTTGCAGATTTATCAAATGACATGAGAAACTTACTCAAAAGTGGGCCATTTCAAACATCCATCAGATCTTAAGGTTGGTGTTACTTGACAATAGAAGAAACCTGTCAAATTCAATGCATATGTAGCCACTTTTCCCAGAGAAAACAAGACATTTGTAGCTTTGCTGGAAAAGGGGAAAAGAAAAGGCAAAAGTTATAGCAAATCCGATCTTTGAATAAGAAGTTAAAGAAACAGAAATAAACAAACCAAATACCTTCGTGAATGCTTATTCAAATCCCAGTGGAGAAATCTAAGTCGATTCTCCTCAGATAGATCCTTATTAATGAATTCAATTGCATTGGCAAATTCCGTGCGAAGGATAGACTCCCGAGGCTTTTTTTCTTGGGTCTGTCAATTGAAAATTTTCACAATGATGAGATGCTTTTTTAATCCTCAAGTCTCTCTTCTTTTAGCATATTAGCATGCCTAGTAGCTAGGAACGAGGGAATCGGGGTGCTCGAAGAAGGCTCTCTGCTCCTAGGAAGAAACATTTTTTTTACTTGCCTCTTAAGACATTAAGACGTGTGTATGATTCTGATCCTTTGACAGAGAAAACAACAGACTAAAAAAAGCATCCCTCACCTTAATCAGATCCAATATAATTATGGGGTTCCCATATCTCTCAGCAAGATTCGCGAAATGAAGTCTTGTTGCTTCATATGTCTGATCCCTCTTTGACACTAAATGACAAACACTAAGTTAACCGAACAGCAATTTTTAAGTTCTTACAAAGATAGCACGAACTAGCTCAAACATACATATAATATCAGGCTTCAGATTTAGTCGTGAAGTTTCCTGAAACCAAAAGAGCGGGATTGACCCACGATTTTGAACAACAGAACTAATTTGCACTGGGAAATCTTCAGGGACATCCTCAAATAGAATCTGCTCAGTCTCAACATCATTCGCAACTCTACCATTTTCATTTACTCCTCGCTTCAGATATCTAGAAAGGCAAAAAAGAAAAAACAGTTAGCAGCAGAATTGAAGAGTAAGCCCTAAGAAGAAACAAATGATGTCCAGATGAGAAACATAATTAAAAAAGACTGATGGAAATGCTCATGTAGTACAACAGAAACCAGAAACCTACAGCATTGCATAATAAAACTTGTTAAGAAAGTACCACCCGTTTAAAAGGTAAAAGCCTGGGCATTTTTCTACAATAACTTAGAAAGTTATGCTGCTGGTTGCCTGTTTTTCCTGTAACATAAGCTCTAATAGCTCATCAGAAGCCAAGTAGACTGCTATAACTGCCAACCATGGATTGAAGCAACAGATTATACAGAAAAATTAGCAAACTTGCCAAAATGGAATACATTTGCAGAAGGGGTGTGTGTGTGTGTATTAATTTACTACTTATTAGAAGCGCGAGTGAGCAGGCAGCTGGCGGTGGACAACCCTGCTTCTGGTCGAGGGTATTTTTGTAATTTCATATTTTTCTGTTTTAATTTAAATACTCTTTTTCTTTTTAATCTGCTATATATTGAAAAATTACACAGAAAGTATTATAAATTACAATAACTAACAAGTTAAATTATTTCAAGGCACATAAAGAAATTTTGGTCGAGTCAAAATTCTATCAGCACAACATAAATAGAGATAGAGTAAGTCATATACTATTTGAAAATGTCGTGAAAAGTATACAAAGTTATCAAGAAAAAATCAATTAACAAATTAAAATATTTGAAGGTTGTTTAAAAACTTGGTTTGACTTCCCAAATTCTATCAATGTCATATAAATTGGAAAATTATGCAGAAAGTCGTATGTATCATAATAATTAGCAACTTACAATATTAAAAAACTATATAACAAATTTGATTGACTTTCTCAAATATTCCATCAGTGCCAACATAAATTGGGACAGAAAGAGTAACATACGGTATCAGAAAATTATGTAAAAGTACTATAGATCAATAATTAACAACTTAAAATATTTAAAAATCATACAAAAAATTTGGTCGACTTTCAAAATTTCGTCTGTGCCAAATAAATAGGGATTAAAAAGTAACATTAGGCCCGTGCTGGCATCTATCTATCTATCTACATCAATGTCCCCTTCTTGATTTCACCTTCTAACTCCATTGTGAAGCTAACACACTGAAGCTTCTTCCATTTACTAACCGCTAGTCGGTACTCATAAGAATTAGGATTCAACCATTACAAAATCATACTAAGAAATTAATAAATTGAAAAAATCATATATCCCTCCGTTTCAAAAAGAATGACCTACTTTCCTTTTTAGTTCGTTTAAAAAAGAATGACCCCTTTTCTTTTTTGGCAATACTTTAATTTCAACTTTCCACATGGCATGTTTAGGACCACAAGATTAAAGGGCATTTTGGTACATTTGACACAACTTTAATTTAAGGCCACAAGATTCAAAAGTCTTCTTTATTTTCTTAAACTTTGTGTCAAGTCAAAGTAGGTCATTCTTTTTGAAACAGAAGGAGTATAATAATTTGAGATGCAAGAAAACTCTCGACATTGATCCATCTACATCATTGATAAAAGCTTTTGTGATATTTCATTTGGAATTGGTTTCAGTGTTAATGGTTTAATTCCCTTTGGAAGTGGGTTTAGTGTTAATGAGCTTCTTATGAATGAAATTGGGTTAAAAATGAGATGATTCAAAATTAGATTTTCTCAAATACATCACCCTCATTTGAAAGTGCAATGAGTAAATAGGTGAACGAATTTCAATTTAAAAACAAAAATACATAAAAAAGGAAACTAAAGTTAATCAAAGGGATTAGAAATCTGTAAAGAACAAATTTGCAGAGAAGGAAAGCGTAATTGAATATTCCAAAGAGAAAAAACGGATGGAAGGGGATGGAGGAGAATTGGATGAGGTTGAAAAGATATAAGTTCCTCTAGCTCATATACACAAAGTATTGTTAAGGACATATAAGGAAATTGAAAACTGGGGAGGATGCTAACATACTACCTTCATGTAGTATGTTAGCAAAACCCAATATACATATATATGTACAGCGCACGCGCACGCGCACACATATATATACATTAGCCATGAAGAGGCCCAAAAGCATTTGTATTTTATAATGAGAACAGTAAAATTTAAATTGTTCAATAGACCAGAAAAAAACTAATATACACTGAGCAAACAGAAGATATCACATGTTATCATCCAAATAGCATGACTGACGTAAGAAACTCCCAACACTACCTTGTAGTCAGTTTTACAGGTAAGTGGGTATTTGGATGAGCTTATAGCTTTTGGCTAATAAGTCAAAAGTCATAAGTTAGAATTTCTAACTTATGGCTTTTGGCTTATTTTTGCTTTTTTAGCTTAAAAATAACAGCTAAAAAACATTTTTTTTATTTTACTCAAACACTTCAAAAGTGCTTAAAAGTTATTTTGGCTTAAAAACACTTAAAATAAGTCAATCCAAACATGTTGAAACTACTGTCATTAGTGAGAAGCTCAACATACAGCAATTTTCATCCTCCAACAACTAGATTTAAGATTAAGAAGTAGTCGATAAAGAAGGTAGATCTTCAAAATAGGAGAGAGTGTTAGAATCAGGAGACTAGAGACCTTATGTTCCTTTAGGAATGGCTATGGACATCGTCAAATGTAAGAAATGCATAATAGTGGAAGGCGATATTGAGTATTATGGGAGATCGAGTAAAGGATAATTTTCAAACTAAGTAACACACCCTTATGAAGTAAGTTTCTGAAAAGGGATCATGAAAGGGAAAGATTCTTTCTTGGTATCAGATGGGAAAGGCAACTAGTCAGACGAGTGGTTTAGAGATATTCCTGAAGGAAGCATCTCCATGACACGTGTATATGCTATAATAAGAAACAAAGTAGCTTCATCGGTAGACCTCGTTATATAAACCACTGTGTCTACTGTTAGAATAAGAATAGGAATAGCATATTGAATTCTACTTGAAAAGGGATTGTAACGTAGTGTCCTATTAGGAATAGGATTGGAATATAGTGTCTATAAATAGGGTCTCAATGTAATAATTTAGAGACAACAATTCAATAATATTTTTCTCCATTATTTCCCACATGGTATCAGAGAAGGTTAGAAATATCAGACAAGATAACTCAGTCACCGTGCATCAATTCCGGTTACTGATTTGGGTCAATTTTTATTTTGTGGGTTGTGTGAAAAATACAACACCACTAAAAGGATCGAAAACATCATGCAACGAAAACCCAACGAAAAATTACCCTCCACGCGCCGCCACGCGCCAGCCGAAATCCAGAAATTTCGGCGAGATCTGTGTCATGCGCCGGCGCGTAAGCCCATCTCCGGTCGATTTTGAGTTGTTTCTTTTTCTGTTGGGGTCGCCGGTCTATTCTGACTCCGACCACTATCTCCTTTCCAGATTCCGACAATTATTTTGAGATTTCGATCGCCGGAACCCTAATTCCGACGACATCACCTTTTTTTTCGGGGATTTCTTTTTTCAGAAATTCAGATCTGATTCTTGGTATTTTCAAATCAAATTCCCAAGATATCTTTTGGGCATGATATTTTTTTTGGCTCCAAAAATATTGAAATTGAAAGTTCAAGTCCTATGATTAAATCTGAGCCCTTAATGAGAAGATCAGAAAATCAAATGTCACAGTCCATGAAGAATCGACGAGGGGAAGGTTGATTTGGAAGATCTCGTCCTAGGTGTAGTTATTGTAAAAGTCTTGGACATACTCGTGGCGTATGTTATTCTAGACCTAAGTGTAGTTATTGTAATAGGCTTGGACATACTCGTGGAATATGCTATTCTTTGCATGGTCGGCCAGCTAAGAATGCTCATATTGCTCAGTCTAACACCACAGGTGATCAACGGGTGTATTCATCTGACAAGGAATATAATGAGTATCTTCAGTATCAAGCAAGTAAACATATATTTCTACCCATAGTCTCAACTGCACAATCTCCTACCTTTGGATCATGGGTTGTGGATTCAGGTGCTTTTGATCATATTTCTGGTGATAAATCACTTTTGTCTGATATTGTTTATTCACAATCTCTTCCAGCTATTACTTTAGTTAATGGAATTCGAACAGAGCCAAAAGGAGTTGAACAAGCCAAACCCCTATCTTCTGTCACTCTAGACTTTGTTCTTTATGTCCCTGGATGCCCTTTTAATGTTGCATCTATTAATCGTTTGACACGTGCCCTTGATTGTAGTATAACTTTTTTTGATGATTCTTTTCTAATGCAGGACCGCAAAACAGGACAGACAATTGGCATAGGACATGAATCACAAGGCCTTTACCATCTTACCGCTTCAAATTCCTTCACAGCATGCTCCCCTTCACAGCATGCTCCCCTACAGATCCTCCCAACCTTATTTACAAACATTTGGGACATCCTAGTCTATCCAAGCTACAAAAGATGGTGCCTAGTTTGTCTAGTCTATCCACATTAGATTGTGAGTCATGTCAACTTAGGAAACACACCCGTGCTACATTTTTACGTAGTATTGAAAGTCGCTCAGAGTCTATTTTCTCATTAGTTCATTCCGATATTTGGGGTCCTAGTAGAGTCAGTTCACCGTTAGGATTTCGTTACTTTGTTACTTTCATCGATGATTTTTCAAGATGTACTTGGGTTTACTTAATGAAAGATCGTTCCGAATTATTCTCTATATTCAAAAGTTTTTGTGCTGAAATACAAAATCAATTTGGTGTTTCTATTCGTGCTTTTCATAGTGATAATGTCTTAGAATACTTATCCTCCCAGTTTCAGGAGTTTATGTCTCATCAAGGAATCATTCACCAAACATTATGTTCATACACCTCTCAATAGAACGATATAGCAGAAAGAAAAAATAGGCATCTAATTGAGACTGCTCACACTCTTCTCATTGAATCCCATGTTCCACTGCGTTTTTGGAGCGATGCGGTCCTCACATCTTGCTATCTCATTAACAGAATGCCATCATCTTCGATCCAGAATAAGGTTCCCTATTCCATACTATTTCCTCAGTCACATCTCTACTCTATCCCCCCTCGTGTTTTTGGGAGCACATGTTTTGTTTATAACTTAGCCCCAGAAAAAGATAAATTAGTCCCTTGTGCTCTCAAATGTGTTTTCCTTGGTTACGCTCGAGTTCAAAAAGGGTATCGATGCTATTCACCTGATCTGGGTCGCTACCTTATGTCCGCTGATGTCATATTCTTTGAATCTCAACCTTACTATACATCTTCTGATGATCTTAATATCTCTGAGGTTTTACCTATACCTCCAATCTTACCCACACCAATCTTTGAGAAATCTACGGTTACTTCTCCATCTCCAGCCACAGTGACACCACTTTTGACTTATCACTGACACCCACGTCCAGTATCAGTCCCAGATGATTCATGTCCTGCGCCTGACGTTTCCCCTACTGCGGACCTGCCTCTTCCTAGTCAATCAGTTGCACTTCAAAAAGGTAGAAGATCCACTCGTAATGTTAACCCACATTATACTTTCTTGAGTTATCATCGTTTGTCATCACCCCATTATGCTTTTGTATCATCTTTGTCCTCTATTTTCATCCCTAAGACTACAGGTGAAGCACTTTCCTATTCAGGATGGAAACAAGCTATGATTGATGAGATGTCTACTTTACATACGAGTGATACTTAGGAGCTTGTTTCCCTTCCTGCAGGTAAATCTACTGTTGGTTGTCGTTGGGTTTATACAGTCAAAGTTGGTCCAGATGGTCATGTTGATCGGCTGAATGCTCGCCTTGTTGCCAAAGGATATACACAGATATTTGGGTTTGATTATAGTGACACTTTCTCTCCCGTGGCTAAATTAGCATCAGTCCGTCTTTTTCTCTCTATGGTTGTCGTTCATCATTGGCCTCTTTATCAGTTGGACATTAAGAATGTTTTTCTGCATGGTGATCTTGAGGAAGAAGTTTATATGGAGCAACCACCTAGTTTTGTTGCTCAGGGGGAGTCTAGTAGCCTTGTATGTCGATTGCGCAAGTCACTCTATGGTTTGAAACAATCCCCTCGAGCCTGGTTCGGAAAGTTTAGCACAATTATTCAGGAGTTTGGCATGATTCGTAGTGGAGCTGATCATTCAGTGTTTTATCGCCATTCAGAACCAAATTTGTGTATTTATTTGGCGGTTTATGTTGACGATATTGTTATTACCTGCAATGATCAAGATGGTATCACTAACTTGAAGCAACATCTCTTTCAGCATTTTCAGACTAAAGACCTTGGCAGATTGAAATACTTTCTAGGGATTGAGGTTGCTCAGTCCAGCTCAGGTATTGTTATTTCTCAACACAAGTATGCTTTAGACATTCTTGAGGAAACAGGAATGATGGGATGTCGACCCATTGACACTCCTATGGATTCAAATGCTAAACTTCTGCCAGGACAGGGAGAGCCACTCAGTGATCCTGAAAGGTATAGGCGGTTGGTTGGAAAGTTGAATTATCTCACAGTGACTAGACCTGACATCTCTTTTCCTGCGTGTTGTAAGTCAGTTTATGACTTCCCCCTGTGATAGTCGATGGGATGCAGTCGTTCGGATTTTGCGATATATAAAGTCATCTCCAGGTAAAGGACTACTCTTCGAGGATCGAGGCCATGAGCATATCATTGGATATACAGATGCTGATTGGGCAGGATCACCCTCTAATAGACGTTCTACATCTGGATATTGTGTTTTAATAAGAGGTAATTTGGTATCCTGGAAGAGTAAGAAACAGAGTGTGGTTGCTCGATCTAGTGCCGAAGCAGAGTATCGAGCAATGGCTGCAGCAACTTGCGAGCTGGTTTGGATCAAGCAATTGCTGAGAAGTAAAATTTGGAGAAACTGGTAAGATGGAACTTGTATGTGATAATCAGGAAGCCCTTCATATTGCATCTAATCCAGTGTTCCATGAGAGGACCAAGCACATAGAGATTGATTGTCACTTTGTCAGAGAAAAGATACTCTCGGAAGATATTGTTACAAAATTTGTGAAGTCAAGTGATCAACTTACAGATATCTTCACCAAGTCCCTCACCAGTCCTCGTATTAATTACATTTGTGACAAGTTTGGTACATATGACTTGTATGCACCAGCTTGAGGGGGAGTGTTAGAATAAGAATAGGAATACCATATTGAATTCTACTTGAAAAGGGATTGTAATGTAGTGTCCTATTAAGAATAGGATTGGAATGTAGTGTCTATAAATAGGGTCTCAATGTAATAATTTAGAGACAACAATTCAATAATATTTTTCTCCATTATTTCCCACATCTACCTTGGGTACTAAACGTCCTAAACGATATTCAGAATTTGGAACAAAAGAACTAGATGAATTCATACTCAAGATCTACTAGGATAGGTTAAAGTGAGTATTATGGGACAATATAGAGCGGAAATGTATTCAAGAAAGTTCACCATGGAATCTTGGTATTCATGCTCAACAAGTCGAAGGAAATGAGTGGCCCGAAAGGAGAAAGGGAACACCAAAAAAGTTATAATCCCACATCAGTTAAGTTATGGGTGGAAGCCTCCTCGTATGGTTTTTGACAATCCTCACCATTTAAGCCATCTTTCTAGGTTGAGTGGGGCTCAACATCCCTTTTCTTAATATGGTATCAGAGCTTGGACTCATCCTTGATGTTGGACATCTAATATTTGTGACACCCATATTATGTTACTCCACGCTCCATATGCTCAACCCTAGGCATGTTGATGGAAGGCTAAGGGTTAAAATCCCATTAATTGTTTTATGGGATGTGATCTCCTCATATGGTTCCAAACAATCCTCACCACTTGAACTAGCTTCTGGAATAAAGTTAGAAGTAGGTCTGCATTCTTAACAAAAATCACCTAAAAATAAAGAATTTGGTAGGCATTTGGACATTAACTTCGATCAATATTTTTGCATCAGGTAGCTAAGTTTTATAAAGGAACTTCAAAGGAGTACCAAGAAGGTATCAGTAGAGTACAAGCAAATTACAAAAGAAAAGCAGATACAAGATGTACTCCTACAGTTCCATGAAAGCTAAATACTGTTCCTAGTTTTCCACTACCCTTTCCTTACACAAGAAATATAGATTTTGCAAGCATTTAATTTCAGCATAAGGACCTGGAGCCTTGGATGTTCAAAGCATCTTCTGTTTTCCAGCAAAATGTTCCACATGATGCATAAAGGAATGATCTCTCGTATCTTCTCCCTCCTCTTGCCTGCCATTTGATTCTTTTTGACAATGGTAACAGAACCAACCATTTGATTCTTCCAAATCTCCAATAAACTTCTAACACCATTAGGCATTACCCGTTTCACCCAGAGATAAGAACGAACAGATCCCAGATCTATGTAGTATGCTAGCAGTGAAGAAATAGATAATTAACATATTCCTGATTTTCTTCCGAAGAAAAACGTATGTTGCATAAAACATATTCTCTCTTTGTAGCATATCTTGAGTAAGATATTTGTTCCGGACAGCAATCCATTCAAAACCAACAACTTCAATTGGTACTTTGGTCTTCCAAATCATCTTCCAAGACCAAAGTCTCCTGCCCCAACACCTGTCCAAATTTAGGTCTGCACCAATTTCCAACCTCCGCCATTATATAAATGAGGGAATTTTGTAAGATAGGCCATAACTACAAATACAGTTTAACAACCTGGCTCCTGTGTACGAGATCATTGGACTAGGATACCAGAAATTTTTTTAATCAGATTTTGCTGGTAATCATTTTGCTCCGAGGCTCACTTTCTTCCTTGTTAAATCTCCATAGTCATTTGCACATTAGAATTTTGTTATGAAGCTTCAAATTCCTCACCACAAGCCCTCCATCTTCCATACTTCTCATTACTTTCTGTCAATTTGCATCTTTCTTTTCTTTCTGCATTTCCTTCCAGAGAAAACGACTCCTAATGGAGTTGATTTTCTTTTCAACTGCTTAAAGTATAGCGAAGACATTAAATAAGTTGGTATATCATGTGGTACACTATTAACCAAAATGAATCCCCCTCCAACAGATAAATATTGTTTGTTCCACGTGGACACCTTCTTTGTGCATGTATCTATCATATGCCTACCACATTCTCTTGGCATTCCTTTTCCACCAAGTGGAAGACCAAATAAATGGTTGGGAACTTTTCAATTTTGCAACCCAAACTATCTCCCACTTCATCAATCATGTTACATGCATTACTACAGAAAATGCAACTCTTTGTCAGATTTATGTTAAAACCTCGAACTGCCTCAAAGGCTAACGTATTCCCTAAGATAAAGCAATTGTTTCCTCTTAGCTTCATCTGCAAATAAGATGTGTGAGACATTCCTTTCACCTCTTCCTGACTCTTGCATTTTACAGCATCCAACTCATCTATAAGCTTCTCAGGTTTTTTCAACATGAAACTCAGAATTTTCATAACCAGAAGAAAGAGATGAGGGGAGGAGGTATACCCTGTCTCAATTTTCTCTGGATATGCTGAATATTCCTGTGGACTGGAGCAACTGAGACATCGAAAAAGGCACTATTGGCATTGAAAAGTTATGTGGTCCTCAGACAGCATGTGATCTTGATATCATCAGTGTATTACTGTGGAATAAGACTGTTACATCAAGCTACTATGGAAGAAATGCAAAAAGAAAGACAAGTTATGGGTTGTATGGGTGCATATGGGATACAAGAGCAAAACAGGCCTCATGGATGGTGCAAAAGATCTTTTAGGCTAAAAAATACTTTGGGGAAGCAGGCTTTAATATGAATGATGTGCAACAAATGGAGAGATTCTTTACTAAAGGGATGTACAAGAATCTGCAAGGAGTGTTTCAGAAGGTAACTTGGAGAAAATTGATATGCAATAATCATGGCTCTTCCAAATGGATGTTTATATTATGGCTGGCTATACTTGAAATACTATACACAAGAGACGGACTTGTCCAATGGGAATTTGTTACTGAAAAAATGGAAGATTGCCATTAACCAAACCAGAAAACTTGCTCTTGAATTACAGGATCTAAACCATTTAATCCACCTCTCACTAAAATTCATCATCTTTAACATATCGAGCAACAGTCCCAAATCATAAGCATTTTCAAGTTCTAGTTCATTAACTGCCAATGTAGCATCACTTATTTGTCTACCCTTAGTTTCATTTTTCTGAAAAAAAAAAACTAATTTGTGTACCATTAATGAATGCATCTCGATTACCATCCACCAACTTCCCGGTCACTTTTTCCAATCCTTCTGCCAACAATTTAGTTAAAATTTTATAGACGCTACACAACAAACTGATATGTCTCAAGTCATTCATCTCTTCACCCCCCTTCCTTTTTGGATTTAATGCAGTAAAATTTGCATTAAGACTTATTATAAAATAACCTTCACTACAAAAAAATTCAATTTGCAGAGAATCATATTTTGTAGAGTTTTGAACTTTTGGTATAACCTCTGAAGACGGCCATTTTGGTCATGTTTATGAATGAAATACTTTTACTTGAATCAAAAAGAAAAAAAAATACATTGTTGAATATACGTCTTCCTTTACTATACTCCAACATCTCCGAAAGAAATGTAAATTAAATCTATCTGGTCCTAAAGCCTTGTCACCATTGCACGATTTAACTTCTCAACCTCTTTAATAGTGAAGAGCCTTTAGAGTCATTCCCTGTCCTCATCAGTTAATTTGACCACCTTTTCATCATGCCACATGGGCCTCCAATACTCCACTTCTGCAAATAACCCCTTACAACAACCATGTGATTTCTGATGGTTTCCTCATCTTCCGCTAGCTTCTCCCCAATTTTATTTTAACCAATACAATCAAATCTCTTATGTGCATTAGCTTTCCAGTGAAACATATTTGAATTCTTATCTCCTCGCTTCATGTAGATCAACCTTGATTTTTATCTCCATGACAACTTTTCTGCCTTTGGAGTCTCTTCTAACTCACACTGAAAAGTGAATCCCCTTCAGCAGCAACAATGCTATCTTCATGCTAATGTAGCCTAACATGATCAATTTCCTCAAGTCTATTCATAGCCTTCCTTTTCCTTTTCATCCAAGTGTAATTTATATCCAAACACAGCTGAAGCTTTCAAATGCTTTTTGTCAGCTTCAACCAAGTATTGTCCAAGTGGGTGGTGTTCAGTGTATATACTCACTTACAACCTTGGAAGGAAACTAACAGTTGTGAGTTCATGTTAAAATAAGCAAAAATGATGGAGAAGATATAAATCACTTAATGTTGCATTATTCAGTGGCACACAATTATGGACCAGGTATTAACCCTATTAGGTATCAATTGAGTGTTCCCAAGAAGTGTTAAGAGGTGATAGTGGTGGAGAAGAGGAAGTTCGGCCCTGAGAGGAAACAACAAGAAAAGCTAACATTCTGTGTGGACACAAATAGAATGACAGGACTGGGAGGATGTTTCACATGAAAGAAAATTTAGGATGCCGAAAGATTTATGAATTCATTTATACTTTTGGCTCGACGAAAGAATATCACTTTGTATAGACAGTTGGGTAGACTTGTTAGAAGAACAGTAGCATACCTACTCACTAATATATATACTTTTGACATTGCCTTGGTTAATCAGTGAATGAATTTTGACTTTTTTAAGGAAAAAAATAATACTCCCACCGTTTCAATTTGTTTGTCCTATTTTGACTTGGAATGGAGTTTAAGAAAATAAAGAAGACTATTGAATGACGTGGTCTTAAATTAAAGATATGTCAAATGCACCAAAATGCCCTTTAATCTTGTGGTTTAACACATGCTATGTGGAAAGTGAAATTAAGGAGTTGCTAAAAAGGGAAAGAGGCATTCTTTATAAAACGGACTAAAAAGTAAAGTAGGACAAACAAATTGAAACGGAGGGAATAATAATAATAATAACAACAACAACAACAACAATGAAAATTTACATTCAGCTTTAACATATTCAACTGTTTACCTGGTACCAGCATAATGACGTGAACGTCTTGCTATCAAAGTCAATTTGAAGTCCCGCCCAGAGAGTGACAGGGTGTCCTGGATTCATCAGAATAACTACATTAATGGTACATCTTAAGTTTGCAAATAAAGTCAAGACAATGTAGTTTGGCAGGGCTTCTCTTTGGAAACAAAAAAAAAAAAAAAAACAATGTATCATGGCATCAAATTAATAATAAACGTAACTTAACTAAAAAGGTAAAAGAAAGAATAATGTATTATGCTTTAGACAAAGCAGCGACACATTTCACCCATAAACATTCTTAAATAGCAAATTATATGGCAGGTAGGCATGTTATGCCATGGGTCTTAAGGTAAGGTTCTTAAGTTCTTTGAATATCAGTCCTAGAGTTCGGCACGAAATTCCTGGATTTCTTTTTAAATAAATTTGTTTTCCATATCAATCTACCAATTCCCCTTCAATATTCACCAGGAGAAAACAGCCTTCTGTTTATTGCAGCCTGTTATTATTTTATGCTACTACTCAACGCCATTCCTATTCCAAAACCATGACCGCGAACCCTAAATTTCCCGTCTATTTTTGTTGCAACATTAAACCCCATCAAACCAAAATCATCAAATAGCAATTTCAGATATGTTCACATGGAAAAGACACCCCAGCTTGCCCAAATAACAGGAGCACTATTAACATGATCATTCAACAGCTAGAAGAGAAATCAGTTGGACAACAAGTTTGATCCCATCCTTAATATCAACCCCCAGCCAACAGAAAAGAGAAAAAGAGCACTTGTGGAAAGATATGCTTCTCCTTGCACTCCACAGGCTAGATCAGTAGGCCTTTTCTTGATTCCCTGTTGTATATTCCATTAGAGTAAGAATCAATGTAAATTAAATGTAACTACCAGATGAATCACCTGCTTGAAGAATCCATAAACCAATGCCACTGTCCAAATAGTGTTGTGAAGGAGATTTCTTATTCCCCGTGTCAGATATTCATTCCAGACAAACATGGTGTCATACAGATCTGGTCCAGTCTCATTATTGCACATATTCTTCTGTAGACTCCTCATAACATGGTATGAGTAACTGAAAAAGAAGTCCTTTGTAAGGTCCACCGTGCAAAGGAGTTTCCTGTACCTATACCATGAGCAGATTAAGACTAATCAATCATAAAACTAATGTCTAATCTATATCTATATTATTATAAAAGTACGAATAATTTTCACTAAAGTTGATCAATCAATTGGCCCCGTTTGGCCATAAGAATTTTTCACTATTTTCCGAAAAATTGTTTCATTTTATTAAAAAAATGTTGTTTGGCCATAAAAATTCCAAATACAACTTGAAGTTGTATTCAAAAAACTGAAAACACCTAAATACTTGTTTTCACTTTTTTCATCTCACTTTTGCACTTTTTTGTTATAATTAAACACTTTAAATCCTAAAAAGTCTTTCCTAAAAGATATGGTCAAACACAACTCTAACTTCAACTCTAACTCCAAAATTTCCAAATAAAGTGAAATTTTTTTTATTTTCATGGTCAAACGCCTACAAAATATCCCTCAAATGTTGATTGACTTTTACACACTTAAAAGTATAAGTCTACAAAATATCCCTCAAATGTTGATTGACTTTTACACGCTTAAAAGTATAAGTCATGTCGGGATAAACTTGTAATTACCTTTAATACAGTAAAAATTTAATTAGCTTATATTTAAGATTTTGAATCCAATTATAAATTTGTCAATGGTGTCCAAATTCTACTTGGATTAAAAGGAACGTCCCTTTTTTAAAAAAACAATAATAATGATAATAATTGTCATATTATAGTTAGTGGAATGAGCATGACCTTGAGTTGAAAAGGGTTAGTTTAACCAAAAACTGTAGGAAGTTTCAGATAACAGAATTTTATTTCTTTTTGAACAATAATAACTTACCGCCAATAAATACATTTGTGTACATCACATGTCAAGTTGTCTACTCTGTGTGAAGTAAAAGGTATGTCCTCTCCCTAATGAAGAAGTTAATTGAGATCTTTTGAGCATTCAAGGATAAAAAAACTTCTCAAGTTGTGTGACTATACACAAAGACAACTCAAGATAGTGACGAGGATATGAGGAATTCAACGACGATGAATGTTTCGGAAACCAATTCCATCATGAATCCCCTGTAGGGATGTTGAACGACAAATTATGTCCTTTTAACATCTAATCATTCATTCAAATAAGAGTTAATGGTAAGAAACACACTTAAACTATAATGGTAAGAAACACACCTAAACTATCACTTTTTTGCGAGTTTCATACCTCAATTATCTATTGTTACATTTACCTACTGTTAGAATATGAGTAGGAATAGGAATAGTATACAAAATCCTACTTGAGTAAGAATTGTAATTTAGTGTCTATAAATAGAGTCTCAATGTAATTATGTAGATACAAAATTCAATAATATTTCTCCTATATTTCTCACACTGTATTAAAGTAGGTTTGCTGAGAAATTAACTGGGAAGAAAACTCAACCAGACAATCACCGTGCGTCAATTTTCGGCAATTGTCAAGTCTAATTTGAGCCCTCGTCTGTTTTGTAAGTGTTGTGCGAAAACCAACACTACCACAAAGTGCGAAACACTCAAGCGAGCAAACCCCAAGGATCGACTCTCAGCTCCGGTGATCTACGCAGCGTCACACGCCGACGGAAGTTTCAGATCTACGCATCATGCACCGGCGAATTTAACTGTTTCCGACCAGGTTCTGACAAGATTTCTTATTCCAGTACGGTTGCCCCTTCATTCCAAGGCTGTCCCTTTAGCTATTTCTTGATTCCAACAATCAAATTCAAATTTTTCGCGATTGATTTTTTTTTCTGGCGAGTGACCAATTTCCCAGTGACCGACTATTTTTGCTCAATTTAGTCCTATGATTAGATCTGAACCCTTAATGAGGAGATACGAAAATCAAACATCACAGTCCATGAAAAATTGACAAGGGAGAGATCGATTTGGAAGATCTCGACCTAGGTGTAGCTATTGTAAAAGGCTTGGACATACTCTGACGTATGTTATTCTCGACCTAAGTGTAGTTATTGTAATAGGCTTGGACATACTCATGGAATATGTTATTCTTTGCATGGTCGATCCCCTAAAAATGTTCATGTTGCTCAGTCTAACACCACAAGTGATCAATGGGTGTATTTATCTGACAAGGAATATAATGAGTACCTTCAGTATCGAGCAAGTAAGCATATATCTCTACAAATACCCTCAACTGCACAATGTCCTACCTTTGGACCGTGGGTAGGGGTGTTCATGGTTTGGTTTTTAACCAAACCGAACCACGATCCAAACCAAACCGATTAAAAAAATCGATATTTGGTTAGGTTTGGTTTGGTTTGGTTTTGAATTTTAAAAAACCGATACTAATTTGGTTTGGTTTTACTCTAAAATAAGCGACAAAATAACCACCGAACCGATATATATATATTATAATTATTTATGTATTATTCATAAATACAATATAAATATTTGTTACATTTTATATTTTAATCATGATTTAACTTTAGTCGTAACACATTAAGTCATTTCTTCATCTAGTTGTTAGTACCTTATGAGATTCTAAGTGAATTTCGCACTTTGAATGACAAATGATACTAATTGTGAAAATAATATCTTCTTGTATATTGAAATTTATTGTTGAGATTCATTTAACTATATACAATCATTTTTTGAACCTTGTTGAGCAAGAAGTTTATGTGTTCACCTTTTGGGGGATTTATCATATCATTCTGTTAAATGTAGTTTTAAAATATTTTTTTAGAAACGTTCATATGGTGTTGTTCATAGCTTTGCCGAAGTATAACACTCAGTTGACATCTTAGTTTCAAGGCTGAGATACAACACTCGGTTAACATCTTATATGTTAGATTGGATTTATTTATTTTTAATTTTCAACTTTTATCATTAGCTAAAGTTATAAACCGAAAAAAACGAACCAAACCGAACTAAACCGACAAGAACCAAACCGACAGTTATTTTTTTGTTTGGTTGGTTTGGTTTGGTTTTAGAAATTTAAAAATCGACTAAGTTGGTTTGGTTATGGTTTTGACAAATAACCGACCCATGAACACCCCTAATCATGGGTTGTGGACTCAAGTACTTCTGATCATATTCCTGGTGACAAATCACTTCTATCTAATATTGTTTATTCACAATTTCTTCTTTCTATTACTTTAGCCAAAGGGATCCGAACAAAACCAAAAGGAGTTGGACAAGCCAAATCCTATCTTATGCCACTCTAGACTCTGTTTTTTATGTTCCTAGTTGTCCTTTCAATCTTCCATCTGTTAGTCGTTCGACCCGTGACCTTCATTGTAGTATAACTTTTTTTCATGATTCTTTTCTAATGCAGGACCGCAGTACGAAACAGACGATTGGCACGGGACATGAATCACAAGGCCTTTACCATCTTACCTCTTCAAATTCCTTCACAACATGCTCCGTTTTAAACCCTCCAGACCTTATTCACAAACGTTTAGGACATTCGAGTCTATCCAAGCTGCAGAAGTGGTGCCTAGTTTGTCTAGTTTATCTATATTAGATTGTGAGTCGTGCCAACTTGGGAAACTCGCCCGTGCTACATTTTCACATAGTATTGAGAGTCGTTTAGAGTCTATTTTCTCATTCGTTCATTCTGATATTTTTGGTCCTAGTAGAGTCACTTCACCCTTAGGATTTCGTTACTTTGTTAGTTTCATTGATGATTTTTCAAGATCTACTTGGGTTTTCTCAGTGAATCGTTTCGAGTTATTTTCTATATTCAAAAGTTTTTATGCTGAAATACAAAATCAATTTGGTGTTTGTATTCGTACTTTCCGTAGTGATAATGCCTTAGAATACTGATCCTCCTAGTTTCAAGAATTTATGACTCACCAAGGAATTATTCACCAGACAACATGTCCATACACCCCTTAGCAGAATGGTACAACAGAAAGGTAAAATAGGCATCTCATTGAGACTACTCGCACTCTACTCATTCAATCCCATGTTCCGTTGTATTTTTGGGGCGATACAGTCCTCGCATCTTGCTATCTCATTAATAGAATGCCATCATCTTCGATTCAGAATCAGGTTCCCCATTTCATACTATTTCCTCAGTCACATCTCTACTATCCTCCTCGCGTTTTTGGGAGCAGATGTTTTGTTCATAACTTAGCCCCAAGAAAAGATAAATTAGCCCCTCATGCTCTCAAGTGTGTTTCCTTGGTTACTTTCGAGTTCTAAAAAAAGTATCGATGTTATTCACCTGATCTGGGTCGCTATCTTATGTCTGTCGATATCACGTTCTCTGAATCCCAATCTTACTATACATCTTTCGATCATCTTGATATCTCTGAGATCTTACACATAACTCCAGTCTTACCCACACCAACCTTTGAGAAATCTACATTTACTTCTACATCTCCAGCTGCAGCACCACTACTTTTAACTTATCATCGTCGCCCGCGTCCAGTATTTGTCCCAGATAATTCATGTCATACGCCTGAAGCTTCCCTAACTGCGGACTTGCCTTCTCCTAACCAATCGGTTGCACTTCAAAAAGGTATAAGATCCACTCATAATGCTAACCCACATTATACTTTCTTGAGTTATCATCGTCTATCATCACCCCATTATGCTTTTGTATTATCTTTGTCCTCTATTTCCATCCCAAAGACTACAAGTGAAGCACTTTCCCATTCAGGATGGAAACATGCTATGGTTGATGAGATGTCTGCTTTGCATACGAGTGGTTCTTGGGAGCTTGTTTCCCTTTGTTTCCCTTCCAGCAGGTAAATCTACTATTGGTTGCCGTTGAGTTTATGCAGTCAGAGTTGGTCCAGAAGGTCGGTTTGATCGGCTTAAGGCCCGCCATGTTGTCAAAGGATATACACAGATTTTTGGGTTTGATTATAGTGACACTCTCTCCCGTGGCTAAAATAGCATATGTTCGTCTTTTTCTATCTATAGTTGTCGTTCGTCAATGGTCTCTTTATCAGTTGGACATTAAAAATGTTTTCCTGCATGGTGATCTGAAGGAAGAAGTTTTTATGGAGCAACTACCTGGTTTTGTTGCTCAGGAGGAGTTTAGTAGCCTTGTATGTCGAATTGCGCAGGTCACTCTATGGTTTGAAACAGTCCCCTCAAGCCTGGTTCAGGGAGTTTAGCACAGTAATTTAGGAGTTTGGCATGATTCATAGTGGAGATGATCATTCAGTGTTTATCGCCATTCTGAACCAAATCTATGTATTTATTTGGTGGTTTATGTTGCTGATATCTTTATCACCGACAATGATCAAGATGGTATCACTAATTTGAAGCAACATCTCTTTCAGCATTTCCAGACTAAAGACCTCGGCAGACTGAAATACTTTCTAGGTAATGAGGTTGCTCAGTCCAAATCAGGTATTGTTATTTCTCAATGCAAAGTATGTCTTAGACATTCTTGAGGAGACTGGAATAATGAGATGTCGATCTATTGACACTCTTATGGATCCAAATGCCAAACTTCTGCTAGGACAATGGGAGCCACTCGGTGATCCTAGAAGGTATAGGCGGTTGGTTGTAAAGTTGTATTATCTCATAGTGACTAAACCTGACATCTCTTTTTCTCTCTTTTTCTGTGAGAATTGTAAGTCAGTTTATGACTTCCGATAGTCATTGGGATGCGGTTGTTCGTATTTTGCGATATATGAAGTCATCTCCAAGTGAAGGACCACTCTTCAAGGATCGAGGCCATGAGCATATCATTGGATATACAAATGTTGATTAGGCAGAATCACCCTCTGATAGACATTCTACATCCGGATATTGTGTTTTAGTAGGAGGTAATTTGGTGTCCTGAAAGAGTAAGAAATAGAATGTGGTTGCTCGATCTAGTATGGAAGCAGAACATCAAGCAATGGTTGCAGTAACTTGTGAGCTAGTTTGGATCAAACGATTGTTGAGAGAACTAAAATTTAGAGAAATGGGTAAGATGAAACTTGTATGTGATAATCAAGCAGTCCTTCATATTGCATCTAACCCAATGTTCCGTGAGAGGACTAAGCGCATAAAGATTGATTGTCACTTTGTCAGAGAAAAGATACTCTCGAGAGATATTGTTACAAAATTTGTGAAGTCAAGTGATCAACTTGTAAATATCTTCACCAAGTCCCTCACTATCATCGGTTCTCATATTAATTACATTTGTAAAAAGCTAGGTACATATGACTTGCGCACCAGCTTGGGGGGAGTGCTAGAATATGAGTAGGAATAGGAATAGTATGCAAAATCTAACTTGAAAAAAAATTGTAATGTAGTGTGTATAAATAGGATCTCAATGTAATTTATGTAGATACAACTCACTAATGTTTAGAGATAGATAAAAAATTGATTTTGAATATAAACTTTGAGGAATAAATAGTTTCATGGATAGAGTATTAATTACATCTATTATTATATACTTTTCTACCATCTTACCGTGACGTTATGATTACCAAGTTTCAGATCCCGTGTGTGGGGAATTACGTGCGAGACACATATGTAGAAACTAGTTATTATTATTATATAAGCACGAATAACAATGTTGAATGACAAAAATAACCTTGAGATATTGATCGATTTTATACCATTTAAAAACTAAACTATCTATATTATATTTAAAGTGTGAAGGGCCTTAGAAATGTTGTTTGAACTTTTTGCCCGTCATTAAAACTGTTTGCTTTAGACAATCGTTTTTTCACTATTTTCCTAATATTTACGAGTTAAAAATTAATTAAATATATTTATGCTAAAACCTTTCTTTATTAGAAGTCATTAGAATTAATGACAACTAAATACTTTTTCATTGATTTAAAAATTCTAAATCAACTAAATTTGATTTTTAGAAGATTTGAAAAAATTAGAAATAAATATAAAAGCGTTAAAATAAAAAGTTTTAAGAAGTACCAAAATTTTAAAAATATATGACTTAAAATATATGAAGAGGTCTTGGAGTAACTGGTAAAGGTGTTGCCATGTGACCAGGAGATCACGGGTTCAAGCCTTGGAAACAGCCTCTGGCAGAAATGCAAGGTAAGGCTGCGTACGATACACCCTTGTGGTGGGGCCCTTCCCCGGACACCGCGCATAGCGGTAGCTTTAGTGCACCGGGCTACCCTTTTATTTTTTATATGACTTAAAATATATAAAAAAAATTAAGACTGTGTAAAGAACTAGCTTATTTCTTAAAAGTTCAATTCTTTTGAGTTGTTGTGTTTTATAGTTATTAAGTAAAGTGAGAATTTTGATTTGAAAATATTTAGTCAGTGAAATTTTGTTGCTTTTTGTTTGGAGAGTTGTCAGGGTTTTAGAATTTTTAATTACAACTACTTCGTCTTTTGTCCTTTTCTTTTTATTTGGTTCGTCTTATTTTAAAAATAAGGAAAGATTTTAATTATAGAAAAAAAAAAAATAAGACCCTGCATGAAATGCAAAAGTGATGATTCATCAATCACTTCTAGTGGTAAAATACATATGTGCTTACACTAAAATATATGTTTATGTTTACAATATTATATTAAAGTGTGAAGGATATTAGAAAAGTGATTTTAACATTTTGTACTTCATTACAGATCTCCGCAATAGACAAAATCATTTAATTTTAAATAAACAAACGGTACACACGTACGGTTAAACTAGTTTCTTTTAAAAACATATTGCATGTTGTATAAAATTGTAATACTTTAGATTTACCTAAAACTTAAAAAGTTCTAAACCTTAATGGTTAGTTGTATGCGTAAGTTTGTTGATAATTCCCACGTTGGTCATATCATGCAAAAAATATTAATATTCAAGTTAAATTGATAAACCAACTAATGGTAGAATTTCTTAAAGCCACAAAATACCGTTAATCAAGTTATACTGTCTAAAATATAGGAGTTCGAAATCCACTAATAATAAAAATGTGCAAAGCTACCTTCTCAGTCCCTGCTTGAACTACCTTTGCTTTCAAACCTGGAAACTAAAAGTTAGCTACCTTAGGTTATCAACTTATATCTAACCGCACAAGTTTTTCTTTCTTATACTATTTTTTATTTGCATCATAGCATTTAGTGCATGGCATCAACATGTTCCACGAAGTTTGGCAAGAGTCTTGGGGTTAAATTAGGCTGGTCGAGGTTCTCGATTAATCCAAGTTCCAAAGATTCTATTTATCACATTGAGGTCCTTATTTATTCCATTTTTTGTTGTTGCATATTTGCTTTGCATATTTAATATATTCTTGCAACTTTTTCTCTTTTTCAAAATTCTGAAGGAAATACGAATTAGAACAATCCGATTAGGAGGAGAATAATATAAGAAATGCAATTCAAATGGTAAATATAGTTATAAGCATAAAATATTTTCCAAGGATTCAAATGTTTTAACTAATCTCCTTATTAGATAAGATTGCCCTGTCTAATAAACAAGTGTATCATGTTTCCTTAAAGCTTTTGTTCTTTCCTTATATTTTTGTCAAGCATAATATATAAATAGGCCCTTTAACTTGACCTCAAATTATATCTATGACCTCCAACGTTGGTGTGCACAAGTAGGCCCTTAAACTTGTAAAAAATTAAACAAATAGACATATATGTACTACGTGGCATAATACACCTAGGATGTCATGTAGGACAAAAATTGACCACGTAGGATGCCACATAAGACATATGTGTCTACTTGTTCAACTTTATACAAGTTTAAGGGCCTACTTGTGCACACCCAAAGTTGGAGGTCATAGATATAATTTGAGGTCAAGTTAAAGGGCCTGGTTATGTATTATGCCTTCCTGTCATGCATTTTACTATGTTTAGGCTAGTTTAAATTAATTTTCATTGCGCAATATGCCCGTAAATTAGGTGTGATACATTCGGTGGACAGGTACACAACTGAATTTTAGTATGTATCAACGTGAATTGTTATACTCTATCCATATAAGTTTTCTTTTATTTTGCATAGTCAGCTGACAAATTTAGAGGACTAAGGAATAACACTATTCTCTGCCTTAAGCAGGATACTTTAAATGTAGAAAGTAAAAACATGGATATGGTATAAGCAACTGTAATGTCAACTCTGCGGGAACACCAACCCAACTTTACGAAAAATTTTAGACCAAAAGGCTTTAACGTTTTGTATACACTAAGGAGTCATTTGGTGTGAGGTATAAGTTATAATAGTCCCAGGATGCATTTTATCCTGCGTTTTGTTGAAGATATTAGTTAGTTCCAGAATTATTTATCCCACCATTTATATCTTAGTGATGGGATAAGTTCTCCCATATATGGTGGGATAACTTGTTCCCAACCAAATGACCCCCATGAACTATTTCTCCCTAGTGGTATATATCAAGGACCAAAAGACACCAACCCTCATCATTAAGGATAATTTTGGCCATTTTCTTTGTTGGTTTTGTAACCTAATTTTGGACAGTAGTTGATTTTTTCTTAGCAACAAAAATCAAATGTGAATCGTAGCTATAATTATGTATTTAGGCAAGCAAAAATAGATTACATGTATTAAGCATGCAATTGGACCTTTCTTGGACATTTATTTAGCATGTACAGGATTTTACGAGTCGTGCATTAGATCGAATATTAGGTTTTTGGTTAAAATGGGTGTTGCATCTAATATTTTCTACATTTCTACTTAAAATCCACCTCAAGATTTATAAGATAACACCAAAAGACATTCAACACACAAGTTCATCTCAAGATTTTATGCCAAATTCAAATTGTTCTTCCTTCATATGAATAATTGAATGTGAAATGTTGATCGACTAGATATCTACGTATATATTAACATACATGGCACATTTGTAGAAACTAGTAAGTTGAAATAAGCAGAAACATACAAAGGCATACACTTTGTTTGGATGGTGGTTTGCCATAGTTTCATAATGTACGGCACTGTATGGCTAAGTTGCTCGAACTCGGGTGCGGATTCGAGAATCGGATTCGTCAAAATATAAATTTTAAGATTCTGGGGTGCGAATTCGAGTATGGATACGGGTGCGGGGATTCAACTAAAAAAATCAAATATCTATATCTATAATATATTAAAAATGTGAAGACCCTTAGAAAAGTTATTTGAAATTTTTGTCATTCATTAAAAGACTCCTTTAGACAAAATTGTCTTTTCACTATTTTTTTAATTTATTATTTAATTATTTTTATTATATTAACTAGACTCCTAAAATATATGGGACTCATAAAATATATGAAAGGAGATTCAATTAATATTTTCTTTGTACTGATCGATTAGAAAAACTCCTAAAATAGAATAGAAAAATACGTTTATGTAGATTCAATTTGCCAAATTGTTTTGAAGTAGTTCATTTGGGTGTTCATTTGAATCTGCGAATTACGTTTAATCTTGTTTCATTAGTGTGATGTCGTTGGTTATGAGCTTTTTTTAATGAGTGGGAGTGATCATTTAAGGTTGTTTACCTTGCCTAACATTTAAAGTTGGCATTAATGTTCTTTCCGTTTTATGATATTGGAAAAATATGATTGACACTCATCCAGCTTGATTTGATTACATGTCTAGATTAGTGATGCTTAATTTTCTAACCCTCAACTTCTTCACTATTTTTGTCATTATAATAAAATTCAACGTGTGTGTATATATCTTCTTTGTTTACATTCAAGTCATTCTTTAGTGTCAAAATTTTCGCTCAGACAAGAATTATTTTCATCAAAACTGAAGTTTTGTGGTCACTATTGTATTGTATTATTTTGGTGTAATTTACAGGTCGTAGATGAATTTACAAGTGGTAGATGAATGTCGATCGGCGTTGGAAAATTTTTTTGAGTAAAGATTAGGTATAATTACATTTTTTTTGTATCTCTGCTTTGAGAATTTTTTTTGTGTAAAGGTAAATTTTAGTTGTATTATTTTGATATCTCTATTGTCGTATAATTTTGTTATAGTTTACAGGTGATAGATAGTGTCGGACAGCTTTGAAAAAATTTGTGTAAAGGTTAGATTTAATTATATTGTTTTGATGTCTCTATCATCGTATTATTTTGTTGCAGTTTACATCTGGTAGGTGAATGTCAATCGGCTTTGAAAAAAAAATTTAGTAAAGATTAGGTTTAATTAAATAAACTCTCCCAAAGATGTTGAATTTAATTATTGTATTCAACTTTATTATTTAAACAAATATCCTATTTATTGTAACATTTGAACTCAATAAAATAAGGTACACGAGCGAAGCGCGTACACCTAAACTAGTTATAAATGTAGAGCTATAAAGATATTCTAAAAATACTTCTTTAAGTTACTTTACTATTTTTAGTTAATTTTGTCTTTAATTTTACTTTTTAATTAGGTTACTATAATTACGTAACTGCTGATATATATATATAATATATTAAAAGTGTGAAGACCTTTAGAAAAGTGATTTGAACTTTTTGCCCTTCATTAAAAGTCTCCGCTTTAGACAAAATAGTCTTTTCACGAAATATTAAATATTTAATTAAAATTAAAATGAAGAAGGTTTTCTTATTATGGTTATTTTCCTACAAAAAAAAAAATCTTTTCAATTTAAAATAGGCTTGAAGGTAAAAAACGTCCAAAAAAATAGGCAACAAATTTTCTATTTTGGTTGAATTTCTATAACAAAGATTCTTTTTCAATTAAAATAGATTTGATCCAAAAAGAAATTATAAAAGAGGTCCAAAGAATAGGCAAAAGAATAGGAAAAAGAGGTCTTATTTTTTTCTCTCACGTAACCTTTTTGATTTGGGTCAAATTTTGATTTGTTTGTCTTCAGGTTTGATTGTAAATTTTAGCAAGAAACCATAATATTTAATATTTATATGTTCATTCAAAATTTACTTTATATAAATTTTAAAATATACGATAAGAATAAAATAAAATTAAAAAATTAAAAAATCCTAAAATATATAGAAAAGTTAATTTTGGACTCTTTTCTTATAACACACAAATGACACAAAAAAAGATGTATAAGAATTTTTTTTAAAGATACAATAAGAAAGTAAAAGAACGGCAAAAAGCTAAACTAGGGCATTTATTTTTGAAATCTTTTAAGCATATAATATTATTAATATTTTAATATATATTAGTATGTGTGTGTAATTATAATTTAATCGGGAAGACTATTTTCTTAATTTAAAGAGCAAAATTCTATATATGAATTAAGAAAAAATAAGTATATACAAGTATGGAAAAAAGAGACAAAAATAAAAAATAAAATCCTCATTCCTAAGGTTTTAGTTTATTTAATTTTGGTAAATAATTTCTGGAAAAAAATTAAAACATGCCATATTTAGTTTTTTTTTATGAAAAAGTTTTAGAATTCTATAAAAAAAAAACTTTAAACTTTATTAATATCCTACTTTTTTTTATTCTCCATAGAGATTGATAGCTTCTTAACAACGTGAGTTCTTCAAACTATTATTCTGTAGCATGTGACATATAATATTTTCTTTAATTTGTTTAGTTCATCGTTTCTTTTGTTTTAAATTTTTTTAATATGATTTCGAAAGAATTTTGTAATGACCATCCAATTCAATTTCTTTTCGAAATAAGAGATCGTGATTACTACTGTTTCAGGTTATTACGTAAGTTTTCAACAAGGATTTATATGAACTTGATATTTTTTACTTATGAATCATATTTACATTAAACTTTTGTTAAAATTTTAAAATAAAATGTAAGGAACAAGATGCTTGATTTTAAAAACTTAATAAATAATAGATTTGAAAGATAGTAGTTTTGCAAGAAACCAAGTTTAAGTACAATCATACTACTACTCAACTTAGCTTCTAATAATTTCATTCAATATCAAATAATCTTTGTATAATAAATAATTTCAATTTTGTAGGGTCTAAATTTTTAATCTATTATTTTCTTAGTATTTAACATTTTGAAATTAATTGAAATAATTAAATTTTAATTTTAAATAAGCAAAGGCTCCACGTGCGAGGCACATGGATGCATTTAAATCATTAATTTATTTATTAATTCGACATTTTTGAAAAATAATATCAAAGTGAACTTATTGAAGTGAGATACACGCGCGTGGCGCGTATTCTTAGACTAGTATATATATAGAGAAAGAGATATATATGTATATATGTATATATGTATATATATATATATATATATATAATATTAAATTGTTTTTATTTAAAAAAATAAGTAGGGACAAATAAAATCAGTATCTGAACCAACCTATATAATTAGGTATATTTGATAGCTTTTATTAAAAATAAAAATAAATCACAATTAAATAAAATAGGATTGACCCAATGAACCGACATTTATTTTTAATTAAATGTGTCGGCGTCGTTCATCGTTGGCGCATAGCGACAACACCATCTCCGTTTGTCAACTTTACAGTCGTCGGTGAAGTCGTCAATCGGAATTTTCAGGTAAGTCGTCGGTCTATTATCAATGTTTTCCCTCAAATTTCTTCTTGAATTTGGTCAACGTATCCGAAATTGTTTGGCCGAATCGGAGACGGCGGAAGCACCGGCACCCCCGTTCGTCTCGTGTCGGGACGGGTTCGGCGGCAAAACTGCCGAGTCCGAACAACATAGTTGTATAGTATGATAGTGTACAGTATAGTATAATACAATACAATATTTGGATAGACTGTATCGTGAACTGTTGTTTAATGACAGTTTTATTGTTTGGCTTGACGGTATGGTATTGTATTGTAACTGATAATTTTACTAAAATGCCCTTAATTATTATAAATTTTAAATTTATCAATAATTGTTAATAAAATAATTTTCTTCCAATTAATTCATCATAGTTATGTCATGTAGATATATTAAGTTGTTAAATATATGTAAATTCTAACAAAGTCAATAAAATAGTAGATCAAATAAATATAATCGGATTTATTTTTTATAGCAACAAATTTCATTTCTTTTTGGTGTTTTGAGACGTGACACCGACGACAATTACAAATTTTGAATGCATTGTTTGTGTATGCTACGGGTGTGTTCGGTATGAAATCCAAAAAAGAAAGAAATTCCAAGAAAATAAATTGTTTCTTATTTTCTTGTTATGAAAACCTGTAACAGAGTCAGAAACATGGAGACCACACTTTGATATGAGAAATTGCCCTAGGATTGGGGAAGTAAATAACATCTTATTGGAGGCTTCTTTTGGTGAACAGAAATCCGGGATAGCATAAGATTTTGTGCCGGAGACAAAGCTCCAGGTCCAGACGGATATTCCATGGCTTTTTTCCCACTGTTAGGAAACTATTAGAGAAGACTTGGTTGCAGCAATCAAGTATTTTCATGAAACTGGGTATTTTGAAAAGAGTATCAATGCAACTTTTATGGCCCTGATACCAAAGAAAGTGGGAGCAGTGGAGTTAAATGATTATAGACCCATCAAGTTTAATGGGAGGGGTCTATAAGATCATAGCAAAATGTTAGCAGAAAGATTTAAAAAGGTCATGCACAGGTTGGTAGAGAACAAATGACCTTCACCAAAGGTAGACAGATTATGGATGCACTTTTGATTGCCAATGAATGTGTGGAAAGCAGACAGAGAAGTTCTAAACCAGGTATCCTATGCAAAGTAGACATCCAGAAAGCATATGATCACTTGAAGTGGGACATCCTCATACATATGTTGCAGAGAATGGGTTTTGGCACAAGGTGGATCAGATGGATAAAACATCATATCAGCACAGTTTCAGTTTTAATTACCAAGAACCCAAATGGCTTTTTTCCATCTCAGAGGGGTTTAAGGCAAAGGGAACCCGCTTTCCCCTTTTAAATTTATACTAGCAATGGAAGGAATGAGCAACATGTTAACTACAGCAAAGGAAAGGGGATGGATACACGGTCTCTAGGTTGGACTACTAAACCGTTGGAACAAGGTTGGTAATGCAACAAAGAAAGAAGAGATATGGAAGATCGTCCCTGCTTGCATTTGGTGGTCCGTATATATGGAAAGAACCGGAAGATGTTTTGAAGATAGAGCAGCCTACAGGAGTTTAAGATGAACTGCCTAGCTTTATATTATTTTTGGTGTAAACAGAAGGTACTAGCTCAAATACAAGATTTTTTGATGTTTTAGATTGTTTATAGGATCTACAGCTAGATAAAAAGTTTGTAAGTTGTAATACTTTTGGAAGGGGGCTACATTTTTTAAATGTAGTATACATGTGGATAGTAGACTAATATTACCATTCTCAAAAAGAAAAAAAAGACCTTTAAAGTTAGTTTGATTCACGAACAAAGTTATAGGATGATTATAATTTAGGTATTGTAGCATAGAGATTAATAATCACTTAGGGGTCGTTTGATATGATGTATACGGAAAATAGTCGTGATATATAATTTGGTATAACTTTATCCAATGTTTGATTGTAATTTGAATCATGTATAACTAAATATATCAATTGGTGTATTATTCTATACCAACAATACATGGAATAACTTATCCATGTGTAACTTTTTTATGACCAACTAATTCATGTATAACTTATACATAAACAAAGGTAACAAAAGTTAAAAGATACCTTTATCTTTTTCCTAGAAACCAATGAAGGTCAAACATTTAAGGGTATAATTGTAAACTCATTACTTTTTAGTTTAAAAAATAAAAAAAATATTGTAAATCATATCTTGTATATCCAAATTTAGTGCAATGAACCAAACACCCAATAAGATATTATCTTTATATTACTAATCCTTGTGTAACTAATTCCTACATAACTAATTCATGTACAACTTATCTTCGAACCAAACCGCCCCTTAGTGCATATGTTTTTTGGTGGACACTCGGTTCATTGCATTAAAAATGGACACTGAAGTTCAAAATTTTATCCTTGATTTTAAAATAAATAAAATGTATAAGGTCAAAACACAATTTACTTGGTCTTTTTAAGTTCTTTATCCTTGTAAAGCTAATTCTCATATAAGTCATCTTGTGTTGAATCCAGCATATATAAAATAATATTAAAATTGCATTGAGGGGTTAGCTCAATGGCAAAGGTTATTGTCTTAAATCACAAGTTCGAGCTCTCTGCCAAGCACCTTATTTGTTTTCATTAAGATTAAGTCGTCTAAATCTAAATGCACATTTGAATGATTAAGATGCTGTCTCTAGATCTGAACACTCTGAACACCGAGTGATAAAGACTAATTGTTTTTCAACATCATGCATAATTTATTTATTTGTAAACACAATAAATATAAAAAAGGGCAGTCTGGTGCACTAAAGCTACCGCTATGCGCGGTGTCCGGGGAAAGGGCCCCACCACAAGGGTGTATTGTACGCAGCCTTACCTTGCATTTCTACTAGAGGTTGTTTCCAAGGCTTGAACCCGTGACCTCCTGGTCACATGACAGCAACTTTACCTGTTACTCCAAGACTCCCCTTCAAACACAATAAATATATAATTCAAATAAAAAATAATAATTAAATATTAGAAAAAATAATAATTTAATAAAATAAAATCATTATTTGATAAAAAACTAAAAGATTTATGTTTGCTAGTGATAATGGAGATGCTTTGTAGTGGTGGTGGTGGTATTGGTTAGTGTCACTGGCTAGTACTGGTGGTGGTGATAACTTTGATGATGGAGGTGATTGGTATTGTAGTGATTGTCTTGATGGTGGCAATTGGTAGTGTTGGTGGTTATTGTGATAGTGAAGTTGGTTTATGTTAGTAGTTAACGGTGTTAATGGTGGTAGCTGAAGAATGTGTGGTGGTTGACAATGTGGGTGGTGCCCGTTGTAGTAAAGGTGGTTGGCATTAAAGATTAACCACAATGGTGGTAAAGGTGGCGGTGACCATACAATGATAGTGGTGGCTAAAGAACGTGTGGTGGTTAATGATGTGTTGGTGGTAATTGATGGCAGTGCTAGTTGTGATGGTAGAATGAGTTGGTAATAGGAATTGACTGTAGTAGTGGTAATGGTTAATAGTGATGGTGGAGATGTGGCGGCAATTGTAGCAGTGTTGTGAAAAATTGTCGTTTCTCGCTTTAAGCGAAAAAGCATAGTGAAGCATTGGGGTTGCTTTATTGACCTGAAGCGACGAAGTGAGGAAAAAGTGCACGCTTCAGGCCTAGAAGCGACAAAGCGATAAAAGCAAGCTTTTTCTTTTTCTCGATTAAGCACAATCTAGGGGTTTTTTAGGGTTTTTGGTTTGTTCTAATTAAAACACTATTGAGATGTCATAACCTTACTGCCTGTGGAACTGCTACGACTAAGGTATGCGGTTGTTTCTTCTTCATCTCATTTCTCTTCTTCTCTTCTTCTCTTCTTCTCTATTTCTCTTCTTCTCTTGTTTTTTTCTTTATTTCTCTTCCTGTTCTCTGTTTTTCTTCTTTTTTCTCTTCTCTATTTCTCATCGTCTTCTATTTTTTTTATAACCGTGGTGTTCAGGACAGCTTGTGCGCACCTCGACTAATCCCACGAGATACCATCACCTCCCACCAGCAACAGGTACCAGGTAACTCTATCCACCAAGGCTAGAATAGATGGAAAGCAATCACCTAGTTGTTTGTCTCTGCTGGGAATTGAACCTGAGACATCCTGGTGCTCAACCAAACTTCATTGAACCACTAGGCCACACCATTGGGTGCAGCTCTGTTTTTTCTTCTTTTTAATGTTTTTTTGTTGTGTGTGTTCTGTCTATGATATGTTCTTACTATTTTTTTTCTCTTGCAGTAAATTATATTTCTTTATTCAATGGCACAAAAAAGAGATCCATCTTGGGCGTATGGAATTGCAATGGACAGTAACACAAAAATAAAATGTGGTTTTTGTGATATGATATACACAATGGAATATTTCATCACAAGAAACATCTTATTGGTGATTATAAAGATGTTATTGTATGTCCAGAAGTCCTGAATGTTGTTAAGGAAGAAATCAAGGAGTATTTTACAGAGAAAAAATGAGTTTAAAACTCAAATGAGGCACGAGGCACCAATGGTTAATTTTGTTGATGATGAAGTTGAAGTAAATAAGCCAATAGGGTCGCCTTCAAAATCCCAACTGAAGTCTTCAGCTAACGGGAGTGGATCATCCACCGCTAGCAATATTAAAGATCCTATGAATCTTTATTACTCTCAACAACCCAGTGAAAAAAAAAAGGTGGAATCTTTGATTTAGCATCTTCCTGGAAGATTTTAAGGAACCGTGTTGTATCCACTTCTGCAAGGTGAATTTATGACGAAGGCCTCCCTTTTAATTGTGTTAATTATACTAAGAGCTTTGGTGAATTTATTGAGGCAGTAGGCCAATATGGCCAGGAATGAAGCCCCCAACCTACCATGAAGCTAGAGAACCTTGTCTAAAAGATGAGGTGGAGAAAACAAATAAGTGTTGAGGCTCATAAGGTTCAATGGAAAACCTATGGATGTTCCCATATAATGGATAAATGGACAGCCAAAAATAAAAAAATTTGTGATCAATGTTTTGGTGAATTCTCCGATGGGGAGTGTGTTGCTTGAATCTCATAATGCTAGTGACTCTGATACTTATGCGACTACTGATGCTACTAAAATGTTCAAATAGTCTGAGAAGACAACTTCGAAAATTGAGAAAGAAAATGTGGTGCAAGTTGTGACTGATAATGCAAGTGAGTATAAGAAAGCGGGTGGATTGTTGAAGGGAGTGTTGCCCGCATATTTTTTGGACTCCTTGTGTTGCTTACTGTATCAACTTAGTGTTTGGTGACATTTTCAAGGAAGCGCCATATTCTAGAGGTGAATAAGTGGTTTTAGTTTTCTTTTTCAATCTTCAGGTTAATTATATCAATTACATCAGGTAAAAATCATTGTTGTTGAACATGATGAGGAGATACGCAAACCAAAGAAATTTGGTAAAACCCGCCAAGACAAGGTTTGCAACAGCTTTCTGACTTTGCATAGTTTTTATACGCAAAAGAAAATTTTGTGAACCTTGTTCATGTCAAATGAAATAAGAGTATCTATGTAAAGAAAGCTCTTGGGAACGAAGTTGTCAAACATCATTGGTCCATAACTTTGGGATGATACTGTTCAAGCACTTAAAATTGGTAGTCCTCTAGTTACTGTACTTTGTTTGGTGGATGGAGTGAAAAAACCATCAATGAACTACATTTATGAAGCCATGGATAGCGCAAAACTATTGAAAAGGCATATAATTATGATGAAAGGAAATATGTGAGAGTTTTTGAAATTATTGATGCAAAGTGAACGAATCAACTTCATCAACCTTGGCAGCGGACGTATTTGATGGGTTACTCAGAATGGAATCAACCATAAAAGCTAGAACCTTAAGGTCACACGGTGAGCATTTCAACTTAGTAATTGTGTTAAGAACTTAACTTTTAAGTTATTAACTTTTAAAATAATTCTTCTACAGTTGAATGGTGAATGCAATATGGTCATAACGTCCCAAACTTGCAACAGTTTGCTATTAAAGTTCAAAATTTAACGTGTAGCTCATCCGGTTGCAAGAGAAATTAGAGCGTGTATGAACATGTGAGAAACTACATTACATTATTACTAAATTAAGTGGTATCTGAATTGTCCTAAGTACTCCTATTAATTACTGTAACAAAGGTATGGAAGAGTTACTTGATGGTCTTATTCCATAACGTGGTAAGAATATATACACATACATAGACACCTAACTATGGAAAGAATCAACGAAAAGAAAATCATATGGATTTGATCCTATCCCTATAATTATGATATAATCCCTATAATTAGGCTAATTACATATTACATGAAATCTTCAATACTCCCCCTCAAGTTCGAGCATAGATATTAATCATGTCCAACTTGTTACAAAAGTAATCAACTCGAGTCCCATTCACTGCCCTTGTGAGCAAATCCACTAGTTGCTCTCAGTCTTGACGTAGTTAGTAGAAATCTTTTCCTGAATCTTCTCACGAATAAAGTGACAATCAACCTCAATATGTTTAGTTCTTTCATGATACACTAGATTTGAGGAAATATGAAGAGCAACTTGATTATCACACCAGAGTTTTGTTGGCATATGATACTTCAACCCAATTTAAATCAAAAGATGATGTATCCACATAATTTCACACGTAGAATGTGACATAGCTCTGTACTTAGATTCTGCATTGGATCGAGATACAACACTTTGCTTCTTACTCCTCCATGCTACCAAGTTTCCTCCAACAAAGACACAATAGCCTGTACTGGATCTTTTATTAATTTTGGAACCAGCCAGTCAGCATTTGTAAAATACTCAATACGGGTATGGTTGTGATTGCTATACAATATGCCAAGTCCAGGAGCTCCTTTCAAGTAACATAGAATCTGTTCCAAAGCTGCCCAATGGTTGACCGTTAGTGTGGACATGAACTGACTAACACCACTTACTGCAAAAGCAATATCCGGACAGTCGAGTTATTGTGAGGTCATTTAATTTTCCAACTATCCTCATGTATCTCTCTGGATCATCAAAAGGGTCGGCATCATCTTTCATAAGATGCATACTGCAAGGTTTGGATGCCAACTTTTCAGTTTCTGCAAGTAGATCAAGAATATACTTTCCTTGAGACAGAAGAATTCCCTTCTTGCTTTGATTTACTTCTACTCCCAAAAAGTATTTCAACTGGCTTAAGTCCTTCGTATGAAACCTAGCATGCAAGAAAGACTTAAAAGGAAGAGATCCCCTCAAAATCACCTCTTGTGCTGATAATGTCACCAACATATACAACAAGATGGATAGTGTCAGCTGCAGATAGTTGGTAGAAGACAGAATGATCACATTTGCTCATTTTCGGTCCAAATTCCTAAAAAACCTCACTAAACTTGCCAAACCAAGCCCCGGAACTCTGCTTCAAGCCATACAAGGACTTCTTCAAATAACAGACTTTACTATACTTCCCCTGAGCAATAAAACCAGGAGGTTGCTCCATATACCCTTCATTTTGGAGATCACCACGAAGGAACACATTCTTGATATCCAACTGCTATAGAGGCCAATTCTCAAAAACAGCTAAAGAAATGAACAAGCGAATAAAAGTGACTTTGGCAACCGAAGAGAAGTGACTGAATAATCTACCCCATAAGTCTGAGCATATCTTTTAGCCACAAGTCTGGCTTTAAGTTTTGCCACGGAGCCATCTGGATTAACTTTGAGAACACCCACTTACATCCCCAGGTTTCTTCACGTTGGTAAATCTACCAAATCCCATGTGTGATTTTTCTCAAATGCATGTATTTCCTCAAGCATCGCATTTGATCATCCAGGCTAATGTGCAAAACCTCTTTCACAGTTTTAGGTACAGAAATAGAGTTTCGAGAAACAATCAATGATCTTGCTGCAGAAGATAAGCGATCGTAGGAAACAAAATTAGCAATGGGATATGTGGATTTGCAAGTCTGTGTAGCTTTGCAAAGAGCAATCGGGAGTTCAAGATTTTCTGGAGGATCAAGTGGAGTATGGTTTGATGGCAAAGAAATTGGTACTGGCAAGGTATTGTCGGTCTCTCATCTCTTCGAATAAACTTGAACAATTGGTGGTCTTGATGGAACAGGTGTTGAAGGCAAAGTAGTTGGTCGATGCTCAATAAAAAACCTAGGAGATGGAGAATAGCATCACCTAAAAGCACAACACGAGTAACCTGATAAACTAGCCACTCACCTTCCCCCGACTTGTGGAACTGAAAGGGGTGTAGAAGAATGGTGTAGTTTCTGAAAATGCCACATCATTTGACACAAAATGTTTGCCAAGTTTAGAAGAATAGCATCGACATCCCTTCTAAAAACGAGAATAAGACTTCACTGCCTTAGGATCCAACTTGGTAACAGATGGCCGAACATCTCGGACATAACACGTACTTCCAAATATCTTTGGTTCCACCGAAAAGAATGACTTGTTTGGAAAAAGAACATTGTAAGGTGTATTACCACCAAGCACAATCGATGGCTTGCGATTTACCAGAAAACAAGTTGTAGAGACTGCATCAGGCCAAATTTGTTTAGGAACCTTCATTTGGAACAAAAGTGTCCGAGCTGTCACAAGTACATGCTTGTTCTTCCTCTAAGCAACTCCATTTTGAGAAGGTGTATCAACACATGACGACTAATGGAGGATACTATGTTGTCTCATGTAAGACTGAAACAACTGTGACATGTATTCTTTAACATTGTCACTCCTTCGAATACGTACTGAAGCATTGAATTGAGTTTTAACTTCAGCACAAAAGTGAGTGAACAATTCTGAGCAACTTTTCATCAAATAAATCCAAGTCATCCGAGAAAAATCATCCACAAAAGTGACAAAGTACTTGTGTCCAGTTTTGGAAACGACGGGATATGTCCCCAAACATCAGAATGAACTAGCTCAAAAGCTAAACCCGTTTATTAATTCTCGGACCCAGCATGATGCGATGACGTTTTGCAAATTGGCATGATTCACAGTCCAAAGAAGGAACATTTTGAAACTGGGGACAAAGCTTATTTAACAGAGGTAAAGAAGGATGTCCTGATCGACAATGTGCTTCAAATAGAGACATGACACTTGAGCAGGCAACGAATCGAGGCTCATATTCATCAAGGATATATAGGTCATCAATTAAACGTCCTTCACTAATAACCTTATGTGTCGCAAGATCATGGAACAAACAATGATGGGGAAAGAACGAAATATAACAATTAAGATCTTTAGTAAGTTTACTCACGGAAATTAGATTGAAAGCTAACTTCAGTAGATTTAACGCAGATGACAAGGTAATAGAGGAGAAGATTTAACACAGATGACAAGGTAATAGAGGAGCTAGCTTTGACGGTCCCAGATCCCACAATATCACATGCTAACCCATTAGTTACTGCCACTTGAGAGGGTGCTTTGTATGATTAGCTTTGTTCAGGAGGGTAGAGGTAGGCCGAAGATATACTCGAGGAGTTGATTACACATGTCATGGAGTAGTTACAGCTTACTGAGGACATGACCCTAGATAGAAAAGTATGGAAAACTCGAATTAGGTTAGTGTGTGTGGGTGAGGCGTAGCCAGTAGTTAGGTGTGTTGGGGGGAGTAGTCTGCTAGTAGTTGTAGGATGGAGTCTATAGTTAGGTGGGTTGGGGGAAGTGGATGCTTGCGATTTGTTAGCGTATCGTACTACTTTGTGAGTGCCTTATTTCTATTTTCTTTTTCATCTTGTCTTATGTTTTATTACGACCTTATTTACTATTCTGTGTCTTGAGTCGAGGGTCTGCCGGAAACAACCTCTCTACTTCTTTGGGGTAGTGGTATGGTCTGCATGCATTTTACCCTCCCCATACCCCACTACGTGGAAATTCACTGGGTATGTTGTTGTTGCCCGTAATGTGATCTATAGCACCTGAATCAATCACCCATTACCCAGTTGTTCGAAGAGGAGACAAGACATGTTCTTTTTGAATCAGCAAGGGTAGTAACTAAGGTGAATTCTTTAAGAGATTCTCGTACTGAGAGAATTCTGCAAAATCATCCGCCGAAATCAAAATTGTCTTACCCTTGTTATTTGTAACCATATTTTCTCCTTTCTAATCATCAACTCAAATATTCAAAATATCAATATAAGAAAAGCCAGTAAACAATCAAGCAGAAAGACAACAGCCGATACCAATAAAAAATTGAAGCCGGGAGTGAAATCCCAAAGTTCAAACAAAGTAGTAGGTAACGAAGGAATCAATAATGAAAAGCCAGCAATATTTATGGGATATAGAGCAGAAAGTAATTGTTGCAGACTATGTTGCTCTTAAAAAGGTCAATGGGCGTGTGTCGAATTCTCCAAAAGTAGTGCATTTTTGGAGAATCCGACACGGGTGCGGCATCAAAAGTGAAGAGCCCATGCAACTTAAGTTGCAGAAGCACGAAACAAAAAACAGATGTGAATCGCAGAAAATAAAGGGCAAAATGAACCTGGCAGTGATGAAAAACCCTCCAAACAATGTTTCAACATACAGGAAAACCTGGGGTACGCCGAAACTGAAGATCCATCCCCGGAACAGTAAACCCCGACCAATTCTGTCACTGCACGCGACAACGCATATTGGACAATCAAGAACTTCAAGTGGCGCGTAAAGGCCACTCTCATAACACCTAGCTGCCGGCGACGGATGGTCCGGCCGAAAATGATGATTTGCCTCCTTCTAAGGTGGCGGTGACTTAAAATGATCACTTAACAGTAATCTATTAGAAATTCGAACCTCTTTCAGTCAGACAGCAGAAGTCGCCGAACTGAAATAGAATCAAAACAAGATCGACGAGCCTAAGCTTTGATACCATGTAAGGAAGGTATGGAAGAATTACTTGATGATCTTATTTCATAAAGTGATTAGAATATATACACATACATAGACATCAACTATGGAAAGAATCAACAAAAAAGAAATCCTATGGATCTAATCATATCCTTATAATTATGATACAATCCTTATAATTAAGCTAATTACATATTACAACGAATCTTCAACAATTACTTTTTACAAATATTAAAAAGAGAAATAGGCTTGAGTTAAGAAACCTCAATGATCTAGTGTTCATCAAATATAGTAGAACATTGATTTGTCGTTACAATGCTCGTGATATCATTGATCCAATTATGTTGGATAATATTGATGATGCAAATGAATGGCTAATGGGAGCCCCTCCAAAGCATGAAGATAAAGAAGTATATGAGGGAGAAGATCTCACTTATGGTCATTGTGAGAAATATAAGAGAAAATTATTGAATTGTTGTAACTATATTATTACACTAAGACCCTATTTACAGACACTACATTCCAATCCTTTTCCAAAGTAGGACACTACATTACAATCCTTTTCCAATAGAATTTTTTATACTATTTCTTCTCCTACTCATATTCTAACACTCCCTCTCAAACTGGTGCATATAAGTCATATGTATCAATCTTAATACGAGCATCACTGAGGGACCTAGTGAAGATATATGCAAGAAAACTGGTAAGGACTGCTCGGAACGTATAGGAAATCACAATCAAAAGGAACATACTGAAGAAGCAGTCGAAAAAGTAATAAACGTCATCGAAAAGTCGATTTATCACTGGAAAATTGCAAAAAACTGATATAAAATATATGGTTCATCTCGAGATCAAGAGATGGTTAGCTCTTGAACAAGAAAGTCACCGAAAAACTGATTGAAACATGCTCACATGCCAGATTATTAGATTATTAGATTTGATGGCTGAAAGTGGTCAAAATTTGAGAAATATTATATGGGTAGGGTCAGAATGATGGCACGATCCTACTGAGAAAAAGAAATTATATGAGTAGGGTTGGAATGATTGCACGACCTTATCAAATCAGAGAAATTGTTGAAATTTCCAAACTAGGCTCGAGGAGATTGTGCGGCTAGTTGCCCCGATGGCTTTAGCTTTCCCTCTTTTTCTCCAATTAGTGTGGCTAACACGCACTGGGGCGCTTCCAGTGGGGTAGCCGGACCCATATAGCCCGTGGGTGCCTTTTATGAAGGTTGAAGCTACATAATCCAGGTTAATGATTTTAAATCTCATGATTAAGTCTTGTTCCTTATCCCGATATATATATATATATATATATATATATATATATATGAATGTGTGCATATGGTTTTGAATGATTTTGAACTGATTTGATTGTGGCATTATTTTACCCTTTATCCCTGAGTTACATGCTAGCGCTCACCCTGCTAACCGTCCTACGACGCTACATTGCTTCATAATGTACGGTCTAAAGATCCTACTTTTGTCCCTGTGCAGCGTTAGGTGGATTAGCACGCCTGTCAAGTTGCTGTGAAGCGGCGAGCTTCCATTCTCCTAAAGGCCCATCATTTTATAGTTTGTTTCCGTTATGTTTTAGACCATCTTTCGGGTCCCTTTTTGGCTATAGTCGGAGGCATGTCCTGACCTAGATGATGTTTAATTTTGTTAGAGGCTTTATGTGGACAACTGTGGATTGGGAATTGTTGAACTCTTAGAATCTCTAGCTTGGTTCATTTATCTATCATTCATTACTGTTTAATTGGCTTCCGCATTGTTATTATTATTATTTTGTGCTCATGAGGTTAGGCAATGGGGGTGGTCTCCGATCCATGGCGGACTTGAGATACCCGTCACGACCAGCCCTGGTGCGAGTTGTGACAATAACAAATGCTTGTAGGCGAAAGAGTCCTTCCTTTGCTCCTATTGATGGCCACAAACCTTGCTTCGCTTCACATTTCTCACTCTAATGAAGCAAGCCCTCGTCACTTTTTTTTGCCTCTCGCTTTTCAAAACACTAGGTAGTGGTGGTGACAATGGATATAATTAATGATAGATGTGGTAGGTGTGATGATGACTGATAGTAGCAATTGGCAACAGTGTTGGTTGTAATGGAGAAGTGGCTAGCAGCGGCGGTTGGTGGTCGAGGATGTCAATGGTGGTGGCAGTTGTGATGACAATAGTGATTAATGGTGATGGTTGATGATTATGTATAAAATGGAAGTGAATAGTATCTACACAAGAGTATCCCTTAATAATATAGACTTTGTTCCAAATCTTAATTATTAAGACCTACTCAGACCAGTTAAGTGCTTAAATCTTAATGAAAACAAATGCACTTGATGGCATAAGATTTGAACCATTCAAATTCAGACCTCCATTAAGTGCAAACAAATGAGGCCTAAGTCCAATATTTAAGTGAAGAAGGATTGAAGGAAGGGTGTCATCTTGTGGTCACTAAAGTGGGTCGAGAACCATTAGGTCTCAGGTTCAAATCCCAGCATAAACAAAAATATTAGGTGATTTCTTCTTATCTGTCCAAGCCTTGGTAGAAGAGTTACTCGGTACCTTTGCAAGTAGAGAACTAGTCGAGACGTGCGCAAGCTGGCTCAGACTCTACGGTCATTAAAAAAAGGATAGGGGGAAAGACCTCGAGTTATAAAAGTTGCGGTTGGCCCAAAGAGTTGGCCCCAAACGAATTTCTCAATCATAAAAAGATGTCAGGAGTTCAGTAGAATTATACCAATATTGCTTATATAGGTAACAATGCACCCACCAAACACAATATAGACTACCAATTTTATATGACATTATTTTTCTAAACCAAATAACAAACAATCCCTGAACTCTTCCAAAACTGAAAATGGCATTATTACTCAGAGGCACTCAATAGAAACTCCACATTCAAGTTGTAAAATAAGTAAGAACAATTGAGATGTTAACACGTAAGGCTAAGAAAAAGTTGCCTTCAAACTCAAACCACGCCAAGCTCATTGTCAAGATAATAAACATGATCTTGCATTAATCGATGAACCAATGAAATTGACTTTTGGTTCAATATCGACCTGAATCTCATAATTGTCCGATAGACAAGGCAAGAAATATCGAGAGAATGTGTGATGTGCACTGAGCTGAATGCAATTAACCAAGGTGCACCACCAATGCAGGGAACTGAGAGAGGTAGATGATGCCCAATTGTAATGACCCTCATATTGATATTTATAATATTTTGTGTTCTGACCATTCTGCCTCTCTTCGTGGTTGCGTTATCTGATTTATTAGTTGTGGGGATGGTTGGCACGGGCCTCGATGCATACGGGAGTGTGTTCTTTGAGTTTATGGTTTTGAGTATCCTTAAAAGGATAGGTTTGACTTCAGTCAACACTTTTGCGTCCGAGTCTCGAATGAGGATTTTGACAGTTCCATTAGATTCGGAACGGTGATCTTGGGTTGGTAACGTGATTGGCTCGGGTTTGGAACCTTTATTTTTTATTTCGATCCTCCATTTGGAAATAAGTATATTTTTTGCCTAAAGGGGTCCCGGGAGTTGATTTGTTGTAAACGACTTTTTTTTGCAAATCCAATGATTCCATTGGATCTGGAACGTGTTTTATGATCAATTTGCACTATTGATTCATGTTCATAGCGTTCCAGATAAGTTTCGAGGTTCAAAAACAAATTTTTGAAACTGTTGGTCAATGGTCAACAGGTCCTTGTCTTTGTTGAAAATAGCCCTATTATGTGTATTGGCCCTTTTTGCTCATTTTCACTATTTTTATCATATTGGGGGGGGGGGGTCCTGCGTAAGTTCCTAGCTCAATTCTAAATCATTCCTACCAGCTTTATCATCTAAATTCTTCTAAATATTTCAAAAGAGGATTTTGAGGGGGGGAGGGGGTTTCTTTGATTTGAGTTTTGGTTCTTCCTCATTTTTGCTTGAGTTTTCACCCATAAGAGTTCTTTTCATTTGAGGAATATGATTTTCAAATAAAATCTCAATTTTACCCCTTTCATTTTCGAACCCATTTTCGGAGTCCGTTTTGAACCCGTCTTAGATAGGGCCAATATAAGTATCATTAGCCTCTTTTTGACTTGTCGATGACATATTTGACTAGATAGAACGCATTTGGTGTTGATTAGAGAGAGTTGGGTTTTCGGTTGAGGTTTCATACTGCGTTTGGACTTGTGGATCTTCATGGGTTCAAGCCTTGGAAACAGCCTCTAGCAGAAATGCAAGGTAAGGCTGCGTACGATACACCCTTGTGGTGGGGCCCTTCCCCGGACACCGCGCATAGCGGTAGCTTTAGTGCACCGGGCTGCCCTTTTTTTTGTATGTGTTATATGCTTGTTTGTTGTATTTTGTGTATCGCTTAGGATTGGGAGGTCCGCTTAGATGAAATAGCGAGCATCTCTGCGGGTATTGGAGTCTTGTGATGGATTGTAGTTAGATTATTGCTTTAATTAGTTAGTATTACTACTTGTAGTTATCCTTAGAGGAGAATGTAAATAGATAACCTAGTGATCTCGAATAATAGCTATTGGAATGCCTATTTTACAGCCTGAATCTTGTTACGGACTTTAAATAATTGTGAATTAATGCCTTGTTAGAGGGCAATTATATTATTATCGTCATTATTGATGGAATGATTGAGGTTTAGAGAATACATAAAGTATGAATAGACTTGTAATAGTTGATGAGACTTTATGGATGAGGCAAAATAGGTTTAGGTAGTTCCACGATATATTGTATTGGGATTTTTGTTTATTTCGTGTTGCCCATGTGGGGCTTATATGAACATATTTATAGACTTGAGTAACTACTTATGATTGTGTGCCCGAGTGGGGGCTTATATGTAGATTGCTTGTTGATTTGATAGGATATATTATTGTGATGCCCGAGTGGGGGTTTGACTTAATTTTATTAATCATGTTTGTGCATTAAATGCTTTATTCATTATTATGTCTCCCGATTGGGAGCTTGACTTGTCATCATAGGTCTTATCTGTACATTAGAATGCCTCATCTATCACTGTGTCGCCCGAGCGGGGGCTTGACTTGACGTTGTAGGCCTTACTTGAGCATTTAATTGCATTATCATTACAGTGATACCCGAGTGAGAGGTTGAAAATAATAATATTGATGATTACATGACTATTTATTTTGTGGTGTCAAGTGGAAACTGATATCATGAATTACTGATGCATTAAGTCGATTCTGAGCTCACTTATACATGTATTGAATGGATTTTGATCTTCATACTAATTGGTTGTAAGCATTACATCCTCATATCACGCATACATATTCATGATACATTCTAATTTTTGTTAGAAAATGAGACACCTTATACAACGCCTATGTCGAGGGATATGCCAGTAAGGTTGATTTGAGACATGAGATTGAGATTCTATGAGTATATGTGTTGCGAACCCCCCGGGGTCCTACCAGGTAGTTACGAGCGTGTATACAGAAAGTTATGTGATAACTTTCAAAACTTTTCATCATCATTACTACATTGCATTACATTATCATCCTTGGTATGGTTTGATATTATGTCAGTATTTACTCTTGTAGTGTATTTCTGTGCTAGGACCTTGTTTGTGATATTGTGTTTGAGCATTCATGTCACTTCACTGCATTATCCTATATCATCATATACTGATTTGGAGGTTGGAATAATTGAGACATGGGGCATGGCTGAGGCTTGATAGAAGAGAAATTTGTGTAGCCCCAGTTGGTAGTATGAGATACACTCATATATATGTGCACTCCCTCCATGTTTTCATCCCATATTACTTGGGTGATTATAGTTGATTTTCCCCTCGTTGTTGAATATAAATGAATAATGTTTGACTCACCTAGGTTAGTGTGTCTACCCTGTTTTTGGTGGATTCATTGATCACTGTGTTGGGTTACCTGAGAGGAAGAAATGATGTACCTGTGGGATATAGATTGTACAGATTGTATGGGTAACCTTGGGTAGTTGGGGTGCTGGTTCTCGCCATCGCTTTGGATTAGGGTCGATTATCGACGGTGCTTGCTGAGTACATGTGATTTCATACTCACCTTTGCTACTCTGTTCTTTTTCTTGTTTTTCTGCACCCCGTGCAGATATTGGACTGAGTAGCAGTTTGCAGATTGTTTTCTTCTAGCATTGACGTTGTGGAGATCGAGGTAGTGCTGGCGGACTCCAAGCTTACCCAGATCTCGCTTTATTTATCTTATGCTTACCCGCATTGTAGATACTATAGTTATTGACTTATTGTTATCATTCTGTATTTAAAGACTTGTACTGATGACAACCAGACCTGGATGTATCTTTGAAACTCGTGTCTCATATACATACATACATATATACATATATACATATATACATATATACATATGTATATACGTATATATGTATGTACATATACATAGATACATATGTATATATGTATGTACATATATATACATATACACACACAGAGAGAGAGACACACATATATATATATTTGTTTCCACTTCCTTTTCCTTAAACTGTGTTCTGAGGATGAGTTAGGCTTACTTGTCACGATGGGTTTGACAAGTGCCATCACGTACCTATTTTGGGTCGTGACACTAACATCCAACTTCACATCCAGGAAGTGACTTTCAAACTCATTACCACCAATGCACGGGAAGAGAGAGGTAGATGGTATCACGTACCTATTTTGGGTCGTGACACTAACATCCAGCTTCACTTACAGGAAGTGACTTTCATACTCATTACCACCATTACAGGGAACCGAGAGAGGTAGATGGTATCTAACCTCCAGTTTCACTTGCAAGAAGTGAGAAGTTTCAAACTCATTTCAACATTCTAATATTTTGCAGCCCAATCTTCCACCATTGGAGAAAAAGATGTCAATTTCCACCAGTAACAAATCAAACAAAAACAACTAGAACGTTTTTTATAACCGTGGTGTTTGAGCCAGCTTGCGCACCTCAAGGATAGCTGCCACCTCCCACAAACAATAGATAATTTTTTTCTCTGCAAGTCCGCTGAGACCTCATGGTTCTCAACTCACTTCATTGACTACTTTTCCACACCCTTGGTGCCAAAAACAACCAGAATATATAAAATGACTCAACAAGTTCAAAAGTGAAGGATCACAGAAAAAATCCATATCAGAGAAAAAGATAACAAACATAAAAAAAGACAAACCTGTTTTCACTCCTATAATTTACCATCTTTGACCTTGTTGCAGCACTAGGAAGTGGGATCATTTCACTCTTAGTGATAGCATACACAGTATGACCACAAATAGCACCAATCTGCCTCCTTTTAGTGATAAGCAACTTTCAGCTTGCAGATTGTTTTCTTCTAGCATTGACGTTGTGGAGATCGAGGTAGTGCTGGTGGACTCCAAGCTTACCCAGATCTCTCTTTATTTATCTTATGCTTACCCGCCTTTTAGATACTATAGTTATTGTTATCATTCTGTATGTAGAGACTTGTACTGATGACAACCAGACCTGGGACGTATCTTTGAGACTCGTGTCTCGTATACATACATACATATATACACATATATACATATACATATATGTATATGTATATATGTATGTACATATACATAGATACATACATATATATATGTGTATATATATATACACATAGATACATACATATATACATATACACACAAAGAGACACACACACATATATATATATATATTTGTTTCCACTTCCTTTTCCTTAAACTGTGTTTTGGGGATGAGTTAGGCTTACTTGTCACGATGGGTTTGACAAGTGCCATCACGTACCTATTTTGGGTCGTGACACTAACATCCAACTTCACTTCAGGAAGTGACTTTCAAACACATTACCACCAATGCAGGGGAACTGAGAGATGTAGATGGTATCACGTACCTATTTTGGGTCGTGACACTAACATCCAGCTTCACTTACAGGAAGTGACTTTCATACTCACTACCACCATTGCAGGGAACCGAGAGAGGTAGATGGTATCTAACCTCCAGCTTCACTTGCAAGAAGTGAGAAGCTTCAAACTCATTTCAACATTCTAATATTTTGCAGCCCAATCTTCCACCATTGGAGAAAAAGATGCCAATTTCAACCCGTAACAAATCAAACAAAAACAACTAGAACGTTTTTTTTTATAACCGTGGTGTTTGAGCCAGCTTGCGCACCTCAAGGATAGCTTCCACCTCCCACAAATAATAGATAATTTTTTTCTTCGCAAGTCCCCTGAGACCTCATGGTTCTCAACTCACTTCATTGACTACTAGACCACACCATTGGTGCCAAAAACAACCAGAATATATAGAATGACTCAACAAGTTTAAAAGTGAAGGATCACAGACAACATCCATATCAGAGAAAAAGATAACAAACATAAAAAAAGACAAACCTGTTTTCGTTCCTATAATTTACCATCTTTGACCTTCTTGCAGCACTAGGAAGTGGGATAATTTCACTCTAAGTGATAGCATACACAGTATGACCACAAATAGCACCAATCTGCCTCCTTTTAGTGATAAGCAGCTTGCAGCTTGCAGATTGTTTTCTTCTAGCATTGACGTTGTGGAGATCGAGGTAGTGCTGGCGGACTCCAAGCTTACCCAGATCTCTCTTTATTTATCTTATGCTTACCCGCATTTTAGATACTATAGTTATTGTTATCATTCTGTATTTAGAGACTTGTACTGATGACAACGAGACCTAGGATGTATCTTTGAGACTCGTGTCTCGTATACATACATACATATATATATATACACACACATACATATATACATATATATACATATACATATACATATATGTATATGTATATATGTACATATATACACACAGAGAGACACACACATATATATATATTTGTTTCCACTTGCTTTTCCTTAAACTGTGTTTTGGGGATGAGTTAGGCTTACTTGTCACGATGGGTTTGACAAGTGCCATCACGTACCTATTTTGGGTCGTGACACTAACATCTAACTTCACTTCCAGGAAGTGACTTTCAAAATCATTACCACCAATGCAGGGGACTGAGAGAGGCAGATGGTATCACGTACCTATTTTGGGTCGTGACACTAACATCCAGCTTCACTTAAAGTGACTTTCATACTCATTACCACCATTGCAGGGAACCGAGAGAGGTAGATGGTACCTAACCTCCAGCTTCACTTGCAATAAGTGAGAAGTTTCAAACTTATTTCAACATTCTAATATTTTGCAGCCCAATCTTCCACCATTGGAGAAAAAGATGCCAATTTTAACCCGTAACAAATCAAACAAAAACAACTAGAACGTTTTTTTTATAACCGTGGTGTTTGAGCCAGCTTGCGCACCTCAAGGATAGCTGCCACCTCCCACAAACAATAGATAATTTTTTTCTCCGCAAGTCCCCTGAGACCTGATGGTTCTCAACTCACTTCATTGACTACTAGACCACACCCTTGGTGCCAAAAACAACCAGAATATATAGAATGACTCAACAAGTTTAAAAGTGAAGGATCACAGACAACATCCATATCAGAGAAAAAGATAACAAACATAAAAAAAAGACAAACCTGTTTTCGTTCCTATAATTTACCATCTTTGACCTTCTTGCAGCACTAGGAAGTGGGATAATTTCACTCTAAGTGATAGCATACACAGTATGACCACAAATAGCACCAATCTGCCTCCTTTTAGTGATAAGCAGCTTGCAGCTTGCAGATTGTTTTCTTCTAGCATTGACGTTGTGGAGATCGAGGTAGTGCTGGCGGAATCCAAGCTTACCCAGATCTCTCTTTATTTATCTTATGCTTACCCGCATTTTAGATACTATAGTTATTGTTATCATTCTGTATTTAGAGACTTGTACTGATGACAACGAGACCTAGGATGTATCTTTGAGACTCGTGTCTCGTATACATACATACATATATATATATACACACACATACATATATACATATATATACATATACATATATGTATATGTATATATGTACATATATACACACAGAGAGACACACACACATATATATATATTTGTTTCCACTTCCTTTTCCTTAAACTGTGTTCTGGGGATGAGTTAGGCTTACTTGTCACGATGGGTTTGACAAGTGCCATCACGTACCTATTTTGGGTCGTGACACTAACATCTAACTTCACTTCCAGGAAGTGACTTTCAAAATCATTACCACCAATGCAGGGGACTGAGAGAGGCAGATGGTATCACGTACCTATTTTGGGTCGTGACACTAACATCCAGCTTCACTTAAAGTGACTTTCATACTCATTACCACCATTGCAGGGAACCGAGAGAGGTAGATGGTACCTAACCTCCAGCTTCACTTGCAATAAGTGAGAAGTTTCAAACTTATTTCAACATTCTAATATTTTGCAGCCCAATCTTCCACCATTGGAGAAAAAGATGCCAATTTCAACCCGTAACAAATCAAACAAAAACAACTAGAACGTTTTTTTTATAACCGTGGTGTTTGAGCCAGCTTGCGCACCTCAAGGATAGCTGCCACCTCCCACAAACAATAGATAATTTTTTTCTCCGCAAGTCCCCTGAGACCTGATGGTTCTCAACTCACTTCATTGACTACTAGACCACACCCTTGGTGCCAAAAACAACCAGAATATATAGAATGACTCAACAAGTTTAAAAGTGAAGGATCACAGACAACATCCATATCAGAGAAAAAGATAACAAACATAAAAAAAAGACAAACCTGTTTTCGCTCCTATAATTTACCATCTTTGACCTTGTTGCAGCACTAGGAAGTGGGATAATTTCACTCTTAGTGATAGCATACACAGTATGACCACAAATAGCACCAATCTGCCTCCTTTTAGTGATAAGCAGCATATAATAAGGCCCCAGGAATTTGATGAACCCTAACAAAGTGCATAGAGATTACTGAAATCAGAAGAATGAGCCTCTTGCATCAGAAAAGTTACAATCAAGAATTCACATACCTACAATGCCGTAACAAGTAGTGACAAATTTCAGACCTCCTGTAGATCTATTCCCCTCGTGTATCCTTCTCAACAAATCAGAGCACTCACGTTCAGTATAGGTAGTTAAATCTTCACGCATGTTAAGCTCAGAAAGCTCCGTCCTGTCAATTTTCAACACTCTCCAGTGTGCTCTACTCTTGTCCCTTCCTATCAAGTAAAATTTCTGCGACAGAGTTTTTCGCCAACGAAGAAAAGTATTGTCATTTGAGAAACTTTAATGAGACAAAGGGGTAAGAGTACAAAACATAGATGACAGTACTCCCAAAAAAAAGGTTGGATTGAAACAAGAAAACTAGAGGACACTGCAGCAATAGACCCCAACCACACTATACACACACAAGGCGCCGTTGTTGAATAATACTCATTTCTTTTGATCAGACAAAGCAACGGAAACTACTTCCCTCTGGATACACCCGTATACATCTTTATTGAACTGTGCACCAATACAACGTGATTTATCTTGTCAAATGCATATATCTGCGCACTTTGATGACCGCACAGAATGGAGAACTGTCCAATCACTGCTTAGCATCATTTACACTCAAGGATATCTTAAATAAGAAAGATTAACAGGTTATAGAAAGTATTTGTCGATGAAGAAGGTACTAACAGAACAATACATGCCAGCTTGTGGAGATTTAACATGCTTATTAAATCTAGCATTTCAAATAAGCAAATGAAACCCCACATAATTTCCAGCTTAAGAATATATCCTATGAATCAATACTAATTACCATAATCAAATATAAAGCAATTTGGACTCCATAATCTGAATTATATTATTATTATCCTAGAGGGAAGTCAAAAGAGTCAAAAATATCATAAGATCTTGATCCAGTTAGCTAAATCAAGTGATCAATCAGCCCCGTCTTTTAGCTTGACGATGAGGCCACTAAGATTCAAACTAGTGAAATGCAGTAAGAATTGCAATCTCTTGACCAATTTTTGGACTGTCTTTCACCACTCGCAACGCATTATTAAGTACCCCATAAGCCCTCTGATCCTCATCTATATACTTCACTTTTCTAATTAAGCCCAAAAATAAGGAACACATTATTACCGACAGAGTTTGATAAAGCCTGAATTTCTGCATAAATCCTTCTGAAATCGGCGAAGATGGAACAGGAGACGAAACTAAGTCTTGCTCCTGTTGATGTTGCTGTGATGGCTGCTTCTCCATATCACAAGCTGCCACGGTTATGTAATTGAACTGATACAATCAAAACCCGAGCCCCTGGCTCGGGAATCAACTATTCCAGCATTCAAATCCAAAGAAACATGGAAAAATCAAATCCAATTACACAGCAGTACATACACTAAAACCAACAAACATCACCACACACTTATGTTGCTCCAAATATAGCATTTCCTTTTTCCTTCTTCTCGACAATTAACCCACAAAACAAAAATTATCCCTTTGACTTATATGAAAAACTCAATTCTTCTTCAGCTTTAGCAACCAAAAAAAGCTTCAATCTTGGAACCCTAAATCTCAAATTAGGGAATAATCATTGATCAAAAATGAAAAGGGGCAAATCTTGATGATGGAAAAATGGATTGGAAAATGTGGGATGTTCTACAAAAAGATGAAATGAAAATCAACAGAGAGAGAAATTGGAGAGCTAAAGACCGACATCTGTCGACGATGGGGATTATATTATATCATAAAAAAAATAATTATGATGTTGTTGATGATGTTGTGTATTTTCTTTCTTTTTTTTTAAGTATTAAATTTGATAGATTAGTAATACCCAAATTGATGGAAACCACAAATTTTTGGAGGTCGAGCACGTATCACCATATTGTGGACAATAAAAATATTTTGGAAGAATAACTCTAAACATAGAGAAAAATTGAGTTGAAAGACCCTCTCAAGTCCATAATATTATTAAATTAAAAAAATAAAGTAGTTTAAATAATTGTGAAAGTTATTCGACAATTGCATTAGTTGTCTTAATAACTATCAAAGTTATCGAATAATTTTGAACAGTTATTCGACAACTGTGTAAAGTTGTTGGAGCAAAAACTGAAAAAAGAATTATCCCTTTTACCTAATTTTTAAAACTTAAATGATCCTCACTTAATTGAAAAACTTGTTTGTCCCTTTTAATTTAAGGTCCCCATATTTAATTTATTTTTGAAAATAATTCTTTTTTTTTCTCCATTTGCCTACTATTATTGAAAGAGATAAATACTTAAAAAGAATTTTATTGACTCTAGAATCATTTATTAATTTAATTTTAATTTTTTAAAAGTAATTTTGGAGATTTTATTTATTTAAAAATCAAAAACACACTACAAAGGGCCCAACACCCATAAAGTCCACACACAAAAATAAAAACACAAAAATAATCCTAGCCCAACTCGATTAACCCAAGTTTGTGCCACATATAAACCTTGTAGGGTTTCTAAAAAAGATTCATTTCTTATGTCTACACTTTCCGTGACATCTAAGCTCATGTTGTCGTCGTTTTTCAATGTTAAGCTCATATTTCTCCTCCTGTGGGTTATCAACATTCGTGGTCTTGTGTGTCTGGCTACTGCTGTTGAATTTTCAACTAGCAAAAGTAAGAATTGTGCTTTCTTGCTCTGTTTTTCTTTAAATTTAGATCTCCTCTTACGTTTTTTTTTCCTTTGCAGTTGTCTTCTCTGGTGAATGGTGTAGGCTCCCTCTTCGTCTCTGCAAGATTTTGTATGATGTTGCTGCTACTAATCAACTATATTTCCCATCTTCTATCTTGTATGTTGCATACACTGGCCTTGTTGTTTTTCTTTGGTGGAGCTGGAATGAAGTGCAGTGGTAGCTTCAATCCACCACCCCAATGTTGAGTTGTTTGGTGACAGGTTCTCCATGCCCAATCTGACCTCAGATCCTTCACGTTTGTCGGGTCCTTTTTATTGGTTGTTGTATATAGGCTAATAGCATTTCACAATTTTTGATGTTTTTGTGGTTGTTTATAATTATGTTTATGATGAATATCATGTTAAGCCTTCTCAGGCCCTTATCCCTTAAATGGAGATACTCTCAAGTATGGACTTTGTAATTTGTCACTATTTATCAACTTTCTACCAATGGTTTCTAGATTGTTACAACTTGTAAAATTGTTTCCTCTTTTATCTATTGTTGTGTTTGCTAGAAAATCAACTAAAGCATTTCCTTCTCTTAAAATATGCTGAAATATATGAACCTTATTTGCAAGTAGTGACTGTATTTCCTCCACTTTATCTGCAATGCTCCATGGACATGTCCATTTCTTCTGCATAACCTTGAATAAAATTAAAGAATCCATTGGGAAAATTATTTGTTAATGCCCTGCCTTATTGTAATGTTTGTTGGCTTATAACAAAGTTGTTGCTTCTGCTTGTGTGCTTGTTGTCTCTTTAATTGTTCCACATTCTACATATATTAAGTCCCTTTTGTCACCTCTTACACAAAAACCATAAGAGTTATGTCTAGGATTGCCTCTTGATGCCCCATCAGTATTATATTTGACCCATCCAGCTGTTGGCAAACTCCACATCACTTGCACTATCCTCAATCTAGGTGTGAAATTTTCCACCTCCTTCAATATTTACTTTCAGTTAGTTGGAAAGATCATTCCTAGTTTCCTCACCTTAAGCAGCATCCATATGTTTCTGGTGATAATGTGTATCACTTTTAGCTGTGAGGTGTTTTTCCCTTCATGCTTACTAAGATTTCTTCTTCTCCATAATTACCATATGATCATACTCGGTAAAGCATTATAATAGGAGCTCATATCTTTTTTCACTTTTGCACTTCACCACTGCATTATGACTTACCTTAAAGGAAGACTAGTTACATTTATACCTGTACAACAAGCAAAGTAGGACCAAGTCCTGTTAGCAATATAAAATCTTAGGAAAACATGAGACAAAGTCTCATTAATGGGATTGCCACAACCCCAGCATCTGGAAGGTCCATGAACTCCCCATCTTCTCACTCTATTATCTACTGGTATCATAAATTTCTAGGTTCTCCAGATAAGGAAAGCCATCTTAAAAGGTAATCTTTTAACCCAAATGTTCCTGTAAATGTTGTTTGGTTGTTCTTTTTGCCTGATATATTTTCATGTTGATTTAACTGTGAACTTTTCTTTTGCTTCCAATATCCATATAGGCTCATCCTTTTCTTTCCCCAAATTTGTAATTTTAATGTATGTTTTGATATAATTAACATACTCTTCTGGCAAAATGACTCCCATAAGGTCTTCATTCCATGCACCATCTTTCACCAATTCACTAACGTATTTATAATTTTGATCCTAAGCAAACTCTTCTTTTGTTATTATATACAAATCACCCAAACCAGTCCAATTATTATGCCACAGCATTGTGTTTCCTCCTTTTAATTTTCGTCCAGTTTGATGCTCTATTAAATCTCTGGCTTGTAGCATCTTTTTCAAGACTGTGATCCATTATTTCCTGTCCTCCATACCACCAAATTATGGTTTTGCTTCCTGCAGTATTTATTATTCACATATTCTCTCCAAATTGACTTATTTGTTCTGAAATTCCACCATAATTTGCGGAAGGGGGCCATGGACACATCTTGTAACATTCTAAACCCCAATCCTCCCTCTATTTTAGGTAAACAAAGGTTTTTCCACTTACTTTAATGACTTCCTCTATCTCCTATACAACTACTTTGAAAGAACTAAGCAAGAAATTTGTGAATGTTATTCAACATATTCATTGGAGGATTCATTACTGATAAGCAATTAATAGGTATACTTTGCAACACAGGTTTAATTAGCACTGGTCTACCTCCAAAAGACAACAATTTACTTTTCCATGCTTGTAATTTAGCCCCGATTTTCTGTACTAATTGTTGGTAGTGTTTCCTGCTTCCTCCTATAAATATTGGACAACCCAATATAAGTAAATGAAAATTCCTTTCTCAATATCCATGTCGCTACCTCTACTATAATCACCTCCCTAACAGATACATTATGATGCAAATAAATAACACTTTTCTCTTTGTTTATTTTCTGCCCCGAAACCCTCTCAGACTGCTATAAAGTATTAGCCACCAGTTATAAAGTTCTTACCTCAGCTTTACACAATATAATCATATCATCAACAAAAGCTAGGTGATTGATCTTAGGACTTCCCTTTCGCATCCCAAATCTCTTAAATTCCCTGCCATCCGTTAGTTTCAAAGCTCTTGTTAAAACTTCAGCTGCTATGATAAACAAAGTGGTGACAAGGGATCACCTTGTTTTACACCTCTACATGACTAAAAAAAGCCTCTAGGTTGACTATTTAACAACACAAAATACCAATTATTGCTAGTTAGCCTGAAAATCATATCTATCATTTGTTCTGCAAACCTAATCTTCCTCAATACCATTGTGGGCGATGCAATTTTATTAAATTTAAATTCATACAAAATTTGAATTATATTAAATTCAAAATATATTAGTCCCAAATAAATATTGTGGATTAATATAATTGAATTAATTATTTAAGTCCAAATAGGTATGGATTTAAATAAGGCCCAATAGTTATTGAGTTAGTCCATTAATTTGGGCTACAAATGATGAGCCCACTTTTCTAAGCCCAAGATATTGTCATATTCTAGAGGCCCAAATAAGCGCCACGTGTCAAATGACGTGGCATGCCAAGTCAAGTGAAGGAGCTAATAGGACCGTGCCACATGTCAAACTGATGCAGCCGGCCCATGAAATAAAAGCCCATAAAAGACGCCACACCACTTAAATCTAATTGGTCAAAGGAAGTCCATATTCATCATGACTCTTCCTTTCCTACAACTATAAATAGGGACCTCATAATTCAGAAAAAGGACCCCCCAGATCCCTAACAAGTAGCAAGAGAAAGCTCGTGGATCAAACACCGTAATTTCTCTAAAAAGCTCAAACATTCAAATCAAGTTCATCAAGATTCAAGATCAAGACCTCAATATTCAAGAACAAGCTCAAAAGCCCTTGAATTCAAGCACAAGTCAAGATCAAGACCCTCAAATCAACAAATCAAGTTCAAGTTCAAGATCAAGCTTCAAGCCCTTGAATTTATATTTGAAAAGGCGAATCAGAGGATTTATAGAGATTGTAACACTCGCATTGAAATCAATAAAATTGATTGTTGCAATATTTTCTTGTCTTGAATTATTTATTTTCGGCCGCGAGAATTTTATTGTCCAACAAATTCTGGCACGCCCAGTGGGACAATCTCTATCTCTCATCTCAACTTTTCTAACTGCAAAGTCCAATAACACTGAAATGACTTCCAAGAAGGTCAACCCTCAATCAACTGCTTCCAAGGCTGCTGACTCAAAGTTCTCTGCTGAAGTAGAAAGTATCCTTGGTGTTACTTTCGGGAGCTTATGAGCTGTTACAAGGAGCAAGGCAGGCTTGCTAGGACAACAAACCCATCCAGTGTCATCCGCACCAACTCTAGCTGTTAGATCTTCAACCCCAAAAGGAATGAAGTCCAATACAAATGCTTCGGAAGGAGGAAGCAGTGTCGCAGAATCACTTAAGAAGACTCTAGCTCTACTTGAGCATTCCGGTTCCAAATACTCTAGCTCGAATAGTGATGGTTGTTCAAGCAACTCATCATCTCCGACTACACAGCATAAGTTGAGCACTTCAAAGATCAACTTATGCGATAATCCATGCTAGTCTCCAACATCTCCAGTGATTATGCAAGTGATGGTAACTGATGTCTCGTCTATGGATGAGCAGCTTGCGAATCTGGCAAAAACAATTGATAGCCTAACCAAATATGTTCAGAATTAAGATGCTCGAATTGATAAAATAGTGGATAGGGTTCATGAGACAGAAAATCCTGTGAAACAAACACCACCGATTAAAGAGGTGCAAGTTTCTTCTGAGAGAATAATCCTGATTGGGCAATTGAGGGAATTCATTGAAGGGACACTCAAAGACAAGTATGATGTTTTTGCTAAGTCTTTCTTTTCTTATGCCAAGCCTTACACAGCAAGGATCGATAACCTCAAAATGCATGCCGGCTATCAACCTCCCAAATTTCAACAATTTGAGGGTAAAGGAAACCCAAAACAGCATGTCGTACACTTTGTTGAGACATGTAACAATGTTGGAACTTACGGTGACTATTTTGTCAAACAGTTTGTTCGTTCCCTAAAGGGAAACGACTTTGATTGGTATACGAACCTTGAGCCTAATTCCATCGATAGCTGGGAGCAATTGGAGCACGAGTTCCTAAATCGCTTTTATAGCACAAGGCGTACAGTGAGCATGGTAGAGCTCACGAATACTCGGCAAAGAAAGGATGAACCAATTATCGACTTCATCAATAGATAGAGAAATGCTAGCCTAAACTGCAAAGATAAGCTCAGTGAAGCTTCTGCAATAGAGATGTGCATCCAAAGAATGCACTAGGAACTGCTCTACATCTTGCAAGACATTAAGCCTAAATCCTTTGAAGAGCTAGCTACCCGTGCTCACGATATGGAGTTGAGCATGTCTTCTGCTAGAAAGGGAGCAACACCTACCCATGACCCTCGAAGGGGAAAGTATAAGCAAGAACCTAAAATATGGGGCAAATTTGTTCCCAAAACGACAACAAGAAGTCTATGAATGTTGATGTGTCTCTTGCGAAAGTCACCACAAAGGTGAGCAAGAAGCAAAATATGAAGACGACTTCTGGATCACGTCCGAATCAGAAAACTTTAAAGGAAATGCAAGAAAAGGAATATCCCTTCCTTGATTCTGATGTTGCTGAGATTTTTGATGAACTCTTTCAGCATAAACTCATTGAACTCCTAGAGATGAAGCGTCCCAACGAAGCTGGTCGGACTAATGACCCTAATTATTGCAAATATCATAGGCTCATAAGTCACCCTCTGGAAAAGTACTTTGCCTTTAAAGATAAAGTCATGCAACTGGCAAGAGAGAAGAAGATCTTATTCGATGATGAGACAACCAGTTCTCATCAAATCTCTATCATATTTGGCTCACTCAATCCAGTCTAAATATATGTCGAAGAGCATAATAAGAAAATATTAGAGCCTGACAGTTCTTCAGTTGACGAAGGCGATGATGAAGGTTGGACTCTGGTGACCAGGCGCAGATGCAGGAAGACAAGTCTGTGAAAGAAGTCGGCCGAGCATCCAACCAGAAGGAGAATAGTGAAGAAACCAAGGAAACAGAAGCTAGTTGAACTTCTAAAAAGGACGATCGCCACAGAGCTTCACCCCAAAAAATTTTGGCGTCCGGTGAATTTAGAGGAATTCTTACCGAGTTAGTTTCATGTAAAGACTGCCCAAGTCAACCTTGAGGCGTCTTGTTTTAATACCGGCAGAGAGGGGGCAAAGAGTGAGAATTTACCCATGGGGGTTCCTTCACCTTTCAAAAATCTTGTTGAAACTCTTAGCGAAGAGGCACATATGTGTGATACAAAAATCACATTCACAAATAACGATCTTTTGCATGGTGAAGACCTACATAACCGTCCCTTATACATGGTGGTTCAAATCCTAGGAAAGAAGATCAATAGAATTTTGATAAATGAGGGATCTGGAGTCAACATCCTGCCTATCCGCACGATGAAGGAACTTGGCATCACTACTAGCGAACCGGTCGAAAGCCGTATAATAATCCAAGGCTTCAAATAAGGGGGCTAGAGGGCCATGAGGATGTATAAAGTTGGGGATTCATATGGATGATTTTCAATCAAACCAATTGATGCATGTGATCGATGCTAAAACTTCATACAATATATTGCTTGGTAGGCCTTGGGTGCATGGGAACAAAATTATCTCGTCTTCTTACTATCAATGCTTGAAGGCGAAGTGAAAAGAAAAATAGTAGCCGATGACAAGCCATTCACAGAAGCTGAGTCACATTTTGTCGATGCAAAATTCTACTCGAAGAAGCATGTTGTGGATGAGAAAAGGGTTGAAGATGTCACCAAGACCAAGTGTAATGATCTTGCATCTAAGAAGGTCATGGTGACTGTCAAAAAAGTCACCACCAAGAAGCCTCTCTCCACTTCAAATAAAGAAATTGTTACTTCTACGAAAAAGAAGGCAATTCCCGTTCTTCGCTACGTACCGAAGGTAAGGAAAAAGAAAGATCACCCATCGAATTCCTAAGATAATGTGCTAAAGGGGATAACTTTACCTATCAGGAAGATTGATGCAATAAATCCATCCTCAAGATTTCTTGAAGAGTTTGTGGCTCAAAATCTGCCACAAGATATGACGCTCCCTGCGAAGCATACGAAAGAAGGCTTTGACCCAAATGCATATAAGCTATTTGTAAAGGTCGGATACAATTCTAATGAGCCATCAAGGTTAGGCAAACTTTTGTCAGAGGGTACAACCAGGCAGGCACGTGAAGGCCTAGGATACACGCAGCTACCTCCAATACACATCTCCATAAGAAGGGCAGACAGTAATTATATCACCGTAGAAGAAGAATCCACTGCTGCTAATAAAAGACCCTCTGTATTTGACCGACTTGGAGGGTCAACTGCAAGAACTTCTGTGTTTGAAAGGTTGGGACCTCTAAATAAGAAGAAAAACAACAAGTGCAAGAGGAGTCGTCAAAGCACAATGATGTACTCTTCACTTAAAATACAAAAGGATTTCCAAAGTTTGATTCCTTCTAGAATGAAATGACAGACAAAACTGGTAGTTTCATGTAATGAGGTGCTAAAAGCAAAGACGCATACTGTGGTTTATACCAAGTAACGCAAAGAAGATAAAGAGAGTGTTGGCTCCTCATATCATGTTACGATCCAGAATGAGAAAGATATCTCATCTCAAATAAAGGTTGATGAAGAGATAGAAGATATCTTTTGATGTTATCATAAATCCATCAACGAAGATGATCCTCAAGAAGAGAAAGATGCTGAAGATGCTCCATCGCAACTTGAAGAAGGAGTAAAGGCCATAATAGATCCCTTGAAGGAAGTTAATCTTGGAACTAATAAAAACTTAAGACCAACTTACCTGAGTGCGTTTTTAGAAGTAGAAGAGGAAATTGCTTATATGGACATACTCAAAGAATATATGGATGTCTTCACCTGGAGCTATAAGGAAATGCCTGGCTTAGATCCAAAAGTAGCGATCCATCAGTTGGCGGTCAGGAATGGTGCTCGTCCTGCTAAGCAAACCCAAAGACACTTTAGGCCGGAGTTGGTTCCTCTAATTGAAAATAAAGTTAACAAACTCATTAAAGTGGGCTTTATTCATGAAGTCAAATATCCCACATGGATTTCAAGTATTGTTCCAGTACGGAAGAAGACTGACCAAATTTGAGTTTGTGTCGACTTTCGGGATCTCAACAACGTTTGCCCTAAGAATGACTTTCCAATCCCCATACCAGAGTTGATGATTGATGCCACCACTGGTTATGAGGCAATGCCCTTCATAAATGGTTCATCCGGCTACAATTAAATCCGTATGGTGCCAAAGGATGAAGAACTTACTGCATTTCGTACACCCAAAGGTATTTATTGCTACAAGGTAATGCCTTTTAGCTTGAAGAACGCTGGCGCCACTTATCAAAGGGCTATGCAGAACATCTTTGACGGCTTACTCCATAAGAATGTTAAATATTATGTGGATGATCTAGTGGTGAAGTCAAGAAAGAGAGGCGACCACTTAAAAGACCTAAGAATGGTATTCAAGTTACTTCAAAGATATCAACTTAGGATGAATCCATTGAAGTGTGCCTTTGTAGTTACTTTTGGAAAGTTTCTTGGCTTCATTGTGCGACACCGAGGAATTGAAATTGATCAATCCAAGGTAGATACAATTTTGAAGATGGCCAAACCTCAAAATATTCATGAGTTAAAAATCCTTCAAGGATGACTAGCATATTTAAGGAGGTTCATCTCAAACCTGGACGAGAAATGTCAACCATTTAGTCGTCTCATGAAGAAGGACACTTCCTTTAAATGACACCAAGCTTGTAGTAATGCCTTTGAGAGTATCAAATCATACTTAATGAAGCCACCAGTTCTTGCGACACCCATACCTGGGAAACCATTGATACTCTACATTGCGGCACAAGAGAGTTCAGTTGGAGCACTACTGGCTCAAGAAAATAGTGAAGACAAAGAAAACTCTCTTTACTAGTTGAGTAGAATGATGACGTCGAATGAACTAAAGTATTCTCCAATTGAAAAGTTATGTTTGGCATTGGCCTTCTCAATTCAAAAGATAAAACACTACTTTCAAGCTCATATTGTCCGTCTTGTGTCTAGGGCTAATCCTATCAAGTTTGTAATGTCGAAACCAGTCCTTAGTGATCGACTTGCAAGATGGTACCTTCAATTTCAGCAGTTTGAGATTGTGTACATTCCCCAAAAGGCTGTAAAGGGACAAGCACTGGCTGACTTCTTGGAAGATCACCCGATACCTGATGATTGAGAACTGAGCGATGAACTTCCTGATGAAGATGTAATGGTCATTGAAGCTAGACCCCATGGAAGATGTACTTTGATGGTGTCGCATATCGAGATGGAGCTGATGTTGGTATGGTGTTCGTCACTCCATAAGAAGAGGTCATCCCATACTTTTTTACCCTAACAAATTGTTTCTCTAATAATGTTGCTGAATATCAAGCTTTAATACTTGGACTTGAGATGATATTTGACATGAAACAACTGCAATTATAAGTCTTTGGTGACTCTCAATTGGTGATCAAGCAGCTTTTGGGAAACTATGAAGTCAGAAAGCCTGAACTACAACCATATCATGATTATGCATAGAAGTTGATGGGTGGCTTGGAGGAGTAACCCTCCAACATGTGCCAAGAAGAGAAAATAAGCAAGCTGATGCCTTAACTACTTTAGCCTCAACCCTGACTCTTCCAAATCAGACCCAAGTTACTGTCCACTAAAAATGGGTAGTACCGACGTTAGATGAAGATGTAGAAAACAAGGTTGAATACCTCGTTGCCGTGTCTGAAGCTGTAAAACAAGTTTGGCGATAACCTATCATTGATTACTTATGTTATGGGATACTTCCAGAAGATCCAAGGAGAAAGACTGACATTCGTCTTCGTGCACCTCGCTTCCTTTTCTATAAAGACACAATGTACATAAGATCATTTGAAAGAGTACTCTTACGGTGTTTGGAAGAGGAAGAAGCAATTCAAGCTTTACAAGAAGCGCACTCGGGAGTTTGTGGATCACATCAGTCTAGACCGAAGCTCCATTTTCACATTAAAAGAATGGGATATTATTGACCAATGATGTTGAAAGATTGCTTGGACTATGATAGAAGATGTAAAGCTTTCCAATTCCATGCAAATTTCATACATTTACCCCCAGAAGTACTACATCCAACTGTAGCGTCTTGGTCATTCAATGCTTGGAGAATAGATGTTGTTGGTCCACTACCAAAGTCTTCTTGTAGACACTTATACATCTTGGCCGTAACAGATTACCTCTCGGAGTGGGCCGAAGTTGTTGCTCTTAAGGAAGTAAAGAAAAAAAATGTTGCGAACTTCATTCGAGTGAATATCGTCTACCGCTTTGGAATCCCTCAATATATAATAACTGACAATGGCAAGCCATTTGATAACAAACTGATGAATAAGATTTGTGATCTCTTTGGTTTCAAGCAACACAAGTCTTCTATGTACCATCCTGCCGCCAATGGTCTAGCCGAAGTATTCAATAAGACTTTATGCAACTTGTTGAAGAAAGTCTTCTCCAAATCTAAATGAGACTGGAATGAGCAGATGGAAGAAGCTTTGTGGGCGTATAGGACAATCGTACACCGACGCAAGCAACCCCATACTCACTTGCTTTTGGAGTTAAAGCAGTTCTGCTACTTGAGCGTCAAATACCTTCTTTGAGATTGGCCATTCAAGAAGGGCTTACTGATGAAGAAAATGCTAAGTTGCATCTTGCGGAGTTAGAAGCTCTTGATGAGAAGAGGCTGGAGGTTCAACAAAATCTTGAATGTTATCAAGCCCGGTTATCTCGTTTTTTCAACAAAAGGGTTCACTTAAGGTGCTTCCAAGTTGGAGATCAAGTCCTTGCAGTAAGAAGGCCCATTATCACTTCTCATAAGTCTGGGGGCAAATTCACCCCGAAGTGGGATGGACCATATGTTGTACAGGAGGCCTATTCAAACGGTGCTTACAAGCTCATCGATGCAGATGGCGTGAGGATTGGCCCCATCAATGCCAAATTTTTGAAGAAGTACTATCCTTGAAGGAAGATGATACTCCTTAAGGCACGAGTATAAACTGCATGTATACTCCTTAGGCACAAGTATAAACTGGATGTACACTCCTTAAGGCATGAGTATAAACTGCATGTCTACTCCTGGCCCGCAAGAGTATAAATTGTGAACGGCTAAAAAAATCAAATAAATGTCCGCTAGGTTGAAAACCTTGAAAGAAGCGGACTAGGCAAAACTTAGGACATAAAAAAATACTCACCCAGAACTACGTTGTGACTTGATCCTCTTCATTGAGGTACGTAGGCGCTTGAAATCTCATTCTGAGTTCAGTTGCATGAGTGTAAAAAAAATATGCTCCTACAGTGTCTGTCATGTGAACGCCAAGTATGAAACTATTCTAATCAAATTTTGAACTTACTCTAAATATTTGTGACTCAATGGGGGCAACCCGTTGAAAAGAAAAAAAATTCCTTCAATGGAATTTGGAATGCTAAAGTTCTCCAAGCCTATAACTAAAAGGATACTAAAATTTTCATGTCTTAAGGTGGACAAAAGTTGTCCCTTTTCACCTTAAGCTGGCCTTTAACGGGTTTATCCTTAAAAGGATATCGAAATTTTCATGCCTTAAGGTGGATAAAATTTGTCCCTTTACACCTTAAGTTGGCCTCTCACGGGTTTATCCTTAAAGGATATCAAAATTTCTATGCCTTAAGGTGGATAAAATTTGTCCTTGTGCATCTTAAGTTGGCCTCTAACGGGTTTATCCTTAAAAGGATCTCAAAATTTCCATGCCTTAAGGTTGACAAAATTTGTCCCTTTGTACCTTAAGTTGGCCTCTAACAGGTTTATCCTTAAAGAATATCGAAATTTCCATGCCTTAAGGTGGACAAAATTTGTCCCTTTGCACCTTAAGCTGGCCTCTAACAGGTTTATCCTTAAAAGGATCTCAAAATTTCCATGCCTTAAGGTGGACAAAATTTATCCCTTTGCACCTTAAGTTGGCCTCTAACAGGTTTGTCCTTTAAGGATATCGAAATTTTCATGCCTTAAGGTGGACAAAATTTGTCCCTTTACACCTTAAGTTGGCCTCTAACAGGTTTATCCTTAAAAGGATCTCAAAATTTTCATGCCTTAAGGTGGACAAAATTTGTCCCTTTGCACCTTAAGCTGGCTTTTCATAGATTTATCCTTAAAAGTATATCGAAATTTTCATGCCTTATGGTGGACAAGATTTGTCCCTTTGCACCTTAAGTTGAACATTGAAAAGGGCCCATACTTAAAGAAAATCACTGCACCATCTTCAAGTAAAATTGGTCGGACTTAAGGTGACGGAGGCGAAGTTAAACTCTCGAACCTTAAGCCGATGTCCACCATCTTCAAGTAAAATTGGTCGTACTTAAAGTGACGGAGGCGAAGTTAAACTCTCGCACCTTAAGCCGATGTCTATCGTCTTCAAGTAAAATTGGTCGGACTTAAGGTGATGGAGGTGAATTTAAACTCTCGCACCTTAAGCCGATGTCCACCGTCTTCAAGTAAAATTGGTCGGACTTAAAGTAACGGAGGCAAAGTTAAAATCTCGTACCTTAAGCCGATGTCCACCGTCTTCAAGTAAAATTGGTCGGACTTAACGTAACGGAGGCGAAGTTAAACTCTCGCACCTTAAGATGATGTCCACCGTCTTTAAGTAAAATTGGTTGGACTTAAAGTGACGGAGGCGAAGTTAAACTCTCGCACCTTAAGCCGATGTCCACCATCTTCAAGTAAAATTGGTCGGACTTAAAGTGACGGAGGAGAAGTTAAACTTTCGCACCTTAAGCCGATATCCACCGTCTTCAAGTAAAATTGGTTAGACTTAAGGTGATGGAGGAGAAGTTAAACTCTCACACCCTAAGCCGATTTTTTCATATTGCTATCTGTTTCAATTCTCCAAAAACAAAACAAAAAAAATAAGAGAGGAAACAAGAAAGAAAGCAAAAACACATATAGAAAGGATGTTACCTATCAAAGCATTGTGATCTTAAAAGTTGTATATCACCAACTTAGATTGAAACAAGATACCTTGATGAGAATAAAACCTTCAAAATCTAGTTTGAGTCAATCAAAACGCCCTTTGGTGGTGATGGTTCCACATCAAGAAATAAATTATTTGGTGAGGCAATGCAAATCTGGAATCCTCTGTCGGATAGCATATAAAATCGACTTCAAAAAATCATCTAGAACAATAAAAAAAGTGTTAGAATCCAAATTTTGGATATGTTATACGTGCATATTTCCTACATCTACAGGATCAAGCGGATCATAATTTTGGTGCTCTCACATTGAGATATAATATTTTTGGTGATGTCGCATAAATCTAAAAAAATTTATGCATCAAAACTCAATGTTGATTTCTGGATAACACCTGAAAATATCTCGATTGTATTAAATTATGAATTTTGGATATATTATAGATCTTTGTGCCTAGTTTCACTAGAATCAAGAGGCTTGTGATTTCATCCTTCCTACTTCAAGATATGCAAGTTTTAGTAAAGACACGCAGATCTAAAATTTTCAGTATGATAAAATTCAGGGCTAACTTCAAAAAATTATCGAGAATTATATTGAAGGAATTTAAATGTAAATTTTGGATAGTTATAGATCTTTTAGTCTAGTTTCTGGAATATCAAACGGTTCATAATTTCGATATTCCTACAATTAGATATGAATTTTCTACCACTAACGTACTGTGTTGAAAAAAAGTGACGAAAATAAGAGAAAAGTAGGAGGAAAATAACTTACCTCAATATTGTTGATGGCTTGAAAACCCCAAAATTAATATTGAAAAAGTGGAGAAACTACCTCCTTTTATAGAGTTGTAGGATGAATGTTTTCTTCTCCAGTATAAATTCAGATTGGAATGACTTCCATCCCCAAATTCAAATTGGAGATTGTTTCTTTCTCCAATATGAATTCAGATTGGGATAGCTTCTATCTTCAAATTCAAATTGGAGATTGTTTCCTTTTCCTATACAAATTCAAATTAGAGGTTATTTCCTTCTCCCATATAAATTCAAATTGGAGGTTGATTTTCTTCTTCCATATAAGTTCAAATTGGAGGTTGTTCCCTTCTCCCATAAAAAGTCAAATTAAAGGTTGTTTCCTCCTCCAATCTAAGTTTAAATCGGAAGAGTTTTATTTCTGGTTAATTAAGGTAATGAAAAAGTCTTCCAAAACTGTTTGAAATTGGATATCATGCCTCACCAATGGGTCTTAAGTATAGAAATTCGTGAAAAAAATAAGAGAGCTTTGAGAGACAATGTCAATATGGTTCGGCTTTAAAGTTTTTGAATGAGGTGTTCTTATGTCTGGAAAATCGTTAAAGCACGAAGGAAACATGTTTAAATAATCATACTTCAAGGCTAGTCTCTAAAATATTAAATATCTCGACAAGTCTTAAAGTAGGGGGCATTTGTGGGCGATTCAATTTTATTAAATTTAAATCCGTACAAAATTCGGATTATATTAAATTCAAAATATATTAGTCCCAAATAAATATTGCGATTAATTTAATTGAATTAATTATTTAAGTCCAAATAGGTATAGATTTAAATAAGGCCCAATATTTATTGGGTTAGTCTATTAATTTGGGCTACAAATGATGAGCCCACATTACTGAGCCCAAGATATTGTCATATTCTAGAGGCCTAAATAAGCGCCACGAGTCAAATGACGTGGCATGCCAAGTCAAGTGAAGAAGCCAATAGGCCCGTGCCACATGCCAAACTGATGCAGCAGACCTATGAAATAAAATCCCATAAAAGGTGCTACATCACTTAAATCCTATTGGTCAGAGGAAGTCCATATTCATCATGACTCTTCCTTTCCTACAACTATAAATAGGGGCCTCATAATTCAGAAAAAAGGACCCCTCCCCAAATCTCTAACAAATAGCAAGAGAAAACTCATGGATCAAATGCCGCAATTTCTCTAAAAAGCTCAAACATTCTAATCAAGTTCATCACGATTCAATATCAAGACCGCAATATTCAAGAACAAGCTCAAAAGCCCTTGAATTCAGGCACAAGCCAAGATCAAGACCCTCATATCAACAAATCAAGTTCAAATTCAAGATCAAGCTTCAAGCCCTTGAATTTATATTTGAAAAGGCTAATCAGAGGATTCATAGAGATTGTAACACTCACATTGAAATCAATAAAATTGATTGTTGCAATATTTTCTTGTCTCGAATTATTTATTTTCACCTCGAGAATTTTATTGTCCAACAACCATCATAAAAAAACTTCATTTCATCCTATCATATACTTTCATCATATTTTGCTTTATGACCAGATTTGATGATCTACCTCTTTTCCTTATATCAGTAATTATTTCTTGTACCAAAAGAATATTTTCTGCAATACTTCTTTCTTAGACAAAACCTGGTTGTTCGGCTGAGATAATACTACGCAACAGTTTCCTATTTCTCTCATGAATTATTCTTGAGAAGATTTTATTGATAAAGTTGCTCAGTGAAATAGGTCTAAGATCTGAAAAAGTACTAACAATTACCTTCTTAGGAAGAAGTGCAAGGTTTGTGTGGGTAATAAACCTTGGCAATTCTGATCCAGTATGAAAAGCTTTCGCCACCTGATGAATATCATCTCCAAGTATATCCCATGTTTCTTGAAAAAACATTCTTGTTATACTATCTGGACCACCATCACTGCACCTATTCAGTCCCATCACAACACTTCTAACTTCTTCTTTGTCTGGCATAAGAAGTAGTTCACTATTTTGTTCCTCTTTGATCAGTTTTGGCAGGTTATCCAGCATCTCAAAGTTACCCACATCTTTTTTCTTAGTGAACTATTTCTTATAAAATTCCAGTACATCATCTGTTATTTCATCTTGGTCTTCCAGCCAACATTATTCATCATTCTGGATTCTTTTAACCTTTAACCTACTTCTCCTTTCTTTTACTATTGCATGAAAGAATTTTGTATTTCTTTCTTCATCTTTGAACCTCTCCATTCTTTTTTTCTGCTTCCAGAATTCTTCCTCTATATGCAAACATTTATTTAGCTTTGTTTGTGCCCCATGTAGTTGTTCTCTATTTTCTCATGTAGGATTTTCCTCAAATTGTAACTCCATTACCTTAATAGTATCCTCCGGTGTAGCAATATCCTTGAATACATCACCAAAAGTCTCCTTGCTCGATTTTGCATGTGCTTTCTTCACCTTCTTCATCTTATGATGGAACATTATGAAGATATCTCTTTTAAAGTCCGTCTTTCAATTTTGTTGAACCACACTTTTAAATAATTTTTTCTTGACTCATGTTCAAAGGGTTTGACAACCTTTTCACTGTTGCTTCTCAGATTAATCAAAAGTGGTGCAATATCTAACCCAATTCTAATCAAATATTTTAGTTCCATAACTGGATAGGCTAAATCATCTTATCATTGCACAATATCCTATCCAGACTTTTAAAAATGTTTTCTTTATCTATTCTGTCATTCCACCAAGTACACTTACTACCTTTAAATCCAATATCTTCCAAAAGGCACATATTTTTTTACTGATTAAAGTCTGTCACCTCAGCTTCTGTGACGGTAAACCCCCTAATTTTTCTTCACTGTTACTGATTATATTAAAGTCTCCACCAACCATCCATGGAACCTGTACATTATTTGCACTTTCCTTCAAAAATTTCCACAGTTGATATCTTTCTTCTTGAGTGCACTTTGCATACACCAAAGTTAGTACTACCACCCCATCTTAAGCTTGGTTAGATAACTGCAGCATTAAAGCCTGTTCATCATCTTTAATTACTATAACTTTTAAAAATTTATTTATAAATGCCCATATCTTTCCATCAGAATTTGTGATTGCATGTTGCATCCCTAGCTTTGTTATGTACCTTTCCAACTTACTAGTGCCTTGAAAAGGTTTCATAAAACCAATAACATAAAATTGATATTTCTTATGCATATTGACTAATCTAGTGAATGTTTTTTGTTTATTTACAGATCTGATATTTCAGATTATAGCATTCATTATTGACTTGTTTAATTTATTGTACCCTTTGTCACCCTTAATTATGCTTGCACAACTTTTTTATCCCCTCATGTCTTCTTTTTTTATTTACCATGTGGGTTTTTTATATTGTCAGCATGCTTGGGGATTAATCCCCCATTCTTGCAATATTCTTAATATTCTTCTTCAAATCCATTGTGTCCATATCCTCCTGCTCTATTTCTTCTTTGTCATCCTTATTTATGTCATCTCTTATTGTCAGAGAAAGTACTTTTTCATTATCCACTTCAGAAAGCACCAACTCTCCTATTTATTGTTGATGATCTTCTTCTGTATTTTCCATTGTTTGCTTGATGCCTCTATCTTCTCTCTCATTTTGTTTGCTATCATCATGCCTTTGGTTTTGATTCCTTGTTGCTCCGTTGATTGGAGTAGTTTTATGAAAGCTATTTGTGACCCAGGCCTTTGTGGATTTTTGGTGGACTCCGCTTTCTCAATACCTTGCTCCTCTTCTTTACTCTTGCCTGCAGTGTTTTCTTTCCCTGCATTTTCTTGTTCTTCCGCATCTCTTAAGACATCAAAGAAATTCTCATGCCTGCTGTTTATCTATCTTATTATGTGACCATATTTATCTTTTTTATGCCTATTTTTCCTTATTTTCATCCATTCTATTTTATTTTGAACATTCCCTATTATCTTCCCACTTCTCAACAATTTTCTTTGATTTGATGTTGATCCAGTTCGTTTTTCTTTCTTTTGGTCCTCAGTATATTTTTGTTCCAGAATTTCAGAATGGATTGTCCAACAATTGGTTTCATCATGTCCTTGCAGACAATATTCCTTATAATATTTGGGCATGTAATCATATTGAATTGTGATCCATTTTGATTTAATCTCCCCTATAACATCATCTTCTTCATTAATTCTTACCTGTTGTGGTAGATTAGCCACTAAATCTACCTCCACTTTCACCTTAGCGCAACTTGGTCTTATTTGATTTTTTGTGGCTAAAAACCATCAAAGGTTTCCCAACTGCAGATGCAATTGAAAAAATAGTTTCTTTTGCAAAGAAATTTGAGAGGTAAATCGGGAAATGAAATTCATGCAATTTCTATAGTTGTTTCAACATGTGTTTCAAACCATGATCCCATTTAAGCATATGCATCTGCCAATACATCTTCCGTGCTTTGACATAAAAAGTTGAAGTCGATAACAATTGCACATAGTCCTCCAAACTGGTCAATTTGATCAACACATGTCATGCATCCAAAACTCTAATTGTACACTCACTTTTAATGTCACATTATCCCGGTATACTTCTTCTTAATTCTTTTATATCAGGTTTGCCATATGAAATTTACCAACTATTGCATATTAACTTTTTCTTCAGAATCAAAGCTTTTACTTTTGATGTTTTTCATGTGATATTGGACTCCCCATGCAACATGATAAGTGATTTTGTGGTACTATGGAAGTTTCAATGGTTGGTTTAGGTTTAAATAATGATACCGAATTCTTTCTGGTTAAAGAATCTGGAATAATTAGGAGATTCTATACGTGGTATTGCCTCATCAACGGAGTTTTCTGATGAGCTTTCTTTTAGAGGGCTTGATTCCAAAAGATGACCTGATGGAGGAAGACTTGAAGGTTGGTGAACCTTTGTCGAATCAGAACCAACACCACTGCATTGCGCTCAAATAGTTGAGTGAACGTCGGCCAGCAACTTCTATACACAAATATAGATTCATTCCTTGTACCTGGTCCAGCCTCATAACCCTTCTCAAGTCGAAGTGCTGCAAGTGAGCAAATAAACACTTCTTGTAACCAAAACAAAAATCCCATGGATCCGCAATTGTTCTGGACCACGCCGCTAGTTTGAGACTGTTATCTTTCTATTTGAGGACCAACAAGGGGTAGTACAGGAATATTCACCTGTTGTCCATCGACTACGCCTTTCGGCATGATCTTAGGTCCTTAATCACCCTCCGTGGATAATAGCTTAGAGCAGTCTTCTCCGGTGATTCTGAAACTTTAGGGCTAGGTGTGTTTTTTCCAGGTAATGTTGGAAAATTCCCTAGTGGAATATCCCCACTGGCGGCTGTCGTTGCCATAAATCGCCAATATTGCTATGCTATGAAAATAAAGGTAATTTGTATACGTATTTGAAATATATATTCTTTTCGTTTGATAACACATATTTTGTATATATTTCTTAAATAAAGTTGCAAAAATTGCACATATTTTAACTAGATTATTTACTTTTTGTTTTAACTTTATCAAGTGACTCGAAAGTGACATTTTTTTTTAAAAAAGTAAATAATCTAATTAAAATATATGCAATTTTTGCAACTTTATTTAAGAAATATATACAAAAATGTGCTATCAAATGAAAAGAATATATATTTCAAATACGTACACAAATTACCTTTATTTTCATAGCATAGCAATATTTTTACACATCATATCAATTATAAATCTTGCATAAAATAAAAGTAGGTATAATTACACCAAATGATCACTCTATCATTTGATTTATTAAAAAAGTAGCACGCATTTATTAAAATTGCCTGAAATGGCCATTTGACCATATCGTTTCTTCTTCTTCTTCTTCTTCGTTCTACTTCGGCCATTAATGGCCTTTCTTCCTTCTTCCTTCCTCTTCCTCCTCCTTCTCCTTCTCTTTCTTCTTTTTCTTTCTTTTTTCTTTGCTACTGTTGGTCTTCCTTCATTCTTCTTTCATGACCAATCGGCCATTAAAGTTTTAAAGTTGGATTTTAAAATTTGGTGTGCCATAAATGTGAACTCTTTTGAGTGAATAATAGATTAAAAGATTCGAAGTATCGAGAGGATCTCGCATCTAAAGTTTGAGACTGTTTAGAGGAGATTTTGAGTTAGTTTAAATTAAAAGACTTCTCTAAAAAAAAATTAATTTTCTGTACGTGAATTGCATCTGTGTAATTTGTTGTTTGGGGGTGCGGGGCAGGAGTGGAGGTTAGAATTCGACATAGGTTATAGTTAGGGAAGAAGAAACATAGAGAGTATTTTGAAACAAATAGAGCATGCATGGAAAAGGGTCTTTTAGAAGACTCAATACATATTTATCAGATTACAGGGAATTGAACATTTTGCATACCTTAGATATCCTAGCATATGAAAGCAAAATAATGTCTTGGCATAATTCCTCAATGTAAACTACTTACTATATAATTTTATTCCTTTTCTCTTCATCCCAACATAACTACATATAATGAACTTCCAGTCCCTGTCAACACAAATTATATTTTCTTCTCTATTACAATGTTTTTAGATTGAGGCAATAAGTTATTTGTTTAGACGATCACATTTATTTCTCTTCTAGATTGTTCAACATTTGATACACATTCTTATATTCGAGTAGTCTTGAATTTTAGTTCACATACGTTGTCATTTATTTGGATTGTCTCTACATGTAATGTGTTCATTATTTCTTAAAGGAAGTCAAAAACTGTATTCCTCTAGTTTAAGCTACAATCATCATCCTTACAAGCACTAGAGTAGAAGTAAATAGGATATATATTTATACACATAACATATCAATACATTACATATACACTGAATAACTAGTTGTATAAATTGATACAATGCATGACTATTTATACATCATATATACATGTCCATTCACCATTCATACGATACTGATACATGTTTACACATCATTTATACAATATCGATATATTACATATACACCACATAACTATTTATATAATATCAATACATAAAATATACATTACATATACAACATTCAAGAAGTTATATAGAAATTTTTCTTGGTGATTAATAACATTATTAGTTACCAAAAAAGATAAAAAAAATAACCATTTAACCAGTATTTTTATACAATATAGCCATGGTTTGACCACGGCTAAAACGTGAGTATTTTAATTTTTTGCCCTTTTTTTTGTAAATAAAAAAATGGTTATTTTTTGTTAAGTCAATTACTTTATTGTACATATTTGAAATTATCCCATAAAAGTCTCTTTTTAAATTGATGGTAAAGCTTTTTATAGCTAAAATTTTAACAATCATGAATTCTCAATTTTTCACATATTTATAGTAATTGTATCTTTTATTATTTGAAAAAAAATTCACGACAGAGGATGCCATGTAGTAGTAATTGCTCCAGTACTTGTCAATAGAGCTATGCATGAGGGCCTCATTTTTTTTTATTTTTATTTTTGAAAAAGGAGAGTTTGCAAAAAATAACTTATGTTTTAGTAAAATGTGAGTGCCCCTAGATTAATTTTCAAAATTACAGTCTATAAGTTATCTTTCTCTTTTTTCCTCTTTTTTTTTCTTTTGTTTTATTTTTTCTTTTTAATTTTTTTAGATCTCTTTTATCTCTAGCTCTATTTCTTTTCTTTTTTTCATTTCTTTTTTCCTCTTCTATCTCTAGCCTTTACTTCTCTTTCTTCTTTCTTTTTCTTTTTTCTTTTTTTCTTTTTTCTTTTTGAGTTTCTTTATTTTTTCTTTTTTGGTTGTATTTTATATTTATATTTTTTTATATTTTTAAAAAATATGGCTACGTTGAATACAAGCCATGGATGATGTCGTACACATCATAACTGCTCATTGTATTTGTATTCACCATAATTTTTTTTCTTTTTCGATTTTTCTCTCTCTGCTATTTCTTACTTTTATTTCTCTTTTTCTTTTATTTTTCATTTTTTTTCTTCTTCGTTTTTTTCTATTTTTTTTCATTTTTTCCTTTTTCGCGTTTTTTTTCTATTTTTTTCATTTTTTCCTTTTTCGCGTTTTTTTTTCCTTTTTTCCCCCTTAATTTCCTTTTTTTTTGTTTCTTTCTTTTCGTTTTCCCTCTCTTCTATCACTAGCTTTTATTTCGCTTTTCTTTAGATGTTCTTTTTTGTATTTTTTTCTTTCTCATTTTTTGATTCTATTTTATATTTTTTATATTTTCAAAAAATATGGCTACGTCGAGCACAAGTCTTGGATGATAATTTAACTACCACAATCACTTATTGTATTTGTATTCGTACCATCATTTATATTAATGTTAATCATTAATACAATTGTATTTTATAGTTCGTGTTTGTCTTTGTATTTTATAGTTTGCATTTGTATTTGTGTTTTATAGTTTGACTTGTATTGTATTTTATAGTTCACACCATCATATCTATTGCACTTGTATTTTAAAGAATTGTTTTGTACTTGTATTTTATAGTTGACTACATATTATATTTGCATTTTGTGATTTCATTTTATTTATATTTGTATTCTATTTTCGTCGATGCACTTGTATTTGTAAAGAATTATTTTATATTTGTATTTGTAAGTTGAACACCTATTGTATTTGCATTTTGTAATTTCATTTGTTTGTGTTTGAATGTGTAGTTGACAACTTCATTTGTATTTTTAAATAATTAAAAAATTATTATTTTTCTTCTTACGAATACTTGTACTTATATTCATTGATACGAATTATATTTTGTTGATAAAAGTTGAACAATACAAATATAAATGATAAATTATACAAATACAATGTCAAATTATACAAATACAAATGCTACATTTGTATCAAATCATACATATTTATACAACCCGGACCATATGCATACAAATGATACTGATTTATATAAAAGAGAAAAATCATCATTTCACCTATGAACTTGTCCTCACAACTTACTTTAGCACTTTAACTTAACACATTTTTATTTACCCCCTAAACAACTTTCAAGTGAATTAAATACAACCTTAAAATCTTAATTCCAGTCTCACAACGGAGAGTGCACTACACACGCGCCATGTCATTGCCACATCAGCGCCATGTCATTGCCACATAAGAAATTACTATTTTTTTCTTTTTTAAAAAAGTAAATCCCCCCTCCCCCCATATATATATATATATATATATATATATATATATATATATATATATAAGAGAATAGGATTTTTTGGTAGTCCTTACATGATTTTTTGTTCTCTTTTACCCTTAATTGATGTTTTTATTATTTTGTAAGGTAACACATATTTTAGTAAATTTTAAAAACTTTAAGGATTTTTACATGCCACTAAAAATGAAAAAGGTGATAGTGGGCCCTACAGAGCATACTCATACATATTTGAGTCTTTATTTTTTATTTTTGAAAATATTATTGAATTTGTTTCAAATTATATTTGATCTTAGCAATTAATTATAAACACATAAATAGTTATTCTATTGTTCAACTTCTATCCTAATATGCCCTTAATTATTGAATTAAACTATTTTTCTTATAATATTATTTGATGATGTTATTTATAATGTTTAATTTTCAATTTAAATTATTAGTTGTCGATTAATACGTATAATTTATTTTATTTTAATTTTACCTGTAATTTTATATTGTACATGACGACAAACATAAGTAATCATCAAAGATTTCATTTAGATAAAATTATATTTTATACTAAAGAATAACCATAATTAAATTTATCATTGTTAAATACTTTTAAAATGTGTCAAAAATGTTAGTTATAATCCTTTCATTTCAGTCAAAAATAAATTTCATAATATGATAGTTAGTTAATCTAATTTTATGTGCGTACATTTTTAATATAAAATTACCTGATAAATGGCCATATTAAAAATAAAAATAATAAAAATTATTTTTGTATATATTCTGAAAATGCTGAGAGAAAAAAGAGTTAAAGAAATTACAATTTGATCTCCTAATAATTTATGATAAAAGCTCAATTTGAATAATCAGAGATTAGAAACTCAAAAGATTTCAGTAAAATAGAAATTAGAACTTTAATACACGCATTTGTTTTGATTTTTTTTTAAAGTCTAATATTTAAATTAAGAAAAATATTATCCTTTAACTTTTCAATACCATTTTGTACTGTACAATTTTAAAACTCATTAAAAACTATCACATCGATGTCACAAAAAAATAAAAAAATATGAACGAGAAAAATTTAAAAAATTCTATAAATTTATTTTTTTAATGTTAGTTTGTGCCCGGGCTTAGCACGGGCTAAATGAAACTAGTTATATATATAATGTTAAATAAAAAAATGCCCCCACCCTATTTTATTTCTTCTTCAGACCACCCCATCCCCTTCCCCCTCTCTTTCTTTCTCCTGTTTTAGCCCCTAAAAATTTATTACTGATTAGAAATCACAATTGATTTCACAAAACATGGAACTGGATTATGGTCCATGAAACCAACCTTTTTTTAATCCCAGAATGTCAATTCTGAAGTTTTAATTAATGGTTAACCGGACATACCAATGATGGTGTGTATAGTTGACCATAATTACATAGAAAGAAACATAACTTTCATTGGCTCAACTACATGATTGAGATTGCAAACCATAGTTGAATTTCTTCTTAGACTACCCCACCCCCTCCTCCTTCATCCCTCTCTTTCTTTCTCCTCCTCCAGCCCTTACCCCCAACCCTCACCTCTGCAAACATATTTTATTATTTTAATTAATGCCCTTCACTGGCTCATGAATTATTAAATCCCCAATTTCATCTTATTAAGGGGGTAAATAAATGTGTGTGTAAAATCCTGCAAAATCCTAAGCTTAATTCAGTCTATTAATGTTTGCCAAGGGGTCTCAGACTCGAAAAATTCTAGCTAAGTTTTCAGAATTAGTTTATTTTTAGTCTTTGAAAATTGGCAATCTCATTTTGCGACCTTAAAGTCCTTTAAATGTCTATATCTTAGTTAATTCATGATCAAGGATGTCAATAGGGATTCCCGGATGAGTTTCAGATTTTTGAATCTCGTTTAGACCAAGTTCTAGTGTCCAAAACAGTGAGTCGACGTGATGTTGGCGCGTCGCGTCCTCCATCGCATCGACAGATAAAATTTTCCTCATATCAAGGCAATTTCCAGTGAGCCAACGCGATGTCGATGCGACGCGTTGGCTATCGCGTCGGTGCTAATGACGCGTCGCGTCGACCAGCGCGTCGGTACCCAGTTTTTATTCATTAAAACAGTCGCGACCCCAGGGTTATTTCAGTATTTTTTCCACCCCTATATAACCCTAAAACACGAGATTCAACCATTATTCACCAAAGTACACTTGTTTTCTCTCAAATTCTCTCAAGAAAAAGCGTTAGGGTTCTTAGTTCCAGACTCAAAACTCAATAATTTCACCGTCAATCTTCTTAGAGTCAAGTATTAAGGTAAGTTAGATGTTGATTCATGGGTCCCTTCCACCCATGAAGTTCAAGAATCCTTTTTCTAAATTCAAAGATTATATATTTATGAGTTTTCATGAATTATGTAAATTGATATTCATGTTCATGTTGTTGTTTGGTGTTGATTCATGTCTTAGATTACAAGTTTCAAGATTTGATCCTAGTATGTGATGACTTACATAATATTCATGATAAACCCTTAAATTTGCAAATGAGTTGATGTAGCCATGATGATTTAGATGTATTGATTGTTGTATGACCAAAGCATGCTCCCCATATGTTTGATAAAAGGCTTATGTGAATGAGATAGAGTCATTATAGCATGCTGACAAGAAATCCCCAATTATGTATAAGTTAATGCATGCCAAGTATTTGATGAAATACCTTATTGAATGAATCATGAGACATTAATATGCTTCTCTATACATTTACAAGTTTATGACTTTCAAGTGCTAGATAAAATGCCTCATTGATTGTATTGTGAATGATAGACCATTGTCATGTTATTCAAGAATTGTCATGCTTTATATTATCCATGCTATCGAGTCCTGGGGGTATTTAATACCCGATAATTTAGCTGTGTGCCTAGAGCCAGTGTCAGTTTTAAGACAATCTCAGTCGTGCCACAATCAGTAGAACTCAGTCTGTTATAGAACTTAGGATAACTTAGTAACCTCAGTAGTAGTCCATTCCAGCTTAGTAAATTAATTCAAAATTCAAAAGTATTCCGCCAGTCAACAAAACTCAGTAACTCAATCCAGTTCAATTAAATAGTACGATCAGTAAAAGCTCAATTAAGCCTAGTATGAACTAGGAAATCAGTTCAGTGTCTTTCAGTTAGGAGTAGGATTCAGCACCGAGTGAGCATAGGGATGGGGGCACACCCGTTATTGAGGATTGGGTCCCTAGAAAAAATCCCTAAGTTTCAGAACAACATAGCCATCGTAGGTATGAGATGTCACCCGTTAGATAGGATTGACATACTCAGAGATCACCTTCTAGTTTAGGACTGATCTAAGGGGTCACCCGTTAGATTAGGACTGACTCCATAGCAGTTGTCTTTATCCATGGCTTAGTACTGACACCCTTCCAGCTGGGGTTACAGGTTGGACCCTAATTAGTTCAGAAAGGGGCATGTCGGTTAGATGACTACCTCCCACAGTTTCAGTCTCAGTCTTCATAATAGAACTCAGACTAGTATTACGGAAATCAGGACTGTTAGACACAGTCACTCAGCTCAGTAAAGAACTTAGATAGTTCTATAGATTCAGAGATCACCCGCTAGATAGGCTTGATCTCAGATTCAGTCATTTATTTTTATTATCAGTAGATTCATAGATTACCCGCTAGATAGGCCTGATCTCTGCTTCAGTCAATCAGATATCAGTATCAGTAGACTCAGTTATCAGAAATCCAGTTATTAGAATTCAGTATTCAGTAATACTACGATTTCAGTTATAGTTTATGCACTCATGCCTTCATTCTCACTCAGTCATGTTCATGTTACGTAGTTAGTTACAGTTCATGCATATGAACCGTTCCATTTAGCCTTACCTCATCTAGCATACCAGTACATTCTCACGTACTGACACATATATTTCTCTTGCGCTATGGTGTCTTATACCATAGGTTCAGAAGCACGGGATCCCGAGCACCCTTAGCATTATAGATTCAGTCAGCAGTAGTAGACTTAATAGTGAGTCCTCATCATTCGAGGATATTTCTTATTTTATTATTGCATTAGATTTAGCATTTTAGTAGATGGAGTTAGTTGGGGGATTGTCCCATCAACTCCTTATTCAGACAGTTTAGAGGCTTTTTCAGACTAGAGTACTTTTAGAAAATTGTTTTAGTTTTGGTATTGTTATACTTTATTCAGTTTTGTTTCAGTATAGAACCTTATGAAAAGTTTTCCGCTAATTTTCTGCATTTTACAGTATATTATTCAGTGCTCAGTTACAGATATCAGTCATGGGTTAGCTTATGGTCCTTCGGGTTTATAAACACCGTGTAGCATCTAGGGTTCAGAATCCTGGGCGTTACAAACTTGGTATCATAGCCTAAGTTTCAATAGTGTCCTAGAAAGTCTGAAAAGCCGCATCTAGTAGAGTTTTGTACATGGGTGTGTTGCGTGCCACATTTATGTACATGAGGCTATGAGATGTTTTAGGAATAATTTTCCTTCTTTTAGTATTCATGTCGTGTGAGCGAGCATGAGCTCCAGTAAAATCCTTAGTCTAATCATTTTCTTCCTTTCATTTATAGAATATGTCTTCTCGCAGAGCTAATGCCCGTAGAAATGCTAACCTGTCACCTCAAGTCGCAGACCCTTTGAATGAGAATGTTTCACATGTAGAGTTTTGAACAGCTTTTCAGGCGCTAGCCCAAGTTGTGATATTAAATATTCAGGGTAACCTTCAGGCTGCAGCCCCATCTCAGCAAGATGGGGATTTAGCTGTAGCCAGAATCAAAGATTTTATAAGAATGAGCCCGCCAGAATTCTTTGGGTCAAAGGCAAGTGAAGACCCACAACTTTATCTTGATGATGTGAAGAAGATCACCTAAATTATGCATGCATCTAAAGATGAGAGTGTAGAGTTGGCATCTTATAGGCTGAAGGATATTGCTTATGATTGGGTAATAATGTGGAAGAAAAATAGAGGGGAGGATGCAACTCCCATGACTTGGCAGATATTTCAGGATGCGTTCTTAGATAAGTTTTTCCCACTTGAGATAAGGGAACCTATGATAGAAGAGTTCATAAACCTGCGGCAGGGCTCTATGACAGTGAAAGAGTATTGCCTCAAGTTCAACTAGTTGTCTAAGTATGCCCCTGATCAGATGACTGACCCTAGAAAAAGCATGAGTAAGTTTGTAACCGGTGTGTCTGGGTTGGTGGTTAAGGAGTGTATGATTGTTATGCTCAATAGAGACATGGATCTTTCTAGATTGATGATGCATGCTCAGCAGATTGAGGCAGAAAAAGCCAAGGAAAGAGAAAGAGTAAATAAGAGAGCCAGAACAGGTAGTTTTAGTTTTTCTTAGCCAGGGTCATAGGGTGGTAACCGTTCTCAGCATAGTCAGAAGTTTTCAGTCCCATCTCTATCTTTATCTAGTGCACCAGTACCAAAGTTTAGGAATGACAGTCATGATGGGGCACCAGGTTTAAAAACCCAGGGTAGTGTGAGAAGTGATTGTACCTATCCACTTTGTGAAGAGTGTGGTAGAAATCACCTAGGTGCATGTAGAGCAGGCAGCGAGGTATGTTTTGGATATGGTAAGCAGGCCATAGGCAGCGGGGGTGTAGAGTTTTGGCTCAGAGGGGTAAAGATTTGCGTCAGCAGGGCGCCACTTCCAGTATCACTAGTGGTCAGTGTCAGTATAGATTTATGCACTTTAGGCTTGCCATGATTAGGAAAGTTCCCCTAACATAGATTTGGGTATGTTATGAGTCTTTCATCTTTATGATATGCTTTGTTAGATCCTTTGCTCCCAGTTGAGATTAAGTTATCAACATAAGTCAGTTAGTAAAGCCGTAATTTAGTTTAGCAGTCAAGCAGTCAAATTTGTATGGTTTGTTTTGCCTATCTTTCCATCTAGTCATATTATTAGAAATCTCAGGAATGTAACTATTCCCAGATAGAACATCCTAGTAGTTGAGAGTTCAGCTTAATTCATGAATCATGTATTAGTTTCAGATCCCAGATATTCAGTCACGATTCAGTTCATAGGTGCCCTGTGCATCGCCCCAGTATCTCAGTGAAGTAAGAATTCTTAGAGGGACATAGTGTCTCAAGGAGGAGATACCCTATGATTTACCCGATGCTTTCATATCCTTAAACCCATCTAGTTTCACGCTCAGATTTTCCTTACAAACTCGATATTAATCACCATTTCATATTCAATCATGCATTCGTGAGTCAGGAAACCATGCATTAGATATGCATGTCCAGTATGAAATTTCAGTAAATTAGTAATGTCGGTTATATAGTCATGCTTCAGATGTTCATTTCCAGTAAGTAAGTTCAGTCTATCAGAAATCTCAACTTAGTCAGTCTAATTCGAGGACGAATGTTTCCAAGGGGGAGATATTGTAAGACCCCGTAAAATCCTAAGCTTAATTCAGTCTATTAATGCTTGCCAAGGGGTCCCAAACTTAGAAAATTCTAGCTAAGTTTTCAGACTTAGTTTATTTTTAGCCTTCAAAAGTTGGCAATCTCATTTCGCGACCTTAAGGTCCTTTAAATGTCTATATCTCAGTTAATTCATGATTAAGGATGTCAATAGGGATTCTCGATTGAGTTTTAATTTTTTCAGACCTCGTTTAGACCAAGTTCTAGTGTCTAAAACAATGAGTCGATGCGATGTTGGCACGTCGCATCGTCCATCGCATCGATAGATAAAATGTTCCTCAGCTCAAGGCAATTTCTAGTGAGCCAATGCGACGTCGACGCGGCGTGTTGGCTATCGCATCGGTGCCAACAACGCGGCACATCGACCAGTGCATCGGTACCCAGTATTCAGTCATTAAAATAGTCGCGACCCCAGGGTTATTTCAGTCTTTTTCCCACCTCTATATAACACTAAAACACGAGATTCAACCATTATTTACCAAAGTACACTTATTTTCTCTAAAATTCTCTCAAGAACAAGCATTAGGGTTCTTAGTTCAAGACTCGAAACTCAAGAATTTCATCGTCAATCTTTTTAAAGTCCAGTATTAAGGTATGTTAGATGTTGATTCATGGGTCCCTTCCACCCATGATGTTTAAGAATCCTTTTTCTAAATTCAAAGATTATGTATTTATGAGTTTTCATGAATTATGTGAATTGATATTCATATTCATGTTGTTGTTGGGTGTTGATTCATGTCTTAGATTAGAAGTTTCAAGATTTGATCCTAGTATGTGATGACTTACAAATATTCATAATAAACCCTTAAATTTGCAAGTGAGTTGATGTAGCCATGATGATTTAGATGGATTGATTGTTGTATGACCAAAGCATGCTCCCCATATGTTTGATAAAAAGCCCATGTGAATGAGATAGTCATTATTGCATGTTGACAAGAAATCCCCAATTATGTATAAGTTAATGCATGCCAAGTATTTGATGAAAGACCTTATTGAATGAATCATGAGACATTAATATGCTTTTCTATACATTTACAAGTTTATGACTTTCAAGTGCTAGATAAAATACCTCATTGATTATATTAGGAATGATAGACCATTTTCATGTTATTCAAGAATTGTCATGCTTTATATTATCCATGCTATCGAGTCCTGAGGGTATTTAATATCCGATAATTTAGCTGTGTGCCTAGAGCCAGTATCAGTTTCAAGACAATCTCAGTCGTGCCACAATCAGTAGAACTCAGTCTGTTATAGAACTTAGGATAACTCAGTAACCTCAGTAGCAGTCCAGTCCATCTTAGTAAATTAATTCAAAATTCAGTAGTATTCCGTCAGTCAACAAAACTCAGTAACTCAATTCAGTTCAATTAAATAGTACGATCAGTAACATCTCAGTCAGGCCTAGTATGAACTAGGAAATCAGTTCAGTGTCTTTCATTTGGGAGTAGGATTCAGCACCGAGCGAGCCTAGGGATGGGGGCACACCCGTTAGTGAGGATTGGGTCCCTAGAAAAAATCTCTAAGTTTTAGAACAACATAGCCAACGTAGGTATAAGATGTCACCCGTTAGATAGGATTGACATACTCAGAGATCACCCGTTAGATTAGGATCGACTCCATAGCATTTGTCTTTACCCGTGGCACAGTACTGACACCTTTCCATCTGGGGTTACAGGTTGGACCCCAATTAGTTCAGAAAGGGGCATGTCAGTTAGATGACTACCTCCCATATTTTCAGTCTCAGTCTTTATAATAGAACTCAGACCAGTATTATGGAAATCAGGACTGTTAGACACAGTCACTCAACTCAGTAAAGAACTTAGATAGTTCTATAGATTCAGAGATCACCTGCTAGATAGGCTTGATCTTTGATTCAGTTAATCATTTTCATTATCAGTAGATTCAGAGATCACCCGCTAGATAGGCCTGATCTCAGCTTCAGTCAATCAGATATCAGTATCAGTAGACTCAGTTATCAGAAATTCGGTTATTAGAATTCAGTATTCAGTGATACTACAATTTCAGTTGTAGTTTATGCACTCATACCTGCATTCTCACTCAGTTATGTTCACGTTATATAGTCAGTTATAGTTCATGCATATGAACCCTTGCATTCAGCCTTACCTCATCTAGCATACCGGTATATTCTCACATATTGACGCATACTTTTCTCTTACGCTATGGTATCTTCTACCATAGGTTCAGAAGCATGGGATCTCAAGCACCCTTAGCAGTACAGATTCAGCCAGCAACAGTAGACTTAACAGTGAGTCCTCATCATTCGAGGATGTTTCTTATTTTATTATTTCATTAGATTTAGCATTTAAGTAGATGGAGTTAGTTGGGGGATTGTCCCATCAACTCCTTATTCAGACAATTTAGAAGCTTTTTCAGACTGGAGTACTTTTAGACAGTTATTTTACTTTTGGTATTATTATACTTTATTCAGTTTTATTTCAGTATTGAACCTTATGGCAAGTTTTCCGCATTTTACAGTATATTATTCAGTGCTCAGTTATAGATATCATTCATGGGTTAGCTTGTGGTCCTTTGGGGTCATAAGCTCCGTACAGCGTCTGGGGTTCAGAATCCGGGGCGTTACAGTGTGTTAAGTTAAAGGTCTAAAGTAAGTTGAGGACAAGTTAAGTGGTGAATTGATGTCTTTTCTCTATATAAAATGATAGATTTGACATCAATATTCTAATGATACATTTGTACTGAATCATACATTGTATATTTTTATATTTTAGACTCTAGTCAATACAATTAATCCATATACATGTTTGCATACAAATACAAATATAAATTGTACATACTCACAGCTAAACTATTTAAATAATAAATTTATTTAAAATATGTAATATGATACTAATAGATGTAAAATATATAAAATACTACTACAACAACAACAACAACAAAATGAGAGGAGAAAAATATAAAAAAATAAAAAAAGAGAAAAAATGAACCAAAAAAAAAGTAAGAACGAAAAAAGAAAAAGAAACTTCAAAAAAAGAAATACGAAAAAAAAGAAAACATAAAAAGAGTAAAAAATGAAAAGAAAAAAAAGGAAAGGAAAAAAGAATGAAAAACCAAAAGAAAAAAAAAGAAAAAAGAAAGAAAAAAGAAAGAGAAATAGAAGATAGAGAAAGAGAGAAAATTAAGGAGAAAGATTATGGATTATAATTAGTTGAAACTTTAGCTAAATAGGATCATTAAACGCTTATGTTTGCTAAACCATGCAGTTATACCTTACAAGAATCTCAAGCCAAGATTCTGTTTTATATTTTTCAAAATCTTTACCTTATATTTAGTAACTAGTTTAATCGCACGTGCAACATTTAATTATTTAAATTAAATGATTTAGTCTATTCTGGAGATTTTTAATGGAGTACAAAAAGTTCAAATCACTTTTCAAATGTCCTTCACACTTTAATATAATAATATAAATATAAACATATATTTTAATGTAAGCACATATATATTTCACCACCAGAAGTTTCAAGTGGTTCACGGATCATCATCTTTACGTTTATCATGAAATTTTTAAAATAAAAAGTGTAGTCTGTAAATACTTACTATAAATTTTGTATCGCAAATAATAAATTTTAAACGAAAACAATAACTCAATATAACCAAATGAAAATTATGAGGGTACATATATTAAAAAGAATTTGGAGTTGATAAGTACGACTTTGATATTAGTAGAATATAAAAAGGACTTATACGTTCACGATTAATTCACTTTCCTAAACTTTCAGTCATTTCTTCTCCATGGAAGTTCAACAAGAAATAAAAATGTAAACACATTACTTTATTATTCCTAAATTAACTTTCAAATAATATGTAATTATGGCTATATATTACTACCTCCAAGTTAAGGGACGATACATTGTTACGGTAACGAAAATATTTGAACCCAATACATTAGATTTGTAGTATAAGTTGATATGTAAAATCTATTAAAATTACAATAAGCAATAAACATGAATTCACAACTTTCAAAATATATTGGGTACTTGTAAAAGGTTTTAAATTTAAGTCTATTTAAATTTTGAATCCGCTTCTGAAATGATTAAGTACAAAGTTTTAGTCACTCAGAAAATAAGTCATGCATTGCAATGTGTATATAATATAATAAGTACAATTGAGAAAGATGTTTTGCTAAAGTTTCATTGAACCTAACTTGAGGATGATAATAATTAAGAGGTAACGTATGTAAATTTAATTTCTAAGTGTCATAATTTGTTTAAAACTTTTGATTGGAAATAACTAAATATGCGCAGTGTTCTTGTTTAAAGACAATTAAATTAAATTAAGTATTGTGGTATGCGATTTAACTAATATCCGCTGCTAGTGGAATGACTATTCTACATTGGTAGGGATTCTTAGGATTTATAATAGGTAAGATTTTTAAATATTTTATTTTTAATATTTAAATATAAATAAGAAAAGAGTAAAATAAGGTAATTTGGACTCTTATTATTTTCTACTAAAAATAGGAAGGATCTTTCTTTCTCTCTATCTCCATCTTCATCTCCTTTTGTGTAACCCTTAATTTCTAGCCCTAAAAAATAAGGTTCAATGGTAAATGTATATTTCAATTTTAGATTTGAGGTTTATTTTATTTCTTAAGAAATTATTATCTAAAATTAATCATACTATATGTTTAAGACAAAATCAGTGTTTTGAATGGAATCAACATTTTCTATAAGTTGATCTAACACCATTATAGTTTTAGGAATCATACAAAATTCGTTCGTTCTTTTTTCTCCAATAGAGGATCAAAACTTCATTTGGGTTCGAATCATACTGAGAGGTCCTTGCACCTGATGAATCGCACACCCCTATTGTCATTAAATTGAATTTTTAAGGAGCTAAGATTTATCTTTTTCTCAGCCTTCTTAGAAAGAGTCCATGAATTGTTGTCTCTGAGAACCTAAAATGAAAATGGTTCAAGATCTAACCACAGAAAGTCTTTTCACTTATTGAGATTTCTCATATTTTAAGAGTTTTATTAAAGCTATTGGAAGTGACTCAAAAAGTTTTTGTTAAAAAAGTTACCGTTGAAAAAAATAATGATGAAATGCATCTAAAACTTTTAAAAGTTTGGCACTTCTTAAATTTTTTTATTCTCACGCTTTTATATTTGTTTTTAGATTTTTCAGATCTTCCTAAAATCAAATTTTGTTGATCTAGAATTCTTTAATCAGTAGAAAAATATTTAGTTGTCATTAATTCTGATGACTTCTAATAAGAAAATATTTTACCATAAATATATTTAGTTAATTTTTAACTCTTAAATATCAGAAAAATAGTGAAAAGACGATTTTGTCTAAAGTAGAAACTTTTAATGAAAGACAAAATGTTCAAACAATATTTCTAAAGCCCCTCACACTTTTAATATATAGATAGATAAAACATAGATAAAAGTTATTTTAAATTAATAAGAATTATGAATTCAGAATGACCAACCAATTTCTTATGAGGAAATCTGCCCAAAATTATAAATAAGTCAATTTCAAATCACTAATTGTATATGGAATATTATAAACAAAGCTCACAAAGAAACTTCCCAAAAGAATAAATATTATAGATGTTGACACCTAATTTTTGCCCTTCACAACTAAGTTTAATCTCGATTTTCTTCGATTTTTAAATAAAATTATAATATTTATTTCATCAGAATATAAAACTTTTCATAGTATTTATCTGAGTAATTTTGCCATTTTATGTAGTGATTATATATCATCATATTTTATTATATAGATTATATAATTTTGTTACTTAAATATTAATTTTACGTAATATCGAATTTTAATCAAAGCTTATCTTGAAAATTAATTCAAATGGGTAAAATCATGATTTAATTATGATTTGTTCTCAAGAAAATTTATTTAGAGAAATATTTATTTGATTTTATCTAATCAAGAAGCTCCGGATTAAAGAAAATATTAATTCATATCAAATTTTAATTTAATTTAGCCAATCTATTAGATTTGGCCATAATTAAAATCAAGTTGGCCTAATTGCAATCTGCCAGTTGATTTTTAATTTGGTCAAAATAAAATAAATTTGGCTAAATTTTAAATCTAATTGTGGTTATATTTTAAATAGTCCCAAAATCCCCCAAAATGACCTAAATCTACCCAACCTTATCCCCTTTTCATTTTTGAATTTCAAATTTGTACTCGATTGTACAATTCTCCCTCAATCTTGTAAACACCCCTAAATTCTTTCTCCCATATTGGTGGATGAAAAGAATTGAATTCCCATCCTTCCCTATAAATACAATCACTATTTTGGTAGAAAGGGAAAGTCCAAAAAAAAAAGTCTCAAAGAGGGAAAAAAACTTTTGAGTAAGGATTTTAAAATTTTTTTAGTAAAAATTTTCAAGTGCTAGTCTAATCGGGATTCTCTAAAGATTGCTTTCTGGTGGTGATCAAGACTCTGAAGAAAGCTTAAAGTCCCGTTTTGCTACTCCAAAAAAGGTAAACATACCTTTCCCTTTTTAGTTTTGTTATCGTTTTCTTTTTCATCTCCTTCTTCGTAGTTCATAGTTGTAATTTTATTTGCTGAAATTTTTTGTTGTAGGCGACCTTGAAGGCCATAGGACATTGTGATATTATGGCTATTTTTATGTTCATGGTATAAAAATGAGCTAACAATAGTTAAACGTGTTTCTTTGGCCTTATTCTTTGATTATTATGGATAAAGTTTCGATCTTTGCTTAAAATGCATGCTCATGCCTTTTTTAAATTCATTGTTGGTGGATATGTTTGCTTTTAATATGTAAAGTTGTTTTCTTTATGTTGAAAAAATTGTTAATATTGATTGTTTGACCTTTTGACCTTATTCTTTGATTATTACAGATAAAGTTTTGATCTTTACTTAAAATGGGTGCTCATGCTTTGTTTAAATTCATTGTTAGTGGATATGTTTGGTTTTAATATGTAAAGTTATTTCCTTTATGTTTAAAAGAATAGTTAATATTGATTGTCTCGCCCTTAGGCCTCATTCTTTGATTATTATGGATAAAGTTTTGATCTTTGCTTAAAATGCGTGCTCATGCTTTGTTTAAATTCATTAGTTGTGGATATGTTTACTTTTAATATGTAAAGTTGTTTCCTTTACATTGAAAAGAATAGTTAATGTGTATCGTTTCGCCTATTTGCCTTATTCTTTGTTTATTATGAATAAAGTTTTGATCTTTGCTTAAAAAACATACTCACGCCTTGTTTAAATTCATTGTTGGCAGATATATTTTTTTAAGCATGTAAAGTTGTTTTCTTTATGTTAAGAAGAATAACTAATATTGTTTATTTTGACTTTTGGCTTTATTCTTTGATTATTATGGATAATTTTTCGATCTTTGTTTAAAAAATGCACTCATGCCTTGTTTAAATTCATTGTTGGTGGATATGTTTATTTTTAGTAAGTAAAGTTGTTTCCTTTATGTTGAAAAGAATAGTTAATATTGATTGTTTCGCCTTTTGGCTTTATTTTTTTTTATTATGCATAAAGTTTTGATCTTTACTTAAAAGACGTACTCATGCCTTATTTAAATTCATTGTTGGCGGATATGTTTGTTTTTGCTTGTAAAGCTATTTCCTTTATGTTGAAAAAAAATAGTCACTATTGTTTGTTCGCCTTTTTTTAAATTAGATGGATAAAGTTTCGATCTTTGCTTGATTAAAATGCGTACTCATGCTTTGTTTAAATTCATTATTGGTGGATATGTTTGCTTTTAATATGTAAAATTGTTTCCTTTATGTCAAAAAGGAATAGTTACTATCATTAAGGATCTATGAAATTATTTCTCAATTTGAAGTAGTGAGTTGCCCATATCTCTGAATTTGGTGTTATTTTTGAAAGACATATCGTGGTGCGTTATGTTTGTGGCCTAGTGATTTGCAAAATCACCGCTTATGCTTGATAAAACTATTTTACCATCTCATCACTTATCTATTAAGTGTAGAATTCTCGAACACATATTTTCTTTTTCTTTTTCTCTGTATGAATCTATTTTGGAGTTCAAATGGACTCCTTTCCTCTAGCATTTTATAATGGGCCAATTAGGCCCACCTCTTCGAGTCAAGTCCAAAGTTTAAATCCAAGGTCGACTATATGGCGTGCGGATGCAAGAAGATGAAAAATAGGTCAAAACCCATTGATGAGGTCACTAAGAGACTTGAAAAGTCTTGATTTTTATTATTGTTTTATTCTTTATTTCTTTATTTATCTACTTGTTCATTCATTTGGGCTTCGAAACCAAAGTTGTAAATTAATACAGATGAAGCAGGTTGTGGGCCAAAAGCTCAAAAATCTAGATTAGGACATGTGAAGATGGGCTAAAAGCCCAAATAAATAGTTTAGGATAGGTACGGGTGGGCCAAAAGCCCAATTAGATTAGGATAGAGATTTGGGCTTACGAGCCTAAGTCTTATAGTTCTCCCGTTTCCTTTTTCGTGCTCTTTGATATTAGCTTTCTTAGAACTAGTTAAATTCCCCACTAAGTTGCCCAAAAATTGATTTTGCGCAAACGTTTTCTTAATCAATTTCTTCAAAAACCAACTTCTTTTCTCCAAGTTAATCTAAGAATTATTTTCAAATAGTCTGGATAACCGCAATTTAGCAGATATTCTTGGTGCCTTAACAACCTTCCAAGAGTATTAATAGGAATCGCTTACTCAGAATCTTCAAACTTAAATGATTTTTCTGTTCTGGATCATTTAAGTAATTTCAAAGGTTTTATTGATTTTCTCAAATAAATTAAGTGGCGACTCTATTCTCAAGTTTAAAAACTTTTTCAAAAGTATTTGAAATTGTGAAAAATTCGCAAGTCATTTCTCCGCAAAACAGAAATGGCGACTCTGCTAGAGAATTTAACTAGTTTCTAACCAAATATTTGAATTAGCTTCTTTGAATAATTGTTGTAGTGTTTAAACTGTTTATGTGCCTATGTGTTTAAATTTTGTGAAATTAAACTGTTGCATTTCATGGAATGCTTCCCATTTGAAATATATAAATTGTTTGGGGTTTCGTGGATGTCCCGACCCCTGTTGTTCAATTCCAAATAAAGTGTTGGGAATACAACAATTTATTAGCACTTTAGGCGTCTGATAGCTGTTCGTATTTCCAAACTCAAGTCATCCACTTGGGAACGTGGTCCAAACCCACTCTAGACACTTAGGATAGAGCAAAAACCAAAACCCTTTTTTAGGTATGAGCTTATGATGACCCAATACTCGAGGGGGTATTGAGCCCATTATAAAACCTACCCTGCGTCTATTGTCCATGAGTCAATTAAAGACGAACCATATTTATGTGTTGAAGAAATACATGTTATTTAATCCAATTCATTATCCTTTGGGGTAGGAGGAAGGCTTACTTTTCTTACTTTCGTGTAAGGATTCCTCAATCATCCACACCAATTGAGGGAAAAACTGAAGCAAACCAGACAAGAGGTTGATGATTGATTGATTTAAAGGATTGCATGATTTTCCAGAATAATGTCCTATGAGTATAGAGCATAGTTATAAGGAAATCACTTGATCATCAACAAATGTCGCATATGACAAGAACTGGACAAAGCTAAGAGGGCGAAGACTGATGAAGGAACATCTAGGAGCTACTCTCCCCCGTGTGGGACATTGTTCTTTTTCTCATATTATTTTTTCTTTTCCTAAAGATTGTATCCCTTTTGTGCAGCTTTTGTAAGCATTTATGTCCTTTTTATATACCTATGGAGGTTTTGGGGGATAATGGATTGATTTTAAAAAGTATATATTTCCTTCAAATACATCAGGCCAACCCTTGGCTCAAAAGGATCACCCAATTAGGATGCACGTTTATTACAATATGCTTGCGTGATATAATTGATTTATGTGCTTATACGTGTTATGTTGATTCGAATCAAAGGCGAATTGATCCAATCCCATTTTTCAAAGAGAACTTCTAAGCAGAAGTATACCCACTATACAAAAGTCCGACCAAACATACTCCAGGTCTCCTAAGTCTCTCATAAAAGTCCACAATCATTCTTAAAACTTTCTAAATGCTCACTAATATTTCAAGAAGATTTACTATGGACTCAGAAGAAGCCATTATATGTTTGAATTATGTAAGGCCTGATTTATCCTCTATGAGATACGTAGACAACTTTTATCCCGTCCTATCTATAAAAACTCTAGTGTCCTCTACTTTCTTGAAAGAAGAAATAACGTCGGAAAGAAAAAAAATTGAACCTTCCTGATAAATTTCACTTATTCAAATCAATGAGAAAAATCCTGTTCATTGAAATTCTTGAGTCATCATTACCTCATGGATCAATTCGCATGCGAGGAGAAACAACTTTATGTGTTTACTTATGCCTTATTATCTTGAATTGCTTATTACTAAAAGAATCTAACATGTCAGTCTTTGAGTTGTTTCTACTTTACAAGTAATAGAAACTACTTTGTGTTGAAGTAAAAAAAGTTAAATATCCCTACTTTACTAGACCAAGGGAAAAGTGTGACGCCACCATGGAAGAATTCTCTAAGATAGTCGAAATCAAGTAAGATGAATCGGAGAAAATGTTGTTGAACTGGACTTTCACTCCACTTATTACTCTCCTGTCAATAGGATAGATGAAAAATTAAATTCAATTTTTTCATAAAATTTGTGGTAGTATGGACAAAACCTGACACCCACCTTCAAGTTTATCTACTTCTCTTTTGCTTTTCATATTTTTCAAAAGGCATAGACCCACACTCGTGTGGGTCATAGCTAGAGTTTATAAATATTTTCTCAAAACTTAGCATAAGCCCCTCATATTGCAAAAACCTTTATTGTTTATTTTGTTATTTACTTGATATTATTAAACTTTTTTAGGTTTTGGTGAAAGTAATAAACATCTAATGATCTAAAACCTGCCAATGTCATATCATGTCAAGAGCAAAATGATCAAATCAAGATAATGATGAATGGGAGACAATAGCCCTAGAACAGTCAACATAAGAGCCAAAGAGGTCGAGAATCAAAAAAGCCTAAACTAGAAGAAATCGAGGCGGTCAACCAGGGGACCAAGTTAAGAGAATCAAGGTCGATATCTATCTAGTAAAATCAAGGAAAAAGTGATGAAGCAAAGGTTGTGGAGGCCACAGGACATCCAACATGGCTAGCCAATATTGTTCCAGTTCCAAAAAAGGATGGTAAGATCAGAATCTATGTTGACTACAGGGATTTGAATAGAGCTAGACCTAAAGATAATTTTCCACTACCCAACATCCACATCCTAATTGATAATTGTGTGAAGTATGAAATGTAGTCTTTCATGGATTGTTTCGCCGGATATCATCAGACTTTAATGGGTGAGAAAGATCCAGAAAAGATAACTTTCACTACACCCTGGGGTGTTTATCATTACAAGATGATGTTGTTTGGTCTCAAGAATACTGGTGCGGCATACATGATGGCTATGACGATGATTTTTCATGATATGATTCATAAAGAGATTGAGGTGTACATGGATGATGTAATTATAAAGACCAACAGAGTTCAGATCATCTGACACATCTGGAAAAGTTCTTCAACCGACTAAGAATGTACAACTTGAAGTTGAATCCTGCTAAGTGTTCTTTCGGTGTGCTAGCCGGGAAATTACTGGGGTTCATAGTCAGCAGAAGGGGTATCGAGCTAGATCCATCCAAGATCAAGACAATTCAGAATGTATCTCATTTCTAACATATCTCATTTCCAAAATTGATCCATTGAAGTATATTTTAGAAAGCCATGCCTACGGGAAAGTTAGTCAAGTGGCAAATGTTGTTGATTGAGTTTGACATCTGTATGCAACTCAAAAGTCAATCAAGAGGCAAGCCTTAGCGGATCATTTAGCTGAGAATTCTATTGATAATAAATACGAGCCACCTCAAACATACTTTCTAAATGAAGAGATTCCATTTATAGGAGAAGACATTGCAGAAACATACTCCAGATGGAGTTTGTTCTTGGATGAAGAGTTCAACACTAAAGGCTTAGGAATTGGGGTAGTTTTGGTGTCAGAAATAGGCCAACACTCTCCAGCAACTGCTAAATTGCTCTTCTCGTGCACCAATAACATGTCTGAATACGAGGCTTGCATCCTAGGTTTCAAGTTAGCACTTGGCATGGGTGTTCGTGAACTGCTAGTCATTGGAGACTCAACTTTGCTAATTCACCAAGTACAGGGAGAATGGGTCCTGAGGAACTCTAAGATTACCCCTTACGTAGAACTGGTACAGTATTTGTGTAGAAAATTCAGGAAAGTTGGTTTCATACATATCTCAAGGATACAACATGGGTTTGCTGATGCATTGGCTACTATATCCTCCACGATTCTATACCCAGATCAGTGTTACATCGATTCTTTAGAAATAAGCTTGAAGGAACAACCTGCGCATTGTGTGCACGTCAAAGAAAAACCTGACGGAAAGCCATAGTACTATGATATTAAAAGGTATTTAGAATCTGGAACATATCCTGAAGAGGCCAGCAATAATCAGGAAAAGACAATTCGGCATTTGGCAAAGAATTTTTTTCCAAAGTAGGTGATTTTTGTAAGAGGACTCCAGACTTAAGATTTCTTAGATGTATTGATGCTGAAGAATCCACAAAGCTAATAAAAAATACATGTCAGAGTCTGTGAGCTCCATATAAACGAATTTACCCTTGCTAGAAATATTCTAAGAGCTGGTTACTTCTGGATGAGTATGAAGAATGATTGTAGCAAGTATGTCCAGAAATGTCCAAAATGCATGATACATGGAGATTTGATTCGAATGCCTCCATATGAGTTTTATGTGATGAGTTCACCATGTCCTTTCGTATCTTGAGGTATGGATGTTATCGTACCAATAGAGTCATCAACGTCAAATGGGTATAGATTCATTTTAGTTACTATTGATTACATCACTAAGCAGGTCGAAGCTACTTCATATAGAGCCGTCACCAAGAAGGTGTTTGCAGATTTTGTTAAGAATAACTTGATTTGTCAATTTGGAGTGCTAGAATCAATCATTACTGATAATGGGGCTAACTTGAATAGTCACTTGATGAATGAGATTTGTGATCAGTTCAAGATTATTCATCGCAACGCGATCGCATATCGTCCACAGATCAATGGAGTCGTGGAAGCCGCCAATAAAAATATCAAGAAGATCTTGAGGAAAATGGTCGAAAATGACAGATCAGGCCAAGAGATATTGTGCTATGCTCTACTAGGGTATCACACAACAGTTTAAACTTCAACTAGGGGAAACTCCTTATCTACTCGTTTATGGAAATGAAGCTGTGATACTTGTCGAGGTTGAAATACCTTCCTTAAGGATTATTCAAGAAGCCGGATTAAGTAACAAAGAATGGGTTCATGTTCTCTATGAAGAACTCATGTTGATTGATGAGAAGAGAATGGTTGCCATATGTCAAGGTCAGTTATACCAACACAGAATAATCTGTGCCTTCAACAAGAAAGTAAGAGCTCAAACATTTGATGTTGGGCAATTAGTTATTAAATGCATATTCTCTCACCAAGAAGAGTACGAAGGCAAGTGCGCTCCGAATTGGCAAGGACCATACATAGTTTGTAAGGTACTATCCCGATGAGATCTGATTCTATCTGAGATGGATGGCTAAGAGTGGACCAAACCAATCAATTCCAATGCGTTAAAGAGATTCTATTTTGGAGGATGTTTTTAGTTTTTGTTTCCTTGGTTTACTTGTAATCTCTTCTACGAAAGTATTTGTTTTTATGATATGCAATTGCTTAAAATTTCTTATTTGTTTTTATGATATGCAATTGCTTAAATTTTCTTTCCCTTCTTGTATGAACTACGTGATGACCTGAATTTCTAAGAAAGGGATATGTAGGCGGCCTATGTTGTCTTCAGTCAACCTATTAGATTTTTCTATATATTTTTATCATAAGTCCGAACTACATTTGACCTGATTCCTACTTCAACGGGATACGTAGGCGCCCCTATGGCTCGGTCATATAACCCCAGAAAATAGAAACTGGGGCAGAATTTTTCGAAAAGGAATCTAAAAAATTCACAGGAGGAAGATTATCATCCAAAAAAGAAGATGAAGACCTGCGAAGACTGCAGATCCTCTCAAGCCAAGATCATCTCAAATAATATTAAACTGGGAAGAAATTTTGAGTTGGTCCTCAAAATTTCCACTAATATATTGGAATATATTTCAAATCCCCCAATACTAGAGGTCAATTTCAAGCTTTAGAAATCACCAGCTACGACAAAGTCTAGGTAGGCTAAATCTCCAGATATGACAGAACTTCTGATAGAAAGCCTCAACGACAATGATAAATCCCTAGCAATCCTCCATCAAACGTCAGATATAGTCATGAACCAAGAGGAAGACATTCGTTGAGCTAGTACATGACATGAATGACAGAGATTTTCTAAAGCTTTTACAGAAGTTTTGAAACTAGTTTTTAAAATTGAGACTACTTTCGAAAATCTATACAAATCTTTTTACTTAGTGATTGCCTGGGCATCCACAGGAACGGGGAGTCAGGGTGGAAGTCCCAATATGACAAAGCACTTAAAAGATGGAAAGGAACAAATAAAAAACTGAAGGAGGTCAACACAGAGTAGTTTCACTCAAAACTAATCATTTTTCTGTGGATGCAGAGTTCAATACACAAAAATGAGAATCTTTTTCAAAAATCCCCAAGCAAGTTGGGAGACATCCCAAAGCATATAATGCTCAAGAATGGTACTTTTGGATAGTCCCAAAGACGGGATTAATACCCATTTATTGAGGAACTTTTGAATTGTCTATCTCATTTTTTGAGACCTTAAAGGACAAACAAAGGCGCCTTATCTTCTTTATAAATATTGTACTTAGAATTTTTCTAAAAATAGTCGCTAGAAAAAGCGACTTTGTGCCTACTAAATATTTACCTTGAGTGCAGGTACAGTCAAAGGAGATGGCCCTATAAGGGCACAATCAAAGGAATTCTTAAGAAAATAAAGAGCAAAAAAGGTCATCCTCAAATTTTCCATAAGGCGACACAAACGGTAGTCGAGGAGTTCCCCAAAAAAAGGATTTTACCCATTTGTTTACATTCAGAAGATTTATCATTTAAATGCTTATCCAAAAGAAGATGATAAACTAACTAAGTTATTCATATTAGTCATTTAAATTGTTGTAAAGCTTGACTGTGGTCTCCAGTGAGAGCGATATTGTGTCTACTAACTGACTACCTTGAGTACAGGTATATGTAGAAAGCAAAAAAATGAAGACAAACGGACTCAGGTGAAACTGTTTTCACTGCAAAGACGGCCATTTCATATCATTCCATTGCCAAGAGGGCTATTTCATATCATTCTATTTCCAAGAGGGCCATTTTATATCATTCCATTGCCAAGAGGGTCGTTTCATGTCATTTCATTACCAAAAGGATCATTTTATTTCATTTCATTGCCAAGAGGGACATTGTATTTTATTACCAAGAGGGCCATTTCATGTCATTCCATTACGAAGAAGACCATTTCATGTCATTCCATTGCCAAGAGGGCCATTTCATATCATTCCATTGCCGAGAGGGCCATTTTATTTCATTGCCAAGAGGGCCATTGCATATCATTTCATTGCCAAGAGGGAAATTGCATATCATAGACAAGAGGGCCATTTCATATTATTTCATTGGCAAGAGGGCTATTTCATCTTATTTTATTGCCAAGAGGGTCATTACATATTATTTCATTGCCAAGAGGGCCATTGCATATCATTTCATTGCCAAGAGGGTCATTGCATTTCATATCATCGATGAGAGGGCCATTTCATTGCCAAGAGGGCTATTGTATTTAATATCCATTGACACGTGAGAAGGAATATGCTAGCATCGAGGATAGCTCAGCATTAAATATCCATTGACACGCGGGATAGAATATGCTGGCGTTAAAGGATATCTCAATAGAATATGCTGGCATCGAGAATATCTCAACATTTAATATACGTTGACACGCGACTAGCATTGAGGATATCTCAACATTTAATATTCGTTGACATGCGAGATAGAATACATTGGCTCCGAGGATATATCAGCATTTAATATCCGTTGACATGCGAGATAGAATATGCTGGCGTCGAGGATAGCTTAGCATTTAATATCTAGTGACACGTGAGATAGAATACACTGGCGTCGAGGATATCTCAACATTTAATATCTGTTGACACACGAAGATAAAATACTCTGTCATCAAGGATATCTCATTATGAATCAACATCTGAATGCATCAAAAACACGTGATCTGAAGAAACATCTGTAAGTCGCTATCTGAAGACGGATGACATGAGATTTCCTAGAAATTGACAATTTGAGGGTTATTTATAAGTCATATTTTTTTAAATAGGATAGTGTGAAAGATTACCTATGAGTTGATAGTCCATAGGTCATCCGTAGACACAACAATATCCTAACTGAATAGTATACAAGGTTACCTAAAAATCGATAGTCCGAAGGTTATCTATAAGTCGCAACTAAATCCTTATCGGAGAATATGCAAGAGCACCGAATTGATATGTCCAAGAGTTTTCTATAAGATGCGTCATATCCAAGATCGATTATGTGCATTATTACCCGATGACTAGCAATTTGAGAGATATCTATAAGTCATATTGTATCCAAGGTCGAATGATGTGCAGGAATACCTGAGAACTAGAAATTGGAGGGATATTTGTAAGCCATCTCTTTACAAGGTCGAATAATATGCAGGATTACCTAAAGGCTAGAAATTCAAAGGATATATGTTAGTCGCCTCGTATCCAACATCAAATAATGTACAAAATTATCCAAAGATTGACAATTCAAGGTAAATCTATAAGTCGTATTGATAGGAAAGATGCACAAGACTTACCCAAGGTCACATGCAAAGAATCATCGTCAATAACCAAGAGGTTATCATTATACATACAACAAGCATTATAGGTGACCAAAAGGGTTGCAGCATCAGCATAAGATTACACGGTTGCAGGGACCGTTCTTCATAAAGTATCATCGGTGTCCAAAAGGGTTACCTCATTTTGAAGACATATTCAATCGACAAATGAGCTAATTATGTAATAAACAAAAGGGTTGTTGTGTCTATTATTGCAAGTTATTTCCTTCCAAACAGTTATATGAGAGGATGACTTTGCTTTTTAGGCAACAACTCACGCGAAGATATGGTAAAAAACTATACACCCCTTTCGTGAATTGTATTTATTACTAATAATTTTTTTGAGATATTGTCGAGAGCATCTGAGAGGATGAAAATCTCAAATCAAAACCACAGGTGCAGATGACTCCAAATAGGACGCAACACAACGTGGAACTTTTTCTTAGCAGCAAAACGGTACGAAGTTTAGAGAAGAATGTCAAGCTCTTTGGACGCGATCTAAAAGATGATTGCTACCACCATCAAACCATACCCCTATTAGAAGGCATATGGGTATTCTGGGATATTCTGGTTTCAGCTTCACTTTCGGGATACTTCTAAGCTCATATCGAGGGTAACCTTTTCTTTCTTTCAAATTTGGGTGACAACATATTTAGATTTTTGGAAATTATGTCCAGGTATGTTTTTGCCTATGGATGTGAAGGACCCCACAATCATGGTTAAGAGGTTACAAACCTCTTTTTAATAACTCGAACAACTTGTCACTCATCTCGAGTCAGATATCGTCTAAAATAAGGGACTATCTTTTCTATCGATCGAGTCAAACTACAAGAAGTCTGATTCCCTAAGTCTTAGGGATATGTAGGTTGGACTCTTTTTTGAAAACTCGTCTGCATTCCAACCTCCTCCCCCAATCTGATTTTTCCCAGCTTTCGGATTTCACTAAAATTTGAAAATTGGAATAACTCGTGAATTCTTTGAAAATCGTGCTTCAGAATCAAGCTTTATGAACTACAAGTGGCCTGAATTATCATGCAATCTAAGATATATAGAAAACTCAATATCGGTGTCCGGCCATAACTCTACGAAACTCGTGCAAAAACCAACCTCTTTCAAAAATGAATTTGTGGTCAAACAAAAATTAGGAACGTCAAACTCCCTTTGCCCAGGGTTACTGGCATCCACCTTACCCAAAGGGAGGGGACAATTGTTGACACCTAATTTTTGTCCTCCACAACTACGTTTAATTTCGATTTTCTTCAATTTTCAAATAAAATTACAATATTTATTTTATCCGAATAAAAAGCTTTTCAAAGTATTTATTTGAGAAATTTTGCCATTTTAAGTAGTAATTATATATCATCGTATTTAAATATACAAATTTATATAATTTTGTTACATAAATATTTACTTTACGTAATATAAAATTTTAATCAAAACTTATCTTAAAAATTAATTCAAATGGGTAAAATCTTGATCTAAATATGATTTATTCTCAAAAAAATTTATTTGGAGAAATATTTATTTGATTTTATCTAATAAAAAAACTTGAGATTAAAAAAAATATTAATTTATAACGAATTTCAATTTAATTTAGTCAATCTATTAGATTTGGCCATAATTGCAATGCAATCTGCCAATTAATTTTTAATTTGGTCAAAATTAATAAATTAGATTAAATTTTAAATTTCAACTGGGACTATATTTTAAATAACCCCAAAATCCCCAAAAATGACCTAAATCTACCTAACCTTATCTTTTTTTCATTTTTGAATTTCAAATTTGTACTAGATTGTACAATTTTCCCTTAACCTTGTCATTTTTTTTTCAAATTTAAAATTTGTACTAGATTGTACAATTCCACCTCACCTTATCCTCCAACAAATATTTTCCTCAATTTAAAATTCTCAAAATACTCCTAAATTCCTTTTTCCACATTGGTCGATGAAAATAATCTAATCTCAATCCTTCTCTATAAATACTATCACTATTTTGGTAGAAAGGGGCAGTCCAAAAAAAAGTCTCAAAGAGTGAAAAAAACTTTTAAGCAAAGAGTTCAAATTTTTTTTAGTAAAAATTTACATACGGTAGTATAATCGGGGTTCTCGAAAGATTTCTTTCTGGTGGTGATCAAGACTCCGAAGAAAGCTTGAAGTCCCATTTTGCTGCTCCAAAAAGGTAAACACACCTTTCCCTTTTTAGTTTTGTTATCGTTTTCTTCTTCATCTCCTTCTTCATTGCTCGTAGTTGTAATTTTGTTTGTTGAAATTATTTGCTGTAGACGACATTGGAGGCCATAGGACATTGTGGTATCAATATTATGGCTATTTTTGTATTCATGGTATAAAAATGAGCTAACAATAGTTAAACGTATTTTTTTGGCCTTATTTTTTGATTATTATTGATAAAGTTTTAATCTTTTCTTAAAATGCGTGCTCATGCCTTGTTTAAATTCATTAAAAAAACATAAAATTTAATGTTGAATCATCTATCATAGATCCAAAAAAAGTTGACTTTACTTACCTTTGTCTTCACTTTCTTTTGACTACAATAAAACAAACAAAATCAAAATTTAAGAAGAACTGCAACAATAAGAAAAATATAAAATTTAATATTGAATCATCTATCATAGATTCAAAAAGAAGAAAAAAGAAAAAAAGTTGACTTTACTGACTTTTGTCTTTGCTATCTTTTTACTGCAATGAAACAAACAACACCAAAATTAAAGACAATAATTTTATAGATGAATAACTCAATTCCAAGTAACATATATATTTTCTTTCTCATGTATTTTTGTTAAAAAAAATACACTCTTCAGAATTATATGAAAATACAATAAAAAATGTCCATGAGATACCTACCTTTTCAATATTGATGATTGTGCATGTGATGTCCAAGTAAAATCCTAACCATTACAACAACCTATAAGCACATATGATAGCTGCAACACCAACCACAAAAACAACAACAACATATGTACACGTAAAACTTATCCCTATTCTACTACTATTAATTGTATGGACTAAGAGATTATTTTCGATAGATCCCGACTCAAAAAAATAGTAATGATAATAATAATAATCAAATAAAAAACTAACCTAACAAAAATCAACACAAAATCATACTTGTCTGAGATGGCTACACGCTACAAAAACAAAACAAAAGAAACACCTCATTTCTCAAATCACAAAAACTAACAATTGAAAATAGGTGTGAAGTTCGTGCAAAATAAAGGTTTTTACAACTATTATTCCTTGGCTGGCTTTCTTTCAAGTATAGAGACAAAAGAAAAATTATAGAGACAAACAATATCAATGTCAAAAATAAAATAAGAGATGTTTGTTGCGTTTAGATAACATAAAAGATGGCTTCATTAGAGAGTTAAAACACTTAAGAGTATAATATAGAACAACTGCTACAAGATCAGTTGAAAGGAAAAATTATAGCTGCACATCTTTCTACGAACTCAGATTCGTGTCCAACAGAAAATATGGTGAGAATCCAAGAAAGTCTTAAAAAGTTACAGTGAAAAGAAAAGAAGAACGTGAGAAAAAGATCCAATACAAGGTATTTTAATTGTGATATTTAATTTAAGTAAGAAAATAATTTATAGAAAATATAATTTTATATCCTTGCCTGGTTCTACTTTAGCTAGATTAGGTTTTTGTCAAATTTTATTTGGACACCGGAAAAAGGTATTCTATTTTTATTAGGAAAAGTTTTCATTTTTTATTATAGTCAATATTTAATATCATTAAAATAGTAAAAAGATAATTTTATCCAAAGATGAGTCTTTTAATGAAGGTTAAAAAAATTAAATAACTTTGCTAAGCATCTTCACACTTTTAATATATTATAGATATAGATATAAATTATAGATACAGATACAAATATAGATATAGATATAGATATAGATAATAATTCTTATTGAATATTAATATATGTAAAAGAAATACCAAAGTATTTTCTCTGGGAATAGATGGATCCCTTACTTGTCTCTCTCAAATTAGTAGAAATTTTACATAAAAAAAATCTCCTATAAGCATTCATATATGAAAAATGAATGTTTGTCCCATGAGTTCAATTTCATTTCGTAATTCGAATAAAATGGTGTTGACCAAACAATTGATGATCAACTGTGGTGAAAAAGAGCCGTGACAGTGGAAATGCAACCGAAATCGTTATTTTCTTCAATTTGACTTCTTATTTGCAAATATTTTTCAAGTATAGTTTAGTAAATTATCATATTTTTTCAACACTTTAACTTTAGAATAATGATGCTAAAATATGCTTGTTACTTTTCTAGTGTTATGATACTACGTCAGTGATATAGTTAACAACTTAACATTGATATATCATACCAATGTGTTCTAGGTAACCCCTATAAAGTACCTAACCCTTTAAAGAATAGCAAATACTTGATAAAATGGATTTTGTAAAAATATGAAACAACATTTTGGCTTTCAAATTTCTTTTAGACACATGGCCTTCATTTACTGCTCCATTGACAAGTATTGGAGCAATTCATACTGGAGCAGATCCTTTCCCATCTTTCACAACTATCTATACTTCTCTTCCTCGAGTTATGTAAATTTGCGTCCATTAATACTAAAATTTTATATTGAAAAGCAACTAGACTAGTACATGAATTATTCAAAGTGATCACGAAGGAAGAAGAGCAAGAGGTTATATGATCTTCAAACCCATCATAATCGAATAATGCGCTTACAAATAACTTATGTTGGATTCTTGCTTCTCTTGATTAAAATAAAAAAAATATTTATAATTTTTCAAATAAGTTACAAATATAAAACATGATAATACTAAAAGTTAATTAACTAACTGTTAGATTCAAGATATTATTAAGATTCAAAATTAATTAATGTCATCAATTGTAAAATTCATTCATTTCTTTCGGACACTTGCTAATTAACATGAAGTATTTTCTATCTTGGTTGAGATGGAGAGGTATCAAAATAATATATGCTATGCAATCTCCCTCCAAGCACACACCTCACATGCATCGTTCACATAAAACAGCCTCTTGGCATTTTTACTAGTCATATATCGAGAAATAAGCAGAGAATGTTTTTTTTTTTTTAAAAGTATCTAAGTTTATTACTGTCGAAAGAAAGAAAAAAAAAACTATATTTTAAAATGACAAATTAGTTTACCTTCATGTAAGGGTGTCTAACGGGCCGGGCCAACCCGGAACCGGCCCTCCCATTTTACCCGGGTTCCGGGCCGGTGACGGGTTTGGGGTTAACCGGGCCGGGCCAAACAGTAAAAAAATTAAAACCCACCCGAACCCGGCCCACTTAACCCAATCCGGTCAAACCCACCAAGACCCGGTCAAACCCGGTCAAACCCGGTTAAAAACCGGTCAAACCCGTTTAAAAAATAAATAAAAAATTCAATATACACTATATACACTCCAATATACACTATATACACTTCAATATACAATATATATTTTAAAAAAAATATATAAAGTATAAACAATTACACATATATACGTACCATTCAATATATAATTATATATGACTATACGTACTACTTTAAATAAAACATATGCTATAATAGTATAATATATATATATACACTACAATATATATATATATACTAATTTATAAAACATATACACATGTATACGTTAAATATATACTACTTTAGAAGATATATACACATATATATGCACCATTCAATATATATGTACTACTTTAAATAAAATATATACTACAGTATAGTGATATACATATATATATATACAACAATATGTATATATATATAGTTACATACTAATTTATAAAACATATACACTTGTATACTTTAAAGATATATGTCTATAGAAGATATATACACATATATACGCACCATTCAATATATATGTACTACTTTAAAAAAAGTATATACTACAATATATATACTAATTTATAAAACATAAAGTAATGTATACGTTAAATATACACGTCTATAGAAGATCTATTCACATATATACACTCTATTCTATGTATATGTAATACTTTAAATGAGATATATACAATATATATACATTACAATATATATTTGTATAGTTATATACTAATTTATAAAATATATACACATGTATACGTTAAATATACACGTATATAGAAGATCCATTCACTCTATTCTATGTATATGTAATACTTTAAAAATGAAATATACTATAATGTATATACATTACAATATATATTTGTATAGTTATATACTAATTTATAAAACATATACACATGTATACATTAAATATACACTTCTATAGAAGATATATACACGTGTATACGCACCATTCAATATATATGTACTACTTTAAATAAAATATATACTAAAGTATAGTGATATACATATATATATATACAACAATATGTATATATATATATAGTTACATACTAATTTATAAAACATATACACTTGTATACTTTAAAGATATACGTCTATAGAAGATATATACACATATATACGCACCATTCAATATTTATGTACTACTTTAAAAAAAGTATATACTACAATATATATACTAATTTATAAAGCATAAAGTAATGTATACGTTAAATATACACGTCTATAGAAGATCTATTCACATATATACACTCTATTCTATGTATATGTAATACTTTAAATGAGATATATACAATATATATACATTACAATATATATTTGTATAGTTATATACTAATTTATAAAATATATACACATGTATACGTTAAATATACACGTCTATAGAAGATCCATTCACTCTATTCTATGTATATGTAATACTTTAAATGAAATATACTATAATGTATATACATTAAAATATATATTTGTATAGTTATATACTAATTTATAAAACATATACACATGTATACATTAAATATACACTTCTATAGAAGATATATACACGTGTATACGCACCATTAAATGTATATATACTACTACTTATAAAATATACTACATTATATATACATTACAATATGTATAGATATACTTATATACTAATTTATAAAACATATACACATGTATACGTTAAATATACACTTCTATAGAAGATATATGCACAAATATACAAAACATATGCTACTTAATATAATAAATTAATAATATTTGGTAGTAAATTAATAATATATTAGAAGTAAGTTTTTAATTTAAAGTAGAAAACTAGAAATTCAATTTAAAATTTTAAATCGTTAAATAAAAATAAATAAAAAACAACGACTAAGGAGTGAATGAATTTGGGGAATTTTATTGATTGCAAAATGATCCAAAATTTATAATTTACATGAATGAAAAATCTATAAATTATGCATCATTTTTTCCAACTCATTCATGTTAATATTAATGGGAACTTGCATAGGATAATCGAAGTCAACGGGGGCAAAACCATGCATTGGACTTGATTCTGCGGAGTTCTCCTGTGAAGTCATAATTTCTTCAAGTTTTAGCTCGTCGCTCGGCTCCGGTTCCATTCCTTGGTTTCTTCTTTCCGCTCTAATCCAATCTCTGAGGCAAACTAGAACATTCATTGCATTGCTTCCCAATGAGTGTCGGTTGTCTCCAAGCTGCTGTCGTCCCTGACTGAAGGCGCTCTCTGATGCAACGGTTGACATTGGAACATTCAAGATATCTCTAGCTAATCTTGAAAGCACAGGATATTGTGATTCATTATTCCTCCACCAATCCAGCGTGTTGATCCGTCGTCTGCGATCCTCTAGTGTCGTCCGAAGATAATATTTCAGCTCTTCCCGATAAGTTGATGTGTAAGTTCTCTCATCAACACTGTTCCAACAATTTAAATCATAAAACGAATCAGAAAAACCACTATGTGCCGGCCTTTTAGAAGATGATGGCTCCTCGGGAGGATGAGGAGCAACAGTTGGAGTGATATTTGTAGGTAAGGCTGAATCAAATAAATCAGCATAGTGATTATATAATTTTTCTATATAATCCTTTGCATCAGCCGTAGCCGTCCACAAATCAGGCTGTACTTGTTCAGAATCATGGTTAGTATTTATTTCTAAGTTAGTATAAATAAGAGTACTAAAGTGACACATATGATTATATTTCATGCACGGATTTAGCATAGCACCAACCAAGTAAATAGGGGGAATCGGGAAAAAATAATTTTTAAATTTCGTAAACATGACGCCAACAACTTCTTTATAACCTTCTTTATTTTTATATTGTTGGAGCAAACCAGAAATATCGGCTATATATGCCAAAATATTACAAACAGTAGGATAGTAAGCACCGGAAAATTCAACCGCAGCTACATAAAATTTTTCTAAAAACTTAACAAGATCATTAATTACAACCCAATCAGAATTATGTAGCATGCAATCAGCAGAATCAGCAAATGAACCGCAATGTTGGTTAAAAGCTAGTGTAATAGGAATTCTATATTTATAACAAGTTTTTAGAAATTCATACGTAGAATTCCATCTAGTATCAATTTCCTCAGGCATCAAAATCGGTGTAAGTCCATTTTCTTGACATTTAAGTTTAAATTCTCTAATTCTCGATCTACGATTATTTCCTTGAATAAAACCAACGGCAAGACGAATTTTTTCAATATAAAGCTCAAAAAACTCAAGACCATCTTTTACAATTAAATTATATATATGACATGCACACTTAATATGAAAAATTTCAGGCAAGGGTGGAGATAGCGTAGATTTTATTTTTGTTATAGCAGTCTTGTTGTTAGAAGCATTATCAAAAGCAATACATAAAATTTTATTTTCTATACCATAATATCCGGCAATTTTAACAATAGAATCAGCAATAAATTGTCCAGTATGTTTACGATCTTCATCATATAAAAAAGCAAGAATACGTTTTTGCATCACGAAATTACTATCCATCCAATGAAAAGTAATGGTTAAATAATCATTTTTATTTACAGCACGACCAAGATCAGAAGTTAGGGACAATCTACTTTGAATATTTTTTAACAATGTTGATAAATAAAAATAATATTGTGAATGGAGTCTAAAAATATCAGACCGACAAGTAGTTCTAGGAATACCATTAAACATAGGATTATAAATTGCTTGTATATAACGAATAAAAGCATCAGAAGAAGGAAAACTAAAAGGCAAACAACCCACAACTACCATTTTAGCTATTTCTTCCCTGTCCCTCAATTTATTATACTTTTTCGCTACTTGACCGGTTGTTGGGTCCATTCTAGTTTGCGTTGACCCACCAACATCCCCACCACCTTTTGCAATATTTAACTCTCTTTTGTGATCTTCAGCTATATGTCTCGTTAACGTACCCGTACCCCCTTGCTTGCCTCCACTTCTATGCTTATATATTTGTTGACAAATATTGCACTGCACCTCAAAATCTGATATACGTTCAAAAAATTGCCATGCAATACTAGTTCTTTTACGAGGTTTTGGGGCACTGGGAGGACGGGAAGGGAGATTAACTGATTCAGATCTAACGTTAGCATCTCCTACTGCGGGTGTTTCAACAATATTTTCATTATATTTGTCTAAATTAACTGCATCTACTTCATTTTCTTCTTCTATACCATAATTTTCCTGAGCTTCTACATAATCCATATCGCGAGCACCTACACCTATTTCTTCCTCAAAAGGTGTACCAAGTGGTACCGGAGGCGAAGGCACACGGGTATATCTATTACTTGAACTACTTCTACCGCTAGTAATTCGGTTTTTACTACCACTACCGCTTCCGGGACAAAATTTTTTAACACCTTTAGCAGCGAGGTTTTTTAATTTATCCATAATATAAATTAAATTAAACTAAAAATATTCAAAATACACAAATATAATAAAATTAAATATTAAACAATTAATACAATAAATAAAAATTAAACGTAAGAGATGGAACGACAATACCAAATTTTGGAAGTATCCGAAGATTGCGACTTTAGAAACTTCCGCTCGTACTTTGTAAACGAAAATTAAAAAATTAAAGTGAACACTTTAAGAAATTAAATATATTGAATATTAGAGAATTGAGAATTGAGATTTGAGAGAGAATGAGATTTGAGAGAGTGAAAAATGATTTGAAGTTGTAGGGTATTTATAGATTTTTTTTGGGGATTAAAAAATATTTTTTAAAGTTTTTTTTATTAAATGGGCCCAAACTAGCCGTTGGGCCAACGGCTAGTTTGGCCCAAAATCAATTTTTTTTTCCGGGCCGGGCCGGTTAACCGGCGGGCCTGGACCGGGCTTGATCCGGGCCGGGTTAACCGGGCCCATTTTAACAAAAAAACCGGCCCGGGACCCGGAACCCTAAAGCCCTAGGGCTTACCGGGCCGGGTCAAATCGGGCCGGGTTGGCTTACCGGGCCGGGTCAAATCGGGCCGGGTTAGCTAATCGGGCCGGGTCGGGCCGGGTAGGGCCGGGTCAGCCCGACCCGTTTGACACCCTTACCTTCATGACCTATATTGAATAGTAGAATAAGTAATATGAAACTCATTTATGAATCAGAAAATCACGTCCAATATTAAAGTTAATTAGTTCTCTATTGTTTACTTTAATAATTATGAAAATTGTTATTATTATTTTTTACATATCCTCATCTTATTTGTATCTTGTATGGATTAAATTTCCAAACTAGCCATATAATCATATATTTTAGGCACACGAGATTTGAAAAGAATTGACTAATTTTTATTTTTTATTTAATCTAGGATTATCAACTAATGCAATTCTAAGAAATATAAAAAGTGTATAATGTGTCAAGACAAGTAAACAATGATCACAAATCCACAATTATGACAATAGCAATAACTAGTACTACATCTACTACTACTATAAATTAGAGTAAGTTTATAAGCCTATCAAGAATTGATTTATAGAATTGAAGTGTCAAAGGATATAAAACCCCCCTCCCCCCCTCCAAAATAAAAAATAAAAAATTCTACTGAGAACGTATATATTGTAAGGTGAGATTAGCTACTTTATAGAGTGAGAAAGTCTGTTCACTCAACTTCTGATGCATTTACTCCCACTTCCGGCTAGACTCCATTCAATGTGCCCCGCATTTCGCTTCGAGCATAACCTAGGTACCTTTCCTCAATCCCCTTTAACCCAATATTTATTTCCAGAAAGCTTTTCCCCTTCTTCTAACTATTATGACTAGACAACCCCAATTAATTTATCAAATACGTACATAAATCTAAAACTTATGTAAGCGGAGACTCAAACCTCTCAAAGTTCGTCGAAGGATCCTAAGTTTGCTGAAATTGTTAATTTCAGTTCCACAAAGAAGAAGGTTCACCTAGAACATAGTCCCTACGAGCTGATAAGTGGTAAACCAGTAGTGTCTTTCGCTGTGGAGGAACATGAGAGACTGATGGAGGCATGCAAACTGACAGTCATAGATAAATTTCTTCGAACTCGACCCTCAATTAATCAGATTTGAACTGAATTTGGCAAAGTAGTCACAACTAAAGAACACGTCTTTATTGATTTTGACCTTGAAGAGGACCATATGTCGATGTACATGAAATTTTTTGTTACCATCTCTTGGATGCAAATGAAGTTACAAAAATGGATTGCCGACTTCAAACCGAAGGCGAAAACCACCCTAGATCTAGTGTAGATTAACTTTTGGAGTTGCTCTATCATTACTTCAAATGTGAAGCTTTGTGTCACATTTGGGACCCTATGGACACTCTTATTATTAGTGAGAAATCTACCATAGGACATGCCCAACAATGGCCAAAGTCAAAGTGTAGATCATCATATGAATAATGAGTGAGGTGAAAATAAAGATAAGCAATATAAGTACTCCCAAGCCATCGACCACACGCTCTAACATAGCCTTTCCCGCAGGAACATCCACAATAGATCTAGTGCGCTTGACAAGATCTCCTTCTTTAATATCAGTATCACTACCAAAGACAACAATCCTTACATTCTCATTCTCAAGATTCAAGGCTATTCCTTTCACACCGCTGGCAAATTCCACCATTTCCCCATCTTGAATCTTGTTCAATCCATAAACACGTGCAGACCCATCTCCAACTGAGACCACTCGACCGATTTCATCCACTTGAAAATTCGTGTAAAAGTTGCTAATTCGACTTTCTAATAGATTTGTTAGTTCCGCAGGGTTTATTATACGTAGAACTCAAAAGATTGAATATGAATCAATCCTGAAATTTTGCCACACTGTAAAGTTCAAGGTCATGCTGAGAGGAGTTATTGAATACTTAACCTTAGAATTAAAGCAACATGAGGCAACATGAATTATAAAAGACAAGAAATAACCCAAAGATAGGGCATTAGGGAATTGTGAAAAAACATATGGATTTTTAAAGCTAGACATCAACAAAATAATTCTAGAGACAGTTGGGGGATGGAAAGAAGAACAATGATGTTAGTGAGAAGAAACTGAGCGTAATGAGTAATGATGATTGATTGTTAGGTGGAACAAGAAAAAGTACAAGGATGGAAATTACTCTAGTAATAGGATAGAAATTACACTAGCAATAAACTATTTCCAAAGTTAGACTTAGCATCAACATAAATAAAAAAATAACCAATAAAACAAGTCCCTTATTGGACCACTCACAGGAGTAATCTAACGTTACCTCGATGACCATGACATATTATGCATGTTATATGAACAAGCAGTTACTCTAATTACATACTAATGGGACTTATGCTTGCCCAATAGTCATAACCTGAATGGGACCATCTTCATCCAGGTACTATACCAATATAGTACCGACCCTCTAAAATCTTAATAAATAAATATTCCATATCGACGTGGTTTCGATCCTCTGAATATCATAATATCATGCAATGCAATCAATATCACTCAAGATGTATCACAATGCACCAATAACTAAAGTACACAAGTTATCATCATAAAAGATTTAGTTAATTTGATACCGTTTATCTCATGCATACAACAATATCAACCAAGCTCACCTATCACAAGTATTTCCAAAGGCCAATTCATAAATACTCAAATTATGCATATGCTAGGAGTCTAATAAAGTTTACAACTTTAATAGAATATGCATAGGTCTATTAACTAGCCAATCCTATTTAATGCACTCCAAATTCGGTGTGACTCATCACTGCCCATTGGCTCTCACGTATAATAACATTATTAGGTTTATAATTATCACCTTCTGTAACAAACCATCCTGTTTTTATAGTGTTGGTTAGCATGCAAAAGTCTGGATTAAGTTTTTCCTTAAATAAAAATAGTAAAATCTTAGGCTAGGTTAGTTTCGAATGAATTTTTAGTATTGTATGGTCTAGTGAATTCTTGTGTTTAGTGGTGCAGTATTTGATGAATTTAAGATCATATTATGTTAGCCAATAGGTTTTGTAATCCATAGACACTTTTAGAATAAAAATCGAGTTTGTAAAACTCCAAATATAGTGATTGAAGAAAGGAGTTATTCCATAATATCAAAATCTAGGGTGTGTGTTGTAAAATGAACTAGGCTAAGAAGGCATCCCAACTTACTGCGTTGTTGTTGTAGTGGACGAGGGTTTTGCTACAATAATATTGCTGTAGTGATGTTTGGGCCACTGCAATGGAGGTCTGCGTATCGCAGTTCAGCCGCAGCTGACTATTTGTCACTACAACAACATCGATGTAGCAACAAAGTGACCTTTGAAGCAACATCGAGATATTTACTACTTAGAAAATCTAAGACTTAGCATTATTTTTCGCAAACATTCAAGTTTCAACCTAAGACTAAGAGAAAGATAATTTTCTACATTCTTAGGAGTTTCCTACTATTAACGTAAGTTTATTTTACCATTCTAACGTGTAGTTATATTTTTTAATCCTTGAAATTGTTAGAACTTGTTCATGATGAAATTTATGGGTTTAACCCCAGGTTTAATGAACTGGTGTAAATTGCTTATGAGTGGCTTTAAATCACTTGTTAATGACTGTAAGTTGCTAGAATACACTTCCTAGAGTAGAATTCATTATGTTAATCATAAATTGTGGGGAACTAGAGTGTATTAAAGGGTGAAAAACCCTAGAATGATGATTTAGGCTATGATTATAAGTTAAATTAGTGAGTTTATGTTCTTAATGCCTAGAGTTGAAGAATGAGCTGTTAAATTTCCTTGTTGTTTCTAGACCTGAAGCATACTGAAACTACAAGGAAAGGCAAGGCTCAAGTGAAGTAGTGCATTCTGGGGCTTGGTCCGAGGTAGTTATGGTTTAAATTGTAGTTATAGACTTAATTTCAGTTCCATACCTATCCATGGGTTGAATAATTGTGAATTGACCTTCGAACATACTTGTGATTAGTGAATTGACTTGGTAGTTGATTGTACACCTGAAATAATGAACCTTGAATTTGACTAAGCATCTAGATAAATCGTGTCATTGTACATTTGGTGCATTCCATCACATTCTTTGTGATATTGATTGAGATATTCGATTATTATGATATTCAGTGGATCGAGCACTACGTCGGTATATGTTGCTTACGTGTTGATGTTTAGAGGGTTGGGTACCACATTAGTATGGTACATAGACTGAGCTTATCCGCTGCAGGTCATGATAATTGGGCATATAAGATCCTTAGTATGTGTATACACATTCTATAATTGAATTGATGGTCGTGATGCATTATTTCATATTATTGATTCATTGAATATTTGATTGCATTGCATAATATTTGTGACCTATAGAAGTAGCATAAGGTTACTTGTGATATGGTTAGATTAACGTGACTTAGTGTGTTACACTTGTGATATGTAGAGGGTCATAGGCTCTTCTTTTGTTGTGGTTGAACTTAGTTTTAAGGTGGTGATAAAAATCTGTTTATAGAACAAAGATTGGTATTATTGTGTTATTAGGTCACGTAAAAGGTTATTCTGTGGATAGTTGTGTTTGGGTGCAATTAACTTATCATGTCGCAAGTTCTATATGCTCTTATTTGAATTATGTTTATGTGTGGGGTTTTTAATAAGTTAAGTCAGTCGATGATACCTACCAGTAAATAGTTCTTATATTGAACTAGTGCTTTCTTGTTTTGTTGAGTGCAAAAAGTATTCCAGTGATTAAGACAAGACCTCAAATTTAGTTCATAACCATCAAATTTTTTGATCTAAGTATGAGCACCTACATTCTGGAAACCATTGGATCTTCTCATTGATCATGTCTATTTTTTTAGAATATGACACTCCTTATTTATTTATTTATTTATTTATTTATTTATTTATTTATTTATTTATTTATTTATTTGAGATTATACTTTATTTTAGAATGTTTCTTGTATGTTAACTTTTAAGTCCTTGGGATGATGTGATAAGTAGTCATTTTCTCCACTTTTATCTATTTATGGAATTATGGGTATTAAATATTTATTTTATCCTAGATCATTTTTTATTACTTCTTAAATGACTAAGTAATTACGTTAAAGTTTGGCTTAGATGGTTCTCCCATTGGAGGGTTAGTGTGGATGCCACTCACGACTATTTGGGTTGTAATGAAGATAGTATCAGATCCCTAGGTTAATTGATCTTATCGTTCAAGAATGAGTCTAGAAGTCTTGTAGAATGGTACAAAGATGTCTGTACTTTTTTCCGAGAGACTATATGACTTTAGGAAAATTTCACCCTTCTTTCTTTCATACTAGTATTTTATTCTAATTGGAATTTGATAATCTAAATTAGTAGCCGACTCCTTTCACTCTTGTCTCATAAATGATGAACACATGCACCAATAGAGCATCAAGAGCACCTAAGCCAGCCATTGTGTCCACAACTCGTGATAGAGTTAGAGTGAGAGGGAGAGGGAGGGAGATGAGAGGGTAAGATGTCATGCTAAAGCATTGTCCAGGGGTAGAGCTTAAGCCACTAGAGGCCCATCAAGGTAGAGATCAAAGCCTCCTCTCCCATATGAGGATATTCTAGACATGGTTCAAAATAAGGAAATAATACTAGAGGTTGGAGAAGTACTAGTTTAGGTAGATGTTGCGCTAGTTCATGGGGGTGCAACACAGGTACCAATTCCATCTGATCTGATTTAGTAGGTTTTGGGTATTTTTTGGAGTAGTTTAGCTGATAAAGGTTCTACACCGACAATTTTGATTGTTCAGTATCCAGGGTTGTAGCACATGCCATGGCACCTAGGATAGATGAGGGGTCAGAGGCTGATGTTTTCCATGTTAGTTATTGGGTTTGGTGATAATTGAAGATAATAATGACTTATTTCGCAAATTTCGTAAGATGAAGCCTCCAGTGTTTTATGGTATTGAGTCAAATTATGCCTATGAATTTATCATTGATTGTCATGAAAGGCTTCATAAGTTGGGAGTGGTAGAGAAGTATGGTATGGAGTTTGGTTATTTTCAGTTGCAGGGATGCCAAAATATGGTAGAGGGCATTCATTGAGTATAGTGTAATGCCCCGCAAAATCCTCTTCCAGTCTGAGCCTTACAGCGTATTTGGTAAAGCAAAAAATCTGAGTCAAAATGTTTCAGAAATATCTTTCCAAGTATGAAATACTTTGAATCATGTGGGAATCTATTTGAGCATGAATTAAGATCATAGAGGTCCTCTAACTCAAGGACGAGTTGAAAGCTTTCCTATCGTTCAAGTTTTAGTAAGCGTCAAAACTTTGGTCAACTTAAATCGACCATAAATCTTTGTATATATCTAATTATAGGACCTACTATATATAAAATGAAAGATTTTTGAATTATCTTTACAATAATACAAATTTCATCAAAAACCGATATCGGAGCAAAGAGTTATGCTCATTTTACTCCAGCATGTCAGACTGAGAAACTGAGTGACGACATTCGTGATTAGCTGTCACGAGTGTGACGACCTATCACCAATGTCGTCATCCCTGGACAGATTTATACCTCTGGTGATAAAATTTTGTGACAAGACGTCACGCCCGTGACGGCCTATCACCAATGTCGTCAACCATAACCAAAAACTCAAAATTTCACCATTTTATGATGACATTTCGTGACGACTTATCACCAACTTGACGGGTTGTCACGGATGTCGTCAACTATTTTTTCCAGCAATTTAAGAATGTTTTTGCAAGGGTATTTTGGTCTTTTCCCACCTTTTGAAGGTCTATAAATATGAGGAACCCCATCCAAACCCTAATTCCTTCATCTACTCTTCCAATTCTCTTAAGAGAAAATATCTAGGGTTTCAATTCAAGAACCCTAATCTTCCAAAAATTCATCCATAATTCTTCAAGATTTCTTCAAGAATCAAGTTTCTCTTAGTGTGGGCTTCGAGAATTATTTATTACAAGTGCGGATAGAGTCTCAACCATTAGAATTTATCCAATTTCAAAGATTAAGGTATGTAGATGTTGATTCTTGGGTCCCTTTCATCCAAGAAGCTCAAGAACCCTTTTCAAAACTCAAAGATTTTTATGTTTATGAGTTGTTAATGATTTGTATGAGTTGAAATTGACGTTACAGTTGTTTTTGAGTTTTGATTCATGTTTGTTTACAAGATTCATGAGCCTTGACCCTAGTAGGTGGAATCCATGTGATATTTGTGATGAATCTTCCTTATGTTGCTTTCTATGTGATGTTTCATGTCAAATGGGTGTAGAAATAATTGAATAAGAGAATCATGTTACCCCTAGGTTGATAAAGAGCTTAGGTGAAGCATAAGGGACATTGTAGCATGTTGAAGATGAAACCCCAAATTGTGAGTTAGTTTATGCATGCCTAGTGTTTGATAAAATGCCCAAGTGAATGAATTATTCCATGGTAGTAGGAAATTCCCAAATAAGTGTAAAACCGTGCATATCTAGTGTTTGTTGAAGGACCTTAGTGAATAGTGGAGATGTGATAGTAGAAAATTCCCCAATTATGTGCTCTTGATATATGCTAAGTTTTTAATACATGCCAAGTGGTTAGCAATTAAGTTATGACATGATAGTATGAAGTTTCCCCAAGCCATGCGATATCCAAACACATGTCAAGACTGATTTAGGTATGAAATAGTTGAGGTAAAACCTTGTTGAATGGAGTACGATATAGTAGCATGTTTCCCCTACGTTATTATATGATTGTGATTTAGAGATGCTTAAAGTGACCCCTTGGCGATTGTGATGATGAATAGATATTTGTGATCCTTAAATGCTTGAGGTGATGTCTTAATGACTGTGAGATACTTTAATGATTGTGATGATAAATGAATGCTTGTGATGATGAACGAATGCTTGTGATGATGAATGAATAATTATGGTGATGACTAGTCAGGAATGATTATGCTTTACTTTTATGTTATCGAGTCCTAGAGGTATTTATACCCGACAATAGAGCTATTGTCTAGAGCCCGTGTTAGTTTCTCGATAATTCCAGTCGATCCATAATTCTCAGAACTCAGTGAACTATAGAACTCTGTATCCTCAGAAAAGTGCAAAACCTAAGAAGGCTCAGTAATCTCAGTTATCTCTGTAATCTCTGTATCGCTAGTAATCTAGCCTCAGTCCTGTAATCAGCTCAGATCTAATAGTATTCAAGTGATTCAATTCTAAACTCAGAAGTGATTCGAGTAATCTATTCAAGCTCTGTATCGTCAGTCAGATACCATGATTCAATACCTTTTTCATCAGATACAAAACTAAGTAATCTCAGCGTAACTTAGTCAGATCTTTTGAGAAACATGATCAATATTAGATTCAGTTCAGCTGTGTTCAGTTAAGATTTCAGTTCAGAGTCTTTTAGTTGGGAGTAAAAACTAGCACCGAGCGAGGAAAGGGATGACGGCTCCCCGTCAGAGAGGCCGAGTCGTTAGGAGCAATCCCTGAACTCCAGAACTGCGTAGCCAGTGTAGGATCTAGGAGTCTCCGTCAGTAGAGGCTGTCACCGTCATAGAGGTTTGACTATTATATTACCTCAGGCCAACTTCCTGGGAGGGGTATCTCGTTAGAGAGACCTAACCAGATAGGTCTTTATCCGTGGCACGGTATTGACACCCTTCCAGCTGGGGTTACAGGTTGGACCCCACCTGTGGTAGGTTGGGGCATGTCGGTTAAGTAACTACTTCCCACAGTTGCAGTTTCAGTATCAATCTTTAGAAATTAGGACTGTGTGGTACAGTCGTCTATCTTAGTGAGAAACTCAGATAGTTCCATTGATTCATGGACCATCCTGTCAGATAGGCTTGGTCTCATATACAGATTCTTATTATCATATCTAGAGATCTCTCGTCAGAGAGGCTTGATCTCAGTCTCAGACCATGTTGAGTATTCTTATTATCATATCTAGAGATCTCTCTGCAGATAGGCTTGATCTCTATCTCAGATTCTGTTAAGTATTCTTTTTATTATATTTGGACATGATCATAATTCTTATCATTGATAATCGCTTCCAGAATAATCTGTTAGAAAAGTTGATCTCTAATTCTGTCAATCGAAAGAAGTAAGCTCAAAATTCAGTCCCTGATGTAAGTAAATCTAGACTCCCAGTTATCAGTATCAGTTGAGTCAGTGATTCAGTATCTTAGTGTCAGTAGTGAGTTCAGTCTGCAGTAAATTGGTATCCGAGTTTCAGTATCTAGAGTTGTGGTGATTGTGTTCATGGTCTGTGCATTCATGTATGTGTTCTTATGCGGCATGTTCATGATTATTCAGTTTAGATACTGTGCATGCATGATCCCTTGCATTAGCCTACCTCGTCTACATACTCGGTACATTCCTGTACTGACGCATTTTCACTATGGTGTTTTATTTGACACCATAGGTTTTGAGGCACAGGATCCAGAGTATCCTCAGCAGTTCAGTCCCAGTCAGCAACAGTAGTAGTGAGTCCTCTTCTTTCGAGTACAAATTTTAGTTTACTATTATTGCTTCAGTGTTTGTTTATTTTCAGATGATGGAGTTAGTTGGGGACCTGTCCCATCAACTCCGCAGTTCATATAGTTTAGAGGCTTTTCAGACGGATGTATTAGTATTCAGTTTTCTGTATTATGAGTATTCATAGATGTGTTGAACCTTATGGCTAGTTTTCGCATTTATTTCAGATATTATGCAGTGTACAAGTACAAATATCAGTGAAGGGTTAGCTTGTGATCCTTCGGGGTCATAAGCATCGTGTGATATCTCGGGTTGGGATCTCTGGGTGTTACAAACTTGGTATCAAAGCCTAAGATTGAAGAGTGTCCTAGGGAGTCTGAAAAGCCGTATCTAGTAGAGTCTTGTGCATGGGTGTGTAGCACGCCACATTTATGTACAAGAGGCTAGAGGATGTTCTTAGGAGCAGTTTCCCTTTTTTCAGTGATCATTTTGTGCGAGTGAGCATGAGCTCAAGTTGGTTCTCAGTCTAATCCACTTGTTTCTTCCAATTATAGAGTATGCCTCATCGCAGAGATTTTGTCTGTGGGGTTGATGATCAGCCCCCACAGCCAATAGATCCTGAGAATGAGAGTGTATCATATGCAGATTTTTGAGCAGCTTTTCAGGCGCTAGACCAAGCTATGACTAGTGTTCAGGGCAATTGTCAGGCTACAACCCCACCTCAGCAAGATGGGGACTCAGCCGCAGCCAGAATCAAAAGTTTCATGAAAATAAACCCGCCCGAATTCTTTAGGTCAGTAGTAGGTGAGGACCCGTAGCTTTATCTAGAGGAGGTGAAGAAGATCACCCTGATTATGCATGTTTCTAAGAAGGAGAGTGTTGAGTTAGCATCTTATAGGTTGAAGGATGTTGCTCATGATTGGGTAGTGATGTGGGAAAAGAGTAGAGGGGAGAATACAACTCCTGTGACTTGGTTAGAGTTTCAGAGTGCCTTTCTAGATAGGTTTTTCCCGCTAGAGATGAGAGAGGCTAAGGTAGAAGAGTTCATGAACCTAAGGCAAGGTTCCATGACCATGAAAGAGTATCGTCTTAAGTTTAACCAATTAGCTAAGTATGCTCCTGACTTGATAGCTGACCCTAGAGCGAGTATGAGTAAGTTTATGACTGGTGTATCCGGGTTAGTATTGAAAGAGTGTAGGACTGCTATGCTTCATAGAGATATAGACCTTTCTAGACTGATGATGTATGCGCAACAGATTAAGACAGATATGATGAAGGAGAGTGAGAGAGTGAGTAAGAGAGCCAAGATAGGTAGTCGTGGTTTCTTGCAGTCAGGGTCTCAAGGTGGTAGTAGTTCTCAGTATGGTCAGGGATTTTTAGTTCCAGCTCTATCTTCAGCTAGTGAACCCGCACTTGTGTTTGAGGGTGTCAGATCTTAGGGATCACCAAGCTCCAAAGCCCATAGTAGTGCTAATGATGTTCGTACCCATCCGCATTGTGAAGAGTGTAGCAGGCCCCACCAAGATGTGTGTGGAACCGGTAGTGATATATGCTTTGGGTCTGGTGAGCCAGGCCATAGAATGCGAGAATATAGGGTGATGACTCAAAGGGGTAGACTCCATGCGTTTCAGGCTCGCCTTGATCGGGAAAGATCCCTTGAAATAGACCCGGGTATGTTATGAGCCCTTCATCTTTATGACGTGCATTGATAGATCCTTTGCTCCCATTTTGAGATTATACATCAGCATGAGTCATGTATGAGTTTTAGATCTTCATCGGTCAATCATGACCCAGTCTGTAGGTGCCCCGCGCACCGCCCCAGTATTTCAGCGAAATGTGTTTAGAAGGACATAGAGTCCCAAGGGGGAGATACCCCATAGTATTATTATATTGTATGCCATTAGATTCATCCCGATACATGTTCAAATTTTCTTTATGAAGTTAGCATCAGTCGTTATTGCATTGTCAAGTCGTGCTTTCGAAAGTCAGATTAACCGAACATTCATGCATTAGAAATGCGCATTTAGTAGAAATGAGTTCAGCTTGTCAGCGTGTGATCAGTCATGGATTCTTGAGATCAGCCCAGTTATGAGTCCATGTATCAGATATGCATGAGTGTTATGAGAATTCAGCTATGAGTAGATTCAGTCAAGTATTACATGCACCAGATATGAATCATGCCTAGTGTGAGAACTCTATATGTCAGTGGTTCCAGTTGCATAGGCGTGCCTTGAAATGTTTCCATTTCTTGAGTAGGTTCTGTTGATCCGTATTTTCAGTTTATCAAGCAACATTCGAGGACAAATGTTCCCAAGGGGGAGATAATGTAATACCCCGCAAAATTTTTTTCCAGTCTGAGCCTTAGAGCGTATTTGGTAAAGCAAAAAATTCGAGTCTAAATGTTTCAGAAATATCTTCCAAAGTATGAAATACTTTTAATCATGTGGGAATCTATTTGAGCATGAATTAAGATCATAGAGGACTCAAGGATGAGTTGAAAGCTTTCCTATCGTTCAAGTTTTAGTGAGCATCCAAACTTTGATCAACTTCAATCGACCATAACACTTTGTATATCTCTAATTAGAGGCCCTACTATATATCAAATGAAATATCTTTGAATTATCTTTCCAACTATACTAATTTTGTCAAAGACCAATATCGGAGCAAAGAATTATCCCTATTTTACTCCAGCATGTCAGGCTGAGAAATTGAGTGACGACATTCGTGATAAGTTGTCACGAGCGTGACGACCTATCACCAATGTCGTCATCCCTGGGAATATTTCTACATATGGTGATGAAATTTTGTGACAAGCCATCACGCCCGCGATGACCTATCACCAATGTCGTCAACCTTAACTAGAAACTCAAAATTTCACCCTTTTGTGGTGACATTTCGTTACGACTTATCACCAACTTGATGGCTTGTCACGGATGTCGTCAGATATTTTTTTCCATCAATTTAAGGAAATTTTTGCAAGGGTATTTTGGTCTTTCCCCCCCTTTTGGAGGTCTCTATAAATATGAGGAACCCTATCCAAACCCTAATTCCTTCATCTACTCTTCCAATTCTCTTAAGAGAAAATATCTAGGGTTTCAATTCAAGAATCCTAATCTTCCAAAAATTCATCCATAATTCTTCAAGATTTCTTCAAGAATCAAGTTTCTCTTAGTGTGGGCTTCAAGAATTATTTATTACAAGTGCGGATAGAGTCTCAACCATTAGAATTTATCTAATTTCAAAGATTAAGGTATGTAGATGTTGATTCTTGGGTCCCTTTCATCCAAGAAGCTCAAGAACCCTTTTCAAAACTCAAAGATTTTTATGTTTATGAGTTGTTAATGATTTGTATGAGTTGAAATTGATGTTACATGTGTTGTTGAGTTTTGATTCATGTTTGTTTACAAGATTCATGAGCCTTGACCCTAGTAGGTGGAATCCATGTGATATTTGTGATGAATCTTCCTTATGTTGCTTTCTATGTGATGTGTTCATGTCAAATGGGTGTAGAAATGGTTGAATAAGCGAAGCATGTTCCCCCTAGGTTTGATAAAGAGCTTAGGTGAATCATAAGGGCCATTGTAGTATGTTGAAGATGAAACCCTAAATTGTGAGTTAGTTTATACATGCCTAGTCTTTGATAAAATGCCCAAGTGAATGAATTATTCCATAGTACTAGGGAATCCCTAAATAAGTGTGAACCGGTGCATGTCTAGTGTTTGTTGAAGGACCTTAGTGAATAAGTGGAGATGTGATAGTAGTAAATTCCCCAATTATGTGCTCTTGATATATGCTAAGTTTTTAATACATGCCAAGTGGTTAGCAAGTAAGTTATGACATGATAGTATGAAGTTTCCCTAAGCCATGTGATATCTAAACACATGTCAAGACTGATTTAGGTATGAAATAGTTGAGGTAAAACCTTGTTGAATGGAGTACGATCTAGTAGCATGTTTTCCCTACGTTATTATATGATTGTGATTCAGAGATGCTTAAAGTGACCCCTTGGAGATTGTGATGATAAATAGATATTTGTGATCCTTAAATGCTTGAGGTGATGTCTTAATGACTATGAGATGCTTTAATGATTGTGATGATAAATGAATGCTTGTGATGATGAATGAATGATTGTGGTGATGGCTAGTCAAGAATGTTTATGCTTTACTTTTATGTTATCGAGTCCTGGGGGTATTTATACTAGATAATAAAGCTGTTTTCTAGAGCCCCTGTCAGTTTCTCGATAATTCCAGTCGAGCCATGATTCTTAGAAATCAGTGAACTATAGAACTCTGCATCCTCAGACAAGTGCAGAACTTAAGAAAGCTCAGTAATCTCAGTTATCTCTTTAATCTCTGTATCGCTAGTAATCTAGCCTCAGTCCTGTAATCAGCTCAGATCTAATAGTATTTAAGTTATTTAATTCTAAACTCAGAAGCGATTCAAGTAATCTATTCAAGCTCTGTATCGTCATTCAGATACCATGATTCGATACCTTTTTCGTCAGCTACAAAACTAAGTAATCTCAGTGTAACTCAGTCAGATCTTTTGAGAAACATGATCAGTATTAGATTTAGTTCAGCTATGTTCAGTTAAGATTTCAGTTCAGAGTCTTTCAGTTGGGAGTAGAAACTAGCACCGAGCGAGGGAAGGGATGACGGTTCCCCGTCAGAGAGGCCGAGTCGTTACGAGCAATCCCTGAATTCCAAAACTGTGTAGCCAACGCAGGATGCAGGAGTCCCCGTCAGTAGAGGCTGTCATTATCAGAGAGGTTTGATTATTATATTGCCTCAGGCCGACTTCCTGCGAGGGTCATCCCATCAGAGAGGCTTCACCAGAGAGGTATTTACCCGTGGTAAGGTATTGATACCCTTCCAGTTGGGGTTACAGGTTGGACCCCACCTGTGGTAGGTTGGGGTATGTTAGTTCTATAACTACTTCCCACAGTTGCAGTTTCAGTATCAATCTTCAAAAATTAGGACTGTGTGGTATAGTCGTCTATCTCAGTGAGGAACTCAGATAGTTCCATTGATTAATGGACCATCCCGTCAGATAGGCTTGGTATCATATATAGATTCTTATTATTATATCTAGAGATCTCCTGTCAGAGAGGCTTGATCTCAGTCTCAGACTATGTTGAATATTCTTATTATCATATCTAGAGATCTCCCGTCAGATAGGCTTGATCTCCATCTCAGATTCTATTGAGTATTCTTGTTGTCGGATTCGGACATGATCATACTTATTATCATTGATAAATGCTTCCGGAATAATCTGTTAGAAAAGTTGATCTCTAATATTGTCAGTCGAAAACAGTAAGCTCAGATTTCAGTCCTTGATGTAAGTATATCCGGACTCTCAGTTATCAGTATCAAATGAGTCAGTGATTCAGTATCTCAGTGTTAGTAGTGAGTTTAGTCTGCAGTAAAGTGGTATCCTAGTTTCAGTATCTAGAGTTGTGGTGATTGTGTTCATGGTCTGTGCATTCATGTATGTGTTCTCATGTGGCATGTTCATGATTATTCAGTTTAGATATTATGCATGTATGAGCCCTTGCATTAGCCTACCTCGTCTACATACTCGGTACATTCCTGTACTGACACATTTACGCTATGGTGTTTTATTTGACACCATAGGTTCAGAGTCACAGGATCCAGAGTATCCTCAGCAGTTCAGTCCCAGTCAGCAGCAGTAGCAGTGAGTCCTCTTCTTTTGAGGACGAATTTCTATTTACTATTATTGCTTCAGTCTTTGTTTATTTTCAGTTGATGGAGTTAGTTGGGGACCTGTCCTATCAACTCCGCAGTTCAGATAGTTTAGAGGCTTTTCAGACGGATGAATTGATATTCAGTTTTCTATATTATGAGTATTCATAGATGTGTTGAACCTTATGGCTAGTTTCCTAATTTATTTCCGATATTATGCAGTGTACAGGTACAAATATCAGTAAAGGGTTAGATTGTGGTCCTTCGAGGACATATGCACCGTGTGACATCTCGGGATGGGATCTCGGGGCGTTACATGTAGATATGTAGGTTTGTTTCTGTTGAATTAGGCTCAGTTTCATCTTTCTTCTTAGAGAAATATGTTCTTCGCACTCTAAGGGATAAGAAGAGGAATGAGTTCACTAGACTCAAGCAGGGAAATATGTCTATTGCGGCCTTTATTAGACTCAAGCAAGTAAATATGTTGATTGCGGACTATAAGACTAAGTTTCATGATTTATCTAGATTTTTTTGTCATTGTTGATTATCGAGGAGAGGAGGATTCATTTGTTTGAGAAAGGATTGAATACTAGTCATCAGGTTTCTACACTTTAGATGACATCTTCACGTAAGACCTTCTAGGAGAAGGTTGATATTATGGAAAAGGTAGATGGTGTGAGACAAGATGGTTACACCAAGTTTAGGGAGAAAAAAGGCCCATAAGGTGGGCAATTTTAGTGGTTCTACTTGGGGCTTGTCATGATCCGAGACTACCCCTAGTCGTAGCATGATGCTTAGAACAATAAGTGATCTCAAGCTAGCCTATAGTACTGGCATAATGCTTGATCAACTGATTAAATTATTTGTGAAAGCTAAACTAACTGAGCGGAAGTATAATCATAAGATAAGCTATTTCAATGATTTACTGTTAAAAGTTTACAACACCGTAATCTAAAAGAAAGAGGAACTTAAACTACATAGAATAACTCTGATTGACTATCTATGAAGCCTCTACTAATACTAGCTATAGGTGGTCGGGAAATGACCCCCAACTATCCCTAATCAATACATACGAATAAGAAAATGAAATACTGGACTACAACTGACTTAAGTCCTTGAAATAAGAAAACTCATCACATGTTGGTTGAATGACATGATCTATTTGACTATGATCCGGATAGTAAGCACCTGAATCTGCATCACATGAAAAATGTAGGCAGAAGAGGTATGCAATCAGTACTTTGGAATATACTTAGTATGTGATATATGCACTAGTCAGAAAACACTTAAAACATTCTCTAAAACTGAGTACATAAGCCATTTTCTGAAATATGCATTTGAAACATGTTTGTACGTAAAAGCTGTAAGGCGTAGTGAACTTTATAATTCATAAGCTAAAATATTTCTTTAAACTGGAAAATAGTAGAAGCATTACTATTATATTTAATGTTGAATATGCTGTAAAACTGTGCTGAATGCTAACTGAAAATAAAGAGTTGAACTTGAGTACAAAATTGAATGCATAGAGCTGCACTATAGTACAATGACCCTATATAAAATACATGTATATACTAGTATGCAGTGATAGTATGAAAAGTAATAATATAAAGTCCAGTAAAACTAAACTGAGGGTCATGTATAAATACTGGGTTTGAAACTGTGGGATGTGAACTGATGCAATGCATAAGTAAATAAACATAAAACTAATCAATACTTTATTGAATAAATTGATTACAAGGCCATGCAATAACTGAGTATGAACTATGGGAACTACTATTAGCCGAAATATAACCGTATGAGCAAAACATAAAGTTTGATGTATAATCCCCATAAAAAAGGGCCCAATATACCTAGCTAGGGTATCAAGGCTGATCTGACGTAGTACCACTAAACTGATGTCCAAAAGGACTAAGGAGTCAAGCCTGGTCTAACGGGTAACCCTTTAGAACAATGGTGGCGTCGTAGTTTTGGGACTTAGGGACTTCTACTAATGTTCTCAGCCTAACTAATGGGGATCCTCCATTCCTGCGTTCGCTCGGTGCTAAGTACTACCCCCAACTGAATATAAGCTGATATACTACATAGCTCAATAAAACTGAAGTCCGGAGGTTGAAAGAAAAGTTCTTTGTCTAAAAGCATTTTAAATCATAAAAACTGAAGGATTGAGTGTTTAACTAACAATGCATGATATCCTAGGTCATCGGGTGTCCATTACACACCATCTCTAAAGAATGCAACTATAATGATGAATTTTACAATCTGAAGAGAAAATGTAAAATTTCATAACACAAGTCCACAATTATGAATTTACCAACTTACTGAGGCTTCATAATTCTAAGTATGCGAAGATACTAAATTTTATGGGAAAACATGGGAGATCAACTAATATAGACTGAAGTCTACAAAATCATAATAAATAATGCTTGATAGTCTTAAAAACCGAAACATCATACATAGCTTGATCTTATGCTTTAAATATAGAGTAATATCATGCAAATCATTCTTGGATTTATGACTCGACCCGAACCAGGGCCTGGCCGTGACAGGTATCTCAAGCCCGTCATGGACCCTAGACCACCCCCATCGCATAACCTCATGAGCTCAATAACCATAAAGAATAATGCGAAAGCCAATTAAAGAAAAATAGAAAGATGAATAAACAAATCGATGAGACTAAGAGTTAAAACAATAGCCAACCAACCCACACCTGTCCACAAAACCATCTAACAACCAAATACCAACCTAAGTTAGGACATACCCACGACTATAGCCAAAAAGGAATCTAAAGAGTTAGTCTAAAACATAAGGAAAACAAATAATGAAATGAAGGACCTTTCGGTTAATGGAAGCTCACCACTTCAAAGCAACTCGACAAACTTACTAATCCACCTTATGCTACACAGGGGAGAAAGGATGTCTTCGGACCCTATATTATGAAACAATTTCGTATCCTAGGACGGTTAGCCGGGTGAAAACTAACATGTAACTCAAGGAAGTGATAAAATAATACCAAGTACAAATCAGTCTAAAAACCATATGCACACATTCATATACATATATATATAAGTTGCTGAGATAGGAAACATGGTTTAAGCACGAGATTTAAAATACATTAACCTGGACTGTGTAGCTTTAACCATCCTAAGGGCACCCACGGGCTATATGGATTCAACTCCCCCTGATGAAAGGGCCCCTGTGTATGTTAGCCATATGAAATAGAGAAATCTGAGGAAGGGCCAAAGCCACTGAGGCTCCAATCATTCTAAAAAATATATATAATATGTGAACTGTGCACACGGTCATTAAGACCCGCACACCGGCAAATGTTGTTTATAGTATCAGTCCCCCCTAGACCTCCACCTTCTACGACGGGCTACACAACCCCCTTTAAGCCTAAATTAAAATTATTTACACACATAATTTCAACCATTAACCCGAGAGTCATTCATTAAGGCATTAACCACTTGGTATCATCATACCAATACACTTGCAAGCTAAATCACACATGCCAAATCAATTCACACAACCACATTAACTCTCTAAGTTCCATTAAAATCCAATCCATGGACAAAAAGGCCTTTCAAACCAATTTAAATAACCATTTATCCATTAATGAAATGCATTAAGTTCAAAAACAAGTTAAACCATGCAATCTCCCATGATTTAGATCAAATTCATAAAGTGGGCTGAGGTTCATGCAATTTCAAGCCAAAATTTATCCAATTTGGAGAAACCTATGTTCCTTATTCCAACCATTTAATTAAAGTACCAATTCAGTCCCCAAACCACCAATTTAAAGCATGAATAACCAATTTCAATCATGGGACAAGTAATTAAATCAATAACAACCAAAACCCCTCAACCCAATTTCAAAACCCACAATTTAAATCACATGGAAATCCATCAAATAAATGCCACAATGTAAAATTAAAGTTTGGGAAAAAGATAAATGCTTGAAACACACAATAATTCATAATCAATTTGAAGCTTAGAGCCTAGATGATGAATTCTCTATGAAACCCTTGAGTTTTCTTAGGTTTCGAGTATGAAAGTGAAAGATAGAAATTTGATCTTTGAAAACTGAAGAAATAAGCTTATTCTATGTTTAAGGGCCGTACAAGGTGAAAAGACCCAAAAGCCCCTCACCCCAAGTGAAGAAAAATAGAATTGCACAAAAATTATACCTTGGCATGGCACGCCAATATCACAGAGGTTATCCTTCGTGCCACGCTAATATCAAGGAGGGTAACCTCCATGGCATGGCAAAAACACGGATGTTCACTATCTCGATGTTCTAAAATTGCCCCGAACCCTTTTCAAAAATTGTAAAACCTTCCTCGAACACCCTTGTAGCATCCCCAAGAACAATTCAAGTGAAAAATTGATATTTCGAACACGAAAAGGTCAAAAATAAAATGATGGAAATTTTGAGGGTCTTACATTATCCCCCTCTTAGGATCATTCATCTACGAATTATGAGTTAGGAAACTTTTAGCACGAGAATAGCAAAAATACACCAAAATCAAATGATAAATCAGAAAATGACAAGAGGAAAATGAAACTCATACCTTAAGTTCTTCATACCACTTAGGGAACAAGAATGGATATTTAGCCTTCATATCTTCCTCAGCTTCCCATGTAGCCTTTTCTCCCTTTTGGTTTCTCAAAAAAACCTTCATTAAAGCTACATCCTTGGTCCTAAATCTATGAACCTGCCTATCTAATATCTCAATTGATACTTCCTCATAAGAGAAGGAATCCGTAACACCAACATCTCTTAATATGCACTATCAAGGAAGGATCACCCACACACTTTTTCAGCATGGACATATGGAACACAGGATGAATAAAACCCAAATTCGCAGGCAAGTCCAACTCATAAGCAATGTTCCTAATTCTCTTTAAAATCTTATATGGTCTAACATAATGAGGACTGAGTTTCCCCTTCTTCCTAAACCTCTTAACTCCTTTCATAAGAGACACATTCATGAACACCCAATCATTTACTTTGAACTCCAACTCTCTTTGCCTCACATCCGCATAAGGCTTTTGGCGACTTTGAGCAGTCTCAAGTCTTTTTCTAATAACCTTAACCTTCTCCATGGCTTGGAGAACTAAGTCAGGACTAAACGACCTAGTCTTACTAGCCTCAAAACACCCAATAGGAGACCTACACCTCCTACCATAAAGAGCATCAAAAGAAGCGATCTGAATACTCGAATGATAACTATTATAATACACAAACTCAATAACAGGCAAATGATCAACCCATCTACCTTTAAAATTAATCATACAAGCCCTTAGCATATCTTCTAAGGTCTGAATAGTATGCTTAGCTTGTCCATCCATTTGAAGGTGGAAAGCGGTGCTAAGGTTCACCTGTGTACCCAAACCTTTCTGAAATGAACGCCAAAAGTGAGATAAAAATTGCGTACCTCAGTCTTAATTAATGGACACTGGCGCACCATGCAATTTTACAATCTCCTGAATGAATAACTTTGCATAATCCTCTCCTAAGTAGTTATTCCTCACATGCAAGAAGTGAGCGAACTTAATCATTCGATCCACAATGACCCAAATCGTATCTTACCAATTTCGAGACCATAAAATACCCGTAATGAAGTCCATATTAATCATCTCCCAATTTCGTACGAGCAACCCTATCTCTTAAGACATCCCACCAGGACTCAAGTGTTCAACCTTAACTTGTTGACACACCATGCACTTAGCAGCAAAATTTGCTACATCCCTCTTTATATTGATCCACCACTAGATCTCTTTCAAGTCATGGTACATTTTAGTAGAACCTGGATGAACTATACATCGGTACTCATGAGCCTCAGTAAGAATCCTTTCCCATAGTCCATCAATATCAGGAATGCATAATATACCTTGGTGCCTCAGAATACCATCTCTACTAATCTCGAATACCATAACCTTTTACTAACCTACACCCATTTTTATCTGTATTAGTATGGGATCCAAAACCTTCTTCTCCTTCACCCCAACACCAAGAGACGATCTGACCACTTCTTGAATAATGGCTCCTTCATCCTCAGAGTCTAAAAGACAAGCTCCCAAGTTAGCCAATCTGTGAATGTCCTTCACTAATCCTCTTTTATCCTCACCCCCATAGGATAAGCTTCCCATAGATAACCTGATAAGAGCATCAACAAAAATATTATCTTTACCTGGGTTGTAGTGAAGAATCATATCATAATCCTTGAGCAATTCAAGCCACCTCTTTTGCCTGAGATTCAACTCCTTCTAAGTGAACATATACTGTAACCTTTTGTGATCCGCATAGATATCCATATGCACCCCATATAGATAATGATGACAAATCTTCAAAGCAAAAACCACAGCCACCAACTCTAGATCATGAGTCAGATAGTTCATTTCATGAACCTTAAGCTGCCTCTAAGCATAGGCCACAACCTTACCATGCTTCATCAACACATAACCCAGTCCCATACGGGATGCATCACAAAGCACAACAAAACCATCAGTACCCTCAAGTAGGGTCAAAACTGGCACACAAGTCAGCTTATCCTTTAACTTCTCAAAACTATCCTCACAAGCATAAAACCACAAAAACTTAACCTTCTTTTTAGTCAATCTCATCCATGGAGCAGCAATAGAAGAGAACCTCTCCACAAACCTCCTATAATAACCGATCAAGCCCAAGAAGATCCCAATGTCGGTCAGAGTCATGGGTTTAGGCCATTTTTAAACTACCTCAATTTTCTGTGGATCTACTTTGATCCCCTCACTAGAAACAACATAACCAAGAAAAGTCACAACATTCAACTAAAACTCACACTTAGAAAATTTTGCATACAACTTCTGGTCCTTAAGGGTCTGCAACACAATTAAGAGATGATTGACATGATCCTCCTCACTCTTAGAATACACCAAGATATCATCAATAAAGACTATCACAAATAAGTCCAGAAATTGTCTAAATACCCGATTCATAAGATACATAAAACCATTCAGAGCATTAGTCAACCCAAATGACATAATCAAAAGCTTATAATGACCATACCGGGTTTGGAAAATAGTCTTGGGAATATCAACTTCCCTAATTTTCAATTGATGATAAACCAAACAAAGATCAACCTTATAGCAACATCTAGCACTCTGAAGATGATTGAAAAGATCATTAACCCTAGGAAGAGGGTACCTATTCTTTACTATTGCCTTGTTCAATTAACGTTAATCTATACATATTCGAAGAGACCCGTCTTTCTTACGCGCAAAAAGCACAGGAGCTTCCCATGGGGAAATACTAGGATAGATGAAACCCTTAAAAAAAAGATCTTTTAACTGCTCTTTTAGCTCCTTTAATTCAGCCAAAACTATTCTATAAAGAGGAATAGAAATAGCATGAGTGTCCGGTAGAAGATCAATTCCAAAATCTATCTCCTTGTCGGGATGATTTTCAAGAAAATCATTGGGAAACACTTCAAAAAATTCACTAACCACTGGGACAGATTCAAAGAAGGACTTCCAAAATTGGGATAGATTCAAAGAAGGACTTCCAAAATTATAATCCTTAACCCAAACTAGATGATACGAATACCCTTTTAAAATTAATTTCTAAGATCTAAGATAAGAGATGAACCTCCCTTTAGGCACTACAGAAATTTCCTCCCACTCTAATACTGATTCTTTTAGAAAGTGAAAACTGACCTTTTGGGTCCTACAATCCAAAGACTCATAACACGAATGAAGCCAGTCCATCCTTAAGATAATATTAAAATCTATCATATCTAACTCTATCAAATCCACCAATGTCTCCCTATGAAAGATAGTCACTGCAAGACTCCTATAGATTTTTCTTGCCATAGTAGAATCACCCACCAAGGTAGACATGAAAAAGGGGTCAAAAATACTCTCGGGACCAAAACCAAAATGTATAGCCACATAAGGGGTTATATAAGAAAGGGTAGACCTTGGGTCAAGCAATGAATACACATCATGAGAGAAGTGTTGTAAATACCAGTAACAATATCTGGGGATGCCTTAGATTCCTGGAAAGTAGCAAGTGCATAGAGGTGATTCTGGAAGTGTCGGTACCTGAAGTAGTGCCCTTTGGCCCAAGGCTGAAGATGTGGCCATAGAAACTTTGTTATCTCTAATAGAAACGTTGAAGGATAATCCCACTATATGTGACCTAACTGACCATAATTATAACACTGATTTCTCTCTTCCTCACTATAACCATGATGAAGTTGCCTACAAAAATGACAAGTAGGATAAAGTGGGGCTGACTGAGATCCACTAGCGTGAGACTGGGCACCCTGTGCTTTAGAGCCACCACTATCCTTAGAACGATGACCGTCTGAAGGCTTAGGATAAGGACATTGGAAGATGAATAAAAATTGACTAGTTTTTATTCGTAGTCCACTGTCTACCATCACTCTCACCATTCTGCTGACCCCCACCCTGCTCCGAATACTTGAACTTCTTATTCTGCCTCTCTCCAATTTTTGCCTGTTTCTTCTTCTAATCTTAAACCTCCTACGTATAAACCACGAGTTTGGAGATGTCCATATCATTTTTTAGCATTGCAGCCTTACACTATAATACCAAGTCACGGGACAACCCAGAAGCAAACTTCCTCATCTTGGATTTTTGGTTAGACACCAACTCTGGAGCATAACAAGACAATTGCTAAAATTTCAACACATACTTTTTCACACTCATCTTACCCTACTTTAGATTAACAAACTCCTCCGCCTTAGCTTCACTCAACTCCTGAGGAAAAAAGTGATCAAGAAGGCACCCAAAAAACTCATCCCATAATGTGGGCTCCACATCATCACCCCTCGAGTGATACCATTCTTCATACCACTCATAGGCTATATCTTTCAGCTGATATACAACAAAATCCACACATTCAAAATCTGTAGCATGCATCGCCCTAAATATCTTATTTATTACATCAACAAACCCTTGAGGATCTTTCTCAACCTTAGAGCCTATAAAGGTTGGGGGATTCAACCTAATAAACTAACCAACCCGAGTGACCTTAGATAAAGAAGTAACAGAACTAACATGATTTAACTAATGAGAATGAGATGTCACCAACTGAGTCAGCAAATGAATAGTCCGACAAAACTTCACATTAGAGATATCCCTTAAGGTGGTTGATCATAACATCACCACTCCGAGAAGAACAAGGAAGAATAGTGGGGACAGGTGCAACTCCACGTGGAGTAGCATAATTAGGAGTAGAGACCCTAGACCGGGTATGCACTCGATACACAGGGCGCTACATACCTATAAAATGGACTCTGCTTGACACGACTTTATGGATACCCAATAACTATAATCCTTACTCTAATACCAAGCTTGTCACGACCCAAACTAGGGACTGGCCATGATGGGCATCTCAAGCCAACCATAGACCAGAGAACACCCCAATCGCATAATATCATGAGCATAAATAACCATAAAGAATAATGCAGAAGCTGATTAGATAAAAATAGAAAGATGAATAAATGGCTCGATGAGACTAAGAGTCAAAATAATAGCCAACCAACCCACACCTGTTTACAAAAGCCTCTAACAATCAAATACCAACCTAAGCTGGGACATACCCCCGACTATAGCCAAAAAAGAATCCAAAGAGATAGTCTAAAACATTAGAAAAACAAATAATTAAATAAAGGGCCTTCAAGAGAATGAAACCTCACCACTTCAAAGTAACTCGGCAGATGTGCTAATCCATCTAACCATGCACAGGGGTAAAAGAGGTATCTTTGGACCCTATATTATGAAACAATGTAACATCCTAAGATAGTTATTAGGGTGACTATAACATGTAACTCAGGGAAGTGATAAAATAATGCCATGTACAAATCAGTCCAAAAACCATATGCATACATTCATATATATATATATTAAAGATTTCGGGATAGGGAACAAGGTTTAAACATAAGTTTTAAAAGTCATTAACCTAGACTGCATAGCTCTAACAGTCCTAAGGTCACCCACAGGCTATATAGGTTTAGCTTCCCCTGTTGAAAGTGCCCTAGTGTGTGTTAGCCGCACGAACTGAAGAAATCTGAGAGGACAAAACCACCAAGGCTTCAACGATTCCAATATATAATCTATATATATAATGTGTGAACTGTGCACATGGTCATTAAGACCCTCACACCGGCAGACAAAAGAATCTCAAAATAAATATTTGCTCAAACTTTTTTTTTTCTTATGATTCGTGGAAAGATATACTCTGGGGTTAATTGTGATATCCAGTATCGGTCCCCCTGGGACCTCCACATTCTACGACAAGATACATCACCTCCTTTAAGCCTAAATTAAAATCATTTAGACACATAATTCCAACCATTAAGCCAGGAGTCATTTATTAAGGCATTAACCACTTGGTATCATCATACCAATATGCTTTTAAGCTAAATCACACATGCCAAATCAATTCACACTACCACATTAACTCCCCAAGTTCCATAAAAATCAAATCCATGGCCACCAAGGTCTTTCTAACCAATTTAAATAACCATTTATCTATTAATGCAATGCATTAAGTTCAAAAACAAGTTAAACCATGTAATCTTCAATAATTTAGATCAAATTCATAAAGTGGGTTGAGGTTCATACAATTCTAAGCCAAAATTTATCCAATTTAGGAAAATCCATATTCCCCATTCCAGCTATTTAATTAAAGTACTTGTTAGAACCCTTAGGGGTTGTACCATACAGTGAGGGACCAGGTCCCTCAATGTCAATCATAGGCAATCAAACAATAAAGTACAGGAAAATTAAAGGTTGTACAAGAAAATAACAACACACAATATTTAATAGGGAAACCTCCTTACTCACGGGGGGAAAACCACGGCTTGCCCTCACAAGCACCTCAAAATTTCACTATAATCAACCTCTTGATTACAGACTCAAACTTGAACCTAACTCTAGGTTTCTCTCTCTTGTAATACCTGTACTACAAGCCCATCTTGGCAACTCTTCCAAGGTACTATCTAAACTGATTAACTCTAATCAGTTTTGGACTTAGTCTAATTCATCTAAGCACTCTCTAAATAAAGAGAAAATGTTATTACTCTTATATTATAAGTAATTTGATTACAAATCAGGACTCACTCAAGACACTATTTAATTCAACACTCACATATGGAAAAAGAGCTTGAGCAATATTTGCCTTTCTCTATCTTCAATACTCTTTTTTATTTGGAAAAAACTATTTGATAAAAAATCATCATTTTCTTTTTATAGAGGAGTGATTATAAGGACTGAGATATCATTGGACCATATGTCCTAATCAGTATAGGCCACACCTACTAATTTATTGCAGAAGCAAACAAAGTTGTGCAGATGTGTGCCAGCTGTACTATTGCCTTAAATATCTAGGGACCTGGTCCCTCGTAGTCATCTGTTCATCATCAAAACTATATGTAACAATTTTAACCCTTTTTGATGATGTCAAACCAACCACAAAGCTTTGAGAATCAATGCACATTTAATCAATGTGATTACCACTCTAAAGATAAATGTTCCCCTATCATCATGCTTCTACCATCATGCAACATAGGGACCTATTTCCTTGTTGTTATTTTACTTATCAATTTCTTCACCCCTGTCATTATGCACCCTACATTTATCTATTCAATAGGTCACTTACTTCCCTGTGTCACTGTGTCTTACCATACTTTTCCCTATCAACACCACATATGTACCTAACCCACACACCTAATCCTTAAACATGAAGTCAGTATTCCCTCTTTTGGCATCATTAAAAAGGAATAACAGTAAACCAAGAGTAAAATAAGAACAAATTAGTTAAATCATGTCCACTGGGAAATACTAACATGAAGAATAACTTTGCATTTTAAAAGGATCAAATGTAGCACACAAAGCAAAGATTCATTTATAAGTAGAGAATAAGTATCATTGTAGTGCATTATTTAAATGTTCTAGGGAAAAAGCCACAGGAATCAAGAAGGATTAACAGGTGAATGACTAGGAAAAAGATTTTGAAGGAGTAGGGTCAGGTTGTTTTTGAGATGCCTTGTTTCTCCATTCAGCCTAAGGACCTCATTAGTTAAGATTGACACCCTCTTCTTCAGTTCAATATACTCAGTTCTGAGTATTTTAGAGTCATATGGGCTTCTTTTGAAGAGATGCTGAATTGTCACCTGAAGCTAACTAATTTATTCATCCTTGGTAGCTAGGTTGAACTTCAGTTCTTCTATTTACTTACTGAGCTCCTTTTGGGAAATGCTACACGATTTAACACATTTAGTTTTGAGTAGTGTCTTCATGCCAAACATTTGTAGCACAGTTCTTGGATTCCATTTTTACAGATAATAACAAATTGGTCAAATACTTTGTTCAACTAATATCAATAAGGCATTCTATGTTTTCCATTTTTCTATGAATAACTTTGTGAATGTGTTCCATTATTAAAGCAGGTAGATTAACGAATTCAAAGCTACTAAGGCATTACATCACATACAAATCAGTGGCTGAGGTAATGTTTCTCTTTTGTGATCTAGCCAGAATTACCTCATTCATAAAGTCAGAGACCAATCAAAACTTATTTGAAACACACAAACTTTGGCCCTTGCAAAATTTCCTGAGTCTTGAACTTTCTGTGCATCATTCGACTTACACCATACCACTCGTATGTTGTGGGTATGGGTTAAGGACCCTAATCATATATTATTTAGTATTATATTAGACAAGTTCTATTCTTTGTACGATAAGGTATCATACGAGTCGTATGTACAAGATACAAGAAGTGCAGTGCCAAACCATATATTGTTTAGTATTTAACCTTGATGTTCTGCCTGAGGTATGGTTTGAGGGTACTAGTTGTATGGTAGGGTAGAATTTAGGCTAAGAAGTCATATGTTGGATAGCATTGATGTCCAACATTCAAATCTAGGTACGAGTGGAGGGTACCACTTATATGATGTAGGTACGAGTGGAGAGGCAAAACCATACCCTCCTGCGAGTCTTCTATATCTTTTAAGCTGAGGTTATTTTGGATATTTCCCACCCCAAGACCTTAAGATTCCACATCCTATAAAACTAATTGGTACATTATTATTTACTTTGAAATATCAAAAGAGTCTCAAAAACTCTCTAGAAATCTCTCAAGGAGATTGGACTAGGGTTTCATCAAGGTGACTATCTAGGGGCTTATAAAAATCTCTTTGTAAATTTTTGTACTTTAGGCATGTGACTATTCCTTCATTGTTAGTTCATAAAAATCATGTTTTTTAAGCATTGTTCTTGAATCATAAATGGTGTTTTTGAAATCTATGGTTAGGGGTTTGAATGTCTAATGTTGAGTATTATTCTCTCATAATTTCACTTGTGTTTATACATGTTTTTGGTAATGGTTTTGCACATGTGGGTGTATGAAAATTGTTGTTTAATAAATAGGTCATGGTTATCCCTAACTTAATGGTTTTTGACTTGAATAACGGTTTGATAATGGTATGCCCCTAATATGTTTGTGAAAATGCCTAGGAGAAGAATTTTGTCACATGATGAATTGGGTTTTGAACTAATGCTTGGTATAAGAATTTTAATGAAGGATGGATGATATTATAATGGTATTGATGAACATAAATTGAATTGAAATATTTATTGAACAAAGGCATTGGCCTAATAATGTAAATGGTTGGTAAATGGTTTCACGAAAGGCCTTGTTGGCCACTAGTTGAATTGAATTGTAACCTTGTTGGTTTAATTGTCTAAATGGTTTTGAGTCCCTAAAATTTGAATTGAATTGATTTCTTTGTATAGACAATGGGTTTGAGTCCCAAGAGTTGATTAATAATGGTTATGGCATGTTGTGCGCTCGCAAGTGGGGTTGGTTTAACGATACCAATGAGATGCCTTTGGTAAGTAACTGGATAAATATTTGGGTATGCATGACTATTTTAATTAGACTTTAAAAAGGGTTATGTAGTTGAGTTGTGAAGGTGGAGATCCCAAGGGATCAATACTCAAAACTGCATTTGCTGGCACGGGGGTCAAAATGGCCTAAGGTTTGATTCCTCTTGCTTAATATGATCGGGAGGTTCAAATGGTCAAAATGGACCGAGGTTCACATCCTTTTGCTTATTATGACTGAGAAGTTCAAATCTTCGTATTATATGACGTGGGAGGTTTGAGTCCCCCATATCATACTGCATAATCGGGTGCTTAATTCACCTTAGTTTATGAGTGGGAAGTTTGAGTCTCCTAAGCATATATGTAAGATCATTCTCTAGTTCGTGCAGCTACACAGACTGGGGCCCGACCAGGTGGTGAGATTTGGAGACCATATAGCCCATGGGTGTTATTAACATGATAGCTAAGCTACACAACCCGGGCTAAGATTTCAAAAATGATGATAAACCTTATTCCCTATCCCGACATGATATATATGTATACATGTGATTGCATATGATGATTTGACTTATCTTTAATGATGGAATCATTTTATTTCTCAATCCCTGAGTTACATGCTAGTTCTCTAATCGCTAACCATCCCCGGACGCTATATCCCCATGTGATATAGGGACCAGAACTTCTTCTTCTTTTCCTGTACAGTGACCAGGTGTTTGTGAGGTTCATGAGTTGACATTGAAGTGGTGAGATTCCATACTTTAGAAGGCATTCATTTCATAGTCTTTGTATTCTCTGTATTAGACTTTGTTTAGACTTAGTTTTGGCTATTGTCGCGGGTATGTCCCAATATTTTATTAATCTCGGATGGTAGAAGCTTTGTGGATTACTGTCGACTTGGGTTTGTTGGGTTAGTGTGATATGGTGATGATTGGTTAGATGTTTATTGATCTATTGTTAGCCTTATTTTTCTCTATCTTGTTATATGTTATAGATTCATCCAACACTTATGGTTGATATATTGGTTAGGTTAAGTGAAAATGGTGATCTCCGGTCCACGTGGGACTTGAGATACCCGTCACAGCCAGGCCCTGGTTCGGGTCATGACAAAGTTGGAATCAGAGCCTAGGTTCATGGTCGATTGGGTCTCCATAAAGCTGTGTCAATTAGAATCTCTTTTATTGGTATGTAGTTCTCCACACTTATAAGAGAGGGGCTATGAGACATTTAGGAATGTTTCCCTTTCATGTTGTTCTAGTTTGAGCTATAGAGTCTAAGGTCTTGAATCTCTCTAATCTTCATTTGTTCTCCTTTAAAATCATGCCTCTGGAGAGATCTGAAACTCGTGGAAACTGTTTTGTCCTGCGAGAGGACAAGGTGGATGGAGCTCGCCCTACCCGTGGGGTACAGATCTGATCTAGGGTCACTTCTTCTGATTGCCCTCATGAAGTCCAACTGGTCCCTACTAATCTTTCTCCAGGTGGTGACACCTCTGCTCAATAACCTCAAGGAGATATTTCTAATGCGGAGTTTTTGCGGTTTAACACACATGCAGGTTCACGTGATCGTACAAGTAATATAATGACTAAAATAGTTGGATATCATACCCACGAGGACTATATAACTAGCAATTCAACCGACTTTAGTTTATGACAAGAATGTATTAAGTGTTCAAAGTATCAAGATAATTGTGAATTTAAGTAAAAAGATAATTAATAATGAAATGAGAATATGCGAAAATAGCAAAGTAAGCAGGACTGTAGACAATAATGGTGAGAATTCCTGAGTTGAGATACTTTTGACAATCTTACAGATCTCAATTCCTATCGTAGTTTAGTTGATTGTCGGGTTATTGATTCGTAGGATTTAGAGTATGATCATTGTCTCTCAATCCTCTAATCTTCTACCTAACAGGACATTACAACTACATCATTCAGCAGGGATGTAATAATCCAATTAGATGCATTAAGATATCATTCTACATGTGAACCAAGCAAGGCTTCTAGGTATATCTCTATCCTAGATGCTAGTTCAAATTCTTTATTTTATAAAAGAAAAAGAACCTTTCTCCTTAACCCTTTTGTTCTAACCAATGATTTTCCTCTCAGATTTACATAGGAATATAGGTTTATTTTAGTGGTGTTCACTCATCAAAATAGTAAGCACAAGATATTAAGAATAACCCATACGATAATTCAATGCTAAACTACGATAAATAATATCAAAATGAAATCATGTCTTCGGACTCAACCCTAGAAGAAGGGTTTTTATCCACTCATGTTCGAATTCAACATCAAAAATGAATAATTAAACATACCCCAAAAGTAATCTTTGAATGATGAAGTTTTTGTAATACCCCGAACTTTTTCTAGCTTAAATTCATTCCTAGAATATTAAGGGATGTATTCCAAAATATTAATATTTGTTTTGCATAGAATTTTCTAGATTTCAACTTTTCATTGTGTGGGAAATTAAATAATCTTTCCATTGATACCAAATTCGCTCAAATCTGACACTCGGTGAAGAAGTTAGAGCATTTTTAAGTTGACAGTGTACCAACTGGGCAGTCACCGCGTCGCGGTGAAGGAAAATTTCATAACTGTCACTTTCCAGTAGCCCACCATGATGTTGGCGCATTGTGGCGAGTTCCAAATTTCCATATGTCAATTTTCTATGAACTTCCGCGATATTGGCGCATCGCGGAGAGGTCTATTTTCCCAATTATTGAATTTCAGTAGCCCAACGCGATAGTGGCACGTCGCGCAGAAGGACAAAATGGAATTTATATAGGGCACCGCGATGGTGGCATATCATATTAATGTTCTAGGTCCCACGTGTCAAAATCTAGTGGGACAACGTGATAGCTCCGCGTTGTAGAGGACCTCAATTTCCATTTGTCAGTTTCCAGTGATCCACCGCGATAGTGGCGCATCACGGTGGCCCATTAAATTGGGACCCCAGTTCATTTTTTTCAATTTTTTTAGAAGTTATAAAGGGTATTTAGGACTTTTCCCAGCTCCCAATTCCGTCCAAACACAAGATTTATGGTTATTACAAGCATCTTATGAGATTTTTCTCAACTAAAAACCCTAAGATTCAACAATCAACCTCAATAATCCCAAGATTCCACCATCCTTTTTACAAATTAATTCAAGATTCAAGATTCCCAACATAAGAACTCCAAAAACCATCATTCAAGAGCATAAATAGAGTCTCAAAAGTAAGGTTGTTCATCCAGTTCATCATCCAAGGTATGTGGGGTGTTGAACAAGGATAAATCTTTCATCCTGGTGCCCAAAAACTTACTTTAAATTACAAATTTCTGAATTTTGTATGATTTTCCATGAAATTTAAGGTAGTGTTTATACCCAATGTTGCTAATTGCATGATTTTGATAGTTTAAGTGATTTGGGTATTGGATTACATGTTTACTTTCAAAAAATTAATGCGTATGATCATATTTTCTAGATTTTAAGTTGAATTATGAATATTTGTATTATCAAGCATGAACCTTATGGTGTTTGACATGAAATTGAAGCATGGGTCATTAAGCCTAGTTTGTATGTTGACATTTCAAGAATAACTATGTTTTAAGCATCCCTTGATTAGCTATTTTCAGCTTTTGATAAAGAAAGTTTATCCATTGATACAAGTAAAGATATAAATCCATATTATTCATACAGTTTACGATCTAAAGCAAAGAGAAGTATAATTGGTTTTCATTATAAGCCTTTATGCTATTTTAAGGTGGATTTCCTAAAAGTTCTGAGCAATAAGTATGGGAGTAGTATTTAGCACCGACTTGGGTATGATTCCAAGGTCTCATGCCCCAGAACTACGTTCCACCATAGGTTTCTGATTTGCCCTTAGTGGGCTAAGATAATGACCATTTAAGATAAGATTCTATTCCGATGACAAGGGTAGAGCAACTCTCCCTAATATGGTCAAGACGTTGGAATCCATGTCAGCTCACATGGTTTATGTCAATTAGAAGAAACTTCCTGAGTCCCAAATTCCGTAAGTCCCAAAGTTCCAAGATTTCCAAAGATCCCAAAACTTCTAAATTTCAAAAGAAAAGATTGATAGAAAAGCTTTTATGACTCACTAAATTTACAAGTATGATTTGTTATACATGATTTTATATATTGATATTTTAGATCATCAAGCTTATGTGAGTCATATATATCCAACATGTATTTACTTTCTTATTATGATGATGTCTTACTTATGGATTACACCCCCATATACTCAGTACATTCTCAAAGTGCTGATCCATATATATGTCTATATGCTACATTGTTTTATAAAGTAGGTTCAAGTGCTCAGTATCAACAACGTGAGTAGTTTGATCATCTCTATATACGCTCCCACAGTTAGTGAGTCCTCATAATTAGAGGGCCTACTTCTTCAGATTTCCAGCTTTCATAGTAATTGAGTTATCGTTTTCAGTTTAGCCCGAGTCATTTGGGGGTCTATCCCAATGGCTCTCTAATTTTTTAGTAGTAGAGTCTTGTCAGACTATGAGTTTATTTATAGACTTTCAGTATTTTCTATTCAAACAGTATCTTCAGTTTATTCAATTCAGTTTTGGTATGATACGACATTATTTCTTGACTAGTTTATCTTAAAGTAAGGTTCCAACCTAGTAGCAGGCTCAAATGGTTAGCTTGGGGCTACTCGTAGCCTTGAGCACCGTGTGACGTCTCGAGATTAGTTTTTGGGGATTTACAAATTTGGTATCAGAGCCTAATGTTTAAGGAGTCCTAGGGAGTCAGACAAGCCATGTTACGTATAGTCTTGATCATGGGTGTGAAGCGCACCATATCTATGAGTAAGAGGCTATGGAGCATTTTCAAAAAATCCTCTCTTTCTTTCATAATCTATCATGCTTACATCTATCTCTATCTGTGATTATCTCATGCTCTGTCATGATAGAATATGCCTCCTGACAGAGCAAATGGCCGTAGGAATGATAACCAGTCACCCCAGCCTGTTGATCCCTTGAATGAGAATGTGTCGCATGCCGAATTTTGGGCTGCCTTTTAGGCGTTATCCTAAGCTATGATCACTAATGTTCAAGCCAATAATCAGGCTGCAGTTTTGCATCAACAAGAGGTAATTTAGCTGCAGCCAGAATTTTTGACTTTATAAAGATGAATCCGCCTGAATTCTTTAGGTCACAAGTAGGTAAGGACCCTTAATTATATCTTAATAAGGTGAAAAATATCACCCAAGTTGTGCATGTCACTGAAGAGGAGAGTGTAGAATTGGCTTCATATAGGTTAAAAGATGTTGCTTATGATTGGGTTGTCATATGGATGAAATGTAGGGGTAAGAATGTAGCTCCTATGAGTTACCAGGTATTCTAAGATGCTTTTCTAGATAGGTTCTTTCCGCGTGAGTTGTGGGAAGCCAAGGTTGAGGAGTTCATGAGCCTGAGGCAGGGCTCAATGACAGTGAAATAGTACTTTCTTAAGTTCATTTAGTTATCTAAGTATGCTCCCGAGTTGATAGCTGACACCTGATCTAGTATGAGTAAGTTTGTTACTGAAGTGTCAAAATTGGCAGTCAAGGAGTGTAGGACTTCCATGCTTATCGGAGATGTGGATCTTGCTAGGTTGATAACTCATGCCCCGTAGATCAAGGATAAAAAGTTGAAGGAAAGAGAGAGAGGAAATAAGAAGGCTAGAACAGGACATTTTGAGTATGGTCAGTCAAGGTCTGTAGGGGAAATCGCTCACAGTTTCAGATTCATCCTCCATTGACAACACCATTTTTAGCTAGTACTCCTACTCCCAGAGGTAGATAGGAGCAGTAGGATAAGTCTTCTATGTCTAGGTCCCAGAATAGTATGAGCGGTAAGCCCAATTATCTTTTATGTGCTAAGTGTAGTAGAACTCATCCTGGAGAGTGCTTGGTTGGACAAAAGGGTTGTTTTGGTTGTGCCAAGTTAGGTCATGGAATTAGAGAGTGCCCATATGCTAAGCAGGAAAATAAAGATATTTGTCCTCAGACAGGGGCTACTAGTGCACCAACTCCGGTAGCTCACCCAACCCCTCCTCAAGGTGTATCATCCAGTACTGGTGGCGGTCAGTGCCCGAATTAGTTCTATTCTTTACATCACACCAGGAGCAGGAGAGCTCCCCAGATGTTATTACTGGTATGCTTCGTGTCTTCCATTTTGATGTTTATGTGTTGTTAGACCCTGGGTCAAGTTTCTCTTATGTGACCCCATTGGTTGCTATGAATTTTGAGATAAGTTTTGAAAAGATCCCTGAGCCTTTCTTGGTTTCTACACCAGTGGGGGAATCAGTTGTTGCCAAAAGGATTTATAGAAAGTATCCTATTATTGTCTTTCATAAGATCATGTTAGCAGATTTGATAGAATTAGACATGGTTGACTTCAACCTTATTCTTGGTATGGATTGGATCCATTCTTGTTACACATCCATAGATTGTCACACCCGAGTGGTAAAGTTTTAGTTTCCCAATGAGCCAGCCCTTGAGTGGTCAGGTAATTCATTGTCTCCCAGGAGTCATTTCATATGCTATCTTAAATCTAGAAAGATGATCTCTAAAGGGTGCATCTATCATCTAGTTCGATTCAAAGACATTAAGTTTGAGACTCCAACAGTTTAGTCAGTCAGTATAGTTAATGAGTTTCCTAATATCTTTCCTAAAGATTTGCCAGGGGTACCTCCCGATAGGGAAATAGAATTTGGAATTGATCTTCTTCCTGATACTCATCCAATTTCCATTCCTTCATATTGTATTGCTTCTGCCGAACTTAAGGAGTTGAAAGAGCAACTCAAATATCTTCTAGTCAAAGGCTTCATAAGACCTAGTGTTTCTCCTTGGGGTGCTCCCATCCTATTCTTTAGAAAGAAAGATAGTTCTTTGTGTATGTGCATTGACTATCGTCAGTTGAATAAAGTCACAGTCAAGAACAAATATCCTCTTCCTAGAATTGATGACTTATTTGACCAACTCTAAGGTGCAAGTTATTTCTTAAAGATAGACCTTAGATCCGGCTATCATCAACTCAAAGTGAGGGAATGAGATATTCCAAAGACAGCCTTCAGGACCCGCTATGGCCATTTTGAGTTTCTATTCATGTCCTTCGGGATAACCAATGCCCCAACAGCTTTCTTGGACTTGATGAACCGAGTCTTCAAATAGTATCTGGATATGTTTGTCATTGTCTTTATCGATGCTATTCTTGTCTACTCTCGTAGTGAGGATGATCATGCAGACCACCTTTGAATTATGTTGCAAACTATTAGAGATCACCAGTTGTTCACCAAATTTAGCAAATGTGAATTTTGGCTAAGGTTAGTTGCTTTCTCGGTCACATTATTTCCGGTGATGGCATTAGAGTTGATCACCAAAAGATAAAAGCCATAAGAAATTAGCCTAGACCTATCTCTTCATCAGACATTAGGAGTTTCTTGGGTTTAGCTTGCTATTATAGATATTTTGTTGAGGGGTTTTCATCCATTGTGTCTTCTATGACCCAATTGACTCAGAAAAAGGTTAAGTTTCAGTGGTTAGATTCCTGTGAGAAGAGTTTTCGGGAGTTGAAGATTCGACTCACTACATCCTCAGTCTTAGCATTACTTGATGGTATGGATGGTTTTGTTGTATAATGTGATGCCTCTAGAGTTGGTTTGGGTTATGTTTTGATCCAGAGAGGTAAGGTCATAGCCTATGCCTCTAGGCAGCTTAAGCCTCATGAAAAGAATTACCCAACCCATGATCTTGAATTAGCTGTTGTGGTGTTTTCTTTGAAAATATGGAGACACTACCTGTATGGTGTGCATGTTAATGTGTTCACGGACCATAAAAGCTTGCAATATGTATTTATGCAGAGGGAGTTAAATCTCTGTCAGAGAAGGTGGTTAGAACTGCTGAAAGATATGACATGAGTGTGTTGTATTATTTGGGCAAGGCTAATGTAGTGACAGACTCCCTTAGTCGATTGTCTATGGACAGTGTTGCTCATGTGGAGAATGATAAGAAAATTTAGCTCGGGAAGTGCACCGTTCGTCTAGGTTGGGTGTTAGATTGGTTGATTTGGAAGAGGGTAGCATTTGGGTGCAAAGTAGTACAGAATCTTTCTTAGTTTCTGAGGTGAAGGAGAAACAATATCAAGATCCCATCTTGGTTAAGTTGAAGGAGTCGGTTAAAGACCAAAAGGTAGAGGTTTTCTCCTAAGGGGGAGATCATGTGCTGAGATACCAGAGTAGACTGTGTGTACCATATGTAGATGAGTTGAGACAATGGATTATGGCTGAGGCGCATGGTGCGCGTTGCTCATTCATCCTGGTGCTACTAATATGTACCTAGATTTGCAAGAAATCTATTGGCGGAGTGGTATGAAGAGAGATATAGCGGAGTTTTTAGCAAGTGTGCAACTTGTCAACAGGTTAAGGTAGGGCACCAAAGGCCTGGTGGTTTTTTGCAAGAGTTTAATATTCCTACTTGGAAGTGGGAAGAGGTGAATATGGATTTTGTAACAGGGTTACCCCATTCGCGTCGTCATCATGATTTGATTTGGATTATTATGGACATATTGTCTAAGTCAGCGCATTTCTTTCCAGTTCATACGTCCTATACAACTGAGGATTATGCTAAGTTGTATATTTGAGAGTTAGTCAGATTGTATGGAGTTTCCTTGTGCATTATCTCAGATAGGGGGTACTTAGTTCACCTCTCAGTTTTGGAAAGCTTTTCAGAAGGGTCTTGGTACCCAAGTTCATCTTAGTTCTGCTTTTCATCCTCAGACCGATGGTTAAGCAGAGAGGACCATTCAGACTCTAGAAGATATGTTGAGAGCGTGTGTGCTTTATTTCAGGGGTAGTTGGGATGAGCATTGCCGTTGATTGAGTTTGCCTACAACAACAGTTATCATGCTAGCATTCAGATGGCCCCGTTTGAGGAACTTTATGGGAGGAGATGTAGATCACCTATCGGATGGTTTGAAGTGGGTGAGGCCGCGTTGTTAGGGCCATATATGGTGTTAGAAGCTATGGAGAAAGTACTGTTGATTCGAGAAAGGTTGAAAATAACTCAGAGTCATTAAAAGTCGTATGCGGATGTAAGAAGAAGAGATCTTGAGTTTGAAGTTGATGATTTAGTCTATTTAAAAGTTTCACCCATGAAGGGGGTAAAGAGATTTGGCAAGAAAGGGAAACTTAGTCCCCGTTATATAGGTCCCTTCCAAATTTTGAGTCGTGTTGGGAAGGTGGTATATGAGCTTGAGTTTCCTACAGATTTATCGTCCATACATCCTGTGTTCCATGTGTCTTTGTTGAAGAAGCGTATTAGTGATCCAGTGGTTGTAGTACCCTTAGAAAGTATAAAGGTTCATGATAGCCTCACTTATAAAGAAATTCCAGTTGAGATCCTTGACCATCAAACTCATAGAGTAAGGAACAAATAAGTCACCCTAGTCAAGATACTTTGGAAAAATCAATCCATTGAGGGAGACACTTGGGAAGCATAAGAAGATATGCGGACCAAGTACCCTCATCTTTTCTCTCCAGATTCAGATTCAGTTTAAGGTAACAAGTTTCCTCAGACCATCTCTTTTCAATCTAAGTTTCAGCTTTATATAACCATTCATTCGATAGTTCATGCATTTACAATCAATTGAGTCATGATTTCAGTTGTATATGCTAGTTATGGCCTCATTTTTCAGCATCTCCACTTTGCTAGCGACATTCGAGGATAAATGTTCCTAAAGGGGAGATATTGTAATACCCCAAACTTTTTCTAGCTTAAATTTGTTCCTAGAATGTTAAGAAATGTCTTCCAAAATGATTAATATTTGTTTCACATAGAATTTTCTAGATTTCAACTTTTCATTGTTTGAGAAATTAAATAAGCTTTCCATCGATACCAAATTAGCCCAAATCTGACACTCGGTGAAGAAGTTAGAGCATTTTTAATTTGACAGTGTGCCAACTGGGCAGTCACCGCGTCGCAGCGAAGGAAAATTTCATAACTGTCACTTTCCAGTGGACCACCGTGATGTTGACGTGTTGCGGTGAGGTCCAAATTTCTATTTGTCAATTTTCAGTGGACTTCCGTGATATTGGCGCATCGCGAAGAGGTTCATTTTCCCAATTGTCGAATTCCAGTAGCCCAATGCGATAGTGGCGTATCATGCTGAAGGCCAAAATGACATTTCTATGGTGCACCATAATGGTGGCACATCGCGTTGAAGTTCCAGGTCCCACGTGTCAAAATCCAGTGGGACAATGCAATAGCTCCGCGTCACGAAGGACCCCAATTTCCCATTCGTCAGTTTCCAGTGAGCCACCGCGATAGTGGCGCGTCGCGGTGGCCCATTAAATTGGGACCCTAGTTCATTTTTGTCAGTTTTGTTTAAAAGTTAAAAGGGGTATTTTGGACTTTTCCCAGCCCCCAATTCCATCCAAACACAAGATTTAAGGTTATTACATGCATCTTATGAGTTTTTTCTCAAGATTTCTCTCAACCAAAAATCCTAAGCTTCAATAATCAACCTCAAGAATCCCAAGATTCCACCATCCTTTTCCAAATTAATTCAAGATTCAAGATTTTCAACACAAGAATCCTAAGAACCATCATTCAAGAGCACAAATAGAGTCTCAAAAGAAAGGTTATTCATCTAGTTCATCATCCAAGGTATGTGGGGTTTTGAACAAGGATAAATCTTTCATCCTTGTGCCTAAAAACTTACTTTAAATTAAAAATTTCTGCATTTTGTATGATTTCTCATGAAATTTAAGTTAGGGTTTATACCCAATGTTGCTAATTGCATGATTTTGAGATTTTAAGTGATTTGGGTATTGAATTACATGTTTACTTTCAAAAAATTAATGCGTATGATCATATTTTCTAGATTTTAAGTTGAATTATGAATATTTGTATTATCAAGCATGAACCTTATGGTGTTTGACATGAAATTAAAGCATGGGTCATTAATCCCTAGTTTATATGTTGACATTTCAAGAATGACTATGTTTTAAGCATCCCATGATTAGCTATTTTTAGATTTTCATAAAGAAAGTTGATCTATTGATCCAAGTTAAGATAGGAATCCACATTATTCATACAGTTTATGATTTAAAGGAAAGAGAAGTATAATTGGTTTTCATTATAAACCCTTGTGTTGTTTTAAGGTGGATTTCCTAAAAGTTCTGAGCAATAAGTATGGGAGTAGTATTTAGCACCGAGTTGGGTATGATTCCAAGGTCTCATGCCCCAGAACTACGTGCCACCATAGGTTTCTGATTTGCCCATAGAGGGATAAGATAGTGAACACTTAAGATAAGATTCTATTCCGATGGAAAGGGTAGAATAGCTCTCCCCAACGTAGGCAAGACGTTGGACTCCATACCAGCTCACATGGTTTATGTCGGTTAGAAGAAACTCCCTGAGTCCCAAATTCCCTAACTCCTAAATTTCCAAGATTGACAAAGCTCCCAAAACTTCTAAGTTTCAAAAGAAAAGAATGATAGAAAAGCTTTTATAAGACTAAGTGTTATGACTCACTAGATTTACAAGTATGATTCGCTATACATGATTTTATATTTTGATATTTTAGATCATAAAGATTATGTGAGTCATGTACATCCAACATGCATTTACTTTCTAATTATGATGATATCTTACTTATGCATTACACCCCCATTTACTCAGTACATTCTCAAAGTGCTGATCCACATATATGTCTATGTGCTACATTATTTTATAATGTAGGTTCAGGTGCTCAGTATCAGGAGCGTGAGTAGTTCGAGAATCTCTATCTATGCTTCCACAATTGATGATTCCTCATGATTTGAGGGCCTACTTCTTTAGATTTCCAACTTTCGTAGTAATTGAGTTATTATTTTCAGTTTAGCCCGAGTAAGTTGGGGTTCTGTCCCAATAGCTCTCTAGTTTTTTAGTAGTGGAGGCTAGTCGGACTACGATTTTATTTATAAACTTTCAGTATTTGCTATTCAGATAGTATCTTCAATTTATTTAGTTCAGTTTTGGTGTGATACAACATTATTTCTTGACTAGTTTACCTTAAAGTAAGGTTCCAACCTAGTAGCAGGCTCAAAGGGTTAGCTTGGGGCTACTCATAGCCTTTAGCACCGTGTGACATCTCGGGATAAAATTTTGGGGTGTTACAGTTTTAAAGAACCCTAAAAGAAATATTGGAAGTGTTTTAGCCTTTACTGTATATTTCAAAAGTATCCCAATTGTGTTTAAGTGTTGGCTTTTATAGTAAGACAAAATTAGCCTAGCATGGATCCACCTCTACACCACGTGGGTCTATCTAGTGAAGAATGCTATGCGTCGCGTTACTTTTTCTAGTGAAGGGAGCTCCGCGTCGCGTTGTTTTGTCTGGTGGAGGGATCCCCATATTGTGTTGCTTTGTTCTCTAAGGAGAGGTGCACGCCACATCTAAAATGCGGACTCTCACTGGAAATTGACTCTCCTCCAAAAATTTACTAAGGCATGGTCCTCCTTCTCTTCTATACTTGCTCTAGCCTTTCGATTTAACTTATTCAAGTGTGCCCAATTCCTCATGAAAATTCACCCTGCATCACTAATCACGTCCATTAGCTAACTTATACAATTGCACATCAATCACAATAATAATAACACATTTTTGCTCACCGAACAAGTCCTATTATGGGTGAATATTGGTTCTTGGAGATATAAATACACCCAAGATCACCACCCTACATTTAGAACCTTGTTCGTTCTAGAACTCTTCAAGCAAAACTATATCCAATTAAGCTTAATCATCACAACCAAGGCAAAATACTCGTGCCGGGCACTCATAGACCAAACAAAGACTCTTAGCTTAAGAAATGTCAATTCTCTTTTAAAAACATAGGGCTACTCTTTTCAAACCTCCTTACCTCAAAAATGAACTTCCGGTTTGTTGGCAAACTCAACGAAGTTATTCAACCAAGAATATTCATACATCACCTGACTGTCATCCACATGCACCCTCACCACAAAAAAAGTTTCCCACATTCACTTTCAATCTTACAATACAAAACAGAATAGGAATATAAAAAAACAAATAGCTCACTCTCAGCAAAGAATTAATACACAATAGATAATGAACCATAAGCTTGCCCTTAGTGTACTGCTCCACTAATAGTCAAATTTTGGGATGAAGGATCAACTAGGTCTTTAAAGATTGTAATGTAAGCTAAGGGACGGGTAAAAACTATTTGGGTAAATAGTGGCTAATCTCCCTAAGCGCTTTAGTACATCATCGAAACACTTAAATCATCAAATTAACATCCAAATTCTTTCCTTGAAGTTTCCCCTTTTTCTTTTGCTTTAGCCCTATCTTGTAATACACGTTACGCACACTATATGGGGGTGTCATTCATTCACCATTTTTCCCTTCTTTACAGATTTTCTCTTTTACTTTTTCTCTCAACACTTGTATTCTTTCTTTATTTCACACTCTCAATCACCACATATGTCACTTCCTATCTCAATAGCAATCTCTTAAGGTCTTCAATTTCACCACAATCCTAATTTAAACTTCAACTCCTTATTTTAATAATTTTCACTAAAGTGCTTAGTTTTTTTCTTGGATCAAATTATGGTTAACAACAAAGGAAGAATAGGCTACTCATGAGGCTACCAAAGAAATTAGGCTATAGGCTCAACATGGATAACTAGGAATATGCACAAGGGTAGGTAAATGAGGTCTAAAATTTGGCTATCAACAAAAATACCAACATCCTTTCCTAAAACCAACATTCTTTATTTCGCTTCGTAAGCACATCGACAAAGTTTTAGACATCACTATACTTGTAGAATAACTAAAAGATCTCTCCCGCTCTTAGTGCATGCTAGACTCAAGTCGGATACCTTTGATTCCTGATCTCGCACTTGTCCAATTCAAATTTAAGCCAACAAACTGAACATTACCTCTTGAGAGTAAGTGTCTAGAAATAATTCTCCTTTTTAATAATTTATGACACACTTCTTTTGTTCAAAACAAGTATCAATCTTGTCACCCAACACAATGCATTCCTCCTTAAAATTGTGATTGAGTTCTCCTTACTTCCTAATTTCCTACGATATGACTAACTCCTCTTTAGACGATCATCATCCATCCATCATAGGGGAGGGAACCTAACTATGATGACTTATCCAGAATTGCCTTGAGGACAAAACAACAATTATACTCCTACTATTTAAGAAAAATATTATAAACACAATGAAAAGCAAATTACTATGAAACAAACTTCATTAGTAGTAACTATTACAGGCTATATAGTTTCGAATAGCTAGAATGAATCAATCCAATACACAAAAGGAAGAATAAAAATATCCAACACAAATAAAATAATAAGAGTACAAGGAATGATATTCCACCACCCCACACTTAAAATGAAGCATTATCCCAGTGCTTGCAAAATAAGCTGAGTATGAGGTGGGGAGTAACTCCCTGATCATATCTTGTCCATGTCATCGCCAAAATCTGGACTATATGCCCTATCTCCCAAGTCTAGATCATCATCACCATCCTCCTCCTTATTCTCTGAATCATATAGCCTCGGCTCCTTATCTGTGGGCACATCATCATCCATCGACTCTATAAAGTCTGGGCCAATCTGTAGCATGGTCCTTACATAAAGCCTAAGTAGATAGTCAATCTCAATAGCTCTAATCTCCTACTGTATTTCTAGGAATCCCCCTATTCTTTATTGGAGCATCTGTAGCCCATACATTCGGGCTATAATTTTATCATCCGAGCTTGACGCTCGAGCATAGTTAAAATTGGACCATGAGTCGCAATGGCCCCCTTAGTATAGGTTATATCTATCGGTCGAGTATTCACTGCTGGCCTATAATCAAGGTCCTCTTTCTCTACACCATGCTCCCTTATAAACCACGTCAACAATCCACCAAAACCATACCGATACCCCGCATTGAATCTTGCTTTCATCATATTTGAGAAGATGACAACACCTATATTCATATCCACATCATCACACATTAAGGCATAAATATGACATGCCCTATCGCATGTCACCTCAGTCAAGTGAATCCTATGTATAAGGAAAGCGTAGACAATCCTGGCCCATAATAGAGCCTCCCTGTTTATATAACTATAGGGGAAGGTCAGGTGAATGCCGCTTTCCTTGTGATTTATCTACCTAGATATCAAATGGTTGCCGTATAGTATATGTCAAATATTTGCATAAGGAGGCTCAATGTTCATCAACTTTAGTGGATCAGCATCCACTTCAGGTATACCTAGGAGGACATCCAAAGAGTGAGCAGTAAATGTTACCACCTGACCCGTATCTTGAATTTTGAGTCCGTCTCCTATGGGTCCCAGTTTGCATAAAATTCTCTCACAAGTCTCAAGTTGCATTCACTAGGCTACTCGAACAAGAAGTTCATGTATAGATCCTCAATGCGGTGCACCATGCTAGAGAATTCCCTCAATAAACTAGGTTGAACAATAAACTAGTCTACAGAAATTTAGACTCTTTGCGCCTTGCATACCACTTTTTTCCTACTTCTACGACCCATCTGGTGCCATACCTCCTTGATTGACTATGTGGGATAGGTGAAGCTCAAGGCACATGATCAGTTTTCCTATTTCTTTGCGTGCTGGCTCAGATGGTCCAGCCGCAGTCTTACCCTTGTTCTGCTGACTAAACATCTCACTTGGTAATCGCAAAATTTAGCAAACACATCAAACACGACACCTTGATTGAACTAGCAAACACTAAGTGTGAGAAGGTGTTGAATCCACCCCACACTTAGTTTATAGCACAGGTGCATAAATAAGTGAACCAGGGTACTTAGACTTTCCTTGTTCAATATACAATTAGCATAAACACACCTCCTCCAATATCAAGCACATATTTATTCAATCTATCAATTTCTCTTTTGTCAGTGATAATTCAAAGAGCTTTATCAAAACAAATTAAGGTGTAGAGACTTTTTTTTCTCAACATAACCACACAAAAATGCGCTCATACATATCCCTACTTTAACAATTTTACACAAGTACACCCCACTCATTTCTCATTCCCCCTCATGCTACTTAGTTTCTCATCCTTGCACACTCAACAAAAATAATAAAATAACATAAGAAAAAGTGGATTTCCTCCCATTCAGTGCCTTAGTTTTGGTCGTGGCCGACACCTCTTTTTGTATTTTCTTATTTTCTTTTCAATATTTTTTTTGTTTTCAGCAATTAAGAAATAACTACACTATTTCATTACATTCGTAGGTTGTCTCTCATGCAGCGCCTTAGTTAACATCGTGGCACGACCCAACTCAATCTTTATTCATCTACGAAGGTGATGTAAGTAATGTGTTGATCCCCATGATTAGCCCAATAGTGCTTCACCCTCTGTCCATTCACCAAGAATTTTTCACTTTTATTTGGATTCCACAGTTCAAAAACTCCATGTGGAGTCATGCACACAACTTCAAATGGCCTAGGCCACTTGGACCTCAGCTTACCTAGAAATAACTTCAATCTCTAATTGAATAACAAAACAATTAGTCTATACTCAAAAAATCGATTTAGAATATGCTTGTCATGCCATTTCTTAGTCTTTTATTTGTAATATTTTTCATTCTCAGAAGCATGGAGACGAAATGCATCAAGTTCACTGAGCTGTAACAATCTCTTCTCGCCAGCAACCTTTATATTAAGATTTAAATTTTTACTACCCAATAGTCTTGATGCTCAATCTCCACAGGTATGTGACAAGCCTTCACATATACTAAGATATAAGAAGAGGCTCCAATGGATGTCTTATAGGTTGTCCTTTGTGCCCATAGTGTATCATCCAACTTTTTTGACCAATTCTTATGCTGTCCATTAACCATCTTCTGCAATATCTGCTTGATTTCATAATTAGAGACCTCTACTTGGTCACTGGTTTGTGGGTGTTACGTCGTGTCCACCTTTTGCCTAACACCATATTTAGCTAACAAATTTTTAAACCAAGTGTTCACAAAATGCGTACCTCCATCACTGATAATAGCTCTGGGTATGACAAAATTAGATAAGATATGCTTCTTCACAAACTTCATCATAACTCTCGCATCATTCGTGGAAAGGGCAAGAACTTCTACCCACTTAGATAGATAATCGACTGCCACTAGGATATATAAATTGCCATGAGATAGTGGAAATGGACCCATAAAGTCTATCCCCCAAACATCAAATACCTCAACCTCAAGAATATTATTCAGGGGCATATCGTGGCACCTTTCTATTGTGTCTACTCTCTGACATTGATCACACCCCCTTACATAGGAAACCACATCTTTGAAAAATGTTGGCCAAAAAAAACCCTGACTGTAGCACCTCTCTAGCTGTATGTTTGCCCCCATGATGGCCCCCATAAGGAGATAAATAATACTTTTGTAGCACTTGTTTAGATTCAGCTCCAGAAACACATCAGCGCACAATCCCATCAGCACCCTATTTGAAGAGATAGGGCCCATCCCATATGTATACACGAGAATCATGCAATAACTTCTTTCTCTGTTGACTGGTAGCTTTGGGATGATAAACACCACATAATAACAGATTCCCAATGTCTGCATACTAAGGAATCTCAAACTCATCGAGTTCCAATAATTTATCATCTAGAAACTCTTCCTAGATACAAAATGTATCATTATTAATGTGATCAGGATTCTCTAGCCTTGATAGATGATCCGCCACCTAATTTTTAGCTCCTTTTCTGTCACGCACTCCTAGATAAAATTCTTAGAGTAATAGAATCCACCTGATCAACCATGGCTTTACATCTTTTTTCTTGAACAAGTACCTAATGGCAGCAGGGTTTGTGTTAGTGATAACCTTGGTACCCATCAAATAATATCTAAATTTATCAAATGCAAAAACAAGCGCCAACATCTCCTTTTCTGTGATAGTGTAATTTACCTAGGCTTTATTTAAGACTCTACTTGCATAGTAAATAGAATGAAATAACTTATATTTTTGCTGTCCTAACACCGCTCCAACAGGCATATCACTAGCATCACATATTAACTCGAATGGTAATGCCCAGTCAGGAGAAATTAAGATGGGTTCTTCTATTAACCTTTTCTTCAGACCCTCGAATCCTTGCTGGAAATTTGTTCCAAAATCAAACTTAGCCTCTTTTTCCAATAACTTGCACATTGGACTCGCGATCTTTAAGAAGTCTTTAATGAAATGCCTATAAAACCCAGCGTGCCTAAGAAAACATCTCACTCCCTTCACTGACATAGAATGAGGTAGCTTTTTAATGACTTTAACTTTTGGTTTGTCTATTTCAAGTCCTCGACACGACACCTTATGACCAAGGACTATTCCTTAACCAAAATGTGACATTTTTCCCAGTTTAGTATAAGATTTGTCTCTTCACAATTAGATTCTGCAAGCAAACATCAAAGGAGTTACCATAGACATAAAAATCATCCATAAATACCTCTACAAATTCTTCCATCATATCCTAGAAGATCACTATCATGCATATCTGAAATATTGCTGGAGCATTGCAAAGGCAAAAGGCATGCGCCTGAATGCATATGTTCCATATGGACAAATAAACGTGATCTTTTATTAATATTCTAGCGCTATTGTGATATGATTATACCCTGAGTATCTGTCCAAAAAGTAATAGTATTCCTGCCCTGCCAACCTTTCCAGCATTTGATCAATGAACATGATAGGATAATGATCCTTCCTGGTGGCTTCATTCAACTTTTTATAATCAATGTAGATCCTCCAACTAGTCACTGTGCAAGTTAGAATTAGTTCATTTTATTTGTTGGTCACCATAGTCATCCAACTTTTCTTTGGGACACAATGTACATGGCTGACCCATTTGCTGTCGGATATGGGATAGAAAATCCCAATATTGATCCAATTAATGACTTCTTTTCTGACCACTTCTTTCATCACCGAATTAAGTCTACACTGGTGTTTCACACTTGCCTTGTATCTCTCTTTCATGTATATTTATGCATACAAAAAGCAGTATTGATTCCTATGATGTCCGATATCTGCCATCCAATTGCCTTTTTTCTTTTTTTTAGAACTGCCAATGCTCTTCTCACCTACACATCAGACAAACCTATAAACAAAATCACAGGCAAAGTATCATTATCACTAATAAATACATATTTTAAATATGGAGGAAGATCCTTGAGCTCTAATTTTGTTTTTTCATCAATGAATGCTTTTAGAGATGGTCCAATTGGTCTATTCAATGGCTCAAACTTAGTAAATCTAGTGTCAACCAATGAAAAATCCATAATTTGCACCATTTCAAGTGCCTCAACATCACCATATATATCATACCCATCACAACTCGCTCAAGTGGTACATTAAACAAAAATAGGTGGAGTTCAGACATAAGGTCTACAATTGTTATCACATACAATTCTTCATATATAGCTAGAAATTCATTGCCTTGTACACATCAAATACCTCGACCTTGTCATGGTCCCTTATAGTTATCTTTTCTGCAGCTACATCAATAAGAGATTGCTCCGTTGCTAAGAATAGGCATTCAAAAATAAATGGAATGGATGGATCAACATCGAAGCCCAAAACAACAAAATTCATAGGGAAAATCAGCGATCCCACCTGTACCAATACATCTTTAATGATCCCATCAGGCCTATCAAATGACCTATCGGCTAACTGCAAAATAATAGTCATGGGTTTAGGACTCTCGAGACCCATCTTTTTGTACTAAGATATAGGTATTAGATTGATACTTGCCCCTAAATCACATAAAACCCAAGCATTGATAGATTGACCGATGGTAATCTGCAAGGTAAATATTCTTGGATTTTTCAGCTTTGTGGGCAACTTATTCTGAATTTTGAAAGTGCACTCCTCAGTAAGTATGACTGTACCATATTTAGTTTAGTAGTTCTTGTTTGCAATAATATCCTTCACATACTTTTCATACTTTAGAACACTTTGCAAGATGTCAACTAGAGGGAGATTTACATGAACCTATTTCAAAATCTCTAAAAACTTCTTGTAGCTAGTCTCCTTTTGATGTTTCTACAACCTTTGCAGGAAGGGTGGAGGTGGTACAATTTTTTTAGTTTTTCTACATTTACTTCCACTTTATCCTCCTCACACTTCTTGTCATCTTTTTCTTTTTCAACAACAGTGTCCTTTGATTTCACCTATTTAGGTTTTGACTCATTTAACTCCAATCCACTCTGAGTTATGACTGTATTTACCGATTTTAAATTTGGCTCGGTGTTACTTAGAAGACCTCCTTGAGGTCTAGTGTTCTCTGCTCCTGCTCTTAGTAATTAGCTACTGGTTCTTTACATATGCTATAATTGTACTTGAGTAGCCATAATATTTTTTAGCATCTCTTCAATATTGCTGGTCTAAGCTATGGATTGATTCTATTAAACCTGTAATTGCTGATTCTATTGTGCTTACCCCCTATACTGATTGTTATTCTGCACCTGATTTCTACCCTATGAGAAATTGGGATAATTCCGCCAATAGGGATTATAGGTGTTACCAAAGTTCTATTATCCCTGACGATTAACATTCCCCCTCATAATTAACAAAATCTAGATTAACCGCATAAGCATCTACTGTATGCTCACTATTACCACAAACTTCACATCACGTATTTGCCTGTTGAACTGCATTTGCTGTTGCTGCTGACTGTGCAACCCCTAACTTCATACTGTTGAACTGATTAGTAATCTAATTTTGTAGTGCCGCAAGTTGAGCTAATAACACAGTAAACTGATCTGCCTCTAACATACCCTCAATCTTGTTATGAGCATTCATCGAGTCAGCATGCCATTCAGGATTCCCCTATGAAATCTGATTTAGTAGTGTATATAATTCATCATATGTTTTATTAATAGTATGCCCACCAACTGTTGAATCTAAGAGAATCTTGGTATTTGGATCCAAACCCTCTATGAAAGTATGAACAATAACATCATTAGACTAATGATGGTGAGGGCAATTTCTGAGCATATCCTTAAACTTTAACACGCTTGGTAAAGATTTTCTCCTTCTTTTTGCCTGAAACTAATCTCACTTCTCAAATGTGTTGTCCTCCATGATAGAAAGAATTGAATAAGGAACTTTCAATCCAAATTATCCCAAGAAGTGATGGAGAGTGGTGGTTCAATATGTAACCATCTTTTTTGCTTTCCTAATTAAAGAAAAGGGGAAGAGAGACAGTCTTACATAATCATTAGATACCTCTGTAGGAATGTAGGTATAACTAATTTCCAGGAATGTTCGTATGTGCTATAGTGGGTCTTCATGTGAAAATCTAGCAAATTGCCCAACTGAGCACAACAACTGTGCCATATTTTGCTTTAATTAAAAACGACCATCCACCTCTAGCTTGTGGATGCTATTTGTAGCATGGTTCATAAGTGGGATTGCCACTTCACTAATAGGTCTGGTTGCTACTTAAACAGGAAAAACTGGAATCGCCGGAGCTGGAACACGTCCAACATTTGGATCAACTGGATCAATAAGATTAGGATCTCTTTGCTCTGCTATTTAAACTTGGTGAATTGGAAAATGAGCTCTTCTCCTCTATTGAAATACTAGTTTTGGTTTCGAATATGGCTCTACCAACTCTGTATCTCTTGTTAACCCTGTATTCATTTAGTTTTGCAAAAGCAAACCACTAAGATCAAGTCGTTAACACTTCAAATAATTATCAAAAATAAAAATTTCAAAAATTACTTATTATACTAGTCCTCGATAACGGTGCCAAGAGTTCCTCCATTCTATTTAGTTTTTGACCTAGATCATAGTCACTCTGTTACATTAGTCTGGTCTTGTTGATAGGAGGAGTCAAACGAGGATGAAGTAAAGGCAAAATAAAACTTTTAGATATTGAGAACAGGGTTGGGGTCAGCGCAATAGTGGTAGTCACGCGAGACAATGGACTAAGGAAGGGAGTTGGGGAAAATTTAGTTCTTACCCATCGGCTAGAGACGCTTACCATAGGCTTCTCGGTGGACGTCAATTTTAGAATAGCAGTGGTCTTAAGACACGTGGTGCCCAATATCAGTCTAATGAAGCCCAATTAGTTCTACCCCATCCTCTGTGCCAGTTTTATGGCTGGGGACATTACGGGTTCTCTCATGAAGGAAAAATCCATTGCTTTAATTGTGGTCATATTTGTCATATGCTTCAATTGTGGCCAACAAGGTCCCTAATACCACTTTGTTAGCTCCAGCACAAAAGGGTACTACCTCTAATGCCGGCACTGACAGAAATCATCTCAATGCTCTTTTCGATTACCCAAAGTCTGAAGTGTCTCCTGATATTGTCCTTGGTATGTCAAAACTCTTTTCTCATAATAAGTACTACTTACTTGATTCAGGGATCTCTCAATCTTATGTGACCCTATTTAAGGCTGTGTATTTTGGTTTTGGTCTTGAGTGTTTGTCGGACCCCTTTTCTATTTCTATCCTAATAGAAGACTTTGTGGTTGTCAGAAGAGTCTATAGGGGGTGTGTGGTATTTGTTGGTAGTAGAGAAACTCTGGTAGATTAGATAGAGCTGGACATAGTTGACTTTGATGTTATTTTGGGAATGGACTGGTTGCACTCATGCTATGCTTTCTTAGATTGTCGGACCCGTAAGGTCATTTTTAAATTCCCTAATGAGTCAATTGTTTAGTGGGAGGGTGGTTATCTAGCTACTAATAAAAGGTTTATATCATATCTTAGATCCCGGAAGTTAATTTCCAAAGGCCGTCTCCATTATTTGGTCTAGGTTAAAATTTTTACTTGGGAGGTCCTCCCTTATATTCTTTTTCTATGGTAAATAAGTTACCTAAGGTCTTTCTTGATAATCTTCTGCGTATCCCTCTCTATAGGGAGATTGGTTTTGGTATTTATCTTGTTTTGGACACTCATCCTACTCCTATTCCCTCATATAGAATGGCTCTGGTTGAGTTGGAGAAGATTAAGGAGCAACTAAAGGACCTCATATACAAAGGTTTCATCCATCCTAGTGTGTCCCCATGGGGCGCACCGGTGTTATTTATGCATAAGAAAGATGGGTTTCTTCGAATGTGTATAAGCTATCAACGATGAGAAAGAAAATTTAGAGTAATCTCTCTATTGGGCAGATTAGTGTGATTTGTGATATATTTTGTTGGTGATACGTGCTGGTTATTAGATGCTAAGTTTTAGCTTTTGATGATAAGTGTGGTGATAAGGATGTTAACTCAAGGATAGTGATATAAGACTCATAGGAGTGAATAAGTAGGGTAATATTATATAAGAGAAAGCATAGATTGATGCCCTATGAAATAGTGGAATATGTAATTGGAAGGGCGTATAGGTATGGGGCCTATGTGTTGAAGTAGAAATGGCATCTAAATCGTTATATGGATAAGAGTTTTGGGTTACAAGAGTAAAGTATACTCGGTTTTGAGTTAGGGGTGCCCTGTATGCCTAGCTTATGTTCCTGAAGTTTCTGAGCATAGAGAAGTCTAAGGTATTGTTAAATAGTGTTATGTGGAGCCAAACTAGGGGAAGAGTCGATAGCTTATGTGAAATCTTAGTATAGATTTAGAATTTGTCGAGATATGGGGATATGATATTAGAGGAGTAATGGTGGTATCTTAAGGAGTTAAAAAAGGAGCGAGGAGTGTTTACAAGCATAGATGTCCAAAGCCCTAATTAGTAGTTATGAGGCTATGATTTTAAAGGTTATCGTATCTTCGGTGGGGTAGATCGTATAACGAATATAGTAAAGATAGGCTTGAACATAGTGATAGGTAGTTAGAAATCCTGATGGGACAGGATGAATGATTGCTATAATGGGGCCGAGTAGTATTTTGGATGGATGTCAAGAATAGAACCCCATGGCCTAAGTTAACCTCTTTTAGCTTTGAATAGGCTTAAACATGGGAGCAATATATATGGATAGACTCAGGCTCTCCTAGTGTTGTGTTTGTGGGAAATTGTAATATTGCATTTGGTGAGGCGCGGTATTCATTGATGATTTTGTAGGGTGAGGACTAAGGTGGAGTCTTAGTAGAGGTCCCTTGGGTGAAGAATAAGGTAGAATGGGCTACTTGGGAAGTCGATGAGGACATGAAGTCCAATTATCCATTTCTCTTTCCGAATCCAAAAATCATTCTTGAGGCATGTGTTGTTCTTAACACCCTTGTTTTATATATTTGTTGATTATAGATTGTGAATCTCTTGGTGTTTGTTTTATGTATTAAAGGTGAGAGTAGAGATGTTTGGGGTTTAATAACTTGTAGTTCCTCATCCCATAATTCGAGGATGAATGATCCTAAGGGGGAGACTGAAACACAATGAACTTTGGCCCTTGCAAAATTTCCTGAGTCTTGAACTTTCTGTGCATTAGACGACTTACACCATACCACTCGTATGTTGTGGGTACAAGTCAAGGAACTTAGTAGTATGTTGGTTAGATTCACATTGGACAAGTTCTATTCTTGGTACGAGAAGGCATCATACGAGTCGTATGTACATGATATAAGAAGTATAGTGCCAAATCGTATGTTGTCCAGTCTCTAACCTTGATGTTCTTTCTAAGGTACGATTTTAGGGTACTAGTCATATGGTATGGTACGATTTAGGCTAAGGAGTCGTATATTGGGTAGAATGTGATGTCCAATATTCTGATCAAGGTACGAGTGGAGGGTACCACTTGTATGATGTGGGTATGAGTGGAGAGGCCAAATCGTACCCTCTTGCGAGTCTTCTGCAACTTTTAAGCTGAGGGTATTTTAGACATTTTTTTCCCCAAGTCCTTAAGACCCCACATCCTATAACACTAATTGGTCCCTCATTTATCACTTTGAAAGATAAAATCACTCTAAAAAACTCTCTAGAAACCTCTCAAGGAGATTGGGCTAGGGTTTCATCAAGGTGACCATCTAGGGGATTAAAGATCAAAATATCTCCATAAATATTCGTAATTCAGGCATGTGACTCTTCTTTCATTGTTAGTTCATGAAAATCATATGTTTTAAGCATTGTTCTTGAATCATAAATGGTGAGTTTTAAATCTATGGTTAGGGGTCTGAATGTCTAATGTTGAGTATTATTCTCTCATGATTTCACTTGTGTTTATACATGTTTTTGGTAATGATTTTATACATGTGGGTGTATTCAAATTGTGGTTTAATGAATGGGTCATGATTAACCCTAACTTGATGGATTTTAACTTGAATAATGGTTTGATAATGGTATGCCCTCAACCTATTTGTGAAAATGCCCAGGAGAAGAATTTTGTCACATGATGAATTGGGTTTTGAACTAATGCTTGGTATAAGAATGTTAATGAAGGATGATTGATTTTGTAAAGGTCTTGATGATCATAAACTAATTGGAATGAGTATTGAACTAAGGCATCGACCTAATAATGTAAATGGTTGGTAAATGGTTTCATGAAAGGCCTTGTTAGCCATAAGTTGAATTGAATTGTAACCTTGGTGGTTTAATTGGCTAAATGGGTTTGAGTCCCTAAAAGTTGAATTGAATTGATATCTTTGTCTAGACAACGGGTTCGAGTCCCAAGAGTTGATTAATAATGGTTATATCATGTTGTACGCTTGTAAGTGGGGTTGGTATGATGATACCAACGGGATGTCTTTGGTAAGTAGACCAAGAACTTTATTTAAAATCCAAAAGGGCACCCGATACGGGTACCCTATATCCAAAAATATACCCACTTCCATTTTTGTTTGATTTTTGCTCCTCCAACGTACAAAATTAATCAAAAACACTTCGAATTAGTTACCAACTTTCTCGAATTCCTCACATTGCATGAATTAAGCACTAATTTGCGGAAGGAAAATCAAAACCTCGAGCAACCTACATTCTTAACTACTCAAGTAAGTGTTTGAATGTAATTGCTCTATTTTTCGTGTTGAAAATGCAAATATGAGATACTTTAGACATGATTTGAGTTGATTTGGCTTATATGTTGACAATCAAAACCCTAGTTCATAGGATTTGAGTTGAAAATGGAAATTTGGAGTATACTTGAGTTTAGGTGTTGATATTGTGTGTTGTTTTGACCCAAATTAAGTGTTATTACTGCATAAAGTAGAGGGTAATTTGGGAAATTTGAATTGGAGTCAACTCTAAAGTTGAACTTCTATGTTGCAGTGGATATGAGACTCTTTACGACTTATACCCACAAGTAATGGGTCATAATGAGACTCATACCTACTGACAACATAAAAGTCTAACTAATTTTAAATTCTGGTATGGGTACGACTTGTCTAAACGAATCGTACCCAACCCATACACCTCGTACACTTAAGTTGTAAGGACCTGAGAAGAGGTCGTATTTTAGAGTTTGCTTCTAGATTTCTTACGAGTGTTGGTAATGAGTCATACCCTATTCTTACAACTCGGTAGGAGTACTCGTAAGTAGGCCAGTGAACATCCATGTACACACTGTGTACTATATGACTTAGTCATACGAGTCATACCCAGTCAATACGACTAGTACCTCCTATTTGTACCTTGGACAGAGCATGCACAATGATATTTATTTCCTAGATTTTGCTTTCTTTTCTGTATTTACTTACTATTAATGTGTACTTTTAGGTATCATGCCTCCAAAGGGTGTTTCTTCTTCCAAGCAAGTGGTCAAGAAGGGAAAGAAAATTGCACCATCCTCAAGATCTGAATCCACTGAGTCATCAAGTAGTAATAGTGATGTAGTTGAATTCCCAGTGAACGGACAGGCTGACCCAAGGGGCAAAAGACCTTCTTAGGGGAATACAGTAGTAACCCCGGAGGACTCACCTCCATGGGGACCAAGGAGAAAAATCCCGAGTACCTCCCCTCCACACTTACCTCCACCTTCAGAGAGACAAGATGTTGATCCATATCTGAAGAAGAGAGTTCAGGAAATGCTAATGCTGCAAAAGATTTTGATGTACCACTAATTGATGTGCAACAACCTCCACTAGCCCTTACATTTGCTTCAGTGCCCACCATTGAACGGTGGGGGTACATAGGTATGCATACTACCTATAATGATGGCTTGAGAAGACTCAGGAATAGAAGAATCAAAAGGAACTTATACCTCGAGTGACGCTTGATTACTACTAGGATGTTAGAGTTGCCCAGGTTTGAGGAGTAGTTAAAATAGTACGGTTTTGAGTGGATAACCAGGGTGCCTGTTAGATATAGTCCTACACTAGTGTGGGAGTTTTATGCAGCGTACAAGGGAGAGCTATAGAGACAGTATCCACAGGGACACTTGTGGAGAGGTTGTGACCCCATTGCCTCATTTTTTATTTGAGGAGTGTGGGTCAACATCTCCTCACATACTATTTCCATGTTCTTATACGAACCAAAATATCATCCTCTAGTAAATACTGGTGAAATGTATTACCATTTGGAGAAAATACAAAAGATTACTCAGAAATAAATGGGGTAGGATGATAGAATGGGTTACTTCAGGTGGATTACTGGGTGTATAGCATCGAATGGTGAGGATGAAGTATAGATAGTTGGTTTCCCGGGTGTCACTTCATAAAAAATAGAGAAACATACACTTAATTTTGAGGCCAAGGCTTTATGGACACTGGACCAACACCAATTATATCCCACTACTGGGGACAACGTGTCCAGTTCGGATAGCTTTGATAGACGAATTCCTAGCCAGCTATGAGTTTGATGTAGGGGAGTTTTTATCTTGGGAGATAAGAGATCGAGCGATATATGGTGAGAAGTTGCTATTGGTGTACCCGTGCATGGTTACATAGATATGTTTGGCTGTAGGGGTGCAGGAACTCTCGGGTATTGATAAGATGTTAGATTCCATGAGCACCACAGATTAGGATTGATCCGAGATGCAACCAACCCATTGGCAAGGTAGGCGAGAAAGGGAGCATATATGATTGGGAAGATAAATAGATAGAGTGAGAAGGCTGAGGCTACTTATGCTACTGAGATGGTTGGATAGACTGAGACCACACAGACTTCGAATGCAGCGAGTACATATAGTGCCCCACCTTTGGTCCAGTTTGTACCCCCTCACTCGAGGGGTATGCCATCTGGGTTTATTATGATTTTGTAGGCCATGTGGACTAAGGAAATGATGATATTGGGCACATTAGAGGCTGAGGAACAAAACATAGAAGAGGGCATAAATCCTTAGGTTGATACTCAGTTGGCAAACCAGGATAAATGGGTGTAGCTGAGACTAGATGATTTTGGGATGAGGATGACCCATTAATTAAGTAGTGGCTAGACCCCAGATGTTAGGGAGGTGAGAGCTGAGGTCGCTGAGAATAAGAGGATGGTTGCAAAATTATACGATAGACCAATTTTGTCGGAGCCCATGGTTAATATAGTTATGCCCATGATCCATGTTTGTAATATTTGGGCTATTCTAGACCAACTAGAGAAACTGGTTGAGGATCCCCGAGAAGAAAGAAGAGAAATAAAGAAGAGAAAGTATGCTAAGAAAGAGGCTATAGAGGAAGCAACATGAGATAGCCTACAGAGTGAGCAGGATCGGCAGGTGAGGGTCCAGGAGATGGCTATTGGAGTTGGTGGTTCGAGACCTACAGTTATTGATGTTGAGGGTGGAAGAGATGCAGACCCATAGAGTGATAGACTATTGAGCGCACCGATCACCACTGACGCCACTGTTGCTGACTCAGTCCCAGTAGTTAATGGAACTCATGTGGATGTTGATGGGACCAAAGTTGAGGGCCCATGTGCTGATGATGTATGAGATGGCTCCTTGAGCTCCTAGGTATGTTCCCGATCCCTTGTAATTCATTTGTATTTGTACTGAGGACAAAGCATACAGTTTAAGTTGGGGGTGGGGGTGTACCAAGTTGCCACCGGTTAAACTTGCCATGTTTTAAAACCCGTGGCCACAATCTAAAAATTTTAAAGAACTATTATGTTTTGTTTTTTTTCATGTTTTTTTTATGTATTGTGTGCTGGAAATCGCTGGAAATAGGAGGAGAATTTGTATCTGTGGCAGTTGATGTGTTTTTTAATGAATATGCTGAAATTGTGTTATTTTTGAAGAATGTTGTGCTAAAATATTGATACCTCTCCTAAAATTTTGCACAATTGTGTGATGTGTATCTGTGTGAGACAATTGTGAATCTGATAATGACATTAGGATTAGGGATAGAACAACCAGGGTCAACAAGTGCTCAACTGGATAAGTAGTACCTAATAGTGTAACCCTGTGCAAGTGTGTGTAAGGTATTACTGAGTTCCCAGTGTATTGAAATCTAAAACGTGCCCAGTTGCTTTTACCTAGGTCTAGGATAGTTGAGTGAGAAATGACCATAGGCTATTTTTGTTTTAATTCCACTCGAGCCTAAATGCCCAACCAAATAAATTATGAATTCCTTTGATCAAAATATTTGAGCCTAAATTGACCAAGTTTTTTATTTACATCAATTTCACCTTTCCATTTCTACAATGAACCTGTTTTGGCCCTAGTCCTCCTTGGACACTTTGCACCTCAACTCAGGCAAATCACCTAAGTTGAGGGTGGTTATTATAGGGGTGCATAGGGAAAAGCAAGAATGAAGAAAGAAGTATTGAGAGAAAAATGAAAAAGGTCAAGTGCGGTGAAAATAAAAAGAAAAGAAAAAATTGCAATAAAAGAAAAAGAAAAAATAAAGTGAGAAACTATACCAACCCCAGTTTGAATGTGTTAAAATAAAAAGGAAGACATAAGGGCGGAAATAAAATTGAAGAATAAGTGGAAAATAAAGTGGACCCCAAAGAAAGCATAGTGTCAAGGAGGAATACATCACTAAGTAAATCCCAAAAGGATACCATACGAGCCCCAAACATACGTTACAAGCCTAAAAAATTCCTTTAGTATTCCTACCTCGATTTTTTGAAAACATAGGAAGAAAGAATATCGGAAAGCCTATGGTATTCTTTATACACGGGTGACACTTCTTTGTGAGCAAGAGCGTCGTTTGTTATATCCCATAATAAATGGATTATCTTAATTGAGAGTAAAGGGGATTTCTTTGACTGTGAGTCCACATGGGTTATGTTGCTAGGTTTCTAGGTTGTTCGGTTAATATGGGTTGTCTATGTATAGTTATCTGTTACTAACGTAATGCCATTATAAGATTCCTTTGCGTTTCTTCGTGTGCTAAATTGTTATACATAATTTAAGTGTTGAAAAGTTAAAATTAGGAGGGGAATAAAATTGTTGAAACTTGAATTGAAAAGTCACTACCATAGGTATCTTAGGATCTTCCTATTTAAGCATAGTTGTGTTTTGGGATAGTTTGTGATTTTTATTTTGCCTGAGGACACACAAACTTCTAAGTTGAGGGTGTTGATGTGTCTTGGAAACACAAAACTTTCAATGCTTAAGACCATGAATTTATGCTTGTACTTAGGTCATTTTAGTAGATATGATGTGCTTTTGTGGTTATTGCAGGTAAAATAGGTCAATATAAGTGTTGGACTAAAACTAGAAGAAAAAGACCTGAAAAGACCAAGTTGTAGAAGGTATGATTCTCTCCACGAGTCGCAAACACCTCATACGACTTGGAGGCTAACTCGTAAGCACAACAGAAGCCAAGGACACGAAGAAAAACAAAGTGTAGCAAAGATACGACTGAGAGTACGAGTCATAAGATGGAGGTACGAGCTGTATCATGAAGTCGTACATAGAGCAGAACCCAAGAAAGCAACTCAGAGTTAAAGTCTCAGAAGAATACAAGTTGGAATTCTTAGTACGACTCGTATGGACTAGCCGTAAGTAAACCAGTGTTCAATGGATTGAAGAAAGAAGTTCCAGGTGGATACGAGCGAAGGCCACAAGTCGTATGGTCAAGGTACAACTCGTGAGCAGAAGTCGTAAGAAGAATAGAAAATTTAAAGCCTGGAATATTAGACACTAAAGAATGTATGAGAGGCGAGGTACGACTCATAAGAAGAGCATACGAGTGAATGTGTGAGTCGTACCATAATCTGACGTGACTTTTTCTTTTCCATTTTTTTAGGATTTCTGAGTTATTTTTTGAATACTATAAATACCCTAGGGTTTATCTTTTATTAGGTTATATTTTTTTTACATTATTGTGAGATTCTATTGCATACTTTTATATCTTTGATACTTTGTTCTTGAGATCTTTGGGTTATTATTCAATTAAATATTTTGGATTTTATTCATCTTATTTTTTGTAATTAATTACATGTTTTCTTCATTGATAATCATGGATTCTTGCATAAACATGAGCGACTAATTTCCCTGACTAGGGTTGTGGGAACCCTAGTAGATTAACTATGTAAAAGAAGTGGGAGATTTTGGTATTCTAGAGTTTATGCATGTATCTTAATCTTCTTCACAATAATTGGCCTCAGAGATACTGCAGAAGCTTGGGGTAGCCTGTATTTGCAAACGTCCTCACAAGGGAGTTTGTGATTAGTAAAAGAAGATTAAGACAGTAATTTGAGATTCACTTCCATCTTATTATCATTCCATCATCTTATCTAATCGCTTAAGACTCAAAAGGTGAAAGTGAACTGAAGTCATAGACAAGGAGAAATAAGGCGACGCCTTGAGACTCACAATGTAAAGGGTGAGATTTATCAACACGTTCATAAGATGGTTGATAATACATATCTTGTCGACTTTACATATAGAGCAACTGAATAGGTGGATTGAACACGAGAAATTTACGGAGTTGAGAAGCTAGGGGAACACAATCCTAATGTTCATCTTCTACTGTTTACAACTTAAAGCATTCAAGTCTAGTTACTACTTGGTGATTACTTCCAAAATACCCCATTTACTTTTTTGCACTGTTCATGAATCACATCAAGTTAAGCAATAATTCAACATCTTCTCTGTGGGATCGACCCCAACCCAGTTGGATTATTATATTTGGCATCAACCACAACATACATCTTTGGAGGTTAGTTTTGGGTTACATCAAATTTTGGTGTCGGGGGAAGATGGTTTGAGTTGTTAATTGATTTGGTGAAGTTTACAGGTTTTATTTTCTATTCTAATTTGGCATACGTTGGTGTATGTCAAACACTAGGAGAAGATGCAATCTCTTACTCCCTTTTGATCCATAGCCAGAAAGAATTCTTTAAACACCAAGAAGAATGTCAGGACAAGTTTGTGATGAGGTTCGAGACCCCCCACCTATTGATCCTAATACGACACTCCCACGTGTGACAGTTGATCCACAGAATGTTGTATAATTACAAATGCAACAACTAATAACTATTGTTTAGAAAGAGAAAAAAGAAACCAAAGAGGCCCGATAAGCTGAAGAGGCTGGGTTAGCTCAGCAAGGGGGACTAGCCAGGCTTAGACAGGCAGCTGAGCATCGAGATAGAGTTAAGAGAATCAGAGCTCCATTGATTCCTGTATACCAGCACTTACACCCATATGATGATGAAGAAGATATGGGTTATGTTGAACCTACTGAGATAGAATCCATCATTCCTCCTTCTCTACCCCCTAATGTAAAGTTTGATATTACAAGCTCTATGATAAAATTATTAAACTTGAAGGGTGTATTTTTGGGGTAATCTATTAATGATGCAAATATGCATCTTGCAAATTTTATAGGGATTTGCACATCATGTACTATTTTGAGGGTGGACCAGGAAGCCTTGAGATTGAGGTTGTTTTTAGTTTCATTGACAGGTGAAGCATCAATATGGTTAGGGGAACTTCCAAGAGGCCCAATCACTACTTGGCATAGGTTATATAAATAGTTTTTGAATAGATTTTTCCCTCCTTCAAGGATGATGCAGTTGAAAGATGAAATTTATAACTTCAGATAGTTACCTTTAGAATCCTTGTATGAGGCATGGTTTAGATTCAAGAAGAAGCTGAGCATGGTACCCAATCATAGAATCAAAGGATCAAATTTGTTGAAAATCTTCTATAGATCAATAAATATAAGTTCAATAGCATTGGTAAATATGATTTTGGGTGGTTCATTTATGTGTCTTCAATGGGATGTGCGCAGGATATGCTGGATGATAGTTCAGTGACTAATAGAGGTTGACATACTTGAGACGCAAAATGTAGTGCAGGTACATATGATATTGGAGCATCCAATAATTATGAAGGTGGTCATGATTTGGTAACAAAAGAGGTTGCAAATCTTCGTAATGATATTGGGCAACTTTAAAAATAGTTTGCAATAATGAGTGCTGAGAAAGTAAATGCAGTTGTGGCATAGGGATCAACTTATAAAACTTTTGAGATTGAATATGAAGAGGAAGTAAAGTATCCTGATTATATATTGGTGGATTTTTGAGCCTCAGGGAAAGGGAATCAAGGTCGAAACTATTATAATAACGAATACAAAGACAAAAGTAGAGAGAGATGGTGATTAGCGATGGAAAGATGACTACATGGATATGAGTGATAGGTATGTTCCACCAGGTAATCGTGATTCAAAATCCAAAATAGAGGTGCTGTTGTCAAAATTAGTCAAAGGGCAAGAAAGTCAAGAGAGCTATCTTAAGGTTATTAAGGCAGATCTATAAAGGCTAAACCAGAAAGTTGAGTCACATGCTACAACAATTAAATAGTTGGAGAAACAATTTGGTCAGATGTCATCCACTATAAATCAGAGACAGCCTGGCACTCTCCTTAGTAACATAGTTGCAAATCCAAAGAATGATGGTCACTTCCTTGCCATTACTACTCGGAGTGGCAAAATAACCACAGATCCACCTATTTCCACTATAGATGAGAAAAATAATGATGATAACCCTGTTGATATAAAAATCAGTAGAAAGTAAGGTAATGGAAAATATAAGGTTGAGTAGCCTGTGTTGAAGACCATTTCAAAACCTCTTCTTTCTTTTCCTCAGAGGCTGAAAAAACAAGAAGATGGTAAGTACTAAATTTTTTCGTCAATGCTAAAAGAGTTGTCAATTAACATCCTACTTAAGAAAATGATGAGATATACAAAATTCATAAAGTATCTAATCACTAAGAGAAGGTCATTCAGTTATGAGCCAGTCAATAATATTCATCACTGCAGTGCTGTATCTACTAGATCATTGGTAGTGAAGGAGGATCTTGGTGCTTTCCCTATACCATGCACCATTGGATCTTATAACTTTGCTTATGCATTATGTGACTTGGGTACTAGCATTAACCTTATGCCATTTGTAATATTTAAATAGTTGGGGGTTAGGAGAACCTAAACCAACCACTATGAGATTAGTGATGACAGACATGACGGTGAAAAAGCCAGTTGGTATTTTATATGATGTATTGGTGAAGGTGGATTCTTTCATCTTTATTGCAGATTTTGTGATATTGGACTGCGAAGTGGACTTCCAAATCCTAATTATTTTGGGAATAACATTCTTGGATACAGGAAGAACGTTAACTGATTTGGATCTAGGACATCTGATACTATGACTCAATAATAAATAGGTGGTATTTAATATATGCAAATCTATGAGGCAACCTGATGAGTTAAGAGTGATATCCATGATTGATGTGTATAATGATGATGTAGGTTTATTCTATGATGTTGATTCAGTTACTCTATGGGATGGTGGTTCTGATGCTGCTATTCCTATTGAAGAAAGGTTAGGTGTTAAAGCTCTGGCAGCCATGATCATGAACTTTGACAATGATGGTATTGATGAGTATGATGAGATGGTATGTGCACTTTATGGAACTGGTTCGTATACTTGCACCAAACAATCTTGATTTGGATTTAAAGAATAGAACTACTCCAACTGCTCGTCCATCCATTAAAGAGCCACCAGTATTAGAGTTGACGACCCTCTCTTCTTATTTGTGATGCTTTTTTGGGGGCCAACAACACTTTACTAGTGATTATTGCAGCTGATGTTATTGATATAGAAGTGAAAGCATTGTTATCAATATTATAGAGATTCAAGAGGGCCATTGCAGATATTGTAAGAATCCTGCCTGATTTGTGTACACATAAAATTCAACTTGGACTGGAATGTATTCCAAGTATAGAACATCAGTGTTGACTCAATCCTCCTATGTAGGAGGTGGTGAAGAAAAATATAATTAAGTGGTTAGATACTAGTGTAGTATATCCCGCTGCTGATAGCAAGTGGGTCTGCCTGGTACAATGTGTTCCAAAGTAAGCGGGATTACTGTTGTGCCTAATAAAAAGAATGAGCTAATATCAATGCGACCAGTCACTGGATGGAAAGTTTGCATGGACTATAAGAAATTGAAAGCATGGAATCAGAGGGATCACTTTCCCATGCCCTTCATGGACCAGATGTTAGATAGACTTGCGGGCAGAGGATGGTATTATCTTATTGATGGGTATTCAGGATACAATCAAATCACTATTGCACCTGAAGACCAAGAGAAGACTACCATTATATGTCCTTATGGGACTTTTGCATTCAGATGGATTCCATTTAGGCTATGCAACGCTCCAACCATATTTCAGAGATGTATGATGTCAATTTTTTTTGACATGGTAGAAAACCCCATCGAAGTGTTTATGGATGACTTTTTGGTTGTTGGTGATTATTTTGATAACTTCCTAGTGCACCTAGAAAATGCTCCTAGAAGCTGTGAAGAATGAAACTTGGTACTTAATTAGGAAAAGTGCCATTTTATGGTCAAAGAAGGGATTGTGCTTGGGCACAAGATTTAAAAAAGAGGAATAGAGGATGATAGATCTAAAATAGAGGTGATTGAGAAATTACCTCCACCATTTTCTGTGAAGGGAATTCGAATCGTTTTAGGTTATGCAAGTTTTATAGGCATTTTATCTAGGGTTTCTCGAAGATTGCTAATCCTCTTAGCAAGCTTCTTGAGAAGGAGGTAAAATTTGTTTTTAATGATACATGTGTGAAGGCTTTTGAGAGCCTAAAAGAAAAGTTGGTGTCGGCTCTAATCATTGTGTCTCCTAATTGGTCCTTGCCTTTTGAGGTTTTATATGATGCAAGTGGAGTGGCCTTAGGTGCTGTCCAAGGCCAAAGAAAAGAAAAGATTCTTTATCCCATCTACTATGCCAGTAATGCATTGAACCCTAATCAAAAGAACTACATAGTGACTGAACAAGAGTTATTGGCAGTTGTATTTGCCTTTAAGAAGTTTAGGTATTACTAGATTGGGATGAAGGTAGTTGTACATACAGATCATGGAACATTGTGGTACTTAATGGAAAATAAAGATGCAAAACCTATACTGATTAGGTTGGTGGTATTACTGCAAGAATTTAATTTTGAAGTCAAGGACAGAAAAGGAACGAAAAACCAAGTTGCAAATCACTTGTATAGACTTGAGGAGGAAACTATGTAAAAAGTGGAAGATGGGCTTGAAATTGATGACAGTTTTCTAGATGAGCAGTTATTGGCAGCTTCCCAAGATCTAATTCCATGATTTTCTGAATATGCAAATTATCTAGCCAGTGATCTAGTCCCAAAAGATCTTTTCTTTCAGTAAAGAAAGAAATTTATGCATGAGGTAAGGAATTTTTTTTGGGATGAGCCGTGTCTATTCAGAATATGTGTAGATGGGATTATTCATAGATGTATACTTGAGGTAGAGACGATGAGCATACTTGAGGCTTGTTATTCTTCACCAGTTAGGGTCATTATGGAGGAACCTGCACAACCCACAAAATACTGCAACGTGGGTATTATTGGCCAACAATCTACAAAGATGCACATGATTTTGCTTCCACTTGTGATCAATGTAAATGCGAAGGTAATATCTCTAGACGCCATGTACTTCCCATGACTCCTATTTTAGAATTGGAATTATTTGACGCATGGGGTATGGATTTCATGGGTCCTTTTATGAGTTCATTTGGCATGAAGTATATAATTGTGCCTATGGATTATGTATCCAAATGAGTAGAAGCAGTTGCGCTCCCCAACAATGAAGTAAGTAGTGTCACTGCATTCCTAAAAAAGCACATATTTTCTTGATTTGGCATCCCACGTGCTATCATTAGTAATGGTGGATCACATTTTTGTAATTGTCTATTCAAAAGTATGCTTGAGAAATATAAAGTGAAACATAAGGTGACAACAATTATCATCCGCTAACTAGTGGACAAGTTAAAGTGTCCAATAGAGAAATCAAGTCCATCCGAGCAAAGACAGTGAATGCAAATAGGACTGATTGGTCACAAAAATTAGATAATGCCTTATAGGCTTACCGAACAACATTCAAGACTCTAATTAGTGATTCAACTTATCATCTAGTGTATGGCAAGGCTTGTCACTTGCCTATTGAGCTTGAACATAAAGCACTATGGGCCTTGAAGAAGCTGAATTTTGAGTGGTAAGATGCATTAAAGTCAAGCTTGAAAAGTATGAATGAGTTGGATGAATTCCAACCCCAGGCTTATGAAAATTCTGCACTTTACAAGGAAAAGATAAAGCTGCATCATGATTGCAGACTTGAGAGAAGAATCTTCAAAAAAGGTGACGACTCTACAACTCAAGGTTTCACTTGTTTCCAGGTAAGTTAAAGTCTAGATGGTATAGTCCCTTTACTGTGCTAAGAGTATTCCCATATGGTGCTTTGGAATTGATGTGGGATGGTGAAGCCCCGTTCAAGGTGATTGGGTAAAGAGTAAAGAACTATATAGATAACACTCAGGAAATAAATATGATTTTTGAGATGGACCTTGGTGAAGTTTGAGTAACCAAGGTAATTACGTCATGCTACGATGTTAAATCAAACACTGTATGGGAGGCAAACCATGAGGCTACTTGGTGAAATCTGAGTGTCCAACTTAGCCACGTCATGCCATACTGTTAAATCAAGCACTGCGTGGGAGGAAACCCATGTTTTGTACTTAGATTTATAGGGTAATTAATATATTTGCCCAGTGTGCAGGACTAAAGATTGCAGAAAAGATCCAGAAAAGTCCAAGTTGTTAGGTCATACAGATTCACCTTCCCTTTTAGAATAAGACAACTTTTTTAGACATAAGGACGGGGAGGATGAGGCTTTTTCTGGATAGAACACAAAATTTGCACATACATGTTACTAACTTGAGATATGGGACTAGGTCCCTATCTAGTTTGAGTGAATTTTTAACTTTGTCCTTGTCACATCTGTCCACCTCCAATGTTATTACCATGGGTGTATACCTGCAAAGGTATGATACTGAGTTAGACCAACATGTACCTAATGTACCAAGTATACCTGCTTCTTGAACATAGCTAGTTTTGTAAAGAGACACCAATTCACAGGATAGTAGGTCAGGGTAATCTGATCAAATCCAACATCAGCTTGTTAGATTCATTACACCACATCATACCATGAATTGTTCTGGAAATAGGTCTGAGGATCAAGTCCTAGACTTGGCATTTTTCAAATGTCCAGAGTTCCTTTTGAAATGCTTTTAACTTGCCAACCTCTTTCACATCTTTGTGAGCTCATTCTTGGGATAAAAATGCTGAAAAAGCCATGATATTTCTAACTTAGGCTCTTGTTTGCACTCTTGCCTCTAGATATAATGTTAGAATGTCCAGTAAGAAGAGAGGATATGTTTTTCCAATTTATCCTTCTGAGAAGAGTTTCACTAGGACCAGGTCCCTGTGAATTCTTACTATACACTTCTTTGGAGTTCTTTTACTTGAGATGACATTTGTGATTGAGATTTTTGGATCACCATTCATTATTTTCTTCTTCATTATTAGGATCTTGACCATTCCCATCAGCTATATGCAATTTTTGACCTTTTTTTACCTAATCACATAACACACTTTCACCTTGAAGTATCTCAGGAAAGAGAATACAATTAGACCTTCTATTCATAGCCTTGAGCAATTACATATCAAGAAAATTGTTTTGATTGCAAACCCTTTCTCCCTCCTACACTTACGATCATTTGTGAGACCTTGGAACCCATTTGAGTTTGAGTTACTAGTATAAGGACATAGGTATGATTAAATCCTTCTTTGTCCATCTAGGTAATGTGAGCTTATTCATGTTTTTCCAAGGCCTTAAACCTTTGGGATAGGTTCTCCCTTGGTGGACATGTCTAACATTTGTCATTTTTTCTCTGAGCCAGCTTTGATAGTCTTCTTTCAGGTGTCCATCTCTTCCACAATAAGTGCACAAAGATTTATATGCTTTCTTTTTGGAATTTTGATAAACCTTTCCTTGTGACCCAAATGAATAAGTTTTGCTCTAATACCCAAGGAGCTTACCATTATTGACTCCTTGACCAGTCAAGGTAGAAAGGATTTGTAAGGATGAAGTTCACAGAAGGTATTTCTTGAGTTCTTCCCTTAGACGGACTAGGTCCCTTTCTAACTCCTCATTCTTCTAAAGTGCAGTCATGAAAAACCTTTGAGAATCCTTCAATTTTTATTCAAGTTCAACCTAAAACTTTGAGGCTTCTTTCTTCCCTTTACACTCAGAAGCATCTACTTTCTCTAGTTGACTTACCAAACTCAAATTTTCAAATTTCAGCTTAACAAGCTGTTCCTTAATTTTAAATATCTAGAGAGTCAAAGCTATCATATAAAGCTCCTAGTCTTCTATTTATTCTTCTAGAGCATCATTCTTTTCTTTATTACAAACATCATCTCTTTTCTCCAGTTGACTCACTAAATTTAGATTTTCAAATTTTAACTTGGTAATCTGCTCTTTAGTTTCAGATATTTGAGGAGTTAAAGCAACTAACTCAAGTTCTTGACTTTCCACTTTCTATTCTAGCACAAATTTTTCTCAATCATTTGACACATAGAGTCAATCAACACATTTACAAGCCTTTTTTATCTTTCTAGCTGAATAGTTGTCCAAGTTTTCTTTAAGGTTAGAAAGTGTTACCTTATTTTCTTCTTCATCTTCCATGTTTTCCATAAAATCAAACAAGGAATCAAATGTCACCTTCTCATCCTCCACAACAAATATGGAAACATCTTCAGACTTCTCAACTTCATCAGATTCACTAGAGAAGTCACCCCAACTAGCTAAGGCTTGTTTAACTGCAAAATCTGCTGCAACCTGTCTTCTTGATTTTACAAGGACATGGTTCCTTTTTTTCCTTTTTCATCTCCAGTGTTGAGATAATCCTGATAGTCTATTTTATGTATTGGACAATCCTTAATGAAATATTTAGGACTTCCCCATCTATGACAAACTTCCATAGTGGCTTCTTTTCTTCTGCTACTTTCACTTCTTTGAAACTGGCCACTTTTCCTCATAACTCTAACAATTCTTTTTTCCAAGTAGGAAACATCAATGTCTTATTAATTTGAACCTGACCTTGAAGCTTTTAATACCAAGGATTTTTCTCTTTTTACTTCCTTCTTCTCTTCTGCTTGTTGCTTTTTGAGTTCATGGGTTTTCAGGTTCCCAATAAGTTCATCTATAGTGAGTGTTTTAAGTTTTTTACCTCTGTTATGGAATCCACTTTGATTTCCCATGACTTGGGAAGAACACCCAGAATCTTCTTCACTTGTTTATATAATGGAATCACTTCTCCTAAGCAGTGTATCTTATTTGTGATGGAAGTGAATCTTGTATGCATTTCTTGTATTGTCTCTTCTTTTTTTATAGTGAAGATTTCATACTGCAGTTCCCTCATGAGAAGTTTTCAAGCAGTCCCAGATTTCTTTAGCATTTTCACATGCAAAAATTTTGTTGTATTTATTATGACCTATACCACACACTAGCAGTTTCTTTGCCTTGAAGTTCTTCTCAATTCGTTTCCTGTCTTTATCATTGAATTCCCTCATATTTTTCATAACCATTCTTGTAATATCTCCTTCTTTGACTTCTCTTATAGGTACATGAGGACCATCAAGAATTATATCCATCAGCTCATTATCCCCAGCCATAATGAAGTAAAAATCCTTGTTTTCCACCACCCATAGTACTGTCTATTAAATCTAGGTTGTCTAGTGGTAGATTTCCCTTCTTCCAGGTTAGGTGGAGCAACCATGCTAACCAAATCACTCTAGGTGTGAAACTTTTAGAGTGTTATAGCTCTGATACCAATTGTTAGAACCCTTGGGAATTATACCACACAGTGAGGGACCAGGTCCCTCAAAGTCAATCAAAGGCAATCAAACAATAAAGTACAGGAAAACCAAAGGTTGTGCAGGAAAATAACAACACATAATATTTAATGTGGAAACCTCCTTGCTCAAGGGAGGAAAAACCACAGATTGCCACAAAAGTACACTATAATTAACCTCTTGATTACAAACTCGAATTTGAACCTAACTGTAGGTTCCTCTTGCTTGTAATACCTCTACTACAAGCTCATCTTGACAACTCTGCCAAGGTACTCTCTAAACTGATTAAATCTAATCAATTTTGGACTTAGGAAACTCTACCTAATCACTCTTTAAACAAATAGAAAATATCATTACTCTTATATCATGAGTAATTTTATTACAAATTAGGACTCACTCAATACACTCTCTAATTCAGCACATATATATGGCAAAAAAGCTTGAACAATATCAGATATGGAGTTTTTGCCCTTCTCTCTCTTCAACACTCTTTTTGTATTTGCAAAAACTATTTGATGAAGAAGTATATTTTTCCTTTTATAGAGGAGTGATGATTAGGGATGAAATGTCATTGGACCATGTGTCCTAATCAGTACGAGCAACACCTGCCAGTTTGTTACATAAATGGACAAAGCTGTGCAGACGCGTGCTAGCTGTACTATTGCCTTGAACATCCAGGGACCTGGTCCCTTATAGTCATATGCTCATCATCAACACTACATACAAAATTACCCATTCAATCCCATAAACACCAATTTAAAGCATGAATAACCAATTCAAATCATAGGACACGTAATTAAATTAATAAAACCAAAGCCCCTCAACCCAATTTCAAAACTCACAATTTAAATCATATGAAAATCCATCAAATAAATTTAACAATGTAAAATTAAAGTTTGGGGAAAATATATATGCCTGAAACATACAAGAATTCGTTATTAGTTTGAAACGTGGATCCCGGATAATGAATTCTCTATGAAACCCTTGAGTTTTTCTTGGGTTTTGAATTTGAAAGTGAAAGAGAGAAATTTTATCTTTACAAACTGAAGGAAATAAGCTTATTCTATGTTAAAGGGTCGTACAAGGATAAAACGATCCAAAAGTTTCTCACCTCAAGTGAATAAAAGAAAAATTTCATGAAAATTATACCTTGGCGTGGAGCACCAATATCTCGGAGGTTATCCTCCGTGCCACACCAATATCATAGAGGGTAACCTCTATGACACGGTGAAAACACAGAGTCTCACTGCCTCAATGTTCCAAAATTGCCCCAAAACCTATCTAAAAATTTCAAAACCTTCCCCGAACACCCTTTTAACACCCCTAAACACAATTCAAGTGAAGAATCAATATTTCAAACACAAAAATATCAAAAGTAGAAATGATGGAAATTTTAAGGGTCTTACAATTTGATAATTATGTGAATGCTATAATACAATGATAAGAAATTATAAATACTTGTGAAAATATGATCATGAACGTGAAATATATCAAGGAGAACTGAATTTAAGCTTGGAATTCTATTTGGGTAAGAACTAGTTCATGGGAATCATAGAAATCATAATTGAAAAAAAAATTAAATTTGAGAAAGGAGTTTGAGAAATTGAAGAAGAAAAGGTGAAATTGATTCTCCAAGGTAATAGTTATTGGTGTTTATAATTGAATTATGGTGGATTGATGTGATATAATTGATGTTAGAAATATTGCCATGATAGAAAAGAATGAAAAAAATGATTCATGTGGTAGTAAACTATACGCCCACCGGGTGCTTGTGAAAATGCTTAAAAGAGATGGGGCAAAATAAAAGATATGGATTGATTAAAAAATGGAGTAAATTTGTTTGTTGGAGATTGGTTTTAAATGTTTAATGTAGTGTATTAAAGCGCTTAGAGAGGTGAGTCACTATTCTTGGTCAAAATAGTTCCTACCCGTCACTTAGCCTACATTACAATCCGGAAAAGACCTAAATGATCCCAAGCTTTACAGTTAACTATTAGTGGAGCATTACACTAAGATCAAGCCTATGGTTCATTATGTGGAACTTGTGAATTCTTTGTGAGAGTAAGCGTAATTTGATTCTTGTACCCATTATATTATAAATTGCATTATTGTGAGAGATTATGGGTAACTCTCTTGTTGTGAGGGTCACATGTTTGATGAATGTGGGTGATTTGTATGATGTCCTTGATTGATCAATAAGCATGAGTTTTCCAACTAGGTGAGACAATTCTTGAGGCTAGGATGTTTTGGAGTAGTGTTCATGAGCTTTCAATTGTGTATAGCATGCTTAGTGTTGTAAACTTGTATTCGTGTAGTCATTATAGTTCTAGATTGAGTGTATTTCATGTAGTTTAAGTTTGGAGTCTCTTCAGATCATGGGGTGTATAGTTAATAATTGTTCGAGGATGAACAATGCTTTAAGTGTGGGGTGGTGATGTTGGGTGAATTTATCCATTCTAGTGCTACTATTCTAGCTTATTTAGCCTTATTTTGAGGATGATTATTATGCTATATGTGTTAATAATGATATAAATGAGAAATTATGTGTCCAAGTATGTGTTTACAATGTTTAATGGTGTTTGCACACAAGTTTTGATTCAATTCGACCATTTAGAGTTCAATCAAGAAAACTAGTGTGACTAGCTTGAGCTAGGTGTTTTTCTAGTCTATTGTGTTGATTTCTAATGTGTTTTAATGAGTTACTATGGTTTTTATTATGTATTTATATGTGAAACAAGTTAGTTATAATGTTCAAGGGTCAATTGGATCAATAAAAGAGTGAAAACAATGAGTTAAAGCTCAATGTGAATTTAGCCTATGCTTAGCTCGTGTTTCTAGTTCATCGGTGAAGATGTTGTGTTGTTTTGAGATCTTAATTTATGTGTTTAATGATGATATATTAAGTATATAAAATCTTCAAATCAAGTGGAAAAAACTCAAGAAGGCTCGGAATGCTCAACAAAAGCACAAGACGCAAGTTGGACGCAATTTGGACCCCTAAAAAGTATTGGGAGAGTGTATACTGTAAAGGTGTCCAATGGAGGATTTCAAAACATAAATGTATTCTTAAGAAGCCCATGTTTATGGAAATATGGAGCGTGTATCTTAATTTGGAGTTTAAGGAGGCCCCGCGATGCGTTGAAATCACGAACAACTATTGAAATTTGACAGATTTTTTGACAATTGTGAATTTGCATGTCTACATGTCGCGCCGATGCCCAAAATCGGGATAATTCTTCCCAGATGAAGTAAAGTAGCGTGGAAACCCAATCCAAGTCGGTTTATGACTTATATACTATAAATATAACGTCCCAAACTCCATTTTAATCATCTTGGGACCTCTTGGAAATCCTAGATAAACTTGGAACATCATTGGAGGCTACCACGACTTCTTTTTAGGTTTTATCATTCTTTAATTTAGTTTTTTTATAGTTTGTATCATCATTCCAAGGGATTGGATGATGAATATTTCCATTAAAGGCTAAAACCCTCTTTCTAGGGTTGAGGCCAAGAACATGAATACTCTTTAATATTCTTTATTGTAGTTTAATTGTGGATTATCATATGGATTGTTCTTGATTTCTTGAGCTTACTATTTGATGATTAGCTACCATTAGAATAAATCTATATTTCTATGTGAATCCGGGAGGAGAATCATAGGTTAGAATGAAGAAATTAAGGAACAAGGTTCTTACTCTTTTATGAAATAAGGACTTTGAATTAGCATCTAGGATAGGGATATACCTAGAAGCCTTGTTTGGTTCAATTGCAAGAAGATAACTTATTGAATCTAGAAGAATTATTGTATCTGTGCGGGAGTTGTAGTTGCAATGTTCAATAGATAAAAGATTTGAGGCCGGGAGACTAAAATCGTAGCATAAACCTTACGAATCAACAATCCGATAATCAATTAGACTGCAATAGGAATAGAGATTTGTAAGATTGTTCGAAATGCCTCAACCCTGGGCGTTACTCCATTGATTCTGTAAGATTTTATTTTATGCATTAGTTTAGATTAGTTTTAATTTACAAAATTACAACTTTATTTGCTACTCTCCTCCATTAGTTAAACTAGAATAGGATAGGCTGCTAACGCAAGTCCCTATGAGATCGATACTTGGGATTCTTTGAGGCCACGATGATGTTGGGTGAATTTATGCATTCTAGCGCTACTATTCTAGCTTATTTAGCCTTGTTTTGAGGATGATTATTATGCTATATGTGCTAATAATGATATAAATAAGAAATTATGTGTCCAATTATGTGTTCACAATGTTTAATGGTGTTTCCACACAAGTTTTGATTCAATTTGACCATTTAAAGTTCAACTAAGAAAACTAGTGTGACTAGCTTGAGCTAGGTGTTGTCTAGTCTCTTGTGTTGGGTTCTAATGTGTCTTAATGAGTTACCAAGGTTGTTATTATGCATTTATATGTGAAACAACTTGTTTATAATGTTCAAGGGTCAATCGGATCAAACCAAGGGTCAAAACAACGAGTTAAAGCTTAATGAGAAATTAGCCTATGCTTAGCTCGAGTTTCTAGTTCATTGTTAAGGACGTTGTGTTGTTTTGAGCTCTAAATTGTTGTTTTAATGCTATATGATGCTTGGTGAATGGACTATGATGATATATGAAGAATATACAAGCTTCAAATCAAGTGGAAACAACTCAAAAAGGCTCGTAAATGACCACGGAAGCGTAAGACGCAAGCTGGACACATTTTGGACCCCTGAAATGTATGGGGCGTGTGTGGACTGTATATGTGGCCAATGAAGTCTTAAAATTATCATTGGATTCAGAAAAGTCTCAAGTTTTCTACCCAGAGGCGCGTGTAGCTAATAATGAGGTTTAAAGAGGCTCCATGACGCGTTGAAACCGTGACGAGCTACTGGAATTTGACAAATTTTTTGACAATTGTGAATTGGCATGTTACCGCATCGCGCTGATTCCCAAAATTGGGATAATTCTGCCCATCTGAAAGAAAACAGCATGGAACCCAATCCAAGTCGGTTTATGACTTGTTTACTATAAATATAACGTGTTAAATCATATTTTAATCATCTTGGGACCTCTTGGAAACCCTAGATCAACTTGGAACATCATTGGAGGATACCAAAACTTCTTTTTTGGTTTTATCATTCTTTAATTTAGTTTTTTTATAGTTTGTATCATCATTCCAAGGGATTGGATGATGAATATTTTCATTAAAGGCTAAAACCCTCTTTCCGGGGTTGAGGCCAAGAACATGAATACTTTTTAATATTCTTTATTGTAGTTTAATTTTGGATTATCATTTGGGTTGTTCTTAATTTCTTGATCCTACTATTTTAATGATTATCTATCATTAGAATAAATCTATATTTTTATGTGAATTCGGGAGGAGAATCATAAGATAGAATGAAGAAATTAGGGAACAAGGTTCTTGTTCTTTTATGAAATAAGGAATTTGAATTAGCCTCTAGGATAGGGATATACCTAGAAGCCTTGTTTGATTCAATTACAAGAAGATAACTTCATAGATTTAGATGAATTTTTGTATCTCTATGGGAGTTGTAGGTACAATGTTCACTAGATAGAAGATTTGAGGTCGGGAGACAAAAATCGTAGCATAAACCTTGTGAATCAACAATCTGATAACCAACTAAACTGTGATAGGAATAGAGATTTGTATGATTGTTCGAAATGCCTCAACCCTGGGCTTTACTCCATTGATTGTCCAAGATTTTATTTTATGCATTAGTTTAGATTAGTTTTAACTTTGAAAATTAAAACTTTATTTGCTACTCTCCTCAATTAGTTAAGCTAGAATAGGATAGGCGGCGAACGCAAGTCCCTGAGAGATCGATACTTGAGCTTCCTTTAAGCCACTATATTACTTGATAAGACCACGTACACTTGCGTGTACACTTGGGCGCTGTCATATTTTAAAACTAGGTTTTGAGAATAAGGATGAAAGGAATCCCTTATGAAAACCCACATGCCTGGACTGTTGAAATCTTTTACTAAAGCCTGGGGAATCTAGCTTTGAGAATAACCAGTCTTAAGCTTGCTTGAGTGTTGAATCACATGATTTTCTGACTTAGAACGAGTTTGGGAAAGTAATAAGTATTTGGGCTGATTAAATAGACCTATACCTCTTGTCACCATTGAAACAATGTAATTTTGGGGTTAAAAGAGTGGGACAAGACCAAAGCACCCTTTCAAAATCATCTAAAAAGTTGTTGGTATCAGTCCCAACGAGTTTGGTGATGATCCGTAGGGTCTGGGGATGAGTTGTGGCTTGAGTCATTGTTTGGGACTCAAATTTTGGTCCCCAATTTTGTCACAAAGATTTACCCTACGACTCTTAGATGTCTGACGATGACTCATTGTCTGATTCACAGTCACTGGTAGCTTTGACAATGCTTCAGTAAATTAGCCATAACTTTCTACTCCAATAACAAATTAAGGAAAAACTAGATGAACAGGAAAGATAATTCAATTATCTATCTTTTGGTGGGTCTTGATCTAAAAAACTCTTAGTAATATTGAAGTTATGCTCATTTGAAGTTGACTATAGAAGTATTCTTCTCAGGAATTCAATCAATAAGGGAGGTTTTGACTTGGCTATGAGCTAGGAGTTACTTGTGGCCTTAGTAAATGTATAAATCACTTTCAATAATATAAAAACATGATGTTTAATTTTATGTATACTTAAAGTATGGTTCTAATCTTAGCTTGGACTTTTGGGGTGTTACAATGCTAGAGTTTGCAATGCTACCTTGCCCGACCTATTTAGTTTGCGATGCTTGTGTCTATTGGGGGTATGTTAGGAGATAGCCAACCATTTTCAAATTTTAGTAGTTATGCTCCTTTGGTGTTGTATGCATATTAATTGTAATGACCCAATTCATGAATTATGTAGGTACCTACCCAATTCTACTGCAGATAAGAGAACCATTACCACCCAACCATAAAATTAAGTATTAAAGTTAGACTATAGTTTTTAAAAGAAATAATTCCTTAATCAAAACAAAACTCTTATTCAAATACATTTGGTAACTGATTACATTGCAAAAAATAAATAATTATTTCTCAGAACCAAATCTAAACGGGCACAAGAGAACTAGGCAATAGAAAGGAAATCTTGAGACACAATATCCCTGCAAGAGTGCGATGACATGATCTATTGAATATCAACCATCATTGTACCTATAGGAACTCAGACTATCCAACAATATGGCTATACCCTAGGTAGAGACATAGTAAGTGTAGTATTAATACAACCTCACATAGTGGTAGGTATTATTGTCCGACCAAGGTTAGAAACAAATAACAATAATAGAAAATAGGAAGGAAATCATGATGCTAGTTAAGGTTTAGGATAACTAAACCCTCCCAATTCCCTTCTCTTCAAGGCTTTGACACGTTGCCCTTAACATCTCTGTGGCCTATCTCTCATCTAACATTTTTGTGTATCTTTATTCTCTGACAATTTGGCCCCTCTTTAAGCTCCCTAACTCTTATCTTACCCTTTTCACTAAAACCCTACAACTCTATATCTAACACAATTACGACTCACTATTCCACCTCTAAATTATACCGATAGGACCACTAGTCTCACTTTCTAGGATACTACAAGGACTAGACCAGATCATCCAAATATACCACATATATACACTATGTATACTAAGATTAAGATAAGTACTCAGTAGAGGCATACCTAGTATTACACCTATATTTTTTGGTTCACTAGTCATACCCACAAACCAACTAGACAACATGAAATAAGTACAAACATAACGTTCATCTCAATAGGTGTATTGGTATACAATACATCAATTATATTTAAGAAAATGATTTCAACAATGATCATCACAATAACTATGTTTAATGAAATAATAATTGCATGCATGCAAGATGTACACACATACTAGTGTCGATAGGGACTCTCAACTATGACTTACAAGGGACAACCTCTATCCATGTACCAGTATTGGTGTAACACCCATTACAAAAATAATATTGAAGTGACAACTAATCTATATAATAGTGTCGACATGACATCCGATCCATATAACAGTGTTGGAATGACACCCAATATATATCATTGCAATACCATACCAAAACCATATGTTCAATGCATGATAAAACCAATAATCATTAATAATGTCTGAAAGTTAATCACAAACACCTAACTTACATATAAGCACAAAGTCTAGAAGGTCTTTACTACTATTAATAACTCATGTAGTGTCCAAACTCTATCCAAGAAATAACTTTTATATGTATAGATAATCAAGGAGTAATCAATTCCATGTCACACTAAGACTACCCGTACTCACCCAATCCACAACCACACTGCTAGCCATCATCTGTATTTATACTAATTAACGACTCCTAGGAAACTATAAGACATCTAGGAAGTCAACCTTATTGTCTTCTTTCCCATCATGCTATCTTAATGTTTTCTCCAAAAGTTGAGTCCAATTGGTGTTTGGCTGATTCTAATTAGTATCTCTACATAACTGGAATTAGTCAGTCCCAATTAGTATCTTAGTAATGTTTAAACGGTTAGAATAATGTTGTTCTAATTGATAAAGGTTGATAAAAGGCATATGAATTGTATTCTAATGTCATAAATTATATTTAAATATAGTGAATGGTGTAGTGTTTAGTGTTGTTAGTGGACATAACTCTTGTTTTAGAGATTGGTCATATTTGCTGAGAAGATATTTGCGTTTTAATTATTTTCATTATGTTCCAATGGAATGCTATGCGTATTCATTATGTGGACCATTGTTGTTTGACTATAATAAGTGCCTTAATATGTGTGGGTTAACTTTCTTAAGTGTAAGTGATTGTTATAAGTGGTACGAGGTGAGTTGTTACAAAAACAACCCGAGAGTCCTAAGGGTTGGGTGTGATTTTGAGGTATATCTTCATCTTTGTGATATGGGGAACATCTTAATTTCTTGTGATTTAAAATATTACTTAATATCCATCTGAATCCTAATGGATTGCCTAGATACCTTGCTATTTTTTAGTCTAAGTTATCGTGTTAAGTAATTTCTTAAGACGAGTAGTATTTTGGAATATAGTTTGTGGGTAATTGAGTTATGGAATTTGAAAACCACAAAAATAATAGAATTAGAATAAAGAATTGAGTATTCTAGGTTAAAAGTTGCTAAGGCATGAGGGATAGGTGTAATAAAGTTTTTTCGGATAACATCATGTTAGAAAAGACTTGAAAGTGGGTAAAATTAGAGTCACTATTAGGTGCCGTTGCAGGGATAAATTTATTACTATAGCATCATTGCTGTAGTGTCTTTTTGTCACTTCCATGGAACCACTATGACAATAGTTTTCTCTGTAGTGGCAAATCTATTTCTACAGCAACGCTTAGGCTAAGCTACCAGGGCTTCCCCTAATTTGTGATTTTTCATTTTTTCTAAAAATAATCTTATGCTTGTAATATTTTTAGATAGAAATTGTTACCAGACTTAACTAGCAATTCATATATATTATTTAGTTAAGTAATAAGTCTTAAAAGTATGAAAAGAGAAAGAAAAATATTATTTTTTACATGCCCCAAATGGGGGTAACATAAATACAACATTAGTAAATAAACTGAGGGATCTAGTTGGTGCCCTCATCATCTCTGAGGCTCGAGGTGTCTGAGTTCTCCTTTTCCATACTGCAAAGGAAATAACACTCCTTCGTGTCCTTCTAATGTCAGTGTTGGGAGCTCCATATTCAGAGAGGAGTACTTGAATATAACCGACACAACCTTTCACATCCTAACCAACACACAGTCCTGGAGCGTTTTTTTCCTTCTTCTTATTGAGCTCCCTTTAGAGCTCTATATAGGACCAGAATAAGTTTGGAAGGGATAAGAGCTGAACATAGAGAAGGAAAATGGGACAACTCCAAATAACCCCAAACAGTAACGAGGTTATCCTCCTAACCACCAAGGGATGCAAGAGTACGTGTAAGAGGGATAGTAGTCCTCGGCTTCTTTAGCCCTGCTACTCTTACCCTCCCTCTATCTTTTTCTTTTTCTTTATCCTTACCCGTGAACTTTTTACCTTTAGTGGGTTGAAGTCCATGTCACACTCCTCTAGTGTGTTATGGTTCTCCATTATAACCTTCACTCTCTTGCACAATTTTGTGATTATAAAAGTCAGGAAGAGATCCTTTAAAGACCCATCTCTAGTGTAAAAATGCTGCCACTCATTGATAATATGCATCCTTACATTTATTCTTTACCCGAGAGAGCACAGACAACAACCATATCTTAGTGGAAGGTAATATCAATAACATTTCTCAAAAGATAGATCATTTGGAATGTCAAGCACAATAATCTCTAATCCTTCAATTAAAGAAGGAAGTGCTTTAGGCCCCAATTGAGACTGGTCCACTTTACCTTTCCCTCATAATCCTATGATACCAAGTTTTGTGCGACCAACTTCAGGACCAACTCAGTGATTTTAGACTCAAAGGATGCATTAGAGGGGTTTGGTACCCCCAAGGTATCATTCATGGTGGTAGAATTCACTGGGATTTCTTCCCTCAAAAGTGGAAGGTAGGAAGGGGCACAAACTAATCCACAGGTGGGAGTATAACATATAATTTTTAAAATATAACTAGATTACATGCAGGGATTTCCTCTATTAGTATCCCCAACAAAAAGTCTCTAACTATTTGTAGAATTTAGGGTTATCCTTAGCCATTCCTATAATCAGAAACCCTCTCTTGTGGATAAATCCCCTAGTGAGTTGTCTTACTTCATAATGCTCACAATAGGTGGTATTGCATAACCTTTGGTATGCAAGTTAGTTAGACATAGTACAAGCCCTACAAATATTGTAATTATACTGTTAGAAACCAATTTGTGATGTTACGAAAGGGAAAGGAGACCAAAACAGGAAATATCAAAAAATAAAAAATCTTGGGAAGCTAGCACCTGTTGTTGCTCTAGAAGCAAAAGCCTCACTTTAGCATTACCACTGTAGTAGCAAATATACCACTACAACGGTGTTTTCATCACTAACCAGACCCGACCTTCTATGGCAGAATTTTAACTTTCTTCCAACTTTTGTTTTGAAGTGTAGATTGGGTTTGATAGAGTATGCATTAGCTCTTTTACACTGAAATAGGGGTGATTAACACCATAATTAAAGCCTAAATCATTCTAAATAATTGAAGAGGGTGACTCTTTATCTCCCACCCTTTTTAATCCTAAAAAATACCATGAACATAATCAATATTGCATCTAGAACGTTGTAGGAGTGTTGGGGATGTATGATAATCTTTCATGCTTGTCAAATCATGTAAGAAAATCACAAAATTTCAAATTTAAAGCTACACCACTAACTGACTAAAGAAATCTCTTTTTTATTCTAATTTTATGATTTTCTGATGTGAGAAGGGAGTGGCTTTGATAGATAACCAGATAAAAGAAGTGGGGTTGTGTTGGTTTAGAAATATGATGAAAGGGGATGCAGATGCTCCAGTTTGGAGGTATGAGAGGCTGGCTATAGATAGTTTTAGGCATGGTAGAGGTAGGCTAAAAAAATATTGGAGGGAGGTGATTAGACAGGATATGGGGTAGTTACAACTTACGGATGACATGACCCTTGATAAGAAGGTGTAGAGGACACATATTAGGGTAAAGGGCTTGTAGGTAGGAGTATGTTCATAATAGTAAGAAATAGTGCACTGTTTGTATTAGTTCCTAAAGTGTCTTGTAGTCTCATGGTCATGGTGTTGTGATGATGTCTCTGATTTTGTATAACAAGCTTATAATATTACTTTGTGGGTGTCTTATTTTCTTTATTATCTAGCGGTGTGTCACTCTTTGTTTGTTGTGTGCTTTTATATTTTTTGTTATATTTGTTATCTGTCTTGAGCTGAAGGTCTATCAAAAATAGCCTCTCTACTTTATCTGAGATAGTGGTATAGACTACATACACTCTACCCTCCCCAGACCTCACTTTATGGGAATGTACAAGGTATGTTGTTGTTGTACAATGTTAAATGCTTAAGTGAAGTAGTAGGGAGGAGAATTACCTTAGTAGTATCATAACAAAAAAGAAGTTTGACCGGTGGAAATTTAAAGAGTTTTTGAGAGATTAAGAGTTGGAAGTGTGGGAAGTAAAACCATTTCCCCCTACTTGAACTTCCAAGTCCTGTTGTAGTGACTGGCCTGCTGCTATAGCAACATGCTCTGCCAAGTTTAGTTTCATCCCAAATTTTCAAGTGTTGTGATATTTTGTAATATATGTGTATTTTAAATCACTCGTTATGTGAGATATTTTGTTAATTTTATTCCTTAATTTATAATAATTATGCATATCGTTAAGATTGTCTAAAGATTCCTAATGCATGGACTGGTAAAGTAATGGTAAGTGTAGCTTTAATTAAATGGAATTTTAGCGGGACATTACTAGGTAATTAATAAGAACAATGGATTGCTCTTCTCTTTTAAACACCATTGTGTAAGTTGGATTTCAAGAATTGTGCTAAAATCTTTTTCCTCTCTCTGTAACTATTCAAGGGCGAAGGATGGGTAGATAAGTATCTAATGTAATGAACTAAATTATCATAATTTTAAAACCATCCCTAAAAAATTAATTAGGAAATCCTTGTTCCAAATTTTGTAGGAAGTATTTCATGGGAATAAGTCATGGCTCAAATCAAATTTAGGCCAAAATTTAAAAAACTGGGCTAGGCATGCCGATCCACTACTGCTGTAGTACATATTCCGCTGTAGAGATATAGCTGTAGTGACACTTATGTCACTATATCAGTAGTCGGCTCAAGGGTTAATTAAAACCCTTATTTGGTTAAGTCCTTATATGTCATCTCCTTCCTATGAAAACACCCTAAGTGATACCTATTCTTATGATGAGAATGGAGGATAACCTTCATGAGGGCATTTCCAATGCATTTCAAGCGGAGTTTTTGGCATTAGTAAAGGGAAGGCATGTGTTGGAAAACTTTTTGCTCTCTGTAGGAGTGGAACTCGTGTTTGAGGTAGGTTATGGTTTAATTAAAGCAGACTTTGGCTAGATGCACATAATAATTATAGTTATGTCTGAAGATTTCATTTTTTAAGCCTTGAAGAATAATATTTGGATGGATTGAATAATAACTAGAACTAGGTAATGAATAGGTGATATTGAATGATAAGTTACTGCACAATATTGCCCCTGAAATTGTCTAAATTTTTTAGTTCTGCATGAATTAAAAGTAGTACGATGAATAAAAGCTTATTTTGAGTTTGAAGAAGGGTTAGGCGACCATAAAAGAAATAAACATGAGCTATGGACATAGTGTGCATTTTGTAGGTTTGGAAAAATCCAAGAGAGTTTGGATTGAGAGTGGAAAGAATGGTTAGTAGTTTCCTAGATGCCATGATAAGTTGGGAGGAGTAGAAGGGTTGGGTGTGCATACAGTGCTTGTAGATAGTTTCTCATAGTAGAATGGGAATAAACGTAGTAGAGGTGAAGGAAAGTTATGATTACACATAATTTCCAGGTTAAAAGACCTCAGTCTGTACAAATATAGTTGATATCTAGTGGCGTGGTCATAGGTTGGGTGAGCAAAAGAAACCTAGGTGTAATGTGGAATGTATTAATGCTTGCTTACTATACATATAAAAGCGGTTGCTTGGCTGTCCTTTAGGCACTATATGAGTTATTAATGGAAGAAAATACTTGCTCGACTCTATGCTTATATGTAAGTTGGATGTTTTTGATTTGCTTTCGATCATTATTGGTGGTTGATGAGCGGTTAATTTACCACTCATTTGCACTCAACATTCATGCATATTACTATGATTTAAATGTATAAATGAGACATATGTGTGATTAAATGCACTAATATCCACAATTTGTAAGCATACAAGTTATAAGATGGAAAGATATGAACTTGAGCTAAAAAGGATCAAAAAGAGAAAAGAAGTGCAACTGGAAGACCTGGAGTAGACACAATCCTCAGTTACCGCGATCGTGGTCTGAGGGCCACGATCACGGCCAGTCAAGATAGGTTAACATACCACGATCATGAGTTCTGACCGCGATCCCAGTAGACGTGATTGCAGACAAGTCAGTGATTGCAGAAAAGCAAGATTATGCCCAAGGAAAGATTTGTTAATGCACAAAGATGATTCCCAAATTCCCTTAAGAGGCTCAAACCCTATCCCATAGAAGAGATCCGAATTTTATGGAATTTTTCCACCATTAATTTTCCAACTTTTTAAGGGACAACTATTGTACTAATTTTTGGGTGAAGAATACATTAGAGTAGCTTTCAAGTGGAGGATTGAAAATTTTCATTGAAGACTTGTTGAATCCTAAAACATGCAATTTGCAATCTCTTTATCTTTTAATAAATCAAATTGATGGAGATTTTTGGGTATATCTTGCTTATTAATCTTATGTGTAGCTAGTTCTTCCTCTTGGGATTATGTTAGAATAGGGTGCAATTGTGTGTGGGTTGTGATTCATTTGTGAATATGCTAGTTTGTTGGTAATGGATTCTACTATTACTTAATTAAATTGGTTGGGATTTGTCGGTGAAAGCCCCAAATACCCAAATGGGTTTGTGGGTGAAAATCCCAAGATCTTGAAAGCTCAAACCATCCTTCAAAGAGGGATTTGGGTGAACTTTTGAAACCCACATCATCCTTGAAATAGGAATGTGGAAACCAAGGCAATAGTAGACAATTCATGGGCATAGTTTGCTAATTTTCACTATCGTAGACATAAAGGTGATTACGAGGTTGATTATACCTTGGGTATCATCCTATAAATAGGGATACCCAATTGAGGTGTTAAGTGGATTTAATTGAAACACTCTTTAGGTACTCGATAGGGCCAACGAGTGACATCTTTGAGACTTTGTTGACAAACTAGCCTCAAGGACTTTCAATCTAGCCTACCACATTATCAATGATTAGAATTTGTACCGAATAATCATGTTCTCATGCATAATTTTTCCCTAGCAAATCATAATCCCAAGATCCATTTCTAATTGATTTCACTTTAATTATTTGTAGCCCCAAGTTAGTCCATTAGGAGTAAAAAAATAACCATATCTTTGAAACGACTGAAGTCTCCTAATTACTTGTACCTTAGGTTTGAGTTTAGCAAGTAACTTCAATCTCGAACTTATTTAATCGCCACTAACATTATTCCTCATAGATTCAACCCGAACTCAAAGTTGAGTAATTATATTGATGATGATCGCCTTGCACTTAAATTGACGAGTAAGTTGAGCGTTATAAAAAATGGCGCCGTTGCCGGCAAACAATTTGGTGTAGTGAGTTAGTTTGGAAATTTTAGCATTCTTTCTTGGAATTAAACATGTAAATATTTGTTTGTGCTTTTTTTTGGTTTCTTGCGTTAGTTAGAATTTTTAATTTTGTTTTCTTGTCATTATGACATCTTGGGACAAATATGATTTTAGTAGTTGGAAATCCAATCTTGATGATCCATGTCCATATTGTGACTGACCCTAATTTTGGCAAGATTATAGATATGTTCCTCGGAGAGAGATGGAAACACCATCTCAATCCTATTGGGAGTATAATTGTTCTTTATGTGGTGGTCGAGATGAACATTGGAGTAATTGTCCAAATACTCCCTCCCCTTGTTATGCTAACCGAAATGCTAGTTCTTCTTATGAGTTTGATAGTTACCATGATGAAATAAATGAAGAACAACATGCCAGATACAATAGTTTTGAAGCAATGCTTCAAACTCTTTGGGATTGGGCAACTACATTGGAGGAGGACATGCATGACTTGCATCAATCCAATGAGGCATTCAAAAGGAAAATAGAAAAAAATGAAGAAATGAGCAAGGAGGCCGATCTTGTAGGTATCAAGAATATGTATGTTCTTCAAACTTAGATTGAAGTTAAGGAGTCATCGGTGATTTCACAACCAACCAAACCTAATATAGTTAAAGATGCCAAAATTGAGGAAATGGTGCTATAGTCAAAAAAAGAATCCAAGCAAATTGCTTATAAAGACTCCAATCTATTTCGGGGCGAGGATGCCAATAGGGATGCGATTCTGGAATTAAGGGATAGACCTCATTCAAACAATTTTTCAACATTGTGCCTAGTGGGTGTGATGAGATCCACCTACCCAAGAAAATGATGGATTTAGGGGAGAAGGAGCACTATCTCTATATCTTGGGGTTTGATATTCTAAAAGGGCACATGAGAACCCCACACTCGAAGGAAAAGCTCAACTTTCGATGCTCAACAAGTGGCCTATTCCCATCATTACCCAAGGATCCGAATTGGAAATTTGATATGAATTTGGGTAAAAGGTTCAAGTCTTCAAAGTGGTGAGATGGAATCCACATCTCCATGTCCTCATTTCTATCACATTTTATCTTGGAAGATTTGAATCTTCTGTCCCTCTGCCACTCAATGCATAGTGAAAAAAAGTTGGTATGGAGATTCAAATATTCTAAGTGTAAACACAAGTGGTAGTTGAGAGGGTGTCTTTCCACAAAAGATGGGAAACAACCCATCATGCCACGAAAGTGGCACATATCATTTTATTTCTGCATGATAGAGTGGATTTCATTTTTGTTTATGCATAATCCATGAAATTATGGTGCTATGAGGAATGTTGATTGTAATTGAAAAAGAACAATTGAGATGTTTGCATGGTGGATTGAACAAGCAAAAATAGAGGTGCAAAAATGCTCTCTGTTATCGCAATCGCAGGATCTGAGCCGCGTTCACGGTCACCTGCGTGTTCGTGATCATAGAACTCTAATCATGATAGTATTCTGATTAGAATTAAAAGGTCATCAGTCTTCCATTCTTACCACACTTCCCCTCCAATTTATCTCTCAAATTGCAACTGTTTAGGCTATATTTTAAACATGTCAAAGGCATCTTTGAATCCACTCTGCATCACTCATCCAATAAGTACTTCAAATTTATGTTTTTAATTATTGAGGGTAGGTCTTAGAGCACATGAAATAGTTAGGGCCTAAAATCATGTTTACATTACTAAATAAATACTCCCTCTGTTTAAAAAAGAATGACCTACTTTGACTTGGCACAAATTTTAAGAAAATAAAGAAGACTTTTGAATCTTGTGGCCTTAAATTAAATTAGTGTCAAATGTACCAAAATGCCCTTTAATATTGAGGTCATAAATATGCCATGTGGAAATTTGAAATTAAAGTATTTCCAAAAAAGGAAAGAGGTCATTATTTTTGAAACAGACTAAAAAAAAAGTAGGTCATTCTTTTTGAAATGGAGGGAGTATTAAATAGTACTTGTGTAGTGATTAGCTGTTAGATATGGTGTGCACACATGTAGGGAAATCTAAATACCGGTGACATTTTAGATTTGGGATCACATTCATACCCATGGCAAAAATTTAGTAGCCATATGGTTGGTTTGCCCATATGAAAGCCACAATATGAGACAAAGGTTTGGGTTGTTGGCATGGGTAGAAAATTGTGCGTGTTGCAAATGCAAAACAAACACCCCACTCTATCCAAAATTTTTGAAAAATCAAAGGCATGGACGTGAGTGACCTTGTACCAACACTTTTTTTTTCCTTTTTGTGACTCCAAAAATTTTGGCTTGTCAAAATTTATAGATGCTCCATTTTTGTGTCTAACGGGAGGGTAAATTGGGGATCCTTGGCGAATTTGCAATCCATGTGTGGTGAGATCAGTTTTTCCAAATCTCATGTGTACTTATACTATCTAGAACTTTCCCCATTAGCCTCTCTAGGCTAATTTTGATAGTACTTGGTTGGTAAAAATGATCTTAGGCTATCTTTGTGACATTGGAAGTCCACTTTAGCCTAAAAATCCTACCATTGCATAGATGTTATCCCTAGTAACCCACTTTGAGCATTTAGACCTTTATTTAGCAAACACATTGCAAGCCATGAGCGTTTTAATTTTTATCCCTCTTTTGAACCCTATCCTCCTTGGACTAAAAATTGTAACTTGAGGCTAAAAGCCTAAGTTGGGAGTGGTCATGATTGGAAGAGGTAATTTTGATCCACGAAGTTGTAAGTGAGTGTCTATGAGCTTAAATATTAAGAACAAATGAATAAGAAAAAAGAAAGGATCCAAAAAAGGAAAGAGAAACACCAAGGGTGCAAGAAAAGAAATGAAAAGAAAATGGGTATACCAAGGAAATTAAAGTAGGAACATGCGTAAAAAGTGAATACAAAAAGAAGTGGCCCATGATCAAAAGTTGGATAGAATAGTGTGATGTAGATGGTCAAGGTGGGTATAACCTTGTTGTTCCTAAATAATATCCTACCCTACCCCAAACCTACATTATAAGCTTAAAAATCCATTAATTTCCAACCAAGTAATTCCATTATACTCTTACTCGTTAGTATATAGAGTTCTTAAGAGAGAGTATTTTGCACTTAAATTCCTTGTTGCACATTTGATGACTTGGTGTGTGAAATTTTTTTTCTTATGAAGAGGCATGTAAGCAAGTTGAGGTGGGTGATTTTGTCATTTCCCAAAAAAATGAGGCAAAAGGAGTATGTTGTTATTGAGGTCAAAGTCGAGTTACTTCTAGAGTATTGGTAATTGCATGGTTTCTCATTGAAGTCTTTTTCATCCTTAGATATTGCATTTTATGTTGAGAGGTGTCGGGAGAATAGATTTTCCCATGTTTGAAGAGCTACTTGTGGTAGTAACTAATCTTAAAGTCATTGTAATCATTGGTTCATTAAATTTGGGCATAAATATGCATTATTTCATGGTAAGAGGTAGTGTTGCTTGAGGACAAGAAAAGCTTTAAGTTGGGGGGTGTTGATGAGTGGTGAATTTACCACTTATTTGCACTCAACATTCGTGCATATTACCATGATTTAAATGTATAAATGAGACATATGTGTGATTAAATGCAATAATATCCATATTTTGCATGCATACAGGTTATGAGATGGAAAGATGTGGGCTTGATCTAAAAAGGATCAAAAGGAGAAAAGAAGTGTAGCTGGAAGACCTGGAGCAGAAATAGGCCTCAGTCACCATGATCATTTGCCAGTGAGGATAGGTCAACATACCGCAATCACGAGTTCTGATCGCGGTCATGGTGGCCGCAATCGCGGCAAAGCGGGATTATGCCCAGGGGAAGATTTGTAAATGTACATAGCTGATTCCTAAATTATCTTAAGAGGCTCAAACCCCATCCCATAGAATAGATTCGACTTTTGTGGAATTTTCCACCATCTAGTTTCCAACTTTTGAAGAGACAACTATTGTAATAATTTTGGGTGAAGAATACATTAGAGTAGCTTTCAAGTGGAGGATTGAAAATTTCCAATAAAGATTTGCTGAATCCTAAAGCTTGCAATTTGCATTATCTTTATCTTTCAATAATTTAAATTGATGGAGATTTTTGGGTATATCTTGCTTATTAATCTTTTCTGTAGCTAGTTCTTCCTCTTGGGATTATGTTAGAAAAGGGTGCAATTGTGTGTGGGTTGTGATTCATTTGTGTATATGCTAGTTTGTTGGTGATGGGTTCTACTATTTCTTGATTAGTTTGGTTGGGATTTGTGGGTGAAAGCCTCAAATGGGTTTGTTGGTGAAAATCCCAAGCTCTTGAAAGCTCAAACAATCCTTGAAAGAGGGGTTTGGGTGAACTTTTGGAACACACATCATCCTTAAAATAGGGATGTAGGAACCAAGGCAATAGTAGACAAATTATGGGCATAGTTTGCTAATTTTCACTATCTTAGACATAATGTAATGCCCCGAAATTTCATTCGTAGATGCCACACGGTGCTTAGGGATACCCGTAGCCCCAAGCTAACCCTCAGAGCCAGACACTACCTTAAGGAATTCCATTCAACAATAGTTATGCACAACAAAGAGATATATCACATCGAGTTCAAGAGAAATACTGGAGAATACTAGACTGTACAACCAAAATATATTGAATATCTGTACACACCAACCCTCTAGTCTAATAAAGCCTCTATACATCAGAATTAAGGATCCATTAGGACAAGCCCCCAACTAACTCAACAGTACTGAAAACCATAATAACAAAATGATATCACAAAAATATAGACATGGTCCTCAAACCATGAGGACTCACCACTAAGGGAACGTAGTTAAGGCACTCGAATATCGCTAACGCTGCTGCGGTTGAGTACCTGAACCTATATTACGAGAAAATGTAGCCCATAGAAAAATATATGGGTCAGCACTTTGGAATGTACTAAGTATGTGGGGTGCATGCAATAATGCAAATATCATCATCAATTTCATAAAAATATGCATTTATACAATGATGGCTCACTTGGCTTGAGTTGGGTTGAAACATTTCATGATCTCATAGTAAATAAATCATATGATAAAAACCTCATAAATCATCATAAATAACTCAACTCTTCAACTCAAGACTCGGAGTGACTCGGTAATTCAAGAAACTCAACTCTTATGGACATGGGAGGTTCTTATAACCGATATAAACCATGTGAGCATGGAGTCCAACGTTTTCCCCTCCAAAGGAGAGAACCCCACATTGGCAGGAGCGTCGTACTCTTTCCAGGGAGTACAACCTAAATTTAGTGATCACAATCTCATACTCGGCCTCTGGACCATAATTATCAATATCAATCCTAGGGTGGCACGTAGTTTTGGGGAAATACCACATTTTCCACTTGATGCTAAATACTACTCCCAGACAAGAGCTCAAAACGCATTAGGAAATCCACCACAAACATCACAAGGGTCTATCATAAAGACCAAATAAAATCTCTTTCTCATTTATCAAATCATAATCAATATGTGGATTCCTAACTCGACTCAAATCAAATCAATCTTTCTCAATATCAAAATGTATCAATTCATTAAATCATGACAACATCAATAGCTTTTAGGAAATATCAAGACTCATTGTAACAACTCAATCTCATGAATCAATATACTCAATAATCCAATTTGTCATAAGGAAGCTTAAAGCTTGACACATATCTTGAAAGCACTTGAAATATCAACTCATGGTAGAAATATGAAATTCACAATATTAAATATCAAGTCATAACTTGGGAATAGCAAAATAATCATGTATAACAAAGCTTGAACAATTTATATTCTCACAATTTCATGATGAAGTAATTTGGGTATAAACCTACTTGCAAAATCATATAAATCCATGATAGAAATCAAAGCTTTGGGCACAAGAATGAAAGGATTGCTCTTGTTCAAAACCCCACATATCTTAATCTTTGAAATTGGATGAATTCTAGTGCCTGAGACTTTATCCGCACTTGTAATAAATGATTCTCGAAGCCCACACTATGAGGAACTTGATTATTGAAGAAATTTTGAAGATTTATGGGTGATTTTTGAAAGATTAAATTTTCTTGATTGAAACCCTAATATATATTCTTAAGAAAATTGGAAGAGAGAATGAAGAAATTAGGGTTTGGATGGGGATTCTCATATTTATATAGGCCTCCAAAAGATGAAAAAAGACCAAAATACCCTTGCAAAAACGTCACTTAATTGCTGAAAAAATAGCTGACGACATTCGTGACAAGTCGTCAGACTTGTGACAAGTTGTCACGAAATGTCGTCACAAAAGGGTGGATTTTATGATTTTTGGCTTAAGGTTGACGACATTTTGTGACAAGCCGTCAAACATGTGACAAGTCATCACAAAATGTTGGATTTTGTGACTTTATGCTTATGGTGACGACCTTTTGTGACAAGCCGTAAGGCTTGTGACAAGTCCTCACAAAATGTCATCACGAAATTTCCAGGCTGACACGCTAGAGTAAAATGGGCATAACTCTTTACTCCGATACCGGATTTGGGTGAAATTTGTACCGTTAGAAAGATAATTCAATTATATATATGTTGGTGGGTCATGAGATCAAAAATTCTTAGGGTAGAAAGATATTTGCTCGTTTGAAGTTGGATATGCCAAAATCTTTCTCAAGAATTCAATCGTTAAGGGATATTTTGATTCACCTAATCGCTAGGACATCTTTGAGGCCTTAATACACATCACCCTTGATAAGAAAACAACAAAAGCACTATAATTTATTTCTCATGAGATTGAGTCATGGTTGTACTATTGGTTAGAGTCTTAGGGTATTACAATATCTCCCCTTTGGAAACATTCATCCTTGAATGTTGCCAAATAGGCCAAGAACAAGAGAAAATGAGGACGTATAGCTGGAACGACTCACTCAAAGGGCTTACTTCACTCTATACCTTTGGATACCATATAAAATACACAAATTTTTGCTGGAAGTAGAGACACATCTGAATCTTTAATAAGAAAGGGACAGAATTAAGAAAAAATGGTACCTTTTGCTCGCTCCTAACTCACAGAAAAGAGGTGAGGGTACTTGGCTCGCATATCATCTTCGGCTTCCCAAGTAACACCCTCAACAAATTGGTTTCACCAATGCAGTTTAACCAAAGGAACTTCTTTGTTCCTTAGCCTATAGATCTGAAAAACCAAAATCTCAACCGGAATCTCCTCGAATGAAAGGCTATACTAAATATTTAAGCTTTCGAAAGAATCAACCACGGTAAAATCACCAATACACTTATTAAGCATAGAAACATGGAATACCGGATGAACGCTAGACAACTCCGCGGGTAACTCTACCTCATATGATACTTTCCCAACACGGCTCAGAATCCTATATGGAACAACATAACAGGGACTAAGCTTTCCCTTCTTCCCAAATATCTTCACCCCTTTCATGGATGAAACCTTTAAGTACACCAAATCATCAACATTAAACTCAAGATCTTTTCTTCTCACATTCGCGTACGGCTTCTGATGACTTTGAGCGGTCTTCAATGTTTCTCGAATCAACTTAACTTTTTCCATAGCCTTGAACACAGTATCAGGCCCAATCACAACTGCTTCTCCTACTTCAAACCAACCTATAGGTGATCTACATTTCTCCCATACAAAGCTTCAAATGGTGCCATCTGAATATTAGCATGGAAACTATTGTTATACGCAACTTTGATTGATGGAAAGTGCTCATCCCAACTACCTTTAAAATCAAGAGCACATGCCCTCAACATATCTTCTAAAGTCTGAATGGTCCGCTCAGCCTGACCATCTGTTTGCGGATGGAAAGCAAAACTTAGACGAACTTGGGTATCGATACCTTTCTGAAAAGCTCTCCAAAACTGGGAAGTAAACTGAGTACCCCTATCAGAGATAATAGCCAAAGAAACTCCATGAAGTCTAACGAATTCTCAAATATATAATCTAGCATAATCCTTAGCTGTATAAGACGAATGCACTGGCAAGAAATGAGCTGATTTAGTCAACCGGTCTATAATAACCCAAATCGAATCATGATGACGACGAGAAGGAGGCAAACCAATTACGAAGTCCATATTCACTTCTTCCCACTTCCAAGTAGGAATGCTAAACTCTTGCATTACACCACCGGGCTTTTGGTGCTCTACCTTAACCTGTTGAAAAGTAGAACACTTTGCCACAAATCCTTCTATGTCTTTCGTCATACCGTTCCACCAATAGATTTCCCATAAATTGAGGTACATCTTGGTAGCACCGAGTTGAATAGAATATCGTGCGCCATGCGCTTCATCCATAATTTTCTACCTTAGATAATCAACATCGGGAACACACAATCTACCCTGCAATCTAAACACACCATCTACCCCTTGGGAGAAAACCTCTACCTTTTGGCCCTTAACTGACTTTTTCAGTCTGACCAAACTAGGATCCCTGTCTTGCTTCTCGTTTACCTCCGAGACCAAAGAGGACTCGGAACTACTCGAAACTAACATATTCCCTTCAGCGGAATTAAGCAATCTAACATCCAACCTAGCCAAATGATGCACATCACGAGCCAATTCTTTCTTATCATTCTCTACATTAGCTACACTACCCATAGACAACCTACTAAGAGCATCTGCCACAACATTGGCCTTTCCTGGGTGATATAACACACTCATATCATGATCTTTTAACAGCTCCAACCACCGTCTCTGCCTAAGGTTCAAATCCTTCTGGGTAAACACATACTGCAAGATTTTATGGTCAATAAAGACATCAAAATGGACACCATACAGATAATATCTCCAGATTTTCAAAGCAAAAACTATAACTGCAAATTCAAGATCATGGGTTGGGTAATTCTTCTCATGAGGCTTTAACTGTCTAAAGGCATAAGCTATAACTTTACCCCGTTGCATCAACACATAACCCAAAACAACTCTAGAAGTATCACAATACACCATAAAACCATCAGTACCAACAGGTAAAGCTAACACTGAGGCTGAAGTGAGTCGAGTCTTTAACTCCTGAAAACTCTTCTCGTAAGGTTCCGATCACAGGAATTTTACTTTCTTTTGGGTCAACCGGGTCATGGGAGACGCAATGAAAGAGAATCCCTCAACAAAACGATGGTAGTAACCAACTAGACCTAAGAAACTCCTAATGTCAGATGGGGAGGTAGGTCTAGGCCAATTCTTTGCAACTGACCTTAGCCAAAATTTACACTTGCTAAATTTAGTGAATAATTGATGATCTCTAAGAGTTTGCAAGACAATTATAAGATGGTCGGCATGATCATCCTCTCTTTGGGAATACACAAGAATATCGTCTATGAATACAATGGCAAACATATCAAGATATTGCTTGAACACTCGATTCATGAGATCATGAAGGCTGCTGGAGCATTGGTTAACCCAAAGGACATGACAAGAAACTCAAAGTGACCATAATGGGTTTAAAAGGCTGTCTTTGGAATATCATACTCTCTCACTTTAAGCTAATGATAGCCGGATCTAAGGTCTATCTTTGAGAAATAACTTGCACCCTGTGGCTGATCAAATAAATGATCGATTCTAGAAAGAGGGTACTTGTTCTTGATAGTTACCTTGTTGAGTTGGCGATAGTCAATGTACATACAAATGTACCATATTTCTTACGCACGAATAAAACAGGTTCACCCCACAGGGAAACACTGGGTCTGATAAAGTATTTGTCTAAGAGATATTTTAGTTGCTCCTTCAACTCTTTAAGTTCTGCGGGAGCCATATAGTACAGAGGAATGGAAATAGGCTGAGTGACGGGAAGGAGATCAATCCCTAATTCTATTTCTCTATCAGGTGGGACCCCTAGGAGATATTCCAGGAAAATATCGGGAAACTCATTAACAATGGTAACTAACTGAATAGTCGGAGTCTTGGACTTGAGGTCTTTAACTCGAACTAGGTGATAGATGCAACCCTTGGAAATTAACTTCCTAGCTTTGAGGTAGGATATGAAATAGCTCTTTGAAGTTACAGAAATCCCGGACCACTCAAAAACTGGCTTGTCAGGAAATTGAAACTTGACCACTCAGGTACGACAATCTATAGATGCATAGCACGAGTGAAGCCAATCCATACCCAGAATGACGTAAAAACCAACCATATCTAGCTCAATCAAATCAGCACATATGACTCGATGAAGGACAATGGCAGGACACTTCTTATACACTCGCTTAGAAATAATAGATTCTCCTACCAGGGAAGAAACCAGAATAGGCTCAGGAATCCGTTCAGGGTCCATCTCAAAATTTACAATAACCAGAGGTGTCACATAAGAGAAACTCGAACCGGGGTCTATAAATGCATATACATCAAAATGAAAGACACGGAGCATACCAGTGACAATATCTGGAGAGTCCTTCTGCTCCTAGAGAGGTGGAATAACATAGAAGCGATTCTGGCGCGAACCGCCAGCAGTACTAGAAGCGGCGCTCTGAGGAGGAACTGGGCGGACTACGAGAGCGAAGGAACTAGTAGCCTGACTCTGGGGACGAGCATCTCGACTCCCCTGTTTAGCATACAGATAATCTCTAAGTCGGTGGCCCAACTTACCACAACCAAAACAACCCCTCTGATCAACAAACACTCGCCAAAATGATCTCTACCATACTTGGCATATGAAGGAGAATGAGGTCGGTTACCTATACTTTCCTAAGACCTAGATAGGATAGGCCTGTTCCCCTGCTCCTGCCTGCTTCTAGGTACGGGAGGACTAATTGAGGAAGGCGCAGGTATAAACGAACGTCCCTAAAATTGAGGGCGGTTCCCTCTATGGAATCTGGACTGACCAGATCCCTGTTGCTCTGATCTAGCTCTTTTATTCCCTCTTACTCTCTCCCTTTCTTTTACCTTATCAGCTTCAATCTGTTAGGCATGTATCATCAACCGAGAAAGGTCCATCTCCCTATTAAGCATAGAAGATCTATACTCTTTCACAACATAACTCAACACAATGGTCACGAACATACTCATGATGGTCCCGGAGTCAACCATCATACTAGGAGCATATTTGGATAACTGATTGAATCTAAGATAATACTCCTTAACAGTCATGGAGCCTTGTCTCAAATTCATAAATTCCTCTATCTTTGCTTCCCTCATCTCAAGAGGAAAGAATCTTTCCAAGAACGCATCCTAGAATAACAACCAAGTCATGGGAGAGGCATCCTCTCCCTACTCTTCCCCCATATCTCCACCCAATCATATGCAACATCTTTCATTTGATAGGTATCCAATTCAACACTCTCCTTCTCAGTCACGTGCATAATCTGGGTGATCTTTCTCACTTCATCCAAGTATATCTGTGGGTCTTCACCTACCTTCGACCCATAGAACTCAGGCAGATTCATCCACGTAAAGTCATGAACTCGATCTATAGCAAAATTATTCTCTTGTGGAAGTAAAATAGTAGCCTGGGTGTTAGCTTGATCATTGGTAGTAGTTGCCTGGGCTAGCGCCTGAATAACTGCCCGGAATTCTGCATGAGACACATGCTCGTTCAAGGGATCAACGGGTGGAGGTTGCTCGCTGTTTCTATGAGCTCGATGAGGAGGCATTTACTGTTATAAGAGAGCATGAGTTAATCACAGATAAAGAGATAGTTGTAGGCACGATAAACTTTAGAAAGAAAGAAATAAATTTTCCTAAAATATTCCATAGCCTATTGCTCATAGATGTGGTGCGCTATACACCGATGATCAAGACTCTACGTAACGCGGCTTGTTAGACTCCCTAGAACTTCTTAAACCTTAGGCTCTGATACCAAGCTTTGTAACACCCCAAAATTTCATTTCGAGATGCCACACGGTGCTTAGGGCTACCCGTAGCCACAAGATAACCCTCAGAGCCAGACACTACCTTAAGGAATTCAATTCAACAATAGTCATGAACAATAAAGAAATATACCATATTAGATTCAAGAGAAATAGTAGAGAATACTAGACTGTACAACCAAAATATATTGAATGTCTGTACACACCAACCCTCTAGTCTAAAAAAGCCTCTATACATCAGAATAAAGGAGTCATTGGGACAAACCCCCAACTGACTCAACAGTATTGAAAACCATAACAACAAAGCGCTATCAAAAAAATATAGACACGGTCCTCGAACCATGAGGACTCACTACTGAGGGAACATAGTTGAGGCACTCGAATATCACTAACGCGGCTGCGGCTGAGTACCTGAACCTATATTACGAGAAAATATATCCCATAGAAAAGTATATGTGTCAGCACTTTGGAATGTAATGAGTATGTGGGGGTGCATACAACAATGCAAATATCATCATCAATTTCATAAAAATATGCATATGTACAATGATGGCTCACTTGGATTGAGTTAGGTTGAAACATACTTTTCATGATCTCATAGTAAATAAATCATATGATAAAAACCTCATAAATCATCATAAATAACTGAACTCTAAAACTCAAGACTCGGAGTGACTCGGTAATTCAAGAAACTCAACTCTTATGGACATGGGAGGTTCTTATAACCGACATAAACCATGTGAGCTACAGGGAGTCCAACGTTTTGCCCTCCTAAGGAGAGAACCCCACATTGGTGGGAGCGTCGTAATCTTGCAAGAGAGTACAACCTAAATTTAGTGATCACAATTTCATTCTTGGCTCTGGCCCACAATTATCAATATCAATCCTACGGTGGCACATAGTTTTGGGGAAATACCATATTTTTTGCTCGGTGCTAAATACTACTCCCAGACACAAGCTCAGAATGCGTTAGGAAATCCACCACAAATATCACAAGGGTCTATCATGAAGACCAAATCAAATCTCTTTCTCATTTATCAAATCTTAATCAATTTGTGGATTCCTAACTCGACTAAAATCAAATCAATCTTTCTCAATATCAAAATGTATCAATTCATTAAATCATGACAACATCAATAACTTTGAGAAAATATCAAGACTCATTGTAACAACTCAATCTCATGAATCAATATACTCAATAATCCAGTTTGTCATAAGGAAGCTTAAAGCTTGACACATATCTTGAAAGCACTTGAAATATCAAATCATGGTAGAAATATGAAATTCACAATATTAAATATCAAGTCATAACTTGGGAATAGAAAAATAATCATGTATAACAAATCTTGAACAATTTATATTCTCATAATCTCATGATGAAGTAATTTGGGAATAAACCCACTTATAAAATCATATAAATCCATGATAGAAATCAAAGCTTTGGGCACAAGAACAAAAGGATTGCTCTTGTTCAAAACCCCACATACCTTAATTCTTGCAATTGGATGAATTCTAGTGCTTGAGACTTTATCCGCACTTGTAATAAACGATTCTCGAATCCCACACTATGAGGAACTTGATTCTTGAAAAAATCTTGAAGATTTATTTGTGATTATTGGAAGATTAAATTTTCTTGATTGAAACCCTAATATATATTCTTAAGAAAATTAGAAGAGAGAATGAAGAAATTAGAGTTTGGATAGGGATTCTCATATTTATATAGGCCTAAAAAAGATTGGAAAAGACCAAAATACCCTTGCAAAAATGTCCCTTAATTGCTGAAAAAATAGCTGACGACATTCATGACTAGTCATCAGACTTGTGACAAGTTGTCATGAAATGTCATCACAAAAGGGTGAATTTTATGATTTTTGGCTTAAGGTTGACGATATTTTGTGACAAGCCGTCAAACTTGTGAGAAGTCGTCACAAAATTTCATTACAAAATGTTAGATTTTGTGACTTTTTACTTATGGTGACTACATTTTGTGACAAGCCGTCAGGCTTGTGACAAGTCGTCCCAAAATGTCGTCATGAAATTTTCAGGCTAACACGCAGGAGTAAAATAGGCATAACTCTTTGCTCCGATACCGGATTTGGATGAAATTGGTACCGTTGGAAATATAATTCAATTATATATCTGTTGGTGGGTCATGAGATAAAAAATTATTAGGGTAGCAAGATATATGCTCGTTTGAAGTTGGCTATGCCAAAATCCTTCTCAAGAATTCAATCGGTAAGGGATGTTTTGATTTACCTAATCGCGAGGACATCTTTGAGGCCTTAATACACATCACCCTTGATCAGAAAACAACCAAAGTACAATAATTTATTTCTCATGATCTTGAGTCATGGTTGCACTATTTGTTAGAGTCTTGGGGTATTACACATAAGGGTGATTATGAGGTTGACTATACCTTAGGTATCATCCTAAAAATAGGGATACCCAATTGAGGTGTTGGGTGGCTTTAATTGACACACTCATTAGGTACTGAAAAGGGTCAACGAGTGATATCTTTGAGACTTTGTTGACAAACTAGCCTAAAGGATTTTTAACCAAGCCTACCGCATCATCAATGATTAGAATTTGCACCGAATCATCATGTTCCCATGCATAATTTGCCCCTAGGAAAGAATAATCCCAAGATCCATTTTTAATTGATTACACTCTAATTATTTGTAGCCCTGAGTTAGTCAATTAGGAGTAAAAAAATAATCATATCTTTGAAACGACTGAAATCCCCTAATTACTTGTATCTTAGTTTGAGTTTAGCAAGTAACTTCAATCTCAAACTTATTTAATTGCCACTCACATTATTCCTCGTAGATTCGACCCTGAATCAAAGTTGTGTAATTATATTAACGACGACCGACTTGCACTTAGACATGTAAGTTGAGTGTTATCAGTAATTATTGACTATATTATGCATTGAGTTTATGGTTTTGAGATTATATTATAATTATATATGTATTAGGTGTCACATCAACACTATTATATATATCGTGTGTCATGCTAACACTATTGTTAGAATGGGTGTCATGCTGATACTGGTACATGGACAGAACTCTTTCCCTACAGGTCATAACTGAGAGTCCCTACCGACTCTAGTATGTGCATACACCTTACATGAATACAATCGTTATTTTATTAAATATATTTATTATGATTACCATTGTTGAAAGCATTTTCCTAAGTTTAATTGTTGCATTGTATACCTTTATACCTGCTGAGATAAAGTGTTGTCCCTACCGGCTCTAGTATGTGCATACATCTTACATGCATACAATCATTATTTCATTAAACATATTTATTGTGATGACCATTGTTGAAAGCATCTTCCTAAGTTTAATTGATGCATTGTATACCAATATACCTGCTGAGATAAGGTGTTACGTATATACTTGTTTTATGTTAACTTTTTTGTTTATAGGTATGAGTAGTGGATCGAAAAATATAGGTTTAATGTTAGGTATGCCTCGATTTTAGTACTTATCTTTATAACAATATGTCTAGTGTATATATATGGTATATCTGGGTGTATCTTGGTGATCTGGTCTGGTTCTTATTGTATCCTAGAATGTGAGACTAGTTGTCCTATCAGTATAATTTAGAGGTGTAATAATGAGTCGTAATTATGTTGGGCATAGAGTCATAATGTTGTTAGTGAAGAGGGTAAGACAATAGTTTGAAAACTTGTGTAGGGATCAAATTGTCAAGGGACGAAGATACATAAAAATGTTAGATGACAAATATGTCACAGAGATGCTAAGGGCAATATTTCAAAGACCAAAAGAGAGGGAATTGAGAGTCTTAGTTATCTAGAACCTTAACTGGTTTCAAGACTTCCTTTCTATTTTCTATTGTTTTTATTTATTTCTAACCTTGGTCAATTGATGATATATACTAGTAGATATAGTTGTACTAGTACTATACTTACTATATCTCCACATAGGGATATAACTATGTTGCTAGTCAATTAGAGTTCCTATAGGTATGATGATAGTTAATCTTTAGTAGCTTCTATTATCTTACTCTTACATTGCTATTGTGTCTCGAGTCTTCTTTTTGCATTACCTAGTGCTCTTGTACTATTTTAGATTAGGTTATGGGAAATAGTTGTTTTATTTTTTGCAATGTAATATGTTACCAAGTGTATTTGAATAAGATTTTTATGTTGATTTAGGGATTATTTATTTTAAAAACTATTTCATCTAACTTCCTAACTTAATTGCATGGTTAGGTAGTAAGAGTTTTCCTATTTAGGGTAGAGCTAGGCAGGTGCCCGCATGATTCGTGAATTAGGTCATGATAATAACTCACCTAGATGATACATGTTTTGAGTATGGTGGGTATGGTTACACTATGAGATATTTCCTTAATCTACGCCACTCTGTCAGTCAAGACAATAATATGCTTCCTTAGCTTTGGTCCTAGTTGGTAGGAAAGGTGGAGGTAATGGTAGGGGTCATCCACAATATGGTATGGTGGTCACCAGATGGGTAGAGGTGGCAAATTGACCAATTGAGGTGGGGGACATGCTGATTGAGGTGGTGTATAGGCTGACGGTATGGCACTCAAATAGGTAATAAGTCCCACTTTTTTGCTTTTCCAGGAAGGCTTGAGAATGAGGCTTCAGATGTTGTGATCATAGGTACTTTATTTGTCTGTGGCTACATGGATACTATTTTATTGATTTGGGTCAACTTTCTTCTATGCTTCTATTAAATTTGCTTTATGTTAGGACATGGTTTATGAAATTCTTGATAGTTTTATATATGTGTCTTTGCTAGTTGGGCTTTTGATTATTAATTATCAGGTTTGTTGGGCTTCATATTTTATTATTCATAGGATCTCAGACTCAAGATGATTTGATAATTTTAGACATTATGGATTTTGGCATCTTCTTGGGAATGAGTTGGTTATATCCATACCAGGAAATTCTTGTCAGTCATACCAAGACAATCACTATAGCTATGCCCGAGATGGATAAATTAACATGGAAGGGTAACTATCAGCCTGCTCCTTTGAGACTTATATCTTTGATTTGTACAAAAAATTTAGTTGGGAAGAAGTGTCGGGATTTTCTAGCTCATCTTTGGGATACTAGTGTTGAGGTCCCTTCTATTATATTAACTTTAATGATATGTGAATTCTTAGAAGTGTTTTCTGTTGGGTTTCATAGGATTGACCGTGAAATTGATTTTACATAGACATAGAGCCAAGCACTCATCCCATTTTCATCCTTTATTATTGAATGACACCGGATAAGCTAAAAGAGCTAAAGGCTCAGTTGCAGGAATTGCTAGCTAAGGGATTCATTCTTTCTAGTACTTGTCCATGGGGTGCTAGTGTTTTGTTGTTAAGAACATGAATGGTAGTCTTCGTACGTGCATACACTACTGACAACCGAATAAAGTTTCAATTTATAACAAATACCCATTTTCTAGGATAAATGAATTGTTTGGTCAGTTATATAGTGCTTCTGTGTTCCCCAAAATTAAATTGAGGTCCGATCACCACCAGCTTAAGATTCAGGATGAGGATATACCAAAGACTGCTTTTCAAACTTGTTGTAGTCATTATGAGTTTTTAGTGATGTCCTGATTGACTAATGCCCCAACTTCTTTTATGGGTTTTTTAATGGGGGAAGCCATATTTGGAATCTTCTGTTATTATTTTTATTCATGATATTTTGGTGCACTCTACGGTTAGAGAGTAGCATGAGGCTCACTTGTGCATTGTTTTGGATTTGCTAAAGGAGAAAAAATGCTCTACTAAATATTCTAAGTATGATTTTTAGTTGTCTTCAATGTCCTTTTTGAGGCATATGGTTTCTAAAGAAAGGGTTATGGTGGACCCTAAAAAAATTGAGGCAATTAATAATTGGAATAGGCCTACCTTTGTGACCAAAATTCACTACTTTATGGGTTGGCTAGTTACTATTATAGGTTTGTGAAGGGGTTTGCTTCTGTTGATTCACACTTAACTCAATTGACTGGGAAGGACGTACCTTTTGTATGTACTAATGAGTGTGAAGAGAGCTTCAAAAGCTCAAGACTTTACTGACTTCGACTCCTATTATTGCCTTGCCCGTTGAAGGTAAAGACTTTAATGTGTATTAAGATACTTCACATTTGAGTTTGGGTGCTCTGTTGTAACACCCCAAAAAATCCAAGCCTAGACTAGAACATGATTCACGTACATCTAGGGTAAATCATCTTGTTTTAGCAACATAAGAGGGGATTGGGCTATATACCAAGGCCACTAGAACCCCCCAGCCCTTGACTATTACCAATTAATTCCTACAGTAATGATCAATTTTAAATGAGTAAAACTTCCATATTCAGATATATTTTTGAGTCCCAGACCCACAAAGTGATATTTATTTGAATTATATTTTCAAGGCATCCAGTTTCTCCTTAATCCGATATAGGAGTAGGAAGTTATGGCCTTTTCAATCAAGCATTGCTTTTGCAGTGAGATACCATGAGACAAACCACACTTGTGGTTAATTGTTCAAATGTAAAATGGTCTCTTATGATTGAAATGACCCCAACTTCTGAAAGTTGACAAAGTATACCCTCATTCCACGAAATAGAACCATGATTGTGCTTTGAAACCATAATCTCCTGGCACGATGTGAGTCCCACAGATTCCATTGATGCTACCAGTGAACATACATATCAAGGTACGACCATAGATAGAACCCATAATCATGTTCATAGAGTTCACATCCATCTCCCAACCAAGAGCTCAACTCACGATCGTTAGTTATTCCCATGATTATGGAAAGGTCTCATACGTTTCTCCTTCTAGTTTCCAGTAATAAAATTTTATAGGGTAAATTTTATTTCCCACTCTTTTAATATCAAATCTATGTTGTTTTATAGGGGTTAATAAGACCCTAAGCTCTTATTACTTAGAATTTTATTTTACACTTAAATTTCTAACGATAAAAAGAGGCGATTCCCTTTTCCCAAGGCCAATTAGGGTTCATCTTCCTTAGGCATCCAACTTAAGGATTTTTTCAGAGTTCTCATCTCCAGGTATGTGGTATTTCATAAATGGGTTTTCTTTCACCAAATGAGTCCCAGGGATAACCCAATTCTCTAATATACTTCATTTTTCATAGCTCAAGGTTATGCGTACTGGTAGGTTCATTGATATCTTATTCTTTTGATGTCATTGAGTTATAATTCTCATTTGGCAAGAATATCCAGTGTTGTTATTTAAACATGATCCTAAACTTTAGTAATATTATGAAATCCATGATTATTGGACTTGAGTCACTGAATTCTGTTAATTCAATCAGTTTACAAATCAGACATAGTAGTTGCATTCTTCAAATATGGCAGGTTATGAACACCCGATGAACTAGGACTTCATACATATACTATCGTATTCTATATTCCCCTAGTTTACTTATTTTTAATGCTTTCAGAGAATATATTTATTTCAGTTATCAAATTATTACCATCAGTGAGCATTACAAATTTATTAGCGTCATTTAGTTGGGAGTAGTACTTAGTACCAAACAGATACAGGGATAAAGGATCATCCTCCAATTAGGTTGAGACCTTTAGTTGAATTCTTTAAGATCCAAAACTACGGCATCACCATAGGTTCTAAAGGGTCATCCCTCAGATTAGGCTTGTCACCTTTGCCTTTTGGACACTAGTTTAGCAAATCCATGCCAGTCAGTGTTTGTATCCTTGGGAAGGTACTGAACAACCTTAAAGTTTGAGTTACAGGTTGTTCCCTAGTTAGCTCACATTGAGGTATGTTAGTTTAGATTTTAGATTCTTGCCTGACTTTGGATTTCAGTTATTCAATTCGATTTATATGTAATACCTTAAGTTTTTAAGATCTAGACCTATCAAAGAATAGGCCATCAAATTAGCTTTCCAATGACACTAGTCTCACCTTAATTCGATGTCGTGGCAAAAAGTTATGGAATATTTCCTAAGGGCCTGTCTAACTGCTAGTGACAACGACTCAGATAGCTAGTCATTACTAGATGTAATGAGTAGTTATGTGTTAGTCATTGCCACTCTAATAATGGTCTTAAATTTTATCCCAGTGATAATGAGTCCAAGTCCATCTAACAACTCATTATGAGGCATAACGAGTCATTGTGAGGACCCATTTCCACACCAGTACAAAATCCAAAAATTGAGTCTTAGATCACGACTACACCTAATGATTCATGGTAAGACCCAACAAGTTATAGGAAAGGAGATTTTGCCTTAACAGAAAGGATCTAAGACCTCAGGTCATAACTTAGACCATGATTCGTGACCAGTCGTAATGAGCCATTGGGTGAGTCATGATGACGGGAACCATCAATCCCTATACAATTTTAAAAGGGTTTTTTTGGAACATCCTCGTCTTTTAATCCCAAACCCATGTCGTTTGGGCACTCTAACATCAGTTATTAAGGGATTAAAGTTACCCTAACACTTCATAAACTCTAAAATCATTACACTGAGAAAAAAGAGAATAGTTTCCCCCTTCTCCAAAGAAAACTAGGGTTCTCCAAGTTCAAGAAAAGTCCAAGCAATCCCCAAGGAATTCATTTCAGGTATAAGGAATTTCATTAATGGGTCTCTTCCACCCATTGAGTCTAGAGGACTCTTAAATTTCAAGAAAAATTTCCTTCCGCTTGAATTGGGTTCCAAGTTAAATATGAATTGACTTACTCTCCTCAGTTTATGTGTGTATCCAAATCATGAGTATGTGTTTTCCTTGAGATTAGTGATTTGCTCATGTTCAAAATCATGAATTTCCCTATAATGACAAGTTGTTGAGTTTGTTGGTTTTAATTTGTGAAATCCCTCTTTTACTATGATCTATAAATGTCATCATATTCAGTTGCATTAGTCAAAGATGGTGGGTTATGAACACCCGATACCTAGATAGTCATACATATATTAGTTTTAATGTTATGAGCCATTCAAATCATGTTTATGTTGCTAAATTCAGAATATTATTATGTTGAGCATATATCATTTATTAGTTATCAGTGTTAGTTTAGTTAGGAGTAGTACTTAGCACCGAGTGAATGCAAGGATGAAGGCTCACCCGCCAGTTGAGGACTGATACTTTTTATCAGTCCCTAAATTCTAAAACTATGGCACCATCATAAGTTATGAAGGGTCACCTCCTAGTAGATAACTGACACCATAGTCCTTTGGGACATTATTATAGTGGATCCACGCCAACCAGTGTTAGTACTCTTGGCAAGGTACTGACACCCTTTCAACTGGGGTTACAGGTTAGACCCTCAATTAGCTCAAATTGGGGCATGTTAGTTATTGTTATCTCCCATAGTCCTCAGTTCAGTTTTATTTTATATTCGGATTAGGTTTGCTTGACCAAGTGTTCAATATTCAGCTATTCAGTCTACCCAACACTTATTTAGACTTGGTCTGGTATTCAGTTTACATTGTCATGCATTTATGTTTATCATATATACCAGTTAGTATATTCTGTCTTGCATACTTAGTACATTCAAAGTACTAATTGCATAATTCTTTGAGCTATATTTTCTCCTAATATAAGTTTGACGCTCAGAACCCAGACCGCACTTAGCACATTTCTGTTTCACTTAGCTGCATCCATGGTGAGTCCTCATCAGTTAAGGACTAGATATCATTTTTTATTCCCAGTATTTTACATTATTTTATTCAGTTTGAGTTAGTTGGGGACCTGTCCCAACAACTCATGATGATTTGATGGCTTTTAGATAGATAAATAGTTAGACATGTTTTTAGTTTCATTGATTATTTTAGAAAGTATTAATCTTGACTTTATTATTATTCAATATTAGTTTATTTTAGCTACCTTCTTCTCAGTATTCTATTACTTTTCTTCAGTAATCATAACTTATACCAGGCCATGGGTTAGCTTGGGGTCACTTGTGACTCTAAGCACCATGCTATAACTAAGGGGTAGTCATGGGTTTTGACAAAGTTGGTATCAAAGAACAAGGTTTAAAGTGTCCTAGAGTGTTTGAAAGCCGCCTTAAGTAGAGTCTTGTTCATAGGTGTGAAGCGCACCATACTTATGGGCAAGAGGCTACGAAATGTTTTAGGAAAGTCTCAAATCTTTCATTATTCATGTCATGCGATAGAGTGTGAACTCTATTAAGTTTATTCTTCTAACTCATCTTCTACCTATTTATAGTAAAGGCCTATTAGAAGGGATAATGGAAGAAGAAATAAGGAACAACAAGCACCAACACCTGTTCCCAAAGACCCTCTCAATAAGCATGTCTCTTATGCTGAATTCAGGGCTACTTTCACATCATTAGCCCAATCTATGGATGCTTATAATAATTAGAAAGTTGTTGCCCCAGCCAACCCAACAAAGAATACAGAAAAAACTAGGATCTAGGACTTCACTCAAATGAATCAGAATAGGATAGAAGAAGGACTTCAACAACTACTTTCAGGGCACATACTTGGGTTAAGTATTAGAAGGAGGATATAAGTGCCAATATAAGGCCTGTAGAGTGGGATAAATATGTTACTACTTTTCTAAGGAGGTTCTTCCCACTTGAGTTGAGGGAATCAAAGTTTCAAGAGTTTATCAACTTGAAGTAGGGACGTGTGAGTGTTAAGGAGTATTTACTCAAGTTTACTCAGTTGGCAAGGTATGCTCCAAATATAGTGGCTGATTATAGGGCTCGAATGAGCAAGTTTGTGTTCGCTATTTCTGAGGATATAGTCAAGGAGTGCAGGACAACTATGTTGATTAAGAAGATGGACCTCTCTAGATTGATGGTTCATTCTCAATAGATTGAGGAAGAGAAGATCAAGAAAAAGGAATGGGAAAATAAGAGGGCTAGGATCAGGAGTTTTAATTTCTTTCAGCAGAGGTCAGATGGTGGAATCGTTCTCAGTTTTGCCAAAAAATCCTCATCCTCAGACCTAGCCCCATTGTCTGCTAGTGCCTCAGATCTTAAGTTTAGACTTGATACTTATTATAGAGTGCCAGTCTCTAAGTCTCAAGGTAGTGTGAATAGTGATTGCACCAACCCAGTTTGTAGGACATATGGTAAGAACCATAAGGGTTAGTATATAGTTAATAGTTATGCTCATTTTGGGTGTGGAAATTTAGGCCACAAAATTTGGGATTGACCAATAGTTGCGTAAAGGGGTAAGGATTTTCATCATTAAGGTCAGGCTAACTCCTTATCAGTTCCTGCAGTTCACACGATACAACAGGGTGCCACTTTTAGTGCAACTAGTGGATAACATCACAATAGAATTTATGCCCTTTAAACTTGATAGGATCAATAGGGTTCTCCTGATATGGTTACTGGTTCATTATAAGTTTTTCACATTTATGTATATGTATTATTAGATCTTAGAGCCCCACTTTCATTTGTGACTCCCTACATAGCAGTAGATTTTTATGTTATTCCCAAAATCCTAGCAGAGCCCTTCTCAATTTCTTCTCCATTCAGTAGTTCTATCATAGCTAAATGGGTATACAGAAATTACGTAGTCACAATATCCCAGAAGGTCACCTTATTCAATCTTGTAGAGTTAGAGATGACCAATTTTGATGTTATTCTTGGAATGGATTGAATTCACTCTTGTTATGCCTCAATTGACTGTAGAAATAGAACTGACCAGTTTTATTTCCCTAATGATATAGTCTTAGAATAGAGGGGTAGAACCTCAGTGCCTATAGGCCGGTTTGTCTCATTTCTTAAGGTAAGGAAAATGATTTCCAAAGGGTATATCTATCATCTTGTTTGAGTCAAGGACTCAAGGTTTGAAACTCCAAATCCTGAGTCAGTTTTAGTGGTGAATAAATTACTGGAAGTACTTCTTAAAGATCTGCCCAAAGTCCCACTCGAGAGGTAAATTGACTTTGGAATAGATCTCCTCCCAAATACCCAGCATATATCAATTCCACCAATAGAATGGCTCTAACTGAGCATAAGAAATTGAAAGAGCTATTGAAAGAACTCCTAGATAATATTTTCATTAGGCCTAGTATCTCTACATGGGGTGCTCCACTTATTTTTGTGCACAAGAAAGATGGTTCTCTTAGAATATGAATTGACTACTATCAGCTGAACAAATTCACAATCAAGAATAAGTATCCCATTCCCTGGATTGATGACTTGTTTGACCAACTTCAGGGTGCAAATTGTTTTTCTAAGATAGCCCTCAGATTTGGCTATCATCAACTTAGAGTCAGAGAATATGACATTTCAAAGATAGCCTTTAGAACTCAGTGTGGTCACTTTGATTTGTAGATATGTCTTTTACAAATGTTCCTGCAGATTTTATGGAATTGATGAATAATGCATTCAAGAAAAAATTATACATGTTCGTTATAGTCTTCATAGATGACATTATCGTCTATTCTTGTAGTGAGGGTGAACATGTATACCATTTAAAGATTGTCTTGCAGACTTTCAAAGATCCTTAGTTATTCTCTAAGTTTAATAAGTATGAATTTTGGTTGAAATCAGTAGCTTTTCTTGTTCACATTATTTTTGATAAAAGCATTGATTAATGCATTCAAGTTGATCCTTAGAAAACTAAAGTAGTAAATAACTAACCTAGGTCCTTCTCTTCATCGGATATCAGGAGTTTCTTAGGTTTAGCTGGTTACTATAGATGGTTTGTTGAAGGATTTTCTTCCATTGCCTCTACCATTTCCAGACTAACTCAGAAGAAGGTTAAATTACAATAGTTTGATTCTTGCGAGAAGAGTTTTCAAAAGTTGAAGACTCGACTCACCTCCACTATAGTTTTGACTCTGCAAAAGGGTTCAAATGGTTTTATGGGATATTGTGATGCTTCCAAGGTTGTCCTTGGTTGTGTGTTGATGCAACAAGTTAAAGATATAGCATATGCCTCTAGACAACTCAAACCTCATACGAAGAACTACTCGACTCATGATCTTGAATTGGCAATAATTTTCATTGCCTTAAAGATTTTGAGGCACTATCTTTGTGGGGTTCATATTGATGTGTTCAGTGATCACAAGAGCCTCTAGTATGTTTTCAATTAGAAATATTTAAATCTTTATCAGAGAAAGTGGCTAGAGTTGTTGAAGGATTATGATATATGTGCGTTGTATCACCTGGGTAAGGCCAATGTTGTTGACGATGCCCTTAGAAAATTATCTATGTGAAGTGTTGCACACGTTGAGGATGAAAAGAGAGTTAGTACATAAGGTTCATCAACTATCTAGATTGGGAGTTTGGTTTGTTGATTCTACCAAAGGTAGTTTATAGGGTCGTAATGGTTTGAAATCTTCATTGGTTGCCAAGGTGAAGAAAAACCAAGGTAGTGATCCTATTTTGATTAAGTTGAAAATGGCAGTTCAGGATCAGAAGGTCAAGGTTTTCTCCCAAGGGGGAGATGGTGTTCTTCATTATTAGGGCAGGTTATGTGTACCAAATATGGATGATTTGAGGCAACAAATGTTAGTAGAGATTCATGGTTTGCGATATTCTATTCATCTAGGAGCTACTATAATGTACCGTAATTTGCGAGAAGTCTATTAGTGGAATGGTATGAAAAAGGATATTGCAAAATTCATGGCGAAATATACAAATTGTCAGAAGGTTAACATTGAGCACCAGAGGCTTAGTGATATGCTTCTAGAATTCAAAATCCTTAGTTGGAAGTGGGAAGTGGTAAATATAGACTTCATCACAGGGTTGCCTCGTACTCATCGTCAACATGATTCCATTTGGGTTATTGTGGACCGAATGACTAAGTAAACTTATTTCTGTGAGTTAATATTTTAGACTTGGACAAAGACTATTCTAGGCTCTATCTATAATAATTGGTGAAATTACATGGAGTCTTATTGACCATTATCTCAAACAGAGGTACCCAATTTACCTTTTGTTTTTGGAAGACTTTTCAGAAGGGTCTTGGTACCCAAGTTCATCTCAGCATTACGTTTCACCTACAGACAGATGGTTAGGCATAGAGGACCACAAAAACTGTAGAAGATATGTTGAGGGCTTGTGTAATTGATTTCAAGGCAGTTGGGATGATCACTTTTCTTTGATTGAGTTTGCCTACAGTAGCATTTATCACTCTAGTATTCAAATGGCCCCATTTGAGGATCTTTAGGGTAGGAGGCATAGATATCCTATTGGATTGTTTGAGGTTGGCGAGGCTGCTTTAGTAGGGCCAAATTAAATGCATGAGGCAATGGAGAAGGTTCAACTGATTAGACAAAGGCTAAAAATGACCCAAAGCCATCAGAAATCCTACGTAGATGTAAGGAAAAGGGATCTTATGTTTGATGTTAGTGATTTTGTTTACTTAAAAATTTCACTTATGAAAAGGGTGAAGAGGTTTGGTAAGAAAGGGAGATCAGTACTTTCTATGTAATTCCCTATAAGATTTTGAGTAGGTATGGGAAAGTAGCCTATGAGTTGGAATTTCCTGCAGAGTTAGCATCATTTTACCCAATGTTCCATTTTTCTTTGTTAAAGAAATGCATTGGTGATCTAGACTCCATAGTCCCTTTAGAAAGGATTGGCCAGGAAAACAGTCTCTCTTGTGAATAAGTCATAGTTGAGATCCTTGATCATCTCATAGGCTGAGGAATAAAGAGGTCACCTTAATAAAGAAACTATGGAGAAACCAATCAGTTAAGGGAGCTACTTAGGAAGTAGAGGCAGATATGATGATCAAGTACCCCCCCTTTTCCCTTTGAACTCAGTCCCAACTTGAGGAAATAATTTTCCTTAATTAAGTAGTTAATTATTTTATTTTTATCTCAGTAATCCATGTATTTTCATGTCATATCATGCATTCATGAGTTCAACTCAGACCATGCATCAGTCATAAATTCAGATATTATCTCATGGTTTAGTTTATAAGTGTTCAGTGCAAAATCTCAACTTTTCCCTAGTATTTTCACTTAGTTTAATTTAAGGATGAATGATCCCGGAGAGGGGGGGGGGATATTGTAATGCCCCAATTTTTCAAGCTCTATACCCATCAAAGGATAAGCCATTAAATTAAATTTCCAATGCCACTAGTCGTGCCTTAATCTGAGGTCATAGTAAAAAGTTACAGAAATTTTCCTAAGGGCCTGTCAAACTGCCAGTGACAACGACTCAAGAAACAAGTCGTTACCATACATAGCAATCTGTTACATGAGAGTCATTGCCACTCAAGTGCGGGTCTCAAATTTTATCACAGTGATAATGAGTCTAGTTTATGACTCATTATGAGGCATAACAAGTCATTGCGGGCCCCGTTGCCACACCAGTAACAAATGTAGAAATCGAGTCTCAAATCACTACTACTCCTAATGATTCATGGTCAAACCCAATGAGTAATTAGGAAGGGATTCATTACCTTAACAAAAAGGACCTAAGACCTCAGCGCCTCAGGCCACGACTCGTGACCAGTTGTAACGAGTCGTTGGGTGAGTTATAACAATTGGAACCAGAAATCCCTATACGATTTTAAAAGGGGATTTTTGGAAAATCCGCATCTTTTAATCCCAAATCCATGCCATTTGGGCACTCTAACATCAGTTATTAAAGGATTAAAGTTACCCTAACACTTCATAAACTCTAAAATCATTACACTTAGCAAAAAAATTATGATTCTCCCTTTCTCTAAAGCAAACTAAGGTTCTCCAAGTTCAAGCAGAAGTTCCAAGAAATTCCCCAAGGAATTCACTTTAGGTATGGGGGATCTCATCAATGGGTCCCTTTCACCCATTGAGTACCAAGAACTCTTAAATTTTAAGCAAAATTTCCTTCTCCTTGAATTGAGTTCCAGGTCAAATATGAGTTTGCTTACTCTCATCAGTTTATGTGTGTAAACAAATCATGACTATGTGTTTTCCTTAAGATTAGTGGTTTCCCCATGTTCAAAATCATGAATTTCCCTATCATGAAAATTTGTTGAGTTTTTTGCTTTTAAATTGTGAAATCCCACTTTAGTATGCTTCGTAAATATCATCATATTTAGTTGTATTAGTCAAAGCTGGTAGGTTATGAACACCGATAGCTAGATAGTCATGCATATATCAGTTTTCATATTATGATCCATTCAGATCATGTTTATGTTGCTAAATTTAGAATATTATCATGTCGAACATATATAAGTTATTAGTGTTAGTTTAGTTGGGAGTAGTACTTAGCACCGAGTGAACGTAGGGATGAAGGCTCACCCACCAATTGATGACTGAGACCTTTAGTAGAAGTCCCTAAGTTACAGAACTACGAAACCACCATAGGTTATGAGGGGTCACCCTCTAGTAGAGTACTGGCACCCTAGTTCTTCAAGAAATCAATTTAGTGGATCCACACCAGCCAGTGTTGGTACCCTTGGCAAGGTACTAGCACCCTTCCAACTGGAATTACAGGTTGAACCTCAATTAGCTCAGATTGGGGAATGTTGGTTATTGTTATCCCTCACATTCCTTAGTTTAGTTTTAGTTAATATTTAGATCAGGTTTGCTTGACCAATTTTTTAGTATTCAACTATTCAGTCTACCCAGCACATGTTTATACTTGGTCTTGTATTCAGTTTACATGTTTATGCATTTATATTTAACATATATACTAGTTAGTCTCTTCCATCTCGCATACTCAGTACATTCAAAGTACTGATTGCATACTTTTTTGCAATATATTAAATCATAATATTGGTTCAGATGCTCAGTACCCAAACCGTTCTTAGCACCTTTTTGTTCCACTTAGCAGTAGTCATGGTGAGTCCTTATAAGTTGAGGAATAACTATCATTTGTATATTTTTAGTATTTTACATTATTTTAGTCAATTAGAGTTAGTTGGGGACCTGTCCCAACAACTCATCCTGATTTAGAGGCTTTCTGACAGACAGACACTTAGACATGTTTTTAGTTTCATTGATTATTTCAGACAATATAAATATTGATTTTTTTACTATTTAGTGTCAGTTTATCAGTTACCTTTCACTCAGTATTATGTTACTTTCCTTCAGTAATCATAGATTATGCCAGGCCATGGGTTGGCTTGGGATCACTTATGACTCTAAGCACCATTTTATGACTAGGGGTAGTCCTGGGCCGTGACATACAATATGTGTTCATTACTTGGTCTTGCACTAGCTATCATATTATATGTTCTATGTTCAACTCATATTCGTTATTTCCCTATCTTACATAGTCAGTACATTCAAATTATTAATTGCATTCCCTATCTCACATGCTCAGTACATTTAAAGTATTGATTGTATACTTTCTTTGCACAATATTGTCTTATAATATAGGTTTGAATGCTCAGCATCCTAATCACACTTAGGATAATCTCATCCCATGTTAGCAACAATGGATTTAGTGAGTCCTCATTATATGGGGATCAGAGTCCATTTTCATTTCATTTTGTCTTTGTCGTTCCCAGTTCTCAAATAGTTACAGTTAGCCGGGGGTTTGTCCCAACAACTCATCTTTGTAGAGGCTTTTCAAACATACAATTAGATGTTCATTTTTGATCTCAGACTTGTTTAGTGACATTTTTGATTTCTTTTAGATATTTATTATATTGTTTAAGTTCATATTTCACATAAGTGTTGTTTTATCTATTATTATTTATATTTCTTAGAGCTTTTCTAGGCCACGGGTTCTCTTGGAGTCGCTTGTGATTCTAAGCATCTTGTTACAATTAGGGGGTAGTCTCGGGCCATAACAAACTTGGTATTAGTTCCAAGTTTAAAGTGTCCTAGGGTGTCTAAAAGTTGCGTCAAATAGAGTCTTATTCATAGGTGTAAAATGTGCCACATTTATGAGTGAGAGGCTAAGAGATATATTAGGAAAAGGTTTCCATTTTTTTTGCTCATGTTATGCATTAGAGTGTGAGATCTATTACAACCTTCTTCTAACTCATTCTCTAAATATTTGCTGAAAATGCCCAAACAGGACCAACAAAAGAAAGAGTGGAAATGAGAGCGGGGTGGAGAATCAATAAGCACTACTAGCTCTAGAAAACCCTCTAACTGAACAAGTATCCCATACCGATTTAAGGGGCCAATTTTAAAACCTTAGACTGATATGTAAATGACTAAAATAACAAACCTACCTTGGAACTAACCAACTCAATAATAATTACGATAAAGACACAAGTTTGAGACTTCACTCAGATGAATCCTCTAGTGTTCTTTGGGTCCAAGTTGGAGGAGGATCCATAAGAGTTTGTGGATACTATATAGAAGGTAACAGAGAATATGGGTGCTACCCCAGCTGAGAGCACTGACCTGGATGCCTATCTACTGTAAAGGGTGGCTCACACTTAGTACTAGTAATATAAGAAGAATAGGGGTAAAAATATAGAACTGGTAAGAATGGGATGAGTTTGTGGTTACATTTTTGGATAGGTTCTTCCCACTTGAGTTGAGGGAATCCAAGGTGCAGAAGATCATAAATCGCAAGGTAGAGTAAGTGTGTAGGAATGTTCCCTCAAATTCACTTAGTTGGTGAGGTATGCTCCAACTATAGTTGTTGATTCCAGGGCTCGCATAAGAAAGTTTGTGTTTGGTGTTTTAGAGGATATGGTTAGAGAGTGAAGGAAAACTATATTTGTGAAGAAGATGGACATCTTCAAATTGATGGTTCATGCTTAGCAGATAGAGGAAAAGAAAGTTAAGAAAAATAAATGAGAGATTAAGAAGGACATAACAGGTAGCTTCGATTTCTCTTAGCAATAGTTGGATGGTTGAAACTATTTTAGTTCCTCAAAAAATATTTTGATCTAGCCCCATATTCTACTAGTTCCCTGGTACCCAAGTTCAGGTAGGATCATCAAGATAGGTCACCTGTCTCTTAAGTATTAGGATAGTGTGAATAGTGGTCATACCAACCTAGTATGCAAGAAGCGTGGTAGGAACCACAAGGGTGAGTGTATGGTTGGTTGTGATGGGTGATTTGGGTGTAGAAAGCTAGGCCACAATTTTAGAGTATATCCAGTGGCTTCTCAAAAAGGTAGAGATGGCTATCATCCCAGTCAAATTCCTTAGCATCTCCCGTAGGTTGCCCTGCTCAGTAGGGTGCCTTATCTAGTGCAGTTAGCAGAAAGCATCAAAATAGGTTTTATGCCCTTTAAACTCGACATGATTAGTAGGGTTCTCCTAATGTAGTCATGGGTATGTAACAAGTTTTCCGTATTCATGTTTATGCATTATTAGATCATGTAACTACACTTTTTTTATTAACTCCTTTATAGCAGTAGACTTTAGTGACAGTCCCAAAATCCTTTTAGAAACTTTCATAGTCTCTACTCCAGTTGGTGACTCAGTCAGAGCTAAATGGGTATAAAGAAATTTCCCAATTACAGTTTCTCCGAAAGTCACCTCAGTTGATTTTGTAGAGTTAGACATGGTAAATTTTAAAGTCATTCTTGGTATGGATTGGCTAAATTCTTGCTATGCCTTAATTGATTGTAGAAATAGGGTAGTCCAATTTTAAGTTCCAAATAAGCTATCCATAAAGTGAGAGGGTTGTGTGAGGTACTTATAGGTTGGTTTGTATCTTTCCTTAAGGATAAAAGTTGATCTCTAAAGGGTGTATCTACCATCTTGTCCAAGTTAAGGATTCAAAATCCAAAACCCTAACTCTTAGGTCAATTCTCATTGTATATAAATTTTCAAAAGTGTTTCCAGAAGACCTACCTAGATTTTTTCTAGAAAGGGAAATTGACTTCAGAATAGATCTCTTTCCAGATATCTAACCTATTTCTATTCCACCCTACAAAATGGCTCCAACTAAGTTCAGATAATTTAAAGAACAATAAAGGACCTCCTAGACAATGGTTTTATCAGGACCAGTTTCTCTTCATGGGGTACTCTAGTTCATTTCGTGCATCATAAATATGGCTCTCTTAGAATGTGCATCGACTACCATCAGTTGAACAAGGTCACAATAAAAAATAAGTATCCCATCCCTAGGATTGATGACATGTTTGACCAACTTCAGGCTGCAAGTTTCTTCTCTAAGGTAAACCTCAGATCAGGATATCATCATCTTAAAGTTAGAGAGTATGACATTCCAAAGGCCTCTTTCAAAACTCAATAAAGTCACTTTGAATTTGTTGTGATGTGTTTTGGACTAACGAATGCTCGTTCAACTTTTATGGACTTGTTGAATAGGGTATTCAAGTAGTAGTTGGACATGTTTGTTATAGTTATCATAGATGACATCTTTATTTATTCTCAGAGTAGGGATGAACACTCAAATCATCTGAGAATCATCTTGCAGACTCTTAAGGATCGCCAGCCATTCACCAAATTCAGCAAGTGTGAATTTTGATTAAATTAGTAACATTGCTTGGTCATATTATCTTTGGATAAGGTATTCAATTTGATCCTCAAAAGAACAAAGCAACAAAAAACTGACCTAGACCTATCTCTCCAACAGATATTAGGAGTTTCTTGGGTTTAGTTGGTTACTACAAATGGTTTGTTGATTATTTTTCTCTATTACTTATCCCACACCTAGGTTGACTAGAAGAAAGTCAAGGTACAATTCTTATGAGAATATTTATCAGGAGTTGAAGATTTGTCTCACTACTGTTTTAATTTAACTTTACCCGAGGGCTCAGATGGTTTTGTGGTTTATTGTGATACTTTAAGAGTTAGTCTTGGTTGTGTGTTGATCAGCGGGGAATTGATAACATATGCCTCTAGATAGCTTAAACCTCATAAGAAAAATCACCCGACTCATGATCTTGAGTTTGCAGTAGTGGTTTTTGCCTTAAAGTTTTGGAGACAATACCACTATAGAGTCCATGTCGGTATGTTCACTGATCACATGAGTCTTCACTATGTGTTCAACTAGAAGGATTTAAATCTCAATCAGAGAAGATGGCTAGAATTGCTAAAGGATTATGATATGAGTATTTTGTACCATTTGGGCAAGGCCAATATGGTGGCTGACACTCTTAGCAGATGATCCAGAGTGTTGCTCATGTAGAAGATGAGAATAAAGAACTATCTCATGAGGTTCATAGAATTTCTAGTCTAAGAATTTGGTTGGTTGACTCAGCTGAAGGTAGTATCTTGGTTTAGAACGGTTTGGAATCCTAATTGGTAGACGAGGTAATGGAAAACCAAGTTAGTGATCCCATTTTGCTTAAACTGAAAGCAGTAGTCCCGAAATAGAAGGTTGAGGTTTTCTCCTAAGGGGGAGATGGTGTTCTTCGCTATTAAGGCAGACTTTGTGTTCCAGATGTAGATGAATTGAGAAAAAAAATAATAAAGGAGGTGAATGACTCTTGATATTCTATTCAACCAGGATCCACTAAGATGTATGATGATATATGGGAACTCTATTAGTGGAACAGTAAGAAGGACATTGCAAAATTTATGGTGAAGTGCCCAAATTTCTAGTAAGTTAAGAGTGAGCACCAGAGACCTAGTAGCATGCTTCAGGACATTAGTATTTATACTTGGAAGTAGGAGGTAGTGAATATGGACTTTGTTATAGGGTTGCCTTGTACTCGTCAACAACATGATTCTATTTGGGTTATTGTGGACAAAATGACCATGTCGGCCTATTTTTTGCTTGTTAACACTTCATCTTTAGCCAAGGACTATGCCAAACTCTACAGGATGGAGTTGGTGAGATTTTATGGAGTCCACTTGACTATCATTTCAAATTGAGGTTTTTGGTTTACCTCCTAATTTTGGAAGGCATTTCAGAAGGGCCTTGGTACCTAAGCTCATGTCAATATAGTCTTTCACCTGCAGACAGATGGTCAGGTAGAGAGAACCATTTATACCTTAGAGCATATGTTGAGAGCATACTTGATTGATTTCAAGAGTAAATGGAATGATCATCTACCTTTGATCGAGTTTGCATATAATAACAATTATTGCTCTACTATTTAGATGGACCCATTTGTGACACTTTATGAAAGGAGGTATAGATCTTTTATTAGTTGGTTTAAAGTTTGTTAAGATACATTTATACAGATAGACTTATCCCATGAGGCTATGGAGAAAGTTCAGTTGATTAGAGAAAGGTTAACAATGACTCAAAGTCATTAGAAATCCTATACAAATGTGAAGGTAAGGGAACTTGACTTTATTATTGGTGATTTAGTCTACATAAGAGTTTTTCTTATGAAAGGTGTGAAAAGGTTTGGGAAGCAAGGTAAGATCAGTCCCCATTTTATTGGTCCTTAAAGATTGTAGGTCATTTTGTCAAGGTGGTTTATGAGTGAGACTTGTTAGCGGATTTAGCAGTAGTGCACTTAATCTTTCACATTTCCTTATTAAAGAAATACATTGGTGATCCCACATCAATTGTGCCCATAGAAAGGGTTGACTTAAAACATAGCCTCTCTTATGAAAAGGCCCATATAGAAATCCTTGTATGCCAGGTTTGGAGGTTGAGGAATAAATAAGTCCTTTCAGAAAATGTTCTTTGGCCAAATCATTTATTTGAGGGAGATGCTTGGGAAGAAAAGGTAGACATGATGACTAAATACCCCCATCATTTACCTTCGAGGTCAGTACCATCTTGAGATAACAGTTTTTCTTAATTAATTATATTCTTTACATTTAAAGTCACCCAGCTATTTCTATGAGTCTGAATCCACCCATGTTTCAATTATTGATCTAGTACCATGTCAGTATCCAGCTCATCGTAACCCATTATAGGAATTTTAGGTACAAATAGTATACAGGGGTTCCTATAATATCATGAGAAGTGATAAAGAAAGTATGGGAAATACATCTCTTTTCCTCAAACCTTCTAGCTCAATCAGTTTTCATTTTATGATGAATGACCCTAAGAGGGAGATATTATAATGACCCAAAAAGTCTAATCCTAGACTAGAATAATGCTTCAAGTAAATGTAGGTAAATCACCAATTTTTAGCAACATAATAGGGACTTTTTCCATGTACCAAGGACACAAGAATCCACATTACCCTTAACCAACCCAAAACCACCCTTACTAATTAATTTCTAAAGTATTGATAAGTTTTAAATGAGTATAACTTCCATATTCATATACATTTTTGAGTACCTAACCCACCAAGTGATAGGTATTTGAATTATCTTTCCAACTCATCCAGTTTTTCCTTAATCTAACACTAGAGTAGGAAATTATCGCCTTTTAAGCACTATTCTACAACAAGATGCCACAAGATAAACCATGACTGTGGTTATATTTTATGACCATACAATGGTCTTGTCTAGTCAAGATGAAACCAACTTCTGAATGTTGACAAAATATAGACTCATGCCATAAGAGGGAACAACATTCGTGCTCTTAAACCACAACCCAAGGCATGATCGTGAGTCCTACAGATGCCCTTGATGTAACTAGTGAACATAAAAACCAAGGTACGACTATTGGTAGAACTCACGATCATACCAAGGTCCTATATGATCATTTTCAGAGAGTTCACATACAACTACCAACCATAATCTCAACCTACAATTGTTAGTTGTTCCCACGATCGGGGAAAGGTCTCATACGTTTCTCTTCACAGTTTCCAGATATGAAATTATAAAGGGAAAATCAATCTTTTCCCGATCTTTTAATATCAAAGACACATTATTTTGGTTATTACAAGGGTCATTATTGGGGGTAAATAAGGTCCTAAACTCTAATTACTTAGAATTTTATCCGATATTTAACTTCAGAAGAGCAAAAAGGTAATTCCCTTTCCCCAAGGCCAGTTAGGGTTCATCTTCCTCAAGCATCCAACTCTAAGGAATCTTTTAGAGTTATCATCTATGGGAATGTAGGATTTTATCAATGGGTTTAATTTCACCCATTGAGTCCCAAGTTTTACCCAATTCTTCAATATATTTTTTTTTCATAGTTCAGGGTTATAAGTATTGGTAGGTTCATTGATATCTCATTCCTTTGGTATCATAGAGTTATAATTCTTGTTTAGCATTAATTTCCAATGTTTTTATCTAACCATGATCCTAAACCCGAGTCATATTGTGAAATCCGTGATTATTGTACCTTAGTCATTATATTCTGTTAGTTCGATTATATTTTGAATATAACATAGTAGTTGCATTCTTCAAATATTATGGGTTATGACCACCTGATGATCTCATAAATATACCATTGAATGATATATTACCCCAATTTACTTATTTTGAATTCCTTTATAGAATAAAATTATTTCAGTTATCATATTATTACCATTAGTGAGCATTACGTATTTATCAGTGTCATTCAGTTGGAAGTAGTGCTTAGCACCTGATCGATGTAGGGATGAAGGCTCATCTGTCTATTAGGCTAAAAACTTTAGTAGAAGTCCCTATGTCCCAAAACTACAACACTATCATAGGTTCTAAAGGGTCACCCCCCAGATTAGGATTGACACCTTAGTTCTTTTGGACACCAGTTTATCGGATCCATGCTAGTTAGTCTTCATACCCTTGGCAAGGTACTGAACAACCTTCTAGATGGGGTTATAATTTGGACCCCAATTATCTTGCATTGAGGTATATCAATTATTAGTAGCTCTCAATGTCCACAATTATTGTTCAGATTTTAGATTCTTGCCTGACCTTGTGTTTTAGTTATTAAAAATTAGTTTACAATATGTGTTTATTACTTGGTCTTGCACTATATATCATATTTTATGTTTTATGTTCAACTTATATAATTTATTTCCCTATCTCACATACTCATTACATTTAAAGTATTGATTGTCTACTTTTTTGCACTATATTGCCTTACAATATAGGTCCCGACTCAATATTCTAATCACACTTAGGATGGTCTTATCCTGTATTAGCACTAGCTATTTTGGTGAGTCCTTATCATGTGAGGACCAAAGTCTTCTTTTTAATTTATTTTGTCTTTGGCATTCCCAGTTCTCAGATATTTAGAGTTAGCTGGTGGCTTGTACTAACATCTCATATTAGCAGAGGCTTTTTAGGAATATAGTAACATATTCAGTTTTGATCTCAGACTTATTTGGTGGTATTTTAATTTTCTTTGGATATTTATTATATTGTTCATGTTTAATTTTCACGTAAGTATTATTTTGTATGCTATTATCTACCTTTATTAGTGTTTTGATGGGACATGGGTTAGCATGGAGTTACTTATGATTCTAAGCACCATGTTACGACTAAGGGGTAGTCTCAGGTCATAAAATTTGTTGATGTAGGATAAAAATGTGATTGCCTATACTTTAAGGCAACTGACGGTTCATTAGAAGAATCATCGCACCCATTATTTAGAGTTGGAAGTAGTGGCATTTGCTCATATAATATTGCGACATTATTTGCATAGGGTGAAGTGTAAGGTATTCACTGATCATCGTAGCTTACAACATGTCTTTACACAGTGAGACTTGAATATGAGATAAGAAAGTTGGATGGAACTTCTTAAGGATTATGATATTTTGATTCTGTATCATATGGGGCAAGTATGGTAGAGGATACATTGAGTTAGAAGATGGGCAGTATGGGTAGTTTGGCATGTTTAGATATTTCTAGACGTTTGTTGTCTAGATAATTTTAGGCCTTAACTAATAATTTTATGAGATTTTAGGTGACTAATGGAGTAGGATTGCTGCTAATGTAGAAGAGAGGTCTAATTTTCTTGACTAAATTAAGGCTATATAGTTGAAGATATGAATTTGAGTAAGACTCGCGACAAGGTATTGCAAGGTGAGAAAAAAGGTTATTCTTGATGATGAAGGTGTATTGAGGATTAAAGGACGAGTTTGCATGCCTTGTGTAGATGATTGATTTTGGTCATTATTATAGAGGAACTTAGTTTGAGATACTCTATACATCCTGGTGAAACCAAGATGTACCATTACTTGAGATAGCACTATTGGTGGTGTAGTATGAAGATGGATACATTGGATTTTATGACGAAGTGTCACAAATGTAAACTTGAGAAGTATGGACATCAAAGACATATCGGTAATCTTTTAATAATGACCATTCATGAATGAAAGTGGGAAAAATAGCCATAAATTTTTTTGTTGGCCTTCCCAAGACTTTGAGAAATATATGATTTGATATGAGTGATTGTGGTCTAGTTGACTAAGTCTACACACTTTATTCTAGTACAAGTGACATCTAATGCTGTCAAATTGGCCTAGATTTATGTTTAAGTATATTGTTTGATTGAATGGGGTGCCTGCTTCTATTATTTTGGATAGAGATATGTAGTTTACCTCTAACTTTTGGGAACATTTAGGGAAGAGTTGGGCACTAAATTTGATCTAACTACAACTTTTTATCCTCAGACTGATGGGTAGTCTAAGCATATGATCCAAGTGTCGAAAGATGTTCTTTGGGAGTATTTTATGGATTTTTATGGCTATTGGGACCATTTGTTACCAGTTTGTGAGTTTGCATACAACAAAAATTATCATTTGAGTATATACATGGCATGGCTTCTTTTGAGGCATTGTATAAGAGAAGGTGTAGATATCACATTGGGTCATTTGATGCCTTCGAGGTGAGACCTTGGGGCACAAAAATATTGAAGGAGTCAATGTAGAAGATTAGATTTATACAAAAGAAACTAGTTGCAGATCAAAGACTGCAGAAGGATTATGCGGATTGGAAGGTGCATGATATGCATTTCATGGAAAGTGAATAAATGTTGTTCAAAGTTTCACCCATGAAGGATGTGGAGTAGTTTGGGAAGAAAGGGAAACTTAGACCAAGGTATATTAGGATGATTGATATCTTAAAGGGTATATCACCGATGTCTTACAGGTTAAATCTACATCCAAGTTTTTTGGAGTCCATCAAGTGTTTCATATTTCAATGCTCAAGAAGTTTCATTGGGATGGTAATTATATCATTCACTGAGATTTAATTTTTCTTGATGAGAACCTTTCTTATGAAGAGGCAACCATTGTCATTTTTGATAGAGATATATGAAAGTTGAGGACTAAAGTGATTCTATCTGTGAAAGTCAAGTGGAAGAATCATCCATTGAGGAGGCCACTTAGGAGACAGAAATGGATATGCCCAAGATTTACTCATATTTATATGCTGATTCAGGTAACTATCTTACTAGCTCTTCCTTTATTTATTATTGTTTCCATTCAAGGATGAATAATGGGTAAATTATATCTAATGTAATGATTCATCCCATCATTATGGTGTTGGTTAGCATCAGAAAGTCTGCATTAAGTTTAATTTTGAATGAAATAAATCTCAAGCTAGGCTGGTTTCAAATTAATTTTGTTTTGTGTGGTCTAGGGAATTTTGGTGGTTGGTGGTGTAGTATTTGATGGATCGAAGATAACATGACATTAGCCAAGAGGTTTATTAATCCATATAAATTTTTAGAATGTAAATCAATTTTGTAAAACTCTTGACATAGTGATTTCTGTAAATGGGTTATTGCATAATATCAAAATTTGGGGAGTGCGTTATAAAATAGACTAGGCTGGGATAGCATCCAGACTTTTTTCCTCAATACCTCTGTAGTGTAAGGATATTGCACTGCAGTGCCATTGCTATAGAAATGTTTGGGCCACTTCAATGTTTGGGCCACTTCAGTGGAGATCCATGCATCAATAGTTCCATCATAGCAAACCATTTATCATTGCAGTGGACCATTCATCACCACAGTGCCGTCTCTGCAGTGACAAAGTGACCGTTGAAGCAACATTATGATAGTTTATTTTCACGACCTGATTTCTCAGGTGATAATGTCACCTACTATGACCCACCGATAGGTAAGACAACCTATAGTTCAGAACAACTAGTAAAGGACTATTAAGAGAAATGGAAGAAAAAAGCGGAATAAATATGATAAAAAGACTAATACATATAAAGCCGTCCCAAAACCTGGTGGAATTAGTGCAAGAGCTTCTAATACCTAAGAGTACAAAGTAAAACACAAAGTAAATATAAGTACAAGCCACTTCTGAATACAACATAGATATCAGTCAAATCCACAAGAGAAAGAATAGTAATACTCAAACACCAAGTTCTCAACCCAAATATCCGATCCATTGTTGATTCTCATGATGTACACCACAATAGTGAGAATAGTACTATGATCTTCTGTCTGCAGAAGTGTAGTGTGAGTACCAAACATATGGTACTCAGTAAGCATCGACCGACTGAGAATAATACGAGCAAAAATAATATGTAAATTGGGAATATAAACTCTAGGCAACCGTCTAAGGATCTAAACATGATAACGCTAGGGGAGAAACAAGGATAAACCTATCTTGTTATCATAGTAATTAGGGACTAAAGTGCAATACCGTATATTACAATTCAATATATAAAGAGAGAGTGAAAGAAGGTTATATAATTGTATACAAGGCCAAAAATACATATAAGACATGAATAGACAAGGAAGAGAGAGATATATGGTAATACCATACATACATACATACATATATATAGGACTACTTAAGGTAATGTCCTAATATCTCAAGGCATCCTAACCAAGTAGGAGAGCTAGTGCTGGCATAATCAGGGCTCCCTAATCGTAATATCTAATAATAAGGTAACAATACATACTGTAATTTATCATAAAAAGGAAAAGGATCAAAATCATACCTCATAACTTGAGTATCCGTTGAAATTAGCCCGCCACAAACTAAACCATAGAAAAAATAATAATTTAATCAGCTAGTCGAGACAAATAATACCTAACTGGGCCCCAAAAAGCCTATAAAGTTGAATCAATACCTAGTAGACAACAATCATAGCCTATAACTATGAACCCCCAAAAGGCTGATAGATATAAGAACCAAACAAGATACTGGTGATAGGAAATGCATATAAATGAATGGATGCAAAGTAAATCCATAGTACCATATCTGATTCAAGTTCCATAATGTACCAAGTGTATACACCTCTTCATACTCAACAACTTACAAAGGAATGACCTATAGCGACCACTCTTCACTGAAATGACAGCTCACAGATGAAAGGGCCACTAGGGGATTTACGAATATCCATATACATTTACATAGTCCTGATCCAGGATTTCTAATCATCATCATCATCAATCTTCTCAGTTTAGTATCGGAGAGATGTATATATATAAGTGGACAGACTCAAACTGTGACTAAAAGAGTGTAAGTCTGTGAACCCATTGCTTGAGATTAACAAAGGGACTAAAAAAACATAAAAATATAGAAAGAGTCAGAATCTATATCTCGACTAAAGTTAATAGTAGTTGTAAAAGAGTTGATCCATGGACCGAAATCTATTTCGGTCTATTTTATAAACATCATCTTTGGTTCCAAAAGCTCATAAATCATTAAGTAAGGTCGTATGATTCTCATTATAAAAGAATCCATTTAAAAGTGAAAAGTGGGAATAAATCCCTTTATAGAAAACAATAGTAAAATCATGGTTTTGTTGGAATCGTACCACTAAGTGAGCATGAACACACATAACAGTATGCATGCCATCAACAATATCCAAACAATACAACAACAGTGCCTAAATATCCATAAATTAATATTATGTCCTTTATAAGGGTAGAATGCTCACCTGGAGTCTAGCAGGTATCATGATCACGTCCTCGAGCCCAAAGGTTTATAACTAGTATAATAGTAATTCTATGATTTGGGAAAAGTATGATCCAATCCATTAAGTTAAATAGTACAACTTACACTTAGGGGTTCTTAACATCGAACTATGGTTAACATGCTTAACCTAGGGTGCTAGAAGTTTATCTCTATAACAAGTATTTTATCTTAACGATCGATTCATCCTTCTATCCCAAAACTCTTAAATTAGACTAAAACATGGTATTCTATTCATAATCACTTCTTATAATCCATACCTAACATAAAATCCACACATACACCATCTCGTAGAGAAGAGTATATCAAATCCTACCTCGATGCTAAAACCACAAGTCTTAATCATCCACAAATCGCTTATCTTTGCTCCACAATCCCAAAATGCCTCTATGCTATCAAAATGATAATCTTAATGTAAGTAGGAGTAAACTGAGACCTCTATTTCTATAAAATAAAAGATCAAAATTTTGGTCAAGAATGGGCCCTCAGGACCCGCAAAAGAAATCCAAAATTAAATCTGTCACGAGGTCCCTTAAAGGAAAAGGAATGTGTGCTCAAAAGTTGAGCACAAATAGTGCATAAATCAGGGCCCGAATAAGCCCCTAAGATCTAAGGATTTAAAGACCTAATTTGTAATAATTCATAATGAAATGGCATGGAATTTGACAGGGAAAATAATGGGAAATAATCAAGAAGTATTAGACTAAATTACCTTAGTTTAAATGGATGATTTGCCACACTTTCCCTCTATTTAAGCTCTCAAAATAGTGGAAAATAATTGACAAAAATGACGGAAAAATTGGAGTGAAGAAGGGGGATTTAGAAATCCCTAGGTACAACTGAAGTGGTCGGGCATATGGATGCGAGCATTGCCAAAGTGACACCTTGGCCGCAAAAGTGATGTCCGCTAAAGCAGACAAAGATTTTTTAAGCTGTCCTCAGTCATATAGCCAAGGCTACTAAAGCAACTCCATGTTGCAAAAACGACTATCGCTTAAGCAATTTCACCAGATGGTGCTAGGAACCAGATTTATTTAACTATAAATGGACTCCGATTGGGTTCTCAAGATTCATTCAGAACCCCATGCGTGCAAATAAACTATGCTACCATACCAAATTTATATATTGGACTCAATGGAACCATCAAAACTTTCACCCAAGATTATTTTGACTAAATTTGGGGCCCACACATATAGTTTCATTTTTCATATAATCCACCCAATAGCCCAAAATAAGTCCAAAAGCCTTGAGACCTAAATCAAGGCCCCCCATCCTAAAATCAACGTTCTAGAACTGATGGTGTTGTTAGAATTCTCATCTGAGGTCATTTACTAGGAGTTTTGATCTGATACCAATTCCTTAACAATAATAGCTCCAAAATAGGGAAATGAGCCTTGAACCCAAATGAACTATCTAATAACCAAATTGACAATTGCAACGAGTCATCAATAACCTGTTGTCACTATGGGAAGGCTCAAAATGCCAAAAATGCACAAAAATCAAGGAAATGACCTTGAGTGTCATTTCAATATCCACTACTAAAAGGACTTTTACCTGTAAAAGTCAATAGATCAAAAGCGCATGAAAGAATAGAAGAATAAGGTATTGGGCCCACATGCCCCGAGTTTGACTCCCAAAATAAACTCAATGTAGAGACAACGCTTCCTAGGGATTTTTCCATACGTATTCATTTTCAACCAATTTCCTTAATTTACTTTTCAAACAACCATAACTCAATATCAACAACCAACTGGCCTCCAACTACACCGAGATGGCTGATGCGCATAAATCCAAACCACAACACGCTGAGACTATGCTGATATAAGCATATCCAAGAAAGACTTAATCGAGATAAAGATAATCCAAGTCATGAGTCATGTAACCAACTAAAATATCCAAATATAACCTTCTTTTTCCTTTCCAGACTTGCTAACTACTCCAAACTAAGTAGAAAGTCATCTAAGTCCTGTCTGCATAACGTCATCACACTAATCTCGAAGAATTAAAGATGATCCACCAAAATCAATAATGGCCCACATAAGGATAAACCCATAAGGTTCTACCTGGATACAAAAATGGTAATGACCAATGTCTTCAATCTGTACCAAAGCTTCTGACTAATTCGGTTGACCCTAAAAAATAATAGTCAGGAGCCCGAAGTGCAAACACCTGGAACAGAATATATTTCTACCCAATGTGGCACCAATTGAGGATGAAACCATGTTGTATCTAATTTGAGTACACTCCTTCTACTGAATAGATATTTAAAATTTCTGATGAAGGCTGAAAACTAAGGTCAAAAGAAGAGAAAACCAACCTTGAGTGCCGATGAGCTATTATTCGAATACCTATTAACCACAATCTATCTTAATTAAAGAAGATCGAATAGGTAGACGAAGAGTAGGCTTATCCAACTTATATACAAATTCTTAACTAACACAAATCTAGATTTGGAGGTTGCGCCCAAGCTCTACAACTTACAACTAAAATCTCAATATTGAAGATAAACTGCTCAGTCTCAATTACCCCAATCAGTCCTGCGGATGAGTAAGCATCTATACTCCAAATTATAGAATTACTTCTAAGTTGTCATCCAAAAGAGCCAAAATCCAAAACTTGAGTCAACAAGTTTAAACCAAGGCCTAACACCTAAATCTCCCTCACTATCAATAATCAGGCATATCCCTCACTGGTTCGTGCAAGAACTAAAATAAAAATGTTGTCAAAGAACATAACCATAACTTGGGAAAACCATTGGCTGAATACATAAGTAGTTAGCTCTATATATGCTGAAGGTATAATGCATTAAGGAATACTCAAGAACTCACCAAGTCTACAAATAATACTGGTGATAACCAAAACATTAACAAATTATAGAAATACAACCTTAGCTGAAAATTGATCAATTCAATGCTCTGCCTAAAGAAATGAATACCCATAGGCATATATCATCAATGAAGAGTACTACAAAAAGTCTTATTAGGTTGAATACCTATCAAAATAAGGATCTCCTAAATCCACCCATGTAAAATAACCTTAACCTAATTATACTATGAATTACATCACCAAAGAATAGAGTACCAGTCTAAACTTCAATACAAAAGTCAAGACCACCTCTGCAAAATAAACCAAGAAGATCAAGAGAAAAAAATTCCAATTGGCCAACTTAAGAAATGGTCACAGGAAAGAATTACCTATCTCTACCACCCTTAACTCAACTGGACCAAGAATCACACCACAGAGAGAACAAAGTATCCAATTCTACACTAATACCAAGATCAATCCATTCATCAAAATACAAACCCAATAACTAGAAAGGCAACCTAAGATATTTTGACATCAATATAAAGACTTTCACTAGGCGATGGATTGGACAAATTGATAGAACAGACCCAAACTGGTGATGTGACATGGTTTCATAACACTTTTGATGCTTAAAACTATGAAAATAGGAAAGTACTTAGGTCATTTTGTTAGATATGATATATTTTTTGTTTACGTCACAGGAAAATAGGGTTGGAATGATTAGAATGAGATGAGAAGAAAAATCTCTAAAAATAAAAATTATATCCTAGACTATGAGTCAATGGGTTACTATATGACTCGTAGCACAAGTCGTCAGGAGAACAGTGAGAAAGTTTGAGAAGATGAATAAGTTGACACTGGCTACACCTTCTAGGGATTGACTACGAGTCATAGAGAGGAATCGTTCTGAGCAAACTTGTCTAAGGTCCTAAAAGTATAAAAGTAGAGCACAGTGAAGAAGAGGACGGGAATAAGTCATATGATCTGATTTTGACTTGTTGCGACTAACTATTCTAAGCATTTAGAGAGAAGATATCAAAATCTAAAATTCCAACAGAGAGTCAACGACTCTAGCCTACGACTCATAGGAAGATGTGATGAGTCATATCATTGAAGAGGGAAGATAGGAAATAGAGCTGACAACGAGTCATCATCAGTCCACATGACTCATGCCTGAGGCGTAGCAACTGTCGACCTTAGTTTTCTATTTTGTTTTAGTTAGGTTTTATAGGTTATTTGATAAAACTATAAATACTCCTTATATATTTTTGTATTAGCTTATGCACTCTTTATATTCACAATATTATATTGATTCTAAGATTCAACTTTTGATCTTGGAATCCATTGTTCTTGATTTTTATGGTTGATTATTAATTTGAGATTCTGGGTTTTGTTCTTTAATTCTTGTAAGATTCTTCATATGCTTTCTTTATTGAATTTAATGGATATTCTTGCAAACATGAATGACTAAACCACCCAACTAGGGCTGTGGGAATATTGACAGAATAACAAAGTAGAGAAAGTATGAGGTCCTACTAAATTGGTGTTTATGCATATATTGTGATAATCTTGATTTCATTTCTTTTTTAACTACTTCAGAAGTTAAGAACTTGCCAGTATTCGAGATCATATTCACAAGAAAGGTTGAGATAGGAAAAGAAGATCACAACAGTAATTCAAGTCTACCAACCCTCATATAATTAACTTAATACCATAGACAAGTGTTGGTAAGGTGACACTCTGAGACTTACAAGGTGATTAGTAAAATTTACCCAAAGGAGTTCATAAGATGATTAGTAATATATATCTTGTCAGATTCTACATGCAAAGAACTAAGTTTATTTGATGGAGCATGATAAGTCTACGTATTTAGGAAGATAGGGGGAACACAGTCCTAGTATTCATCTTAGATTGAATTCAACCCAAAGCATTTAAACTTTTAATACTAATTTCACAATAACCTCCATTTACTTTTTTGCTTTGCTTCAGTTCTTTAAGCAAATTCATGAGAGATATTTAATGTATTCCCTATGGGTTCGACCCCAACATCTGTTGGGTTAGTATATTTATTAGGGACCACATTATGCTTTTTTTGGAGGTATAGCTTGGGCGACATTAAATTTTAGCGCCGTTTCTACGAAATACGATTATGGATTGATTGTCAGAGTTTTTATGAGGTTGTTGGGTTTTATTGTTTTATTTTTCTTATGGTGTACATCGGTGTATGCCTACTACTAGGAGTTAAGGAAATACATTAATCCTACCTAATCTAGTGCTTGAAGAAACCTTATGAAAGAATCATAGGATATTAGAACATGGTAGTGAAGCTTATAATGAGCTGTCTCAAGATGATACACTTGAGTTGAATCCTCCACCTCTACTTGGTGATCAAAAGACATCTACAGAAACCACTATGCAATTACAAGATAAACTGAATACAAGAAGGGATATGGTTTCCCACCATACAGATCAACAAAAAAAATAGAGGCAGAAAACAGAGCATCAAGCAGAATTCAACAAAGGTAGAAGATATAGAGTTCAAATGCCCCTACCTTTTCAGTAATTGCCAGCATATGATGATTCAGAGGATGATTTGGGGTATGTTGAGCCTATAGAGGTTATTCCTCTTAAATTGCCTAGGGGCTGGAGTTTGACATCACAAGTGCTATAATTTGGCTACTCAATCTGAAGGGTATGTTTGCTTGTTTGCTAATTGATAGCAATTTATGAGCCTGCATTAGAAGTTATCTTTGTAATTTAAGACAGAGTCTCTAAGACCAATCAAGGGTGACATACTCAGTAGGCCGAAAGAAAAACCTGTATTTATGCTATTAGTGCTTCTAGTGAGCAGAGAATTATAGATGATAAAGTGGATATATATTGGGTTATTGACCAAGAAATTCACAACTCTGAGTTTAGAAAAGGGGAATATTGTGGGCATACAAGGTAAAGCTCCTAAGCCATATGAATTAGATATTGAGAAAGAGGAAAAGTTCTTGGATAAAGAGGTGGTCGAATTTTAAGCCAAAGTCCGAGGGTCTAATTAAGACACTTGAAACTCTAGGCAAGAAAATCAAAGTTAGAACTATTATGGGGACAAATATATGGATCAAAGTAGAGAGAGAGATAATGACTAAAGATAAAAAAATAACTACAAGGAAAAGATTGATGCATATGTTCCTTTAGGGAATGGTGATACTGGTTTTAGGATGGAAGCATTGTTGACTAATCAGGTTAAGGGTTCAAAGAATCAAGAGAGTTGCCTTAAGGAGATTAAGGCAGATACTTTAGGACTGAGCCAGAAAGTTGAATAGCATGCTATCATGATTAAAAAGCTTGAGCAATAATTTGGTCAAATGTCAGCTACTTTAAAACTGTGGAAATCAAGAACTCTTTCGAGTAACACTATGGAAAATTTAAAGAACGACAGTCACTATTTAGCCGTCATCACTTAGAGTAGTAAGGTGACTATTGATCCCTCTATGCCTGTAGTTGATGAGGTATGGGATGATTTTGTTGATATTTATGAGGCACCCAGAGTGAAATATGAAAAGTTGATGACTAGTAGTGAGTCATCATAGAAATAAACAAGTATTGATAAATGAGTTATGAAGAATAAAGGTAAGGAGAAGGAAGTTGAGCGTGTAGTGAAGACCATTCCACAATCTCCCCTACCTTTTCCTTAGAGATTGAAGAAGAAGTAAGATAAGGAGTATCAAAATTTTATTTTGATGTTGAAGGAAATGTGTAATACCCCACACTTTTCCTAGCTTAAATTCGTCCCTAGAATGCTAAGATATAGCTTCCAAAATGAATACTATTTATTTCGTATGGAATTCCTTATATTTAGACTTTTTATTGCGTAGGAAATTGAATTAGCTTTCCAACGATATAAGATTCACCTAAATCCAATGACCGAGTAAAAAGTTATGGCTATTTTAAGTTCCTGTTGCAAAATACCATTGTTTGGACCCTTAGCACATCGGGGATCAGTGTAAATTTCCAATTGTCCCATTCCAGTGACCCTCCAAAATATTAGCGGGTTGCAGAGAGGGTCAATTTCCTATTTGTCAATTTCCAGAGGTCCAACGCGATAATGGGGCGTCGCGCCATGTGCCAAAATGGCATTCCAAAGGGGCACCGCGATGTCTCTGCATTGCGGAGGCTGCCCAGTTTCGATTCATCGATTTCCAGTGAGCCACCGCTATAATGGAGCATCGCGGTGGCCACCCATATCAGGAAAATGTACGTTTTCCAGTTTCGTATAAAAGTTTAAAGGGGGTATTTTGGTAAATATCCAGCCACTAATCCATCAAAAAACAAGAGATTAATCATATTGGAGAGAACTTTATGATTTATTCATCATTCTCTCTTAAAAAAAATCCTAAGTGTCATACTTCCTCCCCAAGAAATCTAAAATTTCTCCATTAATTCTCAAAGACTCTTCAAGATTGAGAATTCCCAATTAAAGAACTCTAAGAATTCATCTCCAAAACATCAATAAAGATCCGAGATTCAAGTTCTAGCATCAAGATCATCAAATTAAGGTATGCAGGATTTGAACAAGGATAATTCTTTCATCCTTTTGCCCAAAACTTTATTTTAATTACAAATTTATTGCAATTTATGAGATTTCCCATGAAATTAAAGTTGGGGTTTATACCCATTATCATTATTTGCAAGATTATGAGATTTCCCATGAATTAGAAGTTGAATTACATGATTATATTATATTTCTATGCATTGTGCAGTGATTTCAAGATTTTATGATGAATTATGAGTGTTTATATTATCAAGCATGAATTTTAAGATGTTCTAAACATGAGATTGATGCATGAGTCGTTAAGCCCCAATTTAATATTGTTATTTCGAGATTATTTGTGCTATGAGAACCCTCAGATAAGATTATTCATAGATTTTGATAAAGATTTGACCTTTTGGTCCTAAGCTAAGATAAAGAATCCACTTTGTTCAGATAACTTGAGATTTAAAGAAAGAAAAGCATAATTGGTTTTCTTGTAAACCCTTGTGCTATTTTTGAAGTGGGTTTCTTAAGATTTTGAGCATAAGAATGGGAGTAGTATTTAGCAATGAGATGGGTAGGTTACTATAGTTTTAGACCCCAGAACTATGTCCCAACATAGGATTCAAATTTATTTCCACTTCTACGTGGATGACTCAGATTGTGATCACTAAGATAGAAGTTGTATTTCGATGGCAAGGGTAGAACATCCCTACCTAATGGGGGCCATACGTGGGATTTCATGGATTCTCACATGGTGTATGTCGGTTAGAAGAATCTCCCAAAAGATTTCCCCTACTTTTCAACAGTTTATTGATTTAAAGCTTTAAGATAAAAGCATATGTTTTAGAAGTTGTGGTTTTAAGATTCTTAATTTTTAAGATAAAGTATTTTATAGATCTCAGAACTAAGTGTAATGGCTCACCAGATTTACATTATATGTTTTATCATTTATGATTTATGATCTTCAGATTTCTAATTACTCAAGCCTGTGTGAGTCATTTACATTTAGCATGCATGATTTTATAAACTGTGATGATATTGCTTACTTATTGCGTGCACCCCTATATACTTAGTACATCCTTAAAGTACTAATCTACATATATGTCTATGTGCAACATTGTCTCATAATGTAGGTTTAGGTGCTCAGTCTCAGCAGCGTGAGTGATTCCCAAGCATATCATCTACATCCCTGCAGTTGGTGAGTCCTCATAGTTTGGGGACTTAGTTATTCATACTTTTAGTTTATTAGTAGATGTTCCTTTATTTATTTTAGACAGTTTGAGTCAGCTAGGGGCCTGTCCTAGTGACTCTCTAGATTCAGATAGTAGAGGCTTGTCGGACTACTAAATTCAGTTTTAGACATTTGATTCAGAATCCAGATTTTTTAGTATTTTTGTACCAAGACTTCTAGCATGTATTAGATAAGATTTTCTTCTTTATTATGATTTCATATTCATATTTTCCCTATATCGAGATCCAGACTTAGTAGAAAGCAACCAGGGTTAGTTCAAGACTATTTGTAGTTTGGAGCACCGTGTGGCATCCCGGGAACTAGATTTTGGGGCGTTACAAAATGTTTGTTAATATTCCTCTTGTGGAGGCATAAAAGTAGATTCCTGGCTATGAAAGGTTCAATAAATATTTGGTTACTAAGAAGTAGATGATAAGTTTTTAGCCTACTGATAATATGCACTATTTTAGTGCTATTTCTTCCCGGTCTTTGGTTGAGAAAAAAGAGAACCCTGGAGCTTTCACTATTCCTTGCCCTATTGGGTCTCTAAATTTTTCATGATCATTGTGTGACTTAGGAGCTAACATAAATTTGATACTGCTAGTGGTGTACAAACAGTTGGGATTAGGGACACTTAAGCTGACGTCGATGAGATTATTGATAGCTGACCGAATTGTGAAGAAACCAGTCGATATACTGTGTGATGTTTTGGTGAAGATATCTTCCTTTATATTCCCCGCTGATTTTGTGATTCTTGACCTTGATATGGATTTTGATGTTTCTACTAACTTAGGAAGGCCCTTCCTAGATATAGGTAGGGCATTGGTTGGTATGGTGATGAGACATATAAAATTTAGGCTAAATAACGAACAGGTTAATTTTAATGTGGGTTAGTCAATGTGGTAGCTGAAAGACATAGAAGTGGTGTCTGTGATAGACACTGTTGAAGATGATGCAATGGGTGTGACCATTGAGGAGAAACTTGGTATTGAGGCATTGGCTACAGTGATTATAAACTTTGACATTAATGACATTGAGGAATATGATAAGATGGTGAGTGCACTCTATGGACGAGGTTCTTATTTTTATGAACAAAAAAGTTAGTTCTTGACATGATGAATACAACAACTCTACTAGCTCAACCATCTATTAAGGAGCCACCATTCTTGGAAATGAAGGTCATTCTCTCTCACTTGCATTATGTATTGTTTAGGGTTCAACAATACATTACCTTTTATCATTGCTACTGATTTTTTAGATAAATAGGTTGAGGCATTGATTTTAGTATTACAGAGATTTAAGAGGGTCATCAGATGGACTATTTTAGAATTTATAGGGATTCCACTTGGGATTAGTACTCATAAAATTCAATTTAAACCAGATTGTATGTCAAGCATCAATCACCATTAACATTTGAATCCACCTATGTACGAGGTGGTAAAGAAAGTGATTATAAAGTGGTTAGATCTAGGAATGGTTTATCCCATTGCAAACAATAATTAGGTAAGCCCGATTCAATGTGTACCTAAAAAGTGTTGAATCACTGTGGTCCCGAATGAGAAAAATAATTTAGTGCCCATGAGATCGGTTACTGGATGGAGAGTGTTCCTGGATAACCAAAAGTTGAACACTTGGACACAAAAGGACCATTATCCTATACCGTTTATGGATAAGATGCTAGAAAAACTTGTAGGCAAAGGTTTGTACTATTTTTTGATAGCTATTTAGGGTATAATTAGATTTCCATTACCCTCAAATACTAATAGAAGACTAATTTTACATGCCCTTATGGAACTTTTTCATTTAAGAGGATCTCGTCCGAACTTTGCAATGCTCCTACCACCTTTCAACATTGTATGATATCAATATTTTTTGATATTGTAGAGGACACTATAGAGGTCTTCATGGATGACTTTTTGGTAGTTGGGGACTCATTTGATAATTGTATGGTCTATTTGGTCAATGCACTTCAGAGTTGTACGGAGTGAAACCTGGTATCAAATCAAAAAAAGTTCCACTTTATGTTTAAGGAAGGTATTTCTCTCAAATACTAGATTTCGTAGAGGGGTATTGACGTTGACAGGGTGAAGATAGGGCTGATTAAAAAATTACCTCCACCTATTTCAATTAACGATATTAGAAGTTTCTTAGGTTTTGCTAGATTTATAGGAGATTTATCAAGAACTTCTCTAAAATTGCTAATCCATTATGCAAGCTTTTAGAGAAAGAGGTGAAGTTCGTGTTTGAAGATACTTGTCTCAAGGCCTCTGAGTTCCTTAAAGTGCGATTTATCTCGACTCCTATTGTTGTGTCTCCAGATTGGTCCTTACCTTTTGAAGTAATGTACAATGCTAGTTATGTGGCTTTGGGAGTATCCTAAAACAATAATGTGAGAGGGTCCTTAACCTAATCAACTATGTCTGCAAAGTATTAAACCCCGCACTGAAAAATTATACAGTTACTGAACAGGAGTTACTCATGGTGGTTTTTGCTTTTGAGAAATTGCGGTCTTATTTGATAGGGAGGAAAGTCATTGTTCACATTGATAATGGAACATTGAGGTATCTTATGTAAAAGAATCATGTGAAGCCAAGTTTGAGTTTTTGGGTAATCTTGATTCAAGAATTTGAATTTGAGGTAAAAGACCAGAAAGATACTAAAAACCAGGTTGCGGACAACCTATCCCACCTTGAAGAGGAGGCAATGTTGAAATTAGGGGATGATCTTGAAATAGCTAAAACTTTTCCAGATGAGCGGGTGTTGGCAACATCTCAAGACTTAATCCCCTGGTTTGCTGATTTTTCAACTTTTCGGAAAGTGATCTTGTCTTAGAAGACTTATCATTTTAGCAATGTAAGTGGTTCATGTATGAGGTGAGAAATTTTCTTTGGGATGAGCCTTATATTTTTCAGGTATGTATGGATGGAGTTATTCGAAGGAATATGCTTAAGGTAGAGATGATGAGCATCCTTGAGGCTTGTCATCTTCGCTAGTTGAAGGTCATCACAATGGTACCCATACAACCCAAATTTTTTTGCAGTGTGGGTACTTTTGGCCGACTATTTATAAAGATGCTCATGATTTTGCTCGAGCCTGTGATCAGTGTCAGCGGTAAGGTAATATTTCTCGAAAACATAAACTCTGCATGACACCTATTTTGGAGTTAAGTTGTTTGATGTATAGGGAATTGATTTATGGGTCCGTTTGTGAGTTATTATGGGATGAAGTATATACTAGTGGCGGTCGACTATGTTTCAAGGTGGGTGGAGGTAGTTATGCTTCCCAACAATGAGGGTCAAAGTGTCACTACATTCTTGAAGAAGCACATCTTTTCTTGATTTAGCACTTCACGTGCTATTATTAGTGATGGTGGGTCTCACAACTGTAATTATATATTTAAGGCCCAGCTGAAAAAATATGGTGTGAAGCATAAGGTGGCAACTCCTTTCCATCCTTAGACGCGTAGGCAGGTTGAGGTCTTCAATCGTGAGATCAAGTCCATATTATCTAAGACTGTGAATGCCAATAGGACTGATTGGTCAAGGAAGCTAGACGATACACTTTGGGATTACCAGACAACTTCTAAAACCTCAGAGGTGTCTCTCTATATTATCTTGTTTCTGGAAAAGTATGCCACTTTCCAGATGAACTTGAGCACAAGGCATTATGGGTATTGAAATATCTCAATTTTTAGTAGAGTGAAGCAGAAAATTTGAGGATGAGCAAAAAAATGATTTGGATGAATTGTGGATCTTAGCTTATGAGAGTCCATCTTTGTACAAGGAGAATATAAATATGTATCATGATAAAAAGATTGAGAAATAGGTGTTTGAGCCAGGTGATACGGTCCTGTTATATAATTTGAGACTTTGTTTGTTTCCAGGTAAGCTGAAGTCTAGGTGGTATGGACCATTCACTGTGGTTAGACTGTTCCCACATGGTTCTATTGAGTTGAAGTGAGATGGAGACGCCCCATTCAAAGTGAATGGGCAGCGTGTTAAGCACTATATGGGAAACACTGATGAGGTAAAAGTAAGTGTTGGTATAAGTCTTGGTGAAGTCTTATTAGAAAAGGCAATTGCGTGGTGACACAACATTAAATCAGGCGCTGTATGGGAGGAAACCCATGGGTATGTTGGTGAAGTATGAGTATCCAACATAGCCACGTTGTGACATGACGTTAAATCAAGTGCTTCATGAGAGGCAACCTATGTTTTGTACTTATTACATTGTAGGGTAACTTAGATGTTTAGTGTGAATGGTTGGAAATTGAAGGAAAAGACTAGATATATTTTTGGTGTCCAGGTCCCTATGAGGGACTCTACAAGTCATTGGGACTCCATACAACTTATCACTTGACTCTTCAGGAGCATCAGCTATGATTTCTCTTAGGTAAGTGATCTATGGAGTCATGACGAATCTCAGAATGAGTCATTGTTAGTGACAATGACTCGTCACCTTGAGTCATCATCATTGGAGACCCAAGTAAGATTTTGAATATTCATGGAGAGAGTCTGTGACTCATATCTACTGGCTATTAGTCATCATTATGAGTCATCGTTGGGACCGACATCACGGACCCAATTGGTCGACCTGATCCAATTTGCACATAAAAAAGGGATTTAAATCCCAAAATTGATTCCCTTTTCATTTTAAATTTGCATGACTCCCTCTACTCCTATAATCTCTCTAAATACCCTAATCACACTCTTAATTCATCCCCCAACATCCCAAAAACAAGGATTAATCACTTTTACAAAAGCAAAACTACATTCTCAAGAACAAGTGTGCAATATCCTAAGGTAACAAAGAAACTCAATCTCTACTTTTGAAGTAAGTGTTTGGTTCTCAAATAGTTAAATTCAAAATTCATGTTTCATTCATAAGTTATGAACACATTGGGTTATAAGTGTGCAACATTCCTAAGGGAAATAAATCAATGTAGGGTTCTTGAGAATGGTGAATAAACTGATAATGGAGTGAAAATTGGGTGAGTGGATGATGCTTGGGATTGAAATCGGTTGTTAAAACTACAGGGAAGTCTAAGTACCCCTTGGGAATTGGGAATTCAAAACAAACCTCCTTAAAAATCTATGTTACAGTCGCTATAAGACTCATATTGACTCGTAGGGTAACTTAATGAGTCATTATGTGATTCGTAGTCACTGGTAACATGAGTGGGTAAAGATGAGTGTTTCTAGTAACACTAAGACTCACACTATGAGTAGTTTCCTCACCATATGACTCAAATAGTGGACTGGACAAGAATGAAAACTGAGTAATAATGTTGTGGTCTGACTATGAGTCACCTGGCGAGTCATCGGGTGACACAATGATTTATTGGGTAGACTCATAGGGTGATCTGTCTTGGGGAATTCACATGGCATCTCAACCTACGAGTGTTAGGATAACTCAAAGCCTCTTGCAACGAGTTGTAGCCTGACCCGTAGGGTGCCCAGCTACTGATCATACTTGTTGTCTTTGCTTGTTTTTCTTAGGAATAACTAATATGTGTGTTTCAACAGGTACAAATGGCATCGTAACTGACTTTACCAAGCAAAAATCTAAGAATAAGGCTCGTCAATACACTCGATATCTAAGGGATAAGTCCATAGACGATGAGTTAAGCAGCACAGTTAAAGAGTATCCCATCATGAAGACTATGGAATAAAGTACTAGAATACCTCGATGCACTAAGTTTTCATATCTGATCCAATCACCTCCATAATCTAGGCCCTGAATGAAGAACCCCAGTCAGTCATCGACACAATACCCTCCATAGTCTGAAGAGAGAGAAGAGTTCGAGTCATACCCCAAAGGTGAGAATAAAAAAGATGATACTACATATGACAGTGGGTCCGAGAATGAATTAGAGGATGAAGATGAGAATAATGAGAAAGAAGAAGAAGAGTCTAGTGAGAGTATACCGGTGGAGATACCTCCTCCTCCATCGGCTCATCCTTTACAAATTGAGACTAACACGATTCCTATAATTAATTGATGGGGGTACCTTACGATACATGACTTATATAAGCATGATATTTCCATCATCCCCGCCACCCAAAGGCCAAAGAGAAGGTTCTACCTTAAACCTAAAGTGAGTACTGTGAGCATGTCTGAGATGCTAGAGTTCGAGGTCCGACTCAAGCAGTATCATTTTGAGTCAATGATGAGGGCCCCAGGTATATAAAACCCGATATTGGTATGGGAATTTTATGTAGCTTATCAGATGTAGCTGAAAAGGTTTATCTATAAGGGTGCTGTGGAAAGGTGGTGAACCTTTTTTTCAGAACTGATCAATGGTGTTTGGGTTAGTATCTCAAACCATACCATCTCCCAATTCTTTCACAGTCTAGATTTCTAGCTCCCTTTAGACACTCCAAATATTAATCATGGAGGAAAAATAGAAAGTTAAGACCAAGCAGATTAGGCCGGATGAAAAATTTGTACACTTCAGGTGGATTGTTAGAATTATAGTTGTGGCACAGGAGGAGGTTCCTTGGGTTGTGGGACCTTGGGCACAGATTAAGAAGGGCACACTGAACTTTGATTCTAAGGCATGGTAGACATTGGTCCATCATTGATTGAGTCCTACAAAGGAGGACAATGTACTGAGTCCCGATAGAGCTTCACTAGTTGTGGGTATTATGGAGGGATATGAGATTACAGAACCAAGATCACAGTGAGAGATATCCACAAACAGGCGGTGAGCATAGATACCATCCTATCCTTTCCATTCTTATTGATGCATATTTGTCTAGAGGAGGGGGGTACCAGATATAGAAGGTGTTGACCAATTTATGAAGGCCCACAGGACCACAAATTTGGTTTTGATTTGAGATTATGCTAAATAGATCTCGAAGGCCAAGGTATGCACCTTGCTTCTTTAGGTAGATTTCTACGCTAGTGGGAAGATAGACATTGATGCTCTGAATTTTGCTGATCTTAGTGACGCCACCACTGATACTATATATTCTGAGCCTTAGGTCTCCACTGATGCTGAAAGTTCCATATAGGCCTAACTCCACCTTTGACTGCATGGCCATCTACATCTAGGATACTTCCTAATGGCTATGCTTTAGTCCCACAAGAGTTCCTGACTACTATTTTGAAGAGACTTAGCTCCCTGGAGTGTACGAGTGACAAACGTTGAGAAGGGGTGGAATCTTAGGTGAAGAATTATATTAGGACAAAGATTCATGGTATGTAGACCCAATTTGAGAGATTTGACTGCTGGATTAGCCAAAAGCTGGTGGACGTTCAGGCCCTAGATCTAGAAGGTGTGCATGAGTAGTTGGCCATACTCAAAGTTGCTAGTCAGGAGACGCATGCGAGGCCATTCCCGATTATTGAGGAGATTACTATGGATGACGTGCCAGATATTTAAGGTATAAAAGAAAAAGAAGTCTGCTAAAGAAGAAGATGGAAAGAGAGTAAGGAATAAGAGAAAGAAGATAAAAGAGAAGGATGATGTATATATAGCGATGGTAGCCAGCCTGTAGACTGAATAAGACCATCTAAATAGGGCCCATGAGATGGAAGAGAGAGTTGGTAGATCCTGAACAATTAAGATGACAACTGTAGCTGCAGAAGATATGAGTTGAGGCACTGTTCTACCTCTCGAGAGCTAGATACCATTGAGTGCAATGACCACCATTAGTACTACTATTGTTGAGAGAGTCCCAGTCACCATTGGGACCATAATTCATAAGAGTAGGGCCCATTATGAGGCCTTGCCTATTGAAACATCATGATCCTGCACCTTGAGGTCCAAGGTATGACGTCATACCATGTTTTATTTTGTAGTTATTCACTAGGGACAATATATAGTCTCTAGTTGGGGGTGGGGGTGTACCACAGTTAAGGTTTTTTCTTGCAATATTTCTTTTCCATCGGTTTCATTATCATAGTAGAACTGACATGTTTAGGATTATTTTGTATTTGTGTCATACATGTGTTATGTTTTTTTTTGTGTTAAACTAGGAGAAAAATAAGTTACCTAAGGGAAGTTGTTATATTTTGTTTGCTTTAAAATGTTTTAAGAAAAATGATATCTCTCCAAAAAGTTTTATGAATTGTGTGATGTGCTTATATGTGTGACTTTTATGAATCTGGTTATGGCAATAGGATTACGGACAAAATAATCATAGCTTAGTATTTTCATGAAGTGGCTAGGTAGTAACTAGTAATATAACCCTATATTGTGTGTGCGAGATGCTTACCTAGTTCCCTTTATGCGTTTAATCCAAAATTTTCTCGGTTAGTCTTGCCTAGGTTGTAGCGTAGTTATTTAGGACGTGGACGTTTTTAAAATTAGTCCACTCTTAGCCTAAATGACCATCCATATGTGAAAAGTATCCCTTGATCCCTGAGTTGAGCCTACATAGAACTATTTCCTTGTTTTCACCTTTCACCTTCCTAGTTTAGTTACAATGAACCTATTTTGGACCTAGTCCCTCCTTGGGCATTGTGCACCTCAACTCAGGAAAATAGCCTAAGTTGAGGATGGCTATAATAGGGGTGCGTGGTTGTAATTGGGTATGAAGAAGGGTTTGAATAAGAGAAAAAAAGTCGAGTTAGGTGTGGTAAAAAGAAAAATAATTGAAAAATAAGAAAAACAAAAATAAAGAAATATAAAAAAAGAAAAAAAAGAATAAAAGAAACCAAACCCAACCTGAATAAGAAATAAACGAGAAAAAGTGCGAAATAAGGAAGTAAGAAAAGAAAAGCATGCGGTTGAGAAGTGGACCCCAAAAGTAATAGTAGTGTCAAGGAAGGTTAGTCACTAGTTCCCAAATGTACCATGCTAGCTCCCAAGCATACATTATAAGCCGAATAAAGTCCTATAGTGATCCTAGTCCGACTGTCCAAAAAACTAAGGTAAAGAAAATAAGGGCAAACCTATGGTGTTCTATACACATTGATCGTACTTTTTTTGTAAGTGTGAGTGTCTCTTTATCTCCTCTGTATTGACATACATGATTATACTGAGAGATGAGACCTCTTTGTCATGAGGGTACATGGGTTGTGTGGCTAGCCACTTATCTATTTGGGTAGTGTAACTTGTACATTGGCTTAGTTGTTTATGGTTAATGTAATACCATATCTTGATTCCTTTGTGTTGTAATGTTGTGCTACAAAGATCCACATAGTTGAGTTTTAAAAGTTGGAAATAGGATGGGGTAATGTTTTGAGATGAAATTGAGTTGACTGTCGTAGTAGGTACCTTAGGTTTCTCTTAGTTAAGCACCATGTTGTTTTTTTATGTGTTGTGTTTCATGAGGACATGCAAATGTTCTAAGTTGAGGATGTTGATGTGCCATGGTTTCATGAAACTTTCGATGATTAAAGCTACAAAAATATTCAATTACGTAGGTCATTTTGTTAGATATGATGTGTGTTTGTGTTTATGTTACAAAAAAATAAGGTTGGAGGTGATTAGAATAAGATAAGGAGAAAAAGCTCCAAAATATGAAGTTACAACCTGGACTACAAGTCATTGGGTGACGATACGACTCATAGCCCAAGTCGTAAGGAAAACAGTAAGAAAGTTTGAGGAGAAATTAAGTTGAAGCTAGCTATGACTTGTAGAGATTGACTGGGAATCGTATGGAGGAATCATTTTGAGCAATCTTGGCTAAAGACCAGAAAGTTTTCAAGTGGAGCATCGTGGAGACGAGGTTGGGAACGAGTCATAGGATCTTCCTATGACTCATTGCAATAAAATGTTATGAGTATTTAGAGAGAAGATACTGAAAAATAAAATTTAATTGGAGAGGCAATGACTCTAGCCTATGACTCATAGGGGGATGTGATGAGTCATCACCACCGAATAGGGAAGACAGGAAACAGAGCTGACAATGAGTTATCATCAGTCTAGATGACTCGTTGCATAAGGCGTAGCCACTGCCGACCTTCTTTTCCCATTTTGTTTTTATTAGGTTTTCTAGGTTATTTTATGAAACTATAAATACTCCTTATATTTTTTTGTATTACTTTACGCACTTTTTACAATTACAACATTATATTGATTCTAAAAGTCAACTTTTGATCTTGGAATCCATTGTTCTTGATTTTTATGATTGATTATTAATTTGAGATTCTCTATTTTGTTCTTTAATTCTTATAAGATTCTTTATATGCTTTATTTATTGAATTCAATGGATGTTCTTGCAAACATGAGCGGCTAAACCACCTAACTATGATTGTGGGAACCCTGAAAAAAATAACAAAGTAGAGGAAGTGTGAGGTCCTTCTAAATCAGTGTTTATACTTGTATTTTGATTTTCTTCGATTTAATTACTTTCTTAACTACTGCAAAAGTTAAGAACTTGTCTGTATTCGAGATCATTTTCAAAAGAGAGGTTAAGATTAGGATATTAAATCACAACAGTAATTCAAGGCTACCAACCCTCATCTAATTAACTTGATACCCAAAAGGAGATAGTTAAACTGGGATCTAATACAAGGGTTATTAAGGCCACACTTTGAGACTGACAAGGTGAAAAGTGAAATTTACCAAATGCATACATAAGACGATTGATAGTATATATCTTGTTAGATTCTGCATGCAAAGCATCGAGTTAGTTTGACGGAGAACGACAAGTCTACGGAGTTAGGATGCTAGGGGGATCACAATCCTAGTATTCATCTCATATTGATTTCAACCCAAAGTGATCAAGAATTGTTACTTTTGATACCGATCTCACAATAACCCCCATTTACTTTTCTGCAATGTTTTGGATCCTTCATGAAATTCGTAAGAGATATTTAACCTATTCCTTGTTGGTTTGACCCTAACCTTTGTTTGGATACTATATTTGACAGCGACCGCATTGTGCTTTCTTTGGAGGTATAGCTTCGGTGACATCAACTGGTCAACCTCAGAAATGGGATATAGAAAAGGATATCCAATGCTAAAATCTCAGCAAACTAGAAGGAAAGTCCTAGAATGTTAACTTAGAGGCGGGCAATAAAGCCAAACTTCCAATTCTAGAACCATAACTGACCCGACCCGACTCGGGGCCTTGCCGTATGGGCATCCCAAGTCTGACTGGGACTAGAGACCACCACTGTTACCCCACCCAACCTCCATCCGCCTGCCCTGAGTTGAATGAATTTCGAACATATAACAAAATATCATTATTGCATAATCCAAGACTTTGGGATAGGTCTATAACCGAGACTGACACAACCGAGTCCAACCATCTGAACCTAACCAATAGCCAAACCAACCAAACCATAACCATATGAGTTATATAATAATTATATATAATCCCAAAATAAAAAAGGATGGAACAGTGAGAAATTTAGTCCCACAGTATCAACCCCAATTCAAATGCCAATACCAAGGCTAACACCAATACCGAACCCACCCATACTAACCTATAGCAGTTCCACAAAATCCTCTAACCAAAAGAATACCAAAATTTGGTTGGGACATGCCCCCAACCATAGCCAAAACCAACATCCATAAATAAAATAAAGTATAAAGTAATATCCATGAAATGGAGCCTTCCAAAATGATGGAAGCTAACAACTTTAATCCAATAGCTATCCCTAAATTTGATCGCTAAGTAGGAGGAGTAGAATGGCTGATTCCTGCATCGTGTGGGGATACAGCCGCCCAAAGATGGGTTTGCGGGTAAACTCTAACATAAACTCAGGATAAGGATAAAATTATGCCATTTAATAAAATCAAGTAAACCATCCATATGCATACAGCCCATACATACATATATATATAACCATGTCGGGAAAGGGGACCAGATTTATCATGCATTTGAAAATTTTTACCTGGGTATGTGTAGCTTAACCGTCCTTAACCACCCATGGGTTATATGGGTCCAGTTTAACCCCCTGAACGAGCCCCAATGCGTGTAGCCACATGAACCTGAGATACCACTAGAGTAGGGGATTCCCAAGTACCCTTACCCTCTATGTTACATATGACAATGTACTTAGAATATTTCCATGTACCTCATAGTATCATATAAGGTCGCCATGACCTACCCCTCATATCGGCAAACATAAGTTTCCAGTGTTCGTTCATTGAACTCCCACCTTCACAGTTAGCTATCATACCTAGCTATTATTGCCCAATTAAAACCATTTCTAACCAACCAATCCATTATACCATTTATCATTTACCCAGGCTATTAGTAGTGGTATCGTCATACCGACTATAACTTGAAAGTATTTTCATTAGCCAAACCTTTTAAGGTAAAGGGATTCCCATGTACCCATTTACCTAGTTAACTTGGGGAGTTCCTTGTACCCCATAAGTGTTCCATTATGCTTGCTTAGGGGAATCCATTGTACCCCACATGGATGTTTATTTAAACCAAACCACTCCATTTAAACATTCCAAACTATTTAAACCATTTAGGGTTCCATTACCAAGTTTAAACCATGCAATAGTTCTATTAAAATCCAATAATGTAGTGAAAACATTCTCATAGGCATTTTATCAAACATATTAGGGGCATAGTATTTCCAAAACTAAAACCAATTACCAAATAACATTCCCAAGCAATCAATTATCCAAAACCACCATTAACGCATATAAAAGCATAATTAAAACACGGGAAAACCATAACCAATCATTTATAAGCAAAATCCCCAAATTTTATTTGAAAACCCAAAACCATACAATAATCAAACCATGAAAGCATTGTATAAACCCATGCCTTTAGTGAAACTAACAATGTGGGAAGAGAACATGCCTTAAACTAAGAAGATGATGGAGAGAAACCACCAACACAAGACCCTAATCAATCCTTTAGATGAAACCCTAGCTTCCCCTGCCTAAGAACTTTAAAGAGGATTAGAGAGTGTTTAAGAGAAGTTTCTAAGTTTTAATGATTAGAATAATAGGGCAAATAACCTCCCAAGTGAGTTAAAAGTAGTGGGACCTTATTAAGTTAAGTAGGTAAATATCTAGATTGCCCTCACTTAAACTGCACAAAAATCCAGTCATAGGGATACGACTATCTATACCAGTCGTACCCTCCAATACGAGTGGTACCCATCTCTCATACCTAAGGCCATGTCCCTTGGACCCAATAGTGTCTAAGGTATGACTCAACCTAACCCATGTTGTATCCATGTATACGACTGCACCCATGATTCGTACCCCTGACATAATAGAATCTAAAGTTGATTGAACACTGCTCACTATACAAGTCCATAGTATGACTCGTACCACTCTTACGGATAAGAGTAAGTAAAGTAACCAAACAACCCGTATCCACCAATATGACTCATACCACCCAAGTCGTACCCATTCTAAAAGAAAAATCTAACCCATCAACCAACACTGGTCAGCATACGACTAACCCATACCATTCGTATCCTACAGTGTGAGTCATTTCCCATTGTCGTATCCTATCCAGAGACTAGAAATCCAGGAAATTTTCTAAGGGCCAGAAACCCAGGTTGTTTGAGTCTCCCCCACTAGGAACATTCATCCCCGAATAACGGACAAGGTAGTACATCCATGACTTACTCCCCTTAGATGTCTCTACTCTAAACTTTAAGACAAAAAACAAAAATGCAAGGAAATTAACCTTTTGTTCATCAAACTCAGAAAATAACGATGTGTTCAAGAACACATACCTTCGACATGAATATCCAGAGTAGAGAACAAATGTGAATACTTGGACTTCATGTCCGCTTCCGCTTCCCATATATCCTCTTTCACCTTGTTGTTCTGCCATAGAACCTTAACCAATGCCACATCCTTGGTAATCAACCGATGAACCCGCCGATCTAGTATCTCAATTGGGACCTCTTCATAATAAAGAAAATCTGAGATACCCAACTATTCCAAAGGAACAACCGAAAAAGAATCACCAAGAAACTTCCTCAACATAGATACATGAAATATTGAATAAATGGATCTCAAAATAGAAGGCAAATCTAATTCATAAGCAACATTACCAACCCTCAGCAAAATCACATAAGGACCAACAAACTGGGGACTAAGCTTTCCCTTCTTACCAAACCGCATTACTTCCTTCATGGGAGATACCTTTAGGAACACCTTATCACCAACCTTAAACTCTATGTCTCTATGCCTTACATCTGTATAGGACTTTTGGTGACTTTGGAAAGCCTTAAGCCTATCCCGAATAAACTTCACCTTTTCCATAGCCAGATAATCTAAATTCAGACCAAACATATCTACCTCACTAAGCTCAAACCAACCAATAAGAGATCTACACCTCCTACCATACAACGACTCAAAAGGGGCTATCCCAATACTAGAATAATAACTATTGTTGTAAGAAAACTCTACCAAAGGTAGATGCTTAACACAATTGCCACCATAGTCAATCACACTGGCCCAAAGCATATCCTCTAATGTATGAATAGTCCTTTACAATTGCCCATATGTATGAGGATGAAAAGTAGTACTCAGACTCACCTTAGTACCCAATCCCTTCTAAAAAGACCACCAGAAGTGAGAATAAAACTATGTACCATGATCAGAGATAATACAAGTAGGTAACCCACACAACTTTACTATCTCATGAAGATACAAATTCATATAGTCCTCCACCGAAGAGTTAGTTCTCACTGGCAAGAAGTGAGCAGACTTTGTCATCCTATCCATGGTGACCCAAATCGAATCAAATGGGTTTCTAGTCCGAGGAAGACCAGTAAAGAAATTCATATTGATTATCTCCTATTTTAATTTGGGAAAATTGATTTCTTAATATAACCAACCAGGCCTCATGTGCTTAACTTTGACTTGTTGGCATACCATGTACTTGGCTACAAAATCAGCCACATCCATTTTCATACTATTCCACCAATATATCTCCTCAAGATCATGGCATACTTTTGTCAAATCGAGATGAATAACATAGCATGATTCATGTGCCTCATCCAAAAACCTTTGTCATAAATCATCAACATTAGGAACACACAACCTCCCTTAGTACCATAAAGTACCATCGTCGCTGATCTCAAATACCATTACCTTTCGCCCACCAACATCATTCTTGATTTTCATAAAGATAGGATCTAGCACTTGCTTCTCCTTAATATCTGCACCAAGAGATGACCAGACCACTTCCTGAACCATTACCCCGCCATCCTTGGAGTCTAAGAGACGGACTACATGATTGGCCAAGCAGTGAATATCCTTCACTAATTCCCACTTTCCTTCCTCCACATGAGCCAAGCTTCCCATGGACAACCTGCTTAGAGCATTAACAACCTTGTTAGATTTACCTGAGTGATAGTGAAGACTCATATCATAGTTCTTGAGAAGCTCCAACCATCTCTTCTACCTGAGATTTAGCTCCTTCTTAGTGAACACATACTGTAGACTCTTATGATCATAAAAGATGTCTATGTGCACTTCATATAAATAGTGCTGCTAGATTTTCAAAGCAAAAACCACCGCTAACAACTCCAAATCATGAGCAGGATAATTCCTGTCAAGCGCCTTTAACTGCCTGGAAGCATAGTCAATCACCTTCCCATGCTGCATTAAAACACAACCAAGTCCCACCCGAGAAGTATCACAATAAACCACAAACCCCTCATTATCTTTGGGCAATGTCAAAGTTGGAGCTGAAGTCAGCTTGTCCTTAAGCTTCTCAAAACTTCCTTCACACGCTTTTGACCAAGAAAACCTTACCTTCTTCTGAGTTAACTTAGTCAAAGGAGAAGCTATCGAAGAAAACCCTTCCACAAACCTCCTATAATACCCAGCTAAACCCAAGAAACTCCAAATATCGGTTAGAGTCTTCGGTCTAGGCCACTTTTTAACCACAACAACCTTTTGAGGATCCACCATGATCCCTTTAGTAGAAATAATATGACCAAGAAAAGTTACGACGTTCAACCAAAGCTCATACTTAGAGAACTTAACATACAACTACTGTTCCTTCAAGGTCTGCAACACCACACGAAGTTGATTGGCATGATCCCCACCTCTATTTTAGAATACACCAAGATGTCATCAATGAACATAATGATAAAAAGATCTAAGAACTTCCTGAAAACCCTGTTCATAAAATCCATAAATGTCGTTGGGGTATTAGTCAATCCAAATAACATAACTAATAACTCAAAGTGCCCATACCAAGTACGAAAAGCCATCTTAGGGATATCCTCCTCCCTAATATTAAGCTGATGGTACCCAGACCGAAGATCTATCTTAGAAAAAAACTTAGCACCTTGAAACTAATCAAACATGTCATCTATCCTTGGAAGAGGATACTTGTTCTTGACCGTTACCTTATCCAACTGCCAATAATAAATGCACATCCAAAGAAAATCATACTTCTTTCATATGAACAACACCGGTGAACATCACGAGGATACACTAGGAAGAATAAAAACCTTATTTAGAAGATCCTTAAGTTGCTCCTTGAGTTCACTAGACTCAATCAAATCCATTCTATATGGAGGAATAGATATTAGACAAGTGTACGGAACCAAATCAATACCAAACTCAATCTCCCTATCCGGAGACACACTAGGAAGATTATCCAGAAAAAACTCAGGAAACTCACTTACCATCAAAACCAAGTAAAAAGAAGGACCCTCCAAGTTAGAATCTTTAACCCAGACCAAGTGATAAAGACACCCTTTGGAGATTAATCTCCAAGATCTAAGAAAAGAATAAACCCCCCTTGGAGCTAGGGAACCACCCATACACTCTATAACTAGTTCACCAGGGAACCTAAATACAACCTTATGAGTATGAAAATCTAAGGATGAGTAACAAAAGTGTAGCCAATCCATCCCCAGAATAACATCAAAATCCACCATATCCAGCTCAAATAGATCTACCAAGGTCTGTTTGCTACCAACAGATACCACAAACCTTATAGACTCTTTTAGCAATAATCGAGTCACCTATCGAGGAAGAAATAGAAAAAAGATTTGAAATAACCTTAGGATCAAAGCCAAAACATACAACTACATATGGGGTCACATAGGAGAGAGTGGACCCCAAATCAAGTAGACATTACATATCATGAGAAAAGAGTTGTAACGTACAAGTAATGATATTAGTGATGCCTCAGATTCTGTCGAGATGCAAGAGCATATAATCTATTCTGGCCTATGCTGGTACCAGAAATAGGAGCAGATGCAAAAACACCACCACTAGGTGCAGAAGCAGAAGATAAAGAAATCAGAGCTTTGACCGCTCCCAAAAAACCCTTACCAAACGGAAAGTTTTTGAGCATATGGCCTGGATGACCATATTTAAAACACATGTCCCTTTTTTCATTTCAAAAGACCTAATGAAGACGCCCACCAAACCAATAATGAGGACACAAAGAAGCCTACTGTGCCTTACTCGCCTGAGATTCGGCACCGTGTACCCAAAAATTATCACTACCTTACTAAAAGCTATCACCCGACTACTTTGGGTAAGGAGCGCTAGCAGTAGAGAAGGAACCAGAACTCCCCTAATTCATCTTTGGCTATTTGCCTCTATCTCGACCACCCTACTGCTGAGTACCACCCTGCTCAGAGAACCTGCTCCTCCTACCCCGCCTTTCCCCAAACACTTCCTATTTTCTCTTTTCATTCTCCACTTGCTGCATATGGATAACCAACCTTAAAATATCCATATCCTTATGCAAAGCAGTATTGCTTTCAAGGATCAAATTCCAAGATAGCACAAAAGTTAACTTTCTTATCCCCTCTCTGATATTAACCACAAAATCCGGAGCATACCTTGACAACTGATGGAAATTCAAGGCATATTCCTTGACAAATATTCTTCCCTTCTTAAGATTTACAAACTCCTCTTTCTTCACTTCCCTCGGCTCTTGAAGAACGAAGCGATCCAGAAAAGCATTAGAAAAGGCATCTAATAAGGAAAACTCCTTAACATCACCTATATCCCTATCCCATTCCTCATACCATTGGTATGAAACATCCTTGAGCTGATAAGCTTCAAAGTTTACCCGTTCCAGATTCAAGGACTGCATCACCCAAAATATCTTCCCTATTTCATCTAAGAAAGCCTGAGGATCCTTCTCCACTTTCACACCAGTAAAAGTAGGAGGCTTCATCTTCATAAACTAGCCAACCCTTGTGGCCTCAATAGATAAAACACCAGATACATCCCGCTCAGCCTGAGTAGCAACCAACTGAGCAATAACATGAATTTATTGATGAAATTCCACATTAGTCACCTCATCTTGAGGAGGAATAGTAGCAACAAGGGGAAGAGAATTGGAATCAGGTTTAGCATACATTTTAAACCATTTACCTAGGTATGTGTAGCTTAACCATCCTTAAGAACCCACATACTATATGGGTCTATTGTAACCCCCTGAACGGGCCCCAATGCATGTATCCATACGAATCGGAGAAACCATTAGAGTAGGAGATTCCCAAGTACCCTTACTCTCTATGATACATATGTACAGTGTACTTAGAGGATTCTCATGTACCTCATAGTGTCATATAAGGTCGCCATGACCTACCCCTCATGTTGGCAAACATGAGTTTTCAGTGTTCATTCATTAACCTCCCGCCTTCACGATTAGTTATCACACCCTGCCATTATTGCCCAATTAAAGCCATTTCCAACCAACCAATCCATTATACCATTTATAATTTACCAAGTCTATTAATGGTGTTATCATCATACCAACTATAACTTGCAAGTATTGTCCTTAGACAAACATTTTAAGTTAAAGGGATTCCCATGTACCCATTTACAAAGTTAACTTAGGGGAGTCCTATGTACCCTACAAGTGTTCCATTATGCCTACTTGGGAGATTCCATTGTACCCCTCAAGGATGTTTATTTAAACCAAACCATTCTATTTAACCATTCCAAACCATTTAAACCATTTAGGGTTCCACTACCAAGTTCAAACCACACAATAGTTCTATTAAAATCCAACAATATAGTGAAAATATTCTCATAGGCATTTTATCAAACATACTGGGGGCAAAGTATTTCCAAAACCAAAGCCAAATACCAAATAACATCCCCATGCAACCAATTATCCAAAACTACCATTAAAGTATATAAAGCATAATTAAAACATGGGAAAACCATAACCAATCATTTATAAGCAAAACCCCCAAATTATATTTGAAAGCCAAAAACCATACAATAATCAAACCATGAAAATATTGTATAAAAGCATGCCTTTAGTGAAACTAAAAATGAGGGAAGAGAACATGCCTTAAACCAAGAAGATGATGGAGAGAAACCACCAAAACAAGTCCTAAATTAATCCTTAAGATGAAACCCTAGCTTTTCTTGCCCAAGAACTTTAGAGAGGATTAGAGAGTGTTTAAGAGAAGTTTCTAAGTGTTAATGAATAGAATAATAGGACAAATAACCTCCCAAGTGAGTTAAAAGTTGTGGGGAATTATTATGTTAAGTGGAGAAATATCCAGATTTCCCTTTCTTAAACTGCACCAAAATCCCATCAGAGGGATACGACTATCCATACCAATCGTATCCTCCAATACTAGTGGTACCCATCACTCTTACCCAAGGCTATCTCTCTTGGACCAAACACTACCCAAGGTATGAATCACCCTAACCCATGTCGTATCCATGCATACGACTGGTATCAATGATCCATACCCATGACAGAATAAAATCTAAAGAGGATTGAACACTGCCCACCATACGAGTCCATGGTACTACTCGTACCCTATCTTATAGCTCATGTTGAGCCAGTCATACTCAGATCCAACTTAGTTTACTAAGTATAAGATTAAGTGAAGTAACCAAACAACCCGTATCCATTGATATGACTCGTACCACCCAAATTGTACCCATTCCAAAAACCAAATCCAACCCATCAACCGATACTGGTCAGCATATGACTAACCCATACCACTCTTATCCCAGTGTGCGAGTTGTTCTCCTTGACGTATCCTATCCAGAGATTAGAAATCCAGGAAATTTTCTAAGGGCCAGAAACCCAGGGTGTTTCAATAACTGAAACAAGAAAGTCCATCCTACCTTTACTTTCATAGACCACTTAACAACTGATCTACCCTCACTAATAAAAGAGAAAAACACCAATCTCACTTCTTTAAGAAAGGGAAAACCATCCAAGCATGCTAGCCACCTAGTCTAACAAACAAGAATCGCGAGAAAGGGAATTCAAGCTAGATAATGCTAGTTTAGTCATCTATCAAGTAAGATTCAATAAATATCAAAACAATAAAATAATAACGACTATAATAGAAATACCTGCATAAGAAGTAGGTGGTACCAAAATAAAATCAATAACAAGTACCACTATATGGCCATAAGAATTCCTATATGCCACGATAAATAGGACTTGAATCCAAATGGTACACCCATAGGGAAATATCAATACTTATCCACTCTATCCACTACTAAAAGAAATCATCTGCGGGGGTAATCACATAATCATAAACTCTACACCAAGGTATACAACAACTAATATAAACCCACTAAAGCACATAATCATCAATGGGAACGAAAACCCCAATTCACTTAAATAAAAAGGCAAAGACAGGAAATAAAAGGCAAACCTATCATAGTGGAAATCCAAAGTCATAAGACTAATATGCCTAAATAAGTATGAATCTTAGTGGATCCAACTTGGAATGAGTGTTTAAATTACTAATTAAGGCACTAAGCGCACTACTTCTAACTGAGGGCACCAAATTTCTATGAGATTGATCTGGATGAGCTGATTGGCTAATAATCCCTTACTGGGGACAATCTCTAGACCAATGACCGATCTCTCCATAGTTGTAACAAACCCCTACAACACTAACCTAGTGAGAAACATGAGTTGACCTCAACTGATATTGGGGACACTCCCTACAAAAAAGACCATTTTTTTTACAATCATAACATACCTCAGCAGATCTTGGCTGGCAAAGAACATATGCTTACTCTATCTGAACAACTAAATCTCATTTGGGTCACTCCTTAGACTAATGGACAATCTCGCCATAACCAAAACAAGTTCCTAGAATCCTCTAAGCTACTGCACCCGCTGATCCAAAACTGCCGCCATGATAGAAAGTTCTCTTCTAGTAATCCATAAGGTCTGATGAGAACTCTGCCTATTATGACCACTATGATTGATCTAAGAGTTGCCTATAGTCTGAGGCTCTACTTGAGTGGAACTCATAGGCAACAAGTGAAGTTGATCCCTTCTAGGAGGATCCCTACTCCAGGATGGAATGCCATTAATACTATAATAAGGAAATGGCCTCTCACCACCACCTTCATATATCCTAATACATGCTCTCTCTATGGCCCTCGTGTGGTTAACAACTAGGGGGAAAGAAGACCCAACTGCTATCAAATACTCTGATGCCAAATAGAGTGGCAAACCTAATTCTTTGATAAATCCATTTACCATCTAATGCTTTGAAGGATATAGCATAGGAGTATGTCTGGCCTACTCAAGAAACCCAATCTCATACTTATAAAAACTTGCAAGGAACCCTGTTGAACATTAAAAAACCTAACTTTGGTCTAAGAGTGCTCGATGCACTAAATATCATCTCTAGCTCCCTAGTCCAACGCTAAGCTAAAGACCTAAAAATATATCTGAAAGTCTCATCCACATCTACTGATAACCTTGTGTCATCAATCTGGAAATATAGAATAAAAGAATATACTAGAGGTTCATATAAATATGGATGCATGATAAGGAGTCAAGAAGAGAATTTCCTAAGAAAGTTGTATATCCTCCTGAAAATAGGATACAAATATCTCTGTACTGATTTACGAAACTCTACTAGACACTTAACTATTGTACCAATACACGATGAGCCTAGGATCTGATACCAATTGTCACGAACTAATTTCTTAGATTATAATGGCACCTGCTATGACCCACTAGTAAGTTAAGCCAACCCATAGACTGAAATAGATATTAATGAACTCTCAAGAGAAATAGAAGAAAATAGTAGAATAAATATGATAAAAAGACTCATTCACATAAAGTACTCCCAAAACCTAGTGGAATCAGTATAAGAGCTTCTATTACCATAAAAGTAAAAAATGAAATACAGAGTAAATATAAGTACAAGCTTACTCTAAATATGACATTAAGATTAGTCTATTCCATAAGAAAGAGAGTAGTAATACAACAAACTCTAGAAGATCACCTTAAATCTCCAATCCATAAATGCTCCGCATGATGCACACCATAATGAAAAGAACTTGTACTATGATTTGCTGGATGCAAAGGTATAGTATAAGTATTAAATACTTGGTACTCGGTAGGCATCATCCGATTGATCTACAAAGATAATGCAGACATAATAACATATGAAAAAGGAATATAAACTACAAAAACCATCCAAGGAACTAAACATGATAACACTAAGGGAACAATAATGATAAACTTATCCTATTATCATAGTAATCAGGGCTTACAGTGCAATACCGTATATCACTAGTTAATATATTAAGGAAGAGTGAAAGAAGGTTATATACTAGTATAATTGTCCAAGAATATATATACAACATGCATAGGCAAGGAAAAAAGGGATATACGATAATGCCATACACATACACGATAATACCAAACACACATATATACACACATATATATACAAACATATGTATATATATATATATAAATACTCAAGGTAATGACCTAACATCTTAAGGCATCCTAACCAAGTAGAAAGCTAGTGCTGGCATAATCAGGGTCCCTAAACATAATGTCTAACTATGAGGTAACTATCCATAGTGTATTTTATCATAAAGGAAAGGGATCATAATCATACCTCCAACCTCAGTACCAATCCATAATCAGCCTACCATGAACTAACCATAATAACAATAATGATTTCAAATAAACAATACCTAATCGAGCCCTTATAAGCTCAAAAGGTTCAATCACACTCAATAGACAACAATTATAGCCTATACCTATGCAAAACCTCATAAGGATAATAGATAGAGACACCTAACAATATACTGTGATAAACAATGTATATGAATGAGTGGTTGCAAAGTAAATCTATATTACCATATCTGGTTCAAGTTCCATAACATGCCAAGTGTATACATCTCCTCCAGCTCAATATCTTATAAAGGAAGGACCTATGACGACCTCTCTTCTCTGGTATGATGGGATATAGACAAATGGGACCTTAGGTAATTTGAGAATAGCTATATGCACTTAAAAGTGTAGAAATGGTCAGATATCTATCTCGACCTAAGTGAATAGTAGTGGTAAAGGAGTGGATAAACCATGGACTAAAGTCTATCTCATTCTAATTTCCAGATATTATATTTGGTTCCAAAATCTCATAAATCATTAAGTAAGGTGGTATGATTCCCATAACAAAAGAATCCATTTAAAAGTAAAAAATAGGAATAAATTCCTTTTTAGAAAATAATAGTAAATCATGGTTTGTTTGGAATCGTACCACTAAGTGAGCATGAATGTACATAATAGTATGCATGCCATCACCAGTATCTAAACAATACAACAATAGTGCCTAATTGTCCATAAATTAGAATTAAACCCTTTTTATGGTTAGGATGCTCACTTGGAGTCCAATACGTATCATAATCACGACTTCGGGCCCAAATATATATAACTAGTATAAATGTGATTCTATGATCTGGAAAACTATTATCCAAGCTATTTAGCCAAATAGTAAACCCTATACTAAAGCTATCCTTGACATCGAACTACAGTTAACATACTTATAACCTAGTGTGATTGGATTTTATCTCTATAACAAGAATTTTATCTTAAGCATCAGTTAACCCTTCTATCCTCAAACTCTCAAATTAGAATAAGTCATGGTATTCTAGTCATAATAACATCCTATAATCCTTACCTAGAATAAAATATATACATACACTATTTTATAGAGAAGCGTAGTATGAAGCCTACCTCGATGAAGAAATCGCAAGTCTTGAATTATCCACAAATTTCTCATTTTAGCTCCACAATCTTGAAATGCCACCATGCTATCAAAATTATAATCTACACATCAATATAAGTAAAATGAGACCAATATTGCTATATAATAGGTTGAGTTAGAATTTGGTTCAAGAATGGGCTCATGTGGCTTGCAAACAAAATCCTAAATTGAATCCATCACATGGTCCTTCGAAGGATAAGGAATGTGTGCTCAAAAATTGAGCACACATGGTACATAAATTAGGGCCTAAATTAGCCCCTAAGTTCTAAGGATTTGAAGACTTATTTCTAAGAATTCACAATGAAATGGGATGAAATTTGATGGGAAAAATAATGGAAAATGACCTAGGAGTATTGGGATAACTTAGCTTTAATGGATGATTTCCCACACTTTCACTCTTTTCAAGATCTCAAAATTTAAAAAAAATGATTGAGAAAATGAGGGAACAATTGGGTGAATAAGAGGAATTTAACAATCCCCAGGTACCACTATAGCAATAAATTATCTTCTTAAGTGGATACCACTTAAGTGGCACGATTCCGCTAAAGCAGTCGGGCATAGGCATCGAACATCGCTAAAGCATCACCTTGGTCGCTAAAGCGACATTCACTAAAGAGGACAAGGATTGCTTAAGCATTCCTCTGCCATATAGCTAAGGCCGCTAAAGGAACTCCATTTTCCTAAAGTGACTACTTTTTAAGAGACAAAAGGTCTTCTTAAGAGGTTGCACCAGATGGTGTCAGGCACTAGATTTCTCTAAGTTAAAATAGACTCCAATCGGGTGCTTGAGATTTGTTCGCAACCTGTGTGAGAAAACAAACTATGCTACAATATTGAATTTGACATTCTAGACTTAAGAGAACCATCAAAACTTTCATTTGAGATTGTTTCAACTAAATATGGGTCATACACCTATAGTTTTATTTTTCATATAATCCACCTAATAGTCCAAAACAAGTCTGGAAGCATTGGGACCTAAACCAAGGGTCTGCCTAGCCTAAAATCAGTGTTCCAGACTTGATGACAATTTTAGAATTCTCATATAAGGTTTTTTACTAGGAATTTGGGGACAAGACAAATTCCTTAACAACTATAGCTCCAAAATAGGAAAATGAGCCTGTCCAATAACCAAAATGATAGTTTGAACAAGTCATGAATGACCTGTAGCCACTATAAGAAGGCTTACAATTTAAAAAAAGCAATAAAACTGAGGAAATGACTTGGAGGGTCATTATATTTATACCTTAAAAATTTAGGACTTAGTATTATTTTTTTCTAACTTTTAAGTTTTGACCCAAGGTTAAGAGAAAGACAAGTTTTTGTATTCTTGTGTGTTTTCTGCCATTAAGATAAGTTTATTTCAGCATTCTAGCCAACAATTACTTCCTTTAATCCATAGAATCATTAAAACTTATTCATGGTGGAATTTATGGGTTTAACCCTAGGTTGAATGAACTGGTGTAAATTATTTATAGGTGGATTTAAGTGACTTGTTAATAGCTCTAGGTTGATAAAATACTCTTTCTAAAGTGGAATTCATTCATTTAATCATAAATTACAAGAAATTAGAGTAGATTAAAGGGTGAAACACCTAGAATGATGATTTAGACTATGATTATAGGTTAAATCAGTGAGTTTAGGTTCATATTTCCTAAAGTTGAAGAATGAGATGTTAAATTATTCCTTTTAGTTGTTTTTAGATCATGGAAAAGGTGAACTTGTAAGGAAAGGCAAGACTCTAGTGAAGTTCTGCATTTTAGGGTTTGATTTGAGCTAGGTTATGGTTTAAATTATAGTTATAGACCTAATTTGAATTCCATGCACATAAATGAGTTGCATAATAGCGAATTAGCATTTACGCATACTTGTGATTGGTCAATTAACTTGATACTTGATATACACATGAAATGATGAACCTTGAATTTGACTAAGTGTATAGATAAATAGTGTAATTTCATATTTGTTGCTCTCCATGTAATGCCCCGATTTTCTAAACCGAAATGCTACACGATGCTCATGACTTTGAAGGATCACAAACTAACCCAAGACTGATATCTGTACCTGTAAACTGCATAATATCTCATAAAATATGCGAAAATATGAACTGTAAGGCCATAAGGTTTAATACTGATATATATATGAAAAACATGGTATAACAATACCAAAAAGGAACATAAATACTGAAGTCTGAACATTTAATTTGACTTCTAGTCTGAAAGCCTCTAACTGAACTGAATAAGGAGTTGAAGGAACATGTCTCTAACTAACTCCATGAACTAAAAAACTAATCTGAAATACTGTAATAAAGTAATAATAATATTGACCTCAAATGAAGAGGAGCACTGACTGCTGAAATCTATAATGCTACTACTACTCTGAAACTCATGTCTCTGTACCTATGGCATCAAATAAAACACGATAGCACAAATGCATCAGTATCACTAAATATACTGAGTATACGAGTGAGGTAGGCTAAATACAAAGGGTTTTATATGCATGAACAATGCTGACTGATATGAACCTGAGAATACATACATACATACGTAACTGCAACTAAGCTCGTGGTGATACTGATTACTGAGTCTGAATACTGACAACATGAGCTTACTGATGTTGAGATACTAAATGACTGAGTTTATTGATATTGAGATACTGAATGACTGAGTTTACTGATATTGATATGTAATTCACTAATAAGTGAGGAACTGATACTGTATTACTAAATATTGGGAGACTGATACTATATTACTGAAAAAGAAATGATTGTTTCTAATAGTTCTGATTACGAAGAAATGATTTGAATTGACCGTATATAACAGTCCTAAAACTGAGCTCGTGATAACATGACAACTGAGTATGAATACTGATAACATGTATTTACTGATAATATATCATGAATGATAACTGAATTCTGATAACTGATATATCTGAAAACATAAGTTTTGATAACTGATAGAATGAATGATTGTATCTGACAGTCCTAAATCTGATGGAACTAGCTGAGTTCCGTACTATATTTGAAAATCCTAATATCCTGAAGAACTATCTGAGTTCTTTTAATGAGACAGATACTGAAACTATGGGAAGTAGTTATCTAACCAACATGCCCCAAATATGCTATAATAGCTAAGCTGGGATCCAATCTCTGCCCTGATTGGAAGGTTGTCAATACCGCACCACTGGTAAGGACGAGCTGTGAGTGACCCTCATCTGGCAGGTACTCAATATGAACGGCGGGAACCCTAAATTAATAGGTTAAACCACCTCATCAACCCTAATCTGAAAGGTTAAGATGTATCAACCTATGATATCTACATAGTTCTGGAACGCAAAGACTGCTTCTAAGAATCACACCCTCTACTGGCAGGTGAGTTCCCATCCTTGGGTTTGCTCGGTGCTGAATCCTACTTCTAACTGAATGATACTGAACTGATTTCCTAGTTCGTACTAGAATTAACTGAACTGTTACTGATTATTATGTATAACTGAACTGAACATGGGCTGAGTTTATTGAGTTCCGATGACTAGCGGAACACTATTGAATTCTGTTAACTGACTAAATGCTACTGAGTTCTGTTAGCTGACTGAGTTTACTGATGTCTGAACTGAATACTGAACTAAATTGTACTGATACTGAGATTTATTGAATTTCATAGACTGGAGGAATATTACTGAGATTACGTAGATTACTTAGTACTGAGTAAAACTGAACTGATACTACCTTTACATGAGTATTCTTGATTCATTAGACTAACTGAAGTCTACTGAACATGGCTTGACTGAGAGTATCGTGAAAACATAACATGGCTCTAGGCACACAACTATATTTTTCGGGTAAGAATACCCCCAGGACTCGATAGGAGAAAACTGACACACATGACATGACTTGATCACAAGATTTGAGTCCACAATACACAATATCATAAGCAGGGGATAGTATACTTAATTTATTCATTCAACATTTCAAACATGATAGGCAAAGCATGGATATATTTTTGTGTACATAATTTATATCTCCATTATCATACATGCTTTATACCACAACAATAACAACACATAATTTGCATAGAAATTCATATTGGAGTGTATGACTAACATGAACTTGTTATTTAGATATCATGAAATCATGTAAATATGAAGTTCTAACATACTAGGCATTTTATCGATCACCTTGCATGCATTCTTTAAGGAATAGGTAGATTTCATAGTTGCATTCTATCAATCCATCTAAATATCATGTTTTTTAACTAACAACATAACTTTCATGAGATATACAGTCACGATACTATTATATAGCAAAACAAATAAGCATCAACATGGGTATGATCATATCACTACAACCAACCAAGATTTTGTATTTTAAAGATTGATTCTTGAAATCCACGGATGAAAAGAATCCGTGGATAAACACTATGCATACCTTGGAAGGGAGGTTCTTGATGATTGACGGAGGAATTTCCTTGTAATTTGATCTTCAAGCTTGATTGTGCAACCCTAGTTGTTTTTCTCCTATAGTACTATTGGATAATGAACTTTGAGGTGTTAATAGGGTTTTAATGTGTTTAGAATCTATAAATTTCGTGAGTTTAGGTTTAGGGACATGTAAGGAGTGTTAAAAGACTTAACTACCCTCAAAATAACTCAAAAACTAAGTGTTTTTGTGGTTGAAATCATACATAGGTGCTGCATATGATATCTCCTATATTTACATAGGCGCCACATATGATATCTCCTATATTTACATAGGCTCCACATATGATATCTCCTATATTTACATAGGCGCCGCATATGATATCGCCTATGCTTTCTAGCGGCCATGTGCGATTGGTTAGGCGACGCATTCTACTTTGAAAGGAAATAACTCCTTGATCGGGTGTCGGATTTTGATGAAATTGGTATCGTTGGAAATATAATTAGATTCCCTACAATATGGTAGGTCTAAATCTGCCAAAATTTTACATATAAATCCCGTTATTCTTGTTCAAAGATGACCCTTACAAAATCGAACACTAAGACTTAATGGATTCAAAAACTCGTAGCTTGCATCACTCGAAGCGACTCATATGAGCATGCTTAAGACATCGCAAGATATACTATCGCTAGGATTTTCATTGTAAGTCATGCACTAAAATGCTACTCACAGGATAGGAGGTTTCATACGTAGGAAAACTTATTCACTTCCTAGCTTAGAAACATGCGGGGTATTACAATATCTCTCCCTTAGGAACATTCGTCCTCAAATGGAACTTGACCGAGAGGGGAAAATATCAACTGAATGTGAACTGAACATGAATAAATGGAATATGATCTCATGACTGATGTGATTGATGAACTGAATATATCATACTGAACATGCATAACTGATGCATGTATTACTGATTTATGAATGTAGGACTTAGTGTTCTGGTGAGCTGTGTTTCTCAAACAGGAATACATATCTGATGCTTAACTGATAAGGTGGATCCATTGATATCTGATGCATGATTATATGACTGACATGATACGTGAATGCATGACTGAAAGTACTGATGAGCTGATCATGCATATCTGATGCGTGAATTCATGACTAAACTTACTCATGAACATGTAATGGTAAAGTTACCAAGTTTTAACTGAAAACTGAGCATGGAACTGAATACCAAATTTGGTACTGAAATATGAACATGAGAAAGAGTAAGTTTAAGGAAAACTGTTACCTTGAACTAAAAATAACGATAAGTTTGAGATTAATTACTCCATATGCCTAATCGGAAACATGAGAACATAACTGAGTCTGGGACGTGGTAGATATACTGAATATCATGATCTGAACTGAATCTTGAAAACATGGCATACGACTGAAGTTGGAGTTTGAGGGTTAACTTATGAGTACCCCTTCTCCAAACTGGATTTATCAAAAGAAAAAAGAGCAGCATGTTTATGTTATGAAAGTTTAGGGGTATGATGTATATCCCCCTTAGGTCACTATGTCCCTCAAAGAATACTGACTTGGATGAGCTACTGAGGGAAATTGAGGCGATGCGCAAGACACCTAGGAACTGAGTCATGACTGAATAGCTAGGATCTGAAACTGAGACATGATACATGAACTTAGCTGAACACGAGTGCATAAATATACTAATTTATCTGATTAACTGAATAACTGATAGCTGAATACTGGATCTGTAAAGCTAAACTGTACTTAGTTTGAATAGCTGGGCTGAGATTTTTGAGTTTTATGCATTGGAGATAAGGACTAACTGAGTAGAATGAGGTATCTGAGCATGGATTCATAAAGTCTGTATTATTTGCGAATGCGAGACCAAGAATACGACATGGCTTTGAGGTATTCTATAAACTGGGGTACTGAAACACTGATAACTGAGTACTGACAACCTGAATACTATGGTCAAGCATATCTGGAACTGAACTGAGTTTCAAATCTGGTTACTGAATTGACGATGACATTATAACTAAGCCTATAACTAGTATGGAAGTACTGAATTCTGAGGCTAAGTAACTGGTAACTGAAGCCATGGTTCTGTAGGACTATATGAGTCCTTTACTGAATATTGATTTCTGAACTATCACTATAACTGAGTTTTAGAGTTATACTGAAGTACTGAATTCAAGGACTGAACACTGATCACTGAGTGCTGGATACTGAAACTATAATTGAGTTGGCAACTGAGTTTTAGATGGCTACATGCTGGGGACTTACATAAGTCAAGGATCTAAATGTACACTTACACTTTGTACTTTCCCAACTTCTAAATACAACCCTTTTTTAGACGTTTACTTGCATATTTATCATGACATTCAAGCCTATCTTCATAACTACACCCTCGTGCAAAGTAAGCATGCAACAATCTTCTCTTATCTAAACAACTGATCATCACTACACTGTTCCATAAGGAGAGCTAACTGGATGAGTAAATCAGGAGGACCTGAAACATGAATAGATACAAACTAAACTTGACACATGACTGAAACTTGAGGAATAAAATATCAATAGTTTGGATTTACCAATAAGGTCTGAACTGAGGATATACATGACGCAGTCTAAATGTATCTGATCTATAGGGGCATAGCATGAGTCATGGAAGCTAAGTATACTGGAAAACATGATATGCGTACATGATTCATGAGCTGCATGACCTGAGTCTAGAGTTTCTGTACTCGTGGGACATGATTCAAAATACTGAGGGAGCTGGAACTGAACCCCTTATACTGGGAACTGAAGGCGTACATAATCCCATGGAAAGTATGTAAAAGTAGATTGTGCTCATGGAACATGATTTGTACTGCGGAGTAAACTGGGACCCCTTATACTGGGAACAAAAATCATACATGATTTATGGGAAAAAGAAATGCATAAGTATGGTTCGTGAACATAGAGTTGACATGCAACTCCTGAGTGGATCTTTTTGTGATAGCTGAGGTGTAAAACTCTGTACTGATATGAGGATGGGTCAAGAATTGTCTTTCCTTACTTCTTTCTATACATACTGGCTCTACTACTGGAGTCTGAGGGACTGACTTGGTCACTTGATCTATTATCACATACCTACATTCTGCTCAACACCTGTTTGTCTTACTAAACACATCATCTAATTCTGTTTCCTCATATACTTCTAATATCACATTCACACCTTCATGCTTAATTTCAAGTCAATAAACTTAAATTCTTGCTCGCCTGCTAGCACTGTTCAAACCTACTAATTCATGTTGGTACAACTATCCCCATGAATACATAATCTAATTAGACTAGATAATACTATACCAACTCATCTACTGCTAAACTCTTGGATCCATGCTTAAAATTCTAGGTCTATACTATCATAGGATTCTAAGAAGGGATCTAATGACATATCAAAAATTGGATTTGAGTTTACAAAGGAGTTCTCATGATCATAAATGAAATCTGTACAACTTTGGAACATGACTGAACTGAGGGGATATTGTCTGAGCATGTGAAAAATCCCATAACTGTCTCCAGGGACTGTATGAGAAAGCCCTATCTTTAGGACTTGAGCTTCACTATTTCTGTTACCTTGAAAGTAAGGTAAGGTTGACATGAGGGGAGCCTGATGTGAATCTACATGGAAGGGTTATCTCCAGGTTGACATGGACTTGAGCCTCATGTGGGAAGTAGTTATCTAACCGACATACCCCAAATACACTACAATAGCTAAGATGGGTTCCAATCTCTACCCTGATTGGAAGGGTGTCAATACTGCGCCACTGGTAAGGATAAGCTGTGAGTCACCCTCATCTGGCAGGTACTCAATGAGAATGGTGGGAACCCTAAACTGACAGGTTAAAGCACCTTATCAACCCTAATCTGACAGGTTAAGATGTCTCAACGTATGCTGGCTACATAGTTCTGGAACGCAAGGACTTCTTTTAAGAATCACACCCGCTATTCGCAGGTGAGTTCCCATCCTTGGGTTCGCTCGGTGCTGAATCTTACTCCAAACTGAATGACACTGAACTGATTTTCTAGTTTGTATTAGAATTAACTCAACTGTTCCTGATTGTTCTATTTAACTGAACTGAACATGGACTGAGTTTATTGAGTTCCGATGACTAGCGAAACACTACTGAATTCTGTTAACTGACTAAATGCTACTGAGTTCTATTAGCTGACTGAGTTTACTGATGTCTAAACTGAATACTGAACTAAATTGTACTGATACTGAGATTTACTGAATTCCATAGACCGACGAAATATTACTGATATTACGTAGAATACTGAGTACTAAGTAAAACTGAACTGATACTGCCTTTACATGAGTTTTCTGACTGAAGTCTACTGAACATCGCTTGACTGAGAGTATCATGAAAACATGACATGGCTCTAGGCACACGACTATATTTTTCAGGTAAAAATACCCCCAGGACTCAATAGGAGGAAACTGACACACATGACATGACTTGATCACAAGATTTGAGTCCACAATTCACAATATCATAAGTAGGGGATGGCATACTTCATGTATTTATTCAACATTTTAAACATGATAGGAAAAACATGGATATATTTTTGTGTACATAATTTATTTCTCCATTATCATACATGCTTTATACCACAACAATAACAACACATAATTTGCATGGAAATTCATATTGGAGTGTATGACTAACATGAACTTGTTATTTAGATATCATGAAATCATGTAACTATGAAGTTCTAACATACTAGGAATTTTATCGAACACCTTGCATGCATTTTTTAAGGCATAGGTGGATTTCATACTTGCATTCTATCAATCCATCAAAAGATCATGTTTTTCAACTAACAACATAACTTTCATGAGATATACAGTCACGATACTATTATATAGCAAAAAAAACAAGTATCAACATGGGTGTGATCATATCACCATAACCAACCAAGCTTTTGTATTTTAAATATTGATTCTTGAACTCCACGGACGAAAAGAATCTATGGATGAACACTATGCATACCTTGGAAGGGAGGTTCTTGATGATTGACGAAGGAATTTCCTTGAAATTTGATCTTCAAGCTTGATTGTGCAACCCTAGTTGTTTTTCTCCTATGTTGCTCTTGGATAGTGAACTTTGAGATGTTAATAGGGTTGTAATGTGTTTAGAAGCTATAAATTTCGTGAGTTTAGGTTTAGGGACATATAAGGAGTGTTAAAAGACTTAACTACTCTCAAAATAACTCAAAAACTAAGTGTTTTTGTGGCTGAAATCATACATAGGCGCCGCATATGATATCGCCTATATTTACATAAGCGCCGCATTGATATCTCCTATATTTATATAGGCGCTGCATATGATATCGCCTATGCTTTCCAGTGGCCATGTGCGATTGGTTAGGCGACACATTCTACTTTGAAAGGCCATAACTCCTTGCTCGGGTGTCGGATTTTGATGAAATTGGTATCGTTGGAAATCTAATTAGATTCTATACAATTTGGTGGGTCTAAATCTTCCAAAATGTCACATATCAATCACGTTATTCTTTTTCAAAGATGACCTTTGCAAAATCGAACACTAAGACTTGATGGATTCAAAAACTCTTAGCTTGCATCACTCTAAGTGACTCTAATGAGCATGCATAAGACATCGCAAGCTATCCTATCGCTAGGATATTCATTGTAAGTCATGCACTAAAATGCTACTCACAGGATAGGAGGTTTCATACGTAGGAAAACTTATTCACTTCCTAGCTTAGAAACATGCGGGGTATTACACTCCATAATATTCTTGTTGATATTGATTCAGATATTCATATATCATGATATTTCATGTGTCGAGTACTGCACCTGTACATATTTCTTATGTATTGATATTCATAGGGCCGGGTACCACATTGTTACAGTACATAGACTGAGATCATCCTACACGACTATTTGGCATATAAGACCTTTAGTTTGTGTGTATATATTCAGTGATTGAATTGATGGTCTCAATACATTATTTCATATTATTAATTCATTGATTATTTATTTGCATTATATAAGTGTAGTGACCAATTGAAGTAGCATGAGACTATGATGTGCTAGTGTTTGATAATGCATTTGAGGCTCTTAATTTTGAATAATAGCAAGTTCATTAGAAACTTTTGTTAGATTTGATCATTTTTACTTCTATGTGCAGATTAAGGTGACAAAGGAGAAAACAGTGGAAATTGTACTAAAAGAAGGATCTGAAGGTTACTTGATGGAACGTCAACCCTATGATGGACCATCAACAGAAGTTTCAAACTAAAATATTTTAACTATCAAGATGAAGTCAAGTTGATCGCTGAGTTGACAAAACGTCAACCCTTTAACAGTCTGTCAACTCCAACATCAAGCTTAAACAAATTGAGTGATAATATGAAGGCAAGTTAATGTTCCAGTTGACGAAGCATCAACCCTATGATAGATTGTCAACCTTACTGTTAGATTTAAGATGGCCAATTTTGAGCTTAAATAATATTTTAAATTACCCTGAACTATTTGTTGCCACTATTAGGGTTTATTTTACTATCTTATATTTTAGGGAGAATATTACTATTGTTATTATGATATTTCTTGGGGTTTGAAGCAATTAAATTTAGGATTTAAAGTCAATAGAGTTCTTGAATTCATCTTTGTAATATTACTTTTCATTTATGAATGATATTGCTTTATTTGTTTCAAAATCTATGTGTGGATAAAACCCCCACGACTAGGGTTGTAGGTCCATGGCGAATTAACATCTCTAGGATCAATATCGATGTATTATTGGATAATGCCATAATTTGTATTATCAAAATCTTTTATCTTTACTAATTTCTAATGTTTGCGAATATTAAAACCTGTCTTAGGGTTAAATAGAGGTCAAAACTACGAGAAATATTTGATAATAAGGATTTGACATTTCTAACACATGTATAATGGTTAATGTTGTAATAAGACTACCCAATTTAGGACAATTATTGAGCTTTGTATTTTTATTATTCGTAGTTCGAGAGAATTTGAGTGGATATCATATAATTAGGTTGAGGACTGTTTAGATATACTGAAAGAGTTAATAGTGCTGCATGCGTAGCACTAGAGGAATTTTTATTATTAGAAACCTTATTGTGTTATAAATTCAGGGTGAACACAAAACTAGTTTTCTCTATTACTTGCTTACAATTGCTAAAAACTTCTGAGATTGTTACTTGAGCATCTTTGGAAACTAAATAACAAACACTTCCATAAGCCCACAATTTTATATAAATAACTGACTAGTAGTCAAGTAACTGCATATGGATAAGTTTTCACCTTATTTTCCATGGGATTTGACCCTATCCTAGTTCAACAACAACAAAAACAACATACCCAGTGTATTCCCACCAAGTGAGGCTTGGGAAGGGTAAAGCTTATGCATTCCATACACTACCTCAGATGAAGTAGAAAGGTTTTGTTCGATAGACCCCAACTCATGACAAATAATAGTATACCAACCAGAGAACATAAGAACAAATAACAAAATATGGTAACATACCACTAGTTAATAAAAGAAACAAGGCACCCATAGAGTAATACTATGAACTATCTCTCTAAAATTACATACATCTCCAGAAACACTACAGGTAAGAAATTACAAGACATATGTACAACATTATGACTACAGGTAAGTTAACAAACGAAGCACTCCTCCCTACTAGTAAGTACACACTCCTACCTAATAACCCTCTACCCTAATCTGAGTCCTCTAACCTTCTTATCAAGAGTCATATACTCTATAAGTTATAACTGCTCTATGTTATGCGTAATCACTTCCCTCCATTATTTCTTTTGCCTACTCTACCCTATATAAAAACCTCTCACACTTTTGTACTAGGGCATCCATGCACCACCTCATCACATGCCCAATCCATCTCAACCTCACTCTATACTTCTAAACTGAGGTAAAATTTGGACATATTAAATTTTGGCACTGTTGCGAGGAAATATGACTGTCAGTTAAGTTAAGTGTGTTTCTTTAACTCTTAGTATTATTTACTAATTTTAATTTATTTATTATTTCTTTTTGTCAAAAGGTATAGATCAATTGATGCCCAATACCCAAAGTAGGGGTGAACATTATCTTAGAACCATGAGCTTGAGAATACTCTTTAGAGAGTAATGAATTTACAAGAGCATAAAACATCAAGGCTACAACAGCTTGCTGAGGCTTAGGGTAGGGCCAACAACAAAAATGTACCTAACGATGATGGAATTATTATTGACTATATAGATGATTAAAATAATGACAATATGGCCCTTTCCATTCCACATCAATAACAAAGAGACAATTGACAATAGCAATATGATATGTACTATGATGTGGGTGATAAAGATAATGCGAATTTGGATGGAATTAGTGCAACTGGGGCCATCATCCCTCCACTACTAGCTTCGAGAGTGAAGTTTAATATTACTAGCTCTATGATCCAACTATTGAATCTGAAGTTCTTTTTCATAGGTGTGGCTGGTGATGACTCAAACATACATTGATGAACTTTGTGGAAATTTACAAGTCTTATGAGTTTCCCAGAATGAGTCAAAACGACATCCATTTGTGGTTGTTGCCATTATATTTAATTTGGGGATGAAACCATATAGTTGACAGAGCTGCAACCTAATTCCATAACTAACTGGGGACAGTTGAAAAGATCTTTCCTAGAAAGCTTCTTTCCAGCCACGAAGATGTTGCAATTGAGGAACGAGATTAGCAATTTTAGGTAGCTGCTTGGTAAGGCATTACATGAAGTATGGCTTCATTTTAAGAAGAAGATAAATTAATGACCTAACCATAAGATGAAGGATGAAGATTTGATGTAGATGTTTTATAGTTCTATAAATTTGGTAACTTAATTAATAGTTGATAATTCCTCCCGGGAAGCCTTCATATCCCTCACTTATGCAGATGCTTATTTAATCTTACATGGGCTTACGAAAACAAACAGAGCTTGACATAATAGAGACCTTGAGGTTGCAGGTGGTACATATTGTAATGACCCTCCCAGTCATTTCCCTCATATTCTTGCGTTCTCAACGTTAAGAGCTTTTCTATAACTACCCTAAGTTATTTATGACTTATTGGGACTAATAATTTAGTTTCTAGGTAGTTCGTGTGAGAATTTTATTAGTATCGAATGTTTTGTGAAATATTTAAGATAAATTAGAATTTGGTAAGATGATATAGTTAATTACATTTCTAAAATATTTTGATGTTTATAAAATTCTTTAGTTATAATATATATACTACCTTATAATAGTTCTTATAACCTGTTAATATTTTAAGCAGAGATAGTGAATTAGATATGTCAAAATATTATTATTATATAATAGAAATTTTATTAGAAATAATTTTCTATTAATTATGATATTTAAAAATATGATATTTATTTTACCACGAACCTATCCAATACCTGAGTATATACACAATGGAATTAAACTTAATAGTTGGTAGATGTATGTTTGTTAATCTAAGTGACATGTATGTCACTTAAGTGTTAATAAAAGTGGTTAAATGTCCATTAAGGTGGCCAAGTGTCAAATCAAGTGTCCAAGTTTTACTTAAGGTATTATTTCACCCATAGTGAATTTTTGTCAAAGATCAATATATGTAAAGCACTTACGCAATATTGGATAAATTTTTAGCATGTATTCCTTTGCAAATCATTTCTCTTTAACATCTGCGCACATGCACACACGTTAAAGAACATATGAGACATTGTTAGAATATTTTGTCATTACAAAGAAATTCATTATCCATATCAAGTTATACAAGCTTAGATTCTAGTGGGGCAATATTCAGAGGCTTCTCGGAGGGACTTTTAGCTTTGACATTTAGGTAGGCTAGGCTTACCCTATCCTTATATTGATCTTAATTTTGATAATTTTGTGCTATCATGCTAGTTTTGGGCAAGTAGGTGAAGTATGGGTATCATTTGAAATATCTCATGCCTTGTTTACCCAGTTAGGACCCCATTTCAGTAAATTTCAATCCTGTTATCTTTTAGGTAATGTAGTATTTATGATCTTAAGGCGTGGTATTAATCCACAAAACCTTGGATTCCTTCCTTTTTAACTTATTTATGTGAATATTTATTTAAATACATATCATTTATTGTTCAGGGACAACATATACTTTATTTTTATTATTTATTATTAATTTTGACACAACTTTGGTATTGCGTACTGTATGGTTTGGGTTTTAGGTTTTCAATTTAGTATGGTTACTACGTGTTCTGGTTTGAGTTTGGAATTTGATTATGATATGATCTGGGAGTTCTAGTACTGATTATTGTTGTTTTGGGAGTTGTTGGTTCCTATGAATTTTGATTTAGGTTCAACATCTGATTATGAGTTCTATTGTATATCATATATGTAGCCACTCGTTATTACCCACTGTGGCGGTTTATTGCACATGCAAATGCACACGATTGTACAAGTAATATAGTGACTTAGAGAGTCGGGTATCGTACCTATGAGGACTACTTAACAATCAATTTTACTAACTTCAGTTTCGACAATAATATATTAAGTGTTGAGAGTATCAAGATGATTTTGTAGATTTAAGTAATAATCTAATTAATAAAGAAATAACAATGTGTGACAGTAGCAACATAAGCAAGGTTGTAAACAATATAAGTGAGAATTCCAGGGTTAAGATACTTTTAAAAATCTTACAAATCTTTATTCTTATCGTGGTATAGTTGACTATCGGGTAATTGATTCATAGTATTTAGAGTGTGATCATGGTCTCTCGATCCTCTAATCTTCTACCGAAATGGATATTACAACTACATAATTGAGCGAGGATGCAATAATCCATTTAGATGCATTAATATGTCATTCTGCAAGTGAACCAAACAAGTATTTTAAGTATATCTCTATCCTAGATGTTAATTCAAATACCTTATTTTATAAAAGAATAAAAACCTAGAACCTTGCTCCTTAAACTCTTTGATATAACTTATGATTCTCCTCTCGGATTCACAAAGGAATATAGGTGTATTTTAATGGTGTCCAATCACCAAAATAGTAAGAACAAGAGATTAATAATAACCCATACAATAATTCAACAGTAAACCACTCTAGGAATATCAAAGTGTAATCATGTTTTCGGCATCAACCCCAGAACAAGGGTGTTTAGCCACTCATGTTCGAATTCAACATAAAAAATAAATAAATAATCATACCAAACATTAATGTTGAAAGAATAAAGTCCAAGAACCCTAAAAGAAGTATTATAAGTGTTTTTAGCCTCTACTGTACGTATGCAAAAGTGTCCTCAATTGTGTTGAAGTGTTCCTTTTATAGTAGGAAAAGTTTGACCCAATGTTTAGCTGTCTCCACGTCACGGAGCTCAAATCGGTGTGTAAGTGCCACATCGTGGCAGTCAGTGAGTGGGAATACAGTCTGCGCCATGAGGCTATCGCGGACCCTCACTAGAATTTCATTTCTATACTAGAACTCTTGGGGCTAAGTGAGGCTCAACGCGGGGAATTGCTTCCGCACCGCCCAACTCACTATTTCTTTTGATTTCCAACTCATTTATTCTTTCCTTGTTCTCATCTTAAAATTCATGCTCTCGTAGCTCAATCTAAGTATCCTAATGTCCCAAAAATCATCCCCAAAGCTTCAATCTTCATTAGCTTCCATAAGTGCATCCAATTAGTGAAATTTCATCATGATTCAACCTTGCATTAACTAATCATGTCCATTAGCTAAATAATGCAATTATAACTCAAACACAATAAAAATAACATATTTTGGCTCATAAAACCAGTCCAACTATGGGCGAATTTTGGATCTTGGACATATAAATATGCCCAAGATCACCATCCCACACTTAGAATCTTATTTGTCCTCGAACAACTTCAAACAGACACTATACCCATCTAAGTGTAACACCACAACCTAAGCAAAACACTTGTGTTGGGCATACATAAGCCAAACATGACTCTTTAACCAAACATGTCAATTTGCTTCTGGAAACATGGGATTATCCTTTTCAAATGTCCTTACCCAAAAGTGAACTCCCAATTTGTTGGCAAACTCAATCAATAATACTATAAGTCACCAGACTATCCTCCACATGCACCCTCATAGAAAGATAATTTCTCATATTCACTCCACAATCTTACAATACATATGACAGAATGTATAAAAACTAATTCACTCACTCTAAAAAAAAAGAATTCGTATATAATAGGCAATGAACCATAAGCTTGCCGTTAGTGTACTACTCCACTAATAGTCAAAAGTTGGAATTAAGGATCAACTAGGTCTTTCATGATTGTAATGTAAGCTAACGGACGGGTAGTAACTATTTGGGAAAATAGTGGCTAATCTCCCTAAGTGCTTTAGTACATTATATAAACAATCAAAACATCACTTAACTACCAATTTTTTTTTCTAACTACCTTCCCTCCTTCTTTTACTTTAGCCCTAGCCTTTTACGCTTTACTACGCACACTACGATGGTGGTGTCCTCTATTCGCCTCTTTTTTTTTCTTTATTCTTTTCTTCTCTTTATTCAAACTATCAACCACCACAGATATCAATTTTTCTCTCCCAGTAGCAATTTACCTAAGGGCTTCAATTTCACCATAATCCTTACTCCGATTTCTATTCCTCAACTCTAATAATTTTCAACTAAAGCGCCTAGGAGTTTTGGATCAAATTATGTTTAAACAACAAATAGGGAATAGGCTACTTATAAGGATAACAAATAAAATAAGCTATAGGCTCAACAGGGATAACTAGGAATATGCACAAGGGTAGGTAAACGAGGTTTAAAAATATAGTTATCAAGAAAAATGCCTACATCATTTCCTAAACCGAACATCCTTTATTTTTATTCGTAAACACAACGGGAAAGTTCTAGACATCAATATGCATGTAGAATAACTAGAAAACCTCTCTCACTCTTGGTTCATGTTAGATTCAAGTCGGATCCCTATGGTTTCCGATCTCGCACTTGGCAAGTTCAAATTTATGCCAACAAACCAAAAATTACACCCAATGAGATTAGGGTCTAAACTAGCTCCCTTTTTATTTATGACATGCTTTTATTTCAAAACAATTATTTTCCTAGTCAAGCAACTACAAGGACCAACACAAAGTATCTCTCCTTAAAGTTGTGGTTGGGTTCTTTTCACTTCTTTATTTTCTACGACTAACTCCCCTTAAGACGGTTATTATCCATCCATCATAGGGAAAGACACCTAACTATGATGACTTATAAAGAATTGCCTTGAGGGAAAAAACAAAAATCTTACTCCTAATTTTAAACAAAAGGTAACTAACTACTAAGCAACATAACTAATAATTAAACTACCACTAAGAAAAAATCATCAATACTAACTATTACAGACCGAATAGTTCGTAATAGTTAGAATGACTGTCCAAATCCTAATCATAACCAAATAAAACAAAAATATCCAATAGAACAAAATAAAAATATCCCACAACCATAACCAATAAAAGTATAAAGAATGAGATACCACTACCTTACACTTAAAATAAAGCACTGTTCTAGGGCTTGCAAATCAAACTAAGTATGAGGTGGGGAATAGTTGTGATCTCGTTATTCCCAGCCTAATGCTCTGGCGTAGTCAATACTAGCCCATGAGTCATAGTAATCCCCTTAGTACGAGATACATCCATAGTGAGAGTGTCCACTATAGTCCTATAGTTGAGTGCCTCCTCTTCTACACCAGACTCCTTAGAAACCTAGTCAGCAAACCACCAAAGCCGCACTTGCACCCTGATAAAAGTGCACCTTCCTCATTTTTGAAAATAACATATCACCCAAATTAACATCAATATCATCACACATTAAAGCATAAATGAGGCATACCCTATCGTGCGGAACATTAGTCATTTGTGTTCCCTGTATGAGATAGTAGTAGATAATCTTTGCCCATATTCAGGCCTCCATTCATATGAGCAAAGGGGCATGTGAGATGGAGGACTCTGTCTTTGTGATGTGTCCATCAGGCTGTAAAATTGTTCCTGTATAACAAATAGAGAATGTATGTATATGGCGGGGTGATGTTCATCTGCTTCAGTGGTTCTGCATCAACCTTTGGTGCTCCAAGAAAGATAGTCAATGCATGAGCAGTAAAAGTAACCACCTAGCCTCGTATCTTCACCTCCGAATCTCACTCCCTGGGGTCCCAGTTCGCATAAAACTCCTAACAAGGTATAGGTTGCACACATGGGGTTACTCAAATAAGAAATTCATATGCAACTCTTCTACTCTTCGCACCATGCTTGGCAAATCTCTCAACAGGATTTCCCGATCAATGAATTGGTATATGATATATTTAGTCTCATTGTGATTGGCATACCACTTCTTTCTAGCTTCCACAACCCACCTTGTTCCATACCTCTTAGCCTACCCTTGTGGAATTATTGGCGGTAGAGAAACACGATCACTTTATCTATTCCTTTTGCATGGCTGCTCAGAAGGTCTAGCCATGGACTTACCCTTTTGATGACGGCTCGACATATTGCCTGTTATTCATAATATTCAATAAACACATAAAGTAAGACACCTATTTTGGACTAGCAAACACTAAGTGTAAGAAAATGCTGATGCCAACCTACACTTAGTTGCTAGCACAGGTGCGTAAGTATGAGAACTAGGGTACTCCAACTTCCCCTATTCAATATACACATCGCATAAGCAAAACTCCCTAGATTTCATGAAAACATCATTCCAAAACTTTGTTTAACTCATAACAGTTTTACTCTCATTCACTTTATCAAAAACAACTTCATGTGCACATATTTATTTGTTTCACATGACCACACAAACATGTAATTCATACATATGCCGAACTTAGCAATTTTATGCAAGTGCATGCACAATTTAAAGCATAATCTCAAACCAATGGCATACGTATAACAATATTGTAGAAAATACTAAGTGTATGGAGATTGACAAACCACCCCACACTTAGTTGCTATCACGGTAGTGAAACTTAACAACCCAAGGTACTTAGACTTCCCTTTAGCAACTTACACCCTATATGATAATTTAAGTGCCACTAAACCATACGCACCGCCTCTATAAGTGTTTCAATCATGCATGTTATCCAAATGTGCAATATTCCACTAAAATCTTATGCTAGTAGTCTATTTCAACAACAATGGAACAAACAAAGAACATGAAGCATAACACATTCTTTTATAGCATAACATTCTCCATAAATCAAAATCATCTCACTAACTATCAAAGAAATCAAGTTGTACTCAAATTATACATAAAAAAATTTCACTTCTTGCACCCAAATAAGTAAAAGGAACAGTAACATAAGTACTTACCTTAGTTGTCTTGGGGAAGATGACAGAAAAGCTTCCTTTTGTTTAATTGAAATTAACTCAAAATAGAAGAGTATAGAGAGAAAGAGGGGTAATGTGTCTAGGATTAGTGTATGGTAAGGGGAAATAGGAAATAAGGGAGTATTTAAAGGGAAAGGATAACAAGGGAACTAGATTTAGGTCATAACCCAATTTGACAAGGGGTCCGCGGCGCGTGGAGTAGAGCGCGTGAAAGCCTCCACATCACGAGGCTTATTTTATGATCTAAACTCTACGCCGCGGGTATTATTTCACTATCTAAACTCTGCATCATGGGCTTATCATGCACGCCTACTAGAATTTACAATTTGGGGCATATTTTATCCCTCTTTTCTTACCTTCCCCATCCCTAACTTTAGTATATTTTTTTTTACATACCTGAGATCTTTTTTTTAGCAAAATCTCACTTACCTCTTATTGTCCCTCATGCTACTGAGTTTCTCATTCCTGCACACTAAATAAAAACAATAAAATAACGTAAGAAAAAGTGGGTTGCCTCCCACTCAACGCCTTAGTTTTGGCCATGGAATGACATATCTTTTTGTATTATTTTTGTATTTTCTTTTATCTTTTTTTTTTTTTCAAATAACTAAGAAATAAATTACACTATTACATTACATTCGTGGATCGCTTCCCACACAACGCCTTACTTTACATTGTGGCACGACCATACTTAACTTCATTCTTCATCAAAGGTGCTGGACGTCTTGTGTTGATCCCCATGCTCAATCCAATAATGCTTAACTCTCTGTCCATTCACAAAGAATTTTTTGATTTGGTCCTTACTCCATAACTCAAAAACTCTATGAGATGTCATTCTTACTACTTTGAAAGGTCCCAACCACTTTTACCTCAACTTACCTAGAAATAACTTTAATCTAGAATTGAATAAAATACAAGTTGTCCAGGTTCAAATATTTGGGCCATAATTTGCTTATCATTCCATCTTTTAGTCTCCTCCTTATACAATTTTTCATTCTTGTAAGCATGTAAGCAAAACTCCTTAAGTTCACTCAGTTGTAACAATATCTTTTCTCCAGCAGCCTTCATATCAAAATTCAACTTCTTCACTACCCAATAAGCTTGATGCTCAAGCTCTACATGTAAGTGGAAATGCTTTCCATATACCAAACGATAAGAAGAGGTCCCAATAGGCATCTTATAGGATGTCCGATATGCCCATAATGCATCATCAAGATTTTTTTGACCAATCCTTACGCTATCCATTTATCATCTTCTGTAAATTCTGCTTAATCTCAAAATTAGGCATCTTTACTTAACCATTAGTTTGTGGGTGATACGTTGTGGCCACCTTATGTCTAACACCATATTTTGCCAATAAATTTTTAAACCAAGTATTTACAAAATACGTACCTTCATCACTGATAATTGCTCTAGGTGTGGCAAAATGACAGAAAATATGCTTCTTGACAAACTTCATAACACTCTTACATCATTTGTGGGAAGGGTGTCAACTTCAACCCACTTAGACACGTAATCAACAACCACCAGGATATATAAATTGCCAGAAGATAGTGGAAATGGGCCTATAAGATGTATGCCCAAAACATCAAATATCTCAACCTTGAGAATATTGTTTAGAGGCATCTCATGGCTCTGTGATATTGTGCCCATCCTATGACATTAGTCACATCCCCTCACAAAATAAACCACATCTTTGAACAATGTTGGCCAAAAAAAGCCTGACTGTAACACCTTTCTAGCTATTTGCTCACCTCAATGATGGGCCCTATAAAGAGATAAATGGAAATTCTTCAACACATGTTTAGATTCAGCTTCAGAAACACATTTACACATAATTCCATCAACACCTTATTTAAAGGTATAGGGATCATATCCCATATATATGTATGGAAATCATGAAACAACTTCTTCCTCTATTGACTAGTGGCCTATTGTAATACCCCGTACACTTCTAAGCTAAAAATCAGACCTTCGTTCCTACGAGTGTAAACTCTAGTCCAGTGATTCATACTTGGATCCATGTTTCATGATTATTAAAATAGTGTAAAGAAATATTATGAGGTGGGAAAGATGTTCATAAGTGTCACTTAGAGCCAAGTGAGCTAAGGGCCTTCATTTCAGCCAAATTTTGGTGTTCGATTTCGCAAAGGGTCATCTTTGAATGAGTATAAATTCTTATGTATGTAGAATTTTTCAGCTCAAGACCCACCAAATCATGAGAAATTGAGTCATCTTTCCAACGATACCAACTTTTCCCTTATACGATACCCGGTTGAGAAGTTAGGAAACTTTTAGTAAGAAACAGTAGGCAAACGCGATAGCACCGCGTCGGGGTGAACACCAATATCTCGTTTGTCCCTTTCCAGTAGCTTAACTTGATTGGATAGTGTCACACCAAAAATTACAGTAGATCATAGCTCTGCGTTACGGTGGAGTGAAAAATGACACTCATCCTTTTCAAGTGACGCAACACGATTATGCGTGCCGCGCCAAAGCCCAAAATGGAACTCGTCCCTTTTCCAGTAAGCCACCGCATCTCACTACAGTGAAAAGATGTGAATTTTTAGTTCCAAACTTATTTTTCCAAAGTGCAATTTAGTCTTTTTTCAATCCCCCAAATGGTGCAAAACACTGGATTAAACCTATTCTAATCATTATACGCTCATTATTCATCAATTTCCTATCAAGGAAACCCTAGAACTTCGAATTTGAAACCTCAAGAAATCCAAATTCCACCATTCTTTCTCAGAGATAACCAAAAATTCAAGATTCCCAATTCAAGATCATTAAGAAACAATCTCTAAGAGCCCAAATAGGAACTCAAAGTTCAAGCTTCTTCATCTATTTATTAATTAAGGTATGTGGGGTTATGAACAAGGATAATCCTTTCATCCTTGGGCCCAAAATTAGTTTTAAAGTTTAATTTTTCATGAAATTATATGAATTTCAGTTTAGGGTTTATACCTACTCATCACAATTTGAAGCTTATGATATTACAAGTGTTTCAGATGTTGAATTGCATGTCTACTTTCGTATTTCTATGCGTGTGACATTATTTTCTAGATTTAGAATTGGATTATCAAAATTTTAATTATTTAGCATGAACTTTAAGATTATTTGACATGACTTAAAGCATGGGTATTAAGCCTTAGTTTGAATATTGATGTTTCAATAAAGATGTTGCTTTTGAGCGCCCTATGACTAGCTTATATTCAGATTTTTTAGAAAAGATTTGATCTTTTGATCTTCAGTTAAGATATGGAATCCACTTTATAGTTTCATTACAGTTTACAAAAAAAAACATAGTAGTTTTGATTACAGTTTAAAATAGACAGATGCCTAATTAGTTTTCAATATTAACCCTTATACTAATTTTAAAGTGAATTTCCTACAGAATGAGCATACAGATTAAAGAGAATTGTATTTAGCACCGAGCAGAAAGTATGGATTTAGCGCATCCTACTTCCCTTGAACTACGAGCTAACATAAGTAGAGATTCAGATTATTCCCATTTCTATATAGATGATAGTTAAAGATGTGATCACTTAGCTTTGATCATACTCCCTGGGAAGAGTATGACACCTCTCTCCAACATGAGGTTTTTGCATAAGGGAACTAGACGTTGGATACTATGATAGATCACATAGTGTATGTCGGTTAGAAGAACCTCCCTACAGAAAAGAGTAATCCTAACAGAAAAGAATAACATAACAACTTTTAAAAACTAAAAGTAAAGGCTCACGATTTTATTCAAATATTGTTTTACATAGGTCATTAGCCATGAGATTTAAGCTTTTAGTTTACAAATAAAAAGGTGAGTCCTTAAACACTTAGCCTGCATGATTTGAAAACAGACTTAACTTCATTCTACTTAGTCTACCAGCAGAAAGAGTAAAAGTACAACTTTTAGAACTAAGTGTTATGGATCACAAGATTTATACAGTATGCTTTATTATACATGATACATGATTTTCATCATTCAGTTACTCCATCTAAAGTGAGCCATTTATACTTAACATGCATTCTTTTTACAAGTTTATGTGAACATTGAGATATTGTTTTACTTATGCATTCACCCCCACATACTCAGTACATTTCCAAAGTACTGATCCACATATACGTCTATGTGCTACTTTGTTTAATAATGTAGGTACTAGTTCAGTTGTAGTCCACTTATCACGATTAGACAGTTGCAGATTCAAGTTAGCAGATGATGAGTCCTCCTACTTTGAGGATTTCAGTTAGATGTTTTTTATGTACTTTACTTTCATACTCATATGTATTAATTTATAGTAGTTGGGGTCGCATCCCAGCTATCTATAGTCAGTATAGTAAAGGCTTCACAGATTTCAATCAGAATCAGTCATGTAATTTCAGTTCCGCACTTTAGTTTAATCAGAATGTAAAATTGTATCAGTATTGTATTTTCTCAGATTTCAAAATGATTATATTTCCGCACTGTAAACTAAATCATTTTATACATATTTAGATCAGTTGCTTAATAGTATGCCAGAACAAGGGTTAGCTTGGGATCACTTGTACGATAATTACCTAAATCCCATTCATTTTTTTCCAGTAGCTCACCGCGATTGGCTAGTGTCGCGCCTGAAGTCGCGGTGGATCATAGCATTGTGTTGCGGTGGAAATAAAAATGGCACTCGTCCTTTTCCAGTGATGCAATACAATTACATCGCGTCGCGTCAGAGCCCAAAATAGCACCCATCCCTTTTCTAGTAAGCCACTGTGATGGCACTACATCGCGCTGTAGTGCAAAATCGGGATTTCTAGTTTCGAGCTTATTTTTCCAAAGGGAAATTTAGTATTTTTCCACGCCCCCAAATCGTGTAAAACACTAGTCTAAACCTATTCTAAGCATTATACACTCATTATTCATCAATTTTCTCCCAAAGAAACCCTAGAACTTCAAATTTCAAACCTTAAGAAATCCAAATTCCACCATTCTTTCTCCAAGATAACCCAAAATTCAAGATTACCAATTTAATAAATTCAAAACAATCTTCAAGAGCACAAAGAGGAACTCAATGTTCAAACTTCTCCATCTATTCATTAATTAAGGTATGTGGGGTTATGAACAAGATAATCCTTTCATCCTTGTTCCCAAAATTAGTTTTAAAGTTTATTTTTTCATGAAATTATATGAATTTCAGTTTAGGGTTTATACCCACTCATCACTATTTGAAGATTATGATATTACAAGTGATTTACATGTTGAATTGCATGTCTACTTTTGTATTTTTGTGTGTGTGACATTATTTTACAAATTTAAAATTGAATTATCAAGATTTTTATTATTTATCATAAACTTTATGATGATTTGACATGAGTTAAAGCATGTGTATTCAATTCTAGTTTAAATATTCTTGATTCAAGAAAGATGTTGCTTTTGAGCACCCTATGACTAGCTTATATTCAAACTTTTTAGAAATTGTTTGATATTTTGATCCTCAGTTAAGATATGGAATGCACTTTATAGTTTAATCTCAGTTTACAACAAAACAAATTAGCTTTGATTAAAGTTTAAAGTAGAAAGATTCCTAATTGGTTTCCCTTGTAAACCTTATACAAGTTTTAAAGCAGATTTTCTACAAAATGAGCACACAGATTAAAGGGAGTAATATTTAGCACCTAGAAGGAAGTGTTATTTTAGCGGATCCTACTTTCCTAGAACTATGAGCCAACGTAGGTATAGATTCAAATTATTCCTATTTATATATGGATGACAGTTACAGATATGATCACTTAGCTTAGGTTATACTTTTTGGCAAGAGTATGACACCTCTCCTCAATATGAGGTTTTCCCATAAGGGAACTAGATGTTGGACACTATGATAGCTCACATAGTTTATGATTGTTAGAAGAACTTTTCTACAGAAAAGAGTAATCCTAACCGAAAGGAATAACAGAACAACTTTTAGAAACTAAGAGTAAAGGCTCATGATTTTATTCAGATATTATTTTACATAAGTCATTAGCCATGAGATTTCTGCTTTTAGTTTATAGATACAAAGGTGAGTCCTTTTACACATATCCTGCATGATTTGAAAACAGACTTAACTTCAGTTCTACTCAGTCCACTAGCAGAAAGAGTAAAAGTACAACTTTTAGAACTAAGTGTTATGGCTCTCAAGATTTATACAATATACTTTATTATTCATGATACATGATTTTCAGCTTTCAGTTACTCCAGCTAATATGAGCCATTTATACTTATCATGCATGATTTTTATAAGTTTATGTGAACATTGAGATATTGTTTTACTTATGCATTCAACCCCACATACTTAGTACATTCCAAAAGTACTGATCCATATATACGTATATGTGCTACATTGTTTAATAATGCAGATACCAGTTTAGTTGTAGTCCATCTATCATGATTAGACTATTGCAGATTCCATCTAGTAAATGATAAGTTCTCATACTTTGGGGATTTCAGTTAGATGTTATTTATGTACTTTACTTTCTTAATCATATGTATTGATTAGTAGTAGTTGGGGTTGCATCCCAACTATCTATAGTCAACATAGTTGAGGCTTCAGAGTTGTCAGTCAGAGTCAATCATGTAATTTCAATTTTGTTTTTTAATTTTATCAGAGTATAAAGTTGTATCAGTATTGTATTTTCTCATATTTCATCATGATTATATTTTTACACAGTAAACTCAATCATTTTATACATATTTAGATTAGTTGCTTAATAATATGCTAGTACAAGGGTTAGCTTGGGACCCCTTATAGTCCTAAGAACCGTGTGACCACTAGGGGGTAGTCTCGAGTCATCACAAACATAGTATCAGAGCACAGAGTTCAAGTTTCCTAGGGTGTCTATGAATCTATATCTAGTATAGTCTTGCATAATGGTACAAAGATGTCTGTACTTTTCTTCGAGAGGCTATAGCATATTTAAGAAATGTTTTCTTTCTTTCATACCCTAGATCATACAGTAAAGTTCTCTCAGAAAATATTGTCTATTCATGTATTACCTCAAAATTCTCCACCTATGAACTTCTGAGATATCACGAGTACTAGATTCTAATTTCTCCTAAGATGGTGCTCTCAGATTTACTATCAATAACTCCAAAAGTCATTAAGAGGCTTGAGAGGAGCTCTCTAGTGTGTTACAAGTTCCTTAAGTTAAAATCTTATGTTCTTAACCTTATGAGTTGTTCAGTTAAGATAGAGTAATATATGTATTTAGATTCCTCATTAACCCTATAATTCTAATAATACTCATGAAAGGAGATAGTGTGAAACTAGATTGTTAAATAGTTTGAAACTAGATTGTTAAATAGAATTTGCATTTGAGGGATATTTCAACCTAGAGTTTTATAAATTATAAGTAGTAGAACCTTCTTATAGTTGGATGTGTAGTGTTGAGAAATATGGGAATGGAGATTGGACGAAAGTATATAGATGAACGTGTGCATTTTATCAAGTTTGTGTTAAGGTGATATATCTTTTTATGTTAGTTTAGTGGAAGGTAGAGAAGGAGTTATTAGTTAAGGTGAATTATTTTTTATTTGTAGTAGAAAAAGAGTATTGATGGTATTTATTTTGTTAGAAAATTATTTGTTATTAATGAAAGTATTTGGTGGTTTAGTATTGTTAATTTAGGCTTCCCTTGAGGTTGCAAAAAGGAGTTTAGTTGAAACTTATAGAGCTATGAAATTAACTTAGCTAGATAGATAGGTAAATAGTTGCAATGTGTAGAAGGAGGAGGTGCTAATGTATTATAATAAGATAGACCATGCGATCATATGGTCAATTGTTATTATTATGAGGTTCTAGTGTACTAGTGTTTCTTGATGCTATATTTTATAGCATCCAAGTGAGAATAGTATGTGAGGTTGGGTTGTAAATTATGTTTAGTACTAGATGTTAAGTTTAAACAGTAGATGATCATCAAGGTGTAAGTAATGATTGCCCAGTTAGTGATGCTAGTTATATAGAAGTGATTTAATAGTCTTGACCAGTATGTGCAAGAGTTTTAGTCCATTTTATTCATAATTAAGTATGATGTTGTACGTATGATTGAGAAGTATGCCTAAGGTGATATAGGGTTGGATTATTTTCTAAGGTTATTAGGTGTTGTGTATGTGTAATAGTACCATTGAGTTCCTAAGTGGAAGGAGGCTAGTTATATAGTATATGATGTTCTTAATAGCTAAGTTAAGAATTTATGGATAGATGATATTAAGCCTTTTTGGTATGATATCGATTCTCATGGTTTTTAAGTATAGAGATGTGATATTAGTAGGCTATGATGGAAGTAGTATGGTTCATTAAAGGTTGAGGATATCTATGTGAAGTGTTAGAATCTAAGATTGAATCTTTGGGAATTGAGCAAATAGAAATAAGAGTTGAAGCTCTAGATGGTGTGAACTCAGGATATAGTGATACTCATGAAGATTCTAAGTTAGTAAGTGTTCAAGTTATTATATGATCACTATTTGGCTATAGAAAGATAGAGTTGTATCTCAGAAGGAAGTATTAGCAGTGGGTTTTACACTTTGAGATGTAGTCTTTCAGAGAAAGTTTATTATTTACATGTATTGTTGTATCCTAGACTCTAGAATATAGTGATTGTAGTCTAGTTTATATTTTAGTAAAGGGTTCCACAGACTTAGAATGATGGCCTAAAGCATAGGGGGAGATGAAAGAACAAGTAACTAAGTCAACCCATCAGATTCTAGTAGTAATGTCAGAGTATTGTAGGACATCAGTAGGGGCAGTAGATGTTTGACCCATTCTTATCCCAATGCAAAGTTTTCAGTCATCACAGTATCTACTCATGCCTTACACATCACCTCCATGACCATAGTTCATATTTATGCACCTTATAGAAAAATCATGTATGCTTCTAATTCCCAATATAAGGAATTCTAGTTCATTCAGCAGTCGGAATCACATTCCATAAGTTATGAAATTCAAATTCAGTCATGCAGCTCATGACTCATGTACTCATGCTTTACCATATGTTCAGTTCTAGTACTTATGCAACACTCTTAATAATCAGCAAAATTCAGATTTATATCATGTACGTCCTTAGATTAGATCTCTTTAATGAATCCATGTCGTGAATACTCTATTCCTCAGGCCTTAGTAAAATGTCAAGTTATTCTTAGTATCCCTTCATGTTTTGGGTCCCGATGTTCCAACCTCTTAGTAACCTCCCCTTAGGTTAATATAGTGATGATGAACAATTGTGTAGATGGGAGAGGTAAATATGTTATGTTGGGAATGATTGTTGTATGCTTGTTTTATGCAAGTCTATAAGTTTGAAGAAAGATTAAGGTGACGTTTGAAGAAATGTGTAAGACTTGGTTAGTTGAGGATATATTTTATGCGTGTCTTCCTAAGAATAGTGTATGGAAGTTGTTATTGATAGAGGTATTAGAGAATATGAGAAAAATGCCTTTATGGGTGTTTGTTTGGTAGTGTATATGTGGTTATGAAGATAGGTTTGAATGTCATGTTGGTGTATAAGTGGATGAATGCATTATGCGTTAGTAAATTCCTAGTAAGAGGTTGAATTTAGTTGTTAAAGTGATAAAAAGAATTATCCTAGAGGTGAGAAGTAATGACAATGCTTGGGGTACTAAATTCATGGTTTAGACTAGTATTATGGTGTTATGTGCAGTACCTTGTAATTTCGAGTTAGGATTGACCATGATGAGAGAATTTAGTTCAGTTTAGACTTTAGTAAATGGATTTATCAATGCCCATGTAAGAAGTATAAGTTGAATCAAATGAATATGGTATTTAAGGGGGATAGTATAGTTGAGGGAGTATTTGGGAAGTGTTTCTAAGCTTGAAAGTAAGAAGTTGCATTGCTTAAGGCCTAGTAATTCTATCCTAGCTTATGATTTATAGGTCTATGTTCTATGCTATAGAGTTGTAGCAATGTTGTGATTTCTTATTCAGATGTCTTGTTCAGACCATGCCCAGAGTTCTTTGCTCCTTAATGTCATTAGAACTTCCTAGAAGAGTGTTGAAGTAATACCCCATTAGGGTGTAAGCATTTAGTATGATCCAGTCTATATAGCCTGCAATTAAGTTTAGCAATCAAATAGATAAGCTCCTATAGATTTCTAACTTTTCATCTAGTCGTACTACCCAAAGTTTCGCGAGTAAGGCCATTCCATGAGGTAAAATGTTCGCACTTGTGCAAATTATGAATTCAGATCAGTCCAGGCATCAGACATCAGTTTCAGATTCAGATATTTGGTCATGATTCAGGTCATAAGTGTTTAGTGAATGATCTTTGTTTTCCAAGTATTCCAGTTCAGACAATATAGTACGCATTGTATGATCTTAGCCTTATTGTCTCATGATTCGTTCCTGCATAATTTATCACTTCGAAGTACTATATGTATGATTGCATCATGAACACTTCAAGCAAATTCTAAACTCTCAGCATGAATCAACTCCTTATCGTACGTAAAGGCAAGTCAGCTCAGAAATCAGTTTCATAACAGAGGTTTTTAATGTTTCAAACTTAGTCATGTAAGTATGTTCCCAGATGTGATGTTCAATATGTGATCTCAGTTGCCTTAGATTAGAACTCTTAGTCCAATCAGTCTCATTCGAGGAAGAATATTCCTAAGGGGGAGATATTGTAATACCCCATACGCTTCTAAGAAAGAAATCAAACCTTCATTCCTATAAGTGTAAACTATAGTCCAGTGATTCATACTTGAATCTATGTTTCATAATCAATAACCTGGTGTAAATAAAGATTATGAGGTGGAAAATATGTTCATAAGTGTCACTTAAATCCAAGTGAGATAAGGGCCTTCGATTAGGCCAAATTTTGGTGTTCATTTTGCAAGGGTCATCTTTGAATGAGTATAAATTTTTATGTAAGTAGAATTTTTCAGATCAAGACCCACAAAATCATAGGAAATCGAGTCAACTTTCTAATGATAGAAATTTTGCCCTAATACGATACCCGGTTGAGAAGTTATGGTACTTTTAGTGAGAAATAGTAGGCCAACGCGATAGCACCGCGTCGCGGTGAACACCAAAGTCTCATTCATCCCTTTCCAGTAGCTTACTATGATTGGCCAGTGGCGTGCCAAAAATCGTGGTAGAGCATAGCACCACGTCACGGTGGAGTGCAAAATAGCACTCATCCTTTTCCATTGAAGCAACGCCATTACACCGCATCAAGCCAGAGCCCAAAATGGAACTCGTCCCTTTTCCAGTAAGACACCGCGATGGCACCACATCTCACTGCGGTGCAAAATTGGGATTTTTAATTTCGAACTTATTTTTCCAAAGGGCAATTTAGTCTTTTTCCAAGCCCCCAAATCATGTAAAACTCTAGATTAAACCAATTCTAAGCATTATACACTTATTATTCATCAATTTGCTCTTAAAGAAACCCTAGAACTTCAAATTTCAAACCTAAAGAAATCTAAATTCCACCATTCTTTCTCCAAGATAACCCAAAATTCAAGATTCCCAATTTAAGATCTTCAAGAAACAATCTTCAAGAGCACAAATAGGAACTCAAAGTTCAAGCTTCTTCATCCATTCATTAATTAAGGTATGTGGGGCTATGAACAAGGATAATCCTTTCATCCTTGTGCCCAAAATTAGTTTTAAAGTTGATTTTTTCATGAAATTATATGAATTTAAGTTTAGGGTTTATACCCACTCATCACTATTTGAAGATTATGATATTACAAGTGATTTAGATGTTGAATTGCACGTTTACTTTTGTATTTTTATCGTGTGACATTATTTTCCCTATTTAGAATTGAATTATCAAGATTTTCATTATTTATCCTGAACTTTATAATGATTTGACATGAGTTAAAGCATGGGTATTAAGACCTAGTTTGAATATTGTTGTTTCAAGAAAGATGTTGCTTTTGATCACCCCATGACTAGCTCATATTTAGATTTTCAGAAAAGATTTGATCTTTTGATCCTCGATTAAGATATGGAATCCAATTTACTTACAAAAAATAGATTAGTTTTGATTAAAGTTAAAACAAACCGATGCCTAATTGGTTTTCATTATAAACCCTTATACTAGTTTTAAAGTGGGTTTTCTGCAAAATGAACATACAGATTAAAGAGAGTAGTATTTAGCACTGAGTGGGAAGTGTGGGTTTAGTGCATCCTACTTCCCTAGAACTACGAGCCAACTTAGGGACAAATCATATTATTTCCATTTCTATATGGATGACAGTTACAGATGTGATCACTTAGCTTAGGTTATACTTCTTGGTAAGAGTATGACACCTCTCCCCAACATGAGGTTTTCCCATAAGGGAAATAGACGCTGGACACTATAATAGCTCAAATAGTGCATGTCAGTTAGAAGAACCTCCGTATAGAAAAGAGTAATCCTAACAGAAAAAACAATAACATAACAACTTTTAGAAATTAAGAGTAAAGACTCACAATTTTATTTCGATATTATTTAACATAAGTCATTAGCCATGAGATTTCAGCTTTTAGTTTACAGATACAATGGTGAGTCCTTTTACACATAGCCTGCATGATTTGAAAACAGACTTAACTTCAGTTCTACTCAGTCCACTAGCAGAAAGAGTAAAAGTACAACTTTTAGAACTAAGTGTTATGGCTCTCAAGATTTATACAATATACTTTATTATTCATGATACATTATGAGCCATTTATATTTATCATGCATGATTTTTATAAGTTTATGTGAACATTGAGATATTGTTTTACTTATGCATTCAACCCCACATACTTAGTACATTCCAAAAGTACTGATCCACATATATAGCTATGTGCTACATTTTTTAATAATGTATGTACCAGTTCAGTTGTAGTCTATCTGTCATGATTAGAGAGTTGCAGATTCCAGCCAACAGATGATGGGTCCTCCTACTTCGGGGATTTCAGTTAGATGTTATTTATGTACTTTACTTTCTTACTCATATGTATTGATTAGTAGTAGTTAGGGTCATATCCCAGCTATCTATAGTCAGTATAGTAGAGGCTTCACATATGTCAGTCAGAGTCAGTCATGTAATTTCAGTTCTGCTCTTTAATTCTATCAGAATATTAAATTGTATCAGTATTGTATTTTCTTAGATTTCATCATGATTATATTTCTGCACAGTAAAATCAATCATTTTATACATATTTAGATCAGTTGCTTAATAGTATGCCAGTATAAGAGTTAGCTTGAGACACTTGTAGTCCTAAGCACCATGTGATGACTGGGGGTAGTATTTGGTCATTACACCTATAGAGGGTAAACGCAACTCACTAGCAAATTCACAATATCTACATACCAAAGGACCTCTAACATATATAGTCCCAACAATTTATCATCTGGAAACTCTTTCCAAATGCAATGTGTATCCTCAGTAATGTGAGCATGACTCTCAAGCCTCACTAGATGATCTGCCACTTGATTTTTATCTCCCTTTCAGTCACAAACTTGTAGATCAAATTCTTGGAGCAATAGTATCCACCTAATCAACCATGGCTTTGCATCTTTTTTGTTAAACAAATACTAAATGGAAGCATGGTCAGTATGAACTATTACCTTGGTATCAAGTATGATCTAAATTTATTAAATGCATAAATGAACGCTAGCACCTCCTTCTGTATGACTGTGCAATTCATTTGGGTTGTATCTAAGGATTTACTTACATAGTAAATAGAATGAAATGCCTTGTCTTTTCACTTACCTAATACTTCTCCAACAACTACATCACTAGCATCACATATCAACTCGAATTATAATGCCCATTTAGGAGAAATCAAGTTGGGTGCTTCTATCAATCTTCTCTTCAGACCCTCAAATACTTGCTCACAATCAGTCCCAAAATCAAACTTAGCCTCTTTTTTAAATAACTTGCACATTGGTCTTGTGATCTTTGAAAAGTCGTTGATAAAATACCTATAAAGTCCCGCATGCCTAAGAAAGCTTCTTACTTCCTTCACTGACACATGATACGATAGCTTTTCAATAACTTTAACTTTTGCTCTGTCTACTTTAAGTCCTCTGTGTGACACCTTATGACCAAGAACAATTCCTTTCTTGACAAAAAAGTGGCATTTTTCCTAGTTCAATACAGGATTTATCTCTTCACAATAGGCTAAGACTTAATCTAGATTGAGCAAGCAAACATCAAATGAGTTATCATAGATAGTAAAGTCATCCATAAATACCCAGACAAATTCTTCCACCATATCGTAGAAGATAGCCATCATGTATCTCTAGAACGTTGATAGAGAATAGCAAAGGACAAAAGGCATGCACCTGAATACGTAAGTGCCATAAGGACAGGTAAAAGTTTTATTTTCCTGATCTTCTTGTGCTATTGTGATTTAATTATACCCTAAATAGTCATCCAAAAAGCAATAGTATTCCTGCCCTACCAACCTATCTAACATTTGATTAATGAATGACATGGGATAGTGATCTTTCTTGGTAGCATTATTTAATTTCCTGTAATCTATGTCGATCCTCCATCCAGTCACTATGCAGGTGGAATTAGCTAATTATCTTTATTAATCACAAAGGTCATCCGTCATTTTTTGGGACGTACTGCATAGGGTTGACCCATTTGTTGTCGGATATGGGATAGACTATCCCAACATTATGCCACTTAATTACATCTTTTCTAACCACTTTTTTCATCACTAGATTCAGTCCTTGCTGGTATTGCACACTCACTTTGTCTCCCTTTTCCATATATATATTTTATGTATACAAGAAGGAATATTAATTTTTGTGATGTTCAACATCTGCCATCCGATTGGTTTCTTCCTTATTTTCAACACTATCAATTCCACTCTCACCTATATATCAGACAAACCTACAGAAAAAATTATAGACAAAGTATTATCCTCACCAAGTAAAGCATATTTTAAATATGAAGAAAGAGACTTAAACTTTAGTTTCGGTGCTTCATCAATAGATACCTTTAGAGATGGTCCAATTGGTCTATTCAGCAGCTCAAATTTAGTAACTCTAGTGTCAATGAATGCCTAATCCTTAATTTGCACCATTTCAAGTGACTCAACATCACCATAGAGATCATATCCTATCAACTCTTGCTTTAGAGGGTCATTAGACAAAAGAAGGTGAAGCTCAGACTCAGGTCTACAACTGTAATAGATGATAATTCTTCATATATAGTAGGAAAATTCATTGCCTTATACACATCAAAATCCTCGACTGTGTCATGAGCTTCCATGGTCATCTTCTCTGTAGCTACATTAATAAGAGATTGCCCAGTTTCTAAGAATGGATGTCCTAAAATAAATGGAATGTTTGGATCATCAACAAAGTTAAGAACAATGAAATCCACTGGGAAAATAAGAGATCCCACTTGCACCAATACATGTTCAATAATCCTATCAGGCCTTGAAAGGGACCTGTCATCTAACAACAAAATAATAGTCATGCGTTTGGGACTCCGAAGACCCATCTTTTTTAACCAAGATATGGGCATATGATTGATGTTTACCCTAAATTACATAAACCCCTAGCACTGATGGATTATCCGATGGTAATCTACAAATTACTGGATCTTTCCACTTTGTGGGAAATTTATTCTAAATTTTAGATGTGCACTCCTCAGTAAGTACAACAGTAGTATATTCAATCACACGGTTCTTGTTTTCCACAATGTCCTTTACGTACTTCACATACTTTGGAACACTCTGTAAAATTTCAACAAGAGGGAGATTTACATGAACCTATTTCAAAATCTCTAAAAACTTCTTGTAGCTAGTGTCCTCCTAATGTTTCCACAACCTCTTTGGGAAGGGTGGAGGTGGCCTAACTTTTTTAACTTTATCTGCATTGACTTCAACTTTATCCTTCTCTTACTTCTTCTTATCTTTCTCTTTTTCAGCATCAGTATCTCTTGATTTATCCTATTTAGGTTCTACTCATTCAACTATAGTCCACTCTAAGTTGTGACTGTACTTACCTATTTTGGATTCTTCTTAGTATCACTTGGCAGACCTCCCTGAGGTCTAGTGTTCTGTGCTCCTACCAGCTTACCTATCTGCATCTCTAAGTTCTTTATAATAAGCTACTGGCTCTTTACATCTACTACTAACTATGCTTGAGTATCCATAATATTCTTCAACATCTCTTTAATATTTATAGTCTGAGCTATGGTCTGATTTCCTTAAGCCTGCTGCTATTGAGTTTGATTTACTAGCCCACGGTATTGATTTGCATTTTGTTCCTGATTTCCACCATATGAGAAATTGGGATGAGATTGCCATTTTTGATTGTAAGTGTTACCAAAGTTCTGCTATCCTTGACGATTAGCATTCCCCACATAATTAACAGAATCTAGATTAACTGCAAAAGCATCTGCTGCATGTTCACTGCTCCCACAAATCTCACACCAAGTATTAGCCTGATGAATTGGATTAGATATTGTTACAGGTTGTGTAACCCGTAATTTCATAATTTTAAACTGAGTAGTTAATTGATTTTTTAGTACAATAAGCTAAGCTGATATAAAAGCAAACTGGTCCACCTCTAACACACCTATAACCTTCTTTGGAGCACTTCATGAGTTAGTATGCAAGTCAGGATTCCCTTATGAAATTTGATTCAGCAGTGTGTATAATTCATCATACATATTCTTAAGATCTTTCCCACATGCTAATGAATCAAAGAGAATCTTGGTGTTGGGCTCAAGACCCTCTATGAAAGTATGAACCAGTACATCATCATACTAATGATGGTGAGGGCAATTTCTTAGCATACCCTTCATTCTCTCTCAAGCTTGGTACAAATTTTCTCCTTTCTTCTGCCTGAAACTCAGAATCTCACTTCTCAATTGTGCCATCTTCCATGATGGAAAGAACCAAATAAGGAATTTCCACGCTAGATCATCCCAGGAAATGATGGAGTTTAGTAGTTCAGCATATAACCACCTCTTCAATTCCCCAATTAGAGAAAATGGGAAGAGAGTCAGTCTGACATAATCAGTAAATACCCTAGTAGGAATATAGGTATCACTAATTTCCAAGAAAGTTTGTATGTGCTGCTGTGGGTCTTCCTATGAGAAACCTACAAATTGTCCACTTAAACACAAAAACCGCACCATATTTTGCTTCAATTCAAACCGACCACCTGCCTCTGGCTTGAAGATGTAATTAGTAGAATGGTTTGTAAGTAGGATTGCCACTTCATAAAAAGGTCTGGCCTTTGATCGAGCAGGAGAAGTTGGAATCATCGGAGCTAGAGCACGTGTAACATTTGGGTCCATTAGATCAATAAGATTAGAATCTCTTTACTCCGCCATTTGAACTTTCTGAATTAGATAGTGAGCTCTTCGCCTCTGATAAAATGTCTTTTTTGGTTTCTAATAAGTCTCTACCAACTCTCTATCTCTTGCTAGTTCGGTACTTTACTAGTCCTACAAAAGTCAGCCACTAAGATTAAGTCTTTAACACTTAAACTTATTTTCAAAATTTAAAAAGTTAGAAAATTACTTATTATACTAGTCCCCGACAATGGTTCCAAAAACTTAGTTTGGTATATCGCACACGTAATTGCACACGATTGTATAAGTAATACAGTGACTCAGAGAGTCGGGTATCATGCCCATGAGGACTACTTAGCTAGTAATTCTACTAACTTCAGTTTCAACAAGAATGTATTAAGTGTTGAGAGTATCTAGATGTTTTTAAAGATTTGAGTAATAATCTAATTAATAAGGAAATAACAATGTGCGGCAGTAGCAACGTAGGAAAGGTTTTAAAAAATACTAGTGAGAATTCTAGGGTTGAGATACTTTTAACAATCTTATAGATGTCTATTCTTATCGTGGTTTAGTTAATTATTGGGTTATTGATTCTCAAGGTTTATAGTATGATCACGAGCTCTCAATCCTCTAATCTTCTACCTAAATGGATATTACAACTACATCGTTGAGCGGGGATACAATAATACATTTAGATACATAAAGATGTCATCCTGCAAGTAAACCAAACAAGGATTCTAGGTATATCTCTATCCTAGATGCTAATTTAAATCCCTTATTTTATAAAACAATAAGAACCTTTCTCCTTTCACCCTTCGATCTAACCTATGATTCTCCTTTCAGATTCACAAAGAAATATAGGTGTATTTTAATGGAGGACATTCATCAAAATAGTAAGCACAAAAGATTAAGAATAACCACTCTAAGAATATCAGTGTAGTCATGTTTTCGGCCTCAACCCCAGAACAAGTGTGTTTAACCACTCATGTTCGAATTCAATATCAAAAATAAATAATTAATCATACAAAAAATTAATGTTGAAATAATGAAGTTCCAAGAACCCTAAAAGAAGTATTGTAAGTGTTTTTAGCCTCTGTTGTACGTATGCAAAAATATCCTCAGTTGTGTTGAAGTGTTTCTTTTATAGTAGGACAAGTTTTACCCAATGGTTAGCCATCTCCATATCGCGGAGCTCAAATTGAGGAGTAAGTTTTGCATCACGGCAGTCAGTGCATGGGAATAGGATCCACACCACGAGGCTATCTCAGATCCTCACTGGAATTATATTTCAATACCAAAACTCTTAGGGCGACATTAGGCTCAACATGGGGAATAGCTTCCGCGCTTCCCAGCTCACTATATTTTTTTATTTCCAGCTCATTTCTTCTTTCCTTGTTTTTGTCTTCAAATTCATGCTCTCCTAGATCAATCCAAGTATTCTCATGTCCTTAAAATCATCCCCAAATATTCAATCTTCATTATATTCCATAAGTGCATCCAATTACATGAAATTTTATCATGATTCAACCCTGCATCAACTAATCGTGTCCATTATCTAAATAATGAAATTATAACTCAAACACAATTAGAATAACAGATTCGGGCTCATAAAACTAGTCCAACTATGGGTGAATATTGGTACTTGGACATATAAATACGCCCAAGATCACCCACTATTTTTGATTCAAATTTGGCATACGACCTATTATTATTATCCCCCATTATCTGTTTGGTCCCAATGTTTGTCCTTTCATTACTACTCATTGGTAATAGTTCAAGATGATGCACATCTAGATGGATACTATGGTTTCTTAGGATTGGTTTAGTTACATATTATTTATGCTATCTCTTTAATCACTTCTTATGTGTCCCACCAGCTTATCGGAGCACAATTGGGTTAATTGTCTTCTTCATTGAGCTTGGTTGGATTATAAGGGCCCATTTAGGTTAAGTTTGGTTTTCCTTTTCATTACTGCATTATTTATCTTTTTTGTAGTGCTTTTAGTTGTTCCTTTATAGTATTTGCATAACTTGATAGCTATTTATCTTTTACCCCTATTTACTATTGACTTAGACAACCCCCTTGCATTTTAGTTATACTTTTCCTGTATTGAGATTTGTTGCCCGATGATGCCTACTAAATAGTACTCATACTATACTTATACATTTTTCCCTAATGCAGATATGAGTACTAGCAGCCACCATTGATGTGATTTTTTTTCTAGTACTAATCTAGAACAGGGTGAGCATGCTATTATCCTAGGCTATTTCTCATCTATCTGTTCTAGTTTAGTCTTTTGTACTTGAGATTGCTTGTATGAATTATGTATATTTTGGAGTTAGTCTAGTACTCTAGGTATCTTTTAGTAATGTCTCTAGTAGATACCTTACCAGGTCTTGGGAGGGATTCATTTGTATATTTTGGTCCTCTTTCTTCTGTTGTTTTGATATATTTTAATTTTTTTTTTCTATTTTCACTTATTATTAATTTTGTTATTATTTCTATCTAGTCTTTTCTGGTTTTTGCCTGTTAGCATGTTACGTATCGTTCTAGGCTATGACTTTGCTTACCGACTAGTCGGATAAGGTAGGTACCATCATTACTTAAGATATTAGGTTGTGACAACTTTGTATCAGAGCCTAGGTTTCACCAGTATTGTTGGTACTAGAGCCGATGTTTAGTAAAGTCCCATAGATTGGTATAGAAATGTATGGATCCTATCTCTGGAAGGATACAAAGTATTTCTAGGTAATAACCTCATTTTCTTGATCTCTTTCCGTGAATTAGGTCAACGGTTGTTTTTAATCCTTATTGGTTCACTCATTATTCATATGGCTAGGATGCGAGGTGCGGGATCTAGGGATCATGACCCTGAGTCTACTGCTAGAATTCCATTTAGGGGCCAAGGTAGACCCAGAGGTCAGGGGATAAATAGAGTAAAAGCCCCAGCAAGATATCAGGCTACACAGGCATTTTCGGACCCTAATATAGCTCCTGAGCCTAAAATAACTCTAGGTATTCCACCACCATAGTAGTGGGTGGGCAAGGGGGTAGCCTAGGCTCCACTCAGGTTTATATGTTTTTTGATCATATGATATGCATTGGTATAGTTATTGGGGTTAGTTATAGTCCACCGATCAAGGTAGCTCTACTAGCAATATAGGGTTGTATTGATTTAGGGGAACAACCTATAGCGGCGATGCCTAGGGATGAGTCTGCCAGCATCGGCGTCCTACCGTCCATAGTAGCATAACTAGTAATGTCCATAGAAAAGCACAAAATGCTAGGTAAATTTTTGAGATTGACTCTACCTAGGTTTTTTGGGACCCCAGGTGATGATTGTTATGAGTTCCTATACAGTTGTGATAAGAGGTTACAAAATTTAGGGTTGGTCAACTCATATGGAGTGGACTTCATTACCTATCAGCTATACATAATAGCGAGAAGGTGGTGTAGAGGTTATATTGATCTCAAGCTTGCTAGATCTCTATCGGTGACTTAGACTCAATTCTTTGAGGCTTTCTTGGAGAAGTATAAGTCTCGCAACATGCGTGAGCGTCTTTAGGATTAATTTTCTACTTTGAGATAGGGTTTTATGTATATGGCTGAGTATGAGATAAAATTTCATGAGTTATCTAGACACACCCATATGATTCTACCTACAAAGTATGGGTGAATTTATGCTTTTTAAGGGGATTGGATTATTTCTTTATAGGGCTACAAAGTGTTTGGTAACTTCAGGGAAGTTTTTGTATAATATTACTAAGCATGTTTATTCTATAGAGGATATGGATCATAAGGACCAAACAGGTAAGAATAAGAGACCTCATTATTAGAAAAGTTATAGTGGGAGCCACATCGGCTCATAGTTTAGAGGGTAAGGGGTTTAGCATATGTAATGATCCGAGAGTACTCCCTAGTCGCCACACGGTGCTTATAGTCCTGAAGGACCACAAACTAACCCATGATACTGGTACCTGCTGTGAACACTGTGTAAAATATGATAACAAAAGATCATATGCAGAATTTAACTGAAAAATTCCATAAGGTTTTAAATCATAGTTCTGATATTTTCTGTAAAACAATACTAATAAAATGGCTGATAATAACAACTGAAAAGTGACAGTCTAAGTACGGTTGGGAATTCGAGTGTCTGAACCTATGATATAAGACATCATAGCGCAATAAATGAGTTGCGATCAGTACTTTGAATGTACTGGTATGAGAGATGAGGTTAGGATATTATGCATGATTTATGTGCATGAATAATAGCTGACTGAATAAATAGCAAGGGATAACTGAACATGCAATAATAACTGGCTGAATAATATGAGATAACTGAGTAAACATGCATGAAGTAAAGACTGAATGGCTAGCATGAGATTACTGAATATAAATGCATGAAAGTTGTAAAATTTGAGAATGCATGACCAAGATAATAATATGATTCTAAAATAGTTTGTAAACTAAAATACTAATAAATGAATAACTGATAACTGTATGCTATGGTCAAGCAAACCTGAAACTGAGCTGAGTTCTGAACTAAATACTAAATACTGAAACTGTAACTGTGGGAGCTATCATGTAACCAACATAAACCATCTGAGCTATCATGGAGTCCAACGTCTGACCTATATTGAGGAGGGCTTTTGTATCCTTGCCATCGAAATAGAACCTCAACTATAGTGATCACTAAACTGAGCCCATATTGGCCAAGGGGAAACACTCTCTGGCGAGGCCCCTAAACCTACAGTGGCACGTAGTTTCTGTGGAAGTAGGATGCGGTGAATACACACTTCCCACTCGGTGCTAAATCCTACTCCCAACTAAAATACAATAAAATACTAATTGGTACATACACTGAAGTTGATAAGATAAGCTCATGTTATGGTGTTCTGAAAACATCAGTGCATACGAATTCTGAGGTAATTATTGACGTATGAACTGATACTGGAACTGAAATTGGACTGAGTTTAACTAAACATGATACTAAATGAGTGACAAGGCTCATGGTTTATCTGAAACTATTCTAAGAATACTGAGACTAAGTAAGCAACTAAGTTTTCGGGTATTCATAACCCACAGGACTTGATAGAAATAACAATGGGGACACATGCAAATTTTGAAACCATAATAAGTAAGCATTATTTAAATAAAACTCATCACTTGAGAATTTCATCAAGAACATAGAGATTAATACTTTAACATGGGGCAATTCACCAAACATATGGGGATCATGAACTTGGATATAGGAATATCTTAAACATGGGAGCATAGTACAAGGACATGACAAAATCATAAACTGAGAATTTATTATGAATTCTCATGAACATAATATAGAAACCATAATATTTAAAACATACTAAAGATGTAGGGACATATTAAGTAGTCATTGTTCAAAATCCTTTCATCTAGGCATTTTATCAAACACTTGAAGGTTTAAGCTAAGCATGGGAATAGTGTTAAAACTTGTAGTAGTAGCATAATTTTTATACTAAATCACTCATTAAGGATTAAATCAGTGAAAAACATCATTCAATAATGTAGTATTTAATAACAACAACCATTTCATGTAAACAAGGTATAAGATTCAAAATTCATGAAAGTTCATGGGCATAATTCATAAAAATATGTAAAGATCATGATTCTAAACTTGTAAATGAATTCTTGGAATTCATGGGTGAAAAGGACCCATGTATGAACATATAACATACCTTAGAGCTTTAATATTGAAAGGTAATTGACCTTTCTTGAACGTTCTTGGATTGAGAATTATAATTTCTTGGTTTTCTTGAAGAAGGGCTTGAATCTTGTTCTTGGGAGATGATCTTGAGAGAAAACCCTAATTTTATTGTTCTTGAGGGTGGAGAGGATTATGAGTGATTATAAACTGATATTTTTTCACTTAATAGGGCTTTGTACCTGATTTAAGTCATGGAAAATGAGGGAAAAGAGAAAAATACCCCTCCGAATCCGAATGGGAATTGCTGAATTTTAATAGTGACGACCTTGGTTGATAAGTCATCAACCAAGTGATGACCTACCACACCAATTCATAACTCAGAATCTGATTTTATGAGTTTCTGTTCTTGGGTGATGACTTGGGATGATAGGTCATCACTTAGGTGATGGCCTATAAACTCAGGTCGTCACTTGGAAGCTAATTTTTGTCAGTTTTTGGTTATGGGGGACTACTTGGGTTGATAGGTCGTCACTTAAGTGATGGCCTATAAACTCAGGTCGTCACGTGGAAGATGAAAATAATGGCTCACTATTTTGGGGTGACGACTTGGCTGATAGGTCGTCACTTAGGAGATGGCCTATCAACTCAGGTCGTCACTTTTTTGACAGACAAACATGCTGAAGTAAAATGAGTATAAGTTTTCGCTCCGATATCGGATTAAGGTGAAACGAAATGAGTTGGAAATAAGATTCAAATAATTTTCATTTGATATATAGTAGGATACGTAATTTATTATGTACAATTATTAATGGTAGTCTAAAGTTGACCCAAGCTGAAATGTTCACTAAAACTTAATTGATAGGAGCGTTCTCAACTCGTCTTTGAGTTAGGAGATTTTTTTATGACCTCGACTGATATAAAAGGATGTTTTAACAATATGTAACTGATCATCACACATATATAGACACAGAATCATTGGTTTCGGGTATGTATACTTAGGAACAACAGTTTGAATTCTAGCCTAAAAACATGGGGTGTTACATTATCTTCCCCGGGAACATTCGTCCTCGAATGAAACTGGTTAAGCTGAGAGTACTGAAGAATCTTAGATCATATACTAAAAATTCATGAATGGGAACATGAGAACATAACTGGGTATGAAACATGATACATGAACTGATTATAATGAACTAAACTGATTTTCTTGAATACATGCAATAACATGAGAATTGTTATAAGGCTGAGATAGAAACGAGAGAGTCAACTTATGAGTAACCATTACCTTTGGCTAGATCTGGTTTCATGTTTAAAAGTTGATAGGTTTAGGATATTAAAACTTGGGGTATTACAACATCTCCCCCTTGGGATAGTTTGTCCCCCGAATGATACTGACTTGGCTGAATTATAAAGGAAAGACTGAGATGATGCAGGGACACTTATGAACTGAATCATGACTGAATATCTAGAATCTAAAGTTGATGCCTGATGCATAAACTAAATTGAAGTAACGACTTTTATGGTCGTGAAAGAATTTTCTCCTGAATAGGAGAGATAAAAACCATAGGAACTTATTTGTCTGACTGCTAAGCTGAATTACTGGCTATACAAACTAACTCACACTGAAAGATTATACTTAACTAAAGAATTTCTTTGACATTGTTTCTATGAAGTTCTAATGACTTTAGGGAGAAGGGAATCTTGGCATGGTCTAAAGAAGACATCTGAATAAGAAATCACAACATGGATAAAATTCTATAATATGGGACATAGGCCTATGAAACATCAGCTTGGATAGAGTTACTAAGCCTTATGCCCTGCAACTACTAACTTTGAAGCTTAGACATACTTTTCAAATACTCTCTTAACTGTACTTTCCACCTTAATACTGCACTTCACCTGAGGCTACTAAAAATATTGACATAGACTCTGATAACTCTACCTACTGAAGTTTGAGCTGGACTGAATTCTGACACTATGGACAAGCCTACTCGAATCTACAAAATGCCTACTTAACACTGTAATGCTAGTCTAAATCATGAATTCTACACACCCTGCATTTTCACAACTTCTCATCTCATGAATAATTCTGATTTCCCCTCAACAACTAAGTACAATCTCTTACTATACATTCATGAATACGTAATGCATTTATCCTCTTACACACCAACATGACATTCAAGCCTATCTTCATAACTATAGCCTCATGTAAAAAAAACATGCAATAATTTTTCTTTAACATGAAATATTTACTCTCTCCCATCTAAGCAATTGCTCATCACTACATCATTTTATAAAGAAAGGTCACTGAAAGGCTAAAACATGAGGACCTGAAGCATGAATGAACACTATACAGAACTTAACACTTAACTGAGGCTTGAGGAATAGAATATCAACATCATGGATTCATTAAGGGATCTAAACTGAGTATATACATGACAAAATCTAAGCTTCATTGATAATTAAGGGGGTATCTTGAGTCATGGGAAATGAGTATAGTATAAAACATGAATACATGAGTCATGAGCTGCAAGACCTTAGTTTGGAGTTTTTGAATTTGTCGAACATGATTCAGACTGCTGGGTGCTCCTTATACTAGGAACTAGAATCGTATATGATTTTCAATAGAGTGCATAAATATGAGCTATGATTATAGGGCTGAAATGTAAGGCATAAGTAGATATCGTTAAAACTGAAATACAAAACTTTCTACTGAGGTAAGGATGGGTTGGGAATCATCCTCTCATACTGCTTTTCTACACATACTGACATTACTACTAAAGGCTTAAAGCCTTACTTGGTTACTTGTTCTGTCATCTCCCCCTTAGCTTAAGGCCATCATTCTAAGTCAATAAACCACTTAATCAACATCTCTAAACTGAATTGAAACCACTTTACTTTAGAATCTAGGGTATAATAAGGCACATAATTACTAAACTCACCTCGAAAGACTGCACCTGGAAGTGTAAAACTCTACGGCTGATACTTTCTTCAGAGATAGAACTCTTAAGTTTTTATAGCCCCAAATACATCATGTAACAACTTAAGAACTGACTAACTTAGAATTTTCAACTCTTCTTTTTATTAGCTCAACCTTCAAAGATTCAAACTTAGATTCTAACACATAATAGAGATATCTACAAATCCTTAATAACCATACTACTTTCATCATAACCTTCAAATATCACGTCTCTAAACTCATATTTTCCCCACACCATGAGAATTACCACTACACCAACATCAACTACACATATAACTTTGAATTACCAAACTTAAGTTCTTGCATACAATGTTTCAAGCCTACTGATTCACCTTTTATACAACTAATTGAATTCAGATAACACTATCCCCACTCTACTACTGCTAAACTCCTGAGTTCATACTTATAATTCTAGGCCATCTACTTTTATAGGATTCCAGGAAGGGCTCTAAAGACACATATAACCCCTAAGCATTGAGGTACTACCCTTCTATTCAATGATTGGTTCATTTAGAAACTGAAACTGAGTGACTCTATTTCTGAAAATAATCTGAAGTGATTCTCTGGGATACTAAAATCGGGCAGTTTTTGTGTACTCATCTGGCTAGGATAGTTTTATTCACTAAAGTATACACTGAGAAGGGCTATGCTAATGTATTAAAACTGACACTGAACTCGACAGCTATATAGCGGTACAAAAGAAAGAGAATCTCTAGGGCCTTAAAAGCATAAGTATGTAAATAAAAGACTTGTAACATACCTGTAACCATATCAGGAGAACTTTCCTTATCTTACCGGGACTGAAGTGTATATGGCCTATTCTGATGCTAGCCACTGGTTATGCTGGAAGCGGCACCCTCCTGAGTCGGGTGACTGGATGGAACTGGAGAATGACTGTGATGAATCCATAGACCAACCTTAGGATATTCTCTGACTCTGTGGCCTGGATCGCCATATCCAAAACACACATCACTGCCATCTCTACACTTACCTTTATGATTTGTACCACATTCACCGCAAAATGGGTGGGTACAATCACTATTCCCACTACTCTATGACTTAGAGCCTGGTGCTCCATCTCGACTGCCATTCTTAAACATTGGCACTGGCGCACTAGCTTACAAAAAGCTGGGGCTGAGGATTTTTAGTAGAACAGGGAATGATTGCTACCCCCTGACCTTGGCTTAAAACTACTTGTTCTGGCCCTTTTATTTTTTTTTCTTTTCTCCCTATCATTTTTTTCCTCACTTTGCTGAGCCTGAATCATAAGCCTTGATAAGACAACAACCTACTGATCATTCTGAACAACTACTGAATGAGGTAAGGTAGTGAAAATAGCTTTGAATTCAGCACGAGAGACATGCTCATTCAGGGGATCTTCCTGAACAAGCGGAGGTGCAGGTTTTAGTGTTCTAAAACATCAGTGCATACAGATTTTGGGGTAATTATTGATGTATGAACTGATACTGGAACTAAAATTGGACTGAGTTTAACTGAACATGATACTAACTGAGTGACAAGGCTCATGGTTTATCTGAAACTATTCCGAGAATACTGAGACTAAGTAAACAACTATGTTTTCGGGTATTCATAACCCCCAAGACTAGATAGAAATAACAATAGGGACACATGAAAACTTTGAAAACATAATAAGTAAGCATTATTTAAAGAAAACCCATTACTTGGGCATTTCATCAAGAACATGGAGATTAATACTTTAACATGGGGCAATTCACCAAACACATAGGGATCATGAACTTGGACATGAGAATATCTTAAATATGAGAGCATAACACGATGACATGAAAAAATCATAAACTAAGGATTTATTATGAATTCTCATGAACATGATATGGAAACCATAACATTTAAAAAATACTAAAGCTTTACGGACATATTAAGTAGTCATTGTTCAAAATCGTTTCATCTTGGCATTTATCAAACACTTGCAATGCATGGTTTAAGCTAAGCATGAAAATAGTGTTAAAATTTATAGTAGTACCATAATTTTGATACTAAATCACCCATTAAGGTTTAAATCAGTGAAGAACACCATTCAAACATATAGGATTTAATAACAACAACCATTTTGTGTAAACATGATATAAGATTATAAATTTATGAAAGTTCATGGGCATAATTCATAAAAATATGTAAAGATCATGTTCTAAACTTGAAAATGGATTCTCGGACTCCATGGGTGAAAAGGACCCATGGATGAACATCTAACAGACCTTAGAGATTTAATATTGAAAGAGAATTGACCTTTCTTGAATGTTCTTGGATTGGGAATTATAATTTCTTGATTTTCTTGAATAAGGTCTTGAATCTTATTCTTGGGAGATGATCTTGAGAGAAAAACCTAATTTTCTTGTTATTGAGAGTGGAGAGGATTATGAGTAATGAGAAACTAATTTTTTTTTACTTAATAGGGTTTTATGCATGATTTAAGTCGTGGAAAGTGAGGGAAATGACCAAAATACCACTCTAAATGGGAATTGCTGAATTTTAATGGTGATGACCTTGATAAGTTGTCAACCAAGTGGTGAACTATCACACCAAGTCATCACTCAAAAGATTATTTTATGAGTTTTTGATCTTGGGTGACCACTTAGGTGATGGCCTATCAACTCAGGCCATCACTTGGAAGGTAATTTTTGTGAGTTTCGGGTTAAGGGTGACAACTTGGGCTAATAGGTCGTAACTTAGGTGATGGACTATGAACAAAGATCGTCACTTGGAAGCTGAAAATAATGGCTCACTTCTTTGGGGTAACTACTTGGCTGATAGGTCGTCACTTAGTTGATGGCCTATCAACTCAGGTCATCACTTTGTTGACAAACAAACATGATAAAGTAAAATGAGTATAACTTTTCGCTCTAATATCGGATTAAGGTGAAACAAAATGCATTGGATATAAGATTCAAAGACCATTCATTTAATATATAGTAGTATATGCAATTTAATATGTACAAGTAATAATGATCATCTAAAGTGACCCAAGCTGAAATGTTCACTAAAACATAATCGATAGGAGTGTTCTCAACTCATCTTTGAGTTAGGAGATTCTTTTATGACCTCGACTAATATAAAAGGATGTTTTAACACTATAAAACTGATCATCACACATATATAGTCATAGAATCATTGGGTTTATGTCTATATACTTAGGAGCAATGGTTTGAATTTTAGCCCAAACATATGGGGTGTTAGAGCATAGGTACCTCCAACAACAACTTTATTAGCATTAGGGTCAGCCTAATAGGCTAGTTCAGGTGTTACTTTAGATATCAAATAGGGTTACCCTGGTTATAACAGTTTTGATAGTCAAAATAATAGTCAATCTTAGAGGGTTATTCATCTGGGTCATCGAGTTGGGATGGTCATTTTGAATCTTCCAGACCATCTAGACAAAGTAGGGTACCTGAGTATGTTATGATTGTAGGTTTATTGGTCACTTCACCTATGAGTGTCCCGAATATGGAATGATTGATCCTTCAATTCAGACTGCACAATCAATTAAATTAGTGTCATCACCAGCTGGGTGTGGTACACAAGGTCATAGGATTGGTCCCCAGGGTTCTATAAGTGGTTCTCAATGAGGTGGGACATGTAGTCATACATACATATAGTTTGATAGTGGATAGGGTCATTTGTATGTTGTACCTAGTAGACTAGAGATTGAGGTTTCGAATGCTATAATCATATGTATGATTTTCGTATGCTATTAACCAAATTCTCCTTTGTTTGATCTTGGTTGTATATTTTTATATGTTTTTGCTTATTTTGCATCGTTGTTGGGTTTATGTTCAGAGTCTTTATTCATGCATTGTATGTAGCTACCCCCATAGGTGATTTTTTAGTAGTAGATCAGGTATATAGATTTTGTTTGGTGACTATTCTGAAGTTTGATACTTGGGTTGATCTCATTATGCTAGATATGGTACATTTTAATGCGATTCTAAACATGGACAAGTTATCTTCTTACCATGAAGTATTGGATTATTTTGCTAAGACCTCTACCTTATATATGCTTAGCGTACCCTCGATTATGTGGCAGGGTGTTGTTAGGTGCATGTCGATGGGGATTATTTCTTATATTAAGTCTAGGATACTAATATCAAGGGGTTATGAGTTATTTCTTACTTGTGTTTGGGATTTTAGTGCTAGAGTCCATCGCTTGACTTCATTCCTATTGTCTGTGATTTTCTTGATTTTTTTTCTATCGACCTACCTGTCCTTCCTCTTGAGAATAATACAGAGTTTATTATTGACCTTGAGACAAGCACCCAACCTATTTCTATAACCTCTTATCACATGGCTCTTACTGAGCTGAAGGAGCTAAATAGTCATCTTTAGTATCTTCTAGGTAAGGGTTTTATTACACTAAGTGTATAGCCATGGGGTTCTCCAGTTCTATTTATTAAGAATAAACATGGCTCTATGTGTATGTGTATTGACTACATGCAATTAAATAAGGTGACTACAAAGAAAAATATCCTACACCTCATATCAATAATTTATTTGACTAGCTTAAGGGTGAAATAGTGTTTTCTAAGATAGATTTGAGGTCTGGTTACCATCAATTGAGAGTTAGGGTAGCTAACAACCCTAAGACATTGACAACCATTATGAGTTCCTAGTGATGTCTTTTAGGTTGACTAATGCCCCAATAAATTTTATGGATCTGATGAAATGTGTGTTCAGGCTGTATTTGGACTCTTTAATGATAGCGTTCATTGACAACATCATGATATATTTGAGGAGTAGGAAGGAGTATGAGTAGAATTTAAGGACTATGCTCCACACCTTGAGACATCATTGGCTTTATGCCAGGATCTCAAAGTGTGAGTTTTGGCTTGAGTCTGTAGCTTTCTTGGGGTATAAAGTGTCCAAGGATAGCACTATGGTGCCCCAACAAAGATTTAGGCTATTTATAGTTGGGATAGTCCTACGTAGCCTATCGAGGTTCATAGTTTCATTGGGTTGGCTGGTTACTATAGGAAGTTCATTAAAGTTATTTTTCTATTGTATCCCCTATGGATAGATTGACCATGAAAGAGGTTCTATTTTAGTGGTCTGTGAATTATGAGGTGAGCTTTATAAAGCTCACAGATTTTTTATATAAGAGAGCCGTGTTATTGTATATGCATCAAGGCAATTGAAGATGCATGAGGGAAACTACCCTACTCATGACTTGGAGTTGGCAGTGGTAGTGTTTGTGCTTAGGATTTGAAGACATTATTTATATAGTGTTCTTGGTGAAATATTTACTGATCATTGTAGTCTTCAAAATATTATGACCTAGAGGGATTTTAATTCAAGGTAATATAGATGGATTAAGTTGCTGAAGAACTATGATATCTTTATTCTCTACCATCTAGGAAAGGTGAATGTGGTAGTAGATGTCTTGAGCTAGAAGGCAGTAAGTATGGGTAGCCTGGCATTTATTCAAGTTTCTCAATGTCCGTTGGCGTTGGACATCTAGTCCTTAGCTAACTTGATGTTTATTTGGATATTTCTAACCCAGGAAGATTATTGCTAGTGTTAAGGCTAGATTTACTTTGTTGGGGTAGATTCGGGGTCATTAGATTGAGGATAGTAGGCTTCATAACATTTGAGAGCAGGTGTTAAGAGGTGACTCCAGTAGGGCTACCCTGGATTCTAAGGGTGTACTAAGATTTTATGACCATATTTGTGTTTCGAGTGTTGGGGATTTAATTTATTTGATTCTTCGCGAGGCTTATAGATCCAGATACTCTATTCACATAAGGACAACTAAGATTTATAGAATTGAGACAACACTATTGATGGAATGGCATGAAAAGAGATATAGCGAGGTTTGTGACTTGATACCTTTATTTTTAGTAGGTAAAGGTCGAGCATCAAAGACCTGGTGGACTACTTCAGTAGCTACCCATTCTTGAGTGGAAATATGAACGAGTTACAATGGATTTTGTAGGTGGATTGCCTCACACTTTCCATGGCTTTGATTGAATTTAGGTCATTATGGATTGATTGACCAAGTCTATAAGTTTTATTCCTATTCGGGTCTCCTACAACACTGATAGGTTAGCCCATGTTTATATCCAGGAGGTGGTTTACTTACATGTGGTACCTATGCTAATTATTTCATATTAAGGGTCTCAGTCCATTTTCAACTTTTGGTGGACATTTTAGTAGGTGTTGAGTACCCAGGTTGACCTTAGCACCTCATTTCACCCCCCAGACTTATGGCCAGCTAGAGAAAACTATCTATGTCTTGGAGGACATGCTCTGTGCTTGTGTGTTGGATTTTGGGGGTCATTGGGACCTGTTTCTAACTTTGGTAGAGTTTGTGTATATAATATCTTCCATTCTAGCATTCAATTGGTCCTATTTAAGGCATTGTATAGTAGGCAATATCAATATCTTATCGGTTGGTTTGAAACTTTTCAAGCTAGGCATCATGGCACAAATTTTTTTTGTGAGTCATAGGACCGAGTTTGGGTTATTTAGGACAGGCTATGAGCAGCTTAGCAAAAAGGATTTATACTGATTGCAGGCATCATCCATTAAGGTTCAGAGTTAGTGATATGGCCTTCCTGCGAGTATCACCCATAAAACATGTGATGAGGTTCGGGAGGAGGGGCAAGCTCAGCCTTAGGTATATTAGACCCCTTGAGATCCTACAGATAGTAGGGGAGGTAGCATATGTCTTGGCATTGCCTTTTATATTTTCAGCCATCCTCCCAGTGTTTTATTTATCTATGTTACGGTAGTACATTCCAGATGAGTTGCACATGCTTCAGTGAGACTGGTTCAGTTGGATGTGAGGTTGGCATCAAAGAGGAGCCTGCATCCATCTAGGGTAGAGATGTCAAATAGTTTCGCTTCAAGGACATTCCTATAGTTAAGGTTCAGTGGCATCATCATCTAGTTGAGGAGGATAACTAGGAGACCGAGCATGATATGCGAACCTAGTATCCCTACCTATTCTAGCCTTCAAGTATTTCCTTATCATTTACTTTCATGGATGAAAGTGCTTTTAGTAGTTGATGTTGTAATGACCCTCCCACTTATTTCTCTCTTTTTCGTACATTCTCAGTATTTAGAGCTTTCCTATAATTGTTCGAAGTTATTTATGATTTCGTGGGACTGGTAGTTCAGTTTTTAGGCAGTTCATATGAGAATTTTATTAATAACGAATGTGTTGTAAAATATTTAAATTAATTTAGAATTTGGTAAGATGATATAGTTAATTATATTTCTACAATTTTTGTTAATAAAATTCTCTAGTTATGATATATCTATATTACCATTTAACAGTTTTTATAACCTGTTAATATTTTAAGCAGAGATAGTGAATCTAGATATGTTAAAATATTATTATTATTATTATTATTATTATATAATATAGGTTTTATTAGAAATAATTTTCTATTAGTCGCGGTATATTAAAATTGTGATATTTATTTTACCACAAACCTATGCAATCCCGAGTATATACATAACATTATTAAATTTAATAGTTGGTATATATGTGTTTGTATATATACATGACATGTGTGTCACTTAATTGTCAATTAATGTGGTTAAATGTCCATTAAGGTGGCCTAGTTTCAAATCAAGTGTCCAAGTGATACATAAGGCATTATTTCACACATTGTGGATATTTTGTCAAAGATCAATATATGTAAAGCACTTATGCAATCTAAAAATAAATATTTAGCATGCATTCCGTTGCAAAAAATTTCTTTTTAACATCTGATATACAAACACACATATCTGTGCATACATGTTCAAGAATATATAGGACCTTATTAGGATATTTCATCTTCACAAAGAAATTGATTATCTACATCAAGTTACACAAGCTCGGATTCTAGTGGGGCATTATTCAAAGGTTTGTCGGAGTGACTTTTAGCTTTGGCATTTAGGTAGGCTAGGCTTACCCTATATTTAGATTTAGCTTATTTATGATACTTATGTGTTTTTATGCTAGTATTTGGTAGGTAGCTTTAGTTTGGGTATCATTTGAAATATCTCATGCCTTATTTATCCAGTTAGGACCTCGTTCTTGTAAATTTCGATCCCGTTATCTTTTAGTATGATGTAGTATTTTTGAGATTAAGGCATGGTATTAAGCTGAAAAAGCATGGATTCCTCCCTTTATAACTAAGTTATGTGAATATTTATTTAAATGTATTTCAGTTAAAGTTCAGGGCCAACATATACTTTATTTCGGTCATTTATTTTATGTTTTGGCACCACTTTGTTATCAGTTACAATATGGTTTGGATTTTAGTTTTCCAATTGAGCATGATTACTATGAGTTCTGGTTCGAATCCGATATCTGATTATCATATGATTTGGGAGTTCTGGTACTAATCACTATTATTTTGGAAGTTGTGGTTCCTCTTGTTTTGATTTGAGTTTGATAGCTGATTATGAGTTTTGTTGTATATCATATATGTGAACTCTCGTTATTACCCACTATTTTGGGTTCGAATTCAACATATGGCCTCTAGTTATTATCCATCACTACCGATTTGAGACCAACATCTGACCTTTTGTTACCCCCATTTATGTCGGTTCAAGCCCGATGCACATCTGGATGGCTACTATGGTTTCTTGGGAGTCATTAAGTTATAGATTATTTATGCTTTTTTCTTTAATTATTTCTTGTATATCCCACTAGCTTATGGGAGCACAATTGGGTTAATTGTCTTCTTCAAGGTGCCTGGCGGGCTTATGGGGGCCTTGTTAGGTTATGTTTAGTTTTCCTTTATGTATTGCTTTTACTTATTCCTTATAGCATTTATGTAGTAGATGTTGTTTACCTTTCAATCCCTAATTATTGTTGACTTAGACTACCCCCTCGTATTTTAGTTATACCTCTCCCACTTAAGCCCAGTTGGCAATGTTACTTATTGAGTACCCATTACTTGGGTACTCATACTACACATTTACATGTTTTACCTGATACAGATCTAAGTACTAACAACTGGTGTTGACATGATTCCTATTTTTCAGCAGTGATCTAGAACAGGGTATGCTTGCTGTCATCCTAGGCTGATCCTCTTTCATTTGTTCCAATTTATACTTTTATACTTGAGACTACTTAGAACATATTTTGTATATCTTGATTTTATCTAGTACTCTAGGTATATTTTAGTAGTGGCTCCAGTACCAACCGTACCAGGTCTTCGTAGGGATTCATTATTATATTTTAGTGCTCGTCCTTCTCTCAATTTGATATCTTTTATAGGCTTTCTTTTTATTTTGGATTATTATTACTACTATTATCATTTCTTTCTGGTATTTTTTGGTTTCTACTCGTTAGACCATTACGTATCATTTTAGGCTATAGCTTGGTGATAAGTAATCAATTTTAGCACCCCTTTAAGCTAAAATTATCACGCTTTTCCATTGATTTGGTGTTTATCACGCTTTTCCATTGATTTGGTGTGACTCTTATGTATGATGATCAGTTATGCAAATAAAGAGTTTGGTGGCATTTTTGTAAATTTGGAACTAAATTTGAGTTTTTAGTTAATTTCCGCATTCATTGAACATTATTGTACTACTCTTGAGTTAATAACACATGAGAGTGACTCTTAAATGAAGAATTAGTGATTTCTATTAAAGATTTATTGAAATTAAAGCTTGGATTTTGTATTCTCTTTATTTTCTATGGATCAACTTGTTGGAAATTTTGGTATATATCTACTTTCTCTCTCTATCTGTAGCCAATTTAGTGCATGAGTTTTGTTTATTTGTCTTCCTAATTAGCTATTTGATATGGATTTTGTATTCATTTCATGTTTTAACTAAGAATTGGAGTTGCAAACCCCAATTAGTTTAGTAAATATATCATCCTTGATAGAGGGGATATGGTTTAGGAATGGGTGTGAATAATAACTTTAATTAGTTCATTTAATAGCATCTCTTAAACATAAGGATGTTAATTGAGGCCACAAATTGGTAAAATTATTACACTTATGAGGTGTTTGAAAGAACCCATTTGTGATAGTTGGTTTTCTATTGACGAATTGACACTAATACCACTCGATCTAGCCTACCCATGACTTCTATCTAAATTTGGATAAATAATCAAATACCCATGCATAAACCTACACCTAAAAGGGCATAACACCAAGTATCATCTACACTTGATTAATCTCTAATAGTTTCTAGCTCCGAAATAGTGCTTTGAAACAACAAAATTGTTAAATTCAAAATCATTAAAACAAACCCCCCATTTTACCTTCATGTTTGTTTACCACACATTATGGGTCAACTCCTAGTTGACTTCTAATACTCTCAAGTATTGAAATCCTTGTCTTCACTCCCTGTGGATTTAACCCTAACCTTGGTTGGGTTACTATACTGATGACAATAGCTTACACTTCAAGGGTGTAGTTTGAGCGTCATCAAATTTTGGCGTCGTTGGTGAGGAGTGAAACATAGTTCTCATTATTATAGTGTTGTAGTCACTTTGGGTTTTTTGTAGTATTTGTTTTACATTCTCTATTGTTTTATCCTTTTGCAGGTGAGGATAATAGTATGGTGAGGATAATAGTATACATGATACTATGAGCTAATGCGTTAGTAATACCTATACTTTTTATGGGCATCTCAACGACGAGGATCACCTTAGAGATGCAGGTTGAGATAGTGCTATTCGTATTCCACCAGTGGAAGGAAATAGAGTGTTTCACATTACTAGCATGATGTTTCATTTTCTTCAAATGTATGGGTTGTTTGGAGGTGAATCACACAAGGATGCCAATTTACATTTGAAGAATTTGTTTATGTGTGTTCTCCAATTGACATAGCCCACATATCTCAATAACCAATCCGTTTGTGTATTTTCCTATTCTCATTGATGGGAAAAGTGGCCTTATGGTTGCGGTATTTGATCACGAGATCTATCACTTCATGGGCTGAGCTCACAGAAACATTCTTGGATATGTTTTTTCCTCCTTCCCAAATGATACAACTAAGGGATGAAATCATCAATTTTCACCAAATTAATGGCAAACCATTATATGAGGCTTGGAAATGATTCAACAATAAGATAATGCAATGCCCGAATCATGAGGTCTCAGACAAAATGCTTCTTAAAATCTTCTATAGGGCATTGGATCAATTGAAAAAGACAGTAGCCGATAATGTAGTCGGAGGATCTACTATCAAATAATCTTATGGTGTTGCAGAAGCCTTATTAGATCAAGTGACAAATCAAAGTAGAGGTTGACACACAAGAGATACCGAGGTGGCCATGGGGGATCCCACCACATCCTTTGTAAGTCAGGAGCAAACGAAAAAAGATGATAAAAGAGATGAAAACATGGCTAAAGTGATGGCACAACTTGATCTTCTCACCAAAGCATGTAATGGGAGTTCCTCCAAAGGTGGTTAATGCCATTTATTCTAAGAGTTTTCAAGAATATGATGATAATGAAGTAGATTCTATTGATGAGGAAATTCAGTTCTTGTCGAATAAATTGGGAGAGGGGGTGTTCCCGCCTTACCTGTCAAAGAGAAGGTAGGAATCAAGGTTGAAAAGAAAGTGATCAAAAAAGAAATTGAAATGATAGTGATTGAGATTGGAGAGATAAGGATAGGGATTATGATCATATATATCTCCACATGATAGGGTCAAGCATAAAGAGTCAAGCTTCATTGACTCGGTGAATTTCAAAAGTAAAGATGTCCTTGCCCATATCTCAATGGGTGTTGAGGGAACCAATAAGATAGTGAGAGAGCTGAAAAGTGATTTCACACTACTAAATTAAATGGTGATATATCATTCGGCCTCTATCAAGCAACTTGAAACTCAAGTGGGTCAAAGGTCATCTCAATTCAAGGCCAAAGAGTGGATTGCCTAGAGACATGATTACTAATCCTAAGAATGATGCTCATGTCATGACCATTATCACTAGGAGTAGTCTTACTCTTGGTAAAAATGTTATTACTTTTGATGAAGACCCAAATTAAAGGGGAAGTTATGAACAAGCAAATGAAAATAAAAAGTGGCTAAAGAAGTCTAATGATGCATTCCTAAAGACAAATTAGTCACTTGTTGAAAAGCCAAAGATAGTTGAAGAAAAGGGTGAAAGTAAGAAAGATCTAAAAGCAATTAAGGGTAATGCTCTAAAATTGGATGAAACTTTGATTGTTCCATTATCTCAGATTAAAATTCCTCCCCCATTCCCATAAAGGATCAATAAGAAAGAATATGATACAATGTTCAAGAAATTTCCTGCAAAATTTAGCAACCTATCAGTGAATATTCTATTGTTAGAAGATTTACAAGAGATACTTGGGTGTGCGAAATTCATAAAGGGCTTGGTTACAACAAAATGAGTCATGGATGTTTAAACTATAGAGGTAACCCACAATTGTAGTGCTGTAATGTCTAGCATAATGGTGGCAACAAAGAAAGATCCGAGTACATTCACTATTTCATGCATTATTAGGGTGCACGAGTTTGAAAAAGCATTGTGTGCTTTTTGGGAAATCATTAGTTTTATAACATTTTCCATGTTTTGAAAGATAGGATTGGATGTCCCCACACCAACAACAATGAGCCTCTTAATGGCCAATCATTCTATCAAGAAGACTATGGGAGTGTTATGTGATGTTCTTATAAAAGTGGAGCAGTTCATCTTTTCAATCGACTTTGTTATTATAGCATGCGAGATGGATCACGATGTCCTATCATTTTGGGTAGGCTATTTTTGGATATTGGAAGAGCCTTAGTGGATGTTGAATGTGGTGAAATAAAGTTTCGAGTGAATAATGAAGAGGTATCTTTTAATGTGTGTAAGTCTATGAACAACATAAGGATTTGTAAATTGTTTTGGCGATTGATTTGGTTGATGATGAGGTGACTAATACCATAAAGATGAATCTTTTGGATGACCCCTTGGTGGGGTATTACAAAACTTGGGGAGTGAGGTGATTGAAGAAAAAGATGAGGTGGTTGATTTGATGACAAGGGCTCTTGCAATAGAAACCTTTGTGAGAGTAATACTTTTCCAACCGCTATTGTGGATGATCTATCACCTCGAAAAATGGAAGCCTCAAAATCTATGGTGAAAAATTTCAATTATTCTTTTGGATGGCTCATAGCGGACATAAAAGGCATTTTTCAGGGAGGTTGTTCTGATAAAGAAAAAAAAGGAAACATAATGTTAAGACTTTGAATCGAGAATTTTGTAACGGTGAATATGTGCTCATGTTTAACTATAGGTTGAAACGTTTCACAAAAAAACTTAAAACTAAGTGGTAGGGCCCATTCATGGTCTCTAATGTCTATTCAAATAGACAAATTAAATTATAATACCATGAGAAGAAGAAGTTCGTGGTGAATGGAAAAGCATTGTGGCATTACAACATGGGTGGATTTGGAGCAACTACGATTGAGTCTCATTGATTCAAGGATTTAAATGATAATCAAATGATGTCGTGCCACGACTGTAAATAAGATGCTTCTTGGGAGGCAAACCAAGGCTTTCTTTTATTGATATTTTCTAGTGTTTTTATTCTAATTTAAACATATTTTTTTGTGTTTTCAGGTAATAACATAAGATAGAATTGGTGAACGAAGGTTCATAGGCTTAAAACTATTCCCCGATCTAATATTTGATTCAAAAGTTGGATCAAAATGGTATACTCCATCTTGGACCTGCGCTAGACATGCTTGAGTAGTCTAGGCACAGATTAGGAGTAGTTGGAATGCGTGTGAAGGTATCTTCACTACTTAGACATATGGTGGACATGCTTGAGCAGTCCAAGTGCAGACCAAGCATAACCTAGACACAGGAGGCAGTAAAAACAATGCTTAGACTTGTGCTGGACATGCTTGATCTATCCAAGCACAGACCAAGTGCAACCTGAAAGTAGGAGAGCAAAAAATTCATAGGGCAGTCTGTTCCATCCTGCGCTGGACCTGCATGAGAAACCCAAGAGAAGGTCCAGTGTATCTTGCACGCTTCTTGATTTTTTTTGAGCCAAATCCCAAGAGCATTTCACATGCAACTTGCACACAAATGAGCCATTGAGTGAGCTACAGAAATCGGTATACTCTACAATGCATAATTTTCTTTTTCTTTCTTTTGTCACACTCTTAAATTACTTCAACCTCATTGCAAACCTCTCAATTTTATATCGCAAGGATGTAGCCTTGGATAATTATATTGGGCTTTTATTTCATCTTTTTTTCCTCTCTTAAGTAATTTTATAAGATATAATCTTTTGTTGTATTCTTGTTGAATTCCTTTGATTGAAACAGGTGCATTATATCCCATGGTACTTTTTCTTTGAATTTGATTTAGTTGAGCTTCTTTTGGTAAGTTGTGATTGTTGGAGTGACAAGTTTGGAGTATGTGCCTTGTTTTACATGCTTATTTGGAAAATGCTTGCTTTCTTACACTAGTGCACCATGTATTCGATACCCACTTAAAGTTTGGTTGCTAAATTGGGGACTGGGTGATCTATTTGGGATAGTATGGGAACCATGGATGTGTTTGTAGATTATTTGGTGAAATGAGCTTTCTCACATATGATTCTATTCTTTTTTCCAAGCTCTTAGTTTGTATGTGCACCATGTGTTTGTTGAAATGTCTATAAGAGATGAATGCCTTGCATGCTTGTAATGGTTAATGTGATCTATCATGGGTTATGATATGATCATTATTGAAGTAGAATTTTGATTCCAATTGGTCCTAAATATTGAATAACCGGTAGTTATTGGTTGAAGTAGTTTAATCTACTTCAATAAATGGTTAATGTGATCTTCGTGGTTTTGTTGATTAAAATGCCTAACATGGAACCCTTGAGTGAAGTCTAAGTAACTTGAGAGGTATGAATTCTTTCCTTGCCATATAACATATTAGGTGACTCAATTCTTTAGGGTATTAGGTCATTCTTATTTCCATTGGGGGTCATGGATTTCCTATGCATTAGAATGGTGACATATGAAGAATGTGTGACAATGTAGAGTCCAAATGAGTGAGTGTTGTGATGAAAGAGTCCCATGATTTGTAATGATGAAGTTACCTTGAATTCACCTTTATTTTCTTTAGCTTTATTTTCTTTCTTAATATATGAAAATTACAAAAACATGTTTTATCCTTTTTCTTTTGCTTTGGTTTTTGTCTATTATTTTGCATAGGTATGTCTCCAAGGATGAATTTTCTAGGGATGCTAAGAAGGGAATTGCTCCGAATAAGGACAAGACACAAGCTTTAGCCAAAAAGGCCAAAGAACCAACCTATAAAGTAATCCAAAAGGCCCAAAAGTGCAAACCAATATAAGTTGCCTTTTGTAGAGAACCCACTTAGAGGAGAACAGTCTGATGAGGCTTCTACTGACATAGTATGATCACCCACTGACATAGACCCGAGAACCTAATGTGCCACAGGGAGTCTTTACCTTCTTCTAATCTCTTTTTCTTCTTGCATTGGAGACAATGCAATGATTTTTAGTGGGTGGGGCATAGTGGAGCATTCTTATTATTCATTTGATGGTCTATACCTATTGTTAAATTTGATGGCATTGGTTTGATTGATTGTATAGACATACTCATGCTCTATTTTTTCATTTATCATTTGGATGTCTATTTATATTTTATATTTGTATTGTTTATTTACTTTCATGGGGCTTGCACTTTGATGCTTATTTACTTTATCCCTCGCAGGGATTGTTCCTCATTATCAACATGGATTTAGTTTATCCCTTATTAGGTATATGGATGATAATGTTGGATGGGGCCTTTTTTGGGCTTGTGTCATGCACTTAATATTAATGTGACACCCAATTTGTTACACATTATTCTTGTCACCTTTTGTATGTACGTGTTCAATAAACTCCAAGGGTTTACATCAAAAATTGGTTTTTTCCTATGGAGAATTTTTTTTTATTCTTTTGTTTTTATTTTAGTTTAGTTTTCTGTTGAACCAAGTGATAGTTCACCTATGATGGATGATAAGGCGACATCCTTAGGTGAAGTATCTAGTCTTTTGAGATGATTTAGAATAGGCAAAAGTTTGAAAAGTCTTCCAAATTGTCATTGGCAAAGAATGAAATGATGTTGAAAAACATAGTTTTCCTTTCATAAAAAGGCAAGGACATTTATGAGCTTTATCTTGAGTGAGACCACTAAATTCAATTTTTGGCTCTCTCTTTACGAGGATGAATCCTTGACTCGGATTAATTTACTAAGCTCAAATTGCTCAAGTTGGCTGGGAGACATTTCTTTTACTCTATCAGAACGATGCCTTGTGTGATGATATTTTTGAATAATTCTTGTACATATCTGTAGTCTAGAACTTGCCTCGAGTGTAAACAAAGCGAAAAAGCTTTTTTTTGGAGGATGACCCGAGGCCATTTTTACCCACCTTAACATTGTTCCCTAGTTAACCCCTTTGAGCCTTTTGCCCCTTTTTCTTCTTCTTGAAATGATAACCGTGCTAAAACACCTAAACTCTTTTAAAAATATTCTTTTTGGCACTTAACCTCCTTTGATGCATCGCATGATTTTAAATAATGAAATATAGGAGAAATCCTAAGTTTGGAGGGCTATGTGTTTGGGAGAATAATGTAAGGGTGGTTCAAACTCCAAGTTTGTGGGAAGAATATGATATGATAAGATGAGCCAACAAAGGTGTATGTAAGTTTGTCAAATCATGTGCTTAAGAGACAAGAGATATGATTGATGATAAAGTTGAATAGCCATCCCATAGAACTTGAAGAGAAATTAGACAAATAAGGGGGTAAGAAGATCTTAAAGTTAGAAAATATCTTAAAAAAGTAAAAGAAGTGAAGAAATAAAATGGTGGATTGGATTTGTTTGGTAAATTCTAAGATAAGGATTTAAGAAAAATAATTGGTTTGAAGGTGAATAAAGTGGATAATTTGAAAAATTTAGGGTAAAAAGGGATGAGCGATTCCGTTGAATGAGGTCTTTTAGTCACTTGATCCATATATTCCTTCTGCACCTTACACCTTTATCTAGACCGAAAGACCTTGGTGATTCAAAGCTAGGTAAGTCTACATTAGTGTAAAAATACAAAGGGCAATCCTATGATTCTACTAATTGTACCTAAATTTCTTTACAAGAGTGAGTGTGAATTATTTCATTATTTGAGCTCCTTTAAGAATTGAAATGTTTTCTGTGTGTAGAGCTAACTCTTCCATATGATAAACATCAATACTTTGGGGTAGAAGGTGAAGTCTTACTCCCATTTTGGGTAAATGAGTAAGGTAAATTACATTATGAAGATTGAAATGATCTTTGAAAATTTTGTCACCTCTTTAGATGCTTTTTTGATCTAAAAGTTACATTTGATTCAAACTTGCATCCTTGCTTCATATATATATGTTTATTGAAAATTTTTAGTTTACTTGTTTCCATGACATGTTTGAGAAGTCTTTGTAGAGCTTTGTTATCTGAGATCTTTAGTATAGCTTTCTTTTGAGTACTTTTTGAGTTATAAATACTCTATCTCATTGGATTATTCTTGGATGCTTGAGGACAAGCAATAGTTCAAGTTTAGAGGGTTGATAAGTCATCAATTTGATGACTTGTTAGCACTTTTTTTAAGCTTAAATTATCATGATTTTCCATTGGTTTGGTGTTAATATCATGTATAATGCTCATTTGTGCAAGCAAAGGTTGAAAATGAAGATGAGCAAGCCATTCAAGCCAATAGAAGGTCAAATAAGAAATAAAAAGAGACCTAAAGATCACATGGATGTATCGGGAGGACACCCACACAAATGGGTTGCCAAAATGTCCAAAAATCCCATGTGTACCTTATCTACACCTAGTCTTCTCTAGATCTACTTTGGATGTACTCTAGATTTGCTCAAGCAGATCAAGAATGTAGTCACATTTTTGTAAATTCAAGAAAATGTGAATTTGGAGCTAAATTGTTGTTTTTCAGTTCATTTCCACAATTATTGAACATTATTGTACTACTCTTGAGATAAGAACACATGAGAGTGACTCTGAAATGATGAATTAGTTATTTCTATTGAAGATTTATTAAAATTAAATCTTGGATTTTGCAATCTTTTATTTTATGGATTAATTTGATGAAAATTTTTGTATATCTCTACTTTTTCTCTCTATGAGTAGCTAATTCTTCTTCTTGGGGTTATGCTTGAGTATATTGCGATTAGTGCATGGGTTTTGTTTATTTCGCATCCTAATTAGCTATTTGATATAGGTTTTGCATTCATCCAATGTTATAACTAAGAATTAGGGGTTGCAAACCCCATTTCCTTATAACCCATATCATCCTTGACAGAGGGGATATGTGTGAGGATTGGGTGTGAAAAATATCTTGAATTAGTTCATTTAATAGCATCTCTTTGACATAAGGATGTTAATTAAGGCCACAAATTCGTAAAATTATTACACTTTTGAGGTGTTCAAAAGAACCCATTTGTGATAGTTGGTGTTGTATTGAAAAATTGAAACTACTACCTCTAGATCTAGCCTACCAATGACTTCTAACTAAATTTGAACAAATAATTAAATACCCATGCCTGAACCCACACCTATGAAGGTATAACCCCAAGTCTTAAATACATTTGATTAATCTCTAATTATTTCTATCTTTGAAATAATGCTCCCAAAATAATGAATTCGTTAAATTTGAAATCATTCAACCCCCCCCCCATTTTTACTTTCATATTTGTTTACTACATATTACTGGTCGACTTCTACTTAACTTCTAACACTATCGAGTATTGAGATTCTTGTCTTCTATCCCTATAGATTTGACCCCAACCTTGGTATGGTTACTATACTGATGACGATCGCTTACACTTCAAGGGTATAGTTTGAGAGCCATCAAGAAATGCGCCACCATGACTTAATAATTGGGTCGTGACATAACTCTATGGGTATATCTTCTAAACAATATTGAGAAGAGGAAAAACATGATGAAGACATGGCTCATATAAAGGCATAGATAGAAATTCTCATAAAATATTTATTGGCAAGTGGTGCTTGATAGGTGAAAGTTGTAGGATAAAAAGGTAAGAAAGTTGAATCAGATTCCAAAAAAGAGGCAAATTATCTAAATAATTAGACTGGGAAGGGGGAAAGGGTGGACCAATGCCTAAGGAAACCAAGTTCAGAAGTATCAAAAGGATAATTAGTACGATAGAGATTGTTACAGGGATAGTGGTCAAGGTAACTAGAATAGAAAAAATTATAGATGTAGTATTTATATGCCTCATAGGAATCTTGATCGAACTAGTGATAGTTCAGGAAGTTTGAGGGTGAAAGATATATTGGCTCAAGTTTCGGAAAGAGTTGAATCTACCAATTTTGGTGTCAAATAAATAAAGGGTGAGATTTCTAACGTTAGTCAACTAGTGGACTCACACTCCACTTCCATCATATAGTTAGAATACCACATGGGTTAAATGTCTGCAACTTTGAATAAGCAAAAGAGTGGGATATTACCTAGCGAAACTGTCTAAAATTTGAGAAATGATGACCAGTACATATCCGTCATGAATAAAAATAGGAGAATATTGCTAAATTTTGTACCCACTATTGATAAGTACGAGGAGGATAATGTTTTTGAGTTTGAATTGTGGTGGATGATGTTGTTGCACCAACTGCTCCGCCTAATGCTGAAAAGCCAATGATTGTTGTTAATGTTGTTGTAAAGGCTGATAAATCTATAATGATAAAAATGAAATTTTTGGTCATAAGTATAAGGAGAAGTTTGCAAAATCTTTGGATTAAATTCTTAGACCCCCATCTTTATTTCCGCAAAGAATGAAAAAGAAATGTGGAAGGCCACAAGTTCTACAAATTCACCTCTATTTTGAAACAATTTTTAGTCAATATTACTTTGGTGGAGGCATTAGAAAAAATATCGGGTTATGCCATGTTTGTGAAAGACTTGGTCACTAAGAAACAGAAAGTAGGTTTTGAACCCGTTGATAACATAAACCGTTGTAGTGCGATTGATTCACGTGCTTTGGTTTAGAAGAAGGAAGATCCTGGTGCTTTTAACATTCCTTGCACCTTTGGAGCCTTTAATATTGCTAAGCCATTGTGCAACCTTGGTGCAAGCATCAACTTAATGTTGTTTGCTATCTATAAATATTTGGGCCTGGGGGCCCCTAAATTAATGATAATGCAGTTATTAATGGCTGAACCGTTAAGTAAGGAGGCCTATTAGGATCCTATGTGATGTGCTAGTGAAGGTGGAGACTTTTTATATTTCCTACTGATTTTGTGATTTTAGATTGAAAAGTTGACTTAGAAGTTCCCATTATCTTTAGAAAACCTTTCTTAGTAACTGGGAGAGCCTTAGGTGATATGTAAATTAATGAATTAAGCCTTAGGATGAATGACATGATGGGTGAAATTCAATGTGTGTCAATCTATAAAACAACCAAGGGAAATAAAGTGTCAGTGATCGATGTTGTAGATGAGGGGGTGATTGAGTTTCCCTTTGAGGAAAGGTTTGTAGTTGAAACTTTGGCTTCAGTGATGATGAAATTTGATGGTGATGATATCAAAGACTATGACAACACAGTGAAGGTAGTGATTTGGATGAGTTCCTATTTCTATGCTCCAAAGAAGTTATATTTGGATATAAATTATAGGCCTACTCTTCCAGTTAAGACTTCGATCGAAGAGCCATTGGTGTTGGAACTAAAAGTTTTGCCTGGTCATTTACTCTATGCTTTCTTAGGAGAGAACAATACACTACCTGTGATTGTGGCAGCTGATTCGGTTGAGTGACAATTCGAGGGACTTGTATTAGTGCTATGATTTTCAAAAGGGAAATTAGGTGGACCATTGCAAACATTATTTTAATCCCTCCTGATATTGCACTCACAAAATACAACTAGAGGAATATTTTATCCCAAGCATAGAGTGTCAATGCAAACTTAATCTACCAATACAAGTTGTGGTGAAGAAAAAGATCATTAAATTGTTGGATGTAGGGATAGTGTATCCCATCTCGAATGGATAAGGATAGTATAATTCCTCCTCAAAATGGGAGACATGACTATGGTACCAAATGAGCATAATGAGTTGACCCCACTCCGGCTACTCACAAACTAGCGTGTATGCTTGGACTACTAGAAATTAAACTCTTGAACACTTAGAGATTATTTCCCAATGCCTTTTGTGGACCAGATACTAGATCATTAGTAGGTCAAGGTTGGTCTTGATTCTTGGATGGTTATTCTAGATACAACTAATTTTCTCTCACATAAGAGGATCAATAGGAAACAACATTCACATGTCTATAAAGTACATTTGCATTTAAGCGAATTCCCTTTGGCTTATGCAATGCACCTTTCACCTTTCAAAGATATATGATATCTATTTTCTTAGATATGGTGAAGGACACCATGGAAGTATTTATGAATGATTTTCATAGTTTTTATGCTTTTGAAGACTACTTGGCCAATCTTGTCAAAATCTTACAGTGATTCAAAGAAATGGACTTGGTGATGAATTGGGAGAAATACCAGATCATGATAAATAAGGGCATTATTTTGGGACACAAGGTAACTAAAATAGGTATTAAAGTTGCTAGAGAAACTACTAAAATGATTGAGAAGTTACCTCTACCAATCACTATTAAGGGGGTTCAGAGTTTTCTTGGTCATCCAAGTTTTTAAGATTTTTATCGGAGGTTCATAAATGACTTCTCCAAAATTGGTAATACTCTTTGTAAGTTGTTGGGGAAGGAAGTTATGTTCTTGTTTGAGGATGCTTGTTTGAGGGAATTTCATTTCCTTAAAAAAAATTTCTACCACTATTATTGTTGCTCAGACTAGTCCACACTATTTGAGGTAATGTTTAATACAAGTGGTGTGGCACTTGGTGATGTTCTAGGTCAGAAGTGGGAGAAATCTTTCACCTAATCTATTATGATAGAACATCATTGGATGGGGTACAGAATAACTATGTTGTGACTAAGCAAGAATTGCTTGTGGTTGTGTATGCCTTTGAGAAATTTCAGGCATACTTGCTTGGCACAAGAGTTGTGGTGAATATAAATCATGATTCTTTGAGATATCTCATGGTAAAGAAAGATGTAAAGCCTCGATTGATTAGATAGGCGCTATTGCTTTAGGATTTTGACTTTGAATTCATATCTTGTCAGTGTTTTGAAAATCAAGTTGTTGACCATTTGTCTAGATTGGAAGATGAAAAAAAGTGGCGGATGAGTTAGAGATTAATGACTCCTTCCCACAGGTATTAGTAGCATCCCATGATCTTGTACCTTGGCTGTTGATTTTGCTAACTATATAGTTAGAAACATAATGTTGGAAGGTTTAAAATTTCCTCAAAGGAAGAAATTTCTAAATGATTTGCATAATTATTTTTGGGATGACCAATATCCATTTTGACTTTCTACTAATAACTTGATAAGAAGATACACCCTAGAAGTAGAAATATGAGTACACTGGAAGTAGTTGCTCATCCCTTATAGGGGGACTTCATGGTGGTGCACGAACTTCATAGAAGATATTGCAATGAAGGAATTATTGGCCTATAATCCATCAAGATGCTCAAGAGTTTGTAAAGGCACGCAACCAATGCCAAAGGCTGGGAGCTATATCATAAAGGCTTGAGAATCCCAGGACCCTAGTCCTATTAGTCAAATTATTGGATGTATGATGAATTAACTTTATGGGTTGTTTTGTTAGTTATTTCAATTAGAGTTACATATTGATAGTGGGATTACGTGTCTAAATGGTTGGAAGCCATGACACTACCATATAATGAGAGAAACAGTGTGATTGCAATCATGAAAGGAACATCTTCTCAAGGTTTGGTACTCCAAGAGAGATCATCATTGAAGGGGGGTTTGCACTTTTGCAACAAAGTATTTCACTTTCTGCTAGCAAAATATGGAGTTAAGCAACACAATGTGGCTACCCCTTATCATCCATAAACTAGTGGTAAGTAGAATTGTCAAATAAGGAAATAAAAATGATTCTTTCCAAAATAGTGAATGACAACCATATTGATTGGGCTTGAAATCTTGATGATTCCCTGTAGGAATATTGTATAGATAGAAAACCCCCATCAGAATTCCACCATAACAGTCCATTTTATGCAAGGCATGTCATTTGCCAATAGAAATTGAGTATAACGACTTTTGGGCCTCAAGAAGCTCAACCTTAGTTGGAGTGATGCCTCCAATTTGAGGCTTGAAAAAATGAATGAGTATGATGAGTTTCAATTTAGAGCATACGAAAGATCGTCCATGTACGATGAGAAGATGTAACATGATCATAGGATTGAGAATCGGGAATTTAGTTTGGGGGACTTGGTGTAATTGTTAAATTCTAAGCTTTGATTATATTTGGGGAAACTCAGATCCAAGTGGTCCAGTCCATTTATAGTATGTCATGACCCAATTTCTCAGGTCATGATGGCGCCTACCATAACTCACCAGTAGGAAAGCCAACCCGAAGTCTTAAACAACTAGTAACGGACTTCTCAATATTATAAGGAAAAGAATGCGGAATAAATGAAATATAGATCAATATATAATCAAATCCCAAAACCTAGTCGTATTAGTACAAGATCTTCTAATATCACAAGAGTACAAAAGTGTAACAACAACGGAATTACAGTGATACAACTTATCTCTGAATATAATATGGATATTAGCCTAATACAAAAGAGAAAGATAAGTAATACTCCAAATGTCAGGAGCTTACTCTAAGTCTATGAAATATGGTTGCTCCGCGTGAGGCACACGTCAACGGCGATAAACCATAATATTATCAGCAGGCTGTAGAAGTATAGGATGAGTACCAAATGAATGGTACTCAGTAGGCAACTGCCAACTGAGCTCCAAGGATGAAGAAGATATATACAACATATAAATAAAATGGTAACTACACCTACGAGTTCGGAAATCATATAACAAGTCAATGAGATAATAAGGAACAACTATCCTACTTATGTACAAAAGTTTAACATAATAAGACTAAGGAAGTATTAGGGTGAAAAATCCTATTCCATCTACATACAATATACGTCAATACTATACCGTATATCTTAGACCAATATACAAATGAAGAGCAAAGAAAGATACATAGAAATATAAAAGGTCAAGAAACGAATAGACAATATGAACAAGCAAAGGAAGGGATATACGGTAGTGCCGTAACTTCATATAGCTATATATATACACACATGTAAAATTGAGGTTGTATCAAGCATAACCTAGATCATCATCATATTCTCATGTTAAGACCTCATTATAATGCTATCAGGATTTAATTCTATCATACTCAGGGTTGCTAATCCTCATAAATAGACATTATATAATCATGCTTAACAGTGCAATCATAAGATAAAAGAGGTCGTAAATATACCTCAAATCTCAATACCAAATCAACGACCAATCTGTAATAAGCTAGCCATAATAATGATCATAACAATGATAATAACAATATCAATAACAACATGAATGACCGACTACTTTGAACAACCATATACCTAACCGAGCCAATGTGCACCCCCACTGCCCTAAACTCGGAAGTTTTAATAAACATAAAACAATACAAGGCATATTCTTCACCCATATCTATGCAACCGTCCCATACTAGTTGATAGACATAGGTACATATTGGTGGTAGGTGATGCACATGCAAAAATGAATGCAAGGTACACAATCAATACCACAACTCATCATAACTGCCATCATCATGACCATCATCATCATAATCAACCTCTGGCCATGCCGTGTATCAACACATAATCATAATATCCTCCGTCCATGTCGGGTATGAATATATTATCACAGTAGCATCCTATGGCCTTGTTGGGTATCAATATCATAATAGTATTTTCAGGTGTTGCTGGGTATCAGTATCATCATAATAGTATCCTCTTTCCTTACCGGGTATCAGTATCATCACAATAGCATCCTCCTGCCTTTCCGGGTATCAGTATCATCACAATAGTATACTCATGAACATAATCATATCACCATAAAGTATCTATCTAAATAATACTTCCTAACTACTCTTTATTAGCTAACCAACGTTACTTATAATGAAACCACTAGTTTGCTAGTTGTCACATAACCTCTAGTTATTTGTCTAAACATTATCTTTATTCAAGGAATAACAACTAACCATTATTTATTATATAGTCGACATCTAACATCTAGCCAAGGTTCATTATTAGCCCATAATTGCCATTTATCCACTATTCCATATCATCAACTAATCATCATATAAATGTTAACTATTATTAGACAACACTTAACCACTTATCATCTAATCATCGTTTATTAACTGACATCGTTCATTAACTAACTATCCTTAACCAACTAATCCTCATACTCAAGACTATTCATTAATCAACCATTTATAACTATTCATCATTATTAACTAGCCATCTGTTATTACCAATATCACTTATCATGTAGCCTCGTTAATACACAACTCCTTATTTAACAATTAATCGACATTATAAACTTAGGCATCAATATCACTAATCTTTACCTATGCTAAACCCAACATCACCATTATCCATATATCAACCATCTCTAACTATCATATTTCAACTAAGCAAGATTCATTAACTAATACATCTGATTCCTAGCCACCAAGTGCTATAGTCTCCTAATAGACAACTAACTACCACATATCTTAACCCTTAATTAAGAAGAACGATCATAAGATCATATTTCATCTAGGATCACATAAGTTAACAATTCAATAATCATTAAGGTACCAAATCTATACATGCCATCACCAATATCTAATCAATAAAGTTGTAAGCAATATACCGCATCTTCCTCCATCTCAAAACGGAGAGGTTGGTATATCAATCATGTATATGAATCCATAAACTATAATCATATCCTTTACAATAATAAACACTTCTCGGATATCCAATCATTATCATAACATAACCCTTGGCCCAATAATATATCCGGAATAATCACACTATCATAATCACGGCCTTAGGACCATTTACGTATCCGAAACTCATATCAATAATCATATTTATAAGCCGTTGCATATCTCTAGTCATCCACACACAGGAGGCATCTCACATCTAGGAGGCATAATATCAATAAGCATGTAATCATCCTTCATATATGAGGCATCTCACATCTAGGAGGCATAATATCAATAAGCATGTAATCATCCCTTACATAGGAGGCATCTCACATCTAGGAGGCATAGTAGCAATTAGCATGTAATTATATTTCATATAGGAGGCATCTCATATCAAGGAGGTATAATATCAATAAACATATATATAAGCATGTAATTATCTCTCGTATGGGATATCTTATATCAATAGGTCATTATCATGACTATGAGAAATATCACCTCTTTAGGGAAATTGTCATATCTAAGAGGAATATCGCCTCTATAGGCCCAACAATCATAACCAAAAAGGAGATAGCATCTCTCTAGGAACAACAATCATATCTAAGAGAAAATAGCATATTTATAGGCCACATAACATATCTAAGGTAAATATCATCTCTAAATGCCCTATATCACTTCCACAAAGAGTATCATATCCATAGCTTAAAACCCACAATCTGTGGAACATCAATACATGCAACAAAGTCATGAAGTAACCTTATACTAAGGTTTAATAGCCTCATCTAAGTATAACATCCGCAACTAATTCCATAAGGCTAACACAAGTCTAGGCCTAAGTGGGAAAGACTATACCACCTCTAAACCTTAATTTCCATAATTAGGCACACCATGCCCCAAACTAGGTGAAGGTATCTAGTTCCACTTTTAGATATCAAGTAAGCCACATTCAAGCTTAAGATTGGAGCTTCAACTAGAAATAAGGGTACTCAAGTCTACACTAACCAAGTTACGATTCACGACTACCACACTAGTTCAATAAGGTTAAACCCATAATTCATGCTTCAAATACTAAAACCATAACCCAAACATAGAATTACATCATAACAATGCTACAATTGATCTAAACTAGATATGGAAGGCTCTAGGATTCAAAAGGTTTATAAGCATATCATCTTATGGGCCCAAAACCCTCATCTAATCCCCAACGCATCAACAATCAAGGCTAAGTTACACTATGAAAATCAAGCCTAACATCCAAATTCACATGCAATACATATCATACATCAATTATGAAGAGGAGTAGACAGGGGCCTACCTGAAGCTAAACTAAAAGATTTCACATCATTCAGCATATTCTCGTAATTACTTCACAATCCCCAAAATGCCACCACACTAACAAAACCATAATCTACTCATCAATATGAGTCTATCAATACCCAATTGCACTATTGTGCTTCAGGTCCAAAAATGACACCAAAATCACCAAGTGGGTCCCACATACAAAAAATGAGTTTTCAAGACCAACTCACTCTTTAAATACCATTAGGGAGTTATATCCCTCAAGAAATTGGTGCAAATCACCCCTATTTAGGGCTAAAATCAAGCCTCAAGTCATTTGGGGTTTTGGATGAAGAAATAAATAAGTCAACACTATAATTGAAGGATTCATACCTTAGATTCAACATAAATCACGATTACACAAGTAATCCAAGCTCCCAACCAACTCCCAAGAATCTCTCTAAGGTAAACACTCTCTATTAGGGTTTTGGGACTCAAGACAATGGAGCAAATGACCAATTCTCAGCCAAATTAACTATTTAAAGGACCCTTCCCAGGCCCTCAGGAAGGGCAATAAAAAACATATGCGTGCCGTAATTGCGACCATCGTGATCGCACCCTAGTCCTCGTTATTACAGTATCTAGCTACACTTGATGATGGATTAAATTTGGAATCTGATTCCATGCTTTGGCCAAGGCCGGAGGATGCATCCAAACTCCAATTTTTGCAAACAAGACATGTAACCATATTAAATTCAATGTTCCGGATGCGCTGGTAGAGTCATATTTTCAATTCAAGGTCATTTAACTGAAGTTTTTGCTCGATGGCCATTTGGAACTAGTGGAGACTTCTAAATAAAGAATTTGTTATAAGAAACCAAATGAATTGCTTGGTGACCGAATCGTCAGTCCCAATGAGTCATAAATGACTTGGGGCAGCTATGGGACACTCAAACGATGGGAATAAGTGCAAGTATGGATAATAACCTGAAAGGTCATTATAATATTCACTACTAAAAGGACTTTCATCCTTGAAAGTCAATGAATAGAAGGAATCTCAAAAGCTCGAAGGTATGAAGTACTGGGCTCGTATGCTCCAGGCATGACTTCCCAGATAACTTCAATAGAGAGAGAAATGCTTCTAAGAGATTTTACTATAGGTATCCTTTTTTCAAACAACACCCTAATTATTCTCCTAAATAGTCAAAACTCAACTTAACTGCTAACTAGTCTTAAACTGAACCAAGAAGACTGATGCACGTACATCTAAACCATATCATGTTGATACCGTCTCTATAACTGCATAAATTAACAAAGTCTCATCCAAGACAAAGCCAACCCAAATCATGAGTCATATTACCAACTCCAAATCCAAATATACCTTCTATTTACCATTTAGCACATTTTATCCACTCCAATCTAAGAAAAAATCACTAGTCCCACCCATGCAGTCTCATCACGGAGAACTCAAAGAACTAAAGCTGACCCGCTGAAATTCCATATGATAAATAAGAGATTAAGCTCATAAGTTGTTGTCTGAGCACACCAATGGAGATAATCAAGGAATGCAATCTATGACAATGCTGCAACCAATTCGGATGACAATCAAAGAGAAATCTCAAAGTCCAAGGTATAACACTAATCAATGAATGTTCTGGTACAGGATGTATCATCCATCGGGAATGAAGTCATACTAGGTACAACTTGAGTATATTAATCCTATTTAGTAAATCATCAATAATTCCCAGAGAAAACTAAAAACTCTAAGTCAAGACTGAAGTAACCAATACGGGGCCCATAGGCTATCATATGAACACTTATCAACTATAATCCAACCGATGTCAAGAAGACCAAATAGGAAACGACGGAGTAGGATCAACCAGCCTATAAATGAAACCTGAACAAACAAAAGTCTAAAATAAAAGTTGCACGCAAGATCTACCACACCAGGCTGAAATATCAATACAAAGGTTGAATCGCTCGGTCTCAAATATCTAAATGAAAACTAAAAATTGGTAGGCATTAATGTTCTAAATCTATCATACTTCTCAATTACCATTCCAAGGAGTCAAATCCAAAACTGATCTAAGAAGGCTATATCAACATCAACTATCTAAGATCAACTCTAGTATGCAAACCTAACATACTAGAGATAAATCATACCAAGCCACAGTTGAGACATATCTGAAGAACAAAATTGCCACATGGATAATCACTGGCTGATAACACATGCAACAAACTCTATATCAGTTGGAGGGCACTAAATATATCCATAAAATAGAAATTACACAAAAGGATAAATTACTAGCTAAAAATGCATATAACCCACTCCATATCTATTGGAGGGCATGAACTATCCCAACATACTAAAAAGCTTCCCAAGGTTGAAAACAACACCAAGAGTGGCAAAATCTCTAAAAACTCAAAAAATGCAACTTAAGCCAGAAACTAAATAATCCAATACTCCATCTCAATAAGAAATAGCCATAGGCACATGTCACCAAGGAGAAACACTCTATTAAGCCTCACTAGGCCGAACAAACTTTGAAATGAGGATTTCCCAAATCCACCCCACAATTTCATCATCGAAGAATAAAATACCAATCTCAAAGTCCAAACCACTACCAAAAAATAAACAACTTAAGATAAGGAACTTTCTATTTTCCATCTCAAGAAGCGATCACAGAAAAGGCCACCTTCCTCTAACTCTAACTCCACTAAAGGCAAAACCATATCATAGAAAAAAAGCATCAAATATCTACATCAATGATAAGGGAAAACCATCATAATGGAGCAAACCCAACAAATCTAAGAGATGAATCCATGATATCTCAATATCAATATCAAAATCGCTATTGGATGAAGAAAGTAGCCATAAACGAAGAACGGACCTCAAACTGGTAAATCTTACAAATGGGCTATATTAGATGATATAGTCAAAACAAAGGCCTTCACAACCCAGGATGCAAATCTAAGGGTTTCAAACTCAATAATTGGCAATATAACTAAATTGCCAAATCTAAGATCATAACAGAGCCCAAAAGGTCAACCTGCCTTTCGATATCACAATACATCCCTGAATCAATCTAATACAGCTAACCAAGAGGGAGACAATCAACCTTGCCGCACTAGGGAAAAGAAATCACCACATCATCCTACATCTACTCAAGCCACCGAATAGTATCATAGGAAAATAAAAGCTTAACTAGATAACACTAGTCTATATAGCTATCCAAAAAGAATCAATTACATCAAGTAACAACATCAATTGAAAACATCAAGTAATATCAGTAACCTCATGTTGTGGTAGTAATAGCAACAATATTAATATCAATATACTGAATAAGCAGTACCGAAAATGAACATCAATATCATGTACCACTCAAGGGACACAACAAGTCTAATATGCCAAGATAAATGGGACTCAAACTCAAACCACACCCATAGAGGAACAACATCAATATAGGTCTACTCCATCTACTACTAAAAGAAATGAACCACGGAGTAGTAACCTAATCATGAATCTAATAACAAGGAGCATAATAATTAATATCAATTCATCAAGGAAGATAATCACCAATGGGTATGAAAACCCTAATACATATAATAAGAGATAAGGGAAGGAAATAAAAGCACACTAATCATGGTGACATCTGCAATCACATGCTTGACGGGTATAAGGAGAAATAAATATGAATGGGTCTAACTCGTACCGACCGACCGAATCATCAATTGAGGTGCCACACATACTACCTCTAATTCAATATGCCACAACATCATGAGGCTAATCTGAATAAGATGAATGACTAGAAATCCTATGCCGGGACACTTTCTAGATTAGTAGTCAGTCTATTTGCAGTCGAAGCAAACTTCTAAAGCACTAACATGAAGATAATACAAACTAAGCCCAATGGCTGGCCAACTGACGCTGAGAGAAATCCACAAAATTTTTTGCATACTTCTGAAATCACGGCCTGACTCAAGAACTCTAGGTTGGTGGGGAATATATGCTAACTCTGGCTGATTATCTATCTCATACTTGGGGCATTCTCCGAACCAATATCTTATCACGACACAATTAAATCAAGATCCTAGAATACTTCAAGATACTTCCTCTCATAATCCAAAAATGGTCGCCATGGCTCGAAAAGCCATACCATACTCTGTAAGTCTGATGTGGACTCTGCTTACTATGATAATTATGAATAAAATGAGAACTACTCATAGTATGAAATATTATCTGCATAGAGTTGATGGGATACGGGTAAAGCTAAACTCTACTAGATGGATTCTCACTCCCAAATAAAATACTAATAGCACTATATTGATGGCATGCCTCTTGCTTTGATTTCCATAAGTCTCAATACTTGTGCTTTTTATGGTCCTCTTATAATCAACATCCTAATAAAAGGAAGATTTAGCTGCCACCCAGTAATCTAATGCCAAATAGAGTAACAATACCCATCGTCTATCACATCCATGCACCAAAGTCAGGCTCAGTAGGACGTAGCATAGGAAAAATCTTGGACCACACAAAAAATCCAACCTCATACTCAAAACTGGTAAAGAATCCCAATGAACACTAATAGACCCAACTCTGGTCTAAGAACTGCTCAATGAATCAAATGTTATCCATGTCTTAGAGGGATATACAACATGTCTCGATTTCCCAATGTTGAACCTCAAAGGTTGAAGTAGTCAAAAACTTAACTGGAGTATAAGCTGTACCAAATCCTTTTTGGCTGCCGCTGAAGATCTTCGATATCCATCTCTGACTCTCTAATCTAACGCTGTGTTAAAAATTTAGGAACACATGGTGAACTCTCATCTACATCTGTTGATAAGGTCGAATCATCCTGTGGGGATAGAATAGAGTCAAACAAGGTGTTTGAGGTTCATAGGAAAGACGGACATATAATAAGGAGTCAAGAAGTGAATACCTAAAATGTCCCTATAGCTTTCCAAAGATAGGTTATGGACGTCTTCACACCAATCCATAGGAATCGACTAACACTAAGCTCTTGTACTAACACACCGATGAAACCTAGGCTCTAATATCAATTTTGTAATGACCCTTCAGGTCATTTTCCATATTTATGATTATGTTCACCATTTGATCTTCTCCATAGCTTCCCCAAGACATTTACGATTTTCTGGGACAGGTGGTTTGGTTATCAGGTTGTTCATTTAGTTTTTAGAGCCAATCCCTGTTTTGAAGTCTTCGCTTGTTCCAAATAGCCATCGAGTAAGAAATTTAGTGAAAAAATCTCGGATACAAATTTTAAATATTCCAGTTGATCCAAAATATCAATTTTTGTCTCGACAGACCTTTGGTTCAGGTCCCAATGCACCCGAGTTGATTTCAACCCATTGGTTGGAAAGTTGAAACTTGGAAAGATTGGGAGAGCGACCCACATTTAGTCAAAATAACCTCAGATTGAAAATCCAAATTTTCCATAACATCCACAACGTCGACATTAGGCTAGGGAGACCCTTGGTTTAGGTCCCAAGGCTCCCAGACTTATTTTGGGTTATTGAGCGGATTTTATAAAAAGTGATGAAACTATAGGTGTAGGCCCTACTTTTTACCTAAATTATGCCCAATGAAAGTTTTGATGATTTGAATGGATTTAAAATGTGGTTTATACTCAAAATTCACTATTGTATCATGTTTCTTTGATTCCGAATGAGTTCTGAGGGTCAAAAACTTATTTTTAAGTTTGTTGTCATCTAGTGAATCGAGATTGCGTCCAAGAGTGTGCAATTATGAATAGCATGATCGCGTTCTGAAGGACTGCGATTGCAATATCTAAGTACCTACAGGGGCTATATAATGGCCCAAAGATGCATTTAGGGCACTATTTAGACCTACAAACCCTAAAGTAAGTGTAATAACTCACAATTGGTCATAGGGAGTGACTTGGGAGCTTAATTATGATCTTGTATCATGATTATATTCAAGATTAAGGTAAGAATTTGTTGAATTCATGCTTGAATTTCTTAGTTTGGATCCATAACCCTAGTTTAGCTTAGGGCTTAATTTTAGCCCAAAGTATGCTTAGTTTTTACCCATTCTTTAAGGTTTATGATTCCTTATTCATGTGTGAATATTGGGTCGATATCGAAATCGCATTTTTCATATATAGACCCACTTGGGTTTTTGGTGTCTTTTTTGGACCCAAAGCACAATAATGCAATATGGGTATCATTCGACTCATATCGAGTAGATTATGATTTTGATAGTGTGATGGTATTTTGAGGATTATAAAGTAAAGATGAGAATGTAGTGCATGAAATAAGGTTTTGCGATTTGTCTTTGAGGTAGGCTTGTATATACTTTTCTTCATAAAAAATGTGTGATATATGTTTTATATAAATATGGATGTTAGACTTCATTATGAGTAGGACAACTTGTCCTTGATTGTTGATGTTTTAGGTAATAGATGAAGGTTTTGGACTCGTAATATGGCATGTTTATAATGCTTTTGTATCCTATTTACTTCCCTCTTTAGTTTAGATTAGTTATAGCTTGGATATGATATAATGCTATCTTTGGAATATGGTTTTTGGTTTTGAAGCATGATATGTATATTTAGGTTTATTGGGCTAGTATGGTAGTCTTGAAACTATAAGTTAGGTAGAGTTGACTTGAGTACCCTTGTTTCTAGTCGAAGTTTCTATCTTAGACTTGATTATGGCTTACTTGACATCAAGAAGATGAACTAGATACCTTATCCTAGTTTGGGGCATAGTATGCCTAATTATGGAAATTATGGATTCGAAGTGGGATCGTTTGGCCCGTATAGGCCTAAGATTGTGTTAAGTCTTGTTGACTTAGTGCGGATGTTAGACATATATGAGGCTAGTAAATCTTAGAATAAGGTTACTTCATAAGTTGGTAACTTATATTGATATTCCCAGATTGTGGCCTTTGAGTTATGGTTATGATACATCTTGTGGTAGTGATATTGGGCATTTAGAGATGATATTCCTCCTAGATACGTTATGTGGCCTATAGAGATGCTATTTTCTCTTAGACTTGATGATTGGCCTATAGAGATGCTATTTCCTCTTAGACTTGACGATTGGCCTATAGAGATGCTATTTCTTCTTAGACTTGATGACTGGCCTATAGAGTTTCTATTTCCTTTAGTCGTGATTGTTGGACCTATAGATACAATATTCCTCTTGGATATGTAAATTGGCCTAGAGAAGTAATATTCCTCATAGTCATTATGTATGATCTATTGATATAAGATATCCTATAGACAATTACATGTCTATATATATTATTCCTCCTAGATGTGAGATGCCTCTTGTGTGAGAGATGATTACATGTCTATCTTTATTATGCCTCCTAGATTTGAGATCTCTTGTCTGAGAGATGATTATATGCTTATTGATATTATGCATCTTCTATGTGAGATAATTAGAGATATACTACGACTTATAAATATGATTATTTATATGAGTCCTAGATATGTGTATGGGCCTAAGGCTATGATTATGATGTTGTGATTAGTTCGGTAAATTAATGGGATAAGGGATGTGTTATGATATTGATTGAATAGCTGAGAATTGTTTATCATTATAATTGATGTGATTATAGTTTATGAATATTAATATGTATATATTTGTGTACACATCTCTCTAGTATGGGACAGAGGAAGATGTGATATGATGCTTATTATTCCACTAATTAAATACTAGTAATGGCATGCATATATTTGGTATGTTCATGATTATTTACCATTATATATAATGTGATTATAGCTTAAATATGATCTTATTACTGCTCTTCTTGTTAGACGGTTAAACTATGTGGTAACTAGTTGTCTATTAGGGAACTATAACACTTAATGGGTAGGAATCTAATGTATTAGTTAATGAATATTGCTTAGTTGAAGCATGGTAGCTAACGATGGTTAGTTAATGAATGGTGACAGTTAATAAAACATAGTTAGGTGACAAGTAGTATGGTGTTGTCTAGTAATTAATAACGGATATAGGATGATCGGCTAATAATAATGAATGGTGGATAAATGGTGGTTTTGGTCAAGTGATGAACTTTGACTAGATGATAGATGTTGGCTAATTAATAAATAATGGTTAGTTGCTATCCTGTGAGTAAGGATTATGTGAAGGATAATGTTTAGGCTAATAACTAGAGGTTATGTAAAGGATAATATTTAGGCTAATAACTAGACGCTATTATAATAAGTGTTGGTTAACTAATAATGAGTAGTTGGGAAGTATTGACTAGATAGATATTCTCTGGTGAAATGTGAATGTTTATGAGTATTTTAGTGTATCCTATTTGGTAATGGTAATTTTGATGATATTAATACCTAGCAAGACTGAAGGATACTATTCTGATGATATTGATGCCCGAAAAGTATGGATGATACTATTATGATGATATTTATACCCAAAAAGACCAGAGGATACTATTGTAATGATATTGATACCCAACAAGTCCGCCGGATACTATTAAGATGATATTGATACCCATCAAGGATAGAAGATACTATTATGATGATATTGATATCTGGAAAAGGCCAAAGAATACTATTATGGTGATATTGATACTCGACAAGATTGAAGGATAGTGTTGTGATGATGTTGATACCCGACAAGTTTGGAGGATATATTGATAATATGCTAATACCCGGCAAGGCTGGAGGTTGATTATGATGATGATGGTCCTCATAGTTTTGATGATTTGTGATATTGATTGTGTACTTTGCATTCATTCTTGGATGCGCATTGCCTATCACCAGTATGCACCTATTTTTAGTAGTTGGTATGGGATGGTTGCATAGATATAGGTGAAGACTATGCCTTATGTTGTTGTATTTTGATTGGACCTTCCAAGCCTGGGATAATGGGGGTACGTATAGGCTCGTCTAGGTATTTAGTTGTATGGAGTAGTTAGTTATTCACGTTGTTATTGTTATTGTTGTTATCATTGTTATGATTATTATTATGGCTAGCTTATGATAGATTAGTCTTTGATCTGAGATTAGGATTTAAGGTATGTCTTTGGCCTCTCCTAGCTTATGATTGAATTATTGTGCACGATTATTTCATGTCAAGCCATATGGATAAGAAACCCCTAGTATGATAGTATTTAAATCCCAATTCTATTATAATGAGTTCTCAATATGAGAATATGATGATAGAGGTTATGCTTTGAGATGACCTCATGTTTATATGTACATATACCTATATATATATATCTAGCTATATGAAGATATGATACAATCGTATATCCGTTCCTTCGCCGTTTATTTTGTGTAGTCATTTCTTCACTTTGTATATTACTATATATATTTTTCTTTCTCTCTTTATTTATATATTGATTTGGGATATACGATATAGCATTGACATATATTGAATGTAGTTGGAATAGGATAGTTTATCCTGGTACTTCCTTAGTCTTATAATGTTAGACTCTTGGACATGACTATAATAGTTGTCCCTTATTATTCTCATTGACTTGTTATACGATTTTAGGACTCTTGATGTAGTTTTTATTTTGTTTATATGTTGTATATATCTTCTTTGTCTTTGAAGCTTAGTTGGCAATAGTCTACTGGGTACTATTTGTTTGGTACTCATACTACACTTTTGCAGCCTACAAATTATTGTACTGGTTATTGATATTGATGTGTGCATCGTGCGGAATAGACCTTGTTCAGACACTTAGAGTGAGCTCCTGGCATTTGGAGCATTACTTATCTCTCTCTCTCTTATGTATTAGACTAGTCTCTAAGTTGTATTTGGAGATAAGTTGTATCAGTATATATCTCTTGATATTTTACTTTTATACTCTTTTTATATTAGAAGCTCTTTGTTGGGCGTATTTATACGTCTAAGCACCATAACTTACCCATGTTTTAGCTAAGTTTTGAGAATAAAATACATAATTCTTGCACTTTTAGTCTATTTTTAGTTAAGTGAGCTGGCCTATGTGATTAGCATGCTTTTCAGCTACTAATGAGGAAGATTACAGCACTTTGGGGACCTGTGGACAACAAAGAAAGCTTCACATAAAAAGGAAAGCAGCTTTTGGACTGAATGTGATGTATGGGAACTTTTTCCCGGGCAAACACAATATTTTTAAATAGTTAAGGATGCAGTAGCAATTTATTAGAGAAGGATGTTATTAAAAGCCTTATTGCTGAATTTTTAGGGATAATTGAGATTCGGTATTATTTTTGAAAAACAAAAGACGCTTAGCTTAAGGACAGAGGGAGAGAAGCGTGTTTCTCTGTTAACGTCACTTATCATCTTCATCACCAAGATCGTGCTAAGTTTTGGTATGATGAATATTTCTATGTCAATTTCTATTTTATTCATGAGTAGCTAAGCTTATCTGTTAGGGTTATGGAAACCTTGTAGTATACTCTCTATTGCTATGGGTTCGTAAATTTATGATGTGTAATCCACTTATATCATTACTCTCTTCATTTTGATTAAATTCTCATGGTTGCAAACATTGGGAATATGCCATTATAGCAATAACTTGTTCGATAGAAAAGTTACTGTTTGGAAAAGAGAGTGTGACAAGAAATTAGGGTTTCCAACCTCTAGTTTACATGTTAATGCCCTAGCAGGATTAACGTCTTGGAGAGTTTGTATAATTTGTTGTACACTTTGGGTTCGAGAGAACTAAGGTGAATAAATCCTTGATGGTTGAAAAACACTTGGATTAGAATTAGAATATGCCTCTCTATAAGTGCATGCATGTATAAAATTCGTATTACCCATAGTTAATAGAGATGTAGAAGCTACAAGGTGGACATAACCCTAACTTGTCATTCTCTGTGATCAAATATAATTACACATATCATCTCATTGTTACACTGATAATATTACTGTGCACTTAAACCAAACCCCCTTATCTTGGAACCTTCGACCAACAGTCTAATAATAATCGCAATACTTAGTGATCATAGTATTCCCTGTGGGATTCGACACCTAACCCAGTTGGGTTCTATATTTGACAGCGACCGCTTACACTTTCTAACGAGAGTTGTAATTTGGGCGTATCACTCTTGTACCGATACCACTATGTTTTGAGATTCTTCTTTATATTGATCTTTATTTAATATATTTTGCATTTTTTCCTGATATTATTGAGTAGTCCGTTACTAGCCATTCTGGACTATAGGTTGGCTTGCCTACTGGTTGGTTATGGTAGGCACCATCATGACTTAAGAAGTTGGGTCTTGATAGATTGGTATCAGAGCCTAGGTTTCATTGGTGTATTAGTACAAGAGCTAAGTATTAGTAGAGTCTTGCAGAGGAGTGCAAAGATATTTGTAACCTATATTTGGGAGGCTATAGTGACATTTTAGGAAATTCACTTCATGAATCCGTGTCGTGTGTCCGCAATCCTATGAACCTCGAACACATTCTTTGACTCTATTCTATCCCTAAAAGACGATGTGATATTATTGACAGGCGTGGATAAGACTCCAATATGCATTTTTAGAATTTTAGTGCAGCATCAGACAAAGTTTTAGAGATGGATATAGAAGATCCTCAGTGGCAGCCAAAAAGGATTTGGGATGAGTCCCCATCAAACTTATAGAGAGTGGTATGGTTCTTTGACCCATGGCGACCATACTAGATTATGAGGGGCAGTATCTCAAATTATTTTAGGATCTTGGTTTGGTTGTGTTGTGATGAGACACTGATTCAGAGAATGCCCATGGTATGAGATAGGTGATCAGCTAGAGTTAGCATGTATTCCTTACCAGCCTAGAGTTCCTAAGACAGGCTGTGATTTTGGAAGTTTGGACATAATTTTTTGACTTCTCTCAGCATCAGTTGGCTAGCTATTTGGGGTCAATTTATGTTCTCTCTATATTGATGCTTTAGGAATTGCTACGACTGCAGAGAGATCGACTACTAGTCTAGGGAGTGTCCTGACATGAGATTCCAGTCATTTAACTTAGTTAGATCATCTTGTGATGTTGTGACATCTTCAGTTAGAGATGGTGCGCTTGGCGCCTCAGTTGATGATTCAGTCGATTGGTCTTATTTAGATCCATTCAGATTTATTTTACCTATGCCCATCACGCATGTGACTGTGGATGTTACCACAATTGGTGTTCTTTTATTTCTCACATTTATCTCTTATTATGTGTATTAGGGTTTTCATACCCATTGATGATTGTATGCCTTGATGAATTTATATCGATCATTATGTGCCTTATTGTTGAATTCATGATTATGTTACTACTCCATGGTTTATTTTTTTTAGTAGTGGATGGAGTAGATATATATTGATATTTTCCCCTATGAGAGTGGTTTTGGGTTTGAGTCCCCTTTATCTTGGCACATTAGCCTTGTTGAGGCCCTTGAGTGGTACATGATATTGATATTTATTTTGGTTCTACCTATTCAGTATGTTGATAGTGATATGGTCATTGCTATTGCTACCACTAAGTGAGGTTATTGTTACTATTTGATCTTAATACTTGATTTATTACATGATGAATTTGATTCTAGCTGGATAGCTGTATAGACTAGTGTTATCTAGTTAGACTTTTATTATCATGTGATATTATTTGGTGGCTTAGGTAGATATAGCCCGATCAATGATTTCTTTCCCTTAGCATGGTGAGGTTCACTGTGTTCCCTCTTGGTTAGCTGTATTAGATTGATTTTGAGAATGTATTATGGTATCGAATGTAAGTTGACCTTCTGTGGTTCTTTTTTTTTGACTTCGCAATTTAGTTATGTTGCCCATTTTTGAGTTTGACATTCTTAGACTTGCCTCCTAGGTTGTGAAGGATTTTATATTGGCTATCCCTTCCAGTATAACCCATTTAGGAGATGGACCGGTATGAGTTTGTTCTTTATTTATTTCATCATCCGTTAGCAATTTTGATATTGATGTTCAGATGTTATGGATTCATCTTATAGGTATGTTTGGTCCATTTCCTCATGATAGATTGCCTTGTTGGTTGTGTGGAGATTGGATACTCCTTTGTCGTAGTGATATGGTTTTTTCTAGTGGAGTTGGAAAGTTAGAGGTAGGCAACTTTTCTTGTGATCGCTTCTTAAGTTGGCAAATTAGAAACTCTTTAGCTCAAGTTATTGGTACTCTGGTAGTGGTCTCGACCTTCACCTTGGTTTTGAGATTGGTATTTCTTCTTTGATGATGTTGTTCTTGGATGTATTTAAGAAATCCCCATTTCAGCATTTGTTCGGCCTAGTGAGGCTTGGTGAAGTGATTCTCCTCGATGATATAAGTTTGTGGCTATTTCATTGCCTATATGTAATATTGCATTGGTTATTTCCCAGCTTAAGTTACATTTCTCCAAGTTGCTAAAGTTTTTACCTTCACTGGTGTGGTTTTAAACATTGAGAAGTTTTGAGTATGTTTGGATAGGTCATGCCCTCCAGTAGATATGTAGTGACTTATAGGCATTTTCAGCCAGTGATTTTTCCTTTGGCATGACTCCTATTTTGCGGCTATGTTTTGTTCCCTCTAGCTGATATAGAGTTGGTTGCTTGTGTTATCAGTCAGTGGTTATTCCTGTGGTGATTTTTCTCACTAGATATGTCTTGACTATGACTTGGTATGATTTATCTTGGCTATGTTAGATTTGGATACTAGAGTCGATTTGAGATAATTTACATTGATATAACCTTATTGGCCCAATTTTGGATTTTGACTCCTCAAAATGACAATTTAAAAGTATGATAGATTTGGGGTATTAATTCCTACCTTTTTTTAGTTTCAATTTAGATATTTGATATTGAGCGGTTCAACCTTGGTATTAGTATTTCAGCTTGGTGTTGTAAATCTATTATGCAGCCTTCTTTTTAGACTTGTTTTAGTACGAATTTCATTGATAGGCTGGTTGAGCCTACTCTGTGGTTGCCTATTCGGTCTTTTCGACTTCGGCTGAATTATAGTTGACTAGTGTTCAGATGATAGCTCATGGGCCTCATATTGGTTATTTCAGTTTTGACCTTGAGTTTCAGCTTTCTTTGGGAATTATGGATGATTTACTCAGTGGGAGTAATATTCTTGAGATGGATTCAGTAAGTCTTAATTCTCGGTGGATGAGACATCTTGGAGTGGAATATTCAGTGAAGAGTAGTTATATCTTTATTTTCGAGATTTTACTTTGATTTTCATCTGGACTAGTTGGAGCATTGACATGGATTATGTTCCGTGATTATCTCTATTTGTATGCCGAGGTAGAGCCTTATGAGCTTATTCTTATGTTTTCCTTATGGACTTTCAGCGGATCATCTTTAGTTCTTTGAGTTCTTCGCGATGAGATTGTGTGGATGAGATTCAAGTGATTTTCCTCCTGGATTGGAGTAGATAACAGGTGCAAAAATGTAAAGAAAGATTATTTTTGGATTTGGAGTCAGTTTTATGACTCATGTCTTGGTTTTATTTTGGCTTGGATGAGCCTATGTTGATTTATGTGGATAAATAGATGGTATCAGCGTGATATGATTTAGATATGCATGCATCAGCCTTTTCGGTTTAGTTGGAGGCTAGTTAGCGGTTAAGTTGAGTTGGCTATTTTAGAAGTAGAATGATAGTGCTGGTTGAAAAAGGGATACCTGTGGCGAAATCCCTTGCAAGTGTTTCTCTCTGCTGAGGTTATCTGGGAAATCATGCTTGGAGCATGCGGGCCCAGTACCTCATCCTTTCGAGCTTTTGAGATTCTTTCTGTCCATTGACTTTTGGGGACAAAAGTCCTTTTAGTAGTGGATAGTGTAATGATCCTTCAGGTCATTTTCTATTTTTATGCTTATTTTCACCATCTGAGCTTCTCCATAGCTTCCCCAAGTCATTTTTGACTTTCTAGGACCGACGATTTGGTTACCAGGCAGTTCGTTTGGTTTTGAGAGCCAATTCCCTATTTTGAAGTCTTCGCTGGTTCCAAATGTCCACTAGGCAAAAACTTCAGTGAAATTATCTTGGATGCAAATTTCGACTAAGCCAGCAGATCTAGAATATCGATTTTAGTCTAGGTAAACCTTTGGTTTGGGTCCCAATGCACCCGAGCTCATTTCGACCTTTTGGTTGGAAAGTTGAAAAATAGAAAGAATAGGTATGGGACCCACATTTGATCAAAATAACCTCAAATTGAAAATTTGACTTTGCCATCACATTCGAAATGTTGATTTTAGGATAGGGAGACCCTTGGTTTGGGTCCCAAGGCTCTCGAACATATTTTGGGTTACTAAGCTATTTTATAAAAAGTGATGAAACTATAGGTATGGGAATGACGTTTTTCCTAAACGATATCCAATGAAATTATTGATGATTCCAATGGATTCGAAACGTGGTTTACACTCAAAATTCACTATTAGATCATGTTCTTTGGATTTCGGATGAGTTCCGAGGGTCAAAAACTTATTTTTGAGGTTGTTGTCATCTGGTGCAACCGCGATCGTGGCAAAGAGTGTGTAATCGTGAGTAGCACGATCGCGGCTCGTAGAACAGCAATTACGACATTTGAGTACCTGTAGGGGATATATAAAGGCTCCAAGATGCATTTGGGGCATTTCCCCTCCACTATTTATACCTAGAAACCCCAAGATGAGTGTAATAACTTAAAATTTGTCATGGGGGGTGACTTGGGAGCTTACTTATCACTTTGTATCATGATTATCTTCATGATTAAGGTAAGAATTTTTTGAATTCATGCTTGAATTTCTTAGTTTCAAAACCCAATTTATCTTAGGGCTTGATTTTAGCAAAAAGTATGCTTAGTTTTCTCCCATTCTTTGATGGTTATGATTCTTTATTAATGTGTGAACATTGGGTTGGTCTTGGAAGCTTGTTTTTCATATGCGGTACCCACTTGGGGTTTTGGTGTCATTTTTGGATCCGAATCAACATAGTGCAATATGGGTATCATTAGACTCGTATTGATGACTAGATTATGGTTTTGATAGTGTAATGGAATTTTGAGGATTATAAAGTGAAGATGAGCATGTGGCATATGAAGAGAGGTTTTGTGAATTGGACTTGAGGTAGGCTTCTGTCTACTTTTCTTAATAGATGATGTGTGATATATTTTTCATGTGAATATGAATGTTAGGCTTGATTAAGAGTAGGATAACTTGGCCTTGATTGTTGATGTTTTGGGGAATAGATAATTGATTTAGACCCATAAGATGGCATTTTTATAACTCTTTTGTATCCTATTTCCTTTCCTCTTTAGTTTAGATTAGTTATAGCATGGATATGATATAATGCTATGTTTGGAATATAGTTTTTGCTTTTGAAGCATGATTTGTATATTTAGACTTATTGGGCTAGTGTGGTAGTCTTGAAATTGTAAGTTGGGTAGAGTTGACTTGAGTACCCTTGTTTCTCATCGAAGTTACTATGTTAGGCTTGGATATGGCTTACTTGACATCTAGAAGATGAACTAGATACCTTAGCCTTGTTTGGGGAATAGTATTCCTAATTATGGAAATTGTGGATTAAAAATGGGATCGTTCGGCCCACTTAGGCCTAAGCTTGTGTTAAGTCTTGTGAACTTAGTGTGGATGTTAGACATAGATGAGGCTCGTAAACCTTAGAATAAGGTTACTTTGTTACTTGGTAACTTGTATTTATGTTCCCCGAATTATGGGTTTTGAGTTATGGCTATGATACTCCTTATGGAAGTGATATTGGGCATTTAGAGATGATAATTCCTTTAGATACGTTATGTGTCCTATAGAGATGATAATTCCTCTTAGATATGATTGTTATGCCTTTTAGAGATGTTTTCTCCTTTTTATTATGATTTTTAGGCCTATAGAGGCCATATTCCTCTTAGATATGATAATAATCACAACATCATAATCATTACCTTAGGCCCATATACGTATCTAGAACTCATATCAATAATCATATTTATAAGTTGTATCATATCTCGAGTTATCTCACATATAAGAGGTATAATATAAATAAGCACGTAATTATCTCTCGCATAAGAGGCATCTCACATCTAGGAGACATAATATCAATAAGCATGTAATCATATCTCACATAGGAGGCTTCTCACATCTAGGAGGCATAATGAAGCATCCCAGGTTTAGACCCTTAGAAAATTTCCTAGAATCCCGTTCTTCAGACCCAATACGACTTATTATATGAGCAGTATGCTTGGGTACGAGCAGTGAAGTCCTATCTTAAACTGACCAGTGTTAGTTGGTGGGATGGATTTGGTCACTAGAATGGATCCGTCTTAGGGGTGAGTGTCGTATTGTTGGGTACGAGTTGTATAGGTGACTCGTAAGGCGGGCAGTATTGGACCCTCTTAGTGTTGCATTCTACCAGGGATACGAATAATAGGTACGGATCAAATGTTGAGGTTCTGACTTGGGTGGATTAGTCGTATAATGGACAGTATCTGATCCATGGTTGTGGTTTGGTTACAATCGAGTGAGTATCAACCATATGGGAGGTTATAACTTGTAAGGAGGTCAGTCGAGACCCTGTGTCGGGGTTTTATGTGATTTAAGTAGGGGTATTCTGCGCATTTCCCTACTTACCCTAACAAGGACCCATGACTTCTAATCCACTTAGGAGGTTATTTATCCTATTATTTTACTCTTAGACACTTAGAAACTCTTCGTAAACATATAATAATTCTCTCAAGAGCTTTTGGGGCAAAGAGCTAGGATTTCAACTAAGGGATTACTTTGGCACTTGTCTTGGTGAATTCTTTCCATCAATTTTCTTGGTTTAAGGCATGATTCTCTTCCCTAATTGTAATTGCAATTAAAGTCATGGTTACATGGTTGATTTCATGGGTTTTCTCTAGTATGATTATGCCTTTTAGCTATTGATTTGGGGTTCTTGATGTTAAATTCTTGGTTATAATTTCCTATGGTTTTAATTATGTTTTCTATGCATTAACGGTGGTTTTGGATAATTGAATTGCATGTTAATGGTTTGATGGTAATGGAATTTTGTTTTGGTTATATTATGCCCCAAGGTGTTTGATAAAAGGCTTATAAAGATTTGTTCATTGCATTGACTTATTTTAATGGAACTCTTTCTTGTTTTTGGATTATATATGAAACCTTTAATGTTTTTCAATGGTTTACAAAGGTTAATGGCTAATTGGTTATGCTTATGGAGAACATGGTAGTGTCCCAAGAAGTTTAATATGGATAATGATAGGGCACTTGAATGTCCCCTTAATCTAAATGGTTTAGCTATGGATAATGCTTGCAAGTATGGTGGCAGGATGGCTAATCTATACAACCAAGGTAAAGGTTTTAATAGAATGCTAAACCCGGTCCCTTTTCCCAGCACTTATATATATGTATGGTTGTTTTCATTGGATGCTTTTAATTTGTTTTTTATAACTGACATTACTTTATCCTTATCCCGAGTTTTATTCTAGTGTTCACCTACTAACTCATCTACTGGCGGCTGTATACCTACTCAATACAGGAACCGGTTGTTTGACTCCTACTTCATAATACTTGATTCGGGGATAGCTTATTAGACTAAAGTGGTGAGCTTCCATCCTTTCAAAAGGCATAATTTTATGTTAGACATTCTTAAAATTTTTCTTTCTTACCAGATATTGGTTTTGGCCATGGTTGGGGGCATGTCCCAACCGAATATTTGTATTCTTTTGGATAGCAGCTTTGTGGTACTTCTCGGGTTGGTATGGGTGGGATCGGTAGTGGTGTCAACCTTTGTATTGGAATAAGATGGGAGGCTTGCATCATCAGACATATTTTCTCACTGTTCCATCATATTGTATTTTGGGTTTGATTATCATATTATATTTGATACTTTCTAAATGGTTTAGTATGGTATGGAAGGTTGGCTTGGTATGGCTAGACTCGGTTGGGTCGGTCATGGTTGTGACCCTATCCCAGAGTCTTCACAAGAGCATTATACAATCTTGTTATATGTTCAAAATTCAGCTCATCCAAGGTTGTATATGGTGGTTGGGTTAAGTTAAGGGGGCGGTCCCCAGTCCTAGTTGGACTTGGCATGCCCATTATGACAAGGCCCCGGTTCGGGCTGTGTCACATAATATCAAAAAGAATGTAATCATCCCTCACATAGGAGGCATCTCACATCTAAGAGGCATAATATCAATAAGCATGTAATCATCTCTCACATAGGAGGCATCTCACATCTAGGAGGCCTAATATCAATAAGCATGTATATAAGCATGTAATTATCATGACTATAAGGACTATCACCGCTCTATGACAATTCTCATGTCTAAGAGGAATATGGCCTCTATAGGACCAACAATCATAACTAAAAAGGAGATAACATCTCTAAAAGGAATAACAATCATATCTAAGAGAAATTAGAATCTCTATAGGACACATAACGTATCTAAAGGAAATATCATCTCTAAATGCCCAATATCACTTCCACAAGGAGTATCATGGGCATAGTTCAAAACCCATAATTTGGGGAACATCAATGCAAGCTACCAAGTCATGAAGTAACCTTATACTAAGGTTTACCAGCCTTATTTATGTCTAACATCCGCAACTAAGTCCACAAGGCTAACATAAGTCTAGGCCTAAGTGGTCTGGACAATCCCACTTCTAAACCTCAGTTTATATAATTAGGAAAACCATTCCCAAAACTAGGCTAAGGTATCTAGTTCTACTTCTAGATGTCAAGTAAGCTACATTCAAGCTTAAGATAGGAGCTTCAACTAGAAACAAGGGTACTTAAGTCTACTCTACCCAAGTTATGGTTTCAAGAATACCACACTAGTCCAATAAGGTTAAATCCACAATTCATGCTTCAAATGCTAAAACCATAACCAAAACATATTATTACGTCATAACCACGCTGCAACTAATCTAAACAAGAAAGGGAAGGCACTAGTATTCAAAAGGATTATAAATATATCATTACGGGTCCAAAACCCTCATCTAATCCCCAAAGCATCAACAATCAAGGCTAAGTTACTCGATGCATAATGAAGCCTAACATCCATATTCACATGCAATACATATCACATATCATCTATGAAGAGGGGTAGAGATAGGCCTACATCAAAGTTGAACCGCAAGACTTCACATTATGCACCATATACTTTTCTTTACTTTACAATCGCCAAAATTCCATTGCACTTATAAAACCATAATCTACTCATCAATACGCGTCTATCAATACCCATATTGCACTATGGTGCTTCGAGTCTAAGAATGACACCAAACCCCCAAGTGGGTCCCACATATGGAAAAATGACTTTACGAGATCAACTTACTCTTCCAATACCATAGGGAGTTATATCCTTCAAGAAATTGGTGCAAATCACCCATAATTAGGGCTAAAATCACGCCTCAAGCCATTTAGGGTGTTGAACCAAGAAATCAAGAAAATTAACACAATAATTAAAGGATTCATACCTTATATTCAACGTAAATCATAATTAAGCAAGTAAGCTAATCTCCCAATCAACTCCCAAGAGTCTCTCTAAGGTATAAACTACCTATTAGGGTTTTGAGACTCAAGATAATAGAGCAAATGGCCAATTCTTGGCCAAAATAGTTATTTAAAGGACCTTTCCCAGTCCCTCAGGAAGGTCGATCACGAACATATATGTGCCACGATCATGGCCATTATGATCACACCCTATTCCTCGGGATCGCGGTATCTAGCTATACTTGACAAAGATAGAAACTTGGAATTTTATTCCAAGTTTTGGCCAAGGACATGAGATGCATTCGGAATCTAATTTTCGCGAATGAGATATGTAACCACACTAAATTTCACATTTTGAACGTGTTGGTGGATTCGAAACGATGCTTAAAGTAAGGATTTGTTCAAGGATGGACAAGGCTTTAAGTGTGGGGTGATGATCTGTGGTGGATCATTTAGAGTTCATATGAGAAAACTAGTGTTACTAGCTTGAGCTAGGTGTTGTTCTAGGGGATCGCAATGGATTCTAGTGTGTATAATGAGTTCATAATGGTATGATTGAGTAATTATGTGTGTAAATTTTTTTTATAGTGTTTAAAGTTCAATTGAATCAAGCCAAACGTCAAAACTAAGTGGAAGATAAAAAGGGGCAAAACTAGTATTCTTAGCTTAAGTTTCTAGTTCATCGTCTTAGATATTGTGTTGTTTTGAGCTCTAATTTGTGGTGTTTAAAGCAATAGGATTCTTTCTTAGTTGATTATGATTATATATGAAGGATATAAAATATTCAAATCAGGTGTAAACAACACAAAAAGGCTTGGAATGGATAAACAAAAGCATAAGACAAAACTTGATGTAAATTGGACACCTTAGATGTCAAGGGCGCGTCGACGACCAAAAGAGAGGGAAAAAGGGAGAGTGGCATACAACAAGAGATTACTAAGGGATCCAAAACTATGGGTATCCAATATAATGGAACTTCACGCACCCTATTACTCGCTATGATCTCCGCAACGTGGATTTAGTGCCAGAATCAACAGTTTTGTCCTCCTATAAATAGAACACTTAAACTTGATGTTATACACCTTGGACGACTTTGAAACATGGAGAGAGGATGAAGAACACTTAAATTAGGGTTTTTATTATTTTAATTTAGAGTTTTAAGGGTTTTTCATTTGCAGTAACATGTTAATTTTCCTCCAAGGTCATAAGGCAATAATGAAAATGAGAAACAAAGCATAACAATTCAAGTTCTAGCAATATAGTACTTTTCTCTTAAACCAGTAACCTCTTAAGTATTTTTGTAAGTAGAAATATCCTAAAGATTGTTGTAAATCTTACGAAAAATATTCCATCACAAATACTTGTTGGAAATTCCCATAGCTTGAGGCATGTCTCGTGACACTGTCCTTAAAAGTACTTCACTCGATATAGGTGTATCTCCAAGGATTCAACGAGCTCTTCTGGTCGTAATTATGAGTCAAAACTAACAAAGATTAAATACATTTATGCAAAACCCACCACAATAACATGAAAAGAACAAAATGTTGATTTGTCCCTTTTTCTATCACTCAAGTTAAAAGTACAAGACATATATATATACACTGGAAAAAAAGTTGAGTATTCTTCTTTTCTTATTCTCCAAAGAGAAAAACGTGATAGAGAATATACATACACACATACATTTATATATATATACATACATATATATATATACAACAACAACAACAAACCCAGTGTATTCCTACAAAGAGGGGTCTGGGGTGGGTAAGATGTACCCAGTGCATACCGCTACCTCTGAAGAAGTAGAGAGGCTATTTTCGATAGACCCTCGACTCAAGATTAAAAATAATAAATAGAAATAAGGAGTAAAAAATAATAAAATAGAAGTCAGAGAAATTAAAAATATGAGAAATAAGGGCACACGAAATAAGAAAATATGAACTAAGAAATAGGGAATAGGACACCTACCTAGTAGTAACATACACTCACAAACCAAAGACACCTATGTACACAGTCCTAGGATTACTAACCCGACTACACAAGATCTCTCCTAACTGCTTGCTACAACCCACACACTTACACTAGCCAGTCTTCTACCTATATCCGTGACCTCCACACCTTCCAATCTAGGGTCATGTCCTTGGTAAGCTGCAGCTGCTCTATGTCATGTCTAATCACCTCCCTATAGTATTTCGTCGGCCTACCTCTAATCTTCCTGAAGCCATCCAATGCTAGCCTCTCACACCTACAAACTGGGGTATCCGCGTCCCTCCTCATCACATTCCCAAACCATCTCAGCCTTCCTTTTCGTATCTTGTTCTCCACCGAAGACACTCACACCTTCTCCAGGATAATCTCATTCCTAACTCTGTCCCCTCTAGTAAGCCCTCACATCCAATGCAACATTCTCATTTCCGCCACCTTTAATTTTTAGATATTGAAGTGCTCGACTGGCTAACACTCTACTCCATACAGCATGGCTGGATGGACTACCACCCAATAGAGTTTGCCTTTAAGCTTAAGGGGCACCTTCTTATCATACAGCACTCCTAAGGCGAGCCTCCATTTCATCTAACCTACTCCAATATGTTTAGTGACATCCTCATCAATCTCACCATTCCCCAGAATCATAGACCAAAGATACTTAAAACTATCCTTCTTACAAACATCCTGGGAGTCCAACCTCACCACCACTTCATCTTCCTACCTCAAGTCACTAATTTTGCATTGCAAATACTCCGTCTTGGAGCCCTTAGACTCAAGGGTTTGCCTCTAAACCTCTAATTTATCATTCAAACCCCTGCATCTCATCAATTATTACTACATCATCCTCAAATAACATACACCAAGGCACTTTTCCTTGAATACTCCGCGTCAACACGTCTATCACCAATGCAAATAGGAATTAACTAAGAGTCGATCCTTGATGCAACCCTGTATCGACTGGAAAATGCTCTGAGTCTCCTCCCACTGTCCTAACCCTGGTCTTTTCTCCATCGTACATGTCCTTAATAGCTCTGATGTACACCATCGAGACCCCTCTCACTTCCAAGCATCTCCAAAGAACCTCCCTCGGGACTTTATCATATGCCTTTTCCAGGTCGATGAACACCAAGTGTAGGTCCCTTTTACTTTCTCTATACTGCTTCACCAATCTCCTCACCAAGTGGATTGCCTCTATCGTCCAATGACCAGGCATAAATCCAAGTTGATTCTCTGAAATAAACACGACCATCCTTAATCTCCGCTCAACCACTCTCTCCTAAATCTTCATAGTATGACTCAACAACTTAATACCCCTATAGTTGTTACAACTCTGAATGTTACCCTTTTTTTTATATAATAGAATCATTGTACTCTATCACCAATCCTGAAGCATTCTCACAGTCTTGAAGATTTTGTTAAACAAATCTGTCAACCACCGTAAACCTTCCCTACCAGCAAACTTTCAAAAATTAATCGGAATCTCATCAAGCCCCGTTGCCCTACCCCTCCGCATCCTATGAATAGCCTCTCTGACCTTCTCAACCTTAAAATTCCTACAATAATTAAAATCATTGCTCTCCTTCGAGTTCTCCAGCTTCCCTTACTCAATGCCTCTGTCCCTTTTCTCGTTCAAAAGTTTATAAAAGTACTGCTGCCATCTCTTCTTAATGTGAATATCCTCCACCAAAACCCTACCATACTTCCCCTTAATGCACGTCACTTGATCGAGGTCACGACCCTTTTGCTCCCTACCCTTAGCAAGCCTATACAACTTTTTTCTTCGTCTTTTACCTATAACTCCCCATATAAGCTCTCAAACACTGCTGACTTAGTAGTCATAGATGCCAACTTAGACTCCTTCCTTGTTACTTTGTAAGCCTCCCTATTCACCCGCGTCTCCTCTTCATCTTTACTCTCAATCAGCTTATTATATACCTCCATCTTAATCTCTACTATCTTCTCCACTTCTTCATTCCACCACCAGTCCCCTTTATGATGTCCTGTTCGACCCCTCGAAACACCCAACACTTCTCTAGCAACCTCCATGATGCAGCTGGCAGCCCTATCCAACATAACATCCATATTTCCCCTATACTCCCACACCCTCATTCCCGCTATCTTTTCCCTTATCTCCAGTACACTAACTGGTGTCAAGCCACCCCACTTAATTCTAGGTCAACCCTTCTCGACCTTTCTCTTTTTGCTCTTCATGATAGATAAGTCCATCACTAGAAGCCTGTGTTGGGTCAAAAAATTCTCACTCAAAATAACTTTACATACCTTACATAACACTCTATCCCTCTTCCTAAGCAGAAAAAAGTTAATATGAGTCATGGGTATCGTACTTCGGAAGGTAATCAGGTGATCCTCCTTCTTCGAAAAACAAAAATTCACTACCACCAGTCCAAAAGCCCTCGCAAAATCCAACATAGCAACTCACTCACAATTTCTAACACCGAAACCAAAAACACCATGTACATCATCATAACCTCTCGGTAGGCCCCAATGTGCCCATTGAAGTCCCCTGCTATGACAATCTTCTCTGAGCTAGGTACGCTTCTCACCACCTCCTCTAAAACCTCCAAAAATCTTGCCTTCACCTCCTCTTCCAAGCCTATCTGCGGCGCACAAACACTATACACATGCAGTGTAAAACCCCCAATGACCAACTTAATCTTCATCAGCCTATCACTGACCCTCTTAACCTCCACTATATGTCCTTTAAGCTCCTCATCCACTAAGATGTCGACTCTATTTCAATTCCTCTCACTCTTTGAGTACCAAAGCATGTACCCATCCACATCTCTAGCCTTAGATCCTACCCACCTGGTCTCCTAAACACATGCAATAAGAATTCTTCTCTTCTTAAGAATCTTTACCAACTCTACAGACTTACCCTGAAGGGTCCTAATGTTCCAAGACCCTACCCTCAACCTATCTTCTTTTGCCTCTCGCCTACCTCTAACACCCCTTACCAAACCAGCCCTAATGCCTGACCTATCCCACTAACCCATCCCCTTCTTTCCCTTCTCACCCTCTTCTAAAATAGCCCTCACCCTCAACCCTCTTGGACATAACCCTATTATACCATCGACCCCTCCAGCTACTACTTAAAAACCAAAACAAAGCCTCAAACTGACAAATAGATGAACAAAGAAATAGTACAAAAATAGTAAGACAAGGCATGCACAAAGTACACTATCCATCCTAGAAGCTAGCACAACATAACAAAATCCACCAATAAACAAAGCAGTTAGTCACCACTATAATCGTAAGAAACAGAAAGCAAAAAACAAAAAAGAAATAATAAATAAGATAATACAAATAAACCAAATAGCGGGAAGAGATTAAAAATCAAAGTTTAGATGTCACCGGTACGCCTGCGTGCTGCTAGTTCCGGCAATTTTGATAAAGAAATTAATTGTCGGAATAAAGTCCTCGGAAAAAAAAGCCGCTGGTGCATTGTCGGAGCATCCTCTGGGTATTATCAGGATCTATACACCGACTACTACTACATTCTTTCACTGTTACTAGAGTCGTACCGGTGGAAACCCTAATCCTACAGGTGATAGCATTACCAAAACAGAGCAAAAGAGAAGGGAGAAAAGAGAAGATAGAAAGAACTGGGGAAGAGAGAAATGAGGGAGAGGAATTAAAACTTACCTATTGCCTATGATACTATGCCGTCACCGACATTGGAGTCTACCAGTCAAACGAAGTTGACGTTATGTGAAAACGTTAAAAGATGAACGTTGGGTTGTAACGTTAAGGGGGAAAGAGAAAAGTGCTATCAGTAGGGAGCAAATTCTGCTGACTAAAAGATAATCACATATATACATACATACATATATATATACATACATATATATATACATACATATATATATATGTATATGTATGTATATATATATATGTATGTATATACATATATATGTGTGTATGTGTGTATGTATGTGTGTGTGTATACATATATGTATATATAGATGTAACAGATAGCTGTCATTATATTAAAAAGCGTAACCATTTCAATATTATAAATGTCATTTAACTCAATTGAAGGTGATTCAAGGACTTAAATAGATGGAATCTGAGAGATTATTAATTATAAATATCATCTCATAATAATGATTATTCAGTGGCTTGAAATCTGAATTTTTCAAATAGAAATTTAAGTAGTTTGTTATGGACATAAGAGTATATCAATAACAAATAATTCTATTTGAGATAATGCTAATTTTCCAGCACATAAACGAGTAATCTCTTTCTATTGGGATAGTTGATGAAACATATATATATATGTGTATTAAACATCTTGGTCTAAATTATTCCATTATATTTCATGCTACGTGGGAGTAATAGTTTTTAATTAATCATTACTATCACAATTATTTATTTTATCAATAAGTTACATTTATATTAATATTGTAATTCTCACAAAGAAAAAATAGTATATAGTTACTAATGAATAAACAATAGAATGAAGGTAATTTTTAGTAATCTATCATCTCAAATCTTTCTTGTTTCTTTTAGTTGTATCTATTTCATGGAGGAACAGCCTCGAACAACATTACTGACTTAAATAACCTTTATCTTATTTCTTTCATTTTTAATTTTCACGAAGTAATTGATTTAAATAAGTTTATTGATTAAAGATGTCTCTATCTTATTTTTTTCAGTCATAGTTCTCATGGAGGGATTGACTCAAATAAGTTTATTGATTTAAGAACTAATTACAAGAGGTATTTTATTCTTTAAGCATAATTCAGACAATTTTTTTTTTTGATTTAATAGTCACTAGAACTTAATCAATTGTTTGACATAACCTCACAAAGTGTTAACTAATTATTTATTTTTTAGTGAACAAAATATAATTGTTTAAGAATAAACAATTATCCTTCAGAAAAAGAATATATATATATAGACGAAGATTTTTTTGTAACAATATTAACAAGTGACATCAACGATACCCAACCCTTTTTAGTTATAAATCTTTCAAAAGTGATTTTCTTTAGTTTTATGTAATCTGTAATTTCAACTTCACATTTCATCAATTTGATTCTCGTAAATGATAGTCAAGATATTACATGTCGATAACACAGATCTTTTAATATTTATGGAAGGATATTATAAACTATACTAAAATTTAATAGAATATGAGTAGAAACACCTATTGGCATCACTATTTATGATTTAAAAGGTTCTTATATTAATCTTCTTGAACTAGAAAGTCTCAAAGAACTTCAACTTTTGGAGGTGATATTGATTAATAAAAACTACGTAGAGAAACACCAAAAGAAATATGAAAAGCCTCGTGCCTGGAAGCTTAAGTTTCTTCATATAGAAATTAATATGGATCTTGTAGAAAAGCTAAATTAAAATAATGGAATATTCTTGAAAGATTTGGTGGAGAACCCTAATCATAGGTTATACATATCATTATACCCTATTAAAGAATTCCAACCATCTAAATTAATTTATCGATAATGAGGAAGATACTTCTTCTATTTCTTTTTAATGACCCTTCAAGTCATTTGTAAAAAGGACCCTCTAAGTCATTTATTGTTTTTAGTTCTTTTTCTATATTTAGAGATTTCCTCTAGTTGCCTCAATTAATTTATGACTTGTTGGGATTAACAGTTTGGTTACTGGGTAGATTTTTAGAGTCATATCTCTATATTAAAGCTTTCATTGTTATAAATAAGGTCTTGAGCCTAAACTTCATGTAAACAACCTCGAATCCCAATTTGAATGCTTCATCAGCTATAGATTATAAATATTAGGCCAGGGAGACCCTTGGTCTGGGTCATGATGCTTTCAGACATATCTTAGGCTATTGGGTGGATTTTGGCTACCACAACCCCTTAAGTGTGGGACCCACTTTATATCAAAATGACCTCAAATATAAATTTCTAATTGTTTTTGAGTTTGGAATGCTAAATTTGGTAAGGTATTATAGTTTATTGGTGTGGATGGGATTTTGAACCCATATTAAGTACCTGATCGAAGTTCGTTAGGACTTATCAAATTTTGCTGATGCTAAATTATTTAGTCCAGCTGTTTTAGCAGCCTAGAGACTGATTTAGCAGTTGCTAATTTAGCCTCTTGAGACTACTTTAGCCATATCTGTATAATTTGATCTAGATCGCTTTAGCAAAAGGTCGGCCAGCTGAGGCTTAGTCTCTAAAATGGCTACTTAGCCGCTTAGTGGTTATTTAGCTGCTAAAGTGCCATCACTAGTGATGTATATATATATCTCTTTCTTCTCATTTTTAGCATATATTATAAGTTAAAAAACACCATTAGAGATAGCGTAAGATCAAAATCTGTAAGAGATCATCAAATTGAAGCTAGTATTTGCTCAGAGAAGGGATTGCAAACATTTTAGTATTATTATCTCATTAGTTTTTGACTAAACTTTAGATAAATTGGAAATTTAAATTCTCATTTCCTTGAATTCTATTCGAACTATTATGGTCTAATTTGATACCAGGGTTATGCCTAATTTTATAGTAAAACATCCTTGAGCTGGGTGGGACGTTGTGACAATTTTAATAGTACGATTCGACACGCAATCCCCACATGAGATTTTTAGTCTAATTACTGACTCAGATTATTTATATGAAATATAAGTATTGTTATTCTCATTTTTATGTGTAAATAATTTTTTTTATAGCATGATAGTTGTTGATAGCCTTTTAGAAGGGAAAAACTCTAGAGTAGATAATTATACATGCTTTCAGCATAGTCTAGGTAGGCTAGGATTATCTTTATTCTAAAACATACTTAATTATGGTATGGGTATAGTATTTTGCTAGCTATGATTGGGTATTTATTATTTTTTTTAGTATTTAGTGTCGTATTTAGCCGGTTAGGGGCCTTTTCGGTAGAATTCAAGCCTATTTCCCCTTAGATTAGTGTACTATTATCCTTTGGGATTAGACTTAGTTCTTTTAGTGCCTGGGTGTAGGTTTAGGAAACCTTATCCTAGGTGCAGGTAGATGCTCTCCCTAGGATGGGTTTTTAGGGTTTGATAGTGGGTCTCACTACCATTTTTTAGAAAAAAATCTTAGAATAACACTTATGTTAACTTTACTAATCACTTAGCTTCTTTTCTAGGCTATTACAAAGGTTTAGGAATTGATACAGGCTTTGTTTTATGCTTTCTTAACTCTATTACCTCCAGTAGTGTAAAATTTGACCTTAGACTATAAATTCAACCATGATAATTGGAAATCCATCTACCTTAGAGGACTTGACCATTCAAAGTTTGATTATATCGACTAAATATATTTGGGATGGATTAAAGCTTATCATGTATCTATTAAGTTTATGCTTAGCAATTCCAGTTCAAGGTTGATAAATTCTATACTATTATTACTTATCAGTTTCAATTTGAGTCAGGTATATGCTAAATTGTTATCACTTATGAGTTTTGATTCAAGTTTTTTATCCTATATATTATCTATTATTTATTAGTTCTAGTTTGAGTCTATTATTTATTATCATTCTTATTACTGATCTAGGTTGAAAAACTATTATGAATCGATAGAAAGATGGTTATGACTGGAAAAGAAGCATTAAGTATGCATGGCATTTATTTTGAATTATTTTACTCTTTCCATTGTCATAGTTCATCTTTACTTTACCGTTATCCTTTCTTTGTACTCACCATGCGTATGGGTGTTTGGTTGGTTTTATTTTTCTTGTGTGTGCCTTCCTTGCTTGGCCAAGTTAGATTATTGTTAGACTTTATTTCCATTTTCTAGTTATTTATCTTATATGTACTGCATCCATTCTGTATGATCCATTATCTTTCATTTATTTCCTTTATTATTGACTTTAATTTGCATTCTCACATTTTAAATATACTTTTACTGTAATTTATCTCAGTTGATCTATGATGCATACTTAGTAACCATTATTTTTGCTACTAATACTACACTTTTGCATATTTTCCATAATGTAAATTTGAGTATGAGTCACCACCACTGACGTTAACCTCGAGCTTTTTGTTGATTCATAGATAGGGTGAACTTTCACTGCCTGGAGTTGATCCTCCATCTACTATTATTTTAGATTGTCTTTTTGTACATTGTGAAAAGATGTTGTATATTTGACTTTGTCTAGTACTCTATTTTGGTTTAGTGGCTCTTAATCGACCTTACCAGGTCTTGGGAGGGATCCTTTTGTATACTTTGTCTTCTTTTCCCTCTTGTATAGTATGTTATATATGTATATGTCTATGACTCCACTTATAATTTATTATTAATGATTTCATACTCATTTCCTTTATATCATCCCTTTGTTTGTCTATTATTTATTTTTCTAGGATATGGCATGGCATACATATTGGTGGGATGGAATAGGTTCCATCATGACCCTAGAAATTAGGTTGTGATAGTTTGTGTTAAAGCCTAGGTTCATTGATATTATTGGTACAAGAATAAGTTTCTTGAAGAGTTCATAGAATTGGTACGATGACATCCATATCCTATATTTTGGAAACCAGAGGATATTCTTAGAAGGATCTATTTTTTTTGGTTTTTTTTCATGCTTTAATTCTATCTTAGTTTTTATATTCTTATTTGTTTCACTCTTTCACAGATGGCTAAGATAGGGGCGATTATTGCCGGGGATTAAGACCTTGAGCTTGTGGCTATAGAATAAACTAGAGGTTGAGGTCCACCTAGAGGCCCTAGCTCTAGATCAATATAGAGATCCATTACCAGATCCTATTATTTCTCCTGAGCTAGAGATAGTACTAAAGGTTCTACCACTACAACAAAAACTACTCTAGGGGGAATCATAGGCCCCATCAGGGTTTATGACTTTATTTGTTCTAGGTGATTCTTGGGTATAACTATTGGGGTTAGTTAGTAGTCTACCAATAGATAAGACTCAAATAACAGCCTAGGGAAATATTTTTTTAGGAGTGCAGCTTGCAGCTGTGGCTCCTAGGGTAGAGGTTCTTTTGACACTGATAGTTCCACAGCAGGGCCAGTTATGACTGGGGTAGAGTAGAAGATGTTGGGATGATTTTTTAAATTGACTCTACCTAGGATTTTGGGGGGCCAAGGCAACGATGCATTTGAGTTTCTAACTAGTTATAAGAAGAGGCTCTGTAATTTGATCTTGGTAGAGGCTCATAGTCTGGACTACACCATATTTCAGCTTGATTGGATAACTCAATAGTGATGAAGAATTTATATGGATTCTAGGCCAGTTGGATCTCTCTTTATTACATGGATTTAATTTTCTAATGCTCTCTTAGAGAAATGCATGCCTCACAACTTGGGTTCGCATCTGAGGGATAAGTTTATGTCTTAGGAGTAGGATTCTATGTTAGTTTCTAGGTAGAAGGAAAGGTCTTATGAGTTGGATAGGTGTGCCACTATGATTCTACTGACTTAGTACGAGTGTATATGATGTTTTGTTAGAGAGTTGGACTTCTTTTTTACATGGCTACATAGAGTATAACTATTGCAAGTAGATTTTTTATGTATATTTCTGATTATGCATAGATGTGGAGGAGATACATCATGAGGCCCAAGAAGGCATCGATGAGAGGCCACATCAGTAGGGTAGTCATAGTGGAAGCCACAATGGCTTAGTGTTCTGAGTTAGAGGTTTTCAGGGCCAATGAGGCATAGATAAGAGGCCATATCAGTAGGGTATTAATAGTGGAAGCTACAATGGCTTAGCATTCTGAGTTAGAGGTTTTCAGGGTAGGTAACCCAACAATAGTCTTATCAGTATCAGAGCCATTCTAGTAGGCCTGTTTAGGTAGTTCTTCAACTTTTAGATGGGGTTATCCCAATTATAGTGGTCGTTAGTCTTTTAAGGCTGCATCGTTAGGGTCTTTGAGATGAGGTAGTCATTAAAAATAAGCCTAACCTTCCTAATAAAGTAGTGTGTATAGGGAATGTTATGACTATGGTATGAAGGGTTATTCTACTAAAGATTATCCCCTGTGTGGGATAATTGATCCTTCAGTACAAAGTGCCTAACCAATTAGATCAGTATTGGCTCTAACTAGGGGTAGTTCCCAGGATTTAAGAGAAGGTCCTTAGATAGGCTAAAATAGTGGTAGGGTAGGCACCCAACTCAAAGATAGATAGGGTCACTTATAAGTTATTATTTGAAGGCCAGAGGCTAAGGCTTCAGATATTGTGATCACAGGTATGATTTTAGTATGCCATCATCCAACTTATGCTTTATTGGATCCAAGATCCATATTTTCATATGTTTCTGCATATTATGCATCATTGTTGGAGTTGTATTGGGAGACTTTAGTTGTGACTTTATGTGTAGCTACTCATGTGGGTGATTATTAAGTAGTAGACCAGGTAAATAGATCAGTTTGGGTGACTATTGAAGAGTATGACCCTCATCATAACCTTATTGTATTAGTTATGATTGATTTTGATGTGATTATGGGAATGGACTTATTATCCCTCTATCATGCGGTGTTTGATTGCTTTTCCTATACCATTACCTTAGACACGTCTAGTATACCTCTGATTAAGTGCTAGGGTTCTTCTAGTTGTGCATTGATGGGATTATCTTATATATTCAATCTAGAAGATTGATATCGAGGGGTTGTAATGAATTCCTTGCTTATGTTTGTGTTATTAGTGTTAAGAGTCCTTTGCTTGACTCTATTTTTATTATAAATGATTTTCCTATATTTTTCCTTTGGCCCTACCCAACCTTCCTCTTAAGCATGATATAAATATTTCTATTGACCTCAAGCTGGGAACCTAACCCATTTTAATGGCACCTAACTATATGGCTTTTACTGATATAAATAAGCTAAATATTTAACTTTTGGATCTTTTAGGTAAGGGTTTAGGGTGAGTGTATCACCTTGGGGTGCTTATGTTTTGTTCATGAAGAAGAAATATGGTTTTATGTCTATGATTATACATTACATATAGAAAAATAAGGTTACAGTGGAGAATAAGTAGTATTAATTACAAGTAGCAACATAAGGTTACAATGAAGAATAAGTATCTTATCCCTCATATCAATAATTTATTTGACCATTTTTAGGGTGTGGCATTGTTTTTTAAGATTTATTTGAGGTCTATCTACCCTCAGTTGAAGATTCGGGCAGGGTACATCCCTAAGACAACCTTCAAGACTCGTTACATGCATTACTAGTTCCTAGTGATGTATTTTCAATTGACCAATGCCTGACAACATCTATGCACTTGATGAACTATATTTTTAAGACCTATTTGGAATTTTGATAGTGTTTATTGATGATATCTTTGACTATGCGAGGAGTAGGGAGGAGTACGAGCAACATTATGTGAGGAGTAGGGAGGAGTACGAGCAATATGTGAGGACTATGCTCCACACTTTGAGAGATCATAGGCTTTTTGCCAAATATCAAAATGGGAGATGGCTAGAGTCTTTGGCATTCCTTGGACAGAAAGTTCCTAAGGATAGAATTGTAGTGGACTCGATAAAGATTGAGTCTATAAATTATTAGGTTAGGCCTACATCTCTGACTAAGGTTCACATCTTTATAAGAAGCAGACTACTACAACCGGTTTGTTAAGAGATTTTCTACTATTGTAGCGCCTATGACTAGATTGAATAAAAAAGGTTTCATTTCAGTTGTCCAATGGTTGTAAGATGAGCTTTCATAAGCTTAAGTACTTCCTCACTTTACCTTTTATATTGTCTCTTTCCTTCGAGGGAGATCGCTTTACCATTTCTTAAAATGTTTCCAGGGTTGGTTTAGGATGTGTTCTGATGTAGTAAGGCTGAGTTATTACATAAGTGTTGAGGAAGCTGAAGTTGCACAAGAGCAAATACCCCACTCATAATTTGGAGTTGGCGGTGATAGTTTTCACACTTAAGATTCTGAAGCATTACTTGTATGGTGTTTGCTAGAAGATTCTTACTGACTACAATAATCTTCAATACATTATGACTTAAAGGGAGATTAATTTGAGATAGTGCAAATGGATTGAGTTATTAAAGTACTATGACATCACTAATCTATACCATTTGGTCAAGGTGATTGTGGTAGCGGATGCCTTGAGTTAGAAGGTAGTGAGTATGGGTATCTTAGCCTTTATTTTAGTTTCTGAGTGGCCTTTATTCTTGGACATTCAATCCTTAGACAACATGATGGTTTGACATTATATCTTAGACCCTAAGAGGATTCTTACTAGTGTTGAGGCTAGATCTTGTTGGCAATGATTTAGGGCCTATTGTTTAAGGATAGTAGGCTTTGTGGCATTTGGGACTAGGTTTTTAGAGGTGAGTTTATGAAGGTTGCCATGATTCTGAGGTTATTCTGAGATTTGATGGATGTATTTTTTAGAGGGTTGGAGATTTGATTTAGTTGATAGATCATGAGGCTTATGGCTCTAGATGTTCTATTCACTTTGGGAAACTAAGATGTATAATGATTTGAATTACTACTAGTAGAGAGATATGAGGAGAGATATAGAAAAATTTATGGATCAGTGATCATGTTGCCAACAAGTGATGGCTGAGCATCAAGACCTAGTGAATTACTTTAGAGATTACCCATTCTCCAGTAGAAATAGGAGCGGATTTCCATGGACTTCGTGGGTGGTTTGCCTCACACATCTTATAGATTTGATAGTATTTGGGACATTGTGGATCAATTGACCAAGTCTTCCCATTTTATCCCTATTAAGACTTTTTATAATGTCGAGAGGTTAGTGTGTATCTATATTTGAAAGTTGCTTCATCTTTACTGGGTGCCTATGTGTATTATTTTATATAGAGTCTCTACATTAATTTCTATCTTCTGGAGGGAATTTTAGGAGGAGTTGGGTATCAGAGTTGATATTAGCATCGTTTTTCATTCCCCGACTGAAGGCAGTCAGAGCAGAAAATCATGTTTTTAAGGATATGCTCTGTATGTGTGTTATAGGCTTTTGAGGTCAATAGAACTAATTTTGAGCTTTAGTGCAGTTTGCCTATAACAACAACTACCATTTAAGTATTAAGATGGCACCATATGAGGCATTGTAAGGTAGAAATTTTGATCTCCGATTAGCTAGTTTGAGACTTTAGATATTAGGCCTTGTGGTGCGGATTTTCTTTGTGAGTCTGGATCGGGTTCGGGTGATTTAGGATAAGCTACTGGCATATCAGGGCAGGCATAAATCTACACAAACCATTGGCTTTGTGCATTGAGATTTAGAGTTGGGGACTAGGTATTTTTTTAAATATTATTCATGAAGGGTATAATGAGGTTTGGAAGTGGCAAAAGCTCACCCCCAGGTGTATTAGACCCGTTGAGATACTTTAAATAGGTATTAAGGTATCCTATTAGTTAGCTTTGCCTCCAACCATTTCAGCCATCCATCTCATTTTCCCTGTGTCTATGTTCTATTATTATATTTTGGATGAGTCTCACGTGCTTCTATAGGACCCAGTTAAATTGGATGAATGGTTGACCTTTGTTCAGGAACTGATATCTATCCTAGAAATAGATGTTAAATGGTTGCATTCTAGAGACATTACTATGGTTAAGATGTAACACCCCGCATTTCGGGCTAGAATAAAAAAATATGACTCTGATGCGTTGATAATCCCAGAGCCTTAAATCCTATAACAATTTGGCATGTTAATTAATTTTGTAGTATGTGAATCCATTTGAGCATGAATTTAGACCATAGAAGTCCTTCAACTAAAGGACGAGTTAAAACCATTTCGATCGATTAAGTTTTAGTGGACGTTGTAATTTGTGTCAAATTCTATTGGCCATAACTCATTGTATATAATGAACTGGGTGGCCTACTATATACCAAATTGTAGATAATTGAATAAGCTTTCCAACGATACCAAATTCGCCTAAAACGGACACCCGGTGAAGAAGTTATGGCCTTTCAAAGTTGAATGTGTCGCCTATGCACATATAGGCGATGCATAGGGCGGCGCCTATGCAAATATAGGCGATGCATAGGGCGGCGCCTATGTAAATTTAGGCAATGCAAAGGGCGGCGCATAGTTATGGTTTCAGGTGACGAAAACACTCCGTTTTGAGTTACTTTAAGTGCAAGTTAGTCCTTACAAAACCCAAAATCGTCCTTACCCACTCCTAAATGGATTTGGGCCTATTAACAACATTGAAGCCTCCTATAAAATCCCAAAATCTAATCCTTCAAGAACTTAAGAGAAGGAGCAACTAGGGTTTGATAAAATAATCTTGAAGGACCGATCATTCCGAAACTTCTTCATGAAACAAATTACAGATTCAGAATCCTCTCTACGTAGGCTTTGATAGACACCAAAAATTCGTGGAGAATAAGGTACGCGGGGTTTTCCTAAAATCTCATGGGCATAGAAATCATGTTTTAAGAATTGGGTTTTCGAATTCATGTACATACTCATGTTTCAGAAGCTTTAATGATATTGTTTTGGCCTTTTGGCTTTCCCCCAAAGTGATTTGAAAGTTATATGTATATATATATATATGCGTTTGTCCTGAAATATGAATTTAGAGCATGATTTTCATGAAACCTCTCTCTTAATGTAAATTTTTCCATGTTTCACGTAATATACAATGTTTTGAACACGAAAGAGAGGGTTGTGAATGTTGAATATGCATGTAATGAAAGAATGCATGGTTTTGCCAAAAATGCACATGACCACCATATGTTTGATGAAGGTTTTGCATGGATTTGACTTGAGTTTCGGAACATGACATCTTTAATGCAAATTACATGTTTTGGTGGTCTAAACTATGTTTTGAATGAAAGCTCTTGCTTAATACATTATGGCTCAGAAATAGGACTTGCAAGTCTTGGTATGACGATACCAACTCAGACAAATGCCATAACAGACACAGACTAGTTCAGAAATCAGATTTTTATCAGACTTTCAAGATTTAGAAATTTCAGAATGATACATGTTTAGAAAAGGCTAAAATAGGGCATAAAGAGAGCTTAGGTTGTTCCCTGAATAAGGCGGGAGTTCAGACAACTCATTGCCTAAAACCGTGGTTTGCCGTCCCGGGTATACTATTATGCGCTGACTTAAATATCCTGTGGCGTATCAGACTCAGACACTCCAACCCTTGCGGCACACTTGGGTTGGGGGCTTCCCCACCGAGTCAATGGCGGATTCCATACAGCCCGTGGAATATTCAGACTTGTAGGGGAATACCACCTAACTCAGAAGTAAAACACAGATCATGATTTGAAATGAACAGACAGGTTGCATATTTTCAGAAAGTGCCCATATGTTTTTCAGAAACAGTTTTATACATGATGTCTTGATGAAAAATTTCTTTCCCTTAATATATATATATATATATATGTATGTTCCATTATACTACTTTTGGATTGCTTCGCGTGCCAGTGCTTTTGTGCTGACCCTCCCCCCTCCTTCCAAGTTCTGAGGCACAGTCTAGGGGTGCAGCTACTCAGTAGACATTCTCGGGTTTGCAGACTTGATCTCACAGTTGTGAGCCTTCTATTATTCGGAAGGCCTAATTATGTCAGACACTATCTTATTTATTATGTTTTTGGTTTACTGGGGGCCTTGTCCCAGCTTCTTTTCAGACAAAGGTTTATGTTCTTAGTAGAGATTTCGCAGACTGATGTCAGATAGTATTATTCAGAAATATTGCAAGACTTGACCATGTTTTCCGTACTCAGTTTCAATTCCGTATTTTTATTATGATTATGAATGTTGTGCATGATAACCAGATAGAGAATGGGTATTCCGGGCCTTCATGGTTTGGGATGCTCGTCACGGCTAGGGCCTAGGCTCGGGTCGTGACAAACTTGGTATCAGAGCACGGTTCATGGTCCCAGAGTGTCTGCGAAATCACGTCGGGTAGAGTCTTGTTTATGGGTGTGTAGCGCGCCATACTTATAAGCAGGAGGCTACTAGGCGTTTAGGAATGTCTCTTTTTCTTCACGTTCTAGTTCGTGCAATAGAGTCAGAATGTTCCTCTTTCATACTCTAATTCGTGCTATGGTGTCGCCCATATGAAAGTAAAAAGTCATCCCACATTCTTTCCTTACTCTAATATCCTCAGATATGTCTCATTATTAAGGTGATTCAAGTACAGAAGTTTAGAATCTAAATGGTACGGTACTTTCTGATTGAACCATATAAGATTTAAAATTTGTGCAAGGACTAAGAATCCGTTAGTGCTTCAATGTGTATTGATTCCGATGTAAACATTAATCCTGATGGAATCGTGCTTTTCAGCTTGAGGTATTAATTGCGTTTAGTCCCCTTCAAATTTATGTTACAAATATCTTGCTTAAGGGGGGATGATGTGTAGTAGAATGTTGGAACTGTATTTCCACCCAAATAGTAGTATGAGTCAAAGTTTTGTTTTCATGACCTATTGGTAATGAAATTAGACCAAGAAGTTGGTAATGTAAAGTCACAAAGTTAGAAGTGAGAGTGAGGGTGATTTACCCTTATGGTGATAGACGAATGTGGTAGCTAGTAGCATGTGTGGATTGTATGGTAGTCTGTGAGGGAAGCATTTAACTCAGATTTTTATTCTTACGGAGTAAGATGTGTATCCTTAGATTATGGAATGTTGTGTGACAAGCTTCTATCTCTTGAAAATATTTTATCATCATGTTGGTGAAACTAAAAAGTCTAGTGAAGCCGTGTGGGGCTCTTTCGATTCACTAACAATTTATCACTCAACGTGTGGTTCTTGTGTTGGTTGAATATATGTATAGACTCATGGTTGCTGTGGATTTTGAAGGTAGTGTAAATGTACGCTTGGGTAAGTAATTATGATGTGAGAAAGAATTATAAGTAGATACGATTGTACGGGGTTATAATATAAGGATAAGGTTGACCATGTCTATTATGAGGCTCTAACCCCCTTGACCCTCTTTTCATTGGTAGTTGTAAACTAGTGCTACTTGTGAGAAGGTATGTAGTAGATTTTTGAGATATTTGGGTAGAATATCCCAATATGATGGATTAGTATATTTATATTATGTTGCATTCGCCATTGGTGGTAAATGATTGATACTAAACTATAGGCTTAAATTAAAATGGTGTGGTGGTAAATAGTGGCACGAGTTTGATGATGCATGTTTTGTGGGATTAAATTAGTTGGCTTGATGTGCTGAAATAGTACATGCTGATGGATTATGATAAGGAAAACCGTTAGGTCATGATCGATTATTGTGGATATGAAGTTCTAGTGCACTAGTGTTTCGTGATGTTTATTTCATAGTTTCCAAGTGAAAATTTCGTGTAAGGTTGGGTTGTAAATCATGCATAGCACTATATTAAGTTTGAACAGTTGATGGCCATGAAGGTGAAAGTGAAGGTTTCTTCACTAATGATACTAGTTATTGGGAAGTGATCTATAGGCTTGAAATAGTCTATCCGAGTGCCTAAGTTTATTTGATTTCATAATGAAGTATGACGGTGTATGTATGATTTAGAAGTATGCCCAGGGTGGTTTAAAACGGCGGTATTTATTCTAATGCTACTACATGTTGTGTGTGACTAGTGGTACCGTTGAGTTGATGTGTGGCGAGTGCCTTGAAAGTTGTTCTAATAGAAATAAGAGTAGAGGTACTAGAGGGTGTGCGCTTCAACTTTGGGGATGCTCATGAAGATTCGAAGTTAGTAAGTGTTCGAGTAATAGATGATGACTATTGGGGTTACAGAATGATAGAATTTGTCTCAGAAGGCAGTATTTGTAGTAGGTTTTGCCACTTCTAGATGTAGTCATTAGGGTCACTTTATATTGATTACGTGTATTGTCGTTTTTCATACCCCAGAGTGCAGTTAAGTTTAAAGTCTAATACGGTATCTCCCACAACTTAAGATGATGGTTTGAAGCTAAGGGGGAGATGATAGAATAAATAACCAAGTCAGGTTCTCAGATTCTAGTAGTGATGTCATGACGACAGAGAACGTTAGAAAGTGAGAGTGAGACTCAACCCATTCCTATCTTAGTATTTTTCAGTGATCCCAATGTCTACTCAAGCTTTACGTTTTAGTTCTGTGATCATAGTTCGTGATTCCTGTATATGATAGAGAGTCACGTACTCTTCCTGATCCAAGATAATGAGTTCTACTTCATTCAAGTAGTCGGAATTACATTCCTTATGTTAGGAACTCTAGTTGAGGTCATGCAACTCATGACGCATGTACTCACTCTTTATAGTGTGTTCAGTCCCATATAAAAATCTTCTCATGCTTCAGGGTCTTATGTTTTAACCTTTTAGTGACCTCCCAATGCAATGATAGTGGTGATGATGTAAATGTTCTTGTTGATGGAAGATCATAGTACGTTTGTTTAGATAAGGCCATAAGTATGAAGTGAGATTTTGGGCCAATCTTTGATACATGTGATGTTTAGTGGAAAAGTTTGTGTGTGTATGTTTTTAGGATAGCGCGTGGGAGTTATATTGATAATAGTTTAGAAACTATGTGAAGTATGTATTTATGGGTGTTTGCCTTGAAGTTAACATGCGGTTATAAATTAGGCTTGAATGACATTTTGGGATTGTAGTGGAAGGTCGCAATATGCATTAGCGACTTCATATTAAGAGTTCAGAGTAGTCATTGAAGTGGTAAGACATGTTATGCTTAGGATGCGATCTTTAAAAGAGATATAGAAGGTGGCGTCATATGGTTTAGAATAATAGCATAGTGTAGCATGTTGTATTTTTGTGACTTAGAGTTAGGCTTGATCGCGGTGTAAGGATGAAGCTATTTTAGACATTAGTAGAAAAAAATTTGTCAATGCTCATATGAGAATTTTAAGATGAATTGAATGAATATGATATTTATAGGGAATAGTATAGTTAAGGGATACTCAAGAAGTGTGCTAAGCTTGAAAGTAAGAGGTCGCATTGACTAAGGCCTGAAAATTCTACCCTAGTTTATGAGATATATGCCTATGTTCCATACTATAGAACAGTGTTAATGTTGGGATCCTATAGTCGGATGTCTAGTGTGACTCATGCCCAAATATTTTGCTATCTAATGCTACCAGGACTTCGTAAGGAAGAGTGTTGATAAGATACTCCAGATTGAGTATAAGCCTCTAGTGTAGTTCAGTCTATGTGGCCAGCAAATCAGTTTAGCCATCAGATTCGCATGACTTGTTTTCTCGTCTTTTCATTCAATCATGCTACCCAAAATCTTAGATATGTTACTATTCCAAGATAGAGTATACTAGTATTTGCGAGTATAGGTTAATTTATGCATCATGTGCTCGTTTTAGATTCCAGATGTTCAGATATGATTAAATTTGTAGGTGCCTAGTGCATTGCCTCTGTTTTCTAAGCATCTTCGTGAATTGAGCATTCATAGAGGGACATAGGGTCCCAAGGGGTAGATACCCCATTCAGTTGCATGCATAGATTTTTATTACAAGCTCCACACCAGTTATCATTGTGTATTCGGTCATACGTTCACACGTCAGTTCAGTCAGCTATGCATTAGAAATGTATGTCCTATGGAAAAGCTCAGCTTATCTGTGTATTCAGTTCTTCGTTCATGAGAACAACTCAATAACAAATCCATTCATTAGGTATGCATGTTCATTATGAGAACTCAGCTTATGAGTAGCTCCAGTCGTGTATTCCATGCATCAGATATGCATGTCCGATATAAAAATTCAGAATATCAGTAGTTCCATCCATATGGTCATGTTTCAGTGTATTCTTTATTAGAAGACATGTCGTGCCTACATTATTCCATACCTTTAAGGCTTCAACAAGTTCCTACCCATCATTCGAGGACGAATGATCCCAAGGGGGAGATAATGTAACACCCCGCATTTCGGGCTAGAATAAAAAAATATGACTCTGATGCGTTGATAATCCCAGAGCCTTAAATCCTATACCAATTTGGCATGTTAATCAATTTTGTAGTATGTGAATCCATTTGAGCATGAATTTAGACCATAGAAGTCCTTCAACTCAAGGACGAGTTAAAACTATTTCGATCGATTAAGTTGTAGTGGATGTTGTAATTTGTGTCAAATTCTATTGACCATAACTCATTGTATATGATTAACTGGGTGTCCTAATATATACCAAATTGTAGATAATTGAATAATCTTTCCAACGATACCGAATTCGCCTAAAACGGACACCCGGTGAAGAAGTTATGGCCTTTCAAAGTTGAATGTGTTGCCTATGCACATATAGGCGATGCATAGGGCGGCGCCTATGCAAATATAGGCGATGCATAGGGCGGCGCCTATGTAAATTTAGGCAATGCAAAGGGCGGCGCATAGTTATGGTTTCAGGTGACGAAAACACTCCGTTTTGAGTTACTTTAAGTGCAAGTTAGTCCTTACAAAACCCAAAATCGTCCTTACCCACTCCTAAATGGATTTGGGCCTATTAACAACATTGAAGCCTCCTATAAAATCCCAAAATCTAATCCTTCAAGAACTTAAGAGAAGGAGCAACTAGGGTTTGAGAAAATAAGCTTGAAGGACCGATCATTCTGAAACTTCTTCGTGAAACAAATTACAGATTCAGAATCCTCTCGACGTAGGCTTCGATAGACACCAAAAATTCGTGAAGAATAAGGTACGCGGGGTTTTCCTAAAATCTCATGGGCATAGAAATCATGTTTTAAGAATTGGGTTTTCGAATTCATGTACATACTCATGTTTCATAAGCTTTAATGATATTGTTTTGGCCTTTTGGCTTTCCCCCAAAGTGATTTGAAAGTTATATGTATATATATATATATATGCGTTTGTCCTGAAATATAAATTTAGAGCGTGATTTTCATGAAACCTCTCTCTTAATGTAAATTTTTCCATGTTTCACGTAATATACAATGTTTTAAACACGAAAGAGAGGGTTGTGAATGTTGAATATGCATGTAATGAAAGAATGCATGGTTTTGCCAAAAATGCACATGACCACCATATGTTTGATGAAGGTTTTGCATGGATTTGACTTGAGTTTCGGAACATGACATCTTTAATGCAAATTACATATTTTGGTGGTCTAAACTATGTTTTGAATGAAAGCTCTTGCTTAATACATTATGGCTCAGAAATAGGACTTGCAAGTCTTGGTATGACGATACCAACTCAGACAAATGCCATAACAGACACAAACTAGTTCAGAAATCAGATTTTTATCAGACTTTCATGATTTAGAAATTTCAGAATGATACATGTTTAGAAAAGGCTAAAATAGGGCATAAAGAGAGCTTAGGTGGTTCCCGGAAGAAGGCGGGAGTTCAGACAACTCATTGCCTAAAACCGTGGTTTTCCGACCCGGGTATACTATTATGCGCTGACTTAAATATCCTGTGGCGTATCAGACTCAGACACTCCAACCCTTGCGGCACACTTGGGTTGGGGGCTTCCCCGCCGAGTCAATGGCAGATTCCATACAGCCCGTGGAATATTCAGACTTGTAGGGGAATACCACCTAACTCAGAAGTAAAACACAGATCATGATTTGAAATGAACAGACAGGTTGTATGTTTTCAGAAAGTGCCCATGTGTTTTTCAGAAATAGTTTTATACATGATGTCTTGATGAAAAATTGCTTTCCCTTAATATATATATATATATATATGTATGTTCCATTATACTACTTTTGGGTTGCTTCGTGTGCCAGTACTTTTGTGCTGACCCCCCCTCCTTCCAGGTCCTGAGGCACAGTCTAGGGGTCCAGCTACTCAGTAGACATTCTCAGGTTTGCAGACTTGATCTCACAGTGGTGAGCCTTCTATTATTCGGAAGGCCTAATTATGTCAGACACTATCTTATTTATTATGTTTTTGGTTTACTGGGGGCCTTGTCCCAGCTTCTTTTCAGACAAAGGTTTATGTTCTTAGTAGAGATTTCACAGACTGATGTCAGATAGTATTATTCAGAAATATTGCAGGACTTGACCATGTTTTCTGTACTCAGTTTCAATTCCGCATTTTTATTATGATTATTAATGTTGTGCATGATAACCAGATAGAGAATGGGTGTTTCGGGCCTTCATGGTTCGGGATGCTCGTCACGGCTGGGGCCTAGGCTCGGGTCGTGACATAAGGTTTATTAGAGACGCCATTCAATCAAGGAGGATACCTTTGAGATACATCTCCAGTATCCTACATGTTTAAGCCTTCAGGTACTTCTTAATCCTTTACTCATATAGACAATAATCATTTATCACATTTTTATGCTTTTTCTGCAAAATAAGGTCTCAAGTCTAAACATAAGGTAAACAATCTTTGATGACCATTCTGAGGCTTCATCAGCTCTAGAATGTTAATTTTTGGCTATGGGACCCTTGGTATGGGTCATGAGGAATTCAGACTAGCTTTAGGAAATTCGGTGGATTTTAGTTAAAATAACGCGTTAGGAGTGGGACCCATTTAATAACAAAATGACCTCGAATGGAAATTTTGATGGATCCATTTAGTCTAAAATGCCAAATTCGGTAGGGTATTATAGTTTATTTGTGTGCATAAGATTTCAAACCCATTCTGAGCAATCAATCAAAGTTCGTTATGACTTATCAAATTTGGCTTGTGCTAAATTATCTAGTGCATCCACTTTAGGGACCTAAATACCACTTTAGTTATAGCTTTTATAGAAATATCGGCTTATGCAGATTGAGACTGCTTTAGCAAAGGCTAGTCAGTTGAGGCTTGGTCACTAAAGCGATAACTTAGCCCAGTTAGCAGTCATTTAGCTGCTAAAGTAGCCATCATTGGTGATGTATTTATATTTCGTGCTTATTATTTCCAACATTTATTCTAAGTAAAAATCATTCATTAGAGATAGTGTGAGCTAAGAATCTTTAGGTGAGCATCGAATTAAAGCTAGTATTAGCTCGGGGTAGGGATTGTGATCATTTTAGCATCATTATCCTGTAAGTTTTTGACTCAATTTTCGCTAAATTAGTAGTTTAAATTTTTATTTCATTGAATTCTATTGGGATTATTTTAGACTTATTTGAGCTCGATATTACACCCAATATTTTGGAAAATAATCCTAGTGTTGATAAAGATGTTGTGATAATTTAAATTCTATGATTCTAGAAGTGGGCCCCACATAAGATTTATAGTTTGATTTCTAACCCAGAGCATTTATACGTAATATGGGTATCTTTAGCCTCATCTTAATGTGTAAACTATTATTTTTATGGTGTGATAGTGGTTGAAAGATTCTTAAAAGGGAAAATGTCAATCGTAGAGGATTAATGAAACACCCTAGTTTCTGAACCTTAGAAAATTTTCTTGATTTCTAATTTCTGGGAAAGATTCAACTTAGGGAATGAGTCGTACACTTGGGTACGGGTGGTATTGTCCAGTTGTATGCTGACCAATATTTGTTAGTGGGATGGATTTAGTTACTAGAATGGGTACGACTTGGGTAGTACAAGTCGTATCGATGGATACGGGTTATTTGGTTATTTCACTTAACCTTGAACTTGGTAACTTAGGATTGATCTTAGTACAAGTGTATCACCATGATCCATAAGCTAAGGTAGGAGTCGTACTAGGACTCATACAAGGGGATGGTGTTCAAACATCCTGGGATTCTATTCTGTCAAGGGTATGATTTATGGATAATAGTCGTACACTCGAATACGACTTGGGTTTAGGTGTGTTGTACATTTGACAATATAGGGTCCAAAGGTGGGAGCCTAGGGTACGAGAGATGGGTACCACTCATACAAGATGGGTATGACTCGTAAGGGTCAGTCGTACCCAATGATAAGAATTAAGTATAGTTTAAGTGAGGGCAATCTGGATATTTACCCACATATCCTAATTTGGTCCCACGACTTATATTGCACTTGAGAGGTTATTTTCCCTACTATTCTATTCTTACACACTTAGAAACCACTCTTAAATTCTCTCTAAAGTTTTTTGGCAAAGGAAGCGAGGGTTTTATCTTAAGGAGTAAATTGGGGCTTGTCTTGGTGATTTCTCTCCATCTTTATCTTGGTCTAGGACATGTTCTCTTCCCTCATTGTTAGTTCCAATTAAAGGTATGTATTTTATAAAATGTTTTCATTATTTGAATATTGTATGATTTTGGGTTTTCAAATATGATTTGGGGTTTTTGGCTATAAATGCATGTTTATGGTTTTCCCATACTTTGATTATGCTTTCATATGCATTAATTGTAGTTTTGCATAATTGGTTGCATGAGAATAGTTGTTTGGTAATTATCTTTGGTTTTGAAAATACTATGCCCCCAATGTGTTTGATAAAATACCTCTAACAATGTCATTTGGTTTTACTAATGCTCCGACGATATTTATGGACTTGATGAACAGGGTTTTCAGGAAGTTCTTGGATCTTTTTGTCATTGTGTTTATTGATGACATTATGGTTTATTCCAAGTGCGAGGTGGATCATACTAATCACCTCTATGTGGTATTGCAAAACTTGAATGAACAACAATTGTATGCCAAGTTCACTAAATGTAAGTTTTGGTTGAACATTATCACTTTTCTAGGTCATATAATTTCTAGTAAGGGGATAGTGGTGGACCCTTAAAAGGTGTCAGTGGTTAAAAGATGGCCTAGGCCCATGACTCCAACCAATATTTGGAGCTTCTTGGGTTTTGTTGGGTTTTACCGGCGATTTGTGGAGAGTTTTTCGACGATAGCTACTCCTTTGAATAAGTTGACTCAGACAAAGGTAAAGTTTTCTTGGTTGTATGCTTGTGAGGGAAGTTTTGAGAAGTTGAAAGATAAGCTAACTTCATCTCTGGTTTTGACATTATGTGATGGTAGTAAGGGGTTTTTTGTTTACTGTGATGCATCTAGGGTGGGACTTGGTTATGTCTTGATGCAGTATGGGAAGGTGATTGCCTATGCTTCTAGGTAGTTTAAGGTGCATGAGTGAAATTATCCTACTCATGATTTAGAGTTGTTGGCGGAGTTTTTTTCTTTGAAAATATGGAGGCATTATCTATATGGAGTGCACGTAGACATCTCTTCTGATCATATAATTCTATAGTATGTGTTCACTAAGAAGAAGATACATCTCAGGCAGAGGAGATGCTTGGAGCTTCTCAAAGACTATGATATAAGTCTTCACTATCATCGAGGTAAAGCTAATGTGGTTGTTGATGCTCTTAGTAGGTTTTCCATGGGGAGTTTGGCACATATGGAGAATGGAAAATGGGAATTGTTGAAGGATATTCACCGCTTAGCTAATCTGGGAGTTCGTCTCTTGGACTCCGAGGATGGTTGTGTTATGGTACAAAAAGTTGGTTCGATCATTTCTTGGTGCAGATATTATGGAGAAACAAGTGAAATATCCTATCTTGATGAAAATCAAAAGCAATGTGGGTATGAAAAAGGTAATGGTATTCGAGATCTATTGTGACAGTACTTTACGGTACCAATAAAGGTTATGTGTCCCTGATGTAGATGGTTTGCGGGAAAGGATATTAGCTAAGGTACATGAATCGCGCTACGTTGTACATCCCACCTAGATGAAGATTTATCATGATCTCAAGGAGATGTATTGGTGGAATGGTATGGAAAGGGATGTGCTTGATTTTGTGGCCAAATGCATGGTGTGTCAACGAATTAAAGTTGAGTACATGAGACCTGGTGGGTTGTAAAAAGAAATTGATTTGTCCAAATAAAAATGGTAGGTAATCAATATGGATTTCGTTACCAGTCTTCCTTGGTCTTGGAACCAATTTGATTTGGTTTGGGTCATAGTGGATAGGATGACAAAGTCTGCTCATTTCTTGCTGGTGAGGACTACCTTTTCAGTGGAGGATTATACGCAGTTGTATCTACAAGAGGTTGTGAAGCTACATGGGGTACCTATTTTGATTATCACTAATCATGGTACACAGTTTTCATCTCATTTCTGGTGGTCTTTTTAGTAGGGATTGGGTACTAAGGTGTGTCTGAGTATTGCTTTTCATCCTTAGATAGATGGGAAGGCTGAAAGTACTATCCATACATTGGAGGATATGCTTCGAGTATGTGTGATTTACTATGGTGAAGTTGGGTTGAGCATCTACCTTTGGTTGAGTTTTCTTACAACAATAGCTATCATTCTAGTATTGGTATGGACCCTTTTGAGAAATTATATGGTAGGATGTGTAGATCTCCTATATCTTTCTTTCAGCTTAGTAAGGTGGTTATGTTCGGTCCGAATTCGGTCTATCATGCTAAGGAAAAGGTGAAGGTGATTCAGGATAGGCTTAAGGCTGCCCAAAGTCGCCAAAAGTCCTATGCTGATGTAAGGCACAGAGACTTGGAGTTTTGAGGTTGGTGATTGGGTGTTCTTAAAGGTACCTCGTATGAAGGGAGTGATGTAGTTTGGTAAGAAGGGGAAGCTCAGTCCTTGATTTATTGGTCCTTATGCGATTTTGTGTAGGGTTGGTAATGTGGCTTATGAATTTGAGTTTCCTTCTACTTTGAGCTCCATTCATCCGGTATTTCACATCTCCATGTTGAGGAAGTATCTTGGTGTTCTATCTTTAATTGTTCCTTTACAGTTGGGTATCTCAAACTCCCTGTCTTATGAAGAGGTCCCAGGTTAGATCTTGGATAGGCAGGGTTGTCGGTTGCATACCAAGGATGTGGCTTCAATTAAGGTTGTTTGGCGAAACCATAAGGCGGAATAAGCTACATGGGAAGCAGATGAAGACATGAAGTCCAAGTATTCACACCTGTTCTCTGCTCCTAGGATTCGTGCAGAAAGTATATGTTCTTGAACACATCTTTATTTTCTGAGTTTGTTAAAGAAAAGATTAATATCTTTGCATATTTGTTTTCAAGATTTGTTAAATATTGGTAATATATTTGTTAGTGTAAATGACTCATGCGTGTGGTTACCCCTACCTTGTCCGTCATTCGGGGACGAATGTTCCTAGTGGGGGAGACTGAAACACCCTAGTTTTTGGACCATAGAAAATTTCCTTGATTTTTGGTTTCTGGCGACATACGACTTAGGGAACGAGTCATACACTTGGGTATGAGTGGTATGGTCCAGTCGTATGCTTACCAGTGTTGGTTGGTGGGATGGATTTAGTTACTGGAATAGATATGACTTCGGTGGTACGAATCATATCGGGGGATACGGGATATTTTATAACTTCACTTAAGTTTGAACTTGGTAACTTAGGTTAGATCTGAGTACAAGTAGGTCACCACAAGCCATATGCTAGGGTGCGAGTCATACCCAGGATTCCTACTAGGGATTGTGTTCAAACCTCCTGAGATTCTATTTTTCCAGGGTAAGGTTTATGGGTACTAGTCATACACTTAGATATAACTTGGGTTTTGTTGTGTCATACCTTGGACAGTGTTGAGTCTAAGGAAGGGATCCTAGGGTACGAGAGATATATACCACTTGTACAGGATGGGTATGACTTATAAGGGTTAGTCGTACCCTATGACGGAAATTAAGTGCAATTTATGTGAGGCTAATCAAGATATTTCCCCACTTATCCTAATAAGGTCCTACGACTTATATTGCACTTGGGAGGTTACTTGCCCTACTATTCTATTCTTAAACACTTATAAAACACTTAAATCCCCTCTTGAGGTTTTGGGCAAATGAAGCTAGGGTTTTATCTTAAGAAGTAAATTAGGGTTTTTCTTGTTGATTTCTCTCCATCATCATCTTGGTTTAAGGCATATTCTCTTCCCTCACTGTTAGTTCAAACTAAAGGCATGGATTTTATACAATCTGTTCATGCTTTTAATGTTGTATAATTTTGGGTTTTCAAATATGATTTGGGGCTTTTGGATATAAATGCTTGGTTATGGTTTTCCATACTTTAATTATTCTTTATATGCATTAATGGTGGTTTTGGATAATTGGTTGCATGGTAATGGTTTTTTAGTAATTGACTTTGGTTTTGGAAATACTATGCCCTTAATGTGTTTGATAAAATGCCTATAACAATGTTTTCACCATAATATTGGGTTATTAATGGATTTTATGCATGGTTTAAACTTGTTAATGGAACCCTAAATGATATGAATGATTTAAATGGTTTTTGAATGATTTGGCTTAATAAACATACTTGTGGGGTACAAGGGAATCCCCCAAGTTAATATGGTAATGAATACTTTGCGGGTTACATCGAAATCCTTTAAGTTAGTTGGATAACAGTGTCTATGGGTACATGGGAATCCCTTGAACATTAAAAGGTTTAGCTAAGGACAATACTTGCAAGTTATAGTCCGTATAATGATACCACTACTAATATCCTTGGAGAATAATAATGGTTTGGTTGGTTGGAAATGGTTTTAATTGGGAAGTAATGGCGGGGTATGATAGCTAACCGTGAAGGTGGGAGTTCAACGAAGGAACACTAGAAACTCATGTTTTCTGACATGAGGGGTAGGTTATAGAGACCCTTTTTATGATACTATAGGTACGAGGAAATCCTTTAAGTACACTGTACATATGTATCATGGAGAATGAAGGGTACATGGGAATCCCTGACTCTTGTAGTATCTTCGGTTCGTGCGGATACACACATCGAGGCCCGTTTAGGGGGTTACAATGGATCTATATATCCTATGGGTGGTTAAGGATGGTTAAGATCCACATACCAAGGTAAATGATTTAAATGCATGCTAAATTAGATTCTCTTTCTCGGCATAGTTATATAGATATGTGTGTGGCTTGTATGTATTGGTTGGTTTACTTGGTTTTACTGGTTGGCATTATTTTTTCCTTATCCTAAGTTCATGCTAGTGTTCACCTGCTAACCTATCTTTGGGCGGATGTATCCACATGCTATGCAGGAACCGACCGTCCTATTCCTTCTGCTTAACATTCAGGGGTCAACTTTGGTTTGAAGTGGTGAGCTTTAATATTTTTGAAAGGCTCTATTTCATGGATATAATTTTATACTTTGGATTATTTATGGATATTGATTTTGGCTATGGTTGGGGGCATGTCCCAACCAAATATTTGTATTCCCTTGGTTAGAGGATTTTGTGGAACTACTATGGGTTTGAATGGGCGAGATCAGTTTTAGTGTCAGCCTTAGTATTGGCATTGGTATTTGGGAAGACATCATTGGACAAAATTTCTCACTGTTCCATCATATTTCATTTTGGGATTATATATTTAATTATTAATGGAACTTATTTAGTTATGGTCGGATTTATGGTTTTGGTTATGCTTGGTGTGGTTGGACGGTTGGACTCGATTAGTTTGGTCTCGGTAATTGACCTATACCAGAGTTTGTAAATTATATAGTTATGCGATCATGTTATATGTTTGAAATTCAGCCAACTCAGGGTAGTCGGCTGGAGGGTGGGTTAGGTAATGGGGGTGATCTCCTATCCCTATCGACTTGGGATGCCTATTACGATAAGGCCCCGAGTTGGGTTATGTCAATTATGTATGCCTTCGACAGGATGCAGGTAGTCTAGGATTACCTTTATTCTAGACTCTACTTAATAATAGTATTGGTGTATTTTTCTTCTTGTTATTGTTAGGTATTTATAGTCTGGTCGTTGTTTTTATCATTTAATGTTGTATTTAGCTGGTTAGGGGCCTTTTTGGAAAGAATTTGGGCCTATTTTCCCTTACGTTAGTATACTATTATACCTTAGGATTAGACTTAGCAATTTTAGTACCTGGGTGCAGGGTTGGAAGCCTTATCGTCGGTGTGGGTAGATATTTGCCTTAGGAATGGTTTATAGGGTTTGGTAGTGGGCCCCACTACTCTTTTTAGATATAAATCTTAGAATAACTCCCTTGTTGACTTTAATAACCACTAATCTACTTCTCTAGGCTATTATCGAGGTTTGGGGTTGACTTAGTCTTTATTTTACTCTTATTTTGCTCCGTTACCTCAAGTAATCTAGCATTTGACCTTAGACCGTGTCTTCAACCGTGATAACTATAAATTTTCCTGGCCTTAGAGGATTTAACATTAAAATTTGGATTATAGCGATTAATTGCATTTGGGATAGGTTAAAATCTTTGAGGTTGCCATTGAGCTTATGCTTATTAGTTCTAGTTCGAGTCTGGCAATTTTTATATTACTATTTTTTATCAGTTCAGTTTGAGTTCTACATTTTTTATATTGATTATTATTTACTAGTTTCATTTTGAGTACGGCATTTATTATCATTCTTATGCTTGATATGGGTTTAAAAAATCGGTAAGAATTGATTTAAAAGTGGTTATGACCAGGAAAGGTGCATTAGGTATGCATGTCCTATATTCCTGATTATTTTACACTCTCTATTGTTGTATTTCATCCTTACATTACTTTTAACCTTTATTTGTACTCACCGTGCTTATGGGGGTTGGGTTGGGTTAATCTTTCTTGTGTGTGCCTTCTGTGCTAATGGGAGCCTAGTTAGACTATAGTTAGATATTTTTTTCCTTTTCTAGTTATTTATCTCATATGTATTGCATCATTTCGGTATGATCCATTATCTTTTAATTATATCTTTTATTCCTGACTTTAGTATTCATTCTTGCATTTTTGTCATACCTTTAATGTGATTTAGCTGAGTCGTCCTATGATAACTACTGAGTACCCACTGCTTTTGTACTCATACTGCACTTTGATAATGCTCAACTTAAATGTCAATTAAAGTGCAAGGCGGTCATCGTTAATATATTTACCCAACTTTGAGTCGGGTTTGAATCCACGAGGAAGAATGTGAGTGGCAATCGAATTAGCTCAAAATAGATGAAACTTGCTAAAATTAAAATCTTGAATACAAATATGTAAAAATTGGGGGGTTTGAGTGAGTATCAAAACTAATGTTTATTTACAGACTTTTAAAGGACTAATTTGGGGCTACGAATAATTAGAGTATAATCAATTAAGCACAGATCTTAGGGTTATGTCTTACTAAGGGAAGCTAGTATGTGGGTACAAGACAATCAACTTCAATTTTTATCTTGAGCATATGAGGGTAGACTTTGTTGGACATTTTGATACTATCCTTTCGACAAAATACCAAACTATCACCTACAAATTCCTTCGAATAATACGTTGGTGTGGTCAACTAAGCTTCACAAAGCCTTAATTTGGCATCCCTATTTCTAGGATGATGCCTAAGACTTAGAAATTCCATAGTCTATGCTTATTTCTAAAATAACAAAGAGAGAATAGCTATTATCTAAGTTATTGTCCACAAAGGCTCATGTCACTTACAACCCCTCTTTCAAGGATAGTTGAAGGATCTAGGTTACCCACATCCCTTTGTCAATGATGATGTGGGTATTAGGAGATTTGAGGCTTTCACCAATATATTCCATGTTATAATCAAGCATTTGTAAAACCCATCAACATGAGAAAATAATTGAAGCCAACAAATGCAACCACCCCACACACTTTCACCTTATTCTAACATAACCCTAAGAGGAATAACTATCTACTTATGAGATATATAAGCAAAGTTATACCCAAATATTTATTAATTTGATTTATGAAAGACTAAGTGAATGTTACTTCAAACTCTGAACTTCAATAAATCTTCAATTGGAGTTTGCTAATCCTTCACTTTGAAGTTACTCAAATGTAGTCTTCACCCAAAATTAATACAATAATTATACTCCAAAAATGGAAACTAAGAAGTTGAAAAAGTTCCAACAATTGCGAATTGATGGTTCCTCTTCCAAAGAGATAGGGTTTGAGTCTCTTAAGGAAATTATGGGAATAGCTTTGTGCATTTACACCCTTAACCTTGGGCTGTTTTTTCTCTAGGCCACGATCGCGGGAGATTGTTTTCGTTTGCGGCTACTGCGACCTCGGATAGAGCCACGCAATTGTGGTATATTGACCTTCTTGACTAACCGTGATCGTAGTTTGAGGACTACGATTGTGGTAACTGAGGCTATGTCCTACTCCAGTTCTTCAAACTTCACTTTTTTCCTTCTTTTGATCTTTTCAGCTCACATCCACATATTTACATCTCATTACCTATGTTCCTGCAAAAATGGGATATACTGCTTTTAATCACAAATATGTCTCACTTATTCATTCAAACACGTTAATGTACACGAATGTTGAGTGCGAATGAGTGGTAAATTCACAACTCATCAACACCCCTAACTTGCTTTGCTTGTCCTCAAGCAACATTACCTCTTACCATGAGACAATACACATTTATGCCCACATAAGATGATCAAATGATCACAATGACATCAATCTTAGTTACTACTTCAAGTAGCTCTTCAAACATGGGCAAAGCTATTCTCCCGAAACCCCTCAAAATAAAATTCAATAATGAAGGATGGAAAAGACTTCAAAGAACAACAATGCAACAATCACCAATACTATTGTAGTGACTCATTTTTTTACTTAAACTACACTATACTCCTTCATTCTTTTTTCTCAGAAGATGACAAAATCACCAACCTCAACTTGTTCACATGCCTCCTCACAAAAAGGAAAATTCCACACACCAAGCTACAAAATATGCATCAAGGAATTAAAATGCAAAACTCTCTCCCTCACAAGAACTCTCTATGCTAATAAGTTTCATACCATAGGCTTGCCCCTATTTTCAATAATCACTACAATGAAATTAAATGGTTGGATATCTTGAAGGGATTTTTGAGCTTGAAACATAGGTTTGAGGTAGGGTAGGATATAATTTAGGAACAACAAGGCTATACCCTCTTTGAACATCTACATCACACTATTTAATCCAACTTTTGACTATGGGGCACTTATTTTTCTTTTACAAATGCCTACTTTGATTACCTTGGTTCACCCATTTTCTTTCATTGTTTTTTCATGCAAATTTTATCCAAATATTTCCCTTGTTAGGTCCTTTATTTTTCTTACTAAATTTCTCTTAATGCTTAAGCTCATAGGTATTCACTTACAATTTCGTGGCCTAACGTTGTTTACTTCAATCTTCATGACCCCCAACTTAGGATTTTAGACTCACGTTATATTTGTAAGTTCAAGGAGGGTATGGTTAAAAATAAGGATAAGAATTGAATGACTCACGACTTGTAATGTGTTTGCCAAAGAAAGCTCCAAAGGCTTAATGTGGGTGACTAGGGATAACATCTATGTAAGGGTAGGCATTTTAGGTTAAGTGGGCTTCAATGTCACAAAGATGGCCTAAGATCATCTCACCAACTAAATGCAAAAAAAATTATCCTTGAGTAACTAATGGGGAAAGTTTTAGATGACTAAGGTATACATGAGATTGATACAAATATACTCACCGCACATGACATGTAAATTTTCTAAGGGGGATCATTTGCCCCTCCCATTCAATACAAAAATGGAGTATCTATCAATTTTCACAAGACAACATTTTTGGAGTCACAAAAAGAGAAAAAGTTTTGCTATGAGGTTGGTCACGTCCATGCCCTTAATTTTTGAAAATTTTTGGACAGAATGGGGGTGTTTACTATTGCATTTGCACCATGTACAATTTTCTAGCCATGGAAACAGTCTATTCTTTTTCCTTATATTGTGTCTTTAATATAGGCAAGCCAACTATATGACTACTAAATTTTTTCTATAGGTATGAATGTGATCCCAAATCCGAAATTCCATAGGTACTCAGATTTTTTCTGCATCTGTGACCTTGATGCCACGGGTACTCAGATTCCCCTGTATCCATGGCTCAAAAACCAAATCACAACGCTTTTCCCTTAAGAATATTGTCACTCAATATATCATAGAGAAATTCTCATCAAATATCACCACAACTAAAATAAAGATAAAGTAAAGCACAAAATCTAAAAAACAAACAAAATAACTAATCCATGAAATGTGCTCACCATCAGAGTTCCCAAATAATGCAACACAAAAACAAAATAAAAATCCTCCAAAATATCATCAAAACATCCATAAACTATCTAGATAATATAAATTCGGGGGCTGGCACCCCCAACTAAAAATCTAGCAGTGTCCCCAATGCATAATCAATAAAGCAAGAGTAAAGGAAACTCCCCAAATTTTCCTAACGAGCTGCTCTATCCTGCTGACTCTACACCATCAATACCATCCTTAGAACCTAACCACTCAGAAGGTTCCTCATCATCACTCTCTACTTTGGGAGAAGGTAGTCTGTCATGGGGCTTTAGGACCTTCCACAGGCCCACAGGACCTTAACCCCCTTCCACATCTTGCTAATGAATTTGTCTCTCTTATTCTCCCTCTTCTTCAGTTTCTTGTGCTAGTCTTGAAGCTCTCTGTGAGACTCCACCAATGCTGAGTATTCCTTCTCGATCCTAGAACCCATGTCTTACTACTTCTTCTACTTCTCTTTGTACTTCTTATAGTATGAGCGGGACACATAAGACATCTAGTGGAGGACTCTCTTATACCATGAGGCAATCATGATACCTGCTCCTTGATGACCCTTATATAAATGCCAATATCTTCTAAAAGCCTGACAGTGGACTGTCTATACGACTCTAACTCCTTATTTGTCAACTTTCCTATGTCGATCTTTCTCTTCTCGCTCTTACAAGGTCTACCCTCACCCAGGATCTTTAGAGGGTAAATAGGGGTTCTAGGGCACACCCAAGTGTCATTTGAGTATCCCATAACCCCTTCTCTTCTACACATATCAGTAATAAGAGATGGGAAAAAGAGATGCGTACCACCATAGTTCCTATAGAACTTCATATCAGATTTCACAAGATGACCAACATTCAAAGGAATGTTATCCAGTATACAGGTAACCATACGAGCACACATATCTGTAACTGTAGTCATATGAGTCCAAGGAGAGATCTGGATGCAAATGATGTTTAAACATATCTAAGCATATACTGTGAAGTCGTTCATGGATATGCCATTTTTTGTTGCCACCCATGGAACTTCCTTACTCGGGCATAATTTCTCTACCATCTAGCTGCCCGACTCACACCTCTTTGCCTCAAAAGTAGTTATGTCTACATCTGGGAGCCTATATAGTTCATTGATTCGTTCCATGCCAAAATGCACATCCCCCCCCCAAATCATGATAATCGGGTTTGTAAAAAACACTATGCTAAGATTAGCGTAGAATCTCGCACCCACTACTCATTTTTTTTGAAAGGGTTTAGGGAAAAACAACTCCATCTGATGGCCACAAGTCTAGAATAAAATGGTGAAAGCTTTTCTGGCACTTTGGCTAAGCATACACCCCTTTTCGAGAGTAGCTTATTTGATGGGAAGTCATCATATTATTGGTTGTGGCATTCAGGAGTCATGAACTGGATGTGGTCAAAATTCTCCATGATAGAAATCTGTAAAACATGAGGGAAATACAAAATCATTCATCATCTATATTTTCATGATTATACTACACTATATTGCCCACTAAATTTCATAGGATGGATACTTGATGGTGATTGAACAAAAATGTAAACTATAGGAATTTTGGCACAGGATAAAATTCAGTCTCGGGTATAGCGATCATGATAGCTTGTTCGTGATCGCGGATACTGCAATCGAAAATATAAGTTAAAAATTGCATGTGCTACAATTGCAGTCCCCATGACCATGATCGCAGTACCTGAGACCTAATTGTTTAGTTCAAAAATCCATTTTTTGGGCTAAATTGTGTTTCAAAATAAGAATTAATCATTAATAAAATGAAATATGCATTCTAAGTTTTCGATTATTCCCCCACAATGCAGTAATAACTAGTTATTAACTCATTTGGGAAATTAATTGGCCACTTGGTGTGCATCCCATATTTTACTCAAGTTCACACAAGTTTGGGTACTCAAAACTTCCCCATGTGTGTGCACACACTATTTAATAGCTAATAACCATACAAGTACTAAGCAACAAACATTTAGCAATAATAAATATAATTTTAGGCCCTACCTAGTTTATGTAACCTAAGGCCTACCTATAATAATTTAATAAAAGAATTTGAAGCACTTACCGGACTAATGATGTAGAGTGGATGCAAAGATGCCCTTGAAATGTTCAAATATAGCCATAAACTGGTGCAATTTGAGAGAGAAATTAGAGGTGAAGTATGGGAGGAATGAAAGATTGATGTTCTTTTAAATCTAATCAAACTGCAATTATGGTTAGAGTTTCGCGAGAGCGGACACGTGGGTGACTATGATCGTAGCTTAAAGACCACAATTGTGGTAATAGAGGGCATTTCTACACCTCTATTTTCCCCTGTCCAGTCTACCATGCAAATATATCCCACATTTTCCCTTTTCAATTCTTTATATTCATTTTAAAGTGAAAATAATGCAAGGATTAATCAATGACATAATTAAAATCTACTTTATTATGCAGAAATTAAAGGATATATGCCATATTCGTGGCATGATGGGTTTTTTCCCATATTTTAAGGCACAACACCATCCTAACTGCCATTTATGTTTTGAATTAGACGATTTGAATCTCCGTCTCATATTTCACTCACTATGAGTTAAGAAACAGAGGGACAAGAGATTCTGACCATCCGAGATAAAACATGCTCATAACGAGTGTAATGACCCTTTAGGTCATTATTTGCATTCTTTCTTATTCTCACTGATAGAGCCTTTCCATAGCTTTCCTAAATCATTAGTGACTTGTTGGAGTTCTGTTACCAGGCGGATCATTTGGATTTTAGAACCACAATCCTAATTTTAAGTCTTCGTTGGTTCTAATTGACCACCAGGTGAAAACTTCAGTAAAAAAACCTTAAATTCAAAATATGACTTAGCTAAATAATCTAAAACGTCAAGATCTATGCGGTTACATATCTTATTTGCTCAAAATAAACTCGAAATGCATCTTGGGGATTGGCTGTAGCCTGGAACAAAGTTCCATACTTTAGCTGTGTCCTATCTTAGAGAGAGATACCGTGATTATGGTGGGTAAGGTGCGAACACGTGATCCACGAACACGGCCAAGCAAGGTGCGCGATCATGCTACGCGAGGCTGGGCAGGGCCTATATAAATACCATCTTGCCTAAAATTTTGGCCACTTGTGCCTCCCTCTTGAGCTCTAAAACCCTAATAGAGTGAAAAATCTTCAAAGTAAATCTAGTGGGTTTTTTAGGAGTTGAAAAACTTATGTATTCCATTTTTGCTAAAAATCTAAGGTAAGATTCCTTCTAGTTTGGTGCTATTTTTTTTATATCTAGACCCAAAACCCCTAAGTCTTTGAGGATCAATTGTAACAACAAATGTTATTGATTTACTCAAATTTTTTAAGGGTTATAGCCCCCTAATGATAGTTGAGCAATGGGTTGGTCTTAAAAACTCATTTTTTAAAAGTAGGACCCACTTGGGGGTTTGGTGTCATTTTGGACCCATGGCATAATGGTACCATAATGGGTGTTATTATTCTTGTAATGATGCTTAGATTAGGTTTTTGATATCTTGGTCATGGAAAAAGCTTCAAGAAAAGGGAAGGTAAAACTCGTTGATTCATGAGAAATTTAGACTTAAGGTAGGTTAGGCTTACTTGTAGTTAGATTGAGCTTAATTATAGTATAACTATGATATCTTGTAAGATTGGGTGGGGTCTTAGATGATAAATGGGTGAATGATTATACTTGGGATTAGTTGATCCTCGTAGACTATTAAACTTGTAAAATGTGATGCTTGACTATAGCCTAGAACCTTGTATAGTTCTATTTGTAATCTCATGGATAGTATGAGAATACTTAGTTTCTCTAGTAGAGGATAATGATGTTGTTTACTAACATTAAGAGTATGTTAACCTAGATATGATTAGTTATGAATTGGCCTGAATATTTGGGGTGACTTAGAAAAGATACTTGAAGAATATTTTCCCTTATAGGCCTAGTAAGGATTGATAAGCCATTCTAGTGTGATTAGATAACCTAGACTAGTTCCAGATAAAAACTAGTCTTGGAGAAGTGAACTTTGGCATTATTGGGATTTAGGAGTGGGACTTGACCCACCTTAACCTTGAACTGTGTTATTCCTTAGTGACCTAGATACTTGATAATGTCTAAGTTACGTTATTAAGGTTATAATGGTTAAACCCAGTTGTCAATTATGCATGTAGTCAATGGTTGGATAACGTCTGTACTTTATTGATTATTTTGTTTTAATGATATGTAATAGGCTTGGAAAGTCTTGTAAATTGATCCTATGGATATGCTATCATTTGACTTATTGATGAGTTCACCAAGTGAACCTCTAATTATGTTACCCCCCCTTGCTATGACCCAAGCTTAATGTTTAAGTAAAGGATTTTCTTTTGGGGTTAGTATTGTGAAAAGTGAAAGAAAAAGAGGTATCTAGAGAGCATGCACTAGGTTATGATTGACTTTCCAATAAATATGTTAACCTTAGAAAAATGGTGATTGCATATATCATTAAGATACTCATACTCATGCACCTACTTATATTATGTAAGGATGATTAATAATGCAGTATGACAATATGTGTTACTTTACATCACTTATACTCTATCATTTTTGGTTGTATATGCTTATTGATTTGACTACATATGTATGTGTATATAGTTGTCTTGAAAGATGTATTAATGTAATGATGATGTTCAGTGAATACGGAGGATATACTGATGTTATGATGATGCCTAATGAATCTAGAGGATTTAATGATGCTATGATAATGACCGGTGAATACGGAGGTTATAATGATGTTATGATTATGCCCGGTGAATCCAGAGGATATAACGATATTATGATGATGCCCGGTGAATCCGTAAGAGGTAATGATGATATGATAATGTTATGTATGGTATGTATGCATATCAATACATAGATATATGTGAGGTTATGCCGTGTGTGGCTAAACCCATTTGTGCGCCTAGTTCATGATATCTTTCTTGGTAAATTGTCATTCATTTTTGTCATTAATCGCTAGTTAAGAGGTCTGACCTTTTTTAACTCTAATTAGTAACTAGAAGTAGAATATGCCGAGTATTGGGTTAAGGCTAATTGATATGTTTAATCTTATGTAGAACCAAGGACTAACCTAGAAAATCTTCTTAACTTGGATAAATGGTTATGTTATGGAATTCAGCATAGTAAAGTAGCTTATATGAAGACTAGTTGTGTCTAATAAATGACTATGAATTGTAGGCTAGAAGCCTAGTGAACTAGTTGATGGACCTTACCTAGCAAAAATATGAAAACTAGTCCTTAAGGTTGTAACATGCTCAATGATAATAGAGCTAGTATCATGTGATGAGTGGTTATGTTGACATCTAACATATGATGCTGGGTGTCTTAATTGATGACTTATATAATTAGGAGGATAACTACAGTATGTCTTGTGATGGGTAAATAAATAATAGTGTTGGTAACTTGTAGCTTGTGCTTATTGGAGGACTAGTAAACATAAGACTTGCAAACTAGTGGCTCGTGGAAATGTACGCTAGCTAATATAGACTAGGCATGAAGTTAATAATGAGTTAGAGATTAAATAACAATATAACCATGTTATGGTGATATTAGCTTTGTTGTGCCAAATTATAGTATTAATGATAATTGTAGTCCTCGATAAGAGGCTATGGTGGGAATGTAGAACCAACGACTTTGGGGATTTATGCTTCCAAAATAATTACTCATATTGTATGAAAGTTATGGTAAATATAGATACGGAATGTTGTACTATTGTTCTAGTTGATTAGTTATTTAGACAGGTATACTAAAGAAGATTTTGGTTTGATTTTGTACCTTGATATTAATTTATTGTCTTACTCTATATCCTCCTTATATTAAAATTTATCTCAGTCAGCCGATGACGCTTGCTGAGTACCTATGTTTTTGAGTTCATACTACACTTCTGTACTTTTTTGGTGTAGACCTAAGTTCTAGTTGCTGTCGTTGAGTCGAGATCGTGTGGTGTTGATCATTAAGAGACAGGGTGATCTCTTGGAGTACAAGTTCCCCTTTTTCCCTTCTATCCTTATTTTGTCTTTTGTATTTGAGACAAGTATATAAGACTACATAAGACTATTAGACGTTGAGTTGTAAATTCAATTTTTAAATGAAGTGACTCTCTTGTAATAGTAATATCAGGTCATGGGATTTGTATTCGAATGTTGATTGTTTCTCTGTGGTTGTTATTGTGTTCCCATATAGGGTCCATGTTTGACATTCCTACCAAGGTAACCCATTGTATTAACTCTAGGTTACAATGTTGGATTACTTACTGGTGGGTTATGGTAGGTGCCATCATGATTAGGAAATTGGGTCAGGACAAATTGGTATTAGATCCTAGGTTTCACCGATATTATTGGTACAAGAGCAAGTGTCTAATACAGTCCTATGGATAGGAATGTTGATGTCTATTTCCTATCTTTAGGAGGCTGTAGGACATTCTTAGGAGTCTCTCACTTCTTTCACTCATATTTTGCTAAGAGTCTGAGTTAGTTTATTGGATATTCACTTGAATTTACTCTTTCATGAATGCCAAGGAATTATGCTACAATTAAATGTGAGAAGGGTCTCGAGACCTAGAATCATAATGTGTTCACAGTTAGGGATAAGGGTGGACCTCCCCAAACCCTACTCCTTCACCTCAGCCAGTGGTGGGCCAGAGACCAGCCCAAGCTCTACCAGGATTCATCCCTTCTTATTTTCTTAGAGATGTTTTAGTTTAGTTGTTTGGTATTGTTGATGGTTCATAGACTATTGGGATAGGAGTGCAGCCTACAACGGCAGCTCCCGGTGTTGAGGTTCCTCGTATTCCTGCAATTGTTTAGCTGATAGTCACTCAGCCAGTTATAAACCAGCCTACTATGTCTGTTGAGAAGCAGAAAATGCTAGGTGGATTCTTAAGGTTTGCTTTACCAAGGTTTTTAAGTTCTCCTGGAGGGGATACATTTGAGTTTCTAACTAGTTGTGAGGATTGGCTTCGTGTGTTAGGCCTTGTTGATACTCGTCATGTAGATTACACCACATTTCAGTTGGACTTGTCTGCTCATCACTGGTGGAAATATTTTATGAGTTCTAGTCTAGTTAGATCTTTCTCTCTCTCTCTTGGGCTCAGTTCTCCGAGATGTTCTTGGAGAAGTGTATGCCACATAGCCTTAGAGATAGATTAATATATTAGTTCTCTAGATTGGAGAAGTGTTCTATGATAGTCACTGAGTACGAGGCTCATTTCCATGAGTTGGCTAAGCATGTAACTTCTATTTTGGATACAAAGTATGTGAGAGTTTTCTTCTTTGTGCGAGAATTGAGACTTTCTCTTTAGATGGCTACTCAGAGTTTGGTTACTGCGGGTAGGACTTTTAATGAGATTTTTGGTCATGCTACAGTGATGGAGGACATGCAGCATGAGGTCCATGTAAGAGGCCCATGTTTCAGGGAAAATTTGGTGTGAGCCATCTTAGTTCCCAATTTAGGGGGGGTATTTATTATACAGAACATTCTTTACCTCCATCTTTTTAGCCTCAGAGTGAGGCTAGTGGTCCAGTTCAAGTAGCTCTTCAGACCGCTGACCAGAGTCGCCCTAGTAAATATGATGATTAGTACTTGAGAGGTTCATCTGTAGGCTATGATAGGCGTGGTAGCTATGTTGTATCCACTGAATCTGTGAGTTTTGGTTCTTCTTGTTATTCTTGTTTTACTTATGGGCTTTCTGGTCATTTCTCTAGAGAGTGCCCTAGTCATAGGGAGATGGTTGTTTCATCCCAGGGAGCTACTACTATTAAGGCAGTTCATCCTTCAGGTAGAGGTGGTTCTCGAGGTCATAGGAGTGGTTACCAGGGAGCTCAAGGTGGTACGTAGGTAGGAAGAATAGAAATTCGGTTAGGTACCTAGCCAGGTTGCAGGCTTGGCCAGTTGTTTGTAGTACCTGCTAGACCCGAGGTTGAGACTTCGGATGCTGTAGTTACAGGTGTGATTTTGGTATAATGCAAGTTGGCTCTTGCTTTATTTGATCTTGGATCCACTTATTCTTATATATCTAATTATTATAAACCACAGTTGGACTTGACTAGTGATTTATTATCAGTGCTTTTATGCGTATCAACTCGTGTAGGTGATTCTTTAGAAGTGGATCAAGTATTCACATCATGTGTTGTGACAGTTAGTGATGTTTATGCTTGTGTTGTTCTTATTATTCTAGATATGTCAGATTTTGATGTGATTCTGGGCATAGACTGGTTATCCTATTATTATGTGGTCATGGATTATTTTACTAAGACCGTACCCTATCCACGTTCAGCATACCCCTAATCATGTGGCAGGGAGGAATTAGCTGTGAGCCGATGGGAATTATTTCATATATCTGTGCCAGATGATTTATATCGAGGGTTTGCAAGCCTTATCTCATTTGCATATGTGATACTCATGTAAAGAGACTAACGTTTGACTATGTTCCTATTGTGCATGAGTTTCTTAATGTCTTTCCTTCCTATCATCCTGGTATTCCCTCTAACCATGAGATTGAGTTTTCTATTGACTTTGAGCCTAGAACCCGACCTATTTTTATTACACCTTATGATATGGATCCTGCTGAGCTTAAAGAGCTAAACTGCCTACTCTAGGATCTTCTTGGTAAAGGTTTCACTAGACCTAGTGTGTCTCCATGGGGAGCCCATGTCTTGTTTTTAAGGAACAAGAATGGTTCAATGTGCATGTGTCTTGATTATAAGAAGCTTAACAAGGTGATGGTGAAGAACCATTATCCTATACCTCCTATTGATGATTTATTTGACCAGCTTCAGAGCACAGTTGTATTTTCTAAGATAGATTTGAGGTTCGATTTTCATCAGTTGAGAATTCGGGATGAGGATATCTCAAAGGCGGCCTTTAGGACCCATCATATTCACTATGAGTTCTTGGTGATGTCTTTTGGGCTGACTAATAACCCAGCCATATTTATGGACTTGATGAACTGTGTCTTCAGACACTATCTAGACTACTTTGTTATTTTGTTCATTGATGATATTCTTGTGTACTCGAGGAGTAGTGAGGAGCATGCGTAACACTTGAGGATTATGCTCCAGGACTTGCAAGAGCATGTGCTTTTTGCCAACATCTCCAAGTATGCATTTTGGCTTGAGTTAGTGTCATTTCTTGGACATGTGGTGTCCAAGCCTGGTATTATGATAGACCTAACAAAGATTTCAATGATTCGTGATTGGGCTAGGCCTACGTCTCCGATTGAGGTTCACAGTTTTATTATTTTGGGTGGTTATTATAGGCTCGTTGTTTAAAGCTTTGCTACCATATCAGTCCCTACAACTAGAATGACTCGAAAAGAAGTTCCTTTATGATGGTCCGACGTGTGTGAGTTGAGCTTTGGAAAGCTTAATAATTTTCTCACTTCAGCCCGGGTGTTTTCCCTTCAAGTTAAGGGTGAGGGATTCACAGTGTTTTGTGATGCACCTGGTGTTGGTCTTGGTTATGTATTAATGCAGCAAAGTCGTGTCATTTCCTATGCTTCTAGGTAGCTTATGGTGCTTGAGAACAACTACCCCACTCATGATTTGTACTTGGCGATGGTAGTTTTTGCACTCATGATTTGGAGGCATTACTTTTATGGTGTGCATTATGAGATTTTAACCGATCATCAAAGTCTTCAACATCTTATGACCCAGCGAAGGCTTAATTATCGCAAGCGTAGGTGGATGGAGTTGGTAAAGGATTACGATATATATCAATCTTGTATCATCCAGGTAAGGCAAATGTGGTGGCAGATGACTTAAGCCACAAAGCCATGAGTATGGGTAGTTTTGCATGTATATCAGTTTCTATGAGGCCCTTGGCATGGGATATCCATTCCTTAGTCAATTTGATTGTTCTCCTTGATATTTTGGATCCTACAAGGATTTTGTCCTTTGTCGAGGTGAGGTCCTCCCTATTTGAGCAGATTCATGATTGTCAGTATGAGGATAGTAAGTTGTGCCTTCTCCGTGATCGGGTGGTGATTGGTTTGTCTTGGAGACACATCATATATTCCAAGGGTCTCTTTATATTTTAGGGTCGTATTTGTGCTCCCCAACTTGATGACTTCATTCAGTCAATTTTGGATGAGGCAACAAACATTAAGATATTCTATTCATCCCAGTATAGCTAAGATGTATAGAGACTTGAGGAAACTTTATTAGTGGGATGGTATGAAGATATATGTCACAGACTCTTTAGCTCATTGCATATGCTATCAGCATGTTAAGGCTGAGCATCCAGCGTCCAAAGTCACAGACTCAGAGGTTACCCATTCCTGAGTTGAAATTGGAAAGGGATACCATGGACTTAATTAGTAGTTTGCCTCATACTTCCCATAGTCACAATGGTATTTGGTTTATTGTGGATTGTTTGACCAAGCAGGCACATTTTATTCCTATTTAGATGAACTTCAGTTCTTAGAGATTATCCCAGATTTATGTTTGCGAGATAGTTCATCTGTGTTTATTATATTAGACCGTGGTTCTATATTTATTTTGTGGTTTTGGGGAGCTTTTCATGAGGAGTTGGGTACTCGAGTGGATTTGAGTACAACCTTTCATGATGACATGAGGGAATGGACTGAAGTAGTTTTTTCTTATGTGTGTTGATTTTTTGTTTCTATTATTGTATGATGACTTATTCACAATATCTAGCAAACAAGATGGTAGATTTTCTCTCTCCAAGTACACATTTAGAGCTCTACTATCATAGGTATGCCATGGGAAGGAAGGCTAAAGCTTCAATTTCGTTTAGGAAAGATGAATTAAGTACTCTATGAAAGTTCTCACATACAGTAGGAGGAAGTGGAGCTATGATAACTAGCAGCCACAAGGTGTAAAGCAATGTAACATTAACTAGGGAATAGATTCCACTAATAAATATAATGGACAAATTGAGTCTGGTAACTGGAAGTGGAGCTAAACAAGGCCATGAGCTCATCAGTAAGCTCAACATAAGATAGCATAAACAAGGTAGGTAACTTGAATGTCAATTTGAAATCTAAAGAATCTTTATCTAAGGATAATATCCTTGAATAAAAGGAACTTACTAATTCTCCTAAATCATCGACTGATGTGGTAGAAAATGTGAGTAATAGTCATTTGATGGGTCAAAAAAATGCTTCTAGAGATTTAATGTGGGAAAAATTCGACATTACTACGTTGAATAATGTAGGTTTCAAACTAGATTATGTTCAACCTCAAAAGGCAAGGAATGTTACTATGGTAGAAATTGATGAAGAAGACATTTAATGTGAAATTTACTATTGGAAACATATAATCATATGTTATGTCTTACATGTATATATCTCATTTGGTGTGCTAAACAGATTTATGTAGAGAAAGTAGGGAAAACTGGGTATAAACAAGGTGGCTTTGATCAAGAATGATGTTATTATGGTGAGGTTTTATAATATTGAGGGGAAGGAGAGGTGCTTAAGTTTGTATGTATCATTTCGATATCAAAACTTTGATTGTGAAAAAATGAACTTTTCCAGGGAGGGGCTATTTTCAATAATTTAGATTAATCTTCAAGGTATGTATATCAAATATTGGAGTGCTAAATGTTAAGTAAAATTAAAGGTATTAATTACAAACCTTTGATTGTTGATAAGGACACAAAGTAGAAAAATGGGTTGAGTTTTGGCAAACTGCTTATGGAAGTTCAAATTGGTAAACAATTGCTAGAGATTATTATGTTTGGTAATTAAAAAGGTCATGTAATTGAGCAACAAGTTAGCTATGAATGAAAACCAACTATTTGTGCTATATTAAAAAAGTATAGCTAGATATCTGAGCAATGTAGGAAAAACTAAATCAAATACAGACAGCCTGATCCAGATCTAGATATGGACTTTACAGTAAATAACAAACTAGTAGAAAAAAAATTTCAAATAAATATGCATTCTAAGAAGTAAGAGGGTGGACAAAATAAGAGCAAAATAGTTGGTGTCTTGAAAAGATAACCTATACAGCTTTATAGCTCTTTTTAGGAATTGGATGAATGTAGTACTATAGATCAACAACAAGCCCCTAAAGCTGGTAATGAGGGAGTGCTACCTCCTTATGTGAACATGGTTAATATTTTATATCGAAACACTAGAGGCCATAATTCCTCAATACGCAAAAAGAGGTAAAACTTTTCTATACAAATATTGATGTTGGTTTAGTGAGTTTCATAGAGACTATAATAAAAGTAATAAAGTCATGAGTATAGTTAATTCTACATTTGGAGTTTGATCTTATTATAGTTCCACTTATCCCATTATAATTGAAGGATTTTTGTGGTTTGGAGATGGGATTGGATTAAAGTTGAGGTTACATTTGACACGGCACAGGCTGTAACATGCTAGGTAAAATATATACCTTTGAAAATTGAATTTATCAAAATACTTGTAAATCGTTTCAATCATAAAGATTAGATGAAAGTGTTATAGGATCATCTAAGAATGGTTAATCTGTGTTGTAAACACCCTTGGATTGTTATGGGCGATATAAACACAATTCTACATTGTGAGATAGACTTGGTAGAAATCTATTTACACTTGCTGATATGATGGATTTTCAAGAGTGTATCACTAATCGTCAACTTGAAGAGATGCCTACCTTAGGATGAATATATTCTTGGAATGACATACAAGAGAAGACAATTTTAAGAAAATTAGATTGGGTATTTGTTAATGGTGACTGGATTGATAACATGCCTGAAATAAAAAGTCATGTGATGCTAGAGGAAGTGAGTGATCACTGCCCTGTGGTGGTTCACGTGATTCAGACAACAAGGAGGAACAAACTGATGCAGATAGGATTGCAATACAGTAGTTGTAAACAAAACATTAAATGAATCCGTTAGATATAGGGTTACAACTTGAAGATAAAGCTTTAAGACAACAAATTTTGAAGTCCTCTTATATTGTTGAAGATATGTTATTGCACAGAGGTAAAGTTCAATGGATAAGGATGGGAGATGGAAATACAAAGCACTTCTTTACGTTATTAAAGTGAGGATTTTGGTACAATTATCAACTCAATTTATATATGAGGTAGGGAAGGTGCACCATTATCATTAGCAGAGTTGATACCATTCAAGTAGCTTTCATCACTGGTAGATCAATGATAGAAAATGTGTTGATATGTTATGATCTTTTGAGACACAAAGGGAGGAATACTAAACTATGGTATCTGATGAAAATTAATTTGAAGAAGGCATATGACATGGCTTAATGGGAGTTCATTGAGGAAATGCAGATAGGTTATGGATTTCTACCTATGTTTAAGCAACTTATGATTGAATGTATAAAATTAACTAAATTTTTAACTAAGGTAAATTGAGAGAGTTGTGGTCTTTTAGAAGGTAAGAGGGGATTTGAGTTTAGGCAAGAAGATCATATCTCTCCCTTATTATTTGTTCTAGTTATGGAGTACTTTTCAAGATTAATGACTAGAATGAAAGGCTGGCTATTATCAGGTTTCATCCTATGTGTAGAAAACTACAACATACCTATATTACTTTTGCAGATGATCTTATGATATTTTGTAAAGGGATTGAGAAATCATTGACTAAAATAGTGGAGGCTATCAAATATTTTTTAGAAACTACAAGGCTATCTACTAATCAGGAGAAGTCAAGCCTATTTATAACATGTGTTAATTAGAATATTAAAGCAAAGCTATTTCTAGTCACTAATTTTTTATTTGGATCACTTCTTATCAAATATTTATTTCTACCACAATCTCACAAGAAGTGGAATAAATGTGACTGCCATTAACTTTGTCAAAGGATTACTTAGAAGATGAAGTCTACTTAACTTGACACTTGTCGTATGCAGGGAGGCTTCAAATCATAAACTCTATTATTTTTCCCCATAAAATTTTTGGGGATTAGTTTTATTATTTCCATAAAGTATTATCAAAGTAGTGGAAAAAGATTGTTTAAGGTTTTTGTGGGTGGTACAGAAGTGAAGAGGAAATATTTTTAGTGAAGTGAGATATAATATGCAATCCAAAACATCAAGGAGGTTTGAACATAAAATATTATAGATTGTGGAATTTGGTAGCAGTAGGAAAGATAATATGATGGATGCAACAAGATAAGAATAATTGTGGGTTCAATGTGTCCATAACATCTATATGATTGAAAGGGATACTATATGGACTCATCAAGCACCAATGAACTATAGGTGGTATAGGAAAAGCTAAATAAGATTGAAATAAGAATGACTACCTGGTATACTTATGATAAATACAACCTAATAGAATCTAGAAAGTATTCTATATCAAGAAGATACAATGCTTAAAAGAGGTAAAACCTTCTATGAGAGCTTTTGCTCTGGTATAGTGTAAAGTACTTATAACTAAACATAAATTCATATTATGGATGGTTGTATAGAAGAAAATGTATACAAGGAAGAGGTTTATGAGGATGAACATCCAATATGATGACACTGCATGTCTGCTATGCGAGCAGGATCAGAATAAAACAAGTGACCATCTATTTGTAGGTTGTTATCTTATCAATGCTTTATGGTCATGAGTTGAACAATGTATAGAGGTGAATGATAGGTTAATATATATACAAAGAACTATTATATGTATTAAATTAAAGTAGTGGAAAAGATTCAAGAAGGAGATAGTAGTAGTTATGAGCAACACTACCTAGCAAGATAGGAATGGAAAGATATTTAGAGGAAATATAGTGAATACTATTTTTTATTTTTTAGGAAATATAGGCCATACTTGAAGAGATATTTGAAATGTATAGAGGGTCTAATATAGCTAGAAAAGATGAGGATATGTAGATAGAGTTTGTAATTAGTCTTGAGTTTGGGTTTTTGTTATTTTGTAAAGGCTTAGACTAACTAAAACATCATGTTATAGAAACTAAGTTATATTTGGTTGTAAATAAAATTTTTTTGATATGTTAATATTAACATTTAATTTCCAAAACAATCTCGGCTAAGTTGTGTATTTCTACTTAGGTTCATATGAACCAATTGTAATTGTATTGGATTTGCATGACCAATAAGGGTTGGTAAACTAAGATAGTGTATGATCAAATATTTTAGGTCATATTTTTAAAATCTATCTTCAAATATTTATTTGATCATGAAATGGATCTTCAAATATTTTCAAGTTTCCAAAAAGTGACCCAAGCAAGTTTCAAGTTAGTTTTTAGAAGTAGTTAACTTTGATTCACAAAACTAAATACTTTTACCAAGTCAAATTAGTTTTAGGTCATGTATCACTTCAATTCACAAAACCTAAGATTTAGCAAGTAAAATTCATGCTCAAACCCAACTTCAAATTCCAAAACACAAGTTTACAATTTTTTAAAGTTTTATATCTCAATTTTATGGCCAAGTGGTTTGATTCTATGTCTGTAGAAAATACTTGTGCTAAGGAAGAAATTGAATAATCATTAATGAATGCAAATGTTACCAACAAGGTTTGTGGTGTATTGGTAAGAATAAATTCATCCTTAACTAAGGGTCTCGTGCTTAAGTCCTCCTGTAATGTAGAGTCACTATTCTTAGGAAGTATTTTACTTCCAATATTGGACTTTTCAATGAAAAGTTAGAGTTAGTCATACTTTGATGTGGGTATCAAATATCGGGTGAAAAACAAAAAGATAATAAAAAAAATTCTTGAACAGTCATCTGACTGAATTATTTCTTCAACAGTTTTAAAACAAAAACATTCACATAAGTTTTTGTTGACTACTAAGAATCTACTACCATAAAGGAACTAGGTCCTTCACTCAGAACAATTAACAATAATACTAAAATTAAGAGAAAAATATTTTAAAGTAAAGACTACACTATATTAGTGGAAACCTCCTTTCTAAAAGGAGTAAAATTGTAACAACCATAGTTGTGAATTTTGTCTTTATATATGTTTTGACCATTTTGTTCTTCTAAAAAGTTGCTATGTGAAATTTGTGAATTGTTGGATGGTTGGTATGATTCTCGATGTGTTCGAAAGGGATTTGGATGAGTTGAGGATTTTAAAGCCATAAATTTAACTTCGCTCAACATTTTGTGTTTCGAGCACTAGATGGTGACTTGGACTATTTAATTAGATCTAGAATTTTAATTGATGGTCAGAATCTTGGTTTGTTTGGGTCTTGAGCCTTTATTGTTCATTTTGACTATTTTGATGGCAAATAGCCAAAATAAGCCTATGAGGGTACGGGGGTGGAGGGAGGGGGTAATTTATTATAAATGCTTTTTTTTTAAATTTAACAGTGCGATTGAGTCTGATATATTAAAAATAGCCAAGTAGTATATTTGTTTTACTTTTCTGGGGTCCCAAACGTATCTCGAAGTTCTATTTAAAGGTTTTAGTATCATTCAAAATCCAGCAAAAACTGATGATATCTAGTGCAATAGTCTTTCTTCTGAACGCGGTCCTTTGACTACCAACACATAAAAGGAATATGTCCTTAATCATAAAATATAGTGGTAATACATCATCATAAAAGGTTATCGAGGATCGTATCGAGTTTCTCTTCACCGAGATCATGACCAAACCATCACAAAAACGAGTGATTTGAGATATCAAAATATGCAAATACAAAGGACTAACTATCAATGCTAAGTCCATTTTAATGTGCTTGTCAGTGATGACTCTTGTTAAAATGAAGGGTTGACCATATTCATGAGTTAATGTTCACTTGAACAATATATAAAACTTATTTTCATAATTTTTACTATTTTTGATTTGGGAGCTTCGAGAAAGAGGATTTCAAAGAGGTTTCTTCACCAATCTTGCTTGAGCAAACTCTAAACCCTTATTTCTATAATTATCTATCAATTTTATCCTTAAAATGCTATTAAATAGGAGATTTCAAATTGGATTTTTATGTTTTTGCTTGATAAGCATTAAATTAGTTATTCTTTGATTTTAAGGTTCATTTGACCTCATTATTACATGCGTTTTAAAATTTGGACTCCTCTTGGTATGAGGGATATATTTATAAATTAAAATTTCAGCTTTACCCTTTTTGATTTTGAATCCATTTTTTGAACTATTTTTAGACCCATTATAAATATAGCTGATCTAGGTATTACTATTTATATTTTGACATGAAGGTTATATTTTTGATAGATTTAGTTTGTTCTAAAACTCCCCATAAAGGAAAGACTCTATGGTGAATGGTCTTGGCTTGGATTTTGGTATCTCAAAGTAGGTTATGTATTAACATTCTTCAGACTCGGTAAGGTAGTTATTTTTTATTGTGAAGCATGCTAGGTGTTAGGGATTTAGGCATATGCATTGTATTTTTGAGTTATTATTTTTATCTTATTTCTCATGTGGGGTCTCATATTCATATTATTATTGAATTGAGATATTATATTTGATGTGTTGCCCATGTAAGGACATTATTTGATATTCTAGGTCTTATTTGTGCATAAATTTCATTATTATTGTGATGCTCATATAGGGGATTGAATAGATATTAAAGTCCTTATCTAAATATTATTGAAACATCCTGGGTTTTAAGTCTTAAAAAATTTCCTGGAATTCCTTTCTCCGAACCCAATACGACTCATGGGTATGAGTCGTATATTGAGGTACGAGTGGCATGGCCCTATCATATACTGACCAGTGTTATTTGGTGGGATGGTTTTGTTCACTGGAATGAGTACACCTTAGGGGTATTAGTCATAAGGTCTTGGTACGAGTTGTACCAGGGATTCGTATGGTAGGTAGTGTTTGATTCTCCTAGTATTTCATTCTTCTAGGGATACAGGTCAAGGGTATGGATCATATACTATTGTTATGACTTAGTTATATGAGTCATATGCTAGACAATGTCTAATCCAAGGTTGAGGCTTGGATATAAATAGTGGCAACCGATCGTATAGGAGGATAAGACTTGTATAGGTCAGTCGTATCCTTGTGATGAGATTTTTAAGGGACTTAAGTGGGGGTATTCTGGACGTTTCCTTACTTACCCTAATTAGGACCCACTACTTCTACTACACTTAGGAGGTTATTTACCCTATTATTCTATTTATTAACACTTAAAAACTATTCCAAAAACATCTCATAATTCTCTCATGAGCTTTTGGGGAAAAAAGGCTAGGGTTTTATCTTGATGATTGCTTTGGGTCTTGTCTTGGTGATTTCTTTCGATAAATTCTTCGGTATAAGGCATAATTCTCTTCCTTCATTGTAATTTTAACTAAAGGGATGGTTTATATGATTGATGTCATGGTTTTACTATTTCATGATTATGGCTTTCAACTATTATTTGGGGGTTTTGATATTAAATGCTTGGTTATGGATTCTCATATTTTTAATTATGCTTTTATAAGCATTAATGGTAGTTTTAGACAATTGGATTGCATGGTAATGGTTTAATTGTCTTTGGAATTTGTTTTGGTTATATTATGCCCTGAAGGTGTTTGATAAAATGCTTATAAAGATATGTTCATTACATTGACTTCTTTTAATGGAATTCATGCATGTTTTAAACTTGGTAAAGGAACTTTACATGGTTTAAATGGCTTGAAAACTCTAAAGGATAAATGGTTATGATTGTAGAGAACATGAAAATCTTCCAAGTGGTTTAATATGGTATATGGAAGGGCCGTTAAAAGTCCCCTTAACCTTAATGGTTTGGCTATGGATATTACTTGCAGTAAGGGGTGGTATTACGATACCACTAATATTGTCCTTTTTTAATAAAATGGTAAATGGATTTGGTTGGTTTTTTTTTTAAATGGTTGTAATTGGGCATTAATGGTGGAGTGCGTAGTAAAGCCGTGGAAGGTGGTGGCCCGGGGGCACCAAAACTGGAAACTCGTATTTTCTAATATTAGGATTTGTCTTAGTTGACCATGTGAATGATGTAACACTATTGGGGGATTACTAGTCATCCCATGGGATATTTCCCTGGTTGTGTGGCTACATGTATTGGGGCCCTTTCAGTTAGAGGAGCTGAACCAATATCGCCCATGGGTTGTTTAGAAAGGCCAAGCTACACAACCCAGATAAATATTTTCAATGCATGCTAAACCCGGTTTTCTTTTCCAGCACTTATACATGTATAGTTGTATGTATTATGGATAGGTTTAGTTGGTTTTAAAACTGGCATTATTTTATCCTTATCTTGAGATTCATGCTAGAGGTTAGTCGCTAAACCCATCTAGTGGCGACTGTATACCCATGCTATGCAGGAATCATCTATTCTAATCCTTCTATTTATTACATGGATTAGGTATCGATATTTGGACTAAAGTGGTGAGCTTCTATCCTTTCGAAAGATATCATTTTATGTTATGGATTTCTTTATACACTTTTGTTTTATTTTGGATATTGGTTTTGTCCATGGTTGGGGGCATGTCCCAACCAAATTTGTTTACTCTTCTAGATAGAGGCTTTGCGGTACTTCTGGGAGTTGGTATGTATGAGATCAATATTGGTGTTTGCCTTTGCATCAACATAGATGTTGCGGCTTACATCCTTAGACGATATTATTTGTTGTTCCATCATATTATATTTTGGGATTAATTATATTAAACTTTGTCTAACTTATTTGGTTATGGCCTGGTTTATAGCCTATGGTTTGGTTTTGTATGATTGGGCTATTGGTATAAGATGGTTGGACTCGGTTGGATTGGTCACAGTTGCGATCTATTCTCATGGTCTTTGTGTGAGTTGTTACATTAGTTAGTTTCATACTCAGAATTTAGCCAGCTCAAGGCAGGCGGCTGAAGGTTGGGTTGGGTAACAGGGGTAGTCTCCTGTCATGGTCGGACTTAGGATGCCTATTACGGCAATTCCCCAGGGAGGGTCATGTCAATTTGGTATCAAAGCCTAGGTTCATTATCACTTGGGAATCCATAAAGCCATGTCGAGTAGATTCTCTTTTAGGGGTGTAAAGAGTGCCATACTCATAAAAGAGAGGCTACAAGGCATTTAGGAATGTTTTACATTATTGGTAATCTATCTTCAAGCTTGAGTTCTCAATCCTGGAATCCTCACTAATCCTTACTTGTTCGTTTTTAAGACCATGCCTCCTAGATTTGGAACATAATAAAATTCTTTCGTCCCATCTGGGAATAATGCTGAAAGGTTACATCCTACATCTGGAGTGCATCGTTGATCTAATGTTTCTATTCCTGATGGTGTTGGAGTTCCTCCTATTCCTACTAGATCTCCTCAGGTCTCTTAAGAAAACATGATAAATATGGAATTTCATCAGTCTATTCATTTTATTGTACCACTGGTTTCTGCTCAGGCTAAGCGGAGTGTACCTGTTGGTTTATCTGCTGAGTCCACAAAGGTTGGTCAATTTATGAAGATGGGTCCTCCAACTTTTACTAGAGTAAAGGTGGATGAGGATCCATAAGGCTTCTTTGATGAGATGGACAAATCTTTCAGGTGACCAGGCTACTAATGTAGAGGGGGTTAACTTTGCAACTTATCAACTCAACACTGTTGCTTATTAGTGGTATGAGGCGTGGGACATGAATAGAGGTGATATGGAAGAGGAAGGGTTATGGGAGGCTTTTTCAAATGCCTTCTTGGATCGGTTCTTTTCTCAAGAGTTGAGGGAAGTTAAGAAGGAAAAGTTTATGAACCTCAGGCAGGGGAGGATATAAGAAAAGGAATATTCTTTGATGTTCCATCAGGTATCAAGGTATGCTTTTGAGTAATTGGCTAATATAAGGTTGAGAATAAGGAAGTTCGCTTCAGGGTTGAATAGAGATTTGATTCTGGAGAGAAATACTGCTTTTCTAATTAAGGATATGGACATTTCTCAGTTGACTGTTCATATACAACAAGTTGCAAATGAGAAGAGAAGGCAGGTAGAGTTTGGGGATAGGCAGGGAAAGAGGAACATGTTTTCTAATTAGGGAGGTGCTCAGTTTCAGGATGGTAAAGATGGTGGCAAGTGGCAAAAAAATAAGTGGGGGAGTTCTGGCTCCTTTTCTTCTAGTTTTCCTTATCAATCGGGAGACAGGTGTCATCAAAGTGGTGATAATTCTTGGGAATAGATTTCCTAATCTTGGGCGAGAAGAGGTCAGTTAGTTTCTTTGTGTTCTCTTTTTCAATTTTATGGCCCTCCTCATCGGGGATATTGCGAGGAAGGAAGGGACAAATGCTTAAAGTGTCGCCAGGTAGGACATCGACTCAGGGATTGTCTGGTTAACAAAGTTTCTACAAGGGAGAATAAGACTCATGTGTCTTCATCTTCTGTTCCTGCACCTGGTTGTGGGGCACCTACTTCTGTTACTGCTCCTAGTTCTAGTGTTGGTCGAAATAGGTTGTATGATTTTGTACCCTAACAGGAATCCAAGGAATCACCTGATATCGGTACTGGTATGTTTCAACTTTTCTCTCATATTGTATATTATTTGCTTGATTTAGGGTCCACACTTTATTATATGACTCTATATATTTATGTGTCTTTTGGTTTTGATCCAGAATTTATTTTGGATCCTATGTGTCTTTTGGTTTTTATCCAGAATTTATTTTGGATCCTATTTCTGTTTCTATCCTGGTAGGTGACTCTATTATTCCTATAAGTGTCTATAGGGAGTATGTGGTATCTGGTGGTATCAAGCAGACCTTGGTAGATTTATTTGAGTTGGATATGGTAGATTTTGATGTAATTCTGGGTATGGATTTGTTGCATTCTTGTTATGCGTCTTTGGATTGTCAGATCCGTAAGGTTATCTTTAAGTTCCCTAGTGAACCAGTTATAAATGGGAAGGTAGTTCCTTATCTCCTATGGGAGGTTTATTTTCTATCTTAGATCTCGGAGGTTAATCTTCAAGGGTTGTCTTTAGCACTTGGTCTGGGTTAAAGATTCTAACTTGGAAGGTCCTTTTTTGTCTTCGGTCCCTGTAGTTAATGAGTTTCCATAGGTATGTCCCCAGATGATCTTCCTAGTGTTCCTCTAAATAGGGAAATAGAGTTTGGTATTTATTTACTTTTGGACACTCGTCCAATTTGTATTCCTCAGCATAGAATCGCTCTGTCTGAGTTAAGGGAACTCAAGGAGCAACTTAAGAAGCTTCTGGATAAGGGGTTTATTTGTCTTATTATTTATCCATGAGATGCACCGGTGTATTTTACGAGCAAGAAGGATGGTTCCCTTTAGATGTGCATTGACTATATGCAGTTGAACAAGGTGACAGTCAAGAACAAGTATCCTCTTCCCAAATAGATAGCTTGTTTGACCAGTTTCAAGGTGCCAAGTTCTTCTCTAAGATAGTTCTTTGGTCTTGGTACTATCAACTTAAGATTAAGGAGGTAGATATCCCTAAGATGAATTTTCGTACTTGGTATTGGCATTTTGAGTTCTTGGTGATGTCATTTGGGTTGACAAATGCTCCGGCATTATTTATAGACATAATGAATAGTGTGTTCAGGTAGTATTTGGATCTCTTCATCATTTTGTTTATTGATGACATTTTTGTTTATTTGATGAGTGAGGTGGGATCATACTAATCACCTCTGAATGGTGTTACATACCTTAAAGGAACAATAATTGTATACCAAGTTCTCTAAATGTAAGTTTTAGTTGAACTTTGTTACTTTCTTGGGTCATATAATTTCTAGTGAAGGGATCATGGTGGATCGGCAAAAGGTTGTTGTGGTTAAGGGGTGGCCTAGGCCCAGACTCCATCTGCTATTCATAGTTTCTTGGGTTTAGCTGGGTATTGTAGGCGGTTTATGGAAATCTTTTCTTCGATAGATGCTTTTTTGACTAAGTTTACTCAGAAGAAGGTTAAGATTTCTTGGCAGATGCTTGTGAAGGGAGTTTTGAGAAGTTGAAGGATAAGTTGACTTTGACTCAAATTTTGAATTTTTCGGAAGGCATTGATGGGTTTTTGGTATATTGTGATACATCTCAAGTAAGGCTTGGTTGTGTTTTGATGCATCATGGGAAGGTTATGGCCTATGCTTCCAGGAAGTTGAAGGTACATGAGAGAAATTATCCTACTCATGATTTAGAGTTATTGGCAGTTCTGTTTGCTTTGAAAATATGGCGGCATTATCTGTATGGTATTCATGTGGACATCCTTTCTAATCACAAAAGCCTTCAGTACGTGTTCACTATGAAAAAGATAAATTTCAGTCAAAGGAGATGGCTTAAGCTTCTCAAGGATTATGATATGAGTCGTCATTACCACCCAGATAAGGCTAATGTGGTTGTTGATTCTCTTAGAAGGTTATCTATGGGTAGTATGGATCATATGGAGGAGGGGAAAGGAGAATCAGTAAAGGATATTCACTGCTTGGCTAATCTTGGAGCTCGCCTCTTGGACTCCAAGGATGGTGGTATGGTGGTGCAAGAAGTGGTTTAATCCGCTCTTGGTGCAGGGATTAAGGAGAAGCAAGCATTGGATCCTGTATTTATGAAAATCAATGTTGATGTTGGTGAGCAAAAGGTGGCGGTGTTTTGGATCAGTTCTGATGGTACTTTATGGTACAAAGGGAGGTTATGTGTTCTTGATGTTGATGGGTTGCGACAAATGGTTTTGGCTGAGGTTCCTGAGTCTTGCTATGTTGTTCATCCCAGATCGATAAAGATGTATCATGATCTCAAGGAGGTCTATTGGTGGAATGGTATGAAGAGGGATGTGGTTGATTTAGTGGCCAAATACACGGTGTTTCAATAGGTTAAGGTTGAGCACATGATTCCTGGTGAGTTGTATCAAGAAGTAGAGTTGCCCGAACGGAGGTGGGTGATGATCAATATGGATTTCATTACTGGTCTTCCTCGGTCTCAGAACCAATTTGATTTTATTTGGGTCATCATGGATAGGATGACTAAGTATGCAAACTTCTTTCCAGTGCGGACAACCTTTCTGGTGGAGGATTATGCGAATCTATTTTTTTAGGAGATTGTAAAGATGCACGGGTTACCTGTCTCGATTATTTTTGGTTGTGGTACGCAATTTAAGTCTTATTTCTGGCGGTCTTTCAGAAAGGGTTGGGGACTAACGATTGTCTGAGTACTGCTTTTGATCCACAGTCGGATGGGCAAACACAAAGAAACAATTCAAAATTTGAAGGATATGCTTTTAGGCTTGGGTGATTGATTATGGTTGCAATTGGTGATACAAGAACTAATCTAATAACCAAAATTTAAGACTAAAGAAGAAAAAATCAGCAACTAGAAGAAGAGTAGATGAAGAAGAGAACACACGGATTGCATTCAACATAAAGATAGATAGTGCGACATACACCTAGATAAATGAATAGCACCAAGGTGTGTATCAAACACCAAGAGATACAACACCAATGGAAGATAACACCACACTCTTAGGTGGACATAAAGGGATCAACTCCTCAAGCACCCACCCTTTCTTGCAAAAATGTCAACAAAAGTGATACCACACTCAAATATGACCCTAGTTTCAAAGTTTTTTCCAAGAATTACACTAAGATGTCTTTTCCAAGCCTTACACTAAGGAAATAAAATACAATTTGAGTTTTACTCAATCAATTCTTCAAAACTAAGGAAAATAGAAGCCTAATTGTCTATTTATACTTATTACAAACAAAGACTAAAATATCCTTAATGAAGGGTGATCCTTTGGAGTGTGAAAGAAGAGTATAAAAATGCCATAATACCCCTAAGTTAAAGTGACCTTGGAGTGTAAACAAGTCTTCCTTGATGTATATTCAAGTTCTCTCTTCACGTATTAGCAAGTATACTCCCTTAGATGAATGCAACATACTCTCACAAGCTTCAATCTTCATAGATGGTGCCTTGTGTGTTTGGACTTGAAGAATGGCACCTCTTTCATTCTCTCAAAACCAAGGATGGTTCATTCTTCAAGGCTTATGGTCCTCGGTTTAGTATCAATACAAGCATCCAAGCAACCTTCCACATACGAGATTGCTTTATGTCTTGCTCAAAACGGTCCTTCCTTGCACATTCTTGTTCCCTCGGGGTGACCAAGTCTTGGTCCTTTAGGTGTTAGCCTCAAAAGAAGTCATCAAAAGATAAGGCGGCCATTTGACTTGTATCATCCTCCCCTTCTTGAAAAGGATTTGACCTCAAATCCAAACCTTGCAAAATCGAAGAGAGGATAAACAAATACAAAATTCTCATGGCATGAGGGTTAGTATTAGCACAACAAATCATCTCAACATACCAAGGTTTCACATATTTGCAATATAACCAAGGATCCTTCGAATCAAATATGAAGCGTTCAATGACAGATGGACAAGGATTTGGTTAGGGGATTCACCAAAAGTGATACTTTGCTTGTCATGTTAAACAATCAAAAAGTTTGGTGCACCAACATCATCAATTCTATATTTTCCACTAGGGTCAAAAGGGAAGAGTGGCCATAAACACGGGTCTAGACAACACTCTCATTTCCTATAGGCTTCACCCAAACTACATGGCATACTCTCTACAATAGTATACATATCATCAAAAACAAGTAGAGAGTAGAGAAAGGTATCACTCAAGTCAACTTCTACTAAGGTGTCTTCATGTATGTACTCATCACTAGTTTCAACATCATTGACATAAGTACTCTCAACAATAAGGTCACACATAGTAGAAGAAGTAGTAATTTCCAAGTAGTGGACACTTTCTCATCTTATGGAAGATCCCTCAAGTATATACATACCACCACAAAAATCAAAGGGATTATTTATTAAGTCTTTATAAGAAGCAAGCAATTCATCCTCATAATTATCAAACAAAGGTGGGGTGTCATAACAAGGATCACATCCGCAATCATTTTTCAAGGAAAAATCGCCTATTGGGTTTCTTAAATATTCAAGTAAATCAAAGCATTCATCAACCAATTGGTTATTACTTTCCAAGACTACACATTCCTTACCCTTAAGAGTACTCTCATCTTTCTAGAAGAGATTTCCATCTTTAGGAGGAATGTTGCCACACCATAGTGGGTTAGCATATAGGCTATAGCCTCCAAAGTAAGCTATACCATCCTTTTCACCACTAGGCTCATTAGGAGTGTTTATATCATCTTCAAAAAAGATATTATTCCTAAATAAAGCATGATCTAATCCACGGGAAGATTCGAAACACGTGAGTTCTTCATTCTCTAAAAGATCAATATCAAGTTTCAAAGCGGTTTCAAGCACAAGATTGTTCTGAGAATAGCTCTCGGGTTCACTCCCATTTTGTTGACCAACATTATCAATTTTTTCACTCACTTGAGTTCTATTAATTACAACACACATAACCTTAAGTGGTGGGAAATTTTCACACACGAGTTGATCAACATAAGTTTCACAAGACGATGTACGTTCATTCAACACAATGACTTCAACACTAGGTGGACACAAATCTATCTTACAAGAAGATACAATCGGTCATCAATAGGATCAGCTAGTGTATCCAGTCTTACAACATATAAATCATCAACAATAGGCAAACAATCAATAGACAATGTCCTTTCATTAATCACATTGGCTTCAACACTAAGTGGACATAAATTGATCTTATAAGAAGAGTCAATTCGGTCATCAATAGTATTAACTAGTGTATCCACACTCACAAAATGTACATGATCATCAAGAGGCAAAGAAACAATAGAATCACAAATAGATGAGCTTCCATTCATGCTCAATAGGCTAATAGCCACACAATCATTTTTCATATGTACAAAAGTGTAAGAGTTAGCTATTTTACCTTTAAGTTCTTGAACACATTCTTCTTTGCCTTGGTTCGAATCATGGCAACCCACTTTCTCTTTTGAGAAGCTCACATCACAAGGGAGTTTGTTAAGTCTATTCCCTTGTTTCACCTCTTCATCTCTTTTCCTAAAATTAGGATTTAGTGCACTAAGTATTTGGCGTAGCTTTTCAATAGTTTGTATGCAATTTTCTGAATGGGCAATGAATCTATCCAATGGTAATTGATGCGATCAAATGTGGAATTAAATTTATTTGCAGCCATGGTACCTAAAAGAAAGAAAAAAACCTACAAAATGATCAAACAAGTTAGTTTAAATATCCTCACCAACTTTCTCACTCTCGAATTCTTACCTCACACTTGGTCTCACAAGTGTTGAAACTTTGGCATGTACTTGGCAAGTGAGTGAGGGATGATTCTACTTTGGCCCGGAATGGATTTTTTTTTATGAATCAAATAAAATTGCTTATGACTAGAACCAACAAGTTACAACAAATTACAAATGATAAAAGCACAAAAGAAACGTAGACACGAAACAAAGAACTCTAGACTAATCATCAACCTAGTAGGTCGTTACTAATTTGGTAATTAGTGGTAGAATAAACAAAAAAGCAACTATAAACAACAAATGGAAACTTAGAAGTCTGATTTAGGACTCAATTTGGTTGTTTATATAAGTGATAATGTGGCAGCTTGTGATTGGACGTCACTTTTCAAAATTTTCAAATCCCAATTTACTTATTTCGACCAAACACACTTAGGAGGAGAAGAAATTTTAGTTTTAGGGGAAAAATTAAAGGTTTGAAGCCTTTTTGGAGCTTCAAATGAATTCAAAATGGATTGGTCCCCTCAAGTGTACATTGAATTGTACTTGCTTGTCCCCTTGTCCCCTCTTCCTTTTTGGAAGACTTAGAATATGCTAGGGAATATTCTTGTGTAAAAACTTAGTACACTTTTTTTCTTATCCCTTTTTGGATCAAACAAGATACTTGAATATTCTTTTTCAATAAGATTTGAAGATGATGGATGAACAAGATGAATATTCAAGAGTTGACCAAGGTTTGACCACTAGGTAAATGAACCTCAAATTCAAATTTTCTTTTAGATCTAGGTTCCTTTATCTAAGACAAGTTTAAATATCAACAAATCATCCACAAAACACCACAAAAAAGGTATTCACCACGATATCCCGCCTCAAAAAGCTTCAAACAAGGCACAACAATAGTGGATCTAGCTCAAAAATAACCAAATCTTGTTCTAAACTTAGATCTAGACCCTTTAAGTTCTAGAGAACAAGAATATAAAACCAAAAAACTATAAAAACAAGCTAAAAATTAGTAAATCTAAATTGAGAAACTCGGATCTACTATCAAACACACAAGATTCAACACTTTTTTTGTATTTTTTTTTACTTAGACTCTTTTTTATTGAGATTTTCTTAGATCCAAGGCTTAGAGTTGTGGGAATAACTCTAATACATGGATCTTGATACCAAATGTTATAATAACTAACCTAATAACCCAAATTTAAGACTAAAGAAGCAAAAACCAGCAACTAAAAGAAGAGTAGATGAAGAAGAGAACATATGGATTGCAGTAAATGTAAAGATAGATAGTGAGACATACACCTGCACCAATTAATAGAACCAAGGTATGTATCAAACATCAAGACACACAACACCAATTGAGGATAACACCACACTCTTAGGTGTACACAAAGGGATCAACTCCTCAAGCACCTAACCTTTCTTGCAGAAATGTCAACAAGAGTAGTTCCACACTCAAAGATGACCCTAGTTTCAGTGTCTTTTCTAAGACCTACACTAAGATGGATTTTTGAAGCCCTACAATATGGAAAGAAAAGACAATTTGAGTTTCACTCAATCAATTCTTCAAAACTAAGGAAAATAGAAGCCTAATTGTCTATTTATATTTATTACAAACAAAGACTAAAATACCCTTAATGATGAGTGATCCTTTAGAGTGTAAAAAGACCATAATACCTCTATGTTAATGTGTTCTTTGAGTGTATCCAAAGCTGCCTTGGAGTATATTCAAGGTCCCTCTTCACGTATTAGCAAGTACACTACCTTAGATGAATGAAACATACTTTCACGAGCTTTCATCTTCATAAATGGTACCTTGTATGTTTGGACTTGAAGAATGATGCCTATTTCATGCTCTCAAAAACTGAGGATGGTTCATTCTTCTAGGCTTATGGTCCTCGTTTTAGTATCAAGAAAAGTATCCTAGCAACCTTCCATACACGGGATTGCTTTATGTCTTGCTCAAAATGGGCTTTCCTTGCATATTCTTGTTCCCTCAGGGTGACCAAGTCTTGAGCCTTTAGGTTTTGGCCTCCAAAGAAGTCATCAAAATCTAAGGAAGCCATTTAACTTATATCAATTGGGTTGATCATCTACTTTTGGTGGAGTTTGTTTACAATAATTGCTACCATTCTAGTATTAGTATGGCTCCTTTTGAGGTGTTGTATGGTAGGAGGTATAGATCTCATAGTGGTTGGTTTGAGCTTGGGGAGACAGATATGTTTTTCCTGAATTTGGTTTATCAAGCGATAGAGAAGGTGAAGGTTATTTGGAATAGACTTAAATCTTCCCAAAGTTGCCAAAAGTCCTATGTAGATATTAGGCGTAGAGACTTGGAGTTTGATGTTGGGGATAGGGTGTTCCATAGAGTGTTTCCCATGAAAAAAGTGGTGTGGTTTGGCAAGAAGGGGAAACTCAGCCCTTGGTTTGTTAGTCCTTATGTGACTTTATGGAGAGTTGGCAATGTTGCTTATGATTTGGAGTTTCCACCTAACTTAAGTTTGGTTTATTTGGTCTTTCATGTTTCTATGTTGAGGATGTTCATTGGTGATCCTTCTTCGATTGTTCCTTTAGAAGAATTGGGTATTTTAGATTCTCTGTCTTATAAAAAGGTCCAGATTGAGATATTAGATATGTAAGTTCATCGGTTGCGGATCAAAGATGTGGCTTCGATTAAGGTTCTATGGCGGAACCATAAGATGGAAAAAACTACTGGGAAGCAGAAGATGACATGAAATCCAAATAGTTGCATTTGTTTTCTTCTCCTGGGATTCATGTGGAAGGTATGTGTCTTCAACACATCTTTATTTTCTGAGTTTGTTAAAGGAAAGATTAACATCTTTGTCCCCTTTGTTTTCAAACTTTGTTAAAAAGATGTTTGATAATGTAAATGACTCTGTGTATGGTTAACCCTACCTTGTCCATCATTTGGGAACAAATGTTCCTTGTGGGGGAGACTGAAACATCTAGGTTTTTGACCCTTAGAAAATTTCTTGCAATTCTATTCTCCAGACCCAATACGACTCATGGGTACGAGCTGTATGGTGGGGTACAAGTGGTATGGTCTTTCTTATGCTGACCAATGTTAGTTGGTGGGATAGTTTTGGACACTGGAAGGGATACAATTTAGGGGTATGAGTCGTAAGGGGTTGGTAGGATTCATATCAGTGTCTTGTATGGTAGGCAGTGTTTGATCATTCAAGTATTTCATTTTGCCAGAGATAAGGGTCAATTTTATGGATCTTATAATATGGTTACGACTTAGTTGGATGAGTCGTATACTGGATAGTGTCTGATCCAAGGTTGAGGCTTAGATGCGAATGGTGGGTACCGATCATATATAAGGATACGACTCATATGGGTCAGTCGTATCCCTGTGATGGGATATTTAAGGGACTTAAGTGAGGGTATTCTGGACATTTCTCTATTTACCCTAATTAGGAACCATGACTTTTAATACACTTAAGAGGTTATTTACCCAATTATTCTATTCATTAAGACTTAGAAACTATTCCAAAAATATCTCACAATTCTCTCAAGAGCTTTTAGGGAAAGAAAGCTAGGATTTTATCTTGAGGATTGCTTTGGGGAATGTCTTGGTGATTTCATTACATCAATTCATCGATATAAGGCATGATTATCTTCCTTCATTGTAATTTCAACTAAATGCATGGTTTATATGATTGGTTTCATGGTTTTACTATTTAATGATTATGGCTTTCAACTATTATTTAGGGGTTTTGATATTAAAGGCTTGGTTATGATTTCCTATGGTTTTAATTATTCATTTATATGCATTAATGGTGGTTTTGGACAATTGTATTGCATGGTAATGGTTTAATGGTCATTAGAATTAGTTTTGCTTATATTATGCCCTGAAGGTGTTTGATAAAATGCTTATAAAGATATGTTCATTACATTGACTTCTTTTAATGGAATTCATGCATGTTTTAAACTTGGTAAAGGAATTTTACATGGTTTAAATGGATTGAAAAGTCTAAAGGATAAATGGCTATGATTGTAGAGAACATGAAAGTCTCCCAAGTGGTTTAATATGGTATATGGAAGGGCCCTTGAAAGTCCACTTAACCTAAATGGTTCGGCTATGGATATTACTTACAAGTAAGGGGTGGTATGATGATACCACTAATATTGGCTTGGTTAATATAATGGTAAATATATTAGGTTGGTTATTTGGAAATGGTTTTAATTAGGCATTAATTGCGGAGTGTGTAGCAAAGCCTTGGAAGGTGGCGGTCCCGCAGGGACCAAAATTGGAAACTCGTATTTACTGATACGAGTATTGGTCTTAGTAGACCATGTTTATGATGTCACACACACTATTAGAGGATGTACTAGTCATCCCATGGGATACATCTCTGGTCATGTGGCTATACGCATTCGGGCCCTTTCAGTAGGGGGCTACCCAACCCAGGTAAAGGTTTTCAATACATGCTAAACCTGGTTGCCTTTCCCGAAACTTATATATGTATGTTTGTATACATTATGGATGGTTTTACTTGGTTTTATAGCTGGCATTATTTTGTCCTTAACTTGGGATTCATGCTAGCGGTCACTCGCTAACCCCATCTACTGGTGGTTATATACCTATGCTATGTAGGAACTAGCAATTCTACTCCTCCTATTTAGCATACAGACTCGGTATCGGTATTTGGACTGAAGTGGTAAGCTTCCATCCTTTCGGAATACGTCACTTCATGTTATGGATTTCTTAAGACACTTTTATTTTATTTTGGATATAGGTTTTGTCCATGGTTGGAGGAAGTACCAACTAGATTTTTTTACTCTTTTTGATAGAGGCTTTGTAGTACTTTTGGGGCTTGGTATGGGCGGGATCGGTATTGGTGTTTTCCTTGGCACTGGCATTGGTGTTGGGGCTTACATCCTTGGACGATATTTTTGGTTGTTCTATTGTATTTCATTTTGGGATTAATTATATTAAAATTTGTCTAACTTATTTGGTTACAACCTGGTTTTTGGCCTATGGTTTGGTTAGGAATGCTTGGGCTATTGGTATAGGATTTTTAGACTCGGTTGGGTTGGTCACAGTTGTGATCTATTCCTGGGGACTTTGTGTGAGATCTTACACTAGTATGTTTCATGCTCGGAATTCAGCCAACTTAGGGTAGGCAACTGAAGGTGGGGTTGGGTAATGGGGGTGGTCTTCATTCCTAGTCAGACTTGGGATGCTCATTATGAAAAGGGCCTAGGGTGGGTCATGTAAATTATTTTCTTCTACCATTATAGTGATACCTGAGTAAGGGATTGCAAATGATATTATTGATGTCTTATATGACTATTTATTATAGTGGTGTTGAGCAAGGGCTTATATCATGAGTTATTGATATGTTGAGTTGATTCGGTGCTTATTAATATCTATATTGAATTGATTATCATCTCTATACCCATTGATTGTGAGCATTACATCCTCATTTCATCATACATATTCATGAGATACTAGTACCAGTGAGAAATACTGATTTTTGAAAGAAATGTTTTATAAAACCTTTAGATGAGGTCATTTTATGACAAGGTGATTAATGTATTTTTGAAAGATCTTGGCTGAGGTCATTTACTTATAAAGTGATTTTGATATTTGAAAAACTTTGTCAAGGTCATTTGCTAAAAAGGAAACTATAATATGATATTAATATTGTGAGAGTATATGGATTGTTAACCCCTCATGGGTACTATCCAAATTGATGAGGTTTGGAAGGTATATATGAAAGTCAAGTAATCAATTATATTATTGTCCCACCCTTATTGCATTACATTGCATTTATACGATTTGGACTTCTATTTATATGTTTTATTGTCTTGTACTTTATTCTCCATATATTTTCGTAAGCAGTTACCATTTTTAGGCATTATATTATAGAATGGTTTGTGGAGACGGTATGAACTATCATTTGGAAACTTTTCCGTTTGCTTGTGGAACATGCTAATAATATTTTTTTTTAGTTTTCTACATTTCTTGGTCAGCTAATGATAGCTACTGTGTACAATTGTACCATACTCACTCCTACTTTTGCGTCCTGTCGGTGCAGCTCTAGTACGAGTGCAACCCATGTGGATGATATTGTGCAATAAGATTCATGGTACAAGTAAGCATTAGAGTTTTTGGACATTCTGGACCTCCTTCTATTCTATTTTGTCTTTATTTATTTTTAGAGACCAATTATATTTGTCAGACTTTGATTATGTATAACATGCTCTATACATTTTTGACCCTACTTTTTGGGAATTATTGTATTTCTGTGTATGTTTGCATTATATTGAGTATTATATCTTGTCTTCTTACAAGAAGTCTTGCATTTAACTAGTTTCTTTCTTTTTTTATTCTTCTTTTCTATTATGGGGTGTTGGTTATCCTACCAAGGCAAGGTTGAGGCATGTTCTATCATGGCCTCAACACTTAGGTCGTGAAAAATTTGTATTAGAGTGTTACATTCGTCAATCTCATAAGTGTAAGTGCAAGATGTGTAGTAAGTCTCATGGATTAATACGTGGAGGTTCGTATGTATCTTCGAGAGGCTATAAAATGTCTTTTAGGAAAATTTTGTCTAATTAGATTCCTTATTGTGTGGGTTATTTTTACCGAACATCCAAATATTATTCCATTCCTTTATGTGCTGATGGTGAGGACTAGATCCAAAGATATTAAGGATATTGAGCCAGCACACGCTACTAAAGCCCTAGTTAGGGGCGAGGTAGGGGTCATGGCCAAGCTAGAGGTAGAAGCCATTCACAAGGAACTTCCCCGGCCAGAAGATGGGCTACGACAACCTCTTTTTATCTTAAGTGTTATTATGATTATGAAGACTTTCTATTAGAGGATGCAGGTCCATCTAAGGTCCTACAGAGTTGGTACCCCAGAGTTACAAGATTTGTTAATTCATTTGTTGGGTCATTTGGATGGTGTACCTCAAATAGTTGTTTCACTGATTTTGCTGGGTAACTCTGAGACTCCATGAGGTATTATCTAGTTAGGATAGGCTTATACTTATGGTTTCTACATAACCCAAAATCCAAGGGTCATGATGGCACTCGTCGCACCGAAGGTTAACGAGTAAGCCTATCACCCAAAATGATACACAAAGGGGAAAAGACAGAAATTAACCTAAGGTAAGGCTTCTAGAATGAAGTCGAACCTTATAAGTATAATAAGTGCAGAAAGAACAAAATCAACAATACAACCATAATTCCCACAACCTGATGTTAACAGTATAAAAATGTCTAGTACAACTTGAATCAAAATGAAATACATAAGGTGTTTAAATACAAGGTAAACTCTGTCTCTGAAATAAAAATAAATACATAGTCTATAAGAAAGGTAGTAGAATACATCTGGATGCCTAAAAGTTAATCACTACCTTCAAAGCACCAAATATAGCTCGAATCAACAATGATGGGGCACACTTAGACTAGGACCTGCACCAAAAGGGCGCAATAGGCGTGAGTATGGTCCACTTGTAGTTAGTAGGTATCATAGGACGACTAAGAAAAGTAGATAATAAAACATACCAAATACACACCAAGGGCACTCCACCTGCAATAAAAAAATGTCCCACAACGATAGCCCACACTGCATATCCTAATATATTTACTATATACACATATGAAAAATAGGTAGAGAAGAGAAGGGCAAGTATACATATACTCCGAGTACAAATACAAAGGATAGAACAATTAGAATGACATCAAGTCACAACAACAATTCCTTCACAGAATAAGTAAAACCTGTGGAATACAAATAAAGATAATAATGATGATGTTTATGATGATTTGAAGCAGAAGGTTGTTGTACAACCCCCGAGACCATTATACAATCTTTGTATACTCCTAAAGAGGTATAGCTTCCTAATGTAGGACACATAAAGGTTTGTCAACCCATATACTACCTCGTATATACCTACAAGGCTAAAGCTTCTCGATGAAGGAACCATGAGGGGTCATTACCCCATATAAAACCAATATCCATGAATCTTCCCCGGCATATCCTTCGAAGAAGGTCTATATTATCCTATATTCTATACTAATATCCTTGACTCTTTCCTGACAAATCCCTCAAATAAAGTATATAAAATCTAATGTTCCCAGTGTTTCTAGTACTTCCAGAGTACATATATAACACATGACACAAATCAAGTATGGCGAACAATAACAAATATATATACAAAATATACAACAAACAAGTGAAATAATGAGCGTGTTTCCATGAGGATAATAATGCAATGTTCACAACCAACCACAATGTGTATTTCCATATGATTCATATGCCAATATACTATGAATACATCACATTTCATAATTGGTACCAGCATAGGATTTTCATGAAGCAAAGCACAATTATTCTCATGTATATAGGTTATCAATCATCACATAGGACCCCACAAGGTCACACATAGCATATAATAAACAAAATCCACAAATTACATCACATATAGGCCCCTATACGGACAAAACATAATAAGATATCCATTTTCATGATAAATTCCCACACCCTTAACATGTATTTTGTATTAACATTAACTACGCAACGCAATATGAAAGAAGTTAAGCCACGACCTACCACAAGGCCAAAAATTGGTCCGCAACACTTCAACCCATGACTTTAATTCTCACGAACGATCCCAAAATCAACTACCAAGAAATATAGAATCTACATGTCAAAACAAAGCCAACGATTCCCATATTTCCTAGTTTTTGTTTGGGGTCAAAACGGACGCTTGAAATGGAGTTTTCAATAAAGAAGGGAAAAATAATAACTTTTTTTCAAGAACATGTTTCCTATGCTTTTAGGAATCTACATCTAAAAAACATAGTCAAAATGATGCTCAAATAACAAAAAACCATTTTTAAACTTTACCGTCTAAAACCTTTGAAATCTTTTTTAAAATCAAGAATCAAAGTTGTTTTGAAGGTTAAATTAAGGGAAACAAAGTAATTATAGGATTAGGAAGATTATTCAAGTGAAAAGGAGTGAAATTGAGGTTTAAAATAAAGTCCTAATCTTTTTGGGGTTTTGAGAAATCAATCAAGAAATTCAACCAAGAAAAGGGTGAATTCTTACTTTAAATTTATAAGAGATCAAGAAATGATTGTTAATCTAGATTCCAAAGTACCCACAAGATTCACTTTTAAGCTCTCACACTATTTTAGAGTTTAGATCTTAAGAGGCTAGATGAATAATAAGATAATTTTGCACCTAAGGGTCTATTTATACTCCTTTCATGTTCTCAGATGTTGCAATCGCAACATACAACTGTGCAATAGCAATATCTGGCTCCAGGAACAGATGTGGCGATCACCACAAGGCCTAGTGTGATCACACAACTTTCTCTATACACAGAGGTGTGATCTCCATGAAAGAAGGTGCGGTCGAAGGCCTAACAGAGATAAGCTGAACTTGGTAACTTTCCAAGTTTTCTCCACGGCCTCGGGGTTCATTAGAAATCTGATACATGCAACCAAACTATGTAACAATAATAAATTCGATGCTTCATACTCAATAGCGATATCAGATTTTTTAAAAGATGTCATTTTCACAAAGTTGACCTCTAAAATCCTAAATTATAATTTTCCAAACTGAGGATTGAAATGTGATTTAAAAGTCAAAAAATCAGACCAAATATGTTACTACCCTAAAATTGACGTTCTGGATTTTCTGGCACAGTCCGTTCAGCCAAATCTTGCACGGATATAAAGATAACCACAAAAGTCCATAATAAGGCTCTTGAAGCCTCCAAAAACATAATATCGAACAAATGGTACAAAAATGCATTGGAAACCATTCCAATCAACCCTATACCCTAAAAATATCATAATGCAATTATGGGGAGAGGTAAAATAGTCAAATAACACAAAACACACATTTCACATATTTCATTAAAATTCAAGTCATTAAATTATCCACCACTACGAATCTACTTTATCCTATAACTAAGGAAAAGAAAGACCTGAATCAACAAAGAGCTGGGGATAAGAACTACGTATATAAGACTCAACCTCCTAAGTAGCCTCATCTACTGGTTGATGTCACCACTGAACCTTAACCATGGGGATAACTCTTGAGTGCAATCGCCGAACATCCTTAGCCTAAATTGAGAATGATTTCTTAACAAAAGACAACCGCTTATCTAACTGCACTAACTCCCAATGAATGACATGAGTTTTATTTGGAATCTAACAACAAAGGATAGAAACATGAAAAATAGGATGAACAACTGATAAATTTTGTGGCAAAGCTAACTCATAAGCCGCTTCTCTAATGGTCCAAAGAATCTTAAATAGACCAATATACCTGGGGCTAAGCTTCTACCTCTTTCCAAACCTTATTACACCCTTCATGGGTGAAACTTAATGAAAAATATGACTACTCACACCAAATCTCAAGGCACAAATTCTATGGTTAGCATAGCCCTTCTGCCTACTCTATGATGTTCAAAGACTATCCTAAATAACCTAACTCTATTATTAGACTAATGAATCAAGTTTGTACCTCAAGATCTATCCTCGGAATCATCAAACCAACCAACTAGAGAGCGATATTGCCTACCATACAAAGCCTCAAAAGGAGCCATATCAATACTGAAATACTAGCTACTATTATATGTGAACTCTGCTAAAGCTAAATGTTGCTCCTACTAGCCACCAAAATCTGTCATACAAAAGCAAAGCATATCTTCTAAAATCTAAATAGTCTGCTCTGACTAACCATCAACTTAGGAGTGATATATTGTACAGAGATCAACCCGAGTACCCAACTTTTCCTAAAAAGTCTTCAAAAAGTGTGATGTGAATACTAAACCCTAATCTAAAATTATAGACACCAGAACATTATAAAGTCGCACAAAATCACTAATATAGATACGGGCCAACCTCTCATCATTGAAGAAAAATTACACTGGAATGAAATGAGGAGACTTGGTCAATTGATCTATGATTAATGAAATGCTATATTAACCATGACAAGTGCTAGCAAATCCAGTCACAAAGTCCATAGTAAGCCATTCCTATTTCAACTCAAGAATGGAAAACCTCAATCAACTAGGTCTTAAGTGATCGGCCTTCACCTATTGAAAATAAGGTAGCGAGCTATAAAATTTTCTACATCCTTTCTCATACCACTCCACTAGAAATACTACCTTAAATTACAATACATCTTAGTCACTCCAGGATAGATATAATATATAGAACAATAAGCCTGCTCGAAAATTAATCTAATTTAGTTACCTACTCTCGGCACACAAACTCAACCCCCAATCCCCAAAAATCCATTCAAATTGAGTGAGTCTTTCTTAGCCTTACCACTAAACACCTTTTTCTTGAATTAATCTCAATCCCACATTGTTAAGCTGATAAGCTCAAATTTGTTCCATCAAAGAAGACTTATCCTCCATCAATGCCAAAGAACACCCAGGTGTTAAAATATAAAGCCTAACCATCTGGTTAGCTAAAGACTAAATGTCTAAGGCCAAAGGCCTCTCATTGGTCAAAAGAAGAGAAAGGATACCCGTACTAGTTGACTTCTGGATCCAAGCACCAGTAACCACATTAGACTTGCCCAAATGATAGAGAATAATTAAGTATAATCCTTAAGTGACTCAAGATAATATTTTTTCTTCATATAAAGACCTCACTAGGTGAAAAAGTACTGAAGGCCACGATGATCCAATAAAATTTGACAATGAACCACATACAAGTAGTGCCTCTACAACTTAAAAGTAAAACCAACTACTCATAACTAAAATTTATGGATAGGGAAATTCCTCTCATAAGGATTCAACTAATGAAAAGGATATGAAATCCCTCTACATCAACATAACACCTAATCCAACACCTGAAGAATCACAAAATAATGTATCCCATACCCTACTTAGCTAAGGTCAAGATATGAGCTGAATTCGAAAATCCTTAACCTTTTGAATGCTTGCCTCACAAGCATCGGACCACTAAAAATAAATATTTTTATGAGTTAACTTGGTAAATGGATTTGCAATGGATGAAAAATCCTTAACAAGACACTAATAATAACTTGCCAAGACAATTAAACTCCTAATCTTGGTGGTCGAAGTAGGTCTAGCCTAGTTATGAGTCGCTGCAATCTTGACTAGTCAAAGTGAACAATTCCTTTTATCCCTCTTTTGAACCATACCCTCCTTAAAATTAAAAATGCAAATTGAGGCAAAAAGTCTATGTTAGGGATGGTAAAGTTGATGGAAAGAAGTTAGAGGCCACAAAGTGTTAGTAGAATGCCAAGGTGCCTAAGTGATGAAAACAAATGTTTAGAAAAAGAAAGGACCCTATAAAGGATAGAATTGAATGAATAGTTCAAGAAAATGAGATAAAATAAAGTTGTGAACAAAGGTAGCGAGTTGTAGGCAGGAGAAAAGAGAAAACAAAGAAGAGTGGTCAATAGTCAAAAACAAAGATTGAAAAGTGTAATGTTGATGTCCAAGGAAGGGAGTAGTCGCGTTGTTCCTAAATAATATCCTACCCTAACCCAAACCTACATTACAAGCTAGGAAAGTCCTTTGAGATCTCCAACCATATACTTTCTTTGAAGTGGCAATTGAAAATTAGGGGAAAGCCTATGGTATAACACTTGTTGCATTAAGATATTTTTGGTGAGAGAGAGAGAGTTTGTGCACTTAAATTTCCTTATTCCATATTTTGTAGCTTGATGTGAGTGATTCTCTTTCTTGTGAGAATGGCGTGTGAAACAAGTTAAGGTTGCTGATTTTGTCACCTTTTGGCAATGAGGCAAATGAAGTATAACTTAGTTGTGGTACAAAAGGGAGTCACTTTTAGGGTATTGGTTTTTGTTGCTTGGTCACTCTTTGAATTCCTATGTAGCCTTGGTTTTAGTATATTACAAGGAAGGTTGTAGATAAGTTAGCTTAGCTCATGTGCAATGAGCTATTTGTGGTTGAGATTAAAGTTGAGGTCATTGTGATTTTTAAGGAAAAAAGGTTGGTCTTAAATAATTGTGTCTCATGATAAGAGGTAGTGTTGGTTGAGGACAAGTAAACACTTTAACTTGGGGGTGTTTATGAGTGGTGAGTTTAACATATAATCACACTCAGTATTCATGCACATTAACTTGTTATCGATGAATAAATGAGACATAATTGCGATTAGATGCACTTATGTCCACTTTTTGCAGGCATAAAGCTAAAGGGTTGGAAGGATGTGGATTGGAGCTCAAAATGATCAAAATAGAGCAGAAAAAGTGCAGCTGAAGACCTGTAGTGAAAGATCCTCAGGTACTGCATTCATGGTCAATCAATCACAACCGCGAAAGTTAATCGCGGTCTCATAGTCGCGGTCACAGCCTGACTTGCGCGAATGCAGCTTGGCAGAAATGTTCAGCCTAAGGACAAAACTGTAATTGCACATATTAATCTCAATTTGAACAAAAAGACTCAAACCCTAGTTCCATAGATCAATTTATCCCATCACACTCCTTCTTCCTTAATTTTCTACGTTTTAGTTGTAGACTTTGTTGCCTCCATTTTTGGAGAAGAAAATATTTTATAAATTTTGGGTGAAGAATAAATTGGATACTTTCTAAGTGGAAGATTTGCTCACTTCCATTGTTAATATTGTGGGAGATCCAAGTTTGAAGTAACATTCTCTTAAATCTTCTACAGTTTATCTCAATGGATATTATGGGTATATGTATGCTTATTTATCTTATGTGTATCTAAATCTCCCTCTTGGAGTTAGTGTGAATATAGGTTAAAGTATGTATGGGTTGTTATTGTTATCACCTATTTTGGTAATTCTTTTTTATGGGTTTTATCATTGCTATGCTATGTTAGTTTGGAATTGATGGGTGAAAGCCCCAATACCCACATGGGTTTGATGAGAGAAAGCTCCAAGCTCTAGAAATTTTAAGGCCATCTTTAAAATAAGGGTTTTGGGTGAACTTTAGGAATCCATATCATCCTCGAAAGAGGGATATGGGTACCAAAGCAATGATAGACAATTATGCATATAGTTTGCTAAATCTTCATTATGTTTGACAAAAGGGTGAACGTGAGGTTGACTATTCCATGGGCATCATCCTATAAATAAGGATGCCTAGATTGAGGTTGTGGTTACCAATTGTTGAACACATCTATTAGGTATTCGAAAGAATCAATGGGTGAAAGTTTTGTGTTTTATCGAAAGACTAGCATTAAAATCTATAACCAAGCCTACCCATATTTGATTTACTAAATATATTTTGATAACTATATCCCATATGTCACTCCCTTAGTAATTCATAATCCCAAGATCCATGCATTTTTGTTAAAACTCTAATTATTTGTAGCCCTAAATTTATACTAGAAAAATCCAAAAAGAAACATTATTGTAGGTAGTCACCTCCCTCATTTTATCTTTTTGTACCATTTTTTTGGATTTAAATTGTAGGTATTACTTTGAAGTAACTTGATTTCCACTCACATTATTTCTCGTGAATTTGACCCTGACTCCAAAGTTGGGTAAATATATTAACAATGACCGCTTTGCACTTAAATAGACATGTAAGTTGAGAGTTATCAAAGTCCCTAAATCTTTGAAACTATATGTGTCCTTTTTGAAATGGTTTTAAGTCCCTAGTATATTGAGTTGATTCATGTCTTTGGTAAATGATGGGTTCGAGTCCATAGTCCTTGAATTCAGTAAGTATCCTTGATAAATTGATGGATTGAAGTCCCTAAGTTGTGAAATGAGTAAGTATTGATAAGTAAGGGGTTTAAGTCCCCAATCTTTGAGATGAACAAGTGTCTTTGATAAATAATGGGTTTGAGTCCTAAAGTCTATGAAGTTAGTGATTGATTGATTATGAGCATGGTGAGTGTTATATCATTGTTGTATTCTTGTTCTAACATGTTTGAAGGTTGTTTTGATTTGTGATGATATGTTGTCCAATGTTTATTTCTTTCCTTACCCCTCATTTAAGGAGGAATGATCCAAGTGGGGGAGAATTGAAACACCTAGACTTAGAACCATTAAAAAACTTTATCTTTTAGGGTCACTGGGTTAGGTACGACTAGGGGCTTAAGTCGTACCCCTTGGATACGAATCGCATTCTGTTTATCCTTCCCTCTTATATCATAGGTAGTATGGTGATGTTAACTCACCTTCCGAGGTATGAGTGACCCTCTCCTCAATTGTACCTTTGGGTATGAGTCATACCTAGGTGAGTCATATGGAAAAAGGTCTTAGCTTGGACTGGAATGTTCTTTTTATGAGTGGAGCATACAAATTAGGGGGAGTTGTACCCTTTGTATATGACTTATGGGCATGTGTTCATATCCTAAATAGTGTGTTTTCCCTTGGAGAAGCCTAGGATATGATTCAGGGTACCACTTGTACCCTAGGTTACAACCACTTAAGTGAGTCGTATAGTCAGTCGTACCCCTAGACGGGTTCATTTCTCATCTTTGAACTATGGGCCTTGTGGTTATTTCTCATGTATAAAACCCTAATCACTCTTAATATATAAGTTTTTGTAGCCTCCTAAACTTCCATTTTGATGGATCAAACACCCTAAACACTCTCTGAAACTCATCTTTATAGAAATGAAGGCTAGGGTTTTAAGAGTGGTCTTCAAGAGGCAAAAGGGTTTTGATATTCCTGGTGATTCATATTGTTTAAGGTATTTACCTCTTCCCATTTATAAGTACCTCTAAACCCATGTATTTAACACTTGGATTAGTATTTGTACATAGTGGTTTTGAAATCGAATGAAAAAGGTTTGTTGCCTAATGATGAATAATGATGATTTTTTCTTAGACTTATAAGTATACATGTTATTGATGGTAGTCTACACATATGAATGATTGTTTTATGTGGTCTAACATGTGGATATTGAGTAACCATAGTCTTAATAATTTCTACCATAAAATTGGTTTTGATAAAGGCATATACACACGGTGTTTGTGAAAATATCTAAGTGAGATGTCTAGTTATATGATGATGATGGTTTGTACTAGGTAAATGGCCCAATACGTTAGAATGGATGATAAATGATATTATAAAGGTAAAATTATACTTGTATTATGTTATTGATGACATTGATGGTTTGATAAATAAGAAGGGGTTAAAGTCCCTAACATGAAAATGAACTTGAATTGTGTGTTGAACTATATGGTGGTATAGAATTGCTAATGAAGTATGAATGGATTATAAGGATCTTGAGGACCATAGTTTGAATTGTATGATGATTTGAATTAAAACATTGGCCTATTGAAATGGTTGAGCAACGAAGGCTCCCATAAGAACCATGTGGTCATGTATGATGTTGAATTGGCTAAATGTTTAAATTCCTTATGTGTGGAATAGAAGTATGTGGATGAATTAACAAAGAGTTAGAGTACCAATTTCGACTAATGATGGTCATGATGGCTTGTGGTTAAAGTCCCTTGCCTAATTAAAATGCTTGAGGTTAAATTCCCTTGCATTATAAGATCTCTTGAGGTCAAAGTGCATCGCTAAATGAATTGGCTTGGGGTTAGAGTCCCCTATCTAATATTGTATGACGTTAGAGTCCCTTTCCTAAGGTGTGAGCATATGGTTAGAGTACCTTGCTTGACCTAATGTGTGTGAGAGGTTAGATTCCCTCACTTATATGAACATGTGTGAGAGGTTAGAGTCCCTTACTTGATGACATGTGAATATGGTTAAAGTCTTATGTATAATTAGAAATTCTTGAATCAATAAGTGTAGAAGGTTGGAGTCCTCCAATGCATGTATGAAGAATGAGAGCTTCCAAAGTGCTGATAAGACTAGCCCCCTTGATTAGCATATGATATGCCTATATGTATGGATATGGTTATGAACGTGATTGAATATGATATATATTTCTTATTGTTGAATGATAATTCTATTTTATCCTTATCCTTGAGTTGAATGCCAGCATTCCAACTGCTAACCATTGATAATGCTTAACTTACATGTCAAATTAAGTGAAAAGTAGCCGTTGTCAACATATTTACCCAACTTTAGAGTCGGTGTCGAATCCTCGAGAAACAATGTGAGTGGAAATAAAGTTAATTCAAAATAATAGATACTAGCTAAATTCAAACGAATTCTATAAAGAGATAAAAATAGGGGAGATAGGTATCTACACTAATGACTCTTTTTGGGTTTTTCTGCTATAAATTTGGGGCTATGAATAATTAGAGTTTTAACAATTATGTAGGGATCTTGGGATATTGTGTTACTAAGGGAATGAAATGTAGGTGTTACTAATCAACATAAATTTAGTAGATCAAATATGGGTTCGTTCGATTATATATTTTGATGCTTGCCTTTCAACAAAACACCAAACATTCACCCATTGATTCTTTCGAATACTTAACGGGTTTGTTTAACATTTGGTAACCAAACCTCAATTTAGTCATCCCTATTTCTAGGATAATACCCATGGTATAGTTAATTTCACAATCACCTTTATTTCTAAGATGGTGAAAATTTAGCAAACTACACACATAATTGTCTATCATTGTTTTGGTCTCCACATCCCTCTTTCAAGGATGATGTGAATTCCTAAAGTTTACCCAAAACCCTTCTTTCAAAGATGTCCTTGAGATTTATAGAGTTTGGAGATTTCACTCATCAACCCATGTGGATATTTGGGGCTTTTACTCACAAATCCCAACCAAGTTAGCATAGGAATGATAAAACACTTAAAATGAACTTCCAAATAGAGGCTAGCAATAATAACCCACACACACTTTAACCCTTATTCACACGTAACCCCAAGAGGGAGATGTAGATACACATAAGATAAATAGGCATAGATATACTCATAATCTCCATTGAAATGACTTGTTGAAGATTGTAATACCCTGTACTTCTACTTAGCTTGAAATTGTCCCAAGTATGTTAGAAACTTACTTTGAAAGATTAATCCACTTTTATATACGTGGAATTTATAATATTTTTACTTTTTTTTATGTAGGAAATTAAATTATCTTTTCAACAATACCAATTTCATCTAAATATGGTATCGGGGTAGAATGTTATGGCCATTTTATAGAAAGCATTCAAAACTACCCAGGTGCGATGATGAGGGCCAACGGACCGTCGCCCAAACTGTCATAGCGGAGGCAGTGAGACCACCTTCTGCCTAAAGGAGACGACTCTGGCTAATAGACCGTCGAGATCGGGATGGACCGTCATCCAAGCCATCGTAGCAGAGGCAGTGAACCCTAATTCTGCCCAGGTGTGACGGTCAGGACCAACGGACCGTCGACCCAGCGACGGACCATCTCACCCACCGTCGCATGTTTCATTCAATTATTTTTAGTCATTTTTGAAAAGGGTTTTTTGGTCTTTTACCACCCTTTCTAATACCTAATAATATCATACCAAGGCTCCTGCCTTCATTATTCATCTACAATATCAAAAAAAAATTAGGGTTTTCCTCTCAAAGATCTATTCCCAAACACAAGATCCAAACCCTTCTTCAAGAAAACTAAGAGATTCAAGTTCTTCAAGTCCAAGGACTTCAAGAAACTCACAATCAAGGTATATAATGTGTTGATTCATGGGTCCCTTTCACCCAAAAAGCTCAAGAATCTCTTTTCAAAATCCAAGATTTGTGTATTTATGAATGTTCATGATATTAGTCGAATTGAAATTCATGTTCATGATGTTGTGGGGTTTTGATTTATGTTTGAAATTACATATTCCAATGATTGACACTAGGATGCGGTGATTTTCATAATAATCATGATAAACTCTTAAATTTACACATTGATTTATGTATCCATGATTATTAGATGTGTTGATGATTGTATAACCAAAACATGCTCCCCATGTGTTCGATTAAATGCCTATGTGAAAGAAAAGTTCCATACTAGTATGATAATATGAAATGCCCATTTATTTACAAGTTTATGCATGTCCAGTGTTTGATGAAATGTCTTAGTCAATGAATTATGAATATATGTGTAACCTTTGTGGTGTTTTAGAACTTCTACTTCATGAAATCTCCAACTTATTGTATTATTGATTGTGACGTTAGTCATGTATTCAAGAAAGTCATGCTTTGTTAGTTTCATGCTATCGAGTCCTGGGGTACTTGTTCCGACAATTAGCTGTGTGCCTAGACCAAGTGTCATGTTTTGAAGATACTCTCAGTCGAGTCATGTTCATAGAAATTCAGTCAGTCATGTGACTCAGAAAAACTCAATAAACTCAGTAATCTCAGAAATTTAGTAAACTCAGTAGTATTCCGTCAGTCCATGGAACTCAGTTAATTCAGTTTAGTCCAGTTCAGTTAATCATATTCAGTGTCTATTTAGATAGGAGTAGGAATTAGCATCGAGTGAACCCAAGGATGGAAACACACACTGTTCGATGAGGGTGTGATTCTTTGAAGTCATACTTGCGTTCCAGAGCTATGTAGCCAGCATAGGTTGAGACATCAACACTATCAGATGAGGGTTGATAAGGTGGATAAGCACTGTCAGATGAGGGCCCCACCATTCTCTTTTGGTGACACTATCAGATGAGGGTTACCCACAGCTTGTCCTTACCGGTGGTGCGGTATTGACACCCTACCAATTGGGGTTACCGATTGGACCCCACCTCATCTATATTACTTTATTTAGGGTATGTCGGTTAGATGACTACTTCCCATATTTTCAGTTATATAATCAGGACTGTCAGATACAGTCAGTCAGTCTCAGTAAAAGAACTCAGATAGTTCATTAGATTTCAGGATTGTCAGGTACAGTCAACTCAGAACAGTACAGAACTCAGCTAGTTTCATTAGAACCTAGACTGTCAGATACAGTCGCTCAGTATTATTTATTTCAGTCTACAACTATCAGTATCTCATGTTATCAGTACTCATACTGAGTAATCATGTTATCACAAACTCAGTTACAGTTACTATGTATTCATGCATGTATTCTCACGTTCATGTTATCTCGTCAGTTAGTATAGTTCATGCATATGATCCCTTTGCATTCATCCTACCTCACATGCATGCCAGTACATTCAATCGTACTAATGCATTTGCACTATGGTGTCTTACTTTATGCCATAGGTTCAGAAGCACGAGCTCTAGAGCACCAGTAACATTCCAGTCTCACCAGTCAGAGTTAGCAGTGAGTCCTCATTATTTGAGGACATGATAATTTATTTATTATTTCATTACTCAGTTTATTTCAGTAGTTGGAGTTAGTTGGGGACATGTCCCATCAACTCCTTATTCAGATAGTTTAGAAGATTTCGAACTAGCATGTTCAGTAGTTATTTTAGTTATTTTGGTATTGATATACCATATCTTCCGATGTTATGTTTTATCAGATCTTTGAACATTATGGCCTTTCAGCCATTATTTCCATATTTATACAATATATTATGCAGTGTATAGGTATAAATATTAGTCATGGGTTAGCTTATGGTCCTTCAGGGTCATGAACATCGTGTAGCGTTTTGGGTGCCAGATTCGGGGCGTTACAAAGATTAAGTGAATGTTACTTCAAACTTTGCACTCCCACAAATCAACAATGGAAGTGAGTTATTCCTTCACTTAGAAGGTCTCCAATGTATTCTTCACCAAAAATTTAAACAAAATTTTTCTTCTCCAAGTATGGAGGATATAAAATCAGGAGCTAAACCTAAAAAAATTGGGTAAGATGGAATATGATGAATAATTCTACGGTTTGAGTCTTTTTGTCAAAAATGGGATCATCCACGTGCATTTCCAAATTTTCCGTTGGGCAGAACTCTTCTTCTATGCCATGATCGCACCAACTAGGCCACGACCACGGCCTCTGCGACTGTAATATACATATGAAACAATGGTTGATTGACTCTCCTTGACTGCCACGATTGCGGTTAGCAGACCGCAACCGAAGTAACTGAGGACCTTCTGCTCCAGGTCTTCATCTGCACTTTCTTGCTCTCTTTTTGATCATTTTAAGCTCTAATCTATATCTTTCTATCCCCTTAACTCTATGCCTGCATAAAGTGGATATTAGTGTATTTATTCACAATTATGTCTCGTTTATTCATTCAAAATAAGGTAATGTGCATGAATATTGAGTGCGAATGAATGGAAAAATAACCACTCATCAACACCCCCAACTAAAAGTTATTGCTTGTCCTCAGGCAACGCTACGTCTTACTGCGAGACACAATTTTCTATGCCCAAACTTTTTGCCTTAAAGATTACAATGACCTCAAATTTAGTCATCACCACAAGTAGCTCATTGCACATGTGCTACGCTCGTTTCACTACACCCCTCATTATAAAATTGAAATATCTAAGGATGCATAACACCTTAAAAAGCAATCAAGAAACAAGAACTAATACTCTCAAAATGGCTTCTTTTTTACCACAACTAAGCTATACTCCATTTATCTCATTGTTCGGGAGGTAAGATAATCACCCACCTCAACTTGTTCATATGCCAACCTCACAAGAAAGAGAATTCCACACACCAAACTACCAAATATGCAACAAGGAATTTAATGTGCAAAAAATCTCTCCCTCACAAAAGAAATCTCTATGCAACAAGTCTCATACCATAGGTTTGTCCCTATTTTCAATCGCCATTACAAAGAAAGTAAATGGTTGGATATATCAAAGGACTTTCTAAGCTTGTAATGTAGGTTCGTGATAGGGTAGGATATCATTTGGAAAATAACATGGCTACTACCTACCTTTAACATGTACGTCACATCATTCAATCCGCCTTTTTGACTATGGGCCGCTCTTCTTTGTTTTCTTCTCTTTTTGCATGCCTACTTTTTGCTTACTTTGTTCACCCATCTTTCCTTTTTATTCTTTGTGTTGCAAGTTTAATGCAATTCTTTCCTTTATTGGACCCTTTCTTTTTTTATGTCTTTATTTTTAACACTTTAGGCACATTCAGCATTTCACTAACACTTCATGGCCCAAACTTCCTTCCGTCATCTTTCACCACCCCCAACTTAGGATTTTAGCCTTAATTTATATTCTTAAGTTCAAGGAGGGTAGGGTTCAAAAGAGAAAAATTACAAGGTTCATGGCTTGTAGCGTCTTTGCCAATAAAAAGTCCAAAGGCTCAAAATGGGTAACTAGGGATTGCATTCAAGCATGGGTAGGCTTTTTAGGATAAAGTGGGCTTCCAATGCCAAAAGATGGCCTAAGATCATTTCTCCAATCAAATACAATCGACATTATCTTTGAAAGACTACGAGACAAGTACTAGATAACACAAGTACACAAGAGATGAATTCAAATAGCTCACCACTCATGACCTACAAAAATTTGCCAAGGGATCTCAAATGTCCCTCCCACTAGAGATCAAATTGGAGTATCTATTTCTATTCACAAGTCACAAATTTATGAAACCACAAAAAGAGAAAAAGTTTGGTTATAACATTTCTCACGTCCATGCCCTTGATTTTTCAAAAAACAAATTGGACAAAAAAGGGTTCTTGTTTTGAATTAGCACCACACACAATTTACTAAATTATGGCCACAACTTAAGGCCTTAGTCTTATATTTTTGCTAAAAATAGGCAAAAAACTCATATGTCTACTCATACTTTTCCAATGGTGTATAACATGATCCCAAATTTACCATTTACCATGCCACAGGTACTACGGCTTCCCTTGCATTTATGACATTTATGCTACGGGTACTTAGAATTTCTCTGCACCTATGTCTCAAAACCCAAAACATGATGCTTTACCCTTAAGAATTTTGTCAATTAATCTATCATAGGTAAAAGATAGCCATGTATCACAAAAATCAATAATAAAGCTAAAGTTAAAAAAAGAAAAACTAAAACTAGAAGTAAAACATGATAATCTATAAAATGTGGGGACCATTAGAGTTCCCAACAATGTAGAATGTTAAAAAAAAATAAAAGAAGTATCCAGAGTGTCTTCCTAAAACAACACCAATAGAAATATTTGGCACACAACACCAAAACAATGCAGATTCGGGGGCTCCCCAACTAAAAGAATGCAATGTCCTCACTATATATGCAAGAAAGAAAGAGAAAAAGGGTCTCCCTGAATATGAATCAAGAGCTATCCTCTCCCACTGACTTTGAACAATCACCCTTAACATCCTTAGTAGACCAATCAGCAGGGGCCTCATTCTCACAATCCATCCTAGGTGAAGGCAATCGATGGTTTGGCTTAAGCACCTTGAATATGCCCTTCACCCCTTACATAACTTCTTAAAGAATTTATCTCTTTTTTTTTCTTTCTTCACCATCTTCTTATGTGAATCATGAGGTCCTTATGTGAAGTAATTAAGGCTAAATAATCTCTCTCCAAATGGGAGATAGTTGCTCCCTATTTTTTCTTCTCCTCTCTATATTTCTCATAATATGACTGAGCTACGCATAGGTGGTGAGAGGTGGAGGACTCTCCTGGTCCCTGAGGCAATCAGGAAAATAGTTCCATCACCACCTGCATATGAGTAGAGTTGTCATCGAAGGCGGTGGCTGATGAGGGTATGTAAAAGTATGTATCATCTTGGACTGATTTACCCAAGTCTATCTTCCTCTCCTTGCTTTGACCTGGGGGAACCTCTAAATTTGAGTAGGAAGATGTGGGGTCCTAGAAGCACCCAGGTATCTATAAGATATTCCTCCACCTTTGCCTTCCTGAATAGCTCATTGATAAGGAAAGGGAGGAGAAGATATGTACCTCCACAAATTTCTGAAGTACCTCCATTTTGAATGCACAATCTCTCCCACATTCAGGGCGATGCCTGAGAGAAAATAGGCCACCATCTAAGCTCGAATGTCTGTGACAATATTTATGTGAATGTACAATGATACTCGAATATAATTGATATTCATCCAAAGCCTAGCCTCAACTGTGAAATCATTCATCAGAATGTCTCTCTTGGTGGTGGCCTAAGGAACCTCTTTGCAAGAACATAAAATATACGACTCCCAAGTCCCTGGATCATATGTTTTTCAATTAAAATGCTCCATGTCAGCATCTTGGAGCCCATATACTTTGTTGATCCTCTCTGTCTTGAAGTCCACTTGCCTTTCCCTAATAGTCATTACCGGGTTTGTGAGAGAAGCTACGCTTAGGTTAGCGTAGAATTTATGTAATTAGTGCTCATTAGAAATACAAATCTAGGGAAAAACATATCCACCTGGTCTGATTAAGTCTGGCATGAAAACTTGGGAACTTTTCCTCCACTTTATCTAAGCTAATACCCCTTTCAGGGAGAAACTTAGTTCTGTGCAAGTCCACATTGTAGAGGTTCTGACATTGTTAGGTTATGAATATATTGTTGTCAAATTCTTTCATCTCTGAGGTGGATTAGTGATAACGCTCAAACTACAGCTCTCGTAAGAGTGTAAGTGGTCGTTGTCAAATATAGAACCCAACTGGGTTGGGTATCGATCCCACAGAGAATACTTGGTCACTAAGTAAGCAAAGATTATTAGACTTTTGGTGCAAGTCTCGTAAAAGGGGGGATTTTGTAGTGTGCAATAATGTAAACAAAATAATAGAGTAAAAACAAGAAATAGCAAAGTAAAAAAAAAGAATGTTTAGTAAGATGTTTAACCAATGAGAATTGAGAGTTGGGGTTATGTCCACCTTATGAGTTATACGTCTCTATTGGCTATGAGTTATGCGGAATTCAGACATGCATGTTCTTATAGAGAGTTGTATTCTATGGTAAATCCAGGCATCTTTCGACCATCAAGGATTATTTCACTTTAACTCTTTCGAGCTTAAAGCGTGTCTAACGGTACGAACTCTCCAAGAGGTTAATACAGTTACGGCACTAACTTTTTAACAGGGGTTGGTGCCCTATTACCTTGACATTATCTCTTTTCCAGATATATAACTTTTCTTTCGAACAAGTTAATGCTATACAGGCGTATTCTATGCGTTTGCAACCACAAGAATTTGCATTAAGATGAAGAGAATAATGATATAAGCATCATATGAGTCACGAACTCACAAACTCATAGCAATAGACAGTATCTCATAAGGCTTCCATAACCCCAACAGAGAAGTTTAGCTATTCATGAGTGCAACGGAAATCACAATAGACTTTATCATTATACTAAAATAAAGATCTCACGTGTAGTAGGGTTTGGTATGGCGTTAGGCATGAATTCCCTTTTAGAATAGCGGTTCTCTTGTTGTGGAAATTAAGAATTGAATAGATGAAGAGAAAGTAATTAATTGAAAGAGAATTGTTTTCGGAACTCTAGAATGAATCAAAATCTCTAGCAAAATAGGGTATTTATAACACCCATATCCTATTCCTACTAGGCTACTACATTACTTAACCTAATCCTACTACGTCAATGTATCATTATCCTAATCCTAATAAGTTACTGCTGATCCCCAAAGTCTTTGGAAATGCTATTTTTGCCCGGGGCAGATATTCCATGCGTCACTTTTGGTCCTTGGCATCCAAGCTTTCCCTTCCTTCTTTCGTGAAGCTTCCTTGGGCATCAAGTTATCCATAATATGCTGAAATCTGCATCATTTATACCTGAAAACTTGCTAATCACGTTTGTTAGCTCACTTACAGGAAAAAGGACTAAAAGTGCATGAATTATATATTTTGTCCTCAAAACTTAGCTAAAATATGGGTAAATTATAGTACTTTAGGCGTGTAAATACGCCTATCATCAATTAGTAACTATAAATAATTCATTCCATACTATCATTATTATTATCACACTTGAAAACATACTAGATTAATCAAATAGGCTCATGTGGTAGTGTGTTAGAAGGTTCTGGTGGAAGAAATAGTTGTGTAGAAATTTTGGTTTTTCCAGACACTGCCCTCAGGTATGGTGATTGCAGGTTAGTGACCTCGACCATGGTTTCACAATCGTGGTCATCGAGACCTTGATCGCGGTACCTGAGACCATAGTGAATAGTTCTGCACTTTTAACGAAAACCATAATTTTATCCCCAAATTTGTGTTCCACTAGGCACCTAAACATTATGATCAAGGAACTTAAGCCTAGACTTCATAATTATAACCCCTAACATTAAAATTTTAATTTGGAATTCATAGGGGCACTGAATCGAACACATGGGGCACACGTTCTTTTCAACCGTTTAAGGCTTAAATATGGGTACTTAAGACTTCCCCATAAATGTGTACATAACTACAACAGCTAACCACAGTCATAATCGCAACCAAGCATGTATTTAGTATTGAAAATAATATTTTAGGCCTTTCCCTAAACATTAAGTTCTAATCATGTAATTACATAAAGAACAAGGAAAGAGAGACAACATACCAAGTTTGATGATGCAAATGGAATGAACTGACACTTGGGTACTTAACACCAAGCCAAAATTTGAGAGAATTTTGACAGAAATTAAAAGAGATGCGCGAGATAAAATGTCATTCGAATGGTCACATAAACTGATTTGACTGCGATCACAATCCTAGTTATGCAATTATGGACATACAGCCTTTACGATTGTGGTGGCATGGACCATGGTCGCGGTAACTGAGACCAAAAAATCAGGTCGCTTGTATTTCATGCTCAGTCCAAACTTTCCAATTTCACGTGTTTCTCTCTTCAAGTTCCTTCAGCATTCCTCCTAGTACTAATATATCATGGATTATGCATGACTAATTGCAAAAATAAAATCTAGTCTATTATGCATAAATAAAAAGGGTATGTTCCACTTGGATGAAGTGATGGGTTTCTTCCCATCAAGCACTTATTTTAACACTGTGGCACGATGTCTCCACCTTTTCCTTCTATGCCTCTACTTAGAAGAGCTGAATCTCTATCCCAACTTTTGTTCTATTTGCAATAAGTGGCAGAGGGAAAGAAGATCCAGATCTTGCAAGATGCGGCTTAGAAGTGGTGAGAAAATGGGAAGTAAGTTTCAATCTCACCATTTTGAAGACATAAACATTTTACCCAACATTGCATCAAATTTTTGGTTGGGTTCCTTGGGTAAAAAGAGCATATCAATAGGCCATTCCTTGTACATTGACAGTTGAGTTCCTTGGCCATTGATGGATGGGGTTCTATATGCTCCTATGGATTATCTACTTCAAAGATATAGGGATTTTACTCCTCTTCCTCACAATCCATTATTTTCCTAAGTAAATGGATTTTCATATCTTCTAAGCACAATGTTGAGAGGTGGTTTGAATGAGGTCTAACCCCTAATTTTGGAATTGCTTCCTCTAAAGCATCTTCATCCCAAAATGAGCTAGAGTCATCATAAGAGATTTTCCTTGATTCTTCTTAAGACTCTAGCACCATTCCTTTTATTTTGTCTGTTTTTTCCTTATTTGATTTGGTAGATTGGGAAGTCACCAAGGAGTTTTCTCTACCAAGATCATCATTATAGCTTGGTTTCTCTTCTATATGAACAAAATTTTGGGAAATAGGAAAGGTAGTGACAGTTTTACGATTTTCTTCTTTGCTCATTTCCCCCATCTTGACACTTTTCCATCCTATTACCTCTTTTTGCATGGCTTGTACACTCTCCCCTGTTGTATCTACCCGATCCAAAATAGCTAGTAGCCTTGTGTCAAAGATATTAGACTTGATATGTTGCTATTCCTTCTTCTTATCATTGGACCTAGCAAGCCCATAAGAAGAACTAGCAACCCAGTTAGCATAATAGAGGGCATTTGGATAGTCATCCCAATATCCTTCTCGACCACTACATAAAGAACATATATACTCCCTATAGGATCGAGATGGTGGATCCATCTATCTTCGAGAGGAATAATTATAATCTCTCTTGAAGTATGGTTCATCATAAACTGGACATGGGTCATCAAAATAGCATTCCCAACTACAGACATCATACTTGTCGAAAGATGCCATAGGGAAAAGTAAAAGAAAATAAAATAAAAATCAACCTACAAAAGAAAATCAAAAACAAATATATACAAGCTTGAATTCAAGAAATTAAGCTAAAATTCCAAACTAACTTCATATGTCAAATTTTTCCCCGACAATGGGTCCATTTTTTGAAAACACTCAACTTACATGTCAATTTAAGTGCAAGGAGGTCGTTGTTAATATATTTACCCAACATTAAAGTCGGGGTCAAATCCTTGAGGAACAATGTGAGTGGAAATCAAGTTAATACAAAATAATATATACTAGATAAATTCAAACCAATGGTATAAGGAGATAAAAATGAGAGAGATAGGTATCAACGCTAATGTCTCTTTTTGGTTTTTTCTACTATAAATTTGGGGCTATGAATAATTAGAGTTTTAACAATTATGCACGAATATTTGGATTATGTGTTACTAATGGAATGGCATGTGGGTGTTAGTAATCAATATAAATTTAGTAGATCAAATATGGGTAGAATCAGTTATAGATTTTGATGCTAGTCTTTCAACAAAACACCAAACTTTCACCCATTGATTCTTTTGAATACCTAACGGGTGTGTTTAACATTCGGTAACCAAACCTCAATTTAGGCATCTCTATTTCTAGGATAATACCCATGGCATAGTTAACTTCACAATCACCCTTATTTCTAAGATAGTGAAAATTTAGCAAACTACACATATAATTATCGATCATTGCTTTGGTCTCCACAACCATCTTTCAAGGATGATATAAATACCTAATGTTCACCTAAAACCCTTCTTTCGAAGATGGCCTTGAGCTTTCTAGAGTTTGGAGCTTTCACTCATTAAACCCATGCCGGTATTTGGGGCTTTCACCCACAAATCCCAACCAAGTTATCATAGAAATGATAAAACCCTTAAAAATAAACTACCAAATAGAGGATAACAATAATAACCTACACACACTTTAACCTCTATTCACTCATAACCCCAAGAGGGTTATCTAGCTACACATAAGGAAAATAAGCCTAGATATACCTATAATCTCCATTGAAATAACATATTAAAGATTAAGTGAATGCTACTTCAAACTTTTCACTCCCATAAATCAACAATGGAAGTGATCCATTCCTCCACTAAGAAGGTCTCCAATGTATTCTTCACCCAAAATTTATACAATATTTTCTTCTCCAAGTATGGAGGCTATGAACTCAAGAGATAAACCTAAAAAAATTAGGGAAGACAAAATATGATGAATAATTCTAGGGTTTGATTATTTTGTAAAAATTGGGATCAACCATATGCATTTCTAGATTTGTCCTTGGTCTTAACTCTTTCTCTAAGTCGTGATCACACTAGCTTTGCAGCGACCACGGCCTCTACAACTATGATAGACTTATGCGACCGTGGTTGATTTATCCTTCGTGACTGCCACGATTGTGGTCAACAGACCGAGATCGCGATAATTGAGGCTCTTCTACTCTAGGTCATCAGCTATACTGTCTTGCTCTTTTTTTGATCATTTTAATATCTAATCCATATCTTTCTATCCCCTCAACTCTATGCCTACAAAGAGTTGATATTAGTGAATTTAATAACAATTACATCTTATTTATTCATTAAAAACAAGGTAATGTGCATGAATATTGAGTGTGAATGAGATGTAAAATCACCACTCATTAACTGTCTCTGAATGCTATGTTCCTATGTGATATTGGGGATGAAACATCATCTTCTCTTCCTGCACAGTTATTAGGTGATCGTAGAATTTTGTGCATTGAATTTGGAGTGGTGAGATTCCTTTCTTTAGATGATATTCATCCTTGGTCTACTATCTTTAGACTTAGCCATTTGACTTGGTTTGGCTATTGTCGGGGGCTTATCCCGACATATACATTTCTAAACTTTGGTTTCTTTAGAGGTATTATGGATAACTGTGAACTTGGGTATATTTCTTAGTTGATGAATCTAATGAAGTGTTAAGACACATTTAAGTTATGACTTCTAGTATGTTTTCCGCTATCTCATTATATGATTTGGATTCACCCGACCTATGTGATTAATATGATAATTATGATGTGTTATCGGGGGGACCTCCAGTTCATATGGACTTGATGTACCTCTTCGACATGGCCTAATTTTGGGGCGTGTAAAGTTGGTATCAGAGGCTAGGTTTATGATCAGTTGGGTTTCCATAATACTATGTCATATAGAGTCTCTTTTATGGGTATGAAGCGCACCATACTTAAAAAAGAGGAGCTATGAGACATTTTACAAAATATTTCACTTTATTGTGTTTCAATCTTAAGCTATAGAGTAGAAGGTCTTGGGTTTCTCTAATTTTTATTTGCTATCTTTCAGATCATGTCTCCAAGGAGATCTGAGGCTCAGGAAAATCCTTTTGAGAGTTCTCTAGATGAAGCTCGTCCAACTTCTAGAGTTTAGACCTTGGCTTGGGCCATAGCATCCGACCATCTTCACGGGGTTCCACCTATCCATACTAACCCCGACTATGAGAATGGCCCTCCTATTCCATCCCCTCAAGGGGATACTACTAATGTTGAGTTTCGTCACTCTATCAACCTCTTGACACAATTGGTAGCTTCTCAAGCAGAACGTGATTCTTCGGCTATCATTTCTTCTGAGTCCACAAAAATTGGGCAATTTATAAGGTTGAGTCCTCCTATGTTCTCCAGTACGAAGGTTTAGGAGGATCCCTAAGGCTTCATTGAGGAAATAGAGAATATCTTCCAAATCATGCATGCTTCGGAGATTGAGGCCGTTGAGTTTGCTTTCTACCAATTGAAAGATATAGCATACCAATCGTACAAGGGGTGGGAGTTTTCTAGAGTTGTTGATGCTAGTACCTCTATGTGGGAGGACTTCTCTTAGGCTTTATTGGACTGCTTCATTCCTCAAGAGTCGAGGGAGGAAAAGGCGGGAGAATTTGTGAACTTTAAGTAAGGGAGGATGTCCATTCAAGAGTATGCCTTTAAATTCTATCAATTGTCAAGGTATACTCCCGAGATGGTTTCTAGCATGCGGGCTACAATGTGTAAGTTTGTCTTTGGATTGTCCCATGATTTAGTGCTTGATAGCAAAGTGGCCTTGTTGATTGAGAACATGTATATTTCTAGGTTGATTGTGTATTTGCAACAAGTGGAAAAAGAGAAAAAGAAGCAAGTTGAGCTTAGTGAGAGGAAAGAAAAAAATTTAGGCCTTCTGAGCATAGTGTTGGTGATGGTGGCAAGTGGCCACGGAAGAAGTGGGTGAGTTTGAGTTATTTTTACTCGACTAATGTTCTCTCTCCTTACCTGATAACAGATGATACAAAGTCTTTTATCCTCAAACCGGTGACCCTAAATCTACTCAAATAGTGAGGTCCTTGACTCAACACAAGCAACAATCCTCCTAGGGTCTCAAATATAAGGTTGTATCATCAAGATGGCTAATAACTAAATGTCTCATACCAACGACCTCTGAGAAATTGAAATATAAGTCAAGCTACCTATATTCACCACTTTACGGCTCATGGCATCTACTACTATATTTGCCTTTCTCAAATGATACAAGGTAAGAATATCATACTCCTTAAGCAACTCCATCCATATATGCTACCTAGCATTAAGCTCTCTCTGGGTTATAAAATACTAAAGACTATGATTATCCATGAAGATCTTACAATTTACACCATAAAGATAATGTCTCAAAATCTTAAGTCCAAAAGCTACCGCCACCAACTCCAAATCATTATTTTGGTAGTTGTGTTTGTAAGCCTTCAGCTACCTCAATTCATAAGTGATAAAACAATCCTACTATATAAATACACAACCCAAACAAACACTAGAAGCGTCACAGTACACGATGAATCCTTCACCCTCCATAAAAAGAGCTAAAATAGGAACTAAAGTTAGAAATCCCTTGAGATTTCTAAAGCTCGACTCACACTCTATGAACCATTTAAAAGGAACCTCCTTCTGAGTCAATCTTCTCATCGTTGTCGCAATAGTGGAAAGACTCTCAACAAAACACCTATAATAATTAGCCAAACTAATAAATTTACGAACCTCGGTCGGAGATGTAGGCCTGGCCCAATTATGAATAGACTCAATCTTCACTGAGTTAATAATAATTCTATCTTTTGACACCATATGCCAAAGAAATGTCACCGACTTAAGCCATAACTAAGACTTAGAGAATTTGGAAAAAAACACATGATCATTTAAAGTCTGGAGCACAATCCTCAAATACTGCATATACTACTCACTACTCTTCAAATACACAAGGATGTCATCGCTAAACACAATCACAAAATAATCCAAATAAGTCTTGAACACACAGTTCATCAAATCCATAAAAGCAACTGAGGCGTTAGTCAATCCAAAAGACACTACTAGGATCTCATAATAGACCGTAAAGGGTCTTAGAGGTTGTCTTTGAGATATCCTCATCCTAAATCCTCAACTGATGGTAATAAGACCTCCAATTAGTCTTAGAGAACATCACTTCTCCTTGAAGCTGGTAAATCAAATCATCAATACGAGGCATAGAATAATTGTTCTTCATTGTGACCTTATTAAGCTGCCATAATCAATACACATACGCATAAATCCATCTTACTTCTTCATAAACAATATAGTATATCCCTAAGGACACATACTCATTCTAATAAAACCCTTAAAAACAAGATCCTAAAGCTTAGAATTCATCTTTTTAAGCTCGACAGCAGCCATATGGTAAGGTGTCAAAGATATAGATCAAGTACCCAGCTCAATATCTATAATAAATTCAATACTATGCTCCAAAGGAAGGACATATAGATTGGTAGGTAAAATATTAAAAAACTCACAAACTACAAGAATAAAGTCATGTAATGGACTCTACACACTAATATCTTAAATATAAGAGAGATAAGACTTGTATCCCCTCAAAATAAGCCTCCTAACCTAAATATAAGAAATAATCCCCACTGGATCATGGCTAACAACTCACTGCCACATGATCGGGGGTATGATAGGCATGGCTAAGATAATAGTCTTGGCAAAAGAATCTAAGACCGCATGATAGTGGGATAACCAATCCTCCCAAACTTTTATCAAAATCCACTATGTCTAAAATGATAAGATCTTTATGAGTATCAAGATATTGAAGAGTCATAACACAAGATCTGAAAACCCGATCCCCTACTAAAGAATTACCCATAAGAATAGATACACATAATGGCATATATAATTAATCCCAAGATAACTCTAACCATAAAGCATAATAAAAATACACATTATAATAAGTGAATCCTAGATCAAATAAAGAAAAAGATGATTGACGGCACACTAATATTTTACTTGTGATAACAACATCCAAAGACTTAACTCAAGTCTACCAAATACTGCATACAACTAACCACACCCGCCACTTGACAAGGATCCTAACCGATCTCCTATCCTACCTATTTGAGAAACTCCAAGAGCACCCTAGATACCACTTCTACGACCATGTATACCACTTTTAGTTGTGGTACAAAATGCCCTAATAGGTGAAATACACTGAGATAAAAGAACAATTGCTCCATGACTGGGGTACTCTCTCAAGAAATGACAAAAGGCTCCATAACCATAACATGAATAGGCAGTGCACTGAAGCCAGATGATTCAGATGACCTGGACTAACCACCATAATTAGAATACCCAAAAGATAAACCTCACAAAGAACAACCATGACCCAGACCAGGATGATCATTGGAGCTATACTAGACTCTATTGGTAATCTATAATGTGGCTTATATAGGTTTACTAGACTAACCCTGATGTTGATATGGATGATGTGAAGGGTACCTATCTTGATAACCACTAGCTCTAAACTGGGAGCTACTAAGACTCCTAATGAGTGGTGATTTTACCACCTTTTCTCACTCATTATTTATGCATATTACCTAATTTTAAATGAACTAATGAGACATAATTGTGATTAAATGCACTAATATCCACTACTTGTAGGCATAGAGTTGAGGAGATAGAAAAATGGGGATTGGAGCTTGAAATGATCAAAAGAAATCAAGAAAGTAGTACTAGTGACTTAGATCAGAAATGGCCTTGGTTACTGTGGTTGCAGTCTGAGAACTGAGATCGTAGTTAGCTAAGCAGAGAATAGATATAGCCTCACATAATGTTATTGCGGTCAAAGGAACATGATTATAGTTTACCAAGATGCCCAACATACTGTGATTGCTCGATCATAGATGCCACCGACGTTGTGCAATCACAATCAATGCTCCGTGATCGTGGATCAGCGCGATAAATGAGTAAGGGAATTATGGTAAATTTAGACAACTAATTTAATATTTCTATAGAGTATCCAAACACTTTTTGGAAAGGTGTGAAAAAATTGAGGAGAAAATGAGAGAGAAAAAAAAGGAAGAACCCTAGAATTTTAGGTGAAAAAATTATTTTTCGTAATTATTGTAATTATTTTTCCAAGAGAAAATTAGTGAAATTGAAGTATGGAATTGAAGATTATTTTATCTTCTATTATTATGGATACCATGGAAGAATTACTTGGTAAAAGTATTTTCCCTATCTCATGAGTAGCTGATTTCTTTTATTGAGATTATGTTGAACTAAAATGTAATTTTTGTGTGGGTGTTAGTGTGATTGCATGATTATTAGTTGTTGAGAATGGATTACACCATTTATTTAGTTTCTTAGTTTGAATTTATTGGTGAAAACCCCAAATCTGCAAATGGGTTTGATGGGTGAAAACCCCAAATTCTAGAAAACTTTTATCATCCTTAAAAGAGGGATTAAAGTGAACATGAGGTAACCCATAACATCCTTGAAAGAGGGTTGTAGGGGGACAAGAAAATGGTGGACAATTAAACCTATGGATTACTTCCTTTTACACTCTTAGATATAAGTGTAATAGGCGTGTAAATAATGTCAAGAGAATCACCCTAGAAATAGGGATGCATGATTAAGGCTTTGGGTAATTACAAATTGTATACTTGTTAGGTGCTCAAAATAGCCAATGGGTGAAATCGTTGTGGTTTTATTGAAAGATTGACAACAATGACTTATTACTTAGCCTATTCTTTAGTTAACAACTAAGCTTCATGCTAAACCATCATCAACCCATATGTTTTACCTTTAGGTAGACATAATCCCAAGATCTTCTCAAATATTGATTTTAAATAAAAGTATTAAATTCATGCATTGTTAGTCGAAAATCATTACAATCCAATCCTAAAATTAAATCCCCTATTTTATTTTACATGTGGTGTTTATTATCATTTCGGATAACCTTTTAGTAATTAGAGCAGCCATAGGACTTGTAGTTTACGATTTGCTCCTTGTGGATTCGACCCCAACTTTAATTGGGTTATTGACAATGATAATCTCACCCCTCAAGCATGGGAGTGAGTTGAGCATTATCAAAATGGCGCCATTGTCGGGGAGTGAAATATAGATTTCACTTATGCGATGTGATTTTTACTTATGTGCATCCATAGTGAATTTAATTTAATATCCTTGTAGTTTTTGATCTTTGATTAGGTAAATATTTTTATTCCCAAATCACTATGAGTCACGAGGACTCAGATTATCTTGGGGCTGGAGATCATGAAAGTGCCACTCGTATTCCCCTCACTGAGGAGCATGGAGTTTTTATGTTATAAGTGTATTGATGAATTTTCTCCACCTAAATGGAATTTTTTTAGGGTGAATCCCATGAAGACCTGAATGCCCACTTAAAGGTCTTAATGGAAGTCTGTGCTCCATTCAATATTGCACATATATCCCAAGAGTCTATTCGTTTATGCCTATTCCCACTCTCTCTTATAGGAAAAGCAGTGCTATGGCTAAGGTATATACCCTATGGATCTATTACTTCATGGAAAAGTATCACAGAGGCCTTTATATGTTAATACTTCCCACCATCTAGGATTTTGATATTGTGGGATGAGATTGTTCATTTCTGCCATACCACGAAGAACCATGGTACGATTCTTGGGGAAGATTCAAGGAAATACTTTTAAAATGGCCCACCCATGAGATGCCGGATAAGATAGTTCTCTAAATATTTTATAGGGAATTGGACCAACAAAATAAGGTGATAGTGGACAATGCATCTGGTGGACCATTCCTCACTCACCATATGGGATTGTTTCAAATGTTGGACCAAGTGGCAATTTGTTGTAAAGGTTGGTACATAAAGGATGCTGAGGTGGCCATGGGGGCTCCATCCTCATCCTTTGTATGCCACGATAAGAAATATGAAGAGGAAGAGACCAATGCAAAGATGGTCAAAGTGATGTCATGCCTCGAACTCCTACTTAAGCATATGTTGGGTGACCAAATATAATTTGTAAGTATGATAATTGTAAAAGATGTTGAACTTTGTGAAAATACAGAGAAGAAGGTGATTGGTGACAAGTTAGGTGATGTACCTAAGACCTCAAAGGGTTTCCATCTTGTCCCATAAGGACAAGATGGGAATCAAGGTCAAAACTGGGAACGTCTAAGCATGGAACATTGTGAAGGGAAAGAGTAAATCGATAGAGATATTTTGGCGTGAAACTTGAGTAGTGTTAAGAGGACCAGAGAAATGGTGAATGAGATGAGAAGTGAATTCTCCTTGCTGCACTAAACGTTTAAATCTCACTCAACCACCATCCAATAACTTGAGGCAAAAGCAAGACAAATATCAAAGTATCTCATGGAGAAGAAGAGTGAAGAAATGCAAAATAGGGAGGAGACAAAGGTGAAGAGAAAAATGTCCAATGATAAATAGCCAAAGTTAAGTGAGTTATTGATAGGAAAGACAATAGTTTATGATTATAGAATTGTCTCTATGAAATCAAACCAAATTCATCCTCCTTTCCCAAAATGGTCCTTGATAAAGAGAGAGCATGATAATCTCAACAAGTTTTTTGATAAATTTAGTACCTTTTTCTATTAATATTCCTCTTATTGAATCATTGCAAGACATGCCGGGGTATGCTAAATTTATGAAGGATTTGATATATAAAAAAAAGCTTGAGGAGGATGAAATAATAGAAGTGACACACCATTGTAGTCCCATAATGACAAACACATATGTGGAATAGAAGAAGGACCACGGTTCTCTTACAATCTCATGCACCATTAGCGCATTCACATTTTCCAAGGCATTGTGTGATCTTGCAGCAAGTGTTAACCTCATACCGTATGCTATATTTCACAAGGTTGTATTGGGAAAGACAAAGCCCACAAAAATGAAGTTTTTCTTTGCCGATCGATCCATCAAAAATATCATGGGAGTCCTCCAGCATGTATAGTAAAAATGTACCGGTTCGTCTTCTCGGTCGACTTTGTTGTTTTGGATTGTGCAATGGGCGTCAAAATTCCTATTATCCTTGGGAGTCCATTTTTAGCTACCAGGAAGATTTTAGAAGATGTGGAGTTAGGCGAGATGAACTTTAGATTGAATGATGATGAGGTATCCTTCAATGTTTGCAAGTCCATTAAATAACCAATGGACTTATAAGTCATCTTTGTGATTGATATTATTGATGGAAAAGTGTTAAACCATGTTGATATGAGCTTGTTGAATGATCCTTTTGTTGCGGTGCTATGGAATTATGAAAGAGATGAAGTGGATGATTATGATGAGGTGGTAGCATCTTTAACTGGTCTTGGGTTTCACACCAAGAACCCGATTAAGCTCACGGACCGAGAAGGACCATTTTTCAATGCCTTTCATGGATCAGATGATAGATAGGCTTGCCGGGAGAGGAAGGTATTATTTCTTGGATGGGTACTCAGGATACGATAAAATTTCTATTGCCCTAGAGGACCAAGAAAAAAAACTTTTACTTGCCCATATGGTGAATTTCTATTCAAGCAAATGCCCTTTGGGTTGTGTAATGGCCCGGCAACCTTTCAATGTTGTATGTTGTCAATATTGGTGGATACGGTTGAAGACGCTATAAAAGTGTTTATTAACGACTTCTCAGTAGTAGGGAACTCTTTTGAGTCATTCCTCAAACTTTTGAACAAAGTACTTGAAAGGTGCGTGGAAACAAACCTTGTCTTGAATTGGGATAAGATCAACTTTATGGTCAAATAAGGGATTGTCTTAGGCCACAAGATATTGGTAAAGGGAATTCAAGTCGATAAATCCAAGGTTGAGTTAATTGCAAAGCTCCCACCTATTTATGTAAAAGTTATTCGAAGTTTCCTTGGCTATGTCGGGTTCTACCGATGTTTCATCTAGAATTTTTCCAAGATAGCGCACCCCATGTGTAAACTTCTTGAGAAAGAATCTAAATTCCACTTTGATGAGGCATGTTTAAAAGCTTTTGAACATCTTAAGGAATTGCTCATTTGGGCCCCTATTATTGTGGCTCAGGATTGGTCATCCCCGTTCGAGATAATGTACGACGCAAGTGGTATTGCAATAGGTGTGGTTCAAGGAAAATCTCTTTCATTCTATCTACTATGCAAGAAAAACTTTAAATAATGCCCAACACAAGTACATCATCATCGAGAAATAATTATTGGCAGTTTTATATGCCTTTGAAATATTTCGGGCCCATTTATTAGGCACGAGGGTAGTGGTGCACATGGATCATTCCTCCCTTAAGTATATCATGAAAAAGAAAAAATAAAATTCACATTTAATTAGGTGGATTTTTCTATTACATGAGTTTAACTTTGAGGTGAAATACCGAAAAGGGTGTGAGAATTAAGTGGTCGATCATCTCTCTCGATTTGAAAGCAATAATGAAAAGATTGAGGAAATAGAAATTGATGATGCTTTCCATGCTAAATTGATAATGTCCGTCAAGGGGATTAGTACACCATGGTATGCCGACTTTTCCAACTATGTACCAAGTGGTGTACTCTCCAAGGGACTAAGGCACCATCAAAAGAAATAGTTTTTGTTTGAGGTAAAGTGATATTTCTTGGATGAGCGGTTTTTTTTTGGGAATGTACCAATGGAGTTATTAGGTGGTTCGTAATGGATACTAAAATAAATGATATCTTAGAAGTTTTTCACTCATCACCTTACGACGGTCACCATAGAGGAATCTGGACTACGGCCAAGATTCTCTAATTTTCATTTTATTGGCCTTCCATACATAGAGACGCCATTGAATGGATTGAATCTTGTCATAAATTTCAAATGCATTGTGGTATTTCAAGTAGGAATGAGATTCCTCTCAAACATAACCTTAAGGTAGAGCTCTTTGATATATGGGGAATTGTCCTTTTGTGAATTCATTTGGGAACAAATATATTTTGGTGGTGGTCGATTATCTCTCCAAATTTGTGGAATCCATCTCATTCCCTACTAATATGAGTAATGCATTACTTCATTCCTGAAAAATCATATTTTCACAAGGCTCGACACCCTACGAGCTATCATTTGTAATGGCAGCTCACATTCTTGCAATTGGGTATTTGGTGCTATTCTTGACAACTATGGGGTTAAGCACAAAGTTTCCACTCCATACCACCCTCAAAAGAGTGGTCAGGTATAGGTTTTGAATAGATAAATCAAGGCCATACTCTAAAATACTATAAATGTAAGCCGCACAAATTGTGCAATGCAACTTGATGAAGTGCTTTGGTCCTATAGCATGACCTACAAAACCCTAATTAGAATGTATCCCTATCAATTGGTGTTTGGAAAGGAAATACATTTACCCGTTGAACTTAATCACAAGGATTTGTGGGCTTTGAAGAGGTTGAATATGAATTAGGAGAAGCATCTGAGGCATGGATGACACAACTCCATGAGATGAAGGAGTTCCGACTAAAGGCTTATGAGAGTTCGGAATTGTATAATGAGAAAATAAAGAAATGGCATGATGCTTGAATATTACGATGAGAATTCCATGTTAGAGAGAATATACTCCTCTACAATTCCAATTTGAAACTCTTCGCAGGGAAGCTCTGCTAGAAATGGCCGGGACTATTTGTGATTTCTAATGTCTACCCAAGTGGTGTCGTTGAATTGAAAGATACTGAAGGGAAGAAATTTGTAATGAATGGTCAAAGGGTAAAGAAATACAATGAGAAAATCCCTATGGTGACCAAGGTGGATTGTGTTAAATTCAAAGATGCTATGTGGTGAAGGGGGAAAGTCGTGTTGCAACATTAAATTAGGTGATTGATAGGAGTTAACCCATCTTTGACTCATCCTGTGTTTGTTTTGATGTTTTGTAAGTCTTTTAGCATAAATAGTGTGCCTAGAAAAATAGAGGAAAATAGAGCTGGAAAACTGGCAGGTGTGCAGAAAGTAAAAAATAGAGCAAAAATAGGGGAATTCAGTCTCAGTTACCACAATCGTGGACAACAAACCGTGATTATGGTTGCGCTATCATAGACATCAAACCACGATCATGGTAGCATAATTACGGATATGTTGACACAATCGCGACATCAGATTCCTACAGTGCCTACTATCTATGGGATCCTTTCTTATCCCTTATATTTCTTAAATTTACTTCAGTGAGGGTACTTTAGGCCTTTGAGTTGGGGGTGTGGCGAGGCTACTTTGGTTTTCCTAGTTGTGGACAAACTTTGCCCTATGATAGATTGAGTGACAATATTCTTATGGGTAAAGCGTCATGCTTGGGTTTTGAGATATAGGTTAGGGGAATTCTGAGTACCCATAGCATAAATGTCAAGAATGCAAGGGAAGTCTGAGTACCTGTGGCATTGTAAATTTGAGGTCGCTTTGTACGCCATTAGCGAAGTCTGAGTAGCCATATGGTAAGTTTGCCCATTTTGAGCTGAAAAGTGAGACTAAGGCTTTGGGAGTATCCATAGTTTAGCAAATTGTGCATGGTGCTAATGCAAAATGAACAATTCTCTCTGTCCAAAATTTTTGAAGCATGAAGATGAGCAATGTTGTGACAAATCCTATTCTCTTTTTGTGGCTTCGTAAATTTTTTACTTATGAATAGAAATATATACTTCAATTTTGTCTCAAATGGGAGGGGCAAATTGAGCTTCCTTGCCGAAGTTTTCATGCCATGTGTGGTGAGCTATTTTGCCTATTTCTTGTATACATATGTTATCTAGATCTTGCCCTATTGGTCTTTCAAAGCTAATTTTTATTGTATGTTGTTGGAGAGATTATCTTAGGTCATTTTCGTAACTTTAGAAACCACTCTAAACTAAAAAATAAAGCCTACCCGTTTCTAATTGTGATCCCTAGTTACCCATTTTGATCCTTTGAACCATTCTTGGCAAACACATTACAAATCGTGAACCATTCTTTTTATCCCTGTTTTGAGCCATACCCTCCTTGAACTTGAAAATGCAACTTGTGGCTAAAATCCTAAGTTGGAGTGGTGAAAGTTGATAGAAGGAAGTGTGAGGCGATGAAGTATTAGTGAAATTCCTAATGTGCCTAAGTGTTGAAAATAAAGGAAGAGAAAAATAAAGGATCCAATAAAGGAAAGAATTGCCTAAAAATTGAGAAAAAAATAGAAGGAAAAATTGGTGAATAATGGAAGCAAAAAGTAGCCATGATGAAAGAGAGAAAACAAAAAAGAGTGGCCTATAGTAAAAAAGTCGGATTGAGGAGGGTGACTTAAATGTTCAAGGATGGGTGTAGCCATGTTGTTCCCTAAATTATATCCTACCCTAACCAGAACCTATGTTATAAGCTTAGAAAGTCCTTTGAGATCTCTGACCATTTACTTTCTTTGTAGTGAAGATTGAAAATAGGGGCAAGCATATGGTATGACATTTATTTCACAGAGATTTCTTTTATGTGAAAGAGAGTTTTTGCACTTAAATCTCTTTTTGTACATTTGGTTATTGGGTTTGTGGAATTCTCTTTCTTATGAAAATGACATGTGAACAAGTTGAGGTTGGTGATTGTGTCACCTCTTGAACAATAAGGCAAAAGGAGTATAGCTTAGTTGTGGTCAAAAGGAATCCATTCCTAGAGTATTGGTTTTTGTTGCTTTGTTTCTTTTTAAAGTACTATGCATCCTTAGATATTGCATTTTATGACAAGGGGTGTAGCAAAAATGGCTTAGCACATGTGCAATGATGCTACTTGTGGTGATGACTAAGTTTATTGTCATTATGAGATTTAAGGCATGAAGTTTGGGCATAAATGTTTATCGTCTCATGGTAAGAGGTAGTGTTGCTTGAGGATAAGAAAAAGCTTTATGTTTGGGATGTTGATGAGTGGTGATTTTATCACTCATTCTCACTCATCATTCGTGCACATTACCTTGATTTGAATGAATTAATGAGACATAATTGAGATTAAATGAACTAATATCCACTCCTTGAAGGCATAGTGTTAAGGAGATAGAAAGATGTGGATTGGAGCTTGAAATGATCAAAAGGAATCAAGAAAGTGCTACTAATGACAGATGGTCTCGGTTACCATGGTCGTGGTCTAAGCACTGCAATCAAAGTTAGTTAAGCAAAGAACATATATAGCCACGGGTAATGCGATCACGGTCGGAGGAACACGATTGCAATTTATCAAGACGACCAACATACGATGATCGCTCATTCATTTATGCGATCGTGGTTGCATGATCACAGTCAATTTTCTGCAATTGAGGATCAGCAGGATAAATGAGCAAGGGCATTGTGGTCAATATATAAACCTGATTCAAGACTTCTATAGAGGATCCATACATTTTTTGGAAAGATATGAAAAAAATTAAGGAGAAAGTGAGAGATAAAAAGAGGAAGAACCCTAGAATTTTGGCTGAAAAATTTACTGTTCGTAGGTATTGTAGTGGTATGGATTGCATACATTCTACCCTCCACAGACCCCATTATGTGGAAATATACTGGGTTTGTTGTTGTTGTTGTAGTTATTGTAATTATTATTCCTAGAGAAAATTAGTGAAATTGAAGTGTGGAATTAAATATTATTTTAACTTCTATTATTATTGATACCATGGACGAATTACTTGGTAAAAGTCTTTTCCTCTATCTCATTAGTAGATAATTTCCTTAGACTTTGGATTACATTTAACTAAAGTGTAATTGTATGTGAGTGTTGTTGTGTTTGCATGATTCTTAGTTATTGAGTATGGATTCTGCCATTGCTTGAGTTGATGAGTTGGAATTTGTGGGTGAAAAACCTAAATCTCCAAATGGGTTTTATGGGTGAAAATCCCAAATTCTAGAAACCCTTTATCATCCTTGAAAGAGTGATTAAGGTGAACATGAGGTAACCTATAACATCTTTGAAAGGGGGTTATAGGGGGACAAGACAATCGTGGACAATTAGGCCTATGGATTACTTTCTTTTACAATCTTAGATATAAGTGTAATTGGAGTATAAATTATGTCAAGAGAGTCATCCTTCAAATAGGGATGCTTGATTGAGGTTCTGGGTGATTACGAATTGTACACTTGTTAGGTGCTCAAAAGGGCCAATGGGTAAAATTATTGTGATTTTATTGAAAGATTAACCACAATTACTTTCGACCTAGCCTACCCTTTAGTTAACAACTAAGATTTATGTTAAACCATCATCAACCCACATGGTTTATCTATATGTAGTCATAATCCCAAGATCTTCTCAAATCTTGATTTTAAATCAAAAGTGTTACATTCGTGCATTGTTAGTCAAAAATCATTACAAACCAATCCTAAATCAAATCTTCCAATTTATTTTACATGTCGTGTTTATTATCATTCCGGGTAACCTTTTAGGAACTACAACACCCATAGGATTTGTAATTTATAATTCACTCATTGTGGATTCGACCCCAACTCTAGTTGGGTTATTGACAATGACCACTTCACCCCTCGAACATGGGAGTGAGTTGAGAGTTATCAGCTCTTACTAAACCTACCCTAGTATCATGACCTCTTATCATTTCTCCCTTGGGCCTCACGATACATCTCCTCCATAAGCTGAGCATGATCAAAAGAGTCAAAAAAAGATCTAGCCATAAATACTAAACACTGTGTAGATATTTGAAGAGGAAGTCTCAATCCTCAGGCAAAGCAACGAAACCTCTCATACTTAGTATTTAGAATAGAAGTATCATTCCTAGCAAACTCATGAAATCAATCCTCAAACTCCAAAACAGTTATGGACCTTAAGAACTGGTCTCTCAAATAATCCTTAAGAATGCAAGGCATATACTTCTCCAAGAATATCTCAGAGAATTGGGTCCCTTTTTAAGGGGAAGATCTAGCTGGCTTGGAATCAAGATGACCTCTACACCTATATCGATCTTCCAAGTCCAACTGAAAATTAGTGTAATCTATATAAAGAGTCTTAACTAAGCTCAAATTCCAGAGCCTATCCTCATAAGAAATCAAGAACTCATATGCATCCTTGCCCGATGGAACAGAAAATCTCAATGGAGCCATTTTCAAGAATCTATCCAATATCTTCTCCTCCTCGACAGATATGGCAGGATGGGTAACTACTCTCTAAAAAACTACCGGTGTAGGAGGGACCTCAACTCTAGAAATCGAAGCTACATGATATGCCCCTATCTCAGTACCACTCTAATCTATAGATTATACACCATAAGATGGTTCACCACCAACCAATTTTATAGGCTGAACCAAGGCATCCCTAAGAAAATAAGAAGAAATAAACCCCGGTAGAGCCAGGGCTTGTCCCTATCCCTCTGCTGGCTGGAGAGGAATAATCTTTGGCTCGGGATAAGGAATAGGGGCTGGTAAAGGCCCCTTCTTTTGGCCCCTAGCTGGGGACACATCTGTTGGCTATCCATGAACTCTATGTCATCCATGGAAAATGACAAAATCACTAGGCTAAATCTCATCACCCTCATCTCATGTTGGGGTAGCATGTGTCCTATCCATGTATGAAAGTTTAAAACCAAAGGAACATTTTAGAAACCAACTTAGACTCATTGCACGGAATGAGTTAAAGAAGTGAAGAACTCCTAAGAGTGTCCTATAGATTCTTGAAGATAAGAAATGAACACCATGAATTAGATCCGTGTAACTCAACTAGACCCTTGCTCTTATACCAATAATACCGGTGAAACCTAGGCTCTGATACAAATTTATCATGACCCAATTTACGTATCATGATGGCACCTACCCTATCCCTCCAGTAGGTAAGACGAACTATAGCTTAAATCCAGATGCAATGGGCTAACTTAGTGGAAAATGGTCTAAAAGTTTAAAATTGATAATTAAAGACTTAAATAGCAATAATACATTCATAATGGTCTAATAGATAGATAGGAAATAAACAACCATCCCAAGACTCAATAATGTCGGTACAAGAGATACTACAAATGAACTATAAGTATTAAATAGTCAAATACAATCTTTTCCGAAGATGAAAGACTTGACATAGATAACTATAAGGAAAAAGGGTAACTCTGAGTTCAATAGATCACCCAATCTCTAAAACCAACCATGTATGAGCATCAAATCAGCTTCGGCAACTAGTACTAGATCTACACCAAGATCAGTCACTTTCATCTACAATAATGGTAAGGATATTCTGGGTAAGTTTAATCCTCGAAGTGGTGAAGGTATATTTATTGGATACTCTCCCTGAAGTTATGCTTTTATAGTCTTTAATAAGATAACTCTTGTTATCAACGATTTTGCATATGTGGTATTTAATGATTTTAACCCTTACATATAGAAATCTAGTATCATTAGCCTTTATGAAGAACAAATTTCAATCTAGTTCAAGATTATTGATTAAGGTTCATAAATCATTACTCAAATAATTCCACCAGAGTTGACTACCATTATTCAAGTGCCGACCGAGGCCCTTGACAGATCAAAATTTACAATCCTAAGGAAATGGAAACTTAATGCAAGCATTCCAAATTAGTTCATCATTAATGATCCAAATAAGAAAATACAAACTATAGCCTCCCTAAGAAAAAAAACATCAATTGTTTTATATCAACTTGGGCCAAAATAAATTGATTAAGAATTCCTTAGAGACAAGCTATGAAAGAAGAACTCAATCAATCTAAACAAAATTATGTGTGGATCCTTGTCAAAATACCAAAAAATTGCTCAATAATGGGAACACAATAGTTAAATCCAGAAGGTAAGGTCGTTAGGAATAAGACAAGACTAGTAGCTCAAGGCTACTCTCAACAAGAATCTATTAACTAAGATAAAGCCTTTGCTTTATAGTAAGGATTTAACTCTGTTCTTATTATATTAGCCAATGTTATATTTAATTACTTAAAACTTTTTCAAATGGATATCAAAAGTGCCTTTTAAATAGTTTTGTAGAAGAAATTTTTGTTGAAAAGCCTCCTAGTTTTGAAAACCACTGATGACCTAATTATGTGTTTAAAATCATAAAATCTTTACATGGCCTCAAGAAATCTCCAAAGATTGGTATGAGAGATTGATCACCTTTATCTAAATAAATATTTTTCTGAGAGTAAATATTGGCACAACCTTTTTTTTTACTTAAAAATTAGATTCAAATATTCTCATTGTTCAAATATACATAAATGGCACTATTTTTGGCATTTCCGATTCTACTCTTTGTGAGAATATTTCAAATTTTATAAAAAGGAAAGTTTGAAATTATCCATACGAATAATTAAGTTTCTTCTTTGGAGTTCTAATTAAGTAGTTGATTATATGAGAGAATGTGAGAGTGACTTTGGTCGAAGATAAGATGCATAAAGTAAGGTTGAGATTTTTTTAAATAATGAGAAGCTTCACAGATGCCCAGTTCAAAGGTACGAGAGGTTGGATATAGATTATTTTAGGTGGACTAGGATATGTCAAAGATATATTGGAATGATATATTTAGACGTGAAATGGAGTAGTCATAGCTAATGGAGGACGACCTTAGATAGGAAGATGTGAAGGATGTGAATTAGGATAAAGGATTAGTAGTTGGGAGTGCATCCTTGCTAGTAGATAGGAGTGCTTCATTTGTAGCCATGCCAGTGGTCATAAGTGTTATATGTTGTAGTATCCTATTTATAGTGTTTTTAACTACTATGTGTTTTTTTTGTTTCTATTACTATCTATTTGTGTATTATTCTATTTTGTTTTTTATTGTTTCCTTTTGACAATTTGGTTTCCCAACTAAAGGTCTATCAAAAATAGCCTATCCACCTCATCTGAGGTAGTGGCATAGACTGTGTATATTTACCCTCTCCTAACCCTACTTTGTGAGAATACACTACATATTCTGTTGTTGTTGAAAAATGGAACCTTTATTTGTAAAAGAAAGTATACAAAGAAGATCAAAGTTAAGGATGGAAAAACAAAATATTTTTGACTCCAATGAGTCCATCCACTTGTCTTAAAACTGATGCAACAATCAAGAATGTGGACAAAAAGTATATCATGGAATGATAAGATCTCTTCTATACCTAAAGACAAGTCGAGCTAATATTATATCAGTGTATGAAAATCTGCAAGATTCCAGTCAACTCCAAAAGTATCTCATATTACTATTGCTAAGAGAATAATTTGATATTTTATTAGAAGAAGTCACTCCACTAGTTTTAATTTAATTATTTACTAAGATGTTTATTTTACTGGTGATAAAAGAAATTGAAAAGTACAATCAAAACCTGCCATGTTCTTGGAGAATCTAGAACTTCATGGCACAACTAGAAACACACATCATTAGCCCTATCAAGCACTGAGTCTGAGTACTTTGTTGTCAAAAGTTGTGGAACTCAACTACTTTAAATGATGCATCAATTACTTGATCATTATTTGTCTTGTGATGTTTTTTTCAATTTTCTAGGATTACAAATGGTATTAGTATATCTAAATGAATTGTGCATCACTCTAGAATAAAGAATATTGATATTACACATCATTTTATTAGATATCATGTTGAATATTAATTTTGTTCTTGATTTATTAACTTTGAAACAAACTTACTGATACTTTTACAAAAAAACACTCTCAAAGAAAGATTTTGTTTCATTAAAAAAAATCTCAGAATTATGTGTTTTAAAAAAAAACTAATTACTACTTCTTTTGTTTTTGTGCATATCCTTTAAATGTTATTTTTTATTAGTAGTATAATTTTCCCATAAATATTTCACTTACTTTTACTCTTCTCCATAAAATGTTTTTCTTGATTCTTATTTAAAGGTTTTTCCACTTCCATTTGTGTCTCTTCACCTTTTTCCACTTATTTTCTTCTTAACCTTGTGTGTCTCTCTTTATATATATTGTCCTGTCATTCTCAATGACTAGAACTAGATCAATCACCACAATATAAAAAGCTCCTACCGATTGTCACTCTAAAAATCATGAACAAGAACTCGTCTCACTCTGCTTAGTTCCTCAGGATTTTCTGAAGGAGAATCCCTTGTTCCTATATTAAGTTCAAAGTTGTAAAAGTGATGTTGTATTTGAAACAACATCAAATACAATAAACCTCGACCCAAATCTTTTGATTCTATTTAACTTAAGGACATGCACAAAATTTGGTGTGCTAAATAAAAAAAAAATTAAGTGCCTTCAACAATTAACCCATAATGTCTGGATGAGTTATGCAATGCAACCCCTGGAGGGATATTTATGCTCAACAATCACTTTCTTTAAAGGCAAAAAGCTACATTTATTTTTTTTCCTTTGTGGACTTGAATTACTTTGAAGAGCATGTTTGTCTATTTTATTCAAATCTACACATCTCTAATGATAATAGTGATTTGGAAATTCTCATGTTAGGAAATCACATGGTCATTAGTGGTTTCTTGTTTGACAAAATTTTGTAGGGTTGTTCCAAAAAAGAATGGTACTAGGCTGGAATACTTTGAAGTCTCTCTAGAGGAAGCCAAGGCAGCGATATATGAACCTGGAGTATATATCTATGATTTTGGTATTATATCTATCTTTTTAAACATCGAATTTAGGCACACATGATTTCATCAACCTTTGTAGGTCAAGGCAGTAACATGTAAATTTTTTAGCCCCCGAACCTCCTTTCTTGCATCCAAGCTTGTAATATTACCTAAAAATACTTAAAACAAACTATAATTAGTATCTAAAATATTATGAAACACATACAATAAACCTTAGGTTACTTTCCAAGAAGAGCCTTATTTAAAGTCGTGCACAACATTACTTGTTCATCATTTTGAATTCTAGAAATGTAGCGACTTAATCTTAGCTGCTCCAGGTCCACCCACATGGTAACTCTTCAAACTTCAAACATTTACAACAAGACTCCTTTTCTCGAGGGCCTTTAATTAAATTTCTCTGCTTGGATAGACATTTACTACCACAAATAGGCCCGACACCACTTGGTTTTAAGAAATCCCATGAAAGTTTCCACCTAGAGTTGAAAAAGAGAACATCATCACCAATTTGAAACTTTTGGTTCAAGGTCTTAGCATCATGCCACCTCTTTATGTTGATTTTATTTGAGAAAATTCTAGGAGTAACGCATTTGATGTCTTCTATAGTCCAACCAATAGCTCTAATAAACTTTTTCACAATAGATATTGAGGCTTTCACATGTCAAGGCAATGGATCACTTGCAACAATGATCGGTAAAATGTACTTCTTACCCAAGAAGACATACTGAAGATGTAAATGTGATGTCCTAAACTACATTTAAGGTGGTTAACTAAAACAAGGTTTGGCTAGTGTACTTTCGCTACTCTTCAAATCAAGATTCGACTTGCAAAATATTTTTAGTGTAAGATCCATGGCCCATCAAGGAAGCAACCACTTCATCATGTTCTTCAATCATGTCTTAAAGTAAAGTTAAGGAGGTTCTCTAATAGAAGTTTTGGCAAGTGGAATTTCACGATTCTTCTAATCAAGATTCGACTTGCAAAAGACTTTTAGTATTAGAGCCACGGCCCATCAAGGAAGAAACCACTTTATCATGTTCTTCAATCACCTCACTCTCTAAGTTTACAATACACTCACAAAGGGTCATCTAAAAGATTTGCTTCCAAGGTGGTAGACACCTCATCATCAATCACATCAATTATTGAAACAACTTTAAAATCCTTTGTTTTTTTCACGGACTTGCATACATTTAAGGACACTTTTTAATCATTGACTCAAAACATTATTTCACAACATTCAACATCAACAAAGGCCCGTTCGGTGTCCAAGAATGTCCTACCAAGGATTTTGGTGATCCCATGGTCCATCTCACAATCTAAGAGAACAAAATCAACCAAAAGATGAATCACTCCGTTTTCACAAAAACATCATATAGAATCCCCACGGTATTCTTGATTGCATGATCATCTACAAAAAGCTTCATTGTGGTTTGTTTGGGAAAACCCAAACCTAAATTTTGGAATATTAAAAGTGGCAACAAATTAATGATTTCCACAAGATCACACAATGCTTTTTCGAACTTGGGCACCTGAATAGTGCAAGGAATAGTTAATGCACCAATGTCTTCCTTATTCCACACCATTGTTCTAGACATTATGGCACTACAATTGTAGGTTACCATTATATATTAAATATACATGAATAGTTTTTTTGTGACCCATTTCTTCTTGAATTTAGTATACCTGGCATCTCTTGTAAGGCTTCTAACAAAATATTTACCTATGCGTTGCTAAATTTTGCAAGAAATTTCTTAAACATGGTATCATCTTCTTTCTTCTTGATAATTTATAAGAATATGGGAGGAATTTTGATTTGTGGCAAGGAACAACTAGAGACTTTTCATATTTTGGAGTATTATCATCAATTGCTTTTGGAGCTTCCTTACTTTCCACCTTTTCTTCAACTACCTTTGTCTTTTCAATAATTGACTCATTTGTTTTTGGAAATGTATCATTTGACTTATCTAGCCTCTTTCTCTTTTATTGACTTATTCATCATTTTGCATTTCATTATGGTCTTATTAATGTCAATAACATCTTTACCAAGAGTTCGACCACTTTTATTGGAAATGACCATGACGTGAACATCATTCTTAGGATTAGTAATTGTGTCACTAGGAAATCCACCCTTTGTCCCTGCGTTGAGATAAATCGAGATTTTAAATACTTGAGTTTTAAGATGCTTGATAGAGGATAGATGAGATATCACCATTTGATTGAGTAATAATAAAGCACTTTTCATCACTCTCAACATCTTATTGGTTCACTCAACACCCTTAAATATACGATCAATGAAATCGTCACATTTGAACTTCTCTGGATCAATGGAGCTTGACTCTTCACCCTTGGTCCTATCATGTGGATGTACACACTAGTAATAATCCCTATCCTTATCTCTCTAATATTGATATATATCATCCCTATCTCTATTATGATCCCTTTTTTTCCAACCTTGATTCCCATTTTTCCTTTGAGAGGTAACGCAGAAATCCTGTGGTTGGTTCAACAAGAACTGATTTTTATCGTTGAGATACTCTGCTTACTCATCACCATAAGCTTTAGAACCCTTAGAATAAATAAAATTAGTTTCCTTAGAAGTAGCTCCCATTACATTCTAGGTGAGAAGATCAAGTTGAGTCATTACGTTATCCATGTTCTCATCAACTTCATCATCTTCTTTCTTTTGCTCTTAACTTACAAAATATATAGAGGGAGACTTGTATGTAAACCTCTACTTTACTTGGTCACTTGATCTAATAAATCCACCACATCACCATAATATTATTTGACAATAGATCCTCTGACTAAATTATCGGCTACTGTCTTATTCAATTGATCCAAACCATATAGAAGATTTGAACAACCATTTTATCTAGGACCTCATAATTTGGATATTTCATTATCTTATCATTGAATTGTTGCCAATCTCATATAATGGTTCATCTTTAAGTTTGCAAAAGTTGATGATTATATCCTTTAGTTGCAACTCCAAGATAAAAGTAACTATCAAAGAATGATTTCTTGAGCTCAATCCATGAAGTAATCCTTGAGAATATCTTATTAACAAAATTGTTGAAAGATATAGGCCTCATATCTAAAAAGTTATTCACCACTACATTCTTAGGTAGGAGTACAAAATTAGTATGAGTGGTGAACCTGGGTAGCTCATAACCACAAAAAAAGTCTACCACCATTTTGCAAACATCTTCTCCAATTATGTCCCATGTATCCTGGTAGAATACACCTGTATTCCCAACTAGTCCCCCTATACTTTGTTTGATTAACCCCATTACTCTAGTTTTAACCTCCTCCAGGCTAGGATTCTATGAAGCTCTTCAGTCTAAGTACTACTTATTATCCTTGGCAATTTGTCAAGCATAAAAAAGTCTTCCATATCTTCTTTCATAGTGAAATTTTCTTGAAATAACTCCACAATAGCATCAACAATGTAAATTTGTTATTCTAACCATTCTCTCTCCTCATTCTGAATTCTCCTTACCTTTAGTCTATTTCTTCTCCCTTTGATAATGGTTAGAAAGAATTTAGTACTACTTTCTCCATCTGTAGACCATTCAAAGCCTGCTTTCTTCTTCTAAAATTCTTTCTTCTCTATACTATAAACTTAATTTATCTTGAGCTTTATGCAATTTTTATCTATTAGCCCAGAAGGATATTCTTCAAATTGAATTTCTTTAACTATTATGATCTCCTCTAGTTTTGTGATTGTTAGCCCTCTAAGTCTATGTTTTAATAATGACAAACTTCTTTGCAGACACAGTACTGAAACTACCAATATTGGAATGATAAAATAAGCTGACTCCAAAAATAGATGGACATAGGGAATAGAAGGAGATCCACAATATTCAAGTAAAATCAATCACAAGAGAACAAATGGAAGGAGAATCATAGTACTAAATGTTAAGAAAAATTGAATCAAGATAAAAAAATATCTCACCAAAGATAAGGAGGATCACGATATGGAAAGAAGAACAATCAAACATACAAAAATGGAAGAAGGATAAACAATCCCAGATTCATGAAAAACAAAATCAATCAAAACGAGTAGATCATATGAAAAAATGGAAAGGAATTAATCTCTACAAAACCAAAAATAAAAGAGATCATGGACATATCTTATATGAATGAGACCAAAGCCATATATGGACATATCTGATATAGATATATCACATGGCTACATTCCGCAATCAAGTAATCAATTTAAATCCTTGATTTAGAAGAAATTACTTGGTGTTTCCTTACTAAGAGTAGCGGTTGAAAACTACAAAAGAAAAAAAGTACAGACAGACACTGCTTACACAACTTCAAGGAGAAAATTCAAAGTGTCTCATTCCTAGTTTTACAAAGATCTGTAACTTTAGTTTACAATTGTAATATAAAGAGTAGGATCAAGTCAACTTTGTAACATCAATTGAAGTTGTGTCACAAGATTTGAATAGCAAAATAAATCTTCAGAAATTGTTTCCTATCATTGTACTCTAGCAAAAAATTCAACGATCTAAGGAAACTTGAAACCCAAGTGCACTGGACATTGGCGCCATATTAGTGTGCCGAACCAGGAAAAATCTTCGTGTTATTACTTTACTTTTTGTTACTCTCTTGCTTAACTATTTTGAATTTAATCTGTTTGTGAAGTGTTCTGATCTGTAGGCGAGTCGACTATAAAGGGTCACTAGTCGACTCACAAAAGAAAAATTTAATTCATCCTCCTCTTGAATTTCAATTAGTATCAAAACAGGTCTCACCAACTGCATTTCTTAACCACAAGTGAGCAAAGATTAGATAGCCCAGTATCAAATTCCCAATTGTCTTCTCCAGGATGTTCATTGTTCTACATGACCACCATAATTCAATGGAAAACATTACTATTACTTGAAGAATAGGTTCAGAATCTTTGTTCAATCAAACGACTTCCAAGCGTGGGTTGTCATCATGTAGGGTCCAAAACCAATTCCAGGACTTAAGTAGAAGTCAATGGGCAAAGATAATGAATCTAGTAGTTTTGATATATAAGACCTTGAAAGCATTGAGGTCACCAAAGAACAGCAAGAGGTAATTCAAACACACGCATGTGCTATAAGTTTGCTTTTGTGTGTAGTTAGTGGGGGAAAATACGACAAGAAATCAACCTGTGAAACCACCAAAAAAATATGGGACAAGCTAGAGGTAACCTTTGAAGAAACCACAAAAGTCAAAAAGTCAATAATTGATGCCCTGGTCAATAAATACGAGTCATTTAAAATGGAAGAAAATGAGGACATCAAAATAATGTTTACCATATTCAGTAAAATTATGTGCGAATTGAAATCTCTGGGGATGATCTATTCACACAACCTGTAAGTCTAGAAGTTGGTCTGAAGTCTCCCAAATACTTAGGAAACGAAGGCTACCATTCTGTACGATGGAGATCTTTACAACATGACATATGATTGTGATACCTCGAGTTTTTCCCGTTAAATATTTCGCTCCCAAATGTGTCGAGTCGTTAAAGCCTTTTTATCTTGCCAAGAGAAGCTTAGCACTCAAAAAAAAAATCTGAGTGTTGAAACTTTCTCATTTAGACCTCTAATCTTCGGGTATTTATTTGACGACCTTTCCGACATCAGTTTTTCGATTTTCAAGTTGCGTTGCGATGGGGAAAGGTCTTAATACATCCCGAGTGAGTTTTGAAATTTTGGAGTAGCATAAGGGCACGTTTGGGTGCCCAAAACAGTGGCACCATGAGATTAGCATGCTCCAGAAATTTTCAGCATTTCAGGGCCAACTTCAAACGATCATCACTTCCTGAATATAAGGAACTGGGATATATGCTATATATCAAACAAAATATCTTTGAGTCTTATTTCCAATGCAATTGGTTTCACCCCATTCCAAAATCAGAGTAATAAGTTACGATCAATTTATGTCAGCATGTCAAATCAGTAACTGAGGGACGGAGCAATTTAGAACTTGGAACCAAAAAGATGAATATACGGTGAAACCCTTAAGCTTTTCTTGGGTTGTATGTTTGAGAGTGAAATAATAGCTTTTGTTCCTTAAAAACTGATGAAAATAGGATTATATAATATTTAAAGGTCGTACATAGGTGAAAAGACCTCATTACCCCTTATCCTAAGGGAAATAAAATAAGACAACACGATTTTTACATAGTGGTGTGGAACAGCCTTATCGTAGAGGCTAACCTCCGTGCCACACTTCTTATTGCGGAGATTATCCTTCGTGACATGGTGTTATCGCGGAGGCACACTTCCTCCATTCCACATCAAAATTGAGGAGGCTCACCTCTGTGGCATGCCAAAAACACAGAGGCTCACTGCCTTGGAATCCCAAAATAATCCCAAACCTCTTCCAAAAATTCTGAAACTCACCCAGATTACCCTTTTAACTTCCCTAAGCACATCTTAGGTTAAAAAATCATTGCTTCAGACATGGAAAGGTGAAAAATAAAATGGATGAAATTTAAAGGGTGTTACATTAACCCCCCCCCCCCCCACCCCCACCCCAGGATCATTCATCCCTGAATGATGAGTTAGCACACTTATAGCATGAGAAATAACAAGAATACACTAGAATTAAACGACAAACCAAAACAGTAAAAAGTGGAAAATGAAACTCATACGTTAAGCACCTTCATCCAACATGTGGAATAAGAATGGGTACTTAGGCTTCATATCATTTCCAGCTTCCCAAGTAGCTTCTTCCACCTTTTGGTTTCTCCAAAGGACTTTTACTAAAGCTAAGTCTTTTGTCCTCAATATATGAACTTATTTATTCAAAATCTTAACCGGGACTTCTTCATAAGGCAAAGAATCCAACACACCAACATTCTCCACAGGGAAAACCAAAGAAGGATCACCCACACACTTCTTCAACATTGACACATGAAATACTAGGTAAATGGAACCCAAACTTGAGGGTAATTCCAACTCATAAGCCACGCTTCTAACTCTCCTTAGAATATGATATGGACCAATATAACAGGGACTTAGCTTTCCTTTGTTCTCAAACATATGACTCCCGTCATATGAGACACTTTCAAGAACACCCAATCATTTTCATCAAACTCCAAGCTCCTTTGCCTCAAATCCGCATAGACTTTTGGCGACTTTGGGTGGTTCTAAGCCTATCCTGAATCACCATTACCTTCTCCATGGCTTGTAGAACTAAATCTGGGCCAAATAATCTAGTCTCACCAACTTTGAACCACCCAATAGGAGAATGATATCTCCTGCCATACAAAGCCTCGAATAGAGCCATCTGAATACTAGAATGATAGTTGTTATTATAAGGAAACTCAATAAGAAACAACTGATAAACCCAATTAACACCAAAGTCAATCACACAGGACCTTAGAATATCCTCCAAAGTCTGAATAGTCCGCTCTACTTGTCCATCTGCCTGAGGGTATAAGGCAGTTCTAAGGTTCACCTTTGTCCCTAAACCTCTCTGAAACGAATGCTAAAAGTGATATGAAAACTGCATACCCTTATCTAGAATAATAAAAACAGGCGCACCATGCAATTTAAGTATCTACTTAATGAAAAACTTAGCATAGTCCTCATCGAAGTAGCTAGTCCTCACTGCCAATAAGTGAGAAGAATTAGTCATCCAATCCACGATGACCCAAATCAAATCAAACTAATTATGAGACTGCGAAAGACTGGTAACCAAGTCCATATTAATCATCTCCCATTTCCACACAGGCAACTCAATCTCTCGAGACATACAATTGGGACTTAAGTGCTCCATCTTTACTTCCTGAAAAACCATGCACTTAGCCATAAAATTTAGCATATCCTTCTTCATATTATTCCACACATAAATCTTCTTCAAATACTGATATATATTTGTCAATCCTAGATGGAAAGTATACCTTGACTCATGAGCCTCAGCCAAGATCGTTTCTCAAAGCCCATCAACATCAAGAACCCGTAAGATGCCTTGGTATCTCAAGATACCATCACTACTAATCTCAAAATCCATAACTCTCTATTGACCCGAATGAGGGCCTGTTCCTGATGGGTATTCCAAGTCCACAAAAGACCTGAGACTCCAAATTTACCTAGTCAACCAGAACATAAAATATTCTAAAAATAGTGGAAGCTAGCAATTAAACATAAGTAAGATGAGTGAACAACTCAAAAGAAAATAGGAATCCAAAACAATCTCAATCTACAGTAATCCATAAAGCCTCGATGAAACCAATATCAATCTTAGTCGGACCATGCCCCCAGTGATAGCCTAAAAGAAACCAAATAGTAGTCTATGAAAAAAATAAACATGACTTTAAAATGATAACCCTCTGAAGAATGGAAGCTCACCACTTCAAAGTTGACGACTAACAACCCAACAATATATTACTACGCAGGAAAAACAAAAGTACCTTCAGACCCTGTATTGCATGGGGATACAACGTCTGAAGACGGTTAGTGGGGTGAGCACTAGCATGTAACTTAGGGATTAGAGAACAATAATGACATGATCAATAATTCAAAATCAGTCAAAATCTAATGCACATAACTATATGCAAATATATCTATATATATATATCATATGCCAGGATAGGGAACAAGGTTTAGAATGAACTTTATACCTTAGCCTGGATTGTGTAGCTTGATTGTCATGAACCATCACACAGTTTATATTGGTCCAGTGTCTCCCTCTAGTCGGGCCCAGTACATGTTATCCACATGAACTGAAGATATCAAAGAAGACTGGGAGTCCTTGTATCCTACGTCAACCATAATACAATTATATAAATAGTTTAACATAAGCGCACAGTCATCTAGACCAACCCTCATACCGATAAACATAAGTTTCCAGTATCAGTCCTTCGGGACTCACACCTTCATGACTAGTTATCACAACCCTATTAAGCCTAATTAAAATATTTAGCATATAACCCATACATTTGTTCAAGAAGTAATCAATTAAGGCATCATCAAGTGGTATCGTCATACTAACTATAGCATGCAAGCGAATGCCATTAAGCCAATAATTTAGGAAAACCTCGTATCCCACAGACTCCATTAAATTACTTGGGGGATTTCTTGTACCCCACAAGGTTTTTAAGATTATTCTTATATGTTAATCAAGTATGATATGCATTAATTTTGTAAGACCCCACAAAATCCTAAGCTTGGTTAAGTCTTGTAAGGGTTAGTAAGGGGTTCCAGACTTGGAAAAAATTCAGCTAAGTGTTCATACTTAGAGTTATTTTAGCCTTTATAAGCTGTAAATCCTTTTTCACAACCCTTATGACCTTTAAATATTGATTCTTAGGTTAATTCATGATCAGGAATGGCAGTAGGTGTTCTCAGATAAGTTTTGGATTTTTTGGACTTCATTTGAGGCACATTTGAAAGCTCAAACTAGTGGATCAATGCGATCTCGATGCGCTGCATCGTCCATCGCATCGGTGAATATTTTTCTCCAGCTCCCAGTGTATATTCCAGTGAACCAATGCAAACTCAACGCGGTGCGTTGGCCATCACATTGATGCCAATGACATAGCGAGTCTGTCACAACCCAAACTAGGGCCTGGCCGTGATGGACATCCCGAACCATGAAGGCCCATAAGGGTCTTCTCTATCTGGTAATCATGCACAACATTCGTATAAATAAGGAAATTGCAGAATCATAATCTGCTACGGAAACATGGTCAATTCTGAATTTTAACATAAGTATGGAAAATTGAAAAAAACCAACTACACCTAATAACATCCGACTCAGTCTGTGAAATCTCTACTACGAGGAAATCTAACAACTGTCTAAAACTGGGAAAAGGCCCCCAGTAGACCAAAACAGACATAAATAACATAATCTAAATAAGACTTCCGGAGTAGAGAAGGCTTACCAATTGGATACTGCAACTCTGTCTAATAAGTGCTACTGCTTTTCTGGACCCCTAGACTGAGCCTCAGAACCTGGAGAGAAGAGAAGGGGGTCAATACAGATGTACTGGTACTCAAAGCATTCCAAAATAAATCTTTTATATAAATAAAATAATGGAGAGCAATTTGTCAAACATCATACATAAAGTAATTATTGAAACACATGGGCACCTTTCTGAAAATCATAAATCGTTCTTGACAATGCAGTTTCTATTCTTCATATTAATTCTGAGCTAGGTGGTACACCCCTATAATTCTAAAATCCCACGGGTTGTATGGAATCCTCCATTGACTCGGCGGGGAAGCCCTCAACCCAAGTGTGCCGCAAGGGTTGGAGTTTCTATTCTAATACGCCACACGGTACTAGGCCAACAAAAAATCCCTTTAGGGGACATAATACCCCGGATCGACAAATCATGATTTTGGGCAACGAGTTTTCTGAACTCATGCCTTCTTCGGGGAACCACCTAAGCTCTCTTTATGCCCAATTTTATCCTGTTCTGAATCATGCATTTTTTTAGTTTCAACATTTGAAAAGTCTAATTTCAAATGTGCATTCTATTTTGTTCCGAATTATCATGGCATAATCTGAATTGGTGTCGTCACACCAAGACTTGCAAGTCCTAATTCTGAGCCATAATGCAATAAGCATGATTTTCCATTAAAACATAATTCAGACCACCCAAACATGCTAATAGTATAAGAGATTTCATGTTCCAAAAGCATAAGTCAAAACTATGCAAGAACTCTTCAAACATAAGGTGGTCATGTGCTTTTGGCAAAATCCATGCACTCTTTCATTATATGTATTTTCAATATTTTTTAATACAAACAACCCTCTCTTTTGAATTCAAGATTCATAACCAAATCATTCATAAGTCAAGACACTTCCTAACATGCTTATTGAGATGCATTTTAAAACAATCCATATCATGCGAAACATGGGAACAATCACATCAAGAGAGGGATTTCATGTGAGGCATGCTCTCAATTCGCATATTAACTTAAAACATGTACATATATACATATATCAATTCAAATCAATGTGGGGGAGGTCAAAAGACCAAAATAATACCATCAAGATTTCTAAAACATGAATGTATTCGTAAATCTGAAAACCCTTTTCTTAAAATCATGATTTCTATGCACATGAGATTTTAGGAAAACCCCGTGTACCTCTATTTAGGATTTCAAAGGGTGCTTCTTTATGCCCACGACTTGGGGATTCTAAATATTCAATTTATTTTGAAAACCCATGATTAAATCTTGAGATGTTTGGATTTTTAATTTGAAACCCTAGGGTGAGTTCTTGTGAACTTTTGGGGAAAACATGAGTAATGTGGTCACTTGGGGAATATAATCCCGTGTTTAAGCTAATAAGGGGGTGGGAATTATCCAAAATACCCTTAATGAGATGGAGTAAAAATTACAACTAGGTGCCCAATTTTATAGGCCACCACGATGCGCCACAATCGCGGTGGCTCACCAGAAATTGACAATTATCTCTGCGACGCGCCACAATCACAGTCTCACTGAAAATTGATGAAAGAGAAATTGGAATCCTATGCAATGAGCCACTATCGCGAGGTACCACTGGAATTTGACAATTACTAATTAAACCCTCTCCGTGATTCGCTAACCACCTGAATGATGATGTTTTATGTCTAGCACATAAAATAGTAATAACTTCATCACCGAGTGTCCGTTTTGGACGAATCTTATATCGACGAAAATCTTATTCAGTCATCTACGTAATGAAAAGTTAAAATTTAAAGAATTCCACGGGGAGTTGAGTATAATTCACTCTAGAATCCCATGCTTGATACTTTTAGGGACAAATTTTTAGTTAGGAACTTTCGGGGCATCACAGCGTCGGTCTGTGTGTCATTAGGTCAGTCTTCAGTCATTAAAAATCCATATCCTCAGGGGTATTTAGGTCTTTTTTTCAGCCTATCATCCCCCAAAACCCGAAATTAAACCCTTATAAGAGCAAAATTCATTCAGTTTTTACAAATTGCACTCAAGAACAAACCCTAGGAGGTTTAAATTCAAATTCAAGACTCAAGAGCTTACCATCAATCTTTTCAGAAATTAATTATTAAGGTATGTGAAGTGTTCATCCAAGGGTTTCCTTCCATCCTTGGAGTTCAAGAAACTCTTTCTAAATATAAGTTAATTGATTTTATGTATTTCATGTTAGATCTTGAATGTATTAATGATTATGATGGTAATGGTGATCTAATTCCATTATTTGTCCAAAGTTTCATGCAAACTAGTCAATTGTGAATTGAATTTTTGTGAACTACATGTTGAACTCTTGAAATGCAAGTTGAATGTAGAATACATGATATTGCTACATGTTTATTGATATGTGAACTACCTATGCTCTCCAAGTGTTTGATAAATTGCTCATGTAAATAAAGAAATAGAGAAAGCAATCATGTCATATTAGCTTATGTGCAAGTTATATCATGCAAGTGTTTGATGGAATATCTCTATGAATGAGTTATGATCAAGTGCATATGGTTATGCCTTTCAAGTTTATGTTATGATTTATTTTTCATGCTATCGATTCCTGGGGGTATTTAATACTTGAAAACTAAGTTGTTTACCTAGAGCTGTGGTAGTTACAAAACAGTCTCAATAGTGTCACAAATAGTAGTCTCAGTAATCAGTCATAGTTATAGTTCAGTATTCAGTTCAGACCTTAGTGAATCCAGCTAGTCAACAGAACTCTCTAGTAATCCATCAGTTAATAGAATTCAGTAGTACTCTGTCAATTAATGGAACTCAGTGAACTCAGATCAGTTCAGTTAGACAGTACGATCAGTAACAGTTCAGTCCAGCCTAGTATAATTTAGAATTCAGTCCAGTGTCTATTCAGTTGGGAGTAGGATTCAGCATCGAGTGAACCCAAGGATGGGGACTCACCTACTAGTAGAGGGTGTGATCCTTAGAAGCAGTCCTTGTGTTCCAGAACTACATAGACAGTGTAGGTTGAGACATCAACCTGCCAGTTGAGGGTTGGTGAGGTGTCCTACCTACCAGTTAAGGGTACCGTCATTCTTATTTAGAGTACCTACCAGATTAGGGTGACTCAGTTTGTCTTTACCCGTGTCACGGTATTGACACCCTTCCAACTGGGGTTACAGGTCCCAATCTTTTCAGAATAAGTCATGTCAGTTAGATAATTACCTCCCACAGTCTCAGTTTCAGATTCAATCTCAGTATAGAACTCAGTTCAGTTCTACAGATTTAGGACTGTCAGGTATAGTCACTCAGCTCAGTATAGAATTCAGACTAGTTCTTCAGAATTAGGACTGTTACATACAATCACTCAGTTATGAGATACATAGTATCAATAAACTCAGATATCAGTAAATTAGTAATTCAAAACTTAGTATCCAGTGTTATCATGATCTCAGTTATAATTTATAGATTCACGTATGTACTCTCATTCATTTATACTCATGTCATTTAGTTAGTATTATTTATGCATATGAACCCATGCATCTCAGCCTACCTCACTTAGCATACCAATACATTCAAAGTACTAACACATACCTTTTCTTTTGCGCTATGATGTCTTATATCATAGGTTTAGATGCACGGGATCCCGATCATACTTAACAACCTGATCTATCGACAACAGATTTAGTGGTGAGTCCTCATAGTTTGAGGACAATCTTATTATTTTAGTATTTCAGTACTCATTTTATTTTAGTAGTCGGAATTAGTTGGGGGACTTGTCGTATCAACTCCTTGTTCAGACAGTAAAGGATTTTCAGACTAGAGTATTTATAGACAGATGTTCAATTTTGGTATTGATGTATCGTACTCAGTATTTATTTACAGTTTTGAACCTTATGGAAAGTTTTTTCCTAATTTTCGCATAATTACAGTATTATTATTCAATTTTTACAGTAGGTCCCAGTCATGGATTAGCTTGTGGTCCCTTGGGATTGTGAGCATCGTGTAGTCTCCGGGGTATAGGCTTGGGGTATTACAAATTTTAAGAAAGTAGACCAAACCAAGTGATTAACCATATTCCAAAACTAATTATGCAAATGGGTTGGGTTTCTTATCTATTTTAATATGAAAATTCAGTTATTTAGGGAATCCTTGTACCCCTAATTACATTGTTCACAAGTTTAGGGAATCCTTGTACCCCTAAATTCATTCATCATTCCTATGCACCCCAATGAGTGTACAAACCTGTAATTCAAACAATTTATATCGAAAACCCTCAACCCATAATTCAAAACCCAATACCAAAACCATATGAATAATATACTAATTTCATTACATTAAGAAAATACCAGTGTAGGGAGAGAGATGCATTCCTTAATCACCAAGAAATTTAGAAGCAATTTAAAAATTGGAACCTGGAAGATGAACGTATAGTGAAACCCTTAAGTTTCTCTTGGGTTTTGTGTTTGAGATTGAAATAATAGCTTTATTCCTTGAAAAATGATGGAAATAGGCTCATACAATGTTTAAAATAAGACAGCATAATTTTTACATAGCGGCGTGGCATGAACTTATCACAGAGGCTAACCTTTATGCCATACTGCTTATCGCGAAGATTATTCTCCATGACATGGTGTTATCATGGAGGCACACTGCCTCTGTGCCATGTCAAAATCATGAAGGTCAACCTCCATGACACACTAAAAATGCGGGGGCTTACTGCCTCAGAATCCCAAAATAACCCCAAACATCTTTAAAAATTTTCAAGACTCACCCTAATTATCCTTTTAACATCCCTAAGCACATCTCAGGTCAAAAATCATTATTTTGAACATGGGAACATAAAAGAGAATGAATAAAATTTTAAGGGTGTTACACTATATCTATCAACCTTATGGGAGGTTGTATAGTTATAGGTGATGATTATGCCTTGTGATGCATTGTATATTGATTGAACCTTCTGAGCCTAGGGTTGTGGGGGTACATGAAAGGCTCGGCTAGGTATTGGTTTTTTGGACTAGACAATTACTTGCATTGTCATTGATATTGTTATTATTATTGTTATGATCATTGTTATGGCTGGTTTGTGATAGTTTGGTTATTGATACGATATCAATATTTAAGGTATGATTCTAGCTCTTCTATCTTAGAATTTAATTACTATACATGATTAACTCATTATTAGACGTATGGATTAGAAACCTTAAGTATTATTGCACTAGTTCTTGTTGTGATTATGAGGCCTTGAAATGCTAATCTGATGATTTCTGTACTTTGAGTTGACCTTATTTATATATATAAGTATGTACATCTAGCTATATGTAGCTAAGGTATTTCCGTATATCCCCTCCTTCCTTTATTTATTTAATTGTATATTCATTCCTTGGCATTATCTATGGTTATATATCTTTCCTTCACCCTTTTATTTATATATTGATCGATGATATATGGTACAATGTTGAGATTCCTAAGTATGGCTGGAATAGGATAGTTCATCCTTTATATTTCCTTAGCCTTATTATGATAGTTTCTAGGTCATGAATAGGATAGTTATCCTTATTATCTCTCTAGCTTTATTATGTGATTGTTGGACATTTGGGTATAGTTCCATTTCTATTTATATGTTGTATATATCTGATTATCTTTGGAACTCAGTTGGCAGTTGCCTACTGATTACCACATGTTTAGTACTCATACTATATTTCTGTAGCCTGCAGATCATAGTACGGGTTATCATTGTTGATATGTGCATCGTGTGGAATAGCCATGATTTAGAGACATAGAGTGAGCTCCTGACGTTTGGAGTATTACCTTCCTTCCTTTTATGTACTAGACTAGTCTCTCTACTGTATTCGAAGATGAATTGTAATAGTGTAATTCCCTTGGTATTTACTTTTCTTACGCTTATTATATTAGAATCTCTTGTAATGATAACACCAAGTTTTGGGGCTATATTATGTATGTTAGTCTTTTATTTCATGTATTCCGCATTCTTCCCTTCATTTTTTTGGTAGTTCGTTACTAGTAATTCTGAACTACAAGTTTGGCTTACCTACTGGCAGGTTATAGTAGGTCCCATCTAAGAAATTGGGTCGTGACATTTGTCTATCTATTTTTGTTTTTTTTCATACTTGTATTTGGTATGTGTGTATATGTTAGGACTATTAGTGGAGACGATGTGGGTTACTGTTTGAGATAGTATATGTGTATATTTTAGAACTATTGGTGGAGACACTGTGGGCTATTGTTTGATACATTTTATGATGGTAGGTGACAGAGGCGAATCTATGTAAAAGGATTGGGGTGCCACGGAACCCGCACTTCTCGGTTGAAACTCTGTATATATATGTGACTAAAGAGCTAATGGTGGGAGTGGTTGAAATGACTAGATTTTACCCCAGAAATGCGGGTTTGATCCCCGCTTAACACTATTTTGTAGAATGATTTTTAGCACTATATATTCTGTTTTCTCTTAAAAAACAAATTGTGGCTATGCAGAATAGAGTCCTTGACCTCTTCTAACAAAATACTTGACAACAACAACTAGTCAAGCCTTCATGCTATACCAACTTTTGTTGAAATGTATATAATTATAGTTTACTCTGTGAATATTGACTCCACTTTTCTAAAATATTGTACAGAGAATACGTTATTGTTCAAAGCGGGGTGGCACCCAGAGCTTCCAAATTATGGATCCGCCTCTAGCAAGTGATGTTCCCATAGTGAGTATTTTATATATTTTATTTTTTACTTTGCTTAGTCAGCCTATGATACCTACTGAGTACCAGTGGACCGTACTCATCCCTACTGCATCCTTTTGATACAGCTACAGGTATGAGTGCACCGAACAATAGCTGATTTGGGTGGTTCTTAGAGTATTTCGAGGTAATGGCACTTTATGGTTCCATATTTGATCTGCTACCTCTTCTTATCCAGCTTATGTGACTTGTTTTGTAATCAGAGATAAATTATGTTATTTTTGGACAATCAATTGTATATTTTGACTTCAAGAAGTACTTAGTTCACATTACACTGCTTTTTCAAAGAGTTCATTAAATACGTATATATAAATAAAAGGCAAAAATAAAAAATGAGGATAAATTTAATAAAATGACAACATTTGACATAAAAGCATTGCAACTCATAGAGTCAAATGCTTCAGTTAAGGTGTTGTGCTCGACACTCTACAATTTTCAACTTTTTTTTAAATGTTTTTTTGCCTCATAATACACATATTGTAAGGCCCCAAATCTGGTACCCGAAATGCTACACGGTGCTCATGACCACAAAGGACCATAAGCTAACCCATGACTGATATTTGTACCTAAACATTTCATAACATACTGTATAAATACAAAAATAAAAGTTGAAAGGCCATAAGGTTCAAAACTGAGACATAATATCTGATAAAATATAACATTTGGGTGGGGTATGATATCCCCAAAACAACAGAAATAACTATCTAATCATGATAGTCTGAAAAGCCTCTAATTGTCTGAATAAGGAGTTAATGGGACATGTCCCCAACTAACTCCAACTAATGAAATAAACTAAGTACTGAAATGATAAAATAATGCTCATATCCTCAAAGGATGAGGACTCACTGATGACTCTGACTCCTGAGTACTGGAATGCTACTGATGCTCTGGAGCTCGTGCTTTGAAACCTATGGCATAAAGTAAAACACCATAGCGCAAATACGTTAGTACGATTAAATGTATCGGTATGCATGTGAGGTAGGCTGAATCCAAAGGGTACATATACATGAACTATACTAACTGACTGTATAACATAAATGTGAGAATACATGCATGAATAAGAGACTATAAATGAATTCATGATAACATAATTACTGAGTTTGAGTACTGATAACTTGAGATACTGATAACTGTATAACTGAAATAACTGATACTGAGTGACTGTATCTGACAGTCTATGTTCTGATGGAACTAGCTGAGTTCCACAATATTCTGAGTTGACTGTATCTGACAGTCCTAAAATCTGAAGAACTATTTGAGTTCTATTACTAAAATTGAGACTAAAACTGTAACTATGGGAAGTAGTCATCTAACCGACATGCCCTTAATACACCATTATGGCTGAGTTGGGTCCAATCTGTAACCCCAATTGAAAGGGTGTCAATACCGCACCATTGGTAAGGACAATCTGTGAGTGACCCTCATATAATAGGTTACTCTAATGAGAATGGTGAGGCCCTCATATAATAGGTTAAGCCACCTTATCTACCCTTATATAACATGTTATGATGTCTCAACCTACGCTGGCTACATAGTTTTGGAGCATAAAGATTGCTTCTAAGAATCACACCCGCTAATAATAGGTGAGTTCCCATCCTTGGGCTTACTCGGTGCTAACTTCTACTTCCATCTGAATAGACACTAAACATGATTAAATGAACTAAATTGGACTGAGTTCATGGAGTTTCGTTGACTGACGGAATACTACTGAGATTAATGAATTACTGACTTTCTAAGATTTACTGGGATTACTGAGTTTACTGAATTTTCCTGAGTTACATGACTGGTTGAATTCTACTGAACATGGCTTGGCTGAGGATACCATGAAAACATGACACTGGCTCTAGGCACACAACTAAATTTTCGGGTACAAGTACTCCAAGACTCTATAGAAAGAAACTGACAAGGCGTGACATTCTTGAATACATGACCAACATCAACAATCCATAATACAATAAGTTAGAAATTTCATGAAGTACATGGTTATCACAAATTTATGCATGAATAAGATTGCATGTAAACGTGGTATAATTTCATAAGGCTAATTCATGAGAAATCCAACAAATATTTACAAGGCACTTTTATAGCATGGGAGTTCTTTGAACATAAGGGTAAAACAAGAATCCATCACTAAAGTCACAATTGAACTATATTACATGATTTCTAGTCTTCTAGGAATTTTATCAAGCACCTTACATGCACCACTTAGAGCGTAGGTATAATCATCAATTAACACATCATAAACCACTCAATTCATGGATTTAAACTCATATACTAACGTAATTTAATAAAAACACATTAAGATTCCAACTTGGGAACCATACAACAACAATCACATAAACATAATCAACCCACAATATAATATTCATAATACATGATTTAAAACTTGATTCTGGGGTTTCATGGATGAAAGGAATCCATGAATGAATACTATGCATTCATGAGTTAATGAATTTGGAAGGATTGATGGAGAGTTCTTGTGATTTGGCCCTTGAATTTGAGAGCTAGGGTTCTTGTTCTTGAGTAGAGTTGATTTTAATTTGAGAGACTAATGCAAAAATGAGCAAATAATGCACTCTTAGGGTTAAATCCTGTAATTGGGCAGAATTGAAGTCATGGGAAAAAACAAAATGCCCCCTAGGATTTAATATCATAAAAACAGGAAAATTCCCAATTTTTATCCTTGGCGCGACGCGCCACTATCGTGCCAATCCACTGGAACTAGACAATTGGGAATCTGCATGGTGGCGCATCATGGAGCTATCGCGTTGCCACATTGTTTACGACCTGGAAGTTTGGCGCGACGTGGAGACATCGCGGAGATTCACTGGAAAAAGGAAAATTGTGAACTGGGCCTTTGGGACAATGCACCACTATCGCGGAGAAACACTAGAAATTGACAATTGTCATTTAAGCTAGCTCTGCGATGCGCTGATGGCTCAGGTGATACACTGTCTCACTAAAAAGGCTCTAACTCTTAGCCCGGGTGTTGGATTTGGATGAATTTGGCATCAATGGAAAACTTATTCAATTTTTCACATGATAAAAAGTGAAAATCTTGAAAATACCACATGTATAAAAGTGGATTCATCTTTAAAACAAGTCTTTGTCATCTTTGGGATGAATTTAAGCTAGGTAGAAGTACGGGGTATTACAATATCTCCCCCTTGGGAAGATTCGTCCTCGACTAAGACTGGTTGAGATGGGAGAAATGATAAGCTAAAGTACATACTGAGCATAAGAAACTGAAACATGACTGTATGATTGACATTTCTGAGATTCATACTGAGCATGCATATATGATGCATGATTTCATGATTGAACTGACTCATGAATACATGACCGAGATTTCTGATAACTGAGTTTCTCACAAGGAGAATGCATGTCTGATGCATGAACACATGAATGATCTGATGCATGAGCATATGATTGAATGTGCAATGGTAAATGGATACCAAGTTTAAAATGGGATTCCGAGCATAAAACTAGTTTGTAATTGGAACTTGAACATGAAACTGAATAAGCTTTAATAAAAGCTACTACCTTGGGCTGAGTCTGAGTTTTTGGAGAAGAGGTGAGGATACTTGGTCCACATATCTGCTTCTTCTTCCCAAGTAGCTCCCTCAATGGAATGATTCCGCCAAGGAACTTTGACTAGAGGGACTTCTTTATTCCTTAGTCTACAAGTCTGGTAGTCAAGGATTTTGACTTGAATTTCTTCTAATGAGAGGTCATTTTGAAAATATATGCTCTGAATAGGGACTACAACTACTGGGTCACCTATGTACTTCTTGAGCAAAGATACATGAAAGACTGGATGAACTGAGGTTTCGAGCTCATAGGCTACCTTGCTAAAATGACTGAGAATTTTGAAGGGACCGACATATCGGGGACTGAACTTTCCCTTCTTGCCTAACCTCTTCACTCCCTTCATGGGAGATATCTTTAGATAGACATAGTCACCAATCTCGAACTCGAGATCCTTTCTGCACATCTCTGCATAAGACTTCTATCGGCTTTGAGCAGCTCGGAGTCTTTCTCTAATCAACTGAACTTTTTCTAAGGCATCGAATACTAAGTCAGGCCCTATAACTGAGGCCTCACTAACTTCGAACCAACCGATTGGAGATCTGCATCTCCTACTGTAGAGAGCTTTGAATAGAGCCATCCGAATATTGGAATGATAGTTTTTGTTGTATACAAACTCAATCAAAGGCAAGTGGCCATCCCAAATTCCCTTGAAATCAATTGCACATGCTTGTAACATATCTTTTAGAGTCTGAATGGTCCTTTCTACTTGACCATATATCTGAGGATGAAAGGCTATACTAAGATGAACTTGGGTACTAAGACCCTTTTGGAATGCTTTCCAGAAGTGAGAAGTGAACTGGGTACCTCTGTCTAAGATAATAGATAGCGAAACACCGTGCAATCTGACCAACTCTCTGATGTAGAGTTTTGCATAGTCCTCAGCTGAATAAGAGGTATGGACTGGAAGAAAATGAGCTGATTTGGTTATCCTAACTACAATGACCCAAACTAAATCGTGTTGATGACGAGTACGAGGTAAACCCATCACAAAGTCCATGTTCACTTCGTCCCACTTCCATGTAGGAATATTGAACTCCTGTATGGATCTACTAGGATTCTGATGCTCTATCTTATCCTGCTGACATGTACAGCACTTAGACAAAAACTCTGGAATATCTTTCTTCATCCCACTCCACCAATAGGTCTCCTACAAGTCATGGTACATCTTAGTGTCCCCTGGATGAATAGAGTAGCTCACACAATGCACTTCTGCAAGAATTTTCTGCCTTATGTCATCTACACCTGGAATACACAGACGATCCTAACAACATAATACACCATCTCCTCCTTGGGAGAAAACCTCAACCTTCTGATCCTTGACTAGCTCTTTCAATTTGACTATACTGGGATCTCTCTCTTGATTTTCTTTTACCTTAAAAACTAGAGATGATTCTAAACTACTCTGTACCCATATATCACCATTCTCTGTATCGACTAGGTAAACACCTAGTCTGTCAAGCTGATGGACTTCCTGAGCTAACTTTTTCCTATTGTCCTCAACATGAGAAACACTACCCATAGACAGTCTACTGAGAGCGTCGGCCACTACGTTGGCCTTGCCCGAATGATAAAGGACACTCATGTCATAATCTTTCAAGATCTCTAACCACTTTCTCTAACGAAAATTGAGATCTTTCTGAGAAAAGACATACTAAAGGATATTATGATCTGTGAACACATCTACATGAACTCTGTATAGATAATGCCTCCAAATCTTTAAGGCAAATACTACAGCTGCTAACTCAAGATCATGAGTAAGATAATTCTTCTTATAGGATTTAATTAGCCTGGAGGCGTAGGCTATGACCTTACCATGCTACATGAGTACATAACCCAAACCTACTCTGGATGTATCACAGTACACTACAAATCCATCTGGACCATCTGGAAGAGCTAAAATTAGAGATGAGGTGAGTCGAGTTTTCAACTCCTGAAAACTCTTCTCGCAAGGATTTAACCACTGAAACTTGACTTTCTTCTAAGTCAATCTGGACATAGGGGATGCAATAGATTAAAATCCCTCAACAAACCATCTGTAATATCCATCCAAACCCAAGAAAATCTTGATATCTAATAGAGAGATAGGGCGAGGCCAGTTTCTTACTGCTTTGGTCTTTTGAGGATCTACTCTAATGTCATCACCGGAAATGATATGACTAAGGAATACTACTGACCTTAGCCAAAATTTGCACTTACTGAATTTGGCGAACAGTTGATGATCACTGAGAGTCTTAAGTATGATTTTGAGATGGTCTGCGTGATCACGCTCACTACAGAAATAGACAAGGATGTCATCGATAAAGACTACGATGAACATGTCTAAGTACTTCTTGAACACACGGTTCATCAAGTCCATGAAAGCTACAGGGGCATTGGTAAGACCACAGTACATAACTAGGAATTCAAGGTGACCATACCTAGTACGAAAGGCTATTTTTGGAATGTCTTATTCTCTGACTCTGAGCTGATGATAGCCTGATCTAAGGTCTATTTTTTAGAAAGAACTGGCACCCTGAAGTTGGTAAAACAATTCATCAATTCGGGGAAGTGGATACTTGTTCTTGACGGTGACTTTATTGAGTTGACGGTAATCAATGTACATTCTAAGAGAACCATCTTTCTTGCTCACGAATAAAACTAGTACACCTCACGGGGATACGCTAGGTCTGATAAATCCCTTATCTAAGAGATCCTTCAACTATTCTTTTAGTTTTTTAAGTTCTTCTAGTGCTATTCTATATGGAGGAATAGATATAGGCTGAGTATCTAGAAAAAGATCAATACCAAACTCTATTTCCCTTTCGGGAGAAATTCCTGGAAGATCTTTGGGAAAGACATCTGAATATTTATTCATGACTGGGAGTGGTTCAAGACTGGGATTTTTGGAACTAGTATCCTTATCATGAACAAGATGATATACTTATCCCTTAGATATCATTTTCCTTGCTCGAAGGTAGGAAACAAGATGACCTTTGAAAGCGGAATTACTACCCCTCTACTGTAGGACAGGTTCATTTGGAAACTGAAATTGGACTATTCTATTTCTACAGTCAACTGTGGCATAGCAGGAATGAAGCCAATCCATGTCGAGAATGACATCAAAATCAGTCATTTCAAATTCAACTAAGTCTGCTGAGGTAACTTTCTGAAATATCATAATCATACAGTTCCTGTATACCCGTCGGGCTATGATAGTTTTTCCCACTGGGGTAGAGACTGAAAAGGGCACTGCTAGAATTTTGGGACTGACTTCGAAATCAAATGCTATATAAGGAGTAACAAAAGCTAAAGAAGCTCTTGGATCTAGCAAAGCGTAAACATGTAAGTGAAAGATTTGTAACATACCAGTAACCACATCAGGAGAATTTTCCTTATCTTGCCTGGACTGGAGAGCACAAAGTCTATTTGGTCATTTCCCACTAGTACCACTGGAGGTGGCACCCTACTGATTTGGGCGACCGAACTGAGCTAAGGAATGGTTCTGCTGACCCTGAGGACCTGGATAAGGATAGTCTCTGACTCTGTGGCATGGCTTGTCGTATCCAAAACAAATACCATTGCCAGATTTGCAAGTACCCTGATGGTTCTTGCTGTAAGTCTGGCAAAGAGGATAGGTGCGGCCACTGCTAACACTGCTCTGAGACTTAGATCCTGGCACTCTATCTCTATTACCATCCCTAAACTTAGGAGCTGGAGTACTGGCTAAGGAAGGAGCTGGAATCGATGACTTAGGATGGAATTGAGAACGATTCCCTCCTTCTGATTTAGGTTGAGCAGAGTTGAAACTACCTATCTTTGCTCTCTTATTCTGCTTCTCCCTCATCTTAATATTTTGCTCTTCTATCTGTTGAGCATGGTTCATAAGCCTGGCTATGCTTATGTACCTATTCAACATCGCAGACCTGCACTCATTGACCACACTATCATTCACCCCAGAAACAAACTTGCTCATCTTGGCCCTACTGTCTGCCACCACATGGGGAGAATATCTGGATAATTGAGTAAACTTAAGAGAATACTCTTTCACCGTCATGTTTCCTTGACTGAGGTTGATAAATTCTAATACTTTAGGTTCCCTCAGCTCTTAGGGAAAGAATCTATCTAAGAATACGGTGACAAACTCCTCCCACGCTATGGACCCTGCATCAACTGACCTCTCCGACTTCCACTGTTTGAACCAAGTGTGAGAAACATCCTACAACTAATATGCAGCTAGCTCAGCACTCTAACTAGAAGTAACCCTCATAATATCTGTAACTTTTTGAACTTGGTCAAAGAATTCCTGAGGGTCCTTATCTGACTTAAACCCAAAAAAAGGACGGAGGATTCATTCAGGTGAAGTCCCAAATCCTGGCTACAGCTGAATTGGCCACTGGGTTGGCAGAAACGACAGCTGTTCGTTCATTCTGCGCAGCAACTGACTGAGCAAAAGTAGTGAATGCATCTTTTACCTCTGCATAGGAAACGTGTTCGTCCAAGGGATCAGCTTGGATGGGCTGAGGGACTGATTGATTCCCATTTCTTCTTTTGGGAAGCATGTTTTGTAGAAGAAAGGGAGAAATGGATTAGAGTGAGAGTTGAATTTGATATCATGCTCACTGGCATGACGTGAATACTGAAAGAAGGGAAACTGTTCCTAAAACATATTATAGCCTCCTGTACATAGATGTGGCGCGCAACACACCCATGTACATGACTCTACTAGATGTGGATTTCAGACTTCCTAGGACTCTATTAAACCTTAGGCTCTGTTACCAAGTTTGTAATGCCCTAAATCTAGTACTCTGAATGCTACACGATGCTTATGACCCCAAAGGACCACAAGCTAATCCATGACTAATATTTGTACCTGAACATTTTATAGCATACGGTATAAATGCAGAAATAAAAGATGAAAGGTCATAAGGTTAAAAACTAAGACATAATATTTGATAAAATATAACATCTGGGTTGGGTATGAAATCCCCAAAACAACTGAAATAACTGTCTAATCATGATAGTCTGAAAAGCCTCTAACTGTCTGAATAAGAAGTTGATGGGATATGTCCCCAACTAACTCCAACAACTAAAATAAACTAAGTACTAAAATGATAAAATAATGCTCATGCCCTTGAAGGATGAGCACTTACTGCTGACTCTGACTGCTGAGTACTGGAATGCTACTGATGCTCTGGAGCTCGTGCTTCGAAACCTATGGCATAAAGTAAAACAGAATAGCACAAATATGTCAGTACGATTGAATGTACTGATATGCATATGATGTAGGCTAAATGTAAAGGGTACATATGCATGAACTATACTAACTGACTGTATAACATGAACATGAGAATATATGCATGAATAAGAGGTCGTAACTGAATTCATGATAACATGATTACTGAGTCTGAGTACTGATAATGTGAGATACTGATAACTGAATAACTAAAATAACTGATACTGAGGGACTGTATCTGACAGTCTAGGTTATGATGGAACTATCTGACTTCCATACTATTCTGAGTTGACTGTATCTTATAGTCCTGAAATCTAAAGAACTATCTGAGTTCTGTTACTGAGACTGAGACTGGAACTGTAACTGTGGGAAGTAGTCATCTAACCGATATTACCCTAATATGCCATTATGGCTGAGCTGGGGTCCAATTTGTAACCCCAATTAAAAGGGTGTCAATACCGCGCCACTAGTAAGGATAATCTGTAAGTGACCCTCATATAACAGGTTACTCTAATAAGAATGGTGGGACCCTCATATAACAGGTTAATCCACCTCATCTACCCTTATATAATAGGTTATGATGTCTCAACCTACGTTGGCTACGTAGTTCTAAAGCACAAAGATTGCTTCTAAGAATCACACCCTCTAATAACAGGTGAGTTCCCATCCTTGGGCTCACTCGGTGCTAACTTCTACTCCCTTCTAAATAGACACTGAACATGATTAACTGAACTGGACTGAGTTCATGGAGTTTTGTTGACTGACGGAATACTACTAAGATTAATGAATTACTGACTTTCTGAGATTTACTAGGATTACTGAGTTTACTGAATTTTCCTGAGTAGCATGACTGGTTGAATTCTACTGAACATGGCTTGACTGAGGATATCGTGAAAACATGACACTGGCTCTAGGAAAAAAGCTAAATTGTCGGATACAAGTACCCCCAGGACTCAATAGAAGGAAACTGACAAGGCGTGACATTCTTGAATACATGACCAACATCAATAATCCATAATACAATAAGTTAGGGATTTCATAAAGTACATGGTTATCACAAACTTATACATGAATATGATTGCATGTAAACATGGTATAATTTTATAAGGCTAATTCATGAGCAATCCAACAAACATTTACAAGGCACATTTATAGCATGATAGTTCTTTGAACATAAGGGTAAAACATGAATACATCACTAAGTCACAATTGAACTATATTACATGATTTCTAGTCTTCTAGGCATTTTATCAAACACCTTACATGCACCACTTAGGGCGTAGGTATAATCATCAATTAACACATCATAAACCACTCAATTCATGGATTTAAACTCATATATTAATGTAATTTCATAAAAACACATTATGATTCCAACTTGGAAACCATACAACAACAATCACATAAACATAATCAACCCACAATATAATATGTTTCAACTCTTGCTATTGCTACTGGATTCAAAATTATTCCTTACGTCTAATTGTCGAAATGTTTGTTGAGATGATAATATACAGAATAAAAATTAAATAAGAATTAAAATATCAAAGTTGATCAAACATAATTTTTTATTAAATAAAAACAAATAAAAATACATATATATAGACTAAAAGAAAAAAAAATCTAATTATTATTATTATTATCATTATTGTCAGTCGACCAATCTTCAACCGGTAGCAGCAAGGCCCTCCTCAGCCTGCGGATCTCACGGAGCATCCTTGCACTAACTGCTCCCAATTCCCATTGCAGGTCACGAACCTGCATCCAAAGTTCATTCACGGCGTCTTGCAGAAAAGCAACGTCCCACACTGGATCTGCCAAATCTAGAACATATATGAATTGATAAAAACATAAAAAAAAGTAAAGAAAAGAATATCCGAATGTAATATAACATATACTATAAATTGAAAAGAAAAAAATTATCTGAGTCAGGAAAAGAAAGTGGTGGAAGGTGTAATATGAAAGACAAGATGTAATAAATAAATAGAGTGTAGTTGAATGAACGATTGAGTAAGGAGGGGCCTTTTTATAGAGGATTGAATTTGAATGAGTGGAAAAAAGGCGCGACTGTTCACCTCCATTTATTAATTACTTTTTTTAGTATTGTGAAAAGTTATAACTTAATTAAACTAAGAAATATTGTGAGAAGTCATGACTTTTTAGATTATTATTATTAATTAGTTCTTTCCAAGAACCATTTTAATTGAGTCATGACAATAGATTCTATATCTATTGCATCAGATAACTCATCTGTGACAACAAATATATCATCTGTTGCAACAAATAGAAAATCTATTACATCAGATAATTTATCTATTTGTCACGACCCGAACTAGGGCTTGGCCGTGACGGACATCTCGAACCCTAAGGGCCCAGAACATCCATCTCTATCTGGTAAGCATGCACATATTCATATAAATAAAGACGATGCGGAAAAATAATCTGCTACGGAAAAATGGTCAATTCTGAATTCAGCATAAGTATGAAAATTAAAAATCAACTACATCTAATAACATCTGACTCAGTCTGCGAAATCTCTACTACAGGAAAATATGACAACTGTTTGAAAACTGGGACAAGGCCCCCAGTAGACCAAAATAATAATGAGGGACATAATCAGAAAGACGGGCCTTCTGTAATAGAGAAGGCTCACCAACTAATCACTGCAACTCTGTCTGACAAATCTACTACCTTTCTGGACCCCTAAACTGAGTCTCAGAACCTGGAGGGAGGAAGGGGGGTCAATATAGATGTACTGGTACGCAAAAAAATCTAAAATAAAGCTTATATGTAAATAAAATAGTTTGGGAAACAACTTTATCAAAATATTATACATCAAGTGGCTTTCGAAACACATGGGCGCATTTCTGAAAAACATGTAACCTGTCTGTCAATGCAAGTTCTGATCTGTATATTACTTCTGAGTTAGGTGGCACTCCCCTACAATTATGATATTCCACAGGCGGTATGGAATCTTCCACTCACTCGGCGGGGAAGCCCACAACCCAATTGTGCTGCAAGGGTTGGAGTTCCTGAATCTGATACGCCACAGGGCTCTACGCCAGCATAATAAATAAACCCAGATCAGAAACTCACGATTTTGGGCGATGAGTTTTTTAATACTCACGCCTTCTTCGGGGAACCACCTAAACTCTCTTTATGCCTAATTTTACCCTGTTCTAAATCATGCATGTTTCTAGTTTCAACATCTGAAAAGTCTGATTTCAAACATGCATTAAATCTGTTCTGAATTATCATGGCATAATCTGAATTGGTGTCGTCACACCAAGACTTGCAAGTCCTATTTCTGAACCATAATGCATCATACATAATTCTTTCATTAAAACACAGTTCAGACCACCCAAACATGCAAACAATATAAAAGATTTCATGTTCCGAGAACACAAGTCAAAACTATGTTGAGATTGTTCAAACATATGGTGGTCATGTGCTTTTGGAAAAATCATGCACTCTTTAATTATATGAATCTTTTCAACATTTATCAATATGCACAACCCTCTCTTTCGAATTCAAAACCATTAATCAATTTGTAGCATTAATCAAGATATTTCATAGCATGTTTTTCAAGATACATTCAAAATAATCTATATCATAACAAAATTGGGAAAATCATACCAAGGGAGGGATTCATGTGTGTCATGCTCTCAATTTATTCATAAATCATAAAATATATGCACACATATATATAATTTTAAATCAATTTGGGGAAGGTTAAAAGACCAAAACAATACCATCAAGATTTCTAAAATATGAATGTATTCATAAATCTGAAAACTCTTTTCTTAAAATCATGATTTCTATGCCCATGAGATTTTTAGAAAAAACCCGTGTACCTCAAAATAAGAAAATAATGTGTGTTTCTTGAAGCCTATGATCCAGGGATTTCGAATCTTCAATCGATTTTGAAAACCCACGGTTGAATCTTGAGTTTCTTGAAGTTCTTGTTTGAAACTCTAAAGAGGATTCTTGGTGTTTTTTATGAAAGTAGGGTTAAGTTGCTCAAACATACCCTAAATCCTTTGTTTGGACGGTTTTAAAGGCTAGGGAAAATTCAAAATTACTCTTAATGACTCCTAAATGGAACTGAAGATTTGAACTTAAAAACCTAATTTTGCGTGCCACCGCGACGCGCCACAATCACGGTGGTCCACTGGAATTAGACGAGTGGGAAATTGAGTACCTCCGCGATGCTCCACCATCGCGAAGCCCCATGGGAATTTGACGATTGTCAATTTGTCCCTCTCCGCGATGCGCTAGACACCAAAATGATGATGTTTATGACTAGAACTTTAAATTATTCATAACTTCTTCACCGAGTGCCCGTTTTGGACGATTCTTATATCGTTGGAAAGCTAGTTCAGTCATCTACGTAATGAAAGATTGAAATCTAGGAAATTCCACATGAAAATTAATTTAGATCATTCTAAAATCTAATACTTAGACTTTTCATGGACAGAATTTAGCTAAGAAGACGTCGGGGTGTTACAATATCCCTCTCTTGGGATCATTTGTCCCCGAATGATGATGCAAAAAATAGACAAACACGATTACAATCATACTAAAACATAGAAGATTAAGGTAAGGGTTTTACCTTTAACTCTGTCATCTACTGGGTTAAAAAGATATGGGTATCTTGCTCTCATGTCATCCTCTGATTCCCAAGTGGCTTTTTCAACTTTCTGATTTCTCCCCAACACCTTAATTGAAACTATTTCTTTAATTCTCAACTTCTGGACCTGACGATCTAGGATTTCAATAGGTTCCTCTTCATATGATAAGGAGGCTGTCACCTTGATCTCTTCTACAGGCAACACCAAAGAATGGTCTCCAATGCATTTCTTAAACATGGATATGTGAAATACCGGATGGACAGAACCCAAACTGGCAGGAAATTCTAACTCATACGTAACACCACCTATTCTCCTCAAAATCTGATATGGTCCTATATTTCGAGGACTCAATTTGCCTTTCTTCTCGAATCGCATGACTCCCTTCATAGGAGAAACTTTTAGAAATATCCAATCACCGACCTCAAACTCTAAATCTCTTCTCCTAACATCGGCATAAGATTTCTAACGACTCTGAGCTGTCTTAAGTCATTCTCTGATGACTTTCACATCCTGCATTACCTGATAAACAAGATCGGGCCCAAACATTTGCATCTCACCTACTTCATACCATCCTATAGGAGACCTACATCTTCTCCCATACAGCGCCTCAAATGGTTCCATCTTAATACTGGAATGGAAACTGTTATTATACACAAACTATATCAATGAAAAGTGCTCTACCCAACTACCTTTAAAATCAATCACACAGGCCCTCAACATGTCTTCAGGGGTCTGAATGGTGCGTTCGGCCTGCCCATCGGTCTGAGGGTGAAAAGCAGTGCTTAGGCTCACTTGGGTACCTAATCCTTTCTGGAAAGATCTCCAAAACTAAGAAGAGAACTGTGTACCTCGATCGGATATGATGGACACAGGTGCACCGTGCAAACGAACTATTTTTGCAATGAACAGCTTGGCATAATCCTCTCTTGAATAGTTAGTCCTGACAGGCAGAAAATGGGCTGACTTGGTCAGTCTATCTACAATCACCCAAATAGAATCATACTGGTTTCGGGACTTTGGGAGACCTGTAATGAAGTCCATATTAATCATCTCCCACTTCCACAAGGGCAAAGCTATCTCTTGGGAAGAACTACCTAGCCTCATGTGTTCTACTTTAACTTGTTGATAATTCAAACACTTGGAAACAAAGTTAGCCACATCACGCTTCATATTATTCCACCAATACAAAGATTTTAGATCCTGGTACATCTTAGTAGAGCCTGGGTGAATAATATACCTCGAAGTGTGAGCTTCATCAAGGATTCTATTCCGCAAATCATCCATATCTGGTACACATAATCTACCCTGGTATCTCAAAATACCATCACCACCGATCTCAAATGACATCACCTTCTGCTGACCCACATCATTCTTAATTTGCATCAAGATAGGATCTTCAACCTTCTTCTTTTTAACTTCCGCACAAAGGGAAGACGTAGCTATCTCATGAACAACCATTCCCCCATCTTCGGAATCCAAGAGTCACACTCCTAGATTTGCAAGCCGGTGAATATCTTTCACCATCTCTCTTTTCCCTTCCTTAACATGAGAAAGACCGCCCATAGACAATCTGCTGAGGGCACCGGCTACCACATTTTCCTTACCCGAATGATAGTGAAGGCTCATGTCATAGTCTTTCAAAAGCTCTATCCAATGCCTTTGCCTGAGATTTAGTTCTTTCTATGAGAAAACATACTGCAAACTCTTATGGTCAGTGAAAATATCAACATGCACCCCATAAAGATAATGCCTCCAAATTCTAAGCGTAAACACCATAGCTGCTAATTCTAAATCATGAGTGGGGTAGTTCCGCTCATGCACCTTTAACTTCCTAGATGCATAAGCCACCACCTTTTCGTGCTGCATAAGTACACACCCAAGTCCCACACGGGACGCATCAAAGTACACAACAAAACCCTTTGTACCTTCCGGAAGAGTCAAAATAGTCAACTTATCTTTCAACTTCTCAAAACTTTTCTCACAAGAGTCGGACCATAAAAACTTTACCTTTTTCTGAGTCAACTTAGTAAGTGGAGCAACTATAGAAGAGAAACTCTCTACAAACCTTCGGTAATACCCTACCAAACCCAAGAAACTCCGGATGTCGGTTGGAGTCGTCGGTCTGGGCCATTTCTTTACTGCCTCAATATTTTGGGGATCAACCTTAATCCCTTCACTTGACACAATGTGCCCCAAGAAAGCAATAGCATTCAGCCAGAATTCACACTTGGAGAATTTCGCATACAACTTATGATCTTTGAGGTTCTGAAGAATAGTGTGGAGGTGGTTGGCATGGTCCTCCTCACTTTTAGAGTAAACCAAGATGTCATCAATAAAAACTATGACAAACAGGTCTAGGAACTGACGGAAAACCCTATTCATTAGGTCCATGAAAGTTGTAGGGGCGTTGGTCAACCCGATGAACATGACTAAGAATTCATAATGACCATATCTGGTTCGAAAGGCTATTTTAGGAATGTCTGACTCCCTAACTTTCAACTGATGATATCCCGAACGAAGGTCTATTTTTGAAAAAACACTTAGCACCCTGAAGCTAATCAAAAAGGTCATCGATTCTAGGAAGAGGATATTTATTTTTCACTGTGACCTTATTCAACTAGTGGTAATCTATGAACATACACAGGGAACCATCTTTATTTTGCACGAAGTGTACAGGTGCACCCCAAAGAGAAACACTAGGTATGATAAAACCCTTATCTAGGAGATCTGCTAGCTGTTCTTTCAACTCTTTTAACTCTGCAGGAGCCATTCTATAAGGAGGAATAGAAATAAGACGGGTATCTGGCAACATATCAATGCCAAAATCTATCTCCCTATCAGGTAGAATTCCTAGGAGATCATCTGGAAAAACTTTTGGGAATTCATTTACTACTAGGACAGACTGAAGGGGAAGAATTTCGGTGTTAGAATCTTTAACCCAAATAAGATGGTACAAGCAACCCTTGGAAATAAGTTTACGGGCTCTGAGATAAGATATGAAGTGCCCTCTAGGTGCTAAGGAATGCCCCTCCCACTCTATTGTTGGATCATTTGGGAAAAAAAGGTAACTTTTTGGGTCTTACAGTCTAGTGTGGCACAACACCGATGGAGCCAGTCCATCCCTAGGATAGCATCAAAAGCAACCATATCAAGTTCCATGAGGTCTGCTACAGTATCCCTACTAAGAATAGACACAACGCAATTTTTATACACCCTTTTAGCCACAATCGAATCTCCCACCAGAGTGGAAACAGAGAAAGGCTCAGCAATAACATCGGGTTCAAACCCAAAACCAACAGCCACATACAGGGTCACATAAGATAAGGTAGACCCGAGATCAAGAAATACATATACCTCACAGGAAAAGATTTGTAACATACCAGTGACTAGGTCTGGTGAGGTTTCCATCTCCTAGTGATTAGTCAGAGTATACAGCCGATTGCGACTGCTTCCGGCAGCTAAATTGGTGTCCTTTTGAGGCGGTGGTGGTGCAGAAGAGTTTGCCTGATACTTAGATCCACCAATATTCCTCCTAGCAGAAGTACATTCTCTCTGGAAGTGGCCCGTCTGACTGCATGAATAATACACCGACGATCCCAACTGACACCTTACCGAATGATGCCTACCACACGTCTCACATCACGGATAAGAACGGTACTGCTGAGCCACACTATTTTACGACTGAGTATCCTAAGCATTAGGTCCCTAGCTGGCCTGAAAACTCTGAGATCGTCTATCAACAAGAGGTATGGGAACTGGGGAGCTAGCTACAGACTGCGCCTTGCCCCAAAACTTCTTCTTTTGCCATTTGTTACCCCAATTACCACCCTGCTGCTGACTGGGGTTCTGATCCGTTGATCAGGCTCTCTTCGCCTGCCTGTCCTTCTCTCTAGACTTGAATATATTCTTTTTCTTTTCCTCAACCTACTGCATGTGGACTGTCAGCCTAGCAAAGTCCAATTTCCTGCTTAGCAACGCCCCTTGGCATTCAAGCACCGGATCATCTAAAAGGATGAAAGTAAACTTCCTCATTCGGGCCCTCATACTACTCGTTATCTCAGGAGCATAACGGGCTAGCTGATTAAACTTTAAAGTATACTCCTGAAAACTCATCTTACCCTGCTTAAGGTTCATGAACTCCTCCGTTTTGGCTTCCATCAACACTAGAGGAAAGAACCGATCAAGAAAAGCTTCCACTAACTCATCCCACACTGTGGTCTCAGCACTGTCACCCTTCGCCTCTTCCCACTCATTATACCATTGGTTTGCTACATCCTTTAGTTGGTATGCCGCTAGCTCAACACCTTCCACCTGATCCACATGCATCACTCTGAAAATCTTCTCCATTTCATCTATGAACTGTTGCGGATCCTCATCTACCTTAGTGCCAGTAAACTTAGGCAAGTTCATTCTCATGAACAGACCCACCCTAGTAGCTTCAGATGTAATAGGTGCAGACCCAACATCTTGTGATCGTTGGGCCTGATTAGCCACTAACTGTGTCAGCATATGAATAGATTGTCTGAATTCTGCATTTAAAATATCCCTCTGAGTAGACGGGGGATAGTTAATATTATTCCGAGGAGCCCTAGGTGGACTAGTTGGGACTGGAGGGACTCCCGGAGTAGGGACAGGTTCTGGAGTGTGAGATCTGTTATGTGTCCTCATCCCATGAGTGGGACGGACTTCGTCCTCTTGAGCATTAACGTTGGTGCGACGGGGAGGCATAACTAGTTTTTCTGAAAAGCAAGAGATGATTGATTAGGGGACAAATTAGACTCTGAAGCACGAACTAAATCACAAAAAAGAGAGACATTCCTAAACGCCTAGTAGCCTCCTGCTTATAAGTGTGTCGTGCTACACACTCATAAACAAGACTCTACCCAATGCGATTTTGCAGACACCCTGGGACCATGAACCGTGCTCTAATACCAAGTTTGTCATGACCCAAACTAGGGCCTGGCCATGACGAATATCCAAAACCCTGAGGGCCCAGAACATCCCTATCAATCTGGTAAGCATGCACACATTCATATAAATAAAGAAGATGCAGAAACATAATCTACTACGGAAACATGGTCAATTCTGAATTCAGCATAAGTATGAAAATTAAAAATCAACTACATCTAATAACATCTTACTCAGTCTGCGAAATCTCTACTACAGGAAAATATGACAACTGTTTGAAAACTGGGACAAGGCCCCCAGTAGACCAAAACAATAATGAGGGACATAATCTGAAAGACGGGTTTTTTGTAATAGAGAAGGCTCACCAACTAATCACTGTAACTCTGTCTGACAAATCTACTACCTTTCTAGACCCCTGAACTGAGTCTCAAAACCAGGAGGGAGAAAGGGGGGTCAATATAGATGTACTGGTACGCAAAAAAATCTAAAATAAAGCTTATATGTAAATAAAATAGTTTGGGAAACAACTTTATCAAAACATTATACATCAAATGGCTTTCGAAACACATGGGCGCATTTCTGAAAAACATGTAACCTGCCTGTCAATGCAAGTTTTGATCTGTATATTACTTCTGAGTTAGGTGGCACTCCCCTACAATTATGATATTCCACAGGCGGTATGGAATCTTCCATTCACTCGGCGGGGAAGCCCACAACCCAATTGTGCCGTAAGGGTTGGAGTTCCTGAATCTGATACGCCACAGGGCTCTACGCCAGCATAATAAATAAACCCAGATCAGCAACTCACGATTTTGGGCGATGAGTTTTTTCATACTCACGCCTTCTTTGGGGAACCACCTAAACTCTCTTTATGCCTAATTTTACCTTGTTCTAAATCATGCATGTTTCTAGTTTCAACATCTGAAAAGTCTGATTTCAAACATGCATTAAATCTGTTCTGAATTATCATGGCATAATCTGAATTGGTGTCGTCACACCAAGACTTGCAAGTCCTATTTCTGAACCATAATGCATCATACATAATTCTTTCATTAAAACACAGTTCAGACCACCCAAACATGCAAACAATATAAAAGATTTCATGTTCCAAGAACACAAGTCAAAACTATGTTGAGATTGTTCAAACATATGGTGGTCATGTGCTTTTGGAAAAATCATGCACTCTTTAATTATATGAATATTTTCAACATTTATCAATATGCACAACCCTCTCTTTCGAATTCAAAACCATTAATCAATTTGTAGCATTAATCAAGATATTTCATAGCATGTTTTTCAAGATACATTCAAAATAATCTATATCATAAGAAAATTGGGAAAATCATACCAAGGGAGGGATTCATGTGCGTCATGCTCTCAATTTATTCATAAATCATAAAATATATGCACACATATATATAATTTTAAATCAATTTGGGGAAGGTTAAAAGACCAAAACAATACCATCAAGATTTCTAAAATATGAATGTATTCATAAATTTGAAAACCCCTTTCTTAAAATCATGATTTCTATGCCCATGAGATTTTAGAAAAAACCCGTGTACCTCAAAATAGGAAAACTATGGGTGTTTCTTGAAGCCTATGATCCCGGGATTTCGAATCTTCAATCGATTTTGAAAACCCACGGTTGAATCTTGAGTTTCTTGAAGTTCTTGTTTGAAGCTCTAGAGAGGATTCTTGATGATTTTGATGAAAGTAGGGTTAAGTTGCTCAAACATACCCTAAATTCTTTGTTTGGACGGTTTTAAAGGCTAGGGAAAATTCAAAATTACCCTTAATGACTCCTAAACGGAACTGGAGATTTGAATTTAAAAACCCGATTTTGGGTGCCACCGCGACGCGCCACAATCGCGGTGGTCCACTGGAATTCAACGAGTGGGATTTTGAGTGCCTCCGCAATGTGCCACCATCGCAGAGCCCCACTGGAATTTGACGATTGTCAATTTTACCCTCTCCGCGACGTGCTAGACACTAAAATGACGATGTTTACGACTGGAACTTTAAATTATTCATAACTTCTTCACCGAGGGTCCGTTTTGGACGAATCTTATATCGTTGGAAAGATATTTCAGTCATCTACGTAATTAAAGGTTGAAATCTAGGAAATTCCATATGAAAATTAATTTAGATCATTCTAAAAGCTAATGCTTGGACTTTTCATGGACGAAATTTAGCTAAGAAGATGTCGGGGGTTACACTATTGCAACAAATAATCTAACTATTCACCTCCATTTATTAATTATTTTTTTTATTATTGTGAAAAGTTATGAATTAATTAAATTAATAAATATTGTGATAAATCATAACTTTTCAGATTATTATTATTAATTAGTTCTTTCCAAGAACAATTTTTATTGAGTTGTGACAACAGATTCTATATTTGTTGCATCAGATAACTCATTTGTGACAACAGATATATTATCTGTTGCAACAAATATAAAAGTTATTGCATCAGATAATCTATCTGTTGCAACATATAATCTATCTTTTTTTAAATTATCATCATATAATTAATCCAAATTTGCTGATTTTCTTATTATATAAATTAAAAAAACAAATGTAAAAACAAAAATATTTTCTGTGAAAAGAAATGGCACCTATTTAATATTAACGTCAATTATTCAAATTAAATAATCATTTTTTACGATTGTAAATTGTATTTATCATTTATTTTCTTATTGTTTTCTTTGAAAAGAAATGACGTAATTAAATCAAGCTAGTGAGTTTTTTATTATTGTGATAAGTCAAGACTTTTCAACTTATTATTATTAAATAACCCTTTTCTCAATTTAAAAATCGAAGACACCTTTTCAATAACTATTTATTTAATAAAATAATAACCATTTTTATTAAGTTTTGGCAACAAATTATGTATCTGTTGCATCAGATAAACCATCTGCTGCAACAGATATATCATCTGTTGCAACAAATCGACCATCTATTTTAATAGCTTTTTTAATTTCTTCTAACAGCTGATACATCAGTCGCAATAAATGAGGAATTTGATGCATCAACAACATTGTTGAATGTGTTTTAGACAAAAAGTCACGACTGTTCACTTTTTTCTTAACAATCATCATATAAGTTAATTAATCCAATATTGTGACTTTTTATTATATAATAAATAAATAAATAATTTTAAAAAACAAATTTAAAAATAAAAATGGTGAAAAGTCACGATCAGTTATTAAAATTAAATAACCGTTCTTTTATGCTTATAAATTGTGTTTATCATTTATTTTTTTATTATTTATTTACGAACCATTTTTTATATTAAATAATTAAAAAGTCATGTATTTTCACCCTCTCAATAACAACAATAACCTTTTCTTATTAATAACTGTCTGTTGCAATATATGATCCATCTTTCGCATCAGATTAACCTCTGTAGCCATAAATACTCAATCCCTACCACCAACCGTCGACATGTTGAGAATAAGGAATAAACAAAATGATAGTTAAATATTAAATAAGAGTTAAAAATTTAAAGTCCACCAAACATAGATTTTTGAATCGCTTAGGTAGATCCGACATATAAAAGGAAAATACATACGCTAAAAGAGAAAAACATAACCTAATTATTATTACTACTATTATTATTATCATTATTATTATTTCTATTACTATTATTGTCAATCGGATAATTTTCATTCGGTAGCAGCAGGGCCCTCCTCAGCCTTGCTCTGAAGTCGGCCAAATTCCTCTAGAGTTCATCAAACTACCTTTGAAGTTCCCGCAAGGACTCAATATGAATCTTCTTGTACAAATCTGGATCAGCCTTATTTGTAAGTATAGTAGAATGAACGAGTAAGGAGGGACCTATTTATAAATAATTAAATTCGAAAGGGTTAGTCAAAAAGTCACGACAATTCGTCCCTTAATTAAATAAAACTAGTGACTTTTCGAACATGTAAATTAAAAAATGGATTTAAATATAACATTTTATCTTTTATTGTATTTCAGAAGAAAAAAGAAAATTGCTTTAAAATAAATCTAACAAATGGGTAATCTGTTGCAAAATATATTTCATTTGTTAGATAACTTATAACATATTGATAATCTGTTGCAACATATGGATATATCTGTTTGATTTTTCCATCAAATATGTCATATGTTGCAACAGATTAATCATCTGTCATAACAAATATCTATAATTATTTGACAATTTAAACAGATGTAGCATCTATTGGAACTTGTTAGTCATCTATTTATTCAATTTAAGTCATAGATGGGCTAGGAAGAATAAGGTTCTTGTAGATGGATGGATCCACTTTCATGTGTGGGAGTTATGTACTACTAATAAGGCGACCAGGATAACACAGACAAAGTACAATATTTTTGTGAATGTAGTTTTTAACCTATTAGGCACTGATCATTCAAATAAGATCCTGCATTATATAGTTAAGTTTGATGGGTTCAAATTGATAAGGCCGAGGGCCCATGATGATGGTGTTGATACACTGTTACGAATTACTGAAAGTTATTACTCATGTTTATGTGTGTCAAGTCTTGAGAAGGGATCAATAGTTGGTGTCATTATAGAGATCCAATAGCTATTGGACTTAACTTTAAGTATGCATTGGACTCTGAGAAGGATTTCGAAGCCTCGCACTACATCAAACAAGAACGAAAAACCAATAGAAATTCCCCTGGCCTAAATTTATAAGAAAGGGTTGTTCGAGGAGATGATTATATGCCAGAAAGAGCCGAAGGAGAATGCCTGAGAGGAAAAGGGGAGTTGATGAAAGACTATATCATCTAAAAATTAATTGAAGAGGAGACATAGGGTAGCAAGGAACTTTTAGCAAATCTAGCCGATGAAATTGACTTAAAAAATGAGAAATCTGAATCAAGTGCAAATATAAAAGTGTATCCGGTATTGTAAATTCATCTATTATTTCTCTCAAAGAAAAATAATGAAGATGAACACTTTTCTAGGGAGCTGTGTCTAGGTAGTGTGGTCGGGATTATCACCTTGATAGAAAATAGCAGAAGACCAAAAAAGCAGCCTCACGAGCATCAAGGGTTGAAATGATGTACAGTAAGTCTAGAAAACTTGCACCAATAACAACTGCAGTTAAAATAAGAAATCTAATATAAGGATACAATTTCCAAATTTTAAATTACATCCCATGCCTTCTTATTTTTTGTTCCGATTAGGTCTACTGTTGTTGACATGATCGAAACTACAAATAATAATGAAAGCCATATTGAGTATCATTATTTCCTTAGCAGCATGGATTAATTGATTATGTTTTCTTGCCTTAGTATGTTTTCAACATATCTTGGATAAGATCAGAGGCTTGCTGTAGTATGTGAATCCCGATAATTTTCAAGCTTGCCTCCAACTTTCCGATTAGGTATTCAAGCTTGTCATTGCCGTCTTTGAAGTTGGTATAGAGTTTCTGGTATTTTGTGAGCTCGATCAGGAACACTTTCTTTGAAGTTCTGGCATTGTAGAAGGGCTTTAGAACATTTTCTTCAGAATCCTTAAATGATACATGGAGGGTCGCTATATTTGTTTTAGGTCAAAATGTGTTGATGTACACTCAAGCAGTGGTCCCAACAGTTTAATAACCTTCAAGGAATTTGATAAATTAATTAGCAAGGAGTTATGTAACATTTGATCTAAACTGACTCTACAAGCCTATCAAACGTTACGTAACTCAAGGCTCATTACCCTATCAAAAACCTTTACCTGAGTCAGTGGACAAATAAAATGAGCTTAATCTCTCAGCCTTTTTGCTGATCACTCTTCTCCCATATAGATGACAAGATATCCGCCATGCAAAAGTCTACACCGTCAACAGAAATGCTTGCCACAATGAAAGTCTTTAGAAGGCATGACTAGTAATCTCTCAATATCACTTTTATGGTTATCTTTATGTCTCTTGCCAATATATTGGAATGGACATAGAGAGCAATTATTCTTAGTTTGGTTTGTCCATTCCAATATAATTGCAAGAGATGTCAGTTATATTGAGAGATTACTAGTCATGCCTTCTAAAGACTTTTGTTGTGGCATGAATTTCTACCGATGGTGTAGACTTTTGCATGGCAGATATCTTGTCCTTTATATGGGAGAAGAGAGATCATCATAAATTCTGAGAGATTAAGCTCATTTGGTTTGTTCACTAACTCGAGCAAAGGTTTTTGATAGGGTAATGATCCTGGAGTTATGCAACGTTTGATAGGCTTGGTAGAGTCAGTTTAGATCAAACGTTCATAACTCCTTGCTAATTAATCTATCAAATCCCTTGAAGGTTAGTTGATAAATCTACATTGAGAAACACTTGATAAAAGTGAGCTATTCAATTGTTGGGACTACTGCTTGAGTGTGCATCAACACATTTTGACCCTAAACAAAGATAGCGGCCCTCCATATATCATTTAAGGGTTCTGAAGAAAGTGTTCTGAAGGCCTTCTATAATGCCAAAACTTTGAAGAAAGTGTTCCTGATCGATCTCACAAAAGAACAGGAACTCTATACCAACTTCAAAAATGGCAACGACAGGCTTGAATACCCAATCGGCAAGCTGGAGGCGATCTTGAAAATTATCAGGATTCACATACTACAGCAAGCCTCTGATCTTTTTTAAGATTTTTTGAAAGCATGCTAAGGCTAGAAAACACAATCAATTATATCCATGTTGCTAAGGAAATAATGATACTTAATCTGGCTTTCATTTTTATTTGTAGTTTCGATCATGTCAACAACAGTGGACCTAATCGGAACCACAAACAAGAAGGCATGGGATACAATTTAAAATTCAGAAATTGTAGACTTCTCTTAGATTCCTTATTTTAACTGCAGTTGTTATTGGAACAAGTTTTCTAGACTTATTGTACATCATTTCAACCCTCGATGCTCGCGAGGCTGATTTCTTGGTCTTCTTCTATTCTCTATCTAGGTGATAATCCCAACCACGCTACCTAGATGCATCTCCCTAAAAAAATGTCCATCTATATTATTTTTCTGAGAGAGAAATAACAGATGAATTTATATTACTGGATACACTTTCATATTTGAACTTGATTTAGATTTCTCAAGTTCTAAGTCAGTTTCATCGGCCAGATTCTCTAGAAGTTCATTTCTACCCTATGTTTCCTTTTCAATTAGCTCTCAGTTGATATAATCTTTCATCAACCCCCTATTTACCCTCGCAGGCATTCTCCTACTGTACATTTTGGCGTATAAACATCACCCTGATCAACCCAACTATATAAATTTGGGCTAGGGCAATAACTATATTAATTTTTGTTCTTGGTTGAAGCAGTAGGAGGCTTCGAAGGCCCTCTTAGAGTCTAATATACCCTAAAAGATAGTCCAATCGCTATTGAATCTCTTTACAATAACAGAAAAACTAGATCCCTTCATAATGCTTGACACATAAATATGAGCAACAACCGACATTAAATCTTAATAGGGTATCAAAACCATATTCATGGTTCCTCAGTCTTATCAGTTCGGACCTATCAAACTTAACTGTAAAATTGCAGATATCTTATTTGAATGATCAATGACTAAATGGTAAAAACAACATTCATAAAATTAGTGTACTCTATGAGTGTTTTCACGATAACATTATCAGCAATACATACCTCTCTGCCACATATAAAGTGGTTCCATCTGCAAGCAGCTTATTCCTCTAAACCCATCTTTATTGTAGTCTCTTGTGTTGATCGGGCAAAAGTTGATCTACTTTCAGGTCCTTATATCTACAAAGAAGAGGAAAAAAATTAATGTCAAACAAGAGAAGAATAGAAAGAACATTATCCATCTATTGCAATAGATGTAGAGTCTGTTGGAATACATCAAACCAGCCTTGTTAGTGGTTTGATTTGTTCCAACAGATGCTCCATCTGTTGCAACATCAACAACATCATAAACTACAAAGAAAGAATAAATAAGAAACATCAACAACAAAGAAACAACATCATTTGTTCCAACACCATCAACAACATCATCAACAATAAAAAAGCAACATTCTTTGTTCCAACACCATCAACAACACCACACAACAAGTTCCAACAACACTATCCCCACAAAAACATCAATAACAATATCAACAACAAAGAAAAAAATAAAATACATACAAAAAAAATGATATTGCCAATAAGGCTTTTAAACTTCTCCCAACAGATTACTCTTTTCGTATATTGTAATAAAAAATTTTAGTTCATTTATTCAACACTTAAAAGTTCTTTCAAATTTTTTAAATAAATATGGTATGGGTAAATGATAATTAAATAAAAAACAGATGTAAATAATTTACAAAGAAGAAGACGAGAATGAAAGTTCAATAGTGAACCATACCTTACCTGCAATGTTAAAAGGGGATCAAAACAACAATTTCAGTCCAGGAAAGATATGGATAGATTTAGATTCGAAATGATATTTATGAAAAAGAAGAGAGAAAAGAGAGAAAAAAGGTTGTGATAACCTTAAAAAGGAGAGAAAGAAAAAAATGAGAGATAAATAAAATAATTTTAGGGCTGAAGGAGAGATGAGATAATTTAGGATTTAAATATTCATTAATTAATAGTCATTAATAACTCGAGGGGCACAAGAAAGATGGGTGACATTGAAAAGACAAGACAAGACTAGTCAATGAGATTTTTGAGTTATCCAAGAAAATTTTTTTAGTTCCTTTAGTAGTATTATTTTATCTTTCTTTCGGACAAAAGCTTTCTTTAAAATAAAAAGAAAAAAAAGAATTTCAAATAGATATTTCATCTGTTGCAACAAATATAAAAATTGTTTGAAAATTTTCACTAGATCAGTCATCTGTAACAACAGATGCAAATGTCTATTTGATAAATAAATCAGATATGGCATCTGTTATAATAAATATTAGTATTTGTTTGAAAATTTCCAACAGCTCAGTTATCTGTAACAACAAATGCAAATATCCATTTGATAATTAAAATAGATGTCATCTGTTGCAAAAGATATCAATATCTGTTTGAAAATTACCAACAACACAGTCATCTGTCACAACAGATGCAAATGTCTATTTGATAATTAAATCAGATATATCATTCGTTGCAATAGATATGAATATCTATTTGAAAATTTCCAATAGCTCAGTTGTTTGTTGCAATAGATTTAATGGCAATTAACTTAAGCCTAACTAGGGATGAATGGGTCCATAGATTCAACTACAACTTCAATTGAGTTTTTGCAATTGCATGGTGTTTGTATTACGTTCATCCCGATCCGAGTAGTCGATCGATCTTTTTGAGTTGAAAAGATTCTTATTAACTTAATGTTAAGCTATCACCTATATTTATTTAGGTATAACTAGAGATTAATGAGTTCATAGGGTCAATTATAACTTCAATTGAGCCTTTGCAATTACATGGTGTTGGTGTTGCATTCATCTTTACCCGAGTCGTCGATAGATCACTCTAAGTTGAAAAGATTCTCATTAACTTAATGTCAAGCTAGCACCTAAATTGGTATAGGTATAACTAGGGATGAATGAGTTCATAGGACAACTACAACATTAATTGAGTCTTTGCAATTACATGGTGTTGGTATTGCATTTATCCCGACTCGAGTCGTCGATCGATAACTCTGAGTTGAAAATATTCTCATTAACTTAATGTTAAGCTATTACCTAAATTGATTTAGGTATAACAAGGGATGAATGAGTCCATAGGGTCAACTACAACTTCAATTGAGTTTTTTCAATTGCATGATATTGGTATTGTGTTCATCCCGACCCGAATCATCGATCGATCACTCTGAGTTGAAAAGATTCTCATTAACTTAATGTTTATAACGCCCCAAAATTTGGGTCCCTAGATGTCACACGGTGCTTAGGGGCACAAGTGACCCCAAGCTAACCCTCCTACTAGCATAACTCCTAAACAACTGGATAAAATGCTTAAATCTATATAAAATCTGCGAAAACATAGAACTTATCCGAACTTTCTCAATACAAATATGAACTTTAAAAGATTACAACTCTACTTTTACAAATGAAACTGAAACTGAATACATCAACTTCTACTGACTGTCTATGAAGCCTCTACTGGTACTGACTTCAGATAGATGGGTCATGACTCCCAACTACCCAATCTCAATACGAATAAAGTAAGAAAAAATACAACACTTCTCGAACTGTATAAATGACTCAAGCCCTCGAATCAAAAGGACTCATCACCTGCTAACTGGAAGCTGCAAACTGACTAAATACGGTATCTACGCTATAACTTGTATATACATTATAAGGCACTGTAGCATATAGAAATATATGAGGGTTAGTACTGTAAGGAATGTACTGAGTATGTGGGGGTGCAATGCAACATTATAAATAATATCATAAATGATTATGAAAATCATGCATGATGACAATAATGACTTTCTTTGCTTGAATTAATTGAAATATAGTCCTTGTAAATCATCAATAATAGTACAGGCATTATAAATCTCATAGATCATTATACTCAACTCAAACTCTTTAAATTATGACTTAGAGTGACTCGATAACTCATGAAAACTTGGACTATTATGGAATTGAGAGTTTCTTATAACCGAAATAACCAACCATGTGAGCCGCATGGAGTCCAACGTATTGCCCTCCAATGTAGAGAACCCCACATTGGCGGGAGAATCGTAATCTTTCCAGGGAGTACAACCTCAATTTCACAATCACAATACCATACTCGGCCTTTGGCCCACAATTATCAACATCAATCCTACGGTGGTACGTAGTTTCGGAGAAATACCAAATTTCCTACTCGGTGCTAAATACTCCTCCCAGACTCAACTCAGAAAGCGTTAGGGAATCCACCTTAATCAATATCAACTCATAGGTCTATTATAAAGACCAAAACATAAATATATATATATATATAGATATCATCTATAAATCATATACTTTGTGGATCCCTAACTAGACTCAAAATCAAACAATCTTTCTCAACATCAAGATATATTAATTCATTAAGTCATGGCAACATCAATAACTTTGAGGAAATATCAAGACTCATTATAATGACTCAATCTCATGAATCAATATACTCAATAATCCAATTTGTCATAAGGAAGTTTAAAGCTTGACACATGTCTTGAAAGCACTTGAAATACCAACTCGTGGTAGAAACATAAAATTCACAATATTAAATATCAAGTCAAAATATGGAAATTTTAAAATAATCATGTATCAAAAACTTCAAGAAAAGATCATTGGACTCATTCTTGACTCTCAAGCTCAAATATCAATATATATATTCAATAATCAACTTCTCATAGAAAAGCTTAAATCATGATTCTTATCTCAAATCATTTGGAAATCATCAACTCATAATAACGATATTCAACTCATGGCATAAGTTATCAATTTAAGAAATAAATGATGAAATAGTCATGTGTATCAATCTTGAATAGCTCAAATATCATAAATCATTAATAAAGTAATTTGGGTGTAAACCCATTTTGCTAAAAATCATGAACTTGAATAGTAGAAATTAAATCTTTGGGCACAAGAATGAAAGAAGTGTTCTTGTTCAAACCCCACATACCTTGGATTATGGATTTAAGATGAACAAGCTTGATTGGGAACTCTTCTTTACACTTTTGAGCTAAGTTTCTTGATGCCTTTGACTTGAAAATTTTGATTCTTGGACAACTTGGTGAAATCTTTGGAAGATTCTTAAATTTCTTGGAGAAGATTTGATTTAGGATTTTAAAAGAAAACCCTAGTTTCTTGATCTATTTCTTGGAAAAGAATGAGAGATAATGAAGGCTTTCTCCACTACTAGTATATATATAGAGGCTAAAAATGAGTGGAAAAGACCAAAATACCCTTTTAAAAACGTCCTTGAGTTGCTGGAAAAATATGTTTGACGCCATCCGTGACGGGCCGTCAGGTCCGTGAAAGGCCGTCACGAATGGTCGTCACAAAAAGGAGTCCAATTCTTGATTTTCTGCCCAGGGCTGATGACATCATCAGAAATGTTGTCAGAAAGTGACGACGTCGTCAAAAATGGCGTCAGAAACGTGACAGCCCGTCAGAACCGCTGTCACCGTTTTCCAGCTTGACCATGCTGGAGTAAAATGGGAATAACTCTTTGCTCCTATATCGTATTTTGGCAAAATTGGTATCGTTGGAAAGAGAATTCAATTATATATCTGTTGATAGGTAATAAGATCAAAAATTCAAAGTATAATGAGAGATATGCTCATTTGAAGTTGACTATACAAATATCCTTCCCAAGAATTCAATCGGTAAGGAATGTTTTGATTCGCCCAATCGTTAGGACATCTTTAAGGTCTTAATACACACCATACTCAATTAGAAAACAAACAAAGCACTATAATTTATTTTTCAAGAGCTTGATTCATGGTTGCACTATTGGTTAGAGTCTCGGAGAATTACAAAATGGCTCAAACTTCCTCACCGAGTGTCCGATTCGGGTGAGTCTTATATCGATGGAAAGCTTATCCAATTCTCCACATGATAGAAAGTAGAATTTATGGAAATGCAACATGAGATAAAAAACAATCAATTTGAAAGTCATCCATATTCACTCAAAAGATGGATTTAGGCTTAAGAAACGATCGGGGTATTACAATATCTCCCCCTTGGAAACATTCGTCCTCGAATGTTGCTTTTTGGCCAAGAATATAGAGAAAATTGAAGACAAACAGCTGAAACAACTTGCAAATCTAAATCTATATATTTCTAAACTTTGAAGTACTTCGTTGAATGTATAAACTCATGATGAGAATAGCTATACAGCCGGATCCGAGACTGGAAAAGAATCGATAGAGGACAACTGTAATTCTAGACTGAATCTGAGCTGATTTGCCTTCTTCCTATATTAAAGAGCGCGCTCATACTGAGAGTTTAGAATTCACTTGATATGACCGGAGTGCAATCGTACTCATAGACGGCGAAGAGATAATTTATGCAGGCATAGGTTATGAGAAACAAGGATAAGGCTACACAATGGGCATTACATTGTCTGGACTAGAATACTTGTAAAACAAATATTGTTCAATGAATGCTTACAGACTGAATCACAATTATATATCCGAATCTGAAACTGATGCCTGATACACATACTGAACTGAATTCATAGAATTTGGGCACGAGCAACTACTTATCAGACTGCCCGTACTTATGAAACTTCGAGTGGTAAGACCACACTAGTTTGAGCAAAAAATGGAAGATCATAGAAACCTATCTGCCAAATTTTAAAAAAAAAACTGGGTTACTAACCATGCAAACTGAATCATACTAGATACTCATACTTAAGTGGAGGATTCCTTCAACACCCTTCCAAGGAATTCTAACGGTCTGAAAGAGCAAAGAACTTTAGGCAAGATCTAAACAAGACATCTGAATCAGAGATCATAGAATTACCATAGTCCCATAACTTGAAACCTAAACCTATGAATCATAAGTCAGGATAAAAGTACTAAGCTTCAAGCAAGGAAAATCCTTACTCTCAAACTCAACCACACTTCTCAAACACTCTCACTTCAAGAGTAATTCTCATTACCACTTCAACAACTCCAATCCATCTAGCGCTAGCCATTTACTAATATGCAAGGCACCCATCCACATGCACACAAACACGACATTCAAGCCTATCTCCATAACCACATGCCCATTCCTAGTCAAACACTTATAAAGCCTCTTCTTCATAACCTACACACCTTTTATAAAGAAAATTTTCATGCACTCACATTAAACACACCTGACATACTCCTTGCTAATCAAGTACTACGCAAACGCTTCACCCCAATATTCTTTCCAACTCATGGAATTATGCAAAATAAACACACCCTAATCTTCCCAATCATAACACATTAAACTTCAACTAACCATAACATGTATCAAAGACTTAGCCTCAATCTTACTTCACATTACCGCCAAGCCAAAGTAGGCATGCCACCCTTTATCATTGATAAGGAAATATCTTCTTTCTTCCGACTAAATAACTATTCACCACCACTATCTTGAGTAAGGAAAGATAACTAAAAGATTAGAGCATGAGGATCTGATACATGAATAGATGCTATGAATAACTTGACACTCAACTGAGGCTAGAGAAATAGAGGATTTAACGGCATAAGACCATCAAAGAAATATAGTCTGGGGACATGCACGATATAAATTTGAATTCTGATCATTAAACATAGCACTTGAACATTAGAACTGAACATATCACAAAGCTCGATTACATAAGTCATACGTTGCATGACCGAAATTGGGAATTCGTAACTATGAAATATGATTCCAACCGGTGAAAGGTCTGAGACTCCGCATTTTGGTAACTAAGTGAGGACAGGATTCTTTATGGCATGCCTGGACGTGAATCATGATCATGGAATCAAAACGCAAAGAATGAATAAATACAGGAATGACTGAAAATACTAAAATAAAAATGGGTCGAGTAGTATCCCTTCTCACAACTGTTCCACAACTTATTGGCATACCTCCTAGAACCTGACAACCTAACCTGGTCACTTGTTCTACTATCTCTCCCTTAGACTAAAGCCATCACACTCCTGGACCCAATTATTAGGAACATCATTCATTACCTAACTAGTCTTCTTCCACCTAGCATCTCCACGACACTTACTAATTACGCCACATACAATGACCCTAGAAAAATAAAGCAGCCCCATAGCACCTTGGGTAAGATTTCTCACCAAGATCACAAAATCAAACTTAATTACAAGTTGATCAAACTCAAGCTCTTGCATGCAATGTCCAAGTCTATTAGATCACTTCCCTGTAACTAGTAACATTAACCAAGAAATCATCACATCCACATTCATAGCCACCATCCATCCAAGATTAATGCCTAGCGCTCAACATAACTTACAACTCCACCTCATACATACCCTTCTCATTTGGAAATTATAAAACAAAATATTAATAAATACTAGTCCACTTAAACCCCCTAATAACAATAATTGGTCATAATCATATGGCCTCTATCATTTATAATCCATCAACACACCCTTCTTCTACCCATCATTACTATCTATCCTTCATACACAGCTTAACGTAGTTCATAACTCTCTAAGCCTTAACTTAACTTTCCCTTGCAATCTCAGGAGCATCTAAGTTAACAATACTCATCCACTAAGTATCATCATCCATAACTTATACTTATCTTTTGCAACACACCGTCAATAACTCTTTTCATACCTTAAGGAAACCATTATTTACCTCCACCAATAACTCCTTCTCTTTTTTCCATGAGCTGACACACAAGAACAATATCACTTCATCACTAACTCGATCACATACAAAAGGCTCAGCTATACATACTTCCAATAAATCACACTTTCCACCCTTTTTTTCCACAACACCTCTAAACTAGTTCTAACTAGTACGAGGAAATACGATACACAAGGAGTCGCTAGTGAATCAAAATAGGCCTCACCCGGCTTCACTAGTCTTTGATTTGCATTTTGAAAAGGAATTTGAGATGGATAACAAAGAAATTATGCTAGTGAATCGAAAGATCCCCACACGGCTTCACTAGACTTTCAGTTCCAACATCATGAAGATAAAAAGGTTACAAGAGATAGAAACTCGCCATATAATAGTTGATAATCTAAGAATACACATCTTACTCTGTCTCAACTGAAAGAATCATAAGAGAGAGGGCATAACATTGAACTTAGGAAACTCATAACATGTTGGTAAGCTCTTCTCAGGCCACTTTGTGAGACTTCTAAAATTTCTCTTTTGTAAGTCTAAGGGCATTGTCAGGAAAGAAAATTGAAACTTGTAGATCATGTTACCTCAAGAATAGTACATAGATAAAGAAGTATAGATTATCATTATGGATTTTAAGAAGGAATCCGAAAGCGCAACTGACTTGGGCTTATTGCACGATTCATAAGCAAGGCATGATAAGACACTAATAGGATACTTTCTAGCTCATTTAAAACTCCGTAACTATCTGAGGGAACTGTTTAAGAAAGTACTGTCTGCAAAGAATTGAGTTTGACTGTCTCTAATACCTTAAAAATAAGATGGGGATGCCCCGAATAGGGTAAGATGAGAATCTGTATAAGTTTCTCAATGAACCTTTCTATAGCACGATCTAAGACTTGAAAGAATGGAGACCTTTCCTAAGTGTCTTGTAGCCTCTCGAAGAAAAGTACAGACGTCTCCGTACCGTTCCGCAAGACTCTACTAGACACGACTTCAAAGACAACCTAGGACACTTGAACTCTGTTCTCTGATACCAAGTTTGTAACGCCCCAAAATTTAGGTCCCGAGATGTCACACGGTGCTTAGGGGCACGAGTGACCCTAAGCTAACCCTCCTACTGGCATAACTCCTAAACAACTGGATAAAATGCTTAAATCTATATAATATCAGCGAAAGCATAGAACTTATCCGAACTTACTCAATACAAATATGAACTTTACAAGATTACAACTCTACTTTTACAAATGAAACTGAAACTAAATAAATCAACTTCTACTGACTGTCTATGAAGCCTCTACTGGTACTGACTTCAGATAGATGGGTCATGACTCCCAACTACCCAATCTCAATACGAATAAAGTAAGAAAAAATACAACACTTCTCGAACTGTATAAATGACTCAAGCCCTCGAATCAAAAGGACTCATCACCTGCTAATTGGAAGCTGCAAACTGACTAAATACGGTATCTACGCTATAACTTGTATATACATTATAAGGCACTGTAGCATATAGAAATATATGAGGGTTAGTACTGTAAGGAATGTACTGAGTATGTGGGGGTGCAATGCAACATTATAAATAATATCATAAATGATTATGAAAATCATGCATGCTGATAATAACAACTTTCTTTGCTTGAATTAATTGAAATATATTCCTTGTAAATCATCAATAATAGTACAGGCATTATAAATCTCATAAATCATTATATTCAACACAACCTCTTTAAATCATGACTTAGAGTGACTCGGTAACTCATGAAAACTTGGACTATTATGGACTTGGGAGTTTCTTATAACTAACATAACTACACCATGTGAGCCGCATGGAGTCCAATGTATTGCCCTCCTAAGGAGAGAACCCCACATTCACGGGAGCGTCGTACTCTTGCCAAGGAGTACAACCTCAATTTCACAATCACAATCCCACACTCGGCCTTTGGCCCACAATTATCAACATCAATCCTACGGTGGCACGTAGTTTTGAGAAAATACCAAATTTCCCGCTCGGTGCTAAATACTCCTCCCAGACTCAGCTTCGAACGCGTCAGGGAATCCACCTTAATCAATATCAACTCATGGGTCTATTATAAAGACCAAAACATAAATATATATATATCTCATCTGTAAATCATATACTCTGTGGATCCCTAACTCGACTCAAAATCAAACAATCTTTCTCAACATCAAGATGTATTAATTCATTAAGTCATGGCAGCATCAATAACTTTGAGGAAATATCAAGACTCATTATAATGACTCAATCTCATGAATCAATATACTCAATAATTTAATTGGTCATAAGGAAGTTTAAAGCTTGACACATGTCTTGAAAGCACTTGAAATACCAACTCATGGTAGAAACATAAAATTCACAATATTAAATATCAAGTCAAATTTGGAAATTTTAAAATAATCATGTATCAAAAACTTCAAGAAAACATCATAGGACTCATTCTTGACTCTCAAGCTCAAATATCAATATATATATTCAATAATCAACTTCTCATAGAAAAGCTTAAATCATGACTCTTATCTCAAATCATTTGAAAATCATCAACTCATAATAACGATATTCAACTCATGGCATAAGTTATCAATTTAAGAAATAAATGATGAAATAGTCATGTGTATCAATCTTGAATAGCTCGAATATCATAAATCATTAATAAAGTAATTTGGGTGTAAACCCATTTTGCTAAAAATCATGAACTTGAATAGTAGAAATTAAATCTTTGGGCACAAGAATGAAAGAAGTATTCTTGTTCAAACCCCACATACCTTGGATTGTGGATTTAAGATGAACAAGCTTGACTGGGAACACTTCTTCACACTTTTGAGCTAATTTTCTTGATGCCTTTGACTTGAAAATTTTGATTCTTGGACAACTTGGTGAAATCTTTGGAAGATTCTTAAATTTCTTGGAGAAGATTTGATTTCGGAATTTAGAAGAAAACCCTAGTTTCTTGATCTATTTCTTGGAAGAGAATGAGAGATAATGAAGGTTTTCTCCATTGCTAGTATATATAGAGGCTAAAAATAAGTGGAAAAGACCAAAATACCCTTTTAAAAATGTCCTTGAGTTGCTGGAAAAATATACTTGATGCATCTGTGATGGGCCGTCAGATCCGTGATAGGCCGTCACGAATGGTCATCACAAAAAGGTGTCCAATTCTTGATTGTCTTCCCAGGGTTGATGACTTCGTCAGAAATATCATCAGAAAGTGACGACGTCGTCAAAAATGGCATCAAGTCCGTCGTCACCGTTTTCCAGCTTGACCATGCTGGAGTAAAATGGGTATAACTCTTTGCTCCGATATTAGATTTTGGAAAAATTCATATCGTTGGAAATAGAATTCAATTATATATATGTTGATAGGTCATTATCTCAAAAATTCCAAGTATAATGAAAGATATGCTCGTTTGAAGTTGACTATACTAATATACTTCCGAAGAATTCAATCGGTAAGGAATATTTTGATTCACCCAATAGTTAGGACATTTTTAAGGCCTTAATACACACCATGATCGATTATAATACAACCAAATCAGTATAATTTATTTCTCAAGATCTTGATTCATGGTTTCACTATTGGTTAGAGTCTCAGGGAATTACAAAATGGCTCTAACTTCCTCACCGGGTGTCCGATTCGGGTGAATCTTATGTCGATGGAAAGCTTATCCAATTCTCCACATGATAGAAAGTATAATTTAGGTAAATAAAACATGATATAAACAACAATCAATTTAGAAGTCATCCATATTCACTCAAAAGATGGATTTAGGCTTAAGAAACGATCGGGGTATTACAATGTTAAGCTAGCACCTAAATTGATTTTTTTAAAACTATATATAAATAATTCCATAGGGTCAAATACAATTTTAACTGAGTCTTTGCAATTGCATGGTATTGGTATTGCGTTCATCCCAACCCGAGTCGTCGATCGATCACTCCTAGTTGAATATATTCTCATTAACTTAATGTTAAGCTAGAACCTAAATTGATTTTGGTAGAACTAGGGATGAATGAGTTCATAGGATCAACTACAACTTCAATTGAGTCTTTGCAATTGCATGGTGTTGGTATTGCGTTCATCTCGACCCAAGTCGTCGATCGATCACTCTGAGTTGAAAAAATTCTCATTAACTTAGTGTTAATCTAGTACCTAAATTTATTTTGGTAAAACAAGGGATGAATGAGTCCATTGGGTCAGCTACAACTTTAATTGAGTTTTTGTAATTGCATGGTATTGTTATTGCGTTCATCCCGACCCGTGTCGTCGATCAATCACTCTGAGTTGAAAAGATTCTTATTAACTTAATGTTAAGCTAGCACCTAAATTTATTTTTGTAGAACTAGGGATGAATGAGTACATAGGATCAACTACCACTTCAATTAAGTCTTTGCAATAGCATAGTGTTGGTTTGTGTTCATCCCTACCCGAGTCGTCGATCGATCACTCTGAGTTGAAAAGATTCTCATTAACTTAATGTTAAGATAGCACCTAAATTTATTTAGGTAGAACTAGGTATGAATGATTTCATAGGGTCAACTACAACTTCAATTGAGTCTTTGCAATTGGATGGTGTTGGTATTGCATTCATCATGACCTGAGTCGTCGATCGATCATTCTGAGTTGAAAATATTCTCATTAGCTTAATGTTAAGATAGTACCTATATTAATTTTTGTAGAACTAGGGATGAATGAGTCCATAGGGTCAACTACAACTTCAATTGAGTCTTTGCAATTGCATGGTGTTGGTATTGCATTCATCCCAACCTGAGTCGTCGATCGATCACTCTGAGTTGAGAAGATTCTCATTATCTTAATATTAATATAGTACCTAAATTGATTTAGGTAGAACTAGGGATTAATGATTTCATAGGGTCAACTATAACTTCAATTGAGTCTTTACAATTGTATTGTGTTGGTATTGCGTTCATCCCGACCCAAGTCGTCGATCGATAACTTTGAGTTGAAAAGATTCTCATTAACTTAATATTTTAAAAACTATATCTTTTAAAATTTTAAAAATTAATTAAGATCAATTCGAACTAAATCAATAATTTCAAAACTTGTCATTTTTTTCCAAAATTACAAATCAACCCATACAAATCATCTATTTGCATAAAAAACTTTTCCTCATTTCAAATATCAAGTTCTCTCTCTTCTCTCTCTTTTTTAATAATAAACACAATAACTACTCAATATATTGCTCAACCCATCAAAACAGAACAATTTTCTTCCCATTTCCGACCACATAGTTGTTATTTTCGACTTCATTCACGCTTGTATCCATCATTTTCTCTAACTTCATAGGTAATAGAGTTTGAGAAGAGTTCTACATTTGTTATTTATTCTAAAAATTAGGGATTTTTAGTTAATGGTGAAAAAAATACTTTTAGTTGTATTATCTTCGAGAATGGATTAATAATTTTGAGTTTTAATGCTAAAACATAGAAAGCGCCCGAGAAAATTCTAGTTTTGTCGTAGTGGTTTGTTAACCTTCGTGGTATTATTGGATGGTGTTTGCGGTGTTGTTGGTGGTGTCGGTATTTATGGTTTTAGTGGTGGTGTCGGTGATCTTGGTGTTGGTATTGGTGGCATTGGTAGTAGTGTTGGCGATTTTGGTATTATTATTGGTATTGGTGGCATTAGCTGTGGTCTTGGTGGAATTGGTGTTGGTCTTGGTGGAATTGGTTGTGGTGTTGGTGGTGGTCTTGGTGGTCCATCTGTTGCAATAGGTGAAAGATCTTGTAACATCCCAATTTTCTGAACCGGAATGCTACACGGTACTTATGACCCCGAAGGACCCCAAGCTAACCTATGTATGATATTTGTACCTGTATACTGCATAATATAACATAAAAAGGGAGAAACATGTACTGAATGTCCATAAGGTTCAACTGAATAAACATCTGATAAGAACAATGTCTGAAAATGATATAACCATACAAAAACAAATCTGAAATAACTGTCTGACATGCTATAGTCTAGAAATCCTCTAAATTGTCTGAACAAGGAGTTGATAGGACATGTCCCCAACTAACTCCAACTACTGAAATAAACTTAAAACTGAAATGGTAATGAAATCATCATGTACTCGAAAGATGAGGACTTACTTATAACTCTCACTGCAGTTACTGGAATCTACTGTTGATCTGGAACTCGTGCCTCTGAACCTATGGTGTACATAAGAGAAAGCACCATAGCGCAAATGCGTTAGTACGACAGAATGTACAGAGTATACGAGTGAGGTAGGCTAAATACAACTGGTTATATGCATGAACAATGCAGACTAATATGAACGTGAGAATACATACATGTATAAGCAACTATAGCTAAACTTGTGGTGATACTGACTACTGAGTATGATTACTGATGACATAACTTCACTGATACTGAGGTACTGAATAGATGAATGACTATTTCTGATAGTTCCAATTATGGAGAACTAGTCTGATTGACTATGTCTAATAGTTTTGAAACTAAATACTAATAACGTAGCTATGATGACTGATATAACTGTGATGATTGGCGTAACTGATGTAACTAATGCTGAGCGACTGTATCTGACAGTCTAAGTTCTGATATTCTGAAGAACTATCTGAGTCTATTACTGAAACTTAGACTAAGACTGAAACTGAGACTGTGGGAGGTAATCATCTAACCGACATGCCCTGGAACTAAATCGGTTAGGGTCCAACCTGTAACCCCAGCTGGAAGGGTGTCAATATCATGCCACGGGTAGAGACAACATGTGAGTAAACCCTATTCTGTTTTGGAGCTCATTCCGTCTGCCCTGCAATCAGGTAAACTCAAGGGAGATGCATTAGCCCTATGGGCAGGGAGATCTTAACCTAAATTCGATACGAAGTTCTGGAACGTAAGGATTGCTTCTAGGAATCACACCCTCTAACTGTGATAGGTGAGTCCCCATCCTTGGGTTCACTCGGTGTTGAATCCTACTCCCAACTGAAAGACACTGAACTGATATGCTGAACTAAACTGATTAACTGAACTGATGTTAGTGGGATTGTTAAGCAGAGCTAAACTGAGTTTAAGAGAGCACTGATCTTATTGAGTATTGAGTTCTTGAAATTTCAGAGATTACTGAATTACGGAGATTACTGAAGATACAGAGAACACTAGAATTTCTAAAGTTTTCGATATCACCGAGTACTGAGATTACTGAGATTAGCTGAGATTAACTGAGTTACTGAACTTTCCTGAGTCACATGACTGACTGAGTTCTATGGAACATGGCTTGACTGAGAGTATATTGAAATAATGACATGACTCTAGGCACACAACTATATTTTTCGAGTACAAGTACCCCCAGGACTCGATGGAAGGAAACTGACACACATGGCTGACTTGATCATAAGAGTAGAGTCCAAAATTCACAATATCATAAGTAAGGGATTTCATACTATACATGATGCTCAACTTCTTATACATGGAATGTAATACATACAACATGTATATACTTGCATAGCTTCAATATCATGCTCATTCCATATCACAACAAAAACACATAACAATAACGTGAAATTCATGTGAAATCATAGAGCATAGAACGTGAACTTGTCATTTAAGCACTATTGAATCATGGAACATGAATTTTATCATCCTAGGCATTTTATCAAACACCTTACATACACCACTTTGGGCATAGGTTTATTCATGAATTCAACAACCCATATCACCCAAAGTTAATATATTTCAACTAACATGCCATCTTAGTTTCATACAAATCCATAAAGATTCTGTCTTGACATCATTCAACACATAAACAAGATCAACAATCAAGTCAAAACATAACAAGCATGGCATATAGTTTAAAATAGGTTCCTTGGACTTCATTCACGAAAGGAGTCCATGAATAAACACACGCATACCTTAGTTATTGATTTAGTGAAGATTGACGAAGAGATTCTTGGAATTTGATGGTAGAATTTTCTTGAACTTAAATCCCCCAATTGAGACCCTAATGTGTTCTTGAAAGGATTTTGATGCAAAAGAGTATGTTTTGGTGAAATAATGGCTTAATTCTGTGTTTGGGAGCTTATATAGGGGTGGGAAGATGACCCAAATACCCCTCTAGATGCGTCTTTTAATTTCTGTAAAAAAAATCCCGATTTGGGCCCCTGGCGCGATGCGGAGACATCATGTTTCCACTTGTTTGTGACATGTAAACTCACCGCGATGCGGTGGAATCACAGAGAGACACTAGAAATTGACAAACGTCATTTTGGCTTGTGGCGCGACACGCCACTAACTTAAATGACACTACTGAAACTTTAAATCGCCATAACTTCTTCACAGGGTGTTCGTTTTAGGCAAATTTGGTATCGACGGAAAGATTATTCAATTATATATAATTTGGAAGGTATAAATATGCCAAAATACCACCTATAAACCAAGTTATGCTCGTTCAAAGATGACCTATGTGAAATCACACACAAAAATTTGGTGGATTCAAAAGTTCTTAGCTTGGCTTACTCTAAGTGACTCTTATGAACATGCTTAACACATCATAAGCTCTATTATCACTATGATACTCATCCTAATTCATGTACTCAAACATAAATCATAGGATAGGAGGTTTCATGCGTAGGAATAATGGTTCATTTTCTAGCTAAGAAATATACGGGGTATTACAATATCTCCCCCTTGGGAACATTCGTCCTCAAATGAGACTGACTGAGAGGAGAAACAATAAGTTGAACATGAGTTGAACATGAATGACTGAAACATGATCTCATGACTGACGTGACAAATAAAATGATTCATACTGAACATGCATATCCGATGCATGGGTAGTTGATTTATGAATGAAGGACTGAGTGTTCTGATGAACTAAGTTTCTCAGAATGAGAAGGCATATCTGATGCAGAGATGGATAAGCTAAATCCATGCATATCTGATGCATGATTATATGACTAACATGATACATGAATGCATGATTGAAAGTACTGATAAGTTGATCACGCATATCTGATGCGTGAGTACACGACTAAACTGACTCATAAACATGCGACTGAATATGCAATGGTAAAGATACCAAGTTTGAATTGAAAATAGAGCATAGATCTGAATACCAAGTTTGGTATTAAAACCTGATCATGAGAACAAGTAAGCTCAAAGAACACTGTTACCTTGAACTGAAAATACTGATGAGTCTGAGATTAATCACTCAATATGCATAAGAGAGAATATGAGAACATAACTGAGTCTAGAACATGATGCATAAACTGAACAAAGTATGTATTGCGTGACATGGATAGAGTATCGTGAACTAAACTGAGACATTGAGCACATGGCTTACTGCTGAGTTTTGGAGTTAGAGGGTCGGCTCATAAGTAACACTTCCTCCAAGATAGATTCATCAAATAAAATGGCATATTTAAATCATGAAAGTTCGGGGGCTATAGTGTATCTCCCCCTTGGGACAGTATGTCCCTTGAAGGATGCTGGGATGACTTTGCTAAGATATTGAGGAAGTTGAGGCGATGCACAAGGCACTTAGGTATGAAATCATGACTGATTATCTGAGATCTGAAACTGAGGCATGACACATGAACTGAGGTGATTACTGTACTGAATCATACATCATAACTAAGATTGTAACTAGGACTAATACTAGAACTAAATATTGGTTATGCAAGACTGAATTGCGACTGAGTGTCTGGAATTCGTGTCTGAGACATGATACATAAACTAAGTTGCGCTTGCATAGACTAGTATGCTCTATCTTAGAGATGGTTACATACTCGAGATGTTCGTTAGTATGGATGGATGGAAAGATAGGAGAACAACCTCTACCAAATTTGACTGCATATCTGTTAAACTGATTTTCTAGATAGACTGACTAACTTTGCTAATAACTGAACACTGGGCATGTAAGACTAAACTAAACTTGGTCGGAATAACTGAACTGTGACTATCGAATATTGTACATAGGACGTAAGGATTAACTGAGTACCATGAGGTGACTGAGCATGGATTCATGGAGACTGTATTACTTGAAAATGAAGTACTACGAGTGTAATATGATTCCAAAAGATTTAGTAAATTGAGGTACTGACAAATAAGAGAGAAACTGATAATTGCATACTATGGTGTAGTGAATCTGAGACTGAAGTGAGTTTTAAGGCCTGATTACTGAACTGGGACAGAATACTGGGTTCGGTTAACTGAACTTTGGGAGTCTGAAACTAATGCATGATACATAAGTTGAACTGAACTTGCAACTACTAGGAGGTTCTGACTTAGAATAGTAACATTCTATGACTGCTCGATTTCTAAACTGACTTGCTACTTTTACTAACTAACTCATGTTGAAACATAAGCTCGAATGAGAGAAAGATATCTAACAATGCATACCATGAACATGAAAAATGTGTAACATACCCGAATCTAGGTTAGGGAAACTTTCTGGATCATGATGGGTCTGGAGTCTATTCTGACGCTGACCACTTTTAGTACCTTGATGATGCATCTCTTTAGCCCTCTGCGATATAACTCTACAGTCTCACATCTTGTGGCCTGTATTGCCACACCCAAAGCATACATCACTGACTGCCCTACACACACGCTTATGATTCTTACCACAAGTCTAACAAAGGGGATGTATAAGAACTTTGCTCTCGCTACCCCCTGACCTAGGCTAAGAAGGACTGTAACTACCTGTTCTAGCCCTTTTGTTTTCTCTCTCTTTTTTTTTAAGCTTATGCTCCTCAATCTTTTGAGCATAGACCATCAACCTAGACAAGTCCATATCACTAATCAACATTGTCGTCCAGCACTCCTTAACCACTCTACCTGATACCCCAAACACAAACTTATTCATTTTGGACTTACTTTCTGCTACTACATGGGGAGCATACCTGGCTAACTGGGTGAACTTAAGGGAGTATTCTTTTACGCTCATCGTACCCTGACTGAGATTGATGAACTCTAACACTTTAGCCTCCTTCTACTCTATAGGAAAGAACCTATATAAGAAAGTTGTAGTGAACTCTTCCCACTCTATGGGCTCTGTATCTGTACCCTTTCCTACCTTCCACTCTTTAAACTATGTATGGGCTACATCTTATAGCTGATAGGTGGATAACTGTACACTCTTACTGGAAGTCACTCCCATGATGTCTGTGACTTTCTGAACCTAATCGAGGAACTCCTGTGGATCCTTTTCGGACTTGGAATCGGTAAATAGAGGAGGATTCATTCAGGTGAAATCTCAAATCCTAAATGCAGCAACATTGGCCTCTAGGTCGTTCAGAACAACGGTTGGCCATTCGTTCTTAGCTACAACTGAACTGGCTAGAGTAGTGAATGCAGTCCTGAATTCAGCATGAGAGACGTGCTCGTCCAGGGAATCTTCTTAGACGGGCTGAGGTGTTGACTGACTATTGGTTCTTCTTTCACTAGTCCTTTCTGAAGACATGTTATGTAAACGAAAAAAAGAAGTAAATTAGATTGAGATATTAATTAGAGCTTTTGCTCACTGGCACGACATGAATACTGAAAGAAGGGAAACTGTTCCTAAAACATCTCATAGCCTCCTGCACATAAGTGTGGTGCACAACACACGCATGTACAAGACTCTACTAGATGCGGCTTTTAGACTTCCTAGGACTCTATTGAACCTTAGTCTTTGATACCAAGTTTGTAACACCTCAATGTTCTGAACTGGAATGCTACATGGTGCTTATAACCCCGAAGGACGACAAGCTAACCCATGAATGATATTTGTACCTATATACTGCATAATATAACATAAAAATGTGGAAACATGTACTGAATGTCAATAAGGTTCAACTGAATAAACATCTGATAAGAACAATGTCTGAAAACGGTATAACCATACCAAAACAAATCTGAAATAACTGTTTAACATGCTATATTCTGGAAAGTCTCTAAAATTTATGAACAAGGAGTTGATGGGACATGTCCCCAACTAAATCCAACTACTAAAATAAACTTAAAACTGAAATGGTAATGAAATTATCGTGTTCTCGAAAGATGAGGACTTACTTCTAACTCTGACTGTTGTTACTGGAATCGACTGCTAATCTGGAGCTCGTGCCTCTGAATTAATGGTGTAACATAAGATAAAGAACCATAGCACAAATACGTCAGTACAACTGAATATACTGAGTATACGAGTGAGGTAGGCTAAATACAAAGGGTTATATGCATGAACAATGCTGACTAATATGAACTTGAGAATACAAACATGTATAAGAAACTATAACAGAACTCGTGGTGATACTGACTACTGAGTCTGATTACTTACGACATAACTTTACTGATACTAAGGTATTGAATAGATGAATGACTATTTCTGACAATTCGAATTATGAAGAACTAGTCTGATTGACTGTGTCTAACAGTTCTGAAACTGAATGCTGATAAAGTAGCTATAATGACTGATATAATTGTGATGATCAGAATAATCGATGTAACTGGTGTTGAGCAACTGTATCTGACAGTCTAAGTTCTGATATTCTGAAGAACTATCTGAGTCTATTACTGAAACTGAGACTGAGACTGAAAATGAGAATGTGGGAGGTAATCATCTAACTGACATGTCTTGGAACTGAACTGGTTGGGGTCCAACCTGTAACCCCAGCTGGAAGAGTTTCTGTACCATGCCACAGGTAGAGACAACATGTGAGTAAACCCTATTCTATTTTGGAGCTCATTCTGTCTGCCCTGCTATCAGGTAAACTCAAAGGAGGTGCATTAGCCCTATGGGTAGGGAAATCTCAACCTACGCTAGATACGTAGTTCTGGAATGCAAGGATTGCTTCTAGGAATCACACCCTTTGACTGTGACAGGTGAGTCCTCATCCTTGGGTTCACTCGGTGCTGAATCCTACTCCCAACTGAAAGACACTGAACTGATTAACTGAACTGATGTTAGTGGGATTGTTTAACAAAGCTAAACTGAGTTTAAGAGAGCACTGATCTTACTGAGTATTGAGTTCTTGAAATTTCTGAGAGTACAGAATTACGAAGATTACTGAAGTTACGGAGAACACTAGAATTTCTGAAGTTTTCGATATCATTGAGTACTAAGATTACAAAGATTAGCTGAGATTAACTGAGTTACTGAACTTTTCTGAGTCACATGACTGACTGAGTTCTATGGAACATGGCTTGACTGAGAGTATCGTGAAATCATGACATGGCTCTAGGTACACAACTATATTTTTCGGGTACAAGTACCCCCAGGACTCGATGGAAGGAAACTGACACACATGACTGACTTGATCATAAGAGTAGAGTCCAAAATTTACAATATCATATGTAGGGGATTTCATACTATACATAATGCTCAACTTCTTATACATGGAATGGAATGCATACAACATGTATATACTTTCATAGCTTCAATATCATGCTCATTCCATATCACAACAACAACACATAACAATAACGTGAAATTCATGTGAAATCATAGAGCATAGAACGTGGACTTGTCATTTAAGCACTATTGAATAATGGGACATGAATTCTATCATCCTAGGCATTTTACAAACACCTTACATGCACCACTTTGGGCATAGGTTTATTCATGAATTCAAAAACCCATATCATCCAAAGTTCATATATTTCAACTAACATGCCATCCTAGTTTCATATAAACCCATAAAGATTCTATCTTGACATCATTCAACACATAAACAAGATCAACAATCAAATCAAAACATAACAAGCATGGCATATAGTTTAAAATAGGGTTCTTCGACTTCATGGACGAAAGGAGTCCATGAATAAACTCACACATACCTTAGTTCTTTATTTAGTGAAGATTGATGGAGAGATTATTGGAATTTAATGGTAAGATGACCCAAATACCCCTCTAGATGCGTCTTTTAATTTCTGTAAAAAATTCCCGATTTGGGCCCCTGGCGCGATGCGGAGACATCGCATTGCCACTTGTTTATGACTTGGAAACTCACTGCGATGTGGTGCAATCACGTAGAGGCACTGGAAATTGACAAACGTAATTTTGGCTTATGGCGCGACACGCCACTAACTGAAATGACATTGCTGAAACTTTAAGTCGCCATAACTTCTTCACCGGGTGTCCATTTTAGGAGAATTTGGTATCGATGGAAAGATTATTCAATTATCTACAATTTGGAGGATATAAATCTTCCAAAATACCTTATATAAACCAAGTTATGCTCATTCAAAGATGACCTATGTGAAATCACACACGAAAATTTGGTGGATTCAAAAGTTCTTAGCTTGGCTTACTCTAAGTGACTCTTATGAACATGCTTAACACATCATAAGCTCTATTATCACTAGGATACTTATTCTAATTCATGTACTCAAACATGAATCACAGGATAGGAGGTTTCATGCGTAGGAACAATGGTTCATTTTCCAGCTTAGAAATATACGGGGTATTACAGATCTGTTGGGAGATATTAAATAGGTCTTCAAACAGATTCCTCATCTGTTCAAACTGATGGGTTATCCATTGGAGTATTTTTTTTTAATGTGGCATACAATTGAAATTTGTCTTACCTTTTTAAAAAAAATTATGCAGACATGAAATGTTTTGTTTTTTTTTGTTTTTCTATTATTTGTAGTTAAAAGATGTCTCCCAAAAGAAAAGAAACTGAAACTGAAAGTGGATCAACTTCTGACCACCCAAAAAAAGGCTAGAGTACAGATAGATTCGAAGGAACTTCCTCAGTCAGGGCAAAATAAAGCTGAGGAAAGTGAGAACTCCTTCTCACCAATGGGGCATGAATTAATATCGAAATTCCAGCATGAACCTATCAAAACCATTAGTATCGACATGTTTTGAGTTGTGATGCCGATAGATCACTCTAAAGAATTAATTGGTTATCTTGTACTTAAATTTCAATTGGGGAAAGGTTTTAATAAATTTAGGAGTATTATGAAGAATGAAAACATAGACGGACTTTTTAAGAGGAGTTGCTTTGCATACTTTCTTAAGCTTCCTGAGGAACACACTCTCCATTTCCAAATTAGCATAGTATATGGTCTTCTCAAGCGCAGGATCAAGTACGCGGAGAATGATAAAGATTCAAAGGAGGGCAAAAAAAAGATAGATGAAATCTGGACCAACTACTATGGAATGCCAGTTTGTTTTGGATTGAAAGAGTTTGCCATAGTGATGGGCTTGAGATGCGATCGTTCAGAAGAACCTCTCATCAAGGAAAAACCCTACAAAAGGTTCAACAAATGCAAGGGAAAAAAGATGGGTTGTTGGGCATTGTTGGACGTAGCTACAAAGCGGGCGATTTGATAGCAAATCTCAAGGATAAAACCATACCAAAGAAATACAGAGAGAAATTGTGCTTAGTTTGGTTTGTCTATTTCGTTATATTGGCAAAAGATATTAGGAAAGTCATTGAAGATGATTTGTTGGTGCTTGTTGATGATTTTGAGAAATTCAACGATTATTCCTAGGGATATGACAGCTACTACTTGACTGTCCAATATTACTGACAAAGCTATCCACAGGGACGATCATATTATAGGCTTTTCTTGGTCTTTCATGATAAAATTAATCACTATTTTTACTCATCCATTAATTTATATTGAATATAGTTATTATGACTTTTTTGCTTGCTTCCTGTTTACATTTTTTAGGCTTGGGCATTTGAAGTCATTCCTCCCCTCTAAAAGCAGTTCAAGGATTACTCAGATGAGGTTTGTCATCCAAGGATCCTTAGGTGGTTGGCTGCAAAGGGCAGCAAAAAAATTAAGGAGGATAATCTTTTTAACCCTCTGGATGATGCATCACGTCTTCTTTCAACTAAAATAATTTACCTCAAAGAAAGATATTGAAACAAATGTGCCATCTGTTGCGATAGATGGGTCATTTGTTGCAATAGATTACCCATCAACTGCAACTGGTTCAATAAATAGGTAATATATTGCGATAGACGATCCATATTTCATAACAGATTAACCATTTGTTGCTCTGGTTCCCTGAACCTTGTCACGCCCCAAATCCCATTGGAGCGGACTGGCACCCGTAGCCGAGGAGGCCCGGGAGAACCCGTTCATAACCTATACTTTCACATTTACATTACTTATGAAAATTAGAAATTTGGGCAGCACTTCGTTGTAAATAGAAGAAAACAGTACCTGTATCAGCCCAGCAGACACGCATATATATATATAAATAATAATTGGCCGTCAGAGCCATCACGTCTATCAACCAAACACTCCTATGACTGTACAATATGTATACAAAAGCCTCTACATAGATACACAACTGAGTTAGGGTCGGGACAAACTCCCGCCCACAAAGGACTTTGATACAAATACCAAAAATACATATAGAAACGACTTGGGATGCCCCGAAACAACTGGAGCTCACCACTATAAACAGAATGTCCTGGCTCTTACTGCAGAGGTGTACGACCTGAAGTACCTGTTCCTGCAGGCATGAATACAGGTCCCCTGTGAGGGACGTCAGTACGGAAATATGTACTGAGTATGTAAGGCAGTGAGTATCAAGATGAGATACAAAAGATCAACAGAACCCAGATACCAGTGAATAAACAGTATGAGTAGACCACACTTAAAAGAGCTGATGGGATACCTGCACATTACTTTCATATCATTACTTCCCGTATTCCTTATCAATACATAACATATGTCATACAATGGCCAACTGATCAGTGGTACTAATACAATACATCATATAAACAATTTAAAATAAAGACATTCTATTTCTTACTTCAATTAATATTTGAGATTGGTTACTTTGTGGTCACACCTTATGGAACTTGAAACCATGATACCTCAATAGGAAAAATATGTAAATAGGTAATCAATATCATGAAAATGAAGTAGAGAATCATGGATACCTCATTAAACCATTTCGGAGTCAACAATAGTATATGGACATTTTTTTGACTAGCCGGACATCTTAAAAGTGAAAACAAGTTCAATTGGTAGTGTCGAAGATCATATGATGTTATTATGTGTCATGTGTCATAGGACAATGTTGGAAGCTTACTTGAGAGTGTCATGGGTCATTATTCATGCCAAAGATTATATAGAGTATGTCTTACATACCTTGATATAACCACTTCAATACAAGTCCAACTTGACTTCCCGTACTCTTCGAACACTTATCTACAATAAGTCATTTGTGGCAAACTAGTATTAGCAACCAAACCTTACCATTTAGGTATTAACTTCACCAAATAATGTCTAGGAAGTAATCCTTTAACTCATCAATAAGAGTGCTACATACATCCTCTTATACTCTTATTACATTCACATATCATGCATTTTCATGCAATATCCCTCAACATCACTCTTAGCCTTTATTTCCCCTCTTAATCACCATCCAATACCAACATGATCACTAGGCATACATAAACGCTAATATAATGATATATCACCACAATTCATTCTCCATAATCCAATACAACAACTTCCGTAATTTACTACTAACAATTTATACAAAACAATTCATAACTATGTTTCTAGTTATCTTCCAACATCAAGACAATACTCATAATCTCTTATCAATACTTATTCATGGATAAGAATCAAGAATAAAAAATATTCATACCTTAACAATGAACTCTTGTATTTATAATCCTCCTTACATAACCATGGGGTGCTTCTCGAAGCTTTCGAGATGGTGAACACAACTACGGAACCAATTCGAATTTTCTACGGTTGAATCACAAAATATTTGAAGTTGAAATTAGGCTAGGGTTTCACCTTCTCTTAATAATTGGATGATATATGATATATATTAGGCTAAGTGTATGTTTATAAATACCAATTTTCGTCCAAGAGGTAATAGAAAATGACCATTTGCCCTAAAAATTTAAATAAATCCGAATCTGTCCCCAGTGGATAGTTTTGATAGGCTGAAGTAAATCGATCATAACTCTTTGCTCCGGTATCGGATTTGGGTGAAACCAATTGCATTGGAAAGATAATTCAAAGGGATTTCATTTTTATATAAATTATACCACCCAGTTATTCCTGTACAAGGAGTTATGGTCATTTAAAGTTGACCCAAAAATCTGTCCCAAAATTCTGTTTGTTTTGATAGGCTGTAGTAAAACGGGTATAGCTCCTTACTCAGACATTGGATTTGGATGAAACCAATTTCATCGGAAAGAAGACTCTCGGAGATTTTCTTCGATATATAGAAGCTCACACAGTTCTTTTTTTACAAGTAGTTATGATCGTCTAAAGTTGATCCAAAAAAATTTGCCTAGCTGCAGTAATTTTCCTGCAGATTTACTGTTCACAGGCTTCCCGGCCACCGTTTTGAAATTTCGAATGTGCTCGCTTATATGAAATACTCCTCTGTTTTGGGAAAACTTTATATCGTTGGAAAGATTATTCCAATACCTACACATACAACTATTGACGGGATACTTCCGAACACCATAAACTTAATTTAACCCATACGCAAGCCTTTAGGACTCCATATAATCGCGATAAGTGTACGAAAAAATTTACGGGGTGTTACATTCTGCCCCCCTTAAGAACATTCATCCTCGAATGTTAGCATAGTTACTCAATTAATACATGTCCAAGATTACAATTAACATATTCATCATCATAACATACTTGCATAAAAATAAACACTTACCTGTTATTGTTCTTCTTCCGTCTCATGAACTTCCTCCTCATCGTTGAATAGGTAAGGGTACTTAATCTTCATCTCTTCCTCGGCTTCCCATGTGATCTCCTCAACTTGTTGATTCCTCCAAAGTACTTTTACCGATGCTATCTCTTTATTCCTTATCTTTTTAATTTGGCGATCAAGAATAGCAATAGGCATTTCTTCAAAAGTGAGATCTTCTGTAACTTGTACATCTTTCGTAGTAGTGATGTGCGATGGATCTCCGATATACTTGCGAAGCATCGAACATGAAATATGAGATGAACTGCTAAGAGCTCTTGAGGTAGCTCTAACTCATAAGCAACTTGTCCAAATCTTTGAATGATCTTGTACGGACCTATGTATCGTGGACTTAACTTTCCTTTCTTGCCAAACCTCATCACTCCTTTCATTGGTGATACTTTCAAGAATACCCAATCGTCGATAGAAAACTCAAGTCCTCTTCTTCTAACATCCGCATAAGATTTGTGTCGACTTTGAGCTGTTTCAAGTCGTTGTTGGATCACTTTAACCTTCTCCATTGCTTGATAAACAAGATCCGGTCCAAACAAGACCGCATCACCTGCTTCAAACCATCCTATTGGCGATCTACGCTTTCTTCCATACAATGCTTCATATGGTGCCATTTTGATACTTGAATGATAGCTATTATTATAGGCAAACTCGATAAGAGGTAGGTGATCATCCCAGTTGCCTTTGAAATCTAATACACACGCTCGTAGCATATCTTCAAGTGTCTGGATGGTACGTTCCGCTTGTCCGTCCGTTTGAGGATGAAAAGTCGTACTTAGATTTACTTGTGTCCCCAAACTCCTTTGAAAAGACTTCCAGAAATTCGCGGTAAATTAGGCTCCTCGATCGGATATAATGGAAATTGGAACTCCATGTAACCGAACGATCTCCTTAATATACCACTTCGCATACTCTTCCGCCGTATAAGTTGTCTTAACTGGTAAAAAGTGCGCGGATTTGGTAAGCCTATCAATGATCACCCATATGGAATCAAACTTCCGAAATGTACGAGGCAAACTCGTGATGAAATCCATATTGATATTGTCCCACCTCCAGACTGGAAGATCTATACATTGCATGTAACCACCGGGTTTCTAGTGTTCTACTTTGACTCTTTGACAATTCTGACATTCAGCTAAAAATTTGGCAATATTCTTCTTCATGTCATTCTACCAATATATTGTTTTCAAATCTTGATACATCTTAGTCGACCCTGGATGGATGGAATACCTTGAACAGTGTGCTTCTGTCATAATTCTCTTTCTTAGCTCAACTACATCAGGTACACATAAACGATTCTGACACTAAAGCACTCCTTCTCGCGTAAGCTCAAATGCCTTTGTCGCGCCACTCTGCACATCCTCCTTAAGCTGCAATAAAATTGGATCTGCATACTGCTTCTCTTTCACTTCAGCTATCAATGAAGATTCCGCTGCATTACGTACAATAACCTCTTCATCTGGAGTTTCGAGAAGTTGAACTCCCAAATTATCTAGTTGGTGAAGATCCTTAATCATCCCCTGCTTTTCTATAGATGCCATTTTAGACTTACGACTCAGTGCATCCGCTACCACATTCGCTTTCCCTGGATGATACAAGATATCAACATCGTAATCTTTCAATAATTCAAGCCATCTCCGCTGCCTCAAGTTTAGATCTTTCTGACTGAAGATATATTGCAGGCTCTTATGATCGGTATATATGTCAACATGAACCCCATATAAGTAGTGGCGCCATATCTTCAAAGCAAATACAACTGCAGCTAGCTCAAGATCATGCGTGGGATAATTCCTCTCATGTGGTCGCAACTGTCTAGAGCCATAGGCTATTACTCTACCATGTTGCATTAATACGCATCCTAAGACAATTCTCGAAGCATCACAGTACACTGCATACCCTTCTGTGCCTTCAGGAAGTACCAATATCGGTGTAGAAGTCAACTTGCTCTTCAGATCTTGGAAACTCTTTTCACAGGCATCATTCCATTGAAACTTGGAGGCTTTATGCGTCAACTTAGTCAAGGGTGCAGAAATAGAAGAAAAACCTTCAACAAACCTTCTATAATAACCTGCCAACCCGAGGAAACTATGAATCTCCATAGGCGTCGTGGGTCTTGGCCAATTCTTCACAGCCTCAATCTTCTGAGTGTCAACTTTTATGCCTTCACTGGATACAATATGGCCCAAAAATGCCACTGACTTGAGCCAAAACTCACATTTAGAAAACTTTGCATACAGCTTACGATCACGAAGAATCTGCAACGCCTGCCTTAAGTGATTAACATGATCCTCTTCTGATCTAGAGTAGACCAGAATATCATCTATGAAAACTATCACGAACACATCTAAAAACGGCTTAAACAGCCTATTCATCAGATCCATAAAAACTGCGGGTGCATTTGTCAGCCCGAATGACATAACCAGGAATTCATAATGACCATACCATGTTCGGAAAACTTTCTTGGGTATATCTTTATCCTTGACTCTCACTTGATGATAGCCTGATCTCAAGTCAATCTTGGAAAAACACTGGGCACCCTGCAACTGGTCAAATAAATCGTCAATTCAGGGAAGAGGGTATTTATTCTTGATAGTCACCTTATTCAATTGCCGATAGTCAATACACATCCTCAGCGAACCATCTTTCTTACGCACAAACAATACTGGTGCTCCCCAAGGGGACATACTAGGCCTGATGAATCCCTTCTCTAGCAAGTCTTTCAGTTGCTCTTTCAATTCTCGCAACTCTGCTGGTGCCATTCTATAAGGAGGAATTGAGATTGGCTATGTGTCTGGCAACATATCAATACCAAACTCCACTTCTCGTTCAGGAGGTAAACCTGGTAGTTCTTCAGGAAATTCATTCACAACCGGAACGGTCTGAAAAGTTGGCGTCTCTGCCTTTGTATCCCTTACTCTAACCAAATGGTATATGTACCCCTTGGAAATCATTTTTCTTGCCTTAAAGTAAGAAATAAATCTACCTCTCGGCGCGCCAACATTACCCTTCCATTCAAGGACTGCCTCATTTGGGAAATGGAAATATACCTTCTTAGAACGGCAATCTACTGTAGCATAATAAGAAGCTAACCAATCCATGCCCATAATAACATCAAAATCTACCATTTCTAACTCAACAAGATCGGCCATCGTATCACGACCACAAATATTCACAACACAATTTCGATAAACATTCCTAGCTATAAGAGATTCCCCCACTGGCGTTGATACTTCAAATGGCTTGGCTAATAATTCGGGTGTTCTTCCGAACCTTCCCGCAACCAAAGGAGTAGCATACGATAATGTAGAACCAGGATCAATTAAGGCATACACATCAAATGCAAAGATGGACAACGTACCTATAACCACGTCTGGAGAAGCCTCTAAATTCTGCCGATCTGCTAGGGCATACACACGGTTCTGAGCTCCGCTAGAACTAGATACTACTCTATCACCTCTACCGTGACCCATAGGTTGTGTACCCCTACTCAAAGGAGGCACCGATGATGACGCAACAGCTGATCCGGTAGGTCGTGTTATACCACTTGTGGTCCTGCATGGGCAATCTCTAGCCATATGCCCCAGCTTACCTCACCAAAAGCAATTGTTCGTTCTAAGCCGACATTCGCCAAAGTGAAATCTTCTACATATGGGGCACGGGTGTCGTGGAGGTCTCAATTGACTCATACTCCCTTGCCCTTGATACCCCACTGTTCGCGAACTCTGATTTTCACTGCTTTGCCCGAACTGATTACCTCTGAACCTTTGAAATTGCGGTGGAGCACTAATTTCAGGATAAAAAGATAACGGGATAGGCAATCTATGAGAGAACGAAGGCCTAAAACCTCCCTGAGATGCCATAAACTGCCCTATAGCTCTGGCCCGCTTAGAATATCCTTTTTCTGATTCCTGGGTTCTTCTTCTTTGCCTCTGATCTTCTATTTTCTGAGCGAAAGCTTGTATCCTCGCTATATCCATGTCCTTGTTCAAAGCAGCAATGGTACAATCTCTAACCAAGTATGGTTCCAATCTATCCACATAGTGATGAACTCTGTCATCCATAGTAGCTACCACATTAGAAGCATATCGAGACAAGGAGTTAAATCGAAGACTATACTCCCTTATACTCATATTACCCTGACGAAGATCTAAGAATTGATCTGCACGGGCCTGACGAGTCTCAAATAGAAGATAATGATAAATAAATGCATCTTTGAACTCTCCCCACGTAGTTGGAGGTGCATCAATACCCCTAGATCGTTTCCAATCCTCGTACCACAATATAGCCTCTCCTTTCAGTCTATATGCTGCTAGCTCAACCATCTCTTTACCGGATATGTGCATAACATCTAGAGCCCTTTGGGTTTGATCGACAAAGTCCTGCGGGTCTTCGTTAATATCTAATCCAGTAAAAGTAGGAGGATCCAGTTTCAGAAAATCCTGTGTCCGAAGGCTAGCTGCTTTATCCGTACCACTAGAACCCGTGGTAGGAATAGCTTGCCCTTGAACTTGACCGGCAACTATACGCGTCAAAAGTTGTACTGCATCCCTCAAATCTCGATCAACAGCATTAATAGATGGCCCTTCCGGAGGAGAAGAAGCTCCTGATATATGCTCAGCTTGAGACTCACTTTGTTCATCTTGTGCCGGTGGTGACTTACTAGTACCTTCTCCGGCCACTACATCTACTCGCTTCCACTTATTCTTTCTCCTTGTAACCGGCATCGTTACTATAATAAATAAAAAAATAATTGGATTAAGTGATCAATTATGACTTTATCTCTAATATGGGCTCTATTGCACGATCTAAGAAATGGAGAATGGAAACAATCCCTAAATGTCCAATAGCCTCCTGTTTATAGATGTGGTTCACAACACACCGATAAATGAGATTCTACGTAGACACGGCTTTGAAGACTCACTAGAACGAACTTCTCTGATACCACTTCTGTCACGCCCCAAATCCCATTGGAGCGGACTGGCACCCGTAGCTGAGGAGGCCCGGGAGAACCCGTTCATAACCTATACTTTCATATTTACATTACTTATGAAAATTAGAAATTTGGGCAGCACTTCGTTGTAAATAGAAGAAAACAGTACCTGTATCAGCCCAGCAGACACGCATATATATATATATATAAACAGTAATTGGCCGTCAGAGCCATCACTTCTATCAACCAAACACTCCTATGACTGTACAATATGTATACAAAAGCCTCTACATAGATACACAACTGAGTTAGGGTCGGGACAAACTCCCGCCCATAAAGGACTTTTATACAAATACCAAAAATACATATAGAAACGACTTGGAATGCCCCAAAACAACTGGAGCTCACCACTATCAACAGAATGTCTTGGCCCTTACTGCGGAGGTGTACGACCTGAAGTACCTTTTCCTGCAGGCATGAATACAGGTCCCCCGTGAGGGACGTCAGTACGGAAATATGTACTGAGTATGTAAGGCAGTGAGTATCAAGATGAGATACAAAAGATCAACAGAACCCAGATACCAGTGAATAAACAGTATGAGTAGACCACACTTAAAAGAGCTGATGGGATACCTGCACATTACTTTCATATCATTACTTCCCGTATTCCTTATCAATACATAACATATGTCATACAATGGCCAACTGATCAGTGGTACTAATACAATACATCAGGGACCACCCCTGGAATAGCATATATACATAATCTTTATAATACAATGGTCAACTGATCAGTGGTACTAATACAATACATCATATCAATAATTTAAAATAAAGACATTTCATTTCTTACTTCAATTAATCTTTGAGATTGGTTACTTTGTGGTCACACCTTATTGAACTTGAAACCATGATACCTCAATAGGAAAAACATGTAAATAGGTAATCAATATCATGAAAATGGAGTAGAGAATCATGGATACCTCATTAAACCATTTCAGAGTCAACAATAGTATATGGACATTTTTTTGACTAGCCGGACATCTTAAAAGTGAAAACAAGTTCAATTGGTAGTGTCGAAGATCATAGGATGTTATTATGTGTCATGTGTCGTAGGACAATGTTGGAAGCTTACTTGAGAGTGCCATGGGTCATTATTCATGCCAAAGATTAGATAGAGTATGTCTTACATACCTTGATATAACCACTTCAATACAAGTCCAACTTGACTTCCCGTACTCTTCGAACACTTATCTACAATAAGTCATTTGTGGAAAACTAGTATTAGCAACCAAACCTTACCATTTAGGTATTAACTTCACCAAATAATGTCTAGGAAGTAATCCTTTAACTCATCAATAAGAGTGCTACATACATCCTCTTATACTCTTATTACATTCACATATCATGCATTTTCATGCAATATCTCTCAACATCACTCTTAGCCTTTATTTCCCTTCTTAATCACCATCCAATACCAACATGATCACTAGGCATACATAACCACTAATATAATGATATATCACCACAATTCATCCTCCATAATCCAATACAACAACTTCCGTAATTTACTACTAACAATTTATACAAAACAATTCATAACTATGTTTCTAGTTGTCTTCCAACATCAAGACAATACTCATAATCCCTTATCAATACTTATTCATGGATAAGAATCAAGAATAAACAATATTCATACCTTAACAATGAACTCTTGTATTTAGAATCCTCCTTACATAACCATGGGGTGCTTCTCGAAGCTTTCGAGATGGTGAACACAACTACGGAACCAATTCGAATTTTCTACGGTTGAATCACAAAATATTTGAAGTTGAAATTAGGCTAGGGTTTCACCTTATCTTAATAATTGGATGATATATGATATATATTAGGCTACGTGTATGTTTATAAAGACCAATTTTCGTCCAAGAGGTAATAGAAAATGACCATTTTGCCCTAAAAATTTAAATAAATCCGAATCTGTCCCCAGTGGATAGTTTTGACAGGCTGAAGTAAATCGATCATAACTCTTTGCTCCGGTATCGGATTTGGGTGAAACCAATTGCATTGGAAAGATAATTCAAAGGTATTTCATTTTCATATAAAGTATACCACCCAGTTATTCCTGTACAAGTAGTTATGGTCATTTAAAGTTGACCCAAAAATCTGTCCCAAAATTCTGTTTTTTTTATAGGCTGTAGTAAAACGGGTATAGCTCCTTACTCAGACATTGGATTTGGATGAAACCAATTTCATCGGAAAGAAGACTCTCGGAGATTTTCTTCGATATATAGAAGCTCATACAGTTATTTTTGTACAAGGAGTTATGATCGTCTAAAGTTGATCCAAAAAAATTTGCCTAGCTGCAGTAATTTTCCTGCAGATTTACTGTTCACAGGCTTCCCGACCACCGTTTGAAATTTCGAATGTGCTCGCTTATATGAAATACTCCTCTGTTTTGGGAAAACTTTATATCGTTGGAAATCTTATTCCAATACCTACACATACAACTATTGACGGGATACTTCCGAATACCATAAACTTAATTTAACCCATACGCAAGCCTTTAGGACTCCATATAATCGCGATAAGTGTACGAAAAAATTTACGGGGTGTTACAAACCCGACTAAATAGATTACCCATCTACTATAAATTATGCAATAGATGGATAATCTGATGCAATATATTGTCAATCTATTGTGACATACAGATCAGCTATTGCGACAGATAGATCATTTGTTGCATAAGTTAGTTGTGTTAACATGTAACCCAACTGACTGCAAATTATTATTATATGATATAATTTTAATGTCTTATGTCTTTTTTTATAAGTTGTGCATCCTTGGATCGTGCCTACTGAGCAGGAGTTGGGGATGACTTCTTTTATTACTCTAGGTCTTGTTGATACAACAACAGACCCAACCGAGGAGTTAATAAAAAAAGAATTGGATGGAGAAACAACCATAAAAAGAGAAGTTAGGCAAGGTCAGCCTAATGTTGAAGCTCTTCATGACCAACCTACTGTAACAGATCTGCGTGCTTCTTTTGGGGGGTGTTGATGGTGGAGTTGTTGATGATGGTGGTAACTATCCTGATGATGCCGCTGCTGTCAGTCGTGATTATAAGTATGTTTGTGCTCATAAAAAAAATACATTTGGAAACACCCCTTGCACAGGTCCCTCTCACACCTCTTCGCCCACATGTTCTCATTGTAAATGCAAAGTGTGCAAGGACAGAGAGGATAAACTCCTTAAAAAACTAGAGGTTATTGTTGAAGTACTGAGGAGTTGAAATCTAAGAGGGGTGTCATACCATCCAAGAAGGTGATAAGTCATACACTCCTACAGCGGCGGTTCAATTAGCTAAGTACTCTCCAATCGAAAATCCAAAAAAATTGCAACCCCGCCCGCTCTAAGAGTTGTTGAAGTTCAGGGACCGCTGAAGAAGGTGGAAATATATGTGAAACTTGGATACGAAGAGAAGAAGTAACTGCAAAAAATCATGACTGGCAAGACAAAGGTTCTAAATGAATACACCATGCATTTATTTGGCGCCCAAGACTTCACGAGTATGACAAATATACGTGAGTGGTACGTGGACAATGTAAGTTACTTTTGCTAACCTAGTCTTCCTATCTACTCCATGAAGAAGAAGCCACGTAACAGATGTGTAATCTTTTACAATAGCTGGGTATTCTGTTGTAACATAATACACATATGTTGCATAAGTTGCATTAGTTGGGTAATCTATGAACTGATTCAGAGAACTCTCTGCAATAGAATCTTTCCACTGTTCTTTTCTTCTTTACAATTACTAACCTATTTAAAAATTATCTTCTTATACCACAGTATGTTGATAAAATTCTCTGTCTCTTGAGGGGCAGGAAATTAGCATACCCGAATGCTTATGATGTTGCCGATAAGATAATGGAACTCAACTTCTACAACAATTTCAATAGTAGGTACGATACACTCTATAGTCAAACTAGTCCCGATGGTTGGGGAATTGATCAGTTAGTTTATACATTCAAATGGGATGAAGACATGATTAACTATGTTAGAGGGAAGAGGTCATATCCACACGACAAGAGCTGGACCAAGGCAAGGAGAATCCTTGCAGTCATGAACGTGGAATTCAAACATTTTCTCGCTATTGAGATACTGCTCGACGAGGGAAAGATTAAGGTTTATGAATGCAACTTACCTGAATTCAAAGAGGCTAAATTTTTAACCCACGTACAAGCACTCTTGAAGTTGTTCCCCAAGTTATTGACGCAGAGTAAACTGATGGATCATTTGCCAGCGAAAGTCTTAAAGAAGGAATATTAGGATTTTGAAGGTCAAAATAAGAACATCCACCTTCAAAAAAATAATACCGGTGACGCGTGCGAGTCGTACTCGCTTTCATACATCGAGTGTTTGCTGACCAGCACAAAAATGGTCGGTTTGTGCGACGCTGTTGTGGAAAAGATGCAAGAGGTCTAGGCTTATGGAGTACTAACTAAATGCTTGGAACCGTATATAAAGAAGAATATGTACAAAGACAAAAATGAATACGATAATAATTTTTTATTTCAAGCCACTTTGTTCACTTTACAGTGTAGTGGCAATTTTTTTATGTCCGGTGAAAGTTAAATTTTTATAATGCAACAGATTGTCTATTTGTTGTAAAAGATATCATACTTGTTGTGGCAGATTAATTATCTGTTGCAATAGGTTGGTCATCTATTGTATTATGTAGATGTTTCTGTCTGTATGTCACAACAGATATACAATCTGTTACAACATATAATCTATCTGTTGCAACTGATGGGTAATCTATTGGAACAAATCAAAAAAGTAGGAAGACCTGTTATATAATTTCCAGCAGATGACCTACATATTGCAATATATGTCTAAATTTGTTTGATAAGATATGTCGTCTGTTGCAGTAGATGTATTATCCGTTGTGATATTTGAATCTAGTATTTCATTTCAATTAACAAGTTCAAAACTAAGGATTAAATTATATTCATAGACAGCATAAAATAAATTGAAGCCTTCGGAAATTACATGAAATAACTCAACAAATAAGTGAAATGTAAAAAAATAATTATGGGTACAAATGATCTACTCTACAAATAAATCAACAAGTTAATCAAGGAGGATAGGTTATTACATTGAAAGACTCAAGCTATAATGATCTACTCAATATGGACAAGTTGTTCTTCATCCGGTGTTATGAAATTTGGCTTTGGTCGTTGTGGATCTTTAATGTTGCTTGCGTACGATTTCTGAGCTTTCGCTTATCCGTATTTCCATAAAAGAGCAGAATATCTTTAGTGGAATAATCCTGCATAAAGTTCATCATTTGGTACTTGTAATCCATCGCTCAAATACACGGCGTAAGCGGCAACAAAAAGACTGCAATCCCTACATTTTAAAAAATTAGATAATCTATATCATGCAGTTCGTATAAACGTTATGAAATTTATGAAATGAAACTAAATCATGATACTTATACTTACAGGCTACCAATGGTTTGTTGAGAAATTACTTCAACATATTGTACATCAAATGGATTACTTATTTTATCCTGGTATGCTTCAATCGTCGATCAATCAGTACGAACCTTTTGGTCCAAAAAAACACTCATATCTAGGTAAGTAGGCAATATTTTAGCCAGGTTTTGTATCTCAGACGAAGGCCCACAAAACATCTCCTTTGCGACATCGATTCATAAACTCGAATGCACTTCTTTTTTAGAATGACGACATCCAACACCCAATGGAATTCATCACGACAATTGATTGGGATGTACACTTCGTCGACCAAATGCTAAGGTAAGCCAGCTGGAATGTTAAAACTTTTGATGATGTTGATTAAGCATTCCTCATTTCGGGAAACTTTTGGTTGTTGTTGACAATACCTATCTTAGGCATTATTGATGTAAACTTTGTACAAATAATTATCTGTCATGTATCTGTATTATTCTCATATTTACAACTTGGCCTTCTTTCGGAGGTAGTAAAAAATGGCATCGATGTGCTGCACATATTATCAAATATTTTAGATTATGTGACAAAAAATTTATACACAGATATAATTAAATAGAGTATTAATTAATAGTAATATGTATGGCATTTAAACCTCATCATTCCAGCAATTTTAGGCTATGACATCAAATAGAATCAATTCTTCGTTCTGAGATATGCAACAGCAAAGTCAAACATATCAAAACCAAGACTCGATTCATTCACTTTGTAGTGTTTGTCATTTTATTTTCTACATGATGATTTATATGTGTTAATGTCATGTTCTTACAACAAGAATTATATCAATCAATATCTTTAAAATTGATTTGTGTACTTGCCGATATGATGCTTTAACAGCCCATCAGCAATCCATTCTGAATAGTCGTTGATCAACTTTGTTAGTTTGGAGCCTCATCCGAGATGTTGAACCCTTCAAATGGTTAATTCTTCTGTTCTCCCGAACTGACAGGCTTCACTTTTTCTTCTTCTTTGGAAGTAGTTGATGGATTATCAACTGTGAAATTATGCTCTTTAGCAGTAGCTTCTATTGTGGCATCCACTTGGAAAGCCAGAATTGTCAATGTTAATTACAGATATACAACAGATTGTCTATCTGTTGCAACAGATGAGTCTTATGTTGCAATATATGGATCATCTATTGGGATAAATTTGAATAGGTAAAATAGAGTAGTACAATAATTTTGAATAGATGACTCATCTGTTGCAACATAAGACTCATTTGTTGGTACAAATTAAAATAGTATGAAAACTTGTTTGATTTGCTAAAATAGACAGACATATATTACAACATATAACGCATTTGATGCAACAGGTTAGATAATAGTTGCAATAGATGTATATATCTATTTGATAATTTTCATCAGATGTATCATCTGTTGAAATAGATGTGTGCTTGTTTGTTTGTTAGGAACAGATGATATATATTCACCTTATTTAGCTCATACTGCTCTCTTATGGCCCTTGAACATTAAATAGCGGTGAAATACAAAGACAAAGGAGTTGTAATTTTTCTTTTTTTGATTCTTGATGATGCCCTGGAAATATCTTTTTTTCTTCTCTTATCCACATTGATCTCTAGTGGAGTGTGTAGATATGAAATTCTCTTTGATGGAATGACACCTTAGATATCATTTTCTTTACAGAAGCAGTTAGTGCATTAATAGCATTAATGTCACGACCCGAGCCGGGGCCCTGGCTGCAACGGGCATCCCAAACCATCAAGGCCCGAGAGACCCCTGTAACTCCCAACCCACTAGTGATATTGTCTACTCTGGGCAAAGGTCCGCACGGTTTTAAAACGCGTCACTAGGGAGTAAGGCTTTCATACTTATATACCCAATATCTCTCTTGTGTTTTGCCGATGTGGGACTCCTACCTAAATTGAGGTGTTACATACACCCCCTTATGGACTCAGCATCCTCCCTGAGGTTTGCCCCACCGAATGGGATTTGCCTACACTCAGGACTGAGGTTTTTCCTACCTTACTGGGATTTGTCTACACTCAGTTTGAACTCTGGCGCACATCGACAGGGCTGACATAGGAGTGGATATGATACCATTCTGTCACGACTCGAGCCAGGGCCCTGGACCCGATGGGCATCTCGAACCATCAAGGCCCGAGAGACCCCTGTAACTCCCAACCCAGTAGTGATATTGTCCACTCTAGGCCCAGACCCGCATGACTTTAAAACGCATCACTAGGAGTAAGTCTTTCTTACTTATATACCCAGTATCCCTCCTGTGTTTTATCTATGTGGGAGTACTTCCTAAGTTGGGGTGTTACAACTAATCACTCCATTATGTTTCGCCTTGCAGTCTTGACATTTGCATGCAGAACATTTGCTAGAAGTGGCAAAATCTGTATAACCAATATGATCATAATTTTAATGGTTTATTGTTTTAAAAACTGTAAGAGGAGCATCATTAGCCCTAACAGCAGCAACACTACCACTACCACTACCATCATCAACAACAATAAGCCCACCCTCCAAAATTATTTTTCTTGTGATGGTTATTGCTCCAAACAATTCCATTTTTATTCTGTCAACGACCTTAGGGTCCGATAAAGTTTGTATAGACCGTAAAGTAAGAAAAAATAGCATCTTCAACTCTCGATTGGTTGGAACAAGCCACAGATGGACAATCTAAAATAAATCAGTACATATATTAGAATGGTGATGAAATTATTTAAAATAATCATTAATTAAAATAAAACTTAATTAGAATTAGACTTACTGCTTCCTTCGGGAGATTAAAAAGATCAAGATATTTTGCATTTTTATCAGTTTTGGCCGACAACCATCTCACTATTCTTGGACAAAAAACTTCTTCCTGGTAGTTGACTTGTCTCAAATAAGGAATGGCTTCAAATGTCCAACCCTATAATATAACAAAAATAAATCAAAAGCAATATTGAATAAAAAAATGAATCATATCATAATAAAAGAAATATTTACCATGAAAGCCCATAGAAAGCCATTTAAGTTAACTATCTTTGGTATTAACGGAGTCAATAAATATTTGACAGTCATTTTGAAGCTTTCATAACCCCAAGGATAACTGTTAAATGCCTCAAGATCCTCGGAGAGATTTATTAAACTGAGGCTTATGCTGTTGTTAACGTCTCTCGCCCAAAGAATATTATGTATAAACCAAACCAGGCATAATGATTGCTTGTGCTTCTTTAAAAGTCTTTTACCTTTCAACGCTTCTATCAAATTTTTGTTTTTGAAGCTTGAACCAACAATGGACACCAGTCATCACGATCACTCGACTTGCCTTTGCCTTTTTTGGGTGTGCGGGGTGTTTTTTTTTTGTTAGAGTAGGTATAACTTGAGAAGAAGGAGCAAGATAACAATTTAGTTCAGTAACTATGGCAAACTCTTTCCAACCAAAAAAAAACAGGCATGCCACAGTAATTTATCCACACCTCATCCATCTTATCTTTGTTTTCATACATAAACCTACACTTGAGAAGATCATATACCATTTTCATTTGAAAACGAGCATTGTTGTCCTCCGATAATCAAGATATTGCCCAAAGTAGCTTTTCGTGAAATAAGAATCCAATGTTTATTCTCAAAGTATTTTTATGAAGGTGTCGAAAGATTTTCCCATGATTGACTTAACCACGAAACCACCCGTTAAATCTGTGGCACCATCGCATTGCATTCTCACAGAATAATGATCAATGTTAAAGCTTTTGACCAAATCTTCAGTGGAAGGGCTATTAACATTTGAATCATCTGTTTTGAAATATTCCTCCTCCCTGTGTTCATTATCTTCTGCTCCTAATTGAGATAATTCTTGTAAAGCAAGCTCATAGAGTGGTGGATATAGCCTAGTTGCTTCACTTGTTCCTTTATTTGGATTTAATTTGGTTTCTTTTCTTTTGGGAGCCATATTATCTTAAATTAACAGAAACATAAAATAGATTATAATTGATTAATGCATCATTCAAAAAGGATAACAATAAATCTAATATGCAAATAGTAAAATAACAGTTCCAACAGACCACGCATCTGTTGCACCAGGTATGTTATCTATTGCAACATATAACCAACCTGTTGCAACAAATGAGTAAACCGTTGGAAATAATTAAAATAGATCACTCATCTGTTGCACCAGGAAGGTTATCTGTTGCAACATATAACCAACCTGTTGCAACGGATGAGTAATCCATTGGAAACAATAAAAATAGATCACTCATCTATTGCACCAGGAATATTATCTGTTGCAATATATAACCAACTTATTGCAGCGGATGAGTAATCTGTTGGAAATAATTATAACAGATCACTCATCTGTTGCACCAGGTAGCAAAAGATATCCTACTTGGTGCAACAGATGAGTGATCTATTTTTATTGTTTCCAACAAATTACTCATCTGTTGCACCGGGTAGGATAGATATTGCAGCATATAACCAACCTGTTGCGGCGGATGAGTAATTCGTTGGAAATAATAAAAATAGATCACTCATCTATTGCATCAGGTAGGTTATCTGTTGCAGCATATAACCAACCTATTGCAGCGGATGAGTAATTCGTTGGAAACAATAAAAATAGATCACTCATCTATTGCACCAGGTAGGATATCTGTTGCAGCATATAAGCAACCTGTTACAGCGGATGAGTAATTCGTTGGAAACAATAAAAATAGGCCACACATCTTTTGAAACAAATCACTCATCTGTTGCCAAATGAGTTATCTGTTGGATCAATATTTTTAGATTTCTTCCAAATAGAAGAGTCGTTTGTCGCAACAGATGAATAATTTGTTGTGTTCATCTGTTGCATTAGATGTTTAATATGTTGCATCAGATGTTTCATCTGTTGGATCAGATGGTTAATTTGTTGCATCAGATGGCTAATCTATTGCGTTAAATGTCTAATCTATTGCGTCAGATAGTTAATCTGTTGCATCACCATTTTTACTAAGAAAAATAATAAATCAACCCAACAACACCAACACAACACACGTACACTAAGAACATCAACGCTGATCAAAAATCACCAACAAATCGAATCAATAGTTCGACAACAAGAACTACAATAACAATAAAAAATTATATTTTCCATCAAAAAGTGTAGAGAAGAAAGGCTAGAAATCAGGGTTTTATTCAGTCCACATTTCAAATTTAAGCAAGAAATATTAAAATTGTTAATCAATCTAGAAGAGAAGTTGGCTCAAGTCATAATTTTTTACCTGTGAAAGAAGAAATGGGACGACAAAGAATTCAAAGTTGTTGTCACCGGAGAAGTTGTCTCAAGTTCCTCTGTTTCTTCATATCGATTGACGGTTGAAAGTCGAAAAGGAACTCGCGCAGATATTTTTTACCGGAGCTTGAAGGGAGAAATTTTGCAGCACTGTTGGTTGGGAAAGAGTTGAGAGATTATTGAGAGAGAGACGGTTGATTTGGAAGAGAGGGGTGTGGGTTGATTTGTACATTTGAAAAGATTAGAAAGTTTTAAAAATATTAATCAAGTTCACAATTAACTTAATCAAACTTCCTAATTATGTTTGACCCTTTAAGTTGGCCAATGTCACCAATACTTCATTCAAGACTTAAAAGATATCTTTTCTTCAATTTTCTCACGTCACTAAAAGTGATTTTTTCTGTGATGTTAGCAACAGTTAAACATCTGGTCTAAATTAAGTTTTAAGTTCATTATTTTTAAAGAGAAAAGACATCTTTTTCCCCCTGAACTTGTCTTCCAAACTCACTTTAGCATTTAAACTTAACTTCTGTTTATTTACCCCCCTTAACATCTTTAAAGTGTATTTGTTTCACTCCTCAAAACTGAATACCACTCTCACAATAGAGAGTGGGTTACACACGCATCATGTCAGTGCCACATCAGTGTCAGGTCATTGCCACGTAAGAAATTAGGATTTAAAAAGAAATCCCATACACATACTATTTTTATGTATTTTTGTTTTAAAAAGCAAAAAATATATATTTACTATTTATATATATATATATTAAATAATATATATTTATACATATAAAATATATATATATATATATATGTGTACTATTTTAATATATATATAAATTAAATAATATATATATATATAAATAATATATATATATATTAAATAAAAAATGCCCCCACCCCCCACCCCCCACCCCATTCTCATTTAAATAATATATATTTTATATAATTATTTTTATGTATTTTTATTTTAAAAATAAAAAATACGCATGTACTATTTTTATAATATATATATACATATATATATATATATATTAAATAAAAAATTCACCCCCTCCCCCAATCTCTTTCTCCATTCCAGCCCCCCTCCCCTCTCCTCTCTCCCCCCTCCCCCCCGCCCCGCCTTTCTTTTTCCTCTTTCAGCCCCACTCCTACCCCACCCTTTCAGCCCCCACCCCCACCCTCTTCTTTCCTATTCAAACAAAAATACTTTCATCAAGTTAAAATTAATTTTTTCAAATTGTCTTATTAACAAAAATATTAAAAAGTAAAAATCAAAAGAAATCTTATTGATGATAAGTGATTCAAAAACAAAATCATCAATTTAATTTAATTTTTATCTAAATTTTGAGGGAGTTGGATTGAAGGTCGAGATGGTGTTCAATGGAGAAAATTATTTAATAGTGTTTTCATGTTTGTTCTTGGAGGGTGTTAATGGAGGAAAGTGAAAAAAATTAAAGGAAAGTGTTGTTAATGGAGGAAAGTGAAAAAAAAATTGAGGTTGTTAATGGAGGTTTGAGTGTTGTTGTTGATGATGATTTGAAGAAGAAAGAAGAAGAGAAAAGGTGTTCATTTTTTATTTTAATTTTAATTTTAATTTTTTTAAAAAAAAAATTATTATATTTTAAATATAATATTACTGAAATTAATTATTTTAATAAGTAAACGCACCCTTTTTTTAAAAAAAATGTCACGTCAGCTTTAGGGGTCAAATAAATACACTTTAAAGATATTAAGGGGGTAAATAAACGAAAGTTAAGTTTAAGTGATAATGTAAATTTTAAAGATATTAAGGGGGTAAATAAACGAAAGTTAAGTTTAAGTGATAATGTAAATTTGGAGCACAAGTTCTTGGAAAAGATGTTTTTTCTCATTTTTAAATCATCAAACCATCACATGAATAAACGTTTTTCCTTCTCTTCTTTTTATTTCTTTCATTTCTTTTCCTTCTTTTCTTTATTTATCTAATTGTTTCGTCTTTGATTAACGTGGATCACACAAGACGTTTTACTTTAAGCTCATGTTAAATCACTTCTCACTGTGAATCACATGTATGCACGTTATATATGTAAATACAGAAATTAAAAGCTAAAATATTGAAGTGGTTGAATAAGAACAATCAGATATGTATCAGGCCAATAATAATAATAATAGTAATAATAATAATAATAGTAATAATAATAGTAATAATAATAGTAGTAGTAATAGTAGTAGTGATAGTAGTAGTAATAGTAGTAATAGTAGTAATAGTAGTAATAGTAGTAGTAATAATAGTAGTAATAATAGTAGTAATAATAATAATAGTAGTAGTAATAATAGTAGTAATAATAGTAGTAATAATAATAATAGTAATAATAGTAGTAATAATAATAATAGTAATAATAGTAGTAGTAATAATAATAATAATAATAATAATAATAATAATAGTAATAATAGTAGTAATAATAATAATAGTAATAATAGTAGTAGTAGTAATAATAATAATAATAATAATAAATCCAATGAAGAAAGAGCAAAATTTATTCTTGTTAATACAAATATAAGATATGTTATTTCTTCTCTTTCCTTTTCTTTTTCAAATATATATTTTTACCTAAAATTAAACATGTCAACCATCTTCGAAAAGATTACCAAAAAAACAAACACTTTAAAGGTAAATTCGTGGATAGCTTTTTAAATCTGTTAGTAAATTTCATTTAGTCACTCGAAGTATGATTTGTTTTAATTGAAAATTTAAATACATGATAAAGTGTTTATATTAGACACTTTTGGTTCAAATTTTAGAAAAACTTACGTGTGTCCTCAAGTTAAACCATTATATAGATAAATTAACCTTTTAAAATATGTCATCTCCTTAGTTATGTGTATTTATCTCAATAAGCCGTAAAATCTCTAGCATGTCCTAATTGAGTCTGATATGTATAATTAAAGAAAATGTCATATTTTAAGTGTTTATCTTAACTATCTAATGGACACTTCAAAATACGAGCAAATGTTTTTTTTCCAAATTTGAATCGAAATTCTTAAAAATCGTGGGATATCACTATTGCACCTTGATGTGATTAACCACCATTTTGTAATAAAACTATGATCAACTATAGCGAGAATTCTGACGAACCTATCGTAGACAATGATACCGAGATGACTATACGTGGGAGACAAACTCAGATTGGATATATTTGACTAAAACTTTTCTTTTGAGACCAATTCTAATCAGACAAAGATTGCTTTTGGCATGGCAGAAGACATTTTTAATTAAGGAAATGTTTCCACACGAAAATCATTTGTTTTTTTGTATTTGGTCATCAAAAAATTTCCAAGACAATCAATTTTTTTATTATAACTATAATAACTTCTAATTTCATGTCCCTTGCTCCAACCAACAGACATTTTTATCAATCCTTAGCACTCAAAAATTATATCAAAGCATTGCTTAATTTGCTACTTTTATCAATTATTTTTAATATATATTTGTTCAAAAATACTTTTACGCTCACCAAGCAACTTCTTCTAAATATTTTTAAAGAAAAACATTTTTACTGTAGAATAATTTTCATTACATTGAACATGCATTATAATAAGGATAAATTACTATGTATAGAAAAGCTGAGAGTGCCTACTTGCTTATTGATTCCATACTTCATCTAATTTTATATTTTTTATTGATTGCGTGTAGGCTGTAGCATAAGGATGTGCCAACTTGTTATAATATAAAATAATGATAATATATCGGTATATGGTTTTCTACGTCCCCAACTTGTCTATATAAACTCGAAGAGTTAATTAGTCATGCCCCAATCAAATAGCAACCACAAAAACATCTGAATTGTACTCCTTCTAAAGACATGAAGCCACCGGTTGCTCTCATCCTGCTCATTACAATTGCCCTGGTAAGTTAAATTCTATGAACTACAATCAGTTTAATTAATTATAATTGTAGATAATTCTATTTAGAGTTTAAACTGTGGTTAGCTTTGAAATTATCTGATGGTGTAATATACCACAATTACAATAAATGATTACAGTTGAAAATGAAATGAACAAAAGTGAAGAAAATAAAATAATCTTCTTCATGGTTGAGGCGCGGACATCTCGCTTTCTTTAAGGAAATTTAAGTCCACTGCGGCATAATCTACACCGATCCAGCAGTGGATACATCAGCCCATCAACGATGTACAACTCAAACAATTCCGAATTAATTGAAGAGTTCAAAGCTCCACTAGAAGAATACCTTCCTTCAACATATATTTACTCTTTTTATATAGTGAATATAGTTAAAGACTTAGAATATTTTCTTTGTCTCAACTCTATCTTTCACTAGTATAGTTACTCTATTTTGAACAGTGAATATAGTTGGAGACTTAAAATATTTTCTTTGTCTCAACTCTCTCTTTCACTAATAAAATTTTCACACTTATCATTTTTTCTACTTCATCCAAGACTATAGAAGATCACCTCTATTTATAGGAGAGGTATTCATCCTTGTCTTGAATGAGATGAATGAGGGGTAGTAATGTGGGTAGATGAATAGTTTGGATGTTACATGAGTTACTAACATAATGAGCAAATAAAGTCTTAGTGGTTACAGGAGTTTCAAGAAAAATTATGACCACATTTTTCCACTAACATTTGTAAGTAATAATACTCATATATAATACACAATTTATATTCACTAACACATGCACTTAATATATTAATTTAATAATAAAATGCATATACACCAACATTATCTAATGTTATGAAAAATAATTACTACTAGTATATTATGATGCACAAAACATAAACTCTTCTATTTAATATCACTTATAGATAACCTAAAATAAATTACAAGTAATCTTCTATAACAGTAAAAGGCCCAAAATGACACATGAACAGTAAAATGTGTGACGTGGTGTTTTTTATTCATGTTATAATTATCAAAATATCCTTGGAAGTATCAGAACTTTCACTTATTATATAGTAGAATTATGATAATGCACAACATTCTTACAAACTTGTTTAGTTTCAAGCCTATTATCATATTAGATGACTTTAAATAAGCCAACAGATCTGTTATTCAACATTTGATTTGTACTGAGCGAGGATCTAAATTCTGTCAACCTATGTACCTGAATTGTCATTTGTGCGGCGAACAATTGTGAAATGAGTATGGTTACTGGCTGCAGTTAATTCAATAATAATAATAATAATATCAACACCAAATGTTTACGCATATGAATGAACAAGTAACCACATGCAACATAGAATTCACCAAACATTTTCTCATCTGTCCTTTTTGTGCAGTATGCAAGCAGCACGGATGCAAGCAGAGACCCTGGAGAATATTGGAGAATTGTGACGAAAAATGAGCCCATGCCTGTAGCTATCCAGCGTCTTATGCCTCAGAATGCAGTTCCTTTCGAGCCAAGGCCAACTGTAACAGTTTACTATCATGATGACGCTGGTCTTGGACAAAAGAATTCTTTTGAACAATTGCCAGCCGTAACTGCATGCTATCATGATGATGCTGGTTTCAAACAACAAAAAACATCCTTTGTTAAGGATTTTGAACAAAGGCAAACTGCGACTTCTTATCGTGACAATGAAGCTGGTCTCAAACAAGAAAAGTCTTTTGAACCAAGGCCAACTATCACTTCTTACTATCATGATGATGTAGGTCTCAAACAAGAAAAATCATCATTTACTAAGGAGTTTGAACCAAGGCCAACTGCGACTTCTTACCGTGATAATGACGCTAGTCTCAAACAAGAAAAGTTTTTTGATCCAAGGCCAACTGTCACTTCTTACTATCATGATGATGTAGGTATCAAACAAGAAAAATCATCATTTACTAAGGAGTTTGAACCAAAGCCAACTGCGACTTCTTACCGTGATAATGAAGCTAGTCTCAAAAACGAAAAGTCTTTTGAACCAAGGTCAAATGTTAGTGTGTAGCATGATCGATACTGCAGATAAGAGGCATTGTTTGTCATTTAATTTTCTTTTAAACTCCATCCTAGTGAATGGCCTATCTATGTTAAGTGACTTATGGAATAAAGATTATTAAACATTTGTCAAATGGTATTTGATGAGTTTAATGTAATGGTTGTTTCAGCTCATACCAAAAAACAAAATTAAAACCAAGGACTATGAGCTATTACTGAGAGGCTAATATATTAATAATAAATTAAAGCAAATAATAGTCTTTACAACTAAAACAGAATATAGAAAATTAGAACTAGCTGCTATATTTTAAGTAAGACCTGATCAAAATGCTAAATAATGTCTATAATTTATTCTTGTGCCTGCTGATGTGTTGAATTTTTCTAGACCTTCTTCCTTTGTTGCTCATGAGCTCAACTACATACTGCTTCACAGTATTGTTCACTTTTGGACTTGTATGCCTTGTGTAGTCTGGTGTCTTTTGATCCTGATAAGTATCTTGATGTAGTCCTGAGTCTTGTTGAATACTTTGTACTTTTCTTTCTTGATATCTTTTGTTTTTCTTCCCCCGAGCTACTTCTCTAATTGAAAAGAAATAGTAACAACTGCCAACACCGGAACTAGGTCCCTATGCAGATAAACATAAAAACTCTTTACTCAAGGGAGTACCAATACGACGACCTATAATGGGTAGTATTTCTCAATTCAAATCCACTAAACTTCAAACCGAGCAACTTTAAGGACTACAACCCAATAATTAAAGGAACTAATTCCTGCACCTACTCGCAAACAGTTAGATATAACTGTTCCAGCAACAACTCTGCCAAGAAGTCAAATCACTTCCTGTTACAAGCCTCACCAAATAAAATAAAGTCTCACAAAAATAGAACAGCTATAACTCAATAACAAGATTGTTACAAAACTCACACAGCGCTCTTTTCCTTAGAAATCAAGAATAGTCAACTTGGAGTTATTCTTGAAGCTTTGATGATTTTTTCCTTTGTAGTGTTCTTCTACTACTGCTTGAGAATATTTCCTTCTCAAAGTATGCAATAGGTGGTGATTCACTAATTAGGTCTCCTCATTATATAGACTGATATAAGTGGGTTTTGTGTCGAATGCATATAAGAAAAGCCTTAAGGTTTTCCTCTTCCTTGGTTGATAAGGATTCAACAAAGTAGAATCATCATCATGTGATTCTATTTATCGTAAATAGACTTTTCCTTAACTTGAACCATGTGACACACACGCATGCTTGATGTCCTACCACACACTCTGTTTATCATCAAAACACATAAGCAAATCAAAGGACTAATGTATTAAGAGCTGAATCCCTCAAAGATTCTTCAATTTCCTCTTTTTTGATGATGGCAAACCACCCATATCATTTTGTGTCTAATGCCTATCATTTTCACATATCAAGTAAACACGCACACAAGCACAGCACAACCTTTCTCACCTCAGTACTGCACCTGATTTTCACCGTATAAGTTGCTTCTCAACATCATACACAATAACACAATAAACATATTTCCTCTTTGGACATTATTAAAAACAGGTGAGTAGAGGAGACATTGCATTTACGTAGAGTGCAAGTATAAATGCTCATAGCCACTGGGGCAACATAGCCATAAATAAGAGAAGGAACCATACTAAATCCTGAGGATATTAGCCATCTCAATAATGAAAGTGAGTTAATTCAAAAACAAGAATATAGCATAAGAAGTAAGCAGTGTAAGCATAATATTAAGCCAACCATTGGTCCTTAACAAAAATCATCCCAAAATTAGTTATAAACCAAAACAAATTGTTTGCTATAAGAACTGAATAAAAACATAAAGGACTAGGGAATAAATATCAAACAATTGGACTTAGAAAGATGAGGGGATAGACTCAGACTTGAGGATAAGCTGCATGAGGGAATTCAAACTTGAGAGGTGAGTTCTTTACTGTTGGAGTGTGTCCTTCTTCAAAGTGCTCACTTATGCCTGAGAAGTTGCTAGTTGATCCTTCAAGATAGATATCTCATCCCTCAGCTTGGCATTTTCTTCTTGTGCAACCTTCAAATCCAGCATGAGTTGAGTGACAACGCTAGAAGCCGTTACTCCAACTGGCTTATTAATCAAGCAGTTACATTCACCAAAGGTCTTGACAAAGATCATGTCATTCTTTGTACCTACCAATGAGGTCGTAGAGATCACTCTTTACATGTATTTGATCATAAGATCTAGCAGATTAGCCTTTTCATCAAGCTCTATTGCATTCATGATCCCATGTCCCTAAAATAGGTGTCATGTCTTCTACCATCTCTAGGCAGCACCTCCTTGTTCACAATTTCAAATAAGAGTTCGTGAGATGGTTGTATCTCTTCTTTAAGAACTTTCCTAGGAATCTTCTTGATCACCCTCCCTCTAGTGAACTTGCTTGTCAATTGACACTCTTCGTCAGTGTCCCACTCATACTCCTCCATCCTTTAATTGGAACTTGCAATATATCACCAAGATTAATAGTGTCAAAAGTAATCTCTACCCCTCCAACTCTAGAGTCACCGCCCATCCCTCCAAGATAGTAAGTTTAACAAAGAATTCTATCACCTCACTTTCATACACCATAGAAGCAGTAGCCATAAGAAAATACATCCACCCCTAAAAAACTAGCCTATCACAAAGATTTAGAATAAAGGAATTATCCATTACCTAAGGATGAAATACTCATCCCTTCAAGATGGTTTTATATCCACAGTAGGCTTCCTTACCTATGGACAAAAACTTTTGATTGTTTTTGTTAACTCTTTATTTCTTGGGATGAGGATGAACAAATTCTTGTTGATCTTTGTCTTCCTTAATGTTAATGGACTCATCATTTTGTCCAACCTTTTCTTTCTCCTTAGATGTTCTAGCCTAGATAGCTCTCTTTCTAGTGTTAAGAATTGAGATAGGAATAGAATACGAAGGAATAGGTCTTTGCTTGGAGGGGAGTTTAGGTTTGGGCATTGCATGCTTTTTGTATCTTGGAAGGGGGTGGTGACAACCTAAGTTGCTCGGACTCTCCAAAAATGTTGCCTCACCCGTGTCGGAACCTTAAAAAATACACTATTTTTTTAGGATCCGACACACACCCATAGACATATTTGAAGAGTCCGAGCAAGTTAGGTGACAACAACGGTACATTTTTGGGCAACGATAATATCTCTATCATTGTCCTCGTTATCAGGGGAAGAGGGAAGGGTTGAGGTCTTAGTTGATTTCTCAGTAGGTGCAGTAGTGGTGGTATTGTCCTCTTAAAAAGTCAAACTAAATTCAAGAAAATTAGATTTTTGTGGATGAAGAGAGGAGGGTTTTAGTGATGTAGTGGGGGAGGGTTTTAATCATGGTGTGAATAGGAGGGTCGCTAATGGGGATTTTTAAGTGTGAAAGGAAGAGTTGGTGAAAGGGATCAAGACAAAGATTCCCCATAAGTAGCATCCACTAGGAACGAGGAAGAGTCTTTTTCATCGAAGTAATCATCCAATGTATGCTTAGGAGGATAGGCAATTTCTGAAATGAAAGAACAAAGAAAACCATTAGAGTAAGAATGAAGAATGGAGATTTTTTAGTTATAGAGATAGTATCAGTGGTCGAAGAAATGGGAGAAAGAGGGATTTCTTTACATTTGGAATATAGATGATTGAAGAAAGAGAGGAGAGAGAGGAGCGAGCTCTTAAGTTTTTGGAGAGGTTGAAGTAATGGTTGTCAGTTGCTGAAAAGAGAGAGAAACGGTTAGAGGTATTAGTTTTGATTTTCCCTCTTGAGGTTTTTTTCTCATTTAGCAAATATGATATATATGTGAGTATCAGGTTCTCTTGACATGACAAATTTTTAAAGTATTCGAACTTAACTGATGATAATTTTGTAAAGAATGTGCATACCTAGAACAAGGACCAGGACCGTTTATGCTTTTCCATAAATGAATAATTGCTTTTTAAGAAGAGAAACTAGGTTAATATCATCATATCATAGTGCTGATTCCTCAAGTTGTGGTTGTGATCCTGTAAAGGAACAAAACCTGTCATTTATTTTATCTATCATGCAAAATTCCTCCCCTTTTACTCAAGCTTTCCTTAGACAGCTAGTCTCCTTGACAGAGTTGATTTATTAATCAAAGATTCAGTTTATTATTCTCAAAATTCTCTCTTCCCAAAGCATTTGTGAATATCTCGGCAATTTTCTCATTAGTACTACACGACGTCATCTTGATCAATCCTTTTTTCATATTGTCTTTAAGAAAATGATGTCTTATCTCAATATGTTTAATTCTTTTATGCTTAACTGGATTTTTTGCAATGTTTACAGCATTGGGATTGTCACACATGATTGGGATACATCCCATGTTAATTCTATAGTCACTAAGTTGTTGTTTTAACCAAAGTAATTGGGAGAAGCATAAAACAATTGTCACACACTCAACTTCTACTATTGAGAGTGCTAGTGAGTTTTGTTTCTTTGCGGCCCAAGATACAAGATAATGACCCAATAAGTGAGCTATTCTAGAGGTGCTTTTTCTATATACCAAATATCCTACATAATCAAGATTAGTCTAGATCAAATGAGTCTCCAGAATGGTACCATAGAACCAAGTTAGGAGTACCCATTAAGTACCTCAAAATACTCTTATAGCCTTGAAACTAGAATCCTTAGGAAAGGATTGAAAGAGAGAGCATAATCCAAAACTTTAAATAATATCAGGTTTGCTTTTAGTGATATATAGCAAAGATCCTATCATTCCTCTATACTTGGTCTCAGATATAGACTGCCCTGTCTCATCTTTGTCAAGCTTGATGGTGGTGGCAATTGGAGTCTCATTGGTTTTAGCATTCTCCAATTCAAACTTCTGTTGCAATTTCTTGATGTATTATTGTTGATGGATAGATGTACTAGTTTTAGTATGTTTGATCTATAGCCCTAAGAAGAAATTTAGCTCCCCCATCATACTCATTTCAATCTCATTACTCATTGAAGAATCAAATTCAGTGCATAGTGAATTATTAGTAGCACCAAAGATTATATCATTAACATAAATTTGGACAGTAAGAAGCTTTTTTCTTTTCTCTATAGAAATAGTATATTTTCAATCTTGCCCCTATTGTAGCCATGATCAAGGAAAAAGATGACAATATATCATACCAAGCTCATGGTTCCTACTTAATTAAATAAAGAACTTTGTCAATTTGTAAGTATGATCAAGAAATTCAAAAATCTCAAACTCTAGAGGTTTCTTTACATAGACTTATTCCAAAAAGAACCTATTTAAATATGCACTCTTAACATTCATCCGATACAGCTTGAACTCCATGTGAGCTGCAAAAGCAATCAACATCCTTATTACTTCCATTCTAGCCACTAGAGCAAAAGGTCTCAACATAGTCAATGTCGCCTTCCTTATTGTAACCTTGCACTACAAGTCCTACTTTGTTTCTGGTTACTATCCCTTGATCATCTAGTTTATTTTTGAATACCTATTTGGTTCTAATGATAGTTTATCAGCTAGTTTAGGTACAAAGTGACATACCTTACTGCTTTCAAACTAATTCAATTCTTCTTGCATTGCCACAATCCAATTTGTATCCAATAAAGCTTCTTTAATTTTTTTTAGGCTCAATCAGTGAAAGATAGATTGAGAAAGCTCACATATTACTTAACTTATATATTTTCTACATTCCTGAATCACCACTAAAAAAAAGCGAAAAACCGACCACAAAAATCGACCAAAAGTGGTCGGTTTTTCCCATTTTTCGACCACAAAACCGACCAAAATTTTTGGTCGGAAAAGCAACAGTAGCTTTTTAAAAACCGACCACGAGTAGTCGGTTTTAAACCACAAGAAAAAAATAACATAGAAAAACCGACCACATTTGCAAAAAAGATAAAAAATTATTGAAAACCCAAATTCTGCATGCAACCACAACAATAATATACAGCAGTAACCAAAATGAAAATACAACAACAAAAAAAAGTAGATGAAAATTTTCAAAAGTGTACAACACATACAAAATATCCAACAAAAGCGAGTACGAAAATACTACACAAATAGTTTCAACAATTCACCTTCTAAACAAAAATTCACTTTTAAAGTCACCAATACTTAAGTTTTTTCAACTAACAAAGGAACCAACGAAACTAATTCACTATTAAAGTCACCGGCACTTAAGCATTTTCAACAAATAAAGTCACCAACAACATCACCTTCCAAACAAAAGTTCACTATTAAAGTCACCGGCACAAAAGCATTTTCAACAAAAAAAGTAACCAACAACATCACCTTCTAAACAAAAGTTCACTTTTAAAGTCACCAAAACTTAAGCATTTTCAACTAATAAAGTCACCAACCACATCACCTCCTAAACACTAGCTAACAATTAAAGTCACCAAAACTTAAGCATTTTCAACAAATAAAGTCACCAACAACATCACCTTCTAAACACTACTTCACTATTAAAGTCACCAAAACATAAAGTTTTTTCAACTAACAAAGGCACCAACGAAACTAATTGACTATTGAAGTCACTGGCACTTAAGCATTTTCAACAAATAAAGACACCAACAACATCACCTTCTAAACACTAATTCACTATTAAAGTCACCGGCACTTAAACAAATTGACTATTGAAGTCACCGGCACTTAAGCATTTTCAACAAATAAAGACACCAACAACATCACCTTCTAAACACTAATTCACTATTAAAGTCACCGGCACTTAAACATTCTCAACAAATAAAGTAACCAACAACATCACCTTCTAAACAAAAGTTCACTTTAAAAGTCACCGAAACTTGAGCATTTTCAACAAATAAAGTAACCAACCACATCACCTTCTAAACAAAAATTCACTATTAAAGTCACCGGCACTTAAGCATTTTCAACAAATAAAGTCACCAACAACCTCACCTCGTAAACACTAGTTCACTATTAAAGTCACCAAAACTTAAGCTTTTTCAACTAACAAAGGCACCAATGAAACTAATTCACTATTAAAGTTACCAAAACTTAAGCATTTTCAACCAGTAAAGTCACCAACAACATCACCTTCTAAACACTAATTGACTATTAAAGTCACCGGCACTTAAGCATTTTAAACAAATAAAGTAACCAACCACATCACCTTCTAAACAACAGTTCACTTTTAAAGTCACCGGCACTTGAGTATTTTAAATAAATAAAGTAACCAACCACATCACCTACTAAAAAAAAGTTCACTATTAAAGTCACCGGCACTTAAACATTTTCAACAAATAAAGTCACCAACAACATCACCTCGTAAACACTAGTTCACTATTATATTCACCAAAACTTAAGCTTTTTCATCTAACAAAGGCACCAACGAAACTAATTCACTATTAAAGTCACCAAAACTTAAGCATTTTCAACAAGTAAAGTCACCAACAACATCACCTTCTAAACACTAATTCACTATTAAAGTCACCGGCACTTAAGCATTTTCAACAAATAAAGTAACCAACAAAATCATCTTCTAAACAAAAGTTCACTTTTAAAGTCACCGGCACTTGAGCATTTTCAACAAATAAAGTAACCAACCACATCACCTTCTAGACAAAAGTTCACTATTAAAGTCACCGACACTTGAGCATTTTCAACAAATAAAGTCACCAACAACATCACCTCGTAAACACTAGTTCACTATTAAAATCACCAAAACTTAAGATTATTCAACTAACAAAGGGACCAACAAAACTAATACACTATTAAAGTCACCAAAACTTAAGCATTTTCAACAAGTAAAGTTACCAACAACATGACCTTCTAAACACTAATTCACTATTAAAGTCACCGGCACTTAAGCATTTTCAACAAATAAAGTAACCAACAACATCTCCTTTTAAACAAAAGTTCACTTTTAAAGTCACCGACACTTGAGCATTTTCAACAAAAAAAGTAACCAACCACATCACCTTCTAAACAAAAGTTCACTATTAAAGTCACCGGCACTTGAGCATTTTCAACAAATAAAGTCACCAACAACATCACCTCGTAAACACTAGCTCACTATTAAAGTCACCAAAACTTAAGCTTTTTCAACTAACAAAGGCACCAACGAAACTAATAGACTATTAAAGTCACTGGCACTTGAGCATTTTCAAAAAATAAAGACACCAACAACATCACCTTCTAAATACAAATTCACTATTAAAGTCACCGGCACTTAAGAATTTTCAACAAATAAAGTAACCAACAACATCACCTTCTAAACAAAAGTTCACTTTTAAAGTCACCAGTGCTTGAGCATTTTCAACAAATAAAGTAACCAACCACATCACCTTCTAAACAAAAGTTCACTATTAAAGTCACCGGCACTTAAGCATTTTCAACAAATAAAGTCACCAACAACATCACCTCGTAAACACTAGTTCACTATTAAAGTCACCAAAACTTAAGCTTTTTCAACTAACAAAGGCACCAACGAAACTAATTCACTATTAAAGTCACCAAAACTTAAGCATTTTCAACAAGTCAAGTCACCAACAACATCACCTTCTAAACACTAATTCACTATTAAAGTCACCGGCACTTAAGCATTTTCAACAAATAAAGTAACCAACAACATCACCTTCTAAACAAAAGCTCACTTTTAAAGTCACCGGCACTCAAGCATTTTCAACAAATAAAGTAACCAACCACATCACCTTCTAAACAAAAGTTCACTATTAAAGTCACCGGCACTTAAGCATTTTCAACAAATAAAGTCACCAACAACATCACCTCGTAAACACTAGTTCACTATTAAAGTCATCAAAGCTTAAGCTTTTTCAACTAACAAAGGCACCAACGAAACTAATTCACTATTAAAGTCACCAAAACTTAGGCAGTTTCAACAAGTAAAATCACCAACAACATCATCTTCTAAACACTAATTCACTATTAAAGTTACCGGCACTTAAGCATTTTCAACAAATAAAGTAACCATCAACATCACCTTCTAAACAAAAGTTCACTTTTAAAGTCACCGGAACTTGAGCATTTTCAAGAAATAAAGTAACACCTTCTAAACAAAAATTCACTATTAAAGTCACCGGCACTTAAGCATTTTCAACAAATAAAGTCACCAACAACATCACCTCGTAAACACTAGTTCACTATTAAAGTCACCAAAACTTAAACTTTTTCAACTAACAAAGGCACCAACGAAACTAATTCACTATTAAAGTCACCTAAACTTAAGCATTTTCAACAAGTAAAGTCACCAACAACATCACCTTCTAAACACTAATTCACTATTAAAGTCACCGGCACTTAAGCCTTTTATACAAATAAAGTAACCAACAACATCACCTTCTAAACAAAAGTTCACTTTTAAAGTCACCGGCACTTAAGCATTTTCAACAAATAAAGTAACCAACCAAATCACCTTCTAAACAAAAGTTCACTATTAAAGTCACCGGCACTTAAGCATTTTCAACAAATAAAGTCACCAACAACATCACCTCGTAAACACTAGTTCACTATTAAAGTCACCAAAACTTAAGATTTTTCAACTAACAAAGGCACCAACGAAACTAATTCACTATTAAAGTCACCAAAACTTAAGCATTTTCAACAAGTAAAGTCACCAACAACATCACCTTCTAAACACTAATTCACTATTAAAGTCACCGGCACTTAAGCATTTTCAACAAATAAAGTAATCAACAACATCACCTTCTAAACAAAAATTCACTTTTAAAGTCACCGGCACTTAAGCATTTTCAACAAATAAAGTAACACCTTCTAAACAAAAGTTCACTATTAAAGTCACCGGCACTTAAGCATTTTCAACAAATAAAGTCACCAACAACATCACCTCGTAAACACTAGTTCACTATTAAAGTCACCAAAACTTAAGCTTTTTCATCTAACAAAGGCACCAACGAAACTAATTCACTATTAAAGTCACCAAAACTTAAGCATTTTCAACAAGTAAAGTCACCAACAACATCACCTTCTAAACACTAATTCACTATTAAAGTCACCGGCACTTAAGCATTTTCTACGAATAAAGTAACCAACAACATCACCTTCTAAACAAAAGTTCACTTTTAAAGTCACCGGCACTTAAGCATTTTCAAAAAATTAAGTAACCAACCACATCACCTTCTAAACTAAAGTTCACTATTAAAGTCACCGGCACTTAAGCATTTTCAACAAATAAAGTCACCAACAACATCACCTCGTAAACACTAGTTCACTATTAAAGTCACCAAAACTTAAGCTTTTTTAACTAACAAAGGCACCAACGAAACTAATTCACTATTAAAGTCACCAAAACTTGAGCATTTTCAACAAGTAAAGTCACCAACAACATCACCTTCTAAGCACTAATTCACTATTAAAGTCACCGGCACATAAGCATTTTCAACAAATAAAGTAACCAACAACACTACCTTCTAAACAAAAGTTCACTTTTAAAGTCACCGGCACTTAAGCATTTTCAACAAATAAAGTCACCACCATCACCTCCTAAACACTAGTTCACTATTCAAGTCACCAAAACTTAAGCATTTTCAACAAGTAAAACTACTATCCTTACATTTTCAACAAATAGAACATCATTCTTCTTCAAGAATCCAAGAAAACTGCTTCAATAATCAAGTCTATCCTCCTTCTTCCAGTCACTAGTTTTTCATGGGTGTTCCTCCTCAATGATTTTTCTTAATCCATGTATTATATGTGAATTCTTAATCATGAACTCACGAAATTATAAATCTTATAACTTTATGAAAATATGTAATCTACGAAATTCATCAACTTTGGGGATATTAATTGAACCATTGAATTTTATCGTGAGCCCTAAAAATATCATGAGTCCCCAACATGAGAATTTACTATAATGATGAAACTCCAAGATCTTCAATATTAACCCTTTTATTCTAAATTCAATAAAATAAGGTGTTCGTTCTTGCTTTATTCTTAAGATATCTTGAATCCTTACAATTCTTGTTATGTTCAACAATAAGAATAGTTTAAAGTTGTTCCATAATTCTATAATTCTAAAATAACTTGAATCTTTCAAAATCTCCATAATTTTCATAACTCTGTAAAATCATATGTTTTAGAACTATGACATAATGGCATGAACCGCATAACTTCTAACACAACTAATTTTCTCCAGGAATGCCCTCATATTCCTCATTGACTTATATAGATGATCTCCATTATCTTAAGATATGCTAAAAGCAACATGGACCGATCCAAAATATCATTCCCCTTAGAGTAATGAAAATCTAGATCTTATGACCATGGCAACATGTATTATGATATCACTTTCTATGAGTCCCCAACAACATTAATAAATGATGTAACTTATCATATATGAGCCTAAAATGGCTAATCCATAAATCAAAAGCCTAAAGTGGCTAACTTGCAGATGGCTAATCCATATATCTAAACGTGAATTCATTAAGATAAACATATAACCTTATGAGTATATAAGGGAGTTAGATGGCTGACTGAGAAGGGCTGGAGGGGGGGCTGAATCGTCGCTGTTCGCGGCTGCTGGTGGTGGCGTCGGGGCTGGTGCGACGATGGAGAAGTGAGGCGCCGTTTTTGGTGGCGTTTTCGTTGGGGAGGTCACCGGAGACGGCTATGGATGGCGCGGTTGTTGTCGCTGTTGTTGGCGTCGTCGGAGATGAAGGGTTGGCATGGTTGTTGCCTTAGCTGGTTGTTGACGGCGGAGGAGAACGGAGGGAGACAGAGGCGGCGCTGGGTTGGCTCGCCGCTGTTAATGGCTGTGGCGGCGGGGATTTAGATAGGAGGGAGAGAAGAGAGGTAGAGGGAGAAAGAGGGAGGTGGATGATTTTAGGTTTATGATTTTGGTTTTTTTCTTGGGTATTAATAGGAAGACAAAGTTTGAATTCAAGTCGACCGTTGGATCAATTTTGATCAACGGCTGAGATTAGAATAGGGTCGATCAATTGAAGTTTCAATTTTGGATTAAAATTGAAATGAACCAAATATTGATTGGCTAGATTTGTAATAGATTAAATAGAATAGGCTAAGATCATAAGAAATTGAATAAATTGGATTAAAAGGTGAATAAATTAGGCAAGATAATTTTAATTTAGGTTGTTATTTAAATAGTAGTAGTAGTAAATAATAATAATAATAAATAATAATAAATAATAACAAAAATAAATAAGAATTGAAATTTGATTCAGTTGAATTGAAATAACTATATTCAAACACAAGTCCACCTTTCATAGATTCAATTGGATTATCGGTTAATTAGATTCAGTTACATAGATTTTAATTACTGCATACGTCACTACACGAGATATATACATATATTTGATTGGCATGTACATATATAGGTCAAAAATTAAAATTTGATTTCCTGGCCGTTAATTTTGATCATAATTAACACAAATTGAGTACAATAATGACTAAAAATTAAACTACATAGGAGAGTAAATTTAAATTGACTGCTATTTTAATAAATATAACAACAACAACAACAACAGTAATAATAATAATAATAATAATAATAATAATAATAATAATAATAATAGACAATGTATTTATAAATTGTGAATGTGCACATGTACATGAAAAAATAATTTAATAAATATTAATAAAATTATGTAAAAAGTCGTATTTGAATTATTAAATTTATAAAAATGATACTAAATAATAATAAAATATTGTATACATTTTTTAAATCATAAATGTCGCTTGTTGAAAATAATAAAAATATTAATATTAAAGGTTAAATAATTTTGATAAAATAGCAGACTAAGAGAGCATCGAGAGGTCAAAATTGGGTGTCAACACTTTCAAATACGTACTATATACATCGATCACGTATTCAATATGTTTGGATAGATTTTGCTAGTTTTTTACTACATAGTTCATCGATCACTACATCATATATATCAACTCTTAAATACGTACTATATACATCAGTTTTCAGCTTTCAAACACGTACTATATAAACATCAGTTTTCAGCTTTCAAACAGGTACTATAAACATCATTTTTCAATTATCTATCCCAACGGTATGATATATATATATATATATATATATATATATATATACACACACACACACACACACACATATTCATTATACAAAGATTATGCAGGTTTAACGTCATTTAACGTATATAGAAAGGAAAATATGTATTTTATATATTGAAACATAAGTAAAAGATAAAGATTACGTTTAACGTAATTTGTATATTATATTTGATATATTTTTTAGTGTAAGTTTTTTCACAAAATCTAAGATTTATTGATTTTTATTATTATTGTATTGGTTATTGACTACGTGAAATCAATATAATTTTAAAACATAATATATTAGATTATTTTTTAATAAAGTAAATATATTAGATTATATATATAATCCAATATATTATTTTTACTACTAATAATAATTAGATTACATAAAGTAAATATTAGATTATATAATTATTTTTTAAAAATAATTATTTACTTTTTTTTTAATTAAAAACTCACCACATGTGGTCGGTTTTTTAAAATTAATTTTTTTTCATTAAAAATCGACCACAAGTGGTCGATTTTAAAAAATTATTTTCTTTTTATTTTATTTAAAAATCGACCACATGTGATCGGTTTTTTAAAATTAATTTTTTTTTAAATTTTTGTTAAAAATCGACAACATGTGGTCGTTTTTTTTAAAAAAATATTTTTTAAAAAAAATTAAAACTGACCACAAGTGGTCGGTTTTTAACATAAAATAATTATAAAAAAAATATAAACCGACCACTTGTGGTCGGTTTTTAACAAAAAATAATTCAAAAAAAAATAAAAACCGACCACTTGTGGTCGGTTTTTTTAAAATATTTTTAATTTTTTTTCAAAGGAAACTGACCAAAAGTGGTCGGTTTTATTTTTTTTATTTTTATTCGTAAAAGAAATAATAATTAATACTAAAATTATTGAAATTAATATTTTGATATTTTAAAATATAAAAGTGACCACATGTAGCCGGTTTTTTTTTAAAAAAATAATTAAAATAATTAAAAAAATCGACCACATGTGGTTGGTTTTTTCCGACCACAAAGTGTGGTCAGTTTTTTTCATTTTTTCTAGTAGTGAATCCATGGGGATAGTGAGTTTTTTTGTTTCCAATTTCTTTCATGAACATGCTCTAAAAGTTTAGGTTTATCCAACTAATAGGATGTTGTATCTTTATGAGTATTTCCCATAAGACTGATATTTATCTTGTGTATGTAGGATTTGGTTCAACTAAAATGGTGGCATCTCTGGGAAGATCCTCTTTTAGCTCATCTTATGAATCATGCACCAACTCAATATCCTCACCTTCAGTAGGTGCATCTTCTTTGCTCACATAGTTATTTTCATTAAATATTGCTTGTATGATCTCCTCAACATAGTTGGTTCTTTTGTTGAAAACTTTATAGGACTTAGTTCATGCAAAATAGCCAAGAAATATTCCCTCACTCTTAGAATCAAATTTTCCTAGAGCATATTTTCCATTATTATTCACAAAACATTTGCATCCAAAGGGCTTAGATAGGTGATATTAACTTATACGGATTCTTATCAAGTAGTGGCCTAATTATGCAACTGTTAATAAGATAGCAAGTTGTGTTTATGACTTCAACCCAAAAGCTCTTAGGAAGATCACTAGTTATAAGCATGGTTCTAGCCGTATGTTCTAGTGACCTATTTTTTCTTTTTTGCTACTCCATTCCGATGAGAAGTCTTGGATTAGAAAAGTTGTGATATATACAATTTTTAGCATAAAAGTTCAAAAAGCTTGCATTCTCAAATTCAGTACCATTGTTAGACCTTATCCCTATTAGTTTATCAGTCAACTTCTTTTAGATATGCTTTGTAAAGATTTGGAATACATCAAATGTTTCATCCTTAGAGATGAGAAAGAGCGTTCATATGAACCTAGAGTTGTTACGATCCTATTTCCCATGTCATGATGGCACCTAACCAGCAGGTAAGCCAAATCATAGCCAAAAACTATAAGTAATGGGCTAGATGGTGGAAAATGGCATAAACACCGAAAATATGCAAGTAAAAAAGTTACGAGACATAAATCATAAGAATAATAGTATTATAACAAGAGAGAAACAAAGATGGGTAACAATATCCCATAACCTAGTAAAGTCAGTACAAGAGACTCTAATCCAAAAGAATATAAGTACATCAAAGTTAATATACAACAGTCTCAAAAATAGAAAGACTATCCAAAACAGAAGATGAAGAACATGTCAACTCTGGCTATGAGATCTCATCCTATCTCCGAAGTCGGACCATCATAAGCACAACATTAATGGTGGTGGCTAAAACTTGGATCTACACCAAAAAAGGTACAGAAGTATAGTATGAGTACCAAAGTCATGGGTACTCATTAGACATCATCAGTCGACTTAGCTAAATCATAATAGAAATATAATAAAATGTGAGATAAATAATCTAAGTCAAGGGAGAAGGGAAAACATGGAATAGTAATTCAAATACTATAAGTAAATGGCCAAAACGATAATATTAAAGAAAAGCATAACTATCTCTACATAACTAGACACCATACGCCAAAAGGTGCAAATAAAGTAAATAATCCAATGAGGGTCACCATAAGCCCAGAGGGTGCTATCAAGGAGAAATAGTAAAAGGAATTATATTAAGTAACCATATCTCAAAATCATAACCATGGATCCTTCAATACCATGAATACCAGATAGGAATCGGTTCCATAACCGTTATAAATATCTCTCAATGTCAGACTTGAACCAGAACTAGTATCTCATATGTCAAACTTGAACTGAAACTAATATCATAAATAATGCAGGAATCAAAGTGGTCTTAGTATCTTAAATCACCGTACTTGAATCGAAATTAAAGTCATCAGTAATGCCAAAATTGAACCGATCTTATCATCTACCAAGCGCCAAGCTAGAATGAACTATAATATGCCTAGAACCTCCTAGGTCTCAAGAAAAACAAGATAATGTAACAAGTCTATTGAGTCTACAAGAAATAAATAGTAATTTTGGCCAAAGGTAGGCCAGAGAGGCCCACTTCTAACCTCGATAATCCATTCTAATGCAAATTCTATCCAAAATAGAATAGGGTGTAAAATTTCACTACAAGATACTAAATAAGTATCATTGGGTCCTAAGATAGAAATTCTATCTAAATAATGAGTGTCTAAGTCAATTACACCAAATTACGACTTCTAAATCGGCCAAATCATCTAATTCACCATAGATGGATCTCTAAGTCCTAATTCCCAACCCAAAACTATAATATTATCATATTAATACTACAATTAAGCTCAATCTGGGAGAAAAGTAAACCTAGCCTACCTGGACACCGAAATCGGTAAAGTTTGCTTTATTTAAGATTTTCTTTTTAAGAAGCTTCCGCATAATGCCATGCTATCAAAATAGTAATCTACTCATCAATACAAGAAAAATGGTACCCACACTGCATTTTTATGCTTCGGATCCAACATTTGGCCAAAATCCCATGTGGTGCTTACTTACGGAATTACACTTTCAAACTCGTCAAAACGTTCCTCTATGCTCAAGGATCATTTATCCTCAAAAGTGGGTAAATTCCAAGCCCAAATCATACCATAATCTTCTCAATAAGAGTCTAGGGATTTGGGTCTAAATAGAATAACTAAACCAACAATTTGATGGAAACTTACTAAGATTTCGATGAGGGAATGATAAATCTGAGCTCAGAAACACCCCAAGATATCCCAATGAACACTCTCCCAATTTTCCACACATCCTAGGGCCTCAAGCTCTTGATACTTGTGAAAAATTAGAAGAAAATAGGGTAAGCGGCAATTTAATGCCCTCCAGGTCCTCTTAAGCGGTCACTTGACTGCATAAGTGGTCATTTGTAAAGCGGTCCATGGATCTCTTAAGTGATCACCACCTTGGGCCTAGCCTCTGCTTAAGTGCGACGTCTGCTTAAGTGATTGCGTCTTTGATAAAGCTATCGGATGGGCTGAGCCTCGCCACTTAAGAGACCATTTGGCCACTAAAGCAGCCTCCGCTTAAGATACCTCTACTTAAGCTACCAAAGGTATGCTTAAGTAGATGCATCAGCTGAGTTGGATCAGCTGAAACTTGGAATTTTTTTAAGTTTTCACCGACCATTCAGGATTCGTTCGGAACCCCGTGAACACAAATGAAAGTATGCTACCCTATCTAATTAGACATTCCAGACTTAATAGAAAAGTCAAAATTTACATCTGAGGTCATTTTAATAGAATGTGGGCCTCAGACACAAGGGCCAATTTATCGAATTCCGACCAATAGCTCGAAATGAGCCAGGAAGCCTTGGAATCTGAGCCAAAGGTCCCCTTAGCCTAAAATTAACATTCCAAAGATGATGGAACTATAAAAACTGGCATACGAGGTTGTTAATCTAATGTTTATGCTCGATTGCCAATTCTTAGCAATAAAGACCTCAAAATAAGGAATAGGCTCTAAAAACTAAACGAACTGCGTGGTAACTGAACTATCAACTCCCAGCAAGTCACAAATGACTTATAGAATCTATAAGAAAGCTTTAAATGGAAAAAATGATTAAAAATGTAGAAAATGACCTAGAGTGTCTTTACAATATTCACTACTAAAAAAACTTTCATCTGCAAAAGTAAAGGGTTTGAATATACTTGAAGGCTCGAACAGGTGAGGATACTGGGCCTACATCTCTCTCTTTATCTCCTAAGTAGCCTTCTCTACTGGGTGGTGTCTCTACTAAACCTTAACTACTAGAATCTCCCTAGAGCTCTACCGCTTGACATCCCTAGCTAATATGAATATCAGTTCCTCCATGAAGGTTAACCTCTCAACCAACTGAATTGAGTCCCAGTAAAGCACATGAGACTCATCAATAATGTATTATTGTTGTATAAAAACATGGAAAACTGGATTAATAGTGAAAAAATCAAGGGCAAGGTTAACTCATAAGCTACCTCTCCAATCATGCGAAGGACCTCAAAAGGTCATATATATATGGGGCTGAGCTTTTCTTTCATACAAAACCTCATCACAACCTTCATGGGTGATACTCAAAGGAATAACTCCAACTCCAAACCTCAAGTCACGAAGTTTGCAATCTGTATAAGCCTTTTTTCGACTCTGAGTTGCCCATAACCTATCCTGAATCACTCTAACTCTATCTAATGACTCCTGAAGAATGTAGGTACCATAAGGCCTAATCACGGAGGTCTCAAACCATTCAATTGGAGACCAACAATATCTATGATATAGTGCCTCAAATGGCACCATCACAATACCCAAATTATACATGAACTCTGCCAAACCTAAGTATTGTTCCCACTAACCTCCTAAATCCATAATATAAGCTCAGAGCATATTCTCGAGAACCTGAATAGTTTGCTCTGATTTCCTGTAATACCCCATACTTTTCCTAGCTAATTTCATCTCAAGAATGTCTAGAATTAGCTTCTAAATTAAATGATGGTTATTCCATGAGGAATTTTCAAGATTTTCACTTTTTGTCATGTGGGAAATTCAATAAGCTTTCCATCGATATAAGATTCACCCAAATCCGATAACCGGGTCAGAAGTTATGACTATTTTAAATTCCTATCGTAAAACAACGCCATATTAGTCAGTGGCACGCTGCGCCACAAGAGGAAATGGCATTTGGAAAATTCCAGTAGGGGTCCGAAATTATGGTGCATCACGCTAGGGCCTAAATTCAGAATTGTCCTTTTCCAGTGTCTTAGCGCGATTTCCTCCACGTCGCGCCAATGTTCCAGGTCACAAAAGAAGGGGCAACGCGATGGCTCCGCATCGCGCTATCCCTCAGTTTCCTAATTGTCAAATTCTAGTGACATGGTGTGATAGCGCTGTATCGCGCCAGGAGTTCAGTTTGGGAAAATGTTACTGAAATTAAATGACACGTCAAGGGTTAAAAGGGTCAACTTCCCACCCCTATTTAAGCCTTTTAACACATGATTCAGCCACTTTTCACCCAAAATACACTCTCTTCTCTCAAAAACCTCTCAAGAACATGCTAGGGTTTTCATAGAAGATCCAATTCCAAGAAATTTTCTCCGTCAATCTTCACAAAATCATGAACTAAGGTATGCGTAGTGTTCATTCATGGACTTTTTTCGTCCATGAAGCCCAAGAATCTCTTTTCTAAGTTTCAATTTATAGATTTATTTATGAATTTCATGTTGGTTTTATTTTGTTTATGTTGATAGTGATCAATTGAATTCCAATCCATGTTGGGTGATCAATTTTATGTGGAATTGATTTGTATAGATGTATATTCATGTGAACCTATGAATAAACCCTAGATGATAAAATTAGAGATGGATCATGATGAATAATTATTGTATAATATTGTTTACATGTGCTATGCCTACCATGTGTTTGATTAAATGCCTAGATGAAGGAACAATGCCCAACTAGTATGATATCATGAAATCCTCATGTATGTACAAGTTATGCCTATCACATGTTTTGATGGAATGCTTCAATAAATGTATTATGGATTATGATGTTAGTTATATGTTCAAGTAAGTTATGCTTGGTCAGTTTTCCTTCCATCGAGTCCTGGGGGTACTTGTACCCGAAATATTAGTTGTGTGCCTAGAGCCATGTCATGTTTACACGATACTCTCAGTCAAGCTATGAATCCTTAGACTTCAGACAGTCTTATGACTCAGGAAATCTCCATGACCTCATGAACTTAGTCAGTTATCAGATATCAGTAATATTTCGCCAATCAATGGAATTCAGTAACTCAGTCCATGTTCAATTCAATAAATTATGTTCAGTGTCTATTCAGATGGGAGTAGAAATTAGCACCGAGTGAACCCAAGGATGGGAACTCACCTGTTATATGAGGGTGTGATTCTTAGAAGCAATCCTTGCATTCCAGAACTATATAGCCAGTATAGGTTGAGACTTCATAGCTTGCTATATGAGGGTAGATGAGGTGGCTTAACCTGTTATAGGAGGGTTCCCACCATTCTCACTAGAGTTACCTGTTATATGAGGGTTCCCACCATTCTCACTAGAGTTACCTGTTATATGAGGGTTACTCACATGTTATCCTTACCAGTGGAACGGTATTGACACCCTTCCAATCAGGGCATAGATTGGACCCCAATTAAGCTATAATGCATTATTTGGGGTATGTCGGTTAGATAACTACCTCCCACAGTCTCAGTAAAAGAACTCAGATAGTTCTTCAGAATTTAGAACTGTCAGATACAGTCAACTCAAATACAGTACGAAACTCAGATAGTTCCATTAGATTTAGGATTGTCAGATACAGTCACTCATGTTATCAGTTAAATTCAAATTTAGTAATCATGTTCTCATAGTATTAGTGTCAGGTGTTATGTCTCATGCATGTATTCTCACGCTCATGATAGTTAGTCAGTTATTATTATTGTTCATGCATATGAAACCCATGCATTCAGCCTACCTCACATACATACCAGTACATTCAAAGTACTGACGCATTTGCGCTATGGTGTCTTATACCATAGGTTCGGAGACACGAGCTCCAGATCAACAGTAGATTCCAGTTTCAGCAGTCAGAGTTAGAAGTGAGTCCTCATCATTCGAGGACATGATTATTTCCCTATTATCTCATTAATCAGTTTATTAGTTGGAGTTAGTTGGGGACATGTCCCATCAAATCCTTACTTAGACAGTTCAGTCAGTTAAAGGCTTTCTAGACTATCATGGTTCAGACTTCAGTAGGTTTAGTTTTGTTTTGGGTATTCTATTACCCCACACAAATGTTATATCATTCAGATCATGTTCAGTATTGAACCTTATGGCCTTTCAGTTCATGTTTCTGCATTATAAAGTATTTTATGCAGTATACAGGTATAGATATCAGTCATGGGTTAGCTTGTGGTACTTTGGGGTCATAAGCACCGTGTAGCATTCCGAGTACCAGATTTGGGTCATTACAAACTTGGTATCAGAGCCTAAGGTTCAATAGAGTCCTAGGAAGTCTGAAAGCCGCATCTAGTAGAGTCTTATACGTGGGAGTATTGTGCACTACATTTATGTATAGGAGGCTATAAGATGTTTTAGGAACAGTTTCCCCTCTTTCAGTATTTATGTCGTGCCAGTGAGCATAATCTCAAGTCAATCTCTCAATCTAATCTATTTCCCCCTTTCTTCTACAGAACATGCCTCCTAAAAGAAGAAACGGAAATCAGTCAGCCCCTCACCCGAAGATCCTTTGGGCGATCATATTTCTCATGCGGAGTTTAGGGCCGCATTCACTACTCTTGCTCAGTCAGTTTCCACTCAAAATGAATGTCCTGCAGTCATTTCGGTCAACCCAGTGGCTAATTCAGTCGCAACTACGATTCGGGACTTCACCCGAATGAATCCTCCATCCTTTCTCGGATCTAAGGTAGATGAGAACCCTTAGGAATTCATTGATCAGGTTCAGAAGGTGACAAATATCATGAGGGTAACTACTGTTGAGAGTACTAAGCTAGTTACATATCAGTTGCAGGATGTAGCTCATACTTAGTTCAAATAGTGGAAGTCAGAAAGGTCAGATGATGCAGGTCCTATAAAGTGGGAGGAGTTTATCACCGCATTCTTAGACAGATTCTTTCCCCAAGAGCTTAGAGAGGCTAAGGTGCTAGAATTCATCAACCTCAGGCAGGGAAATATGACAGTGAAAAAGTATTCTCTTAAGTTTACTCAATTAGCCAGATATGCCCCTCATGTGGTTGCAGACAGCAGAGCCAAGATGAGTAAGTTCGCTTCAGGGGTAAATCATAACATGGTAAATGAGTATAGATCTGCCGTGCTGAATAGTGACATGACTTTAGCCAGGCTTATAACTCATGCTCAGCAGATAGAGGAGCCAAAGATTAAGCAGAGGGAGAAGCAGAATAAGAGAGCGAAGACAGGTAGTTTCAACTTCGCTCAGCCTAAATCAGAAGGAGGAAATCGTTCCCAGTTTTGTCCTAAGTCATCAGTTCCATCTCCTTCCTCAGCCAATGCTCCAGTTCCTAAGTTTAGGGAGGGTAATAGAGATAGAGCGCCAGGCTCTAGGTCTTAGGGCAGTGTTAGCAATGCCCGAACTAATCCCCTTTGTCAGACTTGTGGTAAGAACTACAAGGGTTCTTACTGAGCTGGTAGCGATGTCTATTTCAGTTTTGGTAAGCTAGGCTACAGAGTCAAAGATTGCCCTCAGTCAGGTTATCAGAGTCATCTCCGCCTCTCAGCTCAGTTCGGTCATCCAAATCAGCAGGGTGCCACCTCCAGCGCTACTAGTGGGAAATGCCCAAATCATCTCTATGTTCTTCAGTCCCGACAGGATCAGGAAAATTCTCTTGATGTACTTACTAGTACGTTACAGATCTTTCATGTGTATTTTGTGCTTTGCTAGATCGAGGAGCTTCTTTATCTTTTGTTACTCCTTATATTGCTGTTGATTTTGGAGTCAGTTCCAAAATTCTAGCAGAGCCCTTTTCAGTCTCTACCCCAGTGGGTAAAACTATCATAGCCCGACGGGTATACAGGAACTGACCGGTATGATATTTCAGAAAGTCACTTTGGCAGACTTAGTCAAATTAGAGATAACTGATTTTGATGTCATTCTCGGCATAGATTGGCTTCATTCCTTCTATACCATTGTCGACTGCAGAAATAGAATAGTCCAGTTTCAATTTATGAATGAACCCATCCTAGTGTAGAAGGGTAGTGTATCCGCTTTCAGAGGTCAACTTGTTTCCTACCTTCAGGCACGAAAAATGATATCTAAAGGATGTGTCTATCATCTTGTTCAAGTTAAGGACACTAGTTCTAAAACTCCCAGTCTTGAATCAATCCCAGTAGTGAATGAATATTTAGAAGTCTTTCCTAAAGATCTTCCAGGAATTCCTCCCGAAAGGTAAATAGACTTCGGTATTGATCTTCTTCTAGATACTTAGCCTATATCTATTCCTCCATACAGAATGGAACCAGCAGAACTCAGCGAACTGAAAGAACAATTGAAGGATCTCTTAGATAAGGGATTCATCAGGCCCAGCATTTCCCTGTGGGGTGCTTCAGTATTATTCGTGTGCAAGAAAGACGGTTCTCTCAGAATATGTATAGACTACCGTCAACTCAATAAGGTCACGGTCAAGAACAAGTATCCTCTTCCCAAAATCGATGACTTGTTTGACCAACTTCAGGGTGCCAGTTATTTCTCTAAGATAGACCTCAGATCCAGCTATTATCAGCTCAGAGTTAGAGAATATGACATTCTAAAAACAGCTTTCCGTACTTGGTATAGTCATTTTAAATTCTTAGTTATGTTCTTTGGTCTTACAAATGCCCCAGCCGCTTTCATGGACTTGATGAATCGTGTGTTTAAGTAGTACTTGAACATGTTTGTCATAGTCTTCATAGATGATATTCTGGTTTATTCTCGCAGTGAGCATGATCATGCAGATCATCTCAGAACAATACTTCCGACTCTCAGAGATCATCAGCTATTCGCCAAATTCAGTAAGTGCAAATTTTGGATAAGGTCAGTAGAATTCCTTGGTCATATCATTTTCGGTGATGGCATTAGAGTAGATCCTCAAAAGAATAAAGTAGTAAAAAACTGGCCTAGACCTGTCTCTCCATCAGATATTAGGAGTTTCTTGGGTTTGGCTGGCTATTACAGATGGTTTGTTGAGGGATTTTCTTCTATTGCATCCCCTATGCCCAGATTGACTCAGAAGAAAGTAAAGTTTCAGTGGTCAGATCCTTGCGAGAAGAGTTTTCAGGAGTTGAAGACTCGACTCACCTCAGCTCCAGTCTTAGCTCTCCCAGATGGTTCAGATAGGTTCGTAGTGTATTATGATGCATCCAGAGTAGGTTTGGGTTGTGTCCTCATGCAGCATGGTAAGTTCATAGCCTACGCCACCAGACAACTTAAACCCCATGAGAGGAATTATCCTACTCATGATCATGAGTTAGCAGCCGTAGTCTTTGCCTTGAAGATTTGGAGGCATTATCTCTATGAAGTTCATGTAGATGTCTTCACAGATCATAAAAGTCTTCAGTATGCCTTTTCTCAAAAAGATCTCAATCTTCGTCAGACAAGGTGGTTAGAGCTCTTGAAAGATTATGACATGAGTGTCTTTTATCATCTGGGCAAGGCAAACATAGTGGCCGACGCTCTCAGTAGACTATCCATGGGTAGTGTTCCTCATGTTGAGGACAGTAAGAAGAAGTTAGCTCAGGAAGTCTATCAGCTTGCCAGACTAGGCATTCACTTAGTCGATACAGATGAGGGTGATATATAGGTTCAGAGTAGTTCTGAATCATCTCTAGTTTCTGAGGTGAAATAAAAACAAGATAGAGATCCCAGCCTTGTCAAGTTGAAAGAGTCAGTTCAGGATTAAAAAATAGGGGTTTTCTACAAGAGGGAGATAATGTTGTTCATTGTCAGGGTCGTCTCTGTGTTCTAGGTGTAGATGACTTAAGGCAGTGAATTCTTGTAGAAGCGCATGGTGCACGCTACTCTATTCATCCAGGGGCCACAAAGATGTACTGCGACTTACGAGAAATCTATTAGTGGAGTGGGATGAAGAGAGACATTGCAGAGTTTGTAGCTAAGTGCTCTACATGTCAGCAGGTTAAGATAGAGCATTAGAAGCCTAGTGGGTCCATGCAAGAGTTCAGTATTCCTACTTAGAAGTGGGAAGCTGCAAACATGGACTTCGTGATGGGTTTGGCTCGAACTCATCATCAACATGATTCAGTATGGGTCATTGTAGACAAAATGACCAAATCAACTCATTTCCTTCCAGTTCATACCTTTTATTCAGTCGAGGATTATGCCAAACTCTATATCAAGGATTTGGTCAGATTGCATGGTGTTTCGTTGTCCATTATCTCAGACAGAGGTACCCAGTTCACCTCTTATTTTTGGAAATCATTCCAAAAGGGTCTTGGTACCCAAGTTCATCTCAGTACAACCTTTCATCCTCAGACAGATGGTCAAGCAAAAAGGACCATTCAGACTTTAGGAAATATGCTAAGGGTATGTGCAATTGATTTCAAGGGAAATTGGGATGACCACTTGCCTTTGATTGAATTTGCATACAACAACAACTATCATTCCAGTATTAATATGGCTCCATTCGAAGCTCTCTACTATAAGAGATGTAGATCTCCAATTGGTTGGATTAAAGTTAGTGAGGCCTTAGTCATAGGTCCTTACTTGGTATTCGACACCTTAGAGGTAGTCCAGTTGATTAGAGAAAGACTCCGGGCTGCTCAGAGCCGACAGAAGTTTTATGCAGATGTTCGTAGAAAAGATCTTAAGTTCGAGATTAGTGACTATGTCTATCGAAAGATCTCTCCCATGAAGTGGTTCGACAAGAAAGGGAAACTCAGTACCCGATATGTCTGTCCCTTTAAGGTTCTTAGTTGATTCGGCAAAGTAGCTTATGTGCTCGAATTGCCTTCAGATCTAGCCTCAATTCATCTAGTCTTTCATGTCTCTTTGCTCAAGAAGTACATAGGTGACCCATCAGTTGTAGTCCCTATTCAGAGCATTGATGTTTAGAACACTCTCTCTTATGAAGAGATTCCAGTCGAAATCTTAGACTATCAGACTCGTAGATTGAGGAACAAAGAAGTCCTTCTAGTTAAGGTTTTTTGGCGAAATCAATGCGTCGAGGGAGCTACTTGGGAAGCAGAGGCATACATGCGTACCAAGTATCCTTACCTTTTCTTCGCCAACTCAGATCAAGCTTAAGGTAACAGTTCTCCTTAAGCTTACACAGTTTTATGTTCAGTGTTCATTACAAACTTGGTATGCAATTTCATATTCATGTTCCCATTATAAACTTGGTATCAAGTACCATTGTATATTCAATCATGCACTCATGTATCAGTTCAGTTTTGTAATTATGCATCAGACATGCATTCTCATTGTGAGAAACTTAGTTCTTTAGAACACTCAGTCATGCATTCATGAATCAGTTACACATGCATCAGATATGCATGTTTAGTATTATATGTTCAGCTTGTCAGTCATGTCAGTCATGAGATGTAGGTCTCACCCAATCATAAATAGCTTTAATCTTTGCTGGTTTTACCATAATCCCATTTTTAGACACCACATGTCTTAGGAATGTCACCGACTCAAGCCAGAACTCACACTTTTTGAATTTGGAAATAAAGCCTATGATCTCTCAAAGTCTGGAGCATAATCCTTAAATGTTGCATCTGCTCCTCCATACTCCTCTAATATACAAGAATATCATCGATGAACATAATCATGAAGGAATCTAAATAAGGTCTAAACACGATGTTCATCAAATCTATGAATGTTTTTAGGGAATTGGTCAACCTAAAAGACATCACCAGAAACTCATAATGACCATAACAAGTCTTGAAGGTTGTCTTTGGGATGTCCTCAACCCTAATCCTTAATTGATGGTAACCGAATCTCAAGTCAATCTTAGAGAACACCGCTTCTCCCTGAAGCTGGTCAAATAAGTCATTAATACGGGACATAGGATACCTATTCTTCATCGTCACCTTATTAAGCTGCATGTAGTCTATACACATCCGTAAGGAGCTATCTTTATTCTTTATGAACAAGGCAGGGGCATCCTAAGGTGACACACTTGGTCTAATAAAACTTTTACCCAGAAGATCCTAAAGTTGAGAATTTATCTTCTTAAGCTCAACAGGAGCCATATGATAAGGTGCCATAGAAATAGGTCTGGTGACCTACTTGAGATCAATAATAAACTCAATATCATACTCAAGAGGAAGACCAGGTAAATCAGTATAAATAATATTACGAAAATCAAAGACTGTAGGAACAGTGTCAAGCGAGGGACTCCCAACACTAACATCATGAATATAATTAATAAGACTCACAATCCCTCAATATAAGTCTCCTAGGACAAACATAAGAAATAATCCCCATTAGCCTGTGGCTAATAGATCCCTGCCACCTAATTAGGGGTACGCCAGACATGGCTAAGGTAACGGTCTTAGAAAAATAATTCGAGACTACATGATAGTTGGATAACCATTCCATGCCCATAATCACATCAAAATCTACCATATCTAATACGGTAAGATTAGTATGAGTAATAAACTCTCGAATAGTCATAACACATGATCTATAAACCCGATTCACTCTAAAGAATCACCTACGGGAGTAGATACAGATAACGACATAGATAAAAAATCCCAAGACAACTCTAACTACGATGCATAATACGTAGATACATAAGAATAAGTAGATCCTAGGTTAAATAAATCAATAATCGATTGATGGCACACTAAGATTGTACCTAACAACATCCAAAGATTCTGCCTCCTATCTACCAGGGGACCACTTCAATAACCCAGTATACCACCTCTAATTTCCATATCAGTGAAACACTTTGTGTTGTAGGAACCATCACTGCGCGGATGGGACACACTCTAGAAAAATTATAGAAGGTCCTACAATTATAACACGCCCTAAGCATTGTACTGTATCTTAAAGATTTTGATGACCCTGAATAACCACTTTGACTAAGAAACCAAAAGATGAACCTCTCGGAGGCTTACCACAACTCTGGCCAGGGTGATCACTGTAGGTAGAATTGCCTCCATCGATAATCTAAGGTGCAACATAAACGGGACAACTAGACTGACCCTAATATTGATAAGACTTGCATGGAGGGTACCTACCCTGAAAACCACTACCTCTAAACCAGGAGATACTCTGGCTCCCACTAAAACTATGTTGGGATCACAACTTCTTATCACTTCCCCTTGGGCGGCCTTGCGATGTATATCCTCCATAATTTGAGCATGATAAAAAACCTCAACAAAAAATGTTCCATCAACAACCAAACTTTGTATAGCCATGCTAAGAGAAAGTCTTAATCCCTGAGTAAAACATCAAATCTGCTCATATTTGGTCGGCCAGATAAATATAACATGTTTAGCTAACTCATAGAACCGAACCTCATACTCTAAAAAAGTCACAGAACCCTATTCAAATCTTGAGAACTGGTCTCTTAGATGATCTCTAAGGATATGAGGCATATACTTCTCCAAGAAAAACTTAAAGAATTAAATCCATGTCAACAGGGGAGATCGAACTGGCGTAGAATCAAAATAACCTCTCTACTAATGTGAAGCCTCCAAATCCAACTAAAAATTAGTGTAATCAACACCACGAGTCTCAAAAAGGCCCAAATTATGGAGCCTTTCCTCACAAGCTACTAAGGACTCATAAGAATCCTCTCCTGATGCCCCCCAAAACCTAAGCAAAATTAATTTAAAAAATCTACCCAACATCTTTTGCTCCTTAACAAATATAGAAGGTTGCGCGACTACCGGTTGAGAAAATACTGGCACTATAGGAATCTTAACTCTAGAAGTTACAGCTACAGACTGCGCTCCTTCCTAAGTACCACTCTGGTCCACAGATTAAGCACCATCAGATAGTGTACCACCAACTAATCCTAAGATTTAAACCAATATATCTCTATGAAGTAACGATTAAATATACCTCGGTGGAGCCTAGGCAGGCCCTTGTCCCGCCACAGGCTGGGGTGGAGTAATATCTAGTGCTGGAGTGATAATAAGGTTTGGTAAAGGCTCTCTATCACGATCTTGAGTTGGGGTTGCATCTCCAGTTTTTCCCTGACCTTAGGGTTGTCCACATACTCATACAGGATCCCTAATCACGAACCTGGGGTTCTTGTTCTAGTATCAATATCACGTATCCTAGCCTTCCACAAAAGAGTGAAACTAAGTGAATCTCAGAAACAAACTTAAAATCTTATCATAAAATGATAGAAGGAAGTGAAGATGTCTTAAGAATGTCCTATAACCTCACAAAGATAAGAAATAGACTTTATCATTCTTATCCGTGGGACTCTACTAGACACTTGCTCTTGTACCAATAATATTGGTGAACCTAGTGCTTTGATACCAATATTTTATGACCTGATTTTCTGAGTTATGATGACACCTACTTTACCCCACCAGTAGGTAAGCCAAACCATATCCTGAAACTAAAAGTAATGGGCTAAATTGTGGAAAATGACATAAACATCGAAAATATGAAAATAAAAAAATATGAGACATAATCATAAGAACACTAATATCATAATGGGATAGAAATAAAGATGAGTAACAACATCCCACAACTTAGTAAGGTCGGTAAAAGAGCTTCTAATAAAAAAATTATAAGTACATTAAAGTCAATATACAAGAGTCTCAAAAATAGAAACACTATCTAAAATAGAAGATGAAGAAAAGGTCAACTTCAGCTCTGAGAGCTCACCCTATTTCCAATTTTTGACCAGTACAAACATTATATCACGATAGCTAGTATTTGGATCTACACCAAAAAAGGTACAGAAGTGTAGTGTAAGTACCAAAGCTACGGATACTCAGTAGGAATCATCGGCTGACTAAGCTAAATTATAATATAAATATAATAAAATTTGAGATAAATAAGATAACTCAAAGATAAGGTCAAACCTGGAATAGCGCTCCAAATACTGTAAGTAAATGATCGAAATGATAATATTAGAAAAAAAACATAACGATCTCTATATAATTAGCCCCTATAAGCCAGAAGGTGTGAATAAAATAAATAATCAAACACGGGCCCCCATAATCCTCGAGGGTGTAATCAAAGAGAAGTAGTAATAGGAATTATATTAAGTAACCATATCTCAAAATTATAACCATGAATCCTTCCATACCATAAATACAGAACTCAAACTGGTTCCATAACCGTCATTAATATCTCTCAATGTCAAACTTGAACCAGAAATAGTATCTCATATGTTGGATTTGAACTTAAACTAATATATATTAGCTTCCTATACTAGTATAATATGTTCTTATAATCACAAACTAAATAAGAAAATATGCAAGTTACACTATTGACGCAATCAAGGCAAGGATTTTCATAGAAGGACCATCCCGATGCTATAATTGGAATAGTATCATAAGAAGATCTAAAAAAATCCCTAACTTAAAGGAATCAAACATAATAAGAGCAATCACAGAGCAACAAATATTAAAGAAAGATTTCTCACAAATCTAAGGAAAGAAGAAAGATCATAATAACGAAACAATAATTATGGAAGGTAGATTTCACATAGAGCTATGGAAGAAAAGAAGATCATATCCCTTACATGGATATATCTAATATGGATATGTATGGATGTGACTCTACAATTGAGAAAGAAAGATCAGATCAGGCATATAGACATATCTGATATGGACGTACCATATGATGTGAATCCTCAATCAAGAAAATAATACAAATCTTTGATTGGGAAGAAATCCTTTTGGTTTTCCTTTTAGAGCAAAAAAGTACAGAAGAAAAATACTAGAAAATGAAGACTGAAAATGGAAGACATCTTATACAACTACAAGAAACTATCTGTTTGTCTCAATCTTTAGTCTTCAAAAAGATTTGTATTTCTCAATTTACATTAGTTACAAAAAGAAAAGATTGAGTCAACTTTATTATACTTGTTGAGGCTGTGTCACAAGATCTGAATAGAATATTAAGAGTCAGAGCATGCCAACTACTGTAACTCTATTCTCAAAATTTGAAGCTCTAAAGAAAACCCTTAAAACCCAAGGGGATAAGAGCAAGCACCATATTGGTGATCTGAACCAATATAAGTCTTTGTATTATTTTATACTTATTTTTTGATAATTTTTGATTTGTTCTATTTTATTGAGTATACTAACCTGCGGGTGAGTTAACTGTCAAGATTGATCAGTTAACTCAAAAAAGATTTAAATTCATCCCTTTTTAGAATCTCAGTTTTTATTAGAGCATATCTCATTAAAGTGTTGCTTAATCACACATGAGTAAACATCAAATGCTTAACTATCGAATTACTGGAGCACTCCTTCAGGACGGACACTCATTAATAAGACCACCATACTTCAATGTACAATAATTCTCACATTGAAAGAATAGATTTAAAATCTTTGTACAATCAAATGAATTTCAAGCTTGGGTTGTCATCAAGAAGGGATCAAAACCTATACTAGGGATCAAAAACAAGGACAAACAAAAGGAAAAAGAATCAAGCAGCCTTGACTGGGATAATTTCAAAAACTTTTAAATCACCAAAGAATAATAAAAGGTAATTAAAAATAACATGAGAGCTATAAGCCTACTTTACTATGCAGCTAGCAGAGCAGAGTACGATAATATATCAACCTGTGAAATAGCCAAAGAAATATGGGACAAACAGAAGGTAACCTACGAAGGTAATACTAAAGAGAAGGAAGAAAGGATCATTGTTTTAGTCAATGAATATGAGCTTTTCAAAATAGGAAAAAATGAAGGGGTCGAATTAATGTTTGCATGATTCAACAAAGTTGTTTGTGAGCTGAAATCTCCAGGAATGTCTACTCAAATAGCCTCCAGGTCAAGAAACTTGTATAGAGTCTACCAAAAGAATGGGAAACCAAAGTCTCCATTATAGAAGATGGGGATCTTCATAACATGATCTATGATGAAGTACGAGATAACCTTATTGCTCATGAACATAATCACATAAATTGGTACAATAAGAAAGAGAAGAAATAACTTGTAGCCTTTAATGTTATAACCCCTGGAGAAGAAAAGAGCATAGACGAAGATTACAATAAAGGCTTATAAATTATGGAGTAAGATAAATTTTAAGACAAAGGTAGCAAAGCCCTCAAGGTTACAAGAATAATGAATTCATAAGGAACGATGATCGCTGCTATCAATATAGTAAACAAGGTCATATTAATAGAACTATCCAAAATTACGAAGAAGATAATCGAAGAAGAATAAGAACTTTAGATCCTGGAATAATGAAGATGAAAATGAAGATGACATAGAAGTAACAAATATGTGCTTCATGGCAATAGGCGAATCTAGTGAGGTATGACCTTTTAATTGTCATAATTGTAATCTCATCCAGTCAAATCATGATATGATTACTGATGAGCTTTAAAATATCATTGATGAATACAATAAAACTGCTCAAGAAAAGAAAAAGTGGCAAGCTCAGTTAAAAGAAAAGCTTGAAGAAGAAAGAAGGAATTGACAAATTCAACTTGAAGCAAGTCAAATTGAAATTGCTTTACTTCAAGAAGAACTTTATGATGCAAAGCTGAAGTTAAACAACATAGAAAATCACCAAGTCACAGTTCTATGAAATTAAATTTTCTTAAGGTTAAATCAAGCTCTTCATTAGACTCTTTCAGCTCTGCTAAAACCTCCTTCTTTTTTCATAGACCAGTCTTCTACACTTGTGGTAAAAGTGGGAAAAAATCATATAACTACAAATAAAAGTCTAAACAAGTGTGGATTTAGAGTCCCAAAGAAAGAACATCTAACCCTTAAGGACCCAAGACCACTTGGGTACCTAAAAAAATTAATTCTCTTATTTTGCAGGAACATATCTGCAAGAACTCCAGGAAAGGAATATTAGTTATAGATAGCGGATGTTTAAACCACATGACAAAAAAAAAAAATTCTATCTAAGGAAACTTGAAGGCAAATCATCCAAGTTTGGTGATAATGACAAAAGAGAAGGCATATGAGTTGGCACTATGAAGCTCAGATCCTCTTGTAAACTCATTAAAGTGTATCTCATATGTGGACTCAAACACAATTTGTTGAGTATCAGCCAGCTATGTGATGCAGGATTTAGAGTATCCTTTAGAGTTGAAAATTGCTCCATCAAGCATGAAAAAAAATATCACTCTTATTGGTGGTAGTGTCAATAATATTTATGTTTTAAATAATCTTGATTTTGCTACTTTGACCTATATTATTTTTTACACCAGTGACACCTGATTGTGGTAGAGAAAATATGGGCACGCTTGCATGCATACAATTGAAAAACGTTCTAGACTTGAATTGGTGAATGTCTGTCAAAATTAAAATTTTCTAACTTAGTAAATTGACTTGAGAATCTTTTAAATTCAAAGATATTGTCAACATGAAACACCTAGGATTTGGACCCTTAGAAAAATCTCATGAATTGTGCATTCTGACAAATATATAGTTTAGATGTGTCACTCTATACTAGTGTGTGATTCATACCCTTCTACCCTCCCCCTCTCATGTGTTGAATAGCTTAGGAGGGTAGCATACTATCCATATTACAACTTGTACTCTCCTAGTCGTATCTTAGTGTATGAGTCATAAATAACTTAGTCATTTGAAAGGTTGTCTTGGTCTAGAGTAGACTATTTTTGGTACGAGTCAAGGGTACTATTTAGGGTACAAGTCATACCCTTTAAATACGACTCTAGGGTCTGTGGTCATACCTTGAGAATTATATTAGTCCTAGGTAAAGCCTAGGGTACGAGTTAGGGTACCACTTGTGCCCTAGGGTACGATTGACTTAAGTGAGTCATACCCTAACTCGGGGTCATTTTCCAGCTTATAGGTTAAGGGCCTTATGGTCATTTACCACCCTAAAACCCTAAGGATACCTCACTATATAATGTATTATTACCTCTTAAACAATTATTTTGGTTGATCAAATACTCTCTCAAACATATTTTTGAAAAATTAGAGGCTAGGGTTCTAAGGGTGTTCATCTAGAAGCAAAGTGAAGTCAAGTTTCTTGGTGGATTGTTTTGTTTAAGGTATGTGACCCTCTTCCTTGTTAAACATATCAAAAACCGTGTATTTTACACATGGACTAATAATTGTAAATGGTGATTTAAAATCAAATGATAAGGGTTTTGTTGCCTAATGATGAATAATGTTGGTTCTTCCTTAGACTTGTGTTTATACATGTCATTGATGATGATTTACATGTTTGGGTGTCTGTTGTTTGTGGTATAACAAATAGATCTTAACTAACCCTAATATTGATGAATTATACTATGAATTTGGTATTGATAAAGGTATGCACACAAGGTGTTTGTAAAAATATCTAGGTGAAATATCTAGTCATATGTTGATGATGCTTTGAACTAGGGTAATGGCCCAATGAATATGAATAGTGTATAAATGGTATTGTAAAGATATTGATATCCATGTAATATGTTAACTTATGACCTTGCTAATTGATGTCCAAAAAAGGGTTAAAGTCCTTAAATATGAAATTAAATTGTGTTTGAACTGAAGTGTGGTATAAGATTGCTAATGAGGAATGACTGGGTTGTAAGGGTCTAGATGACCATGAATGGAATTTAATAATGAAATGTGTCGAGGCATTATCCTATTCGAGTGATTGATTGATAAATTCCCCATAAGACCTTGTGGTCGACTAATGATAGTCGTGTTGACATATGGTTAGAGTCCCTTGCCTAATGAAAATGCAAGAGGTTAAAGTCCCTTGCTTAAATACGTCAGCTTGGGGTTAGAGTTCCCTATCTAATATGGCTTGAGGTTAGAGTTCCTTGCCCAGTAAAATGACTTGAGGTTAGAGTCCCTTTCCCAATAAAATTGCTTAAGGTTAGATTCCCTTGCCCAATAAAATAGATTGAGCTTAAAGTCCTTTGTCCAATGAAATAGCTTATGGTTAGAGTCCCTTGCTTAATGAATGTGTGTATGTGGTTAAAATCCCTTGACTAATGAATGTGTGTATGTGGTTAAAGTTCCTTACTGAATAAAAAATATTTGAATCTATAAGTATGGAAGGTCAGATTCCTCCACTTCATGTCTCATGATTAAGTGCCTCGTGAATGTGGTTAAGTCTTGTTTCTTTAATTTGCATATGCTATATCTACATGTATGCTTATGTATATAAATGTGGTTGCATATGATGTGATAACTTGATATTGAATGATGATGAAATTTTATCCTTATCCTTGAGTTATATGCTAGCACTCCAACTGTTAATCATCTCCGGATGCTATGTCCCCATGTGGCATAGGGACTGGAGCATCTTCTTCTCTTTCTGTGCAGTGATAGGTGTTCAAGTGGTTCGTGTGATTGACATTAAAGTGGTGACCTTCCATACTTTAGAAGTCATGCATTTAATAGTCATTAGTTTATGTCATAGACTTGTCTTGGATTTGGTTTTTGCCTTTTTCAGGGGTTTATCCCAACGTATATATATTGACTTCAAATTTGTGTAGAGGCATTGTGGGTGACAGTGGACTTAGGTATGTTGGTAGTATCTTGACATTAATGAAATATTTAGACGTGTTTAGTTTATGATCATTAGTATGATTTTTGCTATCTTGATGTATGTTTGGAGTTCCTTCGACTCTTGTAGATTAATGTGATGATTAGGTTGGGTTAACGGGGCGATCTCTAGCCCAAGTTGGACTTGAGGTGCCCATATGACAATACCTGATTTTGGGTCGTGTCAAGTTATAATTAGAGCCTAGGTTCATGGTCAGTTGGGAGTCCATAATGTCGTGTGAAGTAGAGTTTTTTTTTATAAGTATGAAATTCTCTACACTTATAAGAGAGAGGCTACGAGACATTTTAGGAATATTTCCCTTTCTTGTGTTTTAATCTAAAGATATAAAGTCTAAGGTCTTGGATTTCTCTAATTTCTATTTTCTTTCTTTCAGATCATGTCTCAAAGGAGATCTGATATACAGAAAAACCCTTCTGAGGGTCCTATAGATGGAGCTCGTCCAACTTTGGGGTCCAGACCCGGGCTAGGGATACAGTTTCTAACCATTCTCATGGGGTTCCATCATTCCCCACTAACTCTGCTTATGAAAGTGACACTCCTACTCAGTCACCACCTGGGGATGCTTCTAATATTGAGTTTCATAGCTCTATCAACCTCTTGACTCAATTGGTAGCTTCTTAATTGGAGAGTGGTGCTCTACCTACTATTTCTTCTGATTCCATAAGAGTTGGCCAATTTATGAGGTTGAACCCTCATACATTCACGGGTACGAAAGTTGAGGAGGATACTCAAGGCTTCGTCGAAGAAATAGAGAAAATTTTCCAAATCATGCATGCTTCGGAGGTTGAGGCTGTTGAGTTTGCTTCCTACTAGTTGAAAGATGTGGCATACCATTGGTATGAAGGGTATGAATTATTTAGAGGTATGAATGCTAGATCTGCTGTATGAGAGGATTTCTCTGAGGATTTATTAGATCGCTTCTTTCCTCAAGAGTTGAGTGAAGCAAAAGCAGAAGAATTTGTGAACTTGAAGTAAGGGAGGATGACCATCCAAAAGTATGACTTGAAATTTCATCTGTTGTCTAGGTATTCTCTCGAGATGGTTTCTAGCATGAGGGCTAGAATGCATAAATTTGTTTTGAAATTATCCCGTGAGTTTGCACTTGAGAGCAAGGCTACCTTGTTGATTGAAAGCATGGACATCTCTAGGTTGATCGTGTCTATGCAAAAAGTAGAAGAAGAGGAAAAATAGGTTGAGTTTGGTGAAAGTCATGGGAAGAAGTATAGACATTCTGAGCATAGTGGTAGAGATAGTGGCAAGTGGTCACGGAAGAAGTGGGGGAGTTTGGTTCTTTTTCTTCGGGTAGTGCTCCTTACCTAAAATTGTTGGGTGATTGTCGGTCTTGGTTTGATGGTGGTTTCAGGCATCAAGTTCCTAATCTCTGATTGGTGGGGCTCAGTCGGCTCCAACCTACCTACCTTGTCGATTCTGTGGTCAGCCTCATCGTGGTTAGTGTGAGAAGAAGCGAAATAGATATTTTAGATGTGGTCAGATTGGTCACATGCGACAAGATTGTCGTTCTCTAGAAGCTTCTCGGGCCAATAGGGCCCCTATTTCTACTTTTTTTATTCCTGTACTGAAGGGTGCTATATCTACTTCTGCTTCTATTTTTGGTACTGACGCTGGCCGGAATTGTTTGTATGCACTAGCTACTCGCTAGGATTCTGAGGTGTCTCCCGATATTGTCATGGGTATGTTGAAACTTTTCTTCTATGATATGTATTGTTTGCTTGATCTAGGGTTTACTCTTTCTTATGTAACCCCATTTGTGACTGTGTATTTTGGTATTGGTCCCGTGAGTTTGTCAATTTCTTTTCCTGCTTCTACCTCAAAAGGAGACTCTGTGGTTGTTAAAAGAGTCTATAGGGGGAGTGTGTTATCTGTTAGTGGTAGAGAAACTCTTGTGGATTTGATAGAGTTTGACATGGTTAATTTTGATGTTATTCTAGGGATGGAATGGTTGCACTCGTATTATGCTTCCTTAGATTATCAGACCCGTACGGTCGTGTTTAAATTCCCTAATGATCTTGTCATTGTATGGGAAGGTGCTTCTTTAGTAACCAAGGGGAGATTTATTTCTTAAGGCCCAAAGGTTGATCTCTAAAGGGTGTTTGTATCACTTGGTCCAAGTTAAAGATTTTAACTCGAAAGAGTCTTCTCCAGGATCTGTTCCCATGGTTAATTAGTTTCCCGAGGTTTTCCCCAATGATCTTCCCGACATTCCTTCCAACAAGGAAATTGATTTTAGGATTGATCTTATTCCGGACACTCATCCAATTTCTATCCCCCTTATAGAATGGCTTCGGTCGAGTTGAAGGAGCTTAAGGAGCAATTAAAAGACCTCTTAGATATAGGTTTTATCCATCCTAGTGTGTCTCCTTGGGGTGCTCCCGTGTTGTTTGTACGCGAGAAAGATGGTTCCCATCGTAATGTGTATTGATTGTCGTCAGTTAAACAAAGTGACCATAAAGAATAAATATCCTCTTCTTATAATTAATGACTTGTTTGATAAACTTCAAGGTGCCAACTATTTCTCTAAGATTGATCTTAGGTCGGATTATTACCAACTTAAGATTAGGGATATGGGTATCCCTAAGACTGCCTTTAGGACCCAGTATGGTCGCTCTGAGTTACTAGTTATGTCCTTTGGGTTGACCAATGCCCCAACGACATTCATCGATTTGATGAAAAGGGTTTTCCACCTGTTCTTGAACTTGTTTGTCATTGTCTTTATTAATGATATCTTGGTCTATTCTAAAATTGAGGTGGATCATGTTGATCACCTTCGTGATGTGTTGCAAACTTTGAGAGATCATCATTTGTATGCCAAGTTCTCTAAGTGTGAGTTTTGGTTGAAACCTATGACTTTCCATAGTTATGTTATCTCTGGTGATGGGAATATGGTAGATCTAAAAAAGGTTATAGCAGGTAAGATGTGGCCTAAACCTGTGACTCCAATCGATATTTGGAGCTTCTTGGGTATAGCTAGTTACTATAGGAGGTTTGTGGAGAGTTTTCAACTATAGCTTCCCCATCGACTAAGTTAACCCAAAAGAAAGTCAAGTTTTTATGGTCGGATGCGTGTGAGGGTAGATTTAAGAAGTTGAAAGATAAATTGACTTTGGCTCTAATTTTGACCTTGTTCGAGGGTAATGATGGTTTTGTAGTATATTGTGATGTCTCTCATATTAAGCTTGGTTGTGTATTGATGCAACATGGTAGGGTGGTGGCCTATGCTTCTAGGCAATTGAAAGTTCATGAGAAGAACTACCCCACTCATGACTTGGAATTATTAGCCATGATTTTTGCTTTGAAAATTTGGCAACATTATCTCTATGGGGTTTATGCTGACATCTTTTCCTATCATAAGAGTCTTCAGTATGTGTTTATTCAATAGGAGTTGAAACTCAGGCGAAGGAGGTGGCTTAAATTATTGAAGGACTACAACATGAGTCTTCATTACCATCCGGGTAAGGTTAATGTAGTTGCCGACTCTCTAGTTGATTGTCCATGGGGAGTGGCCCATGTGGATAAGGATAAGTGGGAATTGGTGAAGGATATTCACCGTTTGTCTAATCTTGGAGTTTATCTCACAGACTCGGATAATGGTGGTATGTTTGTACATCCAGTATCGCATTTGTCTCTTGTTATTGAAATTAAGGAAAAACAAGTGTTGAATTCTAAATTGATGAAGATTAAGAGTAATGTGGGTCAATAAAAGGTTGTTGACTTCGTGATCAGTAGTGATGGTATCTTGATGTACCAAGGTAGGCTATGTGTATCTAACGTCGATGGATTGAGGGAAAAAATTATGCCCGAGACTCATGAATCTCGGTATGCTATTCATCTTAGTTCCACAAAGATGCATCATGGTCTTAGAGAATTCTATTGGTGAAATAATATGAAGCAAAGTATGGCTAGCTATGTGGATAAGTGTATGGTGTGTCAACAAGTGAAGGTTGAGCATATGAGACCCGGGGGTTTGTACCAAGAAATTGTGTTGTCCGAGTAGAAGTGGGAGGCAATTAACATGGATTTTATTACCGGTCTTCCTTGGTCTCGAAAGAGATGTGATTCTATTTTGTTCATTGTAGATAGGATGACCAAGTACGCTCACTTTGTACCAGTAAGGACCAGTTACTCAGTGGAGGATTATGCTAAGTTATATCTTACGGATATCATACAGTTGCATGTTGCTTCAGATTCTATCATTTCAGATCGTTGTACACTTTTCTCCTCTCACTTTTGGAGGTTGTTCCAAAAAGGTTTGGGTAAGACGGATGGAGAAGCTGAGAGGACCATCCAAATATTAGAGGATATGTTGCGGGCTTGTGTGATTGATTATGATGGTAGTTGGTATGACCATTTTCCTTTGATTGAATTCGCCTATAGTAATAGTTACAACTCTGGCATTGGTATGACCCCCTTTGAGGCATTGTATGGTAGGAGATGTCGTTCTCCTATTGGGTGGTATGAAGTTGGTGAGGGTAAGTTTCTTGGCCCCAATTTAGTGGACCAAGCCTTAGAGAAGGTGAAGGTGATTCGTGATAGGTTAAAAGCTGCTCAGAGTCACCAAATTTCCTACGCAGCTATGAGACATAGGGATTTGGAGTTCAATGTTGGTGAGTGGGTGTTCTTAAAGGTATCTCCTATGAAGGGAGTGATTTGATTTTGTAAGAAGGGGAAGCTTAGTCCCTGGTACGTTGGTCCCTATTTGATTTGTAAAAGGGTTGGCAATGTTGCCTATGAGTTAGAGTTGCCATCTAGTTTGAATTCCATTCACCCGATTTTTCATGTCTCTATGTTTCGTAAATGTGTCGGTGATTCTTCGTTGGTTGTTCCCTTAGAGGATGTTGGTATTTCAAACTCTTTGTCCTATGAGGAGGTGTCGGTGAGGATCTTAGATCGGCAAGTTTGCCGGTTGCAAACAAAAGAGGTGGCTTCAGTGAAGGTTCTATGGAGGAACCAAAAGTCCGAGGAAGCTACTTGGGAGGCAGAAGAGGACATGAAGTCCAAGTATCCACAATTGTTTTCTGTTATGAAAACTCATGATTGAGGTATGTTTTAATCTTCCTACCTTGACTTGTGTCTTTGTTAGACAATGGGTTAAAGTCCCTAAGTTTTGAAATGAGCAAGTGTTTTGATAATTGATGGGTTTGAGTCCCAAAGTCAATGAGACAAATGGTTGATTTATAATGATCATGATGTGGGTTGTATCCTTATGGTATGCTTTGTTTTCTAACTTCTCTAAAGGTTGGTTTGATGGGTAATAATATGTTAACTTGTGTTCATACTTGGTTTACCCATCATTCGAGGATGAATGATCTAAGTGGGGGAGAATTGAAACACCTAGGCTTTGGACCCTTAGAAAAATCTCATGAATCGTGCATTTTAGGGCAGAGCAAATTAATGAACTATATAGGCTCCCCAATGTAGCCATGGCTGACTTTGAAGCAAAAAGGTGTGAGCCGGGTAGCTGGATGACAAAAAGGTTGTGCCCAAGGAGTTCCTTGGGAGGCAACCAAGAGGGGAATCTCAATGAATGATTTCACTACTGAGGACCGAATATGGATGAACATTATTTGCAGCCGAATCTCTCCTTGCACTTACTTGACTGTAGTTAGAGATCTGTGCGCCCGCGTGGTTTTCTGCATACTAGATAGAATTCCTTTGAATATTGGTCGGCTCATTATCTCAGACATAAGTTCTACAGGAACCATGGTGGTATGTTTCTCTTATTTTTATCTCTGATTACTGAGCTTTGTAAGAGGGTTGGAGTTGTGGTGTACCTGTAGACACTTGATTGCACACTGACACCCCCATCTATCCTCTGAAAATTTAGGGTGAAGGCGCACCAGACAAAAGAAAAATGATGAAGATCGACTTGGGAAAGTCGACAATTGAGGATTCAGAGTCTTCCAGGCCATTTACCGCCAACCTCTTTGATGAGATTTCTGATGAGATAAGGACCATTAAGGATCTTGTGTCCAAGTTGCTTTAGGGGACAGGAGAGCCACCCACCACCCGTCATTCATATATTGCCTGATCGGATTATGAGAAGTATTTAGAGAACCAGCAGACACAGGTAGCCACCATTGCTAGGATTAATAGGGCCTACTCATCATTGGCAGTGTTTCACACGGAGCTTCTAGACTCCCATGAGAAGAAGAAAAAAAGAGATAACAAGAGAGATAAGTTCTTTAGTAAGATATATAAGGGGGTAAAGGTCCTAAAACCCCGAGACATACTACCTTCTTCTAGAGTAGAGAGCGATAATGAGGCACCTATTAAGTGGGATGGTTCTGATGCTGGTGAAGATGATCTAGAGTCTGCGGATAAGAGAAACTCTTGACGCGGTTTCAGGGAGCACCTTTATATCTATTTGTGCTTTATTGTTTATGTAGTGAGGACACTATTAGTTTATTAGTTGGGGGTGCATGTCTATGTATGATTTCTTATTTGGTCCTGTATTATTTGGATTTATGGATATTTTGATGTTGTTTTGTATGATTTTTGTTTTTATCTGGGTTATAATTTTAGGGCACTCTGATGGTGCACACACTTTCATGGATTAGTCATATTACTTTGTTTTTAGTTTGTTGCTTCATCTTTATTTTGCTTATGATGATATCCAACGAGCATTTCCCTATGATAGATTAAGTGGTGACATTCTTAAGGGAAAATCATTGTGATTGGGTTTTGAGCCATAGATGCAAGAGAATTTTGAGTACCCGTATAATCAGAGCTATAAATATAGGGAAAGTCTGTGTACATGTAGCATTTTGGATTTGGGATCGCATTCATACCTATGGTGAAGTCTGAGTAGCCATATGGTTTGTTCGTATAAAAGTCATATTGTGAGACGTTGGCTTGGTTTGGTGCCATAAAGAGCAAATTATGCATGGTGCAAATGCGAAGCAAATACCCCTCTCCGTCCAAAATTTTTTCAAAAATCAAGGGCACGGATGTGAGCAACCTTATATCAATACTTTTTCTCTTTTTGTGACTCCAAAATTTTGGCTTGTATAAATTGGTAGATACTCTATTTTTTGTCTCTAGCAGGAGGGGAAATTGAGCCTCCTTGGCAACTTTACATGCCATGTACGGTGATCTTATTTGTCTAAACTCATCCATACTTGTACCATCTAGAACTTTCCCCATTAATCTCTCAAGGCGAATTTTGATTATACTTGGTTGGTGAGATGATCCTAGGCCTTCTTTGTGAACTTGGAAGTCCGCTCTATCCTAAAATGCCTACCCTTGCGTAGATTTTATCCCTAGTCACCCACGTTGAGCCTTTGGACCTTTCTTTTGAAAACACATTGCAAGCGGTGAGCCATTCAAGTTTTATTCCGATTTTGAACCCTACCCTCCTTGAACTTAAAAATACAACTTGAGGCTAAAATCCTAAGTTGGGGGTGGTGAAGATTAGAAAAGGTAACTTTGGGCCACAAAGTTGTAAGTGACTGCCTAAGAGATTAAGCATTGAGAACAAATGAATAAGAAAAAGATAGGATCAAACATAGTAAAGAAAAGCATTAAGTGTGCAAGAAAAAAGAAATGTAAAAGAAAATAGGCGAACCAAGGAAATAAAAGTAGGCACATGTGAAAAGAGTGAAAAAAAAAGAAGTGGCCCATGGTCAGGAGTTGGATGGAATAGTGTGATGTATATGTTCAAGAAGGGTATAGCCATGTTGTTCCTAAATGATATCCTTCCCTACCCCAAACCTACATTACAAGTTTGAAAAGCCCTTCGAGATCTACAACCAAATGTTTTCATTGTTGTGGTGATTGAAAATAGGGGAAAGCCTATGGATTTGTACTTGTTAGCATCGAGAATCATTGTGAGAGAGAGCTTTGCACTTAAATCCCTTGTTGCATATTTGATTACTTGGTATGTGGAATTTTTTTTTGTGAGGAAGCAAGTAAATAAGTTGAATTGAGTGATTTTGTCATCTACTAAAAAAAGAGACAAAAAGAGTATAATCAAGTTGAGGTCAAAGGTAAGTCACTTCTAGAGTATTAGTAATTGTTTCATGGTTGATCTTTGAAGTCTTTTGCACCTTTGAAAATTGCATATCATGTTGATGGATGTCGTGAGAATATCTTTGCCCATATTTGAAGAGCTATTTGTGGTCTTAATCAAGTTTAAGTCATTGTGATCTTTGGGTTATATAAAGTGGGCATAAATACACATTGTCTCATGGAAAGAGGTAATGTTGCTTGAGGACAAGCAAATTTTAAAGTTAAGGTTGTTGATGAATGGTGAATTTACCAATCATTGGCACTCAACATTCATACACACTACTATGATTTAAAAGTATGAATCAAACAATTTTGTGGTTTAATGCACTAATTCCCACATTTTGTAGGCATACATGTGTTGAGAAAGAAAGATATGGGTTTGAGCTTAAATGAATTTAAAAAGTAGAAGAGGAGTGCAGTTGGAAGGCCTGGAGCAAAAATTCAGTCTCAGTTACCGCGATCGCGGTCTGAGGGCTGCGATCATGGCTAGTCAATCTAGGTCAAAAGGTCATGACTGTGGTGGTTTTAGCAAATTTACGGTAGCCGCGATCATAGAAAATCGCCTGCAATTGCGGCTTAGTGGGAATACAACCCAGGGGTAGAGATGTCAATGCACACAACAAACCCTAATTCTCAAAAAGGTCTCAAAACCGTTATTCATAGAATCTTTTATCCATCATCTTGATCTTATCTTAGTTTGGAGGGTTATAATACTTGGAGCTTGGAGAAATATTTGTACTAATCTTGAGATAAGAAGACATTAGAGTGATTCCAAAGTGAAGAATTGGCAAATACCATTGAAGATTCTTGGGAATTTAAAGTGTGGTTTGCATTCTCTTTATTTTTCATAAATCAAATTGATGGAGATTTTGGTAGATTTTTGTTCATTATCTTTATGAGTTACTAGTTCTTCCTCCTGGGGTTATGTTAGACTAGGGTGCAAGTGTGTATGGGTTGTGGTTATTAGCTTTAATTCTTAGTCAATGTTGTTGGGTTTCACAAATATTTGATGATAAAATGGTTTTTTTTTGGTGAAAGCCTCGATTTTCCTAAACCCAACATCACCCTTGAGAGTGGGATATGGGTAGTCTAGATCCTACATCATCCTTGAAAGAATGATGTTGGTGACATGAGCATTTGTGAACAATAAGATAGATAATAGTTATTCCCTTTTTATTGTCTTAGAAATAAGGATAAATTGTGGAATTTATATATTTTGGGCATCATTCTAGAAATAGGGATGCTAAATTGAGCCTTTGTGATGATTATTTTACCACACCCACAATGTATTTGAAAGAATACATGGGTGATAGTTTGATACTTTGTGAAAGGCTAATATAGAAATCCCTAACCAAGCCAACCCATACAGGCTTTAACTAAGATTTGAAGTTGATATTCATGGACCCACACATTAGTTGCCTATAGTAAAGCATATCCCCAAGATTTGTTCCAAATTGCTTACGCTCTAATTACTCTTAGTCCTAAGTTAGTCCTATAGAAGCCCAAGAATTGTCTTACACTGTTGAAAACATTTTATAATCCCCCACTATTTGTACCTTAGGCTTGAATTTAGCAAGTAACATTAATTTCAAACTTATTTAATTATCACTCACATTGTTCCTCATGGATTCGACCCCGACTTTTTTTGGGTAATTATATTGACAATGACCACCTTGCACTTAAATTAACGTATAAGTTGAGCATTATCACTCGCTGGTGAAAACCCTTTGGGGCACCAGCCAAATGAGTTCTGTGATCTAGAGGCAGCAAGTTCAAAGCTGCTTGGTTTCAAATTCAATAAGTTGGAAAAAGTTGATAAATGATTTGGATGGGAAGATCAGGTTGCTTAATTCAAAAAACATGTCATAGTCACTAGAGCTGGTTACTACATTCAAATAAGTTTCTCTTTTTGTCATTTTTGGAAAAAGGTACATCTATTGTCTTTTCTTTCCTTTCTATATTTCTATTTTTGTTTTCTTGTCTGTATCGTCAAAATAAAAAATCATAATCATTATTTTCTCATGTTTTTGAGTTAAATAACTTCAAGGTAAATAAAAAAGGTCTTCAAAACATGCTACCAACTCTTTCAATTGCACAAAGTAAGGAAAAGGGACAGGAAATAAAGATAACATGATTCAAAATAAAGAAAAGTACCCATGAGTAATTGTCATTTGACAATTTGGGGATTCGTAGAAATATAAAAAGTACATTAGAGGTTATATTTAGAGGCATCATGCAATGGAAATACTATTTGAGTCAAAGAATTTTGGTAGCCAGAACTTAGGGTCAATAGTATAACAAGTCAACAACTATTAATGGTTTGAAACAGAGCCAAACATGACAAGTGTAAGAGTAGTCTCCTCAAATGCCAAATTCCACAAACAAACCACCAGGTTTTTAAACTCATAATTTTTCTTTGTTTGAAATAGAGTTAGAATGTTGCCTTCACATAAAAGGCTGGATATCAAAAGGTACAATGCAATATCAATGTAAGAAGCAATATTGTGACATAGGTTTGCTAGATCACAATCTTAGTAAAAAATATTATATTTTACCCTTGCGAGGTACATTTACCTAAAACTAGGCAAGGTCTTAGATCACCCACTTTATCTTACATTCTCCAAATAGTTATGATTTGGATAACACTCATAAATCTTTTTGGTACAAATTGGGGCAAAAATTTTGCTCATGTTATTTAAAATGTTAATTATAAACTCAAGACCCTCCTGAAAAATGAGATTTTAATTTTCAACTCAGGACCCTCCTGGAAAATAAAATTTTGATTTTCAACTTAGGACCCTCTTTAAAAATGGGACTTAAATTTTCAACTCAAGATCTTCTTAGAAAATTGGACTTTAATTTTTTAACTCAGGACCCTCCTGGAAAATAGAACTTTACTTTCAACTTAGGACTCTCTTGGAAAATGAGAGTTTAATTTTCAACTAAGGACCCTCCTGGAAAAATGGGACTTTACTTTTCAACTAAGGACCTTCCTGGAAAATGGGATTTTCCTTTCAACTTAGGACCTTCCTGAAAAATGGGACTTTGATTTAAACTCAGGACCTTTCTAGAAAATAGGACTTTACCTTTCAACTCAAGACACTCCTAAAAATGAAATTTACTTTTCAACTCAAGGCCTCCCAAAAAATGGACTTTCCTTTTCAACTCAGGACCCTCTTGGAAAATGGGACTTTATTTTCAACTTAGTATCCTCCTGGAAAATGAGATTTTACTTTTCAACTTAGGACTCTCTTGGAAAACGTGCCTTTAATTTTCGGGTCAAGACTCTCGTGGAAATTTCGACTTTAATTTTCAATTCAGGACCTCCTATAAAATAGGGCTTTAATTTCAGCTTAGGACTCTCTCGGAAAATGAGAATTTAATTTGTCAAAGCAGGACTCTCCTGAAAAATGGGACTTTAATTTTTCAACTCAGGAACCTCCTAGAAAATGGGACTTTCATTTCAACTCAGGACCCTACTGAAAAATGGGACTTTCATTTTTCAACTCAGCAACCTCCTAGAAAATGGGACTTTACTTTCAACTCAGGACCCTTCTGGAAAAGAGGACTTTAATTTTCAAATCAAGACCCTCTTGGAAAATGAAACGTAGGACCCTCTTGGAAAATAGGACTTTACTTTTCAACTTAGGACCCTCCTGGAAAATGGGACTTTACCTTTTAACTCAGGACCCTCTTGGAAAATAGAACTTTACTTTTTAATTCAAAACCCTCCTAGAAAATGGGACATAAATTTTCAATACAGGAACTTCCTGAAAAATGGGACTTTACTTTACAACACAAGACCCTTGTAAAGACACTTCAGGTCATTTTTTCTATTTATGTGTGCTTCTAGCATTTTGAGCCTTCCTATAGTGGCTACAGAGGAACCAAAACTGGAAACTCATACTTACCGATATGAGAGGTTTTCTATGACCACATATGAGCATCACCTTATATATTAGAGGGATGTACTAGTCATACCATGGGATATTTCCTGGTCGTGTGGCTACACGTACTGGGACTCTTTCAGCAGGGGGAGCTAAACCCATACAACCTATGGGTGTGGTTAAATGACAAGTTTACACAGCCTAGGTAAAGGTTTTAAATGCATGGTAAACTCAGATTCATTTTCCTGGCACTTATATATATATATTTATGGTCATATGCATCATGGATGGTTTTACTTGGTTGCTTAAATGACATTAATTTATCCTTATCCTTAGATACATGCTAACGGTAACTTGCTAACCTATCTATTGGCGGCTGCATACCCATGCTACATAAGAACCGACTGTTTGACTCCTTCTTCATAGTGATTAACTCGAGGACAACATTTGGATTGAAGTGGTGATCTTTCATCTTTCTGGAAGGCTCTATTTCATGATATGGACTTTCTTAGACATTCTTCTTTTGTTTTGGATATTGGTTTTGGACATAGTTAGGTGCATGTCCCAACCGGATATTTATATTCTTTTGGATAGTGGCTTTGCGGTACTTCTGGGGTTTGGTATGGGAGGGATCGGTATTGGTGTCATCCTTTGGATTGGCATTGGTGTTGGGGATGATATAATTGGATGATATTAATGGTTGTTCCATCATATTACATTTTTGGTTTGATTATCATATTATGTTTTGATATTCTCTTTTCTTTTGTATGGTATGTAGGGCTGGTTTGGTGTGGGTAGACTCGGTTGGGTCGATCACTGTTGTGACCCTATCCTAGTATCTTCATGAGAGTATTTACACAATCTTGTTATATACTCAAAATTCAGCTCATCTAAGGTTATGAAAGCTGGTTGGGTTGGGTTAAGGGGTGGTCCCCGATCCTGGTTGTACTTGGGATTCCTATTACGTCTAGGACCTAGTTCGGGTCATGAAAAGTTGGTATTAGAGCTTTAGGTTCATGGTCAACTGGGAAGTCCACAAAGCCGTGTTGAGTAGAGTCTCTTTTAGGGGTGTGAAGCGTGCCACACTCTTAAGAGAGAGGCTGTAAGACATTTAAGAATGTTTTACTTTCTTAAAATTCTCAATCCTAGAATCTTCTCTAATCCTTGGTTGTTTCTCTTTTAGATCATGCCTCCTAGATCTGGAACACTAAGAAACTCTTCCATCCCATCTGGGGATAATGCTGAAGGGGTACCTCCTATGTTTGGAGTACACCTTGAATCTAATAATCCTATTCTCGATTATCCTGGAGTTTCTCCTATTCCTCCTACTTCTCCTCAGGTCCCTCAGGGTAACATGACAAACATAAAGTTTTGACAGTCTATTCATGTTATTTCTCAGATTATCATTGCTCAAGTTGAGCGGGGTATGGCTAGTGCTTTATTTGCTGAGGCCATAAGGGTTGGTGAATTCATGAAGAGGGGTCCTCTTATTTTTATGGGAGTGAAGGTAAAGGAAGACCCACAAGGCTTCTTGGATGAACTAGAGAAGATATTTTGAGTTATGAAAGCTTCTGATGTGGAGAGAGTTAGCTTTGCGACTTATCAGCTCAAGGATGTTGCTTATAAGTGGTATAAGGAGTGGGATAGAGATAAAGGTGATATGGAAGAGGGTGGGTTGTGAGAGGAATTTTCTAATGCCTTTATGGATTATTTCTTTCCTTAAGAGATAAGGGAAGCTAAGACGGAGAAGTTTGTGAACCTCAGGCAAGGAAGGATATCTATGAGGGAATATTCCTTGAAGTTTCATCAGTTTTTAAGGTATGCTCCTGATTTGGTGGATGATATGAGGTCAAGAATGAGAAAGTTTGCTTCGGGGTTGAATAAAGATTTGATTTTAGAGAGCAAGAATTCTTTACTCATTAGGGATATATATATCTCTAAGTTAATAGTTCATATGCAGCAGGTTGAGGATGAGAAGAGAAAGAAGGTGGAATTTAGGAATAGGCAGGGAAAGTAGGACAGGTTATCTTATCAGAGAGGTGTGTAGTCTCAAGGTGGTAGAGATGGTGGCAAGTGGAAGAAAAAGAAGTGTAGGAGTTCTGGTTCCTTCTCTATTACCTGTGCTCCTTACCCACAGCAGTCGGGCGACAGGCGTCACCAAGGTTGTGACAATTCTCGGGCTCAAGTTGCCCAATCTCAGGCGAGTGAAGGTCAGTCTATTTTTTCGTGTCCTTCTTTTGTTAGTTCTGTGGTCGTCCTCATCGGGGATTCTGTGGGAAAGGTAGATATAAGTGCTTCAAGTATGTTCAAGTAGGCCCTAGGCGCAAGGATTGTCCAGTCAACAAGGTTGCTATAGGGGCTAATAAGATTTTGGTGGCTTCATCTTCTGCTCCTACACCTGGTGGTATTGTATCTACTTCTGTTACTGCCCCTGGTTCTAGTATTAGTCATAATAGGTATTATGTTTTGGCGTTTCGATAGGAATCTGAGGCATCACCTGATGTCGTTACTGGTATGTTACAACTCTTTTCCTGTGATGTGTATTATTTGCTTGATCCGAGCTCCACTTTTTTTATGTGACTCCTTATATTTGTGTTTTTTGGTTTTGATCCAAAAATTATTTTGAACCCTTTTTTTGTTTCTTCCCCGATAGGAGGCTCGATCATTGCTAAATGGGTCTATAGGGGGGTGTGGTATCTGTTGGTGATAGGCAAATCTTGGTATATCTGTTCAAGTTGGGAATGGTGGATTTTGATGTGATTTTAGGTATGGACTGGTTATATTCTTATTTTGAGTTTTTAGACTGTCAAACTCGTAAGGTCATCTTTAGGTTCCCTGGTGAGCCAAAAATAGAATGGGACGGTTGTTCTTTAGATCCAAGGGGGAGATTTATTTCTTATCTTAGAGCTCAAAGGTTAATCTCTAATGGGTGTCTTTATCACTTGGTCCGGGTTAAAGATTCCAACTCGGAAGGTCGTTCTTTGCAGTTAGTTTTGGTAGTTAATGAGTTTCCAGAGGTCTTTCCGGATAATCTTCCTGATGTTCCTCCAGATAGGGAAATAGAGTTTGGTATTGATTTGTTTTTAGACACTCGTCTAATATCTATTTCTCCGTATAGAATGGCTCCGGATAAATTAAGAAAACTCAAGAAGCAAATTAAAGATCTTCTGGATAAGGGGTTTATTCATCCTAGTGTTTCTCCATGGGGTGTATCGGTATTATTTGTACACAAATAGGATGGTTCCCTTCGGATGTGCATTGACTACAGAAAGTTGAACTAGGTAACGGTCTAGAACAAGTATTCTCTCCCTAGGATAGATGATCTATTTGATAAGTTACAGGGTGCAAAGCTTTTTTCCAAGATAGATCTTCAGTCTGGGTTCCATCTTCTTCATATTAGGGAGGTGGATATCACTAAGATGACTTTTCATACTTGATATGGGCATTTTGAGTTCTTGATGATGTCATTTGGATTGACAAATGCCCCGACAACATTTATGGATTTGATTAACAGGGTGTTCAGGTAGTACTTGGATCTCTTAGTCATTGTGTTTATTGATGACATTCTGGTGTATTCAAAGAGTGAGGTGGATCATGCTAGTCACCTTTGTGTGGTGTTGCAGTCCTTAAAGGAACAATAGTTTTTTGCCAAGTTCTCTAAGTGTGAGTTTTGGTTGAATGTCGTGACTTTTTTGGTTCATATTATTTCTAGTGAGGGGATAATGGTTGATCCTCAAAAGGTTATTGCGGTGAAGGGATAGCCTAGGACCATGACTCCATTTGAAGTTCAGAGCTTCTAGGGTTTAGCCGGGTATTATAGGCGGTTTATGGAAAGCTTTTCATCAATAGCTTCTCCTTTGACTAAGTTAACTCAGAAGATGGTTATGTTTTCTTGGTCGGATGCATGTGAGGGGAGTTTTTAGAAGTTAAAGAATAGGTTGATTTCGACTCCGATTTTGACTTTATCGGAAGGCAATGAGGGATTTGTGGTTTATTGTGATGCATCTCAGGTATGGATTGGTTGTGTTTTGATAAAACATAGGAAGGTGATTGCCTATGCTTCTAAGCAGTTGAAGGTGCATGAGAGAAATTATCCTACCCATGATTTAGAGCTTTTGGCAGTTGTGTTTACTTTGAAAATATGGTGGCATTATCTGTATGGTGTTCACGTAGATATCTTTTAGAATCATAAGAGTCTTCAGTATGTGTTCACACAGAAGGAGCTTAATCTCAGGCAAAATAGATGGCTTGAGCTTCTCAAAGATTATGATATGAATCTTCATTGTCACCCGAGTAAGGCTATCATGGTTGTTAATGCTCTTAGAAAGTTGTCTATGGGAATTTTGGATCAAGTAGAAAAATGAAAGCGGAAATTGGTGAAGGATATTCACCGCGTGGCCAATCTTGGAATTCATCTCTTGGATTCTAAGGATGGTGGTTTAATGGTGCAAGAAGTGGTTTGATTGTCTCCTGGTGCAGAGATTAAGGAGAATTAATTGTTGGATCTGATCCTAATAAAAATCAAGAGTGATGTTAGTGGGAAAAAGGTGGCGGTGTTTGAGATTAGTGGTGATAGTACTCTGCGGTACCAAGGGAGGCTGTGTATTCTGAATGTCAACGGATTATGACAAAGGGTTTTGGCTGAGACGCGTGAGTCATGCTATGTTGTCCATCCTGGATCGACAAAGATGTATCGTGATCTTAAGGAGTTCTATTGGTGAAATGGTATGAAGAGAGCTATGGTTGAATTTATGGCCAAGTGCATGGTGTGCCAACAGGTTAAGGTTGAGCACATGAGGCCTGGCGGGTTGCATCAAGAAATAAAGTTTGCCTGAATAGAAGTGGGAGATGATCAATGTGGATTTCGTTACTGGTTTTCTTTGGTCTCGGAATTAATTTGATTCGATTTGGGTCATTGTGGATAGGATGACTAAGTCTGCTCACTTATTACCGATAAGGACTACCTTTTCGGTGGAAGATTATGTGATGTTGTATCTTCAAGAGATTGTGAAGCTTCATGGGGTTCCTGATTTGATTTTATTTCTAATATTGGTACACAGTTTACATCTAATTTCTAGTGGTCTTTCCAAAAAGGATTGGGGACTAAGGTTAGTCTGAGTTAGACTTTCCATCCGCAATCGGAGGTGCAAGCAGAGAGAATGATTCAGAAATTGGAGGACATGCTTCAGGCATGCGTGATTGATTATGGTATCGGTTGGGTTGAGCATCTACCTTTGGTATGGTTTGCTTACAACAATATCCATCATTCTAGTATTAGTATGGCTCCTTTCGAGGCATCATATGGTAGGAGGTGTAGATCTCCTATTGGATGGTTTGAGCTTAGTGAGGCGGATATGTTGGTCCCAATTTGGTTTATCAAGCTATGGAGAAGGTGAAGGTGATTCGATATAGGTTTAAAGCTGCTCAGAGTCGCCAAAAGTCTTATATGGATGTTTGGGATAGAGATTTGGAGTTTGAGGTTTGGGACAAGGTATTCTAAAGGTGTCTCCAATGAAGAGAGTAATGCGGTTTGGCAAGAAGGGGAAGCTCAGTCCTCAGTTTATTGGTTCTTATGTGATTTCGCGGAGAGTTGGTAATGTGGCTTATGATTTGGAGTTGCCATCTAATTTGGATTTGGTTCATCTGGTCTTTCATGTTTCCATGTTGAGAAAGTGTATTGGTGATCCTTCTTTGGTCATTCCTTAGTATGGGTTAGATATCTTAGATTATCTATCTTATGAAGTGGTCCCAATTGAGATATTGGATAGGCAAGGTTCATAGGTTACGGACCAAAGATATGGCTTCGGTTAAGGTTCAATGGCTGAACCATAAGGTGGAAGAAGCCACATGGAATGCAGAAAAGGACATGAAGTCCAAGTATCCGTTGTTGATTTCTTCTCCTGGGATTTGTGCGGAAGGTAAACATTCTTGAACACATCTTTATTTTTTGAGTTTGTTAATGGAAAGATTAACATCTATGCCTCTTTGATTTCAAACTTTGTTAAAGCGATGTTTGATAATGCAAATAACTCTGTGTGTGGTTACCCATACCTTATCCGTCATTTGGGGATGAATGTTCCTAGTGGGGGAGAACGTTACATCCTGGGTTTTGGCCTTAAATTTTTTTTCTTAAAATCCGTTCTCCGAACCTAATATGACTCCAAGGTATGAGCCGTATACAGAGGTACGAGTGGTATGGTCCTATCATAAGCTAACCAACATTAGTTGGTGGGATAGTTTTGATCACTAGAATGGTCACGCTTAGGGGTGCGAGTCGTAAGGATTGATACGAGTCGTATCAGTGACTCGTATGGTGGGCAGTGTTTGATCCTCCTGGTAATTCATTCTGCCAGGGATATGGATCATTGGTACGAATCGTATACTAATGTTATGACTTGTTTAGATGAGTCGTATGATAGACAACATCTGATCCAAATGTTAAGGCTTGGGTACGACTGGTGAAAACCAATCGTAAGGAATGGTACGACTCGTAAGAGGGTCAGTCATTACGTGTGATGGGGTTTTAATGTATTTAATTGGGGGTATTCTGAATATTTCCCTACTTATCCTAATTACGACCCACGACTCCTAATACACTTAGAAGGTTATTTACCCTATAATTTTATTCATTAACACTTAGAATCTATTCTAAAACAAATCATAATTCTCTCAAGTGCTTTTGGGGTAAGAAAGCTAGGGTTTCAACTTAGGGATAGCTTTGGGGCTTGCTATGGTGATTTTCTGCCATCATCTTTCTTTGTTTAAGGCATGTTTCTCTTCCCTACTTATTACTTATAAAAAGGTATGGATTTTATGGATGTTTTCATGGTTTCAATGTCACATGGTTCATGGTTTTCAACTATTAATTGAGGGGTTTTTCCTATAATGGCTTGGTTATGGTTTCCTATGTTTAATTATTCTTTTATATGCATCAATGATGGTTTTGGGAAAGTTGATTGCATGTCAATGGTTTTTTGGTCTTTTCAATTGGTTTTGGTTATATTATGCCCCCAAGGTGTTTGATAAAATGCTTATAAAGATATGTCCATTGCATTGACTTCATTAAATGGAACTCTTGCTTGTTTTTAGCTTATATATGAAACTATAAATGGTTTAAATGGTTTACAAAGGTTAAAGGCTAATTGGTTATGCTTATGGAGAACATGGTAGTCTCCCAAATGGTTAATATGGTAAACAGAAAGGGTAATTTAGAGTCCCCCTAACCTAAATGGTTTGGCTATTGATAAATCTTGCAAGTATGGTTGGTATGACAATACCACTAATAATTGGCCTTGGTTAATAAGTGGTAATTGGATTGTTTGAACATGGTTTTTAATTTGGGCATTAATGGCAGGATGTGTAACTAAGCCATGGAAAGTGGAGGTTCTGGGGGGACTGAAATTGGAAACTCATATTTGTCGATATGAGGGGTCTTCGATGACCACGTGCAAATGTCACATTTTTTTATTAGAGTGTTGTACTAGTCATCCCATGGGATATTTCCTGGTCGTGTGACTACACACACTAGGACTCTTTTAACAGGGAGAGCCAAACCCATATGGCCCATGGGTGTGGTTAAACGGAATGGTTACACAGCCAAGGTAAAGGTTTTAAATGCATGGTAAACCCGAATTCCCTTTCCTGACACTTATATATATATATATATGTATGGTTGTATGCATCATGGATGGTTTTACTTAGTTGTTTTAATGGCATTACTTTATCCTTATCCTGGGATACATGCTAGCGGTCACTCACTAACCCATCTACTGGCAGCTGTACACCCACGCTATGTAGGAACCGGCCGTTTGACTCCTCCTACATAGTGATTGACTCAGGGACAACATTTGGATTGAAGTGGTGAGCTTCCATATTTCTGGAAAGCTCCATTTCATGATATGGATATTCTTAGACATTTTGCTTTTGTTTTGGATATTAGTTTTGTCCATGGTTGGGAGCATGTCCCAACTGGATATTTGTATTCTTTTGGATAGAGCCTTTATGGTACTTCTGGGGGTTGGTATGTGTGGGATCGGTGTTGGTGTCGTCCTTAGAATTGGCATTGGTGTTGGGGATGATATCATTGGATGATATTGTTGGTTGTTCCATCGTATTACATTTTAGGTTTGATTATCATTTTATGTTTTGATATTCTCTTTGGTTTGGTATGGTAAAGATGGTTGGGTTGGGTCAAGGGGGTGGTCCCCAGTCCTGGTTGGACTTGGGATGCCCATTACGTCTAGGCCCTGATTCAGGTCATAACATAAATAAGACAACAAGACCAATATATATAAAAATCATCCCCAGAACCTGATGAGATTAGTATAAGAGCTTCAAATAAAATAAGAGTACAAAGTGAAATACAAGGAGAATATAAGTACAAGCCGTCTCTTAATACAACATAGAGATCAGTCTAATCCATAAGAGGAAAAGTAGTAATACTCCCAAAGTCCATCTCTGAATACAAGATAGAGATCTATTTAATCCCTAAGGAGGAGAGTAGTAATACTCCAAACTCTAGGAGCTCACCCAAAATCTTCGATCCATAACTGCTCTCCATAATGCACACAACAAGAACAAGAACTCGTACTTGATCTACAGGCTGTGGAAGCGTAGTATGAGTACCAAACATGTGGTACTCAGTAGGCATTGACCGGCTGAGATCCAAAGATAATGCAATCATAAATAACATGTAAAGTAGGATTATAAACTACAAGCAGCTATTCATGAAACTAAACATGATAATACTAAGGGAGAAATAAGAATAACTTATTGATAACGCTCAAACTACACTCTTGGACGGGTGTAAGTGATCGTTGTCAATATAAAACCCAACTAGGTTGGGGTCGAATCCCAAAGGAAATAGGGTGTGAACTCAAGTTGTTTACGAAATAATTCACTGGTAGTTTACTGTTTCCTGAAAAAGGGGTTTAAATTTCTCAGACAATTGTTAGTCACTTTGAGATTAATGTTTGTAATCAATATTTTATGAAATAATCGGGATTATGTTCACTAGGGTTTATGGTATATGACAGATGCTACAAATAACTCAAGGTTCTCACGGTGGTTAGGATGACAAGCTATCTCTATCGATAGTATGCTCGAATGTCTCTCGACCTATTCAAGCGTCTAATTTCCTAATCCTCTCAGACTTAGGGAATCGCAACTCACTGCCCAGATTTTACCTCAGGTTAGTCAACCTTGTTACAAAGCTGATTATTAAACGAAGCCTTTCCAAGTCCCTGTTGATAATTCACTTCCTACTTTTTATGATTTCTTTCTTAAGTAAACCAAAGTAGGTACGCCTATTGTTTGCAACCAACAAACATAAGTTAGAATATCAGAATTACCAAGAAATCCTAACACCTATTAAACCTTAAGTAATTAATCAACACCTTATCATGACCTAACCCTAGATTCCATAACCCAGGTTAAGAGTGTTTAGCTACTCATGATGCAGGAAATAAGCACACAAGTTGAATTCATAATTGAAAAGGATTAACTTACAATAATGAAGGAAATCAAAAGTGTTCTTTCGATTGAATCACAAGGCAAACCACCAAAATATTTGTCTTCGAGAGAGAGAGAGAAGAAAAAAGTCGTATGTTGTAGGAGATGTCAATTAATTGATGGATAATAGAAAACCCCTAAAACAAGGATTTAAATAGTTAACCCTAAATAAGGAAATAAAATTAAAGTTTCAGATGTTCTTCAAAATAGATAACGACGGTTGTGACGGCCTATCATGATTTTGACGGCCTGTCACGAACGTCGTTAGCTTCTCTGCAAATTCAGCTTTTGCTTCCTAAGGTTGACGATGACAGTGACGGCCTATCAGGATCTTGACGGCGTTTCATGAAGGTCCTCACAAAACTTCCTGCAACTCCCCTCTTCTGTTTAAGTTTGACGGCATCCTTGACAGCCTATCACCAGGCTGACGATGTGTCATGGATGTCGTCAGCCATACTTAGCTCTTCATTTGCTTCCGATTTCATACTTTTTTCTTCCTTTATTTGTGGTTCTCCTTCTTCTCTACTTTTACTGCAAAACCAAAGTAAACTAATCAAAAATGACTAAAGTTGCTCAAGACTTTGCAATTATTTAGAGTTAAAAGCTTCAAATGTGTTAGCATGGGCTCACACATCAACACCCTCAACTTAAACAATTGTTTGTCCTCAAGCAACCTTAACATAACTAAGAGTATACAAAGTACAATTTGGCAGCTAACTACTAGTATCAGTTCAGAATACATGCACTATCTGCAAGGTCAGTCAAAGTAAGAGAAACTGTGTCTATTATTGAAAACACCCATGCAACTCACAAGGATCAAGATATGGCTAAAACTTCAGCATTAACAACCCAGCACATACCCAAATCACACTATCCGAACAAGACAGCGATTAGCAACATACCTAGTGTGCCCTCACAACAAAGAAATCCCTTTTTCACTTTTATCAGAATTTATGCACACGGGGATAAACACAAGACTCACTCTCAGAACGTCGATTAACCCAGCTATTCCCAAACTCCTAACTTAGGCTAAGTCATGATATTTTAATCATAAATATGTCCTATCATACCCACTTAACATGCAATTTGCACTACATACCAACGTACAAAGAAAAGAAGATCAAAGCCTACTTTGATGATATACTACAATCCTTGAATCATCCATAACTCATTTGTCCTTGCTCTATAATCCTAAAATTCCAGTAATAATCTATACATCAATATGAGTAAAATGTGACCTATATTGATATATAAAAAATCAAATCAAAATTTAGGTCAAGAACGGGCCCGCAAATGGAATCCAAAAATTAAATCTGTCATGAGGTCTTTTGAAGGACAAGGAGTGGGTTCTCAAGAGTTGAGCACAAGTGGGACACAAATCAGTGTTCAAATCGGCCCCTAAATTCCAAGGATTTAAGGACCTAATTTCAAAGAATTTATAATGAAATGAGATGAAATTTGATGGGGAAAATAATGGAAAATGTCCAAGGAGTGTTAGGATAACTTATCGTGGCTTCAATGGATAATTCTCCACACTTCCCATCTCTTCAAGCTCTCAAAAATAGTGGAAAAGGTTGAGAAAAAAAGGGGAAAATTAGGTGAAGAAGGGGATTTAACAGTCCCCATGTGCTACTAAAGTGGTCAATTGTCCACTAAATCAACACAAGTCTGCTAAAAAGATTAGGGAAAGAAATGCAGTCATCACTAATGCGACACCGCAGCTGCTAAAGCAATATTTGCTAAAGCGAACAAGGATTGCTTAAGCTTTCCTCGGCCATACAATCAAGGCCGCTAAAGTGACTTCATGTTGTTAAAGTGACTGTCTCCTAAGTGACCAAAGGTCCGCTTAAACGGTTACACCAAATGGTGCCAAACAACAGATTTCTCCAAGTCCAAATCGACTTCGACCGGGTGCTTAAGATTAATTCAGAACCCCGTAGACATAAAAAACTATGCTACCATACCAAATTCAACTTTCTAGACTCATTGGAACCACAAAACCATTCATCCAAGATCATCTCGACTAAATATGAGGCCCACACCTATAGTTACATTTTTATAGAATTCACCCAATAACCCAAAATGAGTCTAGAAGCCTTAGGACCTAATGCAAGGGTCCCTCAAGCCTAAAATCAATTTTCTAGAGTTGATGACATTGTCAAAATTCTCATCCAAAGTCCTTTACTAGGAGTTTTGGTCTGAGATTAATTTCCTAACAACGATAGCTCCAAAATAGAGAAATATTCCTAAAATTCCAAAACTTATCTGACAACTCCATGTCTAAAAAATCCAATTACCATTTATTAACCAAGGCCAATTATTAGTGGTATTGTCATACCAACCATACTAGCAAGATTTATCCATAGGCAAACCATTTAGGTTAAGGGGACTCTCAAGTTCCTTTTCTGTTTACCATATTAACCTCTTGGGAGACTACCGTGTTCTCCACAAGCATAAACAATTAACCTTTAACCTTTGTAAACCATTTAAACTATTTATAGTTTCATAACTAAGCTAAAAACAAGCAAGAGTTCCATTTAGAGAAGTCAATGCAATGAACATATCTTTATAAGCATTTTATCAAACACCTTGGGGGCATAATATAACCAAAATCAATTTCAAAGACCATTAAACCATTGCCATGCGATACAATTTCTCAAAACCATCATTGATGCCTATAAAAGCATAATTAACCATAGGAAAACATAACCAAACCATTATAAATGAAACCCCCAGTTAATAGTTAAAAACCATAAACTATGCAATATTGAAACCATGAAAACATCCATAAGATCCATTCATTTTTATAAGTAATAAGTAAGAAAGAGACACATACCTTAGATCGAGAAATATAATGGAAGGAAATCACCAAAGCCAGCCCCAAGAAATCCCTAAGTTGAAACATTAACTTTCTTGCCCCAAAAGCTCTTGAGAGAATTATGATGTGATTTAGAATAGATTCTAAGTGTTAATAAATAGAATAATTGGGTAAATAACCTCCTAAATGTATTAGAAGTCGTGGGTCATAATTAGGGTAAGTAGGAAATGTCCAGAATACCCAAACTTAAGTACCTTAAAAACCCATCATCGGAATACGATTGGCCTTCTTACGAGTCGTACTCTTCCTTACGATTGGTTTCCACCAGTCGTACCCAGGCCTTAAACATTGGATCAGATACTGTCCAGGATACAACTCATCCAACCAAGTCATAACATCAGCATATGATCTGTGCCCATGATCCATATCCCTGGCAGAATGAATTACTATGAGGATTAAACACTGCCCACCATATGAATCACCGATACGACTCATATCAATCCTTACGTCTCACACCTCTAAGTCATGACCATTCCAGTGATCAAAACCATCCCACCAACTAACAATGGTCAGCTTACGACAGGACCATACCACTCGTACCTTAGCATACGACTTGTACCGTGAAGCCGTATTGGGTCCGGAGAACGGATTTTGAGGAAAATTTTCTAAGGCCTAAACCCAGGATGTAACACTTTATTCCACTTTTTCTTTTATTTCTCTAGATTGTCCGTTACTAGCTGTTTTGGAATATGAGTTGGCTTCTCTTTTGGTTGGTTTTGGTAGGTGTCATCATGACATGAGAAATTAAGTTGTGATAACCCTTCTAGAAAATGAGACTTTACTTTCAACACAAGACCCTTCTGAAAATAGGTCTTTACTTTTAAACTTAGGACCCTCCGAGAAAATGAGACTTTACTTTTCAACTTAGTCACCTACTGGAAAATGAGACATTTATTTTCAGCTCAGGACCCTTGTAGAAAATGAGATTTTAATTTTTCAGCTCAGGACACTCTTAGAAAATGGGACTTTACTTTCAACTCAGGATCTTATTGAAAAATGAGACTTTAATTTTCAATTCAGGACCATCTTGAAAAATGGAACTTAATTTTCAACTCAGGACCCCTTTGAAAATGGGACTTTACTTTTCAACTAAGGACCTTTCGATAAAATGGAACTTTACTTTTCATCTCAGGACCCTCTTGGATAATGAGACCTTAATTTTTAACCGAGAACACTCTGAAATATGGGATCTACGTTAGCAGAACTCTCCTAAAAATGAGACATTATTTTCTGTTCAAGACCCTCCTAAAAAATGGGACCTCATTTTTTGTCCAGGACCTTTCTGAAAAATAGGTTTTACTTTTCTAGTTCACTATATATATGAGTTCAGGAACATGTTTAGAGAGCATGAACTACTTTCAGTTTTAAATTTCAAGAAGCCCGCCTAAAGAATATGATTAATTTTTATTTCAAGTCACGAGTATTCCTAGAGAATAGGATCAACTTTTTCGAACTTAGGAGGCCCCCTTGGAGAACATTGCAATTTTTAATTTCAAAGTCAGAAGCAGCAAGTGCTTGCCTAAAGAATTGGTTCAATTTTCAAGTTTTCTCTCCAATACCGAGAGTCGATATGGAGGAACATTTCTTTTTTCAAGTTGAACTTAAAATAATGTCTATCTCACCACTTGAGAAGTCATAAAGATTCAAGTCAAAATTTCAGAGAAGCTGCATAGATAGGATCTTTCACTTGTATTTATATTTTTGACTTTTGTTTTTAATTTTGATGTAAAGAAAGGATCCACGGACTAGTAATTCATCATCTCACCATATAACCTTATTGAGCTATACAAACTTGATTTTCTTAAAATTTGGGATATGTAGGCAGTCCAAAGTTAGGACTCGACCACATCTCTATTTCTTTCTTCTACCCTTTCAAATAACCGGAGGGTCAAAACTTGTCTCATTGTTTACTTCTTTGTATGAAAACTCTTTGGAATTTCAAACAAAGAGGGGTAAATGTAGACACATGATTTTTTACCCTCCCCAAGTTTTAACCTATTTTTAGCATTAAATATTTATTTAATGTCAAAATATTATTTCAGTTTTTATTTCATTATTAGTAGGTTTCATTTTAAAAAATTATGAAAAATATTCACAAAATAAAGTTACATTTTAGGATATGTTTTATTTTTATTTTCAAATAATAAGAAAATTTTCAAAAATATATTTTTCTTTTAATTTATTTTTTTATAAATAAACTACTAATTTTAGTATTTTCTTAAATATATTTTGTTTTAGAATACTTATAAAATTTTCTTATATTTTCTTAGTATAAAAAGTAATTAGTTAATATTTTTATCATTATTATTTCTTATCTTTCATAAAAAGGAGGAAAACCAAAAATTATCCCCACACCACCCCCAACTAATCCCTTAACTTCCCAATAACTTGCCCACAATCCTAATTCCCTCTTTAACTTCCCACATATACACTACACACGACATATGCCCTCCCTAACACATTTCTGTTCTAATCTAACATACAGAAGAGTGAAGGAAGCAGGTCATGGTGGTCATACCTGCTTACACCATGATTTTACTATATTATTTTTATTTAATTATTATATGTCATTTACGTATTAAAAAATTAGTAATATTTAATAAAAAAATAATATAGACATTTATGACATGTCTGCTTTAGCTGTTTCAATCATAATTTTACTACTTCATCTCTAATTAATTATTATAAGTCATCTAAGTATTAAAAAATTAATAATATTTAATGAAAAATAAAATAAAAAAGTGATAAATTAACTCTTGATGTTTTGAATTAACTTGACATCTTATATAAGGCACACTTATATTTTTTTTCACACCTATTTTTTATAGTAATTTTTCTATATCACTTCTAATAAGTTATTATTAGTCATTCAAGATATGTCCGCTTCGCTGCTTCAATCGTATTTTTACTATATCACCCTTAATTAATTATTATGGTCATCTAACCATTACAATTAATAATATTTCTTAAAAAGGGTAAAATAGACACAAAATGGTATGTCAACATACAAAAATTGGTTGACTATCGAAATTATGTTAGTGTCACATAAATTGGGATGAGACAGAGGAAGACACAAAGTAACATATATTATTTGAAAATGTGATAAAATTTATTGTAAATAACAGTATTAAGAACTTAATATAAAAATATATATTAAAAAAGATTGATTGTCAAAATTTTATCTGTGCCACATAAATTGAAACATAGGGAGTCTTATTGAAAAATTATGTAAAACAAAATTATAAGTCACATAATTAACAACTTAAAAAATTTAAAAGATATAAAATATTTGGCTGAATCTCGAAATTATACCAGTTCCACTTAAATTAGAATAGAAGAAAAAATATTATAAATTAAAATAGTTAAAAACTTAAATAATTTTAATGACTGGCTATCTAAACTCTATTTGTTCATACAAATTGAGACAATAAATAACATATATTGTACCATTATATCTAGTACTCATATATATATACCACAAGACACCATTTACACAAAGGACGGAAGATAGACACACATAGGAGACAATTCTACACCATAAAAATAAATCTATCCTAATCCTTCCAGCAACATAAACGAAACAACACACATACACATTACACACAAAAAGGTCCAACAACAACAAAAAAAAGGACACAATGGTCAAGAAATGAGAAAGTGACATTGAGGTTTTATTTGCAGTTTTGAGTTCGTGACTCTTAAAATTTAGCTATTGCTAACTTTGAAAATCAGTAAATTGCGAGTGTTTTTTTGTTTCGAATCAATCTCCACAAAGGTAACACTCAATTGTTCTTGTATAATTTAATATCATGATTATACGAGACTTGATTTCAATAATAAAATGTTGTTCAGATTTATTATATGTTTAATTGGTATAACCAACACTTGTTTTGCATGTTTAATTTAAATTATTGTTCCAATGTGAATAAAAAATTTACATTTAGTGGTTTGAAATTTTGGTTTGTTGAATAATTGCTCCAAATATTTATCAATTTTATCTTTGAATGGTTAATATTGTTCTATATACTCACTTCATGTTTAATTAATGCACATATTTGCTTGAATGATTTTGTGTAGTTTTTTTTTCTTGTACTATAATGTTTAATTAGTGGTCATAGTGGAAGCATTCATTTACGGTAATAAATAGGGATTTTATATTGTTTGAACTTTATTTGAATTGGACCATGCAGTAATTACTTCGGTTTCAAATATTTTATCCATTAGGATCTTATTTTAGTCTTCTTATTGAGAGACAAACTTTAGAATATTATCAAATTGATAGGTGAATATTAGACTTGAATAAAAATTCATTTCTATCAAGATGTAACTATGCATTTGTTTGTAGAGACATTTAAAAGAAATTCAAGGACCAAGAATGTCAATAACAAAAAATGAGCATGTGCATGTTTGTGTACATTTTTTCTGTTGTAAAACTAATAAGTGTGGATATCCAAAACTCTATAAATTACCCCCACTACTTATCTCTATTACTTTTCTACATTATGAAGATAACTTCCACCATTCATGACCATTATTCTTGTAACCTTATACCACCATAAGCTCCTTCATTATATTAGTGGTTAATGTCATGTTTATGACAATCTTATGTATGCCTTTATATAACTCTATAAATGGAGGCATAAGGGTTCATACTGTATATACTTGAAAGACTTATAAATTTGATAATTGAAAGAATAAAATATTCTATCTCTTGTCTTCTATCAATATTTTTTTGCCTACTTTATTATTCATATTATTCATCTTTTGGCATAGTTATAAAATACGTTATCAACACGAAGCTCAACGATTAAACATAAAATATGTCAGGTAAATTAAGAAGTTGCATTATTAGTACTAATTCTCATAGTATTATATTATTGTTAATATTTCTTCTAGTGAAGTAAGTTTAGACACAATTTAATTATACATCTCTACAAATTATACTTCAATCCTATATTAGTTGGGGTTGGATACCGAGCCTATAGTCATTTGTTTTATATATTTTCTTGGAAGGTAAAATAATTTTAATTTTTCGACACAGACACATGGAAATTGTACAAGTCATAATTACTCTTTTTTTGTGTTTTCATGAAATTGGCACGACAAAATATACTACAATTAAATAGTTTAAAAATATAAATTTTCTTACTTGAGTTATTATAATTGTGTTGCATGACTAATTTGGGTTCTTTTGATTTTTTTTCATATTATTTATTGAAATCTATTTACTTTTAAGCTTTAACAGAATATTAACTTAGCATGAGCAAAATTCTAATTAGAATCAATATACATATTTAGCTACTCTATTTGAAAGAAGTATTATGTTTTCACCCGATTTAATTTGTAATTTATTTTTTTGGTTGTTGCTACTAATTTTTAAATGCTCAAAGATCCTATTATACTTTGGTCTATTTTAATATTGGTTGAGGATAAGACATCGATTTGAATCCCAGTGCACCATGATGATAACACATTGTGTTGAAGTTCTTATGAATTATGGCCAATACGGCTTCCTATGGGTAAGACGTTAGCTTCAAGTCCCAACATAATATATTGATGACTAAAGCAAAATGACATATTTTTAAGGAAAAGTGATGAAATTCTCCATATTGATGTGACACCCCAACTTAGGAAGGAGTCCCACATCGGCAAAACACAGGAGGGATACTAGGTATATAAGTGAGAAAGCCTTACTCCCTAGTGACGCATTTTAAAGCCGTGCGGGCCTGGGCCCAGAGCGGACAATATCACTAGTGGGTTGGGAAGAGACAGGGGTATCTCGGGCCTTCATGGTTCGGGATGTCCGTCGCAGCCAGGGCCTCAGGTCAGGTCATGACAATTGATTTCCCCATCTTTTAATGTGAATGTGGTAGTTGTGCATATAAGTCTGAAAGATGATAAAAAAATTAACTATGATTGCACAAATAATTGGTCTGAAAGAGTACAATGAATGTGGGTATAGCACATGACAAAGTAATCATTGTCATTATTGTGGTAATTAAATACAGAACATAATGAGTTCTTAAAATGGTCTTCCAAAAGTGGAGGTAATTTTTTTTCATCAATTTGGCACAAAAGATAAATGGACACGCGACTATTGTGCGACCTAATTTGATAAATGTTTATAATCCTCCATCAAAAGAATATAAAGTGGTGATACATTTAATCTTTCAAAATGGTGTTAAGTTATATATCATATCAATATGATAAATGTTAAGACATTGAGCTTATAAAATGAATTGGTCTATTTCTTGATGAGAATGTGACTTCTGATAAACATCATAGATGCTCAACCGTTCATGAAAGTGAATGTGTCAAAATATGATGAAATTCATAGACAAAGACATGCTTATATATGCTTGGATAAACACCAAAACTCACCTCTACAGAAGGTTTGAGAGAAATAAAGAATTTTAATTTGGTATATAAAGGTCATTGATGCTATAGTATGTTTTATCATGATCTACCAAAGGATAAATGTAAGAAGTGATTCTTTCCTATAAAAATTTTGGCCATGACCAAAATAGATATTATAGTGTGGACGAATGAATTTATCATAGATCGCGTAAATATGATAAGCCAAAATGAACTTTGCCATATGCTATAAAAATAAATTATTGAAGGCAAAAGCAAAGCAAGAAAGAGGTCTTGCATATAATGATTTGACTATAATGGAAATAATTTTCACCCTAAAAGGAGATGATCATTATACAAATGGTGTTTTAAAATATGAGGTAGTAAACAAGTATTTGATAGCTTCGAAAAGCTTATGTATTACTACACGAAAGAATGAAATTATTTACCATATTGGGACTGTAGTAAGTCTTCTAAGAAACTTTTAAAGTTTCAAGAAAATTGACAAGAAAAGAAATTATTATTATTATTATTATTATTATTATTTTGTAACTACAAATTATGAATTTTTTTTATATCTTCATATTATTACAATTGAAACAGGTTATAAATATTTATCAGAAAGTCTACCCTTTTTCTCATGTTTGTTGATACAAATATGGCATGGTGATGAAATCATATAAGACAGTATACTAAAAGTTAACAGAAAATATATAAGTTTGCATGATCGGTTGACCATCCCGATTCATATGTGATGCAAAAACTAATTGAAAATTCATGTAGTTTACAGTGAAGAAATAAAAGATTCTTCAAGAATTCTCTTATGTTGCTTTGTTCTCATGATAAACTATTATACTAGATAAGGTTATGGTTGTATCCCCTAAAATTTTGAAATGTACAATAAGGTAAATATGGGCCCGTTCACCTGTCATGTGAATAATTTACTATTTAAAGAGATATATCTATGGTTGGTCACATGTGCTTTTCTATCAACTTGCAATTTTATTTTTGCAAAGTTGTTTGCTTAAATTTTTAAATTGAGAGCATGGTTCCAAACTATAAAAGTTGATAATGTTGATTGATTTAGAAGAAAATTGTGTGCCTCCAATTATAGCTGAATCATTGGTTATGAGAACAAACCTCCCAAACAGAAAATTTTGCATGAGATAAATTTATTTAAATATAGCAACATTTGTGCCCATCAAGCCAACAGGGTTCCCCAATATTATTGGTTTAGGATCACGAACCAAATGAATCCATCTAAGAATCTGAATGTGCGATATCCCCCCCACACAAAGATGGATCCTCAAATAAGATTGAGGTGAATTTTAGATTTTCTAACATTAGGAGAAGATATGATTAATAGCTAAAATGTATAGAACAAACTATCTAGATCCTCATAAAAAAGTGAACTTAACGTTTAATAGATAACTCATGATTTGTAAAATATTGCAACTTCATTACCAGACTGATCCTATGTTATATTCATATGTAAATGCATCAATAGTGCTTGAAGGGAAGAGTATATGTTATTCCTGAAACGTGATAGAACAATTGATTCCAAATGTAAAACTCCTTAAAGAAGTATTGGAGCAAATGATCAAGATGATCTTGATAATAAGACAAGTGCTTTAAAGGAGCATTTTGATATAACACTTCATAAAACCTTGACAAAGGTTCAGGTACTTGAAAATGATGAAATAAAGAAATTTCAATAATTTAATTCTTATTGGAACCAATATCAAATAACCATAGATGACATCCTTGGTATAATATAGAGCTCACCATTATAAACGACAACGAGGACCTTAAATTTAAATTTATCAATAATATGGACAAATAAAATACACAATTCAAGTATATTATATTTCACTTGAAAAGTAGTGTTTTGAAATTAGTTCATAGACTAAGATAAAATTTTGGTGGAGTACAAATAGGTGATTAGTGAAAAGTAAAATCGTAAGGTAAGTATGAGTTGTGCCATGAGGCATAAAGATTATTCGCAAAAGTCCTAACATTATTATTTGGAGATATGTTATCCTACATTAGATGTAATAAGGTTTCTTTAAATCTAACAATGTATGAAAAATTTAAACACGTATAACGAATGACTGTCATCTCTAGCTAGACGGTAAATACCATAGAAAAATCTTTGAATGATTTAAAAGAGATTCGATCCATTAAATAACTCAATGATTGTGAAAGTATCATATATTAGAGAAATTAGTGCACTTACATATCCTGTTAGTTTTTATACATGAGATAATAATTTTTATTAATATACAGAAATGACATAATTTTACAATTATGTGAATGTGAGTGAAATCAAATATAATTGATATGATTTATTACTTCTAACAAATATTGTCAAAGAATTTTTGGTTATATAAATGTAGGAAGAATATTTGATCTACAGTCGATTTTAATATCATGCAAATAAAGTTTTCACAACTAATTAGTTATTGTAACGGATAATTTGAATGCGCAAATGACTTGCATTGATGAGATAAAAAATAAAGTGATTTTCAAAAATTTATTTGGCTAAGTTCAAAGGCTTAATAGATCTAAGAAATAAGAAAATGATAGATCAGGATGATTTCAAGAATGCAACATCTTCATGAATGTGATTTGATCACAAAGACACAATCAATATCAATATTTAAAAGCTGACATACAAGATTGGGGTGAGTCTTATTTGATAAATGAAATGATGTTTGCATTAGGAAGAGTAAAATATGCACTTCACTCTTTTTCCCTTGGCCTAAGTTTTATCTCAATGGCTTTTCATGGAAAGTTTTTTAGTGAAGCAACAAACAAACGCGTATCATAAGATGTGTTTCCTTTTCCTTCACGAGAGATTGTTTTTCACAAATTTTTTTTCTAGTAAGGTTTTAACGAGGCACATCATCTATGAATATCCAAAGAAAAGTATTGTAAAACTAATAAGTGTGGATCTCCACTACTCTAGAAATTACTCCTACTACTTATCTCCGTTACTTTCCTTCATTAGAAGATAACCTCCACCATTCATGACCATTATTCTTGTAACCTTACACCTTCATAACCTCCTCATTATGTTAGTGGTTAATGTCATGTTTATGACAACCTTTATTATGCCTCTATATAACATTATAAATAGAGGAATAAGGATTGATAGTGTATATATTCAAAGACTTGTAAATTTGATATTTGGAAGAATGAAAATTTTTCATCTCTTGTCTTCTATCAATATTTCTTTTGTATACTTTAGTGTTCATATTATTCATCTTTTGGCTTAGTGTTAAAATATTTTCCTAAAATTAAATTAGAATTTTTCATGTAACTTGTAATATTTCAAAAGCTAATGTGTCACTTTGAGTTATGTTTACAAATGTAGGATTAATCCTTTTCATTAAAAGAAATGTCTATATATATTCTTCGGTCCTAGACCAATTCTTTTAGGCCTCATTGAACAAATTAACTAGCATCAGTATAAAAGAGATGGGATGTGGATTAATTCTAAATCCCATCGCATAAAGAAAAAGAAAAGAGAGGGAAATTTATTTGTAAATGGGCAAGGCAAGTTGCGATGTAATTCAAGTCTCGTTGCAAATTTTAAAGAAAAGAGTGAAAAGAGAGTGACATAGATAAGAAAAATGGTTTTGAGTTTACCAGAGATGAATAAATGCCTTTAATGATAGATTAACTTTAAGACAGATGAATTTGATTTTGATTAAGAATGCATAATACGCTTAATAACAAATATGAAACTCGAGGATGCAGTTATGCACCTTGGCAAAGGTCGTCCTAAAATTAACTTTTACTAGCCTAATCCAAGATGTACAGATAGATTTATTAATAAACTAGAAATGAGTGAATAAAGGCCTACAAACATAATTTATCAATAATAGTTTAAGTTAAGATGATAAAAGAGACGTGTTAGATCCAGGGACTTGAGGGGTACCTCATACCTTTTCTTTAATCAACAAAATTCCTTACTCTATTTTCTATTTTTGCAGACCTTTAATGTGTCATTTCTTTTGATCAGGGATTCAATAAGGTGACCTAGAACACCATTACTCAATTTCAAGTAGTAACTCTATAAATAAAAAATTTCTTTTTAATATTGTCACTTTAATTGGAAAAATTCTTTGACCCCAAAAAAGGGTGTGACATTACACACCCTTTGTAAATTTTCTGGCTCCATCACTTTTCCCACTTTTCCTATTCTAATAATTTCTCCAACTTTTCTATTTCCAAAATCCACACTTTTACCTTGGATGTTTGTGAGTGAGAGGAAGTTTTCTTTGTTTTCTATCATATGTCTGGAGCATGTACTTCCAAGATACCACAACTTTCTCCTTACTCTCATCTTCACCTTCATGTAGTAAATCAAAGGTTTGACTTGGGCACCCAAATCAACTTGGGTCCCTTTTTCTATGTGAAGGGATAAATCAAATCTCTCTTTACTAAATGAGGGAGACAACTACTTTTGTTAGATGTCTAAATTTATTGACAAAGTTGAAGTTTTTTTGTTCAACTTTAAGTTGTGCGGGGCAGTATTTTCTGAGATATCCTTCCTTATAATAAGAAGTGAACAATCTCTCCCTCTTCGCATTTGTGACACCTCCTATTGTATTTGTGATAGTCTGTCTTGCTAAGACTTCGTGTTTGAGACATGTTCCGTACATTCGTGATGAACAATTCTTCTACACATCGCAATCGCGAGGACCACCCCTAGTCTTATATATTGTTCTATTTCTGATTTTCTCCTAATTTCTTAGCACTATATTTTCCATTAATGTTCCTTAGATCTTAGAAAATTATGGAATATCATTGATTAGGAATAGAAATGTGTAGAGTATAATGAAGTGACCACTTTCCACTAATTCCTTTATAAGTTCTCTACCTAATTCCTATTTTAGATTCTTATTTTTTTTCCCCATTTTCTTGGGGCTGATTTGATCCCTGATTTACACTCCATTTATGCTTAACCTTTAGCACACATTCCAAGTGCTTCAAGGGACCTCATGACAGATTCGATTTTGGAATTTCATTAGCGGGCCTCATGGTCCCATAATTGATCCAATTTTGGGCCTGAAGTGATATATAGAAATATTGATATTATTTAACTCCTATTAATGCGTAGATGATTATTTTTGTAGTGTGATATCATTTTTTTGGATCGTGGATCAAGGTGAGAGATTTTTGGATGGTTCAAGAATGCGGTTCAACATCAAGATAGGCTTTGGTCAACTTTTTTCTATGAAATGATGTTACGTATGGATTGCATGCTAGGTAGGGATTATAAGATATGATTATGACAAGTATAAAATGACTTGACCTAATTCAAGGATTTAAGATATAAAGGTAACCAAAACATTTGCCTAGAATAATAGATATTGCTTTTGAATCCTATTATCCTTGTTTATGGACTTGATTAGGCATATATACATTATAGATCCTTCAACATAGGAATTACCATATGACTCCCCAATTAGAAATTTGTAGTGATTTGATTCCCTTGATTACCATGGTTTCATGAGTTGTGGGGATTTATTACGTTAAATTATATAATGTTGGGTCTGAGGCTATGGTTAGACACTAGTTGGACTACAGGTGGCTATTCTATCCTTAAAAGAAAATGATTCTAGTTTGAGAATGCTTAGGCATTCTTGGTTGTATTGTTTTGATACTGGTGATAGCAAACATACTTTTAGGCTCATTTATGATCACTCATTAGTATAATTCCAAATAAATCCTTATTTTTACTATATTTTCTAACGACAAATTTATTCTCACTTTTTACTTTTAAATGGATTCTTTTACGATGAAAATTGTACCACCTTATTTAATAGTTTATGAGTTTTTGTAACTAAATGAGCTATTTTGAAAATCAGACCAAGAATGATTCTGGTCCATTAGTAATCCACTCTTTAGCATTACTATTTACTTCCGTCGATGGAGATTTTGACCCTTTTTATGTTATTATACCAATTTAGTCCTGAACTTAATCTTGACCAAGGGATTTATAGATTTGCACCTTTTATTCTTGATTCGACTCCAAGAACTTATTTTTTTATATCTCTCTGATACTAGACAAAGTAGATTAATTATAATGGTTATTAGAAGTCTTGGTTTTGGAGAAGGCAGTGTATATAGATATCTCGAGTTTTATGTAGGCCCATTTGTCTATGAGCCACAGTAATAGAGAAGGATGATCGCCGTAGGTCCTGTCTTTATGAGTTGTTAAGCTGGAGGAGGTGTACACACTTGGTACATTATGGCACTTGGATTCGACATGGTATCACCAGTATATGTTGCATTCATTCATTCATATGCATTTTCTATCACTGGTATAATCATTTGGTGCTTATATCTATTATTTTTTCGGGGGGCTATATAGGAATAAGTTATGGTTACTATTTATTGAGTACTTTCTTGCACCTTTCGAGCTTATGGAGGCCCAATTAGGTTATTATTTAACTAGACTAGTCAGTTACTTTATTGTTGGTTATTATGGTTAGTTTGTGGCGGGATGGTTATAGAATGGTACTCGATATTATTGTTACGCTCCTGATTCCTTTGCTTTCTTATAGTAAGATATGCTACTATTAGATTATCTCATGCTTAGTAATATCTTGGTTAGAGACCTTGATTATGCTAGTATTAGCTTTCGTACTTGGTTCAGATTCCTTGAGATGTTATTTGTCTCCTATAGGTTATTACCTTTGAGTTAGTCCTTCAGTTATATATGTTTATATTGTATGATTGTTTATCTTTTTCTTTCTTATATAGTCATATTGTATGTGTATCCTTTTGCCTTGTTTACTACTATATACGCTTCTTTCACTCTTTATTTCTATATTCACCAGTGATATATGGTATTATACATTATTCCTAGTTACAATTAAAATACTAGAGTCTTATGGAGTGGAACAGAGATATCTATATCCTATTTTTGGGTGGCTATTAGGCATTCTTAGGAAATTCTATTATTGACTCCTTGTTGCGTGTCCATATTTCTATAAAACTCTAGTACTTTATTTAACTCCATTCTTTCCCAGGTGGATGACACAAGGTTATTGATAGATGTGAATGAGACTTTCACACCTTTTTCTAGAATTTTAGCTCAATATTGGGTTAGGGAATTAGATATTGATATTAGGGATCTTCAACATCAGCCAAAGGTTGTGGGGCCAGCCTAAGTTCTGATAGAGTTTGAGGCCACTTCAGTTTTTTAGGATACCGTGTTAGAGATTTTGAGTATTTTAGTGGATACCTCTCAGTAGAGATGATGTCCTATACATCGAGTAGTTCTTAGAGTAGAGTTTGGTTTGTTGGTGCTCTGTAGGGTTCTTTATCTATTTTAGAGTATGAGATCGGGTGTCTTGAGTGGCCCAGACATACTTTTACACTATATTCTTCAGAGCTTGAGATGGTGCATGGATTTGTTTGATGGATAGCTTTTACACTCTGCTTGGTGTCAGAGCATTTGATTATAGTTGGGTCGTCTTTCCCTCAGGTTGTTGATCAAGTGAGGTCTATAAAAATGGCATGTATTAATGGATATAGAGGTAGGAGGCCATGTCAATTATTCAGTGTTGGTGGTATTCTATGAGGAGGTAGTGATCCTTCCAACAAAGGTCCCATCACTTACAGCCTGTCAGTTTTATACAGGTAGCATTTTAAGCTATATGTGAATCTTAGATCAGTCATAATGGTCACAGTAGGTAGAGTTCCCGTCAAACATTAAGGAGTTTTTGGTGTGGATCTTCAATCTATGGTTGTCATTCTTGGTTAGCAAATATAGTACATCAGGTAGTCCCAAGGGCATGTTTAGACTAGAAAAAGGTTCTTCATAGGTCTAGGGAATGCCTCAGGCATTATTTGGTTGTTCAAACAGGGTCAACACCTATTTTTTGCCGGTCTAAATCTCCTAAGGTATGTTATGATTGTAGGGAGAAGGATCATTTCAGTAGAGAGTGTCCTAGATGTCAGGCGGTTAGCCAATTATGAATATCTTATGTTTCTTACTAGGTTAGAGCTTCAGGGGTTTGTTAAGACCATAAAAAGATAGGTCACTGGTCCAAAGAGTATCCTTGATGTGGAATTATCAGTCATTCAGATTATTCCCATAGAGCTATGGCACCATAAACTAGAGGTGGTGTACTTAGCACCTTAGTTGGTGATTCAGATGCTCAGTACGAGTTTTGAAATGCTCAGATTCATACTCATTAGGTATGTCAGGACTATGACTTCAGACTTCATTGATATAGGTATGATTTGACTTACTATTTTTACTTCTATTTAAGTTGATTTGGGGTTTTCACACCCATCTATGACTATATTCCTTGATATTACTATGTTGGTTGTTGTATGACTTGTTTAGATTCATGCATAGGGGACTACCCCTATAGATGATTTCTTTTAGTAGTGAATCAGTGTGGTATTTCCCTTGGGGTATAGAATTTGGGTTAAAGTCCATTTCTTTTACCATTATGGCCTTGTTAGGACCTTAGAGTGGTGTTGGTTATGTTTTTTTTTTTTGGTTCCTTCTACATCTTATGTTATTGTTGCTATTATTATTATTTTAGTTATTATTAGTTCTTATTTAAGAGATAGCTAGACTAGCATTATCTAGTTAGAATCTCATTCCTCACAATTCTCAGTTGTTAGCTTAGACGGCTAACTTGATTTTTTGGTTTTCTCTCTTTTAGTAAGGTGGAGGTTATTTTTTTTCCTTCTCGGTTAGCAATGTTAGAATGGTGGTTGATATGGAGTGAAGGTAGGTTGGCCTTCCATTATTTTTTGTGATTCTAGAGTTGGCAATTCAATTCTATTACCCATATTTGATATTGAAAAGTCTAAGGCTTGATCTTCTGGTTTGTTTGGTTCATCTCCTAGTGTTAGTCTTGATATTGGTAATAGTGTTGAGTTAGGTACTCCATTCTTGCTATGATGTAGTCCATAGTTTAGTTGGGATAAGGTTGGTTTTCATGGGTGGATTTAGAAAATTCTTATTTTGACAGTTGTTTAGCCTAATGTGGATTTCTTGAGTGCTTCTTCTTGGTGATATGTACTTATGGGTATTCATGGTCGTAGATTGAGTATTGGATATACCAGATTCAAGCTAAGATAGTAAATTTTCTAAGTTGCTAAAAATTTGGCTACCATTAGTATTCTTGGTAGCCTCAACGTGTTTTTGATTATGCATTGATCTATTTTTCTCTTCAATTGATGTGGAGTTGATTGCTTGTGTCTTTAGCTAGTGGTGTTCCTCCATTATGATAATATTCTTTGGAGATATTTTAGTTTCAACTTTTGCAAGATTCATTGGGTAGATGTTGGAATCTTGATAGTGAGATTGGTTTGAGTTTTTGATATTAATAAAGTCTAGTGGGCTTCAGTTTTGGATTTGGCTAATTTAAATAGCAACCTGGAAGTTGTAATAGATTTGATGTTATGAATGCTTACCCATTAGTATGATTGATTTGGATAGTTGAAATTGGGTAGTTCAACTTCGATTTAAAGACTCAACTATGGATTGCATAACTTGATTATAACCTGATTTCTAGATTTGTTTCAATTCTATATTCATTTATAGGCTGACTAATCCTACTCTTTACCTACCATCTCAGCCTACTTTTTACCTACCATCTCAGTTTTCTTCAGTTCAGATAGATTATGCTTGATAGCTACTCGAAGGATTGTTCGTTGGTTTTTGGTATGGTTTCTACTATTGTACCCTTGGTTCCTCAATTTTATTAGGAATTTTAAAGTTTCTATAAATTAGGAGAAGCGCATTCTACATGGACTTAGCATGGTTTCATCGATAGTTGGTGGGACATTTTAGAGCGAATTGCATTATATGATTATGCTTGGGATTCATGATTATTAGGTTTGAGGGTTATCTATCATTTCCATTTATGTATTCAAGTAGCACCTTGGGGCTTATTCGTATGCTTTTCATTATGGATTTTCAATAGATCAACCTCAGTATTTAAAGGTTAATGTGATATAATTGCACGATCAGGACTCAAATGATATTCTATGTAGATCAGAATAGATAACAGGTTTGGAAATTCCAAAGAAGATTAGATTAGAAAATTGGTGTTGGTTGCATAATTTATGCCTTAGATTGTCTTTAGATTTGGTTGAGTTTCTACCTAGTTATGCTTGTATACATGAAATATCAGTATGCTGTGGTTTTGGTTTATGTGCTTTAGTCGTGTTCAGCTTAGTTGGAGATAGTTGGTTGTTGAGGATGGGTTTTAGGCTATTTTGAAAGTAAAGTAATGAAGTAGGTGAAAAATGGATACCTTTGGTGAAATACCTTGAAAATACTGGTTTTCCTTAAAGGTTATCTGGGGAGTCATACTCGGGGTATACAGTCCCAATATCTCATCCTTTTTGAGCTTTCAGGCTCTTTCTAAGCATTGATTTTGGTGGATGAACCTTCTTTTCATAGTGGATATTGAATGATCTTCTAGGTTATTTTCTCAATGTTTGCATAATTCTGGTATTTTGAGCCTTTCTACAGTGACAGTAAGTCATTTATGGCTTTCCAAAATCGTCGATTCAATTATCAGATAGTTTATTTAGGTTTTAGACTCATTCTCTATTTTGGAGCTTTAGTTGATAAGAATTTGGTCTCGAACCAAAACTCTTTGTAAAAGGCGTCAGATAAGAAATCTTATAGGGCCATCAGCTTTGGAACATTGCTTTTAGGCTAAGGGGACCCTTGGTTTAGGTCTCGAGGCTTTTGAACTTATTTTGGGCTATTGGGTGGAAATTGGTTTAAAGAAACTAAGTGTGGGACCCATATTTAATTGTGAAAGTCTTGGACAAAAGTTTTGATGATTCTGTTGAGTTTGAAATATTGAATTTGGTCTAGTAGCACAGTTTGTTTACATACACAGGTTTTTGAACGAATCTCGAGCACTTGATCGGAGTCCATTTAGACTTAGGAAAATTATTGGTTTAAAAAGTATCTAGTGCAGTCCTACTTTGTTCTTTTGTGAGGTTCATGTTGTGTTGGCTCAGGGTCAAAATCTTGGCCTTCGTGATTGCGAGTCTTCCCTCTTGCATTTGCAATGTAGGGTTGAGACGACCCAATTCCTCTTCCTCTTCGAACTTGTGACACTTCCTATTACGTTTTTGATAGTCTGTTTTGCTAAGCCTTTGCATTAGTAACATATTCTTCATGTTCGCGATGAATAATTTTTCTACATATTGCGATCGTGGCCAGGGAACCTTGCAATTGCGATAAGTAACCCCTGGACCTATATATTGTTGTCTTCCTGATTTTTCTTATTTCTTGACTCTATAGTTGCAATTAATTTTCCTTGCAGCTTAGAAAATGATCGATTAGAGCTACGGATGTGTAGAGGATGATGACGTGACCATTTCTTACTAATTTCTTCATAAGTTCTCGACCTAATTCCTCTATTTGATTCTTATTTTTTCCTCTTTTTCTATTATCTTTTGGGGATGATTTGATCCCTGATTAACCTTCCATTTGTTCTTAACTTTTGAGAACACATTCCTAGACCTTTGAGGGACTTTGTGATAGATTCAATTTTAGGATTCTATTAGCGCGCCCCACAGGCCCATTATTGACCTAATTTTAGGTCCGGAGTTTTATATAGCAGTATGAGTGTCATTATACTCCTATTAATGCATAGATGATTATTTTCATAGTGTGACACCATTTTCAGAATCGTGGAGCAAAGGTGATCAATTTATGGATGGTTCAAGAATGTGGTTTCGCATCGCGATAGGCTTCAATCTACTTTTCTCTATGAGATGATGTTAAGTATAGATTGCATGCTTGGCTGGGATTATAAGATATTATTATGTATAATATATAATGACTTGATCTAATTTTAGGATTTAGGATAGAAAGGTGACCTGAACCATAGCCTAGAATACCTGATATAGCCTTAGAATCCTATTATACTTGTTTATGGACTTGATTAGGCATAGATTGACATTACAGATCCTTCAATATAGGACTTACCATATGACTTAGTGATTTGGGTGGTATTTCCCTGATAAGAGCTTTTAGTGATTTTATGCCCTTGATTACTATAGTTTTCCGAGTTGTGGAGCTTTATTATGTTAAGTATATATTGGTGGGCCGAGGACATGGTAATGATAGTAGTTGGACTCCATGTGAGTATTCTATCCTTAAAAGGGCATGATTCTAGTTTATAGATGCTTAGTCATTTATGGTTGTATTGTTTGCACACTGGTGATGGCATGCATACTTTTAGGTGCATTTGTGATCACTTAGTGTTATGATTCCAACGAAATCCTTGCTTTTACTACTATTTTCTAAAAATAAATTTATTCCCACTTTTCATTTTTAAATGAATTATTTTACAATAGGAATTGTACCACCTTATTTAATGGTTTATGGATTTTTGAAACTTAATGAGCTATTTGGAAAATTATACCGAGGATGAATTATTGTCCATTGTTAATCCACTCTTTTACCGCTACTATTTACTTTGATCGATGGAGATTTATACCTTTTCTATGTTATTATATCGATTTACTCCCAAACTTAATATCGAACAAGGTATTTACATATTTTCATCCTTTAAGTCTCAATTCTAGTCTGAACACTTATTATATTTATATCTCTCTAGTACTGGATAAAGTATATTAATTATGATTGTTATTAGAAGTCTTGCTTCTGGACTCGGCAGTGTATACGAATATCCCAAATCCCCTATGGGTCCCTTCATCTGTAAGCCACAGTGCCAGAGAAAGGTGGTTGCTATAGGTCCTAACCTTACAAGCTATTGATTTGGAGATGGTGTACACACTTGTTAAATTACGAAACTTAGATTGGGCATAGTATTACCAATTTATGCTGCATTTATTCATTCATATGCATTGCTTATCATCAGTATAATTATTTGGTGCCTATATCTATTATTATTATGAGGGGTGGTATAGGTGTAAGCTATGGTTACTATTTGTTGAGTGCTTGATTTCACTTTCGAGCTTATGGGGGCTCGGTTAGGTGACCAGACTAGCTGGTTACTTTATTATTGGTTATTATGTTTAGTTTGTAGCAGGATGGTTATGGACTGGTACTCGGGATTGTTGGTATATTTCTGATTACTTTTCTTTCTCATAGTAAGTTATGCTACTGTAAGATTATGTCATGCTTAGTCATCCCTTGGTTAGAGGCCCTAATTATGCTAGTATTGACTTTTCTACTTGGTTAGAACTCTTTGAGATGTAGGTTGGCTCCCTTAGGTTATTACCTTTGAGTTATGATATGCCATAGAAATATAGAATTTTCGATACTTAAAATGAGGAAAATATGCAAGTTTCTGAGGTTATTTTGTTAGATATGATGCTTTTTGGGTGTGTTTTGCAGGAAATCATGTTTTGGATGCTAAGTTCTTGAAAAAGGTGAAAAAGGTGTTTTTGGCTACTTTTTAGAGCAATCATGGATATTCGGGGTACTTTTCTGCTTGATCATGATCAAAGCATGTTCGAGAATTAAAGAAGAGATGAAAAAATGACTCCTAGTAATTACTATGTCAACCTACGGACTGTATGTAGGACCTACGGACTGCAGGTAGGGAAAGTAAGTGCTAGAAGTCAAAAATCCTAAGAGCTAAACTTGCAGGATTTTTCCATCCGATACCTGTGCCCTGTACCTGCACCCAGGGTCAAGATTATAGGTACTACTTGCACCCATGGTCAGAGCATAAGCACAGACCACATGTGTCCACTGACCTAGTTTTCTCCTATTTCATTTGGACTTTGGTTTTATGGTTTCCAAATGTACTATAAATACCTTTTATGTATTTTTAGTGGAAGTGATGCACTTTTGATACTCACAAATATATTTTTATTCCAAGATCCAATTTTGATCGAGATTCTCTTGTATTGAGTTCGGTTGATTAATTCAGTTATGGTTGTGGGTTTTTACACTTCTTATCATTGTAATTTCATCTATGCTCTCAATTATGAATGATATTGATTTCTTCACAAGCATAAGCAACTAAAACCCATAGTTAGGATTGTGGAAACCCTGGCAAATTGACAAAGTAGGAGAAGTGTTGTCATTGTTCTAAACTAATACCCTTACATGTATTGCTTTATCTCCATTATAATAATTTTCTTAACGGGTGTACACATTAGGATCCTACCTAAATATCGCTACTTACTCCAAAAGAGCAGTGGTGACTAGGAAAAGATAAAGACAACAATAATTTGGAGTTTAACTATCGATCCACACCTCTAGGTTCTACCAAAGAAAAATGGTCAGATTTCATCTAATAACTAGAGACTTAAAAGGTAATAGTTAACTGGGATCAAGATAAGGGTGAGTAAGGCGACATCCTAAGACTCAAAAGTTAAAGGGTGAAATCCTTCTACTTTTCCAAAAGACTGTAGAAGGTACATAACTTATCGATTCTGCATGCAAGGTATTGGGTTTGTTCAACAAAGCACGATAAGACCACAGAGTTGAGAAGCCAGGGGGAACACAATTCTAGTGTTCACCTACAGTGATTACAACCGAAGTTAATATAGTTACTTACTCGATATTACTACATAAAAACCTCGCATTTACTTCACTTGTTCTGCCCACTGACTACAACTGCTGAGATCCATGATTCCACGTGTTCCCTTGGGATTTGACCCCAACCATTATTGGGTTACTATATTTTGATAGAGACCGTATCATCATCTAAGAGGAGGTTTATTTTAGACGTAATCAAAATTTTAGCTTTATTTTTGGGGAACACGGTGTTGATTTGTGATTTAAAGTTGTTACAATTTTTGAGTTTTTTTATTTGTTGCTGGGTATACAATGATGTATGCCTAGAACACGGAGTAGAGGCAATCCCTTACTCCTTACGAATCTAAATACAGAGAGGATCCTGCAAATATCTTGTTGGATGTTTGAGTAGAAAAAAGATGAACCTCCTGAAGGGGTTCGTGATGTTGTACCTCCCCCTCTTCCCGTTAGAGTACAAGATATTAATGATCAACAAACTGGTGAGCTATTAGCTAAGCTGAAGGTAAGAGGAGGGTAATAGAAGAAGCTCAGCAGGTATCTAGGGAGGAAGAGCTATTTGAGTCGAGACAAGTAGCAGACGCCGAGAAACACTTAGTGGAAACCAAAACAGAGCTAGAGGTTTCCGTGTTTAAGTAATCCAAGCATATCAGTATGTACATCCATATATAGATGATGATTAAGACTTGGGATATGTTGAGCTGGCAAAGACTGGAGCTATAGTTCCTTCTATTTAAATCCCAGACATCAAGTTTGACATCACGAGTGCAATGATCTAGCTCTTAAATTTGAAGGGTATGTTTGCATGTCTACCTTCAGATGATGAAAACATGTACCTTACTAATTTCATCAGGATTTGCAGTTTGTATTCAAATCCAGGGTTGAATCAGGAAGCACTCATACTAAGGTTGTTCCCCTTCTCATTTATATGAGAAGGATCTTTATGGTTATGGGAACTGCTAAAAGGCTCTATCACTATATTAAATGAGTTGCGCAGGAAATTCTTAAATAAGTTATTTTCTCTATCCAAGATATTACAGCTTAAGGATGAGATTTATTATTTTAGGTAGTTACAGTTAGAGTGTATGTTTGAGGCATGGTTCAGGTTTAAGAAGAAGCTCAGTATGGTGGCCAAACATCAACTATTAGGGATAAGCTTACTGGATATATTCAACAGAACCCGAACCATCAGCTCCAGAGCGATTGAAGACACCATATATGGAGGAGCTTTTATAAGACTATGCTAGTAGGTAGCCTCGAAGATGTTATATCATATGTCACTCACTAATCGAGGGTGGCAAACTCAGGAGGCTAATAGGGGATCTATAACTTATGCTATTGGTGCCACCTATGACCAGAAAGTAGCTGATGACATAGTAGTGCAAGAGATTGCATTGCTAAGAATTGATCTTGGTGTACTAGTAATGCAACAGTGACTTCTGAGAATTAAATGTAGTAGCAGAACAGGGGTCAGCTTCCAAAGCATACAAGTCAGAATTAGAAGAGGAAGCAAATTATCTAGATAGTCAGATAGTGGGTTTTCGAGCCCAAGGGAAAGGGAACCAAGGTCAAAACTACTATGATAGATATAGAGACATTAGTAGAGAGCGAGATGGTGACTGGAGAAAGAAGGATAAATATAAAGATAAGGGCGAGAGGTACATTCCACCTAACAAACGAGATGTAGAATCAAGAATGGAAGAGATGCTAGCTAAGCTGGTGAAGGGTCAAGAAAATCAAGAGTCAGCCTTACAAAGATTAAGGCCGACATTTCAAGATTGACCTACAAAGTAAAATCACATTCAACTTCTATCAAGAAGTTGGAGCACCAGTTTGGGCTAAAAAATAGAGGTAACTAGGTACCCTTCTAAGCAATACGATGCAAAATCCAAAAAACAATAGTAATGTACTTGCTATTACCATGAGGAGTGGTATCACTACTATGGATTCTCCACTACCTACTACAGAAGATGCTAATGATGAGACACCTATTATTGAGTCTAAGAAGGTAACAGGTGATAATGGTATAGTTTCTAAAGATAAAGGTAAGGGTTCGGTCGTCGATCCAGAAATTAGATAAATTCTGAGACCACCCCCACCTTATCTTCAGAGATTGAGGCAAAAGAAAGAGAAAGGTAAGTTCAAGTAATTCATTAAGATGCTGAAAATTGAGATTGAACATACCTCTTATTGAGGCGTTAGAGAAGATTCTTAGATACGCCAGGTTCATGAAACAATTGGTCGTAAGGAAGAAAGGAATACAAATTGAGGATGTTGATGATGTGCACCACTACAGTGCAGTCACAACTAGGTCCTTAGCATAGAAAAGGGGTGATCCCGGAGCATTCACTATACCATGCACTATTAGGCCATCTCAATATTCCTAAGCTTTGTGTTACTTATGAGCCAACATTAATTTGATATCGCTGGACGTATTCAAGCAATTAGGTTGATCCATCTAGAACCGACTTCAATAAGGCTACTGATGTCTGACCGCACGGTGAACAAACTTGTTGAAATCTCTTTTAGTATGATCAAGAGGGTGGATAACTTCATCATTCTAGCTGACTTTCTCATCCTTGACTATGAGGTTGAAACGAAGATGCTCATTATTTTGGGATGTAATGACCCTTTAGATCATTTTCCATATTTATTCTTATCTTCACTGTTAGAGCTTCTCCATAGCTTTCCTATGTCATTTATGACTTGCTGGGACCAAAGGTTCAGTAACCAGGCAGTTCATTTGGGTTTTTGAGCCAATTCCCTATTTAGAAGTGTTCGCTCGTTCCAAATAGCCACCAGGCTAAAAATTTAGTGAAAACATCTCAGATGTAAATTATGACTGTGCCATCAGATCTAGAATATCAATTTCTCTCTAGGTAGACCTTTTGTTTGGGTCCCAATGAACCCTAGCTCATTTTGACCTATTGGTCGGAAAGTAAAAAATTGGAAAGAATGGGTGTGGGACCCACATTTGGTTAAAATGACCTCGGATGGAAAATATAACTTTTTTATCGCATTCGGAACGTTAATTTTAGGCGAGGTAGACCCTTGGTTCAAGTCCCAAGGCTCCCGAACTCATTTTGACCTATTAAGCAAATTTTATAAAAAATGATAAAACTATAGGTGTGGGCCCCACTTTTTCCTAAACAATCTTTGATGAAAGTTTTGATGATTCCAATGTATTTGAGATGTCGTTTAAACTCAAACTTCACTATTTGATCATGTTATTTGGATTTTGGATGAGTTTCGAGGGTCAAAAACTTATTTTAAGTTTGCTGTCATCTGGTGCAACTGCGATCGCAACCAAGAGTGTGCAATCGTGGGGGAGCGATCATGGCCTATAGGACCGTGATAGCAGCCTCTCTTTAGCTATAGGGGCTATATAAAGGCCCCAAGACACTTTTAGGGCATTTCTCCTTCACCATTTAGACCTAGGAACCCACTAAATGAGTGTAATAACTCAAAATTGGTCATGAGGGGAAACTTGGGAGCGTAATTATCATCTTGTATCACGATTATCTTCAAGATTAAGGTAAGAATTTCTTGAATTCATGCTTGAATTCCATAGTTTGGACCCAAAATCCAAATTTATCTTAGGGCTTGATTTTAGCCAAAGTACACTTAATTTTAACCCATTTCGTAAGGGTTGTGATTCCTTGTTCATGTGTGAACATTGGGTTGGTATCGAAAACTCATTTTCCATATGTGGGACTCACTTGGGGTTTTGGTGTCATTTTTGGACCCGAAGCACAATAGTGCAATATGTGTATCATTAGACTCATATTGATGAGTAGATTATGGTTTTGATAGTGTGATGGCATTTTGAGAATTGTAAAGTGAAGACAAGCATATGGTGCATGAAGTGAGATTTTGCGGTTTGAACTTGAGGTAGGCTTCTGTCTACATTTCTTCATAGATGATGTGTGGTATATGTTGCATATTAATATGTATGTTAGGCTTGAATATGAGTAGGATAACTTGGCCTTAATTTTTGATGCTTGGGTAATTGATGAGGGGTTTGGACCTATAAAATGGCATGTTTATAACCCTTTTGTATCCTATTGCCTTCCCTCTTTAGTTTAGATTAGTTATAACATTGTAATACCCGTACTTATTTCTAGCTAGAAATCATCTCAAGGATGCTAGTACTTGCTTTGAAATACAAATTTATTTTTGTACCCACGGTATTTTTGAGATTTCTACTTTCTATCACATGGGAAATTGAGTTAGCTTTCTAACGATACCAATTTTGTCCAAATCCAACACTAGACGAGGAAGTTATGGATGTTTTACTCATAACTGACCGAAACGCCCAGGTGTGACGTCCAAGTTGACGGACCACCAAACAAGTGACGGACCGCCACTTTGACCATCACAAACAAGGCAGTAGGGCCATGTTCTGAATAAGGATTGATGGACGAGTTGACGGACTGTCAGATTTTTGATGGACCATCATCCAGGCCGTCAACTCTTATCCAGTGAACCACATTTCTGGTCCACGTATGACGGTCGAGATGACGGACCGTCAAGTTCCTGACGGACCATCAAGTTCCTGACGGACCGTCAGTCGGGTCATCACTTGCCATGTTCAGTTTACTTCCAGGACATTTTAACAGAGGTATTTTAGTCACTTACCACTCGCCTATATATACCTAGATGAGTACGAATTCAGCCATTTTGCTCATTTTTATTTCACAAACAAAACTAGGGTTTCTCTCTAAATTTAATCTCCAAGAACAAGACCCAATCTTCTTCAAAAATCAAAGAATTTCAAATCCTTCAAGTTCAAAAGCATCAAGAACCTTGAGTCAGGTATGCGCAGTGTTCATCTATGGATCCATTTCGTTCATAGAGCTCAAGAACCATGTTTTAAATATTTTGTGATTGTCTTGTTGTGAAATGCGCATGTACATGTTGATGATTGTTGTTTAAGTTTCAAGATGATATCTAAAGGTGATTTCATGAAGTATATGTGTTTGTTAGTAAAAACCCATGATCCTTATATGGCTTAATATGGTGAAATTCATGAACACACTTAAGCTAAAATAATGCATGCAAAGTGTTTAATAATATGCCTAGATGATAGAATTCATGTCCCATAATTTAATAGTGCTTAAGTGACAAGTCCATGCCCTATGCTTTACGATTTCCCATGAATTCCATGCGAGTGATATGCGTTGTTGTTGTGATATGGATTGACCATGATATTGAAGCTATGCAAGTATATACATGTTGTATGAATTTACCTTCTATGTATAAGATGTTGAGAACTATGCTTAGTGTGAAATCCCCTACTCATGATATGGTAAATTGTGGACTCTACTCTTACGATCAAGTCAGTCATGTGTGTCAGTTTTCTTCCATTGAGTCCTGGGGGTACTTGTACCCAAAAAATATAGTTGTGTACCTAGATCCATGTCATGTTATCACGATAATCTCAGTTAAGCCATGATCTATAGAACTCAGTCAGGTATGTGACTCAGGAAACCTCAGAAATCTCATGATCTTAGTTAATTCTCAAATAGTAGCACTAATTCGTTAGTCAACGGAAGTCAGTTACTCAGTCCATGTATTGTCAGTTAAATCACGTTCAGTCTCTTCAGATGGGAGTAGAAGTTAGCACCAAGTGAACCCAAGGATGGGAACTCACCTGCCAGTTTAGGGTGTGATTCTTAGTAATCATCCTTGTGTTCCAGAACTACGTAGCCAACGTAGGTTGAGACATCTTAACCTGTCAGATTAGGGTTGATGAGGTGGATTAATCCATCAATTTAGGGTTCCTACCGTTCTAATTTTGAGTATCTTCCATCTAAGGGTGACTCACAGTTGTCCTTACCAGTGGCGTGGTATTTTCTCCCTTCCAGTCGGGGCAGAGATTGGACCCCAACTTAGCTATATGCATTATTGGGGCATGTCAGTCAAACAACTACCTCCCACAGTTTCAGTCCTAATCTTAGTAAAAGAACTCAGATAGTTCTTCAAATTTTAGTATATCAGGACTGTCAGATACAGTCAATTCAGTTACAGAACAGAACACAAATAGTTCCATTAGATTCAGGACTGTCAGATGCAGTCATCTATGTTATCAGAATTTTAGTATTTATCATGATAGATATCAGTAGATCATGTATTAGTGTTCAGATCTAGAAATCACGTAATCACAAACTTAGTTACTACGTATACATATTTGCACTCTTATCTCCATTACTACATATGCATGTTTGCACTCTTACGTTCATATCAGTCAGTAAGTTAGCATCGTTTATGCATGTAAAACCTTTTTGCATTTAGCCTACATCACTCATATACTCAGTACTCCCAATTGTACTGACGCATTTGCGCTATGGTGCTTTCTTTCATGTTACACAATAGGTTCACAGATACGAGCTCTAGATCAGCAGTAGTAGTAGCATTCCAGTCGCAGAGTTGCAGTGAGTCCTCATCTATTCGAGGATGATATTATTTATTTTATTTATTATTTTAGTTCAGTTTTGCTAGACGGAGTTAGTTGGAGACATATTCCTTCAACTCCTTATTCAAACCGTATTTAGAGGCTTTCAGATTTAGCTCAGATTTGATTCAGATTTTAGTTGTTTTGGGTATTTGTTACCCCATATAGATGTTATGATTTGGCAGATATTCTATGCAGTTGAACCTTACGGCCTATTGTTCATATTTTTCGCATTATTACATCATATATTGCAGTGTATAGGTATAGATATCATTCATAGGTTAGCTTGTGGTCCTTCGGGGTCATAAGCATCGTGTAGCACTCCGATTTTGAAAATCGGGGCGTTACAAACTTGGTATCAGAGCCTAAGATTCAATAGAGTCCTAGGAAGTCTGAAAGCCGCATCTAGTAGAGTCTTGTGCATGGGTGTGTTTTATGCCACATTTATGTGAAAGAGGCTACAAGATGTTTTAGGAATAGTTTCCCTTCTTTCAGTATTCATATCATGATAGTGAGCATAATCTCAAGTTAAACTCTCAGTCTAATCCGTTTTTAGGGCCGCATTCACTACACTTGCTCAGTCTGTGGCTTCCCAAAATGAACGACCACCAGTTATTTTGGCCAATCCAGTGTCCAACTCAGCCACAACTAGGATTCAGGACTTTATCCGAATGAACCCTCCATCTTTCTTTGGGTCTAAGTCTGATGAAGACCCTTAGGAATTCATTGACCAAGTCCAGAAGGTCATAGACATCATGGGAGTTACTTCTTGTTAGAGTGCCGAGTTAGCCGCATACCAGTTATAGGATGTTTCTCACACTTGGTACAAACAATGGAAGTCTATGAGGTTAGATGATGCAGGTCCTATAGAGTGGAAGGAATTTGTAACGACTTTCTTAGACAGATTCTTTCCCCAAGAGTTGAGGGAGGCAAAATTTATAGAGTTCATCAACCACGGGCAGGGAAATATGATGGTTAAAGAGTATTCTCTCAGATTTACTCAGCTATCCAGATATGACCCTCATGTGGTTGCAGACAACAGGGCTAAGATGAGAAAGTTTGTGTCAGGGGTAAATGATAGCGTGGTAAATGCGTGTAGGTCTGCGATGTTGAATAGTGATATGAATTTAGCTAGGCTCATGACTCATGCTCAACAAATAGAGGAGCAGATGATTAGGACTAGGGAGAGGCAGAACAAGAGAGCAAGGTCAGGCAGTTTCAGTTTTGTTCAACCAAAATCAGAAGGAGGAAACCGTTCGCAGTTTCATCCTAAGCCAAAAATTCTAGCTCCTTCCTCCGCCAGTGCCCCAGTGACAAAATTCAAAGACGGCAATAGAGATCGAGCACCAGGCTCTAAGTCTCAAGGCAGTGTCAGCAGTGCCCAAACTAGTCCCCTGTGTCAGACTTGTGGTAAGAACCACAAGGGTACCTGTAGAGCTGGTAGCGATGTTTGTTTCGGTTGTGGCAAGCCAAGCCATAGGATTAGAGAGTGTCCGAAGTCAGGTCTACAGGGTCAGCAGAATTGCTCCATAGCCCATTCCGATCGCCCAAATCAACAGAGTTCCACTTCCAGTGCTACTAGTGGACAACGCCCAAATAGAATCTATGCTCTTCAGATCTGACATGATCAGGAAAATTCTCCTGATGTCGTTATTGGTACATTATAGATTTTCCATGTTCATGTTTACGCTTTGAGAGATCCAGGTGCATCCTTTTCTTTTGTTACTCTTTATATAGCAGGCAATTTCGGAATCAGTCCCAAAATTTTAGCAGAGCCCATTTCAGTCTCTACCCCAGTGGGTAAAACCATCATAGCTTGGCGGGTATACATACACTGCCCGATTATGATATTTCAGAAAGCCACGTCAGCAAATTTAGTCGAGTTAGAAATAACTGATTTTGATGACATTCTTAGCATGGATTGGTGTCATTCCTGTTATGACACAGTCAACTGCAGAACCAGGGTAGTTCAGTTTTAATTCCCGAATGATCCCGTCCTAGAGTGGAAGGATAGTACTTCATCTTTCAGGGGTCAGCTTGTTTCCTACCTTCGGGCAAGGAAAATGATTTCTAAGGGGTTGTGTATCATCTCATGCATATTAAAGATTCCATTTCTGAATCTCCTAGTCTTGAATCAGTCCCAGTTGTAAATTAGTATTCAGACGTGTTTCCCAAAAATCTTCCAGGCATTCCTCTCGAAAGGGAAATAGACTTCAGCATTGACCTTATTCCAGATACTCATCCTATTTCTATTCCTCCATACAGAATGGCACCAGCAGAACTCAAGAAACTGAAAGATTAGTTGAAGGATCTTTTAGATAAGGGATTCATTAGGACAGTGTATCCCCATGGGGTGCACCAGTCTTATTTGTGCGCAAGAAAAACGGTTCTCTAAGGATGTGTATTGATTACCATCAGCTCAACAAAGTTACGGTCAAGAATAAGTATCCTCTTCCCAGAATAGATGACTTGTTTGACCAACTTCAGGGTGCCAGTTATTTTTCCAAAATAGACCTCAGATCAGGCTACCACCAGCTCAGAGTTAGAGAATGTGACATCCTGAAGACAGCTTTTCGTACTCGGTATGGTAACTTCGAGTTTCTAGTTATGTCTTTTGGTCTTACCAATGCCCCAGCCACTTTCATAGAATTGATGAACCGCGTGTTCAAGCAGTACTTGGACATGTTCATCATAGTCTTCATAAATTATATCCTGGTCTATTCCCGCACAGAGCGTGATCATTCAGACCATCTCAGGATTGTTCTTCAGACTCTCAGAGATCACCTGCTATTCGCCAAATTCAGTAAGTGCGAGTTTTGGCTAAGATAAGTAGCATACCTTGACCATATTATTTTAGGTGATGGCATTAGAGTAGATCCTCAGAAGACCAAAGTGGTAAGAAACTGGACTCACCCTATCTCTCCATCAGATATTAGGAGTTTCTTGGGATTAGCTGGCTATTACAGATGGTTTGTCGAGGGATTTTCTTCTATTGCATTCCCATGTCCAGATTGACTCAGAAGAAGGTCAAGTTTCAGTGGTTAGATCCTTGTGAGGAGTTTTCAAGAGTTGAGGACTCGACTCACCTCAACTCCAGTTCTAGATCTTCCAGATGGTTCATATGGGTTCGTGGTATACTGTGATGCATCTAGAGTGGGTTTAGGTTGTGGCCTCATGCAGCATGGGAAGTTCATAGCCTACACCTCCATACAGTTAAAGCACCATGAGAAGAATTATCCTACTCATGATCTTGAGTTAGTAGCCGTAGTATATGCCTTAAAGATTTGGAGGCATTATCTATACGGAGTTCATGTAGATGTCTTCACGGATCATAAGAGTCTCCAGTATATCTTTTCGCAGAAAGATCTCAATCTTCATTAGAGAAGGTGGCTAGAGCTTTTGAAAGATTATGAAATGAGTGTCCTTTACCATCCGGGCAAGGCCAACGTTGTGGACGACGCTCTCAGTAGACTCTCCTTGGGTAGTGTTTCTCACGTCGACGACAACAAGAAGAAGATAGCTCAGGAAATCCATCAGCTCGCCAGACTAGGTATTTTCTTAGTCGATTCTTCGGATGGTGGTGTATATGTTCAGAGTAGTTCAGAGTCATCTCTAGTTTCCGAGGTGAAAGAAAAGCAATAAAGGGATCTTAGCCTTGTCAAGCTAAAAGAGTCAGTTCAGAATCAGAGAGTAGAGGTTTTCTCTCAAGGGGGAGATGGGTTTCTTCGTTGTTAGGGTCATCTGTGCGTTCCAGGTCTAGATGACTTAAAGCAGCAGATTCTTGCAGAAGTGCATGGTGCGCGATACTCTATTCATCTAGGGGCCACTAAGATGTACCACGACCTGTGGGAAATCTATTGGTGGAGTGGGATGAAGAGATATGTTGCATAGTTTATGGCTAAGTGCTCTACATGTCAGCAAGTTAAGATAGAGCATCAGAAACCTAGTGGACCCATGCAGGAGTTCACCATTCCTACTTGGAAGTGGGAAGAAGTGAACATGGACTTCGTGATGAGTTTTCCCCGAACTCGTCATCAACACTATTTAGTTTAGGTTATTGTAGACAGGATGACCAAGTCAGCTTATTTCCTTCCAGTTCATACCTCTTATTCAGTCGAGGATTACGCCAAACTCTATATCAGGGAGTTGGTAAGATTACACGGTATTTCATTATCGATTATTTCAGATAGAGGTACCTAATTCACCTCTCACTTCTGGAAAATATTCCAAAAGGGTCTTGGTACCCAAGTCCATCTCAGTACAACCTTTCATCCTCAGACAAATAGTCATGTAGAAAGGACCATTCAGACTCTTGAAGATATACTAAGGGCGTGTGCAATTGATTTCAAAGGAATTTGGGATGACCACTTGCCTTTGATTGAGTTTACATAAAATAATAGCTATCATTCCAGTATTGAAATGGCTCCATTTGAAGCTCTCTATGGTAGGAGGTGTAGATCTCCAATTGGTTGATTTGAAGTTAGTGAGGCCTCAGTCATAGGTCACGACTTGGTTTTTGATGCCTTAGAGAAATTTTAGTTGATCAGAGAGAGACTCCGGGCTGCTCAGAGCCGACAAAAGTCTTATGCTGATGTTCGTAGAAAGGATCTCGAGTTTGAGGTCGATGAATATGTCTATCTCAAGATCTCTCCAATGAAGGGAGTGAAGAGGTTCAGCAAGAAAGGGAAACTCAGTCCCTACTATATCGGTCCCTTCAGGATTCTCAGTTATTTAGGCAAGGTAGCTTATGAGCTCGAATTGCCTTCAAATTTTTCCTCAGTTCATCCGGTCTTCCATGTATCCTTTCTCAAGAAGTGCGTAGGTGACCTAGAAGTTGTAGTCCCTATTCAAAGAGCTGATGTTCAGAACAGTCTCTCTTATGAAGAGATTCCAGTCGAAATCTTAGACTATCAGACTCGTCGATTGAGGATCAAAGAGGTCCCTCTAGTTAAGGTTGTTTGGAGAAATCAGTCCATCGAGGGAGCTACTTGGGAAGCAGAAGCAGATATGTGTACCAAGTATCCTTACCTCTTCTCTACCGATTCAGATCAAGCTCAAAGTAATAGTTCACCTTAAGCTTATTCAGTTTCATATTCATATTCCCATTATAAATGTGGTATCTACTACCATTTCATACTCTATCATGCATTCATGTATCAGTTCAATTATAAAATCATACATCAGCTATGCATTCTCGTCTTGAGAAATTCAATTTATCAGAACACTCAGTTAGCCATGCATCAGATGTGCATTAGTTCAGTATATTTAGCATGCCAGTCATGAAGTCATGTCTTATTCACTCATGTTCATTTTATGTTAATTTATTATTTTCCCTCTTAGTCAGTCTCATTCGAGGATGAATGTTCTCAAGGGGGAGATATTATAATACCCGTGCTTATTCCTAGCTAGAAATCATCTAAAGGATGCTAGTACTTGATTTGAAATACAAATCTATTTTTGTACCCATGGTATTTTTTAGATTTATACTTTTTATCACATGGGAAATTGAGTTAGCTTTCTAACGATACCAATTTTTTCCAAATCCGACACCAGACGAGGAAGTTATGGATGTTTTACTCAGAACTGACCGAAACATCCAAGTGCGACATCCAAGTTGACGGACCGCCAATCAAGTGACGGACCACCACTTTGACCATAATAGCCAAGGTAGTAAGTTCACGTTCTGGATAAGGAATGACGTACGAGTTGACGGACCGTCAGATTTTTGACGGACCATCATCCAGTCCGTCAACTCTTATCCAGTGAACCCAATTTCTGGTCCACGTATGACAATCAAAATGACTGACCGTCAAGTTCCTGATGGACCATCAGTCGGGTCATCACACGCCACGTTCAGTTTACTTCCAGGCCATTTTAACAGGGGTATTTTGGTCACTTACCACTCACCTATATATACCCAGATGAGTTTGAATTCAGCTATTCTTCTCATTATTATTTCACAAACAAAATTAGGGTTTGTCTCTAAATTTAATTTCCAAGAACAAAACCCAATCTTCTTCAAAAATCAAAGGATTTCAAATCCTTCAAGTTTAAAAACATCAAGAACCTTGAGTCAGGTATGCGTAGTGTTCATCTATGTATCCATTTCGTTCATAGAGCTGAAGAACCATGTTTTAAATATTTTGTGATTGTCTTGTTGTGATATGAGCATATACATGTTGATGATTGTTGTTTAAGTTTCAAGATGATATATAAAGGTTATTTTATGAAGTATATGTGTTTGTTAGTTGAAACCCATGATCCTTATGTGGCTTAATATGGTGAAATTCATGAACACACTTAAGCTAAAATAATGCATGCAAAGTGTTTGATAATATGCCTAGATGATAGAATTCATGTCCCATAATTTAATAGTGCTTAAGTGACAAGTCCATGCTCTATGCTTTACGATTTCCCATGAATTCCATGCGAGTGATATGCGTTGTTGTTGTGATATGGATTGACCATGCTATTGAAGCTATGCAAGTATATACATGTTGTATGAATTTACCTTCTATGTATAAGATGTTGAGAACTATGCTTAGTGTGAAATCCCCTACTCATGATATGGTAAATTGTGGACTCTACTCTTACGATCAAGTCAGTCATGTGTGTCAGTTTCCTTCCATTGAGTCCTGGGGGTACTTGTACCTAAAAAATATAGCTGTGTACCTAGAGCCATGTCATGTTATCACGATAATCTCAGTCAAGCCATGCTCTATAGAACTCAGTCGGGCATGTGACTCAGGAAACCTCAGAAATCTCATGATCTCACTTAATTCTCAAATAGTAGCACTAATCCGTCAGTCAATTGAAGTAAGTTACTCAGTCCATGTACCATCAGTTAAATCAAGTTTAGTCTCTTCAGATGGGAGTAGAAGTTAGCACCAAGTGAACCCAAGGATGGGAACTCACCCTCCATATTTGGGTGTGATTCTTAGTAATCATCCTTGTGATCCAGAACTACGTAGCCAGCATAGGTTGAGACATCTTAACCTGTCAGATTAGGGTCGATGAGGTGGCTTACTCTGTCAGTTTAGGGTTCCCACCATTCTTATTTTGAGTACCTGCCAGCTAAGGGTCACTCACAACTGTCTTTACCAGTGGAGCAATATTGACACCCTTCCAGTCGGGGCAGGGATTGGACCCCAACTTGGCTATATGCATTATTAGGGCATGTCGTTCAAACAACTACCTCTTACTATTTCATTCCCAGTCTCAGTAAAAGAACTCAGATAGTTTGTTAGATTTCAGTATATCAGTACCGTCAGATACAATTAATTTTGTTACAGAACAGAACATAGATAGTTCCATTAGATTTAGGACTGTCAGACACAATCATCTATGTTATTAGAATTTTAGTATTTATCATGATAGATATCAGTAAATCATGTATTAATGTCCAGATCTAGATATCATGTAATCACGATCTCTGTTACTACGTATACATGTTTGCACTCTTACGTTCATAACAGTCAGTCAGTTAGCATCGTTCATGCATGTAAACCCTTTTTTCATTTAGCCTACCTCACTCATATACTCAGTACTCCCAGTTGTACTGACGTATTTACCCTATGGTGATTTCTGTCACGTTACACCATAGGTTCAAAGATACGAGATCCAAATCAGCAGTAGCAGTAGCATTCCAGTAGCAGAGTTGCAGCGAGTCCTCATCCATTCGAGGATGATATTATTTATTTCATTTATTATTTCAGTTCAGTTTTGCTTGATGGAGTTAGTTGGAGACACGTTCCTTCAACTCCTTATTCAGACATTATTTAGAGGCTTTCAGATTTAGCTCAGATTTGATTCAGATTTCAGTTGTTTTAGGTATTCGTTACCCCATATGGATGTTATAATTTGTCATATATTCTATGAAATTGAACCTTATGGACTATTGTTCATGTTTTCCGCATTATTACATCATATATTGCAGTGTACATATACAGATATCAGTCATCGATTAGCTTGTGGTCCTTCGGGGTCATAAGCACCGTGTAGCACTTCGGTTCAGAAAATTAATGTGTTACAAACATGGATATGATATAATGCTGTGTTTGGAATATGGTTTTAGAATTAGAAGCATAATTTGTATATTTAACCTTATTAACCTAGTGTGATAGTCTTGAAACCGTAAGTTGGGTAGAGTTGACTTGAGTCCCCATGTTTCTCGAAGTTGCTATCTTAGGCTTGAATATGGCTTACTTGAAATCTAGAAGATGAACTAGATTCCTTAGCCTATTTTGGAGCATAGTGTGCTTAATTATGGAAACTGTGGATTAGAAGTGGGACCGTTCAGCCCACTTAGGCATAAGTTTGTGTTAAGTCTTATGGACTTAGTACAAACGTTAGAGATAGATAAATCCAGTAAACCCAAGAATAAGGTTAGTTCATAACTTGGTAACTTGTATTGATATTTTTGGATTGTGGAATTTGAGTTATGGTTATGATACTTCTTGTGGAAGTGATATTGGGCATTTAGAGATGGTATTCCTCCTAGATACGTTATGTGGCCTATAGAGATGCTATTTTTTGTTAGACTTGATGATTGGCCTGTAAATATGCTATTTCTTCTTAGACTTGATGATTGGCCTATAGAGATGCTATTTCCTCTTAGACTTGATAATTGGCCTATAAAGTTGCTATTTTCTTTAGTCATGATTGTTAGACTTATAGAGATGATCTTTCTCTTGGATATGTAAATTGGCCTAGAGAATCTATTTGCCTCATAGTCATGATGTATGACCTTTTGATATATGATATCCTATAGACGATTACATGTCTATATATTATGCCTCCTAGATGTGACATGCCTCTTATGTGAGAGATAATTGCATGCTTATTGATATTATTCCTCCTATATGTGAGATGCCTCCTATATATGTAATGATTAGAGGTATGCTACGACTTATAAATATGATTATTGATATGACTCCTAGATATGTGTATGGTCCTAAGACTATGATTATGATGTTGTGATTATTCTGGATAAATTAATGGGCCAAGGGCCATGTTATGATATTGATTTAATTGACGAGAAGTGTTTGTTATTATATGTGATGATGTGATTATAGTTTATTAATATGAATATGTATATGTGATACAGGTTCCAAGAGCTCAAGACCATTCACAAGGAGCCAAGTTTGGGAGTTACAAAATCTACAAAGCATGTTCATGAAGATAGATGTGTGTGAGTTTGTCATGAGTCCATCTATGGGAGTGCATATTTTGAAATGTGAAGAAGGGCATTAAGCACTCCATGGCCGCCCCTTTGCTACACTCCAAGGCCGCCTCTTTGCCTACCTCACTAAGGGTGATTTAGTCATTCTATTTAATAGGATATAAATAGACTCTAATAGGCTTATTTTCTCTTTAGTTTCTTATTGATATTGAAAGAAAACATTGAACACTTCTCTTGACAGATTGTAACTAGGGCTAGTTTGGATTTCACTAGTGTTGATCTTTTGGCTTAGAAACCTGGGTTTTTGAGGTGAAGTGATTCCCTCTTGGGTCTATGTAAGAACTTGGTGTTGTTTATATAAGTATTAGGGGTCTTAGTGTTTTGATAAACACTTTGGTTCTTAATTACTTGTAACTCTTATGTCAAGTTATCTATCATTTTCTTTAATGCATTATTTGAGCTTTGATTCTGGTAGTGGTGTTCTTGGATTCATCTCCTTTATTTAGGTTAGTTTTCATCTTTATAGGTTAGTTTCTATATCATTTGGTATCCAGATCCACGTTTGGAATTGTTCCTACAATTATAAGTCTTGGATTGATGTTACCTTGAGAAAATAAACACAAAAAGAGAGTCAAAATCCAAAAAAATAAATAGTAGTGTCACGTTTTTACCCTTTTGGATGAAACTAAGATATTAGATCTAGGTAATTTTTGTGTGTTTTCTTAGTTTCTAGTGCTAGATCCTTGTTCCCTAGAACTAATAGTGTCCAGATCTAAAATTTGAGCTAAATTTGGGTTGTTTTAAGCCATCCACCATTGTTGAGCTTAAGTTTGAAGAACCTTGAAGGTGGATCTCATTTTTGGAAAAGGTGGTCGTGGCGTTTTGGACTTGAAATTGTGGTATTTGTGCTTAGTTTTTCAACATGACCTTGGATCTTCAAGAATCATCATATTTGGTAGTCATTTGCTTAAGGGTCAACTTAGGTCAAACTTTGAATGTTCTTGTTGTTCTTCCTCATATTCATATTTTGTTGAAGAAGAATATTCAAAAGTGGTTGTTTGTTCTAGCAAGAGTATACTCATCCCTCAACTTCTCATTATAAACTGACTTTCAACACTTGTGAATCAAAGTATGAGGTAATCAAAGGAGTAAGAGTGTGGTGAGGATATTTTTGAGCTAACTTATTTGTTGTTTTGTAGGTGTCTTATTACGTACAATTACAATGGAAGGGACAACTTCTCAACCCATGGAAAACAATGCTAATAATGTTATTTTTTCCCATCTTGAAGTCCTTTCCTGTGACATGGCAAGAGATGCACATGGGTTTTAAAAGACTAGAGACGGAGATAAAGTTAATTAAAGGAGAAATGTCTACTATGAGTGGGAGGTTAGATCATGTGGAAAGCCAAAGGAACTCCCGACCCTCTACTCCTCAACACTACCATGTTTCTCTAAGTAGACATGCTCAATACACCTCTACCACCATCACCCCCGAAACCTTCCATCAAATGTTCAATCCACCAAGACCTCAAAATGTCACAAACCAAGCTACCCCTTATCCCCAAACTCGAGACCTCAATAGACCATTATATCCCTAACTCAATCAAGTCCAACAAGAAGGACTTGGAAGAGAAATACCACCATAAAACTCAAACCCTCCAATCCAAACTCCACTTAACCAAAGGCCTTATCCTCCACCAAATTCCCCATTCTAAGCTCCACTTAACTAAAACCAACCTATCCATGTATACGAATATGGTAGAGAAAATCATCAAGAGGTGTATGTAGCTTATGATGGTGCCTACATGATAGAAGAATAAATGAGAGGTAGACATGTGGATCAAAGGGGATACCGAGGGTATGAAGCTAGAGTTGGTCAAGGGAATCATGAAGGTAATAGAGATACAGATGTAGGTATCAATTCCATCAAATTGAGTCTTCTAATTTTCAAAAGTGAGAGTGATCTCAAAGTGTATCTTGAATGGGAGTCCTTTTGTGAAAGAATCTTCCAAGTTAGTGATCTCACCGAAGAAAAGAAAAGTTTTTATGCTATATCTCACTTTAAGGGTTATTCCAACACATGGTGGGAGTATATCAAAAGATTTGGAAATGAATTGAATGAGGGACAACCCCCTCCATGGTTTAGATTGAGGTACCTTATGAGGCAAAGTTACTTACCTGAGACTTATAGGCATGAGCTCCTTGCCAAGTTTTATAATTTAAGAAAAGGTAGCAAGAGTGTCATAGCTTACTATTATGAGTTCCAATAATTGGTTTCTAAGCTCGATCATCAAGAAGAACAAGTAAGTCATGACATCATACATTTCAAGGTCAGGATGAACAAGGATATCTCTACACACATGACTCTTAACAAGTTTTAAACTATTGATGCTATCTTCCAAGAAAAATTAGAGATTGAAAGAGAACTTGAGGAGAGGTCAACATACAAGGAAAAATGCCATCAAGCCTCCTCGGGTTTGCCTAAGAACAAAGAGATAATTCAATCATCTTCAGGTTGGAATAAAAACAAATTTCCTCCATCCAATGCTCCTCAACCCATAGCCAAGGGTGTCCAACACTATCCTTCAAGAAATAAAGGTAAACAAAATTCTATTTCCAATTCTAAGGGGTTCCAATTCTTTAAATGTCAAGGGTGGGGACACAAGTCTAATGAGGGTCCAAATCGGAGAAATATGATCCTTAGGGAAGGGAAATTATATTATCTCAGAGATGAGGTGGGAATTGAATTAAATGATAATGATGACAAATATCAAAATGGAGAACAAGAAGAAATCGAGGTGCAAAATGAAGGTGAAGAAGAGGATACTTGGCCACAAGATAGTGAGTGTGAAATTCCAAACTTTGTGGTAAGACGAGTCATGTTTATTAAGGCTAAAGATTATCCAAGTCAACGAGAGAATCTATTCCATATTAAATGTCTTATCAAAAGAGGTGTGTGCACAATGGTTATTGATAGTGGGAGTTGTACTAATGTTTCTAGTGCCACCATGGTTGATTTCTTAAAACTTCCCACTACTACACATGCAAGTACTTATAAGCTTCAATGGTTGAATGATTATGGAGAATTAAAGGTAATTCGACAATGTGTGATTTGGTTCAAGGTTGGAAACTACCAAGATGAGGTGCTTTGTGATGTGATTCTTAAGCAAGCTTGTCACTTGTTGTTGGGTAGACAATGGTAATATGATAGGTCTACTAAGTATGATAGAAGAACCAATAGGTACTCACTTGAATTCAATGGACGAAAGTTTACACTTCATCCTTTCTCACGATCTCAAGTGAGTAAAATGCATCAACAATTAAGGGAGTTAAAAGAAAAAAGGGAAAAGGAGTGGGAACTCAAGAGTGTGAAAGGTGGGGAAGCCGAGAGAGTCACTAATTCAAAGGGTAAGGATCCTATGGTGATGTTGGATAGAAAGAAAGATCTCTTCAAGGATCATGATGACAAAATACCCATGCTTCTCCTAGATCATGCTTTTAATACTAACCCCTCTACGTTATCTATTTCCCTTTCTATTTCCTTTATTTTACAGGATTTTGAGGATGTGTTTCCAAAGCAACTTCCATAAAGTTTACCCCTACTTTGGGGAATAAAACATCAAATAGACTTCGTGTCGGGTTCTCAATTACCTAACAAATCGACATATCAAAGTAACCTTATGGACACCAAAGAACTTCAAAAGAAAGTTGAGGAACTTCTCAACAAAGGATACATCAAGGATAGCATGAGTCCATGTGCGGTTCTGGTCTTGTTGGTGCCAAATAAAAATGGAACATGGAGAATGTGTGTGGACTACCGAGCCATCAATAAAATAACGGTAAAGTATCGCCACCCTATTCCCCAATTATATGATATTCTTAATGAGTTATATAGTTTTTGTGTGTTCTCAAAGATTGATCTTAGGAGTGGCTATCACCAAATACAAATACAATCAGGTGATGAATGGAAAACTACCTTAAAGACTAAGTTTGGTCTCTATGACTGGATGGTTATGCTATCCGGCCTCACTAATGCTCCTAGTACTTTAATGCAGTTAATGAATCATGTGATGAAATCGTTCATTGGAAAGTTTGTTATGGTATATTTTGACGATGTCCTAATTTATAGAAAATCCCTTGAAGAGCATGTGATACATTTTCAAAGTGTGTTTTAAGTCCTTAGAAAGGAAAATTGTATGCTAATCTTGAAAAATGCTCTTTTGGTATGGATGAAGTTGTGTTTTTAGGATTTATTGTAAGTTCAAGAGGAGTTGAGGTGGATGAACCTAAGATAGACACTATAAAGAATTGGCTAACTCCAAAATCCTTTGGTGGAGTACGAAGCTTCCATGGGTTGGATAGTTTTTATAGGCGGTTTGTCAAAGGATTTAGTACCCTCACTTCTCCCTTAACTGAGGTCATTCGAAAGGACAAACCTTTCAAGTGGGGTGATGAGAAAGCTAAGGACTTTGAAACCTTGAAAGTTATACTTATTGTCGCCCCTTTGTTATAATTACCCAACTTTGATAAGATGTTTGAAATTGAATGTGATGCAAGTAAGGTAGGAATAGGTGCCATCTTAATGCAAGATCTTAAACCTATTGCCTACTTTAGTGAAAATCTCAAGGGCACAAATCTAAATTATTCCATTTATGATCTAGAGTTATAAGCCTTGGGTAATTGGTAACATTACTTGTGGCCCAAAGAGTTTGTGATCCGAACGGACCATGAATCCTTGAAACACCATAGGGTACAAGGTAAGTTAAACAAATGGCATAAAAAATGGATTGAGTTCCTATAAACCTTTCCTTATGTAATTCAATACAAAAAGGAAAAGGAAAATGTGGTTACTGACGCATTATCTAGGAAATATATGCTCATTTTTACCTTATCTTCCAAGTTGATAGGATTTGAGAGCCTTAAGATGTTTTATCCTGAGTACCTCATATTTTCTCCTATTTGTAGGGAATATGAAGAGTGGGGTGGGGAAACATGGCTTAAGGATGGGGTTTTCACTCCCTATTCCAAGATTGATGGGTATTTGTTCAAAGAAAGAAGGTTGTATATACCCTCTTGTTCTTGGAAAGAGTTGTTTATGAGAGAGGCATATGATGGTGGTCTAATGGGACACCTTAGGGTTGAAAAGACCCTCAGGATCTTATAGGAACAATTATATTAGCCAAATTTGTGCAATGATGTTGCTAGGATTTGTGGCTATTGTATAGATTGTAGGTGTGCAAAATCCTGCCTCCTCCCTCTAGGGTTATGTACCCCACTACCTATACCCCTATGCCCTTATATTGACATATCCATGGACTTTGTTTTATGGATTCTAAGGACAAGGAGAAGTAGGAATAGCATTTTTATGGTGGTTGACTGATTCTCAAAGATGGCACACTTCATTCCATGTTCTAAAGGTGAGGATGCAACTATGCAGCTTTATTGTTAATTGAACAAGTTGTTAAGTTACATGGGATCCCTAGGACCATTGTTAGTGATGGGGACTCCAAGTTCCTTAGTCACTTTTGGAAGTCGATGTGGGGTAGGCTCGATACGAAGTTGCTATTCTCAACCTCTTGCCACCTACAAACCGATGGTCAAATGGAAGTGGTAAATAGGACCTTGGGTTCTATGCTAGTTCCATGGTTAAAGGTAATATGAATTCATGGGAGGATCGCCTACCCTTAGTCGAGTTTATTTATAACCGTGTTATCCATTCGACTATCTGTATGACTCCTTTTGAGTGTGTACACGGCCTAAAACACCTTACCCCTTCAGATTTAACCCCTTTGTCTAGTGATCATGTGTTGAGATTTAATGGAAGCAAAAGAGCAGAAACCATGAAAAGGTTGCATTAGAAGGTTAGAATCCGCCTTGAGAAGAGAAATTGAGAAGTTTCTAAGAGAGCCAACAAGGGGAGAATAAGGTTTCTTCTGGAACCGAGAGATTGGGTATGGGTTTACCTTAAAAAGGACTGGTTTCCAACATAAAGTAAAGCCAAATTAATGTCGAGGGGTGATGGTCCTTTTTAAGTACTTGAAAGGATCAAATATAGTGCATACAAGATAGACCTCCCTCCACAATATCAAGTTCACAACACCTTCAATGTGTGTGACCTCTCACTTATTGACACCATTGAGGGTGATAAAGCTGTGAATTTGAGGTCAAATTCCTTTCAAGATGGAGAGAATGATACGGATTCCAAGGTCTTAAGACCATTCACAAGAAGTCAAGTACGGGAGTTACAAAATCTACAAAGCATGTTCTTAAAAATAGATGTGTGTGAGTTTGTCATGAGTCCATCTATGGGAGTGCATATTTTGAAATGTGAAGAAGGGCATTAAACACTCCATGGCCGCCCCTTTGCTACACTCCAAGGCCGCCTCTTTGCCTACACTCACTAAGGGTGCTTTAGTCATTCTATTTAATAGGATATAAATAGACTCTAATAGGCTTATTTTCTCTTTAGTTTCTTATTGATATTGAAGGAAAGCATTGAACACTTCTCTTGAGAGATTGTAACTAGGGCTAGTTTGGATTTCACTAGTGTTGATCTTTTGGCTTAGAAACATGGGTTTTTGAGGTGAAATAATTACCTCTTGGGTTTACGTAAGAACTTGGTGCTATTTATATGAGTATTAGTGGTCTTAGTGTTTGTAACGCACTTTGGTTCTTTATTACTTGTATACTCTTATGTAAAGTTATCTGTCCTTTTCTTTATTGTATTGTTTGAGTTTTAATTCTTGTGTTGGTGTTCTCGGCTTTATATCCTTTCTTTAGGTTAGTTTTCATCTTCATAGGTTAGATTCTATATCAATATGTTTTTATACACATCTCTTTGGTGCGGGACGGAGGAAGATGTGGAACAATGATTATTATTCCATTGATTGAATGCTAGTGATGGCTTACATAGATTTGGTGCATACTATAGCTCTAGATGGATATGAATCTAATGTATCAGTTAATTGTTTAGTTGAAACATGGTAGCTACGATAGTAAATTAATTAATGGTGTCGGTTAATAAAAGATTATTAGGTGACAAGTAGTAATGTGTTATCTAGTAATGATTAACGGATATATGATGATTAGTTGATAATAATGAATGGTGGGTAAATAACGGTTTTGGTCTAATGATGAACCTTGACTAGATGTTAGATCTTGACTATTAACTAAATAGTGGTTAGTTGTTATCCCGTTAATAAGGATTATGTGAAGGATAAGGTTTAGGCTGATAACTAGAGGTTTTATGATGACCGAACTAGTTATTTTATAATAATAAGTGTTGGTTAGCTAATAACGAGTAATTGGGAAGTATTGACTAGATAGATATTCTTTGGTGATATGTCTATGATTATGAGTATTTTGGTGTATCTTATTCGGTAATAGTAATTATGATGATATTGATACCCAATATGGCCGGAGGATACTATTGTGATGATATTGATACCCGACAAGTGTGGAGGATACTATTGTGATGATATTGATACCCGGCAAGACCAGAGGATACTAGTTTGATGATATTGATACTCGACAAGGCCGTAGGATATATTCATAATATCTTGATACCCAGTAAGGTCGGAGGACACTATTGATGATTTGTTGATACACAACAAGGCCGGAGAATATATTGATGATATATTGATACCCAATAAGTTCGGAGGATATTGTTATGGAGATGTTGATACCCAACAAGGCTGGAAGATATATTGATGATATGTTAATACCCATTAAAGCTGGAGGTTGATTACAATGATAATAGTCCTGATGAGGATAATTATGATGAGTTATGATAGTGATTGTGTACTTTATATTTATTCCTACATACGCATTGCCTATCACCAATATGCACCTATATTTATCATCCTGTATGGGACGGTTGCATATATATGGGTGAAGAATATGCCTTATAATATTGTATGTTGATTGAACCTTCCGAGCCTGGGGCATGGGGCTACGCATAGGCTCGGCTAGGTATTTAGTTGTTTAGAGTAGCTGGTTATTCACGTTGTTATTGATATTGTTATTATCATTGTTATGATCATTAATATGTCTAGCTTATGACAGATTGGTCATTAATCCTGTATCGAGATTTGAGGTATGTTTTTGGCCTCTCCTATCTTATGATTGCATTATTATTCATGATTATTTCATGTCTATCCATGTGGATTAGACAACCCAAGTATGATAGTATTTAAATCTCGATAGTATTATAATGAGGTCTCAAAATGAGAATATAATGATATAGGTTATTCTTTAAGATGACCTTATGTTTATATATATACATATACCTATATATATCTAGCTATATAAAGCCATGGTACTACCATATATCCATTCTTTCATTGTTTATATTGTATAGTTATTTCTTTGCCTTGTATATTACTACATATCATTTGTTTGCTCTTTATTCATATATTGACTTGGGATATATGGTATAACATTGATGTATATTGAATGTAGTCGGAATAGGATAGTTCACTCTGATACTTTCTTAGTCTTATTATGTTACACTCTTGGACATGAATATGATAGTTGTTCCTTATTTTCTCATTGACTTATTATATGATTTATGGACTCTTGGGTATAGTTTACATTCTATTTATATGTTGTATATATCTGATTTATCTTTGGAGCTCAATTTTCTGTTGCCTACTAAGTACTGTTTATTTGGTACTCTTAGTACACTTCTGTACCCTACAGATCATAGTACGGGTTATCGCTATTGATGTGTGCATTATGCAGAGTAGCCCCGGTTCAGAGACTTAGAGTGAGCTCCTGACATCCAGAGTATTACTTATCTCTCTTTTATGTATTAGACAAGTCTCTAAGTTGTATTCGAAGATTAGTTGTATCAGTATATTTCTCTTTATATTTCACATTTGTTCTCTTTTATATAAGAAGTTGTTGTACTGATACCACTGGGTTTTGGGATTCTTCTATGTATTGATCTTTATTTCATATATTCCATATTTTTTTCTTATAATATTGTGTAGTCCGTTACTATCCATTTCAGACTATGGGTTGGCTTGCCTACTTGTGGGTTATGGTAGGCGCCATCTTGACCTGAGAAAATCGGGTTGTGACAAATTAGTATCAGAGCCTAGGTTTCATTGATGTGTTAGTACAAGAGCTAAGTGTTAGTAGAGTCCTGCGGATCGATGCGGAGATGTTCGTAACCTATCTTTGGGAGGATATAGTGATATTTTAGGAAATTCACTTCTTGACTCCTTATTGCGTGTCCGCATTTCTATGAACTTTTAACACATTCTTTGACTTTATTCTATCCTCAGAGAATAATGCGATATTGTTGACAGATGTAGACAAGACTCTAATATGCATTTCTAGAATCACAGTGCAATATCGTACTAGAGAGTTAGAGATGGATATCAAAGATCTTTAGTGAAAACTAAAAGGGATTTAGGTAGAGTACCTATCAAACTTGTTGAGTGTGGTATGTTTCTTTGGGCCATGGAGACTATTTTGAATTATGAGGGTCTGTATCTGAAAGTATTCTAGGATCTTAGTTTGGCTGTGTTGTGATGAGATGCTGGTTCAGAGAATGCCCCTCGTATGAGATAGGTGATCTTCCAGAGTTAGCTTGTATTCCCTGCCAACCTAGAGTTCCTAAGAAAGATTGTGATTCTGAAAGTTTGGACATAATTTTATGGATTTCTCTCAGCGTCAGTTGGCCAGCTATTCGGACTTAGTTGGTGTTCTCTCTATATTGATTCATCCAGAATTGCTACGACTGCAGAGAGACCGACTACTAGTCTAGGGTGTTTTCGTGACATGCGATTCCAGTCATTAAGCTTAGTTAGATTAACTTGTGATATGGTGACATCTTTAGTTAAAGATGGTGCGCTTGGTGCCTCAGTTGATGATTAAGTTGGTCGATCTGATTTAGACCCATTCAGATCTATTTTCCTTATGCCCATCAGGTAGGTGACTGTGAATGTTACCATGATTGGTGTGCTTTTGTTTCCCGTATTTATCTCTTATTATATGTATTGGGGTTTTCATACCCATTAATGATTTTACGCCTTGATGAATTAATATCGGCCATTATATGCCTTATTATTAAATTCTTGAATATGTATCTACTCTATGGTTTTTTTTTAATAGTGGATGGAGTAGATCTATATTGATGCTTTTCCCCTATGGGTGTAGTTTTCGGTTTGAGTCCTATTTATCTTGGAATATTAGCCCTATTGTGGCCCTTGAGTGGTACATGATATTGATGTTTATTTTGGTACCGCCTGTTCAGTATGTTGATATTTATATTATTGTTGCTATTGCTACCACTATGTGAGGTTATTGATATTATTACCTGATATTGTTACATGATGAATTGGATTCTTGCAGGGTAGCTATATAGACTAGTGTTATCTAGTTAGACTTTTATTTTCTTGTGATATTATTTGGTGGGTTGAGTAGATATAATCCGATTTGATGATTTCTTTTCCCTAGTACGACGAAGTTGACTGTGTTTCCTCTTGGTTAGCTGTATTAGATTAATTTCGAGGATGTATTTTGGTATTGAAGGTAACTTGACCTTCCATGGTACTTTGTGGTTTTTGAGTCAACAATTTAGTTATGTTGCTTGTTTTTGAGTTTGAGATCCTTAAACATGACTCCTGGTTTTTGTAGAATTTTATTTTGGCTATCCCTTTCGTATAACCTATTTGTGAGATGGACCAGTTTGAGGTTCGTTCTTCGTTTGTGGCTATTTTATTGCCTGATAGAGATTTAATATTATTGTTGAGATGTCATGGATTTATACCATTTGTATGTTGGGTTCGTTCCCTCATGATGGATTGCCTTGTTGTTAGTATGGAGATTTGATACTCCTTTGTCGTTGTCATATGGTTTTCTCTAGTGGAGTGGGAAAGTTAGAGGCAGGTGGCCTTTCCTATGATCACTTCTTAAGTGGGAAAATTAGAAACTCTTTAGCTCAAGTTGTTGGTACTCTGGTGATGGTTTCGACCTTGACCTTGGTATTTCTCCTCAATGATATGAGTCTGTGGCTATTTCTTTGCCTAGATAAAGTATTGGATTGGTTAGTTCTGGCTTAAGTTGCATTTCTTTGAGTTTCTAAAGCTTTTCCCTTCACTGGTGTGGTTTTCATCCTTGAGAAGTTTTGAGTATGTTTGGATAGTTCATGACTTCCAGCGGATATGGAGTGGGTTATATGCATTTTCAGCTAGTATTTTTTTCCTTTTGCATGATTCCTATTTTACAGCTATGTTTTGTTCCTTCCAGCTGATATAGAGGTTGTTGCTTGTGTTATCAGTCAGTGGTTATCTCTGTAGGTGATTTTACTTTCCTGATATTTCTCGACTGTGGCTTGGTATAGTTTATCTCGGGTATGTCAAATTTTGGATAGTAGAGTCGATTTGAGATTGTTGACATTTATATAGCCTTATTGGCCTAGGTTTGGATTTTGACTCCTTGGAATAACGATTTGGAAGTATGATAGATTTGGAGCATTAATGCCTACTCGTTTTTAGTTTTGATTTAGATATTTGAGATTGAGCGGTTCAGCCTTGGTACTGGATTTTAGCTTGGTGTTGTAGAGCTGTCGTGCAACCTTTATTTTGGAATTATTTTAGTTTAGATTTCATTTATAGGTTGGTTGAGTCTACTCCATGGTTGCTTATTCGGTCTTCTAGACTTCAATTTGATTATAGTTGATAAGTGTTCAGATGATAGCCCATGGTCCTCGTATTGGTTATTTCAGTTTTGACCTCGAGTTTTAGTTTTCTTTGGGAATTTTGGATGATTTACTCAGCGGGAGTAGTATTTTTGAGTTGGATTTAGTATGTCTTCATTCTGGGTGGATGAGATATCCTGGAGTGGAATATTCAGTTATGAGTAGTTATACCTTGGAATTTGAGATTTTAGTTTGATTTTCATCCGGACTGGTTGTAGCATTGGCATGGATTGCATTCCTTGATTATCTCCATTTGTATGCCAAGATAGAGCCTTATGAGCCTATTCTCATGTTAGCCTTATGGACTTTCAACGGACTAGCTCCAAATATTTGATTTCTCCATGATAAGATGGAGTAGATGAGACTTAGGTTATTTTTCTCCTAGTTTGGAGTTGATATCATGTGTAAAATGGTTAAGGAAGGTTATTTTTAGATTTGGAGTCGGTTTTATAACTCATGTGTTGGTTTGCTTTTGGTTTGGATGAGCCTTTGTTGATTTATATAGATATATCAACCTGATGTGATTTAGATATGCATGCATCAGTCTTCTTGGTTTAGTTTGAGACTAGTTAGCGGTTAAGTTGAGTTGGCTATCTTGGAAGTAGAATGAGAGTGTTGGTTGAAAAAGGGTACCTATGGAAAAATTTCTTGCAAGTGTTTTCTCTCCACTAAGGTTATCTGGGAAGTCATGCTTGGAGCATGCGGGCCCAGTACCTTATCCTTTCAAACTTTTGAGATTCTTTATGTCCGTTGACTTTCGGGGACAAAATTCCTTTTAGTAGTGGATATTGTAACGACCCTTCAGATTATTTTTCATATTTATGATTATCTTTACCATTAGAGCTTCTCCATAGCTTCCCCAGATCATTTATGACTTGCTGGGACTGACGGTTCAGTTACCGGGCAGTTTGTTTGATTTCTAGAGCCAATTCCCTGTTTAGAAGTATTCGCTGGTTCCAAATGGCCATCGGGCGAAAACTTCAGTGAAATGATCTCGGAAGCAAATTACGACTGCACCATCAAATCTGGAATATCAATTTTAGTCTAGGTAGACCTTTTGTTCGGGTCCCAATGAACCCGAGCTCAATTCGACCTATTGGTCGGAAAGTTAAAAATTGGAAAGATAGGTGTGGGACCCATATTTGGTCAAAATGACCTCAGATGGAAAATATGACTTCGTCATAGCATTCAAAATATCGATTTTAGGCTAGGGAGACCCTTGGTTCAGGTCCCCAGGCTCCCGAACTCATTTCTCCCTATTGAGCAAATTTTATAAAAAGTGAAGAAACTATAGGTGTGGGCTCCACTTTTTTCCTAAACAATCTCCGATAAATGTTTTGATGATTTTGATGGATTTGAAATGTGGTTGACACTCAAAATTCACTATTGGATCATGTTATTTGAATTTTGGATAAGTTCCGAGGGTCAAAGACTTATTTTTGAGTTTGTTGTCATCTGGTGCAACCGCGATCGCGGCCAAGAGTGTGCGATCATGGCCCCTAGGACCTCAATAGCGGTAACTATTTACCCGTAGGGGCTATATAAATGCCCCAAGACGCATTTGGGGCATTTCTCCTTCACCATTTAGACCTAGGAACCCCCAAAATAAGTGTAATAACTCAAAATTTTGTCATGGGGGTGACTTGGGATCCTAATAATCATCTTGTATCACGATTATCTTTAAGATTAAGGTAAGAATTTCCTTAATTCATGCTTGAATTTCATAGTTTGGACCCAAAACCCTAATTTAGCTTAGGGCTTGATTTAGCAAAAGTATTCTTAATTTTCACCCATTTCTTAAGGGTTGTGATTCCTTGTTCATGTGTGAACATTGGGTTGGTCTTGAAAACTCATTTTCCATATGTGGGACCCACTTAGGGTTTTGGTGTCCTTTTTGAAACCGAAGCACAATAGTGCAATATGAGTATCATTAGACTATTATTGACGAGTAGATTATGGTTTTGATAGTGTGATGGCATTTTGAGGATTGTAAAGTGAAGACGAGCATGTAGTGAAGGAAGTGAGGTTTTGCAGTTTGACTTTGAGGTAGGCTTCTGTCTACTTTTCTTCATAGATGATGAGTGGTATATGTTGCATGTGAATATGGATGTTAGGCTTGATTATGAGTAGGATAATTTGGCCTTAATTATTGATGCTTGGGGAATTGATGAATGTTTTGGACCCGTAAGATGGCATGTTATAACCCTTTTGTATCCTATTTCCTTCCCTCTTTAGTTTAGAATAGTTATAACATGGATATGATATAATGTTATGTTTGGAATATGGTTTTGGCATTTGAAGCATGATTTGTATATTTAGCCTTATTGGGCTAGTGTGGTAGTCTTGGAACCATAAGTTGGGTAGAGTTGACTTGAGTCCCCTTGTTTCTCGAAATTGCTATCTTAGGCTTGAATATGGCTTACTTGACATCTAGAAGATGAACTAGATGCCTTAGCCTAGTTTGGGGCATAGTGTGCCTAATTATGGAAATTGTGGATTAGAAGTAAGATTGTTCGACCCACTTAGGCCTAAGCTTATGTTAAGTCTTGTGGACTTAGTACGGACATTAGAGATAGATGACGGTAGAAAAACTTTGAATAAGGTTACTTAATAACTTGGTAACTTATATTGATGTTTACAAATTATGGCTTTTGAGTTATGGTTATGATATATGATACTCTTGTTGAAGTGATATTGGGCATTTAGAGATGATATTCCTCCTATATACGTTATGTGGCCTATATAGATGCTATTTTCTCTTAGACATGATGATTGGCCCATAGAGATGCTATTTTCTCTTAGACTTGATGATTGTCCTATAGAGATGCTATTTCCTCTTTGACTTGATGAATGGCCTATAGAGTTGCTATTTCCTTTAGTCATGATTGTTGGACTTATAGAGATGATGTTTCTCTTGGATATGTAAATTGGCCTAGAGAAGCTATATCCCTCGTAGTCATGATGTATGACCTATTGAAATATGATATCCTATAGATGATTACATGTCTATAAATTATGCCTCCTACATGTGAGATGCCTCTTGTGTGAGAGATGATTACATGCTTATTGATATTATGCCTCCTATATATGAGATGATTAAAGGTACGCTACGACTTATAAATGTGATTATTGATATGAGTCCTAGATATGTGTATGGGCCTAAGGCCGTGATTATGATGTTGTGATTATTTCGGATAAATTAATGGGCCGAGGTCTGTGTTATGATATTGATTCAAAACACAAGAAATGTTTATCAATATATGCGATGATGTGATTAGAGTTTATGAATATGAATATGGATATGTGATACGGGTTCCAAGAGCTCAAGACTATTCACAAGGAGCCAAGCTCGGGAGTTACAAAATCTACAAAGCATGTTCATGAAGATAGATGTGCATGAGTGTGTCATGAGTCCATCCAAGGGAATGCATATTTTGAAATGTGAAGAAGGGCATTAAACACTCCAAGGCACCCCTTTGCTACCTCTAAGGCCGTCCCTTTGTCTACATTCATTAAGGGTGTTTTGGTATTTCTATGTAATAAGATATAAATAGACTCTAATGGGCTTATTTTCTCTTTAGTTGCTTATTGATATTGAAAGAAAACATTGAATACTTCTCTTGAGATATTGGAACTAGGGCTAGTGTGGCTTTCACTAGTATTGATCTTTTGCCTTAGAAATGTGGGTTTTTGAGGTGAAGTATTTCCCTCTTGGGTCTACGGAAGAACTTGGTGTTGTTTATATGATTTTTAGGGGTCTTAGTGTTTGAGACACACTTTGGTTCTTAATTACTTGTATACTCTTATGTAGAGTTATCTATCCTTCTCTTCGAAGCATTGTTTGAGTTTTTATTCTTATGTGGGTGTTCTCGACTTCATCTCTTTTCTTTAGGTTAGTTTTCATCTTCATAGGTTAGATTCTATATCATTTGGTATCAAGAGCCACGTTTAGAATTGTTCCTACAATCCTGAGTCTTGGATTATTGTTACCTTGAGAAAATCAACACAAAAAGAGAGTCAAAATCTTAAAAATAAAAAAAATAATAGTAGTGTCATGTTTTTACCCTTTTGGCCAAAACTTAGATCTTAGATCTCGGTAATTTTTGTATGTTTTGTTAGTTTCTAGTACTAGATCCTTGTTCCCCAACACTAATAGAGTCTAGATTTAAAATTTGAGCTAAATCCGAGTTGTTTTGAGCCATCCACCATTGTTAAGCTTGAGTTTGAAGAAACTTGAAGGTGGATGTCATTTTTGGCAAAGGTGGTTGTGGAGTTTTGGACTTAAAATTGTGGTATTTCTTCTTAGTTTGTCAACGTGACCTTGGATCTTCAAAAATCATCAAATTTGGAGGTCATTTGCTTAAAGGTCAACTTGGGTCAAACTTTGAATGTTCTTGTTGTTCTTCCTCATCTTCATATCTTGTTGAAGAAGAATATTCAAAAGTGATTGTTTGATCTAACAAAAGGAAGAAAAAGGGTGTAGTACTTGTTTGTTTAAAGAATATTCCAAGTATAAAAGAAAGAAAAGCCAAAAGGAATATTCAAGTACAAGGGAAAGTACAAGGGGGACCATTACAAATTCAAACTCTTTTGAGCCTGAAAAAGGCTCCAATTCTTGCATTTCCCCCTCAAAACCGATTGCTACCCCTCTAGAGTGAAAATTGATCAAAAATTAAAAGTTGGAAAACAAGAAATTTTCAAAAATCTCGACCAACCATATGATGCAACATCATCATTTCCATACAACTCATTTTAGGCACAAATATTGGATTCTTGATTTCATTTCTTGTTTCTTTGGTTTCATTTTGTTGATTCTAGTACTAATTGACAAACTAGTAATCACTTACTAGGTTGTGAGTTAGTTTTGAATCTCTTTTCTTCATGTTTACGTTCTTTATGTGCTTTTATCTTTTGTGATTTGTTGTAGTTCTTGGCTCAATTCCGAACAAGCTTTCTTTGAGTCTTTCAAAGAAAAATCTATTCCTACAAGAGTAGACTCATCCCTCAACTTCTCACGGATTACAAGCCAACTTTAAACATTTGTGAAGCCATGTGTGAGGTAATCAAAGGAGGGAGAGTATGGTGAGGATATTTTTGAGCTAACTTGTTTGTTGTTTTATAGGTGTCTTATTAGGTACAATTGCAATGGAAGGGACAACTTCTCAACCCGTGGACAATAATGCTAATAATGCTATTTTGTCCCATCTTGAAGCCCTTTCCTGTGACATGGAAAAAATATACACGGGTTTTGAAAGACTAGAAATAGAGGTAAAGTCGATAAAAGGAGAAAGGTCTACTATGAGTGGGAGGTTGGATCATGTGGAAAGCCAAATGAACTCCCGACCCTGTACTCCTCAACACTACCATGTTTGTCCAAGTGTACATGCTCAAAATAAATCTACCACCATCTCCCCCAAAACCTTCCATCAAATGTTCAATCCACAAAGACCTCCTCAAAATGTCACGAACCAAGACACCCCTTATCCTCAAACCAGAGACCTCAATAGACCATTATATCCGCAACTCAATCAAGTCCAACAAGAAGGACTTGGAAGCAAATACCACCACCAAACCCAAACCCTCCAATCCAAACTCCACTTAACCAAAGGCCTTATCCTCCACTAAATCCCCTATTCCAAGCTCCACTTAACCAAAAACAACACATCCATATAGAGGAATATGGTAGAGGGAATCATCAAGAGGGGTATGGATCTTATGATGATACCTACATGATGAAAGAAGAAATAAGAGGTAGACATGTGGATCAAAGGGGGTACCAAAGGCATGAAGGTAGAGTTAGTCAAGGGAATCATGAAGGTTATACAGATAGAGATATGGGTATAAATTCCATCAATTTAAGTCTTCCAATTTTCAAAGGTGAGAGTGATCTCGAAGTGTATCTTGAATGGGAGTCCGCTTGTGAAAGAATCTTCCAAGTTAGTGATCTCACAGAAGAAAAGAAAAGTTTCTATGCTATAGCTCACTTTGAGGGTTATGCCAACACATGGTAGGAGTATATCAAAATATTTAAAAATGAATTGATTGAGGGACAAACCCCTCCATGGTTTAGATTGAGGTACCTTATGAGGCAAAGGTACTTACCCGAGACTTATAGCTATGAGCTCCTTGCCAAGTTGTACAATTTGAGGAAAGGTAGCAAGAGTGTCACGACTTACTATGATGAGTTCCAATAATTGTTTTCTAAGCTTGATCATCGAAGAGAACAAGTGAGTCATGACAACATACGTTTCAAGTTTGGGTTGAACAAGGATATCTTTACACACATGACTCTTCACAAGTTTTAAACTATTGATGGTATCTTCCAAGTGGCATTAGAGATTTAAAGGGAACTCAGGGATTGGCTGACATACAAGGCAAAAGGCCATCAAGCCTCCTCGGGTTGACCTAAGAACAAAGAGGTAATTCAATCATCTTCGGGTTGGAACAAGAACAAAAGTCCTCCATCCAATGCTCCTCAACGTGTGGCCAAGGCTGTCCAACACCATTTTCTAAGAAATGAAGGTAAACCGAATTCTACTTCGAATTCTAAGGGGTTTCAATGCTTTAAATATCAAGGGTGGGGACACAAGGCTAATGAGTGTCCAAACCGGAGAAATGTGATCCTTAGGGAAGAATTTCTTGAATTCATGCTTGAATTTCATAGTTTGGACCAAAAACCCCAATTTATCTTAGGGCTTGATTTTAACCCAAAGTATGATTAATTTTCTCCCATTTCTTTAGGGTTATGATTCCTTATGCATGTGTGAACATTGGGTTGGTCTCGAAAACTAATTTTTATATGTGGGACCCACTTGGGCTTTTTGTGTCATTTTTTGACCGAAGCATAATAGTGCAATATGGGTATAATTAGACTCATATTGATAAGTAAATTATGGTTTTGATAGTGTGATGGCATTTTGAGAATTGTAAAGTGAAGATGAGCATGTAGTGCATGAAGTGAGGTTTTGCGATTTAACCTTAAGGTAGGCTTCTATATACTTTTATTCATAGATGATGTGTTGTATATGTTGCGTGTGAATATGGATGTTAGTCTTGATTATGCGTAGGATAACTTGGCCTTAATTGTTGATGCTTAGGGAATAGATGAGGGTTTTGGACCCGTAAGATGGCATGTTTATAACCCTTTTGTATCATATTTCCTTCCTTTGTAGTTTAGATTAGTTATAATATGGATATGATATAATTCTATGTTTTGAATATGGTTTTAGTATTTGAAGCATGATTTGTATATTTAGCCTTATTGGGCTAGTGTGGTAGTCTTGAAATCGTAAATTGGGTAGATTTGACTCGAGTCCCCTTATTTTTAGCCGAAGTTGCTATCAAAGGCTTGAATATGGCTTACTTGACATCTAGAAGATTAACTATATGCCTTATCCTAGTTTGGGGCATATTGTGCCTAATTATGGAAATTGTGGATTAGAATTGGGATCGTTCGGCCCACTTAGGCCTATGCTTGTGTTAAGTCTTATGGAATTAATGTGAACGTTAGACATAGATGAGGCTAGTAAACCTTAGTATAAGGTTACTTCATAACTTGGTAACTTGTATTGATGTTTTCGGATTGTGGCTTTTGAGTTATGGTTATATTACTCCTTGTGGAAGTGATATTGGGCATTTAGAGATGACATTTCTCCTAGATACGTTATGTGGCCTATAGGGATGTTTTTTTCTCTTAGACTTTTTGATTGTCCTATAAAGATGTTATTTTCTCTTAGACTTGATGATTGGCCTATAGAGATGTTATTTTCTCTTAGACTTTATTATTGGACTATAGAGATTCTATTTCCTCTTAGACTTGATGATTGGCCTATTGAGTTGCTATTTCCTTTAGTCATGAATGATCTACTTATAGAGACGATGTTTCTCTTGGATATGTAAATTGGGCTAGAGAAGCTATATTCCTCGTAGTTATGATGGATGACCTATTGATATGTGATATCCTATAGACGATTACATGTCAATACATATTATGCCTCCTATATGTGAGATGCCTCTTTTGTGAGAGATGTCGAGGGGTGATGGTCCTTTTTAAGTACTTGAAAGGATCAAAGATAGTACATACAAGATTGACCTCCCTTTAAAATATCAAGTGCACATCACCTTCAATGTGTGTGACCTCTCACTTATTGACACCATTGAGGGTGATAAAGTTGTGAATTTATGGTCAAATTCCTTTCAAGACGGAGAAGATGATACGGATGCCAAGGGCTTAAGACAATTCATAAGAAGCCAAGCACGGGAATTACAAAATCTACAAAGCATTTTCTTAAAGATAGATGTGTGTGAGTTTTTCATGAGTTCATCTATGGGAGTGCATATTTTGAAATGTGAAGAAGGGCATTAAACACTCCATGGTTGCCCCTTTGCTACACTCTAAGGCTGCCTCTTTGCCTACACTCATTAAGGGTACTTTAGTCATTCTATTTAAGAGGATATAAATAGACTCTAATAGGCTTATTTTCTCTTTAGTTTCTTATTGATATTGAATGAAAACATTGAACACTTCTCTTGAGAGATTGCAACTAGGGCTAGTTTGTATTTCACTAGTGTTGATCTTTTGGCTTAGAAACATGGGCTTTTGAGGTGAAGTGATTCCCTCTTGGGTCTACGTAAGAACTTGGTGCTATTTATATGAGTATTAGGGGTCTTAGTGTTTGAAACGCACTTTGGTTCTTCATTACTTGTATACTCTTATGTCAAGTTATATGTCCTTTTCTTTATTGCATTGTTTGAGTTTTGATTCTTCTGTTGGTGTTCTCGACTTTATATCTTTATTTAGGTTAGTTTTCATCTTCATAGGTTAGATTCTATATCAATATTTTTTTAGACACATCTCTTTGGTGTGGGATGGAGGAAGAAGTGGAATAATGATTATCATTCCACTGATTGAATACTGGTGATGGCATGCATAGAGTTGGTGCATACTGTAGCATTAGATGGATATGAATCTAATGTATCAGTTAATTTCTTAGCTGAAACATGGTAGCTACGATAGTAAATTAATTAATGGTGTCGGTTAATAAAAGATTGTTAGGTGACAAGTAGTAAGGTGTTGTCTAGTAATGATTAACGGATATAGGATGATTAGTTGATAATAATGAATGGTGGGTAAATAACGGTTTTGGTCTAATGATAAACCTTGACTAGATGTTAGATCTTGACTATTATCTAAATAGTGGTTAGTTGTTATCCCGTTAATAAGGATTATGTGAAAAATAAGGTTTAGGCTGATAACTAGAGGTTATGTTATGACTAAACTAGTTATTTTATAATAATAAGTTTTGGTTAGCTAATAACGAGTAGTTGAGAAGTATTGACTAGATAGATATTCTATGGTGATATGTCTATGATTATGAGTATTTTAATGTATCTTATTTGGTAGTGGTAATTGTGATGATATTGATACCCAATATGGCCGGAGGATACTATTGTGCTGATATTGATGCCCGACAAGGCCGGAGGATACTATTATGATGATATTGATACTCGGCAAGGCTGAAGGATACTACTATGATGATATTGATACCCAGTAAGGCTGTAGGATAATATTGTGATGATGTTAATATCTGTCAAGGCCGGAAGATATATTGATGATATGTTGATACCCGGCAAGGCCGGAGGATACTATTGATGATGTGTTGATACCCAGTAAGGTCGGAGGATATATTGATGATATATTGATACCCGACAAGGCCAGAGGAATTGTTATGATAATGTTGATATCTGGCAATGATGGAGGATATATTGATGATGTATTGATACCTGGTAAGGTTGGAGGTTGATTACGATAATGATAGTCCTGATGAGGACAGTTATGATGAGTTGTGATATTGATGGTGTACTTTGCATTCATTCCTACATGCGCATCGCCCATCACCAGTATGCACCTAAATTTATTAGCTGGTATGGGACAGTTGCATATATATGGGTGAAAAATATGCCTTGTGTTGTATTATGTTGATTGAACCTTCCGAGCCTGGGGCGGTGGGAGTACACATATGCTCGGCTAGGTATTTGGTTGTCCAGAGTAGCTAGTTATTCACGTTGTTATTGATATTGTTGTTATAATTGTTATGATCATTATTATGTCTATCTTATGACAGATTGTTCATTGATATGGTATCTGGATTTGAGGTATGTCTTCGGCTTATCGTATCTTATGATTGCATTATTATGCACGATTATTTCATGTCTAGCCATGTGGATTAGAAAGCCTAAGTATGATAGTATTTAAATCCTAACAGTATTATAATAAGGTCTCAAAATATGAATATAATGATATAGGTTATTCTTTGAGATGACCTTATGTTTATATGTATATAGATACCTATATATATAGCTATATAAAGCTATGGTACTACCGTATATCCCTTCTTTCATTGTTTATATTGTATTTTCATTTCTTCGCCTTGTATATTACTACAAATCTTTCATTCTCTCTTTATTCATATATTGCCCTGGGATATACGGTATAGCATTGTTGTATATTGATTGTAGCTAGAATAGGATAGTTCACTTATTATGTTAGACTCTTGGAGATGAACATGATAGTTGTTCCTTATTTTCTCATTGACTTGTCATATGATTTATGGACTCTTGTGTGTAGTTTCCATTCTGTATATATGTTGTATATATCTGCTTTATCTTTGGAGCTCAGTTAGTAGTTGCCTACTGAGTAAAATTTGTTTGGTACTCATACTACACTTCTCAGCCTGCAGATCATAGTACGGGTTATCGCCGGTTATGTGTGCATCGTGTGGAGTAGGCTTGGTTCAGAGACTTAGAGTGAGCTCCTGACATTTGGAGTATTACTTATCTCTCTCCTATGTATTATACTAGTCTCTAAGTTTTATTCAAAGATATGTTGTACCAGTGTATTTCTCTTGATATTTAACTTTTGTACTCTTTTTATATTAGAAGCTCTTGTACTGATACCACTAGGTTTTGGGATTCTTCTATGTATTGATATTTATTTTATATATTCCACATTTTTTCCTTATATTATTGAGTAGTTCATTACTAGCTGTTCTGGACTACGGGTTGTCTTGCCTATTGGTGGGTTATGGTAGGCGCCATCATAACCTAAGGAAATCAGGTCGTGACATAGGAAGACCATTTATGGACATAGGTAGAGCTATGATTGACATAGAGAAAGGTAAAATGAAATTTTGAGTCAATGGTGAGGAGGCTACATTCAACATACGAAAGTCAATGAAGGAGCCAATCGACATGATCATAGTGTCGGTGATTGATTGTATTGATGACCCTGGAGGATACTCCTAAGGATACCTAAATGAAATCTTAGTATTCATGATACTCGCGTCGTGCCACGACATTAAATCAAGCATTGCATGGGAGAAAACTTACGGGCTCATTGGTGAAGTCTGAGTAACCAATATAGCCACATTGTGTCGCGATGTTAAATCAACACTGAGCGGGAGGCAACCGACTATTGTTAGTTTTCAATTTTTGTTATTTTTCCTTTTTGTAGGTTTTTAGCTGTTGGACTTACCCGGAATATGGTAAAAATTTGCTACATTCATTGATTTTTAAGTAAGTGGGTTGTGTGATCAACCCATCATGGTCATAAGTCCCACACAATAAGTTGAGTAATAAGCTGAAAAATTGAAATTTTGAGGATGAAAAATGGAAAGTTATGGACTTTGTCATCTAATTTTACTTTTAGAACCTCAAACTTAGGTTACGGGACTATAAGGAGCTGGAAAAATATCATAATGCCAAGTCTGGATTGCCGGAAAGTGGACAAAAACTTTTGGCCTGGCAAATGCACCCAGCACCCGCTGGACGCCGGTAGAACCTGCGCCCAAAGCCTGGCCGCAGGTGGTGGCCTCAAGTATAAGCCGCAACTAGGTCAAAATTGGGCCCACCAACACTTATATATGACATAAAACAGTCCTCCCCATATTGTAAGAACCTTAACTCCATTAAAACATATTCAAATCCTCAAAATTTTACTTTTCTCATTGAATTCAAACGTCCCTCTTAAAACATAAACTAACCCCACACTCAGCTAGATTGACACTTATTTAAGATACCAACTTGACTCAGCATGAGAAAAATAATTTCCAACTTTGGTTTTTCCTTACTTCCTCTTTATTCACTTCAAGTTCTTCATAAAAGAGGTGACTTTCTTGGCTCCTAATGGTTATCTATTGATCTATTTATTATTTAACAAGTTGATATATGTATTCCATTGAAAAAAATATAGAATCTATCATGCTTGTATATAGGATCCTTGAAGTAGCCTAAAATCATAATGTAGGTCCTTGTTTTGAAGAAAAAAAATCTAAAGTTAGGCCCCAACCAGAAGTTGAACTTGAATGAATTAAAGTGATACCACTAGTTGAGCATGTTTGTTTGCTTTGAAAGCTGTGATTTCTGATAGGCGTGTGCACTTTTGACTTGTTGGGATTTAAAATAGGTCATAGGGGTGTGAAAATTGAGGAAACATTCAAACTTTTTGAATCTTGAGTTTTTCTTCAACTTTTGCTATCCCTCACTTTTGTTGGAAACTAAAAACTGGTTTTTTAGGTATATATGGCACCAAAAGATATGAAGAATATGAATGCTTCTACCTCTAGGAGACAGGCAGAGTTTCCTAAGCCTAGTGGTTTAGTAGAGGAGTACCTGAGGCAGCGACGTAGAGACACTGCAGTAGGGGTGACACGTAGAGTCATGAGAGGACAGATGCACCAGGCTGCTAAGACAGTAGCAACCCATCCATGGATAAAGTCAACAAGGATGTCAGCCCTACACACTCATCCACCTGATGATGATAATAAGGAGGAGACATATTTTGAGTCTACTCTACAGGTTTTTTCTCAAGAACCCCATCTGAGGATGGGTCCCAGGATTCATCTGGGGAGGTAGAGCGGGAGGAGCCATCCATATTTCCCCAGTCTGAAGAGTAGACCGCTACTCAGGTATAGTAGTTAGAGGTATCCCAGTTTGAGGAGGGTATAGAGTATCCTTCATATGATGCATCAGTACAATGGATTCTTTCTCCCACACATACCTCGATGTACCTCCCAATGAGGGACATCAGAGGTAGTGTGTGGAAGGATGCGGGAGATATATGATATCGACAGTCATGTTTGGAAGGCAGGCTAGCCTACCAGGTGCATGTATGAGGAGAACCGGATTGACCTATCGAGGCTAGATTGAGTACCATAGATATGAGTGATATTCGATAGATATTAGTTAGAGTGGATGACTAGGACATTTGGTTCCTACAACCTGGTTATGGTACACGAATTTTATGCATCCTACAGAACTACGGTGGTTATTCCTATGTGTAGAAATCCAGTCCTGGTGAGATTTGTGAGGCATCCACAACTTTCTCATACATTTGTTAGAGGGATCAGAGTTGACATTTTGACAGAGACTATCTGTAGAGTTATATACAACCCAAATAACATTACTCCTGTATCTATAGCTAAGTGCGACCAAAGACTGAGGGTCACACATGATCGACATATCATGAGAGAGGCTGAGCACTGATGAGAGAGAGTGGAGATAGATAGGTGGATAGACAGTTATATTTCACCTTTGGGTGATGCAACCCCGTAGATTGGGGGGCATGTTGTGATCAAGAAGGGCCTATTAATATTTGAGGCCAAGCTTTGGTAGTTGCTGATTAGATACCAATTGATACCCTCTGCTTCGGATAATATGTTGATGTGGGAGAGACCAGCGCTGGTTGCTTGTATGATGATCGGTTATGCTATTGATTTTGCTGCCATCCTCAGGTATGAGTCACATGACAAAGCATTTGGGGAGTTGACTAATCTGCCATTCCCCTATATAATTCAGCAGTTGTGTGATGAGGCTGGTATACTTGAGATACCAGGGGTAGACGAGAGGTTACTTACGATGGTGACTGCACAGACAAAGACTATGAAGGGTTTGACATATCCAAGCACTTCTAGGAGATTGACACAGTAGGCAGTAGTACCACGAGCCCATCTGAGGGCCCAATAATTTCCACAGAGTCTTATGAGGCACATCTAGGTGATGTGGGTATTAGTACTAATATGGATATAAAGGAGAAGAGAGAGGCTCCAGACTCTAGTACGTAGGGTGAGGGGACACCAGCTACTTCTTCTTCAGCCCTGACTTCGACCTCAGAGCTGGTAGGTGTATCTTCAGAGCTTACTCGCCCATCCACTACAACTCCTAATTTAAGTATAATATCTATTAAGTTTGTAAATCTTAGTAGATAGATAGAAGGCCACCGATACTAGGGTTAGGGTTATTGAGACTGAGATAACAACCCTTTATTAGCAGATAAGATCATGGGTTAGGACTAGATTTAAGTAGGCAGAGGACAGATGGGAGACAACACTGAGTGTTACACTGTCCAAGCTACATGCTGATTTCCAAATGCATATCGATGAGTTTGAGAGATAGTTTTCAACCCGATATATAGAGATAGCTGCACTGGATCTATCCTAGATGAGGGAGTTTGATGTATTACGAGTATAGGTACGCTCTCTTACAAAGAGTCGTGTTGCAATCACTCCCTCCGTTATACCCCAGGTGGTTCAGATATCACCTTCATGTGCATCGATATATTTTGATTTCTTCACGGAGAATGTAGAGAATGTCTCAGCAGTTAGGACCAAGAGAGGTCACATAGACGACTTGCAGGACTCTGATTTTCCATATGGCCAAGCCATTAAAAAGGCCAAGCATGATTCAATGGAGTCTGCATTCGTTAATAGGCAGAGGCAAGTATCTATAGCAGCGGGTGCAACATCTAGTAGTGCACCGCCTCTGCCAGCTGATATGCCCCCATCTGGGATGCTTATGATTCGGGCTCCTAGTGTATCCCAGGTATGTTCTCTCTTCTCTTCATTTACTTTGATTTAGAGGATTAGGGATAGTGCACAGTTCTTAGTTGTGGGTGGGTATACCATGCCTCCACAGGTTTTTATTGTCATGCTTCTTTTCCCGTCGTCCGCGGTATGGTTGTTGAACCAACATGTCTAGGATAATTTTATGTCATCTTATGTTTTTCTTTGTATTGTGTTTTATTTTTGTGTAATTAATAGATTTTTAAGTATTTAGGGAAGTATTCATGTTTTGACTAATTTTGATACCCCTCTAAAGTTTTATGTTTTAGAACTGTGTGAAGAGTGTGGATCTTGTTATCATATTAGAATTAGGGACATGATAATCACTTGCTAATAATTATATGAACTGGATAGGTTGTAGTTGGTAATATTGACTATGTTCCATGTGTGTGTGAGATACTACCTAGTTCCTTTTGTGTGTTGAATTCAAAACATGTGTGGTTAGTCTTTTCTAGGTTGAAGGATAGTCGGTTAGGAAATGATCATAGGCCATCTTTGATTTCAGTCTTAGCCTAAATGACCTTTCATGTGTGAATTGTATCCTTTGATCCCTATTTTGAGGCTTATAGCCTATTTTTCTTGTTTTACCATTCACCTTCCCATTTGTATTACAATTAACCTATTTTGGCCCTGGTCCTTCTTGGGTATTATGCACCTCAACTCAGGCAAAATGCCTAAGTTGAGGGTGGCTATCATAGGGGTGCATAGTGTAAATTGGATATGCAAAAAGGTAAAGTAAGGGAAAAAAGTTACCAGGGCTGAGTAAAAAGAGAAAAAATTATAAAAAAGAGAAAAAGAAAGAATAAAAGACCACACCCAACCTGAATGTGCAATAAAGAATAAAAAAGGGGGAAATAAGGGTGGAATCAAAGGAAATTGGCTAGTAAGTTATACCCCAAGGTTTGTGTAGAGCCAAGGAGGCTTAATCACTTGATATGCCCATATGTACCATACCATCCCCCAAGCCTACATTACAAATCTAGAAAAGTCCTATAGTGATCCTAACTTGACTATTTGAATGCTAAAGTAAACAAAATAAGGGAAAGCTTATGGTATTTCACATGCATTGATTGGAATTTCTTTTTGATTGTGAGTGTCTCGTGACCATCCCTGCATTGACATAAATTATTTTATTTGAGTGAGTGGATCATATTTGTTGTGAGGGCACTTGAGTCATATTGCTAGCTATTTGCTTTTTTTGGGAAGTGCAACTTGTATATATGAGTGGTTGTCTATTGATAATGTAATTTCCGTACCTTGATCTCATTATGTCATATTGTTGTGCTTCATGTTCACACACAGTTGGTTTTGAAAAGTGAGATAGGAGGGGGATGTAGTAATTTGAGTTTAAAGTGTTGACTGACTACCTTGAGTAGCATAAATTGTCCTAGTTAAGCGTCGTGCTTAGTTTTGTTTTGTTTTGTTTTCTGAGGACATGCAAATGTTCAAAGTTGAGGGTGTTGATGTTCTATAGAAATATAGCAGTTTTGATGCTTAAAACGAGAAAAATATGCAAGTTTTTGAGGTTATTTTGTTAGATATGATACATTTTGGGTATCTTTTGTAGGAAATCATGTTTTGGATGCTAAGTTCATAAAAAAGGTGTTTTTGGCTACTTTTTGGTGCAATTATAGATGTTCGGTACACTTTTTGACTTGATCGATATCAAAGCATGTTCGAGAATCAAAGAAGAGCTAAAAAGATGACTCTCGGTACTTACTAAGTCAACCTACAGACCGTATGTAGGACCTATGGACCACAGGTAGGCAAAGCAAATGCCAGAAGTACAAAATCTCGAGAGCTGAACTTTTAGGATTTTTCCATCCACTACCTGCGCCCAAGGTCAGGACTGCAGGTACTACCTACGCCCATAGTCAGAGTGCAGGTACATACCACATATGGACACTAACCTAATTTTGTCCCTTTTCATTTGGGCTTTGGCTTTAGGGTTTCCTCATTTACTATAAATACCCTTTATGTATTTTTTAGTGGGAGTGACACACTTTTGATACTCACAAATATATTCTGATTCCAAGATCCAATTTTGATCTTGGGATTCTCTTGTATTGACTTTAGTTAATTAATTCAGTTACATTTTTGGGTTTTTACACTTCTTATCATTGTGATTTCATCTATTCTTTCAATTATGAATTATATTAATTACTTCACAAGCATGAGCGGCTAAAAACCATAGCCAGGGTTGTGGAAACCCTGCCAGATTAAAGAAGTATGGTAAGTGTTATTGTTGTTCTAAACTAATACTCATGCATGTAATTCTTTTTCTTTATTATAATATTTTTTTAATGGGCGTACACGTTAGGATCCCGCTTAGATATTGCTACTTACTCCAAAAGAGGAGTAGTGACTAGGAAAAAATAAAGACGATAGTAATTTGGAGTTTAACTATCGATTCATGCTTTTAGGTTCTATCTAAGTAAGTTGGTTAGATTTCATCTAATAACTAGAGACTCAAAAGATAATAGTTAACTGGATAAGATAAGGGTTAGTAAGGCGATATCTTGAGACTCAAAAAGTAAAGGGTGAAATCCTTCTACTCGCCCAATAGATTGTAGAAGGTACATAAATTATTGATTCATCATGCAAGGTATTAGGTTGGTTTAGCAAAGCACGATAAGCCTACGTAGTTGAGAAGTAAGGGGGAACACAATCCTAGTGTTCACTTACATTGATTACAATCAAAGTTAATATAGTTACTTGCTTGAGATTACTACACAAAAAAACCCTATTTACTTTACTTTTTTTGCCTGTTGACTACAACTACTGAGATCCACAATTCCACATGTTCCCTTAGGATTCGACACCAACCTTTATTGGGTTACTATAGTTTGACAGCGACCGTATCATCATCTAAGAAGAGATATTGTTTGGATGTTATCAAGTTAGTCCTATATATATGTTTATATGATATTGTCATATATCCATCTCCTTCCTTATATATTCATATTGTATGCGTATCTTTTTGTCTTGTATAACTACTATATACCTTTCTTTCATTCTTTATTTGTATATTGGCTAGTGATATATGGTATTGTATGTTAGTCCCTAGTTCTTATTAGAATATGATAAGTTCAACTTAGTACTCCCTTAGTATTATTATGTTTAGTTTCTTGTATAGTTGCTTGTAGTTTATATTCCTGCTTTACATGTTATCTATGCTTGCATTATCTTTGGATCTCAATCGGTTGATGCCTACTGAGTACCATATGTTTGGTTCTCATACTACACTTCTGAAGCCTGCAAATAATAGTATGAGTTCTCATTATTGACATGTGCATTGTGCGGAGTAGCTATGGATTAGAGATTCAGGGTGAGCTTCTGCCATTCAAAGTATTCCTTCTATCCTTATATTAATTAGACTATTTTGTTTTTCAGAGACATATTTGTATATGTATTTATTCTATATTTCACTTTGTACTTTTATTGAATTAGAAGCTCTTGTACTAACTTCACCAGGTCATGGGGTTGAATTATATATTAGTCTTTATTTAAATTCATTTCCTTTATTTTTTCCATTTTCCTTGATAATCCGTTACTAGTTATTCTGGACTATGGGTTGGATTACCTATTAGTGGGTTATGGTAGGTGCCACCTTGACTTGAGAAATTGGGTCGTAACAGCATACCTATTCATGATGATATTGATGTCGATAGTTGATGATGGTGAGTACAATGTTATATCTTGATGTTCATGATTTTGATTATGTGATTATGATAGTGATGAGATGAGAAGGGATAGAAGTTGTGTGTGTTTATTACAGTCATTTCTCATATGCATTGGGTGATCTTTCTTATTCATATGATATGATTATCTATTAATATAAATTGGAAAGTATGTTTGATGGACTAGTCTTGCTAGTTAGTCTTGGTTAAATAGGTTGTGAGTGTGTAACTAGGATCTTAAGAGCAAGTTGTTTCACAGTATAAAAATTTAATAATGAAAGTTCTGTAACACCCTAGATTTTCGGTCTTGGAAATTTCTTAACTTTGAGCTACTTCCCAGATTATGACTCAACTTATGAGTCGTAAGGTGTCATTACGAGTCTTGGGACCCCAATCATAGGGTGACCAGTGAAGATGGCCTAAGTTTCTGCCTTGAAAATGACTAGACATTATGAGTCATGGTGAGACATTATGAGTCATGATATGTGACTAATATTCTCACTAGTGTAGGGGCCTCTTGCATCTGTTGAGACTACGATTGGACCTAACGAGTCATTATGTCTGAGTACGAGTCATGGGGTATGACTCATAGTCAGACTAGTATAGGTGCCAGAGATCGTGATTACACTATGAGTCGTGGTGACGACTCGTAAGGAGTCATCATGAGTCATAAGGTGACCCATGACGACTGGCGACATTTTTTAGCTTTTATTTAAGGGCACTTTGGACATTTCCCTCTTTCCCCCACTTAGACCCCACGTCCATAAAATAATAAAAAGGGTTATTTCCATCTTTTAACAATCCAATACATACGCTTTTGTCTCTCAAATCCCTATGTTAAGAATACTAGGATTTCCAAGAAATTGGTAACTAGAGCTTCCAAGGGTTGATTTATCTATGTAATTCTTGATATCTCAAGCATGTTACTCTTTCTCAAAGATTAATTTAATAATGCATGTGTTTTAAATTATTATTCAAGTAGTTTTGAATATTGTCTTTGGAATGTGGCTTGAGGGTTTTAAATGATTGTTTCCTTAAATGATGTTCCCATGGTTTATATGAAATTGTTCATGCTTTATTTATGGTTTTGAACTTGTGGGGTGCATGGACATGGTGAATAAATAAGGGGATCATGGTTTTCCCCAATTATGTGGATTTGATAATTGAATTGGTGATAACCTTAATCTAATCTTATGAAACTTGTTTTGAACATGAGAATATACGCTTTGAAAATACCTTTGGAACTATTGCACAACATAAAAGTCTAAAGAACCATGTTTGATTTAATCAACAATGGGGGTCGAGGCAATCCCACAAGTTAATGGAATTGTAATGGCATAATTATAGGCTTGCAAGTGTATAGTTGGTATGACGATACCAACAATGTATGCCTGATGTGATCTTGGTTCAATTAACGAGAATGTGTAAATGTTTAATTGGTCTTAAAGGGGTTGGGTAGATGAGATATGAAGGTGAAGGCCCCAAGGAACTAATACTGGAAACCACATTTGTGGGAGTGGGGGTTAGTCTTTAAGACCGTGTGCACAGTTCACACATTACATACATGTATACATTTTCGAATGGTTATAGCCTCGATAGTTTTGGCCTTTCTTGGATTTCTTTGGTCCTTGTGGCTAACACGTACTAGAGCCCAACCTGCAGGGGTAGCTAGACCCATATTGCCCGTGGTTACGAATGACGATTTGAGCTACACAGCCTTGGCTAAAGTTTTACTTTTATGCTAAGCTTTGTTCCCTATCCCGACATGTTATATATATATAGTTATGTGCATTGGTTTTGAATGATTTTGAAATGATTTGATCATGGCATTACTTTATCTCTTCGTTGAGTTACATGCTAGCACTTGCCCTGCTAACCATCTCTGGATGTTGTATCCCCTCGCAATGCAGGAACCAAAGATACTTCTACTTTTTGTGCAGTGGTAGGATTTCTAGAGTCAGCTTTGAAGTGGTGAGCTTCCATTCTCTGGAAGGGCTATTTTGACATCTTATTTCATTTGTCTTAAACTACGGGTGTTTTTGGTTTGAGGGAAAATGTTTTCATGGAAAATAAATTGATTTTCTACTTATTTTCTCATCTTTGGTTGGTGGGTGGAAAATATTTTCCGAAAAATATTTTATGGTGTTTGGTTGGTGAATACAAAATGTTTTTCTAAATTTTTTTTTGAATAGTTTGATTGGTGAGATGAAAAAATATTTTTTGAAAAATACTACTAAATAGTTAACTAGTATATCAGGAAACTCAACATTCTGTCGAAACTAATTTAAGCATAGAAAATAATATCAATATCAAGTATCAAATTATTACAAGACACTAAAATTTAAGCAACTATTACTTATATAATTTAAGCTTTCTAATCAATTCCCACAAATGCATAAAAGAGAGAAGTTTGGAAGCGGATACATGATACATTATCAAAAATAAAAGTATGAGAATAATAGTTACTTCCAAATCCTATGAAGCTAAACCAACCAATAGGTATCACTGTTGTTGTAGCTTGAATCGTTCCAACCACACCTTACGAAGATTTTGATTTTTGACCATGAATGCCTTAGCTAAAGTGTCTCTTTGCACCAAATAATCAAAAGCATCACCGAGGAACTCTTTGTTATAACCTTCCATTGCCATAACTTCTTTATACAACTTTGTCACATGTAGACGACTATCAACCATTCTACCGATTGCCTTTGCAACTTCTCCAAAATTTATTGATATATCACCTACGACATCTTGCACCTCAAAAGAACGTTTTCTTTTATGTCTTGCCTTGATTTGAGAAGCTTCGGTTACTTGCACATCCTTTTTGATGGATGGTCCTTCAAGGTCATTATCATTATCTTTCTCAGAAAAACTATCAAAATCTATATCTTCAAATGATTTAGCACAATCTCCCCTAGCCCGATCATTTCCACACACAAGAAACATTTCATCAAACATTTCAATTTTTTTGTTGATGAACTTGTATGATTGGGATGTGCCTACAATACAAAGATTAGAGAAAATTTTGTGTCAAATTTATTTGGTTCTAATAAGTTAATGTAACATAAACAGACTGTTACAAGTACAATACCCATTGGATCTAATTCTATAGTAGGAACTAAAAATTTTAGTTCTAAGAATTCTTAGAACTAAGAATTCTAAGAATTCACAAACCATTGGATCTAATGCTATAGTAGGAACTAAAAATTTATTTTCTTAATGATTGGACACAAAGTCCTATACCTATTCTTTACTAACTTTTTAGCACATATTGTTGACACAACCCTCACAGGTTTATTCTAAAATCTGGAAGGTGTATCCGATGAGATCTCATTTAGGAACTCGTCTGCCACATCTCCATCTTCATCTATTCTAGGACGCTTGACATACTATCTCAATCCCTAAGCATGGAGAAAAATGTAAAATATTAAACATGGGCATCAAAATCTTAAAAAACAAGATGCACTCAGCATCAATCAAGAAATCATAGTCACTTTTAATGAATGAACAAGTCAAAGTTGACATGGGCTGTAAACAGTTGGTCATTCTCTCTTCACAAGGACCATGCACCTTTACACATATGATTCCAAATGAACAAAGAAACTTAATCACCAACAGGAATTAAAAAACTATAGCAGGACCACGGCCTCAATAAGTTAAATTGATTAGAAAATTTACCATGTCCTCTCTAATCTAGAAAATATTTTTTTTACTGGACACAATTTTTTTTACTGGTATGATGGAAAATGTTTTCTTGAAAACATTTTCTCATTTTGTTAATACAACCCTCACTGGTTTATTCTAGAAACTACCCTTCCATTCATACCAGTGCTTAATCCATCCCGAGTCTTTTCAACAATAACAATATTTGCATATAGTAAAGAATGACATGATAAAATGAGAACAACCTCCTCCCTAATATAATATAAACACTTCCATATATTACAGGATACACATGATCCACCACATAAACATATTAGAAACCCTAACTAGAGGGCACATATACATAGGATTATCAAGATATTCACAATCTAAGCTTCAACCTATCAAAAATTTCACAAACACCAAGCAGAAAGTGGAATTGGGATCAACTGATAGACAAGTAATTTGGTTAATTAAAATATAAAATCAATATATTTGGTATTGAAAAAGCAACACTACTTCTTGGTTTCATACCTAACATATCAATCAATTAGTTAAACAAAGTAATATACAGACATATTCTTGTTAAGACATTATTGCATCTTAGTAAACAACTCATTCTTGTTAAGACATCCTTTCATAACTAGCCAAGTTAACAAAGAATATGACACAATCATGGTAGATGTCTGCATTTCTTGTTCTATTCTGTTGTGTACTATAGATTTTATGTCGTATATCATAGTGGACTGACCATTTTACATGCATTCAATCTTTCAGGGAATTCAAGCTCAAGCATATTATTTGTTAGTAATAGCAATCACAACTTCAATATCGGTTTTGTTGTAGAGGTTGTGAAAACATTTTTGATCTCATCTTATAAAAAATACCAGATTAGCATCTCGAATTTCCTGGTGCAACATTAGGAATACAGTCTCAGATCTTTATCGCTAGTCGACCATGGAAGTTGGTATATGAATAGTTAAGGTCATCTCAGAGAAAAAATTAAGAATCCATGTATATGAAAATTGAAATTGAAATTTAATAGAAGCACGATATAGGATTATCACATTCACATTATTTTTTAGTCTCTAACCATTACAAGGTTCTCCCAGCCAAAATATTATCCTACATCAATCGTCCATGGTTAACCACTTACATCAACAAAGATATGCCCACATCTTGATACCATCCACTATTCTTGGTACAAATAATGTCTAAGAGCCATCACCCATAACTAGATATACAAAACGCGAAGCTCTATTGGGTGGATATCATGTACCATAAGAAGTTAAGAACATAATCTAAAAAATCTTGAAGTCTAATATTTCAAAGAATCAGATCTCCCATAAAAGCTCTCTTTATCTATAGTTCCATCATAGTTAATATGTTGATTTCCAGTCTTCAAAGTTCTCATCTCCATAGCTCTGTAGCTATCCTTTTCGATTCCCTGCACCTTGGTTCAATAACCACAACAAAGCTCTCTTAGTCTTTACAATCCATGAGGTTGGTCATTTAGGAAACAATATTGTTACTGGAAATACTCACAAGTCTCGCTCAACTAACTCCCAAGAAGCTATCAATTTATATAGATAAGTTAAACCCAATTTTCAATTTTTGAGAAAAATTGAACTCAAATAAAAAATTCAAATTTCAAATTTTTAGCAAAATTGGCCTCAAATCAGAAACCCAAACGAGCAAAAGAGAAAGAATTAAAGAAATTTTTTAGCAAGCACCATAATGAAAAATTAGTTATAGATATACCTTTGAAATTCTGATAGTGTGGAGAAGAGAGAGGGGGAGAAAGCCCTAAAATTAGAGAAGACAGTGATCTCTTATGGGTGTAACTTCAATCTTATTGGGGGTGGAGAAGAGGGGTGAGGGGAGGGTGGGGTTAAGCGTATAAGCGGCTTTTTTTTTTATCTGGAAAATGGCTTCCCTTGGTTTATTAGGGAAGTCATTTTCCCACAAATAAAGGAAAATAAGTAAACATGGAAAAGGTTTTCTCAAAAAAAAATTATAACCAAACAAGGGAAAATGAGAAAATATTTTCTAGAAAACATTTTCCATCATACCAATCACACCCTACGTCTATCATATTCTTTTGGCTATCATCGGGGGCATGTCCCAACTTAGATTAGTTTTGGTTTGTTTAGAGGCTTTGCGGATTACTATGGATTGGGATGTTTTTGTTGTATTCTTAGAACCTTGCCTTGGTTTAGTTTATCTTTCTTGTTATATGTTTGAAATTTATCCTTTGTTATTTGTATTATTTTCTATTTGACTAGGCAAAAGAAGGTGGTCTCCGATTCATGGTGAACTTGAGATACCCATCACAGACAGGCCCTAGTTTGGGTCATAAAAAGCTTGATATCAAAACCCTGGGTTTCATGGTCAATTGGGTATCCACAAAACTGTGTCAAGTAGAGTCTTTTTTTTGGGTGTATAGTATGCCACACTTATAAGGGAGAGGCTACGAGGCATATGAGAATGTTTCACTTTCTTGTGTTCTACTTTTGGGCTGTAGATTCTAAGATGTTGAAATCTCCTCTAATTCCTGTTTATTCGCATTTCAAATCATGCTGCTCATGGAAACTCCTCTATCCCACCTAAGCATAAAATGGATGGAACTTCTTCTACTTATGGATTATAGACTTGGTCTAGGGTCCCCACTCCTGACTGCTCACGTAGAGTTCCATTGATCCTTACTAGTCCTCCTCGGTCTCCTCGGGTCGATGGTACTCCTGCCTCAATGCCTCTGGGTTATGTATGTAGTTCTGAGTTTTTCTAGTTGATTCATTTGCTTACTCAGTTGGTGGCCTCTCAGTCATGCAAATCTGAGTGTGTTGCTTTTTTTACTCCTTTTTGTGAGGCCACAAGGTCTAGACAGTTCATGAGGTTGACTCCTTTGGCTTTCACTGGTTCTAAGGTTGAGGGGAATCATCAAGGGTTCATAGATGAGATAGAAATATTTGTGATGCATTCTTTTGACTCAGAAGGTATGTAGTTCATCATATATCAGTTGAAGGATATGGCATAAAAGTGGTATGAGGAGTAGGAGAAGTTGGGAGGGAATGACGCTGATCCAGCTATGTGGGGTGACTTTTCTAGTGCTTTTCTTGATTGGTTTATTCCTCAGGAGTTGAGGGAGGTAAAAGATGAGGAGTTTGTGAATTTGAAATAAGGCAGGATGAATGTGAATGAGTAAACCTTGAAGTTTCATCAGTTGTCCCGTTATACTCCAAAGTTGGTGTTTTCTATGAGGGATAAGATGAGAGAGTTTGTTTTGGGCTTGTCTCAGAACTTGGAGTTGGAGTGCAAGTTTTCCTTGCTAAATAAAGACATGAATATCTCTAAGACTGTGTTGTACATACAGTAGGTTGAAGACAAAAATAAGAAGCAGGACAAGATAAGGGAAAGGCAGGGTATGAAATTCAGATATTCTGAGCAAGGTGAAGGCCTACAAAATAGTGGTAAAAATGGAAGGTAGTGGTCTAAGAAGAAGTGGGAAAATTTTTGCTCTTATTCTACGGCTATTGCTCCATATCCTAAGTTGTCAGGTGATTGTTTCTTCTAGGTTAACAGTGGGTTCACGGCACAAGGTGCCCAGTCTCAGGCCAGAGAAGCTCAAGTAGCCCCATCTTGTCCTCCATGTCACTCTTATGGGCAGAGGTATCATAGTGTGTGATGAGGGGAGGAAAAAATGCTTTAAGTGTGGTCAACCTAGTAAAATACAATAGGAGTGTCCTTCAAAGGTTGCTTTTGGGATAATAAAGTTTTGATTGCTATGTCTTTAGATCTAGCACCAAAAGGTGTTGCTTTTAGTACCGATATTGGTCAACATTATTAGTATGTTCTTGCCACACATTAGGAATTCGAGGCATCTCCTAATGTTGTCACTGGTACGTTACAACTTTTCTCTCATAACATGTATTGCTTACCTGATCTGGGGTCTACTCTTTCTTATGTGACCTCTTATATGGCTATTTATTTTGGTTTTGGTCCTTAGTGTATTTCTCATCCCTTTTTTGTGTCTGTCCCAGTGAGTGACTCTATTATGGCTAAAAGGGTTTATAGGGGTTGTGTGGTATCTATATGTGGTAGGAAGATGTTGGTGGAACTGATAGAGTTGGATATATTAGACTTTGATGTTATTTTGGGAATGGATTGGCTCCATTCATGATATGCGTCTCTTGATTGTAGAACCCAAAGGGTCATTTTTCAATTCCCAAATGAATTGGTGATTGAGTGGGAAAGTAGTTCTTTAGCACCTATGGGGAGGTTCATTTCTTATCTAAGCGCCTAAAAATTGATTTCCAATAGGTTAAGGATTTTAATTTTGAGGGCCCTTCTTTGCAACCTGTCCCTATAGTTAATGAGTTTCTCGAAGTGTTTCCTAACAATCTTCCTGGTATTCCTCCCTATAAGGAAATAGACTTTAGAATTGACTTTCTCCCGGATACCCGTCTTGTCTCTATCCCTCCTTATAGTATGTCTCTAGCTGAGTTGAAAGAACTTAAAGAGCAGTTGAAAGATCTTCTTGATAAGGGTTTTATTCGCCCTAGAGTTTCTCCGTGGGGTGCTCCTGTACTTTTTGTGCGTAAGAAGGATGGATCCCTTAGAATGTGTATAGACTATTGACAGTTGAATAGGGTGACTATGTAGAATAAGTATCTTCTTCCTAGGATTGATGACCTATTTGACCAGCTTTAGGGTGATAAGTATTTTTCTAAGATTGATCTTCGATCAAGTTATCATCAATTGAAGATTAGGGACATGTATATCCTTAAGACTATTTTTCAAACCCGGTATGACCACTATGAATTCTTAGTCATGTCCTTTGGTTTCACTAATGTCCCGATGATATTTATGAATCTTTTGAACCATGTATTTTGTCAATTTCTGGACTTATTCATCATTGTGTTTATTGATGACATCTTGGTATATTCTAAGATTGAGGAGGACCATGCCAATAACCTCTGTAGAGTGTTGCAGACTTTTAAGGATCAGTGGTTGTATGCTATGTTTTTAAAGTATGAGTTCGGGTTGAATGTTGTGACCTTCCTTGGTCATGTTGTTTCTAGTGAGGGGATCCTGGTGGATCCACAAAATATTGAGGCACTTATGAAGTGGACTAAACCCATGACTCCAACCAACATTCAAAGCTTTTTGGGTTTAGCTAGGTATTATAGAAGGTTTGTGGTGAGTTTCTCTTCGATTGTTGCTCTATTGACTAAGTTGACTAAAAAAGGTGAAGTTTCTGTGGTCCAATGCTTGTGAGGGTAGTTTTGAAAAGTTGAAGGATAAGTTAACTTCAGCTCTAATTTTGACCATACCCGAGAGTACTGATGGTTTTATTATTTATTATGATGCATCCCGTATAGGACTAGGTTGTTTTTTTATACGGCTTGGCAGGGTGGTGGCGTATGCCTCTATGAAGTTGAAGGTGCATGAGAATAATTATTTAACTCATGATTTAGAGTTGTTGGCTGTGGTTTTTGCTTTGAAGATTTAGCACCATTACTTGTATGGGGTTCATGTTGATATATATTCTGACCATAAGAGCTTGCAGTATGTATTTACCCAAAAGGATTTGAATCTCAGGCTAAGAAGATGGCTTGAATTGCTCAAGTATTATGATATGAGTCACCATTATCATCTAGGTAAAGTTAATATGGTTGTTGATTCTCTTATAAAGTTATCTATGGGGATCTTATCTCATGTGGATGAGTACAAGAGAGGCTTGGTGAAGGATATTCACCATTTAGCTAATCTTGTAGTTCATCTTTTGGACTCCAAATATGGAGGTGTCATTTTTCAAGAAGTGGTGAAGTCTTCTTCTGGTACTGGGGTAAAGAAGAATCATATTTTTGACCTTATCTTAATGCTGATTAAGGATGATATGGGTTAGCAAAAGTTTATGGCTTTTGAGATCGGTGGTGATGGTGTCCTGAGGTACCATGGTAGATTGTTTGTTCTCGATATTGATGCACTACAAGAAAGGTTTTGGCCGAGGCTAAAGAGTTGAGGTATACGGTTCATCCTATTTCAATGAAGATGTACCATGACTTGAAAGAGATTATTAGTGGAACAACATGAAAAGAGATGTGGCCAATTTTATGGCTAAGTGTGTTATTTGTCAACAAGTGAAGGTAGAGCACTTGAGGCATAGTAGTTTGCCTCAAGAGATTGATTTTCCTGTGTAGAAATAGGAAGTGATTAATATGGATTTCATTGCCAGTCTTCCACAGTCTCATAACTAGTTCGATTCTATTTGGGTCTTCGTGGATAGGATGACCAAGTCTGCTTATTTATTTCTAGTGAAAACTAATTATTCTGTGGAGGATTAGGCTAAGCTTTTAATTCAGGATTATCATCAAGCTGAAAGGTGTGTCTGTTTCTATTATATCTGATTGAGGCACACAGTTCTCGTCTTACTTTTTACAGTTATTTCAGAGGGGTTTGGGAACTAAGGTAAACCTTAGCACTGCTTTTCACCCTCAGACAAATGGAAAAGCAGAGAGGACTATTCAGACTTAGAAAGATATGCTAAGGTACTGTGCGATGGACTTTAGTGGTAGTTGGGTTGATCATTTGCCTCTCATCGAGTTTGCTTTTAATAACAACTATCATTCTAGTATTCATATAGCCCCATTTGAGACTTTATATGGCAGGAGATGTCGTTCTCCAATTAGGTGGTTCAAGGTTGGTGAGACTTGGTAATTTGGTCCTGACTTAGTTCATCAGTCCATGGAGAAGGTGAAGGTGATTAGGGATAGGCTTAAGACCGTCCAAAGTCGCCAAAAGTGTTATGCAGATTTGAGGCATAGGGAGTTGGAGTTTGAAGGTGATTGGGTGTTCTTAAAGGTGTCTCCCATGAAAAGGGTGATGAGGTTTGGAAAAAAAGGGAAACTCAGTCCCCTTTATGTTGGCCCATACTTGATTTTGAGGAGAGTGGGTAATGTGGTCTATTAATTGGAGTTGCCTTCGAGTTTGGGTTCTATCCATTTGGTATTTCATGTTTCAATGTTGAAGAAGTGTGTGGGTGATCCTTCCTTGGTTGTTTTTTTAGAGAGTGTTGGTATTTTGGATTCCTTATCTTATAAGGAAGTCCCAACTGAGATTTTGGATTGGCAAGTCCTTCATTTGAGGACTAAGGATGTGGCTACGGTGAAGGTTCTATGGAGGAACCATAAGGTTGAACAAGCTACTTGGGAAGCTGGAGAGGACATAAGTCCAAGTATCCATTCTTATTCCCCATTCTATATAATCGTGCTTAAGGTATGTGTATTTCTAAATATCTTTGTTTTTTGACTTTGTTAAAGGAAATTTTTGTTGCATTTCTATGTTAGATCGTGCTAATGCATTTCTAGATATAACACCCCAGATTTTTGGGCTTGAAAATTTCTTGACTTTGAGCTTACTTCCCAGATTAAGACTCACCTTATAAATCGTAAAGTGTCATTACGATTCTTGGGATCTCAATCATAGGGTAACCAGTGAATATGGTCTAAGTTTCTACCTTGATGACGATTAGACATTACGAGTCTTTGTGAGACATTACGAGTCGTGATGTGTAACTCGTAGCCTCACTAGTGTAGGGTCTTAAATGATTGTTACCTTAAATGATGTTTCCATAGTTTATATGAAATTTTTCATGCTTTATTAATGGTTTTGAACTTATGGGGTCCATGGGCATGGGGAATAAAAAAGGAGGTTGTGGCTTCCCCCAATTATGTGGATTTTAATAATTGAATTGGTGATAACCTCAACCCAATCTTGTAAAACTTTTTTTGAACATGGGAGTATATGTATTGATAATACCTTTAGAGCTATTGCCCAACATAAAAGGCTAAATATCCAAATTTGATTTAAGAAAAAAAAGGGGTCGAGGCAATCCCCCAATTTAATGGAATTGTAATGGCATAATTATAAGCTTTCAAGTGTAGTTGGTATGATGATACCAACATTGTATGCCTAATGTGATCTTGGTTCAATTAACTAGAATGTGTAAATATTTTAATTAGGCTTAAAAGGGGTTGTGCAGCTGAGACATGAAGGTGGAGGTTCCTAGGGACTGATACTGGGAACCACATTTTCCGGCGTTGGAGTTGGTCTTTATGATCATTTGCATAGTTCACACATTACATACATGTATACATTTTGGAATGGTTGTCGCCTTGATGGCTTTGTCCATTCCTTGGATTTCTCTGATTCGTGTGGCTAACATGCACTGGTCCCAACCAGCAAGGGAGAGCTAGACCCATATAGTTCGTGGGTATGAATGACGGTTTGAACTACACAGTCCAGACTAATGTTTTACTTTCATGCTAATCCTTGTTCCCTATCCTGGCATGATATATATATATATATAGTTGTGTTCATTGGTTTTGAATAATTTTGAACTTATTTGATCATGGCATTTCTTTCTCTCTTCCCTAAGTAACATGCTAGCACTTGCCCCACTAACCATCTCTGAATACTATATCCCTACGTGATGCAGTAATCAAAGATACTTCAACTTTTTCTGTGCAGTGATAGGATTTTTGGGTTGTCAGCAATCAGCTTTGAAGTGGTGAACTTCCATTCTTTGGAAGGGCTATTATTTTGAAGTCTTGTTTTATTTACGTGTTAGACTACGTCTATTGGATTCTTTTTCCTATCATCGGTGGGCATATCCCGACTTAGATTGGTTTGGTTTGTTTAGAAGCTTTGTGGATTACTATGGATTGGGAGTTTTTTGTTGAATTCTCAGAACCTTGTCTTGGTTTAGTTTATCTATCTTGTTATATGGTAAGAATTTATCTGCTGCTAGTTGTATTGTGTTCTGTTTGACTAGGCAAAAAGGGGTGGTCTCTGATCTATGGTGGACTTTAGATACCCGTCACAGCTAGGCCTTTGTTCGAGTTGTGACAAGAACCTAATTTCCACTAGTGGCCTCAAGTGTTGATTTAGTGAATCTTATAGAGTGATCTAGACTAGGCTAGAATCAGGGTCATACAAGATGGAATAAGAAGGAAGGTAGAAAGGCGTATTAAGGACACAGATATTCGAATAAGTTAAATGATAAGTTGGTCACAGAGAGTGTAAGTGTTAATAAACAAATGTGTGTGAATGGGATTAGTGACCAAAACTTTACTTAAGGACATGGATTCTTTCCTATTTATTATTTTTATTATATGTTTCTAACCATGGTGGGTCAATGATGCCTACCAGTATGTGCAGTCATACTGATACGACACTTATAATATCTCCTTTCAGGGATATAGCCATGTTGCAGGTTAGTTAGAGTTTTTATAGTGGTGATGATCATTCTTCAATAGCTTTTGCCCTCTCTATTCTACATGGATATCATTTTATGGACTTTTCTACTCCTGGTCTACTTCTTTTGTATCAAATTAGTCCAATTTTTTGGGATTCGTTGCTGATTAATTTCCATATTACTTTTACATATCAAATATATTAAACTAGATTTATATATGAGCTAAATGGATTAATGTCTTGAATTAATGATTATTTAATTAGATTACTAGATTATATCATTGAAATAGAATTGTTTTAATTTCCCTATTAAATGAATGGTTGAGTAGTAAAGGTTCTCCTATCTAGGGTGGGGTTAGGTAGGTACCCGCATGATCTGCGGGTTTGGTTTTGATAGATAGCCAAATTCTTTTGCGCGACCATGTCAGCCTCTTGAAATGTTATCTTCCTTGAGAGAGAAGAAAAATGTCTCTTCTTTGTTTTTTTGGTTTCTCATTAACATTTTTTATGTGTTCCATAGTCCACACTGGATAAAATTTGATATAGTGATTAGGACTTCTATACTTGTGACAGAGTTGTTCATGAGTGTCCTTTTCTAAATTTCTAAGGTCCTCATTTGGAAGTTTAACCCCTCTTTACATGCACAACTTCCTAGAAGGCTAAATTCCTTTCTTCATAATCAATAGTTTCAGCAGACTTAAGAGACAAAGTCTTATCTTTCTTTTTTGTCCTAATATCCTTATCTTGACTCTTATTAAGTTCATATATTGTCAAGTTTCCAATGAGTTCATCCATTTATAGAGTAACAACATCTCAAAATTCAGTGATAGCTTCCACCTTACTTACCCAAGATTCAGGCAACACACTAAGAAGTTTTCTAATAGTCTTTTCTGTAGGATTGAATTCTCCTAGTAGGTAGATCTCATTGAGAATTATAGTGAATCTTATGTAAATGTCCTATATAGTTTCTCTTTTTTCATTCTAAATATTTCATATTGTCTATTTAAGTTATAAATCTCGGCCATTTTGATAGTATAAGTACCTTCATAGGTAGTATGAAGAGTGTCCCATATATGTTTATTATCTTGACAAGAAGAATATACAATGAGAATTTTAGCTTTGACATTATTTTGAATTGACATCTTTTCAGTAGCATCCCATTCTCTTCTTTCCTTAGGAACTTGAGTCTTTCCATCAACAAAAGCTTTCATGGGGATAGTGGGTCCATCCAGGATAATATTTCATAAATTAGGACTTTCTCCAATTATGTGATCCATCATTCTATTTTTCCACCATCCATAGTACTTACAAAAATTTAGAGGTGGTCGTGTTTGTGAGGCACCTTCTTGAGTAGTTGAGAATCAGCCATAGGTTTCTTTTTTAAGGTATTACCTGTACAAGAAAAGACATGCTCAGATACCAATTGAAAAGATCTAGTACAATTTTCCAACATAGAAACCAGATCCCTATATAGTTAAATATGTACGATAAAATAAAGAAAACACAATTTTATGTGGCAAACCTCCTTGCTTAAAAGAGTAACAACCATTACCAACAGTATGCAGGATTTCTCAAAAAATTCCACTAAAGTTCAAATCGAGCAAATTTTATGGTTATAACTCAATAATCAAAGAAACTAACTAGAGCACCAACTCTCAAACAGTTAGATATAACTCTTATAGCAATAACTCTCAAACTCACTTCTTATTATAAACCTCACCAAATAAAACAAAAGGTCTCATACAAATAGAATAGTCATAACTTAATAACTAGACTATTACCAAACTCACACAGTTCTCTCTTCCTTAAAAATCAAGAATACTCAACTTGGAGTTATTCTTGAAGACTTGGTTTGATGATTCTTCCTTTGTTCTGCTCTACTGCTTGAGAATATTTCCTTCTCAGAGTATGTAATTGATGGTGATTCACAAATTTAGTCCCTTTCTTATATAGCATGATATCACAGACTTTGCCACCTATGCACATAAGGAAAGCCTTAAGGTTTTACTCTTCCTTGGTTGACAAGGATTCAACAAGTAGAATCTCCATGTAATTTTATTTACCATAAATATACTTTCCTTGACTTGAACTATGTACACACGCATGCTTGATGGTCAACCACACACTATATCAATATACCATTTTTTTGCCCAAGAGAATGAGCACCCAAAGACACTAATACCACACATTGAACAATTGTCAATTGATAAGTATGTTGCAAAAACCATTACACCTTTTTGTATTTTTAGCTTATATTTCCCATTTCTACATTGTTGTTCTTTCTATTAACGAGATCCAATATTTCTACTATTCTATTTATCCTGAGATGGTTTCCTTGTAACACCTCAGCAATTCAAGTTAGATTTGAACCATCAAATTTTGTGGTTCGACCCAAGCTATGTTAAACATAATGTAAATATATGTTAAAATTATTTTCTTAGCATGAACTGGGTGTACAAAAGGAAAAAGGATTAGTGTTGAAAAAGATTAAAAATACCAAGTTGAAAACACCTTTGATAGGCATACAGACCATACATGTGATATATGTCTGTATGTCTAATTATATTAGAGGTTCAAAAGGTTTGAAGTTTTAAATTTTTAGAGTTTAAGATGCAGAATCACATATAGATCACATGTTGGACATACAGAGCATGTCAGTCATATTTGGGCTCCTGTTGGAACTTAGAATTTTGAGATTTTTTGTGTTAACTAATGGAAGCCATATAGGTCCATACATTTGCATGCAAACCATATGTTCAGTCATAAGTGAAAGTCCTTAAATTTATTGGGGTCTTTTGTTATTGAACGTGGTAGCCACATAAGACCATATATTCCATATATGGGGTTGTGTGTCGGGCGACAAATGAACTAATAAAAGTTGAAGTTTTAGAACTTCTAAAGGTTAGCTTATGAATCAACATATGAACTATATTTCAAACCGGACATAGGCTTTAGCAATTTTAAAAAATTAATTTAGGTTGGGAGGCACATACTGGCCAACATATAGCTATTTGATACCATATATATGCCGTATGAGGTGGTCATATATGAGAAATTGCTGAAAAATTATAAATGTGTTTAGTTCAAAAATTTTCATCTACTTTGTATTTGGCCAACTTTTGAGAGAGAAAACACCATGATGCTCCCTCTAATCATCTAGTTATGGTGAGTTCCTTCTCAATCTTTCGTGGTTATTATGTCAATGTAATATAGATTAACAAACAAAATCTTATTTTAATCCATGGATTCAAGGAATCTTGATTTAAGAGTGATTGAAGGGTATTTTTGAAAAACCTTAATTGTTATAAGTAGAGGGTTAGTAGGGGTTCATGTTGCCTACTGAAAGATATTAAGAATGGTTAATTCTAAAATTTGTTGTGAACCTTGATTTTTGCCATACAATTCTTGTTTTTCGAAAAGTATGGAAATTCATGGATTTGATTAAAGTTTTAAAAATTATTACTAATGTCGAATGTATTGGTATCACCAATCATTGTGGATCTGTTAAGATTATTTTAGTAGAAAGAGATGTATGTCTCTTTTGAACATATTTTTAACTACAAGGTTTGAATAGGATTTTATGTGTGTGTGGGCCAAGTTCACATCAAGCCTTCATATTTTTATTTCGTACTATAATATATTGACATAAACGTGGTTTACCCTATGAGTGAAATTGTTGAACTTGATTTATAAAGTGTAAATCTTAAAGTATTTATCATTAAAAATATTTTTAATCTCTATGAATTATCCACTAATTTAAAATAATTTAATTACTTTAAATATGGTTCCTTGATTGAATAATGATTGTTTGATATCCCCTATCGTTGGATCCTATATGGGCAGCTTTGTCAATCTAGAGAATGATTGACGTCTATGGATTAACAAAATAGGTGTATCACTTTCAATCAATTTTTGGTGTGGCTATCCTAAGTTTGGATTATTCCCATGAGTGGCATGATAATCTTGATTATGCCCATGAGTTGGCATGAAACTTCTGTTTGGGTTTCACCCATGAGTTGGCATGAACTTTACTATTTTGGTTTCCTCTATTATTTGGCATGAAAATAAGTCGATTGACGTGATTTTAATATTACTTAACCTTACATTATTTTGAACATACTAAACTAAAATTGACTATTTCCCAGAGTTTTCATAATTTCACTCTATCTCTGAAATTAAAGGTGACTCAGTCTGCTAATTCAACAACTCATAGTATCTTTGAAGCCATATTTGGATAAGTCAAAAGTACATATGGAATTTCAAGAGCAGGTGGAGGTCAGAACCACACATTCAGATTTAGAGGCATCTCTAGACGTTAAAAATATATTAATAGTCTTTTCTTTTTATGTTCATACTCTTTTATATAGTGGATGTACTTTATTGTTTGTGACTGTAACACCCCATATTCAAAACATAGAACACTCAATTCTCAGTATAGAAAACCAAAATCTGAGAGTTGATGTCCCAGGCTATCATGACTCAAGTATGAGTCGTGGAATGAGACCACGAGTTGTGGTATTACTCGAGGTACCAACCACCAAATTTTCATAAGTCCCTAAGTATCACAACTAATACCATGATTCATAGAGTGGTTCACGAGTTGCACTTTGGACTCGTGGCCAATGCATGATATGCAAAAAAATTCACTCGAATCCCCCAAATAATATACGAGTCATTAAGTTAGTGTATGAGTTATGAAATGAGTCATGTTGTCTATATGGGAAAGTTATCAATGATTTTAAAAAAGCTCCTAGGGACCATGACTTAAAACACTAAGCGTATGGACCACGAGTCTATTGGAGTCATGTACCAAAAAATTTAATAACATTTAAGTAAGGATAAATTTGACTTTTCATTACCTTATTTTCTTATTAAATGATTTTTTGACTTCAAATATATAAATATAAGATCCTAAAGTCTATTATTTCTTTAAACTCTCTAAACCATGGTTAAAGAAAAACCAAACAACATAGAGTTCCTATTCTAGAAAGCTAATCAAGTTCTTCTTCAAGTTAATTGTCTTCATTTAGGTAAGCAAGATTTCAGTGATGGATATATTTCATCCTCATGTCCAAGTAATTTCATGATATTATGAAATTATGATAAAAACTAGGATTTATGTACAAACTACTAAAGTTGGTTCATTTACATATTTTACTTGATTACTATGAAAAGGATTCTATATAATTCTTATAATAAACTCTTATATGTTCATTATAACTTATACATTATGATTACTTTATGAACTATGAACTCTATAATGAAAACAACATTTTTTTAGATACAAGACTTTTACACATATGATTCATAACATGAACTTGGGCAAAGACTCACAATAGTATGACGTTGGGTGTATTTATACGTCTAAGCACCATAATTTACCCATGTTTTGGCTAAGTTTTGAGAATAAAATATATAATTCTTGCCCTTTTAGTCCATTTTCCTTTAAGTGAGCTGACCTATGTGATTAGCATGTTATTCAGGTACTAATGATGAAGATTTCAGCACTTTGTGTACCTGTGGGCAGCAAAGGAAAACTTCACATAAGAGGGAAGGCAGCTTTTGGACTGAATGTGATGCATGGGAACTTTTTCCCGGGCAAACCCAGTATTTTTAAATACTTAAGGATGCAGTTGCAACTTATTAGACAAGGATGCTATTAAAAACCTTATTGCTGAATTTTTCAGCATTATTATCATTCGACATTCTTCATTATTCACGTTGGAGGATTTTGTACGAGTTTTAAAAATAGAAAACGGCTCACTTGAGCAACGGAGAAAGAAAACACGTTTCATCTCCATAGCCGAGATTTCTCTAAGTTTTGGTATGATGATGATGTCTACTTTGATTTTCGTTGTATTCATGAGTAGGTAAACTTATTTGTTAGGGTTATGGAAACCTTGTAAGATACTATCTATTACTATGAGTTTGTGAATTCTTGATGTGTTATGCTACTTATATCATTACTCTCTTCATTTTGATTGAATTCTTATGGTTGCAAACATAGAGAATACGCCATTATAGCATTAACTTGTTTGAGAGAAAAGTTACATATTTGGAAAAGAGAGTGTGACAAGGAAATAGGGTTTCCAACCTCTATTTACACGTTAATGCCTTAACCGGATTAACTTCTTGGAGAATTTGTACCATTTGTTATACACTTTAGGCTCGAGAGAGCTAAAGCGAAATAAATCCTTGATGGTTGAGAAACACTTGGATTTAGAATTAGAATACGATTCTCTATAAGTGCATGCATGTCTAAATTCCGCGTTACTCATAGTTAATAGAGAAGTAGAACTTATAAGGTGGACATAACCCTAACTTATCAATCTCTGTGATTAAATCTTACTACGCAAATCATTCCATTGTTACTTTGATAATATTAGTTCACGCCTAAACCAAACCCCCTTTTTTCCTTGGAATTTTCGACCAACAGTCTACTAATAATTGCAACACTTAGTGACCAGAGTATTCCCTGTGGGATTCGACACCCAACCCAGTTGGGTTCTATATTTGACAGCGACCGCTTACACTTTCTAACGAGAGTTGTAATTTGGGCGTATAAATTTTAGCGCCGTTGCCGGGGAATACGGTTGTCAACTAAGTTTGTGATAGTTAATAGACCCTTTGGTCAAAGATTCTCGAATTTTACTTTTTGTTTGTTGTTTTTGTTTTGTTCAGGTTTATTGGAGTGCATGCCAAATACACGAAGTTCTGGTCAACCGTTATTACCTATAAATCCTGAACCATATCTTATTGGCAGAATGGATGCGCAACGAAACCTTGAACGGATGGCTGCTCAACAGGAGCAGGAAAGATTAGCTGCATTGGCAGCCGCTCAAGTGCATCAACAGAATATTGATAACCCAGGTCGGGCAACAAATCTTGATGAAGAGGACCTGGGTGATGATGAGTTATTAAATCCAAGGCGTGCTGGTGAGGTGGCGGCACCTGTGAATAGGAAAGATCGTCATGCTAGAATGAGACCTGAACGCCGAGTTGTGCAGGTCCCTTTCGATGATGATGATGATGATTTGGATGGGGCTGGTTCCACTGGGGCTATTATTCCTCCACCCTTGGCACCCGGAGCCAAGTTCAATATCACAAGCACCATGATCCAGCTATTACAACTCAAAGGGTTATTTGGTGGACTTGCAGGAGATGATCCAAATATGCATCTGATCAACTTTATCTCAACATGTAAGTCGTTTGACAATCCAGGAGTTGGACAGAATGCTATTCGACTGCGCTTATTTCCATTATCTCTATCTGGAGAGACAACTCTATGGTTAAATGGGCTGACTCCTGACTCTATTACTAATTGGAGGCAACTGAAATACGTTTTCCTAGAAAGATTCTTTCCGCATCCAAGAGAGCACAGTTACGAGATGAGATCAGCAATTTTCGATAGCTTCCAACTGAAGCTCTCCACTAAACATGGGAGAGGTTCAAGAAAAAGCTTATGCGGTGCCCAAATCATCAGATGACCAATATCCACTTGATGGAAATATTATACAGGGCGTTGAACTCGGTGACTAAGCCAGTGGTTGATAATTCTGCAGGTGGGTCATTCATGGACCTTACTTTTATTGAGGCTGGTGATATGCTGGATCGTATGACAAAGCAGAGTAGAGCTTGGCATACTAGGGATTCGGAGGTAGCAAGCTCTACTGTATCTACTGGCATGACAGCAAAACAGAGGCGAAGAGAAGAGGAACGTGACCAAGATATGGCTCACATGAAAACGCAAATGAACCTTCTTACCAAGCATTTATTATTAGGGAAGACAAAAAAGGTCAAGGCTGTTGTATCACAGGGTAAAGATAAATTCGATTCTGAGGAGGAAGCAAATTATTTGAATAATCAGGGGGGTTTCCATGGCAATTCCCAAGGAAACAAAGGTCGGAACTATTATGAAAAATCCGGATTCAAGAATAAGACTGACAGGAGTGGTTTGTATGTTCCTCCTAGAAATCGTGAGGCTGCGGCATCTGGCTCTGGAAAGATGTCCATGGAATATATGATGGCTAAGTTGTTGAAAGGAGTGGAGGCAACCAACACGGAAGTAACTGAGGTAAAAAATGATTTGTCCTCAATAAATCAATTGGTTGATTCGCATTCCACTTCAATAAAACAACTGGAACAACAATTGAGTCAACTATCAGCGGCACTCAATCAATGAAAAGTTGGTACCTTACCTAGCGACACTGTGAAGAACCCAAGGAATGATGGATCATGTATGGCTATTACTACCAGGAGTGGTAAGGTGTTGGAAAATCCATCCAAAGACAAGCAGGTGGTTGATATTACAAAAGAGAATGTTATTGAAGCAGATTGTGATGATTCTGTAGAAGCTGAAAATTAGAATGAGAACGTTCATGGCACTACACCTAGATGTCACCAGCCTGAAAAGATTGATAATCGAAAGCAAGATAAAAAGGAAGTGGTGGAGAAAACTCTTCCAAATCCACCACCACCTTTTCCTCAGAGACTGAAGAAGAAAGTTGATGACACCAGGTTCAGTAAATTCATGACTATGTTGAAGCAGTTGACTATTAATGTGCCTTTGGTGGAGGCACTGGAGCAGATGCCAGGATACGCCAAATTTATGCAGGACCTTTTGACAAAGAAAAGGGCAGCAAGTTATGAACTGGCAGATAATATTCATCATTGCAGTGCAATTGCCACGAGCTCTTTAGTACAGAAAAAGACGGATCCTGGTGCTTTCACTATTCCTTGCACGGTTGGATCCTTGGATTTTGCTAAGGCATTGCGTGATTTGGGGGCTAGTATCAATTTGATGCCGTTATCTATTTATAAATAGTTGGGGTTGGGTGATCCTACACCAACCAATATACAGCTCGTGATGGAAGATAGGTCGGTAAAACGACCTGTTGGTATCTTATATGATGTACTGGTGAAGGTTTCTTCCTTCATTTTTCCTGCAGACTTTGTTTTTTTGGATTGCGAGGTAGATTCTGAAGTCCCCATAATCTTGGGATGCCCTTTCCTCGCAACAGGAAGTGTGCTTATTAATTTACGAGCAAACGAGCTTTTATTTTGGATGAATGACGAAGTGGTCCGTTTTGATGTATGCAAATCAATGAAGCAGCCTAAAGATATAAATGTGTTCTCTATAGCTGATGTTTATTATGAGGACGAGAAAGAACTATCTGTAGAGAAGCGTCTTACTGTTGAGCCATTGTCTGTTGTACTTTTGAACTTTGAGCATGAGGATGTTGAAGAGTATGAAGAAACTATTCGTGCTCTAACAGGAATGGGGTCCTATTCTCATGCCCCTAAGAAGCTGGACCTTGACCTTAAGAATCGACCGTCACCACCAGCGAAACCATCCATTGAAGAGCCAATAGTGCTAGAATTGAAAGAGCTCCCCAGTCATCTAAAGTATGTGTTCTTGGGAAGTGGGAATACACTTTCGGTTATTGTTGCGGCTGATTTAGGTGAACAGCAAGTAGCGGCTCTCATCTCTATTCTGAAGAGGTACAAGAGAGCCATTGGTTGGACTATTGCTGATATAATTGGTATCCCTCCTGGGATATGTATGCACAAGATTCAGCTCGAGGAAAATTGCGTACCCACCATTAAGCACCAACGTCGTTTGAATCTACCTATGAAAGAGGTGGTAAAGAAAGAAATTATTAAGTGGTTAGATGCAGGGGTGGTGTACCCAATTTCAAACAGTAAATGGGTGAGTCCAGTGCAATGTGTGCCCAAGAAAGGGGGCATGACAGTAGTCGCAAATAAAAAGAATGAGCTAATTCCACTCAGACCTATCACAGGGTGGAGAGTGTGCATGGACTACCAGAAGTTGAATTCGTGGACGTTAAAGGATCACTTTACAATGCCATTCATGGATCAAATGCTTGATCGATTGGCAGGGAAAGGATGGTTCTATTTCTTAGATGGTTATTCCAGATACAATCAGATTTGCATTGCTCCTGAAGATCAGGAGAAAACCACTTTTACATGCCCGTATGGTACGTTTGCCTTCAAACAAATGCCATTTGGGCTATGTAACGCACCTGCTACTTTCCAGCGATGTATGATGTCCATTTTTCTAATATGGTCGAAGAAACCTTGGAGGTGTTTATGGACGACTTTTCTGTTGTAGGTGAGTCATTTGAATCATGCTTGGAAAATCTGAGTATGGCTTTGCAGAGATGTGTTGAATTCAACCTGGTGTTAAATTGGGAGAAGTGTCACTTTATGGTTAAGGAAGGCATTGTTCTTGGGCATAAACTCTCTGAAAGGGGAATTGAGGTTGATCGAGCCAAGATTGAAGTTATCGAGAGATTACCACCTCCAATTTCTATAAAAAGGGTATGTAGTTTTCTCGATCATGCAGGTTTTTATCGGAGGTTTATTAAAGACTTCTCCAAGATTGCTAGCCCATTATGCAAACTTTTGGAGAAGGATGTAAAATTTGACTTTGGTGAAGATTGCTTGAAGGCATTTAAATGCCTCAAAGGAAAGCTAGTTGAAGCTCCTATTATTGTAGTACCCAATTGGTCTCTACCTTTTGAAGTTATGTGTGATGAAAGTGGGGTAGCCTTGGGTGCTGTACTTGGTCAAAAAAGAGAAAGGCTATTTCATCCAATCTACTATGCGAGCAAGGCCTTGAATGGAGCACAGAAGAATTATACCGTCACTGAACAAGATCTTCTAGCAGTTGTTTATGCTTTTGAAAAGTTCTGTGCTTACTTGTTAGGAACCAAAGTAGTGGTTCATACAGATCATGCGGCTCTACGATATCTAATGGCAAAGAAGGATGCTAATCCAAGGCTAATTAGGTGGGTGTTACTGCTTCAAGAATTTGATTTCGAGGTAAAGGATAGAAAAAGTTGCAAAAACCAAGTTGCTGATCATCTATCTAGACTTGAGAGTGAGCACATAGTGCAACCCGACCTTGATATTGATGATGCATTTCCCGATGAAGAAATCCTAGCCACTATGGTAGAAGACTTACCGTGGTATGCAGACTTGGTGAACTACATGGTAAGTAAAGTGATTCCTGAGCATCTCTCCTTTCATCAAAAGAGAAAGTTCATACATGATGTGAAACACTACTTCTGGGATGAACCGTATCTCTTTCGACGATGTGCTGATGGTATTATTAGGCGATGCATCTCAGATGTGGAGGTGCCTAGCATACTGGAAGCAAGTCATGCTTCCCAAGTTGGGGGTCACCATGCATATGATCGAACGGCAAGGAAGGTACTCCAAAGTGGCTATTACTGGCCTTCATTATTCAAGGATGCTTACGATTTTGTGAGAAGATGTGATCAGTGTCAGAGGCAAGGCTCTATCTCGAAGCACCATGAGATGCCCATGTCTAAAATTCTTGAAGTAGAACTATTTGATGTATGGGGTATTGATTTCATGGGCCCCATTTATGAGTTCGTTTGGGATGAAATATATCCTAGTTGTTGTGGATTATGTATCCAAATGGGTCGAAGCAGTAGCGCTAGCTGATAATGAAGGTAAGCGTGTTGTAGCGTTCTTAAAGAGAAATATCTTCTCTCGTTTTGGGGTACCTCGTACCATCATAAGCGATGGAGGTTCACATTTTTGCAACAAGCTGTTCGGAGCCGTATTGGTGAAATATGGGGTTAAGCAACACAAGGTAGCTACACCATATCACCCACAAACTAGTGGGCAGGTAGAGGTTTCTAATCGGGAGATCAAGCTAATCCCTGCGAAGACTGTGAATGCCAGTAGGAAAGATTTGTCCAAAAAGCTGGATGATGCCTTATGGGCATATAAGACTGCGTTTAAGACACCAATTGGCATGTCACCATATCAACTAGTTTATGGGAAGGCTTGTCACTTGCCAATTGAGCTAGAACATAAAGCATTGTGGGCACTGAAGCGACTTAACTTGAATTGGGATGATTCTATTAATCTGAGGTTGGAACAGCTGAATGAGATGGATGAATTCCGTCTACATGCGTATGAAAGAGCAGATCTCTATAAGGAAAGGATGAAAAAGTACCATGATCGGAGGATTGTCCAAGGAAACTTTCAGAAGGGTGATTTGGTACTTCTTTTCAACTCCAAACTGAAGCTATTTCCAGGTAAGTTGAAGTCTAAATGGTCTGGTCCATTCAGAATTAGTCAAGTTTACCCATCCGGAGTAGTGGAGTTAGAAAACAATGATGGTGGTGTCTTTAAGGTGAATGGCCAGCGAGTGAAGCTATATATCGGACCTACCAATTCGATAAAATATATAGCCACCTTATATCTCGATGAAGTCTGAGTACTCGAGATAGCTATGTCGTGCCGCGACAATAAATCAAGCGCTACATGGGAGGCAACCCATCATTAGGAGTTTGTTTCGTTAGGATTTTGTTTTTGATAAATAAAAGTTCAAAAAGAAGAGTCGAGCCACGACCAAAACTAAGGCACTAGGTGGGAGGCAACTCATCCTTCTAATCATTTTTGTTGTTTTTGATTAAGTGTAGGTTCAAGATATACAAAGGAGGAGATTAGTCCCAAATTTTGATTTGAAAGTGAGCTATGCTAAAGGTGGTAAGTGAGGAATGATGGAGCAAAGGCTATAGGCTAGGCATTGCCTATGCCAATCTAGGCAACGAACAAGGCAATGCCTATGAAAATCTAGGCAACGGACAAGGCAATGCCTATGCCATTGCCTATGCTCACTGCCTCACATAGGAAAGGGACAAGGCAAGGCCTATACCAATGTAGGCAATGCCATAGGCGCCGACTATGCCAATCTAGGCGATAGGCAAGGCGCCGCCTATGCCAATCTAGGCGATAGGCAAGGTGCCGCCTATGCCTATCTAGGCATTTCTAAAGGCATCGCCTATGCTAAGCATAGGCAAAGAATTAGGCGTCGCCTACTCAGACGTGGAGGACAACTCTGATGACGACGACTCTGATGATGATTCCGACGCAGGGGGTATGACCCCATACATAGAAGAGGAGTCCGACTAATCAGGTTTTCCTTATTTATTTCCACTGAGGACAGTGTGTTCTGTCTAAGTGTGGGGTGCGGGTATATGTCTGTTGTATTGTATTTCTTTGCCTACATTTATTCTTGTTTGTTTGAATTAGTCGTAGTTAGTTAGTCGTAATTAGTTAGTTAGATTTTAGATTTTGCATGAAATTGTTCTGATAGACGGCATGGTATATTATAACAAGAGTTTGTGCTAAATCATTACTATTGAGACGCTTAGGCTCTAAGTTGTGACTCACTGTGTGATAAATTGTTGTGGTTTAATTCATTCATCTGTTGGGTCAAGAATATATAATGCTCCCAATGAAGTTGACCATGTGCCTTGTGTGTGTGAGGATATTGTATATTCTTTGTTGTGATTGATTCTAGAACTTGCCTGGTGTGTGTGTGAAGCGAAATAAAGATTGTGAGTGTAGGAGATGATTTAGGCATTTCTTTGGTAGCCCTGAAATTGTTTACCTTCTTTTTACCTACCTTTGTACATTGTCCTAGTGAACCCCCTTTGAGCCTTTAGCTATTTTCTTTGGCAGCCTCATATGTAGCCTAATCTATTTTTTTTCAAGACCATAATTTGATCCAAACTCCTAAGCGCTTTAAAATTGTAGAATCATGTGGAAAAATAAAAGGAGAATGGTGAAAGTGATGCCTCAGGGTGTATTGGTACTTGAAATTGTTGTGAAAAAAAATGGCTATTATAGGGATGCTTGCTTAATATTAAAAAAAAGAAAAAAAAATTTAGAAAAACAAAAAGATAGTTGTGTTTATGATTGAATAACAAAATGGGTGAAAAGGGGTTGGTAGATGAAAGAGAGGTAGAGTGGTTGTTAAAAGATAGTGTAAATGGAATATTGTAGTGTATTAAAGCGCTTAGGGAACATAGTCACTATTTCTGGCCAAAATAGTCCTACCTGTCCCTTAGCCTACATTACAACCTGTAAAGACCTATTTGATCCTAAACTTAGAAGTCTGATATTAGTAGAGCATTACACTAAGGGAAAGCCTATGGTCATCAGTTGCAATATAAGAATTCCTTCTGAGAGTGAGCGCAAGGAAAATCTTATACCCATGTTTCGAAAAATGCAAAAATATGAGTGTTTATGGGTGATATCTTTTGTGAGCACACATGGTTGATGATTGTTGGGTGGTTTTATATGATTCTTTGTGGCTTAACTTGTGTATAACAAATTGAACACCCTAAGGAGTCTATGTTGGAGGCTGAGTTGTTTCTAGTAATGATCGAGAAACCTACTCTTTGTTAATAATTGTCGTGCATGTCTTGTTGAAAATTTTGTGTTGCTATTGTGAAATTCTAGTTAGGTGTTTGCATGGCTGTAATATTTTGTTCGAGGAAAAATAAAGCTTTAAGTGTGGGGTGGTGATGTTGGGTGTATTTATACGTCTAAGCACCATAATTTACCCATGTTTTGGCTAAGTTTTGAGAATAAAATATATAATTCTTGCACTTTTAGTCCATTTTCCTTTAAGTGAGCTGACCTATGTGATTAGCATGTTTTTCAGGTACTAATGATGAAGATTTCAGCACTTTGTGTACCTGTGGGCAACAAAGGAAAACTTCACATAAGAGGAAAGGCAGCTTTTGGACTGAATGTGATGCATGGGAACTTTTTCCCGGGCAAACCCAGTATTTTTAAATACTTAAGGATGCAGTAGCAACTTATTAGACAAGGATGCTATTAAAAACCTTATTGCTGAATTTTTCAGCATTATTATCATTCGACATTCTTCATTATTCACGTTGGAGGATTTTGTACGAGTTTTGAGAACAGAAAACGGCTCACTTGAGCAACGGAGAAAGAAAACACGTTTCATCTCCATAGCCGAGATTTCTCTAAGTTTTGGTATGATGATGATGTCTACTTTGATTTTCGTTGTATTCATGAGTAGGTAAACTTATTTGTTAGGGTTATGGAAACCTTGTAAGATACTATCTATTACTATGAGTTTGTGAATTCTTGATGTGTTATGCTACTTATATCATTACTCTCTTCATTTTGATTGAATTCTTATGGTTGCAAACATAAAGAATACGCCATTATAGCATTAACTTATTTGAGAGAAAAGTTACATGTTTGGAAAAGAGAGTGTGACAAGGAAATAGTGTTTCCAACCTCTATTTACACGTTAATGCCTTAACCGGATTAACTTCTTGGAGAATTTGTACCATTTGTTATATACTTTAGGCTCGAGAGAGATAAAGCAAAATAAATCCTTGATGGTTGAGAAACACTTGGATTTAGAATTAGAATACGATTCTCTATAAGTGCATGCATGTCTAAATTCCGCGTTACTCATAGTTAATAGAGAAGTAGAACTTATAAGGTGGACATAACCCTAACTTATCAATCTCTGTGATTAAATCTTACTACGCAAATCGTTCCATTGTTACTTTGATAATATTAGTTCACGCCTAAACCAAACCCCCTTTTTCCTTAGAATTTTCGACCAACAGTCTACTAATAATTGCAACACTTAGTGACCAGAGTATTCCCTGTGGGATTCGACACCCAACCTAGTTGGGTTCTATATTTGACAGCGACCGCTTACACTTTCTAACGAGAGTTGTAATTTGGGCGTATCATAGTACAACCTTATAAACACAGTGTACACATACTCAAACAATGATTCATCTGTGTTATATGATACAATAAGAGCACAAGTATATTTTTAAAGGATTATTAACACCGAGAAGACAAGGATTCAAATAAACCAATTCTGATAACTATGTTACCAACATTGATTTTTCCCAAGAGGTATAATTATAAGATTCTTATGTCCATGGTTTTGTACCTTGGCCAGTCAAAACAACTTTTTTCCAATATGGGTGTATGACATGGGGCATAATGAGCTCAAATGGTATTTGTCAGTTATGATAAACTCCTCTATGTATAAACTTTTGAAATTTTTATTTATATACTCATGAAATACTTTTATGTAGACTTATCATCTATTGTGTTTTCTCTACATAACTCATGATTATTTATTCAGTTTATACTATGTATATGTATATACTTGCATACCAATACATTCCATAGCAATACATACTATTATGCTGACTATGTCTTGCACTATATTTTTTCTGTGATGTAGATTCACGTACTTGATATTAAGGTTTACTAATAGACATTTTGTAGCACCTGACATCCAGATGATCAGTGAGTATGCCTATCATTGGGGAGACTTAAAGCTATTTTTAGTTTCTTAATTAGTTTGGTTTAGTCTTTTGATTCAATAAAGGTTATGGGGCCTGTTTCACTTGACTCATTTGACTCTTATGATAATAGTAAAGGCTTTAATAGACAAATAATATTTAGTAGTTGACTTCGTTCATTCATTCTAGCTGTATTTTAATAATGATTACTTCTTTTGAAATTTGACCCCCTATGATTGTTTATATTTCTGCATCAGTTTCATCATTCATATTAATATATAAATACGTTATGCCAAGGGTCCCACCAAATCACTAGTAAGTAACTAGATGTAACCCACAACTAGGGTGTAGACTTAAGTTGAGACAAACTCTATATCAAAGAAATATGTTCTAGTGTCTTAGTGTATTTGTGTAGCTGTGTCTAGTAGAGTCCTACTTATGAGTGTGAAGCATGCCACATCTATAATTGGGAGGCTACACGGTTGTAATGACCCAAAGCATCATTATGTAAAAAATCATCTTAAAAAACTTAGTGGTGAAGAAAATCCTTTCTTCAGACTTGATAGGAATTATTTCATGGGAAAAAGTGGGGCCCAACATAATTAGGCCAAAAAATTAAATAAATGGGTTGACATGTTGCCTTCCACTACAATGGTAAACCCACTGCTATAGCAGTAAGTCAAATGTTGCACCTGTACACAAGCAGTATCTAGCCAATTTTAATTTAAAACCCTTTTTTATTTAGCCTCCTTAGGTCATCCACCTCCTCCAAAACCATGTTGAGCAACTCTAATACCTATAAAAATGAGGTTTCTTAGTTTATGCATCATGAGAGTGTTATAGAGGCATACCCATCAAAATTCTAATGCGAGAAGAGACCATGTGCACATGGGAAGACTCTCCACTCTTCGTGGTAGCGTGATTTATCTATGAGGTCAGTTATGTTTCATTGTAGTATACTTGAGATAATGTATATAATAATGATAGTAATATCAGGAGTTTTCATATCTTAGGCCTTTGAGCATAGATTTTGGACGGATAGAATGATAATAATAGATTTAGGCTTTAATATGTGCTTTTATATTATTATATTGAGTTGGTGTGACTTTAGTGGATTTAAAATGTAGTTTAACATGATTTAGAGATAATAAAAGGATTACAAGGAACTTTAAGAGGTTAGATGAGGGAAGGGTGATCGACGAATGGAAGGAGGGTAAATAGGGTTAAGGTAGGTTGTTTGTGGGACCCCAAAATGTTCTGAAAATTGATTAGGGATTTGAAATAGATTGTGCAATACTTTATGTCTGGAAGTTTCTGTGAATCATACAACTCACTCTCTTGAGTTGTACATACAACATACGAGAAGTATGTTGTAGTCGTATCAAAGACTGTGTGACATGATGGGCATTTTGTTGAAGGTATGACTTGATCCTTAGAGTCTTAAGATCACCATACGAGTAGTATGAAGGGAAGTAGTAAGTCTATCAGTGTAGGCTCCCTAAGATTTTGTCCAAGATACGAGAGAGGGCTACAAGTCATATGGAGATAATACTAGTCGTATGTTACCATTCATATGATGATCAGTGTAAGACATCCTTGATTCTTCCAAGCTTATGAGTTGATGGTCCTAGTCGTACCCTCACCAGACGAGTAGTATGTTTGACTTGTAAAGACTAGTGAACAATTTATTTAAAGTTCAGCTAAAGGTATTTTTGGTCTTTTCCCCTCTTATAACTCCCAATCTATGACCTGTAACCCCCCAAAAGGAGTTATTTTCCTCTATTACTTATACAATTAACAACACTTACCTCATCCCATCACCAAGAACATCAAGATTAGGGTTCCTGATAAAAATTCATCTTCCACGTCCTAAGTTTCAAACTCTCTTCATAAGTCAAGAAATTCCAGGTATGTGGGGTTTATGAACAAGGTTGTTCTTTCTCCCTTTTTCTTAAAGTACATGGTTTTTAGATTTAGTTTACTTATTTTGAATTAGGATTCATACCCAAATATCCATATTCTTAAATTATGATACTACCATGTGATTAAAAGCTTTATGTGAATTAAGGTTTACTTGTATTCATGTTTTGACTTGCAAGAATTATATTATGATTTGAATTTCATTATTTTGACTTGTTATTGTTGAGAAATTTTAATATGATTATTGAGGATGATATTTCATTATGAAATACTATGAAATAAAGCATGAATTCCAAGTCCTAAGTACAAGCATTAAGTTTACAAGAAAGTTTAAGCTTTTGAAACTTCATTCACATACATTATAGCATGATTCAAGAAAGATTGATCTTTTGATCTAAAGTTAAGATATGAAATCCACAACTATTTATCTTGATTATGATTTAAATAAAAGAGAAGCATAACTGGTTTTCGTTCTATAAACCCTTATGCTATTTAAGGTGAAATTCTTTAAGTATGAGCATAGAAGTATTTTCGGGGTAGCATTTAGCACTGATAAAGGAATGCATATAAGTGTATCCTAAATTCCTAGAAACTACAAGCCCCCGTAGGTTAAGCTTTTTTCCTAATATTGATGAAGTTTGGTGATCACTTAAGATAAGGTTCTATCTTGACGACAAGGATAGAACAGTACTCCCCAACATGGGTAAGACATCGGACTCCATGGTAGCTCACATGGTTTATGTCGGCTATAAAAATCCACCATAAGAAAGAATGAAAAGTAAAGCTTTTAGAAACTAAGTGTCATGGCTCACATAGTTTATTATTATGCTTCATTATTCATGTTTATGATCTTGTAGTCTTTTGTCTTATTCAGATTCAAAGTGAGTCATTTACGCTTAGCATGCATCACTTGAAAGATTATGTGCATATTTAGTTATCATTTTTACTTATTCATTCACCCCCGCTTACTCAGTACATTCCAGAGATACTGACCCACATATATGTCTATGCACTACAATGTCTTATAATATAGGTTTGAGTGCTTGTTTCCAGTAGCACGATTGACTGCGGGCGTCATCATCTACATCCCAACTTTTGGTGAGTCCTCATAGTTCGAGTACCCAGTTTATTATACTTTTACTTATTAATGATAGTGTTTTAGTTATTTGATTTTCGTTTATGTTTGGGTAGCTGGGGTATGTCCCAGTGGTTCTCCAGACATTAGTAGAGGCTTGTTAGACTGATCATGTTTTCAGTTCAAAAAATTTGTTTAAAGATTCTCAAGTTAAAGACTTTTATTAAGATATGAAGTTATTTACTTTCAAGTTCCTATATATGTGAGATTAATTCTCATGTGAGTTCCAAGCACCATTTGACGTCCATGGGGTACTTTTTGGATGTTACAAAGTTGGTATCACAGACTAAGGTTTAGAGTCCTAGGGAGTCGGACAAGCTGTGTTACGTAGTCTTGATCGTGAATGTGAAGAGTGCCATATTTATGAGTAGGAGGCTATGGAACAAGTTAGGAATTGTCATTTCTTTCATGATCTATCGTGCTTACAGTTGTCTTTATCTACCTTAACTAGTTCTTTTACATGACAGAATATGCCTCATCGTCGAGCCAACGCATATAGAAATAATGTTCAACCATCCCTGCACGTCAACCCTCTGAATGAGAATATATCTCTTGCTGAATTTTGGGTTTCCTTTCAAGCATTGTCCCAATCTGTGAATGCCAATGTTCAAGAAAACCAACAAGTAGTAGTCCTACATCAGCAAAATAGTAACCTAGCTGTAGCCCAGATTCAGGACTTTAGAAGGATGAATCTACCTGAGTTCCGTGGGTCAAAGGTGGATGAGGATCCTTAACTCTTTATTAATGAGGTGATAAATATTACACAAATTATACATGTCACTAAAGAAGAGAGTGTAGAGTTGGCCTCTTATAGGCTGAAGGATGTCGCTTTATGATTGGGTTATTATATGGAAGGAAGGTAGGGGTGAGAATGTAGATCCTATGTGTTGGCATGTATTTCAAAATTCTTTTCGGTACAGGTTCATTCTGTATGATATAAGGGAGAATAAGGTGGAGAAGTTTATAAACCTCAGGTATGGCTCTATGACAGTAAAGGATACTGCCTTAAGTTCACTCAGTTTTCTAAGTATACCCCGAGTTGTTACTGGCTCCAGAGCTAGTATGAGTAAGTTTGTTACTGGGTGTCTGATTTAGTGGTTAAGGAGTGTAGGACTTACATGCTTATTAGGGACATAGATATTTATCGGTTGATGACTCATGCTCAATAGGTTGAGGAAAAAAAGTTGAAAAAAAGAGAGAAAAGAAACAAGAGGGCTAGGACTGGATAGTTTGAGTATGGTCAGTCAAGGTCTGAAGAGGGAATCCATTTTCAATTTCAAGTTCATTTATTAGTGCCTGCACCATCTTCATCCAATGCCCCTACACCCAGGACCAGGCAGGAGCAGTGGCACAAAACTTCGAACTCCAGGTATCAAAATAGTGTAGTCGGGAGGGCTAGTTACCCGACATGTGCAAAGTGCTGCAAGACCCATCCTGGTGACTGTTTGAAGGGAAAAGGGGGTTGCTATGGTTGTGGAAAACTGGGCCACAGAATCAAGGAGTGTCCATATGCTAAGCAAGAAAGTAAGGATTTTCGTTCTCAGACTCAGGTTACTAATGCACTATCTCAACAAGGTTTCCTAGTCCCTCCACAGGGTGTATCATCTAGTACCGGTGGAGGTCAGTGCTAGAATTGGTTCTATGCTTTATCATCCCATCAGGAGAATGAGAGTTCGTTAGACGTTGTCACTGGTATGCTTTATGTCTTCCACCTTGGTGTATATGTGTTGTTAGACCTGGGATCAAATCTCTCTTATATAACTCCATTGATTGCTGTAAATTTTGGGGTAGGTCTTGAAAATCTTTCTAAGCCCTTCTCAGTCTCAACTCTAGTGGATGAGTTAGTTGTTGCCAGATGAGTCTATAAGAAGTTTCCTATTACCTTCCTCTATAAGATCATGCTAGTGAACCTAATAGAGTTAGAGATGGTGAATTTTGATATTATTCTCGGAATGGATTGGCTCCATTCAAAATATGCATCAATAGATTATCACACATATGTGGTGAAGTTTTAGTTTCTTGATGAGGCAGTTTTGGAATGAAAGGGTAGTTCTATCTCTCCCAAATGTCATTTCATCCCTTATCTTAAGGACATAAAGTTAATATCAAAAGAGTGAATTTATCATTTAGTTTGAGTCAAAGATACTACGTCTGAAGTCTCAATAGTTCAATTGGTCTGTATAGTCAAGGAGTTTCATGAGGTTTTCCCCGAAGATCTACTAGGGAACTTCTGGATAATAGAATTTGATATTGATCTTCTTCCTGATACTCAATCAATCTCTATTTCGCCATATCATATGGCTCTGGAAAAACTTAAAGAGTTAAAGGAGCAACTTAAGGACCTCTTATATAAAGGTTTCATCAGACCTAATGTTTCTTCATGGGTTGCCCCAGTACTTTTCGTGCTCAAGAAAGATGTTACTCTTAGAATGTGTATAGACTATATACAGCTAAACAAGGTTACCATCAAGAACAAGTATCCCATTCCCAGAATCGATGATTTATTTGATAGCTTCAGGGTGCTCGGTCATTCTTCAAGATTTACCTTAGGTTGGGATACCATCAATTGAAAATTAGGGAGAAAGATATTCCAAAAATAGCTTTCTGAATGAGTTTTAGCCATTTTGAGTTTATGGTTATGTTGTTTGGACTAACAAATACTCCTGTGGCTTTCATGGATTTGATGAACAGAGTGTTCAAGCAGTACTTGGACATGTTTTTCATTATCTTTATAGATCACATACTGGTGTGCTCCAGAAGTGAGTAATAATATACAGACCATTTGAAAATAGTGTTGCAGACCCTTAAAGACTGTCAATTGTATGCAAAGTTTGGTAAATGCGAGTTTTGGTTAGAATTTGTTACCTTCTTGGGACATGTCATTTTAGGGACTGGTATTTATGTAGATCTTTATAAGACTAATACAGTGAAGCACTAGCCTAGAGCTATCACTCCATCTGATATCCAGAGCTTTTGGAGTTTAGCTGAGTAATATAAAAGATTTATTGAAGGGTTCTTCTCTTTAGCCACACCATTGACTAATCTTTCCCAAAATAAAGTGAAGTTCATATTGTCAAAGAAGTGTGAGTAGAGTTTCCAAGAGTTGAAGGATAGATTGACTTTAGCACCAGTGCTAGCTCTGCCAGAAGGGTTAGATGGATTCATAGTGTATTGTGATGCTTCCAGAGTTGGGTTAGGTTGTGTATTGATGCATAATTGGAGAGTGATAGCTTATGACTCCAAGAAACTTAAGGATCATGAAAAGAATTACCCAACTCATGACTTGGAGTTAGCTGTTGTGTTTTGTCCTAAAAAATTTGGAGGTACTACCTTTATGGTTTGCACGTTGACATTTTCACTGACCATAAGAGTCTTCAATATGTATTTTCTCAATGGGAGCTGAATCATCATCACAAAAGGTGGCTGGAGTTATTAAAAGATTATGACATGAATGCTCTTTATCATTCGGGTAAGGCGAACGTGGTACCAAATCCTTTAAGTAGGTTGTCTATGGGTAGTATGTCTCATGTGAAAAAGGAGGAATAATATTTGGCTAAAGAAGTGCATAGGTTATCCCGTTTGGGATTATGTTTACTCGACACTGATGATGGGGGAGTAGTAGTTCAGAACGGTTTTAAATTATCTTTGGTAGTCGAAGTGAAGGAGAAACAACAAAATGATTCCATACTTAACCAAATATTGGAAGAACTCTAGCAAGAAAAGGTTGAGGTTTTCACCCAAGAGGGAGATGGTGTATTCGCTATCATGGTAGACTTTATGTTGCGAATATAGGTGGGTTTAGGGAAAGGATACCAGACGAGGCTCATAGTTTTAGGTATTTTATTCATCCGGGTGCTACTAATATGTATCACGACATATGGGATATTTATCAGTAGAATGGTATTAAGTGGGACATAGCCGAGTTTGTATCCAAATGTCCCAATTGTTAGAAAGTTAAGGATGAACACCAATGACTGGGTGGTACATTGTAAGAAATTAGTATCCCTAATTGGAAGTGGGAAGTAGTGAATATAGATTTCATCATAGGGTTTCCTTGTACAATACATTAGCATAATTTAATTTATGTCATAGTAGACAAAATGACTAAATCAGCCCTTTACCTACCTGTCAAAACTTTAGATACCGTGAAGGATTATGCCAGGATGTATAACCGTAAGTTAGTAAGACTTTATGGGATACCCTTGTCCATCATTTTAGACAAAGTCGCAAACTTTACTTCACAGTTTTAGAAATTATTTTAAGGGCCTTGGTACAAAGGTTACTCTTAGTACTGTATTTCATCTGTAGACTGATGGCCAGGCTGAACGCATAATTCAAACATTAGAAGACATGTTAAGGGAGTGTGTTTTAGCATTTAAAGGAAATTCTGATGACTATTTATCTTTGATTGAGTTCACTTATAATAATAGTTATCATGCTAGTATTCATATGGATCCATTTGAAGTGTTGTATGGGCGTAGGTGTAGGTAACCTATAGGATGGTTTGATGTTGCTAAAGCGGCTTTGGTTGGGCCTGACTCTATTCTTAAATCTATGGAAAAGGTTCAGTTGATTTATGAGAGATTGAAAAATACTCAGAGCCATTAGAAATCGTATGTTGATATAAGAAGGAGAGTGCTCAAGTTAGAAGTAGGTGAATGGGTATTCTTAAAGGTGTCACCTATGAAGGGAATTATGAGGTTTGGGAATAAGGGAAAGCTGAGTCCCCAATTTTTAGGTCCTTATGATATAGTGAAGCGTGTAGGAGAGGTTGCTTACAAATTAAATATTTTGTCAGAGTTAGATGTGGTTCACCCAGTGTTCCATGTACAGATGCTCAAGAAGTGCATTGGAAATCCATATTTAGTAGTTCCCCTAGAGAGTATGGGGGTTAAAGATAACTTGACATATGAAGAGATTCTTGTAGAGATACTTGATAGGCAGGTTCGAAGAATAAGGAATAAGAAAGTAGTGTTAGTAAAAGTTCTTTGGAGAAACCAATTAGTTCAAGGGGCCACTTGGGAACATAAAGCAAATATGATGACCAAGTATCCTCATCTCTTTTCCTCCACTCCAGTTCCTACCTAAGGTAAAGAATTATTTCCAGTAAGTTCTTTCTCTTAAAGTTTGTTTAAGTACTTCTATATTGTATCTTATGCTATGAGATATTGAGTTCTTATGGTATTAGTAAGCCTGGTTGTAAATTCAGTGTGGATATGTTGATCCTTTTCCAAAATCTAAATCCAAAGTGAATCACATTAGAGAACGAATGTTTCTAAGTAAGGAAATATTATAATACCCCGTGTCTGGAAGTTTCTGTGCATCATTGGACTCACTCCCTTGAGTCTTACAAACAACATACCAGAAGTATGTTGTAGTCGTATCTAAGACAGTATTTCATGGTGGGCATTCTGTTGTAGGTATGACTTGAGCCTTAGAGTCGTAAGATAACCATCCGCGTCGTATGAAGGAAAGTCAAAAGTCTATCAATGTAGTCTCTCTAAGATTTCGTCCAAGATACGAGTAGGGGGATACGAGTCGTATGGAGATAATACTAGTCATATGTTACCACTCGTATGATGATCAGTGTATACCGTCCTTGATTCTTCCAAGTTTATGATTTGATGGTCCTAGTCATACCCTCACATACGAGTAGTATGTTTGACTCATAAAGACTGGCAAGCAATTTATGTAAAGTTCAGTTAAAGGGATTTTTTGTCTTTTCTCCTCTTATAACTCCCAACAAATGACCTATATCCCCCAAAGAGGCATTATTTTTCTCTATTTCTTATTCAATTAAGAACTGTTACTTCCTCTCATCACCACTAATATCAATATTAGGGTTCCTTACACAAATTCATCTTCCACGTCCCAAGTTTCAAACTCTCTTCACAAGTCAAGAAATTCTATGGGGTTTATGAACAAGGTTATTCTTTCATCCTTATTCCCAAAGTGCATGGTTTTGAGATTTTATTTACTTATTTTGAATTAGGGTTCATACACAAATAGCTATCTATATTCTTGAAGTATGATATTACTATGTGCTTTAAAGTTTTAAGTGCTTCAAGGTTTACATGTATTCACGTTTTAACTTGCAAGATTTGTATTATGATTTGAATTTTATTACCTTGACTGGATATTGCTGAAAGATTTCAAGGTGATTATTGAGCATGATGTTTTATTATGAAATCCTATGAAATAAAGCATGAATTCCAAGTCCCAAGTACAAGCATTAGGTTTACAAGAAAGTTTAAGCTTTTGAAACTTTATTCACATATATTATGACATGATTCAAGAAAGATTGATCTTTTGATCTATAGATAAGATATGAAATCTATAACTATTCATCTTTATTATGATTTAAAGAAAAGAGAAGCATAATTGGTTTTCATTCTATATACCCTTATGCTATTTAAGGTGGATTTATTAAAGTATGAGCATATAAGTATTCTTGGGGTAGTATTTAGAACCGATAAGGGAATGTAGATGAGCATATCTTAAATTCCTAAAAACTACAAGCCACCATAGGTTAATCTTTTTCCTAATATGGATGAATTTTAGTGATCACGTAAGATAAGGTTCTATTCTGATTGCAAGGATAGAACATCTCTCCCAACGTGGGTAAGACGTTGAACTCTATGGTATCTGACATAGTTTATGTCGGTTAGAAGAATCCCCTATGAGAAAGAATGAAAAGTAAAGCTTTTACAAACTAAGTGCCATGCTCACAAAGTTTATTATTATGCTTCATCATTCATGTTTATGATCTTATGGTCTTTTGTCTTATTCAGATTCAAGGTGAGTCATTTACGCTTACCATGCATCATTTGAAAGCTTATGTACTTATTTATCATTTTTACTTATGCATTCACCCCCACATACTCAGTATATTCCAGAGGTACTGACCCACATATATGTCTATTTGTTACATTATCTTATAATGTAGGTTTAGGTGCTCGTTTCTAGCTGCATGATTGATTGCAGGCATTATTACCTACATCCTAACTTTTGGTGAATCCTCATAATCCGAGGACCCAATTTATCAGACTTCTGCTCATTGATGATTGTGTTTTGTTATTTGATTTTTGTTTATGTTTTGGTCAGCTAGAGGCTATCCTACAGGGTCTCTAAACATTAGTAGAGGTTTGTCAGAATGATCATATTTCTAGTTCAAAGAATTTGTGCAGAGATTTCCAAGTTAAAGACATTTATTATGATATAAAATCATATACTTTCTAGTTCCTATATATGTGAGTTCACTTCTATTGTGAGTTCTAAGCTAAATAGATATCATAGGTTAGCTCAGGGCTATTCGTAGCCTTAAGCATCGTGTGACATCCAGGGGGTACTTCCGAGGTGTTAAAAATTATAATGTAGGAAAGAGTATAATTGGTTGTTTTAGTGGAGTATAGAGAGTTATAATACATACTTAAGTGGACATGATGAATTGAACAATAGTCTTAGAACGGTGGTTGAATAAGGGTAAGGAAACTAGATAAGAATTTAATGTTTGGGCTAGATATTAGATGAAGGCATGAGTAAGACCTAAGGGTATGAATGTGTAATAACCCTTTAGGTCATTTTTGTGATTTATGTACATTTTTTAGTGTTAAGCGTTCCCATAGTGGCCATAGGTCATTCGCGACTTGCCAAAACTTTTGGTTTGATTATCAGGTAGTTTATTTGGGTTTTAGGCTCAGTTTCATTATTTTGGAGCTTTCTCTACTAAGTTATTAGTCTTAAACAAAAACTCCTAGTAAACAACCTCGGATGAGAATTCCAATAATGCCATTAACTCTGAAACATTAACTTTAGGCTAGGAGGACCCTTGGTTTAGGTCCCAAGGCTTCTGGACTCATTATAGGATATTGGATAGATTATATGAAAAATGAAACTATAGGCAGGGGACCCTTAATTAGTTGAAATAATTTAAGATGAAAGTTTTGATGGTTCTATTGAGTCTAGAACCTCAAATTTGGTATGGTAGCAAAGTTAGTTTGCATTCATGAGGTTCTAAATGAATCCCGAGTACCCAATCAAATTCTATTTGGAATTAGAAAAATATGGTGCACGACACCATCTAGCGCAACCGCTTAAGCAGATCTTTGGTCACTTAAACGGTAGTCGCTTTAGCAACCCTTAGTTGCTTTGGAATCCTTGGCCATTTGGATGAGGTCCGCTTTAGCAGTGAAGGACCTCTTAAGAGAACATCACTTTAGTATTCGAGAAACTACTTTAGCGATGCTCGCATCCCTGGTGCATGACCCCTTTAGCAGACTTATGCTGCTTAAGCAAACAAGTGGTACTTTAGCACGACCTGGGATTGTTAAATCTCTCTATTCATCAAATTTTCCTTATTTTCTCTATCATTTTACACTATTTTTTGGAGCTTGATGAGATAAAAAGAGTGCAGAATTATCCATTAGAATGGAGATAAGTTAGCCTAACACTCCTTAGTCATTTCCCATTATTTTCCCCGTCAATTTCCATCCAATTTCATTATAATCTTAGAAATTAGGTCCTTGAATCCTTATACCTTAGGGGGTGATTTGGGCCCTGATTTATGCACCATTTGTGCTTATTTTTTTGAGCACACATTCTTTATCCTTGGAGGAACCTTATGATAGATTCAATTTTGGATTCCATTTATGGGCCCCACGGGTCTGTTCTTAACCCAAATTTTGACCCAACCCTTTATATTTTAATATGGGTATTGTTTTACTCCTAATAACATGTAGATTACTATTTTTACAGTGTGGAAGCATTTTGGGATTGTGGAGCACTGGCAGGCAATTTGAGGACAATTCAAAGATTGTTATTTGGCATCAAGGTAAGCTTTGGTTTACTCTTTTTCATGTTATAGTGTATTTAATATATTAAATTCTAGGTAAGGATGATAGGTTATGATTATAGGTAGAATTCCATGACTTAGCCTAATTAGAAGCTTAAGGATAGAAAGGTAAACTGACCCTTAAGATGAAATACTTGTTATAGCAATAGAAGCCTATCACCCTAGATAACAAGCATGTAAACAATTGTTGATGTTAATTATACCTTAGTATAAGGCTTACTACTTGACTTAATGGATTATACTATAGTTTCTCAAATTACAGTATTGATGTCATGATGGTTATATACTATTAGGCTCGAGGTTGTGGTTATGATATTAGTTGGACTCCAGGTGAGTAATCTATCCTTATAAATGATTTAGCCTTAGTATATTGATGTTTAGATACTTATGATTGAATTTTTGGGATACTAGTGATGGCATTTATAGATTTTGGAACATTCATGCTCACATAGTGTTACGATTCTAATCAAATCCATAATTCTTCTTTTATTTTATAAAAAAAGATTTATTCCCAATTTTCACTTTTAGAATAGATTCTTTAATAGTGGGAATCATACCACCTTATTTACTGATTTATGAGCTTTGTTAACCAAAGATGATGTTTTCAAAATTAGATTGACATTAATTATGATCTATGGTTTACCCACTCTTTTACCACTACTATTCACTTTAGTCGTGAGAGATTTTGACTCTTTCTATTATATTATGATGATTTAGTCTCAGAGTTAATCCCAAGCAATGGATTTACATATTTACACTCTTAAGCCATAGTTTGAGTCTACATATTTATTATATATATACATCTCTTTGGTACTAGATAGAGTAGATTAATGAGGATGATTATGATTGGAAATCCTAGATTAGGAATAGGTAAGTGTATATAGATATTTCTAAATCCTCTAAGGTCCCCTTTGTTCGTAAGTCATTATGCTGGAGAAGAGAAGTCGTCCTAGGTCCTGCCTTTGTGAGCCGTTGAGCTAGAGGAGGTGTATTTACTTAGTACGTTATGGCACTTAGATCGATTATGGTATTTAATATTTACTTATATTCATCCATGCATATGCATTGCTCATCACGAGTATGTTGTTTGGTGCTTATATCTATCATCCTTATGGGGAGCTCCATAAGTAGAGGCTATGATTGCTATTTATTGAGTGTTAATTAAACCTTTCAGACTTATGTGGCCTCGATTAGGTATTGTTTGTCCAAACTAGACAATTACTTTGTAGTTGTTATTATGGTTAGTTTGCCTAGGTTGATTATGGACTGATATTGAGGTTGAAAGTATGATTCTGATCCCTTTTCTTTCATGGTAACTTATATTATAAATAGTGTACTTATGGTTAGATACTTTGACTATGGGCCTTGATTATGCTAGCATTAGCCTTCCTACTTGGTTAGGATTTTCTGGAGAGGTTAGGTTGTCTACCATAGTTCTTTACCTCTGAATTAGTCTTGTATACATATTTGTGTATATATACCTAGCTATGGTATTACTATATATCCCTCTCTTCCCTTGTTTATTCATATTGTATATGTATTTCTTAGCCTTTGATAGTGCTATATATCCCTTTTTACTCTTTATTTATATATGGGCCAGTGATATACAATATAGTACTTTAGTTCTTGGATACGGCTAGAATAAGATAGTTTATCCTTACTGCCTCTCTAGCTTTATTATGTTAGCCTCCTAGATAGTTACCAATAGTTTATATTTCTTCTTTGCATGTTATTTTTATTTGCATTATATTTGGATCTTAGTCTGTAGTTTCCTACTAAGTACCACATGTTTAGTACTCATACTATACTTCTGCAGCCTGCAAATCATAGTACGAGTTCTCATTATTGTGTGTGTATCGTACGAAGTAGTTATGGGTCAGATATTTGGGTTTATCTACTGACTTTTAGAGCATTACTAGTCTCTCTTATGGATTATACTTATCTCTATGTTGTATTCATAGATGGGTTGTACATGTATATTTATTCATTATTTGACTTTGCACTCTTATTGTATTAGAAGCTCTTTTACTAATTTTACCAGGTCATGGGGTTATTTTATATGTATTAGCCCCTTTATTATAATTATTTCATTGTTTCTTTTATTTTTTCTTGGTAGTCCATTAATAGTAGTATTGGATAATAGGTTGGCTTACCTGGTGGTGGGTTATAGTAGGTACCATCATGAATTGAGAAATCGGATCGTGGCAGAACGTGTGTCTAGAAGAAAGATTTGTTGGTGTCATTCAAGTGGGGCATTCTATGAGTTCATTTATATGTTTATAGCAATCCCAATAATGGAAAACTATGAGATTAAGTGTTAGAGTTACCTTGGTGTCGTGTTAATTGCTATTAGTAGCAGAAGCCTTATTTACTCAGTTCTTAATGTAAATTAAGTGTTTGTAATTATTGTCACACTCTACTTGTTAATGTTGACTACATTGCATTTTCATTAATGGTGATGTCGGATATTTTGTTGTTGTAGAAATGAGTTAATGATATTAATGATGATATTGAGATCATTATAATACTAAGATGATGATGTGATTATAGTGATTATAATTTTATTCTGTTGATGATATTGAGATGATGTCATGATACTGATAAGGTGAAGGTGAGATAATTCTGATAATGGTGATGATATGATAATGAGATAATTCGTGCATATTACATACATGCATTTTTCATATCTTATGTAGTGCCTATATGTGTATGTTGTGATGATCTTGATTGTGGAGTCTTGCTTAACAAAAGTGATTTATTATGCATGTGTATATATTTGTGGGAAGGAAGAGTGGTGCTTATACTTAGATGTAATGCAGGTTAGAAAATAATAGTGAATTTGGGCTACCCCATTAGTGACTTTAGAGGTTAGATTACTGAAGTCTATAGAATTGACTGAATTTGTTAAAAGTAGGATCAGAAAATCAGGGAAGGAAGATAAGGCAAGAAGGGGCTTAGGAAATTAAAGAAAAAATAGGCTTGTCAAAGTACAAGGATACACAACAATGTTAAATGTCGAGTATGTCACAGAGGTGCTAAGGGTAACGACCCAATAATTGTATTAAAAGGTAATTAGTAATCGAGACTTTACTTAATGCCATGATTTCTTTCTATTTGTTATTATTATTATTATTTATTTCTAACCCTGGTCGGCTGATGATACCTACTAGTATGTGTGGTTGTACTAATACTACACTTACTATACTTTTTAGGGGTATAGTCACGTTGCAAGTTAGTTGGGGTTTCCATAGAAGCGAAAGTTATCACTCTCCAACAGATTCTGACCTTTCACTCTTATATGAAATTGGTCTCGGATTTGTCTATTCCTTGTCTAGTGATCTTGTACCAATTTAGATTAGGTTCTAAAGAATCACTTTTTATTATCTTTTGTAATTTTTTTAACCTATCATATGTACTGAACAAAGATTGATTTATGATTTAAGGATTCTCATTGCTCTTATGAGAGATTTATTTAACTTTCACATCAAACTAATGTATTACATGTATTTCAATCAAAAGTTTTGTTATAAATATATATACATGAGTTTGTTTTAATTATTTTCCATATTAATTGAATGGTTAGGTAGTAAGGGTTCTCCTATTTAGAATAGAGTTAGGTAGGTGCCAGCACGTCCCGTAATTTTGGTGGTGACAATGGAATTTAGGAATACATACCTTATTTTAGGATCTATGTATATAAGAGTCCTGGTTGTGAGTTTTATATTTTGCTTTCTTTGACCATTTTGCCTTTTCTTGTAGTTGTTATATTTTATTTATGAGTTGTTTAGTTGGTTGGCATATTTTCGAAGTGTTCAGAAGTGATTTAAGTGAGTTTGAGGTTTTTAGTAACCTTATAAGTGATTATTTTGACTTTGGTCAATATTTTGTGATCCAAACATCAACTGGTGATTCAGTTAGTTCCATCATATTTGAAATGTTGATTTTAGGTTAGTGGCATAATTAGTTTGGGTTCCAAGCCATTATATTGAGTTTGACTTAGTAGATGAAAAACTATTTAAATTTAGCTGAGGGGTTTTCGGGGGTTAACTTGTTGAAAATGACCTCTTTTGATAATTCTGAGGGTTCAATTGAGTCCAAAATATTGAAATTAGCCAATAGAATATTTGGTTTATTTCTATGAGGTCCCAAATGAATCCCGAGGGTCCATTCCAAAACATTTCTAGATTTGTGCACTATTGAACTATTGTTTCTAGGGCCAAAATGAATCCTTCTTTGAATTTGTTTAATAAAATCAAATACAGAATATCACGAGGGGCATTGTTGAATGAATTGACTTCAGTTTGATTTCTCAAAACACGAATGGATTAAAACAGTAGAACTAATAATAGAATAAATAGAGACAAAAGAAAATATTTGAGAACTCATGAAAGGAGAATAAGCTTATCCAAGGGAAGAAGACCTAGCCAGTTTTCTTTTCGAGCCATCAATAACTATCGGCTTTCAACGGATCTGGCTATCCTTTCATCGGTCGATCGATTATGGAAGACTCTATTGGGTAGAAGCCCAAATTTCATTAAACATTTCTTAACATCTTTTATTTTGTTTGTTTTTTTCCATAATGGAAGGTAATATATGAATATGAATAGATAGTATTCTGCTAGAGATAGAGGGCGCAACTCAAATATATAAGTCTTACGTCCACCAGTGTACACAATGCCCCTAGTCATGATTTTAGAGAAGGAAATATTATTCATTGTGAATTCGATGGTGGGATTGTGTTTATGAAGGGTAGCCTTATTCGTTCATCATGAATGTAAGGTAGTGGCCATGTTCACAAAGGGATAGTGGGTCAGGGTCGGTATACATCATGACTGTAATGGTTTGACCATATTTAAAGATCTTAGGTCGAGTTTGTCTTTGTGTTCATGACTGGGGCCTACATTAGCAAAGTAAAATTCATACCTATATAGAATTTAATTTCTTTTCACATACAAAACACTATTTTCACCATTTTTAAATATTGGGAGCTTGGTCCTTGGCGATTTAAAAGAGAAATTTCATCAATCTTGTGTGAGCAAACTCTAAACTCATATTTTTGTCATTTTCCTTTGATTTCATCTACAAAACAACTTCAAAACTTAAATTTCAAACTTGTAATTTTAGGGTTTTACCTAATAGTTGGAAAAATATCCTTTCTTCAATTTCAAGACCAATTTAAAAAAAATTCTATGAGTTTTCATAGTTAGAGTCCTCTAAGTATGGAAAACTGAATTTTTAAATAAATTTTTGGTTTTACTATTTTTCCTTTGAGGTTAATTTTTGAACTATTTTTGGACCCATAATGAAAGTAGCCAATATGGATATTATTAAACTTCTTTTGACATATAGATTGGGTTTTTGATAGATTTGGTCTAGTCCAAAGTTACTCGTAAAGGAAACAATCCATGTTAAAGGGCCTAAGCTCGTGTTTTGACTTTTCAAGGTAGGTTATGCTTAAATTTATTTAGATTGAGTTGGGTAGTTAGTCATTCGTGTAAATTATGTTATGAGTTGGATATTTTATCATGAGGAATCATATTTTGTGATAGTTATATTATTGTGTTGCCTGGCGGGGGGGCTATTTAAGTATTATTATTGGCTTGAGAGATTATTATTTGTGATGCCAAAGTGGAAGCTTATGTGAACATTATATTGACTTGGGAGATGATTATTATGGTGATACTAGAATAAGAGTTGATATTGGTCTGGTTTGAGCATTGTTTGTCATCTATCCTTATTGTGATGGCTAGTGGGGCTTGAATTGATATTATTGATGTCTTACATGATTATTTATTACTGTGGTGTCATGCAGTGGCTTATATCATGATTTATTATGATATTAAAGAGATTTGGGCTCATTTGATACCATTATTAACTTGATTTAGCATATTGATATTGAACTGGTTATGCGCATGCATCCTCATATCATTCATCCATATAAATAGAATTTGTACCATAGAGAAACATTGATTTTGAAAGAAATTAAGTACTTTAAGAAACCTTACCCAAAGATTTTATTAGAAAGGTTGATTGAAATATATGATTGAGATTGTAAAAATACATAGGTTGCAAACCTCTTATGGGTCCTATCCTAGAAGTTTATTCTTAAAAGGTGTATATGAGGCCATGCGATGGTTGTCATGTGATAGCTTACTTCATCATCCTCCCACTATATTTTCATTGCATTATTTTCACTTTTATTTATCTATTTGTTATCACATATTTAGCCTTGACTTAAAACTTCCTGTGTAGTTATTCTTATGTAGATATTATAGTTGTAGAATTGTTAAAAGATATGGTTTGAGCCATAGTTTGGAATTTTTGTATGTAGCTGGAAGCGTGCTAGTAGTATTCTTTACTTGTTTAGTTTTCTTCTTTTCTTAGTTGATCTATAATACCTTCTGAGTATAAGTGGATCGTACTCATTCCTACTTCTGTGCCCTTTAAATAAAGATCCTAGCATGAGTACGACCATGGTAGTTGATCTATGCTTTGAGAGTTGATCCAAAGTACTAGTGAGATCCCCATCTGGAGCCTTATTCTAGCCTCTATCTATCCCTTATATCCTTACGTGTAGTTAAAGATAGTGATGTATTACCAGTTTTTTGCACTGTCTTAGACATTATTTATACTTATGATAACACGTTTTGGGAGTCAGTTGTATTTTTATTCACGTATTTTGGATTTTATGATTACTATGGCCTGAATTTATTCTAGAAGTCTTATATTACTTTATTTCTTCTCTTTTTTTATTTCATATCTATAGTGGATTTTCAGCTTACCTACCAAGGTTGGGTAGGGATAGGTGTCATCATGACTTAGTTTTTAGGTTGTGACAAATTGTATCAGAGCACTAGGTTCATCGATCTCATAAGTAAAAGAGCAAGATGTCTAACAAACTCTCGTAAATCAAAACATTAACATATTTGTCTATCTTCTGGAGACTATATGGTAATTTTTGGAGAACTTTGCCAATTTGATTCCATTTTGTGCATATTATTCATGTTCACTATTCTAAATTTGTATTACATTCTTTCTGCATATATAGTGAAGGCTAAATCTTAAGTTTTTGAGAATATTAAGCCAGAACCTGCTGGTTGAGCCTCAGTAAAAGGAGAAATAGGGGTCATAGCTATGACAGAGGTAGTGGTTAGGCATGAGGAACGGCTCCAGCTAGAGGAAAAGTTAGAGAAGTCTCTACCAAGCCTAAGATTGATCATGATGAGAAGGTTTATCAACTAGATGATGTTAGATCGGCTCAGGCCCCTCAGGGTTTTATGATTAAGTCAGTATTATAGGATTCATTGGTTTTTCTTTTAGGCTACTTGGATGGCATTCCCTAGACTGGTATTCTACCGAGTACACTGGATGGTCTCAATCTACAATAGGTGTACAGGCACTAGGGTAGGCTACTACCCATGGTTTTCAGACTCTTGGGGAACAACCAACTGTTATTATTACTCCACGTATAGATACTTTGCCTACTAGATTAGTTATTTTTCCTATTGCTCTAGGTCCTGTTATGTTGTCTAATGAGTAGAAGTAATTTGAGAAATTCATCAAATTATCCCCAACCAAATTTAGTGGTTCCATTGGTGAAGATGCTTATGAGTTTTTGATTGATTTCTAGGAGAGGTAACATCGATTTTCTTGAATCCCATGGTGTTGCTTACACTACCTACTAGTTGACTGATGTAGTTAGGCAGTGTAAAGACCTCTAGTTAATTGTAGACTAGTAGGTTCCACTCAGTTAATATGGACCTAGTTTTCTGAGACCTTTTTGGAGCCATTTTAGCCCTTTAGCATAAAGAAATAACAAAGAGATGAGTTTTACTATTTGGATAAGGGAATTATGACTATTTCTAAGTTTGAGACTCATTTTCTTGCCTTTTACATTTATGTTATTCCTAGTATCTCTGTGGAGTTTGAGAGGATTCGAAAGTTTTTTAAGAGTTTGTCTAGTTATTACTAGTTGGCGGTGGCTTAGTTAGTGGTTAATGGTGGTTCTTTTCAAAGTAGAGTGGATTATGTCAAGATTATTAAGACTATTTTCCAGTGTATGTAGGGTAATTATGCTAAGAGAGTGCATCGATAGAATGATTTCAGTGGTCATGTATCTTGAGGTAGAGAATATTTTGGCAGAGCTTGTCATGGTCATCATAGAACACTGGTTCAAGCAACTTTGTAGAGTTCAAATGGCAGGTTTGCAAATTCTGAGACTTCTAATAGTTAAAGATTAGGTTATGCAGGTTGAGGTTCTCATTCTAGTTCATTAAATTATCGAGGGTGTTTTGTTTTTTCTAGGCCCTTTGGGCGTGATTCTTCTGGTAAAGGATGTTTTATGTATGATGATCATGGTCACTTAGCGAGAGATTATCTCAGCGTGTGATTGGTTCTTCCTATTAAAGATCTCAACATTAGATTTGTGTAACAATAGCTCAGTAGTTAGAGGTGGTATACAGAGTAGTAAAGGTGCTTATAGAGGTACTATACATGGGGCTCAGGAAGCTTATGATGGTGATGAGGAGTTACTTAGTTGGTAGTGGGATGAGGCAGAGACCTCTTATGCAGTGATTACAGATATCATCCGAATTTGTCATCATTTTACTACAGTACTATTTGATCCTATAGTTATATTCTCTTATGTTTCTGTTTATTTTGCTACTGGTGTTGATGATATGTATGAGTATTTTGCAATGCCTATTCGTGTATCTACCCCCATAGGCAATTCTTTAGTGGTAGATAAGGTGTACCAATCTATGTTGTTACCTTTTCTGCATGTGAGACTTGGGTGAACTTGATTATCCTTGATATGGTTGATTTTGAAGTTATCTTGGGTATGGATTGGTTGGCTTCTTATCATGCATTTTTATATTGTTTCGCTAAGAGAGTGACTTTAGATACTCTTGGTATTTCAAGGTTAGAATGAAATCTTCTTGCTCGTGTCTGAAGGGTATTATATCTTTTATATGTGCTCATCCCATGGTAAGAAAGGGTTGTCTTTCCTATTTGGCCTATATTTGCAATACTAGTGTTGGTTCACTGCCTCCTTTAGATTCTATGCAAATTGTTAGAGAGTTCATGGATGTATTTTTATAGACTTGCCTGGTGTACCTCCAAATTGAGATATTAAATTTTTTATTGATGTTGAGACGATCACTAAGACCATTTCTATTCCTCTTTATAGGATGATCCTTATAGAGTTAAAGAAATAGAAACATGGTTTATAGGCTTATTGGATAAGGTTTTCCATAAATCGAGTGTGTCTCCTCAGGTGCTCCTATCTTATTTGTAAAGAAAAAAGCTAGATCCATGGCCATGTGTATTGATTATCAACAATTGAACAAGGTGACTGTCTAGAACAAGTATCCTCTTTCTTGCATTTATGACTTATTTGATTAGCTTTAGGGTGCTTCACTATTTTCTGAGATCTATTCAAGATCTTGTTATCATCAGTTATGGACTAGACCTTTGACTATTGTAAAGATAGATTTTCTTGGTATGGCCATTATGGGTTCTTGGTTGTCTTTTGGTCTAACTAATGCCCCAATAACATTTTATGGAGTTGTTGAATAGGATATTTTGGCCTTATCTTTATTATTTTGTGATCTTGTTTATCAAGATACCTTAGTTTATTCCAAGAATGAGACTGAGTATGTGCGATGTTTAAGGGCCATACTTCAGAGATTATAAGATGAGAAGTTGTATGCCAAGTTCTCTAAGTACATGTTTTGGTTGGATTATATTTCCTTCTTGAGTTATATAGTGACCAAGGATTGTATTATGGTTGATCCGACTAAGGTAGGGGTGGGTCGTCATTATGCTAGACCTACTTCTCCTACAGAGAATTAGAATTTGTCAAGTTAGCAAGTTATTATCGGCACTTCATGTGTGGATTTTCTTGTATTGTGGCTTCTTTGACCAAGTTGACTCATAAGAAGATTGTTTTTCAGTGGTCGGATGCCTGTGAGTATAAAAACTCAAGAAGTTGTTAACTTTTCCTCTTACCTTGACTTTGCTTAAGTAGGGCATGGGTTTCATCATATTTCATGTTGCTTCTGGAGTTGGCTCGGGTGATATGTTGATGCATAAGGGTAAGGTGATTGCTAATGCTTCTTGACAGTTGAAGCCTCATAAGAAGAATAAGCACACCCATGATTGGAGTTATCCGCGGTTGTGTTTGTGCTATAATTATGGCGATATTACTTGTATGGAGCTCATTCTGACATTTTGTCCAATCATCATAGCCTTCAGTACTTCTTTACTTAGCAAGATTTTAATATATGACAACGTAGATAGTTAGAGTTGCTTAAGGATTATGATCTCACTATTCTTTATCATCTGAGTAAGACTAATATAGTATTTGATGCCTTGAGTTGCATGGTAGTGAGTATGGGGGGTTTGCTCATCTATTGGTATGGGAGCAAACTTTAGCGTTACACGTACAGTCTTTAGCTAATCATTTAGTTAGGCTTGGTATTTTGACACTCGAGGCATGTTTTTTCCTTTTTGAGGTGAGATCTTCATTGATGGAGCTAATTTGAGCTCGTCAATTTGATAAAGAGAAGTTGAGGGTGATTTGTGAAAAATTATTAAGTGACCAAATAAAGACTATATTTCTTTATCTCGATGGTGTTTTGAGTATTGGTGGTCATGTCTATGTGTCGAGAGTTGGCGGATATGTTAGACTAATCTTGGAGGAGGCTTATTGTTCGAAGTATTCTATTATCCAGGAGGGGCCAAACTATATAATGACTTATCTGGTATCCAGGAGGGGCCAAACAATGTGTATCATGAAGAAAGACATTGTTGAGTTTGTGGACAAGTATTTGAATTGTTAGTAGGTGAAGCTTAAGCATCAACGAGCGATTAGGTGGTACAATATAGTTGAAGTTTTTTCCTGAGTGGAAGTGGGAGCAGATCATTGTGGATTTTTTTATTGGTCAACCCCAAACTTAGGAAAGTTTGATTCTATTTGGATGGTTGTGTATAGGTTGATGAAGTCCATGTATTTTATGCTTGTGATTGTAGCTATAATGCGGACAAGATGGCCGAGATCTACAATTTATAGATTATTTGATTGCACAGTGTACCTATCTCCATAATTTCTAATAGAGGTACTAAATTTACCTTGAATTTTTAGAGTTCTAAGTAGAGTGGGTTGGGTACTTAGCTTGATATGAGCATAACTTTTCACCCTTAAACGAATGGCCAGTTAGAGAGGCCCATTCAGGTGTTAGAGAGTATGCTTCGAGCATATGTTATGAATTTTTGTGGCCATTAGGACCAGTTTTTCCCTTAGTGGAGTTTTCATGCAACAATAGTTACCATTCCATAATTTACATGGCGTTTTTTAAGGCTTTGTATGGGAGAAAGTGTAGATATCTCATGGGATGGTTTGATTCATTTGAGGCTAGGCCTTAGGGCACCAATTTTTTAAGAAACTCATTGGATCAAGTTTGATTGATTTAGTAGAGTCTGATGACAGCCAGAGTAAGCAGAAGAGATATGTCTACCGTCGAGTTTGTGATGTAGAGTTCATGCTTGGCAAATGGGTTTTATTGAAGGTATCACTCCTGGAAAGTGTAATGATATTTGGGAAGTAATAACACTATATCCAAAACTCATTGAGCCTTTTGAGATCTTGAGAAGTTTGGAAATGTGGCATATAGGCTAGATTTGCCTCTACATCTATCAGTTGTTCATCTAGTATTCCATGTTTCCATGTTGAAGAAATACCATTCAGATAATTTGCATATGATTTGGTGGATTCAAGTGAATTACATCATAACTTGTCCTACAAAGAGGATCCCATTGTTATTCTAAAGACTAGGAAGGTGAGGTCTAAACATATTGATTTTTTTGAAGCTCCAGTAGAGACACCACCCTATTAAGGAGGCTACATGGGAGGTTGTGTCTGATATGCAGAGTAGATGCCCCCAGCTTTTTAATGATTCAGGTGCTTTATTTTCTTTTTGATTCAAGGACGAACAAGTGTTTTAATGGTAGATAATGTAAAAATAGTTGTTGTGTTTTTTACTTTTTGCTCTGTTTTAATCATTTTTCCTTTCCTCAAAATTATTATATGTTATTTATGAGTTATGGGGTTGGTTGGAATGGTCTGTGAAGTGGTTGGGAGTGATTTGACTGAGTATGAGGTTTTGAGTAGCCTTATAAGTGATTGAATTGATTTTGGTCAATATTTTATGATTTGATTGTTGAATGGCGATTTTGTCAGTTCTATTAGATACAGAATGTCAATTTTGGGTTAGTAGTATAGTTGGTTCAGGTTTTGAGCCCTTATATAGAATTTTGACATATTAGATGACAAACTAGTTAATTTTTCCCTAAATAGTTCTCGGGGGGTTAATTTATTGAAAAATAACCTCTTTTGATAAGTCTAATGGTTCGACAAGTACCAGAACATCAAAATTAGCCTAGTAACATATTCAAATTATTTTTGTGGGGTCCTAAAAAAATATCGAGGATCCATTTGGAGATACTTCTATACTTGTGCACTACTAAACTGTTTCTTCTTATGCCAAAATAAATCTTTCTTCACATTCACGGCCCCTGGTCATGATCACAGAAAAGGAAAATATTGTTCATAACAAATGTGATGGTGGGATCACGTTTGCAAAGGGTCATCTTTTGTGTTCATCACGAACGTGAGCTAGTGGCAACATTCGTGAAGGGATAGTAGCAAGGTCTTGGTCATTCTTCATCATGACCGCGATGGCTTGACAGTGTTTTTGGGCTTGAGTTGGGTTGGTATTTGTTTTTGCAGATGTGGGACCACGTTCATAAAGAACAATTTATACTTGGACATAATTTAATTTCTTTCTCATCCAAACCCCCATTTTCACAATTTGTAAATAATGGAAGACCGATCCTTGGCAATTTCAAAGAAAAATTTCATCAATCTTATGGGGGTCAACTCTAAATTCATATATTCATCATTTTCATTTATTTTATCTTCAAAATATGGATTTCAAACTAGTAATTTTGGGAGTTTTCTTGGTATTTCAAAAAATAACTTTTCTTCTAGTTCAGGCTCGATTTAAATTTTTTTCAATGAGTTTTCATATTTAGAGTCTTTGGAGTATAGGAAACTTAATTTTTGAATGAAATTCTTGCTATACCCTTTTTCCTCTAAAATCTATTTTTGAAATATTTTAGACCCAAAATGAAAGTAGCCAATATGGGTATTGTTAGACTTCTTTTGACTTGTAGATTATATTTTTAATAGATTTGGTTTGTTCTGAAGTTGCTTGTAAAGGAAAGGCCCTTTATTGAGTGGTCTAAGTTTGTGTTTTAACTTTTCAAGGTAGGTTATGGCTTATCTTTCTTCAAAATGAACTGGGTAGTTAATCATTCATGGATAAAAAGCTGTGGGTTTGAGATTTTATTGTGAAATGTCATATTTTGAGGTAGTTTTCTAATTGTATTGCCCATGTGGAACCTATTTGATTATTATTGTTGACTTGAGATATTATTATTATTATTATTATTATTATTATTATTTTGATGCTCGGGTGGGGACTTATGTGAACACTGTATTTGATCTAAGAGAATTACTTTGGTGATACCTGAGTGGAGGGAGATACTGGTCTTATTTGAGAATTATTTCCATTTATTTTTATTGTGGTGCCCAAGTGGGGACTTGAATTGATATTATTGATGTCTTACATGACTATTTATTATTGTGGTCCTATGCAATGACTTATATCATGATTTATTAATATATTAAGGAAATTTGAGCTTATTTGATACCATCATTAACTTGATTCATTATATATGATATTTTATTGGTTATGAGAACACATCCTCAAATTATTAATCTATATACATGGATTTGGTATTGCCAAGAAGCACTAATTTTGAAAGAAAATGAAACATTTTATAAAACCCTTGATCAAAGATTTTGTCGACTAGGTTGATTGAGATATGAGATTGAGATTGTGAAATTATATGGGTTGCAAACCCCTCATGGGTACTATCCTGAAAGCTTATGCTCGAACGTTGTATACGAGGTCATGAGACAATTCCATGCAATGGCTTACTTCATTATCATCCCATTACATTTTCTTTGCATTGTATTATTTGCAGTTCTATTTATGTGTTTGTTATTGTGTATTCAGCCTTGTCTTATATATTCATGGGTAGTTATTCTTATATAAGTATTATTCTTGAAGAATTATTAGGAGACACGGTTTGAGCCACAGTAGGTAACTTTTATGTATATAGGTAAAAGTATTCTCAAATTATTCTTTACTTTTTTAGTTTTCTACTTTGCTCAGTAGGCTTATGATCGCTATTAAGTACAAGTGGAACATACTCACTCCTACTTCTATGCCCTTTTGATGCAGATCCCAGTACTAGTGTGACCCCCGATTATTGATGTATGTTGTGAGAGTTGATCCAGAGCAGTAGCGAGCTCCCCTTCTGGAGCCTTGTTCCAGCCTTCATCTATCCTTTATGTATTTACTTGTATTCAGAAACAGTGATGTATTGCCAAATTTTCATTTATCTTAGATGCCCTTTATTCTTAGGAAACCAGATTTTGGGATTCAATTGTATTTTAGTTCATGTATTTAGGATTTTGTGATTATTATGGTCTAACTTCATTCTAAAAGTCTTGTATCCCTTATGTTTCTATGAAGTTAGGAATTACTCTTGAACAACCCCTAGAGTTGTTCTCTATTTCCACTAGTTAGTGAGTCTATCTTAGCTAGATGAATCTATAGTAATTGCACCATGTCAATTCTTCATAGAGACACCACAACCAATCTAGTATAGTTAGACATGGTAGATTTTGATGTCATATTAGGCACGGACTAGTTGTATTCTTATTATGATTCAATTGATTGTAGAACAATTTCAGTTTCCTAATGAACGTATCTTAGAATAGGAAGTTAGTCCAGTTGTGCCAAAGGGTTATTTCATCTCTTATCTTAAGACCCAAGTTTCCTAGGGTTGTATCAACCATCTAGGTCAGTTTAAATATTCCGGTGTTGAAACTCCCTCTCTTTAGTCAATCCTATAGTTAATGAGTTTCTAAAGGTTTTTTTGATGATTTTCCCAGAGTCCCTCCCAATAAAGAGATAGACTTTAGGATAGACATTCTTTCTAATATGCAACCCGTCTCTATTCTGCCATATAGAATAGATCCAGCCAAGTTGAAAGAATTGAATGATCTTTTAGAGAAGGGATTTATTAGACCTAGTATTTCCTTATAGGGTGCCCCAGTTCTCTTTGTGTATAAGAAATATGGTTACCATAGAATATGTATCGATTATTGTCAACTAAACAAGGTCACCATTAAGAACAAGTATCACATTTCTAGAAGCAGTGACCTATTCGACCAATTTTAGGGTGTTGTTTACTTTTGTAAGATTGATCTCAGCTACGGATGCCAGCAGTTAAAGGTTAGAGAGTATGATAATCTGAATATGGCCTTCTAAACTTGATATAGTCACTATGTGTTTCTTGTAATGTCCTTTGGGCTAACCAATGCTCCTATAATCACTACAGGAAAGAAGGCATTTCCAGAAAAAAATTGTCATATATCGGATGTTGTTGCCAAGTAATTTTGGCAACAATAAAAGGGTTGTTGCATCTCGCTTCAATAAGCACCGATGAGAAAAAATTTTGCAACAACAAAAGATATTGTTTCCAAAAATGACTTAACACAACCAAAAAAATTATTGCCTTGCATTCGTATAGTTGTGGATTATAAAAAATTTTGCAACAAAATTTATGTTGTAACAAACTAATGTTTTTACCAACAACATTAGTTGTTGCAAAAACATAGCAAATAGTTAGCTAGGAGTCTGTTAGGAAGCTTTTTAGCAACAATAATTTTTATTGCAATAAATCAAATACTGTTTGTACTCATTTAGCAACAAATTGTGAGTAGTTGCTACATACACAATACACATTTCTTTTAAAATATTTACACAAATATTGAAATGAAAAATTATATAAATTTGCAAAGGTCAATATATATGTTTGATGCACTAGATATTACTTCCAAAAAACTAAATACTTCTACATATGTTTTTACTTGTAAAACATATATATAAGCAAGGTCATGATATTCTAATCCTAGCCCTTCAAAAAATCCTCTCCCGTTAGTACTTGTATTGCTACTTGATTTGAATCTTCTCACTTGATTTCTTCTTCTCTATCCCTTGGATTTTTTTCTCAAGTGATGTTTTTTCACTCAAAAGTATCCTTTTTGTTTCTTCTACAGTACATAACATAGTGCGAGCTTCATCTCTTCTTAGATATTTTGTAAGATCTACAAATAAAAGTCACATGAGTTTATGTTTTGTAGGTTACTGACAAATTTGGATAGAGAACAAAAGTCAAACACAAATTCACAACTCTATGTGATTATTTTCTTCAATCGACTCTTTTGGAATATTTTTCTTTAAACCTTGAGAACTCATCAAATTTGAAAATCACATTTCTATTGCAAATTTATCTGCCAAGTTAGATGTCAAGAGAGATTATTAAAAAAATGAAGATGGGATAGGAGAATCCCCACTCTTCAAAAAATAAAGTAAAAATTTCAATAATAATTACCATTGTCAACATAGTTATCTGCAAGTGGCAAAGATTGCTAATCCTGTAGAGAAACATATAACAAGTCAGTTCAATTATTAATGAGGTTTCAATATAAATCAAAGGGATGAGTCCACATAAAAATGAAAAGAACATCAAACTAAATAGTTTCAACACATTGCATTCATTTTTACTTTATAAGGTTAATAGCAAGCACAAGAGAAACTTCAAACATATTCTCAAGAATGTTTTGCTTTTTAAGTAAAAGAACCACTGAAAATCGCAGGAATAAGGCTTGTAATGAATCATAATTCATCATTGATTCACTCAACCCTTTCTAAGTTTGGAAATTAGGATACTTTTTATGTCAGATGTTGGGCAGTTAAAAATTATTTCACTTGGAGATCACATCCCTATTTAAGTACATACCGCTAGATATTATACTCTTCTTACAAAAAGGTTTGAGTTCATTGAAGTAATAGGATGAAGAGAACAAACGGAGGACCTAAATAAAAAGGTACAAAAGATAAATAAACTAGAATGGAAAATTGAAGACATACTATAATTGAAGCCTTGGCATAATTTGAGATGGGAAATCAAAATCATAAAATATAAGAAATTGAAATTAAAAGTAAAAGAACTTACAAATTGAAGATCTAATATCCATTTGAGGAAAGGCCGACTTGTTCTATCTCGTAATTCAAAGTTTTGATACATGTTGATGGAATTGGGAAGGAGAACCAAGAAGATAAAATCCCAAATTGATGAAGAAAATGAGGAATTTGTTTCTCGCTCGATATTTTGCTAAAATTTAAGATAAATGTATAATTTTTAAATTTTTTCCATAAAACAATAATGTAATGGAGAAATTCAATTATTTTACCAACAAAAAAATATTAGCAACAATAAAAATAGGTTGTTGCTAATGTATTTAACTTTAAATTTATTTTATTAATTCATAATATTTGGCAACAAGATTAAACTATTTGGCAACAAGAAAAACTTCATGAGTAAAAGTTCTATGATATAGCAACAACAAAATAAAGTTGTTGCCATTTATTTAATTTAGCCACAACATCATTGTTGTTGCAGAAAAATTATTGCTAATCATATATTTTCTTGTAGTGAGCCTTTATGGACCTCATGAATAGGGTTTTTAAGTCCTATCTCAACATGGTTATTATTATGTTCATACATGATATTTTGAATTACTTCCCTAATAAGAAAGATCATGCCAATCACTTCAGAGTTATTCTTCGGAATCTCAAGGATAGGTAGTTGTATTCAAAATTTTGTAATTGTGGGTTTTGATTGAAGTCTATAGCTTTTCTTTGGCATGTTGTTTCTAGTGGTGGTATTATAGTTGACTCCTAGAAGATCGAGGTAGTTAAGAATTGGTCTAGCCTACTTTCTCAGTAAACATCAAGAGTTTCTTTGGTTTAGCCAGTTACTACAGATGGTTCATAGAGGGTTTTCCATCTATTGCTACTCCATTGAACGAATTGATTAAGAAATTTTAGTAGTCTAATGCTTGTTAGAAGAGTTTTCAAGAGTTGAAAGCTCGATTGACTTCAGCTCTAGTTTTGACTTTGCTAACTAGTATAGATAGTTTTGTGGTTATTATGATGCTTTCATAATCAATCTTTCTTGTATGTTGATGAAAAATGGTAAGGTTATGCTTATGCTTCTAGATAGCTTAAAACTCATAAGAGGAATTACCCTACCCGTGACCTTGAGTTAGCAACTTTTGTGTTTGCTTTAAAGATTTAGCGTCATTATCTCTATCGTGTACATGTAGATGTTTTTATAGATCATAAGAGCTTTCATTATGTTTTAAATTAGAAAGAGTTGAACCTTTAATAGAGAATATGACTAGAGATTTTGAAGGATTATAATATGAGTATGCTTTACTATCTGGGTAAGCCAAATTTTGTTGTTAATAATATAGCAGGTTGTCCATAGGGAGTGTTTCTCATATAGAGAAAGGTAAGACAAATTTTCAATAGAAGTTCATAGACTTGCATAATTTGTAATTTGTCTCACAGATTCAGATAATAGGTGTTATAGTATAGAATGGTTTTCAGTATTCATTAGTGACCGAGGTAAAAGAGAAGAAAGGTAAAGATCCTATACTACTCCGTGTAAAATAAACAGTTCTTAAAAGAGTGTGTTGGATTTCTCCCAAGTGGAGATGGTATTATTCGGTATCAAGATAGATTTTATGTTCCAAATGTTGATGGCTTGAGCGAGTGGATTATGACCGAGGCACAGAATTCTACATACTTTATATTCATCTAATTTCTACAATGATATATCATTATTTAAGAGAGGTCTATTGATGGAATTCTTTGAAGAAAGACATTGCATATTTTACGTCCAAGTGTTTGAATTATAAATAGGTTAAGGTTGAGCATGAAAGGATCAATGGAATAACACAAGACATAAGTATTCCTACTTGTAAGTGTGAAATATTTTTAGTATGGAATTCATTACAGGTTTTTTTTGTAAGCAACATAAATAAGATTCAGTTTGGGTGATTTTTGACCACCTAACTAAATCATTCCACTTCTTGCCCATCAAGACCGATCGATACCATAGAGGATTATGCTAGGAGGTACATTAAGAAGATTTAAGCTTCATGGGATTCATGTAACACCTCAAAAAATTAAGTCAAGGATAGAGCCATGCTTTAAGTGTTGTAGGATTAAACATCATGTTTTAATAGTGTGAAAAGGGATTTAAACATGTACCATGGCCACGAGTACCTCCTAGCTCGTAACCAAGCTAAAACCTTCCTTACCAATAAACTCCTTAAGAAATAACCAACTTCAAATGAGTATAACCTATATACTCTGAAGTATTTTTTATCTCAATACCCATAAAATGATATATATTTGAATTATCTTTCCAATGGATCTAGTTTCGCCTGAATCCGATAGTAGGGTGAAAAATTATGGCCATTTTAGTGAAGCACTGTTCTGCAGTGAGATGTCATGAGCCAAACCACAACCATGGTTCCATTGTATGATTGTACAATGGTCTCTTTTATCAAGACAACCCCAAATATCTGAATGTGGTGAAATATACCTTCCAACCATGAGAGGTAACCATGATCGTGCTTTGAAACTACGATCCTAGGCACGGTCGTGAGTCCCACAGATGATCCTGATATAACCTTCAAACCTACAAACTAAGGTAAAATCATAGGTAGGTCCCATTATCATACCAAGGATCATTTGATCATGTTCAGAGAGATCTCATCTATCTCCCAACCATGAGTACAACCCACTATCGTAGGTTGGTCCCACGATCGTGGGAAGGTCTCGTATGTCCCTTTCAATAGCTTTTAATTATGAATTTTAAAGGGGCATATCTGTCTTTTCCCACACTTTTAAAATCAAAACTTAGGTTATTTGAAGGTTGATTATTAAGGTTAATATTTCCCTAAGCCCTCATTACTTAGAAAAACATCTAACACTTTGTTTCAAATAAAGAAAAGAGGCAATTTCTTTCCCAAGGCAGAACTAGGGTTCATCTTCTTTAGGCTTCCAATTTTAAAGAATCCTTTAGGGTTCTTATATCCAGGTATGTCAAATTTTATCAATGGCCCCTTTCACTCATTGAATCCCAAAGTTAACCCAATTCTTTTGTTCAGTTCCTTCTTTACAATTTAGGGCTAATGATGTTGTCAAATTCCTTGATACCTCGGTCGATTGGTGTTATTGAGTATTAATCCATGTTTTACAATGAATTTTGGTGTTATTACATGTCCATTAGCATAAACCCCAATTATTTAATGGAACCTAAAATATTAGACTTGAGTTATTAAATTCACTTAGATTATGAAATCAACATAATAGTTGCATTCTTCAGAGATAGTAGGTTATGAATATCTGATAACCTAGGATTTCATGCATATATATTCATGAGTATAAAATCCTCCATATTACCTATTTTTGAATGGTTTCAGACATCATATTTATTTTTAGTCTTCAGATTATTATTATTATTATCATTTTGCATAACAGTTGTCAGTGCCATTCAGTTGGGAGTAGTACTTATGTCACAACCCGAACCAAGCCTGGCTATGATAGGTATCTCAAGTCCACCCAGGACCGGAGACCACCTATCTTGCCTAGCCAACCAAGAAAATAACATACCTAACAATGGATGAATTCCAAACATATAACAAGATAATATTGATAAATCTCAAAGTCTATGAAATTTAAGCCAACAATACCCAACCACACCAATATCCACAAATCCTCTAAACAAAACCAAAATCCAATCTAGGTCGAGACATGCTCCCGACCCTGACTATGACAATGACAATGTTAATGATAATGCTAATGTGAACTCTTCAATTCTAGTCCATAAAAAGGAAACTGATGAAATGACCAAGTCTTCCGGATAATAGAAGCTCACCACTTCACCACCAATGACCAACGAACCAAGCTGATCCACCTAAATCTACACAAGAAAAGTAGAAGTATCTTTGGTGCTTACATTGCATAGGGATACAATGTCCAAAGACGGTTAATGGGTTAAGAACTAACATGTAACTCGGTGATAAGGGATAAAATAATGCCTAGTCAAATCCATTTAAAATCCATGTGAACATCTTTATATAAATATATAATTAATATGCTGGGGTAAGAAACAAGGCTTATCATGTTCTTCAAAATCATTAACCTAGACTATGTAGCATAACTGTCATAACAAAGTACCCACGGGCAATATGATTCCAGCTCTTCCCTAGCTGAAGGGCCCCAGAGCGCGTGGCGGCATGAACCAGAGAATAATTACATGTACATATGCACTATGGGTGACTCGAACTTCCCGGCATATATCAAGAGTGACTTAAGCATTCAATCATATAAAATGGGGGAATCAAACCTCCCAATCATATAATAAGAGGGACTCAAACCTTCTGGTCATTTAGACCTCCACATCGGCAATAGTGGTTTCCAGTATTGGTCTCTCGGTACCTCCACTTTCATGGCATAGCTACACAACCCCCGTTAAAGCCCAATTAAATCAAGTTACACATAATTCATTCATTAAACAAAGAACCAACCGTTAAGGCATACCTTGGGTATCGTCATACCCTTACACTTGCAAGCTTATCTCTATGCCATAATAATCACTTTAACTTAGGGGAATGTCACAATCCCCTTTGTTTATTAATTCAAATCTTAGCCAACAAGGCTTTTAAAATCCATGTTAATTGGTTTGCCCTTTATGCAATGCATTATCATAGGTGAGTAAGTCAAACCAAGTGACAATTTCACAATTTAATGTCATTTACACAGATGGGTTGAGGCTATACAATTGTTCAAAATTGATTTCAATTTCAAAACATCAATTTAAGGAAAACAATGACCCCTTTTTATATTCACCATACCCATTCCCATATGTTCAAAACCATTAATAAAGTACAGATAATGCATAACAAACCATGGGTAACCAATTTAAGAATCAACCTTGTCAAAGCCCTAAACCATCACAAAACCCACATTCCAAAATCGTACAATTAAACTATGTAAAACACATTCTTTCACAAAATAATAATTGAGGAAGAGTAACATGCCTAAAGGATTCTAAATTATGCAGAAGAAACCTTGAATTAACCCCTAAATGCTCAACCTTGAGATAGCCCTAGTTTGCTTTGCTTGATAGAATTTGAGAGAGTAAAGCAGGTTTATGATTAGTGGTGATTTTACCACTGATTCGCGCTTATTATTCATGTGCATTACTTTATTTTGAATGAATAAATGAGACATAGTTGTGATTAAATGAATAAATACCTACTCTTTGCAGGTATAAAAGTTGAAAAGACAAAGAGATATTGAGTGGAGCTTTAAATAGTAAAAAATAAGCAAAAAAAAGTGCAGCTAAAGACGTGCAAAGAAAGAACCTCAATTATCACAGTTGCAGTCCAGTGGTCGCAGGCGCGGTCAGTCAAGACGGTCATTAACCATGATCACAAAAGTTAATTGCGGTCGTGTAGCTACGATCGTAGCCAGACCTACACGATTGCGGTGTGGCAAAAATGGTCAACCCAAGGGAAAAACTGTAATTGCACGTGCTGATCCCAATTTGAACAAAAAGACACAAACCTTAATTCCATGTATCATTCATTCCATCACATCCCTTCTTCCCCAATTTTAAGGTTTTGGCTTGAGACTTTGTAGCCTCTATTTTTGGAGAAGAAAATATTGTGTAAATTTTGGGTGAAGAATACATTGGAGACTTTCTAAGTGGAAGACTAGCTCATTTCCATTGTTGATATTGTGGGGGAGCCAAGTTTAAGGTAATATTCGCTTAGATCTTCTACAACTTTGATTCAATGGAGATTATGGGTATATCTATGCTTGTTTATCTTATGTGTAGCTAAATCTCCCTCTTGGGGTTATGTGTGAATAGGGGTTAAAGTATGTGTGGGTTGTGATTGTTAGCATCTATTTGTTAGTTAATATTTATAGGTTCTATTACTGCTATGCTATTATGGTTGGGATTTGATGGGTGAAATCTCACAATACCCATATGGGTTTGATGAGTGAAAGCTCTAAGATCTAGAAAGTTCAATACCATCTTCGAAGGAAGGGTTTTAGGTGAACTTTAGGAATCCATATCATCCTTGAAAGAGGGATATGGGTACCAAAGCAATGATAGACAATTATGTGTGTAGTTTGCTAAATTTTTACTATCTTAAACATAAGGTTGAATGTGAGGCTAACTATGCCATGGGTGTCATCCTAGAAATAGGGATGCCTTAATTGAGGTTGTGGTTGCTAATTGTTGAACACACCCATTAAGTATCCGAAAAAATCAATGGGTGAAAGTTTGGTGTTTAGTTGAAAGGCTAACATCAAAACCTATAACCAAGCCTACCCATATTTGAATTATTGAAATGATGTTGATAATTATCTCCCAAATATCACTCCCTTAGTAACGCATAATCCCAATATCCGTGCATAATTGTTAAAACTCTAAGTATTCATAGCCCTGAATTTATACTAGAAAATCCCAAAAAGAAACGTTAGTGTAAGAACTCACCTCCCCTATTTTATCTTTTTGTAACATTTATTTGAATTTAACTTATATCTATATCACCACTCACATTATTCCTCATAGATTCGACCCCGACTCCAAAGTTGAATAAATATATTGACGACGACCGCCTTGCACTTAATTGACGTGTAAGTTGAGAGTTATCAAAAAGGCATCATTGTTGGGGAACAATTTGACTTATTAAATTAGTTTGGAATTTTAGATTACTTTCTTAAATTCAAGATTGTATATATGTGTTCATGATTTTTCTTTGTAAGTAGATTTTGTTTCATTTTTACTTTTCTTGATGTCATCTTCTAACAAATATGAGTTGAATAGTTGGAAGTCATATCGTGACCCCCCATGTTCATATTGTTATGGCCCATACTTTAGGAGAGATTGTAAGTATGGTCCTTGGTGAAAAATTCACCATCTCAATCTGATTAGGAGTATGGTTTCCCCATGTGTGGACGTCTTCAAGAAAATTGGGAAGAGTATCCAAAAACCCCCTCCACCTATTATACTAACCGAGTTGCTAGTTCTTCTTATGAGCTTGACAGGATTTATGATGAAAGAAAGAAGGAGCAACATATTGAGTCCGATATATGTGACCCAAGGTTACTTGCTATTTTGGACCAAGTGGAAGTACTGGAGGAGAACATCAAGAACTTTCATAAATCCCATGAGGTGTTTCAATGGGCAAGTGTTAAGAAAAGAGAATCGGGAAAGGACATAATTCTTGCAAACCTCATAACCCTAACCATTTTTCAAGAGGAGGTGTATCAAGAAGAGAAACCAAGCTATGATGATAAGCTTGGTAGAAAAGAATCCTCAGCTGCTTCCCAATCATCCGACTCATAAGAGGAAGAAGAGGTCAAAATAAAAAAAATAAACTTAGAGTCAAGAGATGAATTAATGCAAATATCTTATAATTACTCTAGTTCATTCTGGGGTGGAGATGCTCCAGAGAAGGTTAACCCAAAATTAAGTGTTGGAACTCATTCAACCCACTTTTTAACATTATGTTTAGAGGATGTGATTAAGATCCATCCCTTTGAACAAATGGAGGATTGTGGGGAGGTGGAGTCCTACTCTTGTATTTTAGAGTTTGACATTCCATGGGAGAAAATAGAACCCCACCCATCAAATGCCAAGATGTTTAATTTCTAATGTCCAAGGAATGGCCTGTTGATGTCCTCACATTTGCCCGAGGAGCCAAAATGAAAGTTCAATATGAAGATGGGTAAAAGTTTTAAATCTTCAAAATGGTGAGACCAAAACTTGCTTTCCATTGCTTCACCTCTTCCAAGCCTCTTCTTGGAAGATCTGAATCTTTTGTCCCTCTGCCATTCATTACATATTGAGTGAAAGTTTGGACAGAGATTCAAATCTTCTAAATGGAATCATAAAAGGAAGTGGAAGGGGCGTCTTACTAAGACTTTAAACTAAGTACTCAATGGGAGGCAACCCATCATGCCACGAAAAGTGGCACATATCCTTTTAATTATGCATGATAGAATAAATTTTTGTTTTGTTTTTGCATGCTTAAGCCTTGAGTTGGTGGTGCTCACCAAAATTTTGATCGAATTTGAGGAAGAAAAGTGTGAATTTGGCATTTTGGGATAAATAGAAAATACAGGGGATCAGATTTTTGGTCTCAGTTACTATGACCGCGGCCTGTGTAAACACGATCGCAGTGGCCGCATGACCTCGATCGCATGACTAAGACCGTTGTCGTGGTCAAATAAGTTTAAATGACCATCCAACTGCTCAATTTTCACCCACCGCTTCTTTACTTTCTCTCAAAATTCTCTTCACTTTTTAAGCAGTACAGTGCATAATCAAGGGACATCTCATTTCAATAGTATCTACTAATATGGTAAGTTGTATAAACTCCTTTGATTTGAATGAAAATGCATGATTTGATTTTGTAATGTGTATATAGACCCTGAACTGATGTTTGTGATATAACATTCATGCTAAATTTTTATTTCTAAGTGTTCCACTGCAATAGATAGTGTACATGTTGTGTGGGGAAGTCTTGAGTACCCAAAAATTAAGCCTTAAACCACAAATGTGGAAGTGTGCACCATGTGTGAGATTGAAAGCCTCTACAAATTACATGTTCAAATTATTTAAGTTCAGGGCTGGGATCATGCACTCTAGTCTTATAATTCACTGTTTACAATGTTATCATGCCTACTTGAAGAAAAATTTTGGGGTGAAACTGTGTTTGAGATATTGTGCAAAATCTGTCAAATCTGGTCTCAAGTCTCGCGATCGCGTACCTGACGACAGGGATCGCTTAGCCACGATCGCGGTGAACACTCCGCGATTGCCATACCTAAGGGTAGGTTATGGCAGAAATTAAACATTTCTGCACATTCTTTTGATGCCCCTGAAATCTTTATGGCACTACCACATAAGCTTATCTGTTTGATCTAGCATTTTTTTAGTATGAGAAAACTAATATTGGTCTGAGTCACATTGCTTACAGATCATCAGCCTCAAAAATGAAAGATTTCAATGACACCAGATTCATGACCGCACAATGACGCCAACTCTATTACGATGACTTCCACAGGAATAAGCTACTCCTTGAGAGGGGCATTGTTTGGACAAGGTGGAAGAGAGACTCCCAGAATTCCATACTAGACTTACTGCGAGCGGGTGGATATGCTTTGCCCCAGAACCCTGCAAGGCCAATGAGATTTGAGTGCATGAGTTCTATGCAAACCTCATTGTAGTCTCTATGACGAACCCCGTCATAACTATTTGATCTAAATAGTTAAACTTTAGAGCGGAGCAGGTGAACGCGGTGTATGGTCTCCCAAATATCGACATAAGGCAATTTCATGCAAGGGCAAGTGAGCCTGGGTCCTAAATTGCCAATATTTTATTCCCTGGTAAAGAAGTTCCTTGGTCCATCACCAAGAAATACATTTTAATAAAGGACTTCAAAGTAGAGGCCAGACTCTAGTTAAACATCATATGCATCCGAGTATCACCTTGCACCTATATGACCATCGTCATGAACTTGAGAGCTCGAATGGTGGCTTGCATCTTATTTGGCATACCTCTTAATATAGGAGAGATTATCTTATTATAATGGAGTTATCACCACACCTATAGAGGTACATACCTACTTTTCCTTTCCCTTATCACTTAACTTTATAAGAGAGCGGAAGTAGATGAGTATGTTGCAGATACTTGGGTGCACCCAGGCTCCATCATCTGTCCACTTAAATTCAAAGGTGAGGGTTCCCCAAGATAGAGCAAGAATAGAAATATAGATTCTTACAAAGCAGCCTAGAAGGACCCAGTAGCATGCGGGCCCTCATCAGCAAATCCCCTCGAAGATCTTTCAAATCAAATAAGGGTAGTCAGGGAGTTAGTGTCCAGATAACCTCAGGGCCTGGTATATCCCTATATAGCCCGCCATTCATATGTAATGCAATTTGACTATGAGAAGTACATTAAGGAGCAACCAAAATAGGGAACCACTGTCACCAGCCTAGAGAGAGCGTACTCAGCCTAAGCAGGAGCACATAGAGACCTCAAGAAATCATATAAGAAAATGGTACAAAGAGAGAAGAAGAGCAACAAGTTCTTTAAGAAGCTGTGGAAGGGAGAAAAGGCATCTTTAAGGTGGTCAAACTAAATGAGAAGTTGCCTTCTTCAAAGCTAAATAGTGAAGAAGAGGCCCCTACTAATTGGTCGGTTGACGAGACTGGTGGTGCCAGCACAGAGTCAGATAGGGAGAGTATCTCTTGAGGCAAATTTAGGGAGAAACTTCTTACTCTTGTTTTAGTATGCATGCAGTGAGGACACTGTATTTTATATAGTTGGGGGTTGATTCTACACATTATTTCTTTTATATTATTATTTTGGGATGATGTTTTGGATATTATTTTGTTTTATGGATTATCATGCTTTTTTGTAATTTTAATATCCTAGCGATTTAATTTTATTTTTATCTTGTTGATGCATGACTAGCTTTGCCTGATGACGGATTGAGTGATTACAGTCTTAAGGGTGAAGCGTTGTATTTGGGTTTGAGGTATAGATGTAGGGGAATCATGAGTACTCGTAGCATAATTTTCATTTAATGCAAGGAAGGCCTGAGTACCTATAGCATTACACGTTGTCAAGATGGGATCACTTTATACACCACTGGTGATGTCTGAGTAGCCATATTGTGAGCTCGCCCGTGATTGAGCTTAAATGTGAGACTAAGGCTTTAGTTGTAGCCATAGTTTAGCAATTTGTGCATGGTGCTATTGAAAATCAAGAAACCCCCTCCGTCAATTTTTTTTTAAAAAGCAAGTTCATGGATGTGAGCAATGTTGTAACAAATCCTTTTCTCTTTTTGTGGTTCCACAAATTTTTTGACTTATGAATAGTGATAAATACTCCGATTGTGTCTCTCGCGGGAGGGACATTTGAGCTCTTTTGGCTAAATTTTTCATGTCATATGTGGTGAGATACTTAATATTTATCTCTTGTACACTTGTGTTATCTGGAACTTTCCTCATTAGTCTTTTAAAACTAATTTTGATTGTACTTGGTTGGAGAAATGATCTTAGGCCCTCTTTGTAATTTTGGAACCCACTCTAGCCTAAAAGTCTTCCCATACATAATGGAAATCCCTAGTTACACACTTGAGCTTTTGAACCTTTCTTTGGAAAACACATTACAAGCCATGAACCATTCTTTTATCCCTCTTTTGAACCATACCCTCCTTGAACTTAAAAATGCAATTTGAGGCTAAAAGCCTAAGTTGGGGGTGGTAAATATCGATGGAAGTGAATTTAGGGCTACGAAGTATTAGAGAAATGCCCAATGTGCCGAAGTGTTGAAAATAAATATTTAGAAAAAAAAAAGGATCCCATAAAAGAATGACTTGCACAAAAATGCAAGAAAATAATATTAAAAGGAAAGTGGGAAACAAAAGAAGCAAAAGATAGGTATGAACAAATAAAGAAAATAAAGAAGAGTAACCTTAGTATAAAGTAGGAGCGTTGTAAAGTGTGATGTAGATGTACAAGGTAGGGTGTAACCAAGTTCCCTAAATGAAATCCTACCCTAACCTTAATGTACATTACAAGCTTAGAAAGTCCTTTTAGATCTCCAACCATTTACCTTCTTGTGTAGTGGTGATTGAAAATAGGGGAAAGCCTATGGAATAACACTTGGTGCATCGAGATTTCTTTTGTGTGAGAGAGATTTTTTGCACTTAAATTTACTTGTTGCATGATTAGTAGTTTGGTGTGTGGAAAGTCCTTTTCTTGCGAGAATTGGCATGCGAACAAGTTGAGGTGAGTGATTTTGTTACCTCTCGAACAATGAGACAAATGGAGTATAACTTGATTGTAGTCAAGAGAAAGGCACCTCTAGAGTATTAGCCTTGTTGCTTGATTGATCTTTAAAGTATTATACATTCTTTGGGTATTGCATTTAATAATGAGGGGTGTTGCAAAAATAGTCTAGCGAATGTGCAATGAGCTACTTATGGTTGTGATTCAAGTTGAAGTTGTTGTAGACCTTAAGGCATGAAATTTGGGCATAAATAATTGTGTCACATGGTAAAAGGTAGTGTTTCTTAAGGACAAGCAAGTGCTTTAAGTTGGAGGTGTTGGTGAGTGGTGATTTTACCACTCATTCAGGCTCATTATTCATGCACATTACCTTGTTCTGAATGAATAAATGAGACATAGTTATGATTATATGCACTAATACCCACTCTTTATAGGTATAAGATTTGAAAAGACAAATAAATGTAGAGTGGAGCTTGAAATGATCAAAAAAGAGCAGAAAAAGTGCAGTTGAAGACCTGCAGTGGAAGAGCCTCAGTTACCGCGGTCGCGGCCCAGTGATCGCGGTCGTGGTCAGTCAAGATGGTCAATCAACTGTGATCATGAAAGTTAATCACACTCGTGTAACTACAGTCTTAGACAGACCTGTGTGATCCCGGTGTGGCAGAAATGTTTAGCCTAAGGGCAAAACTATAATTGCACGTGCTGATCCCAATTAGAAACAAAAAGACTCAAACCCTAATTCCATGTATTATTCATTCCATCACATTCTTTCTTCCCCAATTTTCTAGGTTTTGTCTTGAGACTTTGTAGCCTCCATTTTTGGAGAAGAAAATATTGTGTAAATTTTGGGTGAAAAATACATTGGAGACTTTCTAAGTGGAAGATTTGCTCACTTTCATTGTTGATATTCTGGGAGAGCCATGTTTGAAGTAACATTTGCTTAGATATCCTACAACTTTGATTCAATATAGATTATGGGTATATGGGTTTGATGAGTGAAAGCTCCAAGCTCTAGAAAGTTCAATACCATCTTCGAAAGAAGGGTTTGGGGTGAACTTTAGGAATCCATATCCTCCTCGAAAGAGGGACATGGGGACCAAAGCAATGATAGACAATTATGTGTGTAATTTGCTAAATTTTCACTATCTTAGACATAAGGGTGAATGTGATGCTAACTATGTCTTGGGTGTCATCCTAGAAATAGGGATGCCCTGATTGAGGTTGTGGTTGCTAATTGTTGAACACACTCATTAGGTATACGAAAGAATCAATGGGTGAAAGTTTATGCTTTGTTGAAAGGCTAACATCAAAACCTATAACCAAGCCTACCCATATTTGAATTATTGAAGTGATGTTGATAATTAGCTCCCACATGTCACTCCCTTAGTAACGCATAATCCAAAGATCTGTGCATAATTGTTAAAACTCTAATTATTCGTAGTCCCGAATTTATACTAGAAAATCCCAAAAAGAAACATTAGTGTAGGAACTTACTTCCCCCATTTTATCTTTTTGTAACATTTGTTTGAATTTAACTTGTATCAATCATTTTGAATTAATTTGATCGCCACTCATATTGTGCCTCGTGGATTCGACCCCGACTCCAAAGTTGGGTAAATATATTGACGACGACCGCTTTGCACTTAATTGACGTGTAAGTTGAGCGTTATCAGTTTTTGAGTTATTAACGTGTTAAAATAATGTCCTAAAGGTGTTTTATGGACGTGGGGCCTAAGTGGGTGAAGAGGAAAATGTCCAAAGTGCCCTCAACTTAAAATCTGAAAAATTGTTGCCAGTGACTACACGTCACTCTGCGACTCATAAGGTCACATAACGACTCGTCACAACAATTTCTAGGGCAGAAACACATTGTCGACCCTATGACTCACATCATACGACTCGTATTGTGACCCTATGCAATTTGTATAGAGTCTTTCCGACTCTTTGGGAGACACTTGTAATTAGGACAAAACTTAGACACACACACTGGTTAGGTGATGATTAGGTTTCTATGATTTGTTAAGGTTCCCTACGACTCATTAGGAGGAGTCTAATTTGGGAAGTGAGGATAAAATTTAGAAATTTTCAAGGACCAAGAATCTAGGGTGTTGAATACTCCCCCTTAGGATCATTCATCCTCGAATGGCAGGGCAATGCATTTATTAGCATGATTTTACTCCAAACACAACCACACTTACTTTTAACAAAGAAATAAAACAAAGATGTTAAGGAATATGCATACCTCATTCATGATTATCCAAAGCGGGAGACAAGAATGGGTATTTGGACTTCATGTCCTCCTTGGCTTCCCAAGTAGCTTCTTTACACTTTTGGTACCTAAATAGAACATTTACCGAAACCACATTCTTTGATCGTAACCGGCAGACTTAACAATCCAAAATCTCAATCAGGACTTCCTTATATGAAAAGGAATTCGAGATACCTACACTCGCCAAAGGAACGACCAAGGAAGGATAACTTATGCACATCTTCAACATCGAAACATGGAAGACCGGATGAATAGAACACAAACTTGAAGGCAAATCCAACTCATAAGCCATATTGCCTATTCGCCTCAAAATACAATATGGACCATCATAACAAGGAGTGAGCTTATCCTTCTTTCTGAATGGCATCACTCCCTTTATGAGAGACAGCTTCAAGAACACCAAATCATCCACATCAAACTCCAAGTCCCTTTGCCTTATATCCGTATAGGACTTTTTGTGACTTTGGGCGGTCTTACGTCTATCACGAATCACTTTCACCTTCTCCATAGATTGGTTCACCAAATCTGGACCATAAAAATTATTCTCTTGAATCTCGAACCACCTAATAGGATACCTACATCTCCTACCATACAAAGCCTCGAATAAAGCCATCTCAATAATCAAGTGATAGCAATTATTGTGTGCAAACTCGATGAGAGGCAAATGGTCTACCCAACTACCACCAAAATTGATTACACAAGAACTTAGAATATCCTTCAATGTCTTAATTGTCCTCTCCATTAGTACATCAATTTGCGGGTGGAAAGTGGTGATAAGGTTCACCTTAGTCCCCAAATCTCTCTGAAAGGAACGCCAAAAGTGAGATGAGAACTAAGTACCTCGATCATATATGATGGAGACTAGATCACCATGAAACTTTATAATATCCTCAATGAAAAGCTTAGCATAATCATCTGCCAAAAAATTCATCTTCACTGTCAAGAACTAAGCAGACTTAGTCATCCTATCCACGATGACCCAAATGGAATCAAACTGATTGCGAGACCACGGAAGAGCAGTAACGAAATCCATATTAATCACTTTTTATGTCCACATGGTCAATTCGATCTCTTGAGACAAACCAATAGGCCTCAAGTGTTCAACCTTCACTTGTTGGCACACCATGCACTTAGCCACAAAATTGGCCATATCCTTCTTCATGTTATTCCACCAATAAATTTCTCTTAAGTTATGATACATCTTCGTGGAACCAGGATGTACAGTGTACCTCGACTCATGAGCTTCAGCCAAAATTCTCTCTTGCAGCCTATCAACATCAGGAACACATAATCTACCTTGGTACCTCAAGATACCATCACCTCCAATCTCAAAAGCCATCACCTTCTAGTGACCCACATCATCATTGATCTGCATCAAGATAGGCTCCAAGATCTATTTATCTTCACCTCATCACTAAGAGATGACTTCACTACCTCCTACAAAATCACACCACCATTCTTAAAGTCCACAAGACGAACTCTATGATTTGGAAAACGGTGAATATATTTCACCAATTCTCACTTTTTCTCATCCACATAAGATAATCTTCCCATAGATAACCTGCTAAGAGCATCAACAACTACGTTAGCTTTACCTGGATGATAATGAAGACTTATTTCATAGTCCTTGAGTAAATCAAGCAATCTCCTTGCCTGAGATTTAACTTCTTCTGTGTGAACGCATACTGCAAAGTCTTTTGGTCCGAGAAGATGTCAACATACACTCCATACAAATAGTGATGCCAAATCTTCAAAGCAAATACCATAGCTAACAATTCCAAATCATACATCAGATAGTTCTTCTCATGCACCTTCAACTTCCTAGAAGCATATGCAACCACCTTACCATGCTACATCAACACACAAGCCAATCCCACCCAGGACGCATCACAATAAATAATAAAACCTTCAGTACCCTCGGGTAAGGTCAAAACTAGAGTCAAAGTTGACTTATATTTATACTTCTCAAAACTACCCTCACAAGCATCGGACCATATAAACTTTACCTTCTTCTTAGTCAACTTGGTCAATGGGGCAGCAATAGAAGAGAAACTTTCCATTTCTATAATAACCGGCTAAACCCAAGAAGCTCCGAATATCGGTGGAAGTCATGGGCCTAGACCTCTTCTTAACTACCATAACTTTTTGTGGATCCACCATGATCTCTTCACTAGCAACAGGATAACCCAGATAGGTCACAACATTCAACCAGAACTCAAACTTAGAGAACTTTGCATACAATAGCTGATCTTTCAAGATTTGCAACACAAGGCGGAGGTGATTAGCATAATCCACCTCACTCTTGGAATAAACCAAAATATCATCAATAAACACAATTACAAAAAAATCCAAGAACTGATGAAAGACCCAATTCATAAGATTCATAAATAGCGTCGGGGTATTAGTCAAACCAAAAAATATTACCAAAAACATAAAATGGCCATACCAGGTTCAGAAGGTAGTCTTTGGGATATCCACATCCCTAAACTTCAACTTATAATAACCCAACCAAAGATTAATCTTGGAAAAGTACTTAGCACCCTAAGTTGATCAAGGAGATCATCAATCCTAGAAAGAAGATACTTATTCTTCACAGTCACCTTATTTAGCCGGCGGTAATCTATACACATCCTAAGGGACCCATCCTTCTTACGTACAAAGAGAACCGGAGCACCGCATGGGGTAACACTAGGGCAGATAAAACCCTTATCTAGAAGATCTTTCAACTGCTCCTTAAGTTCCTTTAAATCAGTAGGAGCCATTTTGTAAGGAGAGATGGAGATAGGATGAGTGTCCAAAAAAAGATCAATCCTAAAATCAATCTCCCTATTAGGAAGAATATCGGGAAGATCATCATTAAATACCTCGGGAAACTCACCGACCAAAGGGACAGATTGCAAAGAAGGACCTTAAAATCTAGAATCCTTAACATGGACTAGATGGTTGAGAAACCCCTTGGAAATCAATTTCCAAGCCCTAAGATAAGAAATGAACCTCCCCTTAGGAACTAGGGTACTACCTTCCCACTCAATAACCAACTCATTAGGGAATTTTAAATTAATCCTTCGGGTCAAACAATCAAGAGGTGCATAGCATGAGTGCAACCAATCTATCCCAAAAATCACAGCAAAATCTAACATGTCCAACACTATAAGATCCACCAAGGTCTCCCTACCACAGATAGACACCACACAACCCCTATAGACTCTCCTAGCCACAATAGAGTAACTAACCAAGGAAGATACAAAAAGGGATACAGAATACACTCAGGATTAAAACCAAAATGAATAGCCACATATAGGGTCACATAAGAAAGAGTAGACCCAGGATCAAGTAGATAATATATATCACGAGAGAAAATTTTAAGAATACCAGTAAAAACATCGAGAGATGACTCAAAATCCTGATGGGTGGTAAGTGTATAAAGGCAATTCTGACTAGTGCTGGAACCAAAAGTGGCACGCTTTGGTACAGGGGATGAAGAAGTAGCTACAGGAACCTTATTTTCTCTAGAAGCAACCTTAGAAGGACAATCCCGCTACATGTGACCAATCTGACCATAATTAAAACACTAATTCCTTCTCTGGTCATAAATCTCATGATGCACCTAACCACATAAAAAGAAAGGGAAATAGAATGAAGCTGACTGGGCCTCACTAGCCTGAGATTGGGAACCTTGTGCCTTAGATCCACTAAGTCCACTATTATTCTTAAAATGGCGATCACCAGATGGCTTACGATAAGGAGCATTAGTCGTAGAATAAGAACTAGGATTCCCCCACTTTTTATTAGACCACTGCCTGCCATCCTTACCACTATTCTGTGGGACACCACCCTGCTCAAAAAATTAAGATCTCTTATTTTACCTCTCTCCTATTTTGGCTTATTTCTTTTTCTCATTTTTGAACTACTGCATATACATGACAAGCCTAGAGATATCCTTGTCACTATTCAATCTGGAGACGTTGCATTCCAACCCCAAATCATGGAATAACCCAGAACCATATTTCCTCATCCAAGCCCTCAAAAAAGATACCAACTCTGAGCATAACAAGATAACTGGTGAAATTTTAGGGCATACTCTTTCACAGTCATCTTGCCTTGCTTCAGGTTTATAAACTTCTCAGCCTTTTCCTTCCTCAACTCCTGAGGAAAGAAGCAATCAAGAAATGTACCCGAGAAATTCTCCCATAATGCTAACTCTACATCATCACCCCTAGACTGATCTCACTCCTCATACCACTAATATGCCACATCCTACAACTGGTATATAGCGAATTCCACACCCTTAAAGTCAAAAGCATGCAACACATGGAGAATCTCCTTTATATAATCTAAGAACCCTTGAAGATATTCCTCAACCTTAGAGCAAGTAAATGTTAGAGGATTCAGCCTCATAAAGTGGCCAACTCTAGTGGCCTCATAAGAACTCATAGTAGCACTAACAGGACCATACTGTCATGATTGAGACGTCACCAATTGGGTTAATCGATGAATGGAATGATGAAACTCAACAATGGAAATATCTCTTATAGGTGTTCGAGCAAGAGTGTTACTAGTGGGAGAAGGATCAGTGGGGACCAGTGGAACTTCACTGGGGCAATCAGAAGCAGTGACCTTAGATCGGGTATGAACTCTATGAGTAGGATGAGCCCCATCCATATTATCCTCAAGCGGGATAGAGCTATTTCCATGAGCATTAGCTTTTCTAGTAGGAATAATCTGAAAAGCAAACAAATGGGAATTTGAGAAGATTTCCATACCCTAGACTCTAAGCCTGAAAGTAGATCACAAGAAAGGGAAACATTTCTAATTATCTTATAGCCTCTCTCTTATAAGTGTGGAGCGCTACACACCTATAAAAGTGACTCTACTTAACACGAATTTGTGGATACCTAATAACACCAAACCTATGCTCTGATACCAACTTTGTCACAACCTGAAATAGCGTCTGGCCATGGCGATATCTCTTGTCCACTAAGGACTGGAGACCACCTCTCTTTCCTAGACAACCAAAAACATAACACACCTAACAATCATTGAATTCCAAACATATAACAAGATAAATTTGATAAAACTCAAAGTCTATGAAATGTCAGCCAATAATTCCCAACTACACCAATATCCACAAAGCCTCTAAAAAAATCAAAATCCAATCTAGGTCAGGATATGCCCTCGACCCTACCAATGACAATGACAATGTTAATGATAATGATAATGTGAACTCTTCAATTCTAGTCTATAAAAAGAAAACTGATAAAATGACCAAATCTTTTGGAGAATGAAAGCTCGCCACTTCACCACCAATGACCAACGGACCGAGCCGATCAACCTAACTCTACAAGGAAAAAGTAGAAGTATCTTCGGTGCCTATATCGTATGGAGATACAGTGTTAGAAATAGTTAGTGGATTGAGTGATAGCATGTAACTCAAAGATAGGGGATAAAATAAAACCTAGTCAAATCCAATACCATATGAACATCTTCATATATATATATATATATAATTAATATGCAGGGATAGGGAACAAGGTTTATTATGTTCTTCAAAATCATTAACCTAGACTATGTAGCATAACCATCATAACAAGGAACCCACAGGCTATATGAGTCCTGTTCTTCCCTATCTGGAAGGGCCCCAGTATCCGTGGCCGTACGAATAAGAGAATAGTCACATATATGTATTCACTATGGGGGACTCGAACTAACTGGGATATTTTAAGAGTGACTTAAGAACTCAATCATATAACATGGGGGAATCGAACCTCCCAATTATATAATAAGGGGGACTCAAATCTTCTGTTCATTTAAACCCCCACGTTCTAATTTTGATCCCTCGGGACCTCCATTTTTAGGACACAGCTATACAACCTCCATTAAAGCCCAATTAAATCATGTACCACATAACTCAGTCATTAAGCAAAAAAACAACCGTTAAGGCATACCATGGGTATCGTAACACCCTTACACTTACAAGCTTATCTCTATACCATAACAATAACTTTAACTTGAGGGAATGCCTCAATCCCCTTTGTTTATTAATTCAAAGCTTAGTAAACAAGGCTTTCAAAATCCATGTTCATTGGTTTACCATTTATGCAATGCATTATCATAGGTGAGTAAGTCAAACCAAGTGACAATTTCTCAATTTAAAATTATTTACACAAGTGGGTTGAGGGAATACAATTTTTCAAAATTGATTCCAATTTCAAAACATCAATTTGGTTGAAACCATGACCCCTTTGTTTATTCAACATACCCATGCACCCCACATATTCAAAACCATTAATAAATCAAATGAATAACAAATCATGGGTAACTAGTTTAAGAATCAACTATGTCAAAGCCCTCAACCATCACAAAACCAACATTCCAAAATCATACAATTAAACCATGTAAAACATATGCTTTCACAAAATAATAGTTGGGGAAGGGTAACATGCCTAAAGGATTCTCAATTATGGAGAAGAAACCTTGAATTGACCCCTAGATGCTCAACCTTGAGAAAACCCTACTTTGCTTTGCTTGAAAGAATTTGAGCAAGTAAAAAGGTTTTTTAATTTGTTAATGTGTTAAAATAATACCCCAAAGGTGTTTTATGGACGTGGGGTCTTAGTGGAAAAAGAGGTAAATGTACAAAGTTCCCTCAACTTGAAAGCTAAAAAAATATCGTTAGTAACATGGATCACTCTGCAACTCATAAGGTCACATAATGACTCGTCACCATGAGTCGTAGCCAAGAAAGTTTCAAGGGAACACATACACTGTTTACCCAATGACTCACATTATAGGACTCGTATTGTGACCTTAACTCGTAGGGTGTAAGTCGAATATAAGACAGAACCATTTGGGCCTCACATTGGCCACCCAATGATTTGTACTATATGATCCGTATAAAATCTTTATGCATTATTTGGAGACACTCATAATCAGGATAGAAATATTAGCCACACACATTAGTCAGGCTACGATTAGGGTCCTATTACTCTTAAGGCTCCCTAGTACTCGTAAGGAGGATTTTTGTCTGGGCAGTTGATGTTTTAGATTTAGATGGAATATTTTACATCTTTTACAAGGGATATTTGTGTGTATTTAAGCAACTATTAGTGTATTTTATGTGGGGTTTTACTGTATTTTAGGTAAGAGACTTAGAAAAAAGAACAGCTTAGAAAAGTACAAGCTAAAGGCCCTTGAAGGTCTAACTAATGGGTCATCAACACTGTGATGAACTATCAGAGTACCCATCAACACTAAGAAGAGAGGAAGAATAGGATGAATCAAGCGATGGTCCAAGTGACAGACCATCAGAACAGTGATGGGCCATCAACTTGGCCGTCAGAACCAAGTAAAATGCAGATCATCTAGAATTGAGTGACGGTCCAGGCGATGGACCATTAGTGAATTGACAGACCATTAATTTGGTTGTCAGATTCAAGACACAATGTGAAGAACTGGAATTCCAAGTGACGGTCCAAGTTTGTCAATCATGACGCGGCAATCTGCAGTTCAAATTTTAAATCCCCTTTACCTGGAAACCTATAAATACCTAGTCTAGGGTTTAATTAGGCATATTTAATCTATCTTTCATAGACTGAACCTCTTTGGTAACGTATTTTCTTTACTCTGAGAAATAAGCTAATACTCTGGAAGATCTTATCATTTTTATTCACTATTCATTTGAAGATTAAAAACAATTCTTTGAATCTTTGTAAGTGATTTCTAAAATTAGTTATGATAAATACAATGATGTATTTTTATTCTATGATGTGTGGCTTATACACCCATAACTAGGGTTATGGGAGCCCTAGTGTGAGTTGTCGATTGGGGTTGTGAGAATGCCCAAATTTTGTAGATAATTGAAGTTGTATTATCTCCTCTTCATAATAATGACATTTCTTAGTTGAAAACTCGAAGGGTTTTCCCAAGAACACCACTTTTTTGAGTAGAAAAGTGTGTTGGGAAAAGAGAAGATTTACTAGAAACCTCAGGGCTTTAATATTTATGTTATGGATTGATGTCTTAACAGGATCAACCCACTTGAGAATTCAATTGGACATTATACAACACTCTTTAAGTTAGAAAGAATTAAAGGGTAGTGATATATTAAGGTTGAGAAACAATAGATAGAACTTAAGAGTTCAATTAACCTTACAATTGAGATTGTCAAATTGGAATTTGGAATAGCTCACAACCCTAGCTGCAATAACACCTTGGTGAACATAATCATAGTTTATTTATTCTCATTGAATTAAAACTTGCAAAAATATTCATTAGTTTGAATACAACTTGTTTCCAGCAATAAGCATTGTTACCAAACAAACCCTTCTTACTCTGGAACCTTCAATCAATAGTCCACTAATTATTATAACACTTTGTTTACAAAATTTTCCCTGTGGGATTCGACTCCAACCTAGTTGGGTTCTATATTGGACATCAATCGCTTAAACTTTCTAACAAGATTTGTAATTTGGGCATATCAAATTTTGGTGCCATTACTGGGGAATACAGTTGTCAATTAAGTTTATGAGTGTTAATTGACATTTTGTCAAGTTTCTTAATCTTACTTTTATTTGTTGTTTTTGTTCATTTCAGGATCTTTATTTTTCATGCCATGTATGAGGAGTTCAAGAGAACTATTATACCATTTCATCCAGAACCTCAATTAATTGGTAGAATGAAAGATCAACAGGAAGCGGAAAGATTAGCTGCCTTGGGTAATGCACAACTCAATCAGCAAAATGCTAATAACCCAGGTCGGGTGTCTAATGAAGATGATGATGACCTGGGGATGATGATTTGATTGATCCTGCAAATTAGAGACGTGCGGAGAATATAGCTGTACCAGTGAATCAAAATCGGCTAGTTATAGGGAGAGCAAACCGCCAACCGACTGTGTGGTTTGCATTTGATGAAGAGGATGATACTAATTTGGATGAAGTTGGTGCTACAAGAGAAATTATTTCACCACCATTAGCACCAGGTATGTAGTTCAACATCACAAGCACTATGATTCAATTGTTAAACCTCAAAGGGTTATTTGGTGGACTTCCAGGGGATGACCCGAATATATACCTGGTGAACTTTATCAATATCTACAAATCTTTTGATAACCCTAGAGTAGGGAAAAATGTAATTCGACTACGGTTATTCCTATTGTCTCTATCTGTAGAGACAATACTGTGGCTGAATAAATTGGCTCCTAATTTTATAACAAACTAGAGGCAATTGAAAGGATGACCGATGAGCATTTGATGGAAATATTCTATAGGGCTTTGAACTCTATCACGAAGCCAACTTTGGACAATGCTGCAGGGGAGAATTTATGGACCTTACTTTTATAGAGGCTGCAGAGATATTAGAGAGACTGACTAAGACAAGTAGAGCTTAGCATACTAGGGATTCTATGGTAGCAAGTAATGTTGTGTCTAGTGGGATGTAAGATGAATTAAGTAGGCGAGAAGAGGAATATGACCAAGATATGGCATATATGAATACCCGGATGGATTTTCTCACAAAGCATTTACTAATCGAGAAGATAGAAAAAGTGAAAGTTGTTGGGTCTCAAGGTAGGGGAGCTGATTTAGATTCTCAGAAAGAGGGGAACTACTTGAATAATCAAGGGGGTTTTTGAGGCAATAGCCAAGGGAATCAAGGTCAGAATTGTTACGACAAAGCTAGTTATAGAGATCGTGATTAGGGTGGTTGGAAAAATAAAAATGATAGGAGCAGATTGTATGTACCTCTTAGAAATCGTAAAAATGTTGTTACTAGTTCCGATAAGATATCGATGGAGGATATGATGGCCAAGTTATTAAAGGAGTTAGAGTCGACTGATGCTGGAGTGAGACAGATAAAGAGTGATATTTCATCTATGAGTTTACTAGTTGACTTACATTCGACTTCCATTACACAATTGGAGCAGCAGATAAATCAAATATCAGTTGTAATCGATCAAAGAAAGAGCGGAACATTGCCTAGTGATATCATGCAAAATCTGAGAAATGATAATTCTTGCATGGCTATCACCACGAGAAGTGGTAAAGTGTTACATGGACCTTCTATGGGAAAACCTATTGTAGATAATGGGGTGGAGATAGAAGTGAAAGCAGAAGAAGGACATCCAGTAGAATCTGATAAACTGGAAAATAATATGGTCCCATCTAATCAAAAGAAGATTGATTAGTTAGAGAAAGGCAAAGGGAAGGAAGGAGAGACAGTAGTTACCAGAATGCCAAAAATACCTACTCTATTCCCGTACAGATTGTAGAAGAAGGTAGATGACATAAAATTTAGCAAGTTCATGGCCATGCTAAAGCATCTAATAGTAAATGTGCCCTTGGTTGAGGCGCTAGAACAAATGTTGGGCTATGCTAAATTCATGAAGGATCTTGTGAGTAAGAAGCATACCAGGATCTACGAACCTGTGGAAAATCCTCACTATTGTATTGCTATTGCTACAAGATCCTTAGTGCAAAAGAAAGCAGATCCGGGAGCATTCACCATCTCATGTACTAGTGGATCACTTAATTTTGCTAAGGCCCTGTGTGATCTTGGGGAAAATATTAATCTGATGCCACTGGTGGTTTTTAAGAAGTTGGGTTTGGGAGATCTTACACCCACCAATATGCGACTTTTGATAGCAGATAAATCAGTGAAGAGACCGATTGGGATATTGTATGATGAACTTGTTAAAGTGGCGAGTTTTATTTTTCCAGCTGACCTCATAATCCTGGATTGTGAGAAGGACTTTGAGGTACCCATTATCTTGGGTAGACCTTTCCTCACAACTGGTGGCATGTTGATTGACTTGCAAACCAATGAATTAAAATTTAGGCTCAATGATGAAGTGGTCAATTTTGATGTTTGTCAGTCAATGAAAAAGCAAAAGGAAATGAGCGTCTTCTCAATCGTTGATGTATATTATGAAGTTAAGCAAGAGTTATCGGTTAAGAAGAGATTTGGTGTGGAAATGTTGGTTACAGTGTTGATGAACTTCAATAGTGATGGTATCGAAGAATATGATGAGACTATGTGTATGCTGACTGGAATAGGGTCATATTCCTATGCCCCTAAGAAGATAGATTTGGACCTAAAAAATTGCCCAACACCACTGGCTAAGCCTTCCATTGAGAAGCCATCGGTGTTGGAATTGAAGAAGTTTTCGGTTAATCTGCAGTATGTGTTTCTTGGCAGTGAAAACACCTTATCAGTAATTATTAAAGCAGACTTAGGAGAGTAGTAGGTTGAGTCCCTTATCTCTGTACTTAGGAAGTACAAAAGGGATATCGATAGACGATTGCTGATATTATTGGTATTTCTCAAGGCATCTGTACCCATAAAATCCAGCTAGAGGAAGAATGCATACCTACTATCAAGCATTAGCGTATATTAAACCCCCTGATGCAAGAAGTGGTTAAAAAGGAGATTATTAAATGGCTCGACGCAGGGGTAGTGTACCTAATTTGTGATAGCAAGTGGGTAAGTCCTGTACAATGTGTGCCCAAGAAAGAGGGCATGAATGTAGTTGCTAATAAGAAGAGTGAGTCGATTCTGCTTAGACCTGTGATTGGGTAGTAGGTCTGAATGGACTATCGGAAGTTGAACTCATGGACATTGACATATCACTTCCCAATGGCCTTCATGGATCAAATGCTTGATAGTTTGGTAGGAAGGGGTTGGTATTACTTTTTAGATGGGTATTCGGGATACAATCAGATCTCGATTGCCCTGAAATATCAGGAGAAAACAACATTTACATGCCCATATGGAATATTTGCATTCAAGTGAATGCCATTTGATTTATGTAATGCACCAGACACACTCCAACGGTGCATGATGTCAATTTTGTCTGACATGGTGGAGGACACTCTAGAAGTGCTCAAGGATAATTTCTCTATAGTGGGTGATTCATTTGAATTATGTTTGGTGAACTTGAGTAGATCACTTCAGAGATGCAAGGAATTCAATCTTGTGTTGAACTGGGAGAAATTCCACTTCATGGTGAAGGAGGGCATTATTCTTGGATATTGGATTTCAGAAAAAGTGATTGAGGTCGACCGGGCTAAGGTAGAAGTTATAGAAAATACCCCCTCCTATCTTAGTGAAGGGTGTCCGTAGTTTCCTTGGTCATGCTAGATTCTACCATAGGTTCATTAAAGACTTCTCTAATGTTGCATATCCACTTTTCAAACTATTACAGAAGGAGGCCAAGTTTGTGTTTGATGATGACTGCATGAAGGCATTTAAATGCCTTAAGAAGAAGCTGGTTGTTGCCCCTATTATAGTTGCTCCATATTGGTCTCGAACATTCAAAATAATGTTCGACGCAAGTGGAGTAGTACTCAAGGTTGTACTTAGTCAGAAGAAGGAGAAACTGTTTCACCCCATTTATTACGTGAGCAAGGTGTTGAATGAGGTGCAAAAAACTTATACTGTCACTGAGCAAGAGATTCTAGCTATCATTTATGCTTTTGAGAAGTTCCGAGCATACTTTTTGGGAACCAAGGTGGTGTTCATATAGATCAAACTATTTTGGGGTACTTAATGGCGAAGAAGGATACCAAACCAAGTTTGATCAGATGGGTGTTACTTCTGTAGGAATTTGACTTTGAGGTCAAAGACAAGAAAGGTTGTGAAAATTAAGTTGCAGACCACCTATCCAGGCTACAGAGAGATCAGTCCACCACAGAAAAGCTTGACATTGATGACACTTTCCCTGATGAACAAATCTTTGCTACTGCACTTGAAAGGGTGCCTTGGTACGTGGACTTTGCTAACTTTGTGGTGAGTGATATTATTCCAGAGAATTTTTCTTTTCATCAGAAAAAGAAGTTTCTCCATGATACCACAAGATACTTATGGGATGAGCTGTACCTTTTTAGGAATTATGCTACCAATATTATCTGATGGTGCATCCCAAAAGTTGATATGTTGAATGTTCTAGAATCTTGTCATGCTTTCCCAGTTGGGGACATTATGCAGGTGATCGTACGGCAAGAAAAGTATTGCAAAGTGGCTACTATTAGGAAACCCTATTCAAGGATGCATACGAGTTTATGAGAAGATGTGACCAATACCAAAGACAAGGCTCGATCTCGAAACACCATGAGATGCCAATGGCAAAAATGATGGAGGTTAAATTATTTAACATTTGAGGAATAGATTTCATGGGGCCTTTTATTAGTTCCTATGCACTGAAGTATATCCTGGTTGTTGTGGACTATGTGTCCAAATGGGTTGAGGCTGTTTCTTTGGCAGATAATGAAGACAAAAGAGTGGTTACCTTTCTAAAGAAGAACATATTCTCCCATTTTGGGGTACCAAGAGCTATCATAAGCAATGGGGGATCCCATTTCTGTAACAAAATACTCCAGGATGCTTTGGCAAACTATGGTGTGAAGCAACATAAGGTGGCCACTCCATACCACCCACAAACTAGTGGGCAAGTGGAGATTTCAAACTGGGAAATTAAAGCAATCTTGGTCAAGACAATGAATGCAAGAAGAAGTGATTGGTCTCAAATGCTCGAGGATACCTTATGGGCATATCGAACAACTTTTAAGACACCTATTGGGATGTCGTCGTATCAGCTGGTTTACTGCAAAGCATGCCACCTTCTGATTGAGCTGGAACACAAAGTTTTGTGGGTGCTCAAGCTATTGAATCTGAACTAGAAAGAAATAGCAGAGCTAAGACTAGGGAATTGAATGAGATAGATGAATTCCATTTTAGTGCATATGAGAGAGTGGATCTATATAAAGAAAGAATAAAAAAGTACCACAATCAAAGAATTGAAAAACGTGATTTTCAGGTAGGCGATTGGATATTACTCTTCAACTCCAGAATCAAGCTCTTCCCAAATAAACTCAAATCTAAGTGGTCTGTCCCGTTCAAAGTCACACAAGTCTACTCAACTGGAGTAGTCGAATTTGAAAATAAAGATGAAAGTATCTTTAAAGTAAATGGGTAGTGAGTCAAGCAATACATTGGTCCTATGGACTTGATGAAATTCTTAAGTAGAGTCTATCTCGATGAAGTCTCAGTAATCGAATTCACTAAGTCATGTTGCGACGTTAAATCAGGCACTAGTGGGAGGCAACCCATAATGTGTTGTTGTAATTGTAGTTAGAAATATTTGTTTTTCTGGTACAATTTGATGTGGATGTTGAAGTGTGCGGAAATAAGAATTCAAGGAAACAGGAAGCGAGTAAGCTGAAGTTTTGCGATGGGGACTCTGATGGGCTATCACTGAAGCCGTCAAGACCATGAGAAAAATTGACCATTCTATTTAAGGCCTGACGAACAAAGTGATAGACCATCAACAGCTCGATGGACCGTCAACATAGAGCCACAAACCTGAGTTACTAGATAAGAACTAACGGACATTATAAAAGACCATCATCATGTTGACGGACTGTCACCTCCACCATCACGACAAAGTAGAATGGATGAGGTTCTGGTAAGGACTGACGGAGAAACTGACGAACCATCAATTTTACTATCAGCTAAACACTAGATTTTTAAAATGTCGGGTCAGGTCACCAAATATTTGCTGAGTTAGTTTGACCCAAACCAAAAGGTATTTAATGGATAATGGGAGACAGTTACATGAATGTTCCAATCTTTTTAACTCCGAAAATGGTTTAAATTCCTCTGCATTCACTATCCCAAAGAATATTCATCTTCTATTAGAAATATTCATCTTCTTTTTTTCTCCTATTTAAACGACTGCTCTTCTCCAGTGTTCTCATTAGTTTCATAAAGAAAATCCTCACTCTTTGGAAGCAAGAAATAAATCATTAGATATTTTCAAGTTCCGCAAGTTTAGAGTAGTGAAGAATAGTTTAAGAGCAAGGTAAAACTGTAACTTTTCTTTGTTGTTAGGAATAATGAACATGTTAAGGTGAGAGTATGATAATATCTGAAAGAATTGTTTCTTCTTATTATTATTGTTATACTACTATTAAGTCGAACACTAGTAAATTTTGATCTGGGTAAAGTCTGAGTAACCCATGACCTAAATGTGGTGAAAATAGTGCTTAAATATAGAATCAATGCCATGATTGTTGTACTTATTGATGCCATGCATGCCAAATGTTTGACAATTTGCCAAAAAGAAAACTAAAGTTGAAAAATATGGATGACGGCCAAACTGACGGACCGTCAACCACTTGATAGACCGTTAAAAAAGTCGTAGTCAACGATGATCAAAAACTGCTTTCTAGTTATGCCTTGAAAGACAACTTAATGGACTGTCAACCCCATGACGAACCTTCAACTTGACCATTACTAGGCTTCTGAGAGATTGTTTCTCTGGTTAAGCCTTAACAGTAAAGGTGACGGACCATCACTATCTCGATGGACCATCAACCTGTCTATCAAGTCAAATATGTGCTTCATTTCTTTCTGATTCTGATAAGCAATTGATTGTTTGTTCCCTGTTCATGCAAAATGATGCAGAAACTACCCTCACGATAAAGTAGTGGTAGGCATCAATAATCAAGGGATAGAGGTAAACCAGCCTAGAGTGAAGAAGGACCCTCCTTCAACCCTCAGCAAAGGGATAGAATGATTTAAGTACTCTCTTAGTCTGAGGAAGAGAGTGAGAGTGAGAGCAGTAGACGTACTACTTCTAGCCCCAATGAGGAAGGGGTTAACAAATCAAACCCCGACAAAGTTGAGGTATCAAAAACTAAGGATGATAATGTGATTAAAAGTAAGGGACCTCAGATGCAGGAATCCACTCGGTGGCAGATTGAGGATCATGGAAGCATTTCTTTGATGGTCTTGAACCAACAGCAAACAGACCAATCAAATGGCCCATCTCTAAAGAGTACCAAATCATCACATCCGAACTTCATGAGTATTCAAAGCTTGAAAAGAGGTTTAATGAGAACAAGTTGGAATGGAGGAGAAAACCTCCCAGTTCATACTACCTAAATCTTATGTGGGAGTTCTTCCCTAATTACTTGGCATTATTGGAGAAGGAGTGCCCTAAAGGCACTAAAATAAATGACATGCCAAAAAAGCCACAGGTTATTGTGAGAGGGGTCAATATTGTCATTTATAAGCAAACTCTGAATTGGATGTTGTTTAGTCCAGACTATGAGCCACCAGCTACAATTCTAGATCTTGAGCATCATATATTTATTGCAGCAGGACAAAGGCCTTGGTTAGCTAGACTTTTGACGGATGAGGGAAATCCATCATAGTTGCATAACAACAAGGAATGCATATCTAAATCATCCCTAAGTTTAAGGGAGAAGTTTTGGTGGGAGATTGTGAGGCTGAGATTGATGCCGATTGGTGGAGATGCAAATTTGGAGCTTTAAAGGGCAGTGTTAGTTGCTGGTTTGATCAATGGGATGAAGATTGATTTCGGTCATATCATTGCTGATGAGTTGTTTGCCCTTGCTCATAGAAGATCCAGTGCTTTACCATTCCCATGTCTAATCACGAAACTTTGTAGGGCGGCTAATGTGTTTTTACTAAGGGGAGTTGATAATAAGGTTCAGGCAAATCACCGACAGGATATTAATCGAACGAAGGATGACTTGAAATATGATATGCATGTTCATAAGACACCTACCTACCAGTCACAGTCTACTCTATCTCTAGAGACTTCTGAGGTCCCCACAAGTATGCCACTGCCGATTACTACTTATATGCCACCAGATACTTCTGAAGGATTAGCATCGATGCCTTTGGTGCAAGAAACTTCAGATACCGCATCTGTCCCACCTTAATATTCTGAATACCAGCTGACACAAGAGAACTTTTCCAAATCTCCGAGAGCCCAAAAAAAGTTTTAGAAGTAGCTGAATGCTTGGGCTAAAGAGTTCAAACCATTCATCAATCGTATTATTGTTGAAGCTCTCAGGCCCTATCAGAATATTTATTTTAAAATAGAAGACATGGAGGAGCGTGCCAATAATTAATTGAATGAGTTATCTATTCTAGACTTTACAAGGTTCATGGCACAGTTTTGATAGGCACAAGATGACATTACTGAGCTGAAAAGACAACCACCACATCCTATTTTTGATCCTTTATTGGTAATTAGTGATGAAGATAAAGGCCTCATTAATCTAATGGGTAGGCCACTGAAAGACAAAGGGAAGCAAGTTGATGAGAGTGGTGAGAAAAAATCTAAAAGAAGAAAGAGGCATAGGGACAAAATGCCTAATGAAAGAAACGTGAGAAAAACACTAAAGAAATCATTGAAGGATGAAGAGAAAAAGAAGAAAAGGGTTGCTGATGAAGAAACGGGAGTTTCGACTAGTTTAGCCTCAGCGCGGGGGCTCTTTCCAGAATCGATTCTGATTGTGATACTCCATATTAAGGAGGAAACTATTTTGAGCACCCCGACCACCATTGGGGTGACTGATATTGCACCTGAGACCAAAGAAGCCTCTCCTAATTTGAACTACTCACAAGCCTAAGGGTCTTTGCTAGTATTTCACTCCCTTGTACTATATTATTTATGCATTTGAGTACAAAGCATTTTTGTTTAGTGGGAATGGGTGTTTGTTGTGTTGTTGGTGTTTATTATGTTATTGGTTACCACGGAGTTTTTATTGCCTGTGTTCTTTTCCCTCGTGTGCTATCTAGTAGAACTGGCATGTTTAGGTTGCTCTTTATCTTTCTTGTGCTTGGTGATGTAAATTTTGTTCAGTGATTATAAATATGTTATGTTCTGTTCTTTGAGCACCTTTTGTATGTATAGAAGAATGATGAATGTGGTAGAATACTGTGAACTGCTTGTTTATGAGAATGCTTTCTTGTTGCTTGATACATGTTAATAAACCATTATGAATCTATAATTGGCATTAGGGTATTGAGATAAAGCAAGCATGATCATGTGATGCAAATCCAAGAGTTTGTAGGACAAGTAAGAGTTCATTGCCTGTGTATACATGTATTAAATATAGTTCTTGCATAGTGTGTATAACTAGAACTTGCCTAGTTTATTTGTGTTACTTTGTGTTTGATTTAATAGGATAGGATAGCAGGCCTTCTTCAGTTGGTAGTCCACTTAACCATAAAAGCCCCACCAAAAAGATACAATTTTCCCTTTTAAACCCTTTTTGAGTTTTCACTGTTGTTTATTCAGACCTAATAATTTTAATTCACTCTCTTTAGGATGTTAGCACCTAATTTTTTCCTTGGTCTAGTATTGGATATCGTGCAACTTAACTTAGGAAAAATACCTAAGTTGAGGGTGGCTACTGTTGGGAAGTTAGCATCTAATGTAAGTGGTTTGGTGTTGAAATAAAATGTCTCAAACGACCCTGATCTAGTTACATAATGTGCACCTCAACTTAAAGCATCAGCATAAGTTGAGGGTGGCTGATGTAGACTCAAAAAATATCTGGGTTTATTATTAAATTATGGATGAGTAGTATGGATTGTATGTGAAGTAGAAAAGAAATAGTCAGGGTGAGTAGAAGTCGAGGGTAAAGAGTGTGTAATCTAAACTTGAGGTCACTTTCCCAAAATCACTCCGCACCTAGCATCGAAGGATTATTACAAGCCATAACAAGTTTTTTTTTATCTTTGTAAGTCAACCATGGAGGGCATTGGATGATAAGGTCAAGCTTATAGGTATATATGTTGTGTTTGTAACTTCTTTTGTGAGAGTGAGAGTCTTAGTTTATAGTCCGCGGGTTAAATGAATAAAGTGTGGTGGACTTCTTTGATTGTGAGGGAAATCTGAGTTATATGTGTTTTTACCAACTTTTGTGGGATATTGAGTCCATGAACATGTGTGTGCTTAATTGGACAATAGTTTCAATTATGGATCCTGATGTGTTGAGACTATACAAGTAAGGTGATAATTAAGAGGTTGTGTAATGCAGAGTTCAATAGTTGAATGTCCATCATTGTTCTTGCTCATGCATATGATATGGTGTTAAGTTTCTTGAGGACAAAAAATTATCTTAAGTTGAGGGTGTTGATGTTCCGGCTTTGGACAGAACATTTTACATCTTTTACAAGGTATAATTGTGTGTATTTAAGCAACTATTAGTGTATTTGATGTTGGGTTTTACTGTATTTCGGGTAAAAGACTTAGAAAAAGGAACAACTTGTAAAAGTACAAGCTAAACGCCCTTGACGGTCTAACTGATGGGCCGTCAACACTATGACAAGCCATCAGAGTGCTCGTCAGCACTAAACAGAGAGGAAGAATTGGATAACTCAAGTGACGGTCCAAGTGACGGACCGTCAGAACACTGATGGGCCCTCAACTTGGCCATCAAAACCAAGTAGAATGCAGACCATCTGGAATTGAGTAATGGTCTGGGCGACGGACTGTCAGGGCATTGACAGACCATTAATTTGGCCATCAAATCTGAGACAAAATGTGCAGAACTGGAATTCCAAGTGACGGTTTAAGTGATGGGCCGTCAGGCCACTGACGGGATATCAACTTATCCATCAATCATGATGTGGAAATCTACAATTTGAATTTTAAATCCCCTTTACCTGGAAACCTATAAATACCTAGTCTAGGGTTTAATTAGGCATCTGTCAATCTTTCATCTATTGAACCTCTTTTTTAATGTATTTTGTTTACTCTGATAAAGAAGCTAATACTCTGGGAGATCTTATCATTTTTATTTACTATTCATTTGAAGATTAAGAACAATTCTTTGAATCTTTGTTAGTGATTTTTTAAATCATTTATGATAAATACAATGATGTCTTCTTCTTTTATGATGTGTGGCTAATACTCCCATAACTAGGGTTAAGGGAGCCTTGGTGTGAGTTGCTGATTGGGGTTGTGAGAATGCCCAAATTCTATAGATAATTGATATTGCATAATCACCTATTTATAATAATGACCTTTCTTGGTTGCAAACTCGAAGGGTGTGCCCAAGAACACCACTTGTTTGAGTAGAAAAGTGTGTGTTGGAAAAAGAGGAGATTTACAAGAAACCTAAGGGCTTTAACCTTTAGGTTATAGATTGATGCCTTAATAGGATCAGCCTTCTTGAGTATTCAATTGGTCATTATACAACATCTAAGGTCATTAACCTTTAGGTTATGGATTGATGCCTTAACAAGATCAACCCACTTGAGGATTCAATTGGACATTATACAACATTCTTTAAGTTTGAAAGAATTAAAGGATAGTTATCTATTAAGGTTGAGAAACAAATAAATAGTACTTAAGAGTTCAATTAACCTTGCAATTAAGATTGTCAAATTGGAATTTGGAATAGCTCACAACCCTAACCGTATTAACACCTCGGTGAACATAATCGTAGTTTACTTATTCTCATTGTATTAAAACTTGCAAAAATATTCATTAGTTTGAATACAACTTGTTACCAGCAATAAGCATTGTTACCAAAAAAAACCCCTTACTCCAGAACCTTCGATCAACAGTCCATGAATAATCATAACACTTAGTTTACACAGTATTCCCTGTGGGATTCGACCCCAACCTATTTGGGTTCTATATCTTACATCGACCACTTACACTTTCTAACGAGAGTTGTAATTTGGGTGTATCAGCAATGAGGATAAAATTTTAGAAATTTTTAAGGACCAAGAATCTAGGGTGTTGCATACACCTCCCTTAGGGTCATTCATCCTTGAATGAAGGGAAAGGAATTATTATCAAATATCCTTGATTTACATCTTTGTTCTCAACCCACTTACTATCTCCGAACGTTGTATGCCCATGCAATGCAGGGTTCAAAGGATCTTCACTTTTCCTGCACAGTGATAGGTGATCTCATAGTCGGTTGTTTGCAGTGAAGTAGTGAGCTTCCATTCTTTGGAAGACTTGATCAATCCATCTATTTTCCTTCCAAAAATTAGAATTAAAGACTTTACAGTTACATTATCATTGTCATTGTTAGGGTCAAGAAAATGTCTCGACGTAGGTCATTTTCTGGTATAGAGGCTTTATAGATATTATTATGGATTGGGTATTGATGACACTCTTATATGTCTTTGAGATTATTATATTCTATCTTGTTATATGTTGGAAATTTATCCATTTGATAGTGTATTTATGTTTTGTTTTACTAGGCAAAGGGGCTGGTCTTCGGTCTTCCGTGGACTTGAGATACCCATCACGAACAGGCCCTGGTTCGGGTTTTGACAAAGTTGGTATTAGAGCCTAGGTTCATGGTCAATTAGGTGTCCACAAACCCGTGTCAATTAGAGTCTCTTTCATGGGTGTGTAACATACCATATTTATGAGGGAGAGGCTATGAGTCATTTAGGAATGTTTTCCTTTCTTGTTGTTCTACTTTTGGGATATAGAGTTTGAGGCCTTGAAATTCCTCTAATCTCTATTTTGTTGCATTTTAGATCATGCCTCCCCAAATATCTGATGCTCATGGAACTTTTTTTGTCCCACCTGAGGATAATATGGGTAAAACTCATCCTACTTATGGGGTTCACACCCGGTCCAGGGCTCCAGCTCCTGATTATACTGCCCAACATGGAATTCCACCGATCCCTACTAGTCCTCCTCAGGCTCTTCGGGTTGATGATGATCATGCCCCACCACCCGAAGGATACATTTCTAATGTTGAGTTTCATCGGTCTATTCATTTGTTGACCCAGTTAGTGACATCTCAGTCATGTCAGTCGGGTCCTGCTGGTACTGCTGTGAGTTCTTCTGAGGTGACTCGAGCCGGGAAGTTTATAAGGCTTAATCCTCTGACCCTTACTGCCTCTAAGGTTGAGAAGGATCCTCAAGGATTCATAGATGAGATGGAGAATATATTCTGAGTTATGCATGCTTCCATTTCTGAGGGTGTGGAATTTTCCACATATCAGTTAAAGGATGTGGCATATCAGTGGTATGAGGAGTTGGATCAGTCTAGGGGAGATGATGCAGATTTGGCACTATGGGATGAGTTTTCGGGTGCCTTCTTGAATTGTTTCTTTCATCAGGAGTTAAAGGAGGCTAAAGCGGAGAAGACCACCCCCGTTACCCAAACCAACCAACCTACGCATATCCTGAGTCGGATGAATTCTGAACATATAACAAGATAGAGTTATTGTGTAACCCAAGACTCTGGGATAGGTCTATGATCGTGACCACCCAAATGAGTCCAACCGTTCGATCACAACCACTACAAAAAATAGCATTTAGCTACAGTCACATTTGGTCGCTATTCTATGTAAATCCGTCGCTAAACAGAAATTGCGACGGAATAGCAATGGATTTGTGTCTATCGCTATATTGCTCATTGCTAGGCTCTTAGCAACGAAAAATGAATTCCTTCGCAAAACTTGTGACCGTTTCGCGACGAACTTATCGATTGTTGATTTTACCAATGAAATATTCCGTTGCTATACCGTTCTATTTCCAAAATTCATTTTTGTCGTGGCTAAATTTATGACAAAAAATTTTACTGTAGATCCATTGCAGCATAGTTTAGTCGACTGAGAAGACATCTTTAGCGACCAAATTTATATTTCATAAGCCATCGCTAAAGTTTTTCAGTAACGATAAAAGTTAGTCACTAATTTTTTGTCGCTAATAATTTTGTTAGAAAACTATTGAAACTCGTAAATTATTGAATGATTAAAATAACCAACATTCATATAAATAATTACTTATACTAGAATGTTCAAAATATATAGATAGCAAAATGCATCACATAATTGAGTCCAAACATCCACAAGTTCAAGTATTTTGACAAAAATAAACTAATGTTAAATCCACATCCATCAAAATTAGTATTTGTTTCTGCATAATTGTTTCCTTCTTTACTTCTCCCGCAGCTTCATAACATGAATTCAATTGATCAATTTCAGATTCAGTCTGTCTTTTTTTCGTACAATTTCTTTGTACTTTTTCTGCAATAAACAAGTGGAGATATTAAAATAGACTCAACTTCCTGTTGCTTCTTTCATTTTCATTTACAATAAGAACTTTCGACAGATATCAATACAAAAGAAAAATAAGAGAAAGGTATATTTAATGATGTAAATTATGGAGTTACGTGGAGAAGTCGAGAACGCTCAGCAACAAAATATTTACCATCATGATTATATGTATAAACGTGCAAATGTAACGCACTTGGAGTTGGATCTCGGACTATTGTAATATCCTATACAAACAAATAACAATCAATATTTGCTTCATCAAGTATTAGAGAAGAAATAAATTGAAAAAAAAACTAAAAATTTAGCCTATTGTGATAGAGCCACCTGAGCTTACAAATTGGGAGAGAGGAAAGAAATTACTGAGAAGGGGAAGGAGAAGAAAGGTTACAAATTATATTTAACCGATAAATAAGAAGTCTATATTTTCTAAGCCGTGTAGTTTTTCTTTAAATTATTCAGCTAGTTCATCGTTGGCCTTCATACCTGGACTCCTTCACTACTTGTAAAACATTGCATATATAAGCAATGGGAGCATTATACACCCTCTGTTTCTATTTAATAAATATGAAAGATTTAACTTGCAAAACAAAGATGCGAATACAAGTTAATATTATTAATGATGGTAGGAAATTTTGACATAATGGAGCAAAAGCTAGTGATGGCATAGGATCATTTTCAGCCTACTTTATCCATACAATAAAGGTTGAAGTTTTTCAACATAAACTACAACATCATTAATTCCATCAGTTCCAAATATAACCAAGAAAGATACTCCCACCATTCACTTTTACTTGTCCAGTGCTCCAAAAATAGATCTTCACTTACCCTTTATCACATTCATTATACCAAGAAAAGAAATTTATTTTTTCATATTTACCCTCAACATTAATTACTTATTCAACAAATTATTTCTCAAGTACTAAAACCATACATCAACTTATACGAAGTATAGTAAACTACTTATATTAATCGGTGTTTCTCAAGGGTCGTCCAAAGTTCTAAGTGGAGAAATAAAAGTGAAGGGGAGGATTATAAGACTACTCAAATCAATTGAAAATAACAATACTCAAAATGTTGGTCAGAATCTATACAGTTGGACTCCCAACAAAGGAAACATGAAGAGTAACATACAGTTTGACTCTCGAGAGGCAATAGGCAAAACATAACAAGTAAAAGTGAGCGGGGGAAATACCACAAAGCAGCTAATAAACAGACAAAAAAGATAAATAAAACAAAACAAGCCAAAAAATTGTGAAACATTATCAATTTGCTCAAAGACAACAACAGACTTAGGCAATTCACCTCACTAGCTACATTATCCAAAAAATAAAGACTGCACCTTTACAATACAAAACTACAACATCAGTACAAATTTGCCCAACCGCATTAAGAAAAAACACTCAAAATCCATTAAAACACACACAATACTCAAAAAGATATAACCAAAATTACTAGCGTCAGAAGGAGACAAAGACTACATGGGAAATGTTGAAAAACATTATCAATTTGCTCTAAAACAAAAACAGACTCAAATAATCACCTCATTAACTACTTTATCCAAAACAATAAAGATTAAAACATCAGTACTGATTCCACCAACCCCATTAAACAAAACTACTCAAAATCACCTACAAATACAAAACACTTAAAAGGGTGCAATCAAGAAAGGGTATAGAAATCAAAACTGTGATGGGTTCTTACGAACCCACCATTGCAAAACCTAGTCGGAGCACATGGCTAGACGATTTTTGAGATAGTAGCGGCGACTTGAGTAGCGACAGTATTGAGTTGCGGGCATCAGAGGCGGCTTACAAGTGGCTTTCTTATAGGAGAACGAAGGAAGTACCAGTGGTGTTGGTCGCTACATCGGCTGGAGAGAAGAGAAGATTTCACTGGGGAGGGAGAGTAGAGGGATGCGGTGCTTGATTGTGGTTGGGAGGTGGATGGAATTAGAAATTTCATTATTGTGGCGCGATGACTGGATAAAGGGAGAGAGAAGGATGATGATGGTGATGCTCCGACGTCAGGCAGCCGTAGATGGTGATGATGGAGAGAGACCGTAGAGAGAGAGTGGAGAAGGAGGAGAGGTGTGGCTAAAGTGGAAAGAATGGATTAGGGTTTATTCTTTTGGTTAAAAAGAAGAGAAAGAAGGTTTTAGATCTCAACCGTTGGATCATTTTTGATCGATGGATGAGATCAAACTAATCTGAAAATGCTTAATTAAAAATTAAAAATAACATTTCCAACGAATAATTTGGTCACTAAACTAAATAATTTTAAAAAAAAAATCTGAAGAGTATCGATGAATTTTCTATTGCTAAATTCGTTGCTACAAAATAATTAAAATAGTCACAAATTTTTTGTTGCTAATCCATCATTATATTTAGGCGCCAATTTTTCCATAATTATTTAGTGAGGAAGCACTCTTCCGTCGCTGATTCGTTGCTAATAGCATACATAAAAATGAATTTGCTATGCATACGACCAAATTGATAGTTTCATTGCTAATCAGTTGCTATATAGTGACGGAAATTGATTTGTTGGTAAATTTCATTGCTAAACACTATTTTTTAAGGGCAACCAACAACCATAACCAAACCAAACCATAATCCATACCATAACAATAACCAAACCAAGTTACATAACATAATATAAAAGGATGGAACAGTGAAAAACATAGTCCAACGATATTAGCCCTAATGCCAATGCCAATACTAAGGCTGAAACTACTACCGATCCCGCCCATACCAACCCATAGTAGTTCTACAAAAGCCTCTAACCAAAATAAAACCAATATCTAATATCCAATTGGGACATACCCCCAACCATAGCCAAAACCAATATCCATAAATAAACCAAAGTGTGTAAAAACATCCATGAACATGAAATGGAGCCTTTCGGAATATGGAAGCTCACCACTGCAATTTAGTAGCTGATCCCAAATCCGAGCACTAAGTATTAGGAGTAGAATGGTCGATCACTGCATTGTGTGGGGATACAACTGCCCGAGGATGGGTTAGCGAGTGAACGATAGCAAATACTTAGGTTAAGGATAAAATAATGACATCCAGTAAAACCAAGTAAACCAACCACATACATGAAAAACATACATATAATATATATAACCATTTCGGTAAAGGGAACCGGCTTTAGCATGCCTTTAAAACCATTAGCCTGTGTATGTGTAGCTTAACCATCCTAAACTATCCACAGGATATATGAGTCCAGTGTAACCCCCTGAACAGGCCCCGATATGTGTAGCTACACGAACGAAAAATACCATAAGAGTATCGGATTCCCAAGTACCCTTCTTTCTCCATGATACATATGTACAGTGTACTTAGAGGATTCCCATGTACCTCATAGTATCATAAATAGTCGCTATGACCAACCCCTCATGTCGGCAAACATGAGTTTCCAGTGTCCGTCCATTGAACTCGTACCTTCAGGATTAGCTATCACACCCTGCCATTATTGCCTAATTAAAATCATTTCCAACCAACCAAACCATTATTCCATTATTATTAACCAAGGCTATAACAAGTGGTATCGTCATACCGGCTATAGGTTGCAAGCAATGTCCTTAGCCAACCTTTTAATGTGAAGGGATTCTCATGTACCCATAGATTACATTATCAAGTTAACTTAGGGGAATCTTGTGTACCCCATGAGTATTCCATTATTATAATTTCTTGGGAGAATCCCATGTACCCCGCAAGTTGTTCATTACCATGTTTATTTGGGGGATTCCATCGTACCCCACAAGGAGTTCAATTAACTACAACCATGACCATCAAATAATTCTATTTAACCATTTCAAACCATTTATACCATTTTGGGTTCCATTACCAAACCATACCATGCAATGGTTCCATTAAAAGTCCAATAATATAGTAAAAGCATTATCAAAGACATTTTAACAAACATGTTGGGGGTATAGTGTTCCCAAAACCAATTCCAATTACTATTTAACCATTCTATTCTCATGAAACCAATTGTACAAACCACCATTAAAGCATGTAAAACATATTTAAAACATTGAAAACCCATAACTAAGCATTTTATACAAAAACCCCAACATATATTTGAAAACCCAAAAATCATACAATAATTATGCCATGAAAACTTTCTACAAAACATGCCTTTAGTTGGAACTAACAATGAAGGAGAAGTATCTTGCCTTAAATTGAGAAAATGATGGAGATAAATCACAAACACAAGCCCCAATTTGATCACCTTAGAGAAATCCTAGCCTTTCTTTACCCATAATCTTTAGAAAGAATCAGAGAGTGTTTTCTAAGTGTTAATGAATAGAATAATAAGGCAAAGAACTTCACAAGTGTGTTATAAGTCATGGGGAAATAATGGTTAAAGAGGGGAAATGTCCAGATTATCCCCAACTTAACTGCATAAAATCCTCGCAGGTGGGTACGACTCCATCATACTAGTCATACCCTTCAATAAGTGGTACTCATCACTCGTATCCTAGACCTATCTTAGACCCTCACACTGGTCAACATATGACCATGCAAGCCAAATTGTATCTGAGGATACGACTAGTACCCTCAACCCATACCCATAATAGAACTAAAAAAGTTGACACTATCCAACATACGTGTGGGATAATATGACTCATACCTTATCTCACGACCCATGGTGAGATAATCATACTCAGATACTAAGTCTCAGATTAAGTGAAGAAAAACCCAACAATAAAACCCATATCCAATCATATGACTTATACCAACCCTAGTCATACCATTTCCAAAAAACAATCCAATCCACCAACCAGCATTGGTTAGTGTACGACCAACCTTACCAATCGTAACCCAGCATACGACCTATACCCCCTAGTTGTACCTTGACCAAAAAACAAAAATCTAGAAAAATTTCTACGGGTCCAAAACCCAGAGTGTTTCAGTCTCCCCCACTAGGACCATTCATCCCCGAATGACGGACAAGGTAGTTCAAACACAAACATGATTCATTTACATTATCAAATATCAAGCCAACCTTTAACCAAGTTAGAAAATAAAGATGTGATCAAGAAAATAGACCTTCCATAAGAATATCTAAAGCAAAAAACAAATGTGGATATTTGAACTTCATGTTAACTTCTGATTCCCATGTAGCCTCTTCCACCTTTTGGTTCCAACATAGAACCTTAATCGAGGCCACATCCTTGGTCCATACCCGATGAACCTACCGATCCAATATCTCAATCGAGATCTCTTCATTAGATAGCAAATCTGAGATATCCAATCCTTCTAAAAGAACCACCGAAGAAGGATTATGTAACGATCCAATTTTTATGGAATCGGAACGTCACACGGTGCTCATGATCCCGAAGGACCACAAGCTAACCCTCTACTGATATCTGTACCTGGACACTGCATAATATAGATAATAAATATGGAAACTGGCCATAAGGTTCAAAATAACTAAAAATACTCAAATTTTAAAACTGATACATCTGTCTGAAAAACCTCTAAACTATGGAGTTGATGGGACATGTACCCGACTAACTCCGTCCACTAAAAATAAACTAAGTCTGATGCTATAATAAAAATAAGGATCATCCTCGACTAAAGAGGGACTTACTGTTATGTCTACTGCTGTTGATTGGGACTGAGCTGCTAAGGGTACTCTGGATCTCGTGCCTCTGAACCTATGGTGTCAAATAAAACACCATAGCACAAATGCGTCAGTATAGGAATATACCGAGTATGAAGATAAGGTAAGGCTAAATATAAGGGATCATGCATGAACAATTACTTAACTGAATAATCATGAGAGTACTGAATGAGAACACATGCATGAATGCACAAACCATAACTGAAATCATTGTGACTCAAAATACTGAAACTCGGGTACTGCTTTACTGTCATCTGAACTCACTACTAATGCTTGAATTACTGAACAACTGAATCATACAATACTGATAACTGAGTACTGGAGTTGAGATCAGTCTTATCTAGCGAGTGATCTCAAAAACTGATGACACTGAAACTGATTAACTAAATCTACTCATATCAATGACTGGATTCTGAGCATTCTACTCTCGACTGACTACATCAGAGATCAAAACTCTCTAACAGATGATTCCGGAATCTACTATCAATGATAAGAAAAGATTATTTCTAAGATCAAACCTATCTAGCGAAAGATCTCTCAATCTGATAATGAGAATAATCACTGAATCTGCGAATGAGATCAAGCCTATCTGACAGGTGATATTTGGATATAATAATAAGAATACTCAACTGAATCTGAGACTGAGATTAATCCTATCTAGCGGGTGATCTCTGGATCTGATAATGAGATTACTCAACTGAATCTGAGACTGAGATCAAGCCTATATAGCGGGTGATCTCTGGATCTGATAATGAGACTACTCAACTGAATCTGAGACTGAGATAAAGCCTATCTAGAGGGTGATCTCTGGATCTAATAATAAGAATGCTCAACTGAATCTGAGATCAATCCTATCTAGTGGGTGATCTCTGGATCTAATAATACTGATACTGAATAACTTCATGTGGGACCATGTCTATCTAGTGAGTGGCCCATGAATTAATGGAACTATCTGAGTTCCTCACTGAGATAGATGACTGTATCTGATAGTACTAATTTTTGAGTTCTTTCTGAAGACTGATACTAAAACTATAACTGTGGGAGTGCTCACTTAATCAACATGCCATTAATCTGAACTGTTGGGGTCTAACCTGAAACCCTAACTGGAATGGTGTCAATACCATACCACAGGTAAAGACCTCTTTGGTCAAGCCTCTCCAACGGGTGACCCTCACAGAAAGTCAAACCTAAGGCAGTATAATAGTCAAGCCTCTCTAACGGGTGACAAGCCTTTTCTAATGGGTGACTCCTAAATCCTGCGCTGGCTACGCAGTTCTGGAGTTCAGTGATTGCTCCTAACGACTCTACCTCTCTAATGGGAAACCGCTATCCATATACTCGCTTGGTGCTAGCTCCTACTCCCAAATGGAAGACTTTGAACTGATTCTCAACTAAACTTAAACTGAGCTAACTCTGATAATGATTATGTTTCTAGAATGATCTCACTGAGTTAATCTGAATTCACTTGGTTCCGTATCTGATGGAATACTACTGAATCTCGTTATCTGACTGAACAATACTGAGCTCAGTATAGATTACTCAAATACTAATATGGACTGAACTGAACACTTGAATACTACTAGATCTGAGCTAAGTATAGAACTGAGACTAGATTACTGGCGGTACTGAGATTATGGAGATTACTGAGATTTCTTAAGTTTTGTATCTATCTGAGAGTACAGAGTTCTATAACTCATTGAGTTTTGAGAATCATGGATTGACTGAGATTATCGAGAAAACTGACACTGGCTTTAGATTGCAGCTAAATTATCGGGTATAAGTACCCCTTGGACTCGATAACATAAAAGCAAAGCATAACCTTGCTTGAATTATCAAGACCATGGATATTCATTAACCATCACAATCACTACAGCATCTCTTCAAGCATTTACGAATCATAAATATGTGGTAAAGGGAGACATGTTATTAGCTTATACTTCATTCAACAAGATCTTGCATCAAACACTTAGCATGTATTAAAATCTTAGCATGTATCAAGGAATACATAATTGGGGAATTTCATGCTATCATGTCACAATTCATTCACTAAGGCTTTTCCACAAACACTTGGCATGCATGAGCTTGCATACAATTGGGGATTTCTAGTCAACATGCTATAATGACTCTAATTCCTTCACATAAGCATTTTATCAAATATATGGGGAGCATGCGTTGCCTATTCAATAATTCCTACACTTAATTGACATGAACACATCACTTAACAAGCAACTTGAAGTGGGTTTATCATGAACCTCACATGAATATCACATACTAGGGTCAAAGCTTAAAAACCTTGCAAACAAACATGAATCAAAACTCAATAATAGCATGAACATCAATTTCAACACACATGAATCATGAAAACCCATAAACATAAGATCTTTGAATTTTTGAAAAGGGTTCTTGAGTTTCTTGGATGAAAGGGACCCAAAAATCAACATCTGCATACCTTAGGAAAACTCTTTCTTGAAAGCTCTTGGAGAAATTCTTAATTTCTCTTGATTTTTCTTGAAGAAGAAAAAAGGGTTTTAATTTTGTAGAAACCCTAGTTTTTGATGTTGAAGATGAGAAATGAAGTTGTGAGCCTTCATAGAATATAAATTGAGGCTGAAAGAGTGGGAATAAGACTAGAAATCTCTTTTAAAATTGAGTTAAAAATGTTGAACGGGATCTGCGACAGTCGAAGTGACGGTCCATCGGATCGTCCGTCGCATAGTGGTCTGGAAAAAAAAACACTGCCTCGATTCGACAGTCTCAGTGATGGTCCATTTCAAACCCGATGGTCAGTCGGACCATCCGTCGTATGCTGGCTAGGATAAGGTCACACTGCCTCAGCGCGATGATCCAAGCGACAGTCCGTTGTAGCCTCGACGGTCCGTCGTCCTGGTCGTCGCACCTGGGACAGAAAAGAGAGTTACTTCCTTGGTTGAGATGGTCTGGGTGACGGTCCTTCGCAAACTCAATGGTCCGTCAACCTGGCCGTCGCACTTGGGCGGTTCCGACTACTTTCAGTAAAACAGCCATAACTTCCTCGTCTGTTGCCATGACATGTTTGGAAAGGCTTTGTAGAACTTTGTTAGCTTAGTCCTTTAGTATAGTTTTCTTTTGGGTGAAATTGAGTTAAATCCCCTATCTTGTTGAATTGTTCTTGGTTGCTTGAGTACAAGCAATAGTTTAAGTTTGGGGGTGTTGATAAGTCGTCAATTGGACATCAATTTGACAACTTACTAGCATTTTTTAAGCCTAAATTATCATGCTTTTTCATTGATTTGTTTTTGCTTTCTTACTTAATGCTTATTTTTGTAGGTAAAAGTGAAATGGAAATATGAGCAAGAAAAATTGATAAAAATGAGCTAAAGAGAAGTTGAAAGAGAAGAAATGTGAGCAAAACGAACAAAAGTTGAAATTGCAGGCCCAGGAGTCGACCCTCAGTTACCGCGATCACGGCCTGAGGGTCGTGACTGCGGTCAGTCAACAAGTCAAGCGAAGTACGATCGTGATATGACTACCACGATAGCAGTGTCGTGACAGCGGTCCAAAGATGGCAGTCGCGGTAGCGTGGAAAAGTTTCAAAGGCATTTTTATAATATTTGGAAAATGTGGAATTAGGGCTTAAACAGGGGTTTTTAGTTCATTTTTTACATCATCTTTTATCTTACATATTATCCTTTCCATAATTTTGGGTTTTGTAATTTTCTTGGAGCTTGGTGCCTAAATTTGTACTAATTTGAGCTAAGACTTAATTAGAGAAACTCCAAATAGTGGATTTTACCTTATCTTTAATTTTTTATTAATAACTTTGATGGAAGTTTTGGTTTATTTATGTTTATCATGTGTATGATTTACTAGATCTGCCTCTTAGGGTTATGTTTGAACAGGGTGCAAGTGTGTATGGGTAGTGATATATTTGTGTATATTCTAGTGTTTTGATGATGGGTTCTACTATTGCTTGATTAACTTGGTTGGGATTTATGGGTGAAAGCCCCAAATACCCAAATGGGTTTGATGGGTGAAAATCTCAAACTCTTGAAAGCTCAAACTATCCTAGAAAGAGGGGTTTGGGTGAATTTTGGGAACCTACATCATCCTTGAAAGAGGGATCTAATGGCATAGTTTGTTAATTTTTTCTATTTTAGAAATAAGGGTGATTATGAGGTTGACTATACCTTGGGTACTATCCTAGAAATAGGGGTGCCTAATTAAGGTTTTGGGTGGTTTTAATTGACACACTCATTAGGTACTCAAAAGGGTCAATGAGTGACATATTTAAGGTTTTGTTGAAAAACTAGCCTCAAAGACTTTAAATCTAGCCTACCACATCATCGTCTATTAGAATTTGCACTAAACAATTATGATCTCATGCATAGGTTGCCCCTATGAAAATATAACCCCAAGATCCGTCCGTAATTGCTTACTTTCTAATTATTCTTAGTCTCGAATTAGTCCCTTAGAAGCCCAAGAATTGTTTACATGTTAAAAGCTATTTCAAAACCCCCAAACCAATTTGTACCATAGGTTTGAATCTAGTTAGTAGCTCTCATTTCAAACCTACTAAATCGCCACTCATATTGTTCCCCGTGGATTTGACCCCGACTCTTAGTTGGGTAAATATATTGACAACGACTGCCTTACACCTAAATTGACGTGTAAGTTGAGAGTTATCAGTAGGTAAATCTGTAGGGATGACATCTATGAACTCACAAATAATACAGACAGAATCTAAAGAAGGCGGTGAATCAACACTAGTATCACGAATATGAGAAATATAGGATATATATCCCCTTTCTACAAGGCGGTGAGCCTGAATAAAGGATATAACTCTCTAGGGACCCGAATAAAGCGCATCCTTCCAAGTTATCCTTGGCACACCCAATGAAGCTAAGTCGCAGACTTAGCATAACAGTCTAAAATAGGATTATAGGGAGATAATAAATCCATACCCAAGATGACATCAAAATCTACCAGATCTAAGATAATCTAATCTACCTAAGTATCAAAACCAACAAAAATCACTGCATAAGATCAATGCACCCGATCCACCACTAAAAAGAGTCTCCTACGGGGGTAGATATACGGATAGGCATGGCAATAGGCTCACTAGTAGAATCAAAATCCAAAGAAAAATATACAGACACATAAGAGAAAGTCAATCCCGAATCAAATAACAGATAAGCAAATCTAAAATAAATGGAGACGATGCTTGTGATAACAGCATCGAAAGCATCTGCCTCAAGTCTGGTAGGTATAGCATAGCACTACCCATGTCCACTATCGGACTAATTATCCTCACAACCACCACCATAGGTACCACCATATCTATATTGCGCACCTCTACTACCCTGGGGTCACCTCTCATTACTGATATAAAAGTAGGCCTGAAAACACGACAGGACCAATCCTTGTTCGCATGGCCGAACTCATCACACATAAATCAACCTCAATGGCCCGACTGAATTTAAGGATGTATAACTAACATAGAAAGAACCACCCTGGGATGACGCCCCACTACCCAAAGTTGTTGAACCAAAAAAACTACTACCTAAACCCTACAAAGTTGCTTGCACTGGTATACTATGGTACCCACAGAAGCTTTTGAGATCTCTGCCTCAAGGAGTGTGACCACTGAACTATCCCTGATGGTGCACCCTCTTGGAGTTTCCCTAAGTTGATCAAAGAACAGCCTCAGTCATATTTGTATGATTTTCCATACTCTGAAATAACACCCTTGATACCACCATCCAAGTAGTAGCCAACTGAAAAGTAGTATCCAATCCCTTCATAAACTTTTAAATTTTCACTAACTCATTAGCAATACAGGAAATAGAATATTTGTACAAGGCATGGAAGTGTGCCTCATACTCGGTACCAATCGTGGATCCTTGCTCTCGATAATCATACTCGTCTCTTATCTAGTCCCTCAAATTGTATGGAACAAACCTATCCAAAAACCCCTCAACAAATTGTTCCCAGGTCATCTCTAGTGAACTAAGAGGTCTGCAACTAAGAAGTGACCTTCACCAATCTCTAGCTACATCTCTTAGATGGCATATAGTATAAGCAACTCTGTGAGACTCAAGTGATCTAAGGTTATACAACTTCTCCCCAAAATTAATCAAAAACTCATAGGCATCCTTACCCACAGCACCACTAAACCTGGGCGGACCCAAGTGAGCAAATCTCTCAAACTTTTTCTGATCCTCAGAAGACATAATAGGACCCGAAGCAAGAGGTAGCATAGATAAAGACAAAAACCCTGGACTAAGAATATCATGCTTGGATATTGACACTAAAAAAGGGATTGTACTCGGAGCCTATGGAATACCATAAGTAGAAATCGGTACTGATAAAGGAATCACACTCAAAATTGGAGGAACACCATAAGTAGACTCTAGCATAGATAGTGGTAAAACACTCAAAGATGGAGAAATACCAGGTGCACTCAATGGAACACTCTCCAAATGAGTTAAGAAATGAATTAATAAACCCTCTAAGATTGGAGTAGTAGTACTCTATGGAACCTGAGTAGGACCTACGTCTCTAGCAGGCTCAACCTCGGGCTCTGGGGAGACCCCTTATTACTACCTATAAAAGGGGAAGATCCTCATGCCCATCCTCTACCTCGATCCCATCCACGGACCCTACCTCGACCCATAGGTTGGGCTCCTTCCTCAGGTGACAGCTCAATATCTCTAGTCTCACTAGATCTAGTCCTCACTATCTATGCAGAAAAGAGTGAAGCACAGTTTAGAATATAGAATATGGAAAAACCAGCATGATAAGGAACAAAATAAGGAAAATTTCCTAAAGATATCTTACATCCTCTCAAATATAGATACGAACGTCTACATATCAATCCACAAGACTTTACTAGACACCATGTTCTTATACTGATGAGACCCATGAACTTGGCTACTTTGTTACCAATTTGTGATGACCCAAAAACTAAGGTCATGATGGCACTTATCGTGGCTAATACTTGACAAGTAAGCCAATCACCCAATTTAATATGAAATAAGAAAAACAATACAAAATCCCAAGGTGGAACTTCTAGAGAAAAGTCAAACCTCACTTGTATAGTAATAGCAGAAGTCTAAATGATAAAAGTACCATAAACCATCCCCAAAACATAGTGTCATAGTGTAAGAACAGAACAGCTAAATACAACTCAAAGTTTGAAAATCCAACTGAAAATCCAATTAGAACCCACAATTATGTCTCTAAATATAAAATAAGACATAAACTAAATAGGATGAGGTCGGAAGCCATCTCTGATAGCATGGAGAAACCACTACCTCGAATGTCAACCACGCCCGAACTCAGTTATTGTGCGACGCATTCATACCTGAATCTACACCAAAAGGGTATAGTAGGGATGAGTATGGTCTTCTTCTACTCAATAGGTATCATAGACTAACTAAGCAAAGTAGAAAATAAGATATAAAAATACACACTATGAGGACGTCACCTGCAAGAAGAAAATGTCCCAAATGGTAGCTCACACTGTCTCTACTAACAATTCTAAAATAATGCATAAGCAGGAAATAGGTACGTAAAAGAAACAGAATAGACATGCATTAGATAAAATATATAAACACAACACTAAATATGCACAAATGAATGAAATGCAATGAGGATGATAATGATGATGTTGTGATATGATCGAGGTTATCACATAACCTCTGTATACACCTACCGAGCATCAGTGCTTCTAGGTAGGACTCGTGGAGGGTTCATAACCCAAATACTATATCAATACTCAAATCCCAATCTCAATATCTATATCTCTTCTTTGACTCGTGGGCTAAGATAGAGAGTTTTGTAAAAATGTCTCAATTCTGTCCAAAATCAATATTTCCACATTGGCACCAATGTCTCATAAATGTATGTATGAATGCTCACAACCAAACTAGTAGGGAGATCCCAAATCTATTCAATATACATGCACGTGAGCTAAAAATCTACTCAATAAGTCAATCATCCATGATTCACTATAAGCTATGTACCATTAAAGTGAAATATGCAAGTGAGACATTATTAATATCACATTAACACCAAGTTAGACAATTCTATCATGAAGAAAGAAACCAAATATATACACAAGGCCAACCATATCAGATAAGACCCCTCATACGGGACACACATAACAAATATCATCTCAAATCACCAATAACAATAACATAAAAACCCACACAATCACAAAATAGTAATAATATTATTTCCATGATTATTACCCATACACATAGAATGCTTTTATATAAATATTAACTACCCATCTCAGTGTGAAGAAAGTTAAGCAATAACCTACCTCGTGATGCTAAAATCCAAGCCTAAAACTCTTCACATGGAGATTTTCCCCTCTTGAATGGCCTCAAAATCAACTAAAACACATAAATATTAGATATATGTGTCAAAGGGAAGCCAATGATACTCGTATAACCTATTGTCAAAATCGAGATCAAAATGGATCCCTAAAATAAGTTTCCAAAAAGAAAGGTTAAAATGGGATTTTAGTTTATAAATACCTTACCTATCATTAAAGAAAGCCATAGGAGAAAACCTATGGGAAGATGGATTAAAATGAGGTTGAAATTGAAGAAAAACAAATTTTAAGCCTTTTGGGCCAAAATCCCCAAATTTTACTTTTGAAATAATGAATTAATGGGTTTTAGATAAAGAGAACCAAAGTAAAATAGGTGAAATAGTGATTTGGAGTTTTCCCAAGCTTGACAATGGAAAAAATTGCCCAAAAATTCTTAAACTCGGAGCTCAAAGTCTTTAAAATGGAAGAAAAATCAATAACATTGATTTTTATATGGAGACCCAGTTGTAATCGCTTAAGCGACTAAATGATCTCTTAAGAGGACATCACATAAGTGACCAGGTCATTACTCAAGAGACTATTCCATATGAGTTGGCCTTTATTTAAGCGACCAGGTCATCGCTTAAACGACTAGGCCACATCAGTTGGCCTTCGCTTAAGTGGCCCCTTGATCTCTTAAGCGACCATATGATCACTTAAGCGACTATATCAACTAAGGCTACACCAGTAAACATGGAGTTTTTTCCAAGTTTTCGATATGCCCTTGGGATTCATTTGAAATCCCAAGAATACAAACGAGATATGGTAATTGACTAAGTTCGATGCTCTAGACTCAATGGAGATGTCAGATTTTCAACAAAAAAAAATTGACCCCCAAGACCCTATTTTACTATTTTCTAAGCTAAGGGTCAAAATAAGATCTAAAAGCCACAAAACTGAACCAACCACCTTACCAACCAAAAATTGATGTTTTGGATCTATTGACGCAGTCCGATTTTCTATCCAACACCTAGAATAATAAATATTGATCGATGAAAGCGCACAAGCAAGTGTACATGATCTGCCAAGTAATATAATGGCCTTTAGGAAAGCCAAGTATCAATCCCACAGAGACTTGTTCCAACAACTATCAAATTCTATTTCATTTATTAAGATTAACTTGATGCGAAGTAACCAAAAAATATTTTGGAGATTCGTAAAACTAAATGTAAAGTAAACAATGCATAAAATAAAAGACTTGAGACAATCAATAGAGTAAAGCCTAGAGTTAAAGCACTTCGAACAATAATACTAAGTTATTGAATTTCATTCTTAAAGTCACTTATATTGGTTGTTGATTCGTAGGGTTTATCACAAGATCATAGTCTCCTGACCTCTAATCGTCTACCTAACTTGGACATTACAACTACATCATTGAGTGGGGATATAATAATCCAATTAGGTGCTTAAATCTATCTACCTAAATGTGAACCAATCAAGGCTTCTAAGTACATCCCTGTCCTAGACTCTAATTCAAATTCCTTATTTCATAAAGGAATAAGAACCTTACTTTGCTTATCCCCACGTTCTATTTTTCTATTCCCCCTCTCGAGATCAACAGGTCGACAATATGTGTATTCTAAGGTTAGCTACTCCTTAAAATAATTAAAACAGGGATAAACAAACAACCAAATATGATAAGAAACTCAAAGAACTTAATTCAAAATGATAGTTGTCTTGTTCTTTGCTTTAACCCCGAAAAGGAGGCATTTAGCCACTAATCGACATAATCATGATCCAAAACTTGAATACATAATTAAATATATTAAAAAGCTAAAGTTTAAGAATAAAACCCCTAAATAAAGTGTTTAGAAGCCCCTCAAAATGCTCTAAGATGTCCAAAGATGTTTAACCAAGTGTGTAAAGCGTTTATATATAGTAGGGAAATAATTGTCGTGTGGGATTAGGAGGCATCGCCCATTCTAGAGCATTAGAGTAGAGGGGCCGCCGCTTAGGGCATTTCACCACTCTAAAGGAGGATCAACCTAGCTTAGAGAACCACTGTAAAGGGAGCTACGCAAGCTCCATAGCCTTCTATGGTTGGGGCAACACGGGCATATCACGTGCACGCACTGAAACTTGTTTCCACAATTTTGTATAAGTGTTCATCGTCCATCCTTTCTTATGATGTTATTTTGCCTATAATTAAAGCTTTTTCAACATCAAAATATCATCTACATCAAATCCACAAGTATCCTACATCATCAAACACCAAACATTAGAGTTCAACACAACACAACGTTAAGACTACGAGCCAGAAACTCAAGCTAAGACAAGGCTTGCCCGCTTTGATCTTTGACTTATTGTATTGACTCTTAGCTTGTTCAAATTGCACTTTGCACATTAAAAATAAGTTTTTCCGCATAATATTACATATTAAAACCATTAGGAACTCATTTGACACCTTAGAATCCATCATGACTAACTAGAACGACACCCAGCTCAAGCTAGTAACACTAGTTTTCTCGTTTGAACTCTAAGCGACTCAATTAAGCACAAATTTGTTTGAAAACACTTTTACATATTTAAATCACATATTTTAATACTTACTTGAGTATTTATATGATTATTAACACATAAAACACATGAATTTTCCTCAAAACGAGGCTAAATTGGCTAGGATAATGATACTAGAGTGCATAAATACACCCAACATCACCACCCCACACTTAAAGCCTTGTTCATCCTCGAAAAACTCTTTACTCTAAAAATCATATAATGAGGAGACTCTACAGTTCTATTATATGCAAGATACTCAAGCTAGTACTACAATGACTACACATAATGCAAGTTACCATACTAAGCATGTTGTGTACATAATTGACAGTACAAGACCACTACTTCAAAACATCCTAGCCTTAAGAATTGACTCACCAAGTTGGGAAACTCATGCTTATTTCTCTATAAAAGACATCATACAAATCACCCATATTCATTAAATATGTGCCCTCACAATAAGAGAGTTACCCATACTTACTCATATAAATGCAATTTATCATATAATGGGTACGAAAATCAAGTTATGCTCACTCTCACAAGGAATTCACAAGTTACACATAATGAACCATAGGCTTTTCCTTAGTGTAGTACGCCACTAATATCATAATGATGAAGCATAAGATCAAATAGATCTTTAATGGTTATAATATAGGCTAAGGGAAGGATAGGAACTATTTCGGACAAGAATAGTGACTATCTTCCCTAAGCTTTTTAATACATCACTTTTTTTATATTCACTTCAAATCTAACAACCAAATTACACCACTTTTATCTACCCCATTCCCTTTTGTTTTTACCCCATCTTATTAAGCTCATTCTCAACACTACGAAGAGAGTATTCTATGCACAACTTATTTAATTTGAACATTTTTTTATTATTTTCATTACTCAACTCCCCACTTCAATACATATCACTTTTTTAGAACACCAATAACTATCACTTTAGGGCTTTAATTTCAACTTTTTTTCTTCAATTTCACACTTCTTAACTTACTAATTTTACACTGAAGCGCTTAGGGGATTTGGATCAAATTAAGGTCTATCAAAGAAGGTATTAAGTTGCACATGAGGCTGCCAAACAAAAAGCTAAAGGCCCAACAGGGCTTACTAGGATTATGAACAAAGGTAGGTCAAAAAGAAGGTATAAAACAACGTTATCAAAGAAATATCTATATTATCTCCTAAATCCACACTCTTTATTTCGCTTTGCACACACACCAGGCAAGTTCTAGACATCACATGCAACAAGGAATATACAACAACCTCACATCACACATGACACATGCTCAACTTCAAATAGGATCATCATAGACTCTCAACTAAACAATCACAAGAATTCAACTTTAAGCCATCAAGTACAAGAGTCATAATCATGAGCCTAGGAGTCTAAAAAGTAGTAATTTACATAATCAACATTCTTTTACAAACAACACTTATATCATGTAATAAAATTATAGAACCAACAAGAATATCCCACTTATTCCTAACACAAAAAATTTAAATTTACCCTAAAAATGGGAATTTCCCCGCCCCACACTTAAAAATCTACTTTGTCCCTAAAGTATACTTAAAAGTAGAGATAGAAATACTCCCTGAGGCCTCTGGGCCTAGCTAGTAACATCTTTATACATCAAGGGGGTCTGGGGACCCTACACTTAGTCTTCGTCATACTCTTTAGCTCAGGTTTCCGATACTCAAACTTTCATCAACCTGTGACTCAACTAAAACAAAAACTACGTGAAGTAAAAACTAAAAAAAAACTAAAAAAAAAACATACCTACTTAACTTTGTTGCCTCTCAAGCAGTGCTTGATTTAGTGTTGCGGCACAACCCAACTCAACTTAACCAAATTTCTTTATTATTTTCCTCACACTTAGAGGCCATCTTCTTATTCGTTTCTAACCTCTTAAGTGTGAACTCTCAAGGTCAATAGCTTTCTCAACTATAGCCTTTTCAGGATCATCAATCTGCATCACGTCGGGCTTAGGTAGTTGTTGCTTAGGCTGCTCAATGAGGGTGTTCGAAGAGGTCTTTTGTGGAACCATATCTACTACCCCACACTTATCCCCTTCAATCATAGTAATCATGAATAATTCTTTGTAATGGGATAGTGTGTTAAGTGGTTTGTACACTTTAAAAACTGTCTCTTTATCATCCAACCTTATTATGAGCGTACCCTCTGTCACATCAATCAAAGATTCTCCCGTCTCTAAGAATGGACGTCCCTAGATTATCGGCACTTATTTATCTACCTAAAAATCTAAAACAATAAAGTCAGCAGGAATAATAAACTTACCAACTTTTATGAGAACATCCTCTATCACTCCTTCAGGATGGGCTATGATTCTATTTGCTAATTACAGCAGCACAGAGCTCGGTCTAGGATTCCCCAAGACCAAAGTGTTTAATAAGGAGAGGGGAATCAATTTGATGCTTGCCCCTAAATTACTAAGTGCATGGGCCAGCTCGCTATTCCCAATTTGAATGGGGAGAGTGAAGTTCCCAGGGTCCTTGAGCTTTTTGGGCATTCTCTGTGTCACCACAGATCTACACTCTTCAGTGAGTGCTACTGCCTCCACAACCTGCAGCATAGTTTTATTTGCGACCATATCTCTTAAGTACTTAGCGTACTTGGGCATTCCCTGTAAAATATCTAAAAGAGGTAAATTAATGTGAAGCGCTCTAAATGTGTCAAAGTACTTATTAAAGAATGCATCCTCCTTTGCTTTTATATGCTTTTGTGGGACAGGTAGTGGGGGATCTTCTTCACCTCTTCAGCAACTTTTGCTTTTGAGTACTCAGGTTTTCTCAAATTTTTAGCAACTTTATCTACAACCATTTGGGGAGTCAAATCTTCATCTACCTCCTTAGTTTCCTTTGGAGGTTCTTTATTAAGGTTTTTACCACTCCTCGAAGTTATTGCCATAACTTGTTTAGGCTGTTTAAAATCACTTGGCAAACCACCTTGAGGCCTGGTGTTCAGTGTTGCTGCTATTTGACCTATTTGAAACTCTAAGCTCCTTGTATCTGCTTGTTGGCTTTTGTTTTCTTCTACCAACTATGCTTGAGAAGCTAAAATTTGTTTTATCATCTCTTCCAGATTGCCTGTGGCCTGATTTGCTTGAGCTTGCTGTTGCTGAAACTGATGCTGCTGAGCATTCCACTGTTGATTTAGTGTTTAAGCCTACCACTTCATGTTGTAGGCTTTCCTATAGTAAGGCCTATGAACATTTCCTACAAACATCACAGACTCAGGATTGGCAGCGCACATATCTACTGAATGACCACTATTTCTGCACACCATGCACCAAGTTCTTGGCTGTTGGGTTGCATTCACTATGGTTGTAGGCTGTGTGGCACCTAATTTTATGTTGTTGAGCTACATAGTCAACTGATTTTGTAATGCAGCAATTTGAGCAGATATTGTGGTAAACTAATCCACCTCCAAAACACCTGCAACCTTTTTAGTAGCACTTTTTGAGTCTAAATACCACTCTAGATTTCCTTGTGCAATCCGGTTTAATAAAGTATATAGCTCATCATACGTCATATCCAGAGCTTGACCACCTGCAGCTGATCTAGCAAAATCTTTGTGTTATGATCAAGTGCCTCAACAAAAGTATGAGCCAATACCTCATTGGACTGTTAATAGTGTGGACAGTCTCATAGAAGAGCTTTGAACCACACCTATGCATGATATAAATTCTCTTCTACCTTCTGTTTGAAGCACACAATCTCACTACAAAGTCTCGCAGTCTTGCTGGACAGAAAAAATTAGATAAGGAACTTTCGAGCTAAGTCATCCCATGTTCTGATTAAATTTGCCGACTCAGCATTCAACCATATCTTTGCTTCCCCCAAAAGTGAAAACGGGAATAGTGCCAGCCTCACATAATCAGTTGACACACCCGTAGGGATGAATGTGTCACCAATCTCTAAAAAGTTCCATAGATGGACTTGTGGATCTTCATGTGAAAGCCCGATAAACTGTCCACTGCTGATCAGAAGCTGCACCATATTCTATTTGAGCTCAAAATTACCTCCAGTAGCTAGTTTTTGAAAAGGGGAGGGCAAATTTGTCAAAAGTGGGATTGCCACTTCGCTAACTGTCTTGCGGGCTACTTGTTTCTCAGCCATGAGAGAAGGATTGTCTTGATCTTCTTCTATTTGCGGAATATGGGGAAGACAGATTAATTCTCTCCTTCGTTGATGGAAGCATTGCTCAGGTTTGGGGCTTGGTTCAACCAATTCCCGATCCCTTGCCAGCTTACTACTTTGAAAACCTGTTTCCTGAAAATACAAAACCAAGACCAAGTGTAAAGTACTAAGGTAATTGCAAAAAGCAAAACTAAAATCAAAATAGTTGCCAAATTACAAGTCACCGGCAACGATGCCAAAAACTTGACAACACCCAAACACAGACGCAAGTGTATGTTGTCTACCAAGTAATATAGTGGTCTGCCAAGTAATATAATGGTCTTAAAGAAAACCAAGTATCAATCCCACAGAGACATGTTCCAACAACTATCAAAATTCTAGTTCACTTATTAAGATTAACTTGATGCAAAGTAACTAAAAAGTGTTCGGAGATTGTAAAACTAAACGTAAAGTAAGAAATGCATAAAATAAAAGACTTGAGACAATCAATAGAGTAAAGCCCAGGGTTAAAGCACTTCGAACAATCATACTAAGTTATTGAACTTTATTCTTTAAGTATCTTATCTTGGTTGTTGATTCGTAGGGTTTATTGTATGATCGTGGTCTCTCGACCTCTAATTGTCTACCTAACTTGGACATTACAACTACATCATTAAGCGGGGATGTAATAATCCAATAAGGTGCTTAAATCTATCTTCCTACATTTGAACCAAGAAAAACTTCTAGGTACATCCCTATCCTAGACGCTAATACAAATTCCTTATTTCATAAAAGAATAAGAACCTTACTTTGTTTATCCCTATGTTCTATCTTCCTATTCCCCCTCCCGAGATCAAAAGGTCAATAATATCTGTATTCTAAGGTTATATACTCCTTAAAATAATTAAAATAAGGATAAACAAACAACCAAATATGATAAGTAAATCCACGAACTCAATTCAAAATGATAGTAGTCATGTTCTTGGTTTTAACCCCAAAAAGGGGGTGTTTTGTCACTAATTGACATAATCATGATCCAAATACATGAATACTGAATCAAATCTACTAAAAAGCTAAAGTTTAAAAATAAAAACCCTAAAAAAATTGTTTAGCAACCTCTTAAAATGCTCCAAGACATCCAAAGATGTTTAACCAAGTGTGTAAAGCGTGTATATATAGTAGGAAAATAATTATCGTGTGAAATTAGGGGGCGTCACCCGTTCTAAAGCATGGGAGTAAAGGGGACGCCACCTGGGGTATTGTAATGCTCCAAAGGAGGCTCAGCCTGCCTTCGAGCACTGCTGTAAAGGGAGTTGCACGGTATCCATAGCTTTCTATGGCTGGGGCAATGCGGGCATATCACGTGTACGCACTGGAACTTGCTTCCATAATTTTGTATTAAGTGTTCATCTTCCATCCTTCCTTATGGTGTTATTTTTCCTTCAATTCCAGATTTTTCAATGTCAAAATATCATCCACATCAACTCCACAAGAATCCTACGTCATCAAACACTATGCATTACAGTTCAACATGACACAACATTAAAACTATGAGCTAGAAACTCGAGCTAAGACTAGGCTTACCCGTTTTGATCTTTGACTTATTTAATTGACTCTTGGCTTGTTCCAATTGCACTTTGCATATTAAAAATAAGTTTTTCCACATAATATTACACATTAAAACCATTAGGAACTCATTTGACACCTTAGAATCCTTCACGACTAACTAGAACGACACCTAGCTCAAGCTAGTAACACTAGTTTTCTCATTTGAACTCTAAGTGACTCAATTAAGCACAAACTTGTTTGAAAACACTTTTACACATTGCAATAATATAATTGAACACTTACATGCTTATTAATATCATCATTAACACATAAATCACATGAATTGTCCTCAAAACAAGGCTAAATAGGCTAGGATAACGATACTAGAGTGCATAAATACACCCAACATCAACTGAAGTCAACTATAAGGCCTTTTTAAACTCTAAAATCACAAACTCAGATAAATTATTTTGAAAAACATTGGGAACTATACCAGCCATCAACACACTCCAAAAATATCATGTAGCACCCATAGAGAGGGGTAAAATAATCAAAACACATAAAACTGTAAAATCCATAGAATTAAGTCCTTGTAGAATGGCTAAGTTGGCCTATTTTCTGTAAGTTAACACTTTAGGTTTAGTCGAGGACCATGCTAAACTCTACCTGAATAAGTTTGTGAAATTACATGGAGTACCTTTGACTATCAATTAAGATAGAGGTACTCAATTTACCTTTTAGTATTAGAAAATATCTCAGAAGGGTCTTGGTACCTATTTATTTTAACACAACTTTTCACCTGTTGATAGATAGTTAGGCAGAGAGGACCATTCAAACCTTAGACGACATGTTGAAATCATGTGTGATCGATTTTAAAGGTATTTAGGATGATCATTTGCCTTTGACTGAGTTTGCTTATAATAACAGCTATCACTCCAATATTCAGATGGCCCCATTTGAGGCATTTTATGGTAGGAGGTGTAAATCTCCTGTTGGTTGGTTTGAGGTTGGAAAATCTACATTAATAGGACTAGACTTAATCCATGATTCTATGGAGAAGGTTCAGCTGATTAGAGAAAGGCTGAGAATGGCTCAAAGTCATCAGAAGTCCTATACATGTGTAGAAATAAGGGAACTTGAGTTTGTTGTTGGTGATTTTATCTACTTTAAAGTTTCAACTATTAAAGAGGTGATGGGTTTGGGGAGAAAGGAAATATCAGCCCCCTCTATATTGGTCCTTATGAGATTGTTGGTCATTTTGGCAAAGTATCATATGAGTTAGATTTGCCGGCAAACTTAGCAGCAGTGCATCTAGTCTATCATGTTTCCTTGTTAAAGAAATACATTGGTAATCCTGCATCAATTATGCCCTCAGAAAGTGTGGGTATGAAAGATAGTCTCTTTTATGAAGAGGTTTCTATTGAGATCCATGGCCATCATGTTCGTAAGTAGAGGAATAAGAAGTTCACCTCGATAAAGGTTCTTTGGAAAAATCAGTTAGTTAGGGGAACTACATGGGAATCAGAGGTAGATATAATGACTAAGTACCCCCACCTCTTCCCTTCAAACTTATTCCCATCCTGAGGTAATATTTTACCCTTGATTAATTAATTCTTTCTATTATATGTCACCCAGTTATTCTTATGTCATAGCATGCATCCATGAGTCTGGTTTACCCCATATTTCAATTGCCAACTTAATATCATGTCAGTGTTCAACTCTTATAAACTTAGTGTGGGAATTTCAGGTACAGATAGTGTGAAAGGGTTACTATAATATCAGCAAAGTGGTGAAGAAAATATAGAAATTATAGCTTTTTCCCCTAACTTTCAAACCTAATCAGTTTTCATTCAGGGATGAATAACCCTAAGAAAAAAATATTATAACACCTTGAAAATTCAATCCAAGGCTAGAACCATGTTTTGAGTATATTAAACATCATGTTTTAATAGTATGAGAAGGGATTTAAACATGTACCAAGGCCACAAGTACCTCCTACCTCGTAAGCAAGACAAAACCTTTCTTACCTATTGATTCCTTGATAAATGACCAACTTTAAATGAGCATGACCTCTAGATTCTAAATCATATTTGATATTAATACCTACCAAATGATAAATATCTGAATTATCTTTCTAATGCATCCAATTTTGCCTTAATTTGATATCAGGGTGAAAAGTTATGGCCATTTTAGTGAAGCACTATTTTACAACGATATGTCATGAGACAAACCACATCTCTGGTTCCATTGTACGACAATACAATTGTATCATCTGATAGAGAAAATCCCAAACATCTAATTATTGAAAAATATATCTTTCAACCACTTTAAGGAACCATGATTGTGCTTTGAAACCACGACTCTAGGCACAATCTTGAGTCCCACAGATGATCCTAATTGAACCTTCAAACCTATGAACCAAGGTACAATCATAGGTAGGTCCCACAATCATGTCGAGGCTCATATAATTATTATTAGAGATCTCTCTTCTATATCCCAACCATGAGTACAACCCATGATCCTAAGTTGGTCCCAAGATCATGGGAAGGTCCCATACGTCTCTTCCAGTAACTTTTATTTATGAATTTTAAAAGGGCACATCAGTCTTTTCCCACTCTTTTAACATTAAAGCTACATTGTTTAGGTTATTTCAAGGCTTATTATTATGGTTAATATTACTCTAAGCCCTTATTACTTTGAAAAACACCAACACTTAGTTTTAAACAAAAAAAGAGGTGACTTTTTTCCCTAAGGCAAAGCTAGGGTTCTTCTTCTTAAGGCTTCTAATTTCAAAGAATCCTTCAGGTTTCTCATATCCAGGTATGTGGTATTACATAAATGGGTTCCATTTCACTCATTAAGTCCCAAAGTTATCCCAATTTTTCAGTTTAAGTTTTTCTTCACAATTTAGGGAATATATGTCTTCAAATTCCTTGATACCTCAGTCCCTTGGTGTTATTGAATTGTAATCCATGTCTTACCATGAATTTTGGTTTTATACATGTCCATGATCATAAACCCTAATTATATTATGGAACTCATAATATTGTACTTGAGTTATTAAATTACTTAAGTTCACTCAGATTGTGAAACCAACATATTAGTTGCATTCTCAGAGATGGTGGGTTATGAACACCCAATGACCTAGGATTTCAAGAATATTTATTCATGAGGATAAAATCCTCTATCTTACCTATTTTTCATGACTTTAGATATTCTATTTATTTTCAATCTTCAGATTATTATTATCATTGAGCATTATAATTGTCAAGTCATTTAGTTGGGAGTAGGACTGAGCACTGAGCGTATGTAGAAATGAAGGATCATCCATCAATTAGGTTGAGACCCTTAGTATAAGTCCCTAATTCTAGAACTATAGTGCCATCATAGGTTCTAAAGGGTCACCATCATACCAGACTTAATAACTTAGTCCTTTTAGATATCAGTTTAGTGGATCCACGTCGTTTAGTGTTTGTACCCTTGGTAAGGTGTTGAACAACCTTCCAGTTAAGGTTATAAATTGGAATCTGGTTAGCTCATATTAGAGTATGTCAATTATTAGTATCTCCATAGCTCATTGTTCAGATCCAGATACTTGCAGGACATTATATTCAGTTATTCAATTTTTCTTATAGTATATATTTATGACTTGGTCTTTCATCGGTGTACCATATTGCATACATAATATTTAGATTATGGTTATTATTTCCTATTTCACATACACAATACATTCAAAGTATCGATCGCATAATTTATTTAGCTCTATATTATCTCATAATATAGGTTCGGATGCTCAGCATCCATATCGTGCTAAGTATAATCTCCCACCATATTGTAGGAGTACTTGGTGAGTCCTCATTTTTTTAGGGCTAGTATCAGTCTTTTATTTTGTTTTATTTTAGTTCAAGACAGATATCGTTTTCTAGGGGCTTGTCCCAGCAACTCATCTTAGTAGAGGTTTTCAGACAAGTAGTTAGATGTTTAGCTTGTGGTTTTAAACTCAGTTATTGTTGTTGTATTTCTCTTGAATATTTATTTCATCATTCATTTTAGTTTCTACATAAGTATTTTATTAGTTATTTTCAGTTTTCTTAGTGTCATGCCAAGTCATGGGTTATCTTGGAGTCATTTGTGACTCTAAACATCGTATTACGACTAGGGGTAGTCTCGGGTAGTAACAATTATGTTGTCCAATATTTGAGATCGGGGTGCACTATTTACATATCTCTTTTAGCAGCCTTTTTAGAAAGTTTTAGGTACAAGGGTAAATCTTAGCACCACTTTTCATACACATACCAATGGTCAGACAGAGCATACTATTCAAACTCTTAAGGATATGTTGAGAGATTACATCATTGATTTCAAAGGTATTGGGATGATCACATACCTCTTATAGAATTTACTTATAATAATAGCTACCACTCTAGCATTTAAGTTGTTATATTTAAGGCTCTTTATGGAAGGAGATGTGGATCTTCTATTGGTTAGTTTATGGTTAGTGAGGCGGCATTAATAGGTTCAAACATGGTTAATGGAGCTCTGGAGAAGGTTAAGGTAATTTAGGAGCAATTGAGAATTGAATAGAGCTAAATAACTGGTATTCAAATATGAGGATGAGAGAGTTAGAGTTTGATATTGAAGACAGGTCATCTTGAAGGTCTTGCTTGTAGAGGGTGTTATGCATTTTGGTAAGAAAGTAAAACTTAGTCTCTATTATTTTGCTCCTATTAAATAGTGAATATATTGGGAAAGGTATCCTACAAGTTGGAGTTACCTAAAAAGATAGCATTTGTGCATCCAGTGTTTCACATCTCTATGAAGAAGTATATTGGTGAACCTTAACATATTGTTCCTATAGAGAATATTGGGGTTAAAGAAAATTTGTCATATAAATGCTTTGATTCAAATTTTAGATTGACAGGTTCACAAGTTATGATCTAAAGAGGTTGCATTAGTTAAAGTCTTGTAGAGGAATCAAGTAGTTGAAGAAGCTACATGGTTAGCCGAAGAAGATATGAAATGTTGACACCTAATTTTTGCCCTCCACGACTAAATTTAATCCTGGGTTTCTTCAATTTTAAATAAAAGTAAAATATCTATTTCATCCAGACAAATGCACTCTAAAATGTTTATTTAGGTTAATTTTTTCATTTAAGTGACGATTATACATTTTTCGTATTCACATATACGAGATTATATAAATTTTGTTACTTGAATGAATATTTTTATCAACGTTTGAGTTTTTACGGAGATAAGCTTGAAAAATAATTTGAACGGATAAAGTCTTGATTTAAATGTAATTTACTCTCAAAAATAATTTATTTAGATGAATATATGTTTGATTTTATTAAGTCAAGAAGCTCGGGATTAAAGAAAGTATTAATTTGTATTGAATTTTAATTTAATTTAGTCAATTTGTTAGTTTTAGCCATAATTGAAATTAAATTAGTCTTAATTGCAATGCAATCTGTCAATTGATTTTTAATTTGGTCAAAGTTAAATAAATTTGGCTAAATTATAAATCCCATTTGGGGTTATATTTTAAATAACCCCAAAATTCCCAAAAACTCTCATAACATCTATCCAATTCCCACCAAAAATAATTTAAAATTTAAAATTCAAAGTTTTGTACTAGATTGTAAAATTTTCCCTCAAAGTCCTTTTTTCAATTTTGAAATTCAAATATTTTACTACATTGTATAACTTATCCCACCTTATCTTCCACCTCATCTTATCTTCAATTTTAAAATTCCAAAAACACCCCTAAATTCTTTCTCCCACGTTAGTGGATGAAAAGAATTGAATCCACATTCTTTCTTATAAATACTTTTCTCCCACATTGGTGGATGAAAAGAATTAAATCTTCATCCTTTCCTATAAATACTACCACTATTTTGGTAGAAAGACAAGTTTCAAGGTTTGGAAAAAAAAGCTTTGAGCAAAGAAGTTTTTTTTAGTAAAAATTTTCTTTTTTCGTGAAATTCCTGAGCTAATTAAATTTCTCGAGTTGAACATTTTTTGGTGGTGATCAAGACTCCAAAAAAATCTTGTAGTTCCATTTTGCTGCCCCAAAAAAGGTAAACACACCTTTCCCCTTTTTTAGTTTTATCATCATTTTTTTCATCTTTTTCTTTTCGTAGTTCGTAGTTGTAATTTTTAGTTTTATTATCATTTTCTTCTTCATCTTTTTCTTCTTCATAGTTTGTAGTTGTAATTTTATTTGCTGGAATTATTCGTCGTAGATGGCCTTGAAGGCCATAGGACGTTATGGTATCGATATTAGGGCTATTTTCATATTCATGGTATAAAAATAAGCTAGGAATAGTTGAACGTATTTTTTGGCTTTATTCTTTGATTATTATGGATAAAGTTTAGATCTTTGCTCAAAATATGTACTCATGCTTTGTTTAATTTTATTGTTGGCGTATATATTTGCTTTTAGCATGTAAAGTTGTTTCCTTTATGTTGAAAAAATAGTTAATATTGATTGTTTTGTCTTTTGGCTTTATTCTTTGGTTATTATAGGTAAAGTTTTTATCTATGCTTAAAATATGTACTCATGCTTTGTTTAAATTCATTGTTGGTGGATATGTTTGTTTTTAGCATGTAAAGTTATTTTCTTTATGTTGAAAAGAATAGTTAATATTGATTGTTTCGCCTTTTGGCTTTATTCTTTGATTATTATGGATAAAGTTTTGATCTTTGCTTAAAATACATGCTCATGCTTTGTTTAAATTCGTTATTGATGGATATTTTTTCTTTTAGTATGTAAATTTATTTTCTTTATGTCGAAAAGGAATGGTTACTATTGTTAAGAGTCTGTGAAATTGTTTCTCAATTTGAAGTAGTGAGTTACTCATTTTCGTGTTCAAAATTATCTTTGATTTTCTCTTATTTAGATTAAAAAGTTGTTAGGGTTATAGGTTTTGTTGAAATGGTGTAGAACTAAAATAGGTGTTGGCATAATTGAACATTTTTTCTTAGAACTAATCTTTTAATGTTTCTCTTATCTTGTCTTCGAATATCACTTCTCAAATATTCTTAATATATGTTATTTGTTTCACTGCGCTTATTGATTTACTTCTTAAAGTGTTTAGACATACCATTGTTATTCACATGCTATAGTGATTTTTTTATTTTTTTTCTTCTAAGTAATAGATATGAGAAAATATGTATTAATCTATTTGTCCAAATTTTAAGCAACTATGCTTGTGGATTCATGTCTTCTTTTCAAGGGCTAGTTAATTATATTGTGCTAGATTCAATTTTTTGTAAGATTGTTTAGGAGATGGGTTAAATTCTTTTTCGTTGGATAATTTGATTTTCTTTGATATCATAGCTTACTATTTGTTTATGTTTGAGAATGCTACTTTTTCATCTCATCATTTATCTATTAAGTGTAGAATTTTCAAACACATATTAATTCTTTTTCTTTTATCTTTTCCTTTGCGTGAATTTGTTTTGGAGTCAAAATGGGCTCTTTTCCTCTTGCATTTTGTAATGGGCCAATGAGGCCCATCTATTTAAGTCAAGTCTGAAGTTTTAAATCCAAAGTCAATTATATGGTGTGCGGGTGCAAGAAGATGAAAGAAGAAAGAAAATGGGTGAAAACCCATTAATGAGGTTACTAAGAGTTTTGAAAAGTCTCGATTTTTATTATTGCCTTATTTTTGTTTATTGATTTAGTCATTTATTTATTTATTCATTTGGGCCTCAAAGCCAAAGTTGTAATTTAATACAGGTGAAGCAGATTTTGGGCCTCAAAGGTCCAAAAACTAGCTTAGGACAGGTTATGGCCCAAAAGCCCAAGTATTTAGATTAGGACCGGTAGACATGGATCAAAAGCCCAAATTAGCATAGGACAGGATTTATGATTCGGGCCTAATGGCCTAAGTCCTTTAATCTCCTCTTTTCCCCTTTATATGCTAATTGTTCTTAGTTTTCTTAGACTTAGTTAAAATCCCCGCTAAGTCGTCAGAATTTGTTTTGCACAAATCTTGAAGACAATTTCCTTAATCATTTTCTTTTCAAAAAAAATAATTTTCCTTTTTAAAGTTAGTCAAAAAAGTTATGTTCAAATAGTATGGATAACCGCAAGTTAGCGGATACTCTTGGTGCCTTAACAACCTTCCGAAAGTATTAATAGGAACCACTTACCCAGAATTTTTAAACTTAAAAGATTTTTTCTGTTTTGAATCTTTTAAGTAATATTTTTAGTTTTTCTTGATATTTTCTCAAAAATCAAGTGGTGAATCTGTAATTTTTTAAATTGTTCCAAATTTTCTTTAAAGTTTTGGAACAGTTTAAAAGGTCAAAAATAATGTTTTCCAAACCTTTCGAATTGAAAAGGGGCAAAACATGAAAGTTAAATATCACTTCTTTTCACTCCGTCCAACAAAAGTACTTAAAGTAGTGGCATTGTTGTTGTAGTGACTCTTATAATTGTTGTCATATCGCAATGTATTATATGCTCATATCTATGTCCATGGTCATATACTCTATATTCAAATTCAATGCCATAGTATGATCCAGTAAAGTTCAGCTTATGATGGTCCCCTTGTCCTTTAATCATATACCTAGTCTTTATGACTGATACCTAGGGGGAAATATTGTAACACCTCAAATTTAGAACCTACGAACACTCAACATTTATTATGGAAACCAAAATCTGAGACTTCAAGTCTCAAGCCACCACGGCCAATAGTATGAGTCATAGAGTGAGACCGCATATGACTTGTGGTATCATCCACCAATTTTCCCAAGTTCCCAGGTACCACAACTCATAGCACAAGTTAGGTATTTGTTCACGACTCATACTGTGGACTCGTGGCCCATGCTTGAGACTTGTCAAAATCCCTTTGAATTCACCAATTAATTACCGAGTCATAAAGTCAATGTATGATTTATGAAATAAGTCTACAAGTCATGTTGTAAAGATAAGAAAGTGATCCATGAGTTTGACAAAACTCCTACAGACCACAACTCAAACCACTAATTGTGGTATGGACCATGAGTCGTTCTATGACTCATGGAGTCCTACACCAAAAAATTCAACAACATATAAGTAAGGGAAATTTTGACTTTTCCTTATCTTATTATCCTATCCCACAATGTTTTGACTAACAAAAGGTATAGATAGAAGATCCTAAGTTCTATTCTTTCTTTAGTATCTCAAGAATAAGTCGAAGGCAAATCAAAGAATCTAGGCTGCCTATTCTAGCAAGTTAATCAAGTTCATCTTCGAGTTTACGATCTTCTTTCAAGTATGCAAGATTTTAGTGGTAAGATTTTTTTCATCCCCACGTCCAAGTACTTTTAAGATATTATGAAATTATTATCAAAGCTAATGTTTATTCTCAAACTATTAAAGTTGGTTCCTTTCCATGTTTTACTTGTTTTCTATGAAAGGATTTCTCTATGATCTTATGATTCCTATTGTAAAATCTTATTTATGCACTGGAAGTCATACTTTATGAATTTTGAACTCTATATTGAAAAAGATATGCTTTTGGATGCAAAACTTTTATTCATATGATTTATGACATGAACTTGAGCACAAGCTCGTAACTGTAGAAATTTATAGACACAACGGGCATAGACTCAAACCATCATTCATCTATGTTGCTTGATATGATAAGAATATTAGCATATTTTGGAAGGATTATTTATAACCAAGAAGTCAAGGGATCAAATAACCCAAATCCTATAACTACGTTGCCATTGTAGATTTTGTCCAAAAGGCATGATTATAGGATTCTTATGTCTATGGTTTTGTACTTTGGCCAATTAGAACAACTTTTTTCAATGTTGGAGTATGACACAGGACATCATGAGCTCACGTGATGTTTGTCGATTATGAGAAACTTTCCTATGTATAACTTTGTGAAATATCTATTTATCTACTCATGAAACACTTTTATACAATCATCATGATTTTTATCTTGGGTTTTCAATTGTTTTAAGTTATTCTCTACATGACTTCATGATCATTTATTTAGTTTATATTATGTATAAACTTGCATACTAAGACATTCTATTATGTTGACTATAGCTTGCACTACATTTTTCATGTGATGTATATTCACGTTCTCTAACTTAAAATTTGTTGTTAGACATTAGGTAGAACCTGACATCCAGCTGACTGGTGAGCTCTTCTATCAGTTGGGAGACTTAGAGTTGTTTTTAGTTTTCTTTATTAGTTGGATTTAGTATTATGATCCAATAAAGGTTACAAAGCCTTGTTCCAATTGACTCTTATAAAGTAATAGAGGATTCATTAGACAGACAGTATTTAGTAGTTGACATTGTTCATTAATTCTAGCCATATTATAATAATGATTACTTTTTTTAGATTTAGTCCACTATAATTTTTTATATTTCTACATCAATTTCATTAGTCATATTACTCTACAGATATATTATATCAATGGTATCACTGGACCACTAGTGAGCAACTAATATGGTTGATGGCTAGGGTGTAGACTTGAGTAATGACAATGACCCCTTTTTAAGGCATTTTTTGTATATACTCTAGTTAGTGAGTTTGTTATTCTTATATGAGTTATAGGGGTTATATAGTTATGGTGTATCACCAAATCACTATATTTGACTTGATCGAATTAGAAAAGATCGACGTTGATGTTATTATGGGCATAGACAAGTTGTGGTCATGCTATGCTACCATCAATTATTAATTTATAAAGATCCAATTTTTAAATGAATTGCTAGTAGAGTAGAAGGGTGATATTATAGTACCTATGGGTAGGTTTATTTCTTACCTTAGGGCATACAAGTTAAATTTCAAAAGTATATTTACCAATTGGTACATGTTAGGGATGCAAACGCCAAGGCACCAACTTATCAATCTGTGCTAGCAATTAGATAAATTTCTTAGGATACTTCCTAACAAGAAAATTGACTTTGAATTGATGTACTTCTCAACACCCAAACGATATCAATTTCACCATATAGAATGGCTCAAGTAGAGTTAATAGAATTGAAGGATCTCTTTGTTAAATGATTTATTAGACCAAGTGTATCACCTTAGGATACATTAGGCATATCCGTTTGAAAGAAGAACGAGTCATTGAGGATATGTATTGACTGCATAAGTTAAACAAAGTCACGATCAAGAATAAATACCCACCTCCCATAATTAATGATTTGTTTGACCAACTTCAAAATCCCAAGTGTTTTCGTAAGATTAACCTTAGTGCAGGATACCATTAGTTGAAGATTAGAGAGGAAGATATTCTAAAGACACATTTTAGGACCCATTATGGACACTTCAGATTTCTCATGATCTCTTTCAAGTTGACCAGATCCTCAACAATCTTTTATAGACAGAGTCTTCAAGTCCTATTTTGACATGTTTAATTATATTTAGCGATGATATTAGTATACTCTAGGAGTAGAGAGAGAATGTAGATTACCTCAAAATAGTGTTTTACACACTTTAGGATTGCAAACTATATGCTAAGTTTATAAAGTGTGAATTTTGGTAAAGTATCATGGCTTTCCTAGGCCATGGTTTCCATCAAAGGTATCAAGGTAGATTTACAGAAGGTTGAAGCGTGAAGAATTAGCCTAGACACACAACTCAAATACAGAATCAAAGTTTCTTGGATTTGGCCATATATTATACGAGATTTATGAAGGGGTTTTCCTTTGTTGATACCCTATCAACCGAATTGACTCAAAAGAAGACCAAGCTCTAATATTCAAATGCATATGAGAAAAGTTTTCAAGAGTTGAAAACTAAGTTGACTTTAGCTTCAGTGTTGACTCTACTAGGGGGCTATTATAGGGAACCAATGAGTTTGTAATGTATTGTGATACTTCAGATATAAGTCTCGGGTGTCTCCAAGTGCAATAGGGAAAGTAGTAGATTGGGTAGCTTAAGAATTATGAGAAAAGTATTTGACCCATAATTTAGAGTTAAGAACAATGATGTTTGTGTCAAAAATTTAGTGTCACTATCATTATGGAATGATGATATGTAATACTGCACAAGTCCCTAGATAAGTTTCCAACTATCCGTCATATGTTTACAGGCCACAAAGTGATTATGTCAAGCCATAATTCAGTTTCATGACCATTTACAGGCCACAAAGTGATTATGCCAAGCCATAATTCAGTTTCATAACCATTCACCTTGTGTATAAAGTGTTTTCAATGCAAATCATAGTCCTTGGAAGCACTTAGAGCAAAGTCGAGTTGAGAATGCTTTCATCGATTGAGTTTTTGTATTTGAAACTACAAGGGTCAACTTTATACGAGAGTATCTCCTAAGATATAACGACTCGGGTTTCCTACAACATATCAAATGAAATATATTTGAGTCTTCTTTCCAACGCATCTGATTTTACCTTAATCCGATATTGGAGTAAAACATTATGCTCATTTTACTTCAAAGTGCCCATCTGTCTACAAGGTGACGACCTCAGGTGATAAGCCGTCAACTAAGTGACGAGCTATCAACCTTGTCATCATCCTTAACTAGAATGTGACCAAATTCAGCTACAAGGTAATGACTTGAGGTGATAGGTTGTCAATTAAGTGACGATCTATCAACCTCATCGTCAGCCTTAACCAGATGATTAAGAAAAGGTGACGACTAGGTTGATAAGCCATTAACTAGTTGACAGGATATCAACTAAGTCATCATCCTTAAACAGATCATTAAGAGAAGGTGACGACTAGGTTGATAAGCTATCAACTAGTTGATAAGCTATCAACTAAGTCATCAACTGAAAAATCCTGCAATTTTTATTTAGTTTCCCTAGGGGTATTTTGGTTTTTTCCTTACCTCAAACCCTATTCCCCATGACTTAAATCACCCTATACATAATATTTTCATATCATTAGTCAATTTGACTCTCATTTCCACTCACAAAAGAAAAGAAATTAGGGTTTCTTCCAAAGAATAAGAAATTCAAGCTTTCTTCCCCAAGAACTCAAGAATTTAAGTCCCAATTTCAAGCTTTCGTCAAGAAATTATGGTATGTGGGGTATTCATTAATGGGTTTCATCCACCCATTGAGTACCAAAATTTCCTTTTTATTCAAGTATGGATTTTTAATCTTTTTTTATGAAATTATCCATGTAAATTATGAATTTAATCTATGTCTTCTTATAAATTTAAATTCAAGCCATGTCAACATGGGTTCTCATGAAAACTAGTTTATTTCATGCCTCATATTTCAATTACTCATGTTCTATTAAAGTGATTCCATGTAAAATCTTCAAGTTATGAATTAAATCATGTGAATATATTGTTTTCTCAAGTTTAACTCATCTTCATGTTCAAGTGCATGTATTTCACTCAATTATTGAAATGTCTTATGTCTTGGGTCTTTGAACTATGATTTCATACTATGGTTTTAAGCATTGTTATCCTATTTTTGTGATCATTCAATGCTAGCGGGTTATGAACACCCAATACCTATGTGTTTTACATATGTTGTTTCCAAGTAACAAGTAAGTCGGACCATGATTTCATTATCACATTTAGATTACCATGTTCATGATGAGCACTTATCAATACATTACTATATTATGCTAAACGAACAGTAACACTAGTGTCATTCAGTTGGGAGTGTCACTTAGAACTGAGTGAACGCAGAGATAGAGGCTTTTCCATCAGTTAGACATGAGTTATTAGTAGCAGTTCCTAAGTTCCAGACCTACGGATCCACTATAGATGATGAGGGGTCCACCATCAAATAGGCATGTAACCCTCTTTCTTTAGGACATCAGCCTTGTGGATCCACATAGTCAGTTATGTGTTGGTACCCCTAGTAAGGTACCAGCACCCTTCCAATTGGGTTACAGGTTGGACCCCGATATCTCAGATTAGGGCATGTCGGTTATGGCTAGCTCCCATAGTTTCAGTCAGTATTCAGTTTATCTCAGTTCAGGTTTGCTTGACCAAGTAATTAGATTTCAGTAATTATTCAGTCAGTTTTACAGATGATTTATGTTATTCAGACCATGTCAGTACATGCTATACTTGGTCTTGTATTCTGAGTTTTACATATTCATGTTATTCATCCTCAGTATCCATACATGATCCTCAATTCAGTTTTATAGCATGTTCAGCTTTACATGAGATTTACATACAGTTTTCATGTTTTATTACTTCCCAACTTTAATTCTACTTATTCTACAAAAGTAAGGATTTAAGAAACTAAGTGTAGTGGTTCACCAGCTTATCCAATTATGTTTGTTACTTATGTTTTAAGATACTTCTGCTTTCATTTGATTTTAGTCTCTTGGTGAGTCTACTTGCACTTAGCATGCATGTTTTAAGATTATGTATCTATTCAGTTTTACTTATTGCATTCACCCCCACTTACTCAGTACATTCCAGAAGTACTAACCATATATATGTCTGTGTAGTTACATTGTTTCATAATATAGGTACCAGAAATCGTCCACACATCAGGGTCAAAAAGTTCTCAGTTGTCAGCCAGCAGGTGATAAGTTCTCCTATTTCGAGAACTCCAGTCCACTGTAGTTCACGTATTGTATTTTGATTATTCACATGTATTGATTAGTATTAGTTGGAGGCATGTTCCATCTATCTATAGTCAATATAGTAGAGGCTTCATAGATGGTCAGTTAGAGTCATTCATGTAATTTAATTTTCTTCTTCAGTTTTATCATGTTGTAAACTTTATCTATATTACATTAATTCTAATTTTCTCATGATTATGTTTCCGTTTAGTAAATTTTATTTTTATACAATTTAAATTAGTTGCTCAAGTATCATGCCAGTACATGGATTAGCTTGGAATACTTATGGTTTTAAGCACTGCGGTAAGACTAAGGGGTAGTCTCAGCTCGTGACAAACTTGGTATCAGAGCCTAGAGTTCAAGTGTCCTAGGGTGTCTATGAAGTCGTGTCTAGTAGAGTCTTGCAAAACAGTACGGAGATGTCTGTACTTTTCTTTAAGAGGCTACAGGGCATTTAAGAAATGTTTTTCTTCTTTCATGTCTTAGATTATGTAGTAGAAGTGCTCTCTAAGAAACTTATGCAGATTTTTACGTTACTCCATTCATGCCAACTCTACCTTTTTCTTGAGGCAACAGAAATAGCCAAGCTTAACTCCTTATAGATAGATTTTTCTCAGACAATCCCCACAGACACTTATGGGATTGCACGGAGGCTCAAAAGTATCCCATCTGTGCCTTTATGTTCCAAAGTATAAAAGATTTTATTCATGTTCACGAAAATTGTTCACTAAGCCAAAGACAAATGTGATTTCAGATCCCTTCATAGAATTCTATAAAAACATGTGATATAGAGTTAGAAGCATGAACTTAGAAGCTTAACAACAATAAAGTGGGGATAAATTTTATCTGATTCTAGTAGGTTATGTATCCATGGGACGAGTAGTATGAAAGGTGAACCAGTAGGCTTGAAACAGTGTATGCAATAATTTAAGTTTATTGATTTGAAATTAAGTATGATGATGTGGGTATGACCTAGAGGTGTACCCAAGGTGATATGGGATAGTATATATTAAGGGAGTGTTCAAGAATGAAGCTATCATAGTTTGTTAAAAGTTTTGGAATATCCATGATAAGTGTTAGAATCTAAGTTTGAATCTTGGATAATTGAGCAAATAGAAAGAAGAGTTGAAATTTTAGATGGTGTGAACTCATGGTATAGAGATACTCCTGAAGATTATAAGCACTAAGTGTTCAAGTTATTATACTATGACTATTAGGGCTATAGAAGTTTAAGAGTTGTATCTCAGAAAGAGGTACTGACCATGGGTTTTACACTTTCAAGTGCAGTCTTTTAGGGTGAGTTTATTAATTATGTGTATTGTTATACCTTGAACTCTAGAGTAGAGTGGTTGCAGTTCATTTTACAGTTTATTAAAGAGGCCCACAGACTAAGAATAATGGATTAAAGCTAAGGGGGAGATGATAGAACAAGAAACCAAGTAAGGCTCTCAGATTTGAGTAGAGATGCTAATGAGTTTTAGAGAAACAGTAGGGGAGGAAGATGCTCAACCCCTTTCTTATCTCGGTATAATATTTTGCACTTCAATCATTGTGAAACCTACTCAATCCTTACAAGTAAGCTTTATGATAATAGCTCATATTCATGCACTTTATAGAAAATCATGTACGCTCTCAGTCCCTAGTATAAGGAGTTCCAGTTTGCTCAGCAATACGAATTATATTTTAGGAAATCATGAACTCTAAACTCCGGTCATGCAGCTCATGACTCGTGTACTCATGCTTTACAGTATGCTCTGTTCCCATAACTCATGGTGCACTCTTAATGATTAGCAAAACTCAAATTATGCATGTATGTCCTTAGTTTAGATCTCTTTAATAAAGTCATTCCTTTGATACTCTATTCCTCAAACCTTAGTTAAGTGTCAAAGTTATGTATAGTATCTTTCATGCTTCAAGTCCTTATTTCTAACCTTTCATTAACCTATTATTATGTTAAGGTAGAGGTGATGAAAAAAATAATGAATAATGGTTTAGAAGGGAGAGAGTAAATGTCCCTTATTAGGGAAAGATTATAGTATGTTTGTTTTATCTAAGGCTATAAGTATGAAGGAAGATTAAGGTAAAGTTTTTCGTATATGTCATGGTTAATTGAGAAATCTATGTGTGTCTTCATGGGGATAGTGCATGGAAGTTTTTGTTAATAGAGGTATTAGAGAGTATGGAAAATAATTTCATAGAAGGATTAGTTGACTAGAAGTTCATACGCGGTTATAATAATAGGTGATAACACTCAAACTACACCTCTCATGTGAAAATGTAAGCGATCATTGTCAATATATAACCCAACTAGGTTGGGGTAGAATCCCACAGGGAATATGGTGTGAACTTAAGTCGTTTGTGATTTAATCAACTGATAGTTAGATGTTTCCTAAAATGGGGGTTTTGGAGATTAGCAAATAATTGTTGGTCACTTTAGTTTTAGTGTTTGTAATCAAGAGTTTATGGAAAACCATAATTATGTTCACTATGGGTTTTGGTACTTGACAGATGCTAATAGTGATTCAATATTCTCACGATAGGTAGGAACAACAAATTTTCTTTATCGAAGTTATGCCTAATTGTCTCTCGACCTACTTAAGCATTTAATTACCTAATCCTCTCGGACTTAGGGAAATTATATTCACTGACCAGACTTTACCTCAGGTTAATTAACCTTGTTACAGCGTCAATTATTAAACGGAAGGTTGGTAGCTTCCAAGTTCCTATCAATAATTCACTTCCTACTATAGTTGATTTCTTATCTCAAGCAAATCAAAGCAGGTGCTATCTATCGTTTGCAACCAATAGACAATAATTAAAAACCTCGGAATTATCAAAGAGTCCTATTACCTTTAGAATCTTGAACACTTAGCAACTTACCATGACCTAACCCATAAATCCCATAATTCGGGTTAAAGGGATTTAGCCACTCATAATATAATAATCGATACAACAAGTTGAATTTATAATTTGAAAGATGAACTTACAGCAAGATGAATAGCAACGAGTGTTTCTCAGATTAGATCAAAGTAGAAATCCTAAAATATTGATGATAATCTCTTCAAAGTTAATTGTTTTTGTTCAAGCGAAGAAACTGGAGAGAAAATAACAAAATACGTGTGTTCCAAAAATAGGTTCCGCCTGTCGAGTACCAGCCCCCCAAGAAAACCCTAAACAATACTTTAAATAGTTCGCCTTAATTATGGAAACAAAATCACAGAGTTCAGTAATTTCTCGGACTAGTGACGACATTTTGTGATGCCTTATCAGGAGTCTAACGACTTATCACAGATATCGTCAGCTCATTTCGCTTTTGACATTTTTTGCCTTAGTCTGACTATGAAGCATGACAGCTTATCAGATCTTTGACGACTTATCACAGATGTCATCGATGATTTACTTCATCTCTCATGTTCTGCCTTAGGCTAACGACGATCTTGACGGCTTATCAAAACTGTGACAACATATCAGACAATGTCATCACTTCTTCACCTCAGTTCCCATATTCTGTCTAAGGCTGACGGCAACTTTGACGGCTTTTCACAAGGCTGACGACTTATCATATGTCATCACTTCTTCTAATTGAATCCCATTCTCTATTTAAGGCTCACGGTGAAGCTGATAACCTATCAGAGTGCTGACGACTTATCAGGAATGTCGTCAACCACACTTCTCTTATATTTTCTTTATATTTCAACTCTTTTACTTCCATCATTGTTGGTTCTCATGCCTCTTGAGTTCCACTGCAAAATTAAATATAAAACAATCAAAAATGACAAAAGTATCTTAAGACTTTGCAATTATTCTCAGTTAAAAGCCTCAAATGTGATAGCATATGCTCACATATCAATAGGCTTGAATGTCATATTGGTATAGAAGTGGATGGACGTATTGTGAGTTAGTAAATTCCTAGTAAGAGAGGTTAAAGTTAGTTGTTGAAGTGATAAGGAGTAATATTCTTGAGATGAGAGCTCTAAAAAATATAGGATAATGAATCTGTGGTTTACACTAGTACTATGGTGTCATGTTTTATACCTTGTGATTTTGAGTAGGCTTGAACATAGTAAGAGAATTCAGTTCTGCTCAGACTTTAATAGATAGAGTTATCAATGCCCATATGAAGATTATAAGTGGCCTCCAGTGAAGTGCAGTATTGAAGGGGAAACGTATAGTTGACGGAGTATTTGAGAAGTGTGGCTAAGCTTGAAAGTTAGTAGTTGTATTGCCAAAGGCATAGTAATTCTATCATATCTTATGTTTTATAGGCCTATAGTCCATTATTATAGAGTTGTAGTCATTTTGCGATTCCTTATGTAGATATCTTATTCAGATCGTGCCCAAAATTCTTTGCTCTCTAAAGTTATTAGAGCTTCTTACAAAAAGTGTTGAAGAAATACTCCAGTTGAATATAAGCTTTCAGTAAAATTTAGTCTGTATAGTCAATAATTTGGTTTGGCAATCAGACAACTCCTATTATTTTCCATCTTTCTATCTGGTCTTACTATCCAAAATTTCATGAATATAGTTATTCCAAGAGGCAATTTGTTCGCATCCATATAAATTATGAATTCAGTTCAGTTCATAAATAATGACACTAATTCAGATATTTAGTCATGATTTATTTCATTAGTGTTCAATGAATGATCTTAGTTTTTCAAGTATTCCAGCTCAGACATTGTAATACCCCTTGTATGACTTTGGTCTCATTATTCGTTCTTACGAAATGTACTTGGCGATGCCATGAAGCCCTTTTATTTTGATTTCTACACGTGTTTTGTTGAGGAATAATTCCTAAATCAGAAGTTGCATACTTTATTCCATCCTTAGTCACTCTTGGAATTTTAATGTATCGATTAGCACTTTGCAGCTTACTGAGGACATAACCCTAGACAGGAAGTGTGGAGGTCACGGATTAGGGTTGAAGGCTAGTGTGAGTATGTGAGTTGTGTCTAGGTGTTAGGAGAGTGTAGGGGTGGTAGTCCTCTTAGGTCTATGAGTGTATTGTTTACTACTAGGAGAGTATCCATTTTTCTATTTCTTATTTTGTATTGCTTGTACTTTACTTATTGTGTATTTTCTTGATATTTACTGTTATTATTTTATCGCTTATTTCTGTTGTGTTATACATACTGTTTTGAGTTGCATTACGATCTTGCTATACTATTATCTCTCTTGAGCTGGGGGTCTATCAGAAATAGCCTCTCTACTTCTTCGGAGGTAGCAGTATGGACTGCGTACATTTCACCCTCCCCAGACCTCACTGTGTGGGAATATACTGGGTTGTTGTTGTTGTTGTTGTTGATTATCACTTCGCAGTTCTATATTAATTATTGTATCATGGACATTTTAAGTGAGTTCTAAACTCCCATCATGAGTCAGCTCCTTATAGTCAATAAAGTCAAGTCAGCTCAAAAATCAATTTCATGATAGAAGTTTTAATGTTACAGCTCAGCTATTCCCTTCATTAGCTAACATGTCATGTCTACATTACTCCATATTTCTAAAGTCTCAATAAGTTCCTACCCATCATTCGAGGATGAATGACTCCAAGGGGGAGATATTGTAATACTCCACAAGTTCCTAGATAAGTTTCCAACTATCCGTCATATGTTTAAAGGCCCCAAAGTGATTATGTCAAGCCATGATTTAGTGTCATGACCATTCACCTTGTGTATAAATTGTTTTCTATGGGAATTACGGTCCTTGAAAGCACTTAGAGCAAAGTCGAGTGGAGAACACACTTTCATCGATTGAGTTTTTGTATTTGATCCTACAAAGGTCAAATGTATACAACTGTATCTCCTAAAACATAATGACTCAGATGTCCTACTATATATAAAATAAAAGATCTTTAAGTCTTCCTTCCAACACATCTGATTTGACCTTAATCTGATATGGGACTAGAAAGTTATGCTCATTTTACTTTAGAGTGCCCGTATATCTACAAGGTGACGACTTGAGGTGATAAACCGTCAACTAAGTGATGAGATATCAACCTCGTTATCGGCCATAACTAGAATGTGACCAAATCTAACTACAAGGTAATGACTTGAGGTGATAGGTCATCAACTAAGTGACGAGTTATCAACCTCGTCGTCAGCCTTAACCAGATTATTAAGAGAAAGTGACGACTAGGTTGATAAGCCGTCAACTAATTGAGAAGCTATCAACTAAGTCGTCATCCTTAACCAAATCATTAAGAGAAGGTGAAAACTAGGTTTATAAGCTATCAACTAGTTGATAAGCTATCAACTAAGTCATCAACTGAAAAATCCTACAATTTTTATTTAGTTTCCCTATTGATATTTTGGTCCTGTCCTTACCTCAAACCCTACCCCCATGACTTAAATCACCCAATACACAATAGTTTCACATCATTAGTCAGTTTTAATATTTACTCTCCTCTCCACTCTCAAGAGAAAAGAAATTAGGGTTTCTTCCTAAGAACAAGAAATTCAAGCTTTCTTCCCCAAGAATTCAAGTTCCAATTTCAAGTTTTCATCAAGAAATCAAGAAATCAAGAAATTGAGGCATGTAGGGTATTCATCAATGGGTTTTTTCCACCCATTGAGTCCCAAAATTTCCATTTTTATTCAAGAATGGATTTTTAATCTTCTTTTATGAAATTATCCATGTAAATCATGAATTTAATCCATGTCTTCTTAGAAATTTAAATTCAAGTCATGTCAACATGGGTTCCCATGTAAAATAGTTTATTTCTTGCCTCAAATTTCAATTACTCATGTTCTATTAAAGTTATTCCACGTCAAATCTTCAAGTTATGAATTAAATCATGTGAATATGTTATTTTCTCAAGTTTAACTCCTCTTCATGTTAAAGTTCATCTATTTCACTAAATTAATGAAATGTTTTATGTCTTGGGTCTTTGAAATATGATTTCATACTGCTGTTTTAAGCGTTGTTATCATATTTTTGTGATCATTCAATATTGGTAGATTATGAACAACCGATACCTATGTGTTTTACATACGTTGTTTCCAAGTAACAAGTCAGTCAGACCATAATTTCATTATCATATTTAGATTACCATATTCATGCTGAGTACTTATCAGTAAAGTACCATATCATGCTTAACGAATAATACACCAGTGTCATTCAGTTGGGAGTAACATTTACTACTGTGTGAATGCAGGGATGGAGGATTTCCCGTTAGTTAGACATGAGTCGTTAGTAGCAGTACCTAAGTTCCATATCTATGGCACCACCGTAGATTATGAGGGGGCACCGTCAGTTAGGCATGACACCCTCATACTTCGAGATATTAGCCTTATGGATTCATATCGTTAGTCATGTATTGGTACCCCTGGCAAGGTAACAGCACCTTTCTAACTGGGATTACAGGTTGGACCCTGATAGCTCAGATTAGGGCATGTCGGTTGTAGCTAGCTCTTATAGTTTTAGTCAGTATTTAGTTTATCTCAGTTCAGGTTTGCTTGACCAAGTAATCAAATTTCAGTTATTATTCAGTCAGTTTTACAGATTATTTATGTTATTCAGATCATGTCAGTACATTCTATACTTGGTCTTGCATTCTAAGTTTTACTTGTTTATGTAATTCATGCCCAGTATCCATACATGATCCTCAGTTCAGTTTTACAGCATGTTCAGCTTTACATGAGATTTACATATAGTATTCATGTTTTACCGCTTCCCAGCTTCAGTTCTACTTATTCTACAAAAGTGAAGATTTAAGAAACTAAGTGTAGTGATTCACCATCTTATCATATTATGTTTGATACTCATATTTTAAGATAATTCAGCTTTCAGTTGATTTCAGTCTCTTGGTGAGCTACTTGCACTTTGCATGCATGTTTTAAGATTATGTATCTATTCAGTTTTTCTTATTGCATTCACCACCGCTTACTCTGTACATTCCAGAAGTACTAATCACATATACGTCTGTGTGGCTACATTATTCAATAATGAGGTACCATAAGTAGTCCAGGCAATAGGGTCAAACAGTTCTCAGCTTTCAGCCAGCAGGTGATAAGTTCTCCTATTTTGGGAACTCCAGTCCATTGCAGATCACGTATTGTATTCGATTATTCACATTTATTGATTAGTGGTAGTTGGAGGCATGTCCCAGCTATCTATAGTCAGTATAGTAGAGGCCTCATAGATGGTCAGTCAGAGTCATTCATGTAATTTAAGTTCTTTCTTCAGTTTTATCATGTTGTAAACTTTATCAGTATTATACTAATTCCAATTTTCTCATGATTATGTTTTCGGTTAGTAAATTTATTGTTTATACAATTTAAACTAGTTGTTCAAGTTTTATGCCAGTACATGGGTTAGCTTGGGATCACTTGTGGTTCTAAGCACCGTGTTACAAGTAGGGGGTAGTCTCGGGTCATGATAGGATATCTTCACAAATAATAAAATTCTAAAATAGATTTTCAAGAAGATTAAAGTAAACCTTATACATAGGAGATGGCTTGAATTACTCAAGAATGACGAAGCTGACTTTATTTATAATCTAGGAAAAGTGAATATGGTAGTCGATGTCCTTATCCAACTAATTGTCTATGAGAAGTTTGGCTCATGCAAAGGAAGTTAAGAACGAGATGACAAAACACATTCATCGATTAGCAAGCATTGTGAGCCGACTTTTGGACACCTAGTATGACAATGTAGTGATTCAGAATAGGGTCGAATCATCTTTATTAGCGGATTAATATAGAAAAAATATAATAAAATTTATCAACTATTACTTTAGTAGGAAGTACATCATTAAAACCCTTAAATGTTATTGATATTGAAAAAATTCTTTTCTTCTTTTACCCATTACTGTGTTTTGTAAAAAGAATGAGTCATACATTTTTAACCCTAAAAATATATACAAAAAGTAAATTAAAAATAAATTAAATAATACACAAATTAAACTGCATATAATTAATTTCAATTTGATTCTTTTATGAAACCATTCGATTTAGTAGATGTTTCATTCAGCGATGTAAGACCCCGCAAAATTCTAAGATTGATTCAGTCCTGTAAAAGCTAGTAAGGGGTCCCAGACTTGGAAAAAAAATTAGCTAAGTGTTCATACTTAGAGTTATTTTAGCCTTTGTAAGATGGCGATCCTTTTTCCCGACCCTTATGACCTTCAAATATCAATTTTTAGGTTAATTCATGATTAGGAATGTCAGTAGGTATTCTCGGACAAGTTTAGGATTTTTTGGACTTCGTTTGAAACATATTTGAAATCTCAAACCAGTGGATCAACGCGATCTCGATGCGCCACATCGTTTATCGCGTCGATGAGTATTTTTTCCCAACTCCCAGTGCAAATTGTAGTGGACCAACGTAGACTCGATACAGCGCGTTAGCTATCGCATCAATGCCAATGATGCGGCGCATCGTTCAACACGTCGCTAAATTAGTTTTCAGTCATTGAAAAGACACATCCTCAGGGGTAATTGGGTCTTTTCCCACCTTATGTCAGCCACTAAAACACAAAATTAAGCCCTTTTAGAGGCAAAATCCATTCATCTTTCTCAGAATTTCTCAAGAAGCAAACCCTAGGATCTCTAATTCAAGATTCAGCCTTAAAGAACACTCCATCATTCTTCGAAAATTTGAATACCAAGGTATGTCAAGTGTTCATCCAAGGGTCCCTTCCACCCTTGAAGTTCAAGAAACTACTTTTAAAATTTCAAGTGTATTGATTTCATGAATTTCATGTTGGGTTTGATTATATTCATGTTTATAATGATTAATTGGGTTTCTAATCCATGTTTATTACAAGTTTCATGTGGAGTTATTTGATATATGTATAGAGTCATGTGAATCCATATTAAACCCTTGAAATGGTAAATGGGGATTTGAATTATGATGTTTATGTGTTGTTTAGTGTCATGTGCATGGATTATGGTCTCCAAGTGTTTGATAAATTGCTCATTAGAACAAAGAAAAAAGCGAAAACAATCATGTCATGTGAGCTTATGTGCAAGTTAATCATGCAAATATTTGATGGAATGTCTCTATGAATGAGTTATGATCAGGTGCATATGGTTACGCCTTTCAAGTTTATGCTATGATTTATTTTTCATGCTATCGAGTTCTGGGGGTATTTAATACCCGATAATTTAGCGATTTACCTAGAGCCAGTTTCAGTTACAGAATAATATCAGTCATGTCATGATCAGTAGAACTCTTACTCAGTTACAGAACTCAGAAAAAACAATGTAGACTTAGTATTAGTCCAGTTCAGTATTCAGTTCAGACCTCAGTAAATTCAGTCAGTTAACAGAATTCAGTAGTATTCTGTTAGTCAACAGAACTCAGTGAACACAGTTCAATTCGTTTAGACAGTATAATCAGTAACAGTTGATGATAGGCGTATTTACACGCCTAAAGTACTATAATTTACCCATATTTTAGCTAAGTTTTGAGGACAAAATATATAATTCATGCACTTCTAGTCCTTTTTCCTATAAGTGGGCTAACAAACGTGATTAGCAAGTTTTCAGGTATAAATGATGAAGATTTCAGCATTTTATGGATAACTTGACGCCCAAGGAAGCTTCACGAAAGAAGGAAAGGAGAGCTTGGACGCCTAGGGACTAAGAGTGACGCATAGAAAACCTGTCCCGAGCAAAAACAGCAATTCTAATGACTTTGGGGATCAGCAGTAACTTATTAGGATTAGGATAAGTATGCAGTATCCTAGTAGGATTAGGATAAGTACACAGTAGCCTAGTAGCAATAGGATATGGGTGTTATAAATACCCTATTATGCTGAACTTTTTATTCATTCACTCATTAATTCATTCAACCCTTACAATTCAACTCATTCATCCTATTTTCTATTCAATTCTATTTTCTTCGACATTTAGTACTATTCACGTTACTTTCTGACAGAGAAAGCACGGCCCTTGTGACCAATGTGAGATCATGATGATGTTTATTGTGATCTCCGTTGCAATCATGAGTAGCTAAACTTCTCTGTTGGGGTTATGGAAGCCTTATGAGATACTATCTATTGCTATGAGTTTGTGAATTCGTGACACGTATGCTGCTTATATCATTACTTTCTTCATCTTAATCTAAATTCTAGTGGTTGCAAACATATAGAATACGCCAGTATAGCATTAACTTGTTCGAAAGAAAAGTTATATGTCTGGAAAAAAGATAATGTCAAGGTAATAGGGCACCAACCCCTATTAAAAAGTTAGTGTCGTAACTGGATTAACCTCTTGGAGAATTTGTACCGTTAGATACGCTTTAAGCTCGAAAGAGTTAAAGTGAAATAATCCTTGATGGTCGAAAGACGCCTGGATTTACCATAGAATACAATTCTCTATAAGCACATGCATGTCTGAATTCCGCATAACTCATAGCCAATAGAGATGTATAACTCATAAGGTGGACATAACCCCAACTCTCAATTCTCATTGATTAGAATCTTACTAAACATTCTTTCTTTTTACTTTGCTATTTTCCATTTTCACTTTGTTACATTATTGCACGTTACAATCCCCCCTTTTACGAAACTTTCACCAAAAGTCTACTAATCTTTGCTTACTTAGTGACCAAGTATTCTCTGTGGGATTCGACACCTAATCCAGTTGGGTTCTATATTTGACAACGACCGCTTACACTTTTACGAGAGCTGTAGTTTGAGCGTTATCAACAGTTAAGTCAAGACTAGTATGGACTAGGAATCAGTTCAATGTCTATTCAGTTGGGAGTAGGATTCAGCATCGAGCGAACCCAAGGATGGGGGCATTCCTAACAGCAGAGGGTTTGACCCTTAGTAGCAATCCCTGCATTATAGAACTACATAGCCAACGTAGGTTGAGATATCTTCCTGCCAGACTAGGGTTGATACATCTCATGCGAGTTTATCTGCCAGCGAAGGTTGACGAAAGAGATTTCTATCAGAGAGGGTTAAATCACAGTTATCTTTACCCATGGAACGGTACTGACATCCTTCTAACTGGGGTTATAAGTTGGACCTTAATCTATTTAAAAAGGGGCATGTCGGTTAGATGATTACCTCCCACAGTTATAGTTTCATTCTTCAAAATAGAACTCAGTTCAGTTTTATAGGAATTAGGACTGTCAGACACAGTCATTTAGTTCAGTATGGAACTCAGAATAGTTCCACACAATCTGGACTGTCAGATACAGTCACCTAGTTAACAGTAATACAGTATCAGTAAACTCAGATATTAGTAAATCAGTAATTCAGAACTCAGTATCCAGTGTTATCACGACCTCAGTAACAGTTTATGTATTCTTGCATGTACTTTTATTCAGTTATACTCATGTTTTTCAGTCGGTATTGTTCATACATATGAACCCATGCATCCCATCCTACCCCACTTAGTATACCAGTACATTCAAAGTACCGATGCATACCTTTCTTTTGCGCTATGATGTCTTAAATCATAGGTTCAAATGCACGGGCTCCCGATCATACTTAGCAACCCGATCCATTAGCAATAGACAAGTGGTGAGTCCTCATAGTTTGAGGAAATGATTATTACTTCAGTATCTTAGTTTATTAGTTTTCATTAGTCGGGGTTAGTTGGGGTTTTGTCCCATCAATCCCTTATTTAGACTAGAGTATTTCAGACAGATGTATCAGTATTCAGTTTTTAGTACTTAGTATTTATTTATAGTTTTGAACCTTATGGAAAGTTTCCATCTAATTTCCGCATAATACAGTGTCATTATTCAGTTATTGCAGCAGGTACCAGTCATGGGTTAGCTTGTGGTCCCTCGGGATTATGAGCACCGTGTAGCGTCTGGGGTACAGACTCGGGGCATTACAAACTTTGTATAAGAGCCTTGATCTAAGGTTTAATAGAGTCCTAGGAAGTCTGAAAGCCGCATCTTGTAGAGTCTTGTTCATGGGTGTGTAGCACGTCATTCTTATGGACAGGAGGTTGTAAGATGTTTTAAGGAAAGTTTCCCTTCTTTTAGTATTCATGTCGTGCGAGTGAGCATGAGCTCAAGTTAAAATCTCAATCTAATTCATATATTTTCTATGCTTCTAGAACATGTCTTCCAGTGAAACTAACGAAAGAAGTAACAAAAACCAATCAGCCCCTCCGCACGTTCAGGCAGATCCCCTGATTGAGCATATTTCTCACACTGAATTTAGAGCTGCTTTCACCACCTTAGCTCATTTAGTAGTTTCTCAAAACAATCAATTAGTTGTTATCTTATCTAGGCTTATGGATCATGCTCCGCAGAGTGAGAAGGAGGGGCATAGGAAAAAGGGGAGAAAGAATAAGAGGGCAAGAATATCAAGGCCAAAGAGTGCCCACACAAATCCCCTTTGCTAGAAATATGGCAGAAACCACCAGGCTATTTGCAGATTTGGCAGTGATGTATGTTTTAGATGTGGCAAGCCAGGCCACAGGGTCAGATATTTTCCTCAGTCAGGTTCCCAGAGTCAGTATAATCGGCCCCAAGCTCAGTCTGGTCACCCGAATCAGCAGGGTGCCGTTTCCAGTGCCACCAATGGGTAACGCCCAAATAGACTCTATGCACTTCAGTCCCAATAGGATCAGAAAAGTTCTCCTGATGTGGTTACTGGTACGTTACAAGTTTATCATTTGCATGTTTATGCTTTGCTAGATCCAGGAGTTTCTTTGTCTTTTGTAAATCCATATATAGTTGTTGACTTTGGAGCCAGTCCTGATATCCCAGCAGAGCCTTTCTTAGTCTCTACCCCAGTGGGTAAATCTATCATATCCCAATGGGTATACAGGAACTGTCCGATTATGTTATCTTAGAAAGTCACTTTAGCAGACTTATCGAATTAGAGATGACCAATTTTGATGTCATTCTCGGCATGGATTGGCATTATTCTTGCTATGCCTCAATCGACTGCAGAAATAGAATTGTCCAGTTTCAATTTCCAAATGATCCCGTCCTAAAGTAGAGGGGTAGTACTTCAGCACACAGGGGTCAGCTTATTTCCTACCTAAGGGCAAGAAAAATGATATCTAAGGGATGTGTCTATCATCTCATTCGAGTCCAAGACTCTAGATCAGAAACCTCTACTCTTGAGTTAGTATTAGTAGCATGTGAATTCCCAGACATGTTTCCCGAATATCTTCCCAGAGTTCCTCCCAAAAGGGAAATCAACTTTGGAATAGACCTTCTTCCAGATACTCAGCCCATATCTATTTCATCCTATAGAATAGCTCTAGTAGAACTCAAATAATTAAAAGAATAGTTAAAGGATCTCCTAGATAAGGGATTCATCAGACCCAGTGTGTCCCCGTGGGGTGCACCAGTTCTATTCGTGCATAAGAAAGATGGTTCTCTCAGAATGTGTATAGACTACCGTCAGCTAAATAAAATCACGATCACAAACAAATATCCGCTTCCCAGAATCGATGAATTATTTGACCAACTTCAGGGTGCCAGTTACTTTTTTTAGATAGACCTTAGATCAGGCTATCATCAGCTCAGAGTCAGGAAAAGTGACATTCCAAAAATAGCTTTCAGAACTCGATATGGTTACTTCAAATTCCTAGTCATGTCATTTGGTTTTACTAATGTCGTAGCATCTTTCAAGGACTTGATGAACCGTGTGTTCAAGAAGTACTTAGGCACGTTCATTGTAGTCTTCATCGATGACATTCTTGTCTATTCTCGAAGCGAGAATAATCACACAGGTCATCTCAAAATCGTTCTTCAGACTCTCAAAAACCCATCACTTATCATGATGTTTGTTCATGTGTTAAATGTTAGCTCTATAATCATGGCTCATATTCGTATACGTTAGCCAAAACCATGTACGCTTACAGTCCCTAGTATAGAAGTTCTAGTTCACTCAGTGTTACGAATCGTGTTCCATGAAAATAGAAACTCCAAACTCAGGTCATGTAGCTCATGACTCATGTACTCATGTTTTTCACTGTGCTCAGTTCATTATTCAGTCTCAATTAAGTCTCAGTTACAGTCTTAGTTACAGTCTCAGTCCAGTAATCAGATCAGTAACTCAGTTCAGTTTTAGGTTTGCTTGACCATAGCATACAGTTATTCAATTATCAGTGTTTCAGTACCTCAATTTACAGAATATTTCAGAATAATGTTGTATGTTTGGTCTTGCATTTTCAAATAAAACTATTTTCACGCATTCGTGCTTAGTTATCTCAAGTTGCTCAGATAGACCTTACCTCATATGTACAATACTCTACAGTTCTAGCCCAGTTATTCAGACTAAGTGCAGTTCAGTCTTACATGACAAGTTTTCAGCAATCATCCATTCAGATAAATAAATAAGTTAATATGTTTATGCACTCGTGCTCAGCACCCATGTGAATATTTATAATAGTCTCAGGTGATGTGTTATACTAAGGTGGAGAGTATAGTTGAGAGAGTATTCAAGGGTTATGTCTAAGCTTGAAAATTTATAGTTGCAGTGCATAAGGCTTAGTCACTTCATCTTAGATGATGTTTCATAGGCCTAGACTCATAGTACAGAATTTTAGCCAGGATGTGATTTTCTTATTTAGCTATTTTATTCAGCCATGCCAAGACTCTTTGCTCTCTAAAGCCACTAGAACTCTATAAAAAGAGTGTCCAAGAAAGGCTCCAGTTGAATATAAGTTTTCAGCATAAGGTAGTCCGCAAAACCAGCAATTCAGTTTAGTAGTTAGGTGGACAATGTTTGTATGGTTGGGTTTCCCATCTTTCCAACTAGTCACACTATCCAAAGTCTCATGAATGTAACTACTCCAAGATCGAGCAACCATGTGGTTGCGAGTTCAGCTCAGTTCAGGTGTCATGCCTTAGTTTCAGATCCCCGATATGCAGTAACAATTCAGTTCGTAGGTGCCTTATGCATCATCTTATTTTTTCCTCAGTATCTCAGCCAAGTCAGCATTCTTCAGGGGACATATCCCAAGGGGGAAATGCACTATAATCCCCAAGCGTTCATGACCTAAACCTTCTATCTTCTCTTCACATAACGAATCCAGTTTGGAGTAGTGGGTACTCATAAGTGGACCCTCAAGTTCCAATCTCAGGCGTAAGCCATGTATTCAGGGGATCTGTTCAGTTCATGATATCCAGTTCATGTATCACGTTTCAGGCTCAATTATGTTCTTATATTCCCTTTCATGCGTGTTCAGTAAAGGATCTCAAGTTTGAGATTTATTATTTTATATTCTTAAAAATGTCTCGCATGAAGGGGATAAGGAGGTTTGGAAAGAAGAGGAAGTTCAGTCCCTGATATGTTGATCCTCATAGACTTCTTAGTCATTTCAGAAAGGTAGCTTACGAGCTTGGGTTGCCTTCAGATCTAGCCTCAGTACACTTGGTATTTCACGTCCACTTGCTAAAGAAATTCATAGGTGACCCAACAGTTGTAGTCCTTATAGAGGTTATAGATGTTCAGAACAGTCTCTCTTACGAAGTGGTTCCAGTCAAAATCCTTGACTATCAGATTCACAGACTGAGGAACAAAGAGGTCCCTCTATTCAAAGTTCTTTGGCGAAACCATTCAGTTGAGGAAGCTACTTGGGAAGAAGAGGTAGATATGCAGACCAAGTATCCTCACCTCTTCTCTGCAAACTGATACGCATCCCAAGGTAACAGTTTTTCCTTGAACTTACTCAGATCCATGCTCAGATTTCCCTTATAAACTTGGTACGAGTTACCATTGTATATTCAGTTTTGACTTCATGCATCAGATATGCATGTCCAGCATGAGAAACTCAGCTTATTAGCAATCCCAGTCATACATTCATGAATCATGCTCAGCTATGTACTCATGCATCAGATGTATATGTTCAGTATGAAATTTCAGCATATTTGTAATGTCAGTTATGAAATCATGTTGTAGTTATGTATATCCAGTATCTAAATTTAGTCTATCAGTATTTCCAACTTAGTCAGTCTTATTCGAGGATGAATATTTCCAAGGGGGAGATATTGTAAGACCCCACAAAATCCTAAGCTTGATTCAGTCCTGTAAAAGCTAGTAAGGGGTCCCAGACTTAGAAAAATATTCAGCTAAGTGTTTATACTTAGAGTAATTTTAGCCTTCATAAGTTGGTGATCCTTTTTCATGACCCTTATGACCATTAAATATTGATTTTTAGGTTAATTAGTGATCAGGAATGTCAGTAGGTGTTCTCGAACAAGTTTTGGATTTTTTGAACTTCATTTGAAACACATTTGATAGCTCAAACTAGTGGATCAACGTGATCTCGACGCGCCGCATCATCCATCGCATCGATGAGTATTTTTCCCCAACTCCCAGTGTAAATTTCAGTGGACCGACGTGGACTCGACGCGGTGCATTGGCTATTGCATCGATACCAACGATGCAGCACGTCAGTCTGTACGTTGCTAAATCAGTTTTCATTCATTAAAAAGTCGCATCCTCAGGGGTAATTGGGTCTTTTCCCACCTTATGTCAGCCCCCAAAACATGAAATTAAGCCCCTTTAGAGGAAAAATCCATTCATCTTTATCAGAATTTCTCAAGAATCAAACCCTGAGATCTCTAATTCAAGATTCATTTTTCAAGAACACTCTATCATTATTCATAAATTTGAATACCAAGGTATGTCAAGTATTTATCCAAGGGTCCCTTCCGCCCTTGGAGTTTAAGAAACTATTTTTAAAACTACAAGTGTATTGATTTCATGAATTTCATGTTGGGTTTGATTATATTCATGATTATAATGATTAATTGGGATTCTAATCCATGTTTGTTACAAGTTTCATGTGGAGTTATTTGATATATGTATAGAATCATGTGAATCCATGCTAAACCTTTGAAATTGTAAATGGAGATTTGAATTATGATGCCTATGTGTTGTTTAGTGTCATGTGCATAGATTATGTTCTCCAAGTGTTTGATAAATTGCTCATGAGAACAAAGAAAAAAGGGAAAACAATTATGTTATGTTAGCTTGTGTGCAAGTTATATCATGCAAGTGTTTGATGGAATATCTCTATGAATGAGTTATGATCAAGTGCATATGGTTACGCCTTTCAAGTTTATTGTATGATTTATTTTTCATGCTATCGAGTCCTGGGGGTATTTAATACCCAACAATTTAGCTGTCTACCTAGAGCCAGTGTTAGTTACAGAATAATCTCAGTTATATCACAATCAGTAGTACTCTCAGTCAGTTACAGAACTTAGGAAAAACTCAGTAGACTCAGTATCAGTCCAGTTCAGTATTCAGTTCAGACCTCAGTAAATTCTGTCAGTTAATAAAATTTAGTAGTATTCTGTTAGTCAACAGAACTCAGTGAACTCAGTTCAGTTCGGTTAGATAGTATAATCAGTAATAGTTTAGTCAAGCCTAGTATAGACTAGAAATTCGTTCAGTGTCTATTCAGTTGGGAGTAGGATTCAGCATCGAGCGAACCCAGGTATGGGGGCATTCCTACTAGCAGAGGGTTTGACCCTTAGTAGCAATCCCTGCATTATAGAACTACGTAGCCAACGTAGGTTGAGATATCTTCCTGCCAGACTAGGGTTGATACATCTCATGCGAGTTTATCTGCCAGCGAAGGTTGACGAAAGAGATTTCTGTCAGAGAGGGTTAACTCACAATTGTCTTTACCCGTGGAATGGTACTGAAATCCTTTCAACTAGCGTTATAATTTGGACCTCAATCTATTCAAAAAGGGGTATGTTGGTTAGATGATCACCTCCCACAGTTACAATTTCATTCTTCAGAATAGAACTCAGTTCAGTTCTATAGGAATCAGGACTGTCAGACACAGTCATTTAGTTTAGTATGGAACTCAGAATAGTTCCACACAATCTGGACTATCAGACACAGTCACCCAGTTAACAATAATACAGTATCAGTAAACTCAGATATCAGTAAATCGGTAATTCAGAACTCAGTATTTAGTGTTATCACGACCTCAGTTATAGTTTACGTATTCATGTATGTACTTTCATTCAGTTGTACTCATGTTATTTAGTCAGTATTGTTCATGCATATGAACCCATGCATCTCAGCCTACCTCACTTAGCATACCAGTACATTCAAAGTAGTGACGCATACCTTTCTTTTGTGCTATGATGTCTTATATCATAGGTTTAGATGCATGGGCTCCTAATTATACTTAGCAGCCCGATCTATCAGCAGCAAACTAGTGGTGAGTCCTCACAGTTTGAGGACATGATTATTACTTCAGTATCTCAGTTTATCAATTTTCAGTAGTCGGGGTTAGCTGGGGTTTTGTCCTATTAATCCCTTATTCAGACAGTAAAGGCTTATTAGACTAGAGTATTTCAGATAGATGTATCAATATTCAGTTTTCAGTACTCAGTATTTATTTACAGTTTTGAATCTTATGGCAAGTTTCTGCCTAATTTTTGCATAATATAGTATTATTATTCAGTTATTGTAGCAGGTACCAGTCATGGGTTAGCTTGTGGTCTCTCGGGATTATGAGCACCGTGTAGCGTATGGGATACGGACTTGGGGCGTTACAAGTGAATTCTTACATACATGTACCTTATTAATTCTATCACTTAATACTTCTATCTAACGGAAGATTTGTATATCCTATAAAGAGATACTTCATCTTGAATGGAAGATACACTACAACAAGGTAAAAAGAAAGAAGAATGACATTTTATTCTATATCTTTTGTCTCTAGTTTGGTTTATAGTATTTCAGATATTGCTTATATTTTATAACATGTTATCAGGACGAGGCTCTAAGCGACTAAGAATGTATTTGGTATAATTTTTATTTTCTGTTATGAACAATAATTGAAAGGTACATTTCCATATTATTTATTTTAATTTTGACAAAAATACATTTATGGCTACATTTTAATACATGTCGGCGTAGAACTTAATTATATATTAGATTTTTACTACATAAGCATGAATACAATAAATGAAGTAGGTCTTGAGATAACATAATTAATGAAGTGGAAGTTCTCCAATATTAATGAACTCTTTAATTCAAGATAATGATCGTTTTAATTTTTCTTTTTCAATTTGTGAAATTTGATATAGCTCAATTGTATCTAGTGTTATGCTTAAAATCTTGTCTGCCCCTAATAATCTAACTTCAATTCACTGTTGTTTTCTTGAATATTTGTGGTACAATATAAAAGAAATATTATCACTCATTCGTTATTTTTTAATATCAATAAAATGTCAATGTTATTTTTCACAAGTAAACTATGATAGTTTATAACTAATTGTATGTTGATTGTATTTTTTATATTAAAGGAGAGATGATGATCATATTTATTTAGATATCAATATCGGATGTATCTTCACTAAATGAAATACATATATATATATTTGTGTGTGTGTGTACATTTCATTAGATGACCATTTGACATATATGATCATTAGATGATAATAAATATTTTCATAACGGATTGTTTCAAATAGACATTTAACTTTATAAGCGTTAAATTAAAGTGATAGCACATTCAAAGTACTATTAATTATGGTTGGTTATTATGATCACTAAAGGTTAATATTTTTTAAATGCTTGATATTTTTATTATTTATAAATTGATCTATATCTCGTAGAAAATAATTATTTATAAGTTTCTTTAACAATGTGGTTATTTTATATCAAATTGTGGCTAAATTATGCTTCATTTTTTGAAATGAGTGAGACAACTTGAGATAAATATTATATGAGGGTAACATGGTAAGTTCAAGTTTCAATGCACCATGAGATAAGATATCAGATTCAAGTCCTGGAGCACCTTAATGATAAGATATTGAGTTCAGGTTCAACATATTATAGCCTAATGCGATTTTATGGGAGTAAGATATTGGGTTCAAGTCATATTGCACCATGATGATAAGACATTAGGTTCTAGTCCCATTATGTTATGGCCTAACATGCTTTTATATGGGTAAGACATTAGTTTTAAGTCTTAATGCATCATAGTAATGGATAATGATGACTAAGGCCAACTAATGTACTTTTATTTAAAAGACGTGAAATCTGTCCAATTGATTATCCTTTTTCTTTTATGAATGTGATAATAAAATAAAATATGACTGAAAGAAGATAAATGATCAAATGTATAAATATGGGCGTGAAGAAAAAAAAATAGTCATCATTGTGATAGTTAGGTTCAATCCACCAAATATCGTTGAACATATAAATAAGGTATTCAGTTCAAATCTTAATGAAATATGTTGATGATGTAATAATGACTAAGAAAATTGATATGCTCTGAACAAAAATTTCTGAAGTTCGTTCTATTAATTATGCTCAATTCATGAAGTGGTAACAATGCATGATAAGTCTGAAAGATTACCAAATCATTATTATAATTGTACAAATAAATATGGACATGACAAATGGAAAAATATTGATCATCACTATGATAATAATAAAAGGTAAGAACATTATGGGTTGTTCAAATGGTTTTGAAGATAAAGGTAGTAATTACCATAAATTTGGTATGAAAGGTACTGACTGCGTGGTTGTCGTGTGACCTAATTGCTAAGTTTTATAATTTCTCCATTAAAATAAAGAAATATAAAATGGTGGTACACTTGACCTTTCAAAGTGATATTGCGGTGGGTCATGTAAATAAGATAAATTTCAAGACATGACAATGAGCTTCTAATGAAAATTTATGAAGCTCATACATATGATCATAGTCTATTTCTTAAAGAGAATAAGACTTGTGATATCATCATGGATGATCGACCAATCTTGAAGGTGGTGAGTCAAGATGTGCTTAAAAAAATTATGAATAAGGACATGAACATATATGATTGAATAAATGTCACATCTCACCTTTACCGTGATTAATATGATTAAAAAAATATATTTTTGGCACAAAGGTCATTAATCATGTACGCTTAGTACATTAAATTTGTAGCATGTCTTATCATGAATTACCAAAGGGTAAAAGTAAAAAACACGTCTTGCCTATAATATTTTATTGATCATGACCGCAAATGTATAATTTTCTCCTTGAAGGAGGTGTTCACTACAAGAATGGTGTGTGGAATGTGTGGTAGTACATGAATTACTTGAGAGCTCCAGAAGACCTAAAGTATTACTGTCCGGTGGAATAAAATTATTCATAATTTTGGGGTTGTAGTAAGTCTCAAAAGAAATTTATTAAGTTTCAGAGGTCTTGATAAAAAATTAATTATATTGAGACCGTAAATTATGAAAAGATTTTATATCTAAATATTACTACAATTGAAATGAGGTATAAATATTTATATGAAAGACTATTTGTTTTCCTCTTGTTTATTGATATAAATATAGGTATGGTGATAAAATCACATGCGGTAGCAAACTAAAATTTTCTAGAAAATTTATAAATTGGCATGATCGATTGACCACCCAATTCAAATGTGATGCAAAAATATTTGAGATCCACATAATTATATATTAAAGAAATAAAAGGTTCTTTGCGAATTCTCTTGTGTTTCTTGTTCTCATGATAAATTTATCATTGTACCAGCTAAAATTGAGATTATATCTCCTGAATTTTTTAAACGTATAACAAGGTGAGTATGGGATCGTTCACCTACCATGTAAACCGTTTACTATTATATTAGCTAATAGATGCACATATGATTGGTCACGTGTGCTTTGTTATCAACTTGCAATTTGATTTTTGTAAGGTTGTGTTTGCTCAATTTTGTTAAATTAAGAGCATGATTTCAAAATATAAAATTATGTTGATAATGTTGGTTGGTTTAGCAGAAATCGTATGTCTTCAATTATAGCTAAACATTAGTTATGAGAATAAATTTTTCAAAAAAAATTGTATGAGATGTGTTATTTAAATATAGCTGCACTTGTATGCATCAAGTCAATAAGGTTCCCCTATATTATTGGATCAGTCTTATGAATTAAATAATTTCATCTAAAATTTAAATGTGTAATATTTAATTTAATTGCTCCACCACGCTCAAAAATGGATCCTCAAATAAGGTTAGGTGAATGTTAGATTTCCTAACATTAGGGGAAAAATATAATTAACAATTGAAATGAATGGAATAAATTATCTGATCCTCTTAAAAATAAATTTGAAGTTCAAAAGATAATTCAATTGCAAAATATTGCAAATTGATTGGCAGATGTGTTTGTTGACCATATGTTATAATTCAGCAATAAATGCTTTAATAAAAAGTCCTTGAAGGACAAGGTCTATGACATGTCTGAAACGTGATAGACTAATCAATTTCAAAGGTAAACTCCTTGAAAAAAAAAAGACAAATGATAAAAATAATTATGATAATGAAGTAAGTGTTTTAAAAGAGCATCATGACAAAACTCTTCATAAAATCATGGTGAAGGTTCATGTACCTAAAAATGACGAATATGAAGATATCTCGATATGTTATATCGTGTAGAACTGATATTAAATAATCGTTGACGGTAATTTTGGTATAATATAGAGCGCACCATTATAAATAGTAATGAGGATCTTGAATTTAAATCTATCAAATAACAGATAAATGATTGTCCAGATAAATTATGGAATTCAAGTATATTTTATTTCACTTGAAAATTAATGGTATGGACTTAGTGTAGATACTAAGGTATAATACCAATGGGGTACAATGAATTATTGTGCTAAAAGTAAAATAATAAGACCATAAGATATAAACTATGGTTTGTGCCTTAGGGCATAAATGTTTTTCACAAAATTTCTGACATTATGGAAGGGAGATATGCTCTTCTGTGGTGGATGCAGTAAAGTTTTTTTTAGTCTAGCAATACTGAAAAACTTGAATACATATAATGCAAGATTATCATATTATCAAAATGACAAAGGTAATATTAAAATCCTTGAAGGGTTTAAAGAGATTTCATTAAATACCTCAATGATTATAAGATCGCTTAACATAAAGAAAGATCAATCTCGATCTCATGAAATGATTAAAATTATCATATTTTAGTGCAGTTGATGCACTTATATATTGGAAAGCATAATTTACAAGAATAAAGTGATGTTTCAATCTGTTCGAGGATAATATGCGCTACATTTTTTTTCTTTAGTCGAGATTTTATCCTATTGAATTTTTCAGGCAAGATTTTGATGAAACAACTAGCAATGCGTATTACATGATATATACTCAAAGCATAATTTGACCATCAATCAACATACATTGATTTGAGGTGATTTTGTGTGGATAACTCAAATCTGTTATGTATCTCAATGATTGTGAAATTGCTTAACACAAATAAAGATCCATTACGACCTTGGGAAAAGAATGAAGAACTTCTTATAAATGTATTGGTTAGATTGAGCTTTTCCCCAATGAGAAGATACTGAAATTGTATTAAGCATATATTCAGATATCTTCGACGAATCAATCTTTAACGTGAGATTATTTTATTCTAATAAATCCAAGACAGAAATGATTGGTTATATAGATGCATCGTATTTATTTCATCCACATAAATTTTGATTTCAAATGAGCTCTTTGCTTACATATGAAGACACATCAATATCATAACATTCGATGAAGCAAAAATAAATTGCCACTCATCAAGGCATGTAGAAATAATAGTCGTCCATGAAGCAAGTCTGGAGTGTGTTTTGTTTGAGACCAATAACTCGGCATATTCAAAAAATGTATAACTTTTCTTTGAAAATGAATATTTCAACTACAATGTATGAAGGCTTTTGGGGTCTATAAAGTTTTAATAATTGACAAAATGAATAAAACATGTTGATCAAGTTGGTTCAACAGTTACACAGGTGAAAGCTGATAAGCTCATAAGAGAATCATTGGCGCAGCAGGACAAAATGAAGACCGGTTGCTAAATTGAAGGAACGGATGAGTTCGTACAATTGATAAACTTAAAGAATACTACCATGTAACGGCCCGAAATCACCTCTCGGGACATCACACGGTGCTTAAGGCTACAAGTAGCCCCAAGCTAACCCTTTGAGCCCGTCACCACATATAATGACTCATTTCAAGAAGAAATATACAAAACACTGGCACTGTCATATCAAATGAAAGGAAATACAAAGATAATACTCGGTCCAAACGACCATAATATTGGAAATCTCAACACAACCATAATCTGATAACTAGTCTGACAAAGCCTCTACTACTCCATGAACTAGAGAGCCATTGGGACAGATCCCCAACTGACTCAAACTGCACTGAAAGTAATAACATAACCACTCAAACACTGAAATATCTGAAGATAGGCCCTCGAACCATGAGGACTTACCACTGGAGAAATATAGACAAAGGTACTCGGGAATCACTGACGAGACTAGGACTGAGCACTTGAACCTACATTATAAGATAATATAGCACATAGACGTATATATGGATCAGCACTTGGGAATGTACTGAGTATATAGGGGTGTATGCATTTACATAAAATAATATCAATACTCTTTAATAAAATCATGCATGCAATAGGAATGACTCACATGGCTTGAATAAGTCAAAATGTAATGCTTATAAATCATGTATGACGAAGCATGTAACACAAATCTCGTGAGTCATTATACTTTAGCTTTAAAATTTGTACTCTTCTCTTATTCTCATTACTCATAGGCTGAAGGAAACTTTAAATAATACTTTCAACTCATGCATAGATCTATGGGGAGTAAAACATCTTTAATGCTCAAGAACTTATAACTCTTTTGAACTCGAACACTTGGAACTCGGAATCATATAACTTTTGTTTAAAAACTGGTGATCAACTCGTATTAGTAGAGAAAACTACTTCCTTCTTTGGAAAATACTCAAAGAAGTTCATTCATTTTAGAAAAATATCTTATCCCAAAGCTTTAGGGAAAATATTCTATCTCAATGGAAAATACTTTAGTTTAGGGAGGTTCTCTTAACAGACATAAATCATGCGAGCTACATGAAGTCCAAGGTCTTGTCCTCCTAAGAAAGAAACCTCACGTTGGGGATAGGCGTCATGCTTTTGCCAAGGAGTATAACCTCAACTCAGTGATTATTTATCTCGACCTCGGTCCCAATCATCTCGGCCTAAGATCCAAAATCTCAAACCTACGGTGGCACGTAGTTCTGGAGTAAGAAACCATGGTAACTTACCCAACTCGGTGCTAAATACTACTCCCTTTAGTTTATCTCGCTCATCTCATGGAAATCCACTTACAAAATAATCTTATGGTTCATAAGAACCCAATAATCAAATCTGTAACCTCATGTGGTAGAGTGGATTTCAAAAATCTATGACCATTAGGTCAAAACATTTCTCAATAATCTAAAAAAACTTAAATCATGGGTGCTTATAGCACAATAGTTCATAAAATTGCAAGTCTCAAGTAGGGCTTAATGACCCATAATTCAATCTCAAGTTAAAACTCATCATAATGCATAATAGATAGCATATAGATTTATAATTCATGTAGAAATCTGGAAGTTACAGCAATTTGTCTCAAAATATCAACATACTCATGTACTTTAATTTCTAGAATATTGAAACTCTTAAATTCTCAAGGATTAAAATCGTGGGGTATGGACCCAGCTGTAATTTCTCAAGAAAACATGTAAAAATTATGCCATTAGACTCTCAATTCTTGGGAAACATCAAAAGCTTGCAACCAACAACAATGGGTGAAAAACCGCAATTCAATTTCATGTAAAATCTCATAAATTGCAGAAAATTATAGTTTAAATAAGACTTTGGGCACAAGGGTGAAAAGACCACCCTTATTCAAAACCCCACATACCTTAGATTATGAAATTGGACGAACAAGCTTGCTTCAACTCTTCTTCTTACTCTTGATAGAGGGTTCTTGCAACCCTTGAACTTGGGGAACTTAAATCTCAACTTAATTTGTAGAATCTATGGTGAGTTCTTGGATTTCTTGGAGAAGGGTTTTAGATTTGATCTTGAGGGAGAAACCCTAGCTCTCTTATGTTTTGGATGATGAATGAAGTCATTTGCTTCATTTGGAATATATCTAGTTGATAAAAGAGTGGAAAGACCGAAGAGTCCCTTTTAAAAATGACTTAAAATACTAAACGAGGGCTACGACGGTCGGAGCGACAGTCCGTCGCTAGCTTAACGGTCCATCGGATTGTTCGTCGTACGTCGGTCAAAAAAAGAACACACTGCCTCAATACGACAGTCTCAGTGATGGTCTGTCACAAACTCGACAGTCCGTCAGATCGTTCGTCGTACGTTGGCCAGGATGAGGCTACACTGCCTCAGTGGCGACGGTCTCAGTGACGGTACATCGCAGCCTTGACGGTCCGTCGTCCTAGCCATTGGACTTGGGCCAAAAAAGAGAGCTACTGACTTGATTGCGACGGGCCATCGGATCGTCCGTCGCACCTGGGTGGTTCTGACAACTCTCAGTAAAATGGTTATAACTTCTCACCCCGATGCCGTATTTGGACGAAATTGGTATCGTTGGAAAGATAATTCAATTCTCTACATTATAGGAAGTCATTTTCAGGAAAATTCAACAAGATTAAAACACTAATCACTTAGGAAGTCTCTTCTCAATCTTTTAGGGTCGGATTATACTTCACTTGAACGTTCAAGGCTTAAACTACAAGGGAACTTTGCGGGGTCTTACACTATCTCTCCCTTGGAAACATTCGACCTCGAATGTTGCTAGTTAGACTAGGAACACAGGAAAAACAGAGTACACATAGCTGAAGCAATTTGCAAAATAGCTCAAATCTTTCTAAACTCTTGAATACCTCAGAAATTGCAAGAATAGATACATAGCTGAACTTTAGATTAGAAGGGCTAAATTAAGGAAGAATAATACCTTTGGATCGATCTAAACTCTTGAAAAATAGGTGTGGGTACTTGGCCTGCATGTCTGTTTCTGCCTCCCAAGTAATGCCCTCAACTGACTGGTTTTGCTACAACACTTTGACCAAGGGAACCTCTTTGTTCCTCAGTCTACAGATCTAAAAATCTAGGATCTCAATAGGAATCTCATCGAATGAAAGACTGTTCTGAATATCAGCACTCTCTGAGGGATCTACTATAATAGAATCACCAATATGCTTTTTAAGCATGGAGACATGAAAAATAGGATGAACGGTTGACAACTCCGCAGGCAACTCAACCTCATAGGCTACTTTTCTAACACGGCTCAAAACTCTATACGGGCCAACATAACGGGGACTAAGCTTTCCCATTTTACCAAACCTCTTCACCCCTTTCATGGGTGAAATTTTCAAGTACACCAAATCACCCACTTCAAACTCAAGATCTCTTCTCCTCATACGACATATGACTTTTGATGACTTTGGCTTGTCTTTAACCTCTCTCTAATCAACTTAACTTTCTCCATAGCTTCAAACACTGCATCAGGCCTAATCACGGCAGCTTCACCCACTTCAAACCAACTTATGGGTGATCTACATCTTCTACCATACAAGGCCTCAAATGGTGCCATCCCGATGCTAGCATGGTAACTATTGTTATAGGTGAACTCTATCAATGGAAAATGCTCATCCCAACTTCCTTTGAAATCAAGAGCACACGCCCTCAATATGTCTTCTAGGGTCTGAATGGTCCTCTCAACCTGACCATCTATCTGCGGATGAAAAGCGGAACTCAAAAGAACTTGGGTTGTTCTTTGGCATTGTTCAACGACGGGAAATTAAAATAGTCGTAACTTCTGATCCGGTTATCGAATTTGGGCGAATCTTATATCGATGGAAAGCTTATTAAATTTCCCATATGAAAAAAAGTAAAAATCTTAAAAATTCCTCATGGAATAACCATCATTAAATTTATAAGCTAATACTAGACATTCTTGAGATGAAATTAGCTAGGAAAAAGTATGAGGTATTACAATATCTTCCCCTTGAGAATATTAGTCCTCGAATGAGACAGACTGAGAGGGGAGAAAAGACAACTGACATACATACTAAACATGAATAACTGGAACATGATCTCATGACTGACATGACTGATAAGCTGAACATATAATACTGAATATGCATATCTGATATATGTATAATTGATTCATGAATACCTAACTGAGTGTTCTGATGAACTATATTTCTCATAATGAGAATGCATCTCTAATGCATAATCATATAACTGAGCTGATGCATGACTGAATATGCAATGGTATTTGATACCAAGTTTATAATAGAAACATGAGCAAGAAATTGCATACCAAGTTTGTGATGAACACTGAACATGAAACTGAGTAAGCTTAAGGAGAAAAGTTACCTTGAGCTTGATCTGAGTTGGCGAAAAAAAGGTGAGGATACTTGGTACACATGTCAGCCTCTGTTTCCCAAGTAGCTCCCTCGACTGACTGATTTCTCCAAAGAACCTTAACTAGAGAGACTTCTTTGTTCCTCAATCTACGAGTCTAATAGTCTAAGATTTTGACTAAAATCTCTTCATAAGAGAGAGAGTTTTGAACATCAATGCTCTGAATAGGGTCTACAACTGATGGGTCACCTATGCACTTCTTGATCAAAGAGACATGAAAGACTGGATAAAGTGAGGCTAGATCTGAAGGTAATTCAAGCTCGTAAGCTACCTTGCCGAATCGACTCAGAATCTTGAAGGGACCGATATATCGAGGACTGAGTTTCTCTTTTTTGCCGAACTGCTTCACTCTTTTCATGGGAGAGATCTTTAGATAGACATAGTCACCAATATTAAACTCGAGATCTTTTCTACGAACATCTGCATAAGACTTCTGTCGGCTTTGAGTAGCTCGGAGTCTTTCTCTAATCAACTGGACTTTTTCTAAGGCGTCGACTAGCAAGTTAGGCCCTATAATTGAGGCCTCACTAACTTCGAACCAACCAATTAGAGATCTACATCTCCTACCATAGAGAGCTTCGAATGGAGTCATCTGAATACTGAAATGATAGTTGTTGTTGTATGCAAACTCAATCAAAGGTAAGTGGTCATCCCAACTTTCCTTAAAATCGATTGCACACGCCTTTAGTATATCTTCTAACGTCTAAATAGTCCTTTCTACTTAACTATTAGTCTGAGGATAGAAGGCTATACTGAGATGAACTTGGGTACCAAGACCCTTTTAGAATGCTTTCCAGAAATGAGAGGTGAACTGGGTACCTCTGTCTGAGATAATAGATAACAGAACACCATGTAATCTGACCAATTCCCTTAAGTAGAGTTTGGCATAATCCTTGATTGAGTAAGAGGTATGGACTGGAAGGAAATGGGCTAATTTGGTCATTATGTCTACAATGACCCAGACTAAACATGTTGATGACGAGTTCGAGGCAAACCGTCACGAAGTCCATGTTCACAACTTTCCACCTCTAAGTAGGAATACTGAACTCTTGCATAGAACCACTAGGCTTCTGATGATCTATCTTAACTTGCTGACATGTAGAGCACTTAGCCACAAACTCTATAATGTCTCTCTTCATCCCACTCCACCAATAGATTCCCATAAGTCGCGGTACATATTTGTGGCCCCTGGATGAATAGAGTAGCGCGCACCATGCGCTTCTACAAGAATTCGCTTCCTTAAGTCATATACACCTGGAACACAGAGATGACCTTGACAACGCAGAACACTATCTCCCCCTTGGGTGATGTAACACCTCGATTTACTGAACCGAAATGCTACACGATGCTTATGACCAAGAAGGACTACAAACTAATCCATGACTGATATCTGTACCTGTACACTGCAATATATGATGTAATAAGGTGGAAAACATGAACAATAGGCCGTAAGGTTTAACTGAATAAAGAATCTGATAAAATATGGCATCCATATGGGGTAACGAATACCCAAAACAACTAAAAACTGAATCAATTTTGAAGTAAATCTGAAAGCCTCTAAATACTGTCTTAAATAAGGAGTTGAAGGAATATGTCTCCAACTAACTCCGTCTGGCAAAACTAAACTAAAATAATGAATAAAATAAATTAATATCATTCTCAGATAGATGAGGACTCACTGTAACTCTGCGTACTGGAATGCTACTGCTACTGCTGATCTGGAACTCGTGACTCTAAACCTATGGTGTAACATAAAAGAAAGCACCATAGTGCAAAAGTGTCAGTACAACTGAAAGTACTGAGTATACGAGTGAGGTTGGCTAAATGTAAAAGGTTTTACATGCATGAACAATGCTAACTGACTAACAGATATGAACATGAGAGAGCAAATATGTATACATAGTAACTGGAATCATGATTACGTGATATGTAGATCTATACGCTAATAATTAGTTTACTGATAACTAACATGACTGATACTGTAGTTCTGATAACATGGGTGACTGTGTCTGACAATCCTGAATCTAATAGAACTATCTGAGTTTCATACTGTAACTGAATTTGGTTGTATCTGACAGTCCTCGTATACTGAAATCTGAAGAACTATCTGAGTTCTTTTACTGAGAATGAGTCTAAAACTGTGGGAGGTAGTTATTTAATTGACATGCCCCAATAACGCATAAAGCTAAGTTGGGGTCCAATCTCTACCCCGACTGGAAGGGTGTCAATACCACACCACTGGTAAGGACAGCTGTAAGTGACCCTTATCAGGCAGGTACTCAAAATGAGAATGGTGGAAACCCTAAACTAACAGGTTAAGCCACTTCATTAACCCTAATCTGACAAGTTAAGATATTTCAACCTACGCTGGCAACGTAGTTCTGGAACAAAAGGATAACTACTAAGAATCACACCCTAAACTGACAGATGAGTTCCCATCCTTGGGTTCACTCGGTGCTAACTTCTACTCCCATCTGAAGAGACTGAATATGATTTAACTAACAGTACATGGATTGAATAACTGACTTCCGTTGACTGACGAAATAGTACTACTATCTGAGAATTTACTAAGAACATGAGATTTCTGAGATTTCCTGAGTCACATGACTGACTGAGTTCTATAGATCATGGCTTGACTGAGATTATCGTGTTAACATGACATGGCTCTAGGCACACGGTTATATTTTTTGGGTACAAGTACCTCCAGGACTCTATGGAAGGAAACTGACACACATAACTGACTTGATCATAAAAATGAAGTCCACAATTCACAATATCATAAGTAGGGAATTTCACACTAAGCATAGTTCTCAACATCTTATACATGGAAGGGAAGTTCATACAACATGTATATACTTGCATAGCTTCAATATCATGCCTCATCCATATCATAACAACAATGCATATCAATCACGTGGAATTCATGTGAAATCATAAAGCATAGAGCATGGACTTGTCATTTAAGCACTATTAAATCATGGGACATGAATTCTATCATTCTAGGCCTTTTATCAAACACTTTGCATGCATTCTTTTAGATTAGGTGTGTTGTTGAATCTCACCATATTAAACCACATAAAGACCATGGGTTTTCAACTAACAAACACATACACTTCATGAAAACACCCTTAGATATCATCTTGAAACTTAAACAACAATCATCAACATGTACATGTCCATATCACAATAAGACATTCACAAAATAATATTTAAAACAAGGTTCTTGAGCTCTATGAATGAAATAGATCCATAGATGAAATCTACGCATACCTTAGATTAAGAATTCATGATGTTAGTAGTGAAATCGGCTTGAATCTTGGAACCCCTAATTGAACCCTAGACTTGTTCTTGATGGTTCTTGAGAGAATTTCAGCAAAAGCACTATATTTTGATGTTTTGGAGCCTCAATCCCATGTTTAAGACTATATATAGGTTAGGGAAAATGAACAAAATACCCTTAGAAACACGGAGGTGGAATGCTGAAAAATTGGGCACCCACGGAAATTGTCAGGCGGCGCCCGCCAAGTCCACCGCTATAGACCAGGCAATGCCTTCCTTAGAGCAGTGCTCTAGTTGGGGCTACTCGGGCCTATCGCCCGGAGCTACTTTTTTGAAAACCCAAACATGCCCTTATGCTATCCAAAAAATTCCGAAACTTACCCGGGATGTACTACAACCTTGCCCCATCGCAACGCAACTTGAAAATCCAAAAACAAAGGTCGGGAAAGTCATAAAATAAATCCCCAAAATTTAGAGGTCTAAAATGAGACTAAGTGTTGAACACTTATCAAAATTTTCTAAGTCTTGAGGCTTGTAAAGCCAAATGAGCTGAATTTCGGAATTAGGATTGTACGGGGTATTACAATATCTCCCCCTTAGGAACATTCGTCCTCGAATGAGAACTAACTGATAGGGGATAAAAGACAAGCTGGACATGAATTGAACATGAATGACTGAGATATGACTTCATGACTGGTATGCTAAATATACTGAACTCATGCATATCTGATGCATGGATAACTGATACATGAATGCGTGACTGAGTGTTCTGATAAATTGAGTTTCTCAAGATGAGAATGCATAGATGATGTATGATTTTTATAACTGAACTGATATATGAATGCATGATTGAGAATGCATGCAATGGTAGTAGATACCAAGTTTATAATGGGAACATGAATATGAAACTGAATAAGCTTAAGGAGAACTATTACCTTGAGCTTGATCTGAATTGGCGGAGAAGAGGTGAGGATACTTGGTGCGCATATCTACTTCTGCTTCCTAAGTAGCTCCCTCAACGGACTGATTTTGCTAAGGAACTTTAACTAAAGGGACTTCTTTGTTTCTCAATATACGAGTCTGATAGTCTAAGATTTCGACTAGAATTTCATCATAGGAGAGACTGTTCTGAACGCCAATGCTCTGAAAAGAGACTACAACTGTTGGGTCACCTATGTACTTCTTGAGAAAAGAGACATAAAAGACTGGATAAACTAAGGCTAGATTTGAATGTAATTCGAGCTCATAAGCTAGCTTGCCGAAGCGACTGAGAATCCTGAAGGGACCGACATATCGGGGACTGTGTTTTCCTTTCTTGCCGAACTTCTTCACTCCCTTCATGGGAGAGATCTTTAGATAGACTTAGTCATTGACCTCGAACTCGAGATCCTTGCTACTAATATCTGCATAAGACTTTTGTTAACTCTGAGCAGCCCGGAGTCTCTCTCTGATCAACTGAACTTTCTCTAAGGCGTCGAATACCAAGTTAGGACCTATGACTGAGGCCTCACTAACTTTAAACCAACCAATTGGAGATCTACACCTCCTACCAAAGAGAGCTTCGAATGGAGCCATCTGAATACTGGAATGATAGCTATTGTTGTATGCAAACTCAATCAAAGGCAAGTGGTCATCCTAACTTCCCTTGAAATCCACTGCACACGCCCTTAGCATATCTTCTAAAGTCTAAATGGTCCTTTCTGCTTGACCATCTGTCTGAGGATAAAATGTCGTACTGAGATGGACTTGGGTACCAAGACCCTTTTGGAATACTTTCCAGAAGTGAGAAATGAACTGGGTACCTCTATCTGAGATGATAAATAATGGAACACTGTGTAATCTAACCAACTCCCTGATGTAGAGTTTGGCATAATCCTCAGCTAAATAAGAGGTATGAAATGGAAGGAAATGGATTGACTTGGTCATCCTGTCTACAATGACCCAAACTGAATCATGCTAATGACGAGTTTGAGGCAAACCCATCATGAAGTCCATGTTCACTTCTTCCCACTTCTAAGTAGGAATGGTGAACTCCTGCATGGAACCACTAGGTTTCTGATGCTCTATCTTAACCAGCTGACATGCAGAGAACTTAGCGATACATCCCACTCTACCAATAGAGCTCTCGCAAATCGCGGTACATCTTAGTGGCCCCTGGATGAATAAAGTATCGTGCACCATATGTTTCTACAATAATTTGTTGCCTCAAGACATCTACACCTAGAATACACAGGCGACCCTGACAACGAAGAACACCATCTCCCCCTTGGGAGAAAACCTCTACTTTCTGATTCTGAACTGACTCTTTTAGCTTGACAAGGCTAGGATCCCTGTCTTGCTTTTCTTTCACCTCAAAAACTAGAGATGACTCTGAACTACTCTGAACACATACACCACCCTCTAAAGAGTCGACTAAGCGAACCCCTAGTCTGGCAAGCTGATGGATTTCCTGAGCTATCTTTTTCTTGCTATCCTCAACGTGATAAACACTACCCATGGAGAGTCTACTGAGAGCGTCGGACACAACATTAGCCTTGCCCAGATGGTAAAGGACACTCATGTCATAATCCTTCAAAAGCTCTAACCACCTTCTTTGATGAAGATTGAGATATTTCTAAAAAAAGACATACTGGAGACTCTTATGATCTGTGAAAACATCTACATGAACTCCGTATAGATAATGCCTCCAAATCTTTAAGGCAAATACTACGGCTGCTAAATCAAGATCATGAGTAGGATAATTCTTCTCATGGGGCTTTAGCTATCTGTAGGCGTAGGCTATGACCTTACCATGCTGCATGAGGACACAACCTAAACCCACTCTGTATGCATCAAAATATACTACGAACCTATCTGAACCATCTGGTAGAGTTAATACTGGAGCTGAGGTGAGTCGACTCTTTAATTTCTGAAAACTATTCTCGCATGAATCTGACCACTGAAACTTAACCTTCTTCTGAGTCAGTCTGGACATAGGTGATGCAATAGAAGAAAATCCCTCAACAAACCATCTGTAATAGCCAGCCAAACCTAAGAAACTCCTGATATCTAATGAAGATACAGGGCGAGGCCAGTTTCTTACCGCTTCGGTCTTCTGAGGATCTACTCTAATGCTATCACCAAAAATAATATGGCCAAGGAATACTACTGATCTTAGCTAAATTTTGCATTTACTGAACTTGGCGAACAACTGATGATCTCTGAGAGCCTGAAGAACAATTTTGAGATGGTCTGAATGATCACGCTCAGTGCAGGAATAGACTAGAATATCATCTATGAAGACTATGACGAACATGCCCAAGTACTGTTAGAACACCCGGTTCATCAAGTCCATGAAAACTGCTGGGGAATTTCTAAGACCAAAGGACATGACTAGAAATTCGAAGTGACCATACCGAGTATGGAAAGTTGTCTTCGGGATGTCACATTCTATAACTCGAAGCTGATGATAGCCTGATCTGAGGTCTATCTTGGAGAAATAACTGGCACCCTAAAGTTGGTCAAACAAGTCATCTATTCTAGAAAGTAGATACCTGTTCTTGATTGTAACTTTGTTGAGCTGACGGTAATTGATACACATCCTAAGAGAACCATCTTTCTTGCGCACGAATAAGACTGCTACACCCCATGGGGATACACTGAGCCTGATGAATCCCTTATCTAAGAGATCCTTCAACTGATCTTTCAGTTCCTTGAGTTTTGCCGGTGCCATTCTATATGGCGGAATAGAAATAGGCTAAGTATCTGGTATAAGGTCAATGCCGAAGTCTATTTCTCTTTCGGGAGGAATGCCTGGAAGATCTTTGGGAAATATGTCTGAATACTCATTAACCACTGGGACTGATTCAAAGCTAGGAGATTCAGAACTGGAATCTTTAACATGTATGAGATGATACACACACCCCTTAGAAATCATTTTCCTTGCTCGAAGGTAGGAAACAAGCTGACCCCTGAAAGATAAAGTACTACCCTTCCACTCTAGGATGGGCTCGTTTGGGAACTAAAACTGAACTATCCTGTTTCTGCAATCAACTGTTGATGATAGGCAAATTTACGCGCCTATATCAATATATTTTGCCCATATTTTAGCCTAGTTTTGAGAACAAATTATATATTTCATGCACTTTTAGTCCTTTTTCCTGTAAATGAGCTAACGAACAAGATTAGCAAAGTTTCAGGTATAAATGATGCATAATTCAGCATTCTATGGCTTACTTGACGCTAAAGAAAGCTCACGAAGGAAGGGAAGGGAGTTTACACGCTAAAGGACCAAAAGTGATGCATGGAAAATCTGTCCCGGGCTAAAACAGCAATTCTGAAGACTTTGGGGAATTACAGACACAAAGCTGGATTTTGACAATGATACATTAACCTAGTACAATTAGGTTATGTATTTCATTATTTTATGTGGATTATGATAATGTTACCTTAACCTAGTACATTTGGGTTAAGGATTTCATTAGTCTAATAGGATTTGGTTATTTATTTCATTAGCTTAGTAGGATTAGGATACGGGTATTATAAATACCCTATCATGCTAGAGATTTTAGAACATCTTCTTAACAACAAATCTAACATTCATCATTCAACAATTAATTTTCTTCCATCCCTCTCATCTTCCACTACAAACACTTCTAATCTACTCTTCTATTCTTAAACTCCACAACAAGAGAATCGTTACTTGATAAGGAATCACGCCTCACGCCTATCACTTGATCTACACGCCATTACTCAATATCGTGATATAATAACAATGTCAATCGTGATTTTCTCCGCATTCATGGGTAACTAAACTTCTCTGTTGGGGTTATGGAAGCCGAATGAGTTACTATCTATTGCTGTGAGTTTGTGAGTTCGAGGCACGTATATTGCTTATATCATTATTCTCTTCATCTTAAATCTACATTCTTTGCGGTTGCAAACGCAAGAATACGCCAGTCTAACATTTAACTTGTTCGAGAGAAAAGTTATTTGTCTGGAAAAGAGATAATGTCAAGGTAGTAGGACACCCTTTCCTATTAAAAAGCTAGTGCCGTAACTGGACTAACCTCTTGGAGAATTCGTACCGTTAGACACGCTTTAAGCTCGAGAGAGTTAAAGTGAAATAGTCCTTGTTTAGGTCGAGAGACGCTTGGATTTTCCATCGACTACAATCCTCTATAAGAAATTACATGTCAGAATTCTACATACTCATAGCCAATAGAGACGTATACCTCAGAAGGTGGACATAACCCCAACGCTTCAATTCTCATTGTTTACAACCAACGTAACAATCTCTCTCTTTTTACTTTATTATTTTCAGCTTTTGTTTACATTACTTGCAAAACAAGAATCCCCCCCTTCTTACGAGACTTGAACCAAAAGTTTAGTAATTTTACTTACTTGTTGGCCAAGCTATTCCCTGTGGGATCGACACCCAACCCTGGTTGGGTTCTATATTTGCTAACGACCGCTTTACACTCAAACGAGAGTTGTAGATTGAGCGTTATCAAAAATTGGCGTTGTTGTCGGGGAATACAAGTGTCAATCAAGTTCGTAATAATTACTAAACCCTTTGGTCAAAGACTCTCGTACTTTTACTTTTAGTTTTCGTTTTTGTTTACTGCAGGTTTTTTGTTCAGTACATCAATGGATGCACAACGTGAAATACCATTCGATGATGATGATGATGATGATCTTGATGGAGCTGGTGCCACTGGAGCCATTATTCTTCCACCATTAGCGCCCGGAGCCAAGTTCAACATCACAAGCACCATGATTCAGTTATTACAACTCAAGGGATTGTTTAGTGGATTAGCAGGCGATGATCCGAATATGCATCTCATCAACTTTATTTCTACATGTAAGTCGTTTGACAATCCTGGCGTTGGTCAGAATGCAATTCGGTTACGCTTATTTCCATTGTCTCTATCTGGGGAGGCAACACTATGGTTGAATGGGCTGACTCCTGATTCAATTACAAATTAGAGGCAATTGAGAGACGCTTTCCTAGAAAGATTCTTTCCGCCTTCCAAAAGGGCACAATTGAGAGATGAAATCAGCAACTTTCGTCAGCTTCCAACTGAAGCTCTTCATGAAACATGGGAGAGGTTCAAGACAAAGCTAGCGAGATGCCCAAACCATCACATGACTAATGTTCACCTCATGGAGATATTGTATAGAGCCTTGAATTCAATAACTAAGCCAGTGGTGGACAACGCAGCTGGAGGATCTTTTATGGACCTCACCTTTGGTCAAGCAAGCAATATGCTAGATCGCATGACGAAATAAAGTAGAGCTTGGCATACCAGGGATTCTGAGGTAGCAAGCCCCACTTTATCTATAGGCATGACTGCAGACCAAAGAAGAAGACAAGAAGAACGTGATCAAGATTTAGCGCACATGAAAATGCAAGTGGATCTTCTGACAAAGCATTTATTATCAGGGAAGACCGAAAAAGTGAAAGCTGTGGCGCTAAAAGGAACAGACAAATCTGATTCGGAAGAAAAGGCCAACTACTTGAACAATCAGGGGGGTTTCCGAGGGAATACCCAAGGAAACCAAGGTCAGAACTATTATGGTAAATCTGGAAACATGGACCAAGGTAGTTGGAAGAACAAGAATGAAAAGAGTGGTTTGTACGTTCCCCCTGGTAGACGTGATACCACCACATCTAGTTCTGGAAGTATGGAAGACATAATGGCTAAATTATTGAAAGGAGTGGAAGCAACGAGCGCGGGAGTTACTGAGGTAATTAATGATTTGTCCTCCATGAAACAACTAGTTGATTCTCATTCCACTTCAATCAAGCAAATAGAGCAGCAATTGAGCCAACTTTCAGCAGCACTCAATCAAAGAAAGGTTGGCACTTTACCTAGCGACACCGTGCAAAACCCAAGGAATGGTGGGTCATGCATGGCCATTACTACCAGAAGTGGTAAGGTGCTGGAAACTTCAGAAAAAGGCAAGCAAGTGGCTGACGAAGAGGTGGAAATTGATGATAAGGCGAAAGGGGAAGATGCCACAGCAGCCGATCCTAATGTCCTTAACATCACTCCTCACAACATGCAGCCTGGAAAAGCTGAAAAACGGAAGCAAGAGGAGAAGAAAGCCATGGAGAGAACAATTCCATACCCACCACCACCTTTTCCTCAAAGATTAAAGAAGGTGGCGGATGATACAAAGTTCGGCAAATTCATGACTATGTTAAAGCAGCTGACCATTAATGTTCCGTTGGTGGAGGCACTAGAACAAATGCCTGGGTATGCAAAATTTATGAAGGATCTTTTGACAAAGAAGCGGGCAGTAAGCTATGAGCCGGCAGATAATATTCATCATTGCAGTGCAATTGCCATAAGGTCCTTAGTACAGAAGAAGGCAGACCCTGGTGCTTTCACTATTCCTTGCACGGTTGGATCTATGAATTTTGCTAAGGCATTGTGCGATCTGGGTGCTAGCATCAATTTGATGCCACTATCCGTCTACAAAAAGTTGGGGTTAGGCGATCCGACACCAACTAATATGAGGCTCGTGATGGCTGATAGGTAGGTAAAACGACCTGTGGGTATCTTGAATGATGTGTTGGTGAAGGTGTCTACCTTCATTTTTCCTGCAGACTTTGTGATTTTGGATTGCGAGGTGGATTCTGAAGTTCCCATAATCTTGGGACGTCCTTTCCTTGCAACAGGAAGTGTGCTTATTGACATGAGAGATAATGAGCTTTTATTTCGAATAAATGACGAAGTGATTCGTTTTGATTTGTGCAAAGCGATTAAGCAGCCCAAAGATATGGATGTGTTCTCTGTAGATGATGTTCATTATGAAGATAAGAAAGCATTATCTGTAGAGAAATAGCTTACTGTTGAGCCATTGTCTGCTGCGCTGCTGAAGGTTGAGCATGAGGACGATGAAGATTATGAAGAACTTATGGGTGCTCTAACAGAAATAGAGTCCTATTCCCATACTCCTAAGCAACCAGACCGTGATCTTAAGAATCAACCTTCACCTATAGCGAAGACTTCCCTTGAAGAGCCACCAATGCTAGAATCGAAAGAGCTCCCCGATTATCTAAGGTATGTGTTCTTGGAAAGTATAAAGATACTTCCGGTGAGTGCGGATGATTTAAGTAAACAGCACATAGACGCTCTCATCTCTACTCTGAAGAGATACATGAGAGCTATGGGTTGGACTATTAATGATATAATTGGTACCCCTCCTACAAGTAAGCCTCATTGTCGTCTAAATCTTTTTAGAAAACGATCCACCATTTACCTCGACGAAGTCTGAGTACTCGAGGTAACCATGTTGTGCCACGACAATAAATAAGGTGCTAGATGGGAGGCAACCCATCGTTTATCGTTTTTCATTTATCGTTTATCGTTTTCTTTCATTCTAGTACTTGATTTGATTTTGATAAATGAAAAAAATCCAAAAATAAGAGTCGTGCCACGACCAAAACTAAGGCGCTTGGTGGGAGGCAACCCATCGTACTAATCGTTTTCATTTGTTTGAGCGAATATAGGTGTAAGAAGTAGTCAACGAGGAGATTGATTTCAATTGACGATTTGGACGCATTGTATGGTAAATTTGGTAAGTTAGGAAGGGTGATGCATAAGGCTATGGATTGAGCCTTTCTCACGCCAAAATAGGCTTCGAGGAAGGCTAGGCCTTGGTAAAACTAGGCCACGAATGATGCACAACCTATCCTATAGCCTAAGGTCTCGGAATCTAGTGTGCTATACACTATGCGCCGCCTATTCCTAGGTATGCTTTTGACTATGCGCCGCCTATGCTATGGCATTTGGTCTCAGTATCTCATATGCCATAGACTATGCGGCGCATATGTCTACAAATTCCATAGACTATGCGGCGCATATGTCCCATTATGCCATAGACAATGCGCCGCATATGTCATATCTATGCAAAGCATTATACGCCGCATATGTGGGATTTTTGTCTCCAAAACCGATTGTAAATGGGTCATAACCCGACCCATTCTCTTCCTATATAAAGGGGACTTAGTTTTATAACACAACACATTGCAAAGTGACCTAAAGGTGCCGCATATTCATCCAAATCCTCTCAAAATTTTCTTTTTTGCTCTTCCAATTCACAAAACCACCTCCAAAAGCTTCAAGCAAGTAAGTACTCTCTTATTCTTCATTTATTTCTCATAAGTACTACGTTGCTATGTCTATTATAAATTGCTACATATTGAAAGATTGTTGGTGAAGTTCATGTGTTTGGAATGTTAATGCAAAATCATGTGAGTGAACGTATACGTTAGAATCATCTTGACTTGTTTTCGACTTGAATTTGGTTTTAATAGCATTGTCATACTATTTGCGGAATTGCTATAGTCTTGAACATTGTTTAAAATTGCTACTTGGATACTTACATGTTAGGCTATCCCGTTCATCGGGATAAGACTTATAGTGTCTGCCGACATAGGAGGTTGTGATTGTTGAAAGTAACTATATTATGTGGTAACCCCTATGTAGTAGTGTTTTTATATCTAACATGAAAGTAATGCAATGGCTGCAAGTAGTGATACATCACTGATTTTCTTGCCGGAATACAACTCCTAAAACGTATGTCGACGAAATCTGAGTAATCGACCACTTTCACTTCACTAATTTGTGTCAACAAAACTAAGTGTGGGGTGGTACCCCTACTGCTTGTGCATAGATTGTATCCATTGATATTGTGCTACCACTAACACTATTTCTAGTCTCAGGTACAATGGCACCTAAAGCGAGACAAGGCAAGGAGAAGGCTACCACCTCCCAAAAGGGCAAAAAGAGAAGTCGCAAGGACCAAGGAGAACCCTCCTCGCTGAAAATACCTCGACTCACGCTTGGAATTAAGTGGGATACTTATGAGGAACTTCTGAGGATGACGACTCTGATGATGATTCCAATGCAAGGGGTATGACCCCAGACATAGAGGATAAGTCCGACCAACCAGGTTCCTCGTATTTATTTTCCACTGAGGACAGTGTCCCGACTAAGTGTGGGGTGGTGGTATTACATGCTATACTTCTCTATTCGCATCTATGTTTGTTTTCTTTTATTTCATTTTTGTTTCGTTTTGTTTTTTTAGTAGTTAAAAAAAAAATTAGCTTCGCATGAGATTATAACAAGAGTATGTGCTACAATTGTGACCATTGAGACGTTTAGGCTCCAGTTGTGACTCATTATGTGATATTGTGTGGTTAAATTCCTTCACTTGTTGGGTCGAGAGTCTATATTACTTCCAAGAAAGTCGACCATGTGCCTTGTGTGTGTGAGATAATCGTATATTCTATGTGTGTGGTTGATGCTAGAACTTGCCTGGTATGTATGCAAAGCGAAAATAAGGAGTATAAGTTTAGGATATGATTTAGGCATTTCTTTGGCAACCTATATTTGTTTACCTTCAGTTTTACCTACCCATGGACATCATCCTAGTTAAACCCTTTTGAGCCTTTAGCCTATTTCTTTGACAACCTTGTATGTAAGCCTAATCCATTTCTTTCAAGACCGTAATTTGATCCCAAAATCCCTAAGTGCTTTAAAGTGAAAAAGTCATGTGATAACATAAAAGGAAATTGGGTGAGTATAATGCTATAAATTGGAATGGTTCTTGAATGTATTATGAAAAAAAAAATGCTATCATAAGAGGTATGTTATGAAAAGAAAAAGGAAAAGAAAGCTGAAAAGTGAGTTGTGCTTAAAATTAAAAAAAGAGGAGAACAAGGGTGGTAGAAAAAAGAAAGAAGAAAGGTTGAAAGAAAAAAGTGTCAATGATACAAAGTGATGTATTAAAGCGCTTAGGAACCTAGTCACTATTCTTGGCCAAAATAGTCCTACCCGTCCCTTAGCCTACATTACAACCATCAAAAGACCTATTTGATTCTAAGCTTAGCATTCTGACATTTAGTAGAGTATTACATTAAGGGCAAGCCTATGGTCATCAGTTGCTACATATGAATTCTTTGTGAGAGAGAGAGCAAGGACATTTTGATACCCATGTTTGAAAAATATGCTATATTTGTGAGTGATTATGGGTACTATAGTGTGAGACACACATGGTTGATGAGTTTTGGGTAGTCATATATGATTCCTTGTACCTTAACATTTTCATGCGAGTTGATCACCATCACGAGTCTATGCTAGAGGTTAAACTGTTTCTACTTATAATCGAAAAGATACTCTTTGTTGATAATTGTTGTGCTTGTCTTGACGAATATTTTGTGTTGTTGCTGTAAAACCCTAAGTTGTTGTTTAGAAGGACATGATAGTTTGTTTGAGGACGAACAAAGCCCTAAGTGTGGGGTGTTGATGATAGGCGAATTTACGCGCCTATATCAATATATTTTGCCCATATTTTAGCCTAGTTTTGAGAACAAATTATATATTTCATGCACTTTTAGTCCTTTTTCCTGTAAATGAGCTAACGAACATGATTAGCAAAGTTTCAGGTATAAATGATGCATAATTCAGCATTCTATGGCTTACTTGACGCTAAAGAAAGCTCACGAAGAAAGGGAAGGGAGTTTACACGCTAAAGGACCAAAAGTGATGCATAGAAAATCTGTCCCGGGCTAAAACAGCAATTCTGAAGACTTTGGGGACTTACAGACACAAAGCTGGATTTTGACAATGATACATTAACCTAGTACAATTAGGTTATGTATTTCATTATTTTATGTGGATTATGATAATGTTACCTTAACCTAGTACATTTGGGTTAAGGATTTCATTAGCCTAATAGGATTTGGTTATTTATTTCATTAGCTTAGTAGGATTAGGATATGGGTATTATAAATACCCTATCATGCTAGAGATTTTAGAACATCTTCTTAACAACAAATCTAACATTCATCATTCAACAATTAATTTTCTTCCATCCCTCTCATCTTCCACTACAAACACTTCTAATCTACTCTTCTATTCTTAAACTCCACAACAAGAGAATCGTTACTTGCTAAGGAATCACGCCTCACGCCTATCACTTGATCTACACGCCATTACTCAATATCGTGATATAATAACAATGTCAATCGTGATTTTCTCCGCATTCATGGGTAACTAAACTTCTCTGTTGGGGTTATGGAAGCCGAATGAGTTACTATCTATTGTTGTGAGTTTGTGAGTTCGAGGCACGTATATTGCTTATATCATTATTCTCTTCATCTTAAATCTACATTCTTTGCGGTTGCAAACGCAAGAATACGCCAGTCTAACATTTAACTTGTTCGAGAGAAAAGTTATTTGTCTGGAAAAGAGATAATGTCAAGGTAGTAGGACACCCTTTCCTATTAAAAAGCTAGTGTCGTAACTGGACTAACCTCTTGGAGAATTCGTACCGTTAGACACGCTTTAAGCTCGAGAGAGTTAAAGTGAAATAGTCCTTGTTTAGGTCGAGAGACGCTTGGATTTACCATCGACTACAATCCTCTATAAGAAATTACATGTCAGAATTCTACACACTCATAGCCAATAGAGACGTATACCTCAAAAGGTGGACATAACCCCAACGCTTCAATTCTCATTATTTACAACCAATGTAACAATCTCTCTCTTTTTACTTTATTATTTTCAGCTTTTGTTTACATTACTTGCAAAACAAGAATCCCCCCCTTCTTACGAGACTTGCACCAAAAGTTTAGTAATTTTACTTACTTGTTGGCCAAGCTATTCCCTGTGGGATCGACACCCAACCCAGGTTGGGTTCTATATTTGCTAACGACCGTTTTACACTCAAACGAGAGCTGTAGATTGAGCGTTATCAACTGTGGCATAGCAGGAATGAAGCCAATCTATGCCGAGAATGACATCAAAATAAGTCATCTCTAACTCGACTAAATCTGTTGATGTGGATTTCTGAAATATCATAATCGGGTAGTTCCTGTATTCCCGCTGAGCTATGATAGTTTTACCCACTGGGGTAGAGACTGAAAAGGGCTCTGCTAAAATTTTTGGACTGATTCCAAAATGTCTGCTATGTAAGAAGTAACAAAAGACAAGGGTGCACCTGGGTCTAGCAAAGAATAAGCATGAACATGGAAAATCTGTAATGTACCAGTAACAACATCAAGAGAATTTTCCTGATCCCGTCAGGTACGAAGAGCATAAAGTCTATTTGGGCGTTGCCCATTAGTAGCACTGAAAGTAGCACCCTGCTGGCTTGAGCGACCGGACTGAGCTGTGGAATGGTTTTGCTGACCCTGGTAACCGGACTGGGGATAATCTCTGAACCTGTGGCCTGGCTTGCCACAACCAAAATAGACATCACTATCGGATCTGCAAACACCCTTGTGGTTCTTACCACAAGTCTGGCAAAAGAGATTGGTTCGGGCACTGCTGACACTACCCTGAGACTTAGATCCTGGTGCTCTATCTTTGTTTTCTTCTCTGAATTTTGGCACTGGGGCACTGGCGGAGGAAGGAGCTGGAACTGCGGACTTAGGAAAAAACTGCGAACGGTTTCCTCCCTCTTATTTGGGCTGAGCAAAATTGAAACTGTCTGATCTTGCGATCTTGTTTTGCCTCTCCATAAACCTAATCTTCTACTCCTCTATTTGCTAAGCATGGGTCATGAGTTTGGCTAAAGTCATATCACTGTTTAGCATTGCAGACCTACACTCATTTATCACGCTATCATTCACCCCTGACACAAACTTACTCATCTTAGCCCTGTTGTCTGCAACCATATGAGGGGAATATCTGGCTAGCTAAGTAAATCTTAAAGAATACTCTTTAACCATCATATTTCCTTGTCTAAGGTTGATGAACTCTAGCACTTTTGCCTCCCTCAGCTCTTGGGGAAAGAATCTGTCTAAGAAAGCCGTGACAAATTCCTCCCACTCTATGGGACATATATCCTCTAACCTCTCAGACTTCCACTATTTGTACCAAGTGTGAGCAACATCCTGTAACTGGTATGCTGCAAACTCAGCGTTATGAAAAAAAGTAACTCCCATGATGTTTATGACCTTCTGGACTTAGTTAATGAACTCCTGAGGGTCTTCATCAGACTTAGACCCAAAGAAAGATGGAGGGTTCATTCGGGTGAAGTCCCGAATCCTAACTGCAACTGATTTGACCACTGGATTGGCCAGAATAACTGGTGGCCATTCATTTTGGGCAGCCACAGACTGAGCAAGTGTGGTGAATGCGGCCCTAAACTCTGCATGAGAAACATGTTTGCCCAAAGGATCTTCGGGCTGGGGAGCTGGCTGATTTTTTATCTTTGGAGGCATGTTCTAAAATAAGAGAAGAACGAATTAGACTAAGAGTTTTACTTAAGATTATGATCACTAGCACGACATGAACACTGAAAGAAGGGAAACTGTTCCTAAAACATCTTATAGCCTCCTGCACATAAAGTGGTGCGCAACACACCCATGTACAAGACTCTACTAGATGCAGTTTTCAGACTTTCTAAGACTCTATTAAACCTTAGGCTCTGATGCCAAGTTTGTAACACCCCGATTTTTTGAACTTGAATGCTACATGGTGCTTATGACCTCGAAGGACCACAAACTAACTTATGACTGATATTTGTACCTGTACACTACAATATATGATGTAATAATACGGAAAACATGAACAATAGGCCATAAGGTTCAACTGGATAAAGAATCTGATAAAACATGGCATCCATATGGGGTAACGAATACCCAAAACAACTGAAAACTAAATCAAATCTGAAGTAAATCTGAAAGCCTCTAAATACTGTCTGAAATACGGAGTTGAAGAAACATGTCTCCAACTAACTCCGTCTGGCAAAACTGAACTGAAATAATGAATGAAATAAAATAATATCGTCCTCGGATGGATGAGAACTCATTGTAACTCTGCGTACTGGAATGCTACTGCTACTGCTGATCTGAAACTCGTGACTCTGAAACTATGGTGTAACATAAAAAAAAACATCATAGCACAAATGTGTCAGTATAACTAAAAGTACTAAGTATACGAGTGAGGTAGGCTAAATGCAAAAAGGTTTACATGCATAAACAATGCTAACTGACTGACTGATATGAATATGAGAGTGCAAACATGCATACATAGTAACTAGAATCGTGATTACGTGGTATCCAGATCTATACACTAATACATGGTTTATTGATAACTAACATGGCTGATACTGTAGTTCTGATAACATGGGCGACTGTGTCTGACACTCCTAAATTTGGTGGAACTATCTGAGTTCTGTACTATAACTGAATTTGATTGTATCTGACAGTCCTGGTATACTGAAATCTGAAGAACTATCTGAGTTTTTTTACTGAGACTGAGTCTGAAACTGTGAGAGGTAGTTGTTTAACCGATATGCCCCAATAACGCATAAAGCTAAGTTGGGATCCAATCTCTGCCCTGACTGGAAGGGTGTCAATACCGCGCCACTGGTAAGGACAGTTGTGAGTGACCCTTATCTGGCAGGTACTCAAAATAAGAACGGTGGGAACCCTAAACCAATAGGTTAATCCACCTCAGCAACCCTAATCTGACAGGTTAAGATGTCTCAACCTACGTTGGCTATGTAGTTTTGGAACACAAGGATGACTACTAAGAATCACACCCTAAACTGGCAGGTGAGTTCCCATCCTTGGGTTCACTCGAGGCTAACTTCTCCTCCCATCTGAAGAGACTGAACATGATTTAACTAGAAGTATATAGATTGAATAACTGACTTCTATTGACTGACAAAATAGTACTACTATCTGAGAATTTACTGAGATCGTAAGATTTCTGAGATTTCCTGAGTCACATGACTGACTGAGTTCTATAGATCATGGCTTGACTGAGATTATCGTGTTAACATGACATGGCTCTAGGCATAAAGCTAGCTATATTTTTTGGGTACAAGTACCCCCAGGACTTGATGGAAAGAAACTAACACACATAACTGACTTAATCATAAAAATAGAGTCCACAATTCACAATATCATAAGTAGGGTATTTCACACTAAGCATAGTCCTCAACCACTTATACATGGAAGGAAAGTTCATACAACATATATATACTTGCATAGCTTCAATATCATTCCCCATCCATATCACAACAACAATGCATATAAATCACATAGAATTCATGTGAAATCATAAAGCATAGAACATGTACTTGTCATTTAAGCACTATTAAATCATGGGACATGAATTCTATCATCCTAGGCCTTTTATTAAACACTTTGCATGCATTCTTTTAGCTTAGGTGTGTTCTTGAATCTCACCATATTAAACCACATAAATATCATAGGTTTTCAACTAACAAACACATACACTTCATGAAAACACCCTTAGATATCATGTTGAAACTTAAACAACAATCATCAACATGTACATGTCCATATCACAACAATACATTAACAAAATAATATTTAAAACATGGTTCTTGAGCTCTATGAACGAAATGGATCCATAGATTAACACTACGCATACCTTAGATTAAGAATTCGTGAAGTTAGTAGTGAAATCGGCTTGAATCTTGGAACCCCCGATTGAACCCTAGACTTGTTCTTGATGGTTCTTGAGAGAATTTCAGCAAAATAACTATGTTTTGGTGTTTTGAAGCCTCAATCCCTTGTTTAAGACTATATATAGGTTAGGGAAAATGACCAAAATACCCTTAGAAACATGGAGGTGGAATTCTAAAAAACTGGGCACCCATCGAAGTTGCCGGGCGGCGCCCTCCAAGTCCACCGCTATAGACCAGGCAACGTCTTCCTTAGAGCAGTGCTCTAGTTGGGGCTACGCGGGCCTATCGCCCGAAGCTACTATTTTGGAAACCCAAACACACCCTTATGCTTATCCAAAAAATTTTGAAACTTACCCGGGGTGTACTACGACCTTGCCCCATTGCAACGCAACTTGAAAATCCAAAAACGAAGGTCGGGAAGGTCGTCAAATAAATCCCCAAAGTTTGAAGGTCTAAAATGAGACTAAGTGTTGAAAACTTATCAAAATTTTCTAAGTCTTGAGGCTTGTAAAGCCAAATGAGCTGAATTCCGGACTTAGGATTGTACGGGTTATTACAGGAGAAAGCCTCTACTTTCTGATCCTGAAATGACTCTTTCAATTTGACATGGCTGGGATCTCTATCTTGCTTTTCTTTCACCTCAGAAACTAGAAATGATTCTGAACTACTCTGAACCCATATATCACCTTCTTCTGTATCGACTAAGAGAATGCCTAGTCTGGCAAGCTGATGTACGTCCTGAGCTAACTTCTTCTTATTGTCCTCAACATGAGAAACACTACCCATGGATAGTCTACTAAGAGCGTCGTCCACTATGTTGGCCTTGCCCGGATGATAGAGGACACTCATGTCATAATCTTTCAAGAGCTCTAGCCACCTTCTCTGACGAAGATTGAGATCTTTCTGAGAAAAGACATACTGAAGACTTTTAAGATCAGTGAACACTTCTACATGAACACCGTATAGATAATGCCTTCAAATCTTCAAGGCAAAGACTACAGTTGCTAACTCAAGGTCATGAGTAGTATAATTCCTCTCATAGGGCTTAAGCTGTCTGGAGGCATAGGCTATGACCTTACCATACTGCATGAGGACACAACCCAATCCTACTCTGGATGCATCATAATACACTATGAACCCATCTGAACCATCTGGGAGAGCTAAGACTGGAGCTGAGGTGAGTCGAGTCTTCAACTCCTAAAAACTCTTATCACAAGGATCTGACCACTGAAACTTGACTTTCTTCTGAGTTAACCTGGACATAGGGGATGAAATAGAAGAAAATTGCTCAATAAACCGTCTGTAATAGATGGCCAAACCCAAGAAACTCCTGATATCTGATAGAGAGACAGGGCGAGGCCAGTTTCTTACTGCTTCAGTCTTTTGAGAATCCACTCTAATGCCATCACCGAAAATGATATGACCAAGGAATGCTACTGACCTTAGCCAAAATTAACACTTACTAAATTTGGTGAATAGTTGATGATCTCTGAGAGTCTGAAGTATTGTTTTGATATGGTCTGCATAATCATGCTCACTGCGGGAATAGACCAGAATATCATCTATGAAGACTATGACGAACATGTCCACGTACTGCTTAAACACATGGTTCATCAAGTCCATAAAATCTACTGGGGCATTAGTAAGACTAAAGGGCATAACTAAGAATTCTAAATGACCATACCGAGTACTGATGATAGACGAATTTACACGCCTATAGTACTATATTTTGCCCATATTTTAGCTAAGTTTTGAGGACAAATTATATAATTCATGCACTTTTAGTCCTTTTTCCTGTAAGTGAGCTAACGAACATGATTAGCAAGTTTTCAGGTATAAATGATGCAGAATTCAGCATTTTATGGATAACTTGACGCCAAAGAAAGCTTCACGGAAGGAGGAAAGCAAAGCTTGGACGCCAAGGACCAAAAGTGGTGCATGGAAAATATGTCCCAGGCAAAAACAGCAATTCTAAAGACTTTGGGGACTAGCAGTAACTTATTAGGAGTAGGATAATGATGCAGTAACCCAGTAGGATTGGGTTAAGTAATGCAGTAGCTTAGTAGGAATAGGATAGGAGTATTATAAATACCCTATTCTGCTAGAGATTTTAATCATTCTTCCATTACTTTTAACTCTGAAAACAATTCTTCTACTTCTAATTCTACTTTTTATTCATCTATTCAATTCTTAATTTCCACAACAAGAGAAACATTACTCTGCAAGGGAGTTCACGCCTAAAACGCCACACCACACCTTACTACACGAGATTTTTATTGTGGTATATTAAGAATGTCTATTGTGATTTCCTTCGCACTCATGGGTAACTAAACTTCTCTGTTGGGGTTATGGAAGCCATATGAGATACTATCTATTGCTATGAGTTTGTGAATTCGTGACACGTATGCTGCTTATATCATTATTCTCTTCATCTTAATCTAAATTCTTTGTGGTTGCAAACGCATAAAATACGCCAGTATAGCATTAACTTGTTCGAAAGAAAAGTTATATGTCTGGAAAAGAGATAATGTCAAGGTAATAGGGCACCAACCCCTGTTAAAAAGTTAGTGTCGTAACTGGATTAACCTGTTGGAGAATTCGTACTGTTAGATACGCTTTAAGCTCAAAAGAGTTAAAGTGAAATAGTCCTGGTTAAGGTCGAAAGACGCCTGGATTTACCATCGAATACAATTCTCTATAAGCACATGCATGTCTGAATTCCGCACAACCCATAGCCAATAGAGACGTACAACTTATAAGGTGGACATAACCCCAACTTCTCAATTCTCATTGATTAAACATCTTACTAAACATTCTTTCTTTTTACTTTGCTATTTTCCGTTTTTACTTTGCTTACATTACTTGCACGTTAAAATCCCCCCTTTTTACGAGACTTGATCCAAAAGTCTAGTAATCTTTGCTTACTCATTGACCGGCTATTCCCTGTGGGATCGATACCTAACCCAGTTGGGTTATATATTTGACAACGACCGCTTTACACTCTTACGAGAGCTGTAGATTGAGCGTTATCAAAAATTGGCGCCATTGCCGGGGAATACAAGTGTCAATTAAGTTCGTAATAATTACTAGACCCTTTGGTCAAAGATTCTCGTACTTTTACTTTTAGTTTTTGTTTTTGTTTACTGCAGGTTTTTATTCAGTGCATGCCCCATACCCGAAGTTCTGGTCAGCCGTTATTACCTATCAATCCTGAACCACAACATATTGGCAGAATGGAGGCACAACACGGAATTGAAAGGAGGGCTGCTCAACAGGAACAGGCGAGACTAACTGCGCTAGCCGCCACTCAAGTGCATTAACAGAATATTAATAACCCTGGGCGAGCAACAAATCCTGACGATGAGGATCTAGGTGATGACGAGCTACTAAACCCTAGGCATGCCGCTGAGATCGCAACACCTGCCAACAGAAGAGATCATCAAGCTAGGTTTAGGCCTGAATGCCAAGCTCTGCAACCAGCTTTTGACGATGATGATGATGATCTTGATGGAGCCGGAGCCACAGGAGCAATTATTCCTCCACCATTGGCACCTGGAGCCAAGTTCAACATCACAAGCACCATGATTCAGTTATTGCAACTCAAGGGATTATTTGGTGGACTAGCAGGCGATGATTCGAATATGCATCTCATCAACTTTATTTCTACATGCAAGTCGTTTGACAATTCTGGCGTTGGTCAAAATGCAATTCGATTACGTCTATTTCCATTGTCTCTGTCTGGGGAGGCAACTCTATGGTTGAATGGGCTGACTCCTGATTCTATTACAAATTGGAGGTAATTGAGAGACGCTTTCCTAGAAAGATTCTTTCCGTCATCCAAAAGAGCACAAATGAGAGATGAAATCAGCAACTTTCATCAGCTTCCAACTGAAGCCCTTCATGAAACATGGGAGAGGTTCAAGACGAAGCTAATGAGGTGCCCAAACCATCACATGACTAATGTTCACCTAATGGAGATACTTTACAGAGCCTTGAATTCAATAACTAAACCAGTTGTGGATAATGCGGCTGGAGGATCATTCATGGATCTCACCTTTGGTCAGGCAAGCAATATGCTAGACCGGATGACGAAGCAAAGTAGAGCTTGGCATACCAGGGATTCTGAGGTAGCAAGCCCCACTTTATCTATAGGCATGACTGCAGACCAAAGGAGAAGAGAAGAAGAATGTGATCAAGATATGGCGCATATGAAGACACAAGTGGATCTTCTTACAAAGCATCTATTATTAGGGAAGACCGAAAAAGTCAAAGCCATTACGTCAAAAGGAAGAGACGAATCTGATTCGGATGAAGAGGCCAACTACTTGAATAATCAGGGGGGTTTTCGAGGTAATACCCAAGGAAACCAAGGTCGAAACTATTATGATAAATCTGGAAACAAGGACCAAGGTAGTTGGAAGAACAAGAATGACAATAGTGGGTTATATGTTCCCCCAGGAAGACGTGACACCACCACATCTAGTTCTGGAAATATGGAAGAGATGATTGCTAAACTATTGAAAGGAGTGGAAGCAACCAGCGCGGGAGTAATGGAGGTAATAAATGATTTGTCCTCAATGAAGCAATTGGTTGATTCACATTCCACTTCGATCAAGCAAATAGAGCAGCAATTGAGCCAACTTTCAGCAGCACTCAATCAAAGAAAGACTGGCACCTTACCTAGCGACACTGTGCAAAACCCAAGGAATGATGGGTCATGCATGGCCATTACTACCCAAAGCGGTAAGGTGCTGGAAACTTCATCAAAAGGCAAGCAAGTGGTTGAAGAAGTAGCAGACATTGATGACAAGGCAAAAGGAGAAGTTGCCGTAGAATCCACCCACGACGTCCATGACGGTACACCGAGTATGTTGCAGCCTGAAAAAGCTGAAAAACAAAGGCAAGAGGAGAAGAAAGCCGTGGATAAAACAATTCCATATCCACCACCACCTTTTCCACAGAGACTGAAGAAGAAGGCGGATGATACAAGGTTCAGTAAATTCATGACGATGTTGAAGCAGCTGACTATTAATGTTCCTTTGGTGGAAGCGCTAGAGCAAATGCCTGGGTACGCAAAATTTATGAAGGATCTTTTAACAAAGAAGCGGGCAGTAAGCTATTAACCGGTAGATAATATTCATCATTGCAGTGCAATTGCCACAAGGTCCTTAGTACAGAAGAAGGCAGACCCTGGTGCTTTCACTATTCCTTGCACGGTTGGATCTATGAATTTTGCTAAGGCATTGTGCGATTTGGGAGCTAGCATTAATTTGATGCCACTATCCGTCTACAGAAAGTTGGGGTTGGGCGACCCTACACCAACCAATATGCGGCTCGTGATGGCAGATAGGTCGGTAAAATGACCTGTGGGTATCTTGAATGATATGTTGGTGAAGGTTTCCACCTTCATCTTTCCTGCAGACTTTATGATTTTAGATTGCAAGGTGGATTCTGAAGTTCCCATAATCTTGGGACGTTCTTTCCTTGCAACAGGAAGTGTGCTTATTGACATAAGAGCTAATGAGCTTTTATTTCGGTTGAATGACGAAGTGGTCCGCTTTGATATATGCAAAGCAATGAAGCGGACCAGCGATTTGAATGTGTTCTCCGTAGCTAATGTTCATTATGAGGATAAGAAAGCATTATCTGTAGAGAAACAGCTTACTGTTGAGCCATTGTCTGTTGCGCTGCTGAATGTTGAGCATGAGGACGATGAAGATTATAAAGAAACTATGTGTGCTCTAACAGAAATAGGGTCCTATTCTCATACTCCTAAACAGCCGGACCTTGATCTTATGAATCAACCGTCACCAACAGCGAAGACTTCCATTGAAGAGCCCTCAGTGCTAGAATCGAAAGAGCTCCCCAATTATCTAAGGTATGCATTCTTGGGAAATAGAAATACACTTTCGGTGAGTGTGGCGGATGATTTAAGTGAACAGCACGTAGAGGCTCTCATCTCTGCTCTGAAGAGATACAAGAGAGCTATGGGTTGGACTATTGATAATATAATTGGTATCCCTCCTAGGATATGTATGCACAAGAGTCATAACGAAAAGGATTGCATGCCTACAAGTAAGCATCAGCGTCGTCTGAATCCATTCAGAAAACGATGCCCCATCTATCTCGATGAAGTCTAAGTAATCAAGATAGCTATGTCGTGCCGCGACAATAAATCAAGCGCTTGGTGGGAGGCAACCCATCGTTTTTAATTGTTTTGTTTTCTTAAGATCTTGTCGAGCCACGACCAAAACTAAGGCGCTTGATGGGAGGCAACCCATCATTCTAATCGTTTTTGTTGTCTTTGAGCAAGTGTAGGTGCAAGAGGCGTAAACGAGGAGATTGGTTTCAAATTTTGATTTGGACGTATTGCATGTAAAAGGTGGTAAGTTAGGGATGAAGAAGCAAAAGGCTATGGATTGGGCATTGCTTATGAAAATATAGGCAACGAACAAGGCTAGGCCTATATAAAACTAGGCCACGAACAAGGCAAGGCCTATACTATGGCCTAAGATCTCGGAATCTAGTGTGCCATAGCATAGGCGTCGCCCTTGCCCAAGTGTGCCATAGCATAGGCGCCGCCTATGCCAATGCCTTTTGTCTCTGAATCTCATATGCTATGGCATAGGCGCCGCCTATGCCCAAGAATGCCATGGCATAGGCGCCGCCAAAGCTCAACAATGCCATGCAAAAGGCCCCGCCTATGCCAAGCATAGGCAAAGCAAAAGGCGCCGCCTATGGTCACTTCTTGTCTCCAAATCCGATTTTAAATGGGTCAAAACCCGACCCAAGCTTGTCCTATAAATAAGAGACTTAGTCTTGGACCAAAAACACATTGCAAACCTAGCATAAGCGCCGCCTACATCTCCAAATCTTCTCAAAAATTTTCCTTTTGCTCTTTTAATTCACAAGAACATCATCCAAAGGCATCAATCAAGTAAGTACTTCTTTGTTCTTCATTTATATTCCGTAAGTACTACATTACTACTCCTATTATGAATTGTTAAATCTTGAAGTAGTATTGGTGATTTGAATGTGATTGAATTGTTGTGATACAACCAAGTGAGTGAACGTATACGTAAGAATCATCTTAACTTGTTCCCAACTTGTATTTGATTTTGATGCACTGTCATACTTTTGCGGAATTGATATGGTCACAAAAATTGCATAATTTTGTCACTTGAATACTTATATGTTGGAATGACTTGTTCATCGGAATAAGAATTATAGTTGCCTACCGACATAGGAGGTTGTGATTATTTAGATACTATACCTTGATTCAATCCCTATGTAGTAGTCTTAATATATCAAACATGAAAGTATTGCCAAGATTACAAGAAGTATGACTGATCTAACTTTATTGTTGGAATATAGCACCTAAAACGTATGTCGATGAAGTCTGACTAGTCGACCACTTTCACTTCACTAGTCTGTACCAACAAACTAAGTGTGGGGTGGTGCCCCTACTGCTCATTTATATATTGTATCTATCGAGATGATGCTAACATGAACATTATTTTAGTCTCAGGTACAATGGCACCCAAAGCAAGACAAGGCAAAGATAAGGCTACCACTTCACAAAAAGGCAATAAAAGAGGCCGAAAAGAGCAAGGAGAATCATCCTCGATACAATTACCACGCCGCATGTTCGGAATAAAATGGGTTCTTGAGGAGGAAGCAAAGGAATGGTATAGGAACAACAAAGAAAGAAAATATGTTCATGTGGACTTGATAAACAAGGAAAGCCTAGCAAAGAAAGAACCGCGCATGTTGGCCAAGATCATGGCATTACATCTGGATTTCATCTTCCGAGACATAGGAGAATGCAATCTCAATTTAACAAGAGAATTCTATGCCAACTGGTCACCGAAAACCACAGGAAGCGAGGTCAAGATTCGGGGCCAAGTTTTACAACTCAATGCGGATTTCTTCAACTCCTTTCTTGGCTTGCCTCCAGTCGATCCATCACCATTCAAGGAGCTGTACAGTAGACCTCCATATAGAGTTATTCGACACACACTCTGTGGAACAAGATCCATGGCACGCTGGAGTAGACACAAGGACACTAGTCGACACAACACCTTCCCATATGCTCCTTTAAATAGGGAAGCAAGGATATGGTTGTGCATAGTCAACTCTTGCCTAATTCCAGGGACTCAGTACACCAAGATAACAAGAGATAGAGTGTTATTGGTATACGCATTGATGACGAATGTCCCTATCAACGTCGGGGCAATTATTCGTTCCACAATGCGGAAAGCTAGGCTACACAAGAGGTCCAACTTCAGTTTTGGCAACCTGTTGACTGCAATACTAAGGAAAAAAGACATCGAAGAGGAACCGGCTGATAACAAACTCCCACACAACACAAAGAAGGTTGACCTCACGAAGGTTAAAGATGTTGAAACCACGCATGGAGTCAACCTTACCACTTCAGAAAGGCATGCTCGCGACGAAAGTTTCTCCCACCATTTATATGGCATGATGAAGTTTACCATGATGAGCGGGGGTCGTGTTCCAACTGCTGCAGAGCTCCAACAGTTGGATTATGACTACCCAATGAATGAGCATGCGAGGGCGATGTGTGGAGAAGGTGTATATTTTGAGGAACCTCTTGATGACGACATGCCAACCGATGATGATCGACGAATTCCAGACTCCGACGTGGAGGAGAACTCTGATGACGACGACTCTGATGACGATTCCGATGCAGGGGGTATGACCCCAGACATAGAGGATGAGTCCGACTAATCAGGTTTTTCTTATTTATTTTTCACTGAGGGTAGTGTGTCCCGTCTAAGTGTGGGGTGTTGGTATTTGCATACTATACTTCTTTATCTGCATTTGCATTTATTTATGTTATTTATGTTTGGTTGTTTGATTTAGTTAGTAGTCGTAGATTTTTTTTATTTTGATGTATGAAATTGTTCTGATAGGCGGCATGGTGTTATGACAAGAGTTTGTGCTAGAATCATTACTATTGAGACACTTAGGCTCTAAGTGTGACTCACTGTGTGATAATTATGTGGTTTAATTCATTCATCTGTTAGGGTCAAGAGTCTATAATACTCCCAATAAAGTTGACCATGTGCCTTGTGTGTGTGAGATGATAGTATATTCTGTGCTTGTGACTGATGCTAGAACTTGCCTGGTGTGTGTGTAAAGCGAAATAAAGAGTGTGAGTTTAGGAGATGATTTAGGCATTTCTTTGGCAACCAATACTTGTTTACCTTCGTTTTACCTACCCGTGGACATTATCCTAGTCAACCCCTTTGAGCCTTTTAGCTATTTTCTTTGACAGCCTCATATGTAAGCCTAATCCATTTTTTTCAGGACCATAATTTGATCCAAATTCCTAAGTGCTTTAAGTTGTAAAGTCATATGACAAAATAAGAGGAAATTGGGTGAGAGTGATTCCTTAGAGTGTATTGGTACTTGAATTTGTTATGAAAAAGAGTGGCTATCATGGAGGTGTGTTATAAAAAAAAAGAGAAAAGAAAAAGAAATAGAAAAACAAAAAGATAAATTGTGTTTATGAGAAAACTAAAAAGTTAGTTATGGTTAAAATTGAAAACAAAAGAGGTGAGAAGGGGTGGTAGATTAGAAGAAAGTAGAAAAGTTGTTTGAAAGAAAGTGTAAATGGCATAATGTGATGTATTAAAGCGCTTAGGAACATAGTCACTATTTCTGGCCAAAATAGTCCTACCCGTCCCTTAGCCTACATTACAACCTGTAAAGACCTATTTGATTCTAAGCTTAACATTCTGATATTAGTAGAGCATTACACTAAGGGAAAGCCTATGGTCATCAGTTACAACATATGAATTCTTTGTGAGAGTGAGAGCAAGGATAATCTTATACCCATGTTCTGAAAAATGCAATACTTGTGAGTGATTATGGGTAACATCTTATGTGAGACACACATGGTTGATGAGTTTTGGGTAGTCTTGTATGATTCTTTGTGCCTTAACTTTTGGATACAAATTAACCATCATCACGAGTCTATGTTGGAGGTTGAATTGTTTCTAATAATGATTAGAAAACTACTCTTTGTTTATAATTATCGTGCCTGTCTTGATGAAAATTTTGTGTTGTTACTGTGAAACCCTAAGTAGATATTTAGATGGACATGATATTTTGTTCGAGGACGAACAAAGCTTTAAGTGTGGGGTGTTGATGATAGGCGAATTTACACGCCTATAGTACTATATTTTGCCCATATTTTAGCTAAGTTTTGAGGACAAATTATATAATTCATGCACTTTTAGTCCTTTTTCCTGTAAGTGAGCTAACGAACATGATTAGCAAGTTTTCAGGTATAAATGATGCAGAATTCAGCATTTTATGGATAACTTGACGCCAAAGAAAGCTTCACGAAAGGAGGAAAGCAAAGCTTGGACGCCAAGGACCAAAAGTGGTGCATGGAAAATATGTCCCGGGCAAAAACAGCAATTCTAAAGACTTTGGGGACTAGCAGTAACTTATTAGGAGTAGGATAATGATGCAGTAACCCAGTAGGATTGGGTTAAGTAATGCAGTAGCTTAGTAGGAATAGGATAGGAGTATTATAAATACCCTATTCTGCTAGAGATTTTAATCATTCTTCCATTACTTTTAACTCTGAAAACAATTCTTCTACTTCTAATTCTACTTTTTATTCATCTATTCAATTCTTAATTTCCACAATAAGAGAAACGTTACTCTGCAAGGGAGTTCACGCCTAAAACGCCACACCACACCTTACTACACGAGATTTTTATTGTGGTATATTAAGAATGTCTATTGTGATTTCCTTCGCACTCATGGGTAACTAAACTTCTCTGTTGGGGTTATGGAAGCCATATGAGATACTATCTATTGCTATGAGTTTGTGAATTCGTGACACGTATGCTGCTTATATCATTATTCTCTTCATCTTAATCTAAATTCTTTGTGGTTGCAAACGCATAGAATACGCCAGTATAGCATTAACTTGTTCGAAAGAAAAGTTATATGTCTGGAAAAGAGATAATGTCAAGGTAATAGGGCACCAACCCCTGTTAAAAAGTTAGTGTCGTAACTGGATTAACCTGTTGGAGAATTCGTACTGTTAGATACGCTTTAAGCTCAAAAGAGTTAAAGTGAAATAGTCCTGGTTAAGGTCGAAAGACGCCTGGATTTACCATCGAATACAATTCTCTATAAGCACATGCATGTCTGAATTCCGCACAACCCATAGCCAATAGAGACGTACAACTTATAAGGTGGACATAACCCCAACTTCTCAATTCTCATTGATTAAATATCTTACTAAACATTCTTTCTTTTTACTTTGCTATTTTCCGTTTTTACTTTGCTTACATTACTTGCACGTTAAAATCCCCCCTTTTTACGAGACTTGATCCAAAAGTCTAGTAATCTTTGCTTACTCATTGACCGGCTATTCCCTGTGGGATCGATACCCAACCCAGTTGGGTTATATATTTGACAACGACCGCTTTACACTCTTACGAGAGCTGTAGATTGAGCGTTATCAAGTACAGAAAGTTGTTTTCGAAATGTCACATTCTCTAACTCTGAGCTGATGATAGCCGGATCTGAGGTCTATCTTAGAAAAGTAACCGGCACCCTGAAGTTGGTCAAACAAGTCATCTATTCTAGGAAGTGGATACTTGTTCTTGACCGTGACCTTATTGAGTTTATGGTAGTCTATACACATTCTAAAAAAATTATCTTTCTTGCGCATAAATAATACTGGAGCACCCCACGGGGAAACGTTGAGCCTGATGAATCCCTTATCTAAGATATGCTTCAATTGTTCTTTCTGTTCTCTGAGTTCTGTTGGTTCCATTCTATATGGCGGAATAGAGATAGACTGAGTATCTGGAAGAAGATCAATACCGATATCAATTTCTCTTTCGGAAGGAATTCCTAGAAAATCTTTGGGAAAGACATCTGAATATTCACCTACAACTGGAATAGATTCAAGGCTGGGAGTTTTGGAACTAGTGTCCTTAACTCGAACAAAATGATAGACATATCCTTTAGATATCATTTTCTTTGCCTGAAGGTAGGAAACAAGTTGAACCTTGAAAGCGAATACACTACCCTGCCACTCAAGGACGAGTTCATTTGGGAATTGAAACTGGACTATTTTGTTTCTGCAGTCGACTGTGGCATAGCAGTAATTAAACCAATCCATACCGAGAATGACATCAAAATCAGTCATCTCTAATTCGACCAAGTCTACTGAAATGACTTTCTGCAATATCATAATTGGGCAGTTCCTGTATACCTGTCGGGCTATGATGGTTTTACCCACTGGGGTAGAGACTGAAAAGGGCTCTGCTAGGATTTCGGGATAGATTCTGAAATCTCCTGCTATATAGGGAGTAACAAAAGACAAAGAAGCTCATGGATCTAACAAAGTGTAAACATGCACATGAAAGATCTGTAATGTACTAGTAACTAGAGACGATTTGGGCGTTACCCACTAGTAGCACTGGTGGTGGCACCCTACTAATTTGGGCGTCTGGACTGAGCTGAGGAGCGATTTTATTGACCCTGAGGACCTGGCTGAGGACATTCTCTAACTCTGTGTCCTGTCTTTCCACATCCGAAGCAAATACCACTGTCAGCTCTGCAAATACCTTGATGGTGCTTGCCACAAGTCTGGCAAAGAGTATAGGTGCGGGCATTGCTAACACTTCCCTGGGACTTAGAGCCTGGCGCTCTGTCTTTGTTACCCTCTCTGAACTTAGAAACTGGAGCACTGGCTGTAGAAGGAGCTGGAACTGATGACTTAGGATGAAACTGAGAACGGTTTCCTCCTTCTGACTTAGGCTGAGCGAAGTTGAAACTACCTGTCTTCGCCCTCTTATTTTGTTTCTCCCTCTGCTTAATTTTCTGCTCTTCTATCTGCTGAGCATGAGTCATAAGCCTGGCTAAAGTCATGTCACTATTCAGTATGTCAGATTTGTACTCATTTACCACGCTATTATTTACCCCTGAAGTGAACTTACTCATCTTGGCTCTGTTGTCTGCAACCACTGAGGGGCATATCTGGCTAATTGAGTAAACTTAAGAGAACACTCTGTCACCGTCATATTTCCCTGCCTGAGGTTGATGAATTCTAGCACCTTAGCCTCTTTAAGCTCTTTAGGAAAGAATCTGTCTAAGAATGCAGTGACAAACTCCCCCCACTCTATAGGACCTACATCATCCGACCTTTCTGACTTTCACTGTTTGAACTAAGTATGAGCAACATCCTGCAACTGATATACAGCTAGCTCAACACTCTCAACAGTAGTCACCCCTATGATGTTTGTCACCTTCTGAACCTGATCAATGAATTCCTGAGGGTTCTCATCTACCTTAGACCCGAGGAAGGACGGAGGATTCATTCGGGTGCAGTCCCAAATCCTAGTTGTGGCTGAATTGGCCACTGGGTTGGATGGAATGACTGTTGGTCGTTCATTTTGAGTGGCAACTGACTGAGCAAGAGTAGTGAATGCGGCCCTGAACTCCGCATGAGAAACATGATCGCCCAAAGGATATTTGGGCTGAGAGGCTGACTGATTTCCATTTCTTCTTTTAGGAGGCCTGTTCTGTAGAAGAAGGGGAGAACGGATTAGACTGAGAGATTGACTTGAGATTAGGCTCACTGGCACGACATGAATATTGAAAGAGGGGAAACTATTCCTAAAACATCTTATAGCCTCTTGTACATAAATGTGGCGCGCAACACACCCATGTACAAGACTCTACTAGATGTGGCTTTCAGACTTCCTAGGACTCTATTGAACCTTAGGCTCTGATACTAAGTTTGTAACACCCCAAATCTGGTACCCGGAATGCTACACGGTGTTCATAACCCCGAAGGACCACAAGCTAACCCATGACACATATTTGTACCTATATACTGCATAAAATACTTTAAAATGCGGAAACATGAACTGAAAGGCCATAAGGTTCAATACTTAACATGATCTAAATGATAAAACATCTGTGTGGGGTAATAGAATACCCAAAACAAAACTGAACATACTAAAGTCTGAAACATGATAGTCTAGAAAGCCTCTAACTGACTGAACTGTCTAAGTAAGAAGTTGATAGGATATGTCCCCAAATAACTCCAACTAATAAACTAATTAATGAGATAATAGGGAATAATCATATCCTCGAATGATGAGGACTCACTTCTAACTCTGACTGCTGAAACTGGAATCTACTGTTGATCTGAAGCTCGTGTCTCTAAACCTATGGCAAAGACACCATAGCACAAATGCGTCAGTACTTTGAATATATTGGTATGCATGTGAGGTAGGCTGAATGCATGGGGTTCATATGTATGAACAATAATAATAACTGACTAACTATCATGAGCGTGAGAATACATGCATGGGACATAACAACTGACACTAATACTGTGATAACATGATTACTAAATCTAAATGTAACTGATAACATGAGTGACTGTATTTGATAGTCCTGAATCTGATGGAACTATCTGAGTTTCATACTGTGTCTGAGTTGACTGTATCTGGCAGCCCTGAATTCTGAAGAACTATCTGAGTTCTTTTACTGAGACTTTGGGAGGTAGTCATCTAACCGACATTCCCCAAATAATGCATTATAGCTGAATTGGGGTCCAATCTATGCCCTGATTGGAAGGGTGTCAATACCGCACCACTAGTAAAGACAACATGTGAGTGACCCTAATATAATAGGTAACTCTAGTGAGAATGGTGGGAACCCTCATATAGCAGGCTAAGTCACCCCATCTACCCTCATATAGCAGGCTATGATGTCTCAACCTCTGCTGGCTATATAGTTCTGGAACGCAAGGATTGCTTCTAAGGATCACACCCTCACATAACAGGTGAGTTCCCATACTTGGGTTCACTTGGTGCTAATTTCTACTCCCATCCAAATAGACACCGATCATAATTTACTGAACTGAACATGGACTGAGTTACTGAATTCCGTTTACTGACGAAATATTACTGATATCTGACAACTGACTGAGTTCATGAGATCATGGAGACTTCCTGAGTCATAAGACTGTCTGAAGTCTAAGGATTCATAGCTTGACTGAGATTATCGTGGAAATATGACATGGCTCTAGGCACACAACTAATATTTTGGGTACAAGTACCCCCCAGGACTCGATAGAAGGAAAACTGACCAAGCATAACTTACTTGAACATATAACTAACATCATAATCCATAATATATTTATAAAAGCATTCCATCAAAACATGTGATAAGCATAACTTGTACATACAAGGGGATTTCATGATATCATACTAGTTGGGCATTGTTCCTTCATCTAGGCATTTAATCAAACACATGGTAGGCATAGCACATGTAAACAACATTATACAATAATTAATCATCATGACTCATCTCTAATTTCATCATCTAGGGTTTATTCATAGGTTGACCTGAATATACATCTATACAAATCAATTCCACATAAAATTGATCACCCAACATGGATTTGAATTCAATTGATCATTCTCAACATAAACAAAACAATACCAACATGAAATTCATAAAGAAATCCATAAACTTAAACTTAGAAAAGTGATACTTGGGCTTCATGGACGAAAGGAGTCCATGAATGAACACTACGCATACCTTGGTTCGTGATTTCGTGAAGATTGACGGAGGAAACTTTCTTGGAATTGGATCTTCTATCAAAACCCTAGCTTGTTCTTGAGAGGTTTTTGAGAGAAGAGAGTGTACTTTGGGTGTAAAGTGGCTAAATCACATGTTAAAGGGCTTAAATAGGGGTGGGAAGTTGACCCTTTTAACCCTAGACGCGTCATTTAATTTCAATAAAATTTTCCTAAATTAGACCCCTGGCGCGACGCGGCGCTATCGCGCTGTGTCACTGGATTTTGACAATTGGAAAATTGAGGGATGTCACGACGCGAAGCCATAGCATTGCCCCTTTTGCGACCTGAAACTTTGGTGTGACACGGAGGAAATCGCGCTAAGACACTGGAAAAGGACAATTCTGAATTTGGGCCCTGGCGCGACGCGTCATAATCGCGGACCCCTACTGGAATTTGCCAAATTCCATTTCCTCTTGTGGCACGGCATGCCACTGACTAATATGGCGTTGTTCTACGGCGGGAACTTAAAATAGTCGTAACTTTTGACCCGGTTATCGGATTTGGGTGAATCTTATATTGATGGAAAGCTTATTGAATTTCACACATGTCAAAAGTGAAAATCTTGAAAATTCCTCATGGAATAACCATCATTCAATTTAGAAGCTAATACTAGACATTCTTGAGATGAAATTAGCTAGGAAAAAGTACGGTACAAAAAACCTCTTGGGGAGAAGCGTCATACTCTTGCCAAGGAGTATAACCTCAACTCAGTGATCAATTATCTCAGCCTCGGGCCCAATCATCTCGGCCTCAGGTCCAAAATCTCAAATGATGGCACGTAGTTCTGGGGTAAGAAACAGTGGTAACTTACCCAACTCGATGTTAAATACTACTCCCTTTAGTTTATCTCGCTCATCTCATGGAAATCCACTTTCAAAATAATCTCATGGTTCATAAGAACCCAACAATCAAATTTGTAATCTCATGTGGTAAAGTGGATTTTAAAACTCTATGACCATTAGGTCAAAACATTTCTCAATAATCTCAAAATACTCAAATCATGGGTGCTTATATCACAATAGTCCATAAAATTATAAGTCTCAAGTAGGGCTTAATAACCCATAATTCAATCTCAAGTTAAAACTCATCATAATGCATAATAGATAGCATATAGATTCGTAATTCATGTAAAAATCTGGAAGTTACAGCAATTTGTCTCAAAATATCAACATACGCATGTACTTCAATTTCTAGAACATTGAAACTCTTAAATTCTTAAGGATTAAAATCATGGGGTATAGACCCAGTTGTAATTTCTCAAGAAAACATGTAAAAATCATGTCATTAGACTCTCAATTCATGGAAAACATCAAAAGCTTGCAACTAATAACAATGGGTGAAAACCCCCAATTCAATTTCATGTAAAATCTCATAAATTGCAGAAAATTGTAGTTTAAATAAGCCTTTGGGCATAAGGGTGAAAGGATTACCTTTGTTCAAAACCCCACATACCTTAGATTATGAAATTGGATGAACAAGCTTGCTTCAACTTTTCTTCTTACTCTTGAGAAAGGGTTCTTACAACCCTTGAACTTGGGGAACTTAAATCTCAACTCAATTTGTAGAATCTATAGTGAGTTCTTGGATTTCTTGAAGAAGGATTTTAGATTTGATCTTGAGGGAGAAACCCTATCTCTCTTGTGTTTTGGATGATAAATGAAGTCATTTTTTTCATTTGGAATATATCTAGTTGATAAAAGAGTGGAAAGACTGAAGAGTCCCTTTTAAAAACGACTTAAAATACTGAACGAGGGTTGCGACGATCGGAGCGAGGGTCCGTCGCTAGCCTGACTGTCCGTCGCACGTCGGTCAGAAAAAGAACACACTGCCTCGATGCGACGATCTCAGCGACGGTCCATCGCAAACTCGATGGTCCATTGGATCGTCCGTCGCACGTTACCCAAGATGAGGCCACACTGCCTCAGTGGCGACGGTCTCAGCGACGGTCCGTAGCAGCCTTGACGGTTTGTCGTCCTGGCCGTCGCACTTGGGCCAGAAAAAAGAACTATTGCCTTGGTTACGATGGGCCGAGAGACGGTCCATCGCAGAATCGATGGTCCGTCAGATTGTCCATCGCACCTGGGCAGTTCTGATAACTCTCAGTAAAACGGCCATAACTTCTCACCCCGATGCCGGATCTGGACGAAATTGGTATCGTTGGAAATATAATTCAATTCTCTACACTATAGGAAGTCATTTTCAAGAAAATTCAACAAGATTAAAACACTAATTACTTGGGAAGTCTCTTCTTAATCTTTTAGGGCCGGAATTACACTTCACTTGACACGCTCAAGGCTCAAACTACAAGGGAACTTTGCGGGGTCTTACATACCATATGTGAAATTGAAGATTTGGAAATTGACTACAATACTTGAAGAAAAGATATTTCAAACTGAAGAAGAAGTCATACTCAAAATAGAACTCTAAATATTGAATGTTGTGATGAGAGAAGGAGTCTGATTGAGGGAAGAACTCTTTGGAGAGTTGTGTTTAAATAGAGGGAGTGACCTTTACAGTCACTCACACATTTATAAAGAAAAAAGACAATTGACAAATTAACTTAGCAGTTTGCAGCTTGAAGATTGAAGAAACATGTTGCTGAACCTGGTCCTGATACTTGGAAAGTTAAGGAGTCTTAGTTTCTATGTATTAGCGTTGGTTCTTGAATTGTAACTTTGATGTAATTTTAGGTTCAATGAAGTGTAAACTGAACTAGTATTATTGTATTCAAGTTAGGAAACTCGAAGACTTGGGATCACATACCTTGGGAGGTTTGTGAGTTTTGGTTGAATGTGAATTAGAGTTTATAATTCCTAAATTACATGTCTAATAATTTGTTGTTTCTTATTCTCAAAATTGTTTAGTGAAATTTGGGGTGAAATTCTATAGAGGTACAGGTCGTGATTTTTCACACCTTTTGAGCCAGGTGTTTTTTACGTGAAAATATTATCTCATTTACTTATACAGTTCAATGCATAGTTAAAACACGCTAGGCAACTTATTTTACTTGTAGATTACTCTTAAGTGAATATAAAAGTGTCACGACCCAAACCATGGCCTAGCTGTACTGGCATCTCAATTCCTACATGGACCGAAGACTACCTCTTTTTTGCACCTAACCAAACATCACGATACCCCTGATGTCGGATGAATTCTGAACATATGGCAAGATAAATTCAAAGACTAAAAGATACTTCTATGATTAAAAACCAACAGGCGGCCAAAATAACCGACCAACATCACTCAAGTCCAAAGTAATTCAACAAAGCCTTCTACAAGAATCAAAACCAGTCTTGATTGAGACATGTCCCCAACTCTGACAGATGACAATGAAAATGATAATGAAAATAATCAACTCAATTCTAAGAATGAAAACTGATAAAATGTCTAAGCCTTCCGAAGAATATAGACTCGCCACTTTACTACAACAAACTGACGAACCGAGCTGATCCACTTAACTTTGCGCAGAAAAAAAAAAATATCTCTGGTGCCTGCATCGCCTGAAGATACAACATCCAAAGACGGTTAATGGGGTGAACAATAGCATATAACTCAGGGATAAGGATAACATAATGCCTTGATCAACAGTTCAAAATCATTCAAAATCAATGCATATAATCAAATGCTTATACATATATATCCTGTGCCGGGGTAGGAAACAAGGCTTAACATGCACTTTAAAACTTTAGCCTAGATTGTGTAGTTCAACCATTGTATCATAAGAAGGCACCCAAGGGCTATTGGTCCTAACTCTCCCCCAGCTGGTGGGGCCCCAATGCATATGGCCGCACGAACCAGAGGGTATACATATGCACTACGGGGGACTCGAACCTCCCAGCATATCAAGATGACACGTGCACCAAATCATGTAATATAATATGAGAGACTTGAACCTCCCAAATTAAATGATAGTAATAAAGGGGACTCGAACCACTCAGTCATATAACCCCTGCATAGGCAACCGCAGTTTTCAGTATTGGTCCTTCAAAACCTCCACTTTTACGACTCAGCTACACAACCCTCATTAAAGCCCAATTAAAACAATTAGCACATATATTATCATTTATTGAACTATGATATACATTTAGGCATACATTGTTGGTATTGTCATACTAACTACACTTGCAAGGTAACTTTAACATGCCACACTATTTACCATCATTTGGGGGGAATCACAATCCCCATTGGTTTAATTACACATTGGCTTAGGGAATTACACACCCCTTTAAGGTTCAATTCATTATGCTTTATTGACTTTTCACATTATGCAATAGTTCATGAGTAGTTCAATATGCATAGTTTTCATATTCAAAACCAATTTCATAATATAGGGTTGGGGTCATAACCACTTCAAAAGTCACAAATTTGGGGAATCACAGTCCCTAGTTCATTCACCATTTTCATACATCACTTTGATTTTAAAATCACCGTTTAAACGTAACCCAGGCAGGGACAAACATGAAACATCACATAAACAATAATTGTTTAAGACCATCAACCCACGTTTTCAAAACCAACCTTAATACCATATGAACAATACTTTGAAACTTATGATTTTTAGCATTAATAATTAGAGAAGAGTAACATGCTTGAAATACCAAGTTTCACAAAAAGAATTCAACCCTTGAGCCCTTGGATGACCTATTTCTTAGAAACCTTAAGTATAGCTGCTTGAGAGAATTTAAGAGAGCTTTGAAAGTGTTTTAGTATGTTACGAATGAGAAATAACTCCTCTTAAGTGCCTTATGATCATGGGATTTTAATTGGGTGAGAAGGGAATTATCCAAAGTGCCCTCAATTTAAAACTAAAATTTAGTCGTCAGTAACTATTGGTCACTGTACAACTCGTATAGACTCATTACGATTGGTCATCACAAGTTGTAGCTAAGACAGTCTCCAAGGCACTCACAATCTGTTGACCCTAAGAATCAACCAATATGACTCGTAATGGGACCCTATGACTCGTAGAGTTCAGTCGTAGTCAATCCAGCAACCACTTGTGGTATCACTGGATACCCTACGACTTACACCCAACGACTCGTAATAAGTCCTTATGACTCATAGTGAACCACTCGTAATCAGAGCAGAACTCAGCCATACACTTACTGATTTGGTTACGATTCGAGTCCAACGACTCGTCAAGATTCTCTACGACTCATTAGGAGAGTCATAGTCAGGACAGTTATGTTAAAATTTCAAAAAATTTTAAGGACCAAAAATTCGAAGCGTTACATAAAAGCAGTTGATTACATACTCTATCAAAGACAATGTTACATGTATAGCTTAGCTAAAGGAAGGATACATTAAAAGAAACTAAACAAAGCATATTTCACCAAAATTCTTTTTGACTTATGATCTTAAGAAGAAAGGTGAAATAAATGTTCAACAAATTCGCTTAGCTAACAATCTGACAGATTTATTCACCAAGGCATTGCCAACATCAACATTTGAGAAGCTGAAATATAAGATTGAAATGCATCATCTTTGAGATATAAAATAAAATTTTCTTCAGGGGAGTGAAATACGCGTTGCATTATTTTTTCCTTTATTAAGGTTTTTTCCTGAATTGGATTTTCCTAATAAGGTTTTCAATGAGACATCACTCAAGGCGTATTACAAAATGTATGTACTTTTTTTTTTCCTCACTTAACTTTTTTTTTCTGAGTTTTTTCTAGTAAGATTTTAATGAGAGACATTATATATGAAACCATTCAATTTAGTGGATGTCTCATTCAATGATTCTTACGTACATCTAGCTTATTAGTTCTATCACTTCATACTTTTTACGAAAAACTTGTATATTCCAAAAAAAAAATTTACTTATGATGAAAAATACAATACAACAAAAAAGAAAGAAAATGAACTTTATATTATTTCATGTTGCTTATATTTTATAACAATTTCCAGTTGTATATTTATCAATTCAAAAGGAGTAAATACATAATTACCCCATTGATGTTGGCAGAGATTTTTAAAAAGACACTTAAACTTTGAATTTGACCTATTACTCTACGGTTCTTCTTTATTCCTTTGCAAATACACCATTTTTTGCTGAATTTCAGTCACACCAAAGAGGGTGTAATGCACGCGCCAATCAGGTATTGCCACGTGTAAATACGTTTAATTTTATTTTTTAAATATTTTTTAATAAAATTTTTCTTTTAATTTTATTTATCAATTAATCAATTTTAATTTCTTCTTCACCAATTCTCCATTAATCAATCTTCATATCTTCTTCCTCAATTCTTCATTAATCAATCTTCATTTCTTCTTCCCCAATTCTCCATTAACAGTCATTACTCTTTTTTTTCTTCTTTTTCCTCAATTCTCCATTGAAGCTAGAAAATTTCAGGAAAAAAAATTTCACATTAATGAATCGAACTTGTGGGATACAAAATCATGTATTGACTTTAATATCTTCTTTATTTGTTTAAAAGTTGTGAAATTAAGTTTTCTTTTTGTGATTAAATTTATTTTCCGTCTTCAACACCATTTACTTGAATCATAAAACTCCATTAATGGAGCTTTAATGGAGGAGTTGAAGAAGACAATGGTATTGAAATCTCATTACTCATTAGTACAGAGTCATTTCTTCCTTCTTCTTCATCAATCTTTATTAATGGTTTATGAATATTTGACGGAAACTAAAAGTTTTAACTTCGGAGAAAATCGAGTGTCACAATTAATGGAGGAGAAGGAGAAGGAGAAGGAGAATGAAGAGAAGGAGGAGGAAGAGGAGGAGGAGAAGGAGAAGGAGAACGAGAACGAGAAGGAGAAGCAGGAGAAAGAGAATGAGAATGAGAAGGAGAAGAAGAAGAAGGAGGAAGTAGTAGTAGAAGAAGAAGAGGATGAGGAAGAAATAGAAGAAGAAGAAGAAACGAAGGAAGAAGATGGAAAATGAAGAAAAAAATGAAGAAGATGAAATGAAGGAAGAAGATGGAAAATGACGAAAAAAGAAATTTAAAATACAAAATTTAAAAGGTGGGTCCTTTTTATTGCATATGGAATATTTTAATTCGCTGGTTCAATTTTTTTTTCCATTCACGCGCTTCAGGTGCGTGAATACACAGGATCAAAATGGTGTATTTATAACGATTTAGATAAAATTCGTAAGATAATAGATCGAAAATATAATTTAAATGTCTTTTTGAAAATTTCGGCCAACATAATTATGTATTTACTTATCCAAAAATGAACCGGACTTTTCAGAACAAAAGCGGAATGCCATATCTTGCTCTTCAAGTCAGTTGCTATGCTAATATTCCTCTACTCTCCCTATTTCCTTGTTTCTTTATTGACTCTCAGCTAGGGCTTTTTTCTTTCATTTTTCAGTTTCTCTTCTCGTTCGATCCTTCAGCTTAGCCTAAAGATGTACAGATTGTCGCTCGATGTGGAGCAGCCACACTCAATGGGAACAACTATTATCGGCGTCACGTACAACGGTGGCGTCGTCCTTGGCGCCGACTCCCGCACTAGCACTGGTATTTCTTCATTTATTTCTTTTCAATAATAATCTTGATGAGAATCTTTTCAATAATATAATCTTGATGAGAAGGGCTCAGTTGGAGGAAATAAAGTCTTTTTGTATATGGTTTTATTATGAGCACGGATTGCTTAATTTTTAGTATTAAGAACTCGAGAAAGTAAGGCCTATTTTATAGATTATCTGAGGAATATCAAATTGTATTTTCTTCTGGATTTGTTAAAAGATGTAGTAGTACTTCTCTGAAAAGGATTCTGTTAATTTTTTTTTTTGTCTAAGAACTTTGTATTGTTGGTGGCTTTTTTTTTCTTTTCGGGAATTTAGGGATGTATGTGGCAAATAGGGCTTCGGATAAGATCACTCAGCTCACTGATAATGTCTATGTTTGTCGCTCTGGATCGGTATGCTCTCTTTCTCCATCTATCTTTGATAGCTTAGATTTTGTATTTCTTCAAAAAGAGGAACCCTGGAACTGCTGTCTGTGCTGTGGCATTATTAGTCCCTTTCCATTTATTCCCAGAAGGGGTTTTCTCTGTTTGGTTCAAATATTGTCATTTTGAGTATCATAGATCTCCCTTCTCTCTCTCTTTTTTTTTTTTTGGTCTTGATGTTTTCGGAAGGGATAATGCCAAAACTCTATTTAATTTAATAGTAGCATTTAAATATCATGTTATCTGGCCTGAAATGATGGACAAATAAAATATCGAATAATAGAAATGCTAACTATAACAGGAGATATTAGAACTGAAATAGAAATGAGATGGCTAAAAATTCGTCAAGTTAAAACCTTAGTAATTTTCAACATGCTTTTTTTGTATTAGCAATGCGGAAACACTCTTCTTGCAATATGCAATACCAATCCTTAAAAATCTTTTAGGGGCTTGGTTAAATTCACAGGTCAATTGTTTATTGTGTGTCCATTAGCTGGAAAGGTTGGGTATTCATTACTACGTATATAATTACCAGCATCTCCGCTTTCCCGTGGAATGATTGCAAGGACAGAGGGTTCTGAATTTGAACGAATAGCAAATGGAAATATTCATGAACATCTCTTTAAAAAATAAACGTCAAGTAGTTTAACTAATGAAGAGAGGAAAACAACACCAGTATTCAAGCGGTTACCAAAAAGTAGAGATCATGGAAATAACTGAACATCTCTTTGCGTGCTTATCGTTCCCAAGATTGTTGGAAATCATGCTCATATTATGAAGCTAAGCCAATATAAAAATCTAGAGTATTGCTGAGAGAAATCTTATGCAATCAGGTCCTCAATTAATAGCTTACTTAATCAATCAACTGTGCTTTATCCAAAACTACTTGGAGTTTGCTATATGAATATTAATACTCTGTATCCATTCTGGTTTGTCTTACTACAGAAAAGATATACTGACCTTTATGGGACAATGAGGCGTACAAACAAGGTCCTGTTAGCAGCTAGTAGAAGTTAAAACCACATTTTTCGTTTCTTGCACGTTACTACATGCATCCGCTCTGCATGAGAGGAAATTCGTTCAATAAAAAATTAGATGTCATATGTTGCTTTTATGATGATTTTTTACGCCATTGGTACTATTTGGTACATGATTATAGGACAATCATAACATAGTGATGCCAACTTGTTGAAAATAAGATGGTCACAAGGTTCTCTATTGGATGATTCACAATTTGGACATATCATTTATGCTGCTGCTGTAGTTTTCTTGTATACATACTTGATACTGTGAATTCTGCATCTATTTAAAAGTCTGCAGCTATGGATGAAAATAACTGATTGAGGCTTGTTCATTGATTGTTCGATTGGGCTGAAAATGGGATTCAAAAATGTATTGGGATTTGTGCATTTAGTTACTTTTGAGTTTGTCCTAAGTGCTTTAGGTTTGCTTAACAAATGTTAATCTTTAAGTTGCCTGGGGTAAAACCATGTTTCTTTTGTGGTCATACAAGTATTGAAGTACATTTTTAATTTTGCTCGTCACCCTTCTCATATTGGGTGGGGGCATGGAGAGGTTAAAAGCACTTGTCTTAGATGTAGTTCATTACCTATTTTAATGTGAATCACATATGATCCAACCTCTGTATAAAAGGTCTAGATCTTAGATGCCTACGCACACATTTAAATTTGCATCTAAACTTATTTTTCTTTTTCATTAGTTAAGAGGGAAGGGGTTCTACTTTTTAGCACAAATTTTGACTTTTGATATTATTAGGAATTTTAGTTCCTAATGGGATTTGATTACATAACCAAGCATGATGTGAGGTTCAAAGCCTACTCTAAGGTAAAAAAAAGTTCCACTACCTGTGTTGTATCTGCATAAAATGATTTTCTTGGAAGTTACAAGTAGCTTATATAAATTGAGAAAATGAAAATTTACCATAGTGGGATCATATAGTGGTAAATTAGATAGAATGAAAAGACATAAATCTCTTACTTTTATAACTGAGAAATCCCTAAGGACCAGCTGCTGCACGTTTTGAAACTTGGTGGATAATGGGCCCAATATCTATATTGATGTATTAATCTTTTTGTAGAGGTTTATTGGAAATGTCTTATAGAAGTTTTCTCTTAGTTTGAGAGGTTTTGTTCTGTTCCTTAGCAACAAGGGATTTGGGCAATGCTCGAATTCGGGCTATTGATGATTGTATTCTTACACCTCCCACATATGTACTCTCTGTTGAAAATTTATCTTTGTGCCAAAACATGAGCTTCCGTTGCCCGTGGTTAATAAATGGTTGATGCAAGTCCAACGGCATATCCAATAGTTCTTAGCTATTAGCTATTAGATAAACAATAGAATGTGTTTTACTTCCTGGTTTAGAAAAATGACCTTGGAGCGTTGTGTGCTCTAAGAAATTAAAAATGACTTGATTGTTTGAAGTGAACTACCAACAGCTGAGTTCGTTCCATCTCATAATATGGTATTCGATTCTCTATAGCATTCTGAGAGTCCTATCTCACATATTATTTCAATGATTGTTTTGTAGGCTGCAGATTCACAAGTTGTTTCAGATTATGTTCGCTACTTTCTACACCAACACACGTAACCAATCAATCCATCTTGTATTTTTATTCAAATGCTTACTTCCTAGATGCATTTTTTATCTTAGTAACTTGCAAATGAATCTTCCCTTATAAGAGGCTGTTAACTTTCAGCTTCTTCATTGATTTCTTTGTTGGGATTATGGAATTGATTAGTTAACCTATACATATTTTTGAAGTCTGGATAACCACGCCAAATACCATCTCGTTAATTGTTAATTTTGGCTGGAAGTCTGCTTTCTAAAGTTGAAAGTTTTTGTGGATGTAGAATTCAGCTTGGCCAGCCAGCGACTGTCAAGGTTGCGGCAAGTTTGGTTAGGCAACTAGCCTATAACAATAAGGTTTGCTTCTATAAGAAGTATACTATCTCTTATTGTTTATTTAATTTCTATCATTTTAAATTCCAAGTTTATTTTTATTTTTTTGCTGGTCCTATAAAGCTTTATATTGATAGCTGTTGACAATTGTGCAAAAAACACTAGGTGATTCTTCCCATTTGTCCTAGCCTTGGTGGACAGAGTTACTTGTTGTTGCTGGTGGGAGGTGGCAGGTATCCCATGGATTTAGTTGAGGTGCGCGAAAGTTGTCCCGGACACCACGGTTATAAAAAAAAAAAAAAGCTTTTGACAATTGTGGAATCTGTGGGTTTTTTTTTTTCTACAATGCAAGTAGTCCTAGCTTTTGAAGCCGGGACAAATAGAGACATGCTTTTTTTTTTTGAGAATGGTAATATTAGTCTATATCTCCTTGTCTTGAGCCGGGGGTTTATTAGAAACAACCTTTCTACTTCTCCTGAAGTAGTGGTATGGACTGCGTACATCTTACCCCCCAGACCCCACTATGTGGGAATACACTGGGTTTGTTGTTGTTGTAATATTAGTCTATATCCACAGGTGGTATACTACATTAGAAAAAATGTAGCCCCCCTTCAAAAGTAGTACGACATACAAACTTTTCATCTAGCTGTAGATCCTATAAGCAAAAATATCTTCTATGTGAGCTCGTACTTTCTACCTAATTTGCGCGGACTCTTCACTTTTGATGATGCAGCTGTGCTGGGTTCTTCAAAAGTACACTACTTTCGGCGAATCCTACATATACCCATTGACATTTTTAACGAGCCCGAGCAACATAGCTTTCTGCTTACACCAAAAATAATATAAAGGTAGGCTGTTCACCTTAAACTCCTGTAGGCTGCTTTGTTTGTTTTCAAAACATCTTTTGTTTCTTTCTGTCCATACTGACCACCAAATGCAGGCACGGACAATCTTCCATCTCTTCCTTCTTTGCTGCATTACCAACCTTGTTCCAGCAGTTTAGTAGTCCTGTAATGTTCCTTGGTTTCACCCACTCTACCCTTCTCAAACATATGAACATTTTCCACAACTGGTCAGTCCATACACAAAGTAAAAAAAGATGATTGTCTCATTTTGTTCCCCACACAGGAAACACCTAGAACACAGGTAAAGTCCCTTCTTGTTCAAATTCTCATGGGTCAGCACTGCTTCTTTAGCTAGAAGCCATGTAAAATAGTTTACTTCATAAGGAATTTGTGTTTTCCAGATTATCTTCCATGGCCTGTCCTTTTCCTTTGCCTCAGAAATATTTAACTCATTATATGTTGAACTCGCCGAAAACATGCCTGTGCTATCCTTTTGCCATATCACTTTGTCCCTTTCCATTATTAAGTTGTTGAACTCAGCCATTGTACTGAGGAAGGAAGCTATTATCTCCAGCTCCCAATCATTTAAATATCGCTTGAGATGTAAATTTCAAGCTTGTCCAAGCCACATTCCATACACAATAGCTTCTTGTTGTTGGCATAGAGAGTGCAGTACAAGATATGCTAGCTTCAGGGAAGTGTTATCACTTACCTATCCAATTGTCATTCCTAATTGAAGCCTTTAGTCCATTCCCGACCTTAATTCTGGTTCGGAATTGCATAAGTGGCCAGAAGTTCCTGATTGCTCTCCACACTGTGCAGCAATATGGAATTATTACCATCTGTGTCATCCATGCATCTTCCATTCCATATTTGGCACTAATGACATCTTTCCATACCATGTTATCCTCATTTGAAAATTTCCGCAACCACTTCATCATCAAACTCTGGTTCTATTTCTTCAAGCTTCTAATGCCCATGCCTCCTCTTTTCTTGGACACTATCTGTTCCCCCATTTAACAAGGTGGAACTTTTTCTTCTCTTCACAACCCTTCCATAGGAAATTTCTTCTCAATGCATCTAGTCTACTAATCACACTAGCAGGAAACACTGACATCATATAAGAGGGGAGAGCATTGAGGACACTGTTAACTAAGGCCAGTCTTCCTCTAGAAAGATACTGGCTTTTCCAGCTCACCAACTTCTTTTCACACTTCTCCACTACACCATTCCATATCCCCTTGTCTTGCTTTTTGCACCCAAAGGCATCCCAAGATATATGGTAGGAAGTTCCCCTATTTTGCCATCGAAGGTCTCTGCCAAGTGCTCTAACTGAATCATATCATTAATGACATAGATGAAACTTTTGCCCCAATTAATGTGTAAAACAGAAACAACTTCAAATATAATAAATATAGCTCTCAGCACCAATACTTGTTCAACCTCAGCTTCCTAAAACACTAAAGTGTCATCTGCATATATGTCCATGTTGTCTTCGCCACCAACCTGGAAACTGTGTATAACATGTTGCTCATTCCTTCCTTTGCTAGTATAAACAAAAAAGGGGAAAGCGGGTCCCCTAGCCTTAAACCCTCTGTGATGGAAAAGAGCCATTTGGGTTCATGTTAATTAAAATAGAGAATTTAATTGTGCTGATACACTGTTTATCCATCTGATCCACCTTGTTCCAAAACCCATTCTCTGCAACATATGTATGAGGAAGCCTCAATTCAGGTGGTCATGTCATAAAGAAAGCTGGAACTAGTGAATGTGCTAATTTTAGCAGTTTTCTTACCGCAAAGAAAGATAAAGTGGTTTACTGGACTCTTGTACTTGTATGAGTTTGTATTCTGGACCCTTCTACTTAATCACTTGTCAACTGAACCTTTAAACTCAGTAAAACACTATTTCAAGCCCCTTTGACCATTGACCGAGTCTACGTGGTATTAATGTTGCTGAGTTGGAAAAACGTGTAACTACACGCGTTACGCGCGCACACACCCAACCAAATTTCTTCTTCTTCATTCCAGCTCACCTCTTTTTCTTCCTCTTCAACTTCAGCCTCCCTACCCCTAAACGTTCCTTTTTTGTTGCAAATTAATACCACCATCACCCTAATTCCTTTTTTCCGCCCAAATTTAATTCCATGAATTTCAGATTTTCTTCTAAATTTTTTGTTTTTTAGATTCTAAAAAAAATTAAGGATATTTGTATTAGTTGGGTTCAAGAGAAAGTATGTGTATGAATTAATGTGAATGTGATGGTGGGTATTGAAAAATTAAAGAATCTCCATGGATAAGCTTGGAGAACAACAAATGGGTCTAGTGAATTTGTGAAATTAGTTTAAAATTGTGATTGAAATTCGTTGGGATTTGTGTTTGTGAATATGTAGTTGAAATTTCAAGTCAAATGGAGAAGAGTTTCACCTATTTGACATGAATTTAGTACTCAATTTGTGAAAAAAATTGAAGAATAATGGTTGTTGAAAACATTTATGGAACTTCTAAATTGAGGATTGGAATTAGGAATTGGGAAACAAATCAAGAGTTTTCGAATTTTCACCATGGATAAGGTTGAAAATCTATGAAAACATACTGATTTGGTATGAATTCGAATGAAAATTGAAGAAGATGGTTTAATTGAGAGAATATACCTTCAAGAAATTTCTAAAAGCTTAAAATTTTTTTGTTTCGTACAAAACTTGTTGTGTGGTTGTTTCATGGGTAGTGGAATCCGATGGGTATTTATCAGAGAAGATGAGAGATGAAGTGGAGATTGTATGGTTATGGGAGGTGGAGGGAAGGTGAGAGAAGGACTAATAATTTTATTTTAAAAAATAAATAGAAAATCTTATTTAATATTTTTGATAATAATATAAAAATAGGTAATAAAAATAATAATGACGTGGCACTAATCTAGGTGACGTGGACGTGACATGTCATTAATGTAAGGACATGTGGGCAACACACATGATAGGAAGGATTCAAAAATCTTAGTTTAATCGAGTTTAAGGGTTCAATTGGCAAAAACTTAAGTAGGAGAACCCAGAATACAAACTCATACAAGTACAAGGGTCCAGTAAATCATTTTTCCCCTAAGAAATTGTGGTAAACTTGCTTAGTGGAAAATAAAAGAGCATTTTTTCAGTTCGGAGCTGATGTCATTTGTTTTGTTTCTTTTGCATGACTTGAATATTCGGTTAGAAAATATTTGAGTTGTTAAAACTGATATTATCTCTACTTTCGTTGCCGAGATATTTTACTCGGCATTGCAACTTAAAACTATTCCAGTAAATCATTTTGCCCCAAAGAAATTGTGGTAAACTTGCTTAGTGGAAAATAAAAGAGCATTTTTTCAGTTCGGAGCGGATGTCATTTGTTTTGTTTCTTTTGCACGACGTGAATATTAGGTTAGAAAATATTCGAGTTGTTAAAACTGATATTATCTCTACTTTTGTTTCTGAGATATTTTACTCGGTATTGCAAATTCCTGCATCTTCTTGATGCCATTAATGATTTTTTTTATCCCCCTCCCCCAAAAAATAAAAAGACAACCTAGAAAGGCACCCTATTCCTCTGTACTAACAGGAAGAACCTAATCGTTGCACCCTTGCACCCAACAGCTAATCAAATACATCAGGCTATTCTTTAAATTTAATCATGCTCAATTCCTTAAAAAGCTCTCCTATTTCTCCCACGTTCCTTTTCTTTTGATGGTATATTTTCCTCTTCATACTACACCATCTAGAGAAGCAATGCTCCACGCTCTGCATTTTGTCTTAGCCATCTAAAGCCCAGCTGTATCAAGCACCCGTCGCCAATCCCTAGCATGGTCCACAGTAATCCACGATATCTCAGGATCACTTTGTATGGAGAAACATTAGCGCTTTACCTTTTTCCAGTTCTGTACATTAGTTGAAGCAACGGTGCCATATTTCTCATACAAATATTTGCAGTTCACTGTAATTTAGTATCTAGTGTACACAATCAAATGGCGGTACAACATCATCAACAACATACCTAGTGTATTCCCACACAATGGGGTACCACTACCTCAGTGAGGTAGAGAGGCTGTTTTCGATGGACCCCTAGCTCAAGACAAAATATAGTCCAGATTAAGGTATAAAAGGGGTACAACAACAAAGAGTACCACAACAACAAATTGTTATATAACAATACTACCACAAATAATACTATAAACGATCTACCCGAAACAACATATGTCAACAAGTGTCCAAGAACCAAAAAAAAAACTACATGCATAGTACTAAATAACAAGGACAACACTCCTGCCTACTAGCATAAATGCTCTCAACCTCCTAACCTTCTACCCTAATCCGCGCTCGCCACACTTTCCTATCTAAGGTCATGTACTTGGTAAGCTCTAACCACGCCATATCTTGTCTAATCACCTCTTCCCAATGTTTCTTTTGTCTACTTCTACCTCTCCTAAATCCATCCATAGCCAACTTCTCATATTGGGGCATCTGTGAATCTCATCCTCATCACATGCCTGAACCATCTCAACCTCACTTCCCACATCTTGTCTTCCACCGAAGTCATTCCCACCTTATCTCGGATATCCTCATTTCTAATCCTATCTCTCCTGGTCAACCCACACATCCATCGTAGCATCCTCATCTCTGCCACCTTCATCCGCTGGATATGAGAATTCTTGATTGGCAAACACTCCACTCCATACTAAAGGTGGCAATGGAACCGGAATTTTCTGTTCCGGTTCCGGTAACACAATGGTACCGGTTGCAACGGGTATACCGGTACCGGTGCGGACCATGACTTTTTTCCGATAGTTCCGGTTTACCGGATCCGGTTCGGCGCCGGAATTAACGTCTGATTTTTTTCTAAAAAAAAATAATATAAATATAATTTAACTTATTAAAAATATTATATTTACTTAAACTTAAAAGATATATTTTTTATGTTTAAAATATATTAAAAAATGTTATATAATTTAATTTAAATTAAAAAAACGTGAAGTTCTTCTTTCCGGTTGCCGGTCCGGTCTGACCCGGTTCCACACCGGTAACCAACGGATCGGTGCGGAACAGCCAAAAAATCTAGTATTCCGGTTCCGGTAGTACCGGTTCCGGCAGAAAACTCCGGTAAGCCTGTGCCGGTACCGGTACTAGTTCCGGTTAAATCGGTCCGGCAGTACCGGTTCCGGTCCGTTGCCACTCTTACTCCATACAACATAGTTGGTCTAACCACCACTGTAGAGCTTGCCCTTAAGCTTAGGAGGCACCTTCTTAATACACAAGATTCCTGAAGCGAGTCTCCATTTATCCACCCTGCACCGATACGGTGAGTGACATTCATTCTTCTGATCCTACCAACTTTTTCTTAGTTCCATTTTGAGAGATTCTGAGTGCATATCATTTGAGAAACCTGAATCAAAAAACATCTATCCTTTCAAAATGTTTTTAGTGAAGATCTTTGTAAGATTGTTTTATTCTTTCCCGAGCTGATTGTGTAGTCTTTAGCTTATTGTACGGCGTCTCTGTTCCTCCATTTTGGTGGAATTAAGTTGGAAGAATTTGTACATACATTTATTCGTTCTGTATTTAAAATTTCGGCCTAGACAATATGCGAAAAATAACCTTTTAAATGTTTCCTTTCTACTTTCTTCTTGCTGAACTTTCCTAGATACAAGAGTGTTATTTGATAGGAAATAAATCTGGAAGAGAATGTGGATAACTATCTTTTGTTCCATGGTGTCTTCTCAGTTTCCTCTGTATTATTTTACCTATATGTGAGCTAGATTAAATGCTACCATTGAGCTCTTTCTAACTGATTTTTGATCTCAAATATTCAGGCTATGCTTCAGACAGGAATGATTGTTGGTGGATGGGACAAATACGAAGGTGGCAAAATATATGGGGTTCCTCTTGGGGGTACTCTCTTGGAGCAGCCTTTTGCTATCGGAGGTTTGTTGTCAATCCATCTTGTTGCTTTTCTCATGCGTCTACTTCTCAGGAGCACTTTCCTAGTTAGCGGTTTAGATCTTTTAGTTCTTAAAACAACTGGTATAGGTTACTTGGTTGTGGTGCATGTTCCTTGAATGGCATCTGCCCAGTAAGTTCTGTTGTGCTATTGGATTTAATGGAATAATATCATGGTTATTTTGATTTTATACATTCAGTGCATTTGATTTGATGAAATACAAGAGTCATCATCATTTTAACTCTGGTGGATACAATGATTTTTAATATCAATAATAAAGTTAATGAGGGGTGATGACGAAAGTTTTTACTGATCAAACCCTAAAGTATGGTGATAGTGCATTGCATAGGATTAAAGATATGATGCTTTGACAGGCACCTAAGGATGAAAACCTTGGAGACTAGGGTTTAAATCCCCACTGAGACAAGAGTGATTTCTTCCAGCTCTACCTAAGCCTTGGTAGTAACTCTACGGGTATATGTGCTGGTCGGAGGTAGCTGGTACCTGGTGGACTAGTTGTACTCCACCTGCTGCCGTTTAGGAAACAGGAGAATATGATGCCGTGAAAGGAAATACCTTGTCTTCCAGGAGGATTTAAAGCTGATTTCATACTTGTGGTGCCCTTATTGATCTGTGTTGTACTTTCGCTGTTGATAACTTGATATTGCTCTGCCTGCATCCACAACAAACCCCCAACTGCTACCCTTTATCAAAGTTATCAAAGTAATGTTCTAATGTTCTCATTTTATATTGCAGGATCTGGATCTAGTTACTTGTATGGTTTCTTTGATCAAGCTTGGAGGGAAGGCATGTCTCAAGAAGAAGCAGAGGTTTGCTGCATTTGGTCTTTAAAATTTCAAATCGGTAGACTGTAGGGGTAATTATGAGCCATATTTCTCAAAAAGACTCTTAATTGTTTCTGTTAAGAGTCTATAGGCGTCCTTTTGCTAATTTTAGTATGCAACAAAAAAAATGAATTTTTTATTTCCAAAACAAAGCCTTCTATTTCTGACGGGGAGGGAAATGCATTATAGAGGTGATGTATGATTAGCAGGATGTGTTTTTTGACCCGTGTTGCTTTCTAAGCTTATGGTTTTGTGAAGTCGAAAGTTATTCAGCAAGACAATTTAATTCTTTTGGCTTGTGGTAGATAGCTGCTGAGGATCATGATTTATATTTGTCATGCTTATCTGCTCTCGAGATATTTCCAATGATTCAAGTTTCCTTCCTTATACTTCTGCAGAAACTAGTTGTGACTGCGGTGTCTCTCGCCATTGCACGAGATGGTGCGAGTGGAGGCGTAGTACGCACTGTAACGGTGAGTGATTTTCTGATTTATGCTTATTCACAAGCCTTTGTACAATTAGGGAAGGTTTATTTTTCTAAAGCAAACTGTTTTGTATCAACTAAATTCTCTCCACCTACACATGTTTTACCCAACTTAAGATAGAGCCTTGACTTTTTACTTCTAAAAATTAATGTCATGTATCAATTGATCATGCATCAAGTACGATGGAACTATTCTGGCATCATTTTTGCCAGTGGTAATGAAAATTATAGTTTTGACACCTTTTTCTTTTTACAAGTATACAGTGTTTTTGCCACTTAGCCTTAAATTTTTTACTTTAGATTAAGGTAATAGCTCAGTGTTGTAGCAGAAAGCCTTGTATACAAGAAGTATACTCAAAAGTAGAGAACCTATAATAAAATATGGTTCTATATGGAATCAAGTCTTGTATAGTAAAGGAGCCTTATGGGTGCACCAAAAGATGATAAAGAATTAATGACATGCTTTAATATGCTGACTCACGTTATACATATGCTACCTGTCCTATTTTAGAAACATAGCACTTGATTTGCTTGGTTCCTTTTAATTAATGCCTGTATCTAGGCTTATGACTTATTTTGAGATTAGGAAGCTAGTGTTTGCTTTCTTAAAGCATAATATTGTGTCCACTATATGCTTCTGAAGACTTATCTACCTGTCCTGTTATGTGTGCTGTGCTGCTCTCTTGCAAGCTTAGCATAATACTTATGCTTCAAGAAATGATCTGTATCGAAAAATATCATCTCAAAAATATTGTTTTCCCGAACACTTCGGGGCCTAGGGCAATAACTTCTTTATTTCTTGCATCACAGAATCTCGTGTGTTCAATAGCCCATTAACCATAAATCCCTTTTTTGGAGTTATTTTGTGCTGATCTGATGTGTAAAAGTAGACACTGGAGAAAATGGAACTTGTCATTGCACATTTAACCTTTTGTGTCTGTTCCTATGTATCCACATGATTAAGGTCTTCTGTTTTGCCTTTTTTTGACAATCAGATCAACAAAGATGGAGTTAATAGAAAGTGCAATAACTTCTTTATATCTTGCATCACAGAATCTTGTGTTCAATAGCCCATTAATCATAAATCCCTTTTTTGGAGTTATTTTGTGCTGATCTGATGTGTAAAAGTAGACACTGGAGAAAATGGAACTTGTCATTGCACATTTAACCTTTTGTGTCTGTTCCTATGTATCCACATGATTAAGGTCTTCTGTTTTGCCTTTTTTTGACAATCAGATCAACAAAGATGGAGTTAATAGAAAGTGCAATAACTTCTTTATATCTTGCATCACAGAATCTTGTGTGTTCAATAGCCCATTAATCATAAATCCCTTTTTTGGAGTTATTTTGTGCTGATCTGATGTGTAAAACTAGACACTGGAGAAAATGAAACTTGTCATTGCACATTTAACCTTTTGTGTCTGTTCCTATTTATCCACATGATTAAGGTCTTCTGTTTTGCCTTTTTTTGACAATCAGATCAACAAAGATGGAGTTAATAGAAAGTTCTATCCGGGTGATACTCTTCCACTGTGGCATGAAGAGATGGATGCTGTGAACTCACTGCTGGATATTGTGCCCGCAGCAAGTCCAGAACCAATGATAAGTTGAGAATAGAAAATTGACTGTCCACATGTATTCTTCCCCTGATATGCCAGTACTGTCTCGCTGATGTGGATTCTCTGGTCATGCCCTCCCTTTACCCTCTTTGACCTTTATATACATACTATTAAGGCTGATAATTTTATTTATGTAATGTCATATTTGCTTCAAAACATTTATTTCTTCACTCTTTCAAAACAGGAAAAAGATGGGACTTTTCCTTCTGTGGTTCTGTTTTTGTTTGGTTTAAAAGAAAAAGCGGTATGATTTGAATAACTCAATTGTGTAGGCAAAGTATTTTTTTTAACCAGAAATCTCCGAGGGCCAGAGGTGCATTGTGCTACCTCCAGATGAAAACGGGGCTCAACTGTATAAGTAACTCAGTTACGATATCATTGCCTGGAGTGGCGACAATCATCCTCCCATCCCCACTCTCACCTGATATCCATTGTATTACACAAAGTAGAGAAATGCACGGTATTGTGACTAGTAACACGGGTTGATTTTTCAGCAAGATATGTTTAGGTCCAAACACATGGAAGTTTTGGTGAAAGATGGTGGTATATGTCGAGCATCTGATGCCGCTGCTTTAGAGTTGAGGGTTTCTCCAGAAGGAGGTTTGATTTTTGGGGGTGGGGGGGTGGGAGGGAAGATTGTGTCGCGGGAGTTAGCCCATCCAATTCTCAGGTGGGGTCTTGTCTTTTTCTTGGACTGGTAGCCAAACAAGAAAAGATTCATGGGCTGGTACACCTTAACTAACTTTAAAATCCCAGTTTTGGATTACTTATATCCCTTTACCTCCAGTAATAGGACTTCTGTGTCACGGCCTAACCTCCAAATCTTCTCCACAAAGCTCCACTTTTTATAACTCAGGGTGCCTTGTTTGGTTGATCAAAATGTTGTTGAAAACATCTTTAAAAATTAAGTTTCTTTAGTAGGAAAAATAAGTACCATAAGTGACAATTTGAGTTTATTGACTCCCCTCCCTCCACCCACCCAATGCCCACACCCCTGGACTCCAATCCCTGGTTCAACCCATGCTCATTGTTCTGTTAGATTACATATGAATGTTTTAGGGTTAATATTTTCTTTACTTACCAAAATTAGAAATAAGTAAGGAGTTAATTTATTTTTAAAGTAATTTCATGGTAAGTATTGTGTCCTTCGTACCAAACACACCCTTAAACTCTATTTAGGTTTCTGGGTTTCGTTTTTGGACAAAAGAAGTTAAATTAGTACCATTATTATTTGGTAGACAAAATGTCAATACAGATTAAAGGGCTATGTACAGAAGTGGTGGTTAAGAAATGCAAGCCCACCATTACCTGGCCCAGGTGGTCATCCCCCCACCATTTCAAAATCAATTCCTGTGGCTGTATAAATCGGACAAATAATTAACAGGAAAGTTTCTAATAGAAATTGACTAGTCTTGAAAGTGCAAGGTAAATATGTTCCTTCATTAGTCATCTTCAAATGGAAATGAATTGCAGGTACGGAATGCCGCAAACAATTTTTAATGCATTGTTAATTTCTTCTTTGTAGTATCCCATGTGCTTAAAAAAAAGGTTCACAATTTCCATGAATCTCACAATATAAGTCGTTTCCATATTTCAACCCAACCAGCATTAGAACATATTAACCCAGACAACCCCATAAATCTTACACAAGTATGTTACGAACACACAGCCAAAAAAAAAAAAACCCGATTAATTTCGCATATGATCATTAAAATTCATTTATTGTATTAGTAAGACCACAAAAACTATCACGTGTATCATTAATAAAGCATGTGTTAGTTTTTCAAAAGAAAAAATTATAATCTATCGAAAGTGGTAAGAGTCCCCCAGTCAAAAAGAATAAGTAGTTAGTCTCCTTATATAGATTTGGATAATCCTTCCTTATGAGTTAACATTTAAGGTTGAGTTAGATTTAATATTCATTATTCACTGAAAATAAGTTTGTGGCGCCTAAAAAGTTGTATATCTATAATCTATATCTATTTATAATCTATATCTATATCTATAATATATTAAAAGTGTAAAGGGCCTTAAAATATCGTTTGAACTTTTTGCTCTTCATTAAAAGTCGTTGCATTAGAAAAAAATCGTTCTTTTACTATTTTTTTCTAATATTTAAAAGTTAAAAATTAATTAAATATATTTATGGTAAAACCTTTCCTTATTAGAAGACATCAGAATTAATGACAACTAATATTTTTTCTATTAATTTAAGAATTCTTATTCAACTAAATTTGATTTTAAGAAGATTTAATATTGTCTTTTCCTATCTTCCTCAAATAAAATTGTAATAATACATAAACACTAATATATATTACAAAATTTATAATACCCAAAAGGCAAAATCGTGCACACAGCCAAAAAGGCAAAAACATACCTTTTAAAAAAAATAAAATTACTTCCTTTACTTTTTTTAGTTTCAAATTCAATGGTGTTTTCGTAAAACTCTAATTATACATATACACTAACAAATTAGTTAAAGTCCTTCTTTTATCTAAGTTACAAATCATAATATTTAACACTCCTGAATTAGTTAGAAATTTACCTTATATCTATATCTATAAGGGTCAAAATCATTTTCCCTCCCCAACTTTGTCTTAAAAATCAAACTCCCCCCTCATCTTTGAACAATAATCATACTCCCCTTTATCCTAATTGACTTTTTAAAATTCCTATTTTACCCTTTATCATCAAATTTTTTATTCCTTTTCTTAACTTCTTTAAAATCATCATATTTTCATTTTAAAAAAAAAATCATATAACAAATTTTTCATAAAAACATAAACATTATTCATATAACAAATTTTTCATAAAAACATAAACATTATCTTTTAGTAAAAAAAAAGTAAGAAATCTATAAGCTAATGATGATCTTTATGAAGTAAATTAGCATAATAAGAAAATTAGTTTTATTAATAATAATCAAAACTATAATATTTATTTTACAAGTGAACATAATAAGTAATACTAATTTTATAAACATATTTCAATGCAGAAAATACAAACAATAAATGAAAGAGATAAGCCTCTAGTACCACCCCGAACTATGATCAAAGTTGTTACGACACACTCCAACTGCACAAGGGTCCTATTATCCCTTGAACTCAAATTTAGCGTATTTTTGTCATTTTTTGTGCTAATGTGGTACCTTTATTACATAAAATGAAGCCCACATCAAAGGTGTCACGCCATCTAAAATGATTGACAAAAGGTATCACGTTAGCTAAAAAGATTGACAAAAATACGCTAAAATTTAGTTTAAGGGGTAATAGGACCCCCTGAAGTTGACATGTGTCGTAGAAAATTTGGTCATAGTTCGGGGATACTAGATGTTTTTCTCGAATAAAAATAAGGTCAAATTTTAAAGATTATATTTATTTATATAAATTATAAAATATGTAATACTCTATAAATGACAATCACAGCTTATTTACTGATATAGACAATAGATAATATTGTTTCTTATCACTTGATCCTCATACTAAAAATAAATATTTTAATTTATCTGCTCAATTTGTGAAATCAAGAGAATTGTATTATGCTTTTTTTTCTACCCTTTAGTGTTAAATAACTATATAAAGTAACAGTATAGACAAATTTAAAGTTTAAAATTATCATTAATAAGGTTAATTTAGCAAAATATACCTCTAAGTAAAATTTCCTTAAGGATTGTGTTATATAAACAAAAAGTTAAGTAATACGAAACAAATTTAGTAAGAGAGTGATAAAACACACAAATTTACCCACATGCATGTACATACATATGTATATACACACACTTAAGGGTAGGTTGTTTGGAAACAAGTTATTCCGGGATTAGTTATTACAAAATAAGTTGTACTAACACGTATGTGTGATAACTTATCTCATAACTGTGGTATAAATGGTGCGACAAATAATTTTGAGACTACCTAATACATCTAATTAAACGCAGGATAAATAATCATGAACTTTATCTCTGAATTATTATAATAATACCTCACACCAAACGACTCTTTAATACATATAATACTAAAATAACGATCTTAAAAAATAACATTGAATTTTATGATAAATTTATAAAAAGTATTAATTTGCGTATAAAGTTAATAAACTTAAATAAAATGCTACAAATATCCATGTTAAAAAAATATCCATTACATATAATATAAAAAGATATTACATAAATATAGAATTAAAATTACAAGGACAAAATGGACATTGCATGGGATAAAGGGGGGAATATGTGTAAGACCCCGCAAAGTTCCCTCATAGTCTGAGCCTTTAGAGCGTGTCAAGTGAAGTGTAATTTCGGCCCTAAAAGATTAAAGAGTGACTTTCAAAGTGATTAGTGTTTAAACCTTGCTGAATTTTCCTAAAAATGACTTTTTATTGTGTGGGAAATTGAATTATCTTTCCAACGATACCTATTTCGTCGAAATTCGACATCAAAAGAGAAAGATATGGCTATTTTACAGAAAGCGGTAAAATCGCCAAGGTGCGACGGAGAGGGCCGACGGATCGTCGTCCAAATCGTCGTAGAGGAGGCAGTGAGGCCCTGTTCTAGTTGAGTGCGACGGTAAGGGTCGACGGACCGTCGGGCCCTTGACGGACCATCGCACCCATCATCGTAGGCGAGGTAGTTAACCAAGTTCTGTCCCAGGTGCGATGGGTAGGACCGACGATCGTCGGGCCCTCGACGGATTGTCGGGCCCTCAACGGACCGTTGCACCCTACCATCGCACGTCCCGATCAGTAATTTTAAGTCATTTTTAAAAGGGTTTTTTGGTCTTTTTCCGCCCTCTTAACACTCAGATATATCCAGAACGATGCTGAGGGCTTTATTATTCATCCAAACTTCTTAAAGCTAGGGTTTCTCCCTCAAGAACAAGAGCAAATTCCTTCTCCAAGAACTACAAGATCTCACTATAGATTTTACAAATTGAGTTAAGATCCAAGGTTCCCAAGTCAAAGGCTTCAAGAACCCTCTCTCAAGAGTAAGAAGAAGAGTCCCAAACAAGTTTGTTAATCCAAGTCATAATCTAAGGTATGTGGGGTTTGAACAAGGACACTTCTTTTGTCCTTGTGCCCAAACGTTGTTTTAATTACGAGAATATATAATTTTCTATATTTTCTTATGAAATTGAAGTATGGGTTTATACCCTATGTTGTTATTCCTTGAGATTTTAATAGTCCCAATGTCTATAAATTGAAGTACATAAGTATGTTGAGATTTTAAGGCAAAATATTGAAAATTCCAGATTTTCTGTATGATTTATGAATCTTTAAGACATCTAGTATGCACTTTGATGTGTCTTAACTTGAGATTTGATTATGGGTCACTAAGCCCTACTTGAGATTTGTAATTTTATGAACTTTTGTGCTATAAGAACCCATGAATTGAGTACTTTGATATTATTGAGAAAGATTTGGCCTTTCGGTCATAATAGAGTTGAAATCCACATTGAGTATGATTTAAAGCAAATAGAAATATGTTTTGGTCTTCATTATAGACCTTTGAGTTATTTTGAGGTGGAATTCCTAAGAGTTCTGAGCTGAGTAAAAGAGTTGTATTTAGCACCGAGTTGGGTATGATTCCAAGGTCTCATACCCCAGAACTGCGTGCCACCGTAGGTTTGAGATTTATGGGCCCAAGGCCGAAATAGTGATCACTAAAGATGAGGTTCTACTCCGATGGCAAGGATAGAACAACTCTCCCCAATGTGTGTAAGACATTGGAATCCATGTAGCTCACATGGTTTATGTCGTGTAATACCCCGCAAAGTTCTTTCCTAGTCTGAGCCTTAGAGCATTTTCGGTAAAGCAAAAATCCGAGTTTAAAATTTTTAAAAATATCTTCTCAAGTATGAAACACTTTGAATCATGTTGTATTTCTCTAATTTAAACTTTTTGTCATGTAGAGCATTGAATAAGCTTTCCATCGATACCGATTTCATCAAAATCCGACGTCAGACGAGGGAGTTATGGCCGTTTTACTAAACGGTATCAGAATCGCCCAGGTTTGACGGTCGACCTGGGGAACCGCCAAGTCCTTGGTGGACCGTCAAGTGTTCTGTCAGGCCAAGACAGAACATCCCGTTTCTGCCCCTCGAGTGACGGCCAAAGTGGTGGACCATAAAAAATTTGACGGACCGTCAGGTCGAAACAGAATGACCCATTCCTGACCCTCGAGTGACGGACAATCTGGTGGACCGTCAGATTCCTGACGAACCGTCACTTCGACCGCACGTCGAGGCAGAATGTTCCAGTTTTGGCACTTGAGTGACGGACGACTTGGTGGACCGTCAGTCCCTCTGATGGACCGTTAGGTCGACCATCACAAACCCCGATCAGAATTTTCTAGACAAATTTTGAAGGGGCATTTTGTTTTTTTCCACTCTTTCCCCAACCTCTATAAATACCCACTTAAGGGTTGAAGGCCTCTTTTTCTTTTCTCTTCTTTCACCCAAAAACTAGGGTTTCCAAAAATAAAAAATTCTCTCTTCTTCCACCAAAAATTAAGAGAGAATCGAGAGCAAAAATCAAGAATTCTTTCGAAGGTTTTCAAGAAAGAGTTTTCCCAAGGTATGTAGATGTTGATTTTTGGGTCCCTTTTATCCAAGAAGCTCAAGTACCTTTTTTCTAAATCTCCAAGATTTATGTTTATGAATTTCTAATGATTCTTGTGAGTTGAAATTGATGTTCTTGATATGATTGAGTTGTGGTTCATGTTTGTCTACAAGATAATCAAGCCTTGGCCTTAGTATGTGGTATTTGTGTGGTAAATGGATTATGTACTTGTTGTTAATGTCGAATGACCTCCAAGATGGGATACTTATGTGGTTTGTATGAATCTATGATAATATATGAGTGGAAACATGTGAAATTTGGTTGTTCATGATGAGTAGTCGGGTTATTATACTTATGCCTAAGTTGTGCATATGAGGTGTTCGATAAAATGTCTAAAAGACTAGAAATTGAGCATTGTAGTTAAATCGTGATCTAATGACTTCTAAGATACGATTATGTGTTACGATTATTGATGTGTTCATGACTTTTGGGTGTAGAATTGGTTGATTTAGCAGAGTATGTCTCCCATAGGTTGATGAAAGCTTAAAAGAAGAATATAGGCCATTATAGCTTGTTGAATAGGAAGCCCCAAATTGTGAGCTAGTCTATGCATGCCTAGTGTTTGATAAAATGACCAAGTGAATGAATTATTCCATGCTAGTAGGAAATCCCCAAATAAGTATGAGCCTATGCATGTCTAGTGTTTGTTGAAGGACCTTAGTGAACTAGTGGAGATGTGATGGTTGTAAATTCCCCATTATGTGCCCTTTGATATATGCTAAGTTTTTAATATATGCCAAGTGATTAGCAAGTAAGCTATGACATGATAGTATGAAGTTTCCCAAGCGGTATGAAATCCAAATACATGTTGAGACCGATATAGGTATGAAATAGTTGAGGTAAAACCTTGCTGAATGGAATACGATCTAATAGCATGTTTCCTCTATGTTATTATGTGATTAATATCCCGAGATGCTTAAAGCGACTCTTTGGTAATTGTGGTGATGAATAGAGGTCTATGTTTCCTAAATGTTGGATGTGATGCCTTATGGATTTTGAGGGGGGGAAGTATGTTATGATTTCTAATTACTTGGAGAGATGCTTTAATAACTATGATGATGCATTAATGATGGTGATGATTAAGGTATAATTGCGATAATACATGAATGATTATGATGATGAATGAATGCTTGTGTTGATGCATGAATGATTGTGATGGTGAATGGATGATCGTGATGATGTGAGAATGATTATGTTTTACTTTTATGTTATCGAGTCCTGGGGGTATTTATACCCGATAATAGAGCTGTTGTCTAGAGTTCGTGTCAGTTTCGCGACAATTCCAATCGAGCCACGATTCTCAAAACTCAGTTAACTATAGAACTATGTATCTTCAGACAAGTGCAGAGCTTAATCAGGCTCTGTAATCTCAGTTATCTCTGTAATCTCTGTATCGCTAGTAATCTAGCCTCCGACTTGTAATCAGCTCAGATCTAATAGTATTCAAGTGATTCAATTCTAATCTCAGAAGAGATTTGAATAATCTATTCAAGCTCTGCATCGTCAGTCAGATGCTATGATTCGATACCTTTCCGTCAGATACGATGATACGGAACTAAGTAATCTCAGCGTAACTCAATCAGATCTCTTGAGAAATATAATCAGTATCAGATTCAGCTCAATCTAAGTTCAGTTAAGAGTTAAATCAGTGTCTTTCAGTTGGGAATAGAAACTAACACCGAGTGAGCTCAAGGATAGGGACTCACCTACTAGTGGAGGGTGTGATCCTTAGATGCGATCCTTATGCTCCAGAACTACGTAGCCAGTGTAGGTTGAGATATCACACCTGCTAGATTAGGGTGGATGAGATACATCATACCTGCTAGATGAGGGTAGATGAGGTGGCTTGACCTATTAGATGAGGGCTCCACCATTCTCGTATGAGGACCTGGTACATGAGGGTCATATAGAGATAATGTCTTTACCTGTGGCATGATATTGACACCCTACCAACTGAGGTTAGAGGTTGGACCCCTAAGAGATAGTAGGGGCATATCGGTTAAGTAACTACTTCCCACAGTCTCAGTTTCAGAATCAGTCTCAGACTTTAAGAAAGAGCTCAGTTCAGTGTACAGAATTTAAGGTTGTTAGATACAGGCCATTAAGTATGATTACTTGCTAATTCAAAGATCTGCTGCTAGATAGGCCGATCTCAAAATCATTTTATCAAGAAGTATTGTTATCCACAGACTCAAAGACAACCTGTTAGACAGGGTTGCTATCCACTTCAGAAGTTTCAGAACTCATGCCTTGATGTAAGTGCATCCATATTCCCAGTTATCAGTATCAGATGAGTCTATAATTCAGTATCTCAGTGTTAGCAGTGAGTGCAGTCTGCAGTAAAGTGGTATCTGAGTTCCAGTCTCTAGAGTTGAGATGATTGTGATTATGACCTGTGCATTCATGTATGTGTTCTCGTACGACATTTTTATGATTATTCAGTTTACACCTTGTGCATGCATAAGCCCTTGCATTTAGCCTTACCTCGTCTACATACTCGGTATATTTTGTACTGACGCATTTGCGCTATGGTGTTTTATTTGACACCATAGTTCCAGAGGCACAGGATTCAGAGTTTCCTCAACAGTTCAGTCCCAGTTAGCAGCAGTAGCAGTGAGTCCTCTTCCTTCGAGGACGAATCTCAATTTACTATTATTGCATCAGATTTTGTTTATATTGTCAATTGACAGAGTTAGTTGGGGGCATGTCCCATCAACTCTACAGTTCAGACAGTTTAGAGGCTTTTCAGACGGATGTTGATGTATTAGTATTCAGTTTTCAGTTTGAGTATGTACAGATGTGTTGAACCTTATGGCCAGTTTCCATATTTATTTCAGATATTATGCAGTGTACAGGTACAGATATCAGTAAAGGGTTAGCTTGTGGTCCTTCGGGTCCATAAGCATCGTCTGATATCACGAGATGGGATCTCGAGGTGTTACATGTCGGTTAGAAGAAACTCCCGACTTCCAAGTGTCCCTAGTCTAAAAGAGTTTCAGAGTTCCCAAGTGTTAAAAGCTCCTAAAAGTTCTAAGTCCTTAAGTTTTAAAGAAGTTTTACTCTCCACAAGATAAAAGCTCGAGTCTAAAAGTATTGTTTAAAGATTCTTTTAGCCTTCAAGTACTGAGATTAAGAGGAGAGTATAGATTTTAAAGTTAAGTATAATGATTCACGAGATTTGTGTTACATGTTTCACTATTCATGATTTATGAGTTTTATATTCTAGACTTATTCAAGCCATGTGAGTCATTCCTATTTGCATGCATGATTTTATTAAAGAGTATTGATATTGTTTGATGTAAATGCATACACCCCCATATACTCAGTACATTCCCGAAGTGCTGATCCACATATACGTCTGTGTGCTACATTGTCTCATAATGTAGGTACAAGTGCTCAGTCCCAGCAGTGACAGAAATCTCCGAGCATCTTATCTACATCCTTGTCCTTGGTGAGTCCTCATGCTTCGAGGACCTATATTTGCAAATTTTCCACTTTTATAGTGTTTTAAGTTTTACTTTCAAATCATTGCGAGCCAGTTGGGGGTCTGTCCCAATGGCTCTCTAGTTTGATTAGTAGAGGCTTTGTCAGACTAGATTGTCAGTTGAAGTTGTGTTCTAGACTATCAGTATTTTTGCTATTCAGACATTGTATCCAGTTATCTCGGTTTATAGTGGACACAACAAAGTATCATTGTTTAGCTTATTTATCCTAAAAAAAGTGTTAGAAGTAGTAACAAGCTCAAAAGGTTAGTTTAGGGATACTTGTAGCCTTAAGCACCGTGTGACGTCTTAGGATGAGATCTCGGGGCGTTACAAACTTGGTATCAGAGCCTAAGTTTTATGGAGTACTAGGGAGTCTGACAAGCCACGTTAAGTAGAGTCTTGATCATCGGTGTGTAGCGCGCCACATCTATGAGTAAGAGGCTACAAGACGTTTTAGGAAAAAGTTATTTCTTTCTTTCAGATTCTATCATGCCTACAGTTGTCCCTTTCATCTTATAATTTATGCTCTTTTATTTCAGAAAATGCCTCCCTGAAGAGTGAACGCCCGCAGAAACAATAATGAGCAACCTCCGCATGTTGATCCCTTGAATGAGACTGTATCTCATGCTAAGTTTTGGGTGGCCTTTCAGGCGTTAGCCCAAGCAGTCACCGCCAATGTTCAGGCCAATAACCAAGCCGCAGTTCTGAATCAGCAGGGATGTGATTTAGCTACTGCTAGGATTTGTGATTTCATAGAATGAATACGCCAGAGTTTTATGTGTCTAAGGCAGGTGAGGACCCACAGTTATACCTTGAGGAGGTGAGAAAGATCACACATGTGATGCATATTTTTGAGGAAGAAAGTGTTGAGCTAGCATTTTACAGGTTGAAAGACATTTCTTATGACTGGGTTGTAGCGTAGAGGAAGGGTAGAGGTGAGGATGCTGCCCCTGTGACTTGGCAGGTGTTCCAAGGTGAATTCTTGGACAAGTTCTTTCCGTTTGAGATGAGGGAAGCGAAGATTGAGGAGTTTATGAACTTGAGACAAGGTTTCATGACTGTTAAGTAATACTGCCTTAAGTTTAACTAGTTAGCCAAATATGCTTCTGATTTGATGGCTGAAACCCGGACTAGTATGAGCAAGTTCATGACAGGAGTGAATGGTTTGGTGCTGAAAGAGTGTAGGACTGCTATACTTAATAGGGATATGGATTTGTCCAAATTGATGATGCATGCATAGCAGATAGAGGCAGAAAAAATAAGGGAGAGAGATAGTGTGAGGGGTAACAAGAGGGCTAGATCCAAGAAATATGAGTATAGTCAGGCTAGGTCTCATGGAGGGAATCGCCCACAGTTCCAGAGCCGTTCATCTATGCCAACTCCTTCATCAGCTAGTGTATCGTGCCTAGGGACAGACAGGATCTAGGGAACAGATTTTCTATGTCCTGGTCCCAGAACAGTGTAAGTAACAGACCTCACTATCCTCCATGTACTAAGTGTGGTAGGGACCATCCCAGTGAGTGCTTAGTAGGCCAGATGGGTTGTTTTGGTTGTGGAAAGCTGGGCCACATACTTAGAGAGTGTTCACATGCTAGGCAAGGGAACAAAGACGCCCGACCTCAGACACAGACTACTAGTTCACCAGCACCTGTAGCCCATCCCGCCCCTGCTCAGGGTGCTTCATCTAGCACTGCTGGCGGTCAGCGCCAGAACAGATTCTATGCTCTACCATCCCGTCAGGAGAGGAGGACTCTCCCGATGTTGTCACTGGTATGCTCCGTGTATTCCACTTTGATGTTTATGTGTTGTTGGACCCCGGGTCAAGTTTTTCTTATGTGACCCCATTTGTTGCTATTTATTTTGAAATGAGTCCCGAAAAGATTCCTAAGCCTTTCCTAGTTTGTACTCCAGTTGGGGAGTCAGTTGTTGCTAAGCAAGTGCATAAAAATTATCCTGCTATTGTTCTTCATAGATTCATACTTGCTGATTTGATAGAGTTGAACATGGTGGATTTTGATGTTACTCTGGGCATGGACTGGCTTCACTCTTATTATGCATCTATAGACTGTCGTACCCGTGTAGTTAAGTTTCAGTTTCCTGATGAGCCAATCTTCGGGTGGTTCGGAAGCTCGGTATCTCCCAAGAGTCATTTTATCTCCTATCTCAAAGCCAAAAAGCTAATATCCAAAGGTTGCATCTATCACCTAGTTAGAGTTAAAGACACTAAGTCCGAGGCTCCAACTATTTAGTCAGTCAACATTATTAATAAGTTTCCTGATGTTTTTTCAGAAGATCTCTTAGGGGTACTTTAACGCCCCGAATATGGTACCCAGAACGCTACACGGTGCTCATAACCTCAAAGGACCACAAGATAACCCATAACTGATATCTATAACTGAGCACTGAATATACATTGTAAATATGCAGAATATAAGCTGCAAGGCCATAAGGTTCAAAACTGAACTAATACTGAATATAATACAATGTCTGTAGTGAGGTATGACAATATCCAAAACTAAGATAAACTGTCTAAAACATGCAATAGTCTGAAAGTCTCTAAACTGTCTTAAAACTGCGGAGTTGATGGGAGATGTCCCTAACTAACTCCGAACTACTTAAATAATAAAGTAACAAAATAATTATGCTATCCTCGAATGACGAGGACTCACTGCTAGTCTGGATGCTAAACGTATGATCTACTAAGGATGCTCGGGAGCTCGTGCTTCTAAACTTATGGTATAAAACACCATAGCGCAAATGCATTAGTACGTTGAATGTACTGGTATGCAAGTGAGGTAGGCTAAATGCAAGATTTCATATGCATGAATAATAATAACTAACTGTATAACATGAACGTGAGAATATATGCATGAATACGTAACTATATCTGAGATCGTGATAATGCTGACTCATGAATTCTGATAACGTGGATTTACTGATATCTGAGTACTGATACTGGGATACTGAATGATTGAGTCTACTGAATACTAAGGAACTAATGTCATATTACTAATAAAGGAATGACTATTTCTGACAGTTCTGATTATAAAGAACTGGTCTGATTGTCTGTATCTGACAGTCCTGAAACTGAATACTGATAACATGGGTTTCATATAATTAATATACTATTAACTGAGTTTGTGATAACATGATTACTAAGTCTGATTACTGATAACATGAGTGACTGTATCTGATAGTCCTGCTACTGATGGAACTAGCTGGGTTCCGCACTGTACTGATTTGACTGTATCTGACAGTCCTGAATTTCTGTAGAACTGAACTGAGTTCTATTACTGAAATTGGATCTGAAACTAAGACTTTGGGAGGTAATCATCTAACCAACATGCTCCGAATATAAACTGGTGGGGTCCAACCTGTAACCCTAGCTAGAAGGGTGTCAGTACCGTGCCACGAGTAAAGACAAGTTGTGAGTATACCCTCTCTGATAGGGAGCTCTTCTGTCAACCCCTCCTAGTAGGAAACTCATATGAGATGTATAAATTCCTAAACTCGTAGAGGTACATCTCAACCTATGTTGGCTACGTAGTTCTGAAACACAGGGATTTCTACTAAGGATCACACCTTCTACTGGCTAACAGTGTGTGTCCTCATCCCTGGATTCACTCGGTGCTGAATCCTACTCCCAACTGAATAGATACTAAACTGATTATACTGAACTGAACTGATACTGATTAAATTGTCTAACTAATTTGAACTGAGTTCACTAAGTTTCATTGATTAATGGAATACTACTAAGATCTGAGGACTGACGGAGAGTACTGAAGTTACTGAGATTTCTGGGAATACTAAGGTTACCGAGATTACTGAGTACTGATGTTACTGAGACCACTGAGGTCACTGAGATTACTGAGTAGGACTAGACTGATACTGAATTTACTGAGTTTTCCTGAGTCACGAGACTAACTGAATTCTAAGTATCATGGCTTAACTGAGAGTATCGTGAAAACATGACACTGTCTCTAGGCACACAACTAAATTATCGAGTACAAGTAGCCCCAAGACTCGATAGCATAAAACTGACAGGACATGACACTTCTTGAACACATGACCAATATCAACAATTCATAATACATTAATTTGGGGATTTCATGAAGCACATGGTTATCATAGTCTTGTACATGAATGGAATTGCATATAAATATGTCATACTTTCATCAACCTAATCCCATGGACATTCCCTCAACCATTCATAATGCACACAATATCATGGAAGTCATTCTTAGTCATAGGGTAAAGCATACACTTATCACTTGGGTCACAATTAAGCTATAATGCATAATTTCTATTCTCTTAGGCATTTTATCAAACACCTAGGATGCATGACTTAGGGCATAGGCGTGAACATCAAATTAATACAACAAAACTCCATATTTCAACTCAATTTCACATGTTTCAGACCACATACTAGCATAGGTTCATGAACAACACATAAAGATTCCAACTTGGGAATCATACAACCATAATCACATGAACATAATCAACCCACAATAAAATATTCATAATACAAGATTTAAAACTTAATTCTTGGGCTTCATGGATGAAAGGAATCCATAAATGAACACTGTGCATACCTTAGTTCTTGATTCTATGAAGATTGACGGAGAGATTCTTGAATTTGAGTCTTCGATTCGAATCCCCAATTGAAAACCCTAGCATGTTCTTGAGAGAAACTTGAGAGAAACAATATATTTTGGGTGAATTATGGCCGAATCACGTGTTATTGGGTATATATAGGGGTGAGAAATTAACCCTTTTAACCCTTGGATGCGTATTTTTAATTCTGTGAAAATTTCCCGACCTGGACCCCTGGCGCGACGCAGCGCTATCGCGTCGTGTCACTGGAATTTGACAACTCTGAATTTGAGTCTTGGCATGATGCACCATAATTGTGGAGGCTCACTGGATTTTGACGATTGTCATTTTGGCTGGCTTCGCGACGCACTGATGGCTCAGGTGGCATATTGTCTTACTAAAATGGCTCTAACTCTTTGCTTGGGTGTTGGATTTGGGCGAATTTGGTATTGATGGAAAGATTATTCAATTTCTCACATAATAAAAAGTGAAAATCTTAAAAATACCATATGTATAAAAGTGGATTCATCTTTGAAACAAGTCTTTACTATTGGGATGATTTTAAGCTAGGTAGAAGTATGGGGTATTACAGGTACCTCCCGATAGAGAGATAGAATTCAGGATTAACCTTCTTCCTAACACTTAGAATATTTTTATTCCTCCTTACCATATGGAACCTGCAGAGCTTAAGGAGTTGAAAGATCAACTCAAAGATCTTTTAGATAAAGGTTTCATAAGGCCCAGTGTCTCTCCTTGGGGCGCACCTATTCTATTTGTGCGAAAGAAGGATGGTTCTTTGCGTATGTGAATTGACTATCGTCAGCTTAACAAGGTAACAGTTAAGAATAAGTACCCTCTTTTGATAATTAATGACCTGTTTGATCAGTTGCAAGGTGCAAGTTATTTCTCTAAGATAGACCTTAGATCCGGCTATCATCAACTTAAAGTAAGGGAGTGTGATATCCCAAAGAAAGCCTTCCGGACCCGTTATGGTCACTTTGAGTTTTTAGTCATGTCTTTCGGGCTAACCAATGCTCCTACAGCCTTTATGGACCTTATGAATTGAGTGTTCAGACATTATCTTGATATGTTTGTCATCGTGTTCATAGATGATATCCTTGTGTACTCCCGTACTGAGAATGACCATGCAAATCATCTTAGGATTGTTTTGAAAACTCTTAGAGATCATCAGTTGTTCGCCAAATTCAACAAGTGTGAATTTTGGCTAAGATCAGTAGCCTTTCTGGGTCATATCATTTCAGCCGAAGGCATTAGAGTTGATCCCCAAAAGATAAAAGCTAAAAGAAATTGGACTAGACCTATCTCTCCATCTGACATTAGAAGTTTCTTGGGTCTAGCTGGCTATTACCGCCATTTTGTTGAAGGTTTCTCTTCTATTGCTTCTTTCATGACTCGATTGACCCAAAAGAAAGTTAAGTTTCTTTGGTCAGATTCCTGTGAGAAGAGTTATCAGGAGTTGAAGACTCAACTTACTTCAGCCACTGTGTTGACTTTGCCTGATGGTACAAATGGTTTTATGGTGTATTATGATGCATCTAGAGTTGGTTTGGGTTGTGTGTTGATGCAAAAAGTTAAGGTTATAGCCTATGCCTTTAGACAATTGAAGCCGCATGAAAAGAATTACTCAACCCACAATCTTGAATTAGCTGTTGTGGTTTTTTCTTTGAAAATATGGAGACTTTATCTGTATAGTGTTCATGTTGATGTGTTTACTGATCATAAGAGCCTGCAGTATGTGTTTACTTAGAAGGAGTTGAATCTTAGATAGAGGAGGTGGTTAGAGTTATTAAAAAATTATGATATGAGTATGCTATATCACCCGGGAAAGGCCAATGTAGTGGAAGATGCCCTTAGCAGGATGTCTATGGGTAGTGTCACTCATGTAGATGAAGGTAAGAAAGAGTTAGCTCGTGATGTGCATCGTTTGGCTAGACTGGGTGTTAGGTTGCTTGATTCAGCTGAGGGGAGTATCTTGGTGCAGAGTAGTTCTGAATCCTCTGTAATTTTGGAAGTAAAGGAGAAGAAAGATAGGGATCCTAGTTTGGTCAGACTGAAAAAGTCAGTTAAGGACCAAAAGTTAGAGATTTTCTCCCAAAGGGGATATAACGTGTTGAGATTATAGGGTAGATTATGTAATTCATGTGTTGATGATCTGAGATAGAGGACTATATCTGAAGTGCATGGCGCACGGTATTCTATTCATCCCGGTGCTACCAAGATGTACCGCGACTTGTGGAAAATCTATTGATGGAGTGGTATGAATAAGGATATAGCTAAGTTTGTAGCAAAGTGTGCAATATGCCAACAAGTTAAGGTAGAGCACCAAAGACCTGGTAGTGTGATGCAAGAGTTTGGTATACCCACTTGGAAGTGGGAAGAGGTGAATATGGATTTCGTGACTGGTTTACCTCTTTCGCGTTGTCGTCATGATTCTATTTGGGTGGTTGTGGACAGGTTGACTAAGTCCGCACATTTTTTGCCAGTGCATACATCTTATACTGTTGAGGATTATGCTAGATTATATATTCGGGAGTTAGTCAGGTTGTATGGAGTTCCCTTGTCCATCATCTCGGATAGGGGTACTCAGTTCACTTTGCAGTTTTGGAAAGCTTTCCAGAAGGGTCTTGGTACCCAAGTTCATTTGAGTTCCACTTCTCATCCGTAGACAGATGGTCAGGCTGAGAGGACCATCCAAACTTTAGAAGATATGTTGAGGGCGTGTGCCCTTGATTTCAAAGGTAGTTGGGATAACCATTTGCCATTGATTGAGTTTGCCTATAACAACAGTTATAATGCTAGCATCAAGATGACACCATTTGAGGCCTTGTATGGAAGGAGATGTAGATCACCCATAGGTTGGTTTGAATTGGGTGAAGCTGCTTTAGTTGGGCCTGATGCAGTATTTGAGGCTATGGAGAAGATGAAGTTGATTAGAGAAAGATTGAAGACAGTTTAGAGTCATCAAAAGTCATACGCCGATGTGACGAGAAGGGATCTTGTGTTTGAGGTGGGTGATTTGGTGTACTTGAAGATTTCACCCATGAAAGGGGTGAAAAAGTGTGGAAAAAGGGGAAACTTAGTCCTCATTATGTTGGCCCTTATAGAGTTTTGAGCCATATTGGGAAAGTAGCCTATGAAGTTGAGTTGCCCGCAGAATTGTCAGCTATTCATCCAATTTTTTATGTCTCCATGCTTAAGAAGCATATTGGTGATTCCATTGCAGTGGATCCTTCAGAGAGTGCTGATATTCAGAATAGTCTTTCATTTGATGAGATTCCCGTTGAGATCCTAGATTTCTAGATCCGTAGAATGAGTAACAAAGAGGTTCCCTTGGTCAAAGTTTTATGGCGGAACCAGTTAGTTGAGAGCGCTACTTGGGAGGCAGAAGCAGACATGCGAGCCAAGTACCCATACCTCTTCTCCGCGAATTCAGATCAAGCCGAAGGTATTATTCTTCCTTAATTCAGCCCTTCTAATCTAAAGTTCAGCTATGTATCTATTCTTACCTGAGTTTTTGCAATTTCCGAAGTATTCAAGAGTTTAGAAAGATATGGAATCCGCTTAGCAAATTGTTTCAGCTATGTGTACTTAATTTTCTCTGTGTTCTTAGCCTAGCTACTGACATTGGAGGACGAATTTTTCCAAGAGGGGATATTTTAAGACCCCGCAAAGTTCCCTCGTAGTCTGAGCCTTTAGAGCGTGTCAAGTAAAGTGTAATTCCAACCCTAAAAGATTAATGAGTGACTTCTAAACTGATTAGTGTTTAAACCTTGCTGAATTTTCCTAAAAGTGACTTTTTATCGTGTGGGAAATTGAATTATCTTTCCAACGATACCTATTTCGTTGAAATCTGACATCGAAAGAGAAAAATATGGCCATTTTACAGAAAGCAGTAAAATTGCCCAGGTGCGACGGAGAGGGCCGACAGACCGTCGAGCTTGCGATGGACCGTCGCCCAAACTGCCACAGAGGAGGCAGTGAGGCCCCGTTTTAGTTGAGTGTGATGGTAAGGGTCGACGGACCATCGCACCCATCGTCGTAGGCAAAGCAGTGAACTAAGTTCTGGCCCAGGTGTGATGGGCAGGACCGACGACCATCGGGCCCTCGACGGACCATCGTACCCCACTGTCGCACATTCCGATCAATAATTTTAAGTTGTCTTTGAAAGGGCTTTTTGGTCTTTTCCCACCCTCTTAACACTCAGATATATCTAGGACGAAGCTGAGGGATTCATTATTCATCCGAACTTCTCAAAGCTAGGGTTTCTCCCTCAAGAACAAGAACAAATTCCTTCTCCAAGAACTACAAGATCTCACCATAGATTTTACAAATTGAGTTAAGATTCAAGGTTTCCAAGTCAAAGGCTTCAAGAACCCTCTCTCAAGAGTAAGAAGAAGACTGTCAAACAAATTTATTCATTCAAGTCATAATCTAAGGTATGTGGGGTTTGAACAAGGACACTTCTTTCGTCCTTGGGCCCAAAAGTTGTTTTAATTACGAGAATATATGATTTTCAATGTTTTCTTATGAAATTGAAGTATGGGTTTATACCCTATGTTGTTATTCTTTGAGATTTTAATAGTCCCAATGTCTAGAAATTGAAGTACATGAGTATGTTGAGATTTTAAGGCAAAATGTTGAAAATTCCAGATTTTCTATATGATTTATGAATCTTTATGACATCTAGTATGCACTTTGATGAGTCTTAACTTGAGATTTGATTATGGGTCATTAAGTCCTACTTGAGATTTGCAATTTTGTGAACTTTTGTGCTATAAGAACCCATGAATTGAGTACTTTGATATTATTGAGAAAGATTTGGCCTTTCGGTCATAATAGAGTTGAAATACACATTGAGTATGATTTAAAGCAAATAGAAATATGTATTGGTCTTCATTATAGACCCTTGAGTTATTTTGAGATGGAATTCCTAAGAGTTCTGAACTGAGTATGAGAGTAGTATTTAGCACTGAGTTGGGTATGATTCCAAGGTCTCATACCCCAGAACTACGTGCCATCGTAGGTTTGAGATTTATAGGCCCAAGGACGAGATAGTGATCACTAAAGATGAGGTTCTACTCCGATGGCAAGGATAGAACAGCTCTCCCCAGCGTGGGCAAGACGTTGGAATCTCGAGTCTAAAAGAGTTCCAGAGTTCCCAAGTATTAAAAGTTCCTAAAAGTTCTAAGTCCTTAAGGTTTAAAGAAGTTTTACTCTCCACAAGATAAAAGCCCGAGTCTGAGAGTATTGTTTAAAGCTTCTTTTAGCCTTCTAGTACTGAGATTAAGAGGAGAGTATAGATTTTAAAGTTAAGTATAATGACTCACGAGATTTGTGTTACATGTTTTACTATTCATGATTTATGAGTTTTATATTCTAGACTTACTCAAGCCATGTGAGTCATTCCTATTTGCATGCATGATTTTATTAAAGAGTATTGCTATTGTTTGATGTAAATGCATACACCCCCGTATACTCAGTACATTTCCAAAGTGCTAATCCACATATACGTCTGTGTGCTACATTGTCTCATAATGTAGGTACAGGTACTCAGTCCCAGCAGTGACAGAAATCTCCGAGCATCTTATCTACATCCTTGTCCTTGGTGAGTCGTCATGGTTCAAGGACCTATATTTACAGCTTTTCCACTTTCATAGTGTTTTGAGTTTTACTTTCAGATCATTGCGAGTCAGTTGGGGTTCTGTCCCAATGGCTCTCCTGTTTGAGTAGTAGAGGCTTTGTCAGACTAGATTATCAGTTGAAGTTGTGTTCTAGACTATCAGTATTTTTGCTATTCAGACATTGTATCCAGTTATCTCGGTTTATAGTGGACACAACAAAGTATCATTTTTTAGCTTATTTATCCTAAAGCAAGTGTTAGAAGTAGTAACAGGCTCAAAGGGTTAGCTTAGGTCTACTTGTAGCCTTAAGCACCGTGTGACATCTCGGGATGAGATTTCGGGGTGTTACAATATGATTATTGTTCAATGTTGAGTGGGAAGTTTGATATTTTAATCAAAGTTGGGGGGTGAAAATCATTTTCACCCATATCTATAATCTATAATATACTAAAAGTGTGAAGTGCCTTAAAAATATTGTTTAAACTTTTTGGCCTTTATTAAAAGTATGTGTTTTAGACAAAATCGTCTTTTTCACTATTTTTTTTCTAATATTTAAGATTTAAAAATTAATTAAATATATTTATGGTAAAACCTTTCCTTATTAGAAGTCATCAGAATTAATGAAATTTTCTAATATTGAAGTATTGAAAATTAATAAAATATATTTATGGTAAAACCTTTCCTTATTAGAAGTTATCAGAATTAATGTCTACTAATATTTATTTCATTAATTTAAGATATCTAAATCAATTAAATTTGATTTTAAAAAGATTTCAAAAATTTAAAAATAAATATAAAAGCATTAGAATAAGAAAATTTAAGAAGTACCAAATTTTTAATGTTTTAAGTACGTAATAAAAATGTAATCAATGATTTTGTAAAGATTTGACTTTAACAACAAGAAAAAATTTTAAATACAGAAAAAAAATCATACCACAAATATGATTCAAATTAATGTATCTCTTTTTGCCTCTGGCAGTAAGGGAAAGAGGTGTTGCACGACAAACGGAAAAGTGATGATCGATCAACTACTTAAAACTTCTGGTGGTAAAATATATATGTGTTTACACTAAAATATATGTTTATATTATTATATTAAAATATGAAGGATTTTGAAAAGAGAGTTGAACTTTTTAGACTTCATTAGAAATCTCTGTAATAGACAAAATCATTTAATTTTAAATAATCAAACGTTGCAGGTGCGAGGTACGTGCAGTTAAACTAGTAAAATAAAAATTCTACAACTCTATTTAACTAATATTTGATCATACTTTACTACAGAAATACAACCTTTCTTCTACTTCTACTTTTCTTTTTATTTTGAATTTTATTGATTTTAATTTTAATTCAAGATGTCTTCTTGCATTCATTATTGTCATCCTTCTGTCTTTCTTTTTTCTTTTTAGTTAATGAATTTAAAAATTATATATAAATTATGTATAATCAACAATTGACATGCATTGTCCTTTTTTAAGAATTTCTTGTGTTTCTCTTTCAGTTGCAAATTTTGATAGAAAAATTGGACGAAACAAGTGTGTTGATGCCGAATGAAGTAGCCAAAAAAATTAAAGATTTATCTCGTACAAAAAAATAAGGATTTATATTACATGTTTGGTGATTCTCTTTTGATTGCCACAAGTTTTACTCCTTTCAAAGGTATTTAATAGTTTTTATGCAAATTTTAAAGGCAACACTATATAACACTATTATCATAGTTATTGATTTTTTTCTCTCTGAAAGATTATTCGATTATAACTCTTTATGTGTCTATGTTGTGTATAACGGGCTTTGAGTTTCTTTCTATTTTTAGTGACTAATTTTTGTATCTAATGATAGCTAAATGGAGTTCTAAGTTAGAAAAATTATATTATAAGGGTATATCAAGAGTTTGGACTTACTAGATGATGTTGTTCGAGTGAATATCATTATGCTTCTTTTTTAGACTCAAAAAAGATGAACGAGTGTACTAAAAAGAAGAAGAGGTGAACAAAAGATAAAATTGTGTAGCTCTTACCAAATTCACTATGCGCTATTAATTTATTGTCTAATCTATAGAATTATGTTATGTAATATGTACCAGAAAATCAAAATTTTCTTTTATGTATGGATTATTCATCTTTTTAGTTGCGTGAAATTCTATAGATCAATTTGTACATAATAAGAATGTAATCAATGATTTTATAAAGATTTAACTTTAAAAATAAGAAAATATTTTAAATATAGAAACAAAAAAGAAAAATAATTGACAGCAAGGGAAAGAGGTATTGCATGACAAAAACAAAAGTAATGATGTAAAATATATAGGTGCTTACACTAAAAAATATGTTTATGTTTGCATTATTATATTAAAGTGTGAAGAATCTTTAAAAAATGATTTAAACATTTACACTTCATTAAAAATTTTCATAATAAATAAAATTATTTAATTTTAAATAATCAAACGTTACACGTGCATGACGTAGATACAATCTTTATTTTGACATGGGATTTCAACTCTAAGGAGTAGATCGATCAACCCTTAAACAATCTTTATTTTGACATGGTGTTCTTTTACCTAATAAAAACTATGGTCAAACGTAAAGACAATAATAACAAACAAATCACAAACATCTTAGTTTACTGAACTCGCTCTGAATAGACAAATAATTCATTAGCACAATCCAAAATGGTATGTATGGAAAAAAGGAGGGTTTAGAAGAAACTATATGCTCCCTGCAGTCATAATTTTTTAAGACCTAATAGAAGAATAATGCAGTAACCCACACTGACAGCGCCCAATAGCACATGCAAGTGTACGTGATCTTATCAAGTAGTAAAGTGGCTTCAATGAAGCCCAAGTATCGATCTCTCAGGGACTTGTGTTTGCCGCCTATCTAATTTTAGTCTAACTAATTGAGAAAAAATAAACAAAAAGAGAGTTTGTAATTTTGTAAATTAAAAATAAAATAAATAATGCATAAAAATAAATTCTTGAAACAATCAATGTAGAAAAGCCCAGGGTTAAAGCACTTCGAACAATCATACTATGTTATTGAATTTCATTCGTTAACTTGCTTATCTTGGTTGTTGATTCGTAGGGTTAATTGCATGATCATGATTTCCCAACCTATAATCTTTTACCTAATATGGATATTACAACTACATCGTTAAGCGGGAAAGTAATTATCCAATTAAGTTCTATAACACTATCATCCTACGTATGAATCAAGTAAGGCATCTAAGTACATCCCTATCCTAGATGCTAAGTTTAATTCTTTATTTTATAAAAGAATAAAAACCCAAACTTTGTTTATTCCCGTGTTTTATCTCTCTATTTCCTCTCCCGAGATCAAAAGGTTGACAGTATATGTATTCTAAGGGTCGCAAATCCTTAGAATAATTAAAACAATAATAAACAAACAACCAAATATGATAAACAAAAATTAATCAAAATTAATCCAAAACAATAGTAATCATGTTCTTGGCTTTAACCCCGGAAAGAGGATTTAACCTTGAATGGAAATATTCATCATCCAATCCCTTAGAATGATGATACAAACCATAAAAAAACTAAATTAAAGAATAATAAAACCTAAAAAGAAGTTGTGGTAGCCTCCAATGATGTTTCAAGTTGATCTAGGGTTTCCAAGAGGTCCCAAGATGTTTAAAACGTTTTTTAGGACGTTATATTTATAGTAGAAAAGTAATAAACCAAGTTAGATTAGGTTTACACGCTGTTTTCCTTCATATGGGCAAAAATTTTCCAATTTTGGGCATCGGCGCGACGCAGTGACATGCAAATTCACAATTGTCAAAAAATTTGTCAAATTCCAGTTGTTGTTCGCGATTTCAGCGCGTAACGTGGCCTTCTTAAACTTCAATATAAGCTACACGCGCTAGATGGTTAAAAACTTGGGCCTCTTATGAATCTATTAATGTTTTTAAATCATCCATTGGTCACCTGTACAGTCCGCACGCGCCCCATACTTTTCAGGGATCCAAATTGCGTCCAGCTTGCGTCTTGTGCTTCCGTGGTCATTTACGAGCCTTTTTGAGTTGTTTTCACTTGATTTGAAGCTTTTATATCCTTAATATATCATCATAATCCATTCACCAGGTATCCTAAATCATTAAAAATATCAATTAAGAGCTCAAAACAGCACAAAATCCTCACCGATGAACTAGAAACACAAGCTAAGCATAGGCTAAATTCACATTGAGCTTTAACTCATTGTTTTCACTCTTTTCTTGATCCAATTGACCCTTGAACATTATAACTAAGTTATTTTACATATAAATACATAATAACAACCTTAGTAACACATTAAAACACATTATAACCCAACACAAGAGACTAGAAAAACACCTAGCTCAAGCTAGTTATACTAGTTTTCTCGGTTGAACTCTAAATGTTCAAATTGAATCAAAACTCATGTGAAACCACCATTAAACATTGTAAACACATACTTGAACACATAAATGCTCATTTATATCATTATAAACAAATATAGCATAAGAATCATCATCAAAACAAGGCTAAATAAGCTAGAATAGTAGCGCTAGAATGAATAAATTCACCCAACATCACCACCCCACGCTTAAAGCCTTGTTCGTCCTCGAACAACTCTTAACTATAAACACCATGAGCTGAAGATATTCCACACTTCTACTACATGCAAGGCACTCAAGCTAGCACTACAATGACTACACGAATGCAAGTTTCTACACTATTTACACAATTGAAAGCTCAAGAGCACTACTCCAAAACAACCTAGCCTCAAGATTGACTCACCTAGTTGGCAAACTCATGCTTATTGATCAATCAAGGATATCATACAAATCACCCACATTCATCAAACATGTGCCCACACAACAAGAGAGTTACCCATAATCACTCACAATAAGGCAATTTATAACAGAATGGGTACAAGAATCAAATTTTGCTCACTCTTAAAAAAAATTCACAATCTACACACAATGAACCATATGCTTTCCCTTTGTGTAATGCTCCACTAATAGTTGAATGTAAAGCTTAGGATCAATTAGGACTTTTTCGGGTTGTAATGTAGGCTAAGGGACGGGTAGAAACTATTTTGGCCAAGAATAGTGACTAACCTCTCTAAGCGCTTTAATGCACTACATTATACATTTAAAATCAAGCTCCAACAACCAAAGTACACTTTTTCATCACCCATACCTTTTTTTTGCCCCATCTCTTTTAAGCATTTTAACAAATGCTTGGTGGACACATAGTTTACTACCACAAGAATCAAAATTTATTTTTCTTTTTTCACAATCATAAAAATATTTCTAACATGAATTATATCACATCCACCACACATCAATTATCAACACCAATAACAATTACCTTGGGGCATAAATTTCACCTTTTTCTTCTTCAATTTCTCAAATTCCTTACTAATTCAATTTATTTTTTATTAAAGCACTTAGAAGCTTTTTGGATCAAATTATGGTCTATCAAAGAAGGAAATTAAGCTACATATGAGGCTACAAAAGAAAAAGCTAAAGGTTCAATGGGGTTTAACTAGGATAATGCACAAAGGGTAGGATAAATAGAAGGAATAAACTAAGGCTATCAAAGAAATGCCTATATTATATCCTAAACCCACACTCTTTATTTCGCTTTACACACACACCAGGAAAGTTCTAGACATCACATGCAACAAGGAATATACAAAAAACCTTACACGCACATGGTACATGCTCAACTCAAGAGGATCATCATAGACTCTCAACCAAACAATAGCATGAATTCAAAATTAAGCCAACATGAAAAAAAATCATAAATTTGAGCCTAGGAGTCTCAAAAATATCAATTAACTCATCAATCAACATACTTTTACAAACAAACCCACTTGCATCATGCAATCAAAAATAGCACCAACTAGAATGTCTTACTTATTCCTAACCTAAGAATTTTTAAATTGAGCCAAAATTTGAGAATTTTCCCACCCCACACTTAAAAAACTACTTTGTCCCCAAAGTGAATTTAAAAGTAAAAAGATAGAAATACTCCCTGAGGCCTCTAGGCCTAGCTAGTAGCATCTTCAAATAAATGAGATCCATGAAACCCCACACTCAATCTTTGCTATGCTTAAAGCTCAAGATATGGTACTCAAACTTCCCATTAACCTGTGACTCAATCAAAAATAAAAACTACGCGAAGTAAAAAAAAACACTAAAAACTAAAAAGAAAGCATACCTTAGCTTGTGTTTCCTCCCAAGAAGCGTCTAATTTAGTATCGCGGCACGACCTAATCATGTTTTTCCTCCACCTTGAGGATATGAATTTCACCCCCAACACCGCATCCATCTTTTTGCCTCGATCATATGGAGGTGGTACAGAGATTAATGAATCGAGTAATGAATGATGCATGATAAACCACTCGTTCTTAAGGTGAGTTATATTTTTATGTTGCTTATCCTGTGTAAATTTAAGAATATAGGATTCTTGTTCCTCATCTTCACACTCTTCTACTATTTTAAATAATTCCACAGATAAGACATCATCTAAACATAATGTAGAAAAATGCTTCGAGTGAGGCCCAACCAATCCTACATCAAAATTTACACTATTCACTACACACTTACTTTTATTCACCTTCTCAATTTCAGTCTCAAGATAAAGATAGAAAATCGAGTGGATGTGATTCTTATGTTTGCTCCACACATTGACTAATATCCTCCCAATATATTTCTTTGCTTAGCCACTGTAGACATAGTGGCAGTGGCTCCACCATAATTTCCATAATATCAGTTTTCGAGTACTCAGACTTTCTCGAATTATCCACATCATATTGTGAAGGTCCCGTCCATGCACTTTCATCAAAATCTGGACAATAAGCTGCTTGATGTGGTCCCCCACAGAAACAACAAGAATCATCATCACTTGAAAACCATCTATCCCAGGTTGACATATCAAGAAGTGTGATAAAAAGAGAAATAAAAATAAACTAAACAAAAACTATTTACAACTCAATATAGAAAAACTTAAAATAAGATAGTTGCCTAGTTACAAGTCCCCGGCAACGGCGCCAAAAACTTGACAGCACCCAAGTGCACACGCAAGTGTACGTGATCTTATCAAGTAGTAAAGTGGCTTCAAGGAAGATCAAGTATCGATCTCTCAGGGACTTGTGTTCGCCGCCTATCTAATTTTAGTCTAACTAACTGAGAAAAAATAAACAAAAAGAGAGTTTGTAATTTTATAAATTAAAAATAAAATAAATAATGAATAAAAAAAAAATTTTGGAACAATCAATGGAGAAAAGCCCAGGGTTAAAGCACTTTGAACAATCATACTATGTTATTGAATTTCATTCGTTAACTTGCTTATCTTGGTTGTTGATTCGTAGGGTTAATTGCATGATCATGATTTTCCAACCTATAATTTTTTACCTAATATGGATATTACAACTACATCATTGAACGTGGATGTAATAATCCAATTAAGTTCTTTAAAGCTATCATCCTACGTATGAATCGAGTAAGGCATCTAAGTACATCCCTGTCCTAGATGCTAAGTTTAATTCTTTATTTTATAAAAGAATAAAAACCCAAACTTTATTTATTCCCATGTTCTATCTCTCTATTCCCTCTCCCGAGATCAAAAGGTTGACAATATATGTATTCTAAGGGTCGCGAATCCTTAGAATAATTAAAACAAGAATAAACAAATAACCAAATATAATAAGCAAAAATTAATCAAAATTAATCCAAAACAATAGTAATCATGTTCTTGGCTTTAACCCCGGAAAGAGGGTTTAACCTTGAATGGAAATATTCATCATCCAATCCCTTAGAATGATGATACAAACCATAAAAAAAACTAAATTAAAGAATAATAAAACCTAAAAAGAAGTTGTGGCAGCCGCCAATGATGTTTCAAGTTGATCTAGGGTTTCCAAGAGGTCCCAAGATGCTTAAAACATTTTTTAAGACGTTATATTTATAGTAGAAAAGTTATAAACCAAGTTAGATTAGGTTTACATGGTGTTTTCCTTCAGCTGGGAAATTTTTTCCCAATTTTGGGCATCGGCGCGACGTAATGACATGCAAATTCACAATTGTCAAAAAATCTGTCAAATTCCAGTAGTTGTTCGCGATTTCAACGCATCACGTGGCCACCTTAAACTCCAATATAAGCTACACGCGCCAGATGGTCAAAACCTTGGGCCTCTTCTGAATCTAGTAAGGTTTTGAACTCATCCATTGGACACCTGTACAGTTTATACGCGCCCCATACTTTTCAGGGGTCCAAATTGTGTCCAGCTTGCGTCTTGTGCTTCTGTGGTCATTTACGAGCCTTTTTGAGTTGTTTCCACTTGATTTGAAGCTTGTATATATTTCATATATCATTATAATACATTCACAACTCATCATAAATCATTAAACACATAAATTAAGAGCTCAAAACAACACAACATCCTCACCGATGAACTAGAAACACGAGCTAAGCATATGCTAAATTCACATTGAGCTTTAACTCATTGTTTTCACTCTTTTCTTGATCCAATTGACCCTTGAACATTATAACTAAGTTGTTTTACATATAAATACATAATAACAACCTTAGTAACACATTAAAACACATTAGAAACCAACACAAGAGACTAGAAAAACACCTAGCTCAAGCTAGTTACACTAGTTTTCTCGGTTGAACTCTAAATGTTCAAATTAAATCAAAACTCATGTGAAACCACCATTAAACATTGTAAATACATACTTGGATACATAAATTCTCATTTATATCATTGTCAACACATATAGAATAAGAATCATCCTCAAAATAAAGCTAAATAAACTAGAATAGTAGCGCTAGAATGCATAAATTCACGCAATATCACACTCTAAAAGTGAATCATTATACGCAGAGAAATGGGGGAAGATATAGGAGAATATCAACTATCTTAGAAACAGAGAAGAAGAGAGAATAAAGAAGAGTAACTCATTGAGTTGTATTGATATATTCAAAAATCATGTTATTGCTAGTAGTACATAGTCGACTATATATAGAGTAGATGATGGCTTAACAGTGTGGTGTCAAATAACTAACTGACTTCAACAATGTAACTAACTTCTTGACACTTTAACTAACTTTCCCTCTTTTTTTCTTTCTTTACTTCCATTTCTCAACACCCCTCCTCAAACCTGGCACTGCAAAAAGATTGACAAGGCCAAGTTTGTACTTTAAGTATTCATGTTGAACCTTGGTTAAGCATTTAGTGAAAACATCTGCAGGTTGGTCATGAGTGAACATATATTTAGTCTTGATCAGCCTTTGTTGGATCTTTTCCCTCACAAAGTAGCAATCTATTTCTATATGTTTAGTCCTTTCATGGTAGACAGAATTTGCAGCTATTTGCAAGGTTGTTTTGATGTCACTAAAGATGGTCATAGGTAGTTGTAGTTGAACACCTATATCCTTGATCAAACTAACTAGCCATGTATGTTCTGAAACTGTTGAAGCGAGGTTTCTATACTCTGATTCAGCTGAACTCCTAGAAATAGTTAATTGTTTCTTTGACTATAAAGAAATTGGAGATTTACCTAGTTTAATAGTAAATCCTATAATAGACTTCCTAGAGAAATCATATACAACCCAATCTGCATCACAATGAGCTGTAAGAACATTTTCTTTTGAGCTAGACATGAGAAGACTTTTTACTGGTTTTCTTTTTATATATTTGATGATTCTAAGTGTTGCATTCATGTGAGACTATTTTGGACACTAAAAGAACTGACTCAAGGTATACACACTGTATGTTATGTTTGGGATTATTACTGTGAGGTATAACAACTTTCCTATTATCCTTTGGTATATCCCTTGATCAACTAGTACTTTATCTTTTGATCTTGCATCATTTGAAGTATGTTGATTATATTCTGTAGTTGTCAATTTCTCTGTAGTATCAAGTAAAGTAGGTTCTGGTTTAACAATACTGAGATTTGTTTCTGAGATTGATTCCAGTGCATACTTCCTTTGATGCATCAAAATTCCTTGTTTAGACCTAGCAAATTCAATTCCTAAGAAGTACTTTAGTTCTCCAAGATCCTTCATCTTAAAAGTTTTGTGAAGAGTTTCTTTGGTTTCACTTATCCGATCAAGTCTACTACTAGTTACTAGTATGTCATCTACATAAACTTGTACAATAATTATTTCTTCACTTGTCTCTTTCTGTAAAGAGAATGATCATACTGACTCTGTATGAATTTACATTTAATTAAGGCTTGATGTATTTTTGCATTCCATTTTCTTGGTGCTTGCTTCAATTCATACGAGGATTTTGAAAGTCTGCACACTTGTCTCTCCCCCTGACTTTTAAAACCTTATGAAAGTTCCATACATATATCATCTTCCAAATTACCTTGTAAAAAGGCATTGTATACATTCATTTGATGGATATGTTAATTTCTAGATGCTGCAATAGCCAAGACAGTCTTAAGAGTAAACTTTTTCACCACTGGACTAAAGGTTTCTTGATAGTTTATCCCTTCCTTTTAACTGAACCATTTTGTTATCTACCTTGCCTTGAATCTTTTTATTTCTCCTAAAACTTTATACTTGATTTTGTAAATCCATTTGCACCATATACGATGATTGTCTTCAGGAAGAGTAATCACCTGCCAAGTACTGTTGTTTTCAAGATCATCTATCTCAGATTACATAAAATCTACCCATCTAGGATCTTTAACTGCTCTGCATAAGTCGTTGGTTCAACAAGGTTAGAGAAGTTAGATAAGTAACATTGATACTTTTCAGATAGATTAGCATAAGAAACATAGTTTGAGAGAGGATATAAGATGTTGTCATTTTTAGTTAATGACACAAAGTCTTTCATCCATCCAGGTGGTTGTGTGCCCCTGGTGGATTTTCTTTGATCAGGGTGTGTTCTAGCTTGTGTAGCAGCTTGTTGAGAAAAATCTGCAGTTGCTTGTCTGGTAATTCTTCTTGTGTAGTATCTTGTTGCAGTAGGAATTGATGCAATAGGAACTACAGTTGAGTTGACTGGACTAGAGTAGTATTAGTTGTATTTTTTAGTTGTTCCGCGTGTGATTGTGATTGAAAGTCATTCTCGGTAGTTGATTGTGGTTGTGAGTTGTTCTTAGAAGGTTTTTTTGAGTGTGAACCAGGCTTAACTCTTGTCATATCAGTAGCTAACTCATCACTACACCCTACTGTCAAGTCACATGTAGGAAATAAAGATTGTATGGTTTGATTCATAGTATCCGTGAATGGAAATGTATCTTTTAAGAAAATGACATCTCTATTAACAAAGAATATCTTGTCAGTAAGATCATAAAGGTTGTAGCCTTTCTTTATTTATAAATAGCCTATGTGAATATCTTTTCTTAATCTAGGCTTAAGTTTATCCAATTTATGTACTACCTTAGCAAAACACGAACAACTTTAGACTTCAGATGATCTAGAGCAGGTTTCTTGTTGTATAATTTTTCATAAAGTGTGATATATCCTAATACAAAAAAAAAAGCCTGTTTATTAGATATGTAGTAGCTTTCACACAATGTCCCCAAAACTTTAAAGGTATATTAGATTGGAACCAAATAGTTTTTGTTATTTCTAGCAAATGCCTATGCTTCCTCTCAGCTACACCATTTTCCTGAGGTATATATGAGCAAGAAGTTTGATGAGTTATGCCTAGACTTGCAATGAGTTCAGTACGCATATGATTGACAAATTCAATACCATTATTAGTTCTCACTTTTACACAAGTATCAAATTGATTTTGAATGTAAGACAGAAAATACTTACGAACAACAATGACATCAGTTTTCATTTTGAGTAAAAAACACCCATGTAATTCTAGTAAAATCATCCACAACAGTTAAGAAGGACCTCTGTCCGTCTCAAGTAGGAACCATATAAGGACCCCAGAGATCCATAGGCACTAAGTCAACAGCTTTAACACTAGGTATGCTACTAGAAGGAAAGGCTAGCCTAGTTTGTTTAGAAAATGGATAGACTTCACACTTATTTATATTGTCATCTACATGAGTTTTTGAAATAGGAAACACGTGAGATAGTATCATAAAAGAAACATGTCCAAGCCTCTTATGTCAAAGTCTTAGGTCATATTTACTTGTATTCTGGGTATTGAACACACAAACTGTTATTTTTCTATGTCCTGGAAGCCGTTGTCTCAATAAGAAGTATAGTCTATTTTTCTCTCTACCAATTTCCGTCACCTTCCCACTCTAAAGATCCTGAAACACACAGAAGTTAAGGAAGAATATAGTTGAACAGTTAAGTTGCTTAGTAGCCTTTGAGACTGATAATAGATTGTATTTAAATTGAGGTAGATGAAAAACATTCTGGACAGTACTATTTTCAGAAATATTACTAACCTAGTGTGTGTCACTAATGACACAACCATTGGGTAGTATTACTCTTTTTGGATTCAATCCTTGAGATATTGAATCTTTGTTTAGAAAATCAATATTTGTAGTCATATGGTTTGTAGCACCTGTGTCAATAATCTGCTCAGGTGGATTATTGCAGACCATCAAGGCACTACCAATACCTGACATATTTGTTGCACTAGCAGATGGCATGGATGGTGTCATTTGATTGTGTTTCTCCAACATTTTGCATATCTGAGTATATTGCTCAGGTGTGAATCTTAGGGTCAAAGATACCAGTTCAACACTTTGATTTTGGTGATGCTGATCCCAATCCTCAGCCACAATATTGTGAGCACTAGAAACAATTTTCCTATGTTTGTACTTGTGATCATAACCAATCCTAGCTTCATTCTGAATCTTGTGCTCTCCATGCTTAGGATGTCCAGGAAGGCAACCAATAAGTTTGTAGCAATCTATCTTATAATGACCTTTTATTCTGCAATGATCACACACAACACTAGGATTATAGGTTGACACATAGTTTCTCTTCCTCTTTTGATAGTTACCTTGATAACTACAACCTTGATAGCTAGTCTTAAAGTACATGGAAACTGCATCATCTACATTAGGAGAAGCACCAAGAAGACATGTGGCATGCACAGACTGAGCCACAATTTTTTTATTCTCATCACTCATGATCATAGAGTAGGCCATGCTGACAGTTGGTAGTGGTGTCATCAACAAGATTTGACTTCTTACTTGGGAGTATGTGTCATTTAAGTCCATTAGAAACTGATACAACTTTTGTCTTTTAATATAAGCCAAGAAATCTCTTGATTTTTCACAGTTACAAGCAGGAGATGAAACTAAAGATTCAAACTCATCCCATAAGTCTTTCAACTTAGTGAAATATACAGACACAGTTTGAACTCCCTAAGTCATGGTTGCAATTTCTTGATGCAAATTATAAGTTCTTGAACCATCTATTTTATCAAATCTTCCCCTAAGATCTAGCCATACAGAATATGCAATCGAGGCCAAGAAAATACTGTAGCATTGACTATTTCCCATTAGTTTCCCAAGTCAGTAGAGAAATTTTCTTTCTTACAAGATCCATCAACTATACCAAATTTGTTATGACCTAGTAGTGCAATTCGAATAGCTTTACTCCATATAACATAGTTCTCACACCCACTTAATGGAAAAGACATAATAGAAGTACCTGATACATCTGCAGCATACAAGAACAGGTGATTGTAATCTAATGGAGGTTGCAGTAGTTGTGGGATTGATCCACTATTGTTGAAAACTAATCCAATTTTATGCACACTAGTAGTCATCTTCAATAGAGTGGAGTTCTTTTCAGAGCAACTCAATTAGTCGAGCATTTACTTTCTTTCAGAGTAATTTTAAGAAACTACCAGAATTCAGAAATACTTGAATGTGCAGATGAAAATCAAAAAATTCAACTCAGAAATTGAAGGATCAATAAGAGCACTGATTCAAGTCAGCAGGCTCTGATACCATGAAGAATAATGAAGTAACTCACACTAATAATGAATCACTATAAGCAGAGAAATGAGGGAAGAGATAGTAGAAGATCAACTATCTTAGAAATAGAGAAGAAGAGAGAAGCAAGAAGAGTAAGTCTTTGAGTTGTATTGATGTATTCAAAAATCATGTTATTGTTAGTAGAACATAGTCGACAATATAAAGAGTAGATGATAACTTAATAGTGTGGTGTCAACTAACTAACTGACTTCAACAATGTAACTAACTTCTTGACACTTTAACTAACTTTCCCTCCTTTTTTTCTTTCTTTACTTTCGTTCGTCAACACTAATACTTAACATCAATTACTATTGTTATTACGGTAAAATATTCATATCAACATTTTTTTCTAAGAAACGTGCAAAATCTAAAGTGAATAAATAAAAGTGAACAAAGAAAATAACAAAATCTATATTATTCTATTTTTTTGCTTCTACAATAGTTAAACTCATATAAAAATATCTTTCTTAATTTTTGGTTGGGTGTTAAGAGTGTGTCGAGTTATTCAGGAAATGTTTTTTTATTTGTATTCATGCCTTTTGAAAAGAGGCACTAAATAATCATATAAGGTATGTGAATAGTATTTCGGAAATACTTTATAGTATAAGGAATAATTGTCATTACGGGGACCATGGAAGGGGTTTCACGCTTAATGATTTAACTAGCAAGTTGATCAATTAGTTATTAATTCATAGGATGATCATTTGTTTTACTTCTAACCAAAGCTTTAATATTGCTTTAAATAATCACCGCCTTTATCAGGTTCTTTTACTAAATTACCCAAAAAATCTTTAGATCCTAATATCCCGTTTCAAAACCACCAACATCAGTCCAAGTAACTTAAGCTTTTGAAGAAGGAAAAAAAAGCTATTCCATTTCATCATGACTTAATCATATTAATAGAAATTCATTTTTTTACGACGGACCCTAACTAATTTCTCTTCCTAAATCATAACTTAAAATGATTCAATTTACATTTTTGGAGCACTACATATATAAAGTGTTCACGAATATTTTTTCAAATTATGTGTGTGTTCGGTTTGACGAAGATACTACCTTAATTAAAAGTGTGTGAAAACATTTTATTCAAAGATATCTGAGCATATATTCTTTATCACTTATTTTAACTAAAAATTAGATTATTGTTATCCATTGTAATACTTAAGGGAAAAGGCATCATTTCCACCCCATACTATACAAGAAAAGTCTAAGCCACACCTAAATTATATAAGTGACCTATTACACACCTTAACTATATAAAAGTGATATTATTACCTCCCCACGACCCTCATTCTAAGGCGTGTGTGTTACACTTATTTTAGGCGCGTCCAGCCTATTAAATAACAAAAGTAAACGGCTAAAAACATTAAGGAAAAAGGCATCGTTTCCACCCCAAACTATAATCGAAAAGTCAAATCCACACCTAAACTATATAAGTGACTTATTACACACCTTAACTATAAAAAAACGATACTTTTTACTGACGTGGTGCTGACGTGGCAGCGCGTGTAAAACACTACACCACATGCAAGTGGTGGTAGCCTGACAGGGTGTAAATAGTTTCACTTTTTTATAGTTTAGGTGTGTAATAGGTCACTAGTATAGTTTAGGTGTGACTTCGACTTTTAGGGTATAGTTTGGGGTGGAAACGATGTCTTTTCCCTAATACTTAAAATATAGTCATAACTGTATACCCATACTCTATCGTACACCTTGTACGACCTTCAAATTTCGTTTGTTTATACAGAAAACACGCAAAAAAATGATTGAGAAAATTTGTCAAGGTAAAATATTTAGTAAATAAATTTCCTTCGAATATGTTCATAATATTTTAAAATCTTAACTCTTTTTTTAGAATATTTCAATATTTTCAATTTTTTAAAAAAAAAATGACACAATTGATATACAGATTAGATTCTTAGAAAATACATTCTAATGTTTGGTCTATGCATCTCTTTTATTGTAGAGTGACACATATTTAGTCAGAGCCTCGAAGGTTTATTTAGGTGTCAGCATTTTAACAATATGCCTTATTGATTTGATATCAATTTTCAATAATCTTTTAATTGAAGTTTGCTGATCAATCAGTGGAGATTCCTCTACTCCCAGTGATGCATCCTGCACTAGCATTTTTCCACATCCCAATTCCAGAAATTCGTCAAGGTCTTATTTTTAAGACGAGCCCATACGATATGACATGTTATATCTCATGCTTTTCAATTATTTTCTTCTTTTTTTCCTAAGGAAAGTCATTTTTTCATTACTTAATTGACTTTAAGTATGGATATTTTGTCTGTTTCTTATATTATTTTGCATTTCACGTGTTTAAGGTAGGAGGATAAAGTATGGTCTATTTTTAACCTAATTTTTGTTATCTATTTATCAACTTTTGAGGAATTCTTTTGAAAAAACTAATTAAAATGTTGGAATTTTATTTTAGTTGTCTCGATCTAAGTTTTAAGCAGAATATGAAGCCTAAAGTCAAACTATATATGTGCTTAAAAGTAGATTAAAAAATCTCATGTAAATTATTATTTTTTGGATTTAGTAAAATCTGTATTTTACAACAAGAATTTCAAGCACATAATCAAACTAAAGTATGAACAATCAAATGAAGTTGTAACTCTGTATTCACAACTTTAAAATTTACCAATAAGTTCAACCCAACTTATTAACAACCAATAATGAAGTTCAAACTATTGTCTAAAAAATAGCAAAATCAAACATTTAGAAGGAGATGAAGATTGAAACATTCAAGTCCACTAAATTCACAGTGAGTACTTAAGGAAATTATTTTCCTCAAGTATCCAAAGTTATGGAATATATCCTGCCCGGATAATACGAATCACTTCATCATAATAGCAGTACCTCAAACTATGTCGAACTACGAATGAACTCAATGATTTGCAAATCACATTTGAGTTTTTAGAAAGAAGTAGATATTTTTTACTTCAAAGTTTTCATATACCTGAGAGAAAAATCAAGTATTTATTACCAAAAGGTGGTGCTTTAAAAATAAAGCAATGGTTCTACAAAAAATTACACTATTTTGAATCATCGAGCATACCTGCGTCTGTAGATGGGGTGTTGACTTTGACCTGCGCAGGCATCTGCGCCTGTAGATCGCCACCTGTGTCTGCAGATCCATATTTTATTTTTAAACAGTTCCTCAAAGGACTGGGTCTCTTTGAGGTGCGTTGTGACATGCGTCCACACATGCTTGTGTGCATCAGCAAATAAAGAATAAATTTGCATCGAATTTTTAGGATTAAACAATCATACTCTTAAGTTTCAAATGAATTTTGTCCAAAAATATAATCTCTCGATCGATTATTTGACAAGCACAAGACTTGCTTTCTTCTTACCTCACTAACAACAAAGAGGAGTGCTTCCATACATAAGCACAAAAATACTTTTTTCTCTCATCAATGTAGGATAAACACTCTTTTATAAAGCTAAACCACAATTCACTCTTTTTTTCCTCTATTTATTTTTCCCTCTATTTTTCTTTCACATTTCACTTAAAACTCTATTTTTCTTTCACATTTCACTTAAAACTCTATTTTTCTTTCACATTTCACTTAGAACCCAATAATTTTCCACGTGAATGGGGAATGGTCATTTCATCAAAAAATATTTATGGACATGTGTGTGATCTATAAGCAAAGACTAATTGTGTTTGGATATGTAGGTCTTTCTTTAAACTTTCTGTTGTGAACTATTATTGGATGCACTCGGTCAATCGATAAATGTAATATCCTTGAGCCGTCAAACTTTTGTGTACACCAAGACAAAACAAGTCATACAACCAACCTTTTACCATTTATTATTCTCATGGTTTTGTTGGTTTTAGCCATGAACACTACCTGAGTTCACGAGAGCTTAGAGAACAGACCTTTACTATTATTCCTTTTTAAGCATTTTTCACTTCACCCTCACATAGGTGATTCTTAAATATTTAATCCTATAGATCAAACTATTTTTTCATTACTTCCAAACTTAGAAATCATTAAAAAACTTCAATCTATAAGTCTTATCCTTGTTTTCAGAACATTGTCTTCATCATAAGAATGAGTTGAGTTAATTGACAATGTTGAATCGTTAGTCACAACTTTGTTTGATCTCCTTGAATCTAGCTCTTGAAATCTCCAGTCTATTAGGTAGAGTTACCACCGTGATGATTTGTACTAGACCGTAAATTTATTTTCTTCGATGATCTCTTAACTCCCTCTCTATTTAAGCCTTTTGTAAGTGGACCTGACACATTATTCTTTAACCCCACAGAGTCAATCATGATAATTTCACTAGAGAGTAGTTTTCTGAGGTAATACCTCTGTATTATATGAAGAGATTTATCATAATACATCATGCTCCCAGCCTATCCATCACAACTTGGTTATCAGAGTGTATGCATACTGGTGCCACAGGTTTGAGCCAATAAGAAATATCTTTCAAGAAAATTTTGAGCCATTCAGTTTCTTCACCGGCTTTATCAAACACAATAAATTCAAATTTCATTATAGAGCGGGCAATACATGTCTGTTTGGATGATTTCCAAGAGACTGTTCCTCCACAAAGAATAAATACACTCATGTATTTTATTTTATTTGATCTGGTGATTCAATTTGCATCACTATATTCTTCAATTACCGCTAGATATTTATTAAATTGCAAATCATAGTCTTGAGTATGTTTTAGATATCTCAGAACTTTTTTCATTACCATCCAATGAGTTTGATTGGGATTACTCATATACCAACTCAATTTACTAATAGCACAAGCTATATCTGGTCACGTACAATTCATGACACACATTAAAATTCCCAACAATCTTGTGTACTCCAACTGTGAGTCAGTTTCACCTTCATCCTTTTGAAGTGCAAAACTCACATCCAATAGTATCTTGACAATATTGAAATCCTAATACCTGAACTTGTCAAGTGTCTTTTCAATGTAATGGGACTATGACAACTATGTCTTATGGTGTTCTATGAGTTCTTATCTCTAAGTCACATCAGCAACTCCAAGATCTTTCATATCAAATTTGCTTTCTAGCATTCTCATCGCATTTATGTTAGAATATCTCTACCGATGATTTACATGACATCCACATACAAACAAATAATGATTTCATGATTTGGAGTGTCTTTAATGTAAACACATTTATCACATAAATTTATATTTAATCTATTTGTCAATATGATTTGATCAAAATTTACATGCCACTGTTTGGGTGTTTACTTTAGTTCATAAAGTGACTTTACAAGCTTGCACACTTTTTTTCTTTATCAGGAACTACAAAACCTTCAGATTGTTCTATGTAAGTTTCTTCCTTCAATTCTCTATTGAAGAAAACTATTTTCACACCCATTTGATGGATTTCAAGATTTTATACAAAGCTAATAGAATGTTATTCTTGTTATTGGCGAATATGTGTCAAAATAATCAAGGTCTTCTTTTTATCTAAAGTCTTTCACAATAAGTCTTGCCTTGTATTTGTAAATAGTACCATCAACTTTCATTTTCCTTTTGAAGATTCATTTAGAACATAAAGATTTATTTTCTGGAGGAAGATCAACCAACTCTCAAGTATGGTTGTTCAAGACTGAATTAATCTTACTATCAACTGCCTCTTTTTGAAAGGATGAGTATTAGACGACATCGCTTCTTTAAATGTTTGAGACTCATTTTTAAGAATAAATATTATGAATTTGATCCAAAGAAAGTTGACGTTCTTTGTCATTTACTATGCATTAAATTCTCTTTATTAAGTATATTCTCCTTTGGTTCGTCCCTTGGTAATTTAGACTTTTCAATAGACAGCTCATGTCTAGTTTTATATGGATAAATGTGTTTAAAAACTCAATATTATCTGATTCAATTACCGTATTATCATGAATATCTGAATAGTCAGATCTATGAACCAACAATTGACATGATTTACTATTTGTAACTGAAACATCCTAGGCTGTTGGCCCCTGGAAATGTCCTGAGTTTTGGACTCACTATCTTAGTAACGACTCACCATATGAGTCGTATGGTGTGGGTATGGGTCAGGTGACCGTAGTCTCAAGGAGTCCAGCGGATGGTCGTTGGGTTTCTATTGTGGTTACAGTTTGGTGGTATGGGTCGTTAGGGGTGGTGACGGTTTATTTAGTTGGTCCTTTAATTAAATCAGTAACTTAATCACTTAATTTGGCTCTGAATACGAGTGGATCACTAATATCCATGAGGATAGGGTATGAGTATTATAGTTGAATCATATGTTGTCCAGTGTCAATCCCTTTGGATTTTGTCTTTTGTACGACTAGGCCATATGAGTCGAGTGGTTTGGTAACGAGTGGGGTTAGGGAATCGTACAGTGGACAGTGTATGAGCGTCCAACTCACTATCTTGGTGATGACTCAATGGTACGAGTCGTATATTGTGGTCACAAGTCACGGGATCGACTCGAAACCGCCTGCGGTATTTTTACAGTTTTAAGTTGGGGGCATTTCGGACATTTTCCTTGTTAACTCCCTTTGAAACCACGACATAAAACACCATTTGGGAATTCATTAACCTATTATTCCAATCAAACACTCGTAAAATCTCTCTCAAACTCTCTTTCAAGAAAAATATTAGGGTTTCATCAAGATAATTAATTAAGGCTTTCAAGGGTGGGTTCTCTTCATCTTTTGGTGTCTAAGGCATGTTACTCCTCCCTCATTATTATTTTACAAAGATCATATGTTTTAATGCATGATTTTCATGATATTTTTATGGTTTGAAAAAAATAGTTGGGGGTTTTGGATGATCATGGTTGAATAATGGTTCTCATGGTTTAATTATATTTTCTTTCATGCTTTTAGTATGATTTTGACATTGTAGGATGCATGTTAATAGTAAATAGATTTTGGGGTATTATGAATTTCCAAAATTACTTGGATATGGTTTTAAAACTTATGTGTCCTCAACTTGTTTGTTAAAATGCCAATGAGAAGGATTTTGTCACATTGCTTGACGACTCTTGATATCTTTGCATTGCATAAATAATAACGGAACCTGAATTGGTCTGGTTGATTTTAAATAGTTTGGACTGGCCTTGGTGGCCATTGTTTTAGTTTGATTGGAAACTTTGGAGTCAACTTAGTTTAATGGTTTTGGTATGGCATAAAAGGATAGAATCACAAGCTCTAATTTTGATATGACGATACCAACGGTTAATGCCTAAATAAAAGGCTCCTTGGTAAATTGTTGAAATGTGTAATTGGTTTTAATATGGGCTTAAAGAGGGTTATGTTAGCAAAGCCATGGAAGTTAGAGGTCCTACGGGGACTACTACTGGAAACTCATGTTTGTCGATGTGAGGTTAGGTCATGGTGACCGTGTGGATGATGTTACGCTTTATATTTTTAGAGAAGAACTAGTCATCTCAGGTTTTTTCTCTTGTTTGTGAATCTAACATGCACCGGGGCCCTTTAAGTAGGGGGAGTTGAACCCATATAGCCCATGGGTGGACATTTAAGACGGAAGAGCTACACAACCTAGGTTAAGGTTTTAAATACATGCTAAACCTGGTTCCCTATCCCGACATGGTATGTGTATGTATATGCGTGATTTCATATGGTTATTTGATTTGTTTTGAGTAATGGCATTATTTTATGTTTATCCCTAAGTACATTCTAGTGTTTACTCCACTAACTATCTTCGGGCGCTGTATCCCCACGCGATAGTGGAATTGGCCATACTACCATTCCTCCTGCTCAGTGACTTGGATTCGAGGATATCTCTGAGTCATATTGAAGTGGTGAGCTTCCATTCTCCGAAAGACTCCATTTCATGTTGTGGACTGTTTTCATTATATTTTGTTTTTTGGATTTTTGTTTTGGCTATGATCTGGGACATGACCCGACCAGATGTTACTTTATTCTGGTTAGAGACTTTGTCAAGCCACTGTTGGCATAGACGGTGTTGGTATTGGTGTCAGCCTTGGTATTGGTATTGACATTGGGGTTGGCACCGGTTGTATATTTGATTGAGGTTATTGGATTGTGATTATAGACTTGATTTAATTTTTTTGAATTATTATTATTTTATCTTGTTATATGTTTGGAATTCATCCGACATAGGGTGCGGGGCAGTTACGGTCAGGTATTGGGGGTGATCTCCGGTCTTGGTTGGACTTGAGATGCCCGACATGACTAGGCCCTGGTGTGGGTCGTGTCAGTTTGGTATCAGAGCCCTAGGTTCATGGTCAATTAGGAGTCCATACAACCGTGTCGAGTAGAGTCTCTTTTAAGGGTATGTAGCGCACCATACTCATAAGGGATAGACTACGAGGCATTTAGGAATGTTTCTCTTTCTTGTGTTCTATTTTTAAGCTATAGAGTCTAAGGTCCTGAATTTTCTCTAATTTTATTGCTTTGCCTTTCAAATTATGCCTCCTCGACCATCTGAAGCTCGTGGAAACTCCTTTATCCCACTTGGGGACAACACTGATGGGACACACTCTGCTTATGAGGTCCAGACTCGGTCTAGGGGTCCAGTTCCTGATTTGTCCTTCTGGAGTTCTACTGGTTACTTCCAGCCTTCCTCAGGCTCCTCAGGCAGATGTGACAAATGCTAAGTTTCATCAGTCTATCCATATGTTGGCATAGTTTGTAGCTTTTTAGGCTGAGCTGGTGCTTTTATTACTCCATCTTTTGAGGCCACAAGGGTTGGCCAGTTTATGAGGTTGAACCCTTCTGTGTTCACTAGTTTTAAGGTTGAGGAGGATCCTCAGGGTTTTATTGATAAGATGAAAAAAATCTTTCGTATTATGCATACTACTAACGTGAAGGGTGTGGATTTTTCTACCTACCAACTGAAAGATGTAGCATACCAATGGTATGAGGAATGAGATAAGTCAAGGGGTGACGATGCTGAGTCAATCCTATAGGATGATTTCTCTAGTACTTTTCTAGACCGCTTCTTTCCTCGGGAGTTGAGGGAGGCAAATACGAAAGTGTTTGTTAACCTAAAGCAGGGCAAGATGTCAGTCAAGGAGTATGCCTTGATGTTTTACCAGTTGTCTTGATATGCTCTGGAGTTGGTTTCTAACATGAGGGATAGAATAAGGAAGTTCACTTTCGGGTTATTTCGAGACTTGATTTTAGAGAGTAAGGTTGCCTTGTTAAACAAGGATATAGACATCTCTAAGTTGGTTGTGTACATGCAGCAGGTCAAGGAAGAGAAGAAGAAGAAAACTAAAATTAAAGAGAGGCAGAATAAAAAGTTAAGATTTTCTGATCAGGACGGTAGTTAACAACAAGGTGATAGGGATGGTGGAAAGTGGTCGAACAAGAGGTGGGGTAATTTGTGGTCTTACTCGTCGGCTAGTAATCCCTACCCAAAGCCGTTCAGTGATAAATATTTTTAGAGTGGAGACAATTATAGAGCACAGGGTGTCCAATCTCAGGCTAGTGGGGCCTAATCAGCTCCATCCTATCCTCCCTACAGATTTTATGGTTAATTGTATCGGGGTTACTGTGATAAATAAAATGATAAGTGTTTCAACTGTGATTAGCCAGGGTGCATGATTAGAAACTGTTCTGTTGGTAAGGTTGTTTATGGGGAAAACAAAGTTCCTATTGCCTCTTCTTCAGCTCTGACATCAAAGGGTTCACCATCTAGCTCTGACACTGGTCGGAACTGACTCTATGCTCTCACTACCCGCTAGGAGTCTGAGACATCACTTGATGTCGTGACTGGTATGTTGAAACTCTTCTCCCGTGATGTGTACTATTTACTTAATTCAGGGTCCACTCTTTCTTATGTGACCCCATTTGTAGTTATGCATTTTGGTTTCATCCGAGTGCATTTCGGACCCTTTTTTTATTTCTACCTCGGTGGGTAATCTGTGGTTGCTAGAAAAGTCTATAGGGGTTGTGTGGTATCTGTGGTTAGTCGGGAGACTCTAGTGGATCTGTTTGAACTAGACATGGTTGATTTTGATATCGTATTGAGGATGGATTGGTTGCATTCATGCTATTCTTCTTTAGATTGTCGAACCCATAAGGTTGTCTCTAAATTACCTAATGAGCCGATTATTGAGTAGGATGGTGGTTCCCTATATCCTAAGGAGAATTTCATATCGTATCTTAAATCTCGGAGATTAATCTCAAAGGGGTATCTCTATCATCTGGTCTGGGTTAAAAATTCTAATTTAGAGGGTCCTTTTCTGCATTCCATCCCAATGGTGAATGAATTTCCTAAGGTCTTCCCTGACGACCTTTGTGGTGTTCCTCCCGATAAGGATATTGATTTTGGAATTGATCTTGTTTTGGACACTCGTTCTATTTTCATTCCCCCTTATAGAATGGCTCCAACCGAGTTGAAGGATCTTAAAGAGCAATTAAATGATCTTTTAGATAAGGGTTTCATCTGTCCTAGTGTGTCTCTGTGGGTTGCACCGATGTTATTCATGCATAAGAAGGATGGTTCACTTAGGATGTGTATTGATTACCGATAACTGAATAAGGTGATGGTAAAGAATAAGTACCCTCTTCCAAGGATGATTTATTTGACCAACTTCAGAGTGCTATGTTTTTCTCCAAGATTGATCCTCGGTATGGGTATCATCAACTAAAGATTAGGGAGGTCGATATCCCTAAGACTACTTTTCATACTCGGTATGGGAATTTTGAGTTCCTGGTTATGACTTTAGGGTTGACCAATGCCCCGGCAGTATTCATGGATTTGATGAATAGAGTCTTCCAGCAGTTTCTGGATTTATTCGTCATTGTGTTCATAGATGATATTCTGGTGTACTCTAAGAGTGAGGTGGATCATGTCGATCACCTCCGTATTGTATTGCAGACCCTGAAGGAGCAGCGGTTGTATACCAAATTTTCAAAATGTGAATTCTGGTTGAACGCTGTCTCTTTTTGGGGTCATGTTATTTCTAGTAAAGGGATCATGGTGGATCTGCAAAAAGTTATAGTAGTTAAGAGGTGGCCTAGACCCACGACTCCAACCGATCTTCGGAGTTTCTTGGGTTTAGTTGGTTACTAATGGAGGTTTGTGGAGAGTTTTTCAACTATAACTGCCCCATTGACTAAGTTGACTCAAAAGAAGGTGAAGTTATTGTAGTTTGATGCTTGTGAAGGTAGTTTTGAGAAGCTGAAGGATAAGCTAACTTCGGCTTCGGTCTTGACTTTGCCTGAAGGCATTGATGGATTCGTGGTCTATTGTGATGCATCCCGTGTGGGGCTTGGGTGCATCTTGATGTAGCATGGCAAGGTGATAGCTTATGCCTCTAGACAGTCAAAGGTGCATGAAAAGAATTATCAGACTCATGACTCACTACAAGAAAAATGCTTATTACCTGGGGATTTTCATAGGGATAATGTGGTTAAATCCCCAAGTATTTGATTACCTGCGGATTTTCTTACCAATTAGAATTCAAAGGAAATACCTTCGTAGGTAATTATTACCTACGAATTTATAAAATCCTTAGGTAATTTAGCTGCAAAAATAAATTCGCAGGTATGTTATTTGCGGATTTATTTGCGATTAACTATCAAAATTTTGCATGAATTTTTTGGTAAAATTTCATAAAAAGGGTTTTACCTGCAGATTTTCACGAAAAAAATCATAAATTATTCCCCGCGAAGATTCCCAAGTAAATCCCTAGGTAATTTAGCTGCGAAAATAAATCCGCAGGTACGTTATTTGTGGATTTATTTGTGATTAACTATCAAAATTTTGCATGAATTATTTGATAAAATTTCATTTACCTGCAGATTTCCACGAAAAAATTCACAAATTATTCCCCACGAACTATTTCGCAAGAAAATTCGTATAAAATGCCCCAAGTAAATCCGCAAGAACAAATTTTTTCAAGAAAATTTTCATGAATATTTAGCATGTACATCCCCATGAAAATTTTCAAATAATAATTCACGCGTAAATTACTAAAAACATTTCACAATTAATCAAAAATATATTCAAAACCTTCAATAATTCTCAAAAACATCATTCAATACAAGTCTAATGTAAATCATTACAGCTAACAAAAAATAATAATTCAAAACATCCACATCAATAATGTATGATTCTTAAATGGTCCAAAACAAAATATTTCAAACTTGAATCTTCAATAAAACTACCAACCATCAAGGTCAGAATCACTTTCATCCACATTATCAAGATTAGAATCACTTTCATTCACGTCGGCAGAGTCATCATCACTTTCATCCTCTTGGTTGTCTTCCTGGGATGGGCGTCCATCATTTAACAAATCCTTTAACTTCCAACAGTCGAGCAAGACCTCTCCACCACAAGAGACCGCTTGTACTAAATTGCTTGATGCTACCACAAAATACACAGAAGACAAATGACAAGATTAGAGTTGAAATAGGAAAAAGGCAAATACAAGAAGAGTATTGACAACAATGTAGTAAAACAACAGAAAGATCTATTTCAATAAAAATCTTGTTATTCTCTTACATTAATTGAACATGAAATAGAAGAGTGAGGTTGATATTATAATTTTATGTTACTATACTTAACCATTTTCAAGTAACTAATTCACATTTCAAGTAACTACACTTGACCATTTTCAAGTCACTACTACACACTTCAAGTCACTACACAACCATTTTCAAATAACTAATTCACATTGCAAGTCACTACACTTAAAACATTTTCAAATCACTAGTACACATTTCAAATCACTACACTTAACTATTTTCAATTAACTAATTCACATTTCAAGTCACTATACTTAATCATTTTCAAGTAACTATACTTTATTATTTTCAAGTTATTAGTACACATTTCAAGTGACTACACTTAATCATTTTCAAGTCACAAGTTCACAATTTCAAGTAACTACACTTAACCATTTTCAAGTCACAAGTTCGCAATTTCAAATAACTACACTTAACCATTTTCAAGTCACAAGTTCGCAATTTCAAATAACTACATTTAATCATTTTCAAGTCACTACACTTAATAATTTTCAAATAGCTAATTAATTGACATTTCAAGTCATTATACTTGACAATTTTCAAGTAACTACACTTAATCATTTTCAACTCACTAGTACACATTTCAAGTCACTACCCTTAACCATTTTCAAATAACTAATTCACATTGCAAAGCAGTACACTTAATCATTTGCAAGTCACTAGTACACATTTCAAATCACTACACTTAACCATTTTCAAATAATTAATTCACATTTCAAGTGACTATACTTAACCATTTTCAAGTAACTACTTCACATTTCAAATAACTATACTTAACCATTTTCAAGTCACTACACTCAACCATTTTCAAATAATTAATTCACATTTCAAGTCACTATACTTAACCATTTTCAAGTAACTACTTCACATTTCAAATAACTATACTTAACCATTTTCAAGTCACCACACTTAATCATTCATTTCAAGTCTCTATACTTAACCACTTTCAAGTAACTACACTTAACCATTTTCAAGTCACTAGTACACATTTCAAGTTACTATACTTAACCATTTTCAAGTAACTACACTTAACTATTTTCAAGTCACTAGTACACATTTCAAGTCACTGCACTTAATCATTTTAAAGTCACTAGTATACATTTCAAGTCACTGCACTTAATTATTTTCAAGTCATTAGTACACATTTCAAGACACTACACATTTCAAGTAACTATACTTTATTATTTTCAAGTTATTAGTACACATTTCAATTGACTACACTTAACCATTTTTAAGTCACAAGTTCACAATTTCAAATAACTACACTTCATCATTTTCAAGTCACAAGTTCACAATTTTAAGTAACTACACTTAATTATTTTCAAGTCACTACACATTTCGAGTATTTGTTGCTCTACGCAATTCTGAACAGATATGTAGAGAATACTATGTTTAATTTATGATAATATGCCATGATATTACTTTAGTCTTTTAGTAACGTTCTATGTTAACAAACTGTGTTTAGTTTATGTTAAGCAATTCTGACCGATGGAGTACGTTTTTACCAGGAATGCATTAACGAACATAGAAACTCATGGAAAAGCACTGGATCAAGAATTGAACAACAATTAATAAGGTCATATCTGAATACTTCTCCCATTGATTCTCATTTAGGCCTTTTGAGGAATGAGCTATAATTAATCCAACAGAAGCTAATAGACTACACAATTTTATACCTCTTGTCTTGCAGCCCTGCCAAAATTCAGATTTTGTTACTTTCTCCTAATATTTTAAATTGCAAATAATGTACATTTAATTAGGGAGTCGTAATATATGTTGCTCAGACTCTTCAAGAATGACGTCAGGTGCGTGTTGGACATTCCAAAAGTAACATATTTTTGGAGGATTCGACATAGGGGAGTAACATTTTTGGAGTGTTCAAGCAACCTAGGTTGTAACTGGTTACCTATTAAAGATAATAAAACTTTGATGCATACATCCAAATGTTTCACGGGGTTGTTCTACTTTGGCCTTTTACTTAAATAAGACATTGGGTTTTTGGGATGTGATGTGTTCTGTAAAAGGAAGGGGGTGTCAACTAATCAACATTATGCATGCTGATGAGTTGCAATCACTAATACCTTTACCAATAAATTCTTTTTTCTACTCTCTAATATGATAATAATTGTTACCAATTAATTTTAATGAATATAACATCTTACTCATTTTCTTTATGAAGTTTGCTTGCTTGTGTCGTACTGGGTGGATTATAGCACAACAACCAAACAAGGAGATGTAAAAGAGGAGGTTTTGACAACTGTGTAGTTTCGACAACTGCACTAGGACAACCTATTTCATATGTGGGAGTTAAAGCCATATTTTTTCTACACATAAATTTCAGTGTGCTACAAGGAAGAAATAGGAAATTTGAATAGTATGGTAAGAGTCATAATGTCCTTTTAACTATAAGGCATTTACCTCATGATTGATGAACTCTTTGTACACAAAGTTTAGAATAAGTAGGATAAAATTCTAAAGAGCCTATAGGATTTTCTCAAACTGTCAGGTAGGTGCAAGCACCTAAGAAATCCACAAGTCATGGTAACTTAACACCCATTTAGTAACAAACATACATCAATTATCGAATTAAAAGGTGAATACATCAGATGACATATTGTAACAATATGGCCTTGGAGAATCAGTGGCGGAGCTAGAAATTTTATAAAGGGTGCATAAAATTTAATCAAGTAATTAACAATATAGATCTTACATATAGATCTTACTCAACCTAGCGACTTTACCATGAACAATGTCAATAGTATTTTTCTACCAAACAAACTGTCTAAAACAAATTTCTTCAATTTTGATTGCTTTTAATTATAAAATGCATGGTTGAATTGTATAAACCAAAATTATATTTTCTAATGGATGGTTACTGATTTTTATAAAACATATGCACACATTGAAGAAAAAATAACCCTAATTATCAATTTTTACTTCAATCAAAATCTATTTTCAATATATAAATTTTACTACTTGTAATTGAAACTTAATGTTAAGGTACTTTCTCCTTAAAAACTATCTAGCTGCATAGCTTGTAAGTTTCTACACTCCTGGACTCTCTAGAATACTTATGCCATTTAACTTATTCCAGAAAAGTAGTTGTTAGCGTAGCCAGTTAGACATTATGTGGGCTAAATTGATTTGTAGCTAGTTAGACAAAACCTTTTCAATAGCACCCAAAAAGGATCGTTGGGCTAAACTGAATGCATTTCTCGTCGGCTGATCGTTGGCATGGTTGTCGGTGCTGGTAGCGGATAGAAGAGATATGAGAGGCAGCGGTGACAACGACATGGGTTTGCTCGCCGGCTGCATGTCTGTTGTGTAGCGACGGCTGGTGGCACGATGGAGGGAAATGAGAGAGGAAGAAAAGAGGGTCGGCAGACTTGTCGCCGATGCGGCTCACCGGAGCGTGGTGTTCGCCGGTGGTTGACCTTAGAGAGAGAAGGGAGAGAAAAGGTACGGCTCATTTTTGCAAATACAGGAAAATGATTTAGGGTTTTAGGTATTAGGGTGTTATATGTATGAACAATAAGATTTAATCTCAGTTGGCGATCACATGAGATCAACGGCTGTGATTAAAATTGAGAAAGGAATGAAAAATTGATAAAAGATTAGGCTAGAATTGACATTAATTGGATATAAAAAATGATTAAGAATCAAAAAAATTGGAAAATTAAATTGAATTAGGGATGCTATTTTAATAAATGTACTACTGACGTAATAATAAAAAGGAGAAAAATAATAAGATGTCGATATTAAAATAAATTATGTATGTAAAAATCAATGTTAAGTTAAAAAAAATATTATATAAAACCGTTCATAATCAACAACAACAACAACAACAAACCCAGTGTATTCCCACATAGTGAGGTCTGGAGAAGGTAAGATGTACGCAGTCCATACCTCTACCTCTAAAGAAGTAGAAAGGTTGTTTCCGATAGACCCCCGGCTCGAGACACGGAATACTACACAAATACATAGTAAAAGCATGGAACAAGATGACATAACATAAATACGACACCCACAAGTAATAGAAAAAACCGTTGAGAATAAAATTTGACATAAATCAATAATAATCATAATAATATAATGTATTTGAAAATTGCAGATGTGCATATTTGTGAAAATAATTTAATAAATATTGACAAAATATTATATTTAAATTACATAAAATATAAAATTACTTGATAAATATAAATTATCTATTTAGAAAGCATGACTGTGACACGTCGTTATTATTTGATATCAAAATAATACGTAAAATATATCAATATTAATTTTGGTAAAATAGCATCCTAAAAAGAGCATCTAGAGGTTAAAATTGGGTGCCAACACTACAGTAGTCGGAATATATATTTCCCAGAATTTATCGCCAAATATTCTGACTGTTGTAGTCACAAATAATACCAAAAAATATTTTGTAAAAAATAAAAATAAAAAAGTAAGTTTTGGCATTTGGGTGTTTTTTATATGAAAAAACAATATTTAATCTCAGCCGTCAATCTCATGAGATCGACAGTTGTGATTAAAATTGAAAAGGGAATTGAAAATTGATTTAAAAATTAACCAAATTGAATTCAAAAATAGGTTAAAATTGACATTAATTAGATATAAGGTTGACAAGAATTTAAATAAAATTGAGAAAATAATTGAACTAACTTAGGCTGCTATTTAAAAATAATAATAATTTCATAGTAATAATAAATTTAAAAATATTATAAAAATTGTTATTCTTACAATAAATTACGTATGTCACATAGAAAATATTATATAAAAATTACCGATAATAAATTTGAAATAAATTGAGCATAAATATAATAATAATAATAATAATAATAATAATAATAATAATAATAATAATAATAATAATAAGGTGACATCTTTTGATTGTTTTCTCTATGAGATTTCGAGAAAATGAATATAACAACTAACCCGATTTAGTCCCACAAATTAGGGTCTGTGGAGGGTACAGTATACGCAGACCTTACCGCTGAGGTAAATAGGTTGTTTCCAATAGACCTTTGGTTCAAAAAAAAATAGTCCAAAGCTGTCCAATTTTAAGAAAAATATTAGTGAAAATTGATTTAATATTGACTGTTGATCAAATATAATGAACGGTTGAGATTAGAATTGAGGAGATGAGTCAAATTGGGATTAGATATTGGGTTAAAAAAATTGAATTGGGGATTTCAATTGAGTCAAATTAAACTCAATTGACACAAATTGAGTATAAAATGGCTATAATTTAAATAAATTAGGAAATTTGAATTAAATTAGGTTGATATTTAATAAATATATTAACTACATAAAATTAATATTAAAAAACAAATAAAATTATTATATTTAATAATTGAGTAGGCTGGTATTTAATAAATATAGGAAAGCCGTAATAATAATAATAATAATAATAATAATAATAATAACAACAACAACAATAATAATAATAATTGACAATGTTTGTAAATTATGGGCATGTCTACTTGCGGAAATGATTTAATAAATATAGTAACTATATAAATAAATATAAATATAAATTATTTGTTAATTAGTTGGCACAATAGTCCGCAAAAAAAGCAATGGATATTAAGACTCGATATAAATGAAATAATAACATAATAATAATAACGAGGAAAATAATAAGACTCGATATAAATTTGGTTTAAAATGAACCAAATTGAATTCAAAATTGATTAAAATTGACATCAATTAGATATAAGGTTGGCTAGAATTTAAATAGAATTGGAAAGATAATTGAATTGACTTAGACTGCTACTTAAATATAATAATAATAAATAAATATTAATCAACAGCTGAGATCTAAAGATTAAGAATTTGGTTTAAAAAATTGAATGGAATTTGAAATTGAGTTCAACTAGACACAATTTAGGCTAGGATTGTAATAAATTGGATAAAACTAGGCTAAAATTATTATAAATTGGCAAAAATCGAGCTAGAAAATAAATAAATTGGAAAAAATTAAATTGACTAAGATTGTGGATTAATACAATAATAATAATAGTAAAATAAATAATATAATTATTCTCAGATTAGTTATGAATAAATTGTGTAAATAAAAATACGACACATAATATATTACTTTAAAATCAACGATAACAATAATTCGAAATAGACACCGATAAATTATGAATATAAAATTTAAAATTGCTGATAATATATCTGTGATACCATCTATGTCAATAAACTAATTTTAATTTCTTGAGCATCTTTTTTTTGAAAATACGTGTCCACCGATTTAATGTCTAATTCTTTTTATTTTATATTTTTTATTCTTTAAGTTTATCCTTTTCCTATTTAAATTTTTTAAGTCACAAAAATCCTACGTAAATTCCCAAGAAATAATTTCAGCTAAATTTGTAGCAACACAATCCTCCAATAATTTTCCAAATAATAATTTTGTAGGTAAATCCTCAAGAAATAATTTCAGCTAAATTTGTAGCAACACAATCCCTCAATAATTTTTCAAGTAATAATTTTGCAGGTAAATCCCCAAGAATAAATCCCTAGCAAAATTCGCAAAACAAAATTCCGAAATAATTTCACAGGTAATAAAATCCATTACATAAATTTCTACCAAAATATTTCTTCGTAAAATCCGTAGGATAAATTACCTGGGAATTTTTCTATGGATTTAATATATATATATATATATATATATATATATATATATATATATATATTTATCCATATACGTGCGAATTTACCTAGTGATAAAATACTCGCCGATACATTTTCTCAGGTAATGTCGCAAGTAATAATTTCACAGGTAAATCCCCAAGGATAAATTCCCAGCAAAATTCGCAACACAAAATCTCCAAATAATTTCCCAGGTAATAAAATCTATTACATAAATTTCCACCAAAATATCTCTAAGTAAATCCGTAGGATAAATTACCTTGAGATTTTTCTATGAATTTTAAGAAAATATATATATTTGTCCATATACCTGCGAATTTACCTAAAGATAAAATACGCGCCGATATATTTCCCCAGGTAATGTCGAAAGTAATAATTTCGCAGGTAAATCCCCAAAAATAATTTTCCAGAAAAACTGCAGCACAAAATCCCCAAATAATTTCATACATAATAAAATCCATTACATAAATTTTTACCAAAATATCTCTAAGTAAATCCATAGGATAAATTATCTGGGGATTTTTCTACGAATTTAAAAAATATATATATTTGTGCATATATCTGCGGATTTACCTAGAGATAAAATACCCGCCGATATATTTTCCCAAGTAATGTCGCAAGTAATAATTTAGCAGGTAAATTCCCAAGAATAAATTCCCAGCAAAATTCGCAACACAAAATTCCCAAATAATTTCGTAGGTAATAAAATCCATTACATAAATTTTCACCAAAATATCTCTAAGTAAATCCATTGGATAAATTACCTGGGGATTTTTCTACAGATTTAAAAAATATATATTTGTCCATATACCTGCGGATTTTACCTAGAGATAAAATATCTGCCGATATATTTCCCCAGGTAATGTCGTAAGTACAAAATTTGCGCAATATGGCGCCAAATTTACCTACAGAATTTGTTGCAAATATATAGTTCGCAGGTAATAGATTTTAATGTTGAGGAATTTAATATTTTCGTAGGTAAATCCGCATGTATTCCCTGCGATATTATTACCTAGGTAAAATCCCCATGTAATTTATAGTTTTCTAGTAGTGACTTGAAATAATTGGCTATGGTATTCGCGTTGAAAATTTTGCATCACTATCTATATGGCATGCATGCAGATATCTTTTCCGATTATAAGAGCCTGCAGTTAAGAGTGTCAGGTGGGTCGGGCCGGGCCAACCTGGAACCGACCCGTTTAGTTTAACCGGGTTGTGGGCCGGTTTCGGTCCGGGTTGGGGTTAGGTGGGCCGGGTCGGCTCCGGGTTCAACAGTAAAAATGTTGAAAATAACCCTGAACCGGCCCACTTAACCCAACCCGATTAAACCCACCTAAACTCGATCAAACCCAGTTAAAAACCGATCAAACCCGTTTAAAAAAATGAAAAATCCAATATACACTGTATACACTACAATTATATACACTATATACACTTCAATATACACTATATACACTACAATTATACAATATATATTTTTTTAAAAATATATAAACAATTACACATATATACGTACCATTCAATATATAATAATATATGACTATACGTACTACTTGAAATAAAACATATACTACAATAGTACAATATATATATATACACTACAATATATATATATATAGTTATATACTAATTTATAAAACATATACACATTTATACGTTAAATATATACGCTTATAGAAGATATATACACATATATACGCACCATTCAATATTTATGTACTACTTGACTGCTTTAAATAAAACATATACTACAATATATATATATATATATATATATATATAGTTATATACTAATTTATAAAACATATACACATGTATACGTTAAATATATACTACTTTAGAAGATATATACACATATATACGCACCATTCAATATATATGTACTGCTTTAAATAAAATATATACTACAATATACATATATATATATATATATACAACAATGTGTATATATATATAGTTACATACTAACTTATAGAACATATACACTTGTATACGTTAAAGATATACGGCTATAGAAGATATATACGCACCATTCAATATATATGAACTACTTTAAATAAAGTATATTCTACAATATATATATATATACTTATATACTAATTTATAAAACATATACACCTGTATACGTTAAAGATATAAGTCTATAGAAGATATAATATATACACATATATACGCACCATTCAATATATATGTACTACTTTAAATAAAGTATATATATATATATATACTACAATATATATATATATATGTACTTACATACTAATTTATAAAACATATACACATGTATACGTTAAATATACACGTCTATAGAAGATATATACACACCATTCAATATATATGTACTACTTTAAAATTAAATAAACTATATACTACAATATATATGTATTACAATCTATAGATAGTTATATTATACTAATTTATAAAACATATACGCATGTATACGTTAAATATATATGTCTATAGAAGATATATACACACCATTCAATATATATGTACTACTTTAAATAAAATATATACGATTCTACAATATACATTTATATATACTACAATATGTATATATATTGTTATATACTAATTTGTAAAACATATACACTTGGATACATTAAATATATACGTTAAATATACATGTGTATAGAAGATATATACAATAATATACAAAACATATGCTACTTAATATAATAAATTAATAATACTTGATAGTTAATTAATGAATGTTGAATTTTATTGATTGCAAAATGATCCAAAATTTATAATTTACATGAATAAAAAATCTACAAATTATGCATCATTTTTTCCAACTCGTCCATGTTAATATTAAAGGGAACTTGCATAGGATAGTTAAAGTCAACGGGGGCAAACCCATGCATTGGACTTGATTCTGCTGAGTTCTCCCGCGAAGTCATAATTTCTTCAAGTTTCTGCTCGTCCTTCGGCTCCGATTCCATTCCTTGATTTCTTCTTTATGCTTTAGTCCAATCTCTGAGGCAAACTAGAACATTCATTGCATTGCTTCCCAATGAATGTCGGTTGTATCTAAGTTGATGTCGTCCCTGAGTAAAGGCGCTCTCTGATGCAACGGTTGACATTGGAACGTTCAAGATATCTCTAGCTAATCTTGAAAGCACGGGATATTGTGATTCATTATTCCTCCATCAATCCAACGTGTTGATACATCGTTTGCGATCCTCTGGCGGCGACCGAAGATAATACTTAAGTTTTTCCCGATAAGTTGATGTGTAAGCTCCCTCGTCAACACTATTCCAACAGGGTAAATCATAAAAGAAATCAGGAAAACTACAATATGCCGGCCTTTTAGAAAATGATGGCACCTCGGGAGGATGAGGAGCGATAGTTGGATTGATATGTGTCGGTACAACTAAATCAACTAAATCAGCATAGTGGTTATATAATTTATCTATGTAAGCATTCGCATCAGACGTAGCCGTCCACAAATCAGGTTGTACTTGTTCAGAATCATTGTTAGTATTTATTTCTAAGTTACGATAAATAAGAGTACTAAAGTGGCACATAGTATGGTATTTAATGCATGGATTTAGCATAGCACCAACCAAGAAAATAGGGGGAATCGGGAAAAAATATTTTTTAAATTTAGTAAACATGGCACCAACAACATCTTCATAACCTTCTTTATTTTTATATTCTTTGAGCAAACCAGAAATATCGGTTATATATCCCAAAATATTACAAACAGTAGGATAATAAGCACCGGAAAATTCAACCGTAGCTACATAAATTTTTTCCAAAAACTTAACAAGATCATTAATTACAACTCAATCTGAATAAAGTAGCATGCAATCGGCAGAATCAGCAAATGAACCACAATGTTGGTTAAAAGCTAATGTAATAGGAACTCTATATTTATAACAAGTATTTAAAAAACCATACGTAGAATTCCATCTAATATCAATTTCCTCAGGCATCAATATCGGTGCAAGTCCATTTTCTTGACATTTAACTTTAAATTCTTTAATTCTCTATCTACGATTATTTCCTTGTATAAAACCAACAACAAGACGGATTTTTTTAATATAAATCTCAAAAAACTCAAGACCATCTTTTACAATTAAATTATATATATGACATGCACACTTAATATGAAAAATTTCAGGTAACGGCGGTGATAGCTTAGATTTCAACTTTGTTATAGTCGTCTTGTTGTTAGAAGCATTATCAAAAGCAATACATAAGATTTTATTTTCGATACTATAAAATGCTGCAACTTTATGTATTGAGTCAGCAATAAATTGTCCAGTATGTTTACGATCTTCATCATATAAAAAAACAAGAATACGTTTTCGCATCACAAAATTACTATCCATCCAGTGAAAAGTAACGGTTAAATAATCATTTTTATTTACAGCACGACCAAAATCAGAAGTTAGGGATATTCTACATTGAATATTTTTTAACAATGTAGATAAATAAAAATAATATTGTGAATGAAGTCTAAAAATATCAGACCGACAAGTACTTCTAGGAATACCATTAAACATAGGATTATAAATTGCTTGAATATAATGAATAAAAGCATCAGAAGAAGGAAAACTAAAAGGCAAACAACCTACAACTACCATTTTTACTATTTCTTCCCAGTCCCTCAATTTATTATACTTCTTCATTACGTGACCGGTTGTTGAGTCCATTCTAGTTTGTGTGGGGCCACCAACAGCCTTACCACCTTGTGCAATTTTTAACTCTCTTTGGTGTTCTTCAGTTAAATGTCTCATTAACGTACCCGTACCACCTTGCTTGCCTCCTCTTTTATGCTTACATATTTTTTGACAAATATTGCATTGCACCTCAGTATCTGATATACGTTCAAAAAATTATCATGCAACACTAGTTTATTTACGAGCTCTTGGGGCACGGGGAGGACGGAGAGGGAGATTAACCGATTCGTATCTAACGCTAACATTTCCTACTTCGGGTGTCTCACCAATATTTTCATCATCTTCATCTAAATCAACCGCATCTACTTTATTTTCTTCTTCTACACCGTAATTTTCCTGAACTTCTAAATAATCCATATCGTGAGCACCTACACCTATTTCTTCCTCCAAAGGTTGACTAAGTGGTACCGGAGGCGAAGGCACACGGGTATATCTAGTACTTGAAGTACCTCTACCGCTAGTAATTCGCTTTTTGCTACCACTACCACTTTCGGGACAAAAAAATTTGACACTTTTACCGAGGTTTCTTAATTTATCCATAGTGTAAATCAAACTAAAAAATATTCAAAATACACAAAAAGTAATAAAAATAAATATTCAATAATTAATACACTAATTAAAAATTAAAAGTAAGAGATGGAACGATAATACCAAATTTTGGAAGTATCCGAAGGTTGCGACTTTAGAAACTTCCACTCGTACTTAGTAATCACAAAATTAAAAAAATTAAAGTGAGCACTTTAGAAATTAAATATATAGAATATTTGAGAATTGAGAAATGAGATTTGAGAGAGAATGAGATTTGAGAGAATGAAAAATTATGTGGAAAATGATTTGAAAGTGTAGGGTATTTATAAAAAAAAATTGGGGTTAAAAAATGATTTTAAATAAAAAAAGACTTTTTTTTTAATATTTGGGCCTAAACTAGCCGTTATAGCCGTTGGGCCAACGGCTAGTTTGGCCCAATTTTCCAAAATCTTAAAAAATAAAATAAAAAATAACCGGGCTTATTCGGGCCGGGCCGGTTAACCGGCGGGCCCTAACCGGGTTGGGTCCGGTCCGGGTTAACCGGACCCAAATCCAAAACCCAACCGAACTGAAACCCGGGCCCTTAAAGCCTTTGGGCTTACCGGGCCAGGTCAAACCAGTTTGGTTTCCTTTAGTGAGCCGGTTCGGGCCGGTTAAAACTAGTTGTTTGACACCTTTACCTGCATTATGTGTTTACTCAAAAAGAGATAAACCTCCGGCAAAGGAGATGGCTTGAGCTGCTCAAGAATTATGACACCAGTCTTCAGTACCATCCAGGTAAAACTAATGTGGTTGTTGATGCTCTTAGAAGGTTATCCATGGGAAGTATGGCTCACGCATATGAAGGGAAGCGGGAGTTGGTGAAATATATTCACCATTTGGCTAACCTTGGAGTTCATCTCTTAGACTCTGAGGATGGTGGTTTGTTTGTACAGAAGGTGGCGCAGTCGTCTCTTGGTGCTGAAATAAAGGAGAAGCAAGTGTTAGATCCTGTCTTGATAAGGATCAATGGTGATATAGGTAGGCAGAAGGTGATGGCCTTTGAGATTTATGGTGATGGTACCTTACAGTACGAAGAGAGGTTATGTGTTCCCAACATAGATAGATTGCGAGAAAGGATCGTGGTTGAGATGCATGAGTCACGCTATGTTATTCTTCCTGGCTTGACGAAAAAGTATCATGACCTTAAGGAAATGTATTGGTGAAACAATATGAAGCGGGATGTGGCTAGTTTTGTGGCTAAGTACATGGTGTGCCAATAAGAGAAAGGTGAGCATATGAGTCCGTAGGATTGTATCAAGAAATTGAGTTGCGATTTGGAAATGGGAGGTGATCAATATGGATTTTGTTATTGGTCTTCCTCGATATCGAAATTAGTTTGATTTGATTTGGGTTATCGTGGATAGGATGAGAAAGTCCGCTCACTTCTTGCCAGTGCAGAAAAAAAATTTGGCGGAGGATTATACGAGGTTGTACCTCCATAAGATTGTAAAAATGCATGGGGTGCCTATTTTTATCATCTCAAATCATGGCACGCAGTTTTCATCTTATTTTTGGTAGTTGTTTCAGAAAGGTTTGGGGACTAAGGCGATTATTAGTATGGCTTTCCACCTACATTCGGATGGTCAAGTAGAAAGGACTATTCAGACATTGGAAGATATGCTCCGTGCTTGCGTGATTGACTATGGTAGTAGTTGGGTTGAGCATTTTTCTCTTATAGAGTTTGCATATAATAATAGCTACCGCCCTAGCATTGGGATGGCTCCGTTTGAGGCATTGTATGGTAAGAGGTGTAGGTATCCTCTTTTGTGGTTCGAGGTTGGTGAGGCGGAGATGTTTGGCCCAAATTTGGTTCACCAAGCCATGGATAAGGAGAAGGTGATTTGGGATAGGCTTAGATCCACCCAAAGTCGCCAAAAGTCTTATGCAGATGTAAGGCAAAAGAAGTTAGAATTTGAGATTAGGGATAGGGTATTCTTGAAGGTATCTTCCATAAAGGGAGTGATGTGGTTCGGGAAGAAAGAGAAGCTCAATCCTCGGTATGTGGGTCCGAACTTGGTTTTGAGAAGGGTTAGAAATGTTGTGTTTGAGTTGGAGTTACCTTCTAGTCTAAGATCTATTCATTTGGTGTTCCACGTATCTATTTTGAGAAAGTGTGTGGGTGATCCATCGCAGATTGTACCTATAAAGGATATTGGTAATTCAGATTGTCTGTCTTATGAGAAGGTCCCGGTTGAAATCCTAGATCGACAGGATCATTGGTTGCAGACCAAGGACTTATCTTCGATAAAGGTTATGTGGAGGAGCCACAAGGTTGAAGAGGCTACTTGGGAAGTTGAAAGGGACATGAAGTCCAAGTATCCATTCTTATTTCTCGTCCCAAAAAATCATGCTTCAAGTATGTGTTGCTCTTAAAATATTTTTTTTCTAACTTAGTTAAAGGTAAGAGTGGATTGTGAATACCTTGGTAATTTGTTTTCTATCTTAAAGGTAAGTGTAGGGGTGTTTGGGGGTTTAATTGTGCTAGTCATTGCTTTGTTCCATCATTCTAGGACATGATCCAAGTAGGGGAGAATTGAAACACCCTGGGTTTTGGCCTTTGGAAATTTCCTAAGTTTTGGACTCACTGTCTTAGTAACGATTCACCATACAAGTCATATGGTGTGGGTACGGGTCAGGTGACCTTAGTCGTAAGGAGTCCAGCGAATGGTGGTTGGGTTTCTGTTGTGGTTACAATTTGGTGGTGCGGGTCGTTAGGGGTGGTAACGGTTTGTTTGGTCGATGCCTTAATCAAATCAGTAAATTAGTAACTTAACTTGGCTTCGAGTATGAGTGGCTCACTAAGAGCCGTGGGGATAGGGTATGAGCAGTATAGTTGAATCATATGTTTGTCCAGTGTCAATCCCTTGGTATTCTGTCTTGGGTACGACTAGGCCATACGAGTCGTATGATTTGGTAACGAGTGGGTTCAGGGAGTCATATGGTGGGCAGTGTCTGGGCGTCCAACTCACTATCTTGGTGACGACTCAATGGTACAAATCGTATGTTGTGGTCACGAGTCACGGGATCGACTGGTAACCACCTGCGGTATTTTTACAGTTTTAAGTTGGGAGCATTCTGGACATTTCCCTTGTTAACTCTTTTTAACACCATGACATAAAACACCTTTTGGGACTTCATTAACCAATTATTCCCAATCAAACACTCGTAAAATGTCTCTCCAACTCTCTTTCAAGCAAAAGTCTAGGGTTTCATCAAGATAATCAATTAAGGCTTTCAAGGGTGGTTTCTCTTCGTCTTCCTTGGTTTCTAAGGAATGTTACTCCTCCCTCATTGTTATTTTACAAAGAGTATGTGTTTTAATATATGATTTTCATGATATTGTTATGGTTTAAAATAATAGTTGGGGTTTTTGAATGTTCATAGTTGAATAATAGTTCTCATGGTTTAATTATGTTTTCTTTCATGATTTTAGTAGGATTTTGACATTGTCGGATGCATGTTAATGGTAAATGGATTTTAGGGTATTATGAATTCCCCAAATTACTTAGTTATGGTTTTGAAACTTATGTTCCCTCAACCTATTTGTTAAAATGCCAATGAGAAGGATTTTGTCACATTGTTTAACTAATCTTGATATTTTTGCATGGCATAAATGGTAATGGAACTTGAATTGATTTGGTTAATTTTAAATGGTTTGGAAAGGCCTTGGTCGCCATGGTTTTGGTTTAATTGGAAACTTTGGAGTCAAGTTAGTTTAATGATTTTGGTATGGCATAAAAGGATAGACTTGCAAGCTCTAATTTTGGTATGACGATACTAACGGCTAATGCCTAAATAAAAGACTCCTTGGTAAATGGTTGGAATGTGTAATTGGTTTTAATATGGGCTTAAGGAGGGTTGTGTTATCAAAGTCATGGAAGGTGGAGGTCCTGGGGGGACCAAAACTGTAAACTCATATTTTCCGATATAAGGTTTGGTCATGGTGACCGTGTGCATGATATTACACTTTATATTTTGGGAGATGTACTAGTCATCTCAGGATTTTCTCTGGTTCGTGCGGCTAACACGTACTGGAGCCCTTTCAGTAGAGGGAGCTGAACCCATATAACTCGTGGGTGGACATTTAGGATGGCAGCGCTACACAACCCAGGTTAAGGCTTAAAATGCATGCTAAACCCAATTCCTTATCCCCGTACGATATATATGTATATGTGTGATTCAATATGGTTATTTGATTTGTTTTGAGTAATGACATTATTTTATCTTTATTCCTTAGTACATGCTAGTGTTCACTTTGCTAACTGTCTTTGGGCACTGTATCCCCACGCAATACAGGAACCGACCATACTACCATTCCTCCTACTCAGTGACTTGGATTCGGGGACAACTCTGAGTCAGATTGGAGTGGAGCATACATACTCTGGAAGACTCCATTTCATGTTGTGGACTTTTTTCAGTATATTTTGTTTCTTCGACTATGGTTTTGGCTATGGTCTGGGACATGTTTTGATCGGATGTTACTTGATTCTGGTTAGACATTTTCTCGGACCACTATGGGCATGAGCAGTGTCGTTATTGGTGTCAGCCTTAGTATTGATATTGGGGTTGGCACCGGTTGGATATTTGATTGAGGTTGTTGGATTATGATTATATACTTGATTTAATGTTTTTGAATTATTATTATTTTATCTTGTTATATGTTCAAAATTCTTCTGACATAGGGTGCAGGGCGTTTACGATTGGGTATTGGAGGTGGTCTCCGGTCCTGGTTGGACTTGAGATGCCCGACACAACTAGGCACTGGTTCGGGTCGTGTCAGTAACATATTTTATGAAAACACAATCCACAGTCTTAGGCTCTATTTTCACCCTTTTGGATATAGAAACTTGGACTTTTACTAGCCATCCCTACACTTTGAAATATTTCAAGTTGAATTTCCTTCCTCTCATTTCTCATATGGAATAGATCATGTCTTACAATGAGGCACTCGATTGAGTATTCAGTTTGTTGTAAGGCTAACTTGTCCCCAAAAGTTCTGCGGTAAACCCGAACTTATAAGTAAGACATTCGTCATTTCCTTCAATGTTTGGTTTTTCCTGCAATCTCATTTGATCGAGGTGAATACAGGGTAGTAGTTTGATAGAAAATTCGATTTTCTAAATATATCTCTACAAAAAAAGATTCGTACTCTCCAACCCTACCAATTCTCACCATTTTAATCTTTGGAATCAACAGATTTTCAACTTTAGTTTTATATTGCATAAATGCTTCTATTACTTAATCCTTGCTATTCACCAAATAAACACAATAATATCCAGTGATGAAATACTTTTTCCCACCATGAGATGGTGTTGACTTCATAACATAAATATCTCTTTGAATTAAGTCTAAGGGGTTGAAATTCCTTTCAACAAATTTATACGGATGCTTAGCATACTTCGATTCAACACATATTTGACACTTTGATTTATTGCACTCAAAATTAGATAAAATTTCAGACTAATCAGTTTTTATAAGGTTTGTAATTGACATATCCTAAACATTCATGCCATAATTCGTTTAACTTAAGAAATTAAGAATAAGCCTCAATTCGATTCATTTCAACAATCATTACATCCAGTTTGAAAAAACCCTCATAGAGGTAACCCTTTTTTACATACATTTTATTCTTGCTTATTACAACTTTCTTAGAAATAAACACACTTAAATCTATTTTTAATGAGAAGTGCTGTAGACATTAAGTTCTTCCTAACAGTAGGAACATAGAGAATATTATTGAGAGTCAACACCTTACCGTAAGTCATTTTTAGGAATATCTTTCGACTTTCTTCAACCATGGCTATTGCAGTGTTTCCCATGAAATATTATTTCTTTGAGACCAACGGTATCATAAGTATCAAAAGCATTTTTATCGACACAAACATGTCGAGTGGCTCTTGAATCAAAACACTATTTATTTGGGTGTTTGTGGCACACAAATGTTCAATCTTATCAGTTGCTTCTAACATGTTTATCTGATTTCTTTTCTTGTTCTTCTTTAGAACTTGGCAATTTAGAGCTTTGTGGCCAACATCACTACAGTTATAGCACTTAACTTTGAACCCTTATTTGTTTTGATCTTTCTCTGGTCTAGAAGATCTCCACCTCTTCTTATTATGTATGGCATCATCTTTAAAAAGATTTGTACCTCATTATTGTTAATTTCTTATGCAACTTATTATCCTCTCCGATCTTGTGATATCTTGAGATGAATCACAAGATCTTTCAAATCAGATAATTTATTTTCAACCATTTCATTTTGTGAAGGATCTCTACTTGTGAATATTTGTATTTCAAGTTTAGCCAGGCAAAAGAGCATCATTTGTTATCATTATTTGAAGTTCACACCAGATTTTTTTTTATTTCTCTGTCGATAACATTGCTAGAGCAATATCTGTATGACTTAATGACGCAACATTAATTATTATTGGGATGATACATTCATAATCGAATCAATTTGTTGTTTAATTTCATTCATCATTTTTTCGTTAACGTTTGACAAACACTTTAGTATTTCAGAATACTAACAATAAAAACTTAATCTTTAAATAACTTATTTCTAATCAACGATGAAGTTTTTCTGTTTTCAAATCATAAACCGAATGAACTTTGAAACCTGATGAAGTTTTTTATGTTCTTCAAATCAGAATCAAATTCAAAGAGAGTGAAAATTCATAGGTTTTAAACTCCAGAAACCAATACAAAAAATTCAATGAATTGGTGGAGTTTTTATATTCTTTGAACCGAATTTCTCAATCTGATTTCTCGAGAAAGTTTTTATATTCTTTAAACCAAGAAAGTAGAAATCAAAAGATTTAGTCTCCAGAATATCATACCCAATATAGATTAACCAAGTGCTTAATTTTTTTTTTAAGATTGTTGTTTTTCGAGTATAGTAAAGTCTGTATTTTACAACAAGAACTTCAAGCACATACTCAAACTAAAGTTGTAACGACCTGAAAATTTGATAAATTATAAGTTTTTATGTGATTTGACTATTTTACCCCTTCCCATATTTGCATTGTGGTATTTCTGAGGTGTGTGGGTGATTTACATGGTTTTAAATGTATTTTAGTACCTTTTGTGTGAAATTATGATTTTTGGTGGCTTCAAGAGCCTTATTATGGACCTGTGTGGTTATCTTTTGATCCGTAAAATGGATGGCTGAACGGACTATGCCAGTAGCTTCAAAATATCAATCTTAGGCTAGGCAAATCATTGGTTCGAATCTTGATGCACCCGGGCTCATTTCGACCTGTTGGTCGAAAAGTTGAAAAATTAGAAATATGGGTGTGGGATCCACATTTGTCCGGAAAGACCTCAGATGGAAAATAAGACTTCGCTAACGCGTATGGAATGCCCATTTTAGGGTGGTAACAGATTTGGTTGGATTTTATGGCTTTTAAATCTCATTTCGATCCTCGATTTGGAAAATTATGATTTCGGATTTCAGGGGTCGACTCTGTGAAAATGATATTTTTTCTAAAATTCTAATATTTTCATTGAGTCTAAATAATCGAATTTAGTGTGGTTACATAGTTCGTTTGCATATATCAGACTTCGAACGAATTCCGAACACCCCGTCGAAGTTCATTTTGGACATAAAAATCTAGTGCACTAGGTTGATGGTGCAACCTAGAAAATAAAAGGTAAATCTCATTTGGCAAGGGAGATTTATGTCTTATTTGCCTGACAACCTGGTGCAAGTATAAAATAGCCCCCTTTTGCCCGATTTTGCTCATTTTTTCACCTTACCTCTTGAGAGTTAAACTCTAAAATAGTGTGAGAGCTTAAAAGTGAAGCTTGTGGGTGTTTGGAAAGCCATATTAATATTTATTTCTTGATTCTTTTACGGACTTAAGGTGAGATTTCATATTTTTCTTACTTTAATTCTTGATTTAATTTCTCAAAATCTCAAAAATCTTATTATTTGATTTATCCCCAATTTCACTCAGTTTTACTTGAATAATGTTCCTAATCCTATAATTACTTATTTTTCCTTGATTTCAACTTCAACCCATCCCCCGATTCTTGAATTTTTAATGGGTTTCAAAGGTTTTACCTGGTAAAGGCTAAAAATGATTTTTTTTATTTGAACTTCGATTTTGACTCGATTTGACTTGGGTTTTCAGTTGTAGATTCCTAAAGGTATGGGGACACATTTTTGAAGTAAAGCTATGATTTGACCTTCTTTTTTGAAAATCTATTTCAAGGGTCTGTTTTGAACCCGAATCAAAAGTAGGCAATATAGGTATTGTTGGCTTTATTTTGATGCGCAGATTCTATATTTCTTGATTTTAGTTAATTTTGAGATCATTCGTGATAAGTAAGATCATGGGTTCAAAGTGTAGCAGACCAGTTTCGATATTCGAGATAGGTTATGACTTAACTCTTCAAACTGTACTGGGTATTTAATTTATACATCAAAATGCATTTTAAGGGTGAAAACTAATCATGAAATATGGATATCTATATATTGTGTCATGTGGGGGCCTAAATGTGATGTAATTATTGAATCTGAGATATCATGGGATAAATGTGACCATGAGGGGTCTTATGTGATGATTTGATAGCCTTGAATACCTTAGAATAATTGTATTGTGCTATTAGAGATGCCTATTGTGGTGACCTTAGCATATTTGTGATATAATCATAATTTATGGGCATGTGAATCGTGTGGAAAATTCGTGGATAGTGGAAATAATGAGTAGATATTGGCTTACGTGGTTGTGGGATTGTAACATTATGGAAATACTTCATATGGATTGGTTGTGAAAATACATCATGCATATTGATTGTGGAAATACTCATTTTGAATGGATGTGAACCTTTCATCATCATTCTCATGTCATCATATGCATCATTTCACTTATTTGTTTTATTGCTTTATATTTACTTATTGTCATATGTGTGTACTTGATTTATGTCTTATGTTATATATGTGCTTGGAAACATTGAAAATACTGGAATTACTGAAAGTATTAAAAACACTGAAAATACTGAAATTACTGAAAATATTGGAAACACTGGAAATACTGGAAATATTAAAAATACTGAAATTACTAAAAATATTGGAAATATTGGAAACACTGAAAATAATGAATATTGCTCAAAGTTGTGTGCCAACCTCAAGGTTGTGTGTCAATCTCAAGGGTGTGTCAAATTCAAGGTTGCGTGTCAATCTCAAGGTTGTGTGCCAATCTCAAGGTTGTATGCCAATCTCAAGGTTGTGTGACAACCTCGTGCATCATCATCATCATCACATTATTATCGTCATCATTATTATCATCTTATATATTGCATTTGTTTTATTGTGTTGACGTTTGATTGAATTTACATATTGACTTGCTATATGTCTACTTGCTTTATACTCTGTTACTTGTACTTGACCATCCTGTATATACATGTTCTTATCTATTTATACTTGCATGTGATATAATGTATACTTGTGTAATACTTGTTGTATTATTGTTGGATTTGTGATTATATTAGAACTATCAGTGCTAGCGGTGTGGGCTACCATTGTGGGATATTTTCTGATTGCAGGTGATGTATCCTTAGTGTGTATTTTGTGTACTTTATTTTCTACTTTGCTCGGTTGGCCTATGATACCTATTGAGTACAAGTGAACCGTACTCACTCCTACTGTACCCTTCTAGTGCAGATCCAGGTTCGAGTGCGCCCCACGTTGCTTGATTCGGGCGATTGTTGGAGCTTTCAAGGTAGTTGATGATTTTTAGGCGTTCAAATGTCTTCTACTACCTTTATCTATAGACTATGTCTTTACTTTCATTTCAGAGACAGAGTTTGTCTTATACTTGGATATCTTATGTATTTAGTTTGGATTCGAGTTGTACTAGACACGTTCTTATACTGTTGACACCTGATTTTGAGAGTTATGGCTGCATTGCTATGTTTTTTCGCATTTATTATACTTTTATGTTTCGACTTCATTCTAGAAGCCTTGCCTTGGGGTTATTTCCGTCTTTTTATCCTTTGTGTATCGGTTTGTGTGATAGGCTTACTTGTCAAGGTTCGCCGTGACAAGTGCCAGCATGACCTATCATTTTTGGATCATGACAAAAGTATGAACAATCAAATGAATTTGTAACTCTGTATACACAAATTTGAACTTTACCAATAAGTTCAACCCAACTTATGAACAATTAATAATGAAGTTCAAACTATTTTCCAGAAAATAGCAAAATCAAACATTTAGAAAGAGAAGAAGATTGAAAGATTCAAGTCCATCGAATTAACAGTGTGTACTTAACAAAATTATTCCCCTCAAGTACCCGAGGTCATGGAATATATCTTTCCAGGATAAAATGAATCACTTTGATAGAATAACGATACCTCAAAATATGTCGAACTACAAACACACTCAACCATTTTCAAATCATACTTGATTTTTTAGGAAAAAGAAGATATTTTTCACTTCAAAATTTTTGTATCTATACCTGAGGAAAACAACAAGTATTTATAGCTAAAGGGTGGTGCTTCAGGAAACAATGGTTCTGAAAAATTATATTATTTTGGACCATCGGGCCCACCTGCGCTCGTAGGTCAGCTTTTGTCAAAAAACAAAAAGATGACTTTGACCTGTGCAAGCATCTGCGCCTGCAGATTGCCACCTGCATCCGCAAGTTCATATTTCACTTTCAAACAGTGCCTCGAAGGCTCGCACCCCTTCAAGGTGCATTATGACATACATCCACACATGCTCGTGTGCTTCTGCAAATAGAGAATATTTTTGCATTGGATTTTTAAGATTAAACAATCATTAACTCTCAAGTTTCAAATGAATTTTGTGCAAAAAGATAATCTCTCGATCATTTGACAAATTCAAATTCGAAATCGAAGCCAAGCGACGACGACAATGGCGTGAGAGTTACTTTCTTTTTGCCTCAATAACAACAAAGAGGAGTGCTTCCATACTTAAACACAAGAATATTTCTTTCTCCTGCGAATGTGGGACAAACACTCTTTTATAAAGTGAAACTACAATTCACTTCTTTTCCCCCATTTATTTTTCCTCCAATTTTTATTCACATTTCAGTTAGAACCCAAAATAAAATGTTATTAAAACAATTTTAACTAGTATACGCAATTATATGTCTTTCTTTCTCCTTTTCCAAAGAAAATGCTTATTAGCTTACACATTTTATAATACAATATTTCATAAACTAATAGATAATAAATTTGGAAAGTGCTAAATGACCATAATTTTTTGGCCCAACAATGGTCATAAATGTACAAAGACTATACTAACCTTTTTCCTTTAAAAAATAAAAATAAATCTTTACTATCTTCTAAATTCAAAAGGTTAAATGAAACTAAAATTTATGTTGGGTAAATTATGACTATCATTAAATATGGAAGAGGAAGATTTATTTAACTTTAAAATGGGAGACCCGCCTTAACTTCACCTTCTACTCAATCTCACCCTTCCCTTTTCGTCCTTCTCCCTCAATTTCTCTTTAGTTTTTTTTTCCATCAAAATTTAAAACTAATTTTATTATATATTGATCATAATTCTTTAAAATATTTTTGGATAAAGGTTATCAATAGTTAACTAAATTTTGAATTTATCACAGAAATTTATTTATTTATTTATTATTATTATATAAAAGTCATTCCATGCTAAAGTTTATCACAAAACTGTTTTTCTTAAAACATTAACTAGGTTCAACAAATATGATTTTAATAATGTGTCAACATTTATCATGTCTAAAATATTTTGAATTTTGATTACCATTATTGAAATATTTCAAATTAGACTTATAAATTATTTACATATAGTTTAAATTTATTGAAATATAATAATTAATTAATATTATTCAATTAGAGAACATATTAATAATGAATATAAGTAATATTCACAAGTTATCAAATTACCGTAATATAGAGATACAAAATTACAACAATAATGCATCTTGATATCTCTAGTTGTTGTTAACTAGGGTCCACACATATGAACTTTGTGATTTTCACAATTTCTATAATGTGTCAATATCTATTATGTGTATAATGATTTAAATTTTTACTGTCATTAGTGAAATATATTAAATTATATTTAATTTTTTTTTAAGTATATAGCTTAAATTTTATTTAAATATAATATTACTTAATTAGAGATCATATTAATAACAAATATAAATTATAATTTGCAAATTATAAAATCAACGTAACATAAAGGCGTAAGATGACAACATCAATTCTTGACTCTCATGAGTTGCTGTTAACTAGAATCAAAATATATGAACTATATGATTTTTATAATATGTCGATGTCTACCATGTTTAAAGTGTTTTGAATTTTGACTGTCGATATTGAAATATTTTGAAATTATTTTTAAAAACTATTTAAATAGAATTTAAATTTATTTAAATATAATATTTAATAAAATTACTTAATTAAAGGACATATTCATAACAAATATCAGTAATGATTTACAAATTATCAAATCAACATAACATAGGGATCTAAGAGTACAACATTAATGCGTCTTGATATCTCGAGTTGTTGTTAACTAGGATCAACACATGTGAACTATAAAAATTTTAGGATTCTATAATGTGTCGACGTCTATTATGCTAAAGTGTGTTTAAAATTTTGATTGTTGTTATTATTCAAATTATTTAAATATATAGTTTAAATTTAATGCAAGTTGGCTCGGACATCACAGTTATAAAAAAATAATTTAAACATAATTACTAATTAGAGGTCATATTAAAAACATATATAAATAATAATTCGCAAGTTATTAAATCAACGTAACACAAGAGCATAAGCCCCCCTTCCCCCCTCCCCCCCACATTAGCGGACGACTTTTTAGGATTGTTGTTAACTAGATTGACACACATGAACTATATGGGTTTTGTGAATTCTATAACGTGTTGATGTCCACTATGTCTAAAGTAAGACTTGTATTTGATAGCAACTAACCCTTATAAAAGATACTAAATTGGTATTTAAGGTACATATATTAGTTATTAAAAATATATTAATATATATATATATATAACTAATATTATAAAAATAATTGATTCATATTTTTCAATAATTTTTCATGACTCGCATAATTTAATTCAAAAGAAAAGAAAATATGAATCTATAACCTCATTCAACAATAAAATTCTAATTTAATTCAATAATTAAAATAGTAGTGTAGTTAATCAGTTATGCTAGATGAAGAAATAAATAAATAATAAAAATAAAAATACGCGGCATAACATAAAATTACAAGAAGTAATGATTGACAAATAAAAAGAAAGGAAATGGAACATAAATAATAAAAAATAAAAAATTAAGATTAAAAAGTAAAAATTAAAATAGTAATAAAGAAATTGAATGAATTGAACCGAATAAATGAAAACTGAAATAATCAGTTGTCACCCCTATAGGCAATTAGACAGAAAAAATTAACTAAAATATCCATGTGACACCATTTAATTCAGAGAGAGATTGGTGAAAGAAGCTAAATTGTTATTTTTTTTCTTTTATTTTTAAGTTGGGAATAATTTAACATAAAAAGTAGCAAATGTATAATTTATTTATTTTATAAAATAATTTTTTGTGTGTGTCTAATGAGTGTGATATGAAATGATACAAATTATTTAATAGGATAAACCAACTATTAGTAATAATTTGCTTTCACTTTAAATACTTAAGTTATTTGTAATTTTATTTAATTGTAATGTTTTATTTTATTCTTTCACTTTAAAATTGTTTTATACATATATTTTATAAATGTTTTTAAAAAATAAGTATAATATTACGAGGAGTGTAGGTGTAAGATTTTCATAATATAGCATATGTATGCTTGATTTTCATAATTAGGGTCGACACTTATGAATTGTATAATTTTTATTATTTCGATAATATGATCGGAGTTAGAAAAATAAAAATAGAATTTGAAATGAAAGAAGATATGCAAAAAGCAGACATAATATTAGGGATAAAATGGTTAGAACAAATAAAACCCTACAATATAGAGCATACACAACTAACCATAATATACAATAAGGAAAAATTATTAATAAAGAGAGCTTTAACATGAAAATATATGTACTTATGAAAATAATAGTAAAAGGATATTATAATAGATATTATACACCTATGATAGATACAGGAGCAGAAGCCAACTTATGTAGATATAACTGTTTACCAGAAGACAAATGGGATAAGCTAAAATCACCAATAGTAGTCAAAGGATTCAATAATGAAGGAAGTTTAATTACCTATAAAGCTAAAAATATAAAAATACAAGTATGGGATAAGATATTAACAATAGAAGAGATCTATAATTATGAACTAATATCAAAAGATATGCTTTTAGTAGTGCCATTTTTAGATAAACTATACCCACATATAGTAACTAAAACACACTGGTGGTTTATAACACCATGTAAACAAAGGGTAAGAGCAAAAAGAGTTATTGATAAAACAAGAAAGAAAGTTGATTGGGTAAAAGGAAGTGAAAAAATCACAATAGTATTTTCTAATAGTTTACCATCTAATAGTTTACCATGCTAATAGTGACCGAAGAACATGTTATTTAAGAATAATCTATTATATAGCGATCTAAGATGATCATATTTTGTTATGTATATGATTGGAGGAAATATTTTTAAAAATAGCATCATATGAAAAATGAATACTTACTTACCTGATGAAATGATAGATGAATTTAAGATACTTGTTTTATATGTACTTAAGGATATAGAGATAGTATATATAAATAAAATTATATGGGAAAAGGTATTTGATATTTAAGATGAAGAATTAGAAAATTGGATAGAAGATGAATTAGAGCAAATACACTTAAATGGCAATAGCTACTATTCATACCTAGATAATTACTATTCAGAAGGATATTATACAGATTAAAAAATGTTAGAATATATTAGAAGAATTAGAGAAAGACAAAGTTGGCTATATGAAGAAATTAATTACAGAAATCAGCTTAGAAGAGAAAGAAGACAATTAGAAGAAATACTACTTGGAATAAAGTTAACCTTAGAAAAAGGAGGTACAAATGATAGTTTATATAATCCATATAGAAAATTATCTATACATGAACAACAAATGTTAATTAATCACATAGATAACATAGGATTACATATCAAATATAGCACAATTAGAATAAATTATTACACAAAAATTTGTAAAATTACAACTACTATAGGATAAAATGATAGACTATGAATACTTAAGAGCTTGGAGAATAGATATGGAAGGAATAAAATTATTAGAAATAGTCATGAAAAAGAATTTAATAAAATATATAGAAACAAAAGATATGAAATAAATAGAATATCTCCAAAATTGTATACAAGAACTACAAAAATGGAGAAAAATAGTAAATGAATATTACCACAAAGCATTTAACTAACCATGCAAATTACCCAAGTTATCCACACTATCCGCACCCCCTTACTCTACTCTGGTTACTCCCTTATCACGGCTTCTTTGTCTTACTGGTTTCACCTTTAGGATGACATAGTTCTAGGAATTTTTCTCCTTTTTCTCTTTGATAATAAATTTCAAAACATATTATTCCTTGAATAATTCTACAATAAAGTAACTAACATGAGCTTATTTTATTAGACTTATGATTGTCAGAAATTTATGAATTTAGTTATTCATAATTGTAAATGAATATACCTGTTCTTGTAGCTTTGATAATTCTGTGCTTTGCTCATCCATAGCTTAGTGTAAAACTGAATATCTTTATTGATTATATGAGAGGATTTTTGTTGTACACAAGAAAACTTATTTTCCGTGTAGAAAGTCTTGCCTTAACTTAACAAATGTCTTTTCTATTTATAACCTAAAAAACAGAAAACGCGTATACTATTCTAAACTGTTCCTACTTTACATTTGTGATCTTTACAAAAGTAGAAAAGACTAAAGTAACTTTACAAAAAGTCCTAAAGCTATCCTACAAAAAAGACAAAATTAATAATGACACTTTGCCAAAGAAAAGTCAAAAAGCTAATAATGCTATATAACAATTTACATATTCAAAGTCAAGAAAAGTTATCTAATAATTCATATGACATTTTCATAACTTTAATATCTTGTCTTTTTGTCTTCTTCTTCTTCTTCTTCATTGTTTCGTTGTTTTCTATTTTTTGTTTATCTTCCAGCTGGCGTCCTTATCTTCTTTTATTCTAGTTGAACTTCTGAAATAATGTTATCTTCGCCGTTACATCTCGAACATAGATGGTCTGGATATTTATGCCCTATTAATTTACAGTATCTAGTCAATAATTCATCTGAAATAAATTTTTCCTTAATTGCTCTGGTAATTGGTTGTTTCTCTGGATTAAGTAGTGGCATAATCCATCTCTGAACTTCCTCTATATCTGCTTGTCTTAACTCTCTTGAATTTTAATAAATCATTAGCTGGTCTCTTGAATAATAACTCCATATTGGATTTCCGTTTAGGTAGTTGTTTGTTAATTCTTGGATAATTGTAGATATTCCAATAATTCTTTTATTCGCATAGAAATCTGGTATATTTATTTTGGGTAGTTCAATATCTTCAGGTATGATCATATCTTGGGTCATTCATATCTTCACAACTTGTATAACTGGTTTAATTTTATCATACAATATCTCTGCTGGTGTCGTATAGAACTTTACAAAAAATAGGTTGCCCTTGGTTATCTTTTTGTAAGTGGTAATTGCTTTATATATTTCTGGTATAGTAGATAATTCATTTTCGTATTGGGTATATACAGTATTGAGTAGTCCATAACTGAAACAGGTTTTAACTAGATTTGGATTAGTTTTTGGTAATGCAATTAACTTATTGTATCCTTGTAGTTTTTGGGTTATATAATCTGAATTTGGTTCTTGAATGCTTGTAGCTCTGGTTTTAAGGTTTAAGTAAGTTTGTATCTTGTGGATGTTTTTAATAGATGATCTGGTTATATGGTTATAAGCTTTCTTGTCTTGGTTTAGGCTATCTAAATATGTAATAGTTTGTGGGGGTATAAACAAAGGGTTTTTTGGTGTTTTTGGTATAAATGACTTGTCAAATATTGTGTTCATGTTCATATTTGGGTTCCTTCTAACTCCTTTGTTTGTACCTGTAGAAGTAGATTGATAAATGTTATAGGTTTTTTGGAGTGTCCCAACGTCTCCTTTTATCTCTGGAATTTTATTGTCTTCCGATCGACATTTCTCTGCACATTGCTGAGTTATCTGAGTCATAGCTTCAGACTTTAGTTTAACTTCATTAGTATTTAGCTTTTCTATCTTATTTTCCATACTATCCATTTTCATTGAAAGCGTAGTTAGAGTTTTGAGTATTTCTTTAAGAGTATCGTCTTCTGTAATATCAGTTTGGGTAGCTTTGTGTTGATATGCAATCTGCAATAACATTCTTGTTAGTCTTAATTACTTCAATTGTAAATGTAAAATTTAATATATTCAATACTAATCTCTGAATTTCCTTTGTTGTAACTGAATTTTGTATTTTTCTTGTTAACCACCATCGTACCTGTGTATTATCTGTTCGTACAATAAACTTGTTATATACGATATATGACTCAAATGCTAATAAACATTTATATAATGAGCATAATTCTTTTCTATTTATTTCCTATTTTATTTCTGTTTCATTAAACGTTCATGAGTAGTATCTACAATGATGTTCTAATTTTTCTTCTTCATATCTATATTTAAGTACTCCTCCATAACTATATTCACTTGCATTTGCTTCTACTATATATGTAAATATTTTATTTTCGTCTGAAAATTGTAATTTTGGTAACTCTTTACAAAGTATTTTTATTTTTTGTACTTGCTTTTTATCTTCTTCGTTGTAATTATATTCTACATTATTTCTTAATTTTTTCTGTAATGGCTTTAGGTTTTCTGCTAATTTTGGTATATATTCTCTAACTTGGTTTACTAATCCTAAAAATGATTGTAATTTCTTTTTTGTATCTAATTCTTCTTTTGAATTTATTATTTTTTGTACTATATGTTGTTGCATTTTTACTCCACTTTTATCTATTTGTATTCCTAAAAATTCTACCTGGTTTTTCATTATTTCTGTTTTCTTTTCACTTAGACTTATTCCTGAATTTTCTATTATACCTGCAAATTGTTCTAATAATTTTAAATGTTCCTCTTTAGTTTTTGTATATAGTAATATATCATCTATGTATACTATACAATTAGGTAATTATTTGAAATAACTATCCATAAAGTGTTGGTATCTACCTGGTGCATTTTTATATCCAAATGGTAACACATTCTATTCATAAAATCCTTGTGGCACTGTAAACGCAGTTAGTTTCTTAGAATCTTCGTCTAACTTTAGGTGGTAAAATCCTGATTTACAGTCAAATTTGCTAAAGTAATTATATCCTTGTATTTGTCTTATTTTTAATATCTTATTTGGTATTAGATAATTATATGTCATAGTTTTTGCATTTAGGTTTCTATAATGAATAACCATTCTGCTTTTTCCTCTTTTTTGTTCACTGTGTTTATTTACTTTGAATGTTGGGCTAGTGTGTTTACTATTACTTTTTTGTATATATTGTTTTTCTAATAATTCATCTATATGCATTTTAAACATAATAATTTATAAAATTTCTTATTTAGAGCTCATATCAATAACAAATATAAGCAATGATTCATAAGTTTTCAAATCGGCATAAAATAAGGGCACAAAAACTACAATATTAATGTGTTAGTACTCTCCCAGGTTGTTGTTAACTAGGTCGAATAAACTTCTTTGAAAATAGATTACAAAAATACAATACTAAATTTATATTGTGTCTACATAGCGATTAAATTTTTTAACATAAAATCAAACACTAAGTTTCATCACAATAATATTGTTGTCAATCTAATTAAATTAGATTTTTAATCATTTAATTTGATTTGATACAATCTTGCCGAGTCTTACAAGTAAATTTGAAGTATAATTTAAATTGATCAGTGATTATAATGTAATTATTTTTAATCAACTAATTATAGCCGATTTAAATAAAATTTTAATGCGTTTAAACTTAAGTTTTATCTTGATCAAATATTTTGATAATTGTTATGACTCTCAAACATTATTTATTAGAATAATACTTTTATGGTTTATTATTAAATTGAATAAACTAATAATTACTGCAAATAATTACTGCAAATGTAATTATTGTTAGTTGAACAAGGATTAATAACTGAACATAATTATTATGAAAGTGTATCTATACAATAATTTATATCTAAATAAATAGATGATTAAATTTAATTGCTTTTAGTCAACTAATTACACCAATTTTAAACAAATTAATTTCACTAAGTGTTACGTTATATTTGTTCGATAATAATACCTTTATTTCAATGGCATCGATAGAAGTTTGGTATTTTAAAATGAAATCTATGTAAGAAATTATAGTCAATTTTGGATGAAAGAAAATCTCTTTATAAAGAGAAAAATGAATAAATTAAATTTTGTCTTTTTGACTTAATTATCGATTAGAAGATTTAGCTTGTATGAATTGTTATTGATTTGGTGCCAATAATGATAACTATTTTAGTATCTTAAGCATACATATATATCCACGATTAAAATTATTTGATATCCTTGTCTCACATATAGAGTATTTGCAGTGTCATTAGAGTTGTCAATGACCGGATTCAATTTTATAGCTTGTAAATTTTAAATGTAATTTTAAAAAATGAGTAATTATATTAACTTTGATTAGCTAATTATATCAAATCTAAATAAAATTTAAATAAGTCTCACACAAGCTTATCCTAATCAAGTGCTATGAGAATTAGTATTTATTATTTGTCTCAAATCAATTTCACAAAATCTCACTTGTAAATTTCAAATATAACTTGAATAAATTTTTTTGTCAAATCATTACGATGACACACTTTTATTTTCTTAGTAACATATTTGATCATGTATGTATTTTATAAGGAGATGAGAATAGAGATAAATCTATGAGAATTTAGAAATAATGGAAATATGAAAATTAAGTATTTCTTTTCCATATGGAATTTGGGAACTAGGAGTACCATATATGATTAATTATTTTCAAGGTATTGAGATTTTTTGGGGGGTCATATCAAGGTATTGGAAATAACATTCAAGAAAGTCTTCTAATTTTAGGTGAAAGGGTAAAAGTGTCAAAAATTAAACTAGTTAATAGTGTGAAAAATATTATTATAGCTTTTGGGCCATTATGGCCAAAAAAAATTATGGCCTAAAGGATTTTTCCAATAATTTTTAGTTTTTATTTCGTAAAACTTGGGTAGTCCAAGTTGCACGACAATGATGATAATGCCCCAAATTCTAGGAACTCTTAATTAGATGCAATAACTTATACTCACTTGGTCTAGCTATACTTAAAAACAATAAATAAGAGGGTAATTTTACTTTAAAAAATAGGTAATTTATTTTATCATTTCTATTAGTTATAAGTCATTTAAATGTTGAAAACACAAAAAGTGATAACATTATCACTTGTTTTTTCAAACTGAATATATAAAATTGGATAAATATTTTTATATACAAACAAGTAAAAAAAGAACGAAGGGAGTTCTAAGTACCAGAAAATTAAACTAAAAAAATAAAGAAAAAGTCCTTTTGGCCACAATTTGGCCACAATAGGAAAAAGTTATGTTCACACTATGAACTAGTTAACTTTTAGATATTTTTACCCTTTTACATTAAAAATTAAATATATTCTTCTCTCTTATTTCCAATATAATTTTTTTTTAATCGAATTTTTGTGGCTGTTGAGCCATTTTATTTATCAAAACCAAAGCCCAAACTGTCACGATCCAAAAACGAGGGTCATGATGGCACTTGTCGCGGCGTACCTTGACAAGTAAGCCTATCACCCAAACTGATACGAATAGAGAAAAAGATAGAAATACCCCAAGGTAAGGCTTCTAAAATGAAGTCGAACCATATAAATAATCATAACAATGAGGAAAGAACTTATCCAAAATACCAATCATGCCCAAAATCAGGTGTCAATAGTGTAAGAACTACTAATACAATCCAAGAGTCAAATACATCAGAAAAATAACCACAAAGGAATAATAACTGCCTCCGAATACTAATAAAGACATAACTAGTATAGAAAGATAGATGTGAACTTCGGACGCATGAATGTCCAACCGCTACCTTGAAAGCTCCAACAATCGTCCGAATCAAGTAAGTTGAGGTGCACTCGAGCTAGGACCTGCACCGAAAAGGCGCAGTAGGCATGAGTACAGTCCACTTGTACTCAGTAGGTATCATAGGCCGACCAAGCAAAGTGGTAAATAAAACATACAAAATATACACTAAGGGCACGTCACCTGCAATCAGAAAATGTCCCACAACGGTAGCCCACACCGCTTGCACTAACAGTTGTAATATATCTCATATATATTACAAAAACACACCAAGATACGAAACACAAGTATACATTATGTCACATATAATAAAACAAGAGAGAATATGTAGATATAAGATCATCAAATACAAGTAAAGAAAAGTAAGACAAACACATAGATGACAAGTCAATAAGGCAATACAACATAACAAAAAGACAATAAAGTAAGTGCAATGTATATGATAATGATGATGATGATGCACGAGGTTGTCGCACAACCTCCGGGATCGTCGCACAATCCCTGTATACACCTACGGAGCTAAAACTTCCCGATGTAGGACCCATGGGGGGTTCGTCGACCCATATACAATCCACATTTCTCATATCTCATTTCCGGCATATCCCTCAGAAACAATTTTATAAGGTGTTACAATATTTTTAAAAAGGTATTGCCAGTGTTTCTTAGATGTTGCCCCGGTGGTACCAATGTTTCATGAATAAGTATGAATATGAAGATGTAATGGTCACAACCCATCACAATAAGTATTTCCACAACCAACCACAATGATACATTTCCACAACCACATGAGCCAATATCCACTCGTTATTTTTATTTCATCCATGAATTTCCACATGTCTTATATGGCAATAAAGTATAAATATAATCACAATACACCAATGGTACCACATTAAACAATACAATACAATTTTTCACATGTATTCAAGGCTATCAATATCACATAGGACCCCACACGGTCAAACATATCACATAATATTTTAATTTCGGTAATTACATCACATATAGACCCCCACACGGGCACAACACGTAGATAGCCATTTTTCATGATTAGTTCCCACCGTTAATATGCATTTTGGACCATCATTTACTACCCAGCCCAGTCTGAAAAGTTAAGTCATAACCTACCTCGAAAGCCGAAGTCGGTCCGCTACACTTGAACCCGCAACCTTACCTTTTACGAACAATCCCGAACTTCACTATAAAAATGAAATATGAAATCTATGCGTCAAAATAAAATCAACGACACCCATATTGACTACTTTTGGTTCAGGGTCAAAACGGACCCCAAAATGGGTTTTCGAAAAAGAAGGGGTAAAATCGGAACTTTACTTCAAAAATATGTTCCCCATATTTTTAGGAACATACAGTTGAAAATCCAAGTTAAATCGAGTCAAAAATGAGGTTCAAATTGAAGAAAAACTATTTTTGAGCTTTACCGGGTAAAATATTTGAAATTAATCAGAGTTGTTTTGAAGGTTAAATTGATGAAAAACTAGTAATTATAAGATAAAAGTATTATTCAAGTGAAAATGAGTGAAATTTGGGTTTAAAATCATGCCCTAAGATTTTTGGGGTTTTGAGAAATTAATGAAGAAATTACTAAGAAAAGGGTGAATTCTTACCTTAAATCCGTAATATAATCAAGAAATAGGTGTTAATCTAGCTTCCCAAGCTCCCACAAACTTCACTTTTAAGTTCCAAAAATATTTAAAGTTTAACTCTCAAGAGGCAAGATGAAAAATGAGCAAAATGAGCCAAAAAGGGTGAAAAATCTGCTGCAATAACTAGTGCTATCTTTTTTTCTAAGTCGAAATGGACTTCGACGGGGTGTCCGAGATTCGTTCGGAGTCCGATTTATGCAAACAAACTATGAACCATACTAAATTCGACGTTCCGGACGCGATGACGCAACCAGATTTTCCAGAAATATTCGTTTTCACAAAATTGACCCCCAAAATCCGAAATCATAATTTTTCCAAACCAAGGGTCGAATTGAGATTTAAAAACCGTAAAATCATACCAAATATGCTAACACACTAAAATCGACATTTCAGATCTGTTGGCGAAGTCAGATTTTCCACACGAGGTCGTTTCGACCGAAAGTGGATCCCACACCCAACTTTTCAATTTTTCAACTTTCCGACCAATAGGTCGAAATGAGCTCGGGTGCACCAGGAGCCAAGCCCAAGGTCTACCTAGCCTAAAATTGATATTTCGGAGCTGTTGGCACAGTCCGTTCGGTCATCCGTCACACGGATCAAAAGATATCCACATAAGTCCAAAATAAAACTCTTAAAGCCATCAAAAACCACAATATTACATAAATGATACTAAAATGCATCAAAAATCATGTCAATCACTCCCACACCCCAAAAATACCATAATACAACTGCGGGGAGGGGTAAAATAGTCAAATCACAAATTTCACATATTTCATCAAAATTGTCAGATCGTTACACAAACCTTGGGCCAAAAATAAAAAACAATGAAATATTACAAAAGTGGATGGCCCAGCCACTTAAAAAATGATCCAGGTATAATATATTAAATAAATTTCACCCTTTAGTAGTTGACTTTCCAAATTCATCCCCAAATGCATTCTCTTATGTTGCCGCTGAGCTCCGTCGTTTTCTCCTCCATAAGAAACTTCACTACTTCTTTTATTATGTTGCTTCCTTGTACTCCATCTCCTTTCCGATTCTGCAGCTGATTGTTGAAATCGAGAAGTTTCCATCGTAGCAGGGTAAGGCTTGAAGCTGACCTCCTTGCTTTATTGTTAAAGTTGACGCCGATCTCCCTTCTTTTTGGTGAATATTTATGTATGGAAGCATAGATTAGCCAAACTGGTTTAACAACTTTAATCCTGAGTAAATCCAGCATATCTTTGTGATTCTGCTGCTGTAGCTTAGCTGTTTCCTTGCTTTATTTCTCTGCGTGTGACTCCTGGAATGTTTAAGCTTGTTGTGGATGGATTTTCCTTGTGCTTATCCTTATCGTTGGTATCTGCCACTTATCAGCATTTAGGATTTTTCGTCCTCTTAATGGTAACTCTGTGAAATTGTGAAACTGTTTGTTGCTACTTAACTCTTGTGCATAATTAGCAAGACAATCTGCTAATTGATTTCCTTCCCTAAAAATGTGTTGCATTTTGATGTTTTGCCTCAACACTTACTTCTTAATCTCCTCAACAGTCTCCACAATCTCCCAAAGAAACCTCCATACTTCTTTTAAAAATTTAAGCATAGACAAAGAGTCTATTTCAATAACTTTCTCTTGAACATTCCATTTAGATAGACATTTTACTGCCTCCAGAATGGCCTTTGCTTCTGCTTCCATGTTCGTTGCTTGTCCAATTACTCCAACCTCAGCATGAATTAAATCCCCTGGATGATCACGTAAGCAGATATGAACTGGGACCCAAATTTCCTTTGCTAGCTCCATCCGTGTTACACTTTAATCCTCCTAGTATTGGCATCTCCCACTTGACCACATAATAATGTAACGTAGGCTTATATCTTTCAAGTGTATTAACTATATCTATCCAGTTATTTCTCTCCACTTTCACCCAAGGATACAAGCTTTTCAACAACTGATGTACCATCATTTGTACATGTTGTATCAGTTGTTCAAAATTGACATCCCCTCCATGTTTTCTTTTGTTTCTTCTTTTCCACAACTCCCATAATACCACAGCTGGAATCCCCTTATACACATGCTGTAATTTACTATTGGTTCCAGAATTCCACCATCTTCTGACTAATTGCTGCAAGTTTATGCCTTCTGTCTCAATACCTGCACATATAGCAAATGCTTCCATAGCTTTTTAGCTATGGGAGCTGTTAGAAAAAGGTGATTCATTGTTTCCTGTTTATTCGTATCACAACACCAGCATCTTGACACCAAATTTATTCTCATTCTCTGTAGATTATCATCTGTAGCAATTCTGCTTTTCCAAGCCCTCCACAGGAAGAAGTTTATTTTAAAAGGAATCCCTTTTGCCCACAGTAGCTTATAGATTTCAAGTTCTTCCTTCTTGCTCCTGATCATCTCCCATGCTGATTTAACAGTGAACCTTCCATTTGAATTTCCTGTCCACCATGCTTTATCACAGAGTCCTTCCTCAATTGGAGGTAATATGTTTTCACATATATGATCTACCAATTCTGCTAAAATATATTGCTCCAATTTCTCCCTATCCCAAGATTCATCTTTTAAAAACTCTCTAATCTCCATTTCCTCTTCTCCTTGACCCTCTGTTTCAACAATCTTTAGCACTATCCAGTTTAGCACTTATATTGAAAAGGGTAATATAATCTTTTTATTTTTGTGGTCAAATTTGGGCCAAATTTTTGTGGTCATTTAGCACTATCCAGTTTAGACACCACCTTTAAGCTTTGGCTTATCCTCAGTCCTTTTTACTGGTTCCAAATCCTATGTTCTTTTTCACTATAAAGTCACTTTAATTTTACAGGACTAGAATTTAAGAAAGGTTAGACTCGTTTTTTTTTTTTTTAAAAATGGAATTTTGAATTTTGAGGACAAGCCCTATACATTTCAAACCTCTATTGACCTATTATTTTCAAAGAAAAGATATTACAAAACATAGTTTGGACAAGAATTATTTTTCATTTGAAAATTGGTCATTGTCTATTTGGATCAACTTTGATTCAATAAGATTAGGATATTATCCCCATTTCCACTCGTATCACAACAACTAGTTTGATATGGACCTTGTTGCTACTCTTTGCATGTCTACTTCACTTTTTGTCATTCTTTTAAGGGCAAATTACATACATATACTATTTAAGAGCTTATATTACAAAATCTATCAATAGTTTTTACTTTTCTAAATGCATCAATAGAAATTTTAACAAAACATATCAAATTAAGATAAAGACACAAAAAAATATAAGAAAAATAATTTACCATCATTTATGACTTTTGATCTTCTTAACTTATTTTCTCTTGATTTGTTATTAAATTCATAATTCTCTCTTCATTCCATTTTAATTTCTTCTATACTTATTCTATATATATCTAGCAAAATCCTTCATACATAACCTAAATACATCATTTTTTTCACCATAATTTTCTTCTATTATTGAATAACCAAATTTTATACATTAATCAACCTGAATTTTTTTATTATTTTTAATAAATCTTGAAATTCAACATGAATTGATTCCTTTGCCAATATTAAACGTGATAATGTTCTTTCAATATACACTAAAATAACTAAAAACACATAAAATGTTGGTGAACACCAACTTCCATAATCACTATGCACTTTCTATATACAAATATGAAATATAAGAAACACTTTATAAATTAATTTTATTCATAATATACACCAATTTATATACAGTTTAGATACCCTAAGTTGTTGTCACATCAATTTCTATACAGTTTAGACACCATAAAATTATTGATATATCTCTCATTCAACACATTCATACAATATTATTTTCAATTTTTAATTTTATTTGTTTAAATCAATATAATTGACATTAATTTTTATATTTTTGAAAAGAAAACACCATTAATGGTAGTAAGTTCTCCAGTTTAAAATACCAAATTTTACACATTTCAGATATCATAAAATTATTGATACATCAATTTTTATAAAATTCAAACACCTTAAAATTAGTCATACACCAATTTTTATACAGTTCAGACACCATGAAATTATTAATACACAAATTTTTATACAATTCAGATACCATAAAATTGCTACACCAATTTCTATACATCATAAAATTAATGAATAGTGATACACCTATTTCTATATAATTCAGACACCATAAATTTATTGGACACCAATTTCTATAAAATTATGCACCATAAAATTGTTGATACTCGAATTATATATAATTTTAGAAAAAAGACTAGTGAAGAAGATGAAATCTTCACTTTACCAATGATTTTAGTTGATTCGTAGGTGGCAAAATAGGGTTGTTATAATGAACAAAAAGATATGGATGAAAAAGATGACAAATTCCTAAAAGTTATCTCACTTGCCTATGATAACCACAAAAACAAAAAATTCAACGAACTACTCCCTTAAAATCAAGAATAAATTACACATAATCACAAACTTAAGAGAGTATATTACCCAATTGTCACGACCCAGAATAGAATCATGACCGACGCTAAGGAGGTTAGGACTCCAAAGCAAGCCTCATTAAAATTCTACAGAAAATAGGGCAGAGTTTCCTCTGTTTTTGGGTCTAACAAGAAAATTTCCTATCTCAAATCCACAATATAACAACCCAACATCACAACCATTATGCCAAACACCAACTCCATTCTCCAAAATCAACAACAACGTACCAATACCACCAATAACAATACGAAATCCATCTTAAAAAAATGAGAGGAAGTCAAATACTTCTCAAGTCTAAAATAATAAAAGAATATTCAAAACTCTAAATACTTGACTATGGAGCGACTTAAAGAGATTTCAAGAAATGGAACATAACAAATAAATAAACTCCTGCCCACGCGAACAAATGCGGGGCTCACCAGGAATATGCTACCTCGAGATCTCTAGCTAACAAAATCCTCACCGTCACCTGCGTTCTCTGTAAAACAATAGCGAGGAGTGAGACGCTAGCTCAGCGAGTAATAACACTTAACCACAACCGTTTTAATGGGGACAAGTCATAAAATATCATGAAATATATGCTCTTTTAGAAAACAGTAACGATAAACAGTAACTTCTGTTTCATGTAAGCAAAATGAACCAACAGTTCAGAAATAAACTCAATAAGTATTATATCATATCAAATATTACATATTTGAGAGGTTTCCAAGAATGAATCATGTAATCAGTGTGACATTCTTCTTCATCAAGAATAGCCCATAACAGTGGACCCCTCATAAAGGAGTCAAAATATCATATCAGTAACAGTATGCTAGTTCTACCTTCCCACTAGCGAGGCTGTAACAGTTATCAGTAAATACAAGGTGCACCAGGTCTAACGATCCCGCCGTTAGCTACGAGATTCAAATCAAGGTCTACTTCCATTTATAAATTCTTTGTAAACAATAAGATATTCATATGAAAGCATTTTTCAGAATAATACATATCATTTAAAGTTCATATCAAATCATGTTACATGTAAACTTGAATAAAAACACATGTCAAAATACATATTTCTCATGTAAGTGAAGAATATTCACAGTAAGATTACAATTTCAAAGCATTTCGTAACTCATTGTTTCATCAAAATCAATTATAAAATATGCAAGTTAACAAACACAAATTATGGTAAGATTACTACTCATAGTACACATGTCGGACCAAACTTGTCACTTCGAACAATTCGAATCACTTTCTTGGATCAAATCTATCATCACATCATAGCAATATTGAGTTAACTTCTTCGTTTAGGCTTAAGACATAACTACTTTAAACTACCTAACTATAGAAATTTCGTTATTGGCCCTTAATTTATAACTTATACTAAATTCGTGCTTCAATCCATTAAAACAACCTTATAGTTGATTTTCTCAATATCCTAAACCCCCAAAACCTTATAGTCTATAAAATATTCTTTGGTTAAGTCAAAACTATAAAAGTTACAATCCAATCGTTTAATATTCTTACTCCGTTCATGAGAATTTAAAAATTTCTCTACCACTTTAACCATTAAATTTTAAATTCTCAACCCCAACTTCTAAAGCCATAAATTAAGAGTCAAATTTATGGACCAAGTTAAGAAATTTACCTTGAACCAAATAAGAATATCTCAAGGATTTTCCCTCTTTTCCTTCTCTTGGCTTGTTAATCGCGTAATCACAAAACCCGAAAGTAAGCTTCCCTTTTTTTTTGAGCTGAATCATTGCTTGGTAGCTTATAACTCTCGTTCTGGGTTATTCCTGCCCAAATCCTTTCTTATCTTTACTTATATAAGAAGATAGGCTGAAGTCAATCTCTTTCCCTATTTATTATTGGATTAGAAGATGGGCTTTGGCCCACTTCTTCCCTTATCCTTTACAACTTAAGTTTATTCAAATAAAGGGGTACTACATTCTCCCCACCTTATGAAATTCGATCCCCAAATTTAAGCTAAGAGCATACCTGTAGACTGAAACAAATAAGGATACTTAACTCGCATATCCTTTTTCAACTCCCATATAGCTTCTTCAATGATATGATTTTTTTTCACAAGACTTTCACAGACACAAACTCCTTTGAACGTAACCTTCTCACTAGTCTCACAATCCTATCTACCAAATCATTATCATGAGTTAAGTTCTTGTCAAACTGTACAATAAAAGAGTCTCAAGCACCTGGGAGGGGTCATGTATGTATTTTCATTGTATAAATCCCGGAAATACTAGTCTAAAAATGAAAATCCGAGGGGAAGTGTTAAGTTATACACCATCACTTCCATTCAATCCAATTTCTTGTATGGTCCTTTAGTCCTTGATGCACTTGGCCACTTTTTCCTTTTTTTTTCCAATTAGTATCATGTCTTTCATATGGAGGACTCGTAAAAGTAATCTGTCCAGCAACAAGTTATAAGTCTCCTTGACTCTTATTATAAGACTTTTGTCTACTGTGTGTTGTGACCAATTTTTTTTTGTTGTCGTTTGATCAGTAGCTTCTGGTACCAAGTCATGTTCCAACACTTTGGCGTCATCGGTTTCAAATCATCCAAATAGAATAATGTTGAGTACTATATAAGGCTTCACACAGCACCATTCGATGCTTAACTGAAACTATTGTTATAATTAATTTTTTTTTGCTGTAGGTAAATTGCCATCAACTACCTCCAAATCGATGTTTACCTCAAGAATGTGAGTTCTCAATATGTCCTCAAGTTACGTATGGTTGCTCGAACTGCTTGTCTGATGTGAAATAGCACTACTAAAATATATCGTCTAAATAATGCTTAGAACGATTCCTAGAAGTGTGAAGTGATCTAGAATGATCTATCAGAGATTAGAGGCATAAGAACTCAATGAAATCAGACAGCATTCATAAAATATTACTTATGCATACCTCACTCCACCATATGTAGTCCCTTTTTTTTGGACAAAAAGTGACAATTTTTTTTTTGGCAGAAGATCTACAATTATCCTGATAAAAGTCAATCTCTGACAGTTCATGGTAGCCCAGTCACAAAATCCACGATTACATACCCATTTTTGCTCCGAAGATCTCAAGTTGTTGTAGTTGTTTCCCCCCAGCTTGCTGTTGCTCAGTCTAACCTACTGACAAGTGAAACAACTAGCAAATAAGTTAGTAGGATCTCTCTTTCATACCTTCCCACCAATACAATTGTTTAAGGCCATTACACATCTTAGTGGATCTAGTATATATAGGATATTTAAAGCTATGGCTTCCTCTAGCCATCTATATTTGGTAAACAGAATCGGCCACTTTAGTTCTAAAACATAACTATCCATAGTCATTTCCTTGTCCTTACTAGAACCTCATTTTAGCATACAATTTCTCATCCTCATATTAGATGGTCGTCTATTAGACCAATAAGACTTTGCCTGGACACTATACAACCATGCCTCTAAATTTCTCACACTAAATCTGGTACCTGTATCTTTGACGATGTGCATATCTTAGGTTAAAAGTCTCTTCATAGGAGCTATATGAGCTAAATGGCCAATGAGTCTCCTTCTTAATAAATCTGTCACAATAATTTCCTATTCCAGTTGACACCAGATAGTAAAATTCTCTATATAGTCATTGATAATTTCGTCCACCGGTGTAAATTACAAAAAAAATCAGGTCTTTTTGGTTGAACATAAATTTTCTTTTTGGCTTTGATGACTGTACAAATATCATTACTTTCATCGTATAAATGAATCACGCCATTAGGGAAAATACCACCATAATTATCTTCAAATCATGAGCAGAAAGTTTGGCTCATGCTTATTCAATTATCTAGAAGCATAAACTATCACACAATTATTCTTTACAAGGACACATCCTAATCCCACCATCAAAGCATCACAAAGCACCACGAATCATCAGAACATGATGGTAAGAATAAAACTGCTATTTTGGTCAAACATTTCTTGAGCTTCTAATATCTCTAGGCACGTTCATCTATCCATTGAAACTTCATATTTTCTATGGTAATCCATGGCATTACTATTTTACTGGAATTCTATATGAATATATGGTAATTGACATATCCCAAAATATTGTTAAAACTTTGTAAGAGTAGTGGGCATTGGTCAATTTTTTTGAACATTCCTCGATCTTCTTGGTATCCATAATTGTCTCATCCTTAGATACAATATGCCTGAGGATATGACATTGAGTCTAGACAAATCATACTTTGAGAAATTGACATAAAGTTGAGGTTAATGTGATCCTTATGTTCTTCCTGGCGACGAGAATGCACCACGATGTCATCAATAAACACTATAACATTTTCTTTAAACGACTTCAACATCTTATTCATTAACTCCTTAAACACAATTGGGGCATCATCTAGCTCGAAGGATGTCACAAAGAAATTATAATGCATTCACCAAGTTCTAAATACCATTTTAGTAAGAATAACATAACATTTCTTCTTGAGTTTTATATTACTAATAAATGAACTGAATATCATCTTTATTTTAACAAAAATCGGAGGCTCCATGTTGTCGATCAAACACACCTTACTACACAATGGGTATCTATTATGTATCGATGCCTTATTCAACTATCTATAATCAATGCACATTCTTAAGAACTCGTCCCTTTTTCATAACCAACATTGTTGTCTAATATAACAATATACTCGGTCAGATAAAATTCTTTATCAGTAGATCACACATCGTTTCTTTAGTTCCTTCATTCTATGTTGGCACCATTGGATAAATGGGGAGGGCAGAGGTATTGATACGATTTCTGTGTTAAGTGTCAAGTTGATAACATAATCTTTTCTTATCGTATAAGTAACACCTCATTAATTCAGCACCGCTTCAAGACTAGGTGTCTAATCTCTTGAAGTCTTTAGCCATTGCTACTAAATCCAAACATTTCTTCTGTAATATTTGAGGTATCACAAATTATATATCATTGCTTATTTCTGGAACCTCATTCCCTTTAGGACAAAGCTAGCCTCCTTTAGTATCTCGAATTTAACTATCTTTGCATAACAATTGAGGATAGTACGACGAGAAGATAGTCAATTTGTACCTATTAGTGTGTCAAAATAGTGCCTATCAGTTACAATCATCTTAACTCAAGCCCATGAGCTCGATACATAGTTTAACTAACAGAGATTTTCTGGCAGGAGAAACATCAAGAAAATTGCTCCATACCTCATGTTGCCCTTGATTTCTAACTCTAGACCCATTTTAAAATCGCCATAAAAAAATGCTAGTCTCAACCTGTATGAATTCATGGTTTTACTCTTGTAACTTAACATATTTTCAATGTCTTTAGCAATATCAATCACCTCAAAGTAGGTAAGGTTTTTGTGTGCGGGGTTACTGCCTCATTTAAGGTCTAACCAAGCCTTCAAAAAGACTTCTAAACATGGAATGCTTCTTTAGAAAATAATTAAGACGGGTATTTAGCCTATTGAGAAAATCATGTAGTGGTGCATCAATAGCCTGAACCAATATCATAATATGATTGTCAAAATTGCACGCTTTCTAATTGTTAATAAAGATCTAATGTATAAATGATTTAGTGAATTGCCCCATCATTGGTGTTGCTCCTGTTGTGGTTTCCTATAATAAGATGTCATGCCACGCATTTGTTCATGACCTTCAATCTGTAAGTTGCTATCTCTTTGGGCCTCACATTGGGAAGTCCTAGAGTTCAATATTCTTTACGTATTTTTTTTCAAGAACATAAGATATTTCTTCAAACTCTCAAAATTTGATTAACTTGATGGTCCCAATTTTCAGTAATATTGCCAAAATATACTATTCCATGTTGTCTAAGTCTCTTTTCATTTTAAGTCACATTTTCATTGCCCAAACTTTCCATGTCTATCCATTTTTTATTATTTTTCAAGCTCTTAATTGCACTTCACAGGGAGGTAATTATCATAATGATAACATTCTTCTATGATTGTGAAGGTAAACTATACTCCTTTCAAAACTCGTAGGGGTACAACAATCTCTTGCGGTGGTACAACGACCCTATCTTTGGTCATCTCCACTATCGCTACCTCTTCGCTAGTCTAGAAGATATAACTTAAAGCTAGATTCACTTTCTTTTTGTTATCCACCTCAAAATTGGTCCAAATTATTAAAAGTTTGAATTCTAGTCATGATAAAGGATAAAGCGTTAGATTTATCGATTGGGACCTAATCGTCACACACGAATGGAAGAACAAGAAAGAAAAATGAGACACATCCTATCACGCTCTCGTAGAATCTCGATTATAGAAATGGCCGACAACATAACCATAATTGAGATTCTTCTACTACCGCGTGCTCCAATAGTCATAGAAATAACCTGGCTCAGATACCAACTTTGTCACGACCCAGAATAGGATTACGATCGGTACTAAGGAGGTTAGGACTCCAAAGCAAGCCTTATCAAAATTCTACAGATAACAGGCAGAGTTTCCTCTGTTTTTGGGCCTAACAAGAAAATTTCATATCTCAAATCCACAATAAAAACCCAACATCACAACCATTATGCCAAACACCAACTTCATTCCCCAAAATCAACAACAACGTACCAATACCACCAATAACAATACGAAATCCATCTCCAAAAATGAGAGGAAGTCAAATACTTCTCAAGTTTAAAATAATAAAAGAATATTCAAAACTCTAAGACTTGACTATGGAGCGACTTTAAGAGATTTCAAGAAACTGAACATAACAAATAAATAAACTCCTGCCCACGTGAACAAATGCGGGGCTCACTAGGAATATGCTACCTCGAGATCTCTAGCTAATGAAATCCTCACCGTCACCTGTGTTCTCTGTAAAACAATAACGAGGAGTGAGACGCTAGCTCAGTGAGTAATAACACTTAACCACAACCATTTTAATAGGGACAAGTCATAAAATATCATGAAATATATGCTCTTTCATAAAACAGTAACGATAAACAGTAACTTTTGTTTCATGTAAGCAAAATGGACCAATAGTTCAGAAATAACCTCAATAAGCATTATATCATAACAAATATTACATATTTGAGAGGTTTCCAAGAATGAATCATGTAATCAGTGTGACATTCTTCTTCATCAAGAATAGCCCATAACAGTGGACCCCTCATAAAGGAGTCAAAATATCATATCAGTAACAGTATGCTAGTTCTACCTTCCCACTAATGAAAGTTGTAACAGTTATCAGTAAATACAAGGTGTACCAGGTCTAACGATCCCTCCGTTAGCTACGGGATTCAAATCAAGGTCTACTCCCATTTATACATTCTTTGTAAATAATAAGATATTCAAATGAAAGTATTTTTCAGAATAATACAAGGTGCACCAGGTCTAACGATCCCGCTGTTAGCTACGGGATTCAAATCAAGGTCTACTCCCATTTATAAATTCTCTGTAAACAATAAGATATTTATATGAAAACATTTTTCAGAATAATACATATCATTTAAAGTTCATATCAAATCATGTTACATGTAAACTTGAATTAAAACACATGTCAAAATACATATTTCTCATGTAAGTGAAGAATATTCATAGTAATAATATCATATCTCGAATAACTATTTCAATATCATGTCAAATAAAGGATTTGCCCCACATGCAATTTCAAAGCATTTCGTAACTCATTGTTTCATCAAAATAAAGTATAAAATATGCAAGTTAACAAACACAAATTATGGTAATATTACTACTAACAGTACATGTGTCGGAATAACAAACTTGTCACTTCGAATAATTCGTATCACTTTCTTGGATCAAATCTATCATCACATCATAGCAATATCGAGTTAATTTCTTCATTTAAAGCTTAAGAAATAACTACTTTAAACTACCTTACTATAGGAATTTCGTTATTGGTCCTTAATTGACAACTTATACTCAATTCGTGCTTCAACCCATTAAAACAACCTTATAGTTGATTTTCTCAATATCCTAAACCCCCAAAACCTTATAGTCTATAAACTATTCTTTGGTTAAGTCGAAACTAATAAACTTACAATCCAATCGTTTAATATTCTTACTCCGTTCATAAGAATTTAAAAATTTCTCTACCACTTTAACCATTAAATCTTAAATTTTCAACCCCAACTTCTAAAGCCATAAATTAAGAGTCAAATTTATGGACCAACTTAAGAAATTTACCTTGAACCAAATAAGAATATCTCAAGGATTTTTTCTCTTTTCCTTCTCTTGGCTTGTTAATCGCGCAATCACAAAACTTGAAAGTATGCTTCACCTAAAATCTCTCCCAAATTATCAGCATTTTGAGATAACTTCCTTCTCTATTACTTCAAACGCTTTGAACTGTTAATTTACTTCATTAAATTTAAATTTTTTTCAGTTATTTCAAAGAGGTGAGTTATTTGTTTAAGTGGATTTTAAGTTAATTTTTAACAAGACAAGTCAATATTCATATATGCTTTAACTTCTTTTGTTTTAATTTTATTTATCTTCAATGTCTAATGAAGATTCACCCTCAGTCAGTTTGGGAAATTTCCCAAGTCAAAACACAAAAAGGTATTCCTGCAAGTCATCAAGTTGTGGGTTTTACTCCGGGTAACTTTGATTACATAGAGGAAGGTTTTCGTGAAAATAGGTCAAAGCACCACAATAACCCCCTAAAAATGAAGAATATAAGAGAAGATTTTGCTGCCAAAAATCAATAATCTGACATGCAAATGGAAGATCGAGAGGAAATAGAGCATATCCCTAATTCCCCGTTGAATCAGGTATTGATATCGCCCGTGATACATATAGGCGGTACATATTTTTTTTTTTAAAATCACTTGATACATATATAGATTTATTAAGTTATTCATACATGTTTATAGTTTAACGGTGATTCATATGAATGATACATATGTTATCATTATTTGGGTATTATGGTGATTTATATGATAGATTCAGTTTTTATGGTTTTAATGGGTGATACATATGAAATTAATGGGTGATACATATAGTATTATGATAATTCATATGGTAGATACATCTGTTATTTCAATTAATGGGTGATTCATATGGTATTAATGGGTGATACATTTTGTTCTCACTGAATGTTTGATACATATACTATTATTGGTGATACATATTATGTTACAGTGTAAGAGTGATACTTTGTGGATCAGATTATTAGTGATACATATGTCCTAATATGTTCTATACTTATTTTATTATTGTTTTCATTTATAAATAGCTGATACAGTTGACATATGAATCATCATTTAATTTATGTTATTGTCAATATTTGTTGTTGACAAAATTTTAATTTGGTCGTAAAAAAATGACCTGCCCACAACTTAAGGTATGACAGTGCACACAACCTTAATGTAGTATATAGGCTTAAAGAAGTTTTGAAGGATGAAGAAATAAGAATTTTTAGAAGCACCTGTTTTGGGTCATTTCTGGACCTCCCCAATTGTAACTTTCAAGGATCGATAGTAAGGTGTTTGATGACCTTAGAGGTTCAACACCCTTATCAGGATTAGTTAAGGGTATTGGTCAATAATCTCATTCTTCATTTTTGCTGTATGAGTTTGCTATTATTACCGGGTTGAAATGCATTGAGAATGAAGATGATTTCAACTATTCTGACCTTCCACCGTGTAGATTACAAAAAAAATATTTTCCGAAATCCACAGCAAATGTAAAAAAAAGTGAGTTGGTCAACTTTTTTTTTTGAATAAAAAGTAGGGAAGAAATCTTGAAGATGCTGTAAAGATTGAGATTTTGTACTTTATTCACACATTTATGTTCTCCCAACTAGATAAAGCTAATATCCCTGCCTGAGACTTTCACATGGTTGAGGACGAAAGTTATAGTCAATTTTCATGAGGTAAATTGACATTTGCAAAATTGATGGATTCATTTAGTCGGGCCATGAATGAGGTGCAATAATATTATCGTTTGAATGACATGCCATACGCTCTTCAGATTTGGTGGTATGAATGTTGTTCCGAAGTTGATGAATCAATAGTTGTTCGTGAGAATAATTTAATCCAAGGATGATCAACTAGAAAGTGGTTAAACCAAATTCAAGATATGAGGATTTGATGGAGGACATGTTTAGTAAGGTATTGTTTTTTTTTCAATCATAATTTTATATATATATATATATATATTGTTAAATTTAAAGTAAATATAACTAGATTTTTTTTGCCTTTTGTGTTATTTTTCTTTCAGCTTGTATACAGGAATTTATCCCCGTCACCATAGAAAATGAACCAACTTGATTTTCCAAACCCTCTTATATTTGGTCCAACAGATAATGGTACAAATGTAGCACAGACCGTATCTGTACAACAAGAATCTGAAAGGACTTCTCCGACTGAAATTATACATGAATTTGATGATTTCAATACTCTACCAAATGCAAACCTGCTTAAAAAGATGATGATTGATATTGGTCCGTCTTCACACCCTTATACGAAGAAACAAAAAATTGATGAGGAGTTAAAAAAAGTGAGTTCACGTGTAGAAAAGACACAAAAACAGTCAGCTTCGTTGTCCAAAGAGAAACATTTGGTAGGTTCATCAAGAGCTCATTCAGAGCCTTATGTTTTCTTGAAAAAAGACACAGTTGTGCATAATGTTGAGAAGAGGAATGTAGCTAATGCACCTGCTACTGTTAAGAAAAAACTATTACTTTCCATGTCAGATTTGGACGACATAAAGTCTTATGTTAAGAATTATGTAAGCATAACATGTTTTCGGTATGTTGTCTTAATGATAATACATATTTTAATGTGATACATAAGGTATATCCATAAGGTATATTTGCATGATTGCATTGACAAACTAAATAAACATTAACCATGTGTTATTTGACATCACAAGTCAATTATAAGGTATATCCATTGACTAATCGTTATTCACAATGTAGGTTGACATGAAGTTCAATGAGATTCAAATGTTGATGATGGACCATTATACATGCATTATGAAAGTTGTGAAAGAAGGTTTTACTTCAAATGACAAAGTATTCAAAATTTATCATTAATATCATAATATTATCGTATTATTCTAATTTATTATTATGCAAGTTGCTCATTTTCTAGTATATAAAAGTGAAAAAGATATCTTGGATAAAGAAGGGGATCCTCCCCAATCTCATAATAAGTACAATACAGACGCTAAAAGTGACAATGTTGTAGAGGATGCCAGACTATTATCTAAAGTAGGTGGCAATGAAGGAGGAGCCAACGAGTGCTTAAAGGTAATCAGAATTACACATTTGATTGTTAATTAAATTGACTTAATTGTATGATCGATTGTTCCTACTTGCTCAAACTATTAGCCTCAAATAGTTTATTTGTCATTATTGAAAGTGTTGAAACAATTAATATAATTCTATAACACTTCATTAATTAATGTAATATATGTACTGATTAAGTTTCTCAGATTTATTATTTTGATACATATAGAAAATTTAATCAGAACTTATCCCAAAAATTAATTTTATACAGTTCATTATTTAAAAATGTCAATTAGGAGTCTGATCTTGGAAACACATATTAGATTTTTTAGATCTCTAGGCTTCTAGTTACAATTGTTGGATATGGTATGATTACGACTTTCAGATATATCATTTTCATACATAATATTGCAGATGTATCATAATTATACATATTGTTCGTTCAAAGAAAAAATGTCCACAATTCAATTTCACACAAAGATCATTGTTAACATATGTCTAGCAGGAGTATGTTAGTGGGTATACAAACAAGGTGCAAGAAGAAACGATGTATAATATAACTGCAAAAATAGATGAAGGGCTAAGGGATGCGCGCCTTAAGGTAGTATCAATTTACTTATATCGGATATTGCTCACACAGTTAAATTGCCATTATTTAGTGTGTTGAAATTGTTCATTGTAATAGTCACAAACAAATTTTAAATTTTAAGTGTCATAATAACTCATTAGTAGCAAATTTTAAACCAGTCTTAAACAAATCCAAGATTCCAGTAACAAAAGTTTGATATGTGTTCATTATGTTTTTCAGATGTATCATTTTGATACATATGATTCCACGTGTATCAATATGATACATATAAATAGTTTAATCACTTCCTATAAAAAATTCAAACTCACACAAAAGTTCACTTTTACATACATCAAATAGGAGGCTGAGAGTGCGTATACAGATAAGGTGCAAGAAGAAGATAGGTATAATACAACTGCAGAAATAGATGACGAACTAATGGACGAGCGCCTAAAGGTAATATCGATTTAATTGTATCAGAGATTGTTTCTAATTGCTCATAAAGTTTATTTGTTATTATTTGGGGAGTTGAAATTGTTCCTTTTAATGGTGACAAACTTATTTTAAATTTCTATGTGGCATAATAACTTTTCAGTAACAAATTTTAAACTTATCTTAAGCTGATTAAGGTTTTCAGTAACAAAAGTTGAAAATCTGTTATGTAAGTTTTCCAGATGTATCATAATGATACATATTGTTCCACATGTATCTTCATGATACATATATATATATATATAGTTTAGTCACTTTCTATTGAAAATTCAATCTCACACTAAGTTCACTTTTTACATACGTCAAACAGGAGGCTGAAGAAGACCTTCATAATACAGATGAAGATTTATCTAAAGCAACTGCCTTGTATCTACCACCATTGTCTGCAGCCTATCCAATAGGGATCACTGATAGTCAGTTATTCATCATTGATAGTGCTATTGCAGCTATTGACACATACAATCTACAAGACAACACTCATAGTCAGTCTTATATTAGTGAAAATGCTATTACAACTATTTCTCAGGTCCCAGTGTGCAAGACAAATCTTTCATATGTCATCAAGAAACTTGCCCAAAGAAATAGGCAACGTTCAAAACTTTATCAATCACCATATGCCAATATTTTTTATTCTGGGTCAAAAGATAAAGTAGTCATAAAGTCTTGCAAAAAGTTGAACTACCCGTTTGAAGATCACAACATCTATGGACCATATGCTGAAGAGCTGTTCTGTAAGTTCTCTCTTTGGATGTCAGTTGGACTGTACAAAACACATGCTAGTAGGTAAGATTGATCAATCACCTTTCAAAATATCATATATATTTATTATTCTCAATACTGATGGGAATCATAATATGCTTATAGGAAAGGGAAGGATGAGCACTACACCGTCAAATACGCTGACCTAAAATCGAAGCTTGATTTTGTAGTTGCACATCCGATGAAAAAAAAGTTGGTTTTACAACATGACACAATCAAATATATATTGGAATGATGAGGTATGCCTCAAACAAATCTATATAGCACCTAACTATTTTTTTTATTTTTTATGATTTAAGCACAAATTTATATTTTTTACTTTCTGGTGGTGTATTGTGTATATAGATTTTGTCACACATATCATATCTTTATGTAATTTCTGCCATATATATTGACCACAAATATCGTAGTTGATACATATATATACTTTTATTGTTTTCTAGTCACACTGCTTTTATAAATTCATATGTATCAACTAATTTACACCTGTATCAAAATGGCATTTATGAATCAAATATTCTTATATATTTTAATCTTTCAATACCTCACGTCGATGTAGTATTCTACTATCTTTGCAAGAAAGTAAAACTGGACATCACCAATGAATATAGATATACCACTGTTAATTGCATGTTCAAGAAACTACATCCATGACACATACACTCATTATCACCGAACTCAATCTGAGATTGATCTAGCTCTCAGGATGAAAATGTTCGTTCAATGAATGTTGCTTCAGTAGAGAGATCAATTTATGAAATTTTTCAAGGTCTATGCATTCCAGTGGGTCTTTCATGACATTTGGTTGATGAGGGTACGTGCCAAAAAATTATCAAAGATTGTTTCACTGGGTGTTGGCAGTCATAGTGCTCAAGAAAATATGTATTCATGTGTATGACTCGTTGAAAGGTCATACAGGTCATGCAACTGAGATAAAAGAGCTTGATGAAATGTTGTCAACTTACTTATCAGTATCTGATTTTTTGAGAAGAAAGAACTCACGGACTGGTCACTATTAGAAGCATACAAGAAAAAGACGGTCCAACATACATTTGATGTTCAATTTATTGATGGTATTGTGCAATAATCAAGCGGTACATTGTATGCATTATTTATTCTTTTAAATATATATTTTTACATAATTGATCACTGGAACTCCTAAACTATCTACTGTTCTGTTCTCTAGGGATTGTGGTTTGTTTGTTGCGGCATATGCTAAATTTTTAAGTGATGGGCATCAAATACCTTCTTCAGAGTTTGATTCAGGACTGCATCGTACCATATACGCATCATTGTTATGGGACTATGGAGTGAACAAGGCATCTAATGGGTATATTAGTGACAATCAGGATCCGCCTAGGCCTAAATGTACCTTCATTCCATCTGAGGATACAGAAATGATAGATGTTGAGCCGTAGTTGTCTAGTATTTGTTGTTTGACAAAATGATAACCATTTATTATATTTTATGTTTTTTGTATATTTCAAGACTACCAGTTTTATGTATTAAGTATTCAGTATTTTGTAGTTAATGTCATGACATTTTAGCTTATGAAAGGAAGCGTTTCCATGTTGTTCGACCATATTATTCTATCTATTATGTTATGACTGTGTTTCTCATTGTTTATTATGTATTTGATACATATGTTTGATTCATATTGACTACAAAGTTTTGTGAATGGAACCTTAGTGAAATACATATATAGCTGATTAGTTTTTTTTATAAATTAGTTAAGGAGTTTAACTGACATACCAGATGTGCTAAAATGTCTTAACACTGGATCAGCCATAACTAATATGAATCACATAAATTTTGTGAATGCTTAATATAAATCATATAACATTCATAAATGTTTTAATATGTATTACTTGCAAACAATTTGCTGAAAATGTATTACCAATAGTCCAGATGTGTTAAAATGTCTTAACACTGAATGAGGCATTACTAATATGAACCACATAACTTTTATGGACGCTTAATATGAATCATATTTCATAAATATTTTAATATGTATCACTTTCAAAAAATTTGTTGAAAATGTATCACTAACATTTCAGATCTGTTAAAATCACTTAACAGTATAACATACATTACTAATATGAATCACATAACTTTCATGAACGTTTTATATAAATCACATAACATTTATAAATGTTTTAATATGTATCAATTACAGAAAATTATTTGAAATATATTTTTGATAAATTAACTCAAATTATTGAATTAAAAACATTGATCTTAATAAACATTTCCGCTTCCATTGTAAATAAAATATCTCATGAAATAAATTTTTGAGAATTTAACTCAAATTATTGAATTCAAAACATTGAACTAAATAAATAATTCTGATTCCACTTCAAATAAAAATGTCGCATCTCCTTTGAAAAGTAGTTGCAAGTGCATCTGTTATGACCTTCATGCCCACACTTTTCACAACGATTTGAGGTTGATGAAAATTTTTTGCTACTTTTCTTTTGTCTTTCTAGTGGTCTTTTATATTTTGGAGGCAAAATCATATCTTTCAACACCTCGTTGGTACATATCAATCTCATTTATCGGGCATTGGATAAAGTGGCACTTCATAAGTCTTGACTACTGTCTCCTTCTTGTAGTAATCAGAACAGTATGACTTCATTTTCTTTACATGTTTGCTTTTCAAAATAGTAATAGTGTGCGCGCATGGTATCTCGTCAAGCTGAAATCAACCACAATTGCATTTTCTAGTATCCAACCGAACTATGTATTTTTTTCCTTCTTCATACACACCATATATGTAGTTTGTTGATTCCCTAACGTGAAAAATATTTTTTTAATATACTGTTGTGTTAATCATCATAGTATAGGAATCATAAAGATTACAGAATAATTATGTATAAAGAATGAGTTTTTAAGTTGTGGCATATTTTTTCAGATGTATCAAAATGATACATTTGATTTCCAGATGTATCATTATGATAAATCTGGTATTAGAAAAGATAAAATACACTGCAAAGTAACTTTGTTACAGTAACATAAATAGTAAATAACTTACCATTATACGTGATAACTTTGCCTCATTCAATTGAAGAATTTGTTGAAACTTACCTCCCAATGAGCTTTTAGCAAGAAAGCTAGACCTGTCTCTATTTTTGAGGTTTCAAGCACCAAATAAGTTTCTGACTTGTTCAAGAAAATCTAAAATTGATAGTTCATGTGCCTCAACAAGACGATAGTTAATATATTCTGCAATGTTGGAAGTCATCATTCTTCCCCTATTTATTGGAGCATGAACTCGTGACCACTTTTTGTATCCATCATTTTCCAGATATTCCTTTACTATATTGTCAATATTTCCCACTTTACACATAAGCTTATCAAAATCATCCAACTTGTATGATTTAGCCATGACAAAATATTCGTTGGTCAGCTTGTCCTTACTCTTTCTATAATTCGTACAGACATTATTCTAAAGATGCCAAACACATGCAAAATATGGTATACATGGATAGACTATACTAACAACCTTGATTATGCTTTCATATCTATTAGTGACAATACACATATTATCTCGCTCATCGTAAGCACACTTAAATTGCTGGAAAAATCATGTCCAGGAGAAATCATTCTCAGAATCTACAACCCTATATGCAAGCGACAATGTATGACCTAATACATAATATCAACCAATCATTATGTCTAATTTATATATCACTTAGCATCACTTTGATGGAAAAATATAAAAGAATGACTAAGTCCAATACCTGCTCCATCAAGTGTGCTAGCTGAAACGAATGTTTCCTTATATGGTCCACTCATATGACTATCGTCTACTACCACACCAGGCCTACAATACTCAAATACCCTAATAAATGAATGTAGTGCTGTGAATAGATACAAGAACTCATTATCGGGAGACTTATGCATCCTTATATGTGAATTGGGGTAAACATAATTCAACATGTATATGTAGGTAGGCATTTTCTTATATCCGTCTGTTGGTCTCCCTCTCAATATCTTTAAAGCACGTTCTTTAGCATGCCATGCCTTCATATAATCTATGTCCAAATCAAGTTCCTGTTTTATATCTTCAATAAATGTCACTTGGTGTGATTATTCTTTTATGGTTCAACAACTTTGGAGCCATTATTCTAGCTACAAAAGCAATTGTTGCATGCCGCTGATAAAAAATTCAAGACTTTTAATGGACAGGTATGTTCATCATTAAAATATCTTACTATGAAAGTATTAGAACCAAGCCTACACGAGGCCTTGAATAACCAACTACATTCCGAAGATTTGCACATCAAAATATAATTGAAAGAAAATAAAATAAAACGTATCACAAATATGAATATAAATTAATCTGTTATTAAATATATCACATAAGGTATATATGTATCTCACTACTTTTACACTATGTCACACTCTTTAAATATTAATCAAAAATTTCAAAATTAATCATATTTTTCCATGTATGCTACAAATTTTATATATATTGAATATTTTGATATCGATATGAAATACAACCAAATGTATCACATGGGATTTACATGTATAACATTCTGTAACTAAATGTTTTACCTATTTTATTGAAATAAATACTGCATCTACCATATGAATCTCCATTATACATATGTAATGATAACATATGTAGCATTCATATGAATCACCTTTATACTATAAAATCTCAAATTTTGTTACGCTTTATCAAGAAAACACAATGCAAAATAAGTAAATAAATATATGAATCACAATCTACAACACACAATATATAGATTTACGTTTAAAAAAGTATCACAAAACTTAACTTACAAAAACTGAAATCAACAATGATAGGTAATTTAGGAAAATATATCACTGTAATTTTTAGATGTATCACTAAAATATAATATCAAAAATTGACGATTAACAACTAAAATCAAACCTCTGTTTGTCATATCTCTCATCTCTGAAATTGAACCTGTGCTTGATTGCATAGTTATGTATTACCGATACAAGAGTTGCTTTGTTTTTATACTTTTGTTTCACCTTTACAACACCATTATTGCAATCAGTTATTAGTTCTTCACCACCCATATCAACAACTGATAGAGATTCAACATTACCAACTACAACTACTGCAAGTCCAGACGACTCAACAATATCATGACACTCAATTGCCATATCATCCACGTTGAAAGTATCATTATTAATTACAATATAACTTGTTGTAATACACAGTGGATATATTCCGAATCCAGGTGCATGTTTTAAAATCTCAAGAAAAAGTTTCACAGCCATATCATTATGAATCTCCAATGCTGATGAATTACCTTAAACAACGTATTTGGCATGAATTTTTTAGAGATACATCAATTTTCAATTGAATTGATATAACATCCATTAAATCTTGGAACGAAAATTTTCATGAAAGACAATACCGTCAACCCGATAGTTATCGTATCTAGTCTATGAAACCCAAACCATGGAATGACGCAACAAGACAGTCATGAGCTCCATTGAAGTTAATAAGAAAATTAGAGAAAGAAAATCTAACAATTTTTTTCATATAATTCAAAACGATACATATGGTTTGCTTTAAATTTGAAATTTGATCGAGAAAAATTACTGATTTTGTGTATATCAGTAATCCAGCTTGTAACCGATTGAGTGTGATTTTCCCCGCAGAGTAAAACAAAATCCATTACTTCCTAAAATAAATATCTATTCTGTTTTAAATGTATCACTATTTATATGTATCACGTTATAACATGTGAAACACAAATTTTAAAAACCTGGTTATGATGTAATTAAATAAATTGTTGCGATGAAATGATATAACACTTAAACATTCAGGGATTTATGAAAGTTTCCCTAAAATCAACCCATTTTTCTGTATAAACCTATATCTGAACAGTTGATAGATTTTGTAAATAAAAACTATATTTTATAAATAAAAAATAATATCGATATATTTTGTGATATTGCCTCTTAAATGGAATATTTATATAATTTTTCCTTTTTTTTAATTGGCCAAGGAATACAATCCGAGGCATAAACCTATATATGAACCCATATTCAACACATATATGTATGTAGTATAAGTATTTTCTATTTTTTTGTTTTATTTTGAAAGAAGGCCAACCACATATACAATTCTTTAGACTTGCCCAAGAAAAAACCTTTAATATGGGGCATATTTTTTTCCACGCCGAACTATTAATTACATGTGTTTTATTTATGAAATGAGTTTTCAATTTATTGTGTCTGATATGAAAGACATTGTATATAATATTATGTTCAAATGAAACAAGATTAAATTTAAGTATCTAAATGTAATTCTCAGATAAGTTTAAGGAGGTATAATATGTGTTTGGCCTAGAAAGAGTATTACTTTCTCTATTTTATAAATTTTTAATTTCCAAAATTTAGTTTATCTTTAATGGCACTCCCTAGTAGGAGTGATATTACATGGTTTAAGACCATAACTCCTAACACTCTATTTGTATGGTGGTTTGCCATGGTTTCATAATGTATGGTACAATATGGTATGGTATAGTACTGTATAATATGGTAAAATACAATGTTTGGATAGACTGTATCATTCACTGCTATTTAATAACAATTTTTTTGTTTGATTTGATAGTATGATACACTATCGTAATGGGTTGATTTACTAAAATACCCCTAATTATTATAAATTTTAAATTTATCAATAATTATTAATAAAATAATTTTCTTTTTATAAATTTATCACAAATCAAGTCTTGTAAATATATTACGTTGTTAAATACATAAAATTTCTAACAAAATTAAAACTTTATTTTCATGAAATAATCAAGAGGAGAAAGTGGTGGGATTGGGGGTGTGGGAGTGTAGGGAGACGTGGACGTTATGTGGAATGGGGATGCCAGTTGCATCACGGAGATTGCTAGATAAGTGTTGGATGTTGCGAGGGGTCGAACAGGATGACATAAGGGGGACTGGTGGTGGAATGAAGAAGTTAAGAAGAAAGTGGAGATTAAGAAAGGGGTGTATGTTAAGTTGATTGAGAGCAAAGATGCAAAGGAGAAACGGGTGAATAAGGAGGTCTACAAAGTAGCAAAAAAGGAGGCTAAGCTAGCAGTTACGGCTGCTAAGACAACAACGTTTAAGAGCTTGTATGCGGGGTTAGAGGAGAAAGACGGGGAAAAGAGGTTGTATAGGCTTGCTAATGCTAGGAAGCGGAAGGGTCGGGACCTCGACCAAGTGAAGTGCATTAAGGGGGAGGATGGTAGAGTTTTGGTGGAGAATGTCCACATTAAGAAGAGATGGCAGGAGTATTTTCATAGGCCTTTAAAAAAAGAGGGGGATAGAGACATTGAGTTAGGGGAGTTGGAGCACTCGAAGAAGAGGCGTGATTTCAGTTATTGTAGACGCTTTAAGGTTGAGGAGGTCAGAGAGGCTATTCGTAGGATGCGGAGGGGAAGGGCAACGGGGCCTGATGAGATTTCAGTGGATTTTTGGAAGTGTATAGGTGGGGCAGGTTTAAGGTGGTTGACTGATTTGTTTAATGATATTTTCAAGACGGCGAGAATGAGGCTTAGAGATGGAGTTTGTTGATTCCGTTATATAAAAACAAGGGTGACATTCAGAGTTGCACCAACTATAGGGGTATCAAGCTGTTGAGTCATACTGTGAAGATTTGAGAGAGGGTGGTTGAGCAGAGATTGAGGAGGATCGTATTCATTTTAGAGAATCAGTTTGGTTTTATTCCTGGTCGCTCAACGACAAAGGCAATCCACCTGGTGAGGATACTGGTGGAGCAGTATAGGGAAAGAAAGAAGGATTTGCACATGGTGTTCATCGACCTGGAGAAGGCGTATGACAAAGTTCCTAGAGAGGTTCTTTGGAGATGCTTATAGGCGAGAGGGGTCTCGGTGGCGTACATCAGAGCTATTAAGGACATGTACGATGGAGGGATGACTCGGGTGAGAACGGCAGGAGGGGACTCAAAGCATTTTTCGATCGAGATAGGGTTGCATCAAGGTTTGACTCTTAGTCCGTTCCTGTTTGCATTAGTGATGGACGTGTTAACGCGGAGTATTCAAGGGCAGGTGCCTTGGTGTAAGTTGCTTGCAGATGATGTAGTGTTGATTGATGAGACGCGGGGGGTGTGAATGAAAAATTGGAGGTTTGGAGGCAAACCCTTGAATCTAAGGGGTTCAGGTTGAGTAGGTGTAAGATGGAGTATATGGAATGCAAGTTTAGTGACTTGAGGCAGGAGGACGATGTGTTGGTGAGGTTGGATTACTAGGATGTTTGTGAGAGGGATAGTTTTAAGTATCTTGGATCTATGATTCAGGAGAATGACGAGATTGATGAGGATGTCTCTGAGTATATTGGAGCAGGTTGGATGAAGTGAAGGCTCGCCTCAGGAGTGTTGTGTGATAAGGAAGTGCTACTTAAGCTTAAAGGCAAATTCTACAGAGTGGCAGTCCGTCCAGCCATGCTATATGGAGCAGAGTGCTGGCCAGTCAAGAACTCCCACATTCAAAAGATGAAGGTAGCAGAAATGAGAATATTACGTTGGATGTGTGGACTTACTAGAGGGGATAAAGTTAGGAATGAGACTATCCGGGAGAAGGTGGGAGTGGTTTCGACGGAGGACAAGATGGGGAAAGAAAGGTTGAGATGGTTTGGACATGTGATGAGGAGGTGCACGGATGGCTCAGTTCGTAAGTGTGAGAGGCTTGCGTTGGATGGCTTTAGGAGAAGGCGAGGTAGGCCGAAGAAGTACTGGAGGGAAGTGATTAGACATGACATGGAACAACTTCAGCTTACTAAGGACATGACCCTAGATAGAAAGGTGTGGAGGTCGCGGATAAGGGTAGAAGGCTAGGATATGTGCGTGGGTTGTAGCAAGTAGTTACAAGAGCTCATGTATAGCCGGGTTAGTAATCCTAGGACTGTGTCCATAGGTAGGAGCCCCTAGTTAGGAGGGTTTGGGTGTGGCGGGTGTCTTTGGTTTGTGAGTGTATGTTACTACTAGGTGGGGGTCATATTCCTGATGTCCTATTTCTTATCTCTTATTTTATATTGCGCTTATTTATCTTATCTCGTATTGCTCTGATTTCTATTTTATTATGTCTTATCCCTTTTTATGTTATGCCATTCATCATGCTTCATGTTTCATTACGCTTTTGTTTGCTATTCTCTATCTTGAGTCGGGGGTCTATCGGAAACAACCTCTCTACTTCTTTGGAGGTAGCGGTATGGACTGCGTACATTTTACCCTTCCCAGATCCCACTTTGTAGGAATACACTGAGTTTTTTTGTTGTTGTTGTTGTATACAACATTACTTTTTTTATGGGGTGATGATGTGAAAGAGTATAAACTAATTGCTCTCTTACCACTAGACCAATTACACGTCTTTTTTGGAACAAATTTTAGCTATGAATGTTATATTATCATTAAGGAATCATGGATCAAAATCTATTCTTACTAAAAGTTTTAGTTTTATTTACACATGTATCTCTATGCTCTGTGTTGAAGATGTTGGATTCATGTGAAACCAACAATTGTGTTCTTCCTTTGTCACTACTTATGTATCGTTGATTTTTTTTTATTGGTACATGACAGGGTTAATGTATATAGTATTACAGAATTTATATAATAATGTATGTAGATATCATAGATAATTTATAGGGATTGAATATTTAAAGAATAAAATAGGATTAGAAAATATTAAGGGCATAATCGAAAAAAGAAATAAGAAAATCATAGGTACCACCAAATCCATGGTTCTAAAAATTAAGGGATTTCGGGGATGTTTGAATGTACTTATTTAGTTGGTTTAAAAGCTATAAGCCAAAAGCCAAAAGCAGGTAACAACCTACTTTTGGCTTTTGACATTTTTTTTTTTTACTTTTCAAGCTAAAGTAAAGTGCTTTTAAGCACTTTATATTCTTGCCAAACACTTTCAAAAATAAGAAAATGCTTAAAAGCCAAAAACATAAGAAAACAATCAAAACAAGCATGATTCTCTTGATAACCACACCATATCACGGTAAACCGCCATCCAAACAAGCACTAAAATTCAAATAATATTTTAATATGTTATACACATATTTAGTTTAAATCCTAAAATTTAAAATTCCTTAATTACATTCATAAATTTCATGCTCACACAAATTACAGCACACAAAATAATACGCAAAAAGTGGAATTATTAAATTTTATACCTATGTTTTAAAGGACCATAACCTTGATTAGATTATATTTAAATCCTAAATTCACCTTGAAATACAATTATGGGAGGCATTAGTTCATAAAAATATGACCCGCCTTGTCCAAGTTTGTATGTGTTGATGACCCTTCTATTTATCAACTCAACTCATTTTGATCCTCCACCCTGATTCAACTCATTCTAGAGGTTGGATTGAGATAATATATATATATATATATATATATATATATATATATCATAATAATAATAAAAAAAAGATTTTGCATTAGGTAATTAAATAAATTATTGTATAAAGACAACCAAAGAAATTGAAATTATGTAAGTGCTGACGATTGAATGTTGACTCATTATTTAGTTTATCTTAATTTATTCTGCATTTAACTAACTTTTGAGATAACTAATTCAGCTCATTTTGATGCGTCCAAATTCAATCAATCCATCTATTTGACACCCTTAAATAGAATGTACAAAGGATCGGACAGGGAATGGGTTAGTATCGATCCATCACCAAGTTTAGGCAACTAATTGAGATTTAGGAAACTTCAAATTTTTTTATAGATGAGTATACTCTTGGAGCAAAGAGACGACATTGTCTCTTTCATATATCAATTACATGTCCAAATCAGGTCAAGGAAAAAATAACTTGACCTCTCTGAACCCTATAATTATAGGGTACCCTACAAGAAAAATTAAGGGTTTGTTAAATGCATTATTTGATTATGATGAGTGATATCTATTCCTTTGAGCTGTCCAATGGGATCCAAAAGTTGGCGAGCATGTGGTTTTGCATTTAATGCTTCTTTTGGCCACTTATAACAACTCTTCCATTCTGTTTATGCGGTCTTGTTTCTTCCTTTCAATCTTGTCTGACCATAAAATAATTTGATACACATTAGTGCTAAAATATACATTTGTAAAACGATTGTGAATGGTTCACAGTGCTATGTATTTAACATTCTTCAAGATTTAACCATCATTCCAATACAGATATTCATATGTATCATATACCAGAGTTTGCAAAGTTAATTTTCATAAAACGATAAAAAAAATTTAGTCGCAATTGATTCAGCACGTCGGGAATATTAAATCTTGGTAGAGGCGCAAGTTGAAGAAAAAGATATAAAATATATAAGGATTTTCTTATTTTACTTTACACGGCTTTCGGCAATGTGCACATTTAGAAGACCTTAGGTTTTTCGTTTAGGAATTTTTTCTTATAATTTTATTTAAAATTAATTATTTTTAGCTCTTTTAGAAGCAAAATCATTAATGATTGTCTTCTTCTAATAATTCTTTTTCGGTTGATTATATAGCTTAGTCATTTAATTTTTCTTCAAAAATTGTCGACCTTAGATAGAATTTTATTAATTTCACTTTTTAAAAAATTTTATATGTACAATTTCTCTTAGCACTTGCATTCTAAAAAGGGGAAGTTTCAAAAATAACAATAGTTGGCACAAAATTCACCTTTCATAGCCACACTTTACAATATTATCATTTATAACCGATGTATTCGATTTACATCCGTTGTATTCTCTTTTACTCAATAGTCCGTATTCATATAAAACATAAATACATTAATCACATTTTATATTTTATATATTTTTTTTATTTTTAAAAAATATGACTACATCGAATACAAGCCATGAATGATGACGGAAACACCATAACTTCGCATTGCATTTGTATTTACCATCATTTTTTTATTTTATTCTTTTCTCTTTTTTGATTCTTTTTACTTTTTCATTTTTTTTTCCTATTTTCGTTTTCTTTTTTATTTTTCGATTCTTTCTTTCATTTTTTGTATCTTTTCTTGTTTTCTTTTATATTTTTGTTTTTTCCCTTTTTTCGTTCTTTTTTTTTCTATCTCTATCTTCTATTTTTTTTTCTTTTCGTTCTTTTATTCTTTTTGATTTTCTTTTTGGTACCTTCTTTTTTTTCTATCTTATATTTTTTGTATTTTTAAAAAATATGGCTATTCAAGTACAAGTCACAAATAATAATAAAAATATCATATTTGCGTTATCGTATTTGTATTCACATTATCATTTATATTTTTGTATTCGTTGATACAATTATATTGGTATTTGCATTTTATAGTTCATGTTTGTTTTTGTATATATATATTATAGGTCGCATTTGTATTTTATAGTTCGCACTTGTATTCGTATGTTATAATTTGTATTTGTGTATTTTATAATTCACACTTTTATTTGTATATTATAGTTCGCATTTGTATTTGTATTTTATAATTCACACTTGTATTTGTATGTTATAGTTTGCATTTGTATTTGTATTTTATAGTTCACACTTATATTTGTATGTCATAGTTTGCATTTTTATTTATATTTTATAGTTCACACTTATATTTGTATGTTATAGTTCACATTTGTATTTGTATTTTATAGTTCACACTTGTATTTGTATGTTATAGTTCACATTTGTATTTATATTTTATAGTTGACACTTGTATTTGTGTTTGCTAGTTTGCACCATCATTTATATTTTATACAATTCACAATTGTATTTTAAAATATTATTTTGTATTTGTATTTTTTAATTGACTGGACATTGTATTTATATTTTGTGATTTCATTTTATTTGTATTTGTGTATTATTTTTATCGATGCATTTGTATTTTTAAGGAACTATTTTGTATTTATATTTGCAAGTTGACAGGATATTATATTTTTATTTTGCAATTTAATTTGTTTCATTTGTTTGTAGTAGACAAGATCATTTGTATTTTTAAACAATTGTAAGAGAAAATTTATTTTTCTTTCTATGAACACTTGTATTTATAAAATGATAAATTATACAAATATAATTATTACATTTTCATCAAATGATACATGTTTATACAACTTGAACCATACGTATATAAAATGATACTTGCTTATATACAAATTCAAATGATAAATTTGAAATTCAAATACTAACGATACATTTGCATTGAATGACACATTGCATATTTATATATTTAAGATCCAAATAAATACAATTAATCCATATACTTTTTTGTATACAAATACAAATGATAAATTGTACATATTCACGGTTAAACTATTCAACTACAAATAATAAATTTATTTAAAATATATAGTATGATACGAATAAATATAAAATATAAAAAATATATAGAATATAAAATACAACAACAACAACAACAACAATGAAGGAAAAAAATACAAAAAAGACAAAAAAAGAAGAAAAAATGAAAAAGAAAAAAAATGGAAAAAAGGGGGAAAAAGTGAAAAAAGAAAAAAGAAAAAAGAAAGAGAAAACAGAAAAAAAGGAATAGAAAACATGAAGGAAAAAACTGAAAGAAAAGGAGAGTAATAGAAAATAGAGAAAGAGAGAAAATAAATGAGAGAGACTATGAATTGTAATTAGAAATAATTAATAGGCAAGAGGGAACTATGGATTGTAACTAATTAAAACTTAGGCTAAATAAGATAATTAGAAGTCTACATTTGCTAAGGCATGTATTTATCCCTTCTAAAAATAAGTCTACTCTAATCTATAGTTAACATATATAAATTCTAAAAGATAACTACAAAGACAAAATAAACTATGAAGCAAAAAACATAAAATAACAAATTTTAATTGCGAAATAATAAGATATAGAATAATAAAATATCGAACAATCTAACGTATCTCGACAAATAAAAAACTCGATATTATTTTCACTATTTGACTATTCTTGATGCAACGTTACAACTTAGAAAAAATAAAAAAATCGGCAATGGAATTTTTCCTAACAAAGAATTAGAGAAAATCCTACGTAAAATATAAAGATATATATAAAAGTAAAAAATTGAAGTACAAGTTGAAAGACAAAAATAAAGGATGAAAATAATGTGATTGTAGTAATGATGATTGTGTATAAATGAGGAAAGAGGGCTGTTCACATTAGGTGATGGAAGATATTTTAAAAATATACTCCTTCCACTTCTCATTTATTTCATTTTTTTTAAGTTAAATTTTAGAAAAAATTACCTAAAAGAAGAACTTAAGTTTCAAAACTATTAAAAATTCCCCCACTTTAAAAATATTACTTATATTTTAATATTTACTACTTTTGCTAAAAATTGAGATACAAGTTAAAGGTCCCTCATCATACGTCCTTTCTTTACCAAATTAAAAACGACTTCTTCTACCATCTACACCATTAATTCAGAGACTGATTTCAATCCTTTTTTTTTTTCCTCTATTTAAATTTTTTGAATTAAAATAAATTTTTTCCCTAAAATCTTTTTCAATTTCTTCTAATCTTGTATGAAGATTTTTTTTCAAAAAGAATTTTTTGAGGACTGTTTTTACAAGTGCTTTTTTGGTGTTATTGTTGAAAGAAGTTTTTTATTATCGTTTTTTCAGTCTACTTTTCTTGAATTACCATAATAAATAGAGATTCGGGATCATCTTTTAATCTTGGAATCTCTCAATTAGATATTTTCAAACCGAATGAAGAAGTTAATTACTTTGTTCCTAGTAGTTTTGACTACGAATCTGATGGTTTTGATGAAAATAGATCCAAGCATAGAAACTATCCACATACTTTGAAGAAGTTGCGGGAAATGCATTCTAAGAAGGATAACAAAAATGAAGTTCAAGTTTCTAAGAAAAGAGGTTCTAAAAGCTCTGGAAGTATAGTTCCCACTAAAAGAAGAAGACTTGTTGAAGTTATTTCAAGAGAAGAGCTTCTAAAGGTATTTGCATGTTCAAATCTAGAAAATATTTGACCGAGATACATATTTAGACATGCTTTATACGTTTTTCAATTTCTTGTATAACTGGTGCTCTGTTGATGAATTTATATGTATCTATTGTTTTTCAAGTATTTTGTGAAATTAACATAACAATAGATCCATGTTTATAAGCTTATAGATACATATTGTATTATCTTGTATCAATGTTTTACTTTTTATGCATTTATAGGTATCTTGCGTTGTTTAACTTTTCATGAAATAAGCTCACCAATAGATACATGTTATTTTAACCAAGATACATATTGTATTATCTTGTATATATGGGTACCTGAGTATGCATTTAAATGTATCTAATATTTTTTAAGTATTATTAAAATAATCATACAAAAGCTTCATGTTTGAATTATCTTGATTTAATTGTATCTAATATTTAAGTATTATTAAAATAATCATACAAAAGCTTCATGTTTGAATTATCTTGTATAATCGAGTCTCTGTTTATGCATTTATATGTATCTTTTATTTTTTATGTTTTAATGAAACTATCATTCAAAAAATTCATATTATTAAGTTTAAAGATACATATTGTATTATCTTGTATCTATGGTACTATGTTTTTGTATTTTTGTATCTATTATTTTGTGTTTTTGTAGATGTATGTATCTCATGTTATTTTAGTAATTTGATATTTTTTTTAGGTATTGAGTTATGTTATAAAGGAAATTCCAGCGCATCCTCTAAGGCTTGGAAGTTGTTACAACTTAAAGTTTAGAGATGATATTAAAGAAGTTGTCGATCAAAAAGTTATCGACTTATTTGAAAAGATAATTTTTGGATGTTATCTTAACATCTCATAGTCCAATTCTATTGGAAAAATTACCAAATGTTTTCTTATGCTTGAGATCGAGAAAAAAATTTAAAGAAGAGATGCATGTATGGATTAAAGGCAACATTCTTAGATTTTTCATCTATGAATTTGAGTTGATAACTGGTTTGAAGTGTTATGGAGATGTTGATGATTTTAGATATGAGAATTCTTCTCCAAGTAGGATTATGAGAAGGTATTTTTCTTAATCAATGAATGGGATTGATAAGGAGGAATTGATTGAATGTTTCCTCAAGGGTAATTTCGACACCATAGAGGATGCTCTACAGATTACAATTCTATACTTCATCCATACTTTCATTCACTCACAGTTGAATGCTTCTCCCATTTTATTTTTTGATTTCAAGATAGTGGAAGATGGAAAATATGAATCCTTTCCTTGGGGTAAAACTGCTTTCTCCAAGTTGATGGACTCATTTAGGCAATAATTTTTGGTGGAGAAGCAACTTTATAGGTTGGATGGCATCCCGCAAGTTCTCAATGTATGGATGTTCGAACTCTGTTCAAATGTTGATTCCAAAGTTGCTGTGAAGGAGGGTAATAACATACCTCATATATTAAATTGGAAGCTAAATTTTTTAAACTACATGTATCTAGTGTAATGCAACATATATATCTAAATAAAGTAATGATAGTAACAACCACCACATTACTTTATGCAAACATAATTGTATATGGTACAATAAAGTATCATATTAAATAATGACATAATTTTTTATCTCTTTCTATGTTTTTTTTTGAATAACAGTTTCGAGCCAAACACAATAGTACATAATCTTTATACTGTTCACAAAATATGATTTACAGGAGATACAAATTTTTTTAAACATGTATACATATTGCAATAAGTAACAGTAGAGTTGTGCAATATGTGAGCAACTCAACAATGTACATTCAGATAACTCTTTATATATCATTTATTTACTTTGAATAATTATTAAATAAATATATTCTTAAGAATTTACATAAGCTTTTTACGGTGAATAATTTTTTTTCAGTAGATACATTCTATAAATTTGTATCTCTTTTAAACACTTCACTGTAGCAGAACTATTCTTTTACAATATACTAAAATTGTCATTCAGACACCTTAAAACACGAAAACATATGTAACTAATTAACCAACAAACAAAAACTATGATTTATTTCACTATTTGATTGTAGTACCCCTTTATTTGAATAAAATTAAGTTGTAAAGGAAAAAAGAAGAAATGGGCCAAAACCCATCTTTCAATCCAATAAGAAATAGGGAAAGAGATTGACTTCATTCCATCTTCTCATATAAGTAAAGATAAGAAAGAATTTGGGAAAGAATAACCCAGAACGAGAGTTATAAGCTGCCAAGCAACGATTCAGCTAAAAAAAAGGAGCTAAAAAAGGGAAGCTTACTTTTGGGTTTTGTGATTGCGCGATTAACAAGCCAATAGAAGGAAAAGGGAAAAAATCCCTGAGATATTCTTATTTGGTTCAAGGTAAATTTCTTAACTTGGTCAATAAATTTAACTCTTAATTTATGACTTTAGAAGTTGGGGTTGAGAATTTAAGATTTAATGGTTAAAGTGGTAGAGAAAATTTTAAATTCTCATGAACGGAGTAAGAATATTAAGGTCCAATAACGAAATTCCTATATTTAGGTAGTTTAAAGTAGTTATGTCTTAAGCCTAAACGAAGAAATTAACTCGATATTGCTATGATGTGATGATAGATTTGATCCAAAAAAGTGATACAAATTATTCAAAGTGGCAAGTTTGGTATTCCGACATGTGTACTGTGAGTAATAATCTTACCATAATTTGAGTTTGTTAACTTTCATATTTTATACATGATTTTGATGAAACAATGAGTTCTGAAATGCTTTGAAATTGTATGTGGGAAACGTCCTTTACTTGATATGATATTGAAATAGTTATTCGAGATATGATATTATTACTGTGAATATTCTTCACTTACATGAGAAATATGTATTTTGACATGTGTTTTTATTCAAGTTTACATGTAACATGATTTGATATGAACTTTAAATGATATGTATTATTCTGAAAAATGCTTTCATATGAATATCCTATTGTTTACAAAGAATTTATAAATGGGAGTAGACCTTGATTTGAATCCCGTAGCTAACAGCGGGCTCGTTAGACCTGGTGCATCTTGTATTTACTGATGACTGTTACAGCCTTAGATAGTTGAAAGGTAGAACTAGCATACTGTTACTGATATGATATTTGACTCCTTTATGAGGGGTCCACTATTATAGGTTATTCTTGATGAAGAAGAATGCCACACGAATTACATGATTCATTCTTGAAAACCTCCCAAATATGTAATATTTGATATGATATAATGCTTATTGAATTTATTTCTGAACTATTAGTTCATTTTGCTTACATGAAACAAAAGTTACTATTTATCGTTACTGTTTTCTGAAAGAGCATATATTTCATGATGTTTTATGACTCGTCCCCATTAAGACAGTTGTGGTTATGTGTTATTACTCACTGAGCTAGTGTCTCACTCCTCGCTATTGTTTTACAGAGAACGCAGGTGATGGTGAGGATTTTGTTAGCTAGAGATCTCAATGTAGCATATTCCCGGTGAGCCCCGCATTTGTTCGTGTGGGAAGGAGTTTATTTATTTGTTATGTTATATTTCTTGAAATCTCTTAGAGTCGCTCCATAGTCAAGTCTTTAGAGTTTTGAATATTCTTTTATTATTTTAGACTTGAGAAGTATTTGACTTCCCCTCATTTTTGGAGATGGATTTTGTATTGTTTTGGTGGTATTGGTACGTTGTTGTTGATTTTGGAGAATGGAGTTGGTGTTTAGCGTAATGGTTGTAATGTTGGGTTGTTATATTATGGATTTGAGATAGAAAATTTTCTTGTTAGGCCCAAAAACAAAGGAAATTCTGCTCGATTTTCTGTAGAATTTTGATGAGGCTTACTTTGGAGTCCTAACCTCCTTAGGACCGGTCATGATCCTATTCTGGGTCGTGAAAAAGTTGGTATCAGAGTCAGGTTATTTTTATGACTATTGGAGCACGCGGTAGTAGTAGAATCTCAATTATGGTTATGTTGTCGACCATTTTCATAATTGAGATCTGCGAGAGTGTGATAGAATGTGTCTCATTTTTCTTTCTTGTTCTTCCATTCGTGTGTGAAGATTAGGTCCCAATTAATAAATCTAACCCTTTATCCTTTATCATGACTAGAATTCAAACTTTCAATAATTTGAACAAGTTTGAGGTGGATAACATAAAGAAAGGGAATCAAGCTTTAAGTTATATTTTCTAGACTAACGAAGAGGTAGCGATAGTGGAGATGACCAAGGATGGGGTCCTTGTACCACCGCAAGAGATTGTTGTACCCCCACGAGTTTTGAAAGGAGTATAGTTTACCTTCACAATCATAGAAGAATGTTATCATTGCGATAATTACCTTCCTGCAAAGTGCAATTAAGAGCTTGGAAAATAATAAAAAATGGATAGACATGGAAAGTCTGGGCAATGAAAATGTGACTTAAAATGAAAAGAGTCATAGACAACATGAAATAGTATATTTTGGCAATATTACTGAAAATTGGGACCATTAAGTTAATCTAATTTTGAGAGTTTGAAGGAATCTCTTTTGTTCTTGGAAAAAAAATACGTAAAGAATATTGAACTCTAGGACTTCCCAATGTGAGGCCCATAGAGATAGCAACTTACAGATTGAAGGTCTTGAAAAAATGCGTGGCATGACATCATATTACAGGAAACCTCAACATGAGAAATACCAATGACATGGCGATTCACTAAATCATTTATACATTAGATCTTTATTAATAGTTAGAAAGCGTGCAATTTTGACAATGATATTAAGATATTGGTTTAGGCTATTCATGCACCACTACATGATTTTCTCAATAGGCTAAATACCTGTCTTAATTATTTTCTAAAAAAGCATTCCATGTTTAGAAGTCATTTTAAGGGCTTGGTTAGACCTTAAATGAGGCAGTAACCTTACCTACTTTGAGGTGATTGATATTGCTAAAGACATTGAAAATATGTTAAGTTATAAGAGTGAAACCATGAATTCATACAGGTTGCGACTAGATATTTTTTTCATGAAAATTTTAAAATGGGTCAAGAGTTAGAAATCAAAGGCAACATGAGGTATGTAGCAATTTTCTTGATGTTGCTCCTGCTGGAAAATCTCTGTTAGTTGAAATATGTATCAAGATTGTGGTCTTGAGTTGAGATGATTGTAACTGAAGGCACTATTTTGACACATTAATAGGTACGAATTGACTATCTTCTTGTCATACTATCCTCACTTCTTATGCAAAGATAGTTAAATTTGAGATACTAAATGAGGCTAGCTTTGTCCTAAAGGGAATCAGGTTCCAGAAATAAGCAATGATATATGATTTGTGATACCTCAACTATTACAGAAGAAATATTTGGATTTAGTAGCAATGGCTAAAGACTTCAAGAGATTAGACACCTAGTCTTGAAGCGGTGCTGAATTAATGAGGTGTTACTTATACGATAAGAAAAGATTATGCTACCTACTTGACACTTAACACACTAATCATATCGATACCTCTGCCCTCCCCCTTTATCCAATGATGCCAACAAAGAATAAATGAACTAAAGGAATAATGCATGATCTACTGATAAAGAATTTTATCTGACAGAGTATATTGTTATATTATAAAACAATGTTGGTTATGAAAAAAGGATGAGTTCTTAAGAATGTGCATTGATTATAGATAGTCGAATAAGGCATCTATGCATAATGGATACCCATTATGCAGTAAGGTGTGTTTGATCGACAACATAGAGCCTCCGATTTTTGTTAAAATGATAACGCTCAGCTTACACGTCAATCTAGTGCAAGGCGGTCGTTGTTAATATATTTACCCAACTTTTGGAGTCGGGGTCGAATCCACAGGGAACAATGTGAGTGACGATTAAACTAATTTGAAACTATAGCTACAAGTTGAATTCAAACAGATGATACGAAAAGATAAAATGGGGTTTTTGGAGATTAGCCAATAATTGTTGGTCACGTTAGTTTTTTGTGTTTGTAATGAAATGTTTATGGAAAACCAAAATTATGTTCACTATGGGTTTTGGTACTTGACAGATGCTAATAGTGATTCAAGATTCTCACGATAGGTAGGAACAACAGATTGTCTTTATCGAAGTTATACCTTAATGTCTCTCGACCTACATAAGCATTTAGTTACCTAATCCTCTCGGACTTAGGGAATTTATATTCACTGACCAGACTTCACCTCAGGTTAATTAACCTTGTTACAACATCAATTATTAAACGGAAGGTTGGTAGCTTCCAAGTCCCTGTCAATAATTCACATTCTACTATAGCTGATTTCTTATCTCAAGCAAATCAAAGTAGGTGCTATCTATCATTTGCAACGAATAGACAATAATTAAAACCTCAGAATTATCAAGGAGTCCTATTACGTTTAGAATCTTGAACACTTAGCAACTTACCAAGACCTAACCCATAGATCCCATAATTCGCGTTAAAGGGGTTTAGCCACTCATAATGTAATAATCGATACAACAAGTTGAATTGATAATTTGAAAGATGAACTTATAGCAAGATGAATAGCAATAAGTGTTTCTCAGATTAGATCAAAGTATAAATCACAAAATATTGATGATAATCTCTTCAAAGTTAATTATTTTGTTCAAACCAAGAAACTAGAGTGAAAATAACAAAATACGTGCGTTACAAAATAGGTTCAGAATTTTTTTAGAAAACCCTAAACTATGCTTTAAATAGTTCACCCTAATTATGGAAACAAAATCACAGAGTTCAACAATTTCTCAGATTAGATGACGACATTCGTGATACCTTATCAGGAGTCTGACGACTTATCACAAATGTCGTCAGCTCCTTCTTCAGTTTTAGCACTTCCTGCTTAAGGCTGACGATGAAACCTGATGACTTATCAGCTCTTTGATGACTTATCACAGATGTCATCAATTATTCACTTCAGCTCTCATGTTCTGCCTTAGGCTAACGACAAACCTAACAGCTTATCACACTTATGACGGCCTATCACTAAATATCGTCGCAACTTTCAGATGAGGTCCATTCTCTGTTTAAGGCTGACATCGACTCTGATAGATTATCACAAGGCTGACAACTTATCAGGATTGTCGTCAGCCACACTTCTCTTCTATTTACTTCAGATTTTAACTCTTTTTCTTCCGTCCTTGTTGGTTCTCTTGCATTTTGGCTTCTACTGCAAAATAAAAGATAAAACAATCAAAAACAATAAAAGTTGCTTAAGACCTTGCAATTATTCTCAGTTAAAAGCCTAAAATGTGTTAGCATCTGCTTACACATCAACACCCTCAACTTAAAACAATTTCTTGTCCTCAAGAAACTCAAACACAACCAAGATGATACAAAGTACATTCGGCAGTCAATCATCTATATTATCTCAAAACATCTTCACCATCCCCAAGGTCAGTCACTTCAAGAACAACTGTGTATATTATTGAAGAACAATAATGCAACACACAGGAATCAAGATACAACATTAATTCAGCTATAACAACCATGCATAGACCAGTATTACACTATCCGAACAAGTTAGCAACTAACAACATATCTGGTGTGCCCTCACAATAAAGAAATCCCCCTTTCTCCTATCAGAAATCATATATGTAACCATGGGGACAATCAAAGGATACTCACTCTCAGAATGAATTTCCAATCTATGTATGCCAAGTACCATAGGCTTGCCCTTATTTTCATTACCAAGACTTTTAGACAGGTCAGCTAGGATCACTCTAGGTCTTCTCTTAGGCTTGTAATGTAGGCTAGGGGTTGGTATGATACTCGATGATATTTAAAGTGACTAAGCCTCCTTGACACTACACTAGCTTTTGGGATTTCACTCATTAGCCTTTTTCTATTCTTCTTTTTTCTTGATCATACTTATTCAGGATGGGTGCGGTTCTTTTCTACAATCACTTTTTTTTTTCACAACTTTTCTTTTCTTGCTCTTTTCCACCACACCCAGCTTTTTATTCTTTTCTTTTACTCTATCTTTCTTCATACTCATTTTATATCATGCACCCCTATGATAGCCACCCTCAACTTTGGCCATTTGCCTAAGTCAAGGTGCACAGTGTCCAAGGAGGACCAGAGCCAAAACAGGTTCATTATGATATAAAAATGAGATGGTGATAGGTATCATAAAAAGAAATAGGCTATTCAGGCTCAAAATAAGGATCAAGGGATATTATGCATACAAGGAAGGTCATTTAGGCTAAAGTGGACTAATATCAAAACGACCTATGAGCCTTTCCTATCCCCTATCCTTCAACCTAGGTAAGACTAACCGGGCAAGTTCTGAATCCAATATACAAAGGGAACTAAGTAAAATCTCACATGCACATGGCACACAAATATATCACAAGTTACTACTTATCCGGTTTATGCAATTGTTTAGCAATGGTTATCAAGTTACTAGAACTAATGCCATAACAAGATGCACAGTGGTCACCCATAAATGCATATCACACAGTTATAAAACAGACCTTTGGAGAGGTGTTCAAAAATCAACAAAAATATTTCAACTACCGTAGATACTTATTTTTCTCCCAGTTAACCACAACGTATCACAAAATAAAATACAATACGCCTAAACTTGCCGGCTCTACTAGAAACAAGACTCCGGAGAAAAGAGGCACGACAACAAAAACCCCAAGAGGACATCAACACCCACAAGTAGCCCCACCCTCAACTTAAAATCATGCAATGTCCCCAATGCATCAAACCAAAACAAGAGAGTTAGAAATATTCCTATGGAACCATGGGTGCGAAGATCTGATGTCACTCACATAATATGAATACAACAACAAAATACCTTGGTTGCCTCCCAAGAAGCGCCTGATTTAATGTCGCGGCACGACCCAACTCAACTTTTTCCTCTACCTTGAGGATATGAATTTCACTCCCAACTTAGAGTCCATCTTCTTGCCTCGATCATAGGAGGGTCGTACAAAAATTAAGAAGTCTTGTAATGGATTGAGCGTGGTGAACCACTCGGCCTTAAAGTGAGGTTTGTTTTTATGTTGCTTATCAAGTATAAAATAAAGAATATAGTATTTTTGTTCCTCATCTTCACACTCTTCCACTATTTTAGATGATTCTACAGACAAGATATCATCTAAACATAATGTGGAAAAATGCTTCGAGTGAGGCCCAACTAATTCTACTTCAAAATTTACACAATCTACTACACACTCACTTTTATTCACCTTATCAATGTCAGTCTCAAGATCAAGATGACAATCGAGTGGTTGCGATTCTTGAGTTTTCTCCTCAAATTGGCTAATGTCCTCCTCATATTCTTCTTTGTTTAGCCACTGTAAACATGGTGGGAATGGTAACTCCTTTAGCTCTACCCATAGCTGTTCTTGATTCTCTAAAATTTGTTTCATCAATTTGTTCGCTTGAATCATGACAGCACACATATCTTTAGTATGATCACTTTGACCACAAGCCAAACACCAAGTTACAGTAAGTAGGACAATATCTGCATCATATTGTGAAGGTCCAGTCCATGCACTTCCAGGTAAATCTGGATAGCAAGCCTCAAAATATGGTCCCCCACAATAATAACAAGAATCGTCACAAGAATGTCATCACTAAAAAAACCATCTATCCAGTCTGACATCTCAAGAAAGATGTGATAAAAATAATTAAAAAAAAACTAAACAAATATTTACAAGTTTGAATTCAAGCAAGTAAACTAAAATTCCAAACCAACTCAATATGCCAAATTGTTCCCCGGCAACGATGCCATTTTCGATAACGCTCAACTTACACATCAATCTAGTGCAAGGCGGTCGTCGTCAATATATTTACCCAACTTTTGGAGTCGGGGTCGAATCTATAGGGAATAATGTGAGTGGCGATTAAAATAATTTAAAGCTATAGCTATAAGTTGAATTCAAACAGATGATACGAAAAGATAAAATGAGGGTTTTGGAGATTAGCCAATAATTATTGGTCACTTTAGTTTCAGTATTTGTAATCAAGAGTTTATGGAAAACCAAAATTATGTTTACTATGGATTTTGGTACTTGGTAGATGCTAATAGTGATTCAAGATTCTCATGATAGGTAGGAACAACAGATTATCTTTATCGAAGTTATGCCTAAATGTCTCTCGACCTACTTAAACATTTAATTACCTAATTCTCTTGGACTTAGGAAATTTATATTCACTGACCAAACTTCACCTCTGGTTAATTAACCTTGTTACAACGTCAATTATTAAATGGAAGGTTGGTAGCTTCCAAGTCCCTGTCAATAATTCACTTTCTACTATAGTTGATTTCTTATCTCAAGCAAATCAAAGCAGGTGCTATCTATCGTTTGCAACCAATAGACAATAATTAAAACCTCAGAATTACCAAGGAGTCCTATTATGTTTAGAATCTTGAACACTTAGCAACTTACCAAAACCTAACCCATAGATCCCATCATTCGGGTTAAAGGGGTTTAGCCACTCATAATGTAATAATCGATACAACAAGTTCAATTCATAATTTGAAAGATGAACTTACAGCAAGATGAATAGAAATGTGTGTTTATCAGATTAGATCAAAGTAGAAATCCCAAAATATTGATGATAATCTCTTCAAAGTTAATTGTTTTGTTCAAGCCAAGAAACTAGAGAGAAAATAACAAAATACGTGCGTTACAAAATAGGTTCAAATTTTTTTTAGAAAACCCTAAACTATGCTTTTAATAGTTCACCCTAATTATAGAAACAAAATTACAGAGTTCAGCAATTTCTCAGATTAGATGACGACATTCGTGACACCTTATTAGGAGTTTGACAACTTATCACAAATGTCGTCAGCTCCTTCTTCAATTTTAGCACTTCCCGCTTAAGGATGACGATGGAACCTGATGAATTATCAACTCTTTGATGACTTATCACAGATGTCGTCAATTATTCACTTCATCTCTCATGTTCTGCCTTAGGCTAACAACAAACCTGGTGGCTTATCACACTTATGATGACCTATCACCAAATGTCGTCACAACTTTCAGCTGAGGCCCATTCTCTGTTTAAGGTTGATGACGACTCTGAAAGCTTATCACAAGGTTGACGACTTATTAGGAATGTCACCAACCACACTTCTCTTCTATTTGCTTCAGATTTCAACTCTTTTGCTTCCATCTTTGTTGGTTCTCTTGAATCTTGGCTTCTACTACAAAATCAAAGATAAAACAATAAAAAATGATAAAAGTTGCTTAAGACCTTGTAATCATTCTCAGTTAAAAGCCTCAAATGTGTTAGCATCTGCTCACACATCATAAAATAAAGATGATATTCAGTTCATTTATTAGTAATATAAAACTCGAGAAGAAATGTTATGTTATTCTTACTAAAATGGTATTTAGAACTTGGTGAATGCATTATAATTTCTTTATGACATCCTTCGAGCTAGATGATGCTCCAATTGTGTTTAAGGAGTTAATGAATAAGATGTTGAAGTCGTTTAAAAGAAAATGTTATAGTGTTTATTGACGACATCGTGGTACATTCTCATTGCCAGGAAGAACATGAGGATCACATTAACCTCAACTTTGTGTCATTTTCTTAAAGTATGATTTGTCTAGACTCAATGTCATATCCTCAGGCATATTGTATCTAAGGATGAGACAATTATGGATACTAAAAAGATCGAGGAATGTTCAAAAAAATTAACCAATGCCCACTACTCTTACAAAGATAAATAATATTTTGGGATATGTCAATTACCATTAATTCACATAGAATTCCAGTAAAATCGTAATGCCATGGATTACGATAGAAAAATATGAAGTTTCAATCGATAGATGCACGTGCCCAGAGATATTAGAAGATCAAGAAATGTTTGACCACAATAGCTGTATTATTTTTACCGTCATGTTCTGATGAGTCATGGTGATTTGTGATGCTATGAGGGTGGGATTAGGATGTGTCCTTATAAAGAATAATTGTATGATGGTTTTTGCTTCTAGATAGTTGAATAAGCATGAGCCAAACTTTATGCTCATCATTTGAAGATAATTATGGTGGTATTTTCCCTAAAAGCATGATTCACTTATACGATGAAAGTAATGATATTTGTACAGTCATCAAAGCCAAAAAGAAAATTTAGGTTCAAGCAAAAAGACTTGATTTTTTGCAATTTACACTGTTGGATAAAATTATCAATGGCTATATTGAGAATTTTACTATCTGGTGTCACCTGGGATAGGAAATTATTGTGATAGATTTATTAAGAAGGAGACTTATTGGCTATTTATCTCATATAGCTCCTATGAAGAGACTTTTAACCTAAGATATGCACATCATCAAAGATACAGGTACCGGATTTAGTGTGAGAAATTTAGAGGCATAGTTGTAAAGTGTCCAGGCAAAGTCTTATTGGTATAATACACGACCATCTAATAAGAGGATGAGAATTGTATGCTAAAATGAGGTTCTAGTAAGTACAAGGATATGACTATAGATAGTTATGTGTTAGAACTCAGTGGCCAATTCTATTTACAAAATATAGATGACTAGAGGAAGCTATAACTTTAAATATCCTATACATACTAGATCCACTAAGATGTGTAATGACCTCAAATATTTGTATTGGTGGGAAGGTATGAAAGAGAGATCCTACTAAATTATTTGCTAGTTGTTTCACTTCTCAGTTGTTTAGACTGAGTAACAGAAAGCTGGGGGAAACAACTGCAACAACTCGAGATCTTCGGAGCAAAAATGGTTGTGTAACCATGGATTTTCTGACTGCACTACCATGAACTATCAGAGTTTGACTTTTATCAGGATAATTGTAGATCTTCTGCCAAAAAAAATTTGTCACACTTCTTGTCCAAACAAAAAAGGGACTACATATGGTGGAGTAAGGTATGCACAAGTAATATTTTATGAATGAACTATCTGATTTCATTGAGTTTTTATGGCCTTTATCTCTGAAAGATCATCCCAGATCACTTCATACTTCTAGGAATTATTCTAAGCTATTTCATATCAGACAAGCAGTTTGAGCAACCATACGTAACTCGAGGACATATTGAGAACTCACATTCCAGAGGTAAACATTAATTTTGAGGTAGTTGATGGCTATTTACCTCCAGCAAAAAAAAATTAATTATAACAATAGTTTCAGTTAAGTATTAGAATGGTGCTGTATAGTACTCAACATTATTCTCCTTGGATAATTTGAAACAGATGATGCCAAAGTGTTGGAACATAACTTGGTTCAAGAAGCTATTGACCAGATAACAAAAAAAATTGGTCACAACACATAGTAGACAAGAGTCTTATAATAAGAGTTAAGGAGACTTATAACTTGCTGATGGGTAGATTACTTTTATGAGTCCCTCATATGAAAGACATGATACTAATTGGAAAAAAAGGAGGAAAAAGTGGCCAAGTGCATCAAGGACTAAAGGACTATACAAGAAATTGGATTGAATGGTAGTGATGGTGTATAACTTAACACTTCCCCTCGGATTTTCATTTTTAGACAAGTATTTTTGGGATTTATACAATGAAAATACATACATGACCCCTCTTAGGTGCTTGAGACTCCTTTATTGTACAGTTTGACGAGAACATAACTCATGATGATGATTTGGTAGATAGAATTATGAGACTAGTGAGAAGGTTGCATTTAAAGGAGTTTGTGTCTGTGAAAGTCTTGTGAAAAAAATCATATCATTGAAGAAGCTATATGGGAGTTAAAAAAGGATATGCGAGTCAAGTATCCTTATTTGTTTCAGTCTATAGGTACACTCTTAGCTTAAATTTGGGGACGAAATTTCATAAGGTGGGGAGAATGTAGTACCCCTTTATTTGAATAAACTTAAGTTGTAAAGGAAAAGGGAAGAAGTGGTCCAAAGACCATCTTCCAATCCAATAAAAAATAGGGAAATAGATTGACATCAACCCATCTTCTCATATAAGTAAAGGTAAGAAAGGATTTGGGCAGAAATAACCTAGAACGAGAGTTATAAGCTATCAAGCAGCAATTCAGCTAAAAATAAAGGGAAGCTTACTTTTGGGTTTTGTGATTGCGCGATTAACAAGCCAAGAAAAGAAAAAGGGGAAAAATCCTTGAGATATTCTTATTTGATTCAAGGTAAGTTTCATAACTTGGTCCATAAATTTGACTATTAATTTATGGCTTTAGAAGTTGAGGTTGAGAATTTAAGATTTAATGGTTAAAGTGGTAGAGAAAATTTTACATTCTCATGAATGGAGTAAGAATATTGAGCGATTGGATTGTAACTTTTATAGTTTCAACTTTACCAAAGAATAGTTTATAGACTATAAGGTTTTGGGGGTTTAGGATATTGAGAAAATCAACTATAAGGTTGTTTTAATGGATTAAAGCACTAGTATAAGTTGTCAATTAAGGGCCAATAACGCAATTCCTATAGTTAGTTAGTTTAAAGTAGTTATGTCTTAAGCTTAAACAAAGAAATTAACTCGATATTTCTATGATGTGTTGATAGATTTGATCCAAGAAAGTGATATTAATTATTTGAAGTGACAAGTTTGGTATTCCGACACGTGTACTGTGAGTAGTAATCTTACAATAATTTGTGTTTGTTAACTTGCATATTTTATACTTGATTTTGATGAAACAATGAGTTACAAAATGCTTTGAAATTGTATGTGAGGCAAGTCCTTTACTTGATATGCTATTGAAATGGTTATTCGAGCTATGATATTATTTCTGATTCTTCACTTACATGAGAAATATGTATTTTGACATGTGTTTTTATTCAAGTTTACATATAGCATGATTTGATATGAACTTTAAATGATATGTATTATTATGAAAAATGCTTTCATATGAATATCCTATTGTTTACAAAGAATTATAAATGGGAGTAGGCCTTTATTTAAATCTCATAGCTAACGACGGGATCATTAGACCTGGTGCACCTTGTATTTACTGATGACTGTTACAGCCCTCGCTAGTGGGAAGGTAGAACTAGCATGCTATTACTTATATGATATTTGACTTTTTTATGAGGGGTCCACTGCTATGGGCTATTCTTGATGAAGAAGAATGCCACACTGATTACATGATTCATTCTTGGAAACCTCCCAAATATGTAATATTTGATGTGATATAATGCTTTTTGAGTTTATTTCTAAACTATTGGTTCATTTTGCTTACATGAAAGAAAAGTTACTGTTTATCGTTACTTTTTTCTGAAGGAGCATATATTTCATGATATTTTATGACTTTTCCCCATTAAAAAGGTTGTGGTTAAGTGTTATTACTCACTGAGCTAGCGTCTCACTCCTCTCTATTATTTTACAGAGAACGCAGGTGACAATGAGTAATTCGTTAGCTAGAGATGTTGAGGTAGCATATTCCTAGTGAGCCCCGCATTTGTTCGCATGGGCAAGAGTTTATTTATTTGTTATGTTCTATTTCTTAAAATCTCTTAGAGTCTCTCCATAATCAAGTCTTTAGAGTTTTGAATATTCTTGAATTATTTTTGACTTGAGAAGTATTTGACTTCCTCTCATTTTTGGAGATGGATTTCGTATTGTTATTGGTGGTATTGGTATGTTGTTGTTGATTTTGGAGAATGGAGTTGGTGTTTGACGTAATGGTTTTGATGTTGGGTTGTTATATTGTGGATTTGAGATAGGGAATTTTCTTGTTAGGCCCCAAAACAGAGGAAACTCTGCCCGATTTTCTATAGAATTTTGATGAGACTTACTTTGGAGTCCTAATCTCCTTAGTGCCGGTCATGATCATATTCTGGATCGTGACTTTGATATTCATAAAATTCTAAAAAAATGCAATAACATCATAAAAAATGACTTTCAAAGAGCTGAAAAATTCATCAAACTGCTAGAAATTTTTCTACATTATTCATTAGTCGACTACATTGTCACTCCCCCTTTGGAAAAAAATTACAAGTACGCCTGTTGTGACCTTCATAACCACATCTCCCGCAATAGTTACTTCTTGATGTCACATTTTTGCTTGATTTGTTTGGGCCTTCTAGGTTGGCGTTTATATTTTGATGGTACCACAACTTCATCCATAACTTATTGTGGCATAACCCAATACTTCTTATCAAGCATTGAAAACATCGATTCTTCATACATCTAACTTTGAAGAGGTTAGTCTCCCACCGACAAGATGCTTTAAATTCCCAAACACAATTCTCTGAACGACATCTTAGGACGTAGTTGCACTCATGAAAACAAAAAGGTCAGAATATTATAGTTAAATAAGCTGATTCTTACGTACTAGAATAAAAATATGAGAGATACATTCACAGCATAATTGATTACAATTTGTATCTATAACAATACTCATATGTATCTTGATTACGCATATATATCTAAAAATAAAATAATATGAAATACATAAATATACACAAATATAGAACCATAGATACAAGAAACAAGAAAATGTATCATGTACAAAAAAAGGTATCTCAGCTTTATTAACTTAACAACAAAAAAGTAACGTAGAATAATAACCAATTTAACGTTAGATACATAATTCATTAAATTAGATATAATTTCCAACAATTAATATGTTAATGAAAATACAAACATTTTCTTTCCCGATCTTTTAGCATAGCAATTGAATGAATGCTCAATTGCATACTTTGCAATGACTGAAATTACAGTACGCTTGTCCTTGTAGATTTTTCCAACCTTAACTTCACTATCTTTGGAATCAGTAATGATTTTATTCCCCTTCATATTGAACAACGGCATAGGAGCAGAAACTTTAGATTTATAAGCAATTAATTTCACAACCTTTTCAGTAAGATTTTTCAAACACATTACAGTACCAACTTTATCATCAAACAACATCTTACTAGCAAACTTATTTTCTGTTGTAATAATAAATGGATACATCCCAAAACCACGCTCACTTTTTTGATTTTGATACAAATACATACACCCATCTCATTACAGATCAACAATGGTGTCGCATTACCATCAACTATGTATCAAGCCTCAACTTTTTTCCAGCTTTCGCCAATTTTCAGTTCTACCACAATTGTCGAAACCAACTTTTCATACGTCACATATTCACTAACAACGATTCCATCACTCTTATAGCCTTCGTACTTTATATCGTTAATACAAATATTGGAATGACGTAATACCACTGAAATAGTCATTGCAACTACCTCAAACAAGATAAAAAAAAGTTTGTTTCAATTTTTTTTTGTGGAAAATGATTTTGTTTGAGGATTTTGTTTAAAAGGTGGAATAACAAACTAATTACCTTATAACGTGGGATATTATTATATTTTTACCTTAATTAGTTAGGATAATTGCTACATTAATAATATTTAGGCTTTACATTCCTTAAAACAGGTAAATTAGTTTAATAATAACATGTATCTGTAGGATGTATCTATTGCAAATTGAATGTATCTTCAAAGGACATAAGTTAGGATTTTAGGAAATTTTGAAAAAAGTTGAGATATTTAGTAAATACCACTAAACATGTCGTTATATATATGTAATTTTTAATAAATTTTAGGTTCTAAACAATCCTTTTTATTAACAATCCAAAAGGCTGAAATAATGTAGTTTATACATTGATAGACATAGGCCCAAAAAAGAATTTGGTCCAATACTAAGGAATATGAAAGGTTTCCTAAAGAGTACATATATATGCCCTTTGTCTAAGAGTTCTTTATACTTTTCAATTCATTCCACCGCCTCATCTGAGCTATGTTCCCTTTGAGTTGGAGTCGCTGGTTCATCTCACACCTCCTATGGGTTATCTTCAATTTTGATCCTTGTATGCCTCTAATCTGGCCTTTTCTATCATCTTCACTTGCCTCTGGTAAGCCATTACACTTCTTTACTATTTTTCTTTCCTTCATAAATCTAACCACAAAAAACTCTTAGGTGGTTGGGGTTCATATCCAAGGGACTAAAGAATCGTGATGTCGGTGCTTGAACTTGACAACCTTTGTAAGCTAATTCTCTCTTCTTCCTTCATCTTTTCCAACAGTCTCCTCCTCCTCTAGCTTCACTAATTGTTGTATTTTTCTTTAGATCATAATGATAAATCAACACGCACTTTAATGACTCAGTCAACTCTGATGTGCTATTGTGGGAGGCTCTATCTACCCCTCTTTTTGGCAAAGTTTTTTGAAAGCTAGAGAAACTAGCTAGGTTTAGCAAAAAATTGTTATGTTTATCTTAACAAACAATCTTAATTTATGCATGTTATTTCCTTGCATTTTCGTGGAATTATAATTATTGGGACCCCTTATGCGGTTCTCTATGTTATTTGAAAGCTCCTCATTTTTATGCTTACTTTTTATCATCTACATTATTGCTTACTGATTTTTTGAGTCCTAATCTTCAGATTGGAAATTTGTAATTTGTCCACGTTGATGCACTTTTTTATGTGTGCTGGTAAATTTGTAAAATTGTATTGTTCCTTTATACCCTGTAGATCCATTTCTTCATTAGCTTGAGCATCTTCCACTATATTTTCTTTCTAAATATTTGAGTGATTTTTCCTTACACAATATGTAGTTTGCACCTTATGTCTTCATCTTTCTATATTAGTTCCCAAGATACCTTTCACTGTTTGTCAGTCATCTTTATAAGTGTGAGTGAATCTATTTCTATAGTTGCACCCATAAGATTCTGGTCCTGACATTAGATCAAAGCCTCTATGATAAAGCTTCAGCCTTTATATTAGTAGTCTCCCCAATTCTTTGGGTTTAGCATAGACCAAGTCCCCCTTGTCATTTCTAATACAAAATGCAAGAGCTCTGATTCTTGGGTTGCCTCGACATGCCCCATCAGTATTGTATTTCACCATGTGTCTCTCTGAGAAATTCTAGGTAACATTATGACAATTAACCTTAATTTATACTCCCTCAATATGATAACCAAAGTAGGCCAACTTTCCTTTCTAATCTTTACCCACGGGTACAAAAATCTGATTAGTTTCCTAATAAAGTCTTATACTTTCCATACCATATCAGAAAAAGTCACTTTCCTCCATGCTTAATCCTATTTCTTCTATTTCATATGCACTACATAATCACTGCTGGAATAGCTCTACATATCCCTTTTAGCTTTGGAGCCACATTCATTAATTATTTGATGTAGATCCATGTATTCAATATCTATCTCTACAAACATATCAAACTGCCTCCATAGCCTTTCATCTATGGACGCTGTTAGAAAAAGGTGTTCCATAGTTTCCTCCTATTTCACATCTCAACACCAATACCTGGAAACAATGTTGATTTTCTTTCTTTTGAGGTTATCATCAGTGATTATTTTCCTCTTCCAAGCTTTCCACATCAAGAAATTATCCTTAAAAGAAGCCCTTTTCCCATATCAGCATATATTCCTCCTTATATTTCTTTTTTCTGCTTAGAATTTCCCAAGACATTTCCATCCACCAGGATTTATGATTAAGCTGCTCTTCTAAGGGTGGCTTTATATTCTCTACAATGTACTAAGTCATCTCTTCTGACAATCTGCTTCTCAATTTCTATGTATCCCATACTCTATTTTCCACAAACTCTCTAACTTCCAGTTCCTCCTCTATTGCATTCTCTCTTTCAACATCATATAAAGCTCCTTGTCTAGTCCAATTATCAAATAAAAAACTAGAGTTTCCTGTCTTCACTTACCATCGTATGTTGTGTTCTGCATTCTCTCTTATGCTTATAAGTTTTCTCCAAATATGTGAGGTTTCATACCCTCTTGCCATAATAGGATAAAGATTTTTACAGTATTTGTTACATGTAAACTCACTCCATAGAGAAGATTAGAGGTTCTAAAATTTCATCATAGCTTGGCACAAAGGGCTTCAAAAATAGTGTGGAGTGATCTAAAACCAATTCCTCCTTCCTCTTCAGGATAACACACATTCTCCCAAGAAACCCAATGCTTATTCTTGGCTCTAGTAGCATTTACCTAGAAAAACTTAGCAAAAATCTTATAAAGTTGGTTAATAACACTAAATAGGGAATTTATAGCTGATAACAAATATATAAGCATCGATTGTAGAACATGAACTATTAAAATGTATCTTTCTCTAAATTACAGAAGTTTACTCTGCCATAAACTCAATATCTTCATTACCTTCTTGATCAATTCTTCAAAATGATTCTCATTCTTTATTCTATAAAATACTAGGCACCCCAAATATGTAAAAGGAAAAAACCCTTGTGCTATGCCAGTAATTCTCTTGATTTGATTACATATTCCATTTGAGATCTTTTCAAGCAAATAAAACAAACTTTTGTCCAAATTGATCATTTGACCTAAAACTTCCTTATACTCCCTCACTATTCTTATCATCTTCTTCATTAATTCTGAATGGCCTGAACAAAAAAGGATGGTATTATCTGCATATGAAAGATGATTTATCTTTGAACTCCATTTAGGTATTCCATACCCTTTAAAGAGAGAGTCTTCAAAGATATTGTTCAAGTTTCTTACTAAAAACTCTATTGCAATAATAAAAGAGTTGGATATAATGGGTCACCTTGCTTTAAAACTCTTGATGATTGAAAGAAGACAAAATATTGCCCATTCACTAGCATTGAGTATCAGTTACTGCTTATTAGCCTCACTACCATATCTATCATCCTCTTTGGAAATTCAAATCTTCTTAAAACCATTACTAGAAATTTTCATGAGACCCTATCATATGCCTTTTCTATATCCAATTTGACCACCATGTTATGATGCTTATTTCTCAGGTTTATATCCTTGATTATCTCCTGTTCTAGCAATACATTCTCAGTAATACTTCTTCTTCTTATAAATCCAGTTTGGTTGGAGATATGATTGAGGGAGCAACTCAACAATTCTACCATGAAACATCCTAGATATAATCTTATTAAGAAACATGCTTAAGCTTATTGGTCTCAAATTACCAAAGGTCTTTGCAATCTCCTTTTTGGGAATAAGTACCAGATTAGTGTGAGTGATATACCTGGGGAGCTCTTGTAAAAAAAAATAACTTTTACCATATTGGTTATGTATTGTCTAATTATTTCCCAACAATACTGAAAGAATTTCCTAGAGAAACCATCTGACCTACTGGCATTATCTCTATTAAATGCAAAAAACACCTGCTTCACTTCTTCTCAGGTAGACATGTTTTTCCATCTGTTCATTCTGTTTTTGAGTGATCTACTTAGGAATACATTAGATCATATCAAAATTGCACCCCTATTGATTTTTGTTGATTTGATCCATAAAAATATTAACTGCTTCCTCTCCTATATTTTAAGTGGTACTGCTTAGGTCCCTTTGCATAGTTTGTATTTCAGTCACCTGCATTCTTCTCCTTCTTCCTTTAACATATGAATGGAAAACTTTGTATTTCTTTCTCCCTTTGTGAATCATTTTATCCCAGCCTTTTATCTCCAGTGTTCCTTTTCTATATAAAGGTATATTTGCAAATCAACTTCTACTTTTCTTAAAGAAGTTCTATTTTCTTTGATGAAGAGATATCAAAATGAATTTCCTTAGCCCTCACCACATCTTCCAGGGTAGCAATCTTTTGAAAAATATTGCCAAAAGTCCTCTTACTCCACAGTGCCAATATATATTTAACCTTTATCATCTTAGCATGAATAATTGTGAATGGTGATCCTTCAATCTCTCCTAACCAGGATTCCTCCACCACTTTGATAAAGTCTTTATGCTTCAACTAGAAATTTAAGAATCTAAAAGGTTTCAGCACTTGATCTTGTGATGCATCACAAATCACATACAATGGTGCATGATCTGATTCTTGTCTAATCAAGTGATGAACTTCACCATTCGAAAGTAACTACATAAATTCATTATACCCAAAAAATTTGTCTAGTCTCTTAAAAATGCAATCCTCTTCAATTATTCCATTCCACCATGTGTAGCAACTTTCTATAAATTTTAATTTATTTAAAGTAAAGGAACTAACACAACTCACAAAGTCTATTGTTTCTTGTTGAGTCACTAGTAAACCACCTAACTTCTCGGCATCATCTATAATTTTATTAATATCCCCTTTCACCAACTAAGGAACCTGAATTTGATCAGAAATACTTTCAAATCCTCATATAATTCTAATCTATCCAAAGCATTGCATCTTGAATAAACTATAGTTATATAGAAAACCTCATTTGTTCCTCTTATCTGATACTACATTGTTAATTATTGAATAGAGTGTGTTGAGCCTTTTTTCTCCCAACCTTCCTCCCAGAAAATACATGTATTTGCTGAACTGTTCACTATAGCATTTGGCAAATCCTATTTTCTTTTGTAACTTTCTAGTTTAGCAGGGCTTTAAAAAGGCACTAATAAACTATGTAGGAATAATGATTTCTCTTATGCAGATCTACTAATCTCTCAAAAGACTTTTGAGTTTTCACAAACCTAATATTCCAAAAAATAACCTTGTTAATCATTGATCAGTTGTAAAAGAGGATCCTTTCTTTCTCCTTGTATTTATTTATGATTAAGGAAAAGTTGGATTTGAGACCTTCTTTATTTTTTCTTTCAAATTACCAATTTATCATTGTGATAGATCTCATTTTCTGCTAACTTGTTCTAGATTGAGATTTATACTTTCAGCCTCTTCTGTATTTTGCTTGTCTATCCTTTCTGTGTAGACATGGAACCAATTTTGGGTGCTTTAAAATCTTTACATTGGTAATCATCCCTTTTTTCTTGCTCCTTTTCTTTTATTTGTTGTCTGCTGTTAGTGGATATTAGTTTTTCAGTTCCCTCACTAGCTATCTCTTTATTTGTGGACTGTTGTGATTCACTCTCTATGGCTTTATCCAGATCTTCTGCATTCTTTGTTAATCATCATGATGTTTAACATTTTTAATTGTACTATTGGCATCCTGTTATTTACTTTGGCTACTAGATTCTACTGTGTGCTCACAACATGCTTCTATTTGATTTTCTTGTGTCTCCGCAGCCCCATTGCTATCATTATTTCTATTTTTTGTTATTTTCTCATCTTGTGTTCTTCAATTTGTGTTATCTATCTTATCCTCTACATTATGTTCTTCTAGGGCACCAAATTTGTCTGTTGTAGTTACTTTTTTCCTTTGTAGAAAGTCTTAGCTTCTATTCATATCTACCTCTATGCTGTTGTCTTCACCTTCTGTATGCATTGTTTCTCCTTTGTTCTTTAAAATCCCTATCTTCTCCTTGTATTGCCTTTTCTTTATCTTTTTTGTTTGTATATCTCTCTCTTTCTTTTCCTGCTTATCTGTTGCTTTTCCATGCTCTTTTATCTTTTTTTTGTTATCAATTTTATTCTTACCTTTATCTTTTTCTTTTGGGTACAATTCTGGATGAATAATAAAAGATTCTTTCTCAATGTGACCTTGAAACTTACAAGTGTTACAATATTTTGACATGTAATCATATATGATATTCACTCGTTTCTCCTTAATTTCTCCACTCTTTAGCCTCATCCTAATATCTATCCTCTTCAAAAACTCCCCAAGAAGATCTATTTCCACTTTGACCCTTTCACAGTTAGGCTTTGTTTTATTTAGTATATCTAAATCTACCTATAAAGGTTTTCCAACTGCTGCCTCTAAAGAGAATACTGCTTCTTTTCCAAAAAAAATTGGAGGCAACAAAGGAAAAGAAATCCAAGCAGATGCAATCAAGGTTTCCTTCTCTGGATCAAACAAAGGGTCTTACTTGGGTGTTCACACTGGGTATAACTAGTAATTGTTAGTCATATAGAATTGTGGCTTGGATAACAAATGTACACAATCATCCAATCATGTTGCTCTAATTAAGATATGTCTATTACTAAGAGTCCAATATTCACTCCTCCCTTTAATTCACATTTTTTTTTGTATGAGACTTCTTAAATCTTGAATCTCAGGCCAGCCATATAAAAATTTTCCTATCACAGTAAACCGTAAATGTTCATTGATGATCATCCGAGTTACCTCCTCCTCCTCCCAAATAATTTGAGGTTCTCTATGTAAATAAGCAATCTGTTTCAAACAAATAGGTTTGTATTATGGTTTCAGTGGTTTTATGGTGTTAGTCTAGGATATCTTAGGAAGTTCCCCAACCTTTGAAGGAGCAGTTGGACCAACCTCCACCAGTGGAGGTTAATCAACGGCCACTAAGGTCATGATTCGACGGGTTAAAGCATGTTTAGGGTTTAACGAAAAAGGTTTCTAGAAAGTATTTTTTTGTGATTTGAGTATCTTCTCATTTATTTCAAATATCTCAACATTTCTTCTTTTTTTTTTTAAAATATTACATACACCTAGAAAATTTTGGACCCCCAATCGTGAGGCCTAAAGCAATTGCTTGGGCTGCTTTATTATTGGACCAACCCTGATGATCGAGCTACCGTTTAATGCTGTTTAATGGACCAAATTATCAAAGTCGATCCAAGACATATAGCATAACTATCCATTGAATTTCGATTAACAATAATACTATAGAATTTCCCCCCTGATTTTCTTACCAAATTCGAGTGTTACTTTTCTTAAAGGACAAATAAAAGTATTAGCATAATTGATTTTACATTTCTTGGAAGGAAAATATAAATCTCTTCCGTATTTGGTTTATTCATTTCTTGGAGGAAAATCTTGAATATCTATAAATTAAAGATACTAACATAGTACCAACCACAATATAATTGATGTGTCGTGGAAACATGACATTTTCGATGCTTAAAACCATGAAACTATGTTGGAACTTAAGTCATTTTAGTAGATATGATGTGCTTTTGTGGTTATTGTAGGTAAGGTCAATATAAGTGTTGGACTAAAACTGGAAGAAAAAACCCTGAAAAACCCATGCTGTAGAAGGTACGAGTCTCCCCACGAGTTGTCAATACTTTATTTAACTCAGAGAATGACTCGTAAGAATAACAGAAACCAAATCTAGAAAGAAAAACTAGGTATTAAGAAGATACGACTGAGCATCTGAGTTGTATGCAGAGGATACAGGTCGTAGCATGAAATCATACATAGAGTAAAACCCAAGGAAGTAAATCAAAGTTTAAGTGTCAGAAGAATACGAGGCGGAAGTCTGAGTACGACTCATATGGGCAAGCCGTAAGTAGAATCGTGTCCAAAGAGTTAAAGGAAGAAGTCCTAGGTGGATAAGAGTGAAGTCCGCGAGTCGTATGATCAAGGTACGACTCGTTAGCAGGAGTCATAAGAAGAATAAAAATTTGAATCTTGGAAAATCAGACACTAAAGTGGATACGACAGGCACAGAACGACTCATAAGAAGATGGTACGAGTGGATGAGCGAGTTGTACCTTGTGCCGACATAAATTTTCCTTTTCCATTTTTATTAGGATTTTAGAGTATTTTTGAGATACTATAAATGCTCTAGGGTTTATCTTTTATTAGGTTACATTCTCTTATATTATTTTGAAATTCTATTACATACTTTTTACATCTTTGATACTTTGTTCTTAAGATCTTTGGGTTATTATTCAATTAAAGACTTTGGATTTTATTCATCTTATTTTGTGAAATTAATTACATGAATTCTTCATTGATTATCATGGGTTCTTGCATAAACATGAGCGACTAATTTTCCTAACTCGGGTTTTGGAAACCCCAGTGGATTAACTACGTAAGGAAAGTGGGAGATTCATTTATTCTAAAGTAAGCTGCATGTATATTAATATTCTTCACATTAATTGACCTCAGAGCTACTGCAGAAGCTTAGGGATAGCCTGTATTCGCAAATGTCCTCACAAGGGTGTTTATGGTTAGGAAAAGAAGATTGAGATAGTAATTTGAGATTCACTTCTATCATTATTATTATGCCATCTCATCTAATCAACTCGAGACTCAAAAGGTAAGAGTTGAAATGAAGTCATAGGCAAGGAGCAATAAGGTGGCTCGCTGAGACTCACAAGGTAACAAGTGAGATTTATCAATATGTTCGTGAGACTGTTGATAATACGTAGCTTGTCGACTTTGCATGTAGAGAAACAGAATAGGCGGGTTGAACATGAGAAGCTTATAGAGTTAAGAAGCTAGGGGGAACACAAGCCTAGTGTTCGTCTTTTATTGTTTAGAACTCAAAGCATTCAAGTTCGATTAGTACTTACTGATTACTTCTAAAATCCCCCTTTTAGTTTTTTGCACTGCTCGTGAATTACATCAAGTTAAGCCATCTTCTCTGTGGGATCGACCCCAACCTAGTTGGGTTACTATATTTGTCATCGACCGCAACATACTTCTTTGGATGTTAGTTTTGTGCGACATCAAATTTTAGCGCCATTGTCGGGGAGGACAATTTGAGTAGTTAATTGAATTGGTGAAGTTTGTGAGTTTTATTTTCTATTCTGATTTGGCATACGCCGGTGTATGTCAAACACTAGGAGAAGAGGAAATTCCTTACTCCCTTTTGATCCAGATCCAGAAAGAATTCTTCAAACATCAAAAAAATTATTAGGACAAGTTTGTAATGGGCTTCAATACCCTCCACATGTTGATCCTAATGCGGTACTCCTACGTGCTCTAATTGATCCACAAAATATTGCAGATTTACAGATATAATAACTAATAGCTGCTGCTGAGGAAGAGAGAAGAGCATCCGAAGAGGATCGATTAGCTAAAGAGGCTGGGTTAGCTTAGCCAGGAGGATTATCCAGGCCCATACAAGTAGCTGAGCATCGAGACAAAGTTCATAGAGGTAGAGCTCCATTGATTCCGGCATAGCAGCACTTACACCCATGCGGTGATGAAGAGGATATGGGTTATGTTAAATCTATTGAGATAGGAGCTATCGTTCCTCCTGCTTTACCACCCAATGTGAAGTATGATATTACAAATGCCATAATCTAATTGTTGAACTTGAAGGGTGTATTTTAGGGATCTAATATTGATGCAACATGCATCTTTCTAATTTTACTAGGATTTGCACATCATATACTATTCTGAGGGTGGTTGAGAAAGCTTTGAGATTGAGGTTGTTCCCATTTTCATTGACAGTTGAAGTATCACTATGGATAGGGGAACTTCCAAGAGGTTCAATCAGTATTTGGAATGAGTTGTGTAAATAGTTTCTGAACATGTTTTTTTCCTCCTGCAAGGATGCTACAATTGAAAGATGAGATTTATAACTTCAGACAATTATCTACAAAATCCTTGTATAAGGCATGGTTTAGATTCAAAAAGAAGCTAAGCATTGTACCTAATCACAAAATCAGAGGTTCAAATTTGTTAAAAATCTTCTACAGATCACTAAATGTCAGTTCTAGAGCAATGACAAATATGATTTCAGGAGGTGCATTCATGCGTCTTCAGTGGGATGCTGCACAGGATATGCTGGATGATATTTCAGTGACTAATCGAGGTTAACATACTAAAGATGCTGAGCGTGGTGTAGGTACACATGATATTAGAGAAGATAGAGCTCATAGAGCCAATCCTGAATTGGTAGCATAAGAGGTTGCACAGCATCAGACAAACATTGGACTACTTACAAAATAATTTGCTACAATGAGTGCTAAGAAAGTGAATGCAGTTGCGCACAAGGAGCTACTTTTAGGACTTTTGTCATGACCTGAACTAGGGCCTGAGCGTAATGGGCATCTCAAGTTCAACCAGGAATGGGGACCACCCTTTTAACCCAACCCAACTACCTTTCACAGCCTTAGATGAGCTGAATTTTGACCATATAATAAAATTGCATAAATGTTCTCTTGAATACTCTAGGATAGGGTCACAATAGTGACTGACCCACCCGAGTCTACCCGCACCAAACCAACCATCCACACCATACAAAACAAAAGAGAATATAAAAACAAAATATGATAATCAAACCAGAATGTAATATGATGGAACAGTGAGAAATAATGTCTGATGATGCTAGCCTCCCAACTTATTCTAATACCAAGGACGACACCAATATTGATCCCGTAAATACAAATCCCTAGAAGTAGCACAAAGCCTCTATCCAAAAGAATACAAATATCTAGTTGGGACATGCCCCCAATCATGGTCAAAACCAATATAAAAACAAAAGTAAAATGACTAAGAATGTCCATAACAAGAAATGGAGCATTTCGGAAAGATGGAAGCTCACCACTCCAGTCCAAAAGCTGTCCCCGAGTCAATCACTATGTAGGAGGAGTCAAACAGCTAATTCTTGCATAGCATGGGTATACAACCGCCAGTAGATGGGTTAGCGAGTGACCACTAGCATGTATCTCAGGATAAGGATAAAGTAATGCCATTTAAATAACCAAGTAAAATCATACATGCTGCATACAACCATACATATATATGTGTCGGGAAAGGGAATCCGGGTTTACCATGCATTTAAAACCTTTATTTAGGTTGTGTAACCTTGCCAGTTAACCACACCCATGGGCCGTATGGGTTCAGTTCCCCCTATTGAAAGAGTCCCAGTGCATATAGCCGAACGACCAGGAAATATCCCATGGGATGACTAGTACATCCCTCCATTATAAAATGTGACACTCGCACGTAGTCATTAAAGACCCCTCATATCGGCAAATATGAGTTTCCAGTTTTGGTACCCCCCGGAACCTCCACCTTCCACCGCTTAGTTACACATCCCACCATTAATGCCTAAATTAAAACCATGTCCAACCAATCCAATTAAAATTTATTAACCAAGGCCAATTAGAAGTGGTATTGTCATACTAACCATACTTGCAAGATTTATCCTTAGCCAAACCATTTAGGTTAAGGGGACTCTCAAGTACCCTTTCTGTTTACCAAATTATCCTCTTGGGAGACTACCATGTTCTCCACAAGCAAAACCAATTAGCTTTTAACCTTTGTAAGCCATTTAAACCATTTATAGTTTCATATATAAGCTAAAAACAAGCAAGAGTTCCATTTAAAGAAGTCAATGCAATGAACATATCTTTATAAGCATTTTATCAAACATCTTGGTGCATAATATAACCAAAACCAATTCCAAAGACTATTAAATCATTGCCATATAATCCAATTGCCCAAAACTATAATTGATGCATATGAAATCAAAATTAACCATAGGAAACCATAACCAAGCTATTATAAACAAAACCCCAATTAATAGTTGAAAACCATAAACCATGCAACATTGAAACCATGAAAACATCCATAAAATCCATGCCTTTTTAGAATAATAAGTAGGGACGAGACACATGACTTAAACCGAGAAAAATGATGGAAGAAAAATCACCAAAGCAAGCCCCAAAGCAATCCCTTAGTTGAAACCATAGTTTTCTTGCCCCAAAAGCTCTTGAGAGAATTATGATGTGTTTTGAAATAGTTTTCTAAGTGTTAATGAATTGAATAATAGGGTAAATAACATTCTAAGTATATTAGAAGTCGTGGGTCATAATTAGGGTAAGTAGGGAAATGTCCAGAATACCTCCACTTAAGTCCCTTAAAAACTCGTCATAGGGATACGACTGACCCTCTTACGAGTCGTACCCTTACTTATGATTGGTTTCCACCAGTCGTACCTAGGCCATAACCTTAGATCAGACACTGTCTAGCATACGACTCATCCAACCACGTCATAACATCAACATACGATCTGTACCCATGATCCATATCCCTGGTAGAATAAATTACTAGGAGGATCAAACACTGCCCACTATACGAGTCACCGATACAACTCGTACCAATATTTATGACTGATACCCCTAAGTCGTGACCATTATAGTGATTGAAACCATCACACCAACTAACACTGGTCAGCTTACGACAGGACCATATCACTTGTACCCCAGCATACGGATCATACCCTGGAGTCGTATTGGGTCCACAAAATGGATTTTGAGGAAAATTTCTAAGGCCAGAACCCAGGATGTAACATTCTCCCCCACTAGGAACATTTATCCCTGAATGATGGATAAGGTAGGGGTAACCATACACAGAGTTATTTGCATTATCAAATATCCCTTTAACAAAGTTTGAAAACAAAGATGCAAATATGTTAATCTTTACTATAACAAACTCAGAAAATAAAGATTTATTGAAGAATAAATACTTTCCGTATGAATACCAGGAGCAGAAAACAAGTATGGATACTTGGACTTCATGTCCTCATTCACTTCTCACGTAGATTCTTCCACCTTATGGTTTCGCCATAGAAACTTAACTGAAGCCACATCCTTGGTCCATAACTGGTGAACTTGCCTATCCAATATCTCAATCGGGACCTCTTCATAAGATAGAGAATCGGAATATGTAACCCCTCCAATGGAACAACCAAAGAAGGATAACCAATACACTTCCTCAATATGGAAACATAAAAGACCGGATGAACCAAACCCAAACTAGATGGAAACTCTAACTCATAAGCCACATTACTAACTCTCAGCAAAATCACATAAGGACCAATAAACCGACGACTGAGCTTTCCCTTCTTGCCAAACCACACTACTCCCTTCATGGGAGACACCTTTAGGAACACCCTATCTCCAAACTCAAACTCCAAATCTCTACGCCTAATATCCTCTTAAGACTTTTGATGACTCTGAGCAGCTTTAAGCCTATCCCGAGTTACCTTCACCTTCTACATAGCTTGATAGTCCAAATCGGGACCAAATATATCTGCCTCACCAAACTCAAACTACCCACTAGGAGATCTACACCTCGTACCATACAACATCTCGAAAGGAGCCATACCAATAGTAGAATGATAGCTATTGTTGTAAGAAAACTCTACCAAAGGTAGATGCTCAACCCAACCGCTACTATAATCAATCACACATGTCCAAAGCATGTCCTCCAATGTCTGAATTATTCTCTCCGCTTGCCCGTTCGACTGCGGATGAAAAGCCGTACTCAGACTAACCTTAGTCCCCAACCTTTTCTGGAAAGACCACAAAAAATAAGATGTAAACTACGTATCACGATCAGAAATAATCAAAACAAGCACCCCATGCAGTTTCACAATCTCTTAAAGATACAATTTTGCATAATCTTCCTCCAAAAAGTTAGTCCTTACTGGAAAAAAGTGAGCAGACTTAGTCATACTATCTACAATGACCCAAATCAAATCAAATTGGTTTCTGAGACCGAGGAAGACCGGTAACAAAATCCATATTAATCATCTCCCACTTCTATTCAGGCAACACTATTTCTTGATACAACCCACTAGGCCTCATGTGCTCAACTTTAACCTGTTGACACACCATGCACTTGTCCACGAAGTCAACTATATCTTCTTAAGATCATAATACATCTTTGTCGATCCAGGATGGACAATATAGAGTGACTCATGCACCTCATCCAAAACCCTTTATCATAACCCACTGACATTCGGAACACACATCCTCCATTAGTACTGCAAAGTACCATCACCACTAATCTCAAACATCACCATATTTTACCCCCCAATGTCACTCTTGATTTTCATCAAGACCGGATCCAACACTTGCTTCTCCTTAATTTCTTCCCTAAAAAATGATCAAACCACTTATTGCACCATCACACCACCATTCTTAGAATCCAAGAGACGAACTCCAAGATTGTCCAAGTAATGAATATCCTTCACCAATTCCCACTTTCCTTTTTCGACATAAGCCAAACTTTCCATAGACAACCTGCTAAGAGCATCAACAACCACGTTAGCCTTACCCGGGTGATAGTGAAGACTCACATCATAATCCTTGAGAAATCAAGCCATATTCTTTGCCTGAGATTAAACTCCTTTTGCATGAACACGTACTGAAGACTCTTATGATCCAAAAAGATTTCTACATGAACTCCATACAGATAATGCCGCCGTATTTTCAAAGCAAACACAACCACCAACAACTCTAAATCATGAGTATGATAATTCCTCTCATGCACCTTCAACTACCTGGAAGAAAAGATAATTACCTTCCCATGCTGCATGAAAACACAACCAAGCCCTACCCAAGATGCATCACAATAAACCACAAACCCTTTATTTCCTTCTGGCAAAGTAAAAATCAGAGACGAAATCAACCTATCCTTTAACTTCTCAAAACTCCCCTCACATGCATTTGACTAAGAAAACTTAACCTTCTTCTGAGTTAACTTAGTCAAAGGAGCAACTATCGATGAAAAGCTTTCCACAAACCACCTATAATACCCTGCTAAACCCAAGAAACTCCAAAAATCAGATAGAGTCGTGGGCCTAAGCCACCCCTTCACCGCAATAACCTTTTGAGAATCAACCATTATACACTGACTAGAAATAATGTGACCCAAGAAAGTCACGATATTCAACCAAAACTCACACTTAGAGAACTTAGCAAACAACTGCTGTTCCCTTAAGGTCTCAACACCATATGAAGGTGACTAGCATGATACACCTCACACTTCTAATACGCTAGAATGTCATTATTAAACACAATGAAAAAGAGATCCAAGTACGGCTTGAACACCCTGTTCATCAAATTCATAAATGCTGCTGGAGCATTTGTCAACCTAAATGACATCACCAAGAACTCAAAATTCCCATACTGAGTAGGAAAGGCCTTCTTAGGGATATCCACCTCCCTAATCTTAAGATGATGGTACCCAGACCGAAGATCTATCTTGGAAAAGAACTTGGCACCCTGTAACTGATCAAATAGATTATCTCTTCGAGAAAGAAGATACTTGTTCTTGACCATTACCTTGTTCAACCGCCTGTAGTCAATGCACTTCCGAAGGGAACCATCATTCTTGCGCATGAACAACACCGGTGCACCCCATAGAAAAATGCTAGGATGAATAAACCCCTTATCCAAAAGATCCTTAATTTGCTTCTTGAGTTCTCTTAACTCAGCCGAAGCCATTCTATAGAGAGGAATAAATATTGGACGAGTATTCAAAAACAAATCAATACCAAACTCTATTTCCCTATCCGGAGGATCACCAGGAAGATCATCCACAAAGACCTTTGAAAACTCATTAACTACCAAAACTGATTGCAAAGAAGGACCTTTCGAGTTGGAATCCTTAACCCGGACCATGTGATAAAGACACCCTTTAGAGATTAACCTTTGAGCTCTAAGATAAGAAATAAATCTCTCCGTAGGAGCTAAAGAATAACGCTCCTATTCTATTCACGGCTCACCAGGGAACCTAAAGATGACCCCTTACGAGTTTGACACTCTAAAGATGCATAACAAGAATGAAACCAGTCCATAACCAAAATCACATCAAAATTAACCATCCCCAACTTAAACAGATCTACCAAGATTTTTCGATCATCAACAGATACCACACCCCCCTATAGACCCATTCAGTAATGACTGAGTCTCCTACAGGATAAAAATAGAAAAAGGGTCTGAAATAATTTTTGAATCAAAACCAAAAGACACAGCTATATAAGGAGTCACATAAGAAAGAGTGGAGACCGAATCAAGCAAAAAATATACACCATAGGAAAAGAGCTATAACATACCAGTAATGACATCAAGTGATGCCTTGAATTCCTACCGAAATGCCAAAACATATAATCTATTCGAACCAATACTAGAACCAGGAGTAGTAACAGAAGCAGATGCCATACCACCAGGTGTAAGAGTAGAAGATGAAGCCACCAGAATCTTATTCGCCCCTATAGAAACCTTATTAACTGGACAATCCTTGAGTTGATGACCTACCTGACCATACTTGAATCACTTATCTCTACCTTCCTTAGAGAATCCTCGATGAGGACGATCGCTGAGCCAATAAGGAGGACACAAAGAAACAAATTGACCTCCATTTTCTTGATATTGGGCAACCTGAGCCCAAGAATTATCACCACCTTGGTGATGCCTTTCGCTAGACTGCTGTGGGTAAGGAGCACTGAAAGCAGAGTAGGAACCAGAACTCCCCCACTTTGTTTTGCCACTTGCCACTATCTCTACCACCTTGAGACTGCGCACCTCCCTGATTAGAAAACCTGTCCCGCTTCCCCTGCCTATCCCCAAATTCCACCTGCCTTCTTTTCTCATCCTCAATCTGCTGCATATGAATTGTCAACCTAGAGATGTTCATATCCCTAATGAGTAAAGCAGTCTTACTCTCTAAAATCAAATCTCTATTCAACCTTAAAGCAAATTTCCTCATTCTCGACCTCATATCATCCACCAAATCAGGAGCATACCTTGAAAACTGATGAAACATCAAGGCATATTCCCTCATAGACATCCTCCCTTACCTGAGGTTCACAAACCCTACCATCTTAGCTTCTTTCAACTCTCGAGAAAAGAAATAATCCATAAAGGCATTAGAAAAGGACTTCCATAACCCTTACTCTTCCAAATCACCCTTATTTCTATCCCACTCCTCATACCACTGATAAGTAATATCTTTAAGCTGATAAGACACAAAGCTAACTCCTTCCACATTAGAAGCCTGCATAACCCAAAATATCTTCTCCAGTTCATCCAGAAAGCCTTGTGGGTCTTCTTTCACCTTCACTCTTGTAAAAGTAGGAGGACCCATCTTCATAAACTAACTAACCCTTGTGGTATCAGTAGCCAAAGCACTAGACACGCTCCGCTTATCCTGAGTGGTGACCATCTGAGCAATAACATGAATAGACTGACAAAACTCTGCATCGTCATATTACCCTGAGGGACCTGAGAAGTAGTAGGAGGAATGAGAGGAACTGTACTACAATTGGGAATAGGACCATGAGATCGAAGATGTACTCCAGATGTAGGAGGTACTCCTTCAGTATTATCCCCAGATGGGACAGAAAAGTTTCCTTGTGTTCCAGATCTAGAAGGAATGATCTGAAAGACAAACAACCAAGGATTAAAGATTATTCCAGGACTGAGAATTTTAAGAAAGTGAAACATTTCTAAATGTCTCATAGCCTCTCTCTTATGAGTGTGGCGTGCTTCATACCCCTAAAAGAGACTCTACTCGACATAAAATTTTAGACTTTCCATTTGAACATGAACCTAAATCTCTAACACCAACTTGTCATAACCCAAACCAGGGCCTAGACGTATTGGGAATCCCAAGTCCAACCAGGACCGGGGACCACCCTCTTACCAAACCTAACCAATTTTCACAACCTTAGATGAGCTGAATTTTAAACATATAACAAGATTATGTAAATGATCTCATAAAGACTCTGGGATAGGGTCACAATAGTGACCGAGCTAATCGAGTCTACCTACACCAAACCAACTATCCATACCATACCAAATCAAAGAGAATATCAAAACATAATATGATAATCAAACCCAAAATGTAATACGATGGAACAGTAAGAAATTATGTTTGATGATGCCAGCCTCCTAGCTTATTCTAATGCCAAGGCCAACACCAATATCAATCTCGCCCATACCAATACCCAGAAGTACCATAAAGCCTCTATCCAAAAAAATATAAATATCCAGTTGGGACATGCCCCCGACCATGGCCCAAACCAATATCCAAAACAAAAGCAAAATATTTAAGAATGTCCATTTCATGAAATAAAGCCTTCTGGAAAGAAGAAAGTTAATTACTTTACTCCGAAAGCTGTCCCCGAGTCAATCACTATGTAGGAGGATTTAAACAGTCAGTTCCTGTATAGCCTGGGTATACAGCCGCCAGTAGATGGGTTAATGAGTGACCACTAACATGTATCTTAGGATAAGAATAAAGTAATGCCATTTAAATAACTAAGTAAAACCATCCATGATGCATACAATGATACATATATATAAGTGTCGGGAAAGGGAATCCGGGTTTACTATGCATTTGAAACCTTTACCTGGGCTATGTGACTTTACTATTTAACCACACCTATGGGCTGTATGGGTTCAGCTCCCTCTGCTGAAAGAGTCCCAGTGTGTGTAGCCACATGACCATGAAATATCTCATGGGATGACTAGTATATACCTCTAATATAAAATGTGACACTCACACGTGGTCATCAAAGACCCCTCATATTGGTAAATATGAGTTTTCAGTTTTGGTCTTCTTGGAACCTCCACCTTCCACGACTTACATATCCCGCCATTAATGCCCAAATTAAAACTATGTCCAAACAATCTAATTACCATTTATTAAACATGGTCAATTAGTTGTGGTATCATCATACCAACCATAATTGCAAGATTTATCCATAGGCAAACTATTTAGGTTAAGGGGACTCTCAAGTACCCTTCCTGATTACCATATTAACCTCTTGGGAGACTACCATATTCTCCACAAGCATAACTAATTAGCCTTTAACCTTTGTAAGACACTTAAACAATTTATAGTTTCATAAATAAGCTAAAAACAAACAAGAGTTCCATTTAAAGAAGTCAATGCAATGAACATATCTTTATAAGCATTTATCAAACACCTTGGGGCATAATATAACCAAAATAAATTCCAAAGACCATTAAACCATTTCCATGCAATCCAATTACCCAAAACCATCATTGATGCATATAAAAGCATAATTAACCTTAGGAAACCATAACCAAGCCATTATAAATAATCCCCTCAATTAATAGTTCAAAACCATAAACATGCAATATTGAAACCATGAAAACATTCATAAAATCCATTCCTTTTTAGAAATAATAAGTAGGGAAGATACAAATGCATTAAACTAATAAAGATGATGGAAGATGATCCCTAAGTTGAAACCCTAGCTTTCTTGCCCCAAAAACTCTTGAGAGAATTATGATATGTTTTGAAATAGTTTTCTACTTATTATTGAATAGAATAATAGGATAAATAACCTCCTAAGTATATTAGAAGTCATGGGTCATAATTAGGGTAAGTAGGGAAATGTCCAGAATACCCCCACTAAAGTTCCTTAAAAACCCATCACAGGAATACGACTAACCCTTTTACAAGTCATACCCTTCCATACGATTGGTTTCCACCAGTCGTACCCAGGACTTAACCTTTAGAGTAGATACTATCCAGCATACCACTTATCCAACTAAGTCATAACATCAATATACAATCCGTACCCATGATTCGTATCCCTGTAAGAATGAATTACTAGGAGGATCAAACACTGCCCACCATATGAGTTGCCAATATGATTCATACCAATCCGTACAACTCGTACCACTAAGTCATGACCATTCCAGTTATCAAAACCATCCCACCAACTAACACTAGTCAACTTACGACAGGAATATACCACTCGTACCCCAATATACGGCTCGTACCCTGGAGTCGTATTAAGTATGGAGAACGGATTTTGAGGAAAATTGCTAAGGCCAAAATCCAGGATGTAACAACTTTTAAGATTGAATTTGAAGAGGAAACAAATAATCTTTATCATAGGATGGCGTATTTTTGAGCCCAACGGCAAGGAAATCAATGTTAAAACTATTATAATGATTGATACAAAGACAAAATTAGAGAGAGAGATGGTGATTAGCAGAAAAAAGATGACTACAAAGAGAAAAATGAAAAATATATTCCACCAGGTAGTCGAGATACTGAGTCTAAAATGGAGGCAATATTATCAAAACTGGTCAAAGTACAGGAAAGTCAAGATAGCTATCTTAAGGAGATTAAGGCAGACCTATTCGGGCTGAATTAGAAAGTTGAGTCATATGATATTCAAATAAATGGAGGATAAGTATGGCTAGATGTCGACCATATTGAATTCAAGAAAATCTGGCACTTTTCCTAGTAATATGGTTGTAAAATCAAAGAATAATGGTCACTTCCATACCATTACCACTCAGAGTGGTAAAACCACTATAGACCCATATGTACTGGTTATAGATGAGAAAAAGAATAATGATGAGCCTATTGATGTAAAAAGTAGTAGTAAGCAAGATAAAGGAAAAAATGAGGAGGATCCTGGTGTTTTCACTATACTATGAACCATTAGATCTTTCGAGTTTGCTCATGCATTATGTGATTTAGGTGCTAGCATTAACCTTATGCCATTTTTAATGTTTAAATAGTTAGGGTTAGGAGTACCTAAACCAACCACTATAAGATTAGTGATAGCAGATAGGACGGTGAAAAATTCCAGTTGGTATTTTATATGAAGTATTGGTGAAAGTGACTTCTTTTATCTTTCTTGTGAATTTTACGATATTGGATTGCGAAGTAGACATCCAAGTACCAATTATTCTAGAAAGACCATTCTTGGCTACAATAAGGACATTGATTAATTTGGAGATAGGTCATCGATGCTGAGACTCAATAATGAACAGGTGGTGTTCAATGTATGTAAATACATGAAGCAACCTGATGAGTTAAGACTGGTATCTATGATTGATGTGTGTTATGATGAAATAGATTTATTCTATGATGTTGATTTTGTTACTCTTTGGAATGATGGTCTGATACTGCTGTTCCTATTGAAGAGAGGTTGGGTGTTGAAGCTCTGGCAGTAGTGATCATAAACTTTGATAGTAAAGGCATTGATGACTATGATGAGAAGGTATGTTCTCTCTATAGGAGTGGTTCTTATACTTATGCCATAAAGAGGCTTGATTTATATTTAAAGAATAGAACTAATCCACCTACTCGTCCATCCATTGAAGATCCATCTGTCTTAGAGTTGAAGGCCCCCCTTTTTATTTATGATGTGCATTTTTGGAGGCCAACAATACTTTATCGGTAATTATTACACTAAATTGATTGCCTCATAAGCAAAAGTATTGTTATAAGTATTACAGAGATTCAAGAGAGCCATTGGTTGGTCCATTATAGAGATTGTGGGTATTTCGCCTGGTCTTTGTACTTATAAAATTCAACTTGAACCAGAGTGCATTCCAAGTATTGAACATCAACATCAACTCAATCCTCCTATGCAGGAGGTGGTCAAAAAAGAGATAATCAAGTGATTGGATGCTGGTGTAGTGTACCCCATTACTGATAGCAAGTGGGTTAGTCCGGTATAATATGTTCTAAAGAAAGACGGTATTACTATTGTACCTAATGAGAAAAATGAGCTAGTGCCAATAAGGCCATTCATAGGATAGAAAGTATGCATGGATTATAGAAAATTAAATGCATGGACTCAAAAAGACCATTTTCCTATGCCTTTTATGGACCAAATATTAGACAGATTAGTGGGCAAAGAATGGTACTATTTTCTTGATGGGTGTTCTGGTTTTAACCAAATCACTATTACACCTGAAGACCAAGAGAAGACCACTTTCACAGGTCCTTATGGGACTTTTGCATTCAGACGTATGCCATTCGGGCTATGCAATGCTCTAGCCATATCTCAGAGATGTATGATGTCCATCTTCTCTGATATGGTTGAAGAAACTATTGAAGTGTTTATGGATGATTTTTCAATAGTTGGTGATTATTTGATGATTACCTAGCACACTTGGCAAATTCTCTTAGAAGGTGTGAAGAATGCAACTTGGTACTTAATTAGGAAAAGTGCCATTTTATGGTCAAAGACGGGGATAAATAGTTGTATAGGCTTGCTAAAGCCAGGGAGCCAAGGGCTCGTGATCTAGACCAAGTGAGGTAAATTAAGGGAGAGGATAGTACAATGTTTGTTCAGGATGCCCTCATAAGAAAGAAGTGGTAGTCTTATTTTCATAAACTCTTAAATAATGAGGGGGATAACGGTTTTATGTTCAGGGATTTGGAGAAGGCTGAGGAGTGTTGCGATTATGGTCATTGTAGGCATATTGAGGTTGAGGAGGTCAAGAGGGCTATTTTTAGGATGCGTTGAGTTAGGGCGATGGGGCCAGATGAGATTCTAGTGGATTTTTAGAAGAGCACTGGTGGGCCAGGTTTGGAGTGGTTGACAAAGTTGTTTAACATCATTTTTAGGGTGGTGAAGATTTCGTAAGCATGGAGGTGGAGTACAATAATTCCTTTATATAAAAACAAGGGAGACATCCAGAGTTGTAACAACTATAGAGGTATTAAGTTGTTAAGTCATACTATGAAGGTCTGGGAACAGGTGGTAGAGTTGAGACGTAGAAGGATTATGACTATCTCTGAGAATAAGTTTGGTTTCATGCCAGGTCGCTTTACTACTGAGGCCATTCACCTTGTGAGGATATTAGTGGAATAATTTCAGGAGAGAAAGAAGGACTTGCATATAGTCTTTATTGATCTTGAGAAGGCATATGATAGAGTGCCTAGAAAGATTCTGTGGAGATTCTTGGAGGCTAGAAGGGTTCCTGTGGCATACATTAGGTTGATTCAGGACATGTATGATGACACGAAGACTCATGTGAGATGGTAGGTAGAGATTCAGAGCACTTTTCGGTTTTGATAGGTTTGCATTAGGGATCTACTCTTAGCCTTTTTTTATTTTTCTTGGTGATGGATGTGTTGACGTAAAATATTTAGGAAGGGGTTTCTTTGTGTATGTTATTTACAGATGATGTGATATTGATTGTTGAGACTCGGGGAGAAGTTAATGATAAGTTAGAGATTTGGACACATACCCTTGAGTCTAAAGGTTTTTTATTGATCAGGACCAAGATGGAGTACTTGGATGTAAGTTTAGTAATGTGTCGCAGGAGACTGATGTGGTTCTGAAGCTGGATTCTCAGGACATTCAGAAGAGGGAGAGTTTTAAGTATCCGGGGTCTATGATTTAGGGCGATGGTGAGATTGATGTGGATGTCACACATCCTATTGGGGAAGGGTGGTTGAAATGGAGACTTGCTTCGAGAGTTTTATGTGATAATAAGGTGCCCCCAAAGCTTAAAGGTAAGTTCTACAGAGTGGTAGTCCGACCAGCTATGTTTTTTGGAGCGTAGTGTTGGCCAGTTAAGAAATCCCACGTCCAAAAATTAAAGGTGGCGAAAATGAAGATGTTACAGTGGATGTGTGGTCAGACTAGAAAGGATAGGGTGAGGAATAAGATTATTTGGAAAAAGGTAGGAGTGGCTTCAGTGGAGGACAAGATTTGAGAAGTGAGGTTACGTTGGTTTGGGCACGTGATGAGGAGGGGTGCTGATGCGCCAGTGCAGAGGTGTGAGACAACGGATATGGATGATTTTAGGCGGGGGAAAGGTAGTCCAAAAAAATATTGGAGAGAGGTAATTAGACATAATATGGAGCAGTTACAGCTTACAGAGGACATGACCCTTGATAGGAAGGTGTGGAAGATGCGGATTAGGGTAGAGGTTTAGGGGGTGGGAGGGTGTCGATGACTGTATTTGTGTCTGAAGTTTCTTGTTCGTTGATGTTGAGTGCTCTCTATGGTTTCAGATTTATAAATTTAGTATTATCTTATGGCTATCGTTGTTAGTTTATTTTGCATATTGTACAAGTTTATATGCATTTATGTATTGTGTTTGTTATAATGTTATTGATTCTAAGCCGGGGGTCTATCGAAAACAACTTCTCTACTTCACTTGAGGTAGTGGTATGGACTGCGTACACTCTACCCTCCCCAGACCCCACTAGGTGGGAAAATACTGGGTATGTTGCTGTTATTGTTGTTGCCATTTTATGGTCAAATAAGGTATTGTGCTTGGACACAAAATTTCAAAAAGGGGGATTGAGGTAGATAGAGCAAAGTTTGAAGTGATCAAGTAATTACCTCCACCAATTTCTGTGAAGAGTGTTCTTAGTTTTTGGAACATGCTGGATTTTATAGGCGATTTATCAAGGATGTCTCCAAGATTGCCAACCCTCTTTGTAGGATTCTTGAGAAAGAGGTGAAATTTGAGTTTACTGAAGCATGCTTGAAGGCTTTTGAGTGTCTAAAAGAGAAGTTGATGACTGCTTCAATTATAGTATCTCCAGACTGGTCCTTGCCATTTGAGGTTATGTGTGATGTGAGTGGATTGGACTTAGGGGTTGTACTAGGTCAACAAAAAGAAAAAATCTTTCATCCCATCTACCATGATAGCAAAGCACTAAATCCTGCTCAAAAGAACTACATAGTGACTAAACAAGAGTTATTGGCAGTGGTTTTTGCCTTTGAGAAGTTTAGGTCTTATTTGATTGGGACAAAGATGATTATGCACACTGACCGTGCAACATTGTGGTACTTAATGGTGAAAAAGTATGCAAATCCTTGATTGATTAGGTGGGTGTTATTGTTGTAAGAATTTGATTTCGAGGTCAAGGATAGAAAACGCATTGAGAATCAAGTTGCAGATTATTTGTCTAGACTTGAGGAGGAAGATATGCATAATGTTGAAGACAGGCTCGAGATTGATTATAGTTTTTTAGATGACCAGTTGTTGGTAGCTTCCCAAGATCTAATTTCATGGTTTGCAGACTATGAAACTTACCTAGCAGTGATCTAATCCCAGAAGATCTTCTCTTTTAGCAGAGAAAGAAGTTTATGCATGAGGTAAGGAATTTTTTTTGGGATGAGCCTTATTTATTCATAATTTATGCAGATGGGATTATTCATAGGTGCATACCCGAGGTAGAGATGATGACCATACTTGAGGCTTGTAATTCTTCACCAGTTGGGGGTCATCATGGAGGAACCCGCACAACTCACAAAATCTTGCAATGTGGGTATTATTGGCCAACAATCTATAAAGATGCACATGATTTTGCTTCTGTTTATGTTCAATGCCAACGCCAAGGTAATATCTCTAGACACTAGAACTTCTTATGACCCCTATTTTAGAATTAGAATTTTTTGATGTATGGCGTATATATTTCATTTGACCTTTTGTGAGTTTGTTTGACATGAAGTATATACCTGTAGCTGTGGATTATGTATCCAAATGGGTGGAAACAGTTGTGCTCCCTAATAATGAAGCATGTAGTGTCACTGCATTCTTGAAAAAACACATCTTTTCTCGATTTGTCACCCTACATGCTATCATTAGTGACGGTGGGCCACATTTTTATAATCGTCTATTCAAAAGTCTGCTTGAGAAATATGGAGTGAAACACAAGGTAGCAACACCTTATCATCCGCAGACTAGTGGACAGTTTGAGGTGTCCAATAAACAAATCAAGTCTATGTTGGCAAAGATAGTAAATACCACTAGGACTTATTAGTCGAGAAGGTTAGAAGATGCATTATGGGCTTACCGCACAACTTTCAAAACCCCCATTGGTGCTTTACCTTATTAGCTAGCGTAAGTTAAAACTTTTTACTTGCCTATTGAGCTTGAACATAAAGCACTATGGGCATTGAAAAAGTTGAATTTGAGTGGAAGGATGAGACTAAAGCAAGGTTGAATCAGATGAATGAGTTGGATGAATTTCAAATCCAGGCATATGAAAGTTCTGCACTTTATAAAGAAAAGATAAAGCTGCATTATGATCACAAGATTGAGAAAAGAATTTTTGAAAAAGGTGATAGGGTATTACTTTATAACTCTAGACTTCGCTTATTTCCAGGTAAGCTGAAGTCTAGGTGGTATGGGCCATTCATAGTTACAAAGGTTTATCCATATGGTTCTTTGGAATTGAAGAAGGATAGTGAAGCCTCCTTCAAGGTGAAGGGGAAAAGAGTAAAGCACTATATGGGTAACACTAAGGAAGTAAATGTGATTTTTGAGATGGACCTTGGTGAAGTTTGAGTAACCAAGGTAATTACATCATACCGCAACGTTAAATCAAGCACTGCATGGGAGGCAACCCATGAGCCTAGTTGGTGAAATCTAAGTATCCAACATGGCCACGTCGTACCGCGATGTTAAATCAAGCGCTGTGTGGGAGGCAACCTATGTTTTGTACTTATTAATTTATAGGGCAATGTGTTGGTTCAGTGTGCAGGGCTAAAAATTGCAGAAAAGATCCAGAAAAGTTAAAGAAGTTAGGTCATACGAACTCTTCACGAGTTGTATTTTAATGGTACGACTCGTGAGCAAGAGTCGTAAGGACCTGGGAGACTATGCAGATTCAGGTAAAAGTTTGTGGAGTCTTTATGACTCTTAGAATGAGTCGTATCCTCATGGTACAACCCGTCATATTGAGTCGTATCCACTTCAAAACCCAACTAAGGTTCCAGGCCTATACGAGTTGAAGAAAATGTGCGTAAGCCTGGGTACGAGTCGTACACATAAATCGTACCCAAGCTTATCAGGTCGGGGTCGCAGGTCAACCTGGCCTAGAAATTCATTTAAAAGCTAAAAGGGTACCCAATTTAGGTACATGATTCCTAAAACACAAGAATACCTCTATTTTTGGTCGATTCTTGAGCTTCCAACACACAAAATCAATCGAAAACACTTTGCATTAGATACCAACTTGCTTTAACTCTTCACGTTTCCCGAGTTTAAGCACAAATTTGGGAGGAACTTTGAAAAACTCAAGTACCCTAAGCTCTCACTCATTCAATCTTTAGCTAATTTTTCATGTTAAAAGTAATAATGTGTGATATTGTAAACTTGCTTCGTTGAAATTACGTATGTATTGCATTTTTGTACCCTAGTTCATAGGTTTTGAGTAGAATATAAAAATTAGGGGAAAACGTGATTTTAGGTGTTGATATTGTGTGTTATTTCTAAAGTTGGGTGGTATTACTGCAATGTTGTGGGTAGTTTGGGAATATTGAATTGGAGAGAACTCTAAAGTTGAACTTCTATGTTGCGGTGGATACGAGACTCCTTAAAACTCGTACCTATAAGTAATGAGGTTGTAATGAGACTTGTACCCACTGACAACATAGAAGTCTAACTAAGTTTGAGTTCTGGTATGGGTATGACTTGCCTAAATGAGTCGTACCCAACCCATACGACTCGTACAAATAAGTCATAAGGACCTGAGAAGAGGTCATATATTATAGTATTATTTCTAGACTGCTTACAATTGTTGGTAACGAGTCGTACCTTATCTGCACGACTCATTAGGAGGACTCATAAGCTGACCAGTGAATAATCATCACTACAATGAGCATCATATGACTCGGTCATACGAGTCATACACAACCGATATGACTAATACCCCCTACTCGTACCCTGAATTGAACTTGCACACTACTATTTATTTTCTGATTTTTGCTTTTTTTTTCCTTAATTACATACTAATTAATGTATACTTTTAGGTACCATGCCTCCAAAAGGTGTTTCTTATAATAAACAAGTGGCCAAGAAGGGAAGCAAAAAGGCACCATCTACTAGTTCTGAATCCATTGAGTCATCTAGTAGTAGCGGTGATGTAGTTGAGTTCCCAGTGAAGGCATAAGCTGACCCAAGGGGCAAAAGACTTTCTTGGGGAAAGAAAGTATCAAACCCAAAGAACACACTGACAGCACCCAAGCACACATGCAAGTGTACATGGTCTACCAAGTAATAAAGTGAACTTTAAGAAAGCCGAATATCGATCCCACAGGGACTTGTTCTAACAACTATTCAATGTCAGTTCACAATTTAGATTCAATTGATGCAAGAGTAACCAAAAGAGAGTTTTAAAGTTATAAATAAATGTAAAGTAAATAGTACGTAAAGTAAAATACTTAAGACAATCAACGGAGTAAAACCCAGGGTTAAATCACTTCGAAAAATCATACTATGTTATTGAACTTCATTCATTAACTCGCTTATCTTGGTTGTTTATTTGTAGGGTTAATCCCATGATCACGGTCTCCTGACCTCTAATCATTTTCCTAACTTAGACATTACAAATACATCATTGAGCACGGATGTAATAATCCAATTAAGTTCTTTAAGCTATCTTCCTACGTGTGAATCAAGTAAGGCTTCTAGGTACATCCCTGTCCTAGGCGCTAATTTGAATTCCTTATTTCATCAAAGAATAATAACCCTACTTTGTTTATTCCTACGTTCTATATCCCTATTCCCTCTACTGAAATCACAAGGTTGACAATATATGTATTCTAAGGGTAATCAATCCTCAAATAGTTAAAACAAGAATAAACAAGCAACCAAATATGATAAGAGAATTAAACGAAATCAATTCAAAACAATAGTCTTCATGTTCTTGGCTTTAACCCCGGAAAGGGAGTTCTTAGCCACTCATAGTCATAATCATGATCCAAAAGGTTGAATACATGATATGAATTATTAATAAGATAAATAAATAATGATAAAACCTAAAAAAAGTTGCATTATCCTCCTACAATGTTTAATGACGTTCCAAGATGATTTACAATGAGTACAAAGTTGTATTTATACTAGCAGGGAAATCCCAAGACGTGTAGGACAGATTTGACATTTTAGCTGTGTATGGAATTTGTCCTCCGATGCGTTGGTCAGGCCTATTGGAATAGTGGAGCGTCGTGGCTCAAACGCGTTGGCTTACTGGAATTAGCCTCTCAAAATTTGGTTAAGTGTTCGGGTCCCTCTTGCCTTGTGGTGTTATTTTGCCTTTATTTCCAGCTTGTTACTCATCAAATTATCATCAACTTTAAATACTCAAGTATACTATATCATCATACACCACACATTAGAGTTCAAAACATCAAATAACCTATAACGATGAACCAAAAACACGAGCTAAGATTAGGCTAGTTCCATTGATCTTCAACTCTATGTTCCGACTCTTGACTTAATCAAATTAAACTTTGCACATTACAAACAAGTTGTTCCACATCTAATTACATATTTAAATAGCTAGAAACTCATTCAACACATTAGAATCCATTATGATAGACTAGAACCACACCTAGCTCAAGCTAGACAAACTAGTTTTCTCGGTTGAACTCTAAATGATAAATTTAAACCCAAACTTGTTTGAAAACACTTTTAACCTTTGTAATCATGTCCTTGAATGCTTATATGCTTATTTATATCATCACAATACATAAATCATATGAATCATACTTAAAACAAGACTGAACAAGCATAGAATAGTAACACTAGAGTGTATAAATACACCCAACATCACCACCCCACACTTAAATCCTTGTTCATCCTCGAACAACTCTTAACTTTAAACATAATAAGCTGAGTATACTCTACACTTCTACTAGACACTCAAGCTAGTACTACAATGACTACACAAAATGCAAGTTTCTACACTAAGCATGTTATATACACGATTGAAAGCTCATGAACACTACTTCAAAATATCCTAGCCTCAAGAATTGACTCAACAAGTGACAAACTTATGCATATTTCTCAATCATGGACATCATACAAATCACCCACATTCCTCAAACATGTGTCCTCACAACAAGAGAGTTACCCATAATCACTCACATTAAAGCATTTCATAACATAATAGGTACAAAAATCAAATTTCGCTCACTCTCACAAGGAATTCACAAGTTACACATTATGAACCATAAGCTTGCCCTTAGTGTAGTACTCCACTAATATCAGAATATGAAGATTAGGATCAAATAGGTCTTTTTGGGTTGTGATATAGGCTAAGGTATGGGTAAAAACTATTTTGGCCATAATAGTGACTATCTTCCCTAAGCACTTTAATTCATCATATTATACAGTTAAAACCAATCTCCAAAAACCAGATTACACCACTTTTATTTACCCCATCTTTTGTTTTCACCCAATCTTATTAAGCTCATTTGCATACACTATGGTGGGAGGATTCTATGCACAACTCATTCAATTTGAATAAATTTCTATTCTTTTCATTGCTCAACTCCCCACTATAACACATTAATAATTTTTTTTCTTCACACCAATAACTATCACTTTGGGGCTTTAATTTCAACTTTTTCTTCTTTAATTTCAAATTACTTTACTCACTTAATTTACACTAAAGCGCTTAGGAGCTTTGGATAAAATTAAGATTTATCAAAGAAGGAATTAACCTATACATAAGGCTGCCATAGAAAAAGCTAAGGGCTCAATGGGAATTACTAGGATTATGCACAAAGGTAGGTCAAAAAGACGGTATAAAACAAGGCTATCAAATAAATGCCTAAATCATCTCCTAAACCCACACTCTCTATTTTGCTTTGCACATACCAGGAAAGTTCTTGATATCACATACAACAAGGAATATAAAAATACCTTACACGCACATGACACATGCTCAACTCACGTAGGATCATCATAGACTAAACCAAATAATAACATGAATTCAAATTAAGCCAACAAGTACAAGAATCATAATCATGATCCTAAGAGTCTCAACAGAAGAAATTCACACAATCAATATACTTTTTACCATTAAAACACTTGCATCATGCAATCACTTATTGCACAAATAAGAACATCTTACTTATTCCTAATATTTTTTTTTAAATCTACCCTAAAAATGGAAATTTCCCCACCCCACAGTTAAAAATCTACTTTATCCCTAAAGTATACTTTAAAAGTAGAGATAGAAATACTCCTTGAGGCCTCTAGGCCTAGTTAGTAGCATTTTTATATATCAAGAGGCTCTGGGGACCCCACACTCAGTCTTTGCCATGCTCTTTAGATCATGTCTTTAGTACTCAGACTTTCCATCAACCTGTGACTCAACAAAACAAAAAATATGTGAAATAAAAAACTAAAAACTAAACATAAAACATACCTACTTAACTTGAGTTGCCTCCCAAGTGGCGCCTAATTTAGTGTCGTGGTACGACCCAACTGAACTTAACCAAGTTCCTTCATACTTTTCCTCACACTTGGAGGCCATCTTCTTATACGTTTTTGACCTCTTGAGTATTCCCTCTCAAGGTCAATAACTTTCTTAACTTTAGCCTTTTTAGGCTCATCAATATGCATCATGTCTGGTTTAGGTGGTTGTAACTTAGGGTGCTCAACGAGAGTGTTTGAAGAGGTATTTTATGGAAAATGCTCCACTACCACCCACACTTATCCCCTTCAATCACAGTAATCATACATAAATCTTTATCTTGGGAGAGTGTGTTAAGCAGTTTGTACACTTTAAAAACTGCCTCTTTATCTTCCAACCTCATTATGAGCGTACCCTTTCTCACATCAATTAAAAATTCTTTGGTCGCTAATAATGGATGCCCCACGATGATTGGTACCTATTAATCTACCTAAAAATCTAGAATAATAAAGTCAACAGGAATAATAAATTACCAACCTTTATGAGAACATCCTTTATTACTCTGTCAGGATGGGCTATGGTCCTGTTTGCCAACTGTAGTAGTATAGAGCTCGGTATAGGCTTCCACAAACCTAATTTTTTGAACAAAGATAGGGGCATCAAGTTGATACTTGCCCCTAAATCACTAATCACCTGAACCACCTCACTGTTGCCAATTTGAATGGGGAGAGTGAACTTTCCATGATCCTTAAGCTTTTTTGGCATCTTTTGAGTAACCACAAAACTATACTGTCCAATGAGTGCTACCACATCCACATCCTACAACTTCACTTTGTTAGCCACCACACCCCTCAATTACGTAGCATACTTGGGAATTCTTGCAAAATATCTAAAATAGGTAAGTTAATGTGTAGCTCTCTAAACGCGTCAAAGAACTTCTTGAAGCACGCATCCTCCTTTACCTTTATATGCTTTTGTGGGAAGGGTAGTTGTGGAATCATCTTCACTTCTTCAGAAACTTTTTCTTTTGAGTACTTAGACTTCCTCAATTCTTTAGCAACTTGGCCATTTACCTATTCAGTCACCATATCATCATCTACCTCCTTAATTGTCTTTGGAGGTTCTCCATGAAGCTCTTTACGACTCATCAAAGTGATTTCCATTACTTGTTTTAGTTTTTTCATATCTCCTGGCAAACCACCTTGAGGCCTGGTATTCAGTGTCTGTGATAACTGCCCCAACTGCAACTCTAAGATTCTCAAGGATGCTTGCTGGTTCTTTATATTTGCAACCAACTGTGTTTGATTAGCTAGAATTTATTTCATTACTTCTTCCAAGTTGCTCGTTGACAGATTTCCTTAAGCCTGTTGCCGATTGTTCCATGATGGATTTGGCGGCTGAGTCTACCACTTTATGTTGTAGGCATTACCATAATTTGTCCTATGAACATTGCCCACAAACATCGCTGACTCTGAATTTGCAACACACATCACCGCAGAATGACCACTGTTGCCATAAAACTTACACCAACCACTGGTCTGCTGAACTGCATTAGTTTCTGCTGCAGGCTGTGAAGCTCCCACTTTAAGGCTGCTGAACTGAGTGTTTACAAATTTTGTAATGCAGCAACCTGAGCTAATAAAGCAGTGTATTGGTCCACCTCTAACACACCTACAACTTTCTTTGTGGCACTCCTAGAATCACCATGCAACTCTGGATTTCCTTGTGTAATGCGGTTCAATAAAGTGTACAACTCTTCATAAGTCAACTCCAATGCTTGACCACCTACAGATGAATCTAGCAAAATTTTTGTGTTATGATCAAGTGCTTCTACAAAAGTATGAGCAAGTACCTCATTGTATTGTTGATGATGTGGAAAGTCCCAAAGAAGTTCCTTGAACAGATTCTAAGCATGATATAGATTCTCATATAGCCTCTATTTGAATCTCACTATCACACTACAAAGTTTCGCAGTCTTGCCAGACGAAAAAATATGATAATGAACTTTCGGGCTAAGCCGTCCCATGATGTGGTTGAATTTGATGGCTCAGAGTTCAGCCACTTTTTGGCTTCCCCAATAAGTAAATAGGGGAAGAGAGTTAGACTCACATAATCCACATTCACATCTACCGGAATGAATGTGTCAGTGAGCTTAATGAAATTCTGCAAGTGGACTTATGGATCTTCATGTGCAAGCCCTGTAAACTGTCCACTACTAATCAACAACTGAACCATATTTTTGTTTATCTTTAACCTCTCTCCAATAGTTAGTTTCTAAAAAGGTGAGGTCAGATTTATCAAAAGTGGGATTACCACTTCTCTAATCGTCCTACGGGCTGCTTGTTCATCAGCCATAATAGCAGGATTCTTTTGATCTTCTTTGATTTGCGGAATACGTGGGAGAAAGATTGCTTCTCTCCTTTATTAATGGAAAAGTTTCTCAATTTTAGGGCTTGGTTCAACCAATTCTAATCCCTTGACAACTTACTACTTTGAAAACCTATTTTCTACAAATACAAAACCAAGACCAAGCGTAAAACACCAAAGAAATCTAAAAAGCAAAACTAAAGATAAAATATTTTCCAAATTACAAGACCCGACAACGGCGCCAAAAGTTTGACAGCGCCTAAGCGCACAACAAGTATACGTGGTCTACCAAGTAATAAAGTGGCCTTCATGTTCTTAGCTTTAACCCCAGAAAGGGATTTCTTAGCCACTTATAGTCATAATCATGATCCAAAAGGTTGAATACATGATATGAATTATTAAAAAGATAAATAAAGAATGATAAAACCTAAAAAGAAGTTGCATACTCCTCCTACAATGTTCAATGATGTTCCAAGATAATGTACAATGAGTAAAAGTTGTAGTTATAGTAGCAGGGAAATCCCAATCTGTGTAGGAAAAGATTTCACTTTTTGGCCGTGTATGGAATTTGGTCCGCGGCGCATTGGTCAGGCCTAATGGAATAGTGGCATATCTCATATCATATATCATGGAGGTAGATCCATGCTGAGGTTTTAATATAATGTGAAGAGTGGCGCTCGCAGCCCAAATGCGTTGGCTTACTATAATTAGCCTCTCAAAATTTGGTTAAGTCTTCGGGTCCCTTTTGCCTTGTGGTGATATTTTGCCTTTAATTCCAGCTTGTTCTTCATCAAATTATCATCAAATTTAAATCCTAAAGCATCCTATATCATCATACACCACAAATTAGAGCTCAAAACATCAAACAACCCATACCGATGAACCAAAAACATGAGCTAAGATTAGGCTAGTTCCATTGATCTTCAACTTTATGTTCTGACTCTTGACTTAATCAAATTGAGCTTTTCACCATAAAAACAAGTTGTTACATATATAATACATATTTTAACCACTAGAAACTCATTCAACACAGTAGAACCCATTACGATAGACTAGAACCACACCTAGCTCAAGCTAGTAAAACTAGTTTTCTCGGTTGAACTCTAAATGATCAATTTAACCCAAAATTGTATGTAAACACTTTTAACCTTTGTAATCATATCATAGAACACTTATATAATTATTTATATCATCACCACACATAAATCATATTAATCATCTTTAAAACAAGACTGAACAAGCATAGAATAGTAGTATTAGAGTGTATAAATACACCCAACATCACAAACCTCCATGGGGAATAAGAAAAAAGAACTTGAGTACTTCCCCTCCTCACTCACCTCTACCTTCAGAGGTAGAAGATGATGTCGAATCTAGTTTTGACGCAGAGAGTTTAAAAAACAATGTAGAAGAAATTGACATACCTCCAATTGATTGTAGCACCTTTCACTGGCTATCACACCTACTCCGGTGCCCATCATTAAATGGTGGGGGCACTCCGGTATGTAGGATATATATAATAATGGACTGAGTAGACTTAATAATTGAAAAATCAAAAGGAACCTATCTCAAGAGACGTCTGATTACTAATGGCATGGTGGAGTTGCCCAGGTTTGCAGATCATTTTAGGAAGTACGAGTTTGAGTGGATGACCAGAGTGACTGATAGGTAAAGTCCTGCTCTAGTCTATAAGTTTTATGTAGGGTACAAGGGTGAGCTTCAGAGACAGTATCCATAAGGTCAGTTATGGAAAAGTGGTGACCCCATTACTTCATTGTTCATTTAAGGTATGTGAGTCGACATCTCATCACACTATTACTAGATTTTTGTATGGACTGTATTATCAGCCTTTGGTAAACACTGGTGAAATGGATTACCATCTGGAGGATAGGAGAAAAATTACTCAGAAGCAGATGGGATCGGATGAGAAGCTGGGTTATTTTAGTGGATTGCTAGTTGGATAACGTCGAATGATAAGAATGTAGTGTGGGTAGTTGGTGGCTCGGTGTTACCTCATAGAATATAGAGAATAATAATCTTAATTTTTAGGCCAAGTCATGGTGGATGTTGTCCTGGCACTGGATTTATCCCACCACTAGGGACAACATGTTGAGTCCAGTCTGGGAAACTTTGATAATAGGGTTCATAGCCAACTTCAAGTTTAATGTAGGAGAGATTTTAGCTCAGGAGATAAAAGACCGAGATATAGGGGTGAAAATTCATTGCTGGCATACCCGTGCATGATTACGCAGCTGTGTTTGGCTGTGGGAACTTTCGGGGATCAATGAGATGATAGAGGCCATGAACATTATGGACTTGGGCCTGATTAGAGATGCAGCCAACCCATTGGCTAGGAAGGCAAGTCAAGGAGCCAATATGTTTGCTGAGATGCATAGGAATCAGATAGAGACTGCCGAGACTACAGAGACAGGTGGAAATATTGAGATTGCATAGACTTCAGTTGCAGAGGGTACATCTAGTGCCCTCATCTGTTTCAGTCTGTACCACTTCACCTGAGAGGTATTCCTTCTAGTTTTATGCTAATTTCATACGCTATGTGGACCAAGGAGATGAAGACATTGGGAACATTGGAGGCCAAGGTCCGGAACATGGAAAGGGGATTCAAGCCCTAGGTTGATACTCAGTTGGCACACCAGGACAGATGGGTACAACAATGATTAGATACATTTGAGTTGAGGATGACTCGGCAGTTGAGTGGTGGCCAAACCCCAAACATTACGGAGGTAAAGGCTAGATTAGATGTGATTAAGAGGATGGCCACAGAGTTGTGTGACAAACCGATTATCCCAGAACTTATGTTTGTGTAGTTGTGACCAAGGTCCATGTTGATAATATTTGGGCTACTCTAGACCTGATAGAGGAACCGGTTAAGGAGACTTGAGAGGATAAAACAAAGAACAAAAACAAAAAACGTGAGGAGAAAGATGCTATGAAGAAGTCTAAGGCAGATATCCTACAGGATGGGCAGGATCGGTAGGTGAGGGTCCAGGAGATGGCTGCTGGAGCGGGTGGTTCAAGACTATCAATTATTGATATTGAGAATGGTAGTGATGCATATCTACTAGTCGATATAGAATTGAGTGCACTTTCCACTACCGGTGCCACTAGTACTGCCCAGTCTCGGCAGTTGATGGGACTCATGATGATGATGATGGGACCCGACTTGAGGGACCACATGCTAATATTGTATCAGCCGGTGCCTTGAGTTACCAGGTATGTTCCCATTCCCTTGCACTTTATTTTTACATACAGTGGGGACAGTGTATAAGCTTTCAGTTGGGGGTGAGGGTGTACCAAATTTCCATGGGCTATAATTGCCATATTTCGAAGCCTGTGGCCACATTCTGAAAATTTAAAGAACTGGCATGTCTAGTATTTATGTTTTTGTGCTGTTATTTTTTGTTCTGATTTGTGTGCTGGAAATAACTAAAATAAGAGGAGAATTAGTACTTGTGGAAGTAGACCTTGTTTTGAATAATTATGCAAAAAAATGATCTGATTTGAAAAATGTTTGTGCTGAAAATTGACACCCCTCCTAAATTTTTGTTTTAACTATGTGATCTGTATGTGTTTAAGGCAACTGAGACTCTGATAATCTAATTAAGATTAGGGATAAAACAACTAGGGAAAATTTTTGCATAGCTGGATAGGTAGTACCTAGCAGTACAATATAATGCGAGTATGTGTGAGGTATTATTGAGTTATCAGTGTATTGGAATCTAGAACTTGCCTAGTTGCTTTTACCTTGGTCTAGGATAGTCGAGTAGGAGATGATCATATGTCGCTTTTGTTGAAAGTCCACTTGAGCCTAAATGCCCAAACCAAATGAATGAATCCCTTTGATCCAAATAATTGAGCCATAATTTACCAAATTTTTTATTTACACCAATTTCACCTGCCTGTTCCTACTATGAACCTGTCTTATCCGTGGTTCTCCTTGGACACTGTGTACCTTAACTCAGGCAAATCACCTAAGTTGAGGGTGGCTATTACATGGGTGCGTAGGAAAATGAGTGTTAAGAAAGACGCGTGAAAGAAAAAGATTGAATGAAAAAGGACATGTGCGTTACAAATAAATGAAAAAGGAAATCACAAGAAAATAAAAAAAGAAAAAGAAAAAGAAAGTGAGAAAAAGAAATCTGCACCCGGTTCTACATGAAATGTTCTTGAAATAAAAAGGGAGACATAAGGGCAGAAATAAATGAAAGAAAAGTGGAAAATAAGTGGACCCCCAATAAATGTGTAGTGTCAAGGAGGCTTAGTCCCTAAATAAATCCCCCAAAGATACCATACCAGACCCTAACCTACTTTACAATCCGAATAAAGTCCTTTAGTGATCCTACCTTGACTGTCCGAAAGCTTAGGAAGAGAGCTGTCGCGCCTCAACTCCTATTGGGGAGGACAGGCACCCGTAGCCGTAAAGGCCCGAGAGAACCAATTCATAACCTTGAACTTATCATGCATGTAACTATGACAACCAAAGGTTCTAACCAACATGATATTATGTATCGATGAGAATAATTACATAGGTAAGCACAAACTTATATATACAACACTTGGCCGTTGGGGCCACCACGTCTAAAGACAAACACTACCATAACTTTACATTAGTCTACAAAGCCTCTAAAATATACATAGACTTAGTTAGGGTCGGGATAAACCCACACCCTACTCTTGACTCACTGTATAATACCAAAATATATGGAACAGACTCGGAAAGCCCAAATCAACCTGGAGCTCACCAATAGTCACTGAAAAGCCTGCGCTCCTACTAGTGAGGTGTATGAGCTGAAGTACCTATTCTTGTAGTATGAAATGCAGGCCCCTCATGAGGGACGTCAGTATAAAAATATGTACTAAATATGTAAGGATGAAGGTTACAACACACGATACGAGTGCTCAATAGAAATCAAATACAAGTGTATAAGTAGTACTAGTAGACCACCTTTATATATACTTGTGGGACTACATACATTACGTTCCTTTATTCATTTTTCCTTTCTTACTTCATAATATTTGTAATCCATATATAATGCAAATGACCAGCTGATCAGTGGTAAATAGATAAATTAAGATCGACCCATGCTAGGCTTACGCCCCTAAGCTGCCACCTACATATAAAGATTGGGATCGGCCCATGCTAGGATTATGGCCCTGAGCTGCCACCCATATATAAAGGTATCGAAATCGGCCCATGCTAGGCTTACGCCCCTGAGCTGCCACTTGTTTTACAGATTTGCGTTACTTATTTTATTTAGCCTTTGAGATTGTTACTTTGGTGGTCATCACATTATGGTACCTTGAACCAATAATCTGCTAATAAGAGATATATAAATGGATACTTAATGCAACAACAATGAGGTAAGGAGCTATTGGCACACAAAATGAAGTGTTTAGAAGCTGAAAATACACATGGGTATTATTTGAGTAAACGGAGAACTTCTGAAATTTTCTAGTGAAAATAGATGTGCAGGTCAAATAATAAGCATGTACCAAGGTGTTTTAACACATTAGAGAGTGAGAACAAGGTCATTGGCTACATGGGATATAATACGCTGCTATTATGTATCACTTGTTATAGGATAACCTCGAAAGCTTACTTGATGGAACAAGTGTTCGATTTCATGCCAAAGAGTACATAATGGAGTATGCCTTACATACCTGGTGTACAACTCCAATACCAGCCCAACTCAGCTTCCCGCCCTATTAGATTACTTATCTACAATGAAATATATGGCAAACTAATATTAGCAACCAACCGTCACATTTTGGCTATTTAACTTTACCAAAACAACAATTGGGCAGTAAGCCTTTGCTATATCAATCAAGGGTGTTATCTTAACCTTTTTTCTCCTCTAATTACACCCACATACCATACATGTTCTGATAAGATTCACAGGAACCACTTTAGCTTCCTTACACATCCCAAATAATACGCAAAACAGATTGTGCAGTAACAAATGCAATAATTAGTTCGGTGGGTACCACCACACCTTCATTCTATATTTCGATCCGAATTAGTCACACCTTTCTCCAACAAAAACCTGGCAGGCCACAACATATACACACAAAACATTCCACAAAACAGCCCCAAATTCCTTTTATTGTAGCTATCAATTATTAAACTCATCATCTCTTGAGTTCTCAATAACAATACATCTATAATTCTCTATCAAATTCATACACACGGAGAACAAAATGGAGCAGTCACCTTACCTCAATTTTGGAACTTATTCTTTTAAATTTGAACTCCTTAAGAACTTCAACTTTCACTTTCCTTCACACTTTAAACCAAAGAAGAAAAGAGATCTCTTAATAACCAAGAAAAAGTGAGCAAGTAGTTTGTTCTATATTCTACCATGTATTTATAATTAGGCACCTGTAGCATGTTTTCCTAAGATTCCATGAGATAATTAAGCTAAAACATAAGTGTTTTCACTTACCTTGTGCTGCAAAGGTTGGGGTTTCTTCAAGAACCCTAGAAAGGAAAATTGGGCTACTCCTAGTTTCTTAAAAGGAAGTAGAGAGAGTTTGTGAAGTGTAACCCTTTTTTATAACTTAATAATGAGGGAAATGACCAGAAACTTCTTCTTATAAAGCGTTTATTTTTGGCCATCCACCTAGCTGAATTTGGACCACAAATTTAATCAAATTGGTCCAAGTAGGTGATGCACCTACTTAAGGAGTTCAAGCAGCTCAAAATGTCAAAGTAGATGATGCACCTACTTACTTAATTTCTTAGTTGGGCTCAATTATATTTGGGCCTTGGTAGATTTGAGCACTGGTTCTTTTTTCCATTTTTCTTCTTCTTTTACTTAATTTGGGCCCAAATAAGTATTCTAATATAGGCCCAAATCTGATTCATGGACTTGGTCCATTAACTTGGCTCATATAGCTTAAGTAGGTGACTCACCTAATAGCTTAATTAAGTCAAGCAAGCACCTCAATATTTTGTTCCATTTTCAGCTCCTAACCCCTCTAATCTAACCTTAAACTTATACATACTTGGTCACTTTAAACTTCAGATTCAAATACAAACTTACGATCCCAAGTTTAAATAGTTTTATTGACGTTAACTTGGTCACATCACATTAAACTATATGGGAAGCATCTATAATTCCATATACACCATTAATACTTGCATAACAAATCTCACCCATTACCTATACCACAAGGCTATGCCAGGTTCCATATAATTGGAACAAGTACAAGTAAAATACGGGATGTTACAAGAGCATATGGGCAAGCCTATGGTATTCTGTATACACCGATGAACCTTCTTTGTGAGTGAGAGCATTGTTTGATAAACCCCTGAATGAATTTTTCATTTTATATGAGAGTGAAAAAAGGGATTTCTTTGATTGTGAGTGCACAAGAGGTTTGTTATTAGGTTGCTAGAGTGTTCGGTGAATGTGATTTGTATATGCCCAGTTGTTTGTTACTAATGTAATGCCACCATCAGATTCCCTTTTGTCATACCATGTACCGAATTGTATACACAATTGTTTTTTGAAAAGTTGAAAGTAGGATGGGGAATAAAAGTGTTGAAGAATTGAATTGAAAGTTCACTGCCATATGTATCTTAGGATCTCCTTATTTTATGCATCATTTTGTTTTGTGATAGTTTTTAGTTTTTATTTTCCATGAGGACACACAAACTTCTAATTTGAGGGTGTTGATGTGTCATGGAAACACGACACTTTTGATGCTTAAAACCATGAAATTATGCTAAAACTTAGGTCCTTTTAGTAGATATGTTGTGCTTTTGTGGTTATTGTAGGTAAAATAGGTTAATATAAATGTTGGACTAACATTGGAATAAAAAGATCTGAAAAGACCAAGTTACAGAAGGTACGAGTCTTCTCACGAATCGTCAACACCTCATACAACTCAGAGGCTAACTCGTAAGCACAACAAAAACTAAATCCAGGAAAAAAGCTAAGTATTGAGAAGATACGACTGAGCATCCGAGTCATAAGCTGAGGATACAGATCATAGCATGAAATTGTAAATAGAACAGAACCCAAGGAAGAAAATCAGAGTTGAAGTGTAAGAAGAATATGAGTCAAAAGTCTAGTATGACTCATATGGACAAGGTGTAAGCAGACCAGTGTCCAAAGAGTGAAAGAAAGAATTCCCAGGTGGATACGAGTGAAGTTCACAAGTCGTATGATCAAGGTAAGACTCGGAGGCATGAGTCATAAGAAAAATACAAAGTTGAAGCCTGGAAGATCAGATGGTGGATACGAGAGGCAAAGTAAGACTCATAAGAAGATGGTATGAGTGTATAGGTGAGTCGTACCTTGTGCCAACATAACTTTTTCTTTTCCATTTTTATTACGATTTTAGAGTATTTTTGAGATACTATAAATACCCTAGGGTTTATCTTTCATTAGGTTACATTCTCTTATATTATTTTGAGATTCTATTACATGCTTTTTACATCTTTGATACTTTGTTCTTGAGATCCTTGGGTTATTATTCAATTGAAGACTTTTGATTTTATTCATCTTATTTTTTGAAATTAATTACATGAATTCTTCATTGATTATTATGGGTTTTTGCATAAACATGAGCTGATAATTTCCCTAACTAGGGTTGTGGGAACCCTGGTAGATTAACTACGTAAGGGAAGTGGGAGATTCATCTATTCTAAAGTAAGCTGCATGTATCTTAATCTTCTTCACATTAATTAACCTCATAGCTACTGTAGAAGCTTGGGGATAGCCTGTGTTTGCTAACGTCCTCACAAGGGAGTTTGTGGTTAGAAAAACAGGATCAAGATAGTAATTTGAGATTCACTTCCATCATCATTATTCCGCTGCCTCATCTAATCAACTCGAGACTCAAAAGGTGAGAGTTGAACTGAAGTCATAGGCATGGAGCAATAAGGCGACACTCTGAGATTCATAAGGTAACGAGTAAGATTTATCAACATCTTCACAAGACTGTTGATAATACATAGCTTGTCGACTTTAAATGTAGAGTAGTAGAATAGGTGGGTTGAACATGAGAAACTTACAGAGTTAAGAAGCCAGGGGGAACATAAGCCTAGTGTTCGTCTTCTATTGTTTACAACTCAAAGCATTAAAGTTTGGTTACTACTTACTAATTACTTTCAAAATCCCCCATTTACTTTTCTGAACTACTCGTGAATTACATCTAGTTAAGCAACTATTAAGCATCTTCTCTGTGGGATCGACCCCAACCTAGTTGGGTTACTATATTTGTCATCGACCGCAATATACTTCTTTGGAGGTTATTTTTGGGCGACATCAATAGTCCTTTGGGATTTGAGAATTTTGTTTAGGTGTCGATTTTCTCTCTATAGTGTTTATGATTTCTTGATATTAGTTTCATAATATGCAGGCCAATTGGCTAAAACATATAATAATGTTATAATTCTTAGTGTTGTATTCTTTGTCATCTGATTCATCATCTCATGAACTACAACAAAAGTGATATATAGCTATGAAATTACTAGCTGCGATATGAAATTCATCACTAATTATCCACTTTCAGTGACAAAAATCATGTTTCATACTTAAATGTCTAACAACGCCCAAGCGTACGCGCAAGTGCACGTGGTCCACCAAGTAATATAGTGGCGTTCAAGAAAGCCAAATATCGATCCCCCAGGGACTTGTTCTAACAACTATTTGATTTCACTTCATAATTTAGATTAATCTAGTGCAAAGCGTAATCAAGAGAGAGTTTGAAGGTTGTAAACTAAAATTAAATTAAACAGTGCGTAAAGTAAAAGATTTGAGACAATCAATAGAGAAAAACCTAGGGTTAAAGCACTTCGAGCAATCATACTACGTTATTGAACTTCATTCATTAAATCGCTTAACTTAGTTATTGATTCATAGGGTTTATCGCATGATCATGGTCTCCCGACCTCTAATTGTCTACCTAACTTAGATATTACAACTACATCGTTGAGCGGGGATGTAATAATCCAATTAAGTGCTTAACGCTATCATCCTACGTGTGAATCAAGTAAGGCTTCTAGGTACATCCTTGTCCTAGATGCTAATATGAATTCTTTATTTTATAAAAGAACAAGAACCATACTTTGTTCATCCCCTCATTCTATCTCCCGAGATCACAAGGTCGATAATATATTTATTCTAAGGGTGGTCAATCCTCAAAATAGTTAAAACAAGAATAAACAAGCAATTAAATATGATAAGCGAATCCAACATAATTAATTCAAAATAATTGTAATCATGTTCTTGGCTTTAACCCCGAAAAGAGAGTTTTATCCACTAATCGACATAATCATGTTCCAAAGAGTTGAATAGAACTATTAAAAAGCTAAATCAAGAATGTTAAACCTAAATTATGAAGTTGCAGACGCTATACGAATTGTCCAAGACGTAAAAAATATTTCCAAGATATCGTACAAAATGTTTAATGTATTCTATTTATAGTGTGCCAATCATAAGCCATGTAGGAGTAGGAGAAGTACAAAACTTAAGTAGTGGAATAGAACATGCGTCGCATGCATAGGAGCATCAAAATGGAAAGGGTAATAAGGGCTCATTGCACTGCTATGGAGGAGCGTCGCGGGCTCATTGCACCACTATGGAAGGGACGCCGCAGGCTCACTCCCATGACCTCACTGGAATTACCCTTCATGATATTTTCTAAGTCAAATAGGCACCGATGTGCATTAGGCATCGCGGGCATATCACATGGTACCACTAGAAATTGCATCAAAATATTTGGTTAAGTGACCAACGTCCTTCCTTGTATCCAAGCCTTATAGTGTCGTTCTATTTGTCTTGCAGCTCGTTCTTCATCAAATTATCAACATAATCAGCTCAAAAAGCATCCTACATCATCAAACACCATGGATTAGAGCTAAATACAACAACACATCAAGAACAATAAGTTCGAGGCTTGATCTAAGACTAGGCATGCACCTGTTTATCTTTAATTTTTTATTGATTCATGACTTATTTTACTTGAACTTTGCACTCTCTAAACAAGTTTTTCAACATATAATCACACATTCAAATCATAAAGAACTCATTCAACACACTAGAATCCAACGAGATCAACTAGAACATCAACTAGATCAAGCTAGTAAGACTAGTTTTCTCGTTTAAACTCTAAATGATAGTTTTAAACCTAGCTTGTTTGAAAACACATTAAAACATTGTAATCACATCCTTAACCATGTATATGCTCATTTATATCATTATCACACACAAAACACATGAATTATCCCCCAAACAAGGCTTAATAAACTAGAATAGCAACGTTGGAATGCATAAATACACCCAACACTTAAAGCCTTGTTTGTCTTTGAACAACTCTTTACTCTAAGCATCAATAGCTGAGTAGATTCTACATTTCTACTCCTACAAGACACTCAAGTTAGTATTACACTGACTACATATAATGCAAGTTTCTGGAATGAGCATGTTATGTACACAATTGAAAGTTCAAGAACACTACTTCAAAACATCCTAGCCTCAAGAATTAACTTAACACATGGAAAACTTATGCAATATCTTTCAATACAGGACATCATATAAATCGTCCACACTTATCAAATATGTGCCCCTCACAACATGAGAGTTACCCAAAATTACTCACAATAATGAAATTAGAACAAATTGGGTACAAGAATTAAATTGCGCTCACTCTCACAAAGAATTCACAAGTTACAAATGATGGACCATATTCTTGCCTTTCGTGTAACACCCCACTAATATCAGAATGTCAAACTTAGGATCAAATAGGTCTTTTACGGTGCGGGATAAGGGATGGGTAGAAACTATTTTGGAATAGTGACTAAATTCCCTAAGAGCTTTAATACATTGCATTATACAATTAAGACCACTCTTTAACAACCAAATTACACCACTTTTGTCAACCCCAATTATTTGTTTTCACCCCACCTCATTAAGCTCATTCACAATCACTATGGTGGGAGTATGCTAAGTACACATCTTTTAAATTTTACCATTTTTTGCACCCATTTTATTCTATGCACCCCTATGATAGCCTACCTGAACTTAAGCAATTTGTTTTAGTTGAGGTGCACAATGTCCAAGAAGGACTAGGGACAAAACAGGTTCGTTGTAACACACATGGGTTAAAATGGAAACTTCCAAGCACAAATTTTTCTAACACCCAACCACAACACAATAATTTATACACACCAATAGCTAACACTTAGGGGCTTCAATTTCAACCTTTCTCCTCTTATCTTTTCTAACTCCTCACTCAATTAATTTTACACTAAAGCGCTTAGGAGCTTTTGGATCAAATTAAGGTCTATCAAAGAAGGGATTAGGCTACATATGCGGCTACCAAAGAACAAGATAAAGGCTCAATAGGGTTGACTAAGATTATGTAAAATAGGTAGGTCAACAGAAGGTATAAACAAGGCTATCAAAGAAATTCCTAAATCATCTCCTAAACCCACACTTTTTTTCATTTTGTACACACACCCGACAAGTTCTAGCATCAATTGCAACAAAGAATATACAAAAATCTTACACACACATAGCACATGATTGACTCACATAGGATCATTATAGACTCTCAACCAACAATAGCATGAATTCAAATTCTAAGCCACAAGTACAAGACTCACAATCATGAGCCTAAGAGTCTCAAAAGTAGTAATTCAAACAATCAACATGCTTTTTACTACCAACACACTCACATTATGCAGTCAAATATAGCACCAACAAAAACTTCTCACTTTATTCCTGATAGCGCCTAAGCGCATCCAAAAGTGTACGTGGTCTACCAAGTAGTAAAGTGGCCTTTAAGAAAGCCGAGTTATCGATCCCACAGGGACTTGATCTAACAACGATTCAATTCTAATTTAAATTATAAGATTAATTTGATGCAAAGGTAACCAAAAAGTGTTGGAATATTGTAAACTAAAGTAAAGAAAACAGTGCATAAAGTAAATGTCATGGAACAATCAATGGAGTAAAGTCCAGGGTTAAAACACTTCAAACAATCATACTATGCTATTGAACTTTATTCATTAACTTGCTTATCTTGGTTATTGATTCGTAGGGTTAATTGCATGATCATGGTCTCCTGACCTCTAATCTTTTATCTAATATGGACATTACAACTACATCGTTGAGCGGGGATGTAATAATCCAATTAAGTATTTTAAAACTATCATCCTACATTTGAATCAAGTAAGGCATCTAAGTACATCCCTGTCCGAGATGCTAATTTTATAAAAGAATACAAACCCTACTTTATTTATTCCCATGCTCTATCTCCCTATTCCCTCTCACGAGATCAAAAGGTCGATAATATGTATTTTACAGGAGATCAATCTATAAAATAATTAAAACAAGAATAAACAAACAACCAAATATGATAAGCAAATCCAACAAAATTAATCCAAAATAATAGTACTCATGTTTTTGGCTTTAACCCCGGAAAGAGAGTTTCTAGCCAATAATATTCATAATCACGATCCAAATTATTGAATACATGATATGAATTATTAACAAGATAATTAAATAAAATATTAAAACCTAAGAAGTGGAGGCAGCCTCCACAATTTTTCCATGACGTAACTAAGTTGTCCAAGCCTACTAACTACGTGTGTGTATATATATCACACTAACCTCCACCTTGTAGGATTAAATAAAACAAAAATTGTAAAGATTCCAAGGATACCTAAGACACCTAATCATGTGGGAAATATAATATGTTATTAATATGCTAATCCCTATCCCTATCCATGTATAAGTAGGATTATTGTGCCATATTGGAGCGGTGGAAATAAAGCATGCGTCGCATGCAGTAGTGTACAAAAATGTAGGGTGCAACGAACGCTTATCGCACGCACCCACTGGAATTGCGTCTCCTAATAATTTCTAAGATAGTGGAGCACTAAGCTGGAGCAGGCATCACATGCTCATCGTACGTACACACTGGAAGTTGCGTCCAAAATTTTGGTTAAGTCTTTGTCATCCTATCTCTCATCCCTTGTATCGTGGTGTATTTTCTATGGATTTCCAGACTTTATATCATAAATATATCACCATATTCAACTCAAAAATCTTCCTACATAATCACACACCATGAATTAGATATCATAACAACACAATATTCTCAACAACGAATCAAAACAAGAGCTAAGATAAGGCTAATTCGCTATGATCTTTACTTATTGTTCCGACTTAAGACTTGACTCAGTTGAACTTTGCACATCACAAACAAGTTGTTTCACATATAATTACACAATTAAAACCATTTGGAACCCTTTAAACACAATAGAATCCAACGAAACCAACTAGACACACACCAAGCTCAAGCTAGTAAAACTAGTTTTCTCTATTGAACTCTAAATGACTCAATTAAGTACAAACTTGTTTGGAAACACTTTGAACCATTGTAATCAAGCACTTGGACACTTATATGCTCATTTATATCATATTAACACATAAATCACACGAATTATCCTCAAAATAAGGCTAACTAAGCTAGAATAGTAAACTAGAGTGCATAAATACATCCAACATCACCACCTCACACTTAAATTCTTATTCGTCCTCGAACAATTTTTAACTCCAAGCATCATAAGTTGAGGAAAGTCTACATTTCTACTAAATTCAAGACACTTGAGATACTACTACAATGACTATTAGGAATGCAAGTTTCTAATCTAAACATGTTATTTACACAATTGACAACTCATGAACACTGCTCCAAAACATCCTAGCCTCAAGATTTGACTCACCAATTGGCAAACTCATGCATATTTACCAATAAAGTACATCATACAATTCACCCACAATCATCAAACATGTGCTCCTCACAACAAGAGAGTTACCCATAATCACTCACATAAAAGTATTTTATAATATGATGGGTACAAAAATCAAATTTTCCTCTCTCACAAAGAATTCACAGGTTACACATAATGAACCATAGGCTTTCCCTTAGTGTAGCGCTCCACTAATATCAGAATGATCAACTTAGGATCAATTAGGACTTTTTCGGGTTGTAATGGAGGCTAAAGAACGGGTAGGAACTATTTAAAAATAGTGACTAACCCCTCTAAGAGCTTTAATACACTACATTATACCTTTAAAACCAATATCCAACAACCAAATTACACTTTCTCCATCCACCTATCACCTTTGTTTTGCCCCATCTCTCTTAAGCATTTTCACAAACACATGGTGGAAGTATTACCACATGAATCAATTTTTTTTTCCTTTTTTTATTCACAACCATGGTAATATTTCTAGCATAATGTCTATCACAACCATCCACCATGCATCAATTATCAACACTAATAACTATTACCGTGGGATTTCAAATTCACCTCTTTCTTCTTATTTCTTAAACTCCTTACTCAATTAATTTTTCATTAAAGCGCCTAGGAGCTTTTGGATCAAATTAAGGTTTACCAAAGAAGGGATTAGGCTACAAATAAGGATCCTAAAGAAAAATTTAAAGGCTCAATGGGGCTCACTAGGATTATGCACAAAAGGTAGGTCAAATAGAAGGTAAAAACAAGGCTATCAAAGAAATGCCTATATCATCTCCTAAACCCACACTCTTTATTTTGCTTTGCACACACACCAGATAAGTTATTGACATCATATGCAACAAGGGATAAAAAATACCTCACATCACACATGGCACATGCTCAACTCAATAGGATCATCATAGACTCCCAACCAAATAATAACACAAATTCAAATTTAAGCCAAAAAGTACAAAAGTAAAAAAAATGGGTCTAAGAGTCATAAAAGTAGAAATTCACTCATTCAACATGATTTTACAATTAAAACACTTGCATCATCCAATCAAAAACATCACCAACAAGAATATCTTACACAAAAATTTTAAATTGAGCAAAAAATCTGGAATTTCCCCATCCCACACTTAAAAATCTACTTTGTACCCAAAGTGAACTTAATAGTAAGAGATAGAAATATTCATTGAGGCCTCTAGGCCTAACTAGTAGCATCTTTACTCATAAAATAGGTCTGTGGAACCCCACACTCAATCTTTGCCGTGCTTTTTAGCTCAGGTTTCCGATAGTCAGACTTTCCATTAACCTGCGACTCAATAAAAAACAAAAAATACATGAAATAAAAAATAAACACTGAAAATAAAACATACCTACTTAACTTGGGTTGCCTCCCAAGCAGTGCCTAATTTAGTGTCGTGGCACGACCCAACTAACGGCTTAGCCATTCTCTTTTCTTCTCTTATCACACTTGGTCTCCATTTTCTTATTCTTTTTACCTCTCTTGGGTGGGAATTCTTAAGGGTAACCGGTGTTTCAATTTAGCCTTTCTATTCTCATCAACTTGCATCATGTCAGGTTGCGGTATTGGAGGCTTTGGCTGCTCAATGAGGGTGTCAGAAGAGGCCTTTGGTGGACTAGCCACCCCACACTTATCCCATTCAATAACATTGATCATACATAATTCTATATATTAGGACGTTATGTTGAGCACTTTGTAAAATTTAAATACTGCCTCTTCATCCTCTAACCTCATCATAAGCGTGCCTTCTCAAACAATAATCAATGCTCCTCCAGTTTCTAAGAATGGACGCCCCAAGATAATTGGTGTCTATTCGTTATCTTGAAAGTCTAGAATAATAAAGTCAGTAGGAATAACAAATTTACCAACCTTTATGAAGACATCCTCAATAATACCTTTTGGATAGGCAATGGACCCATTTGCCAGCTTTAGCTGTACAGTGCATGATCTGGGCTCACCCAAACATAATAAATTGAACAGAGATAGGGGCATCAAGTTAATACTCGCTCCTAAATCACTAAGTTCTTGAACTACCTCGCTGTTTCCAATCTGGATGGAGAGAGTAAACTTCCCAGGGCCCTTATGCTTTTTTGGCATCTTTTGTGTCATTACAGCACTACACTCTTCAGTAAGTGTTATTGCCTGCACATCCTGCAATTTTACCGTATTAGCAACCACATACCTTAAGTAATTAGCGTACTTGAGCATACCCTGCAAAACATCTAAAAAAGATAAGTTAATGTGAATCTCTTTGAACGTGTAAAAGAACTTCTTAAACATTGCATCCTCCTTCGCCTTCAAATGGTTCTGAGGTAAAGGAAGTAACAGTATCTTCTTATTCTCTGGTTCAGCAACTTTAGTTTTCAAGTACTCAGACTTTCTTGAATTATCAAAAACTTTATCGGATACCTATAGGGTCACTACCTCAACATCTACCTCCTTAGTTACCTTTGGAGGTTCTCAATGAAGCTTTCTACCACTCCTCAAGGTGAATGCCATGAATTGTTTTAGATTTTCTGTATCTTCAGGAAACCCACCTTGAGGTCTGGTATTCAATGCTTGTTGTAACTGTCCAACTGCAAATCTAAGCTTCTCTGGGCCGCTTGCTGAATTTTTACATCTGCAGCCAACTGTGTCTGATTAGATAGAACCCGCTTTATCATTTATTCCAAGTTGCTAGTTGACTAATTTCCTTGTGCCTATAGTTGCTGAATTTGTTGTTGTTTAGCGTCCAAAGGCTGAGTCTGCCACTTCATATTGTAGGCATTACCATAATTTTGTCTTTGAGCATTGCCCATATACATTATTGATTTTGGATTTGAAGAACACATGGCCATTGAATGACCACTATTTTCGCAGACCTCATACCAACCACCAGTTTGCTGAACTGCATTGACAACTGTGGTAGGCTGTGTAGTTCCAACTTATAGGCTACTGACCTAAGTGTTAATCAAATCTTGTAATGAAGAAACCTAAGATGATAAGGCTGTGAATTGGCCCACCTCCAATACACCTGCGATTCTTTTCGTGGAACTCCTTGGGTCTGAATGTCATTCTGGGTTTCCTTGAGTTACGCGGTTCAATAAAGTGTACAACTCATCATAAGTCATTTCAAGAGCTTGACCACCTGCAACTGAATCTAGCAAAATTTTTGTATTGTGATCAAGAGCCTCTACAAAAGTATGAGCAAGTACCTCATTGGACTGTTGATGGTGTGGAAAGCCCCATAAAAGAGCCTTGAACCACTCCTAAACATGATAAAGATTCTCTTCTGGCTTTTGTTTGAAGCACACTATCTCACTACGAGGTCTCGCAATCTTACCAGATGGGAAAAACCGAATAAGGAATTTTTTGTCCATGTCATCCCATGAGGTAATTAAGTTTGCCGGTTCTACATTCAACCACTGTTTTGCTTCCCCAATCAGTGAAAAGGGGAATAAATTCATCCTTACATAATCTGAATTCACACCCATGGGAATGAATGTATCACCGATTTCCAAAAAATTTTGCAAGTGGACCTGTGGATCTTTGTGTGAAAGCCCTGTGAACTGTCCACTGCTGATCAGAAGCTGTACCATATTCTGTTTAAGCTCAAAATTACCTCCAGCTATCAGCTTCTGAAATGGAGAGGTCAAAATGGTTGGAAGTGGGATTGCTACTTCTCTGACTGTCCTGTGGGCTGCTTGTTCATCATCTATTATGGCAGGATTCTCTTGGTTTTCTTGGATTTATGAAATCTGGGGAAGAAGGTTTGCTTCAATCCTGCATTGATGGAAAAGTTTCTCAGATTTGGCACTTGGTTCAACCAAGTCCTGATTCCTTGCTAGCTTTTGTAAACCCAATTCTTACAAAAATACAACCTAGACCAAGCGTAAAAACACCAAATAAATCTAAAAGTAAAACTAAATAAACAGTCACCAAATTATAAGTCCCCAACAATAGAGCCCAAAACTTAACAGCGCACAAGAAAATGTACGTGGTCTACTAAGTAGTAAAGTGTCCTTCAATAAAGCTTAGTTATCAATCCCAAAGGGACTTTGTAATGTCCCGGATCTAGTACCCAGAATGCTACACGGTGCTTATGACCCCGAAGGACCACAAGCTAACCCATGACTGATATCTGTACCTGTATACTGCATAAAGTACTGAATAATATGGAAACATGAACTGAAAAGCTGTAAGGTTCAAAACTAAACACAATATGAATAATATAACTTTTGTGTGGGGTAATAAAATACCCAAAACAAAATTGAACATACTGAATTCTGAAACATGGTAGTCTAAAAAGCCTTTAACTGACTGAACTGTCTGAGTAAGGAGTTGATGGGACATGTCCCCAACTAACTCCAACTAATAAACTGATTAATGAGATAATAGAGAAATAATCATGCCCTCAAAAGATGAGGACTCACTTCTAACTCTGTCTACAGATATCTGAAATCTACTGTTGCTCTAGAGCTCGTGTCTCTGAACCTATGGTATAAGACACTATAGCACAAATGTGTCAGTACTTTGAATGTAATGGTATGCATGTGAGGTAGGCTGAATGCATGGGGTTCATATGCATGAACAATACTGACTAACTGACTAATAATGAATGTGAGAATACATGCAAGCATACATAGTAACTATATATAAAATCGTGATAACTTGAGTATGCTGATGACTAACATGACTAATGACTAAATTCTGATAACTAATAATATGAGTGAATATATTTGACAGTCTTAAATCTGATGTAACTAGCTGAGTTCCATACTGTATTTGAGTTGACTGCATCTGATAGTCCTGAATTCTGAAGAACTATCTGAGTTATTTTATTGAGACTAATACTAAGACTATGGGAGGTAGTTATCTAACCGACATGCCCCAAATGATGCATTATAGCTGAATTGGGGTCCAATATATGCCCTGATTGGAAGGGTGTCAATACCGCGCCACTAGTAAGGACAACATGTGAGTGAACCTAATATAACAGGTAACTCTAGTGAGAATGGTGGGAACCCTCATATAGTAGGCTAAGCCATATTATTTACCCTCATATAGAAGGCTATGATGTATCAACCTATGCTGGCTACATAGTTTTGGAACGCAAGGATTGCTTCTAAGAATCACACCCTCATATAACAGGTGAGTTCCCATCCCTGGGTTCGCTCGGTGCTAATTTCTACTCCCATATGAATAGACACTGAACATGATTTACTGAACTGAACATGGATTGAGTTACTGACTTCTATTGACTGGCAAAATACTACTGATATATGACAGCTGACTGAGTTCATGAGATCATGGAGATTTCCTGAGTCATAAGACTATCTGAAGTCTAAGGATCATAGCTTGACTGAGAGTATCATGGAAACATGACATGGCTCTAGTCACACAACTAATATTTCGGGTATGAGTACCCCCAGGACTCGATGGAAGGAAACTGACCAAGCATAACTTACTTGAACAAATAACTAACACCATAGTCCATATTACATTTATAGAAGTATTTCATCAAAACATGTGATAGGCATAACTTGTACATACATGGGGATTTCATAGTATCATGCTAGTTAGGCACTTTTCCTTCATTTAGGCATTTAATCATACATATTGTAGGCATGGTACATCTAAACATCATTGTACAATAATTAAACATCATGGTTAAATTCTAATTTCATCATTCAAGGGTTTAGTCATAGGTTTGCATGAATCTATATCTTTAATAATTTAACCCACATAGAATTTATCATCCAACATAGAGTAGAATTCAATTTCTCATTCTCCATATAAAAAAGAGCAACCCAATCATGAAATTCATAAGAAACTCCATAAACTTGAATTTAGAAAAGGGATTCTTGGGATTCATGAATGAAAGGAGTCCATGAAGGAACACTATGAATACCTTAGATCGTGATTTCGTGAAGATTGACGGTGAAACTTTTTGAATTCGAATCCACAATGGAAACCCTAGCTTGTTATTGAGAGAAACTTGAGAGAATAGAGTGTATTTTGGGTGAAAAACGGCTGAATCACGTGTTAAAGGGCTTAAATAGGGGTGGGAAGTTGACCCTTTTAACCCTGGACGCGTGATCTAATTTCAGTAAAAATTTCCCGAATTAGATCCCTGGTGCGATGCGGCGCTATCGCGCCATGTCACTTGATTTTTATAATTGGGAAATTGAAGGATGGCGCGACATGGGTCCATCGCGTTGCCACTTCTTTTGTGACCTGGAACTTTGGCGCGACGCGGGGGAAATCGCGCTGAGACACTGGGAAACAGATACTTCTAAATTTGGGCCCTGGTGTGATGAGCCATAATTGCGGACCCCTACTGGAATTTTCCAAATGCCATTTCCTCTTGTGGATCGATGCGCCACTGACTAATATGGCACTGTTATACAATGGGAACTTGAAATAGTCGTAACTTTTGACCTGGTTTTTGGATTTGGGTGAATCTTATATCGATGGAAAGCTTATTGAATTTCCTACATGACAAAAAGGGAAAATCATGAAAATTACTCATATAATAACCATTATTCAATTTAGAAGCTAATACTAGACATTCTTGAGATGAAATTAGCTAGGAAAAAGTACAGGGTATTAAAGACTTGATCTAACAACGATTCAATTCTAATTCAACTTCTAAGATTAATTTGATGCAAAGGTAACCAAAAAGCATTGGAATATTGTAATCTAAAGTAAAGGAAAAAATGTGTAACGTAAAAGTTTTGGAATAATCAATAGAGTAACGCCCAGGGTTAAAGCACTTCGAACAATCATACTATGTTATTGAACTTCATTCGTTAACTTGATTATCTTGATTGTTGATTCGTAGGGTTAATTGCATGATCATGGTCTCCCTACCTCTAATTTTTTACCTAATATGGACATTACAACTACTTCATTGAGCGGGGATATAATAATCCAATTAAGTGTTTTAAAGCTATCATCCTACGTTTGAATCATGTAATGCATCTAAGTACATCCCTGTCCTAGACACTAATTTGAATTCCTTATTTTATAAAAGAATACAAACCCTACTTTTTTTATCCCCACGTTCTATCTCCTATTCCCTCTCCCAAGATCAAAAGGTCGATAATATATGTATTATACGGGTGATCAATCTATAAAATAATTAAAAAAAGAATAAAAATACAATCAAATATGATAAGTAAATCCAACAAAAATAATCCAAAAGAATAGTACTCATGTTCTTGGCTTTAACCCCGGAAAGGGAGTTTCTAGCCAATAATAGTCATAATTACGATCCAAATTATTGAATACATAATATGAATTATTAAAAAGCTAATAAAAGAAAATATTAAAACCTAAGAAGTAGCGGCAACCTCCATAATTTGTCCACAACGTAACTAAGCTATCCAAGCCTCCTAACTACGTGTGTGTATATATATCACACTAATCCTCCAGCTTATAGCATTAAATAAAACAAAATTTGTAAAGATTCCAAGGATACCTAAGACACCTAATTATGTTGGAAATATAATATGTTATTAATATGATAATCCCTATCCCTATCCGTGTATGAGTAGGATTATTTTGCAATATTGGAGCAGTGGGAATATAGCATGCGTTACATCTAGTAGTACACAAAAATAAAGGGTGAAATGCACGCTCATCATGCACACCCACTGGAATTGCTTCTCATCAAAAACTACGTGAAGTAAAACCTAAAAAGACTAAAAACAAAACATACCTACTTAACTTGGGTTGCCTCCCAAACAACGCCTGATTTAGTGTCGCGACACAACCCAACTTAACTTAACCAAGTTCCTTCATCCTTTTCCTCATAATATTCTTATTCGAGGCCCCATATCTAAAAAATTATTAACAACTAACTTTTTGGGCAGAAGTACCAAATTTGTATGGGTTACAAATTTTGGTAGTTCATACCCACAAAAGAAAGATACCACCAATTTGTAAACATCCTCCTTTATAATGTCCCACGTATCCTGAAAGAAAGCTCCTGTCATACCATCCAGGCCTACAGTACTAGTTTTGTTTAGACCTTATACAACATCCCTAATTTTCTGTATATCTGGAATCTTATTAATCTATTCCTTTTCACTATAATTCAAAATTGTTGGTAATTCAACCAACATATCAAAATTAGTGTTCTCATCCCCTTTAGAGAATTTCTTCTAAAAAAACTAAATAGTTGCTTCTGCTATCTGATTCTAATCTGCAATCCATTCACCTTTATCATTTTTAATTCTTTGCACTCTAAGTCTATTTCTTCAACCATTAACCACAATGTGAAAGGACTTGGTATTTCTCTCACCATACTTAAACCACTCTAGCCCTACTTTCTACCTCCAAAACTCTTCTTCTCTACTAAGCTGAACATTTAATTCAGCTTGAGCTTTAAAATAATAGTTCTCTATTTGATCCTGATGGGGACTCTTCAAACTGTTTTTCTCTCACCTTAGTAACTTTTTCCAGAGTAGAAATCTATTGAAAGACATTACCAAAGCATTCCTTGCTCTAAATAGTTAAAGCAACCACCACTCTTCTCAATTTATGATAAAACATTATGAATTGATTCCCCATCACTTCAGTCTTCCAATTATCTTTTATAATATTTCTCTTTCAGCCACATATTAAGAAACTTGAATGGTTTTGAAATATTCTCATTCACTGTGCTGAAAGTATTTTTAGTGGAGTATGATCAAAACCAATCTTGAATAAGTGTTCCACTTCCAATACTAGAAACACTTCATGTAATTTATCATTAAACAACACTCTATCTAGTCTTTTGAAAATACATTCCTTATCTATTCTTCCATTCCACCAAGTATACTTGCTTCTCTTGAAACCATGATCTTCTAAATTACAAATATTTATGCATTGTTTGAAGCCCTCAGTTTCTGCTACTCTAACTGGTAAGCCATCTAGTTTCTCTTCTTGGCTAATGATGACATTAAAATCCCCCTATCAACCATGGTTCTTGAATTCTCTAAGACATTTCTTCAAGTGACTCCCATAAATTTAACCTCTCCTATTGTTTACATTTTGCATATATTATAGTTACTCTAAATACTACTCCAACTTATTGTTTTTCCAGCTTTAATGTCAGGTTCTACTTATTATTTTCTATAACTGCAAAGCTTATACAAGAATCCATAAAAAGCCCATATTTTACCAGATAAATTAGTTCTTGAGTGCTGCATTCCTAACCTTTCCTTGTATTTTTAATATTATGACTATCCTGAAATGGATCCATTAGCCCTATAAAAGTAAAGTGATTTCTTTTTTGTAATGTGATCAGTATATTAAAAGCCTTCTGAATATTTACTGATTGAATATTCCAAATTAGAGCATTTATTTAGATTTATTTTTTAATGAACTCCTAATTTGCATTGAACTTGCTTTAGCTTCTCTGTCTTTCTTTCTGTGACTACCTTGGAAGCCTGCTTTTAATCTATCAATTTTCTTTGGAGATGTTTTACCTTCAACTCCTACCTTGTCAATATTCTTCTCTAAATCATCATCATCTAGAACAACTTTTTCTTCATTACTAAAATCAATCTGGCTTTTAACTTGTATTGCTAAAGGTATAATGTCTTCAATTACCTTTGTATTTTTAGCACAGTGTTGAGAGTTAACAATGGCTAGCTGCATATTCTCATCCTTCTTTCCATCTGAACTCTACTGTATAACTGCTTCTATTGTAGGATTAAAATCCTCTTCCTTCTCCACCATGTGAGTTTGTTTTTTCCCATCATCTATCTGACCTAACACCTTGCCTTTTTCTGTTTTGATAAAACTGTTAGTGACCCATTATTTTGTACTCTCTTAGCTTACTTGTTTCTCCTTATCATTTTCTTTGTTAAGATCATTATTGTTCTATTCATGTTGCTTATCTTATGTAAATATATCAAAAGTATTGGACATTGCAATGTCCTTAGATTCTTTCTCTTTTACTGTCCTAATATGTGGACAAATTTATCTTTCTTATACTTATTGTGCCTGGTTAGCCACTGTTGCTTGTAATCCTTCCTTCTTCTATGATTATTCATGAATGATTCTGCATCCTTCTCATTTTCTCCTTCTTCTTGTATCTTTAAATCCTCTTCTTTCTGTTCAATCTTCTTGTCCATAAGTTCTGGATGAACATTCCAACAAGAACTTTTATCATGTCCTTGTAGAAATCACTCTTTACAATATGTGGGCTTATAGTCATAAGGGATTTGTATCCACTTGAATTTTATTTTTCCAGTGACATCATCCTCTTCATTGATTCTGACTCTTTTAGTAAGATTAGCAACCAAGTCAACCTCAACCTACACACTTGCACAACTTGGTTTTGTTTGGTTCTTTGTTGCCATATCAACTGTCAATGGCTTCCCTATTGCTGAAGCTATTGAAAAAATAGCTTCCTTAGGAAAAAAAATAGGTGGTAGATCCGACATCGAAATCCATGCTATTCCTATCATAGTTTCAACCTATGGATCAAACCAAGGATCCCATTTTAACGTTCTCATCTGCCAGTACATATCCTTGGCTTTGATACAATATGCAGATATTGATATTAGATTGACATAATCCTCCAAAATATTCAATCGAATGAGAATATGTATTGAATCTAATACACCAATATTACAATCTCCTTTGATCCCACATTGAATAGGAATATGTTTCCTCAACTCTATTATATCTGGTTTTCCATACGAAAATTTACAAATAACAGCATATTGTAAATTTTCGTATATAATCTATTTCTTTATTTCAGATGATTTCCACATTATACTTGGCTCCCCATGCAACATCACAACTGGTTTTGGAGGGATTTTTTCAACTACACTACTACTATCCTTTGGTTTCAACAAACTAGCATACATCGTCTTTTTTATAACATCAACTTCCCCTCTTTCTTGATGTTCCTTTAGTTTCTGACTATTCTCTGGTGGGTTAACACCACCGAAGGTGGTGGCCATGGTGGACAAAAAGTAGGCGAGCTTTTTTTAGGTTTAGGTTTTAGATATGGATTACCCACTTCCTATCTCTCTATTTCTCCTCTAAAGTTGCATACAACTCTTAAAAGTTAATATCTTAGCTACTGTAATCGCTAACTTAGTCTCTCTCTCAGATAACTTATACTCCTCCCTATAAGTCCGCTGCTCTTCATCATCCTTGATTTCAACCAACCTTAAATTAGCCACCTTCTTTGTCTCCACCTTCCTTTTAATTTTTTCATTCCACCACTAGTACCCTTGATGCTTGCTAGATCGGCCTCTCGAGACACCTAACACCTCTTTATATGTCTCTGAGATGTAATTGGCAGTTATCTCCCATATATTATCCACACTCCCTCTACTCTCCCAAGACCCTATCATCATTAAATTCATCCTAATCTCCAAAGCATAGGACAAATTCAAGTTACCCCACTCAATACTAGGGAGATCCTCTATATCCCTCTTCTTTCTGCCCTTTTTGATTACTAAGTCCATCACCAGGATTTTATGTTAGGTCAAAAGATTCTCTCTAGGTATGACTTTACAGTCTTTACATAGTACTCTATCACCCTTCCTAAGGAGAACAAAGTCTATCTAGGTCTTGTCCACTAAACTACGAAAAGTAATAAGGTGTTCCACTTTCTTTGGGATGCTCAAATTTTCTACCCACATCCCAAAGGTCCTAGAAAAATCCAATAGTGATCCTCTTTTATTCCTATCCCCAAAACTAAAACCTATATGCATATCATCATAGCCTCCTGATTAAGACCCAATATGATCATTAAAATCCTCTTCTATGAAAAGTTTCTCAGTACTCGGTATATCTCGCACCACCTCATTAAAAACCTCCCCAAAGCTTTTTTTTCTCCTTGCCCAAGACTGATTATAAACGTAGGCACTAATAACATTCAATGTAGATACTCTAATGACCAACTTAATCATCATCACTCTATCGTCAACCTAGTTAACCTTCACTACCTTTTCTCTAAGCTCTTTATCTACTAAGATATCAACCCCATTTTCGTGCCTCACACAACCAGAGTACCACAATGTCCACAACCTTGAACTTAGAACCTACTTATTTGGTCTCCTATATATAGGCTATATTAACCCTCTTTCCAAAGATTCTTTATGAGCTCTATGGACTTACCTTAAAGATTCCCTATGTTTGAAGACCTAATTATCAACCTAGAGGCTCCTTCATTCCACTTAACCCTACTACCCCTAACCCTAACCCCAAACTCTACCCTACCCTAGCACCATACCAAACCCTTGACCCCACTCTAAGGCCTAGTCTTGACCCCAACCCTAACCTATGGCATTACATTATTCTACCATAAACTACCACAACCACTACTTACTAAGATATGAAAATAAGAAGCCATACAAATAAGTAAGGCTAAAAACAAATAGGTAAGGTTAACTAGACACAATGGTAATGACAAGTGAATTAGTAACAGAGCTTGAAGAGGTAACCACTATATTGTAAGGAAACAAATAGAAATCTACAAGAAAGAATTAAGATTCAACGACGTATGATAAAATAAAGGAAATCAACAAGAATCAACAATGTATACCCCGCACAATAAAACCATATATACTATGGCACATGTTTTGATCAATAAAAATCAATACCAAGAACTATACTACACAGAAGAAATCTAGAAGGCTTTAGAAAATGGTAATCAAGGATGAAATAACAGAATTTGGAAAGAAACAGTGAACAAGATTCTAAGCTACCAACAATCAAGGAATTGAAAAAACATATAGCTACATAAGAAGGAGTGAGTGCACTTATTCTTTTCGATGAGAAGGCGAAATGGATTTGGGTAGATTTCTTTGGTGGGTTTGTTGGAATCTAGAAAGTTGGGGATGAAATTGGTCATTGTAATCTTGTTGCCAGAGATGCCTCACATCAGTCTTGTTGTTGGTCACTGGTACCTACAAGAACGTGGAACAAGGGAGAGATACAATCGACACGATGACAAAGCTTAGACTGATCCTTTTGAAAAACCAATATCATTCTTCAATCAACCAAATAAGGTATATAAATGTACAAGGCGAGATAATATTGCATTGTACAGAATTTTTATAGAGTTACATATCCTGCTAAATTGGCAACAAGTTCAAACTTTTTTGAGTTAGGAAATTAAATATTTACATTCAATTGCGATGTCATGAGACTAACTTCATGTTCAATCTATTGGACAATTATTTTATGTGTCAATTTGGTCATGATCAAGTATTTATCTCATGTACATCGTGGCTTAGTCACTACGTAAGCGTTATAATATGTTTGGGATAATATCAAAGTATGCATATCCTGCTACTAACAATGTATTTCTTAATCATATTTTGGTCTATAATTCAAATAGTTCCACCAAATATGATCAATTCTTAAAAGACATTTCTTGAGACTAGTGAAAGTCATACAATGTCCAGATATATTGTAAATTATTCAAATTTCATACCGAAGAATACACTTAAGAATAAGAAAAATAACAATAGCAGGACTTTGGGTTAAAGGTGGTTATGAAAATAAAAAATAAGGATGTTGATTATTATGATGTCCTACAATAAATTATAAAGATGGAGTATTCTAGTTGGAAATTCAAAAAATAGTACTTTTTCGATGCAAGTGGTTTGATCCAACCCCAAAGAGAGGTACTAGAAAACTTAAGGAATATTGATGCGACCCAACTGGGGGCCTTGTCGTAATGGACGTCCCAAGTCCGACTGGGATCGGCGATCACCCCCGTTACCTAACCCAACCTCCAGCCGTCTGCCCTGAGTTGGCTAAATTTTGAGCATGTAGCAAGATAGTGCGACAACTCATATAAAGACTCTGGAATAAGATCACAACCATGACCGACCCAGTTAAGTCCAACCATCCCATACCAATAATCCAACCATACCAAACCATGCCAAAACAAAGGCCATAACCCAGTCCATAACCAAAGATATTCCAAAACATAATATAGTTAATCCCAAAATAAAATATGATGGAACAACCAACAATATCGTCCAATGATGTCATCCCTTCAGCTTATCCTAATGCCAAGGCTGACAACAATACATATCCTTCCCATTCCAACCCATAGAAGTACAAAAAATCCTCTAACCAAAAGGGTAATTAATTTGGTTAGGACATGCCTCCAACCATGGCCAAAACCAATATCCAAAATAAAATCAAAGTGTCTAGAAATATCCATAACATGAAATGGAGCCTTCCAAAAGGATAGAAGCTCACCACTTCAGTCCAAATACTAATCCCCAATTCAATCACTATTTAGGAGGAGTAGAATGACCGGTTCCTACATAGCGTGGGTATACGGATGCCAGTAGACGGGTTAGAGGGAGAACGCTAGCATGATCTCAAGATAAAGATAAAATAATGCCATTTAGAAAACTAAGTAAAACCATCCATATGCACACACCAATACATATATACATAACCATGCCGGAAAAAGGAATCGGGTTTAACTTACCTTTAAAACCTTTACCTGGGCTATGTAGCTTTGCCCTACTAAACCACCCACAGGCTATATAGGTTCAGCTCTCCTTGCTAAAAGGGACCCAGTGCGTGAAACCGCACGACCATGGAAGAAAACCTAGTATTACTAGTACATCCCCCAAAATATAATGTCACATCATGCACACGATCACCAAGACCAAGCTTATATCAGTAAATATCAGTTTCCAGTTTTGGTTCCCTGGGACCTCCACCTTCCACAACTTTGCTACACATCCCGTTATTATTGTCAAATTAAAACCAATTTCCAAATAACCAAACCATTATCCATTATAACCAAGGTCATTAATATTGGTATCGTCATACCAATCCTTACTTGCATGTATTATCCATAGCCAACCAGATATAGGTTTAAGGGGACTTTCAAGTGCCATTCCATTTACTATGTTAAACCACCTTGGGGATTCCATATACCCCTCAAGAATAACCATTTAGAAATTCACATTTCTAAGCCATTTAAACCATGCATAATTCCTTTACCGTGTTTCAAAACAACAAAGAGTTCCATTAAAAGTAGTCAATGCAATGAACATATCTTTATAAGCATTTTATCAAACACGTTGGGGGCATAATATGACCAAAACCAATTCCAATTACCATTAAACCATTCCCATGCAATCCAATTATCCAAAATCACCATTAGTGCATATAATAGCATAATTAAAACCATAGAAAACCATAACTAACCATTTAGTATCAAAACCCCCCATTCATACTTGAAAACCAAAATATACAATTAATGAAATCATGAAAACATTTATAAAACCATGATTTTTGATAGAATTAACAATGAGGGAAGACAACATGCCTTAAACCAAGATGATGATGGAAACAAATCACCAAGAAAAGCCCTAAATCAATCCTCTAGTTGAACCCCTAGCTTCCCTTGCCCAAAAGTTTTTGAGAGAATTATATAGTGTTTTGAAGAGTTTCTAAGTGTTAATGAATGGAATAATATAGTAAGTAACCTTCCAAGTAGGTTAGAAGTCGTGGTACCTTATTAGGATAAGTATGAAAATATCCAGAATACCCCCACTTAAGTTGCATAAAAATCCTATCATGGGGGTATGACTGACCTTAACGAGTCATACCCTTCCAATACGAGTGGTACCCTCTACTCGTATCCTAGCTTCAACCTTTGGATCAAACACTATCTAGCATACGACTCATCCAACCAAGTCATATCCAAAGAATACCATCCGTTACCTTCATCCGTACCCCTGGTAGATTTAAATCCAAGGATAATTTAGAAATTGTCCATCATACGAGTCCTAGGTATGACTCGTACCCTGGCTTACGGCTTATGGTGATCCTTTCAAACTTAGATCCAACCTAAGTAACCAAGTCTAAGATTAAGTTAAGGAACCAAATGATCTATAACCAACAATATGAATCATACCCCTAAGCCATATCCATTCTAGTAACCAAAATCCATCCTACTAACCAACACTAGTTAGCATACGACTGGACCATACCATTTGTACCCTAACATACGGGCCGTACCCTCGAGTCGTATTGTGTCCAATGACCGGAATTCTAGGAAATTTTCTAAGGTCCAGAAACCAAGGTGTTTTATTCTCACCCACTAGGAACATTCATCCCGAATGACGGACAAAGTAGGGGTAACCACACACATGAGTCATTTGCATTATCAAATATATTTTCAATCTCTAATAAAGTTTGAAAAAAAAGAGGCAAAGATATTAATCTTTTATTTAACAAACTCAGAGCATCAAGATGTGTTGAAGACACATACCTTCCACACGAATCCCAGGAGCAGAAAATAGATGCGGATACTTGGACTTCATGTCCGCCTCCGCTTCCCATGTAGCTTCTTCCACCTTATAGTTCTGCCAAAGAACCTTAACCAAAACCACATCCTTGGTCTGTAACCGACGAACCTACCTATCCAAGATCTCAACTGGGACTTCTTCATAAGATAGAGAGTCTGAGATACCCAATTTCCAAAGAAACAACCGATGAAGGATCACCAATGCACTTTCTCAACATGGAAATATGAAAGACCAAATGAACCAAGCTCAAACTAGAAGGTAACTCTATCTCATAATCAACATTACCAATTCTCTGCAATACCTCATAAGGACCAACATACCAGGGACTAAGCTTCTCCTTCTTTGCAAAATATACCTTGAGAAAACCATATCCCCAACCTCAAACTCCAAGTCTCTATGCGTATCATTCATATAGGACTTTTGGCGACTTTGGGCAGCCTTAAGCTTCTCCTAAATCACCTTCACCTTCTTCAAAGCCTGGTAAACCAAATTGGGGCCAAACATGCCTGCCTCACCCAACTAAAACCAACCAATAAGATATCTACACCTCCTACCATACAATGCCTCAAAAGGGGTCATGCCAATATTAGAATGATAGTTATTGTTGTAAGAAAACTCCACCAAAGGTAGATGCTCAGCAAATTTCCACCATAATAAATTACACAAGCTCGAAGCATATCCTCCACTGTCTAAATAGTTCTCTCTGGTTGCCTATCCATCTGGGAGTGTAAAGTAGTACTCAGACTAACCTTAGTTCCCAACTTTCTCTGAAAAGATTACCAGAAGTGAGATGTAAACTGCGTGCCACGAGCAAAAATAATTGAAACAGGCACCCCATATAATTTCATAATATCCTAAAGATATAACATCTCATAATCCTCCACCGAGAAGGTAGTCCGCATTAGTAAAATGTGAGAAGACTTAGTCATCCTATCCACGATGACCCAAATTAAATCATATTGATTTCGAGACTTAGGAAGACCGGTAACGAAGTCCATATTAATAACTTTCCACTTCTATTTGGGCAAATTAATTTCTTGATACAACCTTCTTGGCCTCATGTGCTCAACCTTAACCTGTTGACACACCATGCACTTGGCCACAAAATTAGTCACATCCCTCTTCATGCTATTCCACCAATAAATCTCCTTGAGATCATGATACATCTTAGTCGATCCAAGATGAACAACATAGCACGGCTCATGCACCTCAGCCAAAATCCTTTGTCTCAACCCTTCGACATCAGGAACACATAGCCTTCCTTGGTACCATAAAGTGCCATCACTACCAATCTCAAACACCATTACCTTTTGCCTACCAATGTCACTTTTGATTTTTATCAAGATCGGGTCTAGAAATTGCTTCTCCTTAATGTCTGCACCAAGAGATAATTGAACCACTTCTTGCACTATCATACCCCCATCCTTGGAGTCCAAGATGCAAACTCCAAGATTAGCCAACCGGTGAATATCCTTCATCAACTCAAGCTTTCCTTCCTCCACATAAGCCAAACTCCCCATGGATTACCTGCTAAGAGCATCAGCAACCATGTTATCCTTACCTGGGTGGTAGTGAAGACTCATGTCATAGTCCTTGAGAAGCTCAAGCCATCTCCTCTGCCTGAGGTTAAGCTCCCTCTGAGTGAAAATATACTGTAGACTCTTATGATCAGCTTCCTGGAAGTATAGGCAATCACTTTCCCTTATTACTTCAAAACATAACCAAGCCCTACCCAAGACGCATCACAATACACCACAAACCCATCATTGCCTTCCAGCAAAGTCAGAATTAGAGTCAAAGTTAACTTTTTCTTTAACTTCTCGAAACTCCCTTCACAAGCATCTGACCAAGAAAACTTAAACTTCTTCTGCGTTAACTTAGTCAACGGAGCAGTTATCGACGAAAAGTTTTCCACAAACCACCAATGATACCTAGATAAACCTACGAAGCTTTGAGTGTCGGATGGAGTTTTAGGTCTAGGCCACCTCTTCGCCACAACAACCTTTTGAGGATCCACTAGGATCCCCTTACTAGAAATAATATGACCCAAGAAAGTTATAGCATTCAACCAAAACTCACACTTGGAAAGCTTGGCATATAATTGCTATTCCTTTAAGGTCTGCAACACCACATGGAGGTGATTAGCATGATCCACCTCACTCTTCGAATAGACCAGAATGTCATCAATAAACACAATAATGAATAGATCCATTTATAAACAAAAAACCCTATTCATCAGATCCATAAATGTCGCCGTAGCATTAGTCAACCCAAATAACATCACCAAAAACTTAAAGTGACTATATCAAGTACAAAAAGTCATCTTAGGGATATCCACCTCCCTAATCTTTAGCTGATGGTGCCTAGACTGAAGATCTATCTTAGAAAAGAACTTAGCACCTTGCAACTGATCAAACAAATCATCTATCCTTGGAAGAGGATGCTTGTTCTTGACTTTCACCTTGTTCAACTTTCTATAGTCAATGCACATCCAAAGGGAACCATCTTTATTGGGCTCAAACAATACCGGTGCACCCCATAAGGATACACTATGATGAATAAACCCCTTATCCAAAAGATCCTTAAGTTGATCCTTGAGTTCTCTCAACTCAGACAGAGCCAGTCTATATGGAGAAATAGAAATTGGACAATTGTCCAGAACTAGATCAATACCAAACTTGATTTCCCTATTCGGAGGAACACTAGGAAGATCATCCTGAAAGTCCTCTAGAAACTCATTAACCACTGGAACTGACTGAAGAGAAGGACCTTTCGAGTTAGAATCCTTAACCCAAACCAAGTGATAAAGATAACCTTTAGAGATTAACCTCTGAGCTCTAAGATAAGAAATAAATCTCCCCCTAGGAGCTAAAGAACCACCCTCTCATTCTATAACCGATTCACCAGGGAACCTAAAGATAACCCTATGGGTCCGACAATCCAAGGACGCGTAACAAGAGTGCAACCAATCCATACCCAAAATAACATTGAAATCCACTTAACTCAACTAAAACAGATCCACCAAGGTCTGCTTTCCACTGACAGATACCACACCCCCTGTATAGACTCTCTTAATAATAATTGAGTCACCTACTGAGGTAGAAATAGAAAAAGGACACGAAATAACTTTAAAATTAAAACTAAAAATACAGTCATATAAGGTGTCACATAGGAGAGAGTGGACCCTAGATCAAGCAAACAATATAGGTTACGAGAGAAAAGGGCCCGAGTGCGTGAAGCCGCATGACCATGGATGAAAACCTGGGATGACTAGTACATCCCCTAAAATATAGTGTGACATCATGCCCACGGTCGCTAAAACCAACCTCATATCGACAAATATGATTTTCCAATTTAGGTCCCCTCAGGACCTCCATCTTTCATGGCTTTGCTAAATATCCCACCTTTATTCCCCAAGGCCATTAATATTGGTATCGTTATACCAATCCTTACTTACAAGTATTATCCATAGCCAACCATATATAGGTTTAAGGGGACTTTCAAGTGACCTTTCATTTACCATGTTAAAACACTTGGGGGATTCCATGTACCCCTCAAGCATAACCATTTAGCCATTTACCTTTCCAAGCTATTTAAACCATGCATAATTTATTTACCAAGTTTTAAAACAAGCAAGAGTTCCATTAAAAGTAGTCAATGCAATGAACATATCTTTATAAGCATTTTTCCAAATACGTTGGGGGCATAATATGACAAAAAACAATTCCAATTACCATTAAACCATTCCCATGCACTCTAATTATCTAAAACTACCATTGATGCATTTAAAATCATAATTAAAACCATGTGAAACCATAACCAACCATTTAATATCAAAACCCCCAATTCGTATTTGAAAACCAAAATCATACAATCAATGAAATCATGAAAACATTTATAAAACCATGCCTTTAGATAGAATTAATTATGAGGGAAGAGAACATGCCTTAAACCAAGATAATGTTGGAAAGAAATCACCAAGAAAATCCCCAAATCAATCCTCTAGTTGAAGCCCTAGCTTCCCTTGCCCAAAAGCTTTTGAAAGGAATATAGAGTGTCTTGAAGAGTTTCTACGTGTTAATGAATGGAATGATAGGGTAAATAACCTTACAAGTAGTTTAGAAGTCATGGGACCTTATTCAGATAAGTGGAGAAATATCCAAAATACCCTCACTTAAGTTGTACAAAAATCTTTTCACAGGGGTACGACTGACCCTCACGAGTCGTACCATTCTAATACGAGTGATACCCCTCACTCATATCCTAGCCTAAACCTTTAGATCAAACACTATCTAGCATATGACTTATCCAACCAAGTCGTATCTAAAGCATATGATATATACCCTTCATCCGTACCCTGGCAGATTTAAACCCAAGAAAGATTTAGACATTGTCCATTATACGAGTTCTGGGTATGACTTGTATCCTGGATTATGGCTCATGGTGTGCCACTCATACTCAGATCCAACCTAAGTAACCAAATCTAAGATTAAGTTAAGGAACCAAATGATTTGTAACCACCAATACGACTCGTATCCCTAAGTTGTACCCATTCCAGTAACCCAAATCCATCCCACCAACCAACACTGGTCAATATACGACTCGACCATACCATCTATACCCTAATATACAACTCATACCCTTGAGTTGTATTGGGTCCAGAGACCAAAATTCCAGAAAATTTTCTAAGGTCCAGAAACCACGGTGTTTCAAATATAATATCATTAAAGTTAAACATAATAGAATGTATGAGACATATGATCCTTTTAAAAAAAATACAAAAAATTATACTACACATCTTATTCATTAAGTAAATATAAGATTGTTTGGTGGGTGATAATTAAAACCAAGAAAGTTGAGAATTTGTTAGATGTTTCATATTATAACGATATATCAAGTGTTCACCATAGAATGAAGGATTAATCAAAAAATGATTTGGAGCATTCTTAATAAGATCTCAATTGGGGATGAAGCCAATTGGAATAGAACATAGAATGAAATGAGAAAGATATATGAATTATCATAAATCGATCTAGTTGATGTACAATAAGGAACTCTATACTTTCACCTCCCAATTAAAGCTAATCAATGAAAAATAATCCAACTCAATCAAGCAAGAGAAACCAATTGAATCCATAATTAGATGACTCTATATGATTAACCAAGTAAAGAAGTTAAATAATAATTAAGAGAATCCACTCCTAATCACTCAACCTAAACTATTATGAATACACCTAATAGCACTACTAGGAATCGATCTAATAGATTTAGCTACCCAATTGGGAATCCACCCATAATCTAAGATAATAGGGAATTCAGCCAAACCTACAAGCTAATTTAGAAGCTACTAGTCATTCATAAATGTTCTCAATTCAACATAATTTGAGGAAATGAAGGTCTAAGGCAAGTACTTATAGTATTTTCCTTTAGATACACAGCTCAAAAGTGACTAGTTAAAACATAACCCCTCAAGGTTAATTTATCTTTCCAGATAGACCTTCATATCACAAGGGATGTTGTTCTTGTCAAGCTTGGTGTCATGATCACCAAATGTTCTTGACATTACCTTGATCACCAAAGTGTTCTCTTTGTCTCTATGCTTGGCTTGATTCACACCTAAGTATCTTGAGCTCTCTTTGGTCATCGCCAATGTCGGTCCTTGTTTGCCAAACTTGTCTTGAACTCGCCAAAGTGTGGCCTTTCTAGCCAAAGTAGGCAACAAATCTTAGACTTGGTCGCCAAACTTGGGAAATTCCTTGCACCTCGAGGCTTATATTCTATGAAATTATCTTCCTTTATGCTTGAAGTTATCATCCCTATATGGAATCCTTTCCTTTGATGCTCAACAAAATCCATCCAAGATCCTCTTTGTGTCCTTATTTTAAGCTCAAAAGAATCATCATAGTTAGTGATAACCATGCTTATATCATCCTCTCCTTCTTAAAAACAAGTCAAACTAGAATATAAAACTTGCAAAACCATAAGAAGGACAAGAAACCAAGAAATCCTCATAGAATAAGCATTAGCATAAGGGTTAACATAATAATCAGTATGCCCAGGAGGAACAAATTTGACATACAACCCAATATCCTTTATGTTCAATAAAAGTTATTCATTGTACAAGGTACAAAAGATATTGAAAATATCATAAAACAAGTAAATCACAGAGGTCCTAAGACACAATTTTGACCTTATTCCATCATAAAACAATACCAAGGGTGGTGCTAATATTTGCTCAAACACAAAAATATAAAAGACTAATATAGCTTAGGTTATACAAATAAGTAGACTAACTAATGTAACCCCTACCTCTATATAAAACAAATCTAATACAAATATGGAAATAATCATATACAAAGAGGTGGTTGAGGAAGGTAACTAGAATATAAGTGTTATGCAAGCAAGGCATGCCTCTTTCTTTCAAGCAACTTCCCAAAGAAAAAGATTTCACAAATATAGTCATGCTATTGGAGGAATTAAGGAACCAATTAGAAACCAATTCACTCTAAAAGGAATGGTCCTCCCAAGAAGTTGGGTTCCTGCCATTCATGGTTCTACGCGTTCTCCCAAGAGTCTCATTTGATACTTTAAACTGTCCAACCTTATGAAGCTGAGAAGAAGTCTTGAATATCCAAGGACTCTTCCATAAACAAGTAAGAAACTTAGGATCCCTAAGTTGTGGTTCACATAAATTAAGCAAAAGTATGTCAAAGAAGTATGGAAGTATATGGATAACACCTAAAGTAGGCAATAACATATTTTCCATAAGGGTCACAAGTGTAAATTAAACAAACTAGAAAGGGTTCATCAAATGTAACAAGTAGTAAAAAGAGATAGAAGGACACCAAACTCATCATATGTGTTCTCAATTGTGAATCATACATTTAAATTATTGAATGTTGGGTAGAAGATCATCATAATTCCGAACATAAGGAGGTAAGACAAAGCATTTCAAGTATAATTTACCTTTTTTTCTCAAATACTTCCAAAGAGAGTGTTTCAACAAATGGAGATACACTACTAGAGAGATGTAAGAAACTATGAACTACATTTTTCTTCAACAAATAGCCTATGCAAAAAGTTGGGTTTTCCCTATTTATAAAATCTAGAATACTCTTAAGAGTACATCCTAACATTCTAACTTATCCAACCACATAAATATGATAATTACATGATACAAGAGTGGGATATCAAATACACATCATGGACTCTTCTCAACGTAACACAGATATTTGGAATTCAGGTCATAGAGATCATATAATATAAGCATAGCAACAATAAACAAAAAAGAAGTTTGACAGATATCAACACTCTTATGATAGAACATGAAAACCTAAAACTTAAAAAATTAACCTGCTATAGATAAAATATCATCATAACTCCAAGGATCACTATTAATAGTAAGAGATGGGTACATATCGCAAGGATGGTCCTTTGAGTTTGATTTTTTTCCATCACACATGGTCATGAAATCTTTACCTCCTATGCATCATCTTGGACCGATAAAATTGGTCCGCTTTTTTCATAGTAGGAGCTTTCACGATAGGTTACTCCTTTATTAAAATCATAGAGTTAGATGTCTCGCCTTCTTTAACTAAGCATCTATTAACCCATATGACTTTGTTTATCCTCCTTATCACTCTCTCCAAGGTTAGAATACTTGCCTGAGAACTTCATTAGGACTTTGAACCTATAGTCATGAGAATCTTTCTTTGGATCCTCTTTTAAAAGTAGTTGCACATGAACCTGCAAAAAAAGGATGATACAAGGTAAAATAATAGTACTATGGTTAGTATGCAGTAAGGGATTTGTGTTTACGAGTCCCACAATTAAATGTTCCTTGTCCACCTCTTTTAAGTAACTCCTTGACTCAACAATCATACAAAACTCTTTTCCTTTAGCCAAGTCTTTCTTCTTTTGAATAAAAGAAATTTCCCTTTTCCTTCTTTTCAACTTCTTCTCTCTTAAGTATTTCTTGGAGCTCCCTCATTATCTTATAGTCCTCACTCACTTAATAGGGTGTTAAAGGTACCAAACTTACATCCTCCAAGTACAAGAGATTATTTGTTAGGCCATTCTTGATATTGGATATCTCTATCGACTTGCTAAGGTCTACCAAGTAACATATGACAAGATTTTATGGTTAAAATATCAAATAGAACTTCATCTCGATACTTGCCAATGCTAAATTTCAAGACCACTTATTTGGTTACCTCCACATTAACTTTCGCATTAATCCATTAGATTTTATATGGATTAGGGTGTCTTTATGTAGTAATTTTCATTCGGTCAACCATTTTGCAACTCACAACATTAGAACTACTCCTATCATTAATGATCAAGTAACATGCCCTCTCTGTTGTCTTGAACCTTGCATAGAATAAGTTCAAATCTTTGATCAAGTTACTCTTTAGAAAGGCCCCCCATGGTTTGCCTTAAAGAACAAGAAGATTTCAAGTTATCTTCCAATTGATCATCATATCTTTTTAAGGTTGGTTCATCATACTTAACCTTAGACTCATCATCAACTCTTCCAACCTCACACTCCATAATTTTGGCACAAGGTCCATCATATAATGTCACCTTTAACCCCTTACAAGGATATTCACTTACAATATATCCTTTGACCTTACATCTATAACATCAAATAATAGAAGGATAAGAAAAATAAGGTATTCAAGATTACCTCCATACGTTTTGTCTTCCACTTTTTCCTTGTAGTTAGCTTGAGCAACTTGACTACCATCTTGGAACTTTGTGTGACTATGTTGTCACTTATCCCTTGATCTAGAATACCTTAATCACCACAACGATTACCTCAATCTTCATACCTTTCTCATTTATCTCTATACCTATCTCTACTATCCTAATTCCCTTCACATCCCATGCTTTGGTCTAAACCAAAGCCTTTTGATCCTTCTCATCATCTATTTGACTTGCCTCTTCATCTATCTTATTATAAATAGGATTGTGATAATAATTATCTTGGTAGGGTACTTGTGGGTAGGGTTGTTGGGTTGGCACATAGGTTACATACAAAGGTGCATGTGATACATTTCATGGAGATTCTTGGATCCTAACTTGGCCATCCACAAAGGAATGACTCCTTCATGTTGGATGATATGGTTATGCATTTAAATATGGGGTGACTTATCTAAAATAGATCAGGGGATTATTTGTTTTGAATGTAGCTATGTGGTGGGCTTGGTTCAAATTTAGTTGGGGATATTATAGGTTGGGTTCTTGACCTAAAGTCCTTCTGGTTTCCTCACTTTGAATTGTTGGATGGAAAATATTTACACTTGCACTATCTAGCTTTCTTATCTTTTCCTCCATATTTCTAAACCTCCTATCTGTTTTGGATACCTTTCATTCATCAATGAAGACCTAGAATGACCTTTAGATATACTAAAGAAAAATGCTCTAAAAAATAAACTGAAAAGGTATTTTGTGGTTGGTTAATAGTATTTCGTGTAGCTCCTGATTTGTCAAAAAAATTATTAATACTTGGTGGCACTAAATATGATGAGAAAGAGGATAAAATATGCGGATAAGTCTTTATTCTCAGGGACCCGGTTCCTAGGAAATCCATCTCAGAAAGAGAAGCTTCAGTAGCCTGAACAAAATCAAGTATGGGACCTATTCCCCAGATCTGCTTTGGGAACAAGTTCTAAAAAAAGGGTGTGGAAGAATTAAACCATAATGCTGACTTAACCTAATATTTGAATCAATGTCTCCCAAAAAGTATTGGATACGATAAAAAGGAAAGTATCCTTGATGAAGTGGGTGCACATTATTCTAACTCTATACTATACCCTTACAAGTATACACCTATGGGAACAACTTAGGAAGTCGAAAAAAGTGACAAGCACAAACTTAATAATTCTCTCAAAGAAGAGGGATCTAGTCTTATCTCACACATTAGTATCACTACAGTATGCTTTAACAATCACGAAATATACTTTCTGAGAAAGCCATGTATCTTTTCCTTCCCTCGTAAAAGTTGTCAATTCATTTGATAAATGAAGAGTCACTCTTATCAAAACCAAACATGCCACTCTTTGATGGGAAAGGTCACCTCTTAAAATTGTTAAAACAGGTTACTTCCCAGTCTGAGTCTCAGGTAATCACTCATTGCCTCTACTAAACAATACAGATCTTTCTCATTCTCCTTCCTCTAGAAAATCATATTGAATATGCCCTTATCCGATGTCTAGATCCTTCACCAACAAAAGCCATAGAAAAGTTCATCTTAGGTCCTTTAAGTTAAAGTCAGGTAACCCTACCAAAATGAGGTAGAAGCATATAAGCTGTGAAAAGTAAGAAAGCCTCTGAGGGGCCTGGTCCTAGCATGAAACAGTTACTATTAAAAGGATAGAGCCAAGTAATGAGACCAAAGGTGACATGACCAAAACCAGGGCCTTGTCATAATACGCATCCCAAGTCCAACTAGGACTGGGGACCACCACCAATACCCAACCCAACCTCCAAGTACATACCCTGAGTTGGATGAATTTCGAATATATAACAAGATAGTGTATTTAAAGATATAATGAGTTTGGGATAAGTCTATTGCCTAGACAAACCCAATATGTTTATATATATAATTCAAAACAAAATAGAACAATCATAAATCAAGTATAGTCAACTGGTATTAGCCATAATACCAATACTAATGCCAAGGTTATCACCAATACTGACATCGCACATACCAACCCATAGTAGTCTCATAAAGCCTCTAACCGAAAATAAAATAATATCTCATAGGGACATGCCCCCGACCATAGAAAAAATTATAGTCTGTAAAATGACAAAAGTAGGTAAAGACATCCATGACATGAAATGGAGCCTTCCAAAATATAGAGTCTTACCACTACAATCCAACACAAATCGATCTCAAATCTGATAACTGAGCAGGAGGAGTAGAATGGCCAGTTTCTTCATCTCGTGGGGATACAACTCTCGAAGATGGGTTAGTGTATGAATGATAGCATGTATTTAGGATAAGGATAAAATAATGCCAACCTTTAAAATCAAGTAAGCAACCATATTCATTCATAACCAAACATACACACATACACACACACATATATATATCCATGCCGGGAAAAGGGAATCGGGTTTAGCATACCTTTAAAACCCTTAACCTGGGTATGTGTAGTTTAACCATCCTAGAACCACCCAGAGCTATATTGGTCCATTGTTACCCCATGAACGGTCCATGATGCGTAGACATTATATTTGTAAAACATAAAACTTGAGGTTAGTAATAAAAAAACCCCACGTCACTTGTATTTGAGCTCTCACCTTACATTATATGGTGTCTTTTCAAAATTGTTAGTGAAATAACATGGCTAATCAAGCCACAAGGTCACCTATCCTTTGCGGAGGAATGAATTCTTGTTAACCAAAAGAAAGTTTCACTCAAATCCAAATAGATGGAGCTAATAAAGTTCAAAGAGTACATAAAATGAGAAAAACTTCACAAGAATTAGCACGAGGAAATATGGACTCCAGAACCAATAAACAACTAAGCAGATCAACTACTAGTTGTAAATTAGTTTGAAATCAACATAAGTGAATAAAAATTAAAAGAATGAAACTAAGAAGTTAAAAGCTAAGACTCATCGCATGGAACAAGTTTGGGATTGCCAGACTTCACACTTCATCTCCAAAGATACTTTAACTCACCAAACAGAAGTTTAGTTTGCCAAAGTATACCTTTACTTCACTATACTAGAGTTGGTTTTGCTAAAGTCCCTCTTATCTTACCAAAGTCCAATTCAGCTCTCCCAAGTATGCTACAATTTCCAAAATAGGTAGAATGTTTGGCCTTGGCAGATTTGGGTTCATCTACGATTCGTATATCGCCCTTGAGTTTAGCAATGTTGATCTTGGTCGCCAAATAGAGCTTCTCACTCGCAAAACTAGGTAGTAGGTTCACTTGAAGCCTCCAAAAAATGTACTATATGGTCCCCCTGTACTTTTCATTGTCCTAGTACTTTCCTCTTTTGGTAAATTCCTTCAGTTCCAATAAGTACTCCTTCCTTTTCTTTTACCCATTTAGATCAAATAATCCTTTTTGAACATTCTTCATCTTCAAGCTATGAAGATCATGATGAATACCAAGAATATTGATGAACTTCAAAAATTCATAACTCTCTCGTTTTAGCTCCTAATTTGATAAAATAACTCGAGATTTAGGCTCTCTTTGTTATGTAGGACAAACCCGATATATTTGAAGCTCTAATTTGAATCCAAACTTATCAAATTTTGAATCCTACTTAAAGCTATGAAGAACACCAAAAACAAGGTGAACTTCCAAAATTTGAATCCAATGGATTTTAACGTCGGTTTCTCCCCATTTTTGGATATGAATTTCTTTTGGTATTAAGAATATGCCCCTATATAATTGAACTTCAAATTCCTTATCCGCAAATCCATTTGTTCTTCTTCAAGATTTTTCGCCTAAATAGTGCTGAAAACTTTAATTCAACCCAAATAATATTAATTTTGATTCTGGACTCAATAAACACATAGAAACACTAATCTAATGTCGATAACTCAAGCAAAAAACGAATTGATCAATTTGTTTTATTTTCAAAATTTAACTCAATTTTTTTTTTTGAATTTTCAATTGTGTGAGCTAGAATTAAGAATGTTTTGTTTGAATAGGACCTAGAATTGTAATACTTTAACTTAAGCTCTGATACAAAATAGTAAGATCTTAATTAAGGATAAAGCCAATCAAAATCGATCACAAAATAATATGCGGATTATCATAAATGGATCAAGTTTATGGGAAACAAGGGACTCTATACCCTTACCACCTAATTGAACCTAATCAATGAACAATAATCCAGCTCAATCAATTAAAATAGAAGTCAATTGAATCTGCAAATAAAAGACTCTCTATGATAAATCAAATAAAGAAGTTAAAGAACAATTAAGATAATCCACCCCTAATCGCTTAACCTAAACTATTAGGAATCCACCTAATACTACTACTAGGAATCCACCTAATAAACTTAGCTACCTAATTGGGAATCTAACCATTAAACTAAGATAATTGAGAATCCACCCAAAGTTACAAGCTAATTTAAAAGTTACAAGTTATTTACAGGAATTCTCAATATCCACGACCCTATTTCTCAAGTCATGATGAAACCTACTATAACCCACCAGTAGGTAAGCCAACTCGTAGTTCAGAACTATTAGTAATGGAGTACCAAGAGAGAAGAAAGAAGAACATGGAATAAATATAGTAAAAGACTGAAATACGTAAAATAGTCATAAAACCTCGTGGAATCAGTACAAGAGCTTCTAATGTAATAAGATTCCATAATAAAGCACTAAATGAATACATACTGATACAATCCATCTTTGAACACCACATACAGACTAGTTTAGTATATAATAGGAAGAATAGAAATACTCCAAATGCCATAAGCTCACCCTATGTTTCCAAACCATAGTTGCTCCGCACAATGCACACAACAATGGCAAGAACCCATACTATTATCAGCAAGCTGCAGAATTTATTATAAGTACCAAACACGTGGTACTCAGTAGGCAGCTGCCGACTGAGCACCAAAGATAATACAAATATAATAGCATCAAAGTAGACATATAAACTACACCTATATATCCAACAAACTACATAATAAAGCTACAACAACAATTAAGGAACCTAAGCACTATACCATATATCACTGGCCCATATACAAGTATAGAGCAGATGAAGGGTATATAATAGTATACAAGGACAAGGAATGACTATACAACATGAACAAAAGAAGGAAAGGAAGGATATACGATTATACCATAACTACATATATAAATAAATGTACATAAACAAGGATTAACTCAAAGGTAAAACCTAAAGTGGTCATTTTGTATCTTAAGGCCTCCTAAACATAACAAGAACTCATTCTAACATAATCAGGGCCTTAAATCATACTGCCCAACATTAGGATGATCATAAATAATAAAGTACCTGGAAGATAAAGGAATTAGAATCATACCCCAAATCTCAATACCAGTCCAATAATCTATCTATCATGAACTAATTATAATAACAATAACAACAAAAAGTAACCGTCTAGTCCGAACAAATAAAACCTAACTAGGCCATTCATAAACCACTATTGTCATAGGCTCAAAAGATTCAATCAACACTCAGCAAATAGTAGTTAGAGTCTATACTTATGAAACACCCCCATAAGGCTAATAGATACAAGCACGACACAATATATTATAAGTAGTACCCATACCTATACCTATGCAACCCTTCATAAGGCTGATAAATATAGGGCATACTAGTAATATGAAATGTGCATTCAATAATGAATGCCAAGAAAGTTCATAATACCACAACTAATCCAAGTACCATAATGTAACCTAGTGTTTACACCTCTTCCATCTTGGTGACTCGCAAAGGTAGGACCTATGACAACCTCTTTTCTCTGACACGATGGCTCACAGACAAAGGGGAATCTAGGGGGTTCGAGAGTACCAATATACACCAACTTGGTCCCAATCCAGGATTTCCAATAACCATTATCATCATCTATCCACTCTGTATAGTACCATATAAATATATATAGAGAGAGTAAGATACATATAACATACATAGGCTAAAATCATGGCTAAAAGAGTGTAAGTCCATAAATCCATTGCCCAAGGTAAACTCTAGGAGTAAATCATCACAAAAGTATGGAAAGAGTCAAAAAATATCTCATGATCGAGGAAAATAGTAGTAGAAAAATTATGAGCGACTATCTTGGTCAAATCTCTAAAACATCATTTTTGATCTCAAGGGCACATAAGTTATTCATAAGGTGGTACGATTTATATTATGAAGAAATCCATTTTAAAAGTGAAAAGTGGGAATAAATTCTTTTTTAGGAAAAAGAGTAATAAAACTATATTTTTAGTTGGAATCATACAATTTACTATCTAAGTCACCATGAAGGTACCGAATCTATGCATGCCATCACAAGTATCCAAATAATATGATTAAAAGCATCAATATGTCTATAAACTATATCCACTTCCTTTACAAGGGTAAAACACTTATTAAAATCTAACTCATATCATAATCATGGCCTTAGTCCCAATAATACATATCCGACTTAACCAGAGCATTATAATCTAAGAAAAACCATCACAATCCACTGAGTAAAGTATTTAATATCATACTAAATTTTTTATTAGTCTTAACTATACGTAACATGCTAGAAACATAAGGTAATAGGATCTTAGAAGTATAATAAGTATTTCACCTTAAGGGTCAATTCACCCATCTAATTCCCAACTCATGATTTAGGTTAAGTCACGATGTTATATCTACAATCACATCCTAACATACCTATCAAACATGCAACATATATAAAATATAATCTCAAGTAGAAAAGTAGATAGAAGCCTTCCTCGATGCCGAACTGCAATCCTTGAATCATTCACAAATTATCTGTCTTCACTCAAAGATTCTAAAATGCCATCACGCTATCAAAATAGTATTCTACATATTGTTAGGAGTAAAATGATATCCATATTTCTATAATAAGGGTTGGGTCAAATTTTGGATCAAAATTGAACTTTTCACGAGGTTCCTAGAAGGACAAGAAATGTGTGCTCAAAAGTTGAGCACAAATGGAGCACAAATTGGGTCTCAAATCAATCCTCAAATTTAGGAATTTAACATCTAATTTATAAGAATTTTACCATGAATTATAATGGAAATTAAAGGAAAAATTACTGGGAAATGACCAAGAAGATTTAGGTTAACTTACCTTAACTTATGTTGATGAATTTTCCACTTTTTCCTCTCTTTGAGCTCTCAACTTGGTGTAAAAATAGTTGAAGAAGTGATAGATAATCGTATGAAGAAAAGGGATTTTAAAGATACCAGGTGTCACTTAAGCGATAGTTGCTTAAGTGACTCCAATATCGCTTAAGCGAAAATAAAAAGTCTATCGATATCCACTTAAACAGACACAATCATCGCTTAAATGGCCATTTACCAAATGGTCAGTGTCGTTTAATTGACACCACTTTGCGTACATGATGTTCGCTTATGTGGTCATATGATCTCTTAAGCGGTCATATCATTGACCTGATGCAATAGATTTTGCTGAGTCTGAAATGGAATTTGATATGGTACTCGAGATTCATTAGGAACCCTATGCGCGTAAAACAAATATGATACCATACAGAATTTGATATTACAAATTCAAAGAAACCACCGAAACTTTAATCTGAGATCCTTTAGACCAAGTGTGGAGTCCACACATATAGTTCCATTTTTCACATAATCCGCCTAATAGCCCAAAACAATTTTGAAAGCCTCAGGGCCTAAACCAAGGACTCCTCTGGCCTAAAATCAATGTTCCAAAGTTGATGTCATTGTTGGAATTCTCATCTGAGGTCATATACTTAGATTTTTGGTCCAAGACCAAAACCTAAATGGTGAAAGCTCCAAAATAGGGAAATGAACCTAAAATCTAAACAAACTATCCGATAATTGAACAAATAGTTTCGACAAGTTGTAAGTGACCTATAGCTACTTTGGGAAGGTTAAAAACACCAAAAATTCATGTAAATCAAGGAAATAACCAGGAGGATCATTACAATATCCACTACTAAAAGGAATTTTATCGGTGAAAGTCAATGGATAGAAAGATTTCAAAAGCTCATAAGGATGAGGTGCTGGGCCAACATGCCACAAGCATGACTCCACTGATAATCTCCACTAAGAGATAAAACTTCCAAGAGATTTTTCTATTAGTATACCCTTTTTAACAAAATTCCTTTCTTCCCTTCTCAAACAACCAAACCTCAACCACCAACTAGCTTCAAGCTAAACCGAGAAAGACTGACACATGTAAATTGGAACTATAAAAAACTGATACCACGCTAATACCGACACAACAAAGGAAAAACTCATCCAAGACTAAGGGAATTCAAGGCATGAACCATGAAACCAATTCCAGTGCCCATATATAACTTTTTTTGCTTTTCTAAACCTGTTATCCATGCCAAACCAAAAAGAAAGTCACTCGAGTCATGTCCGTGTAATTTTATCACACTAACTTTGAAGAAAAAAAGTTGATCCACTAAAAATAGATGATCAAAAACATGAGAATAAGCCCATAAGGTACTATTTGGGCACCCAAATAGATATAACAAAGGTCTGCAATCTATGTCGATCCTACAATCGGTCCGAATGACGATCAAAACTGGAAGCTAGGAGTTTGAAGAACAACAGGTCACCACTGAACTATCCTCTCTAGGATGTCACATTAATTGAGAATGAATCCATGTTAAATCCAAACAAAAACTAAAAACCCAAGGTCAAGGCTAAAGAAATCAACATTGTGCCAATGGACTATCATCTAAATGCCTATCCATCCTAAAGATGAAATCCCAACTGAGACGAGTCTGAAATAAAAGTTGCACCCAACTCTACAACTCCAAACTAAAATTCCAATAACCAAAACTAAAGATGGGTAAGCATCGACACTCCAAGTCTATTATAACCTTATGTAAGACCCCTTAAAATTTTGATTATTTTTAATTTTGACCTTCCTACGTATGTTTAGGGATATTAAAAGGGTAATATGGGAAAGTTTTAAAATTTTTAGAAGAGGTTTGGGGTCATTTTGGAACTCCGAGGCAGTGTGCCTCTGGGATATCATCATGCCACAAAGTTTAACCTCTTACAATATTGGTGTGGCATGGAGATTAACCTTCGCGATAATGGTGTGCCATGCTATGGTGTTAATTTCATCTAGTTTTATTTTTTTCACTTAGGGTGAGGGGATTTTGGTCCTTTTACCCCTTGTACGACCTTTAAACATAAAATAAGCCTATTACCTTCAAATTTCAAAGATTAAAATCATCCATTCTATCTTACAACTCAAAATCCAAGAACATTCAAGGGTTTTACAATGCATTCATTATCCAAGCTCTAAAATTCAAATTGATTTCAAATTCTTATGTGTTTCAGGCATGTTTCTCTTTCCTAAACTTTAACTTTACATTATGGCATGAATTGAATAGATTCTCATGTGATTTAAATTGTGGGCTTTAAAATTGATTTGAGGGATTTTGGTTGCTACTAATTGAACTACTTGTCCTATATTTTGAATTAATTATTTATGCTTTACACTAAAAGTTTTGGGAATGAATTGAGACATTATTTAAATCGTTGGAATATGGGGCATAAGTTTCCCCAAATTGGATGAATTTTGGCTTGGAAATACATAAATCTCATTACACTTTGAAAATTTGATTTTTATTATGAAAAATTGAATGGTTTAACTTGCTTTTGAACTCAATGCATTGTATTATTGGATAAATGGATATAAAATTGGATTTGTATGCCCTTGGTGTCCATAGTTTGGATTTTAATAGATCTTGGGAGTCTAATTTGATTATGTTAATTGGTTTGGCTTGTTTAATTTAACTTTCAAACGTATTGGTATGACAATACCAGGTGGTAAATGCCTTAATGAATGACTCTTTAGTTAAAGGTTGGAATTATGTGCAAAGTAATATTAATTTGTTCTTAAAGAGGGTTGTGTAGTTCACTGTGAAGGTGTAAGTCCTGGGGGAACGTACACTGGAAACCACATTTGCTGGTGTTTAAGGTCTATATGATTGTGTGCTTGATACACACAAGATATATATATATATATATATATATATATATATATATATATATATATTTGGGATAGCTATTGACCATGGTGGATTTTTTCCCTTGATTTATCCATAATTCATACTGCTAACATGTACTAGGGCTCTTTCAACAGGGAGAGTTGAACCCATATAGCACATAGGTGCCTTTAGGATGGTTTGAGATACACAGTCCAGGTTAATGATTTTAAAACACTTATGTTCATGACCTTTACCCTATATCAACATCTTATATATGTATATATGAATGTGTGCATGTGGTTTTGACTGAATTTTGACATGACATAATTTTATCACTTTTCCTGAGTTACATGCCAGTGCTTATCCCACTAACCATCATAGGATGCTACATCATTTTATGATGTAAGTTCTGATGACTTTTCTATTGCCCGTGTGCAGTGTTAGGTGGATTATCATATATGTTGAGTTGTTGTGAAGTGGCGATCCTCCATCCTTTAAAAGGCCTTATCATTTCATTATTCTTTCATTATTGACTAAGTAATTTTAAATTCTTTCTGGACATAGTCGGGGGCTTGTCCTAACTTAGTTGTTATTTTAGTTTTAGAGGCCATTGTGGATAGATTTGGGTTATTTGGTGGTAGTTTGACTCTTGTCTTCTTTTGTGTATTTATTCATCTTATTATTTCTATCTTAATTGGATTCTGTATTGTTATTATTATTATCATTGTACTCTTGAGATTAGTATAATGGGTGGTCTCTGTTCTGTGGTGGGCTTGAGGTACCTGTCATAACCATGCACTGGTTTGGGTCATGAAAAGTTTGGTATCAGAGCACAATGTAGAGTCATTGGGTACCCATAATGACATTTTATGTAGAGTCCTTTTAATGGGTATGAAGCACTCCACTCTTATAAAGAGGAGGCTACAAGGCATTTAGGAATGTTTCCCTTTCTTTTGTTCTATTTCAAGCTATAGAGTCTAGTATTATGAAACTTCTCTAACTTTTGTCTTCCTTACATTTCAGATCATGCCTCCCCAAAGATCTGATATTCATAGAAACTCTATTGGGAATTTTATTCACCTAAGGAATATGGAGGCTACTCACCCTGTGTATAGAGTGTAGACCCAGTCTAGGGTCCGTACTCCTAATTGTACTGCTCGACATAGAGTTACACCTATCCTCACTAGTCCTCCTCGAGTTTCTCAGGATGGTGATACTTATGATCAGCCGCCTCAGGGGGATATCTCTAATGAGGAGTTCATCCAGTCTATTTATTTGATAACTCAATTGGTGACTTCTCAATCTCATAAGTTGGATCATATTAGTTTAGTTTCTCCTTTGTCTGAGGTCACTCGGGTTGGCTAAATCATGAGATTGAATCCCCTAATTTTTATAGGCTCTAAGATTGAGAAAGATCCTCAGGGATTTGGGGATGAGATAGAGAAGATTTTTAGAGTGATGTATGTTACTGATTCTGAAGGTGTAGAGTTTTTTTTGTATCAGCTGAAAGATATAGCTTATTAGTGGTATGGGAAACGAGAGCAGTTGAGGGACGATAGTGCAGATCTGGCCTTATTGGATAAGTTTTTGGGTGCCTTTCTTTATCATTTATTTCCCCAGGAGTTGAAGGAATCTAAGGTTAAGGAGTTTGTGAATCTGAAGTAGGATAAAATGAGTGTGAAAAAGTATGCCTCAAAATTTCAGCAGCTATCTCATTATGTTCCTAAGTTGGTGTCTAGCCAGAGATCCAAAGTAAGGAAGTTTACTTCTGGATTATCCCATGACTTGGTATGGAATATAAGGCTACAATGTTAAGTAATGACATGGATATCTCAATACTTAAGGTTTATATACAACAGGTGGAAGATAAAAGAAGAGATGGATAGAGATGGTAAAGACGCAGAATAAGAAGTTCAAATATTAAGAGCAAGGTGGGGGTCAGCAAAATAGTGGGAAATATGGTAGATAGTGGACCAAGAATAAGAACTAGGGAAATTATTATTCATATGCTAGTGCTCTCTATCCTAAGCCTTCAATCGATCATCTTTCTTAGGCTAGCAGTTGTCCTAAGGCACAGAATGTCCAATCTCAAGCTGGTCGAGCTCTGTCAGCCCCACCTTACCCTCTTTTTCATTTTTATGAAAGCTTTATCGAGGTTATTGTAAGGAGGGGAAGAATTGGTGCTATAATTATGGTAATTTGGGTCACATGTAGTGAGATTATCCTTCACCCAAGGTTTCCACTAGAGCTAATAAAGTTTTGATTGTCACATTTTCAGCTTCTATGCCAAAGGGCGCTACTTCTGGTCCCAACACTAGCCGGAATCGCCTCTATTCACTTGCTACTCGTCAAGAATCTGAGGCATCTCTAGATGTTGTTATTGATATATTACAACTCTTTTCTTGTGATGTTTATCTTTTACTTGATTCATGTTCTACTCTTTCTTATGTGACCCCTTATATAGTTGTGCATTTTGGTTTTGGTCCTGAAAGTATTTTTGACCCCTTTTCTGTGTCTACTCTAATGGGTGACTCTATTATTGCTTGAAAAAGCTATAAGGGTTGTGTGGTGTCTATCTTTCATAGAGAGATATTGTTGGATCTAATACAGTTGGATATAGTAGATTTTGATGTTATTTTGGGGTTAGGTTGGTTCCATTCATGCTATGCTTCTCTGGATTGTAGGACCCGAAAGGTCAGTTTTCACTTTCCTAATGAACCGGTATTATAATGGGAGGGGAGTTCCTTAGAACCCAAAGAGAGGTTTATTTCTTATCTTAGGGTTAAAAAGTTGATTTTGAAAAGGTGTCTATATCACCTAGTTTGGGTTAAGGATTCTGACTCTAAAAGTGCTTCTTTGCAATCTCTCCCTGTAGTTAATAAGTTTTCTGAAGTGTTTCCCAATAATCTTCCCAAAATTTCTTTTGATAGGGAAATAGTTTTTGGGATTGATCTTCTATCAGATACTTATCCTATTTTCATTCCTCCTTATAAAATGGTTGTGGCTGAATTAAAAGAGTTGAAAGAGCAGTTAAAAGATCTTCTTGATAAAGGTTTTATTCATCTTAGTGTTTTCCTGTAGAGTGCTCCTGTGATTTTCATGCATAAGAATGATGGGTCTCTTTGAATATGTATAGATTATCGACAATTTAATATGGTTACAGTGAAGAATAAGTACCCATTTTCTAGGATTGATGATATTTTTATCAGTTTCATGGCTTTAGATGTTTCTCTAAGGTTGATCTTCGTTCGGGTTGTCATCAGTTGAAAATTAGGGAGGTTGATATTCCCAAGACTTTTTTACGAACTCGATATGGTCACTATAAGTTTTTGGTGATGTTATTTAGGTTGACTAATGCTTTAGTTGCTTTCATGGATCTTATGGATTGGGTTTTCAAGTTCATTTTGGATATGTTTTTTATAGTCTTAATTGATGACATCTTGGTGTATTCTAAGTGAGGAGTATTATGCCAATCATCTCTGAATTATATTATAGACCCTTAAGGACCATAATTACAGGTAAAATTTTCTAAGTGTGAGTTTTGGCTTAATGTTGTGACTTTTTTGGGATATGCTATTTTTAGTGAGGGGATCAAAGTGGATCCATAATAAGTTGAGGTGGTTAAGAGGTTTCCTATACCCACGACTCCAACCGACATTAGGAGTTTCTTATATTTGGCTCGGTATTATAGGAGATTTATGGAGAGTTTCTCTTCTATTGCTACTTCGTGGAAAAGGTTGACTCAGAGAAAGGTTAAGTTTTAATGGTCCAATTTTTGTGTGGGTAGTTTTAAGAAGTTGAAAGATAAGCTGACTTCTGCGCCAGTTTTTACCCCACCCTAGGGTACTGACGGTTTTGTTATATTTTATGATATGTCCCGTGTGGGACTGGGTTTTTTTTTTATGCATCATGCTAAGGTTGTGGCATATTCTTCTAAGAAGCTTAAGTTCATGAAAGAAATTTTCCGAATCACAATTTAGAGTTGGCGACTTTAGTGTCTGCTTTGAAGGTTTGGCGCTATTATTTATATAGGGTGTATGTGGATATTTATTAGGTCATAAGAGCTTGTAGTATGTGTTTACTCAGAAGGAATTGACTATCAGGTAAATAAGGTATCTTGAATTTCTTAAGGATAACGACATGAGTCTTCACTACCATCAAGTAAAGATAATATTATTGTTAATGCTCTTAGCAGGTTGTCTACGAGAAGCTTATCTCATATTGATGAGAAGAAAAAAGGATTAGTGAAGGATATTCACAGGTTGTCTAACTTAGGAGTCCATATTTTAGACTTTGAGGAGGGGGAGTGAATGTTCAGGAAGTGGTCAAGTCAGCTCTTGGTGCTGAAGTGGAGGATAAGAAAGCTTTGGACCTCATACTTATGCAGATTAAGGATGATGTGGGTTAGAAAAAAGTTATGTCTTTCAAGATTGGTGGAGATGGTATTCTGAGGTACCAAGGTAGATCGTGTGTTCCTGATGTTGATGGGATATGGGAAAAGATTTTGACCGAGGCTCATGAGTGTAGGTATACAGTTCATCCAGGTTAAACTAAGATGTACCATGACTTGAAGGAGATCTACTGGTGGAACAATATGAAGAGGGATGTAGCAAATTTTATGGCTAAGTGTATGGATTGTCAACAAGTTAAGTTTGAGCACTTGAGGCCTGGTCGTATATCTTAAGAAATAGAGTTGTCTATGTGGAAGTAGGGGATGATCAATATGGATTTCATTACCGGTCTTCCACGGTCTCAGAATTAGTTTGATTCTATTTGGGTCATTATGGATAGGATGACTAAGTCTGCTCACTTCTTGCCTTTGAGGACTAACTACTTAGGAGAGGATTATGCTAAGTTGTTCATTCAAGAGATTATGAAGTTGCATGGCGTGCTAGTGTCTATTATTTTAGATCGAGGTACGCAGTTCTCATCTCACTTCTTGTATTTTTTAGAAAGGTTTGGGTACACAGGTAACCTTAGTACCGCTTTCCACTCTCAAACGGATGGACAAGCAGAGTGTACTATTCATTCCTTGGAGGATATGTTAAGGTCCTGTGTGATCAATTTTAAGGAAATTTTGGTTGATCATTTTCCTCTTATTGAGTTCGCGCACACCAATAGTTATCATTCGAGCATTCATATGGCACCTTTTGAGGCTCTTTATGGTAGGAGGTGTAGGTCTCCTATTGGATGGTTTAAGTTTGGTGAGACTACTATGTTTGGTCCTGACTTGGTTCACCAAGCCATGGAGAAGGTGAAGGTGATTACAGAAATACTTAAGACCCCCCAAAGTTTCCAAAAGTCCAATACAAATGTGAGGCAAAGAGAATTGGTGTTTGAAGTAAATGATTGGGTATTCTTAAAGGTGTCTCCTATGTAAGGAGTGGTGAGGTTTCGGAAGAAGGGGAAGAACATTACTCATTACGTTAGTCCATATTAGATTTTAAGGAGAATTGGGAATGTTTTTTATGAGTTGGATTTGCCTACGAGTTTGAGTTCCATTACTCCCGTGTTTCATGTGTCCATGCTGAAAAAGTGTGTGCGTGATCCTTCCTTGATAATTCCTATTGAGGATGTTGGTGTTACCAATTCCTTTTCTTATGAGGAAGTCTTTATTGAAAAATTGGATAGGCAAGTTTGTAGGTTAGGGACCAGGGACGCATCTTTCGTGAAGGTTCTTTGGAGAAACCAAAAGGTAGAAGAGGCTACATGAGAATCTGAAAAAGATATGAAGGCCAAATATACATTCTTGTTCCTTAGGTTGGATGAAATTGCTAAAGGTATGAGTTTTGTTTTCTAAGTTTGTCAATTGATTCTGGTGTATTTTTTCTATTCTCGATCTAAAAGTGTCCTAACTCATCATTCAGTAATGAATGATCCTAAGGGGTATAATGTAAGACCCCTTACAATTTTGATCATTTTATTTTTGACCTTCCCATGTATGTAATATTCATTTGACTTGAATTATGTTTAGGGGTATTAAAAGGGTAGTTTAGGAAAGTTTAGAATTTTAGGAAGGCATTCGGGTCATTTTGGAACTCCGAGGCAGTGTGCCTCCATGATATCACTGTGCCACGAAGGTTAGCCTCCACGATATTGGTGTGGCATGGAGGTTAACCTACACAATAACGACATGCAACGCCAAGGTATTAATTTCATCCAGTTTTGTTTTTTCACTTGGGGTGAGGGGATTTAGGTCTTTTTATCCCTTGTATTACCTATAAACATAAAATAAGCTTCTTTCCTCCAATTTTCAAAGATCAAATCATCCATTCTCTCTTAAAACTCAAAACCCAAGATCATTCAAGGGTTTCAAAGTTCATTCATCATCTAGGCTCCAAACATCAAATTGATTTTAAATTCTTGTATGTTTCGGGCATATTTCTCTTCCCTAAACTTTAATTTTACATTTTGGCATGAATTGAATGGATTCTCATATGATTTAAATTGTGGGTTTTGAAATTGGGTTGAGGGATTTTGGTTGCTATTGATTGAATTACTTGTCCCATGTTTTGAATTGATTATTATTGCTTTAAATTGATGTTTTTGGGACTGAATTGGGACATTATTTAAATGGTTGGAATAAGGGACATGGGCTTCGCCAAATTGGATAAACTTTTTCTTAGAATTGCGTGAACCTCAACCTACTTTGAAAATTTGATTTTTACTATGGAAAATTGCATGGTTTAACTTGATTTTGAACTCAATGCATTCTATTAATGGATAGATGGAAATAAAAATGAATTTGGATAGCCTTGGTGGCCATGGATTGGATTTTAATGGAACTTGGAGTCCAATTTGGTTGTGTCAATTGGGTTGGCATGTTTAATTTAGCTTTCAAGATCATATGATACCAAGTGGTAAACGCCTTAATGAAGGACTCCTGGGTTAATGGTTGGAATTATATGTAAAGTGATTTTAATTTGGGCTTAAAAGGGGTTGTGTATCTTACCATGAAGGTGTAAGTTCCTGGGGAATGAACACTGAAAATCACGTTTGACGGCATTGGGTCTCTATATGAACGTGTTCGTGATACACACTTGAAATATATATTTGGGACGAATATCACCCATAGTGGATTTAGTTTTCCCTCGGTTTTTCCTTGATTTGTGCAGTTAACACGCATGGGGCCCTTTTAGTTGAGGGAGATGAACCCATATCGACCATGGGTGCCTTTAGGATGGTTCGAGCTACACAGTCCAGGTTAATGGTTAACTCTTATGTTCATGACTATTACCCTATCTCAACATCTTATTTATGTATATATGAATGTGTGCAAGTGGTTTCAACTGATTTTGGATATGACATTATTTTATCACTTTCCCTGAGTTACATGCCAGTGCTTATCCCACTGACCGTCCTAGGATGCTACATCATTTCATGGTGTAGGTTCCGGACTTTCTGCTTCCCCTGTGAAGCGTCAGGTGGATTAGCACTTCTGTTAAGTTGTTGTGAAGTGGTGAGCCTCCATATTTTGGAAGGCCTTATCACTTCATTAATCTTTCATTATTGATTCAGTACTTATGGATTCTTTCTGGTCTTAGCCGGGGGCATGTCCCAACTTAGTTGTTATTTTTTTTTTGGAGGCCATTGTGGATAGATATGGGTTGGTTGGTTGTAGTTTGACTCTTAGTCTTCTTTTGAGTATTTATTCATCTTCGTATTTCTATTTTTCTTGGCTTCTGCATTGTTATTATTATTATTATCATTGTGCTCTTGAGGTTAGTATAAGGGGGTCGTCTCCGGTCCATGGTAGGCTTGAGATATCCATCACGGCCAGGCCCTGGTTTGGGTCGTGACACCTCTAAATCATTGTAAGAAGGCGTCAAGTCCAAAACTAAGCCGACAAGTCAGAACTAGGGTCAAATACTCAAATTGACCTCACTCTTCAAATCAAACATATTCTTACTAAATTATGTTGAGCCAAAATCGAAAAATAGTTGAAGAACAAAATCACCACGGAATATTATTCGTTGGCTGAAAACTCAAGTAATCAACTCCATATCTGCTAGAGGGGATGAACCACCAAGGCATACTCCATAACTCACCAAGGATCCAAACCACACTTGTCGTAAGCAAAACTCTAGAAACTTGGAGAAATGAACTTTAGACGGATACTAATCAATCCAATACTCTATCTCGACCACAAACACCAAATTCACCAACTTAAGAAGTGGTTAAAGGAAATATCACCTATATCTAACTCTCTAACTCCACTAAGACAAGAGACACATTGTGACAAGAATAGAGTGTCCAACTCCATATCAATATCAAGAGAAAACCACTACCAAGGGAAGAACCTAACAAACCCAAAAAATGAATGCAAGACATCTTGACATCAATATCAAAATCACTATCGAGCGATGAACTACTAAAACTGAAAGGACAAACCCCAAACTAGTCAACCTTAGAGATGATTTACATAGAGATGGATAGCCAAAGCTAAAACCTCCATAACCCAGAAGACAAGTCCATGAATCTCAAATTTAAGATCGGGCAACATAACCAAATTTCTAACTCTAGAACTATAACAGAACCATGTAAGGCCAACCTATCTTTAATACAAAAATTTATTCTACAACCAATCTAGCACAGCCAACAAAAAGGAAAAATGACCAACCTCACCTTGCTATAAGAGAGAAATCATCCAACAAAGCGAGCCGCCTAAGCCAATGAATAAGAACTATAAAGAAGGGAAATTCTAATAGTTAATACCAGTCTAGCATCTACCAAGCAAAGATCGATAAACATCAAACAATGACGATAATAACAATTGTGATATAAAAATCAATATAAAAGAATGGGTGGTACCAATAATGGAAATCAACAACAAGTACCACTCTAAAGCCATAATAAGGCCAATACGCCAAGGTAAATGGGACTCAAACCCAAATGCTACATCCATAGGGGAAAATATCGATACTGGTCCACTCTATCCACTACTAAAAGAAATAGCCTATGAGGATAGTCATATAATCACAAACTCTAACTCAAGCCACATCACAATCGATATAAACCTACTAAGGAATAAAATCATCCATGGTTACTAGAACCCTAATACACTAAAAGAAAATGTAAAGGCAGGAAATAAAAGCACACCTATCATAGAGAAACCCAAAGTAACATGCCTGATGAGGTCGAGAGAGAATGAATCTGAATGAGTCCAAACTTAGACTGACTATCTGAATCCTCAACTAAGGCACTAAGTGCACCACCTCCAACTGAAGGTGCCACAATAATATGAGACTGATCAGAATGAGCTGAATGACCAATAATTCAATGCAGGGGGCATTTTTTATACTAGTTACCGATCTCTCAACAGTCGTAACAAACCCTGAAGCCCTAACATAGAGAAAAACATAAGTTGACCCCAACTGGTTGACCAACTGATGCTGAAGGCACTCCCTACTAAAATGACCATCATCCCCATAATCATAACACACCTCAGTAACTCTAGGATGGTGAGAAGTATATGCTAACTCTGTCGAAACAACCAACTCACATCTAGGGAAATCTCTAGACTAATGTACCATCTCACGATAACTAAAACAAGCTTCTATAATACTTTGAGATATTTCCCCTCTCAATCCAAAATGGATGCCACATCCTGAAGACCCATACCAATAACTCCACAAGGTCTAATGAGAACTCTTCCCACTTTGATCACCATGACCAATCTGATAACCAATCAAAGTTTGAAATGTTACCTGCATAGAACTGATAGGGTGCAAGTGAATTTGAACTCCTCCTTGAGGACCCTCACCACCAAATGGAAAACCAATAGCACTGTACTGATGACATAGCCTCTTATCACCCCCTCTATAAGTCTAAATAAATTCTCTCTCTGTGGCCCTCACATGATCAACAACTTGAGAGAAGAAAGACCTAGGTGCTACTAAATATTCCACGCCAAATGGTGTGGCATTGCTAATCCTATAATAAATCCATGCACCATGTCATTCTCTGAAGCATATAGCACAGGAATATGTCTGGACCACTCAAGATAGCCAATCTCATACTCTAAAACCGATAAGGAACCCTGTTGAACACCAACAAACCAAACTTTATCCTGAAAACTGCTCGTAGAAGTGAATGTTATCTCTATCTGTGAGGTATCAACAAAAAGATTTGGGATCCTTAATTTTGAATCTCAAAGGGCTAAATAAGTCGCAAACTCTACCGGAGTCTGGGCGGGCCCTAAATCCTCTAACTGAAGCTCTAAAAATTCATGTTGAAGTCCCATATGCATCTATTCACAACCTCATATTGTCCATTTGGGAAAGAATAGAGTCAAATAATGTACTTGAGGCTCATAGAAATACGAACACACAACAAGGAGTCAAGAATAGAATTTCCTAATTTCTAAGAATTTTATCATGAATTAGGATGGTAATTGAAGGAAAAATTAATGGGAAATGACCAAGAAAATTTAGGTTATCTTACCTTAACTTATGTGTGGATGATTTTTCACTTTTTCCTCGCTTTGAGCTATTAACTTAGTGTAAAATGGTGGAAGAAGTGATAGAAAAATAGGTGGGAATAGGGATTTTAAATCTACCAGGTGTCACTTAAGAGACCACCCTATTAATTATGCGACAATTACTTAAGTGACTCCAATATCGCTTAAGCGATCTAGCAAGACCGATGGATACTGCTTAAGTGGTTGTCAGGCCACTTAAGCAGATAGTTATTGCTTAAGAGGCCATTAAACAAATGGTCAATGTCACTTAAGTGAAACCATGTCGCATATGAAATGACCGATTAAGCGGTCATATGATCTCTTAAGAGGTCACATTAGTGACCTAATGCACCAGATTTTGCTAAGTCCAGAATAGACTTCTACTAGGTGCTTGGGATTCATTCAAAACCCTGTGCGTGCAAACAAAATATGCTATCATACATAATTTAATATTTTAGACTTAATGGAACCATTAAAACTTTCATCCAAAATTGTTTTGACCAAGTGTGGGTTCACACATATAGTTCCATTTTTCACATAATCTGCCCAATAGCCCAAAATGATTTGGAAAGATTTGAAATCTGAAATAACGGTCTCCCTAGCCTAAATCAATGTTTCAAAGATTATGGCACTATTGAAATTCACATTTTAGGTCATCTACTAGGAGTTTTGGTCCGAGACCAAATCCTAAATAGCAAAAGCTTCAAAATAGAAAAATGATCCTAAAATACAAACGAACTATCCGATAATCATACCGACAGTTTTGGTAAGTTGTAAGTGACCTGTAGCCTCTGTGGAGAGGCTTAAGATACCAAAAATACATGCAAAACAAGGAAATTACTAGGAAGGTTATTACATCAATTAAACATAATCTTAGGAAATAGAAGACTAAGGCAAGTATTTATAGTATTTACTTTTACATACAATCTCAAAAGTGAGTATTAAGACGATAACCCCTCAAAGATGATTTCACTCACCAAATAGACCTTCACACCATCAAAGGGATCTTATGCTCATCAAGCTTGGTGTCTTGATTGCAAAAATGTTCTTGAGCTTACCTTGACTGCCAAAGTGTGCTTTTATGTCGCCAAATTTGGCTTGATGCACATCCAAGTGGATTTAGGTCACTTAGTTCATTACCAATGTGAGTCCTTGCTCACCGAAGTAGGATTGAGCCACCAAAGTGTGGCCGTGTCACTAAAGTAGGCAGCAAGCCTTGGCCTTGATCACCAAACTTTAGAATTTCCTTTTTCTCTAGGCCTTTCTCCTATGAATATAGCTTCTTTTTTATTTCAAACTATCATCTATATTTGTAAGCCCTTCCTTTGAAGATCAACAAATGTCCTTATTAGGGGCTTAAAATAATCCTCATAGTTGGTACTAGTCAGGCTCTTTTCAATCTTAAACATATTTTAGAAAAAGTTAGTAGAGAAAAGGTAGAATTGTTAGCAAATTTGAAGGAGAATGGGCAATTAATGAAGTAGTGAGTGAATAGACCAACAACCTTTGTAAGAGGAAATTAAAAACTAATATTTGGGGTTATAATCTTTAGTTAATCGTATATGTATACTTTAGAATGCTTTCATATTATTTTATATTACAGTACTTATAGTTCTTTAATATATTGTAGATGGTAGGTGATGATCAAAATTTAAGGCTAAGGCTACCGATAAAAAACCTACTAGAAATGAAAAGGATCCCTAGCAAGTTAGTTATTTTTCTATGATAGACCTACTAAAAAGGGAAATGATCCCTATTAAGTTAGGTAATTTTATATGGCAGACCTAAGTTGCCTGGGATAACTACTAGCCAGTAATGCTAGGTACTATTAATAACATTATGTTAATTACAAGAGTATAAAGTGGTCGATGTTAAAATATAGTAACCTAACTAGGTTGGGGTCAAAACCAGAGGGGATAGGGTAGAACTATCTCTCGGACTTATTGAAACAGTCGGTCAGTGCAGAAAAGTAAATAGGGGGATTTGCTCTAAATAGTAGAAATTAACAAAGCTCAATTTCTTTTGGTTTTAAACAATTGAAAATGAATTCTAGGACTATGTTCCCCCTATTTTTCTAACTCCGTAGGTTTATCATGCTCCGTTGAACTAACCCAATATGTTGCACGCAGAATCTGATAAGTTATATATCACCAAACCATTTTATGAATGCCTTTAGTGAATTTCACTCTTTACCTTGTGAGTCTTAGAGTGTTACCTTACTAACCCTTATGCTAGATCCCAGATTAACTATTACCTTTTGAGTCTCTAGTTATTTAGATGAGATGTCGGGATTATATGATGGAGTTGAATCTTAAATTACTGTCGTGATCTTCCTCTCCTAATCTCTACCTCTCTTTTGAAGTAAGTAGTGAATACATGCCAGTTCTTAATGTTTGCAACCAATAATAAATCTATTAAACTAAAGATGATCACAATACATGCAAGAATATTGGTGAGGAATAAAGTTGCACTTCTCCTACTTCATTATTCAGCTAGGGTTCCCACAATGCTAGCTAAGGGAATTAACCGCTCATAATTATGAAACAATCCATGGAATTCATAAGTTAAAGCATAGAATCAATCTCACAATAATATCCAAAGAAAACCCAAAGACTCAAATCAATAAATAAACCAAAAACTAAGAATACAAGAATCCAAAGATCAAAATCCAATCTTGAAATCAAAATATATGTTTCTGAATAGTATGAGTGCGTAAACTAGCCTCCAATGGACTCCAAGAGCCTCATAAGGCATAAACCAACTAAAAGAATCAAAAAGAAATTTATAGATTACATGGAAACCCTAGGAATCAAACCCTAAACAAAAGAGGAAAACTTTAGTCGGTAGCCACCTAACGCAACACTTACAGGATGTAAGTGGCACCTATAGGGAATAGGTGGCCCCACATTGGCAGAAGACATCTTCTGGAACTTCAAACTCTCTGAAACTTCAGATTCTGGAACCTATGGTCTGTCACCTACAGCCAGTACGTGGTACTTACAACCAATATGTGTCAAAGTAGGTAGTAGAAAATTTCAGCTTTCAAGTCTTTCTTCCAGTTAGCTCCAAGAACCCTGTTTCCTGCAAAATCAACTCAAAAACACATCACTTCCAACAAAACACTCCTAAGTACTTGCATATTTCTTTTTTTTAAGAATCAAAAGTCCTATGAAATCATGGCATATCAATACTCTCAACTTAGACGTTTGCATGTCCTCAGGCAATAAAACACAACAAAATAACACAATGATGCTTAACCAAGAGAAACCTAAGACACCTACGAAAGTCAATTTCCAACTTTTAAGCTCAAAAACATTACCCCCTCTTAGTAACTTTATTTCAAAACCAACATTGTGGATATCAATATAGAACAACAATGTAACATACGGGAATCAAGCTATGGCATTACATTAGAAATAAACAATCATGTATATATACAAGTTACACTACCCGAACAAATAAGCGGCTAGCAACATAACTCATGTACCCTCACAACAAAGAAGTCCCACTCACTCAATATAATCATGTATGTTAATGTAGGGATGATCACGAGACACTCCCACTCACACTCATAAAGTTGTTCCAACAATATGCCTGGAATACCATAGGCTTGCCCTTATTTTCTTACCTTAGTTTTCAGATGTTGGGTTAGTATCACTATAGGACTCTACTCGAATTGTAATGTAGGTTTGGGGGATGGTATGGTACATATGGCAATTTAGTGACTAAGCCTCATTGGCACTACAATTACGTTAGGGGGTCCACTCACTAATTAATTTTCTTTTATTCCATCCTTATTTCCCCCATTTTATTCTTTTACAGATTATTCAGGTTGGATGTGATTTTTTTTATCCCTTTTTTTCAATTTTTCTTTTCTTTTTATGCTTTTTTTACCACACCCAACCCTACTTTATTTTGTTTTATTTACCCTTCTTCATAGCCACTTCTGATCACACACCCCTATGATAGCCACCCTTAATTTAGGAGATTTGCCTGAGTTGAGGTACACAATATCAAAGGAGGACCAGGGCCAAAACAGGTTCATTGTAATACAAATGGGGAGGTGAAAGTTAAAACAAGAAAAATAGTCTATACATACTCAAAATAGGGATCAAGGGGTACTTATTCACATTTAGAAGGTCATTTAGGCTAAAAGTGGACTAGTTTCAAGAATGACCTGTGGTACTTTCCTAACAAATTATCCTACAACCTAGGTAAGACAAACTGGTAAGTTCTGGATTCAACACACAAAGGAAACAAACTAAGCATCTCACATACATGGAACAAGGTTGCATCACAAACTACCACCTATCGGATTCATGCAAATATTAGCTATTATGTCCCTAGTATTAATGCCAAAATGAGATTCACAATGGTCACATATATACAAATCAACTATTCTTGAATAAATTTTTTGGAGGGGTATCGTTATTTTCAAAAAACTTTAAGGACAATAAAAAAACCATCAACTACCTTAGGTATTTATTTATCTCCTAGTTAAACATAAACAACACAGCATGAAACAAAACACAATATAACCTAAACATATTGGGTCTACTACAAACAAAATACCGAGGAAAAGAGACACGACAAGAAAAACCCTAAGAGGACATCTAAACCTACAAGTGGCCCCACCCCCATTAAATAGACATGCATTGTCTCCAATGCATTAGGCAGCTACAAAATAAGAGAGTTAGGAATATACCTGTGGCACCTTAGGTGTGGAGATCTGACGTCAATTACACCAACACAAACACAAACACAAATGCAAAAATAACAGAATACCTTGAGTTTCCTCCCAAGCAGAGCCTGATTTACTATCGCGGCATGACTCGACTATGTTGTTTACTCCAACAAGCCCATGGGTTGCCTCCCATGCAACACCTGATATAATGTCGTGACACGACACGGGTACCTTAATTACTCAGACTTCATCAAGATAGCCAAAGAGTTGGTCTCCAATTTTTCTTTTCATTTTGAACTTAAAAATTGTACACCTAATTTTTTATCTAATTTTCTACTATGCTCCAGGGGCAGTAGTATGAAAATAGTGGAACTAAGCAATAGATATGACATGTTGCAACTCTTGGACCGTAAGTAAGGAACGTAATTTTCTGATTTTGGCACAACAAATTCAAGAATATAGATATATTTTTTCTCATCTTTATAATCTTCTACAGGCTCTGATGGCTCGATTAACATCTCACTATCCAAACATAAAGTGGAAAAATGCTTAGAATGAGGTACAATACGTCTCAACTCATGAATTGCATTTTTATTTACATCCTCAAATAACTCTAGTACACTCTTCTGAATAGTGACAACATCCATAAGAGTATGTATGATCAAGTGTTGAAACCTTCAATTTTATCTCCTTAATTTAGTTTATAAGAATTTTTCAACCTCACAAAAATCATAACTAAATTGTTGGATGTTACACACATCAACCTTTGCATACAAGTCTCCTTTTAAGTAGTGAATATCAAAGAAAAAACTATAAACCTTTTGACTGAACTCCTCTTTTTCTTTTTTAAGGAGTGTCAACGTGTCTAACATGCTCTCATTATGCTCCCACAATATAATTATCATGCTCCTACAGTAAGGCACTATCTCAAAAGGATAAGGATCAATAAATAAGGAGCCATCATCACTCCACACTTCCTTATGTAAATATGTCATATCCAGAAGAGTAGAAAATAAACAAAATAACCCAAAAACTTCAACAACTCCAATCGATCACTCTGCAATCATATTCCCTGACAATGATGCCAAAAAGTTTATATCTCCCAAAAGTACACTTCTAAAAGTATAAAGTAATCGATGTCAAAATATAGTAACCCAACTAGTTTAGGGTCTAACCTACAGGGAATAGGGCAGAACTATCTCTCGGACTTGTTGAAACAGTCGGGCAGTACTAAAAAGTAAATGAGGAAATTTGTTTTGAATAGTAGCAAGTAACAAAACTCGAGTGCTTTTGGTTGTAAATAATTTTAAATGAACACTAGGACTGTGTTCCCCTAGCTTTCTAACTTCGTAGGTTTATCATGATCCATTGAACTAACTCAATATCTTGCATGCAGAATCTAATATGTTATGTATCACCAAACCATCTTGTGATCGCTTTTAGTGAATTCACCCTAAGTTTTCCTTTCTTCCCAAATTTCATCACTCCCTTCATAGGAGATACCTTCAAGAACACCCTATCCCCAACCTCAAACTCTAACTTCCTACACCTCACATCTGTATAGGACTTCTAACGACTTTGGGTAGCTTTAACCCTATCTTGAATCACCTTCGGCTGTTTCTATAGATTGGTGAACCAAATCCAAACTAGACATCTCTGCCTCACCAACCTTGAAAAACCCAATAGGAGGCCTATACCTTCTATCATACAAGGCCTAAAATGGAGCCATCCCAATGCTAGAGTGGTAGCTATTATTATATGCAAACTCTATAAGAGGAAAATGCTCAAGCCAACTACTACCATAGTCATTACACAAGCTTGAAGCATATCTTATAATGTCTGAATAGTTCTTTTTGCTTGCCCATCCGACTATGGGTGGAAAGCAGTACTGAGACTCGCTTTACTCCCCAAGCCATTATGAAATGACCGCCAAAAGTGTGAGGAAAACTGCGCACCACGATCTGAAATAATAAAAATAGGTACCCCATGCAACTTCACAATCTCTTGGAGATATAACCCTGCATAGGCTTCTACCGAGAAATTAGTCCTCACTGGAAAAAAATGAGCAGACTTAGTCATCCTATCCATATGACCCAAATTGAATCAAACTGATTTTGATACCGATAAGGACTGGTAACAAAATCCATGTTGATTACTTCCCACTTCCACACGGGAAACTCAATCTCTTGATGCTACCTTTCGGGCCTCATATGCTCAACTTTCACTTATTGGCGCACCATACAATTAGCCATAAAACTAGCCACATCCCGCTTCATATTGTTCCACCAATATATTTCCTTAAGGTCATGATACATTTTTATTGAATCAGGGTGAATGGCATAGCGTGACTCATGCGCCTCAGCCAAGTTCCTCTCTAGTAATCATCTACGTTAGGAACACACAATCTCTCTTGGTACCGTAAGGTACCATCGCCACTAACCTCAAAGGCCATTACCTTCTTCCTACCTACTTCACCCATAATCCTCATCAAGATAGGATCTAACACTTGCTTCTCCTTTACCTTATCACCCAGAGACGACTTCGCCACCTCCGAAATAAATACACCACCATCCTTAAAGTCCAAGAGGCAAACTCCAAGTTTAGCTAAACGGTGAATATTTTTCACCAACTCCCACTTTCCTTCATCCATATCTGCCCATGGATAACCCGCTAATAGCATCATCAACCATGTTATCTTTACCTGGATGGTAGTGAAGACTCATGTCATAATCCATGAACAGCTCAAGCCATCTCCATTGCTTGATGCTCAACTATTTCTGGGTAAACACATACCGCAGGCTCTTATGATTAGAAAAGATATCCGCATGCACTCGATACAGATAGTGATGCTAGATTTTCAATGCGAACATCACAACCAATAGATTTATCTTAAATTTATATTGATATTTGTTTTAATTCTATTCCTTTGTTATGATTGTTATATTACTCTTTCTTTTATGTGTATTTTTAAATAATTATTTTTGATATTTTGATTGGTCGTTGTTACAAATTAATCTCTTTGCCTTTTTCCTTATTTATTATTTTATATAGTTGTTTTGAGTTGTGTTATTATATGTTAATCCCCTTCTTTTCCTTTATTGTTCTTTTAGAATGGCATTCATATTTTCTTCCATTTCCCTTTCTCCTTTGTTAGTCTATATGTGATGCTTTATTTTTTATATCTCTTTAATTGTGTATTTATTTATTTTCTTTATATTGTTCAATGTGTTACTGCTTTTCGTGCAATGTGTTACTATTTTTCATAATTGACATCCCACTCATAACTTCCTCCACTCGTTACCACTTTTACTTTCTTTTTAAGAACGGGTGTGTGGCTGCCCGAACGTTCATTCCTAAAACATCATATGGGAAATTCCTCGAGAATCGATCGATCAGCAGTGCATTAAAGTCAAGAGATTTCTTGCTCTTAAGTTGTCCATTTAAGGGGACCTTGTCAAAAAGCACTCTTATTCTCTAGATCTTAATTGTATAATTCTTTACTAAGGAATATGCATGCTGATAAATCTAGGGTGTCTTCATAACCTATATGCATATATCGAATTTGTTATTTTAATTTGTTATTTTAATTTGTTCTTACATTTGTGTTTGACAACCCTTCTAGATTATTTTGTCCATAATCCATCTCCACCCATTATTCAAATTTCTATAAGTCTCAATTTCGAACTACGTCTTATATGATTCTTGTTCTGACAAGATACGTAGGCAATTCTTTATAAGGGTGCGGTCTTCCTTTTTTCTTTCCTTCACAAAATATCCTAGTATTTAAAAATGTGAAACAATCTTTATCATTCAAATATTTTTCTATCAAATCATGTTCTCCCTTTCTTTCGCCTTTTAATAATATCATAAGGATGAAAACTAAAACCTTTTTTGAATTATTCAAATAATTTTTTGCAATCTTTTAAATTATCAGTTGTTTCATAGTAAATGTCTCAGTTGAACTAATTCTTTCAAATATTTTAAAACTTTTCAAATATTCAATCTCCCACAATTTTTAAAATAAAATGCCTTTAAATATTCTATGTGCATCTTTTAAATATCTTATCATTATTTACCTGTTCACCTCACCATCTTTAAGTACAACCTTAATATTTTGGTCCTACTCTTCTACCTTTTGATATCAATTCACTTCTCAGGATTAGTAACTAAACCCACCCATTTGTCCTAAAGTCCTCTTTGACAAGATGACTCATATTATCATACTATAACTTTTCTTATTGGGTTTACTGCTACAAGTTCATGCCATGCTGGTTGAAAAATGCGTAGATCCTATCCCTATCTTTTGATCCCAGTTCGCTTCTCAAGCTTAAGTTCTAGCCTGCCCATTCATTCGAAAGTCCTCTTTGATAAGATAGTCCATATTTTCATACTATATAATTTATTCTTGGGTACACTAAATCTTATTTTGTATGATTTACTATTTTTAATTTAAAAGTTTTCTATCATTTGAACATCAGCTCAATTAAAGACCTGCAATAAGACAAATTTGCTCAATATCTAGAAAGATTCCATCCCTCTTTCTTCTCGTGTAAGGCAAATTACTGTTTAGATTGTATCTCCTTATTCTCTCCATACCCACTCATCCTCTTAATGGTTTCTTTAGCATGTGCCACTTTTGAAAGTGAAAGAGTTAGTTTAGATACACGTCCGTAAAAGCTTCATGATTTAGAAAAGGGGTTAGATGAGAATCTACGTTTCAAAGGTATTCACAACTTGACATATGAGAAAGTATATGTACATCTAAGGGTTGGTTTACCCCCAGGATTCAAAGTCCCTAAGCTCAACATGTTTGATGTGAATGGAGATCCAATCACACATCTAAAGGACTATTGCAGAAAATTAGTTGGCATAGGAAATAATGAGGCTCTTCTAATAAGATTGCTTGTTTAATGTTTGTCAGGGATGACGCTCAGCTGGCCCGCCAAACAAGATTTTGACAAATAACGTACATGAAAAGACACGACTCAACATTGTGTGGGGTAATATAAGTTTAACATCAATGGTTATCATGACCAGAACCAGGGCCTGACCGTGACGGGTATGTTAAGCCCATCAATGACCAATTACCACCCCCTTTTCCTGTCCAAATAACACATAATACAACTAGCATCAAATGAATTCCAAATATATAACATGGTAGAGCTGAATTCCGATCATGTAAATAGTTAGGAAACTCAACAAACTCAAATGAATATAATAACTTTAACATCCATACCAATCCATAGTAATTCTCAAATTCTCTAAAATCGAAGAACAACCTAAGTTGAGACATATCCCCGACCATAGCCAAAAAAGTCCAAAAGGAATAGTCCAAAACAAAAAGAAACAAGAAAATAAAATGAGGGTCTTCCAAAGTATGGAATCTCACCACTTTAAGATGACTCACGAGCGATCCAAAAATCACCTAATCATTGCATAGGAAAAGAAGAAATGTCTCTATTTCGTGGATCTCGTGGGGATACAACATCTGGAGACAGTTAGCAGGGCGAGCGCTAGTATGTAACTAGGATAAGGATAAAATAATCCAAATTCAAAATCCAGTCCAAACTCAATATAAATATGAAATACCCCAAACTTTGGCCCTTGTAAAATCCTTGAGTCCTTAACCTTTTGTTTATCATATGACTCACACAACAAGTCATATAGTGTGGTGATGGGTCTAGGGACCCTAGTCATATATTGGTCAGTGTATTGCTGGTCAAGTTCTATCTTTGGTATGAAAGGCTTCATACGAGTAGTATGGTCATATAACAGAAGGGTTAGGGTCCAATGTATGTTGCCCAATGTCTAGCCCTTGATGTTCTACCTTGGATATGACTTAAAGGTACTAGTACTATAGTGATGATACGAGTTAGGAAAGGGATTCGCATGTTGGACAATATGTGGTGTCCAATTTTATTATTTGGTGATGATTTGAGGGTACCACTCCTATGATGTGGTGACGACTTGGAGGGTAAACTAGTACCCACCTGCGAGTTTTCTACAACTTTTAAGATGAGGGTATTTTAGATATTTTCCACCCAAAACCTTAAGACCCCACATCTTATAACACTTATTAGACATTCATTCTACACTTTAGAAGATTAAAACACTCTCTAAGAACCTCTCAAGAAGTTTGGGCTAGGGTTTCTTCAAGGTGATCATCTAGAGGCTTAAAGATCAAAATCTATCCATAAATCTTCGTAATTCAGGCATGTGACTCTTCCTTCATTGTTAGTTCACAAAATCATATGTCTTAAACATTGTTAATGATTCATTAATGGTGGTTTTGAAAACCATGGTTGAGGGTTTGAATGCATAATGTTGAGTATTGTTTTCTCATTGTTTAAATTATGATTATACATATTTTGATAATAGTTTTTCACATGTAGGTGCTTGGGAATTATGATTTAAACTAAGGGGTCATGGTTAACCCTAACTTGATGGTTATTGGCTTGAATAATGATTTGATAATGGTATGCCCTCAACCTATTTGTAAAAATGTCAATAAGAAGAATTTTTTCACATATGAATTGTGTTTGAACTAAGGCATTGGCCTATGAATAGTGATTATTGGTAAATGGTTTCATGAAGGATTTTTTGGCCATAAATTTATTTTGAATTACAACCTTGGTGGTTTAATTTTCTAAATAGGTTTGAGTCCTTAAATATTGAATTAAATTGATGTCTTGGTTTAGACAATGGGTTTGAGTCCCAAAGTTGATTAATAATGGTTATAGAAAGTTGTACGCTTGCAAGTAGGGTTGGTATTATGATACTAATAGGATTCCTTTGGTAAGTAATTGGATTAATGGTTGTGTACAAATGAAATAAATTTTTTATATTAGGCTTTAAAATGGGATGTCTAGTCGGGCCGTGAAAGTAGAGTCCAAATGACTAACACTGGAAACCGCACTAGCTGGTGCAGGTGCCTATGTGATTGGGAAGTTTGAGTCCCCCAAATGGATATATGAAGGAGAGGTTCGAGTCCTCTATATTTTGTACATTGTTGCTTAAGTCACTTTAATTATGTCGGGAGGTTCGAGTCTCCCATAAAGGCATCTATAATTATGGATATTCTCTATTTCATTTAGCTATATGCACTGGATACCTTCCATCTAGGGGAGAGTTGGGCCTATATAGCCTATGGGTGCCTTTTTATATGACGGTTATGATACACAACCCAGGTTAAGGTTTTCAAATGCATACTAAACCCAGTTTCCTATCCCAGCATGATATATGTATGTATGTAAGTATGTGATTACATAGAATAATTTGACTAGGTTTTTAATAATGGAATTATTTTATTCCTCTATCCCTGAGTTATATGCTAGATCTCCAACCATTAACCATCTTTGGATGTTGTATCCCCATGCGATACATGTCCCAAAACTTTATCTACTTTGCCTGCATAGTGATCAGGTGTTCGAGTGGTTTATGAGTTGACATTGAAATGGTGATCTTCTATAATTTGGAAGGCTTTATTTCATAGTCTTTATTTCCCATGTCATAGGTATTATTTAGACTTTTTTTACTATCTCCTTAGATATTAGTTTTAGCTATTGTCGGGGGCATATCCCGATATTTTATTGACTTCATATTGTAGAGGCTTTGTTGGATTAATGCGTACTTAGGTGTATTGTTTTTATAGATTGGTTTATACATTTCATGAGTATGTTTGGTCTTATTTTGCACTATCTTGTTATGTGTTTGGGATTTATCCGACTCTTGAGGTTGTTGAGTTGACTAAGTTAGGTAAAAGGGGTGATCTCTGGTCAATGTAGGACTTGAAATACCTATCACGGTCGAGCCCTGGTTTGATTCATGAAAAAGTTGGTATCAGATCCTAGGTTCATGGTCAATTGGGTATCCACAAATTCGTGTCAAGTAGAGTCTCTGTTATGGGTGTGTAGTACATCATACTTATAACAGAAAACTATGAGACATTTAGGAATGTTTTCATTTCTTGTTGTCTTACTTTGAGCTACAGAGTCTAAGGTCTTGGATTCCTCTAATTTTTTGTTTGCTTGCTTTTTTAGATCATGCCTCCAGATGATCTGAAGCTCATAGAAACTCCTTTATTCCCCTTGGGGACATTTTTTATGGGACATGCCTTACTTATGGGGTTCAGACCTAGTCTAGGGGTCCAGTCCCTGATTGCCCTTTTGGAGTTCCACCGGTTCTCTCTAGCCTTTATCGATCTCCCTAGGTAGATGTGATGAATGCTGAGTTTTATTAGTCTACTCATATGTTGGCTCAGTTGGTAGCTTCTTAGTCTGGGCATGGTGCATCTGTTACTCCATCTTTTGAGACCACAAGGGTTTTCTAGTTTATGAGATTGATCCCTCTTGTGTTCACTAGTGTTAAGGTTGAGGAGGATCCTTAAGCTTTTATTGATGAGATATAGAAGATCTTTCGTATTATGCATGCTTCAGATATTGAAGGAGTGGTGTTTGCTGCCTACTAATTTAAGGATGTGGCGTACCAGTGGTATAAAGAGTGGGAACAGTCTAGGGGAAGTGATGTCGACTCTGCATTATGGGATAACTTTTCTAGTGCTTTTTTGGACCACTTCTTTCCTCAGGAGTTTAGGTAGGCAAAATCAGAAGAGTTTGTGAATCTAAGACAAGGTAGGATATCGGTCAAGGAATATTCCTTGAAATTCCATTAGTTGTCCAGGTATGCTCCTGAGTTAGTGTATATTATGAGAGATAGAATGCGTAAGTTTGCTTATAGGCTATCCCGTGAGTTAATTCTAGAGAGTAAGGCTACCTTGTTAAATAAAGATATAGATATTTCTCAACTTATGGTGTATATGCAATAGGTTGAGGAAGGAAAGAAGAAGCAGGCTGAGATTGGTGAGAGACAGGGTAAGAAATTTAGATTTTCTGATCAGGGAAGAGGCCAACAGCTGAATGGTAGAGATAGGGGAAAGTGGCCTAAAAAGAAGTGGGAGAGTTCTGGTTCATTCTTTACGGCTAGTACTCCTTAGCTAAATCCATCGGGTGATTATTTCTCTCAGTATGGTGAAGGGTACAGGGCGTAGGGTGTCCAATCTCAGACTGGTGGGACTCAATCCACTCCATCATATCCTCCTTGCAGATTCCGCGATCAGCCACACCGTGGATAATGTGAGAAGGGGAGAGGCTAATTTTTTATGTGAGGTTAAATTTTTCACATGCAGTGTGATTGTCCTTATAGGATTTTTATGGGGCCAATAAGGTTCCTGTTTCCTCTTCATCAGCTCCTTTACCAAAGGGTGCTACTATTTCTTTTGGTACCAATACTGGCTAAAATTGCTTATATGTTCTTGCTTCTCATCGAACTTTGAGGCATCTCCCAATGTCATTATTGGTATGTTGAAACTCTTTTCCTGTGATGTGTACTGTTTACTTGATCTGGGGTCTACTCTTTCTTAAATGGCCCAATTTATGGCTATGTATTTTGGTTTTGGTCCCGAGTGTATTTTGGACCCTTTTTCTATGTCTACCCTGGTGGGTGACTCTGTGATTACTAGTAGGGTCTATAGGGGTTGTGTGGTATCTGTTGGTGGTCGGGAGATTTTGGTGGATTTATTTCAATTAGACATGGTTTATTTCTATGCCATGTTGAGGATGGATTGGTTCCACTCGTGCTATGCTTCTTTAGACTGTCGGGCCTATAAGGTTGTCTTTAAATTCCTAAATGAGATGATTATTAAGTAGGAGGGTGGTTCTCTAGCTCCTAAGAAAAGGTTTGTATCATATCTTAGAGCTCAGAGATTGATCTCCAAGGGGTGTCTCTATCATCTGATCTGGGTTAAAGATTCTAACTCGGGGGGTCCTTTTTTGTATTCTATTACAGTGGTGAATGAATTTCCCAAGGTATTTCTTGACGATCTTCCTTGTATTCCTCCTAATAGGGAGACTGATTTTGGGATAGATTTTGTTTTGGACACTCGTCCTATATTTATTCCCCTAAATAGAATGGCTCTGTCTGAGATAAAGGATCTTAAGAAGCAATTAAGGGGTCTTTTATACAAGGGTTTCATCCATATTAGTGTGTCCCAATGGAGTGCACCGGTGTTATTCATGCATAAGAAGGATGATTCCCTTTGAATGTGTATTGATTATCGACAGTTAAATAATGTGACAGTAAAGAATAAGTACCCTCTTTCGAGGATAGATGATCTCTTTGATCAGCTTCAGGGTGCTAAATTCTTCTCTAACATCATTCATAGGTTCCGGTATCATCAGTTAAAGATTAGGGAGGTGGATATCCTTAAGACAACTTTTCATACCCGGTATGGGCATTTTGAGTTCTTGGTCATGTCTTTTGGTTTAACTAATGTCCCTACGATGTTCATGGATTTTATGAATAGAGTCTTTTGTTAGGTTTTAGATTTGTTCGTGGTTGTCTTCATTGATGATATTTTGGTATATTCTAATAGTGAGGAGGATCATGTCGATCACCTCCATCGTGTGTTGTAGACCTTGAAAGATCAGCAATTATATGCTAAGTTCTCTAAATGTGAATTCTGGTTAAACGTTGTTATATTTCTGGGTCATATTGTATCTAGTGAGAGGATCATAGTGGATCCTCAGAAAGTTATTGTGTTTAAGAAGTGGCCTAGACCCTAGACTCCAATCGATATTCAGAGCTTGTTAGGTTTAGCCAATTATTATAGGAGGTTCGTGGAAAGTTTTTCTTCTATTACTGCTTCATTGACCAAGTTGACTCAGAAGAAGGTAAAGTTCTTATGGTCTGATGCTTGCGAGAGTAGCTTTGAAAAGCTAAAAGATAAGTTTACTTCAGCTTTGGTCTTGACTTTACTTGAGGATACTGAGGGTTTTGTCGTCTATTGTGATACATCTCAGGTTGGTTTGGGTTGTGTGTTGATGCAGCTTTGCAAGGTGGTCGCTTATGCCTCTAGACAGTTGAAGGTGCATAAAAAGAACTACCTGACTCATGACTTGGAGCTTTTAGCTGTATTGTTCGCATTGAATGTATGGTGTCATTATCTATATAAGGTCCATGTTGATATCTTTTCTAATCATAAGAGGCTGCAGAATGTGTTCACTCAGAAAGAGCTTAATCTCAGGCAAATGAGGTGGCTTAAGTTGCTGAAGGACTATGATATGAGTCTTCACTACCATTCAGGTAAAGCTAATGTAGTTGTTAATTCTCTTAGAAGGTTATCCATGGGAATTTTAGCTTATGTGGATGAGGATAAGTTGGAATTGGTGAAGGATATTCACAGTTTAGATAAACTTGGAGTTTATCACTTGGACTCTAAGGATGGGGGTGTGTTTGTGCAACAAGTGGCATAATCATCTCTTGGTTCAAAAATAAAGAAAAAGTAGGTATTAGATCCTCTCTTGATGAAGATTAAGTATGATATGGGTAAGCAAAAAGTCATGGCCTTTGAGATCGGTAGAGATGATATCTTGAGGTACCAAGAGAGATTGTGTGTTCCCGACGTGGATGAGTTGCGAGGCAAGATTTTGGCTGAGGCCCATGAATCGTGGTATATGGTTCATCCCGATTAAACAAATATGTATCTTGACTTTAAGAAGATGTATTGGTGGAATAACATGAAACGGGATGTAGCTAACTTTGTGGTTAAGTATGTGGTATGTCAGTAAGTGAAGACGGAGCACATGAGGCCAGGTGGGTTACTTTAAGAGATTGCACTACCAGTGTGGAAATTAGAGGTAATTAATATGGATTTTGTTACCAGTCTTCCACGGTTGTGGAATTAGTGTGACTTCATTTGGGTAATCGTGGATAAAATGACTAAGTCTATTCACTTCTTGCGAGTGAGGACTAATTATTCTGCCAAGGATTATGCTAAGTTCTTCTTTTAAAAAGTTGTAAAGTTGCATGGTGCGCCTGTCTCGATTATTTTAGATTGTGGTACTCAGTTCTCGCCGTATTTTTTGTGCTAGTTTCAGCATGGTTTGGGGACCAAAGTGAGTCTTAGTATGACCTTGCACCCGTAGTCGAATGGGTAAGACAAAAGGACTATTCATACTTTGGAGGATATGCTTGAGCCTGTGTGGTTGACTATGAGGGTAGTTGGTTTGACCATTTGCCTCTTATTGAGTTTGCTTATAATAATAGTTACCATTCTAGAATTGGTTTGGCCCCATTCGAGGCATTATATGGAAGGATTTGTAGATCTTCTATTGGGTGATTTGAGGTTTATGAAGCGGAGATGTTTGGCTCGAATTTAGTTTACCAAGCTATGGAGAAGGTGAAAGTAATTTGGGGTAGGCTTAAGACTGCCAAAAGTCCTATGCGGATGTGAGGAGAATGTATTTGGAGTTTGAGGTAGGAGATTGGGTGTTCTTGAAGGTGTCTTCTATGAAGGGAGTGATGTAGTTCGGGAAGAACTGGAAGCTAAGTCTCCGGTACTTTGGCCCGTATTTTGTTTTGAGAAGGGTTGGAATTTTTGTGTAAGAGTTGGACTTTCCCTTTAGCATGCATTCCATTCATGTGGATGCGGATGAAAGACATGTCTTTGGTGAAGGTTCTATGGCGGAACCAAAAATTAGAGGAAGCTACTTGGGAAGCTAAAGAGGAAATGAAGTCCAATATCTGTTCTTATTCCCGATTTTAGAAATTCAAGCTTGAGATGTGTATTGATCTTAGCATCTTTGTTTTGTAACTTTGTTAAAGGAAAGATTGATTTTCTTGGCATCTTTGTATACTAACTCTGTTAAAGGTAAGAGTAGAGGCGTGTGGAATCTAAATCGTGATTGTATTGCCTTATCCCATCATTCGAGGATGAATGATCCTAAGTGGGGGAGACTGAAAACCCTCAAACTTTGGCCCTTGCAAAATCCTTGAGTCTTGAACCTTCTTTTTATCATACGACTCACACCACAAGTCGTATGGTGTGGTGACGTGTCTAGGGACCCTAGTCGTGTATTGGTCATTGTGTTGCTGGTCAAGTTTTATCTTAGGTACGAGAGGCTCCATACGAGTCGTATGGTCAAGTGATGAGAGGGTTAGGGTCTAATCATATGTTGTCCAGTGTTTAGCCCTTGATGTTCTGTGTTGGATACGACTTAAAGGTACTAGTCATATGGTGATAACATGAGATAGGCAAGGGAGTCATATGTTGGAAAGAATATAGTGTCCAACTTTTTGATTTAGTGATGATTCGAGGGTACCACTCGTATGATCTGGTGGAGACTTGGAGGATGAACTTGTATCCATCTATGAGTTTTCCACAACTTTTAAGGTGGGGTATTTTGGACATTTCCCGCCCTATACCCTTATGACCCGACATCTTATAACACTTATTGGACATTCATTCAACACTTTATAAGATTGAAACACTCTCTAAAAACCTCTCAAAAAGATTACGCTAGGGTTTCTTCAAGGTGAGTATCTAGAGGCTTAAAGATAAAAATCTCTCTATAAATCTTCGTAACTCAGGCATGTGACTTTTTATTCAATGTTAGTTCACAAAATTCATGTGTTTTAAACATTTTTCATGATTCATTAATAGTGGTTTTGGAAACCATGGTTGAGAGTTTGAATGGATAATGTTGAGTATTGTTTTCTCATGGTTTAAATTATGATTATACATGTTTTGATAATGGTTTTGCACATGTGGGTTATTTGGAATTGTGACTTAAACTAAGGGTTCATGCTTAACCCTAACTTCATGGGTTTTGGCTTTAATGATGGTTTGATAAAGGTATGCCCTTAAGTTTGTGAAAATGTCAATAGGAAGAATCTTGTCACATATGAATTGAGTTTGAACTAAGGCATTGGACTATGAATGTTGATGATTGGTAAATGGTTTCATGAAGACCATGTTGGCCATAAAATGATTTAAATTGCAACCTTGGTGGTTTAATTTTCTAAATGAAATCGAGTCCCTATATGTTGGATTGAATTGATGTCTGGGTTTAGACAATGGGTTTGAGTCCCAAAGTTGATTAATAATGGTTATGGCAAGTTGAACGCTTGCAAGTGGGGTTGGTATGATGATACCAACGAGATGCCTTTGGTAAGTAATTTGATTAATGGTTGTATATATGTGGAATGAATATTTTAAATTAGTCTTTAATGCGGGATGTGTAGCCGGGCCGTGAAAGTGGAGTCCAAAGAACTAACACTGGAAACCGCACTAGCCGATGAGGGTGTCTATGTGACCGGAAGGTTCGAGTCTCCAAAATGGATATATGAATAGGAGGTTCGAGTCCCCCATATTATATACATTGGTGCTTAATCCACCTTGATTATGTCGGGAGGTTGGAGTCCCTCATAAAGGTATATACGGTTATGGATATTCTCTGGTTCATGCGGCTACACGTACTTGAGCCCTTCCATCTAGGGAGAGCAAGGCCCATATATCTCATGGGTTCCTTGTTATATTACGGTTATTCTACACAACCCGAGTTAAGGTTTTCAAATACTTTCTAAACCCGGATCCCTATTTCGGCATGATATATATATATACGTCTATATATATATTTATGTGATTGTGTATGATTATTTAATGTGGTTTTGAATGATGGCATTACTTTATTCCTCTGTCCCAAAGTTACATGCTAGAGCTCCAACTGCTAACCATCTCTGTATGTTGTATCCCTATGTGATGCAGGTCCCGGAAGTTTATTTACTCTACCTACGCAGTGATCAGCTATTCGAGTGGTTCGTGAGTTGACATTGAAGTGGTGAGCTTCCATACTTCAAAAGGCTTCATTTCATGGTCTTTATTTCCCATGTATTAGGTCTTGTATAGACTTCTTTTGACTATCTCCATGGATATGGGTTTGGGCTATTGTAGAGGGAAAGTCCCGACATTATATTGACTTCGGATTGTAGAGGCTTTGTTGGATTACTATGGACTTGGATGTGTTGTTTAGGTGGATTGGTTTAGACATTTCATGAGTATGCTTAGTCTTATTTTTCACTATCTTGTTATGTGTTGGAGATTCATCTGACTCTTGTGGTTGTTGAGATGACTAAGTTAGGTGAAGGGGGTGATCTCCAGTCCACGTGGAATTTGAGATACCCATCAAGGCCAGGCCCTGGTTCGGGTCGTGACAACATGTTCACATAATTGAATACGTACATACATATAAGATGTTGGGATATGAAACAAGGCTTAACAGGAAATTTAAAAGCATTAACCTAGACTATGTAGCTTATCCGACATAAAGACACCCACAGGCTATATAGATCCAGCTCCCCTGTTGTAAAGGCCCAAGTGTGTGTTAGCCGCACAAACCAGAGATATCTAAGAAATACTAGGGAATGCCTTGACCCCACATCAATCCAGGATTCATATATACATATATAGTGTGACATAAGCACACGGTCATCAACACCAACCCTCACATCGATAAATGTGAGTTTCCAGTATCAGTTCCCCTGGGACCTCCACTTTTACGGCCTAGCTACACAACCCCCTATAAGCCCAATTAAAACAAGTTTCACACAACACATCCATTTAACCAAGGGATTATCCATTAAGGTATCAACCACAAGTATCATCATACCATTACGCTTGCAAGCTTATAATTATACCATACCAATTCCATCAACTTAGGGTAATGGCACGACCTCCTTTATTTATTAAATCAAGCTTAGGGAATGTGTCGACTCCCTTTAGTTTATCAAAATAACTTAGGTGAATGCCTTGACCCCTGAGCTTCCAACTTAAAAACAAAAACATGGCCAACAAGGCCTTCAAAACCAGTTTTCATCCATTTAACCATTTATGCAATGCAATAGCTTAGGTGAGTAAGTCAAACCATATGACAAATCATAATTCAAAATCAATTATGCAAGTGGGTTAAGGGAATGCAATTTCCAAAACCAAATTCCAAACTAAAATCATAAATTTAGGGGAATGCCTCATCCCTCTTTCCAATTCCCATACCCATGAACTCAATTAATTTAAAATAACATTGATAAAGAATAAACAACGCATATAAGATCGTGGGAATCCAATTCATGTATCATTCATTCCAAAACCTTCAACTCGTATCAAAATCCAAATTTAAATCCACATGAATAAATGATTAAACATATGATTTTAGTAAAACAAGTTTAAGGAGAGAGGTACAAGTCAGAAAGTATCCCACTTATGGAGAGAAATCACCACTTGGGAGCTCTAAATGATCAACCTTGAGAAACCCTAGCATGTTCTTAATTTAGGGATTTGAGAGAGAGTTTAAGAGTGCATTTGATTATGTTTTTTGGATGATAATGGGGTCCCAAAAGGGTTTTAAGGTCGTGGGTCACAATTGGGGAAAAGGAGAAATGTCCAAAGTATCCTTAATGAAACACTAAAAATTTATCGCCTACTCATTACGAGTCACCTTACGACTCGTAACGACTTACTACAAGTCATCCCCCAGACTCGTCGTCTGGGAGGTATCCCAAGGCATCCCCACTACTGACCCTACAATTAATACCATACGATTCATAGTCCCATATTATGACTCATAGGATCCAGTCGTAGTCACAACAGAAATAAGGAACCACAACACTAGTGAGACTACGAGTCCCACATTACAACTCATAATACCTCTCCATGACTCGTATGGTCTTAATTGTACCTAAGAAAAAAACTTTGGTACCTACACAGGTCACCCTACGATTGAGGAACTACAACTCGTTAGAGTCTTCATGACTCGTTAGGTGAGTCGTAGCTTGGGCAGTCAAATCTCAAAATTTTCAAAGGCCAAAATTCTAGGGTGTTGCAATGTTGGTCCAATAATATGGTATTTTCTCAAGATAAAGATAATGAACCATGAATCTTTAGAGGAATATGCTATATAATGGAGGGTGGAAGCTTCTAAGATAAATCCTTCTATAACTGAAGATGAGTTGGTCCAAACTTTCATCAAGTCGCTAAATGGAATATACTTTTAAAAATTGTTCTTCTTAGGCAGTTACAGTTTTAAGAATCTGAATTCAATTGGAAAAAGTCTAGAATATGGCATTCGAATTGGGATGATTATTAATATTTCTACAATGTCAACCATTTTTCAAACACCAAAGAGTCCATTTGAGAAAAGGAAAGAGGATTCACCACCCTCCATACCCCATACATAAGGCTATCAAAATAATGAAGAGGTCCATGATATATTTGGTTCCTGTGATATTCATCTTAAACCTTATGAATCACAAGATTCTCAAATCTAGGCTTATCAAATTCAACATTACTCTTTCCAGCAAAGCTCTCAAAATGAGGTTTCTCATACACAATTCAACTTTTAATATGGGTCTTATCCAGTATAAGGTATTTTTCATCAACCAAAGAGAATGATACCTCGTACCTTTACTCCTTTGACTGAGCCATTGACGAATATATTTGGAAGACTGAGGGTCCAAGGTATTTTGCAATCGAAGAGGGGATGGATGTTTGTGAATCCACCCTCTAACTTTGATCCAACTAAAAATTATACTTATCACTTGAATATTCAAGGTTGTGATATTGAGGAGTGTTCTGTACTAATTTACAAGATCCAAAATCTAATTGAAAAGAAAAAGATAAAAGTGCAACAAGGCCTAATAGGCAACATCAATGATCTCGTCACTATGGGTGAATCTTTGTTCAAGGTGATCCGACAAAAATATTTCCAAGACATAACGCGTCACATGGATTGATAAGGATAGACCATCATCGTCACAAGAAAAATGCCATTATTCCCCATTTAATTGCCTTAGGTATAGTAATATTTTTTTGTTTTATCTACCTTTCTTTGTACACATGAACAATGTTTGAACTGACTTCTATTTGGATACGTATGCAGCCCACTCTCAAGTCTGGTCTTAATCTAATAAAATTTTTCTTTCCTCTCTATATCCAATTCAAATACTTCACTCAGATTTATATACCTCTAAATTATCATATTGGCCCAACTCTTGAGCATATACAACAGATTTAAATTGAGATCACAATGTTCAAATGTAGGACAACCATTTCTCTTAAACTAATTCTTTCTTTGAGTGAAGTAGGTATATAAGACTCCAAAAGTGAAAATTTTTTGCAAAATTTTTTAGGAAACCTCAAAAATTACACAAAAAAGTTGTATATCATTCACAAAGGACGTGCAGAAGGTATTTTTACCCTAAAATGGGCCAAAAATCTTTAAGGATTCCTCAAAAATTTCACCATGATGGAGTGCAAGTTCCAGTCCATCCATGAAATAAAATCAATGACAAGGAGTCAAGCCGAGCAAAGGTATGAATCAACATTACTTTTTGACTCACAATTGTTTTCTTTGAGTGCAGACAATAGGTACAAATGCAGCAATAACCTTATAACATCATCAAGGAAGCCCAAACGTTACAAATAATGGTCCGCTTGATTCATAAGGACTTGCAAAAGTTATCTTTCCGAAATAGGGAAAGAAATTTTTGAACACTCCTAAAAAATTTCACCATAATGGAATACAACTCCCAATCTATTCATGAAACAACGACAAGGATCCAAGCTGGGCAAAGGTATGAACCAACATTACTTTTTGACTCACAATTTTACTTTGAGTGCAGACAATAGGAACAAATGCAAAAACAATATTACAATATCCTCAAGTGAATCCCAAGCTACATCCCTAATATGGGAAAGAAGCTAAGTTACTCTATCATTTAACTTTGACGACCTAAAAATTGACATTATATTGAATTAATAATTTTATATCAAAGTTGGCATTGGGTTCTTTGTTGAACCTTAATACAACAGTGGGTTACTTGTCGAACCGTAAAAATGACATTGGATTCCTTGTAGGGCCTTAACACGACAGTGAGTTCCTTGTAGAACCAACCTTAAAAACAACATTGGATTCCTTGTATAACCTTAAATTAATATTGGGATCCTTATTGAACCTTAACACGGTATTGGATTCCTCGCCGAACCTTAAAAATAACAGTAGGTTTCTTGCCAAACCTTAAAAATCAATATTAGGTTCCTTGTAGAACCTTGACACAATATTGGGTTCCTTGTAGAACCTTAACAAAATATTGGGCTCCTTGTAGAACCTTAAAACAGCAGTGGATTCCTTGTAGAGCCTTAAAACCAACATTGGTTTCCTTATAGAACCTTAACACAACATTGGGTTCCTTGTATAACCTTAACACGATAGTAGGTTCCTCATCAAACCTAAAAAATAACATTGTGTTTCTTGTAGAACCTTAACACAATATTGGGTTCCTTGTAGAACCTTAACACGATAGTGGTTCCTTGTAAAATCTTAAGAAAAAACATTAGGTTCCTTATAGAAACTTACCATGACATTGGGTTCCTTGTTGAACCTTAAAAATGACAGTGGGTTACTTGTCGTACCTTAAAAACCAACATTGGGTTCTTTGTAGAACCCTGACACAATATTGGGTTCCTTGTAGAACCTTAACACATCATTGGGTTCCTTGCAGAACCATAAATTGAGTTGCTATTGGATTTTGACAAGTAAAACATGATTAAACAATTCTTTCTCCTATTTTCAAATCATAATTCTTTATCCCTATGTCTCAAAATATGACCTAAATCATATTCACATTCCACATCTTGTCAACTCGTGTTATCATCCTTCAAGTTCAATATTTATCACTCTTCTTTAGGAATCTCATTTGTTCCTAAATCTAGAACCACACATGGCCTAATTCTATTGAACTCAAGATAAGTAGGCGACTTAAAACCAAAGTCTCAGTTGCATTATTTTTTAAAAACCATCTCTTGTTGCTTCAATCCCAATAAAACCTCTTCTCAATCGAACAAAATTAAATATATGTTAACTTTAATTGTACGGCAATTATTTTATCCTTCCTAAGCAACGAAGGACGAAATGTTGTCACCCAATTTTGACCACCCGATACTCTTCATAGGCTATTATCTTACCAAAACTATTAATTTTAAATATTAATAATTAATGTATTGGTTTTGGTAATAAATAAATATCTACGTGTCACATCCATGATTTTTTAAGTAAGCAATTTATTTTTTAGGTAATCTTTACACTTTATATATAGTATATTGTAATACCCCACAATATTTTAGATGAGTTTCCAGCTGTCTGTCATATGTTTAGAATTCCCAACGTTATTATTTCACACTAAGTACAAGAGACATAGTCATTTTGACACCCAAGATTTTGAACATTTTATTTTTATCCTTTTTGAGTTTGAAACAATGAATTATGAGTTAAAATATGTTTAGGAATGTTAAAAGGGTCATCTGGGAGAGTTTAAGAATTTGCAGAAGCGATTTGGGGTGTTTTTGGACCACGAAGGCAGAATGCCTCCAGGATTTGGATGTGTCACAGAGACTGGCCCTCTGCGATACAAGGCATGTCACGGAGGTTAGTCTCTATGATACACACCATGTCACATAGGCTAGCATCCATGATAGTCTCCATGCCATGGAGGCTGTGAAATTATGCAACATCATTTAAAAGTTTAAGGGGCATTTTAGTCTTTTTTCCCTCTCCTTAATCATTCAAATCATGATTTAAGCCCCAAAAGGGGCATTATTTTCCCCATTCCTCATCAGTTAACAATGCAAAAATCATCCCCATTCCCAAAAGCACAAAAATTGAAAGTTTCTTCCAAGAATACAACCATTCAAAATCCTAATTCTAAGTTTTCTTCAAAAATTCAAGCAACTCAAGTATGAGGAATATTCATCAATGGGTTCCTTCCACCTATTAAGTCCCAAGAATCCTTTGTTTTTCAAGTATAAAACTTTTTCCTATTTTATGAAACTTCAATGTTAATCATGAATTTACTTAATTTTCTTTTAGTATTTTTGAATGCAAACCATGAAATTGTGTTTACACATGTGAATTGTGTTCTTACATGCTCTAAAATATTAGTCATCCATATCAAGTTCAATTGTTAACATGACAATTTATCAAGTTATGAAATGAACCATGTGATCATGTTGTTCTCATAAGCTTAATGTATTCTCATACACAAAATCATGAATTTCATCAATTTAGCAACATATACTATGTTTTAGGGTTTATGAATCATGAATTTCCTTACAGTGTTTTAAATTATGTTATTGCATTTAAAGTATTATTTAGTGCTAAAGGGTTACTAACACCTGATATATATATATATATATGTTTACACATGTTTCAGATTTATAAGTTTCAAATTAGTCAGATCATGATTTCATTCAGTCGGAGTTAGTTGGAGGTTTGTCCCATCAAATCCCCATGTTTAGAGTCTTTTGGATAGTCAGATTTGTTTTTAGTTTTATCAACAATTTAGATATGTTGTGTATTGTTTCAGTATTACATCTTAACAGAAATTCTCATCAGTTTAGCCTCCACATATGATATTTTATTAGTATTTTATTCAGCACTCACAGCAGGTACTAGATCATGAGTTAACTTAGGTTCACTTGTGGCCTTAAGAACCATGTTACAACTAGGGGGTAGTCTTAAGTCGTGATAAAACTTGGTATCAGAGCCTAAGGTTTAAAAGTATCCTAGGGTGAATTAAAGTCTTGTTGATTAGAGTCTTATGCATGGGTATGAAATGTGCCACACTTATGGGCGAGAGGCTACAAAATGTTTTAGAAAAGTTTCACTTCTTTCTGTATTCATGTCGTACGAAAGAGCGTGAGCTCTATTGAATTCCTTTTTCTAAATCCTTTTTTATCCATTTATAAAAAATGCCTCCCAGGAGAAATAATGGAAGGAGGAACGAGGATCAGCCCGCACCACCACCTGTTCAAGAAGACCCTCTAAACAAAAATGTTTCCCATGCTGAATTGAGGACTGCTTTCACTATTTTTTCCCAGACTGTGGTTGCTCATAATAACCAACAAGTTGTTTCCCGGCTAATATATTAGTGAGTAAGGCAGCTGCTATGATCCGAGACTTCACTCTGATGAATCCTTCATTATTTTCTGGATCCAAGTCTGAGAAGGATCCATAGGAGTTTTTGGATTGTGTACAAAAAGTGATAGATATCATGAGTGTTACTTCTAGTAAGAGTGTTGACTTGGTTGCTTATCAATTGTAAGGGGTGGCTCATATTTGGTTCAAGTATTAAAAGAAGGACAGAGGTGGTGAGGCAGGGCCTATAAAGTGGGAGGAATTTTCTATGGCTTTCTTAGATAGATTCTTTTCACTTGAGTTAAGGGATGCCAAAGTGCAGGAGTTTATAAATCTTAAGCAGAGTAACATAAGTGTTAAAAAATGCTCACTCAATTTTACCTAGTTGGCGAGGAATGCTTCAACTATGGTGGCGATTCTAGGAACAAAATGAGTAAGTTTATGTCTAATGTTTAGAAATATATGGTTAACGAGTGAAGAACACATATATTGGTTAAAGAGATGGACCTTTTTAGATTAATGGTCCATGCTCAGCAGATTGAGGAGAAGAAGCTCAAACAAAATCAAAGGGAGAATAAGAGGGCCATAAATGGTATCTTTAAATTCTCACATCAATGGTCTAATAGTGGGAATCATTCTTAATTCCACCATAAATAATCAGCTTTGACCCCATCTTCAGCCAGTGCCTAAGTTCAGGCAGGATGATAAGGATAGAGCGGCAGTCTCTAAGTCCTAGGAAAGAATGAATAGTAGTCAAACCAATCCATTTTGTATAAAATATGGTAGGAACTATCATGAAGAGTGTAGAGCAGGCAGTAATGTTTGTTTTGGATATGGCAGACCATGCCACAGGATCAGGGATTACCCAGCAGTTGCTTAGAAGGGAAAGGATTTTCGTCAATAGGTCAGTCTAAATTTTTATCATCTCCAGTGGGTCGCCTGAATTAGTAGGTCACCACCTTCAGTGCCACCAGTGGGTAGCATCAGAACCAACTTTATGCTCTCTAGACTCAACATGATGAGGAGAGTTCTCCTGATGTGGTTATGGGCACGTTATAAGTTTTCTATCTTCATGTTTATGAATTATTAGAACCTGGATATTTGCTTTATTTTGTTACTCTCTAAATAGCATTAGACTTCAGCGTCAGTCCTATAGTCCTAGTAGAACCCTTCTCAGTGTCTACCCCAGTGGGTAGTTCTCTTATAGCCAGACTGATATACAAAACTTGCCCGATCATAGTGTCCCAAAAAATCACTTCAGTTAATCTTGTGGAGTTAGAGATTACATATTTTAATATCATTCTATTCATGGATTGGCTCCACTCGTGCTATGCCTTGGTTGACTATAGAAACAGAATAGTCCAGTTCCAATTTCCTAATGAGTCTATCATAGAATGGAGGGGAAGTACCCCAGTTCTTGTAGGTCGATTTATCTCATACCTTAAGGAAACAAAGATGAATTCTAAGGGATATATCTACCATCTTGTTTGAGTCAAGGACTCAAACTCTAAAACTCTGATTCTTGAATTACTTCCAGTCGTGAATGAGTTTCCAGAAGTATTTTTTGAAGATCTTCCCGGACTTTCTCCCGAGATGGAAATTGACTTTGAAATAGATCTCTTCCTAGATACCCAGCCTATCTGAATTCCACTTTATAGAATGGCTCTATCTGATCTTAAGGAATTGAAGGATCAGTTGAAAGACCTCCTGGATAAGGGTTTTATCAGGACTAGTATTTCTTCGTAAGGTGATCCAGTTATCATCGTGCGCAAGAAAGATGGTTCCCTCAAAATGTGCATTGACTACCATCAGTCGAACAAAGTCAAAATCAAGAATAAGTATCATCCTCCCAGGATTGATGACTTATTTGACCAACTTTAGGGTGCAAGCTATTTCTCTAAGATAGACCTAAGATCCAGCTATCATCATCTTAGAGTCGGGGAATGACATCCCTAAGACAACCTTTAAAACTCGGTATAGTTACTTCGAATTCTAGTTATGTATTTTGGACTAACGAATGCTCCTGCATATTTTATGGACTTGATGAACAGGGTGTTCAAGCATTACTTAGACATATTCATCATAGTCTTCATAGATGACATCCTTATCTATTCTCATAGTAAAGGTTATCATGCAGACCATTTGAGAATTATATTGCAGACCCTTAAAGATCACCAGTTATTTGCTAAGTTTAGCAAGTGCAAATTTTGGTTGATATCAGTAGCTTTTTTGGTCACATCATTTTCGGTGATGGTATTCGAGTTGATCCTCAAAAGACCAAAACAGTGAGAAACTGGCCTATACCCATCTCTCCATCAGATATCAGGAGTTTCTTAGATTTAGCTGGTTACTTCAGATGGTTTGTTAAAGCATTTTCTTCTATTTCTTCTCTCATGGCTTGACTGACTCAGAAGAAAGTCAAATTTCAGTGGTCATCTTCCTGCGAAAAGAGTTTTTAGGAGTTGAAGACTCGACTCACTTGAGCTCGAGTATTGACTCTACTAGAGGGTTCAGATGGGTTTGTAATCTGTTTAGATACTTCTAGAGTTGGTCTTGATTGTGTATTGATAAAGCGAGGTAAGGTCATAGCCCATGACTCTAGACAGATTAAACCCCATGAGAAAAATTACCCGACCCATGACCTTGAGTTGGCAGTAGTTGTCTCTGCCTTAAAGGTTTTGAGGCATTACCTTTATAGGGTTCATGTGGATGTGTTCACGGATCATAAGAGTTTATAGTATGTGTTCACGTAGAAGGACGTAAATCTTCGTTAGAGAAGGTGGCTTGAATTTTTGAAAGATTATGATATGAGTGTGTTGAATTACCTGAGTAAGGCTAATGTAGTGGCCGATGCCTTTAGTAGGTTGTCTTTGAGAAGTGTTGCGCATGTTAAGGAGGATAAGAATGAGTTAGTCTGTGAGGTTCATCAGCTTACTAGATTAGGTGTTCGATTGGTAGATTTGGTCGAAGGTAGTAAATAGGTTCAAAATGGTTCAGAATCTTCATTGGTTTCCAAAGTGAAAGAAAATCAAGATAGGGATCCTATTCTGGTCAAGTTGATGGAGGCAGTTCGGGATCAGAAGGTTAAGGTTTTCTCCCAAGGAGAAGATGGTGTGCTTCATTGTCAGGGCAAGTTATGTGTTTCGAGTGTGGATGATTTGAGACAATGAATATTAGAAAAGGCGCATGGTGCACGATATTCTATTCACTCAGAAGCCACTAAGATGTACCGTGATTTGCAGGAAATCTATTGGTGGAATAGTATGAAGAAATACATTGGAAAATTTATGGATAAGTGTTTGAATTATTAGTAGGTTATGGTTGAACACCAAAGGCCTAGTAGTACACTTCAGGAGTTCAGCATCCCCACATGGAAGTGGCAAGTGGTGAACATGGATTTTGTGACAAGGTTACCTCATACGCATCGTCAGTATGATTCGATTTGGGTCATTACAGATTGAATAACCAAGTCAGCCTATTTATTACTAGTTCGTACTTCGTATTAAGTTAAGGATTATGCTAGACTCTATCTCAGGGAGTTGGTAAAGTTGCATGGGGTCCCATTGACCATTATTTCAGATAGAGGTACTTAGTTTACTTCCTATTTTTTAAAGGTGTTTTAGAAGGATCTTGGTACCTAAGTCCATCTCAGTACTGCTTTTCATCCTCAAACAGACAGTTAGGCAAAGTGGGCTATTCAGACATTAGAAGATATTTTGAGGGCTTGTGTTATTGACTTCAAGGATAGTTGGGATGACCACTTACCTTTGATTAAGTTTGCCTACAATAATATTTATCACTCTAGTATTCAGATGGCTTCATTTGAGGCTCTCTATAGAAAGAGGTGTAGATCTTATATTAGTTAGTTTGAACCAGGTGAGGCTGCTTTGATAGGTCCAGATTCAGTATATGACGCGATGGAGAAAGTTGTGTTGATTAGAGAAAGATTGAAAACAGCCCAGAGCCGACTGAAATCCTATGCTGATGTGAGAAGAAGAGATCTTGAGTTTGAGGTTGGTGACTTAGTTTATTTGAAAATTTTACCCATAAAAGGGGTGAAGAGGTTTAGTAAGAAGGGGAAGCGTGGTCCCCTCTATGTTGGCCCATATAGGATTTTGAGCTCTTTGGAAAGGTAGTTTATGAGTTAGAGTTGACTGCAGATTTGGCACCGCATCTAGTGTTTCATGTTTATTTGCTAAAGAAATGCATTGGCGATCCATCTTCAATTGTGCCTTTAGAGAATGTGGGTGTGAAATATAGCCTTTCCTACGAAGAAGTCTCAGTTGAGATCCTTGATCGTCAAATTCGTAGGCTAAGGACTAAGGAAATTCCCAAGTTCCCTTGGTTAAGGTTCTATAAAGAAATCAGTCCGTTAAGGGAGCTACTTAGGAAGTAGAAGTAAATATGGGAACCAAGTATCCCCATCATTTCTCTACGAATTTATATTCAGCTTGAGGTAATGGTTTCCCTTAGATTGATTCTCTTGTTTTCTATCTTAGCTATCCAACCATCCTCATGTAATAGCATGTATTCATGAATTTAGTTTATCCCCCATGCATCATGTCTCAGATCCAGTTACTTAATCATGATTCAACTCATAAGTATTCAGTGTTGATCTTAGTCTTCTTAGTATCTCATCTAAGATAGTTCATTCAGGGATGAATAATCCCAAGAGGGAGATATTATAATACCCCGCAAGATTTAGACATGTTTTCAACTATTCGTCACATATTTAGAAGTCCCAAAGTCATTATTTTACACCAAGTACAAATGACATGGTCATTTTGACACCCCAAGATTTTGAACATTTTATATTTGGCCTTCCTAAGTTCCAAACATTGACTTATGAATTGAAATATATTTAGCGATGTTAAAAGGGTCATCCAAGAGAGTTTTGGAATTTTTTGAAAGGGTTCAGGATTTTTTGGACCACGGAGGCAGAATGCCTCCGGAATTTGGATGTGTCGCAGAGACTGGCCCTCCGTGACACACGGCGTGTCACAGAGGTTAGTCTCCGTGATACATGGAGGCTGTGAAATCCTTTAGCATTATTTGAAGGTTCAAGGGGAATTTTAGTGTTTTACCCCTCTACCTAGTTATCTAAATCATGATTTAAAACCCAAGAAGGGCATTATTTTCCTTATTTCTCATCAGTTAACAACGCAAAAATCATCCCTATTCCCAAGAGCACAAAAATTAAAAGTTTCTTCTAAGAATTCAAATATTCAAAGTCCTAATTCCAATTTTTGTTCAAGAATACAAGAAACTCAGGTATGTGGGATATTCTTCAATGGGTTCTTTCCACCCATTGAGTCCAAGAATCCTTTCTTTTTAAGTATAAACCCTTTTCCCTATTTTATGAAACTTCAATGTTAATCATGAATTTACTCGATTTTCTTTTAATAGTTTTGAATACAAAGTATGAAGTTGTGTTTTCCTATGTGAATTATGTTCTTACATGATCTAAAATATTGGTAATCCATATCATGTTCAGTTGTTACCATGCCAATTTATCAAGTTATGAAATAAATAATGTGATTATGTTGTTCTCATAAGTTTAACATATTCCCATACTCATAATCATGAATTTCATCAGTTTAGTGAAGTATAATATGTTTTGGGGTTTATGAATCATGAATTCACTTACAGTTTTTAAAATGATATTATTGTATTAAAAGTATTATTCAATGCTAGGGGGTTATGAACACCTGATACCTATATGTTTGCATATGTTTCAGATTTTCAAGTTTCAAGTCTGTCAGATCATGATTTTTTCTTTATATTCAGGTTATCATATTCATGTTGAGCAATTATTAGTTGTGAGTCTAGTTAACTTAAATCAGTAACAGTGTCAATTCAGTTGGGAGTAGGTTTTAGCATTGAGAGAACCTAGGAATAAAGGCTCACTAGCCGTAGAGGACTGAGACCTTTAGTAGCAGTACCTAAGTTCCAGAACTACATAGCCAGTGTAGGTTATGAGATGTCATCTGCCAAAAGAGGACTGACACTCTGTTAAGGGTCACCCACCAGTAGAGGACTGATACCCTAGTCCTTCAGGACATCTGCCTTGTGGATCCATATCGTCAGACATGTATTAGTACCCATGGAAAGATACTGATACCCTTCCAACTGGGGTTACAGGTTGGACCCTGATTAGCTCAGATTGGGGCATGTCAGTTACATGATAGCTCCTATATTCTCAGTTCAGTATTCAGAGTATGTCTGCTCAGGTTTGCATGACCAAGTGTACAAATAACAGTTATTCAGTTTATCAGTTATTCAGCTATTTAGATATCAGTTATTCAGTTATTCTGATCATTTCGATACATGTTTATTCTTGGTCTTGCGTTCATTTTACATGTTCATGCATTCATGCTCAGTACTTATACGTATCCCAGTCAATCCCTATCTCACATACCAGTACATTCAAAGTACTGACCGCATACTCTTTTTTGCGCTATATTGATTTCATAATATAGGTTCAGACATTCCATTTTTTGATCGCCCTTGGTCAGCTCAGTACTACTCAGCAGCAGTTGTGGTGAGCCCTCATCGATCGAGTACAAGTTATTCGTAGTTATTTCTAGTACTTCTTTTATTTTAGTCAGTCGGAGTTAGTTGGGGGTTTGAACCATAAACTCCCCATGTTTTAGTGGCTTTTGGATAGCCAGATTTGTTTTCAGTTATATCAACAGTTCAGACATGTTGAGTATTGTTTCAGTATTACATCCTAACAGAATTTCTCATCAGTTTAGCTTCCGCATATGATGTTTTATTATTATTTTATTCAGCACTCACTGCAGGTACCAGATCATGAGTTAGCTTGGGGTCACTTGTGGTCTTAAGCACTGTATTATGACTAGTGGGTAGTCTCGGGTCGTGACATATATATAATTTAATATGATATTTTACATAATTTTATCAGTATTTAGTAAATTATTTTCATACGAACACGTGATTATCAAAAACATTCTCTATTATTATAATAATTATTATTATTAATATAATATCATCTCTTGAAATTTGTACCTAATTTATTTCAAATTTATTATCGTTAATTTTAGATTATAATTTTTATGTGCCAATAATTTTATATGCGTAGCCAATTTTTAATAGAAACATATTATTATTTTCCTTATTATTATTGAGTCATTATACATTTATTAAACAACCTAATTAAATTTAATTTCTCAATTTATTTAAATTCTAGCCTTTTTTTAACTCAATTTATATCATCTTTAGCCTTTAATAATTTTAATTCTGATCCAATTTCAAAATCCCCTATTAGAATTTTAAATCACAATCATTGATCTTATGTGGTCAACGGTTAAGATCAAAACCATTTTTTCTTTTCCTTTTTAATCATAACTTAACACCTCCCCCCAAAAAAATGAAAATCCTAAATTATTTTTATCTTCCCATCCTCCTTTCTCTTCTCCCCTCTCACTTTCTCTCTCTCAAAATTCATTCGCTCAACTATTTTACCAATTCTGTCCACCATGGTCGGTGAACCATCACTGAGGTCGCCTCACGTTCCTCTATTTCCTCATCGTCGACAAACCCGTACCCACTAGCGTCGCTTATCTTTTTCTCTAAGACTTTGACTAACCGACACTGGAGCCCTGCTAAACGTCTCTCTTTTTTTTTCTCTTCTCTTTTCCCCTATTCTATCATGCCTCATCGGGGTTGATCACCCGTGGGTGAGCTTTAGGCTTTTGCCGCTGCCATCTTTCCTCATCACCGGTGGGCCTTTTCCGGTGGACCACCAGCGTCATTCTAGTGCCAGAGGTCACCCTTCAACTCCTATTTCTCTTTGATTTCTTTGTTTGAACTTGGAAAGTACCCCACAAGGTTTATTTCTCTGATGAACGTCATAATCCCCATTGAAGAAAGATCTAAGACGAAAAGATTGACGGTTTCTCACTGTTGAACTTAAAATATCGAGATAACTTTGTCTCCGTCAAACTCTGGGGTTTCGATTCTAAGATAAAATCCATTGAACTTGTCTATGAATTATGATCTTTCGGTACTAGTTATGTGTTCGATCAACTATCCCATCTTTAGATTCATGACTTATTATTTTTGGCTAATTTCAAAATTTAAAAGTGATGCATGCCGGTCTTAAAATATTTATACATATTTTATATGCTAAGTGGTATGAACAAATATTTTGTGCTCAATTTGTTTGACTATTTCTGATTTAGTTTGTTGGTCCTGCATCCATGTTTATAAATCTCAATGTTATGATGCTTGAATTACAAATTATCTTTGCTTAATTGTTTCCCTTGAAGTATGCTCGTGAAAATCATTGAGTGATTTGATTATGTCAATAACGGTTATTTTTTGTATGATTTGGCACTTTTATATCATTGAATGGTTGTTTGTGTCCCTGCTAAGTTGATTTTGGATGGTTTTTTACATAATAATTATGGCACCAATAATATTCTACTTCCTGTGAGATGGGTCAAGATTTGTGTGAAGGTTATGGTGTTTGTCTATTCTAGGTAGTTTATGATAACTCTGACCAGACTATCCCCTTTTTCTTTTGAATTGAAACCATTTCAATCATATTATTGGTTAAATATGGTAATTTGAGATTTCTTCCTCATGACATTAGCTTTCAATCGTGCGACAGACTTGGTACTACTTGATTTTGAAAACTTTTATAATTGATTTCCTTTCCTTTTACTAAGAGATGACAACTTTTGAATTTTCTGACTGAAAGTGAGTATCAAATGGTTATTATTTTCTTTTCTTGATTATTTGGACGGCTCTATTACATGAATATTTAAGGCAATTGTGAGTTGTTTATACTACTTTGACTTGATTATGTTAATTAAGGAAAAGTATTTTCCATGATTTATGTTACTTTTTTTTAGTTGAGACAGATTTTATTTGATTACTTGTGATAACTATGATATATTTTTCTCTCCTTAATTAATTTATTTAAAGAAAAGGATCTTCATTATTTGATTTTGAAATATTTTTTTCCTTTTTTACTTTCACTAATTGATTTTTGAATGGCTCTTCTTCCTCTAATTTTAAACCATTTATCTACTGTGTAAAGACAAAACTTCTCTTCTCTTAAGGATATCTTTTCAAATCCTATTCTCTCTATACAAAAGAAGGGAAAAACTCTTGAGCCTCTGCTCTCTCTCTAAAATATACTTGAAGTTCTATTTCTCTGGTGGTTTTGTCGTGTTATTGCTTTCTTCAATTGTTGCCGCTTAAGGTCTTGTTATTATTTATTTGTTGCTTGATTGGTTAGTTATCTTAACTATATATTCGATATTATGTGTTAATGTTGTGTTGCTGTAATTGTTTTTCCAAATTCCTATACATCGAATATCCCTGTTCTGTTTTATACGTTCTTGAAATGGGATGTTATGAGTCATTCTAGATTCTTTTTTAGTACATCTTTGGTACGTAGATTTGCATTTTATGGGTTCATGTTAGAACACAATTTGGTCTGGGGATCTGAAGAGTTGTCAAGGGGTTTTATTTAGAATTTGCCGAATTTATTTCTTTTTATTTTTCTTTATACTCATTTGGGTATGTACTAATTTGTAATAACATTGATATGCATAATGAAATTTGGGGGATTGCTTATGGGGGCGGGGACTATGTGATTTGAACAATTTATTTTATCACTTAGGCAAAACGTCTTAGGATTATCGATTAATTTCCTTTTATCAGCTTGACATCATAGTTTAGGTTTATTAATTAATTTTCAACGTATTAAATTAAGTTCAAGCATGTTAATTTAACCTATAGCATGTAAAGTTAATTTCCAGCATACTATAACTAATATTTAGCATTTATATTTATATTTTGCGTGTTAATTTTAATTTGTTCGTAAATTTTCAGCATATTAAATTAACTTCTAGAATATTAAAATAAAATTTTAACGTATTAAAATGAATCTCCAGCATATTAAAAAAAATCGGCATATTTTAGCATGTTAAAATAAAGAGAAAATACATCATTTTCTTCCTGAACTTGTGTGCATAACTTACTTTAGACCAATTACACGGGCAATTATATACCCCTCTTAACAACTTTAAAGTGAATTAAATACCACCCTAAACACATAATACCACTCTCACCATGGAGAGTGTGATACACATGCTCACACGTCAGCGCCACGTAAATATTTTTTTTTAATAATTTATAAATCAATATATATATATATATATATATATATATATATATATATAATTCTAACCTTATTTATTCATCTTCTCTAGCGCCCCCACCCCACACTACTCTCTCCCCCCACCATTCTTTATCTTCTCCAGCACCCCCACCCCCACACTACCCCTTCCCCCCACCATTCTTCATCTTCTCCAGCGCCCCCGCCCCCACACTACCCCTGCCACCATTCTTCATCTTCTCTAGCGTCCCCCACCCCCACACTACCCCCACCACCATTTTTCATCTTTTCCGACACCCCCACTCCCACACTACACCTACCCCTATTCTTCATCTTTTCCAGCGCCCCCCACCACCACCGCCACCACTATCCCTACCACCATTCTTCATCTTTTCTAGCGCCCCCCTCCTTCCCCCTCCCCCAAAACCCTTCACCTTTTTTTCTTGAAAATCCGCAACTCCCTCCCACCCCACTTCCCACCCCCAAATTCAGCTTTACCAGCTCCCCTCCCCATTCCTCATTCGTTATTGTTTAACTTTTTATTATTATTTTAAACTCAAATTTTTGAAATTTGATTTATGAAAATTTAAACTTCGATGAGATTGTATTTTATTAGTGAATTGGTTGTAGATTTCAGATTTTTCACACAGGATTCGATGGTCTCACTATCACCCTTTTTGGTGTTGTGAAATTGTATATTGATTTGTTGAGCAATAATTGTTTCATCTTTCGAACCCAACTCAAATTTTGGCATAGGGATACTATTGTTATTTCTATTTGATGGAAAACTAATTATTGATTCTTGTATTCTGTTGATATATATTTCAATCACCGGACGTTAGTAATGCCGCATCAAAAATTGCACTGAAGGAGAAGGAGAAGACTAGATGAAGGAGGAGAAGCTTAGAGGATTGAATTAATTCATTTAGGTTTGGAAGCTTTCAACTAAGAACTTGAAATGGAGAAAAAATAAGTTGGAGAAGACAATCAATACAAAAAATAAAAAATAAAAAATAAAAAATAAAAAAGTGGGACCACATATTTCATTTATTTTAAATAAAATCTCAAAAAAGTTAAGAAAATAAATTAATATACTAATACAAGAATATCAAAAAATATTAGTTATATGTTGCCAAATAAAATAATGTCATGTGTATGATTATATTGATTCAAATTTTTTTTTTCTTTTCTCACATGTTTTTTGGAAAGTGAATACACTTTCTCTGCTTAGGGAGCTATTTAATACATTTTAAAATTATTAAGGGGTATATAATTTTTCGTAAAGTTAAGGATCTAAAGTAAGTTATGTAGACAAGTTCAGGGGTGAAATGATGTATTTTCTCTAAAATAAATTCCAGCAATGTATTTTAGTAGTTTTCATCTTTAAAAATTATCTTCAACATAAATTAAATTTCAGTAATGGGTTTTATCAACTTCCAGCACTTGACATTACTTGTCAAAATATAAAGTTAATTTTTAGTATCTAGTTTCATAGAAAGGTCAATTTTCACCATGCTAAAACTTATTTTTATATGGACTTTGAAACTTATTTTTATTATTTTAAGTTATTTTCTAACACTTTGAATCCCTCTCAACATGATTAATTAATTTTTGAATTTGAAGTTGATTAGTGTCCTATTCATTAATTTCCTAACATGTTCACTGAATTTCTCGGCATGTCTATTTGCAACACAATGTTTTGAATTGCAAATTGTTTCTCACCAATGACAGTTATTTGTCACATAAGTATCATGCCTATAGACTTTAATATAAAATTAGTTAACTATTTGTTTAGCATGTTTGTCACTTAATCATTTGTAATTTAACCAAGAGGCTTGTATGAGGTCATTCCATGCTAAGTGCTAATGTTTGTTATTTTGTTTGACGCAGACCCCGAGTCTAAATTAGGTAGATTAGTTTTTCTTTGTCTAGATCCTAAATTCAAAGTAGAAAGTTCAATGTCGTTTGGACATTAAGTTGGGATGGATAGGATTTTTAAGGAACGCTAGTTTTATCATTCTTTTAGAACGTCTTTAAGTTTAATAAACAAACTAGGTGAAGTGAGTAGATAGTCGGAAATGATGGAAGTTGTCCCGAGCAGAATTCAACAATGTGACATACGATATTGTCACCCGTTAATAAGCCGAAAGTTGATCCGAATAGGCTAAAAAATAAATTATTTGTCCAATATTTTGAATTTATTTTCTCTTTTTCTTTACTTTGTATGTTTAATTCTTTCTGGTAGTATAGGTTTAATTATTCAAATAATTCTTTACTATGCAAAATTATGTCATTTCTATCTGCTCGCTTATCAATTTTGCGTTTTTATTTTCTTTTCTTATTTGTGTATCATATTCTATTAGATAATAATTATGTTGCATGTTAATTTAGTCCACTTATCATTTTTTAACACTAAGTAATAAAATAGTTGACTTTTGTTTATCACGTAGAATCCCCACGTAATATACGAATTTGGCCAAGACCCACCTTTGTGAATCTCGAAAGATACCTAACACCTTTCTTTTGAGGTAATTTGGACCTTTACTCTAATTTCTGGTAGACTAAATAATAAATTTGTAATATAATGGTTCTCTAACGCACCTTAATTCGTTAGGTGAGAATCTTCACTCTTAAATAATTCTAAAAAGAGTGGTCACGTTGAATCTCCCTTTTTGCAAGAAAAATGAGGCGCAACTTCATATGAAGGCCTCAGCTAACAATGGTGTTTAGGACTACCTTTCAAGATATCCTTCCTTGCTTGGAGAGTACGGCTAGGCAATGTGCTTATTTCTTATCTTATTAATATCTGGAACCCTAGTGAATCTTATGATTACATGTGTTGGTCTATTCCTAAAAAGGAGACTATTGACCATCTATTCCTAAATGGGAAGGTTGCAAAATCTATATGGATCACTATTTAGGGGTAGCAGGTATTAGTCAATGTCATTTTTTGGAGCCCAACATAAGAATGTGGAGGAAGAGTCAAGAAAACTCAAGGTTGAAAGTTGTCTTACATATAGCTCCCATGATAATTATTTGGGTCATTTGGAAAAGGAGAAATAAGATTTAGAGGAGAATTTACTACTGGAAAGGTGTTAAGAGAAATCAATGGTCTGAAAATGAGGTCTATCACCTACAAACTCAAGAGAAATGGGAATATGCCAATTGGCCTAAGATAGTGATGGAAGGTTGTAGGCATTCATAAAATCCAAAAGTGTAAGATGGACCTCTCTCCCTATGCACTAGATTAAATATAACATTAATTGAGCCTCTAAAGATAATTCAGACTCTAGTTCTTCAACCTTTTATATTAGAGATTTATCAGGGTAGTTTATGGTTGCTATGTACCGGAATTCATGACACCACCAATCAATATAGTAGTTGAAGCTAGGTCTATTAGAATATGCTTAGACTATTGGAAAGAACATTGTATCAGTCCAATAATTATTGAATTAGACTCTTTGATTATAGTGCAAATTTTGGAGGATAGATGAAGACTTCCTTGGAATGTGGTGATAGAAGTGAATTATATTAACAGATTGAGGAGCTCAATAACAACAAAAGTAAAGCATTTCCTAAGGAAAGAAAATGCTCTTACAGATTTTTTTCACTAACCAAGTTTTTTCTTTTACAAGTGTTTTTTTAATAGAATAATTTTAGGATATATCAATTGAAGGAAAAAACACCTTTTTCGTTAGCCAGACAAGGCACACCATAAATAAGAAGATAAGCAACAGATCTTTAGTTAATCAGTATACAAAGTACTTGTAATAAGTATACCATTGAAAGCTGTTAGATCAAGCTATTAGCTATGTATAATTCACAGGAAGAAAAAAAGGTAGAAGAATTTTAGTTGATTTATGTATCCAAACTTGGTGAGAGCTATGAGGTGGAATTATATATCAATTCAGGGCCTTTGATCATTAAAATGATTTTGTTGGGCTCTAATAACGTGATTGAATATAGACGTACATATGACAAGTCCACAGAACTCAAAAGCATCAAAATAGTAGCTTGAACTTACTATTTATGTAGATTCGATAATGATACCAATCTTGTATAAGGTTCAACCCATCAATTCAATAAGTTGAAAGTGCAAGCTATGAAATTTGAAGGTTACAAAAAATCAAACTTGTGGATCTGAGGAAATTCAGTAGCAGTTGGATGACAACATAGAAAGAACTCTAGGCCTTGGAAAAAGTGAAAACACAGTTATTTTCTGAAATCTTTAGATTTGATGGACATAATTTGTCGATTTAAAAGAACTGAGAAAAATGACACTTGGCTTTTCAAGAGTTGGTTGTTTTGATATTTGAGCTTCTCAAGAAAGATTTTACACCTGAAAGTATTTCAAAGAGAGAAAAATCAGAGCAGTTGGATTGTTATCAACTGAGTTTGAAGAAGTCGAAGAAGATGATAAATTCAGAGAAGAGACAGTTGAATGAGCTTCTTGAACCTTTAAATTTTCAGTTTCCTAACTGTGACTTTCGTTCAAAACTGATATTTGTTGTTTCTCATGAGTCGGGTCACCTTTGGGTTCAATTTGTAAATAATATTTGATTTTAATAAATGGGCCTCAGCCTGGCATTTGATTAAAAAAAAATTATAGGTTCAAATTTGAGTTATTATAATAAGTGTCTATTATTTTATATTTTCATGTAGAATACCTATTTGACCAAATTGAGCGCATTCAGAGGCTCTACAGGAGGGTAAGCATGTTATTTACTTTTGGGGCTTTAATTGAGGCATGTTGAGGTTTTTTGGATTTCTTAAATTGTTTATGTGATAGTTGTATGAGGAAGTAATGGGGGAATGGATCTTCCGTATTGGTGAGATAACAAGCATGTATGCGGATATCGATGTTATGTGAAGAGTTAAAATAATTAATTGACTTATTTGGAGTGTCTTTCCCTATTTTTACTAGCATGGTTAATATGTAAAATGCTGTAAATAATTTATCAAACTTGTTTGTTAATTATTTTACTTCTTATTGTGAACAAAACTTAAGTAAATTGAGGAAAATTATTGATGTTGGGGCTTTTAGCCTGTGATTATGCGTAGAGCATCGGCATCATTTGATGTATCCATAGCATTGAAATTCCTCTTTGTCTTGTTGAAAGCATGATTACCCACTCATACTCATTTCATAAACTTATGGACTAAATATTCATAAATAAATGTGTTGAAAGGACTTGCATGCTAGAGGAATGCTATTTTGGATGGATTTTGTGAATTGTAACCTGGAAGCTCGAGAAAAACTGTTTTGGGTAGAATAAGTTATTTATGATGTCTAGGATAAATGTAGTTTTACACATGAGCAATGGAAAACTATTTTGGATCGGTATATGAACCTTGCAAGTTTCTCATGGGTCCTAGTTAGCTATATAAAACAGGAGGTGTATACCCAATACATGCATCACATTTATTCATCCATCTTTACTTTTTTTGGACTGTTAATGATTCTATTTGATAGATGTATACTTGAGTTCTAGTTATGAAATGTGGTTATGATTATCTGATCGCATTTGACAGGTTATTTTTTTATATAATTGAGCTATTATTGATGTATCATTGTTAGCTGGTGTCTTCTTCTTTTTTAAGTATTTGTTTGATGTATAAGTGGATGTTTAGGTAGTATATGCAGACCTTTACCATTTCCTTGAATTAGGATCGATCAACTAGTTGTTGAGTACATGTGAATTAGTATTTATGCTTGTTTATTTATAGTACCTTCCGCTGCAAGTACCGAGCCAATTGTCTTGGGGTATTGATCCAGTACTTGTGCTCGAAACTTTTCATTTTAAGATTTGAGGTAGTTGTTGGTTGATCCATGGCTTCACTGAATCTCTTCTATCTCTCTTTTATCTCTTTTTTCTTATTCTTAGTGTTGAGACTCTTTCAACTGTATCTTATTCATGTGGAGGCTTGTACAAGAGACTTTCAAATTTTTGGTGGTTAAGCGTTGATCTCCTCACTTTTACTTTGAAGTTCGATATGATAAGTGGTATTTTAGACTTTTTATTACTGTATATCTTTCCATATATCTATCTTTTATCATTGTGTACTCAGGTTCTTACTTGTCACGAGGGTGGGATAGGTGTCATTATGTTCATGGTTTTTGGATCATGACATCATCGAACTTGAGGAATTCGGGTATAACTCTATTACATCTTATGTTTATAAGTTTATCTTCTAATTTTGAATTTAACCTCTGAATGTTTATTCTTGTATTGCAGGTTCAATTCAAACGAAGGCATTTTGAAGATCATCTTATGTGCCATCAAAGATCTTTATACAAGTTATTGTCCAGCTTGGTATTCGATGGCAGTTTCCTTCAAAAACATAAGTGTTAAATGAGTTTAAGGTAATAATGAAGTCTATATGAATTTATTAATTAAATTCAAAAAAACATAAATATCTAGATTGATTAGTAATTTGATTTTCATTATAGAAACAACTATACATGGATTTTCGAGCATGATGAAAGGATTACCGTCAACTTCAAAAAAGAGCCATGAAAAAATTACCCAATTTATTTCAAGATGCTCATTGGACTCCAAAACATTTGTCTATATGGATTTTGCCAAATCTACGAGTGGTTATGCACACACTGGGCCATAAGTCTGAAGTTTAAGATCGAAAAAGAGATCTAAAAGAAAGTCAAAGCATCTGATAAGGGCGGCTCTCTATACACTTATTGGGCTATCAACCAAGAGATTTTGAAGAGGAGACTGTTATATTTTCTAAATGCTTAATTACTAAAAAAAATAATTAATCGACTACCTCCTTCGTTTTAATTTATTTGGCCGGTTTAAATTTTGCACGGAGTTTAAGAAAGTAAAAAATATTTTTGAATTTTGTAATCTTAAATTTAAAACTATGAAAAATTTACTAAAATATCTTTTAATTTTGTGATCTTAAACATACCACGCAGAAAGAATCATTCTTTTTTAAATAGACTAAAAAGGAAAGTAGGCAAAATAAATTAAAATAAACAAAATATTTTTTAATATTATATTCTTTTATTTGCAGGAAAAGGAATTGGGTAGCCTGATAAACAAGGAAGACTTATTCAAGCCACTCATACAAAGAAGGAAAATCCCACTAAATGGGTTAAGCCACATACTAAGCGGATCTAAGTAAGTATTACACTAAGCATTATGCCCAACTATATTTATCTTATTGAATTTATAACATTCAGTTAAGTTACTTTTATCTTGTAAGTACAAATTCAATATTTACAAGCTGCTGAGGAGTATTGTCGCACTCTACCAACTAAAAATCAGAGCGCATAGCTTATCCAAAAGAAAATAGAATGGTTCTAGTTCAAAAGGGCTGGTGGCCTGGTAAGAGTTTCAGTCTACATTTTTCCTAGAAAGATCTATCACAATAGGCAAGCTGGGCTACAAAGATTTTCCTCTGGAATCGATAGTGTATAAATCATTCATGTGTGATGGAGGAGAAGATCATAGGTCAGCTATCTATCCATGTTGTAGTAAAAACAGAAAAGGAGAGGCTCAAAGATGAAGAACTGAGAGTGCAACCGAAAGGGAGAGGCATAAGGATCGGCAGCATGCAGGACTTCAAGTCCACATAAGCACATTTCTTTTCTTTTTTTTAAGGGAGGGGGAATTCCCCCATGTCCCAATGATTCTTATCATCATAGCCAATTGCATTATTGGCCTCCCATATAGTCTAGGTTTGTCGACAGCATTACTGATATATCTTGTTTTGATGATGATCAGCTGATAACAAGGGACCAGGTCCTTGGATCTTTGAATTGCTAGATCTTGTTTAGATGGTTAGCAGCTGGCAACAAAGGATCAAGTCCTCGGGTCTTCATAAATTCAGTACAACTGTCACTGTCCTGTACAGTTTTGTCTTCTAGTGTAACAAACTGAGAGTGCTTAGGTAGAGTTACCTGAGTTAGATATTGGTTAGAGTTAATCAATATTAAAGTAAGTTTTTGGCAGAGTTGTCAAGGTAGGCTTGTAGTAGATTTATTACAAGCAGGTGGAGCCTAGAGTAAGGTTCAAATCGAGTCTGTAATCAAGAGGTTGATTATAGTGGATTGTTGAGTGCCAATGAGGGCAAGCCGTGATTTTTCCTCCTTTGAGCAAAGAGATTTTCGTGTTAAACCATTGTGTTCTTTACTTTCCTGCAAAGTTTCAGTTTCTCAGTGGTTTATTGTTTGATTGCGTGTGTATGACTCTAAGGAACATGATCCCTCATAGTAAGGTGCTACCCCCTTAAGTTTTATCAATTGGTATCAGATCCAAAATACTCTAAAAGGTTCACACCTAGAGTGATTTGATTATCATGGCTACTTCACCTAATATAGAAGAAGCGCAATCTACCACTAGACTACCTAGATTTTATGGGCAGTACTATGTGTGGTGAAAAAATAGGATATGACTTCATTATGGTTGATGATATTGAGCTTATAGATATAATACTTGATGGTCCTCGTATGCCTGTTAGAGAGGTCAAAGAAGGAGACATAACTAGAATGGTTATTAAAAGTAGGAGAGAGTATGATGATGATAATAGAAGGAAAGTTGAGAAGAATTACAAGGCCAAGAAACTGTTAGTTTGTGGCATAGGACCTGATAAATACAACAAAATTTATTCCTGTGAAAATGCCAAGGAAATCTGGAATTGCTTGAAAACTGCTCATGAAGGAACCACTGATGTGAAGGATTCAAAAGTTGATATGCTAACTACAAATTATGAAACCTTCACCATGAAAGAAGGAGAAACTATCCAAGAAATACATAACAGATCCACTTCAATCACTAATGAGTTGCACTGCCTAGGTTCTTAGGAAAGAAAAGTGGATGCTATTACTGAGGCAAGGAACCTGAAAACTCTCACTATGGATGAACTTATTGGTAATCTGAAGACACATGAACTCAAGAAGCAACAAAGGCAGGAGAAGAAGAAAGTAAAAATGGAAAAATATCTGGGTTTGAAGTCTTCTAAGTCAGCTTCAAGTGAAGAAGACATTGATGTTGCCTATTTGAAAAAAATAATTGTTAGAGCAATGAAGAAGAGTGGTCAATTTTAAAGAAGATGAAGTAGCAGCAAAAAGAGAGGCAATGTTGAAGTTTGTCACAAATGTGGAAATCCTGAGCATTTCATTAAGTATTGTCCAATGCACATAATGGATTACCAAGAATATCTCAAGATTGGAGGTGACAAAGAAAAAGAACAGGGACTAGGTCCCTATAAAATCAAGAAGAAAGGTTGCAGTTGATTATGCAGTGAAGCAGGCCCTAGCAGTTTGAGGAGATTCCTCTAGAGGATCTGATAAAGCTGAAAAGGCAGAAGATGTGTCTATGTTGGATGTGGAGGAGTGTGAAGTTACCTATGATTCCTTGTTTTCTCTTATGGCAAACACTGAAGGTGAATAAGAAAATTAGGTAACTCTCTCGGACATTAAGGAAAACTTAGATAACTACTCTGCTAGAAAGATAAAGAAGCTAAAAAATATGTCGATTGATTCTATGTGTGGACTAACTGCTGAGAAAAATGCTTTAGAAAAGAAAGTAGAGAATCAAAGCTTGAATTAATTGCTTTAACTCTCCAGATATCTAAAACTGAGGAATAGGTTACTAAGTTGAAATCTAAAAATCTGAGTTTAGTGCCAACTGGAGAAAGTAAATGATACTGGTGATAAAAGGAAGAAAGAAGATTCACGGCTTTAGAGATTGAAGAAAAATTGAGAGATTCCCAAAAGCAGCTTATGACTACCCTTCATAAGAATAAAGAATTAAAAAGGGCCCTGGACCGTATAAGAGAAGAACGCAACAAATCTCTACAATAGACCACATCCTCTCAGATCCTTTCTAATTTAACTGGTCAGAGTGTCAATAATGGTAAAGGGCTTTGATATTAGTGTAAAACCAAATTACCTGGGTCTCAGGGGAAAGCTATCCATGGTATTAGAAACAGGGCCTATAAACCTCTATGTACTTATTATGGAAGAGATGGTCACATGAAGAAAAACTGTCAAAGGTAGTTTAGAGCTAGAATAAACAATGGTAGATATATCCAGCAAGGGAATACCTATCCTAAGGGTTCTAAACCTTTGAAGAATATTAAGAAGCTCTCATTACCTATATGGGCCAAGAAATATTTGATCTCACCCTTGTCTTCCTACTAGAAACTCAAACTCAAATGGGTTCTCGAATCTAATAAATAACTTTGTTTGTTGGTGGGAGAAAGGGATTGCAATCAAAATTATTGTATTGATAATGGATGTTCAAAACACATGACTGGAAAGTCTAACTATATTCTCTCTCTCTCTCAAGAAACTTCAAGATGGAGGTGCCTCATTTTGATGGAAGCACTATATCAAGATTGAAGTCTTGAATGATTATTCTCAAAGCAAAAAAACTCAAGAATATGTATGTGGCTGATATGGAGTCTGTAGAAGATTAGGAATTGACATGCTTATGTTCTCAAAGTGAGAATGCTGATGTAAGTTCCTCTTTGCTGAACAAGTTGATTTCAAGGACCTGGTCCGTGACATGTCAAAGCTGAAATTTCCAGACAACAAGGTTTGTAATACCTGTGTTAAGGGAAAAACAAATTAGGTCTTTCTTTAAGCTAAAGAAGCAGGTGAGTACTTTTAGACCTTCTTAGATACTGCATATGGATCTATGTGGACTGGATGAAGTCCAAAGTATATGAGAAAAGAAGTATGTGTTTGTTATTATGGATGACTACTCTAGGATTATCTAGACAATGCCCTTGAGATCCAAGGATGAAACCTATGATTTATGGCTACTTCTGCTAAGCAAGTTTAAATGAAGCTAAATTGTAAGATTGTTGAATTCAAATCTGATCATGGAATTGAATCTGAGAACTCTGTGTGTTGAAAAGAATGTGAAAGTGGTCTTTGATGAGTCAGAAAAATAGTGAATCCAGGTGATGATGAAGTTTAAGAATTTGAAAAACCCATTCTTCTTCAAATAAATGATAGAGATGATAATGATGAAGGTGATGTGATCTAGGATCTCAGTTGCAGACCCTAGCTCCAGTAAAAAGAACTACAAGAAGGGTCTAGACAAAATATACAGGGACCTGGTCCCAACGAAACTAATCTCAGAAGGTTGAACTGAAGGCACAGATCTTGTCATCCACTTGAGAATCTAACTTCACCTTTAGAGACTGGAGTTCAAACAAGATATCAAGCCAAAAGTATCATGACTTTCTCAACCTTCGTATTTCAAATTAAGCTCGAAAATATGAAAGAGGTTCTAAAAGATGTTGGCTGGTTCAATGTAATGCAAAAGGAACCTTGGTAATTTAAAAGATGTTAAGTTTGGGTCCACAAACCTACTAACAGAATAATTTTATAATAAAGTGGTGTACTGAAACAAATAGGTTAAGGCTGGAATTGATCCAATGAACCTGACCTACTAGATGAATAAGTTTTTCTCCCTAAAATTATCTATGATCAAGAGAAAGGTATCCTTGGTAAAATAGGTTCATATTGGTCTAACTCAGTACCATACCTTTGTAGGTATATACCCATGGGAATAGTTTTTGAAGAGGGCAGATATAACTTGCACAAATTTGAGGATTCTCTCAAGAAAGAGAGGGACTTAGTCCCATCACTGAAGGTTAGTACCAAAATAATATTCTTTAATAATCATTAAATTCTATCAAGCATGTTTTTTTCTCTAAGTAAAAGCTATCAATTCTTAGCAAGGTGAAGAGTCACACCTATTAGAATTGGACACGTCATTTCGTTTAAAAAGACACATTTTAATGACAATGGTCACATCACTTAAACACAAAATCAAATTCATCTCTTTTTATTCTCTTCCAAAATTAACTCAATTCATCTTCTTCAATCGCTCATCATCTCTAAACTTGAATTGGTCCCATTCTAAAATTACAGATATTCCAACCTCTTCAACCCTTGTTAAAAATTTAAAATTGATAAAGTCCCAAAAAATCAATTAGATTAATCCAATATCAAACTTTATGATCCTTTAATACCCAAAACCATAGAAGACATCTATTTAATCCCTCAAAAAGAACCTATGTCAACTCTAACACTAAATCCTATTCAGAAATTTAAGAACTCTTTAATGAGTCTGTCCCAGTCAAAACTTTCTCAACCACTGAAATATCTATTGCGTGTACCATGATAGAGGATCTAAATCTAGGTTTTGGTTCACCAATTAAACAAGAAATATCTCAATCCAAAGTTTCATCCTTCCTCAGAAGAACCAAAATTACCTGAAGACTCTCAAAACCCCATTTCTTCTAAAGAACCAAAAAATACCGAATTCTTAGAAACCCCACAAGTACCTGGTTCCCCTACTCTCTCTGAGTCAAACCCTATCTTTGCCCAACTGTGTGACGAAAAGTACCAGTGAAGAGGTCTGATATTTCTTGTAGTGAAAATTGGGTTGCTGAAAATTTGTTTCTGCTAGCATATGATCCTAAGGGAAGCTCTATTAGTACAGAAGATCAAATAGTAGGTAAAATGAATAATGTGACAAAGGATGGAGAAATTATGCTACCTCCAAATAAAAAGTATTGGGAGGATGAGGATGAACCACCTTTGAGGTGGCCTGTGACAAAATAAAGAGCCAGCAAAGGCAAGAAGAAAGTGATTGATTCTGGTGTAAAAGTTGCTAGATTCTATTCTAATAGGGGGTCTAAAAAGAAGTTGTTAGCTGATGCTATGAAGGCTAAAAAGTCTTATACTACAAAGAAAAGAAAACTCAAGAAAATTACTGTAGTGGAGGAAGAGAAAATTCAAGTTGTAGAGATTAGAGGGGATGAGAACATTGATCCTGATACTGTTGCAACAATGGAGAAAAGAAGACAAGAAATTCATGTCTCAGGAAGGACCAGGTCCTCCCTTTCAAAGTCTGGTAGCCCTGTTTGAATGAAGCCAAAACATATTACTGTGAAAAAAAGAGTCTTTGAGGACCTGGTCCTAAAAAGAGAAAAGCTACTAAAAAAGAAACAAGCAGTGATTCCAAAGGAAGAAGAAAAGAGGAAGAAAAGAAGAATGGGTCTAGAGAACAAAGGAATAAAATTTTAAAAACTAAGAAAGTATTGTCTGGAAGAGTGTTTGATACTAGGATTTAAGATAAATCTGGCATAGTTGAGTTGGTGAAATATGTCAAACATCAGGGATAGTTACTAAAGGAACCAACTCCCAAGGTTTTTGAAGAAAAAGTAAGAGACTTCTATTATACTATGGATTTCTCAAATGATAGGTAGAGCTTGACTGCCCAAGTGCAAGGAAAAGAGATAAAGTTGGATAAAGAGGCTCTGGGAAATATTTTGGATGTGCCTATTATTGGTGTAAGGATTGTTGACAAACAACAGGCCTCAACTGAGTTTATGATTGACGCCTAAAAAGTAGGAGGGAATTCAATTGTTGGAGTGAGAAAGAAATTCTCACAAGTGATTTTCAATTAGTGTTTGAATTTGTGAACAAGGTTCTTTTGCCCAGATCAGATAAAAAGACCATTGCCTCTTTTGTTGATTTGTTCTTGATTGAGTGTTTCAGCAAATTTAAGTTAATAAGTCTGTTTGATCTATTATTAAAGCACATGCATAAGGTCATCTATGAAAAGAAAGGCAAATATGAGATGCCTTATGGATCTTTCTTGAATAAGGTGTTTGATCACTTTGGAGTGGTTGGGAGTAAAGAGACTCCAGAAATAGTCAAACAAAAGTTTAGTTTGACAATATTAGGGGAAAATAAATGCATTAAAGAAAATATGGGAAATGTGTCCTAAGTGTCAGAGTTATTGGCTGCTCAGGAGAATTTAAGCAAGGAAATAAAGGAGATGAGGATTAAGCTAGCTGCTAAGGATACTGAGATAATGCACTTGAAGATGCAGAATCTGAAGTTATCTTCAAAGGGATCTGGTGCTACTGAGGAACTTACAGCAGAAAATGCAAAGCTCTAGATAAAGGTTGCAGAGCTAACTACAGAGGTTCAAGGGTTGAATGTTAAAATTAAAGACCTCACTACGCAGCTTCTGAATGCTCATATTGCAGAGTGTTCCAAAATGGAGTTGTTTTTTAAATCCTTCTCCCCTACGACCTCCTCTACCTAAGTCCTATCATCTCTGCATCACTTTGTCATCCCTTTGTGTCAGCTTCTAGTTCTTATTCCTTGTATGGCTTTTGATGAATCAAAATTCTTATGATTATTTTAGTATGATGTAATGGTACTGATATCTCTTAACAATAAATGGATCCTTTACTTGTGTGTTTCATCTGTCTCTTCTTAATTTATAACGTTATTATTCATGTTAGTGTTGCCCCAGTGGCCATAAGTTAACTAACCTGTGCTTATTATACTCTTGGTTTACTGTTATTCTTTTTTAATGATGCCAAAAAGGGGAATACTAAATTCATGTGGTAAGGACCAGGTGTGTGTGTGCATGATGTGTTAGGGACCAAGTACTAGGTGCATATGCATTTTATGTTGGTAAAGTATGATGGCTTATTGATAGGGGGAGTTAAGTTGCAAGTGACAGGTGGAACAATAAACTGAATAAAGTGTGATGTCAACAAGGGACCAGGTCCCTAAGTTGCATGACATATTGATAGGGGGAAGAATATAGAATATTGATGGTGCATATGATAGATGGAATAATAAACTAAATGGACCTTGATGAGTGCAGGTATATTGACAGGGGGAATACTGAACATAGTGAATGAGTTGAGTTTTTTATGTCAATTAACAACAAGAGACCAGGTCCCAAAGTTGCATGATATATTGACAGGGGGAAGAAAGGTACATAATGATAGAGGGAACATTCATCGATAGTAGTGGTGATCACTCTGATTAAATATGATGAATGAACATTGATACTCAAAATCTTTAGTTGGTATGTCATCATCAAAAATGGGGAAATTGATCTATCTTATTTTGATAATGATCAGCTAACAACAAGGGACCAGGTCCTTAGGTCCTTGAATTACTATATCTTGCTTTGATGGTAAGCAGTTGACAACAAGGGATCAGGTCCCTAGGTCTTCATTAATCCAGTATAACTGTCACTGTCCTACGCAGTTTTATCTTTTAGTGTAACAGACTATGCAGGTGAGCTTGTACCCATCAGGACACTTGGCCCAATTAGATTCTACCTTAATCATTATTCCACTATAAAAGGAAAAAAATGTTTCTCAATTGGTGATTTTTTTCGCAAATCGGAATATAAAAGAGAGAAAGAGGCGAAAACTCAACATTGCAGCATTGCTTAAGTTCTTAATTTTGGTATATACTAAAAGAGTGAGTGTTCTTGACTCTAGTCATGGTCTGTAAACGAATTACTCGTGTTACAAAAGTAACGCTATTTTTGTTTTTCTGAGAGTACTTAGGTAGAGTTACTTGAGTTAGATATAGGTTAGAGTTAATCAATATTTAAGTGAAAGTTCTTGGCAGAGTTGTCAAGGTAGGCTTGTACTAGAGTTATTACAAGAAGGTGGAACCTAGAGTTAGGTTCAAATTGAGTATGTAATCAAGAGGTTGATTATAGAATATTGTTGAGTGCTTGTGAGGGTAAGCCATGATTTTTCCTCCCTTAAGCAAGGAGGTATCCACGTTAAACTATTGTGTTCTTTACTTTCCTGCAAAGTTTAAGTTTCTCAGTGATTTACTATTTAATTGCTTGTGTCTGACTCTAAAGGACCCGGTCCCTCATAGTATGGTGCTACCCCCTTATATTTCATTAATTACTCGAGGCCTTGTAGATGAGAAAGATAGAGAGGAGTAGGAAGAGGATGATAGGGATGAAGAGATGGGAATTAGTTGCATGTTTTTTGGGTAACTATCGACTTTAATTAATCATCAAGTAATAGTTACAAAACTGCTAGGTAAACACAACCTACTTAATCCTCTAGACTCACTCCCTCTAATCTATAAACTAGACCTATAATTCATAGTCAGTAATAAAACTAACAACACATAAAAGAAAATCAAAATTTACAAGAAGCAAGTAATGTTATTATGGCTATAGTAGCCCTTAGATTGTAGGTGCAAGCAACCTCTCTAGCTCTCAATTCCCAACAAGTCACCTTCCCTTCAAATAAACTTGCATTACTGTCCATAAATATATCTAGAATTACTTCAACATATATCATTTTATGGACTTGTACTTTCCTCTCTTTACCCTTTGTAACCTGCAACAAAGTAGAGAGATGATGTGTCTAGTCCTGGTGGTATGGCCAGTGCAATTGTAGCTATTGAATCGTCGTCTTCCATAGAGCTTGGGCATAATCATACTCAAAAAATAAGTTATCTTGTGTCTCATCTTTATTTAAACAAATAGGACACTTAGGATCAATTGGAAGCCTCCATTTGAGTAGTCTATCACAAGTTAGTAATCTATTCTGAACCTAGATCCATATAATAAACTTTTCTTTTGGTTTGTCTATATTATTGAAAAGAAAAATCCTCTAGGGAACTCTAGGCAAAGTTCCCAGCATTTGAAGATATATATGCTTGATCACATTTGTTCATCTTTCTTAACAGTTAGCATATGATCCAGTTATCACGACCCAATTTCTCAGGTCATGATGGCACCTACTATATTCCATCAATAGGTAAGCCAAATCATAGCTTGGAACGACAAGTAATGGGATAACAGGTGAAAATAAGTAAAACTGCAAAGAAATCAGTATAATAACAAAGTAAGTGAAAGAAAAAATAAAAATAAATACATATCATATTGTACATGTGGGAAAGAGGACCAAATAACAAAATTGATCCCTTTCAATACCTGATAAAGTCGATACTAGAGCCACTACAACCCAAAAATCAGAGTATTGGACAGGATCCAAAATATACATGTATATATAGTAGTCTCAAAATGCAAAAGACTATAACTGGAATAGATTGAAGAGGATCAGCCGTGGACTCTAGAAAGCTCACCCTATCTCTGAATCAATAGTAAAGACTGAGGATAGCTCCAATGTTGGTGGCTCATGCTGGATCTGTATTAGGAAAAAAATGTATAAGTGCAGTATGAGTACCAAAACAGTGAGTACTCAGTAGGCATCATCAACCTACTGATCTCAATATAGTAAAAGCATAAATATAATGCGAAAGTGTAAGCTAAGTCAGCAGAAATAGGGGTAGAAATATAAATATCTACTGAGCTATGAAAGGGCGATAAATTAAATAAATAAAAGCAATACAAGAAATAAACAACTCAACAGTAAGACAAGCTAACTACTACCAGGGGTCCTTTCTTAGGGAACGCGGGACCCTTGTTAGAATGCGAATGTCGACGCAGATATATTTTTTCAAATGTGGTTGGTTCACCACAATCGTGAAGAACAAGATTGGACAGGACTGATCAGACTCCTCTTCGCGAATGCAAAGGCTAACCCGTGAATGCGGAGGTCCAAATCTTGGCCTGCACCAGGTGCTGATGAACCAGTAATTTTTAAAGTTGCAAATATCCCGATCGGGCCCTCAAGATTCATTTAGAATCTCATAGTCCAAATAATTCTAGAAGCCTCGGGAACCAAAATAAGATTTCCTCTAGCCTAAAATAATATTTTGGAGTTGTTGAGACTGTCAAAATGGAATATGAGTCCGGTTATCTGAGATTTTAGTGCATACCAATTTTTTAACTTCACAAGCTTTTAAAGAAAGAAATGTCTCTAAAAGCCAAAGAAACTGCCCGATAATCAAACTGTCAATCTCACCAAGTCATAATTGACCTGGGGCAGCAATAGAAAAGCTTTAAATGAAGAAAATGCATGAAAACAAATGAAATAATCTGAAGGGTCATTACACCAATCCATCTTTAGCACTCATGATCTTCCTCACTATCCAACGAGCCTATTGAGGGCATATCACAACATCCATACTCCTTCTTTTTATATAATAAGTATGGATCTATTTGATTCCTAACTTATCATGTTTGGTTTCCAAGTCCAAACAAACTTTTGTAATAGCTGCTTTATTCCTGAATTTATAATTAGTCTAAACAATACCTCCATTTGACCTTAGTAAGAAAACTCTATCCCAAGAAACCAAGGCTCTTTTAGTGATGGGTATTGACCCCACATGATGTAAAGCTTCTGCAATGTGTATCTTTAGCCTTCATAACCTTAGTAGATAGAACATATATTTAGGCCCAATATAATTATACTCCAAAAATAACAATTTTCACTAGGTGCACTCTACCTACATAGGAGAGGTTTTTCGCAACCCATAAAGAGATCTTGACAACTATTTTCTCAATCAAAAGTTACCACGGTCCAAGAGCTTTTTATAGTCAATGGAACTCCCAAGTATTTTAAAGGTAGAGAACCAAGAGTGTAACCAAGATGGTGCAAAATTCTACCATTCTTTGCAGCTTCAGCCCTTCCCAAATACGCTAAAATTTTCTTTAACTTTGCTTGCAAACTAAAATCTTAGGAGAATATTTGAAATTTATATTGAAGCTTAGTCACTACAGTCAGCTCCTCTTTAGCAAACAAAAGTATATCATCCGCAAAACATAGGTGAGTAATACCTAGTGTTGCACATCTTGGGTGGTATTTGAATTATTTATCCTCCTTTAATTTATTCAATCTACTAAAGTACTCCATGGAAATTGCAAATAAATAAGGGGATATGGGATCTTCTTTTTTTAGCCTTTTATCAACTGGAAAAGGAGTTATAGGTTGTCCATTGATGGTAGTGGAGAAACAAACTATAGTGATACAACTCTTAATCTAGTAATTGAATCTTCCTAGAAATCCTAACCCTTCCATCACTTTCTCTAAGTAACTCCATCCCAGGGAATCATAAACTTTCTACAAATCGACTTCGATCATAAATCTAGGAGTAATATGATTCCTAGTTTAAGATTTCACCAGCTTATGTGCTAAAATAACACTATAAGTCCTTCTCCTCTCAGATACAAACCCTAATTGAGCATCTAAAATAATAGTAGGCATTTCTTTCTGTAATCTGTTGGTCAATACTTTTGCTGCGATCTTATAAATCACAGTACAAAAAATAGTTAGCTTATACTCCTTAACAGTTGAAGGATTTGGGACTTTAGGAAGTAATATCAAGAAAGCAATTAAAAGCTGGTAGGATACACCTGTATGAAACAATTTTGAAACAGTTAAACAGATCTCATCTTATATAATTGGCCAAGCTTTCTTGTAAAATAAAGTGTAGTAGCCATCAACCCCCGAGACTTTATCATCACCAATTTCCTATAGTATAGTATAAATTTCTTAAGTGGTTAGTGATGCACACAAGTCTAATTGTTTTACTTGAGTTAGAAAGGCCTCTTTCTCATAATACTCTGGTTAACAGTGGTGAGCTTGTGAGTTGAAGTCCTTATCAAAGGCCTGTACAATTGCACAATCTCTGCCTTGATGGCCAGAGAGTCAGCCAGACTATTTCCTTGCAGACTAGTCAACTTCACAATTTGATTTGTTTGGTGTCTTTCTTTCAGCATTGCAATAAAATACTTGTTGTTGGAATCCCCTAGTTTATCCAAGAAGCTCTAGATTTTTGTTGTAAAGCTTTTTCCTCAATGGTGGACGAGGTTTCCAAATTTCGCATGATTTGTTGCTCCTGATCAACTAGTCTATCTGTGTAATTACTTGCCATTTATTCTTGAATATCAACTAGAGCAACCCTAGCTTGGTTAATTTTATCACTGATTCCCTTCAACTCTTCCATATTTAGCTTCATAAAACCTTCTTTTAGTTCTCTAATCGTGAGCCAAACATTTTACATCTTATTAGTATGCAGCTGGATACTCCATCCCTTAAGCACCAGTGGTAAGAAAATAAAGTGTTCAGCCCAAAGTTAAAGATTTTCAAAAATGATTTGACAATAGATACTCTATTTTCCTCATGTATAATTAGAGGAGAATGATCTGAAATATGGTGGTTCTAATATTCTATAGTCAAGTAGACATTTTGAAGCATCATTCCCCATTACCTAATGCCCTATCCAGCCTGCAGTAGATTCTATCACCCCCTCTTTGATTATTGGTCTATTTATAATATTGACCCCTCCATGCTAATTCTAATAACCTCAGTGTCTGCACGCAATCTAAAAAATCATATAATTCTGAGTTGGTGATTGGTGCTCCATGTAACCTATCTTATGCACTCAAGATAGCATTTAAATCACCCTAAATTATCCAAGGCTTTGTAATTTGAGGGGCTAGTAGCTGTAAATAGTGTCATAGAATCCTCTTTTGCTCTTTAGTGTTAGGTGCATAAACTAATGTCATGATTGTCTCCACCCCTGTCTGTCTATTAAGAAGGTAACAGTGGATAAAATGTATATCTTACTATAAAAGAGTGATCTGATAGAGAGAATCATCCCACACTACCCATATCCTCCCATTCAATGCACTAGAATAATTATTGAGAGCACTCCAATAAGGGACAATCTTCCCAATAATATCACTAGATTTATGTAGCTCAACTCTTATTTCAAGAATTTTATCAAGTTTTACTTTATTCTCCTTTAGTAAAAGCTCAATTCCTTTTGCTTGTACCTCTTGTTGAGTCATCCGATGTTCCATATAATCCAATTCATTTAGTTATAAGAAAACCCCTCCCTCATGTGACCCTTTGATTGACTAGAGATTGGAACTTCCATCTGCCCAAGACTAGTTGCATATTTTTAGACTAGTTTTTATATATATTTGAGAGTTATATTCTGTATTTGTTTAAATTGTTTTGAGAATACATTTGAGACTTTTTAGTTTAAATGCAATATAAATATAGTTTTATGGAGATTTGGTATCTTTTTGAATTGGTGTGTAGCTGAATATATTTAATTGTGTTGAATTTTACATGTGGGCAATAGAAAATGCATCATTTTATTACAAAATTTTATATAGAAATCGACCTCCAAATCTCAATTTTTTGCAATAAATAAATAAATCAAACTTTAGCAAAATGACCACAGGAGGTCCGGATTTTGCATTATATTGTTAAAAAATAAATAAATTCTGACATATCGATATATTCTATATTTTTATTTTTTTAATTAGAAAATCAACCTCCTGGATCGGATATCTAAAAGACGATATATATATATATGGGGGGGATAGACCACTAGAGGTTGGTTCTTTGTTAGAATGATAAAAAAAAACATATAAATTATCCAACTCCCATCAACCTCATAAAGTTGGGATGAAAAAGTTACTAATCAAAATTGGTTTATATCAGCTCTCATAGCGTGACTATTGGACTGATCTCATGAGGTGATTCTACCGGCCCTCATAGGTCAGTTTGGTTTTTCGATCAAGTTTTTTGTCATAATTTAAAAATGGGTCATGATGGAACTTATCGCAGCTCGACCTTGATAAGTAAGTCAATCACCTAAAGTGATAAAAAAATAAAAAATAATATCAATATAACTCAAGGAAAGACTTCTAGAACGAAGTCAAACCCATACAAGTATAATATTAGCGGAAGTGTGAAAGAAATATCATAAATCACTCACAACCTGGTGTCATAATTTAAGAGCAATCGAGTATAACATCCAAAAACTAAAAATACGCATCTGTATCTGAAACAAAAATAAAGACAAGTAGAGATAGATGAGGTCTAAATCAGACCCGATCTCTGGAGAAAATCAGTACCTCGAAGTCTGGAATTTCCGCACAAAATCAACTATCACGTGAGGTGCTCGTACGAGTATCTGCATCAAAAGGGCACGATAGGGGTGAGTACGTTTCACTTCTACTCAATAGGTATCATAAGTCAACTAAGCAAAGAAGAAAATAAGTAAAATAACACTATGAGCACATCACCTGCAAGCAGAAAAACCCCAAATGGTAGCTCACACTGTCTCCACTAACAGTTCTTATATATGATCACCAAAATAAAATAACACAAATATATATGAAGGAAATACTAAAACTAAACATAGATCAAGAAAACTAAGAAAATCATAAATGATGCATGTACAAATGTAATGTAATGCAATGTGGATGGGATGAATGGTGAAAGTCATCGCATAATTTTCTGTATACACCCACCGAGCTTGCATCTCTCAGGTAGGACCCATGGGGGATTTACCACCCATATATTATATTTCATATCTTAATTTCAACTCACATCTTCGGCTCATGTTCTCGGAGAGGGTTTTTATAAAAGTGTCTCATTTTTTTTTAAAATGGTGTTTCTCAATGGTACTAGCATTTCATGAATGTATATGTATGGAATGCTCACAATCAACTCAATATAATGATATTCAATCCATTCAACACGAATACATATAAGTGAGCCTAGAAATCAACTAAATATGTCCACAATTCATGATTATCAATTCTAATTAGGCACCATCAAAATAAATATGCATGTAAGACATCGTTAATATCATATCAATCCTAACTCAGGTATTTCTATCATGATAAGGCAATCAATGCTCAAATAAGGTCAATATTAGCAAAATAAGCCCCTCACATGGGAATTATATCTAGAATGAAGGTATTTAAATGCACAAACAAGATCAATGACGAAAACTAAAGCCCCACATGGGAAAAACATAATATCAAATATCACAAGACAACAACAATAGAATATAAGCTCCCACATGAGCAAGCAATAGTAATACTAATCTCGAAGTATAAATGTCATAATTATTTTTTCAATTCATAGCATGTTTTACTTATCAGCTCAATCTGAAAGAAGTTAAGATATAAACACTACCAAAAAAGCAGTAGTTAGCCACATTTTGGTTGACATGATTGATTTGTTTAAAAGTCTAAATTTATCTACATTATTAAAATTCGATGCTAAAATTTTGTGGGTAAAGTAGGCGGTACTCTAAAAATTTCACTCCCTCCTTTATTTTTTTCATTTGCCTCCATCTTCTTTCACTCACCCTAAATTTCACTCTCTTTTCTTTCATTTTATCCCAAATTGACTTCTTCACCCAGAATTACCTGAACGCTTCACCAAAATTCAATTGCTTCAACTTCAAATATTAGTAGAATCACATCTTTAGGTAACAAAGTTTTTGCTATCCAGAGTTTTCAAGACACTTTTCTTCAACTTTTAGTGGGTTTCTTTGAGGAATTTATTTGCACAATAATAGAACTTGAAGATATTACTTTATGCTTTGTTCCAAAATTTTAGTGGATTATGAGAAAAAAGACATTTACATCCTAATTTTAGCATATTTTTTGTTTATTTGTTCAATTATGGGATTATGGATGATTTAACAATGGTTTTTGAGTATATGCTTGGTATGAATTTGATTTCTTAATTAGTTTCCTCTTTTCAACCTGAATGTCACACTAAGATCTCTCTTTTCTCTCCCAATATTCAATTGGTTAAATGTCTCTAGTTTTGAATAGTGGCGGGAAATGGTAGAATCACTCTTTTCAGATAACAAATCTTAATTTCAAGTCAATTTTCTGTTCAATCTTCACTCAATGGGTTCTTTGAGGGTTTTTATTTGTGCGACATCAATGGGTGATGCTCTTTCTTTTATCCAGATAGAAAAAATATGACTGCCAGTACCTTTTTCATGTTCCTTTTGTATGAATATTGTATTATCATTATCAATGAATTACCTACCATGGCTTGACTTCATAAAATCCAAACAAGAATCATGTTGTAGGGCTTAACATTCATATTGATTTAAGCATTGAATCTAGCAAACTAATTGTGATTGTGTAGCTCAATATAGAATTTATAGATACATATAGAATCGATAGTGGAATATCTATAGTTGGCCAACTCTATCCTCACTCATCGAGTATAGCTCTTCATTCATCTATTTTATATACATATGGTTTTTATACTTCAGATATCACATGATTACAAAGAAGTTTTTTATTTTTATCATCTTCCCTTTTATAGACAAATTTTAACTTGAAGCTAAGAGTTTATCAGAAATAGTCGCTCTACCTTTTAGGCAGAGCTTAGGTATGTAAACTTAAAGCTAAGAGTCTATCAGAAACAATCGCTCTACCTTTAAGGTAGACATTAGGTCTACATACACCCACACTCCTCACACCTCACTTTGTGGGATTACACTAAGTATATTGTTATTAAAATTAAATTCAGAAGATATTTTGCATAGTTAAAATCAAAGATAAAGAAAGAACTAGTGGTAAACGTGTAATACAACTTCGGTGACCTACATTAGTGTCTTCCAGATATCAGGATGAGTGTATTTTGATTTTTACTAGGATTTCCGAACGGACCCTCAAAATTTATTTAAGATATCATGAATGCAAAAGAACTATGCTACTAGGCTAATTTCAATATTTTAGACTCAATGAACACATCAAATTTAAAAAAAAAAGATTATTTTAACTAAATTGACCTCTAGGGTCGTTTTTACTATTTTTCAAATGAAGGACCAAAATGAAATAAAAGGTCTCAAAATTGAACCAACCCCGATACTAACCCAAATTTTATATGTCGGATATGCTGATACAGTTCAAATTGTCATCCGATACTCAAAATAATGAATGTTGATTGGAGTCAATTATATGGCTTCTCAAGCCTCTAAAAATCGCAAACTTGGATGACTCATTTCCGATCGCATCAAAACTGTGTCAACTATCCCCAAATGACAAAATCAATATGTAGCAACTACAAGAAAGGAAAAAATAGTCAAAACACATAAAAGCAAAAAATTCATAAATTTAAGTCATTATACTTTTATCGACCTACAATGTTTAGGTCAATTTTTAGAGAAAGCGATTTCTGAAGGTCAATTTTTGAGGCCAATGTGACCTTTTTTGAAGTAGTGATTAGAGTCACTCTCGAATTAGATAACAACTTTCAATTCAAGTTCCGTTGAATAAATAGTAGCTTCATTTGAGATAAACCCTTGAGTCCAATAATAGATCATAAAGTAATACTCTTCAAAGACGTAAGATTTTTTATTGCATTATGATAATCATTTTTATTTTCTTTCTACGAAATGAGTGTTGGGATTTGCCCTGAATTTCTTACTTTACCTAATTTTCTATCATAATTAGAATTACCTTTGTTGGTGGAAAAAGATTTTCTTATTGTAAAAGATCTCTTCCCTATCAGGTTCATTCGTTCTTAGAGGTAGGATTGTGTATCTCTATAAATAGAAAATCTCTCTTCTCAAGTCATAACATAATAGCATTCATAATGTAGTCTTTAAAGAATATTGTTTAGGGGAAGATTTCTCTCTAATAATATTTTATGTTTTCTTTTATATTAAGTCTTCATATGTAGGCCAATTGGACAAACAATATAATAATGATGCTTTTAGTATGTTTTCTTGTCGTCTGAATTATCACCTCATGGTTTGCAAACTATAAGCTTCTGCATGATAGTCTCTCAATTTCGAACTCAGCAAGTGGTATCAGAGCCTATGGTTCACTGGTCTGATGGTTCAGATTCAGAATATGTTGAGATCAAAGTTGCAACCAACTCGGCGATAATAAAGGCTTTTATCAAAAAATAGAAAGCCAAGATACTACCTGTGGAGAAAAAGTTTCAAACAAATTTCAACAATCTTACTACTAATCCATCTTTAAAATCAAAATCAATTTTCCACTCATATTTGTTTTAATGCATGGGCTCCAACTTTCAATCCTTACTAACTTTTATGCTTGGATTCCTTTCAAATCATACATATATACTTTTAAAGCATGAGCTTCAATTTTAACCTATACTAACTTTCAATGCACAAGGCTTCACTTTCAATTTTGTTTACTGATAAACATGGCCCCAATAATATAAGCCATGCTTTTATTTTAATGCATAGGCTTCAATTTTTAATCTATATCACTTTTAATCATGGTAAGCAACAACGATATATGAAGATTATGTGAAAAAGATGATCAAGATTGATTTGCCAAAAAATTCAGGCCAAGGGAAGATTCGTTAGGATTTGCCCTAAATTTTCTACTTTACCTAATTTTCAATCATAATTAGAACTACTTTTCTTTGGTGAAAAAAGGTTTTCGTGCTGGAAAATATCTTTTCCCTATTAGGTTTGTTCTTTCTTAGGGGAAGGGTTTTGAACCTCAATAAATAGAAAGTCTCTCTTCTCAAGTCATAACACAATAGCATCCATAATGTAGTTTTTTAAAGAGTCTTGTTTAGGAGGAGATTTCTCTCTAATAATTTTTTATGCTTTCTTTTATATTAAGGTTTCATATGTAGGTCAATTGGCCAAACCATATAATAATTATGCTTTTAGTATATATTTTTGTCGTCTGGATTATCATCTCATGATTTACAAACTATAAGCTTCTGCATGACATCCTCTCAATTTCAAATCCAACAATTGGTATCAGAGCATATGGTTCAATGGTCTGGAGATTCAGATTGAGGATATGTTGAAATCAAAGTTGCAACCAACTCAACGATAATGAAGTTTTAGTCAAAAAAAAAGTCAAGATACTACATGTGGAGAAAAAGTTTCAAATAAATTTCAACAATCCTGCTTCTAATCCATCTTTAAAGATATAAAATATATAGAATTCCTTAATGAAAATATAGAGAAATTATTAAGATTAAAACAAACAACTAATAAATATTACGATAAAACAATTAATTACTAGAATCCAATTCCAAGTTATCCAAGTTATTCCTAGAAACCTAAGCATAATATGGATAATATGACAAGATATATATCTGATGAAACTAAGATACTAGTTTTATATATCATAAAAGACTTAGAATTAGAAGACATAAAGAAAATAAGATGGGAATAGAAAGAAGATATAAGAAAATAGGTGAACATTTATATTTAATGTTAGAAAAAGAAAAATTAAAATTAGAAGATAAGTTGGCAGCCATGGTAAGAATAGAAAGAGAAAACGAAGAGATAGACAAAAAAAAAAGAAATAGATAAAATAAAACAACAAACTACAGAAGAAATACGAAAAATAGAAGAAACTAAAAACAATAGGATTGCTGAATTAGAAAAAGAACTACAAATGCTAAAAGATTTGTATGAAAAAAGACAGAAAGAAAAAGAAGAAAAAGATAAAGAACAAAAATTATTAAACAAGATAAATCAATTTAAAGAAAAATTAGAAATAAAAAATAAAGAACCAGAAACCAGTGAATTAGAAATAAATACAATAGATGCTGAAGAAACAGATAATTATGATTCAGAAGACAGTGAAAAATATACAGAAATTTTAGAAAACATAGGAAAACTAGAAATTAATGAAAAACAAGAAATAATTAATAAAGAAAATCTAGAACTATTAAATACAGAAATAAATACTCTAGATAAAAATATAATACCTAGTGGATCAGAAATAAGAAAACCAACATATAATTACAAAAGTAAGTTTAAAAGATATAATCCAAAGGATGAATATAATAAATGGACACCAAAACAAATAATTAATTACAACTTTTTGGATTTAGACTGTGTAATAGACATAAATAAAATAATACAACTATGGGTAGGATATATGTCAAAATAATTATTAGATAATAAAATAGATACAACAAACACACCAGAATATATAGAAAAGACATTAATAGGAACATTAAAATTATGGTTTTAAACCTAGTCCAAGCAAGTAAAAAAGTATTAAGATCTGATAACAAAATAGAAGGAACATCAACAACTACTAAAATACTACCAACAGAAATATTGAAAAAATATGAAATAGCTATAAGAGATGAATTTAGCAGTATGACAACAGAAGAAGAACAGTAAAATAAAGAAAAAGATATAAATATAAATTTAATATTAAAACTAGCAATATGTAATATGTGTTATATAGATGAGTATACGGGCGCATTTAAAGAATATTATTATAAAGGAACATATAATATAGAAGAAAGTAAAGAAATAAGAAGATTATATTTTAGTAAATTACCTGAACCATTTAGTTCAAAAATAATAAAGTGTTGGGATGAAGCAAAAATAGTAGATACCCTAGGAGCAAGAATAAAAATTTTACAACAATGGTATAGAAATCTATGTGAAAAATATAGAGAAGAAATAAAAATGAAAAAGACATTAATAAGAAATTTAACATGTTGCAAAGATAAAATAGCACCTCAATTTGGATGTGAAGAAAGATATTATAAGTAAAGAAAAAGACATAAGAAATACAAGAAATCAAAATATAAGTATAAGAAACCAAGAAAACGATATTATGTAAAAAATTATAAACATAAAAGACCATATAGGAAAAAGAAATCTATAAAAGAATGTACTTGTTATAATTGTGGAAAACTAGGACATTTAGCTAGAGATTGTAAATTACCAAAAAACTCAAAAAAGAAACAAATATCAGAAATAAAAATAAAAAATATAGAATATATGCAGATAGATTATATAGATTATGAATTAGAAAGTGAAGATAGTATATATGAAATTTCGGAGAATGAAACAGATAATGAAATAGATAGTGAATTAGATGAATCAAATGACTGAAGAAGATATAAAAATGAACCAAATAACTGAAGAAGATATAAAAATAATAACAAAGGAAGAATATTTAAATGAAGAAGGAACAAATCAAAAAATAATATTTGATAGTCATATATTTGATGAAATAAAAGGAAAAGAGTTAGACTTAAGTGTAGAAAAAATATTTATAATACCAACAATAAAAAATATATTTGGTAGAAAAAAGGAAGAATACTACGTAGTAAGCCAAAAAGAACATGTAATAGACTGTAGATATGCAAAAGGAAGAGCTAGTATACCACTAGTAACAAAAAGAATAATTAATAAAGAAATAAACGATATAAAAAGTAAAGACCCAATAAAATATGTACACCTTCGAGGAACAGAGATATTAATAAAAACATATTTTAGAGAAGGAATAGATACACCAATAGAATTATATTTAGCAGATGATAGAATTATAAAACCTATAGAAAAAAGTATAATAACTGCCATAAAAGGAAATTTGATATACCAAAAATTTAAATTTTATAATAAGTGTGAATTATTCAGTAGCAATAACAGATAAAAATATAGATAAATCATTAGTATTATATTGGAAAATATCAGGAATAGAACTAACCCCAGGAAGTAAAATATTTACAGCAAGATGTAAAAATCGATATGTATTAACAACAAAACATAAAATAACAGGAAAAAATAAAATTAATAAAATACAAATACAAAGTCCTTTTGAACAATTTATAAAAACAATTGATAATAATGATTATAGTTATAAAGAATATTTAATAAACATTAAAGATATAGCTAAAAAGTGAAGAAATAAAATCTAATAGTAATATATGCCCAGATCTACCAAGGAGTCTAATAAACATTAAAGATATAGCTGAAAAGGAAATAATAATAATAGGAGTTAGGAAAATAAAATTAGAATTTGAAATAAAGGAAGAAATGCAAAGAGCAGATATAATATTAGGAATAAAATGGTTAGAACAAGTAAAACCATACAATATAGAACACACACAATTATCTATAACATATAATAAAGAGAAATTATTCATAAAAAGAACTTTAACATGATATGAAAATATATGTACTTGTAAAAATAATAGTAGAAGGATATTATAATAGGTATTATACACCTATGATAGATACAGGAGCAGAAGTAAACTTATGTAGATATAACTGTTTACCAAAAAGTAAATGGAATAAATTAAAAACACCAATAGTAGTCAAAAAATTTAATAATAAAAGAAGTTTAATTACATATAAAGCTAAAAATGTAAAAATACAGATATGGGATAAAATAATAACAATAGAAGAAATCTATAATTATGAACTAACATCAAAAGATATGCTTTTAAAAATGTCATTTTTAGATAAATTATATCCACATATAATAACTAAAACAGATTGGTGGTTTACAACACCATGTAAACAAAAAGTAAGGGCAAAAAGAGTTATTAATAAAATAAGAAAGAAAACTGATTGGATAGAAGAAAGTGAAAAAATTACACAAAAATTAAAAAATATAAAAAATACAAAAGACACAGTAGAACTAGTTGTATTTTCGATAAATAAAAAAGAAATAACTATATTTTCAATAGATAAGGTAGAAATAATAAAGAAAAAATTAAGACAATTGTATAGTGAAGATCCATTAAAAGGATGGAAAAAACATAAAACTACTATACAAATTGAATTAATAGATAAAAATAGCATAATAACTCAAAGATCATTAACATATAATTTTGACGATTTAAAAGAATTTAAAATGCATATAGATGAATTATTAGAAAAACAATATATACAAAAAAAGTAATAGTAAACACAATAGTCCAGCATTTATAGTAAATAAACATAGTGAACAAAAAAGAGGAAAAAGTAGAATGGTTATTGACTATAGAAATTTAAATGCAAAAACTATGACATATAATTATCCAATACCAAATAAGATATTAAAAATAAGACAAATACAAGGATATAACTACTTTAGTAAATTTGACTGTAAATCCGAATTTTACCACTTAAAGTTAGATGAAGATTCTAAGAAATTAACCGCATTTACGGTACCACAATGATTTTATGAATGGAACGTATTGTCATTTGGATATAAAAATGCACCAGGTAGATATCAATATTTTATGGATAGTTATTTTAAATAATTACCTAATTGTATAGTATACATAGATGATATACTACTATATACAAAAACTAAAGAAGAACATTTAAAATTACTAGAACAATTTACAAATATAATAGAAAAATCAGGAATAAGTTTAAGCGAAAAGAAAGCTGAAATTATGAAAACCAGATAGAATTTTTAGGGATACAAATAGATAAAAGTGGAGTAAAAATGAAACAACATATAGTACAAAAAATAATAAATTCAAAAGAAGAATTAGATACAAAAAAGAAATTACAATCATTTTTAGGATTAGTAAACCAAGTAAGAGAATATATATCAAAATTAGCAGAAAACCTAAAGCCTTTACAGAAAAAATTAAAAAAGGATGTAGAATATAATTACAACGAGGAAGATAAAAAACAAGTTCAGAAAATAAAAATACTTTGTAAAGAATTACCAAAATTACAATTCCCAGACGAAAATAAAAAATTTACATATATAGTAGAAGCAGATGCAAGTGAATATAGTTATGGAGGAGTACTTAAATATAGGTACGAAAATAAAAAAAATAGAACATCATTGTAGATATTATTCAGGAACATTTAATGAAACAGAAATAAAATGGGAAATAAATAGAAAAGAATTATGTTCATTATATAAATGTTTATTAACCTTTGAACCATATATTGTATATAACAAATTTATTGTGAGAATAGATAATACCCAGGTTCGATGGTGGTTAACAAGAAAAATACAAAACTCAGCTACGATGAAGGAAATTCGGAGATTAGTATTGAATATATTAAATTTTATATTTACGATTGAAGTAATCAAGACTGACAAGAATGTTATTGCAGATTACATATCAAGACAAAGCTACTCAAACTGATTTACCAATGGAAGAAGATGATGTCAAAGATACCCAAACAGACTTAATATTACTAATGTTTGAACAAATGAAGTTATTACAAGAACGAGTTATCACATTAACTACTGAAGTTACAAATGTAAAAGTGCAGGTTGAACACTATAAAAAACAAAAAGCTATTAGCAAAGATACTGCGCAGGAAGAGCACATTAAAAAACTAGACCTAGAAGGTGACGATGAGAAACACCTAAAAACTCAAATTACTAACGAAATTACAGTTACAGCTGCAGGCGCAAGTGATGTATCCAAGGGAAAGAATATAGTCACTCAAAATAAACCTGAACTACCAAAGAAATAGAATTCTAACCTCAACCAGATATTCTCAAAACCATATACACCAAATATACAAAAACCAGAGTCATCTATACCTCCCCAGATATACACATATTTGGAATCACTCAATCAACAAAAGTAGATTTATAACCATATCACTCGTACATATATTGATAATATTTATACCTTACAAAAATTGTTAAATACAAAATCTATCTAGAGTGAAGAATTAGCAAAACAAAACCAAGGATATATTACACAAAAATGTCAGAACTATAATAAACTTATTTCTTTGCCTGGCACCAGTGCAAACTTAATTTCTTCATGTTACTATTATGGAATATTATCTACAGTTTACAGAATTACTGGAGAAGATTTAACAAGAATTCCAAAAATTCACAAAAAATTTATGGATTATAAAAGGATTACGAAGGGACAGTTATTCTATGTCTGTTTCTACTCAGCACCAGCAGAAATATTGTTTGATGAAATAAAACAGACAATTATTATTGTCAAGATAGGAATGACACGAGACTATATTATCCCTGAAGAAATATGCGAACAAGAAAAGATAACCAAAAATCAGATATCAGACTTCTACCGAAACAAGAGAGTTATTGGACTTAGCAGTATATTGACTGAGTTAGAAAATAATTATATAAATCAAAACCCAGTTTGGATTTACTATAACAGAAATCAATTATTGGTTTACTCTACTTGTAAAAATATTAGAGAAAATGATAGAAAAGAGATAAGAAAATGGGTCATAACGATCCAAAAACCAGAAGAGTTACCATTCACAAGATCTATTACGAAAGGAATTATTTCAGAAGAAGCTATGGATCAATTCTGTAAACAAGTTGGCCAAAGATATGATGACCACATATGCAATAGATATAGTGGCAGCCACAACTTTATCCCAGATGTGATGCTACAATAGCAAGAAGATAAGGACAATAGCTGGAAGATACACGACAAAAAGATAAGAAGATGGAGCAATAATGGAAATATAAGGAGACAAAAGCATCAAAGTGAAGAAAGCGACATATGAAGAAAAAGCTAACTTTGTGAAATATGTAATATGTAAATCATGTGAACATTTAATAGCTTTACTATTTTTAGGATAGGCTTTTTGACTTTTGGCACTTGCCATTAAATGTAAAGACATAGGACCATCATTGGTTTTTATTAGTTTTTGACTAGAAATAGTATATAGGTAACGTGTAAAGTTATATTAGGACAGATGTAAAGATGTAAAAAGTTTACGCGTTTCCTTTAGGATTATAAATAGCGGAACATTTGCTCAGTTAGAGGCAAGACTTTCATGTGTTGAAAGCAAGCCTCCTCTTTTGTAAACAAAAAACTTTTGAATATTTAATAAAAAATAGATATATTTCCAAGGAAAAACTATGGATAAACAAATCCCAGAATTATCAAACCTACCAGAACAGGTATATTTATTTACGATTATGAATAGCTAAATTCATAAATTCCTGACAATCATGATATGATAAAATAAGTTCATGATAGTTACTTTATAGTAGAATTATTCAAAAAATAGCATGTTAAGAAGTTTATTAGCAAAGTGAAAAAGGAGAAAAATTCCTAAGAACTATGTCATCCTAAAGGTGAAACCGGTGAGGCAAGAAAGCCCTGATAGGGGAGTATCCAGAGTAGAGGCACTGTTTAAGGGAAAAGTATCCAGATTACCATGCTAATAGTGACCGAAGAACATGTTATTTAAGAATAATCTAGTATATAGTAATCTAAAATGATCATATTTTGTTATGTGTATGATTGAAGGGAACATTTTGAAAAAAACATCATATGAAAAATGAATACTTATTTATCTAACGAAATGGTAGATAAATTTAAAATACTTGTTTTGTATGTACTTAAGGATATAAAAATTGTAGAGATAAAAAAAATTATATTGGAAAAAATATTTAAATATTTTATGACTAGAATAAATTACATACCTCACCTATCTACTTATTCTTACAAATACTTACATACCAAACCTACACATCAACAATGATAAATTACGTATATTTAGAATATTGGAAAATAAATATGAAAAAAATACAATTAATAGAAAAACTAATGAAAACAAATTTAGAAGAATATATGAGAACTAAAGATATAAAATATATAGAATTCCTTAATGAAAATATAGAGTAACTATTAAGATTAAAACAAACAACTAATAAATACTGTGATAAAATAACTAATTACTAGAATCCAATTCCAAGATATCCAAGTTATTCGTAGAAACCTAAGCATAATATGGATAATATGACAAGATATATATCTGATGAAACTAAGATACTAGTTTTATATATCATAAAAGACTTAGAATTAGAAGACATAAAGAAAATAATATGGGAAAAAATATTTGATTATGAAGATGAGTTACTAAGTACTAATTGGATAGAAGATGACTTAAAAAATATAGATTTCTATGGTAGAAATTATTATTCAGACAGTTATTATTCAGATGGATATTATACAGATTAAAAATGCTAGAATATATTAATAGAGTTAGAGAAAATAAAGTTGGCTATACGAAGAAATTAATTATAGAAACCAGCTTAGAAAAGGAAGAGAACAATTAAAAGAAAGATTAATTTGGATAAATAAAACTATAAAACAACTGGAATTAAAAGACAGTTTAGAATATGATTTAGACATGGAATTATTCATAGACGAAAAAGACAAGATAATTAACGAAATAGATAACCTAGAATTTAATATCAAATATAGTACAATTAGAATAAATTATTACAAAGAAATTTGCAGTATCACAACTACTTTAGGATAAAATGATAGACTATGAGTATTTAAAATATTAGAGACAAGATATGGAAGAAATAAGATTAACAGAAATACTTATGAAAGAGAATTTAATTGAATATTTTAGATCAAAAGATATAGAATATTTAGAATACCTCCAAAATAATATACAAGAATTACAAAGACTAAGAGAAAAAACTAAAGAATATTACAGTAAAGCATTTAATCAAATACCAGCTAATCACCCCCCAAGATATGAACATTAATAAAATTAAAATAAATACACTAAAAATAAAAATGTTTTATCCACGCACAACTAAAAATAGATTCATTAGAGCTATAATATAGGGGGGTGTGGATAAATCGGGTAACTTAAATAGATCTATTATAGCTCTAATGGATCTATTTTTAGTTGTGCATGGATATTTCTTAACTTCTCTAAACATTTTTAGTTTTAGTGTATTTATTTTAATTTTATTAATGTTCATATCTTGGGGGGTGATTAGATGTTATTTGATTAAATGTTTTACTGTAATATTCTTTAGTTTTTTCTCTTAGTCTTTGTAATTCTTGTATATTATTTTGGAGGTATTCTAAATATTCTATATCTTTTGTTCTAAAATATTCAATTAAATTCTCTTTCATTAGTATTTATGTTAATCTTATTTCTTCCATATCTTGTCTCTAATATTTTAAATACTCATAATCTATCATTTTATCCTAAAGTAGTTGTGATACTGCAAATTTCTTTGTAATAATTTATTCTAATTGTACTATATCTGATATTAAATTTTAGGTTATTTATTTCGTTAATTATCCTATCTTTTTCGTCTATGAATAATTCCATGTCTAAATCATATTCTAAATTTTCTTTTAATTCTAGTTGTTTTATGGTTTTATTTATCCAAATTAATCTTTCTTTTAATTGTTCTCTTCCTTTTCTAAGCTGGTTTCTATAATTAATTTCTTCGTATAGCCAACTTTGTTTTTCACTAACTCTATTAATATATTCTAGCATTTTTAATCTGTATAATATCCATCTGAATAATAACTGTCTGAATTATTTCTACCATAGAAATCTATATTTTCTAATTCATCTTCTATCCAATTAATACTTAATAACTCATCTTCATAATCAAATATTTTTTCCCATATTATTTTCTTTATGTCTTCTAATTCTAAGTCTTTTATGATATATAAAATTAGTATCTTAGTTTCATCAGATATATATCTTGTCATATTATCCATATTATGCTTAGGTTTCTACGAATAACTTGGATAACTTGGAATTGGATTCTAGTAATTAATTGCTTTATCATAGTATTTATTAGTTGTTTGTTTTAATCTTAATAATTCCTCTATATTTTCATTAAGGAATTCTATATATTTTATATCTCTAGTTCTCATATATTCTTCTAAATTTGTTTTCATTAGTTTTTCTATTAATTGTATATTTTTCATATCCATTTTCCAATATTCTAAATATACGTAATTTATCATTGTTGATATGTAGGTTTGGTATGTAAGTATTTGTAAGAATAAGTAGGTAGGTGAGGTATGTAATTTATTTTAGTCATAAAATATTTATCAAATATTTTTTTCAATATGATTTTTCTTATATCTACAATTTTATCCTTAAGTACATACAAAACAAGTATTTTAAATTTATCTACCATTTCGTCAGATAAATAAGTATTCATTTTCCATATGATGCTTTTTTCAAAATATTCCCTTCAATCATACACATAACAAAATATGATCATTTTAGATTACTATATACTAGATTATTCTTAAATAACATGTTCTTCGGTCACTATTAGCATGGTAATTTGGATACTTTTCCCTTAAACAGCGCCTCTACTCTGGCTACTCCCCTATCATGGCTTTCTTGCCTCACCGGTTTCACCTTTAGGATGTCATAGTTCTTAGGGATTTAACGGAAACAATTGATATTAGTTACCTTTATGATTTCGGAAATTCAATCCCATAAATTTCTCATATTTTTATGGTTTGATTATATTAATTTGATATTAGTTACCTTTATAATTTGGGGAAGAATTTTAAAAAGGTAACAATTAATTTTTTTCTCAATTATTGATTTATTTCTCAAAAAATTCTTATAAAATTATAATTTGACTATAGTCAATTGATCATTTAATTATTTTTATAATTTTCTAATCACTCAAATAAGATAACAATTATTTTCTTTCCTAATTGCGGATTTTCTTATATTCATTCATTTATTATTTTACAAAAATAGGTCAAACTTATTTGCGATTAAAGCTGAAATATTTTTTAAAAAAATGTCAATTAAACTTTTTCCATATAAGTTGTTTGATTGCTAATTGATTATTAATTCACAAATTTTTCTTGTAATACTTTCTTGATTTACTCAGTTGTAATGAAATCATAATTTTCTTAATATAATATCATTATTTATATTGTTTGCATATTTTGAGGGATGGCATCTATATTTTTTTTTTTTGGTTTTTCATCTGGTGTCCGGTGCTCTCAGTGGAGCCCTAATTAATTCGAATCGCGCGCTGCAGGGCCCATTAAGGTGGCAACGCTCCCAACAAAGTTTTCTCCATACCCAGGGTCAAACCCTCGACCTCTAGTTAAGGGTGGAGCAGCTTCATCCACTGCACCACAACCCATATTGGTGACATCTATATTATCATATTCCCCATTTGATAATATTTGTTTCAATATTGACAATTAACTATTTTCTATTATACAAAAATGTAATTAGTGAAATTCATACAAAGATTATTTAATTAGTTGGATTAGTCTCAATATAGTAGTAATATCTAATTTTAACTATCTTTCAATTAAATTCGTATTTTTTTTTTATTTGGATTCAAAATTTTACATCCTTCCATTAATACTAAAAGTTTCTCATCTCAATTAAAATATTTCTTTTCCAATTATGTCTCTTAATTGTAATTGATTACCCTGTCATATTGAGTTACTCAATATGTCTTTTCAAATATGTCAAGTAATTGTACAACTAATATTACATACTTTTTTTAAACATACGAAGGATATGAAATAAATAAATAATCAAAAAAACATAAATTAATTAACTACTAATCTTAATATGAAATAATTGAACAATCATTTATTTTTTCCACAATATGAAATGTGAGATAATATTAAATAAATAAATAATCAATAAAAACATAGAATAATATGACATAATTAACTACTAATCTTAATATAAAATAATTGAACAATCGTAATGGTTTTCATCCGACAGAAATGATTTTTTTTAACCACAATATGAACTAATATTAAATGAAATAGTATGAAATCATAATAGCTTCCACCCAATAGAAATAAATATTAGTTATTTTTTTACCAAAATATGAAATAATAAATAATATTAAATATTTAAATAATCAATAAAATAGTTTTTTTGTTATAAAATGATAGTTTTTTATTGTAAAAATTCAAGAGGATAGTTCTCAAGATGCCACTTGACTTAAATTTAGGCTAGATTATACAACTTTATTATGTATATAGATGTGTATATAAATATTTCACCAATATATATATACACACACACATACACACATATTCACAACCTCATTTGAAATCAAATAGGGAGATTCACCTTTTCTCAAAATGACACTCAACAATTTACAATTTTGTTAGGTTTTTGTATCTTAATTTCTTCCAAAAACTATATAGAAAAACAAAGTAGTATCAGTTAAGTTTAATGAATAATCATACCAATAATAAATATTTCAAAAATGTAAAAAAAATTGAAGTAATGAAAAATACAGGAAAGAGAATACAACTATTAATTGGAAGATTAAAAAAATAGCAAGACTAAATAAGAAAATAAAATCAGTTGGGTTCATAATCTAGAAATCATCAACTACTCAGAAATAAATTAAAAAACAAAAGGCATATCCTCAAGTAATTAGTATCATTTTTTTTTTTTACAAATTGTAGAAAAAACTATATTACAATAATTAAATCATTATAGAATATGATAGTGAGTATGTGAGTGATTAGTATTTAGAGAAAAATAATCAAAAAGTTCAAAACTAATTCTCTATCGAACCGTATGTGTACACAACAATGATCTTTTCTTTCTTCTGTGGAAATACACTAAGAGTTGAATAAAACCCCCTCCTTAGTTGAGCGAGTTCTTGTTTCTATGCTTTCTTATTCAGATAATCTCATAGATTGATATTGTGGAGTTAGAATTCACATATATAGAGTATTTTACATAGAGATTTTTATATAGAAATGACTCTTAATTACAATATTATTTTACCATATATGTTGCTTGACTACTAATCAATTAATAACTTTCATATAGTTAATGTGATAATTAAAATATGAAATAACTTTTCCATATTAATAGTTACTTAAAAATCTAAACAAAGTAAAAATAAATAAATTGATCAAATAATTTGGTCATGCAAAAGGCTGTGATTTAAATGAACAAGTTTGTTTACTTGTGAAACAGAGTCCCAACATGGAAGAGAATTAATTGAGATTATAATTTGTAATCAATTTACCATTTTTGAGCAATAAATTAGTAATAAATTATTTAGGTAGAATTAGCAAAAATATTTCTAGCTAAAAAAGGAAATAATCGATATTGATTGAAATTTACTATAAATCGTTTGCTTTTATATTTTTTTTTCAAATTCATTAATATGGCAAAAAAGAGATTTTATGTCATGTAAATTATTTTTTTATGGTAATATTATACATAATATAGTAAATGTTTTATAGAATACCCTAACATGTTGAAAAAAGTCTATCTGTAAAGGGAAATTAATATGAATTAATAATTTTATTAGCAATTTATAATTCTTAACCTACAACTCAAGTATAAATCATTTAAATGTAAATATTATACTTTAATTCTGATTAATATAGAATTGCTGAAAAGTAAATACTTAAAGTTTTCTATTTTGTGCACTACATCTCCTGTAATTTTTTATATTTAATTGATTACATAATTATCTCTCTTTCCGTAATTGTAGTTTTCATTCAGTATTAGTCAAACTTAGTTGATTTATATATACCATAATATGAAAATTTGGAATAAATCTATAATATTAATGTTCCTTAAATCTTAATATTTTTAATCCAATATAAATAAATCTTACTTATTTTTTATCACAATATAAAATAAATATGAAATAATTAATTATTTATAAAATAGTTTTTTATTGTCAAAATGTCAAGTGGCTAGTTCTCAAGATGTCACTTGGCTTAATTATAGGCTAAACTATTCTTCTTTATTTTGTATATATATATATATATATATATATATATATATATATACATATATGAAATAATTAACTACTATTCTTAATATGAAATAATTGAACAATCATAATAATTTTCATCTAATAGAAATAAATGTTAATTGATTTTTACCACAATATGAAATAACATTAAACGAAATAATATTAAATCATAATAGTTTTCCTCTAATAGAAATGAATCTTAATTGTTTTTTACCACAATATGAAATAATATTTAATATTTAAATAATCAACAAAATAGTTTTTTGTTATAAGAATTCAAATAGTTAGTTCTCAAGATGACACTTGTCTTAACTAATTAATAATAATTATGTTAAATATACATTTTCTTTTATAATTATATGATTTTTTTACAAAATTAGTTAGAATCAACTATGATCAGAATATATGATGAAAATATATTACTTTTCCATATAAAATTATTGTCTCATGATTAGTTGTATTACAATTTAGTAGCACTTACCATAGCCATATATGATTGACAATGTAACAGTTTGATTTAATATATATACGATTTACTTACCATTGTCATCTACTTTTCATCCATGGGAGTAAGGAAGTCTACAATTCACTTACCATATGTATGATCTTCTTAAATCACTTGATTGATTGAAATATATATTTGAAAATTGGAATACAAATTTTGGAATTAGGAGTATCATTTGATTGCAATATATATTTGGAAATTGGAATACAAATTATGGAATTACTCCTATGAAGTCAAACTTAATTATTTTTTACCACAATGTGAAATATATAAATAATTATAGTAGTGTTCATTAATAAGAGTCAATTATAATTATTTTTTATCACAATATGAAATAATAGATAAAAATAAACAAAAGTATTCATCAAACATTTTGTTTTATTATATATATATATAGAGAGAGCGTTGAAATATATAAATAATTATAATAGTGTTCATTCATAGTAGTCAATTATAATTATTTTTATCACAATATGAAAATATGAAATAATAGAATAAAAATAAATAATAGTGTTCATTCAATATTTTTTTATCACAATATGAAAATTTAAAAATCTATATATAAAATAAATAATTAATCAGTAAAATAAATATGAAATAATAGATAAAAATAAACAAAAGTATTCATCAAACATTTTGCTTTATTATATATACAGAGTTGAAATATATAAATAATTATAATAGTGTTCATTCATAGTAGTCAATTATAATTATTTTTATCAAAATACGAAAATATGAAATAATAGAATAAAAATAAATATTCAATATTTTTTACCACAATATGAAAATAGATATAAAAATTAAAAAATCTATATATAAAATAAATAATTAATCAGTAAAATAAATTTTATTGCCAAGAAAATAGATATTTGTTGCCAAAATACCAAGTGGCTAGTTCTCAATATGCCATTTGGCATAATTTTATGCAAATTTCTTTGCTTTATTATATATATAGATATAAAAATAGATATGAAAATTTAAAAATCTATATATGAAATAAATAATTAATCAGTAAAATAAATTTTGTTGCCAAGAAAATAGATTTTTGTTGCCAAAATACCAAGTGAATAGTTCTCAACATGCCACTTGACATAATTTTATGCAAACTTCTTTACTTTATTATATATAGAGATATGAAAATTTAAAAATCTATATATAAAATAAACAATTAATCAGTAAAATAAATTTTGTTGCCAAGAAAATAGATTTTTGTTGCCAAAATACCAAGTGGCTAGTTCTCAATATGCCACGCCTAATTTTATGCAAACTTCTTTGCTTTAATATATATATAGATTTGACACAGCTTATTAAAAAATAATGATTGACATGATTATTTTATCACACTACCTTATTAATTGATGTTTAGCATTAAGTCTTAGAATATAATTTAGAGAATAAGTAATTAATGTTAAAATAAAGAAAAAATATTTATCTTTTCTTAATATGTTGAAAGTGATAAATAATTATTTTTTGAAATACTCGACAAATAAAAATGAACAAATGGAATATTCACTGCACCTAATGAAAACTAATTAATTGCATCCCCGGGTAAGCAGGTGAACTCATGGCCTATTCCCTACTCCTTTTTATTCCTTTTTATTTGCTTCATTTAGGTTGTACTTATATTTTTAAATACTTTCCCCTTTAATTTTTAAAGCATAATTTGAATAAAATCTTTGTATTATGTCTGTGTTTAATAAATGTAATCATTCTTAATTTTAAAAGAGGAATAAAATTTAATTAGTGGTATATTAATAAACTGACTTTTAATTTTATTAGAGTAAAGAATTTTGTTAGGAGGTATGTTCAATTCAGACGAAGCTAATAAAAAGGAATGAATGACGTATTTGATTCTCTAGGCTAAGTATTTGAATTCCTCTTAAATTAAGTAGAAAGTGTTTGGATAGAAGTGTTGAAACTGAAAAAAAATCTGTTGATGTGTTTGGTAAACAAGTGTTTTCAATCACTTTTTTGTTGTCCAAATTACTTAAATATTCTTAAAGTTGTTAACACATAGTAACGTAAATTATTTATAATTTTTAATTCTAATACTTCAAAAATAATTTATATTTAAATACACTTTCAAAAGTGATTATGTCAGGTCAATTTATAAATATAAGTTACTTTTTTATTTTTAAATAATAAAAAATAAAAGTTTTAAGATATTTTTTATATAAATATAGTATTATATTGGAATATTGCAAGCTTGTAAACAACAAAATTTTTAGGAATGAAACAAACTATTAAAAAGAATCAATTTTTAAAATTTAAATAACATGCAGAGATTTTATATGAACGGATAGAGAAGAACTTACGACAAGCTCGATTTGACGATAAAATTTTTGAGTGTTTTCTTATATAATGATGGATTCTTTGAAAATAAAGGAGAAAGATGAAGAGAAAATAGAAGGAAAAAGATGAAAAAAACGGCAAAAAGAAAAAGAAAGAAAAATCAACAAGGCTACAAAGTTTAAGGTATTGTTGGAATTAGAAGAAAATATAAGGGATAAAAAGGTAAATGTTTTGGTCAAACCTAAAAAAATTTTAATCTAAAAAGTAAAAAGCTAGGGGTACCCAGCTTCTCAATTTTTCTTTTTTTTTAATCCACTTTTAGTTTTTTTTTAAGTTCTTTTTAATTTTACCAAACACCTAAAAAAGCTAAAAAAAGTAATTAAAATCTAGTTTGACTAGATTTTAATCCTATCCAAACACCCTCTTTATTATTGGAACTCTAGTTCGAAACATCTACCTAAAAGACCAAAGAAATTTTACTGTTCAACCATAATTTTTCATAGTTAAAAGGTATTGTTGTGTAACATAAGTTCAGCAAAAAGAATTAAAAAATATTATGTAATGATTTGAATTTGTGAGTTTTTATTTTTATGTGTTTTGATCATTTTGTCCTTCTTGTAGTTACTACATATTGATTTGGGGGTTTGGGATGGTTGTCACGATTTCCAATGTGATCGAAAATAATTTATGCGAGTTTGTGGTTTTTAGAGGCTTGAGACGCCATATAGTTGACTTTGGTAAATATTCATTGTTCTGAATGTTGGATGAAAATTTGGACTGTGCAAACGGATTTTAAATGTTGAATTTGAGTTAGTAGCGGGATTGATTCGAATTCGGGGGTTTTATATCTCATTTGGACCGTTCATTTGAAATATAGTAAAAAGGGATCCCGAGGAGTTAATTTTTGATTTTTTTTTTAAAAATTAGAGTTGTCATTGAGTTCAGAACATCAAAATTAGTCCAGCAGCATAGTTCATTTATGTTTACAGAATTTCAAACAAATCCTGAGGGATCGATCGACAACATTACAATTTAGCACAGTTACTGGTGCAACCATTTTAGCGGCAAAAATACCGCTTAAGAGGCAAAAGCACCGCTTTAGCGGTCACAATACCGCTTAAGTGGCAAAGCACCTTTTAGCAGCCCTGGTTGGCGAATCGCCTACCGCTAATTAAAGCGGGCCCTTGACTGCTTTAGTGGACCTAGCCTTATGGGTCATACTGGTTTAGCAATCACCCTTCGCTTAAGCGATGAAAGAGGCCATAGTTGAAGCAATATATGTAATCTTTTTCACGTTTTTCATCTATCTTTTGACCTTTGAGCTTCAGGTTTGGGCGACGATTCTTAGAAAATTCTTCACCATTTGAGCTTGGGTAATTATTTTTCATTGATTATATCATCAAAAATTGTCATGATCCGAACCAAGGCCTGGCCGTGGCGGTTATCTCAAGTCCCACGTGGATCGGAGATCACCCCCTGTACCTAACCCAACTAAACATACCACACCCAAAGTGGGCTGAATTTCGAGCATAGAACAAGATAAGAGAATATTAATTTAAAGAGAAAAATAAAGTCTACAACCAAAACCAACCGATACCGGTGTCAATGTCAAAATGAATACCAACACTAATGCCAATACCGACACCGCATATGCTAACAGTAGTCTGACGAAACTCTAATCAATACCAATGACTATACAGTTGGGACATGTCCCCGACTATAGCCAAAAATTAAATCCAAAGAAATAGTCAAAATGTAAAGGAAACCATAAACATGAAATGGGGTCTTCTGAAGTATGGAAGCTCACCACTTTAATTTGACTCGCTAGCTGATCCAGAATCCAAGTAACTAAGCAGGAGGAGTAAAAGTATGACCAGTTCCTACATCGCGTAGGGATACAACGTACGAAGATGGTTAGCGGGGTGAACGCTAGCATGGAACTCAGTGATAAAGATAACATAATGATATGGTCAACAATTTAAAATTGTTCAAAGCCAGTGCACATAATCAATGCATAAACACACACACACACATACACATATATATATATATATAACATGTCGGGGTAGGTAACAAGGCTTAACATGTGTTTAAAAACCTTAGCGTGGATTGTGTAGCTGAAACGTCATATAATAGTACCTATGGGCTATATTGGTCCCAGCTATTACCCTGTGGTCGGGCCCAAGTGCGTATAGCCACACGAATCGGAGAATAATCTCATATAAATGCATATGGGGGACTCAATCCCTCCAACATTTACCAAGGTGACTTAAGCACCTGATCATATAATGATTTACGGGGGACTCGAAACTTCCTAATCATGAAATAGTACTAATGGGGACTCTAACTTCCCTGGTCACTTTGACCCCCACATCGGCAAATACAGTTTCCTGTATTGGTCTCTCGAACCTCCACTTTCACGACTCAGCTACACAACCCTTATTAAAGCTTAATTAAAATAATTGTCACACACTCCCATTCATTTAAACACATTCTACATTAAGGCATACAATGTTGATATCGTCATACCAGCTACACTTGCAAGGTAACATATTATGCCAAAACATTTTCCATTAACTTGGGGAGAACAACTCCTTTTGTTCATTAATACACATTGGAGAACACCGACTCCCTTTGTTCATTAAATCATACCTTTATATTTCAAATACTTCTCTATATCATGCGATAACTCAAGACTAATTCAATTCTTACAAATGTACACAGTTCTCATAACTAAAACCAATTTCACATCATGGGGTTGGGGTTATAACCACTTCAAAGGCACAAGTTTGGGAAAATCACAATTTCCTAGTTCATTCACCATACCCATGCACCCACAAGTTCAAAACCATATTGAAAGCATGAAAATCGCATGTATAAACTATGAGAAACATTATTAAATTCATAACATTCAAAACCCCCAACCTTTGTTTTCAAAACCAAACAATAATCTTATGAACAATACTTTAAATCACATGTCTTTACAAAATTAATAATGAGGGAAGAGTAACATGCCAGAATAAAAAAATGTACGGAGAGAAATCAACCCTTGATCCCTTAGATGACCAAATTGGTGAAACCCTAGCTTGACTTGTTTGAGAGGATTTAGAGAGAGTGTTTAATCCGTTAAAGTGTTGAATAAATGCCCCAAAAGTATTTTATGGACGTGGGGTCTAAAGGTTTTTAAGTAGGATATTTCTAAAGTGCCCCCAACTTAAAAGTTGGAAAAACACTGCCTTTGGTTATGAGTCAACCTCTTTGACTCGTACCCACACCTTACGACTTGTGACCACGAGTCGTAACTAGGATAGTCTCCAGGACCCTAAAACTGTTATCCTTACGACTCATCCTACCAACTCGTAACATGACCCTATGACTCGTAGGGTTGTACTCATGAGCAACAAAGAACCCAAATGATTTAAACACTTGACAGTCTACAATTTGAACCTACGATTAGTAACATATCCTTACAGCTTATAGTGATCCACTCATACTCATTGTAGAATCAAGCCTTAAATTGACTATTTGGGTATTACTCAACCCAATGAGTTGTAAAGACACTCTACGACTTTGGGGGTCCGATCGTAACCAAGGAAGTGAGACCAAAGCTCAAGAACTTTTGAAGGGACAAAATCCAGAGTATTTCAACTCTCCCACACATAGATCATTCGTCCTTGAATGATGGGGAAAGGGAAATTGCTAGCACGATTTGACTCTATATTCCCCTACTTTTACCTTTAACAAACTCAGAAAATAAAGATGCCAAGAAACCAATCTTTCCTTTAAAAAAGTTTGAAAACAAAGATGTTAAGAATAACACATACCTTACACACGATTATCCATAGTGAAAAACAAGAATGGATACTTGGACTTCATGTCCTCTTCGGCTTCCCAAGTAGCCTCTTCAACATTATGGTTCCTTCATAGAACCTTTATCGAAGCTATGTCCTTCATCTGCAATTGACGAACTTGCCGATCCAAAATCTCAACCTGGACCTCCTCATATGATAAGGAATCCAAAATACCAATATCCTTGATGGATCCCCCATACACTTTCTCAACATTGACAAATGGAACACCGGATGAATGGAGCTCAAACTAGGAGGCAAATCCAACTCATACGCAACATTACCAACTCCCTTTAAAACCAAGTACGGGCCAACATAATGAGGACTGAGCTTCTCCTTTTTCCCAAACCGCATCACTCTTTTCATGGGAGATACCTTCAAGAACATCCAAGCGCCAACCTCAAACTCTAACTCCCTACGCCTCACATCCGCGTAGGATTTTTAGCGACTTTGGGCTGCTTTAAGTCTATATCAAATAACCTTCAGCTTCTCCATCACTTGGTGAACCAAATTCGAGCTAAACATCTCTACCTCACCAACCTCGAACCACCCAATAGGAGACCTACATCTCTTACCATACAATGCCTTAAACAGAGCCATCCTAATACTAGAGTGGTAGCTATTATTATACGCAAAATCTACAAGAGGCATATGGTTAACCCATCTACCACCATAGTCCATCATACAAGCTCAAAGCATATCTTCTAATGTCTGAATAGTCCTTTATGCCTTTACACCGATTACGAGTGGAAAGCAATACTAAGACTTAACTTTGTTCACAAACCTCATTGAAACAAACGCCAAAAATATGATAAGAACTAAGTAGCACGATCTGAAATAATAGAAATGGGCGCCTAATGCAACTTCACAATCTCTTAGAGGAACAACTTCATATAATCCTCTGCCGAATAATTTGTCCTCACTTGCAAAAAGTAAGCAGACTTAGTCATCCTATCCAAGATCACCCTAATCGAATCAAACTGATTTCGAGATCGAGGAAAACCGGTAGCGAAATCCATATTAATCACTTCCCACATCCATACAGGTAACTCAATCTCTTGAGTCAACCCACCGGGCCTCAAGTGCTCAACCTTCACTTGTTGACACACCATGCATTTTGCTACAAAATTGGTTACATCTCACTTCATATTATTCCACCAATAGATCTCTTTAAGATCATGATATATCTTTATTAAACCGGGATGAATAACATATCGCGACTCATGAGCCTCGACCAAAATTATCTCTTTCAACTCATCTACATCGGGAACACATAATCTGCTTGGTAACTTAGGATACCATCACCACCAATCTCAAAAGCTATAACCTTTTTTCGACCCACATCTCCCTTAATATTCATTAAGATCGGGATCCAGTACCTGCTTCTCCTTTATTTCAGCTACAAGAGATGACTTTTCCACCTCTTGCACAAATATACCACCATCTTTAAAGTCCAAGAGGCGAACTCTAAGGTTAGCCAAACGGTGAATATCTTTCACCAAATCCCTCTTAGCCTCATCCACATGAGCTATACTCCACATAGATAACCTACTAAGAGCATCAGCAACCACATTATCTTTACCTGGGTGATAAGGAGACTCATCATAGTCTTTTAGCAACTTAAGCCACCTCCTCTGCCTGAGATTTAATTCCTTCTGGGTGAATACATATTACAGACTCTTCTAATCAGAAACGATATCTACATGGACCCCATACAAATAGTGACACTAAATCTTTAATGTGAACACCACAACCAACAACTCCAAGTCACGAGTCGGGTAATTTTTCTCATGAAATTTTAATTGTTTAGAAACATAGGTCACCACCCTACCATGCAACATCAATACATAACCAAGTCCCACACGGGATGCATCACAATAAACAACAAAACAATCATTGCCTTCAGACACTGTCAAAATCAGAGCTGAAGTTAACTTATCTTTTAGCTTCTCAAAACTATCCTCACAAGCATCAGACCACAAAAACTTCACTTTTTTCTACGTCAACTTAGTCAATGGGGTAGCTGTAGTTGAGAAACTCTCCACAAACCTCCTATAGTAACTGGCTATACCCAAGAATCTCCAAATATCGATTGGAGTCATGGTCCTAGGCCACTTCTTAACCACTACAACTTTCTCTGAATCCATTATGATCCCTTCACTCGAAATGACATGACCTAGAAAAGTAACAACTTTTAACCAGAATTTGCACTTTGAAAACTTAGCATACAAATATTGATCTTTCAAGGTTTGCAACATGATACAGAGGTGATCGGCATGATCTGTCTCACTCTTGAAATACACCAAAATATTATTTATAAACACGATGACGAACAAATCCAGAAACTGGCAGAAAACCCTAATCTTCAAGTCCATAAATGTCGACTGGGCATTACTCAAACCAAAAACCATGACTAAGAACTCATAATGACTATACCATATTCGGAAGGCAGTCTTAGGTATATCCACTTCCCTAATCTTTAACTGATGATACCCGTATCGAAGATTGATCTTAGAAATAAACTTAGCACCCTAAAACTGGTCAAACAAATCATCAATCTGAGGAAGATGATACTTATTCTTCACCATAACCTTATTCAACTGACGGCAATCGATGCACATTGGAAGGGAATCATCCTTCTTACGCACGACCAAAATAGGAGCACCCCATAGAGATATACTAGGATGGATAAAACCCGTGTCAAGAAGATCTTTCAACTACTCCTTAAGATCTTTCAATTCAGCCGGAGCCATTCTATAAAAAAGGATAGAGATAGGAAGAGTGTTCGGAACAACGTCAATCCCAAACTCAATCTCCTTATCAGGAGGAACACCAGGAAGATCATTAGGAAAAACCTTAAAAAATTTATTAACCACGGAAATGGATGTCAATGAAGGACCCTTTGAGTTGGAATCTTTAACTCGGACCATATGATAGAGACATCCCTTGGAAATCAACTTTAGAGCTCTAAGATAAGATATAAATCTTTCTTTAGACACTAGAGAACCCCCTTTCCCACTCAATGACCGACTCATTAGGGAATTAAACATGACCTTACGGGTCCGACAATCTCAGGAGTCATAGCACGAATGCAACCAATCCATCCCTAATATGACATAAAAATCAACTATGTCTAACTCTATTAGATCTACAAGAGTTTATTTACCCCCAAAAGATACCACACAACCTCTATAGACCCTTTTAGCAACCACGAGTAACCCATCGGGGTTGAAATAGAAAAAGGAATGAGGATATACTCGGGACTAAAACCAAAATGCACAACCACAAATAAGGTCACATAAAAAAGAGTAGACCCCAAATCAAGCAAGCAATACACATTACGAGAAAAGAGTCGTAACATACCAATGGCAACATTAAGAGATACCTCAAAGTCTTGATGGGTAGAAAAAACATATAAGTAGTTTCAACCAGTATCAATACTAAAAGAAAAACCAGCACCCTTTGGTGCAGAAGCTGATAAAGTGGCAACTGTAATTTTATTTGCCCCTAAAGCAAAGGATAATCCCTCTGCAAGTGACCACTCTGACTCCATTTGAAATACCTGTTCCTCTTCTTTTCATAAAACCCATGTTGTACCTGCCTGCAAAATCTACAAGGAGGATATGATGGAGCAGACTGAGCCCCATAAGCCTGAGATTAGGTGCTCTATGCCCTAAATCCACTATCATGCTGAGAATGACGATCACTCGACGGGTTCGTATAAGAAACACTAGTCGTAGAGTAAGAACCAGAACTCCCCCACTTCTTTTTTGACCACTTTCTACCATCTCTACCACTCTGTTGCTGACTTCCACCCTGATAAAAAAATTTAAACTTCTTACTCTACCTTTTTCCAATTTTATCCTGCTTCTTCTTCTCTTCCTCAACCTGTTGCATATACACAACCAATCTGGAGATGTCCATGTCTTTGTTCAACAAGGCAACCTTACTTTCTCAAATTAAATCATGAGACAACCCAGAAGGAAATTTTCTCATTCTATCCCTCATGCTAGACACTAACTCAAGAACATATCAGGAAAACTGATGGAATTTCAAGGTATACTCCTTAACCGTCATCCTTCCTTGCTTCAGATTAACGGTTAGGCAGGTAGTATGGGCCCTCTGACTTCCAGCTATGTGCTGTGCGGCTACTCTTTCATTTTGTCCTTCCTCAACTCCTGAGGAAAGAAGCAATCTAGAGAAACACCAGAGAAATCATCCCACATTCCGAATTTAGTGTCATCTCACCTAGATTGTTCCTATTCCTCATACCATTGGTATGCCACATCCTTTAGTTGATAGGTAGCAAATTCTACACCTTCCATATTAGTATCATGCATAATGCTGAAGATCTTCTCTATCTAATCAATAAAACCTTGAGGTTCCTCCTTAAACTTAACACTAGTGAACACAGGAGGACTCAACCTCATAAACTGGACAACCCTCGTGGCCTCAAAAGATGGAGTAATAGAAGTTACACGCTCAGACTGATAATCTACCAACTAAGATATTATATAAATAGACTGATAAAATTCTATATTCGACACATTAGCTTGAGGATATCGAGGAGGACTAGAGGGGACCAGTAGAACTCCAGGAGAAAAATCAGGAACTAGACCTCGAGATAGGGTTTGTACCCCATAAGTAGGGCATCCGGTCAGCATTGTCCTCAAGTAGGACAGAAGAGTTTCCATGAGCTTAGATCATCAGGGAGGCATGATCTGAAAAGCGACCAAATGGTAATTAGATAGACTCAAGACCTTAGACTCTATGGCTCGAAACAGAACAACAACAAAGGGAAACATTCCTAAGTGTCTCGTAGACTCTCCCTTATAAGTGTGGTATGCTACACACCCATAAAAGAGACTCTACTCGACACATCTTTGTCAAACATCCAATGACACCAAATATGGGCTTTGATACCACCTTTGTCACGACCCAAACCAAGGCCTGACTGTGATGGATATCTTAAGTCCCACGTGGACTGGAGATCACCCCATGTATCTAGCCTAACCAAATACACCACACCTTAAAGTGGGAAATTTTTTGAGCATATAACAATATAGGAGAATTTTAATTTAAAGACACTAAAATAAAGTCTACAACCAAGACCAATTGATACCGGCGTCAATGGCAATACCAATACCAATATCGATGGAAATACCGATACCACCCATGCCAACAGTAGTCTAACAAACCCTCTAATCAAAATCAAAGAATATCCAGTCGGGACATGCCCTCGACAATAGTGAAAAATAAAATCCAAAGGAATAGTCAAAGTGTAAAGAAAACCATAAACATGAAATGGCGTCTTTCGAAGTATGAAAGCTCACCACTTTAATCTGACTTGCTAACTGATCCTGAATCCAAGTCACTGAGCAGGAGAAGTAGAAGTATGACCAGTTCCTACATTGCATGGGGATACAACATCCAAAGACGGTTAGCGGGGTGAACTCTAGCATTAAATTCGGGGATAAGGATGATATAATGATATGATCAACAATTTAAAATCATTCAAAGCTAGTGCACATAATTAATGCATAAACATATATATATATATGTATATATAATATGTGAGAGAGGGAACAAGGAATAACATGCGTTTAATAACCTTAGCCTAGATTGTGTAGCTCAATCGTCATATAATAGTACCTACGGGCAATATGTCCCTATTACTTACCCCCTGGTTGGGCCTCAAAGTGTGTAGCCTCACGAACCTGAGAATAATCTCATATATATACACATGGGGGACTCGAACCCTCCAACATATACCAAAGTGACTGAAGCACACACTCATATAATTATTTACGTAGGACTCAAATCTCCCTAATCATGAAATAATAATAAGGGGCACTCAAACCTCCCTGATCACTTTGACCCCCACATTGGCAAATATAATTTCCAGTAATGGTCGCTCGGACCTCTAATTTCAAGACTCAACTACACAACCCTTATTAAAGCTCAATTAAAACAGTTGTCACACATTTCTATTAATTTAAACACATTCCACATTAAGGCATACAATGTTGGTATCGTCATACCAACTATATTTGTAAGGTAACGCATCATGCCAAAACAGTTTCCATTAACTTGAGTAGAATAACTCTCTTTGTTCATTAATACACATTGGGAAACACTGACTCTCTTTGTTCATTAAATCATACCTTTTATTTTAAATACTTCTATATATCATGCTATAGTTCAAGACTAATTAAATTTTTACAAATGCCCACAATTCTCATAACTAAAACCATTTTCACATCATGGAGTTGGGGTTATAACCACTTCAAAGCCACAAGTTTGGGAAAATCACAATTCTCTAGTTCATTCACCGTACCCATGCACCCACAAGTTCAAAACTTTATTAAAAGCATGAAAATCACATGTATAAACCGTGAGAAACATTATTAAATTCATAACATTCAAAACCCCCAACCTTTGTTTTCAAAACCAAATAATAATATTATGAACGATATTTTAAATCACATGTATTTGCAAAATTAACAATGATAAAAGAGTTACATGCCTGAATCATGAAGATTTACGGAGAGAGATCAACCCTTGAGCCCTTAGATAACCAAATTAGTGAAACCCTAGCATAACTTATTTGAGAGGATTTAGAAAGAGTGTTTAATCCATTAAAGTGTTGAATGAATACCCTAAAAGTGTTTTATGTATGTGGGGTCCAAAGGGTTTTAAGTGGAAAATGTCTAAAGTGCCCCAAAATTAAAAGTTGGAAAAACATTGCCTTGGTTACGAGTCAACCCCTTGACTGGTACCCACACCTTATGACCCATGACCACGAGTCATAACCAGGACAGACTCTAGGACCCCAATATTGTTATGACTCATCCCACCAACTCATAGCATGACCCTATAACTCGTAGGGTTCTACACGGGAGCAACACAGAACCCAAATAAATTAAACACTGGACATCCTACAATTTAAACCTATGAATCATAACATATCCTTATGACTCATAGTGAACCGCTCATACTCAGAGTAGAATTAAGCCTCAAACTTACTGGTTTGGGTACGACTCAAACCAATGAGTCGTCAAGACACCCTACGACTCTGGAGTCTAGTCGCAACCAAGGCAATGAGCCCAAAGCACAAGAAATTTTCAAGAGCCAAATCTGGGGTGTTTTTAAAATGCCCTTAAATCATGATTTAAAAATAAAAAAATGGAATTCTTACCGGTGAAATTTAGAAAGGATTTTTTCTTCAATTTGAACCTCCTTTTAATTTATTTTCACATATGTTTTCTGTTGTAGACTCCTATAAGCTCGAAAAATATATTTTTTTTAAAAAATTCCAAATCTACCCCATTCACTTTAGAATCAATTTTGGACCCATCCCATATGGGAAATATGGGTATTATTAGCTTTATTTTGACACGTAGTTGTTATATTTAAATGTCCTCGCAAGGGAAAGGCTCCGTGTTAAGCACTTTATTAGGATTTCATCATTTTTAGATAGGTTATGGATTAACTTCTTTCAAATTTATTTGGGTAGTTAATATTTAAATTAATCATGCTATGGGTCAAAAAATAACTATGGAGTTTATATTTTGAGATTATTTATACTGTTGTGTGCTCGAGTTGAGGCTTTTATGTTATGTTGTTATGGATTTGTGATATCTAATATTATGTGATATCCATGTGGGTGACTTTATTAGACATCATTGGCCTTCTTTGTGCATCTATATGCCTTCATTCTAGATATAATGCATGCGCGAGGCTTGTTTTTGCTAATATAGACTTTATTTAAGCATTGGTTGCTTTATCATGAGAAAAATTACCTAAGTTAGGGGTTGATATGATATAAATGATATCTTATATGCATATTATTCTATTGGTTCCTATGAGAGTTGATGATCTGTAAAACTCCAAGTTTTGGCCTTTAAAAATTTCATGCATGTTGAGCTCACTACCTAAGAAATGACTCACGTGACGAGTCATCATGAGTCATATGATTCCAGTCATAGCTTAACCAGTGAGGATTGCCTAGGTTTCTATTTGGATCTCAACTACGATCCTACCAGTCGTATGGTAAGGTCACAAGTCGTAGGATGTGACTCATGACCAAACCAGTGGAGGAGGTCTTATATATTTCCCAAACTATGAGTTGTGGTGATGACTCGTGACTAGTGACCATGAGTCTTTATGAGACCCATAGCGACTGGGGTTATTTTTCTACACATTTTTCATTAAGGGTAATTTGATCTTTTCCCTTCCTTTATACTATTCCCATGACTTAAAATATTCTCTTAGCCCTATTTCAATCCATTAAACATAACACAAACACTCTCTTCTCTCTCAAATTCCCAAGCTAAGAACAAAGTTAGGACTTCAAAAGGTTGGTCATCTAGGGCTCAAAGTGTGGTTTCTTCTCTAAATTCTTGGTGTCTTCAGGCATGTATCTCTTCCCTAAACTTATGTTTTATGTTGTCATACAATGGTTTGGTATTCATATGGATTTTAATAATTGGTTTTGGAACTTGGGTTGAGGGTTTTGGCTGATTATTATTTAAATGGTATTCTCATGGTTTACATGCATTTTCTTAAGATTTATGGATGGATTTTGGAACTCATTGGGTGAATCGGCATGGTGAATGGAACAGGGATTATAGATTCTCCCAAATTTATAGTTTTGGTTTGGATTTAGTATCAACTTCAACCTACTTGCATAATTGGTTTTAAAGTATGGACAATTACATGGTTTTGCATACTTTTCTAAACTATTGCATTGAATTAATGGATAAATAGATAAAAATGGTTTTGAAAAGCCTTGGTGGCCATGGACTAATTTAAAATTAGAACTTTGGAGTCTTATGGCTGATTAATTTAGTTTGGCATAATGGAGTTGGCTTGCAAACATAATTAATTGGTATGATGATACCATTTAGTAAATACCTAAATGGATGACTCCTTATATGGATGGGTTATGTGTAAATATTTTAATTGAGCTTAAAGGGGGTTGTGTAGCCTATCGTGGAAGGTGGAGGTCCCGAGAAGACTGATACTAGAAATCGTGTTTGCTGACATGGGGGCCTTGGAGTCTGTATGCATAGTTCACACTTTATATATATATATATATATATATATATATATATATATATATTTTGTTAAAATGGTTGGGGTCGTGGATTCTCTGGCCCTTCCTTAGATTTCTCCAGTTCGTGTGGCTAACATGCACTAGAGCTATTTCAATGAGGGGAGACGAACCCATATAGTCCGTGGCTATTTTTAGGACGGTTAGAGATACACAGTCTAGGATAATGGTTATAAATATCATGCTAAACCTTGTTACCTATCCCAGTATCGTATATATATATATAGTATGCTTGTATGTGAACATGCACATTGAGTATAGACTTGATTTTGAAATGACATTGTTTTATCCCTATCCTGAGATACATGCTAGCGCTCACCCTGGTAACCATCCTAGACGCTACATAATTTTATAATGTGGGGTTCGAAGACACTTCTTTTACCTTTGTTCAACATTAGGTGATCCAGTTTGTCGGTTGGTTTACAGTGAAGTGGTGAGCTTCCATCTTTTGGAAAGCTTGGTCATTTCATCAATTTCTTTCCATATTTTTGAATTGAAGATTTCACATTAACATTATCATTGTCATTGTCACTTTCATGACAGGTACATGTCCCAACCTAGTTTGATATTCGGATTAATTTAGAGGATTTTATGGACATGTGTGGGTTGGATGCACTACAAGAAGTCTAGTTTTTAGTGGCGCAAAAAGTCACCACTAAAGAATGAAATGTCGCCACTAAAGACTTTTGACAACGACAATTATGGCATTGGTAGTACTTCCGTAACTAAAAGTTATTTGTAACGACAAATCTAAGTCACCACAATAAAAGGTATTTGTGACGAGTTTTATCGCCACAAAAGGTAGACAATTTCGCTACAAATTGTACTTTGACAAAACAAATATGGATTAGGTTGCCACTGATTACACTAGAATTAGCAGCGACATTGCCGCTGTAAAATTTCCATTATCTGTGACGACATATTCCTCGCCACAAAAATAGTTCTATTATCTGTGACGACATATGGCTCACCATAAAATCACAATTATCTGTGACGACTTCTTTATTGCCACAAAAACCTTGCTATTAGATGTAACGACTTATGGATTGCCACAAAAACCTTTCTATTATCTGTGACGACTTAAGTCTTGTCACAAAATCACTATCATCTGTGACGACTGTTTCCTCGCCACAAAAACCTTTCTATTAGTGGAAACCTTTATCGCCGCAAAATTATTATCACTAGTGACCACATATTTATATTAGTAGCAATCCATGTCGCTCCTATACCTTTAAATATTAGTGGCGACTCTTATATCTTGTTGCTAAAAATAAACTTATAATAGCAAAATCCATTGCCACATATCTACTTAATCATTAGTGGCAAGTCTCATTTTGCCACTAGATTAAATTTTGTGCTCAAATAAAAATATTTTTTTCATCAACCAAAGAATTGAATTTATTCAATACCTATATTAGACAAAATTGACAACAAATTTAAGAACTACATATAATATTAGCTATTAAAAGCATCCCATTGTATTTTACAAAATCATTCTCCGACTAAATATTACAAGTACTTAACTTACTAAGAAGTCAACGATACATACATTAATAATGAAATATAGTACTTCAGTTTTACCATATTCATACATATGATCAAAAATCAAACATGCATTCTACGCGTTCATGCTCCCCATTGTTTAAGAACGCCCCTGCCATTAAAACACACCAAGTCACTTTATGATTCTAGAAAAAAAGTGCATATATATACTAAATGAACTAAAAGGCAGTGGTGAAGATTTCATTAACGAGGTGGCAAGTTAACCCCTGAAATGATTAATTCGAACTTCACCCCTGAAAAGATTAAATACATTCTTGACTAATAATGCCACAAAAAAAGAACATTCTTGGAAAAACATACCAACAAGAATGAAGTATGGCCTTCTCCTATATCCTATAATAGGAAGGGTATCTGTTAAAAGTCCCCAAAGAGGTTTCACAAGCCAAGGAAATTGAATTACTCCCGAATAAATTTGATCTTCAGAACTTTTGCTCGTCCTTCATATAATACTGAGTACTAATCTTGCTTAAACCTAAACTCATTCCTTGATTAATACCATAAATAATAACCACACTAGACACAAAACTCCAGTGTAATTCATCACATAGCATTCTGAACCAGTAATATGGCTTCAAAAATAGTTCCAAGATTCTATCTTTTTGGCTCTTGATTTTATGAAATTGCCCTTCTAATGGAAATTCATATTCTTGGTCCATTATTCAACTAATTGTTATTGAGTTATTTGCATAATGGAGTAAGATCTAAATAAAAAATGAAAGTTTTTTTTTATATTTCCTCCTTCCCTCGGTTTCCACATTTTTCAAGCATAGAGTAATTTTTTTTAACTCTACTAGGTGAGGAAATATAATTTTCTGTTGAATCTTCCTCTTTGTGTGCAACAGTATCTTTCAGAAATACAACTTAAAGACTATATACTATACTATACTATAGATATCTTCAGATTTAAGCTTTATCTGAATTATACTATATATACTTCTGATTTGAGCTTTATCTGAATTTTGTAAATAGGAAGAGTTATATTCAATTATTTTTTTAAAGTCCTTCTCCTAGTCAGTTCATATTTACCTTATTTTTATTGATTCAAAATAGTTAGAAACATATTGCATTATTATTTTCACGAGATTAATGTTTTAAATATCAATCTTCATGAAAACTGGTCCCATTGTGTAGAGATAAGAACCACATTCATTCAAATATATGTCAATTTCCAATCTACTATCTCAATAGATTGTAAAATTTTTAGACCAAAAAATGATCCTTCCAAATTCAAACAAACCTGCTGGAATCAATCAGTACATTTCAACTTTTGAAGATATAATAGCAATAGAATCCTGCTGCTACAGTCTACCTTTCTATCTTTTGGCCTAATCATTTAATCTCACATTTTTCTTTAAACAAGAAAGTCTAGAATCCAAGTAAATATCATCCCAAATATCTTTAAATCTCCTTTCTTATTGACATTCCTTCTCCGTGAAGGCGCTTATAGAAATGGTAATTAGACTCGACTACTCATTAAAACTTTCTTTTAATCATGCACAGGTTTTGGACTTGTAGGTTGTTTCTTGGCAGATGCTAAACTTGGTTGTAATTTGACTGTTGCGCAAATTAAATATAGAGAATTTATCTCCTATATTTCATACTAATAGACAACATATATCAAACATATAGTGGCCAGCGGCAAGAGGCCAGCATCCAGCAGCCAGAGGCCAGTGTCCAGTGGACAGCGGCCAGAGTCCAGTGGCCAACAACTTGCTCTTCTCTATACAACACTATACACCCTAGCTCTTGGTGGTGGTGGAATCAAGTCAAACGTCTCCGGGTTTGGATCAGACAAATTTGACCCATCAGATCTAAAGGAAAATAAGTTCATGATATACTTTTTCAACAGGTTCTATAACCTATACATCTTAACAAGAAAATCCTATACCTTCTGTATATTTGTTTTTTCAATTTGATATTTTCCAATGCAAATCTCAAGCTTTAAGCCATCCATAGTTTGATAATGATCCCGTAAAGATAATGCAAATGTATCCCCACTTAAACTAGCTTTCAAAAAATTATCTAAATAATAAGAGGGAAAATGATATGGTGGAACAAGAAATTTATACCAGCATATAAGATAAAGATAAACAGATTATTACATTCAAGAGATCTAAGGGGATTGGGTAGAATTACACTGACAAACAATCAACAAAGAGAGTAAAAGAAGCAAGAAAAAAAGCTAAAAAGCATGCCTATAGGTAGTTTTACTACAAAACATCAATCACAGGAAATTACACTGACAAACAATCATCCTTTGTTTTCTTTCTTTGGTAATATTTCCAGAATTTCGTTCATTGTCCTTAGCCTTTTTTCACATTTTCATTTGCAAATAATGAATTTGTATTTGTGACTCGCAGAAAAAAGAAAGTCAAAGTGCTGATGGTTCTTTTCTAAATAATGAGTTGGATGAGAAAGTACCTGTTGCATTCCAGCTATGAGAGCAACCATTTTTTCTTGAAATATTTTTTCTACTTCTCATTTCATGTGTTCACGCTCCTCTTCCAGTTTTTTTGCAAATCCTGATCCATATCTCTTTTCAAATCGGCAGCCATTTGTTCACGCTCTTCTTGCAACTTTCTTTCCATGTTAAGTTGCATCTCTTGACACATACTTTCTACCGCTGAAGACACGCTAGCCTCTATGTTTGCCTGTTGTGTTTGATTCTTTTTAGGAGGCTTCTTACCATATCCTTTTCCCTGAATATATCCCGATCTCTCACCAAGAGCTGAAGATAAAATCTCATCTTTGGTCATGCGAAGCTCGATCTCTTTGGAGTGTTGTTCAATAACAAGTTGCTGGAGCTGTCCCAATAATAATACATAACCATTTACAACAATTGCTTAATATATTGAGCGTAACTTATAGTACATCAAAAAGGTAATATGACAGTGATTTCAGAAAATTACATGAATCTGTTCAGATTGTGGATCCAGCCATACACGTTCTCTATTAACATTCTTACGTGTGTGTTGGATCTCTCAGATTTTATCTGGTGTCTCTTTTTATCCTGTTAGAGGATTTCTCTATAATATCAAAAGGAAAAATATATTTATATAACCAAAAGTTTATATAGAATGATATGAATATCAAAGAAGTATATGTAATACTAAGGGAACAAATATGATGTAACTTAACCGTAGTTTCCTCTACTTCTGCAAATGATCTTGTACCACAACAATGTTTAGTTATTTGTTTTTCTCTATTTATTTTGTTTCTCTCGTTGACAACCTGCACTTAAGTGAACAGATTAGGAGATCTCTAATCAATCAAACAATCAATCAATCAAACACGTCTCGATCCTAATATAAAATAACTTCCATTTCCAACAAACTAGACTTCTATTTCCAACAAACCAGAATTCCACAATCCACATTTCAAAGAAAATGTACAGATAGCAGTCAGGATATAAGATAGAAACATTAAGTTTTAGGTTCACCATTCTGCATTTGAAATACGATAGTCTAAGAAACTGCAAAAGAGGTGCTATTACTTGGCTTGCCGTTGACCAAAAATACTTGATATGATAAGAAAAACATCCAGGTATGAGGGTGTATGGCAGTTATATTTGAAGGTACAGACCTATATTTTCTCAAACCAAATTTCAATTATGTGTTCGTTACCTTGAATTTATCACTGCCAAAATGTTCCACTAGGTGCTTCCAGTCATCCCACTCAACATCCTCCGGACAATGCGACAATCTATCTTTATCATTTCTATAACTAGAGTAGATAACATGTAATCGAGCTTTCCATGCTCTAAACAGTCGTTGCATAGTGATTATCATAAAACCTTGCAACTTATGCTCTGGCAGCCCATTTTGAACATCAAATTTATCCTGCACATTTGTTAAACAAACAAAAATTGAGAAATAGAGTATAACGACCAACACATCTCCAGGCCTCTCAACATGACAATTAACTCTTAAAGAATAATATTAAAATACTGTTTTGTTTGCAGGATTCACTTCCAAGAACACAACCTGTGAGGTCAACTTCCAAGCTCACATTCTGCTTTTCTATGAACATGAAAGATAAAGAAACCAACATGTCATAGCTGCACACAATTAAGGTTTGCAAATTCTATACCAGGTCGCTCCCCAAGATATGGGCAAGATTTCTCCACACAGTAATGTAGATTTCCCGGAAAGAAGCATCCATCATCACAACCCATTTTCAGGTGATTTGTGAAGATCCCGTCACTCGTTATCCTCATTGATAACTAACTACTCATTTTATCTAGAAAAGGTAATTTCAACCATATAAAGACACTGTAACTAGTCAATCGAACACACATCACAATTTACTAAAGCTTACAGACCATGCAAGATATTTTCCACAAAGAATCTAATATAGTAATAGTCAAGAAAGATGCTTTCCAAGCTCAGATTTTGCATGTTTATGAACATAAAAGAGAAGGAAACCTATATACCGTGGCTGTAGACAACAACAAAAGTATTTTCAATCATACAAAAACACCATAACTAGTCAACCAAACACACAACACTATTTACTGAAGCTCACAGAACCTGAAAGATGCTTTCAATAGAGAATATTAAAATATTGTTTTGTCTGCAAGATTAACTTCCAAGAACACAACCTGTGAGGTCAACTTCCAAGCTCACATTCTGCTTTTCTATGAACATAAAAGATAAAGAAACCAACATGTCATGGCTGCACACAATTAAGGTTTGCAAATGATATACCAGGTCGCCCCCCAAGATATGGGTAAGATTTCTTCACACAGTAATGTAGATTGTCCGGAAAGAAACATTCATCATCACAACCCATTTTTATGTGATTTACGAAGATCCCGTCATCCGTTATCCTCATTGATAACTAACTATTGATTTTATCCAAAAAAAGTATTTTCAATCATACAAAGACACCGTAACTAGTCAATTGAACACACAACATAATTTACTAAAGCTCACAGACCATGCAAGATGTTTTACAAGATCATTTTCAATCATACAAAGATACCGTAACAAGTCAACCGAACACATAACACTATTTACTGAAGTTCAAAAACATGCAAGATGATTTCCATAGAGAATATTAAAATAAAGTAAGCCAAACAAGAGAATGAAGTAAATACAATATTAAGAGTCATTACCTTGACCCTATACCACATTGCTTCTCCATGTTTTAGAACTATCTTCTGCTAACTTCCATCTCGAAATGAGACAGTGGTTCTAATGATCCAACCACAGTAATTGACAATGTCTCTAGCTCCAGAATCCACGGATCTATCAATTTCATCTGGAATCATTATTTTAATTTTTCCTCCATGTTTAAGCTTAAAATCCAAAGTTTTGGATTTGTATTTCCCTCTTCCTTTCTTTTTATTGATGTGGCAAACTGCAAACTAAAAAAAATATATTATTATTAAAAAGAACGTATATTTACATTGATCCAGCAAAGTAAACTAACCTGCACCAGTTTCAGCCTCTACACTAAGGCGTACACTTTCATCTAGATTTCTTGATGATTATGTCTCTGGGGATGTCCTTTGGATAGGTCCTGTTTGTATTTACTGTGTTTGCAGAGGTCCTTCGCTTGGATTAGATGATTGTCCAGTCTCTAATGAAGTCCCAACTACTCGTACTAGTTGTATTGGTGGCTAAGATATTGTATTAGAACTTAAATATTCTAGAAAACTGCCACGGCCACGACCACATCCTGCACCTCCTCTTCCACTTCTACCTCATCCTGTTCCTCTCATTTTCTGTAATATTAGGTTAAAAAGGAGATGTGTATCAGGACCAGAAATTAAAGATGCCAAAATATATATCTACTTCCGAGAAAATTATCAATTTATAAAATGAAATTTTAAATCAAATAATTAAAAAATATAAAACGGTTTGTTGAGCTTTATAAATTTATTGATTCTACTTAAAAACACTAATTTCATTGATAAATAAAAGTTGCAAGCATAAGAATACCAAATACAAGATAGCATAATAAGAACACAAAATAGAAGATGTTGTTCTATTTAGAACACAAAACACAAGATGCTAGCCTAATATAATAACTTCTCAAAACAAGATGTCATCCTAATAAGAGCACAAAATACAAAGAACTTCTCATCAATCTTTTCTTCTTAATCTTCAGCAGGACATATCACTGTCTTCTCCATCATTATCATCAAGTAATCTTCTTCACTTTCTTCATTATCTGATACGTCCATATAATTTTCATTAATGAAATCATCTTCCTCATTTTCTTGATCATTGATTCGTAAAATAAATTCTGGTTCAACATCATCCCGGTGTAAAGACACCTCAATATCGGTTTCATGATTATTGGCACACAAAATATCTTCAACTTCATCTTGCTGGTAAACATCTTCATTCAATGCCTTGTCTAGTTCAACTTCAGGCATATTAAAAAGATCACGAGGATTAGTCTTTACAACAACAAGCCAATCGTTATCAACCATGTCATTCAAATAGAAGACTTGTTCAGACTGAGATGCCAACACAAATGGCTCATTTGTATTCAAGACACAATGAGTATTCACACTTGTAAAATCATATTTATCAATCTTATATCCTCTTCTGAGGTGAGACACATCCCACCAATGACACTCGAACAGATGAACTTTTCTATTTCCTGCATAACGTAACTTATAAATATCTTTTAATACACAATAATACTCCTTATTAGGGTCTGAAACATCTCCCCTCACAAGAACTCCGTTGTTCTATGTTTTTCTCATAAGCTCTTTTATTTGAAATCTAAATCCATTCACCATACATGTTGAATATCGATGTATCAATAATTCTAGACCAACAGGTAAGCTCATCCTTGTGAAGATAGTACAAATATCTACAGAAACAAGCAATACTATTATCACTAGTATAAGAAAATTGAATATATGCTAATATTTATTGTGTCGTTTAATTAGACACCTACGTGTGCACAAAACCAATCAATAAATACATTGTCATGCACCTTATGAGCACGTGTTGAACCTTCTACTTTAATCTGTCTCATGTATTCCCTACAGTTTGCATTAGTTGAGATTAACTTAATTATATTAATGCCAAATTATATTAGAATTAAAAAGAGACTTACTCCCTGTATTGTAAAATCTCTTCACAATTTTGAAGCACATAAATACAAGCTTGATTGAACTCATCATGAGGTAGCCTATTTCCTCCATCTGAAGCCCTTTTTGTTTACCCACTATATTTAAAAATAGACATCTCACCATTTGACATGGATTTATCATCATTTCGAGTTGATTTATTAAACTTAGTTGAGATGTTCTTTAAATATCGTGAACAAAACATAAGGCTTGCCTCTACCAAATACCCTTCGGCAATTGAACCTTCTGGATGACCTTTGTTGCAATTATATGCTTTAAGCTCTCGGAAATACCTATAAAGAATTATCATTTAAATAATTATAGAATATTACATTTTAAATATATTGACATTTAATTTTAGAATGAGACAATACCTCTCAAAAGGGTACATGTTTCTATATTGAATGGGTCCACCAAGTTTTGCCTCTCTTGCCAAGTAAATTGGAAAATGAATCATGACATCAAAGAATGCTGGAGAAAAAACCATTTGAAGTTTGCACAATATGATAGAAATTTCAGACTCTAGGATATCAAGATCCTTAATTCTCAGGCATTTAGAGTATAGATTCTTGAAAAACTTGCCTAATGCTATAATTGGTTCACAAACTTCCTTAGGCAATAAACCATGTATAGCTACTACTAAAATATCTTGCAATAACACATGATGATCATGACACTTCAATCCATGTATCTTTTTCTCACGCACGTTAACACACCTAGAAATATTTGATCAAAAAGGATCTGGAACCTTCAAATTAGCTAAGAAACCACATAAGTTTAACTTCTCTTCAGGAGACAAAGCATAGCATGCCACTAGTAACAAAATATTATCACCATCCTCAATTGGATACAAACTTTGCCTAATTCCAAGGTCCATCAAATCATAGCTACTTTTCAATGTGTCTTTTGTCTTTCCAACCATACTCATCATAGTTGATAAAAAACTTTCAGACACATTTCTTTCTATGTGCATTGGATCAAGGTTATGTCGTAAGACAAGACTATCCCAATAAGGCAATTTAAAACAGATACTCTTCTTCCTTCAATTAAAAGCATCATTGGAAATGTTGCGCTTTCTCTTTTGGCCTTTAACAAAAGTCACATTGCCCAAAGGTTGTAATTTCTCAAGTGCTTCAACACCTATTAAAGGAATAGGTGTAGCCCCAATTTCCACTTTCCCCATAAAATAAAACTCAATTTCTACGCCATGGATGGTTCATTGGAAGAAAACGTCGATGACCCAAATAACACAACTTACTACGTAAAGAAATTGAATGTGTATCTTTGTGGCAATAAGGGCATGCAAGTTTGCCTTTAGTTGACCATCCTGAAAGGTTACCATATGCAGGGAAGTCATTAATTGTCCACAGGACAGCAACATGCATAAGAAAATTAGACTTTGAGTGTGCATCATAAGTTTTCACCTCATTCCATAATTCATTTAACTCTTCAATCATTGGTTGTAAGTATACATCAATATCATTGACTGGACACTTAGGGCCCAAAATAAGAAGAGTCATCAGGAAATATGGAATTTTCATGCAATCCCATGGTGGCAAATTATATGTAGCTAGTACGACGGGCCAAATACTATAATTGGAACTCATATTCCTATTAGGTTGAAACCCGTCACTTGCTAAACCTAATCGAACATTTCTTCACTCAGCTGAAAAGGTAGGATAATGCTCATCAAGGGATTTCCATTCAATTGAGTCAGATGGATGTCGCATGACACCATCTTTAATATTTTCCTCCTTATGCCACCTCATCTTTTTTGCCGTCTTTTTTGCCATGTACAATCTTTGAAGCCTTGGTTTGATTGGAAAATGCCATAGTACTTTATGAGCCACTTTCTGGCCTTTATGTTCTTCTGACTTCCATCTAGATTCACCACACTTGGGACATGATTGGAAATTTAAATAGTCACGCCAATATAATATACAATCATTCTTACATGCATCAATTTTGGTGTACCCCAAGCCGAGATCAGAAAGAACTTTTTTTGTTTCATAGAAAGACTTGGGTACAAATGACCCCTCAGGGAGAACCTCTATTAAAAAGTTCAACAGCTCATCCATCGATTTGTTTCTCCAATGGTTAAGGCACTTCAAGTGGAGTAATTTAACAACAAAAGACAATTTTGAGACTTTTGTGCAACTAGGATAAAGTTCTATCTGAGCATCTTCTAACAAGTTGTAAAACTTTATTGCATGCACATTTGGATCTTCATTTACTTCCCGAGAATTAGTATTATCCTCCAAATTTGTATGTCCACAAGCATCATAAATCATTCCAATAAAATCATCCTGTTCAATTTCATCATCTTCTACTTCATCACTGCCAACAGGATTAGAATTTTCACCACTAACCAATACTGCTCCATGATAATCCCGCACTCTATAAGAATCCCAGAAGCCCTTATTCAACAAGTGTAGTCTTACATTAATTCTCAGCTTAAACACAGTGTTCCTACACTCCTTACAAGGACATCAAATAATAGTGCTCACCCTAGATTGATTGAACGCCCAATTAAGAAAGTTATCTACTCCATCTCTATATCTTTGGTCAGCTCTATTCGTGATATCCAATTAACTTTTATCAATTCCTATCTTTTCAATCATTAAAAAAGACAATTTATTAATTAAAGATACAAGTATAACAACAATCAAAATAAATACAAGATCGAAGTGTATTGTAAGTATCACAAAAAAATCCAAATCCATAGAAACTGAGAAATAAAGTATAATAGCCAACACATCGCCAGGCTTGTCAACATGATAATTAACTCTTAAAGAATATTATTAAACTACTGTTTGGTCTACACGATTTACTTCCAAGCACACATCCTGTGAAGTGCTCCCAACAGTTCCTATGTTTTTCTTTTGTTAATTAATTTTCTAATTGAATACTGGCCTCTTTATCCTCCATATTTTTTAGTCATGTGTCTAAAATTTGTGAAACTACTAATGCGGGTCTATTGTCCTTAGAGAATAAGGAGGCATGTTTATCATCCTTGGAAAATTCAAGGCTCAAATGTAGTTTTTTTATGAACATGAAAGAGAAAGAAACCAACATGTCATGGCTGCAGACAAGGTTTGCAAATGAATGCTATACCAGGTCGCCTCCCAAGACACGAGTAAGATTTCTCCACACAGTGATGTAGATTTCCCAGAAAGAAGCATTCATCATCACAGCCTATTTCTAGGTGATTTGCGAAGATCATATCACTCGTTATCCTCATTGATACCTAAATATAAATTTTATCCAGAAAAAGTACTTTCAACCATACAAAGACACCGGAATTAGTCAACCAAACACACATCACAATTTAGTGAAGCTCACAGACCATGCAAGATGATTTCCACAGAGAATATGATACAATATTAACAAACAGAAACTAATCACAAATGTAATGTTTTGGACAAACTAAAAAATGAAGTATACAATGTGATTTTAAATTATTATAGTTTCCTATACGCAGGTGCAGGGGAAAAAGAATTAAACATGCACTCATTAATATTTTGAAGAGTACGAACAAGTTAGTGTAGTGATTAGGCTAGCAGTACATGCATAATAAGAAAAAATAGTGGTGTGACAATTAGTGTAGTGAATGAGGATATCAGTGATGTAGTTAGAGTTTCACCGGAAGCCATAGAAGTTGTAGTCTAAGAGATTGTGCCCCCAACCCTTGATCCAAATACAACTGCCTCAACCTCTACCAAAGCTAGAGTCATGATCTATAGACACTCTAAAAATGATCAGCAAGTTTGAGGGGCAGTCAATGTATTCGGTCATAAAAAAAAGACTTGAGGCTCAGATAAGTGAAGCCTTAATATATTTTTAGTCATATGTATGAAATTCGTGAAGCTATTAATGCGGATTTATCATCCTTAGTGAATGAGGAGGCATATTTATCATCCTTGTAAAATTCAAGGCTCAGATTTTGCTTTTTTATGAACATGAAAGAGAAAGAAACCAACATGTCATGGCAACAGACAAGCTTTGCAAATGAATGCTATACCAGGCCATACACTGATATAGATTTCCCAGAAAGAAGCATTCATCATCACAACCTATTTTCAGGTGATTTTTGAAGATCACGTCACTCGTTATCCTTATTGATAACTAAATACAGATTTTATCTAGAAAAAGTACTTTCAACCATACAAAGACACCGTAACTAGTCAACCGAACACATATCATAATTTAGTGAAGCTCACAGACCATGAAAGATGATTTCAACAGAGAATATTATACAGTAATAGTCAAACAAACAGATACTAATCACAAATGTAATGTTCTAGACAAACTAAAAAATGAAGTATACAATGTGATTTTAAATTATTATAGTTTCCCATATGCAGGTGCAGGGGAAAAGAATCAAACATGTACTCATTAACATTTTGAAGAGTACGAGCAAATTATTGTAGTGATTAGGCTAGCAGAAGAGGGATGACGAGAAAAAAATACTAGTGTGACAATTAGTGTAGGGAATGAGGATATCGGTGATGTAGTTAGAGTTGCATCGGAAGCCATAGAAGTTTAAGTCTCAGGGATCATGCCCCCAACCTTTGAACCAAAGATAATAGCCTCAACTTCCACCAAACCTAGATACATGATCTATAGACCTTCTATAAAATGATCAGTAAGTTTGAGGGCCCGTCAATGTATTCGGTCATAGTAAAAAGACTTGAGGCTCAGATAAGTGACTAACCCAGGCAATAAGTTCTTTGACACTGCCATGACTGCAAACCTAATAATACGGGTTGGCCCGCCAAAATACAGTCCTGAAAAAATAATGCCAGGTTCCAGATTCTCAATAACAATCAATCATCACAACCCAATCATTTTCTTTCCATTCTATTATTATATGGTTCTATTGTTGCTTTGCCAATACAACCTCTGAAAAATAGAGTAAACGGCCAACACATCGCTAGTCCTCTCAACATGATAATTAACTCTTAAAGAATATTATTAAAATACTGTTTGGTCTGTACGATTCACTTCCAAGCACACAACCTGTGAAGTCAACTCCCAACAATACCTATGTTTTCTTCTGTTAATTAATTTTCTAATTGAATATTGGCCTTCTTCTCTATAATATTTTTTTAGTCATATGTTTGAAATTCATAAAGTTATTAATGCGGATCAATCATCCTTAGAGAATAAGGAGGCATGTTTATCATTCATGGAAAATTCAAGGCTCAGATTTTGCCTTTTTATGAATATGAAAGAAAAAGAAACCCACATGTCATGGCAGCAGACAAGGTTTGCAAATGAATTCTATACCAGATCACCCCCTAAGACATGGGTAAGATTTCTACACAAGGTAATGTAGATTTCCTCGGAAAGAAGCATTCATCATCCAGCCCATTTTAGGTGATTTGTGAAGATCCCGTCACTCGTTATCCTCATAACTAAATACTAATTTTATCTAGAAAAAGTAATTTCAACATTATAAAGACAATGTAACTGGTTAATCAAATACACAACACAACCTTTTGATTTGGAGTCAGACGCGCAACCATTACACCATGGATGACAAAGGGAAGAATTTGAGACTCGAGTAAAATGAGAGAATGAAGACATTATCATGGCTGTAAATCCTATCGATGTTGTAAGACAAGCTGTGAGAACATGATCAATTGTATCTCGGCTCCTTTGTACATATAGTCAATATTACTCGTCTATATCAAAGACTACGAAATTGGGTTGGCAAAGATAACACAAATCCCATGTTGGGGGCACGATCCCTGAGACAAGATCTTCTATGGATTTCGGTGCAACTTCAACTACAACACTGATAACCTTATTCACTACACTAATTGTCACACCAGTTTTTTCCTCATTATTCCTGTACTGCAAGCCTAGTCATCCATTAAACATTAAAAAAAACTTTTCTCTACAATAATTATTGATTCAACATACCCAATCTACAGACATGCAATCATAATAATAATACCAAAAGGTCTACAAATTCAAAAATGAACTTTTAGCTTACCCAAATAAAGACAACGATAACTCACTAACAATTTTTAAAATAAAAAATTAATAAAATACAAAAAATAAATTAGTGAAAAACATAAATTGTACCTTTGGCTCTTAAGAAACCTAACAAATTTCAGTAGAGAGACGATGAAGGTTTTGTTTCTTCAATGGGTTTGAGAAAAATGATGAAGGTTTGAGAATTTTGTTAACCACTTTAACAAATTCAGCTAACCCCTTTAGAAAATTTTGTTTCTTCAATGGGTTTGAGATCTTGCTTGAGAAAAAGGATGAAATGGTTCAGTAGAGAGACAATGAAGGGTTTTCTAAGCTAACACGATTAAGGATGAGCTTCAATAGAGAGAGAGATGATGAAAGAGAAATAAATTTTATTTCTTTTTTATTTATCTAAAATGAAAAGTCCTTAGTTATATACATACTAGAAGTTTCCTATTATTAAAATTTTAAATAATAAAATAAATTTCTTTTAGTGGCGACATTGTCATCACATAATTAATTTAGAGGTGATATTTTATTAGTCGTCGCTATAAAAATAGAGCGAAAAATTTATTATAAGTGGGAACTGAAATTTTTATTATAGTGACAACTATTAGAGGCGACAAAAAATTATTCGCCGCTAAAAGCTGATGTATTGTAGAGATAATAAATGTCACCACTAAATAATATATTTCTGCAGCAACTAATTGACTCTCCACTAATTGTCGCCACTAAAAACTTGATTTCTTGTAGTGATGGTGTTTTTGACTCTTAGAGCTTATTCTTGAGTTACATTAACTATTTTATGTTTATACTCAAGTTATTTTTTGCTTTGTTATTATTTGGATTACGTTTGGATTAGACAGACTATGGTGGGAAGTCTTCGACCCACGGTGGGATTGAGATACCTGTCATGGCTAGGACTGGGGTTGGGTTTTATCAAGCTTGGTATCAGAGCCTGGGTTTAGGGTCGTTGGGTGTCCATAAAGTCGTATCGAGTAGAGTATCCTTTATTATTGTATAGCGCACCACACTTATAAGGGAGAGGCTATAAGACATGTAGGATTGTATTCCTTTCTTGTGTTTTATTTTTGGGTTATATAGTCTGATGTCTTAACTTCCCCTAACTCCAATTTTCTCACATTTTATATTATGCCTCTTCAAAGATCTGAAGTTTGTAGAAATTCTATCGTACCCTCTTTTGTACCAAAGGACAATGTGGATGGAACTCACCCTGTATGTGGAATGTAGACCCGGTCTAGGGTCCCTATTCCTAATTGTAATACCTCTCATGGAGTTCCACCAGTTCCCACTAGTCCTCCTCAATATTCCTGAGCTGGTGATACTCATGTCCCGGTGCCTCATGGTGACATATCTAATGTGGAGTTTCGTCTATCTATTCATTTACTTACTAAGTTGGTAACATCTCTATTTCATTAGTCAGATCCTGTTGGTTTTGTTCTCCTTCTGAGGTCAAGAGAGTTGGCCAGTTTATGTGATTTAATCCCTAAACCTTTACTAGATCTAAGGTTGAGAAAGATCCTCAAGGGTTTATGAATGAGATGGATAAGATATTTAGGGTGATGCATGCTACAGATTTTGAGGGTGTGGAATTTGTTGTATACCAATTAAACTATGTACTTATCTGTGGTATGAGGAGTGGGATCAGTTGAGAGGTGACAATGCAGAGCCTATGGGATGATTTTTTGGGTTCCTTTCTTGATCATTTCTTTCCTCAAGAGCTTAGGAAAGCTAAGGCAGAGGAGTTTGTAAATCTAAAATAGGGCAAGATGAGTGTGAAGAAATATTCCCCAAAATTTCAATAGTTGTCTTATTATGCTCCGTAGTTGGTGTCTTCTATGACAGAGAAGATGAGAAATTTTATTTCTAGGTTATCCCATTGAATAATGACATGGACATATCCAGACATGTGGTTTATATACTGCAAGTGGAGGATGAAAAAAGAGACAGGCAGAGATTGGGGAAAGGCAGAGTAAGAAGTTTAGGCATTTAGAGTAGGGTGCAAATAAAAAAAATAGTGGAAAAAATGGTAGGTAGTAGATCAAGAAAAAGACTTGAGAAATTTTAGTTTATATTCTTTGGCTAGTGCCCCTTATTCGAAGTTGTTTAGTGATCAGCGATTTCAGACTAGTAGTGGTCCAAAGGCACAGGGTGCCCAGTCTTAGGCTAGTGTATCTCATTCAGCCACACCATATCCTCTCTGTAGATATTGTGGTCAGCTTCATGGGGTTATTGTGATAAGAGAGGAATCAGTGCTTTAATTATGGTTAACTTGGACACATATAGCGATATTGCCCCTCGGCTAAAGTAGCCGCTTGGGCTAATAAAGTTTTGGTCACCACTTCTTTGGCTTCTGCACCAAAAGGTGCTACTTCTAGTACTAGCACTGGCTAAAATCATCTTTATGCTCTTGCCGCCCATCAGGAATCTGAGGCATCTTCTGATGTTATCACTGGTATGTTAAAGCACTTTTCTAAGAATATGTATTGTCTAATTGATTCGAGATTCACCCTTTTCTACGTGACCCCATGGGTGGCTGTGCATTTTGGTTTTGGCCCTAAAAGTATTTTTGACCCTTTTTATGTGTCTACTTTGGTGGGTGACTCTATTATGGCTAGAAAGATCTATAGGGGTTGTATGGTGTCTATCTTTCATAAGAAGACTTTGGTGGATTTAGTAGAGCTTGATATGGTAGACTTTGATAAAATCATAGGGATGGATTGGCTTTATTCGTGCTACACTTCTTTAGATTGTAGAATTCAAAATGACTATTTATAATTTCCTAATGAATCGGTAATCGACTGAGAGGGAAGTTCCTTAGTACCTAAAGGGAGGTTTATTTCATATCTTAGAGCATGAAGGTTGATTTTTAAGGGGTGTCTATATCATTTGGTTTAGGCTAAAGATTCTAGTTCTGAGGTTCCCTCCCTGCAAGTTATCCTTATTGTCAATGAGTTTCCTGATGTGTTTTCCAAAGATCTTCCTGGTATTTCTCTCGATAGGGAAATAAATTTTTGGATTGATCTTTTATCGTATAGCCGTCCTATCTCTATTCCTTCATATAGTATGGCTCCGGCTGAGTTAAAGAAGCTTAAGGAGAAATTAAAGGATTTTCTTGATAAGGGTTTTATTCATCCTAGTATTTCTCCATGGAATGCTCCTGTACTTTTCGTGCATAAGAAAGATGGGTCTCTTTGGATATGTATAGATTATCGATAGCTGAATAAGGTGATGGTGAAGAATAAGTATCCTCTTCATAGGATTGATGATCTCTTTGACTAGCTTCAGGGTGCTAGATGTTTATCTAATATTGACCTCTACTTGGGCTATCATCAGCTAAAAATTAGAGCAGATGATATATCCAAGATTGCTTTTTGAACTCGGTATGGTCACTATGAGTTCATGGTTATGTCATTTGGATTGACTAATGCTCTGGATGCTTTTATGGATCTTATGAATCAGGTTTTCAAGTAGTTTCTGTACTAGTTTATTATAGTTTTCATTGATGATATCTTGGTGTATTCTAAAAGTAAGGAAGATCATGCCAATCACCTCCGAATTGTGTTGAAAACTCTTAAAGATCAGATGTTGTATGCTAAATTTTCTAAGTGTGAGATCTAGTTGAATGTTTTGACTTTTCTTGGGCATGTTGTTTCTTGTGAAGAGATTAAGGTGGATTCATAAAAAGTTGAGGTTCTTAATAGGCGGCGTAGACCCACTACTCCAACCAATATTCAAAGTTTCTTGGGCTTGGATGGGTATTATAGGAGGTTTGTGGAGAGCCTTTTGTCTATTTCCATACCATTGATTAAATTGAATCAAAAAAGGTAAAGTTCTTATGGTCCGATGCTTGTGAGGGTAGCTTTGAGAAGTTGAAGGATAGGCTAACTTTTGTGCTAGTTTTTACCTTGCCCGAGGGTACGGATGGATTGGTGGTGTATTGTGATGTGCCCCGTGAAGGACTAGGTTGTTTCTTGATACAACATGGCAAAGTTGTAGCCTATGCTTCTAAGTAGCTAAAGGTTCATGAAAGGAATTATCTGACTAATGATTTGGAGTTAGCGGCTGTGGTAGTTGCTTTGAAGATTTAGCCCATTATTTGTATGGGGTGCATGTAGACATCTATTCGGATCATAAGAGCTTACATTACGAGTTTATTCAGAAAGAGTTGAATTTTTGGCAGAGGCTATGACTTGAGTTGCTAAAGGACTATGATATGAGTCTTCACTATCATCCAGGTATAGTTAATATGGTTGTTGATACTCTTAGTAGGTTATCTATGGGGAGTTTATCTCATGTGGATAAGGAGAAGTGAGGATTGGTGAAGGATATCCATAATTTGGCTAATTTGGGAGTTCATTTTTTGGACTTTGAGGATGGAGGGGTGATTGTTCAAAAAGTTCTTAAATCATCTCTCAGTGTTGAGGTGAAGGAGAAGCAAGCTTTGGATCCCATTCTTAAGTAGATTAAGGATGATGTGGGGATGGATAAGATTATGGCCTTTGAGATTAGTGATGATGGTATCCTAAGGTGCCAAGGTTGGTTGTGCATTCCTGATGTTAATAGGGTTTGAGATAAGGTTTTGACTGATGATCATGATTCAAGGTATACAATTCATCTAGGTTTGAAAAAGATGTATCATGATTTGAAGAAGTTTTATTAGTGGATCAATATGAAGAGGGATATGGATAACTTCGTGGCTAAGTGTATGGTTTGTCAGCAAGTGAAGGTTGAGCACTTGAGGCTGGGTGGCATGTCTCAAGAGATTAGGTTGCCTATGTGGAAGTGGGAGGTGATCAATATGGATTTTGTTACAAGCCTTCCATGGTATTGTAATTAATATAATTAAAATTGGGTCATTATGGATAGGATGACTAAGTCTGCTCACTTCTTATCGGTAAGGACTACTTACTCCGGAGAGTATTATGCTAAGTTATTCATTGATGAGATAGTTAGATTTCATGGTGCCTCCATTTACATTTTTTCAGATTGAGGCACACAATTTTCTTCTCACTTTTGGCATTCATTTTATAAAGATTTTGGGACTAAGGTAAACCTTAGCAGAGCTTTCCACCCTTAAAAGGATGGACAAGCGAAATAGACTATTCAGACATTAAAGGATATGCTAAGGGCCTGTGTGATTGATTTTGAAAAAAGTTGGGTTGATCACTTACCCCTAATTAAGTTAACATATAATAAAAATTATAACTCTAGTATTAAGATGGATCCATTCGAGGATCTTTATAGTAGGAGGTGTAGGTCTCCTATTGGGTGGTTCAAGGTTGGTGAGACTAGGTTATTTGGTCTTAAATTGGTTCACCAAGCCATGGAAAAGGTGAAGGTGCTTAGGAATAGGCTTAAGATTGTCCAAAGTCGCCAAAAGTCTTATACAAATGTGAAGTGAAGGAAGTTGGAGCTCGTTGTAGGTGATTAGGTGTTCTTGAAAGTTTTTCCATGAAAGGAGTGATGAGGTTTGGGGTGAAAGTAAGCTCAGTCCCTGTATGTTGGTCTGTATTGGATTTTGAAGAGATTTGGGAATGTTGCCTATGAGTTGAAGTTGCATCCGATTTTCCATGTGTCAATGTTGAAGAAGTGTGTGGGTGATCCTTCTTTGATTGTCCCTATGTAAAACGTTGGTATTTCGAATTCCTTATCCTATGAGGAGGTCCCGATCGAGATTTTGGATAGGCAAGTTCGTAGATTGAGGACTAAGGATTTTGCCTTGATAAAAGTCCTTTGAAGGAATCAAAAGGTGGAAGAATCTACTTGGGAATATGAGGAGGACATAAAGTCCAAATTTTTTTTCCTATTTCCCGTATTGGATAAATGATTGAGGTGTGATTTACATTTTTTTGTGGCTTTTTGAATTTAATATTTAGTTGTTTGTATATTCTTTCTTGTTATTGTGATAATGGGTGCCTTAACTCCTTATTCGGGGATGAATGATCCTGGGGGAGGGGGTAATGTAACACCCGCGGTTTTGGCCTCTAAAATATTCATGTGTGTTAAGCGCACTTCCTAAAAACAACTCACATAATGAGTCATCATCACTCGTCATGACTCGTATGGTTCCAATCATAGCTTAATCAGTGAGGATTGCCCAGGTTTTGTTTGGATATCAACTACGATCCTACTAGTCATATGGTGAGGTCACGAGTCGTAGGGTGTGACTCGTGACCAAACTAGTGGAGGTGGTCCTAGGTACTGCCAAAACTATGAGTCGTGGTGACGACTCGTGACTAGTGACCACGAGCCATTACAAGACCCGTAACAACTAGGGTTATTTTTCTGTACTTTTTTCATTAAGGGTAACTTGGTCTTTTCCCTTTCTTTATACTATTCCCATGATTTAAAATATCCTCAGCCCTATTTCCACCCATTAAACATAACACAAAAACTCTCTTCTCTCTCAAATTCCCAAGCCAAGAACAAAGTTAGGACTTCAAAGGGTTGGTCATCTAGGGCTCGAAGTGTGGTTTATTCTCCAAATTATTGGTGTCTTCAGGCATGTATCTCTTCCCTAAACTTATGTTTTATCTTGGCATACAATGGTTTGGTATTCATATGGATTTTAATAATTGGTTTTAGAACTTGGGTTGAGAGTTTTGGCTGATTATTGTTTAAATTGTATTCTCATGGTTTACGTGCATTTGCTTATGATTTATGGATGGATTTTGGAAATCATCGGGTGCATGTGCATGGTGAATGGAATAGGGATCTTGGATTCCCCCAAATTTATGGTTTTGGTTTGGATTTAGTATTAACCTCAACCCACTTGCTTAATTGGTTTTAAATTATGGATATTACATGGTTTTGCATACTTTACTAAACTATTGCATTGCATTAATGGCTAAATGGATAAAAATGGTTTTGAAAGGCCTTGGTGGCCATGGAATTATTTAAAGTGGAACTTTGTAGTCTTATGGTTTTGTGGTTTGGTTTGGCATAATGGAATTGGCTACAAGCATAATTAATTGGTGTGATAACACTATTCAGTAAATGCCTAAATGGGTGACTCTTTGGTTAAATGAATGGGTTATGTGTAAATACTTTAATTGGGATTAAAGAAGGTTGTGTAGCTTGCCGTGGAAGCTGGAGGTCCCGAGGGGATGATACTGGGAATCGCATTTGCCGGCGTGGGGGCCGTGGTAGCCGTGTGCATAGTTCACACTTTTTATATATATTTTGAATGGTTGGGGTCATGAATTCCTTGTCCTTCCCTAGATTTCTCTAATTCATGCAGCTAACATGCACTGGGGCCCTTCAAGTTGGGGGAGCCGGACCCATATAGCCTGTGTGTGTTTTTAGGATGGATAAAGCTACACAGTCCAAGCTAATGGTTTTAAATATCCTGCTAAACTTTGTTCCTATCCCAACATCTTATATATATGTATGTATACATGTATGTGAATATGTACATTGAGTTTGGACTTGATTCTGAAATGACATTATTTTATCCCTATCCTTAGTTACATGTTAGCACTCCCCCGGTAACCGTCCTAGAGCACTACTTTATTTCATAATTTAGGGTTTGAAGACACTTTTTTTACCCCTGTGTAGCGTTAGATGTTCCAGTTCGTTGATTGATTTGCGGTGAAGTGGTGAGATTTCATATTTTGGAAAGCTTGATCATTCCATCAGTTTCTTTCTATATTTTAGAATTGAAGAGTTCACATTAACATTATCATTGTCATTGTCACTGTCATAGTCGGGTATATGTTCCGACATAGTTTGATATTCGGATTGGTTTAGAGACTTTTGTGGACATGTAAGGGTCGGATGGTGTTGTTTGAGCTTATTCTTGAGTTACATTAACTATTTTATCTTTATTCTCTGGTTTTTTTCTAGTTTGTTATTATTTGGATTACATTTGGATTGGAAAGATTATGGGGGGGAGTCTTCGGCCTAAGATGGGCTTGAGATACCAGTCACGGCTAGGCCTGGGGTTGGGTCGTGACATGATCATGAATTATGGACACACCAAGTTTATTTCTAGGCTCACTTATATATACACGTGTTGGATGGATTGGATATCATCATATTGACTTAATTGTGAGCATTATTCTCATTTCATACTTATATATTCATGAGATACTGGTACCATTGAGAAACACTATTTTAAAGAAAAATGACTCACTTTTGAAAAAACCTAGGTCGAGGTCATTTTACGACAAGGTTGGTTGTGATATTCTAAAAAACCCTTGTCCGAGGTCATTTTCATGAAAGATTGGCTTGAGATATGAGTTATAGTATATAGGTTGCAAACCCCCCATGGATCCTACCTGGTAGTTGTGAGCTCGATGGGCGTATATAGAAAGTCATGTGATGGTTTTCATCATTAACCTCATCCACACTGCATTGCATATGCATCTTGCTTGTTTTCCATAATTTCCTTGACTTTTGCTAGTTTTTGGTTTATTTTTGTATATATCGATGTTACAAATATGTCTGTGTATTTATTTATTAGAACTATTAGTAGAGACAGTGTGCACTACCATTTGGGACTTTTCTACTTCCAGGTGACTAATGAGTGGTAATTTTTCCACTCATTCGCACTCAACATTCGTACACATTACCTTGTTTTGTATGAATAAATGAGACATAATTGTGATTAAATGCACTAATATCCACTCTTTTTAGGCATAGAGTTGAAGGGATAGAAATATGTGGATTGGAGCTCAAAATGATCAAAAAGGGAGCAAGAAAGTGCAGTTGAAGACCGGAGCAGAAGGGCCTAAGTTACCTCAATCGTAACAGTCAAGCAGGCTCAATACATCATGGTCGTGTTTACCTATCACGGGCGCGGCCATGCTGGTGCGATCGCGGCTTAGCGTAAGAGTTCAGCTCAAGGGAAAAATTGGAAATGTACGTGGCTGATCCCAATTTTGGCCAAAATATCCTAACCCTTGATTCAAGTATCATATTCTACCTTCCTCAATTTTTAGGTTTAGCTTTTGTAGTTGATAAGCCTCCATTTTCATAGAAGAAATATTGTATAATTTTTGGGTGAAGAATATATTGGAGACTTTCTAAGTGGAAGCTTAGCTCACTTCCATTATTGATTTGTGGGAGTGCCAAGTTTGAAGTAGCATTCGCTTAAGCTTCAATAAATCACTTTAATGGAGATTATGGGTATATTTATGCTTATTTATCTTATGTGTATCTAGATCTCCCTCTTGGGGTTATGTGTGAATAGGGGTTAAATTATGTGTTGGTTGTTATTGATTAGCTTCTATTTAGTAGTTCATGTTTTTGGGTTTTATCATTGCTAAGCTAATTTGGTTGGGATTTGATGGGTGAAAGCCCCAAATACCCACATAGGTATGATGAGTGAAAGCTCCATGCTCTAGAAAACCCAAAGCCATCTTCGATAGAAGGGTTTTGGGTGAAGTTTAGGAATCCATATCATCCTTGAAAGAGGTATGTGGAGACCAAAGCAATGATAGACAATTGTGTGTGTAGTTTTCTAAATTTTCACTATCTTAGACATAAGGGTGAATGTGAGGTTGACTACACCATAGGTATCATTCTAGAAATAGGATGCCTAGATTGAGGTTGTGGTTACCAATTGTTGAACACACCTATTAGGTATTTGAAAGAATCAATAGGTAAAAGTTTGGTATTTTGTTTAAAGACTAGCATCAAAATCTATCACCAAACCTACCCATATTTGTCTTGCTAAATTGATGTTGTTTGCTAACACCGACATATCACTCCATTAGTAATGCATAATCCCAAGATCAGTGCATAATTGTCAAAACTCTAATTATTCGTAGCCCCAAATTTGTACTAGCAAAACCCAAAAAGAAATAGTAGTGTAGATATCTATCTCCCCCATTTTTATCTTCATGTAACATTGGTTTGAATTTGACTCGTGTCTATTATTTCGATTCAACTTGATTGTCACTCACATTGTTCCTCGTGGATTTGACCCCGACTCCAAAGTTTTGTAAATATATTGACGACATCCGTCTTGCATTAAATTGGACGTGTAAGTTGAGTATTATCAAAAAATGGCATCGTTGTCGGGGATTAATTTGGCGTATTAAGTTAGTTTTGAATTTTAGTTACTTTCTTGAATTCAAGCTTGTATATATTTGTTTGTGATTTTTCTTTGTAGGTAGATTTTAATTTATTTTTAGTTTTCTCTATGGCATTTTCCGACAAGTATGATGTCGGTAGTTGGGATTCCTATCTTGATGACCCTGTCCAATCTATGAAGGACCATACTTTAGGAGAGATTGTAACTATACTCCCTATAGGGAGTATATGTGCTTGTTATATAGTGGTCGAGATGGACATTGGGATGACTGTCCAAATGCCCCCTCCCCCTATTATACTAACCAAATTTCTAGTTCTTCTTATGAGATTGATAGGTTTTATGATGAGAAGAAGAAGGAGCAACAAACCAGACCCATTGGTTTTGGAGAAATTCTTCAAACTATATTGGATCGGGAGACTATAATCGGGGAGAATGCGCAAGACTTGCATAAATCTTATAGGGTGTTCGACTTGGGAAATGTCAAGACAAGGTAATTGGGTAAGAACATCATTTTTGCAAATCTCACAACCTTGCCCATTTCCCAAGAAGAGGTTCATCAAGAAGAGAAACCAATCTACGATGATGAGCTTGATAGTGAAGACTCCTCGGTGACTTCCCAATCAACCGAGTCATATGAGAAAGAAGAAGCCACAAAGGGGGGAATGATTCTAGAGTCTCAAAAAGAAGCAAAACAAATCTCTTATGATGACTCCAGCTCATTTCGGGGTGAAGATGCTTTTGATGAGGCTAACCCAGAATTAGGGGTTGGGCCTCTTTCAAACCACTTTTCAACGTCATGCTTAGAGGATGTGATGAGGATCCATGCCTCTAAACAAATGGTGGATTATGGGGAGAAGGAGTCCGATACTTATATTTTGGAGTTTGATATCCCAAATGAGCACATGGAGGCCCATCCATCAAAGGCCAAGATTCTCAACTTTCGAAGTACAAGGAATGGCCTATTGATGTGCATACTTTTACCCAATGCGCAAATTCGGAAGTTTGATGTGAAGTTGGGTAAAAGGTTCAAATCTTTAAAATGGAAAGAACGAAGTTTGCTTTCCGTTTCATCACCTCTTCCAAGCCTCATCTTGGATGATCGAAATCTTTTGTCCCTCTGTCGCTCATTACATGTTGAGAGAAAGTTGGGATGGATATTCAAATCTTCTAAGTGGAAGCATAAAAGGAAGTGGAAGGGGTGTCTTGCTAAGACATTAAACTAAGCGCTCGATGGGAGGCAACCCATCACGCTACTACTAGTGGCACATATCCTTTTTAATTATACAAGGTATAATATATTTATTTTTTGTTTATGCATGCATAATCCATGAAACGTGTTGCTCAAAGGAATTCTGATTGGATTTGAAAAAGGAAAGTGTGAAATTGGAAATTTAGACTGATCAAGAAGTGCAAGAAACCCGGTTGTTTGGTCTCAGTTACCGTGACCGCAGTCCGTACCACCACGATTGTGGAGGCCGCGTGACTGTGACCGCATGACTAAGACCACGATCACCGTCAAATCAGTTTAAGTGACCATCCAAATGCCTTTTTTTCAAACTTACTCAAATTCTCTCCAAATTCTTTTTCTTTGAGTGGAGTATCCAAGGATCAATTCCTTCCTTGCATTATCTAATTTGGTAAGTTGTCTCAAATTCCTTGGTTTTGATATAATTGTATGCTTAGAACTCGTTGAATAGAGAAAGGCCTAAAATAGTGTTTTTATTACTAAATACATGCTTAGTGGTGATTATCGTTGTGGTTAGCTATTGTAGTTGGTGTACACGCTAATGGGGAAGTATTGAGTACCCAAACTAAAGCTTTAAATGTTCAAAGTGATCATGTACACCCTGTGTTTGATTTAATGCCCCGATGAGTTTATTTTGAATTCTTTCAATTCTAGGGGCTCTAATCACACATTCTAGACTTTAGTTCATTGTTTATAATGTTGCCATACCTAGTTTAATTAAAAATTGGGGTTAAAATTATGCTTGGACTGAAGTACAAAAACTGGCATGTCTGGTCTCAAGTACCACGATCGCGGTCCCGATTACCACGTTCACGCCACCGCGACCGCGGTTAATGCTCTGCAATTGCCATACCTGAGGATAATTTTAGCAGACATCAAAATTTCTGCACTTTCATTTTTACCCGTAAAACCTTTTATAACAGTGTCACATGCATTTAATTATTTGATCTAGCATGTTTTGGGTACGATAATACTAATGTTGGTCTAAGCTACATGACTTACAGGTACTAAGCCACCTCAGGGATGGAAGAATTTTACAACAACATATTTATGTCCCCACAATGTCAGAACTACTATAATGCAGACTTGCACGGGACTAAGTTGCTCCCTAAAAGGGGTAACAACTTAGATAAAATGGAAGAAAACCTCCCAAGTTTTCATGCCAAACTTAACCAGACCGGGTGGATGTGTTTTTCCCCGGACACCTGTGTTTCTAAAGAGCACTAGGTACGTGAATTCTATACTAACCTAAGCATAGATTTTTTCACAAACCCAGTAATGACTATTAGAGGGAGGCAAGTGAACTTTGGTACAGAGCAAATAACGAGGTATATGGGCTCCTGAATGCTTACATGGAGCAATTTCATGCAAGAGCATGTACACTAGGGACCTGGATCGCGGACATCTTATGTGCTGGCAAAGAGGTTCTTTGGGCCACCACCAATAGAGACATTCTGATAAATGATTTCACAACTGAGGCTAGGTTTTGGATGAATATCGTCCATAGCAGAGTATCTTCGTGCACTCGCATGACCATTTTCATAGACATGTAAGATTGGATGGTGTCCTGTCTTCTATCAAGCATCGCCCTGAATGTGGGCGAGATTGTGCATTCAGAATAGAGGTACTTCAGAAATCATGGAGGTACACATTGATACGCCCAAATTACAACTCTTGTTAGAAAGTGTAAGCGGTCGCTGTCAAATATAGAACCTAACTAGGTTGGGTGTCGAATCCCACATGGAATACTGTGCTCACTAAATATTGTAATCGTTACTGGACTTTTGATCAGAGGTTCCTGAATAAGTTTTTATTTATTTGTAACTTATAATGCAATTGATTGTAAAAAGAGTATTCCAGCGATTGATTCTCTTTGTAATTAGTAATTTAATGAGATTAAACAAACCAGAGCTATGGTTACCAAAATGCTAGCACAATTAGGGCTGTGAATCACTTAAGAGTTCCATTTAGCGAATTCAATTGCAAGAAAGGTTGAATCCTATTCTTTATCCCTTAGTCTCTCAACCTAAGTGGATAGATTATCCTCTAATTCTCTCAAACTCAAAGGATACATTGGTCTTTCAACCATTTTCTCATGTAAGCTAATCCTGTTAGGGAATTTGCCATTAATCCAAAGGTTAAATCCCTTAAAATTCATGTAAACACTTTTTTTTCCCAACAAACACTTTTCTTTTAGACAAGTGATGTTCTTGGGCTCACTTTTCAAGTTTGCAACCAAGAAAAGCCATTAAATTGAAGAAAGGTTTATACAATATCAGTTATTCATAGAACTCAATTTGATTCATAACCCATAGATGCTTTTCACATTAAGGATCCCATAATCCTAGTTATGGGAACTAGCCATAAAATTCCATAGAAGAAGAAGAAGAAATAATTCTTGTATTATTCATAAATAGATTTAGAATTCACTTACAAAAATCTCAAGAATCAGTTCTTGAATCTTCAATAATGAATTGAATGATTAACTTCCCCAAAGATAGCTTTTAATCTCAAGGTACTAGGTTACAGAGAGTTTTAATAGATGATAAATTTGTCAAAGATAATAAATAGATAATAATGCTAACCCTAAAATTTAGTATTTATATGTTCCCAGATAAAAAGGAATTTAAAATTTAAAAATCAGAAAAGCCGCGTCCAAGTTGACGGCCAAAGTGGTGGTCCATCAAAAGTCTGACGGTCCACCATCTGGTCCATCACTGACTCTTTATGAAAAGTTATTTCTGGATAAGGTCTGACGATCCAACTGGTGGTCCGTCATAAGACTGACGGTCCACTATTTTGTCCGTTACTGAGTCCTTCCGGAGAGTGGCTTCTGGATAAGGTCTGACGATCCGACTGGTGGTACGTTATAAGACTGACGGTACACCATTTTGTCCGTCACTGAGTCCTTTCGGAGAGTGGCTTCTAGATAAGGCCTGATGGCACACCTGGTGGTCCGTCGCACTACTGACGGTCCACCATTTGGTTCGTCACTGAGTCCTTCAGGAGGCCATGTTTTGGATAAAGCCTGATGGTCCAACTGGTGGTCCGTCGCAAGTCTGATGGTCCATTATTTTGACCGTCAAATTCCTTTAATTGCTACTTTTCCAAGTTTCTTCTGTGATTCACTCCTTTCCCTGAAACACTAAAAAGACTCATTAAATACCACTTTGGTTACTTGATAATATACAATTTTCCCAAGAAGATGATGCCAAATGTTCCGTCAAAATTCGGAACATCAACACCCTCAACTTAAGACAATAGCTTGTCCTCAAGCAACTCAGCACCTTATTGCGAACATGAACAATACAATGAACTGCAACCAACCACTGAAACATTTTGATGCAACTATTCACCCATCATTTCACTTACATGAATTTAACACATCAGGGTCTACACCCGACATTGATCATAATTCAGCATACAAACATGGATGTTACATCCCACAGAGAACAACAAAACTTAGTGAAACTCCAGTTGCCCTCACAACAATAAAATCCACCACTCATCACATGATGTGGACGTAATCTAAACTCTCACACTCATCAAATAAGTTACACGCATAGTCCTAAATACCCATAGGCTTGCCCTAGACATACGATACCTCCTCAAAGTCGACTCGCTAGGATCAAACAGGTCTTTTCAAGCTTTGTAATGAGGCTTCAATTTAGGTAAGGATATGCTTTTGGATAAAGTGACTCATTAAGACTTAACTCTCCTTGCCATTGCATTACTATAACCCAGATCAACTCATTTACTGTTTCTAATAGCAGGCTTTTCTTCAGACATAAACCTCCCCTCCCCCATTTTTTTATATATTGAAAAAGACAAGCATCAACAGTCACCCTCAACTTAAGGTGCACAATATCTTTGAACTGATCAGGGCCAAAAGTTTTTAGACTGAAATTTACACTCAACTTCTATTTAGCATTTGCACCTTGACAAAAGTCACCCTCAACTTAGGTGTTTTGCCTAAGTTAAAGTGCACAATAGCACAATATTAGTCCAAGGCCAGATTAGGATGCTAACTCCCTACAGAGAGTAAATGAACGTTATTGGAATTGAAAAAAAAAAGTCCTACAGGCACAAGACGGGCTCAAATGAGATAAAAATCTTTTTGGTGGGGTTATTTATTTAGGCTAAGTGGGCTAAAAGTACAAAGAGGCCTGTTATCCTATCCCATTGAATCCACTAGAAGACCGTATCAATGACTCAGGCAAGTTCTAGGCATTAGACTATGCAAGAACTGAAAGTAAATCCTCACGCCCACCGGTAACTGAGCTAAACTTCTTCTGCAACTCTTGGAATGTTCATCACATGATTCATGCACCTCTTACAGAATAATGCCAAATGCAGATTTACTGACGGTTATGTACACATGTTTGCATGAATAAAGTAAATAATTACACACACATGCTCATAGTCTTATACCAACATCATTCATTATCCATATTTACAATGAAGTACTAAAACAGAAACATTTTATAGATAATCATTAAACACAAATATTTACATCACAAGCTGCAGAATTTGAAATGCAATAATAAAAACACCCTAGACATGCCGCTTTTACTAGATAGTACATGATTGGATTCAGAATATTGACAAAAAACATCCAACCATGATGTAAATACACCCACCCCCACACAGAAAGATAAGCATTATCCTCAAAGCAATAAATTACCATACATAGTTGGATTGGGATATTTACGTCGCCTCCTATTTCTCTGAGGCATCTGTAAGGTGGGGTGAGGTCCCTGCATCCTCACACGGTCCAATGTTGTCCCCTATGGTGGTAGGAGCACTCACAACCTCACCCTCCATCATTGGAGGAATCGTCTCCCGAACTGATCCTGCACTTCGCCCCCTTTCTGGGGCAGAACTAGTAGAGACTCCTACTGCTTCATTTTTTGCCTCTTTTTGATTTCTTTCAACTTCTTTCTTTGACTTCTTTGTAGATCTTTTCAGGTTATGTTGGTCTAACTCTTCAGGTGACATGGCTTCTCTCTTCCTTTTTTCTTCTTCTTTCCTTACTGCTTTTTTATCCATTTGTTGCTTGCCTTTGTCCATTTGTTGCTTGCCTTTGTCCTTCACGGGTATACCCATCATATCTAAAATTCCCTCCTCATCATCACTTGCCGCTTAAGTCAGGTCAAATACAGGCGGCTGTGACTGTTTCTCCTTTAACTCTGCTATGTCCGCCTTTGCCTGCTCAAACTCTGCCATGAGCTTGGCAAGATCAGGGAGAGACAGTGAATCTAGCCTTTTGTTAATGTGGGCTCCCATGTTATATATTCTAACTTGAATAGTTTGAAATAGCCCGACTGCTTCGGCGATAATTTTATCCATAAAAGGTTTGAAATCTCCAACCCACTTTTCTAACTGTTTCTGAAACCGCTTTTGATTCTTCACCACCTTAACAAAATTTTGCGGGTTGAACCCATATTCAACAAACTCCGATCCACCAGCAAACTGTGTAGAACCTGACCCTACAGACGTACCCTGGGGCATATAATCAGGTGGTATATACGTGGTGATGGGTAAGGGCATACCTTTAGGCATTTCTGGGGCCTCGGGAACTGGTGCAGACTGAGGCTAATATTCTAGAGGATTGGTCACACAAAATTTGAATTTTGATTCGTCCTTTGACTTCTTAATGTCCTGCCTATGTATAGCCTGTACTTCGTTGTCAACCCCACGGATCTGTAGCACACCGGCTTATTTGCATAACTCAGTGATCAAACATGGGAATAGTATAGAAGTGGTCACTTTATGTACCCGCACGAATATCTCATCTGCAATTAGCTGGCCAAAATCAATTTGTAGCCCTGAAACCAAACTGGCTTCTGCTACTGCTCTGTGATGATCCAAGGTCCCATCTCCTTTTGTTGTCATTAATCTCAACTGAACAATAGCCCACCAGAACTTAGCTTTAAATCTAATGGTGAACTTTGAAATGTGCTCTTTGGAATTAGTCAACCAGGAAGGATTTCCATCATCGGTCAATAAAGAAGTGGCCCAATGTCTCTGACCGAAAGCATTTTTCATTCTATTCTCAAAATCTAGGACAGCAGGTGGGGCCTCATATCCTGGCCCGAATAGCATCCTCTTAATTGTTCGGGTTGAGATATCAACGGTGACCCCTCGAATCGAGACAGACTCCCTATTTGGTCTATTCGAAATTGGAGTCCCCTTTGGGCATTCCACTTTCACCAAACATAGATAATTTGCGAATAATTCCCTTACCCAATTCAGTTGGTACTCTTCTGGTGGTCTGCTCACCCATACCAGTCCATATTCATTGAAACGACGCTCTAACTCGGGATATTCATGAAGTTCTGTTGTCATAACCTGATGTCCTTTTGATCCGTCGAGCTGTGGGTGTCAACCCATCATAAAACTCTTTTTGTGCCCCCTCTATCTGCCACCTGATAGCTTCTCGAATCTGTGGATCTTTTCTCCTGATAATATTATCACCCTCAGGTTCAGCTACAGGATCAGGAACTCCCATTTGATCCTCCACGTTAACAGTTTTAGTATCACCCTCTACAGGCAATGGTTGAGTTGCAGCAACAGTTTCCTTATCGGGACTTAAACTTATACTGCTAGATGTACTTTCATTCTCCTCCTCAGACTGGGAGAGTATGAGAGATTTTCTTTTATTTTGTCTAGTGTTGTAAGCCGATACAGACTTATTTCTACCTCGTTGAGTCTTTCTCCTCTGGTTTGCTAAAGTTTAGGGGCCATAACACCTGAAAAAAAAGTAATGAATTAGTTCAAAATTCAAAAATAGCTACATCATGTAATTTTGCATTGTGACGGTCAAATTGGTGGTTCGTCAAAAAGTTGATGGTCCACCAATTCAACCATCGCTGTTTATCCAAAAAGTTTCATCTCAAATTTCTTTGTGACGGTCAAGTTGGTGGTCCATCATAAATCTGACGATCAACCAATTCAGCCATCACTTCTTATCCAAAATGTACCATCTTGGAGTGCTTTATGACGGTCAAGTTGGTGGACCGTCAACTTCTGTTAAAAAGTTGACGGTCCACCAATTTAATTGTCACACCTTCATTTTCAGCCTCAATTTTGGGTCCGACCCTTTTTGTCGAGAAATTGCATATCAGATTGATTTCTAACCATCAACACAGCACTAAAATCATATTTTAAGCACATTCTTCGAATTTTACAACTTATGCTACTCAAATTTCACACAAATTGGCACATTGAAGTCCAACTCAAGTCATTCAAACTCAACACAATACGAATAACCCAAGAAAACAAATCATGCTCTTACACTTAATATGGACAACCAAAAGAGAAGGGTATGCACATACCTAGATTGTGCAGGTACACTACGTGCTTGAAACCTCAGAGACAAAGATAACTTACAAATTGTAGCTCTTGCGCTTCTCTTTATTTGTTATAAAGAGAGGGAAGGAGTGAGCTAGTTTAAATAAGGTAAAAATAGAGAAGATAGGGAGTCTCAGATGGGATAAATCCCTTAAGGTTCTTCGAATCTTAAAGAAGTGGAACAACTAAGGGTCATGGAATGGTTACAATGAATGTACCCACTCAATTTTATCCTTAAAATCTCACTTTGGGTCAAATACAGAGTACTTATAAAGAGTACCAATTTAACCTGACCTGATTTGGAATTAGGGTTAAAGTGACGGTGATATTGACGGTACGTCGTAAAGATGGCGGACCACCACTCTGAACGTCACTCATCACCAGGGTTTGGGTGTTTCTGTTTCGGTGTGATGGTAAGTGGGATGGTCCACCAAGAATGTGATGGTCCATCAGTTCAGCCATCACTTCTTACCAGAATGCAGATCACTAATCTTACTTTTGATGGCTTTTATGACGGCCCATCAGATTTGTGATGGTCCGCCACTTCGGTCGTCGTGGCTTATCCAGTAAATAAACCTTCTTGCCATTTCTTGACGGATGAAAGTGGTGGTCCGTCAGGAGACTGGTGGTCCACCAAGTCTTCCGTCACCTTGTTCCAGTGGCTCACCTGTATCCCTTTTTTTTTTTACATTTCTGGTCCTGCACACTTCACAAACACATCAAAGTTGCATAAAAACATGAAAGGGACTCTAACTATGGTTACAATATGTTGTAGGTTGCCTCCCACTAGCGCCTGATTTATGATCGTGGCACAACTCAGTTATCTTGACTAGTCAGACTTCATCGAGATAAAAGATATCAACACTTCTTATTGAGTCTTTTGGACTGATATAAAGTTTGATTCGTTGCCCATTCATTTTGAAGACACTACCGTCTTTATTTTCAAGATCTACGACTCCAGATGAGTAGACTTGACTAACTTTAAACGGTCCTAACCACTTAGACTTGAGTTTACCTGGAAATAATTTGAGCCTGGAATTGAACAGAAGTACCAAATCACCTTTTCGGAAGTCTCTGCTTTCAATTCTTTGGTCGTGATACTTTTCATCTTCTCTTTGTAAAGGTCTGCTCTTTTGTAAGCCCTGAGACAGAATTCATCTATTTCATTCAGTTGCCCCAATCTTAGCTCTTTTGCCTCCTTCCAATTCAGATTTAATATTTTTTAGAGCCCACAAAGCCTTGTGTTCCAGCTCAAACTGTAAATGGCATGCTTTTCCATAGACTAGATGATATGGTGACATGCCAATAGGGGTCTTAAAAGCAGTCCGATACGCCCACAAAGCGTCATCTAGCTTTCGAGCCCAATCTTGCCTATTAGCATTCACTGTTTTGGCTAGGATGGTTTTAATCTCCCAATTCGACACCTCCACTTGCCCACTAGTTTGTGGGTGATATGGAGTTTCTACTCTATGCTGTTTCACCCCATATTTTACTAAAAATGCTCGGAACACTTTGTTGCAAAAATGGGATCCTTCATCGCTTATAATAGTTCATGGCACTCCAAAGCGAGAGAAGATGTTCTTCTTAAGAAATGCAACAACTCTTTTTCCTTCATTATCAGAGAAGGCAACAGCTTCAACCCATTTGGATACATAATCCACAGAAACTAAAATGTACTTCATTCCATACGATCTTACAAACGGGCCCATGAAATTGATGCCCCATACCTCAAACAATTGCACTTCAAGCATGTTGGTTAAAGGCATTTCATGCGTCTTAGAGATAGACCCCTGCCTCTGATATTGGTCACATTTAAGCACAAACTCGTGAGCTTTCTTGAATAATGATGGACAATAGTAGCCACTCTGCAACACCTTTCTCGCAGTTCGATCACCTGCATGGTGACCCCCGACTGGGGAAGCATGACATGCTTCCAATATGCTTAATACATCTACCTATGGAACACATCTTTTTATTATATTGTCAGTACATCGCCGAAAAAGATATAGCTCATCCCAGAAGTAGTGTGTCACATCATGAAGAAACTTCTTTCTTTGATGGAAAGAAATATTTTCTGGAATCACCTCGCTCACCACATAATTTGCAAAATCAGTGTACCAAGGTAGGTTAGCAACAGCTAAGATTTCCTCATCCAGAAATGTATCATTGATCTCTATCTCATCTCTAACTACTCGCTCACCTTCCATCCTAGATAGATGATCCGCCACTTGGTTTTCGCAACCCTTTCTATCTTTGACTTCAAAGTCAAATTCTTGGAGTAGTAACACCCATCTAATCAACCTTGGCTTTGCATCTTTTTAGCCATCAAATATCTCAAGGTTGCATGGTCAGTGTGGACCACCACCTTGGTACCTAGAAGATAAGATCTAAACTTCTTAAAAGCATACACTACAGCAAGGAGTTCCTATTTGGTGACAGTGTAATTCTTTTGAGCTCCATTCAGAGCTTTGCTGGCATAATAGATTGGATGAAACAATTTGTCCCTCTTTTGCCCCAGAGCGGCTCCAAGGGCAACACCGCTTGCGTCACACATGATCTCAAATGGCGGCTCCAAAAGTTTGCAGAGTGGGTTTGCAATCTTGGAGAAGTCTTTAATAAACCTACGATAAAAACCAGCATGGCCGAGAAAACTGCGAACCCCCTTAACAGAATCTGGAGCTGGTAGTCTCTCAATAACTTCAACCTTGGCTCGATCAACTTCAGTCCCTTTTGCTGAAATTTTATGCCCAAGAAAAATGCCCTCCTTAACCATAAAGTGGCACTTCTCCCAATTAAGCACAAGATTGAATTCCACACATCGTTGCAAGGCCATACTCAGGTTTTCCAAACACAACTCAAATGAATCTCTTACAACCGAAAAATCATCCATAAACACCTCCAAGGTGTCTTCAACCATATCTGAGAAAATGGACATCATGCACCATTGGAAGGTGGTAGGTGCATTACATAACCCAAACAACATCCGCTTGAATGCGAAAGTGCCATACGGGCATGTAAAAGTGGTCTTCTGCTGATCTTCAGGAGCAATACAAATTGGTTATATCCAAAATAACCATCCAAAAAGAAATACCATCCCTTTCCTGCCAATCGATCAAGCATTTGATCCATGAAGGGTATTGGAAAGTGATCCTTTAACGTCCAAGAGTTGAGCTTTCGATATTCCATACACACCCTCTACCCAATAACAGGCTTGATTGGGATCAATTCGTTCTTCTCATTCTATACCACTGTCATGCCCCATTTCTTAGGCACACATTATACAGGACTCACCCACTTACTAGCTGATATAGGATATACCACCCCTGCATCTAACCACTTGATGGTTTCTTTATTTACCACCTCTTGCATAGGTGGTTTCAGGCGATGCTGATGCTCAATAGTAGGTACACAATCCTCCTCTAGCTGAATTTTGTGCATACATATGCCAGGAGGAATACCAATGATAGCCGCAATAGTCCAACTAATAGCTCTCTTATATCTCTTAAGAACAGAGATAAGAGCTTCCACCTGTTTCTCACCCATATCAACAAAAATAATGATTGGTAGTAAATTACCACTACCCAGGAACACGTACCTCAAATGACCGGGTAGCTCTTTCAATTCCAATACCGGTGGCTCTTCGACAGATAGCTTTGCCGGTGGTGTTGGTCGATTCTTGAGATCAAGATCCAGCTTCTTAGGAGTGTAAGAATATGATCCCATTCCTATCAAAGCATAAACGGTCTCTTCATAATCCGCAATATCTTCACAATCAAAATTCGTAAGCACTGTGGCTAACGGCTCAACAACAAGTTGCTCCTCTATTGGTATTTCCTGCTCGTCCTCATAATATACATCAAAAATTGAGAACACTCTCATCTCTTTATGTTGTTTCATTGATTTTCACACATCAAAATGCACCACTTCATCATTCATCCTAAATAAAAGCTCATTAGCTCGCAAATCTATCAGTACACTTCCGGTTGTAAGGAAAGGTCGACCCAAGATTATGGGCACCTCGAAGTCCACCTTGTAATCCAGAATTATGAAATACACAGGAAATATGAAGGTATCTACCTTCACCAGCACATCATACAAAATACCAACAGGTCATTTTAGCGACCTATCCGCCATCACGAGTCGCATGTTGATGGGTGTGGGGTCTCCTAAACCTAACTTTTTATAAATAGCTAGCGGCATACGGTTAATTCTAGATCCCAAATCACATAAAGCCTTAGAAAATTCCAAAGAACCTACCGTATAAGGAATAGTAAATGCTCTTGGGTCTGCCTTCTTTGCACCAAGGACCTTGTAGAAATAGCACTGTAATGATGGAGATTATCCACCGTTCGTAGCTCGATGCTCTTTCCTTTGTCAAAAGGTCCTTCATAAATTTGGCATACCCTGGCATTTGCTCAAGTGCCTCGACCAAAGGCATATTTACTATTAACTGCTTTAACATGGTCAAGAATTTTCTAAACTTTGTATCCTCAGCCTTCTTCTTCAATCTTTGAGAAAAGGAAGGTAGTGGTTTTGGGAGAGTGTTCGCCACTACTTTTTTTTCCTTGTCTTCCTTTTTTTTCCACTTATCAGCCTGCTGACTATTGGATGCAACATCATGAATGATCTCATCCAATTTTTTAGACTCTATCGGATGATCAATAACTACTTCATCAACATTCTTTGCCATTGTATCAACCACAGGCTTACCCACAGATGGGCTTGCTAGTACTTTACCACTTCTAGTGGTAATTGCCATGCATGAACCATCCTTCTTTAGATTTTGAACTATATCACTTGGTAGAGTGCCGCCCTTCTTCTGATTAAACGTAGCAGAAAGTTGGTTCATTTGATGCTCCAACTATTTTATTGAAGTAGAGTGAGAGTCAACCAATTGATTTATTGAGTATAAATCATTTTTCATCTCTTCTACTCCAGTATTGGTTACTTCCACCCCTTTCAATAATTTATCCATCATATCTTTCATAGACATCTTCCCAGAGCTAGTTGCAGTAGCCTCATGATTTCTAGGAGGCACATACAACCCACTCTTGTCATTTTTATTTTTCCAATTTCCTTGATCTCGGTCCTTGTATCCGAATTTATCATAGTAGTTTCGACCTTGGTTTCCTTGGACACTGCCTCAGAAATCCCCCTAATTGTTCAAATAATTAGCTTCCTCCTCAGAATCAGAGTCAGCTCTACCCTATGATGCCACAACATTAACCTTCTCTGTCTTTCCTGATAATAAATACTTAGTAAGAAGGTCCATCTGTGTCTTCATGTGAGCCATGTCTTGGTCACGTTCTTCTTCCCTTCGCCTCTGTTCTGCAGTTATGCCAATAGATATAGTGGAGATTGCTACCTCAGAATCCCTGGTATGCCAAGCTCTTCTCTTCTTTGTCATACGATCCAGCATCTTAGATGCCTCAGGAAAAGTGAGGTCTAAGAATGACCCACCCACAACATTATCCACTACTGGCTTGGTCAACGAATTCAAGGCCCTATATAATATCTCCTTCAGATGGATATTGGTTATCTGATGATTCGGGCACTGAGTGAGCTTCTTTTTGAACCTCTCCCAAGTTTCATGGAGAGCTTCAGTTGGAAGCTGCCTAAAATTACTGATTTCATCTCTCAACTATGCCCTCTTGGACGGCGGAAAGAACCTTTCTAAGAAAGCATCTTTCAATTGCCTCCAATTTGTAATAGAATTGGGGGTTAGCCCATTCAACCATAAAGTTGCTTCTCTAGAAAGAGACAACGGGAATAATCATAGCCGAATAGCATTTTGTCTTACTCCTAGATTGTCGAACGATTTGTATATCGAGATAAAGTTAATCAAATGCATATTCGGGTCATCACCTGCAAGTCCACCAAACAGTCCCTTAAGATGCAATAACTGGATCATGGTATTTGTGATATTGAACTTAGCTACAGGTGCTAGGGTCGGAGGAATGATAGCCCCTGTAGCACCATCCCCATCCAGGTCATCATCATCATCGTCTAGAGCAAACTGAATAGCTCGGCGTTCAGGTCTCATCCTAGCCTAGCAATTTCTGTTGATATTCCTATTTGCTAGTGCAGCTACATTATCTGCACGTCTTGGGTTTAATAACTCATCATCGCCCAGGTCCTCATCATCTAGGTTTACTTCTCGACCATTATTGTCTACATTCTGCTGGTTTACTTGTGTGGCTACCAAGGCTTCTAATCTAGCCTACTCCTGCTGAGTAGCTATTCTTTTCGGGTCCTGGTGACCGTCCATTCTGCCAATGAGCTGCGGTTTTGGATAAATAGGTAATAATGGTTGACCTGATCTCCGCGTACTTGCCATACAAGACACTCAACCTGCACAAAACAAAAACAACAAATAAAAAATAAAAATTTGGGAATCTTTGACCAAAAGGTTGATTAACAATCACAAACTTAGTTGACAACCGTATTCCCCGGCAATGGCACCAAAATTTGATATGCCCAAATTATAACTCTCGTTAGAAAGTTTTAGCGGTCGCTGTCAAATATAGAACCCAACTAGGTTAGGTGTCAAATCCCACAGAGAATACTGTGCTCACTAAATATTGTAATCGTTACTGGACTGTTGATCAGAGGTTCCTGAATAAGGGTTTTTTTTATTTGTAAATTATAATGTAATTAATTGTAAAAAGAATATTCCAATGATTGATTCTCTTTGTAATTAGTAATTTAATGAGATTAAACAAACCAGAGCTATGGTTACCAAAATGCTAGCATGATTAAGGTTGTGAATCACTTAAGAGTTCCATTTAGCAAATTCAAATGCAAGAAGGGTTGAATCCTATTCTTTATCCCTTAGTCTCTCAACCTAAGTGGATAGATTATCCTCCAATTCTCACAAACTCTAAGGGTTCCATTTAGGGCATTTTCTATTAATCCAAAGGTTAAAGCCCTTAGAATTCATGTAAACACTTTTTTTTCCCAACAAACACTTTCCTTTCAGACAAGTGATGTTCTTGGGGTCACTTTTTAAGTTTGCAACCAAGAAAAGTCATTAAATTGAAGAAAGTTTATACAATATCAGTTATTCATGGAACTCAATTTAATTCACAACCCATAGATGCTTTTCACATTACGGATCCCATAACCCTAGTTATGGAAACTAGCCACAAAATTCCACAGAAGAAAAAGAAGAAATAATTCATGTACTATTCATAAATAGATTTAGAATTCACTTACAAAAATCTCAAAAATCAGTTCTTGAATCTTCAATAATGAATTGAATGATTAACTTCCCCAAAGATATCTTTCAATCCCAAGGTACTACGTTACAGAGAGTTTCAATAGATGATAAATTTGTCAAAGATAATAAAAATATAATAATGCTAACCCTAAAATTTGGTATTTATATGTTCCCAGATAAAAAGGAATTTCAAATTTAAAAATCAGAAAAGCCTCATCCAAGTTGACGGCCAGAGTGGTGGTCCATAGAAAGTCTGATGGTCCACCATCTGGTCCGTCACTGACTCTTTATGAAAATTTATTTCTAGATAAGGTCTGACGATCCAACTAGTGGTCCATAATAAGACTGACGGTCCACCATTTTGTCCGTCACTGAGTCCTTCCATAGAGTGGCTTCTAGATAAGGTCTGACGATCCAACTGGTGGTCCGTCATAAGACTGATGGTCCACCATTTTGTCTGTCACTGAGTCCTTCCAAAGAGTGGCTTCTGGATAAGGCCTGATGGCACACCTGGTGGTCTGTTGCAATACTGACAGTCCACGATTTGGTCTGTCACTGAGTCCTTCGGGAGGCCATGTTCTGGATAAGGCCTGACGGTCTAACTGGTGGTCCATCGCAAGTCTGACGGTCCACCATTTTGACCGTCAAATTCCTTTAATTGCTATTTTTTCAAAGTTTTTTCTGTGATTCACTCCTTTCCTTGACACGCTAAAAAGACTCATTAAATACCACTTTGGTTGCTTGAAAACATACAATTTTCCCAAGAAGATGATGCAAAATATTTCTTCAAAAGCTGAAACATCACACATCTTCTCCTTCCTTTCCTTATTATAGATCTATGCAAGAGAGCACAGGTAGAGGAGTATACTATAGATACATGGGTGTCCTCAGGCCCCCGCATCTTCCTACTCTAATTTAGAGGTGAGGGTGCCCCAGGTCAAAGAAAGAAGAGGAATATAGACTCGAGCAAATCAGGCCAAGAGGACATAGACTCTTGCAGACCCTCATCAGCCACCACCCTCGATGATATCTCTGGTCAAATGCAGGTAGTGAGAGAACTACTATCCAGACTGCCTTAGGTATCGAGAGAGTCCTCCACCGCTTACTACTCATACATATCTCAATCGGACTATGAGAAATACTGGGAGTAGTAGGAGAAACAGGGAAAAACTATTGCCCATTTGGAGATAGCTTATTTTGCCCGGGATGCATCATACAGGGACCTCAGAGATTCATATTAAAAATGGTGAAGAGAGATAAAAAGTGAGATAAATTCTTCAAGAAGATATGGAAGGGGGTGAATGGCATTTTCAAGGTACTCAAGACCAACCATCGACTACCTTCACCGAGGATGGACAGTGAGGATGAGGCCCCTGCTGATTGGTCTGTTGATACTAAGGCTAATAAAGCAGAGTCAGCAGAAGAGAATAACTCTTAATTCATATTCAGGGAGACCCTTCTACTCTTACTTATTCACACATGCAGTGAGGACATTGCAATCTTTTAGTTGGGGGTACCCCCGGATGTGTATTATTTTGGTGTTGTGCACCGAATATTTCTATTAATGTTGTCTTGGGATGACACTCTGTATACTATGTCTATTTTGTTTTTGGGGAGACTACATTTTTTATTGGGTACCCTGATAGTACCCACATTTTATGGATTATCATGCTTTTCTTTTATTTTTAGTGTTCTTTTAATTTAACTTTTATTTTGACTTTGGTGATGAATGACTAGGTTTGCCCTATGATGAATTGAGTGATAATATTCTTAAGGGTAAAGTGTCGTGTTTGGGTTTTGAGGCATATATTTAGGGGAATTCTGAGTACCCATAGCATAAAGTCAAAAAATGTAAGGGAAGTCTGAGTACTTGTAGCATGGTAAGTTGTAAGTTTGGGATCATGTTATACGTTATTGGTGAAGACTGAGTATCCATATGGGTAGTTTGCCTGCTTTGAGGCTCAAAATCAGACTAAGGCTTTGGTTGTTGCTATATTTTAGCAAACTGTGGGTGGTGCTAATGTAAAATGAATGACCCCTTCCATTCAAATTCTTTTTAAAACAAAATCAAAGGCATGGACGTGAGCAATTTGATAATGAAACTTTTTTTCTTTTTGTGGTGCCGCAAGATTTTGACTTGTGAATAGAAATAGATACTCTAAATTTGTCTCTAGCGGGAGGGAAATTTGAGCTCCCTTGGCAAATTTTGCATGCCATATGTGGAGAGCTATTTGCATGCATCACTTGTGTACTTGTGTTATCTAGAACATTCCTGTTAGTCTTTCAAAGTTAATGTTGATTCTATTTGGTTGGAGAAATGATCTTAGTCTACTTTTGTGATTTGGGAAGCCCACTCTGCCCTAAAAAGCCTACCCAAACATGAATATAATCCCTAGTTACCCACTTTGAGCCTTTGGACCTTTCATTAGCAAACACATTACAGGCTATAAACCATTCTTTTTATTCCTCTATTGAACCATACCCTCCTTGAACTTAAAAATGCAATTTGAGGCTAAAATCCTAAGTTGGGGGTGGTAAAGATTGATGGAAGTAAGTTTGGTGCCATGAAGATGTAGTTATATGCCTAATGTGCCTAGACTTTGAAAAGAACTGAATAGAAGAAGAAAGAGTCAAACAAAGGAAAGAATTATGTGAAAGTGTAAGAAAAAGTTATAAAACAAGTTAGGTAAATAAAGGAAATAAAAGGTAGGCATGATTAAAGAGAGAAAAGAAAGAAGACTATCCCATAGTAAAAAAGGAGGATTGAAAAAGTGTGATGTGGACGCTCAAGGAAGGGAGTAGCCATGTTGTTCCCAAAATAATATCCTACCCTAACCTGAATCTACATTATGAGCTTAGAAAGTCCTTCGAGATCTCCAACCACCTACTTTCTTTGTTGTGGTAATTGAAAATAGGGGCAAGCCAATGGTATGATACTTGTTGCACGGAGATTTATTTTGTGAGGAAGAGAGTTGTCCACTTAAAATTCCTTGTCGCATATTTTGAAGCTTGGTGTAAGGAATTTTTTTTCTTGTGAGGTTGGCATATGAAACAAGTTGAGGTGGGTGATTTTTTCACCTTCCGGTAATGAGGCAAATGGAGTATAACTTAGTTGTGGTAAAAAAGGAGTACTTCTAAAGTATTGGGTTTTTATTAGTTGGTATCTCTTTAAAGTCCTATGTAGCCTTGGATATAGCATTTTATAATGAGAGGTGTAGTGAAATTAGCTTAGCCCATGTGCAATGAGCCACTTGTGGTAGTGCCTAAGGTTAAAGTCATTATGATCTTTAAGGCATAAATGATTGTGTCTTATGGTAAGAGGTGGTGTTACTTGAGGACAAGTTATAGCTTTAAGTTGGGGGTTTTGACGAGTGGTGATTTTACCACTCATTCACACTCAATATTCAAACAAATTACCTTGTTTTGGATGAATAAACGAGACATAATTGTGATTAAATGCACTAATATCCACTCTTTGTAGGCATAGAGTTGAAGAGATGGAATGATGTGGATTGGAACTCAAAATGATCAAAAAGGAAGCAAGTAAGTACAGCTGAAGACCTAGAGTAGAAGGGCCTCAATTACCGCGGTCGTGATCTGCTGACCGTGATCACGACAGTCAAGCTGGGTCAATACATTACGGTCGCGGCTATACTAGAGCGATCGCGGCTTAGCGGAAGAGATTAGCCCAATGGTAAATCTGGAAATGAACGTGGTTGATTCCAATTTTGGACAAAAAGACCCAAACCCTTGATTCATGTATCATATTCCATTTTCCCCAATTTTTAGGTTTAGCTTTTCTAGTTCATAAGCCTTCATTTTTGGAGAAGAAAATATTGTATAATTTTTGGGTGAAGAATATATTGGAGACTTTCTAAGTGGAAGATTAGCTCACTTCCATTGTTGATTTGTGGAAGTGCCAAATTTGAAGTAACATTTGCTTAAGCTTTAATAAATCACTTCAATGGAGATTATGGGTATATCTATGCTTATTTATCTTATGTGTATCTAGATCTCTCTCTTGGAGTTATGTGTGAATAAGGGTTAAAGTGTGTGTAGGTTGTTATTGATTAGCTTCTATTTAGTAGTTGTTTATGGGTTTTATCATTGCTAAGCTAATTTAGTTGGGATTTGATGGGTGAAAGCCCTAAATAGCCATATGGGGATAATGATTTAAAGATCTATGCTCTAGAAAATGTAAAGCCATCTGCGAAAGAAGGGTTTTGGGTGAAGTTTAGGAATCCATATCATCTTTGAAAGAGGGATATGGAGACCAAAGCAATGGTAGATAATTATGTGTGTAGTTTGCTAAATTTTCACTATCTTAGACATAAGGGTGAATGTGAGGTTGACTACACCATAGGTATCATCCTAGAAATAGGTATGCCTAGATTGAGGTTGTGGTTACCAATTATTGAACAGACCTATTAGGTATTCGGAAGAATCAATAGGTGAAAGTTTGGTGTTTTGTTAAAAGACTAGCATCAAAATCTATAACCAAACCTACCTATATTTGTCTTACTAAATTGATGTTGATTGTTAACACCCACATATCATTCCCTTAGTAATGCATAATTCCAAGATTTGTGCATAATTGTCAAAGCTCTAATTATTCATAGCCTCGAATTTGTACTAGAAAAACTCAAAAAGAAATAGTAGTGTGGCTATCTATCTCCCCTATTTTTATCTTCATGTAACATTGGTTTGAATTTAACTCCTGTCTATTATTTCTAATCTACTTGATTGCCACTCCATTGTTCCTCGTGGATTCGACCCCGACTCCAAAGTTGGGTAAATATATTGATGAAGACCGCTTTGCACTAAATTGGACATGTATGTAGAGCGTTATTAGTGAAGCACTCATAGTATATTTCACTTATCTTATTTTCTTCTTTGCTTAGTCGTCCTATGACACATACTAAAAACAAGTGGACCGTACGCACATCTACTGTGCTCTTTAAGTTCAGATTCTAGTACGAGCACTTCCCATAGAGGCTGATTGTGTGGGGAGACCTCCAGAGTTTGAGGTGCTGATCCACTCAAGTGTTCGGGACTAAATAAGACCTCATTTATCCTTATTTGTATTTTATTGATTATCTGATACATATACATATATTTTCAGTTTTGGAGATTGTATTAGATGTTCCTACACTATGACACCATATTTTTGGATATTTATGAGTTTTTTTAGGGTTTTTTTTTCTTTTACTTATGTTTTAGGGCCTAACTTTGTTCTAGGAGTCTCGCCTTGGTATATTTTTCTAAAGTTCGTGTTTTCTTTATTAGCTTAGTTAATTGGCTTATTTATCAAGGTTGAGCCACAATAAGTGATATCATGACCCATTTTTAGATTGTGACAAATTAGTATCAAAGACAGGTTCACCGATCTCATAAGTGCAAGAGCAGTATGTCTAGTAGAGTCCCACAAATCATTATATAGATGTATGTATCTATCTTTGAGAGTCTATACGATATCTTTAGTAAAAATTTCTCTATTTGATTCTTAAGTCATGTGGGTTGTTCTTACCCAGTGTCTTAAGTTATGTTCTACTATTTTTTGTGCAAATGGTGAGGACTAGATCTCGTGAGGCTAGAGATACTAAGACAACACCCAAGGATAGAGACCAGACCAAAGAATGAGTCAGGGGTCGTGCATAACCCAGAGGTATAGGATGGGTACAAAGATACCCCTATTAGAGGTAGTGCTAGGGGGACCTCCCTTGATCCCAAGGTTAAAACATATAGGGGATATAGGGACAAATCAGGTTCCATGAGGTACTACTATCCCAGTTGTAAAAGGTTTGTTGATTTGGTTAAACTCTTTTAGATGGGGTTCCCTTGAGTGCAGTTGGTGTTCCTCTAGTTCCTAGTTTTGTATCACTGTTAGTGTGAGTGTCTACTTATGATATTCTTCTAACTCTCAGTGTGGTTTTTTCTTCTATAACAACATTTACTTGTTGTATTCCTCAGGCATTGATTGATGCTCCACCTTCCACGCCAGTATCTGATTATGGTATTCTTAGTTCAAGGACACAACCTTAATCTATGTTGCCCCTATGTGTGGACTCTTAACCTACCAGACTTATTATTCCTCAAGTAATTTTAGGTATTTTTATGTCTTCTGATGATCAGCAGAGGTTTGACAATTTTACTCGCTTGGTGTAATACCCAGGGAAATTTTTTGTTGAAATTTTGTGCGTAAACGTGTTGGGTTCTATCTTCTAGAATGAATTATAAATTCTCCGTGATGAATGTCTTAGATTATTACCCACCATTGCGTAGAGTATCGAATAATCTTTCCAACGATATGTGGACCATCCAAAACGGACACCCGAGCGACGAGTTATGAACATTCCGATCGAACCGTGAATAGTAGTGAACAGTAAAACGTGCAGGAAAAAAAGTACTGAGGCCTGACCAATTTTTTCTCCAACTTTAAATGATCATAAATCCTTGTACATAATGATCTGGGTGATCTACTATATATCAACGGAAATCTCTGCGAGTCTTCTTTCCAATGAAATTGGTTTCATCCAATTTTTCTATCGGAGCAAAAAGTTATGGTCGATCTACTTTAGCCTATCAAAAGTAAATTTTTGGGTCAACTTCAAATGATCATAACTCCTCGTACATAATGATATGGGTGAGATACTATATATCAACGAAAATATATGAGATTCCTCTTTCTAATGAAATTGGTTTCATCCAATTTGGATATCGAAGTAAAACGTTATGGTTGATCTACTTCAGACTATCAAAAAAGTCCACCAAAGGACAGATTCGAGAATTACTTGATTTTTAGGGGAGTTTTGGTCATTCCCCCTCACCCAAAATCCAACCAAACCTTATATTAAAGCCCATTAGAAGCATTATATGTTATATTTCATCAAATTCCCTAAAAAAGAAAACCCTAAGCTCCTACATCCAACTTCAAGAACCTCCAAAGTTCACCATTAATTCTGCAAATTTATTCAAGATTCCAAGTTCCTAGTTCAAGAACTCCAAGAACCATCATTCAAAGGCACGATTAACATCTCAAAAATGAGTATCGATCTAAAGTTCATCATTCAAGGTATGTGGAGTTTTTCAACAAGAACAATCTTTCGTTCTTGTGCCCAAAAGTAATTTTCTTTACGAAGATATGATTTTTATATGTTTATTATGATTTTGGAGCATGAACTTATATTCTATCTTGGTTATCTTGAGATTATGATGTTTATGACTTTGAAAAGTTGAATTTATATGAAATTATGACTTAAAGCATGATGCTTGAAAGAAATTTACTATGATTTTGATATTTGGGTCTTGAACCCCATTTGAAATTATGTCTTTGAGAAAATGTGTGCTATATGCACGTTGATGTTGAATATTTGAGATATTTTGAATGATTTGACCTTTTGGTCATGAATGAGTTATTTTAAACTCGACTGTGAAAGAAATCCACGTTTTTATTGATTATGATAAAGGGATAGCAAATTGGCTACCGATGAAAATTGTTGAAGTGTTTATTGTGGATTTTCTTTAATGTGAGCCTGAGGCTGATCTAAATTTCTAAGCTAAGTCTGGGAGTAATCTTTAGCACCGAGTGGGAGGTATAAAGTGGCCTTACTTCCCTAGAACTACGTACCCCCGTAGGACGTGAGCCTGAGGCTGATTTATATAGTGATCACTAGTGTTTTTGGATTGATATTGGAAGTCCTACTCCGATGGAAAGGATAGGATGACTCTCCCCAACGTGGGTTGGAAGTTGGACTCCATGTGGCTCACATGGTTTATGTCGGTTATAGGATCTCCCAATGTGTGTGTGTGTACTCTTCTATTTGAGATGAAAACATATTTGCTTAAAAGGCTAAGTTTTAGAAAGTCATTATTCTTAAAAGATTTAAGGAATATATTCTAATGATAATTGACATGAGAGTTGATTGTTTTGATGATTTGAAATTGAGATGAAAGTGAATTGAGAACGTATTATAATGACTAACTTGTTTTACTTTACATGTATTATTCATCCATGATTTTGATGATTTAATTCGAGCTAAGTTAGTCATCTATATCAGCATGCATAATTTTATAAACTGTGATGATATTAAGATATTATTTTATCTATGCATTGCACCCCCATATGCTCAGTATTTTTCCGTGGTACTGACCCACATATTCGTATGTGGGCTACATTTTCTCGGAATCCAGGTATAAGGTATAGTTTCACCTTCGGATCCAATCAGTTTGTGGTATCCAGTCAGCAGGTGATGAGTCCTTTTAATTCAAGGGCTTGGGTTAGTTATGCAGAGTTTATAGTGTTGTATTTTCTTTATTCAATTGTATTGAGTTGGGGTAGTATGGATTCATGACCCGGCTACCTACAGTCGGTACTAGTAGAGGCTTCATAGACAGTCAGTAGAAGTTGATGTATTTTGTTTCAATTTTGGTTGTAAAGGCAGAATTGTAATCCTGTAAAATTCCATTTTTGTATCGATCAGATTCAGAAAAGAGTAAATTTCTGCTGATTTGTATGGATTTGTATTTTATTTAGTTGCTTATGAGTTATGACAGTAGAAGGGTTAGCTTGGGGTCACTTGTGACCCTATGCACCGTGTGACGTCTCGGGACCTAATTTCGGGGCGTTACAAACTTGGTATCAGAGCACAGAGTTCAAGTATCCTCGGGTGTCTATGAAGTCGTGTCTAGTAGATTCTTTCGGAATGGTATAGAGACGTCTGTACTTTTCTTCGAGAGGCTACAGGGCATTTAGGAAATGTTTCCCTTCTTTCAAGTCTAAGATCGTGCTATAAAAAGGTTCTCCAAGAAGCTTATATAGATTCTCATCTTACTCTATTCTGGCCAACTCTACCTCATTTTCAAGGTATCAGAAACAGTCAAGCTTAATTCTCCGTAGATAGTTATGGGATTGTAAGAGAGCTAGAAAGTATCCTGTCAGTTCTTTTGAGTTCCAGAGATTGAAGTACTTTATTCATGTTCATAAAAGTCGTGAACTAAGCCTAGGTTAGATGTGCTTTCAGATTCCTCCTCAGAATCTACAATGTTAATCTATACTTCTCCCTCTATGTATTATTTTTGAGATAACATGATTCACAAGCTCCAGTTCTTCCCCAGGTAATGCTTCTATATTTTCTAGAAGAAATTTCAAAAGTTACACAAAGGGCTTGAGAGGAGCTCTCTAGTGTGTTAAGTTCCTTAAGTTGAAAGTAATGCCCTCATTCTTATGAGTTATTTAATTAAGACAGATTAAGGTGTATTCTTAGATCGTTGAATGTTGTGTGTCAAGTTTCTATCTCTTGTATTATGTAATCTTGTTATCATTATGTTTGTGAAAAATCAAAGTCTAGTGAAGCCGTGTGGGGCTCTTTCGATTCACTAGCATAACTTTTTTGTTATTCATCTCATTTTCTTGTTCAAAATGCAAACCAAAGTCTCGTGAAGCCGTGTGGGGCCTATTTCGATTCACTAGCATAGTTACTTTGTTATTCATATAACTTTCTTGATCAAAACAAAAAACCAAAGTCTAGTGAAGCCGTGTGAGGCCTATTTCGAACCACTAGCAACTTGTTATTTATCTTGTCGTTCCTGTGTTAGTTGAAAGTGTGGGTTTAGAAGTGTAGTGATAAGAAAGGTGGTAAGGGCAATTTATTGAACATGTATATCTGAAATTTTGCTTATGATTGAATTAGTAATGAAGTGATATACCCTTGTTTGTTAGTTTAGTGAAAGTTAGAGGAGGATTATTAGTTAAGGTGGATTGTTGTTTGCTTAGGGTAAGAAAAGAGTTATTGATGGTATTTGTGGTGTTAGAAAAGTATAGGTTATTGATGAAAGTACTTGGTGGGTAAGTGTTGTTAATCTAGGCGCTCTCCGGATAGCAAGAGGAAGTTAAGTTAAGACGTAGAGAGCTATGAACTATGTTAACTTGTGTATGAAGGATAAATAGTAGTGACGGGTGAAAGAAGGATGTGTTAATGGATTGTGAATAAGATAGGCTATATGATTAGGACCAATTATTATTGTTATGAAGTTTAAGTAGGCTAGTGTTCATGGATGTGTTGTTTTATAATCTTCATGTGGGAGTTATGTGTGAGATGGAGTTGTAAATTATGTGAAATGTGAGACCTTAAGTTTGAATGATTGGTGATCATGAAGCCGAATGTGACGGTTTTTGGATTAATGGTATTAGTTGCCGGAAGTGACCTAATAGACTTGAACAGTGTACACAAGAGTTTAAGTGTAGTTGACTTGTAATTAAGTTTAATATTATATTATGATGAGAAAGTTCACCCAAGATATTATGGGACTACTTTAATTTCGAGGATTAGTGTATGTGGTGTAGTGAGTCGTGCCATGGGATTGTTAGATGGATAAATACTAGTTAGACGATGGATGATGTTTTGATGGCTAAGTTAAGGCGAGGCATATGATTGGAAATGTTAAGCCTCTTAAGTGTGATTTTGATTCTTATGGGTTAGAAACATAAGTTCATAGGCATGGTATTAGAGGGAGAAGACAGAAGTAGCATGGTCTATCAAAAGGTTAGAAAGTATTCAAGTTGAGCTAATAGAAATAAGAGTTGAAGCACTAGATGGTGTAGATTCAGGCGATAGAGATGTTCGTGGAGATTCTAAATTAGTAAGCATTTGAGAATTTGAGTGGTGGCTTAAAGCTAAGGGGGAGATGATAGAACAAGTAGTCAAGTCAAGCTTTTACATTTTAGTAGAAGTACCAGTAAGTTGTAAATTTGCTGTGAGAAAGATCGGTGCTTGACCCAATGTTATTTCAGTATTTTCAGTTGTCCCAAAACCTACTCATGCTTTACATTTCAGTTCCATGATCTTAATTCATGTTCATACACGTGATGGAGAATTACATACTCTTCTAGTTTCCAAAAATGAGAAATTCCAGTTCTTTTAGCAGTTGGAATCACATTCCATAAGTTATGAGCTCTAAATTCAGGGCATGCGTCCCATGACTCATATACTCAAGTTTTACAGTATGTTCAGTTCCAGTACTAAGGTAATACTCTTATTGATCAGTGAGATTCAGTTTCCGTTATGGGTGTCTTCAGTTTTGATACCTTAATGAACCCATTGTATTTGATATTTTATTCCTAAGGCCTCAATAAAGAGAGTCAAGTTATTTACATTATCCCTTTATGTTTCAGGTCTTCATGTTTTAAAATTTTGTGACCTTTTTATTAAGTCAAGCTAATGGTGTTGAGCAGTTGTCTAGAAGGGAGAGAAAATACTTCCTTATCTATGATAGAAGGTGGCGTGCTCACAACGGTGAAGTGAAGTTAGATTGAGGCTAAGTCCTTGATACATGTCGTGGTTAGTTAAAGTTTTAAATGTTTATTTGGAAAGATTGTTGTGCGTTGGTTTTATGCACTTCTATGAGGTTGTAGGAATAGTAATACAAAGTTTTTGTGTATAGTTCAATTGGTTGAGAAAAAGTTATGTGTGCCATTTAAAGAATTGACCAGTATGTGTGAATGATGTAGTTGATGGAATCTTAGAGAAAGCGAGGAAGATGCTTTATGAGTGTTCGTTTAGAGGTGCATGTGCGAAGTGCGTATGTAGTTATGAGTATAGGCTTGAATGTTATGGTTGTATATCTAAAAGAATGCACCGCAAGTTAGCGAATCCCTAGTATAAGATTGTATGTGGTTGTTGGAGTAAGAGTTATGTTTGAAGTGAGGAGTTGTGAGGCTTAGTGTGTATTGAGGTTCATGATATAGATTAATATTATAGTGTTATGTGGCGTATCTTATGAGTACTTGGAGTTAGGCTTGAACATAGTCGAGGGAGTAGTTGGGAAGTGTTGCTAAGTTTGGAAGAAAGGAGTTATGTGTTCCAAGACCTAGAAATTCCTATCTTAATTTATGCCATATGGGTCCTTGTTCCCACACGATAGGATTGTATCAAATTATGGTTCATTTTCTCCCCGAACAATGTCATTTGAATCTTTTGGAGGGAGTGTTGAGGGACATTTCATTTGGGCGCAAGTGGTCCTTCTTTTGATGAGATCCCCTTCGAGACCTTTGATTCTCAGTCTCTGAATAAACCAAAGATATCGATTCCTTAAAAGCAGTCTCCTTTGTTTAAGATCCAACTAAGTGACCATTCTCATTATGAATCGCATGTTCTATGAAGTATTCGAAAGTTTGGAGTGAAGTAAGTGGATTGATTTTGTTATCCAAGCCTTTTTTCCTCATTTCCATGGTATTCTTTACTTATTCATCGACATTCGAGGATGAATGTTTCCAAGGGGGAGATGATGTAATACCCTGGGAAATTTTTTGTTGAAATTTTGTGCGTAAACGTGTTGGGTTGTATCTTCTAGAATGAATTATAAATTCTCCGTGTGGAATGTCTTAGATTATTACCCACCATTGCGTAGAGTATCGAATAAGCTTTCCAACGATATATGGATCATCCAAAACGAACACCCGAGCGACGAGTTATGAACATTCCGATCGAACCATGAATAGTAGTGAACAGTAAAACGTGCAGGAAAAAAAGTACTGAGGCCTGGCGTATTTTTGCTCCAACTTTAAATGATCATAACTCCTTGTACATAATGATATGGGTGATCTACTATATATCAATGGAAATCTCTGCGAGTCCTCTTTCCGATGAAATTAGTTTCATCCAATTTGTCTATCGGAGAAAAAAGTTATGGTCGATCTACTTTAGCCTATCAAAAGTGAATTTTTGGTTCAACTTCAAATGATCATAACTCCCCGTACACAATGATATGGGTGAGATACTATATATCAACGGAAATATATGAGAGTCCTCTTTCTAACGAAATTGGTTTAATCTAATTTGGATAGCGGAGTAAAACGTTATGGTTGATCTACTTCAGACTATCAAAACAGTCCACCAAAGGACAGATTCAAGAATTATTTGATTTTTAGGGGTATTTTGGTCATTCCCCCTCACCCAAAATCCGTCCAAACCCTGGATTAAAGCCTATTAGAAGAATTATATGTTATATTTCATCAAATTCCCTCAAAAAGAAAACCCTAAGCTCCTATATCCAACTTCAAGAACCTCCAAAATTCACCATTAGTTCTGCAAATTTATTCAAGATTCCAAGTTCCTAGTTCAAGAACTCCAAGAACCATCATTCAAAGGCACGATTAATATCTCAAAAATGAGTATCGATCTAAAGTTCATCATTCAAGGTATGTGGGGTTTTTCAACAAGAACAATCTTTCGTTCTTGTGCCCAAAAGTAATTTTCTTTACGAAGATATGATTTTTATATGTTTATTATGATTTTGGAGCATGAACTTATATTCTATCTTGGTTATCTTGAGATTATGATGTTTATGACTTTGAAAAGTCAAATTTATAAGAAAATATGACTTAAAGCATGATGCTTGAAAGAAATTTACTATGATTTTGATATTTGGGTCTTGAACCCCATTTGAAATTGTGTCTTTGAGAAAATGTATGGTATATGCACGTTGATGTTGAATATTTGAGTTGTTTTGAATGATTTGACCTTTTGGTCGTGAATGAGTTCTTTTGAACTCGACTATAAAAGAAGTCTACGTTTTTATTGATTATGATAAATGGGTAGCAAATTGGCTCCAGATGAAAATTGTTGAAGTGTTTATTGTGGATTTTCTTTAAAGTGAGCCTGAGGCTGATTTAAATTTCTGAGCTAAGTTCGGGAGTAATCTTTAGCACCAAGTAGGAGGTATAAAGTAATCTTACTTCCCTAGAACTACGTGCCCCCAAAGGACGTGAGCCTGAGGCTGATTTATATAGTGATCACTAGTGTTTTTGGATTGATATTGGAAGTCCTACTCCGATGGCAAGGATAGGACGACTCTCCCCAACGTGGATTGGACGTTGGACTCTATATGGCTCACATGGTTTATGTCGGTTATAGGATCTCCCAATGTGTGTGTGTGTACTCTTCTATCTGAGATGAAAACATATTTGCTTAAAAGGCTGAGTTTGAGAAAGTCATTATTCTTAAAAAATTTAAGGAATATATTCTAATGAGAATTGACATGAGAGTTCATTGTTTTGATGATTCGAAATTGAGATGAAAGTGAATTGAGAACGTATTTTAATGACTCACTTGTTTTACTTTACATGTATTATTCATCCATGCTTTTGATGATTTAATTCGAGCTAAGTAAGTCATCTATATCAGCATGCATAATTTTATAAACTGTGATGATATTAAGATATTATTTTATCTATGCATTGCACCCCCATATGCTCGGTATTTTTCCATGGTACTGACCCACATATTCGTATGTGGGCTACATTTTCTCGGAATGTAGGTACAAGGTATAGTTGCACCTTCGGATCCAGTCAGTTCGTGGTATCCAGTCAGCAGGTGATGAGTCCTTTTGATTCAAGGGCTTGAGTTACTTATGCAGAGTTTATAGTGTTGTATTTTCTTTATTCAATCTTATTGAGTTGGGGTAGTCGGGAGTCATGACCCGGCTACCTACAGTCAGTACTAGTAGAGGCTTCATAGACAGTCAGTAGAAGTTGATGTATTTTATTTCAATTTTGGTTGTAAAGGCAGAATTGTAAAATTGTAAAATTCCATTTTTGTATCGATCAGATTCAGAAAAGAGTAAATTTCTGCTGATTTGTATGGATTTGTATTTTTATTCAGTTGCTTATGAGTTATGCCAGTAGAAGGGTTAGCTTGGGGTCACTTGTGACCCTAAGCACCGTGTGACGTCTTGGGACCCGATTTCGGGGCGTTACACTTGGGTTCGTCCAATTTCTGTGGTGTTATTGTCCAGCATGCCTGTGAGTTTTTGAATGATTATTATGACAAGTTACGTAATCTTGGATCCCTTGACTCTCATGGAGTTACTTATACTACCTATCAGTTTATAGATGTGGCTAGGGATTGGTGGAGATTGTTTTCTAGATGTAGACCTTTGGGTTTGCCTGTTGTGACTTGGACTCAATTTTTTAAGGCCTTCTTGGATGGATTCATACCGTATATCTTAAGGGATCAGATACGTGATGAGCTTTATCACTTGAATCAGGGCTCTATGACTATACTGAGTACGAGGCACATTTTTACACTTTATCCAGATATTTAGCCGCTAACATCTCTGCCGAGTCTGAGAGGATTCAAAAGTTTTTAAATGGTTTAGATGGTACTTGTCAGTTGGATAAGTTTTAGGGGCTTCTTTCTGAAGTATTATTGAGTATGCCAGGATGATTAAGTCTATTATCTAGGTCACTCAGAGAGGCACTAAGAAGGTGGGTCATCATGGTTAGTTTATAGACATGCCTCCCAAGGTAAAGATTTATTAAGTAGAGGTTCCCATGCTTATCATGGTAGGCCGGTTCAAGTTGTTTTACAGGGATCAGGTGGTAGACCTTCAGGTTCAGCAACTTTGGGTAGCTAGACATTAGACCAGGGTAGTCTTTCTAGTTCTTTTGGGCCCTATTTGTGTGATTCTAGTAGAAAAAGTGTTTTGTATGTCATGATATTGGTCATTACGCGATAGATTACCCTTGATGTGCATTGTGTCCTTCCCAAAAAATTTCTTGGGTTTAAATTTTCCCTACTCCGATATCTACTGTCAGAGGTCATTCACAAAGTGGTTTGAGTGGTATTAGAGGTGCTCGAGGTAGCGGTAAAGGTGCTCATGGTGGTGGTCATGGGGTTACTTAGTCTAGGGTAAGACGTGGTCAGTGCCTTCTAGACCCGAGGAAGAGGCCTCTGACGTTGTTATTACAAATATCGTCTCGGTTTGCTATAGATCTACTTTCATATTATTTGACCTTGGGTCTACATTCTCCTATGTGTCTATATATTTTTCTTCTGGTTTTGGTGTTGTATGTGAGCCTCTTATTATGCCTCTTCATGTTTCTACCCCTATAGAAAATTCTGTAATCGTGGATCGGGTGTACCGATCTTGTGTGGCTACCTTTTTTTTAACTCAGACTTTTATGTTATCTTGGGTATGAATTAGTTAGCTACTTATCATGTTATTTTGGATTGTTATTCCATGACCGTGCCCTTAGCTATACCGGGTAGAGATAGGCATTCGGTTTGTTCGATTTACTGTTTAATATCAGTTTGGTTTTTCGATTTTTTGAGATGAAAATGACAACCGTAACCATATCAAAATAAATTTGGTTTGGTTCGCTTTCTACAAATTTGGTTCGGTTATTTCAAATTTTTATTTTGGTTTTGAAGATTAAAGTAGTGAACTTGTCTTTGTCATGATTGGGCATTTAAAATTGGTGATTTTTCTAGAAAAATTATTTTTTAAAACCTATTTTTCATTTTCAAATATAAATAACTCAACATGCATGAAATGAAATAACCATAAGTTTAACACAATATATAACTATTGTCAAAACCTCCGCATGTGTCGTATTATCTCCTCAAGGCACTGCTAAATGCCTGAAAAAGGTCAACAACCAGTGTTGAAATGTACACTTAGGCTTAGGGACATAACTCTTAACTCGTAAGACTTTTGGCGATTTGGGTTACTTATTATATATTATATTTACACCAAATATATATAATAAAAAATTATATATATGTTATATACTTAATAAAATATATATTATTTATATAATTTTGGTTTAACCGAACTGTTTTTGGAAAAAATAAAAACCAAATCATTTAACCAAATTTCTAAAATTTAAAATCAAAATTAAATTTTAATTTGGTTTTTTGGATTTTGTTTGAACCAAAATATGCCTAGCTCTAATACTGGGTGTACTGAGGTTAGCTTGGAGGGGTATGTTTAATTCGAGTTTGAAGGGTGGTACTTATTATATATTATATTTACACCAAATATATATAATAAAAAATTATATATATATGTTATATACATAATAAAATATATATTATTTATATAATTTTGGTTTAACCAAATTTTCTGGAAAAAACAAAAACCAAATCATTTAATCAAATTTCTAAAATTTAAAATCAAAATTAAATTTCAATTTGGTTTTTTGGATTTTGTTTGAACCAAATTATGCCTAGCTCTAATACTGGGTGTACTGAGGTTAGCTTGGAAGGGTACGTTTAATTCAGGTTCGAAGGGTGGTATATCTTTTTTATGTGTTTTTCATATGATAGAGAGAGGGTGTTCGTCTTATTTGGCTCTTATTTGTGATACTAGTGTTTCTTCACCGCCTTCTATGGATTCTATTTGAGTTGTTCACGATTTTGTTGATGTGTTTACTATGGAGTTTCTTAGTATACCTCTAATCATGATATTGATTTTTCTATTGATATGGATCTGGGAACCAAGACCGATTCTATTCCTCCCTATAGGATTGACCTTACGGAGTTAAAGAATTTGAAGGAGCAGTTCCAGGATTTGTTAGGTAAGGGGTTCATTAGAGCTAGTGTATCTCCTTAGGGTGCTCCAATCTTGTTCATAAAGAATAAGGACATTTATATGCTATGTGTATAGGCAGTTGAACAAAGTGACAGTTATGAATAAATATCCTTTTTCTCGCATTGATCATCTTTTAGACTAGCTTCAGTATCTTCCAAGATTGATTTAAGATATGGGTATCATCAATTGAATATTAAAGCTTCATATGTTACCGAAAACGACTTTCCAAACTCAATACGATCATTATGAGCACTTGGTCATGTCTTTTGGGTAGACTAATACCCCAGCAGGGTTCATAGAGTTGATAAATCGGGTATTTTGATCGTACATCGACTCTTTTATATTTGTATTTATAGATGACATCTTGATTTATTCCAAGAGTTCTTGGTCATGTCTTTTGGGTTGACTTATACTACAACAGGGTTCATAGAGTTGATGAACCGGGTATTTCGATCGTATATCGACTATTTTGTGATTGTATTTAAAGATGCATCTTGATTTATTCCAAGAGTAAGGCCGACCATGTAAAACATTCGAGGATTGTACTTCAAAAGTTGTGTGATAAGAAGCTTTATGCAAAGTTTTTTAAGTGTGAGTTTTAGTTAGATTATATCTCTTTCTTAGGTCATGTGGTGACTAAGGATGGAATTATGGTTGATCCATCCAAGATAGTAGCGATTCATGATTGGGATAGACCTACTTCTCGTATCGAGATTTGGAGTTTTATTGGTTTGGCAAGATATTATTAGCATTTTGTAGAGGGTTTCTTATCTATTATGGCTCCTTTGACCAAGTTAACTCAAAAAATGCCTTTCTAGTGGTTGGATGCGTATGAGAATAACTTCCAAATGCTCAAAGAGTTGTTGACTTCGGCTCCTATCTTGACATTGCCTAGGAAGGGTATGGGTTTTACCGTATTTTGTGATGCTTCTGGTGTTAGTTTAGGTGTGGTGTTTTTGCAAAGGGGATAAGGTGATTGCTTATGCCTCTCGTTAATTAAAGCCTTATGAGAGGAACTACCCTACCTATGATTTGGATTTGGTAGTCGTAGTGTTTGTGTTGAAGTTGTCGTGTCTCTAATTATATGGAGTTTCTTGTGAGATTTTCTCGAATCGTCATAGCCTCAGTACTTTTTCAGACCGTGAGATCTTAAAATTAGGAAGCGGCATTGGCTTAAGTTGTATAGGAATTGACACCACTATTTTGTATCATCTGGACAAGACTAATGTGACTGAAGATACCTTGAGTCAAAATTCGACTACTATGGGGAGTCTAGCTAATATCTGGACCCAGGAGTGGCCTTTAGCCTTAGATGTTCAATCTATAGCTAACCAGATAGTTAGACTTGATATTTCAACACCTCGGTGTATTTTAGCCTTTGTTGATGCTAGGTCTTTCTTGATGTAGCATATTCGAGATCACTAGTTTGATGATGAGGGTTTGAGGGTGATTCGATATAAGGTGTTGAGGCTAAGGAAGCATCTCTTGATTTTGATATAGTTTTGAGGTTTAGAGGTCGAGTTTGTGTACGAGAGTTGATGGATGGTGAGATTAATTTTGGAGAAGGCACATTATTCCATATATTTTATCCATCAAGGTGTGACCAAGATGTATTGTGATTTGAGCAAGCTTTACTGGTGGGGTTGTATGAAGAAGGATGTGGTGGATCGTGTAGCTCGTTGCTTGTTTTGTCAAGAGGTGAAGTTCGAAAATCAGAGACAGGGCGGTTTGTATCACGATCCAATTTCACGAGTCGTGATGGCACCTACTTATCCCATCAGTAGGTAAGTCAAACCGAAGCCTAGAGCTATAAGCAATGGGCTAGTTGGTGGAAAATGACATAAATTCAAGAAATTTCCAAATACATGAATCACACACAATAAATCATAGGAATAATAAAACATAACGGGAGAAAAATAAAAAAAAAAGAATCATAATATCCCCTGACCTAGTATAGTCGGTACAAGAGCCACTAATAAAAAAGAATACGAGTACTATACAAGTCAACATACAATAGTCTAAAAAATAGAAAGACTACGCAAAAATAGAAGATGGAGAAATGGTCCACTCAAACTTCGAGAGCTCACCCTGTCTCCGAACTCTGACTAGCACAATCGCAGTATCAATGGCAGCAACTAGTACATGGATCTACACCAAAAAGGTACAGAAGTGTAGTATGAGTACTAAAACCACGGGTACTTAGTAGGCATTATCGGCCGACTGAGCTAAATCATAATATATATATATATATATATATATATATAATAAAATGCGAGATAAATATGCTAAGTCAAAAGAAAAGGGAAAATTTGGAATAACGCTCCAATCACTAAAACTAAAAAACCATGATAATAATATTAAAGGAAAGCATAACTAACTCTACACAACTGGCTCCCATAAGCCAGAAGGTTTGAATAAAGTAAATAACCCAACGCGGGCGGGCCCCCATAAGCCTAGAGAGTTCAATCAAGGAGAAGTAATAACTAAATTAATACTAATTAGCCATATCTCGAACTCATAATCATGGATTCTTCCATACCATAAATACAACCATAAAATATAATCTCTCGATGTCAGACTTGAACCGAAACTAGTATCTTATATGTCGGACATAAACTAAAACTAATATCATGAATCTCAGACATGAATTGGAACTAATATCATCGATAATTCAGAAATTAAACCAATCTTAGTATCATAAATTTTTGGACTTGAACCAAAACTAACCACCTTTCAAATAACATTCCAAGATAACCATCATATGCAAAACATTCTCGGGCGCAAAAATGTAGATAGGATAATGTAACATGCCTATTGAATCTACAAGGAGCTAATCCTGAGTTTGGCCTAAGGTGGACCAGAGAGGCCTACTTCTAACCTTGATAATGCGTTCTAAGGTAAATTTATCTCGAACTAGGCTCAGGTATCAAATATCACAACAAGATCCTAAATAAGTTTCCTTAGGTCTTAAGAATCTACTTAAGAATGAGTAGATAAGTTGAATATGCCTGATTACGGTCCCTTAATTGGCTAAATTATCCAATTCATGCTAAGTATAACTCGAAGTCCTAATTCCCAACTCACATCTAGGATAATATCATTTATACTATAATTTAGCCCAATCTAGGAGAAAGGTGAACCTAGCCTACCTGGACGCCAAAGAAAGTCCGTTGAAGTACGCTAAATCATTGATTTTTCCTTTAGAGAAACTTTGACTTGATGTCATGCTATCAAAATGTAATCAACTCACCAATACGAGAATAATAGTACTCATATTGCACTATTATGCTTTGGATCTAAAATTGCAGCAAAATCCCATGTGGGTCCCACTTATGAAATTGCACTTTTGAAATTGTCAACACATCCCACAATGTACAAGAAACATTAACCCTCGAGAATGGGTAATTTCTGAGCTCAAACGCTACCTCAATCTACTTAACAAGAATCTAGGGATTTTGAGAATAAAATTAAAGAATTAAGCAAGACTTTAACGGAATATTACTAAGATTTCGATGAGGAAATGAGTAATCCAAGCTCACAAATACCCCAAAATCTCCTAATGAACACTGTCCTAAATTTTTACTCTCTAGGGCTCTGAGCTCTTGAGACTTGTGGAAAATAGAGAGAAAAACAGGAAAAAGAGGCATTTAATGACCCCCCCAGGGTGCCGCTTAAGTGGCCACTTGACCCCTTAAGCGGTCACCACTAAAGCAGTACCCACTGGCTTGGCTATCTGCTAAAGATTGGTTGCCGCTAAAGTAGGGGTAGACCAACGCTAAAGTGGATTGACAGGGCAAGCCATGGCCTCTAAATCGGCCTTTTCTAAATCTTCCAAAGATCTACGTTAGCGGATACACCAACTGAAACTTGAAAAAATTCCAAGTTTTTATCGACCCCGCAGGATTCAATCAAGATCCCATGAATACAAACAAACTATGATATCCTATCAAATTTGATATTCCGGACTCAATGGCGTAGTTAAAATTTTTATCCGAGGTTGTTTCGATGAAATGTGGCCCCACACCCATAGGCCATTTTTATCAATTTCCATTTAGGAGCCTTGGGACCTAAACCAAAGGTCCTGTTGGCATAAAATCGACTTTCCAAAGCTAATGGAACTGTCAAAATTGGCATACAAGTTCGTTTACCTAAATTTTTCACCCAATAACCAATTCTTACGAACGAAGACTTTAAAAAAAAAATTGGCTCTAAAAAATAAACACACTGCCCAGTAACTGAAATGCCAGCTCCAACAAGTCACAAATGACTTGGGGAAGCTATAGGATATCATGAAATGGAAAAAAATATGTGGAAATTTAGAAAATAATCTGGAGGGTCATTACAATATTCACTACTAAAAGAACTTTAATCTTTAAAAGTAAAGGGTTAGGATGTACCTAAAAGCTCGAATAGGTGAGAATACTGGGTCTACATCTCACTTTCAATCTGCCAAGTAACCCTCTCTACTAGGCGTTGTCTCCACTAAACTTAACTAAGGGAACCTCCCTAGAGCGCAATCACAAAAGATCCCTGGATAATATGAACATCGACTCTTCCACAAAAGTCAATATCTCATCCAGCTGAAGTGAGTCCCACCGAAGCACATGAGACTCATCGAGAATATACCACTACAATATAGGAACATGTAAAATAAGATGAACAACCACAAAATATGAGGGAAAAGCTAACATATATGCCACCTCTCTAATTGAGTGAAGGATATCAAAAGGTCTAATATATCTGGGGCTGAGCTTGTCTTTCCTCCTGAACCTCATCACATCCTTCATGGATGATACTCAAGGTAATACCCGATCACCAACTCCAAATCTCAAGGCATGGAGTCTATGATCTGCATAAGTGATCTTCCTACTCTGAGCTACACTCAGCCTCTCCTGAATCATCCTGACTCTATCCAACTAATCCTAAAGCAAGTCAATACCATGGGTTCTAACCTCAGAGGTGTTGAACTATCTAATCAAACATCGACAATGTCTACTATATAGTGACACACGTGGTGTCATCTTAACACTTGAATAGTGGCTATTATTATACACAAACTCCACCAAAGCTAAGCATTGCTCCCACTGACCACCAAAATCCATAACACAAGCTTGGAGCATATCCTCGAGAACCAAAATAGTCTGCTTCAAATGCCCATCGGTCTGAGGGTGGAAAGTTTTGCTAAGATCCACCTGAGTACCCAAATCCTCATGAAAAGTTCTCCAAAAGCTAGAAGTGAATACCGAGCCCTAGTTTGAAATAATAAATATAGGTATTCCATGCAGGCAAACTGTCTCACGAACATAAATACGAGCTAGCCTCTCAACACTGAAGGACATCTGAGTAGAAATAAAGTATCCCAATTTGGTCAGCCAATCTACAATAATCCAAATATAATCAGAACCATGGGAGGGGAGAGGCAAACCACTAACAGAGTCCTTGGTGATTCAATCCCACTTCCACTTGTAAATAGGTAATCTCTAAATTAGGAAATCATGCCTCAAGTGCTCGGCGTTCACCTGTTGACAACATACATAACGAGCTACAAAGTCTGCCACATATTTCTTCATGCCACTACACGAATAGTGTTGCCTCAAATCCATATATATATCTTAGTTATACTAGGGTGAATAAAATATTTGTATTTGTGAGCCTCACACAAAATCGATTGAATCAAGTGTCCAACCCTCGCAACAAGAATGTGGCCATCAAACCTCAAAATACCCTTAAAATCTATGATATCCCTCCTAGATTCACCACTCAACACTTGATCACAGATGATACAAAGTCTTATATCCTTGAACTAACAACCTCAAAATCTGCTTAAGTAAGGTAGACCTCACCTCAAAACTAGAAAGAATCCTTCTTGGTTCAGAAATATCAAGTCACACCAATAAGGTGGCTAAGGACTAGATATACCATGCCAACGGCCTCTAAAATGCTGAAACAAAAGACAAGTTACCCATACTCACCGTATTTTGGCTCAAGGCATTCGCTACCACATTCATATTGTATTGATGCTATAAAATAGAGATATCATAATCCTTTAACAACTCCATCTATCTGCACTGCCTAGAATTAGGATATCTCTGGGTCAAGAGATGCTAAAAACTATGATGATCGGTGTAGATCTCACAATGCACTCTATACAAATAATGTCTCCAAATCTTAAGCACAAAAAACTATCGCAGCAAACTCTAAATCATGAGTTGGGTAGTTACGCTCATTCACCTTCAGCTACCTTAAACATAAGCAATAACTGTACCCTGCTACATCAACACATAACCCAAACTAATATTGAAAGCATCATAATATATGGTGAATCCCTCACCCTTAATTGGAAGAGCCAATATAGGAGTTAAAGTGAGAAAACCCTTGAGCTTCTGAAAGCCCGACTCACAATCCTTGAACCACTAGAAATTAACTTTCTTCTAGGTCAATCTAGTCAGGTGATACAATAGTAGCAAATCCCTCAACAAACTGCCAGTAGTAACCAACCAAACTAATGAAGCAACAAACCTCAGACGGAGATGTAGGACTGGTCCAATCACAAATAGCCTCAATCTTCATTGGGTCTACCATAATCCCATCTATAGATACCACATGTCCTAGGAATGTCACCGACTCATGCCAGAACTCACACTTTGAGAATTTAATAAAAATCCTATGATTTCTCAAACTATGGAGCATAATCCCTAAATATTGCATATGCTCATCCCTAGACCTCTAATACACAAGGATATCATCGATAAAGACAATCATGAAGGAATATAAATAAGGTCTAAAGATACAATGCATAAAATTCATGAACACTGATGGGGCATTGGTCACCTAAAAGACATTATCAGGAACTCATAATGACCATAACGAGTTTTAAAGGTTATCTTTGGGATGTTCTCAGCCTGAATCCTTAATTGAGGGTAATCAGACCTCAAGTCAGTCTTAGAGAACACTACTGCTCCCTGAAGGTGGTCAAATAAATCATTAATGCAAGGCATAAGATACATATTCTTTATTGTCACCTTATTAAGTTGTCTATAGTCAATGCACATATGGAAGGAACCATCCTTCTTCTTCACAAACAAGATAGGAACACACCCCAAGGCAACACATTTGGTCTACTAAAATCCTTACCCAGAAGATCCTGAAGTTGAGAATTTATCTCCTTAAGGTGCCATAGAAATTTTTCGGGTGCCCTGCTCAAGATCAATAATAAACTCCATACTAACATCACACATATAAGTAAGATAAGACTTGCAACCCCTTGCTATAACTCTCCTAGTTTGAACATAAGAAATAATCCCTATGTGCTCGCAATTAATAAATCACTGTTATATAATCGAGGGTATGTCGGGCATGGTTAAGGTAAGAGTTTTGTTAAAATAATCCAAGATTGTTTGTTTGGGGGAATGACCGATCCATGTGCAAAATCACATCAAGATCCACCATATCTAAAATAAAATAAGATCAACCTGAGTATCAAACACTCAAATAGTTAAAACACATGTCCTATAAACCCAATCCACTACTAAAGAATCACCCATGAAAGTAGATATACATAACAGTAGATGAAAAATTTGAAGATAACTCTAACCATGGTGCATAATAGCAGATACATAAGAATAAGTGGATCTTAGATCAAATAAAGCAAAATCCAGCTGATGGCATAATAAAAGAATACCTATAATAACAACATCTGAAGACTCTACCTCGAATCTACTAGGTACGACATATAACTGACCTCGACTACCACCCGACTGGTCACCTAACTAATATTCTATCCTACTTACCTAAGGACCTCTAAGAGAACCTTGGGGACCACCCCAGGACCCTGCATTCCACTTCTAACTAGAGGTGGCACTTCTCTTATCGGTGGAATACTCTGTGCCACAGAAACAACCACTCTACACTGGGACACTCTCTAGGGAAATGGTTGAAGTCCCCTTATCATAATATGCCTGAGGTGCTGTACTAAACTTAAAAGATCCATCTAACCCAAAATAACCACCTCGGCTAGAATACCTAAAAGGTGAACCTCTCAGAGGCTAACCACTACTCTTGTAGGATGATCATTATAGCTAGGCTGGACTCCATTAGTATTCTAAAGTATAGAATGAACGAGCCTATTAGCCTAACCCTGGTGTTGATAAGGCTAACACGAAGGGTACCTAGCCTAAGAACCACTACCTCTGAATCGTGAGCCACTCCGGCTCCCACTGAAATTGCCCTAATAATGCAACCTCTTATCGTTGCCCCCTTGGACCTCGCAATGCATCTCCTCCATAATCTGAGCATGATTAAAAACATCAAAAAGAACTTCCAGTAGCAACCAAACTCTGCATAGCCATGTAGAGAGGAAGTCTCAGTCCTTGAAAAAAATACCTAATACACTTATAATCATTCAAAAAGATAGATGTAGACTAGACAACCATGAAATTGAGTGTCATACTCCACAATAGTTATAGATCCCTACTCTAATATTAAGAATGGGTCCCTAAGATGATCTCTAAGACTACAAGGCATATACTTCTAAAGGAAAACCTCAGAGAACTGAGTCCATGTCAAAGGAAAAGATCCAGCTATCTTAGAATCAAGATAACCTCTCCACCAATGTCGAGCTACCAGATCCATCTAAAAAGTAGTGTAGTCAACACCACGAGTCTCAACTAAGCCTAAATTATGGATCGTTTCCTCACAAGCCACAAAGAAGTCATATGCATCCTTGCCTAATGCCCAGAAAACCTAGGTGGAGTTAATCTCAAGACTCTACCCAAAATATTCTGCTCCTTAATAAACATAGGAAAATGAGCGACTATTGGCTAACCAACCATCGGTACTGCAAGAATCTAAACTCTGGAAGCTGTAATTATAGGTTGTGCTCCTTCCTTAATATCACTCTGATCTACATACTAAGCACTATAGATGGTGCATGACCATCTAATCCTAAGATTTGAACTAATACATCTCAGAGCAGTGACAAAGAAATAAACCCCAATAGATCCTGGGCAATCCCCTAGACTACCATTAGCTGGGGTGGAGGAATCTTTAGTGTGAGAGAAGGAATAAGGTCTACTGAAGGCTCCCTATCCTGAGTGAAAGAAGTGAATATATACTAAAAATGTCCTATAGCCTCCTAAAGATAAGAAACGAACATCATTGTTCTGATCCGTGGTACTCTACTAGACACTTGCTCTTGTACCAACAATACTGTTGAACCTAGCGCTCTAATACCAATTTGTCATGACTCAATATCATGAGTCATGATGTCACCTACTTTATCCCACTAGTAGATAAACCAAACAGTAGCCTGGAGATATAAGCAATAGGATAGTTGGTCTAAAATAGCATAAATGCCAAAAATGTCCAAATAGATAAATCACACGCAATTAATCATAGGAATAATAAAGACATAATGGGAGAGAAATAAAAGATGAATCATAACATCTCATTACCTAGTATAATTGTTACAAGATCCACTAATTAAAAAGAATACGAGTACTATACAAGTCAACATACAATAGTCTCAAAAATAAAAAGACTATATAAAAGTGGAAGATAGGGAAATGGTCAACTTTGCTCTGAAAGCTCACCCTGTCTCCGAACTCTAACCAGTATAATCGCAGCACCAACAACGGAACCTAGTACTTATATCTACACAAAAAAGGTACAGAAATATAGTACAAGTACTAAATCCATAGGAACTAAGTAGGCATCATCGACCGACTGAGTTAAATCGTAATATAAACATAATAAAATGTGATATAAATAAGCTAAGTCAAGAGAAAAATGCAAACCTGGAATAATGCTCAAAATATTAAAAGTAAATAACCATGAAAATAAGATTAAAGAAAAGCATAACTATCTCTACATAATTAGTCCCCATAAGCCAGAAGGTGCGAATAAAGTAAATAACCTAACATGGGTCCCCATAAGCTTGTAGGGTGTAGTAAAAAAAAGTAATAACTGAATTTGTACTAATTATCCATATCTCAAACTCATAACTGTGGATTCTTCCATACCGTAAACACAACCCTAAAGGATAATCTCACGAAACTGGACTTGAAGCAAAACTAGTATCTTATATGGCGGACTTGAACCAAAACTAATATCTCATATGCTAGACTTTAATCAAAACTATTATCATGAATGCTATACTTGAACTAGAACTAATACCATCGATAATGTCAAAATTAAATTGGTCTTAGTGTCATAAATTACCAAAATTGAACAAGAACTAACGATCTTCCAAATACCATTCCAAGATAACCATCTATGTAAAACCTTCTCAGGCGCAAGAATGTAAATAGGATAACATAACATGCCTATTAAGTCTACCAGAAGATAATAGTGATTTTGGCCAAAGGTGCGGGTCCACTTATAACTCATATAATTCATTATAAGGAAAATTCTATCCTGAACTAGGCTAAGGTGTCAAATATCACCACAAGATTCTAAATAAGTCTCCTTAGGTCTTAAGATAGCAATTCTACTTAAGAATGAGTAGCTAAGTTGAATATGCCGAATTACAGTCCCTTAATCGGCTAAATAATTTAATTCACACTAAGTGTATATATATACATTATAATTTAGCCTAATCTAAGAGAAAGGTAAACCTAGCCTACCTAGACGCCAAATAAAGTTCATTGAAGTCTGCTAAATCATCGATTTCCCCTTTTAAGAAGCTTTCACTCGATGTCATGCTATCAAAAGAGTAATCTACTCATTAATATGAGAATAATGGTACCCATATTGCATTATTATGCTTTGGTTCCAAAATCACATCAAAATCCCATGTGGGCTCACTTATGGAATCACACTTTCAAAATCATAAAACATCCCACAATGCTCAATGTACATTTACCCTCAAGCTTGGGTAATTTCTGAGCTCAAATGATACCTCAATCTACTCAAAAAGAATCTAGGGATTTTTGGAATAAATTAAAGAATTAACCAAGAATTTAATGGAAACTTACCAAGATTATAATGAGGAAATGAGTACTCGAAGCTCACAGATACCCCAAAATCTCCCAATGATTACACTTCCAATTTTCCACACTCTCTAAGGTTATAAGCTCTTGAGACTATGGGGAGAAAATCAGGCAAATAAGGAATTTAATGGACTCCCAGGTTCCACTTAAGCATACACTTGACCTCTTAAGCGGTCAACAATAAATGGGTCAAGCACTACTAAAGTAGTACCTGCTCGTCTGGCTTTTCGCTAAAGCAGATGGGTTGCCGTTAAAGTGCCACCCGCTTTATCAAGCAAACCAACACTAAAGAGGATCTAATAGGCAATCCATGGCTACTAAAGTGATCAAATGGACACTAAAGTGATCAAAGATCCACTTTAGTGGATGCACCAGCTAAGTCCACCAGTTGAAACTTGGAGATATTCTAAGTTTCCACTGACCCCTCGAGATTCATCCAAAATTAAACGAACTATGCTACCCTATAATATTTGACATTATGGACTCGATGGCACAATCAAAATTTCCATCTAAGGTCGTTTTGACAAAATATGGAACCCACACTTATTTATAATTTTTATCACTTTTGACCAATAGCCCAAAATGAATTCAGAAGCCTTAAGACCCGAACTAAGGCCATCTTAGGTTAAGATTGATATTTTGGAGCTGGTGGAACAATCAAAATTGGAATACAAGGTTGTTTACCTAGAGTTTTCCCCTAATAGCCAATTTTTATCAATGGAGACTTCAAATAAGAAATTAGCTCTAAAAACCAAATAAACTGCCCGATAGTTAAACTATCAGCTCCAGCAAGTCACAAATGACTTTGGGAAGCTATAGGATATCTCTAAATATTAAAAATGTATGGAAATATATGAAATAACCTGAAGGGTCATAATAGTTTGCTTCAGAGATTATCTATTCCTGAGTGGAAGTGGGAGTGGATCACTTTGAACTTCAATGACTGGGTTAACTCGTACTCCTCGTAGTTATGATAGTATTTAGATCATCATGGATTAGTTGACAAAATCATCCTATTTTATCCCAAATTAAATCTCATCCAGTGCTCAAAAGTTAGCTCATATATATGTTCGTGAGATAATTTATCTTCATAGAGTACCTGTGTCTATTATTTCAGAAAAGGGCTTAATGTTTACTTCTACCTTTTGGTAGACTTTTTGGAGGAGTTAGATACTTAGGTTGACCTTAGCACAAATTTCTACCCCTAGATCGATGGTCAGTTGTAGTGGACTATTCAAGTTTTGGAAAATATTCTCTAATTACATGTGATGTACTTTTGAGGGTATAGGGAAAAACATTTGTCTTTAGCAGTGTTCGCTTATAATAATAATTGTCATTCAAGTATTGAGGTGGCTTCTTTTGAGGCATTTTATGGTAGGCATTGTTGATCTCCCTTTGGTTGGTTTGAGACCTCAAATGTTGATCCTCATAGAACTGGCTTGATTCATGAGTCTTCGGATAAAGTTCAGATGATTCAAGATGGGAATTAAGTGGCTCATAGTAGGCAAAAAAGTTATGCAGACCGTAGGTTTTGTAATTTGAAGTTTGGTATTGGTAATTGAGTCCTTCTTTATGTTTCATGAATGAAGGGTGTGATGAGGTTTGGGAAGAGGGAAAAGCTCAGTTTGAGGTACATTGGACCATTTGGGATTGTTCAAACTATTGGGAATGTTGCTTATTTATTTGCCTTACCTCCAAATTTTTTAGTCGCTCTTCTAGTTTTTCATATATCCATGCCTAATTTTCTATAAAAATATAGCACTTTCGACACTTAAATGAGGAAAACATGCAAGTTTCTGAGGTTATTTTATTATATGTGATGTCTTTTGGGTATGTTTTGCAGGAAATCATGTTTTGGATATTAATTTGATGAAAATAATGAAAAAGGTGTTTTTGGCTACTTATTGGAGCAATTATGGATGTTCGGGACACTTTATGGCTTGTTCGTCATCAAAGAATGTTTGAAACTTGAAGAAGAGCTGAAAAGATGACTCTTGGCACTTTATAAGTCAACATGTGGACCACAAGTAGCACTTATGGACCGCATGGGTAAAGCAAGTGCCAGAAGTCCGAAATCCCAAAGCTGACTTGGAGGAAAATTATGTTCTGGCACTTGTAGTTGCCACTTGCACCCTCCCTACAGGTTGGAAGTGCTACATGTGCCTAGGGTCAGGGCGCAAGTGCAGACCATAAGTGGCCACCAATCCTGTTTTCTTCTATTTTATTTGGGCTTTGGTTTTAGGGTTTCCTCATGTATAATAAATACCTTTTATGTGTTTTTAGTAGGAGTTATGCACTTTTGATATTCATAAACATATTTTAAATCCAAGATTAGATTTTGATCTTTGGATTCTATTGTATTGACTTTAGTTGATTAATTCAATTATGGTTGTGGGTTTTCTACTTCTAATTATTGTGATTTCATCTATATTTTCAATTATGAATGTTATTGATTATTTCACAAGCATGGGCGGCTAAAACCCATAGTTAGGATTATGGAAACCCTAGCGGATTAATCAAGTAGAGAAAATGCTATCATTGTTCTGAACTGATACCCATTCATGTATTACTTTATCTTCAATATAATAGTTTTTTTAATAGGTGCACACCTTAGGATCCCACCTAGATTATTGCTACTTACTCCAAAAGAGGAATAGTGACTAGGAAAAGGTAAAGACAACAGTAATTTGGAGTTTAACTGTCGATCCATGCTTCTAGGTTTTATCTTAGTAAGATGGTTAGATTTTATCTAATAAATAGAGAATCAAAAGGTAATATTTAACTGGGATCAAGATAAAGGTTAGTAAGGCGACATCCTAAGACTCAAAAGGTAAAGGGTGAAATCTTTCTGCTCGTCCAAAAGATTGTAAAAGGTACATAACTTATCAAATCTGCATACAAGGTATTGGGTTGGTTCAACATAACATGATAAAACTACGGAGTTGAGAATCCAGGGGGAACACAAACCTAGTGTTCACTTATGATTGATTACAACCCGAATTTGATACTCATTACTAGTTCGACATTAATATTCAAATTCCCCCCATTCACTTTTCCAGTTCCACCCATTGATTACAACAACTGAGAGTTGTGAATCCACGTATTCCCTTGGGATTAGACCCCAACCTTTATTGGTTTACTATATTTAGAAGAAATTATATCATTTTCTAGAGGAGGTGTAGTTTGGACATCACCAAATTTTGGCATCGTTGCAGGGGAATACGGTGTTGATTTGTGATTTAAAGTTGTTGTAATTTTTGGGAGTTCTTTTTCTGTTTTTGTTCTTAGTTGGTCTATTGTTGGTGTATTCCTAGAACACAGACTAAAGGCAATCCCTTACTCCCAGTAAATCCAAATCTAGAGAGGATCCTACAAACACCTAGGAGGATGGTGGAGCAGAAAAGAGATGATAATCCTTAAGGGGTTTGTGATATTTTACCTTACCCTCCTTCGAAGGAGTATAGGATATTGTTGATCAACAGACCGGTTAAATTTTAGCTCAAGCTTAGAATGAGGGGAGGGCAACAAAAAATCTCAATGGGTAGCTTGAGAGGTAGAGCAACCTGAGAAGGGATAGGAAGCACACCGTCGAGAAGTACTCGGTAAAAATCAAAATAGAGCGAGAGGTGCCCGTGTTCAAGTGATACTAGCATATCAATATGTGTAGCCAATAATGAAGAATATATGGGATACATTGAGACGCCAGATACTGGATCCGTTATTCCTCATGTTTTACCCCCAGGCGTCAAGTTTGACATAACGAGTGCAATGTCCAACTCTTAAATCTGAAGGGTATGTTTCCAGGTCTGCCTACAGATGATGAAAATTTGCAACTTTCCAATTTCATCGAGATCAATAGTTTGTATACAAATCTAGGGGTAAATCAGGAAGTTCTTAGACTAAGGTTGTTCCCCTTCTCACATATAGGAGAAACATCTTTATGGTTAGGGGAAATGTCAAGAGGCTCTATCACGACATAGAATGAGTTGTGCAAGCAATTCTTGAACTGGGTCTTTCCTCCATCCAGTATGTTGTAGCTTAAGGATGAGAGCTATAATTTTAGACAGCTGCAGTCAGAATCTATGTATAAGTCATGGTTCAGGTTCAAGAAGAAACTGGGTATGGTGCCCAATCATCGGTTGTCAGGGAAGAGCATTGGAGATATTTTATCGAGCCTTGACCATCAGCTCCAGAGCTATGGAAGACACCATATCTGGAGGATGTTTTATGATATTATGCTGGGAGGAAACTTCGGAGAAGTTAGATCAGATCTCACTCACTAACCAAGGGTGGAAAACTTGAGAGGCTGAGAAGGGATCTAACACATGTTATTGGTGCATCCTGCAACTAGAGAGTTGTTGATGATTCAGTAGCGCAAGAGATTGTGTTGCTAAGAACTGATCTAGGGGTACTAGCAAAGCAGATTGCAATAGTGAATTTCGAGAAAGTAAATGCAGTAGTAGCAGAGGGGTCAGCTTCCAAAGCTTATGAGTTAGAACTGAAGGAGGAAGCAAATTATTTGGAACACCAATTGGCGGGTTTTTGAGATCAAGGTCAAGAAAACCAAGGTCAAAACTACTATGACATATACAGAGACCATAGTAGGGAGCGATATAGTTACTGAAGGAAGAAGGATGACCACAGGGAGAAGGGATATAGGTACATTCCGCCTGGCAGACGAGATGTAGAATCAAAAATGGAAGAGATGATGGCTAAGCTAGTGAAGGGTCAAGAAAATTAGGGGATTAGACTTAAGGAGATTAAGGACGATATTTTAGGGTTGAACCAAAAGGTCAAATCTCATGCAATTTCTATTAAGCAGTTGGATCACTAGTTTAGGTAAATACCATCAATTCTAAACCAGAGGTATCCAGGTACCCTTTTATGCAATACTATGCAAAATTCAAAAAATGAAGGTCATGTTCTTTCCATTACCACGAGGAGTTACATTACTACTATGGTTCCCCCAATACCTTCTACGGAAGTTGATGTTGATGAGACACCTGTTGTAGAACCAGAAAAGAAAACATGTAGTGATGATGCAGTTGCTAAGGAAAAAGGTGAAGGCCCAATTTTTTAGCAGGAAATAAGACAGATTCTGAGACCACCCCCACCTTTTCCTTAATGATTAAAGTAGAAAAATGAGGAAGGAAAATTTAAGAGATTTATTGAGATACTGAAAGAATTGAGCTTGAATATTCCTTTTCTCAAGGCATTGAAGCAAATGCATGTATATGCCAGGTTTATGAAGCAGTTGGTCACAAGGAAGAAAAGAGCGACTATTGAGGTTGTTAATGGCTTGCACCACTATAGTGAAGTCACTATGAGGTCATCATCTCAGAAATATGGTGACCCCAGAGCATTCACCATACCATGTACTATTGGGTCATCCCGATTTGCCAGAGCCTTATGTAACTTAGGTACCAGTATAAACTTGATGCTGCTGGCCATATTCAAGCAATTGGGTTTGAACCCTCCAGAATCAACTTTAATGAAATTGTTGATGGTTGACCACACGGTGAAGAAACCTATTGGAATTTTATTCTATGTGATTGTGAGAGAGGAAAATTTCATCTTTTCGGCTGACTTTGTCATTATGGACAGTGAGGTTGACACCAAGATGACTATTATATTAGGGAGACCATTTATGGCCATAGGCAGAGCGATGGATGACATGGAGAAAGGAGAGTTGAAATTCAAAGCCAATGGTGAGGAGGCCACATTCAACATCCAAAAATCAATGAAGCAGCCTATCGATATAAGGGTGGTTTCAGTGATCAATTGTATTGATGACCCTAGGGGGTACTCTTATAGGTATCTTGATGAATTCTGAGTAATCAAGATACCCGTGTTGTGGGGCCTCTCCATATCAGCTTGTGTACGACAAGGCATGCCACTTGCCAATCAAACTTAAGAATAAATCACTTTGGGCGTTGAAAAAGTTGAATTTTGAGTGGTGTGATGCAACAAAATCAAGATTGAGCAAGGTGAATGAGTTGGATAAATTTTGGCTTCATGCGCATGAGAGTTCTGCCATATACAAAGAAAGAATGAAGCTGCATCATGACAAGAAAATCGAGAAAAAAGTTTTTAAACTCGGTGATTGTTCTTGTTGGATAATTCAAGACTTCGTTTATTCTCTAGAAAGCTAAAGTTTATATGGTATGGTCCATTTACCATGATTTGGGTATTTCTATATGGTATTATAAAACTAAAGCGTGATTGTGAAGTCCAATTCAAGGTGAATGGGCAGTGGGTGAAGTACAATATGGGAAAGATTGAGAAAGTGAATGTATGTGGTAACGTGGACCTTGGAAAAGTTTGAATAGCCAAGGAAGCTGAGTCGTGTCGCGATAGTAAATCAAGAACTGCTTGAGAAATAACCTAAGGCAACCTCTTTTTTAGTATGACGCAGACGCTTAGTGCATCCCAGGTATGTCCTCATTCTCTTATTTTACATTTATGTCACGCATTAGGGATAGTACGTAGTCTTTTTGTTGGGGGTGGGGTATACTATAGTCATCACAGATTTTTATTATTGTGCTTTTTTCCCGTCGACCGCGATATGGTTGTAGAACTCGCATGTCTAGGTTAAATTTTGTGTCGTATTGTATTTTGTTTTATATTGTGTTATGTTTTTGTGTGATTAGGAGATTTCTTGAGTATCTAGGGCAGTTGACATATTTTTTGTTGATTTTTGAGACAAATGATACCCTTTAAAGTTTTGTATTAGAACTATGTGATGTGTATATATGTGTGATTATTGTGAATCTCGTTATGGAATTAGGATTAGGAACATGATAATCATAGCTAACTTATGCATGAACTGGATAGGTAGTAGCTTGTTATGTGACCACGTGCCAGGTGTGTGTGAAATATTACTTAGTTTCCTTTGTGTGTTGAATCCATAACTTGCCCGATTAGTCTTGCCTAGGATATAGGATAGTCGATTAGGAAAGGATCATAGGCCGTTTGTGAGACCCCTTAAAATTTTGATCATTTTATTTTTGACCTTACCACATGTGTAATATCAATTTTTGACTTGAATTGTGTTTAGGAATGTTAAAAGGGTAATTTGGAAATGTTTTGGAATTTTTAGAAGGGGTTCGAGGTCATTTTGGGACCTCGGGGAAGTGAGGGTCCATGATATTATCATGTCACAGAGGTTACCCTCCATGATATCAATATGGCATGGAGGATAACCTCTGCGATAACGGCGTGCCACACGAGTGTGTTAATTTCGTCCAATTTTATTTTTTACTTGGAATGAGGGGCTTTTGGTTATTTTACCTCTTGTACAACTTTTATAGATAAAATAAGTCTCTCTTTTTCAGTTTTCAAAGATCAAAATCATCCACTCTTTCTTAAAATTCAAAACCCAAGAACATTCAAGGGTTTCATAGAGAATTCATCATCCGGACTCCAAATTTCAAATTAAATTAAATTCCTTATGTATTTCAGGCATATTTCTCTTCCCTAAACTTTAATTTTACATTGTGGCATGAATTGAATAGATTTTTATGTGATTAAATTGTGAAGGTTTTGGTTGTTACTAATTAAATTACTTGTCCCATTTTTTGAATAAATTATTCATGCTTTAAAAATGATGTTTTGGGGATTAAATTGGTACATTATTTAAATGGTTGGAATGGGGGACACGGGTTTCCCCAAATAGGATAAATTTTGGCTTGGTTTTGCATGAACCTCAAACCACTTTGTGAATTTGATTTTAATTATGAAAAATTACATGGTTTAACTTGCTGAACTCAATGCATTTCATTAATGGATAAATGAATATAAAAATAGATTTGGATGGCCTTGGTGACCATGGTTTGTATTTTAATGAAACTTGGGATCAAATTTGGTTATGTGAATTGGTTTGGCAAAAATATATTAGCTTGCAAGCATATTGGTATGACAATACCAAGTGGTAAATGCCTTAATGATTGACTCCTGGGTCAATAGTTGGATTTATGTGTAAATTATTTTAATTTGGGTTTAAATGGGGTTGTGTAGCTCAACGTGAAGGTGTATGTCTCGGAGGAACGAACACTAGAAACTACGTTTACCAGTGTAAAGGGTATTCGAGATGGCTATTGCCATGGTGGCTTTAGTTTTTCCTTGAATTTTTCTTGGTTCATGAGGCTAACATGCACTGGGGTCATTTCAGCAAGGAAATCTGAACTCATATAGCCCATGGGTTCCTTTAGGATGGATCGAACTATATAGTCCAAGTTAATAATTTTAAAAACTCTCATATTCATGACTCGTACCCTATCCTGACATCCTATATGTATATATGAATGTGTACATGTGGTTTTCTGACTGAATTTGGAAATGGCATTATGTTATCATTCTCCCTGAGTTACATGCCAGTACTTATCCCACTGACCGTTCTAGGACGCTACATCGTTTCATGATGTAGGGTCTGAAGTCACTTCTATTGCTCATTTGTAATGTTAAGTGGATTAGCACATTCGTTGAGTTGTTGTGAAGTGGTGAGCCTTCATCCTTCGAAAGGCCTTATTGTTTCATTATTCTTTCTCCATTTACTCAGTACTTTTGGATTTTTTTGGTCGTAGTCGAGAGCATTTCCTGACTTATGTGGTATTTTTGGTTTTAGAGGCAATTATGGATAGATATGGGTTGGTTATTATTGTTTGACTCATCGTCTTCTTTGATTTATCCATTCATCATCTTATTACTATTTAATTAGCTTCTACATTATTATTATTTTGTGCTCATAAGGTTAGGCGATGGGGGTGGTCTCCAATCTATGGTGGGCTTGAGATATCCATCACGACCAGGCCCTGGTTTTGGGTCGTGACATTGTTCTTGGAATAAGTCCACTTTTAGCCTAAATGACCTTTCATGTATGAATAAGTAACCCTTGATCTCGATTTTTGAGCCTGTATAGCCTATTTTGTTATTACACATTTCACCTTTACATTTTTATTACAATGAATCTATTTTGGCCCTGGTCCTCCGTGGACATTGTGCACTTCAACTCAGGCAGATCGCCTAAGTTGATAGTTGCTATTATAGGGGTATGTAATGTAAAATGGGTATGAAGAAGGATAAAATAAGAGAAAATATAGTAGGGTTGGGTGTGGTAGAAAAAGAATAAAAAAGAAAGTTGTGAAAAAATGAGAAAAGAATAAATAAAAGAAGCCACACCCAACCTGAATATGTAATAAAAAATAAAAAAGGAAAAATAATGGTGCAATAAAAAGAAACTAGTTTATAAGTATACACCAAAGTAAGTGTAGTTCTAAGGAGGCTTAGTCACTAAAAATGTCCATAAATACCGTACCAGCCACCAAGCCTACATTACAAGCCTAATAAAGTCCAATAGTGATCCTAACCTGACTGTCTGAAAGCTTAAGTAAACAAAATAAAGGCAAGTCTATTGAATTTGATGTGCATTGGTGGAACTTCTCTTGTGTGTCTGGGTGTCTCTTGACCATCCCTATATTAACATACATGATTTCATATGAAAGAGTGGGACTTTTTTGTTATAAGGGTACATGGGCCATATTGCTAACTGCTTACTTATTTGGGTAGTGTAACTTATATATGCATGGTTGTTTGTTGCTAACGTAATGTCATATCTTGATTCCGTTTGGGTCATATTGTTTTGTTTCACTGATACATACAGTTGGTTTTGAAGTGTTAGAATAGGATGGGCTAAAGTTTTAAGCTAAAAGTTGATGATTGACTGTTGTAGATAGCTTAGGCTTCTCCTAGTTAAGCATCGTTTTTTTGTTGTATTGTGTTGCCTGAGGACATGCAAACGTTCTAAGTTAAGGGTGTTGATGTTCTATGGTATCATAGAACTTTTGATGCTAAAAATAAAAAAAATATGCAAGTTACCTAGGTCTTTTTTTGTTAGAAATGATGTGTTTTGTGTTATACCTTACAGGAAATCGGGTATTGGAACTATTATGAAGAAAATGAGTAAATTGAAGTTTTTGACCACTGAAGTGGGCACCTAAGGTCCGTATGTACTACCTACAGTGCATAGGTTCCAGAGTATGTGTCAGAGAAGCTGAGAAACAGAGAATCAAAAGCAAAAAAAAGTTGATCCTGCCACCTACGGAGGGTACCTACGGTGATAGGTTCCACCTACGGTCCGTAGGTGCCAAAATATGTTACAAAGAAGAAAAATCCAAAAAATTATTTAGAAGATCATAGACCAGGGGAACCTATATGGGACCAACTACGGCCCGTAGGTGGCCCAGTAAGTGGCCACCGACCTTGGTTTTTCTTATTTGTTTAGGAGTTGCTTCCTAGGGTTTTCTTGTACTCTATATATACCCATTTAATGTTTTTTAGTTAGGTTATGCACTCTTGATACTTACAAACATATATTTGATTCCAGGATTCGATTTTGTTCTTGGGATTGCTTTGTTCTTGATTTTGGTTAATAAATCAATTCAAAACTTTGAGTTTTATTTGTTGATCATTGTGATATTTTTTAATGCTGTTAATAATTAATTTTGTTGATCATTCCACAACAATGAGAGTCTAAATCCCTTATATAGGGTTGAGGGAACCCTGGCAGATTGACAAAGTAAGAAAAGTGCTAAGTTGTTCTGAGCCAATATTCTTGCATGTATTATGGTTTTCTTCAGTTTAATAGATTTCTTAACGATTGCAAACATTATGATCATACCTAATATATCACTACTTACTTCGCAAAAGGATTAGAGATTAGGAAAAGATAATCACAACAGTAATTTGATGATTAATTATTGATCTAGGCTAATCAGCATCATCTACTTAAGGCAATTATTTTTCATCTAATAACTTGAGACTCAAAAGATATTAGTTAACTGAGATGTAGAATAAGAGTTTTTAAGGAAACATCCTGGGCTCAAAAGGTAAAGGGTTAAATATATCAATGAGTCCACAAGACAATTGGAGGTATATAACTTATCAAATTCTCCATGCAAGATATTGGATTGATTCAACAAAGCACGATAAACCTACGGAGTTGAGAAGCGAGGGGGAACACAGTCCTCATATGTTACTTCCAATTTGTCCCATATTTTATTAGCAGTCTCACAACAGGAGATCTTTTCATATTCTTCACCACTGATTATATTTTACAGGATATTTTTAAACTTGGAGTTGATCTGAATTATCTCTATTTGTTCATCTGTGTAATTCTCTAGGAATGGAATTTGTTAGTAGATTTCTCACTATTTTTCTGGTGTTTTTTCATTTTTGTCTTTGCTAGTAGAGACAAGTGGAAGATCACCAAGTTTGATAACTCTCCAAACTTTGACATCATAGGATTTGATGAAGGATTCCTTCCTTATTTTCCAATGAGAAGAGTGTTTTCAGTAACAGTCTGAGTTATGATTTTTTCTCACTTTCTGTTAGGCAAAACCTTGGGATACCTTGCTCTGATATCAATTGAAAGTAGAAGGGGGTGAATTACTCTTTTTCGACCACAAAGTCGACTATCAACAACAGACAGCCGGCTGATGAATGCAATAATGAGAACTTCAGAATTTAAATGGTTGAAAGTAAATAACACCATATATTTTATACTTGTTTGGACCTCTAATAGGTCGTACTCCAGTCCCATTGGGTTGCAAGGGATTTAACTAGTTCTTTTGCAAATGATATAAAAGTACAGGATTGAGTCAAGCTTTTTGGCTTGGACTCACACTTCATTCTTTTTTTCACACTTTGATACATTTCCTCACCAACTATGTATTTATTTCCTTTCTTTTGAATGTCATTGTAAAATTTTAAAGATAATACAATGTTTGAGTAAAGTAGAGCAAAGAACTAGAGAAATTTGAGACAAGTGTATGTCTCTTCCTTTGATCTTCCAGTGCTTATATTGTAGTAGTTGGGACTACTACTAGCCGTTGGAAAGAAATCACACAAGAGGAATAATGAATATTCAATTTTCAAGAAAAAACAAAGACTAAATAGGAAAAAACTATCTAAATAAACTAAAAAGATGCAAACATCCCATGAATTATGTGCCATAATTAATGCAACAATCTTCCAATAATCTTCTTTTCTCTTTTATTTCTTTTGTAGATATAGAGAGATGTTTCTTCCTTTTTGATCAAATCTTGTGAAATGCTTCTTTATTTTAAGTACTAGACAAATGATTTCCTATAATTAATCTCATAATCATTCATCAAAACTTAACATTATCAGAGTTAACATTCTAATCAGGAGAAATTTTAACAAAAGAAAAGAAAAAAATCATATTATGTGATTGAATATTGCATATTAAGAAGTGTTCAAGAAAATTCAATTTGAACTGGATATGCTTCATGAATATCAGTAGAGTTCCACAATTGTTCAAGAAAATGCTAGCAAATGCAGAGAAAATAAATGAAACCCACAACACAAAAAGATTAAGGCAAAATAGTATAATAGATCCTTAGATTTGTATGTGTTTGTATTCTGGATCCTTCTACTCACTCCTCTGCCAACTAAATCCTTAAACTCGTTGAAACACAACATATTAAAATATTTTCTCATCCAATTAATATGCATATAGTATAATTTAATACACGTCAATTTCCATATTATTTAAAAATGACACATAGGAAATTATCTGTTAAAAGTCTAAAATCCTCTAGTTCATTTCATTTTCTCTTTGTTCAAAGAGACCTTTATACCTTTCTCACCCCTGTTTCTCCCCTTCACTCCCACAATCTTATACATTCTTTAAGGTGGGTGTAATTTTTAGCCTCTCTTTGAAAATTTGTTAACCTCATCTTAACCTAAAATGATATCTAAAATGATATCTGCTTATTTTTACTATTTTTGATCTATCATTTTCATGTGGATGTGTGGTGAAAACAAATTAGAGACGGTGATATAGATGTCATTGATGAAAAGATGAACGGAAGAACAAGTGACAGTGAAGACATTTAGTATGAGTTAGTACTCAATAGGCAGAATGTCATATTTTAGGATTTAGGAATTTTGCAATAACTATTATGTGATTTTTTGAGGAGTTTTGTTTTACTTCTTCTAGATGTTTGATGTAATTGGAGAAAGTTTATTTTTTTTCTAAGTGCTTGATGAAGTTGAAGAAAGTTAAATTATTTTTTTGGGGTTTTGATGGAATTTGAGAAATTTTAATTTTTTTTGTTGATGTTTGCTGAGAATGGAGAAAGATTAATTTTTTCTGCTGAGAATGGAGAAAGATTGATTTTTTCTAAGTGTTTGAAGAAAATGCTAAAACATTAGATTTTATTTTCTTTTTGGGTGTTTAATGAAATTGCAGAGATATGATTTTTTCTTTTCTTAGTACTTATGGGTCAAATCAGAAGATTAAGAAGGAGAAGAGGATTATGTGGACAAATATTATTGAAGAGAAAAATTTGTATAGGTGATAGTTGCATATATATAAGTTGAGCTATGCAAGTGAATGAACAACAAAAGTAAAAAAAAATCAATTGATAACTACATGAGTTTGATATGAAAAATTTTGGAGAAAAAATCAAGTGAGAGGCAATACGGATCTTAAATTTTGATCAACAATGGTGTTAGAATATTGGGAAAGAAAATGAGTACTATGAACAATAAAAGTGATCAATTTTGCCTTTTTAGTAGACCTCACACATCTGAAATATATGTATCATAGTCACTTTGGACAAAAATATCGCATAGGATGATAGGTGGAAAAAAGATTTAAAATATTGTGTTTCAATGAGTTAAGGGTTCAATTGGAAAAAGGGTAAGTATGAGGGTCCGAAGTGAAACACATACAAGTATAAATATTTATTAGACCATTTTGTCAAAAACTAACTACAACTTTTTGGCTACCTAGTTAATATATAGAATACGTCGTGATTTTTTTGTTCAAAATTACCAAAATACATCCATAAAGCAATGTTGTACACCATCTTTAAAATGTCAATAATCAAAAAATCAAAAATACCCTTGAGGCTGCAAGCAAATATGTCAACCATGTCCTGCTTGCTTCAGTTATTCCACTCATATAACTTAAGAAAGTTATCTGACATGCAGAAAGAGTTGGAGGCGGTTGTACAATAGTAGAGAAGGTTTAGATATATTTGCTACTTGTTATCTTCATTTCATAATAAGGGTGTCTTTTTCATTTTCTATTGTTGATCATATGTATTGCTTATCCACTATATTTGTCTACATAGCTCATAGACTACTTCTTAACAGAACACTTGTCTTTTTATTACTTACCATTACACCTTACCCTTAATCTCTAAATCTCCTTCCTTTGAAATCTTAAATTTCACTGCTCATGGATGCGGAATATCTAAGGGATATTTTTTGTGAAATATTGAAGGCAAAATAAGTACAAATCTTTATTATATGTAGAATTTTATGAAGTCAGTTTTTTTATTTGTATTTATTTGATTTGATTGGTTGCTTTGGATCATCAAAGAAAACTGATAAACAAGTGGTTAAAAACGAGTCTTTTGAGGATGTTCTTGATGATCAATTTATTCATTGAAGCAAAGTTATACTTGAAACACCCTCGGTTTTGACCCTTAGAAATCTCTTGAGTTTAAACTCTTTGGACATCATACGATTCATGCTTACTAGTCGTATGATGTGGGTACAGTTTCGCGGTCTTGGTCATATGTTACTTAGTATGGTTTTGGTTTTTTTCTATCCAAGGTACGAGTCGACATCATACTAATTGTATAATGATGGTACAAAATAGGTTATGGACTCGCATGATTCTCAGAGTGTCAAGCCATTAGTAGGCTGCCTAGGTTACGGTTCAAGGGTACCAATCGTATGTTATGGATACGAGTTATCCCCTGTGGTCATATGTTGGATAGTATTGGAGTCTAACTTTCTACCTAGGGTACGAGTGAAGGGTACCACTAGTATGTTGTGGGTATGATTTAGTAGGTTAGTCGTACCCTCCCACGGTCATTTTTTATATTTTAAGCTGAGGGTATTTTAGACATTTTACATCCCAAAACCATTAACTCCCCATGTATTATATCACATTGTATCCTCTCATAACACACTTTGAAAGATCAAAACTCTCTCTAAACTCTCTCAAGAAGATTGGCTAGGGTTTTCTTCAAGTGTTCATCTCGAGGCTTAAAGAACAAATTCGCTTCGTGAATCTTCTTAAATAAGGCATGTTACTCTTCTCTCATTCTTAGTACAAACTAAAATCATGTTTTACTGAATGGTTTCATGGCATAGTTGTGGGTTTGTGTTGATTTTGAAATATAAGTTGGAGTTTTGGTTACTAATGGTTGGATGATGTTTTCCCATATTCTATTTATGGTTTTTCATATTATAATGTTGGTTTGAACATGTGGTTTCATGGGAATGGTTAATTGGTTCTTTATTTTGGTTTTTGAAACTATATGCCCTCAACATGTTTGTTAAAATGCCTACGAGAATGGTTTCATCACATAGTTGGACTTTAATTGAAACCTTTGCATTGCATGATATGTTAATGAAACCCAAATTGGTTAGTTGGTTTTAAATGGTTGGTAAATTCCTTGGTGTCCATAGAACCCAAATTGATTTCTTTGGAATAGAAATTGGCAATAAAGTTAACCCACTTGCATAATTGTTTTTGGCTTATGCAGTACTACTTGGTTTGGTTTGTTTCTTGAGACTAATGCATGGCATAAATGGTTAATTGGTTTAAGTATGGTTTTAAAAACCTTGTGTAGTACATGGGAATCCCCTAAGTAAACTTATAACAGAAATCTTGTGGGGTACACAGGAATACCCCAAGTGATTTTTATAATAGAGTCTGCGGGGTGCATGGGAATCCCCTTGAGTGTAGGCTAATGACATTACTTGCAAGCTATATTTGGTATAACGATACCAACTTATAATTTCTTAACAATTGACTTCTAAAATTGGTGGTTTGGTTATGTGTAAGATGTTTTAATTGGGCAATAATAGTGGGTTGTGATAGCTAGCCGTAAAGATGTGAGTCCAAAAGGTTGACACTGGAAACTCATGTTTTCCGACATGAGGATTGGTCTTGATGACCATATACTTGTGGGGTACAAGGTAATCCCCCAAGTACATACGCGTACATATGTATCATAGAGGGCAAATGGTATAAGGGAATCCCCGGCCACCTATGGCATCTGTAGTTTGTACGACGACACGCATTGAGGCCCATTCAGGTGGTAACACTGGATCCATATAGCCCGTGGGTAGATTATGATGGTAAACCTACATAACCCAAGTTAAAGGTTTGAAATGCATGCTAAACCCGGTTCCCTTTCCCGCCATGATATAGATATGTATGTATGTGATTACGTATGATTATTTACTTTGATTTTGAATAATGGCATAATTTTATCCTTACTTATGAGTACATGCTAGCATTCACCCTCTAACCCATCTTCAGGCATTGTATTCCCACGTGATGCAGGAACCGACCATACTATCACACCTCCTGCTCAGGGACTTGATGATTCAGGGACAACTTGAGTCATACTAAAGTGGTGAGCTTTCATTCTTTGGAAGTCCCATTTCTTGTTATGGTTTACCTTATGCTTTTACTATTCTCTTAACATTTGTTTTTGGCTATGATCGGGGACATGTCCCGACTAGATATTCTTGGTCATTGTTTAGAGGCTTTGTATGGACAACTGTGGACTTGGGTATAGAATGGATATAGATTTGGTTATTATTGGGTTTAGGTTGCTATTGGTTGATTTAACTTGGTTGGGTTGGTCTCGGTTATAGACCTATCCCAAAGTCATTATATTTTGAATTACTTTATCGTTTTATATGTTTGAAATTCAACAACCTCAGGGTATATATTAGTTGGTTGGTTTGGGTATGGGGGGTAGTCTCCGGTCCTTGTTGGACTTGAGATGCCAATTACAATAAGGCCCTGGTTTGGCTCATGTCAAGTTGGTATCAAAGCTTAGGTTTCAGTGTCATAGTGTGTCCACAAAGCCATGTTGAGAAAAGTCTCTTTTATGGATGTGTAGCGTGCCACACTTACGGGAGAGGCTACGAGGCATCTAGGAATGTTTCACTTTCTTGTTGTTCTATTTTTGGGCTACAGAGTCTAGGATCTTGAGCTCTCCCCTAAATCTTCTTTTGTTTGCTTTTCAGATCATGTCCTTTTGACAATATGAAGCTTATATAAACTCACCTATTCTATTCGAGGATGATGTGGATGGATCTCTTCCAAGTCATGAGTTACATACACAATCAGGGGTCGACTATTTCTATTTTTTTCCCATAGAGTTCCACGGGTTTCTATTTATTCGACTCTAAAAGATGGCATTCATGCTCAGTCACCCCAAGGAAAAGTTACCAATGCCGAGTTTTGACATTTTATTCAACTGTTGACCCAGATAGTAACATCTTTGTCATGATAGTCCGGTCCTACTAGTGTGAGAAAGAATAAGGCAAGTTCGAGAAATAAGAAGAGGAAAAAGTCTTAATATTCAGGCTGGGGAGGGTTTAGAGAAATAGTGGTAGGGGTGGTGGACAATGGCCTGAACAAATGAATCCAGGAAATCCCTAGGTGGTTATCAGTGTTTTAGTTGTGGTCAATTGGGTCACATACAGTGGGAGTGTCCCACAGGAATTTCCACTGGGGCAAATAGGATCCCGATTGCCACTTTCCTAACTTCTGCACCAAGGGGTATTGCTTCTGGTTTAAGCACTGGTCGGGACTGTCCTTATGATTTCGCTACCCGACAAAAGTTTAAGGCATTACCTGATATCGTTACTGGTACTTTGAAAACTTTTTTCCCATGATGTGTATTATTTACTTAATCTGGGGTCCAGACTCTCTTTTGTGACTCTATTTGTAGTTGTGCATTTTGGTTTTGGTTCAAAATGTATTTGGACCCTTTTTCTGTTTCTACCTCGGTAGGTGACTCTATATTTGTTAGGAGAGTCTATAGAGGCGGTGTGGTATCTCTTGGTAGTAAAGAAATTGTGGTGGATCTATTTGAATTAGATATGGTGGATTTTGATGTCATATTAAGGATGGATTGGTTGCACTTGTGTTATTCATCTTTAGACTGTCGGACCCGTAAGGTTGTCTTTAAATTCCCTAATGATATGGTTATTAAGTGGGAAGGTGGTTCCCTATCTCCTAAAGGGAAGTTTATATCATATCTTAGAGCTCGGATATTAATCTCCAATGGGTGTCTCTATCATCTAGTTTGGGTTAAAGATTTTAACTCGGGTGGTCCTTCTTTATATTCTGTCTCGGTTAGAGGTGTGCAAAAACTGAATCGATCAATAAACCGAACCGATAAAAATGTTATTGGTTTATTGTTAGTGGGTTATTAGGTTAACGATTTTTTAATGGTTTTATAAAAAAAATTATTAGGTTATTAGTTCGGTTTGGTTTTTTCTTATTGGGTTATTGGGTAAACCGATAACCCAATAAGAATATATATATATATATATTTGACTTATTATATATTTCTCTTAATTTCTCTTTAATCTCTACTAATTAACAAACCTATTATTTCAATTATACAAACTCTTAATTTCTCCTAAAAATATTTAGTTCAAACTTGAAGATTCTTGTAAATTAAAACAAATTATGTAGGATTTTTGTTTGCAACTAAGATTCATTTTTTTTCATGTTAGTTACTACTATTTTTATTTTATGAGTATTTTCTTATCGGTTAAACCAAAAAACAAATTGTTAAGGACTAAAAACTGATAAACTGAAAATCGATAAAAAATATCTTATTGGTTTAGCATATCTAAAAACCGATAAACCAAACTGATAATATGTAAAACTGAGCTGAACCGACCGATGCACAACCTTAGTCTCAGTGGTGAATGAATTTCCTGAGGTCTTCGTTGATGACCTTTCTAGTGTTCCTCCTGATAGGAAGATTGTATTTGAGATTGATCTTGTTCCGGACACTCGCCCAATTTTTATTCCTCCTTATAGAATGGTTCCAATTGAGTTGAAGGAGATGGAGGATCAACTAAAGGATCTTTTAGATAAGGGTTTCATCCACCTTGGTATTTCTCCATGGGGTTCTTTTATTTTTTTGGGCATAAGGAGGATGGTTTTCTCTGGGTATGTATAGGTTACTGGTGGGTAGATAAGGAAATTGGGGTGACCTCCTCGTGGGGTGGACCATATATGTATATTCTATATGGGGTACTCGGTTGGTAGTGCATGATGGTTGATAGACACTAAGTTTGAACCATAGATATTGATTTTGGTGAAGGGAGTATGTTAGTTCAAGGATATCTAGGTGAGAGTTATAGGGGTAGATTGGTAGGCTTGGTGGGATGGGCGAAGAGACGAGGTTAATGACTCAGGGGGATACAAGAGTAGGAAAGTTGTGACATAAAGGCCAGAGGTATAGGTTGAGTTGATGGATCAACGCTAAGTCATTGAATGGGTTAGGGCATGGGGTTTGTAAGGTTATGCTGGATACTAGGTAGAATATGGATAGATGAGGTTTTAAGTATACAAGATCGAAGTGACCCTAGTACATGTCCGTACTAATACCCCTTAGAGTGGAGTGTTGTGCTTATAGGTACAGTAAGATGGAGATCGAAGGGATAATCTTAAATTTTCTGTTGGTGGTGGACTACATGGGAAAGTTGGGGTGAATTTACTCCTAATATAGTGATTCCCTCATATTATGATTAAGAGGGAACTATGCTAGTGTTGCATGCATTTTAATTGTTCTTATGCCAAAGGTATGCATTCTATGTGTTGCGTGTGTCCATACTCCAGCCCCAGAATCAAATGCAATAATGGTCCTCAGAAATTTTTGCTTCCAGGTGTTCAATCTTTATGGCATGATACTCATGATTCGTATATTCATGTCTTATGTCACACCTGGTTCCAAGAAAGAGTAGTTTCAAGAGGTAATCCTTTCTTTGTTCCATGGATATAAATCTTGACTTTATATTGAACTACCTATGATGTATACAGTCGTGTTTCTTTTGATTCCCAGTCCTAAGGACTTGTATTATGTTATGTTTATATTGGAGAAATTCTTCATTTATAACCTGGGTGGTTGCTTTGGAGTACCTCGTGCCTATAGTACTGTATCTCATTTTGCAGGTCTCGCCATGGGTAGTACGACAGATAGGAGTCATAATTAGGAAGTAACCCCCCTCTCTTTCTTGATATTTATACTCTAGATCCTTAGTGACCCTTCTTATGTTAGGGTGATGTAACCTTAGGAGTATAGTGATGTTTTGGATGACAGAGTGAATGTGCTTGTTATGAAATTCTAGGGTGACTACTAGAGCTAAGGTTGTGAGTGTAAATGGAAGAATGAGATAAATATTGTCATATGAAATAATTGCGGAGGAGAAGCGTGGTGAAAACCTTTGTGATAGTTATTATGTGTGTTAATTTTTGTGAGGAAATCCATACAGTAGGTGTAGTAAATATAGGCTGGAGCATAGTGATTGATAGGTACCCAACCATTGTGTTATGCGGCCAAAACTCCTATTTTAAGACCTGAGGTTTCTTGATTATAGTGACAGACAGGGGTGGTATTATATAAGTGAAGAAAAGTATAGGGTCCTATGGTTTCCACTAGCACCTTTAACTCTTAATTAGTCTTTAACATGGGATGGATATACAGTTATACTCAAGTCCTCTAGTTATGTATTTGTGGGGGGAGTTGTGAGGTCAAAATGAAGGAGTGTTGTCTTCATGTTGTAAGCTTGGTGGAGGGTATCACCGTATTTAGAGGATATTAGATTAGATGTATGGGTTGTGGAGGAAGAGGTTACTTGGGAAGCAAAGTGGAAAAGGACATAAAGTCTAAGTATCCGTATTTGCTCTCCATTTTGAATAATCGTTCTTAAAGTGTGCATGCATTCTTAATATCTTTGTTGTCTGTCTTAGTTAAAGGAAATTGTAATTCTTTAATGTCTTTGTTTTTCTAACTTCGTTAAAGGGGAGTTTAATAGGTAGTATTGTGTTGAAACCTTGCTTATGCTTACCTTTATGCGTCATTCGAGGACGAATGATCCTTGTGGGGGAGACTGAAACACCCTAGGATTTGAACCTTAGAAATTTCTTGAGTTTGAACTCTTTGGACATCATACGACTCATGCTTACTAGTTGTATGGTATGGGTACGATTTAGGGGTCTTGGTTGTATGTTACTCATAGTGGTTTTAGTTTTTTTCTGTCCAAGGTACGAGTGGACATCATACTAATCGTATGATGATGGTACGATATAGGTTATGGACTCGTATGATTCTCAGTGTGTCAAGCCCTTGGTAGGCTACATAGGGTACGGTTTAAGAGTACCAATCATATGTTATGGATTCGAGTTGGCCCTTATGGTCGTATGTTGGACAGTGTTGGAGTCCAACTTGCTGCCTAGGGTATGAGTGAAGGGTACCACTCGTATGTTGTGGGTATAGTTTGGTAGGTCTAGACGTACCCTCCGACGCCTATTTTTCAGCTTTTAAGCCGAGGGTATTCCAAACATTTCCCACCCTAAAACCCTTAAATCAGCATGTCTTATATCATATTGTAGCCTCTCATAACACACTTTGAAAGATCAAAACTCTCTCTAAACTCTCTCAAGAAGATTGGGATAGGGTTTTCTTCAAGTGTTCATCAAGAAGTTTAAAGAACAAATTCTCTTCATAAATCTTCAAAAATAAGGTATGTTACTCTTCCCTCGTTGTTAGTTCAAACTAAAATCATGTTTTACTTAATGGATTTCATGGCATAATTGTGGTTTTGTTTTGGTTTTTAAATATATGTTGGGGGTTTTGGTTACTAATGGTTGGATTATGCTTTCACATATTATATTTAAGGTTTTTCATGTTATAATAGTGGTTTGAACATGTGGTTGCATAAGAATGGTTAATTGGTTCTTGGTTTTTGTTTTAGAAACTATATGCCCTCAATAATTTGTTAAAATGTCTATGGTTTTGTCATATAATTTGACTTTTATTAAAAACCTTCCATTGCATAATATGGTAATGGGACCCAAATTGGTTTGGTTGATTTTAAATGGTTGGGAAATGCCTTGGTGGCCATTGAACTCAAATTGATTGTTTTATAATGGAAATTGGCAATAAACTCAACCCACTTGTATAATTATTTTTGGTTTATGCATTACTACTTGATTTGGTTTGTGTCTTGAGACTAATGCATGGCATAAATGATTAATTGGTTAAGGATGATTTTGAAAATATTGTAGGGTACACGGGAATCCCCCAAGAGAACTTATAACAGAAACCTTGCGGGATACACGGGATTACTGCAAGTGATTTATAATAGAGTCTGTGGGGTACATAGGAATCCCCTTAAGTGTTGTCTAATGACATTGCTTGCAAGCTATAGTCGGTATGACGATACCACTTTATAATGCCTTACCAATTGACTTCTAGAATTGGTGGTTTGGTTATGTGTGGGATGTTTTACTTGGGCAATAATGGCAGGTTGTGATAGCTAATCGTGAAGGTGTGAGTCCGAAAGGTTGACACTGGAAACTCATGTTTGGCGACATGAGGATTTGTCTTAATGACCACATACTTGTGAGGTAAAAGGGAATCCCCCAAGTACATGCATGTACATATGTATAGTAGAGGGGGAATGGTATAAGGGAATCCCCAACCACCTATGGTATCTCCAGTTCATACGGCTATACGCATTGGGGCCTGTCCAGGGGGTAACACTGGACTCATATAGCTCGTGGGTGGATTATGACGGTAAATCTACACCACCCAGGTTAAATGTTATCAATGCATACTAAACCCGGTTCCCTTTTCTGATATGTTATAGATTGTATGTATGTGATTGTATATGGTTATTTACTTTGATTTTGAATTATGACATTATTTTATCCTTACTCCTGAGTATATGCTAGAGTTCACCCGCTAACCCATCTTCAGGCGTTGTATCCCCATACGATACAGAAACCAACTATACTATCACACCTCCTGCTCAGGGACTTGATGATTTAGGGACAGCTTGAGTCAGACTGGAGTGGTGATCTTCCATTCTTTGGAAGGCCCATTTCATGTTATAGTTTACCTTATGCTTTTACTATTTTCTTAACATTTGTTTTTGGCTATGATCGGGGACATGTCCCGACTAGATATTCTTGGTCATTGTTTAGAGGCTTTGTATGGACAACTGTGGACATGGGTATGGAATGGACATGGTTTGGGATATTGTTGGGTTTGGGTTTCTATTAGTTGATTTGACTTGGTTGGGTTGTCTTGATTATAGACCTATGCCAAAGTCATTACCTTTTGAGTTACTCTATCTTGTTATATGTTCAAAATTCATCCGACTCGGGGTATTTATAGGTTGGTTGATTTGGGTATGGGGATGGTCTCCGGTCCTTGTTGGACTTGAGATGCCCATTACAATAAGGCCCTAGTTCGGGTCGTGTCAGTACTTTTTTTGATTCTGTTTGTGATGAAATGTATGAGTCCACCAAATACAATGGGATTTGATCCCCAATCCAACAGATGCAATAAGATAACATTAGAAATAAAGACAATGCAATAATGTAAGAAAATACAAGTTTACGTGAAAATCTCTTTGCTCAAGGAAAGTAAAAACTATGATTTTTCCACAGTATTTTCAACACTTTACTAATCCTCAAGCAACCAAGTGATTACAAACTCCAATAATCACAACCTCTTGTAATAACTCCATTACAATACAAGGGTAGTAACTATACAACACTTTCAACTAACTCACTATAGTCACTTTTCCTAGGTAACTCCACCCAAGATAATAAACCAAACTTGGCCAACTTACAAAAGACTCGATCTATTAACTCTAACTGATTCAACTCAACCTAAGACTTGGAAAATCTAAACATCTATTGTACTTTATAAATTAGGAGTAAATTTACAATATGAGAAAAAATAGAAAAGACTCAAAACACAACCAGATTAAATGAGCACTCAATCAGGTCCCTTGTTGACGTACGAGTTGTGTTCATAAGGACAACTTTTGCTATAGAGAGAGAAATCTTAATTTTGAAAGAACTAGATTTTTTTGTGTGTAATATACCTTTGATATGAGACAAAATAACCTAAAACTTCTACCATTGGTTGAGGTTGGATACCTCTACTACCGCTCTACCAACTTTCTGCAGAAAAGTACAGCTACCAGTTATGGTCAACTGTCATTTTTAGATAGCAGTTGTGTATGGGACCAGACCCTTTGTGGAATTGTTTGTAGTTCATCAAAACACCAAAAGAATAACATTTTTCCCTTTTTTGATGATGATAAACTATTCCCCTTGTCACAAAGACCTGGTTCTTCACAAATTCCCCTTACAACTAAAACATTGGCTTCTCCTTTGATTCCCCCTGTCGCCAAGACCTGATCCTTGAGATTCTAACTAAAATTTTGTGCAAACTAAGAGAATTTTCCCCCTTTTGGAATTATTAAAAATAAAAATATTAAACCAAGTTAAATAGAAAGCAGTACAAGTTAACTCATGGCCATTGAGGCTACACTGAAATGAGTGAATAAAAAAAGACTAAAGACATATTTTAGAAAAAAGAAAAGGTCACTCCATTAAAATAAACAAGAAGTATTATATATATTACATGAATTAAAACTACTTGTATAACAACTAAGTTCCTCATGCCACAGGAACTGAAACAAAAACAAAGGAACAAAGGAAAAGCTTAGAGATAACGGGGCTTAGAAATAGTAAGGGGTTAGGTGGAAGGAGGTTTGGGGAAAAGAGGACTGAAATGCATGTCCATATAAGCACTCTCCTTATCATGGGCATTCAAAAAACTGCTTGGTAAGGTCCTTGACTTTATTTGTGAGCCTCTTAGTAGTAAGTGTATCAACCTAGGCTTTAAGCCCTAGATTTTCAATTTTCAGATCATCCGAAAGACCAGGTTCCTTAGTGGATAGTTGCTACATCTTTTCCTTGAGTTACGTAATCTCAGCATCTATAGTGGCTAGAACCACCATCATCTCATCTAATTCTCTAGTTAGACATTTCTGAATATCTAGTAATTCAAATACATGGGACCTGGTACATACTGTTACTTCCACACATGAATTTTCAATTAAGGAGTTCATAGTGAACATTTTCTTGACTGTACCAACAACTCCTCTTACACACTCAACTGAAAAATGCTTGGACACTTTGTTGAGAAAATATCCATAGGGTATCCCGTGCTTGCTATCCTTAGAATGTATAATTATATGCATATGCTTCATTATCAAGGTAAGAAGATTTATAAACTCAAATTTGTTGAGAGCTTTCATGAGAAATAAATCCACTGCGGAGGCAACTGTGCATTTCTAATAACAAGACACTAGAACTTTGTACATAAATTCAAAGAGCAATTGGAACTCACTTTTTAAAGACTGTTTCCTCGCTCCAGTTATGGAGTTTCCACCAACCTTGGATGCAGAATAAACGAACTCAAGTGAGGGTTCTTGATATCTTACTAACCTGATCCCACCAGTAAGAATGTCTAGTATTTCTCCAAGGGACACCTCATCTAGAAAGATCTCCACTCCATGCACCATTCTAGTTATGCTTGAACCATCCTTTGCAAACTACATTATGAAATAAAAGTCCCTGACTTTATCTTCATGAGTGTTGGCACCGGAGTTTCAAATAAATGCACCCAGTCCTGATGTTGGACAAATGCAACCAACTCATACATTCCAGGTTGCTCAAATATTGTAGGACCAAAGACTCTCCCAGCAAATACCTTTTGAGACTTGAGGATCAGATTCCTCTCCTTCCTAGTAAGAGTTTGAGCAGGCTTTTGAACTTTCCTTATCTTGGAGTAGTTACTTGGTCCCTCTACTAACTAACTAATTTTCTCAAGTGAGTGTGAGTTATCTTTGGGACTAGGTCTCTCTATCACCTCCTTTCTTTTTCTCTTGACCGCAATATGCTTTTTTGGTCTTACATTTTTTGACTTAGGTGCCATAGACTTCGTAGGCATTGAACTTCTTGGTTCATTGCACTTCTTACTATTAGAAATAACAATATCATCATCCTTTTCCTTCTTTATATTCTTACTCTCCACATTAATAATTTTTCTGATTGCAAAGTAGTCTTTTCTCCTTCAAACTTCTTATTGGCATTCCTCTTTCGAGTGGTGTCCCTTTTGTTGGCCTTCAAGGCATTAATCACCAACTACTTTTATACTCCTATAGTGATATAGGTTTTATGTACTGGCCTCTCAAAGACCTGGTCCTTGCCCAAATACTCTTTTTCCTACTCTATTCCAAGTAAGATTCACCAATTCATCTTTTTCCTCATCATCTTCTATAGGAGGATGTTGTATCTCTTTGGTCACACTTGCAGACATAGAGGTCCTATCATACTTAAGGTTTTCGAATTTAGGAGAAGTTTTAATGGAGATAGGGAACACCCCTTCGATCAGATGTCAATCTGGTAAGACTGTCAACCACTTAGTCAGCCCCAGCCTCTAAGTTTCTAGGTAGGTTTCCATGTCCCTCAAGGATATTACCCTCTAACAAGTGCTCCTCAACTATAAAGGGTTTGGGAATAGTGTATGGATCTGGTCCCATAGAGACCTTAGGTAGAATTACATGCTCGAGAGAAGGAGTGGAGTCTTCAGGATTGGAAAGCGTAGATGAATAGGATAGAAGTTTGGTAGGCAAATATGGAGTTTCAATCTTTTCAGAATCAACTGGTGAGAGAGAGACAGATAAAAAGGGTATTTATTTATTGATGTTCGAACCAAAAAAAGCATCAATAACTGACGTGGATGGAGGAATTTTCTTAAAAAAGAATTTTCAAAATTTAGAGATGGATTACAGGTGAAGATTCAAAAAACAAAGTGCTTTCTTCTGGGGATGTTTAAGTTGGAGATGAAGGAAGAGACATATTTGTGACTTGTTTTATGATAATTCAAGAAGTAAGGAAAAGGATAAAAGGAGAATGTTTTAGTAAAAGGTAAGTAGTAAGTTAAGAGGTAAGTTAAGAACAAGAGACATTTAGGAACTTGAAGAAGTAATAATAGAGAGAAGAGAGTGGTCTAAGAGTGTATTTAAGGAGGATTAAATGGGGTGACTCTTGAGATTAACTAGAAGTGATGTACCTGGTCCTGTTGGGCAGACCGCTTCACTTACTTGAGTGGGACAATAATAAAAAACCACGTAGCACTTGGCAATTTTCAGTAAATTTAAGTCACATAATATATAAGATACTAACCTTGAAGTAGGGACTTGGTCCCTAAGATTATGAAGTTTTGCCTTTTTGTTTTTCCCACAACTCCTTAATTAGTTCAAATCACCATAGGTGTATCTCTGCAGAAGATATGAGACTAAGTTAGACTTGAATACAACCTACAACCTGGATACTTGCCCTCTAAACATAGCCAATATAAGAAGAGATGAAATTAATTATACAAAATTTAGTTCAATTTGATTAGACCAAGTTTGAGTCTATTCTTCTCAAACTGTTCCCTATGTAAGGCCTTTGTGAAGATATCATCCACTTGGTCCTCGGTCTTATAAAACTTTATACATATGGTCCTTTTTCTCCATTATCTCCGAGGAAGTGATACCTCACATCAATATACTTTGTCTTCTTGTGTTGCACAATATTCTTTGCCATATTAAGAGCATTGGTGTTGTCATAGAGTAGAGGAATAGTGTCTAAGACTATGCCAAAGTCGTGATGTTATTGCTTGATCCCAGAAGCTAAGCATAATAAGAGGCAGTAGCAACATATTCATCTTTGGCTGTGAATAAGGCCATCGAGTTCTTCTTTTTGGTCCCCCAAGATCCTTGGAAGTGAGCCATTTCTAAGGTGTTTTTCCTGTCAACCTGTTACCTTACATAATCTGCATTAACAAATCCTATTCGATTAAAGGATTTACCTAAAGGGTAGTACAGGATCATGTCTCTCGTACCCTTCAGATATCTTAGAATTCTTTTAGAAGCTTTAGCTGTGGATAAGGCCACGGAGTTCTTCTTTTGGTCCCCCAAGATCCTTATAAGTGAGCCATTTCTAAGGTGTTTTTCCTGTCAACGTGGTACCTTACATAATCTGCATCAGCAAAGCCTATTCGATTAAGGGATTTACCTAAAGGGTAGTACAGGACCGTGTCCCTCGTACCCTTCAGATATCTTAGAATTATTTTAGCAACTTTCAGGTGAGATTCCTTTGGACAAGCCTGAAATCTTGCACACATTCTAACCCTAAAACTATGCCAAGCCTAATGGTTGTCAGATATAAGAGGGCTCTATTGATTCCCTTGTACGTTGTTCCATTCACCTTGGGACCTGGTTCATCAGTATCTAACGTACAACTAGTTCTAATAGGGGTATCAATTGGATTGGCCTCACTCATATAACATCTACTCAACAACTCTTTGATGTATTTTTCCTGGAAAATCATAGTCCCTGTAGGAGTTTGCCTAATCTGTAGTCCTAGAAAAAAAACTCATCTCCCTCATTGTGCTCATTTCAAATTCACTTCTCATGAGCTTAGAAAATCTTCACATAAGACATTTGTGGTTTCTCTAAAAATAATGTCATCAACATATACCTGGACACTTGATTTCAGAAAGAGAGTGTTATCAATTTTCCCTCTCTTGAATCCATTAGCAAGGAGAAACTTGGACAAATTTTCATACCATGCCCTTAGGGCTTTCTTCAAACCATATAGTGCATTATCAAGTTCCATGGAATGTTTAGGTTGATCAACATCCTAAAAACCTAGGGGTTGTCTGACATACAACTCTTTCTTGAGATAACTATTTAGAAAGGCACTCTTGACATCCATTTGAAACAGCTTAAACTCTATATACACAGCAAAGGAAGTGAGGATTTTGATTGCTTCTATTCTTTCCATAGGAGCAAAAGTCTCATTATAATCAATTCCTTCCTCTTGGTTGTACCCCTCCACTACTAATTTGGTCTTATTTCTGACAATGGCTCCATGTTAATCTTTCTTGTTTTTGTAGACCTACCTAGTCCCTATGATGGTTTTGTCAATAGATTTGAGCACCGGGTTCCATACTTTAATTTTCTCAACAAAATATAGGTGGATTCCATCTAAGCTATATCTAAGCTATATTGTCAATAGATCATTTCTCTTTGGTTCTAGGATATGGTGAGTTTACATATATATAAAAACTAATAGTCCAGCAAAAGCAGTGTCTCCTTACCAATGTTAAGGCATAGCCACCAAGTGTGTCTTCTCCTCCACAAAATTAAGGCCTTAACTCATCACGTGGAAAGGCGTGGTCCATGTATCCATTAAATTCATGGTAGAACATTTCATGTACCTTAAAAGCAATGAAAATATCAATTTTTTTGTAATCAAGTTACAAATTTCTAAATCGGAAGGGAAGGGAACACAAAAGAAAATCAACAAGATATTATCTGCTCAACTTTCTATCAATTTTTTTCCTTCACCACCGACTACCAATTTAAGATATCAAAGCGGGATTAATACTAAATGAAAGTGAACTCGATTGAAGCTAATTCAATACTTTCCTACTCAATCTTATTTTTGAAAATAGCCGTCGATCAAAGAGGAGCAAAAGCAAATACAGTGGTAGTTACCAAATTTCAAAATAAATTTAAAAATAATGAAACAAAAAGTAGAATAAATTAAACTCACCATATCCTAGAACCAAAGAGAAATGATCCCATCGTCAATTGCCAATACATCCTTTTTAACAAACAAATTAAAGATTCAAACAGAGCAGTTCAAAATTCTGGATCAGCTCGGTAGGCATAATAACAATGAAAAATTGGAATCCCATTTCTCCTGGTACTAAATCGGCAAATATATCTCTATTTTCATAAATCGCAGTTTGAATTAGTTATTGTTTAAGTGGTGTATGATAGAATTTCACTGTTAGTAGTTAAAGATGAGTGAGGGAGAGAGCAAAACAAATGGAGATTGATAAAATTGAAGAGTAATCCTCGATGGTTTGAAGAAAAATAAAAATCAATCATAAGAAATTGATTAAGACAGACAGGATAAACAAAAATAAGGAATTCAATACTGAAGGACATTGAAGAGCAACATGAATTTAAGCATAAAATTGGTAAATTTGAAGCAAATTAGGGCAAAAGTTGAGATAAAAAATCTATCAAAATCTTGTGATAAAAGAGAAAACTATAAGAAATGGGATAAAAACCTATCAATTAGCAAAGAACTGATTGTTGTAGCATTAAGAAAAACTTGAGAGTCACTCTATATTGGAAGGAACTGATTGTTCTGGAATTCTGAAAAGTTAAAGAAGCGAGCATTGAGCGAATATGTGGAAGATAGATTTTTATTTGAGTAAAATTACTTTTTTTACGCTTGATCATCCCTTGCTTGGCTCTTCTATATAGTAGTAATATCTTGAATATATACTGTCATGTAATTTTTCCATTCTGTTTCAGCCTATAGGCTAGCTTTATTACCTAACCTTTGAAGTTCTTTTTGTTTATATATTACTTTGATCCTTTCCTATATTATTTTGATATATACTCAATATTTTGTTATGCCATGAGTAATAATAAAATCTACATATTGAAATTATAATAGTAATCCGATTACATAAATATGAATGCTATATCACAGGTAAAATAATACACAATAAAGCAACTGTTTCATTAAAAGTACACTTAATTTATTCGTATAATGTTTGGTTTAAAATTTCCTGACCTAAATTAGGAGTTCAAATATTATCAATCTTTGAAATCAATTACTTTAGCATTTCATTTCCAAGTTTTATTTCAAAGTATTAAAAAAATTTGCTCTTCAAAATTTTAAACTATTTTTGTCTCACATTTTTTGTATTCTTCTAGACATTCAGGTTTAATCTTTTATATCAGTGTAAATTTGGCTTGCCTTCAACTAAATTTAAAATTGATCGCCAGCTTTATGTCTGCATACTCTACTTATTACACAAATTTCATAAATGCAACAGTCAAATTATCTTTACGTTATAAATTACAATGAATAACTAATAAAACGTTGTCATAAATAACAAATTAGATATGGGGAATTTCATTTACTCTTGGCCTTAAGTTGGCTTCACCTTTTTTTTTTCTTTTTTGTGAGGAAAAATAGAATACATTTTGGTTGGAAAATTATCAATTTCATCAGACAAAAATGAGATATTCCGACAACTTAGCATACCCTTAAGGAGCAATATTTAGAATGACAATTTTATTATATTATTTTTTTAATATAATAAATTTAATATCTTATAAAATTAATATCGATATTTATAAAAGTACTAGTATATGTACTCGCGCGATATGCGAATGAAATATTTGATATTGAATGCCTCTTTCGAGTAGTGAATCATATTACCTTAAACATTCAACAACGATCTTATAAAAAAAAATCAAAAATCATATTATATCTCAATTATGAAATACAAAAAAAAAAATCTACCACCCCCTCCCTTTCATCCCTCCCCCACCTGAAATCAAATCTATACGAAAAACAATCATATAATTGTAAAAACAACTTTTATGTTTCATATTTTTTAAGAATATTGTTTACAATTTGATAACGCTCAATCTACAGCTCTCGTAGGAGTGTAAAGCGGTCGTTAGCAAATATAGAACCCAACTGGGTTGGGTATCGATCCCACAGGGAATAGCTTGGTCAACAAGTAAGTAAAGATTACTAGACTTTTAGTGCAAGTCTCGTAAAAAGGGGGGAGTCTTGTCGTGCAAGTAATGTAACCAAAATAAGATCTAAAAATGGCAATAGCAAAGTAAAAAGAGAAAGAATGTTTTAGTGAGATGTAAACAATGAGAATTGAGAAGTTGGGGTTATGTCCACCTTCTGAGGTATACGTCTCTATTGGCTATGAGCGTGTAGAATTCTGACATGCAACTGCTTATAGAGAATTGTATTCGATGGTAAATCCAAGCGTTTTTCGACCTAAACAAGGACTATTTCACTTTAACTCTCTCGAGCTTAAAGCGTATCTAACGGTACGAATTCTCCAAGAGGTTAGTCCAGTTACGGCACTAGCTTTTTAATAGGAAAGGGTGTCCTACTACCTTGACATTATCTCTTTTCCAGACAAATAACTTTTCTCTCGAACAAGTTAAATGTTAGACTGGCGTATTCTTGCGTTTGCAACCGCAAAGAATGTAGATTAAGATGAAGAGAATAATGATATAAGCAATATACGTGCCTCGAACTCACAAACTCACAGCAATAGATAGTATCTCATACGGCTTCCATAACCCCAACAGAGAAATTTAGTTACCCATGAATGCGAAGGAGATCACGATTGACATTGTTGTTATACCACAAGATTGAGTAATTTCGTGTAGCTTAGGTGGTAGGCGTGAGGCGTGAATTCCTAGGCAAAGTAACGATTCTCTTGTTGTGGAATTTAAGAATATAAGAATAGACGAAAATAGAATTGATGGAAAGAGTAGAAGAGTTGTAGAATTGTTTGTAGTGTAGAATAAGAGAGGAGTAGTTGCCCCCCTAAATCTCTAGCATGATAGGGTATTTATAATACCCATCTCCTAATCCTACTAAGCTAATGAAATAAATAACCAAATCCTACTAGACTAATGAAATCCTTAACCCATATGTACTAGGTTAAGGTAACATTATCATAATCCACTTAAAATAATGAAATACATAACCTAATTGTACTAGGTTAATGTATCATTGTCAAAATCCAGCTTTGTGTCTGTAAGTCCCCAAAGTCTTCAGAATTGCTGTTTTAGCCCGGGACAGATTTTCCATGCAGCAGTTTTGGTCCCCCAAAGTCTTCAGGAATGCTGTTTTAGCCCGGGACAGATTTTCCATGCAGCAGTTTTGGTCCTTAGGCGTGTAAACTCCCTTCCCTTTCTTCGTGAGCTTTCTTTTGTGTCAAGTAAGCCATAAAATGCTGAATTCTGCATCATTTATACCTGAAACTTTACTAATCATGTTCGTTAGCTCACTTACAGGAAAAAGGACTAAAAGTGCAAGAAATATATAATTTGTTCTCAAAACTAGGCTAAAATATGGGCAAAATATATTGATATAGGCGTGTAAATCCGCCTATCATCAACACCCCACACTTAGAGCTTTGTTCGTCCTCGAACAACATATCATGTCCTTCTAAGCATCAACTTAAGGTTCTTACAGCAACAACACAAAACATTTATTAAGACAAGCACAACGATTATCAACCAAGAGTAGCTTTCCGATTATAAGTAGAAACAATTTAACCTCAAGTATAGACTCGTGATGGTGATCAACTCGCATGCAAACGTTAAAGTGCATAGAATCATATACAACTACCCAAAACTCATCAACCATGTGTGTCTCACACTATAGCACCCATAATCATTCACAAGTATAGCATATTTTTCAAACATGGGTATCAAAATATCCTTGCCCTCGCTCTCACAAAGAATTCATATGAAGCAACTGATGACCATAGGCTTGCCCTTAATGTAATACTCTACTAAATGTTGGAATGTTAAGATTAGGATCAAGTAGGTCTTTTGATGGTTGTAATGTAGGCTAAGGGACGGGTAGGACTATTTTGGCCAGGAATAGTGACTAAGTTCCTAAGCGCTTTAATACATTACTTTGTATCATTGACACTTCTTTTTTTTTTTTTTCCAACCTTTCTTCTTTCTTTTGTTATACCACCCTGTTCTCCTTTTTTTTTTTTTTTTTTTCCAATTTTAAGCACAACTCGCTTTTCAGCTTTCTTTTCCTTTTTCTTTTCACAACATACCTCTTATGATAGCACTTTCTTTTTCATAACACATTCAAGCACCATTACAATTTATAGCATCATACTCACCCAATTTCCTCTTATGTTGTCACATGACTTTTTCACTTTAAAGCACTTAGGAGTTTGGATCAAATTACGGTCTTGAAAGAAATGGATTAGGCTTACATACAAGGTTGTCAAAGAAATAGGCTAAAGGCTCAAAAGGGTTTAACTAGGATGATGTCCATGGGTAGGTAAAACTGAAGGTAAACAAATATAGGTTGCCAAAGAAATGCCTAAATCATATCCTAAACTTACACTCCTTATTTTCGCTTTGCATACATACCAGGCAGGTTCTAGCATCAGCTACACACATAGAATATACGATTATCTCACACACACAAGGCACATGGTCGACTTGCTTGGAAGTAATATAGACTCTCGACCCAACAAGTGAAGGAATTGAACCACACAATATCACATAATGAGTCACAACTAGAGCCTAAACGTCTCAATAGTCACAATTGTAGCACATACTCTTGTTATAATCTCATGCTGCCTATCAAAATAATTTCATGCGAAGCTAGAAAAAAAAATTTACTACTAAAAAAAATGAAAAAAAAACGAAACAAAAACAAAGCAAGCAAACATAGATGCAATAGAGAAGTATAGTATACGATACCCCCACCCCACACTTAAACAGGACACTGCCCTCAGTGGAAAATAAATACGAGGAACCTGGTTAGTCGGACTCTTCCTCATTGTCGGGGGTCATACCCCCTTCGTCGGAATCATCATAAGAGTCGTCGTCAGAGTTCTCCTCCTCGTCAGAGTCTGGTAAGCGTCGATCGTCATCAGTCGGCACATCATCATCTAGAGGTTCCTCAAAGTATACGCCCACTCCACACATCTCCCGTGCATGCATGTTCATGGGATAATCGTGGTCCAGCTGTTGGAGCTCTGCAGCAGTTGGAATACGACCTCCGCTCATCATTGTAAACCTCATCATGCCGTACATATGGCGGGAGAAACTCTCATCCCGAGCATGTCTCTCTGCCGTAGTAAGGTTGATGCCATGTGTTGATTCAGCATCTTTGACCTTTGTGAGGTCAACCTTCTTCGGATTGTGTGGGAGTTTATGATCAGCTGGTTCCTCTTCGATATCCTCCTTCCACAAGATTGCTGTCAACAAATTGCCAAATGTGAAATGGGACCTTTTGTGTAGTCTGGCCTTCCTCATGGTGGATCGAATGATTGCCCCAAAGTTGATTGGGACATTCGTCATCAAAGCATAGACCAAACACACTCTATCTCTTGATATCTTGGTGTATTGAGTCCCAGGAATAAGACATGAGTTGACAATGCGCATCCAAATTCTTGCTTCCCTATTTAGTGGAGCATAGGGGAAGGTGTTGTGTCGGCCTGTTTCTTTATGTCTGCCCCACCTTGCCATTGATCTGCTTCCACAAAGCGTGTGTCGTATTTCTCTATAAGGAGGCCTGCTGTACAGCTCTTTGAATGGTGCTGCGTCGATTGAAGGTAAGCCAAGAAAAGAGTTGATCCAGTCCGTGGTGAGCTGTAACACCTGGCCCCGAATTTTGACTTCATTGCCTGTTGTGTTTGGCGACCAGTTGGCATAAAACTCTCTTGTTAGATCAAGATTACACTCTCCCATGTCGCGGAAGATGAAATCCAACTTCAAAGCCATTATTTTTGCCAACATACGCGGCTCCTTCTTTGCTAAGGTATCCTTGTTGATCAAGTCGACGTGCACATATTTTCTTTCTTTGTTGCTGCTGTACCATGCTTTGGCTTCTTCCTCAAGAACCCATTTTATTCCGAACATTCTGCGTGGTGGTTGTGCTGAGGATGATTCTCCTTGGTCTTTTCGACTTCTCTTCTTGCCCTTTTGGGAAGTGGTCGCCTTCTCCTTGCCTTGCCTCGCTTTAGGTGCCATTGTACCTGAGACTAGAAATAGTGTTAGTTGCAGCACAGTCTCACTTGATACAATCTATAAGCAAGCATTAGGGGTACCACCCCACACTTAGTTTTGTTATCACAAATCAGTGAGGTGAAAGTAGTTGATTTACTCAGATTTCGTTGACATACGTTTAAGGATTGTATTCCGGCAAGAAAATCAGCAATGCATCACTTACTTGCAGCCATTGGACTACTTTCATGGTAGATATAGCAACACTACTACATGGGGGTTATCATTATTCTTACAACAATCACAACCTCCTAAGTCGGTAGGCACTATAAGTCTTATTCCGATGGCCGGGATAGTCTAACATGTAAGTATCCAAACAACAATCTTAAGCACTATTCATAGCCATAGCAATTCCGCAAATATCATAATAATGCTATTGAAACCAAATTCAAGTCGGAAACAAGTCAAGATTTTCCTACGTATATGTTTACTCACATGATTTTGCAACAACAATCCAAACACATGAACATCACCAACAATCTTATATAATTTAGAAATTAATAATAGTCATAGCAACGTAGCACTTACGAAAAATAGATGAAGAACAAGAGAGTACTTACGTGATTGAAGCCTTTGGAGATGTTCTTGTGAAGTGGGAGAGCAAAAAGAAAAGTTTTGAGATGATTTGGAGAGTATATGCGGCGCCTAGGTCAAGTTTTCAATGTGTTTGTGTTTCAAGGCTAAGTCCCCTTTATATAGGAAGAGTATGGGTCGGGTTATGACCCATTTACAATCGGTTTTGGAGACAAAATTCCTACATATGCGGCGCATTGTCTATGGCATAATGGGACATATGCGCCGCATAGTCTATGGCATTTGTAGACATATGCGGCGCATTGTCTATGGCATAATGGGACATATGCGCCGCATAGTCTATGGCATATGAGATACTGAGACCAAATGCCATAGCATAGGCGGCGCATAGTCAAAAGCATACCTAGGAATAGGCGGCGCATAGTGTATAGCACACTAGATTCCGGGACCTTAGGCTATAGGATAGGTTGTGCATCGTTTGTGGCCTAGTTTTACCAAGGCCTAGCCTTCCTCGAAGCCTATTTTGGCATGGGAAAGGCTCAATCCAAAGCCTTATGCATCACCCTTCCTAATTTACCAACTTTACCATACAATGCGTCCAAATCGTCAATTGAAATCAATCTCCTCGTTGAAAACTTCTTGCACCTATATTCGCTCAAACAAATGAAAACGATTAGTACGATGGGTTGCCTCCCACCAAGCGCCTTAGTTTTGGTCGTGGCACGACTCTTATTTTTGGATTTTTATTTATCAAAAGCAAAACACATACTGAAATGAAAAATGAAAAATGATAAATGATAAACGATAAACGATGGGTTGCCTCCCATCTAGCGCCTTATTTATTGTCGTGGCTCGACGTGGTAATCTCGAGTACTTAGACTTCGTCGAGATAAGTGATGGCCATGTCATTCATCGAGTCAAGAGGACCGATATACGGCTTAACACGTTGGCCATTCACTTTGAAGACAACACCCTTATTGTCTTCCAATTCGACTACTCCAGACGAGTAGACTTGGATAACTTTAAATGGACCAGACCACTTAGATTTTAACTTACCTGGGAAGAGCTTAAATCTGGAGTTGAAGAGTAGTACCATATCACCCTTTTGGAAGTTTCGTCGAACAATCCGCTGATCATGATACTTCTTCATCCGCTCCTTGTATAAATCCGATCTTTCATATGCATGGAGACGGAACTCATCTAATTCGTTCAGCTGCTCCAACCTCAGATTCTTCACATCATTCCAATTCAGATTCAAGTGCTTCAATGCCCACAATGCCTTGTATTCAAGCTCGATGGGTAGATGACAAGCCTTCCCATAAACTAGTTGATAAGGAGACATGCCAATGGGTGTCTTGAATGCAGTCCTATATGCCCATAGTGCATCATCTAGTTTTCGAGACCAATCCTTCCTATTTGCATTAACCGTCTTTGCAAGGATTTGCTTAATCTCGCGATTGGAAACCTCTACTTGTCCACTAGTTTGGGGATGATAAGGCGTAGCTACCTTGTGTTGCTTGACACCATACTTGGCCAATACATATTTGAATAGCTTGTTGCAAAAGTGAGATCCTCCATCACTTATGATAGTACGAGGTACCCCAAAGCGAGAGAAGATATTCTTCTTTAAGAACGCTACAACACGCTTTCCTTCGTTGTCGGCCAATGCTACAGCTTCAACCCATTTCGAAACATAATCCACAGCAACCAAGATGTACTTCATTCCAAATGAATTCACGAATGGTCCCATGAAATCAATACCCCACACATCAAAAAGTTCTACCTCCATAATTTTAGACATGGGCATTTCATGGTGTTTTGAAATAGTACCTTGACGTTGGCATTGGTCACACCTTCTCACATAGTCGTATGCATCTCTGAATATCGAGGGCCAATAATAACCACTTTGCAATACTTTTCTTGCGGTTCGATTCCCTGCATGATGTCCACCAACTTGCGAAGTGTGGCATGCTTCCAATATAGCAGGTACTTCTTCATGGGATATACATCGTCGAATGATCCCATCCGCGCATCTTCGAAACAAATAAGGTTCATCCCAATAGTAGTGCTGAACGTCATGCATAAACTTCCTCCTTTGGTGGTAAGATAAGTTGGCAGGTATCACATTACTCTCTACGAAATTTGCAAAGTCGGCATACCATGGTACTTTCTCCATTTTTGTCGCCAATATCTCCTCGTCAGGGAATGCATCATCAATCTGAATTTTAGGTTGCGCCACATGTTCATTCTCAAGTCTAGATAGGTGATCAGCCACTTGGTTCTCGCAACCTCTTCTATCTTTGACTTCGAAATCAAACTCTTGCAGCAGCAGTACCCATCGAATTAACCTTGGTTTGGCATCCTTCTTCGTCATTAGATACTTAAGAGCTGCATGGTCTGTATGGACGATCACATTGGTACCCAATAGATAGGCACGAAACTTCTCAAACGCATATACAACCGCTAGGAGCTCTTGTTCAGTAACAGTGTAGTTCCTTTGGGCTTCATTTAGGACCTTACTCGCATAGTAGATAGGATGAAATAGTTTCTCCTTTCTTTGTCCAAGAACAGCACCAACGGCTACACCACTAGCATCGCACATGACTTCAAACGGGAGCGTCCAATCTGGTGATACCATGATAGGGGCTTCAATAAGTTTTCCTTTAAGACATTCGAATGCCTTTAAGCAATTGTCATTGAAGTCAAACTTCGCATCTTTCTCCAGTAGTTTGCACAATGGACTAGAGATTTTGGAAAAGTCTTTGATGAATCTACGATAGAAACCAGCATGGCCAAGAAAACTACGGACTCCCTTCACCGAAATTGGAGGCGGTAGCTTCTCAATTACCTCTATTTTTGCTCAATCAACCTCTATTCCTTTTTCAGAGATCTTGTGCCCAAGAACGATTCCTTCTTTTACCATGAAGTGGCACTTCTCCCAATTCAGCACAAGGTTGAACTCTACACATCTTTGCAATGCCATGCTCAAGTTTGCCAAACATGCTTCAAAAGACTCCCCGACTACTGAAAAGTCGTCCATAAATACCTCCAAAGTGTCTTCAACCATATCAGAGAAAATAGACATCATACAATGTTGAAAGGTGGCTGGTGCATTACACAACCCGAATGGCATGCGTTTGAAGGCAAACGTACCATATGGGCATGTGAACGTTGTCTTCTCTTGATCTTCGGGAGCAATACAAATCTGATTATAACCTGAATAACCATCCAAGAAGCAAAACCATCCTTTCCCCGCTAATCGATCTAGCATTTGGTCCATAAATGGCATGGGGAAGTGATCCTTAAGTGTCCACGAATTCAGCTTGCGATAGTCCATGCATACTCTCCATCCAGTAACGGGCCTGAGTGGAATAAGTTCATTCTTTGCATTTGCGACCACCGTCATTCCTCCTTTCTTGGGAACACATTGTACAGGACTTACCCACGTACTATCAGAGATAGGATATACAACTCCTGCGTCTAACCACTTTATAATTTCCTTCTTCACCACTTCTTGCATAGGTGGGTTTAAACGCCTTTGATGTTCAATGGTGGGTGTGCACTTTTCTTGAAGCTGAATTTTATGTGAGCAAATCCCAGGTGGAATACCAATAATATCCGCAATGGTCCATCCAATGGCTCTAATATATTTTTGTAAGATCGAAATAAGAGCTGCAACTTGTTGCTCACCCAAATCGGCTGCCACTATGACTGGAAGTGTGATTCCGCTTCCTAAGAATGCGTACTTCAGATGACTTGGCAGCTCCTTCAATTCTAGTGTGGGTGGTTCTTCAATAGATGGCTTGGCTGGTGGTGTGGGTCGATTCTTGAGATCAAGATCCAGCTTCTTGGGAGTATAGCGATATGTCCCTAATCCCGATAGCGCACAAACAGCTTCTTCAGAAATTTCAGCATCCTCGTTCTCTCCTTTCATGAGCAAAACCTCCAAAGGATCATCAAGAATTTGCTCTTCTTCAAGGCATTCTTTCTCATCGTCAAAGACAACATTAGCCACAGAAAATACACTCAGATCTTTGGGTTGCTTCATTGATTTGCAAACATCAAATCGAACCACTTCGTCATTTATTCGGAATGAAAGTTCATTAGCTCTCAAATCAATGAGCACACTTCCTGTAGCAAGGAAAGGGCGTCCCAAGATTATGGGAACCTCTGAATCTGCTTCACAATCCAAGATGACAAAGTCCGCTGGAAAGATAAATGAAGAAACCTTTACCAAGACATCACATAGAATACCAACCGGTCGTTTTACCGACCTATCTGCCATAACAAGCCTCATGTTAGTTGGTGTAGGATCTCCTAACCCCAACTTCTTGTAGATCGATAATGGCATCAAGTTGATGCTGGCTCCTAAGTCACATAATGCTTTGGCAAAGTTCAAAGATCCGACAGTGCAAGGAATAGTGAAAGCTCCGGGGTCGGCCTTTTTATGAACTATCGATCGGGTAGCAATTGCACTACAATGATGCACATCATCCTTCAGCTCATAACTTGCTGCCCTCTTCTTAGTCAAAAGATCTTTCATAAACTTCGCATACCCAGGCATTTGTTCAAGTGCCTCCACCAATGGAACATTAATGGTCAGCTGCTTTAACATAGTCATGAATTTGCTGAACTTCGTGTCCTCAGCCACCTTCTTCAATCTTTGGGGAAAAGGTGGTGGTGGGTATGGAAGTGTTCTCTCCATGGCTTTCTTCTCCTCTAGCTTCCGTTTTTCCATTTTTTCAGGTTGCACGTCACTGGGCGTGACGTCCTTGACGTCAGGACTGGTTGTTGCGGCATCTTCTCCTTTTGCGTTATCATCCATGTCCGCAACTTCTTCAACCACTTGCTTGCCTTTTGATGAAGGTTCCAGCACCTTACCACTTCTGGTAGTGATGGCCATGCATGACCCATCATTCCTTGGGTTTTGCACAGTATCGCTAGGTAAAGTGCCAGCCTTTCTTTGATTGAGTGCTGCTGAAAGTTGGCTTAGTTGCTGCTCTATTTGCTTGATTGAAGTAGAATGGGAATCAACTAGTTGTTTCATGGAGGACAAATCACTAATTACCTCAGTAACTCCCGCGCTTGTTGCTTCGACTCCTTTCAATAATTTAGCCATCATGTCTTCCATACTTCCAGAACTAGATGTGGTGGTATCACGTCTACCAGGGGGAACATAAACACCACTCTTTTCATTGTTTTTTCTCCAACTACCTTGGTCCTTGTTTCCAGAATTATCATAATAGTTCCGACCTTGGTTTCCTTGGGCATTCCCTCGGAAACCCCCCTGATTGTTCAAGTAGTTGGCTTCTTCTTCAGAATCAGATTCGTCTCTTCCTTTTAGCGCCACAGCTTTCACTTTTTCGGTCTTCCCTGATAATAAATGCTTTGTAAGAAGATCCATTTGTGTTTTCATGTGCGCCATATCTTGATCACGTTCTTCTTGTCTTCTTCTTTGGTCTGCAGTCATGCCTATAGATAAAGTGGGGCTTGCTACCTCAGAATCCCTAGTATGCCAAGCTCTACTTTGTTTCGTCATGCGATCTAGCATATTGCTTGCTTGACCAAATGTGAGGTCCATAAAAGATCCTCCAGCTGGGTTATCCACCACTGGCTTAGTTATTGAATTCAAGGCTCGATACAGTATCTCCATGAGGTGAACATTAGTCATGTGATGGTTTGGGCATCTCGCTAGCTTTGTCTTGAACCTCTCCCATGTTTCATGAAGAGCTTCAGTGGGAAGCTGACGAAAGTTGCTGATTTCATCTCTCAATTGTGCTCTTTTGGATGGCGGAAAGAATCTTTCTAGGAAAGCGTCTCTCAATTGCCTCCAATTTGTAATAGAATCAGGAGTCAGCCCATTCAACCATAGTGTTGCCTCCCCAGACAGAGACAATGGAAATAGACGTAATCGAATTGCATTCTGACCAACACCAGGATTGTCAAAAGACTTGCATGTAGAAATAAAGTTGATGAGATGCATATTCGGATCATCGCCTGCTAGTCCACCAAACAATCCCTTGAGTTGCAATAACTGAATCATGGTGCTTGTGATGTTGAACTTGGCTCCGGGCGCTAATGGTGGTGGAATGATAGCTCTAGTGGCTCCGGCACCATCAAGATCATCATCATCATCGTCGAAAGCTGGCTGCATAGGTTGGTGATCATATCTATACCGAGCTTGTCGACCTCTTCTGTTGGCAGGTGTTACGATTTCAGCATCACGCCTAGGGTTTAGTAACTCGTCATCACCTAAATCCTCATCGTCAGGATTTGGTGCTCGTGCAGGGTTATCAATGTTCTGCTGTTGAACCTGGGCTGCGGCAAGGGCAGCCAATCTTGCTTGTTCCTGTTGAGCAGCCATCCTTGCGATTTCAGCTTGTGCTTCCATTCTACCAATGCGTTGTGGTTCAGGATTGATTGGTAATAACGGTTGACCAGAACTTCGAGTATGGGGCATGCACTAAAATAAAAACCTGCAGTAGACAAAAACAAAAACTAAAAGTAAAAGTACGAGAATCTTTGACCAAAGGGTGTAGTAATTATTACGCACTTAATTGACACTTGTATTCCCCGGCAACGGCGCCAATTTTTGATAACGCTCAATCTACAGCTCTCGTAGGAGTGTAAAGCGGTCGTTAGCAAATATAGAACCCAACTGGGTTGGGTATCGATCCCACAGGGAATAGCTTGGTCAACAAGTAAGTAAAGATTACTAGACTTTTAGTGCAAGTCTCGTAAAAAGGGAGGAGTCTTGTCGTGCAAGTAATGTAACCAAAATAAGATCTAAAAATGGCAATAGCAAAGTAAAAAGAGAAAGAATGTTTTAGTGAGATGTAAACAATGAGAATTGAGAAGTTGGGGTTATGTCCACCTTCTGAGGTATACGTCTCTATTGGCTATGAGCGTGTAGAATTCTGACATGCAACTGCTTATAGAGAATTGTATTCGATGGTAAATCCAAGCGTCTTTCGACCTAAACAAGGACTATTTCACTTTAACTCTCTCGAGCTTAAAGCGTATCTAACGGTACGAATTCTCCAAGAGGTTAGTCCAGTTACGGCACTAGCTTTTTAATAGGAAAGGGTGTCCTACTACCTTGACATTATCTCTTTTCCAGACAAATAACTTTTCTCTCGAACAAGTTAAATGTTAGACTGGCGTATTCTTGCGTTTGCAACCGCAAAGAATGTAGATTAAGATGAAGAGAATAATGATATAAGCAATATACGTGCCTCGAACTCACAAACTCACAGCAATAGATAGTATCTCATACGGCTTCCATAACCCCAACAGAGAAATTTAGTTACCCATGAATGCGAAGGAGATCACGATTGACATTGTTGTTATACCACAAGATTGAGTAATTTCGTGTAGCTTAGGTGGTAGGCGTGAGGCGTGAATTCCTAGGCAAAGTAACGATTCTCTTGTTGTGGAATTTAAGAATATAAGAATAGACGAAAATAGAATTGATGGAAAGAGTAGAAGAGTTGTAGAATTGTTTGTAGTGTAGAATAAGAGAGGAGTAGTTGCCCCCCTAAATCTCTAGCATGATAGGGTATTTATAATACCCATCTCCTAATCCTACTAAGCTAATGAAATAAATAACCAAATCCTACTAGACTAATGTAATCCTTAACCCATATGTACTAGGTTAAGGTAACATTATCATAATCCACTTAAAATAATGAAATACATAACCTAATTGTACTAGGTTAATGTATCATTGTCAAAATCCAGCTTTGTGTCTGTAAGTCCCCAAAGTCTTCAGAATTGTTGTTTTAGCCCGGGACAGATTTTCCATGCAGCAGTTTTGGTCCCCCAAAGTCTTCAGGAATGCTGTTTTAGCCCGGGACAGATTTTCCATGCAGCAGTTTTGGTCCTTAGGCGTGTAAACTCCCTTCCCTTTCTTCGTGAGCTTTCTTTTGTGTCAAGTAAGCCATAAAATGCTGAATTCTGCATCATTTATACCTGAAACTTTACTAATCATGTTCGTTAGCTCACTTACAGAAAAAAGGACTAAAAGTGCATGAAATATATAATTTGTTCTCAAAACTAGGCTAAAATATGGGCAAAATATATTGATATAGGCGTGTAAATCCGCCTATCATCACAATTTAAAACTCCCCCCCCCCCTCCACCCACCCCCTTCCCCCACCTCTAATCAAATCTTATATGAGTAAAAATAATATGTGCTTGGAAAAAGCTTTTATATTTCATGTTTTGCTTTATTATATTGTTTATTCATTTGTCCCCCATTTTTTCTGTTTAAGATTTACAAATAGTTTTTTATTATATTTGTTAATTTTTTAAATATTCATTTCACACTTTTGTGATGGTTATATACATCAAATCTTCGAAAACTTTATATTTGTTAATTTTTTAAATATTCATTTTACATTTGTGATGTTTATATACATCAGATCTTCAAAAACTTTAGATTCTTTAGTTACATTTCTGACAAAAGATAAATGTAATGTTAGTTGTAAATAATAAAAAAAATTAATTAATAAATCAAATCAAGTATAAACAACATACCTTGGTAATTATTTTGAAAAATCTTATATGCATGATCTATAACCTCTTAGTCCATGATAGAAATTCTATATAACAAAAAATAAAACAAATTATTACAAATAATAATAAAATAATCTAAAATCAAATTTTAAATAATATACAAATTGTGTACAGATCTATTAATGTAAGCTTATTGCCAACCACGAATGTGGTATAAGCAATAAATAAATTTGATTGAATAATTGAAGAATAAGTTCAAAAGAATTTAAAAAATGAAATGAGAAGTTTGATTGAAAATTTAGTTTATATAAAAAGAGTTAATTCAACTTTATCTAGTATAGAGTTTGTTTTCAATTCAAAATCTAAATGAATCCTAACTTCTATTTGAAATTCAAAATTTAAGACCAATTCAACAAACTAATTTTCAGCAAATTTATCTTTATCTAAAGACTACTACTTTAAATAATTTATATCTCTAAAAATAATATTTATCTTTTTATAGTTTCAATTTTAAAATATAAAAAAAAAATTATAAAAAATTTCAAACTAAATATTTTTAGCAAACTTTATCATAATCTTTAAATTAATTAAAATAAACTTTATATTTTCGTGTATGCAATTTAAAACTATAAAAAAATGTAGAATACTCTCAAAAGAAGTCATACCTCAAAATATGCAGAATTCATTTATTTTGAAATCTTAATCTTTATCTTTAAATTTAAATAAATAGTATAATAATTTCAAATAAATTTATAAGAATTCATTTATTTTGAAATCTTAATCTTTATCTTTAAATTTAAATAAATAGTATAATAATTTC